>JAKFHU010001815.1:15000000-20000000 GCA_023783475.1 Daubentonia madagascariensis | reverse complement strand
ATATGGATTCATATTTTCTTGTCAAATCAACTACTTTTAAGCCATTTGCAGATAATGCAATAGATTGAGCTCTTGCCAGATTCTATTAGCCATTGTTCTTCAGAAAAATTGGATGGATTACTTTTTCTGAGAAAGGATTTTTTCACAAAAAATTTTTGGTGTAACAGACATCTCTATATGTAAATTCAGATGACTATCTGAATTAGATGACTGAATTTGATGACTACCTTAAATTAGATCAAAGAACATTTTATGATTTTTAAACTAAAGATAAAGGGAAACAGCATATATGGTGAGCAGAGCTCTTGAATAGTATAGCTGTATATTTTAAACATGATTTTGCTGCTAAGAAAGCTCATGACTTTGGATACCATCTTATTTGTGAGTTTCAACTTCTTCATTGGTAAAAATGAAGGCTGTGAGCAAGATGATTTTTCAGGCATCTTATAGCTTTAATATTGTTACTTTTTATTATTATTTTTAGACACAAAGGAAAATATCAGTGTTGCGGATACTCTTCAAAAAGTTTGGGCTATACTGGAAATGAATTTAGAACAGTATGCACTTTCTCTCTTAAGGTAAAGCAGTAAAATATTTCTTATTGCAGTATATTGGTGTCCTTCAAAGTCCAGTTTGAATACTACCATATTTACTGAGTTTTCCCCAATCATTGAAGCTAGAAACACACCATTGCTTTTGAACTTCCATGATATTTTATCTGAAACATTCCTATGGTACTTGCAACTTTTTTTATGTCTTAATTGCGCATATCTAAAATTCTAAGCACACATCTAAAAAATTCTGAAAAGCAGAACAAAGTTTCCTGAAATCTTATGATGCTGAGAAGACAAAAATTAGAGTTTAGGACCTTGTAGAAGAAGGGATCCCAGTAAACAATTAAAGTAGTCAGGTGAAATCCCTGGAGGACAACACTCTCTAAACAGGGGCAAATCAGCAGTAGGTTGAGCCTTAGGAAAGCTGAATTCTAACCATAACTCATGGCCAAGAGACAGGATAATCTGAACAAAACTAAGAGAAAATTACATATCTATATAAACTATTGAAACATAGAATTTTGAAAGAAGCAGACCCTCTGGTGATTCAGATGTTGTTGGAGGTGGCAGGAAAAAACTTCTAAAAAATTTCTATGATGAAAATGCCCAAGAAAATAAAAAATAAAGGAAGAGAAAAGAGATTAAAAGTTTGAGAAACTAAGTAATAAGACACAGTCAAATGAAAATTACATAAATGAAGATTTTTATAACTGAAATTAAGAACTAATTCATTAGTTTAATAACAGATTAGGCAGAATAGAAGAAGAGATTAGTGAACTGTGAAATAGGTCAATAAAAAGTATCCCAAATGAAGCATAAGAGAAAATGAGTGGAAAATAAGGAAATAGCATGAGGGACACATGGAACACGCTCAGAAAATCAAGCAGATGTATAATTAGCATCCCAGAATATAAAAGATAATAGCTGAGAACTTTCCAAAACTGATAAAAGGCATCGATTCATATTTTCAAGAGACCCTGCAAACCCCATGCAGGAACGATTAAAAAAAAAAAAAAAAAAGATACCTTGACTCGTTGGAGTCAAACTGCTATTGCAAATCAAAGACCAAAAGAAAAGCTTTAAAAGCAGCCAGAGAAATAAGAAATATTATCTTCAAAGGACAATTACACTAATTAGCTATATGTAGGAGTAAATTCATGACAGTAGTAATGCAAAATTCAGGCACAGGGTAAAAGGTTTTAAAAAGTTCTAAGGTTCTGGCAGTATTATAAATAAGAGTAATAATTAAATTACTACTGTTTAAAGTAATCATTGAGATGAGACTCTAGTAGGACAGGGATGCATGATGTATTCTCTAGTGTTATGCATTGTGGTTTAACTAGTGAATTTAAGAAGAAATGAGACTAATCTTACTTATAAATTTTTCAGAGAATAGAAAAAGAAGAAATATTTTCCAACTCATAACCTTGATATATAACCTTGGTACAAGAAATGAAATTGCAAACAAATCACCCTCTTGAACACAGATGCAAAAATTATGTAATAAAATATTAGCAAATCAGAATTGTATTTATCTAAAAAGGATAATGCCTCACAATTAAGTGGATCTCCCCATCCCAAGACATGCAATGTGGTTTAATATTAGAAAATTAGTCATTTTAATTTAGCACATTTTTAGGGGCAAAAGATGTAGTCATATGGGTGGGTTCAGAAAAAGCATTTGATATAATTTAAAACACCTTCAAAATAAAAAAAACTCTAGCAAACAAGGATTAGAGAAGACCCTCCTTAATATATTAAGGTATCTAGTGTAAAAACAAAAACTAAAGCAAACATGTTTAGTGGTGAAATTTTTGAAAGCTCTTCTTTGAGTCTGGGAATGAGGAAGATTCCTACCCAACCTTCAATTCAAGGCAGTCCTGAAATTCCAAGAAGGGCAAAAAGGCAATAAAGTAAAATAAAAGTCACTAGAATTTAGAAGGAAAACATAAGACCTCCAGTGTTAACAGATGATATGATTGTGTGTGTAGAAAATACTAAAAAATCTACATGAAAACTATTAGAATTAAGAGAAGGTGCTGCACACAAGGCTAATATAAAATAACAATTGAATTTCTACTTCTAATCAACAGACAAATAGAAAATTACATATAAATATATAAAAATTTAAAATAGCCTAAAATTAATGAAAACAACCATGATGAACCAAATATCAAAATTTTAACTAAAGACAAAATCCAGCTCTACACTTGCCCAACCCTAAGAGTGAATGCCTCACTCACCTCACCCTAATCCTGGCCAACAGATGCTGTTTTTGCCTAATCATCTTGATTAACTTTTGCTCCAGAACCCATTTTCTAAAAGAGGTACACTTTTGCCTAAAATTCTGATCATATGGGTGTACACAGAGAGCACAAGCCCTCTTTTCCAACTTGCTTCTGCATTTGGAAGCATGGCAGGGCCTACCATGGGATGATCTGTGGGTCAGTTTCTATACCTAATTTTCATGAAGATGATGTGCTATTAATAGAAAGTGAGCTCCCCTATTATGGAGTCAGATTAGACTAAATTTGACTAAATTAAAAGTAATTCTTAATTAAGATTTAATCTTCAAACTCTGTCAGGGATGTCTCTCTGGGTCATTCAAGATATTCCATGTGGTACATCAGGATTGTGGTGGCCCTATATTCATTAGGATTTCCTAAGGTATATGAAAAAAGGTAGAATGTATGAGAGGAACAGTGACAATCTGGGAAGACTCACCCTTATTTTAGAATGGTGGCAGGTCCCATTACAGACAATTTCTTCTATGACCTGTTTAATTCCTGTGTTGGCCCAGCCATGTGTAGATGTATAGATTTGGCCAGCTCCAATACAGTGGTTCTCTGCATTAACAGACATCCACATTATAGTTCCTAGCTAGGGTGATCATGTTATTGATCATCCAAACTGGGACACTTAGACAAGGAAAGATGGAGAGCTATTCATAATTATGGAAGGACTATAAACCACGACTGTCCTGGGCAAACCAGAATGTATGGTCACCCTACTCTTTGTTCTTGCCATCATTTTCAAAGGCCTCTTAGAAACCCTCCAAGTATTACCCGGTTAATTTCCTCCTGCTGACAAAGACCAATGATCAAATGGAGCATGTGAATTCTATCCTCCATAGGGGCCTCCATGGCTTTGCTTCCCACTGACAATCAGTGAAACCGTCTGCCTTCTGGAAGACAAGAACACCTCTAGCTTTGTCTAGACCTCTAGTAGAGAACCATTCTCTATGGCCATAATGGCTTCCATCCCAGCTAATGCCTTTATTGTATAAAGGACCCTATATTCCTGGTGTTACTAAGGCTAGATCCAGTTTCTGGCTGAATGGGAGGGATAAGACCTGGAGGTCACTTCCATCATGTTCTGGAATATGCCACAGCCTTCCAGGGGGCAAACATGGAGAAATCTCAGCCCATAATTGTTTTAACCGTAGCATGCTCCACTCCCTCGTGCACCAGAAATCTTGCAGAAGGAAAATTGTAGCCTCTCCCCTTGTTCGTTCCCTCAGTTTTGTTAAATCTATTTTTCCAAACCTGTTCCTCACTTTAAACTCCATTCTCGTCTCTACTCTTTACCTCAATTTCAGACCATTCAGTGACTCTCACCCACTTTTATTTCTGGTTTGCCTACCTTATAGCTTGAACTTTGGTTCTGATTTCCCACCAATAAACTTTGATAACTCCCTTGATCATGAATTACATTCTCCTTTGGCTAAGAGCTTCAGGTAACCTTGAGCACCTTTGAGAGACATCTTTTATGGTTGACCTAGAATGGGTTCACCTGCTTTGGCACCATGTACCGTGGGCCACACAACCCCCTTTAAATCAAGAACTCAATCCAGCAAACAATGTCCTGTAATATTTTATACTATCTTTTGCCTATTTCTTTTTTGGAAAGAGAGTTTATTTTAAAAGTGGCTTTGGCCATTGATACTTAATATATTTTTACATTTCTAGGCTAATGTTTAAAAGCAAGTGCAAGTCTATGGAATCTTATCCATGCTATCAAGATGAAGAAACCAAGATTGCTTTTGCTGACTATACTGTGACCTATCAAGATCAGCCACCAAATACTTGGTTTATAGTATTCAGGTATAGTCTATATACTGGCAAGCGATGTATTTAAATGGCATGCAATATTCATATCTGTGGAGTTTTATTTATGGTAGTAATAAAAGTTTTAGCTTCTAGGTTGCTTTCATGACTTAGTTAAAATTCTTCCAAAGTTGCTATCCTTGCATGAGATATTATAGAAATTTTGATTTATGTTTCTTTCGTCAAAATATGAAGAATGTTAATTAATTATTAAATCTTTTATGTGCATGAAAAAATAATATAACACATTAATATGCTTTCAGTATAGAAAAAGATCCTTTTATTTCTAAGCAACAGCATATTTGGTAATAGTCACAAATTACTTATAAAATGGAATTTATTAAGGAGTTTGCATTTACATGAAAAATAGCAAATTAATAGTAATTTTTAAAAGAAAACAGTATGTGTACCTTGTACGCATTTGGAACTTTAGACTTTTTCTTTTATTTCTTGGCATTAAACCTAATTTCAAACTTGCTTTAAGATTCATGTCAAGGGAAAGTTCATACTTTTGTAATTACAGAGAAACATTTTTGGTTCCTCAAGATATGATTTTGGTTCCCAAAGTATATACTACACTTCCAGTCTGTATGCTACATGTCATTAATAATGACACAATGGAACAAGTGCCAAAGGTGTTCCAAAAAGTGGTGCCTTATCTTTATACCAAGAATAAGGTAGGTGTAAAGTTTATTCTCCCCGTATGATAGAATGGCAGTGAAAATCCATCAGTTTGTAGAGGGGCCAGGAGAAGGTAGGGCAGAGGTGTTTTCAATCTACTTAACAGGAAAAGGGCTCTGGTCTTTCCTTATGGAAGTCCCATTTACTTGACAACATGAGATGCTTAATGTGAATGCTAGAGCATTCATTACCTCTGAGCTCTCTTTTTTTCTCCTCCCCAAAGAAAGTCTGACAAAAAGAAAGCATTAGAAGTTCTAATTTTTGAAATCATAAAATCATATAAATCCTTAAAACAGAAATAGATCTAAAGAGCTCATTTAGTCCTATCCCTAAACCAAATCAGATGACTGTCTCTGTTTCCCACTGGGTTTTTATTCTACTGCTCTATACTTCAGAAAATTGAGATTACACAGCCACCCACCCCCTCACACCCCCATAGTCTTTTCTAGGGCTACATAAATTCCTTCAGGGGCCAGAAGAACTTGGCATGTTAATTCTACAAAATGATCGACCCTGATCCCTGACCTTCACTCAAACCATGTTGCCTCTCTGTTTATGTAAATCCTAAACTCATGTTTTCAGTTATTTCCTCTAAGAGGGAATCATGACAAAGGATAATGTGTACCTGGACTGGAAACCAAGAGATCTGTTTTAGCTTTGATCTTCTATTCTTCAGCTATATACCTTTGAACTTCATTTTTCTCTTTGAGTTATGGCTGTACTTGACTTCCGAGGCTCATTTCAACCTATGATTCTATACATTACTTTGAATGAATGAAGACATACTTACCTAACGGATACTGGTTTTGTAGGAATGAAAGATAAATTAAAAATGTATTAACTCCATAAAAAACCTAAAAGCACTTTTGAGCTGTTTTAGAGATTTTATGAAACCTTTAAAAATCAGAGCAATTAAATTCTTGATGAAATCATTTAATCCAATTAATACATATACATAAGTGTGTATATGTATATATATGTATATATGTGTATATATACTAGTATTTTTGAAATTTTATTTTTACCAAGTTTTTACTGGTATTTTATTATAATTTTTAAAACTTGTATATGTTTTGTTAAACCCTTAGCATTTTTTTCTATTATTTTTCATGAGATAAATTTTCTCAATATTGCAGTCAGATTTTACTAAATTTGAAGATATTATCAAATTATAACTTGGGCTTAAATTATTTTTACTTTGTATTAAATTTGGCAAGTTCCACATTTACATTTTATGAGAAAATCTGATAAGCATTAATATTTTTGTGTGCAGTTATATATGTTTGGAATTATACACTTAAATATAATTTTTAAAACTCACTTGATGAAAGTCAATGTATTGATATGTTTTTATTTACATTTATTACAATTATGTTATCTTTATTTATCCTTACTTTCCTTAATTGTTTTTGAAAGGATACTCATATTTCACTTAAAAACAGAACAATGCTAATAAAAGTCAATTTTTGCACAGCACACATATATTGCCATCTTCATTTGACCCATACAACTTCCTCTTACACTATATTTGTTCTCCTTTATGTACTAATAAATTACATTTTATTGAAAATTGCAGTTTTGTGAAATTTATCTTTTTACAGCAGTTAAACCAGACACTGTAGGGGAGAACTAGTTCTTCGATAACAAACTTGTCTTCACACCAGTATTATTTTTTGAATGTTTGTTTTTCTCAGTTTGACCTAGATTTCTTTTTGAATAGAAACAATTTATTGAATTGTGATTAGAAATAAAAAGTCCCAAAGATCAAGATCAAAAAGATGATTTCATTTAAAGGGAGATTATCAAGGCCATAGATATCATCAAAATCTAGAAATGAGGTTTACTTCCCTCGATAAGTATATTAATATTAGTCATAGATACTTAAGTTTGGGAAGGACCTTTAAATAATATTTGGTTGACCCAAATAAGAATATGATTGTTATTTGCATCTAGCATACTTTCTTTGGTTGGGTTGGGTTTGTTTTTTATTTTAGTAACTCCGATAAAGACCTACTTCTCTAGACTAAGCTTGAATTTTTTTGGGTGTTCTAAATGATGCCTTTTGGGTTAATATGCAGAATATTACATCTCCACTTAACTATTATTTTTGAATTGTAAATTCAGATCACACCAACACAGTTATTTCCTCTCTCATGTCTTTTCTATTCTACCCTCTCACTCTAGGTGGGTCTGTTTAGGAAAAAAATGGAGAGATTGGAGAGGAGGATGTGAAATTGTGTGAATAGAAGAATAGCTTCAGTGGTCCCTTTTGTGGTACAGTTTTCTTCTCTTCATGATTCTTGATCTTTGAACATTTCTCCAAATTATCAACATCCCTGATAAAATGTGGTTCCCAGAACTGAAAGCTGCCTCCAAAGGGAATTCTGACACACCTGAATATAAAGAGGACCATCACTCCTTTGTTTTGTATCTTATGATTGCGTTAGTGTTTGGGCGCCTGCAAGGCATGTTGACGTGGTGGTCTCAAGAGACAACTGAGCATCTTTGGCTATGTAGATATTGTCTGAAACTCTATTGGACAGGAATGTGACTGGTAACCTTAGGTGGGAATTTTGTGGCTAACTCTTCAAGAGGCATCCTGGCCCACAGGAAATTCACCAGAGGCCTTCATGTATGCCTTTCCGAAATCCATAACACCATGCCTGCAATATTTACTTGATTTTGTGTTTTCTAATCTTATTTTAAAAAATGAAGTTTTTGTTCCCAATAAACTCACGTTGGCTTTTAAGAATCTGTTTTGTTCTTTTGGGTTCTCACGAGACATGCTTTTTATGATCTACTGTATAACCTTGATAAGGATCGTTATTAAATTTAGTAGTTTGTAGTTTGCAGTACATATTTTTCTTCAATTTGAAAAATCAAAATTGTTTGCTCTATTTTTTCCATAATTCCTCGAAGACCATATACTGTAATTCAGAATAATCACCTATGAGATCTCTCAGCATTCAGTACTCTATTATGTAACTCTTTTATTCTGAGAGTCCTGAATCCATTTAGAATAGTTAGGTTCTGTCTTATAATCCTATCACTGGTTTAGCTTTAGATTTTTCACTTACTGATATCTATCCCATCATTTTATAACTTTTTTTCCGCTTAAAATCATTCTCTGATTCTGGACATACACAAAGTAGGAGTCACGTAATTTTGTTTTGCTTCTTTTATGCGTTAGTACCATAAGCTGGAATAATAATAAAATAGCAATAAATCTGTGCATTACACTTTGCAAGTAAAAATGCTTTAGCATACCTGATTTACTTTTTTACTTGCCCCAAACATAATGTCAAAAGGTCCTTATTGGTGTTGGCAATTCTCATTTCATTATGGCTTAATGTTCCTAGATGTCTGTTAAATTTTTTTTATTCCTTCTGGTTTGTATGTATCTAATTTTTGTGTCTGGAAATCTAAACACATCAGAGACCTTCCTTTTCAATGGAGAACAATTGGAAGACAAATCTACCTTTTTATTCTTTATTAGGGGCATCTGAAATTATAAACTCAGAATTACTTTGAAGCTTTGCAGCATCTTATTTTGATATCATGCTCTTGATTCACTGACTTACTGCCCAGATATCCAATTATGTTGAACCAAGCTACTGCCTGCCATAAAGTAGGCACTTTCCCAGGTTCTTTAGCTGCCTCTTTTCTCCACCCTAAGGAGCTCATTTCTAATCATACATCTGGGTCCCGAGGAATCAAATCAGCTGTTAATTCCATAGCTTTACCTGTCATCTCAAGGGAACTACATTTCCATGAACTCTAATGCTTTTCTCACTTCAGTATTTTAGAGAGATGAATCTGACAGACAGGAAAATCAAATCAGAAGCTATTGGGCCACTCCAGGATAATGCGATGATAAAAATTTGCCTTTGGAGGCATTAGAAGAATTAGAAAAAAACAGTAATCATCTACTACAGTTAAGCACTTTAAATATAGTTAAGGAACGGCACAAAGAAAAATGTTAGTTAATCATTTTCCTGAGAACGTGTAAGATGGCACTTTCTAAGAGGAATTTCAAAACTTAATGCTAGTGATTCTACATTTATGGAGAGATCTTGGGATCTATATGTACATCAAGATAATAAAACATTTAGTACTCTGATATGTTCTGCATTTGAGAGACTGGTAACAATATTAGTCATTTCTGTGTAATTTCTCTTTTTTATAGAAGGGATACACATTTGTAGCTGAAGTATTTACTGGTGACACGTATGTATCAGCCTCGCGATGGAAACTGCGCCTCATTGGTTCCTACACTCCACTCCCATGCCTCTCTCGGGATTCTCCATGCAACTCCTTCACTATAAAGGAAATCAGAGATCACTACATACCCAATGATAAGAAAATTTTATTCAGGTACAAGTATATGACAGAAGGGAAAATCATTCTTTTTAAAATAAATGTTAATATTTTAGGATAAAAATTAATTCTGCAGTAAAATCCTGAGTCAGTTTTTAATTTCAATTTCTATACTCTTTTGGAAACAACTAATTTAGAGTAATGTGATTACATGGATGTTATATAGGATCAAGCCTAGATGGCTGCATATAAAAGTAATGATATTTCCTTTGTCTTCATCCTACTTGACTTTGGTTAAATATTCTTCATGACACACCTTCCTCTTATCACTTTCTCCTTGTTCTGCTCCATCTCTGGCTAGTGTTTTGTGGGGGTTTCTCTTTATCTGCCAACTCAGCCTTCTTTTCATGCTCATCCATGTACAGAGCTCTCCTTGCAGAGCCTCACCGTGGACTCCGCTCTCTTTTGTCAATCAGACCTGTTGATTCTCATTCTGACATGCCTTTCCTCTCTGTTCTCAACGTCTCTGCACTACTTCAGGCTCTCATTATCTTTGGCCTATAGAATCGTTGTGTTTCTGGAATGCATTATGTTCCCTTTTTTACACTCTATCATTTTTTTCTCTCTGTCTCTCCTTATTCATTTACATACTTATCCTTTACTACCAGTGTAGTTACTTTTCAAACACACGTGTTTAACTATGTGATTTCCCTGCTATAAAACTTTGACAGCTTACCATTGGCTACAGAATGAAGTCAAAACCACATAGCATGCTGTTCAACATTCCTGCCCAGCTACCACACACAGTTCACTCTCTCAATGAACTAAGGACCACCTACCTCCCAGCATATATGCCCTGTAGTTTTATTTTGCTCACTCCTTTCCCCCTGCCTTGCATGTCCTGGCTCCATTTCTCCACTTAGAAAAATCCATCCCTTTGAATGTTAATTTCCAACAGTAAAATTATTTGTGCTTAAACCTCTAAATATGATTAGTTGGTCCTGGTCATAATTCTTATAGTCCTTTGTTCTTTCTGAGAATATGACATATCAAATTTTACCTGATTAATTTCTTATCAACCTCTAAAAGAATTAACACTTATTGAATGTCAGAACCATGTCTTTTCAATATAGGACCTAGCACAGTGCCTGATACATAATTGGCCTTCATTAAATATTTGTTGTGATTGAATGAGTTGTTAGAATACATGTCTTCTCTTTTTAATATATATACTGTTCTGCATAGGAAATTTGGAAAATGTATATATTATTAAGAAGGAAGAAGACATACCAATAACTAAAAATAACAATTGTGATACAATATTTTAACTATTGTGATAGAAAACCATGGTATCAACACCAGGGCCACTGGTAGACTAACAAGTGGCATTTAACCTAATATCTAAATTAGTCCCAGAAGATGGTCTTAAATCTGTCAAGATCAGTGATGAAGAAGGTGAGGAGGGAACTGCTGGAGTAGCATATGTGAAAGTTTAGAAATCAAAGGTATATACAACCTTTTCTGGGAACTAAAGACATATTCATCTCATTTGCAAAGTGGAGTTCCAGGATATTGTGGCAAGTGCTAAGACAAGAGGGATCAGCAGAGCCCTTTCTAGAAGGGCCTCTTCAGACAAAAAAAAATATGGATTTTACTTTAAGGGCGATGGGATGCTTTAAAGGATTTTAAGAAAAATGACATTAGCAGACTTATGTTACAAATTATGTCTTCAAAGTATGAATTTTAAAAATACTTAAGCTATAATTTCTAAGACCAAAAATGTTAGAGCCATATTATTGTGAAATTATATTTAATCATAAAAGATATGGGATATAGAAAAAGAAAAGCTCACTCAGAAGGCAGCAGTGTGTCGAATGGATGGAAGGGGAGCATGATGGAGGGAGGGGGACCAGGTAGAAACTTTAAAATAACCCAGGTGTGTGATAATGGCAACCTGAAGTAAGGCAGTGTATTGGTCTGTGAGGGCTGCCATAACAAAGTTCCACACACTGGGTGGCGTAAGCAACAGAAATGTGTCGTCCCAGCATTCTGGAAGTTAGAAGTCTGAGATCAAGGTGTTGGCAGTGTTGGCTCCCACTGAAGGCTGTGGGGAACAATCTGTTCCATGACCTTCTCCTAGCTTCTTTTTGTTTGCTGGTAATCTTTAGTGATCCTTGGCTTGTAGATGTATCACGTCTATTTCTGTCTTCATCTTCACTGGTGTTTTCCTCTGTGAGCCTGTTTCCAAATTTCCCTATTTTATAAGGACACCAATCACATTGGATTAGAGCCCACCCTAATGACTTCCTTTTAACTTTGATTAGCTCTGAAAGACCCAATCTCCAAATAGGTGACATTGTGAGGCACTGGGGGGTTAGGGCTCCAACAGATCTTTTGAGAGGGGAGGGGTCACAATTCAACCCATAACAGGCAGTGATAGTTGACCTGGAGGGAAAAAATAAGAATTTTAAGATATTGAAGTTGACAGCCTTGGTTAAGTCCTGAAATTTGACTGGGAGAAACGTTTGGATGGGATCATTTACTTAGAGGTACAGGGGAGAAACTCATTTACAACGTGGTCGGTAGGAAGACAATTTCTTTTCACTTTTTAAATATGGTAGTCCAGTGAAATAGCCAAGTGATACTGCATAAGTAGTTGAGCTAGAGACAATGATTTTGGAATCATTATTCTCCTTCTGGTCATGAAAGTGCCCAGGAAAGTTTGTATAAAGAGACTAAGACCGAAGACAGAACATTAAGATTCTCTAACATTTGTGGGAATGTCAATGGGAGAGAAGACTGGAAAAAAGCAGCCCCTACATAGAAAGGGAAATATAAAAGTTGCTACGCTCATAGGAGAAGAGTTTTTAAGGGAGGAGGAAATGAGGGTTGATTCAACCCTGTCAAACTCTCCTGAGAGGGCAAGAAAGATGAGAAATGAAGTTTCTATGGGATCGTGACAAACTGCTTGGAACCGTGGCAAGAGCAAGTTTAGCACCTGGGCTGGTGACTGAGTGAGCAAGTGGGAGGTGATGAGATGACAAGAGTGACAGTGGACGCCTCTCCTTAGATGCTGAGCCGGGAGGACTGAGATGCAATAGAGTCCAGACTGCAAGATGAGCTAAGGATTGCGCTGGTTTGTTTTTTGTTTTGTTTTAATATGTTTTAAAAATAGGAGATAACTGCGTATATACACAAGCTAATGGCAAGGAGAAATAAAGAGGGGGGATATTTAAGACACAGGAGAGAGAGGATACTCAGAAAAGCAAATTTCCCAAGAAATTGAAAGTTGATAGAATACTGAACATTTGCGAGGGATCACCTAAGGTAGGAAAACCTAAAAACAAACAAAAAAACCAACTCTTTGATTGCATTAAGTGGGTGGTTGGAAAGGATGGGTTAGATCAGGGGTGGGGAACTTTTCATGTTGGAAGGCCACATTAATTTAGCTGTAATCAAATAAGGCCTCAATCAAGAAACTTCAATTAGGTTTACTTTAAAATGTATATTATTTTGTAAAAATCTAACTACTGTGTACTTAATAATTTCAAAAAAGGAAAACTATTTGTTAATTTTAAAGTTAACTGGCTTTTTAGTGACTTTGTTGTGAATGCTTTTTGTTGGAAAACACTTGAATATTGGGTTGCATGGAGGTCTGCAGTTTCAGTTGATCCTTTAGATGAGTATCAGTCATTTGTGACCTTAAAGGAGTCTTGATTTGGGTTAGGTAGGAGAATGTAGATCCACAGCGATAAGTGATTGAAATGCAGGAAAGCACTTTTTGGGCATGTTGCCTAAGGTGTGAGTATTCTATTGCTTTTTTCCATATTTCAGTTGGATCTTTCTTAGCATCAAACAATGACTTTAAAAAGTCATCTACTGAGAGCTCAGTCAATTCCATCTGTAGTTCTTTAGGTGCCTTAGTGATCTCAAGTAGGTGAGGCTGAAATGCTAATTTGAGTGTGATGTCATCCTTCTCAAAATTGGTGAACCTTTCATTGTATTCTCCAGTTAATAAGTCTATAACAGCTGCATACCCTTCAAATGGTTCTCATATATCATCCTGCTCATCAATGACCTTTGCTAATTGGGGAAAATGTTGATCCGAAATTTCCTTTCACAGAAATGTTTTGAAAAAAGATAGCTTTTTTCGAAATGCTTGGATTTTTTGCCACATATCGTATATAGACTTAGTTTTACCTTGCAAAGAAATATTCAAGTCGTTTTGATTTGACATGATATCACACAGAAATGCTGCATTCCTATGGAAATTTTCTTTCAATAATTCACATTGCTGATTCTCGTCTTCATAAAATTTAACTACCTGTTCGCCAAGAGATAAAATTTTGGCTAACACCTGTCCCTGCAATAGCCAACGTGCTTTAGAATGATAAGGCAAATCCACACTGAATAACTCATCTTTCAACTTTAGTATGTTACAAAACTGATGATGCTGTGTTGCATTTGCACGAATATAGTTAACAATACTTATAACTTGTTGCAAAGTGTCGCTTAAAATAGTAGCTTTAGCAGCTTTAGCATAGAGATTTTGCTGGTGCAAGATACAATGAAAAGAAATGACAGCGTCCGTATCTGTTAATACTTTTTTTATCTGTGCAATAAACCCTGCATGTTTTCCTGTCGTGGAAGCTGCACTGCCCATACATATACTCACTAAATTTATCAAATTCAGTCCAACTTCACAACATTTACCTTGAAAGTTGTTGAAGATATCTACTCCCAGTGTTCTGTTTGCAAGAGTGCCCAAAGCGAGTAACTCTTCGTAGCAAAGAAAATCTTCTGTTATGACCCAAATGAAGTATAAAACTTGCGCCAAGTCAGTAATATCAGTTGATTCATCCAAAGAAATTGAATAATATATATTTTCCTTTTGAAGTATTGCATGAAGTTGTTCTGTTAAGTTGAAGGCTAATTCGTGCTGCTGGTCAGCTATGGTTCTCCTTGAAAGAGGCAGTTGTTTGTACTTTGAAACATTATCAGGGTCTAAGCATACTACAACTTTGACAATGCATTCTTTCACAATTTCTACATCACTGAATGGCTTCCCTTTTCCCCCCGAGTATATTCATATAAGCTACTTTATTAGTTGTTTCACTGGCCCTATTTCCAGGTCTCAGTGCTGCTTGAAAGAATTGTCTTTGTTTTTGCTTTTCATCTTTTAATTTCTGCAAACATAACCTTTCATGCCTCTCCCTCTAACTTAAAATATTTGTGGTTCTTATGAATGTTATAATGCTGATGAGCATTGAATTTCTTTAATGTTGATATTTCAGTATCACAAAGCAAGCAAATCATCTTGTCTTTAGCAGAAATAAGATCATATTGAAATTCCCAATCCTCATTAAAAAATCTTTTCTTCCTTCAGTGTTGTCTTGGTCTTCTTTGACATGATGCGCTGTTAGGCAGACAGAATTAAAAAATACTTTCAAGCTGAACAACTATTCACAAATTTTGCTTCAAACAGAAACACAGGGCACCATTGTCAAAAGCTGATAACAGACTGGTGTACTCGACCCCCATAAAGTCTCACCAACTAGCCTCATGTGGTAGTGGTGCCAGTCAGGAGGGGGAAGTTAGAACTAAATCATGAGGGTAGCAGCCATCAATTTAGACCTTATGGCTTAATAGCCAGTGTTCTAATTGTGCCAGTCAATCTGGGAGGATTATTTCATGAAACTTATTTTACTTTTTGGTATTTTAAATATGTTCATTTTTAAAATAAAATAAAAATATAAAAGATGAACAAAAACATATTAATAAAAATAAATAGAGTTTATGGGGGTCGAGTACGCCAGTCTATTATCAGCTTTTGACAATGGTGCCCTGTGTTTCTGTTTGAAGTGAAATTTGTGAATAGTTGTACAGCTTGACAGGATTTGTTCTATAAAATTTGGGTTCAGTCAAAAGGCCCCACTTAAGGACTAGAAGGCCACATGTGGCCTTAAGGCTGCAGGTTCCCCACCCATGGGTTAGATGCATGTTTCCAGTCTTTTGTGCAAGAGGTTTCCAACCTATTGGTAAAGGATGAGGGTGCAGGCTGTGGGTACTACTTTAACTTTTCGGTATTTTTGTGAATCAAGGAAAATGCTGTCATCAGTGACGCTTCTAAGGGCACTGCTTCTGCCAATTGTGCTCTTTCTGTAATGGAAAGGGTTAGTGTGACAGTAGTTTGCAGATCTGTTACAGGGTTTAGTAGCTTTTAAGTCTATTAAGTTTTATCAATGATTGCTTATTATGTCTAAACAAAAAGTTACATTTTTTTATTTGGGATTTGATGATAATGAAAGTCCTATACTCCTTTTGTTTTACTGTACTATATTAGGCTCCTTTGCCAGCGTCTGTAATAACTAATATTTCCAGGATGTTAGCAGACTTTATAAGGTGGTTTCACTTTCAGATTATCATATCAGAAAATTATACTATTTCCTTTACTGACTTGAGGAAGAGACTAATATACTTGCCTACAAAGTTAAATTTTCTTTTACAGGTATTCAGTTAAAGTTGCAATACCACAACCTGTTACGATACAGGTACGCACGTCCAAACCAGATGCTTTCATCAAGCTGCAGGTCCTAGAAAATGAAGAAATTGTGGCGGCTCCATTGGAAAAGGCCAAGCTATAATCCCAGCATTTAACTTCTTGAGAAGTGAAAAAAACGTGAGCTCCCAATGTAAGTGTGCCTTTTTGAACTACATATTTGGTTTCATAAATAGGTATTTATGTTTGCATGACATTTTAAAAATGTTTGAAGATAAAATAGCAAGTAACCACTTAAATATGTAAAACTTGATATTACAGTAAAATATTAAAAGACCACTATTGCATTTGCATGTCAAATTAGGCTCTGAAAATTAGTAGATTTGTTATATATGTACTTTAAAGACTTTTCACCTTGAAGTAAAATTTACTTTCTTATTACATGAGCTTTCTTAATAAGAAGTAGACTTTTTATTATTTTGAAAGAATTTTTTACTTTTCTTTCATTCCCAATTCATGATTTTAGAAAAAATTCTACTTATTAAAGTTAACAGAAACTTTAAAGTTATTACTTTCAATATAATATTCTTAAAGAGGTATTAAATAAATAAAATAATTTATTTCTGAAATAATGGTTAACAATGATACTCTGAGGTATATTATTTATTCAGTTACTTTAATAACTTGATTCTGACTATAAAAATCACACATGACCAATGCGAAAATTTGAAAAAATACATAATTATAAACAAGGAAATTAGACATCCATTGTATAATGCTACCCAGAAAAAAATACTGTTAATATTTTAGCTTTTTTGACAAAACACACTGTAAATATTTTAGCTTTTAAGCCTCCATGCTCCAATTTTGCATTTACATTTTAAACAAAAGTAGGATTTTACCTATTTTGCCAATTGATATTTCTTCTTAAAATCATTACTTTTTTCTTTTTTTGTGGCACTGGTTGGAACCTCCAAACCAGTGATAAATAAAAGTGATGATGATGTATTTCCTTTTCTTAAGTAGGTATACTTGTAACATTTACTATTAAGTAGCATCTTTGCTGGTGACTTCTAATAATTAGCCTTTATGAAATTTGAGAACATTCTTTCTATTGATAGCTAAGAATATTAATATGGAATGGGTTTAGAACCTTATCAATTATTTTTTCTTGTTGTTGTTCATAAACATCATCAAATTTTACTGTTTCAAATTTCAGAAATTGATTTTTAATTTTGAATCATTCTTGCATTCTTAGAATAAAAAATACTTGGTCATGATATTTTAATACACTCCTATATTGAGAATATAATATTTTATTCAGTTTGTTGGATCATATTCATAATGTCATATTTCTAGTTGTGTTTTTTCACTTTGTGTGTGCACCTGTACATTACTCTTTTCTGGTTCTCAAGTTAGAATTATGATGAATTCTTGAAATTAATTTGAGAACATTTTAGTTTTTCTATTTTTGAAAGTCATTTAAATTCCACAGGATTCATTTCTTTTTTAAAAGATTATTAGATTTGATAGATCAAAATTTTCTAAATCTGATGTTTTCAGAAGATAGCCATTTGTTTGTTTTTAACTATTTTTAAAATAATTTCCAAGGCTTTTTAACTTTTTTTTTCATTTTTGCAATTTATATTTTTACTTAAAAGTGACAGATTCATCTAGTATTTCAAGGTATCTGCATAATTTTGTGTACAGTATTCTTTCAATATTTTTAAATCCCTTCTCAATGTGTTTGTATAATAATTATGAAATATTGTTATTTATTTGTGTTTTTTAACATTAATTTTTCATCAGACTTTTTGAGTTTTCCCTGTATTATTGGTCTTTTCTTAGAATGAACTGGATTTGTTAATCAAAACCTAATGTCTCTTTTAGGTTTGTAGTCTACTTCATCAATATTTATATTTATCTTTTAAACTCTTCTTCTTTTTAAATTTAGTCAAATGTTCTCCTGTCTCTCCAGTTGAAATTTTAGTTCATGTTTTAAATCTTATTTTTAAATAAATATATTTAATACTATACATTTTTCAAAGTATAGCTACATATATTTTTTATATATATGTATATAGCTTAGAATGCATAAAATTTTATATGTGGTGTCAACTTGACCATAGCCTGTGATTTAATTCTGATTTTTCTTTAACCTTAAACATTTATAATAGTTTTAGAATTTCTAAATAATAAATTTATTTTGACTAGCTTTTTGGTATTAATTTTTAATTGAATTTTGTGGAGTTAGAAAGTGTATTTATATTCTGCATTTTGAGAATTTGATTGATGTTTTTCCTGTTGCCTGATTCCAAATCCAATTTGATTATTGTTGCACTGAGGTTTATAAAGAACAAATTTACTCTATTTTGGGGGTAGTTTGATGTCTAAATGCACACACACACTCCAATAAAAATCAAACTTGTTAATTGTTATATTTAAAAATTTCAAGATTGTCATTTACATTTTATTTTACTAGTGTGTAAGTTTCTTACTGAAATATGTTAAGATCTACTTTCATTTTAAAATGTGTGAAAATTTCTCTAACTCTAGTATTTTTGGTTCTACATATTTCTATGCTATGCTGCTATTGAATAAAGTTTCATATTTGCTTTAGATTTTTTGATGTATTATATTTTTGAAGTAAATGTAAAGCAGCCTTTCTTTACTAGGTTTTCTGATATTACCACTGATTCTTCCTTTTATTGTCATTTGCCTATTAATATTCACCCATTTCGTTTTCCATCCTCTGCATGTTTCTGTTGGTCTTTCTCTTATAAATGGATATTTTTTTCTACTTAATCCAATATTCTAGTCCCCAAAATGGGGGAACAGGGAATGTAATCCGTTTATATTTATTTTGCCCCATATGCCTTTTCTGAATTCTACCATCATGGTTTATTTTTTGAACTGATTACATCTTCTCACACACCTTTGCATAGCTATTTGGTAATTATCACCCTTCCTGAGCTCTTATTCCCAATAGTGTTTATGTTGATTTTCTTAAGTGTACAAGCAAATTTCTAAAAAAGAGCTTTTTACCTATTTTCTACCTAACATTTATGTATTTTTTCCTCTTTAGTTTTATAGTTGGGCATTCCAGAGCAATATAGCCATTGGTGGTGACACTGACTTTTTTTTTTTTTTGAGAGAGTCTCACTCTGTCGCCCTGGTTAGAGTGCAGTGGCATCACCATAGCTCACTGCTACTTCAGACTCCTGGACTTAAGCAATCCTCCTGCCTCAGCCTCCCGAGTACTATAGGCACACGCCACCACACCCAGCTAATTTTTTCTATTTTTAGTAAAGATGGGGTCTTGCTCTTGCTCCTGGCTGGTCTCCAACTCCTGAGCTCAAGCTTACACTGACTTTTAAGCACCACCACCCTCCTCCCTCCCGTGTCCTTCTCTCCCTAACAACTAGGGAGCATGAGGTGAGCAGCAGGTCACTGTGAATGCTTTGATATCCAGCCACCTCACACAGGCTCCAGCAGTGTGAGTCTCTGTTTTTTCCCAGTCCATTGTACTGACCAGGAATTGCTCCTGGCTAGTGGAATGAAGGGTACCACTGAAAGATGTGTTATTTACAATAACTTGACTGGTGGCACTTATTCTCAGCCTTTGTTGAGTTTCAACTGAATGCTCTGTGTGTTCATTAAATTCCCTTTATTTCGGTGTGTCAGAACTTCAATGTCTCTCAATATTGTGCAACTACCAGAATCTCCATTAAGCTTACAACCCCCCAGTAATTATTATTTGCCAGGCCTTGTTGATTGTTTGTACAAATGATGTTTGGAATTCAGCTAAAGACTCGAGTGGACCCCTATGTCTATTTGTGAGCTCCTTTGCTGCTCAGATACTCCTCTCTGGTATCCTACCTCAAATTTTACTTGTCTTAGGAGCCCCATACTCCCATCTGAACCTGAACCTGGCAGTACTGTGCTTCACTGTTCAGACCGTACTTTCCTGTGCCGCAGCTGGGAAGGTGCTTACAGGCAGAAATCTGGGCAAGTGGAAAGATCACCTTGTATGTTTCCCTTGTCTCAGAGATCACAATCCTGAGATGTATATTGTCCAATGACTGAACACAGTTGCTTTATAAATTTTGTCCAATTTTATCATATTTTTTGGTGGGAGAATAAATACAATGCTTGTTATTCTGTCATGGCTGGAATTGAAATTTCCCTGTGTCATTCACTTAGGTTACCTCAATACATGTTTGATGAATTAATTAATAATATTCAACATATTTCTATTTTTATTCCTACCAATGGTACTTATATTATCTGTTGATTACAAAATAATAAAAATATAAATTAAAAATTAAAGTGAAAGTCTTTTGTAAGTATGATAACATGCACACATGGTGTTAAACATTAAGGAAGTCAGAGTCTGTGATGTTATTAATAGCTTAGTGTCATTTGAGTGGCACAAAATAAAGGAGGAACTGTTGAATTGTTGTATATTCTTTTAGCAATTAGTGGTTTCTCAGAATATGCACTGCTCTGTGCAAGTAGCATGCTATTATAGCAGATTTCTTTACGACCAGAATATTTCCAAGGAGCCAGTCATGTTGGTTTTTATTTCATTAAAACAAAAGGAATTGACCTATTCTTTTGAGTGTTTTATAAAGAGATCTAACCAATGTAGTTAATAAAAACTATATATACCACATGTTTTAAATTAAACTTAAAATTTCTCCTATTCAGCTAGCAAACAAGTTCTTTTATTTCATGCCGCATCCAAGAAAGAACAAGAAGTATATGTTAAGAAGAAATCTGCCCAGGGAAGTCAGAAATCCTATAAGGGTAAACCTGGAGGTATAATACAAGACGTTGGTCTGCCTCTTTTGGAGGAGGAAACTACCAGTGCGCCCACAACAGAAGAAATTTCTAGCACACCACAGCAGGTATGTTCACATTAAAAAGAAGTATTCGATCAGACTGCTCCTAAAAAATCTAATATAACATAAAACAATCCACTTCCTAAAGCTGTCCTAATGTG
The DNA here is from genome assembly GCA_023783475.1 of Daubentonia madagascariensis. Classification (NCBI taxonomy): domain Eukaryota; kingdom Metazoa; phylum Chordata; class Mammalia; order Primates; family Daubentoniidae; genus Daubentonia; species Daubentonia madagascariensis. Next base: position 19,978,838 of record JAKFHU010001815.1, on the reverse strand, counting down.
CAATGTCATCAGTGTATAACCAGAATTGAAGAATAAAACATTCTTGAATGTTTCTCTGTGCCAAGATCTTTAAATACATGGAAAATTTAATCTGTATGCTAACTCTATAATGTAGATGTAATTATCTAACTTTACAGTTGAGTTATAAGAGGCTATATAACTGTGAAGGTCACATACTATTAATAATAAAGGTCACATAGTAAAGATCACATATTAATAAAAACTAATTTGTATGTCATTAAAACTAAAGGGAAAAAGGACAATGCATATATTTTAAAGCAGCAGAAGACATGACCTAGGCATTAGAAACCAAAAACAAGAAAAGTAAAAGGAATTGAAAAGAAAATAAGGTGCCAGAATTAAGTCCTAATATGATAGTAATTAAAATAAATTCAAACAGATTTAAATTAATCAATTAAAAGGTTCAAATTTTAAAGATATATAAGAAATAAGATCCAACAATAAGTAGTCCAAAATGGCACTTTTGAACAAAATGCCAAAAAAATTTAAAAATAAAAAGATAGAAAAACATACCTGGCAAATATGAAACAAGAGAGACCTGTGATGATAGTTTTAATACATCAATACATATAATTCATAAAGGATATTATATAAAAATAAAAGGAAGATAAATCAAGTAGATATCAGCATAACTAACATACAGGCACCTAACTACCCAAACACAATAAATAAAAAGAAAAAAGCTATTAGAACTATGGAGAAAAAAAAAGATAAGTCAACAATTAACAACTGAATATTTTAACACAGTGGTCCTCAACCCCCAGGCTGTGGACCAGTACCGGTCTGTGGCCTGTTAGGAACCAGGCCACACAGCAGGAGGTGAGCAGTGAGGCAGGGGTGGCATTAGATTCTCATAGGAGCGAACCCTTCTGTAAACTATGCATGCGAGGGATCTAGGATGCGTGCTCCTTATGAGAATCTAGTGCCAGATGATCTGAGGTGGAGCTGAGGCAGTGATGCTAGCGCTGGGGAGCCGCTGCAAATACAGGTTATCATTAGCAGAGAGGTTTGACTGCACAGAGACCATAACAAATCAATTGCTTGCAGACTCATATCAAAACCCTATCAGTGAGTGGCAAGGGACAATGTAATAATAATAGAAATAAAGTGTACAATAAATGTAATGTGCTTCAATCATCCTGAAACCATCTGCCCCATTCCCCTACCCCTAGTCTGTGGAAAAATTATCTTCCACAAAACTGGTCCTTGGCGCCAAAAAGGTTGGGGAACCACTGTTTTAACACATTCCTCTCAGAACTGAAAGATCAAGCTGAAAAACAAAATAAATATGATTGTGAGGATTTGAAAAATTTAAGTATAAGCTTAATAGCTTAGACATCTATATAAGGCACTTTACCTAATAAAGAATATACTTTTTCTTAGCACATACAGAATATTTTTTTAAAAATATCCTGTAATAGGTGATACGTGGAAGCCTTAATAAAATCCATATTATCTATATTATATAGATATGTTATCTAAACATAATGCAATGAAATAGAAATGAATAATTAGCAGGTAGTTTCAAATCCCATAAATGTGAAAACTAAATAAAGTATACTAAATAATCCTTTCGTTAAAAATAATATCAAAAAGAAATTATGAAATACATAAGATTCAATAAAAGTAAAAAACTACAAATCAAGATTTGTAAGAAACATCTAAAATAGCCTTTAGTGGGATGCTACTTTTAGATTAATTCATTCGGAAGCATGAATAATCAAAAACAAACAAGCTAAGCTATTGCAGCAAAAGTTAGAAAAAAGCAAAAAAGTAACTCAAAGATAAAAGAAAAAGGATTTTAATAAAGAAGAGAACAGACATCAATGAAATTGGGAACAAAAAATAGATTAATAAATTCTAAGCTACTTTTAAAGATTAATAAAGTAGACATAATCTAGTAAAACCAATCAAGAAAAAGAGAGAGAAAAAAATATAAATAACCAAATACACAACAAAAAAATAGGGTGGAGGTGAAACTACAGACAACAGGTTTTAAAAAAAATCGATAGTGCTATAAACAACTCTGTGAGAGCAAATTCAAAACCTATGGGGGGAAAAACTCACATAAGTTCCTGGGGTCAGAGGAAGAATGGCAAAGCTGATTCACAATAAAATAGAAAATCTGAATAAAACAATAAAGAATAATAAAATTGAAATGATAATTCGAAGTCTTCTAAGTCTTCATTTTCCAAAAATCCCTAGGCCTAGCTCTAACAGATTCAAGTAGCAAATTGTTCTAGAAAACAAAAAAAATTATACAAATTTTCCAAGGCTTTTAAAGAGATTAATGTAATCCTGATTCCAAAACCAGACAAAATAACACAAAAAAATGAATACAATTAATTTATAAACATGAATGAAAAATTATAAGGAACATAATAGATAACAATTCTACCAGTGCATAAAGTGACCAGGCAGCATTCATCTCAGGACTTCAGAACGTTTTGCCATTAAAAAATCTGTCTGTATTTGTCAGAGGAATAGACTAGATGAGAATAATCATATAACCCTGAAACATTTGATTAAGATCAATACCTATTTATGGATTTCTAAAAAGTGCTCTTAGCAAACTAGCCTAGGAGAGCACTTTTTAACTGTAAATACTACATATCAAAAATCTTAAACTTAATGGAGAAATCTTATATACAAAAAATTATATTAATGTAGGAAATGTAGGTGTATTGCTATTAAAATTGGAATAAGAAAGAATGTCCACTATCATTGCTAGTATTTAATGATACTAGAACATTGTGATAGTGGAGAGTCAGGCCAATAATACAAGAAACAAAATAAATAAAAGAGTATTCTAAATAATCACTGAGTTATTTACAGATGATGTAATCATATGCCCAAGAAAAACCAACAGAATAAACAAACTTTAAAATCAAGAGATTTTAGCAAGATTGTCAGAGACATTAATAATAGCAAATACTTATATATTTACTTACTTATCATCTACTATGTACCTGGTCCTGTGTATACACATAGGTCTTTAATTCTCCCATCAACTCTTGAAGTAAGTATTCTATCCCTGTTTAACAGTCAAGGAACCTGGAGCACAGAGAGCTTAAGTGACTTGCTCAAGGCCAAACAGCTGGTTTGTACTGAAGTAGGACTTGAAGGCAGACAGCTCCAGCCCCTGAGGCCATACCCTTCACCACCACACTGCTGCTTCTCCAACTTAGAAAAATGGGTAGCCTTCCTTTACACCAGCACTATGTGTTAGACACTAGAATAGGATCCTTTCATCATAGCAACAAAATTGTAAAATATCTAGGAATTAACCAATAATACATCAGTTCTCTACATAGAAAAACTGAACACTTAATAAAGAACATAGAAGATGATCCAACCAACTGGAGAACTTAGATGACTTGAATAAACAGAGAAGTATTTCACGCTTTTCACTGGGGTGACATAATAGTATAAAGACACCAGCTAGCCCCAATTTACTTTTCAATACAATGCCATCTCAACCAAAATTCCAACTATATTTATCAGAAATTTTCTAAACTCACTCTAAAATTCACAGGACTCAATAACAATTCACAAATAGTTAGGTCAACTTTGAAAAAGAAGAGCAAATTATGTCTTAATATCTCTAAACATTGAGACATAGTTAAAAGTCCTAGCAGTAAAAATGGTATTAATTAGTGCAAAAATAGGAAAAGGAAGCAATGGAAGAAAGTAGAATAGGAATATCCATGTTTGTATGGAAATTTAATATGAAATTCGAGGCAACACCATACATCAACAGAGAAAACATGTTGAGTGGTTAGTGCTGGGAATTTACCTCTCCATGAAGAGAAATAAAACTAGACCACTAGCTAACAGCATAAATAAAGGCAAATTCCAGATGTATTGAAGATTTAATTGTAAAATTTTAATCCATAAAAGTAATAACAGACGATGTAGGAGACCATTTTTTGTGCCCTGAGCACAAAAAGAGAAAACCCTAAAGGCCAACAGCTTTGAAAAATCCTCAAACTCTTTAGTTATCTGAGAAATGCAAAACGCGACAGAAGTGAGATTTCACTTTATACCCATTGCACTGGCAAAAACTAGAAAGTTAGGTCGTAGCAGGTGTTGGTGGGGATGTGATGATATTAAACTTTTATAAATTGTAGTGTTACAAAATTTGGGAGAACGGCTGGGATTATTTAAATAATGATCATACGATCCAGAAAATTATGCATGTATCATGTGCCTAGAATAATAAACTATATTAGGCACATACTAGGTACATTCTTATTGTTTGGTCTTAAACACTGCATTTTATTTCACAGAGTTACAAATATATTATACAGTGTTTGGTGTTGTATAATAGTTGGCCTCTCACGGAAAGTCAGCTGACGTTTGTTCAAGCACTGAAAGACTTAGAGAAAAATGATACCAAAGGTATGTCACCCTAAATGTTTATACATGCACTTTACATTTTATGTAACTCTTTAATAGTAAATTGATTATGTAATTATTAAAACATGTTGCTTAAAATTTGTATTCTATATCTTGTGGCATTTCCTGTTGTTAATTAATTATATATTTCAACATTTTTATGGCCTGGTTTATGAGAAACAAAAATATATGTTTATTTAGGTTTAATTTAAGCATATTTTTCCTAGTAGGTAAAAATTACTCATTGAGTATGCTTTTGAACATTTCAAGAAATGTATAAGAAACTTTTCTACTTACAAAATTATACTTGCCAACAATTGTTCAGGAAGTATAGCACTAAAGATAAGCTCTTAAAATATTTCACAAATTCTTCAATTCCAGAAGGAGAATCTCTAGTGAAAAAGGCCTCTCGTTTATTTTTTCAAACTATAAGCTATTCTTAATATTCCTGAGCAGGAAATGACGACTCAATGCTTTCAAAAAAAGAGAACCAAAAGGAAATCTCAAATAGCCTGTACCCTAATCTTTATATCCCATTGTGCAATATCATAATTGAATCTGAAGCAATATGTATTTTCTATTTTTATGTTCTTTTTAAAATTTAAGCCAGATTGCCTAATCATAAAAATAATATATGCAAGTTATTTTAAATATAAAGTAAAACCACACAATACAAAAGTGCGTTACGTAAAAAGTAAAAGCCTCCATTTCTTTCTGGTCCCCGTAAACCTTAGTCCAAATACTCCATGATCTCCATCATCAAAGCCTGCTTTGTTATCTTTCAGAATCTTTAATGCATATGTATGTCATACTTATAATAAGACACAAACTGTTAGTTCTTATCATCCCCTAACAAACAGCATATTTTACTTCTTTAGTGTCTGTAGTCCCCTATTATAATGCAAGCCCCTGAAGGACAGGGAGTTTTATTCATTTTTGCGTGTTTGATCCCTTGCAATATCTAGTTAGATACTATACACACAGCAAGCACTCCCTAATATTTGTTGAATGAATAAATGAAAGGGTACATGTAAACTAGTCTTATTATTATTGCCCTTATTTACTAATTGTCAAAAACTCTTTTGCAGATAATACAAACACCTGATCAGGAAATTAATAGAGATTTGTTTATAGAGAAGTTAAGAGAAAATTATTATTGCTAGGCTTAACCTTTATTAGAAGGGACAAATTCCAGTATGGGTCATTAAATTCAAAGATAAATTCTGAAAGTATGTGACACCAAGAGTTCCCATTTTCCCATTTCCATTAGAATGTATTGAATGCGCTTCCACAGGAGTGCACCACACCGTGTGGAAATCCCTACCTTGCTGGCCTCCTCTGCTGCTGCCCCCTCACTGGGGCAGGGGACTGTGTCTTCCTCAATCTCCTCTTTATATGTCCCGCACCAAACAGAAGACGTTAGTAAATATTTATTGAATGAATGTGTGAACGTGCTATGCCAGAGACAGCAGGTATGTTTAAATGCTAACGGCTTCCTGGCCTGCTGTGTTGACAAGATCCCGAGGCTCTGATCAGGCTCGACAAGAAGGTTTTGTGATCTTTGATCGACGTCTAACATGGACACAGGAAGGGAAAGTGGTAGCATTCAAGCCACGGTCATCGTCCCGTTGCTTTTCAGACATGTTACGTGTATAACCCCTAGGTAAAGTCACGGAATATGAACTCTGCTAAAATATCTCTTCACTCTACCTCAACCTTCCTTCCCTCAGCCAACACCCCCCATTGCCCAGCACCACTGAGAATTTCTGAAATAGCAGGCAAGGCTTTGATTTCATATTCTTGTCTACTATCATAGAAGAGATCACAATTATTCCATGAATAAATGTCCTATGGAAGCTGAAGACTCCTTCAGGAGCAGGCCACATCTCAAGCTGGATATGCCTGTTGATTCCTTCATTGTGGCTGCACTGCCAGTGGGCTTTGGCGATTGCTGCCCTCGTAGCATGCTCCCTGAGCCAGTTCTTCAGCCCCCATCCCCTTTTCTCCTGGACCCACCTAACTCTCCCTAACTCTGCCTTATGGATTATCTATAGCGGTGCATTTGAACCCATTGATTATTTTGCAGTTGACCACCCAGACCCACAAAGTTCTAATGGAAAATAAATGAGAAAAATCTATTAATTGTATTTGTTTATTTCCCTTTGCATATTACCGTGTTCTCTTTCTCTCTCTATTTTTTTCCTGTCAGGCTGTCACTTTTGTTCTCCCTTAAATTAGCCATTACCCTATCTCCACCTTCCCTGTAGTCCAAATCAAAATCTCTTAGCTCATATTGTGTCAAAAAAAATTTTTTTTAAATCTGTGTTTTCTATATCAGTCAGTGGAAATTGGTTGAAATAATAGATGGTACAAATCATGTGGTAGTTTTGTGTCCCCCTACTGCAAAGAAGTAGATACACAGTATGTGCTAAATACCAGTGGAGTTATATATTGTATGCTAAAGATGTATTGGCAAATAACATATTCACAATTATAGAAATAAAATAATAAAGAAACAGCACAGTTTTGTGTGTGCTCATATGTTCAGCAAAGCTGTTCTTGTTTCCTTTTTTGTTTTTCAAGGATAATTCATGGGACTAGTAGATTTTAGATTACATTTCCAAGGACTAGGAATTTTAATAGATCAGGGTGAGAGCCAAACCTCAGTTTTTTGCCTGGGTGAGTTTTTTCATGAGTTGCCTGTAGCTCCTTATACTTTTGCTTTCTATATTATAATAGTCTATTATGTCTGTCTCAATAAGCTCAAAATAACCATGCTGCTTTTGTTTATAGCAATTAAAAATGTGAACCCAGATTCGTATGACAGGGAATGAATAATCCCATTATAAATAATGAAAAGAAAACGACACAATGACCTTACTAAATTCAACTGAAAATCTTGTTTGCACGGAAAAACTATTCCTGAATAATGTTCAAGCGAGATTAAAAGATGCAATGATCAAGCAGGAAATATTTGTGAAAACATTTTAAGCTTTTCAGAGAAAAGTAGTTAGCATCATATAGTGCAATGCTATTGGAATAGTGAATGGCGTTGCTTTCTTCCCAACTGTCTAAAGTAAACTAATGTCTAAAAAGGTGCAAGAATAAAATACCTCAAAATATCCTTAAATTTAGCCTATATATATATATATATATATTTAAAATATCTGCACATATTTTCTTCATTAATTAGAAATTTGGTTCCAGCACATATAAACTGAGCACATTATGTAAAATTACATAAACTTGGGAAGTTTAGAAAAAGAAGAAATGACACTTTGAAATGGTATGGAAAGTTGAGGATAAAATAGTTTGTTCAGGGAAGTCTTGAAGAATACCAAGCATGGAAAATAAAGCTCTACCTTGGAGTTAAAGGTGACGAGAAGGAGAAAGTGTCTCAGGAGATACCCGGAAACCTGCTCTGGACCCACATCACTCACTGGACCACCCACCAGGCATCATGTGTGGCTAAAGAGGAGCTGATTCCAGGAGAATCATGAGGGACAAAGTGACAAGAAAAGCTCTATGCACATGTCCCACTATTCAAGGCCATTCCCCTCCTCCTTCTAGGTCAGGAATGGGGGGAAGAAAGATTCAGAAATGTTTTCACTTAGTTCACAGAAATTCATTATTGTTAATATCAGGACTTCATAGTGTTAGACACTGGCAACCCTAAATTGTCACTGCTCTTCAAAAATATATAGTGGGTGGGAGAAGAAAACGGGTATACACAGGAAAAAAAGGAAGAAGAGTATATACTAATATGTTAAAGTGGTTATTTCTGAGTGTTGAAATTCTTAGTAATTTTACTTTCTCATTCATGTTTTTAATATCTGAAAACAAATTTAATTAAAAATGAAAAATATATAAATCATAAGTTTTAAATGCACATATACTACTTTAATCAGAAAAAAGGCTCTACTTTTATTTTATAAGCAAAAAAAGAAACTCTAGAGAGACCTACAAGTTTAATTATGGTGATAGTTTGAGTGTTATTATGTGCCTCTTACTCTCCTTAGTACTGTACGTTCCTTATTCCAAATTCTCACAAAAACTCTGGGAGGTAGTTACTAGCCTCAGTTTTACAGAGGAAGAAATGAGGCTGAGGTGCTATAAATAATTTGCCTAAGTTTACACGGCTAGGAAGGAGTAGAATGAAGGCTCTGACTTAAGTCTGACTTACTCTAAAACCCAAAATCTTTCCACTATATCATGTAAGTTCTTTAGAGACTTTCTAACTAGTAGTACGGCCATAGTAGTAATGGTGGTACTGCTAACATTTATGTCAGATGCTGTCTAATGGCTTTACATACAATGACCCAGTTAATCCTCCCAATAAACCTGTGAGGTAGGGTTATTACTATGGTATTGTCATTTTACAGATGAGGAAACTGAGGCATGGACAGTTTAAGTAACTTTCCCTCAGTTACACAGCTAGTTGCTGGCATAGGTGGGATGTTGACTGGAAATTAATTATCTACCAAGAACTTTTGAATGGGAAAAAATAATAATATACAGTAGTACAGTTTCATATTTTTATTGTGTCCTGCATAAATGTCTTTATGTAGGGAGTTGTCCATATTACTTTAGTGAACATAAAATTTGTATATGGGCTTTATTGTGTTTTTCTGTATGTTAATGGATAAATGTTAAAATTCTGAGGAAAACCAAAGAAAAATATTAATATCCAAAGTGGACACAGTAGTATAATTCATAAAATAGAATAATGTAAAACATAGAGTTGGGTAAGGAACAAAATTAATAATATGAGTTAAATTTTAAAAAGGAAGTCTTTAAATGGGGAAATATAACATAGTGACTAAACTTTCCTAGGTTCAGCTACCTGAACTTGGGTAATTTGTCACCTGTAAATTTAGAATAACCACCCCTTTCTTTCAAGGTTGTTTCAAGATAATATATATAGAAAGTTCCTAGAACCTAGTAAAAATCAAAAAATGGTAATATCACTATTATGTATTCCAAATAGAAAGCAAGTCTTCAGCAATAATTATATGTGTTCTTTTTTGACATCACATCTGACAATTTTATGTGTGAATGAGCAGCAGCTAAAATTAAATTACACCGTGCATTGCGTAACACATTTGTTGCTGAAAAGCAGTAAGCAAAGAAAGTCAGAATTAAATTGTATTTAAAATGAACTAGGAAAATTTTCTGTTTGAAAGAATATGTTGTTGGACAATCTTCTTGAAATTTAAGCAGCTTTTGCATTCAGAATGATCAGTCTTTAATGTCATGTTTATAAATGTTTAGCCAATTTGATTAAATTAAAATATAGTAATATGTCAACTGCTATGCATCAATTATATTTACAACTCAACCTATCTACTCTAATTTTAAGTGTATGATATATTTTAGAAAAATTCAATTACTAATGTCTTCAAATTATCAACTTAGCTTGCTTTTAAAATATAAATACTTTATATAAGAAGAAATTGGTCAGGTGATTTTTAAATTATTCTGTTGGTGACCTAATTTAAATTTTATATTTATCATGAAGTCAGTGTTGCCCCACTCACTCATTTAAACTCAACATTTAATTTCTATGAGAAATATCACATATAATTTGTGTTTTTTCCTAAAAATTTTACATCTTTATAACCCGTGATTAAAAAATAAGGCCTGAAATATGGCTATGTACAACTTAGGATATTTCTTCTATAAATTTTTAGAAAGCTTGGGCTCTGGTTAGCATGAGGCAACAGTGCCACCTTTAGTATATTTCAACACCTAAGTTTTAGTAAAAATTGCTTACAGAGATGGTTCACTTTCACTTAAGAAAACAGAAGACCGGAGCATCTTGAGCAAGTAGTACTTAGTGATGTCATCTGCCTTCATATATAATTAGTGGTGGTGTGATCTTAAATTCCTTTTACCAATATGTTATACTTTTATGTTGCTGGCCTGTGCTACCGCAGTCCAGCTGCAGCAGAGTCCAGGAGTCCCTTCAAGGTGGGTCAGGGCGTCGGCGAGTGGGAGACAGTAACGACACAACTCAGAGGCTGGAAGTAACTGTTCCAATTTTATGTTGCAGAGTCTGATTTTTATATTCATTATTTTGGCAAGCATAATCATATTTGTTATTACAATCAGGTAGTAGTCATAGTTTCAGGTTATAGTTAATACATCTGGAAACTGTTAACTGTTCTGATCACAGAAGTGAAAAACATGGTTTCTAAAGCAAAGCCAAATGAAACCTATTGTTCTAAGTATTGTAAAGCACACAGTAATGGAGCATATCATGAGGTAAAATCTTGTTTAAGCAAAGGTTATTCTAAAGTTTCTGCTGTTGTTCCTTCTTAAGCTGTACTCTAAGTTCTTCTCTTTGACGTTTCATTTATTCTATACTATTTTTTAGTTTGGACCAGCAACACTTTTCCTCAATTATAATTAACTGGCTAGAAATATCAATCTTAGATTTTGTTGTCTTAATACGCCATGGGGGTCCTGCCTGAGCAAGTCTTTCCATGAACTGTAAACTTTGATAGGGAACTTGTAAGCCGTCTTTGTTCACCATTCTAATTCCATCCTCACAGAGGGGGGACTTGACTCTAATTTCTGGAAACGATTGCTAAACAATATTGTAGGTCGCAATGAGGGAGAAGTAAACATATTAATTAGAAGCCACACTACAGCAGCAGTTATGAGTAATGCTATTGAGTTGATGTATCCAAAGAGGTCCCTGACGGGATTTCCACGGTGGAGCCTTCTCTGAAGGCCCCTCCTCCATGCGCCGACTTTGTCAAGACCCATGGCTGGAAATGGTCCCAGCACTGTGCCTTTGAAGTTCTAATCCATTTACAAGAACAAAAATAAACTTTGTCATTCTCAAAAATATTGGGTTTCAAGTCCCACCCAATTTTAACAATATTTCCTTTAATTAATTCTTTTTTTGGCACAGTGACTGCATGGTGTACCCAATTCAAGGTCTTTGAAGAAACCAAACATTATTAAACATATATATATATATATATATATCTTTACATATATTTATATATAAAAAGATTTTTCTGTTTATATTTACAAGTATGATTGTACTTGATAAATGTATATTTTGTTCTAAACAAGCATTCTAGTTTAAAAATATGTAAATGTTCAAGTTCCAACCAGATTTGATTCCTAAATATATAAATCTAAGTGCTGAATTTTAATCATAAAAACAAAATTGCATTTTAAAATTTTTATAAGTGTTATGACCTACTATATTCTGGATACATGTAAGATAATGTGTGAGGAGACCTAAAAGCATAATGTTAAAAGCCTTTTAAATTCATTTTATCAACAGATACTCCCTGAGCCCTTCCTCTCTGCAAGGAGTATATTAGTTTATTCCAATAATCATTTCCTCTAGAGGTCTCCTAATTACGTGAATATATAATATGAACTCACGTTTTTAATAATTTTTTAATCAGTAGGATTTTTTTCTTGCATCTTACTGCTATACATGCTCTCAACACATGCAGATTTTCTTTTTCTTTGTTTCCCACAGTATCCTTTTATCAACTTAGTGCTCTCAACAAACCAGAGTTTTACAGAAGAGACTCACAAAGGCTGCATGACTTTTCCAACCTGAAGTGGCTAATTATTTGCTTATCTGGGATTTGACCCTAGGCTTCCAATCTTTGGATTCAGTGTTTTTTTCCATCAGGGAAAGAATTATTTTGAACATCTTTTCAAGAAACATTGGTTGAACAAGTATAAATTACTGCAAGTTCCAAATTAATGACTTTATAGTTGTGTCAGAGACTGGTACATGAGAAATTATAGTTATTTTTTATTAAGATTATTTTAAATTGGCAAATCATAACTGTATATAATTATGAGGTGCTATGTGGTATTTTGATATATGTATATGATGTGAAATGAAAGCTTTATATATTAAACAATCTGATGAGTACGTATTATCAGCTCAACATTGTACTAGCTGAAATTAGTAATTTAAAATGAGGTATATAATGATGTTCTGGTCTTCAAAGAACTTATAATTCATAGGAGCAAAGGTTACCCTACATTATGCCATTTAAGAATATGGAAATTATTTTATTGTATATATTAATAATGTAAGGAAAGAGGATGGCACACACTGCTGTGTACCTGACACTTTAGTAGGTGCATTGTTTATGTAAACTTGGGTATTATAATATGTTAATTTCAGTGGAATCAAATGCACCTAAATGTATGACTCAAACACTAAGAACTATGGATAGTAAGAAAAGAAAGCCACAGAAATACTTCATGGGGCAGCTTGAGATTCAATGTCAGCTGACATTTGTTAAGTATCTTAAAAACCGAGAATGTGTGTTATTAGGTATGAGCCTATTTTAAATGCTCTATATTGATTATTTTAAGCCCTGTGAGTATGGTGTTAGTACCTCCATTATACAGAGGAGGAAAATTACGCTCAAAGGATGTAATAAACCTACCAAAGCTAACCTATCCAGTGGCTAGTCCAGGATTTACCTCCAAGTCGTTTGATTATTTGACCAAAAGGATTTTCCCCAGTACCACACTTCTCAGCAGCTGTGATTATTGGCAGAAGGGCAAGTTCCCTCCTTGTAAAAGGGTGATGCTCACACTTTCTTTGCAGTCTTGCAGGATGATCTGTCCCCCAACTTGAAAGTAGCTAATAGCTGGGCACTAAGTAATCAGTAAGATCTGGGTTCTTTACAATTACTATTTTACTTTGCTAATGAGGTAAGTTACAAGACTCCAATTTTGAAAGAAACTGACAGATCCTTTGAACTTGTGTTTGATTTTTTTACATTCTTTTAAAAAGTTATTTGTATATATTCAAAGGGTACAAGTGCAATTTTGCTATGAACTTGTATTTGATTGCCAAATCAACTCTTATCCATTGGGGTGCCTGAGTAAATTATATAACCTCTCTGAATCTGCCCTGCTAGGAAGCTTTGAGAATCAAAAAAGAAAGAAACAAGTAAGGATTCAACAAATATTATTTGTCCCCTGTCACTTTGATATTTAGTTGTTAGAAAAAATTACATAGAACTTAAGGCAAATGCCCTTAATGTTGGCAAAAGGTAAATATACCCTCCTAAAAATAAACCAGTGGTTCTCAAAGTATGGTCCTTGGACCAGCAGCCTCAGCACCATCTGCGAACTTGTGCAAAATTTAAATTCTGGGGCCTCACCAGAGACCTTCCAAATCAGAAACTTTAAAGGTGGTAACCAGAAATCTGTTTTATAACAAGCCCTTCAAGTGATTCTGATATAGGCTAAAGTTTGAGAACCACTCTTGTGAGGGTACCTTCAGCTTCTTTAAATTCTAAGTCATCATTTTTCTTCCCTTCAGCCCATCCCTTTGCAGTACCTATTTGTAACAAAAGGGAAAACTATATAGATTTCTTAAAGCAGTGTTTCTCAAAACACAATCCATAGGCCAATTGAATCAGAATTACTTGAGGTGATTTTTAAAATCGTAGATTCCTGGGTCCCACATCAAACTACAGAGTTGGAATCTTTGAAGGGGAAGCCTCAAGATATGTACTTTCCAGCTCTCTGGATGATTTGCACATTCATCAAAATTGTGAATTGTTCTATTAACAATAAGCACAGCATTCCCAGTAACAGAGTTGTGTGACAATAAACATAGCGTTACTGGTAACAGAGCCGTTTAACAGCACAAGGTGAAAATAGTGAGTTCTTCTATCCCAGGTTAGACAAAAGGTTAGATAGAGGTTGTTTAATCCAGTGTTGGCCAGAAATGTAGCTCTAAAATACAGTTAATACACTATTGGCATTGAAATCTCTGGGACCCAGATTTTATTGGAACAAGAAGCTAAGGTGGTAGCAGTGGCCGGTGAGGCTGGTCAAAGCCCAGTTACCTCGTATTTGGCTTAGGATGCAGAAATGTTACTGTAACATCTCCATGAAGCCAGGGAGGCCTGAAGAGACTACAGAGGAAGCGGCACTAAAGCACATGGGTTTCCACTTCTGTGCAGGCAGTGTTTTTTCACCCCCAAAGTTTTGGCTGGCCAAGGATATCAAAGAATGTAGGAGCAAATGTGTCTACTGTGGTCTCTCCTACTTTCTATTTGGGGTTTCTGATAAAAGGTGATTTTACTTTGTGGTCTTCTATAAAAATCTTTGCTTTCATTTCTTCTTGATCCTGTTTCTAAGGCTCATCATCTCTCACTTTAGTCCCCATCCTTCCTCTCATTTAGATAACATTATTCCCTTTCTGTGGGCTCATTTATTTTTCAATTTTCTACTCACAAGTTAAATCAGTCTTGTCTATTCATTACATACAAGAATTGAGCTGCTTAGAATGGAATCTCACCTTCCTCCACAAAGCCCTTTGTAATTTCATGCACTTGAGACAAGGTTTCCAGGTCACTTTGAGATATCCAGGCTATGTGAATTCTCTGTTCTCCCAGAACCCTGCCCCAGCCAAACAGCACACATAGGTCCTCAGGAGGTTCAGATAAGAAAATAAATCCAGAAGGACATAAGTGGAAATGGCAGAGTATGAACTCTAAAATTAGTTCCTCCATAAAAGCAATGAAAAACCTGGCAAAAAATTATCATAATTAACTTTTTTCAGGACTCTGGAAATTTTAAAAAGCTTACAGCAACTGGGGAATGTTTATTCAAGAAAATCAGATGAATCTTTGTAAGAACAGAAAACTTTATGGCATATCAACTTGTCCTAATCCTATCCTCTGTTTCTCAGCTCAGCAGTAGCCTTAAAAAGTAACAGCCTGTATTCCTATCACAGACTGGCAGACGCTAGAAGTAAAAAAGGAGCTAGATTTCTTTCCATGCTTTATGCCCAAAGACTGATCATTATTTGACATGTCTGGTGATTTCCTGGAAGACTCCACTTACAAAATTGACTCAAAGCCAACTCATTGTGAAAAACTTTCTCCACAGGATGGGAGATGATTTGATCAAGAGTACCCAGTCTGGGGATAAAGAATGAAGATAAAGGAACAGATCCTGAGAGACATTTGGGACACTATCACACTTACCAGCATATGCATAATGGCAACTCCAGAAGGAGAGGAGAAAAAGAAAGTGGCAGAGAGGTTATTTGAAGAAATAATGGCTGAAAATGCCCCAAATTTGATGAAAAACATTAATTGGCACATTCAAGAAGCTAAGCAAACTCCAAGTAGGATAAACTAAAAGAGATGCAGAACTAGACACATCATAATCAAACTGTCCAAAGACAAAGGCAAAGAATTTTAAAAGCAGCAAGAAAGAAGTGGCTCATCACATATGAGGGATACTATGTAAGATTAACAGCAGATTTTTAAATCAAAATCTATGGAGATCAAAAGCCAGTGTGAGGACATATTCAAAGAACTAGAAATAAATTGTCAAGCAAGAATTTTACACCCAGAAAAACTGTCCTTCAAAAATGAAGGATTATTAAGGAGAGATTAAGATATTTCCAGAAAAACAAAAAATGAAAATTTTTGTCACTAACAAATATGCCCTACAGAAATACTAGAGGAAGTTCTTCAGGCTGAAATAAAGGGACACTAGGCAGTAACTTGAATCTATATGAAGAAATAGCATGTACCAGTAAAAGTAACTTCATGGATGAATATGAAAGTCAGTGTAAATGTGGAGTTTTTTTGCTTGTAACTCTTTGTATCCTCCTGTCTGATTTAAAAGACAACAGCATAAAGCAATAATTATAAGTCTGTGTTGATGGGCACAATATGTATAAAGATGAAATTTGTGAAATAATAGCATAAAGAGGGACAGAATTAAAAATAAGCTAAGTTTTTGTATACTACTGAAATTAAATTGATACTAATTCAAACTATATGGCTATAAATTAAGATTTTAATTATAATCCTCAGATCAACCACTAAGAAATATGTCAAAAGTGTATGGCACACAAACAAAAAAGGGAATTAAAATGGTACAGTAGTAAATATTTATTTAACACAAAAGGAGATAGTAATGGATAAATATAGAAACAAAGTATCTTTTAAGACAAATAGGAAAAAAAATAGGAAAAGGGCAGACATAAACTCTAGCTTATTAATAATTATTTTAAAGGTTAATTAAATAAACTCTCTAGTTAGAAGGCAGAGAATGGCTGAATGCACAAAAACATGACAAAATTATATGCTTCCTGTAAGAGATGCACTTCAGTTTCAAAGGTACAAATAGTTTAAAAGCAAAAAAGATAGGAAAAGCAATACCATGAAAACAGCAACCAAAAGAGACCTGGAGGGGATATACTAATACCAGACAAAATAGACTTTAGGATGAAAAAATTTAATATAGAGAAAAGGTATTTTATAATGGTAAAAAGGTAATTCATCAAGAAATATAGCAATTACAAACATATATGAACCTGATGCCAGAGTCCAAAATTGAAAGAAGAAATAGATAATTCAACAATAATAGTTGGAAACTTTAATATGCCAATTTTAATACTGGGTAGACCAACTAAACAAAAAATTAGTAAGGAAATAGAAGACTTGAAGAACACCATCAACCAACTTGACCTAACAGATACCTATAGAATACTCCATTCAACAATAGCAGAATACACATTCTTCTCAAGTGCACTTTGAACATTCTTCAGGATAGACCACATGAAAATCAATAAAACAAGTTTAAATAAATGTAAAAGGATGGAAATTATACACATATGTTCTCTTATCACAATTGAAGGAAATTAGAAATCAATAACAAATAAATTTGGGAATTTGACAAATATGTGAAAATTAAACAACATACTCTTAACCAATGAATCAAGGAAGAAATCCCAAGAGAAATTTAAGAAATACTTAGATATGAATAAAAAAGAAAGAAAACAGAGGATGCAGTAAAAGCAGTGCTAAGAGGGAAATTTATAGCTATAAATGCTTACATTTAAAAAGGAAAAAAATCTCAAATCAATAATTTAACCTTCTACCTTAAGACACTAGAAAATTAGAAAAATAGAATAAAACTATTCTCAAAGCAAGCAGAAGGAAGGGAATAATAAAGATTAGAGCTGAGATAAATGAGTTCAATATTGTATTGGCAGTACTAGCCAGGGCAATTATGCAAGAAATGAAATAAAAGGCATCCAGATGGGAAAAAATTATTAATAGATAGTGGTGATGCCTGCATAACCTTATGAATATACCAAAGCCCACTGATTTATCCACTTCAATGGTGAATTTATGGTATATGAATTATATCTCAATTTTATAAAAAAGAGTCAAACAGACCTTTATAGAAGATGTTTGCTTTAAAAAAAAAAAGAAAAAAACAACCCCCAAATCTCTTAGATTAACCATTTTTCCCTGACTTGCTTCCCTTTTCCCAACGTGAAATGATTTTATGGTTATATCATGACTCACTGGTTTCCATTTTTATGTCTCTCTAGCTCATGGTGAGAAACACGAGGAATTAGTTACCTTGGGAAGCCCAGATTCCCATACGGTTAGTGAGGGGCAAAAATCTTCAGGAACTTCCAAGACAACAAGGAAAGGCAAAGAAAAGTCTTCTGAGAAAGAAAAGATAGCCAAAGAGAAACAAGCACCTCGCTTTGAGCCTCAGGTGGGTGTGGTACTTTTTAAAATTTGAGTCACTTAATGAGTTTAGGTTCATTGGATGCTTACTTGCCTATCTCTCCTGAGGACAAAATTGTGAAAAATTCTATCTTCCTGATTCCAGCCATCTAGATACCTTGAGAACATCCCTTGGACATCTTCCCCAAGGCTTCCTTTTCCAGTGCAGTATCAAAAAGCTTTAATTGAACTTTTAGTATGTAGAACACTTTTCTTGGGACTCTGGCTTCTAAGATTAACGTGATCCAGTCCCTACCCTAAAAGAACTCACAGTCTAATGAAGGAGACTGAAGGTAAACAGAAAGTTTTAATGTTAGATGTCCTATGTGCAGTGGTAGAAAGCATAGGTTCTAATCCAACCTCTGCCATGGCTGGTGCAGTTATTAATCCACAGTGAGTGTTAAGGAACAAGAAGTGCATCTCCCAGGTTTCCAGCAGGATTAACTAAGAAGGATGTTGATACCGCTGGTAAAATAGGCAATGAAGGAAAATTAGCAGATAAAGAGAAGAGATGATGACTCAGTTATTCCAGACTCCAGGAAGGTTCCACTTGCATTTGAAAGATTTTATTTCCCAGCTGAAGTCTACCCTTGGAAGTGAAGTAAATAAGCTTAACTCAATCCATACATTCCTACAAGACATGTGGCCCTCCTATAGTAACTTCACAGTGCTGCCTTCCCTAATCAATACTGGATCCCAGAAAAGTTTCTGATAAACTCATTTATCAAACAGTTTAAAAAATGATAAAAGCTAATGCACTGTGTTTTAAAAGGAAGAAATAAAAGAATTTCCAATTGTGAGATTCAGTTCTTATCAGAATATTAGGAGAAAATTGTAATTTTGTTTTTATCAGAATATTAGAGGAATATCGCAGGAAGTAAGGTCTTTTTGGTAACACTGACACCAAAGAGCACATGAAAACTTTATTCAGGGGCTGTACCAATCCCCCCCTCCCCAGCTGCATTATTTGACATGGATGATGGATACAGTCTCAACCTTACGTAAAGTGCTGTGGAACCACATCAGTTTCAAGCCTCTCTTCCTACCCAGTCGCCACCAATGAGCCCCACCTATAAGGAAATTTTCAAGCCCTGTATCAGTCTGTTCCCAGTCTATGGTCCACTCAGGGGACCCTAGGAGACATCAAAATGTAGTTAGCTTTCATAATGGATATATAGCAAGTATATCCAGACCTGGAAATGATCAACTATCCTGCTCTCATTTTAGTGAAAAGAATCTATAAGTGGGCATAAGTATAATTTAGGATTTGATATGTACAGTTTTTAAGTAAAATTTGTATACAGTGAAATGCACAAATCTTAATTGTACAATTCAATGAGTTTTGACAAGTATATTCACCATGTAATTTATGTCCCTATCTAGATATATACATCACTTCCACAAGCTCAGAAATACTGTCAAAATGCCTTGCAGTCAATTCTGTCATCCCCCTCCCAACCCCCCCCCATCTCGCAGTAAGCACTGATCTTTCAGTCGCTATAGATTACTTTTGCTTGTTGTGGAATTTCATATAAATGAATCATACAAGATGTACTCTTTTGTGCTCAACTTCTTTATGTCAGTATAATGCCTTTCTGTGGTGTATACCAGTAGTTTATTGCTTTTTAATGTTAAGTAGTACCCAATTATGTGAATATACTACAATTTGTGCGTCCATTCCTCTTATTTATGTTTTCTTTTTTGTGTTACTATGACTAAGACTGCAATGAACATCCTTGTTCAAGTCTTTTGTGAATATAAGTGTTCGTTTCTCTTGGGTAAAATACCTAGCAGTGAAATTACGAATCATAAGGTAAAATCTAGCCCCTTTGGAAAGGAGGAAAGCCTCCTACCCAAAGGCTTTTATTTTATTTTATCAGACATCCACTATGCACTCTCAACAAGAAGACCCAAATAAACCCTACTGGATTTTGAGGTTGGTCACTGAACACAGTGAATCCGAATTATTTGAAGTGAAAAAAGATACAGAACGAGCAGATGAAATCCGAGCCATGAAGCAAGCCTGGGAGACGACTGAGCCAGGAAGAGCAATCAAGGTCACCTGACTTTGAAAAGCTGTCATTTTTTACTTGTCATCCTTAGGCAAGGTCTGAAAAAAGAGTCATGCTAGTCAAACCACAGTCTTTCCTTTAGAAATGGTATCTGGAATTTTATCAGACATTGATTAACCAAATATTAAGACAACATTTGCACACATTGTGAAATGTTACCCTCCCCATAATCAAAGCAAAGCACATGATGGTGCCACTTACAGGCCCAAACTATGAGTTACCTCATTCTTTTACACAGCCCTGCCTGTATCCACATCTGCTCTTAACACCCCCAAGTACGAAGGCATAAAAATGTTTAATATGCGCTTTCCTATACTTTGAACAGTCTTAGATAGATAAATAGCATGCTGCCCCCTTGTGGAATATATGTACTTAGTCTCTCGCCCCTCTGGTTGACAAAGAGTCATTGCCACAGTGAAATGCTATTACTTATCTAAGTGCTTCGTGTTTCAACTCAGCGTTAACTGGGGCAGATGAAAAGGATTCAGGAGCAACTGAATCTAAGATAGCATGCCCAGTTTATTAGTTTTAGGACTGCTTCTTTATTCATTCTCAAATACACCTCTGACAAAATTATGGATGGTTCAGAATTTGGGTTTATTTGATAATTAAGAGCTGGCCTGGTTCAAACCGCCCTATTCAATTCACATTTTCCTGTTTGGTTTGAGATTGAGTACCGTTAATGTGTTGTTGCCTGTACTGGTTGTTGATTTTCAAGAGCTTAAAAGGCTGCTTATGTTTGTTCTTTAGGCTTCGCAGGCTCGTTTGCATTACCTCCGCCGGTTCATTCAGAAAACGAGTGATGCTGACAGTGTGCCTGTGGCTGAAAGCCAAACTAAAACCACGGAAGAAGGTCGGTGAATCCTGCCCCAGCTGCCTCAGAGCACAGAGCTGTTACTTGCACCTCTTAACAAACAGTCAATGGGTCATGCTTGGTAAAAAGGAAACATTTCAGAATCTCTTTTCTTCAGGACTATGAAAAGTCATGCAATTTCACATAACTGTGTGAACAGCACTCAAGTGATCAAATCACTCAAATCACTTTTGCTCATTTTCTTATTTAGGTTCTGCATTTCCTCCTCCACCCCCCACAAGCAAATATGAAACCAAAGGTAAGAGTGCAACCTAGTTAGAAGGTAGCAGTATGGAACTTGAAGGCAGGCCTACTATAATTCAGGCACCTTTCTAATAACAGCAATAACAAATAATAACATGAAGAAGTACAATAATAAAGCTAGTTAGTTAGTTTGTTGAGTGACTGCCTTGGGCCTAGCACTGTGCTTTATATTAATTATTTCGTTTAATGCTCACATCAGCCCACTGAGGTATATATTATTATTTCTAATTTCCAATAAGGACAGCAGCACAGAGAGTATCAGTAATTTTTTTAAGTTCAGGAGATACCTAGAGACAGAGCCAGCCTGCAGATGGGGCCCTCTCGGACCCTAGCATCTTCTAACAGCCACTTGGCTGCTCCATCTATCACAATACTGGTCTGGTCCACAGAGGCTGAGGACATCCACATCCCAAATCATGCATCTCCATTTTTATATCTTCAGGAATGTAATTCAATAATTGTGACACAAATAATGCCCCTTGACTTTTCATAGGAACAGTGTGAAGAGCAAGCATCACCCTAACCCTATTATCCTGGGATGAGCACTGTGCAATGCATGTCATGTTTATTTTCTCACGTTAACCTGTAGCCACTGTGGGGCAGACGTTACTATTCCCATTGCACAGATAAAGAGACCGAAGCTCAGAGAGTCACCTTTTTCTTCCTAAGTCATGCATCTAGAAAGGGACAGTTGGGATTTGAAATATTTCTAACTCCTAAAATACTCCTCTAAGAGTCTAATGTAATTTTAGCAAAAAAAAAAAAAAAAAAAAAGGTGAATAAGATTAAGTTCTTATCTTTTTGGCTGTAGAGTTTATTATTTTTTTAAAATTGTATTAACGTAGAGGTAAGAAAAGTTACACTGGACACATTAAAAATGACAAAAAGAACTTTATTCAAGGCTATTGAAACAGGGGAGAGAGATTGAACTCAACCCGGAATGCGACAGGGACAAGTGGGGATTTATAACCAATAAGGCCAGGATAGGTGGTGGGTGGGAAATTACCCAGAGGAACTTGATTGATATCAAGGGTGGGTGGATTCTGGATAAACTGGCTTTGCAGGATTCTTTGCTAAAATGGGATCAGCAGTCCAAAGACAGGGCCTAGTGAAGAACAGGACTCTGAGGGGCCTGTAACATACACACTAATTGTCACACAAATAATGCCCCTTAACTTTTCATAGGAACAGTGTGAAGAGCAAACATCACACTGTGTGTATGTCCTGTAACATACACACAGTAAAGGCACAAATCTTAACTGTACAGCTTGAATAACTTTTACACATGTATACACTCAGCGGCCACTGTTCAGATCAAGATATAAAACACCACGTCCCATAAGTCCTCTTTATTCGCTTCCCAGTCACTTCCTCTCTCAAGGTAACTACTAGTCCATCCTCTATCACCATCGATTAATTTTGCTTATTCTTGAACTTCATCAGTTTAGACTCATACGTACTTTATATGTCTCACTATTTGATTTTTCTGTCTCTTCCTGTGTCAGGAATAGTAAAGTGTGTTTTATAAGAAATTTATCTATTTTATCTAAGTCCAACTTCTTGGAATAAATTTTATCTTTAGCTCTTTTTTTATCAATCGGTCTTGCTCTAGGGAGTGCATCAATTTTAATGATGTTTTTAAAGAACCAACTTTTGACTACTGAATGTCTGCCTTTATTTCGATATTTCTTCATGCTCTTAAGCACTACCTTATCTACTGCTTTTCCTTCAATGCAGAATATAACATGAATTTGATTACCTGCAATTGATAAATAGGGAAATAATGTCTGTATAATGTGGAAGTTGTGGTAGGTTTTACACAGTATTTCCTGGGCCTAGAGATATGGCACAGTGGGAATTGAATATAGTGTTAAGGAAAAACCTCCCAGCTTTACAACTTTACAAGAAAGAGCCCTTTTCAGCTCTGTTTCAATACAATTTTGAGTAAGTGCCTGCATACAGGGCTCCCTCTCCAGGAAGAATACCCCATCCATGCACAAGCACAGTTGTCAGCATAGGGCTGGTTGCCCTTCCTCCATGGCCCACATTAAGGACAGCCCCAATAGTTCGAAGATACCATTTCTGTTTATATTGTCTCAGCTCCTAAAAGCCTCTTTTTTATGTGAAGTTTTAATATCCTGAAGCATCTTCCAGACACACTGCCTGCCTGGGCCACCTACATCATCCTCTGAGGTACCCATTATTGTTTTTCTGTGCTCTGGTTAGAAGTCGCAAAGCTTTTGAGTCATCTGCTGCAAATCTGTACCCCTATAAGCAAGACCTGTTACTTGTTGCATGTGATTTCACAGAATGCAAGCTTTTCCAGTAATGCACATGTCATGTTGTAGTAGAAACGCCTGCAAGTGCTGTAAAAGAGCCAGAGGCAAAGAATTCTGTGGGTTCAGAGAGCAAAGAGATGGCAGGGAATGTGGTGTGGAAGAGGTGGCAAATGACCAAGGGCTTGAGGGATCTGGCAAAATCCATGAACAGTGAAAGTGGAGGAGCGTCCTCGTCAGGGAAGGAAGAGCGGAAGGAAGAGCGCGAACAGAGCGTGCGGAAGGAAAATATCAGTAAGTATTGCTCTCGTTGGTAAGATAAATATGTATTTTCAAATAAACACTCTGGAAAAGATTGTTACTTAAACGTATGTGATGGCTAGGGCTATAAAAACAGAAAAATATGTACTTTGGATTCATAGGTCTTCTTTTTACTTATCAGAGTTGGTAATTTGCTCAAGGACCTGATTACTAAATATTTAACTGAAAGATAAAAGTGGGCAAAAAAACAAATTAGCAGGTGTATTTTTTCTGTGTGTAGGTTTTCTTTGTCTACAGAGTCTAAAAATAAAATGTCAGCCTTCACATGTATAATTGTCATTAACACAGATTCTTTTTTTTATTTACCTATGGTATGTTTTGTGATAGATTTTCTTTATAACAAATCTTAAGTATTTAGTGTCTAAAATGTTGAAAAAGAGCAATTTTCAGTGGTTCACAAGCCACACTGACTTGATTCATTTCTATATGGATTCATTATTTGTTCACTAAAATGAACCTAAACCTTTGATGGAAGGGAAATACATTTCCATACTCCTGGTTTTGGTGAGGAAGGATTATCCCTAAGCAACTACTGGACCCTTTCTGTTCTAAAGGGGACTAAGTGCCTTCTTGGATTGATACATTTGGAAAGAATGACCTGGGCTGCCCTTGGAAGCCTGAGTCCCCTGCTACTGCCTGAGCTGGGAACACTGCCTGTGTCTGGGCAGGAAGAGTCGGTCAGCTCCGGGTTTCTGTCATCAGGGCTCATTTTCTGTCACATCAAGCTACATCCTCCAGTTACACCTGTATCAATAGTAAAATTTTACTTTTTATTTCTCTACTTGTTCTGAACCCAGACAGGAAAGAAGGATGTTTTGGAAAGAAGCATCTTCAACAACAAGGATTCTCTTCTCAAAATTGCTAAATCATTCTGAGAATTTTAAAATTAAGAAATGTTTAAGGCTAAATTATGTCCTTGAGTGATTTCCATAGTAAGAGTAAAATTTCAAAACTCTTTTGCTATACTAACAAGAGATTCAGGTATTTTTGAACCGCTATTGTGAAAGTAAGCGCACATTTAATGGGTAATAACTCACATGACATTACCACTAAAACTTATTAGAATTATCTTTCATTTAGTATTGACATTTAATTTGTAGAGTGATTTTGCAAGTTTTTGTATTTGAGCTTCTATGAACTAGAGAAAGCATATACTGCTATCTCCACTTCAAAAATGAGGGAATTGATAAATGACTCGCCCAAAGGCAGGAAGCTGATGCAATTTGGATAGAACTAGGACTTAAACCTGGTTCTTCGGACTCCATATGTTGTGATCTCTAACTGAACACAAACTTTTCCCCATACTTAGTTAACTTAAAGATCTGTAAATTTTTTTAAAAATGTAAATAAAACAGCACAATTTAAATTCTGTTATCAAGTTGTTTGTTTATATGTTAACAAGGTAATCTTTTTAAAAAATGTTTTATTTTTAATTGACGAATAATTTCATATATTTATGGGGTAAAATGTGATATTTTGTTACATGTGTACATTGTGGAATGATCAAATCAGGCTAATGAGCATATTTATCACATCAAATACTTATTATTTCTTTGTGGGGAGAACATTTAATGTCCATTCTTTCAGCTATTTTAAAATATACAGTACACTATTATTAACTATAGTCACCAGGCTGTGCAATAGATCAGCAGAACCTGTTCCTCTTGTCTCACTGAAACTTTGTACCCTTGACCAACATTTCCCCTTTCCCTGTCTGCTGCGCTTCACCCACACAACCTCCAGCCTCTGGTAACTGCCATTTTATTCTCTAGTTCTATGAGTTTAACTTTTTTAGATTGCACATATAAGTGAGATCATGTAGTATTTGTTTCTCTATGCATGGTTTATTTCACTTATCATAATATCCTCCAGGTTCATCCATATTGTTGTAAATGGCAGAATTTTCTACTTTTTTAAGGCTGAATAGTATTCCATTGTGTGTATATATACCACATTTTTGTAATCCATTCATCCATTGATGGACACTTTAGTTCTGTATCTTGGCTGAACTGAATAATGGTGAAATGAACATGGAACTACAGACATCTCTTTGACATACTGATTTCAGTTCTTTTGGATATGTAGCCAGAAATATGATTGCTAGATAACATGGTAATTCTACTTTTAGTTTGTTGAAGAACTTCTATACTGTTTTCCAAAAGGCTGTACTAATTTACAGTACAGCCAACAGCACACATGAGTACCTTTTTCTCTACATCCTTGCCAAAGCTTGTTATCATTCATCTTTTTGATAATAGCCAATATAACAGGTATGAGGTGATATCTTATTGTGGTTTTTATTTGCATTTCTCCGATAATTAGAGATGTTCAGCATTTTTTTCATATGTCTGCTGGTGATTTTTATGTCTTCTTTTGAGAAACGTCTATTCTGGTCCTTTGCCCATTTTTTAAATCCAGTTGTTTTCTTGTTATTCAGTAGTTTGAATTCCTTTTATATTTTTTATATTAGCCCCTTACCTGATGTATGATTTGTAAATATTTTCTCTCAATCTGTGGGTTGTTTCTTCACTGTGTTAATTGTTTTCTTTGTTGTGCAGAGGTTTTTAGTTTGATACAATCCCACTTGTCTATTTTTCTTTTGTTGTTTGTGGTTTTGGGGTCATATCCAAGAAATCATTGCCCAGACCAATGTGGTGGAGCATTTCCCCTGTGTTTTCTTCTAGTATTTTTACAGTTTCGTGTCTTATATTTAAGTATTTAATCCATTTTGAGTTGATTCTTGTTGAAGGGTAAGATAACGGTCCATTTTCATTATTTTGTACATGGATATCCAGTTTTCCCAAGACCATTTGTTGAAGAGACTGTCTTTTCCTGTTGTATGTTCTTGGCATCTTTGTTGAAAATGAATTGACTGTAGGTGTGTGGGTTTATTTCTGAGCTTTCTATCCCATTCTATTGGTTGATATGTCTGTTTTTATGCCAGTACCATGCTTTTTTGATTACTATATCTTTGTAATATAGTTTGAAATCCTGTTGTGTGATGCCTCCACACATGATGTGATGATTTTTTTGGTCAAGATTTCTTTGACTATTTGGGGCATTTTGTAGTTCCATATAAATTTTAGGAGTATCTTTTCTGTTTCTCTGAAAAATGACATTGGAATTTTGATAGGGATTACATTGGATCTGTAGATTGCTTTGGGTAGTATGGACATTTTATTATAACAATATTAATTCTTCCAGTCTATAAACATGGTATATCTTTCCATTTATTTGTGTCATCTTCAATTTCTCCTATCAGTGTTTCGTCCAAGGCCACACCACCCTCCACCCAAGCAGGCCCCACTGTACTCTGAAGTTAACAAGGTAATCTTTAAATTGAATGTAATTATGATTCTTACCTTCACACCAGTCTGAAGGCAATCACAGTGTAGACTTCATTTTTTTTCCCAGAGCCACAGACCAGTGTTGTGAGGCACAGCAGTTTGTGCCCCAGTTTCAGCTCACCTACTCTTCATTTCTTCACATCTTTGGCCATCAGAGTCTTCAGGCATTTTCATTAAAGTCAATGTAATTGTGAAGGGGTATACTTTTGGGTGGGGAGGAGGAGTGAGGACAGGGAGGAAAGGTAAAAGTCAGCAAGAAAGAATGACCTAGACCAAAGAATCCTGTCATCAAGCAAAAAAAAAGTCTTCAAAACATTTCTCATTTAAAAACATTTATTATCATCTTAATTAAATATATTAAATGACAAATTTAATTGCATACCATCAAGGAAAACTGACTTCCTTTCCCCTCAAGAAGAGGTGTGCTGTTGTGTGATTCCAGCACTGGAACACTGCCATGTACCCCAAGAGCTATGGTTGTAGAGGAATCTTGCTGGCGACCATGGGTTCAGTTGTCCAGTTGTTCTCGGGAACTTCATGCATTATCCCATGTCTACTGTTGGTATGTCACCCCTGGGCACTCACTCCAGGAGAAGCATCACTCATAAGTGATTATAGATCCTCTGAGGGATTTCTGTGGTTTGGCCTGTACATTCCCATAGATAATTGTAACTCCCTTATGCTTGCAACTGCCTATTTTAATATATTACAAAATGCATAATAGAACAATTTCCCTCATAATGTCAGAGGACATGTCAGCTATACCATTATGGATCTCCTGAGCATTCCTCCCCAACTGCCAGCATTGTCAAGGTCAAGCATCCAGCCATTGCTTTCACTTCCCCTTTTATTTCTGGGTGTCTTGGAAAGTGCCTTTTCCAGAGGTTGGAGGTGATCTTTACCTGTATCCCCAAATCTTTTTCCCTGGTTTCATAGTCAAAATATTTCTCACGATTTCTTTTAAACATTGACTCTCAGGCTACGTGTGATGAAAGAGTTTTCTTTCCGCCAGTCTGCTGCAAACTGAATCTTTTGTAAAATATAATAAAAATGACCCAGAAGTGTCTAATTACCATACAATATTTTTCTAAATGCATTCTCTTACTTTCAGAACTTATCCCACAATGGACCAGTTTGCAGATGGAGGATAGTACACATGCGCACACACATACTCACCTTGAGCAGTATTGTTCTAGAGGTATAAGACCATCATACCAAACTCATACCCTATTCTGTTACATCAGAGCTTTGCAGAATCAGTGAACCTTATATTCCCCCTTCCCACCCTTCCTGTTTATATATATATGTAAAAAATTTGGCAAGATGTAAGAAAAACCAAACATCTAATTGATCAGGAAATATTTTCTTTCCAGTCAGAGTCAGCAGAGTTGGTGTCTTTTAGAAACAATCCAAGTTTGAAATGCCAAAAAATATATCCAATATAAGCAGATTCACAAGAAAAGCAAATGAATTTTAGAAATCTAAGATCTTATAGTAATCATGATGAAAAAAGAAAAGTTATTGGCCACTGGTTTCTAAACATTCATGTTATTAAAATGTCAATACTTCAGGAATATTTTATCTCATGTTACAAAATGAAAAACATGATTGAATTTAAGTTTTACTAATAGATCAGAGTTGGGATTTATATTACTATTTTCTATATTCTCACAAATGCATCATGAGCTTATGTATTTTTGAAAAAATTGAAAAATTAACTTGGATTTTTAAAAATTTTTAATAGTTTAAGTAGATTACATTTCTGAATGAATTAGGACTTTTATCAAGTTATTATAAATTAAGCACTTTTCAATATTGCTGGAGCCTAATATAATCACATGTTGGAAGCAAGATTCAATAGGGAAAGGGGGATGGGACCTCTGCAATGGAAGAGTGAGGACTTGACATGTCCTCTCCCCAGAAAATGATGGTAAACTAGAAAAAATTTTATTTTAAAACTTTAGGAATCTTCAAATAAATTGAAGGCATAAAACTAAATGAAAAATAATTATTAAAAATAAGAACAACAAATAAAACTTATTGTATTATTTTCCTACTGCTACTGTAACAAATAGCCACAAACTCAGTGACTTTAAACAATACAAACTTTTTTATCTTATAGTTCCAGAAGGCAGAAATCCTAAAGTCAAGGTGTTGGCTGGTCTGCATTCCTCCTGGAGGCTGTAGGGAAGGATCTGTTTCCTTTTCCAGCTTTTACTTCCTCATAGTCACGGCCAGCAGGAGAGCATCTTCACATCTCTCTCCCTCATGCACAATAGCATCAATAATAAAAGTTCGGAAATAAATTTATATATTGAAAACCACAAAACATCACCAAAGGAAATTCTAGAAGATCTAAATAAAGAATCCATGCTTTGAATTTGAAGACTCAGTATTGTTCAGATGATAATCCTCCTCACGTTGATCTATAAATTCAGCATATTTTCTATCAAAATCATAGTGGACATTTTACAGAATTTGATAAGCTGATTCCAAAACCTGTATGTAAATCAAAGGACCCAGAATGGCCAAAATAATTTTGAAAAAGAGAAAACAAATGGGAGGAGAACTTCCACAACATGATAAAGAATATTAACCAAAAAACTATAGCCAACATCATACTCAATGGCGAGGAACTGGAAGCTTTCCCACCAAGATCAGAAACAAGCCAAAGATGTCCTCTCTCCCCACTCATTTTCAACATTGTACTGAACGTCCTAGCTAATGCAATAAGACAAGAAAAGGAAATTAAAGATATACTGATTTGGAAGGAAGAAATAAAACTGTCTTTGTAGAGGGTGTAACTGTCTATGGAACAAATGTCTTCCTCTGGTGGGGGCTGCTGACAATGGGGAAGGCTATGCATGTGTGGGGAAAGGGGCCTATGGGATATCTCTGTACCTTCCTCTCAATTTTACTATGAACCTAAAACTGCTCTTAAAAATAAAGTCTTTTTTTAAAAAGAACCAAGTGGAGAGATTTTTTACTTTGTGATTTCAAAATTGATTATGAAGTTAACAATAATAATCAAAACACTATGATTTGACAGTTTCTTAAAAAGTTAAACATAATTTTACCATATGACCAAGCAATCTACTCCTACATAAATAAAATGTCCAGGAAAAACAAATCTACAGAAGCATAAATAGATTAATGGTTGCCTGGAGTTTGTGATGGGAATAGTGACTATAAAAGTGCACAAGAGATCTTATTTGGATGATGGAAATGTTTTAAAATTAGATTTTGTTAATGGTCACACAACTTGGTAAATTTACTAAAAAGGATTGAATTAGACCCTTAAAATGGTGAATTTAATGGTATGCAAATTATGCTTCAATAAGTTTTTTTTTTAAGACAAAGATAAAGTGGTCTGGAAAAGCTGAAAAGTTAATATCCTAGTCTCTAAAGTGTCTTAAATCTGTTCTTGTGGGCTCACTATGGGCCTGTGGAGTAGAAAGCTGCTGCTAATTTGATTTTCTGTGTTTACCTGTTATATATTGCCTACTCCACTGGACTAAAAGTTTCTTGAAGGTAAAATACTGTTTTCAGTATTTTAGTATAAATATGTCTTTTACATATTTATATCCCAACCCCCATAGTGCTTAGTATAGCCCAAGATCTTTAACTATTAGATCATTTAACTTGTTCGTAATGAAATTTTATAACTTACAGTATGATTTTTTTAACTGTGATTAGAATAATATTTTGTTACTCTTCTAATAGAATATATTCATTTTGTCATCCCCTTCATTTAACTAAAGGTATAGTAACATCAGTTAGAGGATAAACATGAAATATAATTATATTATATACGATATTAAATAAGGCATGTCCAATCAATGGTTGTTTTTTAACAGAAAATGTTTTCAATTAAAATGAGATATAACAGTTGTTTAGTCATTGTCGATTATTTTTTGAAAGTCTATGTCTTTTTTTTTTTTTAAACAGAGCCTCGTTCACGATCCCCAACAATTTTGGAAACATCTCCACGACTTATTCGAAAAGTACTACAATTTATGGATTTAAACCAATATGTACGGTAAGTTTTAATAAGCATGATTAATACAGACAACTGTGTTTACAAAACTTTGGATAAATGGCCAATAGGCAGTTGCTAAGCAACTGAAAATTTGAAATTAAATGATTTATATATCCTCAGTGTGTCTAAAGTTTTAGAAGCACAAAATTTTACATCTCAAATTTGGCAAATATTTTATTAAATCAATCATAAAAGCATTTAAATTTTTTCTGTAAAGATTTAATTTGAAACCTGATTAAAGTGAGTTGAGCTACAGAAAGTTTCTATCATACCTGCTGCCATTATTTAATTAGATTAATTTTTTTAATAAATTAGATGATAAAATTAATAGAGAGATAGCTACTCAAGCATATTTATAAGTTTGAAAACATTGTCACAATTATTTAGCTGCATAAATTCAAAAGGAAAACCTAAAAATTTCTCATATTTTTGAACATCAATTCTACAATTACCTCACCAAATGGTGAATCCAAATTTACTGATATTCTACAAAATATTTTCCTAGAATATCAGTGACTCAGTAAATGGAGCATAACACATCTAAAAAATAATCATTTATTCTTTCTATTCCTAACATTTGATTTGATTCAGACCACCACACTGTTGATATGACTTTGAACTATTTGAATTCTAGAGTAAAGTTTATTCCAGAGTTCTCAAATGTTTTATGTCTCTCTTTTGATGATTTTATATCAAGGAAATCAGAAACAGAACCTCTGCTGCAAACAGATGAACTAAATCAGCAACAGGCAATGCAAAAGGCAGAAGAAATTCATCAGTTTCGACAGTATAGGAACAGAGTCCTCAGCATTAGAGATATTGACCAAGATGAACGGTTTAAATTAAAGGATGAAATCCTGGATATGTACGGGGAAATGCGGGTGAGTCTAACAGTACATACATGGATCACAGTTGACAAATTCTTTTGTAATATTAGAAAAGAAATCATAGACTCATGTATGTGTGTAGAAAGAAGTGTTGCAAACATTTGTTTCTACTGAGCTTAATTTAAAATAGGAGTATCATACCAAAAATGGAAAATTTGATAAATGTACATGATTGACACCCACTATGGAAGATGAGGATTTATTTTTTTCTTCCCTCTTCTCTACAACACACACACACACAAACATGTACACTGCCAAAGACTTTGAAGCCTGCAGATTTTCTAAACATTTTAGCCACAGTGATGTTGAGTTTTCCATGTCATTTCCAGCATTGGCCCACGTGAAGAATATGGCAATTTGACATCTCTTCTTGTTTGTCTCATAGGCACCCGAGACTGAACCTCTCCAAATCCAAATTCTCTCTGTCCCATCTCAGCAAGAACATGTCACTCCACAAAGATTCTCCATCTTAGTCAATGGCAACTGCACTCTTTTAGTAGCTCAGAGGAGAGACCTAGGAGACATCCCTGACTCCTATCACTCCTCACATGGAATCCATGATCAAAATCTCTCAACTTTACCTTGAAAATCCAAAATTTGACCACTTCTCACTATCTCTATCCCAATCACTCTAGTCCAAACCATCACTGTTTCCCATTCAGAAGATTGCTACAGCCCAGTACCTGATATCACTGCTTCCATCCTTGTCCCTCTACAATGTGGTCTCTGCTCCACCACCAAAACAATTGTACCAATCAAGATAAACCATGTTTATCCTGTGCTAACAGAAACCTCAGTGTCACAGTAGCTTAACACAGGGTTTGGAAAACTTGTGTTCTCTAAAGGGCCAGATAGTAAATATTTATGTAGCACCTACTCAACTCTTCCATTGTTAACACAAAATCAAAGATAATACTTAAAAGAATGGAATAATACCTGAATAAATAAAACTTTACTTAGAAAAACAGGCAATAAGCCAGATTTGTTTCACAGGCCTTAGTTTGCCAACCCTTGGCTTAAAAAAAAATATAGAGTTTTTTTCATTCTACCTACATGTCCAATGCAGTTCATAGGGTGTCCTTCTTATCATATTTATTAAGATACCCAGGCTGAAGGAGGTTCCACATAGACACTTCTACAATGATTATTATGATAGGGGAAGAGAATGTGGTGAATTGTACATTGACTGTTACTATTTCTGCCCAGAAATGGAACATTCATTTCCACTCATATTTCACTGGCCAAAGCCAGTCACATGGTCCGGTACAACTTCAAAGAAGGAAACAACCTTGGCGACACCTTGATTTGAACATGTACCGTCAAGAACTGTGAAGCAATAAATTTCTATTGTTTATGCACCCAGTTTGTAGTACTTTGTTACAGTAGCCCTAGCAAACTAATTCAGAGGGCAATGCTACCATGTATCTGGAAGATAACTGGGAATATATTATGAATTACACTAGTGGTTATTATAATACATCTTTAAAGTGAAGGATGGGATCATTTCACTTCTCTAATGGCTTCACATTTCACTAAGAAAAAAAGCCAGCATCTTGATTATGACCTCTAGATCTCCATATAACTAAGTACATTTTCCTCTCTGATTTTTCTCTGGCATTCTGCCTCCTTTGCTCCTTTTGCTTTTGCCAAGCTGGCTTCACCTTTCCACTAACAGCCAGGCATGTTCCCACATCTGTGTCTTTGACCTTACTCCTATCTCTTCGCAGAATATCTTTTCCCCAGAGAGCCAAAGGGTTTACACATCCATTTTATGAAATCTGTCATGTCTCGCTACTTCATTAGATCTTCACTAGCTATTCTTTCAGAATTAGCACCCTCAACATCTGTATGACTATGCCTGGTCTTACTTTTCTTTAAAGCTCTTATCCTACATGGGTACTCATTTACTGGTTTAATATGAAAATGTAGGTATATTATATAGATGTAGTATATATAATATACTATACACACATTTTTAATCTGTCTCTACTAGAATATAGACTGTATGTTGTGAACAGGGACTTAGCTTTGATTCACCCCAGAGCCTGGGAGGGATGTCCACTTCACAAAAGTTTGTTTAATAAGTGAATCAGTAAATCAATGAATGAATATTAAAATTGCATAGGTTCAATTTATCATAAAGGAAATATTTTAAGTTAAGTTATAAGACAAAAGGGAATTTTAGGATCGCTGTTCATCTTTTCTGTGTTTTATAGACAAGCAAATGCAGCAGAGGGGGAGGAGATGGGGAAAATAATATTAACTGGGGAAGCTTTGAATTCAGACCCCATTCATTTAAGTGTAAGGTATAAACGCTCTAATTTTGATTGAAGCCATTTTAAGAAAAACATGGTCAGTAACATATTTCTTATCACGTAGGAGAATGGGTATGTTTTATACCCATTCCTCAAAGGATTACTGATATCTATTAAACTTACTTTACATAAAACCCTTAAGATCTCTCTCTCCCTCTCTCTCTCTCTTATTTTAATATGTCACAGTCATTATCTTAAACTTGTACAATTGGTTTAGTGAATCCCAATTTTATTATGGTAGATACAGTACTTTTCTTTCATCAAAAGCTTTGGAAGTCTAATTCTGCCATCCAGCTGTTCCAATATCTCAAAAAAAAAATCATTCCAGTGGCAAAAACATGGAAAATTTCTTGAAGAATTCAAGGATAAAGATGAAGCAGTCATTTTTAGAAGGTTCCCTTCAGGCTACCCTCCATTCATTAATCCTTATCCATTGATTATATCATTTTTGAAATAGTAAACAATCAATGTGGCCACTTCTACATTCAGAGATGGACAGGGAAAGGAGAGATCAGCACAGGTGACGGGAAGGGAGCCACTGGTGAGGTAGAAGAAAAATGACCAGGGTGCGATGTCCAGGCAGCCACGTGAAGTCAGCCGATCCAGGAGGAGAGAATGTGGTTAAGCAAGAATAGGACCAAGGAATGATCATGGATTTGGCTACATTTAGGTCATTGGTGTCCTTGACGAATACAGTTTTGTGGGAGTGGTAAGAATGAAAATCAAATTGACAACAAAAAAGATAACCAATGGTGATATTATTTGGAAGTTCTTCAAGTGCAGCTCAGATACATTTTGTCAGGGCTAGAATACACATGGGGAACTAGTAATTTATAGAGCACAGTTACTATACGAGAGACGCTGGGCTTAATATTTTATATAGGTTATATTTGAACTCATTTAAAGCAGAGTTCCTTTTGCCAAAATCTCTATTTCTTTCTTTACTTTTCTCTTTATTTTTCTCCTATCAATGCTTTTGTTTACCATACTGTGTTAAAATCTCATGCACCCTTTGTTACTATAACATGTGTATTGATAAGCATTTGAGACCATAACCTAATTTTCATCTTCCATAATTTTCCACATGAATCTGTTGGCATAAGGAAAAGGTAAAGGGATTGCATTTTTTTTCTGAGACCACAAACTATAAAAGTTCATGGAACTTATTTGTCTGGGGTTTTGCTTTGGGCAGGACTCCTTAGATGAAGCCCGACAGAAGATCTTCAATATCCGGGAAGAGTACAGAAACAAGTTGCTGGAAGCTGAGCGCCTAAGGTTGGAAGCGCAGGCTGCTCAAGAAGCTGCCATGCGGGCAGAGACAGAAAAGAAGACCCTGGTTTCTGACACACAGAAAAAAAAGAAAGCAAAGAAAAAATAACCAGGAGATGCCCAATGCTACCCTTCTTCTGGAGAGGAAAGAAACTATTTTTAATGATCTATAACCACCTGTTGATAAAACAAGATATTAGGCCAAAATATTTTCTATATTTTAACGTTAACTTGTTAGTTTTTCTCAGAAAGCTAGTACTTGAAGCCATTAGAGTTTAAAATGTTCTAATTTCAATAAAATTGCTTCCAAATACATAGAATGTAATAAAATCTGTGTCACACTCTGAATTGCCTGCATTTTTAATTAGAAGTAAAACAAGATCGTAAATGAGTCAACAGGTTTGTCTTTGAAAAACTCAACAGTGAGGAACATAATTATTATTCTTAGAAGAAATTTTGTCTCATACTTTAAAGGTTTTAAAATGTTAATAAATATGCTTTAGAATTGTGCCCTTTTTAAAGCTGAACTTTAAGAAATCTCTTTAATTGAGCAAGAGCTATTCCGGTTCAGCCCACCTAAAGTGTTCCTCAATTTGCTTTCTTCTTCTATCAGTGTTCCCTTACTTTGAAGCCTGCTTTTCTGGATATTCCTGAGAGTGTCAAGTGGAATTTCATGGATTGTAGGGTCAGTTCATAGTTTTTTAGGTTCTCGCCAGCGTCAAACACATAGATCTGAACTCTGAGCTAATCCTGCTGCTTGTCTGCACTTCCGCCACAGCCACCATTCCTCTTCACGGGAATGTCTTGTCAACCAGTTTTACCAGTAATTTATCCGAGTTTTGTTTTGTTTGGGGGGGTGTCTGTGTACGTGTGGGTGTTTGCTTTGCCATCACAATTGGATTTATAGTTTTCAGGAGGAGTTTTTGGGAGAATCAAAACTATGATGCCAGCATTATCCTCCCACTAGGAGTGTGTTCTTTATTCCTAATTTTATTTGCTTATGGTCAGACTATATAGTCTCTATAATCTTTACTTTTCAAAAATTTATTAAGACCTTCTATGTAACTGAGTAGAGTTTAAATTTTGGAAATGTGTAGGTTTATCTTAAATTTTGCGTACATATATGTGTGTGCATAAATATATATATATAAAACACCACTTGAAAAGAATGCAATTTTTAATTTAAGAGAGCCTATGCATTTACAAAATTGAATCCTCTACATAGTTTCACAGAAAATTATATACAAATTTTTTCAAGTTTATTTTAGTCAAATATATTACTCAATTATTTAATTACTCTGTATTTTTATTTAGCTTTATTCCACTTCGTTTGTCCAGTGTTCTGACAGGTATGTTGTAGAATTCAACTATATTTTTCCTAAGCTCTCTTTGTATTTTGAGTAATCTTTGCACTTTCAGCTAAGCTATCATTTAAGAATATATTAAGCTAAAAGTAATAAAAAGGTCGATTGCCTTTGTTTAACTAAATATATGAATGATTTTCTTACTTGATAAAAAGTTAACATCTCAAAATTTAGGGCAAACATCCCTGTGGTAATATTGCCTTTCCTTTATCATCACAAAATGACTATTGCAGCTCCAACAAAGACATGTACAAGAGTATTCATAGCAGTACAATTTGTAATAGTCAAAAACGGGAGAAAACTCAAATTTCCCTTAATGGTGCAATGAGTACATCAATAAATCATGGTATTTTTATATGATAGAATACTATGCACTAATCAGAATAAAGAAACCACTGCTATGTTCCATACCATGGATGACTTTAATAAGTATTTTATGCATTTAAGTTTCAACACCTAGGAAAATTGACCTTTGGTGTTAAAAGTTATGATGATGGTTAAATTTGGGGAGTGAACAGTATCAGGAATTGTCATGAGGGGACATTTAGGATGCTGATAATAATCTCACTATTGGCATGAGTGATTGTAGCACAGGTTGTTTATTTTGTGAAAATTTATTGACCAGTATACTTCATATTTATATCTTTGTGTGTATGCTATCTTTCAATAAAAAGTTTACCTGATAAAAACAAGCAATGGAAAATTTAAACAGAAAAGTATTACTGCAATTAAAAACTCAATAAACAAGTTTAATATCAGATTATACTAGTTGAGGAGAGAATTATGAACCTGAAGGGTCATCAAAAAGTAGTTAACTGATAAAAGACATCAATCTATACATTAAATGTAAGATTATATTTAACTGTTAATGGATTAGTAGATTAACATTATAATTAAAAGACAAAGATTACTAAATGATTAAAGAAAACCCTAATATATGATTTTTTTTCTAAAATTTAGAGATATAGAAAGGTTAAAAACAGAATAATATAACAATATACACCTTGGAAACGCTAATCAAATAAAAAGATGATATAAAGCTGGGATACCAAGGAAGGAAATCCCAAAAGAGATAAAAAAGAAAAAACTCACTGGGTTTAAAAAATGGAGTTCCGAGTTTAGAGAGACCAGGTATCTAGAATTCACAAAGGGTGTCAAAACAAAGCCATAGAGAAAATCTAAAGATGTGTAGATGTTTTTTTGCACGTCTTTAACTGTGTGCTGATGAGTGAGACATATGAGTATACCACCTGAGTTAGGGAAGGAACCTCTTGTAAGGAGCAGGCTTAGAACAATCTCCACAGTTCACACAGGGCTTAGAAGAGGTTGTGTCCTGCCAGCAAAAATGTAAAGACCTCCTGACACACTAGGGAACAAGTTAAGTCCTTAGATGGTTATTGCCCTATAGCCCTAGATTAAGGCTATTTTAGGCCCACTCAACAGAGCTTTAAAGCAAGCCTTGAAAAGTCTGCACCGTTACCAAGTAACTTAAGTGCATCACAGAACAAATAGAAAGATATGTTTAAAAGAATGCCCCCCCAAAAAAAAACCCTCAAAAAGCGAGCAAACAAAACAACAGTAACAGATAATGTAAAACAATGCATGACATCCAATCAAAATTTATGTGGCAGGTAAAGAAGCAGAAAAACATAGTCCATAAAGAAGAGAAAAATGAATTAATAGAAATAGTCTGAAAAATTACTCAGATACCAAAATTAGTAGAAAAGGCTGTTAAAAGAGCTGTAATAATTAAACTACATAAGTTCAAGAAGAGAGAGAAAAGAATGAAAAGATAAAAAAAATAAAAGAGAAAACTATATCAACTTCTAGGAATAAAAATTAACTAATTAAAGAAATTTAATCCCCTCAATGGGTGGGATTAAAAGCAGATTAGATACCTAGAAGAAAAAATTACTGAGTTTGAAGACATAGCAATAGAAACTACCAAAATGAAACACACAGGGGGAAAAAAAAGACCAAAATCAATTTAACAGCAAACCAATGAGCTGTGGGGCAACCTTAAATTGCTTAACATACCTGTAATTAAAGATACAGAAGGAAAGTAGAGGGTGCATAACAAAAGTTTGAAGAATGACCAAAATTTTTCCAAATTTGCTGAAAACTATAAGCACTCCAAGAAACCCAACCAATTCCAAGCACAGGAAATATGAAGTAAAACATACTGTGAAACATCACAACCAAATTGATGGAAACCAGTTATAAGGAAACTAATCTTAAAAGCATCCAAAGGAAAAAATACCCATTAAATACAGAGAAATAACTGTCAAGATGGCATCCAACTTCTTAACAGAAAATGTGCACAATAGAAGACAACAGAATAACATTTTGAGTAATGAAAAATATGATGTAACAAAAGTAAAGGACAAAAAGTCAACCTAGAATTCCAAGCCCAGTAAAATTACTATTTAGAAATAATAGGCAAAGTAAGCATTTTATTTAGAAAAGCAAAAGCAGATAAAATTAATCATCTTAAGATTGTCACTACAATGAGTCTTAAACCTAGTGGTTCAAGCAGAAGAAAAATTATACCAGACAGAAATTTGAATCTAAACAGGTAATAAATGCCACCAGTATTGTTAATTATATGAGCAAATGTAAAAGTCATTTTTTCTCATTTTTTTAATCATTTAAAAATATAATTGACTATTTAAAGCAAAAATAATTACAGTGTATCATGAGGTTTACAACATACATAGAAGTAAAATGTATATCAACATTCACCCACAGAACAGGAGGTGAGGGATGAAAGTACAGTAATATAATGCTCTTAATACATAAAGTGATAGAAATTATTTGAATGAAGGCTGTGATAACTTCAAGAAGTGTATTGTTGACCTAGAGCAACCACTAGAAAAATAAAACAAAGATAAGTCCTTAGTAAATGAAATACAAAAAATAATTGAATTAATCCAAAAGGGGTGGGGGAAGCAAAGAAAAACTGGTAAAACAGAAAAAAGATAGCAAGATGTTAGATTTAACAAAGAATTTTCTTATAAATAAAAATATACATGAAGCCCAACTGTTAAAGGAAAATTAAAATATTTTATAATAGAACACTAAGAATTTTGATGTATAAATGCTTGGAATGACTACACTAGAAATAACCCAATGCTTGTGCCTATGTTTGCAGCCACTGTCACTGACAATGCAGTAGGTACAGATGGAGCCTGGTTTATAGGTGGTTTGTAATCATGATTCAAATATTTTGGAGTGGGCTTGCCATTGGTGACACATTTTCTAAAATGGTGAACAACTCTTGGTAAATTTCTCAAGACAACAATGTACAGTCTGTCCTTAAGGTACACATGATTTAATTTCTAGAATGTTCAGTGAACATTAAAACTGTACAAAAAATACTTTGGTTTTATATATCTCACAGAATTAAGTTCTTACATTATTAACTTGCTTTTCAACCATATGAATGTCAGGCCATCAGAATGATACAAAAGCTAAGACAATTCTTTGTTGCATATGACTCTTCAAAATTGTGGCGTGTCTAACATCCTTGGCCTTCAACCACTAAATAACAGTAGTTCTCCCACATTATTGGGACAACTAAAAATGTCCCCACGTATTTCTTAAATATTCCCTAGCAGAGGCGCTGTTCCCACTGAGAACATCATCCCCACGTAGAAGAATAGTAAAGATTGCTCATGGGGTGAGCTAGTAATGTCTATGGATCATAGTTAATAAGTGACTCTTTTGGAATACATTGCATATAAATGCGTCATTGTCGATTGAGTAACCAAGTATCTATGTCATAGTTCCTAATACAATCCCTAGCCCTTGCCTTGACAATTTGCCACCATATCAGTTTTCTCCTATCTCCTACCATCATTCTGCAGCCCCAGTACTCAGGTCACTCGTTCATCCCTGGCTAGTGAAGGCACAGAAAACAGTGCTCGTCTCTGCAGTCATAGGCTCCTTTAGACAAGCAATGATCCCGTGTGTCGGTGCACACTGCATCATTAACAGGCAATTACTCTATTGCTCAACACCTTCACTGGCAAGATTTGGCTTTCATTCAAGCGCCCACTACAGTGTTTTTTGAAATGTATTATAATAGTCTTCATTTAAATTAATATGAAAACTGCTGATAGCGTAAACTTTTAGTGGCATGTAAACATCAGGTTTTCAAAACAAGAAAAAACATTGAATTCTAGTCTTAGAGCCCCTCATTATATTTAGATTACACACAAAAAATTTGGGCATAAGATTCTGCTATTTGTCCCTGTCTCATCCAAAACTAGTCCTTGCATCAATTACCTCTTGGAAAAATAAGAAAATAGAGAAGTGGCAAGAAAAGCCATATAGTAATAGAACTTTTCTCAGAGAAGAAACCATGTGCCTTGCTACCTTCACCACCTGGTTGAGCCCTAACCTGGGAGGGTTTATTTATAACCCTCAGATTAATAAAGATTTTCAATAACCCCTACAGAACATTTCTGAAATTAATATTATAAAAAAACTTTGTTTCAAGCTGTTGTGAATGTTTTGTCTAATCAATTATAAAACAGATTTTATTAATTTTAATTTAGATAAAATAGTTTTCAACCACAGGTGTCTTTTCGTGGAATAGCCTCATTACATTTTGACTGTGCTTAGAACTTTAAGCTAAACAACCTTGTTTT
Organism: Daubentonia madagascariensis; assembly: GCA_023783475.1. Taxonomy (NCBI): domain Eukaryota; kingdom Metazoa; phylum Chordata; class Mammalia; order Primates; family Daubentoniidae; genus Daubentonia; species Daubentonia madagascariensis. The sequence continues at coordinate 19,937,198 of JAKFHU010001815.1, read as the reverse complement.
TCACTTTTTTTGTTGGGCACAGATGGCAGCATTACCACACATATGATTTATTTTTTAAGTGAATCTATATAACAAATCACTACTATGCATATGTATATTTCTATAATTTTAAGCAATTCCATCTTTATTCAAGTAAACCAAGCATTTTAAATTCATTTTGTTAATAATAAAAATTCACTTATCTAATCTGTAAATACCTTTCCCATCAGTATATAATATAATGATACTCTTTATTTTCACTGTTAATCAAACAGTTAATTTCAGAATCATCAGTTTAGATAACACCTGATGTCTCTTTCATTTCACTATAGATGGTGGATATATTCAGACAGATACAAAGAAACTTCATAAAAGAAATGTTTGACTTTGTGGAAAACACTTCAAAGAAATATGTCACATAGTGATGACTTATCAGTTAATATTTAAATGATTAAATGATATAAAGCATGATTATAGCTCACTGGTGAAAATGGGCTAACTTTGTTAACATCACTATAATATTTCAAAGAGTTTGAAAAGACATTATTTTCCCTAGGAAGTTTAAACTTGTACAAACGGCCAAAATCATATTAGGTACAACCTGACCGATGACCGTTCCCTAAATTAATAATATAATACAAAATTATTGCTATGTATTTTTTTCTCAAGGAACTTGAGAGGAACTCACGTATTTCTTCATGAATTTAGACAATCTTTAACTCAGTTATTTCTGGAGGTAGCATGTTTCCAAAGTCTACATATTTTATGATATGATGTGTAGAAAACAACCTTTGGAAAATAACATTAAAGATTTTCTAAGAACAATCATTGCTTTAGCAAATCATCTAAACTTTAGATGATCCTAAAGCTATTAAGCTATTAAAAGTAGACTCCAAGAAAATAGTTTTTAGAACAGCCAACTAGAATTCAAAGACTAATTTCCAATTTACTACCCATACACATGCCTTATGTTTACTCTTCTTTTTTGTTTATCAACATTTAAATCACCTCATTATTCACTTCTGAATAAGACGAAGATGAAGAAAGCAGAGGAAAATACAAAGAGTTTAATGTGTAATTTGTGGATATGATAAAAAGTTTCTTGAAGGATATTAACTTTCCTGATGAGATCCTCATATATCATTTGCAGATTTCAATAATCCTTAGCCTTCAGTACTCTAGGTGCTTCAAATTTGGCTGATAAACTTTTTTTCTTCAGTTGTGCCATTATAGTTTAACTAGATTATCCCATTAAAGACCGTTTTATAATACTTTGTATAAGATTTCATTTCTCTGTTAAATAATGGGCTATAATCGCCTTAAGTGTAAGGAAAGGACTATATATATCATAATAGTCATGTAGTATGCATTTTTAATCACCCACAGAACATAGGCAAAAACCTCACAAAACAGGTTTTTGATAAAATATAGTTGAATATACTATGTTATTTGCATTATTTGGACTATTAGGGCTGTTGTTTAAATGGTCTCTATCTGTGCTTATGATCATTTTCAAAAATCCATCCGACTGGTCTTCAAGTGAAAATATTGAAAAAACACAGTTTACAGAGCTTTAAAAAAAGATTCACATTCTTAAGAAACTGTGGTAATGCCAGACGGTAGGTTGTCAACAATGGTATTTTAAAATGTTTACAGAAGACATGTATCATAGTCTAGTCCAGACAACTTCATTTTCCAACTAGGATCTTAATTTATACACTGCTTAGGCAACCAGAGAGTCATTGATCTGGAAGCTTATTTTCATGCAATTGAGGTGAGAATGTTCCAATTTTATGACAGTATATATCTTTTACCCACGTCTTTGGCCAGAAGGGTACCACTTTGTTTTTTACCCACTTCCCCCACAGAAATCTAATACACAATGCTGGACATATGAATAAACAATACATACTCTCATTCAGAAAGTGGAAGAATGGGGGACACCACCATCACTGGTTCATAGCAATTCTGAAATCCCTCAGGGTAGACATTGTGAAGGCCCTCAACAAAAAGTGGGGAAAGATCCTCGATCATGTTGATCTGTACTCTGTTCAATTGATCACCATGGCCCCTGGTTCCATCTCCTGAGAATTCTTGTCTCTTATACTCATTGGTCACATGTGAAGTGGCTGTTTGAATATATGTCCTTCTTGAGGACTGACCAGTGTTTGCAACCTGGTTCCTCAGAATAGGTGAATAATTGCAGCCTTAATGAAAATATCAAAGAAATTAAAATAATAGATAGCAATGGATTCCATTCTTACCTTCCCAGAAGCCTTTGGCTATTGCAATGGAGATTTTTGTTCCTTCCCACCCCACATCCCTTCTGCTGTTTTCTTGGTATCAGCAACAAAAGAGCTGAAGCATCTCAGAGACTGTCCATTACATTTGTATCACTTGCTGTGCTTTCTAGTTTGGGTTTTTCTCCAAATCTGTGAGTTACTCAAATAGATCTTCAATGACTTTATTTCCTTAAGATAAACAGTTTGTTTCTGTTATATAAAATCAAAGAATCATAACTGATACACTCAAATATAATTTTGGATACTACTCCCTGAAATGGTCCATATTTGACAGATTCTGAAATTTAGAAGAGATACTTCAAGAGTTCTGAGAAAAAATTACCTATACTGCAGAGCACGGGTTCTTAACCTGCGATCTTTGGATGAGCTTTAGCTGACCCCTGAACCTGTAGCAATTATACATATTTTATTTTATAGATATTAATAGCTTTCATCAGATTCTTAAAGAGTGTGTTACCCATAAAATGCTAACAACTACTGCTCTAGAAATTTATTTCCAGTTTTTACATAGCATAAGGAAGTGTGTTAGTAAAACATTTTCTTCTAGTGAAAATATATATATATTAAGAATGGTTTAATACCCAGTTAACTTGGAGAAATTTACTTGTAAATAATTATAGCTATTCAATAGTAGAATGTATCTGCAAAAGATATCATGAAATTTATTTATCTGAAGGTCCTTAAATATAATATAAATTCTTTGGTTTAAATTTCATCTCCTTGAAAAGACTCAGTTGGATATGTTGTGGATTTTTGAACCCTTACCAATTCTATGCTTTAAGATTCCACTTTGGAACTGAAATAGGATGGCATCTGAATACACAATAATTTGTGATGTCAGAACTCTGGACCAGCAAGTATTAAGAAGGAAATCAGAGCAAAGAGATTTAACTGGAAAGTTTTCAATTGAGAAGTGAAGGTGAAGACTCTCTCTCTGCAGTAGAATTATTATTTGGGAGGGTAAAGGACTAAGGTGAGTACACATTCATTGGCAGGAGCTAGTACTCTCACCCAAATGTTGCACTTGTAAATGTCAGCCTGAGTTGGTTTCTTTTGTTGTTGTTTTGTTTTAGTTTGGTTTTTTAGCAAACAGATCTCTTTATTTTTATAAGTATATTAAACAGATTAAAAAATGATGGCAAGGAAAATAAAAGTGTTTCAATCAGGGAGAAAAACAGAGTGCTGATTGAAATACACAGCTTTGCAGGCTTTGGTGTTCTTGTAAATCTGGTGGAATAATTAATCGAAAGGTGTTTCGTCTCCAGGCAGCTCTTGGTAGAACTCAGCATCTACCTCAATGTACACAAATGTCCTCTTCCACTACTTGAAGACAGAACATGAAGAACCGCATGTGATTTACACTGCCAAGGGAATTTGGAAGATCAGTATGCTTATTCAAATTGGAATTTAGCCTAGAATCTATTTTTGATAAAGGAAAAAAAATTAAACATTTTAATAAAGTACAAGAACATCAATTTATTGGGGATATGGCACACATTTTCTAGGCTCTGAAATTTCTTTTTGATTCTGCAAAAACAGTCAAGTGCTGCTCTTGATATACTGGCATACCTTTTATATTTAAATAACCAGTTGCTTATCTATTTGCTTTTTTAAAAATCTATTTGACAGACTCTGGTTTCCAGTCTGGTTTTTGCTCCTCCCCACTAATCACAATTATAAACCCTGGAAATGATGCAGCAGACAACCAAAGTAGAACTCTGGAGAGTGGTAAGAGGGTGGGCTGATTTTAGACCCTGTGGCTGGAGGAATAGCACAGCCGCAGGGAAGCTTACTTCCCCCACCCTCCACTACCCAAAAGAGAAATGCCACCCAGACCCTTTGTTTTCTGACCACCAACATAGCAAAAGAAGGTGGCCAAGGTAGGTTCATTCTTCTCCTGGTTAGAAGGGATGTCCCTCTGATAATATCAAGTGAGCTGACTCCACTGGTAAGGATTCAGGGCTCCACCATAAACAGGCAGCCAAAGGGAACATTTTCCTTCCCTGCCTGGCCTGAAGCTCCCTTTTTGCCAATGGAGCTGGCAAGAGGAACGCAGCTACAGCTACTGCATGGTCAAGGAAACCTCTTTGTCCCCATGGACCCAAGATTCTCCTTCCACCCAGATATACCAGGCATGGAGACAACGAACCCAGGAAAAGTAAGTGATTCCATTTAGGAAGTCTTTTTGCACCTGCTTTTGGAGATTATTCTCCCTTGGCCAGAGACAACAGAGAAGTTACGAGGCACTGGTAGGGGAATCCTAGAAAGCCCCACTTCCACTCAGAGATAGCCGGCAGCTTGCCTGAAGAAAACTCTTTCATCCCCTTCCACAGCACCAGCAGAGACCAATGAGAATCTCAGAAGTACCAGACAAACCAGGTGGATGAAAATAACACCACAAAGTCTCTGAAAATCAAAATTCCGTTATAGCCACAACCTAAGAAAAATAGGCAAAGACCTGAATGCTAAAACTAAGCAGTGAGATAGCCTTCTAAAATGAAAGATCAAAATAAGACCCAGAGTTTCCTAATGTAATAGGGGAAAATGTCTAGAATATAATTGAAAATAACCTTTTCTACCAAGAACCAAGAGGATCACAACCTGAATGAGAAGATGAATTGATGCCAACATTGGGATAAATTAAGTGTTGGGATTTTCTCACAATGATTTTATAGCAGTTGCCATAAAAATGCTTCAGCAATAAATTACAAATTCTCTTGAAACAAATAAAAAATACAAAATGGCATCAAAGCAATTAATAAAATAAAAATTATTTTTTTATTTAAATTAATTAAATAAAAATTATTTAAAAAGTCAAATGGAAATTATAGAACTAAAAATACAATAACAGAAAGAAATAATTTGCTGAAAGGGCTCAATAGTAGAGTGGAAATAACAAAGGATAGAATCAGTAAATTTGAAGACAGAATAGGAGAATTCACTCTTTCATACCAAGAACCAATGTGAACAACAGGAAGAAAATATCATTTTTTTAAAAAAGTGAATATCGCCTCAGGGACCTGTAAGACAACAACAAAAAAGCCAACATCTGTATCATCAAAGTCCCAGACGGAAAGAAGAAAAAGTGGGGAATGAGTGTTTGAAAAAACAGTGGTTGAAAACTTTCCGTGTCTGGCAAGGAGTACAAACCTACAGACCCACGTAGCTGAGGAAACTCCAGACGGCATAAATCAAATAAATCTATGCCAAGACACATGATCAAACTTTTGAATAGTAAAGATAAAGAAAAAGTCTTGAAACCAACCAGGGAGAAATGACACACTACCTACACGGGAACACCAAGTTAAATGGTAGCAGATTTCTCCTCTGAAACCAAGGAGGCCAAAAAGAAGCGGCACAGTATTTCCAAATGCTGAAAGAAAAAAACTACAAACCCAGAATTCTGGTCAAACTATCCTTCAATGAATGAAAGAGAAATAAAAACATTCTCGCACGAAGGAAAACTGAGAGAATTCATCACAGGCAGATGTACCCTTAAAGAGTGATAAAGGAAACTCTTCAAAAGGAAAGAAAACGAGAAAAAGAAGCAATCCTGCAGCGTCAGGAAGGAAGAAGGAATAACACGAAAAAGCTCTTTTCTCACAAGTTTTATAATTTGATTGAAACAAAATTTATAACACCATCTTGTATCCAAGATGATTATATTTAAAGGTGAGGAAGGTAAAAGGGGCACAAATGGAAGTCAGGCTCCCGCACGTCACGTGAAGCGGTAAAATGTTGATACCAGTAGACGGTTGTATGTACCTAGTATGACCCAGAACAACTACAACAAACTATGCAAAGAGATACACTCAAAAGCACTAAAAATAAATCAAGGTGAAATCTTGAAAACTGCTTTTCAAGTAACTCACAGGAAAGCAAAACAAGAGAAACAGAGGAACAAAACCAGAAGAAACCGATAGTACACAGATAATAAGATGACAGACTTAAGTGCTAACGTGGTCAATAATTACTAAAATGTAAATTATCTAAAGAGACCAATCAAAAGATATATTAGCAAAGTAAATAGAAAAGCACAATTCAACTGTATTGCTTACAGGAAACTTACTTTAAATTCAGCAACATGGGTAGAAAAGCAAAAGGATGGAAAAAAATCATGCAAATATTAATTTTTAAAAAGCATTAGTGGCTATACTAATACAGCAAAAAAATTTACTAAAAACAAAGAGGGATATTACATAATAATAAAAATATTAATCCACCAGGAGGACATAACAATCCTAAACGTGTACATACCAAATAACAGAGTCTCAACACATATGACAGAAAAACTGACAGAACTTAAAGGAGAAATAGACACAAACATAGGAGGAAATTTCAATAGTCCCCTCAGCAATTGATAGAAAAAGTAGAGAGAAAATTAGCAAGGACATAGAATATCCCAACAACACCGTTGATCAATAGGATCTAATTGACATACAAAAGTTGAGTATCCATTATCCAAAAATGTGCGGAACCAGAACTGTTTCATATTTTGGATTTTTTCAGATTTTGGAATACTTGCATTATACTTACCAGTTGAGCATCCCTAACCAGAAAATCTGAAATTTGAAATACTCCAGTGAGCATTTCCTTTGAGTGTCACGTTGTGATCAAAATGTTTTAGATTTTGGAGTATTTTGAATTTTGGATTTTTAGATTAGGAATGCTCAGTCTGTATGGAACATTCCACAGATCAATAGCAGAATACACAATTTTGTAAGTGCCCATGAAAATTCACGAAGATAGACTATATTCTGGGTTACAAAATAAAACTTGACAATATTAAATATTTGAAATTATAAGTGTGTGTTCTCTGACCATAATGGAAGCAAAGTATAAATCAATAACAAAAATAATACTGTAAAAATCTCTAAATACATGAAAATTAAACACTTTTAAATAATCTGTGGCTCAAAGAGGACCGCTCAAAGGAAATAATATATAAAGCTTAAATGAAAGCAAAAATACAACATATCAAAATTTGTGGTGTATAATTTAAGCTTTGCTGAGAGGAAAATTTAAAGCATTAAATAATGTGAATTTCAAATCAATAATGTACATTCTTACCTCAAGTAGCTAGAAAGATAAGGGAAAAAACCAAACCAAGCTGAAGAAAATAAAAATAATAAATATAAGAGCAAAAATAAATGAAATTAAAATAGTAAAATAATAAAGAAAATCAATAAAACAACAAAGTTGGTCTTCAAAAAAATGAATAAATTGTAAACCTCTAGCAAGATTGACAAAAATAAGAGACATAATCACAAATATCAGGAATGAAGTAGGGTTATCACTATAGATCTGAAATCATTAAAGAAAAAAAATTATGAACAGTTTTATGTTCATATTTTACAACTTAGAATAAATGTACTAATTCCTCAAGGATCACAACTATCAAACTCAACCAAGATGAAATTGACAATCTGAATAGCCCCATAATGATGAAAGAATTTAAGTCAAAATTTTAAAGCTGCTAAAAAAGAAATCTCCAGGCCCAGATGATTTCACTAAGGAAATCTTCCAAACATTAAATAAAGGATTAATGCCAATTTTACATAATCTCTTCCAGATAATAGAGATAAGGGAACATTTGTCAAATCATTTCATGATATCAAAACCAGATATAGACAGTACAACAAAAGAAGACTAAAGACCAATATCTCTCATGAACTTATACACAAAAACTTTCTACAAAATAGTAGCAAACCAAATTCATATTTGACAATGTATAAAAACATTTTTTTCCTATGATAAAATGGAAATTATACCAGGTATACAGGCTGAGTCATTTGATAATGACTCAATGTAATCAACCATATCAACAGAATAAAGAAGAAAAGTCAATATGATCATATCAGTCAATGTAGAAAAAACAATTGAGACTATTCAACACATATTTATGATTAAAACTCTCAGTAACATAAAAATAGAGGAAATAGAGATAAATCTTCAACTTGATAAAAAGTATCTCCAAAAAGCCTACAGCTAACACAGACTGGATGCTTTCCATCCAAGATCAGGAACAAAGCTAGGATGTCTGCTCTCATTGCTGTTATTCTACATCCTGTAAGTTCTAGCCACTGCAGTAACAACAACAAAAAAGAAATTTAAAAACACAGTTTAGAAACAAAGCCATCTCTATTTGTAGATGACATGATTATCAGTGTAGAAAATCCCAAGGAATTTACAACCAACCAAAAACCTTCCAGAACCAATAAGTAGTTCAGAAAGGTCACAGGATGCAAAAATCAATTGCAATTCCATATACTAACAATGAATATACAGAAACCTAAATTAATAATGCAATACAATTTATAATCACTCCACATAAAATAAAACACTTAGGTATATATTTAACAAATCATGTACAGGATCTGTATGCTGAAATTTACAAAATGATAATGAAAGAAATCAAAGAAGATCTAAATAAATAAAAAGACTGAGTTCATGGATTGGAAGAAGCAATATAATAAACATCAATTCTCCCCAAACTCATCTTTGGTTTTCAGGAAATTCCTATTAAAATTCCATTAAAGATTTTGTAGACATAGACAAGTTTATTATAAAATTTATGTGGCAAGGAACAAGCCCTAGAATAGCTAAAATAATATTGACAAATGACAATAAAGCAGGAGGAAGGATTCTACCCAATATTAAGGCTTACCATTTAGCCATTGCAAGAAAGCAGTGTGATATTGGCAGAATTATAGACAATAGATCAATGGAACAAATAGAAAACTCAGAAATAGATCCACACAAATATAGCCAGCTGATTTTTGACAAAGATATAAAACCACTTCAATGGAGGAAAGATAACCTTTTAAGCAAATGGTGCCAGGACAAGTGGGCGCCCATAGGAAAAAAAGAAAAAGAAAAAGAGAAAATAACCTCAACCTAAACCTCATATTCTAGACAAAACTTAACTCAGGTGGATCACAGACTGAAATTGAAAACATGAAACTACAAAACTTTTAGGAAAAATATGTAGGATAAAGTTTTGGGATTAAGAAGAATTCTTAGACTTGGCACCAAAAATCACAATCCATAAAGGGAAAAAATTAAACCTCATCATAATTAAAAACTTGCTCTGTGAAACATCCTGTGAAGAGAATAATAATTCAAGACATAAAAGACTTAAATGTAGGCACGAAACCATAAAATTTTAGAAGAAAATGTTGGGAAAACTCTTCTAGACATTAACCTAGCCAAAGAATTAATGACTAAGACTCAAAAGGCAAATATGACAAAAACAAAAATAAATAAATGGGAATTAATTAAACTAGAGAGCTTCTGCACAGCAAAGGAAAAAATTAACAGAGTGAATAGACAACCTAGAGAACAGGAGAAAATATTCACAAACTATACGTCTGACAAAGAACTAATATCCAAAATCTACAAAGAACGCAAACAAATCAACAAGAAAAAAATGAACAACCCCATTAAAAAGTGGGCAAAAGACACGAACAGAAGCTTTTCAAAAGAAGGTAGACAAATGGCCTACGTCCTCTGGCAAGACGCTTAAAAAAAAAGAGGGGGAGAGAGAGAAATGGCCTACAAACATGAAAATATGTTCAACATCGCTAATCGCCAGGGAATTGCAAGTTAAAACCACAATGAGATACCACCTTACCCCTGTCAGAATGGCCATTATTAAAAAGTCAAAAAACAATAAATGCTGGCATGGATTCAGAGAGAAAGGAAGACTTATATGCTGTTGGTGGGACTGCAAATTAGTACAACCTCTGTGGAAATAAAGTATGGAGAGTCCTCAAAGAAATAAATGTAGCCCTTACCATTTGATCCAGCAATCCCATTGCTGGGTGTCTGCCCAAAGGAAAAGAAATCATTTTATAAAAGAATTCTGGACTCAAATGTTTATTGTAGCACAATTCACAATTGCAAAGATGTGGAACCAACTAAGTGCCCATCAATTCAGGAGTGGAAAGAGAAAATGTGAGATATATATGGAGTACTACTTAGCCATGAAAAGGACTAAAATAATGTCATTTGTGGCAACTGGATGGAACTGGAGTCCATTATCCTAAGTGAAGTATCTCAGGAATGGAAAACCAAACACCATGTGTTCTCACTAACAAGTGGGAGCTAAATGGTGGGAGCTAAATGATGGGTACACACAAGCACAAAGAGATGTAAAGGTCATTAGAAACCAAGAAGGGTGGAGGGCTGGAGGGGAGTGGGGGATAAAAACTTACCTGTTGGGTACAGTGAACACTATTCTGGTGCCGGGCACATCAAGAGCCCTGACTAGCATTATACAAGGTATCCATGTAACAAAAACATTTGTACTCCCTTAATACTTTGAAATTAAAAGAAAAATCAATCTACACACTGGGAGAAAATATTTGCCAACTACATATCTGACGAAGGACTAGTATCTAGAATACACAAAGAATGCTCAAAACTCAACAATAAACAAACAATACAATTATAAAATTGGCAAAAGACACGAACAGACATTACTGAAGAGGATATAAGATAGCATATAAGCACAAGAAAAGATGTTCAGCATCATTAGCAATTAGCAAAATGCAAATTAAAACACAAAAAGATATCACTACATACCTATCTAAATGTCTAAAATGAAATACAGTGACCACACCAAATGCTGGTGAGAACACAAGAAAGTAGATCGTTTATATATTGCTAGTGGTAATATAAAATGATAAAGCCACTCTGGAAAACAGTTTAGCAGTTTTTAAAAAACAAACGAAATCTGCAACTACCCTATGACCCAGCAATTAAACTCTTCGGCACTCATCCCAAAGAAATGAGTTCCCACAAAAACTTGTTTACAAGTATGTTCATATTAGCTTTATTTGCAATTGCCAAAAATCAGAATCAGCCCAAATGTATTTTAATTATGCACACACATACACACCCATGGAATATTACTCAGCAATAAAAAGAGATAACTTATTGATACATGCAACAACTTGGATAAATCTCTTAGGAATTATGTTCAGTGGAAAAAGTCAATCCCAGAAGATTACAGACTGTATGATTCCATTTATATAATGTCATTAAAATAATATTTTAGAAATGGAGTACAGATCAGTGATTGCCCAGGTTTGGAGGGGGAGAGTGGTTTAGTTATAAAAGGTCAACACAAGGTACCCTTGTGTGGTGGTAGATACACAAAACTACACAGATGATAAAATTGTATAGAACCAAATAAATACATCCAAATGAGTGAGAGTAAAACTATGGAAAACTATGGAAGTCTGAACAAGATCAGTGGCTTGTATCAATGTCAATATCCTGGTCGACATCATACCACAGCAGAACGCTGACTGACGCTATCCTTGAGGGGCTTGGGTCTGTTGAGAGCTATCCCGACCAGCTAGGTTTTGTGTGCTTTATTCCTGGGTATGAATGGGACTATAGCAAGCACAAGGCTGGTGCCAGTAGTGTCAGCTGCTTTCACAGAGAGTGAGTAGTGCAAGGCACAAACAAAAGCTCAGAAGGCGGATGAGAAACAATGACAATGATGAAGAAACAGCTGGAATGGTAAGTGTTCCCATAAAGCTCAAAACAAGCCCTGAATGCAGCTTGGATTTTCAATCTACACACCTATATTCAAAACACAAAAGAGTTGAAATGCGTCCTCAATTATTTAAAATCAATATATTAATCCTGGCTTTCAAAGAGAAATTTAAACTACTTCATTAGTGTTCTTTCAAAGTGACTTTTCCCATCTGTTATACTTTAATTTGGCTAGAATTTTGTGTGTTAAAACACAGAGTGAAGACAAGTTAATTACGAAATAACCTGATGCTGCATTTAAACATCTGTTGAAGTGTGAAATGATTGCCGGCCTCGGATGCAAAGCTGTGTAATGGAGCACCCAGAATAATCCTAATCTCTGAAGACCTAAAACCAAAGAAACCCAAGAAGGAAAACTTCTGATGTTGCAAATCGATTTACTTCACTTCCCGGCAAAATTAAAGTTCATTATATAATATGTTTCATGAACAAAACAGAAAATAAAAGCTATGTATTTTTAAATCTGCAGTGATTCAATGACCTTCCCTCTTACCTATTCTTCCCCTTTTAATTTTTACCTTCTATCCGCTCCTCACAATGTCCAGGAGACATGCACCTGTTCATACTTCAAGGAGAAGAAGGTCTGTTTGCTGCATACTCTTTGAGTACTTCTCTTTTTAAAAAAATTTCAGAATATTACAGGGGTATGCATGTTTTGGTTACACAATTTGCTTTTGTACAGTTTGAGCCCTCTACCCGGATAGCGCGCATTGTACCTGTTAGGTGTGAATTTACCCATCCCCTTCTCCCCTTCCCACCTACTTGATTTCCATTGAGTTTTACTTCCATATGTACACATAAGTGTTGACTGATTAGTTCCGATTTAGTATTGAGTACATGTGGTGTTTGTTTTTCCATTCTTGGGAAACTTCACTTAGAAGAATGGTCTCTAGTTCCATCCAGGTTGTTACACAAGATACTAGATTGCCATTTTTATGGCTGAGTAGTACTCCATGGTATACATATATCACATTTTATTAATCCACTCATGTATTAATGGGCACTTGGGTTATTTCCACATCTTTGTGATTGTGAATTGTGCTGCTATAAATATTCAAGTGCAAGTGTCTTTTTGATAAAATGTCTTTTTTTTTCCTTTGGGTAAATACCTAGTAATGGGATTGCTGGATCAAATGGTAGGTCTACTTTTAGTTCTCTGAAGTATCTCCAAACAGCTTTGTATAGAGTTTGTACTAATTTGCAGTCCCACCAACAGTGTATAAGTGTTCCTTTCTCTCCGCATCCACACTAGCATCTGTTGTTTTGGGACTTTTTGATTAGAGCCATTCTCACTGGAGTTAGGTGATATCTCATGGTTTTGATTTGCACTTCCCTGATGATTAGAGATGTTGAGCATTTCTTAAGTAGATCACACACTTTACCAATGGATGGATGCTGTCACTGAGTAGTTAACCTAGGTCCAGCTTGGTGTTATTTTGCTTCACTTTAACCCTTCATTAATTTACCCACATGGGCCTCCCTGTGTCTGACATGGCAGTAGACAGAGGTTTGACACTACATTTCCAGGATCTTCCCACTTGCTTACCCAACCCCACTTACCAGTGTCCCTAGAAGGCCCGTGAGTGGAATGAACTCAAGGTTTCCATATTAAAGTGTGCTCATTATCAAGTCTCTTCTTCCCTCAAAAAATGAAAACAAAAAGCAACATGAGAAGGAAACAAGAATTAATAAATGTTATATTCCATTTGTTATTTAAAATTAAGGTGCTCAAAATGAAAAGGACTACTTTACCTTGGAGTCCAAAACTAGAGAAGCATCTCTGTCAGACAGTAGCAGGAATGTAGAAATAGAACCAGTACTAGATGCAAAAATCTGTGGTCATGCCATTCAAACATTTATTTAGATTTATTCAAAGTTACATATTTATTCAAATTCTTCAAGAAAGGACAGTTGTATGTGGTATAGGAAAATCCAACGCAAAAGTTCAGCACACCTTATAGTTTTATTTTAACTTTTTACAAAGTTAATACATGTTCATTTAAAAAACTTGAACTCTCTCTCTATATATATAATAATAATAATAGCAGCAATGTGTGTGTTATCTATTCTTGATTACTACATTTAATTATCACTACCACCTTGTAAGAAGAATAAATATTATCCCTGATATTCAGGTTTAAAAAAAAGCACAAGGCTAAGGAGTGGGGGCTTATGTTGCCCCAAGTTTTACAGTTAAGAGGTTTTGGAGCCTGGATGTGATCCTTTGTATTGTGTCTCAAGATCCTGTGACTAATAACTAATATGCTATATAAGCCCAGACATAATCATTATTAATAGGGTCATTCCAGATCAGTCCAGATCTTTTTTTTTTAAGTGAGCTCGTACTTATAGAATACTCAGCAACTTGCTTTTCTTCACTCAACAATCATAGCTGACCTTTGCGTATGTTTCCTTCATACATTCATGCCTTCCTTAACAACTGTAATTCCTTCCTGAAACTGTGCCACTATGTGTGAAGTCATTAAATTGAAAAAATATTTATATCAATTTTAATGGGAAAATTATGATTTCTTTCAAGCCAAACTAAGACACCAAAGCTATTAAAACATAATCTGAAGGAAAATAAAGTCAGTTTTTCATAAATGAAATAGATGTAATAATGTACTGAAGGTTTAGTGTACTGACTAAGGAGGGAGAGACAGTGACCTGCGTGGAGGAAAGACACAAGAGGGTCATTCACAGAAGGACCAGCAGTCCACTTTTGGCCGGGTATTCAATAGCCGATACTAAGTAAAGTGAACTACCGTAAAGGATGGCAGCATCTTTCATTCCCGCTTCCTCTTCGATTCTATTTCATCACACCCATCTTTTGCCTCATGCTTAAAGTTTTTCTCATTTTTATTTCTGTAAAATAAATTTTTGAGACATTGGGGGTTCATGATTACCTTTAATTCAAAGAATACTTAAAAATAAAGTTATAGCACAGAAAGTTTAGGGCACAGTACAGACAAAACATAAGAGTAGGTCAAAACATTTGGAAATAGCAGCACATGTGCACAAAAGACCAAAGAGTCATTAAAAATTGCTATTTCTTTATCCCTCTTGCTCTGTGTACCTGCATGAAGGAAAACGTCTTGGGTTCAGACAAATATGACAGCAATTCTGTCCCACGTCTCTTCTCTGCATTGAAATTGTTGTGTTGAGTAAACTTTGAGTGCGCCCATGTCTAAAATAATAAAAGCAAAATATTATTTTAGATCATATTTATTTTATATGTTTTCAGGTAAAAGCATTGTTACACACACAAAAAAAAATCCAAAAAGGGGTATAAATTTTTAAAAACCATTATAGTGAAAAGTTACCAAGTGAACATTCTGTGAGGTAAATCTATATTTTGGTAGCTTATAGAATAAGCTTATATACAATGATTAAACTATAAATTGTTTAACTAGTCACCTATTAATGGTATTTAAATTAGCACTATTATATATCATTACAAACAATGTTGAAATGAGCATTCTTAAACTCACCTCCTTCTGCATGTGTACAAATATTTTTTATACAGAGTTCCCAATGTGGAATTACTAAGTCACAGAACATGCACAAATAAAATTTTAATACATCACATCAGCTTACTTTCCACAAGGTTATTGTAATTTATGTTCCTTCTAACAAAAGTGGAAATTAACCATTCAAAAAATTTCTGTAGTTCCGTTGGGTGAAACTTTTCACTGATTACTGTTGAATGTAGACATCACTGTCAGTTTGATTACCTCTTGTATAAATATCCTGCAAATATCTTTTCTCCATTTTTCTACTGGCTTATTGGTTTTTTGTTATTTGTTTATTGGATCTTATTTGTACATTAGGGATATTAACATTTTGTAACATATTTTGTAATTAAATTTGTCATTTTTTATGGCAAATGAATTTCTTTTCTTCCTTAAATAGATTTCATCTGCCATTAGTATTAACATTTGTATGATAGACCTCATGAGTGCCCACCAATTTCTGATTGCCTGTCCTCCCTATGCACCCAGAAGATGATACTTCCCAGACTCTAGGAAGGTAAAAAAAAAATGCTTTTTGGCTAGTTGTGACAAATGGATGTGAGTGGCTGTGATGCCTGTGTGACTTCCTTGCTGGAGCAGAAAGCAGCTCCTTTGTTATTTCACATCCTTTGCTTCCCCTTTGGCAGCAAATGTGGACACCGTGTACTGAAAAGTCAGAGCCCTAAGATCCAAGAAGTGTGGGTCTCTAAGTCACATGCAGAGGACCATAGCCATGGAGATTCACCTGACCTACGGTGGATTTTGCATGAGTGGCAAATAATTTGTGTTCATTCACTGAGACCTTCCAGGTGTTTTATTGCCCTTATGTTACTAACATAAACTTAATGTATCCTGACTAATACAATATAATATGACTTTGAAATGAACAGATTAGATAGATAGATAGATAGTATTTTATTCCACATGGATTGTTGAACCCAAACCAACAACACCAATATCTCGAATTTAATTTTAAACAAAATGAAGACACATAGGACACATATTGAATAATTTCATTGGTAAAAAATTTGAAAACAAAATTATAGTGTTAGAAATTAGAGTAGTGGTCACCTTTAGGAAGGGAAGAGTTTCTCAGGGGACAAGAGAAGAGATTGTGAGATCTATTTTTTACTTCAGTGACACTTACATGAGTATTTCCTATGGTTGACATGGTTTTAAAATTGTGTGTGTGTATATATATATGTGTGTGTATATGGTGTCATTGTCATATATCCTACAAAATGATTTTTTTTTCAGATGTATGCTGTAGGTATACTGACACGCATAGATTGTTGGATTTAGTTCATCCAAAATTTTAGTTTGCCAAAATTTTAAAATATTGTATGGCTTTTTTCTGACTTATGTATTATACAACAAGGCAAGGACAGCACCTTTTCCAAGTTTTTTTCTTTACTATGCTCTTTCCTATTCAAAACGGCACTACTCTAGTACAAAACTATTCTCTTTTTTTAAAAAAGCAGTAGCACAAACACTTGTATTTCTCTGTCACTACTCTGCTCCTAATATAGTCTTAATTATATTAAATAACATTTAACCAAAGTAACTGACTTCCATTTCTCAAAGAAGCTTGCGGGATGTATGATTGAAGACAGTCATGCATCATCAGCATTTTAACAGACGAGCAAAGCTCATGAATGCATCCAGCTCAGCTTTTCCTCATGTGTTTAAACAATTTCCCAGATCACTGCATTGTCTGGAATTCTACTCATTTCCTCTGGGCTGCCTTTTTCCATGTATTAATAAATACACCCTTCACTACTGGCTTCTGGGAGAGTCCACAGTGGCAAATTTTCTTCCACCTTTTATTACCCTTGAAAGAGAGTTTGACCACAAAGGGACCTCGGGGTAGACAATTCAATTCCTGTAGCATTTTGAGGATATTGCTTCATTGACTTTTGGCATTCATTTCTGCTGATAAGAAGTCTGATGTCAGTCTAATCATGATTCTTTTGTACATAATATGATTTTTTCCTCTTTGTTGCTTTTAAGATACTACCTTTAACCTTATTCTGCAGTTTTACTCCAATATGTATAGGTGTGAGTTTATTTCCATTTATCCTGATCAGCACTCAGTATATACTTTCAATCTAAGAAATTATATCTCTGGGTCTGGAAATTACTCAGCTGATATCTCTTCAAATAGTGATTTCTCAGGTATTCTCTTAAGTGTCTACTTTTGGAATTCCTATGAGATACATGTTGGAACCCCTCTTTCTAGTCACCATGACTGCTAACATCTGCTTCATATATTTGGTTTCTTTGTCTTGCCGTACCAAGTTCGAGGTTAACTACTCACTACTACTTTACTACGTTATCCTCTAGCTATTTCTAGTTGAAGTTTATTTTCTACTAAGAATATTTTCTTGGCTATCTGTTTTCTCATTTCCAAGATTTACAATTAGTTCTTTTCTACATTCACCTATTATTATTATATCTCTTTTAATTTCACAACTTCTATTTCTGCTTCTTTTAATTTCATATTTTCCTGTTCTTATTTATAATTTATTTCTTGTTGACTATGCAATTCTGCACTCACAGTGACATGTCATGTGTCCTAGGGCTAATTCCCTAACTTCTCTGTGCCTTGATTTCCTCTTTATAAAATGAGGATGATAGTCCCTGCTTCATAGTGCTATTGTTATGAGCAAATGATATAATACATGTAAACTTCTTAGAACAATGTCTGGTTATTAAACACAATTAGGTTTTAATCCTATTTAGAGTGTTCTATTACTTGTATTTCATTGACAATAAATTGGTGAGCTTCTATGTTGATTTTGTTAGATGTCTCTCTTAAGCAGTATTTTTCCTTGTGCGCAGCACAGCTTTAGCTTGCAGGCTTAACTTGAACACAAAAACTTCCCCTCTGTCTGCCTTCACCATTCCCGGTGTGGCAGTTTTGCAGTTTCCTTCCAACTGGCCCCAGGTCTTCACCTGTCAGCTGAGTGTTCCTATCCAGCAAGTATACCAGAGACAAGAAAGGTCTATGCTTGGAGGGGGCAGGTGGCTTATCTAAGGTACTGGCTGTACCACATGTTCCTGCTCCCACCATACAGCTTAAACAAGTCACAGCCCTCCACAGTGAGCAGGCTTAATTCCCAGCCTCCTTTTATAGTAGGGAGAATTCCACCCCAGCTCCCAATTTTGCGCAGTGACTCTGGCTCATGCTTTCTATCTTCTGCAGACTATGTTTGGTCTCTACCACCCTCCAGAACTCAAAAGCTTGTTTCTGTTCCTAGAAGCCAATATGTCCACAGATTCAGCTCTAGTTTTTACTGCATGTTTCTGTTCCATTTTTCTTTCACAGAAAATATAAATTTTGTGTGAGTCACATTATTTTTATTTTAAAAAAACTTTTATCTATTTATCTGTCATTTCTAGTTATTTTTTTGTTGGGAGGGAATGGTAGTGGGGATGTATAGGGGTGCAATAGAATTCAGCCTAATGCAGCTCAAAGTAAATGTGAAATGCCGTCTTGACCAAAAAATACTCAGAGGCTTGTGACTAAGGACTTCCCTCTGTGCCAAAAACAAATTCACACTAAGCAAAGAAAGATTTCATTTTGTGAGGCTAAAAATTCCAACATCATTCCAGAACCATATACCAGAGTTCTCCCAACAGTGTTAGATGCAAATATGCATGGTTTACAAATTTGATTCCTGTCATGTGAATTGTTTCCCCTTTCAGTCTTTCCTAGGACTTGGTTACCTAGGAGGACAGTTAACAATGCTCTACTAAAGATTATTGAGTTTTCTTTACCAAAAAAGCCCCCCCAAAACAAAAAAAAAAACTCCTGGCATTATTGGCATGATGTTCTACAATGAATTTTGTAAGCTGCATGAAAATTCTCATAAATTAGACATTTCATTCCCTCTATATTTTACATGTACTTAAAGTTTTATGCCACAAATTAAGAAAAAACTCTTCTTCACCTTCACTGAGTACTAAAACAACTTAAGAAAAGAGACAGGAATCAGACAAATGGGGCCCATGACAACACCTTATTAGAGAAAGGAATAAATTGAAAAGCATGGATTGATCTATATCCACAAGTAGGTTACCTAAAAATTCCAACCCCACTGAACTTGCCAACCGCAAATCTCAGGGGAGAGTGTGCCCTGGTAATCCTGCCATTGGACGAGCAGAGAATGGGGCATCCTGAAGACAGGATACACGCAGAGCCTGAATACACTTAGCTCTACAGAAAGAGCCCAGCGTAGGCTAAGCCATGCACCCCCACAGCACATTCCTTATCCCAAATGTACTGATCAGCTCAATCCATTCTCCCCAAGGAAAGGCGGTGTGAGGAGGTCAGTGGGAAGGTGTCTTAGGTTGGGTTTGCTCAGAAACAGACTCTGAGAAGGAATCTGGCAACAAAGGATTTCTGTAGGGGATGATTCCAGGAAGTGCTGGCAGGGGAGAGGGGAAGTGGGACACGGCAGGGAAGGAAGCCAGCTGGGCACCAATGGGCGCTTACTACTGTGAGTAAGTGGGGCTCCTTCCCACTGGGGGCCCCGAGTTCCTATGTAGACCACGTATTCAAGTCATCCCACACACTAGGAGAGGCAGCAGAGGTATTAAAGCGCCAACCCTTTCCATCACTAAAGAAGGGCCGCTCCTCCTCGAGGCCTTCTGGTGGCCTACTCAGGAGGGCGGGCTCCTGTGGCCAGAGGAGGCCCCCCAGGTGGAGACTCACAGTTGCTACCAGAAGGAAGCAGAGTACTGAGCTGAATGGTCAGTGCTGTGTGGATGTCCCTGGGGTAGTGGCAGCTTCTGCTGGGCACAAGCAACTCTCCCTGGTGCTTCTCTAAAGGTGAAGTTCCTATTTATGGTTCAACAAGATCTTCTTTCTGCCAGCAGCTGACATAATCTGGAAAGGACTTACCCATGGGAAATGCCTGGAGCCGCAGGGAGACCCTGTCTTAGTTAGCTGGGGCTGCAAGAACAAAATACCACAGACTGGATGGCTTAAGCAACAGAAATTTATTTCTCACAATTCTGGAGGCTGAGAAGTCCAAGATCAAGGTGTCAGCAGATCTGATGTCTAGCAAGGACCTGCTTCTTGGTCTGCAGATGGCCACCTTCTCGTTGTGTCCTCACGTGGTGGACAGCAGACAGAGAGCGAAGAAGCAAGCTCTCTCATGTCTCCCAACTCAACACCCCCCCTTGTTCATTTGATTTATATATTTCTTCATTCATATGTTTTATTTTAAATTTTTCAGTTTTATTGAGATATAATTGACAAAAATTATATATATTTAAGGTATAAACATGATGTTTTGATATACATATACATTGTCGAGTGATTACCACAATCAAGCTAATTAACATATCTATCACCTCACATGGTTACCTTTTTTAAAATTTGTGATGTGAATACTTAAGATCTACTACTCTCTTAGCAAATTTCAGTTATGCAATACATTTTTATCAACTTTAGTCACCACATGTTAGGTCTCCAGAACTTACTCATCTTATAACTGAAAATTTGCACCCTTTAACCAACATCTCCCCGTTTCCTCCATGCCCTGATCCCTGGTAACCACCCTTCTACTTTCTGTTTCTGTGAGTTTGACTCTTTTAGATTCCATGTAGAAATGAGATCATGCAGTGTTTGTCTTTCTGTGTCTGGTTTATTTCACTTAGTATAATGTCCTCCAGGTTCATCGATGTCATCACAAATGTCAGGATTTCCTTCTGTTTTAAGTCTGAATAATAGCCTATTGTATATATATTTTTTTCTTCATCCATTTATCCATCTCTTTTATAAGGGTATCATTCATGAGGCTCTCCCCTCATGACCTAGTTACCTCCCAAAGGCCCTACCTTCAGATACTATCAGACTGGGGACTTTGGCTTCAACATATGAATTCTGCAGGACACAAACATTTAGTCCTTAGCAGCTCCAAGAGAAGGCTGTGGATCCAGGAGCAGAGCTGGGAGTCATACCCGCCTGTCTCATGACAGGCAACAGACCTTTCCCACTTCCAGGGAGCTGCAGGTTGAGGACCTCCAAATATTCACAACAAACATCCCATAAAACAGCTTCGAACGTGTAGTGTGGCCAGAGGGCACCAGCACTAGATGACAACTGTACCAGCCTCTGACCTGCCACCCTTTCCCCATATTCATTTATCACCCTGGACCCAATTCCAGAGGAATTAAAATGCAACACATAGCAAGGGAGGAAAGATGCAGAGACAAGAAACAGGGAGAAGACCAGCCACGCTTTCATCCTCCCCCAGCCTCCCAGGCCTGGGTTAGGCACAAGGTGGGGGAAGGAAGAAGCTTCAAATTGTACAAGCATTCGGAGTTTGCATTATAACAGTGGACAGTGGACAGGAATTTTAGGTAATTATTAGACTGGGCCAGGCTTTTTAAAGCCAAATTAAAGAATATGTGTTAGTATCCAAGACCTCACCAAAAGCCCCCCACATCCCGCAGGGGGGAAAAAGAACTTTCTCAGAGAGCTTCAGCTTTTACCCGACAACTGCAGTGCACTAAGTAAACCAGTTGTTTTTGGAATGTTCGTTGTGGAGAGAATTGATAATTTAGAATTATAAAGCAGACCATTCTGAAGTGACTAATAAGATACATTGCATTGTCCCAACCATTGTGAGAAACTCTGTTATTAAATCTATTTTGAATATGGAGAATCTAACAATGAGAAAGGAAACAGTCTTATTCATTAGTGAAAACTGGTCAGCTGAAATTCTTTGACGGCCAACTGAGTCCTATGCCGTGACCGATTTTCCTTTTGGCTGTGACTTAACCACTTGGCTCCTTTCTAGTGATGCACCTGCCCCAGAAAGTGCCACCTTTCACCGCATTAATTTTATACCAATTTGTGATCCCATCGAATGTTCATTCTGTCCTTAATTTTTCTGTCTGTTCCCCTATTGCTTGCACTTACTTTAGAAGCCAGTCTACTTCCATATACTTGGGAGAACAGAAAGTTTCCAGAAAGGGTCTGAGAAAGATGCTATTCCTGCTGTAAAGGAGGGTTTACCTTCTAGTTAAGGTGGAAGACCGGACCATGAAACACAGGCAGCACAGCTGTCCTCTCTTCTTATTCAATTATGTGAGTTCAACTTCTTCCCCTCTCCCCGCCTCCTCCCTGACCTGCCATTCTCCAAAGGGAGAATTTTACTAGCCTGGTACCAGCACACGACATAAGTTGCTTTGGGGCCTTTCCCCATCAGCGTTAGATACCTGGCTCATCCCCTGAAGCCTGTCCACTGAGCTTTCCACCCCCAGTTTGGGGACTGCTTTTATTGTATGGTGTACTTTTAGGAGTAGTTAATTAATTAATCACAATATTTTAGCATATTTTTATAAAAGAGTATTCATCTGCTTTTGCCTTTCTCAGCCTTCATTCATTCATTCATTCATTCACATATTTACTCATTCATTCATCAAACATTACTATGTTTCTATTTTGTATAAGGTCATGTCCTACAAGCTGGGGGACAGTGGTTCTTAACCTTGACCGATCACTATAGTCATCTGAGAATCTTTTTAAAAAATCCAGATGCCATGGCCCCATCCCCAGAGACTCCGAATGAATTAGTCCAGGGCAGAGCCTAAGCATCCGTGAATTTTAAAGTCTCCCTGGGTGATTCTAAAGTGCAGCTAGGATTGAGAACCACGAGCAGACAAGGGCATAAATAACTGGGACTAAAATTAAAAGGCAAGGATGCCCCTGAACACTTCAGAGAGAGTACCCCATGCAGAGCATCCCAGCAGGCCCATGTCTTTGGCCTCACAGCCACTGCCAGCCCCTCCATCTCTACTCAGCCCCACTGACCACAAATTTAGCCACAGCTCAGGCGAGAGATGTGGCACATCTGACTCAAACTAAGCAGAGAGAAGATGTCAATAGCACTAACTTTTTCTCAGCTGAACAATAATGATACCCCCTTTCTCTGGTGAAACGTGCACAATGGTATGGGAAATATCGTACAGCTGCAGCCCACCCAAGCTCAGGGATCATAACACTTTGGCAGAGAAGATTTCGAGGCAGGTCTGAATACCCCTGAAATTTTAATGGCTAGGTGAGGGTAACAGCTTATACTTCAAGGGAGGACAGGATAATTCTATAGAAGTAACAGGCAGTTTGTTGGGATTTTTAAAGGGGTAAGCAGGAAGGAGAGAAGTGCAGGACCTCCCTGCAGTCTGAGGATCTTTCTGCTTCTATGATATGATGAAGAGTTAAAAGCAAGAGAGTCCTGCAAACCTGACCCCTTCGCATTCCCCCAGGCACTCAGGAATCCTTCCTGGCCGCTTCCCTGCTCTGACTGAGGGCTGGTCGCAGGTGAACAGGCTGAAGGAAAGGATCTGCCCACGCGGGCAAACTGCTGAGACCCAGCCCTTCCTCCCACAGAAACTATATATTGGCTGGTGCTCCAGGGTATGCTTTGTGATGCGGGGTTAGGGTTCATTTCTTCTCTTTCTCTGCAGGAAGTCCCCTTCTCCTGGTGGCACAGTGAGAAACTAATGTCCTAGACGTGGAGAACGCCTGGGGCAAGGAGACGTCAGCGACAGCGCCATTCCCCCGCTTCTCCGGCAGGGGGCTCCCGCGCCAAGCGCGCCGCTGCGAGCCGCGCCGGCTCTCACGCAACGATGAGCGCGCGGGCTCCGCGGCCGCGGCTGCTGACGCAGGCCTGGGGCGGGAAAAGGCGGTTGCGTGTGGGACGCGAGTGGCCGGTTTCCCCAGGGGCAGGACGGGCTCTCAGGAATCGCCATCCGTCCCGTGAAACCCTGGAAACTGCTTAGTTGTCTGCCTGGTTGACTTGCTGCTGCGTACAGCTGGCAGCTGCCTGTGAGCCGGGTGGCGCCAGCTCGGTGCTCCCGTTTGTTTTCCAAAAGGGAAACTGCCCTGGTTTTTGCTTTAAGACTAAATAGTAATAGTTGTTAGAGGCAGCCTTTCCTGAACGGCCGCATGTGCCCTCGCGGTGCCAGGGGCCTGATGCGCACGGCGTGTTTTCCTGCTGTGCGTTTTTCGTCCTCTCGTCCCGCAGCGCGGGGTCCCTGCTGGGATGGATGCAGCTTGTTTCCACAGGGGGACAGGCAGGAAGGCAGGGGGAGCGCAGAGGAGAGGACATCCACCCCTTCCCAGATTGCTTCGCCCAGTCAGTGAGAGAGCTTGTGTTTAGACAATAAACAGGAAACTGAATGTTGCTTGCTTTTCTTAAATCAGTTTCGACTTGCTGTTACCTTAACTGTTTAAGGCTTTTGTTTGTTTTGTTTTGTTTTAAATTTCCTTCCCATGTATCAGTGATCTCTTTGGATACTATATTCTAGAGAAGGTTTCTGCTTAGAAGGGAGAGAAAAGGTATTATGGGGTTCTCTCTGATAGGAAATAGGGCTGCTTTTTTATCCCTTTCCTCTCTTAATTATGTTATAAGGAAAATGATGAAATTATTTTAAAAAGAAATGTAAGAAAAAAAAAAAAAAAAAGAAATGTACGAAGTCAAAACCAGACTTGCTTCACTCTGAAACAGGTGACACTACCTCAGTGTTCCTGTTTGTTTTCCAAAACGAACTACCCTGTCAACTTTTAAAATTTTGGAAAATATAAATCCAGAAAAAAGAGCATAATGTGCACTTATAATCCCTTAAAATAGAGATAATTGTCATTTAATTTAGTAAATCAACTGATCGTCCTTTTTTCTAACATTGTATATGCTGTGCTTGAAAGTTATATTATTATACATGTTGGTTAAAATCTATTGTGTTCCTCACTTGCAACATTTTGATAATTTTTAATTCTTGCATAGTATTCTTTATCCTATGTCATATAAATGTAGCATAATATATTTGGTTAATTCGGAAAGGATAGACATTAAAGCTATTTTAACTATTTTGACTATTTTACTATTGTAAACATCAGTAGGATAATAATTTGTGCATACATTTGCATTTCCTTAGGAAAAATCCCTAGAAGAGAAATTGAAGATCAATGGATATTTTAAGCTACTCAGTGCGTGTTTGCAAATGCTCTTCCAGAAGCACTGGGCAGTGTGTATTTTCACCAACAGCTAGGAGCCAATACCATTAGAGGTCCTTTTCATGTGCTTTGCCAACCTTACAGATCACAAATAGTATTTTATTGTTATTCTAATTTGCATTTCTGTGTCTTTTTCTCTTGAATCTCTCACATTTTCTTTAAGGATCTTTCCAAAGGCCTTAGATTATGATGTAAGCAACAAAAGAGTGAATACCAGCTAAAGAAAGAAAGGAATTGTAGTGGTAGACTATGACCTTTAAGATATTTAAGACTTGATGAAACAATGTCCCTTGCATAGACTAGTGCTTTATAGTCACTCTGGACCTGCAATGGATGAAATGTTTCTGTTCCCTAGAAATTCGTATGTTGAAACCTAATCCCCAATGTGATGGTATCCGGAAGTAGGGTTGGGGGGAGGTAATTAGGTCATAAAGGTTGAGCCCCCATGAATGGGATTAGTGCCCTTATAAAAGAGGCCACAGAAAGCTCCCCTGCCAGCTACCACATGAGGACACAGCAAGAAGACAGCCATCTATGAGCCAGGAAGCAGGCCCTTTACCAGACACCAATTCTTCTAGCATCTTTATTTCAAAATTCCCAGCCTCTAGATCTCTGAAAAATAAATTTCTGTTGTTTATAAACTACCCAGTCTATGTCTCTATTGACCAACCTCGGCTGCTTAATCTCAAGCATCCTCATCATTTCATCCAGTTGGTTGCAGTAGACATCCACTGTAATTGACTGACCAGGTTTCATGAAGCTTTAGTGGATAGTATCAGCGCTGGACCGCCAAACAGACACCATGAGCTTTTTTCGGTGAATCTTCGGTTTTGGACTGTGTTTCGGCACTGCATCTTTCTCCAACCATTGTGCCAAACGCTTGCGATTGTCAAAAACAATTGATTTTTTATCACACGTAACAATATGGTCAAGAAATGCTTTGCCTTTATGTCGTGACAGCAAAGAAAGGCAAGCTTCAAGATGATTTCTCTTCTGATGTTCGTTTAATTCATGTGGAACCCATCTATCCAGGTTCTTTACTTTGCCCATGTGTTTCAAATTGTCCAATATTGTTGAAATAGTAACGTCGAACCTTGCTGCCAAATCACGTGTAGGTTGAGATAGATTCGCTTCCACTACAGCTTTCAGCTCATCATTATCCACCTTGGTCTCAGGTTGCCCACATGCCTCATTTTCAAGATTAAAATCACCAGAATGGAACTTCTCAAACCATGGACACATTGTGCATTCATTAGCCACATCCTTCCCAAACACTTTATTGATATTGCGAGCTGTCTGCTGCGCTGCATTGGTTCCACGACAGAACTCACATTCGAAAATAACACATTTGAAAATAACACATTCGAAAATAAAATTAGTATTTTAATAATAATAAAAAATGTTTTTTCTTATCCATGGTTTCACAAAAGTTGCTCTAAAAAAATGTGAAAGCCAAAAAGTGTTTGAAAGACTGAGGATGTACCTTCACAATAAAAATAAAACAAGAAGTATCAAAATGAAATGTCAGAGATATCAACTGTCAAACTTACTACTTAAGGAAATTGGACATTTCATACTTAATAACCTATTTTTTTTTGTTATACTAAACTGAATAGATTTACATCCAAGAAAATTAGAGAGGGACTGTTCATGGGGATCCAGGTTGGCATTATTCTTATATTTGGTTACTCAATTATGATAACTAAAAGACCTACCATGCTCAGAAAGTCTAAACACAAGAATTTCAGTGATGTTTGCTCCCAAGGTAGCCTCAGATAAGGCAAGATCGCAGCATACAGGAAGGGGATGACTTTTGAGAAGGCTTTCTTCACCTTATGACTCAAACCCAGGGAGTGGGTTGTAGGTACAGGTGTGCACATGTCATCTTGTGGTGTGCATATGTGTATGTCCTCAGGGATGTCATCATCCTTATTTTAATTGAATGTGAAAGAAGCAGGAACCTGTGCTAGGAAAGAGAGACAATTAGGAGGTAGCTATGCTTTGGTGAAGCAAGTCAATTTACTGAAAAACAATTTGCCAAATGCCCAATATGCAAAATTTTAAGGATGTTTAGGAAGTTTTAGTTTCATCCTCACCCTGTGCTTTTCCCTGTCCCCGTCTCTGAGCCTATCTTGTTACAGAGGCAGGGTCAAGTTCAGAGGCAGAGGCAGGAACTAAACTAAAACTTATAAACAGAAATTCTCGAAGAGTCAGGAAATTGGTCATCCATCAGGTTTATTTTAGTAAATTGGCTTTCAACAAATTGGCCTAGAGCCCTACTTTGGCACCTTCTTCTAGGAAGATCTCCTTTTCCTTTTCAGTTCTTCCCCATCCGACATTGTACTTCACCTAGACCTTGAGATTGTGCCATTCACATATATAACCTCAACATTCACCACTTGCTGTGGGAGGTAAAGATTTAATCATTGGCTGGCTAAACATTTATGTGGAATCTTAGAGGACCTGTAATAATATTTAATAATATATTCAAAATCTACAAGGTGATAGTGATTTGGAAATAATTTCTCTTACCTATTGCAACCTGCCCTCTGGCTCCATCCATGGTCATAGGGCTATAGTTGTTGAACAGAGAGCACCCTCAATTCCCACCATGCATTCCCTTTGTGCACAGCCCCTTTATACCCTTCTGATCACCACCTGCTGATCAAAAATAAATAGCAATCACTACTCCCTCCACTTGCTTCTGCCCCTGGGGTGAGTTGCCAGGAGTTTGATCTAGTGCTGGACAAAGGCTTATGATGGCTTGGAGTTTGGCCAGGAGGGCAGGAGCCCTCATGGTGATCTGGCTTCTGCAGGAAAGACAAAGGGATGGGCAGACATTTTATACTGAGATTAGCTTCCTGCCAGTTTCTCTTAAATTTTCCTAAAATAGAAGTACATTTCCTTCTCAGCTTGATCACACTTTAAAAGCCCTCTTCTACTATCATAGCCTTGGTAGATGCTAGACTCTAGGGAGGATTAAAGGTTGTGAGAATGGTAAGAAAGGTGAATTTAAGATAAAAATTGCCCTGCCACACACTGGGGCATAGCAAATATTTGTTAAACTCACATTATTTGCAGTGCATCATTATGGTCTCTGAATAGGAAATGCCAAGTTCAATATACTAAAATGTGCAAGGGGATAAAAACATATGTACAGAAACTTCAACACATGGTGTTATGTTTTAAATGGTAAAGTGCCAGAATGCTCATAATCTTGACCGGGACAATAAGGATGTTAGCAGAGGTGACATGGAAAGCAAAATTGTGAGTCAGGTGCTGAAATGATTAAGGAAGATGGAAAGGTGAGCTGAAGACAGAGTGCATTAACGCATGGCCTGAAATGTGAAAGACGAGATGTAGTTGAGTGACGGATGTGGTATACTTTCATCTGTCATGTTGGAAATCCAGCAAAATCTGAGACCAGGTGCCTATTTAAAGTCAACCCTATAGAACTCTAGAGCTGGAAATGATGTCTCTGCAGGGACAAACCAGATTTGCTCTGGACCAACCATGAAAGCATATTAAATATGTAGCCTTTTATACAATAGAATACTACAATCAATGCTATATATATACATGTATATACATACACACACACACGATATATATATATATATAGAGAGAGAGAGAGAGAGAGAGAGAGAGAGTGGATTGAGGCAGATCATAACATAATTAACAAATAAATACCAAACTATTCCTGCTTTTTTTGTTTGATCTTCATTTTGCCCAACAGAAGGAACAATTTCACGCTTTACAAAAGGCAGCGTCACCTCTGATCTATGAACCATTTTATTTTAAACACATCTTACTGTTACAATTTTGCCTACTGCTTGGTTTGGAAAAGGCCTTTCCATATTTCACTCACTGCAGAACAATCCAATTTTCTTGTAATACCCATCTGGTGTTTGTATCAATCCTTTGAAATGTGGGGGCTATTAGAATTCGATCAGAAATATTCCATGTAGAATGGAGCAGAGATTCATGTCACCTACAATTAGAGATGAGACAGAGAAAAGACAATAATTTCACGGGGACAGAATGGACTCCCTCACAGATCTCTGGAAGGCCAGCACCATACCCTTCTTAATTCACTCACTGCAAGGCTAACTCTCAGGTCCTCGAGGGTAGTCGCCTGCAGCCTGAGGTCACAAGGCCCCTGACCCACTCTGATATAGACCACGTGGTTAGTTCCTCTTTGGACTCACCAGAATAGCTGGATTGGTTATACTGTGTCCTTCAGAATGCCCACCTCATCCCTCATCCCATTTGCTTGATGACACATGAATTCTTTTTTTAAGAGGAATAACTCTTTGTATTTCAGTTAGAAATAAAGCTTAAAGAATAACTGATGGAAGGCTGGGCACAGTGGCTCACACCTCTAATCCTGGCACTTTGGGAGGCTGAGGCAGGATGTCGCTTGAGGTCAGGAGTTCAAGACCAGCCTGGGTGACAGCAACATCCAGTCTCTATTTAAAAAAAAAAAAAAACAACTATGGGAATGGTGACATGATGCTTTAAGTTCAAAAATAGCTCTGCAAGGTGGGATCAGAACCTTGTCTAGGATCTGGGAAGCTGGTTTCCATGCAGGAAGAACAGCTCAAGGACAGGGTGTCATGGGCAGCTCACAGGAGAGGAAGAGGGGGCTGGAGGTCCTAAGCCCACCTGGGCACTCGCCACTTGGACCAGGGCCTGGCCTCCTTTACTATCCAAGTACCTTATGCTTTCTAGGAATTCAATATATGAAACCCAACTTACTAAAACTAATTATTGAGTATTAATAATCTGAGTCTTTATGTTTTTAATTGGTGAAGGACTATATAAGTTTGTATTTGAAAATCAAGTATTTTTTTTTCATGTCAGGTATGAATGCTGCTGGTGACACTGTTACCGAAAGCTTGGCACTTGTCCTCGAGGCCACATCAGAAGAATGAGAACAAGTGGTTGAGGAGAAGGAAAGAGAAGTTTATTACTTTGCTGGCAAAGGAGGAAATGGTAGACTTTCTAGTCTCAAAATCCAAATTCCTGTCCATAAGCAGAAACACAGAGTTTTTAAAGGGAGGGCCCTCAGTGGTAGGCTATTGTCATTAACGGATTCTTGTCTTCCCATTTCTGCCCATCTCTGCCAAAGACAAAGCCTGTGACCTCCACCCACCTGGGAGGCTGGCACCACGGGGGATGAATGAGCTATCTCCCGTAACACAAAGAACTAAAGACATTCCCCTGCCCCTCCTGGACTCCTGCCCGAGGCAGGGATGCAGGCCAGGCCACAGTTCCCAAAAAGAGTGGAGGAAGTTTTAAAGAGACAGAAAACATCTTTGCCATTTTTTTTTTCCCAGGCCATCCCCTCTGTTACAACACTGGCCAGCCCTCCAGTGAGAGCTCTAAGTTATGCCCTAAACAAGAAGGATCATCTCATTACAGAATTATGGCATCATCAGGACAGAAGGGAGCTTCAAGGTCACTGAGTCCAGCCTTAGAGCTGATACAGGAATTGTCTTTACAGCATCCCTCTCAGGTGGCCATCAAGCCTCCACCTATATCCACCCCTGGGCTGCCTAAACCCTAGAGAAAAGTCCACTGTGCTACTCACTAGCCTCAACTGTAGGAAAAGTTTTTGTTATTTTTGGTCAAGATCTACCTTTGCATAACGTTGATTGGTTCCCGACTAGCAACCCAAAAAGCACCGAGCTCTCTTTGATTTCCACACCTTTGGACTGAAAGTCAGCCATACAAGGGAAAGAGCAATGAAGTGAGTTTCTGGAGTCCCAGATTTGCTCCTTCTCTCCACTGCAAATGGGTGACCCGTGCTTCAGTTCGGTTAGCCTTTTCCAAAGGGTTTCATTTTTTCTGTTGTGAGTTTCTTTTTTAAAAATCTGCATTTGTATATTTCAAGTGGAATTTTTTTAAGGAAACTACAATATTTTATTTTTAAATTGAGAGATACAGTTTAATTTTAACTTTTTATTACAGAAAATTTCAAACACACAAGAGTAGATATAATACAGTAAAGAATGCCCCTGTCCTTGTCATCCAGCTGTAAATATATCAACTTGTGGTCAGTGTTATTTCATCTTTATCTTCCTCCCTGGATTGTTTTTGAGGCAAATCATAGATAGTGTACAATGTCATCCATAATAATTCACTGTTTCTCTAAAATATTTAGACTTTGACTTTTTAAAAACCACAATGCCATTATCATTCCCCCCAAAATTAAAAATAATTCCTAAATATCTTAAACTGTACTGTGTTCACATTTCTTCAACACACATACACACACTCTCTCTCTTTCTCTCTCTTTCTCTAGTTTGCTTGTTTGAAACAGGATGCAAATAAGGTCCTACCTTTCGATTGGTTAATATATCACTTATGTCTTTTTTAATCTACAGATATCCCTGTCCATCTCATTTTTAGTTTTTCCTTATAATTTTATTTGTTAAAGAAACTAGGTTATTTGTCCTGAAAAGATTCTTAGAGTCTGAATTTTTCTGTATACCATCATCGTATTGTTTAATGTTTTCCTTTATCACATGTAGAAGATAAGTTAATAGTTACATCTAGAGGTTTAAACAGATTCTGGGTCAGAGTTAATTCAGGATTACTTCTTAGGAGGTGTTCTGTACTTCCATCAGGGGGCACATAATGCCTACATGCCTCTTTGTGGTGTTTGTAGCCATTGTAGCAGCATTTTTGTCTAAATCCATTAATTCAGTAGATGTGGCAAAATGATACATGAATTGTACCATTACTTTAAATTTTTAGCTGGAATATCTCTCTAAAGAGACACCCCCTATTTAATTATTTGTTTACCATGAAATTTAGTTTATATAGAAAAGGCAGATAAATGTTTGATTCTTTACTTTCATTTACCAGTTCTCAAAATAACAAGTTAGTTTCCTAATATTTTCACCAATAAGGGTAATCACTAAGGATTTTAAAAAATATTATCATGAACTCACAAATATAAACATATTTGATGTGTTTTACCCCATTGCAATTATTTTCTTTGGTGGTGCTTAGTTTGACCCATGTTTCACTAGTGGTGGTTTGCCACTATTTGAGTTGCCTCTTCAGTTCTTTTGACATAACTGTAGTAGCCTTTGATAGCTTCCTTCCTTTCTGGTATGACAAAATATCAGAATTTTCTTACACATTTACTAATCCCATATTGGAAACCAAACATTTACCTAAGGAGGTTAGTTTCATTTTTGTGAGAAAATAGTATTTAGAGACCACAGTCTGGAAGGTAAAAGTCCTTGTTCTTACTGGGTTATATCAGTTATAAGGAATTACATTTTAAAATATCATTTTATTTTATACTTATGTAAAATATTTGTATGGCTTAGAAGGACAAATGTATAAACAAGGCATATTAACATCTGTCCCTATTTCCTCCCTGCCTCTATAGATAGGATTTTTTAAAAATTTTATGGTTTGTCCTTCCCATTTTTAATAATCAAATATATCCATATCTCTCCTCATCCTTCACTCCAATAAACCTTTCTTAAATAAAGGGTAGCATGCTATGCAAACCTTTCTGCACATTGCCTTATTCACCTTATGCTATATCTTAAAGATCACTCAATGGAGTACATAAAAACATTTCTCATTTGTTTTTACAATTCCATGATGTGAGCATACCATAGTTTATCCAACAAGTGCACAGTTGATTAATTTTGGGGGTGCTTTTAGTCTTTTGTTTCTGTAAATTACTGTACAATGGATAGCTTTGTAAATTTATATTTTCTGTATTTTTTGTTGTTGCTTTTGTGTTTTTTTCCCCCATTTTACAGTGTATCTCTGCAATAATGTCCTAGAAGTGGAATTTCCATATCAAAGGGTAAATGCATACATAAATTTTCAAAATATTGTCAAATATTGTGATATTTCAAAATATCATCTTCATAGGTCTTATACCACTTTGCATTCCCACCATGCCCAAGGGGCAGGAAACTAATGATGTTGGAGGCTGGTAAAGTTTTAGAATTATAGAATAGGTGTTTGATGAAACTACCACGTGAGTCTTCCCTTTTCCAAGCTAAGCTATTCTGCTTCTTGCACACTTGATAAAGATATCTTCTATACCTACATCCATTAATAAAATTGTTAACCAGAAGCCAATTGAGTAAGAAAGTTTGGCAAGTGCCAGGAGACTTCCCTCCTGGTTGATATTGGTTTAGTGTCTTAAATTTATCTAAATGCACGTCTCACTTTTTCCATCCTGCTATTATCAGATTGTATTCAGTGACCCTAAAAATTAAAATACACCATGTCTTTCCCCTGAAAGACAGTGTAGTATAATATAATAGTTAAGATAGTGAGCTCTGAACTTAGAGTACTTGGGTTGTATCCTGTCTCCATCACTAAATAACTGTGTTGAACTGGGCTGGATTGGTTATTTAAATCTCTGTGCCTCCATTTCACCATTTGCAATACGAGATTTTAACAGTACCATTGTGATGACTATGAAAGATAATACATGGAAAGTACTTAAAACAACCCCTGGCAAGTAGTAAGTCCTCCAGAAATGTTGGCTATTAAATGGAAGCTATTAATCTGATAATAAGGTCCCAAACAACAAAGGTAAATAAGCAATAATGATGTTTATCAAATGTGTTTTGTCTCCTATAAATCACCATTTTTGTCCCTAAGTACTTTCAAGCTGACAGAATTTTTTAAGGGTTTTTTCTGAGATTTACACACACTTATACATCCAGCTTCTGAAATCCATCTGTAGACTCTGGAAATTTTATCAGTTAGGATTAGGTTCAGCTGCATACAACAGACGTCCCAAAATAATATAATCTTAGCAGTGTTTTTTATTTCTCTCAAGTCAAAGAAGTCCAGAGATAGACAGTTCAGAGTTGGAACCACGGAGCTCTCAAGAATCCAGATTTCCAACTTTATCCTTCACTACCATCAGCATTTAACGTCCCTCCTTTACGCTGTGGCCTGGTCTAAGATGACTACTTGAGACTGTTCCTTGTGGCTGCATTACAAGATGACAGTAGTCAGAATAGTAGAGACAAAGGGACTACTCTTCCAGCTGAGTGATCTCCATCAACCCAGAAGTTGCATTAACACCTGCTGCTATATTTCATTGACCAGAATACTGTCACATGGCCATATCAAGGTGTAAGGGACACTAGAAAATGTATGCTTTTCATTGTCTCCATTGCCCCAGGCCCAAGTACAGTCAGAGTTCTGTTACTAAAGAAGAAAAGGCTGGCCGCTGGGGTAGGCAACTGGGTGTTTCTGCCACAATAGTTTTGCATCTTTTGACACGTGTCTCGTTCTCCACGTGTCATCACATATTACCAACCGCGATGCTGGCATCACATCAGCAACTTCTTATACGAACCTGGGATAAAAGTTCTCCAAACTATAGAATCAGTGAAAGAAACGTGGTGGCCCTAGCATTACAGTAGGTGCTGGAGTTGCAAAGATGAATGAAACAGTGCCACATTCCAGTCTTTTTGGAAAACAGTACCCCTCATGGGTGTGTAAAAGTTGATTCTTCTTTATGTACTGATGCTTCCTTTTTTTGGTCAAAATCCTTCTAAAAATAGACAATGAGCCCTCTCTTGCTACACTCGTTTCTAAAACTGCCCTGTTATGAAGGTCTTCCAAGATTGTACAGTTAAAATGTTTTGAGAATTTCATTCCTTTTGAACTGCCTTTCCTTTCTAAAGCCTCTAGTCATGAAATTGTGCCTATTTTTTCCTGATAATTTAAAAATCTGTATATGGCGTTATTCTCTGTACTTTCATCCCACTTTGCTATGAACTCTAAGACAATGTGGTTACTTTCTCCCCAGGTTCTTTACCATTTCACCTCAACTTACATTTCTTCCCAGTTGCTCAGACTTAAGTTCACAATGGTAATTTCCTTTTTCTTTTTTCTACCTTCTGAAAGGTGAGCTTAATGACAAAGTTAGTCAATAATTGCTCAGAAGATCTGAGTTCAACAGAAAGAATCTTTCTGCCAATATTCAGATGATCAAATTTTAAAACTCAGCATGAACCATGATTCAGTTACACTGTCTGCACACACAAAAGCAGGGGAAAACCACCACAGTGCACATAAAGGAAAGAAATCAGACCATGCGATCATTATGTGATAATATATTAATAATAGATGGTATAATGAACCAAAAAATGAGCTTGGCAAAACTCCCAGGTACTTTTCATAAAATAATTTCCATGATCTGCTCTGCCTATGAAGAAGAGAAGACATTATCCCATGTTTACTTGGGAGTGGAGTGGTTGGCGTGGGTCCAAGGCCCAGCACAATGACTCTGTGCTTGACTCTGTACTTCTTCAGACAAAGTCCTTGGCTTCCCCCCATGAGAGTGTGTGTGGCTGTGGAGGGGAGCCTGAGAGCCTGGGTATGAGAGCCCATGTCCCTGAGCTCTTCCCAGAAAATGTGCAGGGAGCCTTTCTGCCAGCTACAGAAGTTCAGCTCCTGGGAAGAGGGGGTAGGTTTCTGTTTTTTATTTACATGGTGTAGTATGAGTGCACAGAGCAAAGCTTACAAGAACTGCCAGTGTATCTCTTGGCTACATCATCCAGTGATATAGTCCTGAGGCTGACCAGAAGACAAGGCTGACTTTTGGAGATCCAAGTTTGCCACAAGGCATAGTCAATATATGGGACTGAGGTCACACAGTTGCAAAAGGGTAACCTGGGACTTGTCTCTCACTCCAAATCCTGTACTCTACAACATAGCAGGGTTTAGTACCTATTTAGGTTGTAACGGTTGTCAAGTCTTCTAAGGAGTCATAGCATATGTCACTAAATCTTCTGAATAAGAATTTATAGGTTAAAGTAAATGACATAGGACAGACCATGGAAATCATAAAAGAAGTGTGGCTGGAGATTCATAAGTATCCTGGTCTGGGCATCAGAAACATGAAACAGTTTGCAGCACACCCAAGAGGAAGGATCACTCAGGCATTTGTGTTAAGTTGTGTTGCTGACACATGCCAGAAACCCTGCCCACAGCCCTCAGCATGAAAAGGGCAGTTGAAGTGAGATGGATCTATTCCATGGGAAGCTCAAAACCTTAGTTGGTTTGCAGGGTGTTTTTGTCTAGCCACATGCATTATAAATTCCATGAAAAGTCTATTTCCATGAGTGGGATTTCATTTACTTCTACACATTCATTTAACCCATTGAGTGGTTCTAAGTTATGGGCAAATATAGTCACCAAAAAAGTAATTATTTAAGGAAGAACAGAGCACACCTATCAAGAACCTCTTCAATTATCTGATTTATGCAGCGCCCCTAGGATGTGCTGAGCAGAAGCTCGGTATGGGAGCGGAGAAAACCAACATGTTTATATGTCTCTATGTCACAATGGCTGTTCTGCACACAACTATGAACTTCTGGGATTAGAAAAGACAATTAGCAAGTTAGCAGGTGAGGTCAGAGTAGATGCACATTCTCTGGGCCCATAAACTAGCCAAGGAAGAGACCACAATCCATAAATCATCTTCATGGGGCCTAAACCACAGAGTATAAAAAACAAATGCAAGTTTAGATATCGTGTATTTGCCAAAATATTTGGGCTTGTATTACATTTCCCCTGAGACCTTAATTACCTTGTATACATTTCTCTTCCCACTAGTCAACATGGTATTTGTGGAAATATGTTACTCACACACAATTTTCTCTGAACACTCAAACAGGACCACTCAAAAGGGGATTCTTCTGTGAAGTCCAGGGAATACCATCATAAAGATACCTCTTATATCCTGGGTCACAGGGAGACCTATTTCCCCAAAGGAATTTCTCATATTACAAAGGGCTCCTTTCTGTCATTTAGGTTTGCAAACAGTCTCTTCTAAAATACGCCAATGCCTATGCAAAACGAGTTAGTTCCCTGATAGAGGTTGCTCCCTGGAGGTTCCCAGAGTTTCCCCACTTCCCCCACAGTATTCTTCCCATGCCTATCCATTTCAGCATAGCATCCACCAACACATCTAAAGTCCATGTGCACTTTAAATATCAAAGCAGAGAGTCTCAGAAAAAGAAAATATCAACAGATTAGTTGTGCTGATGATACTCACGTGTGGCCAGGATAAGTCACTTTTTTCAGCTGGTAGGTTAAATAAGATTATACCTCTTTCTATTTTATGCCTCCCTCCCTCAATTAATTTTTGCGTTCCCACAAGTTCTTTTTTAGAAAAATATCTAGCATAACTTTATTCAGGTTCCCTCTTACCGACTTGCCCAAGAACACTATAGGATTACTCATTCAAAGGGTTCATTTTATACAAGAATAGCAGGCAGCAGGTTGGAGAGAGGAAAAAAAAAACCAAAAACAGAAAGTCTGGTCAACAGGTGAATGCACTAGCAATGCTGACGCCAAGGTCTGCTGCAGGAGACTGGATCTGCATAATCTGAATCAGCTCCTCCTGCCTAACACAAAAAGGCTTTTGGTGACACCAGTGCAATTTACCTCAGTCCTTCTCATGAGTTTCTCCTTTGGGGTCTTGGTATCCATTCTTTCCAACAGGTCTTTCAGTCATCCAGATACAAGCCATCCTAACTTCAAATACAAAGTTCAGTCCTCGTTCCCTTGCTTCCTTGAAGTCCCAGGGGTTCTCATGTAAATGGACACACCATTTCTTTAGGGCTCAGGGAGGGTGGCCTTCAAATGGCAGAAGGTCCTGGTCTGTTCTACTATCCCAAGACAGTAGGTGTCTCTTCAACCTTTATAGGTGTAACCAAGAGGAGCTTCAGATCACCCTATGTAGAATCAAGGATCCCTGCCCCAAGGAATCTCAACGTAGAAGATGACGGCGCACTCAGGAAAGGTTTCTACTCTACTCAACACCCAGTGACACCTGGCACTCTTTTACTTTGCACAAATTTCTGTAACTGAAGGGTGCAAATATCTCTGGGTCCTGTCTTTGCTCTAGCCCCTGTTATTGTTTTGTGACTTCGGAAAAATCATTTAATTTCTCTGCAGGAGTGGAGTAGGAATTTTCCAACTTCTCTGTTTAATAGATCAGAAGGTTTTAAAGCTTTCCTTTAGCCTCAGGATCTTTTTCTTAACCCAAAGTCTTACAAGTTTGAACTTTTATCATCATCTTCCCAGGTGTTCCTGAACCATAACTTTATTTTCCTCAAACAAAATTTTAATGTATGACACTGAATCCCCAATTTTTCTTAAGTAGAAAACTTAATCCAATCAATTCCATTTAAATCTAATAGAATTTGGTGATTTCTCTGTCACATTGGTTGAAAATTCAGATGTATTCAAGGCTACTTACCCTTTTCTACATCCTCATCTAGAGAGGAACTTGGTAAAACTGAAGGAAGTGTCTCAGAGGGGAGGCAGGAGCCTTTAGAATTTCACATTTATACCCCTGTCTGGCAAATGTTCCAGGGTTTGTTTATAGAACCAGCTTCCCCTCTGCACACACAGGGAATGCTTAGCCCACCCTTTTCAGTGCCCATGATATCTGTTGCCACTTTGAATGATTTTTCTAGAGGACCGATGGCACAGGCCTTCAGTCCCCATCAGCAGTAGCCCGTGAGTAAAAAGGCCTGGGCCCCTCCGCTCACTGTCCTTGTAACTTGGGCAACTCCCCTGATCTCTCTGAGCCTTAGTTTCCTCACAGGTAAAATAAAGAAGTTGGATGTTCTCAAAGCTTCTTCCACTTTTGAAATTCTATGACCAATGAATTCTGAACACTCACTCAGGCTCTTAGACTCTCCCAAGTCCTTTAGAGCCACCCTTATAACTCCTCATTAGACAACCGTAGCCATTGTCATTTCTATTAAATACAATTTACGTGCAGTTCAATTAGTCCAAGCACACTGGGCTTGTTGCCACTTGCTATAACCTGTTACAGTGACCTCTGGACATAAAGGTTTTGCTTTTCACTATGAAATCAACAACATGAGGTTTTACAGAGCTACAGAGTAAGAACCTATATATGAGAAAGGAACTGCACTGAAAGTCAGCCAAGCAAGATTTGGATACTAGTTCCAGCTCTGAAATGGGCTTCCTAAGTGCCCTTGGTTTAGTCACTTAAGTCTTCTGTGCCTCATTCTTACCACCTGTAAAATGGACATGACAATACTTTCACTACCTACCCCAGAGGATTGTTAGGAACTACTGAATCCCAGACCAGCACTGCATTTTCTTAGTCACCTGCCACCAGATGCCATGGCCAGAAGGTCTTCCCAGCTCCAGAAAACCACCTATGCCTGTTAGGGAGGTCTGACATCAAAGAAGGCTTTGGAATCCTGTCTTTACCCCAGCTTACTTTACAGTTCAATCCCTTGCCTGTCTTAAGACATAGTCTCTAGCATCCATTTGATCTGCTGTATACAGCCTAGCACATATCTGTGCTTTGTCCATTTGACTTGACATATATACATATATATTTTACCCAGCACACAGTGGAAAATGTAAATTAATTATTTTTATTATTATTAAAATTATTTTTATCATCTTCACCCATTTGTTTATGCCATTTGCTCCTCCTTGAGAGCCCTTTTCTTCAATGCATAATTATCCAGCAAAATCCAAACATTTTTTGTGGAAAAAAAGTGAGTGTTCTGAGCTCCTGTGTTGATATTAAATCTTACAGTAGTTTTCACATCTACTTTTATTGTGGTTATTTTTGCATGTAATGTTTTTCTTACTATACATATGCTCCTGGAGATCACCATATTGTGTCTTATACATTTTTATACAGTCCCAAAGCAGCTAGAACATAACAGTTTACATATAGCATTCAATAAATGCTCAATACATAATTGATAAAGGCTTAATGAAAACAGACCCAAGAGGCCAGAAATCATTTCTTGGCTGTGTAGCTTGCTTGATTTTGGCTTGCCATTTGGTTTAGGAAGGGCAGAGGGTATTTTCAGATTTTCCCAAAGTGGGCCTCATTATGTACCTGATGTCATTAAATCCATAGTCCTATCTGCCCCAAAGTCCATTCCATTTCTGAGCATGTCTGTTAGGCTGAAAGCAAAAGTCTTCATAATAGAACTAGACACTTTAATAGCCCCTGCAGAAATAAAAGCACTTCATGAAGGTTATTTTTTTTTCTGAATAAAAGCAATGTATACATATAACAGCTAGAAAACATGTAGTAATTAGAAAGATATTATTCTATTTTCCTAAAATCATAATACTGATAAATGACATTTATTGAATTTTTATTATATGCCATATCATCAGATGTGTTATCTTGGTTACACTTTGCAATGACTGTGTTGTAGGAATCATTATTATTCCCATTTTAAAGACAAGGAACCTGTGTTTGAGAGATGGCAAGTTGCTCAAGATTACACAACTAACAAGTAATAGAACAATTTGCTCAGGACCAGAGCTCTCTAATTGGACCAAAAAATTTGAGGAATTTCAAATCAAGATGGCTTCCCTATCCTGGGACTCTTCACCTTTGCTCTCTAAGGTTTCTGAATATGAAAATGGACAGGAGTTTTCATGGTCATTGTGCAACCTCAGTTCAGTTCACTTTGAATCTAGTTATCTGTGTGTGGGGGGGGGGAGACAAAGAGAGAGAAAAAGGAAAGTAAACTCCCAAAAATTGTCATCAGTGGTCCCTAGAGGAGCTTTCCCCAGTGCTCAGGAAAAACAGGTCCCTGTAGCGTTTGACAGGAATTTTCTATGCATGACTCGGGCATACATGCCAGGGATGTCTGCTGTCAGGTTGCACTGCCCCAGTGAGGAGCCAACCTGCCCTGCCCAGTACTTGATGTTTTATTGTCTTTCATGACTTCAAAATTATGTCACTTTCACCTGCCAGCACAGGCCCCCCATCCACCTAGGAGAGTGGAGGGGTAGCGGCTGGTCAAGCCAGGTGCGGAAGAGCAGAGAAGGAGAGGGGCCCACGGTGCAGGGGGTCCTCTGGAGTGAGATTTTGTGGGGAGCAGCCCCCTTCTTTCTGAACATGGGGCACTTTTTTGCAAGGGAAGTACAGAATGGGAATTCCTGTCAATGACAGGGCCACATATGCAGCACAGGAAACGTAACTAGTTGTTGAATCCTCCACCAAAAGATGTTAGTGTGACTGAGCAACCCTTAAACCATCGCAGCATGAAAAACTGCTCCCATCTCATCCTAAGTTGGCTGCAGCGTGTCGCTTCTCCCAGCAACACTGAACATTACTTGTATCACAACTGATTTTTTTTACCATCACCTAACAGCTCCATCTTTACTGATCCATAAGAAATGCAGATTTCTGTACATTTCATGCATTTAGTGAGCGTTGGTAGCACTGGGCATTTTCCTGTTTATGCCACTTTCCAGCAGTTGTTGATGTTGGTTTTTTCCCCCATACTCCAGTTCCCAGGTAGATACTCCTTTCTTCTGGTATCCCAGACAAGGCGTACAATATTGCCCTGCGCCTTCCTGAAATCCTGGAAGCCAGTTACCTCATACCACACTGTACAGTAAATTTTAGGACAGTCTTATCAAAAGGCGTCAGTCAAGTGTTTTATAAGAAAAGAAACTATTAAAAGAGTGTACTTCAGATTCTTCTGCTGTAATCCAGTCAGGTCATATTTTATTGGCCTCATTACTCAGGCAGAGAGTGATAACTGTGGAAACCATGGAAACATATTATGGCCAAATGGATGTTGCTCCGAAACCCCAGTGACTCACGCTGTGGAACACTACTCGTGATCCCTTAAGGCGCCTCTTGGATGTTTTCAAGAGGGCCTTTCACATGTGCATTCTAGGTACAAGTTCAACCACAGATCATGGGGAAAGCGAGCGAGCTATCTGAAGTAAAAGGCACGCAAGTCACCGGGCTTTTCCCAGAATTAACGAAAAGTGTCACAAATTGTGCATCATCCTTGATCCATTTTATTCAAATTAACCCCTTGGAGTTATAAAACATATTAAAATATTTCTAAACATTTAAGACACAGTGTGCACTCACTCACACACTCCCTTCATCCTTAAACCCAATTATTTGCCTCCATTTTTTAAAACTTCAAATAAGAATATGCATTGTCAATGTAATTATGTCCATGAAAATATTAGATTTCAATATTCTATGTCTGATAAAAAATAAATAAATCACAGTAGGTCATTAAATTTGTTAAGTACCTAAAACTATGAACACATAAGGCCACACCCCACTCTACAGAGTGCCAGGTTAGATCACTTATGCCCCTTTTACTTATAGTCCTGAGGGTGAATCTGTCTCTTAACTAAAATATGACATCAAAGTGTAGTGTTAAATAAATACAAATTTTCATAACATAAACATTAATGATAGTTTTAAATTTTTTACTACAATTTGCATCAGAATAAATGACTCAAGGTTTCTGCAATGTAAGTAAATAAGAGTAGGAGTTTTGAAAATTATCAAAATTTATCAAAAATTAGCATATATTTATTGGCTGTGTACAAGGCATTTCTTGTTCAGGTGATGCCATCTCAGGAAAATGGAAGAGTTAGAATTGAGGAGTATTGGTTAGGGCACAAACCCCTTTAAATATTTTGATTCTATTTTTTCATGTCATCTTCTAAGATGTACCAATCTTCTATGATTGCAGCGAATCAATAATCAGAAGACTGATTCTTCTGACAATGTTATCCCTGATATATGCCTGAAATTTCAATTGGTCACTTACATAAACCATACTCGTATAAGCACAGTTGAAATAGAATAAATTTGAGCTTTTTCATTTTTTTATCTTAATAATATCTTTTAAAAAATAGTTATAAAAAGAATACATGTTCACTGCAGATAACTTAAAAAATGGAAAAATCATAGAAGCAGCAAGTTATCTATGA
Source organism: Daubentonia madagascariensis (assembly GCA_023783475.1). Classification (NCBI taxonomy): domain Eukaryota; kingdom Metazoa; phylum Chordata; class Mammalia; order Primates; family Daubentoniidae; genus Daubentonia; species Daubentonia madagascariensis. Next base: position 19,894,011 of record JAKFHU010001815.1, on the reverse strand, counting down.
TCCACACTGATGCATTATCATATACATTTTTCTGTGTGCCCTTCTACCATTTTTGTTTGTTTGTTTATATACTGTTTTACAGAAATGGTATCTATCTACTCTCACAACTTACGTTTTATTACTTGGCACTATATCGTGAATATTTTCTCTTACCAGTAGATAAGCATTTTCAGGAACACTTTCAATGACTAAATAGAACACCATAGTAGAAATCTAACAAAACTTTTACAATCCTCCACTTGGAGAACTTTTAGTTTTCTTTAAATTGTCCCTTTTAAAGATTATACTGACAGGAACATCCTTTTATATTGAACTTTGGCCCCATCTTTAATTATTTACTTAGACTAGAGCCCTAAAACTGCTAGGTCAGTGTACAGACGTTATAAAGGCTTTCTATTTTCAGAATTTCCCTTTAAAAATTTATTTTAATTACTCTTCAGCAATGTATGAAAGTGACCAGTGTGATCAGTGATCAGTATCCCACACTCTAGCCAACCCTGGGAATTATGAATCTTTTTATTTCTACCCATTTGACACATGGAAAGAGAATTCCATGTTTTAATTTGCATTTATTTGTTATTAATAATCTTTAACATTTTTCAAAAGCTTGATGGTTTTTAAAAACCATCTGTATGAATTGCCTGTTCATGCCTTTTACTTTTTAAAATATACAGGTGTCTATCTTTTCCTGATAGATTTGTAGGATCTTTCCATTCATTTGACATTTTCTCTGACACATTTTCCCCAGTTTGTCACATGACCTTCAATTCTATAAATCTTGTACTTTTGAGGTTCAGAAATCTTCCCTTTAGCTCATCAAATCTCTTTTGTTTAACTTTATAATTTCTATCTTTCATTTTCCTGGACCTAAGATATTTGTTCAAATTTTCTGGTAGTTCTTTTACTGTTTCTTTTATATTTAATTTTTAAATCCATTTTAAATTTGTTTCAGTATATAGTAAAGGACAGTGCTTTCTAGCATATTTTGCATCATAATGCACATAGAAAATGTTTATTTTCATGGCAGTCTGGGATAAACAAATGAGGCTGCTCACAGCCAGAGTTTACCAGCCACCATGGCATCATCTGCATCCCAGTCCCAACACGCAACTGTGCTGTGACACTTCTGGTACAAGGCAAGTAAAGACATGACCTGTTAAAAAAATAATTAACCAACTGTCCAAGTTACTGAATAATGTCATTCTTTCCTCCACTCATTCAAAATGTCCCTTTAATCACACACTAAAAATATCTATACGTGGGTCTCTTTCTAGTGTTTCTACTCTGTTTTGCTGATCTGAATTTCTATCCTGACACTAACATCACATCTCTTCATGTTTTGAAGCTTTTTAATATATTCAGATCTTTGGCAATGCAAGTTCCATCCTTCAATTTTCTTTCAAAAATGGCGATTCACATTCATTTATCCTTTCATATGAACTTTAGAAAATTTCTCAAAAATTCAAATATTTGAAGGGGATTGCATTATATGTAAACATCATTTTGGAGAGTATTGATATTCATACAATATTTTATTTTTTCATTTGGAAGAAACCACTCATCAAATCATCCATGTGCCTCTTAATGAAGTTTAGTAGTTTTCTCCATATAGGTAGACACTTCTTTTAAGGTAATTCCTAGGGAGTTTCTATATTTGTTACTATTTTTTTTAATTTTTTGTTCCAGAATATTATGGGGTACAAACATTGAGGTTCCATATATTGCCTGTGTGCCGACCAAGTCATGGTTACATTTCAAATGATATCTTTTTCCTATCATATTTTCTAGTTGAATAATATTGGCATAAAGAAAAATTACTAATATTTTATTTTCAGACAGCCACCATACCATAAAATTTGGTCCATCTGCCTTGCCATGTTCTATCTGTAGAGACCGTCAGTATAGAAGAAAATATATTCTCTTATTGTCTTGGAAATGTGCAGCATAAACCTAGAGAATAATTCCTAATTATTTGAGTGGCTCCTTATTTTTAAAAAACATATTTGCATAAAAGCCACTGAAAGTCAGAATACCAGAATATTCTCTTCATTTTGTCAATTTGATTTTAGCTTTTAGGTATAAAAATGTTGGTAAGATGCATTTTTAAAAAACAAAAGGTAAAAAGGCTGAAATACTCAGTATAGTTACTTTGGAATTTATAGGCATTTAAATTTGTAAGACATCTCTCTGCTTGTCAAATTTCCCCTATTTCCACATTGAATAGTAACTTTACCAATGGCGTTTGTGATGGCAATGGAAAGAGAGAATTTGAGTCAAATGGGTCATACTTACAAGCAAATCTTTTCCTACAGTGGTATCAAAAGTTAAAAAATCAAAGATTTTAATGAAACATTTCATAATATGAAACCCAATCTTCAAATCAGAAAACAAGTGACTGCAAGTTATTTCTTCTCCCCAAGTCATACTTAAGAACCACAGGAGATTGAGAAAGTTGTGAAATGCTCTCACCATCGTGCAAGATGCTGAATATTTTCCAAATCTGCAGACAATTTGTTCTGGAGAAGGGGAGAGAAATCAGCTGACCTCTGTCTTTTCTTGGGACTAGACTAAACAGATTTTTAAACCAGTTACACTCAGCTACTTCAGGTGCATGAAAACTGCTCTTAGGCTTTTATTGAATTGCTGGTTAATACACAGGAACTAAATTAGGTCTGTAATTTCAGATGCCCTTTTTTAATGACTCATTTTTCTGTCAATAAAACTGACAACAGAGACCAGCACAGTTACTTCGCCCAACTCTGCTCTGCCTTGTTGAGTCATGTGACACAGTCTAGTGCTGCCGGATATGGGCTGTCACTCTCTTCTGGAGTTTGCATGGAAATAAGATTAGAGAAATGTGGCCTGTGCAAACCCAGGGAGATTTTCAACAGACATGAGGGATGGCATCAATCATTCCAGAAGCTCTCCCATAGGGCATTTCCATTGATAATGCACTTTACTTGTGTGTTAAAAGATAAAGTAAGTCCCTTTTTCTGGTAAAAGTCGTCTCCTTTGGCATAGGCTTCCTTTACTGACCTCTGAACCTTCTAAAAGATTCAGATAGCTTATCTCCCTTCCATTCCCGAAAATAGAGAAGAATCTCTAAGATGAAATAGGGAAGTTAGGGTTAACTGTAAATAAAAGTCACGTAAACAATTTGCAAAATGTGCTCATCACAAGGGAAAAACTCTAATAAACTTTGTATAATCTTTTTCAAAGGAAGAAAATGGATAACCCTCACCTCTATTCTGACATTTTTTCTCATTGATGTCAAGTTATTCATTCATTGATTTATGTGCCCAGATAGAATGTACTCATGAATATTTTGACATTTAAAGACAGATAACAAAGGGATAGATATATATATGCTTGCCAAAGCAATCACATAAATGATATGTTGAATAAAAGCCACCTCAGTGACAAGGCTTCACATACACACACAAACACACACACCCCTCCACTTTTATTAAAGATGAGAAAAATGAAGAGGCTCAAAGAAAACTATAAGAGGCCAAATGTGGATGTGTCAACTGTCACTAAGATAAAAGTTATGAATACATATTAAAGTGTTGTTAAAATTTTTAAATTTCAATTAATTTAATTACTAATTAAATTTAAATTAAGAATATTTTTAAAAACTGATGCTGACTATTCAAGAAAAGAAATAGAAGTGACTTTTAAACATAAAAGTTGCTCATTCTGAAAGTAAAAAATATGAAAAAACATTGAGATAACATTTTGCATGGATAAAATTTGCAATGACGGTTAAAAAAAAGTAAATGTGCTTATTGATCAGGGTTTGGGAAAATTGGCATTCTTACCCATTTTTGGGGGGAATAAAAGTGGAAGGTCTATTGAGGACAATTTGGCCATATCCATCAAAACTACAGATGTACCCTACTATTTGACCTAGCAAGTTTCATTTTTAGGAATTGATTCTATTGATATATTAGGTTACTAAGTATGAAATATCTGATTTTCTTAAGTACTAAGTTTGACACTTGATATCTCTGAAATTTCACTTTGACACTTCTTGTTTTATTTTTATTGTGAAGGTACATCCTCAGTCTTTCAAATGCATATCATGGCTTGTGATTATCTTTCAAATTTTTTTAGAGCAATTTTTGTGAAACATGAATAAGTCAAAATTTCGTGTTATTTTTTAATATGAGTTCCATCGTGGAACCAATGTGGCACAGACAGCTCGAAATATCAACCAATTGTTTGGAAAGGATGGGGCTAATGAGTACACAGTACGTCCATGGTTTGAGAAGTTCCGTTCTGGTGATTTTAATTTTGAAAATGAGCCACGTGGGCGACCTGAGACCAAGGTGGATAATGATGAGCTGAAAGCTGTAGTGGAAGCAAATCCATCTCAATCTATGCACGAATTAGCAGCAAGGTTTGATGTTACTATTCCAACAACATTGGACCATTTGAAACAAATGGGCAAGGTAAAGAAGCTGGATAGATGGGTTCCACGTGAATTAAATGAGTGTCAGAAGAGAAATCATCTCAAAGCTTGCCTTTTTCATTGTCACGACATAAATATGAAGCATTTCTACACCGTATTTTTACATGTGATGACAAATGGATTGTTTTTGACAATCGCAAGCATTCGGCACAATGGTTAGATAGAGATGAAGTGCCAAAACACAGTCCAAAACCAAATATTCATCAAAAAAAGCTACTGGTGTCCGTTTGGTGGTCCAGCGCTGGTATTATCCACTACAGCTTCATGAAGCCTGGTCAATCAATTACAGTGGATGTCTACTGCAACCAATTTGACGAAATAATAAGGATGCTTGTGATTAAGCAGCCGACATTGGTCAATGGAGACAGGTCAGTCCTCTTCCAAGACAACGATCACCACAGGTTGCACAAACAGTGCTGCTCAAACTACAGCAGCTGGACTTGGAAACTATCTGTCATCTACTGTATTCACCAGACCTTGCACCAATTGACTACCACTTCTTCCAGGCTTTCGACCAGTTCTTGCAAGGAAAAATATTCAATTCTCAACAAGCTATGGAAAATGCCTTTCATGATTTCATCGCCATTCACTTTCCAGGCCTCTTCGCTGCTGCATAAACAAGCTACCGTTAAGATGGCAAAACTGTGTCGATAGTTTAGGTGCATACTTTGATTAATTGTACTGCTTCTTGTTTGAGATATAATAAACTATACTTTTTATTTGAAATCGGACATTTCATATTTAATAACCTTAATACTCACACTCATGCAAAATGTATTTGAACAAAGATATTAATTGTAGCACTGCTGGTAGTACCAAAAAAAAAAAAAAGGAAACAACCTAGATATATACCAGTAGAGGGTTGTTAAAAATATTTTTAACTTATAAATATGTATAAAATATACATAGCATTTGAGAATGGTAAGGCAAACAGATATGTAAAAGTCAATATGGTACCACTTTAATTATAAAACTACAATTCAGAATAATGTACAATATATAATTCCATTTTCACATTTATACTTGTCAGTGCATAGGCTAATCTAAGGGATACATAAGAAACCAACAAAAGTGATTAATGCAGGGATAAAAATAGGAAAACATTTTGATTTATATCATACGCAGGTTTTAGCCTGACATATATAAAGGGAAAATTGATAAACTAATTCAAGAGAGGAAGGAAGGAAGGAAGGAGGAAGAAAATAACCTAGGGAAAAAAAAAGAAAAAACATAAAATAATTCTCTGTGTACAGTAAATTCAACACCATAAGTTAAGTGCTTACTATGTAAAAGGAACTAGGCATTTATTGCTAATTATTTTCCCCATTTGTATAGGATTTTAGAGTTTAAAAACATTTTTCCAGAACTGGTGCCAAGAGATCTCAATTCCAAAACTTAGACCCATGCTGGCTCATTGTTACCTATGGGAAAGCCATTTTATCTTTTTAAACTTTTATATCTTACTCTTCGTACAATGATTGTAAGACTTCTATTGCCTTTTCAAATTAAATGTGACGCAGAAAGATAAGCCCCAGAACTGCAGCACATTCCTTTTTTAGTAAACATGCTTCATAATTTTCAAAATTGTGTCTTTAGTTGGGATCCTTAGGAAAAAAGTAAACTATTTGAATGTTAATCCTCTTAATTCAAAGAATTAATTTTATAAACCACTTCTTGTCTTGTATTTTCTCTGATTTGCACAGTATTTTAACTACTTTTCTTCTCATTTGAGTTTTTGTGGATAGGCTAAAAAAGCAGTATTTATTTAGCTGTCAATGCAGTGGGTTATTTAACCTTTTGACTTTTGCTGATCAAATCCATGTAAGTACTGTGTGCCCAACAGCCACTCCCTGAGTCACCCTGGGCATCTACCCTCTTATGGATCCACTGAATTTTGCTTTCAGATTCCCACCAAGTCAGGTTCTAGTTCTGCTGAGGCTAGGAGCTGCTGTCAGCTCTGATTATATTCTATTTCTCACTACAAGCATGTTGTGGCATATGCTTCCATAATAAAATTTAGTCTGAAATAGACTGTGTGCTAAAGGTCAAACTATCACAACCTTTGGCTTCCTCCTAAATTCTAAATTAATGTTCCAGTTCATAAATCTCTTTTTTATTTGTTTGCAGGGTGGTATAAGATTCGTGGAAAAAAGTTCTGATAATCCACCTATCTGGCTCCATTGTCTCTTGGTGGCTTTCCTTGGAATGAGTTGGACTCTGGGGCTCTGGAATCCTTGCTGCTTTAAAATTAGGTCATTGTATTTCCTTGTCAGCACCTCCTCTAATAGTTCTCTCCTTTATTGTACATGCTGTTTTCTTTCCCCTGGGTCCATATATAGGGCTCTCCTCTTGAGTCAGTCCTTAGTACACATCTATAATGCCAGCACCACAGGGGAGGGGGGCAGCTCTTTAAAATATTGACTTACAAGAGATAATCAAGACCCCAGTGAGTTCCCAAAGATTACACAAGTGAGTCTCAATTAACAGGCTTTTATTAAGTATCTATTATGTAGCCTGAAATAGCATATAATGTAGTTGGGGAGATGAGACACAGACATGTGAATAAGTAATGGAAAGCAGTAAATAATGATGTTAAATAGATGGTACATAAATTGAAATGTCATGGGAGAACATCACCAGGTAGCAATCACCTCCCACTGAGATAAGCATGGAAGACTTCTTGGACAGTTTCAATTGTGTTTCAAGGGTAGGAGGGATTGAGACAACTGAAAATGACACTACCAATGGCTGAAAAGGCATTAACCAAAGAATAAAAGCAGCAGCAAAGTACGAAAATGGGTTTGGGATGCAGTGAGCACACATACCGGCTGGGGTAGAGGCATCATTTGGATATGTAGGTCACAGGGCTTGCTGTACTTAGAGACATCTTTTTGCTGAAACCATCCAGCCCACAGCCTTCTGCTAAGGAGAGAAGCCCCAGGCCAGCTTTGTGTGTGTGTGTGGGTGGGGGAATGACCCAAAAGCAACCCAACTAATTACAACTATGGTTATGGTATCCTGGTGTGACAGCCTCTGCCCAAAAGAGGTGAGATTACTCAGCTAAATTATTTATACCAGTTACCTTTGGAATTTGAAGACTGGCCATGTGATAGCAAAGGGGAGTGGAAACAACATGACCACACAGAACACAACCTGTCATCCACCCCTCTTATATCTTTAGTTTCGTCTTTGCATCCACCAGAGGCCAATAATCCCAGGGGTTCACAAATGAGATGAATAGGTTAAAGCATACGGGGCAGAGCCCTCAGCATCTTTTATTTCCAAGATTCCATATGAGTACAGGGAATACTGTACGTCACACAGATTTTTTTCCCCAGCCCAGGTCCTGATAGACTTAATTAAAAAAAAAAACAGTCATTTTCATGATGAATATATGATATGATGGCATGAGTCCTGTTTGCATCACCTTCTTGTTTGTACAAAATATTTAAAAAACTAGAATTTTTTTCTTCCCAGGACACTGAGTAGTAGGGAGAGAAAAGTATGGCACCTTGTGTGGAGAGTGGGATCCCCATGGAGGGACAGCAATTCCAGGTGGGTAGAGCAGCCCTACTCATCTTCTCCATGTGAAAAATGTATGGTTGTGCCCCACAACATATTTGGGTTGTGGGAGAACATTGCAGGGGACTCAACGTTTCCTTTGCAAGGGAAGGGCAAGAGCCAGCAATACAGAGGTTACATCAATGAGACATTTTTAAATTCACTTGTAATTTGAAATTCTCTAAAACAAAATAACAACAAAGTAAACCACAGCAATCTCTAAAACACACCCCTCAGCAAGCTGACAGTCACCACCCTGGCCCTGACTACTCTTCACCCCGTAGTGGGAGGCCACAAGTAGGCACCTGGAGCCCTGGCGGCTCAGACATGGGGAGAAGTTTTTTCCACAGCAAATCTAGGAAGAAAGAGAGGAACGAGAGAGTGGTTGGCAGTGACCAGCTATTTTCCGATGGTGACTGAGGGTGACAAGAGCTTAAAAGCACCAGTTCTTAACGCTAATCTGGTTTTCAGTCTCACCTAACACCCTGCAGGCTCACATAGGCACATCTTTCTTTCCCAGCTCCCAGCAGGAGTCTTTGACTCTGGATCATGTTAGCCATCTTTTGTTCCCACACATCTAACACCCAGGAAAGCCTTCCTTCTGGGGCATGTGCTCTTAAAACATCCATTGTCTCTGTCTCAACAGCACACCCAAGCAAGGGCTTCACTTCCCTGAATCTGCCCCATCTTAAAAACCTCCTTCCTCTTCTGGTTTCAATTGCCTGCAGTCTATTCAAAACACTTGAAAAGACTTAATCTTCCCAAGCATCACTTTGTCATGACATTCCCTTTCTTAGAATCCCATAGTTAGTCTTTATTGCTTCCTAAAGCCACTTAAAATCTAAAACCATAGGCTTTATTGCCTTCCAGCTAGTGGACTTCCCATCTTCCTACATTTATTTTGACCCTGACTGCCTTATTTCCTGTTAATTGACCATTCTGATGCAGTCAGGGAGTTTTCTTTGTCGTCTTTTCTCTTGTACCTTATTGCACATGCCATGTTTTCCATTTGAACACATGTGCCCTGATCCTAGCCCAACTATGGCTTTAAAAATCTTCAGCATGATGGCTTTCACTCAAGACTTGCTTATAATCAGTTTTTCTAAACAGTAAATCATTTTTCTTCTTCCTTCTCAATTCCTGAGAACTCCACAGTTATAAACTTAGGATGATGAGGATAATGATGATGATAATGTGGATGAATAAAAATTAGCCAGGCATGGTGGCACGTGCCTGCTACTCGGGAGGCTGAGGTAGGAGGATCTCTTGAACCCAGGAGTTTGAGTCCAGTCTGGGCAACATAGCAAGACCCTGTCTCTAAAAAAATAAGAAGAACAAGAATAGTTTACATTTGGGCAGAAGTTTACAATCTGTATAGCAATTTTGCACATACACACACTATCTTATTTTATTTTTATTATTTAGTTAGAAGAAACTATGTCCTCAACTCTTTTCTTCCCGACATTTCCCTGTATTTCACATAGTGCTCTCTACCCATGGAGTAAAAGAAGGCTTGATGGATAAACTGAGTTTTCATTACATGGTTTTAGAAAATAATTTCCCCATGAGTTCTGTTTTCATATCTTACAAGTTGGGATTGATAAATAATTTGCCACTCACTGCGCTCTACCAGCAGAGTTTGAGGATTAATGACAGGATTATGAAAGGGCTCATTTTACAAGGTCATCAAGAGAAGGAGTGGAATTTGCGAGAACGTGACCCACAGGGAAACCCAGACAGAGTATCCTCTCTAATTCCGTGCCAGTGCTACAGATCGGAAGCAGGCACAGCAAAAGAAAAAATACTCCAGAACCCTGGAGTGTTGTTTACTCTAAAAATCAAGATAGGCACTGGGCACTAGTTAAGTTGACCAGCAGCTGTGGCAGAAATATCTTTCAATGGTATCTTATTAACTGTGTTCAGGCCCTTGAGGCAACTGCCAAGTAAATGTTCATCATTTCCACAGGCATCAAAACCTGTTACCGTGGTGGGGTGGCGGAGTGAGAAGTTCTAAGGAAAAAAGAAATCGTGGCTTTTTCATTACTAAATCAGCACTCTGAAATAGATGTTTGCTCTATTTTCATATTTATTGAGAAACGATAATATTCTGGGTGTTGTTTTTCCAAACTACTGATTTCATCCTCTTAATTCTGCAAAATATTTAACAGGCCACACTATGGGATACGCCTTTGGAGAACAGAACAACCTCACTGAGCTGCAAATTATCATCACTCCTGGCATTTCTACGGCACTCTGCCCTTTTTGTGCTTCATGCTTTTTCAGAAACTACTTTTTTTTTTTTTAATGACGATATAACTAGACCCAAGGTGTATTTAAATAACCATAGTGAGTGCTTATCATGATTGGGGAAAAGTGAGCAAACCTGGTAGAGGAAAAATAAAGAAAGAAGAAAAGTTAATCAATATGCAACAAGCATGGACATGGGGCCTAATGTGATGCTAGGCATTTTTCTTACAATTATTACACAATAAACATTTTATTTTGGAAAAACTAGAAAGAACAGTACAATAAAAATTCACATACCCTTCACCTACATCCACTGAATGCTAACATTTTCCCCCATCTGCTTTCTCTCTCTACGTATATTTAAAAATATAGATATAAATAGTACATTTTAAAGTAAGTTGTAGGCATCATGATATTTCACCTATAACTACTTCAGCATGTATCTCCCAGAAACAAGGGTGCTCTTCCACAAAAATCTCTGTACCATCATCACTCTTGTTACTGGTGATGTTAGGTTTGATTGCTTGGATGAGGTAGTATCTGCCTAATCTCTCAACCACAAGAACATATCTTCCCTTATAATTCAAAAGTATGAGAGGGTGCTATTTAAGATTACCCCTTTCCTCAACAATATCTTACCTAATTATTTGAGCATACATCAGTGACCCTGAATCAATTGTTACATTGGTAGTTGCAAAAATATTATTCCCATTTTACTGATGATGAAACTTAGGCTCCAAATTTTACCTTCCCCATATGATCTAGCTGGTGTGTGGCTGAGCCAGGCTTCAGAGTCATAGTGTGGCTTTCAGTCAGCCCTGAAACCTAGTCAGGGCTTCAGCGTCATAGTCAGCTGCCATTTGGGGCCATACCTCCCTGTTAAAATCATGATAAGATTGGCCCCAATTCCTATACCACAGCCCAGAGAAAACCCGTTGCCTTTCTTAAAATTTCTCTAACTCCCTCCGGGATTATGTTCTCATGGATATTCCTGGTTCCACCTTCCTGGCCCTGGTGGGTCCGTATTTCCTGTTCCGCCCTACCTCGGACGTTAACCTCAGGCTGGCTCTTTGATTTCCACACGTAAAAGAGCCTCCATGTGGGTAGCAGACTTCACCGAAGGCTTGTAGAGACATTAAAGGAAAGAAAAGCCTGAAAATGTAGAATTGAATATTAGTCATTTCTATTGTTAAGAGTCATTTGTCTTGCCCCATGTTCCCAGCCTCACTCATCCAGCTTCTCTGTACTCATCCTCTTATGAACACAAAGATTTTGTGAACACAAAGGTTTTGAGAAAAGTTTCAATTCAACACCTCCCAACCCTTACACTAAACTCAGCTGTGCCCCCCTGTGTGTACACGGACTCAGTTAAAGCTTCAAAATTACACATGGTAAGGGTTTGATTAGGCCTTTAGTTTCCAATTCCTTCCCAACCCTTCTGAGGAGGACAGGGGGAGGGCGAGGAGCAGAATTCTCGTTACACTATATCCTACATCTGTCCCAGGAAAATCAGTCAATTTGCCTAAGGCCCTACAATGAGTTCAGAGCAAGGCTTATCTGTCTTTGACTTTCCATGGGGGTAAAACATTAACTGGAATCGCTCATCAGGAGTGGTAAGAGGCTGACAGTCTCAGCAGGGATGACATAAGTGCTGAATTTCAGATTTACAGTAATTAGTTTAGGGTTATTCATGGAGTTATTCCTTTTCATACAAAAAGTGACCTTTGCATTTATAAAGATAATAAGAGAACGGGCAACCTTTTATAGAGATATTTAAGAGTAAATATAGATATTTGGGAACCAGTATCAAACTAAATGAATTATTGTCTGCCTTTGAAAGAATAAAGATAGGTTCTCGTAAGAAGAGAGAGACAACAAATGTCCCCAATCAGAACAAAAACCTGATTTAACATAAAAAAACAGAAAGCCATTCTAGATGATAAGAGAATTTGCTATAGTTGCCTTAATTTTATAAATATTTTTAGAATGACTTATGAGGTTAATTTTTTCAAGCAGATTTTTTTTCTTTATCACAAAGATGATAATTCAGTGAAAAAAAGTCAGAACTTTAGGAAACATTTATAGGTGTTAAATATTAGGTATATCTTATTCAAGTGATATTGGACAAATGTTCCCTCAAATAGGAGCTGTTCCCCAAACAACCAACTTTCCCAAAGCAACCACTTACTCCGGCATTCTCTTTTATGCTGTCCATGTTTGGGGCATCAGACAATGGCACATGCAGTTCATTTCACACACAACCTTTTACTGCTTTGAAACTGAGAACAACAATGCTAATCTCTATATTCTGTTTCAGAATGAAAGAAAACATGGAAGATTTTTCAATACGCTGCTCTGTCAGCTTGTCACAGGAGAAGAAACACAACTCCTAAAAAGGAACAAGGACCCTGGTTCTGTCTGCACAGCCCTGAAAGATGCCACCTGGAGATGACTCTGTCTTTGCTACCCTGCTGCCTGTCTGTACCTACTGCCCCCCTCTCCTCCCTGCTAGTTCTCATCTGTACTTTTTTCCAAACCACTGACTGCTTCCTAGATTTGAACAAGTTCAATGCCCTGTGAATGGGGTGGTGCCAGGGTTAATAAAAGTTTCTCCGCTGCTGAGCCTCTCTGCTGACATCTCAAGAGAAACAACTCCAACAGAAACTGTTCATAAGAGGAAAAAGAAGAGCCAGAGAGAAATAAGTGAAATGTTAGGTGTCCATCTTTTGAAGATCTTCTCTCTTCCACCAGGATCAAGTTGAACTATTTCTCCCCTCAAGTCCCCTCCTCTTCTCTTCATTGTTATAATCTCTTGTGGGCAGATCTACTCCATTGTTATCTATGTCTAGCTTTCAGAAATTATTAATATGTGGGCTATAAGGAAATGGCAGAAAGAGAGTGGTGACAAAGTCCCAGTTCAGCCAGAGGGATAGCTTTAAAAAATGGGAGGAAAGACATAGAGTTGGTGGTTTTTCAAAGGGGAATTTCAGAAAAGGAGGTAAGAATAGGCAGAGATAGCACAAAGCTGGAGAGATACTGGTTTGCTGTTGGTAACAAAATTCAAACGGCCCTAGAGAACCATACGCAAGCCATTTTCGGTTCTTAAGAAAGGTTATATTTTCTTTAATATGTTTCTAAAAGTAGAAACTAAAACAAGTTTTGAATATTTTTCAAAAAAATTTCAAAGGGATCTGTTAGCTGGATTAAAAGATCCAATTTCTCTTAATACATTTAATTATCAATTTATGACTGCTATGAAATAATAAGTAATGGTTTACAATTTTGCAATGCTTGATATGAGCTAGGCATTATGTCATTGCTTCACTTGGAGTAGCCCCATTTTATAGATGTGGAAATGAAAACTTAAAGAAACAAAACAATTTGCACAAGTTTCCAAATTCACATAATTACTTAAATGGTGGAATCATGTAAACGTACACAACCTACAGGAAAACTCCAAAAGAAAGATTTGGAGGATCAAATATCCTATCTTTGGTTCTACCAGATCCTTCTAAATCAACTTCTGATTAATTTCATCAGTTCCATTTTTAGGTGAACCAAACAAAAATGTTGAAAAAAGATCACCAAGAAAGAGTAGTGGTGTTTTCCTGGTCCTAGGAAGGTAGGAAGCTAGTCAGTTGATCTCCCATAGCAACGAATACATCTGACCAAAAGAGATTCATGAAGGTGAGGGGAAGGAATGACTAAGGTTGGTTTGCCAGGAAGAGAGAGGGTATTGGAAACCTGCCTGACTGTGCAAATGCTCACTTTCAGGAGGTCCCATGATGACTGAGGGAGGAGAACAGGGAAGTGTATGGAAAGCAAAGTTGCCCTATCCCTAGAGGGAAGGGCCTGAGGCGCTCCTTGGTGCTGTACATAGGTAGCAAAAAGCCCCGGCATTATAATTGCAGCCTTAAAGTGGAAATGCATATAGAGCTCTTAATTGCTTCCAGATCCCTGCTTCATTTAAGCCTTCTAGGGTAAGTAAACACCAGCAACACTTTCCAGTCAAATTGGCAAGTATTTTATTTTTCTTGTGCTTACAGAACAGAAAGTTATCTTCGATATTACAGTCTCTCTTCAAAATTTCAGCTGGACTGAGCTCAGAAGTAGGACCTTGGAGAATCAAGGCCTTTCACCTTGCATTAATTCCTGTGTCCGCCAAATAACAGAAATAGCACTGCACTCTCCAGGGCCCTAGTGCATAAATTAGCTAATGTCTATAAAGGATAATGAAGATTAAAACAGTGCATGTACAATTGGCATAAATAATGAACACATTAGCTATATAGTATGTCCTTACTCCAAACATACCTAGTAAAGCTTATTAACTGTGAAACTTGTTTTACTCGATGGTGGTTCAATTTAAAAGGAGGCCCTTTTGGAAAATGGTCTTCTAGCTTGAAATAAGATTTTAAGATAATTTCAGTATTTTAAACTATGAACTGCTTATTTAGTCTCCCATTTTACATAGGCATTCATTCCCTGCCAGGTGATTCCACAAAAGGGTTTCAAATGAGACCAGATTTTTCTTTTCAGCCTAGCTAGTAATGGCCCTTTCTTCTTGAAATAGTTTTCAGAAAATTGGGAAGGGTATTGGGAAAATAAATAAATAAATCTTATTTATGGAGATCTACCCACTCATTGGACCCCCTAAGTCTCTCTGCTGCTGCTGTTTACCCCAGCCCCCAGCGTGGCCCACCTGGTGGGCTTCTCCCAGCTTAGCCTCAGGGTCTGCTGCTCCCCCACTACCCTGCCTAACCCACCCTAATTCAAATACCTGCATCCATGGTGAATCTTTTAAATTTTGCTTTCTGATTCATGTGACCCACCAATCAATCTGTGCTACCGGATTCTAGAGTTCCCACACCTAGGTAACATTGTCACATTTTTATCAGGGACTTCCTGACAGTGTGATGTTTGTGTGTGTAACAGATTTTAGGGCATCGTCACTGTCTTCCTGGTCTCAACAGTCTGTGACCCTCTCAGCTGTCACAATCCCAAAGCCCACTGTATGCTCACCTCCAAACCCTCCCTTCAGCTCTTTAATTCTCGTACAAACTGTAAATCCGCTGTGACGTGTCCCTTGGCACTGTTACTAGATGAGCTTCTTTACTAGAACAAATTTTAGACTAATCTCTTCGTGGCTGCTAGTTGGGAATTCTATCATTCTGAGAGACAGAGTTACAAAGGAGAAAGCAAGTGAGAAAAAGAAGCTCCAGCGAATCATTTCTGAGCAAAAACCTAAAATAAGCAAGCTTTCCAAGTGTGCACAAAATTTCTACTGCATCTGTATGGCCGGCACGCAGCACTGCGTTGTACATTCTGCTTATCTCTGGCACAGTGAAGCACATTAAAATTGGCTCCAGACATTCCTTCCAGCCTCCAATAACATTCACAATGCCAGTGCAGTGTGGCAGAGCAGGAGTCCTTGTGCAGAAGGAGATAGAACGTCTACAGAGGGCAAACTGGAGGATCTGCCCCTTGGACACTTCTGCTAACATTTGCAAATGCAGGGGCGACTTTGGGGCAAATGAGGTGAAGGTGAGAAAAACAAATCTGACAATTATTTGCATGTCCTTCACAGAGGGGCAAAAAAGTTTCCCAAAGAAAGTCATTAGCTGGCAAGGATAATCTGGGAAAGATGTTTCTTCTTCCTTGATGTTAAATGAGGCTTCTTAAAGCAGAAATTCTTAACCTGAACTCTAGGGGACCTCTGGGGCTTCACGGTTGAAGTTCAAGGTGGGAATTCTGCAACTGGATACAGAATCACATAGGGGGTGTGTTTGTGTGTGTGTGTGTGTGTGTGTGTATGTGCACGCCTGTATTGGGTGAGGAGAATATCTCAGGAATAAGATTCTTAAATGTTATCAGAGTCTCAGAGGATAGTTCATAACCTCAACACATTTATAAAATTGAATGAAAATTATAAACTTAAAGAGATCCAAAGAGAGACATTACTATACAGAGATATTATCCCTGGGTATTGTTTTATAGAGATGTGGTAAATGATGGCTAAGGTGAAAGAAAGAGACTATTTATTATTTCTTACTTCTTACTATTTATCCCTTCCTTTTCTAAGCACAAACCCAGTGAAAGTGGGGTGCTCACGGGAGACATTGTGTTGGAATCCCAGGGAGTCATGTCAACTTTCTCAGCCTTTTTCAACTCTAAGAAAGGATTAGGTCTGATGATATATCAAATGACCTTTCAACTCTAAACTTCCATGGCAGGGTCTTTTTCCATTCTATGACTTAAATGTTTACTCTCAAATATACATCCAATGCAAAACAAAATTTAAAAATAAATAACAACTTAATTCAAATGTAGTAATTGAAATACTTTAAAAATAATAACAAAAGCACAAGGAAAACAACCACCACCAAGCTTTTGTATTCTTCTAAAACTTCTCCAAAAATTAAGACACTTTGATGTCAAAAAACACTTTAGAATATCTACAGAATTTGGCCCAAAGCACTAATTTCTTATGATGTGGTGACAGTCATTGAACAGAGAATTGAAGTTTTGAGGCTTGCCTATTTATTGATAACTAAATACTAGCAGTGATTCTTAAACTTTCATCTGCATCAGAATGACCTGGAGGACTTGTTAAAACACAGATTACTGGGCATCAACCCCCAGAATTTCTGGTTCAGTACATTGGGGTAGAACCTAAGAATGGGTATGTCTAACTAAGGTTCCCAAAAGATTCTGATGCCCCCCAACAACACTCTACACTGCACTGCATCTACACTGGAGGGTTGTCCAGGCCCAGGAATAACCTGTTTGGATGTCACAGAAGAGGCTTAGATCTGTTTGTTTTTTTTTCTCTCTCTGAATGCAGATAAATGATGTTTAGAAATGCATAAAAACCTTGCTCGCTACATCCAGGTATAGACTCATTTCCTGCTAACTCGTCAGTTTACTGACTTATTCTGCTCTGGATGGCAGCAGCTCTAATCTCTCCCATTTCCCCAAAGAGCAAAAAGGGGTCATGTGCACATTAAAAAAAAAAAAAAGTAACACCACAGAGCAGGTCTTGACCAGGCAACAGCAAAAGGCCAACATTCTGTGTCACGGCTTAGGATGCATGAAATGAACAGTACCTAGGGGACAATGAGTGGCAGAACAGCACATGCTTGGTGTCATGTATTTGCTACCTACTCATTACGACTCACTTAAAATAAATTGGGATTTCTTGGTTGTTGTCCTGAGCTTGAACCTAGTATTTTCTACATTAGATGCTGTTGCTACTGAGCATGGGAGACCAAAGACCCGTATGGAGCTCTGGTTCTGCTACGTCCTTGCGATGTGACCTTTCTGAGCTTCCATTTCCTTGTCAGTTAAGTAAGAACTACTTCTACTGACATGAGTCCTTGAGGAAAATTTGCAGAATTTCCTTTCCTTCCAGTTCCTTACAGCCAGATCTTCATTCACCATGTGCCCTATAACCCACTTTCAAGAGTTCCAAGACAAATCGGAACAGTTTGGATGATACTTAAGCACAAATTTTTCAACTTTTAGAGATTATATAAACTCTACTTCCCTTCACATTCTGAAATGAAAACCATCATATCTATATTCTTAGACACTACTAGAAGTCTTAATAAAATACTTTCTAAATTTTCAATCGAAATGTATGGCTATCTCACACACCCAATTATCCAGTAAATATTTGTTGAGCCTACCATGTTTAAGGCATTATGCTAGACCCTACAGTGCAAAACAGCAGCATCAACAATACCTGGGAACTCTCTGGAAATGTAAATTCTTAGGATCTACCTTAGAACTGCCGAATCAGAAACTCTAGGGTGAGGCTCATCAATTTGTGTTTTCACAAGCCGTCTAGATCATTTTAATGGGTGTCAAACTTTGAGAAGCAGTACTGTAGGAGATTCCAGAAAGCATCAAATAGCTACCATGCAAAGCAGTACGCTGCAGCTGTATGAGTGTGACAGAGCTTGGGATTCCATGGAGGGACAGGACACTTAGGAGTAGAGTAATAGTAGAGGATTCATGGAAGTTGAGTATTAAAGTGAGGACTAAAGGATCCTAACACAGAGAGAGATGAGGGAGGGCAAAACAAGTCACAGGAACAGCCTGAGCCGAGCTGTGCAAGGGGAGCTAAGGATTCATTCAGAGAAGCTCTGGGTGATGAACCAGGAGAGTCAGAAAGGTGCTACATCATGGAGAATTGGGAACACTGTGCTAGAAATTGACTCCCAAGGAGTGGGAAGCCATTGTAGGTATTTGAGGAGGAAAGTTACTCAAGCTGACCTGAGTAATTAGAAAAATAACTCTAGCAGCAAGGTGAAGGATTTGAAGGGTTTAAAGGCAGATAATCATGTGTCATAGTCACTTTTATAAGTGACTGTGAGTTCTAATTTAAGATCCACAATGTTATTTTTAAACTGCTGCATTAAAATATGGATTGCATGTTTAAGTTAAATGAGAGATGATACCTGTGTGTTTGCATTCTGATGCTTACTATCCATTGTTCCATACCTCTAAGTCATCTGATTAAATTAATGCATGTTTATTGGAATGTTTTTTCTGTGTTACAAAACAAATAAAATTGGGATAGGATGGCATTTCTCTTCCCCAACTTTCTTGTTAAGCAAAAGTATGCTTTCAAGTCAATGGTCTTGTGCTTATGAGTCATCCTCACTTCCTCTTTTCTGGTAAAATGACCGAGCTTTCCTGTTTATTATCCCATCTGGCTTGTTTGTCGGTTACTTCCACATTTTGTGGGATGGGTCCAGTTTGGGACTTTCCTACTGTTTACAGCATATATGTGTCTCCAGGCAGCTTGTTCCATACTTCACTAGCCGATCACCCATGTCCCTGCCTCTTCTTTGCTAAATACTCACCTATCCTAACCCCAAAAAGTCATTCCTCAGGTGGGAAATAGCTATGTGACCTGGTGGATCAGTGAAGTCAGTGAGACTTGAAAGGTGAGTAGGACTCAGTGGACAGAGGGGATGGAGCACGGATATTAGAAACACATTGGCAATTGCATTTTGGGCTTTTAACCTGAATTCTTGTGATTGGGAACGTTCAGTGTTCGGCCTATTTATAAATCTCAGGCAAACTACTTATTGTGTGATCTTTGGTTTCTCATTTTCTCCCAGTTAATTCATCTTCAAAATGGGGATAATGGTGTCTCCTCCTTGTAGCTTACTATGATATGAACTCATATCAGATTTTAAAACGGCTCTGTGAGAAGCAGGGGTGACCTGTCACAAAATCAGAAGAAAGGGAGTCAGCATTTAGAGCAACACTGAAAAGACAAGAGTGGGGCTGGAGACGGTGGAATTTGAGTGGCACGAATACCCTTCATTATGTAATATTCACCAGAGTCATCAGTTGTGAGAGGCAGGAACAGAGAAGCCCTACAGCCAGATTGATCCAGGGTGGGGCTGAGCTGGGCAAGTGAAGTGGGGGGCAGGCAGGGAAGAACATTGAACAAAAGTGACTGGAGTGACTGATGTGCCAGGGGAACTGAGGTGAACGAGGAGGAAGTAAACGTGGAAGGGGCTTGGCGGACAGAAAGAGAACTAGCAGAGGGACAGGGACAGACACTCTAGCTGAGGCTGATGAATGCACACTGTGCACCTCATGGACGGAGAAGGCTGAGCAAGTAGGACATTGCAATCAACGAAGGGTCTTGGAGAGTGTAGGACCATGAGAACGAGGAGTTGACTCAGGGGAAGGGGAAGGTCATTAGAGCTGAGGAGACCCAAAATTCCAGAGGCCAAGATATTGCAACGGTGACCCATGTGAGCAGGAAAGGAGGCCGGGATGGAGACGGGGCCTAGGGAGGACAGTGAGGCTGTGAGCTGAGTGCTCCCAAAGCATGAGGAGAAGATCCAGGAATTTGGTAAGGGAGTGGGATGAGGAGAGATGGTGATTCAGCAGGATGTCACAAGTCTCAAAAAGGCAAGGATTTTTGCATTAGAGATGAGGACTCGTGGCCTGGAAGTACCTCTGGAGCTGAGGAGTACACCGAACCAAGTTACAAGAGCTGGAGAATGGGGGCACCTCCACTTGGGGGAAACCATGTCCTCAGAGTGAGGCGACC
This sequence comes from Daubentonia madagascariensis, assembly GCA_023783475.1. Taxonomy (NCBI): domain Eukaryota; kingdom Metazoa; phylum Chordata; class Mammalia; order Primates; family Daubentoniidae; genus Daubentonia; species Daubentonia madagascariensis. The sequence goes on along the minus strand of JAKFHU010001815.1, from coordinate 19,873,648 downwards.
GTCAGTGAAGGCAAGATGGGGAAGGAGTGTTCAGTGAAGCAGCCGAGGGCACAGGAGAGTTATAGACATAGGACAGGAAATGGCATAGAAGAAAAGTATTTTTCCGGAGGATGGGGGAGTGAAAAGTTGGAAAAGGAGAAAAAGCAAATAAGTATGTGGAAATGAAAGGCTGGAAGATGACAGAGGAAGAGGAGCTTATGTTGTGGACAGCCACAAAGCAGGAGTGACAGGAGGCTTCCGTTTCTTTAGTCCCCAGCGGATGGGGAACGGGGAGCAAGGGGCAGAGCCTCCACGGGAGGAACAAATCATGACCTGCATTGATGGGAACTGGGCCACTGGGCCAGATTTGTCCCAACAGAAGAGACATAAAAGGGAGAAAAAAACTTGAGTTGGAGCAAGATACCTACCTTATTTACCCTGCAACCTCCAATAAACCTCAGCCCAAAGGCACGCTGTCTGGGCCTCCGCGCGAGAGAGTTCAGGCCCTTCTCCAACCCTTCCTGGGGTTCACCCAACTGAGAACACCTCAAATGAGCACTGTGAGCAAACCAAGTATGAAAGAAAATAGATCAAAGAGCTGACCAGCAGCAAAGGAAGGTAGGAAGCTCATAAGGTGTCCATAATGCTGTAAGTATTTTAAAGTTCAGCTATCAGGGGTTTAGCATTTTGAGTCCGGGGGAAAATACAATGTGTTGTTATAGTATCCCATAAAAGTGCAAAGCAGCACCTCTTCCTATGTTCTTTTTTTAGCATTCCTTCTGGGTGGTGCTTCTCCTTGTACAGGCTGCTCTTCCTGTCGCCCCTCTGCTTGAAACAATATCTTGCAAACAGCAGACATTCTGAGAAGAGACAAGAGGATTTGGGATTCTCCAAATGCAGCCTGTACAGACTCATCTCTTATCTGATCAGATTCCCCTTGGCTTCATTAACTATTAAATGCTAACCTTTCCTATTTAACAAGAGGAGACTCTAATTGTCCACAGCCTGATGAGAAAGATGTGGAGGTCTACAAAGGCCATGTCTTTCACATTTCTGCCTTCTGGAAGATTTTTAAAAAAATGCTCATTAAACATTTCTAAGCACTGTCATGACTCTGTTTGCCCTTCTCTTCACTTGAAGTTGGTTGGCAGAATTTAATGTTTCTTGTATCTGCTGCAACTATGTCTGCAGTGCTTATGTGAAGTGCTGGAAACAGCCCTTGTAGCAACTCTGGCCACACAGGATTGGTAAAGTCCTCCAAGGGATAGTCTACCTTTGGGGCTGTCCAGTGGTGTCCCTGAGCTGTGGCTCAGTCAATCATCCTCCAAAGTCTTTTAACATCAAATGATTAAGACAATCTGAGTCTGGTCACAGAACATTACAGTTCCTGAAGTAAAATGAAGCAAAATCATCTTGAGAGTTAGATCTCTTGAGTGGAAGTGTTTCTTTACTCTCCAATATTCTGGTCATAATTTTAAATTTTGCAAATTAAGACTTGAGACCAAGGGCTCACCTAAACAAGAGAGCATGCTAATAATTTGTTGTACCTTTTAGCTAATGTTTTAAAAATATTTGTCCAACATGTATGTTAAGGAGAGAGGGTGTATGTTCTGTGGGGTGGGGCAGAGAGGGAGGAGTCCTCACGGCTGTGCTAAACTGTTCTGAGTAATTCAGTCTGGATCTCAGATGTGTCTAACACTCACGCTGCAAAAAACATGCCTGCCCTCTCTGACTTACCATCCTCAGAATCAGGTAGTACATTCCTTGTTGCAACCTGAGGAAGTCTCTACCCTCATCCCCAGGGTCTTACCAAAGTAATTCTCCCAACCGCTCTTCCTTAGAGAAATTCTGGTGAATATGACTTCCTCCACTTGTTATATTTCCATTGATGTATTTGCAACCAGTGCCATTTAGCTCCCCTCATAGATTGATCCTGAGAACCGTCTACTCTTTGAGTCAACTCTGCTAATAACTAAGTTCCCGAAATATATATAAATGACCAATTTTGATACTATAGCAAGGATAAAATTACAAAGCAATATTGTGACATGTGACAAAGTCGTGGCCAAGATTGGAAACAAAACTAATAGAGATATTGATCATTTCTAAGTTGTCTTTTTCATATAATTTTTAATGCTTAATTACAATTTAAGGAATTCTGATAAATTTATCAGACAATTAATGAAGAGAAATTTTTATGAAATAGTGTATTTTTATTTCAGCAAAACACTGGGAAAATTTTCTGCTGTATTGTTAGATGAGATGGCTATGGCTAAGTATGAGCAAAAAGATAATGCTCATGGAAAAATGCTCATAGATAATGCTCAGTATAAAAACATTTTTTTCTATTTTTTATTTTGGAAAATTTCAAGCATATATAAAAATAGACCAGACAGTAGAATGAGCCCCTATGCACCTGTCATTTAATTTCAACCATTCTCACATGACTTACTTTGTTTCATCACCATCATCTCCCTCTGTATACACCAAGATTCTAAAACATCTTGAAAGGACAAGAAGATATATTGATATAAACAAGATGACATTCCACCAGAATAAGTAGAAAAGTCTTCTTTGAGAATTTTTAAATGTATGCCTTTCAAATGAAATTTAATTGATTTTTAAGGACGGAGAAAAACTGGCTTTAAAGGAATTTGTGAGGAAAAGATCTTAAGTGGGTTAACTCAGTGTAATTCTATGAGAGAACTGATAAATAAGTGGACACCCTTTAAACCAGGATGAAAAGTGGTTTTCAGATAAAGGGAAGCATGGACCTTTTGTTCCACGAGGCCCTATCTGAGATAACATCTCTAACCCTGAACACCACAAGATAAGAAAGAGGATGTCCAACTACATTGTGGGAGAGGCTCAGGAAAGGTTAAGGTTCTAAAAATCACCTCATACAAAGAGCAAATGAAGATATCAGGCGTGTCTCACTTGGATTAAAAATAATTAGTGGAGAAATGAGAAAACTGCCTTCAGTAACTGAATCAGTGTCCAGGGAAAAAGGACTCATTTTGGCAAATTAAAGATATGGTGCTTTTTTGGCGACCCTTTGCAGACTTCTAGTGGTTTAATTTGGTGATAAATCTTAAGACTCTCCAATGTCCTTTATTTCAGTATAATATATGTACAAGGCATACTAAAAACTATCTCCCAAATCCTTACTATTTTCCAAAGGCTAAGCAGATCAAATCCAGATTCAAAAATTACAGTCAATAGTGAGTATGGATATGAAAAATTTAAACATACCTAGTAACTGATATCATGTGATTCTGCTAAGGCAGAAAGAGAATTATCCTTAATGAAAAAGGAGCAACGAGGTCCTGGGGACATTGTTTCACAGCTTGAACTTTCCAGAAAAGAGGAGTAGGTTATCAAAAGAAAGAGAAGGGAAACATGGTTTATAACACTCATGTTATTTCCAGAGCCTCGCACAGAGCTTGGCAGATTTATGTGTGCCATAAATGCTGGTGGAACTGACAACATGCTGTATTAGGGACCTGTCTCAAGGACAGACACTGGGAAGATTCGTAAAACCCAACACCTGTTTTACTCCCAAACTCTCCGGTGTCTGCAAGTTTGACTTTGGAGCCCATTTCTTCACCTTTTGAATGTTGTTCAAGATTAAAATGCAAATAATTCTAGGATGGCTCCTCCCCCAGGCACAAAGTGGTCACACAGTATGTAAGAAAGATAGGCTTCTGAATCTATCCAATTTGGGTTTAATTTCCAGCTCTGCCATTTAGTAGTTGTGCCACATTGGACAAACTTCCTTAATCTGTCTGCATCTCTTTGATATATGCTGAATGCAGGATTCTTGTAAGGATTAACAATAGGAAGTGTTTAACTATCACACAGGCAGAAGTAACGTTGCTGGTACTATTGGCATGAAGGCTATTGTTGGTGTCATTTCTTATGTGAAAATTTTGAGAGAGGTAGAAAGGAAAGAACCTGAGGAAAGCAGACCCCAAGGAATGGGGCAGGAAGGCAGACCACCCAGGAGGTGGCAGACTACTTCAATGTGGCCCTGGGGCCAACAGTAGCCTTTTGGGAGGTCCAGCCTCTGAGGCAGCTCATCTTCCCTTCCCGCCTCCCCTCCTTGTTACCCGATCATTTTCCCTGTATCATCATGGCCCCCTCCCCCGACCCCACACCACTTTCAAAGCGTCTTCCTTTCAATCAGCACCTCCCCATACAAACCACTTGGCTATAACTGCGCATGGCTGATCTTTCATGCTGAAATTATGGGTAGTCCTTTAAGTAAGTAGTGATCCTTTAGATAATGAAGGATTTGTCTATGAGATAGAAGGGAGACAATAAGATAAGAGAACCAAAAAAGAAAAAAAAAAAAGGACAGAAAGAAGTCAAGAAAGAACAGGACACATTTAACCTCTACCACTTTTTAAAGCAGAGAGCATAAAATGTGATTTCTAGACCTTACTGTGAGGTGACACCAGATTCTTTAGGACAACTTCATGGTTTTCAAGTAGTCAATGAATTAACTTCAGAAACTGAAACTATTCCTTATCTTTTGAAAATAGGAGGAGTAAAACTTATAAGGCCTAATTTAAATATGAAAATATGGAAATCAGAAGAGATCACACACTGAAATCTGTACCTGGACTTATGAGAAGAAAATAGTCTGTAGGGAAAGTACCAATTATTTTGCGCACACATGGAAAATCCTTAGGAACTTCCAGTTTCGGCCCCTAAGAACATCCTTCCCTTCCGAGCACATGGCCTCCTCACTTTCCGATCTCTGAGGGAGACCCAGCTGCGGGGCTTGGTGTGTTAAAACATCAAGTCCAGGACGAGGCTGGGTGCCAAGCTGAGTCCACCACTGACCAGCTTTGACACACTGGGCAGTCTCCTGGTGTGCTGGTTTTCTTCCCTGTAAAATGGGATTTTAATCATATTCTAGCTCACTGTGTTGTGGAGAGGGTATAATGAGATTAAATGTGAAAAAGAACCTAACCCAGCTCCTGATGCTTAGAGAGCTGTTCCTTGCCATGCCAGGCACAGGCCCGCCTCAGGGTCTTTGTTTTTACTCTTCCTTCTGCCTGGAGCGCCTCTGCCCAGCATATTTGCAAAGCTTGCTCTTTTAGCTCCTTCAATGTCACTTTCTCAGTGAAGCCTTCCCTTGCCACCCTATCAAAAATTGAAACATTCTCCTCTTCAGTGGGAGCTCTCCCAGCTCCTTGCTTTATTTTTTTTCTTTAGTTCTTATCATTCTACAACAAACAGTATATTTTATTTATGTTATGTCTGTATTTCCCTACCAGAATGCAAGTTCTTTGAAAGCAGGGAGTTTTGTCCATTCTTGCCTGTTTGATGTCTTGCTGTCTCTCGTGCGGGTACTATATACACAGTAATCACTGCATAATATTTGGTGAATAAGTGGATGACAGGATACATGGAAGCTACTCTTATCAATCATGCCGTTTTCACACGTTGTCAGAAACTGACATGGCTACACTTTTCCATTCCTATTTGTGGAATGCTGTTAAAACTCTTCATTCCCGTAAGCTGGGTGATGAGTTCCTATTAGCTAATTGTGTTCATGCAATATCTAACATGACCCTGTTTTTCCATGGACTCTCACAATCCCCTGGAAAGTCAACCTATATCTCTGATCATGTTTGCACTAGGAAGAAGGAAGTTCACCTTCTTATGCATATCTATCTCCATGTAACAGCGTATGTAGAGGCATTTGCCCATGTATGCATTTCAGACAACTGATCCAGTAGTGAATTGCTATTGATTCTAGGACTGCACATGTACATAGGCTAGTAGACTGTGATATCAGTTTATCGGTAGAAAGGAAAAATATATGACTTAGGATCAATTGAGCTTTTGTGGGTGGACAGTCAGTGAACAATGCGATGGGACTACATTGTATGGAACAGTGGCTGCAGTAACATCAACTGGTCACAAGACGGTGTCATCATCGAAACACTGTGAGTCTTTGTGTCTATTATCATATATCTTACAGATTGCCACAAATTTGGAGACTTTTGCCTGAGCTGGAATAAGTAGTGAACGCATTTTCTACAGATTTACCAAAACACCCATTCCCATGAGTACGGTTCATTCCCTAAGGTGTATCCCAACACGTTGGGCCATGACAGTGTTTATTTAGAGGACACTTATTATTATTTGGATGAGTGACTTGGAAAAATAAGTAGAAAGTGTTTACTCCAAGGAATATTGGTTTAGCATTGAAAAAAACGTTTGAAGTAGAGAAAATTTGGAAAATGTAGTGGTAGATCTTTCCACGAGATGGCACTCATTGTCTTCCTCACCTTTTATTTAAAGTTTCAACACATTCATGGTTATAAAGTATGAACCATGCATATACGTATCTACATGAGCATGTGTTTATCTTGTGTTTTATAATTTACCTAGATCATTCATATCCTTTAATCGTTCAATCGCATTTTTAACAAAATTGTCATTTACTTGGGGACGTTGGGACAGACTTGTTGGTGGGGTTAGAGAGGGAATCGGCATCTTCATCTGCTTCACTCCCACCCCATGCTCTGCCTCACCAAAGGATGAAAATGCAAAGTTGCATTTGAGCCTGGGAACCTACCCACAGTAGGCAAGAACAAGGCAACCAAGCGCATAAACAGAGAGCAAACAGGATTGTGATGGGATGAGCTATTTATAGAAAGACTGCCTATCTAGGTTTTTAGGGGACTGAACAGGCTAGTAATTTGAAAAGATGGTAATGTTTTAGAAAAAACGTTGAGGTTCACCCCTGTCAGGACTAGTTGAAATTAATTCCCAATTGAGGAATCTTGCTCCTGTTAGCACTCAAAAGCCTGAGAATAACTCTCCTTTCTTTTGTTAGTAAGGTACGATTTGAATTCAAATAAGATCTGCTTTACTTGAGGTTCTCCCCTACTCACTCCAGTCCTGTGCTCTGGTTAGAACACTCTACCAGTGACAGACCAACTTCAGTGTGGATCTTGAGGTCAGAGACTCACAGTTACAGTGCTAGAAAATCGACTAGGGCTTTGGGTCATTATGAAATAATTCCACTTTTCTTATATTAGCACTAACAGGGGGGAAAGATCAGGAATTCAGATCCTGCAGAAAGGGGTATCAAATAGTCCATGGGGGAAATACAAGTTTCTCAACAACATCATCACACATTAGCAGACTGGAAAATCAACTCAAATTGAGCTTGTAGGCTCTCAAACCAAGTGGGCACCTGGGAGACAGAGATGAAAAAGGCACTTAGAGGACTCCACTCGCTCATCTCACATTCCTTAGATAATAGCAGACAGTGGCTCCTGCCTTTGTAGGAGCTCCTTTCTCTTGAGACCTCTTCCTCTCCAGGAGGAAGCTCTGCACTTCCTACTTGCATGCATCAGCTTTCCCCTATGTAAATCCCCAACATCATAGTTCATATTTGTAAAGCGCTTTGTTAATTCCAAAATGCTCTGACATCTAAGAATGTTCTTTGTTTTCCTCAACCACAGTGGTGTGGAGGTTAATATGTTCATTCTAACTTTATAGATAAGGATACTAAATAGGGGGAATGACTTGTCCAAGGTCACAAACTATGTAGAACCAAGGCCTAAAACAGAAAGAACTGTTCCTCAGACCTGTAACCCACTCTGCTTTTTATATGATTACATAACAGTCCAAGATTGATATGTCATAGGAAACAAAGACTCCATTTTTTTTCTAGCATATGCAGGAGTATTGTAAATTAAAGCTGTCTTCCCAGTGGATATTTTACTTGTGGCACTTTCTACCCCTAAATATTGTTTGCTATAACCTTGAGGATAGAGTCATGACCTCAGTGAAAAACATAGTGTGTTAAATTCTTCTTAGTCCCAAAACTGTATTTTCATTAAGGCCAGTGCCTAATTCTTTTTTAGTAATGCCTCAGGCATGTTGAAAAGAGCTTATATTCATGACCAGCAAGGGCATCATTCAAAAGACAATTTGAATGTGGCCATTTTTTTTCCAGACTTACTGTTTAGATAACCTGCAGGGAAATCTTTAAAACACTCTGAAAATGAAGGCCATTTACAATGTTGTAGACGCACATATATAGATCAGCCAGTAATGCTGAGTGCATGAGTAAATTTGTGTGTGTGTGTGTGTGTGTGTGTGTGTGTGTATTCTGGGGGGAATAAGAGATTTGTCCTCTGGGAAATAGCTGATCCAGAAACTATTATTAATTCATAGGCCAATAAGCCAATCTCCTGTTTTGCAGCCCTTTTCCTCTGGATTTAAGGAGTCATAGGATATAAAGACAAACCAAGAAAAAGAAAAAAAAATAAAAAACAGAAGTCTGAGCTATAAATACTATCATAAAGAAACATTCAAATTGGCTTTCTTCAAAGATTTTGCTCTGAGCTACCCGGTGCTGCCTAACACATGTCAGAGCCTCAAGAAATGGCTAGTTGCAGTCTAATAAGAAGCTTTCTGCTTGCTACCCAGGCAACCAAAATGTCACGGTGCACACGTGCATGTGTGCATATAAATACACATGCATCCTTCACATTCTCATTTTTTGCATGCTGTCTATGTATATGTGTGTACACATGTAGTATATGTGTGTGTCATATGTACATTTAGGGGGTTTTTTTTGCTATTTGAATTTTTGCAGCTTTTTATTTTTGAAATCCACTGAAAAAGTGTATAAAGACAGAAGATCATGTAAAAAAAATTTGTTTCACCAAATTGGCTTACAGATACTGTGTACACATAATTGTGTTGTATGCATACACACACATGTGCACACACACACTCATAAACCTCTTCTACCCTCTCTGCAATGATAAATGATTAATAACTGCTTCCTCTTAGGTCTTTTAAAAGAAGCATTCTTAGGCACCATTATTCCTCTGCCAAAATGCAATGGATTCCTCTTCGAAGCTGTGACCCTGTTGATTTTGTTCACTGCCAAAATTTCACATCATGAAAAAAAATAGCTTAATATTGGAGTGATTAAATTTCAGGGCGAGCAAAACCTGAACTCTGCCAATTTTGATATCCTTAATTTATTCAAACAACCATTTAAGTCTAAATGCCTCCATTTTAATCACATTAACAGTATATTACAAAGGCACTGAACACCCAAAGAACTCCAGTTGCAAAATGAATTTGGCTCTTCCCCCTCCTCTTTGTGTTTGGAATGATCAAATACCTGCTGGAAGATACTTTTAGCCAGAGTCAGCCACTTGGTAATTTCCCTTTGACTTCCTCTGCTTCTTAGCCAGAGGCCTGGACCTTGTCCAGATATCATAGGGGAAATAAACACACCTATTATCCAAGCAACCAGAGGTACTGAGCTGCCCATTGCTGGCATTTAGCTTAACTTGAGAGCTCACATTTCCCATGCATTTGACCAGGGCTAGAAAGAAGTGCTGCATGGAACTAGCCCACATCAATTCCTACCAACCCTGAGCCCAGGCGTGATTGGCACTAGGGAGGCCACAGCAACAGCCTTCAGGAAACCGCGTGCTCCTGGTCCCCCTTCTCGGTCTCACCAGTTGATCATATATCAGGTCTTCAGTAGGGCCAATGTACAGATTTGCTTATGCCCAGCTCAAACTATTGCCAGTTTGCCCATTCCTCTGGTAGTATACTCACATAAAGCTGCAGGAAAACTGAATATATAATGCATATTTTTGAAACCAAGTGCTTCCATTCTCCAGGGTCTACTTTCTGCCACCAGCCTACATCCCAGGAAATAGAATAAAGATTTTTCTGCCCTGCACAAGCCAAGCTATTTTCATATTTAGTTTCCCAGGAGCCATCAAACTGCATGTGTGCATAGACTCTGAAAACTCAAATATCTTCTTTCCATTTTGCCCATGTTGTATGGGGGTTACAAGCTAGGGCGCTCCTGTCAGACAGACTATGCCAACCTCTCAGCTCTGCCACTCACAGGATAACTTTTAGCAAGTCATTTCTGCTCTCTGAGATTCAGTTTTCTCAATTATTAAGGTGGGTGAAAGAATTGTATCTATTTCACACAGTGCTGCTGTGAGAAACAAGCGAGATAGTGCACAAAAAGTATTTAACAGAGTCTGGCCTATAGTAAGAGCTTAACAATACACTTAATGTAAGTGCATTATATATATGAGTGCTTAACTAGTGTTATTGATAATATAATCATTATTAATATGTTCCACTTATAAATCACTTGAAGTCAAGATTTATCACTACTCAATAACAACACAAGGAAAGAGATGAGGAAGCTACAAGTTATTGTGAGCTTGCAACAGGACATCTTTAGAGTTTTTTGTTATTACTATTAAACTATATTGGATTAGAAGATGCTAGCGTCCAGAATTTCTACACAATAAGGGCCACAATATGCTTGGAAGAGAAGCTGGGGATTGTATTTTTATTTTTAATTTCAAAGTATTATGGGGGTACAAATATTTTTGGTTACATGGATCACTTTTATAATGCTTGAGTCATGGTTATAAGTTTACCCGTCACCCAGATAGTTGTAACATTAGGTAGGTTTTTGCCCATCCCCTCCTCTTCCTTCTCCCCACTTGATTTTGTTGAGTTTTACTTCCCTCTACGCATATGTGTGCTCGTCAGTTAGTTCCAATTTAGTAGTGAGTACATGTGGTGTTTGTTTTTCCATTCCTTAGATGCTTCACTTAGGATAATGGTCTCTAGTTCCATCCAAATTGTTGCAAAAGGCATTAAGTCATCCTTATTCATGGCTAAGTAGTATTCCATGGTATACATATACCACATTTTGTTAATCCATTCATGAATTGATGGGCACTTGGGCTGATTCCCCATCTTTGCAGTTGTGAATTGTGCTGCAATAAACATTCGAATGCAGGTGTCTTTTTGATAAAATGACTTCTTTTCCTTTGGGTAAATACCCAGTAGTGGGATCGCTGGATCAAATGGTAGGTCTACTTTTAGTTCTTTGAGGTATCTCCGTACTGTTTTCCATAGAGGTTGTACTAATTTGCAGTTCCATCAAAAGTGTAGAAGTGTTCCTTTCTCTCTGATTCCACACCAACATCTGTTATTTTTGGACTTTTTAATAAAGCCATTCTAACTGGGATAAGGTGATATTTGATTATAGTTTTAATTTGCATTTCCCTGATAATTAGTGGTGTTGAGCATTTTTTCGTATGTTTATTGGCCATTTGTCTATCTTCTTTTGAAAAGCTTCTCTTCATGTCTTTTGTCCACATTTTAATGGGGTTGTTTGATTTTTTTCTTGCTGATTTGCTTGAGTTCTTTGTAGATTCTGGTTATTAGCCCTTTATTGGATGTATAATTGCAAATATTTTCTCCCATTCCATAGGTTGTCTGTTTGCTCTGTTGATTATTTCCTTAGATGTACAGAACTTTTTAACTTAATCAAGTCCCATTTATTTATTTTTGTTGTTGCTGTGATTGCCATCAGGGTCTTCTTCATAAATTCTTTGCCTAGGCTAATATCTAGAAGAGGTTTTCCAACATTTTCTTCTAGTATTATTATGGTTTTGTGGCTTACATTTAAGTCTTTTATCCATCTTGAATTATTTTTGTAAGTGGTGAGAGTTATGGATCCTGTTTCATTCTTCTGCAAGTGGCTATCCAATTTTCCCGGCAACATTTATTGAACAGGGATCCTTTTTCCCAGTGTATATTGTTATCTGCTTTGTCAAAAATCAGTTGGCTGTATGTGGATTCTCTGGGTTCTCTGTTCTGTTCCATTGATTTATGTCTCTATTTTTGTGCCAATTCCATGCTGTTTTGGTTACTATAGCCTTGTAGTATAGTTTGAAGTCTGGTAATGTGATGCCTCCAGATTTGTTCCTTTTGCTTAAGATTGCTTTGACTATTTGGGCTCTTTTCTGGTTCCAAAAGAAGCATAGAATTGTTTTTTATAGAACTGTGAAATATGACATTGGTAATTTGATGGGGATTTTATTGAATCTGTCAATCACTTTGGGCAGTATGGACATTTTAACAATGTTGACTCTACCAATCCATGAGCAAGATATGTTTTTCCATTTGTTTGTATCATCTGAGATTTCTTTCCTCAGTGTTTCATAGTTCTCTTTCTAGAGCTCTTTCACCTCCTTGGTTAAGTATATGCCTAGGTTTTTTTTTTTTTTTTTTTTTTTGCAGCTATTGTGAATGCTATTGAGTCTTTGATTTGACTCTCAGCTTGACTATTATTGGTGTATAGGACTGCTACTGATTTGTGAACATTGATTTTGTAACCTGAGACTTTGTTGAATTTATTTATCAATTCCAGGAGTCTTTTGGTGGAATCTTTGGGGTTTTCTAGATATAAGATCATATCATAAGCAAAAAGTGATAGTTTGACCTCCTCTTTCCCAATTTGGATACCCTTTATTTCCTTCTCTTGCCTGATTGCTCTGGCTAGGTCTTCTAGCACTATGTTGAATAGAGGTGGTGACAATGGGTGTCCTCGTCTTGTTCCAGTTCTTAATGATAATGCTTTCAACTTTTCCTCATTCAGTGTGATGTTGGCTGTGGGCCTGTCATATATGGCTTTTATAATTTTGAGATATGTTCCTTCTATGCCTAGTTTGTTGAGGGTTTTCATCATGAAAGGGTGCTGAATTTTGTCAAATGCTTTTTCTACATCTATTGAGATGATCATATTTAATAAGATATTTGTTTTTGCTTCTGTTTATGTGGTGAATTGGGGATTGTCTTAAAGTTGCATGTGCATACTAAGCTCACTCATTTTCCATTGATTGTGTGATTAAGGTATCTCGGTGAACACAGGCATTGATGGAGATGGAAGGATGCCATCTCTTGGTTCTTTACATTTACATACCATCTATTCTAGCCCTGATTGTTCCATGTGATCCTTATCCCAGCAACTTTATTTCCCCTGGCCAAGAATATCTAAAGGTTTTTGGTTTTTTAAAATTATTTTACAAAGTCCCCTATTTCCACTTAAAAATATTTGAGAGAAACACCCTGTGAGAACAGGATTAAACACAGGTTATTTTCCTTCTCTTTGTTAAACCAAGGCAGGATCTTCTAAAGAAGGTAAACTTCTAAAGGTAAACTTGTGAATGATAAACAGATGGCTTTGGCATTGTGAAAGGTGAAATAAAACATTTTGATACCTCAATGTAGATGGAATATTCACATTTCTATTCAAGCAACAGATCTAATTTCCCTGTAGAAATCAGTAACATTCCCTTATATGTTGGTTTGTATAAAGATTAATGTTCTGGTTCAATAAATAGACCTAGAACTGGTTCTTTCTTCCCCAAGACAATTGCCTTCCACACAGAGACTCGGACTCAAAGGAAATGGATGAAATACAAGCATTAAAGCCAACTCTGAGCCTCCCGAAAGGGAAGAATCCTTAACCAAAGAAAAGAGAGAATTGTTAAAGTTTCTCACCTCTCCAAGGAAGATTTTGATGTTTACATTTGAGAAGGGAGAATGGAATTTTTCCAACATTCATGAGTCCTTGAGAAAGCAGAGTCCATTCTTATCTGGCTGGAGAATGGACAGCACTTTTGTTGGCGGATTCAGTGTGGCTAAGAACAATAGTAAGTCATTGAATACGTGTCCTGTTGCCTTAGGCCACCCTAGAATTATAGACAACAGACTTCCTTTCTTTTGGGGTCAGTTTGGTATACCTTGACTATATTAGGTGTAACCAGGCAATCAGAGAACATTCAGTCTAGTCATCTGGAGGGTAACCAGATATCTGGGTCAGGTTGCTGATAAACATCAATAGTGTTGGGGTATTTCGCTGCTGAGACTCATCACTCAATGGTCATCTTTGAAATACAGCTAAAAGCCTATCAAACTTATATTACAAATATAGTATTAATTGTATATTATTTGAAAAAATGACTTCATCCTGATATATATGTAAGGTTTATAGGTATTGGTCTGGTGACAAAAACTCTTAAAATGTAGTACTTTCTTGGAGGGTCCTAGGTCCCAGGGATTGGAAACCCAATACATAATGGGAAATAAAATGTATCACATGAATAGGATAAAACTGCAAACCTCTGTATCAAATTTGAGATTCTGAGCACTAACTTCATTATTTTTTATAGTAATCTCTTTTAAGGAGCTAAGAATATTTGGAAGATATTATTTCCTGCAGATTAGTTTGATTAAGCACGAGTAATTTCATCTATGCACAAGAGGACATGAGTAGTAACTTGTTACCATTTGATGTTAGGATACATAGATCAGCTGTCTCAGGACTATCTGCAATAAAAATATAGTAAAATCAATAACAAATATAGAGAAGTGACTTTTCTCATTTACCTTTTATGACCATTTCTGTGAAGATGGTTTACTCTTCAACATGTACAATCTGAATTTTCAGTGTTTATTTCCTTACTAATGTTCTAAAGCTAGACCTGGCTATAGAGTGCTCCTTTTAAATTTTCGTTCCTCAGCCACTTATCTGAGTGTACTTATCAAGTACAGCAAGTTGGAGACTTGTTCCTATGTCAGCCTTTGTGTGCAATTCTGTTTTTACTCTTGATCATTCTGGCGGCAAGTGCATTTGACATTAAGTGCACTGCACAGTAGTCTTTGAGCATAGTATCTCCAAGTATTTGGAAAAATCTCAAAGTCAGTGTTAGAAAAAGAAATGTTTTAACCAAGTTTGAACAGAGTAAACCAAAAAGCCAGCTACTTACAGGAAAGGATGCCTAATTATAATACAATCTGCACAGTATGTACCCTGGTATTATAGAAATACTTATTATTTGAAGGAAGTGGCACTATAAGGAAGAAAGAGCTAAGTCCTGGGAGTCAACAGACATCAGTTTTTATTCTGCCTCCCTGTAGCTAATGCATGACCTTGGATGGACAAGTAGCAGCCACTCTGACCATAGTTATTTCAAGTGTGAAATGAAAGGTGGGTCTCAGTGATCTCATCAAGCTCTAATGCCTCATCTAGCTCTAAAGCTCTATGTTCTTAAGGTATTGTTAGCTATTTTTTTTTCATGGAATAACCAGACGTAGAAATTCAAAAGATGGAATTTCCAAGTCATGGTGATATTTTGTGTCATATCATGAGGTGATCTCATAAAAGGAGTGGTTGGCTGTCAGTTCACCTCTCTAGACATGCTTGGGTGACACCCACCACTATTGAAGATACAAGTGAATGGATTCTGAAGCCGCTCAACAGAAGGTAAGTAGGCAAGTGGTTATTTCTCAGGCTGATTTAAATCTACTAAATGTCACTATAATAAAGGTCTTTAGTATGAAGTTGGAGATGAAACTGTGCCAGGGCTGTGGTCCAAGTAAAGCATTTAAGTGGCCAAGTGTGATGGCTGATACAGAGTCCAGAATATCAAGTCAGCAATGCTTGTCTTTTGGGAGAAGTGAATGCTGAGACTAAATAGTTACAGTGGTCTGAGGAGCAAATTTAAATAAATGTACTGACTCTGAAGACCTTGGCACAAACAGTACAATAATGAGTTGTTTTGATAAGTCCAAAAAATGTTTCTGTCTCTACTCTTTCCTATGATTTGGCACCTACTTCACCTTGTATTGATTTGTTCCTCATTTCCCCTGCAACAAAATTTACCTTCTTGCTTACTTTCAATATGATATTCTTTCCACAAAGACTATTTCTAGTGCCTCCACATTCTTCCTAAATGATTTACTACTTTTTTTCCTGCCCTCTATTATTCCTCCCTCCACTGAAAAACAAGAACAAAATACAGAAGTTTTACTAGCACAGAATAAAATATTGTATTTTCCCAATTCAAGGAATGAAGGCAAAGATGGGTGTGGAGTTCTACGTGGACAGCTGCCTCAGATGTCCAAGAAGAATACTATCAGAGCTCCTTTCAGCGTTAACTCTTTGTCTGGAAGGCTTTATCTACAAGCTGGTCTGGTAACTGGATTGTGAAAAAGTGTTCTTCCTACACCTCCATGTCACCATTCCTTGACAAATCTCTTCCTGCTGCTTCACACGTGTTCTGCTGAGAGACAGGAGACAAGATGCACTTCCAAGGAAAAATGATGAATTCAGGCAACAGAATTGTGAGAAACAAGGCCCATATCATCATTGATACTTAATCCTTAGAACACACTTTTCTTTTTAACATTTAAATTCTATCTGATGTTTCATGACTGTGGGTTCCATTCCTTTTGAAGGGCTAAGTTGTTTCTCATAGATAGATCACCTTGCCTTTTCCAAGGTAAGTGTTTCTCACAGGTATAAAGTGCTGTTTGAATAGAACATGTGTCTTCTCAGGTCAAATGTGTATCTTCCCTGTGGTTTCCACAGTTGGGTGCCATGTTTCTCCTCTGCTTTTTCCTCTCCTCTGGAGGGATCATAGTCCTTATCTGGAAACCATGAGTTTTGAAAATTGAAGTGGAATTGAACTATTTTCTCCTGATTATTGTCAGTCCTTAGACCACATGAAAGGGACTACCATTTTAGAAGATCAACTCATTACATTTCTTTTGGTATCTTAGTTTTAAAACCAGTAACGTGCCCCAATCCAAATCATATGTTTTATAAATAAGAACAACAAGGCCTAGAACGTCACTAGGAAAAACTTTAGTGAGTTTCACAAGTTTACAGAGCTAATTCATGGAAGAACGTGGACAGTATCCCAGATTTTCTGATTTTACACTCACCACTACACAAATGAAAGATTTTTGCTCTGGTTCCACGGCTATATGTGTAAACACCACACATACCCATTGAAGATGTTTAAATTGTCCTTGATGTTGAAAATTCTTTTATACCTAAACTAGGATGGTACTTCCATCAGAGCAGAGTAGCCCTCTGCTACTCTGGTGAAGACCTCTATCCTCTAGTCAGAAAAAGACAGCTGACATTTGCCCAGCATCACTGCCATGATGGCATTCTACCCTCACTAATCATGAGAGGTTGATTTTATTGATAGTTTTACTTTACAGATGAGGTCACCAAAGTTCCTCAGTAGGTAGACCTTGCTGTAGATTGGGATCCTTTTAAAGTCCGTTTTAAACTAGGGAGGTGTCCATACTTGCTTAGCTGGAGTGCCTGAGAGAAGATCCCTAATGGATGAGAAGCAGAAAGTCTGTGCCCCACCCAGCAAGCCTGGTCAAGCACAGGAGTGCTTGGAAATAAGCTTTGATGAAATTGTGCCATCATAGTCGGTCCCCAAATCGTTAACATTTACAATGGTGAATCCTACATTGTGGTACCCCTTTTTTGAAATTTTAAATTGGATTTGAGTAAAAACAGTTACTGTTACAGTTTCTATAAAATTATTTTTGACAAAAAGATTTCATAAAAAAACAAGCATAGAAACAAATATTTCTGTTTTAATTTCTACTTTATAAATAATTTAAGGAATGCACACAAATCATGGCTGTTTTTTCCTTTGGGTAACTTTTATGTATACTTTTCTGTCTTTAAGAAAATTTTCAATAATTTATAACCACATTATATAAAGGTGGCTTTGCTGCTAAGAGCTAAGATAAAGGTGCATGTGATTTAGCTTCATAATATTTTATTTCTCTCTTCACTTATAAGAAGTCTGGTCTCCTAACAGGGCTGTGCTATCATCAGATAATATTCTGATAATTCCATTGATGGATACAAAATACATTAATATTTTTTCTAAAATGAAAAAGATACGTACTGAAGGCAGTTTTCAATATACAGATTGATAGTGGGGCACCTCAGTGGTCTGTGCTCATCCTAAGAGGAGGCCCAAAGTATGGCCACCTGATCTGAAAAGAAAAGAAAATTCCCATTGTACCACAGGACTCCAATATAGAAAGCAGCTTACGCCCAATGCATCGAGGAAATCAATAGTATATCATCAAAAGGAGCATTCTGACTTTGTATAGAGCCATCAAAATAATCTCATCAGCATAAACTCGAGGGCATTCCAGAATCCCTGGAAGAGCCAAAGAAAGATGACAACCCAGGCAGATTCAGGAGAGAAGGATGGCAGAGGCAGAAGGGAGAAGAAAGTGTGGTCTGGCCCAAGCATTGCCCACCTCCCTCTTGTGAACCCCTGGGGGTCCTTCATCTACGTGCTCTGGGGCCTCCTCAACACCACCTGTCTCTGCTCCAGCCCTCCTGTAGGTTTTACTCCTGAAGGCAACTGCTCTCACTCAACTTTATGACCCCTTAGAAAGCAGTCTGATGCAACGAAGCTTTCTACAAGGTTCATGACTCACAATGGGGTCAACTGGCCATTTGCCCTTGATCACAGACCCCAGGAGATGCAACGCTGTAGCCCAAAGCCTTCACCCAAAGTGATGACAAGAGGTAGATTTTCAACTGATAGCCTTGTTAATTGTGGGAGAGTAGGCAACTGGGAAAGCCCTAAGAAAACGGAAGATCTGGGTTTAAGGCCTGGTTCTACCATCAAGTGACTCCCTTCACTTTGGATAACTCACTTGACCTGTCTGTGCCTTAGTTTTCCCATCTGATAAATGGAGATTTAGAAGGTGTTTTGTGAGAGCTCAGTAAGATGATAGAAAACTGCTTACAAAATGCTACAGTGCTTTAAAAAGGTAGCCATGACATCACCTACACATTTTGTGGAATGAACACACAGAGAAATGATGTAACACAAGGATGAAGGGAAGACGAAAAGACAGACTTCATTCATTCATCATTTCCTGAGCATTTATTGCAGGGAGGGCATTGTTTTATGCTTGGCAGGTATAGGAGTGAACAGGACAGGTTGTCAATTATCCACATTACTGCTCGCATTACAGGAGTTTAAAATTATCTTGCATCTCTTGTATATTTATCATGCATGGCACAAATCAGCCATACTGCTAATATTGCGTTCAAACACCCATGATATCAAATGTCCAAAGCAAATCAAAGTAAATTAATCTTCGCCTTTTTTTTTTTTGCAATAATTTGTTCCTTTCAAAGATTCATACATAACTACTGTCAAATGCATTCTTTGCCTTTGTTAGAGGAGTCAGAGAAAAGCAGTTATGTGGGAATAAGGACTGACTTTCATCAAGTCATGGGTCTCTCAGCCCCTTCCCTAGCCAGGGGTGGAGGCTATGCAGCAAGGATGAGGTAAGGCGTGGTCAGGCAGCCTGGAGTTTTCCTGCAAGCTCTGCTGGCTCCTCTGCTGCTTCCACCCCAGCTCTGCAATCTCCAAACTGCTGATTCATGCTCATGATGCAAGCCTAATGACCGTGAACACACTCTTGTTTTTTTTTTCTCTTCCAGCACATTTTCTTGGTAACCAGGAGGATGATATGCTAATGTAAATTGGCAGACTTGAACTCAAACTACAAAAATATGATCTGCCACGATCTGCCACATGGAAGGAACAAAGGAGGAAAGAGACTTCAGGGCTACCCTTTTGACTTGGGTTTCCATTTCTGTGGAGAAGCCACACAGTAAGTGCTCAACAAAGAGATTTGGTATTCAGAGGAGACCTGTGGTGACCATTAGGATTTTAAGTCACTATGAACAGTAACTCTTCTCATTTAAAATAAATTTCCTTTGAGCTCTTTTAATAACACACTTTACGATTCTCCCTGCTAGTTTCTTGTTTTGCATCAGACGGCTCTGGGTCAGCAGCATGTATTGAACCCAGTGAGGCAGAAAAGTCAGAATTTGCCTTTTCTCAAAATCCATCTCAGCTACCACTTGGCTTCCTCTTGTGTCTGAGTCATATAGCAAGGGTTCATTGGAGGTCACCACAGTTCCAGGGACTAATTTGGAGTTTTAATGTATTGCTGCTGAAATAACTTTTAATCTCTTCTTGTCAGCTGGCTAAATGATACAATAATATTACCCTGTGTTGCCTCACAAGTGATTGAAGGACAAGAGCACAGCAAGTCCTGCTCCACAGCTCTCTCACAGGAAAGCACAGGAGATTCTGCAGGAAGAACAACCCTTCTGCAACATACATATATTCCCAGAAAGACAATTCAGAAGTCAGTTTATTAGCACCTGCGTTTTCACGGCCCTGCAGAATGGAATGCCAGGTTGGCTCCTGTTTTATGAAGGTTCTCTTCTATCTGACTCAGACTCACAAAGTGTCTGGCCACAGACTTGGAATCTGCTGTAAAGTGAGTCATCTGGTATGATCCAATGAAAATTTGCCAGGCAAATTCAGCTCAGATTTGGAGCTGTTATTTCTATTCTGAAATGGTCTTTTTCTTTATTATCTGGGAACTCATCAGTTAGGTGGGTCGGAGTGAGCCTGTGTAAACATGCTAAAATTAATAAATCACTTTGGGTAATTTCATGTCAAAAGCCACAACCTCCAGTTGATAAAAAGGAAGATGTTTCCTTTCAATTGGAAAGGTCACAGTCGGTCTGCTAAACTGATTTTAAAAGCGATATGCTGATAAGCATAGAAAAGGGTAAAGAAATTCCTTACAAAGCAGAATGAAAATGAGGATTTTTTTTTTCATCACAGGGGAGTAAGATTGAAACCAAAGTCCTGAGAAAGAGGTCATTTTAAGATACAGAGAATCAAAGGTCGCCTATAATAGATTTAGGATTTTGTAAACTGCTTATAACTAGTTGCTTCCTTAATCAGTTCAGCACCTAGAACAATCTTGAGACAGTTATTACCACTTTATAATAAAAAAATACTAGAAATGAGAATTTTATTTTATTTTCAGTACTCTGGAAAGCCAAATTTTATTTGAGCCCAAACAACTAAATTCCATGTTTATCTTTCAAAGTGATCCAGTGCCTTACTGCGATAATCATGGTCATTCGATTAGCTGTGGTGCTTTCATTGAATGATGGAACCAGGAAGAAGCAGCCACTACAATCCCTTCATGTCCCTAGGCCTATCACTGAGCAGTATTACAGGCAGTATCTAAAGGCCCATCACCATAAACCTAGAATATTCCAAACACCATCTACAAGAATTCTCCAGAACTATATAGTCCCAGTGAGAATAGCCCTTGCATTTAGGCTCTAGTGAAAGTATCCAGCCAGGAAGTTTAAGCAGAGGAAATCATGTTAGAATGACTATCCCCATTATACAGATGAGGAAAATGAGTCATAGGGTAAGTCAAACTTCTCCACTTCCCAGCCAAGGAGTAAACTAGAATCCATTTTTCTCTGCCCTTGTCCCTTAAGTTGGACATCCATCAGACCATGCTACTTATTTGGGGTAAAGGAAAGGAAGAAATAGCAAATTGGATGATCAAGCACAAAAGCTGAATTCTGAGGTTGAAAAAACAAATCCAATAGGAACAATTTTCCAATGCCTGTTATTTGAATATTGAGGAGTAACCCAAAATTCCCTTGGGTTCCAGGGAAGAACCAAGAAACAAGTTCCATTTATAAAGTAATATTTGACTAAGAGCCAGGATTTTGAACAAAATTCTGAAAAGCTGACCCTGACATATGTTTCCTTCTAGTAAATGACTGAGTCAGCAAAGGAATTAAATTGTCTGTTCTCCCCCACACAAAAGTGTGGTGGGGGGAGGGCTAATTCATTGCTTCCCAAGTGTTCACCCTTATCTCATGTGACTGAGCTGCAACAAATGATTAACACTGAAATGGTCAGAATAGCATGTCTCTCATACACTAAAAATGCTAATATAAGAAAAATGTCTTAGATGGAGCGTGTGTTTGTCATCAGACTGAATATGTGAGAGAAGGAACAATGAAGGTGGGGGTTAGGAAAATATAAAAGAGATGGCAATAAGAGGGCATGGGACACACGTAGCCCTGGCCCGGGAATGCTGACCTCTCTGACCTTGCCCTCCCCAATGGCCACCTGTGACCCTCTGTGTGCAACTTCAGTGACTGTTATTCCCTGGTGGGCTCTGGTTCCCACTAGAGCACCGTATGGGAGCTGTGACCCAGACCTGTTCTGATCCCCCAGCCCCAGTCCAGGCATTAAAAGGAAAACAAACTGCAGAAATGTGACAACTGAAACTGCCTGCTCAGTAAGGGTTACTACAGTTTAACTGTGGGTGGCTGACTGCAGTGACAGAAAGAGCAAGGGCTTTATTGAGCATTTTATTGAGCTAGTACTATATGCCAGATACCATGCCGGGAACTCTTTATCTGTTCTCTCGCTGAATGTTCTCAAGGATCATATGAGATGTGGAACTGGCCCCATTTTACTAGACACTGAGAATCAAGGAGGATCAGTTACTTTCTCAAGGTTGGGATTCAGTTTCAGGCAGGTTTTAATCCTGCATGTTCTTACATCATTTCCAACTAATAAAGACGCAAGTGGAATTCATGCCCATATCATACCCAGGTATTTCAAGTGTATGTCAATTAACATCTTTATTTGTTATAAAATTATAACAAGTTGTCACAAGCCAGAATTTAATGAGGCAAAATTTTCAATTAGTGCATCTATAATTTTGAGTATCGTGAAATACAGACAAGTCTTACTCACAGAGAGGCGTCAAAGAGGAAAAACATCAGAATTACCTGAGTGACCTGTTCCACCATACCTGCCATTCCCAGCCTCTCCCCAACCCCCTTCACCTTTGTTAGTCACGGTTATCAGTAGAGTGTGTCTTATTCATTAGGACTGCTGGGTCAAAAAAAAATATTATTTTGTAAATTTTCACACAAATGAATGTTTCTATGCTCCTTCATTACCCTATCTATTTCAAATAAAGGAATTTCTAGGTAATCTTTTCTCAAATTATTTAAGTTGTCCTATATTTTGATAGTTCATTTTCAGCTTATACCTCCCATGATTTTACATACAACCAATATTCTCAATAACATGAATGATTTACATCTTCCATTTGCTTCACTGACATAGTCTGCACATACAAATACGCACAGTTCCATTAATGTACTGACTTCTGATAAGATTAAATATATAATAAATTATTTCATTAGAAAATAGCAACACCCCTGAGGATGTTATAGGAATTGATTTTAATGGGTCAGGTTGCTTTATCATCTATTCATTGGTGTTGTCAACATCTATTTACCGACTGCCTACAATATGCCAAGCAGTTGGATTTTACCCGATGAAGTCGAATCTATCCTCTTGTTGAGCTAGACATTTTGCTCACGTTGAAGAAACATCCTTCGGAATAAGGATGCACTGAACTATACTGAAGGCACTCAGAAATATGAGTAATTGTAAGTTCATCCTTGAATGACTCTATGTTTGTTGGAGATAAAGCATTCATGCCTTCTAGATGACACTTTTTAGATGTCAGCAATTAGTTATAATTATTAGTAATAATTTTGGTCATTACAACTTATCTTGTTATGTAGGCTGAAACTTGGGCTTTGAAAAAATTGGATTAAGGCCAGTGCAGTGGCTCATGCCTGTCAGTAATCCTAGCACACTGGGAAGCCGAGGTGGGAGGATTGCTTGAGCTCAGAGTTCAAGACCAGCCTGAGCAAGAGCGAGACCCCATCTCTACTAAAAATAGGAAAATGAGCCAGGCGCGATGGCGCGCACCTGTAGTCCCAGCTACTGGGGAGGCTGAGGCAGGAGGATCGCTTGAGCCCAGGAGTTTGAGGTTGCAGTGAGCTATGATGATGCCACTACACTCTACCTGGGTGACAGAGCAAGACTCTGTCAAAAAAAAGAAAGAGAGAGAGAGAGAGAGAAAGAAAGAGAGAAAGTTGGATTGGATAAGCCCTAATGAAAAGATGAATTAAACATACTGAAATGAGCCCTGTACTTTCTAAATACCTGAGTGGTATTATTTGAGGAAATTCAGAGTAAAGCTCAAATCTGTAAGTGAATCTACACCAGTAGCCACTACTACGCTACTATACTACCCAGGACACCAGAACGAGGGGAAGGCACGTGGGACAGAACATCTTAAGGCCTGCACCCAAATCTCAGTTTGCAAGTTTTGGAACCACAGACAAATCACCTGATCTCTCTGAGTTCCAGTGACTTCATCTCTAGAGAAGAGAAAAAAATCTCTCTGCCCATCATCTCGCTGGAATATTATAAAAATCAAATGATCTAAGGTTTGTAAAAATGTTTCAGAAACTGTGAAATGCTATATTAATATAAAGTATGAGCTTTGCAATTAGATCTCAAAATTTTATCTTTGATTTTATAATCATATTTAGTTCTAGGTAATATAATTGTTTATTGTAAACAATCTACAAGATTCAGAGGAGAGGTGATGCAGTATAAAGTCAAGAGCACATGTTTGGACTTAGTTGAACTTGAATCCTGCTTACACGATTTATTGACCAAGACCCCTTGGCCACATTGCTTCTCTGAACCTGTTACTTCATCTGTAAGGCATATATAACAATATCTACCTATATTTAAAAAAATAATATATAAAAAGCATTTTGTCTGGTTGCTTTGTACATAGATTCAATTAATACAAATTATTTCTGTTACAAAATTATGATGGTCTTTGTCCTCCCCACTAACCATACTTACAAATGTTTATATGGCTTTAGGGTTATACCAAATTCTGCTAGTTTTCTTGTCTCTTCTTTATTTTTCTTCTTTTCTCATGCCCCTCCAAAAGCAAAGGATTTACGACTTCCATAATTATCATGAGAAATTACTTGATGTATGATCAAGGTAGCATGACAGTTGTTCTTCATGTTGGAGGTTATATCCCACTGAGACATCGGGACAGCAAGCCTGCTTTGAAAGAAAGCACAGGGAGGGCCATGCATGACTGCAGACACGTTCTCGTCAAGGTGATTCTTGTCAAGGTTATAGCCTCACTTTCATATTGTTGTATTTTGTATTTTCTTTTTATTAAAGTGAGTGTTTTGAAAATATTACCCCACCTTCACGAATCTGGTAATTGGTAACATGAAGGCCTGAGAAACAAAACACTGCTGAAAAGAATCTGATCTAGCATCATGAATTTTATTCATTTTTAATCTAGGATTTCATGGCTCATCAAGGGGTAAGCTAGTCTATCATAAGAAGTTGTCTTTTTGTTCATTTCAGAAGGTGCCATGTTGTTATCGTGTGTGTGCTTTTGAAAAAAATCAACACAGTTTAAAAGTAAGGGGCCTGATACTCTGTTCTCTTTCCCCGCCTCTGTTACAAGCTCTTTTTGGATTTGCCCTAAAAGTCCGTCTCGCAATTTTAGCAATTCCTTCCTGCAGCCCATGTTAATGAGTGTCAGACCTTAGCAACAATCATCATTTCATATTAAATTTACAGTTAAGCTAATGTGGTGGAATGATCTCCATGCTGGAATCTCTTAATTTCTTTGTCCTTCACACAACTGCAGATTAAAACCAAATGGTCAAGTATCCTCCTTATATAACTAAAGGGAGGTGAGTATTTCCCTGTTTCTCTCTCTCACCCTTATTCTCCATTTCCCTCTTTATTTATAGAACCAGCTTTAATTATCATTTACCACTGTGCTGAGAGCACATCAGTGAGTCTCCAGATGGCTCCAACTGACCTGTGAGAGTGCACCGCTTTTCACATTTGATCTGACGACAGCCAATATGTTCCTAGCAAGAACTGACTAAGCAGTTGACCTGTGTATTTGTGGTTAGTTTCCTTTTACCTGCTTTCAACGATGAATACTAATATTCCTTGATATTATCTGTCCCCTGTGTATCTCTGTATATTTTTCCCTTTTAGATTTTTCTTTATGTTTAATCTGTATATCAGTAGGAGGGAAGCTTTTAATTTAAAAAATTATTTGCCTATTTAAACCAGCTTTTCCTTCCAGAATATATTACAGCTTCTGAAATGAAGATCTTAAACTTCATGTTGACAAGTGCCAGATATTTATTCTAAAAGCATTTCCGAGAAAGTGAAAATATGCCTATAAATAAACAAAGAGAAAAGAAAGACGGGAAAGAGAAAGATATTATGCTTAACACATTCCTCTATAACCTCTGATCAAACTCTCTGCCAAATTGTTTAGAATATAGTTATATAAAACCAATTTGGTTACTATAACCCAGTACTCATCCCATCAGTGCAGATTCTATATTTTCTTCAATTCCAAAATAGTGGAAAGGAAGAGCTCCAAAAATGATCCTAAGAACTTTAAATAAACTAGCAATGGAAAAATGTTCATTAGAAATGATAATACACATATGTATACATACATATAAAATGAAGAACAAAAGGAGCAATATATGACAAAGGATTTTCATTCTATTGGCTTTTCTTATCTAAAACCAACTGAACACAACAGAATCATGTTTATAGTAAATGAAAACATTCTATATAAGTTTGCTTCAATTGTCAAAATGTTTTTATTGGGCAAAATTGGGACTAAGGAAGTGGACTATTATTAAAATTTTAATAGAATTTAAGAATGTTAGAATGTTTATATCCAGATATAATGAAACATAAAAGCTTGTTTTCACTGCCCATTCTAAATGTCCACGCTAATTCTACTACAGAATTTATTCACTCATTTATTCACCCGACGTAACCACTGTGTGCCTATACTATGAACATGTGTTGGCAGTGAGAGTAGGGTAAGAAGAAAAAAATTAAGGGAATGTTAAGGAAATTTCAGCAATCCACCATTTATGGTGATTATCTTGGTTTCTCTGCAGCATAGGAATAGGATCACAGATAACATGTAGATGGCTTTCTTTGCCATACTCTGGAGCATGGATTTTGTCTTTTATCCATAGGTAAAGGGGAAAACTGATCATTTTGAACAGGTGAGTATCACATTTTATCAAATTTCCTCAGATTTTTGCAATGGCAGCAATGTGAATGGTGTCACAGGAGGGTGTGAAACTGTAGAGCAATATTCATTTGAAGACAAGATGAGCAATGGGAAAGGCCTGAAGTAGGACCAGAAAGTGGGGGTTTAAGGAGATGTAATGCACAGGAGTTAGTGATGATTACACAATAGTGTTGAAAGAAAGACACAAATAGAGGGTAGCTCTGAGCTTTTTGGCATGAACATCTTGGTGAATTTCTAAAATGAAGAATGCAGAAGGAAAGGTAGGTTTGTGGAAGATGATGAGGTCTATTTTGGACATGTGAAATATCTGAGACACATCTCAATGGTAGATCATCGAGACACATAAGTCTTGAGCTCAGGAAAGACATACTTGAGCTGGATAAAAAGATTTGTTTGTCAGATTTTGGAGTCATCAGCATAGGGGACTGATGAGACACAGAGAGTAGTGAGCTTGCCTAAAGACATTTAGTTAGGAGAGAAAAGTCCCAATAGCAGACTCCTGGGGAACACAAACACTCAAGTCACCATTAGAAGAACAGAAATTAGCAAAGGAGAATTTTTAAATAGGAAAAAGGACTACCAGGAGAGAGTCATGATTCAGAAGGGATGGGGAAAAAAAATAATTTCAAAATTAAACAAAATGAGGACTGAATGATAACATTGTCTTTGGCCATAATTATGTCATGGGTAAACTTTGCCAGAGCAAATTAATATGGTAAATTGCACAGGCTATGACCAGTAAAATTTAATATGCACCAATATTATCAATGGATCATGTCATCAATTCTAAAAATTACATAGTAATAACTTATTTGAGAGAACGAGTTTGTTTTAGAATGAAAAAGTGTTTGCATATGCTACATAGAAAATTGATTTAGAAATTATATTTTCTAGAAGAAAATTCCTTCAATTTAAAAAATTCTGACTACAATAATTGTATTTTGGGAATATAAGCCCCTGCTTTTGGACATCACAGAGCAACTGATAAGAGACTAACCCTCCTGAGATAATGCTTTCAGACACTGGACAACAGGCAGCACAAGGCAGCGATCTCTGGGAGAAGCGAAACAAAAGTGGTGAGCCCTGTGATCACCAAGGCTTTCAGTAGAGGCAGAGTAAGGAGAAGGAACCCAGACAAAACACAGAAATCTCACTAATCAGAGCTTGGAGAGGTTGAAGTGTTTGGAGCAGCAGGACAGAAAATGGAGAGGAAAGAGTAAACAGAACAAGAGCTTCAGGAACCTACACAAAATTATCCTTGGGTCCTTGGACAATTAAAACTGTCCATGCATAGGGATACTTCACAAAATTGAGATAACTGCCAAGGAACTATAAATTCAACAACTTTTAGAGTTTTCACAGAGCTGGACTGCCTTCAGGTTTGAATCAACCAAAGTGAAGAGACCTCAAAGCACACCCTGAATATTCAGTAGAGATTAGAGAAACACCATGCCTTAGGAGAAGGCCTAAGCTAGCTAAATAGTGGAAGATACTCTAGATCAGCCCTAACTAAACTTAAAAACAAACATTTAGAAGATCAAGCTGATTCCCAAGTAAGTTGCTTTCTGACCAGAACAAATCCAGTGCTCTTTATAGTGCAGACTAGCCAAGTAGTTAACAATGAAAATTGAAAATGTCCAGCATCCACTAAAAATTTACTAGACATGCAAACAAGCAGGAAATTATGACCCACAACCACAAGAAAAATCAATCAATAGAAATCGACCCAGGTATTACTGAGAGCATGAATCAGTAGGCAAGGTTTTTAACAGCTATTATAAATGTGTTCAAGAATTTAAAGGAAATCACGGACAAAATGAGAAGAGAAATTAAACCTATAAAAAATAACCAAATTGAATTTCTAGAGCTGAACAATACAGTACCTGAAATTAAAATTTACTGGATAAACTTAAAAGCAGATTAGGTGCTACAGAAAAAGGGATCAGTGAATTTAAAGGCAGAAAATAGACTTCAAATAAACACACTGAGAAAACAGATTTATACCAATAAATTCAATACTTCAGATGAAATGGACAAATTCCTTGAAAATCACAAATTGCAAAAGCTGATAAAATAAGATAGAAAATCTAAATAGCCCTGCATCTATTAAAGAAATTTAATCCTTAATTTAAAATCTTCCCACAAAAATCAGGGTCTGGATAGCTTCACAAAATTGTATCAAATATTTAAAGATGAAATAATCCCATTGTACACATTTTTTTCTAAGAAAATAAAGACATAGGGAACACTGCTCAATAATTACAAGATAGTTCAAGTCATTCCACTGAGATTTATAGCTGTTCTTAAAGAAAGGGATCTTTTCTGGATTATTATCATCCAGAATGGAACTATAGAGAATCTCTATTTAAAGGATTTCAATAGCAAAATATAGGGTCATTCTAATTTGGAGGAATTACATGGAATGATATGAAGCAAGGAAGCATATGTGCATGGAAAAGTGAGTACAATTGGGCCATATCATCACATTCATTTCAGAGACTTTTATGGCTAAGCTTAGGCTTAAAACAGAGATAATGTCATAACCATACAGCACTTTCAGTTCCAAGTGAGGGAGTTTGGATTTTATTCCAGAAGCAGTTGGAAAGTCTGTGAAGTTTCTAAGCATGGGAGTAGCACAATCAAACAAAAATTTTGGAATCTTGATCTGATAAAAGCTATTTGGACTAGAAGGAAGAAAGTTTAGTAACAAAGAAGACAGGGAAATCCTGCAGTGGCCTGGTGTGGTTCTTTGGGAGTAGAAAGTTCCCAGAGGAAGCCTCAGGGTAGATTCAAAAAACAACAGCCCCAAACCTAATCACATTCTGAAAGTGTCAAGATTAAAAATACATAGCCTAGGGCAGACTGCCATTTCTAAGCCCAGAATGAACCTTATATAGGGTGAAATTTTACCAGTAATGATTTACCTGTGTGAGAAGTTAATATTACTTCAATTTATGCCATGTTCTTGGTCTAAAATGACACTTAAATTTAGTCCCAAATGTCTGCAAATGAAAATTATTTCAGGTAAGAGACAGGAAGCTCTCTCCGACAATTTTTAAGTGTGAAGCTAAGTTCAAGTAAATTTATAACAGGAAGCAATTGACCTATATACATTGTGCTTATATCAAATTTTCAATTGATTTTAGGAAGATGGATTTAGCTACCAAATTTGAAAATGATCAATGCTGATTAAATCAGATATATTTGATGACATCCATAATTTTATTCTTTTGCTCTCAAAATGAAATTTGACTAGTGCAGTTTTTCTCTCCTCAATTAAGCAAGGTCCATGTGCACGTGTCTCTCAGGCAACATCTAATCCTCTGTGTTTCTCTAGTGAACATTGTCAGGGGACGAAGGCAGACAAGCATTTGAGATGTTATGATTTTTCAGCAGTAAACAAACCACAGTGGTGAAAGCAGCAATTAACGTTGTGAATTTGTTAACAGGACAATTGATATAAAATAATTTTCATGACTAGTCTAAAGAAAGACTCGCTGATTCCATGCTAGTCTCCTTCAAATAAAATCAAAACAAACCAGAAAACCCTTAAGATATGAATAGTTAGGGATGCAGGATTAGTATGAATACTTTAAAAGCTTGGTCTTTCGGCTGAATATAGATAATATTCACTCACTCATTCATTCATTTGTCCAACAAGCACGTGCTGAGCACTACAACAGTTTGAAGTGAATGAGACGCAGAGCCCACCATGAGGGCATGAAGGACAAGGCCTCATGGGACTCCAGGAAATTACTAAGGAAATATTGTAAGCAAAAGCTCCCCTTACAACACAATTCTCAAGTATCACAAAAATAAAAGAATGTATAAAATCCCTAAAGTTTCTGTTTTACTATAAGTATCAAGTCTTGTAGCTTCATTCCTTGGGATAAAATTTTAAATACTGTCCTAGCCTGGTGCAAACATACTCTCCTTAAGAGTAAGCACTTACTATGTGACAGACACTGTGACAAGAGCTACCCCTTCCCTGAAAAAGCTCACAGTCTAATGGTAGGACTCTTCCTATTTGCATTACACCTTACAATTTATGAAGGGATTGTTTCTTAACCTGTTTGATCTTCAAAACAGCCTGTGAATTAGGTAGGCAGGTAATGCTCGATTTTCCTGGAGATCAACTGAAGTGCTAAGACCCGTACTGCTGGTAGGTGGTGGAATCAAGACACACACATGAAACATCTAATTCCTGATTCAGTGGGTTCTTCAAACACAACACACACACAAGTATATATAGTGTGTATGTGTTTGTATATATATTTAGTGTGTGTGTATGTATATGTATATGATGGGATTAATGTAAACGTTTTCCCTTTCAAGTTCTTTGCCTCACTTAATTCATGGTCATGGAATGGTGAGTTTAGGAAAATATTGTTTCACATTTTCTTAAGCAAAGTCTCTCACTATACCAAATTATGACTCCGTGATCAGGTGGCTGATGTGCAAGAAGTAGAGTAGACTTTACAATTACATAGGGTCAATCACATGCTGTTTTCTTTCTTACTGCATCACATATATTAAATCAATTAATCATCAGGACAATACTAGGTAGTAACTTTTGTTTTTATTCTCATTTTACTATGAGGAAACTCACTTTATATATGAAGCACAAAGAAGTTAAATAACTTGCCCAAGGTGATATAACTAGAAAGTGACAGATTTAATCTGAGGCAATTTGGCTCCAGAGCTAGCCCTATAATATATGGTGACATTTAAGAGAGGAGGGGTATTTTCCTTTCTTAGAAGGCACTCATTAGCCAGGAACAATGTCTGATACAGATCCCACTAGTTACATTTTAAGGCAAATATTAGTATATATCATATTATATATAACATACATATCAAACCATTGCCCGATAACATTTTAGCATGAATTATTTCATTGGATTAACTAGTTACTAGTTACATAGCTTGGCTATTAGGATTGGGCCACTAGATAGAAACATTTTGAGGGGAATGAATGTAGAATGATTAAAAGCATGCAGAAACTTCCAGAAAGTGAGGGTTTATGTGAGCTGGTGAAAAGGAGCCCTTGGAAGCCAAGGGGGTGCTATGAAGACATCAGGCACTTAGTCTAGGGAAGAAGAGGACATAATGAGCCCAGGAGGAAGAGCCAAGGTCAGTGGACATCCCACAGGGAGTTCTCATGCTGGGAAAGTAAGCAGACACATCACCCTACTATACTGTCATGAAGCATGTGTTCTACTAGAGATGTGTGCACG
The DNA here is from genome assembly GCA_023783475.1 of Daubentonia madagascariensis. Taxonomy (NCBI): domain Eukaryota; kingdom Metazoa; phylum Chordata; class Mammalia; order Primates; family Daubentoniidae; genus Daubentonia; species Daubentonia madagascariensis. The sequence continues at coordinate 19,841,846 of JAKFHU010001815.1, read as the reverse complement.
ATTCAGAAAAGGTTCAGAAAAATGCTGATTGACTTCTCCAGGGCTATGGAGAGAGATCAGAGAAAAGACATATCTGAGGATGCAACTCCTAAAGAATGGGCAGAAGATCACCAGGCAGAAAAGGGGGTATAGTAGGTGGTTGCTGCGATGTTTTGATCTCTGGAGCGTTCATAGGACAAAATGATTGAAGGGTATTAAAAAAGAAACAAAACATTTTATTTTACTCTTAAAGATAATATATTTCAATATGAGGTAGTATAATAGAATTGTCAAAGTAACTGATAACAGACTCTTTTCTGCCACAAGTTTGAACAGATAACAAACCAACCAGAAGGGACTCACTGTCCTGAGAAACAAGAGGAAAGGGTCTCACCACAGGTAGTGGTGGCAGAGGGCAGCATATAATGAACTCCTATTATGTGGCAGTTTTTTGCTTATATCTTTTCATCGAATTTTCCAAAAAAACCAGTCAGGTGTTATGCCCATTTGCAACAGAGATAACAGGAGACTAGAGAAATATCTGCAATCAATAAGTGGTAGACCTAGAATCTAAACCTAGACAGATCTGTCTGATTTCCCAGTTCATGCTCTTTCAGGGATATCATTTGATCCATTCACCCTGTCCTTTTTACTCTAATCTCCTTAGGAACTACAGATCTGAGAGTTCCATCAAAGACCTAAAAATGCCTCCTGCAGCAATGCCCCAGCAAATCTTTGCTCAGGATTGGCTAGTGGAACCTTTGGTGGGGAGGGATCGGGGGAATTACCAAGTCTCCCATCCTCCTCCTGCTCTCTTTGCCTTGGGGCAAGATGTCCCCTTTGTTGCCATATGTCTTCCATTCTGGAGATCTGGCAGGGGTCAGGGGGACAGGAAAGGAAAAAGGAAAGAGGAATACTTAGGACTTGGCTATACATAAAAAGGCTTTAAAGGAAAGGGGAAAAGATCTTGAGGTTTCTACATTGCCCAGTCAGGTTCTCCAGGGTAGAAGAGGAGGGAAGGTTTTTAAAACACAAGGCCCAGGAAGGAAAAGTGTCTGGCTGGACTCGTATTAGCACCTAAGCACAAATGTAGGTTGCTGGACAAGGCCCAAGTCTCATGGAGGTGAGTGTTCCCTAATTTACATCACCCGAGGGAGGGATGGCTGCAGCAGCAAAGATGCATGCAGCCAGTCTTCCCAATCCTGGCTAGCATCATCAAAGGAAACAGAGTTATGGAAAGTTCAGGTTTTTGCCAAGGAGACTTGCCAAGCTGGAACAGCAGAGAGGAGGAGAAAGGGTATGCGTGGGAACCAGTACTGAGCAGCAATACAAGGAGGTGGTAGATGCCATGGAAGTTTATAAGAAGGATGCCACCCAGGTCAGGGGTGAATTAGGGTTACCTCCTATCTGGGCTCTTCTCATTCTTCTCTATCCAGCACTCCCTTCTCTCTCCTCATACCAGGACCATGATAATGCTCTGAAATCATCAATAGCTTCCTTTTGTTAGGGGAATGATCCATCCTTCTCAGGCAGGCATTTGCTGTGCTCCATAATGTGATCCATCTTCCCTTTCCAACCTGATCCTACTCTTCCTAAAGGAACCCTCCACCACGTTAAACTGATGTATGCACCATTCCTAAATAAATGTTCTTTCCCTCCTTCATGCTTCTCCTCTCTGTATTACCTCTGCCCCAGTGCCTCTCTTCTTTATTTCCAACTCTCTTGCCCTCTCTGAACCTTATACACAGTATGGAGTGTGCAAAAGTTGTCCCATAGAGCCTGCATCAGGGTTATATCTCTAGTCTTAGCTCCTTTATATTTTGTAAGCTCTTGAAGGCCAATACAATATCTATACAAATCATTATTCCAAGGCATAATTCCTTATACACAATAGGCAGTCCATATATAACTAATAGATGAAGATATTAAAAGGACTCATGACTATATTAACTAAGTAGACATGGAAGGATCATTTGGCAGTACCTAGCCCAATGCCTTCATTTTAGATATGAGGAAACTGAATCCCAAGGAAGTTAACAATCTTGCTTTGCATAATAACTAGTTGAGCCAGAGCCAGAACTAAGAGTAATAGCCAACATAATTTGACTACTTACCATGTAACAGGCACAGTTATAAGACTACCTATTTCAACTTATTTATCCTTTCAAAACTCTATGAGGTAGCTCATTTGACAGAAAAAGAAGGTCACAAATTACCCCTATGGAAAACAGTGTGGAGATTTCTCAAAGAACTAAAAGTAGACCTACCATTAGATCCAGCAATCCCACTACTGAGTACCTACCCAAAGGAAAAGAAGTCATTTTATCAAAAAAGACACCTGTACTTGAATGTTTATTGCAGCACAATTCACAATTGCAAAGATCTGGACTCAACCCAAGTGCCCATTAATTCGTGAGTGGATTAACAAAATGTGGTAAATGTATACCATGAAGTACTACTCAGCCATAAAAAAGGATGAATCAATGCCCTTTGCAGCAATTTGGAAGGAATTGGAGACCATTATCCTAAGAAAAGTATCTCAAGAATGGAAAAACAAACACCACATGTACTAAATTGGAGCTAACTGATGGGCACACAAGTACACAGAAAGAAGTAAAACTCATTGGAAATCAAGCAGAAGGAGGGGTGGGGAGGGGAGGGAAGGGGCAAAAAACCATCTAACAGGTACAATTAATACTATTCATGTGATGGGCACATTTATAGCCCTGACTCAAGCCATGTAAGAAAAACATTTGTATCCCCTTAATATTTTGAAATTAAAAAAAAAAGAATCAAAAAGAATAAGACAATAGAAGGCAATTTTCAAAAATAAAAAATACTCTGGTGAAAAAAAAAAGAAAAGAACATTACACAGAAAGATTGAATAATTTACATCAAGTCACACAGCTTTGTAAATAGCAGAATCAGAATTTGAATGCAGACTGGTGCCAGAGTACCCCTGTTTAACCATGACTTCCATTCAGTTGGCCTTCTGCTAATCTAGTCCTTGTTCTACTCTGCCATTCTAGCTCCAGTTTGTTACCTCAGTAGTTTCTTTCATGTTTACAAATAAGGGAACATGAAAATATTGGCTAACCACAGGTTCTTGCTATAAAATGAACAGCTTGGAAAAATCACACACACATAGGCATTCACTGATAGCACTAATAAAACTAATAAAGAAAATGGGGTTAGTTTAAGCCAATAAGTGATTCTATTTGAGAAATGAAGACCCTACTTAAATTTGCTATTTAGTCTTCCTCACAGCAGGTAATAAACAGACTCATCCTTTGCCAAGACACAACCTTAGCTCTTCTGAATCCACTAGCTTTTCAATTTTTATTGTCGTCTATTTGAAAGAAAAAAATATTATGCCATATTGGTAATGCTCATGGAGGTTTTGGGGTTTATGTTTTATTGATGATGGTGATTATGGCAACAATATCTCAATTTGAAATTTCCTCCACGTATGAGTGAGCTTATTTTCCAGAGCTTCAGAAACTAAAGCCCGTCTCAAGCAAGCAAATTTTGGATTGTTTTTTGTTTACCTTTCCCTGCTAATTGAATTCCAGTTTGTAATTATTATACTGTTCCTTTTCCTCATTCACTGTATTTCTGTGTGAGCTATTTCTAGATTAGAATCTTGAAATTTTCTCAAGGAAATGTAAACCTTGGCTTTCCTGTTAATTATAAGAGGAACTGAAAAAGCAATTAAGCACTGTTTTGATTTTCTCCAAAGTTGTATGTTGGTAGTTAAAATTGACGGAGTCTTGGAGGTGACCCAACTGGACCCCCACCCGTTGGGAACGCCATCTTCATGGCATCTTCTTTCGATGGCAGATGCTGCCTGCCTAGCACAGCCCAATAGATATTCCTGCTTCTCCGCTGCCTACAGCCCTCGTGGGTTTTCTCACTGCCCGCCTCCTTAACGTGGCGTACCCCTTCATGCCTTCGACCCTTCCTACCCCAGCTCCTATCCCGCCACCCCAGGTTTTAGCAGTCTACCCCCTACCACGTTGCCATTTTTGTCATTGAAAATCTAGGCAACAAATCTAATACTTCTTTCTCATAACAATCTCCCAGATGTTTAAATACGACTATTGTGTACCACCTAAGTTTTCTATTATTCAGGTTCATCACCTCTCCATTGCTTTGATTCTGGTCATTCTTCAATAATCATGACCTACTGTGTCTGTGTCTCTGGTAAAACCTGATAAAACTGAATGGGTTTTTTTATATGGTCTACTCTGTTCAGAGAATAATGAGCTTTTACTTTCCTTGTTCTGGGCGCTAAGGTTCCATTTATGCAAAATGAGCTTTTATAAGCCTATTCATCATCCGCATCCACTCCTGTTGCACTGGGCAACTAAGACCTTACATTAACTTTTATTAAGTTAAAGTTCCCAAAACCTGCACTTTGTATTTGATGTTTTAAACATAAATATGGTCATTTATATTCATTTCTGTGGAATTGTGTCCCATTAATTTTTGATTCATCATTTAACTCTGTTGACAATGTTCACCTTTCAGAATCCTATATTTATATCATTCAAAAATTGGATAAATTGGCTGTCTTTGTCTTCATTCAAGTTATCAATAACAAAGTTGGAAAGGACAGAACCAAATACTTCATTTGAGGGCAGCTGCCATATTACTAACATCAAGTCATATTTCTCCATTCCATTTGTGAAGAAATTTAGAGACATTAACAAATATACTCTGTTCAAGAGTATCAAAAATATTACATATTCTTGATAAATCAATGTTAGCTCTTTCTGATATAAAAAACCATCATCATAATTCTTTTTGGAAGAATATTAATCATTAAAACCACATTTACAATCCCAGAATTGACCTTGACTTTTTTCCTCTCAGAAAACTTAAAAAACTTCTTATAGGAACTTCTCCTCCACTTTTCATATTTTTAAAAATAATTTATAATAGTTCCAACAATCGTATTAGCAGTTTCTTCATTACGAGAGAAATATTCTGTAATCATCTCCTCACCTATATTGGTATTTGATTTTTCTCTTAACCACAGGAACTCTACCCTTCCTAATGTGAAAATTGTTCCTTTTGATGGAGAAGACAGAAGTAAAACAGGAGTAAGATTTCTAAAGTCTGGATTGGTTTTAAGGTAGTTTAATCCATATTTTCCCAGATCACGCTAAATAAGAGCTGAACAATGCTCAAAATTATTGCTTTAAAAAACTTATTTTTCTAACACAGTCCCCTCCAGCAGAATTTCAGAAAGCCATACCCTGTCCTCTGTCCACTCCAAATCCCTCCACACTCATTAAGGAAGCCCCTAAGGGGTTTATATGTGTGCTGCATTCAGAATGCGTAGATGAATGAGCTCCATAGTTTCCAGTGGGCAATGGTGCTCCTTTGTTGTGGCCATCTCTGCTTCGGCATCCTCCTTTCTCCTCTGATGCTCCCATCCATAATAATCCCAATCCTAGCTTGCCACCCCAAACCCTCTGCCCCCTTGCAGTGGGCTGTGGCACACTACCCAGGTCACCATGCCTCTCCTGCTCCTAGTACCGACCACTCTGATGTTGCCTGCTGCTTCCTTGTTATGTCTCCTTGACACAGGACAGTCACCTTGCTGAAGCAGAGGAAAACCTTTCACTCACAACAAGATGTTACATTCTCCTCTTTCCTTGATTCTAGCACAAATTCCTATGGTTGAGTGTTTCAATAATCTGACAGGTAGACACTCAGGTATACCCCAAACTCTCCCCCACTTCGGACAGAGACCTACTGTATTTCAGCACACTCTTGGATCTAAACTCTCTGCTAAATTAGGATGAGTTCTTTCCTATAGGAAACTCCTGTTCCTCGTAAAAGAAGCCTTTCCCCCACAGCCAAGTAGGACCACTCTGTTTTCTCTGTGTATTTTTAACCAGGGAATTTCCACAGTTAGAAGATTGAGGAATATTTCAGATTTTTGGTAACTTATTTTCACAAGAAAATATATATATACACACACACATATAGAACTGTCTCATTATTTACAGTAGTTGTGTTCTATAAAGTCATCTCGAACATTGAATTAGCAAATACTGAGTCATTGCTCCTTGGGGAAATACAGAGTTAGTTTCATGTGAGCCTCTACTGACAATATTTTCATCAACTGATCAATATATAACCATGTTTTATGTGCATTTCTGTAAAGACACTTTATTTAATATACATTATTGAGTCATTAACACTGAACTCATAGCCAATAGCACTATAACTCAAGCCTAAACTCGTGTGTTTTCTCTGGAAGACACATCACAGATTTATTGCAGTTAGGAACACTATGCTTGGTGGCCATTTTAAACAGCAAGAAGCACAAGAATGCAAAAAAAGTGCTACTAAATATAACTTGAAGAGAATACTTACTTACAGTATGAGAAATGAAACAAGAAGGCAGAGGGCAGAGTGTCCCCTTGTTCATCATCAGCTGGGAACATGTGCATTGGGCGGCTCAAGTTTTTCATCACTCTGTACAAGTCCACAAATGACCACAAAGGTACCAGAGTATTGATTTGGGGATTATAAAATTTAGTGAGTAGGCAATTTTGCAAATCCTCATATAACAAGGATTAACTGTACATTTGTGTGAGGGTCTTAGTGACCCACAGTGCCTAGGAGAAATGGCTCTCTTACTGGGCCACTGCATACCCTTCCCACTTCCCTCCCACCTCACCATAGCCCCTCTGCCTCACTTTCCAGTTGGTACATAGCAGCCCTTATAACCACAGAGGAGAGGCTCTGTTCAATGATATGTTTCCTCCTTTTGTCTTTAAACTAGTAATTTTATCTACAGTTCTGGAACTATTCTTTTATTCCCGGTCTAAGATTTGTCTTGTTTTAGTTTTGTGTTTTTAGAATATTTTTATCTTCCTTTGTTATTTTGACAAATTTTACATAGGTGATATGTTTACATAGTAAATATTTAAGAGTTAATAAAAGAATATTCAGGGAATCTTAAATTTCCCCTCACCGCTGGCCCTAGTCACTCAGTTCCTCTTCTCTGCAGTGGCAACCACTCCCACACATGACTTACGTACCTTTCTAGAGATATGCTACTCATATACAAGTGCAATTATTTTGTATATATATAAAGCCTACATACACTGTTATGCATCTTGCTTTTTTCACTTATTGATGTATCTTGGAGATGGTTCACACCATAATACATAATCTGCCTAACTTCACGTAACCATTACCCTAGTATTATATTGTGCTGGTAGTTGACAGGTTGCACAAAACTTATGGGATATGTCTTTGATCCTTTAATACTTATGCCATGAGGATAATCATCTCCTGCCCCTACGGAAGACTTGGGAAGAACATATGACTTGATTTATAGGCCTATGATCACTTAAGTCTCAATATAAAAATTAGAATGCCCAGTTCCAGGTATTATTCCAATGCTTGGATCTTCATTCAAAGGTTAGGCCGTCATGGCAAGGCACGATTTTGGTGGCTGCCTGCCTGTGTTCGAAGCAGAGGTTGTGGTGGGCATCTCTACTGGGACAGGGTCATGAGGTACTTTTCCTTGCTTTCTGAGTCTTAGAGACTCTTTCTTTTGATGAATGTTTCTCTGCATTCCCCGGAGAACCAGTTGTTGGAAAATTGTCTCTTGCATGTCCCCTGACCCAGTTAGATGTGAGTTCTGGGTACAGCTGCTGAGTCCTTCCTTGTCCATCTTCCGTGCTGCCAGGTTCCCTCCACACTTCCAGGTGAGAACGTATTGGACAGGATCCAGTGCCTAGGCAGACCCACTGTATTAATTTCCTATTGCAGCTATAACAATTTACAAACTTAGTGGCTTAAAACAACAGAAATTTATTATCTTACAGTTCTGGAAATCAGAAGCCTGAAATGGGTTTCACTGGGCTAAAATCAAGGTGTCAGCAGGGCTGTGTTCTCTTTAGAGGCTCTCAGGGAGAATCCATGACTTTAACATTTCTAGCTTCTCGAGACCTTCTGCATTCCCTGGCTCATGGCCCCTTCCATCTTTCAAACCAACAGGGGCCAGGTGAGTCTTTCTCATGCTGCATGACTAGGGCACTGACTCTCCTGCCTCTCTCTTTTACTTATAAGGACCCTTGTGATTACATGGGGCCCAGGATAATCTCCCCACCTCAAGGCCAGCTGGTTCCCAACCTTAATTCCATCTACAACTTTAATTCCCTTTGCCACATAACTTAATATATTCACAGGCTCCCGGGATTAGGATATGGACATCTTTGGGAGGCCATTATTCTGCATCTTGTACGCACTGTCCAGTAGGTCATATCGGTGCATAGGAAATACCCATGCCTTGCTTGCTCTGACAAATGGAGTACTGCTGATGCCTATGAAGACACTTTAATGGATGGTCACAGGGCACTTGAGCTTTCTTGGGCATGACCTGGCACCAAGTTCTCTCAAATACTTAACTTCAAGGAAGACATTTCTGAGTGGTCCTCTCCACTGCACCCAACTTGAAGTGCTATTATATCTCTCATCCTACCTCTTAGAAGTAACGCACTTGCAGACCTTCTCTCCACTCTCTAACCCTTCCTTATAGTCCTTCACCTGAGCTGATGGGTCCAAGAGTCCTAAAACCATTTCCATACCATTTCCTGTGTAATCACTGCACATGGAAATCTGTCTTATGATTGTTTTAGTATCTGAAATTCACTTTATTAACACCATAATAGAAATTTTATTGACATCCTGTTAAATGGCATTTTCAATTGTTTTCTATTATAAATGATTCTGCAGTGAATGAATGTTCTTGTACATACATCATTTCATACATGTTCAATATGTTTGATAGGTCCAAGAAGTGGAATTAATTAATGGTCAAAGGTCCCCATTCTTATTTTTGATGGATATTGCCAAATTGATGTTTATACTGGTTTACACTCTGTATACAGATATATACACCAAATTACACACCCAGAAACAAATAAGTGAGGGAGACTATTTTTCCACACCACCTCTAACAGGACATGATGTCTAACTATTGACTTTCCCTATTAAATTGATGAAAAATATACTTCATTACATTTCCTTTGAGTAGAAATGGACATTTTATGATCATAAACTATTTGCAATTAAAGGGGCTTCCTGTGTGTTTTTATATGTTTTTAAATGTTCTAATACTTTTTAACTGACTTTTAAGAATTTAAGTAGCATGAAGCCAAAGTGTGGTTGGAACTAATTTTGAGAATCTTCCCAAGGGAAAGAAATCAGGAAAAGAGAATGTCAGGCAACAGGAGCCAATAACCAGAGTCATGAAGCCCAACACCCTACTGAAATGTTCTAATTCTTCTAAATTTTGCTTTGACCATTACAGATTGAAAAGTAATAATAATGAAGATCTTCTTATTACTCTAGTATTATCTTTTTCTCTCTCCCTAGGGCAAGATACAGAAGGAGTGGCTCCATTCCAAGGAATACAGAGGAAGTCATTCTTTGATTGGATATTTCTGGAATTAGTGTTCTTTCCTCCTGATCTTTTATACTTTGACCAGTCACCAAAACACAAGTATTTATTCACTTTGCCTATGTCAACAAGGCTACAATGAATTCAACAAAGGATTTCTTTTTAAGTGTAAGGCAGGGCCCTGGCTTTCCAAAATCTTAGTCTTCTAGTGAGAAATTTTATTTATCAAGGATAGTTTTATCTTTGCATAATAAAGTTCTTGTGAAACAACTTTTATCTAGAACTTTAAAGATAACTTCCAAAAGACAACAACTAAATCTTAACTCAATTTTATCAAGGAAGAGTTAATATTATACAATCCTGAATGACCAATCATTTGAATTTGAGGAAATTTCTTCTTACATGTTTTCAATTAGATTTTATTATATTTAAATGTTAGGAATGGATGGGAAACAGATGGCCAAACTATTTAGGTCCACTTGCAATCTAAAAACATTAAGAGTCTATAAATATTAAAATAATGTTGATACCTTGATAGCTACTTACAGATCCCTAAATTTTTCTAAAATTGGGTAAAATGAGTATAATATTTTCTGTGTTAGTTCAGATAAACATTGGCACTCAGTGCTCTGTAGTGTGGGATTTTACACAATTCAATTTCTATATTGAACATATATTACCAATTTATGCCCAATATCATGCTTTCTTGAACTGTTAAAGGAAAAAGAAAGACTCTTTCCACTTCTTCCCATGAAAAATATAGAACCAGGAAATGAGAATTCTGAGTGCAGGTATTTTGATTTATTTAGAGAATCCCTGGTTCTGAGAATCCAAATGAATATAGTTTTCCAACACTATTGTGCTGGTAATTAAAATTATATCAAAAATACCCAAAATAGGATAATTTACTATTTTTTTGAGCAACACCTTTATGGTTTTCAAGGCTTTTCTTTAACCAGCACAGACATTTATCTCAGATGATCTTTTTCACCCCTCTTAATGGGTTAGTACTGCCTCCAAAATAGTACAGGCAGTCCTCACATTATATGGAAGTACAGGCCTGTTAAAATGACCATGCAAGCTAAAAAGCTTACAAAGAGAGCTTAATAATCCATAGGAAAAGTTATGATTGTTCCATTACCTTTAAAAATTTTTCTCAAAACTTAAAACACTCTCTCACTATAGTTTTTAAATGTATAGGAAAATGAAAAAAGAGTAAAACTAATATTTATTTAGTACATCATAAATATATTGATATTAAATTTTGATATTACTTTGATATATCATTTGATACAATTGGTATATACTGATTTGAAAATATTTTGATATTAAAATATTAGAGCCATTGGGAATTAAAATTATTTCTTTGTACTTTCATCAAAAGTCATTTGAACAGGGCTCGTCTTCTCCTCCTCGTCAATGTATAACTTAAGATACAGAAGAGCATCATTCCTGCTTTGGGGAATAATACAGCTTTCTAAGTTTTGATCAGCTTCAAATATGTCACCCTTTGTGCTTTCAATGTCATGAAATACATTCTTTTAACGTGAAGATGTCACTTCATCTAGGATAGCTTTATTGTTTTTGGTCACAACCTTTTTCCTCATTTATGTCAATAAGTTCACCTTCGCTAAGGTCCTCTGGATGCAGATCTAGGATCTCTCAAATGGGGGCCAGTGTCAACATTCCTATGGTCAGCTGTTTCTTCTCTACCTCCATTTATGTTCATTCAATTTGCTAACTCCTTTTTGTTTCTTTGTTGCACATTCATCTTTGTTGTCCAATTCCCTGTGTTGATTATCTATTTCTATAAAATGGTATGGGATATATCAATGTGAGACAAAAGGGCAACACCACTACACACTTTGCTGTCTGTATGTGACCTGAAAATAGCTGTGCAGTGGCCAATCACTGACAAGCTTTGAAAGAAGTGACATAATTGGTCGGCGATTGTCATGCACATCTGATATTTGCATAGTGAGGGTGGACTGAAAAGCTAACAGGAAGTTTGTGCCTTATGCAATTATTCAATTAATATGCAGTGATAACTGCAATTTGAACCATATTGTTGGAGGACTCTCTTAACTAAACTGTGGTAACTTAAAATTCATGCATACGGGAACTGTGCAAAGCAAGAACTGATTTGCTATAAATAGGAATGATGTATGAATTTATTTATTCATAAGGACTGTCTTTTGGAAACAATAAAATAGATCTTTTTCTAGGTGTAGTTTAAGAAAACGGGAGAGACAAGTGAAACAAAATACTAGGATCTAGTGAGAGATTATTGCCATGTACATTTCTGTATGTTACTTTACTTATCAAATCATTTATTCACTTATTTATCATATTATTCACTGTGTCAGGCATTTTTCTAAGAGTTTTGCAGAAATCATCTCATTTAATCATCTTAACCACAATGAAGTAACTACAGGTATTTTCCCCTCTTAATGAAGAGAAAATAGGAACAAAGAAGATAATTGACTTGCCTAAGGTCACATAGCTTGTAAGTGGTAGAGCAAGATTCAAACCCAAGCAGTCTGGCTTTGGAGACTGCTTTCACCCACTGCACGATGCTGCCTATGCCGTTGGCTTGTGCTGCTAATTCTGCAAAGTAACACATTATCAGGTTATTGCTCCTTCAGGTACAGTTAGGCCTACCTTGTCCATTATTGTCATTTATGACTACAGATATAAAATTCAGTACTCTGAGCTGCCATTATCTAACACAGACCTTACTAAGGCTCCACAGAGCTTAGGAGAGAGGCAGAGCCTTTCTTTCAGAGTAGCCATGAACGTGAAGGGAATGGTTTGGAGCAAAGGGAATGCAGGCGGGGACATCTCTTAGGGTTTGAATCAGAGGCTCAGAGGCTGGGGTTCTGAGAATGAAGCTCTTTATGAAGGTGGAACATAACACCAGTGATCATGCAGTGAGTCAATTATTTACTCCCTTTCTACCCAGATTACAAAGGTCTCTTCCGGGAAATATTCAAAAAAACTCTACTGAAGTTTAAATGGCATAAATTTGACTTTGCCTTGCAAACAACTGTTCAATCTTCCAACCACTACACATAAAAACTATAAAAGTCAATTTTAGTGACTCTGACAAGGATATTAGGAGGAAAAACAACTATATTAAATAAACATAACCGATGGAGAACTGATAGTTCAAAAATATAATTCCATTTCTGTTGTTAAAAGTCTTTTTGGGGAATATTAGTAATCAGATAACTTAATCTGAATCACTGGAATTGTGGTTAAAGATTTAAATGATTGTATATTTTTAAATCTTTTTGGGTTTCATTGCCACTTCCTGAATGTCAGCTTGGTGCCTAGCAACTGCCAACCCTCCAATTGTCAGTGCCATCCTTTTCTCTCTTTGGCAAATAAAAAGAAAAAAAAATCAAAACGTTATGCAGGCTGTTCCTAAAAATAACTTATTTCATAAAACAATATGAATTACCTACAACAAGCCATTCATGAATATAAGGTCAGGAAGAAGAACACACTGAAGATTCTGTTTCTCATGGATTCTTTCTTTCCAATTTCCATCCAGTGCCAGTAGTTGTGAGACCTTCTTTAGTCCTTACACAACAGACCTTCGTTTCCAAATGATTTCACTTAAAAAGGGAAAGAAAGGAGAGAAGGACCAATACCAAAGAAAAATTAGTACAATTGAGCACCAGTGGTGGGTAGCACAGTAAAAACAGTAGGAACTAGAGACACAGGATGAATTTGTGTCCCAGATACGAGAATCACCCAAAGTGGTCACCAGTTTCCATTAACAAGAAAGAATCAAGCTAATGATCTCTAAATTCACTTTAGGTTCAAAGTCTAAATAATACTGAAAAAGCATTTAAATTATTTCAAGGCCATCCAATAAACTGTAACATCCACTGGATCACGTCACTCAATGCTTAAATGCCTCCATTGCCTTCTCATTTCTCTTAGGATGAACTCCAAATTCTTTAACACAGCCTAGAAAGCCCTCAGTGATCTGACTTTTACAAGTCTCTCCACGGCCTTCTTATGATTCGTAATCCTCTCTGTTCACAATGGCCTTCATCAGTTCTTCACGCTGTCTAAGCTCATGCCCATTTTAAGGCTTTTTTGCCCTTCCTTTCCCTTAAGCCTGGGACGTTCCATAGCTGAGCTTATCAAGGCTGCCTTCTTCTTGCTCTCAAGAAGGTCTCAGCTCAAACATCAGCTCCTCCTCTTCATAGAGGCTTTCCCTATCCAGCTGACCTAAGGGAGCTTTTCCTCAGTTAACCTTTGTCACTTACCCTGTTTTAATTTTCTCTGTAGTACTTGACACAACTTGTAATTATCCTGCTTTATTCACTCACTTGCTTATTATCTGCTTTCTATTATAGAAGAGCACAAGCTATGTGAGAGCAGGAATCTTATCTTTCATATCACCATGTATGCCCTGGAATAGTACTTTGCAAATTATAGGCACTAAATAACTATTTGGAGAATAAACAAATGCTCATATATCATTTGCTGATACATCACCAACCCCTAAGCACAATGCTTGGGATGCAGTAGTCATTTGGTAAATAGTTTCTTAATGTAACTGAATGAGTGAACCTGATCACCTCCTTAATAGAGGCTGCTATAGTTTGAATGGTTCTCCCAAACCTCGTGTTGAAATCTGATTTTCAATGTTGGAGGTGAGGATCAATGGGAAGCTTTTGCGTCATGAGGGCATATCCCTCATGAATAAACTAATGCCCTCCCTCAAGGGTGAGTTTCTACTCTATTAGTTCACGGGAGAGCTGGTTGTTAAAGGGAGTCTGGCATCTACCCTGCTTCTCTCCCTCTTTCTCGCTTCCTCTCTCACCATGTGATCTCTGCACAGGCCTGCTCCCTTCACCTTCCACCATGCGTGGAAGCAGCCTGAAGCCCTCACTAGAAGCAGATGCTGGCACAATGCTTCTTGCAAAGCCTACATAACCATGAGCCAAAAAAACCTCTTTTCTTTAAAAATTACCTAGCCTCAGGTATTTCTTTATAGCAGCACTATACGGACTAAGGTAAAGATGTTGGTATGGATTATTTATTATTGTGTGTATTAGTTCCAATTGCCACTGTAACCAATGACCATAAATTTGGTGGCTTAAAACAACACAAATTTATTTTCTTATACTTCTGTATGTCAAAGTCTGACATGGGTCTTACCGGGCTAAAATCAAGGTGTCAGCAGGGCTATATTCCTTCTGGAGGTTCTAGGAAGAAAATCTGTTGTTTGCCTTTTTCAGCTTCTACAGGCTTCTACATTCCTTAGATTGTGGCCTCATCCCATCTTTCAAAGGCAGCAATGGCCAGTTGAGTCCTTCTCATGTTGCCACACTCTGACACTAACTTGCCTGCCTCCCTCACCTACTTATAAGGACCCTTGTAGTTACATTGGGCTCATCCAGATAATCCAGGATAATCTTTCCATCTCAAGATCCTTAACTTAATAACTTCTGTAAAATGTTGTTTGTGATGTGACATAACATATTCACAAATTCCAGGGATTAGAATGCAGATATATTTAGGGGGCCATTATTCTGCCTACCACATTTTGCATGATTCTGGGAACAAATCACTCTTGTCTTAGACAATCCCATGGAGACCCTCTCTCATCTTTCAAACATGTGCTACATGATTATATTCTGGAAAAGAATTCCTTATAAATAATCTTATCTCTCATTTTCCCACTTCAGGGCTGCAGCCTGAATGGGTGACTGATGCTATAATATTTTGTATAAATTAAGCAATGGGTTCAGACTACTTCTTCCTGTGCATACAAACAGCCTGAAAATAAGAAGATGTTGACATCTCCGGACCAGCTAAAAATCCATTTCTGTTGCTGGTAGAAGATAATTACAAAAAGAGAAAACACATTCCATTCCCATCACCAAAATAAGAACAACAACCCTGTATCTTGTAAAAAGATAGAATTCAGTGGGAGCCAAGCAAATTGCATCATTATTAGAAGGATCTATCTTAAGCCTGGGGGTAGGGGAAGAGGGACAAGATTATGGATTCCAAAACCCACACTTAGCTATGGTAATTCTCTTCATTTTCTTAGAGTTAATCAGCCTACATACTTAAGCAAACCCAGGGGCCTAACACATTAACTTGCCATCAATATATTCTCTCTATCTTAGCACCACCAGTGTTTCTGGCATTATTTATGAAGGCACTTTTGCTATATTTGCACAGCATGCAGCATTGTTCATAGCAGGCTACAGATTATTGTCAGTGAATAATGCCCTAGAAGCTCCTAACCCTTTGTGCTTGTGTCTAATAACTAAATCAGTGATAGCTGCTTCTCTGTGTTCTACTTAAGATGATAGCACAGCCATAAATAAGCTACCAGCGGCAGGATCCATTTGGCATCAGTGACTACCACTGCAAAGCTACAGGTTCATATTGTTTCCTGTTATACTATAAACAGTGTTCATCACTAGGTTTTTTTAAAGGTGATGAACCTTAAATGTGGACATCAGAATTTCCTGAAATCTCATTTTGCTTGAATTGTTAATCATGCTATGTATACATTAGGTCTTGTTTGGGAATTTACCTGTGAGAAATGGTAAGAATAACCCCAGAGAAGTGAGAATTCCTATACAGTCACTCTTCTCTCTAAATTATTAAGAATTGCATGGACAGTCACCTTCTAACACAGGGAGAGGGAGTACTTTTTCTCATGCCAACCACCATGCCTTGTCAGAGGGCTTCAGAAGAGGCCAGTGCATCTCAAAATTGCGTTTCACAGCCCCGTTTGGCAAAGACAAAATCTCTCAGAAATTTCCCCTTTATCTCTTCCCACCAGCTCTATAGAAACACTTTATCAAAATTCATAGGAAAACTAGTGCTCCTTTTGCTAAAACACAATGAGGTCACGGTCTATGCCTAGTGCCTCGTTTAAATGTTTCTAGTGAATATCTTTCACATTCATGCAAGAAGTAAGCATTCACAAAGATGTATTCACCTCCTTTCCTATGAAATCACTGAAGGCACCACTCAATTCAGACTCAGGACTTCTGAAGACAATGTAAACCACAAACACCAGAGAGGAAGACAGAGCAAGAGCCCTGGACAACGCTTCCTGCTTGACGACCGTGGTGATGAGGGACTTTGCCACTAAAAGGCACTGGGTGGCCCCTTTTCTTCCCAGCCTTTCCTGGCCTTATCAGCTCACCAGGCTGTATTCATTTCCTGGGTCTGTCAAAACAAATTACCACAATTTGGGTGACTTTAAAA
Source organism: Daubentonia madagascariensis (assembly GCA_023783475.1). Lineage (NCBI taxonomy): Eukaryota > Metazoa > Chordata > Mammalia > Primates > Daubentoniidae > Daubentonia > Daubentonia madagascariensis. Next base: position 19,825,177 of record JAKFHU010001815.1, on the reverse strand, counting down.
AACATAAACTTATTTTCTCACAGCTCTGGAGGCCAGAAGTCCAAATTCAAAGGCCACGTGCTCTCTGAAAGGTTTAGGCGAGAGTCCTTCCTGGCCTATTCCATCTTCTGGGGGCTGCCAGCATCCCTCAGCTTGAGGCAGCATCACTCCAACCCCTGACTCCATCTGCACATGGCCTTCCTCCTTGTGTGCCTCTGAGTCCAAATCGTCCTCTCCTTTCTCTTATAAAAACACTAGTCTGATGATTTCATCATTGAAATGCTTAAGTCATTACATCTGCAAAAACCCTATTTCCAAATAAGGTTGCATCCTGAGGTTCCAGGTGCACATAAATTTTTGGAGGTGGGGTGCTGTAGGAGGTCACCACTCGGCTCACTTGACAGTCTGGTGTCTGTGCCTGGGCTAGGCTGCTGTGAGAAGAATTTGTATTCCCATGGCCCCCAAACCTCCCTTCTCCAGCAGCCATCTGCTCTCCTGGTCCTCACAGGAGATGTAGGGAGCCTGGAGACTGGATTAATGCAGACCTGAGCACAGCACCCTGCAGGGCATCTTTCCCAGCCTGCCAAGCCTGCTCCCCACCAGCCAGGCTTTCCCCCAGCAGAACAACTTAGGCTTTGCTGGCTCTACTCCATTTCTTACCTCTTCTGGAGAGACGGGCCTCTGACTCTGAGGCTCCTTCCTTCTCCCTGGAAGACTCTGCAACCTTCCACTCAGCGTTCAAAGAACCTGGAGGACCTCGATTTTTTGTTAAAAGTCTGCTTCTTTTTCTAACTCTACGGTTAATGCAACTTCATTACAAGATGATTTTTCTTAAAATACATCAGAATATTAAAAAGATAGTAATTGCCATTATTCCCACCTCATGAGGTAACCAGTGGTACTATTTAAATGAATCCCCAACCATCTTTCCCTATGAAACATGTCATCCACTTTTTAAAAAACAGTTAGGGTGAGAATGTACATGTTGTTTTTCTACCCCTTTGGATCTCAGGTTCACAGAACTGAATTAACTCAAATATAATCAACACAATGAAAATAACACTTGAGAATTAGAATCTCCTTTTAGCTTACTATTTTCACATTATCTGTCCTAATCATTTCCTCATGTCACTAAATAATCTCTAACATGCAATTTTAATGGCTGCTGGTTATTTCATGTTATGCATGCATCACAATTAATTCAAACAATCCTACATTATGAACATATAGATCAAGTCCAATTTTCAATAAAGTAATAACAAAGCAATGTATAACTTTACTACCAAGTCTTCTTGAAGAGCTCTGACAGTTAAATTAAAATACGTTTTTTAATCAAAAGATAAAGATGTCTTAAATGTTTTTGAGATATATAATGAAACTTCTAAAAAGCTTATAATAATTTATAATCTTACCATCGATTTTATTATTCTCTTCAAACACAGAGTTTTAACTATATCAACCTTGACTAATTTGAAAGGCAGACAATACTATTTTATTGTATTTTAATTTGCATTTCTTTGATTTCTTGTAAGGTTAGACTATATTTTTTCTTTTGTAATTGCTTCTTCAAATTCTTATTTTTTTCTAGTAGGATATCTATCTTTTTCAATGATTCATTTGTTCATTCAACAAATTTTTATTGCGTGTTTACAATGTGCTAGAAGGTGAGCTAGATTGAATAAAAAGAACATAGGGAGATGATTTCTCAGTTCCTGCTTTCATGGAAAATTATATTTGTTTTTTCATTAATTTAAAAAATCTCCAGCACTATGTTGAATAGAAGTGGAGATAGTGCAATCCCACTACTGGGTATTTACCCAAAGGAAGAAAAGACATTCTATAATAAAGACATCTGCACGTGAATGTTTATAGCAGCACAATTCACAATTGCAAAGATGTGGAAACAACCCAGGTGCCCATCAATACACGAGTGGATTAATAAAATGTGGTGTATGTATACCACGGAGTATTACTCAGCAATAAAAAACAATGGTGAATTAACACATCTGGTATTATCCTGGTTGGAGCTAGAGCCCATTCTTCAAAGTGAAGTGTCACAAGAATGGAAAAACAAGCACTACTGGTACTCACCACCAAATTGGTACTAACTGATCAACACTGACATCACACAGGGCAATAATATTCATCAGGGGGCGGGCAGGCGGGAGGGGGGTGGAAGGGATGAGAAAAACTCTCACTGAATGGATGCGGGGAGCACAGTTTGGGGGATGTCCACGATTGTAGCTCTGACACGGGCAGTGCATGGGCAATATATATAGTCAAAGTGTTGTACCCCCATAATATTCTGAAATAAAAAAAAATTTTAAAAATCTCTTTATGTGTTAAGACTATTCACCCTAACTCATGTGTCATGAACATTTTTACTAATTTGTCATTTTTTTATTTTGTGGGTGGTAGTTACTGTTTTATGGAAATTGAGGGGGGAAATCATCTGCATTTTGGGGGAAGTGAGGGAAAGGGTTTATACTTAAAGCAAACTTCCTCACCAAAAATATTCAGCTATTCTTTTCATTTGCTTGTGTTTCCACTCTTCAAGTACATTTTCCATTTGGATTTTATATATATATAAACATGAGGTTGATATATAACATGAGGTTTTAGAACTTTATTATTTTCCAAGTGATAATTAATTATCCCAGTCCATGTATTAATGATCTGTCATTTTTTCACTGAATAGCACCTCATATTTATCATACACTAACCTTTAATAAACATCAGGGTCTGAGTTTTCTATTCTGTTCCATTGTTCTGTCTATTCTTGGCCAATGTCACAGTTTTCATTATAAAGCTTTTTAAAATGTTTCAATATATGAAAATGCAAATTTTAGCATTTTTTAAATATCTTGTCCATTTTCACTATGTTCTCTTTCCTGATTCAGGATCACTTTATTAAGACCAAACAAACCAAAACATTCCCACTGGCACTTTGATTGGAATTACTGTAAATTCCCTTTAGACTGTAAATCTGTTATATGAGATTTCATTTGCCTCTGTTCCCAGTTGCAAAGCAATTCATCCTAATTATTTTTTACACCACAATCCCCTAACATACCTGATCCTATGTCCCCACCACCTTACAGGACCACACAAAGCAGACCTGTCTGAAACTCCCCCTCATAAACCAGGAGAGAGGTGGGCCAAAAAGAAAGTTGCTTAGAAATTAATAAAGGAAAAAAGAAAACAGAAAACTGAGTTTCAAGTCCAAATTTGAGTTCTCAATTAGCAGTGTAAGTTTATAAATCAAGGTAAATTAAAATCCATTTAAATTCTTTCTTTTTAATTGGTTAAAATGAAATAAGCATTTTTATATATTTTATTGCAAATGCAAAGTATTTCAGATATTTTATGATTATTAAAAGATTTGTTGGTTAGCTTGGTCCAATATAGCCCATGCTATAATGCAATATAAATAAAAATATATGTTTTCTCTTCTAGAGAATAGAAAAAAACAGAAGTTTCCTGACATTCTTATTTAAACTTAACTGTAAGAGACACAACGGTTCAGATGGCCATCCCCTGTGACTTTTCACTAAGACATCTATGAAGCTTTTGTTCTTTCTAAATCCTCTGCTTGTTGCTAGTGGTGTCATCTTCTTTGTACACCTGCTTACCAAAGAACAGGTTTAAATACAGGACCATAGGCGAGTGTATGTATAGTTGCTTTGGAAAAATAAACTAAACAATAAACTGGTCTAAGTTTTCCAGGGCACATCCAGTAGATAGGGACCATCTTTATTTTCTATGAACTTTGCTGAAACTGAATGTCAGATTTCTATGTTCATCTAGCTATAAGCCATAACAGCTTGCTTAAAACTTTTTTGAGCCCATTAAACATAACACAACTCACAAAAAAACCATGGAATTCATAAGAGATTCATCTTTTTCTCTCCTGGCATGTAAAAGTAGGTCAAATTTCTTACTCAAACGTCCAAAGAAACTTTACGTACACATGTTAGTTTTGGTTTGTTTTCAAGAACTGGGTTGAAATCAGTCAGGCACCATTTAGGTAAAAAATTCAAACTAATTCCAGTGGAAAATAAAGGGCTACACAGTCCTGCTCCACAGCACACAATACAGGACCTGAGAACAAGGTGAGAGTCAGGAATCCTGTCCAGCCAGGTAAACAGGCAAACGCTCAATGAGTCCTTCTATGTGAGGTTGTGTATGTTGTCATATGTGTTGTTCTCAACTTTACCCCCTTTCAAATGGTTCGTTTTTCAATCCCAGCAGCTCTGTCTCTTTGTTGATCAGTGTGAGGCTGGCATTTGAATGATACTGTGCAAGAGCTGAAGGACTACCTCAGGGTCTCTATATATTTCCCTGGAAGCTCTTACAGCACCAGGAAAGCTAGCCCCATAGCGGGAGAATCATCACCAGGGATTCTCTCGAGGGTCTCAGGACTTGCGCATGCCCCTCCCATGGTTCTGAGAGGCCCTTTGCAAAGGCCATTGCTGAGAGTTCCCTTGGGAATACTTCACCCACAGAATCACCAGGGGCCGAGGCCAGAAAAACTGCCTCAACTCTGCAGCATCACGCCAGGGCCATGCAGGCAGCAATGATCCCTGGGCCTTTAATTCCGAGTAGGTGCTTGTCAAAATTCTCTTTTTCAAAGCCTTCGAAATGTCTTATTTTTTTCCCAATTTCAAGTGGCAATTGTTCTATAACTGGATGTAATTTCATTTATATGAAAATGAAATTATATTTTCATTTATGTTTCAATTGAAGCTGAAAAAATTCACTATGTCTGGTTTATTAAAAACTAAAAGATTGGGGAGGATGAGTCTTCTTTCTTAGACCAAAGATACAATTCTAAACTATATTTATACTTTTCGATTGTATAGCATGATTACATTGCAACAGACTTGTGACATTATCTAAGATGTCTACAGTTTTCTTGCTCAGCAAATTTTTAGTCCACTTTCCTCATCAAAAGCTCATGAACTAATTGTTTCACATTTTCTTTTTTCTCATCCCACATTGATGTCATAATTGTCACACATTTTCTTGGTGATTTCAGGAGGTAAGTGCTCCTTTTAGGACAGCCTTATTGAATGTAAACTTTACTTGGACTTCATGGAGGCATCTGCCTTTTATATTGCTTTATTTACATGAAAGATAATTTTAAGTTCTTACTTTTTCATGGATCTTTTTCACAGAACATTCTCGTTTCCCTGGTGTGACATTACAGTAGAAGTTGACAAAACTTGAATGACATAGAGACCCCCATAGTTCTAGGTACAGGATCATGCAATTAAAATACATATAGTATTGCTTGATTAAACAAATAAATGTTCAGGAATATATAATTAAGTTAAGCCCTTTTATGCAATGAATCAATTCAAAATTGGTGACTTGAGTTTAATGTTACATATATGCAGTCTAAGGTTAGTTTTTAATATAAGTAAAAACATATCCAGAAATTTATATAGGTCTCACAAACAACAATAACTAATATTTACACAGGTTTATGATGTGCCAAACACTTCATGTGTATTTGTCCATTAATCTTTACAACAACTTCAAGTTAGAGACTATTATCCCCATTTCACAGATGAAGAAGTTGAGGTTCAGGAAGGTTGGGTAATTTGCTCAAAGTTACATAACTAGCAGTGACAAAGTCAGGTTTCAAACTTACATTACCTGACTCCAAACTTGTGTTCTTAACCAGTGTGCAATACTGCCCCTAAAGCTTATTCCAGGCAGTTTCCCTTCCTAGTGTCAGCCAAAAGCCTGCCCTTGTTAAACTTCTACCATCAGATGAGTTATGACTAATTCACATGGCTGTGCAAGATGGAAGCCACAGAAAGTCTTGCAGTAACACCCCAAGTCTCTTCATGTCTGTAGTATAATTAACAGACAAAAAGTTCTGATTTAGGATTGCCAGATTTAGTAAATAAAAATACAGGATGCCTAGGTAAAAGTATGTCCCATGCAATATATTAGACATACTTAGACTAAAAAATTATGCAGTGTCTACCTGAAATTCAAATTTAACTAAGAGTCTTACATTTTATCTGGCAACCTTATTCTGCACCTGTTTCATTCTTGTATGTTGTTGACTGAACAGGAAGAAAACACCCATATGCAAATTTGAAAGCCCACCTTCAGCCAAATGCCAGGTGACCCCAAGAATTATTCAGGCTCCAGAGTCACCTCAGGCTTTTGACTGGGTCACGCCCCTACATTTCCACTCCCCCCCCCCGAGCCAATCAGCTCCCATGTGCTAGCAGGTCCTCAGGCCCAGTGCACTAGGCAGTGTGATGTAATGGACTGAGCTACAGAAAAGGCCCCTTTCCAAAAGGTTCACGCCATCTCTTTGTATTTCAATTGACGCCTAAGTCATGGAGGGTAGGATATTTGGATGGCAAAGTATCAGCAAAAATTGTCCCCAACTCCCAATGGTCATTCTTCCTCCCACCGCACTGCTGGTCCCTAATCCAAAGCTTAATGAAACATTCAAATCTTCATATTGAAAAGAATATACTTCTCCTTCTATTGCTTTCTGGGTGTTCAGTCTCAGTCAGAAAATGTAAAGACCAAATGGACATGGTCTTTGGACATCTGTGGACAGAATTTGGTCCTGGGTGCTTTGTATCTGACAGCCTTAAAGCTCACACTGGGGATCAGGCCAAAATGCATGATTGCATGTGAAATTACTGGGTGAGCTTCCCATTACTGAGTTCACAGTGGCCTTGAAAAATATTGTCCTTTGAGGTATGCCAAGTCAAAATCATGCAAAGTGCTATTTAATTGATACATTGAGTTTAAAAGCATCCAACTCTATCATATAGCCCTGTGTTGGTCACATCAGCAAGTGCTCAGTAAATAACTTCTTGACTGATTGACTGAGGGGATATTGGAAAAAGTACTGGATAATTCTCTTTGCTATATGACCAGATGTCCTCTGCAAGGGTGAACCCAGCAGAGCACAGCAGGGCAACAAAAGCAATTGAAGGAGCTGCAGAAAATTATTCAGTGAGGGCAAAAAGGAAGAGAAACACATTATCTGCATTCTATGCAGGATGTACAAGCATTTGAAATGGAGTTGTCACAGCAGTGAGAACAGAGAAAACTGCCCAACATTGGGAGTTTACAGGCTTGAATTTTGGTCTTCCGCCAATAACCATGCATGAGGCCTTGGGAAAGTTAATTTACATTCTCTCTGGAAGTTTGGCTAAAAGTTTTCTAAGGTCACTTCGATTTTTAATTTTCTAATTTTTCTTCTGACTCAGGTTTATGTACATTTGAGCATCAAGAAATTTTAGCCTTCTGCCTCCTCTCAAGTACTGATTTGCTGCTTTTATTCCTCAACTTTTCTAAGGAGATTACACACTTGAAAAATGGGATACCAATTTTTTTTGAATTTCAGAGTATTACGGGGATACAGACATTTAGGTTACATGTATTGCCTTTGCTCTGCCCTACTCAGAGCTTCAAGTGTGCCCATCTCCCAGAGAGTGTGCCCAGTGCCTCTTGTGATACCGGTTTTTTATGAATATCCCTAGCTCTAAAGGAGTTCAGCTAATTAGGTTAATCAGCATAGTCCTGGAGCTCTCATACAGTCAATCCTTCTTATATCCATCCATTCTTTGATTTGGTGAATATTTAAACTTTAGCCAGTAAATATTTAAAATTTATTAAGAACCTACCACATGTTATGTACTGAACCAGATATTGGTGAGAACATCCCTACCCTCAAAGAACTTATAGTCTAGTTAGAGAAACAGGAATGTAAACAGGAAATTTCAACCCATCATGGTAAGTGCTGTAACAGAGGTACTGACAAAGAGCCATGGCAGTCCAGAGGGAAGATGGCCATCTCCTAACTGAACCAATCAGAGAAGACTTGACATCTGGGGTTGACAGACAGAAGAGCAAGAAGAGATGTTCCAGGCAGAAAACAAGAGATTGCTCTGCAATAATATGCACAACTGACATGGGCTTGAGGATGAAGTGAGGCTGAAGAGGCCAGATTTGATAGCTAAAAAGTCCCATAAGGCAGCGAGAAATGAGGAATAGAAGTAGGAAAAAACCATTGAAATGGATAAAATAAGTATATACGTTTGTAGGGCAAAGGTAGAGGGAGGCTAAGAACATGAGCTCCTGCCCTGCAGAAAATCTTAGTGAACAACACAGAGAACACCGTGAAATTCCATAGGCCAGTCTCTGCAGCAAGACATTTTGTTGTAGCATCAATCGATGATGATGTGTCACATTTCTCATTTCCCTTAGCACCAGTTCATCTACCTGTCCTTGATCCCAAACTAAAGTTGCCCTCATTGCCCCAGCAGGTACTCTCCATTGTGTAACCCCAGTGATTACACCTCATAAGCATCTTGTCTATCCATCTGTTTATTGGCTTTGGACTTGTAAAAAAATATGGTTCCTTCCTCAGATGATATCATTTGAGTTTTTGTTTCCAACTTTGTGTAAAGAGTTAATTCCTTATGTGCTACAAACCTGTCAGTACCTAGGCACAGTGTTTGGCATATCAAAGCCAAAAATCCCACATTAACATCTTGGAGCAGGAACTATATGTTCTCCATATATTGGACTAAACTTCATGACCCCCTTTCATATTTCCAGTGGCTTTGTGACCCTTTGTAAATAATGATAGAATTTATGTAATATTTGTTTACATTTTGTACTTTGAAAAGCCCTAAAATTGACTCCTAAATCCTTAAGAAACCTGTTTCTTTCTCTACTAGAATGAGTTAATGTGCTGAATAGAAACAGATGGAGAAAAGAGATACAATTAGGAATGAGCAGGAATTGTGGCTTTCCTATTTGTATTGCATGGTTCCTTTCATTGAGGATAATGTATGAGCTTCAGTGTAATACGTAATGTGGTCATCAATTTTAATTTTGCCAGCCTTTCATTTGACTGTTGCTGCCATTCCCATCCTAATCTTCAAAGGGCATGGCCAGGATGATTATCACAGCCACCAGATCTTTCTCCTGTAATGTCACTGAATCTGATCAACCTATTTTCCTTGCAACTTGGGATCACAGGTAGAGAGCTATTGCACTCACTCTGACAATCACCGTTCTCCAAAAGCACAGATTTTAGAAGGACGATAATCACAACCACATTTTCTGTTATATAACTCATTTCAGACAGATATTCTATTCTAATCCACATTTAAACGGTCAGAGCACATGGGATTGCATGACCTTGCCTCTGCTGAGTTTTATATCTTCAATTGAGGACATAAGAAAAGACAACATTCTCAAACTTGGCCATTTCACTGAAAGATCTCACTGATGCTTAAGTGTTTCATCTTTAAACAACTGTCCTGTATGCATATGAAAGCCAGAAATTCTCTTTGTTCTTTAACGTTGCACTTTGCACGTTTTTACTGCACATAAGCCAAGTTAATGCAGAAATCAGTAGTTAGTGCTAAAATTCATGAATAAATGTGATTCTGGTCAGTTTTTCTGTTCAAGGAAGATGCTTTTAACATAAATCTGTATGGGCAGATTTGCTAAACTACCAAGTTCAGATGGTGGATGTTTACAGTTTCAGAGTCCAGTTGACATTCCTCAAGAAATAAAAAGTCAAGGCATTTTTTTAAATTAGGCTAGTAGTTATTTCCTTTTCTCTAAAATTTGAAGAAAATCATTTTGTGTCTGAATAGAACTTTACCATCTGATAAATGTCTTTCCTTTGGGATGACAAAACATATAAGTGACTCTACCAGTTATTCTAATGAAGTTATGAAGGAAAACTTTATTCAAACTGAGTTCTTGGTTTCCCACAATAAATTCAAAGCTAAACAGACAAAATTGCTATATTGGCATCCTTACTGGCTAAATTCCACTTTACTCATCATTTACAGGCTATGGTGTTTCTCACCTAATTCCATTACTCGTGTAACTCTGAAAGACTCTCATATATATAAACACACATATTGCATCATCTGTACTTCTGAGATGAATTTATTAGCATTTAATCATAGTAGGAAATCCTCAAATACATTCATACTCTTGTGAATATAGTTGACAACATATGCTACATAGTTCAGTTCTTTTTAAACACACTCAGACACACATGCACACGTACACCATGAGTTTATAAATAACAATAATTATTATAAATAATATAATTCTGCATGGCAGCCAATTACTTTCTGAATAATCAGTGTCTATTAATATTCTCACAGATTATTGTGTTTATAAATCAATGAAGACTAATAATTGCAATACTTAGAACAATAAGTTCATGGCTCAAGTCCCCAACTGAAATGTAAGTCCCACAAGTAAGAAATGGTTATTCCTGCTCACCACTGCACCTACAATGCCTAGAACAGAGCCTATATTATAGAAGGGTTTTTGTAAAATAGTTTTAAAAAGACCTAAAAATATAAATGGGAAATTATTTTCCTCCTTTTTAAATTAACAGTAAGACAATATAAAGAAGCATATATTTTGAATCAAGAGAAAACATAAATTTGGCCTACATAGTAGATAGATGGACAAGATTTTAAATATTTCCCCTTTATGGGAGAATCTGTAATTACCCAAATGTTGAAAAATCCCAGTGAATTACAGTTACTGAGAAACCTTACTTAGCAAGTGACAGTAACCTAGGAGACCATTGTGTATGAGTTGGCACAAGGGCAGAAGGAAGTCCAGGAAAGGACATGAAACTCCAACTACCTGTAGATCATGTGTCTGAGGGCCATGTGCTTACGTGTTTAGAGCTAATGATCACAGACATCCCTCTGATTGGAAATATTTGGTCTAACACACCCCATGGAGAAAAGCATGCAATATGTCTGGTCCATGAGAAAATATACCCTCCACGATGTGTTAACACTTGGCCAGCTATGCATTGGATCCATCGTCACGGTGACACCCCTATTTTTTCTATTATGCTGAAAACGTCTGAGTTCTACAGCCTTCCCTACTGGATGTGATCAATATTTAGACACGATGATGGAAACATGGGGCTTGTTCTAACATGACAACTTTCTAACCAAGTAATTCATAATAAAATTAATAAAACAAGGAACTGGATGACCCTGTTGATCCTTTTTACACTTAGCCTGGCCCAAGTCGGAAGTATAGGTGAGGTTGACTCCAGAGGTCCAGGCTGACTCATTAATCCACAGCCCCTGTCATTGTATTGGACCTGCTCCAAGAGTCTTGCTAAGGGTTTCATTTTGCTAATAAGCAGTTCTGGATGGATATGGTCCACCTTTCTAATTTGAAGATGTCTGTGTATTCAAAAAATTATGATCCATCACTGCTAAATATCTCCACTATATCTTGGAACATAGAGATAAGTGGATGGGAAAGAAAGAAAAACAATAAGGAGAAGAAAAACTAAATAAAATGGCAAAAAAGCCAGAGATTTCACACCTTTGGGGTTTTTCCATCCTCCCAACTCTTCTTACTTGCTAGCTCTGCCATCTATTCCTGGATGTTGTGTTGCTCTCTCACTGCTTATTTACACAGTGCTGGTCACACTGCCAACACCAGTGTCACCTTCCCTTCCAAGTGCAGCCAGAAAGGTTTTGCTGGAAAAGCTGACTTATCGTGTGTGAAAGACACAAGGGGAAGTACGAACAGGGACCTCAGCCTAGGGAAGGGAAGGCTAAAGAGAAGACATGTCATGGTATAGACAGGTGCATACACTTGTCAGGCCTGCTGAACTTCATGCTCAGTTAAGACTGAACTAAACAAGAAACCTGAGGATTTACTGATGGAAGAGACTTTAAGGGATGGGAGCCTGCGGCCTTGGGACCACATGTAGCCCTCTGGATCCCTGAGTGCGGCCTTTTGACTGAATCCAAATTTTACAGAACAAATCCTTTTCATAAAGGATTTGGGGATCTGAGGGGCCACATGTGGCCTTGACGCTACACATTCTCCACCCCACAATGGGTCTCCTGGAAATATGACCTGGTATTTGCCCTTGATCTGTTTTTATTTTGTTTTGTTTTTTAAGCCAGGGTCTTTCTCAGTCATCCAGGCTGGAGTGCAGTGGTGCCCTCATAGCTATTTATAACCTTGAACTTTTAAACACTGGAATGCCCTAATTCTTAGTTTTTTGGTAATCTCTTTCAGGCCTGTGGCTTTAAATACCCACTATTTGCTGTCAACAGGCATATTTATATGCCCAGCCCAGTCCTCTCCCGTGAAACACAGGCCCATATGCAGTTGCTCATGTCACATCTCTACTTAGATATACATGAGACATCCTGAAGACACCATGGCCAAGACAATGGCTGATCCCCACCATCAAACCTGTTATTCTTGAAGTTGTCTCCTTCTCAGTTAATAGCAACTCCATCTTTCCAAATTCTTAGCACTAAATCTGTGGTTTCGTTTTTGAATCCTTTCTCGCATACCCCACATTCAATTTGTCAGCAAATCCCACTCGCTCTGTAGTCAGATTATATCCAGAACCTGAAAACTTGTTACCACATCTATTACTGCCAAGCTAGTCCATGTCTCTCTTACCTCTTGCCTGAATTATTACTATAGCCACCTCTCTAGGGCCCTTGCTTTAATCCTTATGCCACACGATCTCTTTTCACCATTCGGTAGCCAGAACGATCCTTTTAAAAACTAAGTCATACCATGCTCTTTGCCTCAGTCTTTTTAATGTTTTCATCCGTGCGACTCTGACCCTGGATGAGTTCCAGACATGAGGGAGTATGAAGAAGGGGAGGAGAGAGGAATGGATCAGAATCACAAAGTGTTTAGATTCTATGGGATTTTCCCCCAAAAAAAGGTTTTTTCATGGCTCATTTGTGATGACAAGAGCAATCTTGGTTATGAAGAAAGCAACACAGCTTCCAGCCATAGTAACTGTGCACTCATTGCCTCCTACCAGGACAAAGACTGATCTCTTTCATCTTTTGCATTGCAGAATGCTAATGCAGTACCTAACATACAATAAGAAAATACAAAAATGTTCATTAAATGCCAAATTTCTAGAGAACACACAGTTTTTTAAAATAATTTTGGCAGATAGTCTTTTGAAAAATATCATGAGAGGTATCTTTATCAATTAATGGTATACCACACCTAATATTTGCTTTCATTACACTCATGCTATGTATGGATGCTTTCACCAACACCGCAACAGCCCGGCGCTGTTAGCCCAGGAGTTCCTAGGCTTCTCTGTTAATGACCAGGACATCTGATGCCAAGTTAGTGAGTTGTTGAGAGGCCCCATTTCTAGGCTTCCTGCTAAGGGTTTCTGAATAGGAAACATTCTCAATATGGCCCTTATTTCTGCAGAACCTACACTCTACATCTTTGAATTTATAAGTAGCTTCTCGGTAAAACTTTCTAAGTCTGGGCATCTGTATCTTAACAGAGAGATTTCCCAGAATTTAAACTTCTGATACCCTACTGACCTAAAAGAGAACTCTTTTCTGCATATTAAGAATATCATTTGTGTGAATAGCTAGCTGTTCCTTTAATTTCCGTGACATGAAGTTATACAGGCTTCTGACTAGAAACTTCTCCTGGGGCATTTCAAATGTTAGATTGAGAAGCACATTAGGGAGTTTCAGCATGAAATATTGCATCTGACATGATGTAGCATCAAGTCATCTAAGAAGCAATAGTAACGGAGTAGTATTTGAAAAGGTGTGCAGTTGTGAAATAGCATAATCATCTATCCTCTTATCAGAATATAAAAGTCCCTTTATAAATTTTAACCTCCAATCATAACTGAATAGTAATAGCCACTGGAATGCCTGCAATACTTCAAAAGTTTTGGAAAACCTCTCAGTCATGGTTCGAGTATGGCCTGTATGTAAAGACTTTATGATGACATATATTTAGGCCCTGAAGACTGACAGGCACATGTTTTATTTGGGTTTCTTATTTTTCATGTGCTAATTTATATTCTTCCAGGTAAAACAGAGTGAATGCCAGGAAGCCAAATGACTAATCTTAGACCTTTCAAAAGCCTTCAAAATGGCCATTCTTGTCACAGCTTCCATCCTCAGCATTTTGCATGTTATTCCCTCTGTTTCTAATACTTTTCCACCTTGTCCTGAGAATTATCACTTATTCTTCCAGGATTGGTTTATTGTCCCTCCTCTGAGGACTCCCACCTCTTCCCCGTTCATCCAGCGCAGCCTGCACCGGGGAATGATGACACCTTTCCCCTCTGACCTTACAGAATCTCTCATGTTATTTGTTAACATCTATCTGTACCTTTCCTATTTGACTGTGACACTCTAGATGCCAGAGACCATATCTGACATACTTCCAAATTCTCAATGCAAAGCAAATCCAGTGCTAAGCAGTATTTGAGATCTGAAGGAGTGAAAACAGCTAACATTGTAATGTCTTTAGATCAGTTACTTAAACAAATTTTCTCTCTTACAGAATCTATGTTCTGCATTCCTGAATCTCAAGTAAAAATATCATTACGACCTGAACATCGGTCAGAATGTCTCAGCTGATGAGTGTGTCATGCCCACTCTGCATTTTCTGGCATCTGGGCTGATCCTGTTGGCCAGAATTCTCTACATGTGGATTGTGGGCAGGATTTATAGGAGAAGCTGCCTTATCAACTTTAGTAATAGAGTATTTCCTAAAAGTGGAATGAAACTACCTGTTTTTACCCGGATTTCCTCCAGCAGAATCCCATCCTCACTGAGACATGTTGGACAGCAGAGAACATAAAGGAGTCATAACCAACTCCTTTCCCACACTCTTTTTAAAGACAAAACTACCTTGAACCAAGAGTATTCAAATCACCACTGTCCTCAAACCAAGGCAACTCTCAAGGTGACCAAGCAAATTTGATCCAGCACCATGCTCCAGCACACAGAACCTCTAAAGGATTTCTTCTTATAAGCATTGACCACAAAGTGATAAACCACTAGAAGAATGGCATGGACTAGAAAAGGAGCAAAAATGAGTTTAACAGGTACACATACTATTTCACTACTCTCAAGAGCATTACTTAGTTTCAACATATAAAACATACATAGCAATATGTTTTCTTGATTTGGTATTCCTGCTCCATCTGAAGCATAGTTGTAGAGGCAATGGAAACAAATATTTTGGCAGTGGAAGAGGACAGTGGCAATGGCTTCAAAACTCCTAGAGCGGGTAGGAGAGCAGGAAGCAGAGAGGGGATCTTCGGGTCAGGCTCCAAAATACAGTTTCATTTTGTTGATGCAGCTGTTGTTGCTTTATGTTATAACTCTATTAGAATTGCTGGGAAGGGAAATACTGGATTTGGGGAGGGGGGAGTCCTCACATGCTAATATTCATTCACCACTGACACTTGAGCAATCTAACACATTGGAAATTAAGTATGTGTTTCAAACCCTTTACACTGTGAAACTAAGTATTCCCAGCTTGTTCTATTTTTGCCTCTGGACCATTTCATTTTGAAGACACACTTGGGGAAGATGACAGCATTAATTTAGTTAACAATATTCATTTTGTTTTCATTAGTTGTTTCTGTAGTTTCATATTTTGATGCTTGATCTGATAAATGCGTAATACCCAGAGGGTGCCTCTGTTTGTATTAATAACAGCATCTCGTTCACACCTCATCAATGACAGAACAGCTCAGCTGCACTGTCAAAGGAGCATGAATCAGAAATATTCATAAGAGGAGGGATATCTATAATGCAGATGGAAACTACAGGGAGAGTGGGGGTGCAGTGAGTATACTCTGAAGTGCAAGGCACCACACAGGATTAGCAGGAGTGGGGTCTCTAAATAGCTCAGTGACTTGGGCAAGTGACTACAGCCATCTAAACCTCAGTATTTTAATCTAGAAAATGGATAGCAGTCATTCTTACCATTAAAAAAATTATGATTCTATAATTATATACTTATACACATTGAGTTTATAATTTTATAAGCTAATTAACTGAGCAGTGATGATCCTTGTGATCCCACAACATTTTAGAAGGAAGAACTATACGGTACAAGTAATTTGGGGAGTCATTAAGTAATAATAATAATAACTACCATTTATTGGATGATTATATGATAGGAATTATGCTTTTTTATGCCTGTTATATTATTTAATTACCACCACCATGCTATTATAGGGGTATCTCATCCCAACTTTAAATATTAAAATTCGTATTCTCAAAGGGTTTCGTGTAAACTGCCCAAAGTCATATAACTAGTAAATGGCAGAACCAAAATTCAAATCCAAGACTCTTTGACTTCCAAACCTAAGCATTTAACTACATCACCTCTAAGTTCCAGAATAGCCATGTTTATAAAGTTTCATCTTTCAGGTGTATGTTGCAATCACATATATTCATCTCTATGCCACAGAAATGATGCACCATTTTGTTGTCAGCATGAATGTCCATAGTATAGAGATTCGCTCCACTACACCCCTCTACACAACTGATACAGCAGGTTAAAAAAAAAATGGAGCCTTAGAGATAAAGGCTTTGGGAAATATTCTAAGGAAGAAATAATAAATATTTGAATTTATTTTATCAACTGTTTATGAATGTTGGTTCAGAATGCCTGTATCTAGAAAAAAATATTTATACTTCTGTTGTTATCCTTAGCATATTAGGTTAAGTCATCTTTAAATTGCCAGCATATAACACAATTTTATACACAGAATAAACAAGAAATAAATATTGTCTATACCTAATTTAATTCATAAGCATTTTCCCAAATGTAATTTATCCTGAAAATTTACCTCAGTATCTCTTTTCTCATGGGTCTCTAAAAGAAAAAAAATTTAAAAAGCAAAAGTTTAATTAATGTTTAAGTGGGAAGGGAAAAGCCAAGGCAGAAAAAGAAAATCAATATTTAAAATATGGTTAAGCACCCACATAAAGAAGGAAATAGTGTATCCGCATGAAACAACTAGATCCTACCCATAAGATAGGTAGGCTGAAAAATACTTTTAAAAATGTATATGTTCTTTATCTGATGTAATTTATAGGAGAAAAATTCTAATAGTGTTTTCTAACAATCACTTACATTGACTTCAAGTGCTTTATCCAACTATACTAAAAGGGAACTTGAAAAGCTAATATTTTAGGCATTGTTGTTAATATTTCAGGCATCTAAGATCCAGAAGACCCACGGGGAACTGATCCCAGCACCAGTGTAAGGAATATGGCATTAGAAGATGGCAACCAAGAAATGTGGTCTTAAATTTTGGCATGAAAACTTGAAGGCACACAAAGATTCCAGGACTGAGTTCTGCAGCCGTAATTGAATCTCTTTCCTTGGTCATCCTCAGGGACAGGTAGACAATCTTGCTGTCATCTTTCCTCTTCACTTATCAGAAGTCTAGAGGAAACAATATCCCAATGTAGTTATTTGTATGGACAACAAATCTACGGTTACCCCAGGATAGATTTCTCATCTATTTAGAGAATGCCACGTCAGTGCCCATGAGTCATATGAAATCGATGACCATCACTCCTTAACCCTGCTCTTAAAATTATGTACAAAAATAGCTACTTTACTTAAATCCCCATTGAGTCCTTCTGTTGCCTTTGAATGCTGATCAAGAGGATTATTTAGCATTTAAAATCTCCAATGCCTTTTTTCCTAGTCTTTCTCTTATTGTTTTGGATGGGAGAATAAGGAAATCTAAGTCATATTGCCAGGGACTCACATTTACATAAACATTCCTATTTTCTATATAATTTAAATGTTCTTTTTATGACTTGAAAAAAAAGGAGAATGAAATCAGTCTCTCTTCTGCACAATGGCAATAGCACTCAATAACAATTTTTGCATAAAATTATTTTAATTTTAAGTGGTAGTGAAAACGTTAGCTAAAGTAACTGTATTCCTCTTGCTTTCACTAAACAGCTCCTTTAGCTGTGTCACTAAATAGATGGAGTACCTGGATGGTGTCTGAGCTGGTGAAAATCAATGACCAAAACTCACTGTGTGGTTTTTCTCCAGTTTCTCCCTGCCCCAGATCCTTTCTCCACCCTCTCATACCTTTCTCTGTGCCCCAGGAGACTGGCCCCTGCCACTGCACTAGCCAGACTCCCTCCCAGCTATTCACTATGTGTCCAGCCAACAATGCGAGGCTCTGGCAAGAGATTGGTAAAGGGGAGGAGTCAGAGGTTGGGGAGATTTTCCTTTCTCCCTCCCTGCTTTGGTGCCCCTCTACAGCTACAGCTTCTACCTGACAGCCCTTCCCACTGCTCAAGCTCTCTGACTCTAGGACCATCTTTCCCCCCAACCCCCCACCCCCATTCCCCTCTAGGCTAGGGGGTGGTGTCAGTTTCCTGCTGTCACTCCTCTCTGAGGGCCTGATATCTTTTCTGTTCACCCAGCAAGTAGTCCCTTCATTAAACCCTCTTCGTTGGAGTGGATTCTGTTTCTTACTCGGTCTCCACTGATACAATTGGGAACTTGAAAGTAGAGCAACTTAACCTTTTCTGTTCTAATCCCTTAACTCTCTTGTAATGTCTGTGAAACATAACCTTTCTTCTCTTGGTGTAATTGAGGCTGGAATGAAACAGTTCAGTAATACTGTCATGTTTCTGACCTTGGTCATGTTTAACCCTGGTAATCAGGAAGCATCATGATGTTCATGAGCTCTGTGCACTGGCAACCTGCTTCCCTTGGGCCCCCTCTGCAGCCATCCTTCTCGCCAAGAGGAGTGGGGCACCCTGCTTCCTCTTGTTGCAGGGGGAGCAGAGAGCAGCCAGGGTGGTATCAGACAGTGATCAGACAGCAGTGCCTGTGAACCCACACTGGCTTTTGAGACAAAAGGAAAAATCAGTAACCCTGATCCCATCTTGATTTAAATTTTTGATATTTTGTTCATCAAGTATTTTTGTGTTAATTTTAATTTAAAGATATTGTGTTAAAAATTGATTTATCTTGATAACTGAGTTTTGGGTGCCTCTTTACATTTTGCATCCATGGTGAGGGTCTTACTCTCCTCTCCCTAGTCCAGCCCCGTTCAAGAGAGTCAGAGCACTGCAAGTTCTCTCAAGTTGACAGAGAGGCACAGCTAGGTTATGGTGAGTGAATAAAGACACAAGCTTGAGATTTAGACAGACCTAACTTTGAATGTTAATCCCACCACTTACTGTTTAATAGCTGGCAAGGTTCTTAAGGTCTTTAAGCCTCAGTTTCCTCTTTGCAAGCTGGAGATAATAATATAGGTCAACAAACCCTAATCTGCATTGCAATGTCCAAAATGTTCTTAGAACCAAAAGATTTTTCATACATTCAGCACAAACACATTTGGTAGCAAATACTGATGGAATTGAGGTAAGGCAACTCACAGTCTTTATTTATTCCACTTACAAAATGATTACTTGTGGGTTGCTGCCTCTGATCTCACTGGAGATGGTACAAATTAAATATGTGGTGTATGTACCATATAACTTTTCCAAAATCTGAAAGTTCTGAATTCAAAAACATATATGACCCTAAGGTTTTTGGATAATGATTATGATCCTGTAATAGCTCTTTGCGAGGATTCAGTGAGATGATGCATGAGGGTCCATTACAGAGCGAGGGCACCTGGTAAAAACTAACACTCAATGGAAAATAGGCTTTCCCAGGGCCCTGGAAACCCGAAAGCAGAGATTCCATTCTGGGGCACCCAGGCCCTGACACTGCTTACACCCTGACTGAAGACGAGATCTTGCAGACACTGAGTTGGGTTTGAGAGTCAAATAGGTTGTTGCATAATCACTTTCAGCAAATGATGGAAACCCTGAATATTAAAGGTCAGCGGCTTGGCAAGACCGGCCCTTTGCCCACCTTGTGCGGACAGTGCCTCTGGCAGCTGTGGGCTCCTGTTAGATTTGCGGGGAGCCAAGGAAGCTTTGCTGAGATATGCTGTGTCTTCTCCTCTCCTGTGTGGCCACCTCCCTTCCGATTAGGTTTGCATCCTCGGCTAATTAAATCAGGAACTTAAATCTAACCTTGCAGTGTGTATGTTGGGGGTGGGCCTCTTCCTGTCAATGTGTAACCTGGCTGAAACACTGCAGTGCTCAATGAACATTCACTATTAATGTCATCTTGATCATTATGATTTCCTAACTGGCAACAGGCATTTTTCAGAATTGAAGCTTTCTTAGAAATCAGTTGATTTACTGTAAAATCTTTGAGCAATTGCAGATGCAGAGGCTAAAAATTTCACTGTAATTATGAATAAAAGCTTGATTGAAGAAAGTGAAAATGTCATCCCAGTCTGGGGCAGGATATGAACTATATCAGCAGAACATGAAACAATGAAGAGACATCTAGACTGGACCATAACAGAGACAATTCCCTTAATGATACATGATTAAGGACTTTACCAATGTCCAGTAAGAATACGAAGTTCATGTCTAAGCCTGCTTTATATTCTTTAGAATTCCTTGTTTTTAATTATGCTTCATTAACTTGAGAGTACAGTATAGAGTTTTTATTCCACAGCATAGGTTTAGTTATTCTCACTTTTTTATTGTCCCTGTCCTATCTTCAGAAATACTTTTAGATAGTTAACCTGATCAGGGATTCTATCTGGAACTTCAGTCAGACTCTGATGCCTAGAACGGGCAAAGCAGATTGGAGCAATTCTTGACCGTAGCCTGATATCTAGGGGAGCTACCAGTGAGAAGAAGACAGTGACTGAATACACAACCCCCCCCAGGCTTGTTTATTTGAATGAGGGCTATGTGTACCCACCAGAATCTCCTCACAAGACGGGCAATGAAGCAAATCATCTGACTCCCTGGATCTCAGTTTTCTCATTTATAAAACTAGTAAGTTGCACTAGAATATTTTTTCCAAACTTTCTTTCTTTTTGCAAAAGTATCTCCTTATATTATGTTTTTTAAGCCAGAAAGTCCAAAACATGACAGATAAAAATAGAGGCATCCTGTGTGAAGGAGGAGATGGGGCACAGAGTCCCCATTTCATCCCCATGCTGCTTGCCTTTGGAGAGCACTTACGACTCCAAAGGGTTTTATGAGACTCAATGGGCCAGATGGTTTCTAAGAATCCTTTAAGCCCTAACACTCCCTAATTCCAAAAATCTATGAGATTCTAATAGCTGTCATTTACTGTCTAATTTGTACAAAGCTTGAAGTAAGCATTTTACACACAATGTCTTACATAAGCTTTAGAAAAACTTTACAAGGGAGGGTCTATTTATCCCCTTGTACAGATTAAACTCCTGAGGCCCTGGAGTTTAAATAACTTTCCTTTTTTACGGCTGATATCTTTTGCAACAATCTGGATGGAACTGGAGATCATTCTCCTAAATGAAGTATTGCAAGAATGGAAAAACAAAGACTACATGTGCTCACCATTAAATTGAACTAACCAATGAGCACACAAGTGCACAGAGGGAAGTAACACTCAGTGAAGAACACCCAGTGGGGAGAGGGGAAAAAGGGAGGGGAAGAAACCAACCTAATGGGTACAATGAACACTATTTGGGTGACGGGCACACCTATAGCCAGGACTCAAGCATTACAAAAACGAGTCATGGAACCTAAAACATTTGTACCCCCTTAATATTCTGAAGTTTAAAAAAAGAACACTGCTGAAAGGTGATCAAATGAATAGAATAAAAACTATGGAAAAAAATTAAATAAATAACTTCCCTAAGGTCACACAGCCAGTAAGTGTGGCTGTAGGATTCAGGCTCGGTTCAGCTAACCCCAAAGTCCATATGCTCACCAGTATGTCCATCAGAGAATGCAAAGAGAAAAACCAGCCTGCTGGAATAAATATTCTGGGATGAAACTTGGCTTGAAAGGGCCTGGGCTTCACACTGTTGTCTTTTCTGCTCTACACAAGAGCTTTCTCCCCTCTTCTCCTCTGTCTTCTTCTTTCTGCTCCTCTTTTCCCTCCAAAGCATCTCTCTAGGCCTCTAGAAAGGTATGGCAGGAAACATGGCCACTGACTGTTGCCAAGTGCCACAGCTTATGCTCTAGGAACCCAGACAGAAAACTCTGGGAGCATTTCCCCAGGGGCAGGTGCCCATCTCTGGACCACGCCCCTGTGGCCCTGCTCAAGGCGGCAGGATAAGGATGTAACACGGCTGTTCCTGCAGCAGCTGGACAGCAACCCTCAGAACAGAGAGACAGAGAGGCACAACCACCCTGAGGAAAACATGCTGGAGGGTGGCTCCATTGCGCAGAAAGATGGTCCTCACTGGATTTGAAAAAGATGGCCTTGTTTTTATTTTCTTGTTAAAACACACAATTTTTGAGTACTTGCTTTGGTCATGCTGTGTGACTATATAAAACTCTGGATGTCCAAGAATGTAGTTTTATCTAGGGGTTTCCATTCACTATTTGTACAGCCCTGGACAAGTTACTTCTCTCGGTAGTTCAGTCTTTCATTTGTTTGTAGGCTTGGGGTTTTCTTGTTTGTTTGTTCTTTTTGTTTGGTTGGTTGGTTTTGATGTATAAAATGAAAGGATGATTTCTATAGGCTTCTCAATTGCTAACATTTTCTAGGTTGGCAGATCTGTCCAGAAAATATTTCTAATTCCAAATATAAAATCAAGCATTGGGGAAATCAACACAGAAATACTAACAACACTAATGACTTTCACACGTAGCTGCTTGAGGGTTTACATTTGGCCCTCTCTACCACTCTGCAGGACAGTGGTCCAGATGTCATTTTGTCCTTACTCTTCTATGCAAGAAGGAAACCACATCAAGAGGTTAAGTAACTTGTTCATAATCACGCAAGTGACACCACAGAGACTTGAAATCGGGTCTTCCAATTTAGAGTCAGTATACCCTGGTTGGAATAACTTCCCTAGCCATCAGACAGTCTCAGCTTCAGTCATGGTCATTTCTCTATTACTGGTTCTCAGTTCTAACTAGATGAATTCATAATTGATGCTATGGAGGTCTGATGGCCACCTTCTTTAAAGCAATTCACTCACTGTTTTTGGGTGTGGTGATCAGTGGTATCACCCACAGAAATGCAGCCTACTTTGTGCTAGAGCATTAGTCTACAGCCACAGAACTTCTAGGTCTGGTGTGTTTGACAGTCCTTAGAGGGAAACTACGACCACCTAATCCTATTAAGCTTATTGTGGACCATTGTGTTTTAGAGACAATGCAAGAACAAAACACAAAGTAGGTATTGCATTTATTTGTAATTTGCTATTTTCTTTTTTCCTAGTTCACTCCTTGGAATATGAACCAACCACGTACCTCCTTGTAAACAAGATTACTTAGCATGCCCAGTAAGATTGTGCCTTGTATAATAAATTCTCTGCTCAAAATGGTCCTAATAATGCAGTCTTTTCAGCTTTGAAGGGAGAAAACTTAGTCTTAGTTAGAAAAGGCATTTTTTAAATTTATTTTAAATCATTTCAATGTCAATATCCACATATGTACATAAATCAACTTTGGATCAGACTTTTGGTTGGATTATTAAGAAAGAATATCAGGACAATGAAATAACAAAGAAATATAACAATAGCCCACATGAGTGTAGCCTTTTTACTTCTCCCTTCTGACCTCTTTGAATCCAGCTTTGGTCCCCACCACTGATTACTAAAATAGCACTATTGAAAGAGATTATTGTGCTCTTGATCATTCAAACCAATGGCTCTTTTCTCAGTTCTTGTCATCCTTGAACTCTGCACAGCATCTACCTTTAGCAATGACTCCTTCCTTCTTGAAACGCTCTCTTGCTCTGACTTGGAGGATGTAAGGCTATTGCTATTCGTTTACCTTTCTGAAACTGCTGACTACCTTCTTTACTTGTTTCTGGTGTTAATTTCATCCTCCTCTTGTCTCTATTTACCTCCTACCTCAGATACCAAATCCAGTTCATAGCTTCAAGGATCATCTCTAAGCAAGATCCTTAAGTGCAAATAATTGCGAGTTTCTTTGCAGAAAGATTATGGAAGCAGGGAAGAAGAGTGCAGGTGCTGACTGACCCATACACACTGATCTTCACCCACTGGAAAGAGAATCCAAGCTTCCTGGGAAAAAGACAGACTGGATTTACAATTTATTAACCGTTCAAATTTTTATTCTTGTTTATAAAGCTAATGGAAATCCCCTTCTGCTGTTGGATTTGGGGGAAGTTTCTTTAATTTTCTTTATATCAACCTTGCCTCTTTCTTTCTCTTTTCCAAAAACAGAGGAACTTATATGATCTAGATTTGATATCTACACTTATCAGTACAGAAGCTATTAGATTTTGAATACTCACTCTTCTTTTTATGTCATGCTACAAAATAATAGGCTCGCACAAAGCAAGAAAAGCTTTCAAGAACAACATGTAAACCTATGTGAGAAGTAGTAAAATGAACCAGTTTATGATAGTTTTATGGATGTCTTCCTCAAACCCTGAAAACTTTTGTTGGTACAACAATTCTCATTTTTATATAGATTGAAAATTCCATGGTTGCTTTGAATGAGAGAGAGTACTGAGTGAAGTCACAGGTTCCTATGGATAGAGAAATTCTCTAAGCTCTTTATATATCAGAAAAAAACACACACACATATGTACACAACTTATTAGCTCAACCTCAATTTCTTTATTTCTGAAACACAATTATTATATATGCCCACTAGGGGTTTTGGGGTAATTAAAGACAATGATGTAAAATGCCTAGAAACATAGTATATTTTCATTAAATAGTAGTGGCTTTTAGAGTAGAGTGGAGGAGAAGAACCAGGAGGCTAAAAGAAATCCAAATAGGTTAAAGGAAATCAGTCTATGGTTCTACTGGAAGCCTAGTTCAAGACAGACCAAGATACCTGGCATCCTACTTCTCTTCAGAAGTATAATAACAAGCATAATTACAATTATTATTTAAGTTTTCTCATTGGTATGATAACGGAAAGAGATAAATAATATCCAGATAAAAATCCAGAAGTGCGGTTGAGAGCTCTGGTGAATGTGAAAGGAAAACTTAAGAACAGTAAGGGCTGCCTAGATCATTTGTAGTTCTATGCAAAGGTCAAATAGGTGTTTGTTTACTTACTTGCTTTTATTAATTTAGATTATTTGGTCTTAGCCTATGAAGTATATTAGCCTCTGGAACACTGGAAAGAATTTAAAGGCTAGATATGAGCACAGCATAGTCAAGAGAACCTCATCAATGAGACTTGCCAGGTGTAGATGCAGGAAGGTAGGGTTAGGTGCTCTGGACCTGCCATCCCTGGTAGTCTATGGGTGTTAAACTGCATTTGCATAGCTGCCTGGGTGAGCTTTTTAAATTTCCCAAGTCACTCTGAAACAAACTTTGAGATGAATGCTTTGTACCCCAGCAGTTCCCTGCAGAAGCCTAGGTAGATTCAGATCTTCATGTAGGTAAAGGATGCTTCTGCTTCAAAAATCAATCACAGAAAGCAGCAGAGGGGAACCTGAGCTGTCTCTTGTTGGTGTCAAGCTAAAGACAAGAGAAAAGAAATCACCTTACTGCATGGGGATGAACAATAAAATCCTGGGAACTGACCTATGACTGAGTAGTTATAGAAAAATGCCCTGTTTGCTTCCCTCAGCCAATTGAATCATGACACTTTCTGTATCCTGAAAAAATATCAACTGCCATTTAAAAAAAAAAAAGGAAGACCTGAATAGAATGTTTGATCAACTAATGGATTCATCTTAATCATATCAATCTTTAGCAAGTACCTGAAAGAGTAGGCTTATAACAAAAGTTACAAAACAACTACCCTGTTTTAGATTACTCCTAAAAAGTGTTGGACATATCTCTTAGAAAAAAGAACAAAAAAATCATAATAATATTTAATTAAATTTCAATTATCCAGAGGTTGATGGTTCCATTTGTGGATGGTTCATACTTCTATTCTCCTTCTGCCCTCTCTGGCTGAATGCTTTTTGGCTATTACAGTGTCCTCGTGCATGTCCAGGAGAGAACAGGCAGGGAGAAATAGCAGCAAGCATATACATTGAAAGGCCCATAAAAGTGAGGGGATAGTGAGCACTTTGCATAAGCAAGGCCCATGTATCATCTCTACATCTAAAAATGTCATGCTGTCCATGGCATATTATGCTGTCCTGCCAGCTCAGGGCTTTGTATCATCAGCATTCAGTAAACATCAGTTGAAAGAAGGTATAACTTAGCAGTAAAGGGTCCAGGCTGTGGAGTCCAAGGGCAGCTATCCATGGTGGAAAAAACCTATATACCTTCTGAGACAGAAAGTTCATGGACCATGGGCCATCCCTGTCAAGCACCCTTTCACGAGTGTGACTAGTTCACCTTGAACAAGGTGACTCCATAATGGATGTCTACGTCGCTTGGCATGAAAGGATAATCTCTACCTTTCCAAACTGGACTCTGTTACAATTATTCAAATGTCAAGAAATATTTCACAGAATTTTATCAAATTACCCAGTTGTGACTCACAAGGGACTCAGCTTTCTTCCTACCATTCTCAGGCTGCTGTATATGTAAAGTGAGAACTATTTAATATCTGATGTACAATAAAGCTAAATTGTCCAACTTATATTTTATAGGAGAGATCTTAATATTTCCCTGGGAAACATGTAGTGAGCCCCTCAAAAAACCACACTACTGCTGGGGAATGGGAGAGATCAAACTTACATAGACCTGTGTTATTGAAATAAAATAGGAAAGAAGATAAAATGGAGAAACTATGCAAGAAGAATATTTAAAACAAGAAAATAAATGTAGCATACTGAAACTAGATTAAGAAGATTGACTCCAGACTTTTTTTAGGCAGAAAATGCTTTGCACTCAAGAAAATTAAAGGAAACATAGACTGTGTAAAGTGATGGGTAAGAGATGAGATAAAATTACAGACTGAGATGAATAGGAGAAATAGCAGAATTAGAGAAAAAATTCAAAAAGAACTTCTGGCAAAACAGAGGCAAATGTTGTCTCTTTAAAACCACCAGAACAGCAAAATGATATTAGAGAAAACTTCATGCCCAGTGAAACTAGGAAATGGCTACAATCCAAAATAAATTTTTAATAAAATTGAGAGAGGGCACAGAGTGCCAATAGGTTATAATATCTCTAACCCTGAGAAATAGTCTGGAGATCAGAAAGGGGAAGAAGGGAAAGAAGTAGTTAGTTGTAGTGCTGACAAACAAAGTCAGCTGAGCTGAGTAAATCAATGCAAAATGTCAAACAAAAGATATGAATGTGCAGGACTTTCCTCTGAGCCACTCCTGTCTCCCACTCAGCACAGAGCGTGCTTACCGTGCAGGGGCTCTGGAGTTTAGACTCACTCAACCAGAGTCTTTAGGAATGGGATCCAGGAATCTGCTTCAACAGCATCACAGGGGATTTAGTCAAAGGGAATTCAAGGATGACGCTGAGTAACACAATAATATAAAATACTCATATATGTTTATATCTATTTACTGGTGGCATATAGCATATATATGGCATTTTACACTTTGCATATTGGCATAGAATAGGCAATTCACTACAAAGTACCTGTAGATAATTTATAAAATTTGACCATATATTAACCCTCAAGGAAAACATTAATAGATGCCAAAAAGTACAAATAATGTAGATCAATTTTCTTCATCTAGAACTCAATAAACTAGTAAATAACAACATAATTACAATTGAAATGTAACCCAAACAACCCAATCTCTTAAAAATGTAAAAACTCTACCTCAGAAAATCTATTATTAAAAGAATGAATTGAAAGAATAATTAAAAATTATAAAAATTAAAATACTTCATTTTCAAAACTAAGACATGTGGTCAAAGCTGTATATAGAGGAAAATATATAACCTTAAACATACCACTAAATAATAATATATTCACAAAAAGCCCAGACCTCATCACTACACAATATATCCACGCAACAAAACTGCACTTATACCCCCAAATCTATAAAAATTTTAAAAAATAAAATAATAATAATATATTAAATTAAATAAGGTATTCAGTTCAAGAACTCCAACAATAAGAAAACCCCTAAGAAAGGCTAAATGAAAGAGCAAATAAAGATAAAACCAGAAATAAATTAGAAGATAGAAAGTGGAACTAGTAAATATACATGAAAGTAAATTGTTTGCAAATGGGTGGAAAAATAATTTTGAAAGACAAACCGCTAGCAAAACTTTGATAGTTTTCTAAGAAAATGTAAACTATCAAAAGAAATTCCAGGAAAAAAAGAAAACCTAAACAAACCAAAAACAATAAATGAAATAAAGTTACTTTCTAAAATTGCCAGTTTTTATACGAAATCTTTGCAAATGTTTAAAAAAATTCTTATGTTATTTAAATATTTCCAGAAAAGGGAGAGAAAGATCAAATCTTCCTATTATTTTTTCAAAGCCAAAATAAGATTCATACCATAAACAAAGATGACATGCACATACACACACAAAACAAAGTCCACTTTTCCTAATTGTCATTTATTTGAAAGAAAATTAAGTTATATTTCTACCCACACTATATACACATGAAAATTTCAAATAGAGTAAAGACTTAGACATATTTTAAAATCACAAAAGTAGTGGAAAGAAAATACGGAAAATAATTTGTGTAAATTTAAAAAGGATTTATCTGCATGAAGAAAACCTAGAAACTTTATTTTTAAAAAAGGTGGAAGGTTTTTCTGAACAAAGATGAACTTCATCGTGGAAAAGATACATTAACAAAGAAAAAGCCATAAACTGGGAGAACATGTATACAGTGTATAAAGCACATCAAAAAAATCAGTAATCATATTACAGCATAGAAAGAGCAAATATGAAATAGTAAGAAAAAAGCAAACAAATAGAAATATTAGTAAAAGATATAAACAGAAAATTCATAAAAGAAATGTAAGTAACACATGCATAGAAAGGGGTCAACCTTACTAAAACGCAAAGAATTATCAATTAAAACAAATATTTTTTAACAGATTGACAAAAATCTTTAAAGATTGTCAAAACCCAATTTTGGAGCTGCTTTGGGAAAATAAGCACGTTGATAAATTGTTGATAAGAGCATAAATTTTGCCAAATATTTTTGCAGGATTTTCTTGCCATATGTTTAACAATGTAAAGTAAATATTTCAAAATTTCTCTTATAGAAGTGTACCCTACAGAGATACTTGAAGAAATGTGCAAGGATGATCACTGAAGCAATATTTGTATTAAATAATAGTGAAAATCTGGAATCTACCTAAATATCTTGAAGAGGAGATTCTCTAAATAAGTTTTGGTAGAGCCAGATGTTAGAAAGTTTGAAAATGAACTAGATTTATATAAACTAATAAGAATGCTATCAATATATTATTGACTGAAAAATATTTGGCAATATTTAACAGAAACTTTCCTTTAGTAGCTAAATCAGGTAGGTTTTATTTGGCTCATACTGCAATCAACTTATTCCACAACTGAAGTGGTTCAAACAGACCTCAGGAATGCAGGGTTTTTCTATCTTTCCGCTCTACTATAAATAACAGGTAGATAGGCCTCCGTCCTTACATTTGTCACCTCAAAGGCAGAAGATGGTGACCACACCACCAGACTTCACATCTCTATTTCAGGCAGCAAAAATACTTTCTCTTTTTTTGGGGGGCAGGGATCCCCTGTCCATGGACTTTTACCTATGTCTATCTGGTAAATTGATTGCTTTTATGGACTGAATTTCTCATGCCTTCCATATTCATGCTCTTTGGTTTTGACTGTGAGTTTGGCCATGTGCCTTGATTTGACCACCAGGACAGCAGCAAACTTGGTGCAGCAGACACTTGAAAATGAACTTGCACATTTCTGCTTTCCCTCTTGGACTACCGGCACTACCATGAGAATATGCCCAGCTAACCAGCTATAGGGATATGAAAGGCACGTGGGGAAGAGCTGAGTAATCCCCCCTGAAGCCTCCCCAGCCAGTCCACCAGCTGACCACAGACACACCAGTGAGCCCAGCCACCATCAACTGAGATCTGCCCAGACCAGTGGAAATGCCTGGGAATTTTAAATAAAATTTTAAATTGTTATTTAGGCTGCTTAATTTGTATGGTCTGTAGAAATTAGTGACTGATGAAACCTTATTGTTCAGAACTATATGCCAACATCACTTAATTGAAGGAAGTCTAGAAAATTAAGGGTTTTTACCTAAACATTTGATTCCCTCAAAGAGTCAAAATTTTAAAAATAAGAATTAAGGGGGAAAATTGACATTAGGAAACCACTGTCAATATTTACCCCCAGTTAGATAGAAAGATAGATAGACTGATCAATATTTTGGTATCAAAGTTAAACAGATTGAGACAGACAGACCAAAAGGTTACTGGTTTTTGTCTAAGTCAGGAATCAGCACATTTTTTTCTGTAAAGGGCTAAATGGTAGATATCTGGAGCTTTGCAGGCTGTTTGGTCTCTGTCCACTACTCAGTTCTGCCACTATAACACAAAAGCTGCCATAGACAATGTGTAAACTAATGGATGTGGCTATGTTCCAATAACATTTTTTTTACAAAAACATACAGTGAGCTAGATTTGGCTTGTGAGGTGTAGTTTGCAGATCCCTGCTCTCTTGCTAAGACCATGGGTGATTCTCACTTTCTTGTTCATGTTTTTCTGTATTGAATGAATGTTATAATCAGAAAGAAAAAATGTACAGTCATTTTTAATTTTAACAAAGCTGATAATATCTGGGCTCTCAGTCCTGTTCCATTGGTCTATGTCTCTGTTCTTGTGCTGCTACCATGCTGCTTTGGTTACTATAGCCTTGTAGTATAGTTTGAAGTCTGGCAGATCAATGCCTCCCACTTTGTTCTTTTTACTTAAGATTGCTTTGTCTAGATGGGGTCTTCTCTGGTTCCACATGAAGCATAGAATTATTTTTTCTACATCAGCAAAAACTGATGTTGGTATTTTGATAGGGACTACACTGATTCTGTAAATCACTTTAGGTAGCAAAGACATTTTAACAATGTCGATTCTACCTATCCAAGAGCATTGTAGGGTTTTCCATCTGTTTACATCCTCTGCAATTTCTTTTCTCAGTGTTTTGTAATTCTCTCTATATAGGTCTTTCACCTCCTTAGTTAGATATGTTCCTAAATATTTAATTTTCTTTGGTGCTATTGTGAAAGGTATTGCATCTTTGATTTGTTTCTCGGCTCAACTGTTATTGGCGTATATGAAGGCTATTGATTGTGTGCATTGATTTTGTATCCTGAGACTTTGCTGAATTCATTTATCAATTCCAGTAGTCTCTTGGTTGAATCTTTGGGGTTTTCTAGGTATAATATCATATCATCCATGAAGAGTGAAAGTTTGACCTCTTCTGCCCCCATTTGGACACCCCTGATTCCTCTCTCTTATTTGATTACTCTGGCAAGGACTTCCAGCACTATGTTGAATAGAAGTGGAGATAGTGGGCAACCTTGTCTTGTTCCAGTTTTAAGGGGGAATGCTTACAATTTTTCCCCATTCAGTATGATATTGGCTGTGGATTATCATATATGGCTTTAATAATTTTGAGGTATGAGCCATCTATGCACGATCAATATTTATGTCGCACATGGCAATAATATTCACCAGGGGGCAGGCAGGTGGGAGGAGAGTGGAGGGGATGGGAAATCTCTCACTGAATGGGTGTGGGGAGCACAGTTTGGGGGATGTCCACAATTGTAGCTCTTACATGGGCAGTGCATGGGCAATATATATAACCAAAGTGTTGTACCCCCATAATATTCTGAAATAAAAGGAAAAAAAATTAAAAATTAAAAAAGCTGATAAGACATATCAAAGCTATATTCAGACACATTCAAAACCTTTTTTTTAATATTTTAAAAAATGAACACTCACCTGAAACAATCAGAAAAAGAATAACACACAAAGAAATCAGCATGAAGAAATTAATAAAAATAAAGAATAAAATAGTGAATTAAAAATAGAAAAACCATTGACTTAGTAAGTACATGTAAGAACTAAGCATGTGAGAATAATTTTCATAACATGAAATATATCCTGAGGTTCTTTTGAAAAGACACTGGTTATTCTCCCTTTTCAAACCACCCAGGTTTTTTCTCCCTTCTATTTTCACAAAATACCAAATTTTGTTTAGAAATAATACAACATGCTCCTAAAATGTATTCTTATTTCTCAAATGGGTAAAGCTTCATCTCTTTGAATTCAGCTCAGCCAAATTAATACATCTGCAGGCACACATAGATGAGGAGGGCTGTCATTCAAAAAGGAGCTGAACTCTGTTCTCCCGGAGCTCAGTGTAGCAGAGAAGAGAAACCTGTACAGACATGTGGTAACAGAGTTAAGGGAAAAATAATAACAACTCATTGCTTTGTTCCCTGTTGAGCTTTCCTGCTCAAGATTCTTAATTGTACAAC
Source organism: Daubentonia madagascariensis (assembly GCA_023783475.1). Taxonomy (NCBI): domain Eukaryota; kingdom Metazoa; phylum Chordata; class Mammalia; order Primates; family Daubentoniidae; genus Daubentonia; species Daubentonia madagascariensis. The sequence continues at coordinate 19,792,940 of JAKFHU010001815.1, read as the reverse complement.
ATGCTGTAGTAGGGAGAAACAAAATTTGAAGTAGTGTGATTTGAGTTATGGTTGTGTATTAATGTTGTAAAATCTTAGGGAAATCACTTAATCTCCTGGGGCCTCAGCTCCCTCATCTTTGAAACTAGGGTAGTGACTTTCTCTATAGTACTGAGCTCACAGGGGTGTGAGGCTCGAATGAGATAATGTTCCTGAAAATCCTTTAAATGTGCTATAATGCAAAAGTTATTTTCATTAACACCATTAGCATCCAAGTGTAAATGATTGTGAGTTTCACAAGTCTATTTGAATTTTACACTTCTTCCATTTGCTCCAGAAAACTATCTTCAGTTACCATTTTTTAAACTCAACACCATCTTAAATGAATAGTGTATAAAGGATCTTGATTGACAATGGTGGTTCTCCTTTATCTGAAAGTCACAGTCATACCCTAAAATTAAGATCAGAATGTGATCCAGAGTGTCAAGTCCTTTGTAGTCCAAATATTGGAGGCTGTTCTGGATATGTTGTGTTTACACTTTCAGATGATATTAGTTATTTTTATATTATTTGTTAATCATGTAATTATAATCACAAAACAATAGAGGTTCTCCCAACTGAACTCTAGTTTACAGACTGCACTTACTCCTGAAAGCTCACAGCTAATTCACCCTAGGATGTTGACATTCCATTTCTACCATTGAATTATATGCTCACTAAGAGTCAATCATGTTTGTTCCCACCTCTCGCACCCAGAAGCAACATAAAACCCTTCCTCATTTTGGCTCAGAATACAAGGTACCTAGCTCAGTATCGAACACATAGTAAGTCTGAGTCACTGAATATTTTTTAAAAAACCACTTTCAGATGACTTTTGAAAATGTAAGATGAAGAATTAAAATTGACATCAATTCCTTTGTCATTTTCAAGTACTTCGCTAGCACTGGATGCATTTGCTATTTATCTTTTCATTTTTTTTATTTTTTGGACTCATCAGCCAATTTTCAAAACAATTTGAGTTCACTTTTTGTAAAAGAGTCTTCAGGAAAATACTCTGTCAAGGGCTTTGGGACATTCCAGATAAATGACACCCCCTACATTCCTCTGATACTAATCACCCATTTATAAATCCGTTCAAAAGAAAGCGTTCCTCTGTGCCAGGCTGCCCTTTGCACACCCCCGGGGCTGCTGCTGTCCGTCCTCCCCCTCTCCGTGGATCAAAACTTCATTCTCTATCTTGTTACCATGTCAAGCTGACGTTCCTCCTGAGACTTCGTTCTCAGAGAAGTTCTGCTCAAGATTTGGGACATTAGGAAGAATAAAATTACTAATCTTTTATGTCCTCCTCCTCATTGTCATCCCCAGACATTTATATTTTTCTACTTCTCCACTTATAATTTAGATCACCTGTAAAAATACATATGATGAAGTCTGGGCAAATTTGGGCTTACCTTTGGATTACCTTCTGGTTGTTGTCAATGTGCTCCAAAACCCACACATAATGTGAAAGGAAGGAAAAATTAGATAGCAATCATTGTATGGCCAAGCTATGAAAGAATCAGTTTTTTAACTTTCCCTAAACTAAGCTAGAATAAGAAGAAATCATAAATAAAATTAAAATTTGATTGATAACTCAATATCAGTGATATGGCGAAAAATACCAAACTGGGAGCCGGAAGCTTTGGCTTGCCACTAACTTTTTATATTTGCTAGAACCTCAGATAATGAATTTATTGTAAAAATATATATGGAGAAAAAAAGCAGAATCCTTTTTAATCCCATAGCAGGTATACCCTGGATGTCAAAGAAGAGGAAAGATGATTTAGGGTTTAAAGTCATTTTACTACCAACATTAACTTGTCACTCTATATTTAGACAATCTTTTGCCAAGATGGTGACTCAGTAACCCTCTCTATCTCTACTGCTGTATATCTTTCAGTTTCTGCTTAGTCATGACATCTGTACTTTGAACTTGAATGTACTCATAGCCTGTACATATTTATAGCCTCTCATACCACTACCATCTTAGAGTCTCTGTTACTTGTCTTCAGTATCTTCTTTAACATCAGCCTTCATTACCGACTGGAACACTTCCCTTATATTTGTCATTCAAAAGGAACAGAATCTGCTGTTATTGTCACTATCATTTTGTTTTGGCGAAGCTCTTATGCCAGACCATCTCTTGGGCTGGGGATAGCCAGTAGGTGAATGCAATTGTATTTGAGTCAATTTCCCAACCTTAACTTCACTTAATCAACTGTTGCTGGTGCTGCAAAATCACATGATGATTGTGTTTAGTGACCATGAGTTCTTTGATTTGTCCCTTTTTTTTTCTTTTTTTGGTTCCTACTCTGTTAAGTATTATTCTAGATTTTGAAGAAATAGCAGTGAATGAAACAGACCAAGAGCATAACAACATTCTGGTAGGAATCAAAATTTACCCCAGATGCTACAAATTAAATGGTTTTGATGAAAGAGCTACTTATATATGTTGGGAAACATTTGGGAAATAAACAAGGGAGTGAGGCATCCCAAGACTAGCAACAGTGAGAAGCTACTGGCACACCTAATGTTGAAGGGGTGAGGGGCACATAATGGTACAGAAACCCATGAGGCTTTGAGACACAGAGGAAGAGCTGCCTGGAGGAAGTCCCGAGGGTTGCAGATACTGTCCAAAGACAAGGAAATTGAGGAAAGACATATCCCAACCTCTCTCTCCTCCCACACTCCAGTCTCCTACCAGGGCTTCCCTTGGCCAAACTCAGCTGGAAATACGAGAATAAGGGAGGTGGGGTGATGTAGTCCTCAGCCTCGGAGATCACGGGGCAGAGCCAAGAAGTGTAGAAAATAAATTGTATGGAGGTAACTGGAAAATCAGGGTCACCAAGTGAAGTACGCAGTTAAAAAAATTACACTGAAACAATACAATTTAAAACAATATAGTTTGGATAAAAATAAGCACAATAAAGACAAAGCGGGGGCGAAGAGGATGGAAAGTGAATTTTAAGAAAGGAGAGATTGTTTTAGGATATTAGAAAAATATGTTGACAAATTTGTGTCAATTTAATAAAGAGAAGGGATACTTGCTTTGGATTGTTTTCTTTTGGAGTATTTGATATGCAAAAGGAATGTATGTAACATACGCAAGTTATGAACGTAAAGAGGACAGCAAAATCACAAATATTCTCAATACCACCCGTCACTCTTTCCTCCTTCCTCTCTCTGCACTGGTAGGGCCCACCAGCCTGGGTTTCAATTTTTAATCACACCTTTGCTTTTAAAAAAAATATGTTTATCTTACATTTATTCCTTTGTGTCTTGTTTTATTCACTCAATACTACCTTTTTTTTTTTTTTTTTAAGAGAGACAGGATCTCACTCTGTTGCCCAGGTGGAGTATGGTGGTGCTATCATAGCTCACTGCAGCCTCAAATGCCTGGGCTCAGGGGATCCTCCCGCCTCAGCCTCTGGAGTGGCTGGGACTACAGGTGCATGCCACTGCACCTGGATCAATATTTACTTTTTAATATTCACCCATGTTGATGCACATTGTTGTAGTTCATCTTCACTTCTGAATAGATGTTCCAATATATGAATATTCTATAATTTTTCATCCATTTTCCTAAAGACAATGTTTCACCAATTTGTTGCTGTTATGATGCTAATATATATATCCCTATATCTGTCTTTTGGATACATGAGCAAGTATTTGTGATATATAATACATGCAGGAGCAGAATTGCTGAGTTATGGAGTATGTGCATGTTCAACTTTACAAAATAGTGCCAAGTTGTTCAAAGTTATTGTACCTTGTGTACACTCTCACCAGTACCGCTTAAGAGTCTCACTTGATTTGTATGTTTGCCATTATTACATATGGTGAGAGTTTGTATATTTCTCAACAGAGCAAGTGTGTAATGGGAATTCATTATGCTTTTAAACTGCATTGCCAAAATGAGGTTTATTGTTGTATATAATTAATGCCCACTGTGTTTCCCCATCTGTGAAATACCTGTTCATATCTTTTGCACATTTTTCTATTGGGTTGTTTAAATTTTGCTTTAATTCATAGGACTTCTTTATATGTTCTATATACTAATGCTTAATCTCTTTCTGTATTACAAATATCTCCTCCCAGTTTGGGGCTTTGTATTTTTCTTTTTGGAATCTTTTGATAAACAGAAATTCTTCTTTTGAGTGTTGTTGAATTTATCAATGTTTTCTGTCAACTGTGCACTGTCTTCTCACTTTAAAAAGTCTTTCTCTGTCCTGAGATTACAGATATTCTCTTGTATTGCCTTTTAAACTGGATTCCACAAATTGCAGCCTGAAGGCAACTGCTTGTGTTTGCAAATACAGTCTATTGAAACACAGCCATGCCAATTCTCTTGCATAATATCTATGCTGTCTTCACATTACAGGGACAGAGTTAATAGTTGTGACCACATGGCCCACAAAGCCAAAAAACATTTACTATCTGGTCCTTTAGAGAAAAGTGTGCTGAGCTGGATCTAAAATATTATTATTCCTTTCTCATTTACCTCCATTTGTTTGGGGGTAGCAATGCCATTTTCCTGTCTTCCAGATGGATTACAAACGATCACAGCACCACTTATTAAATAGTTCATCTTTTCCTTACTGACCTACACTGTCACCGCTGTCATATATCAAGTTTTCATATATATGTGTGGGTGTCTTTATGGGCTCTTTTCTCTTCCATTGCTCTATTTGTCCCTCTCTGTGTCATTTCAGCACTGTCTTAACACAGCTTTACAGTAAATCTTGACATCTGGTAAAGCAAGTCTTCACATTGTTCTTCTTCCAGATTATCTCATCTTGGACACCCAATCTTCTATAAAATTTTAGCTTTAGTTCAGAAAGCTTCATGAGAAATATGACAGGTATTTTGATTAATGTATAGATAAGATTAATCTATAGGTCATAATTGCCATCTTTATTATTTTCAGTATCATGAAGATGTTATATGTTTATGTATTTATTTTCATATGCACATAGGCTTTAACATCTTTTAATAAAGTTTTAAAATTTTTCCATAAAGTTTGCATATCTTTTGTTTGATTTATTCCTATATGTTATATTTTATAATGCTAAATGTTATCTCTTTAATTGATGTTAAACTCTATTGCTATTTTTAGATATTGAGCATACATCTAAGAACCGTGTTAAACTTGCATTATTTCTAATAATTTTCCTGCATATCATTTGCGGTTTACTATGTACAAAAGTAATGATGGTTTTGTTTCTTCCTTTCCAATCCTTTTAGATTACATTTCCTTCTTGAATGCACAACTTAGAATGTCAAGAACATTAATAAATGGAAGCAGTGATGGTAGTCAATTGTGTTATTCCTAATTTTAGGATTTCATTATCAAGTATAATGCTTATTGTATATTTTTGATAGACCCATTTGTCAGATTAGAAAAGATGCTACCTATTCTGAAATTTCAGGAGTTTTTATTATTAATGAATTTTATCAAATATTTTGCTGTAAATAATATCATTTTTCCCATTAATCTGTTAATATAGTACCTATATTGTCTGATATTAAAACATGTTTGCCTCCCTGGGATATATACAAATTAATAATGATACCTTATCTTTTTTAATACACTGTTGGATTTCACGTGGTAATACTACATTTATGATTCTGCACGTTTGATTAATGGAACTCACTTATAATCATTCTTTCTGTCATTGTCTGTGTTTGAATTTGGTGTTACTACTAAACTAGCCTCATAGAATATGTTGAAAATGTGTCTCCTTTTTTACTATGCCCTGGAAGAATTTATATAAGATTGAAGATATTTGTTCCTTATGTTTTATAAATTTCACTCAAACACCATCTTGATCTTGCATTTTCCTTGTGGGAAGATTTTTAATTATTGATTCAATTTCTTTTATGGTTATGAATCTATTCAAGTTTTCTATTCCTTCTCGAATCAGTTTTATGGAGTTTTTTTTCCTAGATTTGTCTGTTTCATCTACAATTTTAATTTTTGGTAAACAGTTTTTTAGAGTTTTCACTTATTGTCTTTTAACTATGCTTTTGTCTCTAGTGATATCTCTTTCTTATTTCTCATAATGTTTATCTGAGATTTCTATCTTTTCTTTTTGTACTTCAATTACATCAAAGGTTGGATGATGTTTTTTCCTTTCCAAAGAGGCAATTTTTTCTTTTGTTAACGCTTTCTAATATATGTTGGTTTCCTATCTCATTTCTTTATACTCTTGTCTTTATTGTATGCTAGCTTCTATTTTGTTTGAGTTTGTTCAATTATTCTTTTTCTAATGTCTAATGTTTATGCTTAACTATTGACTTGAGACCTTTCTTCTTTTCTCATAAGTGGAATTAAGCCCATAAGTTTGCCTCTAATCACTACACAACCTGTACCCTACAGGTTGAGTAATTTTTAAATTATCAGTTTAATTATTCTAAATATGCTCTAAAATCCTTTCTTATATTACCTTTGGGCCAAGTTATGCAAAGATATATTTTTAAATTTCTCAATGTAGGGAATTTTAAAATATTTTTCTTTAATTATTGATTTCTTGATTAGTTGCACTGTGGTCAGGAAGATGGTTTGTATAATTCTGATTCATTGAAATTTATTGAGACTTGCTTGCTGTATGGACCACAGACTTTGTATCTCTAGGATACTGGTCCCCTGATATTTATTGAAGCTTGATTTACAATCTTAAATATGATTGATTTCCAAAAACATTCTTTGTGGTCTTGAAAAAACACATTTATTCTCCAATAGAAAAATACTTTGTATGTCTACTAGATTATACTTCTTAATTGTGTTCTTCAAATCGTCCATATACTTGCTGGTTCGATTGTCAATAACTGAGAGAGTAGTGCTCTGATCCTGGATATTTCTGTTTTTCTCTATAATTTTGTCAAATTTTTGCTTCATATACTTTTAATCTCTTCTATCATATTCTTAAGAGGCATTATATTCTCCTAGTGGATTAAACACATTAATATATAATGATACTCTATCTCAAATATTTTCTGTCTTAAGGTCTATGTTGTCTGATACTAGTACATTAGTTAGAACCATATGAAATCACTAGTTTTATAGATCAAAAATTGGCACGATCGCATAGTTCAATCCAATAGCCTTGTCAGTTTTTTTCTTTGTCTTCTTTGTGCTTTTGCATTAGGTATGTTTCTTATAAACAGCATCTAGCTTGATCTTTTAAAAGCATCTCATCTGACAATCTATGCCAGTTTGCAGTGTTTCCTGATATATTTGGATTTATTTCTACTGCTTTATTTTGTACTTTCTCTTTGTCCCAAATTTTGTGATTTTTTTCACTTTTCTTATATTAAATTTAAAAAAAAAGAACTTTGCACAAAATAAATTTAACAGAGCTTGTTTCAGCAAAAAATGATTCATGAATTGGACATCACTCAGAACCAGAAGAGGTTCAGAGAACTCTGCTACAGCGTGGACAGTGAGCTTTTGTAGGCTGGCGTGGTAGGGAAACAAAGAAAATATATTTGATTGGTTAGAGTGAAAAATCCCTTTTTAGAAGTTAGTTTGCAGTTTCTGATTGTTAAAGTCTCTAGTTTTGTTGTATTTCTTACACTGGGATTTAGTTTGCTTACATAGGGACCTAAAACCCTGGGGCTGTCTCAGTTTAATGGCCTTCCTGTTAGAATTTTTTAACAACTGCCCTCTTTTAGATTGATTGAGGTTTTATTTTTCCTTTGCTTTTCATTTTTTCCTTTTACAAATTTGGAATATAAACATTCTATTATTTCAGTGATTATCCTTGAAATTTTAATATGAATGCTTAGCAAATTCTAACAGTAATCAGTATTATTGCCCTCAGTCCAACAATACAAGGACCTTCTAACATAATTCCAATCACTTCCTCCCAGTTTGCAGCTGTTGTTGCCCAAGCGTTTAGCTCTTCGTTGCTTTGTTTTTACTCTACACATTGGGCATTATTATTATTATTGATTTATATATACTTTATAAACGTGTCCTTTTAGAATTCTGATTAAATACATGTTGGCTCTAGTTATTCAATTGCCATGTTTATCAACCTCTCTTATTTTCCAACTATTGGTCTCTGCCTTCTGCATTCTATAGAAATTTTTCAGATCTATAATACAGTTTACTAATTCTCAATTTAGGCACTTCTATTACACTACCCAACACTTTACATTAAGTTTTAAATTCATTCTTTATGGTTTTCAATTCTAGAATATATAGAAGCTAATGCTTTCATAATCACGTGGCTTAAAAACCCTGTAGCCCAAAAGTTAGAGTCCCTCTCTCTCTCCCAGTCTAATGTTGATTTCTACTCAATGTTTATGCTCTGCTCCAGAATGCAATAGACCCAACACTTCCTACTATGTCTATTTCCATCTGTTTAACCCCCCAAAATACTGGTGTGCATTCTGACTGATAGTCTGTATTTGTATGCTTAAAAGCAACCTTGAATTATAATTCTAGACAATATCAACATGATAAACAAAGAAGAGGAACAGTTGCCTTAACAGCTACTGAGAATAACTATAAGATCATTGTATTAAAAACAGTACGATATTAATGCACAAAGAGACAAATTGACCTATAGACCAAGATTTCTGTGAGATATATTTATATCTCAGAATTTAATACACAATAAAGATGGCACCAGAAATCACACTGTTTAGTAAATGATAGGAAAACTGCTCATTATGGAGAAAAATCCATACCAGTTACCACATGCAAAGATAGAATCCAGATATATTAAAGAAATAAGTAAATGAAAATCATAAAGACAGAAGATGAGGTGCCCAAGGTTTAGGGAAGAACTTTTTAAACAAAATGCCAAAAGCATTAAGTAATGGATTTAATCAAAACAAAATGAAGAAATTCTGTGGATAAAGTTAAGTGAAAGATAGCACAGAAATATACTTTCCATGTCTAAAATGACAGGGAAACTATTAAACAGAATATATAGGAAGTTCACTCATATTAAAAAAAAGCATAGGAATCCCAAATTTTAAAAATGGGAAAAGGATATTATAAATTTGACTTTAACCAAAACTTTTTTCTCTCTTTTTCTTGTACCCTTTCTTTCCACCCATTCACTCAGCAGAATGCACTGCCTCAGGGAAGGGATAATGTCGCAGAAAAGCAGAGAATATCTTTTTGGTGACAAAAGCATAACTTTGAAATACATAATTTTTAGGCCATAAAACATATTTGGAAAAGCGGATAAAGAGCCAGGCCTCTTTGTCCTCAGACTACATGAACATGGACAGGATTTCAGGGCACAAGGAGAGTCGCAGCAGAAGCAGAGCTTGGGTGAGGCGGGCTCCTGAGGTCAGTGTCCCGCAGTAAGGTCTCCCTCAGACAACTGGGAATCTGACACTAGACAGAACTGGTCCCCTCATCTCAGGGGAGAGCCTGGAGCCAGCAAGTCCCTCAGCCTGGCTCCCTAGAATGACACTGCAGAGAGGCCTAAGGCCACCTCACAGAGCATGTTGTAGCCCAAACAGGACGAGAAGTTCCCTTGTGCCTGAGAGCAGAGCAGAGACAGCTGCTCTGAGAGCCCTGAGTCAGATCAAGGTAAATGCACCAGGGCTGCAAGTCCCTGGTGGGAATGGGACCCCTCAGATGCATCTGTGTGGATGCAGAATGATTTCGAGGACAGGCCAACCTGTATCCTTAAGTTCCTGTCCTAGATCATAGGCAAACCCCACAGAAAGAGAGGGGCATTCCACTAAGCCAGTGGTTCTCAACAGGGACAAATTTTACCCCTCAGGAGACACTTGGCAACGTCTGGAGATATGTTTGGTTGTTACGACTTGGGGGGTGCTGTTGGTATCCGGTGGGCACAGGTCAGGGATGCCACCAAATGTTCTACAGCACGCACGACAGCTCCCCAAAACAAAGAATTGCCCAGCCCCAAATGCTAATAGTGTCAAGGTCAAGAAACTCTGCCCTAAACTGAGATTAGCTTTTGACCACTTGGCAAAGCAAGGGATTTATAATAGAAATTATGTCCATTTATTTAAAAATAAAGAATATTAGTTCATGGATTGAAATGTGGAACCACTTTTTTTACACTAAGGAATATATTACTTCTCTGATATAAAATAATCAAAAATCATCAGTTCTGCATTTAATAAAAAGCTTTTGTGGGGCAGAAGAGTTTAAGTAACTTCAAATAAGACAAAGTGCGGCGCCCGCACACAAGGAGGAAAGCCAAGTGCAAGCGGGAAGGCAGAGCCAGACGCTCACAGCGCCCTCCCAAGCCCGGGGCAGAAGCAGGGCAGGGCGGAGGGAAAACCACGCGCAGCTGGGGCACCCAGGAGCGACATTCAGAGGAGAAGAAGTTGTTCGTCATCAAGGACCCTCGGGACCCTGTGCATTTGTCAGAGAGATGAGATTGTGTTTCTTCCAGATTCTACCCTTAAAGTACACTAAGAAGAGGGAAGGAGAACCCCATACAACCAACTGGCCAGAAGAATATCAGCAAAGGAAAAAACTGGAAGTGTTTTCAAAAATAGCAAATGGAAGGAAAGATCGAAAGCAATGGAGAGAGCAAAAGGAAGGAGAAAGAAAGAAGGGAAGGAGGAAGAGAAGAGGACAGGAGGCAAAGACCTAGAAACAACTGCAGTGGGTAACAAGTGAATTCAGCTTATGTTAACGACATGCCAAAGTGTTCCATTTTTATGTGAAAGCAAATGACTATGAAGTATCACCAACATAAACACTGATTAGAAGAGATTAAATGTCTTGGGATGAAATGTCATAACATTACACAGTGTCAGTTTGCAGTGTTCTCAAAATGTTAATGACCTCCAGCCTCAGCTGCTTCCATTACCGGTGATCACAAGGGAAAGAAACCTCAGCTGCCGAGCTCCCAGGAGCAGCTCAGAGTCTCGCCCCGGCTCCTTGCTGTTAATAGATAAAATTTCATTGAAAATGAGTCGGTGACATTTGCCCATAATTCAGAAGGGACCACATTTTTTAAAAAGAACTCTTCTTTTCCCAGAAAGTAGTTGAGTTTATCTTACCATTTCAATAATGTTCAGACCTGATTCAGTCAGTCTCAAATACCCTTTGGAATAATAGTCTTCTATTCTGTAGCAGTGACATTTCCCCAGCAACAGTGGCATTGGCAGAAAATTAAGGAAGTGAGAGTTCATCATTTTACAAACTAATTCTGGAAGAAAGTGTGGGTCAGGATGAATTTATAACTACTTTACCAGGGACGATCCCAGAATTCTTCATGAACTGTTAATTTAGAATATATATGAGTGGCCACGTCTCCTCATTTACTTTAATAAAAATCATTTGTACCTCCGATCCCCCCAATTATTTTTGCCCCCAAGCCAAATAAAATAGGCAAGCACCCTGTGGTCGCTTCACAGATTAGTCATCCCTTCCTACCTACTCTACTTACCCGGTTTCTCTCACACACCCAGGACATGTGCCTTCCCATCTAACTGGCAACACTTTTGAACGTATGAACCTCCATGTGTATGTATCTGTTGCATAGTAATGTGTGTGCCTTTGCACTTCTGCAATGCATAAGTATGTACACACATTTAGGGTTGGTGTAATTTTGCCAGCATTTATTTAACAAATGCTTATTGGGTATTTATTAAACAAAAGACCTCTAATCAGTTCCTTCTTTCAGGAAATTTCTAATGGTGGGGGGCAGGCAGGACTGATAGAAAAAGCAATACAGGGCAGTATAGATAAGTACCACATCTAGGGTCCAAATAGAATGCTCAGTAATTAACAAGAGAAAGAGGAGTTCTTCAGTGGTGACATCAGGGAAATTATCAGGATAGAGGATTGCATACCACGGACCTTGAAAATTTCAATAGGATGTTAATAGAGATGCACTGGGTAAAACATTCTATCTGCCCTGTCGAAAGTAGAGTAGCCATTAGCCACACCTGACTATTTAAATTAAGCTGAAATAAAATTAAAAATTCAGTACATTTGAAGTGCTCAATAGCCATATGTGGCTGATGGCTACCGTATCGGGCAGCACAGAAGAACGTTTCTATCATTGCAAAAAGTCTGTTGGACGGCTCCGTTCTAAGCTGAAGAAATGCGGTAATCACCCATAGGAAACTACAGGTATTTCACAGATGCTTGGACACATCCCACATTTGCTGTAGCACAGGGCATGAACAACACAATAGAGAAATGAGACTGGAAACAGAAGTTGGAATCAAATTCCAGTGAGTCTTGAATACACTCATTTGGAGTCAGGGCTTTGTTTAGAGCAGAGAACTGAGATTTAGAAGGCTTAATGTTTGGTAATGTGTAAAACGGTGACCTGGAGAAGCAAATGGGCAAGGGGTTCTCAGCTATGACTGTGCATTAGAATCACCCAGGGGACTTTTTAAAACCCCAGGGCCCGGGCTACACTCCAGGTAAACTAAATCATAATCGCTAAGGGTGAGACTCTCGGACATCGGTGGTTTTTAAATCTCCCCAGGTGATTGCACTGAGCAAAGGTATTTAGAGACATATTCTGTTTCATGTGCACAGCATCCCTTCCCCCACTTCTGTCAAGTTTAGCCTCTTTCCTCCAATGAGTTCCCCCCATCTTCTCTACCCAATGCTGGTGGAGTTTCCAATCATAATATGCTGATGCCCTGGTCACAAAGCATAGCCTCGGAACCACAATCCCATAGTCATGCTGGCTATGGTTTAGACCATACACCAGGTTTAGACTATAATTCAAATCAGGCAAATGAGAGCCTGCTGTGGGGTTTTATATACATATTCCTGATTGGAAAGGCTCTCTGTTTCATCTAGAAGGTCAGTAAACTGAGGTGGTGTAAACCTTAATATCTCTGTGAATATGTTCCTCTCTATGCCCCATGACCATTGCATGGTAGAAAGTCATCAATGCAAGAAAATTACAAAATTCACAGATACCAGCAGGGCTAAAAGATTCAGGGGCGGGAATGTCTGTGAAGAGACAGAAAGAAGACCTCATGGCATTACTGGGGTTCTTCACAACGTCCCTGAGGTCAGCTCCCCCTCTGGAATTCCCAGTTATATGGGCCAAAAAAATTACCCCTTACTCCTTTCTTTCTTCTTCTGCTTAAATTTGTTCAAGACGGGTTTTGGTCATTTTAAATAGTAAAAAATAAATACACAGATGTAGAAAGTAGCTTTGCCAAACATGTTTGACCATAGAACCCTCTTTCTTGCAATACCTATTAACAATTTATGGAACAGTAATCTTTTTAAAGGGTTGACCAAGGTTAGGGATCACGTCCAGTTTGTGATTTCTTCCCATCTTGAAAGCACAATGACCTACTCAGCTCCCAGTCATCCCCAGATATGAATTAATGAAGCTTACTGTGTTTGGTGTTAATGATTCCAGTGAATAACCAGAGGCCAGTGAAGCAGAGAAAATATCAGAAGCAGCAAACATAATTGATTAGATGAGAAAAGTAGATGGGGATTAGATCTACTCACAGGAGGGGAAATAAGGCTTTTGATCAGGAAGAAAATAGCTGTGGCATCAGCATTCTTTGCACCCAGCAATCCTTCCATGGCTGATCTATCCTGTCACTTTTACTCGAGGACCCAACCTTTACCTTACACCACCTCAGGCATTTTATGTAATTTAACTCAGGCAATTTTCAGATGCCAGTCTCTATAGGATGTGCTCTGTATTTTAAAGAAATTTTACAAAATATTTCTACTTATAGCATTTTAAAATGTAGGATTCTATGATAGATGATAAAGAGAAATTTCTTCCCTGGCAGGAGGTTGCTCAAGATGATCTTTGTAAGGCCTCTTCCAGTTCTGATAGTGAATGATGACATTTAAACATTCAAAGGTGTGTATATTGTGTGAATGCAGGAAAAAAAACCCTGAAAGGTAAGAAACCAAAGGTCAAAAGTAGAGAATGGAGAAAATGTAAGGGATTTTGCTGTATTGTTTCTATAATCAGAAAAATTGTTTTATGCAAATCCCCTTTGGATTTGTAGATAGGAAATTCAAGAGACCTTTGGCATTTGAGGAATTTGGCTGCTTCAACAGTCACTGTGTCAATCACACGTAACACTCAGATTTTACTGAGACTCATGGAGTTCAAATCACTCGGCAAAGATGAAGTGAAAGTGTGCATTGTAAACACTACCGGGCAGGTTGAATATGAAAATCCTATGCATTATCCCAAATCAGGCGGGTTTAGTCAAAACCACAAGGATTTGATTACCCTACTGGTGAAAAATATCTTTCCCACATAGTCTGTCAATCCATTCATTTAAAAAAAACAAAACAGGGTTTGAAAAACTATCCTACTCTAAACATGTGGATTTTAAATGTTCTTTTTAAAGTAGACAGATGTCAAACATGGAAATAGGATAAAATTACCTATAGGTCATAGGGAGAAATGAGAGTCCTTGGAGTTCTCTCTTTATCCCCTCCATAATCCCAGAGGTTGCAGTGACCAAGGTTTGAAAACCACTGCACCAAATTATTTCCTTCACTGGCTGTCAAGTATGGCACCCCCTGAAGTTGGGTGACATATCAGCCCAGCCTAAATGGCCTGAGAAAGCAATTAATTTATTAGAACCAGGAAGTTTTTGTTATCTTCCAGAGTCCCCTATAAAAATGCAAATGTTCCTGGGAGGAGAACCTTCTTAAGCAATTATGGGAGATTATTTTGGTCAATTCAATTTTTCAGCTTGGAAGCTTACCTGATAGCAGGGCCCTGTAGGACGGGGCACAGACCATGGAGGTTAAAGAAACTGAAACAGATGCAACCAAGGAAAAGCTTCTTTATTTCCTGAGGTTACGCAGGACCCACCTAAGAGTCTATCAGTAGTTTTAAATAAAGATAATTTATAAAATGGCTAATACTTGAAGTATCCTGAGCACCAGATACTCTTCTGTCTCACTCTATATATTAACTCCTTTTATGTATTCCTTCATTCCTTTATGTATGTATTAACTCATGTATGTATTCCTTCCAAGTATATCAAGTTATACTGTATATAGTATGTAACAATTACATCAGCTACAATAGTACTTGATGAAAGTACTATGTTTATACCCAAATTACAAATGAGGAAACTGAGACATAGAGTAGTTAAGATCATATAGCTACAAAGAAGCAGAGCCAAGATTCAAATCTGCACACTTTAGCTCTAAGGCCTGTGATAATCTTACACAATGGTTCATCTTCCAGAGAAGTAGACAAGTATTTCAGATCTTCCCCAGCCCTTCCAGAGAGTGGCCCTTTCTGAACTTTTCTCTTCAGTGATTCTTTTGAGTATGGCTGATTACTCCAGAGGAAACAAGAAGGATGCATTTCTAGAGAGCTATGTGCTTATTGAGATTGGAGTTTTCCTCCAGTTTTGCAGCTCAAACTCTAACCGGCTTAATAAGTATTTTGCTTAATTGAAGCATGAAATTTTTAGGTCTGCCATGTGCTATAGTAACGGTGTGCTGCAAAACTCCAGGAAATAACACACATAGATATTAGTGAATATCATCTTCTGGGGCTGAATTGTGAAAACTGGTGACCCGGAAAGCTTTGGCTTTTTCCCAGATGTTAAAGCAAAGGACTTTATTTTGGTTCCTGCTCTGTATCTTCTATAGAGATGCTCCAGCATCAGCCATCATGTAACCTGTCCCCTCTGACTGACAGGGCTGTCTTCTAGAGCCCTATAACCTTTGCATCCTAAGAATGGGGGCTCTGCTTAGGAGTAGCTATAGAGACACATGAAGGTGATCTGGTAAATATCACATCCAACCCCTTCCTTACATAAAGGAGAATACTAAAGTCCAGAAAGGTGGATCCATTTACCCAAGATCACAGAGCTATTAGGGAAGAAACCAGGATTTGAATCTAAGCATAATGACACTGGGGTAAGTATGTTTATTTACTTATGGCTATAAGTTAATACACGTAGAGACTGAACATCATAAAGACAAGATTCAAGAGCCAGTCAAAAATAACAATTTCATGCCTATACACTAAGAAATATTGAAAACTAGATTTTTAAAAATATATTATTTACTAGCACACTTAGTGCCCAGATTTTATTTCAATATCATTCTTCAATAAAAGGAATTAAGGCTCCTTAGAGAAATGGCATATTCTAGGACAGGGACAAGGAATATACAAGATGAGCCTGGAGCATCTCATAGTGTCAGAAAGTAAGGAAATGCTCAAAACAAAACAAAACAAAAATACACAATGATAGGGTTGTGCAAAGGAACATAGGAGCCAAATGAAAGAGCTCCCAAACAGCCAAAGTTGGGACATTTTAAACAACAAAATAAAGTAGTATTGGATTATAACCCAAAGTATAAAATAAATACCTATGAGTCCACACTGATATAAATAATTGACTTCATAAATAATTAAACCACAGAAAAGAGACAAATCTGTGCAGAAGAATTTCAAATAATTTATGTTTATACTCTGCCTCAAAAAGGTGGAATATAACTCCCCACTCCTTAAGTGTGATCTGCGCTTAGTGACTTCCTTCCAAAAAGTGCATTATAGAAAAGGAGAAAAAGGAGTAACTTTACACTGGAAAACCTCACAAACACTACCCTAGTCAGGTGATCAAGATAAACATCAACAGTATTAGGTCAAAATAATACTATGTACCTTTGAAATGATGTGATGAAAATGAACTTTACTTCTGTGGTCTTCCTCTCCTGCAACCCCAGTTTAATCATGAGAAAAACATCAGATAAATCTCATTTAAGGGATATTCTACAAAATACATAACCAATACTCTTCAAAACTATCAAGGTCATCAAAAACAAGGAAAGTCTGAGAAACTGTCACAAACAAGAGGAATCTAAGAAGACATGATGACTAAATACAATGTGGTGTCCTGAATGGGATTCTGGAATACAAAAAGAAC
The DNA here is from genome assembly GCA_023783475.1 of Daubentonia madagascariensis. Lineage (NCBI taxonomy): Eukaryota > Metazoa > Chordata > Mammalia > Primates > Daubentoniidae > Daubentonia > Daubentonia madagascariensis. The sequence continues at coordinate 19,776,056 of JAKFHU010001815.1, read as the reverse complement.
ATTAGGTAAAAACAGGAAATCTGAATAAAGTGTGGGCTTTAGTTATTAATAATAATAATGTATCAATATTAGCTTATTAACTATAATAAATATACCATATTAATGTAAGACTTTAATAATAGGGGAAACTGGATGTAGGATATAGGGAAACTACACTATCTTCATAATTTTTTAGTAAATCTAAAACTGTTTCAAAAATAAAGTTTTTTTAAAAATACCATTTACAATAGCATTAATAATGATATCTAACAAAATATGCATAAGAGCTATACCCTAAAAACTACAAAAATTGCTAAAAGTGATTAAATAATACTTTAATAGATGGGGAGGAAAAGCATGTTCACAGATCAGAAGACTAGATATTTTTAAGGTAATTTCCCCCAACTTACATAAATTCAATGCAATCCAAACTCTCATGAGGCTTTGTTTTTTTGGGTTTTTTTTGGGTTTTTTTTTCAGAAATTGACAAGCTGATTACAAAATTTGTATAGACTAGCCAAAACAATTTGGGAAAAGAACAAAGTTGGAGGACATAGTCAAAGGATTTCAAGATTTACTTTACCATTTTGGCAATCTAAACAGCATAATGTGGTGTAAAAATAGATGTGCAATGGAAACAAATAGAGAGTTTAGAAATAGACATGCAGATATGTGGCCAATTGATTTTCAACAATGGTGTGAAGGTAATTCAGTTGGGAAACAATCATCTTTTCAACAAATGTTTGAATAATTGGACATTCAAGGTTAAAAAAAAATAACTTCAAACTTTACCTCATGCCATATACAAAATATAAATAAAAATATACCACAGACCTTCAAATTTAGTACAGATACTATAAAACTTCTAGGAGGAAACATAGAAGAAAACCTTGTGACCTTGTTTTAGACCAGGTTTTCTAAATAGGACACAAAAAGCACAAAAAATTGATAAGTCAGACTTCATAAAAATTAAAACTTTTGCCTTTCAAAAAAATTTTATAAAAATTAAAAGGCAATCTACAGACTAGGAGAAAATATTTATAAAACACGGGTCTATTAAATGACTCGAATCCAGAATATATAAAGAACCCTTCCAACTTAATAAAAAGAAAACAAACAACCCCTTTTTTAAAATGAGTAAAAGATTTGAACAGAGAGCTCAACAGAGAAGATATATAGATAGAAAATAAGCACATGAAAAGGCGTTCAACATAATTAACCATTAGGGAAATGCAAATTAAAACCACAAGGAGATACTACACATTCACTAGAATAGATAAAATTTAAAAGGCTGAAATTACTAGGTGTTTGCAAGAATGTGAGGCAAACCGAACCTTCACACATTGAATATGGGAATGTGTTACTGTGCAGTACTTTGGAAAACGGTTTGGCCACCTCTTATAAAGATAAATATACACTAACTCTATGACCCAGTAGTTCCTCTTCTAAGTATATTTACCCAAGAGAAAAGAAAACACATGTCCACACAAAGATTTGTATACATAATAGTCAAAAATGGAAAGAATCCAAATACGCACCAACTGATGCATGGATAACCAAATGTGATTATCCTCCTACAGTAGAATACTACTCAGCAATAAAAAAGAAGCGAGGTACAGATACTTGCAACAACAGGGATAACTCTCAAAAGTAAGTGAAAAGAAGAAAAACACGAAGACTGTGTACTCTATGAGTTCATTTTTTATCAAATTCTAGTAAAAGCAAAACTGTAATGATACCAAGCAAATCAGTGGTTTCCTGGGAACAAGTGGTTAGAGAAGAGAATTTACTGTAAACGAACAGCTGGGAATTTTGGTATCATAGAAGTGTTCTATGTAATGATGGTAGGTTTTGCTACTGTATAACATTGTTAAAATCCATCTAATTGGACACAAAACCCGTGAATTTTATCGTATATAAATCAATAAAGCTGATTGAATAAGAAAAAAGAGGAATTATTTTTCAATAACTCTTTGTGAAAGAGTTATATCCTTTCCAGAAATAGAAAATAAAAAGTGAAAGGATGTTAAACGTTTTTAATTAATAAAAGAAGAGCTTATCAAAAATATTTTCTGTTTTTATGTGTATCAGACAGGATTCTCCAGAGAAATAGAACCAAGAGGAGAGAGAGAGGGAGGGAGGCAGTGAGTGTGGAAGGAAAGAGAGAGACAGGGAGGGAGGGAGAGAGTTTGAGATTTTAAAGAATTGGCTCATGAGATGGTGGAGATTGGCAAATGCCAAACCCGCAGGCTGGGGTAGCAGGCTGGAGGCCCAGGGAAGAGCTTCAACTCGCGTTCAAAGGCAGTCTCCCGGCAGAATTTCCTCTTTTTCTAGTAAGGCCTCTAACTAAATAGATGAGGCCTGCCCACATTATGAAGGGTAATATATTTTACTCAAAGTCTACTGATTTAGACGTTAATCTCACCTAAAAAATACCTTCATGGAAACATCTAGAATAATGTTTGACCAAATATCTAGGTACCATGGTCTAGCCAGGTTGACACATAAAATTGACCATCACAGTATGCGATCTGCAAAGTTCTACTATACATGTCATATAGTTTGGATTTGTCCCCTCCAAATCTCATGTCAAAATTTGATCCCCAGCATTGGAGGTGGGGCCGGGGGAGGGTGCTTGGGTCGCAGGGGCAGATGCTTGGTGATCAGCCTCGTGCCAGTACTCCGGGTAATGAGTGAGCTCTCACTCTATTAGTTCACGCAAGAGCTGGTTGTGTGAGAGAGTCTGGCACGGCTCCATCTCTCTCTTGCTCCCTCTCTTGTCATGTGACACACCTTCTTCCCCTTCCCCTTCGGGCATGAGTAAAAGCTTCCTGAGGCCCTAACCAGAAGCAGCTGCCAGCCCCGTGCTGCTTATACAGCCTGCAGAACCCTGAGCCAAATAAACCTCTTTTCTTTATAAATTACCCAGCTTCAGATATTTCTTTATAGCAACGCAAACAGATTAAGATAACATGTTATCTCATTTGTTTCTCATAATAAGCCAATTAGATAGAATTTACAACTTCTACTACTTTGGGGCAAGAAACTGAAATTTTGAGATATTAAGCAACTACCAATATCTCATAGCTAGCAAGGAGTGGCTCTGGAATTTAGGTCAATTATCTAATCTCCAAAGTGTGTGCTCTTTGACCACAGAGCACTAGACAGAGACAGTAAGAATAAAGGATTAAATATACCTTTTGTTTCTTATAATTTTTCCCTGACATTTCTCCAAGCCCAAGACATTTAAGAGCTATGTAATTTTTCATGTTTGCTTTTAGAGTTAGGTAAGATCAATGAGATATTTTATAGACTTACCTCACTTTTATCCCGTGACAAGGTGAAGTTAACAAACCAGCAAACCACTGATTGAATACAGGCAGAAGGGAAATAACATCTGAAAATAAAATTCCCACTTGCTTTCTCCTGATATTTATTTCAAAAATAGTCTTATTAAAGGGGTGGGAGAAAGCCATAGACTTCATAAAAACCTGCTAACAGGTATACAAAAGGGTAATGTTAAGAAAAGGGAAAAATTTCACAAATGATAACTATGGGTCATCCAACTAATCAATTAAATTGGCATTTCTCCTCATCAACTAACCATAGAATACAAAACTTATTTCATGACTCTTATCGTTTCCAAAATTTTCAATTTAAAAGGACAGAAATTTCCCCTTCAGTGTAAAATTGAGCTTATTTATTTCTGTGTAATTTTAAGTTAATTTTGGAGCTACATGGAAAAAGTCATTTATTTAAGCACCATTAGCAAGATGCCCTCATGGAGAAAGATGGAAGGAATTTTTAAGGTATTACCTTTTTCCTCCAACTAGCTGGCTGGCTGGCTGACCTTGGAGAGAGCAAGCTCAGCACCATGGGTCTCCATCTATAAAATGAGTATAATATTGATTTTACAGAAGTATGGGGGGATGGAGACATTAATAAGCAACTAAGCAGTTGTAGGTCTGCCACCAAACCATTGCTGCCCATGTCCTTGTGCTACTGTGGTCCCAAGGCTCTCAGCAAGGCCTTCTCATGGCAACAGCCTCACGGCCCTTCATCCCAGGCCCAACTCCAGCCTCAGTCCTAATTGTCTGCCAAGGCAGTCTCTGCACTTCCGATTCAACAAGGATCCCAGCCACGCAAGAGACACAAGGAGCTGTGCTATCTTCCATACCTCCAGGGCTCCCTCTTAAGGGTGGTTGGAGTCTAAGAAATCTCAGAAAGCAGCAGAAATATTGTTCATATGTAGACAAAGTACATATTTTCCAATGTTTCCAATGTACACAAAATAGTGATTTTAAAAAAAAAGCACCCACACAAGAACTTTTCTAAAGCGGAATATTGCCAGTCACCTGGAAATGAGCATGAAGCCAAATTTTATCAATGATATCAACAATAACAACCAGTTACCCTTTATAGTGAGTGTTTATTCAAGGCCAAGAATGAACATTATGTCGTTTAATCTTTCCACGGACTCAGCAAGGTAGATATTATCATTCCTACATTGCAGTTAAGAAACTGGGGCTCAAAGAAGTTAAATAATTTGTTCACAGCCAGTAGAGTCAGGATTTGAACCCATGTCAAAGAGAAGGACCTTGTAAATTCATTCATCACTTAGCACCGCCTTGTGCACAGCATAAAAGTGCTAATATAAACTTCTCAAAAAGGATATTGGGAACAAGTTGTACCTAGAAGAGGACATGAGAAGAGGAGGAGCTTCGCTCTAACTTTTTCATCTGAGACCAAGAGCCCACTTCACCGCACTACGTACAGAGAAATGAAGGGAGAGAGGGCTGTGCTCTGGGGTATATGGGACACTCTCTTCCCTCTCGACACCCCATGCTCCCTGAAACCTCGTTCCACACACGGTTTCTCTTTCCTACCATGCCTTTCCATCACCTACAATTCTCAATATTCTCAGGAACAGGCACATCCTTTATGCACGGCTTTCTTTTGGAAATGGGTTGAGGCTAGGTAGGTGGATTAGGCAACAAGGAGAAATCACTAGAAAGACAAGGTGGTAAGTGGGCGGATGGAGGTCACTGGAAAAACAGAAATCAGATATATATTTTTACTTGCTCAGAAAAAAATGACTAAGTGGAATAAGTGTGATAATTTGCAGCAGTCATTCTGACCTTCATAGACAGAGCAGGATGATTCTACTTTTCTCCCACTCCAAGCCACTTTAAAGCAATTCCGAAAGAGTTCACTTCTCCCAGAGAGTGGTGAGATGGTATAGAGCTGTTATCTACAAAAAGGGCTGCAGAGGGGTCAGCGCACACTTTTTTCTAAGTATAGGGGTGGTGGACTCTAAAGAAAATCCGATGGTTACTCTTGTTTAACTCATTGTGGATATAGCATAGACAAACAAGCAGGGAGGAGCTATCTTAAGGCAAAATTTGATAGGAATAAAATAATAAGCTGAGTCATCTTTTTTTAACTATCTCAGGATTTTATTTCCTGCTGACCTCTGGGGGTGGAGGGTAGGGAGAGCCACAGAGGGGCAGACAGGCAGTAGCCTGATGCACGTCCCCAGCAGCAATCCCCTCTGAATGAAGAGGGTTAGTGTTATTGTTGCGCTTTCTCACGGAAGTAGAAATTCACTCATGCAGCTCGTGAAAAGATGACCAGATATGAGCAGAACAAAAATGGAGGCTGACACATCTTCATCTTAGGAGGTTTTTGCATCTGATGTCAGGATTTTATGATCTTCACCATGAGAGACTTCAAAATTCATTTCTGAGAAAAATAAGGGCCCCCTTGAAGGACTCTGTGTCTGTTTCCTAGGAATGCTGTCACAAAGTACCACAGACTGGAACTAGGGGGCTTAAAACAACAGAGAGGTCCTAGCTCACAGTTTGGGAAGCCAGGGTCCAAGATCAAGGGGCAGCAGGGCCACACTCCCTCCAAAACCTGTAGGAGAGTACCCTTCCTTGCCTCTTCCTACCTTCTGGAAAAAGTCCTCAGTCCTTGGCATTCTTTGGCTTACAGCTGCATCTCTCCAGTCTCTGTCTATGTCATCACATGACATTTGTCCTGTGTGTCTCTGTCTTCACATGGTATTTTCTTCTTGTCATAAGGAAGCTAGTCATGTTGGATTAGGGCCCATCCTAATGACCTCATCTTCACTAGATTAGATCTATCATGACCCTATTTCCAAATAAGGTCACATTCACACATACTAGAGGGGTAGAACTTCAACATATCTTTTGTAGGGGACACAACTCAACCCACAAGATAATACCAACTGCTCATGCTCACATCTTCCATTCATTCGTTCATTATCCAAGGAGAAAACATCTGGGCCAGGGGTGGGGAACCTATGGCCTTCTAGGTCCTTAAGTGGGGCATTTTGACTGAATCCAAATTTTACAGAACAAAGCCTTTTATTTTTATTAATACATTTTTGTTCATCTTTTATATTTTTATTTTATTTTTAAAATGAATGTATTTAAAAAACCAAAGTATAAAATAAGTTTCAATGAAATAATCCTTCCAGATTGACCGGTGCAATTAGAACATTAGTAAGCCATAAGGGCTAAATTGATGGCTGCTATACTCCTGATTTAGTTCTAACTTCCCCCACCTGACTGGCGCCAACTACTGCACAAGGCTGTTGGTGTGAGTTTATGGGGGTCGAGTACACCTGTCTGTTATCAGCTTTTGACAACAGTGTCCTGTGTTTCTGTTTGAAGTGAAATTTGTGAATAGCTGTACAGCTTGACAGTATTTTTTAATTCAGTCTGCTTAACAGCCCATCATGTCAAAGAAGACCAAGAGAATGCTGAAGGAAGAAAACAGATGTTTTAATGAGGATTGGGAATTACAATATTATCTTGTTTCTGTTAAAGATAAGATGATTTGCTTGCTTTGTGATACTGCAATCTCAACATTAAAGAAATTCAATGCTCATTGCATTATAATGCTTCTATTTTAAATTAGAGGGAGAGGCGCAAAATGTTGCATTGCAGAAATTGAAAGATGAAAAGCAAAAGCAAAGACAATTCTTTCAAGCATCAATAAGACCTAGAAATAATGCCACTGAAGCAACTTATAAAGTAGCTTATATACTCAGGGAAAAAGGGAAGCCATTCAGTGATGTAGAAATTCTGAAAGAATGCATTGTCAAAGTTGTAGGATGCTTAGACCCCGATAATGTTTCAAAGTACAAACAACTGCCTCTTTCAAGGAGAACCACAACTGATCAGCAGCATGAATTAGCCTTCAACTTAACAGAAAAACATCATGCAATACTTCAAAAGAAAAATATATATTATTCAATTGCTTTGGATGAATCAACTGATAGTACTGACTCAGTGCAGGTGTTATACTTCATTCGGGTCATAACAGATTTTCTTTGGTATGAAGAGTTACTCGCTTTGGGCCCTCTTGGGAACAGAACATGGGGAACAGATATCTTCAACAACTTTCAAGATAAATGCTATTAAGTTGGACTGAATTTGATAAATTTAGTGAGTATATGTACAGACAGTGCACCTTCTGTGACAGGAAAACATGAAGGGTTTATTGCACAGATAAAAAAAGTATTAACAGATACAGATGCTCTCATTTGTTTTCATTGTATCTTGCATCAACAGAATCTCTGTGCTAAAGGTGCTAAAGCTACTATTTTAAGTGACACTTTGTAACAAGTCGTAAGTATGGTTAACTATATTTGTGCAAATGCAACACAGCATCATCAGTTTCATAACAAGCTAAAGTTGAAGGATGAGATATTCAGTGTGGATTTGCCATATCATTCTAAAGTGCATTGGCTATTCCAGGGACAGATGTTAGCCAAAATTTTATCTCTTGGAGAACAGATAGTTAAATTTTATGAAGAACAGAATCAGCAATGTGAATTATTGAAAAAATATTTCTATAGAATGCAGCATTTCTGTGTGATATCATGTCAAATCAAAATGATTTGACTATTTCTTTGTAAGGTAAAACTAAGTCTATCTATAATATGTGGCAAAAAAATCCAAGCATTCTGAAAAAAAGCTATCATTTTTCAAAACACTTCTTCAAAAGGAAATTTCAGATGAACATTTTCCCCAGTTAGCAAAGGTCATTGATGAGCAGGATGATATATGCAAATCATTTGAAGAATATGCAGTTGTTATAGACCTATTAATTGGAGAATACAGTGAAAGTTTCACTGACTTTCAGAATCATGACATCATACTCAAATTAACAGCCTCACCTAGTTGATATCACCCAGGCACCTAAAGAACTATAGAGGGAATTGATTGAGCTCTCAGTAGATGACATTTTAAAGTCATTGTTTGATGCTAAGAAAGATCCAATTGAAATATGGAAAAATGCAGTAGAATACCCACACCTTCAGCAATATGCCCAAAAAATGCTTTCTTGCTTTTCAACTCCTTATTGCTGTGAATCTACATTCTCCTACCTAACCCAAATCAAGACTCCCTTGAGGTCACAAATGACTGATACCCATCTAGAGGATCAACTGAAACTGCAGACCTCCATGCTGCAACCAAATATTCAAATGTTTTCCAACAAAAAGCAGACATGACAAAGTCATTAAAAGGTTAGTTAACTTTAAAATTAACAAATAGTTTTCAATTTTTTGAAATTATTAAGTACATAGTAGTTAGATTTTTACAAAATAATGTACATTTTTAAGTAAATCTAATTGAAGTTTCTTGAATGCAGACTTATTTGATTACAGCTAAATTAATGCAGCCTTCCAATGTGAAAAGTTTCCCTAACCCTGACCTGGGCTGTACCTGCTGCCTCCTACAGGAGTAGCACCATATAACAAGAGTGGGTGTGGGATGGGATGGGAGGTAGGTAGAGGTGTTCAGGTGTTCAGGATGGAAAGGCTGGACAAAATTCCAATAAGAAGGGACAGAAAGAGTCAGGTTGGTGAGAAACAGCAGAATAAGATCAAGAAATACTATCCATTTAGTGTCACTAGAATACAAAAAAGAAAAGGGAGTAAGTAGCAGGGTCACATTGCCAGTAAGGTCTAATGTGATAAGATTTGAAAAACAGTGTAATGATAACTTTACCTTCACTCACATTCAATGTTGAAGTATATAGTTTTAATGCAATTTTTGCAGCATGCACTACTAAGGTTGAAATTTTTCTATTAAAATAAAGCTGTGTATATATTCCTAAAACCTACTCCAAAAACTTTAAGCTACATTATGTTTCAGGACAATTGGGCCAGGAAAGATATATTACCTGAATAAAGGCACTAAACTGTATATTTGAAAATAGATCTATTTTTTCAAAGATATATATTAATTAAAATTAGCCTAATACATATTGTCTCTTCTGGGAATAGGACTATATCACCTGATGCAGACTCTACTTTCACCCCAAATATATAGAAATTCTTGGAACATTTTTAAAATACAAAACTAACCTTAAAAAAAAGGAAATACCAAGTTCATAAGTAAAGGATTAAATATAAAAGTTGATACTTCCACCACTGAGAGGGGGAGAACTCATCAAATCCCAATATTGCTTGACAGCAACAGGCTAGACTTTAAACACACATCCAGGAACATGAAACATCAAAATAAAACACTTAAATAAAGTGAGGACCCTATAATAGCCATGTTTTCCATGAAAATTAGACTAGTAGTGGCAAGGAAGTGTCTAGTCCATTCAAAACACTGGGTAGGGAAAAATTAAATTTCCCAAGGGAAACTAAAACTGTATATCTATTAATAATTAGGTGTGAGATCTAAACGTGCAGTACCCATTTGGTGCATGATAATCTGGGAAATGAATTTTAAACAAAACTGATCATAGGCCAATGGAAACTAGTAGTTTTGGCAAAAGTAAACAAGCAACAAAAAGACACAACTACTTTATAAGAACCCAAGTCACATAGGACTCCCACAGATAAATAATTGTGAAGGTAAGCTAACCCTAAGAAATTTTAAACCATACAAGGAAATGGATCACTATGAGAAAGAGTCAGCAGATACAACAAGGTAATTAGCATGCTAATTAAAACCTTAACATGGCATAAAAAGACTCCAAAATAAGTGTATTTAAGTGATTCAAAATAATAAATAATGTGAAATAAAGCACTAACAAAGTTAATAACACTATTTTTAAAAATAGATTAGGAAAAGGATCAGACATTTATAGAAATTTTATTTTTAATTATCACTAAAATCTAAAATGCAAGGAATGGGTAAAGCATACCCATAAACATAGCCAAAGAGAAAACTATGAATTGGAAAATAGTTTGGAAAAATTTACCAAAAGTGTAACACAAAGCTGTAAAAAAATTAAAAATATGAATACAAGAGTAAGACATGAAGAATAAATTGAGAAAGTCCAACACATTTCCAAACAGGAGTTTCAGAAAGAATAACAGAGAAATTGATGGCAATGCAGAAATCAAAAGATAATAGCTGATAACTTTTTAGAACAGAAGATCATTTCACAATTTAAGCTAGTAGATCTTGAGTAGGATAAAAAAGTAAATAAATTCGCATCAAGCCACATCTGAATGAAACTTCACAAAATCAGAGAGAAGCTCTTAAAAGCAACCAGAAGAAACAGAGATCACCTATAAAGGAATGACATTTAGAAGGACAGCAGATTTCACATCAACAAAAATAGAGGCCAGAAGGGAAAAATATGTCAGTCTATAATTTTATACAAGCTAAGTAATTATTCAAAAATAAGTTTTTAGACACAAACAGAGATGTAAATAAAAACAAAAAAAATGGTAAATAGAAGAGATAAACTAACATGGTCAAAATTAATCCAAATCAGCAATCATAAGAAATATAAATGGATTAAACTCAACCATAATAAAACAGAGATTCTACAACATGATTTTTAAAAATGGATATTTTCTGTTTGTATAAAACATATTTAATACTCAAATATATAGAAGTATCCCATTTAATAAATAGAGAAAGATAAACCAAGATAATACTAAAGCAACAAAAGCTACTGTTGCAATATTAATATCAGACAATAGAGATTTTAGACAAAAGCCATGTTAGAGATAAAGAAAATTATTACTTTTAATAATGTAAGTGACAGTTCCCCAGGAAGATGATCCCAAATACACCTCACAGCATTACCATCAAAATAAATACCACAAAAAATAGACAGAAATGCAAAAACAAATATCTCTGATAATAGTGAATAAAATATTCTCTCAAATACAATTTATATATGAATTAAACTTTTATAGATGTGAAACCTAGGCAGAGTTTTAAGTCAGAAATTATCTCCACTCTCATCTTATTTATACCACACATTAGCCTGTGAAATCATAGTCTAAAAAAGCTTTCCCATCACAAATTATAAATTTTTAAATGAAGTTTAAATATACATAAGCTTCTGACTTTAAACAACTTTTAAAAAAAAACAATAATCCCCTTTCGTATAGTGCCTTTCTGTGCATAAAAATCTTTCACAAATATTGATGCTCAGAGAAAGGAAGTCACAAAATCACACAGAATGTCTAATAACTAAGGCCAAGCTTACACCTCCTGACTGTAAAAAATCAGTCTTCCCTACATGTTACCAGACCGCCTCACAAGTATCTTAGAGCAGCAGTCCCCACCCTTTTTGGCATGAGGACCCAGTTTCATGGAAGACAATTCTTCTACAGACTAGATGGGGGTGCGGAGCTCAGGCAGTGATTTGAGGGATGGAGAGTGGCTGTAAATACGGAAGCAGCTTCCCTCGCTCCCCTGGTGCTCGCCTCCTGCTATGCGACCCGGTTCCTAACAGGCCACTGACTGTTACCAGTCCGAAGCCCAGCCCGGGGCGTTGGGGACTGCAGATGTACACCATCGTAAACACTGACTTCCACCTTTCCATTTGTGGTTTTCCTCAGTCTTTCTTACTGCTCCTTCCTGGTCTCCATTGTGGGCTTCGCTTTCCCTGCCCAACCCTTACATCATCTCCAGGATTCCACTCTGCCCTGTTGCATGCTCGGTCCACACTCTGCCTGGGCCATCTCATGCATTACATTTACTTCCAGTAGCAAGTACTGGTCAACAAATGACTCTCAAAACCATACCTCCAGCCCAGATCCCGGTTTTGAACCCAAGAACAGAAATTCCTTGCACATCGTAAACTCACTGAGCTACTCTCTCAAGGTTCTCAGCAGCTAAATATTACTAGATTGTGTGACTCTGCTTCTTGGATCTCTACAAATCTATTCTCACGTATAGTTTATTTCCTATTTCTTTGCTGTTATCGCCTAGTCATCAACGCCACTAAAGACACTGACCTGAAAAATGGAATTTTCACTGTCAGAGCAAAAGGATGACCTTAGCTACTACTTCATGAACAACATAGAAGTTACTACATAAAAACTTCCTTGGCTTCCCTCTTTCTCTTTCCCAAATTTCTCACCATTACACCCGTTTCCCTTCCTTCCCTCCTGGCTCCTGTTTCAGAAGTTGAGTCTATTTTGCTCACAGAGATATTCTAGTCAGGCACATGGGGGTGTCAGTGAGGTGCTCCTCATAACTTCAAGTTCGCATGCTGAGAATGAAATAGAGAGAAATGTAATTAAGGAGATTGGCCATCTGTACAAGAACTGTCCCTCAGTGACGAGAGACTAAAGTGTTTCAGGATCACCCAGCCTCAGTGCCTTCAGTGTCCTCTCAGAAAATCATTAGCCTGTCTAGGACTGTCGTTAATCAACTGGATCATGAAGACGTGAAATTGGGAGACAGACAGACATGAGTTTAAGTCCCACCTAAACCACTTCTTGTATAAGTTTGTTCAATTTATCTAACTTTTCTATGCCTCAGTTTTCCAGTGTGTAAAATAAGGTTCATACTTCACATAATTGTGCAGTTTAAGTAAGGGAATTTATGTGTAACCTATACACAGATGTGTCAGTAAGAAGTGATGATGGCTGTATCTGTAGTTGTAGAAATAGTACTACTTGTGATAATTGTTTGTCATTGTTGGTTTTAATATGTAAATAAGAACAATTAGTATGAAGCACATAAAAATGATGTCAAAGGGCACTTATGACCTTGTGCTGTCCCCCCACCAATGGGTCTAAATTAGCCAGTCTCTTGATAGGTAGATTCCCATGTAGTGCTTTGGGCTACTATAGCTCAATAGCCATTAAAATCATCCAATTAACTCTCATTATTCTGCTTCTTTGCTCATTAACCAACTTGTTGTTTGTAATTTGACTTCTTAGGTAACTTTCTTATAGAGAGACAGACAGAAATATTCCAGTCCTCTTGCCATGTATACTTCCCATTGTAAAAAATTGTCATTCTGATTTATACACCACGCTTTTGTGAGTCGAATTGGTGGAGTTCATCCCTGAGAGATTGGTTATCTGCAGGCATATTGACATAATCAAAATTCTGCCTCTAGAGAGTTGATCCAGCCACAGGTTAGCCTGATCTTGCTGAAGTGATACTCAAGTACCCAGGCAGCTTCACTGGATACCGTATCTGTGTTATCATCTTCCAAGTGCAGCAATAATCCCCCTTAGACTTGTGATGTCATCCCTCTTGGTCTTCAAATATTCTTTCTTTTCTTTTGTCAAATTGTTCTTCTCTGGTTCCTCAGTTATTTCTTTCCACAAACACATTTAAGTCTCCCCTCTTCTAAAAATTCTTTTACTTACTAGTTTTTCTCTCAAATTATTATTATCATACTTTTTTTCACGGCAAATCTTCGTTAAGGAGCAATTTAGCTAAATATGGTTGATCAAACACACACTGAAACAATATACTTTCTCCTCAAAATTCTTAAAATCATAAAGAAAATTTTTCTTTATGAAAAACTAAAAGGTGTCTAATTGAGTTCCAAAACCAAAAGGAGAAACCTCCAGGTGTCATAAATAAAGGTATATTCCACAAAGGTAAGCAAAAGATGAGACAAAATGTCTCACAAAAGCTGAAACCATACACGGGCTATAAGTCTGGGGCACTGACAAAAACAGAAGGCCTGGGAGCTAAGTCTTGCATCCCACAAATGGTAGGAGGCTGAAACTTGGATGAATATCAAGCTCCAGAAGACAAAATTGGGAAAGAATTTAAAAATTTAAAAGACAGTCCATTGCAATAAATGACAGTTGACAGATATATAGGTAAAAAACTCTGTATCTGAAGAAATATAATTAAAGAATGATATAAAAATGATTTTGAAAATTAATTTGTTTAAAATTTTCAAAGAGGGCAAAAAGAGATCAGCACTTGTGAAATAAAATCACACAGGTGTGAAACAAAGGCAGACAGTTATAAAACATAGAAATTATAGAAATAAATTGTTATGCTTTAAAATGAAAATCTCAAGAGATGGGCTAAATGGTGGACTTAATTCAAGTTAAGATAAATTGAATTGAAGGATAAAATTGAAATGTCTCCTATAGCAATGGGAAGATAAGAAAGAAATGAAAAATGTAGAAAAAATTAAACAAGGAGGATAAATAATCACTAATATTTTTCTGCTAGGTCTTTCTGAAGTCAAGAGTAGAGGAAACGGAAAAGAGGTGATACTAAAATAAACAATGGCTCAGAATGTTGCAGGAATGAAAAAAGACTTGATTCCTCAGATTTAAAAATCCACAGAATGCCAAGATTGATGTTTTTTGAAAAGTATACATCAAAATGGCCTGTAGTAAAACTACAGATCATCAAAGAAGAAAAATTCCAAAAGGCTACCAAAGAGAAAGCAAACCTACAAAGTATTAAAATAATAACAATAACACAGCTTGCAGACCTGTGCAAGCAACAGTGGATACCAGAAGAAACAACGCCATATAGTCAAGGCGCTAAGTGAAAATAACTGTCAGTCTACAATTTAGTATCCAGTTTTATAAGTCCATTTTGTGTTATAGTAAAGGAAATACCTGAAGCTGGGTAATTTATGGAGAAAAAAGGTTTATTTGGCTCATGGTTCTTCAGACCATACATGTACGGCACCAATATCTGCATCTGGTGAGAGCTTCAGGGAGCTTCCAATCAAGGCAGAAGGCAAATGGGGAGCAGACGTGTCACATGGTGAGACAGGTAGCAAGAGAAGGAGAAGGTGGTGCCAGTCTCTTTTAACCAACCAGCTCTCCCTAGAACTAATAAAGTGAGAGCTCACTCATTATCACGGGGAGGGTACCAAACCATTCATGAGGGATCTGCCCCCAAGACCCAAACACCTCCCACCAGGCCCTATATCCCAGACTGGGGATCAAATTTCAACATGAGATTTCAAGGGGCCAAACATTCCAAACCATATCATTCTTCCCCAGCCCACCAAATCTCATGTCCTTCTCGCATTGTGAAATACAATCACCCCTTCCTGATAGTCCCCCAAAGCCTTAACTTTTTCCAGCATCAACTCAAAAGACCAAAGTCTCATCTGAGATTCAAAGGCAAGTTCCTTATAGCTGTGAGCCTGTGAAATCAAAGACAAGATATTTACTTCCAAGATACAATGGTGGTTCAGGCATTGGGTAAACATTCCCATTCCAAAAGGGAGAAATCGGCCAAAAAAGAAAAAAAAAAAAAAAATATATATATATATATATATATATATATATATTTTTTAAACCAACCTGGGATCATGGCCTCTCTGTACAATCCAGTTGAGCAGACAGTAAAAATCACTGTTTGTTTTGGTTGATGGCAGAAAAAGGATTTATATGACTAGTCTTAATACAGTGACCTTTAGTACTTTGTGCTGGAAATTCATATTTTTTAATCCCTTTTTTCTCCTCCCAGAGATAGGGTTTTCCCTTGTTGCTCTGTCTTTCTGTGTTGTTTGTCATAAAAAGTCCCATTCATAAGGGGCTTTTGTTGTCTCTATTGTCACCTATTTCTAGGAGAATGAGGGGATCTTTGGAATTGTTTCTTCTCTGAAGAAACTATTAGATGCAGTCTCTTTAGAATAAGTACATCATTGAAAATTAATGGCCAAAAGATGAAACCTTTACATTGAAAGATGGATTTTAGAGATCTCTTATTCTAAACAATCGCCTCTTTGTATTAATAGAGGAATTGTACTAAAAGAAGAACACATAATTGTGTGATGGCTAGCCTTAAAAATTCTCTTGGCAAAATTAAAGAGCAAAATCTGACCTAAAACATAAAAATCCTTTGTATGTTGCTTCTGTGGGAATGAGAGCAGAGGCCAATTTCACCTTGTAGCCTAATGGTTAAAATTCTGTGCTTTTACCTTAACAGCCTAGGTCCAATTCCCCATCAGGGAATAAGTCTGGTTTGATTTTATGTAACTTTTGCCATTTATTCCATGGACAGCCTTTAATTTCTTGTTTTCTGCCACCTGTGAGAGGCAGAGAGGCTTTTGGACTTTTATACGTGAATGGTCAACTGAGAAACTAAGACCCTAAATAAATATGGCTGGAGAGAACTGTGGGTTATGCCTGGTTTATGGTTATCAAGGCTTTCCTTCCTTTGAGCTGTTTTTGTGGCTTTTCTGGATCTCGTAAAAATTGTTTTCCACCTCTTTGGAGACAACTCTTGCTTCCTTGATTAAGTTATAACCTTAGTAAAGTCTTATTGGTTTCACTTAGAAGGGTAACTTTAGTTAAAAAGTTCAAAAGAAAAAATATTAACAGTTTGTCCCAGTTAAAACCTGCTACTTCTAATGACTCAGATTCCTTAAGGAACTGAGGGAAAAAAAGTGCCGCTCAGCCTTCTTGAGGATCTTCTCTTTTCTTTATGGAGCCTAAAAGGTCATAAACAGAGTCCTCTCAGATATAAAACTTCTCTCTTTTGTACTGTGTTACCTGATCTCTTTGGCTTTGGGGATACCAAAAATTACTTTATATTGTGAGAAAGTGTTTGACCTTGGTGTGTGTCATATTGAGGCTGAAATGGCCACGTTGGAGACAGCTGAATAAACTGCAAGATGATGTTCCTTTCTTTCGGCCTTAGATAAGAAAGAGTGTGGTTTAAACACTTTAAAAACATGTTTGTAAGAAGTATATTATAAAGATATTGCACAGCTTGGTCCCATGGCTTCTCTCTCTCTTATTTGGGGAGTCTGAGATTCAACACTACCTATCTAAATAAAGCTGCTCTCCTTGTAAAGTCCTATGGTGAATTCCTGTGATGTTATGTTGCCTTGGCATGCATTATTTTCTTCTTCTAACACACCCAAACTCCTTCTTGAAAGGACTTATATTTTCTCTCCCTGTCCTTTAAGATGTTACTTAATGCCCTATTTTCTCTGAGACTTAATGAGGGTTTAGGCCTACTTGAGACAAGAGAAATTTTACTTGTTCCATTCTCAATGGCATGGTTTAAATCCAACTATCCTTTTTGAACTGATGAGTTTTGCCAGTCTCATGGCTAGAGTTTTAAAATCAAGGCTGTAGGATCCTTGTATACATGTGTATATCTCATAAATTAAGTAAATAAGCCCAAGTGTTTTTCAAGTTCACATGACTTTAGTAATCTTTAATAAATAATTTTAAAAATCATTGATAAAATAAAAACATCTGCAAAATTTAATTTAGACCTTTTCAAATAAACCTGTTGGATTAAAACCTGTCTATCTCTGCTAGCCATTTTAAGGTCATAAAACTGCTACTTCTGTAATATTGTTAATATTTGGCTAGATTTGACTGTAAGCTTATGGATGGTACCTGTGTAGTTTCAAAATTCTTTTCAGTAATTTAAAATCTTAAAGTCATGATATGTTAAATTAAAAAGGATAATTATAAAATGTCTGAGGCATTAGTTAAAATACTAAAACATTGATTATTAAAATATAAGTTTAAGTTTATATAGTTTGACATCTTATTTTTATATAATATAGAAAGCCAAATATATTTAGATATACTAATAAAATTAGGGACCGATAACAGTCCAAAGTTATTTTAACTTCCTAGGTTTTTATTAAAAATAAGGGTTACTAAAAGTTAACATTGTAATTACTGTATGTAATTAAAGCTACCAGATATAAGAGAAACAATTCTATATACAAAATATGAAGAAAAAAATTGGATTTTTTTTTTTTTGGGAAAAAAAGGTTCCAGCAAAGCCAATTAAAAAACAAAAAAGCCTACATGGCCAATGATTATTCTTACTCAGCTTTATGCAAATAATCAGACCAAGTATGAAACTAAAATTTATTTCACAGATGAAATTGGTCTTACTGTGATTTGTCTCTAATAAAAATAAGAAACTAGAGAGAGGAAATTATTTTTCAAAAAAAAAAAAATATATATATATATAGTGAACTCATTATTAGATTCTAGCCTTGTCCATCATTTTTGAGTTTTATTTACCTACAGTTTTTTGTCATTGGCCCTTCTTGACTTAAATTTTTCTCCTCTGAGGAATATGATCTCCTAAAAATGAACCTTCCTAGTGACGTGGGATTTGATTAAAAAATAAAAAATACAATCGTGAACTCATGTCTTCTACAATGCTTTATCCAAAATATTTCTAAGAAGGGGGGGAGTGTAAAAAGAAAATCAAAGTCTCAGAGCCACCCCCTCAATTTATGCAAAGAGAAGGTAAAAGCCTCAGGTACCTGTAAAAAACAGGCCCCACAGGTCATTCATTAAGGAAATTTCTTGCTAAACTCCCATAAGCAAGGACATACAAATTAAACCTATGTCTAGCACCTAAGACTGAAGCCTGTTTGACTCCACACTAATTATAAATTACAAGTTTATCTTACAGGTAACAGAACTGAAGACAAGACAAAATCAGACATTCTTCCACTTATCCAGGGACATCTCCATAATTGATGCTTCCTTCGCTCCCTTATTTTATGTAAAATGTAGATTCCTCGGGCCTCACAGGAATGTAACCACCACCTCATCAGCGCCCCCCACCTTTTTCCTTCTTTCGGTACGCCCTTAAAATGCTGAAGGTTCCAACCTCCCCTTCAGAAAAACAGCTACAGTTTGTCTGTGGGTTTATGTTTTTCCCAGGCACATCCTCAAAATCTTGGCCTAATATACCTCCATTGATTGAGATTTTTGCTTCAGTCATTTATTTGGGTCAACAAAACTATACCACCAGTCAAATTACAAATGAAGAATCGTCTTTTAAAAAAAAGAAGCATCTAGAAAGTTTATAATCCAGAGATTCCCACAGATGATACCTTTAAGGATATACTTTAGCAAGAAGAATGAACACAATAGAAAGGAACAAAATGTCAGATGCAGCTATGACCAAATTAATTGATAAAACATGGTGATAAATCTACTGTTTTGACAATAACTACAAAATCAGAATTTTCATATGTTTTGAAATAACAAATAATATTATAGAAAAAAGATGGTGCTAGGAGATAATTCTCTGAGTCTCTTGTGTTTCTGCATGTCTTGCAAGCAGAGGTACTGACTGCCTCATACATAGAGTGTCTCTCTCTGGAGTAAAGGGCAATTTTCCTTACAGCCTCGGAAGACAGAGAGAGGGTCTTCTCCCAGGCTAAGAACATCCCTGCTTACTGCCCATTATAAAAGATTCGTTCACTCTAAGTTCAGGGTGTTGCTCCCTGTAATGCAACCCGTGTGTTTCCAGGTGTCACCTGACTCTCCCTCTTGGTGTCTTTCTTTGGGAATTAGGGCTCCAGGAACTGGGAAAAGAAACGCCTGTACTCTAGCTATTGATATTACTGTGAGTAATAAAGTTTTTCATCTCTAACCCAGGTTGTGTATTCTGTTAGCATCCATGAAACTGTGACAAACTAACTTGTTAGTTTGCAGGTAGAGTAAAATCCCAGCCCCTTCACAGTTCTTGATAGATGAGGATAGGAAAGAGAATTCAGATAAAACTCACAATGTGCCTTATTTGAGAAGAGGAAAAAAATATTAAAGTTTAGGATACCTTGAAAAAATGGAGATATTCTCATCAAAATATTGAAGTCAAATTTGTAACTTCGAAACTGGTAGAGGAAATTAAGGGGAATCTAAAATTTTTTTAATTTTTAAAAATTGATTATTTCAAAGACAAGAAAGGAAAAGAACAAGAGACAGTATAATAAATAGAAAATTGTGCAAAATAGGTTGGCAAAAATAAGTTCAAACATATCATCAAATAAATAAATCAGTACACCTAAAATAATGGAAGCAATGGGCTTCATTCAGTCCATGAGGAATTTTATTACAATTAAGTATTGCTCACAAGTAGAAGTGAACACATCTAGCTAGTAGAAGTCACTAAAAGGAGATAAAGTGGGGGAAAATGACACTCCAGAAGCTCCCAAATGTCTTGGATGAAATGCTTGAAGAAAGGAAGTGGTTAAAAGACATGGATCAAAAGGTATACGTTCTTAGAATGTGTTTTACACACCTGGTTACATGTTATTTGCAAGAGCAAAGACTGAAACAAAGTGCCACAGAACGTTTAAAATTCAAGAGTCAGAAAAAAATATGTACTTGAAAATTAGTAACCAAAGAAAGGCAGAGACACAAACATTTATGTCAACAAATATAAATTACCAAGATTGACTAAAAAAGATATTTTTTTAAAAAACCTATCTATACCAATAACCAAATAAATATATTAAAGCAGTAACCAAAATTTTCCCTTTCTTCAAACACCCTACAACTCACATCCCCCCATCAAGGAATCTGGTTCAAAAAACCTTCATGGAAAAATCTTCAAGGAACAAAGAACCCCAATCTGTTCCAGAGAAATAAAATAGTAAAAGCCACTCACCTTATTTTATTAAGCCAATAAAATCCTGATATTGAAACTAAGTACAAGAAAATAAATGTATTAGCCAATTTTACTTGTGAAATGGACATAAATATCTGAATAAAATACTTGCAGATCAACCCCAATAGGTCACATTAAAAATATATTCATGAGCACATAATTATTAATCCTTTCTTGGAAGATAAGAGTGGCTAATCAATAAGAAAAATCTATCAATAAAATTAACAATATTAATAGGTTAAGTGAGAAAATTCACATTACCACCTAAATATATTTTGAATGCCCAAAAGCATTTGATGAGATTCAATAATCATTCATGATTTGTAAAAAAAAAACCAGATAAATTAGAACTAGAAGGAAAATGTCTTAACATGAGACTGTGTATTTACAAATATCTTTATAGCTAGAATCTTGCTTAAAGATGGAACTTTGGAAGTCAGCAAAAAAAAAAAAATTTTAACTGTGTATTATTACTTCTGCTATGCAGTGTTTTATTGAATGCTCAAACCAATGCAATAATAGAGAAAAAGTAACAGAGATATAAAGATTGAAGGGAAAGATACTAATTGCCCTTTTTTTCTGCAGGTTACATGATCACCTACGTAGAAAACCTGAGTGTATAGACGATTAGGCTTCAGAGAACTTACAAGAGCATTCAACAAGATTGCTGGGTATATACAACATATACAAATTCTAGAACATCGCTCAGTCATGACTGCCAATTGATGAGGCCACTAACATACAACTCACTCTGTTACTGAAAGTTTGGTTTTTGTCCCTGAGGTCGAACCAGTGAGAATGAAGAACAAGGACAAGAGGTTTGAGGAAAAGGAAAGAGAAGTTCATTAATTTGCCCACTGGACTACCATCACAAAGACTGCTGTCCTTTCTTTAAGCAGAAACATGGGGCTTTTTAAAAGGGGTGTTTTTGGTGGTTGGGCTCAGGTCTATGTGACCAGTGTCACATGTTGTGGCTTCAGCTATTGTTGTTTACTATAATTGGTGGTTTCAGTCGACCTTATCTCTGGTGACAACGATCTCGTGACCCTTGTCCAGACAATTCTGTTGAATCATCTCCTGTGGTTTAAGACACTAGAAAACAAACAACAAAGAACATTTTTCTGCCCCTTTGATTACTGGCTTTGGGCAGGAATGCAGGTTTTAATTTCCAAAAATGGTGGGAGGGTTTAAAAAGAAAACTCATAAAACATTTTGTTGCCCTTTTTCAGACCTTTACCTCGGTTACAACTCATCTCTTTCTTATTTCCTCCATAGGCTGAGATTCACCACCTCGCTCATCTCTTCCTCACTGTATGCCTAATGTATCAGCATCCTTTCTGCCCACTTTACAAAATAGCCGGCCTGAGTGTAGTAACATCCCCAAATTTGGATTTGTGCTTAGAAAACAAAATAGATTATCATTGCCTCTGCTATAAGCTACACTTTCCAAATAAGCTTCATCCAAAGTTCATTCAAGGAACAGTGGCAGTAACCCAACTAATAAATAATACCTTGCTTCCTATCTGTCCCTTTTGGAATTTCAAGGGGGAAAGTTAACTAGTTGAGATGGAATTTGGACATTCCTTGTTTTTTGTTTTTTGGGTGTTTTTTTTTCCCACAATACAGCTTAGTAGTATCAAACTATCACCTTGAATGCTTTTATATGCTAACTTCCTCTGTGCATTCTTATGTTCCAATAATTCTGCTCATGCTGTTTCCTCAGTCAGAACTGATTTCTCCCTTCTCCAGTCAAGTTTGTTCTTCACAGAGATTCTGCTCAAAAGTATTCTCCTCTATGAAGCTCCTAGATACTACCTACTTAGAATCAGTTCTGTATTCTCATATGTCTAGGTTTATGCCCACCTCATGTTTACATGCCCAGTTCCACTATTGGACTGTGTGCTTCATGAGGGCAACGACAGTCTTGCCCTCAGTCTGTTTCTGCATCACCATGGGGCGTCAGGCCTTGTATATGGGGAGTCTTCTAAATATAACTGTGTGATGTTTTCAAGTTGATCGCAGTGATGCCCAACAGCAATTTTTGCAATAAATGGCAATGCTGCCTATCAGCATTCTACAAGACCAGAGCCACTACCCACATATGGCTAATAAGCACTTGAAATGTGGCCACTGTGACTGAAGAAATGAATTTTTAATTTAATTTAATTTTATTAATAATTTGAATGCAGATAGTGGAGTTTGGAAGCTTTCTTATGACACAAAATGAAAATTATGTAAACTAATATCACATGCTATTTGCTTTAGCTGAAAAGTAACTAAAATCAAACTCAAATTCATTTCCAACTTCAGTTATCATCTTCAGTGCCTAGTAGTATCTATTTACTGCTCTTTTACTGTTGGTCTCTGTGGTTGGAGTGGACTTCATTAAAAAGGGAAAACTTATGCAGGTTTTGAAGGACTTGTGACCCTTGAGCAATGAGTATTAGCAACATTCCAGACATGAGAAATGGGGGCAACAAAGGCATGGAGATAAAACTGTGCTTTATTTTTTAAAAAAATCAATTTATTGGAGGACAGATTGTGGAAGATACAGGCAAAGACCTGTCATTTCTCTTGAACATTATACCCCAACTATCCCACCTCTAATATCCTACTCAAGGATATTGCCCTGTATTTTGTCTCTTTCTCGCCAGCATCATCAATCATTTCCTCTCTCTTTATTGACTGAATCCCTGTACAATATAACAAAGCTGTTATTTCTCCGATTATAAAAGGAAAAAGGAAAACGTTTCTTTTGGCTCCTTTTCCCCCGGCATGCATCTCATTTTGCTCTTTCATTTCTCAGTAATCGCACGTTGCAATGATGCTTCGTCAATCAATGGGTAGCATTTGACACAACTTGTACAGACATGCCATCACCATCCTAGGAAAGGCAGGATTCAGCAACTCAAGAAGTTCAAAGTCCACAAGAAGGCCTTCTGGGGCTCTATCCTAGCTCACTTTCCTCCTACCCACCCAGAAGCACCTTCTCAGTCCCATTATATATTTATCCCATTATATATTTATCCCATTATATATACCAATTTACCCAGAGAGGTTAACAACTTATCAAAAGACTGCAATTACTATTTGGCAGGTCTGGAAACCAAATTCCTTTCTCTCTGACTTCTAAGCCAGTGCCTATTACAATAATGTTAAATACTTCTATAGGACATTGAATAGGGAAAGTCCCAGAAAGAGCCATTTCCCATCTGACTGAGCTTATTTAAGCCATCTCCTATTTAACAGGGAAAGCACAAAGAAATTAGAAAAAGATTCCTTCTTAGGCACAGTTGCCTCATCTAAAATCATGCATTTGATATACTCACACATTGTGTGAGAGTTACTAGAACACCGGATTAATAGTATGTGGTCCATCTTGGGACACAAAAACTTTACCTTTGGGGTCACTAGCAGCTGATGTGGTCCACAGCTTCAGAAAGTGGAGGGAGGAGTCAATTTAATAGAAATGCTACTTTCAAGCAAATGCACAGTTGGACTATGGGACAATTAAGTTCTCATGATCCGTGAATGGTTGTTTGAATGGTTGTTTCTTGCTAGACATAAACAGAGTTGCAACTGCCATATGAATTACATATACAAGGATACAATCATAACACCCTATATTTGTTTAGTGTTGTTTGCTTTGAAAAATCTTGCAAAATCTTATACGTATTATTTCATTTAATATAAATTGCAATGGAACAAATTGATAAGAAAAACAGTATTTAGAGCTTGCTTGAAAATCACTTTGAAAATTTCCTACTAGTGTGTCAGCTTCACACCTGTGCCGTATAGCCTGCCAAATGATTCCTTTCCAAGTGTACATCAAAGTGTTTATCATTAATCTGTGGAGTCCTACTGGGCCTAGAGTCTGCTGACCTTACTGATGATTGTCTTCCTATACACTGATGAAAACTTCTAGGATTGGATTTAGTGACTTATAAAACACAGAGTTTCTTCTATAAAGGTAGTAGAGCTCTGAAATCTTTTATCCTCTGGTCTAAAGCAGAGGTGAGCTATAAGTCTTTATGAGCTATAAGTCTAGGGCATTAGGCAAAATCAATATGTTTAGTCAGGCATTTATCAAAAAGAAGGCAAGATTTCTTTTTTCCAATATGTGTATGTTCTTAAATTAAAGTACTTCTAGTACAGGAGTCTGAAGCTGAGCCATGATGACTATATTGAATGTGCTGAAGGATAACATCTTCTCTTAGTACTTTATTCCTGCATATTCCCATACTCAATCCTGACCACCACCAGGTCTATGGTCTTCTCAAAGAGCCAGGCCCATTTGAAATACTTCACTGGGGCTAGTACAATCGGGTGGCAAGCTACACCACACATTAATGAGGCTGGAGGGTTGACCAAGCTCTACCTGCCATAAGTATTAAATGTACGATTCTCACTTAGATGCCTAAGCTTGATCCCTTACTAGTTGTAAATTAGGTGTATCAAGTTCATTCTGGAGTTCGCTAAATAATATGGACTCAGGAGAGGCCCTGGGGTGGGTAGTTGGGGTAGAGATGGGAGTAGGGAACAAGCCCTTACCAACACTTTTTCCATGGTTCACTCTGTAGTTTAGTTGTATTTTATTTTGCTTCTTTTCCATGTTTTTATGTTTTGCTGTTTTTTATGATACAGCTATCCCTATAAAAAGGGTAAATTAATTATTACAAAAGAACTTAAGGTACTTCTAGGAGAATATTGTATTTCAATCTAAAAATAATCTACATTTCAAGGTTTTCTTGATGAAAATACTCTTCATGTAACCATAAGTTTATACTTGCCACTAGGTTGATACGTTGCATTGTTTCTCTCTTAAGATTTCACAGGGAAGGGATTAAGTTTTCTGTTAGATCTGCCAACTCTGCTCACACAGCATCCTACACTTACAGTTACCTGCTCAATGAACATCTTTCCCACTGTTCTATCAGCTCCCAAGAACACCAGGGCTGATCCATTCCCACTGTACACCAGCATCCAGAACAGTACCTGACACATGGTTGACATTTAATAAATAAAGTTTCTTTTTGCACATGAAGTTTGCTCATTAGTTGATACTGAATGTTCAGATAAGTCAATCCTTCTGTCAAAAAAATTTTCTAAATTTGTAGATAAATATTCACAAAGTGCCACAATTTCAACTCTTCAAATTCCTAGTGCTAATTTTCCGACAGGAATACAGCTTAGGTGCAACGCAGCATATCACAACACCAAACATCACAACTTGAGAAAAGCCTGCATGCTCAATGTGTTGTATGAGTCTGACCATGATGGAAAACGAGGATGGATTCAACTTAAAGGAAAGCAGTATTTACCTATGATAACTAGTAGGGCACAGGCAGTATTTTTTTGGAAGTAGACTTGGTATAGATTTGAAAGAATAACAGCACAAGTTATCACTAGATGCCATCGCAAAGTGAAGGGGCACAACAGCGATGCTGTGTGTGCAACTGAGGCAGATCAACTCTGACTGGCACTGAAAGCTCACCCCACCCCCACACAGGGAAACTGAGCTAATGCTGGAAGGGAGGGAGGGAGGGACGAAGGATGGAAGGAAGGAAGGGCAGGAAGAAAGAAGGGAGAGAGGAAGGCAAAGAGGAAAAGAGGGAGGGAGGGAAAAAGGGAGGAAAGAGAAGGAAGAAAGGAAAGGAGAGGAAGGGAGAAAGGAAAAGGGACAGCCAGGGCCACTTAAGGCAAAGTTACCTTAACTACTTGTTACATTAACTGGAACATAATGACAACTGTATTTCACAAAAGAATGTGCTTTGAGCTAACACGTACAGGGCACTGGAAGGCTTAACTGACAATAACAGGTTAAATGAGCTCAGATCCAACTTGTGAATGCATTAAGATTTAGCCATCCCCTAAGGGCAAATCTGGATTCTGGAACTGTTGTCTAGAGGTTAAGTTGCATGACAGGCCTGAATCTCTCTTGGGAAGGAATCCACCCTCAGGCTGAAGAAGAGGGAGCAATTTCAAGTACAGCGTCCTGCTGTGAGCACAGCCCCCACAGGAACAAACAGGTCCCCATAAGGACAAGCAACAGTTTATTGGGTCAAACGCTGCTTGAGCTATATATATAAAATAACTTATATAAAGGAAGTAGGCTCTACTTTTCCTCAGATGCTCAGATATGTCCTCAGCCCAGAACCCATGAACTTGGCTCAAGGCTAGGATAAATGACTGTGACAAACCTGAAGCAACTGCCAGCCCTCAGGAACACAAATGGCTCTAAACTGAAGCTGGGAAATATGTATCCCAGGGAGGAGAGAAAGTCTTTCCATTAGCAGGACACGTGGCCCAACCTAAGGCATCAAATGATCTGCCTTGAAAGACTAGAACAGCTTCAGACTTCCCTGCAGCTGTGGCTTTGGCATCCACAAATACTGGAAGCAGCAGTTTTGGCAATGGCAAGAGGCAATTTGCTGAAGTTTTCCAGAACCATCCCCATCATCACGGCACCATAACTCAACTAGTCTGGAGTATCCTGAAACACCACTTAGAGATCCATTCAAAGGAGGACGGAGGGCTTTGCAATCATAGGGAGAAGTGAAGTCAGAGAACACTGTTTCTGTAACTATACCCCTATTAACTCTTAGCCAGTGTGAGGTGGTGAAAAGCAAACCACGTATACTATTGAAACAGCTAAATAATTTAATAAAGCTCCCAAAAGGCCAGTGCAAAATACTATATTTATATGTTAAATGCTTCTGTTTTTCATCTTCTGAATCAGTGCCAAGAATAAATCATGCACACATCACATAGGACTATAAAGTGAACCACAAATAACTTAAGACTTGTCAGACAGCAACTGGTTCAGCTGTGGACCAGCTTCCCACATTATGTCTTCAACATACACAGCAGCTGCACCGCAGAGAGCACGCTCTGACAGAAATCCTACATAAAGGAAGAATGATAAAATTACTACTAGGATTAACTCAATAAAATAACTTGAGTTCCATAGTCTCAGTCTTTAATGTACTCAAAAAACACAAGTAAATTATTTTTATCATGAATGCCCAGGACTTTCACATAACTGTTTGAATGGACTTGTCATTCAAGATTGGAAATATCAAAATTAAGGTGAACTCCAGAATATCACAAATCCAATTTTCATGAATATAAATATCACAAAAACCTAAGCTTAAATGTGTGATGAAAGGGTAATGGAGTATGAGAGCTAATTATCCTATATCTGATCTCTGAATTGCTCAAATTCATTCTCCAAGATTGTGTAGACCACACAGTAGTACCTTCAGAAAACTCAGGATACAACTAATCTGATGCAGTCACAGTATAAAAGAAGGCCCCAACAAAATGTATGTAAAAGCCTAAAGTTTAAAAAGAAAAATCTATAGTAAACTTTTTAATATTGATTTCACTAAGCTAAGTATTTAATAATATTACTCTAAGCTTTAACTTTGATGTTAGACAGATGTGAACCTGGTTTCCAGATCTACAATTATTAACAGTAGTCCCTAGACAAGTTATGAGTTCTTTGAGCAAGTTTACTGATCTTAAAATAGTGAACAATAATACCTCATAAGGTTTTATAAGGGCGAGTGAAATCATGTATGTATCATACCTAGCCCCGTGCCTGGTTCACAATACATACTTCATAAATGGTAGATATTACTGCTACTTCTATGAATGCTGTTACACCTACTACTTTTACTGTCACTATCATTTGGTACGACTACTGCTACTAAGTGACCAAAGATAAGCATTGAAAACACTGGATATGAGAGTAATAAATAGAGTTCATTTATTTTCAACTATAGAAATATAAGAATAAAAGTGATGACTATAAAAATTCTGGATATTGAATCATTCCTACTAAACTTTTCTCTATAAAGCACGCTGTGAAATTAACGTTAGTTTAGTATGTTTGCAGCGTACTTCATTAAAACACAGAGGGAATCTCTTCTTTCTTTAGCCATTATCCTTTGGGAAGTCTGCCCAAAAGATCCTAGAACATAAGAACTACAGGACAGCTGCAAATAACAGTTGAGTATCTTGTTGGGATTTTAAATATTTGGTGTTAGATATCGCCCAGGTAAATATACCAACAGTATATTTTTAAGCAGAGGGCATATTTATTAAGCCCATAGAATGTGGTATATACTTCTACCAAGGAGACAACCAATGACATGCAAGGCAAAATCTCTAACATCAATGAACTTAAATCTGACAACATAAGATTATTGTAGGTGAAATAAGAGGAAACCATACAAAACAGGCAGCTTCTAAAGACTGCAGATTAGCTAAAGGTGAACTCAGTGAAGAGTTGAAGAGTCATATGAAAGTTTACTAAAGGAAGCCAGGTGTGGTGTGGAGTGCCTGTGTTCTCAGCTTCTTGGGAGGCTGAGGCAGGAGGACCATTTGAGACCAAGAGTTCAAGGCTATGGTGTGCCATAATTGTGCCTGTGAATAGCCACTGCACTCCAGCCTGGGCAAACATCTCTTAAAAAGAAAAAAAGTGCACTAAAGTGGTAAGAGATGTTAAAACTGCTTGACAGGTAGCAGACAGCAAAGGCAAGACTTTCCAGGCAAGCACTCCATCATAATTCATGTCATGGAGAAAGGATCTAGCTTTACACATTTGCAGGAACAATGGGATCACTGGTTTGCAAAGCATTTTGCAAAACAGTACAACCTAAAATCGCATATAAGTCAGCAAGCTGGTGACTTAAGAACAATCTGTGTAGGGAAAATTAGTCTACATCAAAATGCCAGGCGATTTGTGGATGGCAAAGACTGCAGACAGGAGATGCTTGTGGGAGGCTGTACTAATCTATGTATGAGGCAAAGAGGGTTTGGGCAGGGGTGATTGCAGAGGAGTTAAAAGGAAGAAGTAGTAACGAGAAAGTGTCTTATTTCACCTACAATAATCTTATGTTGTCAGATGGGCAGGTCAGATTAACTGACAGGATGTGGGAAAATGTAAGCCTCTGGTGAATTAAAAAAACAAAAACAAAAAAAGATTCCAAGGTTCTTAAGTTAAGCCTGGATCCTTGAAAAGAACCATGGTGCCCCCCAAAAATGGAGTCCAAAAGTGTAGAGAATGGACCAAGAAGAGGAAAGTCAGATGAAAGTTATACCAGACAGGTTGAGATACGGTGTGTGCCTGTGGGGAACATTTAGGGATAGAGCTGTTGACTGGGCACCACCAGCCTTGATGTGTGTGGGAGCCATCAGAACAGAACACATCTAGTCAAGTTACAGTCAGAGGACAAGGACTTTATCCTAGAAATAGATGCTCATAAGCAGGAGACGGTCAGGTCACACAAGCCAATGGTGGGGCAGGGGAGATGTCTTTAATATTAAGAATGTCTCAGAAACTACGTCTAGGAAACAACAAGTTCTGTTTGTTTTCTGAGGTATGTATATGATGAAAATGCAAGTTATGATTTATGTAATACATTCCTATAACGTATCTCTGTATAACAGACACAGTCCAAGGAATGGGCCTAGAGAGAAGGCCAATGAATTGGAAATGAGGACACCAGTCTCTGCCTCCTACCTACTCAGTCAGAGTCACTGATGTTTGACAATGACAGCCAGACCACCTCAGTTCCAGAGACAAAATAGAGCAAAGAAATTCATGTCAGGATGATGGGATCCAGACTTGGTCTTGCTATGGGAAAGCTGATGGCTGAGGTTTTGAAGTTGAAACCTGGGTGTATCCATAGTAAAAACTTTCCCCCATCTTCCAAGTTTATCCCCACTCTATACTTTGATCATACCAAAAGTTTTCCCCCTAAGGATTTTGCAATTTGGACTACCGCTGAGCTTCTCTGAACTCAGACTTCCTACAACTGAGTTACCGCCACTAAATTAGGCATACCTTTTTCTAGATTCCTTAATCTTCACTCTTTCAATGAAAACAGCATCCTCAGCTTTAACTTTCTCATTGACAACTGAGCAAGGCAGAAGGTCTTTCCACCGTCAGAAACATCTGCAGACACCAGAGTTAGTGGATGCCAATCCAGGTAGCCCTAATAAAATTACATCTGTCCGCCAGCAGTGGTTTGGTTTCTGTGTATATCAGGGCTTGCAGACTTCTGCCTTTACTAGCAATTGCTCTTTTTTGTTCCATTCACTGTTTTTCAAAAATAAAATTGGAGCAGAAGTATATAAGAAGAGATCCAAAAAGGCAAAAATCTTAAACAGTCCCAGAGCATCAAAAAACAAATAAGAAAGAAAAATTCCTTGCCTACATTTAGTCAGGATTTAGCCTTGCATTAGGTGCTAAGATAGTCCCTCCAGCTGCAAATCAAATTGCAAAATTCAAATTTCATTTATTCAAAGTTGCTTATAATATGACAATAGCAATGAATCTATTTTTAGAAGACTACAGAAGTAAAATATAAGGGCAATCATTTATAGTTACAGTTTTGTCCACAAAACATTAACTTATTCGCTAAGTGGCTTGGTTTCTTTTGATTATTAGACCTAGTCTGGTTCAAAAGATATCCAGTTCAATAAATGCTTTTGCATTACTAGATGCATGAAGATGAATAAGGCTCCAGGGCCCTAACCTCTTTGAGTTCTAATCATTAGGTCAGTGAAAAATCTTAACAAATCAGGGACCAGGTTTGGTAGGAATTGAAACAGAAGAAGCAGAGAGGAATGCTGGTGTGAAGGGAATGAATTTTATCCTATCTGGTTGGAAGAAGGGGTAGGCATTGAACTATTTTAAGCTGGAGCATGATGTGATCCAATTTGCATTTTAGACAGATCACTATGGTGATGATGGGTTGGAAGGAGGCCGTTTGGGAAGCAGAGAAAATAAGGAGCTGCCGCATCAGTGGCAAAGCAAAAGAAGGGGCTGCTTGGAGAAATAGTGATGAGTAGATTCTGATTGGACATGGGTCAAAAGGAGAAAGAGGAATCTATTTTTTCTCTGAGAGCACTGCCCACAACATTCCCAACACTGAAGGTCCTGGCGCATGAGGGAGGGAAGCGTCTCTGTGCCCAAGGCACCTTCCCTTTGCCCTATACATATCAGGCCAGCTTCATATTCTAAGTACTAATGGCAGCAAGTGTTCACCAAAGTGCCCTGGGGTGATCCAAACGGATCTTCACATTTGTTCTTATTGTTGAATGTACTCTCACTTTTTCTGCACTAAGCCTAATGTAATGGAAAAGACACAAAACTGGGGAAGTCAGGCATTCTTGGGTTTTAAGTGCTGGCTTTTTTGGTAATGAGAAACGTGACCTTGGGCAAATCATTTACCTTCTCTGAATCTCCCTTGGCCTATAAAATGCAGGGATTATACCAGCTATAAATAAAATTTCTTCTAGATATGTCTGTTATGATCTATTCCAAATAATTCTGTTCTAGTCTATCCACCAAGTATTGGTATGCAAAGAAAATACTGATGAACCCCAAAGCAGCAGTTCAGGTCCATTATAGACAAGATGACTTCTTGAAATTGAAAGTCCCTGAAGCACAATGGGGAGAAAAAAAAAACTTCTTTAAATTAAAACAAAGACATAAAGAAAGCAAAACAACTCAATAAGACTTGATTGCTGGGAAAGTGCTGATCTTGAATTAGATATCTAAGTTTATTAAGAAAAATCACCCAATGAGTATAACTGTCTGAGACTGAAAACTAAGGAGAAGTATGTGCCACTCCTGAACCAGTAAATCTGTATTCCCTAGCAGCTGAGTTAACCCCCAATTCCTTCTGGCCATCTTGCAAATGGGTTCTTCAGTAAACACTTGCTTTTTTTTTTTTTTTTTTTAATTGTTTCATTTTGTTTTTATCTAGTAGCATCTCTTCTGGAAACAGCATCCCCCATTCTCTTGGGGAACTGCCCCTCCATCCACTCTAGAGCCACGGTCTGGAGGGATATTTTACTATGTAACCTGGACTCCCTTGTTGCAATGATTTAACGGCAGTTGGGCTTCTCCCCTAATCTCACCAACCAATGGGGTTTTTTAAGAATTTTTCCATTTGGAGCTGAGATGTAGAAGCCTTTCATTTCTGATACTACAGCTGGAAAGACACAGCCTCGAAGCTGTCAGTAGACGGAGGTGTTCTGCTGAAAGGGGAAACAAAAACGATGAGCGATGGAGATGCAACAAAAGCAGCCCAGGCAGGGTTCAAACACCTGTCCTCGTTCCCGAGACTCTCGAAACTGCTCTGTTCCTTGCCTTGTACGAAGGTCTTTAACTCTTCTTTTGATTCTTCAGCCTACATTTTCAGCCAAAACTAGTTCAAGTTGGGTTTTCATAATTTGTCACCAAACCTATCCTGGCTGATGTAGTGATTTTTACCATAAGGAAGCAAAGTGGAAAGAAATGGTTTAGCTCACTTTCTCATGGCTGCTGGAAAAGTAACGTAAGTGCCCAAATAACAGTGGCATGTCAGTGATACCATCTGTAGGTATAGCGAACGATATATATCCTCTGAGTTATAGTACTTGCTGAGCCACACAAACACAAGAGTGGCCCTTGCCAATAAAAAACTACGTCAGGTTTTGTTTTTATTGTTGCCATCAAAATGCAACAAGGTTTGAGTCATTTGCAAAAATTTTATGAACTCCCTTTTTTAAAATGCTGTTGATATTGAGTAAAACATATGGAAAAAAAGTCCGTGTGATGTGCAAATATGGATGCCTACATAGATTATATCCTCACAGGACATTTTTAGGGACAAGCGGGAGAAGGACAAGTGTCTACCCATCACTAAAGACCATCAGGACCATGCCGAGGGAAGGCAATGGGGCTAAACAGAGATGGCTATTATGTTTGCTTTTCAACTAGACTTTAACAACAAAAAAAGTTAAAATTATTTTGACCTACAGGAAAAATTAGGCTTTAACAGCTGGAAGGAAAGGTTCGGGGAAATAAAAATGAAGATAACTACAAATCACCTTTCATGAAAGTCACTTACTGAACTTGAACAGCTGGGCAATGAAAGCTTTAGGACATATTCAACAAGCTAGTGCTGAATTCATTACGTTCTCACTTCTGCTCTGTGGTGAAGCAGTTCAACAAAGATCATCTCCACAAATTGTCTTATCTATTATCAGATCAAGAGTGTAAATTAGGAGAAAGTGAGTTACCAAGAAGACAGGAAGGATAAAAGAAAACCTCTCTTAAGAAATGAGGAAAAACAGATTTGTGAACAAAAAAAATTAAAGCAGAGTTTTTAACTTTTTAGTTCC
The DNA here is from genome assembly GCA_023783475.1 of Daubentonia madagascariensis. Lineage (NCBI taxonomy): Eukaryota > Metazoa > Chordata > Mammalia > Primates > Daubentoniidae > Daubentonia > Daubentonia madagascariensis. The sequence continues at coordinate 19,742,250 of JAKFHU010001815.1, read as the reverse complement.
AGAGATCCCCCTCGCTTTGGCAGTTTTGTGAATCCCATGGGCCTCTGGCCTATCTCTGTAAAGGGCATCACAATTTTCCCTATTTTCCAAGTCAAATAGTCAGAATATCTTATTTCCCTCAACCACAGGCTCAAGTACAAACTTTTAAGTTCTGTTGGTTCTACCTCCCTCCGCAGTGCTTTCACCCTGGTCAAACCTACCTGACCTAGTTTACTGCAAAATCCCACTATCTTGCATCTGTTCTTCCCCTCCCCCATACTCTACTATACCTAGTAGAAAATAACAATTATTTAAAAATCTAAATTATATTAGATCACTGCCTGCCTAAAAAACTCCAATGGCTTCACAATTTAATTTGAAATTATTAAAAATAATTTAAAAAAATAAAATACTTTTCTTTGGCTTACAAGACCCTACATGATCTGAATCCTGAACCAAGGATATAGTAACGATAGTGAACATTTATTGAGCATCTACTATATTCCAGACCCTGTTTTAATTACTGTTTGTGTCTTATCTTGTTTTTTATCTTTCAACAATGACCTATGTATTACTATTTATACACATTTTAAAGATGAGGAAATTGAGAGATAGGCTAGTAATTTGTGCAAACTCAAATAAATAATATATGCAGGTCTGTTATTTGAACCCAGGCACTACACCTCCTGAGCCCAGATTCAAACACTACACCATTTCATCTCTTACTTCTTCCAATTCCTCTACCTCCTGTGATCTCAGGTGACTATGGTCCACAGATCCATCTTTCTGTTCCTTGACCATATCAAGCTAGTCCCTACTCTCAAGGACTTGCACCTGTAGTATACTCTCTGGATTCTTCCCCCAGATCATTAATGGTTGACTCCTTCTCATTACTCAGGACTACATTTATTACAGGCACTGGAAGTTGCCTATCCAAATCCATCCCCTTTTTTGTACCTAATTTTTTGGTTGTTTAATATTCTCTGTTTATTCTTGTACTTAAGAAAAGTGACCCAAACCCAAACTCCAGTGGCTAACTCTTAATTAGTCTAAGAGATAGACTCTAGACCAGTCATGGTAATGTCAGTCCCCATGTAGGTGACACAATATTGGCCAGTAAGGTGTAATATAAAGTCTGCTGGGAACAAAGATTTCCTTGCTGATAAAAAAAGAGACCTGTGGGAAGAAACTATTTCTCTTTGCCTAAGGACTTTGGCTAAGGTATATGATGTAAGGAAGTGCTATAGCCATCTTGCAAGCAAGGAAGTAGCTAGTCTACATGCTGAGATAGGCAGGTAAGAACTGATGTTCCCTTACACTTTCAGCCTCTGGCGTTGGTGGTATAGTGGTAAGCATAGCTGCCTTCCTTATACCCTCAGCTTCTGCATTAACCATTCCTAGAGCCCTTCTACCTTAAGACATTTTTTATGTAAGATAACAAATTCCTTTCTTATTTAAGCCATTTTGTCTTCAGTGTTCTGTTACGTGCCCCTGAACACACTCTGGCTGATCCACAGTTAAAGCGTCACCTCCCCAGAGAGGCCTTCCCTGACCATCTTATAAAAGGTGTTTCCTCCCCCAGTCACTCTCTTGCACATCCTCATGTTTATTTTTCTTCATAGCATGTATCCTCTGAAACTATCTTGTTTATTTATTTACCATCTACTTTTTCCCTGGAATGTAAATTCCCTAAGAAAAGGAATCTTGTCCATTTTGTCCACTGCTAGATCACCAGTGCCCAGAATATTGTCACACTCCTCCACTTAAAATTATAACCTTGGAAAATTCTCTTCATCTCTCTTTGTCTCAGTTGGATTATGAAGATCAAATTAGTTATTTCATGTAAAATGCTTTAGAACTGCAGTTCCCAACCCCTAGGCTGCAGACTGACACTGGTCCATGGCCTGTTAGAAACTGGCCAGCACAGCAGGAGGTGAGCAGCGGGCCAGGGAGTGAAGCTTCATCTGTATTACAGTGGCTCCCCATCACAGTGGCGCCTGACCTCCGCCTCCTGTCAGAACAGCTGTAGCATTAGATTCTCATAGGAGTGCAAACCCTACTGTAAACTGCGCATGCGAGGGATCTAGGTTGTGTGCTCCTTATGAGAATCTAATGCCTGATGATCTGAGGTGGAGCCCAGGTGGTGATGCTAGCACTGGGGGAGTGGCTGCAAATACAGATTATCATTAGCAGAAAGGTTTGAGTGCACAATAAGTGTAATGTGTTTCAATCATCCTGAAACCATCCACCCACCCTGGTCTGTGGAAAAATTGTCTTCCATGAAACTGGTCCCTGGTGCCAAAAAGGTTGGGGACCACTGCTTTTATTTTTTTATTATTTATTTTTATTTTTTACATAGGGGTTTATTTACTATTATACTTTTGTATATTTTAAAAATTAAACATATACATACACACACAAGAAAAAAAATAGTTAAGGCTGAGTGTTATAACCTAAAAGACTTCCAAAGACCTAGGTTGGGGCTCACCTAGGAGTGGCTAACACAGCCAGAGTGAGAGTATTATCAGGACTGAAGTGAGAGGGACCATTCTTCAAGCTGGCACTGGGACAAGAGAAGACCTAAGGGGCACAGCCCATGAAATACAGGGGCTGGAGGGGAAACGAATGATGTGAAGCCCCAGGAAAGTGGAGGCATCTATCTACCAGACTTCAAACTATACTACAAGGCTATAGTAACCAAAACTGAATGGTATTGGCACAAGAACAGAGACGTAGACCAATGGAACAGGACTGAGAACCCAAATATAAAACCAACCTCATACAGTCACCTGATCTTTGACAAATTCCAGAAAAATGTACACTGGGTAAAAGATTCCTTATTCAATAAATGGTGCTGGGAAAACTGGATGGCCATATGTAGAAGACTGAAACTGGACCCACACCTCTCACCTCTCACAAAAATCAACTCACAGTGGATAACAGATCTAAACCTAAGACATGAAACCATAAGAATTCTCAAAGAAAACGTTGGAAAAACTCTTATGGACATGGGACCACTGCTTTTAGAAAGTGCCTAACACACAGTTAATGCTCAATCACAATAACTTTTAATGTTATTTTTATTCTTATGTAGGCACTCAATAAATATTTGGTAAATGAATGAGAATATAAAACAGTGAATCTCTGAAATATGATAGGATCACCCTCTAAATTAGAACATAATAATAGAAGGATTTGTCTTATTCAAATGAAACAGATATTTAAGAGAAGAAGCAGACTAGTGGTAAATATTGAGAAGATTAACATCCACATAGAAGTCTCCATTTCCTGAAGGCAGAGCATGCTAGAAAGCATTGAGTAAGTAATAATAATATTAGTGGCCATGTGGCCCCATCATGGTGCGGGAATTAGTGATGAACAAGACAGACGAAGTTCCTGTTTTTATCAGCAGTCTTCAACCATCCATAAATAGGCCAAACACTTTATTGGCTAAAAGCCAACTGTGTAACAGTTTCTTGAATATTGCTAATGACAATTTGTTCTCTGGAAAGACAAGGAAACAGCCAGCTAGGTCCAACAACTTTGGACCTAGAATAATTGGTTGATAAAGTGAAAGTAATGTGAACTTTAAAAGAAAGTAATGATGTTATCTTGAATTTTGTTTTTTCTAAGAAAAGGAAAGTGGACATCATGAATTGTACACCCTACTGTATGAATGTCTGCAAAATATTTAGAGAAAAGATATGCATAATTCATGGCATGAGACTCCTGAAGAGATTATGACTCAAAAGTGTTATAATGTTCTCAAAAATGCAATTTTGAGTGCCATTGCAAAAGATAAGATGAAAAGGGTAAGAAAACTAAAAAAAAAAAATGTGGCTACAGATATTTTAAAAAGAAAAATACAATTTAAAGGTATTCATGTCTCTTGCATTTATCATCTTGGTAATGCAGTGCTAAGAACATAGCAAATAGTCAAAAAGTATTGTCAAATGGGTGAAAAAACAAATTAACATTGAATATGAGAGTGGTAGTTTCAGTAAGATACACGTCAGAGAGACCAAAGTGCCAAATGAGCTGAGATTTAGGGGAATAAATTTAAAATACCAAAGTAACTTATGGTTTTATTTGGAGCAAGAGAAGGCCATGACTTTGAGCTAATGATATAATGATGATATAAAGATAATGGTGTTCAACCTTCAAAACTCCAACGAAACACTATTAGAAAGAAATTGAAGTCCAATGAGAGTAAAGGCTATTTGTTAGCACCTATCTGTTTTAAACGAATTTATATCTCCTGATAATGATGAATTACAAGCACAGCATAAAAATAATTTGTAGGAGGGGCGTGGTGGCTCACACTTATAATCTCAGCATTTGGGGAGGCTGAGGCAGGAGGATTGTTTCAGGTTAGGAGTTTAAGACCAGCCTGAGCAACACAGCAATACCCCATCTCTACAAAAAAAAGGAAAAATTATCCAGGCATGGTGGCACATACCTGTAGTCCCAGCCACTTGGAAGGCTGAAGCAGGAGGATCACTTGAGCCCAGGAGTTGGAGGTTGCAGTGAACTATGATGATGCTACTGTACTCTAAACTGGGCAACAGAGCAAGACCCTGTCTCCAAAAATAATAACAATGATAATTTGCAGTTGAGATCTCTGGGTACGAAGAGCAATACTAAAAGACCAGAAATAGATGAAACAGTGAATTCAAAAAGCTACAGGGAGGTAACTTTTTGGTGGATTTCCAACAGCATTCTGAGTAGCTAATCAAAAAGCAAATAGAATCACATTTTCCCCTTTGATACTATTATTAATCTGGTAGATCATCCTGATTTATGCAAGAAAGTTCACCTTGTTGTTCCTGACCTTCTTTGAGACAATCTGGAATAATAAGGTTTGGATGCTAGTTTAATCTAGTGAATTAGTGATTGGCTACATTCAAAGGATGGCTAATGGATTATGCCAACCTGGGGGAAATTTTTGTGTGAGCATAATCTAAAGTTGTGCTTTCTCCTTTATAATATTCAACATTTTTATCAATAATTAAAAGTGTTGAGGTTATAGTAATCACATTATGCAATTATGAATGGCTTGGTAGTATTGCAAAAACATTATTTAACAGAATCAGGATCCAGGAGTGTTTTGGCAGCTTGGGATAATGGGCTGAATTTGACAAGATTTAATAAGGATACATGGATGATCCTGAACTCAAGTCTAATATTCTAAAGCACAAAAACAGAATATAATAATATACCTGACACCAGTTTTTGATGTTCCATATGTGACACATTCATCAGCTGAGGGTTTCATCCTTTCCCTTCAAATCTAGTTTGGACTGGACAAATTCCCATTCCACATGCTATTGAAAATCTAAAGCAAATGTTAAGAAGAGCAGCGGTGAGGTGGGACGGTGTGTTAGGGGTGAGGAGGGTAGGTTCTTATGTCTGCTCCTAGCTCCAAACTCTTCTGCTAAATTAACTCAATGTCTCCACACACTGTTCCTGTTCTGCACAATATCTACCATATGAGTAATTTAGCCCCTCTTTCCTTGATTTCCACCAAAAACAAAAAGAAAGCAAATAAAAAGGAGCATTTACAAACCCTTTGTATGCAAAGTAGACTTTACAGAAGTTTGGCAAAGACAGAGGGAACTTATATCACAGCAGCACACACACCCCTCTAACTAAATGTTAGACATCCCCACTCTCCAAATGTCTCTTCCGACCAAGTGAGTTCCAGCTCCCAGAAAGGTCTATAGGTCTCTCCACTTTGTTTTCCATCACCCACAAATTCCTCCTTGTGTCTTACGCAGACCAATATGGCAATATAGACATTTCTTAGAAATCCAGCGAAAAAATCTTGAGTCATCTTTGACATTTCCTTTTCTTGCATACCCTATAACTAAACTGTCCCTAAATCTATTTTTGTCCTTCAGTCATCACTAGGAATGATCTCCTTTTCCCTCCTGCTACCTGTCCTCGAGTCTGAACACAGCATACACTTCCTGACCAAATGCATTGAGCACAGACTGCTCACATTATGCCCCTACTTAACAACTTTCCAGTAATTCCCAACTTCCCACCTTCTTGTCCTTAGACCAGCCCTACATCTTTCCAAGTTAATCTCCTAACACAAACCTCCATAACTCACAGGAAGCCTAACCACTGCCTGGACCTGACACAACTTTCATCTTGCCTTTGCTCTTGGTATCTTCACATTTTGTAGCACTCTCCTGTACATCCTTTGTTTACTCAAATCTTACCTATGTTTGAAGACACTTCCCAATCCCATGCCAATCTTGAAGACTTCAAGCCCAAATTTATCTCTCCCTTTGCCAAATTATTGTTTAGACAGTAACACACAGTTATAAGAACATAATTGCTTCAAGTATTTTTCTTTGTTTGTATGTTTGGTTTTTTATATGTTTCCCAAATCTGACTTGAACACATAGGAATGGGGAAAATCCTGCCTTATGTTTGATTGCATCCTCTCACAAAGCAAAGCCCAGGTCTGGGCAAACCAGGGGCTATATCAGTTCATCAAACAGGACAAGACAATAGTTATGAATGCAGTTTGGGGGTGCCTACCACTCCCTTGCTACAAGGATCTCAGGGAATGTCTTAATTCTCTAAGCACTGGTTTCTTTGTCTGTAAAATGAGGATAATGTGAGTGACAAATGTCACTGACAAGATCAAATGAGGTAATGCATATAAAACACAATGTCTGCGGCATTTCAGTCTGGCCATTTTTAAGGATCAACTAGAAAGGTTATTTGAGGTCATCTACTCTACACCTTCATTTCACAAGCAAGAATATCAAGTCCCAGAGAGATTAATCAAACTGGAAGACTAGAGTCTATTTCTAGGGGAATCAGTTGGTGGCTTTCCCAAGGTCCTTCCTGGCTTGGGGTAGACCAAGGACTAGGACTCCTCCTACTCCTGTCTCTCCCAGCCCGCTGCCCTTCCTACAGCATTCAGATGCCACCAAAATTAATGTGGAGGTTAGAAAACCTTCAAGTGGTTGACAAAACTCTCAATCAGTGGTTGTACTTGGGTATTATTAGAGATTCTAAAGGACACCTTTTAAAATGCCTTTAGATCGTTATGATAACAAATTAATTTTAAAATCAATAAAGAATTAAAAGATGTTATCTGTGATTCTAAACAACAAGAATACACTGCTGAGACCTTTTTCCCTTAGCGGTTAACAAAAGTGACTTTAATATTTGCTCCCTCAGTGTTCTTATACCTCCAAACCCCCATCATGAGTTGTAAAAAGTATGTTTGTATGTATGTGTGTATGTGTACATGTTTGAAGAAGTCCACACAAGTGTGTGCATATAAGCATACGTATTTGCTGGTTAAGGTGGGAAGAGGAATCTATGTCACCCCAGAACTGCAGAGGCTCCACAAAGTAGACTGTGTAAATCCAGGCAGAATCCCCAATAGAGGAGCTGCCTGGAGCTCATCTTTTACCTGGGAGAATTTCAGAGACGATAGATGACTTCAAGAGACCATCAGGGAACCAGTTCTTTTACAGCACAATCTGTAACGGCTAAGCGCCACCAATCAGGGCACAAGGTGGGTTCTCAGTCTCTGCTCACATCCATCTGTATTGCCCCTGTCATCTTCCTCCTCCCACCTAAACACGTGCCTGTTCATACACACAAGTATATGCACATACTTTGAAACCTCAGAGATATCCACTCTGCCTATAGAAACTGTACAATGTTTGCTAAAGTATAGTCCCACTAGGAGATTGACTCACTTCCTGGGAAATCCAAAGGAGTATAAACAAAACAGAACCTGTGTCTACTACGTTCAAACCAGACAGGAAATTTTAGATGCTAACTAGCATTTACCAAATACTTTCCATGTTCCATCTACTCTTCTAAGGATTTACATGAACAGTATTGTTTACTTCTGTCATATTTACAACACTATGACCAACTCCTAGCATAGGACCCAGGAGGTGCTCAAAAAATATTTGATGAATGAACTCACCCCAGGTCACACAGTAAGTGACAAAAACAGAAATCAAACTAGGATATCACTGTCTCCAAAGACCATACTCTTTAGCCCCTAAACTGTACCATCTTCAATCTTATACTATACTTCTCCTGAGAAGTATACTTCTCGTTATGAACTAAAAATTTGTGTCCTACCAAAATTCATATGTTCAAGCCCTAACCTCCAGTGTGACTGTATTTGGAGATTGGTCCTCTGAGAAGTAATTAAGGTTAAATGAGGCCAGAAGGGTAGGGCCCTAATGCAATAAGATTAGCATCCTCATGAGAGACACCAGAGTGTTCTCCCTCTCTCTCTTTCTCTCCCCCGCCCCTCTCCATGAGCATGCATTGATAAAGGCCATGTGAGGACATAGTGAGAAGACGGCCATCTGTAAGCCAGGAAGACAGCTCCCACCAGAAACCGAATTGACCAGAACCTTGATCATGGACTTCTAGTCTCCAGAACTATAAGAAAATAAATTTCTGTTATTAAAACCACCCAGTCTATCGTATTTTGTTGTGGCAGTCTGAGCAGATTCACATACTTCTGATGCCTAATTTCCCCAGCTCTGAGCTTTATATGACTCTTGTGACCTGTGTTATTCTTGTGCACATCAGGATATGTGCCACAAGGGAAAACAAATGGGTATTAAATGAAAAGTATAGGAAACAAAGGACTACCACCCATTTTATTTCATAATCGTATGCAGAACCCCAGCATATTCAAAAATAAGAAAACATTCTTTTTCTGGCAAGCTCTACACATATCCCCCAAAGCTGAAACTTTAAATGGGAAGGAAAGGTGGGTAAATCACGACAAAATATTCAGTGTTATTATATATTCAAACTGTATATTAAAAATAGTTACTTAAAAATATTGATGAAGGAATGACTCATAATTTGGATATGAGTAAGCTCAATATCAAAACAACAGTATTTTTTTTACCTTAAGTATTCTTGATTTCTACTCTTCTACATAGTAGATAACAGAATCTACCAAGAAACATTTATAGCCACAAGCATAGTGTGGAGTTGAGCCAGAGCCCAGAGTCCTATACTAATGGTGCAGATTCCTCCCTGGAATCTTGGAACCTTGGACAGCTCCAGAAGTTGACCCAATTCCTGAGTGGTACTCTCACAGCTGCTCAGATGGCCAGAGTAGGAAACAGAATGAGGTCAGACCCCTCTCAGAGCCTTTCAGAATGGCCTCTACTTCAGCAAAAATGTTTGAAGGGCATGTAGCAATAATTTGGCACTTTTCCGGAAAGACTGCCGGTAGTCTGCTGTTATGAGCTATTGCACAGCCTGCTGTATGGCTATTAGGCTCAAACTTGTTTACCACTATGTCCCTGACACCTAAATTGCAGTAGAAACCCAGTAAATCACACTTTCCTGCATCAGCAATACCGTACCAATTGTCTACATCACAAGAAACTTGCACTTGCCTAGAAAACTCTTCTCAACATGAAGAACACGGCAGTCTGAAATTAGGACCTCACTGAAATGTCTCATCAGGCAGACCTAGTTTTGCTATAAAGAAGCTACCTCCCACACTTATCCAAAACTTATTTTTTCCTCCCCCAAATTGCTGGCTGGCCATCACACAGTCATCACTTTCATGTAGAATGTTTTCAACACAATGGGTCTCACTTACAGGCCTCCTCCAGAAGCAACATACACTAAATGGTCACAAGACCGTAGCATGTTGCAGAGGAGGAGCCATCGACATCAGACGTCATCCAGTTCAACTCCTTTGTTTCAGAGATCAGACAACTGAAGTCCAGAGAGTTGAAATAATTTACCAAATTTCACACAGGTAAGTGAGCACATTCCATTTCTCTGATAATTTTCTTTTTTCATAAAAACCCCATCTCTGTCTGCTCCTTCCTCTTCTCTGTCCCTAACCCTTGTCTTACTCTGACCCCAGTTGTCAACTACAATTGAGGTGACATAACCCAGGCAGCTATCTTGCTGAAAGCAGATTCTTACCGGAAAACTGGCACTTGGTGCTTTGGCAGAGAATGTGCTAAAGCGGGAGCAGAAAAGAGCGCACCATCTGGACAGCAGGACGCTTGGTGCCAAGTGGGCTCCAGGCATAGGGAAGACGAAGGAGAAAGGAAGGGTGTCACCCAACTGCACACATTTATTTTCCCTTTGAGGGGATTTGTTAGTAACCATACTATTCTGAGTGGAAGTCGTTGTAGGTGGTTCTGATGGCTGACAAACATGCAGGCAAGGATGAAACAAGGTGAGTGGTAGCCAGCAATTTGTAAACAATTTGTGAGCCAGAAACATTCGGTGGTGTCTGATTACTATGTATGAATGAAGGGATACATTTTTAATGGGTAAAATATGTGTGTGCTTTCCCCCACTTACTCTCCTCTCTCTTTTAGGAGAGTATTAAGCACAAGAATTTCCCTAACAGTACCTAGAAAAAAAATCTTATATTTAACACCACCTACTGACATTTCTCTCTTCTTGCTAAATTTTAATCATACTAATATTTTTCTATGCTACAGCTATGTGTGCCACATATTAAAACCATAGTTTTGTACACAATGGTTTTCAATAGTCAATTAGCAGAATTGTAGTTGCTACAGAGGTTTTCCTCTTAGTGATTCTGTTTTCCTATGTACATACTGCCTTTGGCAATAATTTTCAAATAATTTGCATCTTAATTATCATTTTCCATATTTCTTATGAAGATGGCTGTAGTGAAATACATCATGTCAAGAGCATGGGTGTTTTATGTTATTTTCCCCAGTTTAAGAATCATGCTAAATTTTCACTAATATATCCACAATACATCATCTGTCTTGTTTGGCATCTTAGAGTTTACAAAGCTCATTCACACATATGACGCCATTTTGATTTTAACAATAGTAATCTGATGTTGGTAGTTATTCCTACTTCAGAGAAATGCTAAGAGGCTTATCAAACAGAACTCAGCCCCTGAGAAGCATTGTGGCACGTGGAGTGAGCACTGACTCTGCAAGCAGATGGACCTGGATTTGGATCCCGATATGTATTGTGGCCCAGAGCAAATCAGTGAACACCTCTAAGCTTCAACAGTAGCAACCCCTGCCTCTAAGACTCATGTAGGGGCACCTGTCCTTGTCTCTTTCCCTTCTCAACTAACTCCAAGCCTCATGGTTTTCTATTACTCAATGATGCCTTCTTTTTACTCTTTTTTTGTCCTCCTTATGACCAGTGAGACAGACTTACAATAGCTATATGAGATTAGGAGAATAGGACCTTTGGCCATGGAGCAAAGCCCTGAGAATAGTAGGTATAGGGGGAAAAATATGCTCCGAAATTCAGCTAACTGGCCTGATCAACAATATCATTAATGGGAAAAAAAACTGAGATTATACATTAATCCTTAATGCATTGCAACTTTTATCCCCAAAACTAAATATGGTCACTTTCGTTTTAAAAAAGAAGAAGGTAGCGGCCTTTTAGTCCTACATCATAAATCACCAGAAGTTAGTATTTCTTCATATTCTGCAGTGATTCAAATTCATATTTAGTAAAAAGTAGACTACTCATAACAAAAACACTAACATCTAATAAGCTTCTTCTGAAATGATTTTTATTTTATCTGTCTCCGCAGTAACATAAAATCTAATGACCAAGCCAAAAAAAAAAAAAAATGCATCTGGTACAGCTGATTCATTCAAAGTCTGTTCAAGCTGGAATGATGGCCTTGAGGCAAAATCCTCAGTATACTTGGAATAGCCTCTCAGTTCGTCAGGATTCAACCTCTGTGAAATAAAATTTGATGCCTTCAATAGGTAATTCTTCTATCAAGGGGAAGTCAACACGTCCCTGCTAATAGGAATCCATTAGTTATATGGTGGTTTTCTTTGAATACCATCAAGGCTGGATGACCTCCTAATTTCATTACTCTTCAGCAGAGCCTAAGCGCCACTCACCAACTGTAGGCAGAAAGATTTCTTCCCTCCTCTTGGGGAGAGGTACGCTTCTGCTTTCCATATGGAGGGCACTCCACTGATGTGACGCTCTGGCCTTTCTTCTCCACTTCGCTCCTTCCTGTCAAGGGAGCAGCAATAACTCAATCCTATTGGTTTTGAAGGAGAAATGTTTAAAGAACAGTCCAACCCCACTCCTCTCATCTTTTTCTTTCAGAAATGACTATCCCACTCCATAGCCTGGACTCTGACAGCCCAAGACTCTAGTGACATGAGAGCTGGCATTTAACCATGTGATTGCAACATTTATCAAAGACTACAGGGAGCTTTATAGCTATAGTAGAGGCAGTATCTAATTTTTGAAAGGAAAAAAGTACTCAGTATTTAATACATCTTCTTACATATTTGTGTCATTGAATAAATCCTACTATTCCAACTCCAAAATATAAAATCCTGGTAGGAAAAAAGCTACCAATTAAACCACTTTTAATTTTTAAAGCATATTCACAATCTATTAGTTGACCATATTAAATATAATTACATTTATAGTCCAGTCAACATTATATAGATAGAGATAGAGAGAGATGGAAATTTTGTCTATTGGATTTGAGTTTCCACAAATTGTGAAGTGGGATTTTTTTTTTCAATTCTAACTGCCCAGCTGATGTTAATTAAGTATAGAATGAAAGCATTTAAAATTCAACTATAAGAAATATGGTTCATTGGTAATCATTTACAAATTTTTGAATAAATATAAGGATAAACTTCCTAAGAAATATTTACAAATCAAAGGAAGTGAGTCACTCTAGAAACCATTTCATCCTCCTCATGCCTAATAATATCTTAAAATATCCCAGGCACAAGGATATTATGAAATACATTACTTTAAGCCCAGCGCATTAGGCAATGAAAAAATAGGCCAAAAATGTTCTTGTGTGTTTAGGCACTGGCTATTTTTCATGGGTGGCTGGTGGACATTTCCCTCCTTAGCCCTAGAAAATCATCCAAAATCCAGGTCATCCAATTGGCCACTGACAAGCTGCCTGCAGGACCTCAGAGGCCACCAGGCTCTGTCCACACTGCTTCCCCTAGATCAAATAAGCTCTGTGCTCATTTAACTTTTCCTCACGAAGTCACTTTCCCCAACCTTTAATCATGTTTTAGGCATTGTAGGTAACTTCATTTACCTTTTCCAAATCTCCCATCAGAATTCCACTTCAGAGTCTTGTCTAATGTAACATCCTGTCCTCCATTTATGAAGAAAATGTGCAGCTAAAAATAGCTGAAAAGGTAAAAAACAATGTCTCTCTCATTCTTCTGGAGTATGCACAGTTATAAGACATACTGCATATATAAATAACACAATAAATGGTTGACAAGCATATATCTGATCATGTTGCAAAGAAATTAATTCAGGAAAATGACCTTAATTCAGACCTTACTTCATCAGAAACGTTGAAGAAGGTGAGTCACTTTAGAAACCATTATATCCTAACATCAGTTTACCTTTATGCTATCTACTTACATTTGTACCTTAAAGTATATTGATAAGTTCAATAGGACATTTTCCTCAAAGCAATTGAGAAAAACAGGTGCTTTAAATTTCATCAAGAGACTGCATAGTTTTGTCTACTTTTCCTGGGTATGTGTTTTAAGCTATTATATTCCTTGTGTATATAAAGCCTCCTATCTGGTCTTCCTAAATATGCCTATATAGATAGGCTATATTTTCTATGAATTTTATTTCAGAACAAAAACATGGCAATTACAAAAGTTTGCATGGAGATTGATAAAGTTGAAAGCCACTACCCTATAAGGCCAGGCCCACGACCCTGCTGACCCACTCCCCTGGCTCAGTCTAGCCCCCTGGCCTTCTGCTATTCCTCAGACACACCACACCTGCTTCTGCTTCAGTTCCATAACCTGGAACACTCTTCTCCAGTTATCCATCAGTCATCCACCCCCTTCCTCTGGGTCTTTGCTCAAAGGCTACCTTATCAGAAAGGCTCTAATCTAGCAGATCATCTTTACAACACAGTTCTCCCCATGGAACCACCTAACATTGACTCTTCTCACACTCTAACCCTCACCCTACCTATAAGGAACTGAATATATGTGATGGAGAAATTAAGTCTTTTCCAGACAAGCAAATACTGAAACAATTTACCATGACCAGACCTGCCCTGTAGGAAATACTCAGAACTGCATTATACATGAATCAGCACAACAGATACCCACCAGTGTAAAATCATTCAAAAAACCCCTAAAACTCACAACTCTCATAAAATAATAGCACAAGAGGGAAAACAAAGCAATAAAGTACTACCCAACACAATGAACAGATCAACATCCCACATATCAATTCTATCACTTAATGGTAACAGTCTGAATGCTCCTCTCAAAAGACATAGGCTGGCTGAATGGATGAAAAAAACACAATCTAAGTATCTGCTGTCTCCAGGAAACACACCTAAATGACAAGGATGCACACAGATTCAATGTGAAAGGTTGGAAAAAATATTCCACGCAAATGGAAATCAAAAGAGAGCAGGTGGAGCCATTGTCATATCAGATAAAATTGGCATTAAGCCAACAAAGGTGAAGAAAGACAAAGAGGGTCATTATATAATGATAAAGGGAACAACTCAACAAGAAGACATAACAATCCTAAATATATATGGCCCTAACACAGGAGCTCTGAGATACATAAAGCAAATTTTACTAGAGTTAAGCAAAGAAATAAATGGCACCATCATAATTGCCGGGGACCTCAACACTCCACTGTCAGAGCCGGACAAATCATCAAAGCAGAAAATAAATAAACAATGGACTTAAACTGGACTCTAAATCAGATGGACCTAACAGACCTTTACAGAACATTCTACCAAAAAACTTCTAAATATACATTCTTCTCAACAGCACATGGAACATTCTCTGAGACTACTCAAATCTTAGGCCACAAAACAGGTCTCAACAAATTCAAAAAAATCAAAATCATACCATGTATCTTCTCAGACCACAGCAGAATAAAACTAGAAATCAATCATAAGAGAAACACTCAAACCTACACAAAGTCATGGAAATTAAACAACCTGCTGCTGAATCATCACTGGGTCAATAATGAAATAAAGATGGAAATCAGAATTCTTTGAACTGACCAACAAAGGGGACACAAGCTATCAAAATCTATGGGACTGAGGAAAAAACATTCATCACAGGAAAATTCATAGTCTTAAATGCCTACACCAAAAAGATAGAAAGATCACAAATTAACAACCTAATGTCACATCTCAAACAACTAGAAAAAGAAGAGTAAACCAAACCCAAAGTCAGCAGAAAAAAAGAAATAATGAAGGTCAGAGAAAAATTAAATGAAATGGGGAAAAATAATACAAAGGATCAACCAAACAAAAAGTTGGTACTTTGAAGAGATAAACAAAATTGACAGACCTCTTGCTAGATTAACCAAGAACAGAAGAGAAAGGACCCAAATAAGCGCAATCAGAAATGGAAAAGGAGACATTACAATCAATACCACAGAAATACAAAGGATTATCCATGAATACTATGAAAATCTCTATGCACATAAACTAGAAAATGTAGAGGAAATGGATGAATTCCTAAAAACACACAACCTTCCAAGACTCAATCAGGAAGAAATAGAACTCCTGAATAGACCAATAATGAGCAGTGAGATTGAAGCAGTAATAAAAAACCTTTCCAGAAAAAAGCCCTGGACCAGATGGATTCACAGCCAAATTCTACCAGACTTACACAGAAGAACTGATACCCAACTACAGAAATTATTCCATAACATTGAGAAGCAGGGAATTCTTCCCAACTGATTCTATGAAGACAGTATCACCTTGATACTGGGCACAACAAAAAAGGAACAGTACAGACCAATATCACTTATGAATATAGATGCAAAAATCCTGAATAAAATACTAGCAAACAGAATTCAATAGCACATCAAAAAAATAATCCACCATAACCAAGTAAGCTTCCTCCCAGTGATGCAAGGATGGTTCAACATATGTAATTCAATAAATATGATTTAACATATAAACAGAAGCAAAAACAAAGACCATATGATCATCTAAATAGATGCAGAAAAAGCATTCAACAAAATCCAGCACCCTTTCATGATAAAAATCCTCATTAAACTAGGCATAGATGGAATATATCTCCAAATTACAAAAGCCATATATGACAAACCCACAGCCAACATCACACTGAATGGGAAAAAGTTGAAAACATTCTCCCTAAGAACTGGAACAAGACAAGGGTGCCCACTATCACCACTTCTATCCAACATAGTGCTGGAAGTCCCAGCCAGAGCAATCAGGCAAGAGAAAGAAATAAAAGGTATCCAAATCAGGAAAGAGGAGGTCAAACTATCGCTTTTCACTGATGGCATGATCTTGTATCTAGAAAACCCGGAAGACTCCACCAAGAGATTCCTGGAATTATAAACAAATTCAGCAAAGTCTCAGATTACAAAATCAATGTACATGAATCAGTACCATTTCTACATACCAATAACAGTCAAGCTGAGAGTCAAATCAAAGACTCAATACCATTTGCAATTGCTGCAAAGAAAATAAAACACCCAGGAATATACTTAACCAAGGAGGTGAAAGATCTCTACAAGGATAACTACCAAATACTGAGGAAAGAAATTTCAGATGACACAAACAAATGGAAAAACATATCATGCTCATGGATTGTTGGAATCAACATTGTTAAAATTTCCATACTACCCAAAGTGATTTACAGATTCAATGCAATCCTCATCAAAATACCAATGTCATACTTCACAGATCTAGTAAAAACAATTCTATGCTTCATTTGGAACAGAAAAGAGCCCAAGTTGCCAAAGCAATCTTAAGCAAAAGGAACAAATCTGGAGGCATCATATTACCAAACTTCAAGCTATACTACAAGGCTATAGTAACCAAAACAGCATGATATTGGTACAAAAATAGAGACATAGACCAATGAAACAGAATTGAGAACCTGGATATAAAACCATCTTCCCACAGCCAACTGATCTTTGACAAAGCAGACAACAACATACAGTGGGGAAAAGAAGCCCTATTCAATAAGTGGTGCTGGGAAAATTGGATAGCCACATGCAGAAGAATGAATATCTCTCACCACTCACAAAAATTAATTCAAGATGGATAAAAGACTTAAATGTAAATCATGAAGCCATAAGAATTCTAGAAAAAATGTAGGAAAAACACTTCTAGATAACAAACTAGGCAAAGAATTTATGACTCAGACCCCAATGGCATTTGCAGCAACAACAAAAATAAATAAATGGAATTTGATTAAACTAAAAAGATTTCTGCACAGCTAAGGAAATAATCAAAGAGCAGATAGACAAACTACAAAATGGAAGAAAATATTCACAAATTATTCATCTAACAAAGGGCTAACATCCAGAATCTAGAACGAACTCAAGCAAATCAGCAAGAGAAAAACAAATAACCCCATTAAAAAGTGGGCAAAAGACATGAACAGACACTTTTCAAAAGAAGATAGATAAATGGCCAATAATCATATGAAAAAATATTCAATGTCACTAATCATCAGGGAAATGCCAATTAAAATCACAATGAGATATCACCTTACCCCTGTTAGAATGGCTTTTATTAAAAATTCCAAAAATAATAGATGCTGGCATGAATGCAGAGAGAAAGGAATGCTTATACACTGTTGGTGGGACTGCCAATTAGTACAACCTCTGTGGAAAACAGTGTGGAGATTCCTCAAAGAACTAAAAGTAGACGTATCATTTGATCCAGCAATCCCACTACTGGGTATCTACCCAAAGGAAAAGAACTCATTTTATCAAAAAGACACCTGCACTTGAATGTATATTGCAACACAGTTCACAATTACAAAGATGTGGAATCAGCCCAGTGCCCATCAATTCATAGGATTAATAAAATGTGGTATTCTATATGTATACAATGGAGTACTACTCAGCCATAAAAAAGGATGAATTAATGCATTTTGCAACAATTTGGATGGAACTGGAGACCATTCTCCTAAGTGAAGTATCTAAAGAATGAAAAAAGAAACACCACATGTACTCAATATTAAATTGGAACTAACTGATGAGCACACATGTGCAGAGAGGGAAGTAAAACTCAGTGGAAATCAAGCAGTGGGGAGGGGGAGGAGGAGTGGGCAAAAACCTACCTAACAGGTACAGTGAACACTATGTGGGTGATGAGCACACTTATAGCCATGACGCAAGCATTACTAAAGTAATCCACATAACCAAAAACATTTGTACCCCCTTAATATCATGAATTTTTAACAAAAAAGAATATATGTGTTCCCCTAAAATTCATTTGCTGAAGCTCTAACCCCCAGTGTGGCTATATTTGGAAATGATACCTCTAAGGAAGTACTTAAGGTTAAGTGAGGTCATAAGGGTGGGCTCTGATATGATAAGATTAGTGTCCTCATAAACAGAGACACCACAGCGCACATGCATGCCCTCTCATGACCTCTTGCTCTCACTGTCCTGTAGCACACAAACAAGAAGTCACGTGAGGACATGGTGAGAAGATGACCACTTACAAGCCAAGAGAAGAGGTCTCAGAATGAATCCTACCTTGCTAGCACCTTAATCTTGGAATTACCATCCTCTAGAAATGGAAGAAATACATTTCTGTTGTTTAAGCCACTTGCTCTGTGGTATTTTGTTATGGCAGCCCAAGTACACTAATATACTACCCAACCTCCATAATTGCAATAAAAAAATATACCTTAACATATATTAAAAAAATATTCCTCCATTGCACTTATCATGACCTAATATAGACAGTCCCCAACTTAAGATTTTTCAACTTTGTGATGGTGTAAAAGCGATATGCATTCAGTAGAAACTGTACTTTGAGCACCCATACAACCATTCTGTTTTCACTTGCAGTACAGTATTCAATAACTTACATGAGATATTCAACACTTTATTATAAAATACAGTTTGTGTTAGATGATTTTGCCCAACTGTAGGCTAACGTAAGTATTAAATGCATTTTTGACTTACAATATTCTCAACTTACTATGGATTTATCTGGGTGTAGTCCCATTGTAAGTTGAGGAGCATCTGTATTACATTCCTGCTTTTGGTGGGTCTCCCACCCAGGAAAGAGGGAACAAGACAGCAAGACACTATTCCATGTGACTCTGCTGCATATAGAATAGTGCCTGACATGCTGTAGATAATCAAGTGACATTTTCTAGACAAATGAATGTTAAATAAATGAATCTTAAGGGAATATTAAGGCTGATATTTTCTCTTATTTTGTTATCCCTTCCCATAGTTAGTCTGAAATGGCAAGATTTTTCTGAAGCAAGAATCAGAGAAAATGTATTTTATGTGTTTCCTAGTTTGTAATCATGAGACACAGAAAGAATATGAAACCCACTTTTCTAGTGTCCAAAATACAGCATACCATCACCACCTGTGATATTGAAGTGTGGAATAAACAAAGAAAAAAGAAAAGAGCCAAAGGAAAGCATAAAAGATTTCATGACCAAACAGGGAAGCCAATCCAACCTAAAAGTGTTTTGATAATGTATAATATGCTAGATGGCATGGGAAACAAGAACACAAAAATTCACCATTTCTTGTTATTTTGGAGGGAAGGGCAGTTACGTTTGCTCTTATGGTTGTCAAATGTGTTCTCGTATTGCACGGACCCATAATAGCCAGCTAGAGACTGAGGGCTGGCAGTTCTATTGATAGACCTGAGCAACATGCTGCAGTCTGTCAAGTCGCACATTTACATCTCAGAATCTAATCTGTTTTTCTCTTTTTCATGAAATCAATTCTGTAACAATTAAATAACCAGCCCACAAGGCATTTTAATATTCCAAGCATTTATCTATATATAGCTGAGAAAACGAAAGGTAATTAGAAGTGACCTACTATTGCCAGTGCTGAGGGACACATTAGACAAATCAGTGCTTCATCATTATTTTAGGGAGATATCACTAAATCTGTTTCATTCTTGATTCAATATTTCTCCATGACATGCTGTTGAGTCCTTTTGTTTGATTCGTGGAGGATGCAGACTTTAAAATGGTTGTCATTATCTGGGATTTTGTTTCATTTTCTGTGAATTCAAGGCATCACTGAAATAGACTCTGTTTTTAGCTGTGGGATGATATCATCAGATGCACAAGCACTGGATGCAGTAGGCTTTGAAAGATGTGGAAAGGCTCAAGGAAAATGACTACAGATCCTCATCCATTGGAGTGTTTGAAGCTGAGCCATGCAGGTTGAGAACTTCTTGTCTAAGTGATTTATGAAAAAATAACAAGAAATTGCCACAAGATCCAGGCAAATTATATTAGTCTTCTCTTTGAAAGTTTAGTTTACGATTTCAGATCTATAGCTTATATATATGAGGCAGTTATGGCAGGGTCTAAAGAACAAAGGATTTAATTTTGAAAGACCAAGTCTAACTCCTCACTTTTCCTCTTACTGGCTATGACTAGTCATTAAAACCTCTGAGCCTAGATTTCCTCATTTATATAATGGTAACAAAAAATACCCTTGTTGATTATTAGATGCACATTTCTTTCCATATTAGCAACTGAAATTGAGATACATCTTACAATATATGGTTGTTTTCAATAACCCACATCAGTGTTCAGGACCAAGTTACTGCTTAGGGATACCCTGGTACTCCAGAAGTATAGGGCTAAGGAATAGGGCTCAGGTGAGTACTTGGTAATATCCCTGTCACCACCTTCCCAATCCTTCTCCCCAGCTGTATGCACACAGTCCCTTTGTTCCAATCCCTCTTTCTGCTGAACCCAGGTTTGAAAGCCTCCAGACTGAGAACTCAGGAATTTAATGTGGGATACAGGGAAAAGTAGATTTCCTTGATCTATTACCGAGTACTATTACCTGTCTGGTATAATAACACACTTATTACAGGCACTTCAAGTCATAAGTCACAGAGGGAATAATTAGGGAACTAATTTGGGGCTGAGGGGAAGACTCAAAGCACATTTACAATGAGCATAAAATGAAATTTATATGTGATTTAAAGTATTTTATCATGGTTAAGTAGAATTTTTTTTTTTTGCTTTAATAGTGGTACATTTTTAAAAATGCATTTGTAATCCATAGCATGTTAGATTCATGAAACATAGTATCTACAGCAGAGTCAGATGAGATCGTGTACGTAAAAGTGCTTTATAAAGGACCAAAGTTGATACAAATGAAAAAGATGATACTACTACTCACCAGGAATCAGTTGAAGATAAGGAAAACCACTCTAGGTATTTTAAGCACAAAGGCACTTATCAAGGTTCTTAACAAAATCACTGGGAGGCCAGGAGGAGTAGACAGTGCCTTCCAGAGTGATTCTCAGGGCACCATGGCAGCACTGTGCTATCAGATATTTGCTACCTCTACAAAAGTCAGAGAGCTGGGAAATCATTAAGTCATCTCTGCAACTGCTAACTCCAAAAAATATACAGTCAACTATAATCCAAGGATCAGAAAATTACCACCAGAATTGTTCGTTCTAGAGCCAGCCACATATCAGATAAACAGATGCTTCCTAAACTGTGACCTGCTTCTCCACAACCACAGAACTAATCATGGTCACAGGCACCTATGCCAACGTAGCCACAGAAACATCCACTGCCTCTATGATCATGCTTAACAGCAAGGAACAGGAGAAACAACAGAGAGACAACCTCAAACTCATTTTCTCTCTTCGTATTTCAAGAGAGTTCATCTAACTTGCAAAGGCTAAATTACTAATTACACCTATCGTCTTGGCTACAAAGAAGCCCTAAATGTAGTTTTTAGTTTTCCAGAATCTGCAATATAGGGAGCATATTATGATATGGGAGGAATATATGTAAAGGGACAATTCAAAGGATTTAGCATGTGGCAGTAGGCCATGTTTCCCTCCCACCCTTAAAATGAGAACAAGCCAGAACAGCTACATAATAACAGTCTTCTTTAAATCCATCCAAGAGCTGAAGATGTGAAGAACCTAAGTGAATTAAATTCCAAAAAGTGACAAGCTCTTTCCAGGAGAGAAGAGACCAATGGTTGCTTTTTAATTCTGGCAGAACAGTGAGAGGAGGAATCCACAAAAGATGGGGTACAGAGAAACCTGACAAATTCTGACAAACTATTAACAGCCACATGTGGGCTAACATGATGGATTAGAATCCTGAGGAACTCTAGGCACGGAGCTAGTCTGCACCCACTTTCCAACGCTTTTCCAGGAACTTTCACTGAATGCACGAGGTGGCATATCAAAAGCTGGGGGTGGGACAAGAAAGTCGGAAGAAATCCCTCTGTGGCACCCCGGGCCTGCCTGTACTTAATCCAGCCAGCAGCCCACTAAAGGCTAGAAAAGAGACAGAAACGCTGTGATTAATCTATCCAAGGTACTCCAGGTTTTTACCAAGCGCACTGCAGAGGCCCTCCAAAGACTGGGGGCAGAGCAGGAGGGCAGAGAGATCTCCCAAGGCACAGAAGTCCAGGGGTGGAACTATAGAGCAAAAACGATTTCCCAGTGACTCAAAAGTAGTAGCTCAGCTATAAAACAGAAAGAGAGCTTCTGTGGCTAGAAAAGGTGGTTGTTGAACTGTAAAGCATAAAGAGTTCTCCAGAGCATCACTGGAGCCCAGGTCCCAAGCCCTGCTGAAGGGAAAGTCCTAATTTCTTGTTTAACACATTTGAAGCCAGTGGTAAACTGGTAACTATGATAAATATGTTAGAGGATGAAGTAAAAAAAAAATGTAGGCAACATAAGTCAACAAATAAACGTTTTCAGCAGAGAGATAGAAACAAATAAGAAAATAGAAATGCCAAACATAAAAATATAATATCAGAAATAATGAATTATTTAATGGCTTTAACAGCAAATAAGACAGAGCAGAAGAAAGGATCAGTGAACTGAAAGACTAATGAATAGAAGTGGTATAACTTAAAACATAAAGAGAAAAGAGTAAAAAATAATGAAGCAGAATATCCAATACCTGTGAGGCAACACCAAACATTTTAACTTATATGCCCTAACTGGATTGCCAGGAGGAAAGGAAAGAGAGAGAGAATGGATCAGAAGAAATATTGAAAGAGTTAATCATAAAGATTTTCCAAGAGTGATGAAGGATATCAACCTATAAAACCAAGAAGCTCAGTGAACCCCAAGAAAAACAAAGGAAAAAAATAAGCATGCTTAGGCTTATTATAGTCAAGCTGCTAAAATCAAAAGATAAAGAGAAAAACTCTGAAGCACCAAGAGGGCAAAAGAGGCACATTATAAGGAAGGAAATAATGATAAGAATCAAGACTAACTTCTTATCAGAAACAACATAAGTCAGAAATAATATTTTTGAATTGCTGGAAAAAAATGTCAAACTGAAATTTTAGGTCCCACAAAAATATTCATCAAGAACAAATGCAAAATTAAAACATTTTCAGATAAAGTGACACAGGGAGAATTTACAACCAAGGTTATATACTGAGATAACTGTTAAAATAATTTCTCCAGGCTAAAGGGAAATGATACCAAATGGAAGTCTGGATCCTCAGGAAGGAAAAAGAGCACCAGAAAATATATATTGGTAAGTAGATATAAGACCTTTTATATTATCTTTATTTTTATACATGTAATTTTATGTTTCCTTGAAGGACTACTGACTATTTAAAGCAAAAATAATAACATATTGTGGGGTTGTAGCATATACAAAAGTAAAATATATGAAAACAGGAGCAAAATATATGTATGGGGATTCGATTGCTAAAGGTTCTTATACTTTCCATAAAGCTTCATAAAATTGTTGAAAGTAAACTGTGATGAGTTAAGTCTGTGCATTGCAGTCTCTAAAGCTATCACTAAAAGAAAGACACAAACATATCCAACTAAAAAGTCAATAGAAGAGATAAACTAGAATGCTAAAAATACTTAATGTACTTAAAAGGAGGCAATAGAAGTTGAAGAGAGGAACAAATGACAAATGTGAAAAAAGAGAATCAACATCAAGAGGGTAGAATTAAATTCAACCATACTAATACTTATATTACACATAAGAAAATGAATTTTTAAAGAAAAAAGGAGGAAAAAATAAACTTACCTCAATAGATACAGAAAAGGCATGTGAAAAAATTTGAAAAAGTATTTATGATAAAAAGTATCAGCAAACTAGGAATCTAAACTAGGAATTTTCTCAGTCTGATAAAGAACATTTAAAACCAAAAACAACAAGACAAAGAATCAATGAAACAAAAAGTTGGTTCTTTGAAAAGATAAACAAAACTAATAGACCACTAGCTAGATTAACCAGAAATAGAAGAAAAAGGACTCAAATAAGCTCAATCAGAAATGAAAAAGGAGACTTTACGACTGATACCACAGAAATACAAAATATCATCTGTGACGACTGCAAAAAACTCTATGCACACAAACTAGAAAACCTGCAGGAAATGGATAAAGTCTTGGAGGCACATAACCTCCCAGACTGAATCAGGAAGAAAATAGAAATCCTGAACAAACCAATAATAAGTAGCCAAGATTGGAACAGTAATAAAAAACCTCCCAACAATACAAGCTCCAGACTAAACAGATTCACAGCCAAATACCACAAGACCTACAAAGAAGAACTGGAACCTAACCTACTGAAACTCTTCCATAATATTGAGAAGTAGGGAAACTTCCCTAACTCATTCTAAGAAGCCAGTATTACCTTGATAACAAAGCCAGGAAAGGAAACAACAAAAAGGGAAAAGTACAGACCAATATCCTTTATGAACATAGATGCAAAACTCCTCAACAAACCACTAGCAAACCTAATTCAACAGTACACCAAAAAGATAATCCACCATGATAAAGTGGGTTTTATCCCAGTGATGCAAGGATGGTTCAACATACACAAATCAATAAATGTTATTCACCACATAAACAGAAGTAAAAGCAAAGGCCATATGATTATCTAAATAGATGCATAAAAAGTATTTGATAAAATCCAGCACGCTTCATGATAAAAACCCTCAACAAACTGGGCATAGAAGGAACATACCTCAAAATAATAAAAGCTATATATGACAAACCCACAGCCAACATCATACTGAATGGGGAAAAGTTGAAAGGATTCCCCCTAAGAACTGGAACAAGACAAGGGCCCACTGTCACCACTTCTAATCAACATAATACTGAAAGTCCTAGCAAAGTAATCAGGCAAGAGAAAGAGATAAGGGGCATTCAAATCAGGAAAGAGGAGGTCAAATTATCCCTGTTTGCCAATGATGTGATCTTGTATCTAGAAAATTCTAAAGACTCCACCAAAAGACTCCTAAAATTGATAAATAAATTCAGCAAAGTCTCAGGTTACAAAATCAATGTACACAAATCAGTAGCATTTCTATATACTAATAATAGTCAAGGTGAGAGTCAAAACAAGATCACAATACATTTACAGTAGCTGCAAAGAAAAAAAAAATCTAGGAATATACTTAACCAAAGAGGTGAAAGATTTCTACAAGGAGAACTACAAAACACTGATGAAAGAAATCATTGATGACACAAATGGAAAAACACCTCATGCTCATGGGTTGGAAGAAATCAGCATTGTCAAAATGTCCACACTGCTCAAAGTGATTTACAAATTCAATGCAATCCCCATGAAAATACCAACATCCTTTTGCACAGACCAAGAAAAAATTATCCTAAACTTCATATGGAACCATCAAAGAGCCTGAATAACCAAAGCAATGTTAAGCAAAAAGAACAAATCTGGAGATATCACATTACATGACTTTCAATTATACTATAAAGCTATAGTAACTAAAACAGCATGGTGATGGTATAAAGATAGAGACATAGACCAATGGAACAGAATAAAGATCCCAGAAATAAAACCATATAACTACAACCAACTTATTTTTAACAAAACAGACAAAAACATAAACTGGGGAAAGGATGCCCTATTCAATAAATAGTGCTGGGAAAATTGGATAGCCACATGAAGAAGAATGGAACAGGATCCCTATCTCTCACCAGGTACAAAAATTAACTCAAGATAGATTAAAGACATAAATGTAAGACCCAAAACCATAAAAATTCTGGAATAAAACATAGGAAAAACTCTACTTGACATCAGTGTAGGCAAAGAATTTATGACTAAGAACCCAAAAGCAAATACAACAACAAAAATAAA
The DNA here is from genome assembly GCA_023783475.1 of Daubentonia madagascariensis. NCBI lineage: Eukaryota > Metazoa > Chordata > Mammalia > Primates > Daubentoniidae > Daubentonia > Daubentonia madagascariensis. The sequence continues at coordinate 19,716,145 of JAKFHU010001815.1, read as the reverse complement.
TAAATGGTGCCCAATTAAGTTAAAAAGTTTCTGCACAGCAAAGGAAATAATAAACAGAGTAAATAAACAACCTACAGAATGGGAGAAAATATTCACAAATATACATCCAACAAAGAATCTACAAAGAACTCAAACAAATCAGCAAGACAAAAACCAAATGACCCCATTAAAAAGTAGGCAAAAGACATGAATGAAGTTTTTCAAAAGAAGATATACAAGTGGCCAACAGATATATGAAAAATGCTCAACATCACTAATCATCAGGGAAATGCAAATTAAAACCACAATGAGATATCACCTTACTACTATCAGAATGGCCATTATGAAAAAAATAAAAAAACAACAGATGTTGGGCATAGATGTGGTGAAAAAGGAATGCTGATACACTGTTGGTGGGACTGTAAATTAGTACAACCTCTTTGGAAAACAGTATGGAGACTCCTCAGAGAACTGAAAGTAGACCTAGTATTCGATCCAGTAATCCCACTGCTGCATATCTACCCAAAGGAAAAGAAGCCATTATATCAAAAAGACACCCATACCTGAATGTTTATCACAGCACAATTCACAATTGCAAAGATGTGGAATCAACATAAATGTCCGTCAGTTCATGAGTGGATAAAGAAAATGTGATGCGCACACACACACACACACACACACACAAAACATGCCATGGAGCACTACTCAGCCATACAAAGGAATGAAATAATGTCATTTGCAGCAACTTGGGTGGAACTGGATAACATTAACCTAAGTGAAGTATCTCAGGAGCAGACAAACAATCACCACATGTTCTCACTAATAAGTGGAAGCTAATCAGTGGGTACACATGGTCATAAAGTGGCATAAAGCAGTGGTCCCCAAACTTTTTGCACCAGGGACTGGTTTCATGGAAGACAATTTTTCCGCAGACCCGGGCGGGGGGAGGGTATGGAGGGAAGGCAGACCTCAGGTGGTGATGAGAGCGATGGGAAGCTGCTATAAATACAGATGACGCTTCTCTAGCTCACCCGCCACTCACCTCCTGCTGTGAAGGCCCAGTTTCTAAGTTTCGTGGAAGACAATTTTTCCACGGATGGGGGTGGGGGGATGGCAGGCAGAGCCCAGGCGGTGATGCATGGCCAGGCTCCTAACAGGCCACGGACCAGTACCAGGCTACAGCCAGGGGGTTGGGGACCACAGGTGTAAAGGACATTGGAAACTAAGAAGGGGGAGGGTGGGAGTGGGGTGAGGGATGAAAACTTACTCGTCAGGTACAATGTACACTATTCTGGTGAGGGGTACACTAAAAGCCCTGATTTCAGCATTATACAGTTCATCCATGTAACAAAAACATTTATACCCCCTAATATTTTGAAATAAATTTTTTTTTAAAAAAAAACCCACTATGCTAACATCAATGGTAAACATTGAACACTTTTCTCTTAAGATTAGGAAAAAGAGAGGACAGCTATTCTTACAACTTCTAGTCAACACTGTACTGCAGGGCCCGCCAGCACAACAAGGCAAGAGAAAGAAATAGAAGGCACAGAGACTGGCAAGGAAAAACGGAAACTGTCATTATTCACATAAAATATAACTGGGGACAGAGAAAACTTTATGGAATACACATACATACACATACAAACACTCATAGACACGCAAAAGAGTACTAAAACTAGTAAGTGAATTTAGCAAGGCCATATGGTACAAGGTAAGTGTAAAAATACCAATTGTATTTCTTTATATCATCAACAAACAATTAGAAAACAAAATTTACACAACAACAACATATTTAATAGCATTTAAAACACTGAATACGCACAAACATGTCTGATGAAAAACATGCAAGAATACTAAAAACTACAAAACATTATGAAGATAAATCAGGAGGCCTAAGTAAATGAAAAGGCATATTATGTTCATGGTTTGAACACTCAGTACTGTTAAGATGCCCATTCTACCAAGATTTGTCTATAAATTCAATATAATCCTAATAAAAAGTTCTTCAGTTTTTTTGAAGCAATTGACAGGCTATTCTAAAATTTACAAGGAAATTCAAAGTTTCTAGACTCTCAATAACCGTAACAATTCTGAAAAATAAGAATAAAGTTGTAAGATGTGTATTATCTAAGTTCAAGATTACTCTACAATTACAGAAATCAAGGCAGTAAGTTACTGGTAGGATAGGCCTGTAGATCAATGAAGAGAGTAAATCAAAATCAATCCATGCATATAAGAACAATAATTTTTAACATATTATATAAGGCACAAGTAATTTCAACAGGGAAGGAAAATTCTTTTAAAAATTGATTCTAACAACAAGAAAAATAAATAACCCCTTACCTCCTTTTAAAAACAGCCCCCTGCCTAATTCTAAACACAAAATTAGTTCGAGATGGATCATAGAGCTAAATGTAAATGTTAAAACCATAAACCTTCTAGAAGAAAATATAGGAGAATATAGGAAAATGTCTTCATGACCTTTGGATGGGCAAACACTTTTTAGAAAACCATGATATTAATAGCACTAGTCATAGAAAACTTACATATTGGACTTAAAAATTAAAAACCTTTACCATTAACAGACAACAATAAGGAAATAGACAAGCCACAGAGTGGGGAAAATAGTCACAATACATATATTTCACAAATGATTTATATCCAGAATATATAAAGATTCCTACATCAATAATAAAAAGATAAATAACTCAATAAAAATTGACAAAAGACTTGACACCCCTCAAAAGAAAATATACATGTGGCCAATCAGCACATGAAAAAGTGCTTAATATCAGGAGTCATCAGGGAAATGCAAATTAAAACCACAATGAGATAATATAAAATCACTAGAATGGCTAAAATCAAAGTCTGGCAATACCATATGTTAGTGGGAATGTAAAACTACAACTTGCTGGTGAGAGAGTAAAATACTACAACCACTTTAAAGAGTTGTCTGGTGGTTTCTCATACAGTTAAAAATATAGCTTGTGATCTATGACCCAGCAATTCTACTCTTAGATATAATACCTAAGAACTACCAATTCCACATTGAGGTTTTTACCCAAAATAAATTAAAATGTGTATCTACAACTTGTAAATTAATTCATAATAGCCCCAAACTAGAAACAACCCATATCCTTATCAATGGTTAAACATTTTGTGATATATTTATAATTTGGAACACTAGAAAGCAATAAAAAGTTCTGGACTTATTGATATACCCAACAACATGGGTGAATGTCAAAAGTATTATATTGAGCAAACAATGCCAGAAATAAAACAGTGAATACTCTATGCTTCCATTTATATGAAACCCAAGAACAGGAAAAACTACCATGTTAAGAGAATTCAGAAAGTAGTTACCTCTGAGTAGGAGATAGTTACTGGAAAGGAACAAGGAGGAACCTTCTGGGCTGATGGAAATGTTCTGTATGTTGGTTTGGGTGGCAATTACATGAGCCTTCACAAGTGTGAAAACCCATAAATCTGAATATTTAAGATTTGTGTATTATATTATTATTATCATTCAGAAAACCCTGAAATAGAACTTTATCTTTGTGTCCTCTAAGGGAATACACAGAAAATTTAGAGAAATTCTCAGCCTAAAGTTCATCCTATGATAGTACAGAAATGAGAATAGAGCATGTTTAAGAATTTGTGTAAGAATATACATATATTAGAAAATTTTACTATGGTAACCATCAAAAGTGATAGAGGCCTACATTGGATATGACTTCAGGAAACATTCCTAGGTGGCATATTTGGTATGGGAGCATCACAAGAGGTTTCAAACCCACTCTAGAATCAACTTAAAGAAGAATAGATCCACACAGCCCAGCAAAAACCTGCCAAGGCATTCTGAACAACAATCTCCACCACCAGCATTCACTCCAGTATTTGAATATGTTACTCATTCAACAGACATCTGCTGAGAACCTACTAGGTGAAAGCAGAGTGTGAGACCCTTCAGAAACACTGTACAAAGAAGAACAGGGTATTCACCATTACAGCTCAAGGAAATTACTTTGTCTCTTACTTTACTAACATTGAGAGTTCCACTCTCTGGGACAAAGCAAGTGCTTGCCAATGAAGTGTGTAATAGCGTGTTCACCCAAATCTAGCACAGATTCCTCAATGATCGTCTCTCTCAGTGCCAACAAGAAAATATCTCAACATGGTGCATTCTATTAAACATCTCCTTAGGTGTTTCAAGTGGATAAAAATAAATCAGCCCTAAGTAATGAGTCATGATCATTAGCACTTCTGTACCTTTACAACTACCATAACTTCTACCTTTTGTGTAACTTCTTAACTCTTGTTCTCTCAAGTTTCTACTAAAAGACTCATTGCCACTGGGAAGCATTCCCTGAACTTCCTAAAGTTAATGACTTCTTTATCTATACTAACATAGTGTCCACTTCCCTTCCCTCATGTGTTGGCTTGGCTGGGGGAAGTGCTGGGAGCTGAGGATGGCAGATGGATCACCACCACACGGCTCCCACTGACACTTTAGAGGGAGAGTAAAGTGTTCAAAACAGAGTGGGGCCTGGTGTCACTCTGCCTCACCTGAAAGTTCAGTTCCCTTCTGATTATCACACTCCCTGGCTGAAAACCCTTCATTGGCTACTTACCAATTATAGACAATATCCGAACTCTAGAGCAGAGGTGAGTAAACTAAAGCCCACCAGCCAAATGCAGCCCACGACCTGTTTGTATTTGGCACACAAGCTAAGAATGTTTTTCATGTTTTAAAGGGTAGAGAAAAGAAGATGTGACAGAGACTGTATGTGGCCCAGAAAGCCACACTTGAAAGGAAATGTTTGCTGACCCTTGATCTAGAGTGGCATTTGAGACTTCCTCAATTTGTCCCCAGTGTCTTTCTGGCCTCATCTACAGAACCCAACATCCAGCCATAGCCAACTACTTGTGGTCGCTCAAAAAAGTGTCTTGATTTTAATATACCCACAGCTTCAAACATGTTATTTCTTTTGCCTACCATGACAACATCAGATTCTTATTTTAGAAAATTAACTCTGGCAACTGTTTCAAAGACGGGTTTTTGATGGGTGGTGGAAATAAGGGGATTAGGACAGGGTTCACAAAGAAGGCCAAAGCAACGGTTCAGGAGAAAGATGACAAAAGTCTGAAAAAGTATAGAGGAGGGTGTAAAAATAGTAGACATGGAACATATAGCAAGAATATGGATATAGAAAAAAATAGTAATGATATGGAACATATTTGTTAGTTGTGGGGACCAAAAAGAAGTCTAGCAAGCCAACTAAGCTTGCGAATATAGTAAAAGAATGATGCTATTCCAATTCACAGAAAAAGCAGTTCTGGAAAGAAGATGGGTTCAACCTCCCAGCTGTTGCATTTTGAGTTTCTGCGTGATATGTCCATGTGTAAGTATCTCATAGGCAGTTAGAAATAATATTCTGAAATTCAAGTAAGAGGTCTAAGCTGGAGCTACAGTCTTGGATGACTGAGTTGGCACTGTGAGAGTAGATGAGATCCTTGTGGTCAAGGCTGGAGCCCAAGGAACACCGTCATTCATGGGGCAGGAGTAGTAAAAATTGCTAGTGAAGGAGAATGAGAAGGAGTGATCTGAACAAGAAATGACCGGGACACAATGGTGTCATAGAAACCACGAGAAAAGAGTGCTTTACAGTGCCAAGTGCTGCAGAACGATCCAGACCGACAAAGACAAGTATCCATAGTATTGGCGACTAGATGGTGTCACTTTGCTCCCGGGTTCTGGAAAGTAGGGAAGTGCAAAGAGCAAATACAGGCTTGTCAGAAAACTATACTGTAATCATCAAAAGACTTAAGATTCAGACACATTTGGCTTTAAATCCTGGTTCAGCCACTTCTTTTCTGCGTAGCCTAAATAACCTTTCTAGATGGCAGTTTCCCCACCTGCAAAACGGAAACTACACTAACCACAAATGACTATTATGAGGCTAAAATAAAATGACAGATGTTTAAAAATCAATTTTTAATTGATTTAATGATCAATATAAATTATTATTACTATCAAAATTGTAGCTCTACAAGAAGAAGACAGACAGGATTATGGCTATAGGGGGGCAAAAGATCAAGAGAAAACCATTGTTTTTAATTTTGAAGAGTGAGCATGTTTATAGATTATAGACTTGATGTTTACAGAAACAGAAGTTACAATTGATCAAGCACAGTCTCGAGGGAGATAGAAAAGGATGAAATCAAGAGCATAGATGACAAATTAGAATTGACTTTTAGAGAATTAAGTTCATAAATGTGTATGAGAGAGAGAGAAAGAGCAGGTGCAAGCAGAGTTGAAAAGAGGAAGAGCTAGTGGAAGATGAGGGGGATCCCACCTGGTTAGTAAAATCATAGAGACAGCCAGCTTAAAGCCTCTCAAGAGAACAATCTATACGAGGTATGAAAATGTCATTGGAGAAAATTATTTTTACCAGACCTTCTCGCAGAGAGACTGCAGTCCTACACACAGCAAATGTGATTGCTTCCTGAGGGGAAGAGAAGAGAAACATTCTTCCCTCTGCCAAGAAGGCCCATGTCCGAGTACTAACAACGCGGGCTGCCAAACCCCCTTGTAGGAGGGCGAAGGAGGTTCTGCTGCCCTGCAAAGCTGCTGCGTGCCAAGTGGTGTGCGAGTCTGGGGCCAGAGCTGAGTTGCTAAGATGGGGGAAGAAAGCCTGACCTTGGTACCCGCCCTCCCTCCCCTTTAACGATGCTCCGAACAGCACTGGCTTGAAAGGCTCCATCCACCAGTCTGCCTGGTGCGCTCAATCCTGGCCTCCGTAAGGGGTAGAAATCACCTGGTGAGGATCCAGGTGAGAGGAAGTGGGTCAGGCTGTTTGAAGAGAGCAGTGGGACAGATTCTGCGAGAAACGTGGAGCAAACAGGTAAGGAAGGTAGAAACGGTGCAAGGGGCTGATCCGATGAAACGAAAGGGAGAGATTGAGTGACCAGAACTCTCCATGAGGTCATCTGTACTTCTCTTACGTCTTCCTTTTGCCAATTCTTTCTGCTGACTTTCTTTGGAACTCTGCTTTTCTCCATTCTCCCCCGCTCAACCCACCTTGGCCTTGGCCTTTACCTCATTATTAGGTCAATATTCTCCTGGTAGCACTGCTTTGCCAGGCTCTGCAGGTGAATCGGGATTATTTGATCTTATTTGTAGGATATTATGCTTCCCAGTGTGGTGGAGGAAAAAAGAGATGATATATAAATTCTGTTTATATCACAATATAATGGAGTCTAAAGTACTCAAATATGCTTCCCTTTTCACACATACATAATTTTTTTTCTCATATTTTGTTCTGGAGAACAATCAGTCCCTCTAATAGACTTCTTTACCTTATCGTAGGCTGTTCAGTCCATGCAGTACAAGAAGAATCAAGCAGTTTATTTTAAATATATATTTAAGCTAGAGTATTAACTTCAAAATAAGACATTTCTCAGGAATAATTACTGTTGTGGTTAATGACCTATAGCACGGTTTGGTCCATTAACTCCTCCCAGCTGGTTAATACTCCCTTAGGAAATGCCCAGTGTCTCCATCATTATTGACTAATTATTTCAGCTTTCCTGATGCCTCTGTGTTTTTGTGACATCATACCTCAAAACAGCTGTATTTGGTTATTTGCTGGCCAAATGCTGTTGTCCAGTTTCAGATTCTTCTAGACTGATATTCAATGACGGTCTAGTTCACTTTCACAAAAGTACAAAAACAAATGAAATCAGAATATATCTTAAAGTGAAACTTCCTACACAATACGGCCTTTCTTTCTAAGACAACTACCTACTTGCTCTGGGATACTAAGCAAGTTACTTAACCTCTTAAGCTTCACCTCCTCATCTCTAAAATGAGGATAAAAATACTAGCTGCTGTCATAGGACTCTTGCAAGAATTAAAAGATGATGCAGAAAAAACATACAGCACACTGCATGATATACAATAAGTATTCAGTAAGTGGTAATTTTCCCTTAGTTTTCTTTGCTATAACAGCAGAGAGCACGTAGCATGGGTATAGAAAATGTTGTGCCACTTACAAGTTCACCTCCATCCCGACATTTATGGCTCTCTCTCCTAAAACAAATCCTAAAGAGATTATACAGCATTCATGGCTTCTCTAGACTGAGTGGAAATATAAGAAAGGAAGGGAAGAGAATCAGGATAGATTTCTCTTCTTACACAATCACTCTTGGAACGTGAAAGCACTTAGGCAGCTATGAGTTTTATGGCCTCTATTAAAATAATGATACTAGAAGTGATGACACATGACACATTCCACTTGGTTATGGGTCTTCGAAAACTTGCCTTTGGGTGTGTTATCACATATTATCATCCAAAACGCATTGGGACATTGCCCCATTTAACAGAAAAAGCAAAGAGACATCATGACTTGACTTACCTAAGCCCACGTCGCAGTGATTAATGCTCACTCTGTGGCATCACTTGATCTGTGCTCTTTTCAGTTCCATGACGGTCCACAAGCCACACAAAGCTTCCCTCGTAAGCATGCCAGTGGGAGCTCTCTCAACCCCCAGCCCCATTTTTCGTAGTAAAAATGCACACAAAGTGAAGAAGAAAAAAAAAATACAGTAAGAATGTACACAATTGTGTTTTTTAGTACCTCCACCCAACTCTTGATCCTTTCTTTTCTCATCAGTAGCCATCAAGAGTGGCCACACTGGAAATGGTGAGTGACCCAAACAAGAGATCAAGAGATCAAGGTTCTGACATGCTTCCAAACACCGATTTATGCATTTCGATCACAGCATGAAAAGTGCCTGGTGAGTTTGAGCTGCAAGGCCAAGTGGAAGCACAGCAGCTGCTGATAGGAGCTAAGGCTGGGCTTCCACCCATGGGTGCAACTGAAGCAGCCACAGCTCTGTGGGGAACACAGCCTTGGGAATGACCGTGCCCTTTGGAGTGGGAGAGCTGTCATATCTCTGCGGGCCATCTCTGTGTTTTTCTTCTGCCTGTCACCCAGGACTTGTTACTTGCTTTGTCTCCCTGAAATCTGGTAGAACAAGTGATAGCGTAGAGACTGAAAAGTAAGATTCAAGCATTCTTCATCTAATGCGATCAGTTATGTGAACCATTTTAAGTCAATGGCTCAATACTTAAAAAAACAATTTCAAAATCTTATTATATCCTCTAACAGGGTTCTTTGGTAGATGAAAATGATTCAGTGCTTTTAAGTACAAGATCCTTGCTGCTTATAAGAGCTAGCTGGAGACACACACGTGTAGTAAGTTATAAATGTGAAAATGTGAAAGTAATAGTCTTCTGATTGAACCACAGGGCTGTATATTTTTTAAGAACAAAAATATATAGTTCCTAGTTGTTATAAATAAAATCACAATAATTTACCCTTAGGATATCATTTCAATATTTTTAAGTCAATGCATTGAAGGAAAACATAGCATGAAATTTTTATGTGTTAATAACTTAAAATAGTGGCATTGTTATCAGTAGTTTCACTGAAATGTTTGTATATAGTCTTTCATTTAAAATTCACTCCATATCTTTATGTCAGGTAGAGTCTCAGAAGAATTATTTAATAGCAAGAGCCTTGATTCCCATTTCAATTTTGATATGTAATTCCTGACGACTTGAAAGAAAGTGAGATCTAAATTGGGAAATGAGGTTTGGTCCCAATAATGGTAAGAGAGTTATGTGGCATAAAATTTCAAAAAATGAAAAGCATATAATTTACTAATGTCAATATTTAGAAAATCGGAATCTAACTTACTTGCTTTAGAAAGAAAGAAGACCTTGGGAAATTGTGCTTTTATGAAGCTTTTTGCATTGCTTATCAAAGTGATGTCACAGTTAGCCTTGCCATGCTAAACATGGCCTTCACTGAGAAATATCAGCCCAGGAATGAAGTCATTTCTGATAAAGCTGATGCAGCTGTTTGATGCACAGAGGCACTCATATGGATTCCAGAAGCAGGAGTAGTGTTTATTCAGTATGCTGGCAGGAAAGAACCTTTCATTTAGATATTCAGATCACATAATGAGATTTACCGAAAAGCAAGGGTGGCCCCAGAAACTGTCACGATAAACACAAGGAATGTGAATTTCTTTTTATATCCAGCCAGGTCAACATCACACTGCAGCAGGCCCATAAAACTAGGCTGGTTGTACATAGGAGCATAAGAATTTCCATGATGAACCCATTGAACTCAGCCTTCTCCATCTAATAGTATATTAATAGATCATCTATGTGAGAAAGTGGTTTGCTTCTTGATCGTTAAGAGGGAAAGGTTTTGTGTTCACTACTCCAACAGTGGCTTTATTCAACTGGTGAAGGTCTTCTTCTCTATCTCTCTCTTTTTTTATTTTTTCCAAAGCAAGCCCAGAGGAATGATATTAGAGGAATGTGTGGTCTGATCCACACAACACAGTCCTGAAAATAAGCCATGATTATTCATGATTTTGATTGAACTGACCATTCCGCTTGGATGACTACAATGACTATCTCTTCAGGGCCTGAAATTTGGTAACTTGAACTTGATTTTTCAGATAAATTAGAGGGCTTCAGTTCCCTAGATAATGCCATGTTGTGCAGAATTTATATTCAGAGTTAAGATGAAGAAACAGGCATCTCTTAAAAGACTGAGTCTTTGCTCTCTAGAGCAGTATGGCATAAATTAAAAGGAGGTCACAAGAGTTGCCTTTGTTAGCCTGTACACAGAACTGTGAGAAACAGGATGTCAACTTGTGGGCCAAGTTTTGTGGACCCAGCCCTGTTTACTCCTAATCCATACCAGGAGGCCCTTGAAACAAAGAGTTGGAAGCTTTCTAGAAGGAAGACTGTCCCCTGGATAGCAGAAAGATGCTGTCAGAGTCAAAGGGCTGAGCTGCATCTTATCTTCCTCCAAAGGAGTGACTTGTCATTTATGAGAGACACCCACTAACTCCCTCTCCAGCAATATAAGGAGTGAATCAGAACTGCAAAATGTATAAAGAGATATAAAGTACATTGTTTGGAGGACATTTGAAGACATTAACCTTTACCAAAAAAAAAACAAAAAAGGAAAGGGAAGAAAAGCTTCATTTATTGTAAAGGCCTAGAAAATTGTTATAGAAATTTACCTTGGAAAATCAGTCATTTTGAAAAGAGAGTCCTTTCCCAAATCAGCCTAAAAACCGCTTCTCTGGAGTCAATTTATACTTCATCTCGACCATGACAGAGACCATGATTTGATTCTGGTTGTAAAAATTTTCCTTAAAATCTAATGTAGAGGTAGACCAATGAAACAGAATAGAGAACTCAGAAATAAATCCACACATCTACAGTGAACTTATCTTCAACAAAGGTGCCAAGAACATACAGTGGGGAAAGGAAAGTCTCTTCAAAAATGGTGCTAGGAAAACTGGATATCCATGTGCAGAAGAATGAAACTAGACCCTTATCTCTCACCATATATAAAAATCAAATAAAAATGGATTAAAGACTTAAATCTAAGACCTGAAACTATGAAACTACCAAAGAAAACATTGGGGGAAATGCTTCAGAACACTGGTCTGGGTAAGGACTTCTTGAATAATACCCCCAAAGCACAGGCAACCAAAGCAAAATTGGACAAATGGGATCACATCAAGCTAAAAAGCTTCTGCACAGCAAAGGAAACAGTCAACAAATTGAAGAGACAACCTACAAAATGGGAGAAAATATTTGCAAACTACCCATATGACAAGGCATTCACAGGAAGAATATATAAGGAGCTCCAGCTACTTAATAGGAAAAAAATCAAATAATCTAATTTCAAAATGGGCAAAGGATCTGAATAGACATTTCTCAAAAGAAGACATACAAATGGCCAACACGTATATGAAAAAATGTTCAACATCATTAGTTATCAGAGAAATGCAAATCAAAACTACAATGAGGTATCTCTCACCCTAGTTAAAATAGCTTTTATCCAAAAGACAGGCAATAACAAAAACTGGTGAGGATGTGGAGAAAGGGGAACTCTCGTACTCTGTTGGTGGGGATGTAAATTAGTCCAACCACTATGGAGAACAGTGTGGCGTTACCTCAAACTAAAAGTAGAACTACCATACTACCCAGCAATCCCTCTACCAGGCATATATCCAAAAGAAAGGAAATCAGTATATTGAAAAGATATCTGCACTCTCATGTTTAGTGCAGCACTATTCACAATAGCCAAGATTTGGATTCAACCTATGTGTTCATCAATGGAAGAATGGATAAAGAAATTGTGGTACACATACACGATGGAATATTATTCAGCCATAAAAAAGAATGAAATCCTATTGTTTGCAACAATGTGGATGGAACTAGAGAACACTGTGTTAAATGAAATAAGCCAAGCACAGAAAGACAAATCTCACATATTCTCACACATATGCAGGAGCTAAATATCAAAACAATTCATCTCATGGAGACAGAGAGTAGAATGATAGTTACCAGAGTCTGGGAAGGGTAGCAGGGAGTGGGGGATAAAGTGGGGATAGTTAATGGTGCAAAAATATAGTTAGATAGATAGATAGAGTGAACAATATTTGATAGCACAACAAAGTGACTATAGTCAACAATAAGTTTATGGTATACTTTAAAATAACTAAAAGAGTAGAATTGGAATGTTTCTGACACAAAGAAATGATAAATGTTTGAGGTGATGGATACCCCAATTACCTGATTTGATTAATGCACATTGTAAAAACATCACAGGTACCCTATAAATATATACAATTATGTACCCATAATAACTAAAAATAAAAACATTTTTAATTTAATGCAGAGGATGTAAATGGACACAACAGTACAGGATTTTATACTAAGTATTAAAGCCTTGAACAAAAAACTCTGGGCCCGTGTAGGGGATTGGAGTTCTAATTAGCCAATTCATTGGAAGACACTTCCAAAATATTAATAACAAAAGAGAAGGAAGGAAGGAAGAAAGGAAGGGTGAAAAACTCAAAAGAGCAATATTCCAAAATCTAGAATAAATACTAGGAAGATATTTTTTAAAAAATAAGAAGAAATAAAAACAAAAATAAAAGTAATTTTAATTCAGAAACTTTATAGCAAAGAGTCCCATTGAACAATCACCTTCATCCATCTTAGGATCCTTCTCACCTGGAGTTCCTGGGAGAAGTCAGCCCTAACAATCTCGGGCAGCTATTGCATGTTAATTAACTTCTCTCTTTGGCATCCAGAATACTTAGTTCTACACCATCCTTGGAAGAATCGAGAAAACACTGACTCAAATAATTTTCTGTTTTTGTGGTTCAAACGAGGAACTCAATCTAAATTTTCAAGAAAAGAAAATTTCCTATAACAGTCCCCCAAAACACAATCTCTCTCTCCCTCTCTCTCTGTCTCTCAGACTAAATAAAATACACTCTCTCAAACCAAGGACTTGGAATCCCCTCTACTCTTCTTCCCTCTCCCCTTTAAGATTTCATCTTCCCGGAGGCCTTTCCTGACCTCTCCAGGCTGTTTCAGCTGCTCTTTGTGTTCCCTCATCTCCTACAGCAGCCCTCGCTCACTTCTGTTTTTAGCACTCATCATTGCATTGTAATCAACTATGGACTGTACCTTTTTCCCCTACCTTGAGTTCAAGAAAAGTATCTTAGTTCTTCAAAATTCCCAGTGCCTGACTTGGTTTCTAAAGCTCTGTAAGTGCCACCTGATTGGTTTAAAACAATTTATCTATAATACCAGCCTAAAGTTATTGAATGGAAGCAGAAGCCATCATCTTGTTTGATATTCCAAGCATGTAAACATCTTTATTATCTATCAGAATGGCTGTCAAACTCCATTCCACAGAATCTTGGGATTCCTTGAAAGAATCTATGGTCATGTTACACATATTTGTTCAATAAATATTGAATGAATGAACAAATAAATGAATGAATAAAACTATAAAGGGAGATGTGAAAAGCAGGACATTCAATCCTAGGTATTTGAAATCCTTTTCAGAAAAAAATGGAAAGTATAAACATATAAAACATCTTTGCTTCATATTTTTGCAGTTTAATTGCTTTCTTTTAACTACAAATTTGCAATTTATAATTTCCCATAAATATTTGTCTAATAAGACTTCAAGCTCCTTCACAGCTTGGGCCATGTCATAGATTATTTAATATCCCCAGAGTTCTAAGCATAATAATCAGCAGAAAGCAGGTGCTTAATAAATTCATTAAAGCAGAATGAAGCTGAAATAAATATAAATTAACTTTGAAAAATGACGTATTGAATAGCTTCACATATAAAGGGTATTTTACATAAAATATGTCCTCAAATCGTACTTGCTATTTTAATCATCACAACTAATGCCACATCTAGAAAGGATATTAAGTTAATTATGATATGGAATTTTAAAATTGTTTCCAATGCATTATACTAGTTAAAATTCTTCAGTTAATTTTTTTTAAATGAAGAAGACAAAATTGACAGAAACAGTAATGGAATAATAAGGAAGGCAAAATGGCTTTTAATAGGCAACAGTTCAAGGAATTTTGTCTTAATTAATAGGAAGTAGGGGGGCATTTTTAAAAAGACTTTTTAACAAGGTTTTGCATATAATATGTGCTTACATTCAAGAGAACCAGAAAGTTCATTTGAGACCAACTTTTCACCTAAAATCCATAAGAACATCAGTTGGCTCTACAGAAGTCATAGTGCAATTTACTTGTTGGGAACACAGACCTAGAACTAGCAAACCCAGTTGCTAGATAACCTTGGAAAGGCACTTAATCTCTTGGTGCCTCTGTAGTTTCCTCATCTCTAATATGGGGATAATATAGTAATAAAACCTGCCTCATAGGGTTATTGTGAAAATTAACTGGGGTAATACATGTAACACACTTAGCAGTGACTAGCACATAATAAATGCATGTAAATGTTAGTAATTATCATCATAGGGCCATGATATCTGAAAACTATTTTTATATCTAATAGAAGATTAAATTCAGAGGAAAAAAGGATTTTATTGTAGGAGGTTCACTGTTACTTTTCCCCCAAATGTTCATTTCTCACTTCCTGTCCCCTGAAAGGCTGTCTTGTCTATGAACCAGGAAAACTTGAGAATAAAAATTGGAATGGAAGGTTTTATTTCATGAAATCCCAACTAAAAATTATTCACAAACATTCATAAAGACGACAATGATGGGAAATCAAAACACAACAAAATCAAAATGGAAGAGCTGCCCAGGGTTCAGCATAAAAAAAAGAAGTCCATCAAAGCCCACCTCTCTTCCCCAGAACCCTCCCTGCCTGTGCTCTCGGCCGGCATCCATACACACAGCATCCATCTGGAGGCGCATACTTCACAACCCAGCACTGAGACCAGATGGCACGGCACAGAGACTTGATTTCTGAGTGCAAAGGATTTTATAAGTCATACTAGGAAATCTTCCCAGGAAGCACAGCTTCCTAGCAGTATTACACAAACCCAAGTCTCTGACCCACAGGTCAAAGAAAGTCTCTAAAAGACTTCTGTCTCCGTGAACCTATGGCACATATGGTCTCAGCCACAGGACACACTAGAGAAGTGTTGGGCGTGAAAGTTACAGATTAGAAAGAGAAGATGACCAGGAAATGGGGAGCACACATGGAAAATACGACAGAGAGATATCTGACCCCATGCTAGAAAGCTGTAGGTGAAGGGATTCTTTCATTAAGAACATATTTACTGGGAGTTTATCATATGGCTCCCAGTATATCCTAGGTGGCACGCAGAGGGGAACAGACAACCTCTGCCCTTGTGGTCCTTACATTCTAGATGAGGGAAGAAACGATCCCAAGGCTAATAAGGAAATATATCATATAACATTACAGCACATGCCATTATGCCAGTCTGAAGATTAAGGGGAGGTATTTAGAGCTGAGACCACCTGGTAGGTTAATACAGATACAACAAAGAAAGAGTACCAGTGAGGAAGGAGGGAAACCAACAGAGTGTGTGTCTCAAAGGTGAGCGAGAAACTTTTTGAGTAGGAAGAATCCTATATTCTTCATGTCTGAGCCAAAGTGCCTGGCCAGGCACAAAGCAGCCCTCGATCCATGCTTATTGGATGAATTCATTTCATAAACTCAATCCAAATCATAAGCTTCCTCAAGACTCCCCTGCCCACCAAACATGTAAAAGCACCAAATACGGTTTTAACAAATAGCAGCTGGAACACATTGCGGGCATCCCAAATTTACAGCCAAAAAAAAGAGGCGAAAGTTTAGACTTCTAAAAATTTAGACATCCAAATTTCAGGACACCTGCTATCTACTTCAGTGCTATATTCACTCTAATATGTGTCTTGGGTTTTCTTAGTAAGAAATAAAACTGAGATTCCAACCTAGGGAATCAGATTTCAGGAACACTACTAAAAACAACCTCAATCAATAGTAAAGAAGGCATCAGAGGGAACCTAGTGCCTAAAACATGAATCAAAGTTTAGCTCCAATAAATTAGTCAACTCCTTGGAAAGCTTTGCCCCAGAACACTATGGACATGTGGCAGTAAGTGAAATACAGGTGAGTGTATTTACTGATTAGCTATAAATACCCTCTGCACCTTAAACTATATGACACTGGGTAGACATTAGAACCTTGCTTAGTTAAGAAGAAAAATGTCCTAATTTAAAAATACTTTCAATAGCTTTAAAAGTTAAAAACTTTAGAAGTTAATGGGGCCAGCAGCAGAATCAAAGACAACATTATTACTTTTTGAGATGCCGCTGGCATGGCAGGTAAACACCGGCACAGAAGCCAAGTCAAAGTAGGTCAAGTGCTCGTGGGGCTGGCCTTGTGCCCCCATTGTTGGAGCAGTCGGTATGCCCAGCACACACCTGGTAAAGGAACACCATGTCACTAACAGGCAGGTATAAATTGAAGAAGAGAGAAACAAGGCGTCCATGCTTCACAGACTCCAGTTGCCCCCAAATTTCAAAAGAGAATGCTTGTAAACAGGAACTGAGCAAGTGTACTCAGGAAACCAGATCGAAGGAAGATAATCTGTGAAGTTTCTTTCTGTATCTTGACCATCTGTGACAGGAGAAACTGGTGTAAGCAATGCTTTCTTAACAACAGAACCAGCCTGCCCCGGGGAGACATCTCAGGGAAATGTTCCATTTGAACTAGTATGTTCTGTCCTAATTAAAAGATATTTCCAGCAAATCCCTTTACATTTCTTCTCATGTAAATATTTAATAATAAAACCCAGGGGAACTGCCTGGCTTCCTCTTTGGAAGCACAGGCTACTTGCAACCGCTAAGCCTGCCTCCTCTGGACTATTAAATAAGTTTTATTTGGCACATTATAGTACACAGAGCATACAATAGGGTGTTTCGTCTTTCCGATAACCCCGTGAGTTATTTCTAGTCCCGCTTTATAGATAAAGAAACTGAGGCCCCACCAGTATCTAACTTGGACCAGAACTCGGATCAGTATCAAACCTTCCTCTTGCCAAAGATAACCCCTTATGGGTAATCTCAGCCACGTCAATTAAAAATTATAATTATTTAAAAATCCAGGTTTTTGTCACCATAGCAAAATTGACTGATTAAATAGTTTTCCTCTGCACAAGTTAAGCTAGACAATATAGAAACCTCAGAGAAGCAAGTCATGAAGGAGAGAGAAGAGAAAGATTAGAGATAAAATCTGAGAAACCTACAGAGAACCAGAGCAGAAAAAAGAGACAAATTGGGAGCTATGAAAAACTGGAACAAACCTTCTCAATGTGAATTTGATTTGGCATGGAGACTCTGACCCTTGCAGATCCAATCTCTTAAGGTTTTCTTTGTATTTTTCCATTTTACTGCCTGCTCACTACTCCCCCATCCAAAGGAATCCCTGCTGTTTGATTTTAGTGATTTACCTAAAACTGGCAATAAAAGGTGTTTATGTGCCATATCGTTTAGTATATGAGGAACAGTTGATTATTAGAATTACTAAAGAGAGTCTTGATTTCTGGAGAGTAAAGTGCAAATTCCCTGTAGACAGCTGCCATTTACAACCACCCAGGCCAATAGAACACAGTTGGGGAGGGGACGGGGGGAGGAGCAGTTGCCGAGAACCTCTTGAGAAAAATAGCCCCTGCTTTGAATTTGCAGTGAAAAATCAGGAGTGATTTTTACTTCAATAAAACAACTCAAAATTGGAATAAACCTATACATGTTCCAAGTTGAAGCCACGAAATAGAACCAGACCATGTTGCATTTACTTTCACGGAGAGAGCTAATGAGTAGACAATTGGACTTTCACGGTCTAATATTTCATCAGTACTTTTAAAAAAGTAGTAGAATGCCTAGTGAATCTCAGAGGAACATCTGGCACGGGACAGGAGGGGACTGCCACGATGTATTCTGGAATTCTACCTGAGGTCATGCTGAGTTTTAAACAATGAATTCATGTTCGTAGAAAAACTTAGTAAAGGTTAGCAGTGGGCAGGTAAAATTGGGGACTTTTTAAAAAATTTGATGTGTATGTCTCAATAGTATCATCAATTAGAGTGTAAATGCTAATATTAATAAGATTTTAACATCATGATGGAACACTTAAGTCAACTCTAAAATTCAGCAAGGACTAAACGTTTCTATTAACTGTATCTCATACAAGTTATCTAATGTGGAAACAAGCGGTGGCAACAAAAATAACAGAAATGTTCATAGAAACATAATATAATTCTGTTCTTAAAAGGCAAGGTTCCACATATTTTTGAAAATTTTTCATCAGAAAATAACAAACTGCCAGAGAAATGAAGTATTCAGGACTTCCTTGTTCAACCCTCTATCAACCCAGCTAATCCTTAAACTTTGCTCAAATCCTGTCTGTGCTGCTGCTCCTTTCCTGAATGACCACCTATAACCCTCATCTCCACACTCAGCTAGTTGTTTGAAAAACTCTTTCAAAAAATAATAAAGAAATAATGTATATGCCCTGCCTTTCTTGGGACACTTCCAGTTGCTAATGGGCAGAAGCCATATTTTCAAAAGGGCCTGGCAAGATAACTTATATGAGGTTTAGTGTTTGAAATGTGTTGACTAGTAGATCAAATTTCTTTTATTTTTAACCACAGGGAAATTAAATAAAGATTTATAGAGGAACTAGAAGCTTTTGGATTTAGGTCAAACACTGCTAAGTCAAAATGATGCTTTTTATCCAAAGTCTGCATGTCTCAATGACATTCTTATCTATGGTAGATAAATAGAGATGTTTGGAGAAACCAAACTGTGTTATGACTCCTTTTGCCATTCTTGTTCGTTTTTCCCTAAAATACAGTAAACTGATTTTCTAATTTAGCATGATGATTACTGAGAATCAACATGATTTTTAATGGTTTCTAAACTTCAGGTGTGTTAGGATTCCAGTCCATTTACTTCTTAAGCATTCACTGAACCCCTGTTCCCTGTGCAGAAGGCTGGGTAGAATGACTAGTATTTGCACAGCACTTTAGAGTATGCAAAGCCCTTCCCCACACATCTACTCTTCTTTGAGCCTCACAGCAACCTTGAAAGGTAGGTAGAACAGGTATCATCATTTTACAGAGTAGGAAAATAAAAATCAGAAATAAAATAAAAAGAAATTCAATGACTTGGCCAATGTCACAGAGCCTCTTAACAATACAAAGAGGATCCAAATCTCAGTCATTAGTGCATTGTCCATTTTTGTCTCTGGAAGTTTCATTTTTAAATAAATCCTTAGGATTCCAAGGGATTGAGTTCTAAGAATTCAGGAATTCATGACTTCAGTGTTTTCACATTGAAGATGTTTTGATTTGATAATTTACAGTGATGTTATCACTTAATGATGGGCTCACCTGGTGCTTCTGAGGCCTTTTGTGCAGATGTTTGACAATACTGCTTTATCATTTTCCTTTAGCTGTCAAACATCCTGCAAACCCATTTCTTGCCATGCACATGCATGAATGAGTTTTAAACAATGAATTCATGTTCGTAGAAAAACTTAGTAAAAGTTAGCAGTGGGCAGGTAATCTTACAATGTGCAAAAGAAGCTAAACAATAAAACGTGGCATACAAAGAAGGTCAAAGATATCCAAACCAAATCATACTGCGTTATTTCTACACTGTTGACTCTGTTCATTTTAATTGTTTTCTAACATAAATGTCCAGACCAAAGGTCCTGATGGACAGGAACCTTACTTGGCAGTCTCTAAAAACTGGTTTGCCTGCATTCCTCTAAAGTGATAGCTACGGGCAGGTTGTCAGTCTAAGGGTGGAGTTGGCCTCCAAAAGAAGGACAAGGAGAAAAAGAGTGGCACAAAGGAACACACATGGCTGGAGTGGATCTTAAGTTCCGGTTTTCCCTTAGTGTTCTGGAACTAAAGGATAATAGTTGTTGGTTCACTCCAGATACACAGCAGGCAATTTCTTCCTTGTATGATCCTCTCAAAATCACAAGAAATGCAGAATTCCTTCAGTGGACTTTGGGCTTTCAATTTCTGAGTCCAATAATACATTGTTATAGGTTTAAGAACTCTTTTTCACATTGTAAGATTTCTACTGAAAACTGTAATTAATTATCCTAGCTAGGGATTACTGCTTGGCGTTAATTAATAATTTCTACATACTAGGGGAAACATTTTTATTTTGCAGTATCTGCCAAGTATTTGATATGTCTCTGATTTCCTTTTGCTTTCTTCCAATTAGTAGAGTTTGATTATATAAGATATATAACATTTCCAAAAGCATGAAATGCAGTATAGTTAACTAACAGGCACTTACAACAGTACCACAATGTTTTTCTTTATGTTTTCTACCCTCTGACGTATGCTTGGGAGAGGCTAATTTGTTGTTGATGCAGAAGTTAACTCCTGGCTGTACTGAAAATAAAATTAACATGACACTTTACTAAGACAATGAATCATTAAAATGTTCTGCCATGAAGATAAATTCAAGAGTGCTTATATTAAATAAAGAACCAAATCATATAAGATACTTGTAATACCTAAAAACATGAGTTCAGTTTCTCTTACAGGGTCCAGAAGGGGATTGCAGACACTCTCTGGCTACTCAGGCAGCTAAGCAGAGAGCAAAGACCAGAGAGGAGTTGCCCATAACCCTACATGCACAGGCTTGATGGAGTAAAGCCAGCGGGCAAACCAGAAGGACTGGCTGTCACCTGTATATACTGAGGTTATCCTAACCTCTGAACTCTCAAAACAATTCACCTCTCTTATGACACTTTGGCTTCCCACCTTCTATTGTAAACACATTTAGATGGCAAGAGCACCGAAGGCAGGACCCATGTCTGATTCATATCTGTGTTCCCAGCACCAGCCCTAATATTTTGCCCCCAATTTGTGATGAGTAAATATTTGTTGACCAATGGAAGCCTCATATAAAGGGCTTAGCTCTCCTCTTCCAGAGCCTCTTTCAGGTTCTCACCTTTTGTCAGTGAAAAGTAGGAAAAATAGAGAGTCCCTGTAGTGCTACACCACTTGCAAGAATCCTTATTAAGGAAAGATGCAATACCCTTAGATAAAGGCAAGCCGTGTCTCCATTTGTCTACTCTTGACTTCCCTCTTTCCCTTATGAGGAGAGACTGGGGAGAAGACGTCCTCTTCTTTTCAAGGTCTGGGCTCCTCCCAGACGTCAAGGAAGCTAAGAACACTAAGTGAACAAAGGAGGATGCTTCTGTGTTTCCCAGGTCTCTAAACGATTAGCAGACAGTAATATTAAGTGTAGGGCTCATTTCATATCTATTATAAATCCTCTTATAAACTAGTTTAAGAGTTTCATATTTTATCCATGTTGTTTTCTCATAATCATAGACACAAATGGCCAAGTTCTGGTCTTTAATGCATACTCACAGTTGCTATTAAGCTAATCAAGAGCTGTGTTCATGCATTTAACAACTGAATTTGTTACCATGTAATATTTCTTAACCTGGTGCTACATTTGTACATGTCTTAAATATTGCTGAAGGAGTACAAATGGTTCCAATACAAAATATCAAGAAAGAAAACTTATTTAGAAACCTAAATCCATGCTCAAGTATTTTAAAAACAAATTTACAATTTATCCACAGACTAAGATGAAATATCCCTTTTGTATTGCACTTTCCTTAGATCCTAGGAATTAAGAACACAGAAGCTTGTGGAGTCTTCTGGAAAAACTCACTTTAAGTTAGTGATAGCAAAAACTTCCTCCACCACACACACACACTTGACAGATCTTGCTTATCAACTTTTTCCATTGAACCTCAGAGTCCATCTCAACACAGTGCACCAAGAAACCACTATTTAAAAATTTACTTCAGGGCATAAGAAAAAACCTCTCTGTCACCTTTGCTCTAGACTTGTGATTAGCTTTTTTGAATCAGGAACGTTTGTAAAAACTATACGCCATCTACCCAGGAAATTCACATATGCAAAAAAAATTTTCATACTAAAAAAAATGTTTCCATACCCTTTTAGGTAGGTTTTTGGCACTCCTGAAGCTTATCCATTAATTTTCTTTAGATCCATCAACTCATGAGAAAAATCTCTATTCTAGACCACGTATTTTCTAAGAAAAATCAGAAAATAATGTGAAGTCCACAAGTACTTAATTTCTCACTTTTCTCCTCAAATTTCCACTCCTCTCCTCCCCCCAAAATGTATATACATATATATATCAGAATAAATTCTAAGATTTATAGCAGTTTCTTTCTAAGTGGTGACCAGCCAAAGAATGAGTCAAACTCTCCAAAAGTAGGCGGGAGTGTCTTAGCATTGTTATTCTCTGAAGCATCTCCTGCAGTCTCATTCGAGGTGGAAAAAACCATGCGGGTGGACAACAACGCATATTTGTGATGTTAGAATGGCAATTGTAAATGACCAGGTAAACGCCATTCATGGATAACAAAGATCTCCTTTTTTGTTGTTGTTTAAAATGCTATTTAATCTTGTTTCTTTAAAAATGCAGAGTAAGTGTTACCCTGGATTCAGATTTATCATTTAGAAGTGTTACAAGTGCTCTGAGAAAATTCAGCTCTTTCCGTCTTGAGACTTTCATATGACCTCAGACTATGTCCTTGATACACAGGTGCTAATAAATCCATTGATAATATATAGGCTAACAAGCAAGCTGAAGATCTATAGACAAGCAGATGTAATATGGTTATACTGTTAGAATGTAAACTCTGCCAAAATGGATCAATCAAATATTGGAGCTCTTCCTCAATTACTAACTTTTTGGCCATAGTGCCTGTTAAGTTTTATCCCTATTAAATTTCACATGGCATGCAATACTAAGTTTTTAGGTTCATATTAAAAGTCTTGACACTGTTGTTCACAAAGTATCCTAGAAAATATTCTATTTTCCTTTTCTTTTTACTGTTTTTCTTTCTTGCTCCTCATTCCCATTTTTTTTTTGTAAATTCTCATTCTGCTTCAGGGAGATTACCTCTGTTTTTCATGTGGCCTTTCACCAAAGCAATACAAGTGACAATGTAACAGGACAAAATTCACTATAATTACTGAGATCTCCCCTGACCTCCAGTAAGTTACTCATGGCCTCTTCTTCCCCTTGAAATTGTCTCTGTTGCTTCCCAGGGCATTCCTTGACTTCAAGGAAGGATGAATGAAAGACAATCCAGAAATTCTTGAATCCAGAGATGTTGTCAAAATGAAATCAGATTCTAGATAGATTTTAAAGCAATTCTAGTAGAGAGCATAGTCTTGAAAGCCAAAGGGTATGTGATTTGAAAGAGCCAGAATTTTTTGAGAGAGAGAGAGAAAGGGGGGGGGAGTTGATTGAATTTATATTTACTTATATGTTTGGCTTTGAAAATTCAGAAACAAAATCTAAGGTACCAGGCAACAGTCTACACATAAACAATAGAATTGAAAACAAAGCAGAAAGATTTAAGAGCAGTTTGCCTGCCCAAAATAAGATAAAATTGGGAGGGTTCAGCATAAGGATAGACATACAGACCAGTCAGTAGAATGGAGTGTCCAGAAATAAATTCATACATCTATGTCCAATTGATGTTTGATAAGGGCACCAAGTCCATTGAATGGAGAAAAAACAATATCTTCAACAAATGATGCTAGGACAACTGAATTTCTACATTCAAAAGAATGAAGTTGGACCTCTACCTCACACAATATATAAAAATTAATTCAAAATGAATCAATTACCAAATATAAGAGCTAAAATTATAAATCTCTTAGAAGAAAACATAGGGATGAGTCTCCATGACCTTGGATTTGGCAAAGTATTCTTAGCTATGACACCAAAAGCAAAAGCAGCAAAAGAAAAAAAATAGATAAATTGGACTTCCTCAAAATTAAAAAACGTTTGTGTATCAAAGAACATTATCAAGAAAATAAAAAGAAAACCTACAAAATGGGAGAAAATATTTTCAAATCACACATCCGATAAGAGTTCAATAAACAGAATATATTTTTAAAACTCTTATAAGTCAACCAGAAAAAAGGAAAGAAAGAAGGAAGGAAAGAGAAAGACAGACAGACAGACAACCTAATTTAAAAATGGGCAAAGGACTTGAGTAGACATTTCTCCAAAGAAGATATACCAAAGCCAGTAAGTACATGAGAAGATGTTCAACATCTTTGGTCATTAAGAAAATGCAAATCAAAACCACAATAAGATGCCACTTCACATCTACTAGCATGGCAATAGTTTAAAAAACAGAAAACAGCAAGTGTTGGTGAGGATATGAAGAGATTAAAACTATCATACATTGCTGGTGGGAATGTAAAACAGTGCAGCTGCTGGGGAAAATAGTTTGGTAGTTCCTCAAAAAATCAAATACAGAGTTATCCTAAGACCCAGCAATTCAACTTTTAGGTATCCACCCCCAAAATTGAAAACAGGAACTCAAACAGATACTTGTATGCCAATTCATTGCAGCATTATTAACAATAACCAAAAGGCGGAAGGAAACCAGATGTCCATCAACAGATGAATGAATAAACAAAATGTGAGACAGAGAGAGAGAGAGAGGTGTGTGTGTATCATGGAATATTTCTCAGGCATTATATGTATACTTATATATATAACTGTAATAAAAATAGGTAGGGAAATACGGAGAAAGGAAGAAAATAGGCTGGAAGAATTGAAAGTCCTTGTACTCCCAAGATGTGCAGAACAGCATTGGGAATGCAAAGATATCTTGCAGTTGTGACACAGAAGATACATAGTCTGAGAACTTGTCCATCATCTCTCATATGCCAGCTGGGATGGATATCAATGACAAAGGCCAGTGGAGATTGCAACTCTCCTTGGAAACCAAAGCCCACAAATGCCTGTACCATGGAGCAGACCCCACTCCCCAATGCCAAGTCCTTCTGCCTTCATGTTCTGACAACATGTAATCCTTTCTCTTCTACTATAGGAGAGGGATAGAAAGGAGTGGGTGAGAAAAAAACCTAAATTTAACTGAGCATCCAAAATAGTCTGAGATGGTAAAAGAACTAAATCTCCTCCCTGGAAAGTGCTGAACCATTCCAGCATCCCTAGTGTATGCAGTAAGCATTCAGCAAAGCCTAGTCTGGCAGAGAAATGTTGTCAAAGAGCTACTAAGAGTTTTTCAAAGGCAAGTTCCTCTCTTTTTTCTTTGCCTATAGGAATATTGTGAATTATAATACACATCTTAGTAAGCTCACAAGGTTTCAAGAAACCAGAGAGGAACAGGTATGGGGTCAAATAGTTCCTTCAAGAGTCAAGGCTTGACTGGGTCTCGTTGCCAACTTGGCCCTGACAACTGGTCTCAAAGCTGGGGCCCTGACTCTGCAGAGAGGAAGGCTCGGGAGAGGACAAGGAGAGCCATGTGATTCCTTTCTATAAAGGCTGCTGTTTCTCTTTACCCTTTTAGGGAAGTCACTCCTACCTTCATGTCTGAGTCACCTGGAAAATATATTTAGTCAAAGGAGAAACTTCAGAAAAATAGTGCTCCTAGCCGAGGGAGGAGAGAACTTCACCTAATAACCAGGTTTCCTACATGACTTCTAATGCCAGGGGCAGAAAAGAAGATGATCCTGCATCCTTGTGCTGCCGCGTGTGTGGGAGTACACATCTGAAGCACGAATTTTGGACAGATGCTTCAATCCCATTTTTTAGAGAGAACAATGCCTTGATGGGGGGCAGGGAGGGAACTGGCCAGTGTTTTTTGCAGGGAGAAAAACATTTCACGTGTAGTTAAATGTGGAGAAATAAAATTCTGTGAAAACCAAGTATTTTCTTTTCAGCCTTTTGCTCATTGTGCTACAACCTTTTACCCACTGAATCACTTAGCATTTTTTTCCTCAGTGGAAAGAAAGGTAGATATAGCTGAGAATGTGAGCCAATGGAGCTATAAATAGATTTTGAAACTCAGAACAAAAACAATAGTTTTGAAAGCCAAGGTGTTTTTGCTTTGCAAGAATCAAGCTTTTTTTTTTTTAAGAATAAGTGTTTTTAAGTACAAAAAGTTTGGCTTTAAACATAAAGAGCCAAAACCCTGACAGACTCATAAACAGAGGTTGAAAGGACAGTTGCCTCTTCCGTACTTCCAGCCTCCCAGAGGGAAAAGTAAAGGAGAATGTTCAGAAATGGAGAAAAGAAATTCATTTAGTTAGCTCCCTATATGGTTTTCTGAAAAAGAAGGTCCTGCACTGGCCCCGAAAAAAGAGCTGAGCCTAGAGTGTGGAAACACAGAAAAGCCAGGTAAGTTTGTGGGTATCTCAGAACAGAGAAGAGGTGTGCCTTCTCCCCAAGATGTATCCTGGAGAGGCTGCAGAGTCCCTGCAGGAGGCCCTCCACCCAGCACAGCACCAGGACAGTAAAATGGCCACTGCTGACTTGGCAAGCTAGATGGATGACCCTGCATGCAGGCTGGCAAAGTTGTGGGCACCCCTAGGATGTTTTAAGGAAAGCAGTTCCTGAGCCCTCTAAAAGGAAGTAGCTCAGGTTGAGAGTGGTCTTGCACTTTCAGGGAAGAAACTTCACCACCCGTGGATCTGGCAACAAGGAACTGAGGACATCAGGAGCTGACCAATAACCAGCCACGAGGACCAAAGGACATAGGCCAACATAGGCCAAGGTTGAGAACGCTCAAAGAGCAGATCTTCCCACTTCACTGATGCCATGGTCCTCTTATAAACCTCCTGAAACTTTAAACAATCCAATAAGGGGAAGCAAAACAAACCCAGAATTGATTGAGTGTATTAACAAACACTTGGTCATAACTTTGACCAAGTTTACCTTGGTGAGAGCAAATTTCGTTTTCTGCTATCTGTTGCAAATGTCAACTCACGGAAAAGAAAAAAAACCCTCAGATTTTATGGAAAAATTAAGTATGGGTTGTACAAATTCAAGTTTTTCCCTTTGAAATTTCCACCAATTACATGTGCTTTCTAATCCCAGTTATATTTCCATCCTAGGATTACACTCAGATTATTTTGTTCAGCATTTTATACATTCCCACACTTGATATTTTATTTACAATCTCTTGGTTTACTTTCCCAAATAGTGAAACCTATTCATTGTATGCTGATTTCACTCATTCAGTTTTATTGAAATGTTGCCCATACTAAAAGAGTTACCCAATATTTGCAATTTTGGTTTAGAATTTTTTGAATAAAGATGCTAGAAGAAGATAGCCAAACAAAGATGTCTTATGCATAAGCAAAAAAAGAAGGGTGCAGGGAGCTCCTCTCTGCTCTATTCTTCCCGACACAGGAATAGTCTTAAGTTTAGGGATAGAAGTGACCACAGATTTTTGTTGTTGTTGTTGCTGTTTTTTAAGCCCTGCAATAGTGCCTACCTAGCACAATAAATTACACATTATAGATGCTCAGTTAAGAATTAATGTGTGGAATTGCTTGAAAGAAAGGGATTTAAATAAATTGGTACAAGTATGGCTTGTTTTCACTGTTTTTTTTGTACTTTGTCATACATACATACATATTTTTGTACTTTTTCCTACTTGTGAAAAATGAACCTTCCTCAAGCTCACCAAATGAGCAAATGGCTAAGTCCAGATATGTGGGGAGTTAAGCTTAAATATTGAACATAAATGCCGTGGTTTTGGTGGCTTTGCTAGACTCTTAACAATCTGTAAATGGCTTCTATATTCTAACTGCAGGATTTGTTCCTCGAAGTTCTCTCAGCCCTTGATCCCTGAGTCTCCTGTGATGTTGTGGATGTTGTAGTAGGAAAAAAGAGCACACACGGCCTTTAGAGCACCTGTGTTCAAGACCTGCTGTGCTAAGAGCATGACCTCGATAGAGTTACTCAGCTTCTGTAAGCTTTGAGGTTTTTTAATCTATAAAATAGGAATAATATTACAACCTTGTAAGATTGCTGTCATTATTAAATTAGATGTAAAAAACGTAAAAGTACTTAGCACTTTAATCTGTAAAGTGCATAGCAAGGCAAGCATTCAATATCTGGCAACTATTGATATTATTATGTAAAAATACAACTATCAGGTGCTATACTTTATAAGTCTCAGGGACGGAGATTTTACTTGTCTACACTTTCCTGGGTAGACATAAAAACAATAGCACTTTTCCCTCAGTTATATATTTTATCTCATATATATATCTATAATATACTATAGCACTATAGCTAAAACTGATGGGTTTTCTATTCCAAATAATTATCTAGGTGTCCCCAAGGCTATTTGCATATTAATCAGCATCATATTGTCATCAGGCAGAGTCATTCCTTCGGCACACCTCTGTCTATCTTTCTGTGCCATGCTGTGCATCACCGGTGAGCAGACAGAAGCCCTGTCCTCTAGTGGCTTCAAATGAAACGCCATACTAGGGAACACAGAAATAACTGAACAAATACTGAATGAATAAGCAAATTAAAAAACTAAATAAGTAGAAAAATGGTATTAGCCATGTATAAACATAGTGCTTAGAAGAGGGAGGTTATCTTCTAAATAGGTCAGACTGTAGGAAATAAACATCTTAACATTCCCCCAGCTGGTTTAGAAAATCTACAGGGAACAAAACATGGGTGATTCGACTCTACTGAACTCCCTGTATTTCAATTCCAAATACATTATGGACATTCAAGAAACACATAGACATATTAAAGAGTCAGCCATTCTGCTATATCACTAATTATCTTGGGATGCATATGCGTATTGATTTTTGTATTTTTTTTTCTGGGAAAGTGTTGAAAACTATGTAAAGCATTATACCAATGTGAAGCATTATTATTTTTCTTATTTCAAAAAATTCAGCAATCTATATGCACATGCCAGGGGCTAAGAATGTTTTTACAATCCAGAAACGGCCACAGATGCTATTATTGCCTGCTTCTTTGCATACATATCTCTGAAGTTGGCCTCATTTCTTAAATGTGGCAGCTACATGACAGCAAAGAAACTATATTAAAAGTGAAATTCATTCAGTCTTCCAGATGTTCTCACTAGGTGACACCAAACAATAGAGTGATTGATTGATTAACTGAATCTCCCAGACTTGAATTTTTGCCATTATGTATCACAGATTTAAATTTAATCCAATAGTTTGTAACATAAGCCTTTTATTCTTTCCATGAATTCGAGGTTGTCCATACATACTAAAATAGTAGTATGTGTCAATGCCACCTTTTGGTTAAATGCTTGTTGAGAGCATAAAGACCACCATATATTGAAAAGCTGCATTTTTCATATTTTCTTAGTAAATTGGTGTATCTTCCTGAGTTAATATCTTCACCACATTTCTGGCAATCCAACAAGAAAACTGATTCATCGCTGTCCCCTCTTTCTCCCACACTCCCTGTAGTGGTTTTGGCCATTCCTGTTCACATTTTCCTATTTTAAAATCTCATAATCTCTATCTTGGACTTTTGCCCTGGTTTCATAATTTTAAGAGGCAGTACACTGTAGCATTTAAGAGTCCATACTCTGCAGTCACACTGGATGGGCTCAAACTGGAGTCCACCACTTATTTTGTAGACACACCGATGGAATCTGTACTGTGTTCTCATCTATAAAATATTAATATTAGGACCTACCTCTCAGCATTTCATAAATAGTTAATGTGTCAAACACTCAGAATGTACTTAGCGCAAAGTAAATGCAGGCAAGCGTTAGTCATTAAAATCTCCTCTTTTGTTGCCATCCTCCACCATCAGTTATCTTTCTAAAATGAATCCCGTCATGCTTTCCAACTCAGAAACCTCCGATGGCTCCTCGCTATCTGTAAATAATGCCATTTGAACTTTTCACCTCCTTGCCCCAAGGTAACATTCCCACCTTGTCCTAACGCATTCCCTGTGCTTCAGCCACATCAGGCTTTGCCATATTTTACATCCCACATGCTGCAAGTCCCCTAGCTTTGCTCACGTTCCCTTTGAAATACCCTTTCTTATTCTTTACGTAGTCACCCTCTATGCATCCCACAAGGCCCAGATCAAATGTCAAGTTCTGGGTGAAATCTTCCCTGAAACAACCCAAGCAGAAAACATCATTCCCATGTGTGTTCTTTCATAGGGCTTTGTTCATATACCAGTGTAGGACTCATCCCATTGTAAGATACTATCATTACTGCTTATGAAATTGCTTTTGCTCTTAGGTTTTGTGTTCCCTGGGCACAAAGATTATGTCTTAATGATCTTTACATCTGGACAGTCTAACATAGTGCCTGACATATTCTAGGAGCCAAGTAAATATGAGAAAATAAAAGGGAGTTGGCATAATAAATAATATTATGAATAACAATCCCTTATCAGAAATTCTCTTTTTTACAAGATTCACAGTGAGTCCTAATTCCTTCAAGAAACCTTTCCATCTGCCTCAGCTCAAATGACTTCCCCCACTTTAAACTTCTCTCCCATTTATTCTATCATTCATCTGACATTTATAATATTAATATATTCCATTGTAATTTTGATTTCTTCTTTTCATATGTCCATAACTCAGATGTCAGCTAGATCCTATCTATCCAATAAGATCTACCTAAGTGTGTCTCAAACCCCACTCCTGCCAGCCTTAACATGCCACAAGGTTCCAGTGAATTCCTGAGGTGGTTTTGTGCTCATAGTCACCTCTGGCTCTGAACCCCTTCTGTGGAGTTAATTCCGTATGTGGATCATCTTCCTCTCCTGTACGTGCTGTTTCTATTCTGCTGCTGTTCCAACTCTGCCCCTGGTCAATCCAGAAGTGAAACTCAGCCCCTCTCCTGATGTCTACAGAGCAAAACTAACCAATAAGAAAATAAACCCCATTCATATAAGGTTTTGTGTGAATGACAGACTTAACCAAAAGTTTGGAAAACAGAAGAAATTTACATCACAGTTACAGAAATGTCTAGTCAGTTGCTGTTTTGCACTATATTGATTCAGAAATATACAGAAATTTGTATATATATAATATATATAGTCTATAAGGAATGTGTATGCCTTGTAGTCACAAATCTGTATTCAACAGGCATTACTAAATAACTGGGGAGACAGAGCAGGGGTCTACAGAATGACAATCCAAAAAGGGCAACACAATATTAAAATCTGGGGGTTTCCCCCAAAGCAATCACAGCAGCAACAAAAATAAATAAATGGGACCTGATCAAATTAAAAAGCTTCTGCACAGCCAAGGAAACTATCACTAGAGTGAACAGACAACCTACAGAATGGGAGAAAATATTTGCATGCTACACCTCTGATAAAGGGCTGATAACCAGAATCTATACAGAACTTAGGAAAATCAACAAGAAAAAATCAAACAACCCTATTAAAAAATGGGCAAAGGACATGAACAGAAACTTTGCAAAAGAAGAGAGAATAATGGCCAGCAAACATATAAAAAAGTGCTCAACTTCTCTAATCATCAGGGAAATGCAAATCAAAACCACAATGAGATATCACTTAACTCCAGTGGGATTGGCTCATATCAAAAAATCCTCAAACAACAAATGTTGGCAGGGATGCGGAGAGATAGGAACACTCATACACTGCTGGTGGGACTGCAAATTAGTACAACCTCTATGGAAAGTAACATGGAGATACCTCAAAGAACTAAAAGTAGAATTACCATTTGATCCAGCAATCCCACTACTGGGTATTTACCCAAAGGAAAAAAAGACATTCTATAATAAAGACATCTGCTTGCGAATGTTTAAAGCAGCACAATTCACAATTGCAAAGATGTGGAAACAACCCAGGTCCCCATCAATACACAAGTGGATTAATAAAATGTGGTATATGTATACCATGGAGTATTACTCAGCAATAAAAAATAATGGTGAATTAACACATCTGGTATTATCCTGGTTGGAGCTAGAGCCCATTCTTCGAAGCGAAGTGTCACAGGAATGGAAAAACAAGCACCACTGGTATTCACCATCAAATTGGTACTAACTGATCAACACCTACATCACACAGGGCAATAATATTCATCAGGGGGTGGCGCAGGCGGGAGGGGGTGGAGGGGATGGGACAACTCTCACTGAATGGATGCGGGGAGCACAGTTTGGGGGATGTCCTCGATTATAGCTCTGACATGGGCAGTGCATGGGCAATATGTATAGCCAAAGTGTTGCACCCCCATAATATTCTGAAATAAAATAAATAAATAAATAAATAAATAAAATCTGGGGGTTCCTACTGGGGAGTCTCACTGGCCATTTCACCCCTTGTAGCACCCGTCCTCACTCCACTTTGCTGGCTTCTCTCTTTCCCCTCTCCCCTACCCGCTTCCAGGGGCCTCAATTCCTCCTCCCTCCCTCCTGGAACATCGTCCAAAAACCCCAGTGTTGTTTTGTTGGGTTTTTTTTTCATTCTGTTTAGTGGAGCAATTTAATTCCCTCCAGTCCTTACTCTCAAAATCAGCATGAGGCCCACATTTGTGTCTGCAAATGCATCAAGGTGCTCAGCAGATTAAAATGGTCCCTCGTTCAATAGGATTTATTCTCCCTTGAAAACCGCTGTGTTATAACCCAAGATTTGTCTTTCCTCTTTACATATGCATGCTTAATTCTGCTAAATAGGTTTTAATTCCATCAAGGACTGAGATAACCTTTGATTTCTCAAACTATACTCATCCACTCCATAAATATTTATTGATCAGTTGCTATGTACAAGGGATTACAAAGTAAACAGTCACCACTCTTATCTTCAAGATGTTCCTAGTAGGAGGTTATACACATATGAAGGAAGAATTACACTGTATCATGGAAAGTGCCATAAGATTGAGGTTCACACCTGATTCTGCAGAAAACCACAGAGAAGGAAGTCTCAGCGTAGCTCTCACCTTTACCTTCACTCCAACATTTCCAGCATCATATTCTCCAGGCAAAAACAGTAATTCTTCACAGTGGAGTTTCTCACCCTCAGGGGAAGGAAGGGGACTGGGGGGAGAAGACACTCCCATTGTCCCTTAAGGGATATAGCAGAATAGGGGTGGAATGGAACATGGGATTTTCACAAAGAGCTCTAAAACAGCAGTGATTCTGATAAACCTGCCGAGTGTGCCCTTTGAGAATCACTGGTATAAAATCTTTAAGATACAATTAAATTAGAACACAATTTTTAAAAAATACACTTATTCCATAAAGTGAGGTACATTGGGTATATTTGTATACGTGCCAGTACCTAGTAAATGTATCTGCATAGCAATTCCTGTGCGTGCTTAACTCACCGGCAGAAAGGAGTAAACGGCTTGAGGCAGGTCTATTTGTAATGGCAGTCTAATGAGGTCTCCAGGGTCCAGAGCTGAAAATGACTGGAGATTTCTCTTTGAGAACATACACCAAGTTACTGTGAATTGGTTGTGCTTTATGCAGTGCTCAGAATAAGCTTTAACAAAAATAATTTCATAGCAATTTTTTTCCCAAATGGGAGTATAGTCTCTCAGATATTTTTAGATCATGGTTTTAAATCCCAAATACTGTTTTACTGATGTCTTTTTCAAGCAGAAAGAACTAGGCATATTCTGAAAGTCATTTGTTAAATCCTTTCTCCAAAAAAGAAAAAAACAGCAATAAGCATATATTCTCCAGAGAACAATTTACTTTTAGACTGAAATCAACTGATAAAACCATCCAACCCATTGAATCAAAAGTTTGTGTTTTCTTTTAGATCATCTTCCTCTGCTTTATAAAGTAGATCAGCGTGAAATATAGAGAAGAAATCACAATTCAAATCCAAGCCACCATTTGGCCATTAAAAGAGGGAACAAGATACAAACAGGAAAGAAGAAGACACTTTTGCTTGAAGAACCTGGCAGATTTTCTGCCAACTCATGAAGCTTGTCTCTGCTGAGGACCATTCAGCTCCTCTATATGTGCTAACTTAAAGAACAAGCACCAAGTTCAATCCAACAGAATATGTATTTATTGACAGTTACTAATTTATGCATACTCATTCATGTGTAGCCAAAAGACATACTTAAATTTTTATTACAAATATTAATAATTGCTTTAAAGTATGCAGCCTCTTCAGGCTGTTTTACATGGAGACTGAAGTGAAGAACTGAAACAATTTTCTGAGCAGCCCAGATCATTAAAGAATTTTCACCTGCTATATTCAGAAGAAAGGAAGAGAAAATAAAGGAAAAAAAATGTTATCTTGTGTTCCCTCTGCC
Source organism: Daubentonia madagascariensis (assembly GCA_023783475.1). Taxonomy (NCBI): domain Eukaryota; kingdom Metazoa; phylum Chordata; class Mammalia; order Primates; family Daubentoniidae; genus Daubentonia; species Daubentonia madagascariensis. The sequence goes on along the minus strand of JAKFHU010001815.1, from coordinate 19,681,629 downwards.
TAGAATGTTCTTCTCCCCAGATGCATGACTTGCTTCCTTGTATCTTTCAAGTCTTTTCTCAAATGTCTTCTTCTTGGTGAGGCCTTCCCCAAATAGGGGAAATTGCAACCTCCCCCTCCCCACAGTGCTATCAGTCTTCCTTGATTTATTTTTCTTCATAGCTCTTACATCTTCTAATAAGCTACATGATATACTTGTTTATTTTGTTCATCATCTGTTTTTCTTCGATAGAATGTAAGCTCCATAAAGACAGGAATTTTAGTTTCTTTCATCTTTCTGCTCAATCTGCAGGTCCCCAGCTCATAATAGGTACTCAAGAAATATGTGTAGAATAAATAGCATGAATGATTGGTGCACCTTAATTGAGGGTCTGAGTGTCTCTTCCACTGTGCCACTTGGTAGGGCTCAAATCTCAAATGGGTTTCTTCTGGCTTCCTTCTGCACACAGAAATTTAACTAGCCTCTGTCTGATTACCCTCATCCATGAATTCCTATAAACTGCCCTACAGGGCAACAGGTAATGTAGTAGACGACATTTTCAAAGGATGTTGGCAGAGTGAAACCATCACAGATTTTCTTCCAGCACAACTAAAGAAACTTACAAATTTTAGGTAAAACAAGACATAAAAAATAAACTAAACAAAGGAAGTGATACAGCTTATGCTTACTCTATGAGACGTGTGATCTGCATCCAGAATATGAATCTTGTAAGGAGGATAGCTTCCTCCTTTCTGATGGTAGGAAACCATTTACCACTAGGTGTCTGGCTGGCTCCCCTGCAGAATGGAGCCATACTGGGTATTAAGTGCTGGCTTCCACTGTAGACAGGTTTGACGCTCAGCAATAGGGGCAGCCAGATTAGCCTTGGTAAGGGGGAGTCCCTGCGGCTCAGCCTATGCATAACCTATGTACGTATAACACTTCCAATGCAGGAAGAAAACTGAAGGTATATAAAGTACAAAGAAAAGAAACATAAAAATCTGCCAGTGTCTCTCCAGAATTGGTAAAAAAAATCTCCAGAGCTCTTGTCTATTTTTCTATTTTGTGTCTTTTTTTTTTTTCCAGCTGAGAACAAAGCTGCAAAGAGCAGGCTATTCACGATTACCTAGAGTTAATTATATCCAACAAAATATATATAGCTAGCAAAACAGAAGATCAAAAACAAAGAAAACATGAACAGAAAAATAAAACAAGCTCTTTTGACAGTGCAAGAGGCCCAGGGTGAGAAGCCAAAAAGAAGCCCAGTCGTAGTGCTACTCTCTCCCAGCAAAAGATGAGGTTGTAGGTTCAGCCCACAAGTTTCACCTATTTTTTGGAAGTAGGAACAGCAGTTTGAGAAAGCACAGGTAAAGAATAAGGAGTAAAATTCCAGTGTACCTTGTCTCTCTGCAAAGAACAGTTTCCAGACTCCACCCTAAGCTGGGTATCATATACCCCTCGGCCTCGGACAAGACCTCACATAGTTGTAGCAAACTCTGGGCAAGTGCTTTGCACTGAACTGGAATAGTGAGAGCAGAGATCAGGTTCACAAACCACACCTTCCCATAAAGTCCTGGTGAGATCTCCTCTTCCCTGACCTTCTCGCAACAGAAAACAGGCACAACACACTTTACCCAGCCCCCATGATAAGCTCTAAAAGATGCAAACAGTCTCAAATAAGATGGAAAAGGAGTTAGAGATCCCACTCCGACAATATCAGAGAAAACAAAAGGTCTTATAATACTAATGAAGGTGAACATTTATTGTTTACTGTGTACCAGGCACTAGAGCTTTGCGCATATTAATTCATTGAGTCCCCACAACAACCCAATAAGTTAGGTACTATTATTGGTATACAATTCCACATTCAAAAGCCTTGGAAGCAGATGTGTCTTGAAATTCAGATTTTCTTTTTCAGATTTTAGAAAGGGTATAAGGTAGATGTGCTAAATAAGACATAAAATCCGTAAGTCCTGGAGAAGCCTCCTGTATTCAAACCATGTTAATATTTTGCAGTGAAGTCTCTGAATATTCACATTAAGTAATATTCACAAAAATAAATTCCATAAATAACTCATATTAATTCAAGTCAGGTCAGGTTTTGCCACCAAATGAGTTTTGTGCCAAACTTAGAAAAACTTTAAGGTTTTCAGAACATTTTGAATTTTGGACTCGTGGATGTGAAACTTGGACATACAGTAGCCCAAACACAAGTGAGGAAACTAAAGCAGAGATAGATCCGGGACACAATTTCTCCCAGGTCAAAGAGATAAAAAGTAGTAATGGGACCTAGATGTGAACCCAGACTTGAGTCTAAAATTTTAACTCCCAGTTGATAGAGTCACCAGGGTGCATTCACCCACTCAGCAAATACTTATTATGCACAATTGTGTCTGCACAAATGTCCCTATCTTAAGTCTCAGAATCTCATTTCTTCTCAAGCAGGGTTCTAACCTTAACACAAGAGACTTTCATAGGTTGCACGTTTAACTAGAGTTATAATTCTGCAACCATGCAATTAGATTTGAGGCCTCATCCTTATTCATGCCTCTGCAGCTGTAGGCAATAAAGGATTCTCTTAAGGCCTTCACAGGGCCTTTTTGGTTCTCCACTTTTGTCTTGAATTGAAGATAAAGCAATATATTTATCTTCATATAAGCTCTCTGGCACAGTCAGAAGCAACTTACACTCTCTGAAATATTTGTCATCATTGTTGTCACAACATCATGGGTACAACAGCCTGATGATTTCCCAAAGCTATAACCTCCACTGACTCTCCATCGAACACCACCACAGGAATAATTTGAGTGGTTATGATGCCATAGCATGCCACACCTCACAAAGAGGGCTGGGCCACGCATCAGCTTTAGTTTCTCATTTTGGCATTTATTGCACAAAATTTAAAATAGTTGACATCCATTTGCGGATTTTCCCCTTTATTATTCTTAAAATACCCTTCTTTGTCTTAGTAACATTTTCACTTTGTCGGTCTAACATTAATAATATAACTCCATCTTTTTTTGCTTAGCATTTACCTCCTATTTCTTGTCTGCATTTTAACCTATCTGAATTACTTTGTTTTGCATATATCTTTTGTATCCAGTACTTAGTTTCGTTTTTTGATCTAATGTGAAAACCAACTTATGACAGGTGAGTTTATATAGTATTCATGTGTATTGATATAATAGATTAAATTTAGTCTTAATTGGTCAAAATTCTACTTACTGATTTTTAGTGCTTCCCTTGTTTTCTTTGGTTATTGATTGGTTGGGAAGAGGAATGTTTAACAGTAAAAAAGTAGAAGCATTCTAACTAAAATAAGGAGCAAAAGAAGAATCCCACCATCACCACTACTATTCCACTTTATTAAACATAGTTTTCTCAAGCTAATGAGTCAATGTGGTAAGGGAAGAGCAAGAAATAAGAGCTAAATATATCAGACATGAGGAGGAAATTTTTTCAATATTTAGGGATGGTATTATGATAGTCCTGGAAAATCTAAGAGAACCAACTGAAAAGATTAGAAACAATTAAATAATTCAATAATGGGCCTAGTTATAAAATCCATAGACAATAGATCCATTGTTTATCTAAATGCAAACAAAAATGGAGAAACTATAATAAAAGGAAAGATGCCATTAATAACTGCAACCAAAAAATAAAACATTTAAAAATCAGTTAACAAGAAATGCATAAGATCTACATAAGCAAAACATTAAAGTGCAACAAAGGAACAAAAAAGACTTAAATGCATTGAAAGACAGATCTTGTTCTTGGATAGAGCGTTTCCATATTATAAAAATATCATTTGTTCCTAAATTGATTAAGAAATTCTATACAGTCAGCTTTAAAATTCAATTAAATTTTTTTGAAGCTTTACAAAATAATATTAAAGTTAATCAGAGAAAAATATACATTCCAGAAATTTCTTACAAAGAATAAGGTGAAATGAGCCCATTAAAACATATCACAGAACTTCGATGTTAAATTAATTTGGCACTGTTTTACTAATAGAGGCTAACACAGAGTTCAATAAAAGACCCAAATGCGTATGGAAATAGTGCACATAAAAAGGCTACATTTATAACCAATAAATGATATTATTACAATTTGGAAATGAATTAAAAGCTGGCCCCCAGCCTTCATGCTATATTAATTCCAAATATATCAAAGATTTTTTAAAATAGATTTTTAAAACTGTCTTCTCACTTTTAATCTAATTGCATTATGTGTAGAGATTCTAGTCTCTTTTATATCAATTTTTTAAACTTCGTAGATATTCCTTTGTGCTATGGCTTGTTTCATGGTCAGTTGTTATAAACATTCAGTGTAAACTTGAAAAGAATGCATATTCTTTAATATTGAGTGCAAGATTTTATGTACATAATCATCTATATAAATCAACCTTGTCAACTGTGTTATTCAAGTTTTCCAGTCATCATTCATTTTTGGCATGCTTAGTCTGTTTCATATATATAAATATATATATACACACAATGCAGTATGATTATAGATTTGTCAATTTCTCCTTTTAAATCAATTTGTACTTGGTTGCCCAAGTTATCTATGTTATTAGATATATATACAAGTCCATGATTTTACCTTCTTGATGGAGTGTTCATTTTATCATCATTTAAGTCACTTAGCTTCACTATTAATGTCCTTGCCTTAAATTTCTGTTTTGGACTGATATTAATATTGCTATATCAGCTTTTTTTTAGGTTGGTATTTTCATGATGCATGTCTCTTTTGATCCTTGTATTTTCACCCTTTTAGATAGTTTTGTTTTAGATATATCTCATAAATTATAGTTGAATATTTTAATAAACTCTGTATTTTAATAGAAGACTCTGGTCTATTTGCATCTATTATAAATAATAATGTATTTGAACTTACGTGTACAATTTTATTTTAAGTTTTCTGTTTATCATCTTTTTCCTTGATTTTTTATCTTCTTTGTCTTCCATTGCATATGTAATATTTTTTATTTCCTCCATTTTTCTTCCATTAGTTTAGAAGCTATAGATTTTGTCTTTATTTTAGTTGCCTACCATTAAATTTTATACTTATCTATACTTTTTAAACAAAAGCAACAATTATTCAGTATTTTCATTCTTCTCCTGACTGTAGCTTAGTTATCTAGAGAAAACTAAAGCAGTTCTGAACATCTTATCTTTAAGGGTTTTGGTTTTATCATTTTACAAATAGTTATTTTTATATTAAATAGTTAAAACAACCAATATATTTTTATCAGTTTCTGTCCATATTGTTTCGTATGTCTAATGCGTAACTTCTAGGTTCACTTATCTTTAACATACAAGGTTTGCTAGTTTTTTGTTGAGTCATTGGCAGAATAAACTCTTGTTCTTAGCTCATGGAAGTTTAGACTAGTGAGCTATTATTTTTGACAAGGATTAGAGGAGGATTCAGAGATTAATGGACATTTGATTTGTGTCCTAATAATAGATGAACAGGAGTTTGCCACACTACCAAATGATAAGAGGTTCAAAGCACAAAAGCAGAGGGTCACAAACTGGCCCATAAAGTGGCTTTAAAATACAAGCCACACTTTGGGAGGCTGGGGTGGGAGGCTTGTTTGATGCCAGGAGTTTGAGAGAAGCCTGGGCAATATTGCATGACCCTATCTCTACAAAAAATTTTAAGAAATTAAAAAATAAAATAAACAAATACAAGTCAGTATTTTAAAACAAATGTATTTCAGGATTTCTAGCTTCTTATAGAAAAAAAAAAAAGGAAAAGGAAAAGTTTAGGCAAAACTGGACCTGTACTCCCACAAGGCTGGAGCTGAGTAGTTCTGTCCCTTTCTATAGGGTATGAAGGAGGTCCCTGTATTTTTCCAGCTGTTGCTCTTCTCTCCCTTGTATCACCTGCACGTCCTCTTTAGGTTTTCGGGTGAGCCCTGCAGAAGGTCTTGGAGACTTCTAAGGTGCACACAATGCATTTAGAAAAGGTTTTAAAGCAGAAGAGTGATGTAATCTGATCTTTGTTTTCATGACGCAACTCTGGTGGTAAAGGCTCATGATTGCGCAGGGAAGAAAGGGGAAAATTTGCAAGCAGAGAAACCAATTAGGAGGCTATTGCAATAGTCCCAAAGAAAGATGACAAAGTGCAAAACTAGTCAATAAAAGAAGGGCTGAAAAAGAGATAGAGTATCAGAGAATTTTTAGCAGTAGAATAAAAAAGGAAACGGAAATGGGTTGAATGCTAGTTTCGAGGGAAAGCGTGTCAAAGAGGATTCAAATGTTTCTAGCTTTGGGGACTATATGTTGCCATCAACCAAGACATGGACCTCAAAGGAAAGTGAAAGTTTTGGTGGAAAAATAATTGTGTTGTATTTGTGACCTCTTTGGATCAGAGGCTGGACCTTAGTTATCTTTGTGTTCCCAGCTTTTACCATATCTCCTGAAAGAGGTTCAATAAATATATATTGGACTCAATTAAGCTTATTAATTTTTAGTTGTTTGTGGGAAGGTCATCCAGGTGGAAATGTCCAGAAATCAATCTGTCATTTTAGAGTGCAAGAGAAAGGTTAAAGCTGGAATATATTTGGAGGTTGTCAGTATATTTACTTTCTTGACTGATTTCCATGAGTTACATTTTATCAACATATACTTATTGATAGCATATCTTAAATAAATAAGTTTATGATTTTGTTTATTTTTTATGATTGCCACATGTGCTTAATATATTGTAATAATGAGTATATATTGATATTTTCACCACCTCCTCTCCTGCGATTTTGGTAGTACATATAACCCATAAGAATTTTTTTCACCAAAAGGTATTTCTGACAGACTCTAAAACAATAGCAAATCTAATTTGTTATAGAGCCGTCAAACAACGTAAAAGGAACTTGAGTGATTTAAAAACAAATACATAGCTCTACTTTCACTCAAGTTTCAAATAGAAATTAATCTCAGAAAAAAACAGGAACATTCAAATGATATAGGCAATGTTATAAGCAAACATTGATCACTCAAAGGTAGTATGTACATAATGAGGTTTTTCTTAAGAAAAATCAAGTAGTCATTGTTTAAATTGTTGAGTTATTTTTTAGCCTACATTTTCTATGTTTAGGAAAAAAAGAGATGGAGTCTCCATTTTCAAGTATGCCATGTCCATCCTCTCCTGGGTTTCTCTAACATCTTTCCTTTAGGAAGCCCGTAAATAGGCTTAAAAAAATGGAAAAAAGCTATACAGAAGACCTCACAGTTTCCTGTGGTCTTCATCTTCTTTCACAGTTTCCTGTGGTACTTGATAATTCAACACTTAAAAGACCTCAAGTGATCCTGACCTCATAACGCTGCCATGTTTCCCACCTGGAGACACAGCAGAGTTGTTACCTTGGCGACCACTCTAGAGGAAGCAAGCGTTACCCAGAAGCAAGCACCAGAAACGCTTATGATGACACAGAGAAGCAGCAGGAATTCAGAAAAGAGGGTTCTTTTCTATTTCCTAGTTGACTTTTTTCCTTCTTTTCATTGACAAAAGTAGAGAATACAAGGGGGAAAAAAATCAGAATATGATTTCCCCATGCATCTGTCACTCAGCTACAAAACTCAACTCAGGGTTCTCGCTTGTTTCGTCACTTCTTCCGTCTGCTTCTTTCCTTCCCCACAATAACTGGAATATTTTGAGGCAACTTTCTGCTAAGATATTATTTCATTCATAAATATTTCAGTATGCATTTCAAAAAAATAAGAACTCTTTTTTAAACATAATCAAGTTATCATTATCCTTGACCCTCCAAGAAAAAGTAATATTTTCTAATGTCATCAATTATCCAGACTGTGTTCAAATTTCTCTTATTGTCTAATACATGTTTGTTTGTTTGTTTGTTGTTTTTACCATTGGGTTGGTTGAAATACAGACCCAAACACAAGCCACATGTTGCATTTGTTTGACAGTTCCTTTACCCCTTTTAATTAAAAGGTCCTTCCTCCCTTATTTTTCTCCTGGCAATTCACTTGTCAAGGAAACCGATTGTTTATTCCTGCAGGGTTCATATTATTCTAAGGTTTTGCTGACTGCATCTCTATCACACCATTTAACGTATTCCTGTAAATTGGTAGTTAAACCTAGAAGCATGACTTAATTCAGGTTCAAATTTGGGGTAGAATGTTTTGTAGAGGCAGTCTACATTCAGTTGTCTCTCTTACAATGATATTAATGGCCATCCGTGATCAAGGCTTAGATCCATTACTTCATGAGGGGTTTAAAATATGGTGGTATTTTGTCATTCCTTCATCATACATTGGCTGACATACATCTATGGATAGAAATCTTTATCAACGCTGGTTATCCTGAAAACAGATCACACTGGAAAAGCAAGTTAAGTGCTTGATTCCTTCCTCTCATTTACTAGTTTTTATAATAATAAGTGGGTTCCCTAGCATCCTCCAAAGCTTTTAAAAGATGAGTTTTTTAGTATCATTTTGTATTCATGAATTTTAACATGAGATTATGTTTCAATCTATTTTGATGATTTCCTATTGATGCTCAAATTGCCCCATCTTTGGCCAGTAGGAGCCTCTTCAAGTTGGCTCCTGGGTCTTTTTGATACAATCCATATAGCCTTTGTTGATTTCCTTACTCTTTTGTATGACAAGATAGATATCTACTATATTTCTTACTTCAAACCAGGATTCAGACATTTTGCCAAAATATGCTGGCTTTTTTTGGTGGTATATGGCTGCGGTCCCCAATCCTTGGGCCGCGGACCTGTATCTGTCTGGTCCTTGGCCTGTTAGGAACTGGGCTGCACAGCAGGAGGTGAGAGGCAGGTGAGCAAGTGAAGCTTCATCTGTATTTATAGCCACTCCCCATCACTAGCATCACCACCTGAGCTCCACCTCCTGTCAGATCAGTGGCAGCATTAGATTCTCATAGGAGCACAAACCCTACTGTAAAGTGTGCACGTGAGGGATCTAGGTTGCATGCTCCTTATGAGAATCTAATGCCTGATGATCTGAGGTGGAGCTGAGGCGATGATGCTAGTGCTGGGGATTGGCTGCAAACAAAGATTGTCATAAGCAGAGAGGTTTGCACAATAAATGTAATGCGCTTGAATCATCCAGAAACCATCCCCCCCCACCCCAGTCCATGCAAAAATTGTCTTCCATGAAACTGGTCCCTGGTGCCAAAAAAGTTGGGGACCACTGGTATATGGTATTAGGAGACTAGGGTTTGGGCATAATCTGATTTTTAATGCTATAAAGCGTGAGAATAAAATACAGTGGTTGTATTTTGGTGTCTTGAATGTGCTCCTCCCCACCAGAGGTCACTCACACCTGCTATTCCCTCTGCCTGGAACATTCTTCTCTTCCCTCTTCACCTTCTTATCTCTGCTCCACTTGTCATTTATCTCTCAGATCAAACCTCACTCTCCAGGAAGGCTTTTCCAACTTCTTAATGCAATCAATTTCCTCTTCCATGTGCTCTCAAAGAGTATATGTCCTTTAATATGCTCAGCACTCTTGATAACACAGTCATTTGAGTATACTTAGTTTCCATGCTAGACTGTAATATCCCTGAGGATGGGAACCACATTGGGTCATGGTCACCACTGTGTCCTGAGTGGCAAGCAAATGCCTGACACAGACCAACACTTTCTAAGTAAGTTGATTAGTGTGACCCAAAATTCATGTCTGCCTGGAACCTCAGAATGTACTTAGTGAAAATGAGGTCATACTGGATTAAGGTGGGCCCAAAATCCAAGGACAGTGTCCTCAAAAGAAGAGGAGATGACACACACAGACACAGGGAATAAGGCCACATGGAGACGGGGCCAGGGATTGGAGTGGTGCAGCTCTAAGCTGAGGAATGCCAGGGATTGCCAGGAACCACCAGGAGCTACAAATGGCAAGGAAGGGTTTGTCCTTAGAGCCTTCAGAGAGAGCATGGCCTTCCTAACACATTGGTTTCTAACTTCTAGCCTTCCAGAGCTGAGAGAATAAATTTCTGGGGCTTTGTTACGGGAGCCCTAGGAAACCAATACAATGGCTATTACATTTTAAACTGCATTGGGAAGTGTGATTATTTAAAAAGTCACTGCATTGTGGAATATAACTAATCTGAATAATCAAATCATCGTAAATCTGGTGTTCCAGATGCAGAGGTCGTGCCTCCTCTCCTGCTTTCCTGTAAAGGGCGTGCCCCACTCTGGGAGCTCTCGAGGCTTAGCTATAGTGGCTGGGGAAGATCCATGAGTATAGGATACAGTGTAGTATACAGACCCCTGCTTGGGAAAGATTGGGATGGACAGCAGGGTACTTTTTGAAGCTGCTGGGGAAGTGTAGTGAGTAATTGAAGACAAAAGAGGCAACATGCAAAGAAAAAGAAAATGGAACTTTAAGACAGAATTATGTGAAGCCCTGGTGACTTGGACTTGCTATCAGTCTTCCAGTTGGAGACTGTTACCTTAATAAGACCCACCCAAGGTATCTTTGGTTACCAATCTGCTTCTGTTACACATTTATATTCTCTCCCTACAGCGATACCCACCCAGGGTCTTAGTTAAGAAAATTACATTCCCTTTCTTAAAGCCTCTCTCCCTTTCATAGAACCACAACTTCTCACTCATTGTCTCATTACACAAGAACATTCCTGCACCTCATTCTTTATTCAAAATACAGTACCTTAAACAGCTAAACTTTAACTTTGAGAAAATCACTTAACGAAGGGGGTTAGTTTGTGAGTTCTGTCAGTTTCTAGTAACTAAAAACAAAATATTCTCTTCTAAAGTGCTACAAAATAAAGACTGGATAGCATTTAACTTAGAAATTATGCATGACAACTATAAAGTTTAGTTATGATTTTAAATTAATGTCTTGCCCAATAAGTACAAAATAGTGCATTATATAATTGACTTTGTTTTAAAGGTAGCCCGAGGGTTTTTTGAGTGAATTGTCACCAAAGATCCCACCTCTACAATTCTCCCTACTTTCTATCATACTTGGCCTGATTGAGAGATTAGCTTCATGTGGTAGAAACACTACTCAATTTGAAATCCTGAGCCCTGGGTCTGAGCCCTGGCTCTGAGCCCTGGCTGTGCTACTTCTAAGCTGTGTAAAATTGGACAGGTCACTTAAGCATGCTTAAATGAGGAGGAAAAGGTGTATAAGTATCTAAGGTCAGTGCCTGGCATACAGTGGGTATTTAATAAGGATGGGAAAGGCAGATAATTAGTTCTAGAGTATAATGGTTAGGAACGAAGGGCTGTGGAGGGAAACAGAACCAGGTTCAAATTCCAATTCTGTTACTTACTGGTTTAACAGCTGAACCAATTGCTTGGGCTCTCTAAGCTTCAGCGTCCTCCTTTGTGCAGAGGAGGAATTAATTCCTACCATCGATGGCTCTTGGAAATATTAAAAAACATAATCCATAAAATGAACTTAGCACAGTGTTTGGCACACTGTAAGTGCTTAATAAGTATTTTTGTTATTATTATTCATACTATTTGATGCTTCAGAGAGATGCTTTAGTAATTTCAAGTTTTTGGATGTTTTAAATGCTAAGATATTGAACTAAAATATTGTTTGGGCTACCTTGTTTTTAATTAAATTCAGACTAATTCAAAATCATCACAGGCTAATATCTGAACTGTAAAATGATGATGATAGTATTAGCAAAAATGAAATGTAAGAAAAAGGGAATATCAAAATATTTTATTACCAGGATATAAAACATAGAGGATCCAACCAACCCACATTTTTCCCTAATAGTACTCTCAAAACATATTTTATGGGAAGATCCAAGATACATAAATCACACTCTAATATACATTCATTTTTTACTTCTGAGGCACTGGGAAATGACCTTCTCCCAGATTGTCTCCTATTACCTGGTATTCAATATTCAACCATTAGAGACTCAATCTTTTAACTTAAAAATATATTCCCTGGGAACAAGACAACATGCTATCAGATATGAACATCTAAGTGGAAATGAGGTTATCAGAGACATTCCAAAAGAGAGCATGGATGCATAAACATCCTTGAAACAGAAATAGTAACTTATGAAAGGGAAAAGAAAGGTGAACAGATGCTGTGAAGATAAACTTCACTTTCTTCCCAGCTAAAGCTGTCTCCAAACATTGGCAGGGAAGACCAGGAACTTTTTATAGATAACAACTGCTTTTATTTTTTAAAAAAAAATCATATGTGTTCTTGCATTTGTGTAATTGTGAGAAACAGATCTGATTAAAAGATTCCAAAGGCTTTAGACTACTTTTTGTCTTTTAAATTCCGTCAGTGCAAATGCAACAAAACCCAAAATAAATAAGTTGGACTTAATTAAACTAAAAATCTTCTACACAACAAAAGAAATAATCAACAGAGTAAATCGACAACCTACAGAATGGGAGAAAATATTCATAAACAATGCATCCAACAAAGGACTAATATTCAGAATCTACAAGGAACTCAAATCAGCAAGGAAAAAAAACCCATTAAAAAGTGGGCAAACATCATGAACAGACATTTTTCAAGAAAAAAGATACAAATGATAACAAACATATGAAAAAAATGTTCAACATCACTAATCATCGGGGAACTGCAAATCAAAATCACAATGAGATATCACCTTACCCCAGTCCGATGGACATTATTAAAAAGTCAAAAAACAGCAGATGTTGGCGTGGATGTGGTGAAAAGGCAACACTTATACAATGGTGGTGGGAATGTAAATTAGTACAACCTCCATGGAAAACCATATGGAGATTTCTTAAAGAACTAAAAGATCTACCATTAGATTGAGCAATCCTACTCCTGGGTATCTACCCGAAGGAAAAGAAGTCACATCAAAAAGACACCTGCACTCATATGTTTATCACAGCACAACTCACGATTGCAAAGATATGAAATCAAGCTAAGTGCCCATCAACTGATGAGTAGATAAAGAAAATGTGGTATATATGTATACACCCTGGAATACTACTCAGCCATAAAAAAGACTGATGTCTTTTGCAGCAACTTGTATGGAAGTAGAGGCCATTTTCCTAAGTGAAGTAGCTCAGGAACAGAAAACCAAATACCGTATGTCCTCGCTTGTAAGTGAGAGCTAAGCTATGGGTATGCATGGTCATACAGAGTGGTATAATGGACATTAGAGACTCAGAGGAGGGAGGGTGGGAGGAGAGTGAACGCCAGAAAATTACTGGTACATAATTGAGTGCAATCACATTGGGTACAATGGACACTATTCAGGTGATGGGTAAATTGAAAGCCCAGACTTCACCACTATACAATATATCCATGTAACAAAACTCCACTTGTATCCCCTAAATCTATTGAAATTAAAAGAAAATAAAATGAAGCTTAGATTAAAAAAAGAGATTCTGTCAGTGATCCAGACATTTCTGATATTTGCATAAAAAGAACATGATATATGCTAAAAGAAAATTACCCTATCAAATCTTTATAATATCCATCCTGGAGCTATAATTTTATGAAGAATGACACAACAAAACAACAAACTTTTAAAAATCACCTATATTTAGTCTTTGCTTACATACAAAAATATGCAGTAGATTGGCAGGCCTGACTTTTGGCAGCCAAAGGCACAGCATCAAAAAAGTATAATTATAAAATCACTCCGAAACTATTTTGTCATGTATGGCAGGTAAATAATGGTGGCTTTAGCGAGAGAGAAAAAAACAGAGTGAGAAACTCTTCCCAATTAAATGAGTCTAAAAGAGAGATGACAGCTAAAGATAATAAGTCCTCTTGGACTAAAAATAAAGGACACTAAAAAAATGGTTGCTTTAATGTGAGAATTATTTTAGCAACTGGTTATGCAAATGTAGACATTTGTTCAAGTAAAGGTTAAGCCTGTGAGAGGGAAGGGCTGATAACCCCTGAGAATATCGTTCTTTATTCTCAACAAAGGAGGTGTAAGTTTCTTCTGTTTTGAGTACTCTAGAGCATACTTCTGTATTTTCAAAGTATCGATAAAATTTCAAAAGTAAAATGCATTTGTTTTCTTTAATTCTGATACACAAAGTGTAAAATAAAACATGAGTATCCCCACCTTATCTACTCTCCTTCAATTCTGTTTATTGTGTATACTTTGCATGTGTGTATAATTTTACATATATGGAGACAGACACAGAAAGAAATGTTCTTCAGACTTAATGGTCAAAGTTATCAAATCCTGATACAGAGATTTTACAACAGCTAATGATGGGTCTTTGCAGATGTGGGGGTCCTCAGAATTAGAGCTTTTCACCTCCATTTCACAAAGTCTAACTGAGCCAACTATGTTATGATGAAATCTTTAGCAATTCAAATACGAATCATGGATATTTATAGCCCAGTGTTGTCCGTTTTAGCATTTCACAGTTCTCGCTGCTGAAACTGACAAAGGGCATCACTAGGCAAAACTTTCAATGTTTCCGAAGTTCATTTTAAATACACACTTCGGATTTTAGCTAGCTTTCTAAATCCTGCCCAGTTTGTAAGGGTCCACAATGTCTAATAAACGGGAAGAAGTCGGATGAGCCTCTTGCCCTCCTGGGCGAGATGAAGAGCTACCTCCTCTGCATGGAGGACAGACACTCATGCAATTCTGGCACATTGTTTTCAGCCCTAATGAAACAAGGAAATGCAGGGAAGTGTGATAATGAAAATAACAGGATCAGGGGAGTGTGGAAATTAGCTGACATTTTCCCCCCCAAATTTGTAAAAAACAGACTAGCTTGAGGGTGGGGTGTGATTTCTGGGTGTTATGTGAGAAGAGATGTCTTACAGCTGAAACCATGAAACCAACAAGGGAATATCCTTCGCCTCCCTGTGACTCGAGGCTCGTGGCAAGAGTGCTGCTCGAGAATGAGTCCGATAAGACGGACCCACAAGCAAAAATGCAGGGGTGGGGCTGGGAGCGGTGATCCATTCAAATGAAAGAGCTAGCCCATGCAGTTATGAGTATTCCATGAGACTACATGTGAGTATTTAGCACGAGGCCTACTTTGTGGAAACACTCAACAGGTGCTAATTGTGCAGCTGTTGTTAAGGCTTCATTCTAACTCTAAGTAAAGGACAACCTTGTGATGCTTCCTTCATGAAGAGCAGTGCTTCTTCGTTAATGGCCATACAAATCATTGGCAGTTGAGGAATTTTTTCCCCTGCCATCAGAAACTTTGAAAATGTCCTCTTGAGATGGGAAGAAGACAGATTTATATCTATGTGCACTAGACTATAAATCCCTTGAGGAATTTTTATCTCTCTAGCCACAGTGCCTAGCATAATGCATGGCATATAGTATGACCTCGATAAATGCTGCCATCTGGAGTAGTGGTTAAGAGCACGAACACTGGAGCCAGGCTGTTTGCATCAGTATTCCAGCTCTCCCACTGATTAGCTGTGGAATTTTGGGCAAGTTACCTAACCTCTCTGTGCTTCAGTATCCTCACCTCTAAAATGGAGATATTAATAGCTTCTACTTTCTAGGGTTGCCATGAGGATTAAATGAATTATTACAGCTAAACTGCTCAGAATAGTGCCTACCACCTTGGTATGCTGCATATTTGCTATGAGCCACTCCTCAGCCAAAGCACTGACCTTAGAAATCCCTCAGAGCTCAAGGACATGCTCTCTGCTAATCTCCTGGTACCCAATGACCCTCTAAGAACTATATATGGTTCTTTTTATATCCAATAATAAACTGTGACAACAGCTACTGAGTGGAATACTTTCTATCTGATTATAGTTTTTTCAAGAAAAACTGATGCCAAACAAGCTGCCAAGCACCTCTGCTATAGTTTTCTACAGGCAAAGTTGAGTTTTTTCTTGCTGTTTTGTAAACATCATCTGAAAACGATCGGAACTGATATTTGTGCTATGTATAAGAAAATAACAACTTTTTCTAAATTATTGGGTAATCTATATTTACTAGTGGCATTGTCTAACCCAAATAGGGTTTTCTGGGTATCAAATTAGCCTATTCAAGACTAAATAAGGCACAATAAACCTATTCTTTCTAAAAATCAATAAATAATGCTTTAATTCGCCTTGATTACTGGATTTGGCAGAAGAATAATTGTGCCGTGAAACCGACATTACAAAAAAATCATTATTCCAATAAAAACAAGTAAGAATAAGCCAACAACTGAGCAGTGGAAAGAAAAAAATGTGTCAGGAAGTCGTTTCCGCCACGAAATGAGAATCCAGGGCTCTGCCGTCGGCCTCAGCGTGAACGGGAGCAATTCTGTCTTGCAAATCGCCCTCTCTGCAGCTGGATGATCCTATCTCCACATGTGCAGCAATTCTTTCGCCCAGTGGCGCCCATAAGCCGTGCAAAAACTGCATCTAACATCTCCTCAGTCAACTGCGCTGGCGATGTGACAACAGTTACACCAAACGTTGTGTGTACTAGCTTTGTTTATCATGGACAGGCCCATCCACTAATGTTTGCATTACATCCGGCTTTGTGCTCTAAAATGCTGAAGGAACAGCAAGCAGCTCTCTCCTCCAAAAGGTGGTAAATGTTTCTAATTTCTAAAGCAACCCTGTTTTTCCTTTGTTTCCTGGAATCTATAATGAGAGTTGAAAAGGAAGGACCAAAGGCCAGAGAAAGACCAGGAACCAGACAGACCCACTCAGACTGCAAGCCTGGCCTGCCACAGATGGGGTTCCCATGAGCACACCCCCTTCTACCCAACCTCAATTTCCTCACGGCTATATTTAAGTTGTTATTTTCTTAAATACAGCACAAAATCACAGCTCCAATCGTTTTCAGATGATGTTTACAAAACAGCAAGAAAAGACTCAACTTTGCCTGTAGAAAACTATAGCAGAGGTGTTGGCAGCTTCTTTGGCATCAGTTTTTCTTGAAAAAACTATAATCAGATAGAAAGTATTCCACTCAGTAGCTGTTGTCACAGTTTATTATTGGATATAAAAAGAAACATATATAGTTCTTAGAGGGTCATTGGGTACCAGGAGATTGGCAGACAGCACGTCCTTGAGCTCTGAGGGATTTCTAAGGTCAGCCAAAGGGAATAATAAAATCTACCTAGGGTTGTTATTAGAATTTTTATGAAACATGTAAGCACCTAGGACACAGAAGTATAAACACAATGAATAATAGGTAATATTATTAAAATTATCTTGCAAAATGAATCTTTTTCTTGGCCTTTGATATGGAACAGAGACCCATTGCTCCTTTGTGTAAAAAGAATTGAAGTCAAGCTGGAGTAGCCCTTAGAAGGTGAAATGAAGTCATCTGGAGTCTGGAGCTAACCAGGACACTGCAACCCTGGCTTACAGGGAGATATGATACCTGGACCATGTCCCTGTGTTGGGAGTGAGAGCATCACATGGAATGCAGTCAGGGGCCCCAAAGCCCCCCTTATGTCCTCCTGTCTTCACCTCCCCCACTCCATAATCAAGCAGCATTACAATCTTATGCCCTGTTATCCAAGCCCTTGCATGGACAGGAAACTATCACATCTTATACTGTGGCTTGCAAAAGGGCTCCTCTTACTGCAAACTTCCTGACAGCTTGGAAACCATCACTATAATGTTTGCAAATCCCTTTTGTGATTACCTGAAGCATAGAGAATGTTACAAGCCCAGCACGAGCGTGTGCCCACAATGTGAGTACTTGGGGCTTATTCCTGTACTTGGATGGGAGGAAGGGCATTCTATATTATTCACTTTGCCAGTTGCTATTGTTACAGCATCTGTGCCTACCCTCTGAGTCTGAGGCATGGAATTAATAATTCACAATAGTATAGGGGGAAAAAAGAAAAAACAGTTTATCTTCCACATTCCAAGTTCAAAAATGAAAAGAGAAAGAACCAGAGGGGCTAAGTTATAAAGCAGAGAGAAAACAAAAGTAGGGGTACGTAATTGGAAGCAAAGAACGCTGATTGAAATATGAGTCACACTCACAACACCTTCAGGTGAAGGAGCACAGTGCAGGCTCCGTCCTCTGCCCATCCCCTCTGCCCAGATAACACCCAGGAGGACAAAGTTTAGTGCTGCCTTAGGCAGAGAGGAAAAGGCAAGAGAAAGGATTATTTTTCTCTTTGACTTCTGTCGTGGTTAAGCTCCAAGGGAAAGTGAGCTTCCAGTGGCAGGGAGTGAATAAGACTGCAGAGAGGTTTTCTTTTACCTCTTTAAATTTGCTTTAATGTAATAAAACTTCTACCAGAAAACATCCTGGCAATGTATCTGCAGCTAAGAGATTGACGACTCTATCACAGTTCACCACCAGGGACCATACCCCTTCTCCAATTCTTTCCTCCCCTAATAAATGCCCAAGAAATATGTGGGAAAGGGCAGGGAGATGCCACACAGTTCATTCAACATTATTTTTTTCAATTCTTGTGGAAAAATAAACTCTCATCAAGAGACATGTACTAAGCACATCTACAATGCGCTAAGCTTCATTGCTCCCTCCACTGCATTCCTTGACAACACAGACCCTCATTCTCACCTCATCGTCAGGAGATACAATTGGTACCAAATGATTTGTATCTCACAATCTTGGTTGTATGCTTCAATGTAGTGGTCAAGAGCATAGGGTTTGAACACAGGCAAGAAAAGAAAAAAACAGATAAATTAGACATCATCAAAATAAAAAACTTTTGTGCATCAAAGGACATTATCAACAGAGTGAAAAGGCAACCCATGGAATGGAAAAGAAGATATTTATAATTATGTGTCAGTGGTCCGCAACCTTTTTGGCACCAGGGACCAACATCATGGAAGACAATTTTTCCACGGACGGTGGGCGGGGGGCAGGGGAGGAGGTGGATCTCAGGTGGTGATGCGAGCAATGGGGAGCAGCTATAAATACAGATGAAGCTTTGCTTCCTTGCCCCGCTGCTCACCTCCTGCTGTGCAGCCTGGTTCCTAACAGGCCATGGACCAGTACTAGCCCGTAGCCCACGGGTTGGGGACCGCAGTTGTATCTGATAAGGGATTAATATCCAGAATATATAAAGAATTTCTACAACTCAGCAACAACAAAACAACCCTGTAAAAATAGGCAAAGGGCTTAACCAGATGTTTCTCCAAAGGTTTACAAATGGACAATAAGCAACATGTAAAGATGCTCAACATCACTAATCATTAATAAAATGCAAATCAAAACCACAATGAGATACAATTAGGGTGACAATTATTTAAAAAAAAAAAGAAGTATTGGCCAGGCTGTGGAGAAATTAGTTGGAATTCTTGTATCTTACTATTAATAGTAGGCTTATAAAATGGTCCAGACACTATAGAAAACAGTATGGCAGTTCCTCAAGAAAATTAAACATATAATTACCATAGGATATACCATGTCTACTTCTGGATATATCCTGCTATGGTTTGGATGTGGTTTGTCCCTGCCAAAACTCACATTAAAATTTAATTACCAATGTAACAGTGTTGGGAGATGAGGCCATCAAAAGGTGGTTAGGTCATTAAGATAGACCAATGTTTTTCTCAAGAGACTGGATCAGTTCTTGAGGGAATAGATTAGTTATCATGATAGTGGTTGTTACAAAAATGAAGTCAGCTTCCCCAGCTTTCTCAGTCTTCCTTTGCTTCCCTTCTCATCCTTCCACCTCTGCCATGTTGTAACTCAGCAAGAGGGTCCTCACCAGAAGCTGAGCAGATGCGGATGCCATGCCCTTGGACTTCCCAGCCTCCAGAACTATAAGAAATACATTTCTTTTCTTTATAAATTACCCAGTCTATGGTATTCTTTTACAGGAACAGAAAACAGCATCCAAATTGCTGCAAAAGACATTAATTCATTTCTTTTTATGGCTGAGTAGTACTCCATGGTATATCCATACACCACATTTTGTTAATCCAGTCACGAATTGATGTGCACTTAGGTTGATTCCACATCTTTGCAACTGTGAATTGTGCTGCAATAAACACTTGGGTGCAGGTGTCTTTTTCATAAAATAACTTATTTTCCTTTGGGTAAATACCCAGTAGTAGGATTGCTGGATAGAATGGTAGGTCTACTTTTAGTTCTTTGAGAAAACTCCATACCATTTTCTATAGATGTTGTACTAATGTACAATATATTCAGCCTTATAAAGGAATGAAGTTCTGATAAATGCTATAAAATGAATGAACCTTGGAGGCATTATGCTAAGTGAAATAAGACAGACACAAAAGGACAAATGCTGTATGATTCCACTTATATGAGGTACCTCAACTAGTCAAATTCGTACAGGCAGAAAGTAGAATGGTGGTTGCCAGGGGCAAGAGGGAAGGGAGAAATGGGGAGTCATGGTTTAATAGACACAGAGTTTTGATTTGGAAAGATGAACAAAGTTCTGGAGCTAGATGGTGGTGATGGTTGAATAATAGTGTGAATGTACTTAATACCATCGAACTTTACCCTAAAAATAGTTAATGTGGTAAACTTTATGATATGCATATTTTACACAATAAAAAATATAAGAATTAAATTGTAAAGAAAACATAAGCTATGGAGTCAGAGTGTCAAGGTTGGACCTCAGCTGCCGCACACATTAACTGTAAGGCACGTAATTTAGGCTTCCTGTGGCTCTGTTTTTTCCTCTGTAAAATGGGATAATCAGAGTGCCTAAGTAATGAGGTTGTTGTGGAACTTATGTGAGATGATGAAAGAAGAATCCTGGCACATAATGAGCATACAAAACACATTAGCTATTACTGTTGTTACTTCTTTGGTATAAATGCTAAATACTCCTTGATGCCATGGAAAAATGTCTCTTCCTTTTCTGCATCATCCTATAGAGTATTTTCTATGTATTACTAAACCCTTATTGACTGATTTATGTATTCATACACAAAGATGAACTTATTGATTCACTATCAGTGTTGTTTCTCCCACACAGAATATAAATTAATATAGATCAATTCCTATTCTTAAATAAGCCTCCTTAAAACAAAGATATGCATTTATAGACAGCTGGCTATGGCTCAGATATTATCTTGAGAAGGACATAATTCACATTGCTATGTTTCAAGGCCAAGAGAATCATAAGCTCTTCCCCTTTCTATTATGTTATTCTAACCAACCTATAGAACCAGCCAAAGTATAAAAATCACATAACTGTCTGAAACACCACCATCTAAAGAAAGGTTCAAAGTAAGTTAAATAGGTTGTAAAATCCCTAAGCCTGGTAAGCTGATATCATCTTAGATCTTTACACATCACCAAGAGGGATTGAGGTGTGCGGACATAGACAATAGCATTAATAAACTCTGGCCCCAGTGAGGTTGGAGACCCCCTATAAATGTATCTGAGGATGTTGTTGGTTTCAAGT
Organism: Daubentonia madagascariensis; assembly: GCA_023783475.1. Classification (NCBI taxonomy): domain Eukaryota; kingdom Metazoa; phylum Chordata; class Mammalia; order Primates; family Daubentoniidae; genus Daubentonia; species Daubentonia madagascariensis. The sequence goes on along the minus strand of JAKFHU010001815.1, from coordinate 19,660,364 downwards.
TCTGACAATATGAGATATACAGCATTTGCTAATTCTCTCCATTTTAAACAAAACTCTTTTAAAATAAAAGCCTCTATCCATTCTCAAATATAACCAATAATTTCTGAAATGAACAGCATTTTCACAAGCTTTTCCAAAAACGAGATTTTTAAAACCTTGGGCTGATGCTGGCTTTTAAAATCTTCTATTGGAGTGAGAGAAAATTCATTAACAGGATTATTTCTCCGACAGTTTGCATGGCTATTTCCCTCAGATATATTTTTCAGAGCCCACACCCTAAAGCTTCATAATTCCATTAAATCAGTGCACAGCTGGGCAATTCTTTCTTTGCTCATATTATAGTGAACCCCAGGGAATTTATGCAAATCTATGGAAATTCATTTTAAAGGCAGTACTCTGAAAGGAAGAATGCATCCTCATTAAGTAAACAATTATATCTACAAACAAGCTACAAGCAACATACTGGAGAGCTAAATTAAACTTTCCATCAGGAAAACTAAACCATTCACTTTTATAATTAGGCTTTACCTAAATGCCACCAAAATTATACGGCAACAATTTTTGAAGTACAAATAGATACCAAGGAAAGTATAGCTGAGCCACCACTGCACAGCACAGCCTTCTGCCCCGCTTCTGGTTCCACCATCTAATTCCACTTTTGCCATGCTATGGGGAGAAGGTGGCAGCCTTATAATTCATAGACTCTCAGGAAAAACTTCTCATATAATAGGGGAAAGAGATGACCTCCCCTAGTCCTGCAAAGGGGACTCCAAGTCAACCCCAAGAAACTCTGATAAGACCAGAAGGTGCTGGAAAGAGTACAGGCTTTATAGTTAGACTTACCTGCATTCCAATCCTAGCTCCTTCACTTATTAGCTGAGCAAATCACCTGGACTTCAGAGCCTCAGTTTCCTCATCTGCAAATTGGGGATAATAATACTTCTTGACTGTGATATGAATTTTTAATGAGGCAAAACTGTTTAAAGTACTTCGTCCAATGCCTAGAACATGGTTGACGTTCAAATACCTTCCCTTGGGCCAAAAGATGAAGTCTGAACAAGATCTGGGGTATAGTAATAAGGAGCTACATGGAAGGAAAAAAACGGAATTTCTCCACTTAAAAGTTTTACATCCTCAAGCAATTATGTTCCTTCCCATCTTAGCAGATCTGCTCATCTTTCCTAAGGCTGGGAAAGTAAGGCTGAGGGAATCCATGGTAACACTGACTTCAATAGCACATCTCTTTCTTCTTATGCCATTCTAACATTGACTCTTTGGGCAGAGACCTCATCATATCTCAAAACTCTATATACAAGTTACATCTTGGTTCTAAACTCAGAATTAAAAATGAAATTCTCATATAATCAAATTTACCCTTGAAAATCAATTAGGAAGGTGTAGCACTGGAACAGTCTCTCACGAATGCCACTGATATAGTTTGGATATTTTTCCCTTCCAAATCTCATGTCAAAATTTGATCCCCAATGTTGGAGGTGGGAGGTATTTGGGTCACGGGGGCGGATCCCTTATGAACAGCGTGGTGCCCTCCCCGTGGTAATGGGTGAGTTCTTGCTCTGTTAGTTCACACAAGAGTATGTTGTTTGAAAGAGACTGGCACCCCCTCTTCTCTCTCTCTCCCCTTCTCTTGCCATGTGACATGCCTGCTCCCCTCCCCCACCCCACCTTGATTGGAAGCTCCCTGAAACCTTCCCCAGAAGCAGATGCTGGTGCCATGCTTCTTGTACAGCCTGCAGAACCATGAGCCAAACAAACCTCTTTTCTTTGTAAATCAGCCAGCCTCTGGTATTCCTTTACAGCAATGCAGAACGGACTAACACAGCCACCAGAGGCCACTTTCCATCCATTATTGGAACACATTGCTGCTCCTTCAGTTCAGCCCTGGGTGATCCAGCTGGCTTGAGTTTGGGATACATGTTGTCTTAAAAAAAATCACATACATATATATTCTTATTTCAGATTCACTTTCCATTTAGCTGTATACTCACAGTTCATAAGGGAGAAATGGAGGCGAGACCAACCAAGGAAAGAGCAGGGTTCCACTTGCACGCAACGCTGAGTGGAATAACTAGCTTAGCTGGTGGATTGTCAGCTTTTGTGCTGCACGTCCACCCTCGTTGAATCCTCTTCTGAAAGTGGGGATGCGTACCCAGTACAGACGTGACCACGTCCCCTCAGCACAGGCGGAGATGTGGGCAGGTGTTTTAGCCTGAGTACTCCGGAATGCAGAGCATAATGTAAAGCTTTATATGCTACTATTTTTATTAAGGAAGAGAGAACCGAGTGTAGAAGGAAACAAGGCAGAGAAGAAGAGGGAGCTGATTGGAGAATGTGTTGCTGAACTCACTAGCGCTAATTTAGACTGCTTCATGTCAAAGGACTATCCTAAGAGAAGCCACATCAACTGCATGTCAGGGCCACAAGAAGTTGAGAAGAAAGGGGAGGTATTTATCTACTTATGCTATCAGCCATTAGACAAAGGTTTGCTCTACTGGGACTTAATTTCTCCAAAATTTCAGACTGTAGATTTGTGGGTACTAAGCGAGATCACACAAACTTCAAGGTCAACAGGGAAGTCCCGGGTTGAGAGGAGAGAAGCATATGACATATGATTTAAAGTAAGACACTGTCAAGTTCTGCCTAAGTGAAATCATTCTGGACCCATGCAGAGCTGGTTACTGCCGCTGCAGTGGAAATAAGACACATGAAGCTAAAAGATTGTGAATTGATATACAAGAGGTGTTGGATACAGTAATTAGTGATAGAGACAGCTTGTTCAGGCTGTGATGCTTAGCAACTTATACTTATTCTCAATGAATCTAAATAATATCAAATAACATATTATTACATAATGATATTAAGTCTTCGGGATTACATCCTTGGACTCCCAATAGTTGTAACGACATCATTAGCATTATTATTACTGACATGTTGATTCCTACTCTCACCTTCAACTCCGTAAATTCTACGCACACTTACATCTCTCAGAAAATAGCATTGCTTTCGAGATCCTAGTCATCATCCTAATTCAGCCCTTTTGCCATCATATCTGGTTAGTTTAAAAAAGAGCATCTAACCTGGTTTCCCTCACCTTGGTCCCTTCCTAACTCTATCCATAACTGCCATTCTTCTCTAACAGGTTCATCATATTATTTTCTCTTCCATGAGAAAAATGATAACTTTTACTTTTTGGATAAATGTAACATTAAATATTTCCCACCCCCATCTATACATAAATATTAAATTCATTTAATATTTTTTCAGTAGAACTTCACCCTCAAGTCTTCTTTTTTAAAACACAATTTATGGACTTCCTATTTGAAGAACATTATTTGATCCTATGCATTCAATAACTTTGTATTCCTAAAACTATTGAAATGACCAAGAAAAAGTTTTAAGGGTAAAAATTTATATCTGTGTTAGAAAATATGAAAAATTTCCCTTAAAAGGATGAAAAACTTGACAAATTTCTATAAAATATAGTGCATGCCACTGCCTCAAGGTTGGGCAAACAGAATCTGAAACTCCAACATTAGGGTGAGGCTGTGATGGTGAACCAAATAGATCCAGGTTGGCAGCAACCCTGGAACCCAGGTGAGCTAAATGCAATTCTCCCTAGAGGAAAGCATTTTTAATTACAACCCCAAGAAGTCCCATAGATTATGAAATCATCATAAAAATTGACTGAACATACAAGAAGATAGTCCACCATGAGGATAAATCAGCAGAAAATTAAAAACATATTTAGACCCTCAAACTTCAAATTGTAAACAAAATATGAAATAAGTAAAATATTTAAAGAAATAGATGATAAGTTCAAAAAAGTCAGCAGCAAGGTGAAATTATTGAAAAAAAGAATCAGGCAAATGTTTTAAAAATAGAGTTTTTAAATAAAAATATAATGAAAATAAACATAACAAAACTTTCTAGGCAAGTTAACCAGCAGCTTAGATAAAGCTTAAAAGACAAATAGGAAATTGGAAGATTTCTCTGAAGAAAGTACAGAGTGAACGAGACAGAGAGAAGAAGATGCAGCATATGAAAGAAAGGTAAATGCACATGAAGACTCAAACGAGAAGATCTCAGAAAGGAATAATATGAAGAATAGATGAGAAGAAATATTCAAAGACATTATATTTGAAAATTTTCCAGAATTGATTAAAGTTTCTAGAGAGGTATGTAAAAGATATCCATACCTACACATACTGTAGGAAAGTGCAGAACACCACAACTTAAGAGAAAATTTTAAAAGTAATGAACTAGAATAGATCCCCTGTTTAAAAAACAACAATTAGTCTAAAAGCAGACTTCTCAACAGCAACCAGCAACAGCCAGGAGCAGTGGAATAATTTCTTCAAGAAACTATTTCAAGAAAACAACTGTTAGTCTACTATTTTATACCTATAAAAATTTCTTTAAGCTTGAGAGTTAAAGATATTTCAAGTATTTTCAGACAAAATCTGAGAGAGATTTTGTCTGAAATATATTTTCACCAAAAATTTCATAAAAGTATACTTCCAAAGGAAGAAAAAATGATCGCAGAAGAAGATACAAGAAGAAATTTGAGCAGAAATTGGTAAGTTAATTTAAATAAATTTTGTCTTATAAAATAATAATTAAATATCTACTTTGGGAAACTAAATAAAATGATAGAACTTAGCAATAGCATGGAAGTTAGGAAGGACGGCTGGAATTGTATTGCTCCAGTACCCCTGTATTGTTCAGAAAGGGAAAGGGAGTGGTAAGTGGTTGATGAAATTTAGACACAGTTAAGTCAATGTGCGCCCAACAACATGTGAAGAATTCTAAAAGAAGATGAGGTAGACTATAAAATTTGTAATCAGTAAAGGGGATAAATTGAACAAGAAAGCAAACATGGAAAGAAAGAAAAGGAAGGAAGGAAGGGGGAAAGGAAAAAGGGGAAAGAAACAGAAAAAATTGACAAACAGACAAACGAAAAGATCGTAGAAATACAGAAAAACACAACATTTATGTGTATAGACCAAACTTGCACTTTAAAAACCAAAAATTCTAAAGCTAGCTAAACAAATTCCACCATATGCTCTGTATGAGAGACACACCTAAAATAAAAAGAAAATAATTTAAAGATATAGCAGGTAAATAATAACTCAAAGAAAGCTGGGGGAGCTATATTAATATTATAAAGGTAGTCTAATAGAAGAAACCTTATGAGAAAGAAGTGATACCATCTAAAGATTAAAGTTTCAAATCACTCATAAAATATAACAATTAGATATGTAATATGAATCTAGATGATAACCTCAAATTGCATAATGCAAAACATTTATACAACTACAGGGAGAAATTAACAAATCATTATAATAATATGAAAATTAAACATACCTTTCTTAATTATTAATAGTTCAAGCAGAAAAAAATCTATTAAAAACATGAGAAGTTTGGACTACCAAACTTGATTTAATGGATATATAGAGATAGACTAGATATATTAATAGATAGATAGAGATATTCCATAGTATTCTCAAGCACATATAGTACATTTATCAAAATTGAATATACTAAGCCATAAAGAAGCAAGTCTCATTTTATCTATATGTATGCATGTAAGTATATGTGTATTATATTTGTATGTGTGTGAGTTGTACATTCTACATTCTCTGACCACAGTGCAATTAAATCAGAAATCATTATCAAAAAAAAATATTTAACTTTTCTGTACAAAAAATTTCTAACACATATAGGAGTAGATGGAATAGTACATGGAATGTAAAATGTACCTTTCAGCTAACTTCAACAATTATTCAATTCATAGCCAATCTTTTATCATCTGTATACCCACTCCCATCCATATTTTTCTGAAGCAAATTCATGCATAAATATTTGTCTGTAACTCTATTGACGAAGGGCCTTTTTGTTTTTAACATAACCACAATAGCATCATATATCTTTTTCAAAAATTTCTGAGATACCTAGTCAGTGTTCAAATTTCCCCGATTATCTTATATTTTTGTTCGTTTTTTCAAGTCAGGATCCAAATTAAGAATCATAAATTGCAATTGATGGATGTGTCTTTTAGGGCCCAAGGAAATACATTGTTAATAATCCAAATGATTGGAATTTTAAAACTATGCTTCTAAATAACTCATAAGTCACAGGAGAAACAGTAATGGAACAGTGAAACTACTCGTAACTGAATGAGCAACAAATTACCAATATAGTTAAAACTGTTAAAAGCAGTAAAAGCAATAATTTGAAGAAATTTTTACACTGCAGAGCTTATATTAGAAGAAGAAATGGTGAAAATGATTTAAACATCTAACTTAAGAAGTTGGAGTGTGGGAGCACCACAGAATACAAACAAAGAAAACAAAAGGAAGAAATAAAGAAAACAGTAGATTACTGAAATAGAAGGCTAAACTATAACACAGGATCAATGTGATGGAATAAAGATAAGATGGCCCCAATTCTTTGATAATAATCCCACTGAGAAGGGAGATGATTTCTCCTCCCCTTGAATCTTTGTTCTGTGACTGCTTTGACCAAAAATCTGGCAGAAGTGATGCTTTGCCAGTTTTATGTCTAGCCTTTAAGAGGACTTGCGACTTCTGCTTTCTGTTTCTTGGAACATTCTTGGAGCCCCAGCTGCAATGTAAGAAGCCTGACTCCTTTGCTGGAAAGGACATGCAGGGAGGCCCTGTGCCACACAGATAGAGGGAGAAACCCAGGTGAACTCAGCCCTCTACCTGTCCTGACCGAGCAACCAGGCATGTGAGTGAAGCTATTTTAGACTCTCCAGATCAGACCAGCCACAAGCAGAATACCGCCAGGTAAACCCAGTCAATATTACATGGAGCAAAGGAATGACACAGGCAAACTCTACGTGAATTCTTGACCCACAGAATCACAAGATGTAATGAAATGGTGGTTATTTTATGCCACTCAAGTTTGGGGGTACTCAATTAGACAGCAAATGATAACAAGAGCAATAACCAAAGCTAAAATTTTTTCTTTGAAAAGGCTGAAAAAAAATTTCTCTAGTGATATTGGCAAGAAAAAAAAAAAGAGAAGACAAATAAAACATTAAGAAAAAAAGACTATATCAGATGTTCAAAAGATAAGAGAAAACTAATAAATACTTGAATACAACTATAATAGATAAATTCCTAGAAAAAATATAATTTACCAAACAAAACTGATTAAGAAGAAATAGAAAACTTGCATAAATCTATATAATCATTAAGGAATTCAAATCAGTAATTTAAATAATCTTCCATTCCTCCCCAAAACAAATAAGAACAAGAACAACAAAAGTTCACACAGATTTACAGGCAATTCTACCATAATTCTAGGAGTCATACCTCTCCAAAATAAGCAATAATAACAAAAACGTTAATACAAAAGCCAACACAGCTTTGCAGGAATTCTACCATAAATCAAGAGACACACAACAAATAAAATTTCTTTTCCAGAAAAAAAGGAAAAGAGAGAATGCTCCAAACTCATTATTGAAGGTAAGTATGATCCTAATATCAAAAATAGGAATAGTATGAGAAAGGAAAATCCCTGGAGACCATAGATGTAAAAATCCTAAGTAAAGAATTACTAAGTTGAACTCAGTAGTCTATAAAGTGATACTCTCATTACCATATTGAGTTTATGCCAATAATGCAAGTGGTTTATCGTTAGAAAAATCTATCAGTGTATTTCTCTCCATTAATAGCTTAGGAATGAAAAACACAAAATCATGGTTTGTGATTTATGAAAAGCATTGAATAAAATGAACTCACCAAATGCCTCCAGAAAAGATAAGGTAACAAATTGTTATACATTCAACGAAAGAAATATATAGCAGTTGAAATGAATTCATCTCAACTAGATATAACAGATAAAATTTAGAGTCTTGGATGAAAACAGGAAGTAAAAGAAAACAATACAGTAAATACTCCCTTTTTTTGTACCCATTGGAAAACCATCAATTTTCTAGTTCATTTTATAAAATTATTATAATACCAAAAGCTTTAAAGAATAAAACAATGGTTTTAGTTAAACAATTAAATAATTATTTAATTACTGAGCAATAATTAAATAAGTAAGTAAAACGGTGGGGTACTAACACTTAATCATGGAACCAAATTTTTAATATCATATATAAATTTGGGATATGAGAAGGATGGGAAAAATAAAATTCTTGGGAAAAAATTCAGATGCGGTTTAACTATATCTCACTTCTTAAGTCAAAATAAATTCCAGAAGAGATAAATAATGTAACAAAAAAAAATCAATACTGAGAAAAAATAGGCAAACATTTATGTGGTCGTTTGGAAGCATGACACCAAAATCAGAAACCATAAAAGGGAAGATAACAGATTGTGCATATAAAAAATATGAAATAACACAAAACAAACAAATGAAAACCATAGTTAAAAGACAAATAGAATACTAATTAGCATGGCACGTGGCAATTATGACTTAATATAAAAATAACCCTTTTAAATCAATAAGAAATAGACCAATACCCAATAAGTAAATAATCAAAGGACCTACATGGTCAATTAAAAGAAGAAATATGAAAAGCTGCTCAACATCACAAGATCCCAAGTAAACAACACAAATGTTTTTAAAGTACTATTTTTTTCTGTAGCAGTTTGCTATGATTAAAAATTATGCTAATACCCAGAAATAGCATGGGAATGGGGAAATAAGTCTCATTTTTATGACATTATCAACTGATATATTTCTAGGAATCAGTTTATCAACATGTATTAAAACCTTTAAAACAATTTATACTCTTTGACCCAGCTACTCCACTTCTAGAGTTTTATAATCAGAAAACAATTGATGTATTTAAATTATACCGCAATAAGTTTGAACAAAATTTTTTTCAATTAAATGAAGTCTTAGACAAGTTTTCAAGGTTGTATATATAAAAGTGGTTAAAACACATATACACATATGTTTTAATTTATATGTATTATGTCATTGAGAAATTGGGAATTGGCTAACATCTAAAAGTAGCAAATGATTAAATTATGGTATACCTAGATAATAGAATTTTATGTGACTTAAATTCAGATAAATCTCTAGTTTAATCACAGAAATATAGTCACACAACATTGTTATATAAGAATAATTTACAAAGCAATAAGCAGAATATGCTTCCATTTTTTAAAAATAATATTTGAGCCTAAGTATGAGTTTGAAAAATTTTTAGAAAGGATATGCAGCAGATGCTACAGATAATCTCTTGATCATGGGATTATCTTTTTATTTTTGGTCAACTATTCTACCTAATGTTTCAATAATAAACATGGATTACTTGTTACTTGTGTAATGAGAAAAGACAGAGTCAGAGGCAGAATGAGAAAGGCAGAGACAGAGAGAGAGAAGCAGAAGGATAAATATTAGTTTAAGTGCTAAGAAATGTTCTTTGGCTAAATCCATATCCTCATCGCCTCTGATTATTCCATTTCCTGGAATTCCCTCAAGTCCTATGCATATGATTTTGATAGCATTACCATGCACCTGATTTTGCTTTCTGGTTGTTTTACTTTTCAATGTAACACCACCCTACCAAAGTTTTATAAATATTCTTATACTACTTTGTATACTACAAAGCTCTGCACACATAGACATTTCAAAACATTGAGTAAATTTAATTGAATAACTATCAATAACCAAGTTCAGTTTGTAGTCACAAACTTTGCCAAAAGAACAGATCTTGAGAGATGGACAATGCAGAATTGTCGAGATTAGGCAGGGAGGTGATTCTGGACGGAAGCCATCAAGCAAGATCAAGACAGTCTAATGCGGTAGAACAAGTACTTGGCTGAAGTATGGATTCTTCTACCAATTAACTTTGGGAAAGTTATGTAAATCTATCAGACCTCAGTTTTATAAATAAACTGAAGCTCCTTCTATAGGTGTGATTCCTTCAGATTCACAATTTTGCAGTGGATGTTTAGTCTCTGCTCTTCAGAGGGGGTTATATTTAGGCAATAGTGGAATTTAGCACAAGGACTAAGTAGAGTCCAGAAAGTAACCAATATTATTACTCTCTCTGCTTAAGATGAAAAAAAAGTGGGGGCCAATCTTCTCTTTTATAAAATTTTACTATGTATATTTGGAAGCTTTTCATGTCAATAAAGTCAATAAAAATCTGTGCAGTTAACTTCACAAAAACACACAAAGACGTTTTTTCCAGTGTAACAGAAATACCACATTAGCTAAATTGATAGGCATGATGCTTACAATGAAAGAATCAATTTCCATTCTTATATATTCTGTAAAACACTACACACTAAATTATGTTTTCTGAAAGATTTTGCAAGATTTTGTGACTCATACAAATGCTTGTGCTGCATTATGATGTGGAGCTCAATTTCATTTAATTTCTTATTCAAAAACATGCCCACAATTTCTACCTCGCTCTACATTTTTTAATGGTAACAAACATTTCCTGAGACTTGGACAAATTATGTCTTCATGAGGGGTATTTAACATGGAACTGAGCTAACAAAGTTTTATAGCATGTTACATTTTTGCTGATAATTTGGAATGACTGAAGCATATGGATAGAAGGGTTAGAAAGGGCCATAGTTCTCTGCATCAAAACATTCAACCTTGTTAGCTTAGATAAAATAAAAATAAAAAGCTATATCATGTTTTCACCTTAGTTCTGGTGAGGAAGTTGATTAGTTTAATTGCCTTTTCAAATCCCAAAATATTCATATCTCAATTCTGAAATTTATTGTATAATAAAAAGCTAGACCAATGGAAATCATAAACAGGTTATAGACTCCAGTGGAAAGGTTAGGCCTTTCTAAAAAAGATACCATTAGGATTTTTAAAATTTCATCTTAAATTAGCAAGACCATTTCCCCTACTCAGTAGTTTTCTAATGAGGACAAACATTTGCATGGTAAATTTTAAAAACATGTGTTATTTAATGTACAAGTATAAATATGAGAAGTGTCATGCCATTAATAGATATAGATTAATCTTTTACTTCTCCACTCTGAATTCATAAAAATATCTTTAAGTAGATATTGCTATATAGATATAGTGACATATTTATGTACGAGTTCTCTATATTCTTACTAAAATTAAGATTAGGACATCAACATTGTCCTTTAGTCATTACTATTTCAAAAGATAAAAACCTAGCTAGATGCTTTTTAATTTTAAAGTGTCCTCTTTATCTTTGTGAGCTAGCTAGATACCTACTCCAAGGGACTAGTATTTCCTTTCTTTCCAAGTTATTTTTAGAGTGTTTTAGCTTTACTGAGCTGTCCACAAATGCAAAACATTAGAGATCCTGAGTTTTTCTCTGCTATGTCCACCCCAGAGACAGGAGAATTTTTACTTCAAACCTCAGTGCACACATGTAAACACAATTACTCAAAACAAGGCAACAAGTGAGAGGCAGGGTTAAAATAAGAACTCAGGCAATCTGACTCACAATCCAGGATTCAACCCCCTCTAACTTGCTGTTTTTCTTTGTCCTCTTTGCTGTGAATCAAGATACTTGTTCTTTAGCAGGGTGTTTCTGCTGCAAATCCAGTTGCTACTGCATTATGCAATGAAGTCAGAAGCCTGAGCTTGTGACATCAATACAGGTTGCTATGGTAACTCTTTCCATAAGTATTACAGGTTCAGTGTAGGCTCAAAAAAGGGGACTTCAGCAGAGTAGCAAAATAACTGACATTATTCAGTCTAAATTACAATAATTGGTGCAAAAATGTCTGGTAATTCCTATAATAAAAAATTTTACATTTTATGTCATTAGTAAAAGTCATTTTTATAATATACTTAGTTTTTTGAATGAAAGTTCCCTAGTGGAAGTAGCAATGCCACTGACCTGATAAAACACATCCATGTGATCCATGCAGAAGAGGGTCTCACTATAACTTAACTAATCATTTTGTCATTCCATAAATCAAGTAATGTTATGCATTACATGTTATAGATAAATTCATAATAGCATGATTCAAATCCAGTTTTCCCATTTCAGGAATTATAAAATCATCTCACAGAGTTTGCATATATGAAAGCAGTTTTAGATGAGAAATCAACTGTTAACAAAGCAATAGTAAAGATTACCTTTTGATTGCACAAGTTCATTCTTATTTTCCTAGAATATTTTTGCCAATGACTCAATTTAAATACTTAAATCCACCTCCTTATGCAGGAGATATTTAGAAAGATTCTTTGACCTTCATATTTTTTTTAAACCTGAATTTGAATCACATGGCTGAATAATTACAAAGACTCAACTTCTTTCTTCAACAGCTCCTTTTTTATCATCTACCATCCTCAAAAAGAGGATCTTAGTTCAGCTCTGCAAAAATGCTTGAGCTAGGGCTTGGGGTGTTGAGCTTTAGGTATAAGATGCCTAAGACATATCCCTTCTATGAAAAGGTCAAACATGTAGAGCTAATAATTATAGCAGTAATAGCACAAACAACAATTAAAAATATTTACTGAGCACCTGCCATGTGCCAGACACCATGATAAAGACTTTATATAGATTATCTCATTTAATCCTCACAACACACCATGAGGTAGGTAGGTACTGTTATCCTCATTTTACAGATAAGAAAACTGCAGCTCAGAGGGATAAAGGGACTTGCCTGAAGTTAGGCAGCTAGTTAGGAACACAGCTGACATTTTAACTTACGGCTGACTCCAAATTTTTATGATGTTTCAACAGAAATTAAGGATAATTCCCTCTTACCACGGTAAAATTGAAAATTGTGTTGTAATCCCACTGATTACCTTGATATGTAATTCATTGAAGCAGAAAGCAGATGATAATCTTGTGGTTGACTTTGTAAACACTTTTGATGGCTGACTCTTCTGTTTTTATAACATTCAGCAGTTCAGAAAATGTTTACCTGAAAATTTTTTTTTATTCTTTGGTTACAAGTGAAAATACACAATGGGGAAAGGATAGACTCTTCAATAAATAGTGCTGGGAAAACTGGATATCCACATTCAAAAAATGAAATTGGACATATCATTCTTATACCATACACAAAAATCAACTCAAAATAAATTAAAGACTTAAGCATAGAACATGAAACCATAAAATTCTTAGAAGAAAAGATAGAGGGAAAGCTCCTTGACATTGGTCTCAGCAATGATTATTTGGATTTGACATCAAAAGCACAGGCAACAAAAGCAAAAATAAGCAAGTGGGACTGCATCAGATTAAAAAGTTTCTACACAGCAAACAATTAACAAAATGAAAAGACAACCTACAGAATGGGAGAAAATATTTGCAAACCACACATCTGGTAAGAGATCAATATTCAAAATACATAAGGGACTCATATAACTCAATAGCAAAAAACAAATAACCCAATTAGAATATGGGCAAAGTAACTGAATCAACATTTCCCCAAGGAAGACATACAAATGGCCAACAGGTATATGGAAAGATGCCCAATATCACTAAGCATCAGGGAAATGCAAATCAAAACCACAATGAGATATTATTTCACACTTGCTAGGGTGGCTATTACCAAAAAGTCAAAAGATAACAAGTGTTGGCAAGGATATGGAGAAAAGAGAAGACTTGTACAGTGCTTGTAGGGGTGTAACTTGGTACAACAATTATGGAAAGCAGTATGGCACTTCCTTAAAAAATTAACAATAGAATTACCATATGATCTAGGAATCCCATTTCTGAATGTATATCCAAAGGAAATGAAATCAGTACCTCAAACAGATATCTGCACTCCCATATTCACTGCAGCATTATTCACAATAGCCAAGATATGGAAACAACCTAAGTGTCTGTCAACATGTGAATGGATAAAGAAAATGTGGTATATACACACAATGGAATATTATTCAATCTAAAAGAAAATGGAAATCTTGTCATTTGCAACAACAGGGATGAACCTTGAGGACATTATGCTCAGTAAAATAAGCCAGACACAGAAAGACAAATACTGCATGTTCTCATTTATATATGGAATCTTTAAAAAAAAAAAAAGTCAAACTCATAGTAACAGAAAGTAGAACAGTGGTTACCAGGGGCTTGGAGGTGGGGGAAAAGGGGAGATATTCGTCAAAGGGCACAAACATTTAGCTATAAGATAAATAAGTACTGGGGACATATTAGACAGCACGGTGACTATAGTTAATAATGTATTGTATACTTGAAATTTGCTAAAAGAGTGGATTTAAATGATCTCACCACAAAAACAAAAACCAATGTGAGGTAATGGATATGTTACATGTGGTAATCATTTCTCAATGTATACATATATCAAAACATCAAAATGTACACCCTAAATAAATACAATTTTTATCTGTCAACCATACCTCAATAAAGCTGGAAAAAATATTGGTTCCACATCTTTTTAGGGAATTGCTTTAATATTCTAATATGCTTCCAACTACTATATTATCTTCAACTCAAGTGAATATATTATTAATTTAATGTGTACAGTTTATTGCAGTTTACAAATCATACAAAACACTTTCATTCAGCAAATATTATTGAGCCACTATTATGGGTCAGGCACTATGCTAAATGTTGGATATAAAACTACAGCAAGTAGTGAAGTGGTCTTTAACTTTAAAAAGCATATGGTCTACAATGGGAGAAAAACATTAATCAAATGGCCATGTAAGTTAAACGTAAAATTGCAGCAGTATCCAGAGAATAAAATTTCTATTTCTGCCCCCCAAAATTCTACAGTTTATCCTACCTCAAAATCTATTGCCTCATCTCCCTAACCCCTCTAGTTCTGGGTTCTGCCTATTCTTCCAAATTTGCCCTCTGCTCTCACATGTCTTTTTCCTGTCTGTCTCTTTGCCACTAACCACGTTTGAGCCCTCCTAACTTCATGCCTCAGGTGTCTCAACAGCTCCTGGCGTAATGCTTTCCTTTAGCTTCTGCCCTAAGAGTTCCCAGGCAGATCACTATAGATTCATGTCCTTAAACACCTAAGACAGGACCTTGATCACACTGCAGTTTCCACTCTACCCAAATACCTGCAGCCACTCTCCTTCCCTGAAAGTTAAAATCTAACTCCTCAGCCTGACACTCCAAACTTTAAAAATCTGACCACAGTCTAATTGTTTTAGGATCCATCACCCCCCTGCAGGAATCCCCTCTCAAGCCAAATGAAGGAATCACTGGTCTACACACATTTTGTTTTCCCATCTCACTGCTTTTGTTTATGCCTTGTCACCACTGGAATTCCTCACCCCTCTTCCACACTTTCCCTTCCCTTTCCTTTTAGAATTCTAAATATCTTCCTAAGTCCAGCATGGATTATTGATTGGACAGTTGTACTGTTCTGTTTTTTGTTGGTTTGTTTGTGTGTATGTGCTTTGTCTCCCCAGCTAGATTATAAACTCCTTGAGGGAAGAGACTGTCTTCTGAGCCAGCCACACTGCAATATACACATGGTGCTTAATAGTACTTGTTAATGCCGCATTCCAGGACAATGAAAGCTTATTCAGATAGTTTATAAGACAAATATTTTCATTACTAATTGTGTGACTGTGGTTTCCTTTGAACATTACAGATTCAGATCCTTCTGTTTGTTTCACTAGAAACCCATGTAACAATAAAACATAGTAAATTTTGCTGCTTGACCAAATAGAGAAAATAATCTACTCAATATATACATGACTTTCAATGGGAACTTTCAAGCAAAGAGAGTAAGAAATAAAACTAATTATTTGTATTAGTAAAGACTCTTCCTGTCGCAAATGAGAGAAATCTAACTTACAACTAACCAAGCAAAAACAAAAGGCAATTCATTGAATCATGTAATTGGGAAGTCCATGAGTAGATCCCGTTTTACACAGCGGGATCCAGAGTATTCAGTGGTATTAATAAGTCTTACTGTCCTTTGTTTCTAAGGATTCACCGTATTCTCTACAGCTCCACAGCTGCAGAAAAGCCATCTCCATGTGCTAAAGATAAAGCCACCTATAATTTCAATTTCACATTACCCCAGATTGACAACCCCAATTAAATAAAAATCTCTTTCTCTCTCTCTGCCACCCCTGTCCCCATTCACACTCCCCCCACCACCATCATTTCTCGTTTTCTCTCTCCCTTCTTATCCATAGAGAAAGCTCAGGGAAGACTACTGAACCCTGAATAGGTCATGCACCTACCTTACAAAAGTCACTGTGTCAGAAACAAGGGCACCTGTGAGTAACTCAGCCTGGGCACGAGTCCATGCCTGCAGCCAAGGTAATAGCCAGATACCTTGACTGGCTGTGCCTCCGAATCCACATTGAATTGAAGAATGATAAGGACCTGCTTTTTTCTCAAAAGAAGGAAGGAGGAATGACAAAAATAATCATTTCTCTCTTTAGTCAGGAAGACCCTTTGAGTCCTGAATCATCTAGATCAACTTTAAATTCTAAGACATTAGCTCATACATTCATCCCCAAATATTTATTGTGCATCTACTATGTGTCAGGCACTCTGTTAGGCAATGTGAGTGGTACATTTAGATTCCTAATAATGAAAAATGCACATACATAGATAATTCTCATCCAAAGTAGGACATGATAAGTGTCATAAAAGTGTTTGGAGTAAAGATGAGGATTTAGGAGTAATACATAAAGAAGTGACAATGTAAGCAGTGGAAATGGATAAGACTGAAATTTTGAAAGAGGAGCGAATAAGGAGAAGTAAAGAATGAGAGAAAGAACTTAGAATGGAATCTTACGTCCGTATTCAAGCGTAGCTCATGAGATGCAAGCTCCTTACGAGCAAACCCTAGGTCTTGCTTTGGACAACCAAAATAATGAGTCCAGAGAAACAAAATAACAATGATAATACAATATAACATTTATTGAGTGCTAATTATGTGACATGCATTGTCCGAAGCCCTTTCCATGATTATCCTATTTAATAATCAAAACAATACTATGAAATGGATATCATTATTAATATCCCCATTTTAAATATTAGGTCACAGAAATGTTAAATAATCTGCCCAAGGAAATGGTAGATTTGGGTTCTTAGCAAGCTGGTCCAAATCCAGAGTGTGACCTCTTCATCAGTACGTGATAGTGAACATTTTCAGAGGTTACATCTCTTCATTTAAGTCAAGGAACAGATTCAGTACAAATTGCCTAGAAATTTGTATTCTTTGAGTTTTCAGTTAGTTCACACCATCTCAGCTTCTTGCCTAAAGTAAATCCTGACTTCTTTCTCTCCTGATTCATCTTGCATGACAAAGCCATCGAGGAAATTTGCTGTTTGAGAGGAGAGTGAATGGGAAGGACCAGGAAGAAAAACATAAGTATGGCACGGTATAGGCTTTTGGCTTTGTATTAGCAAAATAAACCTCAGTGGTACTGTTATGGGTTAAACTGTGTCCCCCAAAATAGATATATTGCAGTCCTAACTTCCAGTACCTAAGAATGTGACCTTATTTGGAAATAGGGTCTTTACAGGGTTAATCAAGTTAAAACAAGGTCATGAGTATGAGTCCCAATCCAATATGACTAGTGTCCTTATACAAAGGGGAAATTTGGATTAAGAGACAGACATGCACAGAGGGAAGACTAGCTAAAGAGACACAGGAAGGTCATCTGAAGATGAAGGCAGAGATCAGAGTGATGCATCTACAAGCCAGGGAACACCAAGGATTGCCAGCAAACCACCAGAAGCTAGGAGAAAACCTTGGAACAGATTCTCCCTCACAGCCCTCAGAAGGAATAAACCCTGCTGACACCTTGATCTCAAACTTCTACCCTCCAGAACTGTGAGACACCAAATTTCTGTTGTTTAAGCCACCCATTTTGTATTACTTTGGTACAGAAGTCCCAGTAAACTAATACAAGTACCTTCAAGAAATCTTATGACAAATCTAAGCCTCTTGCTAATGAACAAGGTAATTCCCAACGCCTTCTTTCAGGGGTGCCATGTCGGTAGTGCCATGTGCCAGTTCACAATGAGAAAAGCTAGATGATTGAACTTCCACCTGGGATTTTATGGCCTCACAGGGAACACTTGCAAATGATTTTACATAGAAATTGCATTTTGTGTTTCCTAATATGTTGCCATCTTTTGTTAAAAGGTTAATTTTTTTTTCTTGAGAGAATGCTTTCCTTTCTGCCAGAAACTTGACACCAGATTCATAAGTGATCATTTAAATTTTTTTTATTCTGAGCTTCCAAAACACATCTAGATACTCAGAATGGATTGTTAACCCATTAGTTCATGGGTTCAATTGACATTAAAACATTCTCAAATATCAAGAAAATATTTTATTTTAACAACAATCAATATTTCATGTACTGGCTAATTTGAAGGGGTTTGATGGGAAGCACAATGGAATAGCCTTATCTGAGGCTTTGTGAAGAAGAAAAAAACATGGCATAAATTATAGTTGGGATCTGTATTAATAACCACATTGCCAGAGAAGGTACAGAAATAAAACTTTAAACATCTACTATGTTCTTTAGTCAATTCACAGTGTGAATAAAATATATCAATGTTGAACACAACAGTCCCCTTTAAGGAAAAAGTCATAAACAAGTATGTCCCTCTGGATTTACCTTTTCCAGGAATTCTGAGCCAGCATAATGGTCACTACTGTGCACTCTTAGCGGTAAAGCACAACTTAACAGAACCACTGAACCTGTTCTTGGACCTGACATGCTTCCTCCTTCCTCCTTCCTTACCACTGGATGGCAAAGCCAGATTTCTCACTGTTGGAGTGAGATGTTACAGATAGTAATGATCCATGTGGTTATGAATTAGAGTTGGAGACATCAGTATGAACTTATGCTTAGCTTAGTATAGATTCAGATGGTTACATATAGAAACAATTATACATATGTGTATATACATGGGTTAGTACACACACATACATTTCTATCCTCTGTCACTGGAGAAGGCCTAAAAGCAACAACACCCCAGTACAAACAAGCACACCTAACAGCCAGATCTTATTTTCTAATACCATTTTCCAATAAAAGGAATCAGGGCTCCTTGGAGAAAAAGCTGATTCTAGGACTGGTGCAGAAAATATTTAAGATGAGCCGATAGCATCTTGCAGTGCTAGAAAGTAAGGAAGTGCTAAAGAAAAAAAAAGGAAGTAAAGAAAGAAACCACAATGATGGGGTATGGAAAGGGACATAGTAGGCAACTAAAAGAGCTCCCAATGGGCAAAGCTGGAGAATTTGAGCAACAAAATGGATAAAGTAGTATTGACTTATAATCCAAAGTAAAAAATAAATCTTTCAGTCCATAACGATATAGGTAAATAACTGAAAAAATAAATAAATATGGGAGAATAGAAAAATCTCCCATAAAGAAGAATTCCAAAAAATTATGTAGATAGTCTGCACTCAAAGAGGTAGAGCATAAATCCCCACTCTAAGTGCGGGCTGCACATAGTGATTTTCTTCCAAAGAATACAGTATGGAAAGGGAGAAAAAAGAGTAGCTTCATGGTGGAGGAACCTGAAAAACCCTAGCTCAGCCAGGTGATCAAGGTAAACATGAACAGTGATAAGTCATGTCGATACAATGTACCCTTGGTGTGATGTGAGGAGAATGACACTTTACTTGTGAGATCTTCCTTCTAAAGCCCCATAACCCCAGTCTAATAATGAGGAAAACATCAGACAAATCCCAATTGAGGGATATTGTACAAAATACTTGACCAGCACTCAAAACTGTCAAGGTCATCAAAAACAAAGAAAGTCTGTGAAACTGTCACAGCCAAGAGGAGCCTAAGGAGATATGAGGACCAAATGTACTATGGTATCCTGGTTGGGATCCTCAAATAGAAAAAGGACATTTGATAAAAGCTAAGGAAATCAGTATAAATTAAAAACTTTTGTTAAAATAACATATCAATATTTGTCCATTAATTGTAATAAATGTCTCATACAAATGTACAAATAAGTGATGTTAATAATAGGGAAAAATAGGTATGGGAACTCTGTACTACCTTAAATTATTCTAAAATTTAAAAATTATTTTAAAAAATAAAAATATTAAAGACAATTACTATATTAAACCTAAAAACAAGAACATTTACCAGCATTACTAAGTATTTTTTTTATTTAGTATACAAGTAGAACAAGAAATATCTAGTAACTACTAGGACTTTGCTAAAGCAAATGTTTTCAGTTATTGCTCCAACTAACCCTGGTCTAATTCTTATACTTTTCTTAACTCATGTTGAATCTCTTCCTAAAGTTAGACCCTCCTAGAACTTGACCTATTAAGTTCAATAGCTTCACCACATACTTCATTTTCCTACAAGAAAATCTTGTGGATGGCAGTAGCTTTTATACTCAATCAGCAGTTCCTAACACACTGAACACTCCATTATTCAGGACTCTTTGATTTATAGATCAAAGGATAAGTTGACCTTTTTAATCAGCAAAAAACTATCAAAAAAGAGGTCAGTCACAAATTATATTGACCTCCTAGTAACACAAATCCACATATGACTATTTTTCCAATAAAAATAAGATTTCACCTCCCTTAATGTCTCTGGTCTTTCTGAACTCATAATTTGCATATTTATTTTTTTCAAGTAAATCTTCTAGTAAACTATATCATGCATAGTAGATTTTATAGGGTATTATTTTCTTTTTAAAGTGTGAAGATACAAATCCAAGCTAGAACAGGGACAACTAAAAGACATTTTTAACGAATATAGGTTTTAAAACAGCTATGTGACCGTTTTCTATATACTCCCAGAAAATCACCCCTTCCCTCTACACTGTAACGTAAATGCACTTTGCTGACTCAAAGTCTTCTGTGAAGTCTATTCTTTCGGGGCAAGAAGGGGAAGATGGAGCAGGGCGATGAGTAGAAACAATAGAGACAGGTGGCCAAGCTCCATCTGCCATGTCGTGTTGGAAGGAGCTGTTTGCACGTGACTGTCTCATCCATTCATCCTTCGTCTTCACGCTCTAGGTCACACGTCATAAATCTCCCTCTCAGTATTCTCAGGCTTGCATATCTATTACATAGAATCTAATATGAGTATATAACTTAGAATTTTATGCTTTTTCACAATGCCTGAAAGCACATAGCAACATGGCCCTTGACTTAAATGGGGCAGATGAAAATACAGATGAAAGGAGAGAGACCGAGAAATGTCACCACTCTCAAGAGCTCAAGGCCATTACATAGCAATGCTAGGGTTCAAAGCCAACTTACCTTTTCCCAAGTACAGTGGGCCTCCCCCCAATACCAAATGCCTGTGTTTATATACCACCCTGGGCCAGTTTTAACCTACATGTGGTGGATATGGGCCATTATTTTACTCAGTGTAAGTATCCCCTTTTCTCTTCTTAGTAAAGTATAAAGTAATGTAGTAACACAGTGATCTGCTCAGTGCTCCTGCCTTGTTCACTGATGAGAAAAGGCTTCCTCTGGTGACTGGAAAAGAGCCCTAGCCTTGTGTCTAGACTGAAACTCTGACTTGCAAATTCCTCCCAAAATTCCTACAGAACAAGGCAAGAAGCAAGTGGAGCCCATTTATGTACCTTATAGTTCTTTAACATATTTGGTAGTTCACAAGTCTTATCAAACCTTTATGGACCTGAAAGTTTGAGATCTATGGTTGGTTTTGTTTTGGGTTGTGTTGGGTTGCCTTTTTATAGAACTAAAAGTCACTTAAAGGGGGAAGATAAATATTTTGTGGTACTCAAACTCTTTCAACCACAATACCTGTGACAACTGCTATTGTAGGTTTTATCAAATGGCATGTGGACTTGATAAATTGAGGTAATGTACTGCTAAGCTGCTAGGTCTTTTTGAAACTAAATGTAAAAAAAGATTCTACATATGCAAGATGCTAGATTGGCATGGAATGAGGAGACATCATGGTATAGATAGATGACAACATAGTTTATACATTTATAGTACCTGTCTATACCTTGCTTCACCTCCACTTCTGGAAGCTGGCTTGATTCCACAACCAATCCAGAGAGTCTACATTGGGTCTGGCCTAAGGCATCTTATTCTATTCCCCAGAGTCCCTCTAAATCT
Organism: Daubentonia madagascariensis; assembly: GCA_023783475.1. NCBI lineage: Eukaryota > Metazoa > Chordata > Mammalia > Primates > Daubentoniidae > Daubentonia > Daubentonia madagascariensis. Next base: position 19,638,353 of record JAKFHU010001815.1, on the reverse strand, counting down.
GATTTGACCCTGGTTACCTTTATTCTGAGTGCCCAAGGGAGGCCAGATTATTTTTCATTCCATCCTCAGAAATGTGTCTGCCCTAGGGCAAACCAAGCAATCCATTTAACACTTTAATTTCCATGACCATAGCAGACCTATCCTAAAAGTAACCCTTATATACAAAATGATCAAAATCTGCTGTCTGAATGCAGGCCCTTTAAAAGACTGTTCCTGGGGAAGTTCATAGGAAATTCATAGGACCAGATTACTCTGGAATCCTTCTTTTTTCCACCAGCACTATCCCTGGTCTAGATCTTATTCTATGTTCATTCTAGGTGGGCCTACCGAGGGCAGGATTCAAAATAGAGGCTCAGAATCATTCTCGAAAACATTTTTCTTGCAACTTTAGGTGAAAGTAACATTCTTAATTGTGGTATTTTTTTCAGTTCCCAGTCAAATTAACTGTATTCAGTTCACCAAGGTATGCCTTCACGGTTTTAATTGAACTCCTTTATTTCTGTTTTTAAATACTACAGCCAAAATATATATCTGCTAGATTTCATCCTTCAGATAGCTGTATTTTTGGTAGATGAAGAAATTCTCTCCTTCTTCCCTCTGTATGTTGCAGATTTGATTCTAATAAAAATGTTAACCACTCGACTCTTGAGAATCCACAAAATCATCAGTGTCTTTCTGCTTAAACCCTTTAAACATTCAAAATTATTATTCTGATGCATTATTTTTTAAGTCATGCTATTGTTCAGCAAAGCATTGTTAGGAATGAACAAGTGGTTATAGAAATGAGCAAACCTCTCCAAAAAGGGGGAAAATAAAAAGTAAAGGTGATACTGGAGAGTAGAATCTTTTCTTTAAGCCCCAAACTAACACAGGCGTATCCAGAAAAGGACTTACCCCACTGTGGAGGAATGCCAAGCTAACCGGGATTTCCTTTTTTTAAAAATTATATCACATGCAATAAGTTTATAGAAAATCAGCTGTTATGTTTACAGAGCTTGATAGTGTTTGCTTCATCACTAGAAGAAACCTGCAGACTGTCAAGTTCTGGACTGCAGTGAGTTCATTCATTGGCGGTAAGGTAGTGTGATGGATGATAGGCCAGAGGTGTTGGACTTGGAGGAATAGAAGGAATAACACCCCCTACTAAGATATAGCAGTGAATAACGTTCTATTAATTCTTTCCTCAAAATGACCCCCTGCTACTTTTCCCACTCATCTCCTATTCCCTTGTGTAAATCCTAGTTACTGTAATATTACTCAAAAAAATCCTGGCTCTTTTAAAAAAAAAAAGCAATCGCCTCCCTACTCCTTGGTGCCTTTATAAAATTTTAGACAATGGAAAATTCAGTAAAGTAGCGAAAGACAGAGTCAAATCTACTACAAATGGCTGTTACCGAATAGAAGCAGGGACAATACCTTCAGATCTGGTGAAAGGACTTTAATTTTGGTCAGTTTGTAGCCTCAGAAGAGATTCTAAAAAAGGGAGTGAATTTTGAAGGCCTCTTTAAGAAAGGGAAATTTTCTAGGTATTGTATACATAACTATTCTCATATAACCCCTGAATTTAAGGTATACAAGATCTGTCCAGAAAGTATCCAGGCATGTAGTAAGAAAAATAGAGACATTTATTGAAGAAGACACAAGAGACAAGAAACATTGTACATAGGAAAACGACACCTCAGTCCCCTTCAAAGTAGGTATCTTGGACATCACTCGGTTCTCCCAGCGTCTCTTAACCTAACCCGTAAATGTTCAGCATTGTTCTGCTTGGTGTTCTGCTTGTTGCAGGCCTTCCAGAACGTGGATCACTTTCACCAGATTATCGCCCATCTTTGAAGTGTTTGTGCCACACTTTTATTTGCGCTGCATTCATTGCATCGTCCCCGAAAGCCTTCTGAATCATCCGAATAGTTTCCACGGAGGAATGTTCAAGCTTCCGCAAAATTTGATGCAGGTTTGTTGCTCTACTTGCTCAGTCGTTTAGAATGCAACAGCCACACAGTGCATATGGTCACTCAACGGCATCTAGCGCCGCCCTGACTAGTCCAGTGACGTTGTCATTGTTCACGCATGCATGTTTCAGTCCACTCTCCTTGGCTGCCAGGTTACATCAACGTCGGCAAACCCTTCTGGTTATATTATATTAACAATGGCTGGATACTTTCCAAACAGCCCTCGTATACTGTTAAGCTCACGAAAACAGTAAATATATAGATGTCCTCCTACTCTACAGTCATCAAATATTTACTGAGTGCCCATTGGAGTTGCAGTAGAAAACAAGGTAATGGCCCTGACCTCAATATAAGCTCTTACATTCGAGAGAAAAGAGATGATGGGGATAGACATGTAAATGGGCAAATGAGATCACTTTAGGAGATAAATGCTGTGAAGAAGATACAATAAATAAGTGTGACTGGGCGTGTGGCTTTAGTTAGATGGTCTGGAAAGGTCTCTGATGAGACGGCATTTGATTGACTTGAGACCTATTGACATCATACACATATCTGGTCCTTCCTTTATAAGTGTATTTCTGAGATCAGCTTTCCCACAGAGCAAAATTGAAATGTATGTTTCTGGATGTGGACCTTAGCGCCATGCCTCTCTCCAGATATCATTTCTTTGTTTTCCGTCTTTTATTTTCACTGTCTCACAATCCAGTCTTCCTCCCTTTCTACCTCCCTGTTTGTGGGTCGCTCTCTGTTTCTTCTCTCTCCCTCTTCCATTCATATCTTCCATTTCCTCACTTTCTACCTCTCCCTTTCAGGCCTACTGCTTCCTCTCTGCGATGTTTTCCTTGGCTTCTTAGAAATAGCGCCTGGCTGGCCCGCTGGTGCCACCTGAGTCTCTGCCACTTTCCTTCTTTCTTGCCCTACCGTAAAGCTAATGGAACCAAAGCTCTGCATTGCCTGTGGAATTAACAAATCTACTCATATATTTGCTTTTCTAAGGCAACCATATCTCTCTTCATTTACTTTGGCCTTTGAGTTCTCTTTCCTTCCTAGGAAAAAAGGAATTCAGGTATGCAGTGTTATATCAAGTAAATAATACGTAAATATTTGAAATTTTTTAATTATTTTAATTCTCCTGAATGCATGTGAGCTTTAAAACACTGTTTTATATTTGGAGGAAGCATGTGCTCTGTGAATCTTGACTCTGATCTTTCCAGAAGCAGCATTTCAGAATTGATATGTAACAGAAATCAACCTTCTCCACTTTATACATTTAACACCAATCTCCTGGATGTGTTTCAATTACTTTCTTTGCAATAATCATTTGCAATTATCTATACTTATTATTAAAGTCATCTTAATAGGACTTTTATTAAAACTTTTTACATAATAAAAAGTATGTATAATAACTTTATACATAATAAGACACACTGAAAATATTTTCAGTATAGCCTTCTTTAAAAAATACTTTTCCTTAGAAAGGAACTCTGTACAGAATTGTTTTGTATTAAATCCACTCTAATAAGATTGAAGCACATTTTACAAATTAGTGCATAAAGTGACATATTCTGGTGGGTTATTTTTAAATTCAGTTATGACTTTTTTCCAATAATACTCTAAGTTTTAAACGATCCAAAAATGCAAGAAATGATGTGAATGAGACTGAGCAAAAATGAGAAAGACAAATATTCTCTTTCTAGTGGCATAAACATTTGAAATCAATGTGAAGGTGTTGCACCCCGTGACATTCTCGTTTCAGAACTATGCCAAACCCTTATCTATATATCTTATAAAACATACAGTAATGAAACACATCCTCAAACTGATGAAACTCCTCCACATTAAAAGATTCTACTAGTCCTGACATTATTTTGGGACAGTGACCCTTCCTTTGTGTGATCATGTCGAGTGTCCCGTCTTGCTGACACCCTTGGCCTAGTGGAGGTTTTCTTGCAGCCACACAGCCTGAACAGTACATTTTTTCTCAAAATGGATGCATCTTTGCCTTCTGAATTTAAGAACAGGCAGGTCCATTTTCCAGAAAGCAAAATATTGCAAAAGGAAGCTCTAGGTGTGAGGGGACGGTAGGTGAGAAAAGGGCACCTGCCGAATCCAAGGATGGTACGCATCTGGGGGCGTCATTCAGAGGGTATGTATTTCACTCCACACCAGAATCCATGGGGTGATTTTAGCACGACTACTAAGCAAAAAAGGTTATTTCATCACATCTTTATGAAAAAGCCACTAAGTCCTTTCCACTTCACTGTTCTGGCATAACTTTTCTTTTCCTCAGCTCAAAAATGAAAATAATGGGACCAATCTCATAGAGTTTTGTGTGGATTGAATTAATTAATTCATTTAAAGAACTTAGACTAGTACTTGAAATACAGCAATAATTCAGGTAAGAGTAGCTATTGTTATTGCTGCTGCTGCTGGTCTTGTTGTTGTTGTTGTTGTTATGGAACTACCTATGTAGTTGTGGTATCTAATTGAATCTGTAAATCTGAAAACTGTAAGCAATCTAGATGCTTGAAATATCCAAATTTACCATCTTGATAACTTTGATCATTCTCAGACACACTTCATAATTAAGCACATCTTCCTCCAATTCTAATTACCCAGAAAAAAAAGTTTATAATAAGTCTGGTATTTAATATGTTTTGGGAAACCATGCTTCAAAATGCTTTAAGGAATATAGAAGATGAGCTCAGGTTATGCTCATGTTTTCAGGGAAACAACCAACAGGACAGACTACTACCATCCATGGAGAGTTGTTCAGAACTGTGGGATTTACCATAGAGGATAGATAAGAAGCTTACCAAATATGGCACGTTGTTTGCAAAATGGCTGGCTTAATATATCTCCCTGCACCCATGGAGAGTCCATTCCTACAATGACTCTGGCCTTGACTGTGTGCCTTGCTTTGGCCAATGGAATAAGAGCAAATGTGATGCAAGCAGAGGAGTGAGAGGTGCTTGTATTAGTCAGTGTTCTCCAAAGAAATAGAACCAATAGGGGAGTGGGGGAGGTTAAAGGAAGAGCTTCTTGTGACTATGAAGGCTGAGAAGTCTCACCATATGCTGTCTCCAAGCTGGACCCAGGAAAGCTGGTGGTATAGTTCCAGTCCTAGTACAAAGGCCCGAGAACCAAGAAAACTAATGGTATAAGTCCCTATTCATGTACAGGAGAAGACCAACGTCCCAGCCAAAAATAGTCAAGAGAAAGCAAATTCTCCCTTACCCCATCTTTTGTTCTGTTCAGGTTTCCAGCTGATTGGATGAGGCCCATCCATACCAGGAAGGGCTATCTGCTTTACTCAGTCTACCTATTCAAATGTTAATCTCAGCTAGAAACACCCTCACAGACACAGCTCAAATAATGTTTAACCAAATGTCTGGGCACGCCAAAGCCCAGTCAAGTTGATACATAAAATTAACCATCACAGTGCATCCTTGTCTTTTTCTTGGTGTTGGAGAGAAAGAATTTAGTCTTTTACCTTGACTATGATATTAGCTGTAGGTTTTTTGTAGATGTCCTTAATTAGGTTGGGGAAACTCCCTTTAATTCCTAGTTTCTTGAGTGTTTTACCCTGAAATGGTGTAGAATTTTATCACATATTTATTTTGTTTTATTTTGATTTTTGTCTGTTGAGATAATTAATCATGTTGTTGTTGCTTTCTTTGTTCATTTAATATAGTATATTACATTGATTGATTTTCATATGTTAAAACACTCTTGTATTTCTGGGATAAAAATCCTATTTTGTTGGAGTGAATACTTGTTTTTATTTGTCTTGGACTCATTTTGCTGGTATTTTGTTGAAGATTTGGTGTCTATATTTATAAGAGATATTGGTCTATAGTTTGCTTTCCTTGTAATGTCTTTGTTTGGTTTTGGTATCAGGGTAAGAACAGTCTCAGAATGAGCTGGGAGGTGTTTTCTCCTGTTCTTTTTTTTTGTGGGGGGGTTGGGGAAGTTTGTGAAGGATTTGTGTTAATAATTCTTTAAATGTTTATTAGAATTCACCAGTTATTATTGTTTTTTGCATAGTGATGTTTCTGTACTAATTCCGTAAAGTCTTTATTCTTTGTTGTGTGTGGCCACTGAAATCTCTACTCAGTTAGCTTAGTGGTCAGCTAATGTATAGGCAAAAATTTCTTAAGTGCCTGAAACCAATAAATCTCCCCGTGTTTATTGAGGGGCTTTGTGTGCATGTCGAGGCATGCCTCCTTCATTTGGTTTACAAGTCTGCCTTAGCTTCCACTTTCTGCTTGTGCAGAGCTTCAAGTTAAGGCAGAGCCAAGAGCTCAGGGCCTTCTTAGATCCTTCCTGAGTATGCACACACCTTAAACATGCACATGACCTTCTAGATTCTTAGGAATATGTCAGAGCTTTTCAAAGTCCCTACACATACCTCATTCCACAGTTTTTTTTTTCTTTTAAGCCTTTCAGTTAGTCTATTGTTTGCCCCAACTGTTAACCATCACCTCTGGCATTATGATGTCAAAACACTTGCCTGTAAATTTTTTCAATAAATGGCCTCTCTGGGGAGATACTTTTAGCACTGAGCAAGTTTGAGTCAGGTCAAATAAGGACAAGCCTTTCCAGTTGGGTCTTCCAAGAAATCATCAGACAAATCAAATAATGTTTATTCTTTGGGAATGAAGGTTTGAAAGAGCTCTATCACTGGTCTGCTCCCTCTGGTACTTAGAATGCAGGCTCTTTCCCCCCACCCCCAAGACTATTGCTGAACTGGGGAGTGGGAGATGAGATTAAAGTTAAGTTAAAACACCACCTTGCTGTTCTTGCCAACGTTCAGCAGTTTTTCTTAAATAAATGCTTCCTGGGTTGCTACAAGCCTTTGGCTAATTTCCAGAATTCTGACAAGTTTATTCTGACTATTTTGCCAGGTTTTGTTGTTGGTTGTGGTGGCGTTGCTTTTATGGGGGAGTACATTTTTGGATGCCATTTTTACTACACATCACTATTAATAGTAAATTAACCTTACCAAAATTGAACTAATGAAATACGATCAGTTGGCCAGTATTGACACTAATTTTATGTCAACTCAATTTTGCATACTAACAGAGGAAAAAAATACTAAAGCAACCCAGTCATTCCTACATTTCAACTATGAAACATGACTGCAGGTAATGTCACAGGAAAATCTTCTGTAAATATGCAGAACAATTAAATATGAGCAGAAATGTACTTGGGTGACTGCTTGAGAGAAACACTATTCAAAGGTAGTTCCAAGATCTAGAAGAATAAATCACAATTTTGAAAATTAGGACAACAAGTTATAAGATACAGCTAATAAATTAATAGTAAATTGTACTTGTAAAATTAATGTATCAAAATGAAAACAAAGACTTTTTATTAGAAATAGGCAGCATAAGAATATTAATCTCACTCTGTACTTAAATTCTCCTCAAGGATGATTGATGATGGAAGAATATAAGAAGAAACATATTTCTGTGACTGTACTTTTATTTGCTGACACTACAAAAAAAATAATTCTCTACTACACAGAAAGTGAATTCATAATGGAAAAACACAGAAGCATCTAAATTTGATGGCATGCTCTATCAAGAGAAAAACAAACTCAGAAAATGCTAGACTGAAAACAAAGTTGATTCACTAACTACTGTACTATGATCTTTGCATTTTCTTTCATCTATCAAGTAGTTTTACTTTTAAATTCAGTCTTCTCTGATGAAAATAAGAGGTTTTTATGAATCTTATTTTTCACATTTGTCCTCACAGCAATTGATGACTTAGATTAGGTAAATAGAACTATTCTGGGAGAAACAGGATTCTAAATTAAATGATAAAGTATGTCATAAAATGACACGGACTAAGTGTTCCTTCACTTGGATCATTCAGTACTTAAAAGGCTACTTTAATTTGGTAACTTTTGGGGCACAGACAACAAAGACACTTAGTTAATGATTGCACATTATTATAGAGGGCAATTTAGAAGTATATACTCCGCCCAGCCCTTCCTAGGAAGTCATCACAGTAGAATCTAGTCCCTAGATTACACTTGGGGGACTACCATGGCCCTCTAAACTGTGCCACATGGCTTTCAAAATCTAATGTCCCCCCCCTGAGCATTTTATTGTCTGGTAAGACAGTGAGTTGATCATTAATATCTCTGACTTCCAATTGCAATGACAATAATTTCTACTCAAATAAACATTGTATTGTCTTCTATTAGTTGTATATGTTTTAACAATATGCTCCTAGAGTTCTTAAATTTCTGTATCACCCTCTTCTCTTCTCTCTTCTCCTTTGAGTCATGGAGAACATTCCATTTCATTCTAGCTCTTGGCTGGGCAACAAAGGCCTCAACTCTTCCCTCTACTCATTCCAATGACTTTGCAACCACAAAGACTTCTTAACTAATTGAAAGAAATTCCTCAACTTTACACTGGTTTTGTCCTATCTAAATATAATATTGAGACTTCCTCCTATCTCATTTCTTATTCTTAAAAACTCATTGTCCCTTCAGTGAAGTGTCAGTAGAGGGTTGTCTGTTGGGCGTCTCCATTCCTCACTGTCCAGCTGCTGAAGTCCGCAGGGCGTACCACTACTCCACTGAACAACTCCCACTTTTCAGCCCTTAGCTTACTGAAAATTTCCTAGCCTCTGAAATAGTTGATCACTCTTGCCTTATAAAATACTCTTTCTTTGGATGCCTTAATACTGCACACGTAGCTTTTCTTCTGCTTTTCTGGGCCATGTTTCTCAGCCTCCTCCTCAGACCCACCTCGCCTTCCTTCCTTCAGATGCTGACCTTCTTCCCAGATCTCCTAGTGACTCTCCTCTCTTCACTGTATATATATACTCTTCACGGGTGAGTTCATCCACTCCCAGGCCTACGATTGCTGTCTCCAAATTTGTGATTCCCAAATAGTCTCCAGCGAAGAATTTTCTCCAGAGCTTCACATCTCCATAACCAACTAGCTCCTGAATATCTTCATTTGTATGTCTGACAGGGTCCAAAATGCAATACATCTAAAATTGAGCCTATTATTATTCCCATAATTTCTGCTACTCCTCATGTGTTCTGTATCCCAGTGACTGGCACCACAGCAGACATAGGTGGACGCCTACCCAAAATCTGTCCTTGTCCTTTTCACCTTCCAAAAAAAAATTTTTTTCGGATTTCTACCCTCCTGTATGAGATCCCTGAGCTTTAGTCCTGATGTGTCCTGGTTGGTTGAAAGTACTTTAAACCAATAAAGTTAGAATCATTTCCCTTGCCAGTAAGTGGGTTTACATGGGCATGTGATACAATTCTGGTGAATGAGACATGAGCAGAAGTCTGCTGGGCTGCTTCTGAGAAAAGGTCCCTTACTCTTAATAAAAGATGCAGGAAGAATCTGCCCCTTTGCTGCCCTTAGTGTTAGGCTTGGATTGACACCTGAAACTGTCGCGGGCATTTTGTGTTTTTCAGCTGGATCTTACCTGACAAAAAGCACACGATATGATGAAAAATAGTTCCCAAAGAATGGTGGAGAAGCAGACTAGTGTCCCCTTCCTTAGGCTACTCTTCCTTTGAATGATGGCTTGAATCAGTGGCTCGCAAACTTAGCAAGCATCAGACTCACCAAAAAGGCTTCTAAAATAGAAATAGCTCAACCCTACCCCCAGAGGTTTTGATCCGGTAGCTCTAGAGTAGAGCCCAAGAATCTGCATCTCTAACCCGCTCCCAGGTGACGCTGGTGCTGCTCAACTAAGGAACACACTTTGAGAACCACTGGTTTAAATCATTGACCTAAGATTTCCTACTGCTTGCAGCCAAAAGCATTTTAACGGATAGATAAAGCCACGTACTCTGTTGTCAAAACCAGAATCTCATCCTAATAGTGTGTCATCCTAAACTCTCTCTTCTTGCCCCACACATACAATCTATTGTGAAGTGTTATTCATTCTATCTTCTAAATATATCTCATATTTGTCTGCTTTTTCTCTAGTGAATATCACTTCCTAGTTCAAGCCAACCTCTCTCCCTCGGATTACTGCAACAATCCAACTAGACTTCTAGTCTTAGTCTCCTTCCTTCCTTGCTGTTTTCCTGACATCACATTACAAAAATATGAACCTGTCCATCTCTTATTTGCGTAAAACTTCTCAGGGGCTCCCCAGGCCTGCTAGAATTTAGTTCCGAGTCTACACCTTGAACTACAGTACTTGCTCCCACATGATTTGGGCTCATCCCTTGTCACTCCTCATCTTGTGCTGGCCTACTGCAGCCTTCCAGAATGTCTTCTAGTTCCCTGAGACCTGAGATCACTGTGCTTTCCACTCCTCTGTGCCTTCCCATATGCTCTGTTGTACTCCCCCACGCTACCCTCGTCTCCTCTGATTGAATTATACTTACTTATCCGGAATTAAAATTTCTGTTTAGATATCTCTTCCTCAAGGAAGTCTTCCCTGATCTTTCAAGTGTGGACTTGAGACCCCTCCTGTAGCTCTCAGGACACTCTTTATTTCCCCTGCAACAGCACTTACTTTATTTCACTGTAATTAGCTCTCTACTCGTCTGTACATTTTGGGAGACCAGAAACCATATCTGCTTCATCCACTAAGTGAATCCCTCACAAATGACCACGTTTTCATTATTGTCAGTATCTTCTTCATCATCCCTCTCGTCCTCCTCATCCTCTAGCAAACAGACACTGAGCTAAGGGGCTTTCATGGAATGTTTTGTTTGACATTCTAACTACCATATTTTGTACGTAAGCCAATTGGAGTTGAGAGGGATCAAGTAATTTGCCCATGGGGGTCATCTGAAGGAGGAAGAAGGATTTGAACCTGCGGGGTCTAACTCTAGAGCTCACTTTCCATTCCCCCTTCTTCTGAAAACAGTACAACAGCACTTGATTCTCCTCTAGAAAGCCACCCCCTCTCTACCCATTGCTCACCTTTCCTTCCCTGAGAGTCCTCTCCTCACGTTATCCCGGCTCCCGCATACCTGCGGCCACGCACCCAGTGGCCCGTGGGAACAGGCTTCATTGTAGTTTGCCAGAGGGGTACGAAGCCTCTTGTTGGCCCCATTCCCAGCTCGGCCGGGCATCCCCTCACCACGCTCCGGAGAGCGACTGTGCAGGGGTCCCGCTTTCTCACGACATGGGTAAGAACATGCACACATTAGAAGGAGGAGAGTGATTCTTTCCAGGTGTTTACGTAGGTATGCCCCCCTCCAAATTTAGAAAACACTAAGTTCTAAGACTAAAAATAAGTGTAAATATACTCCTGAAGTTTGATAAAGTAATCAAGCTAATAGAAACACAAAAAGAAAAATTATTCTGAAATGTGAAACTGAAAATGCTACTGTTGGTAAATTATAAACCCCTTCTCCGGGCCACCCCTGGCACTTGTACCCTCCTCTACTCCTGCATGAGTTACTACCCTGTGTCCTTGGCATATGACAAGTCCTTTGAACTACTTAGCACAAGGACTGTGTTTCATCCTCGGGTGCCCAGCATCAAGCACTGTTCCTGACATAACAGAGGGGCTTTAAAAAAAAAGAAAAAAGAAATGAGGTCAGTCGTATATATAAGCCAAGGAAGAGAAAACATGTATTTTCATCAGAGGGTTTTCTCTCATAGCAAGATAGTTTAAAAAGAAATCTGGTTAAATAATTTAAAAACTGCATTTGAATCTGTCTGAGTAGATGCTATTGTTAGTTTTTCAAAACTAAAATGGAAAGATACTTTGTCCTCGACTCTGTCATCACCAGCATTCCAAGGCACAGAGATTTATATAAACTGTTACCCTACCCGTATTTCATCCAAATTTCACCTTGCTGCCATGCCGGGCCCCTCTTAGCCTGTAGTAGCAGTCTACCATGCTTATAGCAACTTTCCTCACTCTGGGGCAGCCTGTGTTCAGCTTCTCATTTTATACACAGGCAGGCAACTTAACACGATTCAGTGATTTCTAGGGACAAGGCCACAAGACCCTCATACCATGTAGCAGAAGGAAAGGGCAAGGTCAAGGACAGACCCCAGGGCTGCCTCCCATCACCCATTCTTATTCCTTCTGCAGGCGGTGGCCACCTCGGATAGTGTGTAGATGCCTGACAGCTGGCTGGAGCAATCTATTCTTGAGACTGATGAATATTCTCCAGTCAGCGCTATGCTACTGTCCTGAGTAGACAGCCTCAAAATTGAAGTTTCCTGAAAAAAGAACATCCCGAAGATTGTTTCAACTGTATTACTGAAATTTTTTTTGATGCATGATGACTCAACTCTGTTTGTTCATTGCAAACATAAACAGGGCTGATTTTTAAGGGTGTGCCTGGTTAAACATATTGTATACATCCTCTATATTAAGACTAACACCTGGTTAGAAGCTGCAATTTATTTTGTGTTGATTGTTTAGTTTTCACATAGAATAGAAATCAAGAAAGAGGTAGTTAAATAAAGTTAACATATGTCAGATCATGTGTGTCCTTATATGTCATGCATTTTGCTATAAAGTACATTATTGGGACAATTAGCAAAACTAGAACGGGGTTTGAATATTAGAGGGCAGTAATGTATCATTGTGAATGTCCTTATTTTGATGGCTGTATTGTGGTTATACTGGGCACTTACCATATGAAAAGTACTGTGAAGCACAGAAAAACAGTGCAAGACTTACCCCTGTAAACCTCACACTGTAAAGTTTCTTACAGCATAACAGGAAAGCTATCAGGTACATGTAAAATATGATGAAAAATACAACACACAATGCCATAAAAACCAAACACAAGACAAGAAACTAGTTCTCAATATTTTCCCACCAATGACATTGACCTTAACACTTACTCTTGAAGTCTTATGGAAAGTTGGACCCAAATCACTGTGAGCCAGGAATGGATGTAATTCCTTTCCTTTCTCCTTATTGAATGGACATTAGAAGGAGCAGGAATAACATTATTCTAACATTAGTTTTGAATGTAGTCTAGTTCAACATTAAAAGATAAATGCTTCACCATCTTGGGGACATCATCACTACCTAATTCATCTCTAAAACAGTTCACCGTATCTCCATATAACCCAAACGAATCAATTTTGAGTAGGGATAATTTTTAAGTGGGGTAACAAGTACTGTCACCACTGTCCCTCCTCCCACATTAAGAAGTATTTCCTGCCCACTGTAGTCTCCAAAGCAACAACTGCAAACTTTGCCTGGTGCAGCAATTTGCAAGTCCTATTGCCTGCCACCTTCTCTGTGTCCCTTTCCATGTGTACCAACAGCACTGTGATAACAAATTCATGGACAGTTCTCAGGTTGTAATATTCATTCTTCCACAGCTATGGAGTATGCTAGAAGATGAGAGTTCCTCAGGATGCTTACAGCGTAGTAGAGGGAGACAGTCAACACGGGCAAACTGCAAAACGCATACATACAAAACATACGCCAAGAAAAGCAGTGAGGCACAGCTAACGACGAGAATAAACCCCCTTCCTCTCTCTCCCACTACAAGATTCAGAATTTCCCATCTTCTTCCTTCCCTCTCCCCTGCCTTGTACCAGAATCCCACTCCACAAGCATGGAAAATTCCGTTTCCCATATATGGGAAAATCAACTTATTAGGGACCAAGTATCTGCACTTTGTGGTGATGGCAGGTTTCCTTACCTCCCTGAATCTGTTTCCACATATGTAAGTCTGGGGCAAGCAAACCTACCACCCAGGCTGGAGATCGGATTCAACGTGGTAATGCGTGTGAGGCACCCACACTCAAAGCATCCTTCCCAGCTCTCTTCTCTGCTTCTCTCAAGAGAGGGCTAGGGCTCGGAATGCAGTGGGAAGATAGAAGGGAACAGATGGTGACAGGAGAGGGAAGGGGAAAGACCTCTCTCTTCCCCCTTAGCTTTGGCACTCCTAACCCTAGCTGATCTCTCCATCTTTTGCTCTCAGGGAGCAGAAAAAGCCTCTCTGCTTCCTGGTCTCTGTCTGCCCTCCTAGCATCAGGAGTACAGGCTTCAGGCCACCTGTGCAGGTCCTTTTCAGTTCCTGGAGTGCCAGAGGGAGCAGGCTCACTCGAGTTGGGCTGATGTTGATCTTCCTCCTGGGGATCTACAGATCTCTGAGTAGGAATCTCCTCAGCATCCTCTGCATTCAGTTCCTCACCCCTGCACTCCACTGTGCCAGCCTCCACACTGCGGTCCAGTGCAGAGGGAGACTGCTCTTCATGTCCTGTCAAGCCACTGACAGAGCCGGAAGCCCCTGACACCCAGCTCCCTGCCCGCCCACCCAGCCTCCACTGTTGCTCGGGCTGGGAGAGGCTGCATGTTGGGACTTAGACAGGAGCAAGATGGAATGACTGTGCATCTTTATAAACTCATCTGCAATCTCCCAGGAATTCTTAAATCTCCTTTTCTTCCCCCATCCACTTTCACCGTACACAGTTGCTCTTCCTATGACTTTCCAAAACTGCTGAACCCTCTGAGTCCTTCTCACCCTTCTTCTCCCATCACAAAAGCTAAAGGAACCCTCCCTAGAGAAAGAAAGGGGGAGGCGGGGGGGAGAGAGAGAGAGAAGCAGCCAGGAACAGGGCAAAAATTGGGAACACTCATATGCTATCAAACTGTGATTAGTCACAAGTGTAAGGCTCCCTCTCCCTCAGGTTCCAACAGCATTGTCCCCAGATCTCCACGTGATCATGTAGCAGTTGTCCACTCTGGAAGAACGTCTCATTCGCAGGGCAAGTACCTGCAAGGAACAATGCCTAAATATTCGGGAGTCATTTCCAATGAAATAAGCTGAGAAGAAACTGATTAAGAAATTATTTTCACCTTCTCCAGAACTTTCCAAATATCACCTCATACTCTGGTGTGAGGCTTTTATATAGTTTTTTGAGCGAGGAGGCTCCTTTGGTTCCGTGGACTCTCTCTGCAGCTATTTTAAAACCTTGACTCAGATATTTTGTGCTATTTTAAGAAACTTAAAGAGTTTGTTTTGTTAGGTTAGGAAAGAAAATCTTACATAGGACTGTGTTTTGGTGCTACATTCCACAAAGCTTCTCAATTCCTCCTTGTATTTGTCTTATCCCTCTAGAAGAAAGGCAGAGAATTAAAACAAAACAACGGACCAGCCTATATAACACTAGCTAAGGAATCCCAAACTTGGAGCCAAGGTGCATGAGTTCTGCCCCTGACTCTATTAATAAACTACTTGCTGTGCAAATTTTGAGGA
Organism: Daubentonia madagascariensis; assembly: GCA_023783475.1. Taxonomy (NCBI): domain Eukaryota; kingdom Metazoa; phylum Chordata; class Mammalia; order Primates; family Daubentoniidae; genus Daubentonia; species Daubentonia madagascariensis. The sequence goes on along the minus strand of JAKFHU010001815.1, from coordinate 19,623,206 downwards.
ACATTGGGCTATCTCCCTGACTGGGCTGTTGTGAGTAGTATATTAGATGATATGTAAAAGTAGTTTGAAAAATATAATATGTAATATAAATATAGTGTTTTATGTTTAAAGAACTTACTAAAATAAAAAGATAAATACAAAGCCTGTGAAAAAGAACACAAGACATCTTTTTGCTTAGAATTGCCTATTTTTTTTAAATACTATAAGAGACCTTTGCAATAGGGAAGTCTCTGAATCTGAAACGGTTCTTTTAAAAGTAGGGAAGTTTATTCTTCTACCATGTGATGTTTGGATTACATCTATAAGTAAATCTAACCCAGTAGGTAGTAGATTGCATTTTTCATTAATTGTGTCCAAACCACAAACTGAAGTTCAGACTATTCCCTGGATAAGTTGATCAGTTGTTTTTTAAAATTGTTTAGAAATAAGATGTGATATAACCAAAAGACCAACTGACTGGCTGACTGAAAGACTAACATCATGAATGAAGTCAGCCTACCTGTATAATTTAGGCTTAGGGTGGATATGAGGAAGTGCACTCAATTTATTTTTTATTTTTTGTGCTTATAGCTCAGTCTTTCATGTCACTAAACTAACTCACTCCAAGGATACAGGACTTGGTTCATGCAACACATCATGACCACTTAAGCCTTATATTTAATGTATTATTTTCTTTTATTTTATATAATAATCCTTAAATCCATTATTAGAAAATCACCATATATTATCCTTTGTTCTACATTATCATGATTTCTTACGTGATGCTTATTTTCTCTGCACTATTTACTGGAATTTATGCTCACAATTTCTTTTAAAAAGTTAAAAAACTTTAGACTGTTTTTTGGGGGTTTCTTTCTGTCTAAGCCTGGGAAACCAGTTCATCCTAGTAGTGTAAGGTAAATGCATTTTCTAAAAGGAAATTTATTTTCTTTCATGTGTTCTTTCCAGGCTGGCCAAGAAAATTTACCAATAATCCACTGAGTCACATTGCAAGTCATTTGATTAGTGGTAGCTGGCATGTGGAAGAATGAAAACGCAGTTTAAAAATTAAAGGCTGAGCTGGTAGCACCAAGATACCAAGCAAATATATATAAATACAAATCCTATGCTTTTATCGTAAGGCATCTGTTTGTCTTATTTGTTCTGGCTTCTAGCACAGTGTCTGATCATTGTAGCCACCCAACAAATATTTGTTTAACTTATTCTGGTAAAATAAATAGAAACATTCAGAGAAAATAGCTCAACTTGAGTGTGCATTGAGGCAAGTTTTTTATTTTATTATTTTCTTTTCTTTTCTAGAAGCCAGAAAGGGTTTCTACTCAGCTAATCCCCAACAGCAATTCCCTCCTGGCAAATTTCCAAGTAACTATGTTTCCTTAAAATATTGTGTGTAGAAATCTGTGGTTCACAGTCGTTAGAAAGTGTTTTGATAAGGTAGACCATGGCCTCTCAAAAGGGATATGAAGTAACCTGAGTCCTGCACAACAGGTTCTTACCCCTAGACCATACATAACTGATTCTCGCAACATGATTTCTAGTGAAGAACAATTCTCCAAGGAAGAATAAATTAAACACACAACCATTTTTGCCAAGTGAGTTATTCTTATATTCTGATAGTATTTATATAATAAACACTTCATAATTCTCTCACCATAAGCTCTGAAAAATCAACCGTTAAATGCTTCTTTTTCTAGAAAAAATGTAAATTTGGGACTGAGAATCCATAGTAACTGTAGGGCTAATTCATTTAGTGAGACTTTGTAAATTCTTTAATTTTCTTCCCATCTCCCCCCAAAATGTGATAAACCAAGAACAATTCTCAACTTGAACATAACAATAAATTTAGGGGACATAGTAGAGACAAATGATAAATCTGAATTAAGATTAAAGCACAGGCACAAAGTCTGGAAAGCATTGCTTCTTTCTTTTAATTTCTTTAAGTGGATAGGTTGTATGTTGTGAGGCCAGAAAGGAACACAGTAAACAATGTCATCATGACCCAGATACAATCAGAACCTGGAGGCCAGGCACGGTGGCTCATGCCTGTAATCTTAACACTCTGGGAGGCCAAGGCGGGAGGATTGCTTGAGGCCAGGAGTTCGAGACCAGCCTGAGCAAGAGTGAGACCCGTCTCTACTAAAAATAGAAAAATTAGCCGGGCGTGGTGGCACGTGCCTGTAGTCCCAGCTACTTGGGAATCTGAGATAGGAGGATCACGTGAGCCCAGGAGTTTGAGGTTACAGTGACTTATGATGACATCACTGCACTCCAGCCTGGGCAACAGACTGAGACCCTGTCTCAAAAAAAAAAAAAAGTGATATCAGAGAAATATACTGAAATATTAAAGTATCTCTGGATAGTGAGATTATAGATGATTATTACTTCCTCCTTTATAGTCTTCTATAAAATGTTGTACCATGAAGAGGAATTGGTTTTTACATCCAAAAGAAAAATGTGTTATTTTTAAAGATGTCTTAGGGTCACACTCAGTAAAATTGTTTTGATAATAGAGCGATACCTGGTTAGTTTGACAGGAAGCAAGTGAGCACATTGTGAGTCTCCCTTTAAATGTGAAATACATATTTCACTTGTCCTTGAAAGCCAAGCCATTTGATTCTTTGAGACACAAAGTAGGAATTTGATTTATCCTTGAGGAACTCAATCCTTTTCAGAATTTAAGTACACACCCTTACAAAATTAATACATTAGGTTAAATGAAAGGGAAAAAGAGGAAAAAATTATTAAACTAATATATGAATTAGAGACACAGTTGTATACTTTTTAAAAAGCCTTTCTTTCAATACAAAATTTTATTATGAAGGACTTAACCAAGCTATTTAGTTATGGGACTTGGATATGGTCTTTTAAAATCAGGTGAAATGATGAAATTCTACCTAAGGACCACCTTTTTAAAAATTTGCTTTCTAAATGCATGTTGTATTATGATGGTCTCACATTTATACTTATTAGTCCCTAAATGAATTTCACAAGTGCTGATGATGCCAGATACCAACCACAACTTCCCTTCCTATCTCTGAAATGGTGAATCTCCACATTCTGCCTAAATACCTTGCTAAAATGTAAATCACTAGCTGGGTATCCTTAATGTTTAAAATACACATATTTGGGACACAATACTGCCATTGATTCATCCATGAACATACTCAACAAATGCATATGTCTAATACATGCTCCACGATGTGTTAGGCTCTGACAGTAATGAGATGAATAAGAAAAATCCCAGCCCTTAAGTATTTCATATTCTATGGAAGACATTCAAAACACTGGTAGAAAAACAAAGCTACACAGTTCCTTGTTTGCCTTGAGCCCTTAATTACACAATTAATGCTTACTTTTCACCTTTGAAAAAATATTGTTACTGTTTTGAGGGAATCATGCCCAGTTTCCTTCCTTCTTTCCTTCTTTCCTCCCTTCCTCCCTCCCTCCCTCCTCCCTTCCTTTCTTTTTTGTATAAACTCTATACCTGCACTGTGCAGTATGGTAGCCACTAGCCGTAGGGGTTATTTAGCACATGAAATGTGGCTGACCCAAACTGAGATGTGTGGTATGTGTAAAACACATATGTAATTTCAAAGATTTAGTAAAAAAAAGGATATAAACTATCTCATCAATAACTTTTTACATTAATTGCATGTTGAAATGATATTATTTTAGACATAGTGGGTTAAATAAAATATATTATTAAAATTAATCTCACCATTTCTATTTACTTATTTTAATAAAACTACTAAAAAATTTAAAATTATTTATGTGCCTCACATTATACTCTAGTACAGTGTGTTGCACTAAACGCACTGTTTGTTGCACTTGGGAAAAAAACAGAACAGCATATTTGTATAAAGCATGCTGACATATGCTTTACTGTTAGTAGTGAGTTAGGAGGGTCAGCCCATGTGAACAGGCACACACAGTTCAGCAGAAAATGAATAGTGAATTGAGTCACTAATAGTTTTTGTGTATATTATGATGATCATAAAATATAGCAGAAACTGTTGACTCACCTCTATCTTTTATCTTGGGGACAGAGTGGAAACGAAGTTGTTCTTTTCTGCCTTAGTAACTTGTTTCATATTATTGAAAACAAGTACTTTATTTATAAAACTCATCATTAGATCTACTCTTATGGGTTTTATAATTGACACCTCTTAATTGGGTTATTTGATATTTTAAGTACAAATTCTATGTACATCTATCTATACATGTCCTTATACCAGAGAATAGCCTCTTACTATAGACACAAAGACCATGAAAGCAATAACAATGAAACACTACTTCTATTTTCTCCTTAAGAGTAGAATAAATCAAATTCCCTTCCTATTTGCTGTGATTCAGAGTTAGTATTTGTAGTCTTCAGGTCTAATGGATAGAACTCAATAAAGTGTCACTAAAATTTTTAAATGACTCATAGTGCATAAAAAAAGACATTTTCAGCAAAACAATTACTTGAATAATGTACTTATTTAATGTATACTTTAGTTTTTATAAAAAGAACAGGCAAAATTTTAAACTTGTTTAGTTTTTTAAAAATTTATACATTTATATTTTTTTCATTAATATAGTTTACAGTGTTTATATAAATAAACACTGTATCATAAAATTTAAACCACATTATAAAATATTCCATAACTTTTACAGTGATCATTTTTACAATGACATGTCTGTAATATAATAAAGATGCTTCTCAAATAATTTTGAATATAACAAGAAAGTTAGAGCAAAACACTTCTAAGTGTCATTATACCAGAATCTGTACTCATTATAAGTCTCACTTTAAATCACTTTGAAATAAGTCATAATAGCATGTAATATAATATATGGCCATACACCTAGTGTATAAAAGATACATTTAAAAGGAAACATACATGCATACTTTTTTATCTGACAGAATCATTTCCTTTAATATTAGATAATATAAATAAATTGTTTTATGTTTTTCTGATGCATTCTTTCATCATTTTTCTCTTCTGAGAAGTTCAAAATTTCTAAAATTTTCTTTTTTTTGTGAGAGAGGGTGTCCCTCTGTCACCTAGCTAAAGTGGTGCAGTGGTGTCATCATAGCTCACTGTAACTCCAAACTCCTGGGCTCCAGTGATCCTCCTGCCTCAGCCTCCTGAGTAGCTGGGACTATAGGTGCACACCACCATGCCGGGCTAGTTTTTCTATTTTTTGCTCTTGCTCAGGCTAGTCTAGAACTCCTGGCCTCAAGCACTCCTCCCCCCTCAGGCTCCCAAAGTGCTAGGATTACAGGCATGAGCCACCGCACCCAGCCTAAAATTATTTTCATCTCTGTGATTTGTCCATTGAAAACTTGATCAAAATATTAATAATACTTTCATTTGCATAAACAATCAAAATACTACTTTCTTTTGCATAAATCAGAAAGTGACACTTTATTCATTTTTTTCATGTATTAATTCATTTAATAAATTTTTACTGAGCATCTACCATGTGCTAGATACTATGTTTGGCCATCTAAATATGATGATAAGCAAAATATTATGGTCCATGCCTTCACAGAACTTAGAAATATTAATAGAAGGAGACTTGGACATTTCACAAATAGTCTCACAAATAAAAACACAGCTATGCAGCATGAAAAGTGCAATGAAAAAGTATGGGTTTTATAAGAAAGTGTAAAGGAGGGCAGAGGTTAATTTAGGTTAGGGGAGTTAAGAAAGCCTTCTCTGAGGGAGTGAGTAGTTTGGTAGAAGAGGAGGATTTAGTGTTTGAAGCATCAGAGGAGGAGTGTTCTAGGCAGAGGAAACAACATACACAAAGGCCTCAGAAACAAAAGAGCTCCATGCATTTGAGGTACTAGAGGACACTGGGTAGCAGATTCCTGATGAGCCAGAGGGTGATGGGAGATGGACAGAGGCCAGATCATTCATGGTCTTCTTTGTTCTTTTATTGAGACAATTGGCACAACCTGATGGGGACTGAAGATGTGAGAGTAGTAATGCTAATTTACCAGTGTCTTAGTCCATTTTGTGTTGTGATGGCAGCATTCCTGAGGCTAGATAATTTATAAAGAAAAGAGGTTTATTTAGCTCACAGTTCTGAGGGCTGGGAAGTACAAGCAGCAGGACACTGCATCTGCTCAGCTTCTGGTGAGGGCCACGTGCTGGGTCAAAGCATGGCAGAGGAGGTCACAGGGGACAGTTCATGTACAAAGAGGGAGCAAACAGATAGTCACAAAGGAACCTCACTTTATAACACCTCACTCTCATAGCAACCAATCCAGCCTCTTGAGAGTGAGCGCCCACTTCCATGAGTCCAGCACCAAGCTATTCGAGAGAGATCTGCCCCTATAACCCAAACACCTCCCATTAGGCCCCACATTGCCACATTGGGGATCCAGTTTCAACATGAGTTTTGCTGGGGACAAACAACCTATATCCAGACCATAGTAACTGGTTTTAATGGTTGTATTTTGGTTGTGTAGAAGAATGTTCTTGTTTGTAGGAAATATACACTAAAGTATTCAGGGTTGATTAGACAACATGTTGGCAACTTGCTTTCAAATGGTTCGGGGAAGAAAAAAGTTCTTTGTATGGTACTTGCAACTTTTCAGTAAGCATGAAATTATTTCCAATAAAGAAAAAAAAATTGGAGAGTAAAATTCTCTTTTTCCTGGTCCTCTAATAGTTATCCATTCTATTTAGAATTAAAACAAAATGATCTGAATGGAATAATTTTAAAGTATATAAGGAAATATAGTTTGTGGGATAATTTATCCTCCTTATTAGACACATATTCACATAATCTGTTTTAAGTATAGCCAGAAATGAAGTATTTGGAAGCAGTGGTTTTTAATCAAGCCCTCTAACTGGGCTTTCCATGGATGGATAGACAGCACTATATGGACAGATGACCTGGGACAGGGAAAGGTAAAAACATGTTCTGTTTGGGTGACCACCTAGGACAACAGAGGCTCTCTCAGGCCTACCAATAATACTTGAAGATCAATGGAGACCCCCATACCAAATGGAATATTTTAAAATTATAAATCAAGCTAAAAAACTATGCAATAAAGTATATTTTATTCTCCAAGCTTGACAGTATACCTTCATAGCCATCTAGAAGGTAAACTTAGAATTTATAAATAAAAATTCAGAATTCCAACATCTTAGAATTCATCTCTGGAATATGTAGTTCAAGGGAAGGTGTCCCACTCCCCTCTCTTGCCACCTCAGCTTTTCACCCAGATGCAAAGGCTTTCTCTCACTGTAATGGATTTTTATAAGTCTATGTTGCCTCTGCATCCATTTTGAATATAAATTGGACTTTCTCATACTGGAAGCAGGGCTCAGTCACCCTTGACACAGTTTATAGTTCTATACCACCTCTTCATTCCTCAATGTGGTCAATCCAGATACCTGCCTTATACAACTACCTTCTGGGGATCACCTGCCTATGGCACAGCTACATACAGGCTACTTGACTGGCTCCCGAACCTCACACTCCACATGGACTGTGCAGACATGTCATAGCAACTACCTATCAGGCACAGCACAACTTCCTGGAACTCGTGCCTGCCTGCTTTAAGCTCACCAATTAAAACTCCCCAAGGAAATCCTGTTTGGATAATGCCCTGGACCCAATAACGGTATTGGCCCAAGGGTCCCTCTTTCTCCCTGCCTGTGCTCCCTGACCAGAGTGTTTGTGGCCTCCATGCATGGTGTATACCCTCCAGGACCTGTAAGTAATAAAATCCTTATTTCCTTCTTGTGTCCCTCCTAATCATTGAAGGAGTGCTTTTCATCTTAAAGATCCTAAATTAATACTTACACATATATGGACACAACCACAAAAAGCTGCTTCCTTTGCCATCACCCCTTGGGTCCAGGAATAAACTACATGCATACATTCAGTATCTCAGTGATTCTCTTGGGCTTTCCAATCATGTTATTTTTTTGTATAACATTTCACATCTTTTGCTGGACATTTAAATTCACAGATCCAATGCTTGCTAAACATTATATGTTTGCTAAATATCCATAGTACTGTTTAGGTAGGTTTTTATTCCTTTTATTTTTCTTTTTCTATAATTTAAATAATAACATATTATTGCTATTGTTTTGTATCTCTAGAGTAAGTCTTGGAGTTCTACCCAACTTTATGATTTTCCTTTAAAAAATCACAGATACCATTATGTTGGAAAGACTGAATATACAGACAGACAATAACCAGACCATATGTAAAAGTGGAACTCTTTCTCACCATCTGCAGCAAGCTCAGGAAACCAACAGAAACTATGCAGGGATCCAGTAAGTTACACTTGTAGGAAGTCAGACTGCTACATCTAGCAACTAGCTCAGGAAGTAAGACAACAACCTCTGTAACAATCAGCCCCAAATGTCCAGGAGTTGATTAATAACCTGACCTCTTCCCTAATTTTTGTCCTGGTTTCCACCTTAGGACCAGCCTCAGAAAGGTGATGCTCCCCTAGCCAATGGTACGGATGCCCCACTTCCAGTTAGCCCTCTGACAGCTTCCCCATGCTAACAGCCTCCAATCAGGGCACAGCTGAAGACTTCTCTTTCTTCCACTGTAAAGCTTACCCACTCCTCTGCCTCCCTTTGAGTCTCTGCCAAAACACAAGCGGTGGTTGCCAATTCCTTCACTATAACAAGCTCAGAATCAATAGCCCTTGCTTCTTCTCATTTGGTTAGTCTTCATTTCTTTCCACATGTATCAGGCAATGATAGTTTTCATGCTTAATATTATTTATTGATATGAAGTCATTTAACAGTAACATATGTTTGAGTGAGATGTATTTATTTATAATTCACTAAATAAAATAAATTAATTAATAAGTATTTATTATTTTATCATTAAAATTTCAGTGGATTTGTCTCCTTTATAGAACTAGCTGTGGCTAGAGCAAAAATAGAATTTTGACTGATAAAGTAAGATATTCATAAGGCTTCGTTCATGTCCACAATTAGCAATGAAAGCAAAGTTTTCAACAGTAATTCACACAGTAAATTACAGATTCTTTGGGTTTTTCACATAGAGATGAGTCATTACCAAAGGGTTTTTATGCAGTAAAACAAATAAAACTTTTTTACATAATTTATAAAAAGCCTTTTTACATTATTTGCTTAACAAAAGAATGTTAAATCTGAAATTATAATTGACTTTATTGCTGCAAAAGCATTTGGTAAGTGGAAGAAAACAGCACGATCTTAGAGCAGTAGAATTCTAACAGTCAACATAAGTTGGAAAGTGACATGCGTTCCCAGATATCTATTTTTGTATGGCCCATGAGCTAAGAATGGTTTTTATATTTTTAAGTGAGTGGGAAAAATCAAATAAAGAACAATATTTCATGATGCTTGAAAATTATAGGAAATTCTAATTTCAGTGTCTGTAAATAAAGTTTCATTGGAATCTGACCATCCTCATTTTTTACATATTATCTATGGCTGCTTTTGTGCTAAAATTGTATAATTGAGTCGCTATGACAAAAAACACATGGCTTGCAAAGCCTAAAATATTTACTATCTGGCTATTTATAGAAAAAGTTTGCCGAACCTTGTTCCAAAGCAATTAGTTGGGGCAATGTAAACAGCCACAGGTGGGTGGCTTAAGCCCAGGTTGTTAGGCCAAAGGAAATAGTCAGATCCCTGGTAGAGAAATTGAGAGGAAAGAAATTCAATGTGTTTTCTGTCCATTGTACTTTCTTCAATTCTTTGGAATAGTCGTTTTTCTGATTGATATTAAACCTTAGGAGAGCATTAAGCCACAACAAATTTAAAATGCTAGTAATTTCTATGGGACTTTTCATACCAGCTTTTTATCCCACCCTATCCTACTTCATTATTGTCTATGCCATTTACCGTACGTATTGTTAATTATCTGTATACGCATATGATCTGTTTCCTCATGTAAATTCTAAGCTCCTTGGTGGGTGAAAAACAAAACAAAAACAGATGATGCATTACATTCCCACGTATCCATGTATTTCCAAGGCCTGGATCAATATCCTTACGTAAATGTGCTCACAAAGGTTGAAGATGATGATAATATGCTGTGAATTATCTGCATTTTTCTTTCTCAGGGAAAAGGAAATAAATCCCTACAAAAAATGTGTTTCTGCATTCTAAGAATTCCAACTATGTAGACTTTGATGGAACTGAACCTATTAGGTGGAGAGCACAGTCTAATTAATACAAATTGTTCTCATTAGGGTATTAACAGGCTTCTGGCTGGTAGTTTCAATTGGAACCTGTTGCTATTGTTCAGTGTATAAATGGCCTAGATGCTGTTTACTGTCGTTTAACATTAGGAAGGAAAGGAAGCAGACTTATAAATAAGTAGAGTTTGGTAAATACCCAATAAAACATGTATATCACTGGTTGGAGTGGTTAAAAAAAAAAGAAACTTTTAGAGCTGTTTTGATTTCCTTCTCTTTGGGACTCCATGCCCCTTAACTCCAGCCCCTACATACTCATCTTGATCATTCCAGCCAGGTACACTCAGAATCAGAGAAGAAACTTTTTGATAGTGAAATAAAAGTAGAGAAGAGTTTTCAAATGAATACGTGCTAAGCCATAGAGTGAAAAGAAAAAAAATCTAAAAATACTTCTAATCAATGCCGCTGCTTATATTTCTAATTCTAACCCAGGATTTGGGGGGAAAGAGTGAACCGCAGTTTTCATTTAATTCATTAAGACACTCATTTGGCAGGGTTAACCTTTTCCTTCTTGGGTCTGCATTGTGACTTAGTTAATATAAACTGTTCTCATTAGGGTATTAATAGGCTTCTGTCTGTAGACTCAATTGGAACCTGTTGCAGTTGTTCAGTGGACAAGCGGCCAAGATGTCATTCACCGTGGTTTTACATTAGGAAGGAAAGGAAGCAGGCTTGTAAATAATTGCTTAAAAGCTGTGTCTGAATTATAATTCTAGAACCTTAAAAGATCTAAATAAAATCATAGATTACCCTTTTTAATCTAGGTGAATCTATTGAAGATATTCTGAAACCTTAATCACTGATGTCATCTATATATTGTATGAAGGAAGCCTTGGTACATTTGACTTTAAAATGCTTCTCTAATGTGACAGGTAAAGTAAGGGCAAAATTGAGAGAAAGGGAAAGGAGGTAGGCCACGGCAACATGGCCCAAATAATTTGCCAGATGGAATGCAACATAACTTCAAAGGCTCTGAAACAGACTTTGAGGAATGATGGTGGACAGCGGGGAAGACTGGCAATTTTTCACAAAGAAAAATAATTAGTCATTAAAATCCCATCATCCCTTCCCCTTCAGTGTCAGCAGACTGATACTAAACTGCTATGTAGACACTTCTCCTAGCTTGATTCACAAACAATGTTGAGGACAGCATATATCTAGGATGTTTACTACTTTGCTAGGAATTTTGGAACTTAAATCTTAGGGAATATTTCTTCATTAATATCAGGAACTGGGACAGCATTCAAACCTCAAAATATAATGAAGAGCACATAGAGCATCCTCAATAACTTTGAAAATCCCTCGCTGTTCCAACCATGTCCCTGGCCAGGTTATAAATTATAATGATGAGCTGATAACCTGGCATGTAATAGACACTGGGTAAATACCTTGCAAATGAACATAGGAATGAACCAATAACTAAATAACTGGAGGTTTGGGTGTATGGTTCCACAAATCCTAACATTGCAAATAAAACAAGGCATAAAGTGCTTTGTATGTAACATGGATAAAAGCAAACTTTTTAAAGACACAATCCAAAGCGTATTTGGCTGTTGAATTTTGTATGAGACAATTCTTGGTGAACACTTTTCTAATCATGAGAAGAATAGCAGCAGCACGTTAGAGAAACACATTTGTGCATTTCTTACCCAGCAAACATTATAAAATTAGTGTCTACTCTTGTGATTACTCTGTTTGATGGATACTATTTTTTTGAGAATCAGTGACTTTTCATCCTTGGAGAAAGAGGGATTTGTGATACTGTTATGGAATCTTTTTTCTATTCATTTTTCTGACATTTTGATCTTCCCTGGAATAGTAAACATTGACCATGGCATGAAAATTTTTCTTTTCTTTATTTTATAGTGTGAATAATACAATTTAGAAAATATACTGCTCTTTATGAAAGTTGAGTAACTTGCTTGAGGGCACATAGAAAATTAGGGAAGAGCCAGAATTAACTTTTATGTTTCCCATAGTTTTAATCTGCCTCTTAGTTCTTTTTGCTCATAATAATGCTCTGCATTTATCCTTTAACTCCTCATGGATATGCACAGGAATAAATGCCCTTCTAACCTAAAAGGCACCCTTCTGAAATTCCCCTTGACAAGTTTCAATAATTGTCTTATTTCTATCTACTCCTTGAAAACAATGTTTTTATTAAAGTACCATGAAATCAAATGTTTTAGAGGCCAAATAGGCAAAATACACAAATGAAGTGGAATGAATGTAGATGTGGCAAAAGCGAACCTCAGCCGGTTTCTGGGAGACAAGATGGTGGGAAACTGGTGAAACAAGAAGAATACAAAGGCTCCAATTTTGTGAGAGAACAGAAATTTAGATTAGCATATAAGGCTTTCAAATTTCATTGTGTTTATTTTGGTAATTAATTAAAATGTAACACCCTGTAAAAGCCAAAGCCACAGAGCAAAGCAAGCTTGCCTGTGGGCTGTGCCTAGCCAGAGGGCCAGCTAACTTCCTTTTCACATTGCCAGATGAAGCTGCTGCGGGTATTTCATTCCCTGTTTGGATTAGGTTCTAATGTACCAGCAATCAATCGCGTTAAAGAAAATCCAAGAATGTTCTCAGGAATGCCGACGTAGACAGATTAACTGTACAGCCTCCCCAGGTGTGTACTCAACAGGACAACTAATTTCACATTGAGAGGTAGTGTTATATACTAGCTAAGAACAGACTCTGGAGTCACATCGCATGGGTTTGAATCCCAGCTCTTTCATGTACCATGTCACCTTGGGCAAGGGATTTAATTTCTTTGTGGCTAAGTTTCACATCTGTAAGATGGAGATAAAGATAGTTAACATGACAATTATATGGATATATACACGCATACATACATAGTACTAATATCTAAGTTAGCACTATTTAATTATTTGCTACTATTATTCATAAGTCATAGCTTTGGTGAAAAATAACAAAACTTTTTCATGTCTATCTCACATTAGGCAGCAACCGACACCATATGTGGCCTCAGATAACTTTCTCCTTCAGACAGAACACATGGGAGAATCAGATCCCTGTGGCAAACTCGTCCTTAACACCACATGCCATCACTTCTTGGAAATGTCATAATTGCATATTTCAGTGAGAGGATATATACAGTGAATTTTTTGAAATACTAAAAATACTAGCAGTTAATAGTATGTCAAGCTATCTTTTCATTTTTCTCTTTTTGGAGATCACCCGTTTTTAAAGCCAGGGACATTCTGTCCCAGGGTTGGAAGGCAGAAAAATCAAAGGACTTTCATTTTCCTCTTTTATGGGTTAGTGAAGCGTGAAACTCATTGACGGATGCTTCAGCTAGATATAAGTTGCTATGCTATTCTATTCAAGTTCATGTTTACATTAAATGATTCCAGCGGTTTAAATTTTTTTTAGAAGATACCAAAAACCTTTTTAAATGCCTAGAAATAGAGAAAACAGAAGGTTACATGACATCTTAGCGATTTTACTCAAATAATCATGTAAGTTTATAAATAATGACACAAAATTCATTTTTTGTGGCACAAGTATATTTTCTCACTGATGAAGTTCAAGATACGTTCTGCCCTTCAATGATTCTGTAACTTTCTTTTTTATTTACTGTACTCCTACTAATAAATAAAATTGTCAGACCCACCATATTTTCATTCTGCCAAATTCTACATTTCCAAGGCAGGAAAAGTCACAATGCTATGACTTATGAATAATAATAGCAAATAATTAGATAGTGCTAACTTAGTTATTAAGTACTATATGTGTATTTGTGTGTGTGTGTATCTCCATAAAATTGCCATGATAGCTGTCATTATCTCCGTCTAACAGATGTGAAACTTGATTTTATGGGGATTGAGAAGAACATCTACTTTCACTCTGCTCTTGTAAAGTGCTTCTAGAAGGTGGTTTTATGTTCATATGAAGCCCAACCCAGGAGTCAAGAAAAGCAGGAGTGCAGAAGCACAGAATCACCTAGGATAGGAAAGCACGTTAGAAATAACCAAGTCTATACACATGTGTGTGCGCACACACAAATATGCACTTAACAACAAAGAATCAAAGCTCAAAGAAGTGATATACAAAATTTACAACTGGATACACAAGGGCTCAAACCTAATACTGTTAACTGATTATGATATTTTTTTCTATCCTATGCTGTGTACTTATGAGCTGCTAGATGTATATTAAAATTAGAGATGCAGAACTTAACCACATAAACTGTTTTTCCTCTCATAATTATTTCTAAATTCTCAGTGTTTCTCAGATATGATGGTTGGACCACGTGCATCGAAATCACCTGAGGTCTTGTCAAAACTGCAGATCCCTGAGCCCATCCCAGATCTACTGGATAGGAAGGAGATTTAGAATTTGGGAGTATGTTGTTTTAATACAGAAGTCAGGGGATTATTATAAACATTAAAGTTTGGGAACCACCAACATCAGTATCTGTTACATACATTAATACAAGTGGAATTAGTGGAATGGGGAAAAACATTCCTATTTAATTAACTAAAAAATTGCTATACTTTAAAATCTCTACCCTACATGGTTAAGCTGCTTTATGGAATAGTTTCTCTATAAATCACAAATGTGCTTTCACATATTTGCACTCAGTGATTTTTCATAGGGCCACTTTCTCACCTGGTTTTGAATCCTGGAGAGTGACCCAAGAATGAGCCTTAGAAGTCAATGAAAGCGCTTACCTTATAGGAAGCATAAGGAGTCGTATTTTGCAGCACTTAAAACAAAAGTATAGCTAGCATTTAATCCTGTGGTGTTTCCTAAAGGAGATTTTGTCTAAATAGTAGAGCATTTCAAACCAAAAGAATGGCATAGAAACTCTCATCTAAAGGTAATATTTTTGTATTACACCATTTTTCCTTTTCATTTATTCTTTACTGTAAAAAGAAAAACCATAATTAAAATTAAACACCAATATAGGTTAGAGTTTAAATTGTATATCAAATTTGAAACATGACAGCCTTTAAAATGCATTGAACCAGGAAATGGCAATTTCAAATATAGGAGATCCACAGACAATCTTCTAAAACTCTGACTTAAGTTTGGCTCTCTTCTTTGTCCTGTGGCCACTATTTCCCATCAGCATCTTTTGGTACAAACCTGGTACTCTATGCACTCTATAAATGAATTGAGGCTTTTTCGAGATTTAATTTTAAGAAAAAAAAAGCTGTATGTTTGAATTTAAAACAATAACAATTGATAAACCCTCAAGGCTGCATTCTCAGTGTTTCATTACAGAAGAGTTATTTCTCTTTGTTTTCTGAAAATGCATAAAATATTACATTGTTCTTGTATTATTGTTACAGTATACTGTCTCTGCTTATTATACCTCCAGTATGTGTGGTTCATTAGTATTATTGCTGCACTGGGGTTGTTTTCTCAATGACAGCTATGACATCCTGCCCTCTACTATACTCATGATGTTTACATCTTATAGGTGATTACGAATGTGTTCAGAACAATAGCCAAAATTAACAGTAGTCTGGAGAGCTGAAGAAAGTTAAAATTATCCTTCTGAACTAATGTCACCAGTCCATTTAAGATAATGTTTATCTGTAGAACAGTGTCCATCATGCACAAAGTTTTCATTACTTTTCCCATGAATTTCTTGTACACTGCCATATAATGCTGTATCCACATCTAATATCATCATACATTTTATATACCACTATATTAAGACATAGGTGTGGTTTCAATGATAGCTTTCTGTAAATATTTGCAGAAAGACCTTAAATAAACTAGGTAGGGCTGGTTAAATGTTTTCTAAATTTATACTGTATTGGTTATATAATGCTTAATCAAAACATTGGTTAAAACTTTCTGTATCTAAAATATTTTGGGAAAATGAGGACCAGGAAAATGCAGGAATTAATGACCCATAATAACTCATTTCCCAGGAGAGAAATGCAAGGAACCAGATCCTTCGATACCGGGGGTATTATAGTAATGCAAAGAGGTGACTTGCTGTGAAACTCTACACCTGGAACTACATTTCTACACCTGGTCAGCTGCACACTTCTTATCAGTGACTCCCTTCTCCAAAGTCCGTTCTGGGTTAAAGAGCAAAGCTAACATTCACATCTATACCTAATTTTCTTTGAGTCCTTATTTTGTGCCTGGAGTTGTGCTGAGCTCTTTACAATCTCATTTGCATGTATAATTATTAAATCCCACTTTATAGTTGAGAAAACTAACAGTCTGTGCTCTCAACGACTGTGGCATACAATTGGAAACATCCTTTCTTGTGTAGATTAAATCAATGACTAGCAGTATAACATCTTTGGACTGACAAATCACTCCAGTCAACCGTAGCCAATATTCTACTGTAGGATATTAATAAGGCCTTATTGTGTATAAATCCTTAGCTTTTTCAAAGTACACATTTGATTGTTACAGCTCCAAGGTAAGCAGGAAAGAGATTATGATCCTCGCTTTTGAGATGAGATGACTGAAGGGAGAGAACTTCAGTCAATTGACTTTCCCAAGACTATACAATTAAATAATTGCAGAGCTGAGTCTAGAACATTGGCCTTCTGATGACCCATCCAATGTTTTTCTATCAAAATCCCCTTCAAATAACACTTAAATTCTTGGTCATTCAGTCCCTATGTCTTAGAATTTATATGAATTTTTTTTCCAGAAATATACAACTTTATGTGGCAAACAAAACTGAGCTGAAAGGAAAAGGAGGTAGAGAAACAAAGCAAAGATATAATAAGCTTCAAACCACATCATAAACAAACATAAAAGAAGAGATATTCCCTGGGATATTGGGCTTGAGTCCTCAAAAAATGTGTAAGGCTGACTTTCAGAAGGCTAGTTCCTTAATTCATAATTTATCTAATAACAATATTTGAACCCCCCAGAACACTTTTGCAGCTTCTTACTTTTGTCATTCTATGCTGGCTACAGAAAGAATTGACTTATGTATGACCATTAGTTATCAGTCATTGCCATTCTGGACTGAGTAACTGTAAGAAAATCTTAGTCTGAGTCAAAAATGAAATCAATTTCAGCTATTTTTAATTTTTAAAGATAAATATATGCAAAAGTAAGAGCAGCATTACCAATTCCTATGGAGTTACTTTATTAATCAGTATCATTTAGATTATCATTTATTGTAATAAATTTTTATAGTTAAGAAGTAAGATAAATTACTGTGGTAACTTGATTGTTTTCTCCGTCATTTACAAAGATTTTCCAACTTAAGTGAATAAATCCAAGCTCAAATTCGTAAGACAGCTGCTCTCTTTCTCAGTCGGATTGAATGGTTTCTGTTCCATTTCTCTCCAAGCATCAATTCTAGCCTCCTCTCTGAAGATCCACTTTCTCTGCTTATTTATTATTCCTGTTTTTCTATATTATGTCTGTGGTTTTATATGTGTAAGCTTTTTTTTTTCTTTTTTTTCTTTTTTCCTTTCTAAAGCATGGACTCCGTCCTCAAATTTCCGTGCTTTACAAGTCTAGCACCCATATTAACCAGCCACAATTTAGTCCCTTAATTCGAATGTTCGATAGACATATAAAGTTGTCTCAGCCCAGTCTCCGAACATGTTCCAAAAAGATATGATAAACATGGTGAAGACTTGTGCAAATAATGCCACTAAAGCTCACCAAGTCAGGATAATTCCCAAAGAAAAGAAGATGAGCCAGGCAAACACCAAAAACATGTCTACTGTTAATTAACATTTATCAAACATCATCCTCACTACCACAATAAAGGAAAACAACATATTCTGCAAGCACATAGAACATGTACTTAAATTACATCAGGAAGCAACATGGACAGTTCCTAAAGGAGGTAATATATGAGCTGAGATTAGAAAGATGCATGGATAATAAGAGTTAGGGAAAGACAGTGAAACAGGATGTTTCACACAAAGGGATGAACATGTACAAAGAAGTATGGAAGAGTTTGGCATCTTGAGGAAACTATAGGTATTTCAATATATCTACACACAGGCTGTGAAGGGGACAACAACAAGAGATACATCTGGAGAGCTAGGTGAGAACCGGATTACAGCATATTAGCCAGCTCACCAAGGAATTTGATTTTATCCTATAATCTGTAATTTCTGTATTGGGCATTTAGGAAGACAATAGTGCCTGAAAAGAGAAGAAAATTTGAAGAGAAACATGTTGGATTTAAGGTAACTGTGAGATACAAAAGTGGAAATAGCTAGTGGGCAGGTGGATATATGGGTAAGATACTCAGGAGAGACACAAGAAACGTAATTGCTCAGACAAAATGAAGGTGTTTCTTACTCACATAAAATTCTAGCACAGATATTTCAGTTTGGCAGGTGGCTCCCCACGTTTCCCATGTTCAACGTGGGGTTTCTCTAGTGTCTATGATTGAAGAAGAGAATAGAAGTTTGAATCCAGAGATTTCCTCTTAAGCAAGTTAGGGGGAAGTTGCACATATTTCTAATTATATTCCATATTTGAGAACTACTGCCTGTCCTTATCTACTGCAATGGGATCAGGAAATGCAATTCCTAGCTTGCTTGACATGAAACAGCTAAATTCTATTATCATGGAAATCAGAATAGCTATCAGTCTCTGCTACAGGATAGCAATTATAGAGTCTAAAGCCATGGAAGTGGATTAGATCAGCTGGGAAGAAGGTGTAAACTGAGAAGGAAAGAGGGCCAAGGATGGAACTGATGTATAATTAGTCCTTTTTGGGCTGCATGAGAGCCATCAAGGAGCTAGAATCTAGATTCCTTTGTCTTTTTAAAGATCTGGAGCCACATTTCTTACCTTTTTTTTTTTAGAATTTGGTAAACTGACTCCCAGTTGTCTACTTCATAACATATAATACTGTAGTAGGAAATGACCCAAATTCCAGGTACACTTCCAGGTTTATCACTCCCACCACCAATGGCATGCTGCAGCTTTGTCTTCCTCATTTTCTGTTTTATCTGCTGGGGAGATCTGCCAAAGCACATAGATGGCATGTTATAAAACATTTGTATAATTTTTAGGGACAAAAGTAGTGTATTAGCTAAACCAGGGGGGTCTGAAAAAGATGAATGATGGTCTAATATTAACAAGACAAAATTTCATAGGCATACATGGCATGTAATTTTAAAAAATTAAATTCTTAAGGAGAGAGGTAGGAGATCTTGCTCAATAACAGTCAATATGAAAAGACCTTGAGTTATATTTGACCACAAGATCAATATGCAGGAACACTATGATACAGCTGCTAAGAAAGTAATGCAATCTTAGCCTTTATTAGTAGGTTTGGCACATACAACAAAAAACTCTGGTACACAAAACATTGTATACTGAGCTCTTGAGCATGCCATCCTCATATTTACAACTCACAGTCACCCTTGACTTCTTCCTCTCTCTTCTCCCCAATTAATTAACGTCCAATCCCACCTATTCTACCTTTTAAAAATTTTGTGATCCTTGTGGTATTGAATTGAAATTAAAGGTATCAGCATGCATTCATTATATATAATTATATAGTATATAATACACATATTATTTGATAGAAAGAGAGAGTTATAAACACCTGCGTGTGTGTGCACATTTCTTAGCAAAAACACAACGATAGCAATGAGTACATCAAACACTCAGATCTGTTTCTAAATACCATTTTTCACTAAAAGGAATCAGGGATCCTCAAGGAAATGGCTGAGGCCAGGGCTGGGGCAGGGAAACTATAAAATGAGCCTGGAACATTTTGTTGTGCCAGAAAGTAAGAAAGTGTTAAAATAATAATAAGGACATGTTAAAAAAAGACCCAGGATCCAATTTAATGGGTATTAAAATTAGTGGATGAAATCATGTTTGATGAGCAAGAAGATATCTACATAGTTTCAGAGTAATCTCCCCCAAATTATTTATTAATTACAAAGAAAAAAATAGTACCTTTACAGCAGATTAATTTAACAAATATAAATTTATTTACATAATCAAAGTTAGTTTCACTAATAGTGAAACAAATTGACATTATGTACTTCCTGATATGATATCCTGAGAAGGACACAATATCAATTCTATGGTATTTTTGATAATAAAAAATACAAACCTGAAGATAATTGTGAGGAGACATCAAAGAAATCCAAACTGAACAATATTCTACAAAATAACTGGCTTTACTCTTCAAAAACATCAAGATCATGAAAGAAAAAGAAAAGCTGAGGAACTGTTTCAAATTAAAGAAAACTAGAGACAAGACAAGTAAGACAACCTGTGATTTTAATTGTATCCTGAACCAGGAAAAAAAAAAAAGCTATTAGGATATTATTGGAACGATTTGTGAAATTTGAATAAAAACTGTGAATCAGATGATATTGTATCAATGTCACATGTTCTGGTTTTGAAGGAAGTACTTTGAATGCGTAACAGACAGTTCTTAGGAAATACAGACTGAAGTATTTGTGCCTAAAAAGAAGAGAGAGAACAAATGCTGAAGTAAATGGGTGAAATGTTAAGAATTGTTGAATCTGGGAAGAGGTTATAATAGAGTTCTTTGTAATATTTTTTCCAACTTTTCTGTAAGTAAGAAATTATATTAAAATTAGAAACTAAAAAAAAAAAAGTTTTGCATCTGACCCAAATAGTTAGCAATAGATTGTTTTCTGAACCTGATTATACACCCTTAATCCACTAATCTAGGAACTTCCATCTGCTATGTACAAAAAAAAATGGAAAAGATTATGAACTCTTTCATTTACACTAATTCTGTGCTCTTGTTTGTTATAATTTATGTTTTGACCTGTACCAAGGAGATCATATCATCATCTAGCAATCACCTGAGTAGTGAGCTTTCAATAATGGAATTTCAAAAAGAAAGAAGAGTAGAAAGCTAGATGTAAAAGACTTTGTTTGAGGATACTAAGTGTGATCCCAAATAAGGTAAAAATACTCTGCAGGTGTCACAACATCTTGGGGCGATTTCGTCCTTATGGAATGCTAAAGAGAGAATTTTCAGTGGAGTACTCCAGCCTTAGAGTTATAATTCAACTACACTAGTCCCTAAACACATTTTAAAAGACATCACACATATTTAGCGTATTTATATTTCCAGCAAGAACCCTACAGAGGAACTACTATTATCCCAATTTTCAAATAAAGAAACTAAGACAGGAAGATGTTGAGTAACTTGTTCAAGGTCACAAAGTCTGTAAGGGTTTGAACTGGAACTTGAACCCTGCGGCACCACCAAAGATAGTGCCTCTTCTCCTTTCTCCTTCATAATTTTCTGTGAATGACGTAAAGACACTAAAGACTGCAAATATTCCCAAAAAGACTTTGCTCAGGCAGGGTCGGTAAAAGAATTACTACACAGAGTTAATGTGGCTGGCCTCTCACCCAGGACTGCTCTTCTAGAAATCTATCCCTAAGAAATAAGCATCTTTGCAAATCAATATTTATGTCCAAAAATGTTATTCATACTGGCAAAATATGTTTAAAACAACTTAAATGTCAAATAATACAAATGGATTAAATAAATCATGGTACATACAATGGGATATAATAAATTATTTTCAGAGAATTTTAATGATCATAAGAAAATGCTTACTATATAATGCTTCATTAAAAAAGAATGCAAAATTATTTAGACAGCATGACTCAAATATATGTATCTATATAGTATGTTTAGTATATATGTAACCATGTGCACACATAGGTAGGAAAAAGACTAAAAGGAAATAAATCAAAATGTTAATATATTTATTACTGGACATTGCAGGTTACTTTGGCTTACATTTGTGTATCTTTTATTTATTATCCAAACTTTCTAATGTTAGTTGCAATTACTTTCATAATTTTTATAAAGTCGGTAAGCACCATTAAAAAGAAAATTCAGTGTAGATTTTGAAAAGGTAAGAAGGGAAATAATAGACAAGTCAACCTAAGAAAGCTATGTGGGAGACTAGTGTCTCCTTTACCTACAGTCATCAAATAAGCCAGACAGTGGAAAGAGCCCCAACAAGTTAGAGACAGAGATTTGGAGGGAATTGTTCATCTCACAACCACACTCATACAGGTTTCCAATGGCACCACTGGAGCCATCTTCTAAATAAGAGATAGAAAAAAAAAAGACTTCAAGGAAACTAGAATGTATCCACTGTTTATAAAAACATTCAGGGAAAAAAATCAAAAGTAATAAGTCTTTGAATTCAGAAATTTAAAACAAATGAAATAGGTCAGTGACACTATTCTGCAGGATAGTAGATACAGGTCATTTATCAAAATCCATAGGGTGTATAACACTACGAGTGAATCATAATGTAAACTATGGACTTTGGGGGATAATGATGTGCCAATATAGGTTCAGCAATTATGACAAATGTACTACTCTGGCGCTAGATGCTGATAGTGGGGGAAGGGTGCGGGGGGACAGGGTATACATGGAAACTTTGTACCTTCTGTTCAATTTTTCTGTAAACCTAAAACTTCTCTGAAAAATAGAATTCATTAATTTAATAATTTTTAGAAATGAAAATGGAATTTCCTTACAAACTCTAACATAATTCTCTAATCATTTGAACTTTAAACTATGAAATTACTGGAGGAAATGTAATTGGATTAACTTACTTTGGATTGGATTTAATCTAATGGGATTGAATTGAACTGAAATTTTAATATGTGCCTGTGTATTTTATGCCTATGTTCCTAAGGAGGAAGGACAGTTATTTTTAGGGGAGTGTTTGTGTGTGTATATGTGTGGACAGATAGACAGATGATAGATACATAGACACATATGTAGACAGACAGATAGATATCCACTATGCATTTAACAGAACACCTTGTCAGACACTGGTGCTAGCTATTGGAAATAAAAGCAATTAAAGGTAAATTCTTGTCCTTTAAGAGATTGCAGTCTGGCAGAGAGGCAGGCATGGAAACAGTCAGAGCCAACCTCTGCTGACATACCTGCCATGGACTGCATTAACTCCAGGGGACCATTCACATTGCAGACTAGGGAATGAATGATATAACTTGGAGTTGCTCAGCAGTCCTATAAAAAGTTACAAAACAAAAATAAGGGGGGGTCATCAGGGCATTGGTGACTAGACACCCAGTCTTTTTGAGGAAATGACAGAGGTGTCATGAATCAGATGACATAACTTTGGATTAATAGGATGATAAGAGGGAAGGCATGTTTCAAGCATGAGCAAAAGCAGGGCTGGGGAAAAGAAGACAGTTTTCCATATTCCTGGGAGTAAATGCAGGCTGGGTAGCGACAAGAGATAAACTGGAGAAGCAGGCAGGGACCAGGTGGTGAAGAGACAGAGAGTAAAAATCTTATCCCAGAGACAGGGAGTGCAGAGACACAAAGAGCTTTGAATAAAGACATAACATTATTAGATTTTTATTTTGGAAAAATAATCCTTGAGTAGCAAGAAGAGATTCCACGCTAGAGACCAGAAGATGCTGAACTCAATACTGCAATAATCGAAGTGCAGATAACGAGAGCCCAAACTGAGAGGAATGGCGCAATGGGGAAGGAGGAGGAAGCAGACCCAGCTGCTGGGGAGGTAGAGTCCTGGGGCTGGGTGACTAATTGCACATGGTGGTGAGAGGTGGATAGTGGTAGACTTCTCTGAGGGAGAGAACATGAGAAAAGAAGCATGTTTGAGGGAAGAGATGAGCAGCTTAATTTTAGACATGTTGAATCAGGAGTGCCTATGTGGCATCTGTGTGGAAACGTCCAGATGACAGCTGGTTATGTGGATCATTTCCCTTTCACTGACATGGAAGAATTGGTGCCTTCAGGATTGATATAGCTCCCCTATGTTTGTTATGTGGACACACATCAGGGGACCATGCAGCTTGCAGAGGGAAGTGGGCCTGGCAGCTCAGGGCCAACCTTCACCCAAGGGAGCAGGGAAAAGACTGACCTGGTCCCGAACCAAGGTGAGCCCTGAGTTTACTCTCTCCGAAGACACCCATCCCTTGCCGTTAGGCTGCTTTTCTGGAAAATGCTACTAGGATAAAACATATGTCTTCTCTCTGATCAGAATGGTGCTTAGCTAGTGTCCTCGTATCTCCAAAAACACATGAATAAAGCCAAATATGCACACAGTGAGCATTTGAAAACATCTAATTAGGAAAAAACAAATAAACCGCCAGCTATCTTGCTATACTAGCATCAAACACACATTTATTAAGGAATATATTTGGATGAAGCCCTCTGGTAGGCATTTCATAAAAACCATTAAACTCTGTCCAACAGAATTTAGAGAACAGAACTTCAAATATAAAATAGTAAACTGACATAAACAACCGCCCTCAGGCTAAAGTGATTAAACATGAACAAACATATAAATATCAAAGTATGTAATGTAGTTTGAGGAATGGCAAGCTCAGAGAGTTACACATGGAGGCAAAATAAAATATAAAGAAACAGCTACTTCTCTTTCAACCTATCAAGAAAAGCTTCATTGAAGACACAAAATTTTAGCCATTTGTAGAATGCTGAGCTTGGATTTCTGGGAATAGCAGAAACTTCCATGTTAAAAAAACAAAAACAAGCCTGGAAATGGCTTGTAAGAAGGAGTAAGATAATCTGACAAAAGAAGAATTGTGTTAATTTGCTTGGGGTGAGGGGATATGTTGGATTTTAGAGGTAGAGGGTGGGGATCATACTTGCAACTTGCAATGGGATGGCATTTTGACAAGTGCTGCTACTGATGTATTGTCTGCACTCAGTATTAGTAATTGCAGTTGGACTACGTAAGTTATAAGTACGTGTAAAACCACTCTATATTGTGCCTTATGAGATAGAAGTAAATTTTTAATTACATCTCAGTTTTATTATGTGTTCTTCTCAGGCTTCTTTGTAGTGTTATGACTTCTATTGTTATAAGTTCCTAGTTTTCAAGTATAATGACAATGTGCTTATTAAACATGCATATTTTTGGAGTTAAAAATGCATTTCTATTCCGGGTGAGAGAAATAAGCTGCATGAACAGAGGAACTCCTGAACAACAAGGAAATTATTTTCATTTCCTTCATCCTTAGTGATTAAAAAATAGAAAGAGACTGAAAGAATTCAGGACATTTTCAATACTGCTGTAGAATGTTAGTACAATGAGCAGTTTACAACTGCAACCAAACAACTTCCACCACTAGTAAATCTAGGGGTATAACAGGTTTCACAAACTGGAGTGAAGTAGGACAGAGGAACTGAGCCATTGAGGGTAGGATATGACAGCTGGTAGGAAATCGGCCTAACAGAAAATTTTGGTTTGCTGTACTGGCACCTAGAGTAGATTCATTAAAAGAGGATTCTCTGGGGACATCAGCATCAGGTACTGTCACAGCTACATCACCACAATCACTATGACCACCAGTTATGATGCCAAATCTTAGGATTGTTATGGTGAGTTGAGTTTTCTGATTGTTTGGATTGGAAGCAATAGGAGTCTATGCAACATTTTCAAAATTACTGATTTAGAAAAGTCACTGATCCAAAAAAAAAAAAAAAAACCCCAAGTAAAAAGTCAATGCCAAAAAAGGAAAATCGCAAAGGTGGTGGTGATGAGATGTTAGGAGGAATGATATTTCTTCCAGTACTTCTGTAGAAAATCAACTAAAAACTTGGACAAGTGAATTGAAATGGAACACAACAAAAACTTAAAGAAAAGATAACTAACTCCTGGTGAGTGGTTAATCAAACCTAGGAGGAAAGACAAAGTCAAGCTGCATTAACAGATTATTTGCTATTGATGCCATTTATAACTCTAATTCAGAATCTTTCTAATCATCTCCACAGTGTTACAAACTAACAGAAAATTTCACAAAACGTTTTAGAACAATAGCTCAAAAAATATTTTTTTCCAAAAAGTGGAATGGGAGACAGACATTGAAAAGTGGAGAAAAAGAAATAATGCTCATCTGCTGTAAATTCTGAGACTGAGCCCTACTTACCCCTTTCCTAGGCAAAACGAGAGGGGAATAATAAGGTCCTGGAGAGGTGAATGACTTCAGTTCTTCAGAGGAACATGGGTTCAGAAGTGCCATCTGGAAGAGCTGGGCCTGGGTGCTCATACAAAACTGACTGCACTGTCATTGCAAAGGGTGTGTCTTTGATCATTTATGTCAGAGGCTCTGGGTCTGTTAAGGCAAAGGAGTGAGTCTTTATGCTGCCGATAGCATCTTTGCCTTACCTTGAATCCTTGACTTCAGATAATCTGGATGACAATTTTTTTTCCCTAAATCGTGAAAAAAAGTGTGGCCTTCTTGGAAGTATGGAGGACAGAACCAAGCTGAATGCAGATCAGTAATTCAGGATTTTTATGATAATATTTTAAAACAAAATTGATGCCTTCTTTCTATGTTTATAAAAACTTATGACAGTAATAATAATAATATTATAAGGATATTGAATATAGTGTAATACAGTAGGATAAAGAAACAGACATTAACAAGAATGATTTTTCTCTCACTCCTTCTCCATCCCTCCAACCACCTTCCTTGACTTTTGGCCCCCTGGGAGATTGTGAAAACCTTGCTGGCAAATTAGAGAGACAACGTCTTCATTTTTAAGCCTAAATTTAAAATGGAAAGATTTAGCAGGCAGACAAAAGTGACTGATTAAAAAAAAAACAATTCTGTCTGTTTTGTCTGCCTCCCCATGCAGATGTGAGCAGGGAAGAAAGGAAGAGAGAAGTTGAAGAGTTAGGTGCAAATGTGGGGAACCCTATACCTTGAACCTCCTTCCTCGGGTGGATGGACAGCTGGAGAAGGGCACATCACAAATGTATCTGTCTTATTCGGGCTACTATAACAAAATACCTTAGACTGAGTGGCTTATTAACAACAGACATTTATTTCTCACAGTTCTGGAGGCCAGAGGTCTAAGACCAGAGTTCCAGCATGGTTGGGGTCTGGTGAGGGCTCTCTTCCAGATCGCAGACTGCCACCTTCTTATTGTGTCCTCACATGGTAGAAAGAGAGTGAGAGAGGTCTCTGGGGTCCCTTTTATATGGGCACTAATCCCATTCATGAGGGCTGGTTTCCTCCCAAAGTTTCCACTTCCCGATACCATCACATTGGAGGTTAGAATTTCAACATATGTATTTGGGCGGGGAGACATAAACATTTAGCCCATAGCATTATCTGTCTCTGAAGTCTCTTCTTTTTCCCTTTGCCTCCTTGCAGTTTGGTAATCCAAGAGTGGTAAACCTGTGGCTTCTGTTCTAGGCGAGGTCCAGGGAAACTACCAGCTTCCCGGAGAAGAAATCTCCCACCCTACTCAGTTGGTTCAGCCAGGGAAGTAAGAATATAGCACTGCAGTAAGCATGACAGGCCTGTGTTTTATGACTGGACAAGGAGCAGTCATATTAGACGGCTATGGGATGGGCATTCCCCACTACAGATCTGAGTCCATGGCTACATCTCAGCCATCTCAGCTGCAGGGAGTCAAGTCAGTTTCCCAAGACCATCTCTCTGCCCTTGAAGGGCAGAGGTTCATCACCTGTGCTGAGGACCTGGTGTGTCAAACCAAGGCTGAGAAGTCAACACCATTCCCTCTCCCTATCATGGCAGTATTGCGAGGGGGACAGAAAGCAAACATCTTGAAATGACTGAGTTTAAAACTGGAAATGGCTGAAAAATCCCCTAGCCTACCTGATGTGACAAGACTAATTTTCCACATAAGGTTAAAAAAAAAAATGAATGTGGGTGGGCTTCAAGTCAGAAATTAATTTTAGTGTTTGAAATGGAAGAAAGTTTCGCTTGCGCACTGTGGACTTTGCGCCTGCCACTTTAAAGATAATGTTTCAAAATACTGTTTTGGGGATCTCTGTCCTTCTTCCCAATGTGCTCCTGGATAATCATTTGGCTGCCACTAAAGCAGCAATCTGAGTTGTATGGCAGCCAAGAAAATCTCAGATCCTATGTTTGCTAATTGGACATAACAATTCATGCTCAGGGGCAGCAGGCAAAACGGGCTTTACTCTGCCAGAATTATTCTGGCTTCCATTTTTTAGTAGCTCCACTCCTTCATTCTAAGCTCTCTGACCCCTAAAGTACTGTCCTGGCCAATAGTACCCTGAGTCTCCACCCAGACATAGGAAACACTCATTCTACTATACCTGGAGATACCAAGGCTTTCTGTGGGAGAAGTTGAGGGTTTTCAGGGCAGAGCTTTGTGCTTTTCTGAAACTTGATCACTTTAGAATTAATAAGAATGAATGAGTATTAGAATTAATTCACGAGAAACTAGCAGTCATAAACATTAGACAATAATATTCTGGCATATGACCTTTCCATTTTAAATATAATAGAAATCATAGCTTGCTAATCAAATTATTGAGAGAAACAGGGGGATCAAAAAAGCTTAATTAAATTAAAATTTAATAACCTTTAGTTCTTAAATTATAAAATGGAGGCCCAAATGATGACCAGTGCCCGATCTCTGCATAGATGCTTAGACTATTAAGGGATATTTGGGGAAAGAGGGAAACAAGGACATTGAATCTTCAAATTATTCCTGGAGATTTAAATTTTTTTCTCCATATATCAAGTTTGAAGCAGGAGAATTTATTATACAGAGGAAATTACTTTGGTTATTTAGAACTTTGAATAGCCTAAGTTATTCAAATCAAAGAGTCATCTCAAATATTTACTCAAAGTACTTTGATTTGAAGATTAAAAGAGAGTAGGGTACAACAACTAACAAACAAAACTTACGTTTCTATTACTTTGCAATTGTTTTTTTTTTTTTGGCATTTACTATTTGATTTGATTTCTGCAGCATGTCTTATTTTTCCCTATTTTTCAAAGAGACGTTTGTAAACAGAGGGACTACGTGACATGCTAAGGGGTTGTGTTGGCTTATTCTGGAAGCCAGAAGGAACACCTGCCTCTAGCCCAGAGTCTGTTGATTCATTCTGCCTCAATCAACTATCCTACGCCTCCAGGACACAGCAAAGAAGAAAATAAAGTTCCTTACCCACAAATGTATGGTGCCTCAGGTATTGGTTAGTGCTGAGGGGAAAACTAAGGCAGGGTAGGGAGGTTGGGGTGGAGATGGGTTGTGTCTGTGTGTGTATGTTGGGGGTAGGAGGTGAAATTACACCTATTTTATGGGAAAAAGTCAAGGAAGGTTACATTGATGAGGTGACATCAATGTCACCTTGTCACCTCATCAATCTGTGAAAACTGGGCAAGGACAAGAAGAAAATGTGGGAACGGGGGAAGAAAAGTATAGTCCAAGAATTGGCCAAATCCAGCCCACCACCTGTTCTTATAAATAAAGTTTTACAGGAACACAGCCGTGCTCAGTTGTTTCCATATTGTCTGTGGCTGTCTTTGTGTAACATGGGCACTGTTGGGTAGTCACAACTTAAGCTGTATGGGGCCCATGAAACTGAAAATCTTTACTATGTAGCCCATTAAAGAAAGAGTTTACTGACCCCTGGTTTATGTAGAGGCAGAAAATGCAAAGCCCTGAGGTACATGTGTGCTTGTTGTGTTCAAGGAATAGCAAGAAAGCAAGGACAGACAGAGAGTGGGGCCGGATCTGTAGGTCCTTTATAGGCCCTTGTAAAGAACTTTGATCTTTACTTAGAGGGAGATAAGAAAGTACCAGAGGATGTTGAGTACAGCACTGACATAATCTGACTTGCATTTTAGATTGATCACTCTGTTTAGAATAGATGAGAAGAGGTTAGTTTGGTATATATGCAATAAGCCAGATGAAAAATGATTCTGGCTTGGACTAAAGCATGAAGATGGAGATGTGAGAATTTGTTAAATTGTGAATATATTGTAAAGATAGAACTGATAGGATTTACCAATGGACTTAAAATAGAAGTGTGTGTGTGTATGGTGGGGGAAGGTGGGGCAGGTGATCAAAGTTTACTGGCGTGGGCCTGAACATCTGGGAGGCTAGAATCACCTAACAGACACAAGGAAGATTGTGGAAAGTTTAAGGTATAGCTTGCAGTTGGAAGTGAAGAATTGAGTTTGGACATTCAATTTTAGATACCTTTTGGATATAAGCCTCTTACACAAATCAAAGGCTTATACAAATCAAATCTGGAGTTCAGGGGAGAGGTTTCAAATGGACTTAGAAACTTGGGAGTCATCAAAGTCATGAGAACAGAATAAGTCACCTAGAGAATGTCTATGGACATTAAAGAGAATGATTTTATTAGCTACCATTTAATTTCAATACATGTGACAAGTTTTGTGTTAGCAACTTTATACTATGTCTCTAATTTTACAACACTCTACATAGGTAGGCATTTGTAACCCCATTTTACACATGAAGAAATGAAAACTTAAATGTTAAGTGACTTGTCTGACTCAGCTAGTGACAGGATGTAGGTATGCCTGCCTTAGCGGTCTGAGCCCAAGCTGTTATGTTATGACATAAGAAATAGAAATACAAAACAGTGAGCATCAGCTGAGCGTAATTGAATAGTTAAAGCAACAGTAGAATTACCCAAGTAGGTTGCACATTGACACCATTATTGTCACCAGGTGAGTACCTCTTCTCTACATTTCAAATTCGGTGAGGTGCCTCTTCCAGGAAACCACTAGACTGGTGGACTATGATAATGCTCTCATGAAACTTCCTCCTCTATTTCCTGAATTTAACAAACTCCCTCATCATGAATAAGCAGAACATTTGTAGTTTAAGAGCAGAATAGGAGGCAGCCACTGCCAAGGAATTTGTGTATTGATGACATGGACTGCATTTTAGGCAAACTACAGGTTACTAAGTTTGGATGCTTTTATAGGACACTGAAAAAATCCTATATTAAATCAGAGGAAACAAACTTCATGACTGAAAACTAAATATGAATCACATGAAACAGCACAGGGGCAGAGAATGTTATTCATCAATAGATGTGACCCACAGTATTACTAAAATCTCTACAGTGTTGCCTTTACCCACACAAATCTATTGGCCCTACGCAAAAGTTTTTTGGTTGACTGATAGTCTCAAACGACTTTGTTTTCACTGCCTTCTCAAAAATGCAGTCATCTCCAACTGCTAAAAAATAATGTGGAGCACAGAAAAGCCTGGTATTGTTCCTCTTTTTCTTCCTACAGACCTGGGCTGAAAGGATCATTGCTCATTTCATCACTACAAAATTCAAAAGAGGCCCAGCACTCCATGCTGAAGGGAAAATAGGAACTCATCCTAATCTGTATGCAAATGTGAAAACCTCCACTTACCCCAATTATGAAGCCACACCTTGAGGTTACACCCTCATTATGGTTATGAGGAAACCAAGGAAGTGAAGTTGTATTTGGGGCCTGTTGAACAAGATTAAGTCTCGGTAGGAATATTTGGGTCATGATAGTCTGGATGAAACACAGTGGGAGTAGTCGGAGGTATTGGATGAATAACAGGGAATTGAGTGATCCCAGTTCCCTGCCTCCTCCACCCTCCCCATCTCCCAACCCTATGGAGGGTCATCCTCTTGGACAAAGTGCTGTGATGATAAGGACATACCCAACAGGAGAGTGTTGCTACAGAGAGAGTGAAATGACACATAGTCATAATCCTCAGGAGAATTAAAAGGTGCTTTTGAAATTGGGTTTGTCCCTCCTTTTGGGGATTTTGCTTCCTTGTCCCTATATTGCCATCTTATTGAGTGTCACAACCAAGTTGGATCATGTCTGTATTTCCCACACATCCAGCAAAGTACCTGTCACATAGTAGGTACACAGCAAATGTTTGTGCAAAGGAATACCAATGATCACCCTGTTGGCAGATAAACTAAACACTAGGATTCAGATGCTTGTTCCTCTATACTTGATCCACTGGACATTGTACTAGTTCTATCCTCTTCTTTTTCTCCCTTGCTTTATAGACTTTAGTCATTTTGTGTCCCCAACATCATGATTATTTTCTCTCTGGATGCATTTATGGGCTAGGAACAAACTGGAACCAAAGTACTAAAGTGTAAGTAGTCACGTTCCTTGTCCCTCCTTTGTGAAGAATATTCTTTGTGCTTCTGGGCTGTTCACCTTTTTTTCCCTTTCTGATCAGCTGAAGCTATTAGCTGAGTATCAGGAAGGGAGTAGATGGTAAGGGACTATTTGAAAAACTGCCATGAGTTGGGGTAGAGTTGGGTGGGGAGGCTGATAAAGGTGACAAGAATTCTGGGGATGTTTTCCTATGCTAAGTGTTTCATCTTCCTTCAAAAGCAACCTTGAAAACATTCAGAAAATATCTAAATTGTTCTCCAAGGCTTTGGGAGCTAGGGGTGTGTGTGTGTATGTGTGTGTACGTGTGTGTTATTGTGCTGATAATAAAAAGGCCCAGTTTTATTGGGGGGATAGTCAATATCTTTTACATTTATTTTACTAACATTTTGGTTTACTAACATGTTGGTGGGTTATTTAATAGAGATTTTGCCTTAAACATTGCATACCCAAAGGAACTTAGTTTGTACCATTGGTCATATAGCCAGTATGGTGGCCACTGAAGGTAGAATTGGGACTAGGAAAGTGTGAAAATAGAATAATAGAGTGGCATAAAAATAGCAGCTGACTAGGAGGGAAAAGGGTAGTCAGAAGGCTGGAAATTTACCCAAAAGTGGAAGATGTTTGACCTGGGGTGGGGGAAGCTAGATATTCCAAGTTTAGGTCTGAAGGCACGTTGTCTTTGAACAAAGTGTGTAGTGTTTGCTAAAAACACAGTCAAGGAATCCACTCTGAGTTTAAAGCTAGATGTCTGGTCCTGTTTTGAGGAACTCTATCCCATGGACTGAGGCTATGCTTTCCCACCTTCTGTGTAAAACCTCTGAGAGTTAATTAGTATCCTCTGCGTGTTTTCATCGTTAGTACTATTTTCTTGGCTCTGACGGGTCCTTGAAGAGAGGATTGCTCCCACGCTCCTTACGTTAAGGTTTTTGTTTTGATCCTTTTTGATTTCTCATGTGGTAGTCCTTAGGGTTCACCAGGAAGAGAAGAGTTAGCATCTAGATGTTCTACAGTCAGGTGGCTAAGAGAGGTGACACGGCTCTGTGCTGGGTCCCAAAGCCTCAGATGGAAGGCCCTGACACATCAGTCTGCTTCAATTAACACTGTCTCACTGGGCGCCCTGTCAGACGACTAGGAGTGGAAAAAGTGGTCAGTGGAAGGTTTCTGTTAGCATGCTAGCACTTAGTTACTGACCTATTTTCCAGAAAAAGGGCACTACTTTGTGTGGTGAGTAGTGTTTAATTAAAAAAAAAAAAGTGACCTGGCAATTTCCTCAGAATCACACTTGGTATGCTTGACCTGCTGTTGGGGAATACTTTTTAGAAGTATTATGACATATAATGATTATATCTCTCTTTTTAATTTTTTTGGTGGGGGATGGGGGCTTGGGAGCGGGATGGAGTGGGAGGAGGCAGAAAGGGTGGAGGGTGGAACAAAACAGGAACCTACACTGCTGTTTCAAGCCTATTCTGCTATGGCAGTACATTAACTGTGAGTATCTGTGTAAGGTACAAGCTTTACTGTTAGCTCTTCAGTCCACAAACCAAATTTTAATGAGTTATTTGAAAAAAAAAAGCTGAGCCTTTGGTAAAAGTTTAGCAAAGTGCTGAAAATATTTACAACAACATTTAGATCTTAAAATAAGATACTAAAATAAAAAATACTGGGAGCATTATTTCTTACCTCAAATACTGTTCCCGTTGTAGAAATACTGCTCCCATTGTAGATAATAGCTTTTGAAGTATATGAGGATTTATCAAGGAACTCCTGATTGCTCAATCAGGTTCTAAATTTTAAGAATTTGACAACATTTTTCACCCATATTACATATTAATCCTTCATATTTTACCTTTAAATGTGTATTTGGTTCTATTAGTTTTGTTTTCTACTTCTGGAATTTTCTCTTCACTTGAACATATTGACCTTTGTCTAGACACTTTTGCCTATAGTTTAATGATGCCTTTAAAAATAATATTAAATAATGACAGAGGTAATCTATGCAATAATGAAGGCTCACTGACGTCTGCCTGATCTGTTTTACTAGAAAGGCCAGAGCTTGACAAAGATCAAAATGTAGTGGATTCTGCTTGTTGTTCCCAGATAAGGGTTGTTTACTTAGCTGATATTTGTTGAGTTCACTAAGGTACATATGGTAACTGGAAATTACCCAGGAGTCATAAATGTGGAAATGAGCTTCAAGATGCTCAGGCCAAAAGTCCGGGTATCACCTTTACCTCTTCTCTTTCTGATACCCTGCACACCATCAGCAAATCATCTTGGCTCTACCATTAAACTATCACTATAACCCAGCATCTAACTGACCCCTTTGTACCGCCACTTGTAACCATTCTGGCCCAGGCCGTCATGCCGTTGCTGGATTGTTGCCATCAGCTCCTCCCTGAAGGCAGAATTGACAGGAGAAGATAAAACTGGCAGGTGAGAGATGGCTTTACAAATATTTCTACTTCTTTTTACATTTATGAACAGGTTGTGCGTAAACTTCTGTCAAAACATTTGATTGCAAAAACCAGAAACGCATTCAAACTAATTTTACACAAAGAAGGAAAGAAAGTATAGCCAGATTCCACAAGGAATAAGTCCTGGGAACTGGAAAGTCAGGAATGCATATTCCACTGTTCATCTCCTTGGTTGCTGGTGGTCACTGCTCTGTTGTCTCTGTGTCTATTATATCCTCTCATGTTACATCTGAGAATGGGCACTCTGAGCTTCAGTGTACATGAAGTAAATGCCACCCAGCCCTAGGTCTACACGGCTTCCTCCTAGTTCAGGCTAATTAGTAACTTTATAATTCAATTCCAAATTCCCAGAGGATGATCTCTTGTCTTGGCTTATTTCAGGTGTCTGCCTCAGATCTAATCAGTTTGTACCAGCAAACAGTCTCACTGATTAAAACACTGTTGCCCAGACCCATCATTTAGCAGGAGCTTGAGAACCCATTCAGAAAAAGGGGCTTGAACTAGGCAAACCAACTAATTTAACATCTCTCCTGCAATTTACGAATAATTTAAATTCAATATTCTGCTAAATGGTGTAGTGAATCAATTATTGTCATGCACACCTCCTTTGGGACTCAATAAACTGAAATTAAGTCAATAAAGATGAATGCTAGCAGGTGAGGTAGACTTATTCTACCTTACAAAGAGATTTTGCCAATAAATAACTTCTAGTGAAAATGTTGACTTTCAGTTGCTACTGTCTTTATTTTAAGCAGCATCCAACTGCCCCTGTGAGACCAGTACCAGAGCCTTCATTAGTCTGGTAAACTTTAAACCAGATAATAAGGACTGGCCAATTTAGAAATGTTATGAATTCTTGGTCTTTAACCTTCCATGCCCGACAATTTAGTGGGCTGCCTTTCTTTTTCTGTGTGTGGTTTCCTTTTTTAAATATTATCTTTTTGTTTTCACGGTATTAATTAAGTGTTGTTTGGTGCTACCCTGACTCAGCTAAATGTAATATATATATATATAGAGAGAAATATATCCATAATTTGTCAGTGGTGTGCTACTACATCATCATGTCCTGTTCCATTCTTCAATAAGCAGGTAAGAAAGAATTCCATTTAGGAGAAGGTCACTTGCCCAAAATCAATCCAAATGCAAAAAGAGATTGAATTGCTTGAAATAAACATACTTATTCATTTATTAAAATGAAACATAACAGGCTGGGTGTGGTGGCTCACGCCTGTAATCCCAGCACTCTGGGAGGCCAAGGTGGGAGGATCCCTTGAGGCCAAGAGTTCAAGACCAGCCTGAACAGGAGTGAGACCCTCGTCTCTACAAAAATAGAAAAATTAGCCGGGCGTGGTGGTATACCTGTAGTCCCAGCTACTCAGGAGGCTGAGGCAGGAAGATCACTTGAGCCCAGGAGTTTGGGGTTGTAGTGAGCTATGAAGGTGCCACTGCACTCCAGCCCAGGTGACAGAGTAAGGCCCTGTCTCAACAAAACAAAACAAAACTTTCCTGAGAGATTATTATGGGTAAAATTCTGTGCTTTGTGCTAAATTTCAAAATAAATAACACAAGTTATTAATTTTTTACTCATTTTATTGTAAACTTAAAAATTTCAGTTAATTTTAAATTAAATTCTAAATTTTCAGTTCTAATTTTAAAAACAAATTGATCAATTGCAACTGACTTACAAGAAATACCATGAGTTTGAAGATCCATTATTTTATCTCTGCTATAATAAAGGCAGTTATTTTGGGGCTTTGGTGTTTTTGACTGAATGGATTTCTGGATATGTCCCAGTGTCTCTGAGCTTAGAGAGGATGGATTGCAAGTTTGTAAAGCTAACCTACATTCATCTTAAATTCAGGTATCCTCTCAGTACTGAAGTTTTGAGAATGCCAGAATGAGTTCATAATCTGATCGGAGAGAGAAAGTATGGAAATCAAAACAAAAATTCCAAAGTCAAAAGTAGGGAATTGGCTTAAATTGATGACCTCTTGAAGTCTCTTTTCCCTCAAGGACACTGATAGTAGAACAGGAAACTTGACATTTCTGAGTATCTACAGAGTGCTAAGTAATGTAGTACAAACTTTTCATATTCTTTTCTCCCCCCTCCACTTATCCTCATAAAACCCTAGGGAGAAGGTAGTATTAATCTCATTTTACACATGAGGAATCTGACCCTTAGGAAAATTAAGGAATTTTCCCAAGGTTGCACATGTTACCAGAGCCTGGATTGATATTCATGTCTGGCAGACAACAAAGCCCAGGATTTTTCCACTACACCACAAGGCCTCTCAACAAGAAATTGTCCTTTCTTCAAAAAGTTTTGTAATTCAATGTTGGCAAATTATTCAATAGATTTATTTTAAATCTAGTGTAAAGGAAGATCATAAAATCCTGTGGGAATGTGATCTGTTTTGCAATTTCCCCCATGGAGTCACTTGTATTTTTAAAAAGCTCTCCAGGTAATCCTAACATTCCCCTCCCCACTGCCTCCCAATGCACTTCTGCCTCCTGTTAGTCGGTCAACTCCAACCCATCAGGCACAGTCTATGGTGTCACCATTTCCAGGCCTTCCCTGGCCAGTTAAGTGGCTGTCTGCCGTCCTCTTCCTCACATTATTCCATCACCGAACTCATCACATTGTTTTACAATTACTTATTTACGTTCAGGTCGTCTCGGTTAGACTATGGAGAGATTGTTGAAAGCAAGAATTGCATTTTTGTGTCTTTAGTACCTAGCACAACGCCTGACACTCAACAAAATGTGTTTCAGGGAAGTAAATTCGTAAAGACAAAGTTCAGAGCCACTTGGGAATAGCCTAATAAAGTCCTCAAATCTGTTTTATTGTTCGTTACACCCAGTGAGTTAACTGCCTAATTTAATAAATTGTAAACCACAAAACAAAATTTTACAGGGTCCAAGGGTAAGACGTCGTCCTGGCGTGCGGAAGCTGCGTGGTGAACTACATTTCCCGAAACCCACGAGCCCCGGTCGTAGTTGGTTTATGACTGTCTTGAAGGCTGGTCACATCAACCAATACTGTGACGAGAATTTCTCGGGGTTGGGGGGGGCAGGAGGCTGCCAATCACAAAGAGGAGGGCGGGTGCTTCTGATTTCGTTTTGGAACTAAAAAACCCTTTGTAGTTCTTCTGCGGCTTTTCGCTGGACCAGAGGGGGCGGGGAGTCAGCAACCCGGAGAATGTCCTCCCCGCCCCCACCCCCGAGTTGGAATTAGTCTTTATGCGCTTCCCTCCTTGCGTCTTTCCCATCCTCCGCACCTCTGCTTCCCATCCACCTTGCCTTGGTGAGCGCACTCTCGGGCAGGATCCCCCCAGCATGAATCTCCCTCTGCCTTTTCCAACTTGAGCCGGACCTTTGCGTCCAAGCACCCACGCGAGGCTGGGCCAGTGAGCCGCGGAGAGGTCTGAGCCAAAACTTCATCCACCCTCCTCTGCCCTCTCAAGAGTGGAGGAGCCACCGGGGGTTACTGAGTGGATCATCAGCATTAGGGCGGATTTAGGGTTCTGAAAACGAGCAGCGCGGTGTTCACTGCCCCCCGCGCCCCCGCCCCACGCGCACTCACCCCGCGCGCCGACTGGATTCGGGACGGTGTGTCACTGGCCAGGGCACACACCCAGCCCGGGAGCGGTTCCCTTTTGGCAGCCTCTTCCATTCCAGCAGCTACCTGCTGCGGCTAGAGCCAGTCTACCCACAGGAAAGCTTCAGGAAAGAACCCGCTTTTCCCCGTCTAGGTTTCTGTCCTTTCCTGGTACCCTCCTAAGTCTGTCATCCTCTTGCCACTGACACAATTGTTGCCTAGACGCTCTTTTCCAAAACCCAAACCCAAACCAATCCAAGACAAAGCCTATCCATAAAGCAACAACAATAATATCGCAGCCAGCGGCCGGGAGCGTGTTTATGCTTTCGCCGGTGCTTAACGGGCGAAGGCATAAACCCCCGCTGTAATCACCGAATTCGAAATAAAGGTTTCCTGCTGCTTGTTAGTCGTCAACATTTTTACTATGCCAGCTGCAGGAGCAGCAGCTGCATACTCTGGCAGTGCGATTGGGGTAGGCGAAATTTAGCCAGCGTCTGGGATTTTCGCAGAGGATAAATTAAGCCCCCGCTTGGCTCGGGCTGGGGCGCTGGGGGGGGGGCGGGCGGGCGGGGGGAGGGGGCAGCGGTGCGCATGCGCGCTTCCGCAGCCCTGCTCCGCGGAGGCCCAGCTGCCGCCACCGCCGCGGCCGGCGCTGTGCCCTCGGCTGCCGCCGCTGCTCGGGGCGGGCGTTGGTGCCGTGTGCCGCGGCGCCCTGTCGGGCGAGGGGGAACGGCCGGGCGGGGAGAACCCGCGGCCGCCGCGGCGCCTGAGGAAGGCAGCCGGGGCTCTGACGGGGCGGAGAGGCGGAGAGCGCGCGGCCCACCCCGGGCGCCCTGCGTGCGATGCCGGGCGGGCGGCGGCGCTGAGCGGCGGGGAGGCCCGGCGGCGGCCGCGAACGGGGAGCCGGAGCGGGAGCGGGAGCGGGAGGACGCGCCGAGGGACTGCGGGGTCGGGGCGGGAGAGCCGCGGCGGGGCCGCGGGCCATGGACGCGGCGGCGGCGGCGGGGGCGAGCCGGGGCGGCGGCGGCGCGGCGCAGGGTCCGCCCGCGGCCAGGTGAGGCTGGGCTGAGCCGGCTCGGGGCGCCGCCGCCACTGCTGCTGCCGCCGGGCCCCGGAGCGAGGAGGAGGCGGCGGCGGTGGCTGAAGCGGCGCCA
The DNA here is from genome assembly GCA_023783475.1 of Daubentonia madagascariensis. Taxonomy (NCBI): domain Eukaryota; kingdom Metazoa; phylum Chordata; class Mammalia; order Primates; family Daubentoniidae; genus Daubentonia; species Daubentonia madagascariensis. The sequence continues at coordinate 19,583,822 of JAKFHU010001815.1, read as the reverse complement.
CAGCAGCCGCGGCGAGCAGCGGCGGCCTCGGAGGAAGAGGGGTCGCCGCCCGGTGTTCTTGTGGCCGCCACTCTCTCGTCGTCGCAGCATTTCCTGTTCGGATTATCTTTTGCTTCTCCCCCAGCTGCCACCTTCCCCTCAAACTCCCACTCCTCCGTGTCCTCGGTTGAAGCTGCCCTCGGCCCAGCTCGTCTCTCCCGCTCGGGGACCCCCTGTGCCTCCGTTCCCGGGCTGCGGGGTAGTCCCGCTGAGACCATGAGGAAATTCAACATCAGGAAGGTGCTGGACGGCCTGACCGCCGGCTCGTCTTCGGCTTCGCAGCAGCAGCAGCAGCAGCAGCACCCGACTGGGAACCGGGAGCCGGAGATCCAGGAAACGCTCCAGTCCGAGCACTTTCAGCTCTGCAAGGTGAACGGAGCGCGCAGTCCCGCGAGGCCGGCATTGAAAAATTGGGGTAGTTTTAAGGGGCAACTCGGGCTTTACTGGGGAGTGCAGGGGAAGAGAGCGCCAATAATAATCATAGCTGTAAAGGGCTGGCTCCTCCTCTAGCGAACGTTTCTTTGATGGGTTATTTTGGAGATTTGTATCTTACTCTTTTTCCTTGATTTTTTTTCTCTCTACCCTTTTCACATGCAGCAATCGCTTCAAGGTTGCTTCAAACGTAGTATCTGACCTTTAATTCGTATTTTGACACTGCCGGCAATGATCTGGAAGCTTTTATATTCAAGCATTTTAATATATTTCACCAACTTTGAAATTTCCTTTGGAGACAGTGTCTAATGAATATTGTTTATCTAAAAGCCAAACCTGTTCTACCAGATCTTTGCTCATCACTTTTCCCTTAAAATGTGGTATGAGTGGCTTACAGTATGAAATCGCAGGGTTCTTTTATCCTTGTGTTTGGTTAAAAAGTTAGTATGGAGATTTTTTTCCTGTTAATGGCACGTAATTGTCATAGTGTTCAGTAATTCAGAAAGAATGATGCAGCGAATTAATTCACCGGCTGCTCATTCAGAAATACAAGCTTGTTTTGGTATTAATACATACCTTCCTTATAGATAGCCATGTGTTTGTGTGTCAGAGTTTCTTAAAAATGTGTGCATATATTTTTTGCCCTCGTGCCCTAAAATGATTATGGCCTCAATAGTAAATTGCAAAACTGTATGTTGTACTCGTTTTCATTCTGTTACAAGTGTAAAATGTTGGAATAGAGGTTTGATAATTGCTTTAGTGAATCCTTGACTAAGGTAATTAGATGACAGCTTTTTCTTAGAAGTTCTTGCATTTAGCATCCAAATAAAGTAATGATGAAGCCATTACTACCAAAATAAAGCATGAATTGATACATTTTTCTTTTATAGTCTACATTTGTTAAATATTTGTAAAAACTATTGGGTTAGCTGTACATTGAAGTATTAGTATAGAAAGAGTTACTTTTCCTGGTTATGCATGAACTTGAAATAAGTTCTTGCATTTAGCATCCAAATAAAGTAATGATGAAGCCATTACTACCAAAATAAAGCATGAATTGCATTTTTTAATGGATTTACAGAATTTTGGATCACTGCAAACTTTAGTCATTTGGTGTCAGGTGTAATAGTATAGAATATTAATAAGAAATTTTCTTCTGTGGAATACCAGTATTATGGAAAAAAATTAAAGTGTGTCACTGGGATAGATTTTTGTTTTTTTCAGAGTCTATGTGAATAACTTTGTTAATGTAGATTTCACTTTTAAAGCAGTGAGCGTATATGTGTTTTGCATGGGTGATAGTTGGTTCTAAATTCTAATGGCTTTATTGACTTTTCTATTTTTAAATTTCACTTGCTGCCTTGGTTGCTGTGTTGTCACTTGCCCATCCCTAGACTGTTCGGCATGGATTTCCCTATCAACCCTCAGCCTTGGCCTTTGATCCTGTACAGAAGATCCTGGCAGTGGGAACTCAGACTGGTGCTTTAAGGCTGTATCCTTTCTTTAATTTTATTTTTTAACTTTTACTTTGTTCTCCCCAGTCCTTCTATGTTGCTTGAAAGAAATTTTTGGAAAGAAATTTTTATTTTCCTGTTTAATTCCAAAGAAATGGTGTGATCAGGTATATATTATAAGAAATCATATGGTGTTGCCTTTTCCCATTTGTACATATATTCAGGTTATATATTGCTGTGATGTTTCTCAGCTTAGTTTAAATAGCTAAACATGTATCCAAATAGAGGTTTAAAGTTTTGCTATAATGACTGCTTTCTTTGCAAGGAGATAGAAGTTCTTAAGTGAAAATACATCTGCTTATATTAGTGGTCTGTTGAATGGGGTATGTTAAGGATGAGGTTTAAAGACAGTAGTGCAGTGTACATTTTAATTGCTTTTAAAAATATTATGCATGGTAGATGTTGAGCTTATGACCTATTTATTATTCTAATGAATTAGAGGTTGGATTTGAGTTTGAATTTGGTTGTTTCTGGCACGTCCATCTAGAAAAATCATTAGCAGAAGACAAATGTAGCAAATTAATTTTCTGTAAATAGTTTTGAAGGTTAATATTTCTAGAAGTTTTAGGGGTTTTCTTGAAAACTGCATAGGGATTAGTGTACTTTCTTGATACATTTTTCCTTTATAGTCTACATTTGTTAAATATTTGTAAAAACTATTGGGTTAGCTGTACATTGAAGTATTAGTATAGAAAGAATTACTTTTCCTGGTTATGCATGAACTGTAGTAGTTTTGTCATAAGGATTTTTTTCAAACACTTCAAAAGATTTTTTTCAAGATCATTTTTTTAGTCTGAACAATGGAGACTACTCACTTTTTCTTTTTAACTTGAAATAAAATTTGTTTTTGCTTTTACTGTGACATTTAACCAAACTTAACCTAAATATTCTTATTTTTAAACTTAAACATAAGATTTTAAGAAGAAAATACTTTGTTCATCCATCTATAGGATATCTGCCTCCTACATAATGTAATGTAGGTAATGTGTTGGTAATAAATAGAAAAAAAATCACTAGCTGGTCTCAATAGACATTACTATTGTCAAAAAAAAATGAGGTGGAGGAGGAGCTTTACAACCCTTTACGTTTTAGATTTATCTGGCTTCTGAGGAGGAAGGAAAACTGCATTTGAGTTAAACATGTGCCAGACATTTTACTTACCTTTTAAATCTTTATTTCAAAAAAGTTCTGTATGGCATCAGGATATGCCTCAAGTTTCATTGTGATTCAGGTGCTATCTTCAAAATGCTAATAAAATTTTTCAGAAGGACTATTGAACTGTGTTACTAAGTAAAGTCTACCATACATAGTAAATACTAGTAGTGCAGTCATACCTATTTAAATGGTAAAATATGGCCAGGCTAGATCTGAATCTGTTAATTTCTGAGCCAGTATGTCTAAACTGCTTTTGCCCAAATATCTAGATAGTTGAGACTAGAATATATTTTGGCTTCAATTGTTTAGATATTTTTATTCCTGAACCCAATGATCAAAACCTTCTAGTTTAGGGTTCCTATTTTAGTCTTGAGAAGATGGAAATGAAGTTATTTTGTCAGTGTGGGTGCTGAGTGTTCAGCAGGACTCTGTGTAGTGACAAGACTAGTGCATTGTTGGACCTAGATGGACTCTTTGGAACTGAAAGCAGATTTTTTTTTTTCTGAGAAAAGAATTTCATAGCTGGACTAGAAGAAGAAAAGTAAATTTGAATTAAATCAGTTATTTTTTGATTATTTTGCTTTTCTTTTAAATGAGTTCAATTTTTACTATTTTCCCAGTGTGGTCTCAACAATCTCTTGGTATGTAACTGTTTTTCTTTTAAACAGCTAATCCGGTCCTTTTATAATTTCATATAATTATAAATGAGTACCACTAGCAAGGCTGATTTTATAAAACCAAATATTTTTCTTAGACAACACTTTTATCCCTAATGCATTTGAGTAATTAACAAGTTGACACAAAAGGTTAAAATGTTAGGCCTAATGCTAATTACCAATTAAAATCAAGGATCAGGTGGCCAAAATTATCACTTGTGTATGACTTCTGGTGTACATATTTTTTATAATTAAATATTATATGAATGAAAGTGAATCTGTAATTATAGTTTACAATTATATTCTAAAATATTTTTTAGAACCGCTTTACTATATTTAGAATGAAGTCTGGAAAACTGTTTACCAAATCTCTGTTTTCCCTTTTTATGAGCTTTGTATGAACATTCCAGACTGTTAAATTGGCTTGCCTACCAGTAATACCACCTAGTCGTTCCTTCTGTTAGATTTAAGTAGCAGATGAGCTTATGAGCTTTATTTATTATGGCTCTGATTTATAGAAAATGACTAAGACCTTTCTATTTTCATCTCATTTTCCACATTATGTGGTTTAAGATAACACATTTCTCTTTGTTATTTTTGAAGCTTGACACCTAAATTTATAAATTCTAATTTTAAAGCTCCATATTGGTTTAACATGCAGATTTATTACAAGTATATATATTGACCTTGCTCTTTTGTATTTTTTCCTATTGTAGTTGGCTTCTTTTGATCCTTTTCTTTAATTTCTTATATTATAGACTCTTGTAATCTGTAATACATTTGTCCTAAAAGGTATCTTAAGAGCAGAAATATACTCCTAGATAAAATCTTTTCCTTCATTTAACTGCAGAGCAAAAAGTGGATGTTTTCAGAAGTAGGATCAGGCTATTAGAATTCCAAATGCATATCTAATTTGACTAATAGAATATCTTCTGAAATGTTGGAGGACTATACCAAGTTGATCTATCTTCCTTGAGTTAGAAACAAAAAACTAGATAAAGTTATATCTGATATTTAATGTTTGTAGACAAAGGTTAGTGAAAATATGAATCCTTAAATAATACCTAGCCAATAATGAGGCAAAGTAAATTTAATGTATTACTGCACTAATATATACAAAATGACTGATTATATTGTTATAAATATGCTTCATGCTCAACCTTTTTCTGGAGAGAATATGAGGTTAGAATAGGAAGTCATGTAGTGATGTTATTGAATTATCTTAATTCTTCTCTTTTTGCTATGTAGAAATAAGTACAGTTTGTTTCTTATGAGCAATGTAGGGATAGGGATAAGAACTATTGGGATAAAATGATCCATTATCTATTCCCTTATGGATAAGTACACTTGATCTCACCCAAAAGGCTGAGAATGGATATCCATATGGATAAGTAAAAGGAAGAAAAGGTTCTGACCGAAGAATGAGGTGTTTTTAATACTTCTGTTGTCTTTATCTAGACTTCTGATTTGAAATTGCTTCATACTCTAAGGTAATCATGGGATACCCTGATCTTATTTTTAAGGTAAAATTTTGTCTAATCACTGTGAGTCATTTTATATATGAATATTTTAAAGACTAAGCAGAAAAATGGAATTTAAAATTTACTGAATTTGTATAAACATTTGAGGTTGTTTAAAGTAATTGTCAAATTATTATCAAAGAACCTCATTTATTGTCTTCTTGACTTGTGTAAAGTACAGTGTAATAGGCAAGCACTATTTTGGTAAGGCATGGACTTTAAATTGCAGTGTAATATTGCTGGATACAGGCTTACAAAATGATTTTTTTTACCTTGAAGTTCATTAAACAAGCTCTTATCAAGTGTCAGACAACATTAGATTATAAATTCTGGCCTGAATTCTGGTGGTTGTTTTTCCACTAAAGAATTATAGTAATTATGTGTACTTTAGAATTAGCTTTTTTCTTACTATAAAAATGAAGATGCTGTATTAGATGATTTATTCAACAAACAATTCTGTGATTTCAAGTAGGTATATATTGTTTAAAAAATTTCTAGTCCTAACCAGAGGACGGGAACTAGATAAATGTATTTGAAATTAGAGAATTATTTAGGGCTATACAGATGCAAAGTCGAATTACATGTTAATTCATTGCATTTGATGAACATTTCTACACATTGGTAGATAAGGATTCAGAATGGCAGGGAGAAAGGAGAGGGAAAATTATTTTAGGTAAGAAAAACAGTATGGGGAAAAGTATGGAAGAGGGAATTTATCATGGTAGTTTGGAGGAAAACTAAAGGGACTGGTTGGAATAATTGAGTTGGGGGAGAAATAAGGACCCAGTTGGTCGAGGGCCTTGAATGTTAACCTAGGTATCTGCGTGTTATTCAGTTAGGAATTGCAGTTATGTAAGGAGATGCTGGCAGGAATAAAGTGTGATTTTTTAGCATGATTAATGGGGCAGTGCTGTCATAGATGAAAAGAACAGTGAAATCCGTATAGGTAGTAAAGTGGACCTTAAACAGGCATGGCAGAATAGGAATTGGAGAAGGACTTGATGACTCATTTGTATAAAATCTTAGGGGGCAACTAAAGATGGCAAAGTTTTACGAATAGAACACTGAGGCAGTTATAAGAGAGAAATGAAAAACTTGGTAAAGAGATGGCAGAGAAATGTTGAGTTTGAAATTATGTCGTCTTTTACTTTTGTCATATTGCCATTTTGAGAAGGTAGCCGAGACTTCTTATGTTAGCATGAGAATTTGATACGCTTTTATGCTTGATTTCCTTTTGGGCTGGTTCTTGGTGATTTTCTGATTTTTGTTATTGAATTTATGTTTAAAGTGATTAGCAGCTGTTTGGCTTTGTGCATGTATTCTCTGTCAGTATTTCTCAATAGTGGTAGCATTTGGGGCAGGATAATTCTGTGGGTTTTTCTGCCACATTGCAGGATATTTAATATTCCTGGTTCCCACCTACTAAATGCCAGTGTTGCCTTCCCTGTCACTGTGGCAACCCAAACTCTCCCACACACTTCCAGGTGCTCCTGGTTGAGAACTATACTGCACGTGGCCTTAGTTCTTCATCAGTTAAATAGGAGTAGTAACTACCTAGCTCATGAGGTTATCGTCAGGTTTAAATGTACTAATATGTGTGTATGTAGCTTTAAAGACCACACAGGGATGTTTTGGTGAATGTTCAATACATTCACCAAATACAAATTGTTGTTATTATTAATGTGAGAGTGTTTCTGGGGCTTTAATTTTCAGGTTCTTTATTCATTGATTTCACTAAATACTTTCTGAGAGACAGCTAGGTGCGAGGCACTGTGTAGGAAGGCCTTCATTTCATTTATTTTTGTAGCTGATGCACTCTTTGAAGAACAGATGTTGAAAAGTATTTAATATTATTTTTCTCTTTGAGCTTGTCTTTAAAATGCTTGTGTTCTTCTCAACCACAAGTTTTGCAGAATTGCTATTTAGATATAATAAGATAATAAATTTGAAAGTTTCTCACACGTATTAGGTACTAAATAAATGATTGTTTAATAACTTTCTGTACTGTACTTGTAAGATAGCATTAGAATGTTTTGACTTGCTGCTTATTAATTTTATTTTTCAAAACCTAGTTATACTACTGAAAAAGGATTTGGAAGTGATTTTTGTTTAAAATAGTTAAAAGTGAAATAGTAATTAGTTTAGCTAGAATTTAGCCAAATTTTTATCCACTCTTCCCCGCTCCATCCTTTTTTTTCTTAGCCACTTTTCTCCCTCTCCATCCTCTTTGTTCATAGAAGAGTTATGGTCATTTGGAGTTCTAGTTATATAGGAGAAACAAGGACCTTGCAATATTTCTCAACTCTTAGTGCTTCATTAAAGAGGAATTTACATCAGAGAAAGAATGAGTACCGTCTCAGCTGTAAGTTGTGATTCTCAGCATGGACTACTGCAGCAGGAGGAATAGACACATTTACTTCAGAAATAATCAGAAATGGAATCTGCCTGGAAGCAGTTTATTTTGCGATGGATTTGTGGAGGGAAACAAAATGTGATAGAAACTGCATGGCATTGAAAAGGATAACTATTAAGAGTATCAGTCTGTGCTTTGTAAGCCTTTCTGCTTAAAGTAAGATGGGTCTTTATTTCTGTTTGATATTCTTTGTTTTTCAGTATAATTCATTTGAAATTATAAGTTTACTTTGCCATCCTAAACGAAAAAGTAAAGGAATTTTGGACAAATTACCTTATTATTTAGAAGGTTTGTGTTCTAATTTTCAGGCTAATCTTGGTATAAGTGAACTAAAATCTCTGTGTTTCAGTTTCCTCTCCTGTAAAATGAGGAAATTGGGATGTGTGATTTCCAAGAGTCCTGCCAGCTTTAGGATCTTAGAATTTCTTTTTCTGTGGAGGATTTGGGAATTCTTTGGACCATGTCTCTCGAGTGATTTTCTGATGGACTGTTGCGAGTACCTGTTAAGGAGGATGAAGTATTAGACTCCATCCTGTTGTGGCTTCCTTTGCTTTGTATCCATTGACTGCATTTATAATCCAGGTCAGTAGATGCACAAGTGTAAACCTTTGTTTATGAAAAAGCGTGTGAGTAAACTAACACAAATGTTTTTCCTTGAAACAGCAAATCGCATTGAATAGTAAGATGGTGGGTTGTAGCATTTTCTTTGTATAACAGTTAAGGTCTCATATGACATAGGAAACTTGGGCAATTTTTAATACCATTAACAAAGGTTATCTTCCTTTCTTGGGTGTTAATGGTTGGGATGTAAAATTAAAATGAATTTACTTAAAACATAATACTGAGTGCCTAATCAAATGATCTTAATAATTTTTATACAAGAGATTTAATGTAGAGACTGTCTTCCTTGAATCTCTGGTATGTAATTTGAATGCTAAATTTGGTATTTGTATAGTAACTTAAAATAGTAATAACTGGGAGTATACGTGTAAATAACTGGGTATAGGGTTGAGTGTCACTAAATAAAAGATAAGCTTTGGTTGTTATATTAATGTGGCTTTAATTTCATAAATTGGAAGAGACACATTTTTTACAGGAAGAAAATTAATGATCAGAGTACCAGTATTGATTTGTTTTGCAGTGTTTAAATGAGAATTTCCTGACCTGATTTGCCACATTAGCATCGTCAGAAGATATACGTAGTATTTTGGGACTGCAGATTAAAGAAATGGTTTTTTGGTTTGGCCTAAACAGATGTTCATCTGTTTAAGAATATTAACAGAATGATATGAAGAAAAGGGTGCTTCATTATATACTGCTGTTATATTTGAATACCTTTTATTAAGATAGACTTTAAATACAATCTAGTACTACAGAATGTTTCGGGAAGCAAAACAAAGTGATCGTTGACTTGATTTTTATGAGATAAACTAAGAATTTATAAAACTATAATCATAAAAGACTGCCAAAAGATACTTGATACATCTCTTTTTCGTTAGTCACATGCAACATAAGTTATTCTAAGGAGAAGAAATGGTACTTTCCTGTTTGATTACTCAGACTTCTTCCTGTAAAGACATTCAGGCTTCTATATAATATAATTATTTTGTACTTTAATTTGAATACATTTCTAATTTTTATTTGCAGCAATAAAAGCCTATTTAGTGATCTTCTATATATGTGTATCATTGTTTTTAATATTTCTGAAGAATTTAAATATGTAGCAGTCATTTACTTTCAGATTTAGCAATTCCAATTGCTGTAATCTCTCATTTTCCTCATATTTCATTTTAAAGAAATTTTGGGCACTAGCTGTTTACCATGTAACTTTTTTCTTTTTCCTTTGGCTATGGATAGATGTGTAAGCTGAGGGGAGGAGGTAGGGGAAACAATTGTTAACACGGTTTGCTGTTTACTACTCAGTTTCCACATGGGCCACGTGTTTAGTGATTCCTCAAGTCTGGAATATCCTTTTCACTGTTCAAATAATTTTTACATTTAAAGCTCAGTGTCTTTGTCTTGTGACATACTTTTTGGTTTGATTCCATCCTCACTTCCAACCCGGTTAGCCATCTTTTTCTTAGTTCGGCATCTAAAAACTGAATTTCTACATTACCATTCTTTATAAGTAATATCATATAGATATTAAATGTCTAAAAATAGACCTTTGGGAAATTATACCTATAACATTCTTTTTTTTGAGATGGACTTTCATTCTGTGGTGCAGTCACACTGCAGCCTTGAACTACTGGGCTGAAGTGATCCTCCTGCCTCAGCCTCCCACGTAGCTGGGACTACAGGCACACCAGCACGCCTGGCTAATTTTTTATATTTTTTCTATGTTGCCCAGGCTGGTCTTGAACTCCTGGCCTCAAGGGATCCTCCCGCCTCAGCCTCGCAAGAGTGCTAGGATTATAGGAGTGAGCCACTATGCTTGGTCAGCATTTTCTTTTAAAATATTCTGTCAAGAACGTTACAGCATATGAGAAGATTCAGTGCAGTCCAAAGTAATGCAAATCAGCAAAATGAGTAGTATTCTCTGCTTTATCAAGGGTTCAGAAATTAGACACTAGTCAATGTATAAATTATAAAATCAGGACAGAGGGAACATACTGTTTCCTAAATGATCAACTTTATGTTCTCTAATAAGGATCATACAGAAGATGAGTATGTGTGTGCACACACATTTAAAGTAAAAAAGATCTAAATCTTTAGGAGTCAGCAGACGTTTTCTGTAAAAGACTAGTAAATCATTTTAGGTTTTATGGTCTCTATGGAAGCTACTCAACTCTGCCCATATATAGCACAAAAACAACCATAGACAGTATGTAAAGGCATGAGTGCATGTGAGCTTCAATAAAACTTTATTTACAAAATCAGACAGTGGGCTGGACTCGGCCCACAGGCCAAAGTTTTTCTATTTCTCCTTTAATTTATCAGGCAGACTTGCTTTTAAAGTATCTGAGGAGAGGAATGTTCAGTAAGGAGTTACTACTGGCATTTTTATATATATGTTTCATAAATTGCATTGGTAGACCAGTTGAAGTTTAACCTTTTAGTCACAAATAAAAAAAGATTTTAAAAAAAGAATCAGTAATTCTTAACGATACAGAGTAACTATATACTAGGTTAAATTATTTTCATAAGTGTTTTTTGATACTGTGAAAGAGGTGTTGTCTCTCTGTTGAATTATAACTAATATAATAATAAAAGTGCTTAATTAGGCATCTTTTGAGGGTGGTTCAGTGATCAGTTCTATTATTGAAGAAGTCATCTTGTTTGAGACCTTTACTTCCTAATTTTAATTAAAAATATATTGCATTTGTAGCTTTTTAATATTTTCATTAATATATATATGTATAGATATATTTAGATTGATACCTCTAAAGATAAAAGTGAATATAAGCATTTTACTAAAATATTGTGAGTTCTTAGATGTGTACAAACTTTGGTCAAAAATAACCATGGAAGAAAACCACCTGAAAAATGAATAATGTATTTTAAAAGATTCATAAGGCTCCTAGAATAAAATTCAGATGGTTACCTTCTTTAAAATTGGATATGTTACATGTGTCTTCTGGGAAAGAATGTATATGGTACTTTAATTGGAAACTGAAATTATATCCACTTTTTGTAAAATTTTTGTAGTTGCCCACTGTTTGCATTATTTCCCAGTAGCGGTAAATACAGATATAATTTCATTCGATAAATAAGGCTAATTTCTACTTGATTCCATTTCCCCAGTGTATTAATGTATGACAGGTAATTGAAATGGTAACATGTTGAGCATATTTCTTTATTTTTTTGAGCTATGATTTTAACATGAACATTAATCTGAAAGGTTTTTAAATAAAACTGATTATTTCTGTTTTATGTTAATCTTCATTTGAAAAAGAGGATTTGCTTTATACATGATGTTATTTGCAAAATATATGACTAGTCTTAGAAATTATGTGGTAGTTATTGTTAAATAGTAAGTATTTTTTAATTGGAGATGTTTTTATAATAGTTTTTGGTTCTGTTTCCCATTCAAATAAGTACAATACAGAACTTTGCAAGCTTTTCCTGTTGAGGTTGTCTGTTGAAGAGTGATTAATCCTACCCGTTCTTGAAAGTGCATAATCTTTTCTTGTAATAGCAGTACCTCTGCTTTTTCACAGCAGTGCTCTGCCAAAGGTGACCATAAATCTGGTGGCATCAGCTATCGCAGTACTTTCTGCTAAATTGCTTTCCTTTTGTGTGTTTGCTTCTTTTTTCTTTTGAAAAGGAGAAAAGTGTTGAAACAGATTTTTCCATCTGTTCAGTCTTTGTACTATATTTTTCATGATGTGTTGTATTTTTCTTTTAAAATTCACTTTGCCATACTTGAGAAAAGAACTTAGCCATCAGGCATCTGAGAATGGATGCCAGGATAAAAGATTATTTTTACTTATATGTGAGAATATACATTCTTGTTCATTTAATCCAGACCACTATTATTTATGACTGCATTTCACAGTAGACATAGCAAGTGGTTCATTTGAAAGTGTATTTATATATCAAAAGCCAGTCTAAAGAGTTGCCTGTGATAATAAATATAATTCATTTTGACCTCTTCAGAGACAAGTCTGACTCCAAATAGTAAGTGAGTTATTATCAGTGAATAATGAGTATTTTTAACCAGTCTAATTTGTTTATAAATAATAGAAAAAACTTACTCAAAATAATAGTGGAAGGGGGTAACTAGAGGCCTATTTCAACCCAATTAATACTATCATTACATTTTTAGTCTAGATGCTGCAATTACTTTTTTGTTTTGGTGCTTTTTAAAATCCTCATTGAAAGAAAACAGTTGACTGACCTAATTTTTCAAATACTATTGGACATTTATTGTAAAATGTTACAATTGTCTTGACTTAAGGAAGTTTTAAAGGTTGATCTGTTACTCTTTCATGGTTATTTTTAGCATTTTGTTAAATTTTTACTGCAGAAATAGTTCATGTTATAGTTTCACTTTAGTTACTTATTAGCAGAATATTAGAATTATGAGTCAGTAGTAAAAATTAAGTATGCCCACCCTTATTATCATAAGGATGTGGCTACCTTCATTTTTTAGAATATTATTTTTTTTAAATAGACTTTATTTTTTAGAACAGTTTTATGTTCACAGCAAAAATAATCAGAAGGTACAGAGATCTCACATATACTCTCTGTCCCTACACATTCATACCTTCCCCCATTATCAACTCCCCTACCAGAGTGGTACATTTGTTACATTGATGAACCTACATTGGTACATAATTTTCACGCAAAGTTAGTGGTTTATGTTAGGGTTCATTCTTGGTGATGTACAGTCTATTGGTTTTGATAAATGTCTGATGACATATATACACTATTGATAATATTTAAAAAAACTTCACTGCTCTAAAAATTCTCTGTGCTCTGCCTATTCTCTCCCTCCCCCCAAACCCTGGCAACCACTGATCTTCATACTCTCTCCGTAGTTTCGCCTTTTCCAAAATGTCATATAGTTGGAATGGTAAAGTTGTATATGCTTTTCAGATTGGCTTCTTTCACTTAGTGATATGCATTTAAGTTTTCGCCATGTCTTTTCATGGCTTCATAGCTCATTTCTTTTTAGTGCTGAATAATATTCCATTGTCTGAATGTACCACAATTTATTCATTAACTATTTGAGGGACATCTTGGTTGCTTCCAAGTTTTGGCAATTGTAAATAAAGCTGCTGTAAACATCTGTTTGCAGGTTTTTGTATGGACATAAGTTTTCAGTTTCTTTTGGTAAATACCAAGGAGCACTTTTTTTTAGTTTGCATTTCCCTGATGATATGTGATGTAGAGCATCTTTTCATATGCTTATTTGCTACCTGTGTATATTCTTAGGTGAGATGTCAAGGTCTTTGGCCCATTTTTTAATCATGTGGTTTGTATTCTTAGTGTTGAATTCTAAGAATTCTTTGTATATTTTGTGTAACAGTCCTTTATCAGATGTCTTTTGAAATATTTTCTCCTAGTCTGTAGCTTGTCTTTTCATTCACTTGACAGTGTCTTTCACAAAATAGAAATTTTTAACTTTAATGAGGTTCACTTTATCAATTCTTTCTTTCATGGATTGTGTCTTTGGTGTCATATCTAAAAAGCCATCACCAAATTCTAGGTCATCTAGATTTTCTCCCATCTTATCTTCTAAGAGTTTTATAGTTTTGTATTTTACATTTTGATATATCATCCATTTTGAGTTAATTTTTGTGAAGGATATGGGGTCTGTGTCTAGATTCATTTTTTTGCATGTGGATTGTTGTTCTAGCACCATTTGTTGAAAAGAGTATCTTTTGTCCTTTTGTTTTTTTTTTTTTGCCTTTGCTCCCTTGTCAAAGATCAGTAGACTATATTATGTGGGTCTGTTTCTGCACCCTCTATTCTGTTTCATTGATCTATTTGTCTGTTCTTTACCAATACTATACTGTCTTGATTACTGTGGCTTTGTAGTAAGTCTTGAAGTTGGGTAATGTCAGTTCACCACCTTTGGTCTTCATATTCAATATTGTGTTGTCTTGTGCCTCTCCATATAAATTTTAGAATAATTTTGTCAATATCCACGAAATAGCTTGCTGGGATTTTGATAGGGTTTGCATTGAATCTGTAGATCAAGTTGGGAAGAACTGGTATCTTGACGATACTGAGTTTTCCTGTCCATGAATGTGGAATACCTCTTTATTTATTTAGTTCTTTGACATCATCAGAGTTTTGCACTTCCCCTCATATAGATCTTGTACATATTTTGTTTCATTTTTTGGGGTACTAATGTAAGTAATATTATGTTTTCAATTTCAAATACCACTGGTTCATTTCTGGTGTATAGGAAAGCAAATTAACTTTTCTTTGCATCCTGCCATGTTGCTATAAACACGTATTAGTTCCAGGAGTTTTTTTTCTTGATTCTTTCTGATTATCTACATAGATGGTTATGTCATCTGTGAAAAGACACTTTTATTTTTTTTTCCCAATCTGTATACCTTTTATTTCCTTTTCTTATTACATTAGGTAGAGTTTCCACTATAATGTTGAAAAGGAGTGATGATAGGGGACATCCTTGTCTTGTTTCTGATCATAGCAGGAAAGCTTCAAATTTCTCACCATTAATTATGTTAGCTTTAGGTTTTTTATGATGTTCTTTATCAAGTTGAAGAACTTATCCTGTATTCTGACAGTTTTATCATGAATAAAAGTGTTGGATTTTGTCAAATGCCTTTTCTGCATCTACTGATATAATCATGTGATTTTTCTTCTTTATCTTGTTAATGTGATGGATTACATTAATTGATTTTCAAATGTTGTACCAGCCTTGCATAGCTGGGATAAATCCCGTTTGGTCATGCCGTATAATTATTTTTTTTTTCCATTGTTGGAGTCAATTTGGTAAAATTTTGTTGAGGTTTTTTGCATCCATATTCATGTGAGATATTGGTCTTAGTTTTCTTTTCTTGTAATGTCTTTGTCTGGTTTTGGTATTAGGGTAATACCGGCCTCATAGAATGAGTTAGGAAGTATTTCCTCTGCTTCTGTCTTCTGCAAGATTTTAGAAACTTGGTATAATTCACCAGTAAACCCATCTGGGCCTGATACTTTATGGTTTGGGAGATTATTAATTGGTTTAATTTCTTTAATAGATACAGACCTATTTAGATTGTCTGTTTCTTCTGGTGAGAGTTTTGGCAGATTGTGTCTTTCAAGGAGTTGGTCCATTTCATCTGTCTTATCAAATTGTAGGCATAGATTTGTTTTTAGGTGTTCCTTTATTATCCTTTTAATGTCTATGGAAGTTATAGTGATGTCCTTTTTTCATTTCTGATGTTAGTAATTTGTGTTCTCTCTCTTTTTTCCTTAGTTAGCCTGTCTACAAGCTTATTGATGTTGTTGATTTTTAGAAAGAACCAGCTTTTAGTTTTGTTGATTTTTTTTTCTTTTGATGTCCTGTTTGCAATTTCATTGATTTCTGCTCTAATTTTTATTATTTCTTGTCTTTTGCTTACTTTGGATTTAATTTCCTCTTCATTTTGTAGTTTCTTAAAGTGGAAGTGATTGATTTTAGATCTTTCTTCTTTTCTAATACATGCATTCAATGCTATAAATTCCAAGTACTGCTTTCTCTGTTTCCCACAAATTTTGATAAGTTGATTTCATTTTCATTTAGTTTAAAATATTTTTAAATTTCTCTTAAGATATCTTTTTGGACCCATGTGTTATTAGAATTGTGTTGTTTAATCTCAACATATTTTGGGATTTTCTAGCTATCTTTTTTGTTATTGATTTCTAGTTTATTTCCATTGAGGTCCAAGAGCTGACATTGTATGATTTATATCCTGTTAAATTTGTTAAGGTGTGTTTTATGGCCCCAGAATGTGGTCTTTCTTGGTTAACATTCCATGTGTTTGAGAAGAATATGTATTTTGTTGTTACGAAGTAGTCTATAGATGTCCATTATATCTAGTAGGTAGATGGTGTTGTTAAGTTCAACTCTGCTGGTACTGATTTTCTGTCTGCTGTATCTGTCCATCTCTGTTACAGGGGTGTTGAAGTCTCCAGCTGTAATAGTAGATTCATTTATTTCTCCTTGCAGTTCTATCAGTTTTTGTCTCATGTATTTTAACACTCTTGTTAGGTGCATACACGTTAAGGATTATGATGTCTTCTTGGAGAATTGACCCCTTTATCATTATGTAATGCCTGTCTTTATCTCTGATAACTTTCCTTGGTCTGAAATCTACTTTGTCTGAAATTCATATCTCTGATAACTTTCTTTGTTCTCAAATCTGCTTTGTCTGAGATTAATATCTCTGATAACTTTCCTTGGTCTCAAATCTGCTTTGTCTGAAATTAATAATATAGTTACTCTGCTTTCTTTTGATTAGTGATAGCATGGTATATCTTTCTCCATCTATTTGTTAAATACTTTTAATCTACAGGTGATCCCTGGGTTACAGACGAGATATGTTCCTGAGAATGTCTTTAGGTTGGATTTGTATGTAAATTGGATCCCTGATGAACAGCGCATATATGGTTATATTACGTTATAATAATAACAATACTATAATGGCTCATATGTGGTAAGAATAATAATACAGTGTTATACTGTAATAATAATAATAATACCCCTGTACTGTAATAATAAGTTACAAAAACTATTGTGATCTTTCTTTTAAGTCAAACAAACAGAACATAAAAATGAACTCATACGAAAAGTTTAGATAGGAGATAGGAGAAATTTCAAAAAAGAACATTGAAGATTAACACTCACCTAACGTTGCATTAATGCTATGCTAATAGAAATGTTATGCTTATTTTGATCTTCTAACCAAATCAATAATAACCTTTCCATTTCAGTAATTAATCCACTATGCTGCTTAGTAATAATTGATGCTTTCATTGGAGCACTGCCTTTCACACATTCCATTATTTTCGCTTTATCCTTTATAATTGTTCTGATAGTTGAGCAACTGAAGCCTAATGCTTTCCCAAAAAATGATGGCATCTGGCCTTTCTCTGAATGCTTAATTATTTCTACTTTCATTTCCATTGTAATCACCTTTCTCTTCACTGCAGGCTCACCTGGACTTGCCACGGACTTGCTTTGGAGGCGTGGTCATGAGAGTAAACACAGGCTTACAATTGAATAAAAAAGTTAAGACGTAAGTGATGCTATGCATAAGCGACCCTGTAAACAATGAGACTAGCCGCTGTATAAATATGCTGCACCAACAAACCACTTAATGCCATGCGTGTTTGTTTACATGTGTGGAAGAAACTAGTTCCGAAATTATTAATTTAATTATTTAATTATAAATTATCATTCTGTGGAGCCTTGGGAGCCAGTTCGTAAGTATGGAACGCAGTAAGTTGGGTCGTCAGTAACCTGGGGACTGCCTGTATATGGGTCTTTATATTTAAGTTGTGTTCCTTGTAGACAACATATTAACACACCTGGGTTTTGGTTTTTGATCCACTCTAACAATCTCTGTCTTTTAATTGGCACATTTAGACCATGCTGTTCAAAGTGATTATTGATATAGTTGGGCTAATATCTACCATATTTATTACTGTTTTCTATTTGCCTTTGTTTTCTGTTTCTGTTTTTGTCTCTTTATGCCTTTTATGGTTTTAATTGGGCATCCTATATGGTTCCATTTTCTCTCCTGTCTTAGAATATCAGCTACACTTTTTTTTTTTTTTAGCTTTTTTTTTCGTGGTTGCCCTAGAATTTCAATGTACATTTAAACTATTCCAAGTCCACTTTCAAAGAACACTATACTGCTTCACAGGTAGTACGAGTACCTTATGATAACAAAAAATCCTAATTCTTTTCTCCCGTCACTTGTATCTTTGCTGACACTCATTTTACTTATATATAAGCATCATAATTGGATACATTGTTGCTAATATTATTTTGAACAAAGTATTATCTGTTAGATAATTAAGAGTAAGAAATATGAAAGTTTTTATTTTACCTCTACTTCTTCTCTGATGCTCTTCCGTTTGAAGGTTTTTGCAATTGGTGACAAATTCCATCTATTTTTGTTTGAGCAAATTTTTATTACTACTTCACTTTCTTCTTCTTCCCTCTTCCTTCTTCTTCCTTCTTTTTCCTTCTTCTTCTTTCTTTCTTCTTCTTATTCATCCTCTTCTTCCTCCTCCTCCTCCTCCTCTGTCAGCCCCCCTGGAGTGCAGTGGCAGAATCATAGCTCACTGCAGCCTTGAACTCCTGGGCTCAAGCAATCGATCGATTGTCCAGCCTCAGCCTCCCAAGTAGCTGGAATTACAGGTGTGAGCCATGGCGCCCGGCTACTGCTTCACTTTTGAAGGTTAATTTCACAGTGTATGGAATTTCAGTTTGGTGGATTTTTTTTCTCTACACTTTAAGTAGTTTATTTCTCTCTCTTCTTGCTTCCATGATTTCTGATAAGAAGTTAGATTTTATCATTGCTTCTCTGTAGGTAAGGTGTTCTTTGCCTCTGGCTTATTTCAGGATTTTTTCTTTATCTTTGATTTTCTGCAATTTGAATGTAATATGCCTCAGTGTAGTTCTTTGGGCATTTATTCTGCTTGTGTTTTCTGAGCTTCCTGGATTTGTAGTTTGGTGTCTGACATTTCTTTGGGGAAATTCTCAGTTACTGCCTTAAATATTTCTTGCTGTGCTCTTTTCTCGTCCGGTTTTCCCATTACACGTAAGTTATACCTTTTGTAATTCTCTGACAGTTCTTGGATATTCTGTTATTTTTTTTTCAGTCTTTTTTCTCTTTGCTTCTCAGTTTTGGAAGTTTTTGTTGAGATATCCTCAAGCTCAGAAATTGTTTCCTTGGCTGGAACTGAGTTCATCAAAGAATTCTTGATTTCTCTTACAGTGTTTTTGGTCTCTAGCATTTCTTTTTGATTCTTTCTTAGAATTTTCATCTCTCTGCTTACATTGCCCATCTGTTCTTTGATACTGTCTACTTTGTCCATCCCAGCCTAATTCTAATGGTAGGGTATGGGGGGAGGGGAGTGTTCTGTAGTCCTCTCATTAGGTCTCCTGTCTTAGAGGGTCTGTGCTCCTGGACTGAGAACTTTACAAGTGCTTCTTAGCCCCTCCTCCTTGCACCCAGGTGGGATAGGAAGGCATGGCAGAGTGGGCTCCTGGAATTGGCTGTTTTACTTCCTCGACTTGGAAGGCTTGGACTCACTGGAGTTGGGCATTTTCCTTCCCTCAGGTTAGTTAGGCTCTGATAAAATCCCACAGGTTGGGCTGTGGTAACATTGGCATATTTAAAAATATTAAATCGTTGCTTTTCCTCTCCTCTGCTGGAAGCAGGAGGGGGTTTTTCTCCAGTATTCGCTGAGAACCTGGACAAACTCCTAGAGGTAAAACTTAGGAAAGTGTTCGGATGTCCCTGTGACCGGATCCCCTTGGAGTTTTTGACTTTCAGACTTGTCTGTGCCGAGCCTCCAGCTATTTTGTCAGTTGTAGTGTTTGTTTCCTTACCCTGGCACTGGCTCTGCTTGTGGGTTACTGCTTCAGCAAGTTGTGATTCTCTGTATTTGAATGTCTTTCTTTCCAATTTGGGGGCAGTGGGTTGTCCTGTGACCTCACTTGTCTTACAGATCTCAGATGAGTTGTTGATTTTCTGGTTTGTTCAGCTTTTTACTTCTTGTTAAGACAAAATGATGGGCAAAACTATAAAATAGAGGCATTCTAGTCTAAAAGTGTAAATAGTTATTTGACAAAGGCTTTGTATTGCATATACATTCATAGGTCATAATATACAAATGAAATGGTCTTCATTATATTAATTTTTGGTAAAGACTTATTAAACTGTTGTTTGGAGCATATTTCTATTAAGTCAATTATAAGCTAGTTCACATAAGAGTAGGAAATTATTGAAAGTTTGAAAAATAAGACTGACCTATGAGGAAATAGGGAATTCATGTTTATTTGATTTGAAGAAAGGAAATCTGAGAAATTATATAATGGATCATATGTATATAAATAAATGCCCAGAAGGTTTTCCAATGTTTCTCAACCGTGGCTACACATTAGAATTATTTGTGGAGCTGAAAAATATAAAACATACCATCAGTGCCCAAGCATGCTTAAATTTCTTCTGTAGAGATTCTGAGTCAGTGAGTCTGGCATGGGGTGTGACATCTGTAATTTTTTGTTTTTTACATTTTTATTTATTTTTATTTTAAAATATTAAGGGGGTACAAATGTTTTTGTTACATGGATACCTTTTATAATGCTTACGCTGGGGCTTTTAGTGTTCCCATCACCCAAATAGTGTTCATTGTACTGGAGATAGGTAGGCTTTATTCCTCCCCTCCTCCCCCTCCTCCTGTTCTTGATTTTCGATGACCTTTACATCTCTTTTTGCCCATGTGTGCCCATCGGTTGTCTCCTGATTATTAGAGAGTACATGTGGTGTTTGTTTTTCCATTTCTGAGATACTTCACTGAGGATAATTGTCTCCAGTTCTATCCAAGTTGCTGCAAAAGACATTATTTCATTCCTTTATATGGCTGAGTAGTGCTCCATGGTATATATGCACAGCATTTTCTTAATCCACTTATGAATTGATGGGCACTTAGGTTGATTCCACATCTTTGCTATTGTGAATTGCGTTGCTATAAACATTTGAGTGCAGGTGTCTTTTTGATAAAGTGACTATTTTCCTTTGGGTAGATACTGTGTAGTGGGATTGCTGGGTTGAATGGTAAATCTACATTTATTTCTTTGAAGAGTCTCCATACTGTTTTCTATGGAGGTTGTATGAATTTGTAGTCCCACCAACATTGTGTAAGTGTTCCTTTCTCTCTGCATCCATGTCAGCATCTATTATTTTTTGACTTTTTAATAATGGCTTTTCTGACCAGGGGTAATTTGATATCTTACTGTGGTTTTAATTTGCATTTCCCTGATGATTAGTGGTGTTGAGCATTTCTTCATATGTTTCTTGGCTGTTTGTCTATCTTCTTTCTCTGGCCATATACAAAAATTAATTCAAGGTGGATAAAAGATTTAAATGTAAGGCATGAAATCATACAAATTCTAGAAGAAAATGTAGGAAAAACTCTTCTAGACATTGGTCTAGGCAAAGAATGTGTGACTAAGACCCCAAAGGCAAATTCAGCAACAACAAAAATAAGTAGAGGACTTGATTAAATTAAGAAGCTTCTGCATAGAAAAGGAAATAATCAACAGAGTAAATAAAGAACCTACAGAATGGGAGAAAATATTCACAGATTATACATCTGATAAAGGGCTAATATCCAGAATCTACAAAGAACCCAAACAAATAAGCAATGAAAAAAAACCTCATTAAAAAGTGGACGAAAGACATGAACAGTTTTTCAAAAGAATGTCATTTTTTGTTTTTAAATCTTCATGGATGCTTGTGATGTAGAGCCAAAATCGAGAAATACTGGTTTAAATGTTTGCCAGTCTGGGCAGCAGTATTCTTACTGAGGCAGATGGTAGATAATAAACATGTTCATTACTGTGTGTAGAGAGGATGTCATTTTAAAGCCATCATAACATCTTGAGATCTGTGATGTAACAACGAGAAAATATGCTTCCTTTTTGCTCTGCCACAACCCTGGAGACAGAGTTGTGGAACTATGGTGTGTGAAATATTTGGAAAGGAAGGGGAGTTCCAGGTTTGAGTTTTATAGTGTTTTCCCTTCCTAGCAGTTTGTCACTGGGCGTGAGAACCAGAAATATAAAGAACATGGTGTGTAATTATGAGGTTAAAAAGTCTAGTCTTAAACTTGCCAGGTGATCCTC
The DNA here is from genome assembly GCA_023783475.1 of Daubentonia madagascariensis. Classification (NCBI taxonomy): domain Eukaryota; kingdom Metazoa; phylum Chordata; class Mammalia; order Primates; family Daubentoniidae; genus Daubentonia; species Daubentonia madagascariensis. The sequence goes on along the minus strand of JAKFHU010001815.1, from coordinate 19,561,782 downwards.
ACCCTGATGAGTGAAGAAGTCAGGTGACATTTCATAGATGAGAAAACTACAGCATAGTTAGGTTGTTTTAATCATCACAGAACATTTTATGTATTTTCATTTTTTTCCCAGTAACCTGATACTTCCAGAAATTTTATTTTTTAACAGGTAGTACCCCTTTTATTTGTTGAGTTTTATTTATTCCTCATAACTGTGGCATTACAGATGAAGAAATCAAAGGTCTGAGATGGTAAGTGATTTGTTTATGTGCATAGAAAATATAGGCACGTGCCACCACACCCAGCTAATTTTTCTGTTTTTAGTAGAGATGGGTCTTGCTCTTGCTCAGGCTGGTCTCAAAGGCCTGAGCTCAAGTGATCCTCCCTCCTCGGCCTCCCTGAGTGGTAGGATTACGGGCGGGAGCCACTGCACCTGGCCTTCCCTACTTTTTAATCATTATAATTTAAAATTGGGATATCCCTAACAATTTTCATCAGCATATTTTGGGGATTAATGTATATTTTAAATTATTAGATAGTAATATAAATGATCATAATTTACAAAGGGAAAGATATTTTTCTTGGGATATTTACTTACATGTACTTCTAAAACCATACCATTTCTTTATATGATCAAAGTTCTCATTTGCTTAAGAGAACACTGAATTTTCTTTGTTATTTCTCATCTGTTTAATACTTCTGTTTAAATCTTGGGTGAAATAATAATTTTTAAAAATTGAATGCAGGACAGAGGAAGTAAGTAGCTTAATTGCAAAAATGCTAAACTGTAGTCCTGTTTTTTTTCCTCTTACTGTGCTGGACTTTATTTAGGTTGCTAAATAGTTAAATTCATTCATTGCTTATGAAAGATATTTTAAAATTCCAGAAAAAGGAAATATATTTAAGAATATAATGTTTTAATTTGTTTTCATTAATAATTATAATTTTTTTGCCTTAAATTCATAGTCTTTAATTTTGCCTATTTATATGTGTTGTTAGTATTTGTCATTCGTACAAGTGGAGTCTTTTTTTTTAACGGCGTTATTGAGATATATCTGCGTACCATATAAGTCTGCAGTCCCCAATCCCTGGGCCACAGACCAGTACTGGTCCGTGGCCTGTTAGGGACTGGGCTGCAGAGCTCTCCTACCCCCACCCCCACCTGTGGAAAAATTGTCTTCCATGAAACTTAGGAACGGGTCCGCACAGCAGGAGGTGAGGGCAAGCAAGTGTATTTACAGCTGCTCCCTATTGTTTGTATCACTGCCTGAGCTCTGCCTCCTCCCCGCCATGTCTGTGGAAAAATTGTCTTCCATGAAACCAGCCCCTGGTGCCAAAAAGGTTGGAGACCACTGATATAAGTCACACTTATAAAATGTACAATTTGGTGCTTTTCATTATATTCACAGAGTTATGCAATCATCAACACCTTTTAATTTCAGAACATTTTTATCACTCCTACAAGATACCCCATACTTACTGGCCATCACTCCCACTACCCCCTCCACCCGGCCCCTTACAACCACTTAATCTACTTTCTACTGCTATGAATTTGTCCATTCAGGACGTTTCATTTAAATGAAATCAAATAATACGTGGTCTTTTATGACTGACTTCATTCACTTAGTATAATGTTTTCAGACTTCATTGGTACTATAGCATGTATCAGTACTTCATTCCTTTTTATGACTAAATATTCCATTGTATAGGTATACCACATATTATTATCCAATCATCAGTTGGTGGACCTTTGGATTTTCCTTTTCTTGGCCATTATGAATAGTGCTTCTATGAATATTCGTGTAGAATATTTGTGTGGATACATGTTTTCAGTTCTCTTGGGTGTATACCTAGGAGTGGAATTGCTGAGTCATATGGTCACTCAGTGTTCAACATAGAGGAAATGCCAATCTATTTTCCAAAGAGGCTACACCAATTTTAAAGTCTTACCAGCAATAATTGAGGGTTCTAATTTCTCCATATTGTTGCCAACACTTGTTATTTTCTGTCTTTTTTATTATAGCCATCCTACACCATGTGGAGTGGTATTTCATTGTGGTTTTAATTTGCATTTCTCTAATGACTAATGATGTTGAGCATCTTTTCATGTGCTTATTGGCTATTTACATATCCTCTTTGGAGAAATATCTATTCATATCCTTTGCCCATTTTAAAACTGGATTGTCTTTTTATTGTTCAATTGTAAAAGCTCTTTATATATTCTGGATACTAAATACTCATCAGATATATTTTATCCTATTCTGGGGCTTGTCTTTTCACTTTTTTGTTGGTGTACTGTGAAGCACAAACATTTTTAATTTTGATGAAGTCAGATTTATCTGGTTTTTTTCTCCCTGTAGCTTTTGTTTTATGTTATATCTAAGAAATAATCCAAGGTCATGATGATTTACTCTTATGTTTTCTTTAAGAGTTTTATAGTTGTAGTTCTTACATTTAGATCTCTGTTCCATTTTGAGCTAGTATTTGTATATGTGTGAGATAGGGGTACAGATCTTTTCTCTTTCGTTTGGTTATCCAGTTTTCTCAACACCATTTGTTGAAAAGATTATTTGTTTTCCATTGAATTGTCTTTACATCTTTGTCAAAACCCAATTGATCATAATTGTAAGGCCTTATTTCTGGACTTAGTTCATTCCACTGAGCTATAGATCCAGCCTTATGCTTATACCACAATGTCTTGATTACTGTAATATTGCTGTCACTTTTTGAAATCAGGAAGTTTGGATCCTCCAATTTTGTTGTTCTTTGTCAAGATTATTTTGGTTATTCTTGGGTCCCTCGCATTTCTACATGAATTTTAGGATCAGTTTGTCAATTTCTGTAAACAGCTGGGATTCTGATAGAGATTGTATTGGTTTTCTAGATCAGTTTGGTGATTATTGTCATCTTAATAATAATGTCTTTGTTTCATAAATGTGGAATGTCTTTCAATTTATTTAGGTTTTCTTTAAGCAATATTTTGTAGTTTTCAGCGTTCAAGTCGTGTGTTTCTTTGGATAAATTTATTCCTAAGTATTTATTTCTTGTGATGTTATTATAAATGGAATTATTTTCTTAATTTCATTTTCAGATTGTTCATTGCCAGTGTATAGAAATACAACTGATTTTTGTATATTGATCTTGTGTTATACAACCTTGCTGAACTTATTTATTCATTCTAATAGTTTTTTAGTGGATTTTCTATATACAAGAGTATGTCTCTATGAATAGAGATAGTTTTACTTCTTCCTTTCCAATCTGTACACTTTGTGTTTCTTTTTCTTGCCTATTTCTCCTGGCTAGAACATTCTACACAGCGTTGAATAGAAGTAGCAAGAGTAAACATACTTTTTCTGATGTTAATGGAAAGCACTCAGTTCTTTACCATTAAGTATGATGTTAGCTGTGAGGTTTTTCATAGATGCCCTTTGTCACGTTGAGAAAGTTCCTTTCTATTTCTAGTTTTGTTGAGCTGAGTATTTTATCATGAAAGAGTGTTGGACTTTGTCAAAGTTTTTTTCTACACACATTGAGATTATCATGTGTTTTTGTCCTCTATTCTGCTAATGCCTTGTATTCTGTTTATACCATGAGCTTTTTGAAGATAAGGTGGTTTATTCATTTCTATTTCCTATTTAACTTTGCCAAGTACTGTTCCTCTCACATAGCTATAAGCTCTAAAAAGTTTGTTGGCTGATCACTTTGCACATGAAGACATTTGTAAGGAAGTTGTCTCAAAATTAGAATACAGAATTTCAACTTTTTTCTTATCCTGCTGGGCCATATTGCTTCATTATTAAAATTAATCTTTAATATAATACCTGGAACTAACATGAAAAATGAATCTAGGGTATTATTTTTTTAATTGGCATATTGTTTACCACCTAATTGGTTTATGATGTTTACTCAGTACTAAAAGTTACGTTTGGTCCAGTTTTATAGTATTAGGCCAGTCTAACTTTATTAAAGACTCAGTTGTGAAGTGATAATTATAAATATTTTTCTTCTGTGTTCATTCTTCTGTTTTAAGATGACTTAATAAGCCAGGAAGTGACATTTACATGTGAAAATTGTCTCTTAATATGCCTTTGTGTGTGTGTGTACGTGTGTGTATGTGTACTGTAAGAATTGCTAATTTGTGTTGTAGTTCTGGAATTAGACTGCCTGGGTTCAAATCTCAGCTTCCTTATTAACTAGCTATGTGGCCTTGGGTAAGTTACTTAAACTCCTTGTGTCTGAGTTTCCTCATTTGTAAAAACACAGCTTATCATAGAGGCATGGAGGTACTATAGTGAGATAATACATATATAGTACTGTAGTTGACACATATTAAGTGTTCAGTAAATCTGTGATGATAATGGTAATATACTTAAAGGTCTCCCAATTTCTCTTTTATCCTTCCCTTCCCAACCAACCAACAACTACAAAAAAAAAGCCATTTAGGCAATTAGATGAATGGTTATCTGTGCTTATTTCAAATTTGATGTATAGTACTATAAATAAAAGGTTTTACTGGTTCTGGTTTTTGTTTCTGCTCATTGACACCTCTTTCTGATTCTTCATTAATTGCTAGATTTATTATGTTTTTTTTCCTGTAATTATTTCTTTTTTGCCTATTGCTTACATAGAGGATCGTGTCTAAATTACCTGCTTTGCATTCTGCTCCCAATCTATTTTAACTTTGCCTTCTGCATCTTCTCTTCATGAATGTGCCAGTTATAATGGTGTTTATCTGGACAAGGACTGTGAGTAGCCAGGAGGTATCTGGTGTGTATCATAGGTCAGATAAATTAACTGGTTTTGCTCCAGAAACAAAGATGACTAGTAGGATTAGGTAGATACCATCGCTCCTGATAGGCAAGCAGTAGAAAAATTGAGAACAGAAAGGTATCTGAGACAGGATGATTGCACCATTTTCAAAAGAATGCAATAGAATTCAGAGTTACAAGTAAAGATATAGTGACACCAAGAAAAAGATTTATAAATATTCAGCTTTCCCTTATAATTGATTCATACATATATATAGCAACAGATACCAGAATAATAAATGAATATTTCTTAATTTAATAAATATATTTGCAGGACTGTTCAATGTGTAGTCTTTTTTTTTTTTAAATTCTGGTTTTTTTCATTTTAATTTCAGATGTTTTGTTTCTTCGTGTAGTTGTGAACTAGCTATGATAAATGGGAATAATTTACCAAGCAGATCTTTTGTTACAATGTTTGACCATTTTCTAATAAAAATATTAACTCAGTAATGTCAATATTAGGAATAACTATGTAAGAAATAATTATTACAGGTGTGAAAGGATATGAATGTTTATATCTGTGACATGCTGTTTTGTGATCTGTATATTTAATATTGACATTTTCTTGCATTATGATGTTATGTTTACTGTTAGGTAACATTTAGGTCTAGCTAATGTAGTGAATACATTGTGTTAAATAATGATAATGGCTACTATTTGGTGAGTACACTCTATATGGTTTAATTCTCACTGCAGTTTTGCAAGCTAGACTAGATAGGTCTTATTTGCTTTTTATAGATTAGACAGTTAAGAGGTATAGTTCTCTCCTAGTCACAGCAAATAATGGCAGAACTGGCATATGAACTGACTTGAAAGTAGAGGTCTTCAGTTGTCACTGTGCCTCAGATGTTCCTGTGCCACAATAAATAAATAAATAACTACTAACCTACCCAAGCATCTTCTCTGGCAGTTTGAGTTTAGTAAATTTGCAATAGGGCCAGAATTCTGATACTTTACCAGGATTGAGAACTACTTGCTCTGAAATTTATGCTCTTTCCATGCTACTATATCTTGATTATATGTAAACAATATTTATTCTTAAAAATTTAATTTTAAACTTTTTGTTATGATAAAGTAATTTATTATGATTTTTTTTTTCCCCCAAATCCATAGGGTTGTTTTGGTGGTAGGACCCTTTGTGGCTGGCTTCAGCTGCATAGTACTACCCTATCTAAAGGAAAAGTTAACAAAATCAGTAACTTTGAGAAAAATCATTTATTTCAGCCTTAGAATTATCATCTGTAAAATATCAATAACAACTACCTTTCAGAGTTACTGTGATGATTAAGTGCAATTATGTATTTAAGGCACAGTGCCTGAAACATAGTAGATACTCACTCAGTATAAGTGGTTCTTATTGTTATATTAAGAAGATGTATTTATCATTTTAGCTAGAAGTTTAGTAACTATATTATGTCACAAAAAAGCATATTTTTGTCTGGAATAGTGCCATGTATAGCATAAGGGTAAAACCTCTCTTCCATGGAACTGACTTCCTAGATTTATAGACACTTTTCATTCTCCATGGATAAAATATTGATTGATGCCCATGGCAAACTGAAATTTCACAGTCAGTAGGCTACTTCTTAGATGGCCCAAATTAGTAGAGCAGTTTACTTATTCTTTGCTTACCAACAATCAGTTTTGTGTATTCCCAAATCTGCTTTTGCCTATTATATTTGATACTCTATTCAAGTAATTCACCTTAATATTATATAAAATGATGAAACCTGAGTGCAAAAAGAGTTATTTTTAAATAAAAATCTAAGAGGAATTCTTTGGGAAGACTTCATGAAGGTGAATCACTTAAAATTTCCCATCTGATTTGGTGTAAATAACTGTAGCCTGTATCTTTAAAGTTTTAAGTATCTTTAAAGTTCCATTTAAAAAGTTAATCTGGAAATCTTATACCTGGATAGTCATAGCTGTGTTTTACTAAAGAAAAATAACTCTGAACTATTAATAGATCCATACTGAAAGAAAATATCTTTGGCTAATATAAAAAGATTAGCAAAATTCTGTGTTTTGTGATAAAATAATATGTAAGGTAAGTATAATTTTTATTATTTTCCATAATAGCTCGATTTTTTTTTTATTAACTTAGTCATTGATCCTGATCTGGTCACAAAAGAGAGGTTTTACTTAATTCATTCGTGTAAAATGGGAATTATATGCTAATTGGTGCCAGAAAGAATAATTTAGTTGGAAAGATTAGAATTAGACTGACTATACTAAGGAAGAAGGGCAAGGCCTAGGCTGTCATCTGAAAAAAGAGATGGGTGAATAGAGATGTAGATATTTCTTATTTTGGCCTATCAGGGACTGATTTGCACAGTGCTAATACTAGCAATTTGAAATCTAGTTTCCTGTGGTTGGATTTGAGCAGCTGGTGTAGCAAAAAATACTACTACTACTACTACTACTACTACTACTACTACTATTACTATGACTACTAGTACAACTAATAATAATTCTAGGTGTTTAAAGGTACTATGTGCTAAATGTGTTCAATCTATTAGTTTATAAAATAATACAAAATTAATTGCTAGTAATAAAATAGAAACAAAATCTGTTGAAAAATAAATATCACCTAGAAAAATTTCTAGAAATCCAAAGGAAAAAATACATAAAAAATAGGAATTTAATCTCTGGTACAATTATTTTTTCATTAAGAACTCTGTGGCATGTATTAATAGAATGTAGAAATAGTCTACACTTGAATGTGTATTTGTATACAGAGAGGTATAATTTTATTAAATCCCACCAAATTTTAATTTTATATTTGGCATTTTACTTAATATTTACTAACTAATGAAAATTAGATTAGTATAGCAGCATGTTAAAATGACTGCCTTCTTATTTCAAGTTTATGAAGGTAAAATGCATATAACAGTGCCTGGTACATAGTGAGTTCTGTAAGTGTGTGTGGGTTTTTTGTAGTGGTTTTTTTTTTTTTTTTTTTTTAACTCAGCATACTTTATTAATTTAGAGTGTAGATGTTGGAGCCAGAAGCTTATGCATATTCCACCTCTGCACCTTTATTGTTTTGTGATTTGGGGCAAGTTACTTAATTTCCCTGTACTTCAGTTTCCTTGTCTGTTTAAATGGGGGAAAATAACATATTCTTCATGGGTTATGAGGATTAAATGATTTGATAGAAATAACATCTTTACAGTAATGCCTGACACATAGAAATGTTATGTAAATATTTGCTGTTATTATTGTATGTAAATTCGTATTAATCTGTATCCATGCCTGTTGTAAAAGATTGATACATTCTTCGGTAATACATCATGTTTCAGTTAGAATCATAGTTATGAGCTTCTTCATTATATTTTTAGCCTACTTCAAAAGACTGCAGGAATGAAAAATGACAGTAAAAAGATTATTGTTCTGAAAGCGTTATTCCAACATGACATTTGCCTACTTTTCAGGTTTGTTTGCAGATTTGGGCAAAGTTGGATGTGGATGCTTTCCAGATCAACTAACTACCTTTTCTCTTCCTTTTGTCAGTTTAAGAGGAAGAAAATAATTTGGGCCAGAATAAAGTATATTAACAATATATTATCTTGTTTTTCATATATTGCTGATTTTAGTACTTCATTTTTTTCTAGAAGGAACAGTTTTCTTCTTTTAGACTCTGAGACTTCTGATTAACAACAGAAACTGGTTGGATTGATGTATAATAAACCTAACTCTAAATCTCAACCTCAGTAAATAGCCTGTATTGAATGTTAGGTCATTGGAGTATTTATTAACCTACTATATAACTTACCAATTTCTGAAATAAAAAAGTTCACACATGCTATAAATTCCTTAATGTAATTAATGGCAGCTTTGGTCGTCCAGGAGTAGAATGTTATTGCCAGCATGACAGTGGAGCTGCTGTAATCCAGCTCCAGTTCCTGATTAATGAGGTTAGTGAATTGTTTTAATTTCTCCTACTTATATCTGAAATAGGGCCACATTGTCTTTCAGATTCATATTTTATTTAAATATTTGAACAAAAAGTAATTTCTTCTGGTGCTGAGATAGTGGCAATTCATTTTAAGGCACCGTCATGGACAGTTACGTAAATAATGTAAAAGGTTTTCTCGAAACAGTGTTGGAAATAGAGTGGTATAAGGTAAATATTTTTGGTACAAGGTGCTGCATTTAAGTATTGTTTAAGGGATATTGAACATGTATTGTATAAAAATCTGTATTAAAATATTTTAAAAGATTGAGCTTATTATAAATCACAGAATATACTTCTATAATGAATTGCTTTGAAATATAAACAAGAAACCAGCATTCGTTAGAACGTGGTTACTGCCCAGATTTCTTAAGTAACACTCAAGTTGTGTTGCGTATTAGTTTAAGTAATTGATGATGCCTTTCTTTTTGAAAATAGTATAGAAGGAGCTAGAGAAAAACATCATTTTATCAGCACAGGAAACACTATGCTTACAGATTTGAAGAAAGTTATGAGCAGCTCTGAGAATGGATGTTTACTGCAAGTAGTGACAGGGAAAGCTGGTCATAGAAAGAAAAAAGATAAATTACTCCAGAAAAGGCTCTGATCTCCTTAGCTAAAAGGATAATTTTTGGACATTCCTTTGCCCCTAAATCCTTAGGATCCATGGAATAAATTCTTAAATTTGTATGAGAGAAAATAAATTACTCAACACCTATGGCTTTTGATAGATGTTTTATTCTCATCAGGAGATTTAAGAAAAGTATTATCATGGATGTAAAAAGTATCATGGATGTAAAAAGCTACAGATGATAATATAAAAAAATTAAGTAAAACTATGATCCAGGTAATTTGCAGTTTTGTAGGTTTTTTGGGGTCAGAGGAAGTTTTTTAAAACTTCAGTATTCTGTGTAAAACTGTATATTAGGCATTTTAAGCTGTTAAAATTCTAAAAAAATCACAATATAGAAAGTTGTTGAACCCATATATGAGGACTTAAGATTATTTTTCCTCTTTTTAAGAATGTTTTACTATGGAATAATTAGACTTACAGCTAAGTTTCAAAGTAGTTACACAGGCAGCCTATGTACCCTTCTAGCTTCTCCCAGTGATAACATTTTATATAATAATAATACAATAACAAACCAGGAGAATGACATCAAAACAATACTGTTAACTGGACTACAGATCTTATTTAGATTCACCAGTTTCTACATGTACTCATTTTGTGTGTGTGTGTGTGTGTGTTTGTGTAGCTTTATGGAACAGTCTATAGATTCATGTAATGACCACCACAATCAAGATACAGATCAGCTCCGTCACCATAAAGGAATTCCTTCAGGAATAAAGAAGTTCCCTTAGCAATAAGGGAATCCCTTTGTAATTGAACTTCTGCCTGTCCTCAGTCCCTAAACCTGGGAACTACTAACTATTAATAGTTCTCAGTCTTTATACTTGTGTTAACATTATTTTTTAAAACAATACATGAGCCAATATAAATAACATATTGCAAATTAATTACACCTAAATTTTAGAAATTTTAAATGTATGCTATTTTATTCATATTATAGTATTCTTTTAAGTAAGAGTCTTCATAGACTTATTTGAGATGGCCATTTTTGTTTTTTTGATGTGCTTAAATGGTGCATTTTAAATACATAAAAATAGTATTACTGTTTTAAAAAATGTTTAGCAAATGAAAATCTAACAATGGAGAGTATCTATTTGCCTTCACTTTTAGAAAGCTATGTATGTACCGTATAGTGAAGGAGTCACTGTAGGAGGAGGTCAGCTGTTATTGCCACTTTGACTCTACATCTTCTCTTCTTCCTGGAGATTTTAAGATGGACAAACATTTTGAGAAAGAAGATGACAAGGCCTGATATTACAATGGAAATAAAAAATAACAGTGTAAATCTTTGATGCCCTGAACCTTTGAGTTCCTCTACTTAAAAGTGATAAGGATAAGAGGATGTTTTCTAGCAAAAGGGAGAGTATGTGGACTTTATGTATTTCTGCTTTCCAGTTGCCATGTTGTAGCAACAGGAGTTACACAATAGAGAAGTCCTCGTAGAATTTTGAAGATGGAAAGAACTTGGAGAGATCATTTAATATGAATCTTGCCTTGATGGCTGTTTTAATCCTCCTGGATAGATGAGAAACTCTTGTTTTAAGAGGGGGAGATTTTAAGAGTTCTCATGATCTAAAGGATTGGAATTGTAAATCTTTTTTGAAATTCATATAAACTCTTCATGTTACATCCCTTATTCTTTCAATGTGGATGAAGGGTATTTGACTCCTTTGAGAAAAAACATTCAGCTGTCTTAATAAATCAACCCTTAGTCTAGAGAGTCTTAATTTTATTCACATATCGTGATCACCTCTGGAAATTAAAAAAGAATACATTTGCATAGGCCCTTGCTCTGTGTCTTAGTCCACATTCTGTTGCTATAACTGAATACCTGAGACTGAGTAATTTATAAAAGAAAGATTTATTTAGCTTACGATTCTGAAGGTTGGGAGGTCCAAGATCAGGTGACCGAATCAGGTTGGCTTCTGGTAAGGCCTCCTCCTGTGCCGTAACATGACAGAGAAGCAGAGGGGAAAGTGGGCATGTGCAAAGTGAGCAAACATGAGAGGCGACCTCACTTTATAGTAACCCACTCTCACGAGGACTAATTCAGTCCTGCCTGTGAGAGAGAACTCCCTCCCTCTCTGGAGACTGCATTAAACCCTTTGTGAGGGTGGATCAACTCATGACCTAAATGCCTCTTAAAGGTTTCACCAACTCTGAACACCATTACATTGGCAATTAAATTTCAACATGAGTTTGGGTGGGTATAAACCACACCTAAACCATAGCAATCTGGAAATTCTGATGTGTTGGATCTGGGGTGAGACTGAGCCAACTGGATGATTGTCACATACTGCTAGGCGTTTTCTTCCACGTAAATAGTAATACTTAATAGTATCATATGTATTAACTTTCTAAATTAGATTTTCAACCCCTCGGACACTGAAGTTACAGGGTGCCAAATGCCATCTTTATTTTCCATACCATTGTAGCAGTAGACTTATGATCTAGGTATAGTACTTTGCTAATGGTTTTTCTTAAGCTAATGAAATGAGGAGGTTACTTCATATCATGTTTTACTCTGTTAATCAAGGAAGTATGTGTAGTAGTTACCAAGTAACTTATGGTCTGACCTCTAATTTTAAATAGCTGGAGTTTAACCATACTGTCTTACTCCATCCTAGTATACTTTTGATTTATAAGATACTAAATTATACTTTAAATTATTGAAGAAGTTAAAACATGTATTAATTTACATACATACATGTAATACACTTTTTTACATCAGCTGTTTTGAATTTGGGTGAGGCAACTGTTTCTTAGAACTAAATCTACTGGTAGAAAGTGTTGAAATTTGGGAAGGAGATATTTTTGGCAGCTATTTAATAGCATTAATGTTTTTAAAGTACATTATATATAAAGTGTATTATACTTTATTTTTAAGGGAGCTCTTGTGAGTGCCTTGGCTGATGATACCTTACACTTATGGAATTTACGTCAAAAGAGACCTGCCATACTACATTCACTTAAATTTTGCAGAGAAAGGTAAGAATTCTCTCAGTTATCCTGTGTTTAGGCTATGTACTATTGTATTTTGATACATTTTCTTTGAATTTTATTCTTTGGTTTTTTTGTGTGTAATGGACTTTGTGCATAATCTAAAATAATTCACAAACTTCTAAAGACATACAGTAAAAGCAAGATTCCATCCTTTCCAGACCCGTATTTCTCTCCAGAGGCAACCACATAAATTTCTTTTGTGTCCTTCTAGAAGTACTTACAGTTCATAAAAATGAAAAATATATCTATCTAGCTTCCTTTTTGCATAAAAGGGAAGCCATTACATAGTCTTCCTGTAACTTATTTTCACTTAACAACATACCCAATAAGACTGTCTCATAACATTTAAATCTTCCTTAGTCATTTTCATAACTGCATAATATTCTGTTGTATGCAAGTGCCATAATTTATACAGTCTTCATCAAAAGATATTTATATCATTTCCAGACTGCTGTTCATTTTGCTCTATTGTGATGTTATGTTACGTATATATCTTTGTCCACATATGCAATTATATCTATAAGATAAGTTTGTAGAAGTGGAACAGCTTGGTCAAAGAAATCTCTTCTAATATGACTTACGAATTTGAGGCTTTCATTGGAAAGGACTTTTTTATGCCAATTTTATTAAACTTTGTCCCCCATAGGTTCTAGTACTCTTAAGGTTTCTTTTTTTTATACTTAATCATTGATTTATAGGGAACTTATTTTGGCATGAAATATGAGTGAGGATATAGTCCCTCTCCCCTATAGCTTGTGAGACATATTTTTTTATTTTATATATATATGTGTGTGTGAGTGTACACGTATATTATATATATGTAGTTGGCCTTAAAGGCACAATCTTTTTTTCATATTTTGAAGGAAATGTTTGAATTTCTAATCTGGTTTCAGGAAAACCAGAAGGGAAATATTTGACTTTTTAATTTAAATTTCTGAAGAAAAGTTGAATTGTTTTCTTGAGTAGCTACTTTTTTTCCTGTTAATTTTTACTTCTTTAAAGTCTAAACTTATGATTAAAACCTCTTGACAATAAAGCTGGAAGAAGGGATTGTGAGAGCTTTTGCAGTAGAGGTAAGAAGTGTGGACTTAGAATGAAGGAAGGAAACCTTTGGACTAGGGCCTTAACTTACACTGTCTTATATGATCCTCATGACATTTCATAGTGTAAGTGAGAGATGTGGGTTGGAAGAAATGGTACTCGGAATAAGGCAACGGGTAAATAGCAACACAGAGATTAAAGAGTTGGAAGATCTAAGGAGAAATAAATATCATAACTGATTCATAATGAAAAGATTATTAGTGACATTTTTAAACATAGTATTTAGTATTTGTGTTACCAAACCAAAAGGGCTTATTGCACAGAAAGCCAGTCACTGTGACGAGGAGTATTGCGGGAAGAAGGGTTTCATTGCAGGTGACATCAGCCAGGAGATGGGAGATAATTCTCAAATCTGCCTTTCTGACTAACTGGGGATGGAGGTTTTTATAGAGGGGTAGGGAATGTGGCTACGTCCTGCAGCAGGGATTGTGTGTAAGCTGTGCAGAGGTATGGGCATGGCATCAGCAGGTGGACTAATACAGATGTCAAATGCCTGTGATGAGTGGAGGGTCCTGGCATCATGGTGTCTGTATTAGGAGGTCGGGAAAGTTTCAGTTCCTCGATGCTTATCTTGAGAGTTGGTAACTGTTTTCTAGGAAGGGAACACAAAGACTACAGAGTTAGCAAAGTTTAGTGGTCATTTGCAACATCTGGTAACTGAAATGCCCCCTAACATACATTCTTGTCAGCATTGTGAAAGCACAAACCCTGGTTTATTATTTCAACATATTTCTCAGGGGTCAGCTATCTAGGTGCTAGTCACTTAAGGGGCAAAAATTATCAAGTGCAAAAGGAGGGTCTCTTGGTAGGGTTGATATCACTTGATTGTTAAACAGAAAATGGAATATCTTGAAGTTTGTAGCTGGACTCTTAGATCCGTTTCTCTCTTTCTAACTCTTGCTGTATTATGATACCCCAAGAAAGGGGACTGTATCACATTTCTTTGATTTTAAATGCACATTTTTAAAAATTAATAGACTTTATTTTTATAACAGTTTTGGACTTACAGAATTATTGAGCAGATACTACAGAGAGTTTCCATATACCTCATACACCACCCCATTTCCCCAGCTCTCCCCCCCACCCCCACCCAACACATGCGCACTCACAGTTTTCCCTAATATTCACATCTTGCATTATTGTGGTACATTTGTTACAATTTATGAACCAATATCGATATATTATTAATGAAAGTCCATAATTTATATTAAGGTTCACTCTTTGTGTTGTACGTTTCTATGGGTTTTGACAAATGTCTAATGTCGAGTATTTACTATTACAGTATTGTATGGAATATTTCATTGCCCTAAAAAGCCCCTGTGCTTAACTGGTTCATCCTTCTTCCTTTCACCCCCAACCCTTGACAATCACTGATTTGTTACTGTCTCTATAGCTTTTACTTCTTCCAGAATGTCCTATATAGGCATGCACTGCATAACAGTGTTTCAATGAGGGACCGCATACATGATGGTGGTCCCATGAGATTATAGTGCTGTCATAGCTGTCATTATGTCATAGCATCTCAGTGCAATGCATTACTCACTTGTTTGTGGTAATGCTGGTATGAACAAACCTGCTGTGCTGCAATTTGTATAAAAGTATAGCATATACAATTATATATAGTACATAATACTTGATAATGATAATAAATGACTATGATACTGGTTTATGTATTTACTATACTATACTTTTTATTGGTATTTTAGAGTGTATTCCTACTACTTATTGAAAAAAAAAGTTAACCATAAAACAGCCTCAGGTGGGTCCTTTAGGAGGTATTTCAGAAGAAGGTATTGTTATCATAGGAGATGACAGTTACATGAGTGTTATTTCCCTGAAGACCTTTCAGTGGGAAAAGATGTGGAGGTGGGAGACAGTGAATATTGATGATCCTGACCCTGTGTAGGCTCAGGCTAATGTGTGTTTTTGTGTCTTAGTTTTCAACAAAATTTTAAAAAGTAAAAAATTTTTAAAGTAGAAAAAACTTATAGAATAAGGATATAAAGAGAGGAAGTATTTTTGTATGGCTACACAATGTGTTTGTGTGTTAAGGTAAGTGTTATTACGAAAGAGTCAAAAAGTTAAAAAATTTATAAAGTTTATAAAGTAAAAAAATTTTGGTAAGCTAAGGTTAATTTGTTATTGAAGAAAGAAAAAACTTTTTAATAAATTTAGTGTAGCCTAAGTGTACCATGTTTACAAAGTCTACAGTAGTGTACAGTAATGTCCTAGGCCTTCACATTTGCTCAGTACTCACTCACTGACTCACCAAGAGTAACTGCCAGTCCTGCAAGCTCCATTCCTGGTAAGTGTCATATACAGGTGTACCATTTTTTATCTTTTGTGCCGCATTTTTACTGTACCTTTTTAATGTTTAGATCTATTTAGATACACAAATACTTACCATTGTGTTACAATTGCCTACAGTATTCAGTACACTAACATGCTGCACAGGTTTGTAGCCTGGAAGCAATAGGCTATCCCATATAGCCTAGGCGTGCAGTAGGCTGTACCATCTAGGTTTGTGTTAAGTTCACTCTATGATGTTCACACAACGATGAAATAGCCTAATGAAGCATTTCTCCGAATGTATTCCCATCGTTATGCAATGCATGACTGTAGTTGGAATCTTACAGTATGTAGCTTTTTCAGACTGGCTTCTGTCACTGAGCAATATGCATTTAAGGTTACTCTGTGTCTTTTTGTGGCTTGATAGCTCATTTCTTTTCATCATGAAATTTCTTGTATGGGCATACCACAGTTTGTCTTTCCATTAATCTGTTGAAAGACATCTTGGTTGCTTCTGTTAATAATTTTTGGCCATTATGAATAAAGCTGCTGTAAGTACTCATATGCAGTTTTTTGTGGACATATGTTTTCAACACAGTTGGATACCTGGGAATGCTACTGCTGGATTATATACTAGATTATATTTGGCTTTGGGAGAAACTGCCATACCATCCTCCTTAATGGCTGTACCATTTTGCATTCCCACTAGCAGTGAATGAGAGATCTTGTTGCTCCACATCCTCACTGACATTTGGTATTGTCAGTTTTTTGGACTTTAGCCATTCTAATAGATGTGTGGTATTATGCCATTGTTATTTTAATTTGCAGTTTTCTAATGACAGGTGATATTGGTTATTGTTTCATATGCTTATTTACCTGTATGTATTTTCTTTAGTGAGTTGTCCAAATCTTTTGCCCATATTTAAGTTGGGCTGTTTGTTTCTTATTGATAAGTTTTAAGAATTCTTTGCATATTTTGGGTACAAATCCTTTATCAGATATGTATTTTGCAAATATTTTCTCATAGTCTGTGACTTTTCTTTTTATTCTCTTAGCAGTGTCTTTGCAGAACGGAGTTTTTACTTTTAATAAAGTCCAACTTGTTAATTTATCTTTCAAGGCATGCTTTTGCTATTGTATCTAAAAAATTCGTCACCAAACTCAACATCATCATCTAGATTTCCTTCTGTGTTATGTTGTATAAATTTTATAGTTTTGCATCTTACATTTAGATCTATGATCCATGTTGATTTAATTTTTGTGAAAGATGTTAGTTTGGTGTCTAGTTGTTTTTTTTTTTTTTTTGGCATATGAATGTCCAGTTATTCCAGTACCATTTGTTGAAAACATGATCTGTTCTCCATTGAATTACATTTGCTCCTTTGTCAAAGATCAGTTCACTATATTTGTGTGGGTCTAGAAGATGATTTAAAGTATACAGGAGGATGTGCATAGGTTATATGCAAATAATATGCCATTTTATATACGGGACGTGAGCATTCTTGGGTTTTTGGATCCGTGGAGCGTCCTGGAACGAATCCCCCACAGATACGTAGGGGTGACTGTACACACTGTCTTGATTACTCTAGCCTTATAGTAAGTTTTGAAATTGGATAGTGTCAACCTTTCAACTTTGGTCGTCTCGTTCAGTATTATGTTGACTATTCAGGTCTTTTGCCTTTTCATATAAACTTTAGAATCAGTTTGTCAATATCCATAAAATAGCTTGCTGGGATTTTGATTTGACCTTTTGTAAAAGGACTATAGTAGTTCATTGATTTATAGCATGTACTTTTTTTGTTTTTTAACATTTTTATGTCTCTGAAATTGGGATGTTTCTTTTAATGAATGATGTCTTTATAATTAATTGGAAATGTTTTATGAATTTTATTAATACTAAATAAAAATAATGGCATGTGCTAGAATCAGTAACAGATTCAGTGAAATATGGTATTTGGTGATTTTGAAATTATTTGAAATGACAGTTTGTAATTATTTTGAAAACTTGGTAGTGGACTTTCTGATTATGAACTTTATTACCTATAGGTGGTTTTCCTTCAACACTTGGAAGTTACTATTCTACTGCTTTCTGCCCTCCTTTGTTTCTATGAGAAATCAGTGGTTATTTGAATTTTTATTTCTCTCTATGAAATGTATCCTGTTTCTTTCAAAACTTTCAAAACTGTCTCTTTATCTTTGGTTTTTTAGTACTTTGACAGTGATGTGCCTGGCAATTATTTTCTTCAGATTTATCCTGCTCGAGATTGGCTGAGTTTCTTGAATTTGTAAATGTATTGTTTTCATAAAATTTGGGAAATTTTCAGCTGATATTTCTTCAGATACTTTTTATGCTCTATTCTCTTATCTTTTTGAAGGATTAATTATATATATATGTTAAAACTTTTAGTATTTTCCCATGGGTCCTTGAAGTTCTGTATACTTTCTTCAATCTTTTCTCTGTTTTTTGGGTTGGATAATTTCTATTGGTACGCCTTTAGATTTGCTTATTCTTTTCTCTGTCATCTCCATTCTTCTGTTAAGCCCATCCAGTGAATTTTTTTTATTTCCTATAATTGTGTTTTTCAGTTGTAAAATTTCTATTTGATTCTTTTTTTATGTTTCTGTTTCTCTGTCAGGATTTCTTTTCTTTTCATTTATTGCCAACAAATTTTTCTTTACAGTATTGAGCATGGTTATAATATAATATCTACTTTAAAAATCTTGTTTGCTAATAATTCTAATATTTGGGTCCCTAACTCAGTCTCTGTTGATTGTCTCTTCACTTGAGAATGGGTTACATTCCCCTGTTCTGTATGCTGAGTAATGTTTGGTTGTGTCCTGAGCATGTATAGGGTATTTTATGTTATAGACACTCTGAATTGTTACATTCTTTTGAAGAGCATTGGTGGCTGTTGTTTTCTTTGTGTGTGTGTGCGCATATGTGTGTGTATGTATGTGTTTGGGTTTTTTTTTAAGCTGAAAGTTAATTTGGTTTTATTCAAACTACAAACTCTCTCTCAGGAAGCAGTTCAAATTTCAGTTCAGTGTTTTTATTTTTAACTGGGCAGGTTGGTGTCTGCCCTGAGTATGCATATTTCAGCCAGAAATGAAACAGAATTTGGAGCTCCCCTTTCTGGCTCTCTTTTCTATGCCATCCCCTCACTTCCCAGTGTTTATGGTTGCCTCAACCTCTGATCTCTGGTTCAGTGGTTTTTGTTTTAGAGTTTTTTTTCCAACATGGTATAGACTGGGACCTGCCCTCATACCCGAAGCCCTGAAACCCTACTGAATGCCATTTCCTTTTCCAAGAGATGACTGCCCTCCAGGATTGGCTAACTTTTTGTTGTTCTCCAGTGTCTTTAAGTAGTTGTTTCTGTTATTTTGTCAAGAGTATCCATCCTTTTTCTTTAAAAATGTAAAGAAAATGATGTTATTTTACATTCCTATAGATCAGCCGATTGGTTAAGGTGAGCCCTGAATGTATATAAGCATTCAAAGAAGTTGTCATGGACTCTTCTTGCCTGGCTCCTGACCTGATCCCCCACAAAAAAGAAATTTGTGGTTCAAAATATCAATAGCATCAAAGTTAAGAAACTCTGAACTCTAGTACATCAAAATGATGTTATTTGATCAGTGTAGTGCTGTAGAAGTGCTCTTAAACCACTATTTACTGGAGAGATTCTGCCAGGAGCTAGAATTCCAGTGGAAGTATACCTCTGATACTGCATTTGGCAGTGGCATGTTCATATTCCTCACAGGGCATAGGAATGTGGCAGTACATGGTCCAAGTTCACAAACACACTACAGATTGTCATGGTAAATCTTCATGGAGAAAGAATGAAACCTCAAGGAGTCCCAGAGTCAGGAGTTGAAGACGGTCAGGTAGGGAGTGCATCTCCTTTACGGTGCCTCTACACATGGGTGGTCTCGCAGAAATTCTGGTAAACATGGGTGGGGAACTGTAAGCTAGTCTGTAAGTTGCTTGTAGGCACATGTTTTGGCAAACAGAAGGCGCCTTTGTGTGAAGTGTAAAAAAGTGATTGTTCTCGGTGGATGCAGCCTGACATTGTCCACTAGTCCCCTCCTTGGTTAGGTGTTTTTATGCAGGGCACAACCTGCACAATTGTATGCAGTGATCCTAAAAGTTACAAATGAAATGAACTGATGGATTTTCCAGTTTTGAGTCCTGTAATATGGTTTACTCAGCTGACCAGCAGAGGCTAGTTGGGCCTGTTCAAAGTTCAGCTCCTCTTTGGCCTTCATACGGGCAACAGTAAACAAGGAACTGTACCAGGAGTACCTGGTCTTTGAATAACTTCTCTGGATGAAATCCTCCGGGATGGCCACAAACTTGTATGGCAGCCGTTGAACTTAAAATGCCAAGGAATGGGCCCTGGTGTCCCATGGATGAACCTTATCATATTCTCTCAAGACTGAAGATTTCTTCAAGTGGCTGAAAGGGTAGAGGTGGCATTTGGGAGGAGCCTAGTTTTCCTCAGCACTTTCCTACAGGTGGAGAGGGGATGGCAGAACGGAGGCTCTAGGAACTGCTTCCAGCAACAGTAGCTGTTCCGCCCCTCGGCCTGAGCTCTGTGGCTTTGGGAACTTTTCATAATGCCCTGCAGTCTGTGCCCTCGTGGCGGCCTTCTGTCGGAGTAGCTTCCCCAGGCAGGAGAAGGGGCAGAATCCCGTCATTCCCTTCCCATCCTTTCACCCTTCGTTTGTAGGAGTCCAGCCTTCTTTCCATTGTACACCTGCTTTCCATTCAGTGTTCATGTTCTGTGTTAGTCAGGATAGTCTGAGCTATGCTGTGGTGACAAATACACTCAAAATTTCAGTGACTTAAAATGATTTCTTTTTGCTTACATCGTGTGTCTTTTGTGGGTTTGCTGGGAACACTGTTCCTTTTTGTTGTCATCTTTACTCCAGAATCCTGGCTGAGGAACACCCAGTCTTTAAACTATTGCCAATCTCTACTTCTAATAGGTTTCTTGGAAAGACAAGAAAAAGTAAAATAAAATATTACCAATCACCACAGAAGAGGTAGAAAGAGAATGTAGTGAAACACATATTAGCTCTTAAAGTTTCTGCCTGGAAGTGATATACGTCTCTTCTGCTCCTTTAATGGCCAAAGCAGGTCACGTGGCCATTCCTAATTTCAGTTGTATGCCCAGGAAGAAAGAAAACTGGAATATTTGTGAATAGTTGTAATGACTGCTACACTGTTTATTTTTGTTGTTGACATTGAAGTAGAGTAAGCAATAGCCTAGTTTCCCCTCATTCTACAATCGATTTGGGTTAACTTAATATTTAAATTACTATGTTTTACTTTTATGTTATTTGCATTTTTACTTTTGAAACTAGGACAAGTAGGGAAAAATATGAAAAGTTTATAAAAATCTGTTTTATTTTTTCCTTTAAAGATGTTTAAATTAGGAGGAAGTCATGGGTTGATAAGCAATTAAAACTATCTGCTAGTCTTTTTTCATCACCATGAATTACTATGACCAGTATTCTCAGCCATGTTAAACTTTTATATAAATATTAAAATAATAATATATGAAGCATTTTAATACTGGGGACCAAATTATGTTTGTGGCTTTTCCTATACCCAATATTATTGTCTGATATTTATATCTCAATTTATATAGTGACTTATTGTTTATGTAACACTTTCACATAAATATTATTTATTCTCAAGGGTCAAGAAAAATTTCCCTTATTGAAATTTTGTGGAGTGGATTTTTTCCCCATAAGTATGTTAAACACCTGAATAGTAGAGTCATAATATTGAAATAAATATTATATATTTCTAAAGACATATTTTTCCTTTATTCTAATACTCTGATTTACAGTTTACATATGGCTGTTTCATTTGATGATACATCTATTAAGTTTTGAGAATAAAATAAGTATTCATGCATTCCAAAGTAATGAAAAGGGAAGTACAATATTACAATGGAATACATTAATAATCAAAATTTCATGATAACTTAAATATCAATGGAGCATTCATGTCTACAGACCTCTTAAGGAAAAAAAATTATTTGACAAATGAAGTACTCCATTCAGATACTAACACAGTGAGAGATTTGGTGCCTATAATGTACTGCAGGAACTAGCTGCTGCCCTAGCATCCTAGTTTCCTAGTAGCATAAATAAGTTAATGTAGAAACAAAACCTCATTTTTCACATTACACTCTTATTTTATTATATTATGTAAATATTGTGTTTTGCATATTTATAAATCTTGTAATTTGCTCAGTATGCACATGAACAAGGCACAAACTTAGATAGCTGTAAAAGAGTGTTTGGCTAAATACCAGCCCCCCCCGCCTCCAAATCTATACAGGTCTTACAAAGATTTTGAATTAACTCACTGCATGTATTAAATAAAAAAAATTTAATCACAATATTGGAACAAATTAAAGACCTAGAATTACAGTTTCTGTGGTAATTGCATGATATTGTCAAAATACTTTTCTTTGAAAGCAGCTTAATGAAA
The DNA here is from genome assembly GCA_023783475.1 of Daubentonia madagascariensis. NCBI lineage: Eukaryota > Metazoa > Chordata > Mammalia > Primates > Daubentoniidae > Daubentonia > Daubentonia madagascariensis. Next base: position 19,539,512 of record JAKFHU010001815.1, on the reverse strand, counting down.
ACTATACAAGCACTAGAAATGAGAGTGATTTGGTGGGTTGAAATTAGTGACTAGAACACAGGAATGAAATGGTATCCAAGGCTGTTAGAAAGGCAGATAGGGGATCTGCTACTCTGGAACTAATTATAACCTACAAAGAGAAGTGATTGGTAATATGGAAAGGATGAGTCATCTTGGGAATTCTGGGTATAGAGAGCCACATATTCAGACAACATTTGAAATGAAGAAAGAAAAAAAAGTCTTTTAATACACAGAGGAAAGACAGTTACAATTTGATGACCTTGAAAATGTAAAAGGAAAGATGTTCAGGAAGTTTTGGATAACTTCCTAGAACAAAATTGTACATAATGACTAAGAGATTCTGACAAGGAAACGGGGAGAGATTTTCAGAGAAACTGGTGTGGTTTCACAAGGGCCTTACAATGTTACACAAAAAGATTATATAAGAAGATTATATGGAAGGAGGGGATATATAATCAAAGGTAAATACAAGCATAATTAGAGCTAAGTCTTATAAAAAATAATAACAAAAGAATTAATAAATGAAAACACTTTTTTTTAAGTTTAGGACAAAATGCTAAGTACTTTAATGGTAAATATGATTAGGGCATAAATAATTTTTCTAACTGTATTAATGCAATATTGGCCCAGACCAATTACATCTTAGACTACTGAATGGACTGACTCCTGTACCATTGTTGGTTGGCCTAGGAGGAATGTAGAGTGAGAGTAGAGCTTCAAAGTTGGAAATGAAAAAAAAAAATTTAGAATCTAAATTAAGTTCAGTTCACCAAACATTGGGTGTCTACGGTGTGCCAGAGATTATGCTATGTGTTGGGATAACAAAGATGAATAAAATTCTTGAATAGCTTACATTAAAGCAGATACCCAGACATATATTACAATATGAATGAATGCCAATTTTAGAGGTTTATATTAAAACATGATGCAATAATTACCCCAGTCTTTTTTATTTATTTATTTATTTGTTTGTTTGTTTAAAGAAGACAAAAGTTAGTTATTGGGAAAATGCAAACTAATTCTACAGTCACCCATCAGAATGCCTAAAAGATTGGCTAGACTGTGATGCAGCTGAAACTTCTTATAACCTACTAGTGGGAGTTTTAAGTGTCACAATCACTTTGGAAAATATTTTGGCGGTATTCACATACTCCATGACCCAAACATTCAACTGCTTAATATATACCTGTGTTAGGCAGAATTCTAAGATAGGTCCCAAGATATCTGCCCCCTGGTGTACACATACACACTCCTCATTATTTAAACAAATGCTTATCTAGATGAAGGCATTTTGCAGATGTAATTAAGTTCCTAAATTAGTTGACCTTAAAATAGGGAATTATCCTCAGTAGGCATAACTTAATCAGGTGAGCCTTTAAAAGAGACTGAGTTCTTCCTGGTAAAAGGTTCAGAGCATACAAAGGAGTCAATGGAAAGGAGAGTCTCCCTTGCTGGCCTTGAAGATGGAGATGGCCTAATAGGAATATAGGTGGTGTCTATGAGCTTACCCTCTGAGACAGCACGGAGAGACATAGACTCAGTCCACAAGAAGCTGTATTCAGCTAGTGACCTGAATGAGCTTGGGAGCAGATTCTTTCCCAGCTCTTCCAGAAAGGCATGCAAGAATACAGCTTTGCTGATACCTGGATTTTAGCCTTGTAAGTCCTTGAGCAGAGAACCCAGTTATGCAGTGCCTGGACATCTAACCTACAGAAACTGAAATAATAAATGGGTATTGTTTTAAGCCACTATGTTTGTGGTACTTTTTCATACAGCAATAAAATACTAATACAGATTTTGGTAGGTGAAAGTGGGATACCACTGTAACAGATTCCTAAAAATGTGCAAGTCACTTTGCAACCAGGCAGTTGGTAGAGGCTGGAAGGATTTTGAGGAATGTGATAGAAAAGATTGTATTGCCCAGAACAGGCTGTTTGTAGGACTCTGTACTTGAGACTGCTGCCAGTGAGAGCTCAGAAGGAGGTGAGGAACATGTTACTGGAAACTGGAGAAAGTGGTTATATAATGGCAGAATGCTAGACAGAATTATCTTTTTCACAATGTATAAGTGATTAACTTGGATATTTAACTGAGGAGATTTCCAAGGAAAGTGTTGAAGGTGCAACCTGATTTTTTTTTTCTTGTTGCTTTATAATGAAATGCAAGAGGGAAGAGATAAATTGAGGGAAAAATTATTGAAGGAACCAGGCCTTGATGATTTGGAGAATTCCTACCCTGATGCAGCTGGCAGAGATTGCTGCTGAAAGTGAGGCATAGAGAAAAATGTGAGGGCGTGCCTATGTAAGTTTTTACTAAAATTTCTTTAAAGACCAAAAAGAGTATTCAGTCACACAAAGGCCTCTTTTAAGAGATTAAGGGTGTCATCTCAACTAAACCAGAAAGCCTTTGGTAAGTTTAAAAGTATCATTCCACAGGCAGCTCAGCAGGAGCCAAGATAGAGAAGAAATTATACCCAAAAGATTTGTGGGTGTGACTTTTGTCTAGTGGAGTGAAACCCAATGAAAATCACTTAAGAACTGCAAATTTCTTGAAAAAATTGTATCAGTAGAAACATTGCCAGGTTACTAAAGGGACAGAGTACAAAATAAAAGGAGGCTGCAACAAGAAGCAGGCTGATAAAAGTACTCAGCTGCATATGCATGGTACCCTCCATGAAAAAGGAACAGTGATTAAGAGGGTGAAGCTTAGAGCCAGAGATTATTATTCCCAAGCTTGAAACCTAATTAAGAAAAATTCACCATTTGCCAAACTTAATTTCAAAACTGTTGTGGACCAGTGGCTCATTTTTACCTTTCAGTTTTCCTTGTTTTGAACAGGAATTTCTGTATAGGAATTTCTGTACAGTTGGCCATTCCTGTCCAGGGGTTCCACATCCCTGGATTCAACCAATTTTGGCTGAAAGATATTAAGGAAAAAAATCAATACAAATTATACAAATAAAAAAATACAATGTAGCAACTATTTACATAGCATTTACATTGCATTAGGCAATTCCCTCCCATTGCATTGGGAGGGAAAGTATAGTGAGTAATCTAAGTATTGTAAGTAATCTAGAGATGATTAAAAATGTATGGGCAGATGTGTGTCCATTATATGCAAATACTACAACCATTTTATAAGAAAGACTTGAACATCCATGGATTTTGGTATTCTTAGGGAGTTCTGGAACCAATCACACATGGATACCGAGGGAAGACTGTAACTGTCATCCTGTGTGTGTCCTATCACTGCATGCTGGGAATGTTTGGGGCAGATAATTTGTTTCTTTAGTTTCAAAGGACCACAGATGGAGGGGAATTGTGCCCAAGAGCTATACTTAGTGGGTTACGCCCAGAACTCTCATCGGCAACAAGTTTAGATGTTTAGATATGGGATTTTTGAGCTGATGATATTTTAAGATTTTGGAGTTGATTTGATGCTCTAATTGGTTGAGACCTTGGGGATGTTGGGCTGGGGTAGATGTACAGATGCTCCTTGATTTATGATGGGGTTACTTCCCGAAAAACTCATCTTAATTTGAAGATATCCTCGAAAATGCATTTAATACATTTAAACTACCAAACATCATAGCTTAGCCTGTCCTACCGTAAATTTGACTGGAACACTTACATTAGCCTACAGTTGGCCAAAATCATCTGGCCACTCAGTACACTGTAGAATGTCAGTTGTTTACTCTTGTGATCAGAAGTTAGCTCACTGCTGCTGCCCAGCATCTTGAGAGAGTATTGTACTACATGTTGCTAGCCTAGGAAATACCAAAATTCAGAATTTGAAGTATGTTTTCTACTGAATACATACTGCTTTTGCACCATTGCTAAAGTCAAAAAATCTTAAGTTGGACCATTGTAGGTCATGGTCTGTCTATACTTTGCATTGGAAGGGAAATAAATCTCTGGAGGCATAGGGTAGACTGTGATACACAGAATTCTAAGATGATCCTTAAGATTTCTACCTCCTGGTATACACACACCTTCTCTCAATTATTCAAACAGTAATCAAGTTTGAATAATTGAAGGGAAGGGATTTTGTAGATACAAAATTGAGATCCTAAATCGGTTGACCTTAATACTGGATAGGGACATTATCTGATTGTTTTTAAGCTTGGATTTCCTGACTCAAAGTGGTAGTAAGTAAGTGGCATTACCCTGGTTGGTTTGGCTCATCTCTGGAACTTACTTTGGTTTAAGCTTCTCCCAAAGCATATGAGTGATTTAAGGAAGATGTGGGGACTTTAATGAACATCTGGATAATGTTATAAAGAAGGGGACTGAGGAATGGATGGTAGGTAGGTAACCAGTGTCCACTATGGTTTTCAGTGCCTTTAGAATGAAGGTTGAAACTCTTAAATATTTAGCGTTACAGGTCTTGCAAGATCTGTGACTCTACTTCATATCACCATAATCTATTATAATTTCACTGTATTTTTCCTTTGCTTTATGTATTATAATCTAGGTACACTGAATTTTCAGTTATTTTAATGTACCATCCTATCTCCCACATATTGTAGGAGCTGATTCCCCTGCTCAGAGCACACTTATAGTTCTTTTTCCATAACTAACTCCTGTTCATCTTTACAGTTTCACTGTCATTTCTTTCACAGGTTCTTTTGTAAATTCTCAGGTCTTGGTTTTGTGTCTGTTTTGTATTACCACATAGTACAATGCTCTTTCCCTAAAATAGCACATACTATGCTTACTGTAATTGCCTTGGTTACTTGATTGTCTCCTTGATTAGACTATAAATTTCATATCTTCTGTTTATTATTTTATTCCTAGAAGTAGTTCCAATGCCTAACATAGTAAATGCTCAAAAAAAAGTTCATTGACTGATTGACTATACTGTTGCCTTTGCAGAAACAGAAGGGAATCTTTCAACTCTAGAAGGAAGACAGGCACTCCACAGACTGTGTTGGTTACCTGGGAGACAGATTCTAAGAGGGAGAATCTTCAAACAAAAAAAAACAAAAAACAAGAGAGTATTTGCTCCAGGCTAATTCTATATATAATCTTTATTTCTTCCACTACTAGATCCAAACCTAGCATGGTGCTTGATTATTCTTGGAGTGCTATTTGGTACTTGGCCCATGGAGAAGCTCTTTTTCCTTTTTTCTTTTTTTGTAAAAAAAAAGTGAGATGGGAGAATAAAAAGCTTTGAGCAAGGGATTTCTTTTTACTAACCCAGCATGCCTAGGAGTTATAGGGCATTTCCATCTGTACCATCTTGGCATTGATTTTCAAGATGAAGGCAAAGGTTTTCCTTTTTCTTCCTTAATGCGTAAGTGAGAATTTCCAGAACAGTGTTAAATGATGTTGATAGTATTTTTTTCTTTCTTAGTTCTAATTTTTAATAATATTGCTTCTAGGGTTTTACTGTTAAGCATAAGGTAGGATGTTGCTTTAAGATGGATTTTTTTCCCTTAAGAGTGGTTATCAATTATGAAAGGTAGATTTTAATTGAATGTCTTTTTAGCATCTATTTAGATTATTGTGTCATTTTTTTACCTCCTATTTCCTATTGATTTAATCTATGACATAAATAGATTTCCTAATAGCAAACATTTTTGTATGCTTGTAAAAAATTTTGAATAAGGTTAACAGTTCTTTTAGTGAAATTAGGATGTAACTTTCCCTCCTGTTACCATCAATTTCAGTATCAGGGCATGTTTCCTTCATACAATAAATTGAGAAAACTTTCTGTCTCTTTCTCTCTCTCTCTCTGTTTACTTCCCTTCCTCCTTCTCCCTCTCCCTCCCTTCCTCCTTTCTTTTGTTCTTGTTATTCTAGGACAGAGAAATTCACAGAGGAATTATCTGTTTCATGAGTTGTTAAAGAGTGTACTTAAACTTTTTAAGACCAGACCTTTTTAGTATATAATTCTTAAATATATTCACTTTCATCCATGGTTATTAGTCCTTTAGGTTTTCCTCTTTCTTGAACAAATTTTATGATAAAGAATATCATGAATTTCATTAAGATTAGAGGTTTGTATCCCATTGTATTCTTAAGTACTCATATTCATTTTATACTCACTGTATTTTCTTTCTCCCTTTACCTTATTTCTGTTAATATGATTTGTCAGAAGTTGACCTGTTTAATTGTCTTTTAAAATTAGTTCATGGATTTATTAGTTTCTCTATTTTACTGATACCTAATTTATTAATACCAATTTTTCTGTCTATTCTCTACTTTTTGTTTTTAACTTCTTGAGTTAAAATTTTTTTGCTTAAAAATAAATACTTTACAGCAACGGAATTAATATACTAAGAGAGATGGTGATGGGGATGAAGGACAGGGGATGGAGGGATGGAATTTAAGCCTAAGAATTATAGGGTTTTTATTTGTTTTTGTGGTTAAAAAGGCAGGTGAAAACAGAACAATAGAGGGAGAAGTAATGATCAAGGCATAACTGAAGAAAATTTTGTCAAACTAAAATATCTTTACATTGAAAGGGCTAATTCCTTGCATAATTAATAGAATTAAAAATACCTTTGTAAGTTATATTCTGATGACATTATCATCTGTGAAGGAACTCAGAAAATACAGCACTTACCTGGCACTCCTATCCTCCTCCAATACTCATTCTTTGAGACTTTGTTAGAAAGCTATAAAGTTAAAACATGTCCTAAAAGTGTAAAGGTAACCATAAAAGGGTAAAAAGTATAAAACATTAAAACCATTAGATGAGTAAAACAGAGAATGAAGAAAATGAATCAATAAAGGTTAGGAAAAGAGGTAAAATGATGGAAATAAAAAGAATGGTTAAACAAGATAGAAGAAAGGTCAACTTAATTGGTGATCAAAATCATCATAAATGGTGTCAAATTCGTGTTACTAAATTGACATTTTTAAGGTTGGACTTAAGAAAACTTAAAATATAGCTGTTAAACTGTTTATAATAGATATACTTGCAATTATGCAAAGTTCAAAAGCAAATGGAAGGAAGAAGGAAAAAAATGCACAGACCATGCAAAAAATGTAAGGTCTGTATGGAGAAAGTGTTAAAATTTTATTGAAGAATAAAAGAAGATCTAAACAAATGAAGGACTTCATAGGGAGGAATAATCAAATTCTAAATTGTCACTTGTCCTCAAATTAATCTATAAATTCACTATTTTTAGTGTTTATTTAGTAGTATTCCAATCAAAACTTTCAACAGGGTTGTTCATGGGATATAATAGGCTGATTTTAAAATTCATATGGAAAAAAGAAAGGCCTAGAATAGCCAACACAATTTTGAAAAAGAGAAATGAGATAATGGAACATATTTTATTAGATATGAAAAATTTTAATAAAGCTGTAGAAATTAAAATGGTATAGTAATTACAAGGGAAGGCAAATGAACCAAAAACACAATGTATGGTTTTCAGAAACATATATATCGAGAGAGACGCATTTGATATGTGGTAGAGGTGGCATTGCATATAAGCAAAGGATGCTTGCAGTAAATAAAAGACGCTATGACAATTCTTATCTAAATGAGGAAAAGTGGTTCCTACCTCACAGCCAAATTCAATTGCAAATTGGTTAAAGATTAAACTGTGAAATGCCTGCAGAAAAATTAAAAGTAAAATTTGGAAGAAAGTAATGTAGGGAATGTGAGACCTGGGCAAGGAGTGCTTAAACAGCTTATGCAGAGCACAAGCTATATTATACAGGAGATATAATCTGTGTATTAAAATTTAAAAGTTCTGTATTACACACTTACCATGAAGTTGAAAGATAAACTCCATCCATCAGGTACTGATGGATAAGAACACAAGATGCAGAAAAATTTGTACATCTTCCTTTTTAAAAATGACTCCTTTCCCATCCAGAATTTCTCATGTCTTATTTGTATATTTTATGAACATGAAGAAAAAATATGGAAACATATGTTCCAGGTTGTTAATAATACTTATGGAGATAGGAAATTTTGGGAAAGGGAGAGGCAATCACAATAAAATAAGACTAATAAAAATCATTTAAGATAGTAAACTTAATAAGCTTACATATATGCACAAATAGGGTCATATTTGTGCATTTTGTGTATGTATATATATATATAGAAACTTTAAATAATAAAAAAGACATAAGCCATAGATTGCAAGATGTTTAAAGTACACCTATCTAATAAAGTACAGTAAAAGACAGTCTTATATTAAAGTGGAAAAAAAGTTACTACTTTTCATGGAAAAGTGAAGTTTAACAGTTGCCAATGAATGTCAGGTTACTTCAGTTTATCATAGCACTTGCTGTATAAAAACACCCTGGCATCTTCATCCCCCAAGATCATTAACATCAGAGCTTTAGGAAATCCCCTACACCTGTAGTCCCCAACCCCCCAGGCTGTAGACCGGTACCAGTCTGTGGCCTGTTAGGAACTGGGCAAACCAGTGAAGCTTCATCTATATTTACAGCCACTCCCCATTGCTCACATAACTGCCTGAGGTCAGCCCCCTGTCAGATCAGTGGCAGCATTAGATTCTCATAGGAACGTGAACCCTACTATAAACTGCGCATTCGAGGGATCTAGGATGCGTGCTCCGTATGAGAATCTAATGCCTGATGATCTAAGGTGGAGCTGAGGTAGTGATGCTAGCACTGGGGAGCGGCTGCAAATACAGATTATCATTAGCAGAGAAGTTTGACTGCACAATAAATGTAATGAGCTTGAGGCAACAGTTTTTTCAGATGATGTTATTTATTATTTCTATAGTTGTATATACTATTTTCCTGTTTGATATTTACTGTTTTACTTTTTGGTATTCAATTATTTTGATAGTTATTAATGTTGTTATATTAAGGTCTCATTTCACAAGAAAGGTTAAAGTCGTGATTTATTTAGACATTTCTAAAAGTTTTTAAATGTTTTATAAAAATTGAGATGGAACTAATAAAGAATACAGTAAATCAATAGAAATGTAAAACAACTTTCAAAGATCTCTGAAGCTTGTTTTGTGAAACGTCTATATTATATTGCTGGGTTATAGATGTAATGATTTTTCTGAAGTAGTTATGACAGTTTATCAGAAAAGATATATGGTACTACAAATAAAAAGGAATTCTTTGAACAAATTTATAAATTACTTTCAACTGACTGCTGAAAGTAGTTTAATACATTTCTATGTTCATTAATACAAACTTAAATTTTCATTTTATAATAGGACAGTATAAGGTACAAATAATTTAAGAAATTTACCAATAATATTTCCTTCTTTCCTATTTCCTATTTAGCATTGTTTGCTAAAAACATTGATTGAGTTTCTGGTTCAAACAAATACTGTGATAAATTCTGGAGAGACAGGAGTTATAACTGACTAAGGGAGATGAAATGGCATATTTACGGTGCAGTGGAAAGCATAATATGAATGTGATGAAATTTTCTGTATGAATGTTTAAAGGTTAACTGGAAAAAGTTACATTGTCATGTTTTGGGAATTTTATATAAAGGGTTAAAAAAGAGTCCATATGAACAAATTTGCAAGATTGGTAGGAATTTCCTACATTGACAAAGGGCAAAGAGACAGAGGCACAAAATCATGAAGCAATCTCACATATTTAGGGCACTGTAGTTAGATATTGCTAGGTGTGTAGTCCAGAGAGGATGATTTTGGAAAGGTAGGAAAGGTCTAGTTCATGAAAGGCGTTCTATACATTTATAAGAAAGTTAGATTCTCAACCTTTTTTCAACTTTAAATCATTAAATGAATAATAACCTTATCTTAAGATACATTATAAGCAGGTATTTTTTGGTCACTATAGACTGTCATATAAATAAATTGCAGATTAGGTACATTTCCTTACTGTGTTTCAATGCAGGAACAGAAACCACTACCGATAGTTTAAGCATAAAGGGATTTAATACAAGGGTCTAGGCAGGTTTACAAAACACTTAGAAGGATGCTAGACCTACTGAGCTGTATAGAACATATCACCATAGCTGCAATTCAGGGGATGGGAAACAGTGCTGCTTTTACGATTACCACCCCTCACCACATGAAGCTCATGAGCAGACCTGGGAATACTGTGTCTGGTCCCCACTGCTACCATAAGTGTCTCGTACTATTTAGAGCTCCGTAAATGTCTTGTCGGCAGAAATAGCAATAGAAAGATGGTTTCTGCCTCACTTCTGGTTACAAATCTCAAGCACATCCAATTAGTAGAAACTTAGTCTCGTCTAGAACCTTAGTTGTAGGAGAGTCTGGGAAATGTAAGTTTTAGCTTTCCAGCATCTGCAGAACAGGAAGGCATATAGGAGGATGTGGAAATGGATGCTGAGTACCAACTGGCCAAATCCAGCACACTTTATATCTCTACCCCTTTTTCCCAGACAGATGTACCACAAAATGTTACTAAATATTGCTTAAGAGGCATTAAGATAGAAGGTAGGAACCCATTAGACTCTTCCAAGTACATAATGATGTGATCTGTCTTAGCTTTGAAAATAAAGCTCTTGTGGCAACTTGGAATGGATTTGACAGTCAATGATAGTGGTTTAAATTAGGTTCAGACCATGAAGAGGGAGAAAGGAGTAAGTTAGGAATATCTGATTGTTTTGTTAATTAAGATAAGTTCCCGTACTTTATATAGTTCATTTGCTCATTTAGCAAATACTTAGTACTTTTTAGGTGCAAGATACTGTGATATTTGCTGAGAATATAGAAGTCATGATATATTTCTTATTATGTTGGGCTAATCTAATGGTGATATAGGCATGTAGATGAACTTATTGGTTCATATTTCTTTTTATGGATTAAATTGTAAAACGCTCATCATCTGTATATGTACTTATGCCCTGGTTTATGGATGATTAGTTTTAATATTGCTTAGGAAGTTGTACACGTTCATCTGTCAAAGAAAATTGGTAATAGTAAAATCTTCCATATTTGGTGCTTGACTACATAATATTTGACAGATTGCTGCTAATGCTAAATAGTGAATAGGGTATGTGTATTACTTTCTAGTATTTAACATTGACATATATTTTAAGTCCCTTAAGCAAATACAGAAATTATCATATTCCCAGTAATACTATGAGAAGATATGTTTAAGCGAAGTGTAGGGAGTTAGGATACAACTTTATTTAGTAGCATAGTGAGGGGTTTCAACTTCATTATCTGTGTATTTCTGTTATATTTGTTTCAGTCATACTCTCTTTCTCTTGACTCAACTTAGTCCATTTTAAGGTATCTTTTCAGAAAGGCTCAGTCTAGTATGCCATTCTTGTGGTATTAAAATATATACGCTTATTAGTGTTTATTGAGTTTTAATGTTTTTCATGTAAGTCTCAACTATATATATTATTAAACATTATTTTCAGTATAACCTTATGCTTTAATAATAGATGGCAGCACACAAAAAACTTAAATTTAACTTTGTCTCCTGATATTAGTAAAAATTGGAGTCACTGTTACTTGTTTATTATCGTTAATGATCTGTGTCACCTTAATATGAAAATTTATTCTTTATAATCAAAGTATAAGAAAAACAAGTCATGAATTGATTTTGATCCAAGATAGCATTTCGGCTTCATGATACATGCACTGTTCACATTCGTGAAAAGTTTCCTGGGGTCTTTTTAACTTAATTCTAGAACTATAAGAATTTGTTTTCCTGTATGTTTTTACAGCTTTTCTTTTTCAACTAAAGAGATTTTAGTTGAGTGAATTATTTTGGTAATGGATCAATTGTCTATTGCTGTGTAAGAAAATATCGCCAAACTTAAGAGGCTAAAATAACAACCACTTTGTTTGCTCACAAGTTTGTGGGTCAGCAACCTCAGTCTGGCTTAGTCACTTATGCAGCTGCGGTTGTCTGGCTGCTCAACTGGGTTGGATAATCTAGCTTGCCTTACGTGTGTCTGGTGGTTGGTTCTGGCTGTGGGCTGGGCCAGTGTCTCCAACAGGCTAGTCTGGGCTTCATATGGCACCTGGGTTCCAAAAGCATTAAGAAAGGGGGCAAGCCTCAACATGCAATTGCTTTTTAAACCTCTGCTTGTGGCACAACTGCTAATAATCCATTGACCAATGTGAGTTATATGATCAATCCTAGATTCAGTGGGGGAGGGGAATGTACTTTTCATATCTGTTGATCTGGAATCTTCTAAATTTGAAATCTGGTTCTCTTAAGACTAGTCAGTGCCATTTGTTTCATGATGACTTTTACTAAAAAAAGTTAGATTTCTGGCATGGATTTCTTTCTTAGAGTCGTTAAATAACAGCAATACCTTTCTCTGTCTTTCCCTACACACACACACACACACACACACACACACACACACACTCTACACATAATAGTTTTAAGTGCTCTAAAAGTAATCAGTATAATTTTTTCATTTATTATGAAAATTTGCATAGTTATTCTTTAATTATTTTGTCCTTTAAACTACCAATAAGGAAGGCCAAGATTGTTATTTTTAAGTGAGGAAATAAAGTCATATTTATATAGCAGATTGAAAGAAGACTGTTAAACATAGTAAGGCAACTCCATTTTGTCTCAACTGCCAGTTTTATATTTTGGTAACTGACTGATTAAATTGCCTGTAATTTGGAACCTTACAATTCTTGGTAGGACATGCTGATTGAGTAGTATATTTTGGTGAACCAAATTTTCTTATTGGTCTTTCCCTAATATCACTGACATGGTACTATTTTATTTAGTTGCAACCAGAATTTTAGTTTTTTCACTCTTCCTCTTCTTATGTGTTCAGAGCCATGATGATTTGCTAGTTAAGCAATTCTTGAGTTAATTGTGACAAAGCGCATTCAACTTTTCCCCCTCTTGGTTTACTTAAATAATGAGGGTTGTTATGGAGCAGAGTAATTTCTATTAATAAATTTGGTGGTGCTCTCATGATTTGTACTTTTTTAAAAAGTGTATAAGTCATTCTAGGGACCCTATTCAAGTATTCATGCCAAGATAGTTAAGTAAACATATAAGTTCCTTGTTTAAATATTAAATACTAAATAGTTTGTTTTTCTCACTTCTGGAAAACGTAAAGGTTCTTAAAATATCCCTGCAATGTAAGTTGGTTTTATATTATAGTTGACTAAGAAAAAAAAATCATAGGATGGTACCTAATACTAAGAATGTGAACCTTATAAAGTAACAAGGTACTATAAAAAGATTTTGTTTGTTCAGTCGACATGTCTATACTTTGTTAAATTTACATAAATTCTTTAGTAAGAGGACATATGTTATCATATAAAACAGTCAACAAAAATTATGACTGTAGGAAACTTAAGTAATTATCTAATTGAACATTACCTCTAGGAAAGAATGAGAATTTGAGTTGCATGTACATTTATTTGATAAGTGTTTTCATCTTGGAAATTCTCTGTAATGAAATTTTCTGACTACAGGCGTGTGTCATGACGCCCTGGCTAATTTTTCTGTTTTTGGTAGAGACGGGATCTCACTCTTGCTTAGTCTGGTCTTGAACTCCTGACCTCAAGTGATCCTCACGCCTTGGTCTCCCAGAGTGCTAGGATTAGAGGCGTGAGCCACTGCACCCGGCCTGTAGTTTCTTAATGAAGTCCTCCCATATCATCAGGGCATAGGAAGAAATAGTTCAGAAACATTGTCTAAAGCTGAGTATGAGGGATCTCCATCCGTCAAGAGGCTTACAAGTTAGTGAGGAAGATGGACCCTAACTATTGTGTAAGGCAAGCCTGATAGAGATGCAAAGTATTGGAATATCAGTTTGAATGAGAGTGGTATTTTGAACTGAATGTTGAACAGAAGAAAAATATGAGAAGGAGGAGCATTTTGCCAGGAAGGAGTAGTAAGCACAGGTACTGAGATAGATTATTGTGTTTAGTGACTCCTGAGAAGTACAGCAGTACTCAGGAGTGATGTGGATATTGGAATCCTTTAAGCTTGTGGCTGAAAGGTTCAGTTTGTGATGTGCCCAAGGTTACACGGTTAGTAGATGACATACCCAGATTTGAAACACATTCTAACTGCCAAAACTCATCATCTTTCTATCATGCCATGCTGTCTATTTACTACTGTAAGACTTTATGTTGATGTATAAATTGAATTAGCATAATTAAATATTAATCACAATGAGTGGATAAATCTGATGATTATATATCATTTTTGCTTTTCCTGAATTACATATATTATGATTAACCCTCTAATGCAGTCAATAAAATTTATCAAACATTTTTCAGATTTTCTTTTTGAATATATTTTCTCTTACAGGGTTACATTTTGCCATCTGCCTTTCCAGAGTAAGTGGCTCTATGTGGGCACTGAACGAGGTAATATACATATTGTCAATGTGGAGTCCTTCACACTCTCGGGCTACGTCATTATGTGGAATAAAGCCATTGAACTGTGAGTTTGAGCAGATATTTCATATCTGAAAGTATCAGTACCTTATATGATAATATCATTATATGATAACCAGTCACTAACTCCATGTGGAATTAAATACGTTAGACATTCTTGATATTAAATATAGATTTATTAGCTGTTTGTAAGTATCATCCTATTGACATGGCAGTTTGTAAATTTAAATTTTACAAATTATATATGCATACATTTACAAATGTAAATATAGATATATGCAAACATATATACAAATGTACGTATATACAAATGTACATATATATACACATTATATAGGCGTATATATAGCACAAGTTTAATGAAACAGTCATTCTTCTGACTAGGTGAAAAACACTCTAAATTTTTCTGTTCTTTTCTTTTCTAATTATTTTTATTTCTAATGCTGATCATGACCCACAAATGGGTTGCTACCAGTGTTTGAAAACACTGATTAAAAAACTGATTAGACTACTACTTGATGTGTTTTAATAATCAACAAATTCAATGCAAATGTTTGCTAAAGTTAACATATTATAGAATTAATTTTAAGGTTGATTTTACTTAATTTAGAAACTATTGTTTTAATTTACTAATTTTAACAACAAAACTATAGGTTGAACTATAGGGTCCTGAGGGTCTTTAATGTTAACTTTTCACTCTGTCTTAAATTTTGCATGTCTTACCTCTTTCTACAAGTTTTTTCTTACATTGCTGGGACATAAAAATCAAAGTTTAAGGATATTGGCAAGACCCTTCTCGGTGCTTCTTTTTGTTTTTGTTTTTAAAAAAATAGTCTTGTATTGTTGCATTCCACAGTATTTACATCTTTTTGAGATAAGGATAATTTTGTGATGTATCTTTTAAGTAAGTAATGTCTTAGGGTAGTTGTAATAGTATATTAATCCTGGTTTTTCTTCCTGTGGCAGGGACATCATTATCATATATCAGTCTCTTGGTAGTGTGTGTTTTCACGGTCTTTTATTTTGAGTTGATCACAACTTGTAGTGGGTAGGCCTGGTTCAGGTGTCTGTATAGTTTCACAGACGGCTCTCATGAAATGGAGTGGTCTCTCAAATTTAGGAGTTTCTGAATTAGGGATATGCTTATGTATGGGCATCAGTTCAGCCATATTCTTAACTGTATTAACTCTTTTTCTCTGAGCAGGTATAGGTAGAAATACTTTGTTTATTTTTTAAAATATAATAGCATTTTTTCTATTTCTGGTATGTACTGTGGAACTGAATGGGATGTCCCAATTGGAGGCTAGAATTGGGTAAAATAAGAGAGTAATAATTTAGATGCTGCATTGTTAATATTCAAAAATATTAACTTTGAGAATTCTACCTGGAGGATAGATTTTCTGTGCTGAAATCTTTGACTAAATTAAAGACTCTTTCCTATACAGGAAGTGTACTTAATTGTAAATTTTGCTGACATGTATCAACATGAATTACTATTTTATTCCTGTTTCCTATTTTGATCCATGTTAAGAACTATGTATCTGTTATTGATCACTTGCTGAAATTCTTTCTTTATAAATATATTTCTATTTTCTATTCATTTATTCTTATTGTGATGAATATTTAGCCATATTGAAATTTTTAATTGAGAAAACTTACTAACGTTTTCTTTTTTAGGTCATCTAAATCTCACCCAGGACCTGTTGTCCATATAAGTGATAATCCAATGGATGAGGGAAAGGTAGAATTTTTTTCTAAAAAAATACATTTATTATTTTAATGCATGAATTTTTGTATTTTTAAATAAGCAAACTATTCCGGGACGACACTTATCCTGCAAAACTGAGATTGCTAGTAAAGGTTGTATATCATATATACTTAATGCTTGTTATTCATTATGAAGAACAAGTGAAAGAATTAGAATCATTTATGAATTTAAAGGACAAAAATACCCTAAAACATAATCAAATTTAATAAATACAATTATAAGTTATTAATTTATATTTGACTATTCAGAATATTTTTCCTGATTTTCTGATAATCCTGACAAAAAGTTTTCTTTTGGTTTTGAATTTTAACACTTTAGTTATATAATTTTTGTAGCACTTATCACAGATTGCCTTATGTTAGAGTTGTCTTTGTATCTCATCTCCCCTAAATTTTTCTTCATAAATAGCTAAAATTAATAATGTAGAGATTTTTTAAAATGTTATTTTAATTTTTAATACTGTGAAATTGGTTCATGCAGTCAGTATCTAGCTATTGTTAATTTAGGTTAGTTACTACATTTAAAAATAATATAAATTTTTTCTATGAATCTTTGTTTATTAATTCAAACCAATCTTTCAAGTAGGTAGTTCTATTTAATAATGATATTTTTCTACCTATAAAATTTTATGATAGTAACCTAAGTAAATACCAGGAAGTTTATTGCTATCAGAAATCAGTGCAGTGAAGCCTCTGGATTTTGTGCAGAAGTTTCCCCAGGTGTTTCCTTTCCTCAGCTGTGGGAGAGGTCAAGCCTATAAATTGATTAACACTGTTCTCTTAGTTTGCCACTGGCAGAACTAAAGGACAACTGGACTGTTTGGAGTTAGCTTATAATCATAAAGCAAGTATACAGTAACCTAGATCCTTATTTTATATTCTTTTTATGTAAGATACTTGTTTTAAAGCCAAGCCTTTGGGTGGGAGGCATGGTGGGAGAATTGAAAACTTCCCTTTCACCTTGAATCAGTAGCTAAGTCATTTTAATCCTTCATTTAATACTTCCTTTGCAATGTCTCTTTTCTCATAATGACCACTGGAGTTTAAGACATTTCAACTCATTCTTGAATCATTTCCAAATTAGTCTTCCTAGAGTGCCATTTTAATGTGTTCTCCTGTTCAGAGGCTTCTAGTGGCTCTTCAGTGTCTAAAAAATAAAATAAACTTTCCTTAAAATGTAGCCCTAGGTTTCTTTATCTTTCAGAATATCTTTACCTAAATGCTGTGCTGAAGCAAATAGTTATAGTTTCCCAAATATGGGACAGCTCTTTGCTGCCTCTATGCCGTTGTTTTTGTGAGTCCTTCTGTTTAGAATTCTTTCCCAACATTCTCTTTCTGCTGAATTCCTACCCTCATTTTAAGGCCTAGACGAAATATATATCTTTTGTGATGTCTTCCCTGATAATCCTGACAGAAAATGCTTTCTGTTATGTCCGTGTTCGTTAGTACTTCAGTTATGCAATATTATGGTATTTATCACATATTGCCTTGTGTTAGAAATGTGTGCATATCTCAGCTCCCCTGAACTTGAAAGAGTCCTTGAGCACAAATATTATAGTATTTATAATAGGTTTGTATTTTCTATAGCATCCAACATACAATAAAAATAGTAACTACTCAATATATACTTGATTTAAGTAATGAATAAATTATCTATAACTGTTTTTGTCATCCTCAGTATTTTCTTTGAAACCTTGCATTATATTATTCTCCTTAGTTCCAAGAGTTAATCTTATAAAACATTTAAAAAATATTTTGCTAGATTAAATTATATCTAATCTTTAATTTCTTGTAGACTCTTTCTGGATTCCAAAGATCCCTGTAACATTTTGTCACTGAAAAAAGATAAATGATGTGATAGGGCAAGTTTATTCAAAGCTGACCTTACAGGTGGATGACACCACAGTAAGTGGTGGTCTTGGCTAAGGAAGGTTAGGCATTAGTGTAAAATTACTGACAATAATAATATCTATCATTTATTGAGTTCTTTGTGTCAGGCACTGTGCTGGCCACTTTATATGCACTGTGTCATTTGGACCTTCCATGAAGTTGTAAGTTAGAAATTTTCCATACTTTATGGTGAAGAAGGAGAGACTTGGTGGCATTATGTGTTCCAGAGGTACAGAGCTAGATATTGGTGGAGCTGGATTTGAACATTGATTTCTCTGATTTCAACCCAGAGTACTCTCCATTATGCTACATATTCTCTGTAGATATAGATCGGCTATTGATGTTATAAAGAACTATATTCATATTCAGTGCTTGTTCTAAGAGAAAAATTAGAAGGAAATTAGTCAATAGTACATAAACTAATTAGTATCTCTGAGTTATAAAATATTCCAATAGGAATAGGCATTGCAGGAATTTTCCAAGTTTAATTAAGTCATATATATTTAATTTAGTTTTCTATTTTTTTAATATTTATTTATAACTTTCTTGCTTTTGTCAAGAAAGGAATTAAAAAGCCAGAAGATTATGGGCATTAAAGTCTATTTTGTGTTAGGGCTTCATTAACTTAGCCCGCATGACAACGAGCAACAGTCGTTAACTGTACATAACTCTAATATTCTTTCTTCTCTTCTATTGAAGTTCCCACTTCCTGTACATGCCTTACATGTCTTGGAATTGAAGACTGGGAAAGAGAAATCGTTTTCAAGTTATGCTAGACGCATGGAGAATTGGTAGAATGATACATCCTCAGGTGGGAAACCTATTTTGTTAGCTTCAGTAACTAGCCCCTCCACTGGACAAACGAAAAAAAAAAAAAAAAAAGGAAATTCTTAACTAATGAATGAGTTTCAGAGAATATTTTCATAATAACTAGCCCCTCCAACTACACCTTGTAGTCTGAAATCCACAAATGGCTATTTTGTTAAAATTACCAGGTCTATCCCAAACTTTGTTCATATCCCCAGATTACAGGAATAGGTATAGACTATCTACTAATCATGTTTATATTCATTAAACAAATATTTGTCGAGTGTCTACTGTGTATTAGGCATTACATTAGATTATTAGAGACACACAGATGAAAACGTGTATACTAGCGTAAGAGAAGGAGCACTTTATTCTGTCTGGAGGAACTAGGTAGACTTAACCAAGGAAGCAACACTGAATTTAGACTTAAAAAATGAATAGAAGATTGCTCAGTGAATAAAAGGGGAGGAGATGTCAAGCAGAGGGAATATTGAGATTTGGAAATACTGGAGTGTGGGGGCGGGCAACTGAGGTTGGCTGGACAGTGCACACAGTCTGTGAACGAGGAATAGGCATTCCATCCTGGAATGCATTCATTCATAAAACATTTTTTAAGTAATTATAACTTATCAGTCCCTGTGTCATATGTTAGAAGTATTGTGAAGAACAAGATAAAACTAACCCTTGCCCAAATATACCAGTATTACGATTTGTAAAAGAATTCACATGTAGAAAAGGCCATTGTTATATTGTGTGGTGACTCTTCAGATTAAAAATGTACAGAGTGTTATTGGAGCACACAGGAAGGGCATTGATTTACATTTGGTAGGTCAGGGAGAGGAAGCAATAGCTAAAATGACGTCTGAAAGATTAGTAAGACTAGTCAGGCAAAGAGTGAAATGGTCCATTCAGATGGAGTGGCCCCAGTAGGGA
The DNA here is from genome assembly GCA_023783475.1 of Daubentonia madagascariensis. Classification (NCBI taxonomy): domain Eukaryota; kingdom Metazoa; phylum Chordata; class Mammalia; order Primates; family Daubentoniidae; genus Daubentonia; species Daubentonia madagascariensis. The sequence continues at coordinate 19,519,801 of JAKFHU010001815.1, read as the reverse complement.
AGCAGCATGTGCAGAGTCTCAAAGGTAAAGAAGAGCATGAACTTAAGAATATACTGGAATGTATTGGGTAGCAGGGATCTCGTAAGGGATGAAGCTGAAGGGGTAAAAGAGGTCAGACCATGACAGATCTTGTAGGTCGTATTACTGAGTTTGGACTTTATCCTAAAAATAATGGTGAGGCATTAAAAAGTTTTAAATAGAAGCATTTATTACCCCGTCAGGTTTGCATTTTAGAACTGTTATTCTAGCTATAATATGAAATGTGTTAAAAGAGGAGGAAGACTGGAGTCAGAGAGACCAGAAAAGAGATCTTTGTGTCTTGAACCAGGAGAGAGGTGCTGGAGATGGAGTGAGGTGAATTAGAGGATAGAATGTAGTTTTAAATTTACTTGGTGACTTTATCTGTGGGAGGAGAGACTGGAGTTAAGGATGACTCCTAGGTTTCTGGCCTGAGTAACTGAGGAAATGTGATACGGAATGGTGAGAGAGAAACTGTGACAGCAAGTGCCAGAGAGAAACACAGTAGAGAATATAATTGATTCACTTTTGGGCACATTTATTTCAAGGTTCTTGTGTAGATAAGCGGACATGTGGCTACTAGAATTGTGTCTGAGTCTTATGAGAGGGATCTAGGCTGGATGTGATTTAAAACTAATCAGTATATAGGTGGAGTAGATGAGATTGGCTGATAATATGTAGAATTTGGAAAGTTTGTAAACTCTAAAGCACATACAAATGTTAATTTTTATTAGTAATTTATTTAAATATTTTATCTTACTGAAGATGTACACTTAAGACTTCAAAATGGTACTGTTTTCTTTTTCAAAAATCAGTTGTATTTTGAGTCCCTAATTATCAAAGGTATATAAATATGCAATGCAGTGTTCTCATTTGTCAACTATATCAGCAGTCCCCGACCTTTTTGGCACCAGGGACTGGTTTCATGGAAGACAGTTTTTCCACCAGAGGTGGGTAGGGGTGGGTGGGGAGGTGGAGCTCAGGTGGTGATGCCAGCGATGAGGAGAGGCTGTAAATACAGATGAAGCTTCACTCCCTGCCTGCTGCTGACCTCCTGCTGTGTGGCCCAGTTCCTAAGCTTCCTGGAAGACAATTTTTCCACAGACTTTGGGGGGTGGGGCCAGCGGGAGGCAGACCTCAGGTGGTGATGCGCGGCCCAGTTCCTAACATGCCAGGGACCAGTACCAGGCCCTAGCCCAGGAGTTGGGGACCTCAGATCTATATGACTAGTAATTAGCAGTGCAGATGTTTAATTATGTTATATTTTATACTGAGAGCATATGAATAGTAGTTATCTTTATTGTCAGCAAATAAATGTTTTATAATTGGTATAATTCCTAGGTAACATGGCTTATTTTATATTACAGCTTTTGATTGGCTTTGAATCTGGAACAGTAGTCTTATGGGACCTCAAATCAAAGAAAGCCGACTACAGATACACATATGATGAGGTAATAACATTACTTTTGCTAGTAAAAGCTGTTTTGATTTCTCTAATTCAAAGCAGCTTCTCTAAGAATTTAATTGGTAATTTTATTTTAGGCAATCTTTGTAATTGTAATAATGTGAAACTTATTTTTTTTTATGATAGATAATATGTTCACATAGTTTAAAAGATCCAAAAATCTCCTTCCCACTTGACATTTGGTCATCCAGTTCCCTTACAGGTATCATGTTACCAGTTTCTTTCGTGTTCTTCTGGAGAGATTCTGTGCATTTACAAGTGGTTTCATAAATACATTCTATTTATTCTTTTATACAAATGATAGTATACTGTAAATATTTATAGTTTGTGAGCTTTAAGATCCAGATAAGGATTGATTGTGATTGATTGGTAAGTCTTTTAATTCTCGTTTAATTTGTAGGCCTCTCCTTTTCTTCCTCACTTCCCTTTTTTACCTTTCTCATTCTTTTTTGTCATGTTTTTGTTGAAGATAGAATCTTCCAAATACTGAATTTTTAAGACTGCATCTGTTGTCTTGAACATCTTTTTTTTTTTTTTTTGCCTTCAGATTTCCTATAAATTGGATATTTCCCTGAGGCTTGATCAAATTCATGTTCATTTTTCGTTTCTAGCAAGACTACTTCCTAGGTGATGGTGATGCTCTTCTATCTGATGGAACCTTAATGTCCGTGTCTATTTCTGATTTTGGCAGCCAGTGGTGCTCAAGGCCTAGATCTGTTATCGTATAGTGGTTGCAAAGTGGGGTGTATTCTAATTCTGTCATTACTTCTTTATGTATTAGCTAGGACACTTCACTAAAGAGAAACTACTTCTTATCTTCTATTTGTTTATACATTAGTACAGTTCATATAGCAAAGGCAGAATAGATGCTTGATTCTTTCTCTTTAATTTAGTATTCACTCCAAGGAGTTGTGTTCTAGTAGTTTCAGTGGTGAACAATTTATTCTTATTTTTGGTTTCATTATGTACTCAAATGATTCAAACATATTTCATGTGCTTCAATGCATTGAAGTTATTGTCCATACTGTTTTTCAAATTATCCCATCTTTGGTCAGTGAACCTCCTCCAGTTGGTTCCTGGGACCTTTGATTGACCTGTAATTGTCTTGGATAGCTTCCTTGCTATCTGGTATAACAATATATGTATCTGTATATTTCTGAACCAAACTTGGAATAAGATATTTTTTCCATGGAACTATGGCTTCTTTCAGTGTGAAATGGTATCTAGTGACCATAATTTGGGTATTAGGAGTGTTCATGGTTTCCAATTCAGTGACTAGAGTTATAGCTAGAAAATGTGTAAGTGGTTTTACTTGTTTGTTTTTAAGATAAAATACATCATTTCTTCATATTTATATATTCAGTTACAGCAGAGTACATTGAGTAATTATAGCAATACTTTGAGTACTTTGCAAATGTTTGTATATAATCTTTGTAAGAATGACTGAGGGAATATCCTTTGTTTTTATGGCTGTATACTTTTTGCTGCTCACTGGTCATGATCTTCAAGTTAAAAAACAACAAACAAACATGTTTTGAATAAAGAGTTTCTATTTTTTTCCTGGAAGTTTTGGCCTGTAGATCTATTTTCTATGTTAAAGTGAAAGTGGATTGTAAAAATTGGCTTTTTGGTTTTGCTTTTTGTAATTTTAAATAGTGATCTTGGCTTGAGCCATTATGAAGTCACAGGAACTAGATGTACCTTCTTGCCTTAAACAAAGAAACTGGACAGATTGTATGAAACAGCAGTTTTCAGCAATTTGACAGCAGGTAGTACAGAACAGTATTCCTTAGAGAGGGGAAACAAAAAGGTGAGCCCTTCAATCACTTCAGCTAATGGCCTGGAGAGATTTCCTAGGTCTGGGTACATGAAGGAGGAACCTAGGTAGAAGCCAGGCAGTCTCTCTCACTTGAAGAGACATAATTGGGAAATTGGGGAAGCCAAGGCATCTGCAGCTTATAAGGAAATGTACTAGAGAGCAAAGAGTTGCCTATAAAGAGAGTTTGAGAAGTCTACAGAAGGCCCCCTGCCCCAAGTCTTCATTTGAATATAGATTAGTGCATGGGTATGAGGTTTGGAAAAGATCCACTGAAAAGGAGAACCATTCCTGTAGCACACACAGGGCTGAGAATAGTTCACATTTCGAAAAGAATGGAAAAACCTGATAATGCACAGGGTACAAAGAAGAGTATTTAGAAAGATATTGCCTCAGTAGTGGAACTAAACTAGCCCTACACTACAGGCTAAGCTAGTCCAGCCTCACAAAGCTTAAAAGCAAACTTTGAAAGGACCAAACTGTTTCTAAGTACATAACTATATCCCAGAAAAAAATACTCAAAAACATTAAAAAGAATATAATAATAACCCAATATAAATTTTACAATGTCTAGTATCCAAATATTAATTTATGAGGTATGCACAAAGCCAGAAAATATGACCTATAATGAGGAGAAAATGCAAATAGAAACAGACTCAGAAATGGCAAAGATGATAGAATTAGTATCAAGGATATTAAAGCAAATATTATTAAGTATATTCTGTGTGCTCAAGAAGGTAGATGAAAGCATGAATATATTGATGAAAGACATGAAAGAATTAAAAACCACACAAGTAGAATTTCTAGAGATGAAAAATAAAATGTCTGAGATGAAAAATACTCTGAATGGGATTAGCAAAGGATTTGATACTGAAGAAGAAAAGATTAATGAACTTGAGGACATAACATTAGAAGCTATGTAATATGAAAGGCTTGGGAAAGAATGAACAGAACATCATTAAACTGTGGGTACAACTTCATGCAGACTGATTTTTGTATTTTGAATCCTATTAATAGAATGGGAAAGGTGGACAGAAAATATATTGAAGAAATAATGACTGAGAGATCTCCATTTTGATGAAAAGTGTATGAGTAAACCAAAGATTCTAGAAGTTCAGTGAACTCTAGGCAGAAGAATGTGAAGAAAACTATACAAAAGCACAATTTTCACTTGCTGAAAACTAGTGATAGAGGACATCTTATGAAAAACCAGAGGAATAAAAAATTAAATACAGAGGAGCAAAGAAAAATGATAGCAGATTTTTTTTGTAGTAGAAACAAAGTAAGCCAGAACAAAGTAGAATAAAACCTTTATAATACTGAAAGAAATAGATTTGTCGACCTAAAATTTTATACCCAGCGAATAGATCTTTTCAAAACCAAAGGCAAAATAAAGACTTTAAGGATATTAAAAACTGAAAGAATTTATCACTTGCTTCACTACAGTATATGTTAAAAGAAGTCCTTCATGCAGAAGGTAGATGATACGAGATGGAAATTTGGATCTATCCAAAGGAATGAAAGACACCAGAAATGGTAAATATGTGGTAGATGTAAAAGCTTTCTTATTTTTATATCTCTTTAAGAGGTCAGTAAGTATTCAAACCAAATAGAATAAAAATGCATTGTAGGGTTTATGATGTATGCAGAATTAAAATATGGACATCAGTAGCACAAAGGTTGGAAGACAGAATACTGTCATTAGGTTATTATACTGTGCATGAAGTGGTATAATATGTGAAGGTAGATTATGATAAACATAAAGGTATGTATTGTAGATCCTAAAGGAAACACCAAAGCAACAACAGCAACCCAAAAAATTAAGCCAAAGAGGAAATTACGTGAAATTTAAAAAATATCAATCCAAAGGAATGCAGGAAGAGGAGGAAAAGGGAAACCGAGACTAGATGGACAAATTTAGTGAACAAACAGCAAGGTGGTAGAGTTAAATTTACCAGCTGTGTCAATCATCTTATTAATGGTTTAAATATGCTAATTAAAAGGTAGAGATTGTCAAATTGCATAAAAAAGCAAGATCTAAATACATACTATCTATAAGAAACCCACTTTTAAAGACAGATGTTTAGAAGAAAGGTTAGATGGAAAAAGTAATGTTAGCAGTAATCAAAAGAAAGCTGAAATGACTTTATTAATGTCAACATAGTAGATATCAGAATGCTTCACCCTCAACAACAGAATATACATTTTTTGAAGTACACGCAGAACATCACCAGGACAGACCATATTTATTGCCATAAAATCAATCTCAATAAATTTTAAAAGATTAAGTCCATGCAAAATGTTTTCTTTCACTATAGTATAATTAAACTGGAAATCAGTTATAAAAAGGTAGATGGAAAATCTTCAATTATTTGAAAGTGAGACAACATACTTCTAAATAACCCATGGGTCAAAGAAGAAAACACAATGAAAATTAGATAGTATTTTGAACTGAAAAAAAAAAAAAAAGACATACTAAGTTTTGTGGGATGCAGCTAAAGTATCCACTGTAGCATCAAATGCTTTGTATTAGAAAAGAAGAACAGTCTCAAATCAGTGTCCCCAGCTTCCACCACAAGAAACTAGAAGAAAAAGAGCAGCTTAAACCCAGAGTAAGCTGAAGAACTGAAATAATAAATCAATGAAACAGAAAAGTAATAGTAAAACTGATAAAATTAAAGCTAAATTTTTTGGGAAGATGAATAAGATTGGTAAATGTGTGGTCAGTGATGAGGAAAAAAAAAGACACAAATTACCCATTCTAGGCATGAGAAAGAAGATATATAATTCCAGTTTCTACAGTAATACAGAGGGACTGATAAAAATGTACAACTTATGCCAATAAGTTCAGCAACTTAGATGAAATAAACAATTTCCTTGAACGATGCCAAGTTTCTTGGAAGAACCAAAGCTTACTCTAGAAGAAATACTTAACCTAAGTAGCTCTGTAATTACTAAAGACATTGAATTTGTAATGAAAATGTTTCCCATCAAGAAAACTCCAGGCTCAGAAGGCTTACTGATGAATTTTACCAAATAATACTTGTTGTACCCAGACTCTTAAGTAGAGCACACTTCCCAACCCATTTTATGAAGCCAGCATTACCCTAATACCAAAACCAGAAAAAAATTATAAGAAAACTGCAGACCAGTATCCTTCATGAACAGAGATGTAAGTCATAAATATAACAAATATTAATATACACAATGACTAAGTCATGTGTTTTAAATAACAGTACTGTGGGTGTAAGATGTAGCTTCTAAATTGACTTGTTCTAAAGTAAACTGAGTGAAAATTTCTGGTTGTATTTCCATGATTTCATGCTATTCTATCATTGCTCTTGGTTCATGTTAAAATGTGTGTTTGATTCTCAATGCAGTTTTTACCAGGTGTGCAGTTTTAGACATTCAAGAAATTATTATAGGTATAATTCTCCCTCACTAGTGAGGGTTAAAAATTTAAGACTTTGATAAAATACTACCCCCCCCCCAGTATTTATGTTCTGTTCAATGGTATCACTCTAGACAGATTCATTTGTTTGCACTGGCACAAATGTATTAAATGGCATTATGATATCAACTTAGAACATTTCTAATATAAAGTTATACTTGGTACAGCTTTAATTGTTCATTTGGTCTCTTGAGGGTGATTTTAGATGGGTGGGATAATGGGAACAGAAATTCATCTTTGTGCCCTTGAGCTTTTGTTGCTTTGTAACCATAGTTAGTACTTCTCTAATGGACAGACTCTGCTCTCCCCTGGTTATGCTAACTGATCGATTTTGAGTGTACTTGGATAGTATTTTTAATATTTTACAGATATATTCTATACATGATATTTCGTCTGTGTAAAATTTTATCTCCTTAATGGACATTCCGTTCCTTTTTAGGCTATAACTGGAATTAAAATATTAGTATTATTTTTATAGTAATTAATGGTAGCACAAAAAATACTATTGATATTTTAAGACAATAAATTAATACTTAAAAACTTCTATATTGTAATTATTATTCTTTGTCAGATGCCTAAGGTTATTTATCTGTGGCTTTTGTATTTTGGTTTCACGTTGGTTTTTCTGGTAGATTGAGAAGGAACAGAAATATTGGTAGTAAAATATAAATAAAAAACAGTTTGTGCTTTGCTAGCTCTGTGCATACGTTTATATCTCAAGACCATTGGAAGCCTTTTTAAAAAGAATAACAGCTTTAAATAAATCTTTTTTTGCACTACAGATATTAATGGAAGCATTTATTCCTTTAAGGTTTTTCTCCCATTTTTAGTCTGGGATGCTTTTAAGAAAGTTTATTTTCTTCACACATGTACATAGTCCCTGCAAAGGTAAAAACAGTACTTAAAAGAATGTATAATTTGGTCACATTTTCAAAATATCTAAGAAAGTTCCACTTGAGTTTTATTTTTAATGGAAATGTTAGTGTTTTCAGTTTATATCTTCTTAAAATCTTTAGAGAGAGAGGAAAAAAAGTTATAAGTCATTTAATGTCTAATATGTAATAATTTTTATCAACTACCTTACAAAATGTATGATTTAGTAATTATCTTGTTCCATTATACAGTATTGCTGTTGTCTCCCTTCTGTGGTAGAACTAATATTAAAAAGTCTGAAGTCTATATTATAGATTTTCTTTTAACATTTTTGTTGACATTTTTCTAAGAGTTTTAGCAATAATAGATAATTACATGGGGAATTCTGAATAGAATGTTAAATCATATTTTTTAGGAGAAAAGAAATTATTTTTGGTGTAAGTCTGTTAAAAAATGTTAAACTATTTATCTAATGTAAGAGCAGCTGGACTAGGATTTATATACAGATTTTACTGTGAAGTGATTTTAATAATACTGATTAGTTTTCAAAACCGGTAGGTAGAGAATTTATTCAATTTCCACACTATTTTGGGTTAGTGAGTATAAAGTTTGATAGATAAGCAGCTAATGTGTTCTGTCTTTCTAGAAAATTATTCTTTAAGGTGCCCTCTTGTTAGATAAGAATAGCACAAAGCATCATACGTACTACTTTTGCCAAAGCCTAATAATTAGATATTATTCCTTTAAAAAAATACGTCACAGTAGACAGTGCTTTTGCTTTTCCTTTAATTTTAGCAAAGATGAAAATACTAATGTCAGACTTTTAATTCATTAACTGTGTCATGAACTTTTTTACAATTTTGGTTTTTTGTCAGATACTGTATTTTTTAGGGAACTTTTAGAGTTGCATATACTGTTCCTTTGTGGATTATGCCAATAGCTGTATCGTCACCCCTCCTCCTCTCTTCATTTTTTTCACTACCCTGAATTCATCTTATACCTCCTTGTTTTTATTTATAAGTTCCAGACACCACCCTAGACCTCTCTTGTATTTTCCCTTATCAATTAAAAAAAAAATTTAAATAGCTTTGTTTATAGCTTTTTAGCACTATCATTTTACAGAAATAATTTTACCTATAAAGGCTACTAAGGGATTGCTTATTTTAATGTTGAGTTTTTGAAATGTTATATGTATATTATAGAATCAGTTTATTATTATTTTAAGACTTTGATTGGAATTATTTTAGAGATACAGACAGTCTCCAATTTATGGTGATTTGATTTACAATTTTTTAACTTTACCATTGGTTAGCAGGATGTAACCCTTAGGACAAGCTCCTTAGGACTTACGATGGTGTTACAGTTTCTACTGAATGCATATCACTTTTGCACCATCTCAAAGCTGAAAAATTATAAGTTGAACCATTGTAAGTCAGGGGACCATCCACCGTGTTGCCAGCATTAAATACATTTTCAACTTAAGTATTTCTGGCTTATGGTGGGTTTATCAGGATGTAAACCCATCATAAATTGAGGAGTACATTTTAAATGTTTTGAATGAAAAACATTGTGTTTTAACAGCTGATTCTGTTTTTCATCATTTAAAGTTTTAATTGATTTATAATATTAAAATGTTTTATAATAGCTTAAATTTGTAAGTATATGAAGAATCCAAATAAATGGACACTGAATGAGATGATAGAAAATGTTGGCTTTGTACATAGCAGAGCTCTTAAGTTTCAGTTACATGGTTTTTGTGTCACATTCTGCAGTTCTCACATTCTAGTAGGGCAGCTATTAAAGTCAGTTGGCCATTAAGAATGAAAAATGTATCTTCTTGAGTTGAAAAGAAGTAATCCAGAGGGGACCTGGAAGAGTGATTTAAAAAAAATTTATAGACAAAAAATATTAAATAATATTAGAGAAAAAAATTGATGGGTAACATACTTTGGTCATACAAAAATATTTTCCAGATAGATTTTCTTTAAGTGGCTTAGAAATATAAAATAAATTTCTGGTTAGAAGAGGGCTTCCTCAGATTACAAATTATTGTGAGAGATGTCTTGGAAGCTCAACCTGTGGTATTTTTATTGATCTTTTTTTAAAATTTTTTAAATTTTTGAAACAGGGTCTTGCTCTATGCCGGTAAGGCAGTGGTCTCATAGCCACAGCACCAATCCTGCTACTCCCCTGCTCAGCCTCTGAGATGACCATAACATGGCCATCAACTGGCTGTTTTTCTGTTTTTTGTAGAGGCAGGGTCTTGCTCCTGCTCAGGCTGGTCTCGAACTTCTGGCCGCAAGCAATCCTCCTGCCTTGGCCTCCCAAAGTGCTAGAATTACAGGCATGAGCCACCACGCCCAGCCTTTTATTGATCTTAATTCTAAATTTACATTTTGTCTCAGAATTGTAGTTAATTAAAAAAAATTGTTCTATTCTCAATGCAACTAGTTTTTCCAATGGGATATTGGTTGTAATAACTTGCTAATTTATATTTAGCTATAGTTTATCCTAAAAACTGTAAGAATGGATTTTATTTTCCTCAACTTGTCAATAGATATATGCCACTATCATAGCTTCCTTATGCTGGCTTAAGGAATAAAGTAAGTAAAAAGAATTAAAAACAGTGCCAATATGAAACAAAATATCATTTGTATTGCAAGAGGGCTAAATTCTCATGGGAATGTGAAGTTAACATACTGACTTCAGTTTAGGAAATATAAAAAAGTTTAAAATAGAAATTAATTCCAAAACCATTTGTGAATAGTTTAATATTTAAATAAATTTGAAAAATGGAATTGTTCACCTTTCTTCTATAGGCTATCCACTCTGTTGCTTGGCATCATGAAGGAAAACAATTTATTTGCAGTCATTCAGATGGCACCTTGACTATATGGAATGTGAGGTCCCCTGCTAAGCCTGTACAGACAATCACTCCACATGGTAAGAATGCATTGATTTTAAGCACCACCTAAATTATAGTGGACAGTAAACTGTTTTGAGTTTGCATTTAGATTTGTTTGTTTGGTTTTGAGGATAAGGATGAGTTTCCTTTCATTTTGAGAAAATTAAAAATACTTCCATGTATAGAAATAATATCTAATAACCAGGTAATAAAATCTCTAATTAAGCATATTTACAGTTTAAATTGCAAATTTGAACTTTGAGAAAATGAATGTTATATTGTCTTCTGAATATAATTTCTCCAGTAGTCCAAAAAGCAAATAGTTTTGTGAGTGATCTAGGACTTTAAGCTTTTGTCATCTTTGTGTTATCTTTTGCAAGTTGTTAATATATATATAACAGCATACTTGAAATACTTGAACTTGATAGAAAGTAATTTTAATACATTAAAGTATTGTGTCGGGAGTCCTCAAGATCACCCTAGGTTTGATGATTCAGTGGGAAGACTCGCAGGACTCAGCATACAGTACTCCTATTCACTACCATGATTTATTACAACAAAAGGATGTAAAGCAAAATCTGCAAAGGGAAAAGACACATAGAGTGAAGTCTGGAGGAAACCAGGCTCAAGCTTCTAAGAGTTCTTACCTCATGGAATCACCCAGGATGAGCTTAATTCCTCTAGCAATGAATTGTTACCACATGTGTGAAATATTGTTTACCAGGGAAGCTCAACTGAGTTGGGAGCCCAGGGTTTTTGCTGGAGTCAGTTTGTAGGCACCCTCTGCTTTACTTAGTATATTCCAAAATTCCAGACTCCCAAAAGGAAGACAAGAGTTCGGCACAAGCCACAATCTTTGTTCAAACGGTTTAGACATAGTGAGACACCCTTCGCAGTCAGGAAATGGTGGAAGTTTTCTTGAAAGCCAAGTTCCTAGACACCAACCAAGGGCCAGCCAAGGGCAGATCTTTCTAGGGATAACTGTCTCAGTCCTGCTATATTAACTCTTTTTCTGCATAAATAGTATTTACAAAACTTACAAGATATTTTTATTAGAGTTTTTATTCAAAACGGATTATGAAGACCTTCTTTTGATTTTGGAATTTGTATTTCTTTATTAATCTGCATTTTCCAGCCTTTCCCCAAGAGAATCCTTTCTCCCAAGTTTAAGGAAATCATATTAAAGGAACTGTTCTATGAATTGATAGTCTATTGAAGAGAATCCTTATAGCTGTTGCTAGTATTTTATTGCTTGCTTTAAATATGAATACCCTCTTAAAAATTGATACATTTTGAATTATTATAATATGGAAATTAAATAGTAAAATTAAAAACTAGTTTTATTTATCTATGGCAGTATGGGTTTTTAGGCTTGTTTTCTGGGAAGAATAACAATTCTTGAAACCACATACTTTACTACTGCTTTGTAATAGCAGTCATCTTCTGGAAAAGCACTTATTTTAAATTTGCTACAGGTCTGTTTATGAGTGCATTTAGAGGATATTTGTTACGATAGTAGATTCCAATTTTTCTTCATATTTTTTTTCTTCCTTTAATGCCTAGGTCCCTGGTCTTGATGATACTCCTTAAAAATTCCCATAAATCTTAAAATCTCTTAATCTATGAATCCAGAAAGCCAAAAAGGTACCAATAAGGGGTGGTTAATTTAAAAACCTTTCACTTCAAATGCAGAAGAAAATGAAACTAGTATGAAAGATGATAGAAATATATGGTTTTACAGCTTGAAGTTTATCTGTTTTTATCTTTTTTTGTAAGAACATAGTACAAAGCGTATTTTTTTCTTTTGAACTATTTGAGAGTATGTTGTCAACATGGTGCCCAATCACTCCAGAATGTTCCACTGTCTTTTTTTTTTTTTTTTTTAACAAATAAGGACATTTTCCTCTATCACCAAGTTTTGCCTTTTATCAAGAGTCTGTATGTGGATTAGATTTGGTTATCATGATTCTTTAATCTCCTTGAAACTGGAACAGTTCCTGAGCCTTTTCTTGACTTTCATATCTGATAAACTATGAAGATTATAGGTCAGTTATTTTATAGAATGTGCCTCAAAATGATTTTGTCTCATGTGTTTTTCATGATTAGATTTAGGTTGCACATTTTTGGCGTGAATATCCCAAAAGGATTGATACATTCTTTTTGCGTTTTCTTAAGTGTAACTTGTTTGTCCTATATTGGTGAGACCTCTTACCCTGATACCTTGATTAAGGTTCTGTCTGCTAGGTCTTTCCATTATAAAATTATTCTTTTTCCCTTTGACATTAATACTATTTTTTATTTGTATTTATAATCAGTAAGCATTTTGATTTGAAGGCTCTTTTGAGACTCAATGAACATACTGTTCTCCATCAAACTTTTCCCCTCTACTTTTAGCATCTGTTGATATTTCTTGGCTGAATTTATTATTGCTGTGATGATTACCAAATGATTAAATGTTCTATTTAATCTTTTTTTTTTTTTTTAATACTAAAAACTTAGGTCCTTGAGAGCAGACTTTGGGAAGTGGTATGAATCAGTTTCTGCCATGTTTGTAGTGTCCTAGCAGTAAAAAGTCATGAGCTAAAATTATTTTTAAACAAATAAGACAAAGAGTATTTGATTTAATATATTCTCTCAAAATTAGAATCCAAACAAAATATAAATATGGTGGATTTTTTCTGTGGCAGTTGTTAAAAAGTAGGATGGCATTTGTTAGACAATATAGCAGTCTAAAATGTAGATGGTCAGAATTTTATTTTTTATAAAATAACTTTTATTTTCTTTTATATAAACAATTCATATTTAGAAAATCTGAATTCTTTTCAAGGGTAGTAATGTTTCCTGCTTATTTCCTGGCAGTAAGAACTATCAAGTGGCAGGTAACCTACCATGGCTCAATTTATGTTGACTTGACAGCTGAATTCAGTGACAAAGCTGAGTGCATTTTTATGTATTAAAGTACAAAAATATGTTCTGTATACCATAAGAATATATTTATTCCAAAGATACCATTTTTGTGGTACATCACTTTCAGTATATTAACTGTTTTGATGGATTGAAATTAAGTTCTTTTTTTCTCTTTACTACTTGCTATTGTGGTCTCTTGCTCTTAATTGCTAGTCAAACAATTCTGATATATTACTTTAAATGTACTAGACTTTTAAAATTTTGTACTTTTTCATTTTTTTCTTATTTAAACCCATCTAATGGTTGTTCAAGTATCTTAGTCTTAAAAAACGTTTATAGTATTACTTTGATAGACAGGAACTGATGGTACTTTAAGAGTCCTACCAGTACTTAACTATGATGTTTAATGTTAGGATGCTTAGTGTTAAAAATAGGTGAAGATATCCTTGTAGAGTCTGTTGTGAAGACATAGTATTACATTGGCCAAACATGGAATTTTTAAAGCCAGAAGACTGTGGTTAAGCCCTAATTCCATAGTTTCTGGCTCTGTGACTTTTGGGAAATCAGTTAACATTTCTGAACCTCAGTATTTTCATCTATAAATACAGATAATAATGAAACTTAATCTAGTCTTCTCATGTGGTTGTTGTGAGGATCATATTTATTTATTCATTCAACAAATATTTATTGGTTCCACTATGTGATATGCACTGTTCTTGTCTGTGGATCAAATAAGCAAAGTGTAAGTGAAATTACCTGGAAATTATGATGTGCTATTCATATTTGATTCTAGTAAATATAAATGTGGAAGTTGTTATTTACTTGGTAGAATAGATTAGTGATTCCCCAAAGTATATTCCACAAATACTAATTTTTCTTATGTTGATGAGTTGTTTGGTAGAAAAAGTATGTCATGGCCAAAGAAGTTTTAGAAATGCTGAATTGAGCATTTTTCTTCGCTTCAAGACTCAACAGGTGATTTTTGACTACTAAAAACAAACAAAAAAGGATAGTTCCCCTTAATCTAGTTTTTACAAATATCAAAGAACATTTCCCTGGCAATCAAGACAACCTGAAATCTAATTCCAACGGTGCTATAAGTGAAATACCTTGTGGAGATAATTTCTGTTCTCTGGGACTTAGTTTCATTATTTGTAAAATGGCAGGATTGAACAGGTGATTTTTAAGCTATTAAGTTTTGTGAATATATGGAAATTAAGCAGGATTTAGCTCTACATATTTATTCTGCACAGCTTTATTTTGGTGGGCCATAGGTTCTGTATTTCTGTACAGTAAGTCTAGGGAAAGCTTTGCTTTTCTCTTTTGGCCTGTTTCTCTCCCATGCAGATAGGCTTTCATTATTTAGGAGGGAATAACTTTGATAGTCCTGGCATCACTCACTTTCTTATCCTGAAGGAGTCTCCTTGGTTATATGCTTTGCTCAGCCGGAGCCCCTCAGAATCCCCGCCCTGGGGTGGGAGGTGATGTGTTGCAGAGTGAGATTTTTCAGTAATTGTCAGCTTTACCAGAATCAAATGGTTTCCTAAGGAAATGGGGATGCTAGACGGTCAAAATCCATAGACTTTCACTGTAGGAAATGAGATTTTGAATTTAGTTTCTGGAGCTTTTTCATCAGTGCAGTCAATCCACTTATCAAGGAATAAACCAAGATTGGGGAAGTTTTATTCTATTAAAGGTTGCTAAAGGAAAAATAAAATCAAAGCTCACATAAGTAAAAGTCAGTTTAATGGGTTAAAAATTAGACATAGAAAGAATTCTGTTAGTCACTTTTAAGATTCACCTGAAGGATGAAACATTCAATAAATAATAAAACCATATCTCAGTTCTTTACATAATTCATTGCAAATGTTTCTCCAGTTTATATATTTGAAAGGACTTCCTAGACTCCACAGAGCATACTTAAGGCTTTTATTTAAAGGCAAAGGATATGATACAGCAGGAGAAAGAGATTATAGGCAGGTATTTTGAAACATCCCATATGCAGGCTCCGCATGGGCACTTATTTGCACATAAGGATTGTGCTGAGTCTCCAGCTCCAGCCACCACAATCTGGCTTCTGAAGAGCTGAAAGACAAGTGCTCAGAGAGGTCCTTTAAACGATCAAGCCAGTCTTGCCAAATGGAGCCAGTTGCCAACCATCAGTAAAACTACTATACTGGGGGTTACCAGGGGAGTTTTTGGCCTTGAACAACGCATCATAAATCCCACTATCCTTATCTTGACCAACAGTCAAAAACCAAATATTCAAGGGTAAGCTGTAAGTCAACTCTATCTCCACACTCATTAAGGAAGGAAAAGGAAGGAACACTCCTCCTCCTCATTTCAGACTAGTTTTATTAATATTAACTTTGTGGTTCTTCAGTTTGTCATCTTATTTCTAGAACATCACTGTCTAATAGAAAGGTAATGTGAGCTGTATGTGTAATTTATTTTTATTTTTAATTTTTTAGAGATAGGGTCTCACTCTGTCACCCAGGCTGGAGTACAGTGGTGCCATCATAGCTCACTGTAACCTCAAATTCCTGGGCCCAAAGGATCCTCCCACCTCAGACTCTTGAGTAGCTAGGACTAGAGCTGGTGCCACCACACCCAGCTAATTTTTAAATTTTTTTGTAGAGATAGGGTCTCTCACTATGTTGCCCAGGCTGGTCTTGAACTCCTGGCCTCAAGTGACCTTCCCACCTCAGCTTCCCAAAGTGCTAGTATTACAGGTGTGAGCCACCATACTCGGCCTGCATGTCTAATTTTAAGTTTACTAGTAACCACATTAAAAACAGTAAAAAGAAACAGGTAAAATTAATTTTAATAATAAATTTTATTTAACCCTTAATGTGCAAAATATTATCACTTCATCATGTAATCAACATATAAAATTGAGATATTTCACATTATTTTTTTGTACTAAGTCTTTGAAATCTAGTGTGTATTTTATACTCAAAGCACGTCTTAACTTGGACTAGCCACATTTCAAGTGCCCAACAGCCGCTGTGACTGGTGGCTACCATATTGGATAGCAGCTCTAGACTGAGAACATAACTGCAGTGTAACAACTGTATCAGTTAGAAAATGTGTTCTACATTCTAATGGGGGCAAAATTAAAAATTTAGAAAGCAATTGTTTTTGTCAGTGATCTTCATTCATTTTCTATTGAATCTTTATTCATTGAACAGACATTTTTTGAGCACCTCCTGTATTCCAGAAATTAAATACTGGAAATATATTGTCCTTGTAGAGCTCATAGTCAAGTGAATGAAAATGATATAAACTGGTAACTATAATACATTTTGATAAGTGAATGACGTAGAAACAAAGAAGTGGTAACTAGTTTTGGGTCAAGGGTGTAGGACTTTTTCACAAATTCAGAACATAATCACCTTGGTCTTAAAGGATGAGAGGGGCGATATAAGGTAGCAAAGAACAGGGCAAGGTTATCTTAGAAGGTACAAAAGCACAAAGTCATAAAAGCAGAGTGTTGTTGGAAAACTGCTAATAGTTTAATATGACCAGAGTTTAAAATTCCTTTGGGCAAGTAGCAAGAAATGAAAACAGAACCATGTACAGAGGCAAGATTATACATCAAAGTATGTTAAAAAAAATTTGAACTTCATTATGGAGACCTAATACATGAGTTTACAATGGGAAACACAGTTTACGTCTTGATGATATTGCTTTAATGGTAGTATATCAGATGGGCTAGGGGCAGAAAGAGGGTGGCCAGTTAAGAAGCTCCTGCATTAATAAATGATAAATAATGAAGATTTCATAGAAGAAATGGGAAGAAATGGATATACATGAATGAAATTCTAGAATTGGAATCAATAGGACTTAGGCCAGTTCACCGTGACTGGGTGGTTTGGCAGGTGGGGAGGTAGGGCGTAGTGAAAGACAAGAAGAAATCAGATGTGGCATGGAGGTTTATGTCATTTATTAAGTCAGGTTTATAATTAACCAGACCTTTTCAATGACTAGTCAAGGCAGTTCACGGGTAGTTAAAAGAATACATGATTTTGCTCCTCTGGTGGCATAGCACTTAAGAAGTAAAATGACACCTAGTGGTGAAATCCTTTAAATGCTCTTTAATTTATATGTGCTTTATAAAATCATAGCTAGTGCCTTATTACTTGATTTGATTTAGAAAATGGTTAGTCTAGGATTATAGATGAATAAATTAACCTTTCTGGACCAGAAACAGTAATCAATGACATTATTTAAAACACATAAGTTGGAAAAATTTTAGAATATGCAGATCACAAGGACTCACTGGTTTCTAAGCAAAATTAATAAAGAATGATCACTGTAAAAACTAACATTTTTGATTTACAGGGATAATGAAACTATTCTATTAGCATCCTCTCAGGGGGTAGGAAAAAAGTTAGCTTAAGGAATAAAAATCAGACTGGCGTTAGTTTGAATGCTAGAACACAGTAGAACAATACCAAAAGACTATTGAGCAAGAAGAAAGTTAAGACTTTTTACCTAGCCAGGTTTTATGTCAGGTATGCAAAGTCAGACTTGCAAGGGTTCAGTAAATATACCGTCAATGCCCTTTTAAAAAAATTATTCCAGCCACTGAAAAATTGGTGGTGAATACTGAAATAAGTTAAAGGCATTATGTCTGAATAATTGTTTTACTTCATAAAACAAAATGATTTAAAAAATAAATGTAAAATTTGAGTCTGTAATCCCAAATTGTATCAGTCTGTCACTCCTACTAGAGCTTTGTGTGGTAGAAGGAGGATGAAGGCATGCTGGCCTTCTTTTGAGTAAATGTTTAAATTCTTTACTGAAGGGTCATACATCTCTGAACAGATTGGAGTAGAGGTTGAAATTCCTAACTTGTTCCTTGTACAGCACAAGGGACTCCTTTCAGATTTAAGCCTCCTTTTTCCATACCTTTTTTCTTTTCCTCCTCAATTCTGTCTTCCGCCTCAGCAGTCCACTCCTGTTCCCCCAGCAGTCCTTTCCGGGCACCTAGTCCGTTCTGTCGTTCATCACTTCGTGGTTCTTGTAAGTTGGGCCGCCAGAGGTTCAGGATCCCATACACTGTCACTTTTTCATAACGAAAGGAAAGGGGTGATTCCCCAGGACCTTGAATTAAGACAGGACTAGATGCTCCATTACCAGTTTGCAGATGTTTATTTGTAAAAATTTAATATGATATAGGTGACATTTCATATCAGTGGGGATAGAATGATTGTTCAGTAAATAGCGCTGGCAGATATATACTTGTCAAAACTCATCAAGTTGTACACTTTAAATATGTACACTTTGTTGTCTGGCAGTTGAAACTCAATAAAGCTATAACAATAGCATTCATGATTGATAACATAGGAGAAAAGTGCCTTCCCTATACCAAAATATACATCAGAGAATAATTAAATATAATAAATGAAGATATAAAAAAATTATGAAAACAACAAAAATTTATGTGATTTTGGTGTGGGAAAGAACTTTCTAAGCATAAAACCAATCTAGGGGAATGACAAAAAGGACAGTTTTTTTTAATACATACACATATATCATTTTACATAATTGGGACTATATTATACTAGTTCCTTCTCCCTCAACCTTCTCCCACATTAGCAGCCCAATACCCCTTCCTGCCCTACCAGGTATAAGTCAAATATCTTATAGATGTTCATCCAAAATATATATATTTCTAAAATTATATGAGTTAATACATACATGCACAAATAAGCATGAGGGGTTTATTTTCTGGTCATGATTTTACAAAAATTAGGATTATATTAGCTTTTTGCATCTTGTTTTCTTAATCCACTGTACTTTAGGAAAATTCCATCAGTTTTCTGGCATAGCTCTAATTCCTTCATCTTAATGGCTGTGTAATAGCCAATTGTTTGAATTGCAGTTTATTCAGCTATTCCAAATTAATGGGCATTCACTTTGTTTTCAGTTCTTAATCACTACAAATTATACTACAATTACTGTCCTTGTACATATTCCATAGGAATAGGTTCTTTTGTTTCTATGGAATAAGTGCTTAGGAGTGCAATTGCTACTCCTAAAAATCAAAGAGTTTTGTTTATTTTTACTTGTAATAAATGATCTCAAACTGTTTTTCCAAAAAAGGCTATATCCTTCAGATTTCTACCAGCCTCGTGTGAGTATCCCTTTTCCAATGTCCTTGCCAGTAATAGGTGTTATAGCTCGTCTCACTTTTTACCATTTAATTTTTTTTTTAACTTCCTATTTACTTAAGATCAAAGTCAGCTAGAGATGAGCACCTAGGGTCTTCTCCTTTCTTTCCTGAGTCTTTCTTGGGCATGCATATAGCCTTTTACACATGTGCAGCTTTTTAGATCCTCAGGAATGTATCTAGTTTTCCAAGATTTTCTTTTAAATTCCTGCTGAAGCTCTATTTGCCTCAACTGAAACTGTAGCCTTAAGCAGCTATACCATTGCCAGCAGATTACAATTATTTCTGGAATGCCCTGGGGGTAGGGATTTTTGTCTCCCTTATTTGAGGTCTGTGTCAAATGAAATAGCCACAACACTTTGGGAATAGATTTTTCTAGGGAGCTGCAAGTTCGGATAAAATATTTGATTGTGCCCTGGAAAAGTAGTTTTAACAGAGCTCTAAAAGAACTTCAGTCCTCTCTGTTGGCTGATACTACTGCAGTTTCATGGCTACCTTGCCACTGGGCTGCAGAGTGAGAGAATGGGGATAGACCTCCATCAAAAACGTCACGGTCCCCAGTTCCTCTTCCCCTTGCCCCATTTTACTGAGGTTCAGTAGTTTCTATTGGGTAGATGATCTTCATCTTGTTTTGTGGCTTTGGTTAATGTCAGAGTTCTGTAGTGGTTAACTACAGAACTAGTTAGTTGTTATGCTAGTATTTTCATAAGTTCCCTGAGGTCCTCACTCTATCGTTTGGGAAGTCAATCTCCTTTGGTAGTTTCCATAGCTATTTGCAGGCATTTAGTCCACCATTAGAACTTTAAAATCATTTTGTCCAAGTTCAAGAAAAGTTGTTGGGATTCTAACTACATTAAATTTGCAAATTAATTTTTGGGAGAATTGATGTTTTAGGATTTCATGTTTTCTTAACTGGGAACATCATAAGACTGATAGACTTGATTATTTAAATGTGTACTTCTGTACAGTTTTTAAAAATTTGTAAGAATTCAATGACAAGTGACAGTAGGGAAAGTATTTGCAACATACATAATGGACACAATGTTAATGATCTTTGAATATTAAATTCAGTTTTGAGCACAAAGAAGATAAATAACATAGAAGCATTGGCAAGGGATAACAAACCATTTTTAAAAGAAGAAATACACATGACCAGATAGGGATCAAGACAGTACAAATTAAAATGTTACCCTTTCCATTTAGCAAATCAGCAAAAAAAAAAAGAAAAAAAATCATTGTTGGGGAAGGCGAGACAGTATATTCTCTTACACTTCTGGTAGAAGTATAAATTGGCACAACCTTTCTGGAATGCAGTTTTACCCTGATATACTTTTTATAGGAATTTATCCAAAGGAAATAACCATTAATTTATTCACTCATTAAATCAAATTGAATGCCCACTATGTGCCAAACAATGTTTGTCACCAGGGATATAACAACAGAAAACATGCACACTAAAAAACTGGGTTTCTTAGAATTTACATTCCTTTCAGTTAAGCAAACAACAAACAAAGAAGTAAAATATAAAATATACAAGAATGTGATAAGTGCTATGGAGAAAAAATAAAGCTATGCTAGAGGATAAGAGGTGTTGGGATAGGGGCATGTTCAGTGATTTGCCAGAAGAAATATTGTAATGTTTGGTGTGATTAATCTCTAAAAAATGGAAAATAGATATTTTATTTTCTTTATATTTTTCACGTTTTCTATAGTTTCTACAATGAACATGTAGAAATAGATAACTGAAATCAACAGACATTTTTGAAATAATCAAAATTTTTTGACAAAATGAGTCTTTGACACATTTTATAGAGGTGGATGTATTTTAGCAGTCTTTTGGACATTACAATGGATGGATTTTACTTAGGAGAATAAATATAAATGAATTTATTAACATAGGGTTTAATTTTACAGCCTGTCACACTTGGATGAAAGATGAGATATAAATTTATTTTTCTAAAATCTTGCTATTTTAAAACTTGAACTAATTTAGCAAATTGAAATTCTGTTTTGCTTATCTGCAAATAAGAACATTGGAAAGACTATTAGTTTCTCCTACTGGAATTTTATCACATAAATGTTACTAAGTTATTCTTTTTATTTGCTTTTCAGCATTGAATTTCAAAGAGAAACTTTGCTTGATCATTTAAAAAATCTTATTTTGTTTTAAATACTTCTTTAAAATCACTTTAAAATGTTTCATGGTGGATTTCATTTTATTCGCTTTCATTTATAAACTATGTAAGAATTTAGAGTAACTTAGAATTTTAGAATTTAATGCAGGAAAATATATTTTAGGAAAGCAGTTAAAGGATGGGAAGAAGCCAGAACCATGCAAACCTATCCTCAAGGTGGAATTCAAAACGACTAGATCTGGGTAAGATTTTACTTCATTGCCAATATTCATTGTATATAATTAATCAAATAGCATGGAAGGCTGTTTTATTGTTGATTTGAAATGCCTACCTTAGAATGATCTAGCCCAGTCTTAAATTTTTTGCTTTCTTTATCTAACAAAAGAAGGAAAATTGATAAATTCAGAGTAAAATACTTCTTTGTGTTCTTTCTGTCCATAGTAGTTTTACTATATGTCTTAGGAAGTTTGAATTATCTTTCCTGTCAAAGTTCATATATTCTTTAGATTAGACTTCAGTAGCAATAGTGTATATTAACTAGTGATAATTGTACAATAAGCAATTAAGAAAAAAAGATTTAAAATTTAACCTGTCTATTTATACTATATGTGTTACTTATGAAAGTTATATGTATTCTTCAGAAATTAAATCTCATCATAAGAATATTTGGCAATTACAAAATAGATACGGTTTAATATTAAAGGAAGTTTGCTAGTTGTATTTGAAGTCATTGTCACTACATGAATTAGGTATGAGAATTAGATGGTTTTTACAATTTATATATTTTACATTTTTTTAATGTATCAAATGTTACATTTAAAAATATAATACAGGAAAAACCTTAAAATTTTTCCTTGAAAATTCCACATCTTATTAACCTCCAAAGGAATCTTTTATTTATGTTCTAGTTCCCCAGGAGAAAAGTATGTGAAGTTATTTACTTTATCTGTGTAAGAGAGTGAATTTATAGTGCGGCGGTTCTCAAATTGTGGTCCCTGTATTTATTAGAAATACAAGTTATCGGATTCTACCCATGACTTACTGAATCATAAACTCTGATGGTGGGGCCTAGCAATCTGTGTTTTAACTAGACCTGCAGGAGGTTCTGATATACTCAAAGGTTTAGAGCCACTGGGTTTTTTTTATATACCAGTTTATAACCACTGCTTATTAGAACTGGCCCACATTCCTGTTTAACCTCTTCTTCCAATCTACTTGGACTCAGCCCTGTTCTCACTTGGGAAAAGACACTAGGCTAAAAAAAAAAAAAAAGCATGCGATTGGTATCATTCTTTCCTTCCCCCTCTATACCCTTTGTCGAGATCCAACAGATATGTTGTGTTCAGACACTAGACTAAGTGAACTCCAAGGGGTATAGCTTCTGTTTAAGTGACTATGGCATCCCTCATTGTGTGACTTTTGGCACAGAGTTATTTCACTTCCTTGTGCTTGAGGGTCCTCATTTATGACATAGATGTTTAGTAGGTCAAAAGGTAGTTGGGATGAATTAATTGAGATGATCATGTATGCAAAACATTTTACACAGTGCCTGGTACATAATAAACTTTATAAATGGTTGAGAAACTATTTTTTATTAGGAAACCCCCTGCCACCAATTGATTTTTATCACATTTGTCCTATGGAAAAGGAATTAAAATAGGAAAAACATAGTAGCAAAAAAAGAAAAAGAAGGAAACCAGGAAAAATAAATATGTTTATATTACAACATAAAATGAATTGTTTAACATTTAAAGTAACAGTGCTAATTGTATTCAGAGTTCCTATCTATTCATTTTAACTAATATTGACTGGCAACAAAGGCAAAAATCTAGGGAAGATTTTTTTACCCTTGTGTTCCAAAATGTTCTGCTCTTTTGTAGGCATTTATAGGTGCATGAACTGCACAATGATGTTTTAGGTCAACAATAGACCACATACACAATGATGTTCCTATAAAATTTTAATACTGTGTTTATATTGTACCTTTTCTATGTCTGGATGTGTTTAGATACACAAATACTTGCTGTTGTGTTACAGTTGCCTACGGTATTCAGTACAGTAACATCCTGTACAGATGTGTACCCTAGGAGCAATAGGCTATACCATATAGCCTAGGTGTGTAGTAGGCTATACCATCTAGGTCTATGTAAGTGCACCCTATGATGTTCACAACATTGACACCCAACAATGCATTTCTTAATGCACTTCTTCCTGTGTGATCAAAATATTTGAAAGCCTGTGATTTAGTGGAAGTATTGAGGCTGTGGATTGTCAGACTGTGGTCCAAATCCCAGGTCGCCACTTACTGTTATTCTCAGCAAGTTGCTTAACCTCACAGAACCTTTATCTTTACCTCAGTAAAATAAAGACAGTAATTTCTACTCCATGAAATTCTTCATGCAAAGCTAAATGAAATTCTGTAATGTGTCTGGCACATGATAGGTGTTTGATAAATTCTAGTTCCTTTTCATCTCTACTTCTGCACTTTCTTTTCACTAGTGGACTACATAAGAAGGTGTAGGTGGGGCCAAATTTTCAATAAGAAGCAACTTGAGAACTATTTTTGAATAGTTACTCAGATGAACTCTTTAGGGCTTTGTGTTACAGAGCATTAGAAGAGTTAGTTTTTCTTCAGAAATGACTGCCATTCAAAAAATCACCAGCTTTGGCGAAAGCATCTCTTTGTTATGCAACCTAAAAGCAAATATTGGATCATTGAGCAAGATGGCTGCCTAGAGGTGCCTAGTGCTCATCCTCCCCATAAGAAAGGACCAAAACAATGAACAAACAGCTTAAATTGACTAGAGGATCTGAAGGAGAGCACTGGAGTGCAACAAGGGAGTGGTGAAATCCCTGTGGAGCACAGAAACCCAGAGTGGCAGCATAAAGGGGAAGTGAAGCACTCTGCCTCTGCTGCCTTGTCTCCCCCTTTTGGGACCAACTTAGAGCTAAGAAGGACTTCCCTTTGTGGGGAAAAGGTAAGCAGGAGGCCACCAGCAGCCTCCTTGACTACCGCAGACACCTACAGTCCTCATAAGCCCTGAGCCCAGTTTGGGAGCTTTGTGGAATTCACATGCACATGGCCACATTGCTTCAGAGAAGGAGCTCATGTACACCCCCACCATTTTGTGACCTAAGATACTATAGTATGACACCATCTTAAAACTAGAGCCAATGTTGGAGTGCTCTCTGCTCGGAAGACCAGTAGCCACTGTGTCTCTCCAGTGCTGAAGCTCCACTGTCATTCCACTGTGCTTGCATGGGTGACTGCAACACCATGACCCCAGCTGCTCAGAGCCTGGGACCAGGAACAGTTGTGAATCTGGCACTGGAGCCCATGCAGTGAGCTTTCCCACAAATCAGCCTGAGAACCAGCCTGGCAAGTGCACCCACAGCCAGGCCACGCCATCACCACTACCACCACCAACTCTTCCAGTGTAGGCCACTGAAGTACTCACAGACATCACTGACATGGATTACAGCTGAAGATACTGCATGGAAATTACACTGCTACATCCACCCAGAACCAAAACCAGTGCACCCTACCCAGCTTACACCCTAGGACCCACCTACAAGAATAAGTCTTCCCTTACAAAAGTTACTCCATTAAATTGGAAGAGGTGACTGTTCCACCAAATTTTCAGATTTCATTGTAGGGACACAAAAAACATGAAAAGCTAAGAAACATGACATCCCTAATGGACCATCATAATTCTCTAGTAACAGACCCCAAAGAAGAGGAAATTTACGAAATGCCTGAAAAGAAACTCAAAATAAAGATTTATTTTTTAAAGGAAACTCAGCAAGGTACAGGGAATACAGATAAACAATTCAGCGAAAGTAGGAAAAAAAATTATGATCTGAATGAGACGTTCAACAAAGATATCATAAAAGAATACCAAACAGAAATCTTAGAACTGAAGAACTTAATAAGTGAAATGAAAAATACACTTGAGAATTTCAACAATAGAGTAGATTAAGCAGAAGGAAGAATTTCTGAATTTGAAGACAGGTCTTCTGAAATAACCCAGTCAGAGGAAAAAAATGAAGTAAGAATAAAAATAAAGCTTATAAGACTTATGGGACATCATTAAGTGAACAAATAATTCACATATTATTAACAGGGGGAGAAGAGGCGGAGGAAAGCACAGAGAACATATTTAGCAACATAATAGACTTCCCAAGTCTTGGGAGTGATCTTGACGTCCAGATCCAGAAAGTTCAAGGCTCCCCAAATAGATTCACTTTAAAAAGGTCCTCTCCAAGGTACATTATAATCAAACTGTCAAAAGTCAAAGTCAAAAAGAGAATTCTAAAAGCAACAAGAGAAAAGCATCAAGTCACATGTAAGGGAATCTACATTAGACTGTCAGCAGATTTCTCAGCAGAAATTTGGCCAGTAGACAATGGGTGATGTATTCAAAGTGCTAAAAGAAAAAAAGAAATTACCATCAAAGAATACTGTATTCAGCTAAACTATCCTTCAGAAAAGGAGGAGAAATAAAGTCTTTTTTAGACAAGCAAAGGCTAAGAGATTCATCATCACTAGAAGAAATGATTAAGGGAGTGCCACAGCTGGAAGGAAGCAAAAGGCAGATAATTACTATCATGAAAATATATGAAAGTATAAAACTCAGTAGTAGAGGTAAATTTATAATCAAACTCAGAATATTCTAGTTGTGTAATAGTGCTATGTAAATATTTCAAACGTCTGGAATGAAGGTTAAAACCCAAAATGGCCAAAAATAACCACAGCTACAAGTAGTCATTAAGGAATGTATGATGTATAAAGACACAAATTAAGTCAACAAAAATTTAATTTTGGGTGGAGGGTAAATATCTAGAATATTTTTTTCCAACTAAATAAGTTGTTATCAGCTTAAAATAGTCTAACTACAGGATTCTTTATATTAGCCCATGGTCACCACAAAGAAAGAAATTACAGCAGATACACAGATGAGAAAGAGAAAGGAATCAAAGCTTAGTACCACAGAAAACCACCATAGCCCAAAGCTAAACAACAAGAGAGGAAGAAAGAAACAAAGGATCAGCAAAACAACCAGGAAACAACTAACAAAATGACAAGAGTAAGTCTTTACCTATCAATAATTACCTTTAATATAAATGGATTAAATTCCCAAATTAAAAGATATAGTGGCTGAATGAATAAAATAACAAGATCCAACTATATGCTGCCTAAAATTAGACTCACTTCACCTGTAAGAATACACATAGACTGGAAGTCAAGGGGTGGAAAAAGATATTCCTTGCAAATGGAAACCAGAAATGAGCAGGAGTAGCTACACTTATATTAGGTAAAATGGACTTTAAGTTGAAAACTATAGAAAGAGAAAAAGGTCATTATATGATAATAAAGGGATTGATTCAGCATGAGGATATAACAGTTGTAAATAAATATGCATACCACACTTGAGGACCCAAATATCTAAAGCAAATATTAGATCTGAAGGGAAGGATACACTGTGATGTAATAATAGTAGGGGAATTCAACACTCCACTTTCAGTAATGGAGAGAATGTTCATTTAGGCAGAAAAGCAACAAAGAAACAACAGATTTAAGCTGCACTCTAGACCAAATGGACCTAAGGAACATTCACAGAACATTCTAGCTGACAGCTGTAGAATGTACATTCTTCTCAACTTCACATGGAACATTCTCTGGGAGAGATCATATGTTAGGTCACAGAACAAGTCTTAACAAATTTAAGAAGATAGAGATCATACCATGTCTCTTTTGTGACCATGACATTATAAAACTAGAAATCAATAGCAGAAGGAACTTTGGAAACTTTATAAATACATGGAAATTACACATCATGCTCCTGAATAACCAGTGGATCAATGAAGAAATTAAAAGGGAAAATGAAAAATTCTTAAGACAAACAAAAATGGAAACACAACATACCAGACCTATGGAATACAGCCAAAGCAGCTCTTAGAGGGAAATTTATAAACACTTAAATCAGAAAGGTAGATAGATCTCAAACAACCTAACCTTGCACCTCAAGGAACTAGAAAAACAAGAACAAACTAAACCCAAACTTGGTAGAAGGAAAGAAAGAATAAAGATCAGAGCAGAAATACACAAAATAGAGACTTAAAAAAAATAGCAAATATAAATAAAGTGAAGAGTTGGTTTTTTGAAAAGATAAAATTGACAAACCTTAAGCTAGATTAACTAAGAAAAAAGAGAGGACTCAAATTAACAAAATAAGAGATGAAAAAAGGAAGCATTACAACCGATACTGCAGAAATACAAAGGATCATGAGAGACTATTATGAACAACTATACGCCAACAAATTGGATTACCTAGAAAAAAATGTATAAATTTCGAGACCCGACCTACCAAGATTAAGTAGAAAATTTGAACAGACCAATAATGATTGAGGAAAATGAATCAGTAATTTAAAAGTTTCCCAACAAAGAAATACCTGTGACCTTATGGCTTCACTGCTGAATTAGCTAATACTAATTCTCAAACTATTCCAAAAAACTAAAGAAAATGAAATACTTCAAACACATTCCACAAGGTCAGCATTACCCTGATACCAAAACCAGGCAAGGACGCAACAAAAAGTGAAAACTACAGACCAATATCCCTTACAAACATAGATGCAAAAATTCCCAGCAAAATACTAGCAAACTGAATTAACTCAACAGTACATTCAAAAGATCATCCACTGTGATCAAGTGGGATTTATCCTAGGGATGCAAGAATGGTTTAACGTATCAATACATATGATACATCACATTAACAGAAGGACAACAACTATATGATTATTTCAAAAGTGGCAGAAAAAGCGTTTGACAGAATTGAACATCCTTCCATGATAAAAACTCTCAGTGAATTAGGTATAGAAGGTATATACTTTAACACAATAAAGGACATATGTGACAAACCCACAGCTAACATCATACTAAATGGCAGAAAAATTGAAAGCTACCTCTGTGATCTAGAACGAGAGAAGGATGCACACTTTCACTGGTCTGTTCAACCTAGTGCGGGAAGTCCTAGCCAGAGCAATTAGGCAAAAAAAGAAAGACAATCCAAACTGGAAAGGAGGAAGTCAAATTGTCCCTGTTTGCAGACAACATGATCTTATATATAGAAAACCCTAGACTCCACCAAAAAACTGTTGGAACTAATAAATGACTTTAGTAAAGTTACAGGATACAAAATAAACATACAAAAATCAGTAGCATTCTATATGCTAATAGAGAACTATCTCAAAAAGAAATCAGGAAAACAATCCCATTTATAATAGCTGTAGAAAAAAAAGCTGGGATTAGATTTAACCAAGGAGGTGAAAAATCGAGACACAGAAAACTATAACATTGATGAAAGAAATTGAAGAGTACACAAATAAACGGAAAGATGTGACTTTTTCATGGATTAGGAGAATTAATATTGTTAAAATGTCTATACTACCGAAAGCAGTCTACAGATTTAATATAATTCCCATCAATACATCAATGACATTCTTCACAGAAATAGAAAAAAAATCTAAAATTTATATGGACACACAAAAGACTCTGAATAGCCAAAGCAATTTTTAGGCCAAAAAAAAAAAAAAAGCTGGAGACATCCTACTACCTAACTTCAAAATATGCTACAAAGATAGCCAAAACAGCATTAAAACAGACACATATAGGAATGGAACGGAATAGAGAACCCAGAAATAAATCTATGTATCTACAGTCAACTGATTTTAAACAAAGATGCCAAGAACACACATTAGGGAAAGGACATTTTCTTCAGTAAATGGTGCTGAGAAAATTGGCTATCCACATGCAGAAGAATGAAACTGGACCCTGATCTTTCACCATATACAAAAATCAGCTGAAAATAGATTAGACTTATATGTAAGACCTGAAACAATGAACCACTAGAAGAATACATGGGAAATGCTTCATGATACTGGTCTGGGCAAAGATTTTTTGGATAAGACCTCAAAAGCACAGGCAACAAAAGCCAAAATAGACAAATGGGATTACATCAAACTAAAATTTTTGTTCTGCACAGCAGAGGAAGCAATCAACAGAGTGAAGAGACAACCTACAGAATGGGAGAAAATATTTATAAACTATACATCTGACAAGGAGTTAATATCCAGAATACATAAAGTACTCAATAGCAACAAAACAAAAGATCTGGTGAAAAAATGGGCAAAAGATCATAGTAGACATTTCTCAAAGGAAGACATACAGATGGCCAAAAAGTATATTAAAAAATGTTCAGCATCACTAATTGGGGAAATACAAATCAAAGCTACAATAAGATATTACCTCACTCCAGTTATCACCTCACTCCAGTTATATAAAAAGACAAAAGATAAGTGTTGGCAAGGATGTGGAGAAAAGGGAACCCTTAAACACTGTTTGGGAATGTAAATTAGTACAGCCATTATGGAAAACAGTATGGAGGTTCCCCAAAAGTTAAAAATGGAACTACTATGTAATCCAGCAATCCCACTACTGGGTATATACTACTACTGAAGGAAATGAATTTGGTATGTCAAAGAGATATTTACACTCCCGTGTTTATTGCAGCACTATTCATGATAAGCAAGATAATGGGATCAAGCTAAGTGTCCAACAGTGGATGAATGGGTAAAGAAAATGTGGTGCACACACACAGTGGAATACTGATCAGCCATCAAAAATAACGAAATCCTGTCACTTATAACGATATGGATGAACCTGGAGAACATTATCTTAAGGGAAAGAAGACAAATACCACATGATCTCACTCAAATGTGGAATCAGTCTAGAAAAGTTGGTGTCATAGAAGTAGCAAATAGAACAGCAGGTGCCAGAAACTGGGGAGGACAGAAGAGGGGAGGATGGGAAGAGGATTGTCAGTGGGTACAAAGTTACAAATTAGAAAGGAAGAGTATATTCTAGGGTTTTACTACACAGTAAATCAACAATAAGGTATTATAATCAACAATAAGGTATTATATATCAAAATATCTAGAAGAGGGCATTTTGTATGTTCCCACCACAAAGAAATGATAAATGTTTGAGGTGATGTGTATGCTAATTAATCTGATTTGATCATTACATGGTGTGTGTATTTATAAAAACATCACATTGTACCCATGAATATGTACAATTATTATATTTCATTTAAAAATTAAAAAGAAAAAGTAAAATACAAGTATTATTACAGTTAAATATAGCAATCTAGTCACATTTGGAGGATCACATTTACTCCTTTTCATCATAACACATACTGTGGCAAACACATACTATGGTAAATTTTTGAAAAGAACCAGATAGTAAATATTTTAACTTATGTGAGCCACGTGCTCTCTGTTGCAGCTACTCAACTCTGCCATTGTAGCCTCAAAGCAGCCATATGCAATACATAAGTGAAAGAATGCAGCTGTGTTCTAATAAAACTTTATTTATGGACACTGAAATTTGAATTTTGTATAATTTTCATGTGTCATGAAATATTCTTTTATGTTATTTTTTTCAACTATTTAAAATGTAGAAACCATTCTTAGTTTGCAAGGCATACAAAATAGGCAACAGGCTATATTTTTGTTGACTCCAGACATGTATGTACATATATGCCCATGATATCTCTAACTTTATCTTTAAGGAAAAGTAGTTGGGTTTTTGTGTGTGTTTGTTTATGCCATGGTGCTGATATTTGTTTTCACTTGGTTTAGAAGGTAAGATGATTTCAGAAATTTTAATTTTATATATGGACTAAAAGCTGTAGGTGAATTACTCATATAAAAATATGAAAAAGCACAGACTGTAGTAAAAACCCGGGGTACATTTGTGATATACTGGTTCTGAAAAATCTGAAAGTCTATTTTAGTATCACTCTCAAACTTGCTACCACTAGTTTTCCCCACTGCCACCAGGGCCTTGTTTCAAATGAGAGAATCCTAACTCTCTGAAGCTTAAAAGCAAACTCCTCTGTGCACAAAGTTGTTGTTTCTCCCAGAACACAGGTTTACTTTTGTACTCTTGTACAGGTTTTTCCTCCCTGCCTGTAGAGTGTTCTTTGTTAACTATATCTGTTAATACTTATGCTGCACTTAAACTATGTGCCAGAATCTATTCTAAGTGCTTTACACATTAATTTATTTAATCTTAGCAATAACCCTATGAGGCAGGTATTACTATTATCTCTGTCTTATAGATTAGGAAACTAAACCAGAGAGACTGAGTGATTTGCCCAAGGTCATACAGCTACTAAGTGGCAGAGCCCAGGTTTAATTAAGTCTGTAATCTTACTCACCCAACACTTCCTTTTTAATGAAACTGGCACACAGTAAGCACTTAGTAAATGCTTGTTGAGTGGGTGAGTCATGTTAATATTCTAACTTAATCTGTATGGTTATTCTTAAATGGCCCAGGAAGCAGAAAATTCTTCAGCATAAACTATATTTTAGCAAAACTTTAATACAGAATTTAGTGACAGATATGGAACTGACATTTGAAATTGGCAAATTATTTTCATGGTATTTCAGGGGAAAATGCATTCTTTTTAATGATTATTTTATTCTCTGAGGAGTTTAGGGAAATATCTAGATTATAAAAAATTCATAAGTGTGACATTAAATAAAATTCTGGAGAGAGAAGCATATTTTCTGTAATTCTACCATTCTAAACAATTTTTTTATTTGTTCATTTTCCCTGAGTTTTCAGATATATATCAGTTTGTACTTGTTATATTCTTAGAGCATATCAGTTTGCTATTTTAATAATTTAAGAGTTGTGTAGTTTTTTTTTTGATATTATAAGATAATAGGTTTTTTATAATTACAGATAAAAATATAGGAGTGAACATAATTCTTTTTTGATGTTATAGATAGTGCGGTATCTTTATGAATTATTCCTTTACGGTCAATTTCCAGTGGTGAAATTTTGAAGGAAAAAGGCTTTATGGCTCTTGACAAATTGCCATATTGCTTTTCAAAAGTATCTTTATATACTTTAAAGAACTGAGTATAAAATATACCAATTTCACTGATAATCTCAGCAACATAGGATAATTTTTGTTCTGTTTTGTTAATTTAGTACCTTAAAAATCAGCATTTATGCTTTAGAATTACCTTAAATACTGTAACCACAATGTGAACCTCTAAATGACTGCTCTTACTGGAAGGGCAATCTGCTGTGATGATAGGGGTTCAGGTTAAATTTGTTTGTACTGGCACACAAAGCAGCAATGATTCATAGAAACTTGCCAATTTTACTTTTTTGCAAGCAGTGGTCCAGCTAAGTATTTATGTTTTGACAGACACCAAAAATAATCCATATACTTGTTTGTGCCCCTGTATCTAGAAACTATCTGATGAATTTAACAAAATTAGTATGTTAGTGGTTGATACTCATTTGGTAACAATTCTTCCATTTCTGAAATCCTAAAATAGAATTTAAAACCTTGTACAGTTTTTTAATATGTATTATTTATAAAAAGGAGATGGTTTCATTTCAAAGGTAACTCTTTTCAAAATTATGTTACTTACTTGTTAAGCTATTCAGATACCTCCTGCTTATAGTGCCTCTGGTTTATTCGTACTACTTTTCCTACTACTGAATTTCATTCTGAACTTTCCCCCACTCTCTTCTTTTAGACTTATGCCTTTGTGATCTAAATTGCTTCTCTGGAACATCATTAAAACTTTATAGATTGTTCAAACTAATCAAAGGATAGGTTTCCCATCATCTTTCATCCTAATCTGTATTTTTCCATCCCTAAAATGCTTTCACTTTTGATCTGTACGTAGACTGAATATCTTAGTGATGGTTCACTG
Organism: Daubentonia madagascariensis; assembly: GCA_023783475.1. Taxonomy (NCBI): domain Eukaryota; kingdom Metazoa; phylum Chordata; class Mammalia; order Primates; family Daubentoniidae; genus Daubentonia; species Daubentonia madagascariensis. The sequence continues at coordinate 19,486,248 of JAKFHU010001815.1, read as the reverse complement.
ATTGTTCTATTACTTTTACTTGGCTGCTTATCATATATTTGATATCAGCTTCTATAATTTAGATTATGTCTTTCTAGATGGCAGGGATCAAGTCCATGTAAAATCTTGTCTACAGTAAATGATTTTTAAAACTATGCAATGTTCTCTCATAGGTGAGCTTTGAAATCATACTTGTAACACTGTGAACCTTTATATAGTTCATTTAATCACAAATTAATTCCACACAGCAAAGACTACATTAAAGATTTTAGATTTCTTTTTTTAAACAATGCCTAATTGATACATAATTAAATTCTCTTATTTGTACTGATACTAGAGAGAACCCAAAATAATGGACTGATATGAATTGCTGTTATATCCTTATAAATCTCATGCATTCCAACCAATCTGCATTTTAAGACTATAATAAATAGAAAACCCAAAGCATAATTTTTGTGGAATTTGTATGGTTTGGATAGGTCTACCACTCTTTCTCTTTATCTCATTGAGTTATCATTTTGATGCTTAATATTTGTTTTCCTTTCTATTTTAATTTCAACACTCTGTTCTGCAAAGCACAGGTCAAGAAAATCTGCACTGTCATAGACATGATGACTTCATCATAGTAGCTTTTGTTATGACTATTGGGCTTTATTGGTTACGAAGAGTACCATCACTCCTCTAAAGTTATGAAAGTTTGTGAAATTTTCAGGTTATAAAGGCAGTTAAGCAAGTTTCTGCCTCCCAAGTGGAGAAGGTTTCCTGAGATCTTTTTTCCCTTTCATAATTAAGAGAAGACTTTAAAATTCATGGATTCTCCTTTTGCCCTTATTTCCAACTGTGGCTTGTGAGTCAGTCTTTTAAATGAGGATCTCAGATGTTAGAGGGCTGATGCTAAATAACTCAAATTCTCAAATCATTAAGAAAAACATTAAACTGTAGGCAGTGTGCAAAGAAATCAAGAGGGTATCCAGAAATATTTATCACTATATTAGTGGTCAGGAAATCACAATTTACAGAAGGATGCCATTTTATTTCTTTGCATGGTACTAATAGAATCCCTTTTAATAAACTTAAGACCATAATCATTACCTTTATTATTATAGAATCTTTCAATAACTATAATTATTATAACTTTTATTACAATGAAAACCTGTCATTATTGCAGATTTTCTTTTGTGTGTAGTTGATTTTAGTTGTATACCAATAGTCCTCAAATTGATTTCAGGACCCCTTACACTCTTAATTATTGATAACTCCAAAGAACTTTTATTTATATGGGTTTATATTTACCACATTAGATATAAAGGTTAGAATTTTTTGATATTTATTAATTTACCTTAAAAATAATAATTGAAATTCTTTGCATGTCAACATAAGCAACATATTTTTAAATAACTTTATTTCTTTAAAAAGACCAAAAAATAGTGAGATAGTGGATCTGTTTTACTTTCGCAAATCACTTTAAAGTCTAGTATAATAGACTATGGCTGGATTCTCAGGTCTCTTTCTACGTTTAGTCTTTTATGACATGTTTTAATTGAAGACAATGAAGAAAATCCAGCCTTACACCGATAGTTAGACTTCTAATATAGTGGTAAATATTCTTTGATACTACACCAAAACTTGCTAAGTGATAGTTTCTAAAAGAGTAGTTATAGTGTGAAATCTGAATCCATATCAATAAAATTTTTATACTTTGTTTCATGAAAATCCATTGATTTATCAGTACTCTCAATGAATGTTGACACATTTTGTTATATAGTATAAAAACAAATTGTTAATATCACCACCATTCTCATTAGGAAAGTCTTTAAGTATTGGGAAATTGTCAAGCTCAATATGGCAGATACTATTATAGTTTTCCAAAATTCTGATTTTTACCTAAAAGCCTAGATTTTATCACTGTAAGCAAATAATGTCAGTTTTTCTTAAAATGGCAGATTTAATGCATTTTGGAGAAAATGTCAATTATCCAAGCCTAAGTAGTGATAGTTTGTCATTCTTTTAAGCAAAAATAATAGCAGCTAGTTCACTTGATTCACTCAAATGATCGCATAAATGCTTTTCTAGACATAGCCATCTAACTACGTATGCAGAAGTGCTTCAGCATACTTCTTGTTTTGTCAACACAGTATTAAAAAGACATGTCAAGGGTCAAGATTTAAAATTAGTCACTGTATTGCTTCATCAAGGACATTCAAAAGTGTGGGTGGGGGGACCTCTTTAATGTGTGGCAATGAAGATTACAAGGACTCGTCATTTAGGTGCCACTGTTTTGATTAATGCTGAGATGCCAAGAGATTTTATCCACCTACTATTACTTTTGTGCAAATATCAACACAATGAAAAGGCAAGTAATGTCTTAATATCATAATGAAAACGGTTTTGACTTCACAGACCTTTTGAAAGGATGCTGGGAAACCCTAGGGGTCCACAGACCATACTCTGAACACTGCTATTGTATACTGCTCAACAATTTAGAAGAGCTATGCAAAAGGAAATGTTTTGGGATGTAATATTTTTGATACCTAAAAGGATGTGAATTAGGTCCAATTGATATAACAGTTTAATTTAGCATAACAAAAATTGTATCGACAGAACATTTAACATAAAATTATATTAAAATTGTAATATTTTATTCAAATATTATACTATATAAATCCACTCTACCAAAGCTATATTATTATTTTACATTGGTCTTTAAATGAATAGGAACTTGTCTAACTATATTTTGTTCCTCTGTTTTTTCCCAAGCCCAAATCTTTTTATCTGTATTAATGAAGGAATATTGGGGTTGGTCACTAGGAAACATGATTTGAAGATGGCTAGCCTAATTCCAGGTGGTCCTTTGAAAATTGACAAAGGTACAAATCTGAACCTTTGGACACTGGAATATCATCATCATCATGCTAGTAAAATAATAGGTACATTCTGAGAATGTATTTTATATTGAGCACTGTAGTAAACAGTTTATACATTGTATCATTTAATCCTTACAATAATCTTATGAGGTAGATAGATTTTACTGAAGAGAAAACCAAGGCTCAAACAGTTCAGTCTTCATAAATACCAAGTAATAGAGCAGGGATTGGAACACAGATATCTGTTTCCAAAGCTTGAGGTCTCACCCAGTGTGCTTTTTTATATACTCCATACTGTACTTCATTATCATAATGATTTATTGTTATGCTACCCTGTTATTTCCCCTTTTGGCTCAAAAAGAACCCTAAAGAAAACTTGGCGTGACTAAGCATTAGTTTTCTATTTTTGTCAAAAAGTAGTTTTGGGGATTGGCCTTCCTACCCAGACACACCCATCTGTAGAGTTACGTAGTTTCCGAGAGTGTGAGGGGGAATGGGGCCTTGTAGTGAGATCCTTGATAACATCCTACATTCTCCCCTGCCACCCAATAGTGATAGGGTAAGTCAAGTAATATTATTACAAGTCTCAACTTTGTGCATACTAGACTAGTGCTGCTCGAAGTATGACCTGTGAACAGTTCCTGTCTGCTAACTGGTCTGAGACTAAGTAAGTACAGAAATCAAGAGTAAGAGTGTAGAAACTTTAATGCCATTTGAAGTTGCTGAAACATTTACATGCACATACACAGTTTTGTGTGTGTGTTTTACAAAAGCATAGATTTGCAACAAGTTAAACATTTAAAAAAAATAGTTCCTGACCACAGAGTTTGAAAAACAGTGTTCGAGACTAACATGTGATTAGACAAGTGCTTCTAATTCATCTCCCGATATTTTAAATTTTCTTTTTTCTTCTCAGCCCTTACAATAAAGTCAAATTTTTGAGACTATTGTCCTAGTAGAAATAATTTATTTGTATGTTGTTAGTGTGCTTCACAAGTTTGTTTTTCACTCTAACCATTTATGCACATGAACCTATTTTAATTTGACACGTTATCAGCAAAGTAAATCTAAACTTCTAAATTTTATTTTTCGTGAAAAATAATTTGATATAAAATATGAGGCATAGATTTCCACTAGACTATTCAATTTAGATATTAATAATTTACATTTGAAATTTGTGCTGAGAATCTTAGGAATTTCATATGGGTCTTGTAAAAATCAATTGTTATTTATTTGTTCATTCAGTAAAGCTGAATGTCTTTGAACTTTGTGCTGAGAACTGAGATTAGAGTGGTAAAGTTTAGGTGTTAGTTACCGGGTAGCTTTTAAGAGCTAAGGTATAATTCTACTCACCAAATAAATAGTTATTAAATTTTCCCTCTAAAATAGAAGTATATATTTCCATTTCAAAAAAATTGTTGACAATTTGGTAAGATTAGTAATGCAAACAATTTGTAATATAAACAATGGCATATGAGATTGACTATTTAGAACTTAAATCCCCATTTTTAAAATATGTAGAAATAGAGAATAACATAGTAGAAGTACTAATTATGCATAAAGAGTATCAGAACAGCACAACAGTTAGATTTCAAATAGCTTTAGGCAGCATTTCCCAAATCTGGCTACACACTAGAATTGCCTGAGATGCTGGGCCCCATGCTCCAGTATTTCCAATGCATTAAGTCTGTTGAGGCAGTGATCAGTTCAGCTGTAGGTTTAGTGGTCTTTAAAATGTGTCTTTCACACACCCTTTCGGGGTACCTAGTTAGAGTTTAGGGACACAGAGGTAAAATAAACAGAGGGAAAGTAGATAAACCATGACAGTTCAGTGTGGTAAATGCGGAGTAGAGATATGTGGAAGTTGCCCCCAACTCTGGGTGGATGGGTCAGGAAAGGTTTTTCTGAGGAGATAATGATTGGACTGAGTTTTGAAGGAAAAACAGGAATTAGCTAAACAGAAAACGAGGGAAAGTGTATCCCAGTCAGTGAACAACTTGTCCAAATGCTATTGTAATAATATAAGCCACCAGGGATAAAGGTCAGAACTAAAGTAATTGTGGAGCTGAAATGGAGACAGATTCCAGAGAGCCTCACAGACTGAAGAGGACGTTTGCAATATCGGGAGTCCTTTCATCCCCATGGTAAAAATGGGGATTTTTACCATGCACTGCCTTACTTGCTGTGCCACAGCCCCACTGCCTTCTAGTTTCTTAGGTACACTCCACTCATTCCTGACTTGGGGTCTTTGCAATGGCTACTCCTGCCTCCTAGAGTGGACCTCTTTCTCCCCTAACCCAAGCTCTTTGAGTGGCTGGCTCCTATTCATCTGGTCCCAGCTCATCCACCACCACTTTCGTGGCCTGTCCTGACTGTGATATCTTACTGTAGCCCCTCTGGTCAGGCTATCACTCTTGCTTGTTTTATTTTCTTCATAGGACTTATTACAAGGTTTTACTTGTCTACCTGTACTAGACATATTATTCCCAGGAGCACAGGTGCTCAAAAATATTTGAGTGAATGACTAGGTTAAGCAAATTAGTTACACAAATGGCTTTTAGGATAGAGGTGGCTATTTTAAGTAAAGAGGGCTTCATATGAAAACACAGCTTCAGCCAAACCTATTGTCAAGGCAGACTTGGGGAGGTTAATCATTGGCAAAAAGTATATACACTCCATGAAGTGTCTAGCCTTGTAAAAAATCCAATCAAAGCATAAAAACGTCCAAACTGACATCTCCCCAACCTGGATGTCTTCCAAAATGAGGGTCTTGGTTAATGCACAATATTATTAAAAGGGATTCTACTAAAATTTTTCTCAAAGTAATGGAATAAAAGTTGTATTACCTGTAGATCTTCTTATAACATTAAAAAGGCTTCCCTTTTAACTTAAAAAAAGAAAATTAAATATTCTACACTTCCATAATCCATATATTACCTAGAAATAATCTAGATCCCTCCAACTTTTAAAAAAATTCCAAATACCAACAAAAATTTTGAATTCTTATAATTGTTGCTTTGTAGGGTTAAAGTATTTAACTTGATACTATCATTGTATTTTGGACTAATTTCTTCTTGTAAAATATTCATTTCATGAATATCTACTCTTGAAGTTTTGGGGCATTGTAATGAAAAAAATACAACCTATAGAGGCTAATAGGTTGGGTGGTTCTTGCCTGGCAATCAGACAGACAATTGTAAAGAAACAGCCCATCAAATAGCAAAAATGAAAAATATATATAAAAATAAGGGCATTTATTGCTGGATTTGGCAAGTTTTTATTATTACAAAAAAGAAAATTACCTGGTGACAGGTCAATTGGCATTCCTTTCAAACTGTTTCTTTTTTTTAATTGGTGTATTTTTTCTCCTTAGTTCAGAAAAGAAATACAGTCAGCTTAAAAAGCCATGGAGCAAAAAATTATTTGCCTTCCAGGAAAACCAACCTAATTGCCATAGTGTTAAGACTGTATAAACTGGTCACCTACCCAGTTTGATCCCCATGGGTGCTTTTTGGACATTTAATTCTGTAATGTAACTCAGCTGTCATCTCTCTGTTCATGGTTCTGACATTAATAACAATTTTTTTTTAAAATTGTTTATATAGAAAAACACACTTATCAACTGTTCTTGAAATACTATGTATGGAATACCTGGCCCAGGTCTCCCACTCTGTAAAAATACAAGTATTAATAGTTCCCTGTTGGTCTCTTTATCTCCCTTCCTGGTATTTTATATTTAGTTGTATATTGTATTCCAAGGTATAGAAGAGAGGAGATATATTCTGTTTATTCATTATATGTGTGATAAAAAGTGGAATAAAATTAAAGATACTTTCCTGACCCCAATCATAATAATCAAAGTATGCTGACAGTTTGGAACGATGAGTGTATAGGTGTGGCTCTATTCATAATAAAATGTGAAGCTCCTTACTGGAATTTAGCTAAATCTAAATGATAGTAAGCTCTAGAGAATGGGTAGTGCAACACACATTTCTGTTCATTCATTCATTTGGAAAAGTGTTTGATTCATACCTACTGTGTGGCAGGTGCTGTTCCAGACACTGTTTTTATACAGCAATGAACAAAATGCACAAAATCCCTGCCCTCATGGAGCATAGATTTGATGAGAAAAACAAGCAAAATAAATAAATTAGTTCTTAGTGACAAATGCTATGGGAAAAAATAAAGCAAGGAAGAAAGATAGTATACATAAGGGTATAGTTTTGCAAAAATATTATATACATAAACACTATATACACGTTTTATGTAAAGTATGTAAAATGAGTATTAAAAAAATTAGTTATTTGCCATAATATTTATATTTACTTATAAATTATATACCTGTTAAATTTTAGGGAACTTTATTCTTGTTTTAGATAAAAGTAAATATGCTTCGTGGTTTTTTTCCACACACAATTAAGGGAAATTTTCACAGTGCGTGATAAGGGTGATTTGATGATACGGGCAGTAATAATAGGTTACTCTGACTAAGGGTGTACTGACTGTGGGCCAGGCACTATCCGATTTAGGAATTGTCTGAGATTAGATACTTATCAGTTTATCTCCATTTTATATATGTGGAAACTATGCACAGAGAAGTTAAGTACCTTGTCCAAGATCACACAGAAAGTAAAGCCAGAGCTAAGATTTAATTGCAGGTGATTCAGCTCCAGAACTAGCACTTTTAACCATTAGATATTATTACATACTGCTTGTAGAAGATGTGAAGACTTAAAAAATTCAATAAATGGAAAAGAAGGAGGTAACATCGTGAATAATGGGTGAGGAGGAAGATAGATATACTGGCCTTAGACTAAGCATTCAAAAACAGTCTAAGAGAAATTATAATTGAAGAGATTTAAGGAAATCATATAGAGAATATTTAAAATCATCTGTATGATACACCATAAATAACTTCACTGTCAAAAAATTGAAAGACAATTCAGAGATATAGAAATACACCCGGACTGTATATATGAAAAAAATTTAGAATACAGTTTTTAAAAATTAGTCTAGATAAATCATTTAGATTTAAATAATGACTAATAGGGAAAAAGAGTAGGAAAATTAGATTAACAGAGTTGTAGGACTAATTAGAATTGTCAGACTGACAGCCGATAAATGAGCATAGAGGAGCTGTGGTTTAAAAAGTGTATCAGCCAAGGTTCCAGCAGAAAATTAAGGCCTACAGGAAATGATCTGAATGACTCTTTTCTCATTTCTATCAAGGGTGATTTGTGCTTAGTACAATTCTTGATGCATCCTTGGGAATTTAATTTGTTACATACAATGGATGCCTCAAGGCATTAAGATTCTCTCTGGGAGCTTGTGTTGAGGACTAGTTAGGATTGGAAGTCAAGGCAGTACATTCAAGATACTTAGCAGAAACCCTGAGAGAATTTTATGACAGTTTTATTTAGGGGATAAAAGAAAGTTTTAGGGACCAAGGGAAGGTATGAGAGTCAAATGTGCTCAATGTTCATTTATATTTTAGGTTAATTTTCGGAAATTCACCTGGGTCTTACCTAATCCAATTAAAAATTCCACTTGGGACTATTCAATTACATGATGTATAAAAATGTTAGAATTTAAGATTTTGTTATTTCACTAAATAAAAAAATTATGATGCAGCAAGAAAATAGCCTTCATTGTGCTATTTATAATCCCAACTATGTATTTTGTTTCCAGGGAACCTTTTATTATTTTATCAGGAGGTTTATCGTATGATACTGTAGGAAGAAGACCTTGCTTAACAGTGATGCATGGGAAAAGTACTGCTGTGCTAGAAATGGACTATTCAATTGTTGATTTTCTAACACTATGTGAAACACCATACCCAAATGGTAAGCTTTGCAACTTTAAAACTCATTTTCTATAGGTATCTGATATTCAAAACAAAGACCTGTATGTTGTCTAAATAGTTTTCTTATCCTGCTGTGCTAATTCTTCTGGGGAAGAGATGCTGCATTCATAACCTCGCAATTTTTATTTCAGAAGTTTTTTAATTAACTGTATTGTTTAGTATTATGTATTAGCAGTAAGTGCCTTTGAAGAATAAACAACACTATCCATATTAAGAAACATTTTAAAATTCTGTAAAATAGTATCATGTTAGTTAGGGTTCTCCAGAGAAGCAGAACCTATAGGAGACAGAGATTGATTGATCAATTGATTGATTAATTTTAAGGAATTAGCTCACACAATTGTGGGGGCTGGCAAGTCCAAAATCTGTAAAGCAGGCTAGCAGGCTGGAAATTCAAGAGTTGATGTTGCTGTCTTGAGTCTGAAATCTGCAGGTTGGAATCTCAGGCATGGTTTCTATGTTGCAATCTTGAGGCAGAATTACTTCTTCACTGGGAAACCTTACTCAGTGGCCTTAAGGCCTTCATCTGAGCGGATGAGGCCCACTCATTCAGAGGGTAATCTACTTTACTTAAAGTCTACTGATTTAAATATTAATGACATCTAAAAAATATCTTCACAGCAACTTCTAGACAGGTGTTTTATCAAACAGCTATCCTAGCATAGACAAGTTGACACATAAAATTAACCATCACAGCTAGCATATGTATGATTCCAGAGGAATTTAAATCTGAATCTTTTTTACTTCATTTCAGACTCATTGAGATGTAAAGATGTAAGGCATTAACAGGCACATATAAAACATCCAAGAAAGATATTAAAGTATTATAATAGAACTCTATTGTGTTCCTATGAGATCAAATAATGATAATTGTTCTTGTGGTGTTCAGATTTAAATTTTGGGTTTTTTTGTGTATGTCCAGCCTGGGAATTTCTAATACCGTAGAAGTTACTGTGAGCTTCTTGTTTTACTCATTTTTACAAAGGTGAAATAATTTTGAATGGATTACTAAATAGATTTATCTCATCTAAAGTATATTAGCTTTAAATTACATGCATGAAGTATCGTAGGATCAGAATGATAAATACCCCAAAAAAATGAAACAAAATAAAACAAAACCAAGCAATTAATGTTTATTATCTAATTTGCTGTCAACTTACATTTTTAAAACTATTGTTCATGCATTGTTCTCCTATTCTAGATTTTCAAGAACCATATGCTGTGGTTGTTCTTTTAGAAAAGGATTTAGTACTTATAGACCTTGCACAAAATGGGTAAGAAAATTTGGTGAGCAATTCTATCAGTATGTGGTTGAAAAAAGAACCCTTTTAGCATAGGATTGGCGGTTTCATTTCTTTGTAAACCCTACATTTATGTCCACAACCTTGACCTCTTTTTAGAGCTCCAGGCCCACATTTCTAATTATCTCTCAAATTTCTCTATAATGTTGAATCAAAATTTGTTGTATTTCTGAAATTTTATATGGTTGAACCTGACACTTGGAATCCTGGGGCCACATAAAATCAGCATGTCCAAAATTGATCCCACCATCACTTACAAATAAGCTGTTTTCATTTCTCTATCTCTGTTCACTCTCTATTACAATGTCTTGTGCATACCATTGTCCAATCAATTTTACACACATCAATTTTGTTACTATCCTCTTTAAACCATGGTTTGCTATTGTTTTTTATTTAAGAACACCTTCTCAGCCTGCTTCTCCAAACAGTAGGAATTCAGGGTTCCTTTCCAACCTGATCTCTCGCTGTCTTCTCACAGGTGCCTTGTTCTCTGGGAAAGCTAAACTGTGTGTTCGACAGACTTCACACTTCCACGTCTTCTGTTACATAATTCCCAATAGCTAAAACACGACACTTGTTTCACTGCCATTAAAAATCCACATAATTTTCAAAGTCAACTTTCTTTTCTTTTTTGAGCCTTTCCTGTCCTCTCTTTACCAGATATATCAATCAGATCTATAAATTCCTACCACAGCTTCTTTGTGACTTTTCATGATATTTGCTATATTCTGCTTTTCCTATCATAGATGATAATGTGTTTACTTACAAAGTTTTTGAATATAAGCACTTTGTATTACTTATTTGTATCTCCTGGATAATAATCATTAAGCATGGTTATAATTAAGTTTACCCATTCAGTATTTCAGTGTTTCTCAATCGAGGGTGATTTTGCCCCCCAGGGGATATGTGGCAATGTCTGTAGAGACATTTTTACTGGGGCTGAGGGTGTTGCTGCTGGCATCTAGTGGGTAGTAGACAGAGATGCTACAAAACATCCACAATGCACAGGATGGTCCCCCACAATAAGGAATTATCTGGTCCAAAATGTGAATAGTACTGAGATTGGGAAACCCTGAAGTAGTGAACAGTATTACTTACCTGTTATATGCAATCCTAAATTCACTTCAGCTTAGCACCAGCTACTTGTAATAATCTATTCTGAGGGTTTTTTTCTTTTTTAAAATAACAAGACCATTTGAAAATATTATTTCTATATGACAGTCCTAGAGTAACTCATTCTTAATATGATTTTCTTTTATTTTTTTCCCTTAGGCAAGTTTTTCAAATAATTGAGACTTTTCACATGTGAATCTGTACTGAGATATATATAAATCAAAGAAAACACTATGCAAGTAACCTGTGACTAGGCGTTTTATTTAGTAAAAATATCAATTAAATGTATAGTAATAATGGAATCATTGAGCTAAGCATATACCTGTGTTATAAAGAGAAAAAAGTTGCTTGCCATTTTGCCATTTTATTAGTGTATGTTGTTTGTGTTTTATCTTCTGGTTGGAGGAGGGAGTAGTGATAGTTGGGTTCATTTTGCAGTCTATAAAGGGCTTTTCTGAAATTTCTCTTCTCTATTTTTGAAACTTATTTTTAGTGGTAGACTGATCTAATTTTTGCAGATTAGCCACTTTGCACTTTTTAGATTTTTTTAGCCAGTTTCTTGTTTTCTAGATGTTTTTAAGTAACTGTTCTCATTTTAAGAACTTTAAAACCAGAAAAGAAATATTATTGTATATTTTGATAGGATTCTATTTTAATTTCATAATTTTTAAAAGCATTTTTTGCTTTATTTAATAAAATAATTTTATATCTAGAAAATATTTATGGTGAAGTTTTATTTTAAGTTATTACTAAAACAAGAGAACATTCTGGATTAAATTTGGACTAGATATCGTATTGATAGAGAGAAAAGAATTGAAAATTTGTATTAGCCCTGCTGATGTAAGGATGAGGTAGGTGCCTGTTATTGAGAACCTAATGGTTAAGAGAACAGTTTAAATTCTGTTTTTACTACTTGCTAGCTGGCATGCCTTTGACACATTATTCTCTCTAAGCCTTTGTTCTTCAGTAAAATGCCTACATCATAAGTTTAGTGCAAGAAATAAATAAGATAAATATATATATATTTAAAGCACTTACTCTAGTGTACAGCACATGGTATGTAGTTGCAACTACAGCCTTTCTGTTTACATTTCTAATTGAGCAACTTTTATTATAAAAGACCTCAGTTGTATTTTTTTTTACTTATTTACATAAACTAAATCAATTTAATCTCTATGGTAGAATGTAGATTTTTAAATTTTCATTTTTATACTAATCATACATATAATTCATTAAATTAATAAATATTTTCCTTTTTCCTGTTGTTAAAGATATCCTATATTTGAAAATCCCTATCCTTTGAGTATACATGAGTCTCCTGTTACATGTTGCGAATACTTTGCTGATTGTCCTGTGGACCTTATTCCTGCACTTTATTCGGTTGGAGCTAGACAGAAACGTCAAGGTTACAGCAAAAAGGTATTCAACATGAGCTTCGGTATTTAATGTTACATTTTAGTATTTTGTGTTTATTGCCTTGGAGTATTTGATAATATTGATGCCTTTTCTATAGAAAATATATAGAAAATCATTTTTGGAAGCAAAATATGTTGTTCACTGTTTTATGTTGCTCAATCTTCTAAACCCATCGATGTTTTTAGTCTGGATTTATATGTAGGTTGGGTTTATGTTATATATAAATGTATATAATATGCTTGCAAGTTGCTTTATACAGTGATTTTTTTTTTATAGGAGTGGCCCATCAATGGAGGTAATTGGGGCTTGGGTGCTCAAAGTTACCCAGAAATAATTATTACAGGGTAAGAAAAAGTCTTTTTTCACCAAGTAAATCAATAATAGCTAAATATAATTGATTAAGACTATGTGAATTTTAATTTACTCGGCAGGTAGAGCTTGCCTTTATGTTGTGACATAAAAAGAAAGAAGTTATTGTCAAGAACCTACCAATTTACCCTGATTTTTTACCTTTTTACTCATTTTGGTGACTATCTTTTAAAATAACAATATACATTTAAATAAGGAAAGAATGTAATTTTATTTTATTCATCACATTTTAACTTACTTGCTTTTCATAGGCATGCTGATGGGTCAGTTAAGTTCTGGGATGCTTCTGCAAGTAAGTATTTTGAGTATTTATTATTTGTTATATGTTACACCGTCGTTGTTTTTATATATCCTGTTTTATAAATTGCACAACCAACATTTAATTTGAAATTTAGAGGCTATAAATTTAATGTTTGACTTATCAAGTATATGAGTTTAGAATTTTTAATAGAGTAAAAATAGTCTTAAGGATATTAGTAAATCAAGAATAATTCTCAACAAAAGTATTCAAATTTTTTTCTTCAAAATTTCTTCAAACTTTCTCTTCCTACCTCAAAGATAGGAGAAACAGGAATATGTTCCAAATCAACAGAAATTTCTAGAATAATTTTAATGCCTGACTCTAAACTTATATCTCAAAAGTTCGTGTTGTCTGTGTGAAATATATCTGGTGGTTACATAGTAGCAAAAAAGGAAAGAATGCCTTTAATGATTAATGTTTGCAAAACATACATGGCAGGTATTCCATGGGAATCCAGTTAACTCAAGATATGTTTTGTCATGTAGGAGTGTTTAATAATATTGGTACTGTACTTTTTCTAGAAAAAATATGTAGAAAATTGTTTTAGGAAGCAAAATATATTGTTCATTATTTTCATTATATTTACAATTTTTTTCCTAGAATCTTTTTGTTAATCATTTTTTCAGGTTACATAAATCCATCATGATTGGTGGTTATTTTTTAATGAATACAATGAGTACATCTTTTTTCATGAGTACAATGAATAAACTATCTAAATGTTTAATAGACTACTATAATGTAGACAGAGAAATGAAAATATGGTTTAGATAAATATAGGCTATTTTCTGTACATAGTATGACTGATTACACATTACCTTATATTTGATCTTTTTCGTATTAAAATGTCTAACACATTATCTTTTTTCCAGTAACTCTACAAGTATTATATAAACTAAAAACATCTAAAGTTTTCGAAAAGTCAAGAAGTAAAGATGACAGGCCAAACACAGACATTGTAGATGAAGATCCGTATGCCATTCAGATCATCTCCTGGTGTCCAGAAAGTAGAATGCTGTGCATAGCTGGAGTTTCAGCTCATGTCATTATTTATAGATTCAGCAAACAGGAAGTGATTACAGAAGTCATTCCGGTAATAGTCTCCAATTATTTTCAATGTCAAGTGTCTGACATTTTTAAATTTGTAGGTTATTTAGAAGACTATTGGCAGTCAATTTTGTATAGAATTTTTGAAAACCTTCAGTATGTACATTGCCGTCTCTCTTTTGTGAAAACTAGCATATTTTTTGCATGTCTTTTTACTGAATATTTCAATCCTTAAATACATTGTATGTTTCATTTAAGAAAAGTGAATATGAATGACTGTACTCTAATTCGATATTAAAAGAAGTGCCATAAATTCTAAAATCATGCACACATGCATGTGTACTCCCACATATACACACGCATATTTTTAAAAAACTGAGTCAGAAACATTTTCTTCTCTGCAAAATCCTTATTTATAAAAATCTTGCTAAACTTTTACCTTTAAAAATATTCTTTCCACTGAAGTTTATGTGGGTGTGAGCGTGGTAAATTGTAATAAAATGAATAGTAATTATTAGGAGTAGGTAAACTGCCTTACTTTTATAACAGATGCTTGAAGTTCGATTGTTATATGAGATAAATGATGTGGAATCTCCGGAGGGTGAGCAGCCACCACCTTTGCCAACACCTGTGGGAGGTTCCAATCCTCAGCCCATTCCTCCTCAGTCTCATCCATCTACCAGTAGCAGTTCATCTGATGGGCTTCGTGATAATGTACCTTGCTTAAAGTAAGTTATAAAAAATTACAGAGTTGTTTTGGATATTTTCTTTTAACTTAGATAAACTGTAGGTATTAATAAAGCTACAGTAACATTGTCCTGTGATGGAGAAAAATAGCATAAGAATGGCTCTTCCTTTGTTTTGCTGCGGTCTATCCCACTCATTTGTCTATGGCATCAAGAAAAATATGATTACATTTTATGATTCTGTCCTTAAAATACTACAGTTTAATCCCTAAACATTCTAGTAAAGCAGCATGAATCTTTCCTCTATGTATCACTCAGTCTTCTAAATCCATGAAGTCTGGATTTATATGTAGGTTGGATTTATTTTTAGATTGCTTTCTACCACTCTAAAAATTCTGTTTTTTTCAGTTTCTAAATTAAAGACTCAATCGTTTCATAATCATTTTCTTATCTTTTTCTGAATTTTTTCTAGCACCATACTGTTTTTATTTAAAAGCTTTTATTACGGCACTCCAAATTTACATACAGGAATAAATCTTGCTTTTTTACACAGGGATAAACTGAATAAGGTTTTCTTTTTTTCCATCTAATTTATATTAGTAAGTGGTTAATTTTTTTTAAAGATGTGGGCAGAAAAATAAAACAATGAGTAAAGAGTTAAAATCATTGAAGAATTACATGAAGACTATGTGATTAAAAGTATTACATTTATGGAGAAGTCAATCAGGATAATGACTGCAAAGTGGTTCTGGAAGAGGTCAAAGAGATTTCAGTAGAACGATGGGGGACAAAAGCCAGACTGTGGTAGGTTTGAGGTAGGGAAAGTGGTAAGTAAGAGAGAGAATTTGCATTTATTAAAAGAACAGGCTTTGCCCTCTTTCGCTTTAGATCTGCTCGAATCTCTTCTATTGGTGGATAATATAACAATTGCCATGAAGAGTGTCTGTGTGATCAAAAATGCAGTCACGCTATAGATAAGGCAGATTGATGTTTTTATATCACAATCATTTAAAAAGTATAGACTTTTAAAACATTATTTACATGTTTACAAAAATTTAAGGTTGTGTATTCTAAGCTAGTGGTTCTTAACTAGGGTTAATTTTGACCCCCACCCCCGGGGACATTTAACAATGTCTGGAGTCATCTTTAGTAGTCACATCGGGGGGATGCTGTTGATATTTAGTGGGTAGAGACAGGGAGGATGCTAAATACCCTACAGTGCGCAGGACAGCGCCCACAACGAAGAATTACCCTGCTCGAAATGTCAGTAGTGCCAAGGATAAGAAACTCTGGTCTAAACAGTGTAAGCATGAGGTTGAGCAGCTGCATTTCTCAGGAAGGTCTCGAGTTTCTCTTTTCTTCTCTCGCTCTCTGCCCCTCTCACATACTAACACACACACTTCCTTTTAGCTACAGTTTAGCACATGTTTAGCTAGAATGAGACTTGGGAATACAGAATTCTACTTTTTCCCCTCTTTGTTACTTATTTGGTACCACTTTATTTTAAACTTAAATTTGTTAAGTTTCCATTAATACCCTTTCTTCTGATTTAAATGTGTTCTTCCAAGCTCTGTTAAATTTAATTTTTATAAGCATATAAAGTACAATTTGTCTTTTGAACATATTTTGTAACATATTTCTGTATTTCTTTAGCAGCTTTAATCAATTACTAAAGTGACATTTTAACAGCATAATTCTGTATAAATATACATTATTATCTTCAACAAAATTAGAATACTTTATTTAATTTGTACTTTATAATTTCTTACACCTCCAAATGTTCTTAGGCTTGTGGCCAGAGATCCAGCAGTGTGAAACATTAAATTATTTTCCTACCTGAAGAGTAAGCACCATCACTGCATTGCTTTTTCAGGACGGGATAGGTCAGAGGAAATAGTACTGGTGGGAGCAGCAGTACTGTTTGGACCAGAGTGACAAGACCTCTTACCTTGGCATTCTAGGTTAAAGTTAAAGGCAGGCCTAATAAGTGAGTCCTTGTCCTCTGTTTGTCCTTGGAAAGGCCTTTTTCCAGTTTTTTTACTGACTGAAAGAACAGGGAGAATACTTAAAGTAACAGCCAGGAGTAACTTTTAAAACCACCAGCCAGCAAACCAAAACGTAGAGTTCTGCAATATCCAAATCCATTTAAAAGGTATTATTGACTTAATTCTGCAACTGTGAGTTTTCTTTACTGTTCATGGACCTAAGGTCATGGTATGGCCAGCCATCTTTATTGGTTGGTAGAACATTTCATACCTGTGATGGTATGTTTTGGCACACTATTAATCTTTTATAATTATTTAATAGGATATCACTTAATGTAGGAATGCTTTTTATTGCCTTTTTTAAAATGCTTTTTCAGGGGAGTCCCAGTAGCCAGAAAATCTCATTAGCCAGTCCATTAATATTTTATGTGAGGAAAGTCCTTTTTTGTTATTGGCATTAACTGTTAACTTTTATGTGTGAATATACTTTACCTGTCCTGGGAATATACACACAATTATATATAAACAAATTTTTTCTTAATCCTAAAAAAATCAATGTGACTGATTTGATGATAATGTTCTTTTTTGTCCTTTTGAATATCATTATGGACTCCTAGTTTTTTTTTAAACAGGCCGTTTGTTTTAATTTATTGAATTTTATTAACTTAATGTGATTTTGTCACAGTTTGCTAGAGGAAACTTCTTTTAAGTTGGTGTTTGAGAATTCTTAACACCACCTCAGAACTTTTGTGACCCTCCTTGATTTCTGTCAAGAAGTTGTTCTAGACTTGCCTTGAACTCTGCCTGTCCTCTCACATAGAATCAGCTATGCCAGGAAGTCCTGGCTCCTTTTAGTGGAAAATAGAGTAACAGAATAAAATATGATTTCTAGAAATGTATGCAACATTGTTTTTAATAAGCACTGTGTTGTTATAATAGACTACCTGGCAACAAGAGCTACAAAAAAAAGCTTTTTTTAAAAAACAGTAATTAAAACTCTTACAGTGCTCATTGAATTTTCACATTCTCTGTAACTATGGTCCCCAATCCCCAGGCTGTGGACTAGTACTGGTCTGTGGCCTCTTAGGAACCAGGCCGCACAGCAGGAGGTGAGCTGTGGGCAAGCCAGCTAAGCTTCATCTGTATTTACAGCCACTCCGCATTGCTCCCATAGCTGCATAAGCTTCGCCTCCTGTCAGATCAGCAGCAGCGGCATTAAATTCTCATAGGAGCGCAAACTGTACTGTAAACTGTGCAGGCAAGAGATCTAGGTTGCGTGTTCCATATGAGAATCTAATGCCAGATAATCTGAGGTGGAGCTGAGGCCATGATGCTAGTGCTGGGAGCGGCTGCAAATACAGATTATCATTAGGAGAAAGGTTTGACTGCACAATAAATGTAATGTGCTTGAATCATCCTGAAACTATCCTCCGCGCCCACCCCTGGTCCATGGAAAAATTGTCTTCCATGAAACCGGTCCCTGCTGCTAAAAAAGTTGAGGACTGCTGCTCTATAATGTAACTAATTAATTTTTTAACCTCTTCCCCAAACCACTCTTCTCCTATAATTTGATTAACTTGGAATTTTTCCTGTAACTATCCATTAACAAAATTGATTCCAAAATTATAATATTAAAATTATCACTAACAGTAAAACTACTAGATAAACAATAAAATATAGCATTACAGTTGTCTTTTAGACCTTTAAGCATATCTCAAGGGATGTGTAGTCAAATTACTTTGTTTTGAGTTATACTAACCTCATGTATTATATAATTCAATTTTATAAAATCATTATATTTTAAGACTGTTAATGTTTTAAATGACAGTTCTTTTTTGGAAGCAGCATTTTGTGTCAAATAAACTGCCTTATCATTCTATTTTATGAGATGGATATAACTCTCTAGCAGTTTGAACTTAAAAGATATGCACGAGAGATTCAGCCAGTATCTGGTCACCTGTAATTGCTTCTTAGTGTCTACAAAGCAACCCAGTAATTATACTACTCTTTACCCATCTGTATTCTTAACACATAAAGAAATAAAATAATTTCAGGTGATGACAAAAAAAATCACCTTAATTATCGATAAAGATAAAAGATACCGACAAGCGCAAGAGCAAGGTGGACTTCCTAATATTGACTCACCTGAATATGGAGGCAGCCTTATCCTCCCAGTCATGGCAGCGTTGAGCACACTGCCTTTGCAGGAGCAAAGGAGAAAATACACCCCTGGGCAGACTTGCTCCCAAATGGACACAGAGTGAGGGAGAAATAAACGGTCCTCATTAATTCTTTCCATATTTACCAGCTACGTAAGGCACTCCACCTTGCCTGAGATAGAAGGTGAGTAGAGAAAGACCTAGGAGTCCAACTGACACTCAGGAAAAAACACCAGATGTGGCGAACCAGTCCTGCTAACTTGCTAACTTGACGTGTGTGTGTGTCTGTGTGTGTGTGTGTGTGTGAGTGAGAGAGAGTGAGAGAGAGAGCGAGCTTTGTATACCTGATTTTTTTTTTGGTCAAATGAATAAAAAAAAGTTCTTATTAACTTTAATATATGATGTTATTTATAGGTATATTAAACTATAAATTTAAGTTACAACATTAAAGCTTTAAAATTTGAATTTTAACGTATCAATAAGTCATAATAAAGCATATCATAAAGTAAGGACTCTATTCATAGAGTTATGATTATTTTGATCCTTATTTTAGGCTTTCGATAAAACCCATGAACAGGAATGTATGGGCAGATTGTAAACACGGGGATTGCATGATAACTCTATTTCTTTTTCTTCAGCCATTGTGTTAAAATTTATTTATGGTCTGCATAATTCTGTAGTATTACCTTACTAAAGGACCAACTTTTGGAAGGAGAGTCATAATCTATATTCAGGGATATTTTAGAGAGGGATACTAGTCTCTTAGTGGAATTTGATCTAAGCCAGTGAAGGATATAAAGTACAAGTTTTTGAGATTTTTATCTAAAGTCCAGATATTGATTAGTAGCTATTTTTAAAATCACAGGCGGTTTGAGTTATACCTCATTTTTTAAAATAGTCTTTCAGGTAAATGCAGGTCTTTATTAACTTCATACTTTTTTAGTTCACAGGCCCAGAGGCCAATTTCTTAAAGTAAGAAATACAACAAAAATCGATGTTAAAATATAATTAATATTGAGTTTTTTTTGTTTTTCATACAAAATGCCTTTGTACATGATTGGTTTTTTTGAAGAAACATTTACAAAGCAGCTGTTTGATTTATTCCTTTTACAAATGAAACTTTATGTTTTTACTTAAGTATTTTAATTGTCCCTTTGCAAGGTATTTGCTCAAATAGACAATCATTTTGAAACTCTTAAGTCCTCTAAATACCACATTAGCTTTTAAAATACATTTGTACAAGCTATGGAACTTTTTATAAAAGTTCAACACTTTGTCTTTAAACAGTAAACAAATTAACTTAAATATATTAAAAACAGTAAAATGATAACTTACATATAACCATCGTGGACATAAAACATAACACCCCCTTCTCATTTTATATTTTTAAAATCTAACATAACTGCTGCCATTTCTTGATCAGGTTTCTAATTTTTTACCAGTTGGGGGTTTTGCATCAGGTTTGGCTGGCTTTCTTGTTTTTGCTTAAGAACGTTGTTTCCTTATACTAACTAAAATTAGAATTCTATGAGTTCTGTGTGTCCTGGTCACTTAAGTATTAAATGTGCCCATATATGCACTCCTAAAATTATCTCTGGGATGCCTGTTGCTGCTCTTGGGAATCTAATCTAATGTGCACATTTAATATGCCAGAAGGAGGGAGGATACTTCCTTGAACCTTACCTTTTATACCTAATTCCTACAAGGAGAAGATAGCCCACTCAGACTCTTCAGCCTATTCCTATGACAAGGCTGTCTCTGGGAAGAGATGAAAGGCCTCAGTCTTTATTTCTGTCTGTTGAGATGGGCAGCCGCAGCTGATGAGTGGGTATTTCCCTGAGGAGAATTCAGAAATTTTGCTTCAGCCAGTGTGCAGTTCTGAATGCATTGCCTTGCAAACTTTGCACAGCCAGAAGTGACTGTAGCTCAATACATACTAGGAGTACCCTCAATGATTCACATTTACCCTGAAGTCGGGACAGCCTACTCTAACCTAGCAAATATGTCATCAGAAGTTCAGGTGTCATGGTCTTCCTCAGCAGAAGTACCAACTGGTGATTCAAAAGTGTTCTTACCTCTGAGTTTGGTGTTAGGAGAGTCAACACTGAGTAGTCTTCCTGCTGTCCTCCTTTCATACACTGTCACTTCAAGGCAGAAGCCTTAAGAATTGTTGGAGTAACCAGGCTTTAAATATGTTTTGCTAGAGCAGTTGTTAGGGAAAGAGTTTGTGCAATCAAAAATGTTCTCAATGCATGGGCAATATATATAACCAAAGTGTTGTACCCCCATAATATTCTCAAATAAAAAAATAAATTAAAAAAAAATGTTCTCAACTTAAAGTCACATCAGATTTTTTAATAATAAAAGTAGTCACACACAAAAATAAATTGTTCACATTTTTAAAAAATGTATCTTTCAAGTCCACTTGAAGTTTTCTGTTACGAGTATAACAGGTATTGTGTCGGAAAGCCTCACACTGTTGTGAGCCCCTCCTTGACTCCTTTCTAACATGCTTGTGACAAGTTTAACCCTGAGGTTTGGGAATACATTTAAGTACCCCCTGCTGAGTAGTTCCACTCGTAGTTCCTACCAAAACCTCAGACCCCATCGGACTACCGTCCTCGGACTATGACCTCAGACCCTCAGCCGCGTGGTCCCCTGAAACGGCCTCTGCACCCTGCCGTCCATCTGCTACTCCTTCCTCCTTTCCCCCTTTCTTTCTCTTTCTTCCTTTTCCACTGTAGAGCCACTCTACTCTTCCTCTTCTACCCGACCTCTAATCAGCCTCCGGCTCATTAGTTTATTCAGTAAATAATTGAGTACCTCCTTTGCACCAGAGTATTAAAAGTAGCTGCAAGGTTACTGCCTTCCTGAAACTTAAATCCCTGTCCATTCTTATTCCATAATGTGTTTCAAATCTACCTTTTTCTTGTTTCAAGTAAGAATCACAGGAAATTCCTAATTGACCTCCCTATTCTATTTCATCTTACATAATGTCCTCCAAGTTAATCTTCTCCAAATATTTCTTATGAACCTTCATTGGTTTTAATTCTTTAATAATAAAAATAAATTACTTTTGTGTAATTTGACTATCTACAGACTACTTTCATAGGCACTCACAATTTCCTGGTTTTGTAGTTATATAGTTACATTCCCACTTTCTAGATGAAAAGACAGCTGGTAAGTGACAGAGGCAGGACTCCACATCAGCTTTCCCAGAGCCCAGAGTTCTTTCTGCTATCGTCAAACCTTTGTGGCCAGGCCTTAAAGACCCTCTAAAGTCTGGCCCTGGCCTATCTTGCTATACTGTTTTCTCACTTTTTCTATATACACTTTCCACTGTGACCAAACTCTTATACTTATTAATCCTTGAATGTGGGTTTTCTGCTGCTTCTTGTTTTCATATGTTTTGCAAGAGCAATAATTTTTTTTAGCACTATTCAGCACTTATTGGGGAAAGAGTCTGTACAAAGATACTATCACCTCAAAGTCAAAATAGATTTGTTTTCTAATAAAAGTAGTCACATGAAAAAATAAATTGCTAACATTTGTTTTTAACTCATTCTTTAACTTGTATATTTTTGTTCTATTTTCATTTAGTGAAATCCTGGTTTTTTTATAAGTTTTAAATCTGCTTTTCTTAACTTACACTTTTTGCTAACTTAATTTTTTTTTCCTCTTTTTAATTCCTGGGCTGCTGCTGCTCCTCAGCTTTCACCCCCGTCTCTGCCTGCCCTGCTTTCATCCCTCCCTTTCCTTCCTCCCTGCTTGTCACCGTCTCTCTTTCTCCTCTGCCGTCCTCCCCCGTTTTTATATGTGGAGTTTGCATGTGATTTCTTATTTTTATGTACCTGTTTAGTCTGTACAACTAGATTAAATGTTTCTTGATGACAAGATTCTGATTTTTATACTTTTAAATATCTAGTATAGTTTCACATAAAAAGTTATTTTTGTATGGAGATTTATATAAGACTTTATAATTACATAGGCTAATAAGATAACTGAAAATGGGTTAAAAGGTAACATGTTTTTCTTTATTTCAGAGTTAAAAACTCACCGCTTAAACAGTCTCCAGGTTATCAGACAGAACTAGTTATTCAGTTGGTGTGGGTGGGTGGAGAACCACCACAACAAATAACCAGCGTGGCAGTCAATTCTTCCTATGGACTGTAAGTACAAGTTTTATTTTTCTTATCCTTTCATAGTACTCCATACATCATTTTGTTTTAAAAAATAGAAAGGATGGTGTTTGATATATCATCACCTAAAACAGTGGTGTATAACTTTAATTTCAGACCAAATTCACTGGGTTTGTTTGGAATATAATTTTGTTCTGAATAACTTACTCTGGGTATGTGGACACTGCCTTCTGATATAAAATTGAATATCTCACGGACCAATGAATTATTTGAGATAAAGTTTTAAAGTCAATATATCCTCTCCTGGATATACTCCCAGAAATAATTTTCTTATTAATATTCAGTATAATGGAGGTACAACAATATGAACCCAGAAGATTGTTATAAATAGATTTTGTAAAGTTTGAACCGTTGCTGTATAGTTTGTTCTTTCTACTTCCAAAATTAACATGTAAAAATCGTAAAAGCATAGCAATAGTTTATCAACATATTCATTTAAACTACAGATATATTTGTTTTATTTATCAACTTATGCCATCAAGTATATAGTGTTAATTACACACACTTTTTATTAAAATATGATAGACTTACAAAGCATTTTGCTGTTATTTTGTTTCAAAAATGAACATTGCAGTTTAAGAAACTGCTTACTAACTGTTCAGTCCCAGAGCTATTTATCATGTATAGTTCACTGTCTCCTTCCTTGACGCTATCCCTGTGGTCTTGTTCATCATTTTTCTTCCTGGTAGCTACCACCACCTACTCTATCTCTTATACAGGTAGCCCTCTGTGTTCATGGGTTCCACATCTGCAGATTCAACCAACTGTGGATTGAAAATATTCAGGGGAAAAAAACAATAAAAAATAACAATACAACAATTTAAAAATATAAATTTTTGAAAATATAGTATAATAAACTATTTACATAGCATTTACATTGTGTTAGGTATTATAAATAATCCAGAGATGATTTAATGTATATGGGAGCATATTCATAGGTTGTATATCAGGGACTTGAGCATCCACAGATTTTGGTGTCTGTGGGGTGCTGGAACCAATGCCCTGTGGATACTGACGGACAACTGTAGCCCAAATTAACACTGGTGATAGTCTTCTCTCATATCTTTTATTTCTACCCCACAATCTAAGCACACAAACCTTCTGTTAAATATTTTATTGCCCACAATCATAAAGAAAACAAACAGGGAATGAGAAAAAGGAGCAATAGGAAATTTCAAAGGAAGTTGCAGATCAGTCACAGGCCTCGTAATTGTAGTTTGGCCCTTTCTTTATATTTTTTACAATTTGAATTAGTTACCAAGATTATGTACTGTGTAAATGCATATTTAAAACTTCAACTGAAAAATCTGATTATTGGCAAATGTCTGCATTCCTGCATGGCAGTAGTCAGCTGGAACTGAGTTGAAGTTTTTCCTCTTTAGATGCATCCTACACTCTTCAAATCACCGCAGTTCTTGCATGTCCTCTTTTACTTACTTACACAGCACCTCTATACATGTCAGTTTTCAACTCCTGGCTTAAGAGATCTTAAAAGAATAACATTCCTTTATTCATAGTTGATTGATTTGTAGTTCCTGACTCACAGTTGAGAAGGCATTTGAAACACCCCAAGGGAGGCCTCCAAGGCTTATGCTTCCTACTTTTTATTCTGAATTGCAGGGGTTACCAAACCTTTCCCCAGTATATAATCTCCTACTTTCCTAGTGGAAGGGAATGTCTTCACTGAAAGTCTCAAAAACCTTCAAAGCAGAAAAAGATGTTACATTGAAATTTGTATCACTTATCAAGTTTCAACTCCTATGCCAAATATTTTTCTAAATGATACTGATAATTAATTGACTTAATGATAATTAAAGTCTGCAGACGATCTAAACAGTCCTGTCAGAAAGCATATGTAACCTGTATTTCCATGCTCATGGTTTTCTTTTGTTTCAAAGAAGAATTTTCTGAAAGGCCTGTCGTGCCTCTTTCTTCAACTTTATAGACTACAATACATTCTTTTGTAATTATTTGTTTGTGCTAAAATTTGCTCTTTTCCTATTCCCAGGGTGGTTTTTGGCAATTGCAATGGTATTGCTATGGTTGACTACCTCCAGAAAGCAGTGCTGCTCAACCTGGGCACTATTGAATTATATGGCTCTAATGATCCTTATCGGAGAGAACCCCGATCTCCTCGTAAATCTCGACAGCCTTCAGGAGGTAAAAAGAAAAAGAAAACAAAATCACGGGCTTTAGCATTTGTATAAATGCTGACTTACTACTGTGAATATAAGTACTTCAGTTAGGTAAACAGCTTGTCTGATTTAGTCTGTATATATAAACTGTCAAGAACTAGCCAAAGTATGAGTCTTTTTTTTCTTTTGTATTGTTGGTTTTTGTATTTGTTTTCGATATTCTAGGATTTTATTTAACATTGAGAAAGAACCACAGGGTCAATCTTTTCAGTTAAATTATGACAGTAATATTTTTCTCATTATTATAGAACAAAAGTTAATTTCAGTGTTTTTGCCCTTTTTTATTGTTTTGTCTCTGTGAGACCAATAATTCATTGTTTCAGCTATTAACATTTAATTCAAAGGAATCATTCCTTTGTGAAAGAAAATGCAGATGAAAAAGCGAATTTGAATTGTACAAAAATAAAGCATTCTCAGAAAGCTTTGACTCAGTGCAAGCCCAGATTCATTTAGAATTCTCTTTCTTAGCGTTCTTACTTTTGTGTTTGCTAGGTAATTAGTCTTAATTTTAAACATTTTAGCACTAGTAGCTCATGAAACACAAATATAGTTAGCTATCTGTACCAATACTTCTTGCCTTTTTTTTTTTTTACTTCATGACACACACAGAAAATGTCATTCGATATATGGCACATGGGGTGCACTAATGAGGCTTCCAGTGGTAACTGACTTGAGGGCTCCAGTGTCCCCAAGGCCTGCCCAGCTGGACCAGGAATCGAGGGCAACCCTATTTGGAGCATACTTAACTTATTTGCAGAATACCAGTGTGCACTGGAACACTGGGAAGCTCTGGTCTATACTTCCAAACTCAATCTCTCTGCTTTAAAATTATTTCTGAAATTCATTTTTCAATTGCTTTCAATATATTATTAGCTAATGCTACCAATTTTACAATTCATGAGAAAAACAAAAAACAAAAAAAGATGAGGGAATATGGACCTTTCTCTTACTTTAGCTTGATGATTGAATTTTTCTTTTCAAATTTTTTTTCCATTTGTGTTTGTGTGATCATTTTGTCATGTAATATCTTCAGCAGAGATTATTGTCCCAACCATACCATTCTAGTATCTTTGTCTCCTTTTTTCTTTCCTTCCCCTTTTCGTTGCTTTACTAAGGTATGCTGGTTGTGACTTCTTGCATGTGCGGCCTTTCTAGCTTATATTCTGAGTCTGTGAAAAAACTTCGTTCTTCTTTTTTAAGTAAGTCATTTATGTCTTGGCATGTTTGTTCTTTGTCTGTAAAATCATTGTTTTTTTCTCATTTGTTTCTAAAAGAGTTTATTAAAATATTCTATATCTAAAACACTATATACTTTTTACTTACATTCATCTCATACGATGTATATGAAAACAGCCATTTAAATGCTTGTGTCCCAGTCTTTTTTCTTTATAAAGCAAAGATACTAGTATATAGTGGTGGAAAGTTAGAACATTATCATGACAGAGAAGGTGGTTTTTTTAGACGATAAAACCTTTAAACAATTTTTTAAAAAACGTGGTAAAAATTTTACTAGTCCTAAAATTAATTACTTTTCTCCTCTATGCCATGTATTAGTTTACATAAAATTACTAGAAATTAAATGCCTAAATTTATCCAAGGATAGGGATCAATTTTACCATGTGATTTTAAAAATATTTTTTCTTAACTTTCACTGGATCCTACTTTATTCTAGTAAACCCCATGCTATATATTATTTATATTATTATTTGCTTCATTTATATTGAAGAATTAGATATTCAAGTACGGGAGAACTATTTGAGTTTTTATTAGTTTAAATATATTTACCTATTGTTGTTATACTTCACTTTACCAATATTTAAGGTTATGTTTTAAACAAAAATTAAACTTATTTTAAAATATGCTTTAAAATAACATCTTAAGAATATTTTTGCCTCTAATTCTAAGAGATATTTATTTTTCAAATAAAACCAAATGTAGAATAATTGATACTAAAATTTTTAAATTGTATTGATGTAAAAATGATAATCTTGCTAAAGTGTATATTTTATATGTTCTTGGTGTACCTCGAATATCATCAAATTACTTGTCAGTCTTTTTTAATAGATCAGTTTAAATGGAGTTTTTTTGCTACTAATAGTTGCTGATATAATTTCATAAGGAATCTAGTTCACTCATGAATTTATTGTAAAAGATAAAACATTACTGTTTAGGCTAAGTTTAAATGTATTATAGCTGTATTATAATACAATGTATTGTTGACTAAAATATGGACTGTGTTATAATAAAAATTATGACACTGTCATCAGGACAAATAGTGACGAAGTATTTCAACTACCCCTTTATCTGCTAAAAGTCTAATTCTACCAAAAGTGACCTATCATTCATAAAGTAAAGGACACACAAGGGAAATTTCTATTCTGAATATAATTCTAAAGCCCAAATAAGATCTAATTAGTAATTTGGAAGTTGACACATGGGAAAAAGTGCTTGCTTACTCTTGGAAGTTGATAATCATAAAGAAGGAAATTACAGGCAAACTCTAGTTTGCTAGACTTTAGGAAAGATTTTTCCAAAAGTTATGGGTAGGAGACTAAAAATGAACTTTCTTGCTACAATGGCAATCACTTTCAAGTCTTCAGTATTTTCAGTAAGATAGAAAAGGAAAGCTAGCTATGAAGCCAAGTAGTACTGGTTTAAAATTTCTGTGTGTGTGTGTATGTGTGTGTGTGTGTGTATAAGAAACAAAAAATACCACATGTAAGAAATAAGGGACACGGTCAAGAATGGATCAATAAGTACTGTGTCAAAAATAGTGTAAATAAAACAATGTTTGGTTGCAATGAAAATATGATTAAGGAGGGAATTAGGACCCCAGTTTGGGGATGTTTTTAAATAATAGTTGAAAAACAAAATATAGAACTAAATAACTTTGTTTCTCGATTACCCATTAAGAAGAATGATTTTTCCTCTTTGGAAAATATGAAAACTAATAATGAGAAATTAAAACCAAATATACTTTATGTAAATAAGGAATACTAAGCATATAATAAATAGCAATAATAAAAGGTTATCCAAAAATAAGTAAATAAATAAATAAAAATAAAAGGTTATCAAGGGAGTTTGTGAATTTAAAAGGTACCCTTAATTGCTGAAGGTCAAATATTTTAAAAATCAGTTAATTTGAGGTACATGTTAGAACTCTAGAAAGACTTGCTGTATAACTCTATGTGCAAACAGAAAATAGAGATGATCAATAGAAGTTAGCAAAAGTTCACTAAAAGTAAGTTGTAGCAAAATCAGTGTTACTTTTTAAATTTGTTAACTGCATTGATGACTTATGGCAGCCTGTTGGCATGATGTTTCCTAAAGTTAATGAGGTGTTCGATAAACAGTTCCAATGATCCTTTTGTGAACCAGGTAGAGGTGACTTAAGTACCTAGTTCAGTTTGACAATTGTGAGATTGATTTAACCAAGAATCAGCAAACTACTATTTGCAGGCCCAAGCTGGCCCACTGCTGGATTTTGTAAATACAGCTTTATTGGAGCAGTGCCATGCTTATTTGTTTATGTGCTGTCTGTGGCTGCTTTTGTGCTACATTAGAGCTGAGTAGTTGCCACAGAGATTTTTGATTCAAAAAGCCTAAACTGTTTACTTATGTGGATCTTTACAGAAAACATTTGCCAGCCCCCAGGTTAAACCATGGTACCTACCAGGTCAATTTGTGGCCTAATATTAACCTTGAGTGTAGTGTGCTTCAGTTAATGGATATAGTATGTTGAGTAACACATGATTGTGTTTGTCAAGTACTTTAAATAGTAAATTAAGCTTCCTATCTGGACATTTGAAAGAGAAGGTGGGCTTATCAAAATTGTTGCTATTTAAGGGGTAACTACTGCATTTGATGGCAGAGTAAAGATTCAAAAAGGTATTTATAGGTAGAAACAGTAAATTTAAACCAAAGAAATGGAATTTCTCAGCAATAAATGTTAAGTCCTGTGCCTTGGTTATGAAGATTGATTATATACATACAGAACAGAGAAAACCAGCTCAAGACTAGTTCACGTGAAAGATACTTTTAGATTTTGTTAGTTTAGGCAAATCTGAGTTTAAATCTCAGCTCTTTTGTTCTTTTCTTTTTTTGAGACAGGCTCTTGCTGTGTTGCCCAGGCTAGTGGTGTCATCATAGCTGACTGCAGCCTCAAACTCCTGGGCTCAAGTGATCCTCCTGCCTCAGCATGGACTATAAATGCATGCCACCACGCCTTGCTATTTTTTTATTTTTATTTTTTGTAGAGACAGAGTCTCGCTATGTTGCCTGGGCTGGTCTTAAACTCCTGGCCTCAAGCAATCCTCCCACCTTCCCAAGTGCTAGGATTAGAGGTGTGAGCCACCACATCCAGCCTCAGCCCTTTTTTTAAGTGTGTGATGCTAGAGAAGATACTTCTCTGAGGCTCAGTGTCCTCATTTATAAAATGGAGATGATTATTCCCTCATAAAGTTAGTGTAATTATTAAGTGAGGTGACATATGCAACATACCTAATCTTGTGACTGGACCATTGTTGGCGTGCAAGTTGTTCTTTTATTACTATTGACCACAACTTAATGTGTGCCAATAATGGGACAAAACTGCTGAATACACTAATGTGAGACGTGTAGAAAATTTAAAATTACACTTCTATGTTTATGTTGTATTTTCTCCTCACTTTTAAAGCAAATTATTTTTTAAAAAAGCAAATTTTGGCCTAATACTACCAGCAAAACATCTCTAACAGTGGCAATGAACTGGACTGTC
This sequence comes from Daubentonia madagascariensis, assembly GCA_023783475.1. Taxonomy (NCBI): domain Eukaryota; kingdom Metazoa; phylum Chordata; class Mammalia; order Primates; family Daubentoniidae; genus Daubentonia; species Daubentonia madagascariensis. The sequence goes on along the minus strand of JAKFHU010001815.1, from coordinate 19,456,018 downwards.
TCCAGAAGTAATTAGGTTTTTTAAGATACCTAACACAGTGCTGTTTCTTCTTCTGTAAAACGGGCATAATAGTGTCTACCTCATTTGCTGCTTTGAGTGTTAAATGAATTTAGGCACTTAGAACAGTATCTGGCACATAGTAAGCTCTCGGTAAGTGTTGGTTGTGACCAGCTGCCTAATTGGGTTGGGATACATTTGAAGAGAGCCTAGATAACTATATTGCTAAGAGTATTTATTGAAGGGATTCTGGCAGTAACAGAGAAGATGGATTAGATTATATGCTATGAAATTCTTTCACATATATTCACTCATTCAGCAAATATTTATTGAATACCTACCATATGGTATGCACCTTTATAGGTAACAAAACATGAAAATCCCTGCCCTCGTGGAACTCGTGTTCTACCAGAAACACAATTTAAAAGATACTTAATATAATATATAGTAAATGACATTAATAGTGCCAAGGGGAGAGGTAATTAAAGGAAGGAAGATTTGAAGTAGCAGTGATGGGGATGTTAAATTTAAAATAAAGTGTCAGGGTGACTTTAGATTTAAAGGACGTGAGAAAGCTGTTATCCATGAGGATGTATGCAGAAAGAACATTTCAAGCAAGAGCACAAACAGCACAAATTGCTCTAAGGCGGTATACCTGGTGAGTTCAAGGAATAAGGAGGAGTCAGCGTGGCTGGAGGAGAGAGAGTGAAGGGTGGTGGACAAGTAGGTGGAAGGAGGAAATAAAGTCAGAGAGGTAACAAGATATCATACACCATAGGATCATATACATCAACCAGCCATGTAGGGTTGGACTTTGACTTTTACCGTGAGTGAGCTAGAAGACACTGAAGGGATGTTTAGCTCTTTTAATGGTCATTGTAATAAATTTAATACCTAACTCAAATCTCTCTATCCATATTTTTAAATTCATCTTCCTGAATGCTTCTTCCTGGGTCATTTTAAAAATGAGAACTGTATCACATAGTACGTTTTTATAGTCAGTAATTTTTATATCATAAGGCCCTTCAACTCAAACCTCAAAGTAGTTTCCCCTAGCATAGCGTTTAGTAGCAGTTGACAAAAATACCATTTCTGTTCAATACTAGGCACATTATAATACTAGAGTATATTATCACTACTATTTGGAGATCTGCTGTCTTAGTGTTCTATCAATAAAGACTTTATTTATATAAACTGATATTTAGTCAAAGATTAAATGCACACCTATAATTACATGTCTGTCATCTTAGAACTATAAAAACTAGGGTTTTTTCCAAAACCATTAGTTTGATGAAAATTTTTGCAAAGCATGCTGATTCTCATTCAAGAACCTTTCCTACCTTATGAGGACAAATAATATATAGCTCAAAATAGAAAGCACTTCTTATAAACCCAATTTCAGTATTCAGTGTTCTCGGAAATGTTATTGTAAAAAGCTTTCTCAGTGACTGTAGGGATCAAGTCTTTTAACCAAAATAATGGGGAAAAGCAGATACTGGTCATATGTGTACCTCTATGTGACACCTGATTTCTGAGGCTTAGCCATGTGGCCCCTTGTTTGTTGCCCTGAGGTATTTTTGTTTATTTATGATTTTTAAACAATTTGTAGGAATTTTTTTCATTTCAATCACCAAGCAAATTAATATTTATACTAACTGTTTACTTTATATTTTATCATAGTTTATGTTTTTATTTGTTTAACTGACGACCACCATATTTTAATTTCAAAATGTTCCTATGTTCCTATTTCAAACCTAATGAGCATAATATCAGTACCAACAGTCTGTTAATCTTCTGGATTACATATGTACTATAAATAGAAGACAAAACTGCACTTAGATTTGTGGTATGATTTGATTTTTGTTTTTGTTTTTTAGCAGGTCTGTGTGATATTAGTGAAGGGACTATAGTCCCAGAGGATCGCTGCAAATCTCCGACTTCTGGTAATGTTTTTTTATTTCATTAATAATTGTGATTCTACAAAAACCCAGATAGCATATTGATGTACTTCTTTATAGATAAGCATTTAAAATGCACAGAATCTTTTGTGTCAAATATTTATCCTTAAAATCATAACTGTATTGCTTGCATTCTTATTAAGTGAAAAGAAATGCAGCTTGTGCTAAATAAAACTCCAAAGCTTTTACCTGGTAAGAGTCATATAATTGTTTACTAAACTTTCTAGTATTTATACTTTTTTTAGGGAGAATATATTTTACTCCTTACCATTGAGTGGAATGTTTTAGTTATCTACAATCTTTTCTTTGCTCTAGGCATTCCTGGCATCATCTAGTAGAATTGGGTAGAATCAAAGAAAGTTGATATAATCTGCTTTTCTCTAGTCCTTGAATAATATACATATAAATTTTATGAGGATTTTTAACACTTCTACTCTAATGATCAATGTAGACAATTAGAATAATATTAGAATAGTTATGTTTATTTTTTGTTTTGATGAAAGTGATTTCTGATATATTTATAGCTGTATTAAAGCAGTTCTCTTTCCTTGTCTATACATGGGTCTTTATGTGACCTATGTATTATTAATATATATTAATATATATTATATTAATATTTCAAAGGAACATTATTTTTAGTATCTTTGGAGACTCATTAAAATTAAGAAGATCCTGAATTTATTATTTTATTTTAGTGTATTGAAACTTGGCTAATCTTTAATAAAGTTGACTTCCTAATTTTAACTACCATATTTATTAAATCATTCTGGCTGAGAATTTTCGTCAGCTTTCTACTGGAAAAATTGTTTTTAGCATAAGTAACACTGTTCTTAGACAGGTTTTGATCCTTCCATAGCTGGTTCTATTACATCATAAACAATATTAACAATGGGAAATATCGAGAACAGTAATTTGCTTTATTCCCTCATATTTTGGTTTAGCGTTTTATTAGTTCTAAGACTGTAAAAGCTTTTTTATAGCTTTTACTATAAAATAAATTTTAGGTTTTTATAATTACATTTTCCTGATGTTGTACAAGTTGATCGTTTCTTAAAGTTAAAATGTATCCTATGTTTTCTTATTTTTTAAACCTCGTATTTTAACTTTATTCATTAAATGGATAAAACATAGAGCCATAGGAATCACTAACATAATTAGTACCTAATGTTAAGTTTTAACACTGGTGGAATTAAGTTTGGATAAATAATATGAAGTGAGTAACTGTGTTCTATCTCACAGGACTAGTTATTTCTGAATTTGGATTTAGAATTATAATAAATTTTAATTATTACTCTTCTTCCTCTAACTACATAAAATACTGTTTTGATCTCACCTTCCCCAAAGGCCACATAAATGTAGTTGTCAATGTGTTAAAGGATGTAAGCCAGGGTGGATAATTTGGACATGTAACATGTAATATCTTACATTTAAATATGTTAAATGACCATTGAAAGTATTTTAATAAGATTCAGTCAAGGATAGGCACAAAGGCTCACACCTGTAATCCCAGCACCTTGGGAGGCCGAGGCTTTAGGATCGCTTGAGACTGGGAGTTTGAGACCGGCTTATGCAACATAGTGAGACTCCCTCTCTGTTAAAAAAAAAAAAAAAATTCAGCCAAAATTAAAAAAAAAAAAGATTCAGCCAAATAAATTAATACCCCTTTTTATCCCAAGGCAGCCTTTCAAAAGATGGGTACATGTAGCAATTTTAAATAACCAAACAAGAGGTAATTGTAGAAAAGTTTGTAAGTATTTTTTAATCTAAGTATATAAATATAAAAAGTGCAAACAGGTAAAAACCCTCCAACTTCTCTTCCTCAAACCAGAGAATCTCAAACATGGTTCAGCATTTTCAAATGTATTTTGTTCTTTGGTCCATATGAAAAGACAGAATATTTTTAACATGCAGAAATTTGTATGACACTAGATATTTTATTGTTTGTATCTTAGTGTATTTGAAGTGCAAAGTGAAAATTGTGACCTCAAAAAATCATTGATGAATCATTTATTCTTATCTTTAGATATAGAACTCTTTAGTTGTAGTCTTTGGTTATGTTCTGAAAAATATAAGAATTCTCAGGAATTATATCCATTCCTATATATCAGGAAAGGCTGCTTTAAAAAAAAGTCGAACTTTTGTAGGCAGTAGTTGTGTCTGAAACACGTTTCAGATACTGGAGATAGGTATCAGTCATGCATAACTACTAAGAGCAATGCAATAGAAACTATAATGAGGTTCTGGAAAGCTATCCTTTGATGCTACAGTCTCATAGCTTGTATGTGTCTTTCTCTACTCGTCCATTTAAAAGTAGTTACTAATAATTTTTGCCATCTGTCAGGGACTAAGCATCTTACTCTTCACGTGTGTGTAACTTTTTAGCATTCTAATAAAGAAGTAAAGGAATGACTGGATGGTCAAAAAAGAGTAACAGATGGGATGAGTTTGAGGTGAACCAAAGGAGCCACACGGGGATCATGTTTTCAAAACATAAATTAGTAATGAATTGCCAACCTCAAATACTTTCCACAATGAGATAAGGTATAAATAAATAAAATAGTTAAGTGATGCATTGTAGATTATTAAAGCTAGTACAGTTAATATAGAATAAGTTAGTATTTATGGGAAAAGAAGAAATGTATAAAAGTAGGTTAGGAGTTAAAATGAGTCTCTCATAAACACTAAGAGGAGGAACAATGTAGAAATGCAGAGTAGTCATATGCCCCCATCAAAACTAATGTGTTCACTTAAAATAATTCGTATAAATGAGGAGAAACTTTTTTGAAAAGCTTTTAAATCTCATAATCCAGATTTGTGATCTCAGCTGTTTAGCTAATCAATACCAAACTCTCCTCAGCAATCATCATGAGAAAATCCACTAAATGAAGATAATTTACACTTTCCATTTATGTTCAAATAAGCCAGTGCTCTCTCTTGTAGACAGTAAATTCTGCCTACTGAACATATACATCTTAAACAAACGAAGGGGATTCCCATTTATCTTTATATCAAGGAACTCACTAATTCACTTGAGCTTTCAGAAGTGATTAATTTTAGACTGCATTAAAAATAATTTGTATACATAAAGACACACAGATTTGTATATATAAATTGAAATGATTATAAAAGAAAGCATTGATTAAATCAAGCACTTAGAAACCGGGCCAACAAACCGGCAAAATGGTGCCTTCAAAGAATTGCTTAGCCTTACCTAGAAGAAACAATAAGCTATAGACATTGCCTATGTTTATTTAATTGTAGAAATTTAGTGAATATATTGAAATAGGATATGCTGAAAACTGTTTTGGAGCTTTTTCATGAGCTATCACAGAAGTTACAACAATCACTAGTAGGCATTTCCAGTTAGGAGAAAAATAAATGTTTTATTTATATTTACAGCCTATGTTGACTACTTTTATTTTGAAAATACCAAACATTTTTATAATTTTATTATCATGTATAGATATGTCATTGTGCTGTTGCTCTTATATGAATTATATCAACTAAAACTAGTACTAATAAGACATTTTCATACATTTATGTGGCTATTTAGTATCAGATGATGGTAATATTTTAAAATATATATAACATATAACCATTATATTCTTCAAATCTGAATTATATTTATATGAAAAACAATATACCTATTTCTATTCCTGGAAACGTTTCTAAGCTCAGTGTTACCTGTGTGATGTATTTTTTTTGACATGGATTTATGGGGATTTATAAATGCTATTTAGTAAAATAACATGGATTTTTAAAGAGTAATCTTTTAAGACACTATAGAAGTAATTGGGTCCTGCCAACATTGGCAGGTTTTACTTGGTCAGAGGATGTTTGCCACTTGGCCAAAGAAAGGAAGTATAATTTTTTTGCAAGGAGTGTCTGGGCTGTCAAATTTTGACCTAATTCATTAAGATTCAGTACTTCTATTGGGATTTTTTTAAACACAGAAAGGAAACCTTTTTATTTACTTCCATTTATGTTCTAGGTATTTGCTTCCAGCAGAAAAGCTTTATGCATTCAGCAAATACTTACTTAGAGACTCTTAAATGTAAAGCACTGCTCTGATCACAAAGGAGATACAAAAATGAATCAAATGTGGGCCCTGCTTTTAGAAGTTCATTCAGTGGGGAAGGTCATATGTATGTAAATTCAAAATAATAAAGTGTTAAGTGATTAACATCATATGAGAAATATATAGATAAAGTGTTATGGAAATTCAAAGGAGAGGAAGTGATTTACAGCTGGGAAGATTGTTGAAAATGTAATTGATGATATATCATTTGAGGTGAGCCTGTAAAGAATAGGTCTTTAAAAGTTATCAGTCAGAATACAATTTAAGATTCCATTTATAATAAAAGCTTATTTTACAAATTAAAAAAATACTATGAGAAATTAGAAACATTTTTAAGGAAAAAGGACAAATGTTAGATAAGATTATATGATAACATTAGGAGTCACAGCCAAAGGTAAATTTTTCTTATCTCAGTACATTTAAGTAAAAATTTGAACATATTTAAAGATGTAAGTATATCTTCACTATTTTAAAGATCCCTGTTGTACATTTATATAGTAGAATAGATATATGGTTTTGAATTGTCAGTCTAACTGTAAAATAACAAAATTTACCAGCATGGTACTAGTACTGGATCTTGATTGTGTTACAGAAACCTTATTCAGTTAACTGATATCAAGAATTCTAAATTTTCTTTAAGAAACAGTAAACTGCTATTTACATTTTTCTTTGTATGTTCTCTGGCATATAATATATACCAAGATTTTGCCAAATTGTTGTTACATAAGGAAAAACTATTATAGAGTTAACGTTTACATATACTAGAGTCTACCATGAAAGATATTGCACTAGTGATTGCTGTAGTGTAATATTATAAGAATTGTTATTAACTGTATATATGGCCTCTCCTTATGGTCAGCAATGTGAGAACTTGCTTTAGAGGTTACCAGATTTTTCTTTGGACTTTTGTCTTGTTATGACTCAGTGTTTGTGACTGACTTTGTGCCTGTTCCTTCCATTGTCTTCATTTGTGTAGGTTCTTCATCACCACACAATTCAGATGATGAACAAAAAATGAATAATTTTATAGAAAAGGGTATAGTATCTTTATTTTAAAGTATTTTCTTTTATTTATGTTTAATTTAGTTTACTTTGAATAGATTTTGACATTTTATATCAAAATATTATTTTCAGTGAAGACCAAAAGCAGAAAGTTTTCCAAGATGGTAGCCAGTGACATAGGTACGAAATAGAAATTTCTATTTTGTTTCTAATCCTTGCTATATGCAGTGCTAACCCAACACCGGAAAATTATCCAATGCATTGCATTTTGTATATATTACTTTGTTGTTCCTATGCTAAACTATAATCTCTTGGGCTGTGTCTTTTCTAAACTCATTGGGGCAATAATTATTAAAAATCAGTTAAATTGGGTTGCATTTCTTTCTTTGACTTACAGTATGAATTGTTCTGTTAATTTTATTTTTGCTTTATTTTAAAATAAAGCAGGGTTCAATTTATGCCATAAATAGCACAATTTTATACTCCCAAGTTAAGTTTTGAAATAATTTTGTTTCTTTGTAGTTTTATTGGTATTTTTTTCTACCTTTACTCCATATTCCTCCCATTTTAAAGAACCTATTTTTCAAGGAAATGGTTTTCTGAAAGATTGACTCCTTTATTCTGTAATCTGTACCACCCTTGGGTTAAATGGGAATTTTCTAGGACTCTCCCCTTTCCCTACCACAAGTAAAAAATATATTACTCCTTCTGATTGTTTTTGCGGATATACTTTGAAATGAATTACTCAGTCCAAGGTTCTCAAAGTTTAGAATTGGGGAACAAAATATATAATCAAACTTTGAGAGTTTAATCAAATTAGGGCTTTATGGTCACAAAAATTTGAAGGTTCTCCAAGGATTTTTAAAGGCTTAAAAAACACTTTTAGGAAAAGATGATAAATTTGATCTTTGTTTTAAATTCAAAATTTTTATTATACGATTATTATTGATTTTTCCCCAAAACCCCTACCATATTATTCATTAAATTCAATTAAATTAGATGAACATATGCAGCTGGAATTAGTTTTACTTCAACTGATAATGTTTTATACAAGATTAAATTTCCAAAAAGTCTTACAAGTAACATCTATGTTGTCTGCATTTTGTAAATTGAACCCTGTTTAGTTGTATTATTGGTGGCTGACTGTAGCCCCTCTGGTCATTTTTTAAATAAGGTGGTTTATTCTTGGGCAAAGGGCTCTTCATTTATAGAGAATCAATTATTTATCTCTTTGTATTCATGGTTTTTTAGTGAATCTGTTGGTAAGAGTTAAATCACTCTAATTATATACTAGCACTATGGCATAATGCTTTTCAGCCAATTGCCTTTAGAGTACATGCTATCTTACTATTACGTTAGAGGTTCTTTTAAGCTGTCATATAATGTGAAAAGTTAGAAAAGATCTTCCTACATACATTTTACTGAACATCTTTTAGAATTAAATTACCCAGGAATTTTACCTGGTATGAAAGGGACTTCATACATAATTAAATTTTTTAGAGTAATTTCTCTGTTTGACATTTAGTCCTGGGGTTATATTTCCTTTATGAAATGTATTGACTAGCTTCCCATTTTTTTTCCTATGTTTTAAATATGTAAATATGACTATGTAAACTGGAATATTTAAACCTGACTAATTGAAAGATTTCATTAACAAATTTATTAGGGCTGATAATGTTATTGGAAGGATATTTCTTTGATAAAACATTGTTGCTTTCTTTTTATGTTATTATGAGTTTTACTTTATGTCATGATGGTTTCTATAGTTATATATTTTTGGAAATATGTTAACTTTATTCAACTTTTCAAAATTATGTTAGTACACAGTTTTGCGTAGTTATTTTTAACCTTCAATAACCATTGATATATTCCTGATTTTATACATAATTGTGTTTGTTTTCAGTTGGAATCGTTCAGTGTGCTTTTTTAATCACAAGATTTGGGTATATAGAAGGAAAGTTAATGTCTTAAATTTTCTTCTTTCAAAGGGAGACTGACCCATTTTAGACTGTGAAGTTTTTGTGGTTGAAAATATGACACATTAGTTTATCTCCCTACATTAGTGTCTAGTTTTGTAATATAAATTAGCATAAAAATGCTGTTGAAAAATTAAAATGTCAATGAAATGTTGGAAGAAAACTCATAGAACCTCCTGAGGACCTCTCTGTCAAGTCTGGTGTTTTCTGTGTGAAGCTGTGGTGTCAAAAGTACTAGGACTCCTTGAGCATTCTGAACTCACTGTGTCCCCATCATCCCATCCCATACTTGCTGTGGTGTGTCCTGAAGCTCATAAAATTACCACCTCTTGCTACCTCAATCAGCAGACATGTATGGCTTCAGCTTTAGGTAGCTATGCAGTGGCCTTACAAGGGAAAGCACAGGAATCAAGCCTAGAACCTCCAAGATTGGTCCTGGTAAGAACCACCTTGAGTGGGAGGTTGACTGAATAGCTTGGCTCTGAAACTTTGTCCCTAAGTTTTACCTGTTCTTTGAGAGTAACTGTAGCTGGTGTGTGTGTGGGGGGGGGGGGGGTGGGTGGTACAGGATGCCATTCACACTTTAACAGTTAACCCAAGCGTGGAAAATCAGCCCCCCTTTTTTTTTTCTTTCTGTAAGTGCCCGACAGTATAGCTGAGACAGCTGAAATAACAATAATTTTTTTAATGCCCTTAGTCTTTATAATTCTTCTGGCATTGTGCCAGTCCTTTATAAATAATTTTTCTCACTTAATCCACTCAGTAATCTCAGTGAGCTAGGTACTGTCAATTTTATGGATGAGGAAGCTGAGTATAAGTGGCATATCCATCCCTTGGTTACACTGCTAGCAAATGATAGAACAGGATTTACACCCAGGCAACCCAACTCCACTCTCTGTCCTCTTAAACACTGTGCTGTATTACTTCTTAATATAATTTACTGAGGCTACAAGGATTCAAAAACAAATCCATTGCATGATTAGTAACTAGATAGTCTGGTTATGGCCTTGTTGTATTGACGTTGTAACTTGGAAAAAAGATGGCTCATGTTAAGTACTGTTTTAGCACAGATCATGGATGCCATCTTGTTATACATGTATACAGAATATACAGTGCCTAAAAGTCTACTTTCCTCAAAGACCAAATTCAAGGGAAAGATAACTAGAGCAAACTGTGAAGTACCCTAGCCCATCTACCAAAGGCCTAGCTTCATAGTTTATTTCCTGATTGACAACTAAATCAGATGAATGATCCTGACAATGACTTTCTTGTTCATGCATAAGAAGAGCAGCCTATAAAGAAATAACTTTAGTCTTGTGAGTTTAACAGCAAAAACATAGCAGAATATAATGCAATTGCAGCATCCACAAAGAAAGCTACACGCATGTAATGCATATATAGTAATTTGGTCTATGTACACCTCATGGTAAATTTTTGTTAGTAAAATATTAATAACCAACATTTTCAAAATCAATTTTTTCTATACTGTTAGCAATTTCTATAAATCACTTAGAAAATAAGCAGTTAATTTTTTATTTGCTCATTATTTATATTTTATAAGAATTTTGCAAAGCTTTTTGTTATTGTAAGTTTATATAAAAATAGTCCTAAAATGTATATCTTTGTTAACAAAGAATCAAATTTTTATGATATCCTTATGAATAAAATATTATCCACATGCTAGCATTGTTTGATAAATTTGAAACTACATGATTAACCTTTTCTAAAGAGTATAAATTCTATTTTATTATGATTCTGTTTCATGCTGAATGTAGATTTCTAGCTGGATCCCATAGTCTGTGGCCTGGCCCATGTCCCATTTTATTACTAATTTTCATGTAGAAGGAATGATTACCACATTACCTGATTACATGAAGCTGTGTGGAGAAAATAATCCTAAAGGTAAAAAAATAATGACTCAAAAATTAGAGTGACTTAAATGAGTGCTTTGCCAAAACAAATAGAAATAATATCTCCATTCATTGGGTACCTCCTAAGTTCTAGACACTATATCAGACATTTTTTCATATGACATTTATTAATATAAGGAAGGTTATACCCCCGAGGTCCTTTTAATCCCTCAAATTCTGAGTTAGCATAATTATTTAGGTAATGATTAACTTCCTTCCTTAGCAAAAACTGGAGTGATTTTTGAAGTCAGTTTAAATGAACATAATGTTCATTAGCCCAAGTGCTGTCTTCCTTGGTTCTCTTACATGAGTGTCAATGATTCCTTTTTTAAATGAAAATGTTCTAATGCAACTAAAATCTACTCTTTTTCATTTTATTCTAAATCACAGACTCATTAAATCACACAATTTTAAAGCAGTTCTAACCCCTTTATTTTTCAAGAAAAGAAATTGAGCCTTAGAGAAGTGAAGTGGCATATTCAAAGTAATACCCCGTGGTAGTGACCTAGTCAGGACTATAATCCAGTATCTTGACTCTTGTTTTACTATAGCTTGTTCACACTTCATATTCAAGCATCTACTTTCTATTTCTTATGTGGTTGCTTTTTCTTGTGTTGTCTTCTCAATTCTTTTATATTTACAAGTTGAAAAATAAATTCACAGAGACCCATTTAGAATTTGTTGCCATATGAATGAAAAGGTATGTATCAAGTTAAGTAGTATTTTAAGTTTTAAAATTATTCAATTTATTATAAAACTAAAAATCATGCTGATATTTCTACCTTATATTCAACCCAAAATGGGCTGTTGAATCTATAGAAGTTTACCTTTATGTTCAATCCACAATATGGCTGTTGAAAGAATAGAAGCTCATCTTGAAGGAAATGATGAGTAAAGTGTTCAGTGATACCATTTTTTCAGGTAACTTTAATATTTCCTACTTTGAGAGAAAATTATTACTTACCCTTAATTGGTCAAGAGCTGATTTTTGTAGGCAGATACTTTAAAACTATCATACAGTGAATTCGTTTTCTTTTTTTTAGGATGACTAAAATCTGAAGGGTATTGCCGTATTGTGTATTTAAATTTAAATTTTATTTGTGAATGAATTTTCTGTCAAATTTCCTAATAAAATATGCTTCAAAGTCTATTTGTGTTTCATATTCCAGTACTTAACTGTGTGTGCACTTACCTCTCTCTAGAACTATCTCCTTCTTACGTTAAAAGAATGAGCAGTGACCTTTCTAGAAATAACTTGCTGTTTGCTTCCTAACATAAAGAAAATTAGTCTGAATTAAAGTTACATTACTGGACCAAGCGCAGTGGCTCACTTCTGTAATCCTAGCGCTTTGGGAGACCAAGGCAGGAAGATCCCTTGAGGCCAGGAGTTCAAGACCAGCCTGGGCAACATAGCAAGACCCTGTCTCTACAAAAAATAAAAAATAAATTAGTTGGGTATGGTGATGCATGCACCTGTAGTCCTAGCTACTGGGGAGGCTGAGCCAGGAGGACCACTTGAGCCCAGAAGTTCGAGGTTACAGTAAGTTATGATCGCACCACTGCACACCAGCCTGGGTAAAAGAGTGAGACCCTGTCTCTTTAAAAAAAAAAAAAAAAAAAAAGTTACGTTACTAAAATAATACCTTTGTCAACAATTGTTTGAGTAGAACTATAAATGTGGAAATTTATATTCTGTCATTACTTATTTTATTAGTTTGTTAGGGCTGTCATCACAAAATACCAGAGACTGGGTGGTTGAAGCAACAGAAATTTATTTTCTCACAGTTCTAGAGACTAGAAATCCAAGATCAAGGTCTCAGCAGGTTTGGTTTCTTCTGACTCCTTTCTCCTTGGCTTGCAGACAGCTGCCTTCTCACTATATCCTCACGTGGTCTTTCTTCTGTGCATGCATATGCACCTGGTGTCTCTCTGATTATCCAAATTTCCTCCTCTTACAGGAACACCAAGTCAGATTGGATTAGGGCCCAGCCTAAGGGCCTCATTTTAACTTAATCACTTCTTTGAAGGCCCTATCTCCAAATACAGTCACATTCTGAGGAACTGCGGGTTAGAGCTTCTACATATAAATTTGGGGGAGACACAATTCATCCCATAACTTACTATGTAAGGTTTATGTAATACCTTTCATTCTGTAGAAAATTCTCTTTGAGATATTGCAAAGGGTTTAATTACGGTGTTATAGTAGACCTTAAGTTTTATGAGTGTTTGCAAAGCAAGTAAGGGCAGGAAAAAAAATTGAAAACAAAAGCTCTGGGAGTTCCAAAATGAAAAGAACTTGTTGTAGCCAAACCATCTTTTTGATTAACAGATCTGTATTCAATTTGCCATCTTTTTCTCTTTATTTGATCTGTGAAGAAATTTAGCTTCTTCCTATAGATATAAAGTTCCAACGACAGTTTTTGTTCATTTATTCATTGCCATGTTTATTAAGCACACATTAAATGCTGGGCACGTACATAGATAAAATGTTTTACAAGATACATTCTTTTTCTGAACTTATAGAATTCACCTTCTAGCATGGAAGATAGACATTGATGTTATTAGTTCTAATGGCTATTAAAATATGTGTGACAAATGATGAGAGTTTCTAGTTCTTAGTCCCACTTTCCCCCTTAGATTCCTTGCCATATCTTGCAAGCTCAGTTTTAGTCCCTTTACTATCCCAATTGTTTTATTTAACATAAATACATTTCAACATTATCCCTTTTTAAAGAGTAGCGTTGAATTTCTGCATGTGGTGAGAGAAGTGATACTGTTATTTTATTCTAATTATTGAATGTCTCTCAGTATATAAACAAAAATAATTTGCTTTTGTGGCAACTTCATCATACTGTCATGATTATGAGCCCTTTTGCCTTTTATTTTGTTAAGCCATTTTTTTACTATAAATGTCACATTCTAAAAAGTGAAGTTATAGTTCTTTTTTTCTTTCTTTCAAGAACCTTCTTTAGAAAAATAAGATATGGACACGGGGTAGAAAAACTAAAGGAAAATTACAAAACATCTGTTTAATTTCAAAGAAGCAACAAGAATCTCCACAGTTGAGGACACTTACAAAAATTTCTCCAGCTGCAGAGGACTAGAAAGCATGAACCATGATTAAACTCATTTGTGGAATACTCATCCATGCAATCCCCTTGCCTGGAGACTTGCTTCTCTTTACATGTCATACATCTTTCCTTGGTGTTGAAACTTGCATTGCAGGCATAATTGTGATCAGGTGTAATTTCTTTATTTCTATCAAGCAAATGCAGCTCTTTACTCAACTAGCCAGCTTGATGTCTCCATTCAGGTTTATAAGGGGAGAGAGCAAAGACCCAGCTTAACAACCTGCTTAGACATTTCTCTGATACCAGTTTTCCTCAGATTGAAGAAACCTCTTTGCTGTCACTCCCATTATTTCTGCTGTGGACAAAAGCATAGAAAAAGAGCTAGTTTACACTCTCCAGTGACAAAGGATTTCTAAGTAAGGAAGGTACTGAGTGTCATGGGCAAGGGTTGAAGAATACACAGTTGAAGGAAAAAACAGACAATGTCTTTCAAGAACTCATTCAAATTGCATGCTTCAGTTTGAAGGCCACAATAGGAGATAAGTAACTTCAAGGCATGAGCAGAAGTTTTTTGATAATTGCAATAGAATCAGTTAGTAGGGTAAATCTGTTGGCAGGTGCTTCTGAGACTCCCAAGAAATAATAATATGAATGTGATAAAATTGCTGGACAAAGTCTGCAACCCCCTCATCACAAAGTTACAGCAGAGTACAGGGTTACAAGCCACAGGAACTAACTAGACAGAGGTTCTCCAGAGGTGGATCTGCCTCTTCTGGACCTGCTATCAAGGAGGTTGACTTAATAGACCAAAAGCAAGTATATTCCCCAGAACTCATAAAAGTGGAAAGATAGAAACTTTTAGCCTAAAGTTCAACTTTAGACCTTAGATTTGGGACTTAGCCTTCCACAGAAAACAGCTATAAAATGCGTCAAAAGATAGGAGCTTATTATTTCCAGGGAGTGAACAACAGGCATTCCAGGGCTGTTATGCTTGAGAAAATGGAAAAACATGAGGTGAGCCCCACAGTCTCCCCAGCTTTCTGCTACGGAAGACTTTGCTGTTGCAGCGCAAAGTGGGTAGAGCCCAAATGGAGCTGCAATCTGTCTGAGCTAAGGAGGCACAGGTTGGAGTTCTGGGCTACCAATGTGACTGGAATTTGCAGAAAAGGGTACTAGAGAGGAAGGAACTGCTCAAAGAAGTCTGTGTGGGGATTCAAACCAGGTCCTGAGAAATGCGTACTTTAAATGTTTATATTAGAAAAGAACTGTTTTAAACCAATGATCTCAAGTTTTCATCTTAAGTTAGAAGAAGAAGGGCAAATTAAACCCCAAGTTAGTAGAAGGAATGAAATAGCAAAAAGCAAATATAAGTGAAAGAGAAAACAGATAAACAATAAAGATAAATAGGTAAACAATTTTCAAGTATGAAGACAATAGGCAGACATTTCTAGCCATGAAAGAAGCCAGGGAATATAACACTAATTTTAAAAACACCTCATGATGATATGTGTGCAATTAAGTACTGAAGCAAAATAACCCAACAAGTGGAGAAGCCGTAGTAGAAAGGCTGATGCTGAGCTTGAAATCCGTTTAAGCATACAACCAACACTAAACCTACGTGCGAGTTACGATGATAATATGCAGTGTGTTTTAAAACTTGCAAATGTGAAAAATGTTATAGCTAATGAAAGGCAGAAGGGATGTTTGTTCATTGAAATGAGAAGGCTACTTTCCTTTCATAGCTGAAAGCCAATCTTTATTGTCTAATATTAAACATATATTAATAGTTGTAAAAATGATTTCACTGAATGCTTTTCATAATGCATTTTCTTACCCATAGAGATTTTAAGAAATGATAACGTAAAGAAAATGTTTAAAATATAGCAGTTCTTTTTGTTTCACTATAGTTAAATTTAAGGAAAAGTAAATATTTATTGTATTTAAGCATATAGTATCACGTTTTTCTGCAAATATCAGTGGCCATCTATCTGTTTATACAAAGAAAAATATCAGAAGGATGTTCAGCTAATCTTAATAGTTATTTCTGGTTGGTAGGATGTTGGATGATTTTTTTACCATGTACTTTTAGGCAATGTTTGAATTCTTTGTAATGAGAGTGAATTACTTTTACAAAAACAATTTTAAAAATTTAGTTTAAATGTTAGAAATGACGTTATGTTTGGCTAACAGCTGCTGCCTCAGGTTGTCTCAGCTTCACACAAAAGTACCTATGAAATCAAAGAAAACCGTGAACATTCAGTTTCAGTAGAAATCATATACGGGTAGGTAGGTGGTCATACTTTAAGCCGGCAGTGCTACTCACTACAAATCCTTGCTAGACACTACATAGTTCTGCCAGTTAGCAAGCGTTCAGACAGA
Organism: Daubentonia madagascariensis; assembly: GCA_023783475.1. Classification (NCBI taxonomy): domain Eukaryota; kingdom Metazoa; phylum Chordata; class Mammalia; order Primates; family Daubentoniidae; genus Daubentonia; species Daubentonia madagascariensis. Next base: position 19,439,647 of record JAKFHU010001815.1, on the reverse strand, counting down.
AGCCTCTTCATTCAAGGAAAAGAAACCATTACAGACACATCCTAGGATCTAAATCCTTTCCCTGTCCCTCCTCTCATCCCCTCCCTCCCCTTGTTCCCTGCTCCTGCCCCGCCGCCGAAAACATCCATGCAAAGTAGACATTCAGAGGGAGAGGATAATCAGTCTGGCTTCAGATTTCTAGGCTACACTCAATACAATAAAAAAATGGAGCAGTTTCTTGAGTTTCGAGGGGACATAGTTGTGAGCTAGAACTTTGACATTTTGCCGAAGTTATGCATGTTTTTCTTTGTTTTCATCTCAACAGAAGTTTGTGAAATATGCCCTTTAAAAAAATACTGCTTAAAGACATGTTTTAGAACACCTTGGGGATTGGGAGAGTTGTACTGGCATTAATTCTTCCCTGTAGAACTCCATCCTAAGGAAATAATCCAAAATATATGCAAATATTTATGTACCACATTCTTTATTACTGTGTATATTGAAAAACTGGAAAAAAATAGCTAAATAGCTAAATGTTTTGTGTGTCCATCCATATAAATAAATATGCAGCCATTAAAATACACTAACTGTTAATGAGTAAGAAAATGCTTGTTTTAATAGTGAAAAAGAGCAGGATATATATTTGTGTAATATAGTTGGTGTAAACTATATAAAGAAAAACGGATTTTAAAAAGTAGCTGGCAGGAAATATGCAAAAATGTTGCTTCTGACTATGGGCATTAATGGTAACCTTTTTTTTCTATTTCTCTATTTTTTATTTTCAAAATGTGCTATAAAAAATACATAATTCAAAAAACCTTAAAGATAAAAATGCAAAATAGGGAACAGTAAGAAAATGTTAATCTGATATTTCCTCTGAATCTTTTAATTAAAAGAGTATCTTTATTTTTTCATTCTCATTCTGCACATTGAAAAAAGAATGTAAGCTTTAAAATATTTTTTATAAGAAGCTATAAGACATTATCCTGAGTGAAAGACACCTTACACAACACAGTTCATATTGTGGTTTCATCGATACGAAGTTGTAGAACAGGCAAAACTGACCTATGGTGAAAAAGCATCAGCGCGGTGGTTATTTGTGGGGATGGGGCAGAGACTGATTGGGGGTTGTATGTATATAACCGTTGTGGGGTGAATAGCAATGCTATATATTTTACTAAGGTTTTAGTTACACAGGTGTATACATTGTCAAAACTCAGTGAACATACATTTAAGATTTCTGCATTTATATGTAAATTTTACATCAAAAGAAAATACATTGTCAACAACAACAAAAAAAACGGGGAATATCTCTTTTTGTGAAAAATGTACAAAGTCCCTTGTTGACTTTGCCTCTACATCCCACAATCTTAGATATGTGTTCCAGACTGAGATAGGTATAAATCCAATGTGTATACCAGCCAGTACCTTGTGCTTGCCTGTGTGAGTAGTACTCGCTATATGGCATTGGCGTTATTTGTTTCCTCTCATTGATCGTGAGTTCCTGGGGGCCAGGAAGTGTATCCCTGCCTCTGGCACATTGCTGGCTTATGCCCAGTAAATATTTAATATGTGAATAAATATCCTTCTGTCCCAGTCTGTACCTCCACATGTAACAAAAATTCTTCTGTGTTCATGAAAACTCTTAGTTCTGTATTTTAAGTATTACTTGATAGCTAGAATTAATACAAAATAATAAAGCTTAACCCTTCTAATGTTATTTGTCATTTCAAGTTCTATATTCAAGGACATTTGCTTAAGATTATATCCAAATATAATTAAGTAGTATGGCTTAAATATCTGTCATTTGAACACTATGGTTAAGTTGGTGGCCAGGTTGTAGATATTGATTGAACTGCGAAGTGTCTCGGGAGGAAATAATTAATAGATAACATAATTTAAATTTTTGTGACATTTATAATAAAATTACAGTATTCAGAAAATCTTAAGTCATTTTATGTGTAGTTTTAACCTCTCAAAATTAATAAAATGGTGAAATTACACAAACTGAAGAATTATTTGAAAGCTGGTTACATATTAAAGAAGTTAAATATAGTGCTGGACAAAAATTTTATTCTATGAGATTAACTTAAATCTTTAAGAATATTTGATATAAAATTATTTCTAATAGAGATCCTAAGGAAGATCAAAAGCATACACTTACAAAATTCAGAAGGAAGTTTTGTGCTAGAAAAATTTTTTGGCAGAAACATGTATGGTTACTGAATGAAAGCCTCAGAAACATTTCTAATTGATAAAATATTTAATAACATTCTAAGTTATTAAAGAAGGATAAACTTGTTACTAATATTGCGCATTACTCAGATTATTTCTCTTCTTTGTTATGTTTAGCTGTATGTTGAATTTAGTTTTTGAAATGAACTTGAAAGTTTGAGATATAGTGGTGTATGTCATTCTATACTTTTGTCCTAAGTGTTTTTCATTTCCTTGTTTTAGTTACTTAGAATATTGCCATAGAATTAGAGTGAAAGAACATTAGATTATTTGCAAGTATAGTAATAGCTCATCTGTATAGTGTTTTACAGTTTATAAAAAAATCATATTCTCATTGTCACTAATAATAAATAATAAGTAACATTTATTAAATCATGCTATGTGCCAGGTATTATGCTCAGTTCTTTGCTTCCATCATCTTATCGAATCCTCACAACTATCTATCCTCATTTTACAGATGAGGAAATTTGAAGTACAGACTGGCACAATGATTGGCCTAAGGTTACACACCTAATAATTGGTTGAAGTAGATTCGAACCCAGGTCTTGTTTGATTCCAAACCCAGTCCTAACCACTATACTTTACACTTCCACATTTTACAGGTTAGATATTGAAGCTTGTTTAAGAAATGTTTTTTGTGACTTAACTATATATGCATACTGGGATTCATGAATTTGTCTTGGTTACTACCCTGAAGTTGCTTATAGTCTAAGGACCTTGATACTCAAAGTGTGGTCCACAGACCAGCAGCATCAGCGTCTACTGGGAGCATGTTTAGAAATGTCTTTTAAAGCCTTAGTCCAGGAGTACAGAATCAGAATGTGCATTTTAACATCTCCAGGTGACTGGTGTGACAAGTCACATTTGAAAAGGACAGGTCCCAAAGACATGGAATTACTTGATCAAATTAGAGTAGTGGGGTCTATAGAGGCAGCATCCATCTCCTCTGATTCTATGAGTATCTTTAGATTATACCAGATTGATTTTTTACTTCAGATATCATGCCCATTGTATAGATATCACTTATCAGTCTATGTAGATTGTACCTATGATATTAGATGAAAACCTCTGAATTCTTTCAAAGTGTTTAATACTGCCTTTCTGAGAGCTGTTTTAGGGGTATAATATCTTCTAATTTTAAGGGTATTGGATATCAAACATAATAGCAACCATGTATGTGAGGCAACTAACCGCAGATTTTGTCCATTTTAGTTTTGTATTACATTTTATCTTTTAAGTCAAATTAAGTCAGTGAAAATGACTCTTTCCAGTCTGCCTAATGCCTCTTTCCTAACACTGAATTTGTCATTTTTTTAGATGTGGAAGTTATGTACTATGACTGGATTTCTCTTTGTTTATATGGCGCCCTTATGGACTAGCAGGGTCTGTGCTTTAAATATCTCCTAACAGTCCAAAGTTTAACCCAATATATGCGTTCATGTATTAACAAATGCTTTTTCAAAATTTTGCACAGGAAGCACTATTCTGTTATGCATGCACTACCACCAACATAATATATACAGCTGAACAACTCCTAACTTTAAATCACTTGATAGATTAAGGGCAATAACTGATTTTGAGGGTGGAAAGTGAATTCCAGTAATTTTATGCATTAGCTTTTTTATTTTTCAAATAGTACATAGAAATACCTGTAGTTTACACTTTTTGTAAATACTATGATTTTACATTATGCATGATTTTAGGGGTTTTTTCACCATACTGTAAATGGAAGCATTATAACACGTAATGGTCGAGTCAGATATTTTTATGATGTAATCAAATACTTTAATTTGATTGTAGATACAGGTTTGTCCTACAATCTAGAAATCACCTTTAAAAATAATGAGCCAAATAGCTATGAAAATGATGAGCTGGAAAGATTTTATATCACTTACCCAAACTTAGTCTTCTGCTTCTCTGTCCTTATCTACAACACCTTTCTTCTGAGCAATGACGTTTCTTCTCTTAGAAAAGCCTAACCCTTTCCTGTGAGCCTAAGAGATAATTAAAAGTTAGAATTTAAAAGGTTTCTTTGAAGTGAGAGCTTCAAATACAAAAAGATATTACTTCAAGTAAGTACAAACTTTTAAAAAGTTGAAAGTAAGGTTTACTTTTCACGTCTAATATTATTATTTATATTTAATTATCCTAGAATTTAGATTTAGTACTAAAAGTATTCACCTCTATCTTGAAAATCAGTTGATGTTAATAAGTATGAATCAAATATTCTTCAGAATTTTAAAAATACGTTTTATTTTTCAGCAAAGATGTCAAGGAAGTTAAGCTTGCCTACTGACCTAAAGCCTGATTTAGGTAAGTAAAATAAATAAATAGATATTCAACATAATTAAACTCCCTATAATGGAAGACAAATAAGGAAATCAGAAGATTTAAATTACTATAAGTTAGATCTTCATCAGAAATCAAGTTTAAAATGACTAAAATGTTTAAAGATTAAACATTTTTTGCAATAGCCTTTAGAATGCTATCTGTAAATCATAAAAGACAATTATAATACAAATTGAAGCAAACCAAAATAACATATTTTCTCAACCCTCTGATACTTTATATCTAAACAGAATTTAGTATGAAATTAAATTTGTGCAACTTCAGGTTAATTTTTATTAAAAGTGGTTATATCCCATTTAACCATCTGAAAGCCTATTTGAAATTTTATGACTTATAAAATTATTTTCATACTAATTTAATATTTTAAAAATAAATTACCAGTTCTATATATGACAGTGAATCTCTCATATCAAGAATCATCGTTACCAATTTTAGGTGATAATAAGTTGGGAACTTTCTTCCATAGCACTTTCTGTGCAACTCATTTATTAGGAAAGCAGAGTGAACGTGTTCACTCATTCGTTTTGCTTTATATCCAGCTCAAACACAGCTCCTCAGTTGGGATAAATGACATGTCAATAAAGATAAAAATAAGACTTTATGTAATATATAAAACAGGGTATTTTCTTAAACTCATTTTTTATTACAGAAATTTCTATCACCTTTAATTGAATAAGAAGTTTAACTCCTTAAGAATGATTTCACCCACCCCTATCTTAGAGATAACTAGATTTTGTCCCTTGCATTTGCCCACCCCTCTTACCTTCCCACTGTTTATTCTCTAGATTTCTTGACTCTTTTTTATGCACAGTGCAAACTTAGGTGTTGGTCCATTTAAACCTGCTAATTTTAGCATTTCCAAATCATAATCTTACCTCAGTTATATTGATAGAAATTATGTGATTATGAAAGAGTAGACATATAACGTATTCCACTGTCATCAGTAGAAAGTTCCATTCATGGGAAAAACAACTTAGTAGAAGTCTATAATATCACTAGTGTAAGAGAACAAGAATTAATCATAGAATATAGGATAGCATATGTTTTGAGAAGGGCATAGCTCCCCTCACTAAAAAAAATGCGAGACATAATTTGAACCCAAATATATCTGAGGCTTACATTGTGCATTTTTTCCTTATGAGAGGATCCAGAGTTTTCATCATACTCTCAAAGAGTCCCATGATTTCAGTAACATTAAATACTACTAGTTAAACTGGCTTTGTATCTTTTAGTATCTTAAAAATCTGAGTAAACACATTTAAAGGTAATTTGAAATTATAAAAATATCATAACCAATTATTTCTTAAAAGAATACTCACATTTGTAAAACATATAAGTAATGTAATCAAAGTGTGTATTCCATAATGTTACTTGTCATTTTTATTCAGTTTATGGTTTAGCTAGCATGCCCATGTATTTTAATGCCCTAAGCCAACTATAATTTGATTAATTTATACATTGCTTAAGTAATTTCTCTCAAATCTTTGTGCTACTGAAATACTTTTTGGTGGCAATTCTTGGCTGCTGTTTTGTTATGCACTGGTCAGGCAGGCTATGGGGGAAAAAACCCAACTATATTGATAGTTTCAAACTGCCAGATGTTGCAAGGTTGTTGGACTGTCCTGCAACTCTGGAAGCATCTGTGAATAGAATTCATTTTTGCTTATGGGAACTTGTGCATAAAGTGCCACAGTTTTACTATAGCTTCACCATCCTGGATCCATGACCTACATGACGAACCATGGGTGATATTGTTACACTGCTGATGTCACTTTTCAGGTGTCACCCATAACAGACAAATGTCAACCTCTTATATACCTTGATGTGAATTAGTTTCTTGTACTCATTTTTACCTTGAGCAAATTCATCTCTTGGCATTATGTTTTGATTTGGGGATACAGAATTTTGTTGCATAAGGCTCTGTGGGGAGGAGAGTGATATATGCAAATAGAATGTTCTCGATATCCAGAGAGTAGCATGAAAGCAATGTTTTTATAACATGATTGTATCAGTTAGAGCTGGATGGAGGCTTTAATGACAAATTTTATCTGAGTTTAGATCTGCCGGAAAGATCACATATTCAAGTACTTTTCTGACATCTAAAGTCTGAACATTAATGCTCAATAATAGCCATAATCTTCCGACTCTATGATACTGGTGATATAGCTGTCTGGAGTTGCCTAACAGAAGGTTCTAGACTTGGACATGAGTATAAATCCTGACTCTGCTGTTTAGTAGCTTTGTCATTAAGGCAAGTTGCTTAACCTGTCTGAGCCTCTATTATTTGTTAAATTGTAATGATAAAACTTTTCAAGGTAGTTGTGTGGATTCAATAAAACAATAAACGTAAGGTATTACGATAGTGCATGGCACATGTAGGCCTTGCTTAGTGATAGCTATTTTCATTTCTGCTCTTATTACTAGAACTACTAAAATCAGACATTTATTCCATTTGTTCAGCTTGTCGAATTTCTAAAAATCAATCTACAATGCCTAACTTAGTAGGAGTAAGGGGAAGGTATAATTCATAAATTACTGAAAATTCTGACTTTTTCAAACAGTTCTAGCCAAATAATAAAATAAGCAACCTACCTATTTATTTCAAACTTGATTCTTATTCAGTCCATTTTTCCATACTGATCTAGCCTTAGGAGTTTCTTTGATAATCTAATTTTCATAGATAAGTCATATAATAAAAATATAGTTTATGAATTTTATATAGTTAAATTAGCCCATTAAATTAAAACACTTTATTTGGTCTCTGAATTAACATTTAAAGTATAGGTTGTTGTGAATTACCTGTTTTAATTTTCATAGTTATCAGTAAGAATTTTTCCACAGGTTAATTTACATTGAAATTTATATTACCAGCCAGGCACAGTGTCTCATACCTGTAATCCCAGCACTTTGGGAGACCAAGGTAGGAGGATCGCTTGAGGCCAGGAGTTTGAGACCAGCCTGGGCAGCATAGTGAGACCTCATCGCTACAAAAAAATTTTAAAAATTATCCAGGCATGGTGGCGTGCACTTGTAGTCCTAACTACTTGGGAGGCTGAGGCGGAAGGATTGCTTGAGCCCAGGAGTTCAAGGTTACAGTGAGCTACAATTGTGCCTGCCACTACACTCCAGCCTGGGTGACAGAGTGAGACCCCATCTCAAAAAAAAAGGAAAAAAAAAAAGGAAAAGAAAAAGAAATTTATATTATTAAATTTTCTTGTATCATTGTTTTCTGTTGTTCTCACTAGGTCACAACTGAAAATATAATGTCCATTTATCTTGTATGTGTATGCTTTATTTAAGTAACAAATTAAATGTATTTGTCATTGGAAAATAAATTTAAAATTTCTGTTATTTTACTAAAATAATTTTGGAAACTATGAAGAGTTAATAAATATTTGTAATCAATATCATATTACAGACTCATCCAGTAATGAAGTATTGATTATGGAAAGTTATTTCATTTACAGTAAGAAGTTCTTTTCTCCTGTGTCATAATCTGTAACAGGAAATACAATCTCAGCCAAAAGAAAGATGTTTTTAGAAACTACACTTAGAAATGAGCCATGCTTTCATCATAACTAATAATTTTATTGTTTTCAGAGGCTAGTCATAATAAAAATTATGTTGCATACAGTTATTATTTGGGGGACTATCTTTATGAATCTAAATTTGATTGCAAAAAGCTTTTGGGGGTATAACTAGGATCTGGTTATACATTTTTTATTTAATACACAACTTAGGAGACTTAAATATTTTTTTAATCTTTCATGACATGAAGAGTCATTTCTTTCACAATAGCATTGAAAGCATGTGATATGAGAAGTCATTTATTAGCTGTGAGCCGTACAAGCTACTGGGAATTTTAATGTATCCTAATGGTGCAGCAGAAACAGATTTGTAGATATTCTTAACTATAGATCTGTCTTTAGCAAGTTTTTATTGGATACCTTTTACATGCAAGGAACTGTGCTAAATTTTTGCAGGGTATCAAAATAACATAGTCCTTGCATTCAAGATGCTTGCAGTCACTTTAGAATGGAGCATGAAACAAGTTAGAAATGACTACAGAAAATGTAGTATAAGTTCCATGATACACTTATGCAAAGCTATAGCAATTCAAAGGGGAGAGAAACTATATATGGTTATAGGAATCAGCAGAAACTTTAGGAAGATGACAATTCCTGAGATGGAAACTAAGCAGAATCATGATAAGTAGAGAAAGGGCTGATGCAGGGGCACCAATCAGAAAATCACAAGCAAAAGCCTAAAAGTATGTAAGTGCAGGTTATATTTGGAGAAAATAGAATGGCTCAACTTGTTTCCCACAGTGAAATGAAGCAGGGCAGCTTTGGAAGTTAGGGCCAGGAAGGGAGGTTAAATATATTTTGTGAAGAGTCTTAAAAACTTGACTAAGATTATGAACATGATTAAATAAATAGATAAAGAGGAGCCACCGAGGAATTTTTAAATCGAGGCGACAGAATTAAAACTATACCTTATAAAATTTACAGTGAGAGACTGAAGGTGGGGAGATCAGTTGGGAATTGTCTAAGTAAATGATGATGAGAGCCTGAAGTTAAGGAAATGGAAGTAGACTGGTAACAGAGAGAAGGAAACAAAACATTGTAATAAAATACCAAGGGCTTGGCATCCCATCAGGTGTATAGGTAAACTGAAAGGGAGGAGTCAAAACTATGGCTCATCCTCAGTGTTGCTCCCTACAAGAACAAGGGTGTCATGAATAGTGCCATCAGAATTTAGTGGTTTGGGGGGAATGGTGTGTTGTGATTTTGTATAGTGAGATATAACAAAAAAAGAGTCCAATAAGCATTTAAGAGAAAAAAGGCTAGGGCTTGGGAGAGGCTTGGGATTGGCCATAGAGAAGGTAGCTGAAGATGAGAGAAGGTTTATTAGTATAATTTTAAAATATTCCTGTCATTACAGACAGAGCTGGATAAAGGGAATATATCTGGTGACAAGTACGAGCCAGATACCACTTATACATTTTGATGAAAATGCCTTGGATTGAATGTTGATTACAGTTAAATTGGCATTTAAGAAAAATGGAAGCTAAATTTTTCTTATTTAAAGGCTCTCATATGGGCAGATTTGAAAAAAAATAAAAGATTCATCATATAGTAAATTTGGAGGTAGAATCAGAGTACTTCTAAATGCATTTTTTAAATGTAGAAAATTGAAAAAGTCCACACTTGTCTAGCTCTACCTAATCAGGAGTTGTATTACCAAAGGAAGGAACAGCACCATGAGAAGGAAGGTGGTAAGAGCTCAGATCAGAAAAGCAACCTGAATACTAAGGGTCACACATTCAAAAATTCATCAAGATGCACCCCGCTCAGTTCTGACAAGTGTGGATTTGATCAATTTTATTTTATTTTTAAGCAAAAGGGAAAATTTATTAGCATAAAAGTAAATTGTTTCTCTTTTCAGTTACATTTGACCCTTAAACAATGAGGGGATTAAGGGTGGTGACCGCCCATGCAATCAAAAATCCACGTAGAATTTTTGAATCCCCCAGAACTTAACTGCTAATAACCTGTTGTTGACTGCTAGCCTAACAGATAACATAAGCAGTCTGTTAAGACATATTTTATGTTATATGTATTATATACTGTATTCTTACAATAGAGTAAGCTAGAGAAAAGAAAATGTTATTAAGAAATAGGAAAGAAAAAACATTAACTATTCATTAAGTGGAAGTGGATCATCATAAAGGTCTTCATCCTTGTCATCTTCACATTGAGTAGGCTGAGGAGGAGGCAGAGGAGGAGTTGGTCTTGCTGTCTCAGGGGTGGCAGAGGCAGAAGAAAATCTGCATATAAGTGGATCCATGCAGTTCAAACCCATGTTGTTCAAGGATCAACTAAAAGGAAATTAGAATTAAATATGCTGTAGATTTTATCTTTTTGCAGATTAACTATTAGACCAAATTTATACAAAAAACAAATACGATATTTTGTAATTTGAGCAATCTTGCAACATTTTAAACCATTTCAGATGTAAAAGATAATTCCTTCAGCCGATCACGGAGTTCGAGTGTAACCAGCATTGACAAAGAATCCCGAGAAGCGATCTCTGCTCTTCATTTCTGTGAAACTTTTACTCGAAAGGCAGACTTATCCCCTTCCCCTTGTTTATGGGTTGGAACAACGCTAGGAACAGTGCTTGTCATTGCACTGAACCTTCCCCCAGGGGGAGAACAAAGACTTCTGCAGCCAGTAATTGTGTCTCCAAGTGGTATGTATGTTCTGCTCTGGTGCTACACTTAGAGTTATATTACAGGTGTGATTTACTATGATTTAATAGAAGTCTTTGCTTTTCATTCATCAATCGATCTGAGAATTCTAAAATGTAAAGTATATGGGGATAGTGACAGCCTTATGCTTTAAATATATAAGGAATATATAAGACAAGATTTCCGAATATTGTTTATTTATACAGCCATTCAGATTTTACAATTTTTTAAACTCTAGGATCATGTGTAAAGTAATTACTACATAAAAAATGAAAGAAAATGATTATTATAATAATGCATTCCTAATACCTCAAAATATTGTATTCCACAAGCAAAAGAATGGTACCTACGTGTATTTAGAAGAAAAACAGAAAATTATATTTTTAGACATTCTACATTGAGTTATTTTTGATCTGTAAGTGTGAAATCTGAGATTATTTTTCTTCTTTGAAGTATTAGGATAAGGTGACAATAGCAAATTTTTAAAAAATTTATAGTCTTCATATATTGAAAATGAGATTGGATTTTATCAAATGTTCGTAGAGTCTGTTAGGTCTAGAAATAACTGAGAATTCTGGTTTCTGTCACTAATTTATGCTCCAGGTAGCAACAAGCGTGATTTTGCTCATTAATGTATCTCTTATTTGCATAATAGACTTCTACAACTCTTAGAATTTATAATTAAAATGTAATTATGATTGTAAGTTTATTTCTGAGCTATCTTCACATTAAGCAGTTTGATTTGTTAACTCAGCTCAATAAATACTTGAGTATATACTGCACACCTAGTTGTTAAGGAAAACAAGTTACTTATGATATTCTTACTAATCTCACTTCTCAGTAAGCAAAAAATAGGTGTATAGGAATAAAAAAACTAGAAAGATGAAAATCAAAATGTTAACAGTAATTATCACTGTTTGGTAAGATTTGGAGTAATTTTTTTTCCTCTTTTTACTGATGTCTAGTTTCTAAATTTTCTACAAACAACATGCCAGTCTGTAATAAGGAAAACATTTTTTCCAGTAAATAAAAATGAAGGAAAGGAATTAAATATAGATAATTTACTATTACCTACATATAAAGTATTTAATATATTATCCAGCTTGTAATAAAATCAAATTAGCTATAAAGTTACTTTGATATAAAATTAATTTCAGATAAAAGATACTTTTTTAATATAAGTAATGTAAGTGTGTCCCGTTTAGAAATGAGCATAAAGCATATTTGTACATTTTCAATCATGTGGGAGAAAAAGGTACCATTAATTAAGGCAAGTCAAGATATGTAACCCCTAAATTAAGACTGTAAACTGACCAAAATAAGGCCTTGAATATATCTGACATTTATTGGTAAATAGTTTAAAAGGAAATTATGATTTCAGAGATAATGATTAGAAATATGTAGTTTTTTTTCTTATTGACCCTTTAGATCAGTACTTACAAGTAACACAAATGTGTCCCATTTAGATTTGGAAAAATACGTAGTGTTTGGAACATACTTATACTAAAAAAGTATTCATTGTTTATCTGAAATTTGAATTCAACCACACATTCTTTATTTTATCTGGCAACCCTACCGTGGATAAAACATACCAATGCAAAGAAGAAAGAAAGTATTTTTTTTCAATGCAAGCCACATATATAATTTAAATTTTCAAGTAGCCATATTTAAAAAAGTAAAAAAGGTGAAATTAACTTTAGTAGCATTTTATTTATCACGTATCAAAAATACTATCATTTTAGCATGTAATTATTATTTTAAGATTATTGAGATATTTTATATTTAAATTTGGGGAGTACTAAAGTCTTCATATGTGGTGTGTGTTGTACTCTTAGCGTACACTACAGTTGTCCACCACACTCTGGACAAGGCACATTCCCAGTGTTCTGCAGCCACATGTGGCTAGTAGCCCCATACTGCTCCAGATGCCATCCACTTGCTCTCATACTTCTTGGTAGTGCACTTGCTGTGTGTGAGAGGAGACATAGTTCCAGATCCCCCAGCATATCAGTTGTTTATTCATCTAAGGGTCAGGTATATGTTTGTAGAATTCATCATATTTAATTAAATTGTGAATGATCAGTTAGTGGCATTAAGTTATTAGGGGCATGTAATGTTAATACCTTTTTACAGACTCATAAGTATCATGCTGGAGTTTGAATCCTGTCAGTAAGCCAGTGTACAATTTCAGTTCAGTATGCATTCAGCATATTTTTGAGTGTCTATTATATATGTCAAAGTTGGAATAAACATATTTACTCTGTGGATTAAAATATTTCAGTTATTTACTAGACTTCTGTTTTTAGGTACTATATTGAGGTTAAAAGGTGCAATCTTGAGAATGGCATTTCTGGATACAACAGGCTGCTTAATGCCACCTGCATATGAACCCTGGAGAGAACACAATGTTCCTGAAGAAAAAGATGAAAAGGAGAAATTGAAAAAACGGCGACCTGTCTCAGTATCCCCCTCCTCTTCTCAGGAAATTAGTGAAAACCAGTATGCAGTGATATGTTCTGAAAAGCAAGCAAAAGTAATCTCACTGCCAACCCAGAACTGTGCTTATAAGCAAAACATTACAGAGACCTCCTTTGTGCTTCGTGGAGACATTGTAGCATTGAGTAACAGTATCTGCCTTGCCTGTTTCTGTGCCAATGGACACATTATGACTTTTAGGTAAGAGATTTTTTTTTAAACACAGATACAGCATTTTTTGTTTCTCAAATTATATTACAGAATTGTATTGTTTGAAAGGAATACTTTTTTGTTCATAGTCTTAAACACTGAGAATTTATTTTCATCCTGTTAATAAGTGAACAGGTATATGAGAAATACATTCTTTATCTCCCACTCAAGTACACAAACTAAATCATAAGATTTATAAACTCCCTGCCATTTTTAAATTCTATAATAATTTGTTCAAGACTAAAACCTACTTTATTATTAACAAGTTTTTATTTTTTTTCTTAAGTTTGCCGAGTTTAAGGCCTCTATTGGATGTGTATTACTTGCCCCTTACCAATATGCGGATAGCCAGAACATTCTGCTTCACCAACAATGGACAAGCATTATATCTTGTTTCACCTACAGAAATCCAGAGACTGACTTATAGTCAAGAAACCTGTGAAAATCTTCAGGTAAATAACAAAAATATTACTATAATTTCTTCAGAGGTAAAATATTTTCTAAGGGCCCTTGTACTGCCGGTCCCTTATTCTCATGCAGTGTACAAATGAGCCCACATGGTAAAATCTAAAACTTTTTAATTAGACTTTCAGAAAACATGCTTTGAGACTCCCATGATTAAAATACCTTCATCAGACTTTTGTTATAAGAGCGACTTCGTCTTACTGATAAATATTTGTCTTTCCAGTGATAACAAAGAAATATGAAATGTTACATACATTTTATACTCATTCTCCATGTAGAATAAATATCTGTTACACACGTACACATGCACAAGTCATTTTTAAAGAAGTATGTTAATGTGAAAATAATTGTATCTATTTTAGGGCAAATTATGTGATCCCATCTCATATACACTATATTCACAATGAAATATACACATATAAGAAAAAATAATATTTGGTAGTTTTCCTCCAAATATTTTTGTTGATCTATTTTTGAGAGACTATGAACAAATTCTTTAAATACAGAAGTAGTCTTTTTTTAGTATTTGAGTGCCCTGTGTGGTTATTTAGAAATAATCAGTTTAGCTTCACATTCCAAAATAAAAGTACTCTTAAAATATTGAACTAAAATATTGATTGATGTTTAGAGGAAACTACTATCTAAAGGAACTTTATAATGAAAATTTTTACAATTAACTCTATTTTACTAATTTGTTAATTTGAATTAGTAGCTTATTATTTTTAGAACATGAGCTTTGCAGTCGAGGAGACTGAATTCAAGTCCAGCCTTGCCAGACAATTATGTGACCTTAGACAAGTTACCTAATGTCTCTGAGCATCATCTGAGAGTTGATCTGAGCATCAATTTTAAAATTAGGATAAAAATGATATCTATCTCAGAGGGTATAGACAGTACATATAAAGTACTTAGCATAGTGCCTAGTACAGAGTGTGCTTAATAAATGTCAAACGTTTGTTGTTGTTATTTCAGTAAGCTATGCTATACTATAAACTTAGTTCTGAATGATATTGTTGTAAACCTAGAGAGTAAAACAGAATTACGTATCTGACATTTTAGATTTAAATTCCCATCTACATTTGGGTGAAAGTTATTTTTCAAAGATTCCTCAGTTTCTGAACTTAAGTTTTGCTTTTTATAGGAAGGATAAACCTAAGTTTTCCTTTCAGCATTTCACTAGTAACATGTTATATTGAGAAATAATATGGACAATTAAAACTATTCTTAATTCATTTCAATCTGAAATGTGGTCTTAATTCAACTGTTCAAAAATCTAAACTTCATCACTTTTCTGGGATCAATTTATTCTATCCTTTGGTCAGTGTCTTAACTATTTTTTAATAAAAGTCAATAGCAGCCATAGTAAACTTTACTTATTTGTGTTTAAATGAAATGACCTTTTAGTAGTAAGCTCTATTTTAATAACTATCTGCTATGTGCCTTCATGTTCCAGAGATAAATGAAAATGGACTGTCTTCAAGGAGTTTGTGATAAAAAGTACCTTTTTTGAGCAATATTGACACTTTATTTATCTGAAATAATGCCTTGGTAAAAATTTGTTGCATGAAGACTACTGTGAACTTTATAAACACTATTCCTTGGTTTCCTGATTGCCCTTTTACATTGTGCATTCATTTAACTTTAGCCAAAAATATAAAATAAAGATGCTTTCAAACATGAATTTAGTTTCCAGGCAAGATGGAATAATAGGGACCTCCTGCCTGAAACAACCTAAGAAAAGCAGACAAAACTCATGAAACAGTGGTTTTCAAATTACTGGACATCAGACAATGAAAGAAAGTAATCCTTGACAGACAGAAAACAAAGGAAGTATCGCAACTTTAATGCCTTAATACAATTTCAGGACATAGAACGGAAAGAAGGTACTGAGACAAAGCCTGGCAGAATTCCCAAGTTGAGAAGGCAGGACCAAGAGTCTGGGGACACCATGTAAATTAGAGAGGAAAGAGCTACAAAGAGAGAGAACCCTGGAGATCTACAGCATTCCCCAAGCCAAGAGTATTCAGTACAGTGCTGTTCAGCACATGCATGTGACTAAACTCTGACCAGAGAGAACCATCTGAAAGGAATAGAGGATTAGCAGGAACAGAGCCTGGTGCCAGGGCCAGGAGTAGTGCCTGTTCCCAACAGGCAGACTGGAAAAACTCATAACTCATGAATACATTCATTTCCTGGACTGCTATAACAAATTACCATAAACTTGGTGGCCAAAAACAGTAGAAACTAACTTGTTCACACTACTGGAAACCAGAGTCCAAAACTCAGTTTCTCTGAGCCAAAACCAAGGTGCTGACAGGGTCTTGCTCCCTCTGGAGGCTCTAAAAGAGAATCATTCCTGTCTCTTCCAGCTTCAGGTAGCTGCTGGCATTCCTTGACTTTTGGCCATACCAATCCAATCTCTGCCTTTTTAGCCACATTGTCTCCTTCTCTTCTGTGTGTGTCAAATCTTCCTCTGCCTCTCTCTCTTAAGAAGACACTTGTAATTGTATTACAACCCAACCAGATAATCCAGAAGAATTTTCCCCAGGCAAGATACTTAACCACATCTACGCTGACCCTGTTGTCTTACAAGGTAACATTTGTAGGTTCCAGGGAGTAGGACCTGATGTCCTTGAGTGGTCATTATTCATTCAGCCACTGGTCAAGACCTGCCTAACAAATCATAAAGGCAAGACTCAAAAGGATTAAAATGTTTCTGACCAGAATGAAGCTCAAGAAAACGGAGGAAATCAAAAATATCCAGCACCCAATAAGGTAAAAATCACAATGTCTGGCATCTAGTCAGATTACCAGGCATGCAAAGAAAGAAAAACATGACCCATATTGAAGATAATAATCAATGAATCAATAGAAACCAAACCAGAACTGACATAGATGTTACAGTTAGCACAGAAGGATATTGAAATAGTTACTATAACTGTATTCCATATGTTCAAAAAGTTAGAGACATGAAAGATATAAAAGAACAAAGTCAAACTTCTAGAGATGAGAAAGTAGAATTTGAGATGAAAAATATGCTGAATGGCATTAACAGAAGATTAGACATTGCAGAAGAAAAGATTAGTGAACTTGAAAGCATAGCAACAGAAAATAACAACTGAGTGTTTAAACCTAGGGGAAAATTTATAGCACTAAAGTGCTTATATTAGAAAAGAAGGAGGTAGCTTCTACCTTAAGAAACTGAAAAACAAGAGCAAATTAAATCCAAAGTAAGCAGAAGGAAGAAAGTAAATATCCAAGTGGAAATCAATGAAACAGAAAACAGGGAAACAGTAGAAAAACATTATTGAAACCAAAAGCTAGTTATTTGAGAAGTAGAAAAACATCATTGAAACCAAAAGCTAGTTATTTGAGAAGATCAATAAAATTGATCTCAAGCCATACTGATTATGAAGAGAGAAGTTACAAATTACCAATATCAAGAATGAGTGAAGTGTCATCACTATATATTCTATAGATATGAAATGGATAATAAGGGAATATTATGACAACTTTATGCCAGTAAATTCAAAAACTTAGGTGAAATAAACAAATTCCTTGAAAGACACAAATTACTGAAGTTCACTCAAGAAAAAAATAGATAACCTGAATAGTCCTATATCTATTAAAGAAACTGAAATTGAGATTAGCAACCTTGGATTAAGAACATTCCAGACCTGGAGGCTTCTCTGTTGAACTCTATCAACATTTCAGGAAGAAATAATACTAGTTCTACACAAACTTTTCCAAAAATTGAAGCAAGAGAATGCTTCTCAGCTTATTCTATGAAGCAAGCATTAACCTGATACCAAAACTAGACAAAGTCATTATAAGAAAAGAAAACTGGCTGGCACAGTGACTTATTCCTGTAATCCCAGCACTTTGGGAGGACAAGGCTGGAGGATCACTCGAGGCCAGGAATTCAAGAACAGCCTGAGCAGCATAGCAAGACCCCATCTCTACAAAAAATTTAAAAATTAGCCAGGCGTGGTAGCACGTGCTTGTAGTCCCAGCTACTCAGGAGACTGAAGGAGGAGGATCGCTTGAACCCAGGAGTTTGAGGTTGCAGTGAGCTATGATGACACCACTGCAGTCCAGCCCAGGCAACAGAGCAAAAAAAAAAAAAAAAAAAAAGTGGAAGAAAAGAACAGAAAACTACATACCAATTCCCTTGCAAATATAAATGCAAAAATTCTAAACAAAATTTTAGCAAATTGAATTCAATAATATATCAAAAGGATAATACATTGTGACCAAGTGAGATTTATTCCAGAAAAGCAAGATTGACTTAACACTTAAAAATCAATGTAATTCATCATATTAAAAAACTAAAAAAAAATGAAAAATAATTGCTTCATGTCTAATTATGTGATAGAAGATTCTTCTGTTTTTATACATATACCATTAATGTCTACTCCTGGCACTTTGTATGTTCATTATCTTTAATCCTAGTAATGTTTCTCAGAGGCAGGTTATCACTATCCCCTTTTTAAAGTTGAAGAAACCATTTCCTAACAGACTAATTTGCCTAAGATTTCTCTCCTAGTAAAAGGCAGAAGTGAGAAGCAAACGCAGGTCCATCTGGTTCCTAAGTTTATACTCATTCTACTACACGGAATATAGTGACTCGTTATAATGTAATCTCCGGTTTTTTATGTTTCTTACTTTACCTTTGTAAAAGTGTAAGCTCATTAAACACCAAATAAATTAAGAAATATAAACCATAATTCTAAGGTGAGGTGAATTTTTAAAATAACATATCTTTAAACTATCACTATTTATATGTCACATTATTCTTTTGATTTGGCATAAAAGATACTCAAATAGTAGCTGTGTTGCCATTGTGGTTGTCATTATTGTTGTATCAATAGATAACAGTTTACAGTGAAATACAGTTTTAAAAAGATTAGAAATATGCCTAAAATTACCTTTGTTATAGAGTCTAATATATCAATATAGTAATAGGTATTCATATAGTCTAAGGTGAGTTTTAACAAGTTTGATTTATTAAATTTAGGAAGTTTTTCATTCTAGGTTTGCTCCACTTTATAGAAATCCAGAGGAAAGAAAATAAAAATGTAAGGGCCTCAAACCACTTCAGTGTTATAAATAAAACTGTGTTGTGTGGTGTTAATAATTATCTCCTCCCATTTACAATCTGGTTAGAGAGACAACATTAATATGGATATGTCTAAAGGTAAAACCTTTGGACTTCCTTTATCAACTTTCTTAGCCCAGCCCTAAGGAGGAAACCTTGAAAAATACATACTTGCACTCCCAACTATTTAATATAATAATGTAATACCAGAGTACAGCAGAAATCCTACCTGGAGCCAATAGTGTACTTGCTCTTATATCATAACTATTTCTCTTTAATGGGCAGAAGTGCAATCCCAAAGCCTCAGTGTATTTTTAATTCACTTTTATAGCTTCCCAAAGCTGCCTTGTAAATAATGTTACCATCCTTGTCTTATACAAACTCTTCCTTCCTCTTTATGTATTATCAACAAAATCAATAACATGTCAGCAATCTTACTTCTCTCCTGACTGACTTTACCATTTCTGCACTCCAAAGAATATTGACAGTAATTTCAGAAAAATCTGACAATACAGAAGGAAGCCTTCCCATCTTCCTGCTAGATTTCTGAAATTCCAGGTTATGTTGGCATGATTCTCTACCTAGCATATGTTTATGAAAAAAGAAGTTAATGTGTCTAAATTACTAATTTTCTGACTCAGCTAAAGGTTTTAATTCTAAAATTGTATATCATTATCACACTGGACTTTTAAACTTGTTAGTAGAAAATTTTTATCTTTCTAAGGTAAGACCTAGTTATTAATCCAATTATCAACTCTTAATAATAAAAGTAATGTGAAAATTTTGTCTTAAAGAATAGAATCTCCTTACAGTCTAAACAGAAATACCGTCTTTGCCTTTAGTAATGCAAAGAAAGTAATCTCAGCAAAAGGAGCCAAGTAGCCAGTTAGTCTCAGTGAATTTAGTCTTAGGAACTCATTGTTTGAATAAGTTAGTATGTTCTGTATCTGATCATTTGAAATGTGCTCAATAATTGTGAATCTCAACAGGTAATATTATAAGCTTAAGTTAATGAGTTTACAGAGATGGTTTTGTGAATTATAGTTTAGTTTCCCTGAAACTTTAACAATTACAATTTGTTTTGATTTTAAAGGAAATGTTGGGTGAACTCTTCACTCCTGTAGAAACACCTGAAGCACCAAACAGGGGATTCTTTAAAGGCTTATTTGGAGGTGGTGCACAATCTCTTGATAGAGAAGAACTATGTAAGTTGATTTATTTAATTTGGATGATATATCTATAAAACAGAAATATTCAAGCCATATAAATTTTTCTCACATGTGTAAATTAGGTTCACTTTTTCCTTTGTTACAATAATTAGTATATTCATGTTTTAACAAAACACATAAAATTATTTTTGATCTTTCCCAAATCAGGGAAATATTTTACTCAGGGAACCGAAATCAGAATAGCTTTAGGTGACTAAAAAGTAATATTCACAACTTTAAATGAATAATTTAGAAAGTACTTTATATTCATTACATGGGACATTCATCATTATTTTAATGCTATGATTGCCTTTAATTGATATACTTAACTTTGAAAAAGCTTTTACTTAAACATTTAATCTATCTTAGAAAACCTCCAAAACTATTCTCATACTAGAAGAGTATTTAAAACAGCAAAATGTGGTTCATTTACTACTTGCCACATAACTGACACAAATCAATAAAACTATTGAATGAACTAGTGAATCACTGAATGCTTGACCTTTTTTTTACAAATGGATGCTTTTATCTCTCCTTGAATTTTTTCTTTTTTTCTTTTTTGCTGAAATATTTTAGAATTTTTGTTTCATATTTGTTTGACTAATTAGAAGAACTATAACATTTAATAGCAGTAAGTAGCAGTGCAGTGCAATTTCATTCTAAAAACTTACCCTGATGATTTTTTCATAGTTTTAATTCAGTTTTTAAAAAAATGAAGACTGTTCTTCAAGTCAGTAGGGACTGATAATTTGGAAAAACATTCTCACTGAGGAAAATTTATAAAGTTATATAAAACTCAAAAACATATTTTTTAAAAATCTTAAAAACATCCAAGAACTAATAATATCCTATGGAGGTTTCAGGATGGACAGTATCCATGGGGAAGGATGGGAGCCCAGAGTGGTGAGCATGGCAACTTGGGGCTGGGGTGATTTGTTAATGTGGGGTAGGAGGCTGAGATAGGAAGCTGTGCTATGGCTAGCAAGATGTGCTCCCATGCCTTGCAAGGGTGGGGACCCTGAAATAGCTCCTCCTCCTTGCCAGGAGCCCAAAGGGCTGTAGCTTAAGCATAAGGGTGAACTGGAAGTAAACCAGCCTTCATACATATATGGACTTTCAGCCCAGCTTCAAATTATCTGAGTGGCCCAGAAAACCTTCAGTGTTTATTAAGATTTTGTCAGACTTCTAGAGTCCCCAGCTTCTGGGTAGAAGCAAATTTTTAAAATGTTCTCTGAAAGAAGCTAACGTATTCCAAGTCCTAAAGTTATTTCTACAACTAGTTTTTCATATATGCAGTTATAGATAACCAGGAACACTAGGAATCAACATCATGACCAATAAAACAGGAAAAGCAAAAGCAGAATCACAAGAACTTCAAATATTGAAATTTTCAAATACAGACTGTAAAATATTTATATCATGTTCAAGTGGGTAAGTGCCATGCCTGAATTTTTATCAGGCAACTGAAAACTATAAAAATCAATACAATAGTCATAAAAAAACTAAAATGAAATTCTAGAACTGAAATATTCAAAAGTAAAATTAAAAACTCAATGGCTAGGCTTAACTGCAAATTAGACACAGGTGAACAAAGAAGTTGCAGTGTCTAAACATATGTTTAGACATCAAGAAGGAAGTAGGAAAGAGTATGAAGAAGAAATGACTATATAAAGAAATATGTCTGAAAATTTTTCAGAATTGATACATGATACTGATTCACAGAGTTAAGAAACCTAATGAATTCCAAAGATATATTTTTTTAAATTCTCAATTAGATATGTCACATGAAAATATAGCACACCAAAGACGAAGAGAAAATCTTTAAGGTGGCTTGAGAAAAATGATGGCTATCTTTTAACAAGCTATAGACTGATACCTGACTTCTCAACAGCCAAAGATGGAAAGATGATCTATATATTGACAGAAGATGATATTTAATCTGCAGTTACGTACACAAAAACAAAATTCTTCAAGAATGAGACATTTTTAGACAAATTCAAATATATAAGCCTTGCCACCACACTAAAGGGAATCCTAAAGGGTGTACTTCAGATAGAAGGAAAACAGTCCTCAGTGGAATGTCAGAGATGTAGGAAACAATGATTTGGAAAGAAAGTAATATGTGCATAAATATAATTAATTATAAACTGTAAAACAAAGGCTTGTGGTATGTGTATACACACATACACACACAAATAAATAATATCCCCCAAAATGGCATAAAATTGAAGAGGTTAGAAAGAGTAAAGGTATTTAAGATGATCTGAGATTCTTACATTTTTGGAGAAACTTGTAAATAAAAAGTATCCATGAGCATTAATAAGGACACATGTTGCAATTTCTAGCATAACCTCTAAAACCTAGAAAAATAGAGCATAACTTCCAGATGAATAGCAGGTAAATCAAAGAAAGCAAGAAAGGAGAAGGAGAAAGAACACCAGACAGGTGGCTTAAATAGAAAGTACCTAAAGGATGGTAGATTTAACTTAAATATAAATAATTGTAGTAAACGCAGGTAGAATAAATGTTCCAGTTAAACAACAAAGATTGTTAGACTGAATTTAAAAATAAATAAACATACATTGACTATAGGGGAGACACTTCAAACATATGGATACACAAAGGTTGAAATTTTTAAAGATGGAAAAGCATGAACACAAATGAATTAGCTGGTATAACTGCATTAACATCGAAAAAGTAGACCCTAAGGCATTATTCGAATTGAATGCACCTAATATTTTGAGTCCAAAATATATAAAAATCTAATGTTGTCAAAACTACTAGAACAGATAATTTTCCAATCATAGTGGGAACTTCTAAATATACCCACTCATTGATATAACAAGCAGATAAAAAATAAGTTAGTAAGGAAATTGAGTCATGAATAATACACTTAATGAACTTAAGCCTAATAAACAGATATAGAATACTACAGAATACACATTATTTTCAAACACTGACTATTCATAAAATGTATTTTGTATGGAAATTAGAGATGCATACTGAATTATTTTGGAGTAAAATATTGTTACATCTATAATGAATTTTAAATATTTCAAAAAATATATGTGTATGACACTCAGGCGGCAGAAAAATGTTACCTATTATGAAAATTAGATAATGGGTGTATAGATGTTTATTATACAGTTGTTTTTACTATTCTATATTTTGGAAACTCACAGTATAAAAAGTTGGGTTTTTTTTTTAAGTTGACCAATGCTAGGTTGTTAAAAAAATCAATAAATTTCAAAGAATTAAAATGAATTAAGAGTATGTGATATGATCACAGCACAATTATGCTTGTAATCAATAACAAAGATAATTTTAAACCCCATGTTAAAGAAATATGATCTAAAAAATACTTAAGAGTGAAATTTATAGCCCTAAATATACATTCTGTATTAGAAAAAGAAAACATGAAAATGATTTAACATTTATCTCAAGAAGTTAGAAATATAGCAAAATAAACCACAGAAAGTAGAAAGATGATTAAGGTATTATAAAATAGTAAATAAATACATAATAGAAAAAATTAACAAAGCTGTTTTAGTCCTGGCTGCTGTAACAAAATACTGTAGACTGGTGACTTACATACCAGAAATTTATTTCTCACAGTTCTGGAGGCTGGAAGTCTGAAATCAGAGTGCCAGCAGGGTTGAGTTCTTGGTCTGGGCCCTGTTTTTGGTTTACAGACAACCATGTTCTTGCCGTGTGGTCACATGGGGGAAAGAAAGCATGGCTGCTTTTCATAAGGGCACTAATCCCATTCATTCCTGCTCTGCCCTCATGACCTGATTAACTCCCAAAGACCCCGCCTCCGACATCACATTGAGGATTAGGTTTCAACGTATGAATTGGGGGTGGGGAGAATATTCAGTCCATAATAAAAGCCAAAATTTGATTCTTTACAAGTCTAATAAAACTGATAAACCTCTGGAGAAACCAAGCAAGTGAAAAGGAAGGCACAAGGAAACCCTATTAGGAATGAAAAAAAGGAGTATCACTAAAGTTACTGCTATTATTTAAAGAAATAAAAAGAGAATGTAATTTATAACTTCACAGTAAAATTTTTGAAAATTTTGGTGAAGTAAACAAATTCCTAGAAAAATATAACTTACCAAAATGGATAAAAGTAGAAATAAAATATCTGGATAGTGCTATAACTATTAGATATTGAAGCCATAATTTTAAACTTTTCCACAAATAAACTCCTGGTATAAATCGAGATTCACCAGTAAGTTATCCCAAATATCTAAAGAAAAACATAATTGAACTCCCACACAAACTCTTTTAGAAAATAGAAAAAAAGGTACATTCATCAACTCATTTTGTGAGGTTAACACAACCTTGGTACCAAAAACCAAAATGGTATAAAAAAAGGAAAAAACAAAGGCAAATATCAATTATAAATATAGATACAAAATTCAAAATGAAATTAATAATATATCAAATCCAACATTATATAATGAAGATAATATTCCAAGACCAAGTTTAGTTTGTACCAGGAATTCAAAGTTGATTTATCATTTTAAAAAAAAATTGGTGTGTAATTTAACACATTAAAAGATGAAGGACAAAAATCATATGACCACCCAAATAAATGCAAAAAAGACATGTTACAATTTAGTATCCATTCCTGTTAGAGATTCCTAGAAAGTAAGTTGATAAATTGTAGCTAAAAAACATTATACAATGTTTAGCTACCAAAACCTTACAACAAACACCACACTTAATGTTGGAACATTAAAAGATATTAAAAACTTTTCCTTTGATATCAGGAATGAGACATAATGCCCACTGTTATCACATACATACGTTTTGAAGTCCCTAAACGGTGTGGAAAGGGAAGAAAAAATAAAAGGTACAATAACAGGAAAGGGAAAACAAAACAGTCACTTGCAAATGATTGATACAGTGACATTTTTAGAAAACCCAAAATAATCTATAGCTAAATTATTAGAAATAACAGAGTTTAGCAAACTTAATGGGTGTAATCCATATACAAAAGTAAAATTCAATTTACTTATATTATATTAACAAAAATGAAATTTTAAAATTTTCTATTTGTATTAGTTTTCTATTGCTGCTATAACAAATTACCACAGGCTTCTTGGCTTAAAACAACCCAAATTTATTATCTGACAGTTCTGTAGGTTAGAAATCAATACAGGTCTTACTGTTATTGCCAGGGCTGTGTTCTTTGTTGGAGGCTCCAGTGCAGAATCCATTTCCTTACATTTTTTAGCTTCTAGAGGTCATTCACATTCCTTAGCTTGTGGTCCCTTTGTCAGTACGCAAAGCCAACAAAGTTGCATCTTTCTATTTTTCTGAAGTCTTATCTCTCTCTGCCACAGCTGGGAAAAGCTCTTTGGAGCTTTTAAGGACCCATGTGATTAGATTGGGCTCACTTAGATAATGCAGGGTGATCTTCATCTCTAAGGCCTTAACTTAATCACATCTGCAAAATCCATTTTCCTATGTAAGGTAACATTCACAGATTCCAGGGATTAGAATGTGGCCATCTTTGGGGGGAGAGGGACATTATTCTGCCTACCACAAATAGTATTTAAAAAATTAAGTACCTAGAAATAAATCTTAACAGAAAATGTTCAGGACCTCCATGGGGAAATAGAAAATTATAAATCTTTGTTGAGAGAAGTTAAAGAAGATGCAAATAAATGAAGGGATATACAATGTTCATGGAATGGAAGATTCAATAAAAGATATCCGTTCTCTCAAAACTGATGTGTGTTTGTATGTATATGTGTGCGTATACATGTATACACATACATACTTAATGCAGTCCTAATCAACGTCCTCCCAAAAAATAGTTTAGGTAGCTGATTCTAAATTTTATATGCAAATTCAAAGGGCTCTCACCAATTCTATTTAACATTGTACTAGAGGCTCTAACCAGGGCGATAAGGCAAGAAAAAGAAGTACAAGGCATACAGATTGGAATGGAGGAAGCAAAACTATCTCTATTGGCAGATGACATGATCTTGTATGTAGAAAATCCTAAGGAATCCACACACAAAAAAATTTATAGCTAATGAGCATGTTCAGCAAGGTTGCAGAATACACGATCAATGTAAAAAATCAGTTTTCTATACACTAATAATGAATAATCCAAAATGAAATTAAGAAAACAATTTGATTTATAACAGTATCCAAAAAATAAAGCACTTAGAAATATTTAAGAAAAGAAGGGTGAGACATGTGTACTTAAAACTTCAAAATATCACTTAAAGAAATTAAGACATAAGTAAATGGACCAACATCCCATGTTCATGGATTGGAAGACTTAATGTTGTTAAGATGGCCATACTCCCCAAATTTATCTACACATTTAACACAATCCTATCAAAATCCCAACTGGTTTTTTTGCAGAAAGCAACAAGCTGTTCCTGAGATTCATATGAAAATGCAAAGAATCCAGAATAGCCACACACACACACACACACACACACACACACAAAAATATTGAAAAAGAGAAAAGCTGGAGGACTCACGCATTCAAATTCAAAACTTACTACAAAGCTATAGTCATCAAGACACTGTGGTACTGGCATAAAGATAGATGTAAATCAATTGAATAGAATTGAGAGTCCAGAAATAAGCCCATATGTTTATGGTCAAGACTTTTTACAAGGATGCCAAGAAAATTCAGTAGTGAAAAATGGTCTTTTCAACAAATGATGTTGGGACAACTGGATATTCATCTGCAAAAAAAAATGAAGTTGGATCCCAACTTTACATCACACACAAAATTAACTCCAAATGGATTAAAGACCTCAATATAAGGTAAAACTATGGAACTCTTAGAAGAAAACAGGTATATATCTTTGTGACTTTGGGTTAGGCAGTGGTTTTTCAGATGTTGACACCTAAATCAGAAGCAACCAAAGGAAAGAAAAAAGATAAATTGGAATTCATCAAAATTATAAACTTTTTGCTTCAAAGGACATTATCAAGAAAGTAAAAAGATGATCCAAAGAATGGAATAAAATGGTTGCAAATCATACATCTGATATCTGATAAGGTCTAGTGTCCAGAATATTAAAGAACTCTTTCAACTCAATAATAAAAAGACAAACAGCACAGTTTTTAAATGGGCAAAGGGTTTGAATAGATATTTCTCCAAAGAAAATATACAAATGACCAATAAGCACATGGAAAAATTCTCAACATCATTTGTTCTTAGGGGAATGCAAATCAAAACCACAATATGATACCACTTCACACATACTAGGATGGCTATAAAACTGTGGTCCCCAACTCCCGGCCCACAGCCTGGTACCGGTCTGTGGCCTGTTAGGAAACGGGCCATGCATCACCGGCTGAGCTCTGCACCACCCCCTTCCAACACTGATGACACCCCACCCCCTACCCCCAGTCCATGGAAAATTGTCTTCCGTGAAACTGGTCCCTAATGCCAAAAAGGTTGGGAACCGCTTCGTAAAAGATGCATAATAGCAAAAATTGGCAAGGATGTGGAGAAATTGAAACCCTCATACACCAAATATAAAGTGGGACCACCTCTTTGGAAAACTGTCTGACAGTTCCTTAAAAAGTTAAACAGAGTTACCATATGACCCAGTAGTTCCTCTCCCAGGCATATACCCAAGAAAATTGAAAACATATATTCACACAAAAACTTGTACAAATATTCAATAGTAGCACTATTCATAAAAGCCAAAAAATGGAAACAACCCAAATGTCCATCAACTGATGAATGGGTAAGCAAAATGTGATTTATCCATAAAATGATATATTATTTGGCCATAAAAAGGGATGAAGTACTGATGTATGCTACAATATTGATGAACCTTGACAAGATTATTCTCAGTGAAAGAAGCCAGCTATGAAAGGCCACATATTGTATGAATCCATTTAAATGAAATATTCAGAATAGACAAATGTATGGAGACAGAGATGGGTGCTTGCCGAGGACTGGGCAGAGTGGGGATGGAAAGTGTTAGTAGGCGTGGGGTTTCTTTTGGAGTGAAGAAATGTTTTGGAATCAGGTAGTAGTGGTGGTGATTCACAGCCTTGTGAATCAAGTAAAAACCGCTGAATTGTTCACTTTAAAGGGGTGAATTTCATGGTATATGAGTTACATTTTGTGTGTGTGATAACAGACCAATTTTAATTCCAGCACCTGAAGCTGTGCAAGGGTGCAAGGGTGTGCTGTATAACCTCCATGGGACTGTCGTACACATTCAGTAAAGTGGCAACTGTGCTGTGCGCTCAGTGTGTCAAAATCAGGAGCATACTTCCGAGTTACTTAGATACAATCCACAGAATTAAAAGCAAAATCAGAAGCCATCCACAGTTACACTGATTGTCAATTAAAAGTTTCGCAATTAATACTTTATATAACAGTCAATATCTAGTAAGGGTATTGAAAGTGATTTCAGAGTCCGTCCTGTTGCGCTCTGTTGGGAAGGCTTTTGAGTAGAAATGCGATTGGCCAAAGGTTAACAAAGAAGAAAGAAAGAAATGTAAGCGGAGGGAAGAGGGAACCTGGGATCAGCCTTTACAGGATTTAAGACTTTTGCAGTGATCTATGTGTTAGGTAATCAGAGTCTATATAACAAAGGGAAAGGAAACAATGAATCCCTAAGGTCTTTTGAAGGAAAATTGGATCTATGTGGTAAGTGACAAGATAAATGGAGAGAAAGAAAAGACAGGAATGTAGCATATCTACAACTTTGGCAGACAGACATAGAATATTGAATAAATTCTTCAGTTTTCTTTGCTTCTGAGCCTAAACATGGTATTTTTTTAAAGTAAGAGAAAGTAAGGAATAAACTAAATCAAATCTGCATATTTAATCTATATACTTGAAGCTACATATCTTTAATTTATCTTTAGTTTTTTGCACACATCGGAGCAATTTTTATCATTATGTAAACTGGTATCAGTATATTCATTATTCCTTTCAACAATTAGCCCCTTTTTTGCACAAGTCCTCCTGTTATGAACTAGCATAGAGTAGAATGTTTATTAATGTACATTGTGTTTCTGTATGTTCAAAAAAGTATCTAAAAATTATTAAAACTATAATAAAAGAACATATTAAAGTGAAATATATAATATTTTAATTATATTGTCACTCAATTTAAAAATTGTATTTTAATGCTATCATGTAGAGTAGGGTTTTATATTAATAAAATTTTCATTTTTTGAGTTACTCTCATTTGTCCAATCCATGCAGTTGGAGAATCATCCTCGGGAAAGGCCTCAAGGAGTCTTGCACAGCACATCCCGGGCCCTGGTGGTATTGAAGGTGTGAAAGGGGCAGCATCTGGAGTCGTTGGTGAATTAGCACGAGCGAGGTTGGCACTAGATGAAAGAGGGCAGAAACTTGGCGACCTGGAAGAAAGAACTGCAGCTATGTTATCAAGTGCAGATTCATTTTCTAAACATGCTCATGAGGTATGTCTATCAAACAGACACCTAAGCAAGAAATGTTAAGTAAAACAAGTATGAAAGTTATTGTATTTTTATAGCTATTGTATTTTTATATGCATGAATTTTTATATATCCTTTGTACAACTGCGAATTCCTGAGTTTTGCCACCAGAGGGAAGCATTACAGGAATATGTCTCAATAGCCTTTGATCTCTTACCGAAGATTATAAATTTTCAAGGCAACTGCTCACTTTCAGGCTCTTTGTAAACAAAGCCAGCAGATTTGCAACTATTTCTTAAGGAATGCAATAACAATGCTGATTTTTCTTAATGCCTCAGAGTTTGTCTCCTTGATTCTTCCAGGTAGATCTAAATAACTAAAATTAACAAACAATTTTATTTAAATAAACAATACTAAGTCTGTCATGGAGACCAATTCGTACGGAGGGGGCAGCAAGATGCATTTTGCAATGAGTTCATCTTGATGGGCCTAGGAAGTCATGGTGAAGCTTAGAAGTAGATTCTATAAAGTAGGGATCCCTAACTGGTCCTCTTAAAAATATATTTTGTTGACCAACATAGGCTCTTACAAAGCTGAATTTAAAAGGCTTTAGGTAAAATATACATTTTTCCTTTTGACACAAAAGTCTTCCACTTCTTGATGCTTTGTACTAGGTTATTTCACACATTTAGTTCCTAACCTACCCCTTGAAGACATTTTGAGTTTGTTTTCTGAAGAAACCATATCAAGGTTGCTTCTATACTTGAGCACCCAATCTGTAGTGATAGCTCTCTTTTAACTTTTTCAATCAAAAGTCATCTCTTCCTTGCTCAAGAATTCTGAAACTTACAATATATGAAAGAGGTAACTGGACCTGTGAAATACTTGTCCAGGGCTTCAGAGAGATTCAGAGGTCCTTTATGAGTACTTGTACTATCCCCATAGGCACCTCAGATACAGGCTAGTGGCCTTCAATCTAGGTCAGGATTTTTGTTGTTATAACTCTACACTTGATTGTGTGATCTCTGAGGCATATAGTGCTTCAGTCAATTTCAGAATGTATCTACACTCTAAATATTTAGCAAAGAGCTCAACCTCAAACTGATAGTTTTCCTTTCTACCAAATGTTCTTGGGCCATATTTGAGAGTCGAAGGAGGACAGTACATCGAGGTGGTTACAATCTTGGGTTCTTGAATCAGACTGCCTGGGCTCAAATTCCAGTTTCACCATTGTGTTACATTGAATAACTCTAAAAGCCTCAGTTTCTTCATTTGTAAAATGAGGAGAAAAGCAATGCCTAACCCAAGAACTGTCGTGAGGATGAAAAGTGTGTCATAGAATGCCTGGCTTAGAGTAGATGCTCAGTAAATTTGAGATAGCAGTAGTAGTGGAATTTTCAACCTTTCGCCCACCAGTTCTTTAAGCATTATTTTTAGTTCATATTAGAAAACTGAAAATTACGTTATGTGTATGTTATTAGCTTAGGTCACCAAATTAGGTCACATCTCTACAGAATTGAGGAGTTCTAGTTTAGTTCTTAATGGTTATGGTCTTTTTTCCTCCAAATAGAACTGTTCTTATTGCTTTCAATAAATTGATTTGAAGTAAGCAATATATTAACACTACAAAATGTTTCAGAATGATGGAATGTTTTAAAAAAGATATAGAAACCAGTTATAACTTATAAATATTGTTCTGGCATTTTAAAAACATGGTTTTCTTGTTTTTTCCCTTTAGATGATGTTGAAATACAAAGATAAGAAGTGGTACCAGTTCTGACAACCAGAATCAAATATGTTCAAATTCAGCCAGAAGGAAAAAGTTTTCCTTTTTTATTATATTGATTTATTTAGGAAAGTTAACATTAAAGGGATGTTCATCGCTGAATACTGTTCTTTCCTAGCACAATCATGCACTGTTTTACCTCAGTCATGTGGCTTAACTGAGGAGTGTTCACACACTCAAACTGGAGTAGATGGTGTGTGCCAGCTGTGAGTTGACAGTCTGGGAACCAAGCAGGTCACACGTGACAGATGAAGAAGCAAAAGGGGATGTTGAAGAGATATGGCAGGGACTAATCCTGGATCATTCCTGTGTTAAACCTTCATATGCCAAAAGATTTTGTGCTGTTGTATCTGCCGTCAGTGTTTGACCTATTTGGGGGAGAGGCAATAAGTCAGAAGTCCTGAAGCTGAAATGGTTACATTTGTGTCATTGGACTGGATCATAAACAGCTGTCTTGAACTTTCCCTCTCTTAAACTGACTGGTCATCAGTATCATTAGTGAAAAAGAAACAAACTGTTACCATATCTTTAGACAGATAAGCTGAATGGTGGGCTTTAAATAAAAAAAAAACATACACATAGTTGACTTGTGTATGGGCTACTCTTGGATTCTTGTTATTATATATTTGTGTTTAGTTCATATTTTGTCAAAAGCAAAACAAGACAATACATCACTTTTCATTGAAAAGAAAAGTGTAGAGCATGACTGAATTGCTCATCATTCTGGGAGTTTCCATATAGTGGCCATGCAGTGTGGAAAGTGAGAAAAACCTCCATTGTGGTGAGGAGAATACTTCAATGTTCTTTGTCCTTGTTCTCATTAATTCAGCTAAAGGTGGATTTGACCAAAATAGTTACTAGTTAAGTTTGTAGAAATGTTAAAATTGGCTAAGTTTTTAATTTTGCTTGAATTTTTATAAAATGTTTAACCAAATGTACCTTTGCATTATTTAATTAAAATTGCGGGAAAAAAAACTTTCTTTATTTCAGTAAAATGCTCAGCTCCCTTTTTAAAATGCCCTTTATTTGCTAACAGTTCCAATACACTCAGGTGATGAACCAATTAAATCTTAGTGCACATGCTATCGCATGGAAAATTACAAGCTTCTCTTGTCAATAATTATCTATGTAAGAGTCTAGTCTGATGACCTACAAAATATTTTGTGTAGAAATAGACTATAAATCTGTACATATCCTTTCAAGGTTTTAAAAAGCCAAAAAGAAAGGAAAATACATACACTTTGATAACTAAATTATTTCTGTATTGGAGTATAATGCAAATTGAGACCAGCAATGGACAATGAATGATTGGTTCATAGAATAGCATTACAGACAAGAAAGAAATGACTCAGTAGATCTGGAAATAGGCAATCTCATATTGCAGGCTAATCTGAGATTATTATTGATTGTTGTTAAAGCAACAAAGTAGGAGCAAAGTAGAGGCATTAAAATTAATGTTAATGAGATTTAAATATTGTCTTCTATAAAAATTGTTTTAAATCATTTACTTTTTTCATTAAGAGATAATCAGAGCACAAATTGATAGCAAACATGATGGTTGTTTTTCTATTCCATATGATCATTAAAGGTATATGTAGGACATCTTAACTTTTTCATGCAGTCTGTTATGCATTTTTTCCTCTTTACTCTTCATTAATAAAGCTTTTATGTTTACACATTATAATGTGCACTACTGGATACAAAAGTTTACATCAAAGTTTACTTTAAATATCATTCAGTAGGGACTAAATACATGTGATAGAGATAATTGATCAAGCCAAAAGAAATATTTTAAAAATACAATCATTTTCAAAAAGCTTTTGAATTTATAGAAAGTATTGATGATAACATATTTCTGTTCAGTTAATGTCAGTTGTCTGATGAGCATTCGACAGTTTACAAATTGCTTAATTTGTATTATCTATTATCCAGTAAACCTATTGTTCCATGATATGTCACAGGAAATATTAGGTTCTTTTTAAAAGGGACAGTTTTGTGAATGTCATCAATAAAATCAGCAGTTATGGATTTGAAGAAGTTGAGAAGCATTAAGTAAATTAATATACTGATCAATTCCCTATCTGTGTGGAAGGTCATATTAGCCACAACTATTTAATTTGCTGTGTTACTTTGTGTTATTTGTATATTAACTTCATTTTTTACTGTCATTTTTCCTGTTGTATATAAAGTGAACCAATCTTGTAATTATTTTCAAATAGAGAAGTAGATACATTGACCTGAGATGGATTTTCAGGATTTTATAAGAAAATCTTAAATTGGTGTTTTGAGTTATTTAATTTTTAAATTAATCTACAAATTATGCACAAAAAACTAGAGACTCAGTTAGGATTAAAAAGCTTAAAGTATGTTTGAGTATAGGAAATAAGCTTCTTGAGTTATACTTGATTCAGTCTGTAGATAAGAGACAGTTTGCAGTAATAACTAACCCAGGGAATTTATTGTAATTTGAGAGATAACATCTCTATTTTTTTTTCTTTTTAAATGCAGAAAGTAATAGTCACCAGCAAGCCACGATTTCAGGAAAACTAACCAAAAAAAAACAAAAAAAGGTTAAAATAGAAAATACCAGAAAAATGAAAGATTTTTGTGTGCTGTCTCCATATCCTCAACATTGTTTTGTTGCATTTGTCCTTGATTCTAAAATCATTGAAGTATTCATTGATTAGCAATTTGTCAGTAGGAAGTAGTTTTTCTGTATGTACCATATATCCAGTTCATTTCACATTTCAAACTAAAATCCATATATATTTGCTTAGAAAGTTATTTGAAATCTTATATTCTGACAAATTCAGTAGTGTTACATCCATTTGAAGTTTTGCATCATCTTAGCACTTTTCGTTTGCATCTCAGTTGTACAAAGTGTTTCCAAAAAATTGTTATAGATTAAACTGAGCTATTACTAACTTCTTAATTTGATTTTTTATGGATGTGAAAAATGCTGCTACTTGTCTGTGTTATTATGTGTAAGTATATTACAGTTTAATTAAGTGCAGTAGTTTAAAGAAAGAAGCATTTCTTTTGCTTAGAACTTCTTAATTGTAGGTTCCTCTGAAGTTATTTATGTGGATATGTGAGTATTTTAAACAAGTCTGAAAGTGTTACATACTTTTAGGTTACAGGGGTGCTGGGGAGACAGCTGAGAAAAGGAAGAATATGTGAAAGACACCACGGAGTTCAAAGTTTTACCCTGAGTTCTATATTCCATATATGTTTTTGGCATTTCTCATGTGACATTAGAAAAGCTATATCCAAAGGTAAATTTTTTGTGGCAAAGATTTATTTTACATTTTAACTTTTGGGACTTTGTTTCTGCAAAATAAAGAGCACTGAACTTTAAACTTGAATTTTTTCTGCACTTTTTTAGGTAATGAAAACTTTTTATTATCATTTATTCCACATTTCTCAGTTTAAATCAAGTGGTACATGTGTATAAAACATACCAAAATCATGAGTATGCTGCTAGCTGCACCTTAAACAAACTGATCAGTTTTAAAACCTTCAATAGGGTTTTATATAGTTTTCAAAGATTTAAAAAATAGTAAAATAATTTGCTGTATGTTTCAGTGTTCTTGGTCTTAATTATTGCAACACTTTCAGATTTGTTTTAAGATCATACAGTAACATGTTATATTTATACATACTGCTAGAGAATATACTTTTAGTTTTAAAATGGAATTTTTATAAATGTACTCTTTAATTTTAAAAATGGTGAACTTGTTAAGTTTAAGTCAAAGTACTTAAAAAGTATGTATATTATCCATACAAAAAGTTATGTTTTACGCTTATAATAAGAAATATTGGTATCTCATATCGAGATACAATTAATTTTAAAAAACCATACATCATTTAAAAATCTTCACACATGACAGGAAAGATGCCATTACTATGGTTTAAAAAAAAAAAAACCCTCTATTGAGCATTTTCAAATATTAATTTTATTTTGGGGGAAAATGCCCGTAACAATAATTGCAAGATCTTTCTCAATAGCTACAGCTTGCTGTTGGATGCCTACCTTAACTATTGTTTTAAAATATAGATTATATATATATTTAAAATAGTTTTCCAGGTATTTTCTTCTACCTTTTTTAAAAATAAATTTCCAAAAATGAAAACAGAGTTTATGTATTTTTGTCAATGAAGGTTTTTATTTTGTAGTTTATAGAATTTGTTCCTTATCAGTTTGATACTTGATCAATATTCTTAGACTTTTTAATCTGTATTTACTTTGAAAAAAATAACACTCCTATATCTTAAATGTCCTTTTTTTTCTTTTCCCTTTTAGGGTGTTTGTTCTATTGGATTGAAATTTATGCCCACAGATTTTTTTTTTCATTTGAAAATGAATGTGAAGATACTGTTTACAGGTTTTGTTAATTGCACTTTTCATCACTCTGATCAATTTCTTGTAAAGTGCTATGGGGATTATTTCTCCTGTGAATACTAATGATCTTACTACTGCCTCAGAAGTTTTAATAAAGGTCTGTGGACAGAAAACAGTTGTTGCAACCAAAAACAAAAAAACACATTAAAGGGAAATCTTTAGCTTACCTTTCTCAGCTGAATTAAATGATTTTAATAACTTCCCAATTACCAGGGTTATAACATTGCTTTCTTCAGTTACTAATACACTCTTAAATTACTAGGCACAATTCATTTACAAATTGAGTACAGTAGTCTGGGGCTACATGTAAGTGCCCTCTTTATTTTATTCTTTACATCAGAAAACTCATGAATGTCAGTTTTGCCAATATTTTACAATGAGGCTTATAGTTTAAATTAAAATTTTATAGTGTATGAGATGTAAATACATCAGTATTAATTTATTGTAGGTTGTCTGACTCAGGCATTTAAAATGGTTATAGGTTAATAGCAATGGAATCCTATTTATTTGGTAGTTTGATTTTTTTAATACTTCTGCTATTTGTTCTATGTTGTCTTCAATTTGTGTTTACTTCAACTGAAGACAATGTATGGAGTTGAAAAATAGACTCAACATATCAATGGACAGCAGTGCAAAGAGGGTAAATCATGTTTTAATTTTTAAATTGTTTTTTTGTAAATAAACAATACCATGATATTTTAGGTGTGACCTCTGCTCAACATGATAGTTAGAACCAGAAAAACATTTTGCTTTCTAGTTATACTACTGGTTCATTGTAAATACATTACCAAAAGACAGTATGAAAAGAGCAAGATTAAGTTTTTCTAACATTGTCCACTTCAGGGGCAAGCATGCTTGGTATAGAGCTCTAGCTTGTGTATACCTTAAACTGTACATGCAGGTGTTTTTCAGTTGCTGCACTTTTTTTAAAAAAAAATCTCGCTCAGTCCCAGTAACTATCTCAAAGGTAATTACTGGAATATGCATTTTGAAATACAGTTTTAAAAAAAAATCTGTGTATTGTTTCATCTAAAAAAAAAAAAGCACTATTGCAAACACGAAAAATGTGTTAAACTTTGTAGTTATTTTGCATTCCTGTACTTTACAAACTGTCGTCACAGCAAAAGGTTTAAAATTAGGTAATGAAATATTTTTGTAAATAAATACCGTTAAGCTGGTATTTTAAAAAATGTATTATAAATTAATGTTTCTGGAAAATGTTCATATATATGTATATGAATGTCTCTTTATGCTGAAGGGCTCTGATTGGGCAAAATAAAATACTCTACTTTCTCCTGAAACTAAACCAGCCCTTTTTTCTGGAAAATTTGTTTTAATTTTTTTCTGATTGTGGAACTAACCCAGTAGTTTAAGAAAAAATTGATAAAATAGATTTCCACATTTATAAGAGAAAGTCAAGTTAGTCAGGTAATATAAGTAAGAACTATATTTTTCTTAAGTATCTGGAATTTTTGGTGAAAGTCACCTATCCCTGTGTTGGGTAGGTGGAGTGTAAAGGAGATGGGGTTGGGATCAAGGAATAGGAACTAGATCCAGGTGCACACTTCTGAGCCTTTAGTGTGTCCATGAATTGCCTGGGGATCTTGTTCAAATACATATCCTGGTTCAGTGCCTATGAGGTGGGGCCTGATTTTGTATCTCTAACAAGCTCCAAGCTAATATAGATGCTTCTGGTTTTGGGACATACTTTGAGTAGCAAGTCTATAGATAATTTTCATAATTGGCATTTTGCTAGTTGATATTGTCAGTATCAGTGTCCAGCTACTTGTACCAAAAATGAACATTGCATTAATGAATCTAGAATAATGTAACTCAAAGAAAACCAAACAGTACTTATTTATCATTGTTTCCATTGCATTTTAAAATAAAGAATTTGGTAGTTCTCTTAGTACATTGAAGGCTTATTTGAAGTATATACATTCTTATTATGTTACATTCTTTTTCCACATGGTGGCAGTCATGTCTCACCTCACTGTATGAGGCTTTAACAAGACGGACTTATAATAGAATTTTACAAGGGAAAAACTGCAGGCTTTGCAAAGGTTAATTTTCATGACAGGTGCTTTTTGTCTAGAAAGTTACTGAACGTTCTCAGACATGGAACAGACAATATCTTAAGTAATTTATATAAAGTGATATAGATCATTTGATAGAGTGATCTGGTTTATTATCAAAAGAAGCTTTAGTATTTAGAAAATATAGGAATAAAGTGATAAAATTTTAAAAACTGAAGGTTGTCTTCATGTCTCCGGTCATGCCTTTTTAAAGAACACTACTTTGAGTGTATCCCGTGTAAATGGTACAGTGCTATCCACTGCTTTAGATATAAATATACTTGTCACAGGAACTCTTCATAGGCATTTATAGGAAGATTCTGATTTTATTCCATTACTTTAAAGATAATATGTTTGCTCTGTCATATTTTTTTCAGTTTTTGTACAAAATTGTTTTGTCATAGGTACCCTAAGGAAAGCTTTCCAAATGCTTATTGTTTAGACTAAAACATCTTTTAAAGAAGAAAAGATTTCTCTGAGTCGTTTTATTTTTTCAAATTTTATTCATGTTTTTAATATCAGTACTTTAGTGTATATTCAATTCACCATTCTAACCTTTAGTTTTGGTCACTTTATGTGATTTTATACTATTTTAAAAAACAAAACCCCCCATAGTTTTTTTTTATAACTGCTTTCAAAAACAACATAAAAGATACACATTTAATCAATAAAAACAAAGTTTCAGACAAGACAGAATATTTTGTAACTGGCAAAGGAAAGAAGTCTGAGGACTTCATTTAAATATCAAAATGAAGTTCTTAATATGAGTGTGTGTGTGTGTGTGTGCGCGTGTGCGTGTGTCCTTCCACACAGGAGAGACCCCTCCGAGCATCCCTCCCTGACTGAGTTCAACTCCGAATTCTTCCCCACTTCTCTCTGCTCCCTCCATTTCAGTTCCGTCACTGTCCCCCATGCCTTACACCCCAAATCTCTTTACTCTTTAGTAAGTTTTATTTTAACCAAATACCTTTCTTTGCCCCGTTAGTGGGGAAATACTACAATTCCTTATGTGCCTCAGGGGCCCTCCTAAACACTGGGTAGATTTGTAAATTTTTATGAATACAGTCATGTCATCCCTACTCCTTGTAGCCTCCCAAAATCTCAGCAGATAAAGGAAAAACAATTTAGTATATGGCAAAAGAACTAAAGAGAATCGAAAGGCGCAGAGGCACTGGAGGAGTGTGACAGGATAGGAAGCACGGTGCTGGCAGCCCTCAAGTCTAGTCCTAGCTGCTTCACTTGGGTGTTTAACCAGATGGTGATTTAGCTTTGAAGAGCAAAGATTCCAAGAAATCATAGCATTGCTGGAGTGCAAAAGTTAGAAGACTACATTTTAGAAAGCGTAACCCTCTATGTTCCATTAACAATAATGTGACTACAGATACCGTTAGAATAAGAGGTGCTCAAACTTGAACATCAGAATCTCCTGGATACACAGCTCCTGTTAAAACACAGATTGCTGGACCACATCCCCAGAGTTTCCAATTCAGAAAGCATGGAGTGGGCCTGAGGATTGGTATTTTTAGCAAGTTCCCAGCTGATACTGATGCTGCTGGTCTGCAGACCACACTTACTGAGAACCCTGATGTAGAGCAATGCCCTAGAAGCAGTTTCCTTGTATCACAGATATTTTGGATGCCTCCTTTACTATCCTGTGATGAAATTCAGAAATAACATACTTGCCTGTACATTTAATTTTTTAAAAATCAATATAGTGTATGAACTAATACAACAGAAGTATGAAATGAAAGCAATTTATAATTTTAAAAAGGTATTTCAGTATATAAATGCTGAAGTTACACACTAGAGTAACAAAAACAAGTCCCCACAGATTTCCAAAACACTCCCAACGGGGCAAACCCTCCTTTTGAGCTTCCTCCCTTTCTAGCTTCATCCTCACCCCTCACACCCTCTGACACTTGAACCCCTGGGCCAGAGAGTAAGACCTACAATAGCACCCATCCTTTGTTGTATCTGTTCCCATCCAGTGCGACTGTCACAAATGTATTTATAAATGCTATGCCATGATGTATACATGCAAGTGTAGAAGAGAAGTCTAGACTACTTAAATGCTATTTTGGATTTTTAGTGCATTTTGCATTAATTCCTCTTATAAATGTATAGTCTCTTTTTTGTTTAATGCATGTTTTTTAAACTAGTCAGACTGGATGAGAGAGCCAGGACTTCTCTTTGTAAATTTGTGCCTAAACCCACTAATCAATATATGTTGTGCTTCTCCTAACAAAAACTCCACTTGATAAATACAGCAATGAATCCATTCTATGAAGATTATATAGATTATTACAGATTATAAAAATCTATTACATAACCTTAATAATGGTTAGTCTATTGGAAACTTTCCTTTTTTCCTGATGACCAAAACTCAATGTATGATTATTGGTTAAGCATTAGTCAAGTCAATTTGCCAAGTATTTCATTTAAGTGCATTTATACAGAGCTCGTTTCAAAAGCCAAGCACATCAGCCTGAGTATGAAGACTAGAATCCTGTCCTTAAGTTTACCAGCAATGCCAGTGACCTTTTTCCAAGTCACTCAACCTGTATTTGCCTGAGTGTCATTATTTATAAATATTGGCCTTACCTACCTCATTCACGCAGTAGTTGCAAGGATATAATAACCTCTGAGAAATCATTAGAAATATAGAATTAACATACAAACACAAAGCTTTATGATCTTAAAAATATTAGTCCCTTGGAAGCTCTGCAAATCAGAAATATATTTGAAGAAGGAAGAACAAATAGCAAGTCTTACATGAGGATCAGCAAATCGGTATTATTACTGCTGTAATCAGAATAAAAATTAATAAAATAATTGATGAACATCAATGAATTAAAATGTGTTTGAATTTAATAAACACCTTTGGTTTCAACTAGTTTTCATCTTTGTTGTGTGTTACTCCAGGGAATCAATTCAGGCTGCATTTATAGAATACAAGATCTTATTAAAATTAATACGTGATTACCTTTCAAAATAGAACTGTGGCCAAATCCAAGTACCTGGAAATTTGGTTTTTTAAAAAATGAATACATTCAAATTCATTAATGTTAATTTTTTCCTCTCTGATATAGAGAGCAAATACTCTTTGGTGTTTAGTCATAGCATAGTTAACATTTCTCACAGATCCTTTATAAAATGTCTCTGTAAATATAAAAATTGTCTGAACTTAGAATGTTGCCTTCCTGTTCTTTTACAGAGCAGATTACTCCCAAAGACTTTGTTTTTATTTGGTGAGTAAAAGAGAGTCTTTGGAGTCAGGCCACCATCCGAGTCCTTTTTGGCTGCTTACGTAACAGTGTAAGCTTACGTTACTTAACCTTTTTTAAACACTTTCTTCCCTCAAATATTAAATAATGAAAAACAGTACCAACTTCATGAGATTGTTTGAAAGACTCCATGTAAGAAGGTGTCATGTAGCTCAGCAGAGTGGCCTCCCCTCCAAGGGAACCCCACACTCTCCAGTCTAAGGCAGCATAGTGCAGGAACTGAGCGTGGGCTCTGAAGGGAGACTACTTTCATTCCCTGCTCCACAATATGCGTGGCCTCGAGCAGGTTGTTAAACTTCTTCATGCGTCAGTTCCCTAGTCTGTAAAATGGTAGGGACTGTGAAATTAAAGCAGTACATGTAAAATGCTCGCAATAGTATCCGATGCATACAGCGTTTCATTAAGATGCCACCGATAGTAAGACTTGCCGTTATTGGCACTACAAACAAAAAAAAGCGCTGATGATTATGTTGCTAAGCTGTGTCCTGATTTTCAAGATGTTAAACTGTGAAAATGGGCATCTAAGAATTGGTATAGTGGTACGCGCTCAATGTTTACCATTATTAGAAGAATAAAAAATGAGACTCCCTCCCTCTACTTGTAGTCACATGCAATCTCAGATTAAACACCGTGAGGAGCAGTACAGAACTTCTAAAAATTCCTCTCAAATATTTCCCTAAGCACAGGTCTTTTTAATGCAATGCTACTGAAGCTAGGATTCACACTGCTCCATCTTAGGTAAGGTGGTGTTTCAGGGAGCCCAATACAACACACGAAAATAATTTCAAAAGAATTCCATTCTTCCTTAGACTCTCTCAAAAGATGCTAAAAGGAACCCAACTCATAGCCCTTCTCCTTTTGAATTGTTAATCGCCGAATAGTCCCTGAAGACTTTCAAATGCCAAAACCTTCCACATGCTCCCTCCCTCTCTCCCCTTAGACTTTGGCTCCCAGATATGTGTTAATATTAAGAAGAATGACCTAAGCTCTCTCTTGTGTCTCAGGTTAAGATGCTCTTCCGTGTCACTCTGAGTTGCTAGACAGACACTTGAGCTCTCAGGCCCTCTGCTGAGCCATGCCATCAGGCATCTCTACTGTTGTGTCATCATAGTGTGGGGGCCTCCTCTGCATTCCAAAAGGAAGGGGAGCCTCAGTCCTCCTATTCTTAGATCCTCAAATTTTCCGATGAGTTCCATGGTCCCTCTACCCTCCTTGGAGCTGAGCCCTAAGGGGTCATGCTCGGCCCTTTCCTCTCCCTCTGCCCCAGCCTGTGCAGTTATTGTCTAGTCCAGACCGCAGAAAAAAGTCATCGATGTCCCTCTCATTTAGGCCAAAACCTCAGCTCTTGTTTAAATCCAAGCTGCCATTTATTCAAGATTATTGTTTGCCTCAAAGCTATTGCCTAAGCCGTAAACTCCAACACTCCCTTTTGAAATTCAATTCCCAGTCATTTTTTTTATTCAACAGATATTTATTAGACACCGTGATGTGTCAGGCTCTGTTTTAAATATTGGAAATAGAAAAGTGAACAAGACCGAGACCCTGCCCTGGAACTTACATCCAGTGACAGGAACAGTTTTCTGTCTGTTTTTTCAGCAATAACACCAACTTCAGGACAAAGAGGGTGAAGTGCCCTGGCTAACTGAGCAAGGGAAGACAAGGAACTTTGTATGTGGGGTGAAGAAATACATCATTTAACACATAAAATATCATCCCACCGTGAACACTCCTTAAGCAGGTATTCGCCTTTCCTCCACACTCACATCTAATCAGTCACCAGGGTGTCCTCGTGACCTCACAAGTGGCTCTCGGCTTTATCTTGGTTCTCTCCCTGCTACTCAGGGTCTGCCTCTGGGTCTTCAGTTCAAATCACCAGTGGGACTTCTGCCTTTCCACCTGCTCCAGCGCGTTCTCCTGCACCAGCTCCCATTAAGCTGTTTCCTTTTTAAACTTTTCCAAGGCTCTGATAACCTGTAGTGAAGCTCAGTGCTTTAATTTTGCAATAGGGCTCCTAAACAGTCTACCTTCTATATTCCATTATTTTGGTACCATAAACTATTCCAGTCTAATTTCCTGCAATTAGCTCCTGCCCTAACAACACGTGCTGGCAATTCTCTGTACTTTTGTTCATGCCTGGCATACCCTTCATTTCTTTCTTAGCCTGAAAAAAATCCCACTAACCCTTTATGGTCAAGCTGCAATGTCATTTGTTATTTTCTCCTGAAAGTCTCCATGCCTCTCTTCATGTCATTACTTGTCACTACTTGGCGGGGCACGGGGGGAAGTGAGCAGCTTAGTGATATCACTTCCTTCTGGCCTGTTTCTGTATGGCTAGTGACGCTCATCCCACTGCTGGAAACTGCTTATTCTCAAACTTGAGGTGCAAAATCAGTGTCTCTCTCTCTCTCCCTGCCCCCACCCCCCACCCTGTCTCTCTCTGACCCCTCATCCGCTCATTTTCTGGCCCTTAGATTAACTAAGTCCCAGAATGATTGAAATGGGAACATCTTTTCCTTCAGGGAAAAACTCTATCCTCCCAATAATTAGGGTGTACCCTTGCCCCCATGGCTGCAACAATCCAAAATAGTTCCCCCTTTTTTAAAAAATTTCTTGAGCTCTGAGATATAAGATCTTATCCTCAGTGACATAATTACATAGTTAAGAGTAAATTACTATATAACTTAATACACAGTCTTAGAAAACAAAGAAATGAGGAGATGTTAATTAGGAATGATCACTAAACAGTGGCTATATTTGCTTGTTTCTTCTTCATAGTACGTTAAGTGGCATTTAAAATGCCTTTCCAAAATACATCTACAACAGCCGTATTTTTT
Organism: Daubentonia madagascariensis; assembly: GCA_023783475.1. Taxonomy (NCBI): domain Eukaryota; kingdom Metazoa; phylum Chordata; class Mammalia; order Primates; family Daubentoniidae; genus Daubentonia; species Daubentonia madagascariensis. The sequence continues at coordinate 19,395,577 of JAKFHU010001815.1, read as the reverse complement.
TAAATGTAGAATTCGAACAAGAGTCAGCTCTGAATATGGTTTGGAGGTACAGTAAGAGCCTGTGAACAGCGGAGAAGATGGTCATGGTGAAGGGGATGAAGAGATGGGTGGAAACACTGAGCAGAAAGTGGCAGAGAGGCGGGGGTTGGGTTTGAGTTTTGGTTCATTTTTAGCCATTTTTTTCTTATTTAAAGGCTCATCTGGCGGGGCGCGGTGACTCACACCTGTAATACCAGCACTCTGGGAGGCCGAGGCGGCAGGATTGCTTGAGCTCAAGAGTTCAAGACCAGCCTGAGCAAGAGCGAGACCCCGTCTCTACAAAAAACAGAAAAATTAGCCGGGCATCATTGCACGTGCCTGTAGTCCCAGCTACTCGGGAGGCTGAGGCAGGAGGATTGCTTGAGCCCAGAAGTTTGAGGTTGCAGTGAGCTACAATGATGCCACTGCACTCTACCCCAGGTGACAGAGTCAGACTCTGTCTCAAAATAAAAAGGGTCATCAGTGTTCAGGCCAGCTTCTGAAGGTGTCTGAAGGAAAGATGCTACATAGATCAGAACATAAAGTATAGAAAATGTCTACATTATAAAACATGTGCTATAGCAGAGCTCAGTGCACTCCCAAAAAAGCTGAGTTTAAATTAAGTCCTCACTCTGGATTTTTTATATAATGTAGCAGCATACGTTCATTCAGTTATTTATTCATTCACATATTCATTCAACAGATACCTGATACATTGCCTCGCAATACATTTGAGCATAAACATATAAAGTTGGTTAATTAGACGGAGCTCCTGAGCTCCTGAAGATCACAGTCCACTGGCAGATATATAGAACATACATGTAGAGCATACAGTGATGAAATACAGTCACTGAAATCCATTGATAAGGGTAAGCTCAAACACAGAGGAGAGGTACCAACCTGGCCGTAGGAAGTGAGGAGATGCTTCCTCAAAGGGAGTGGCCATAAAGAGAACCCAAAGGATGAACAGAACTACACTAAGCAGCAACTGGAATGTTAAAATATCATTCCAAACCTCAAGGGCCAATTGAGAAAGGTGGGTAGTTCAGAGTGGCTAGACTATGTGGAAGGAGGGAAATGCCAAAAATTGAGGTCTTAGAGACCAAATCATGAATTGCACTCAGCCTGAGAGGAATGAGAAGACCCTGAAAAGTTTTAAGTAGGAAAATAAAGAAATAAGATAGGCGGGTTAGAAAGATCACCTTCTCCCCTGGAATGGATTAAACTATTCAGTGGATTTAATACAGGAGGAAATAAAATCCATGCTGGCTTCAATGTGAGAATCCAATCTATTTTATATAAAATGTGCTGTGTGGCTTTTGCTTAAAATATAGAAAACTGAAAAGAGTTTACCTCCCACCCTAATAACAAGAAAAGGCCAGATAATCTATAAAATCATAACCCTTCTCAAGCCCATGAGAGAGCTAAGGTCACAGGGCAACCAACTCATCTGAAATACAAGTAAGGACAGGGCCCTCCAAGGAGAGACAGGAGGAGGCACCAGCTTCCCTGGGGCAGAGTGTGGAAGAAGGATAGGGCTGGCATACATGTGGGCAAGCAGATTTGAGCTATATCTTTTATGGAATTGCTAAAGGCCAAGTGTGGGCTAGCATAAGATCATAAAATCCCTGGGGAGCCACAGACATGAAGGGAGTTCACACCCATTCACAGGCTCTTCACCTCAGACCCCATTTCCTGCTCACAAGAAAGGTTGGGGCTAGGGGTGAGAAACAGGAGAAAGGTTTCCCTTCTGGCGAAGGTCTGGGGAAGCAGAGAAGTCATCACTGTGAGAAAGGCACGATGCCTTGCCTGGATCCTTATTCTCTGTCATACAAAAGCCTTAAGCAATTGTGGAAAGTTCATCAACTCAAAATGGACTAAACACTTAAATGGAAGACCTGGAACTGTAGAACTGCTAGAAGAAAACATATGGAAAATGCTTCTTGACATTTGTCTGGGCGATGATTTTTGGATATGACACCAAAAACACAGGCAACAAAAGCAAAAATAGACAAGTGGGATTGTGTCAAACTAAAAACCTTCTGCACAGCAAAGGAAACAATCAACAAAATGAAAAGAAAACCTGCAGAATGGGAAAAAATATCTGTAAACCATATGTTTGGTAAGGAATTAATATCCAAAGTATACAAGAAACTCATACAACTGAGTAGTAACAAACCAAAAACCTAATTAAAAAATGGGCCAGTGACCTGAATAGACATTTCTCAAAAGACAATGTACAAACGGCCAACAGGTATATCAAAAAATGCTCAACATCATTAATCATCAGGGAAATGCAAATCCAAACCAGAATGAGATATCACCTCATATCTGTTAGAATGGCTATTACTAGAAAGACAAAAAACGAGTGTTAGAGATATGGAGAAAGGGGAACCCTTGTACACTGTTGGTGAAAGTGTAAATTGGTGCAGCCATTATGGAAAAACAGTAGGGCAGTTCCTCAAAAAATTAAAAATAGAACTACCATATGGTCCAGCAACCCCACCTCCACTTGTGTGTATATATCCAAAGAAAAATCAGCATTTGAAAGAGATATCTGCACTACCATGTTATGTCCATTGCAGCATAATTCACAATAGCCAAGACATGGCATCAACCTACGTGTCCATCAGTGGATGCACGGACAAAGAAAATATGCGATAAACATACACACACACAAATACGGAATGGAATATTACTCAGCCTTAAAAAAGGAAATCCTGCCATTTGTGATAACATGGATGAACCTAGAAAATATTATGTTAAATAAAATAAAACAAGCACAGAAAGACAAATACTACATGATCTCACTCATAAATGGAATCTAAAAATTTGAACTCATAGAAGCAGAGAGTAGGGATTGCCAGGGGTTGGAGGGGTGGGGAAATGGGGTGATGTTGGTCAAAGGGTACAAAGTTTCAGTTATGCAGGATGAATAAGTTCTAGAGATCTAATATACAGTATGGTGATGATAGTTAATAATACTGTATTATGTACTTGAAATCTGCTAAGAAAGTAGATCTTAAATGTTTTCACCATATACAAAAAAAAATAGTAGTGATATGAAATGATGGATATGTTAATTAGCTTGACTATGGTAATCATTTTAAAATGTCCATGCATATCAAAACATCACATTGTGTAAGTATACAGATTTTTTTATTTGTCAGTTATACCTCAATAAAACTGGAAAAGGATTTCTAGGAATAAAACACAGTAACTCAGACGTAGACTGCCTTCAGTGGACTCATTAGTAGACTCAACACAACTGAGAAAAACAACCAATGAACTTGAATATAGGTAAATAAAATTACCTAAAAATGAAAAAATAAAAAAGATTAACAAATATTTTCAAAAATGCAGGAAAAATAATTATTTAGACTAAGAAAAACTGAAAGTAAAGGAAATGTTAAAGTTTTCATGTAGCAGAAATATAGTATCTAACATAAACTTGTGTCTACACAAAAATTGAAGAGCACAGGAAATGATAAAAATGGAAGGTAAATATAAAATTTATTTTTTTACTTATTTTCAATTACTCTAAGAGAGAATTGTGTGTTTTGGTGCTGAGTAAAATGGAGAACACCTACTCCTGTTTGTCTCTCCAATTAAATGCACCAAAAAAGGACAGAATGCAAGTAATGTTCAGCAATGTAGACATGTTCAATATGGATATCAAGTTGGAACACATATGAGAACTCTGAAAAGTTAATAAGAGCAGTCAGATCATGGAAGAAGAATAGAATTTAAAGTGCTATGGATGTGGCACCATTTCCCCCCTGATCTGAATGCAAAAATGCAGCATGGAACTTGGAAGTTGGCATTTAGATAAAGACGGAAAGAAATCTGGGAGTGGCCCTCTAGTACCGGCACACAGAGTAGAAAAAGGAGCTTGTAATGCCCAGAGAATGTGCAGATATCAACTAGGTTTTTTTCTGCCATATGTTCTCTTCTACCACATCCTCCAAGCAATCCTGTGGTGACAGTGGCAGAAGCCACAACAGAAGGTGGCTTGAACTAATCTCTAAGGAAGGAAGCCTTCCTCTCCAATCAAAGAACTCCAGTGCTTTTTCCCCTCTTTCTCTGTCTTTCTACCACTCGCCCCGGGAGGTGGATGCAGGTGTAAAAGTTTACAAGAGAGTAGCTTAAGTAAAGCCCAAGCTTTCTGGCTGTAGGACAAAATAGAGACGCCCCAGAAAATCAGAAAGTACCAGAGAAGGAGAGGCTCAGAAAAGCAACCTTGGAAATTTGATGATAAACTCCTGGGCTCACCCATGAGTTGTACATGCATGAATGTGATTATAATCAGTATACAAAAACTTTGAGAATGGAATTGACAGGGAAGTCAAGGGAAGTTTTTTGAAGCACCCAGTGGTATCTCAAAACCAGTCATGTGTCCTCCTGAAAGGACTCATCATTTTTTTTTTCCTTCCGACTTAGATCAATTTGATGGCCGGTGGAACTGGCCCCAAAGTGCCCTGCAGGCCTCCTCCTAAGGCCAGATCCAGGCAGGGACCACTGAGGTCTCCCGGCTGCTGGTGCCACCCTGGAGTCTGTGCAGAGGCGGGGCTGCTCTTCTTGCTGCCTCCCTCGCACCACACGCTGAGACGGCGCCAAATGCTGCCTGTGCCCCAAAGCCCCACAGAATTTTGGTCCCAGTGGTCCCTTTCCTTTCTATTTGTAGCCCTGAAGCGCAGGTTCAGGCACAGTCCTTAGGGCTTGGAGAAGTCATCCTTTGAACTAGACAACTCATCGGCCTCCCTCACCTTCTCCCATTAGCACGAATTTCCCTTCTTCCGCTGAAACCTTACTATTTTCCTCTCCTTTACCCCCTGCCCCAGAGTTTCATAACCAGCTCTTTGACATGAGGCCTGTGCTTCATTTGGAAGCTCTCATTACGTAAGTGCAAAAGTGCTGATGCTTTCAGTGGGTTCCGAAACCCAGAGTGGAATCGGAGGTGTCCTGGCTGCCTACCCCTGTGTGCAAGAGAAGGGAAGTGACATGCTATTGTCTTCTCCTTAAGACATTCTACTAACAGTATATGATTACAGCATATGTCACCCCACTGGGAATTCACGAGTAGAGCTTACCCTGGAGACCCCCTGGGGAAGTGAGGCCTGGTCCCTGGTTCTAGCAGTTGTTTCCCCAACGGCTAATGGAAAACTCTTCCCTCCGGATGGCTATTACCACTGCATGTCCTGCGCATCCTCTCGGTGCAGGACACGTGGGCCATGGCGCTCTGTAGATCTGCAATGCTTCAGACGTCATGGCTGTAGGATGAGTAAAGGCTCAACAAGTTTTGCACTCCTCTTCCAAACCCCAAACCTGACGACAGCCCGCCTGTCATGGTGTTCCGATTGGGTAAAATCCAAAAGCAGTAGTGATCAGGATGATCTTTCAATATTTAAAGGGAATCTAGAAGCCATGCTCTAAACCTCATATTTGGAGTAATTATAAATATGTTTACTTAGGCTCACCCAACATCATAAATTCAACCCGTACAGCAATTCCTTTGGAACCCACCTGAAGGCCTCTTGCCTTTCCCCCACCTGACCGCAGAGCCGCTGTCTTCAGGCCTGTCTTGGAGTTTTGCTCTCAGCCTCACTCCTGATTCTCCCCCTTGCAGGGGTCACTCTGACTTTGAACTCGAGTGTGTGTCCCGATCAGACCTCCCTTTCTTGCATGGGTCACTCCAGCCTTATATCTTGTACGGACCCTGCTTCAATTTCACTTTCCCAAATGAATTGCCACGCTTTGAAATAGATGTGTGTGCTTAGCTTCCTCTGCACAATTACCCCTCAAGCCTCTTCCTTCATGCCTCCCTGGGCCTGTTACTCATCCTCCCTCCTCCGTCCCGGCAGGGCCCCGATAGCTCCAGCTCCGCGCTTTCATGCTCATTTCAGAATATCCCGGTCACTTTTTTCCCCCTAAAGTTATTCCTTCTGTAGGACGTGCTCTTTATTTCCATCCTGTTTCTAGCAAATGTCTCTTTAGACGTCTATGTTGAGAACAGAGAAGGCAAGTACACTCACCTTCATTATGTGCCAGGTGATTTCCAGTGTTCTCATTTAATATTCGTAACTATTTCACAAGAGAGAAATGACTGAGTGGACGAGGCGGCTTGAGGTTTATGGAAAGAGGTTTAATAACATGCCTAGGGTTGCCTAGCCGGCAAGGGACAGAATTTACATTTAAACACAGATCTATATGATTCCCAAACTCCTGTGGTGGTCTTTTCATCACACAGCACTGCCTCCAAAACATTATTAACATTAACAGAATTGAATTTTAACTGAAAGTGTCTGGAGACATAGATTTGTTTGAATTCTATTGGTATTCCTGGAAAAGAAGTATTTCAAACTGCACAGAGGTGATTCCTTAGCAAACAATTTCTTAGAATGCAGAATTCTAGAAATGGAAAGGATGTGAGAGATCACTCCACCCCCTTATGTTTGAGGAACCCAGGGAGGTTGCATGGCTTGTACTGTGGGCTCCCGGAGGCCAGGTGTCCTGAGACATGCATCACAGCTTTGTGAGTGCCAGGAGGCCTCTTCTCCAGCAGGAGAGGATTTCACTCTGTGGCCCCACATCTGTGGCCCCACATCTGGAGGGAAAGCCCCTGGTGAGAGCTGAACCGATGCTCTGTCTTCTGAAGACACTGTCAGGACTCATCCCTCACTCCAGCCATCCCCTTTTTCCTGGACCACCATGAGATGACACAGCTGGGTCTCTGTCATCAACGGGAATCTGCACACTTACCCCCATTCCTTCCATAGGCTCTCACACCGTGCACATGCACGCCCCCAATCCATTCATCTGTGTCCCCTAAAACTCACAGTCGTTAGTGTATTTCCCCGCTCCTCAAGTGGTTCACTTCCTTCACTTAGTTGCTCTAACCACACCCCAATGACACTGCTTGGTGCAACCCTCTAAGTAGAAGCTACTTGTCCTTCTCCCATCCTCAGCCCCTAAGGGCCTAGAGAAGGAGTAGGCATCCTTCTTAACTTTCTTAACTCTCTTTACTGCCTTGAAAAATCAAAATCACAATTAGATGAGAACTCCCTCATCTTTCTACCACGTGCATCTGACTCATCTGCTCTGCCGTCCCCTCTCTCTCAGTGGGAGTGTCCAGGCTCTGAAGGGGCCACCCTCCCCGCTTGGGCACTGGACTCCATCTCCCCCACCTCCTCAAGGACTTGTCCTCCAACCTTTCCCTCTCCCTCCTGTGTCACGTCTCCTCTGCCTCTGGCCCCAGGTCGTCAGCGCACAAACACACTGTGGTACCTCCTGCATTTAAAACAGGTACGCCTTCCACTCCAGGCCACGCCTCCCAGGTACGTGCGACACCGTTTCAGAGCAAGTGATCAGACTCACACTCTCCACACCTCAGTTCTGTAACTTTCCCAAGTCCCACTCTGTTCTCCTAAAATGGCTCTAGCCGAGGTTACTGACGACATCCATGTTGTCACATCCAGTGGGGTCTTCTCTGCTCAGCAGCCTTCTCTTGGCTTCTGAAGCATTTTCTTCTCCTTCTATACCAGTTGCAGGATGTCTTCTCTGCTTACACTCCCTTTCCCGTCGGTAATCTCATTTGGTCATTTGAACACCATGACTCCGAAATTTACCTCTTCAGCCAAGATCTCTCCCTAAATGACAGGATCCCGTATGGAGGTGTCCATTTGACATCACAAAGTCAGCATGTTCAAAACAGAACTTTTCTGCTTTGGAAGTAGTGGTGGTGGTCGCACAACATTGTGGGTGTCCTAAATGCCACTGCATTGTTCACTTTAAAATAGTTTATTTTATTTTATGTTATGTGAATTTGACTTCATTAAGGAAAAAAGTTTAAAAGCCCAGAACTTGTGATTTCCTTCTCCACACAAACTTGGTGGTCCCCCAGGGTTCCCCTTCTCAGTAAATGGCACAAGTGCAGCCACCTCCCCTCAGCTTCCCACTTTCCCTTATGTGCAAATCCTGACCACACACTGTCCTCTGCCACCGTCCACTCCTCTTCACCTCCACGCAGGCCGCCTCGTCCACGTCTCTGCCATCAGCCCTTACAACTCTGGTCCATCCCCTTCCTCCACTCTGCCTTTCTACCATACTCTCTCTGTCACAGTCAACATGACATTTAAAAATGTAAATCAAACCATATTACTTTCTGATTACAGCCTCTAACAGATTCCCATAATACTTAAAATAAAAGCTAACTCCTGACCATGTCTGCAGGACTCCCCAAGGTCTGACCCCTGCCTATACCTTCTCTGACCTAAACTCTTGCCGTTTTGCTTCTCCCTCACTACACTTGAGTCACACTGATCACCTTTCATTGCCCTGAAAATGCCCAGCTCATTTCTGCTGATTTTGTTAATGTGTGTGTCTTTCTTTCCTGCTAGAAGGTAAGCTGTAGAAGCAGGCACTTCATCTGCTTTGTTTAGCCCTCTATCTCCAGTAACTGGAAAGTCCCAGACACATAGTACGTGCTAAATAAATAAGTGTCAAACAAATGAAGTAGGTCCACAGTTCTTTCTGGCTCTGTTTTTTCACAATAGTTTCAAAGCGTTTCAACACTATAAAAAAAAGCTATACAAACTAAAATAAAAATGTAATTTCAAGATGGATTTGGGTCAAATCAAAAACAATAAACAAACATAAATAAATATATTAGAAGAAAATGTAAAATATGTGTACAATTGTGTGGTAGTTGAGATTTTCCTAAGCAACAAAGGAAACAAAAACCATTAAAGAATATACAGTCATATTTATCTCTATATACACACAAAATTTTATTATATGTTATAAAACAAAGTTAAAATTTTAAAAATATATAGAGAAAAATATTTACAACACATATGATAAGTTAAAAAGTGACATTTTAAGTATACAACAAGTTCCTACTATTTGGTGTTATGTGCATAGGGGTTGGCCATTTTACCTTCTTTCCACTTTGGAATATGTTTGAAATTTTATGTAAGAGAAGAAAAAAAGTAAGAATGAGAACAAGATATTTTACATTAAGATGAGGTGTTTTAAAGAAACCATTTGTCAAAGTAAACTAATGAAACCCAATCACTGTAATGAAGTACAGAAAGACCACTGGGAAATTTTTATGATGTCCTCCAAGATCAGCAGTTGTCTGGAGCTGGAGAATGGGGTTCGGGGGATGATGATTAAGGGGAATGGAGTTTCTTTATGAGGTAAAGAAAATGGTCTAAACTTGACAGTGGTGGTAGAAATACAGCACTTTGAATATACTAAAAGCCATTGAATTGTACTTTTTATTTTTAAGAGACAAGTTCTCACTCTGTCACCCAGGCTGGAGTGCAGTGGTGTCATCACAGCTCACTGCAGCCTGGAACTCTTGGGCTCAAGCGATCCTCCTGCCTCAGCCTCCCGAGTGGCTGGGACTACAGGCGTGAGTCACTGTGTCCTGAACTGTACTCTTTCAATGGGCGAATGATATGGTATGTTCACATCTCAATATTAAGTACATCTGAATAAAACTGTTTAAAAAGAAAAAGAAGCTTCTACTAATTATGAAGAAAATTATAACTTAAAACAAGCAAAATATGAATAGGCATTTCATAGAAGAGGTGATTTAGGTGGCCAATAACATTAAAGAAAGACGTTCATCTTCCCCTGCACTCAGGGAGACATAAAAAGTAACAATGAATTGCTAGTTTTTACCTGTCAAATGACAACCCTTTTAAAGAGTTTTAAAGAGCGATCCAGGCTGGAAAGATTCAGGAAACGAGCACTCTCTCTGTTCATTGCCAATGGGATTTGTGGTCGATCTGCTTGTCCTCCCCTAAAATCTTTACCAGCTTTGAGTGACTTGCTTGACAAATAGAAAATGGAAGAAGTGCCTGGGATTTTTAAGGCGAGGTTGTACAAAGCCTTGCAGCTTCCGCCGGAGCTTGGGACTGCCATGGTGGCAAGACCTCTGTTTTGGAGAGGGCGTGGGTGGAGGTCCTGAGGACACACAGACAGAGAAAGAGCTTCCTGGCCAGCCCTCAGCCATCCAAGCCATCCCAGCAGTAGGCCCAGACACCATATGGATCCCAAAATGAACTATCCCCCACTGAATTCTGTTCCAGTGCAGACTCATCAGTGAAGTCCTTGATTGATTGCTGTTGTTTTTAGCCACCAAGTTATAGGGCAGTTTGTTATGTAGCAATGAATAACAAAAACAAGAGTGAATTGTTACAACCATTATGTGAAGTAACCTGGTAACACTATTAAAATAAAAAGTATCACACACTTCAAACCAGAAATACTACTCCTTGGAATCTATCCCAGGGAAATAAAAGCACCGGTACATAGGATATAGGAACAAGAATGTTTCTTGCAGCATTTTGCTGCAGGGGAAAAAAGACAACTTAGCAAAAATACAGCAGTCTATCACTAGAGAATATTGAATATTATAATATATGTTTTAAAAAGGAACAGAGTGGTATCAGTTGTCTTGGAGAGATTTCCACAAAGTAAAATGCAGAAAAGTATGCAGAACGTGATCTTGTTTTTGTAAACCAAAGAATGAAGGAAAAAGCCCTCAAATGTGCATATGCATACCATATTTCATTAAATCTCAGATTGTAAGATATCACCATTTCAGAGATATTAAAATGTAAAAAGCAAAATACATCTCAAATTTGATGTAATACAGGGTGTATACATATTACATAAACTGAATAGAAGTAGAAAGAGACACAACAGTTTGTTAACACAGCCTGTGAGGCCTTGTGTTTGGAGTAAAGTCAGTAGGGAGACAAAAAAGGAAAAAAAGGCTGAATTTAAAAAGCACACACACTCGAGATACTACTCCATTTTCCTGAAATATGTGTGTTTACAAAGAAACTAGACTGGAAAAAAAAAGATCTATGTCTAAGATTAACTTCTAGGAATGCCCATGAAAAATTCTCAAATGAAAAAAAGCAAGTTATAAGGTGATGAACATAGTATGATTTTCTTTGGGTAAAAACAAACAAACAAACACCTGCACATGTTTATATCTTTATAAGGATGGAGAAGTTTGTGGGAGGTTATACTCCAGATTGGGCTTGATTATTCTTTATATTGTGACACTTGTGATAAGAATGATTACTTTGTGATTTTACAAAACTAAATCAAATTAAAATGGAGAAAAATTCAGGAAAAAAAATACATCATGTTGCCATATAGCTGAAATAAATTTGATACGTTCATTTCTAATTCAAGTGTCCTTGCCAATAACCATCATTATCACCTCAGGCTCATAATAAAGGAGCAAGTCATTGCTAATTCCTCAGTGATCAATGACAAAATTTAACCAGGCAATCCACATGGTTTATATATCTTAGTGTATTATAATCATTCTTGTCATCCTAATTACTCAATCAAACATCTAAAAAATTACCACTGGTTATGCAAAAATTAAAGGCTTTACTCAGATCTTGTTGAAAAACATCAGTGCCATGTTACCATTAAGAAGAGACTAAAGTATAATGAAATCTGTTCCCAAGTGCAACTGATTTTTTTTTCCCTATCTTGGGAGGTAACCAAAAGACCACTGGAGCTAGAGTCAAAAGTCAGAAGTCTTATTCCAGTTCTCAGTGGGAATGCTTTCAGCTTTTCCCTGCTGGAAGTCCTAGCCAGAGCAATCAGGCAAGAGAAAGAAATAAAGGGTTTCCAAATCAGGAAAGAGGAGGTCAAATTATCACTCTTTGCTGATGATATGATCTTATATCTAGAAAACCCCAAAGACTCCACCAAGAGACTTTTAGAATTGATAAATAAATTCAGAAAAGTTTCAGGTTACAAAATCAGTGTACATGAATCAGTACCATTTCTATATACCAATAACAGCTGAGAGTTAAATCAAAGACTCAATACCATTCACAATAGCTACAAAGAAAATAAAATAACTAGAAATATACTTAACCAAGGAGGTGAAAGATCTCTACAAAGAGAACTATGAAACACTGAGGAAAGAAATCACAGATGACAAAACAAATGGAAAAACATACCATGCACATGGATCGGTAGAATCAACATTGTTAAAATGTCCATACTTCCCAAAGTGACTTATAGATTCAAGGCAATCCCCATCAAAATACCAACATCATATTTCACAGATCTAGAAAAAAGAATTCTAAGCTTTGTTTGGAAGCAGAAAAGAGCCTGAATAGCCAAAGCAATCTTAAGCAAAAAGAACAAATCTGGAGGCATCACATTATCAGACTTCAAACTATACTACAAGGCTATAGCAACCAAAACAGCATGGAATTGGCACAAAAATAGAGACATAGACCGATGGAACAGAACAGAGAACCCAGACATAAAACCATCCACATACAGCTGACTGATCTTTGACAAAGCAGACAGCAAGTGCACTAGGGAAAAGAAGCCCTATTCAATTAATGGTGCTGGGAAAGTTGGATAGCCACATGCAGAAGATTGAAACAGGTTCCATATCTCTCACCACTCACAAAAATTAATTCAAGATGGATAAAAGACTTAAATGTAAGGCATAAAGCCATAGGAATTTTATTACAATAAAAATTTTTTACAATAAAATGTAGGAGAAACTACAAAACTACAAAACTAAAAACAAAAAACTAAACTAAAAAACAAATTTTTTTACAATAAAATGTAGGAGAAACTCTTCTGGACATCAGTCTAAGCAAAGAATTTATGACTAAGACCCCAATGGCAATCACAGCAACAACAAAAATAAATAAATGGGACTTGATTAAATTAAAAAGCTTCTGCACAGCTAAAGAAATAATCTACAGAGCAAATAGACAACCTACAGAATGGGATAAAATATTCACAAGCTATAGCTCCAATAAAGGGCTAATATCCAGAATCTACAAAGAACTCAAGAAAATCAGCAAGAAAAAATCAAACAACCCCATTAAAAAGTGGGCAAAAGACATGAACAGACACTTTTCAAAAGAAGATAGGCAAATGGCCAATAAACATATGGAAAAATGCTCAACATCACTAATCATCAGGGAAATGCAAATTTAAAACAACAATGAAATATCACCTTACCCCAGTTAGAATGGCTTTTATTAAAAAGTTCAAAAACAACAGATACTGATGGGGATGTGGAGAGAAAGGAACACTCATACACTGTTGGTGGGACTGCAAATTAGTACAACCTCTGTGGTAAACAGTATGGAGATTCTTCAAAGAACTAAAAGTAGACCTACCATTCAATCCAGCAATGCCACTACTGGGTATTTACCCAAGGGAAAAGAAGTCATTATGTCAAAAAATACACCTGTACCTGAATGTTTGTTGCAGCACAATTCACAATTGCAAAGATGTGGAATCAACTCAAGTGCCCATCAATTCATGAGTGGATTAACAAAATGCGTTATATATATACTATGGAATACTACTCAGCCATACAAAAGGATGACTTAATGCCTTTTGCAACAATTTGGATGGAACTGGAAACCATTATCCTAAGTGAAGTATCTAAAGAATGGAAAAACAAACACTACATGTACTCACTATTAAATTGGAACTAACCAATTCAACCAATTGGAACTAACCAAAGGGCACACATATGCACAGAGGAAAGTAAAATTCAGTGGACATCCAGCAGGGGGAAGCAGGGAGGAGGAGTTGGGCAAAAACCTACCTCACAGGTACAATGAACACTATCTGGGTGATGGGCACACTGATAAGCCTGACTCAAACATAAAAAAATTGATACATGTAACCAAAACCATTTGTACCCCTGTAATATTTTGAAATAAAAATCAAAGTCAAGAGTCAAGACTGATTTTCAGTTGTATGCCTTTCCAGCTGTGTGTGCCCATGAACAAATCATTTCTTTCTCAGAGAGGCTCATTTATAAAAGGACAATGAAAATCCTAGCAACACCTGTCTCAGGGATCATTATGAAGACTACATGAGAAAATGCAAGTGAGAGCATCTGTAGTATGTCTGGCACATGAGAATACTTAGAGTCCAAGAGTCTTACTAAGGATACAGTAAAGGACAATGGCATTTTAAGACAGGAGTCTCCATCTTCCTCATTTGCCAGCATATTAATAAACTCCTCTTTCTTTCTCCTTGAACCACTTGTCCTTGTTCTTCTGATGAGGCCTCAGGGACAAGTGCCAAACTTTTGGTAACAGAATTTGGCATCTCTGGGTGGGACCATTGGTGCCCCAGTAGAACGGCACCCGGTGACTGCTGGAGGAAGCAGGGAGCAGCCCCGGGACAAGCCACGGGTTTTTACTGGTCAGAGCGGTTTCTTTTCAAGACGAGAGAGTATGGGGTGGCCCCAGCAGCTGCCGGAGCATGTTTTAGCTCCAGGGAACTCCCATCTCTCCCCCGCCCCGGAGGAGATGCAGCTCCCCACAACCTGAACTGAGCTGAGGAGAAGGAAATAGATTTGGGAAGTGTGGTGACAGCCTCGGCCATTTGAGTAGGTTCCCGGGTGTGCATGGCAAGACCCTTGATTCCACCCATTTGGGGGAGGTTTTCAGACCTTCCTGCTATTTGTTTGGAGGTGCTGTTTGAGGGTGGAAGTCACAAGGTTGAGTGGAACCAGGGAACCTGGCACATTTGCAGTTCCCAGGGGACTGGGGGGGATTGGGAGATGTTGGATATTGTCTGAGAGAATCTGGTTCTTGGTTGTGCCTTTTGGATTAGGAGATGTTGGTTTTCAATTGAGAATTTGGTTCTTTGTTTGTGGTTCCCATTTGATAGGCCCTGGCATTTTGTGTTGGGAATTCCCTGTAGTGTCTGTGTTTATTTGGTAGTTTTCGTTGCAACACAGAGAAGCTCCATCTGAAAGCCCCTTGGGGAAAATCTTGGCTGAATGGCCAAACTTACAGCTATAAGTCTATGTCCAAAAGAGAACTCAACTTATGTGCTGGAGTGTGAGGAGAAGTGGTTGTTGAACGAAACCTTGAATTATTATACTGTCTTAAAACCGGAATTATTTTGTCAAAGGCCAGGTAAACGGGACGAGATCCCATATGTACGACTGCATAAAGACCTGGAATAAAGTTAATGGCACAAGACAGACTTCCATTGGTGGTGCATGGGATAGTGTCAATACTTTATTTTAGTGAAACAGTCAGTCTGCACCAGTTCTGGGTTGGCTGCGACAGAGGCAAGGTGCCATGTGTGACTGCAGCCTGGAGGCGCACCGGGCAGGAGGGGGTACTGGCGAGCACAGCTCCTGCTGAGCGGCGAGGGGGCAATGGGGGTGGGGGGTGCGCCTGCCCACTGAGTGCCCCCAGGCGCGAGCACGTGATATGGCCCTGTTGCCACTCACTGCACTGCTGCCGCCGTGTCAGCCATGGTGGGGGAGGGCTTGACTGGAACTAATTCCCCAGTCCTACACCATAACCCGGGGTTATGACTTGGGGGTGCAATGGTCCCTCCTTCTAAGCAATTTGGCTAAAGGGCATCCACAACTGGAGCAGGGCAATTTATGTACAATCAGTTTGCGTTTTGTAAAAAGGAAGGACACTGGAAAGCATCGCCCAAAAATTGCAGAGGACTGCAGGTAAGAAGAAACACCCAGGAAGGAGAGCAAATTTTTTTTTTTTTAAATCCAGGACTCAGATGGTGAAGGAAGGGGCCCGGGGCCCCTTCCAAATATTCCCCACAGAAGCCCTGGGCAAAATTGACAGTGGGGATTCCCTTGGTGCCAACCTGCATGGACAGAAGTGGTGGGGGGGGCCCTTCCCCCAGGCACCACCCCGACCCCCTGCTCCAGCCGGCCTGGTGCTCTGTGAGCCAGGCAGGGGGCGGTGGGGGAGGGACCAGGTAGCAGTGAGGCAGCCAAAAACAAGTGGTGGCAGAGGAATTTGGATGGTTCTCAGTCACTTTTAAATGGCAAGATCCTGGGACTGGAGTGACCTCATGGATTTAAAAGGGCTATCTTGCCCTGTTTGGTGGGAGCTTAGTGGGACTTGTGGAACCTGCAATTGGACAGCTTTGCAAACAGCAGGTTACTTACCCGGGGTTCCTAGGAATGGCATATGGATCCCAGACTTTGGACTGATGGTAAAGCCCTTGTACGGGGCCCTTAAAGGGGCAGATATGGAGCCCCTGATCTGGCTACTTGTGAGTTCTTATTAAAGACCGTGTCTGTTCTCAATCCTGCCTCCCGATTACCAGCCAAAGAGAATGAGCCTTTGTAGCATGAATGTTTTAGAGGTTCTGGAGACTGTCTGTCAGATCAGCCAATGCCAGAGCCAAATTGGGATCCTTCACCGACGGGAGCAGCTTCATGGACAATGAAGGGCTGGGTATACAGTGATCATGGCAGTGGCACTGCCACCTGGGACTTCAGCCCAGAAAGCTGAGCTCATTGCATTAACCATAACTCTTCAGTTATCCAGAGGGTAAAAGATAGAGATTTATATGGACTCTAAATATGTTTTTATGATGGTGCATGCTCATGTCCATTTGGAAGGAAAGGGATCTCCTGATGGCAAGAAATAAGGATATTAAATATGCTGCTGAAACAATGGCCCTGATACAGGCCGTGGCTGAGTCCAAGCAGGTGGCTAGCATGGCAAAAAGAAATCAGGCCGCTACCAGGGCTGCTAAGGAGGCCTCTGGAGGTGATCTGTTCTTTGGAGCCTTGATGCCCCATCTAGATTTAGCTCCCCTTTAAAACTAAAGGCTGAGGCTCTGACCTTTAGGATGGCACAGCTAAATGAAGACAGAATTCTCATGGACTCATTCTCCTGCCCAAGGCCTTGGTTTGGCCTCTTGTGGGGCACCTGTATAAATGCACACATTGGGAGCCTTGATGGATTTGGTGGGACTTCATTTGGCAGGAGACTGTTTGCAACAAACTATTTATATGCTCAGGGCAGTCCAAGGACAGAGAGGTGACCCACTGCACAAGGGACCCAATATGTGGGGGCCCACCCTTTCCATGATTGGCAGTTTCACTCAGATGCCTACACTTGTATTGGTAGATACCTTTTCAGGCTGGGTAGAGACTTATCCTACCTGAACAGAAGGAGTGTCTGAAGTTACTAGAACGCTTCTGAAGGAACTCACTCTGAGTTGGGCTTTTACCATGCTGGCCTGGCACAGGGACTTTCGCCGAGTTCCTGCACTCATATGCCAGCGCAGAACAGGAATGAGCCTTGGAGGATGACAGGATGTCAGGCATCAGCAGTCCAAGTAAAGAGGCCAAGCAGATGGAGAATGGCATGCTGGTAACAGATGCCGTGGGCAGGCAGCTACAGAGATGGCTCAGCAGCTTCTCCTCCTACAGCAGGGATGTCAGCAGGCTCTGGACCAATGACCCCATTGTCAACAGGACCCAGGAGCACCACAGAGCCCTGGGCATTTCATAAGAGTGACAATGGACCCTCCTTTGTATCAGAGGTATCCCAGCAAGTAAGCAAAAGCCCTGCACCTGGAATGGAAATTGCATGCATCCTGGAATTGATGCAGGAAAGTGGGATAAGGTGTTGCCACTTGCCCTTCTCTGGATAAGGGTACCCCTAGAAGCAGGTTTAAGCCCCTAAGAAATAGCTTATGAGAGACCCTTCCTAGCACTCTGAAGTAAGTATGGTAATATAATTATGAGTAAAGAAGGCAGAGTAAAGCACTATGTCAAAGGAGTGGGTCAGATACTAACCAGTATGCATGAGTTTGCCTCTTTCAGGTCCTTGCCTCAGTTGGAAGCAGAGAGGCAGAAGGGACCCTATGAAGTGCACACCTCATTGAAATTGTCAGAAGTAAACCTTGGGTCCATCATACCAAAGGGAAGAGGGGTCCCATGGAAAAAGAAGACCCAAGCCCTCAATGGAGGGGCCAAACTTTAGGTGATCTAAAATATCTGTTTAAGAAAAAGGGAACGATGAAAATGTTGATCTTTTCTCTAATCTTTCTTTGGTTACTTGTTCTGTCAATAGGATGGAGAGACAACTCCTTAGTGAGGATTTCCCCATGCTGATCTGTTTTGCTACTGGGTTTCTCATCCTAAACCTTGTTCGGTGCAAGTATTTCTGTATATGGTTTCTGAATTGCAGACGCCAGTCTCTTGGATCACCTACCGGGTGCAAGAAATAGCTCTGCACTCAGAAGTCCCATGTTTCTTTTCTAACCCAGCCCTGTATCGGACATTGTGTGCAAGGTGACAGTCCATTTCACCTTGTCAGTCCTCATGGTTATAGTTATTGCTTATGCCCTTTTCACCTGGTAATCTGTACCTTCCATCTAAAACATCGCTCCCATTCAACAGGAAGTAGCTCAATGACTACATTGCCCCTGCTCCCATGGATATGGAAGGGTAAAATTGACAGTGGGCAATATGTAACAGACAGAATGGTCTGAAAAACGGTAAAAATGTTTTCTGTCTCTTTAAAACCACCCCCACTCCTTTTGGAGAACTAAAACCTGCATCCCTGCCTCAGGCCAGTGGTGGGGAGGTGCAGGGGAGTGTCTGTTGTCCTTTGAGCTACAGGAGATGGGTCAGTGGAACTGTTTGGGTGGAGGTCCTGGGTGGATGTCACGGATTGTCTTTGGTGGAGTTGGGACAATCAGAAGCATCAACTGTAGTTGAACAGCAGTAGCCTAGAACTGAAAACCATCCCTTTAAAAGCTCTGTATTTCTGTTTATGATTAGGATGATGGCATTTTAAGACAGGAGTCTCCATCCCCCTCATTTGCTGGCAAATTAATTAACTTCTCAAAAAAATAAATAAAATAAAACAAAATAAAATAAAAGGGTACAATAGGAAGAGGAAAAAAATGAGAATCAAAGACCAAGGTTTTTTCTCATACACTGTTTCCTTGGATGACTGTGGCATTTTGGGTTACCTCTCGTACACTTAATTTCTTCAGCTATAAAATAAGAGAGTTGTTCTGATGATCTTTTCTAGTACTTTATTTATAGAAAAAATCCAATTCTCAAATCTGCAAATTTAGAAAATTTTTATAAATTTGTATTTCTTTGGGAGAGGAGAAGAATTCTTAAACTCTTTATCCATCCCATAAAACTAAGTATTATTTTAGTTGAATGTACTTCACGCACATAAAGGCACCAAAACTTTTCTTTAGTACTAAATTATAATGAAAAATATTTCACAAGGTCCAGATAACAAATGAAGACAAATGTTTCTATAATCCTCTTTCCATGAAAGTACACAATCTTCATTTATCTTCAGGAATGACATCTACTCCTTTAAAAATATTTCCTTTATTAGAAGCATTTTGGTGTCTGACTGTGCCTCCTCTCGGTTCTTATACCTATTATAAACTGTGGAGCCCTCAAATCTCTCAGCTGAGGCACGATTCTGCTGACTGCCTGCATTCCTGCTGCTGATTGATGGGCTTCTTTCTAATGGAGCTGCCAAAAGAGCAAAACGCAGAAACTGTCCTCTGCCCCTATTAGAACTATGGTCCAATAGAATTCTTGTCAAATACTGTAATTCACATTTGTCTCTGCCTGCTGAAATGCATGCTTTATTTTATAACTAACAGTATGTTTTAAAATAATTTCAGTATAATTGCATTCAAGCTAAATTCTGAGTTTTTTGCTTTGTTTTGTTTGTTAATTAATTCAATGTCTTTCTTGACACAAGTTTCCATATTATCACTTGTCTGCCAAAAATATCCAATGGCTCAGGCCAGATACCCCTGTGATGTCTAATTTTATGTGTCTATTTCACTGGGTCATGGGGCATCCGGATATTTAGTCAACCACTGTTTGGGGTGTGTGTGTGAAGGTGTTTTGGATGAGGTTAACTTCTGAATCAGTAGACTGAGGGAAGAAGATTGCCCTCCCCAGTGTGGGGGGCCTCATCTAATCAAGTGAGGACCTGAAGAGAACAAGAAGACTGAGTAAATGGGAACTTCAAGCCTGATCACTTGAGCTGGGACATTGGTCTTCTCTTGCCCTCAAACCAGAACTTACTCCACAGTCTCTTCTGGTTCTCAGGCCTTTAGACTTGAACTGGAACTCTAACCCCAGCTCTCCTCCATTTCCAGTTTACTAACTGCAGAGCTTGGGATTCCTTAGCCCCTATAATCCTGTAGCCAATCCTTATAAAAAATGACATATATATATATAAACCACCTATTAGCTCTATTTCTCTGGAGAACCCTAACTAAGACAACCTCTACCTAGCTTTCAAGGTGTTCCTTAATTTGACCCCTAACATCCATTCTCATTTCAAAAGAATGATATTACTACCTTAGCACTTAACATTACAGCATGCCAAGCACTGTGCTAAGAGCTTTATATGCATTATATCAATTAATCTTTATAAGAATGCCTTGAGGTAGGCCTACTTGTACTTTCTTTTACAGATAAGGACACTTAGATTTTGAGTAATTCTGGGAATTTAGCCCATGTCTGTCTGACTCCTAAATCTGTATTCTTAGTCTGGGTTTATACTATCTCCACAACTTACCTGATGAGTTCTTCTATAATCAAGCCAAATCTTTTCAATTCATTTTGGTCTCCATGTCGTAGAAAGATAATCATTTCTAAACTTCAATGCATAACAGAATCATCTGGGTAATTTTTTATATGTATCTAAGATGCTCAGCTCTAACATTCAGAGCTATAGTTGCTCTGTGGTGCGGTTCAGGAATCTACCTTTTAAATTTTTCAGGTGATTCTAGTAGGTAAAACCACAGGTCAATATTTGGGAATAATGGCCTTAGGGTAGGCTGGTGTTTCTCAAACTTTAGCCCATGTTAGAATCACCAGGAGGGCCTGTTAAAACACAGGCTGTTGGGCCCCTTCCTCAGCTTCTAATTCAGTAGATTTGGGGCAGGGTCCAATAGTCTCCATTTCTAACAAGTTCCCACATGATCCTTCTGCTGCTGGTCCAGGGACCACACTTTGAGAACCACTGGGTTAGGCTATTCTCCTTGTTTTGAATATGCTCCTTCATACCTTCCTCTAATCTAAATTTCTGCTGATTCTTCAAAGCTACCTTCTTCATAACACCTGACCGTTTGGGCTCTTCACCTCCTTCCTCCTCTGCTTCTTGCAGCACCCACTTACCGTGTCACCCAAGCCAGCAGGTCCTGGCAACTCAAGGGAGCACCACGGTGAGAAAAAAATAATTCCTTCTGTTTTTGTCCTTTCCTGCAAATGCAGGACTTCTAACCTCCCTTTTAAAAATGCTCAGTAAATCTGTTTAGGGGATGCCTGGGATGTCCATGTGCACGTGTACTCTCAGCCACCACTGAACTCGGCCATGTGCTCTCCTCCCATTGGTCGGCTCCAGTTTCCCCGATGACATTTATGCTGAGGCTGTCTGGGCAAGGCTCAGGAAGCTGTTGTCAAGATGTCCCACGTTCCCAATGCCGCCTATGCCATGCCTGCTCCATCTGCTGCTGGCACCTCCAACTCAGCACTTCTCAGAGTTTGGATAAGAAAGTCCTCAGCTGTCACTCCCATTGGCTCATTTCCATACTCTGGACCAGGCCCTCTCCCTGGGAGCCAGCCATGGACCCCAGGTACACTCCATGTAACAGAATATTGTGCACCTGACCCTCGACCCTTAATTTTTAGGCTGTGACTGATTCTTCACTTTGGATGAGTTATTTCATAGGGTCACTGAAAGAGCCACCCACTAATCCTCCAAACATGTCTGAGCACGTGTGAATCTGAGGATGAACGCAGCTTCTACTCACGGTGGACACAAACCACACATAGCACTTCATAGTGTGTCTCTAAAAAGAAAGGCAAACTCCTTGAAGTCAAGGATTATTCCTTGTGGTTTAAACTTTGTGCTACTTATGTTTGGCCCACAATGCCTAGAAGACCATAGCACATCCCCAGCTTATCCCCTCTGCAACCTGTCAGCTTTCCATGCCTGTCCCTCTGTAACCGGCTCCATGAACAAATTTCAAGGACCCCTGTATGCTTTTTATAATCCTCTCCTTTAACTAACTACCTGACCTTTTGAGTTGCTTCCCAGAAATGATGGATTTTCCGCAAGACAAAGGAGTTGAGATTCTGAAGGCCCCAGGGCAGACTTCCTGATGCCCCACAACCTGCCCCAAGGCACGCGGCCCTTCCTCACAAAGCCCGTGGTCTCCATTAGTCAGAGAGGTGGATTTGAGGCAGCTTCTTCCATTCTGCCAACACATCTGTCATATTAAAAGCCCCTTTCTTCCTTGGCAGTCCTCATTGTCTCAGTAATTGGATCTCTGTGTGATGAGCATCTGGACCTAGACCGAAACCCCCTTGCGGTTTTGCCTACACCTCTTCCCTCCCACAACGCTTTGCACCTTCCCAATCCTTCTGCTCTTCCAAGGCCAGCTCGAGTGCCTTTACCTTCGTGAACCTGTCTCCCTCACCTTCACCCTCAACAGATTTCCTTGCTCCTTGGTCACCAGTTTGGGGGCTGCTACCACCTAGAGCTGACCCCTTTCTATGCTTCACCCCCCTCCCCCACTTTACCCCTTTCCCCACCCCCACCCCCACCAGCCACCCTGGTGCAGTTGTTTCCCTGCCCCCAAAGGGATACATGGGACTGTCCACACCCGGGAGAATCCCCCTCTCTCACTTTGCTGTTGCCTCAGGAAACCTCTTGGAATCCCCTGGCCAGTTGCCAGCTCCCAGAGGCAGAGCCTTCACTCTGGATCAGATGTTTTGCCTCCCACATTGCCCTTCAGACCCTTCTGGGCTCCCATGACTGGGCTTTAATTATCTTTGATCAAGAGCTCAAACCTGCAAGCCCCCAAATCGAGGGTCAGCTCTGCCACCTCTGTGCCCCTTGCCACTGACTTCAAAAGCTCTTTTATAATTTTATTTTTGCTTCATAATTAAAGAAATTTATTTTATTTTATTTTATTTATTTTATTTATTTATTTTTGAGGCAGAGAGTGTCTCTCTGTTGCTCTGGGTAGAGTGCAGTGGCGTCATCAGAGCTCACTGCAACCTCAGACTCCTGGGCTCAAGCGATCCTCCTGCCTCAGTGTCCCGAGTAGCTGGGACTACAGGCTCGTGCCACCACGCCTGGCTAATTTTTTTTTTTTTTAGAGATCGAGTCTCCCTATGTTGTCCAGGCTGGTCTCAAACTCCTGGCTTCAAGTGATCCTTCCGCCTCGGCCTCCCAGAGTGCTGGGATTACAGGCGTGAGCCACTGCGCCTGGCCCAGAAATTTAAAAATAGTTTTGCACTAATCTTACCAACACAGTTCAATCCAGATTCTTTCTGTGTATGTGTATGTAAATGTATATACAACAGCCAAGAGTTTAGTGTGTTGGTTATTGGTATCAGCAGAGAGAAGATGGTATCCTTTCTTTCAGGTTGAACTGACTTTGCATAACTTGTGAACTCTCTTCTTTTGCATCACTGTTCTTGACATGACTACTGCCATTTTGTTTCTGGGCTAGTAATCGTGTCCAGTCATTAGACGTAAGTTGTGTACTTTTCTGTTATCATCAAGCTTTGGTGTCTCTTCAGACTTTAGGCCTCTATTTGTTCTGTAAGTATTTTTAATTAATAGTTGCATTATTCACAATATGACTCCAAATTTAAAAATCGCTCACATCATGTTCAGGACTGTAAATCTGCATCCTAAAACTTACCAAAGAAGACTTAAAAACACAAACATCCCAGAGGCCTTTGTTTTTCTTTTACCCTCATTTCACTTGACTATATCAGGATGGGATGAGGGTTGACAGCAGATTTTAATCATAACACAGGCTAGAAATTCAGAGACTGTGAACTCCAGATTGGGGTTTGATGTTTGCATATTTACGACCTCAGGGAAATTATTTAAGCTTTTTCTCTGATCCATGACACACTTGTCATGTGTGATCTACGATAGATACTGAAAACTAAACATGGGCTTATCTCCTTAGCAGGATAAAATAATTAGCACATTCATTTATTAGAGCAGTAGTTTCCAAAAAAATTCAGATATCTGCCTCCCAACCAAACCCGCAGCATTTGACTTTTAAGTAGTTCTGATGTGTAGCCAGGCTTGAGGACCCCTGGAATTGCAGGACAGGCTTGAGAACTGCTTCTGCCGTGGACACTTACTATCCATCTTTAGGAGGAATTAGTTCAAACTTTCGTCCTCCTGCCTAATTTGTTGGTAACTAATGACAGATGGCCATGTTTGAATCATCACAGACATGCCAAGTTTTGAGCCCTTGCAGTTCACAGCAAGATCTAGGCTGTCAGCATGCTTGTGCACATTCTTGTGGAACCAGACACGAGGGCTTAACTTACACCAATTCATAAATGTTCTTCATTTAAAACAAAACTAGACATAAATGGAAGAAGGAAGGTAGAGTCAATAATAAGTTTTCTGTTGTATATTTCATGACTGCAAAAATTTGGGGTGCGGTGAAATTTAGCAAACTTATTACACCAGCAAAAAGGATAATGTTTAAAAGAAGGACCTCAGATGTGGATGTACGCCTTTAGGTATTAGGTTATGCTAATGCTCCTCAGTGAATTCACTATCTCTTGGATACCTTTCTACCAGAAACAATTAAAATTACTCCTGAAAGCAGATTTTTCCCAAAAAAGATGTATTCTTAAATTTTTTTTCCAGAAGGTGTGCTCACCTCCAAGCCCCACCCTGCTCTTTTGTATACTCTTTTTTTCTGCCTCCTCAAAATAATACTCTGAGTTAGGTCTTAAAAGGCACCAGGATTTTAATCTCTTCTAATGCAATAGAATCGTGAGTTGTAAAGAATATTCGTAATCAGCAAATTTAGCTGCGTCAAATCTCTCCGTCCTAGCCAAAGCAAGGGTTTATCTGGCAGAAACTGTGTTCCTTTAATAACTAGGTCAGTTCAGACTGGGACTTCACTCTATCTCTTGGCTTTTGAGCAAAACATTTTCTTAGAGTCCTAGGAATCTTAATTGCAGTGTTGAGTTCCCTGATTTCTACCTCACAAGTTACTCCCCACATATCCCTAGAACTCCCCTCCTCATCTCCTTCCCCAGAGCTTCTGCTTTGTTTCAGACACTCCACCTGGCTGCTTCCAACAGATTCCTAATTTCTCACTTTTATCTATAGGCCATCCTGTATATCACAGCCAAAATGATCTAGGATCTTCTGTACAAATCTAGATGGGTTAGTCCATCCTTAAAATCTACTCAAAAGTTCCGCAAGCACCACAGCAAAGATTTTCAACATGCTTTATGTTCCCACACACCTAAGGAAATCATGTACCCTTGGTAATAACGGTGGCTCTGTGGTCAGTAGAGTGGAGTCTGCATGCTGTCCATGGGCCTGTGCTCCTCCTTACGCTCTGCTGTGGTTTGAACGATTGTCCCCTCCAAAACTCATGTGGAAATTGTCATTGTGACAGTATTGGGACGTGGGACCTTTAAGAAATGTTTAGGTTACGAGGGTCCCGCCCTCATGAATGGACAAATGTCATTATGGCAGGACCCGCCTCTCCCTCACCATCTCTTTGCCTTTCTGCCATGTGATGACTCAGCAAGAATGCCCTGGCCAGTTGCCGGCACCTCGATCTTGGACTTCCCAGCCCAGAACTGTGAGCCAATAAATGTCTGTTCATTATAAATTACTCAGTCTCTGGTATTCTGTTATAGCAACTCAAAATATACTAAGACACACTCCTTTCTAGTCCTTGTGGGACTGATTTAGCCCCTCAGTTCTACCAGTTTTCAGGCTCGTGTGGCTGGGCTTGCTGCTCTATTGGGGCTTTATGGGAACAGTGACTTGGGTTTGACACTGGGACTCTTTCCCATGGAGACTTCTTTAAGGTCAACAGGATAATTCAGAATGAAATTGGAAGATTTATTTTGGGATCTGGAAATGGTCTCAGTGGGGCGAACTGAGAGGGAGTGGGAGAAGACACGTAGATTTTATGTGGGGATTGTTCCCTGTACACAAACTTTCCATTAAAATAAACTTTCCATTATCTTATCCTTTATTTTAAATGAGACAAAACTCTAAAATGAAAAACTAAAATAAAGCAAATATAGCAAAATATAAACAGGACAAAATAGCTTAAAAATAATAAGCAATAATGTTAAGCAATATCCTTCAGCTGATTTAAATAGCTTAAAGTTACTGACAAGCTCTGTGAGGAATAGAGGTTACCAAGTTGGGTGGATATTTTTAGGGGAGTGGTTGTTTAGTCTAGAAAGTTGGTGCTTCTTGTTCCTTTTGGTGTCTTATTTAGCATCCCTGTTGGGTATCTGTATCTGAATAGTACCGGAAGCTAGGTCTGGCTCAGTCTGTGTTGGAGCTAAAAGAAACTGCCCTGCTAGAGTGAACCAGGCCTCTCCTTTCTTCCAGGCCATGAGACACAACGTCTGGAAATGACCAAATGTTTTTGGAAAGAATGGAAAGCAGGTCAGCAGCAGGCACTAGAGAACCATTTTAAATTATTCTGGAAGAGTAATTGAACCCTAATTTCAGCCTAAAGCTGCCAGCTATGGGGCATGTTGAAAGTTGATGTCAATCATCCCTTTTTTTTATGCCTATGACTGAGTCTTTCCTTCTGTATTAAAGCCAAAAACATAGAACATGGAACCCTAAATAGATCCATACTATGATCCTGATGGCTGCACGCCATAGTACATCTTCTCATCTATACTACGGCACTCAATGAAATTATCTCATGACAATATCCCAACTCATTGTTTTTAAATTACAATTTAAACAAACAGTAAAATATGGCAAGGACGTTCTGTCTCCATCCCCAAACCTGTACCTACCATTTTTTTTTATTTTATTTTTTATTTCAGAATATTACAGTGGTACAAACATTTAGGTTGTATATATTGCCCTTGCACTGCCCAAGTCAGAGCTACCAGCGTGCCCATCCCCCACATAGTGTGCACTGCACCCATTAAGTGTGATTTTACCTGTCCCCGCCTTCCCCCTCCTTACCCACCATTTCAACACTGTAAAGTTGGGGAGTCTTTGTTATTAGATATATTATAGTGTCACCCTGTACATTGAGCCCATGACAACACACCCCAATGACACATCTTTTGGCATAACCAAATTCAACATCTTATTAAGTCAAGATGCTCCTTTCCATTAACAGTTCCTTGCTTAAAATCTTACAAATCATGGCTACATATCAAAAGTAAATCCTTCCTCACAATTCTCATGCTGAAAGCATTCACTGGCGAGACACCAGAACCAAAAAAGGGGATCTTCCAAAAAAAAAAAAAAAACCCTTTAACCCTGACCACCCTACCCCATTACATCTGAAATGTAAGCATGGGTTGGCATTTAGCAAAACTTTTTAAAAGGACTTTTGGTTTACTAGTTACTTGTACATAACACAGTTCCTGGTGTGGGGCTGCTCTTGGTGAGAATAAACTCACTGGCCCCTGGCTACTCTCATGAAAAGGAGGGCCTTGTGGCTAACCTTCTCCGCCCTTCCCAGGCAGCCCAAAGAAGGGGAAATACACAGGTCTATGTTGTGGCTGCTACTGGGGCCAGTGGACTGATTTCTTGGTCTTCCTAGACCAGACTGGGAGAGAAACTAGAAAATTAATCTTTAATCAGACTAAAAATATAGGCTCATGGTCTGATGCTATTAAAGGCTTACCAAGAGCAATCACAAGGAGGCCACATTTTTACATGGAATTGGATGAACTAGGCCAAAAGGAAAAACAACCACCACCACCTTGAATCCTCTGGAATATGACAACACTCCTCCAGGGCTGCCTAGGATGGCTATGTATTTGCACGATGACTTTCTTTTTGTTCCTTTGTTTGTCCCCAACAAGCTTTAGAAAGCTTCTTTCATATGGCCCTTTGTGTATTTAGAAGTAATCTTGGTAGAGCCCAGTCCAGTGATCTGTACAATGGGATTGGTAAAGGTACCAGAGAGAAAAGGAAGCCAGGCCTGGCCTGTGGAGCATGAGGGAACCAGAGCCTGGAGGAGAGACTACGGAGACATTGTAAGGGTGTGAGCTAGTGCACCTGTGACTTTTGAGAAAGATTTCTCCAGACAAAGATTAGGATAGAAAGGAGAAGTTTATTTACTTTTTCCTGGGTGGAAAAAGGACCAGCATGAAGGTGGGAAAGGAAGAATGTGCTGGCCTCAAAAACCAGCTATTCAGACTTTTTAAAAGAGGGAAGTTGTAAATTAGCAGGGTACGGTTGTGAAATTGCTGTATTCACTCCTTTCTTTCTTCTTGGAGTCAGGGTGATAACAGAAGAGGTGGCAGGATGTCACAGTCCAGGAGTTGGTTCCTCTCCCCCCACTTTCATTGGAGACAGGATTATCGCAGGAGATGTGACTCTGCCCTTGAGATATGTCTGACGCCTGAGGCTCCTGCCCCTGCTGTTCACTCAGGAACTTTTTTAAGACCGGACAAAGCAGATTCTCAAAAACAATTTTAAAAGAGAAAGATTTACATCTCTTTTCCACCTGCCCAGCTCTTTTCAGGAGTTATGCAAAACAGAACTTCCAAGGGGTGCCTGTTAGTGAGAGAACTCATGGGATTGATCTTTAACTGTTATTAGGGAAATTGTGAGATTAGATATTTTCCTGTTATATTTACAAGGCCACCCTTTCAGACACCTGGAGACTCCCCTTTAGATCTTTCTGGTTAACATGAAGAGAGAAAGAGTTAGAGGATTTGGAAGATGCTCGGACCCAAACATTTTCCTCCTTTCTGGACATGGAGGTCTTCCAACCGTGGGTGAATAAAATCTTCTAAATTTCCAGAAGCCAATTGGTCCCTGACTCTGCCAAGTTCTTAGAGAACTTATGAGACTGCGGCTACTGTAGGATGGTCCTAGGACTTGTAGTAATTTCCCAGAAATTCTGAATGCAATTGCACTGAGCTGACACAGGCCAGGCCCGAGACATCAACCCATGTTTGCTGATGTAAGAACCCTTCAACTGACAATCTCCTGGCCTAAATTCTGGCCTGAACCTTGTTATTTTGACCATTTGGCTTCCTCTCCATTGGCTCTGGTACACTCAGTAAACTCCCTCTATTTGGTTGTACAACTGGCAAGAGTGGAGCTTAGGCTTTCCTCGTGCCTTACAGCCTTGCCACCATAGGCTGCCTTGAAAATTAAAAATAATGGCCCCCATTTTGTCTTTGTCCTTATTCCTGTTTTTGTAAGTTCACGAGAAGCCCAAGGCTATGGGGTCACCGTGTATCACCATATGGCTCTGTATATCCCCTTAAACAAACGGTGACCTGCACAAAGGATTTGAATCATATCATAACCAGGACATCCTATATATAAGTAGGCCCTTCCTGTCTTAGTCTATTCTGGCTGCTGTAACAAAATACCATAGACTCCGTGGTTTATAAACAACAGAAATTTATTTCTCACAGTTTTGGAGGTTGGGAAATGCAAGAGCAAGGTACAGGCAGATTCGGTGTCTGGTGAGGGCCTGTTTCCTCAAAGAGGACTGTCTTCTCACTTACTCAATGGTGGAAGGGGTGAAAGGTCCCTCTCAGGGCTATTTTATAAGGCCACTAACCTCATTCATGAGGGCTCTGCCCCCATGGCCTAATCACCTCCCAAAGGCCCCACCTCCTAATACCACCACTTTGGGGGCAAATATTTCAACATATGAATTTAGGGGGAGCATAACCATCAAACCATAGCATACATACATACACCACATACACATCCACACATACCCTAAACTACACACACCACACATGTGCACCACAGCATACACATACTACACCACACATACATACCACACACATGCACTGCACCATACATACCACACCACATCATACACACATGACACCACCCAAGCACACCACATATACCATACACACATCACACATAACACATGTGTGCAAACATACCACACACACCCTACATGCGTAGCGCACACAGGCATATACTTGAAACAAAAGATTCATAAGACTTTATTTAATTCTACTGTCTATAATGCACTCTAATATTGTTTAATTCTTTTTTATTTTTTAAAAACACTAATCATAATGTACTAAATTGATTTCACAAAACACTAATATGTAGCAACACATAGTTTGAAAACCATTGTCCAAATATGACCTCATATCTCATGACTCCAATTCCCCAAATTATTTCATTGTACTCTCTGGAACTCACAGTCCACCATCAGCAAAAATATGCCTCATAACAACGGCTTCTCTTCACTTTCATCATAACTGAGTCCTGGCTCTCCCTTGACAACACTGTGCCTCTGCTGACACTCTCAAGTGGTGACTGTTTTCTCTTCTGCTACCCTCGTTCCACTGACCCTTGAGGTGTTCTTGTTTCTCTTTGCTGCTTCTAGACCATCCTTGCTCTGTCTCCCTTCAAACCTTAGCTGTAGGCCTCACCTTATAGATTATACCACCTGCCACTCTTCTCTTTTATTATGTGTCTCTCTCCCTCTCTTAAAGGTGTTAGCACACTCTGTCTAGGATGTCTTCCACCGTAATTCTTAGCAATTTTCATAAATATCTTTTCAATGACTGAATTAATTGACTTGTTCTTGGTTTGATTTGAGTGATCTCAGCCTTTTGGGGTACACCTCAAATGACCCTAATTGTCACCTGTAGATTTCCCACTCGGAGACAGGCTGTCTGAGGCCAAAGCAGTGTTTCCCAAAGAAGGCCATCTGAGAATCTCCTGGGAACTTTTTCATTCATAAAATATACTCTCCATGTCACTAGAACTCACCCAGGCCCAGTGAATGCTGGGGGCTGCAGCAGGTAGTCTAATACCAGATGGCACAAGTCGACGCATAGGACCCTCTGGGCCTTTAATTGCGTTTCATTCTTCCTGCGGATTGGGAGAGGAACTACACCAGGCAAGTTTGCAAGTGCTGGTCCTTCAGCTGAACGGGCTCTGCAAAAGAGCAAGCTTCGTTTTTCATGAGCCAAGATGAATTTTTCTCTTGGTTTTTAACTTGGGGCATTTTAGCATTATTATTTAGAAGGTCAGTGATAACAAGAGCAACAGCCTATCAGTTACCTGGCACCATGGCTGGCATTTTTCACATATTATTTAATGTAAACCTTTCAATAATCTTATAAGGCAGGATATTATTCTTAATCATTCAAGTTTCAACCTAATTCCAGATATTCTTAGCTTGAACAAAACAGGGCAAACAAGGGGTGGGACTTGGCAAATACTAATGGAAAGGAAGGCAGGAGAGTATTTCTTGAAAGACTTTAAATCCCCGAGGTTCTCAGGTTGTCCTACTTCAGGTGGTGGGACACCTCCCTCAGCTGTGTGCAGCAAGATGAAAGCACAGCTGGCAAGTGCACCCCTCTGTCCATCTCCTACAAGCTACTTAGGGTTGACATTTTATGAGGCTTATTGTTCACCACCCAGATGTGTCCAGATGTTTTTCTCTTCCCCATCTCCCAATCAAACACAGTTACCAACATTTAGATTTTCATTAAAAATATACTTACAATTCTAGGTCTATAGGTTTTTACTAACTTAGTAGTTTGGTGACACTTCAAGGGGGTTCCCTACATGATTCTTTGAGCCAAGGACTTTGCTGAGGACTGCACATTTGTCCCCCTCCACCCCAAAATCATATGTTGAAAACTTAACCCTCAATGAATGTGATGGTGTTTAGAGATTGGGGTCTTCAGAAGGAATTTGGTTTAGAGAAGATCATGAGGGTGGTGCCCATGATGGGATTGGTGCCTTATGAGAAAAGAAAGAGACATCAGAGCTCTTTCGTTCTCCGCCATGGGAGGATGCAGCAAGAAGACGGCAAACGAGGAAGAGGGTCCTTACCAGACACCGGATTTGCGGGCACCTTGATCTTGGACTTCCAAGAACTGTGAGAAATAAATGTTTGCTGTTTAAGCCACCCAGTCTATAATATTTTATTATGGCAGCCTGAACTTATTCAGCCAGTATCTCAGGCCCAAAAGGAGTTTCCTGGCATTTTTCTCTAGTTATACAATGGAATTAAAGTTCAGAGAGGTGAACACGGTTTTCCATGGCATTGCCAATATAAGTAGCAGAGGGAAATTTGAATCCATGTACTTTCTGCTATAACCAGCATAGACCAGCCAGAGTAGGTGACTCTACTGAGGACTCCTTGTGTAATGAGATCTTCAAGATTGTTTCTTATTTCCACTTAAAGTAAACTTCCATTTCTGGCCTTCAATTAAATAGCTGAGGGTACTGAACCCATCTGAAATGACAATGGATCCTCAAGGAATACCTTGGGAAACCTTGAGACTAGTTTCTGAAGTTGGGTTTTAGAATATTTCTTCCCAGCAGTACAGACCAATGTTTTCCTGGGAGGTTTCTGCACAGTGACAGGATAATCCTAGGGGAAGCAACTCAAAGAGTGTTCATATTAATATTCATAACCAGCTTCCAGCCACACCAGATAGGTTATTATAATCATGTTGGCTCTAACAAGCTTGTCAGCAGACCTTTTGAAAACAACTGTAGCAGATATTTAGGTCACTTATGGATATACCACATCCAGAGTCTATTTCCATCTTGCTCTGTCGGCTGTTAGTGAGTGCTTTTCATAAATACTGCAGTATGCAGAGGCAGCTAGTTTGAACCCTCAGTTGTGCGAACAATTGACGTCACCTGACACCAGGTATTTGAACTGTCCCGACAGTGTCTGTGCCCCATTTGAATGATATGAAACAGCACATTTACTCAAGAAGAATTTCTTATTTTATTTTATTTTACTTTATTTTTTGAGACAGGGTCTTACTTTGTTGCCCAGGCTAGAGTGCAGTGATGTCATCATAGCTCGCAGCAACTGCCAGCTTCTGGGCTCAAGTGATCCTCCCACCTCGGCCTCCCGAGTAGCTGGGACTGCAGGTGCATGCCACCATGCCCAGCTAATTTTTCTACTTTTTGTAGAGATGGTGTCTCACTATGTTGTCCAGGCTGGTCTCAAACTCCTGGCCTCAAGCGATCCTCCTGATTTAGCCTCCCAAAGTGCTAGGATTGCAGGTGTGAGCCACTGTGCCTAGCCAAGGAGAACTTCTTTCTTACTAAATCTTCAAAAAAGAGCTTTGGTAGAAGCTTCCACAGTCTGAGCATGTTTTAGACTGTGTCTAACGTTTAAAAGGATGATTGCAGGGGAACTTTGGAAGAGTAGGGCAGTAGAGATTGGAGAAACTAGGTGGTTAACAGGAGAGTTCCTGCTGGAGAGAGGATGATGGAATGAGGCTGGGAGTACTGGCCGCGGGTGTCTGTCCAGAGCATCTGGGCTCTACCTTAAGCCTCTGTGAAGTGCCAGGGTGTCATTCACACTACTGTCCATTATTTAATAGCTTCCAGTCTGCCCCTCTGCTCCTACAGCTATGGGAGCCAGTTCCACAACCACTGAGTTAAACTCCCAAGCCTTGGTTCTGGCAATTTCTAGACTTATCATCATCTCTATAAGCTAATACCTTTAATAACCCAACCTACCTCATCATTTAGTCTATGCTCAAGAAACAATACAAAGACCTGCAGCTTCTCAACTTAAAACAAAAAAATTGGAAATCCTCAGTATAACTAGAAGACAGAAAACTCTACAAACTTGAAATTACACACAAGTAGAAAAATGAGCACTGGGTTCCCAGCAGTGCTTTCTCTGAAGCTCTTAACACAAGTCCCTGTGGAAAGCAAAGGGTAGGGGGGAGTCTGGAAAGACTATGTGGAAGAGCAAAGAGAAGATTGTGCTAAAATCATTCCCAGAAAGAGAATGTCTGCTTTAAGCAGGAAAATACTGGAAAAAGGAAGGGTGTCACAAATACGGAAAGTAGGAAGAGTGGAATGAACCCTGTGTCGTAGGATTGGAATTGGAGATATCAGAATGAATTTGTGGCTTTCAATGGATAGATAGAGATGTATGAATACAGAAATTCATATAGATATATGTGTGTATATGTGTGTGCATGCATGCTATACACATACATGCATTTCCTACTTCTCTCCTTTGAGAGACTGAAGAAGCAGCAGCACTGTGACAGCAATAAACATACCTAATGCCCTAATGGTTTTAAAGACCTTTTTCCACTAACAGGAACCAGGCTTCTCAGCAAAAGGACTGAATCCAAGGCTGTAGTTGGGAAAGTATAAGATGAATCTGGAATATCTTGTGGCACCAAAAAGTAAGAAAGTGCTCAGCAAATGATGGGGACAAGTCAAAAAGATACAGGAGACAACTTGAAGGCCAAAGCTGGGACAATTTGGACACCAAAATAAGTAATGAGTGTACAGACCATATACCATTGAATAAAATAAGAATTCATGAGTCATACTGATATAAATAAGTGAATAAATAAATTTATAGGGGAGAAAGAAAGCTCTTTGTTACCAAAGCTCTTAGTTACCAACTAATAAACACAGAAAGAAGGGTGCAATAGAAGTTTACCATTTGACACCCAACATAGTAAAAATGGCTTGGGTTAAGAATCATCAGCGTATGTTAAAACAGTAGGTAAAATTTGATGAGGAACAGAACATTTACGTACTATCAAAGTATCTCCCTACAAATTGCTTAATAATTAAAAATAAAAAAGAATAACCTCAGGACCCCTATCTCTCACCACTCACAAAAATTAATTCAAGATGGATAAAAGACTTAAATGTAAGGCATGAAATCATAAGAATTCTAGAGGAAAATGTAGGAAAAACTCTTCTAGATATAGGCCTAGGCAAAGAATTTATGACTAACATCCCAATGGCAATCACAACAACAACAAAAATAAATAAACGGGATTTGATTAAACTAAAAAGCGTCTGCACATCTAAGGAAATAATCAACAGAACAAAAAGACAACCTACAGAATGGGAGAAAATATTCACAAGCTGTAGATCCAATACAGGGCTAATAACCACAATCTACAAAAAACTCAAGCAAATCAGCAAGAAACAAATAACCCCATTAAAAAGTGGGCAAAAGACATGAACAGAAGCTTTTCAAAAGAAGATAGACTAATGGCCAATAAACATATGGAAAAATGCTCAACGTCACTAATCATCAGGGAAATGCAAATTAAAACCACAATGAGATATCACCTTATCCCAGTTAGGATGGCTTTTACTAAAAAGTCCAAAAATAACAGATGTTGGCAGGCATGCCAAGAAAAAGGAATGCTTATACACTGTTGGGGTGACTGCAAATTAGTACAACCTCTATGGAAAATAGTATGGAGATTCCACAAAGAAATAAAAGTAGACCTACCATTCAATCCAGCAATCCCACTACTGGGTATCTACCCAAAGGAAAATAAATCATTTTATCAAAAAGACACCTGCACTCGAATGTGTATTGCAGCACAATTCACAATTGCAAAGATGTGGAATCAACTCAAGTACCCATTAATTCATGAGTGGATTAACAAAACATGGTATATATATATACCATGGAGTACTACTCAGCCATGAAGAAGGATGACTTAATGCCTTTTGCAACAATCTGGATGGAACTGGAGACCATTATCCTAAGTAAAGTATCTAAAGAATGGAAAAACAAACACCACAGGTACTCACTATTAAACTGGAACTAGCTGATGAGCAAATGTGTACAGAAGAGGTAAAACTTAGCAGAAATCAAGCAGGGGGGCAGCGGAAAGAGGGGAGGGACAAAAACCTACCTAATAGGTACAATGAACACTATTTGGGTGATGGGCACACTTACAGTTGCAACTTAAGCATTACAGAAGTGATCCACGTAACCAAGAACATTTGTACCCCCTTAATACTTTGAAATTAAAAAAAATAATAACTTTACAGTGGAAAAACCTGGCTGGCAGATGCCACCTTAGCAAAGTGACCAAAGCATCATTTCTGAGGTACTCCTGCCAAAAATGTACAGTCAAAAGGAAACATTAGACATACCCAAATTGGGGGCCATTTTACAAAATAATTGGCCTTCACTTTTCAAAAACATCAAGGTCACAAAAGACCAAAATTTTTTTTAAAAAGATGAGGACTTGTTCATGACTATAAAAGATGAAAGAGACATGACAACTAACTATAATACATAATATCAGTTTGGATCCTGGACCAGAAAAAATATTTTTCTTTTCATTTCTCCCTCTCTCTCTCTTTTTTCTTTTTTTGCTGTAAAGGACATTATTAGGACAATTGGTAACATGTGTATAAGGTGCCTCATTTAGATAGTGATATCAATATTCATTCTGTGATTTTGATAATTGTACTGTCGTCATACATGAGCGTGTCTTTGTTCTTAAGAAATATATACTAAAGTTTTTAGGGTAAAAAGAGAGAATGAAAAAGCAAATGTCCCAAAATGCAATAATTAGAGAATGTTGGCCGAGGATGTAGTTCTTTGTAGTATTCTTGAAACTTTTGTCTAAGTTTGAAATTATTTCAAATTTCAAATTATTTAAAATCCAAAACTTATAAAATCTTCGAAAAGCTTAAAAATTCTACTTTTAGTTCTTTGAGGTATCTCCATATCACTTCCCACAGAGGTTGTGCTAGTTTCCAGTCCCACTGGCAGTGTATGAGTGTTCCTCTCTCTCCACATCCCCGTCGACATTTGTTTTGGGACTTTCTGATAAAAGCCATTGTTGCTGGAGTTAAGTGACATCTCATTGTGGTTTTGATTTGCATTTCCCTGATGATTAGAGACGTTGAGCATTTTTTCATATGTTTCTTGGCCATTAGTCTATCTCCTTTTGACAAGTTTCAAGGAGATAACAATTTTGTTGTCAACATTCATTTCATTTTCCATCTTTTTTAATTTTTTTAAATTTCAGAATATTATGGGGGTACAACACTTTGGTTATATATATTGCCCATGCACTGCCCAAGTCAGAGCTACAATCGTGGACATCCCCCAGACAGTGTGCCCCGCACCCAATAGGTGTGAGTTTTCCCATCCCCTCCACCCCCCTCCCACCTGCCTGACCCCTGATGAATACTATTGCCATGTGTGACATAAGTATTGATCAGTTAGTGAGTACTAGTGGTGCTTGTTTTTCCATTCTTGTGATACTTCACTTCAAAGAATGGACTCTAGCTCCATCCAGGATAATACCAGATGTGTTAATTCACTGTTCTTTTTTACTGCTGAGTAATACTCCATGGTGTACTGGGTATTTACCCAAAGGAAAAAAAGACATTCTATAAAAAAGACACCTGCACTCGAATGTTTATAGCGGCACAATTTACAATTGCAAAGTGGTGGAAAGAACCCAAGTGCCCATCAATACATGAGCAGATTAATAAAATGTGGTATATGTATACCATGGAGTACTACTCAGCCATTAAAAAAATGGTGAACTAATACCTCTTGTATTAACCTGTATGGAACTGGAGGCCATTCTTCTAAGTGAAGTATCACAAGAATGGAAAAACAAACACCACATGTGCTCACCATTAAAATGAAACTAATTGATCAACACTTATGTGCACATATGGAAATAACATTCCTCGGAAATCAAACAGGTGTGAGGGGGTGGAGGGGATGGACAAATTCATGCCAAATGGGTACAATGCACACTATCAGGGTGATGGGCACACTTATAACTTTGACTCAAATGGTACAAAAGCAATTTATGTAACCAAAATGTTTGCACCCCCATAATAAAAAAAAGAAAACATACACACACCAAAAAAAAGCTTAAAAATTATACTATATGTCAAGTGCCTAAAGATATGCTGACCAAAAGCTGTCAAACCTTTGGCAAAAGAAGTAAATAGAATAACTCAATTTCTAGTGAATTAAATAAAAAACCTCACAGCCAGAGAACTAAAGAAGTTGCTTTTTTTCTTTTTGGTTCAAATTTGGTATGGTAGGATACATAAAATTCACTTCACTAGAATACTGAGAAATGAAATAAAGATATTAGATATCTTTGGTGTTGAATATTTCACCCATGTTCCTTAGGAATGTTTTCAGTACCAGAATGTGTTAATTTCCCCGCAGCATCACCATAGCTAAAGTGGAAAGATAACCTCCATGCGGGATCTCAGGTAGGGTAGATAGAAGAAAGCAGATCACAGTGTCTCCCATCCTGGACACCTAAAGAAGTGGAAAAGAGAAGGGCTCTTCTCTACCCTTCCGCCAATTATCAGTAGAGCCTTAATAAGAAAAAAGAAAGTCTTACCATTCAAATTTCAAAGTATGACAATCAGAGAAAAAGAAGCAGATTCTGGCACAGTAGAGCATGACACCCCAATCACATTTTTAGAACTCAGAAGTGGCAGTGAGGGAAGATTCCTTTGCAAACTCTTAAGAGTTGTCAAAGTCCCTTTCCAACCCCCCTTCTTTCCTTAGCACACCCTGGCGCCCACACACTCCCTGAAGTATCCTAATCTGTATAGACGTTATCTAAGGGAGTAAGTAAACAGACTGGAGAAAAATCAATAAAAAACTTCTAGAATCTCAGCAGAGGCCGGAAGTGCTACCAGTTCTTCCCATTTCCTGAGCTTCTTGCTGAACTGGGGACTGTTAAACATCCTGCCTAGATGGAGTAGACCCTGGCCCAGGGCATCTAATAGCACAGCCCATATCACCCAACAAGGAGCATGTCCAGCCCGAAAAGAACTGTCCCTGCCCCCTCTTGTATCCTCAGCCCACAAAAAAGATTCATAAAATAAAAAGTCACTCCTTAATATGTAGCTCAGGCTATGTGGGGGAGAGAAGGGGAGGAAATTAAGTTTCCAAAAAGGTGGGAAAAGGAGATCAGGGAGAATTCACCAACTTTATACAAGAGCAAAACAAAAGTCTGAAGACAGCTGCTCATGTTAAACAGAAGTAAATTGACAAGAAATGGTGTGGCAGCCATGCAAAAAAGCCACAGAAATAAACAAATAAGGAGTGAAGAAAACATAGAATAATAATAATAATACAAACATTTTAATATATGTGTGTTTGTAATATTTTATACACAGATTGAAATAGAAGGATTTACTAAGAACTCAAAATTTATAAAACTGGAACTCAAAAAGAAGATGATTAAGATGATAACACTGTAACTGAGAAGAAAATAAAATTTGCAGATCATGGGAAACAAATTGTCTCCCTGCGCAACAAAGGGCAACCATACTTACTGCCCATATGAAAGATTAAGGATTTCTAAATTCACGGCTCCTCTCTTGTAACACAACTCGCTGCATGTACAGGCATCTCTCTGGTCCATCTGAATTGACTCCACGGGACTCAAGGGCAAGAGCAACTGATGCAAATACGCGGATGCATCTTGCTTGCTGTGCCCTGAGTAATAAAGTCCTTTGTTTCTGACCCAGGAGCTTCATGTCTTCCCTCAGCAATGGCAGGTTAACTTGTTAGCTTGCAAGTAGGGTAAAATCTCAGACCATTCACAGTTCTCGACACCTGTCAAAATAGAAATAATAAAGAAAGTAACAAAAACCCTAAGAGAGGGGAAGAGAGGAAGAGAGGGGGATGGAGGTATGAGTGCTAGTCTCAGGTTTTTTGGCAGGCTAGCAATGAATAGTATCTAAAATTCAAATATGTAGTTTAGAAAGGGAATAACTGCATTTTATTGATGTTTTCATAATATTTTTTCTTACTCTTTTAGAAAGAAATATTTCTTGTAGTAAAATTACAATTAACTGAAGTTCAGAAATCCTTTCCACTTCTTTTTCTTCCATTAAGTTCAAGTAGAATTTAATCTGGTATTTCCTAATTACAAATAACATGCATTACATAATTCTATTTTTTCATAAAATTATTTTTTACTCCATCTATCTATCATTTTATCTGCATATATGCAGAAAGAAATGTCTAGAATAATGTTCATCAAAAGTTGACCTTGATTATTTCTGACTGTTGGGATAACATAAACAGTCCATTAAAACCTTTTGTATGTTATATGTATTATATTATATTGTTACAATAAAGTAAGCTAGAGAAAAGAAAGTGTTATTAAGAAAATCAGAAGGAAGAAAAAACATTATTTACTATTCATTAAGTGGAAGAGGATCACCATAAACATCTTCATATTGAGTAGGCAGAGGTGGAGGAAGGGGAGGGTTGGTCTTGCTGTTTCACGGGTGGCAAAGGCAATGGAAAATCCATGGATACGTGTACCTGCGCAGTGCAAACCCATGTTGTTCAAGGGTCAAATGTATATGTGTACCTATGCACACCTGTGCACGCAAATATATATCAAAATTAACATGAGCAGCTTCTTTGACTGTCTGCAAATTATCAAAATCTGTACCACCCAAGAGAAGGCCAGCACATATCTTTGAGGACAGACTAAAGTCCGTGCCATTTCGCCTACAGATAACAAAAAAACAACACAAGGTAAGTATTAAGGAGAGACTACCTGCTGGGTCTGTCACCACAAAGCTCATTATGATGACAATGTACCAACTGGTTCCATAAACCTGGAGTGAGCAGCAGAGCCAGGGGCCCCTATGTTGACTTCTGTTTTACTGGCCTCTGAGCAACCATGAGATTTCAACATGAGATTTTCCCAAGTTGGAAGACCATGAAAATCGTTCCTCCTGCCTTCAGACTTTGGAGAAAGCTCTTTCCAAGCCTGTCCTTATAGGAGGCTGCAGAGTGGTGTCCTCAAGAGAAATGGCAAGTGTGGCAGGAGGCAACAGCCAGGAAATAGGGTCACATTGATTTAGGAGGCGTCTCTTAATAGCATTAGCAACCAGGGAACATTTTTCCTATCAACCTGTGGAATTTTGGGATCTGGAGAAAGCCAGATAGACTGTGAGAAAAACTTTACTTTCATCTCACCCACCCCAAAATGACTTTTATGTCTCTTCCACGTGTGTATCCACAGGTGCTACTTACTAATATCATCATAAGGCATCTAAGTCAACGGTCTCCAAAATGGGGCACCGGCTCCACAAGAAATGTGCATGACAGAACAAAGAAGGGCAGCAAGAGAATAGTAGATTAACTGCTTGCGTTTGTTTTTAAATTTCCTGTTTTTGTGATATTTATAAACTTATAAATAAAAATATATTTTTGGCTGGGGTCAGGGGCTCCAAAACTCCTTCTTAATCAAGGTGAATGGTAAAAAGGATCAGCACTACTGACTCTAAAGACATTCAGATTCATAAGATGTAAGATTTTCAATTTCAAAAACCTGACCGCATTCAACTTGTTTCTGCTGTGGGACTCCTGCCCTTTGGGGGTTCCTGGGATGTATTTCCCCCCATGTCAACTCCAGCACACCTCCCCCGATCTCCCCTGCACACAGTAGATGAGGCTCTGAGAGCAGAAGCAGCTCAAAAGCACAGGCACAGCCTCATGGTTTCAGGACTGTTAAGAAGTTATTAGTGAGGAGGGACTGTTAATTTGAATTAGAATGACACTGATGGCCCTATAATTAGTAGAAATGAAAATTGTTAATTAAAATGGTATCTTATTTTCCCCTGGTGTGATCTCTATGTGCCACATGGTTTTAATAAAATCAAACCATTTGATAGAGTTTGTCAACCCAAAATAAACATTCAACAAAAGTAGAAAGATCTTACAGCACAGGTGTTAAAAAAAACAAAAGGTAGAAAAAAAGCACGCCTCACTTCCTGAGGGCAGTTTATTGCTGACAAACCACTTCACTCAGAGCTCATGCCTAAATTAGAGTGTGGTGTGTCAAGTCGTTAAAATTTTGTTACAACATTTTTGCTGCCAATTGTTATGGCCTTAATTTGTCCTTCTTAAAATAAGTATGTTGAAGTCCTAACCTCCAGTATCTCAGAATGTGACTATACTTGGAGACGAGGTCTTTAAAGAGGTAATTAAAGCTAAATAAGGTCATTGGAGTGGGTCCTAACCCAATATAATTGGTGTCCTTATAGGAAGAGGACATCATGACACAGACAAGCACAGAGGGAAGACCACATGAAGAGAGGAGACAGCCATCTACAAACTAAGGAGAGAGGCCTCGGAAGAAACAAACCTGCTAACACTTGATCTGGAACTTCTGGCCTCCAGAAATCTGAGAAAATAGATTTCTGTTGTTTAAGCCAGCCTGTCTGTGGTATTTTGTTATGGCAGCCCTAGCAAACTAATATACCAATCAAGAAACAAGTAAATTTTAGGGACACTATCCTACCTCTTACTGTATTAACTATTTCACCTATTACTGAATTAACTTGCTGAATTTTATCAGAATTTAGTGGTCCATAGATTAATTATGCCTATAAAAATTTCTATCAACATTTAGTATATGACTTAAAATAGACTATTGGACATGTTAATAAATATGGAACATGTTATTTGTTGAAAACTTTTATTCATCAGATTATCATCTGTTGTTCCAATAGTTCACATCTTATCATAAATATCATCTTCCTCTCAAAATAATTCAGAACAACCTCTTTTTTGCTACAGTGAAACTGTTCAAATGTGAATTACTTCATTGAAAGGAAACGGCTCACTCTATAGCATGTATTGCCCAAAGTAAGGAGCTCTTCAAGAGATTTGAGGCCTTTGCATATACATTTAGGGCTTTAGACATAAATTCACTGACAAAATGCACTTTAAATAGTTCTTCATTACTACAAATATTATTTTGGTACCATAAAATTATAAATTGCCCTCTACCACCTCTTAGAATGTTAGAAATTTTCCACAAGTAAGTATAGATCACAATGAATTGTTGATTGTTTCCACCATGAATACCCTTAAAATGGTATGTTCATGAAGGGGAAATGTACTGTAGATGACGTGGAACTACACCAGTAGGCTCCTGCCACGTGCTGCATACTGACGACTGGGCCCACACTGCTGTACCATCGCGGCTCATGCTGTCGTAATTAAGAGGCAAACAAGCATAATAGCACTTGTTACTGACCTAGGAATGACCTAGGAATGACAAGCCCTTTGTGCACAAGTCATGTCCTAAAACAGCCAAGGATTGACTTGATGTCTTGATGAAGAAGGAAATTAATTGGGTCACATAATTAGACACCCAGGATTGGGTTACACCACAAGGGTGGATGGAACCCAGTAGCTCCGGCTCCATTTCTCCATAATTTCTTTGCCTTTGTCCACCTCCATGTACATATTTCCTTCTGTAGTTGGAATCCAGATGACCGCATATTTCCAGGGTTCACATCTATTCACAACCACACCAGGGACTTCAGTAGGCTCTCTCCAGAAGAGAAAGATCTTTCTTAGTCTTAGCAAATACCATATCACATCCCAATGGGTAATGCCTGTTTCTGAACTGAGTACTACAATGGGAGATGGATTATTCTTCGACCAATTAGGTCCTTTCCAGAGGACAGAGTCAACCTTCTCTGAGGAAACTGAGCATATGAGATACAGTGAAAAGTCCAAGACAATGGCAGCTCTGTTACAAAGGAGGAAAGAGGGGAATATTACAGAGTTTACAAATAGCCTTTACACTGCACTAGGTCTTCTCCGTAGAGGCAGAACAGGGCAGTGGTTAAGAGCTCAACCTTTGGAGCTATACTGGCTGGATTTAAATCTCGACTCCTCTACTTACTAGCAGTGTGACCTCTGGCAAGCTACTTAAACTCTGCATAGCTCAGTTTCTGATCGGTTTTTAAAAAAAAAGTAAAAATAACAATACTGCCTACCTCATAGGTAGAGGACTGAATTAGTTAATAAATGTAA
Organism: Daubentonia madagascariensis; assembly: GCA_023783475.1. Classification (NCBI taxonomy): domain Eukaryota; kingdom Metazoa; phylum Chordata; class Mammalia; order Primates; family Daubentoniidae; genus Daubentonia; species Daubentonia madagascariensis. The sequence continues at coordinate 19,352,101 of JAKFHU010001815.1, read as the reverse complement.
AGTACTTAGGACAGAACTTAACACATCACAAGCAATTGTTTTCCAGAATATAAAGTTCAAATGTAATCATGGTTCCACCAAAAAACTGAACACCTCAAAACTCTTATGTCATTGAGGGCTCACCAAAAGAGTTACTATTCAACTAACGTTTCTTGAGAAAAGATCTAAGGTCCAAGTAAACCCATTTCCTCAACTAGTCATTTTATGAGTTATTATGATTAGAAAGAGGCAATCACATGAGCAGAACCCTAAAGTCATCATTACAAAAATTATATAATTACCAGTAACCCTATTATGACAGTCTCCCAATCAGAGAAGCATCAGAGAAATGACCTTAGTGTTGGTCAGTGATAACTTTACGTAGAGACTATCTCTGTGTCTAGCTGTGTTCCTACCAATTGGCAGTAAGGGGTAGGAGTTGTTAGAAGAGCATCAAGTGCTTCGACTCCATCTAACAGAGGTAACTTTCAATCGGGCAGTGGCAATTTTTTAAAAGCATAGGAACACTTTGTTTCCATTATAAAACTCTACATTCAATGCCCAACACACGAGACAAATATGAATGAGGTTTCCCTGGTAAAATGGGGAGTGGACAATCCCAGCGCCCTTTTAACTCTCGTAAATCCTGCACAGGGCCAGAGGAGTGGCTCTAAGCTACTTAGTTAAAAACAAGCAAACAACCAAACACAGGGAATCCTAATCCAGATTAACATCATTTTGTTAAGGTTTGGAGTTGTGTCTTGTGGATGCTAGAGAGTATGCTGGTGTGTCTTTGCTACTTTGGTCCTGCTGTGTGCTTGGAACTCGACTGCTGCTAAACGTTGGCCATGGGTTCTTATGATGTCCAAACTATTATGAGGTTGCTTTGGTGCAGTGTTGAAGGCTGATGTCACAGGAGAAAGAGACCTCCTTGAAAGAGCCATAAAGGGCCAGGGACCAGGATTGAAAGGGACCACAGTTGGGATAAGGAAAATTCAGCAATTGAATTGATCGTGTCAAGCAGAGTAAACTCACATTTCCAATTTGACTTATCACTAATGTGACCCATAACTTATTGCACAATTAAGGATGCTTCTGAGATTACAAAGGGCTCAGTTACTAATTATGCCAGGACACAGTGTGGCTTGTAGATACCTATCTGTCACCACCCCCTGCCCCAAGCACCTCCTCCTACACACCCACACCTCCCCCTCGTGACTCCTCTAATTTTTTCACTGGGTCTGAACAACTTTGCATCCTCCTATGTCAATATTGAAATTGGGCTCTGTATCACCAGAATATTTATATCTCCTTATAGTTAATACTGTGCTGAATTATCAAGGCTTTCTGAATGAATCATAGACCAAAAGCCTTTCTCTCAATAATAAAAATGCTGACCAGACAATACATTCAATGACAGCTTTAAAAAGCATCATATAATGAAAACGCTCTGAGGTCAAATAGAAATTTCGTTCTCCAGAATAAGCACTTGGAAATCTCTGCACTGAGATTCAGACTTTCTGAGAAAGGTGACTGTGATGTTGGCCCACCTAGTAAACTCACTAAGTTCTACCCACACTTCTTTTGCTCAGTGGTGTCTGAATGCATGGCTTTGTTTGATTGCTTCTCAGAAACTCTGGGCACTTATTTAGTTATATAATAAGTGTGACTTCTTTTTGGACTACTTTTACCATTGCTTCCAAGAGAGAATTTTCACATCTTTTTCCCAACCAACAACAAAAGCCCATTTCTGGAGATTTCTCACCTTACCTACTCTATTGTTTGCTGCCTAAAATTCTCAGATCTAGGTAGAGCAAAACCCCCATTGGTTTCCAGGACTTATGATTTCAAGTTTCAGTGCTCTTTTTGCCATAGTTATTAGGAAATATAATTTAATTTTTTTTCTAGGGTAAACTATGAATTACTTCATAAAACTAATGATTCCCTTATTTTAATAAGCCTTTCATTTTACAATGGATTTTTGCATGTGTCATTTCGCTTAATTTTTACAACAAAACTGTGATGTGGGTTGCTATTATGCCATCTGAGGGCTGAAAAACACAAAGGTCAGACAGGTTGAGCAGCTTTCCCCAGATTGCACAGTCTGGAAAGGTCAGAGCTGGACTTGCACCCAATTCTCACACAATGTCACCATTGGCTCCTCACACTGCATCTCGACATAAATTATAACACCTGAATTCTGGATGAGAGGATCTGCTTTGATGTACACAATGGGAATCTTCTTTAATCTCTGAATTGGACTCAAATTACTACCCATTATCTTCTCCCTAATTCCTGCTGTTTCTTTTTCCTTTTGAATTATATCATTTTCTTCTGGCATTTTCATGACTATGACTGCTTTTCATCTCATCTCCACAGTAGTAAAAGGGAGGTGTCTCTGGACCTCATTAAATAGAGCAGTAGGTTCAGTTTAGGAAAATTGCAGCCTAAGATGCACATTTTCTAATTTTGAGAAACCCTCCTAAAAAAATTAACCTAAGAAAACCTATTTAGAGAGAAAACCCTTTCCTCTGTCCAAACTATTCCTTTGAACCTCTTTTTCTAAAGTAGACTGAAAATTTCTTGCATAAAAATTTGTTTTGATCGTTTTTCTCCAAAGCAAAGGGCACAATGTAGTGATATAGTGGATCTTTAGTCATCTACATTAATGCAGTCAATTTATGGTATTAACCTTGATGTCTTAGGGTTAGCAAACCTTAACCTACATTAATGAAGCCAATTTGTGGTGTTGTTAACTTTGATATCTTAGTGATTTCAAACAGATCACCTGCATCGGAATTAACTGGACTATTTGCTTAAAGTGCAATTCCTGGGCTCAATTCAACATTTACCAGATCAAAATATTAGGAGAGGAGCTATAACACCTGCATTTTAAAGAAGGCCCCGGGTGATTCTCAGATCAAAGTCTGAGAAATGCTGCCTCAGGAGCCAAGGCCACCAGGGTACACAGTGCTACCACCACAGAGTTCTCAAAGAGCTTGGAAATCCTGGCACTGAAATTCAAACTTTCTAAAAAAGATGACTGGGATGTTGGACCATTCATTTAACTTACTGCAGCTGGAGGAACCTCAGTGGGATTACAGTTCAAATCCAACAGGCAGATGAGGAAACTGAAGCCCAGGAAAGATAAGTAATTAAGGAAAAGTCCTTTTTAATATTATCCACAGTACCAAACAAAACAATCTCTGTGGGTCCTAGGCACTCCTCCAAGGAGGCCTGACCCCACATCTCATATTGTGTGTTACTTGTATCTTTACAAGTGCTGAGTTTAGATGAAGGTGAATAGTTGACATAATTTTGTATTTTATAGATGTTTACTCAAGCATTTGTTGACATTGATTTATTTGATTTAGCCATTTTCCTTCAAAATATGAAGTCCTTCTTGTGGGGTCCAGTGGATTAAAGATTCCTGGAATCCAATATGACCTTGGAGAATAGTGGTTTAGTGCAGTATAACTGGCTGTCAGCCTGTGTCTTTCAAACCTTAAATTCTCAATTTTCAGTTCTCAAATTTTCAGTTTCAGAAATGGTTTAATCAGTTGACCCAAAAGTCATCAGGCAAACATACTGACATGAGATGGAAATTTGATGGGATAATTTACAAAGAAAAACACAATAATCAATAATTCCCAATATTCATGTCATTAGTGTAGCATATAATCATCTCTGGAGGGAAATGACTTAATTAAGTTGGGAAGTCAGCCCAGTGATTCTACATCTGAGAATGAAGCAGATTTTCTCTTTGGATATCTTTCTTTACTAGGGAGTATCTGGCTGTTCGACTGGATATTTGTATTTGTAGTCTGGGATAGCTCTTTCCAACATTTGACAGGACTGCTGTGTTGTATAATAAGTGCATTTTTAATTTTGTAAAAACCTGTTGCTATGGACTAAATGTTTGTGTGATGGTTAATTTTATGTGTCAACTTGACTGTGGTCAGTTTCTCTGGAGAACCCTAACTAATAAGGTTGGTGTCTCCCCAAAATTCATATGTTGAAGTTTTAATCTCCCACGTGAGGGTATCTGGACGTGGGGCCTTTGGGAGGTGATTAGGTCATGAGAGTGCAGCTTTCATAAATGGGATTAATGCTGCTATAAGATACTATGTGAGCATACAAAGAGAAGATGGCTATCTGCACATCAAGAAGCAGTCCCTCACCAGACACTGGATCTGCCAGCACTTTGATCTTGAACTTTCCAGCCTCCAGAACTGTAAGAAATAAATGTTTGTTGTGTAAGCCACCCAGTCTATGATATATTTGTTATAGCAGCCCAAACTAAGACACCTGCCAAACTATTTTCCAAAGTGACTCTAAAATTTGCATTACTCTCAGCAATGTATGAGAGTTCCAGTTGAGCCACATTCTCACTTGGTATTGGCACTTGGTATTGCCAGTTCTTTTTAAATTTTAGCCATCTTAGCAGGTGTGTGATGGTATCTCATTTTGATTTTAATTTGCATTTCCCTAATCACCAGTGAGGTTGAAGATGTTTTCTTGTGCTTATTTGCTATCTGTATCTCTCCTTTGGTGGAATGAAATCTTTTGCTCGTGTTTTCTCAGTGTTTTGTGGTGTTTAGCATACAGATTTTGCATATGTTTTGCTAGATCTATACCTAATTTTTTCTTTTTTCTTTGTTTTTTGTTTTCTGAAGTTATTGTAAATGACAATTTTTAGAAAGTTTTTAATACATTCCTACTACACAGAAATATTTTTGCCCATTGACCTCGTATCCTATCCTATGTCTTGCTAATCTTCCATATTAGTATTAGAAATGTTTTTGTACATTCCTTGGGATTATTTATGTAGACAATCATGTTTTCTGCAAATAGGAACAGTTTTATTTCTTCCTTTCTAATCAATAGTCTATCTATCTTTATCTATCTATCTATCATCTATCTATCTATCTAATCTATCTAATCTATCTACTCACCTACCTACCTATTAGGCTGCTTTATTGTACTGGCTAAGATTCCAGTACTACATTCAATAGGAATGGTAAGAGTGGACATCCTTGCCTTGTTCCTGATCTTGGTTATTTTCTTTTCTGGTTTTGAAATTTCAGCTGATCCTTCTTTACACCTTCTATTTCTTTGCTGAGGCTTTCTATTTTTCCATTTGTTTCCAGCATGTTCCCACTTGCTGGTTGGAGAAAGTGGCGTGTGCTCATTCCATCTTTCCTAGAACTAGACTCCTCCTTGCTTTCCCACATCCATTGAATTTTTTTAACAACTCTTTCGAGATATAATTTGCATGCCCTAAAATTCACCTATTTAAAGTATACGACTCAATGGCTTTTAGTATATTCAAAAAGTTGTGCAACCATCACCAAGATTGATTTTAGGACATTTTCATCAGCCCCCCCACCAATCCATAGCCGTTAGGAGTCATTTCTCCTGAGCTCTATATCCTCAGCCCTAGGCCACTATTAATCTTCTTTCAGTTCCTGTAGATTTATTTATTCTGGACATTTCATATAAATTGAATCATACAATATGGTCTTCTGTAACTAACTCCTTTCAATTATCATAATATTTTAAAGGGTCATCCATGTTGTAACAGGTATCTGTACTTCATCCTTTTATTGCTGAATAATATTCCATTGTATGGATATTTCATGTTGTGTTTATCCATCCATCACTTAATGGACATTTGGATTGTTATGAACATTACTATACAAGTTTTTGTTTCAATATATGTTTTCATATGTATACACCTACAGGAGGAATTGCTGGGTCATATAGTAACTCCACGTTAACATTTTGAAAAACTGCCAAACTCTTTTCCAAAGCAGGTGCATCATTTTACAAACTCACTGGTATTGGATAAGTGGTCCGATTTCTCTACATTCTTGCCAATACTTGTTATTATCTGTTCTTTTTATGATAAACATCCCATTGGGTATGAAATTGTATATCATCATCATTTCTGTCATTTCTATTGCCCTGATGGTTAATGTTGTTTGTTGAGCATCTCTTTAGGTCATTATTTGTCATTCATACATATTCTTTGGAAAAATGTCTATTCAAATCCTTTGCCCTTTTAAAAACTGGGTTATTCATCTTTTTATTATTGAATTGTAAGTCTTGTATCAGATAAATGATTAGGAAATGTTTTTTGTTCTGTAAGTTTTCTTTTCGTTTCTGTGATGTGTCCTTTGAAGCACAAAATTTTTTTAATATTGATGAAATCTAACTTAACTACTTGTTCTTTGGGTTGCTTATACCTTTAGTGTCATATTTAAGAAATCATCACCCAAACCAAGATAATAAAAAGTTTGTGTCTGTGTTTTATTCTAAGACTTGCATAGTTTTAGCTTTTATGCTCTGAGGTCTTTGATCCATTTTGAGTTAATTTTTGTGTATGGTATAAAGTAGGGGTCCAATTCCTTTGCATCTGTATATCTAGTTTTCCCAGCACCTTTTGTTGAAAATACTATTCTTTTACCCACTGGATGGTCTTGATATCCTTGTCAAAAATCATTTATTTAACCATAAATATGGTTTTTTTCCCCCAAACTCTCAATTCTATACCATTGATCTCTATGTCTGTCTTTGTGCCAGTACCCACACTGTCATTGCATGATAGCTTTGTAGTAACTTTTGAAATCAGAAAATGAAAGTCCTCCATCATTATTCTTCTTTTTCTTTTCTCTTTCTTTCTTATCTTTATTTTATTTTATTTGCCTATTCTGAGTTCTTTGAATTTACATATGAATTTTAGAATCATCTTGCCAATTTATGCAAAGAAGCCAGCTGGAATTTTGATAGGGATTGTGTAGAATCTGTAGACCAATTTGGGAAATATTGTCATGTTAACAACATTAAGTCTTCTGATCCATGAACATGGGATGTCTTTCCACTTAATTAGATGTTCTTTAATTTCTTTAAGCAACGTTTTGCAATTTTAAGAATATAAATTTTGTACTTCTTTTATTAATTTATTTCAAAGTATTTTATTCTCTTTATGGTATTATAAATAGATTTTTTTTATAATTTCATCTTTGCATTGTTCATTCCAGCCACTGAATTTCAACTTCAAATATTATATTTCTCATTCCTTAAAGTACTTTTTATATCTTTTCCCATACTGGCCTAGTCATTCATGCTGTCAGAAATTTTTTAATATAAAAAATGATCAGATCACAGACCTAAATGTAAAACACAAAAGTATAAAACTCCTAGAAGATAGCATAGGAGAAAGTATAAATGACATTGGATTTAGCAATGGCTCTTTAGATACAACACCAAAGGCACAATCTATGAAGGAAATAATCAATAATCTGGACTTCATTAAAATTAAAAATTTCTGCTTTGCAAAAGACACTGTCAAGAGAATAAAAAAACAAGCCACATTCTGGGAGAAAATATTTGCAAAAGATATATCTGACAAAAGACTGTTATACAAAATGCACAAAGAACACTTGAAACAACAATAAAACAAGCAACTCAATTTAAAAACTGGCTAAAGACTAACAGACATCTCTCCAAGGAAGATATACAGATGGCAAATAAGCATATGAAGAGATGGTCCACATCATATATCATCAGGGAAATGCAACTTAAAACAACAATAAGATACAACTACACATCTATTGAAATGGCCAAAGTCCAGAACACTGACAACACCAAATGCTTGCAAGGATGTGGAGCAACAAGAACTTTTATTCATTGCTGGTGGGAATGCAAAATGGCACAGCCACTTTAGAAGACAGTTTGGCAGTTTCTTACAGAACTAAACATACTCTTACCATATGATTGATCAATCTTTGGTATTTCCCCAAAGGAGTTGAAAACTTATTTACACACAAAAAATTGCACACAGATGTTTATAACAGCTTTATTCTTGCCCAAACTTGGAAGCAACCAAGACATCCATCAGAAGGTAAATGGATAAATAAACTGTAGTACATCCAGAAAATGGAATATTATTCAGTGCTAAAAAGAAATGAGCTGGCAATCCATGAAAAGACAGAGGAAACTTAAATGCATATTACCAAGTGAAAGAAGCCAATAAGAAAAGGGTACATACTGTATTATTCCAACCATATGAACTTCTGTCTCCAAAACTATGGAGACAGTAAAAACATCAATGGCTGCTAGGGGTTGGGGAGGGGGAGATAAATAGGAGGGGTACAGAAGATTTTTACAGCAGTGGAAATACTCTGTATGATACTATAATGGTGGATGCATGTCATTATATATTTGCTTAAACCCATAGAATGTACAGCACCAAGCATGAACCCTAATGTAAACCATGGACTTTGGGTGATAATGATGTGTCAATGTCAGTTCATCAATTGTAACAAATGTACCACTCTGGTGGTGGTTGGGGGTTGATAATGACAGAGGCTGTGCATATGTGGTTGCAGAGGCATGTGGGAAATCTCTGTACCTTCTGCTCAATTTTGCTGTGGACCTAAAACTGCTCTAAAAAATAGGCCTGACATTGTGGTTCATGCCTGTAATCTCAGCACTTTGGAAGGTCAAGGTGGGAGGATTGTTTGAGGCCAGGAGTTTAAGCCTAGCTTGGGTGATGTAGCGAGACCCTGTCACTACAAAAAATAAGAAAAAATTTTTAAAAAGTCTATTATTTTTCAAAAACAAGATCAGATTCAGACCCATCAGATACAGAGCTTATTCTTCATCTGATTATTTCACTATCTGAAGTCTCTACAGGAATGTTTTTCTTGCGTGTTCTCTTTTATATCTCTCTCATAGAAACATAATCTTGAAGGCTGAGGTTTCCTTCAGCCTTTGTTTAGTTTCTTGAAACTTTAATTGTAGGACTGATGTGAGGCTGAGTTTGAAGGTGTTCAGAGAGTATGTGAGTTTGCTTTTGCCAGATCCTTGGAAACACTGCCGACCCATGGTCACTTGGAACTAAATTTTCAGGTGGGGATTTACCATACAGGATGTGTGCATTCCTGTTTCAAAATCCCACCACCAGACCTCCAAGTGCTACTTTTTTTGTTAGGAATCTTCCAGGGAAACCTGTCTTCCTCCTGCCACTCAGAGCCAAATTTGAAATAAGTTTCTCTCCCCTTCATGTGGTGATATTTTTCTATTTAACTCTACTGCTGGGGTTATCATCTTTTGTAATTTTTGGCTTTATGTGGGGACCAATTTTCCAAATCCTCACCCTGCTCAAGCTCCAGATTTTGTATGTGGCTCCTTAAATCCCAGGATTGTGGATCCCGGGGATTGGCAAATACCACAAACAAACGCAACTCCAGTACTTACATGCTACTCTCAATTTGTACTTTCTTATCATTTTTGCCCTTTTTATTATTTGTACTTTTCTGCCAGCTCAACCATGCGTTGTAAAACACTTTTAATTTTTTTTACAGAAATTTGCTTTTCTTCTGAACATTTAGGCTACAATGTTCCCTGCAATGGAACCTAATTAAGGTCTCTTTGATTTTACTCCAGTTGACGTTAGAAGGTATGGGATTTGATCCTGGTACTAGCAGTGTGACCTTTAGTAACTCTTTAATTCTCTCTGTGCCTTAGTAACTTCATGTGTGAAAAATAAGGAGGTTAGACTTAACGACCTCTGTGGACCTTTCTGGCCATAAATGTCTGTGACTCTTAGATGTAATAATATTTAATTGCACAGGATCTCTGATTGTTATTAATCACATTCAGGGAGTTACTTCACATCAGCAAGGACAAGATAGTTCTATTCAAAAGTACGGTTCTTCCCTGACCTGAGTGAGTCATTCATTTTCTCTCAGAGCGTGGGAGTTCTTACACTGGGGCCTCTGCTCCTGATTAATGACTATTCTAACTCCACTTAAAAATATCATAAAAGTAAAACAAAATATGCCAAAGTAAAAGGGTTTTTTCTCTTCACATGGATTTTAATAGTACCCAAAAGAGGTAAAATAGCAATGTTATGTCCTTGAAAATACTTCATAACTACTACTAACTTTTTTTTCTTTCTAAGATATGGTTTGGATTTCTTTAAGAGTTGTTTAGTCATAGAAATTCTAAAATTTCTGATAACATTCTGAGATAATTACATTTTTAGCAGATTCAACACTTTGAAAGCCCTTCAAAAAACAAACCATAAATTGGTAGCAGGCATTGCAAAGGAAAAATCGTCTTAAAGCAAACGCTCTGTTTATTGCTAAGAACCCATGAATCATAAAGAACAATATAACCCAAGTGTGTTTTCCTTCTGCTATTTGATGTTGCAGGAGCAAATCTGTGGCCTTGACGTAATGAATTGCACTGGGACAGTACAAAAATACATTATTCAGTTGCTTGCTATATAATGTGATTTAAATTGTTTTTCATTCCATTATCCTCAGCTCTTGGGCACTTAAGTTGAGGCAGATTTATGAGTATTTCATAATTAACAAGCGTTCCTCTTTGACAAAGAAAGTAGCCTAATTTGGGGGAGGGTAGGGGTTGTTGTGCTCTCTGTCCCTGCTAAGTTTCTCCTTCAACACCTTTACTTCCCACCAGTCTGCGACTCCATTAACTTCAAAAAGCAAATTAGAATCTAGCCTCTTTAACAGTTCTCACTTCACTCCAATCAAAAGGCACTTAATTAGTTTGCTTCTAGGATATATTACTGCAATAACAGGATCTAATATAAACAATATAAAATGATGGTGTAAGACTACATGGGTTCAAAAAAAGATTTTGAATCTGAATTATGGTCAATTACTAAAGGACATTCTGGACAAAATCTATGACTCCATCCAACACTTGTAAGATTTTCATCTGTATATAAAGGCTTAAAAGACCCATTTTGCCATGTTTGGTGGTAATGAGGCTTTTGACAAAAGTAAAAATTTGATAGTCCATTTTTCCAAGATGATTTTAGCAGAGCCTATTTATTCTCAACAGATATGAGGGTCTCTGGAAAGAAAGTGTCTTATCTCCTTTTCTTACCCTGCCTCTAACATGCCTGGCACGTCAGGCCTGAGGACTCCTTATTGCTGGCATGGCCATGTCTCAGGTTACTGAGCTACTCAGGAGCTGGCACAGCCCTCAAAATGTCAGAATGGGATACAGGAGGCTTCTTCAGACTCTGATAATGATGATGCGCTCGAACCCCACACCATGTGGTCACTTTGGGAGCCTGTGGCTTAAATATCTGAAACTCCAACCCTCTTCCTCCAGACTTAGAAAATGATATACATCCTGCTGTGTGTTTCTTGGGATGGTTTAGTGATACAGAAACCAAGAAAATAAGTATTTCCAGAGGGGCAAGTGGTTGACTCCTTCCTGCTGAGAGCATAGAGAAGAGCCCTTTGGATTGGACAATGTGGAAGTCACCGGTAACTTTTCAGGAGAGTGGACAGAAAAGATGTTTGATGGGGAGGAGCTAAGGGGACATGAGGAAGTGGAGACTAGGTTAATAACTTTGAGAATTCTGCTGTCAAGAATAACAAAAAATAGTGATGTACCCAGAGCAGGTCATAGGGTCAAGGAAGTATTTTTAAGAAGGGAAATGTTTGTATGCAGATGACAATAATTCCATCGAGATAGGGAAAGATACAGGAAAGAGAAGGGGAAATTGCAGAAGCAAAGTCATGTAGACCATGGAGGCTAAGACCTCCATCACTTCAGTGGAGAGGTTGGTGGAGTTCAGGGCATGAGCTCCTCCCACTGAAATAGAAGGGAGGCAGGTAGGTTGGTAAATTATGGTAGATGGGGTGGTTCTCAGCTAATTGTATCTATTTTTGCAAGTAATTAAGGGAAGCAAGGAGGACACCTATGCTATTTCTGAGTGTTAGTACTCGAGGCTTATAAGAGAAAACGTAGATTCTAATTAAGATGAGTGTAGTGAGACAATAGTATGAACTGGAAGGATTAATATTGTTAAATAATATGTTTAGTACAATTGAAAGTAACTCCTTTCCATATGCAAATGATTGAGGGAAACAAATAAAAGAATGAAATCAGTTTAAAACAGTGAGATAAATACGGTTTGGGGTTTAATATTTTAGGAAGGAAGGTCAATTTTGCAGACAACAGAGAAAGACTTCAAGAGGGTAAGGCAAACCCACTCCAGAAATTTTGGGGAGCCATTGAAGAAAAGTACAAAAATGTTACTGAAAGTGACTGAAAGAAAAAGTGGGAAAGACATACACATACTCTATTCCTGAATTAGAAGACTGATTTAAGGCTACTGTATTCAAAAATATATTTTAAAAGGAACTTTTAACAAAATAATTGCACACTGGGAAGAATACATGGGCTTGGTTAATAATTTTATTTGAAAAGGAAGACAGATTCTAAACAGATTGAAAGATTATGAAAATTAAGTTAATGTTTTATTGGCATAAGAACAGATAAGCTAATGAACAGAATAGTAAACAAAGCATAGAAACAGACTCCAAAAGTTGACAATGTCTGTATCACAAACTAGTGGAGAAAGAGAGATCATTCAATAGATGAGCAAAGAAACACTAGTTTTTTTAAATTCATATTCTCACTTAACAATATACTGTAACCAAATTTAAGATGAATTAAAGACTTGCGTATTAAGAAAACAAACCATATAAAACCTACGTGAGATTTTTTACCTAGTTAGCTCATCTTCAATTGGGAAATAACTTCCTAATCTCAACGCAAAGAAAGAGAACAAATGATTTGACTACATACGATGTTCCGTTTTCCATTTAAAAAAAATTACAAGTGACAAGTAAAATTAAAAGACAAACTGAAGTACCATATCATAAATAAATAAAGCACTCATTAAAATCAATAAGACAATATTACTCCCCGTAGGAAAATAGACCAAGTATATGAACAGATAGTTTACCAAGAAAAAATACAAATCATTACTAAATATTTTTAAAATGTAACTTCTCTAATAACCAAAGAGATGTAAATATAAACAATATTGATATGCTAATTTAGTTGTCAAAATAGGAAAAAAATTACTTATATTGCTTAGAACTGGGTAAGACATATGCATCTTTGGTAGAGGGGAAATTTGGTAGAAACTTCATGGAAAGTAATTTTAGCAATATATATCAACCACTTTCACAAAGTAATTCCTCTTTTAGGAAATTAACCTAAGAAAATAATCAGAAATGTGAACAAAGAGGACTGTACAAAGATGTTCATTGTATGACTATTTATCCTAGTGAAAAAATGTTATATGTACATATAAAACTGGGAAGAAAATGTACCAAAATGTTATCAGCATTATCCATGGTTGATAAGATTATAAATAAGTACTATTTTCTTCTGGTCATATATTTTCTAGATTTTCAATGAAGTATATATTTCTCTTAACATAAGTTTAAGAAAAGTATTTTCTTTTTAAGCAGGTAAATGTGTCCAAAGCTCCATTAAATATGTGCAGATATTCTTCCTCATGATAATCATCTCCTAAATATAGTTTGATTAGGAAAAAGAGAATTTTTATTTATGGGTGAAAACACAGTATAGCCAGAAAAGGCATATGCCTATAATAATTTAAATTTTCTATATTCACCATTTTAAGATAAGAATGTTTATTCCAAAACTTAGTTTATAATTTTGAAGATTAAAAAATAAAATTTACTGGAGCTTCAAGCATTACATATGAATATACAACTCAATCAACTGATTTATGCACATTTACAAAAATTGCATTAGGTGTATGAATCATGATAAAATAAAATGCCTTGTGATAAGATGAGTATGTGAACCGAATGTTTAAGACATGCTTCTTTTAATATAAGTATAATAATTCTACCATCTTACAGGTTGTCCAGCTTGAAACTCAGAATTAGAATCTAGTCAAGTTGGTGACAAAATAGATGCCTGGAATACAAATGTGAAATTTATCCTTATATATAATTAATTTATGATATACTCCGCTTTGAAAAATTTGAAATAAGCCCAGTTCCTCTTTCACATATATCTCATAAACTCATTTCTATTATTAACGGTTTTGCAAACAACACAATGATTTTATATTTAATTTAATTTTCATTATCATGTTCTAGAACTGTTTTTTCCCTGAAATATTAAAGAAGAAAGATGTTATATTGGTTATATAACTTAGGACAACAGCAGGATCTGCTACTTTATTTTTTATAAGCTATTTATTTTCTTGTATTTTTAAAAATTCACAAGACATTCAATTCCTTACTGAAACATTTTCCACATCATCAAAGCACTGGCTTTATTTCTGAATTCTTGTTATGTTCAAATTTATAACATGTGTCCATTATTTTTCTGAGCTTTGACCTCTAGTGTGATAACAGAAAATCAGGCAAAAGTCTTTATAATGTCAAAAATACATTCTGAAATATTTTATAGACTGCTATAAAGAAATAACACAGTAGATTGTAGCATTATTAAGACTGCTTAACAACCAACCACACAGAGGCTCATCGAACTTTAAGCTTCTTCAAACGCCTTTGATGAGAATGGCCATCATTTTTTAAGTGCATGGGAAGCTCTTCCCCTCAGTAGCTCTCTCCATGCACAGTGGCTCCCCAGAAATGCTCACAGAACACGGAGAGACCGTTTATCTCCACTGTTACTATCTTTGTTTCTGTGATGTCTCTAGTTTTTGCTTTATTTTGACATTTCTTTTAATTTTGACACTGACCGTTGGTTTCCTTTCTGCATCTCAACCTCTTCCCTTCACTGAAAATTATCATAAAAGGCCTACTTTTTGCGAGGTTTTATGCCATTTCTTTACACAGATGCCTTTGGACTGCTTTTAAAAATCAGTTTATTTCAGATGCTTCAATAATTTTTGATGAAGGATCAATTAGTATGTTAACCTAATGCAGCGAAAACAGCATATAATTCAGAGCTGTAGGCTGTGGGGTTGGTAATCCTTTGTCATTAAATAGTTAGGTGGCTATAAATGACACACAGCCTCTGCGAGCGCTAGTTCCCACATCTTTAAAGGGATAGAAATGCTTATTTCAAGGCTTATAGTGAATAAGGCTCACAAAAGATAAAGTTCTCAAAAGTGCTTTGTACAGTGAAATACTAATACTATTATTATTTTAAGACTGAATGTTTCTTTGTCTTCCCTTCCTTCTAGTGTCTCTGAGGCGTCCCACATCTATAATTGAATCTGCTATTTTGTCTTTGTTAATATTCTAAGTTTATGCTAAAACCTAAATGCAACCATGCTCTGGAGCCCACACATTAGTACTTTATTCTTTCCCAGTTTATCTATAAGGTACAGGTACGGTTCTAGGCAGAGGAGCGTGCAGAGGGGCACACTAAACTCTGAACAATGAAGCGACAGAGATAAATTAGAAAAGTGTTACAAAGAGCTAGTAAGAATGAGACCAATTTTCATTTTATTGCAAAGTTCTCTGAGGCTGCTATAATCATTTCTGCTATAAATCTGTAAACACAATAGGCACCAGATATGTCAAAATAAGATAATCTAGAAGAACAGATGACGAGAGCCAGATAACTTAAATAGAGGCCTTTAAAAATACTAATAAACAAGTGTCTTTGAATTCTGTATGTATGGGTGTTCAAATAATTGGAGTAATGTGGCTCTTTATGTGCTTAATGAAAGTGTTTTCTTCACCAAGAATCATGGAAATTGTGCAAACTCTTTAACACAAGCTTGCTAGGTCTAGAAGTGCCTTGTAAATTTCTCCACCAAATATGTCTTTACTGATCTATTTAAGAACATCTACCATGGTTTATTATTCCTTCATTCACTCCAAAAATATTCATTAAACACCTACCATGTGCCAATGTTCTGGGCCATGAGTAAAAACATGGGAAGGTTGGTGGAACTGTAGGTGTGGTGGCATCCTTTAGGGCTTTATGGATCATTGTGAGGTCATTGGCATTCAGCAGAGGAGAGACAAGGCCTGACTTAAATCTTGACAGGATCACTCCGGCTACTGGATGGGTATAGACGACAGAGTAACAAGGGCAGAAGTGAAGCTACTGCAGTCATCTTGGCAAGAGATGATGGAAGGTGGGGCCACAGCAGTGATTCTGAGGTCCCCTAAATGTGTTAAAAGGTATGTGTGGGGTACTATCATCATGATCATCCAAGGGGTGGAGAAAGGGTGGTGGGCATGCAATTCAGAAATGCCTACATTTATAAGGTGGGAAGAGGAAGAGGAATCCACAAAGCAAACCAAACGTACATTCAGAGTTGTTGGAGATCTAGGACTCTGCTGGACTTCCAAAGCAGAAAAAGGGATCAAGAAGTTGTTCTCTTCTCCTGAGACAGCAAGGCAAGGATGTCTGCTTTCACCACTTATGTTCAATCTTGTACTGGATGTCCTACCCAAAGCAATACCAGTAAACAAAAGCAAAACAAAACAAAACAAAAAACCCAAAAGACATATAATTTGCAAAAGAAAAAATTAAGCTTTGCTTATTATCAGACAACACAATCATCTATGTAAAACTCCTAGGAAACCTACCAAAAACTTACTACTTGAACTAACAAGTGAGTTTAGCAAGGTCACAGGATACAAGGTCAATGTGAAAAAATCAATTGTATTTCTTTATAATGTCACTGAATTATTACAAGTTAAAATTTTTAAACTTGTATAAGTTTAAAAATAGCTATACAAATATGAAATACTTAGGGATAAACTTTTATAAACTTTTATAAACTTTTATAAAGTTTGTGAGAACTGTACATTGAAGACTACAAGGACATTAATAATGAAGATTAAAGAAAATCTAAATAAATGGAAAGATATGTCCTGCTCATGGATTGAAAGGCTCAATATATCAAAATGTCAGTTTTCCCTAATTTGATCTGTAGATTCAATGCAATCCATCAGGCATTATTATTATTATTATTTATAGAGACTGACAAGCTCATTCTAACATTTACTTGGAATTGCAAAGGATCTAGAATAGCTGTAATAACTTAGAAGAAGATGAAGTAATCAGAAGTCTATCTGATTTCTAGGCTTTTCATAAAATAACAATAATCTAAACTGTTTAGTAATGGCCTAGATATAGACATAAAGATCAATGGAACAGAATAGATAGTTCAGAAATTGACCCACACATATATGGCCAATTTATTTTCAACAAAATCATTATGGCAATTCAATAGGGAAAGGGTAATCTATTCAGTAAGTGGTACTGGAAAAATTGGATACCTATATGTTTAAAAAAAAAATTTATGAAGTCCTGGAATCTGAAAGCTCGAGAACCAGGAATTACGATGTTCAAGGGCAGGAGAAGATGGATGTCCCAGCTCAGAAAGAGAGAGAGAATTTGACCTTTCTCACCTTTTTGTTCTATTTGGGCCCTCAATGGGTTGGATCATTCCTGCCCACCCACATTAATAGGGTGATCATCTTTACACAGTTTACTGATTCAAATGCGAATCTCTTCCAGAAACACCCTCACAGACATACCCAAAAATAATGTTCTACCAGCTATCTGGGCATCCCTTAGCCCAGTCAAGTTGACACATTAAAATTAACCATCACAAGACACAAAAAATATGAAACCCCAAAGAACAAATTGATAAATTGGACAAAACTTAAGAATTTTGTCCTTCAAAAAACAATGTCAAGAAAATGAAAAGGCAAACCAGATACTGAGAAAAAACATTTCTAAAGTGTATGTCTGATAAAGAACATGTATCCAGATTTTATAAGAATGCTTGTTACTCCATGTTAAAACAACTTGATAAAATGGGCAAAAATTTGACACTTCACCAAAAAAGATATAAACACAGGAAAAGATGGTCAATGTCATTAGTCATTAGGGAAATGCAACTTAAAACCACAATGAGACACCACTACACTTCCAGTTGAAATTAAACACATTCAGCTAAAATTAAAGGGGATGGACAATGACAAGTGTTGAGGAGGAGGTGTAGCAATCAAACTCCCACATCACTGATTGGAATGCAAAGTCATTCAGTTACTTTAGAAAACAGTTTGGCAGTTTCTTATGCAGTTTCTTATACTTATCATAGACTCAGCAATTTCACTCCTGGGTGTTTACCCATGAGAAATGAAAGTATAGCATCAATCCACACAGAGATTTGCACTGAAGTGTTCATAGCAGCAGTACTCATAAAAGCCAAGAATTAGAAAGAACCCTTTGGAATATGACTCAGTCCAAAGATACTAATTACAGACACAACAACAGGGATGAATCTTAAATACCTTTTGCTAGGCAACAGAAGCCAGGCACAAAAAACCATATATTTTGTGATTCCATTTATATGGAATTCTAGAAATGACAGAATCATGATAGAAAGCACATCAGTGGTTGCCTGGGGCTGAGACAGGAGTGAGAATTGATTGCAAAGGGGAAGGAAGAACATTTTGGGGTGATGGGAGTGTTCTATATCTTAATTGTGGTGCTGGCTACAGGATTATTTATGTATGGTGAAATTCATAGAACTATACAATTCAAATGGATGAGTGTCACTGGATGTAAATCATAACTAAATAAAGCTTTAAAAGATTTAAACATAAAGGAAGCCCTACAAATGTATTTTTAAAAGATGGCAAAAACTGGACGAAAAGATACCACTTATCACAATAACTGATCTATCTCTCCCCTCTACCGCACCAATACTAAAAGAAGAATCTTAGATCGGGTTAAAAATTTTTTAAAGTTAATTTTTCCTTTATTCATTAAACAATTATTTGTAAAAGGATTTATTGAAAATTAACTGCTGACCATGAAGGCAAGCCAGGACTTCAAGTTTTGAGCTTTCTTGACAAAAGAAAGTCTGCTCAGGCTGCCATAACAAAATATCCCACATTGGTGGCTTACACAACAGAAGTTTATTTTTCACGGTTCTGGAGACTGAAAAGTCCAAGATCAAGGTGCTGGCAAGGTAGATTTCATTCTGAGGCCTCTTCTCTTGGCCTGCAGATGGTGTCCATCGTGCTGTGTGCTCACGTGGCTTTTCCTCTGTGAGTCACGGAACTGGGGGTTTAGGCTTCAATATAAAAATTTGGGGAGGGAAACAAACATTCAGTCCACAACAGATGGGTTACGACAAAGAAAATGAGGGGTAGAGGAGGAGGGATGGGGAACATGTTTGCCTGGTGGTAGATTCTACCAGTGGGGAAGACTTGCAACCCCCTGGAATGCCATGAAGAGGTACAGGACCCATTTGGAGGGTTTTTTGTGTTTAGCTGGGGCTTGTGCACGCTGAGGCAGAGCTTGGCGTTGGAGATAGCAGCAGCAGAGAGCCCCGAGGGGGCTGGACAAGGAAATGCAGCCGGGGTCAACTGAAGGCTTTAGCCTTTCTTACGCCTTCCTCCAATTTCCTGGGGTGCAGAAGCCTATGGGTTCTTGTATTATGACAGAGGAGGGGAGAGCAACCCTGAGAAAGGTTTTATCCTTCCTACCACCTCTGGCTCATGAGGGTGACCAGATCTGATTTGATCTGATTTAGAAAAAATGAAGGCATGGATGTTTCAGGCTTTTGAAATTCATGGAGCAATCCCTGACTGTTGTACATTTACAAATACCTTCTACGTTCCTGGGAATGCTGGATAAAGAATAGATATGCATGATAAACAGTCCCTGTTCTCAAGTAGCTCGTAGTTAGCGTGGCACACAGGCACAGAAGTAGATAATATACAGTTTAGTAAGTGCCATGATAGATACGACTACCAGGTATTATGGAAATACAAGATAAGGGGGTGGGGGAAGTTTCCCTGTTGTAGCTACTCTGAAAAAGCAGACCCCACCCAAATTTTGGTTCAGATGTCAAGATTGATGATGCCACGTACACGCCAAGAGGGTATGGAAAGCTTTATAACTTACATAATTGAGGTCTCTGGCGAGAGCAGTACAAGCCCCTCTAGCAGGCTCAAAATGGCTTGAGGATTCAGGGAAAGGAGACTGGCTCTGGGTTTTTATTGTGGGAATGGGCTGGGTTTGAATCCCCCCTTGGATCCAAGGGAGGGAGCATCCAGTCTTTATCAGCTTGCCCAGCTGTGGCACACCAGGGAAACAGGAACAGGTGAGGCTTAAAAGCTGTCAGCAAACATCAAAAGTGGAGTCTGACTCTATTAGGGTCCCTGACCCCATTTCAGAGGAGTTGGGTGTGGTTAGGAAGCTTTCCTGGAGAAAGTCATGTCACAGATAATATGACTCTTAAGAAAGGAGTATTTATTTACTACTGTTTGTGTCTGCTTATAAATACATGGTAATTGCAAAAAATTGGAAAAATATAAAGCAGAAATTAAAATTCACTTATGACCTCAACCATCCTAAGGCAATCACCGTTAAAATTTTTTGTTCCTTTCTGTTTGGATTAGTTTGATAATTAGAAAAAAGTAATTATCCAATAAATGATAACATGAATTTTTTCTGGTGTACATTTTATTAACTTTAGCTACTTTGCAGTACATGTACCTTTTTCTCCGTGAAGTCTTGGCATAATTGTTGTTTTTAAACTTTTTATATAAGAAAATTAACACTTCTATTCAATTTTCCTTATCATCTCTGGTGATGCTTTTAGCCTATTCTATTTTTTTATATGTGGCAGAACTGAAGCTACTGTGCTTTGTAGAAGCTTGTAAATCTGCATTTCTTTGTTAGAGAAGTGTTATTTTTACCGTATCTGTTTTCATTTTGCTGTCAAGAAACTGCTGGAATTCAAACTTGACCTTTCTTGTTCAATGTCTCTAGTAGAACTAAGAATTGCCGAAGGACCAGAAGTTCTACGCCACTCCACAAAGAGTACAATGTACATTTGGAAATCCACATTCCCTTACTACTTTCATCTTTCAGCTGCTTGAAGACCTTGTTAAATTCAGGACAGAGAATCACAAACTTTCATGTTTAAATAATTTCAAGGAGGTTTGACGATGATGCTTAGAAGACTTTAGTAGTCTTTAGAAGACTGATAGAACGGGCTTCATTTATCCCTATAATGCTCACCTTTTCAAATTCCTTTGTGGTGTATCTCAAAATTTTTTTTTATTGCCACCATTCAGGGGCAAAGAGGAAAAGGAATTCTCTTGTTCCCTAGTCTTCCTTGTTCATATCTATTTCACTATACTCTATTTGGTGAGTATCAACCCACATAGTTCCACTATAAAATGATGACGTTAGCTGTATCATAAGGCAAAGATGGTCATGGCCTTGGGCTTTGTGAAGGAAAGCCTAAAATGTGCAAGGGCCTTGAAAGACCTTGGTTTTCAGGGCGGTCCCCGATAAATCCTCTCTTAGTTCATCAAAAGAAGGCCGACTTTGGATCATGGAAACGTGAACATATTTCCACTGCATTTGTGTCAGAGACATTTGTGTGAAGTATACAATACACATGTATGCAGATTGACATTTCTTTTTAAAGGGGGAAATGCATTGTGGGCCCTTTCCTTTGTGGAATCATCAGCTGAATGTGTTCAGGTATTTATGCAGAGCACAAAGCCTAAGACGTTTACTATCTGGCCCTTTACAGAAGAAGTTTGGCCATTCCTGGCACAGTTGCCCATGTACACACAGAGAGAATTGTCAATGTAAGCCACAAGTTGGTCGTTGATATTGTACTATAAGCACTTGAATTAATTAAAAAGTGAATTATTGTTAGTTATTGACTTATAAAATAATGAGATTATACCCATTGCAGAAATGTGTGAGAATGGGGAATGGCATTCAGGACAGGACACTGGGATCATATGGTACAGAAAACAAAGCAAGGGACTTTGAAAGAAGACACATGGCCTGTTGTTTAACTTTCTCTTAAGGCCTCATTAGTTCCTACAACTTAACTGTGAAAAAAATAAGTGCAAAACCTGTAGACCTTTGGGGAAATACACAAATAAGTTTCATCTTAACCAACAGATATTAAATGAACTTGACTTGGCGCTGTGTATACAAAGCTATAAATGTCTAGTTTGTTTCTCAAGAAGCTTAATAATAATAATATTTGTCAACATTTATGAAGATTTTATTATGTGCTGGATACCATTCTAAGTACTTTAGCTGAATTATCTAATTTAATTCTCCCAGCAGTCCTATGAAGTAGGTAAGTGACATCTCATCTTAAAGAGGAAATCTTGTGTCTTACAGAAGTTCAATAACTTGCCCAAGGCTATGCAACTATAAAGATTTAGTGTAATGCAGTGTAATGAAAAGTTCAGATAATTAACCATTCTGTACACCGTCTCCCCCATAGATTCCAGCCCTGTGCGGTGGTTGCTCTGACAGGGGTTGGCGGAAAAGGTGGCGGGAGGGGATCCCATCCTAAAACACTGTCGGAGGGTGGGGTTACTAGAGAGGCCTTCCCAGAGTCTGGAATGATAAACAAGATCTGGGGGTAGTGGTGGGAGGATACATTTCCACCCTCCGATGTCATTCCCAGCCACAGACCATAAAGATCTAGCCCACAGGCTTAGCTCTACCTCATCTCTTAACAAATCCTCTGCAAGTTGGGGGGCGAATGAGGAGCATAGCATTGTTACTGAAAGCTCAGCACTTGTCCTCGAGGCCGCATCAGAAGAATGAGAACCAGTGGTTTGAGGAGAAGGGAACAGAAGTTTATTACTTTGCCGGCAAAGGAGGAAAAATGGTAGACCTTCTTGTCTCAAAATCCAGATTTCCTCAACATAAGCAGAAATACAGAGCTTTTAAAGGGAGGGCCCTCAGATCCAGGCTACTGTGTTAACGAGTCTAATCATTCCATCTCTGTGAAAGACAAAGCCTGTGACCTCAGCCCACCTGGGCCCACCTGGGGGACTGGCACTGGCCTGGGATGGCTGAGCCATCTTCTATAACACAAAGAACAAATGACCTTCTTCCCGCCTCGGAGAGGCAGGCCAGGCCCCAGTTCCCAAAAAGAGTGGGGGAAGTTTTAAAGAGACAGAAAATATTTTTGCTGTTTTTTTCAGGCCATTCCCTATGTTACAGCATCCCTCCATCTCTCCCCTTCCTCCTGTCCTAAGTCCACACAAGAGATGCCAAGTTGAAGGGTTCCTCTCTCTTCCCTCAAGCCTCATCTGTGCTTTCCATGCCGAGTGAGAGGGCTGCATCCCTGCCACCTTCCTCTGTGCTCTTTCTGTCACACACTCTAACTGCTAGATGCCACCCCATGCTCTGCGACCCCACATCTTTACCTGTCTGGCCTCCCAGTGATGAATGACAGGTTCCCCCAGGCCCTAGTATCACAAGTGACATTGCAGTGAACATCCTTATAGGCCTTTGGGAGATATATACACACACACACAGACACATACACACATACATACTGGAGAAGAATTGCTGGATCTTTGAACCAATCCATACCACACCTCTCAGCAATGTTTGAAGTCTTCGTCTATCTATCATCTATCATCCATCTATCTATCCATCTATCTATCAATCATCTATCTATCCACCTAATACCAATATATAGCATAGGTATTACACATGGCATTTTATTATACTTGGCAAGGTAATGTTTGGCATTTTCCAGCATATTCTTCACATAATCATCAGTGCCTAAAACCACACATCAGATAGCTCATCACCACATATGTGCTCAGCATGCAGTTGGCGAGGTGCCCACAGCTATTCATTCTTATAACCAGCCTAGCACTTATTCATTGTGTTACCATCAGTGTCTAGGTGTCTGTGCTTCCCATTGTACAAGTCCACAAGGACAGAGAGTGAGTGTAATCATCCTTTATACCTGGAGGGCCTTTCACAGTGCACTCAATACATGGCTGTTGACTCTCATAAAGAGAGAACAGAGAATTGAAGAATCGATTTGGAAGGAAAGATGATTATATTTTGAGCAGATGGAATTAAGGATCACTTTAATTGATAGTGAGACATTCATGTATGTTTATTCTTCAGGAAGACTAAAACTTTGGATCTATAGCAAAAGGGAGAGTTTGGGGACTGGGATGCAGCTGTAGCTTTTGAGTCATTACTAGTAAATCAGTGATGAAGGAGCAAGAAGTGTATTGAGAGAACTATGGAAAACAGGTTTGTTTCGCAGTAAGTGAAGGATGGTCCTCTGCTAAAGAGGGGCCAGAGGAGAGGCTCAGAAAGGTTTAGCTGCAAGAGGGAAATCAGTGGGGTGTCACCAAGGCCAAGAGAGGATGGATGACAGAAGAGAACAGTGTCCTGTATGGCAAGGCAGTAGGGTCAGATGAAACCAGGAAGAGGCTGCTGGGTCTAAAAATTTATATTTCACTGATGTCTTCGATAGAGCCTATTAGTTTGTATTGATTTTAAGAAATGTGAATTTGTTTTTCTTTTATCTATAGAAAATATTTCATACTGTCTTTTTGTCCTAACTTGATAGAAGAACACTTGAAATACCTATATAAAGAAGAAATTCAGAATGTAATAGTTTCAGGAAAAAATGGAATTTTACTGAAAGAAGTCATGCTAAAATATTTTGGTTATAGATTACTCTATACTGTGGAAGGCTTTAAAAAAGTCTAACCATTATCTAATCCCCTTAGGTCATCACATCATATAAGAGTTCCTTTGAGACTATAGAAGTTGTACGTATTTTTTTAAATGAGCTATGTGTATTTTAAAGAAAGGGCTAATCCTATATCTTTCCACCACCCACTAACATTGATATCATTTGCTTCAAAGAAACCTGCCCTTACCTAGAAATTCCACGAGGAACTAGAAGATATGTGAACATAAGTTCCTGCAAAGTTACATAATTTATCCTTGTAGTCTCATTTGTCACCTGGTATCTTCCTTGTTGAATTTCCATTTTCGTGCACCCCCTAAAGTTTTTGTCAAAAAAATTTAAACCTTTTCTGCATTAATCTCATAGAACTTTTTAGAGAACATAGTTTTTTTTTAAAGATCTTAAATTTCTACCTCTTCAGAAAAAGTCTACTTTATAGCTTTTATATTTTATAAATCTTTCATGGTGATTTTTATAAGTTATTCTCACCTTCCTTTGACCAATCAAAAGCATAATCTTTCAGAATTTTCTGGAAAGAAAAAAAATTGCCTGAAGTCATTTTCCATTATTTCCAGGAATAGAATAAAATTAATGCAATAAAACTTAAAGAAGAAGTTCTTCCTTTCATATAGCTTTTGTGCTCATTCCTTTTATTTCTTTTGTACCTGAAATTTATGTCTCTCTGTGCCCACACTCAGAGACTTGTAAATTTTCTTTGCCCATCTACATCACTGATCTCAGGTCCAGGAAAAAAGATTTTTTAGTCCTGTGATTTCCTTTCCTATGGTAATTGCAGGGTGGTAGGTTATATTGAGGTGGTTTTGATTAGAACGTAAACTGGGTTCTCTGGAATTGTCAGGCACCGCCAACCTTTCCTTGTCTCCCTGATATCAAAACTGGAACTTCTTTCGTTAGTACAGTCAATGGTACTCAAACTTCAAGGTATCAATGATCTTCAGAACCACCAAGAAGGTTGCCAGGATGGTTTTAGTAGGTTCTTTATCATACTAATTCTTTAAAAAGTTATAATCCTATACAAGTTTTTATTAGTCAGAATATTAACTAGGTAATTCTTTCTTTGCTCTATGCTGGATAACAGAAAAGTCTGTTGGTTTGTGTGATTATTTTGGTTTTTCATTTCCTGTATGTACATACTCTTTTGCATTTTACTCTGTGCTTTTTTCTGAGTCAAGGTTTGGTAAGAGTAAACCCGCCACTGGCTCTGCACCTGCACTGGAGCATCTTGATCAACTGAAGGAGAACTTGCAATTCTGCTGGCTGGTCTCCTTCAAGTTTATGACCATAAATCTCAAGTGTGACCCTCAGATTCCTGGCATCCCTGCCCCGTTTGTCTAGCCTGTTCACTGTCCCACTCTCTAGGATGACTGTTTCTGCACCATCTCCCAGCACCCTCATCTTCCTCTTCTCCACACAGGTCACCTTGCCTTTGGCCATCAGTCAGAATAGAACTTCCAGGTCCTCCCATCACCGAATCTGCTAACTCAGCTGTACCTGTGCCCGCAGACTCCACCTTCACAGCTGTTACATGCAGGATGGACCCTCTGGGCCCCTAGCCAAGGCCAGGCCCTCCACCCATGTGCTGGGTCCCATCCCCTCCCACCCCCTGAAGACTTCGTTCCTGCACCATCTGCTTCCCCCTCTCTCCTGGATCATTCCCTTCTGCAGATCTGCATGCAGTGATTTCTCCCACCATTAAAAGAGACCCTTCCTTTACACACACCCTTCTCCAGGCCTCGCCCCACTTCTCGGGTCCCTTACGCATGACTCCTTGAAGCAATGGCTCATTGCCATCTCCATAGCCTCCCCTCAGTCACTCTTGAGCCTGCTCCAGCTGGGACTGCTCCTGACATAGCCAGAAACTGACGTCCATGGTGACTGATTGAAAGTCAGTTTAGTCGTCATCTCTCTAGACCCTGCAGCAGCATTGGGCACAGCTGGCCATTGCCTTGTTGAAACTCAGGTACTGAGTCAGCAGAGGAAGACAATTTCTACACCTCTATGGTTCCACCCTGAACCCAGCCAATCAGCAGACACAATTGCCTAGCCCTTTGCCTGCCAAACTATCTTTAAAAACTTTTTCTCCCAACTGCTCAGAGAGACAGATTTAAGAACTTCCTCCCATCTCCTCGCATGGTGCCTGTGACATTAAACTCTTTCTCTGCTGTAACCCCTGCTGTCTCAGTGTATTGGCTTCCTCTTAAGCAGCAGGCAATGAACCTGGTAAGGCTGTAACAATATCACATAGGGGGTTTAGGGTTCCAACATATGCATTTTGAGGGGACACGAACTTCCCATAACAGCTCCTTTCAACAGTTCTATCCCTCCTCAACTCTAACCTATACAGGACATCTCCATCTCTGTCATTGTCAATTTCACCTCCTGAGGGAATTTTCTGTTTTAATTACAATAGTCCTATATATAGGGTTCCAAGTCATCCCACAGGACAGTTTCATCACCTATATATTTGTTTAACTTGTTACTGTGGAAATTTGTAAACACACAAACTAGTAAAGAGAATAGTATAGTGAACCCAATGTAATATCACCCAGCTTCAACAATTACCTCATGGCTAATCTTATTTCATGTATTGTCACCTACTACCTTCCCAGATTTTTTTAAAGCAAACTCCAGGCATTATATAATTTTATGGGTAAAAATTTCATCTTTAATGTATACAAAATCTCTACATTTAAAGAAAGAAAAATGTGCGGCACTATAATACCATATCACAGCTAAAAATTAACAATAACTTCTAAAATATCAACAAATTTCTAGTCAGTGTTCACATTTTTTCATTTTCTAATAACAATTTTTAACAACGTTTTTGTGAATCGGGTTCTAGAAAAGTTCCACATTTTAAAATTGGCCAACCTGCCTTTTATTATGTTTCTTGTGGGAGTCTCTCTGTCTCTCAATTCCTCCCACTCTCCTGCCCCCCATTTTTGTTGAAGAAACCACGTCATTTTTGTCTGTACTGTCTCCCCTAGTCTGAATTTTGCTGATTGCATCTCCCACATGTTCATCTGTTGTACTTCCTATAAATCGGTAGTTAGATGTCGAGCTTTGATCAGATTCAGGCTCAACATAATTTTGGCAAGACTACTTCATAGGTGTGTTGTCTACATTCAATAGAAAGAAATAATAATGTCTAAATTTCTCTATTGTTGTGATGCTGACAGCTATTGATAATAGTTCTTAGATCAGCAACTGTCAACCTTTTTGTTTTATGAGTGTAATTACATTCTTAAAAGTTACTAAGTGCCCTGCAGAACTTTTGTTTATGTGGGTTTTATCTGTGGATATTTATTAAATTAAGAATTAAAAGTGAGAAGACCTTAAAATGATCATTTGTTTAAAATAACAACAAAAAGCCCTTACAAGTTAACATAAATAACATATTTTTTAAATTGGAAAAACTCTATTTTCCCAAGTAAAAAATTTGTAAGAAGAGAGACAGTGTTTTACATTTTTACAAGTCTCTTTACTGTCTAGCTTAATAGAAGACAGCCAGATTCTCCTTTCTGCTTCTCTGTTCAATCTGTTGCAACATGTTGCTTTAGTTGAAGTATCTGAAGAAATTCAGCCTCACAAAGATGTATAATTGGAAGTGGAAGAATTATTTTAATTAACACCCTTTTCAGATAATTGTAGATAGTCTTCTTTACCAACACTTGACAATTGGTGGTTTATTAAAGGTTAGTTGTAGTGCAAAGCCTGAAACCATGTCAACAAACTTTCCATCCTGTTACATTAAAAATTCTGTTGGATCTCTAACCCATGCATGATTTTGTGACGTTATTTGGAAAATATTGAGTCACCGGTATATGCGATCTTACCAATGAGGACTTATTTCATTATTCAATATCAGAAAAACCACATTTATTAATAACCACTGAAGTTATTAGAAAAGCCTGTGAACATTGAGAAGCTGCCAAACTCATGGTAACAAATTCAAGTTTTGCAAAATTCAAATTTTTATTTGAAAACTTGAATCTTACCATTGGCAAGAAATACTGTTAGTCGCTTACTTGAAGTGTCAGATTTATTTCACTCATTTTCAAGAAAATACCTGCCAAATGCCCAAATCTGTATAACTATATCTTTTGTGTCAGTCATTTCTTGAAGGGAAAATGATTTTCCATGACAAAATTGGGTAATTCATCTGGCAACTCAAACAATGGCACAAGTGTTTTTTGAAGAGATGGCCATCACTGGGGCAGAATGCAGCCCAAGTACCTTATATGTATTCCCCATCTTATTATATGGAATACTGTTTTAAAGTACTCAAAGGTCAAGATTTAATACAATTAATAATTTTTATTGCTCCTTGAAGGAAATTCTTAAATGAAACTGTCTTTTTCTCCTGCAGTGCGTAGTGGTAAAGAATATAATAGCTACTAATAGCATAGTTGGTGCCACTGCCTTGATTTGTGCTGAGGCACCAGCTGTTTTGCCCCACCATTGCTTTTGTACCATCAATGTCAATGTTAACACAGTGAAAAAGGTCAATAATGTCTTAGCATTGCCATGCAAATAATATTGAACTTGTGATCGCCCTGAAAGAGTCTTAGGGGTCTTCAGCAGTCCATACTTAGAAATCTGCTGGTTTAGAGCCATTAGTTTACTAGGAGTTCATTAGTGATATTGCAATTTACTTAGCTGGAATACGTTTATAAAGAAACTCCTCCTCATCAATGATTTTGTTTCCTGTGGTACAGATCATATAAGAAAAACAGAAAAAGTATTTGATACATTCCCTTTATGTAACAGTTTTCACAATAATGAAGTAGTTCTCTAACGTTCTCTAAAGGTTACCTATTAAGGTTTTATTAAAATATTACATGAACTTACGAGTTTAAACATATTTGATGGTTTTCAACCTACTTCAATTACTACCACTATTGGTAATGCTCAAATTATTCCATCTTTGCCTGATAGGAACTCATTCAGGTTGTCTGCTGAGTCCTTTTGGCATGGCCCTAGCTGTCTTTGATAGATTTCTTGCCCTCTGATATGAAAAATTTTTTCAGGCTCATCTTGTTCATTTCCTGCTCTTGTCTACAAACAGGATTCCAAACCTGGAATCAGGCATTTTTTTTCAAGGAGGCCTAGTTCCTTTTAGTGGAAAATGGTTTTAGGGAACACAATTTGGGTGCTAGAGATCTCATTACTATTGGGCCAATCATTGCTTCTAAATCTTTTCATAGACAGAGCTAGAAATTATGGGGTTTTTTAAAAAGATAAAAACACATCATGAGTTCATACTGATACTTCAAATTAAAATTTAAGATTACAGAGTTTTTATTTAAACCCATTGATCTTACAACTGTATCTCCTTTCAATTATGCCAAAAGTCTTGGACCTCAACACCACTAACAATTATTCATTTTATTTATACCATATTATTCACATAACAAATTCCAATACTACCACCCACAGTCTCCTTACTGAAAACAGTTTACCACTCATTGCTGTTTTTTTCCATAGGGTAATTCCATCAGGCATGTGTGGTCAAATTATTATTTTTTTAAAGTCTCTCAGAATAACTCCTCTCAGTGTGGTTATGCCACTACAAGACAAGTAGGTTCATTTGTTGTATTTTACTCCTAATTTTGAGAGGTTTCTTTTTTAAATTTCATTTTGTTTTATGATTGTGTAAAATGGTTTCATGGTTCCACAGTCAAATCTACAAAATAAAATTTATTCAAAGACTTCTAGGTCCTATCCCCATCCCCTCTACTCTATTCCATCCATCCTTCTTATCCTTCCATTGTTTTATATTAATATTAACAGATATATATATATTCATACCTCCTCCATTTTATATAAAGAGTAGCATACTAATACTTTTCTCCATCTTGCTTTTTTTCTCCCCAAATACAGTTGACCCTTGAACAACATGGGAGTTAGGGGTGCTAACCCCCCATACAGTCAAAAATCTGAGTATACCTTTTGACTCCCCAGAAGTTTAACTACCAATAGCCTACTGTTCACCAGAAGCCTTACCAATAACACAAATAGTCGGTTAACACATTTTTATATGTTATATGTATTATATACCATATTGCTATAATAAAGTAAGCTAGAAAAAAGGGAATATTATTAAGAAAATCATAAGGAAAACATATTTCCTATTCACTAAGTAGAAGTGGATCATCATAAAGGTCTTTATCCTTGTCATCTTCAAGCTGATAGGCAGGGGAGGAGGAGAAAGAGGAGGGGCTGGTCTTGCTGTCTCAGGGGTGGCAGAGGTGGAAGAAAATCCACGTATAAGTAGATCCATGCAGTTCAAACTCATGTTGTTCAAGGGCCAACTGTAGATATATCCTGGAGATCACTTCATTCTAGTGTATAGAAATAGTCTTCAATTCTTTTAGCAGTTGTCAATCACTTCACTGTGTTGAAGTACCATAGCTTACTCCATCAGTCACTTATTGATGGATATGTGGGTTGGCTGCAAATTTTAGTTATTACAAACAGAGCTGTGAATAGTCTTGTGCATACTTTCATCTTTTAAATTTTTGCTAGTGTATCTTTGGGATAGAGTTCTAGACGTGGGATTCCTAAATTCAAGAGAAAATGCACTTGAAATTTGTTGGATATTTCCAAATCCCCCTCCATAGGCATTGTGCTGGTTATTCAGTTATTTTTTTCTCATTTCTATGTTTACTATTTTGCCCTCCCCTTTGAGAGGCTGGTGCTAGGACTCTGTACACATTTCTGCTTTACCAGTTGACTCCCTGTTGAGTTTTGCCAAAAGCATGGGAGAAGTAGACTGAAGGGCCAGAAGAAGAATGATCCAGGGACTTGTTGCTTTCTGCTTTGTTTCCTCTCCCTGCCAGTGTCACCACACCACAGTTTCCTAAGTAGAAGTAGGTTACAGTTTCCAGTTTTCCATACTTCTAGAACTCCCTCTGAGGTATCCACACCAGCTAGTCAGCAGTCCCTCCTCAGAAGTCTGAGTCTTTGCTCTGCAGGGGCCTCCTGAGGTTCCTGAAGGGCCAGCTGGTATCCCTTCCTGGGGGTCTGATTCCAGCTCCATGGGGTCCTTTCTGCTAACCAACCAGGCAGCACTCCCAGCTCAGAATTCTGGGTCCCAGCTCAGCAGGGCTCATCCTCCAAGTTTTTATACTCTAACAATCCTAACCTTCTTCCTTTGTTCCCCAAGTCTTTAAGGATAATAGCTACTTCCTGAAGTTACTACGTGTGGGATACCTCAGGGTTTACTTTGCCTTTTAGACTCTTCAATACCTGCTTAACAATTCTGTTTCTTTTAAATTAAATAATGTGGACTCTATTTTCCTAAGTCTGACCAATGGAGGAGTTGTACCATTTTGTCTTTATTTTTACCTTCACTCTATGAGAATTCTTGTTTCTCTTCAGCCTTGCCAACAGAGTTTGTTGCTAAATTTTAGGATTTTTGCTCATCTGACAAGTAAGAAACAGTCTCTCAGTACAGTTTGAATGTGCATTTTTCTTACTTGAGGGAAGTAGAGAATCACTTCAAAGAAGATCCATTTGTATTTTTTCCTGGGAACTAATTGTTCCATAGGTCTGTTGGCTTTTTCCTTCTTTATTTGTAGGTGCTTCTCAGTATTAGCTATACCAAACTTTGATTGCTCTGTAAGTTCTACACTTTTTCCCACAAGGTCAAGGTATCATTTGTCTTTTTATTTTGCTAATAGAGCTTTTTTTTTTTTCCCATGCAAAGGTTTATCAGATTTACATGATCAAAAGTATCAAGTTTTCTTTTTACCACTGCTTTCAGAATTGGGAAAATTTTTCCCAATCCCAGATTATAGAGGAACATACCCATGATTTCTTTTAATTAAGTATACTGTTTCATCTTAATCTTTAAATTTCTGATACATGTGTAATTCATCCAGTTGTAAAGTATAAGGAATATACCATCTATATTATTTTTCTAGGAAGCTCCCTGAAAACCCTCTCTCCTTACCCATGACCACAGGAAGTTCTCTGATGCCATAGCATTCTGGCTGAGAGCATGCTGCCAAGACCATGGCCCCGGTCCAAGCTGTGGGCATCTGGGCTCACTCAGACAAGACAGCTGAACCCAAGGAAGAGTCTGAAATTTGGCTTTGGTGAAAGTGTTAAGCTCAAAAGTTTTGAAGATATATTCAAAACATGTCCTATTTCTGGGTTTTTCAACCATACTTCTAGGAACTGGGCTTTGCTGACGTAAGGATCTGATGCGCCACCCAGGCCTCGTCTTTATATGTCTACAAATAGGGTCTAATATTTCATAATTATGTAAAAAGTGACCTCCAAGGTCAGGAATAGTTTCAAAACTGGGGTGCACTCCATCCTGCCTCATTCCAAAGCTGGAAAAGGGGCAAGATCTCAGGTGTCCATAAGAGCATTAATTATGTGCAGGTTTATTATAAGTTAAGGGGTCAAGAGTAATAAAGTCTACATTTCAATAGAAAGTTTAAACCAGATAAGAAGGACTAATGATTTTAAAACAAATACATAAAATTACTTTGCCTAAAGAGATACCAATGACCTCTCAGTCATCAGAAGCCAAGTAGGTCTTAGGAAGTAGACTCTGTGGAATCACTGGTCCTGAGGCCTGAATTGGAAGAACGTGCAGATGGGAACAACTGCTGTTTACTGAATTTGGACAACTGGTCATAAACTGAGCGATTTCCTTGTTGCGCTTATGTAAATAACTTGCATTTGTCTGAAATAGCATTTGTCAATATAATAAAGTTATATAACCTAATGTTCAGGTGCTAAGCTAACTTGCTGACTTAGAATGAAAAAAAAGAAGGTACTCCTAAGAGCTGCCTATCCTTATATAACAAAACACTGCATCTATCATTTTTGCCTCAAGAGACACTGGATTAATCCTTTCCTCCTCTTCTTGCGTGCATTTTAAAATATAAAATTTGGGGGGATTACCAGAGATGAGGGAATAAGAAGTCTTTAAAATGGATTTCATTTTATTTTCTATCACTAATATAGTCTCTAGCTTGGCTCTTTCTGTTAGTGACCTCTAAGTCTATGACTTCTTGAACATGCATTTTCCCCCTTTGTTCCTTCTTTAAAGAAAGGCCTGTTATAACAGCAATGAATAATCTAATGGAATCCTGCTGCTACTCCCTACTGTTCCTTGTCTTTCCTTCTTTCATGTGTGTGTTGTCACACACAAGTCTAATGTATACAGCTCAGACATATTAACAGACACCCCCACCCAGCCTGCCCTCAATTAAGTTGCCAACCCAATGCCTCACTCCCAGCCGCTGGAGAACAGATTGCCCGTTACGTCACTCAAACCCACTATGCTCACTTCTCCCTATGCATCCCTTCCTTCTAGATGCTTTTTAGCTCATAGTGGAAGCACAGACAAGACGTATTTTGCATTTTAAGATTATTATTATATATCTTTGACTTTTACAAGGCTAGACACCCTGGGGATTGACATTTAATAGATGTTAATGGAATTTAACTTTTGCACACGCTAGATGCGGACATTTATCTTCTAAATAAAATCGTATGAAACCTAACGTGGCACCAAGAAAATTTCATAACAAATTATTTTTCACTCTACATCCTTAAATTGAGTTACTGAGCAAAGTAGAAAATCTGTTTTTTGATATTTAGAATTTAAAACCTGAATATAATTATCATTAATTAATGACACAGAGAGTATCAACAGGCATTTTGCCATAGTGATTGCCGTTGCTAAACAGTTCTAAAATGGTGCCTAAAAAGAAACTTTCTCCATAACCTGTTTTCTCATTGATTTTCATTATGCAAGGACTCCCCTCTGCAAAACAAAGACTGGCCCCAAATATATTAAATAATAATCAGCATGATAAATGTTTTGAAAATTTTTATATAAGGAAAAAACTCTAATAAAGCAAAACCACTCAAAAATAACCTGTAAAATTATAGGTATCTAACAATGTATGCTGAATAAATTAATGTGGTGTTCTCAGTCTGTGACTAGGAGCATAACAGCCACTGGTTTTTTTAAAGTACATTTTTGTCTGGATGTCAAGTATAGTTTAACTTCAAATTTTGGCCAATGTTATGATTCACAGAATTTTGATAATATTAAAGATAGAAGAAATCACCTCCTTTGTACCTTTGTAATCTTCACAATTCATGAACTATCATATAAAAAACTGTTTATTCTCTACATATTTAAAATGCTGAAATCTCTCCAGTTTCAATTAATGAAGAACAATTCTTCTCTTTTTGCTTTAGTCCCTGGCACTGAAGTGCCTACTTAATAAGCATTTGATAAGTCAATGAATGATTTTGACAGTAGCCAGGTGTTCACAGCAAAAATGAGAGAATGCAGTATTGTAAAGAGCAACGTGAGGCCACAGATCTGGATTTTTGTCCCAGTTCTGTCACAAACTAGCTGTGTGACCTTAGGTAAGAAACTTGATCTTTCTGGGCCTGGACTTCCTCCATGCAAGTTTGAAATGCTGGAGATGATCTCACAGGGCCTTTTTTCTAGCTCTAAAGGGGTACAGTTCCAAATCATAAAATTAGCTGATCATTGTCCTTGGCAGTTTTACTTTGGACCATAGCAAAGGGCCTGTATAGGAGGTAGACACATTTAGGCTGTAGAACTTCTGCATTTGAGATTACATGTAGCAGCCTCTAGAATGAAATCTATAAAAAGGTTCCATGTGCTGAGGCAAATAGTAGAAAGATACAAGCCTCCAGGGTTTACACAAAGAAGATTGGCAAGTGTAGGAGAAGTGTACAAGAGAAGTAAAAGGGCAAACTAGGGGGAAAAAAGTCTCCGTAGCTCAGACTAGTGAAGTCTCCAGATAGTAGGTTTCTTGTAGAGGTCAAAAGTGAGTAGGTTTTATGTAGTATTTATGAGTGATTAAGAAATGATTAATGTATAAAAGGCTTCCCTTCCAAAGAAAGCACCAGGATGCTCTATCAATTTCCTAATTGGATAGTGCTTTGCACATAAATAAGGGAGAATCACTGCTGCCAGTCAGGGAGGCACTTTGACAAGGTTTGTTCTTGCCTATGTCCTGATTTACTGTATGACCTTGGGCAAGTCATTCATCTTCCCCCAAACCAGTGGTCCTAATTATAAACTCGAAATCAAAATACTCACGCCCTTCACTGAGGATTAATGAGACAAGATGAATGTCTTTAAGTTCCCAGAGGGGAAAAGGCCATATATATAAGAAGGCAAAGTACTACTAAGTAGTACTTTTGGACTTTTCACACAATATGGGAAAGAAAAAACAGGACAATAAAAGTCTGGAGTTTTAAATTTTCGAGTCGTAAAAAAAAAAAAAGACTCATCTCTTACAACCAGCCCCAATTTTTCCTGCATGTTACACAGCACAAGGGGGAGACTGGGAAGGTTAGTTGGTTAGTAGTTGGACGGCTGGTGCTGAATTTACCCCCAGCGTTATGACCCCTAACTCCATCGTGAACAGTGTCATCTTGGGCAAATTAGTTTCGGTGCCTCAATTTCTTCTCCTGTAGGATATTGGATAATACTACCACTTACCATATATGTACAGATATATGTATAGACGCCTGGCATATAGTAATTTCCCAGTAAATATTTGCTGTTAACGTCTGTTTCTTAGTAGCATCATTCAAACGGCTGGAATGTTTTCCTTTTAAAAATCAAAGGTCTTTATGAGAAAGTGTTGGGATAAAAAGATGAACGTGACGTAAACATTTGTACTTTAAAAGATGCTAGGGAACTATAATGCAAAGCCATAAAGCTCACTTCCTTCTGAATGAAGAGTTTGGGGGACGTGGAGGAGGCCCGCGCGGACGCGAGGGGGCACTGCGCGTCTGCTTTGGCGCGGTAGAGGCGGCGACCGCGCGGGGCGGGGAGGGTTGGGCGCCTCCAGCGTCCCAGCCAGCGCCCAGGCGCGTCGCCGCCTACCAGGGTCCACGAGCCGCAGTCGGGCTCCGTAAAGGGCGGCCTGGGTGACCCAGGGCTGGGGCCACACTCAGCCCCACAGGTCTTCGCATACGTTCTTTTTGGCAGCTGTTCTTAATTTGAGATTCCTGCGTCCCAGGGATTGGGAAACCGGAATCCCTCTGCAACCTTAGGGAACATTTTGGGTGCGTCTACGTCGGCCATTATCCCGGGCAAAAGGACCAAAGCTGTCATCTGATTCTTTAGGGGGTTTGTGTCCCAAGAGGGGGATACGCTCTTTTGATTTAGGGAAAGAGGGCCCACCCACCTCCCCAAAGGCCAAAAGCGCAGCAGGTCCGGGAAGGACTCTGAAATCTCTACATGTCCACCTACCAAGGTCGGGCAAGAGGCTGGCACCCCGAGGACTCCTTCAGAAAAAGGGTCAGGTCAGGTCCTGAAACAGCTCAGATACAAAGCTGAATCGCGCTTCTGCGAAAAGAGAGGAGACAGTATACCCGCCCCCACGGTCCTTCACTTCCCTTACTCCCCAAGAGGACAGGCACAGGGAAATGTGGTCTAGGCTTTCTGTCTGTTCCACCTGCCGCTCGGCTCCCCACTCCCAGGCGGTTACTCAGGCGTTGGCCCGATGGGGAAACTCGGTTGATTTTGTTACTCCCTAGAGAGAAAGTGCCGAGGGGCGGAGATGTCCGAGCGTCCCCTCTAACGCGAGATGCTTGGTACTGTATCGATTCCCACGCGATTCCTGGGCGGGAGGAGACAGGGTCTGCTCTGATTCCTGGGCTCCAGGACCGAACGCCTCGCAGTGTCCCCGGGGGCACAGCCACCCAGGGCGCCCGGGCAGACTACAAGGTGGGGGGCCCGGAGAGAAAGCACAGTGCAGACTAGGGCGAGGGGCCGGGCGGGACGCGCCGACCGAGAAGAAAGTACAATCCATCCCAAACTTTCGCGGATCCGGGAGCCTAGGAAGGGCGAGACAAGCAGAACAGCAGCCTCTCCCGCCGCCCCGCGTGCCCCGCTGCAGCGAGGAGGGGCCACGAGCACGCCAGCTGGACCCCGGCGCTCCCCACATCGCGCCCACCCGCCGGGCCAAAGCGCCGCGGCTCCAGGCACTGGGCGGGCGCCCACGGAAGAAGCCAGACCGCCGGGCTCTGGGCTGCGCCGGGGCTCCGAAGAAGGGGGATTCAACGGTGATCGGGAAGGGAGAAGGGACACTTAACCTCGCAGCTTCGCCCAGCGCGGCGGGGCGGCGGGGACATGCCCTTGGGCGGCCCGCGTGCGCGCAGGCTGGAGTCGGGCAGGCTCGGGAAGAAGTGAGCACAGAGACTTCCATGAGCTAGAGAAGTCGGATTTAAAAGAAATGTGAAAAGCTATCCAGGCCAGCCGGTCGGCCCGGCAGCTTAGAAGCCACCGGCTCCTCACTAGTAGGACGACAGTGACTGGCGCTCGAGAAGACGAGGCGCGCCCGGCGGCCGCGGGTCTGCGCGGAGGAGTCGCCTCCCCAGCTAGGGGCGCGCGTGCAGACGCCCGCGGCAGCTGCCGGAGAGCGACATGCGGCGCGCGGCCCCGGGACGGTCCCGGCCGCGGAAACTCCGGGGCGGCGCGGCGCGGCGCTGACCCCGCGCGGGTCCGAGAGGGGTGCCCGGGCCCCGCCCGCCTCCGCCCCCTCCCGCGCCCGCCGCGCGCCCCTCCCCGCGGCGGCGGCGCATCCAGGGGCGGCGCGGAGCCGAGCGCAGCGGCTCGCCCAGCCGCCAGCGCCTGCGAGCTCCGCGGCTGCCTGGGGAATTCACTGTGCTGCTCGCACGCTTCTCCGCTCCTCAGCCTGCTCTGGATGGCTTTC
Organism: Daubentonia madagascariensis; assembly: GCA_023783475.1. Lineage (NCBI taxonomy): Eukaryota > Metazoa > Chordata > Mammalia > Primates > Daubentoniidae > Daubentonia > Daubentonia madagascariensis. The sequence continues at coordinate 19,314,013 of JAKFHU010001815.1, read as the reverse complement.
TGTCTCCGGCCCGAGCCTTTCCCTTGAGAGGAAAACTTTGCTGTGATTTCTCTTTCCCCTTCGAGGAGAGGATTAAAAGTTCCAGGATCCGGTGCCGCCCGTGCCGTTTGGGCGCCGGGAGGGTGTTCGCCGGTGGGGTGCCCAGTCCCACCATGTGCACCAACATAGTTTACGAGTGGCTCAAAGCGCTGCAGCTCCCGCAGTACGCGGAGTCCTTCGTGGATAACGGCTACGATGACCTGGAGGTGTGCAAGCAGATCGGGGACCCGGACCTGGACGCCATCGGGGTGCTGGCGCCCGCGCACCGCCGCCGCATCCTAGAAGCCGTGCGGCGGCTGCGGGAGCAGGACGCCGCCGCCGCCGGCCTCTACTTCACGCTCGAGCCGCAGCCGCAGCCAGCGCCCCCCGGGCCGCCTGCGGACGCCGTCCCCACTGGCCGCCGGGGGGAGCCGTGCGGCGGCTCGGCTCAGGGCACCCGCGGGGACCCCCGCGGCCAGACCACCGCCCCCCGCAGCAGAGAGCTGGTGAGCTACCCCAAACTGAAGCTGAAGATCATGATAAGGGATAAGCTCGTCCGGGACGGCATCCACCTGAGCAAGCCCCCGTACTCCCGCAAGGTAAGGAGGTGCCGCCTGGGCGGCCCGGGGCGCGCAGCGGGAGGGGACGCGGCTCGGCCGCTTCTGCTAAGGCTTGACAGCCCATGCCAGGTGACGACAGGGAGGCCAGGATGCTTTGGGTGTCTGGGACTGTTTTCTATTTTCTTTCTGTATTAGGTCTTTATTCCTTTCTTCCTGGTGTCACCAGTGGTTGGTAAGACAAGATCCCACACCCAGCCGTTAAGTCTAAACTAGGACCAACATTGGAGCACAGTCTCGGGTGCTCAGCTGTTAGGAATTGAACCGCGCTGCTTCTCCTGATAGCAAAGGGAAATTGCTAATGCCCTCTGTACTAGTGTTTGGGTCTGCAGGGTACCGGAAAATTGGTTAATACCTACATTATTTTCGACCTTCTTTTTCTCTTTCTTTTCCTTTTTCAGTTTTGAGAAACTCCCAAGAGAAATTGGTGAACTCTCTTTAAAGAGTGGGAAATCATGCCCTGTCTCTCTCAATTCCGTGATACTGAATCCTGTACCATTAACATGAACATTCTAGGGGAGGGAGTTAAGGAAACACCTGTCAGTGCACTTGAGACAAGTCCCCAAACTTAGTATACTGGAGGTAATAAGGTGCTAGGGACATTGGCGATAATAGGGCCACTCTTTGTGCTTTGGGCATCTGTGCTGTCACCAGTTTCGTTTATTAATAATCCAGATGAGATGAAGTAGGTACAGCTGTGACTTCTAGAAAGTCTGAGTGGACCGGCATTTGGGAGAGGAGCACAAAGCACATGGAAGTGACCTAGGGAGGACTTCTCTGCAGAGGGAGCTTCAGGGAGGGATCTGGAAGTTCTGAAATGTGGACTGGGCTTTGCTTAATTACGTACCAGAAAGTGTTACTTCCCGCCAGAGCTCTGCCTCCAGCTCTGAGTCTGTTCAGTTTAGCTGTCTGCAGCTGTGGAGTAGAGGGCTCTTATGTGTTGGAGAAGTTGACAGCACAGGCGACTCTCAGGGCGGCTGGAGCTACACAGGACTACGAACACCTCAGTTTGAAAATCAAGACTTAGAGAAGCCCAGGAAGAAAATGGTGGCAAAGATTCTAAGCTGGCAATAAACACAACACCCACCACACAATACCCCAGCCAGAAATAGGGATGATCTAAATGTTGTGTGGGCGTCTTGGGCCTTCTTAGTATCATTTTATAGTCTTAAGTAAAGGTCATAATGCCTGGATTTAAGGAAGTTCAAGGGAAAGCTTTATAAAAAGTAGATGACAATATATAGGGCCGACGGAAATAAGGGGTTTAATATTATCCATCTGTCATCTTGCAGGTAAGGCAGGCAATTCAGATAATCTGCTTGAGCATATGAATTAGTTTTATAAGGAGGATATAAAGAGGGCAGGTTAGAAAGACAGTTTGCCTCAAATTAAACTCATGTTCTGGTTACCCACTCTGACTGTGTTACTGATGTGTGACCAAAAGGGGAAAGGAGAGGAGAACGCTACTTTCCCAGGCAGTTAGAGTCACAGGTCTGTCTGGTGTGGATAGAGAAGCTCGGTAGGCAGTATAAGGACTTGGTCCTGGACACAGCAGGTCAAAGGAGATCAAAGCCAGTTAGATTTTTGTTATTAACATCTCAGGAAGTAAGGTGGGATTAGGGTGGGAGAATGTGAGTACCTGCGCACATGGTGAGGGCACAGTTCAAGTCCTGGCCAGAAACGGATGCAGAGAGCAAGCTATTTCACTAGGGCTTCCTTGGTCTTCAGGAAGAGTGCTGTGTTAGGGGCTGGGAGGGCAGGGACACTGCACTGGTTGTAAGAGGGGTATGCATGAAGTGATAGATTTTGTTTCTGATTCTTAAAAAGCAAAAAATACAGGCCTGATATCAAACTTAGAAGCTGAAAATGATTTTAAGGACATGAAATATCTGAGTGTAGGCTTTGAACCGTGTACTCCTGCCTAGATCATTGAGTGATTATGGTAGTACATTTGCGTAAGTACAATTTATATCAGAAAATATCAACTTGGGTTGCAATACTATTTACTCTCCATGTGAAGAGTTATTTCAGTCAACTTTAATTTTATATAAATCCTGTAACAATAATATTTGACAATAAAGATATGATCCTATTTACTTTCTCTATATATTTAATTCTCCTTGAACTGATGGAAGACTAAATGGGAGCAGAAGTGTTTTCATGACCTCCTTCATTGGTGCTCCGGCTGGGGACCAAAAAAACTGGAGCTAACAAACTTTATGGTAAGAAAGAATAACACACACTGAAATAGGAATGAAAATATAATTAATGTACCCAAAACTAAGCATATAAGTGTGTAGTAGCAGATCACGTTGGTCATTCTGAATTTGTTGCTTATATGTGCATTGCCTCTTAAGTTTCGGATTTTAAACCATATAAGAATTTGCTTTCTGATGCAGCTTGTTTCTTCATGAATGGTGTGCTAGGACTTTTTCTTTAAAATGTGATCCACATTCTGATTTCTCCAGATTCCTGACTGTGTCATACTCAGAATGTGTAGTATTCATGATGTGCATTTGGAATTTTGCTGGGTGGAGCAGGCTTCAAGCTCCTCTGCAGTCATGTGCATCATTGATAGCTGTGATTTTGTACTTTGGGGAGGATATTAGATGGCTTAAAAGTGGATTATGCCAAAGGTGATCAAGGCAGGAATAGTGAGTCTTTTACAGAGGAAAGTAAGTTGAATTTTACAGAGGAAAGTAAGGGAATTTTCCCAAGAACCACCTGAAAGGCTTGTAGAATTTGCTGCAATAACAGTTAAGGTTGTCTGGTTTAGAGAGAGTGAGTTAAAAGTGAGTTTTTCTTTGTTTTCCAAAAAAGGTCTATAGCTTTGGAAAACCAGGAGCTTGGAAAGAGCATGGGATCAGATGATGTTGGAAGAGTCCCTGTATGTAGCTGCTCTGACTGCTGGGATTTCCACCTTTGTGAAATGGGGATAATATAATTTCTTACCAAGCTTCTCTAGGCCATGCCTTCTGTGGGGCTTCAGGTGACTGTGGTTGGCAGGATGCAGAAGCTCTGCCCTCAGGGAGCTTAGAGTCTAGCAGGGAAGACATAAAATGAAATGAACAATAGTGGTGCATTCAACTAAGGTGGCAGGGTACTGGAACCATGGCAGGCTTTCCAGAACTGGCATGAGATTTGAGAACTGAAGGTTGAGTGGATTTAGCGTGAAGAGGAGTAGAGTCTTAAGGGGAAGAGTGTTCGAGGCAGAGACCAGTGTGTGCAAGGGCCAGAAAAGGAAGTTTAGCGTGCAACAGGAATGCAAAGGAATTCTGTCGGGCTAAAGCACTGAGTGCTTGGAGGAAGTGGCAGGAGATGGAGAGACAGGCAGTGACTGGTTCTGGGTGGCCTTGAAATCATGTTAAGGAGCTTGGAGTGCAGCTCAAGAGCAGAAGGGAGCTACTGATGGATCCTGAGCAGAGGCAGGGCAAACAATTAGGAGGTTGTTGCAGTGTCAGGAGAGAGATGCTGGTGGCCTGGACTGTGCATGACATTGGAAAAGGAGCAAGGAGGTGGAGTTTACGGAACGTGATGGTTGTTTGGATGACAGGGTGGGAGGGGAGAGAGATTGGGATGACATGCAGATTTCTGGTTTAGGATTGCCATGCTGTCACCCGAGATAGGAGACCCAGGAGAACAGTTAGTTTGGGGGATAAAGCTGTTGTCTTCAGGTTTAAACATAGTGTCAGATGCCTGTGGAATTGCCAGACGTCACCGCCTAGCTGGCAGTGGGAAGCACGGCTGTGGAGCAGGGAAGAGGTCCTGGGGTGAAAGATACAGATTTGAGGGGCATCAGCCATGAGTGTCAGTGGGCCATAGAGGGAAAAGAGAGAAGGTACTAGGAGGGAACTCTGGGGGACACCCGGCTTTCAGAGATGGGCAGAGGAAGAGGAACCTCCAAGGAGGTGAACAGGGTGGGCAGAGAGGGAGCTGGAAAGCTGGCAGCGTGGTGCTCTGGAAGCCACTGGAAGCAGGTATGTTTCAAGGGGGAGGGAGGTCAGATGATGGCCAGGCAGGACAAGAACAGAGTTGCACCCATGGGGGTGGCAACCACGCCATGGAGGACCTTTGCCACAGCAGGTTTTGGTGAGGCGAGCGGTGAGAGTGGGTCCAGGGAGAGCATGCCCAACTTCTAAATGAAGTTTAAGAAGATAGGACTCAGGCTACAACTGGAGGAAAGGGGAGACTTTGGGTCAGTGGGAGGGCTTTGTGGTTTTATTTGTGTTTAAGGATGAGAGAAACTGGAGCATGTCTGTGTTGGTGGTTGGAGCCAGAGAAAGGGAGGTAGGGAGGGACACCCCAAGAGATCAAGGTCCTGCAGAAGGTGGGAGGGGACAGTGCTCAGGGTGCTGGGAGGGAAGGGTGAGTGCCTGCCCCATGGTAGAGGGTGGAGGGGGTGGGACCCGGAGATCAGGAAATTTCCAGCGGTCACACCTAAGACCAGGTGGTGCCAGTGACGGGGAAGGTGGTAGGATTAGAGGCTTAAGGAGAACATTGTGTTAATATACAAGTGTTAGATATTATGATCTGGTGTTCATGACTATGCCTCGGTATAAGCATCACACAATGGAATGCTTAGGGCTGCACGTAACTACACGCACGCAGAAGGTGTCATTCGTCTGTTTGTGCAGCAGGTTATGGGTTATGTGTGGTGTTTTTTTGAATCCCATGAAGTTTGGCAGTGCTTGTGGAATTGTGGCAGGTGTGAAGGGTATGGGGCTGCAAAGGTACTTTATTTTTTAGCAGCCTTACCAAAGCAAAAGGCAGGACCCAGGGTAAACATTGGGGGCTAGGGAGGCTTCTAGACTTTTTCACTAAAAAGTTGCTCCTTGCCACATCTACCAATTAAAATTGTTTGAGTTAGTATAATAGTATTTAATATTGCTGTAGGAGTGTTAATCTTCACTCATACCTTAGTATGAGTTTAATTAAGTAATGAGACTCTCATGGTAATCAGGCTATTTGTGGCTATTCTGGAGAGATGGCCTGAGATGAAGGAATTTGGAAAGACAGAGGTAGCAGCAAGGCTTCCGTGTCTGCGGCCAGGGTGAAGTATTTAGAAAGGAAAGAGAGAGGTTGGCAAAGATGCGTTTGTGTCCTTTGGAGTTTTGCCTTGGGTCTTGGCAGAAGCTAAAGTGACAATAAACATTCCTCCTTTCAAGAACTCCTGCCTTGGTGACATTACCAGGGACAGATTGGAAGCTGGCAAACGTCAGCTTGCTCCAGCTCAATCAATGTCCTCAAGTCTCCTCAGCCTGGATCTTACCAGGTTTCTTCTGTTTTCAGTCCCTGATTGGAACACGGTGGGAAGAAGAAGGGGGTGAGGGAGGAGGCGAGAGCTCGGCAGGTGGCAGGTCTGCTGCCTTCTCATGATCCTTACAGGTTACTGCCACCTGTGGAGTTTCCACATAAGTAGACCCTCAGCCACCTGCCCATCCATCCTCCTGTCCGTCCCTCATCTACCCAACCAGCCATCCTTCTGTTTAACAAATACTGAGCACATGCCCTGTGCTAGGCCCCGGGATTGGGATTACAGGGAACGAGCCAGACGCGGTCGCTGCTTTTATGTGGAGGGCCTAACCCAGTGCCTGACGGGTACTAGTTGCAACTGCATCAAAGTTGAATGTTATTTATACAAACGTCAAGGGTTGGCGAATGTTGCACTTGGGTTATTTCAGATTTATTTTCTAAAAAGATCAACTCTGGTTAAAACTTGAGGGAAGATAATTAATGATGAAGTTTAAAATCAAAATATATTTATTCCTTAAGTGTTATCGAAAAAGAACTGGGGATTAAAATGCGACTCCTGCAGAACATTTAAAAAGAAGACTAGGGTGAGGCAAGTGAGGCTCCCAGGGCACAGAATTTAAGGAGGTGCTCCTTAGGGTCATGCAAGTCCAGGCCAGGCTAGAAGGCTGGCCATCATGAACAAAATAAATTGCTCATTGTGAAAAATCAGGTATTAGTAGGTATTGTAGGCATTCCTCAAGTCATACACTAAGCAGTCACCTCCGCTTCCTGTGCTTGGTACCTGCCCTCAATAGCAGTGTGCTGGGAGCCAAGTCATCGCTCATCTCCCAAACTAAGAAAGCGTGGTTTCTGGGAGTCGTGGCAGGCCATGGAATTCATCCAGAGCGGAATAGTACAGTGCGTTCATAGTACTCCTTCCTGCTGGCACTGTAGTATGGTGGTTAAGAGAACAGACTCAGAACCAGAGTGCAGAGTTCAAGTCCCAGCTCTGCCGTGCTAGGTCACTGTTGGCTTTTCTGTGACCACCTCCTGGAGCTGTTATGGAGATGAGATGCACTAGCACTCATGAATGTATTAGATCGAAATTTGTATCAGTTGCCTAGAGCTGCCATAACAAAGTACCACAAATTGGGTGTTTAAAGCAACAGAAATGTATTCTCTCAGTTCTGGAGGCTAGAAGTCCAAGAGGAAGGTGTTGGCAGGGCCTTGCTCTAATGTCCTAAGGATCTGCACTGTGATTCATCTATAGGGGCCACCAAAAGCTCTAAACAGCATCCCTGTCTGCCACTGCCACTTCAAGCACCCTTGGATCTGTTGGATCTATTGGCCTGAGTGGCAGAGCAGCTTGCATGGCAACCCAGACCTGTTGCAGAGCCTTCTTCTGTTCTGGGACCCACTCAAAACTAGCAGCTTTTTGGGTCACTCAGTAAATGGGCTGGTGTAGCACACTCAAATGAGAAATATGATGCCTTCCAAGTTCAAAGAGGCTCACTAGGTATTGTGCCTCCTTCTTGGTTGTAGGAAGGGCCAGATGCAAAAAGTTATTTTTTACCTTAGAAAGGGGTATCTTGATATGCCCCAAACCTCTGGACCCCTGAAAATTTTACAGAGGTAGAAGGCCCCTGAATTTTTGTTGGATCTATTTCCCACTTTCTGACATACAAATGTCTCACTAATAAGTCTAGAGTAGTTGCTTCATCTTGATCACTAGGTCCAAGCAGCGTAATGTCATCAATGCAGTGGAAAACTGTGATGTCTTATAGAAGGGAAAGTGATCAAGGCTCCTGCTGACTAAATTATGACCAAGGGCTGGAGAGTTGACGTACCCCTGAGGCAGGACAGTGAAGGTGTATTGCTAGCCTTGCCAGTTGAAAGCAAACTGCTTTTGGAGGTCTTTACTCATAAGCACTGAGAAAAAAAGCATTTGCCACATGAGTAGCCTGGCTCATGGTAAGTAATCACCTGTGTTAGCTCCTATGGCTTGGCCATTTCAGCCTCCCTCATAGTGGTCATGTGTCAGCTGTGTACAAAAAAGCCTGATGGCCCAGATCTCATTCCTAATGATAGGGGTGTTTGGTAATAAATCAGTGGTAGATTTTTAGTACAAATAATGCCTAGGCATTTCTATGTACCAGAGGATACAATAATGGAAATGCTTTAAAAAAATAAACATTTCAATATTTAGATATTTGAAATTAGGTTGTAATCTTGAAAACAATCAGTTGGAGGATTACAATGTTGCTATTACTCAAAACATTTCCAAAACTCCAATGCCTGCAGAACACTCTTTGGAATGTCATCAGTGGTGGAAAGCCTTTGTTCTTACTAGGTGGATCTGGTTTGGGGTAAACACCTAAAGTAAGTTGGAATCAAATCAGGCAATTAAAAGTAATGACATTCAGTAAAGTATGAAGTGGAAAATGGAATCTGATAGAATAATTAGGGGTTTTTTGGGGGTATGACTTGTAAACTGGTTTTTAGATTTTATGATATTTATACTTCTTTTCCTGCTTTTAAACCCTTAAAAATACGCTCTTAGTGGGTATTTGTGTTTATAAATATGGAAATTCCCCCCAAAGGCTTTTCAAAACACAATAGTCAATTTCCCATGTATTTGCAAAGAGCAAAGCACCCGTTGTGGTCTCTCCCAACGGGTAAGTATTAGTGTAAAGGTACCCATGGCCTGAAAGTGGAGAAATTAGGTAAACCGTGCACAAATATCAGTAAACTGCGCAACACTTGATGGGTTACTCAGGATTTGGATAGTGTAATGGTGTTCTTAGGGCTTTTCATTTGCCAGTCCTAGAAATCTTTCTCCTCTGCACTGCCTTATCAAGTCTTAAAGGAATCAGAGTTGTACTCATTCTTTCCTGCGCACTCTTGAGTGAAAATAGAAGATGCTAAAGGCAGAGGTAGCAATATCAAGGCTGCCCTCATGAACTTCTCTGCTCTTAGGTAGTCCTCTAAGGTGTACCATGAACAATAAGGCAGAAATAAGAAATATACATTGATAAAAATGCAGCTCTTTTCAGATTATGTTTAAGTGCCCAGATTCTGAAATGAATTTTCCTGAAGTAAGGTGAGTCAGATGACATGGATTTGATCAGGGTTGGGGCTCGAAATAAACAAGGGATATCCTGAGGTGTTTGGCAAAATGTTGTCCATGGTGGTGGAAAGTACACCAAGAACCATGATAGCGCATAGCTTCTCAAGGTCATAGTTTGTGAAAAGCTAGAAACAATATTGAATCTCTGGCTATAGCAAAGACTTATAATTACTACTACTAGTATTGAGTTGAAAGGCTTTTATTAGTTATTTCCTAAGTTTTATGAAAAAATGCTATTTCCGATCAACCACTGGTTTGGACTTGGGGAGGCCTTGGGAGGAGTAGGAAAGGGATCCTCATTTTCAGTCAATATAATAACTATTAAGGGCCCATAGCTGTGGATCACGCCAAAAGCATTAGGCATACAATCTGTCCTACATAAAGACTAAGTGACATCTAATAGTTTAAAGAGATTGCATTACTTATTCTAATTGAAATAAATGGTCTGATGCTCTACTAAAATCTTACTGTTACATTTCCATGAAGTTATAAATACAAATAAAATGAGTCCTACTTCATTTGGAACATGTCAGTGAGGTAAGAAAAACAACTGGTATGTATTCTTTATTTACCAAAATCATAATGAGCAGATTTAACAAATTTTAAGATTTCCCCCCCAGAATATAACTTTATAATAAGACTAGAAGTGTATCTACTGTATTTGATACCTGGAGTATATCATTTTTTAACACCCCACCTCTATATAACAAAATTATTTTAAGGAAGTCATGTAATAATGCATAGTAATTATTATTTTCTTGATTACTTCTTTAGTTTTAAAGCAATTAAAAATTAAATGAAAGAATACATTTCAATTTTAAAGTACTCAAATTTAGTCAGAATATTTCATCTATGAAACAGAATTTGCACTTAACCAAACTAAAGTATTATATCTTGCAGTTCATACTTTGTTTCACTGTTTTAAGTTTTCAACACAAATAAAAACTCCAGGCGGTCACATAACAATGAAAGAGTTGAAGTAACTCAAATTTTGTTTGTTCATTTTTACAAATCATGGTGCTAGCATGGTTTTTTTTCAAATCGCCTGTTTAACTCAGGAATAAGTAGTACCATGAGGTAGACATAGCAGCTTGACAAACTTACTCTCGAAAAGGACTCTTGTAACCAAGTCTGCAGATTGGGAGCCTCTGAATTAACTCCTGTGTAGAATACAATGCTTATTAAAGGACAAATAATAAAAGATGCTAATTTGTAACTTACATACAGGCTGTTAAAACTCAACAGTAGCTACAGCAATTAGAATTTAGGCCAACAAAAGATTTTTCAGGGAAAAGTGTTTTATCACTGACATTGTTTAAAATTGTGGACAGGACACGTTCATAATGAAAAATTTTGTTTTTAAGGATTACCTTAGTACTTACAACTGGGGCAAAACCTTCCCTCCGCCCTGTGCTTGCAAAATACAAAGAAACATGATCATTTTAGTTTGAGAAGTTTTTTCTTCTGTAAAGTGGTTCCAATATCTATCTCACAGAGTTTTTGTATGAATTAAATGGTATAATACATATGAGGTTGCTTTGTAAATTTTAAAAGAACTTTACAGATTTTAAGTGTTCTTATTGATAGAGGATAAATCTTTATATTTATAACAAAATTTTTAAAATATTTCTGTTGAAAAGCAAACACACTGAATTGAGAACATTTGGAGAACAGTGAAGCAGATTGATAAGTAATTTTAAATGGCCTGTATTATAATTTCTAACATTATACTATGCTTTTTTAAAAATCATTTATGTGTAAGAATATCTATTTTGTACAGATGCACAAAACTGGTATCATATAGATAATGGTATTCCTATGTTAGCATATATCATTTGAAAAATGATTTTTTCTTAGCTTTATTAAGATATAATTGACAAATAAAAAGTATATGTATTTACAGTGTACAATGTGATATTTTGATATGTATACACATTGTGAAATGATTAAATCAATCTAATTAACTTGTCCATCATCACCTCACATATTTATGTTTTTGTGATGAGAACATTTAAGATTTAATCTCTTAGCAATTTTCAAGTATACAACACATTATTATTAACTATAGTCACCATGCTGTATAATAGACTCCCAGAACTTAGTCATGCTGTCTAACTGAAACTTCATAACCTTTAACCAACATTTCTTATTCTCCATCCCCCTGGAAAAATGATTTTAATACTAAGACATATTTTGTCTTAGGTTAATACCATAATTAATTTAAACATTTCCTTATTGGGTTGATATCTTACCCATGTTATTATTGATTAGTACAATTTTGTTATTATTTGAAAATGTCATGTATGAGAAATGGCATTCCATCATTCTTTGAATTACATTTCTTAGATTACCAGTTTATATAGTTTTATGTTTGTGCCTTTTTATGTTATAATTGTGTATTGTCTGTTCATGGTGCTTGCTTATTTTTTCTACTGGTCTTAGACCACTTCCACTTGCATTGCAGGAGCTCTTCATGTATTAAGGAAAATAGCCATTATTTCTGAGAGGTTGCAAAGATTTTTTCCAAACGTAAGAATGTGGTGTGGTTTACCTTAGAATTTTATGGGTTTTTTGGATGTCCAGAAATTTAAAAATTTTATATATTCTACCTTAGTAATTTTTTAGCTATTTCTTTCAAATTGGAGGAATATAGAGGGTATCGACTCAGGCAGAATTGAGTGTCAATTTTTTCTTTACTGTTTACTTGGACAAGTTATTTAGTCTTTGTAAACCTGAAGTACCTCATCTCTAAAATGGATGTAATATTACTTCTTAAGGCTATTGTGAGGAATCAATGAAGCAGTATATAAAAAGGCCTCAGATAATACCTGACAAATAGTAATTACTCAAAACATGTCTGAAATTTATATTAATTTGCATAACTTTATGATTGTGAAGTTATTGTCAGTATGAAGACCTTAAATTATTAGTTCATGTCCTTGCTATTCTTTTGAGACATGTGTTCTTTTCATAATTTAAAAGAGTTCTTTAAGCCCCAACAAGCATTATGAAAGGTATCCATGTAACAACAACAACAAAAAGTTCTTTAAATAACAAGAAGAACTTTTCTGCCTGTCATAATCATTGAAAATATTTTGTTCTTTTTTTAAGTAAAGATAATCAATCTCTCTTTTTGTGATTGCCTTTGTTCTTACAAATTCCTTCTGTAGTCCAAAATCAGTTAATATTTACCTATATCTCCTATTAATGTTTTTGGTTTCATTTTTACATTTAACTTTCTAATCCATCTGAAATGCATTTTGGTATATGATATAAGGTAAAGCTCTAGTGTTATACATAATTATACACATATAATAATTTTATCCCATACTTTAAGGAATTATAGCTCTTATTTCTTTGTTGTGGTGTTATTGCATTGGCTAGAATTTATATAGCAGTGTTAAATAATAATGACAATTAGGTATTCTTGTCATATTCCAAATTTTAATGGAAATACTGCAAGTATCTTGCTGTTATTCTGTCACTGGCTGCCAGTTTATTGAAATCTTCATGATGTTAAGAAAGCATCCTTCTTTTCCCAATTTTTTTGGAAAGTTTATTGGGAATAAATATTTAGTTCCATGAAACAATCTTTTTGACAACTTAAAAATAATCAAGTTTTTTTTAAAACTGGGCCTAATGTTGTGATGTATTATATTAATAGATTTCCTAATCTTAAACCATTCTTACATAACTGAGGTGGAGTAAAAAATGAAATGATGTCTTTTGAAGCAACCTAAGTGTGAGACGAGGAATTTATAATCATCTTCCTCCCAGATCATTATTACATTCTTTTGCATTATGTTTCTTTTCTTTCACGAGCAATATTTCACATTTACCTTCAGTTGTGTAACCACTTTCACAGTTATTGTCGTGATATCATTGCAATTGGCTTTCTGCCAATAGCTTTTTGGAAGTTTTGTTCTCTGTCTAGACAAGTACAAGAGGCAGTGATAGTAGTGGGCTGTGGGGACCCTCATTGCTTAAAAGGCAACAGCCACATAGTTGTGGGTAAAGGTTGGGTTTTCTGGCTTGTGTAGACATTTTGTTATTGAACCAGGGGGCAGAGACTGTGAGGGGAAAGGGGGTTCACTTGAATCTCTATTGATTTTAATGTTTTCACAGCAAAAAGAGGCTTTTTTTCTCAGCGTAGTTCAGGAAATTCCTCCCGGATTCTGGAATTTTATTCTTCTCCTTCATCCTCTGCTCTTCTGCTTCCTTCTTCCTCCCTCCTCCCCTAATAATCTGCTCTCTACCTGCCCCCAACCCACCCCAGACCTTTTAGTGGAATATATAGTTAGGGGCTGCTTGCCAGATGCCATGTCAAGTTGAAAACCCTTATAAATGAAATTGAAGTGGCATTCATTTTAATTTGAATCTTTGGCTCTGCATAGAAATAACAGTTCAATGTGTAACAAAGGTAAAATTGGAAAACTCTATACAATATATTATTATAATAAGTCCTTGATTTACATTTAAACATTCATTGAAAGGTCAAATAGATGGGTTTTTAAAAAAAGGTCATTGAAGCAAGGATTAAAAAAGGGGTACAAGAATGGTGTATTTCTGGATGAAGTACCTCAATCAGGTGCTAAACTCAGCTGAGTTCACAGAAATGGTGCACCCAACACTTTCCAAGCTAGCCATCAATCATGCATTAAAGATATAGCCACTTTAAAGTATCCATGTATCAACACAGAATGGAAAGCTGCTATATTATGAAGCACTCCTTGGGGAAGCTCTTGATTGACAAAAATAGTACTGTATTAAGTAGTAGCAATATTTTCATGGCCAAAAAGTAATAAAGCTATACATAAGCTTTATGAAAAGAAAATATTTTACATAAAAAACCACAGAACAATTCTTAAGACTTCCTTCCTACAGGATCAGGTTGAGGTGCAAAGTAGCTCCACCTAAATGTGAAAGAAGAAACTGATAATTTCATAAGTTGTTAATTACATCCAAGGTCGGCACTCTAGTCACTGTCATTTTAGGCATCTGACAAAAGGATGGGATTAGTTGCCATCCGGGATCACACAAACCCACTGTATCTCTGGCTTGCTTAGGCTTGTATAGTAGGAAAAAAATTCAGGATATGCATATTGCATCCATTATAGATTCGAGTTGAGCCAGAGGGTATGCAAAGTAATTTACTCTTTTGAGACCTACTTCATTACAGAGAGGTGGTAGAGAGTTGGCTTAGGTTGGTGACATTAACTTTGAGTTTTATTGCAGTCTCTTTTTAAGTCAGAGATTTATACTGCCACTTTTTGGCATAGCAATTTGGGGGAGTGTATTTATCTCTGTCAATATGATTCCTTATATTGATATACTTACCTTGAAAATGGTGGTAAACTGAATCTTCTGCCCTTCTTCTGATTGCTCATTAAAACATTATGGCAGTCACACGCTTGACCTGCTTAGCCATATTAGACCTGCTCTCTGATAGCAAGTGTGATATTTTTGACCACTCCCCCAACATAGCTGTTTTTGGGTGCACATGCTAAATGATATTAACAGTGATATGTGGGGAAAGCGGAAGAGCAATGGTGTGTTTTTGAAAGCAGGCAAATTGCAAAAGCAAGAGCTCCTAGAAGAGTGCACTGAAGCTTTATTCTGAAAACCTTTTCACTGTGCTTTGATTTCATTAATTGTGATAATGAGACTTCTTCATTCGACCATATGCTAATTAGTTATGGATATGTTTGGTTTTCCCTTTCACATCTGGAGGTGACTGCTCTGCTTGCTTGAATGCCTCCCTCACTCCCCCCATGGAGTTTAGAAATCTAAAATATTATTTTCCATTCCCGCCTAGATCCACTTTTTTAATATGATGTGCACAAGTTAGGAAAAGCTTCCTGTGGCTGTTGGTGATCTCTTCGGATACATAAGGAAACAGCCTTGAAATAGCCAAACCATAACAATGGTGATAAGTTCATATTTATTATTAATATTATTTGTGAAGTGTGATTTACCACATTATTATTTCATTCAATCCTCATGACAACCCTCTAAGAGGTTATTTTTGGCATTCTTGTTTTATATTTGAGGAAAATGAGGCTTAAAAAGCTTAAGTAACTTACACAAAGTCACACAATTAGCAAATTGCACTTGAAAACCACGTGTACTGACCCTGTAGCCCAGGGTCCTCATCACTGTGCAATTTTGCCTAAAAACATTGCTTGATAAGATTTAGCAACTGTCTGTGTCTCTGCTGGTGAAAAATAGGTGTGGGATAGGGAGTGGATATGTCCTAGAGATTTTTGTTGTTTTTTTTTAAGAAAGAATAGGTTCAGTCTGTGCCCTCAAGGACTTGTTGTGACTGGGTCTGCGTGGACTGTGATAGGTATGGTGCGTAGGTGTGGGGACCTGTTGTGCAGTCCATGGACTAGGCATCTGATGTGGCTGGGAGGAAGATTTTCAGGGAGGAGGGGATGGTGAGGCTGACCCCTGAAGAGACGTGTGTTGGAGGCAAGTATGTCATGAATTTGGCCTGCCTGGGATGTAATGCATTTTTAAAAGTCTGTGGAACACTAATACAAGAGGAAAAAAGTCTTAAAATAGAACGGCTTTGGTGGGAATAGTATTTGATCCTTTAGTAAACACTTATTAACTGATATCCAAAGTATTGGTAGCTAGAGGTTACAAAGGCTATGAATCTAACTTTTCCCATTTGTGACTTGTTAGAGGCAATGAAAGATCAAACTTAAACCACAGCCATTAACCTTCTAAAGAGAGTAGTTAGGTTTTAATTAAGGTATGAGCCACGGCAGTTGATTTCTGTGTGAGAAAAATCGACGGACACCTGTGTCTCAAAGTCTGATGAAGAGAGAAGCCTTTGCCAGCCCGTGTTAGGGCAGCACTGGGTAATGCCAACGTCCCTGAACGTGCTTGACAAATTCTGCTTCCTTAGCAGAATCAGTTTGTTCACGTACAGGAAGAAAAACACAACTGAGAAAGCCAGCATGCCTTCTGGAAAGCTAGCTGGTTTTATGGTGGAGGCATCAATCTCTAAACCGATCTTAAGTTCCAGCGAGCAGCAGGTATGGGTCCAACCTTCTGGCTGTTATCCTTGGATATACCACAGAGACCACACCTGGCTGCCTTTTGACACTTAGTCAGTGTCACCTACACACCACACTCTTCCAATGGCCTGCTAGAAATGAACTAAAAAGCATGAGCATGTGCAGAGGGAATGGCAATAGTGTTTTTCAGGGAAAAGACTGTAAACCTAGGGTGTTTTAGGCTTAGATTTGGTGAGTTTCATATTTTTGTTCAATATTGCACCTTAGCATATTATTATTGATATTATTATTCCCATTCAGCAAACATTAATTGAACACCAAGAATGTGCAAAGCACTGTTAGGTGTTATGGGGGGAATTCAAAGGTGACCTACTGGAATTCATAATCTGGAGAAAGATCCACACCCACATCCACAAATCCATCCATCCATAACATCCATAAATATATATGTAAGTAAGTAGCCATAACATTTCAGCATGACATGAATGCCAAAAGGAAACAGAAACAGAGTTCTATGGTAGGGCCAAGGAGGGAACTGTTCATTTTGATCAGGGGTTTGGAGGATCTTTCGAGAGTAACTGGAATGGGAAGGATAGGTAAGATTTCCCTAGGCTGAGCCTCAGGATGGACTGGGCACTGCAAGCTAGACTAGAACTAGACTGTGACTTCCGCAGGGATCTTGTCCATTTTATAAACTTTTGTATATTCAGCACCTTGCTGTAAATATTTGTTCATTAAATGAGTGCATGAAACAGCACAAGCAAAATCTCAGAGTAAAGAAAGTGTGAGATTGGGGAGTGGTCCACTTTGGGTGCTGGTGGGATGGGGCCAGGGGCTGTGTGGTGTAGGAGGAAGTGTAGGCTTGGGCTGGGTTGTGGAGGGGCTTCCCTGTGGTGCTAATGTGTTTAGAATTTATGCCAGGAGTGAGGGACCTGTCAGATATATTGGACCTGGAGAGTTACCTAACCCTATTTATTTTACTAAGCTCCTTCATACTTTTACCATTTTAAAATTTCTTTCCCATTCTCTCCTCGGGAGTACCTAATCTCTTTATCCACAGGCATCCCCTTTGGTGTGTCCTACCTTATCCTCCATTTTTGGAGCTTTGGTTTGAAACACTTTGCTACATTGCCCCAGTGGTAATCAATTCATTTTCTTATTTTCATTGATCAAAGGCACGTGACTCAGGAACAGGATATTCCTGCAAGGGGTGAGCATGGATTTAATTGCTGATTGTATTAGTTTTCTATGACTGCCGTAACAAAATACCACAGGCTGGGTGGCTTAAATGACAGAATTTTTCTCACAGTTCTGGAGACTGGAAGTCCAAGATCAAGGTGTTGACAGGTATGGTTTCTTCTGAAGCCTCTCTCCTTGGCTCACAGATGGCTGCTTTCTCACTTTGTCTTCACATGGTCACCCCTCTGTCTGTATCTTGCCTGGATTCTACTCTGCTCTTTTTACAAGGATACCAGTCATACTGGGACCCATCCATGTGGTGACCTCATCTTACTGTAATCACCTCTTTAAAGGTCCTATCTCCAAATACAGTCACATTCTGGGGTGCTGGGGGTTAGCTTCAACATATTAATTTGGGGGGTTACAGTTCAACCCATAGCCCTGATTGACAGTCATGCTATACCACCTGATTTAGGAAGTTATTTTGTCAGGAGTTAAGTCAATCCTCATCACGTGTGGTTGGAATTTGAGCTGGAATCTAAGACAATGTGGTTAATTGCTCAGCAGCTGATGAAACTAGATTGTTGCCTGGTGAAAGTGATCTCTTCTAAAGAGTTTAGTTTCTGCCAAATCCGGGAGCAGTCAGTATTACAGTAGATTTAAGTAAGCTAGCAAAGGTTGAACATAAATCCGTAGCATATTTGCATGACACTTATTAGAGAATAACCAACTAACCAAGGGCTAAACAGTACCACTGATGAAATCTCAGGCTTCTGATTCATATGCACCTGGCTTCATCACTTTTGATCTGTGTGACCTCAGGCAGATTGCTTAAGCTTTCCCTGCCATGGTTTCCTTATCTATAAATCAAAGATAATAATGATGTTTCTGACCACCTAGGACTGTTCTGAAGATTAAACGAGAAAATGTATGCAAAGTACATAGCACAGTGCTTGGTACATACTTAGTAAGTTAGCGAATCTATCACGTGTTCAGTATTTGCACTTATTAAAGATGAAAATGGTAGATCTGTGCACAAGCATGTTAGCAACAGAAGTTAGTGAAATATTCATCTTTGCAGTTATATTTATGTGAATCAAAAAAATTTACTTAGGTTGGCAATCATGTTTTTAAAATATTATAAATATTGTTCTTCTAACCTTATCAAATAAAATGTAGTTTTTATTTGTGTCTATACCCTGATATTATTCAAGAATACTTTCATTTGCCTTAGTAAAACAATTTGATGAATATCAATTTAAGTGTAATTTAGGTGTATTTATCTTCTAGAATTGCTCACTATTCTGTTAATGGTATAAACTTTGTCTTATGAGATATGTATGCAAATAAGCTGTATCTTTGTGTTGCTAGGATATATACGGGATGATTTGACACCATCGTTACTTCATTATAGACAACCTCATAGGAAGCCCTCCAGAAGGTTTGCATAAAGGAAGTATAACACTCGTTGAAAATGCTGAAAAAACTTATCAGTAATGATTTCTTTGGATCTTTCTTACTTTCTACCTCCTTCATCTTCACTTCAAAGCAAAGCAGTTTACCACTGATACTTTTCATACCACTTACTTTGCTAGTACTATACTCATTTTAGAACATTTTGAAATATCCAATAAAAATGAGTTGGGCACTTATAAATATTTTGTACTATAAGGCTGTTTTTGAATATTGTCATTAAAATACTTCTTTCAGGGTTTTCCCAGTTTATACAATGCAGATGTTAACTGAGATACATATGATTTGTATTGTGTATTTAAAAGAATAAAGTTAGTGAGAAAGATTTCTTAGTTTTAGAAATGGGTTGACAGGACATTTTAAAATATCATATGTAGTTGGGATTCTTCAGCACTTTTTCTTATGGTGGTCTTTTTTCTTTAAAGTGGATAAGTCTTTACTATATATGGAGAAGACACTTTTCTGATTCTTAGGCTGTGCATAAAAAAACTGCAAACAGAGCTGTCAAACATAGACCGAGGTTTTGTTGCAGGAAGGGAAAGATTTGTTGTCTGTGCTTGAGATTTCTGTTCAGTGATAATTAACCTTAGATTTGAACTATAAATAGAGGCGATATGGATAGGAAACACATTAATATTAGAGGAGGAATGATTTTTGGTAGTACAGTAACTTACCACCATGTAAACACAGGCACAGGCACACGTGCATGGACCTTCTCCTTGTTGGAATTACCTTGGAGGAGCGTGGTCTGTGCGCAACAGGAAGGAGGCGGGTGCAGACAGCTTTTCTTCCCAGTGATGGGGCATGTCAGTTCTCATTTGCTATCTGCTGAGGAGTACAGAGTGCAGCAGCCCGCGGTGCCCTCTGGGGCCAACCAGCTCCTTTCTTTCCCTGGCATCTTGGAGACGTGCCATCCTGCCCCAATCCCTGCCTCCTCCCTCAGCCACAACTGGCTTGTGGTTTTGCTTTTTGTCTTTGTGGTCCTTGTTGAGGTTTGTATAATTAATAAGTGGAACAACCAGTAAGAGGCAAACCTTGCAGCCAGGGGAGTTCAACAATCACCACCAGAAAGGAAGAGAGCAAGGGCGCAAAGTGGCTTGGGGTGGAGTTGAGGAATTAGTGAGGAGTTAGTGAGATGCAGGGCCAGGCCAGTGGTTTTCGGAGAAAAATCACGTTCTAGGTTCTGAGCCCTGGGCGTTTTGCATAATCAGCCGCCTTTGCAATTTCTATTATTTGATGTCTTAATCTGTTATTTTGAGAACTACAAAATCATGAAACACAGATCCGAGTTAATCCAAGTTAACCTCTGAACTTGACCTACTTTCATTTAGAGTTAGCCTTATTTAAAATTGTAAACTACCGTCTTGACTAAAGCATATTAAATAGTGTTCTGTTTATAAAACATATGCCTTTTTTTTTCCCTACTGTAGATCCTTTCTGGCTTGAGAAGTCTATAAGACAAAACCAGAATATATATTTCAGTTATCCCAGGACATTTAAACTTTTGAGGATTTAAAAATAATAATTTAAATTTTTTTTTATTTTAGAGATAAAGAGGTTCTTTAGGCTCTAAAACAGTCTATTTTTGTTCTGATGTTTCAGAAAAATGCTTTAATCTTATTTATGTGAATAAAGCCCAGTCCACATGTGAAATTACTCTAAAGTCATAATAATCAGTTCTGATTGTGTAAATTGTAGAACTGAATTTGGGCAAGCATTTAAAATATCCTGCCTGAGATTGCAATATTTAATTGTAATCTTAGATTATTATCAGGATAATTGCTGTTTTAAGCCTTCTTATTCCCATAAGATGTGAGGGCAGGCCCACGCCTTACCCATCTTGCCAGCCCCAAGGCCTGGCACCATGCCTGGTGCCTGGTGGGCACCCATTGAGTGTTGCCTTGAATGGAGGACTCACTAGAAGGATACTTTCTTCCATTTTCATTTTGCTCATCAATGTAAACAAACATATCAACCAACATTCATGTCAGAACTTATTACTCATAGGTAATAAGCCAACTGTAGGTTGGCTTCCCATATACAAGTTTGGTCAAAATTAATAAGAAACATTCTGTGAGACTCAAATGGGTACATGGATTTTACAATAAGGGATATTTTAGAGTTTATTTGTTTTTTTATATTAATAAATTGTGTGCTACTTAGACTTTATATCAGTACAGTGTTTACTACATTTATAACAGCATTATGAATGTGTCTATGTGCATACATTATTCCTCCTGGAGAGCCAGTTGTTGGACAATTTAGTACCACACCAATGAGGGAGCATTTTTATTATAGTTACTTTGAGGATTTTTGGTAGTTAACTAAAGTTCTTTTGAGCTGAGATTTGAAGAACTGGTAGTATTTTACTTCCTGTGTTGTACACCCTGCATAGCAGAATGAAAGCAGTGCGGCCATGGCCTGCCCAGGAATTGGGTTAGGCCTTGGGCAGGAAGGTGCCTGGCAGTGCCGCCAAAGGCCAGCATGCGCAGAGCTCAGACTCCACGCAGAGCTCACACCAATCCACTGGGCCCAGGTGCAGATCCAGGGCTTATGGGGCGTGAAGGTCATAAAATTTAAGAGGATTCTGAAATTAAAAAAATAAATAAAAAAAAAAAAAATTTAAGAGGATTCTTTAAAGAAAAAGAATACAAAATTAGATAAAGGGCCTGGGAAAAACCCAGGCAGTAGGCCCCGAGGCTTCAACTTCTTGGTAGACTGGCCTTTGATCAAGCAAAGGGAGCATTTAAAAAATCAAGCAAGCTTTCAGGCTGAGATTGGGAAGGTAGACAACAGGATTTGCAAGACCATCAGTGGTGGCAGAAGATAATAGGGAGTCACCTCCAGTCGGACAGGATGAGGAACCCTGTATTAGAGAAACAGAAGCAATAAGATGTGTGTGTGTGTCTGTCTCTCTGTCTGTCTCTCCCCCCCACCCCCCACTTCTCTTTCTCCTCTCTCTTATTTTAAGGAAGTGGCTCACATGATTGGAGGGGCTGGCAGGTCTGAAATCTGCAGGTCAGACTGGCAGCTGCAGATCCAGGGATCCGAGAAAGATGATGTTACAGTCATGATCCTGAGGCAGTCTTAAGGCCTTCAACTGACTGGATGAGGCTTACTGACATTGTGCAGGATAATCTGCTTTACTCAAAACCTACTGATTAAAAAATGTTAATCACACAAAAAAATACTTCAAGCAACATCCAGACTGGTGTTTGACCAAAAAAAAAACTGGGCACCACAGTGAAGTCAAGTTGACACTTAAATTAACCATTGCAAACCCTAGTGTAGGTTCTCGGTCTAGGTCTAGCCCATGTGGAGGGGTGGGAGGGCAGGTCACCTCCTGCCACAGGGTGGAGATGGCCTATGGCACCTAGAATGCAGAGGAAGGACTGCAAGAAGAATATGGGGTTCAGATTCCTGCTGTGCATTAGCTGGTTTAGTTTTGGGCCTGAGGGCGGTGAGCCTTTTACCTTTCCAGCCTAAGTTTTGTGCTGTATAAAATGAGAGCATTTCTAGAGACAATGCCAAGTCACAGGTGGAAGGACTGGGTTCTTTTTTCTTGTAGTATCCTTTTTGAAGCAAAATCTCATGAGAAATCCAAATCCCCTGAACAGAGTTAGAAATAGCTTGTTTAAAAGAATGGTTGGGGCAAGGAACAGGCCCCAGGTCCCCAGGGCAGGCTGGGCAACTCTGAGGAGCATGGTTTGAAAACCACTGATTGATGTCATTCTAACCCGCTCCCCCATCTTATTTTTTTAAACCACTGAACCAATGCCAGTCCCAAGATCACAGAATGACAAAATCAAGATTTAAAGTCATGTTCCTTTTAACTGCAAAATTCTTTTTCTCTACTGAAAGACAAGCAGTTTTGTCCTTGCTTACTTAATTAATTTGCCTAAACACACACACACACACATATACATACGCGCGCACACACGTATTCTGATATTCAGAAACATTTTTAAAATTTAAAATGAGAGCATCATGGTAGATAAGCTCCTATTGCTGGAGAAAGTTCTAGTGAGAGCTAGGTCAGAATTATAGAATTTAGTTGAACTTATATAGAAGTGAGAAAATTTTAATTTTTAAAAAATTTACTATCAGAGTCCTCATATTGGTGTTTGTGTGTTTGATTTGCTTGGAACCAAATTGGGTATAATTACCAGAATTTACAATGTTTAGGTATCCATAACTTGAGAAAGGATACCTCATTCTGAAATTATGCAAGTGTTAAGTATTTAGAATTACAGAGAATTTTCGTTACTGCTGCAGCACTAAGAAATGGTCTCTATGGGTGAATTTATAGTTGATAAGAAAAGATGAATCTGTGAAATATTAACGAGTAAGTTAAGTGACAGCTGAAGGCAGCAAAGATGAGAAATCAGAATGGTTATAAATGAACTAAGAGTTCAGAATAGAGAGAATGAATTCCTCAGGATGAGGTGATTTGGGAATTTAGTCAGGTCTAGATATGAGTTGGGAGGGGCGTGGAGGAATTCCAGAACAGTGTAAAATAGCAGCAGACGTGTAATGTGGCGAAGGAATGTTCGAGGGAGAGCAAGAGCCTCTCTTTTAAAGGAAATAGGAAAAGTATGCTTAAAATTAAGATACTCAAAGGAGATTAGGGCTCTTAAAATGCCAGTGTACTGTGAATAGAAAATTATAATGCATATAATTTATAAAAGACTCCCTATGGGGGTACAACGTTATTATAAGAAAATTGTTGGTTTCGCAGGGCTGTAACCTCCACTGTGGACAACAGACAAGTTAATAAGAGCCAAAATTAAAAAATTGATTTTAATAAGATGAATTTTATTGTGTGTTCAGCCGTATGCTGTAGATAGTAAATAATATGTTTATATATATATTGATGTGAATTCCAGTATTTATGAAATATTTATCTAAAATTCTGAAGGATATGCTATCTCAGATTTTCTCACATAATTAGCAGTTTTGCCCTGAGTAACATTTATGTAAATTCATATGTGTAGCAAAATAGCTTGACCCATAGTTATCTCCAGTATCTATTACAGGAATATTAAGGATTTTTTAAGAGGTGGTTATTAAGTTATTAATTGTTAAAGTCACACAGAAAGTTATGTTCAGAGTATGGCCATCCTTCAGACTGGCTTAGGGGCTCATCCTGGGTTCATTTCTTATATGCACACAAATAAGAGTGTTGTCATAGTGTCCTTGTCACCCTTTTGCAAATTTAGTGACATACCTTTGTCATTTTTAATAAGGAGATTAATGCTGATGTTACAGGGTCTGTTGTAGTCGGCTATGATGGGTCAAGGGAAATTTCCCAGTGGCATTAGACATATAAAGATGTACTACTTTATATCCTTTCATGAGTGGTATATTCTATTCGATTTTCTAATTCTGTTTTTTGCAGATTGCTATTTGCTTTAGAAATGTAAAATCCTGAGTGAATAAGTAACAATCCACATAATTTTGTTCCAGAATTGACTTCCCTAATTTGGCAGTATAAAATGCTCTTGCTTATTGCTCTAGACAAAGTGAACACTTTGAAAGTTAATTCTGCATAGCTGAAATTCTTTGGCAACAAAATAAATTCTGAATACCGGTAGAAAATTTATGGATTTCAATTAGAGTTTGTAGCATATCATAATTTCAGTTTTATATTCCATGCAGTTCAGTGTTTTGGATTTTTAATGGGGCCAGTGCAGTAATAATAAAAATGATTCAAAATGCACCCAGTAATTACAGAGATTTGCTGTTGCCTTTGCATTAAAAATGATGATGATTTATGCTCAGCGAAATTGTGGTCTGTGGCTCTATTTAGGATATTCTTGTTATTAAGCTCCTTGTTAGTTATGGTCAGTGATTTAAAGCTTAAGAGCTACATTAGAGGGCTGTAAAATTATTTATTCTTTAATAGATAATAGTAAATTTGAAACAGAGGTTAGGTTAATTATAATCTTGTATATTAAAGAATACGTATTAGCCCTTTGTCTCTTCTTAGGTCTTTTGAAATTCATTTAAAGTAAATGGAAAAATTAGTGATTGGATTAGATAGTCCAGTGTATTTAATTTTGCCTCCTGGTTTATAAATAGTTAACACCTTTTCTGAATGTTCATGAAAATAATTTTAACTTCTCATTGTGGGTCCTTTTCCATGCTAACCAAGTGCTCATTATCACTCCAGCTTGTCTTTTTTCTAGGCTGATATTCCTTAAATTAGGCTGAAAATATGAGAGAGGCAGGCCTTGTACCTAATTTTGGGATAGGGCAGTAGGGGATGGAAATAAAGTTAAAGATAAGTAGACTTTAATTTGGTTATTACAGGAGGCAATTTGTCATTATACCTATTATTAGTAACTATGTATAAATTTACATATATATGTGTATATATTTATACATATGCACACACAAGTACAAATATATGTATAGCACAGACACACACACATATGTATATAAGTCAGGATTTATATGCTCCTCACTGTGGTTTTAAGTAAGACAGAAATCATCGAGTGTAAATATCAAGGTGTGTCAGAATAGGAATATCTTGTAACATTAATTAAATTTGATATTCAAATTCCTGTGCAATGCTTGGGTGTTATGCTAAATCAAGGAAAAATCTGAGCAAAAGAGACTGCCTATAAAGCTGTTAAATAAATCAAATGAGAAATATTTAAAAGTATATGTGTATTATTTAGGATAATTTAGGCTATGCTTTAATAAGAAAGTATCTGCTCCTCTTCCCCATCCCCAAATTCAACACCTTCACATAAGAAATACTTATTTCTGGCTCCTGCAAAGTCTGGTGTGGGTCTGGGGAGGCTTTCTTCCATTCGGTGACTCAGGGATCCAAGCTCCCTCCATCTCATGGTTATCTTAACACATGGTCTCATCAGGGCCAAGAGAAGATTGGCTTAGGATGTTTTTTAAGAGTGAGGCCTGGAAATGAATTCTGTTATTTCTGCTTATATCCCATTGACCAGAGCTCCATCAAATGGCCCCAAACTATTTGTAAGGGAGCCTGGGAACTAAAGCCTTTCTTTGGACTAAGGAAAAGAAAAATAAAATGGTATTAGACGAACATATAGTGTTTTCTCTGCCACAGTATGTAAATGCTTCTGAACTCTCTGCATGTAATCACGTGAATTTACAATCAGAAAAATATCATATATGCATGATATTTTTAAAACAATTTCATGATCTCCCCACTCCCTTCTGCCCTGTGTACTAAGAATTGGAAAGAAAATCGATCGGTTGTACTGAGATTCTTAACACTTGTGGCTTGGTACGTTGTGGTTTAGCTTCATGGTTCTGCTTCTTCCTTTAGGGTAGTGGATGCCTCGCCTGAGCATTACACCTCCGCTGGGCAGGGTTGGCGTTTCCCATTAGTCTGCCCCACATTGGGTCTTGCCTTTCCGTCACTGACTGCCTCCCTCTGTTCCCTGGGGAAGTCTCTTGTTTTGTGAGGATTGATGGCGCACACTCTGAAGGTGGGAAAGAGTCATTATTTAGCTGTTTAACAGAACACCCCAGTTGATAAATCTAGTTACCTGTTGTATGAGTTTTCTCTTGCTGCATAAGAAATGACCACAAACGTAGCAGCTAAAAATTACACCCGTTTATTATCTCATAGTTCTGTAGGTCAAAACTCCAGGCAAGCTCCAGCTTGACCGGATTCTCTGCTCAGGATCTTGTAAACCAAAATCGAAGTGTCAGCCAGCCGAGGCTCTTATCTGGAGGTGCTGGGGGAGAATCCACTTCCAAGCTCATTTAGATTGTTGGAAGAATCCAGGCCCTTGCAGCTGCAGATGTGAGGTCCCTGTTTCTCTTGCTGACTTATCCCTGGGCTGCGGTCTGTGTCCAGAGGCCGCCCTCATTCTTTCTCCTACAACTCGGCTCCTTCCATCTTCATACCAGCAATGGTGAGTGTGATTCTCCTCAAGCTTCGAACTTGCCATGCCCTTAAAGGGCTCATGGTATTAGATTATGCCCACCCCAATAATCTCCCTTTTGTCGTGTATTGTAACCTAATCATGGGAGTGCCACCTCATCATATAGTCACAGGTTCCACCCACACTCAAAAGGGAGAGGATTAAATAAGGGCAAGAATCACCAGGGGGTCATTCTTAGCATTCTGTTTACCACACGTGTTTCTGCCCAGGATAGCTTAGGAAGGACGTTTTTGTTTCGTGGAATCTGTATTTTTGCTGAAACACAGATTGGAAAGGTAACAAATCTTTCTACAACAAGAATTAGATGTGGGTAGGGGAAGAGGAGGTGACTGGAGTTGTGGGGAGAGAGGAGGAATTTTCTTTCCAAGTCTTCTTGATATACAGAAAATACTTAAAAAGCAACTTAATTTAGGTAATGAGCATATAAAATAGTTTACTTGCTTGATTTTAAAATTAAGAACAGTACTCATAAAATTTCATTCAGTAAGTACAACAAGAAAAAAATACGGCAGTGGGCAGTTAAAAGAGAGAGATTTAGTGGGGGGTGAGAAGTGCAGAGAAAGCACCAAGGGTAGAATCCATTCAGAGGCCCTGGCAGAGGAACAATATCCCTTAGAGGATAAGGTTGCTAACTGTCACTGAAAACCACATTGTGATTTTACGTAAGTGGTTTAATAATTTCTGTACATGTTGCCTGCTCAGAGAGACCATCCTTTACAAATTGGCACCCCACCCCCACCCCTTACTGTCACGTCACTCTCTGACGATCTTTGCAGAACATGGCAGAATTTGAAATTACCTGTGTTATTTACATGTGTAATTGTTTATTCTCTGCATGTCAATAGAGCATAGAATAGAGAATTATGACTATAATGTGTCTTATCAACTTTACCCTGGAATGGGAAATACAGAGAAGTCTTAGCCTCAGCTCTGTCATTAACTTGCTTAGTGATTTCTTAACTTTGCTTGTGATTTCTGAGAACTGAGCCTATCTCAACATCTACAAAGTGAAGAAATTTACAATATATGAATTAGATGATTTCTAATGCTTCACCTGCCTGCCTTATTTTGTTTCTCGTTGGAAAAAGATCTACTGGAAATGATCTGCTTTCTTTGATTGGGACGTAATATTTCTGAATATCGGGCGGCCACGTGCTCAAAGAAAAGATGGTGCTATGAAGGAATTTGCACAGGGTTCCCTAAAGTGAATTGTTCTTCCTACGCTTGGCTTTCTCCCTGTGAAAATGAGGGCGTAGTGTGACAGATTATATTCCTGCTCCCTAAATCACCTTTCTTTCTCACATTGCCCCTCCCTGCAGGAGTATTATGTGTCCCAACCCTTTGAACTATGACATGCTTTGGATAATGAAAGGTGAGTAGAAGTGATGTGGCTCTTGTCCAGGAAGAAGCTTTATAAAACCGTGCATGGTTCAAAACTAAATCTTTTCCCTTAGTCACAATGACTGGCAACGTTCCTAATGGAGACTGTTTTGTAAACCTTGGTCCTAGAGTAAAGCAAATGACATACAACCACAGCTGACCCACAGTGGATTTGTTACATGAGTGAAAAAACCCTTTGTTGTTGTAAGCCATTGAAATTGTGGAGTCATTTGTTACTACAGTGTAATTGGCCCATCCTGACTGATACATGCAGACTGATACTTGTGTATACCAATTTATATCATCTTAGCCTTGATTCTTATTCCAGACACTGCTGAGCAAACAGTTCTGCACAGGCTTCAACTAGCATCACATAGGTGCAACCTGACAGCTCACTGGTTTGGGCCTGTGTTTCTTGCTTCCTGTCCAGAAGCAACTCTGACTTTGTCCTGCACTCCTGTGGGAGTGAACAGGAAGTGCAGGGAAATTAACACCCATGAGGCAAATGTTAAGAAATGGGTAATGAAAGGTGATGGATAAATGTTTCCTTCTTTGTTCCCTCCTAGGCACAGTTCTGAGATGCATTTCCTAAGGCTCCTGAGAAGGTCTTGCATAATCGAGCAACACATCCCCCAGTGGCCGTCATGCATCATGTGTTGACTTTCCCTCCTTTGTTTCACTCTGCCCTTCCTTTTACTCTGTGGGATTGCATTCCCAAATAAACCACCTACATGGGAGCCTTCTTCTTGGGCTCTGTTTGCTGGGGGAACATGACTCATCACTGTCATCACCGGTTAAACTCTCATTTAATTGAACCAGTCTGAACATTATCTAAATAATTCCATACTGTAGAGGACTACTACATTTATAGTAACTTGCAAGGCATAAACGCTTTGCTACTCAGACTGGAAGTTATTGTTAGATTTGCTGTTCCAAAAATAAGCCCCTACCCCCATTTTAATCCGCCATCATTAGTTCTCAGTCCATCCTGACGCCATAATACACAGGACTTGGTTGGGAGGAAT
The DNA here is from genome assembly GCA_023783475.1 of Daubentonia madagascariensis. NCBI lineage: Eukaryota > Metazoa > Chordata > Mammalia > Primates > Daubentoniidae > Daubentonia > Daubentonia madagascariensis. The sequence goes on along the minus strand of JAKFHU010001815.1, from coordinate 19,285,000 downwards.
ATGTGTTTTTTGAGATCCAGTGATTTGTTGAATAGCATGATGTTAAGCAAATGTTTAAATGGGGTTTTGGCAGAACTGTCATTCTACAGCATCTTGTTGCCCTTCAGCTCTGAGTCACCAGTCCACTGACAGCGCCCTGTGGGGCAGTTGTTTGGTACCATGGGAAATACTGTTTTGCTTAGGAAGTGAATTGGCCAGATTTCCACAGTGCTTTGGCTCTGCTCCCTCTCTGCCTCCTTGTCAGTCTATTCCCTAGAAATCATGAAGTCACAGCATAACAGAACTGAGACGTATCTTAAAATCTTCTTGCTAACCTATTTATTTCATAGGTCGAAAAACAAGTCCATCGAGGTGAAGGAAAATGATCCACTTTGTGCGGTGGGGGAGAGAAGTGTAGGGGGATGTAATTTTGGCTGTTAAGAAGATACCATTCTTTTTAAACATAATTAAATTCTTGATTGTGATGCTCTTAAATGAACCATGAAATTCTAAGCACTTACCATGCAACTGTGATTTTTAACTAAGGCTTTTTTTTCTACCCACAATCTGAATGTTAAGGTGGCAGATGCATAACTAATCTTAGCTGAATCTATATTAAGAAATCAGCAAGGTGTCTTTATTTAACGTGCATGATCTGTGAATATAGTGTAGTGTTAAATAGCATGATTTTGCACATTATATCCTAAAATAAAAACAACTCCTTTAAAGTGAGAGTAAAATGCAGTAATACGAAAGGTTATTTTGTATTTGGTCTCAAAGGGAATGAAAAGCACAGAAGAAAAGAATTGGAGAACTTGTTCTTAAATGTGATTTAAGCATATATATATAATTTTTTTTTAAAGGACAAAGTCAGTATTTGGGATTATGTTCTATGCATGCAGAGGAAGCTCCCATCAGTAGAAGGGAGGTTCTAAAATCCTCATGATCCTAGTTTAAATTTTCTGAAAATTATCCAACCCAATGAGCTTCTGTATTTTTGCTCCGGGATGCTTTCATGACTCAGTAGTAGTTCCAGGAAATTTGGGTCCTTTCTGTTTTATCTCTGGAATCGTGGTTCCTGCAGAGACGATGTGGGATTTTCTGTGTTCTTTGCTGATTAATGTCTTTGCTGCAGTGGGTCAGATTCCTGAAGGAGTAAACAATGAAATACTTTAAGGCCAACTGTGGAAGATCATGTGGAGAGGAAATCCAGCTATTCTGATACAAGACACAAAAAATGTTGGCTTTTAGCTTTTTGAAATACTGCTATAAAGTCCCCCTGTGGTACCTTGACCATGCAAGCGTGGGGAGGAGATCATTCTGTGTTGTATTTAAAGTTGGGATTCTGGGGTTGGACTTTTACTCAGTTAACTAATTTTTATTTTAATGTAATTGAATTTCTTTAAGCATCCAATTTTAACTTCTGAAGATTCCATTCCCCTGGGAAAGTGGCTTTCAATCCAAGGAACACAGACTCTTGAGGAATTAATACCAGATTTCTGGAATCTATTTGGGTACCAACTGTTGTCAGTGAACTGCTACATAAATATATGTTTTGTACAAATATATTTGAAGGTGTTCTTAAATTCTTGCTCACTTTTAAAGCAATAATTTTTCTCAAAGGGCAGTAGGAAAAGAAGAAGAGCATAATAGTAGGGTTACTCTGTGTGTGTATATATGTGTGTGCACATGTGTGTGTGCTCACGCACACAGCAGTATGCCTGGCAGTGGGGCGGCAATGGTGGTGGTGGAGGGAGAGTCTGCTTTTAAAACAATTAAAGAGGGCTTTATGCTTGAACAAGCTGAGAACTACTACTATGGTGGTTATGTTCTATAGGGCATGCTTCACAAAGCTAAATGAAAAATTTTTAAGTTAATGGCTAAACAATGCTTAAAGCATACGCATTATTCACGATTTATTCTGATAACATTTGTGGATGACTAACTTAATAATCCTGCCACACATCCATTATGTTTTTGTTCTGAAGGTGTGCCTACATGTCTGTGCCTCCTTAGGGGTGGATTTATATCACTCTGTGATGGAATTAAGATATATAATTCCATATCTTTGCATAGGACGGATACTGGAAAAACATCCAGATGGTTGTATAGGCTTACACTGTGCCAGATACTGTTCTAAATGATCTCACAGATATCAGCTTATTTAGTCTTCACAACAACCCTCTGAGATGTAGGTACTACTATTGTTCCCATTTTACGAGTGGGGAACTGGAGCAGAAAGCGGTTAGGTAATATGCCCAGGGCCACTCACCCAGGATGTGGCAGAGCTGGGGTTTGAATCCAGAATCTGAGCAGATTAGTTGCCCAGACCTGCTCCTTCTGGGGGATTTCATGTCTTCCTTGCAGGAATGTGTGGTATGACTGCTGAGGGATGCCTGGAGCCTGGCTGGTTTGGTTTGAGGTTGCCCCATGTGTTCTCCATTCCCCCACCCCAAACCCCCAGACTTCTCTCTCTCTCTCTCACACACATACACACACATACACACACAACCACCCTGGGCCCACTGTGACACAGTGACCTTGGACTATAGCTGAGAGGCCCTTTGATCTGAGCTTTGCTCCCAAACTTTCTCCTAAAAATTACCGCTTCCTAACAGCAAGTGTGTATGGACAAGGTCTCCAATGCATGACTGAGCTCAGTCCTATTTACATGTTCACTGCTTCAGTTAACTGGTTTGCACTTCCTCAAACTTCATTTGGACAACATCAGCATCTTAAAGGTTATTCAGATGACCTTATACAAGTGGTTCCTTTAAAGCAGTTAGCCAGTGGTCTAACTTGAAACCCACAGCAGAGCGTGTTGTTTTCCTGAGACATCTGAGAGTGTCCCTCTTTCCCCCTGCCAACGTTGGAGACAAGGTGGAGGGATGGAAAACAGCACAGATCCCCTGGAGAGCCCTTCACTCTGGCTGCCACGAAACATGCAAATATGCCTTGGACAGAATGGCTGACAAGGATGATGGCGGGTGTCTTGCTTCCCTGCCCATTCCAATTTGGCAGTTGTGTGGAGACTGTGCTTCAGTGTTTGGGGAACTGAGCCTTGATGCCCGGAGACCATGGGTTGTTTTGGTGTGGCAGACTGACTGTGCTCAGAACTGCCAGAGGCACTTCAAAAGCTCTTGTTATTGTCAAGGCTGGCAAACACAGTCCCTCAGGGAAGCATTTTTTTCCAGGCAGACCAGCCATCTTTGCAACCTTTCTCGCCAGACAGGAGAGAAAGGTCATCTCACCTTCATGGCAAGAAGGTCCCAGACTTTCTAGTGCCTTGGGGCTGAGCCAGATGGGAGGCAGAAGGGTAAATGTGGAGCGACTGTTAAGAAGGAATGATCATTTGTAAGGGCAGAATTATATTTCAGACTGAAGACTTGGTCTGACACTTGTTGTTGCTGATTTTGTGACATTTACCTTGACTCTTGTATCTAGAAGTGGTAGAGAGCAGTGGTTTTCAAAGTGTGGTCTACAGACTCCTTGGGGTCCCCAAGACGCTTTCAGGGGGTCTGTGAGGTGGTAATAGCTTCATAACGATGCCACAACATCATTTGCCTTTTTCACTGTGAGGACATTTGTACTGGTAGCACCAAAGCAACGGTGGATAAAAATGCTAGCATATTAATGCCAATCTATGTTAGTACTTACTGTATTCTTCACCGACACACATGCCAAAACGAAAAAGCCATTTTCCCTTAAATAGCTTGAGGAAGCAGTTAATAAGTTAACTGCTTAATTAACAAGTTTTGTTAAATCTCAACCTTTGTGTACATGATTTTGAATATTCTATGTGACAAAATGGGAAGTACTCATAAAGCGCTTCTGTTGCAAATGCAAGCCTGCATGAAGCTTGTCTCCTTGTAAACCACTTATGTTCTTGTTTGAGTTGCTGGCTGAACTAGCTGCTTTTTTGTGTAACACCATTTTCACTTGGAAGAACAACTGAGGGACAAACCATGGTTATTTAGACTTGGATATTTGGCAGATTTCTTGAAAATAATTAAAGCGAACCTAACATTTCAAGAAAAACAATTGACAGTATTTGTAGTTAATGATAAAATTTAAATGTTCAAATGAAAATTAGAATTTTAGAAAACTTATATCTGCCATAAAGAGCTTGGCAGTTTCCTAGTACCTGAAGATTTTTTTTGGTTGGGCTACTTTGGGTGGCGATGTTAACAAATGTGATTTTTTTTTTTGATATTGAATAATGGCATATGTCAACATTTGGAAGAGATGCATAACCCAGGAACTGAGTGTTTTCCATATGACCAGTGCATGATGTTACAAAATCATGTATGGGAAAAAAATCCATTAAGTAGAAAATAGACCAGTGATTTTAATGTAGTGTAGTAGACGGTACAAAAAGTTCATTGATACAATTTCAGATTTCACATCGCAACTGACTTTTTAAGAAACCACCTGTTGTCAAGTTTTGGCATGTATCAAAGAGAATATTTACAATTATTTATCTGAAAAGGCCATTCAAATACTCGTCCCTTTTCCAATGACATGTGTGTGAGGCCAGATTTTCTTTATATACTTCGACTAAAAACCATATTGCCACAGATCAAATGCGGAGGAGATGTGAGCATTCAGTAGCCTGTCAGGCCAGATGAAAAGAGATATGCAAAAATATAAAACAATGCTACTCTTCTTAATTTATAATTAATAAATATATATTTATTGTTCATAAAAATGTTATTTTAACAATGCGTTTACTAGTGTTATTTTTAAATGAATTAAATACATATTTTAAATATTTATACATTATAATTTCAAGTATAATAAATATCCCATATAGACAAAAGTTCTTTGGCATCCTTGATATTTTTGAAGACTGCAAATGGGTTCCAGAACCAAAATGTTGGAGAACTGCTGGTACAGAATATTGCAGTGTTTCCCAACTAGAGATTTCTGAGCTGTCAGCAAATTCAAAAAGGTTTTCCAGGTTGGGAATAGTGACTGTTTCATTATATATATCTTTAAATATATCAATGATGATTATTTAAATATTTTCCCCTTTAAAATGAAAACCTCAGAGAGCTCAAATATGCTTACATCACACATTAAACTCCTCATTCTTCAATAATAGATATCAAAACAAAAATACTGGCAGTTATGTTCAATTTTAATTTATCAAAAATAAATTATATCTACAACTATAGTATGTTATTTGTGGAGCAATGCTTGGAAATAGCCATGGAAACCTTCCTTATTGTCTTGCAATTTAAAGTAAATCACAAATATTCAAGTAAATAATAAATAGGCCACTGGATATTCTAAGCAAAAGAAAAGCAATAGTTCCATATGTTGATTATTTTCTATTTTTGATGCTGTAGCAAATAGTTAAATCCCAATCTGTATTTTAATATGCATGGAGTCCACATATAGACAGAGCATATGGTTTTTAATGTATTTTTATAAATCATGTTTTTTCATACATAATTAAACAGTTTGCATCATTTATTGAATAGGAAGAAGTCAAATTTTTCATTATGACATTAAATATAATATCTTAATAAACATTATGCATGTTTCATATTCTGAATAAAAATAAAATACCTTTTGCCTAAAATCACATTTGCATATACTGCCAAAAAACAATGAAGTGATTAAAAATATTTCTAAGAGCATTTCAGAAATTATGTACTTTTTGAAAGGGTTCTGTTTTAGTTTCCTAGGACTGCTGTAATAAAATACCACAAAGTGGGTGGTTTAAAACAACTGAAATGTATTTTCTCACAATTCTTAAGCCCAGAAGTCTGAAATCATGTGTCAGCAAGGCCACACGCCCTCCAACAGCTCTAGGGGAGAATCCTTCCTTGTCCCCTCCAGCTTCTGGTGGCTCCTGGCATTCCTTGGCTTGTGGCTGCATCTCTCCAATCTCTGCTTCTGTCTTCACATGGCCGACTTCTCTGTGTGTCTCTCTGTCTTCTCCTCTTCCTATGGGGACACCAGGGATTGGATTCAGGGCCCACCCTAAGTCCAGGATGATTTCATCTCAAGATCCTTAACTAAATTACATCTGTAAAGACACTATTTCCAAATAAGGCCACACTCTGAGGTTCCAGGTGGGTGTGAATTTTGGGGGGAGACGCTATTCAGCCACTACAGGTTCCCAATCAAAAACGATTGCAGAATGCAGAAGTAGTTTTGATAAAGTAGGTTTTGCTGTTGGACAGCAAACTGTCCACTGATTTGCTGTCACTGATTAGCAGTTTGACCGTGGCAGGTGGTCTACACCTTAAACCTCAGACTCTTCATTTATAAAGTTGGGTCCAGAATCACCATCACATTGGCTGTGGTAAGAAGTAAAGGCATTTAGGTAAAAGTATGCATTCTTAGCACAGTGCCTGGCACAGAGGGAGTTCACTCAGTAAATATTAAGCAGTTGTTTGCTACTGTGGGCAGCCAGGTAATAATAATCATAGTATGTACTATAAGCATATTGTTAATGGCAATTACATTGGTGATAATCAGAGTAATAGCAGATGAATGTTAATGGTGATTTCAAAGACCATTAGTTTATAATAATAGATGATTTTACTGTGCGTAAGTGGATGAGAGACAGAGGGAGAGGGAGAGGGAGAGGGAGAAGCCTAACTGAGCAGCCAGGACCAGGAAATTGGTGAGAGCCAGACGTCACAGAAGTGTTCATGCAAAAACCCACCAACTGTGTGTTAAAGAGCTGCTCTAGAGTACAAACACTGGTATTCAGCACACTGTAGCATTTATGGTTGTCTCTGTTCTGGGCTTGTGTTGCCCAGAACAGGCATCTGTATGCCTGTGTCTTGATCACATTTGGGGTGGTATTTGGAGGGAAAGAGACCTTTAGAGTTTCTCTCTGTAGTCAGAGAGTGACTTTAAAGGTCCCCATCACTGTCTTATCCTATCCATGCAGTCCAGTCTAAACCCGCCCTCCTGCAGCTGTCAAACAAATTTCCTGTCAGTTCTCTTGGTGGCTATTTTAGAATTTTCCCCCTTCTCCTTAAAGCTTTGGCCTCGCGCCTCTCATAGCCCATATGTGTAGTCATGACTGGGAAGTACTAGTCCGTCGCACACAACTCCCTTCCTCCCTCTCTCTTTCGCCTCCAAACGTGTGGGCCTGTTCACCCATCTGGTCTTCCTTCCTCTGTTGTTGATGAGGAATTACCCCTCTGCCCTCTAACACGAATCCCTACCCTGGGATCTACTCCTGACTCAAGCCATAATTATGGTCCATGATTATCCTTTTGTTTTTTGCATTTAGTCTCTCTCCATGGAATCCTTCTACTCAGTCTGTAAATATGCCCAAGCTCCCTCTTTGTTCTGAAAATCACTGACCCCTCCAACTACCATTTTATCTCCCTAACTGTGCTATTAAACTTCTTGAAGAGTGGTGACCTAGCACCACTGCTTGTGATGACCAGCTGATAATTATAAAATTAATGAAAGTACAATACAAACTCCGGAACAGTTAAATTCCTGACTGAGCTAAGACATGGCTCTGACTCCAGGCAGTTAAGGGGGTCCTCGCCTCTGAACTGGCAGCCTCCCGGAGCACTGCTTACCACGTGCGGACCACACTGTGTGGGAAGTTAGCATATTCCCAAGAGTCAGTGATGACTACAGCAAAGTGCTTTTAAGAAAATGGGGAATTTGCATAGCTATTCAGTTGGGAAAATTATGAAATCGTTTAATGCCCTGAGCGTTGCATAAACAAAGAGGCTTTCATTTTTCAGCCTTTGACTTTGTTCCTGAGAGTTTTCTGAAGAATAAGTGGGTAGGAAAATTTCCAGCCAGCCTCTGCAGTACACTTTCCATTTGCTCGAAAAGATGCCGAGAAGTCCTGAGTGAAGATTAGAACCCATGTGGGTCTGGAGTGTGCTGTTTATGATAATCCACTTAATTTGTTCCAGCAACTAGAATAGTACATCAGCACTTACCAAGGACATACCACGATGAAGACAGATAGGATAGTTAAACAGAACAGTTTATAATTGGACAGCATTTGGGTATTTGTTTCTAAAGTCAAACAAAGAAAATATGTGTAAATCATTATGTAGATCATTCTGGAGTAGGCCAAACATTTTTCTAGTCTATAGAATCCTGGGAAGTCTATCCTAGAAGATTCCCCTAGTAGGAACAGGCCATGTCAGGACGTGTATATGCCAGCTATTTGTATAGCATAACGTCGTTTCCTCTGGCCCAACCCCAGCCTGGGCCTCCCCCAGTGCAGAAGGCTGGGAGGAGACCCTTAGAGGAAAGATGACCATTAAGACACAGATGGGCTTAGTGAACATATATTGATCATTTTTTTCTGTAATGTGTAGGCAAAGGAAAATAGACCTCCATCTGACTTTCTTTTCCAATGGAACTTAGTTTAGTGAGAAAATTTTGTAAAAATTATAGTACGAATGATTCAATAGACCAGCACTAGTAGTGGGTGACATTAAATATAATGTTCCTGTAGGAGATAAAAAGAGTATAAAGTGCAGGATTTTTGCCCTTGGAGAAGTTTATAATTACAGTGAGGTTGTATTAATATTTATGTCCCTTCTCTCCAAGCAAATTCTCACCTCTCTTGGTCCCATAATAATAGCCAGGGTGACGTGGCTTAATGTTTAAAAACTTAGCTTTAAGTGTGTCATGAGGCAAAAAAAAATCTTGTGTGGTGTCACCAACTGCCCAAAGATACAGCTTTGTGCCCCTTGCTCATCCAGGAGGACAGAAGGCAACATTTGTAGCATCATCCTTAATTTTTTTCTGTTAGGCAGTTGTCCCCCAAATTGTATGGAAATTGCACAGAATGTTAGTATATAGTTGCCAGTTGTATTTTTTTATTCCAGTAACCAAATATGGGCAATTTGTGTCAATTGGTTCTACATCTGCAATTGAGCTACCTCCTTTAGAATAATATCACAATAGAGAAATAACTTCTAAATGGTTTAGGCTGCATATACCTCTGATTGCCTTTAATTAGGGGAAAATCACAAGCTAAGAAGAGTAACAGACTTGAAGTCAGTTAAAAATCAGAGTAATCAACTCAGAAAAAAATGTAATCTCATGAATCTTAATTGTTAACCACAGGATAATAGTTTCTTTATTCATTGAATAACTTTCCCACCCGCCCTGTTTCTCAGATTAGAATTCTAACATCGACTGCCAAGTCTCTGTGAAATGAGAGGCTCCCCCAACTGCATAAAATCCTAGAACAAATGAAACCGAGAAAGTCATAGTTCAGCCCAAGAATTAGGTTTGCGGGGCCCAATGTAAGATCTGTCTGATTGAGAGTGGTCTCAAAGTCAGGTAGGGGAGTAGTAGACCAGCTGAGGTGTAGACCTGTTAGCAATATTTTCCTAGAAATGGGGAGATAATAATTTGGCACATTATCAACAAACTGCTGGAAATTATTATTATCATTTTTAATGAACCTTGTCATTAAAGCAAAACTTCCAGAGTATCAAGAATCAAAAATATAACTTGGTATTTATTCTTCCAGAGGTTGGCTTTCATGAATTTTGAAAAAGGACCAGATCTAAGGCAATTTCTTTCATGATTTTTAAACCAACTATAATATAACCTAGGAGGAGAATTTTTCTGTTCACATGTGTGGTGTGGAGTAAAGAAAGAGCTTTTTTTCTTTGTAGGAATGTGCCAGATAATTTAGGGGAAAAATGAAATATGAGAAACGTGTGGTACAGGGGCAGCTCTAAAATGCACGTTTGCCTGTAAGAGTTATTTTCAGCAGCTGTCTGCTTCAAGCTTGTCAGAATTTTAAAACTCTGTTCATTTCTATTCCACTGGAAGAGTGGGATCTATCAGGACCAGGCTCTGGGATGTCACAATGGGATCAGCCAGCAGAGCATGAAGAAGCGTCGCGGACGGGGAAACCACTGACGTCTCCTGTGGTCATGAAGCAACATGTGCTCGGCTAATTACTGTTCTCTGCGACTGCTCTCACATCCTGAAACTCTCCATGACCCAATTGTGGAAATCCTGTTTGTCTGCCTCCCACCCCCTCCCCCGAAGAATGAAAAACGGCAAATTGCAAGGCTGGGCTTGTTTAATGAATGTGATTTGTTTTTGTGGAACCAAAGACACGAGAGGTTGCAGAGGCTGTTAGCTTGACGCTTGATTTGTGAAATGACTTCATGGGTGCACATCTTTAGATGAGTTTAATATGGGGGTGTCTACGTTTGCTGGGTGAGAACTGTCCACAGGCATTTGCTTTATTTTCATCTGTTCCTAGAGCAAAGTGACCTCTGAAGATAGGCGAGGCCATGTGTCTGTGTCAGGCGGAACCCTAACATGGGGCAGACGGAAGAGTCTTTCGTTTTAATGAGAACGTCCTCGAGGTGCACCTGGCTCCTTTTGGCCTTTAGCTTTTCCAGCGGTGGCCTTCCTACCATCTTAGTGATCCCAACACTATGACCTAAGGCTCTTTCAGGACTTTTTTCTGATACAAATAGCAAGGTATCTTGTACTCTATATTAAATATAATTTTTGGTGTTAATGCCTTCCAGCTATTCACCTATTAGAGCATTAAAAACCAATTTTACCTTCTTGATATCAAGGAAACTTCTCTATGGAACTTCCCCTCACTTCCTTCTCTGCCCCCCCCCAAAAAAAACCCAACAACTTAGTTTGTCCAGATAAACTGCACATTACTTTTCTAAAGTTTAAAATAGGACATAATGTTTCCTAGAGGCATTGGCTAGGATATGGGTTTATTTGGGTGTCTATTTGAATATATTAATTAGTAGTACAATATTATTACTTACTATAACAGCAAAAGAAAAAGGAGGTCTGAAAATCACTTGATTCTTTGGAGAAAGAAACTTCATGAGCATGAATAGTAATGCTTTCCATCCAGTTAGATGTGATTGCCTGATGGTGTCACCCAAACTAATTAATAATGACATATTAGCTAACATATTGCCATCAGCAGGTGGCTGTTTGCACAGGGGTGAAAATGGCGTGTGCTCAAACAAATTGCCGTACCCTAGAGAAATGTGCAGCATTGTTTTTTTTCTTTAAAGAGTCTCAATGATGTCTGCAATATGATTTTTACTTTTTTGGCACTTATAAAACTTGAAGGGATAAAACTGGATGGAGGTTGGAGAGATGGAAGCTAGCAAAACAAAAGGGAACAAAATCGGTTCAACTTTTTCCAAAAGCTTTTCCCAATTAAAAAAAAAACCCAAACAGTTGAATCTTAGCAGCACAAAAATCCCAGGAAAGACTCAGGGACCCTCCTCTTCCTTTTCACTCTCCTTTTCTCCCTCTCCTTTGTCCATTCTGGATCTGCAAGGGACTCTCGGTGCCACAGCATGGCAGTGACAGATGGGCAGTGCACTCTCGTCCGCTGCTGCCTTTCAGCTTCAGAGGGATCATTGTGACAATGAAGGGGTTAAAACTGTCAACACCTATCAGAGCTGGAGATAATTAGTGTCCTATAAACCAGAGAACCAGAGCCTAGATACTGATGACCACACAGCAAATGAATTCCACTAGGTTGCTGCTTTGTAAGAATTCCTCTTCCCAGCTCATGTCTAACTATGCTTTTTAAATGCGTATGTGAAAAAGGTACTGTTTATGCATACAAATGATAATGCTTCAGTATGATTGGGAATCTTTTTTTACTTTGGAAGATGCATTTTGAATTGGCACTTGCAGATATAAGTTGAATAGGTACATACTCTTCCAGCATGAGACAGGTAGCCTTTTTAATGTCTCATAGTGCATGGACGGTTGCTCAAGTACCAAGGTTGCTAGAGCGTAGAATGGACTAATGTGATTGAGGAATGCAAAGTATTACAAGGTATAATTTTATTTAATCTTTTTTTTTTTAACTTTCCTTTCCTTACATGGAACATAAAAGGAAAACGAAGTAGACCTTTTTAAACAAAATATAGGCTTGACAAGAATAAAATGTATTCTTCATTTATTAACTTAAAAGAGAAAATGGATAGATACTGAGCAGAGACTCTTAAAGCTGTTTTTCAAAAGTCCATTTGGTAACCAGAAAGGGACAAATATGACTTAAAAATAGGAGCTGGAATCCGTGACGGAATAGGGGAAGAATGGTTAAAGGAGAACTTCAATAACCCAGATATGTTCAAATCCACAGGTCCCAATGGCTGGCATCCTAGAGTACTTAATGAATTGGCCGAAGTCATCACAGAACCGCTAGATATCATTTTTGAGAACTCGTGGAGGACTGATGAGGTGCCTGAAGACTGGAAAAGGGCATATTTAGAACCTTCTTTCAAAAAGGGAAATGGATGATGACCCTGGAAATACTCACCAGCTTAACTTTTTGCTTGGACAAATTCTGGAATAATCAACTTAGTAAACTGGGTAACTGACTTATAATAGCTAGAAATAAGGCAGTGGAATACCACGTATAAAGAAGTACTGAGTTCATTTTTAAGAAGACACACCATGATGTGATACATCTTACGCATATCTTGGAATTCTCCCCTCCATTGTTGATGAAAAGAGATGATGTTGGCTAAGGCATTTGAGTAATAACTTATTTTAAGTATAATATAACAAAAAAGTAGGTTTCTAGCATTAACTAGCAATTATATTATTTCCAAATGAGCTTTTAACTTGAGGATAGTAGCTTTAATTTTATCTTTTAGTATACATTTTATTTCATTTCACATAGGACCATGTTTTCATAAGATGAGATATTTTATGTAATTTTATATAAATAGTTTGGTGAAGGAATTCTTATTTTAAGGTGATTTATATAGTTTCACATATAGGTACAATCATAAAGCTGATGAGTTAAGGAACATCACCAAGGGAAGATAATTTCTTCTAACTTTTCTTTTTAAATTTAATCTGGTTGAGGTTTAGTGTTAGGACTAATAAGAATGCCTTGCTCTGAGCCAGCTGTTTTACTTTCTAGCTAGTTTTCCTCACTGCGTGGACACTGCCGTGGCCACATCCTGCAGCCCCTTCTGGGTTGCAGCACCTTATCCCACCTCCCTGGGCTTCTGACTTCAGGCCTGTGGGGGAGGGGGTGCACGCAGAGGTGGGCAGTGGCAGCAGGTGTGAGGAGCCCTATATAACTATGGCCAGAAAGAGAGCAGATTGAGGTGGGGAGAGGAAATTAGGATGAATCTGGAGTTTTTCTAATTCTTACTGTTCTTTCGTTTCAATGTTGGTAGTTTTATTTTCTGCTTAGCAAATGCAACTATGTTGATGGGACCAAAAAGTTAGTTGAAAGGAGGCCATGGAAGAAGATCTAAATATGCAACAAGCTCTTGGGGCTGGCAACTTTTGAGAGCCCCTGAGCCCCTGAGAATCTTCCTTCCACAACATAGAAGTCCTTAGAAGATGTAAGTTCACATCAGCATTGTGATATGGACAAAAATAGGAAACTCTCAAAGGGAAGGGAATTTACATTCACTTTTTCCTGGTGAATACCGGTCTCTAGGAACAGATGGTCAGTTAAGAAGGGCGGTAGGTCTCCAAGGGCAATTTTAATGTACTGCTTTAAAAAATCTAAGGTTTAAATAGTTTACCTACTTCTATAGATTAATTTCGGTACTGAGTAAAATCGGTCTCACTCTTAAATACAAATGTAAGGAAATTAAGTTCTAAAAGCACATAGAAGTTGTCCTTTAAACTATACATAGCTTGTAGTTTCATAATGATTATATTCCAATCAACAGTTCATCATTTTTTCAAATGACCTAGAGTCTTTAAAATTTCTGAGCTAGATTTTTTTTAAGGGGTGGGGGAGTCTGTATAAATTACAGATATAATTTATTGTGATAACAAATGGCTTCCTGTTTGAGACCTCATTTCCAGGTTAGCATCTGTGGCAGATTTCTTTCACAGATGTACATTTGCATGCATTTGTTGAACTGTTGCTAGAGAGGACCCAATTTCTGAAAAATCTGTTATTTTCATTATGGGCATTGTGATGCAATCTACTGCAATGAAAAAAAAAAGTTCTTTGGCCAATTCAAGTTTTATTTTCTATTTGAGTAACATCTAACTTCAATTCTTTTGCCAAATTTAAATTTTCTATTTATGTCTGCTATTGGAATTTGATAATAACAATGCTCTACCTAAATTAAGAGTCACAATCTAGAATGGCAAAAAAGCCAAAGGATTTTAAAGACTCTTAGTCAAAGCTGGAGGAAGAAAACTTTAAGCAGAGCAGTATTGAAGGAAGCTCATTAATTCCTTTGCATTAAATCAAGATGAGGTGAGAGAGAGAGTACATAAGAAAAAGGAATTATTTCTACCATGAATTGTATCTGGTGATAATTACTCTTAAGAAAAGTAATTTTTCAGTGTTTTTTCCTTTTATCTAAACACTAATGATATTCTTAATTTTTGAATGTAAAGGAAGTAGCAATTAACTAAGGAGCAAATATGTATCAAAACTGGGGGATTATCTTGACTTGTATTTCCTAGAACATCAAGAGAGATTAATTACAGACTTTTATTTCATAATATCAAAGAATTTTGAGGATTATAGCAAAATTTTCTTTATTTCATCTTAAAACAAACTTTTGGGAGTGAAAAAAGATCTTGTTACATAAAATATTTCTACGCATAAGGAAGGCAGAGTTTTAAGGGCTCCTTCCTTCCCAAAGTAGGAGCTGAACCAAAAATCTTGGGAAAAAACTGAATTTATGGCAACAAAGGATAGTAGTTTCTCAATGTAGAGATCTCAAGCATTTTCTCAGTTCAGAGATATTTACAACATCTTGTGGTGTGCAATAAACAATGACAACAAGAAGCATTGAGTTTTGCCTTTGGAATTACCCATATAGTTGAGATTCTAGAGTTATCTTAGTAGTTTTTTCTAGAATTACCCTGTGGTGAATCTGTTAAGGACGTAAGCTGTGGTATAGCTTGGGGACATGATCTTGAATGATTATGAAACTCATTAAAGCTTCTTTTTCCTTGTCCATAACATGCAAACAATAAATAGCTCCTATAGTTCTTAAGAGGCTTAAGACTTCTGCAACTTCCACCCCAAACACGGTTCTTATGTCCAGGGCTTGGCGCGTAGCAGGTGCTGATTGCCTCTCTCCCTTCCTTCCTTATATTACTTTAAAACTGACTGGAAAACTCAAGCATAGATTGACATGCCCTTATTGATGCCTTCTACCCACTGAATAAAGCCCCTTTTCCTTATTTTAGGAAGGCTGAAAAAAGGCTATAGTGCCTGCTCGTAGTGGGAGCTGAGTAAATATTTATTGGTTGAACAAAAAGAATGTAACTTTAAAAAACAATGAGCAAATTTATAAAGGCCAGAACTTTTCAAGCTTGGGAAAATAATCACGTAGACACATATAAAGGTATTTTGTTACCTTTTTTTTTTTGATAATAGCTTCAGACTTATAAATTTGGTTGTAGATGAGTGGGTGGCATATGTGCATTTTCCTCTGATTTTATGACTGTGATTTACAAATTAGAAGTACAAATGGGCCTTTCCCCGACAGCTTCTTCTGGGATGCATCCAGCCAAGATACGAAGCAGATGATGGTGGATCGGCAAACTCTTTTCTATGTGAAGAGAAACCAGATGTGCCAGGGACTGGGAAGCACCTGCCTGAAAATTGAGATGAACATGTCTGAATTTTTCTCTGTTAAGAGCCTGAGTGTTGTAAATAGGTCGCTTGCACGGAGATTGAAGAATAACAATAAGAAAGGTGAACAGAAATGAAATTCTTGGACAAAATGTTTGATTTATACAGACTCTTACTTGTAATATTTAATTAGGTATCAAAATATGTTCAGGCGGGTAGAAGATTTCTGAGTTTTGACGTCAATAAGAGAGAAAGAGTAGAATATTGTATTTGGGGATATATAAGATAAATAAGTGAGGGCCTGACCCTAAATTGCCGATTCTCAGATCTGACCAAGTGCCAAGTATAGGGAAAGTCTTCGAAGAGAGCAGCTGACAACCTCTGCTTAGAATAAAGCTGTATAGATGCAAACATAGCTGCTTTATTTAATAAAGCAAAATAAGTTGTGCAGCGCAAAGCAAATCGGTTAGACTTTCTCTTTTAGAATTTTATAATTTTACTCTTATTAGCTCTCTCAGTAGTCACCATTTACATATTCCTACATCAGATATTTTGTATTATCAGATTATTTGCTTAAAAATCCTCTTCAGCTTCCCATTATTAATCTCCAGTGAGTTAAAATCAAATGACTTTCTAGTCCATGATCATTAATCGCTATTTTAGATATTTCCATAAAAGGCAAAAAGTGAAGAAAGTGGTAGGTAGCTCAGAAAAATGAACAACAAAACTTTTCTTTGTTACTTATCAAAATAGATATTAATATTTTCTTTAAAGTTGTTTGAATTCCTGGAAATGAAGTTTTATTTTTTATTGTTGCTGCTAAAAGATAGCTTTTTAAAGAAAAACAAGAGGTTAAATTCCACATTAAGAGCTGGGCAGAATTTTTTTTACAATTTTGCCGAACTTTCTTCCACTGGACCAAAAGGAAATAAGTCAACTTCTAGATGTTATATAAGATGAGAAATATCTTTTGTGGATATATTCTGTAACATGCCCTGAATAGATGAATTGTCCCTAATTATTCCAAGAAATAAAATGCTGTGTTAAATATGTCCAGGGCAAAGTGCTATATTGACTGGGACAAATGTTTGAAATTCTGTTGTTCGTTGCAGTTGTTGCCCTGTTCCCTAAACTTGACAATGTCCTGAGATACTATTTGGGTTACTAAAGCCATTATTACTATTTGGGTTACTAAAGCCATTTTTCATTGAAAAGTTCTGCCCATACAGAACTTTTAGATATGAATGTGTATATCTGAATAGCCAAGCACAGATTCCTTCTAACTGAAAGCTACAGTTTGGTTTTGTAAACATAATTGCAATTGACACTTTGTTTTTCCTTTCCATTATTTTTTTTAAAGGGACTGTATGAGAAGGCACTATGAAAAGCCTAATTGGAATAGCATTATGAACCATGTAATGTATGCCCACGCAGCTCTGTGATTTGCAAACGTATGTCCGCTCTTCAATAAATGTTATGGCTTTCACAGCGGTTCCGCCTTGGCCTCTTTTGTAATCCTTCACATTTTGATGAATGTGGTAGAGATTGTAGGTTGTTTAAACTGACAATATGTAAATGTTTATGGTACTATAGCATTATGGTCAGCATGGGAAATCAGAGTTCTAACTGGAAAGAAAGGAAAAAGCAGGTCTCCCCACACTGCATGTAAAATTCAAACAAATCCATCATATATGCTTGGATCCTTTTATCTTGTATGGTTGTTATATATGAATATATTGTGGCCTTCTCTTGTGTGATAATGTGCTGGTGGCAGTGGCTCACCACAGTGGGAGGCGGAGAGGTGGAGGGTACTAGGTGGTAGACGGGTCACATGCATGGGATTCTGCTGTGGCTCCTGCAGTCCCTGAATCTCCATCACCTGAGATTGTTGTGATTCAGCTACAGATAAGCAGAAGCTCAGTGGTCATTAGACCCAGAGTCCTGGATTCAAATCCCAACCTTCTTACTTTCTAACTTCAGGACTTGGGCAAATGCAATAATTCTTGTACATTCTTAGCACAGTAACTAGCCCCAAAACATTAATTTGAAGACGTTTTATAATAGTGTTTCGGGTTCTGTATAAATATCATCATGTGCTACGCTTTGATGATGATGAATGACTGTTTTTATATGCCCACTGAATACAAGATGAGAGGAAAGTAAATTTAGAGTAAGAAAGATGTATGGTAAATATTAGGAGGAACATGTAAAAATTTGAATTTTAGAAATGAAAAGGGACCTTAAGGATGACTTAACCTGATTCAGAAATTGTGTAGTTAAGACACTGAGCAGCCAGGAGTTTGTGGCACACCAATGATGACACCCCAGGCTGGTGGCAGATGGTTGAGGTTCTCCCAGATCCTCTACTCCTGGCTTTTGTCTGATGTAAGATCCTGGAAATTATACCTAAAGGGTTCTGTGTCATCTTCAAAAAAGACCTGTCTTTTTAGATTAGACTTAGTTTGAACTTTGGTCCATGGTTTTCAAGACATAGCCTTAGCACTTGTGTTCATAAACTAAAGCTCCAAGCAGCCCAGGGTGCTGCAGGGGCTTGCAGCGGGGTATGACAACCTGACCTTTCAGCTTTAAAATCTTATATTGCAAGTCCTCCTCGATCTGATAAGCATATTTAGAAAAGTTCCTGTTATTGGTGGGCAGCACTAAAATGTATTTTTTGAAAATAAGGAAATCCATGCATGCAATAAAGCTCACAAATAAGTGTTGGTTAAAGAATAGTGTGGTTTATATCATTAATGAAATAACTTCACATAAGGCAGTTTTTAAGAAGTCTTTCATCTGGATCTGGATAATGAATACCTTCTAGTCTCATTCCAGGCCATCCGTTGCTCCACTGAGGATTTTTTTTAATTTAAAAGAGGAATCTTGAATAATTTTAAATGAAAAACTTACTTCCCCCCTCCCCCAGAGTTACCCTGAGGACAGAGTACATTCCTGTAATTATGGACACTTTTTTGGCCAGCCTTCTCTACTTTAAAGTACATTCATGTACCAGTAACAGGATGTCTGTGGAATCTCATCTGTTTCTTGGTTGAATAATGAGCTCCGATTGTGTTATATAACAGTATATATTCAGTGTGCATTGTTTTATATCCCTTTAGCTTAATCAATTTAACTCCAACTTCGTTTTGGAAGTTAATTAATCTACATAACAGCATTTACAAAAATGGCTATTTTGAGTGAAGAATATACATTTAATTTTTTTTAAAAAATCCTTGCCTATAAATCAGAAGTCCTGAATTCAGTCTCTGGTTTTCCTGGTGAGCAGAGCTGTCTAAGTCGCTTCCTTTGACACCTTCGATCTCCCATCTGTAAAAGTGTTCAGTGAACTGCATTGCCAAACACGCCCTGTGAAAGGTTTGAGAAACAGATGGTATCTGTAAGTAACCTCATGTTCTTTTTTTTTTTTTTTTTTTTGATGACCTCCACCAGGCCACGAGCACATCTGGTTTGTCCCCACTGGGGTTGTTCCTCACTTGGTACTTCCTTAGTTCCTGGTGTGTCATCTGGCACGTTGCAGGTGCTCAGTACTATTACTGAATGAATGAATGACCAAACGGACTTTCTCACATGCCTAAAGAAACTGAAACCTGAGGTTGTGTGAGTTGGTTCTACCTGGGGCATTTCCTATTTTCAGGGAACTTGAAGGAATGCCGTGGCCTTTGTCTTGGAAGGATTGTGTGCCTTTCACCGCCACACCTGGGAAACCAAGTTTCCCTTTATCAGAACCTCACCTTGGGGTACAATTTTGTTGTTATTGAGGTCTTCCAACTTTCCTGTTTTCTTTTGTATAAGATCATACATGCAAATAATTTATGAAATAAAATTTTGTGTACTCGATTAGGTTTTCTTTTGCAGAAATGTATTAAGCATTGTGAAGGCACATGAAAATACTAAAATGACACACTTTGAATTAAGATTTTCTTTTGGTGAGAGGAATATCATCTATACCTGCAATTAAAACTAATAAGTATCAATCTATTCCTACAATTAAAGCTAATCCAACTGTGGCTAATGTACTTAGCACGTACATGTTGGCACGTGGTATGCTGCTAGACAAAAAAACAAATTTTGATAGTCTGTTTTAAACAAACCCTAACTTCCCTCTTAGATTGTATTTTGGATACACTCCATTTTAGATCTATTTCATATAAATTTGTGACCCATGATTTTGTCTCTGGAAATAATTATTTCTTCCCTAAGGTTACTTCTACGTTCTACCAATAGGAAGGCAAAAAAGAGTGGAATATTTAGGAAGAAGCCAGGGTTGTTCAGACCTGAGTTTGACTCCCATGGAGCTGCTGAGAATTATGATTGCTTGCCCTAAGAGGGACCTTACAGCTCTGCAGTGATTATGTGCTTTGTCTTTCTTTTCTTTCTCTGATATGTGTGGTATGTGGAAGGGAGGGAAGAACATTAAAGCTTTGGAGTCACAAAAACCTGGATACAAATCCCACCTCCCCACACCTGGCTTTGAGACCTTAGTCGAGTTACTAAATCCTTTCCAGTCTGTTCCATTATCCAAAAAGTGAGGTTAATAATACCCCTTCAGAGGGTTCTTGTGGAAACTTAACAAAACACCATGTAAGATGACCAATAGAGGGTCTTGTATTGGAGGGACAAAAATCCTTACTACATATCACCTAGGCAGTATTGGCAGGTAGAAAGTGGAGGGCTGGGAACAGAAGAGAGAGTTTTGTGACTCATGAATAAAAATTGTTTTCAAGATATGTTAAAAAAAAAGCTTACATTCATGAATCAGTTACAAGACTAAAAAATATGGTTGCCAACACTTCAAAGGACATTTAGTCTGTGTCTGGGACAACTCAAAGCAGTTGACATGGGTTATCCCATTTAATCTTCACAACAGCCCTATGAGATTGTTCCCATTCTACAGATAAAGAAACTGAGGTAAAGGTGGGGTTTTGGTAATTTACCCAGGGCCAACACCCAGTGACCAAGAAAGATGGAATTTGAATCTCAATAGTGTGATAGTGTGACTTTAGGCCTGTCCTCCTAACCTTTGTTTATGGTTTATGGGGAGAGAGCAGATTGACAAGAGTTATAAAGAGGAGGTGTTTGAGGGATGAGATCGGGTGAAGATGGTGTCTCAGTCCATTTTGTGCTGCTGTAACAGAATGCATGAGACTGGGTAATTTGTAAAGAATAGACATTTATTTTCTCACACTTATGGAGGCTGGGAAGTCCAAGATCAAGGTGCCAGCGGGTTGGGTTGTCTGACGAGGGCTGCATCCTCTGGAGAATGTCTGTGGTGTCCTCACAAGGCAGAGAGCAGAAGGGTAAGAGACTGAATGTTTCCTGAAGCCTCTTTTGTAAGGACCTTAATCCCGTTCCTGAGGGAGCGGCCCCCATGGCCTAATCACCTTTTAAAGGCCCCACCTCTTAGTACTATCCTCTTGGCAACACCTGTAGTTTGAAGGGGACATACTCAAATCATAGCATTTGATATCAAATATATTGCATTGGTTTAAGATGCCACAGGGGGAAAGGCCACCAGTTAGCACCACTCAGAAAGGAGAATGCCACCAGTTCAACTATATTCAAAGTTCACAATATTTTTTTCCATTAAGATTTTTATTTTCAACTTATCGACAGAGATGTCTTAGATTTATTTACGCATAGATATTTATGATTCACCACTCAAACACACAAAAAAATAAAAACAAAGCTAAGTAAATGTAAGGTAATCCTACAACATTTTTGTAGGATCACTTTGGATCACTTTCTAATTTGTGTCTGTCTGTGGCCCCATTGTCCTCACAGGTCCTATGTCAGGTCTGGTCTCTGGATTTCATCCAAACCCTCTAGACGCTTAGATGCTGGAACTTTCTTGATCTTACCCAAAATTGCCTGCAGAAAGTTTTAAGACAGTAACTGATTCTTTCCTCAGATGGCCATTAAATGGTTTGCTGGCTAAAATGCCACGGGCTTGCAGCTCTGCAGTTGTGCCACCAGGAATGGCAGCTACCTACCTGTCTGTGCGTGGGGCAGCAACTGTGTCACTAGCTGCCGGTGAAAACTGACTGTGGTTCTCCATCTCTTGTTCTTCACCCTGGTTTCAGGCATATTTAAATGTGAAAATGTGTGCATTCAAATCAATGAAATATGTTTATCTGTCCAGTTACAAGGAAATTTTGACCACCTATTTCATTTTACCAACTGTCCCACAACTTTGTTGATAATGATGTATTAGTCATTTTGCCTGTAACTGCCTTGGATTTGGAGTAAATTTCTTTTGACTCATTTTGTAGTTGACTCTGTGCTGATATTACTCTTCAGTGGGTCACTGACACGATTTACCCCATGGACATATAACACATACTGGTTATGCTTGGCTTCCTGCCATCATTCTGTATTTCATGGAGATGGCTGGCTCATGGAAAGTCTTTAAATGATGATTTAATTATTATTTTATAGAATTTAGCAATTTCCTCCATGGAATGATAATAATTTTTATTTGGGTATTTTAATTTTTAATAATGATGCCCCATTATAGGGTTATCCCTCATACTACCTATATACCTGCCTATACCTATATTGGAAGCAGGAGTTTGCTCTCATTTCTGGTTCAGAGTAAGAAATACTATGTATTTTCATTAGAATTCCAAGTGGCAGCTCAAAATTTACTATTTGGCCTTTATGTATTAGAACTCTATTAAAGTATTTTGAAGTTTTAAAATGTCTTCAGGACCTATTAGGCTTCCATTCTCTGTGCTCAGAGTGTGTGTGGTATAGTGGGAGAGGGGCCGGGGCCTTGGTGCCAGGGAGAAAGGAGATCCAAACTCTTCACTACTGTGTGGCCTTCATAAAAAAAAAAACCAAGTGCTTTCGCTAGACTAAATTTTATTCAGTCCTTATAACAACCCAATAAAGTAATTGCTGCTACTGATCCATTTTACAGGTAAAGAAACTGAGGCACAGAGAGTTAATTACTTTAGAATATTCACTTCACTTGTGTTAACCACAATGTCCTTAGAATTATAAAAGGCAGACTTACTGTATTGGCCATAACATGTGTGAAGCACACTGCATATATTTGGTGATTGAAATGGAAACTAATTGTATTTTACTGGTGTTTACTTTTCTCCTCCTCCATCTCCTAAGCAATACTTAATTGCCATTTGAAATTGCCTTACAAATTCTGAGAGGAAAATACACATTTTAGAATGTTTAAACCTAAATAAAAATAATTTTCTATTACACAATTTGATTCTCCCTGTTTTGTCTTAAGAAATTGATAATCTTAAAAATTTTTTTAAATTAGGAAAACCAGTAGGCAGCTTCATACTAACGTCCAGGATCTCCTAGTGCCTGCAGGTATTCTCCATGACACCTAAATTGAAGGAACTTGTACTTTATAGTGATCACATAGTTTTTCAGTGGACCTTTGGGTGAGGCAACCTAATATCGTCTGTACTTTTAGTGAATCAATCACTACCCAGTTGGATACACAAACTGTAACTTCCTGTAGCTCTTATCCTTATAAAATCTCAATGTCTGTATTAAAAATATTCCTTTTAGAAAACTTTTGTCATTGCCACCACCAAATACAAAGCAGAGTAATATTTATATGCATGTTTTTTAAAAAGAAGCTAATTCTCTAACTAGATGGATGTAATTAATTAGGGCATAGTTTGAGAAACAGTAGAATTGTTGCCTCACAGTTTTGAGCCTGTCTGTCCTCCCTCCTTCCTTCCTTCTGTTGTTCCTTCCTTCCTTTCTTCTTTCTCTCTGTCTCTCTTGGAACTGACAACTAAATGAATTGAATATATCTCTTTTATCCCACAACTCCTGTTCATCTGCTTTTATTTTTCCATGCTTTGATCTCCTTCCAAGTACATTTGAAGAATAAGTAAACATATTTTCTAAAAATCTTGGAACATTTCCTGGTCTTGGAGGTGTGAGGAGAGGGTTGGCAAAAAAGTGATTTTTGAATGAAAAATTAAGTCTATACTTACATTTAAAATCCCCAGAGACATCATTGATATAAACCAAAGTAGCCATTTGCAGTAAAGGAAATAGCCAGGTTGTATGTGATTTTGATGATTGAGTTAAATAAAAAAGCATGAAGCAACTGAATGTGTATGTAAATCTAGGGTATAGTATATCCACCACACAAACCATAGTGTAATCTCAGCCAATAATTGGAGGAAAAAAACCTGATAAAAGCTGTATTCTAACAATGAGTACACTATTACAAAAGTCCAATCTATCAAAATAATAGATCTGTTAAATGCAATTTTAGGAATAAGGCAGAGCTTCTTACTATGCCATACAATGGAGAGAAGTTGACACACATGTACAAAGCCCGCTGTGTGGACTTATATATAGCACAGAGAATAAAGAAGGACAAGAAAGAGCCATGCATTTAGTTTACTACCTATCAGAGGAGAGGTTTCTCTACTTTATAAATCTTTTGAATCTTGTCTTTGAATTTTTTTGACTCTAATTATTAGTTGTTTAAGGTTTATTTTGATACCATGCTACTCAGTTGTGTTGTTAGTAGGATGTTTTGTGTGTATTTATCAATATTTCACCTGGCTTCATAAACAGGAAATAATGTTGAGCAACTAACATATAATACACAGTTCCGTTCCCACCACCTCAAAGAAGGGTGCCTGCCCTTAAGTTATGACAATAAGCTGCTCTGGATAATGCTCCTCTCTGTTTACCTTTGTAGGTAGTGAGGGAGCTTTTAAATCACATCAATTATAAAAATTCCATGAGAATATGTCTTTGTAATAAAGGGTGATTTTATTCTTTGTGTGATTCAAAAATAATTCTGAGGCATCATCTATTTGTAGAAAAAAATTAATTTTCCCTTTGATGGTAAAGTTGGTTATAGCAGACACGGAGAATGGCAAATATCAATAGGTTCTGGCCCATATTAGGTACTAAAATGCTTCCAAAACAATTTGAGTTCATAATCACAGGAAAATATATGGCAGAGGTTGAAAGTTATTTGTGGTTAATAATCATTTATATTTTATAAAGAGTATCAAAATTAATATCTGCAAAGTGAAAAAGAAACCCAGTGCACATTTATTATAGATGATGAAACACAGTGCATCGAGAGAAAGAAAAGAAGGGTTAGACATGAGTTTGAATTCCTTCCTGCCACCTAAATCCATGTGGCCTTGGGCAAGTTACCTTGCCTACCTCAGGATTATGTAAACTGTTTACGTAGCTCTGTGCATATAGTAAGTGCTCAATAAGTGTTAGCTATCATCATCATTCACTTTCATATTTGAAAAATATGGTATTAAGACTGAGTAATGAACCAAGGCTGGACAAATTGCTGAACAATCCAGTTTGAGAAGAATTTACTGAGCAGTAGGTCCTGCAGTGTTGAATTGGGCTCTGAGGGAACCCAGGAGGAACGAACAAAGGATTTACCATGTGCAGGAGGAGACAGCCATACAGAGAACCTAATCTCTATCAGAGCAAAATGGTACCAGTGTCAAATATATTCCTGAGGAAGTAAAAAGAAGATGTATAGAATTTAGATGAACAGTCTTAAAAAGATGGTAGGGTTTTGATTATTGGGGGGCTGGGAGTAGAATGAAGGAAGGAGGGATTCCCAGATGGGAGAGCCGCATGAGCAGATGCAGAAAGGGATAGGAGTGCAAGGGGTGTTGTGGATGAAGGGAGATTGGCTGGAGGCTCTGGAGCCTGGGCTGAGGGGGTGGAGAAAAGGGAAGACATGTCTGGCACAGCTTGGAAGCAGGCCTCGGATTCTGAAATGTTATAGTAGGAAGACATATTTTATTTTATAGGCTGGGTATTTTCAAACTTTCTTGAGGCTTGTGAATGATGCACAACATATTTTCATGTAACAAACATGTATGGAATCCTTACTCTGTGCCAGGCATGTTCTAAATGCTAGGAGAAACTAAAACGAGATATAAGCTGGTAGAACTCCCGCCATCATGGAGATTACCTTTCTAGAGAAATGTAGACGTAGGTGATTGAATGCTGGCTACTACTCTCTCTCCACTCAAGAGGAATATCAGAATGCAAGTCCATACTAATCTGGTTATGATAGGAAGTGTTTATTGCGTAAATCTGCAAATCATGCACAAACTTTTGCTTTAAATATACTTGTTAGCAGATTATTAGTGCACTCAAAACCAATGTGAACTCTTCTAAGTGTCTGGACCCCAGCACTGACAACTGCTGCTCAGGTCTTTGAGGAGGGAGGTAGTGTAATCTGACAAGGAACCGGAGGATGCTAATATCAAGGCTAGTCTCACTCAATTCTCCCTGAACACCATCGTCCCAGGAGTTCAGGGGCAACCTTTCCCCGAATGCCCCCCGAGACCTTCTTCTGCTTATCTGTCAGACCTCCTCTTATACCATAAAGGCCAAAGACACAGCTCTTTCCACTGCAAATCCACCCTGGCCTTTTCCTCTCTCATCATATCCTACCTTTCTGTGTTTTATTTGCCATTCTCAATTCTGTAATTGTATTCGTCTAGACTAGCACTGTCTGCAATAATGGAAGTGTTCGATTCTGCCTGTTCACTGTGGTAGCCGTGAGCCATGTATGGCTACTGAGCGCTTGCAGTGTGGTTAGTGTGACTGAGGAATGTAGTTGAAAACTTTATTTAATTTTAATGAATTAGTCATGTATGGCCAGTCATAACATGTTAGACAGCACAGGTCTAGATGTTCATAAAAAATGTCCAATTCAGTATTCTATTTCCTTGACAGTAATATATCTGGCAAATTCTTACATTCAGTTTTTCTAGTTTTTAAAGTACCTGGAATTCTTTTTTGCAGCTAAACCATGATTTAAAAAAATTTTTTTTTTTAAATTCTCACCTATTTCTTGGAGAGGAAAGTGGCCGTGCTGTTTTCTCTTTGATGACACTTGACCTTAGAGTCGTAGCAGCAGCCAGGAGAGCCAGGAGAGAGATGTTGTGTTGGGGGTAAAGCGCCACTGTGGCTTTTTATTTTAATCTACCTCTTGACATTCTCTAGCTGAGGAAAAAAAGAATTTTTCCTATTGTTGTCTCCCTCTCTTCTCCAAATAGACTGCCTAGGGTAAGAACTGCAAGGGGGACAAGGTAGCTCTGTTTAGACACAAGTGTGCCTTGAATAGTGATGTGATTCCCCCCCACTGGCTCCTGGCTGCTAATGGGTGTGGGCGTGAAGGAGCAGCGGACCCATATGACTCCACAGGGTGCCGTTCATTCATAAATGGTGTGCAAGAGAAGGAGTATGTTTGCAGGGCAAGGGGGATAATGAGCCCCATTTTGCGCACATTGAGTTTGAGGTCCTTATGGTGAGATGTGCCCTTGGAGGTGGCCTCTATGTCTGCACCTCTGGAGAAAGATCTGTCCTGGAGATGAATGTATGGGGGTCATTGGCATGTGCTAATTAAAGCCACAGGAATGCGTAATCTGGCCCAGGGACAGTGTTTAGTGTGAGCAGATGAAACGATGAGCGATGAGACATGGCCTTAGCACCAACATTCTTGGGGTGGTTGGGGAAATAGGAACTTTGAGGCAGGTAGGAGGACAAACCAAGAGAAGGCAGTCACTCAAGACAAAAGGAGAGACGATTCCAAGATAAAGAACATTCAACAAAGACATCTACTCACGAATGTTTATAGCAGCACAATCCACAATTGCAAAGATGTGGAAACAACCCAGGTGCCCGTCAATACATGAGTGGATTAATAAAATGTGGTATATGTATACCATGGAGTATTACTCAGCAATAAAAAACAATGGTGAATTAACACATCTGGTATTATCCTGGTTGGAGCTAGAACCCATTCTTCGAAGCAAAGTGTCACAGGATTGGAAAAACAAGCACCACTGGTACTCACCATCAAATTTGTACTAACTGATCAACACCTACATCACACAGGGCAATAATATTCATCAGGTGGTGGGCAGGCGGGAGGGGGGTGGAGGGGATGGGAAAACTCTCACTGAATGGATGCGGGGAGCACAGTTTGGGGGATGATCACGATTGTAGCTCTGACACGGGCATTGCGTGGGCAATATATAGCCAAAGTGTTGTACCCCCATAATATTCTGAAATAAAAAAAAAAAGAACATTCAACAGTGTCACGTGCTCTGGAAATGTCAAGGTAATGTAAGGACTGAAAAGTATCCATTAGATTGAGCCCCATGACACAGAAATCAGGGAGAACAGATAACGAGGCTTTGAGGAATGGGTGGAAGGCGTGGAAAGGAAGACAGCAAGTATAGACCACTTCTTAGAAAAGAAGTGGCTATCAAGGGGAGGGAGTTGGAATAGCTATAGCTGGGGGGTGGTGAGAGGTGGGTGGGGGGTTTTGTTTTGACTGTATCTTAGAGTTGAATATGTTTCAGTGCTGGTGGCGAGGGAAGAGGTCAGTAGACAGTGGCTGGAAGATGCAGGAAGGGAGTGAGTAGATCATTAAGGAGCTGGCCCTTGAGAGGGGATGAGGGGTGGTGTCCAGAGAACAGGTGGCAGGAGAGACATGGACCTTAGGCAGAGAGAGGGATGAGTTTAAGGTGGAAAGGATGGGTGTGACCACAGGTAAGTTAATGGGCTCAGGAGATGGCAGTTGAGAGAGGTCCTGTCTGCGTGCTGGCTTTGCCAAAACCGGTTTATGTATTCCTCAAGTGATTTTTATGTTTGAATGGAGCTAATATAAACATGCTCATAAAATGTGCAAATGAGTCGTGCATCTGAACTTAGTAGAGGGCTTTAGGAAAACTGACTTGTCCATATCATCTGCAGAAGGACATCTTAGCAGAAGTCAGTTTTGAAGCTCTAAAACAAAGTGTAGCTTTAGGTATTTCTCCTTAACTAAACTAAA
Source organism: Daubentonia madagascariensis (assembly GCA_023783475.1). NCBI lineage: Eukaryota > Metazoa > Chordata > Mammalia > Primates > Daubentoniidae > Daubentonia > Daubentonia madagascariensis. The sequence continues at coordinate 19,256,603 of JAKFHU010001815.1, read as the reverse complement.
AGCAGGAAGCAAGCACTGTACTTGTATTGGCTTTTCCTCCCCGCAGTTTGTATTGGAAACACATTGTTTTAATTTTTTTAAATCTATGAAAACGTGTCCTTGAATGTCTAAGGCTCAGGGCCCTAAGCAGTAAGTGAGGCTTCAGGTTGGATCAGCACTGTGTTCAGAGGCTCAGTGTTCCATGGTCAGTGGCACCTGCCTGTATGGAATGGGGGGCCGATGGTATGTAACGTGTGCCTGCCACAGTGTGTAGCTCAGATGTGATCTTTGCAGGTGCTAGAAAACACGTTTGCTTCAGGCATGTGGGATGTGTCAGGATCTGGGTGGCATCAACTTCTGAGAAAATCTCGTTATGCAAAGTGAAAATATAACTAAACATTAAAATACTTAATGGTTTCTTAAAGCAACATACTCTTTTATTAAGTAAAAACAGGACGTATAAAATCCATATCTAGTTTTAAACATAGACATTTCATTCCATGAATGTTTCTCCAATATGAAACTGAACAGCTGTTTCTCCAGATGCCACATCAGGACTCTGAAGGGAATTGTTGCTAAATCCAATACCATAGTTAGCTAGATGGTGAAAGAAATACTACAAGATGTATCTGATCTCATCAGTGAGCCTCAGTGAACTAAAATTTAAACACACAGCATGGAATTGATATGAGAATTTGGATTACATTCTTAACAAGAGCAATGTAATTGCTATGCTTTGAGCCTACCACGTTCAAATTTTTATTATTTAAAACCTATTAAGGATCCACCACAAGAAACCCTCTTTGTTTTTTCTACAATCAGTTGCCAATTGTTTTGAGAGAGAAAGTACAACATTATTATTTATGAGGAAGAGCTGACACACATAATCCATATATTTAGCTGACTCTAATATTCCTGGGCCAGCATATTAAATTATATGTATAACTACTTGAAAGATAGATGCAGAGGGTTACAGGTAATTTTTATGCAGGAACCATCGGCCCTATACTGAAATGAAAACTTACTCATCAACTAGTTTGTAACCTATTGTCATTTTGTCCCATAGAAGGTGAAATGAAAAGCAGAAGAAATTTGTGGAAGGATTCTATTGATCTAGAATGAGTTGCCTGATAATGAAGTAAAAAAGTGGAATTAAAAAAAAAAACTCACAAAAAATTGGCAATTTACCTTAAAGAAACTTATTAGAAAAAAACCTAGTTGATTCTCTTTGACAAATAACAGATCAATCTCTTGAGTATCCTTCCATATGTAAAATATATGTGAATAAAAATGTTCATTTATATTGCCAAGTTTTTTAAAAGTCTTTAAAATACCCTAAAATATGTACAAGAATATATGATTTTAGCAAAAATATATATAGTCTTCACACATAGGAAAAATACTAGAAAGTTAAATGGCAGTACGCTAACAATTTTTATCTCTGCTTGGTATGATTATAGGCATTTTTAGTGTTTTTCCCTTTGTTAGTGAATGTCAGCACTAAGCACGTATTACTTCCAGGATTACTAAAATGCAACTCAGTGAACGAACAACCCCCTCTGAGTGTTTCACACACTTCTATGGTGGTTTCGTAAACACTGTTCAGATGTTGTTAACCAAGGACTTGCTTTTGTTTCCCTGTCTTTTGCCTTTGTATTGTATTGTTGATAGGGAATTCTTTAATCCCTGGGATTTGATCAGCTGCTTTTGTAACTCTTCCCCATCCATGCTCCTTATCCTAAGATGCTAAAGACCACAGCACTGGAGTCCTGGATAGTGGCCACTTAGCCTGTAGCTGGCCCAGGCCATGTCCTCCCTCCTTCCCCAGAGGCCTGGACCATCCAGGGCTGCCTTGGCCTCACTGCCAGCACCTTGGCCGTTCCTGGCCGACACTCCTTATTACCAGCTGATGAAGCTCAGGGACAGTGCCAGCTTTGGGTGGCATTTGTTTCCCCGATTCTACACAGCATCTTATCACTGATGAATTAATAGATGCATTACAATTGCATACATATTTTGTTAGTGGAATATGCCTTCTTGGAATAAGTAAATGACAACAGGTGTTTTTTTCTTTAGAGTATTTTGGGCCACTAATCAGATTAGCTCCGTGAGTGCCTAGCAAAATGTAACTTGTGTGTTATCCTCGGCAGATATGATACCAGCTATAAAACCTTTATTAGAAAATGTGACAGAAAGGAAAGAGGGAACATGGGAGAAAAATCATTGTTGATTTTGTAAAAGTAGCTATGAAAAATAGCTGGTAAAAATAGACATAACAAATCAATGGTTCTTAATACTTCAAGATATCTAAATGTATGAGTGTAAATGTATTACAAGCATTTTGGAGGATGGGAAGGGCTTCTAAAAATTGCACCCATTCATGTTGACCCTATATGCTTTGCCCCCAACCTCCACTTGACACCCTAGCCAGCTGAATGAGCCACTCTTATTTATGGGAGGTGTGTTAGGGTGGACAAAAGATTGAGAAGCATTAACAGTGACATAAGACTCTGGAGCATGTCATGGCATCCAGATGGAAGATGTGCCATGGAGCGGGGTGGAGGCCAGAGGAGGACTTTTAAACATTGATAGGTTCAAATGAAATGCTATAGCGATAACTCCAAATGCCAGTGTAAATATTATCAGAGGGGACGGAGGTGGGAAAGGACAAGGCCAGTAGAGTTACAGCATGGACCTTTTTCTAGTGCTGAAGTCAGAAAACATGTCCCCAAAGTCAATAATTAATTTCACCAAAGAGTATAAGATTTTGCTCTTAAGAGCTGTGATGGGCTCACTACTGCCTCTTATGGACTTTATGTAATGGGCAAGAACTACTAATGAGAAAGCAACAAAGTGCTCCTGTTTAGTGGGTGCATTAACTCTCTCAGGCCGCTAGGAATTTATTTAATAAATTGCTACTCTAGCATGGGAATTCACTCCTTAATGGCCTAAAAAAAGTGTTTCAAAAGAGTAGCAATTTACTCCCTTCTTGGCAGGAGGAACAAGCCCCATATACACTATTAAGAACCTGCCATTTCTTCATTGTTTCAAAAAGGATTATTAGTTTTGGTCTTTAATTGCTTGCACACAAATTACATTTTATGAATTTTGAAAGAACTTTGATTTTCGTTAAGTCCTAATGCTATATCACTTTTGAGAGAGAAAATATGTATAAATGTTCACGCTGTAAATGATAAAAACAGTGAAAAAGTGAAAATTCAGTGTTGACATCAATCCTGTTGCAAGGACCACAACAAAAAAATAAGGGTTGTCATTTAAATCAAAATTTCTTCATGTCCCAGTTCAGAACAATGTGGTCATGACAAAAAGAAATGGGTCACATCAAAGAAAGGGGTGGGGAGAGGGAGTATTAGTTAGGAGCTGAGCTAACAGTCGTCCTCAAGGATGGCCATCGCATGGTGCCGTGATTAATTAAGGTATCTGCCAGTCATCTGGGCTTGAATCGTTGCTTTGGAAAGGGCAGAAAGCCTCAATATTTACATAGGGATCATACGCTCATATTCAGAGCGCTGTCGCTGCTTCTCTTGGCAGCCTGTGACTTGTTGGCAAAATGTCTTCAATTATGGGCAAACTGCCTTTTCTCATATCATCACAAACCAATTTGTCAGGATGTGTGTATTTGGAAAGCTACGGAAACAGAAATATTTTACTTATTTTAAAAGGGTCGGGAGAAACACTACTGCATATACATTCAAAAAATACCAAATCACATGAAATTTCACTCTTCGATAAATATTTAATAAAAAATGCCTATGCCTTCCACAAAGGTAAAGGACTAGAGAAGAAATATCTGTGTTAATGTTAATGTGAAATAGTTCTGTGACTGTTTACAGAGAAATTGCAGAATGAAGAGGCTGTAATATTTCTACCTGAACTTCATATTTAAGCTAATCAATATTACCATGGTCTTTCTTGAAGTCCACATTGCCTAAAGTTTTTTAATCGTCATTTTCTCCATACTCTGTGATAATCATGGGGGTTAGAGTATTAGCCATTATAATTTATAGTATAAATAATACAAAAATATAAATGATACAGAGATAAATATAAAGGTACACAGAGTGTGGAAAAGAGCCTATGGCAGCAAAAATAAAATAAAGACCAATTAAATTAAATAAAAGCCAAAATGAAGAAATACATTAGCATTCTTCCATTTCTCTTGTTTCTTGCCTTTCTGTAAGAAAAACTTTAAGAATTGTGGGAACTAATAAACAATTATTAGTATATGTAGTATTAGTAATTCTGTTGCTTTTCATCTACAGCTTTATGTACGTTATTTTAAGCTTTGAAAAATAGCTGCTTCCCTGAAAAGTCGATTGTAAAGTGAGTTCCTACAAAATGAATGTTACTTTCCTATTAGATTGAGTTATGGAGTTTTAGAGCATTTATTTATTTGTGTGTTTACTTATTTAAATCCTGTCTTTCCTGCTTGATTTTAAGCTTCACGAGGGTAAGGACCATGTGATTTTCATCATTGTATTCCCAGCATCTACAACAATTGTAATTCCTGCTAAAAATATTTTTTCAATGACTTTTGACGACACGCTGTTCTAGAAAAGTATCATCCAGTATAATAAATCTAAAATTTTCTAAAATAAATAAATAAATACGGTTAAGAGATCATCTACTCTTATGTTATAATGAATATATTGATATACCAACAGGGATATGCTTTCTGGCCCCTGAATTTACCATTGAGTTACTTTTCCTCCTGCAGCATTTTCATGACTTGATAGGACTTCCCTCTTCTAGGGGTCTCCCTTTGACTGTCTGACATAGTTCGCCTTTCCCAGTCTACCAGAGCAATTACTTATTTTGTTAACTTCCTAGAACTTAGCCTCCATTCATGTCTAAGTTTATAATAACAAATAGAGCTGGACTGTGAAGACCCATTTTTCTGAGGGATGTTCTACAACCTGGAAACTTTCAATGTTTGAAGCTTTGCATTTTTCAAAACAAATTGTGAAACTACTGTTTCCACTCTTTTAAGTTTAGAACTCTGTACATAGACTCCTTAGAATGAGAGATACTTACCCCTATGTTTATAAAATGGAAGCAAAGAAATGAAGATAAAGCAAGCCACAATCTGAGGCCATGGAAGGCTGAGGAACAAAGTCCAGGATTCAGTTGCTTTAAATCTCCCTCGTTTGATCTTAAGAGGAATCATTATAAGCTGATTAACGAATGAAACATAGATATGTATCTAGTTTGTTTTCAAACATTTTAGATAAATATACAATGTGGACAATATTGCCTGGTTTCAATAAATCATTTCAGTTCCCTGAATAAAATGTTGAGTTTTCTTACCCTGTGATGTGATTTGAAATAGCTTTTAAAGGACTGTAACAGTTAGCTTATCAAGATAATATTATACTTTTGTTTCTTATAAGGATCATTTAACTTAGAGAAAGTGGTTTGGGGTTGTTTTTTCCCCATACTTTTTACTCATTTCTATTAGTACTTAAATCCATGGAAATAGGAGCAGGATTTTATGTCACAGCCCTATTGGGTGACCGTACCTTCTGGTTTATGCCTGTCATTCTGGCGTTATTGTTAAGAGTGCCCCCTTTCACTTCTAAAAGTTTGGACAGTAATTTATATGATCAGTCCTTCTGTAAGGACTTTTAGAACATCCTGCATATATTTTGAACTGTTCTCTACCCGTGTTTCCCTACTTTTCTCTACCTTTGCCTCTCACAGCCCAAGCTTGTCTTTCTCATGTATGCCACAGAGACAAATCTAGCATGGCCGTCATGAGACGTGAAGGATTAGGAGCTGGAGCCTGACTGTCTGGGTCCAAAGCCCAGCATGGCCATTTGCTTGCCGTGTGACCTTGCGCAAACTAGCCAGCCTCTCCAAGCCCCAGTGTCCTCATCTGTACATTGGGGCAATGGTAGCACTTCTTAGAAAGGCAGTATAATGTGGCAGTTACAAACCCACACTGTGCCCAAAAGCTTGGGTATAAATCCCAGCTCCACCCTAACTTAGGCCTGTGACAGTCGCATTAAACGAGTTGACATATAAAAGTTCTCAGAATAAAGTTTGACACGTGGAATATTAATATTACTGGATACTTACCTGGCACATCTCTGGTTTCTATCCCTGCCTAATCCCAGCAATAATGTATTCATTGTAGATATCCTAAATATGTGCATACATTTGTATGTGTATATAGGCCCGGAATTAGAAACTCTGAGCAGCTATTGCTTTGTATCTCCAAACAGACTGTTCAGGGCTGCCAAACTGCCGTTAAAAATCTAGCAGAAAATGCCAGCACATTTCGAATAAGATGCAAATATGAAATTCACTTACTCTTCAAGGGTGTATAAAGGCTTTGCTAAATTAGAAATGCAGAGAAAGGAGGGTTTATTTATCCTGTTTATTTGAAGTGAGAGCCAGAATCAAGATGGTTTAACAGTCTTAAATATTTTGTTGGGTTTTCTAGGAGAGAGAGAGAGATTGTATTTATCTTTTAAAAGGCCCATATCTATCTGCACATATGAACTGTGAGAAATTTCATCTATTTAGCATTTCTCAAAGAAAATGTAAGTGCAGTGGAATATAAGCCCCTTCAGTGAGTTAGGTACCCAGCTGTTCCTTGTGTCCCTCCTGCACCCAGCGCGGGACCCTGCCCGTGGTGGAGCTCAGGGAGTGTTTGCAGAATGGAAGGGGGTTGCGTCCCATGGAAGGGGCAGCCGCTGCTTGATGTCCCAGTCTTGTTTTCTTATTTCTCACTTGTTTGCTAGGAACAGAATTCGGTAAAAATAAGTCCCCTTGACGTCCCTGAATAAGTGACACTTACGCATAGTTTTGAACGTTTCTTTTGCCCAGCTTATGTCTTACAGCTTGTAACATAAGGATGTATAAGGATGGGCATTCTAGCACAAATTCAATTCAGTCTTATATCTGGATAATGGGCTGCTCAGCTTTCTATTGAAAAGGGGATTTTATTAATTTAGAAATTTTCACTAATTTGACTTACTGTGCTTAGAATAAGAATATAAAGATCCCTGTGACATTTTTGGAGAACGACTTAAGCCACGACAAGCATGCAGCGCCCACATATATAGGTCTCCCCGCCCCCCAAGGCAGCACCTGCTCCAGGAGTATGAAGCTCAGAGTCCCTGGGCCCCCTCAGAGAAGGGCTCGGGGTGTTGGGCCGCTCAGCAAACAGCTCCCTGTCTACAGAAGTCTCCTCACTTTCTGCAGCCTGGTGGGAGGGCAGGTGCAGGGGCACTAGGAAAAACAGATCAACGTTAGCCCCGGAAAGTATTATAGTAGAGAGTTTTGCTCTTTTCCAAGGCCCTGGAGTGCCTCACCCTTTATATTCAAGGAGACGTCCAGGTATTTCCTGAACAAAGCCCTACCTCTGCTGATAAGAATTGTTCCACTCCCCAGTGGCTGTGTTTGGTTCTTGTTTAGAGGGAAGAGGTTTCCCTCCCACCATACAAAGGAAGAGGCAGCTATAATGGGGTAGGGTTAGTGCTAGGAAGGAGGTGGGCACAGGCTGCCATGGGAGCACAGGAGTGACACCTGCCATGCTCTCGGGTGTTCAGGGAAGGCTCTCAAAGGAAGAGGAGTCATGTTAGTTAAGCAGCCAGCACAGCCCCAAACAGGACTTTGGTCCCTGATGCTTTAAAGAATGAAGTCCAGATATTTTATTTAAAGCTTTAATCAATTCATTTCCCCTCCATTCTTTCTCACTCTGCCCCTGCCCAAACTTCCACACCCATCACCCTGTCCTCCTGATGTCTGCTTTCCACTTCTCTGATGCATATAGTTCTCACCCTCAGCCAGGTCCAGGGTTGCAGATCTGCGTTCTTCTTACAATGAATAGACCAAACAGAAGTCATCTCCTTTATTCTTTTTTCCCAAATAGACTCTAAGCACCTAAAAGCCTCATTCATGTGTTAGTAATACCCAGCAACCAGACAATGGTGATGATTATGAACACGCTAGTTGTGAAGCACCGGGCAAGAAGAAGCTTAACATTGCTGTCCATCAGTCTGCTCACCTGTAAAACAGTGATAATAGTACCCCTGTTGAAAGGTTGCATGAGGCATAAGTGAGAGAGGATCTGTTGAATGTCCAGCCTGGTATCTGGCATGGAGTAGGGATTCGCAGATGGCTTGCACAGGTGTTACCACTATGCTTTCCTTACACTGGATTCAGGATCCATAACTTCCATCCACTGTTGAGACCTTGAACCTCCTTCAACCAGAGGTAGAGCCTAGACTTCTAGGCTAGAAGAGACTTCAGTATCATGTAGTCTGGGGGGGTTGATTTTTTAAAAACTATGTAGTAGAATCTTGGGATACTGCAGAGGTAATTAAGGTTGTGCAGTGTGTTGTGTTTGGGTTCATGTGGTGAGGAAAAGGTGTGGTAGAGGGGAGTGACTTCATTAGATGACACCAGAAGTTAATGGCTGGGCCTGGAATCCGGCACTCATGCATTTGCTCATTCATTCATTCACTTACTTACTCATTTTCATTTTCTTGAACGTCAAGATCCTATTCTGTATCATGCACTGGGAAAATGTATGGATTTATAGTGCCAAACAAATCAGACCTGGCTCCCTAACCTAACAGAGCTGACACAAAAAGTTACCAATTTAATAGAGCCTATGTTATTGCCATAAAATGTTTGGTCAATGAATTTGGTATATTCTTTATAGCGAACGTGTTTGAAATAGTAACCGATGCCCCAGCCCTAATGCCCTAATGCATAGAAGCATTAGGTATTAGTCATTTGCAGTTGGCTGAATGCAGCGCTTTTCAGACCGCCTGTATCTGAAGGTTTTTCAGAGACTGACATAACTTGAACATGGATTTCAAACGAATTAAAACTGCACAAGCACACACCAGCATTTGACTGCACTGCGTTCCCTTCTCCGTGACCGTGGCTTGCGCTTTCCTTCTCCACGTCTGAAGGCTTAGAGGACACAGCCGTTGCAGGAGGTCCACTTAGTCCTTTTGCAGATTCCTCCCCGTGAAAGGAAAGTAAGAAGCAACAGGAGCACACGAGTAAAGTGCAACCAGTGCCTCCGTTCCCAGCCTTCAGCAGACCGTTTGTGAATTACCTCAGCCCTTGGGCTCTCTTTCCCCTCCCTTGCTCACCTCTTGCTCATTTCTTTGCCTGTTAAGACTCGATCAGAGGTTAGGTAAGAGCAGAGAGAGGAGAATGCAGTAGTCTCCGTTCCTTTTTATCAACAGCTCTTGTAAAAGGTTTTGGTGACAGAGAAGATTGGAAGGTAAAATGAGATGATGATGAAGTTCATGGATAATGCCACTGACTTTAATTGTGCCGAGTTGTGAGTAGCAGAGATAATTGAGGCTGAGTTTGTTCTACAAGTTTTTCTCTAATCCATTACGTTACAAAGGCAGGTATTGGTAAATTGCTGTTTCCGTGTTAAAGTATATTATTAAACAGATTTAGTAGAGTTATTATGATGGCAGATTCCTTTTAATAGCGGAAGGGGGAAGATAACGAGGCAGGATGATGGAGCAGGGGGACGTTCAGAGCCCACCCAGACTACAGCTGTATCTGGGAGACATGGCTGTAAACACTCTTCACCAGCAATCAGTGAATCAGAAATTGTCACCATCGGGCATCTCTCGGAACTTTGGCCACATGAGGGAAATTGGGGCCCAGCTCGATGGCCTTCAAGTAATTCAAGAGGCTGAAGCACCCTCTGAGCTTCATATGAAAGAAAAGTGAAGTAACTGCAGTGTTGTTTTGTTAAGTATTTGTGTATACATTCCTCAGAAATTGATGCGTGTGTCTTAAAATGTAACAGCTCTGTTTACCAGAATATTTATTCAACTAGCACAGCCCTTCTCCAACCTTAAGTGGAAAACAGAACTTATCCTCCTTGACTAAAACTACAAATGAAAAGCCTGCTGAAGTTGTTAATTTTATATGGTAGAATAATTTTCATAAACTTGCTCTACCTGTTGAGACCACTGCATATTATGTCATCTTGGGCATTGATCCAGCTCTGAAACTCACTCCACCTTGAGCAGCCACTTAAAAAATTCCCAATATATTTGGAATGTTTGCACAAACTGTGACATGTTTTTCATAATAATGACAATAATAAGCATTGCTGTTTTTAACACTGTGTAAAAAGCTTTATATGCAATATACAACTTAGTGGTCACATCAAACTATGAGGTAGGTACTATTATTTCCCCCATTTAATAGTCTGAAGCTTAGAATAACTTTCCCAAGAGTTAGCCAGTGGAGCCCAGATTTTAATTTTAACTCAGGTCTTCAACCCAGCCTTTGGTGACTTGCTGTTATGCCTCCCTTGGAATAAATGTGATCTGGGCTATAACCCCCCCCACCCCTCACCCTGTCTTTAGTAGTGACTGAACTACTAAATTTTAATCAGTAGGTAAGTCATCCATATTCCTCATGCTTCTACTTTCCTGTCTGGAAAATAATGATAACAGGTGCCCTATATACAGCTCAATATTATTCTTATTATTTTAATATTAAGATGCAGATGAATGTGGGATAGCCTTTTAGCAGCATAGATTTTGCTGGCAAGGGATATCAATGTAAAATATGTTTGAGACACATCTTGTTTACATTCCAAGTTTAGCTGTAACCTCTTCTATGTTTGTCAGGTTCCCACTTAAGTGAGATATTCAAGACCAAGTAAAAGAAGCTGAAAATTGTCTGGAAAACCAGATTATTTTAGCATTCCTTTTATACTTATTAAATTTTTCCTCTTTGCCAGGATTATGTATTTGTTTATTTCTTTCTCTGTAGGTTTTTTTTTTAATGGCTCCTTTGACTTTTATCAAACAATAAGTCACAGTGCAGACAGATTTATTGGTCTGTGACTGTGTCTTTGTCTCAGTACATTCAGTACTGTACACTTTCTCATAAAATATTCTCAAGTTTTTAACTTAGTATGATTTTTAAAAATTGATTTAAAAGTATATTTCCAGTTGCATACTTATTAAACCTGCTAGTTTGTGGTCATGGCCATAATTGCTACTCTGGCAAACTTTTAGTTTATATGTATTTGTGAGTGATGAATGGAGATTAATGTTCATTCTCTAAAAATATGTTTTCCAGAGAAAATGGGATTATCATTTGCTCTAAGAATATCATTTTCAAAATTCCGTTTGAATAATGAGTTATCAAACACTCTAGCATTTCTTTTTCCCAAATTATGAATAAGCTGTTAGCCAAAACTCTATAAAGTTATAGGAATGATAAACATCATTTAGATTTCCTATAGTCACATTTCATGAAGAAACATTTCTTTTAAAATTATTTTTTAAAGTTTACTTAAAAATTATGCCATGTACTAACATCTGTACATACCTGCTTCATTTGTTAGATAGGTGCTATGAAGGAACAGTCTATGTCTGCTTTGATTTCATTCCGAAAAATTCCATATGGACCAATCTCACCAACTGATGGTGATCTTTCTTTAAATGCATTCAGAACCTTTGTATTTCAGAGGAAATGGATTACTTTTTGGTGCCACATGCTTCAAGTTTCAGATGAACACCATCTGAGGACTTTCCCCTTCATGCCATAAGTGCTTTTGGTTCTGGGTCATGATGGGGGGACAAGGGGACAGGGAATGGCGACCCAGATGAGAAATCACCTGGGTGCATGATAGCACTGGGCATCCTGGGATGCCATTGTCTAGTTAGCCAATGAGTATTTTAGAAGGATATTTATCATACAGATAGGTCTTTAAAAAATTGGCATTTTCTCAACTGTAAGGTTGATGATTTTTAGGATTAATTAGTAGGGTTATTAATCCAAACAATTAAATCCTCTCCTAAGAGTACAGCTGTCTGATTAATTAATCTATTAATTAATCAGTGGCTTCTCCAGATGTCTGTTGAGATACTGTCCCTTGAGCACTGCTGGGATGTGTTTTCAGACCATGAATTAATCCCTTTCACTTACTCAACTCTACAGTAAAAGAAGACTATTTATTAAGAGAGCCCTGTTGTGGGTTTGCTGTGAGCAAAAATCTATTTGTAATTATTTCAGGTTATCCTTCTCACTCACGTATGTGACATACTTCTGTGTCATGAATTGATAACGTTTGATAAAATCTTAATAGCTTTTCAGATGTATTTCCTCTCACCATACCGGAAAGTGTACTTACAAAATTAAACATTGCAGCTGAAGAGAGAAGAGTCATCATGTTCTAAAACATGATTTATTTATTTCAATAAAGCAACAAAATTATGCCGATATTTTTAGTCATATAAATGTCATGATCTCTTTGAGAGCCATTGTTTTCCCAGGCAAAACTTTTGTGTGGCAACCAGTTTTTTCCTGACTCTCGCTTCAAACTCATGTGAGCTCCAGGTCCCCTGAATAGTCCTTTTGTGACTAAATCTGGGAATCCCCAGGAGTCATTGTCTAGTGGCTTACAGGGTGACTTCCTCCTCTGGGCATGGCTGAACTGCTCTGGCCTCTGGTCACCTAAATACTGCCCAGATAGACCCACTTTGTCTTCCCTCCCAGCAGGCCAGGCCACCCAGCCTGCACTGCTGCTCCTCTGCTGTATGGCTGGCTGTCTCCTTCCTGGTGCCATGCTACTTTGGTTGGGTCATGCCAGGGCCTCCAGGCATAGCCTCACCACACCATTGATGCTGTGGAGTCCTGGAGGTGACAAAGCTGCAGGATAATTTTTTTTTAAAGTGGAAAATAATGGTTCTATCTCCCTACCCTGCCTTTTTCGTAGACAAAACAGTACAGCAAAAAACAACATAGATTTTAGAATCGGAAAGCCCTAGGCTCAAAGTCTTCATCCATCCAGTGTCTGCATAGGTTAAAAAGAGGATAGTGATGATACTGACTTCACAGCGTAGCTATGAGACCTTGCATTGGAAAGACTGAACATAATTCAGGCATCTCATACTCCTCTTTCTGGAATAGAGTCCTTGGATCCTCCTGCAGAGTTAAGGGTATCCTCTTCTGTACATCTGACATTCATTCATTTGTCAGTCTGCACCTACCGTGTATCTATCACTTAGCACTGTGTTGATTTATGTCCCGAAGGTATGTCCCAGGTGCGTAAGGGTGGGGAAGAGGACAGGAGGGAAGAAAAGGCCTGGGTGGCAGTTGAGGCTGTGGATTCATTTCAACTCCCGGGCGTGAATGCGCGCAAATGAAAAAGACAAGGGCTGAGAATAGACCTCTGGGGAATGAAGACGTTTCGAGGGAGGGCAGAAGGAGAGTGGTCAGCAGAGAATGCTGAGCAGGTGTGGTCAGGGGAGTAGGGGGCGAGCCAAGAGATGACAGAGAGCCACCGTGGATGGAGTCACAGAAGACGAGGGAGAGGTCCATGGAGCCAGTGGGAATAGGCCAATTGTTCCAAGTGTCACTTTGACTGGCCAAGGCTGGGACTTTGGTGACCTTAATGGAGTGCTGGCAAAACATGACAGATTGCCACAGGTTGAGAAGCAAATAGGAAGGAGAAAGTATAGATCTCTTGAATGAAGCATGACTGTGAAAGGGAAGAAGGCAGTGGAGGAGGCAAGCAGGGTTAAGAGAGGTTCGTATTCTCAGATGGAGCAGACTGGACATGTTGTGATAAGTTCCAGATGGTTTTGCTTGCCAAAACAATTTGAAGTTTGCAATGAATAAGGTTTCTAAAGTTTAAAAAAAAAGGCAATGAATCTGTGACCTCAATTTTAATTATTAAAGTATCAATTCTAATCTAATCTAGCTATAGAATTTGTCAGAGTTGGAGGGGAAATGTATTATTTTATCTTTTTAACTCTCTTTTTCCAGATTAAACCTGAGATTGTGGCTAGTGAAATTCTCTGGGGGAGAAAGAGCAAGTCCTAATGCTTTTCTGTGACCATCTTTGAAGCCTCGGCATTCAGATGTTTCTTTGCTGAGTTAGAAGCAAAGAGAAGCAGCACCATTGTTAGTTCATATTTCAGGTCCGTTTCTTGTCACAGGAGATTTGTAAAAATAAGCACAGCTTTGCTTGACTACTTGGTAAAGCTAAAGACCCGCTACATGGATCAGACTGGTCCTTGGCTGTTTCTTTTAGTCACTCATTTAACAGGCTTATTTACATGTGTGTTATTGGAGCAGCCTGGCCCTGAGGCGACACCAGTGCAGTGAGGAAACACATGCTGAACTCAGGGTGTTGCTGGGGCTCGGAGAAGTCCCTAGACCAGGAGGGGTATATGGGACCTGGGTGAGGTCCATCCTATCCTTCCCCTACTGCCTTTTTTTCCTGGAGCCTTCTAGATTTAGGAGTGAGAGCCGCTGGTATTAGCAGGGAGTGGAAGTAAAGTGAGCAGGGGACGTGGATCCTCTTTGCAGCGTGTGGTCAGAACCGCGGCTGCATGGTCAGCCCCTCAAGAGGCTTCCAATGGAAAGGCCTGGGGGAGGGGTTCCTCGTGGCTAAGCCATTCAGTCCTGGACTGTAATGACTTTTGCAGCAGTTCTCCCTCCTCCCTCCTCTTGCAGCTGTCTCTGCTTTCACTCCAGCCCTGCCCCGGGGAGTTCCTCTGGAGTTGGCATGTTCCTGCACAGGAACTAACCAAGAGTCCCTAGTTTGAGGTGCCAAACTTTTCTTGGTTTTCTCTTCTTGGCTTCAGACAAATTTTCTAATCCTTGATAGATAAAAGAGGTAAAGAAACAAGTTAGAAATGACTCGTCTCCCCTTTTGGGGAGTTTCATATGGAGCCTCCCCCAACGCCTCCCAACTAATTCAAAGTGCTCCCTGACCTCGCGTTTGTCTTTCTTGCTCTTAATTTCAAAATTAGATAAAGAAACATATCTATTCTTTGAGCACATTACTTTCTCCCCACTTTTCCTCCACTCATTTAGAACCCCTATGTTTTGACATAATTTATCATGGGCTGTCACCCTTGATGATTAAAAAAGGCACTAATAAGATGAAGCTTGTCAAGACCTGATCACAGGGTCTCTGTGTTCTGTCGCGTGGTAACAGGACCTCTGCCAGAGACTTGGAGAGAGCAGAAAGTGTGCGAACAAATGATGGATTCTTGTGGATGAGATCAGAGGTGAGGTGAGGCCACCCAGCAGCAGAACTCCTTCAGGAAATCACATGCCACCATAGCAGTTCTACCCTTGACGGTGTGTTTGAACAGTGCACCGAGTGATGTGGAGTGAATGCTAAAACTTAGAACAGGGTCTCCACAATAGTAGAATTTTAAAAAAATATGAGTGGGTGTTTACTGCTGTGATTGGGATAGAACTATGATTGTTTTATTTGAGTAAGAAATATAACATGAAAGGCTGACAGATTTATTAGCTTTCCATGGGTTTCATGTGGAACGCACAAGCCAACCCCAGAGAGACAAGACCGAGTTTATATGCTTCTCCAATAGGATTTCTTGTTTGAGATCTGTCTTTTATTCCGGATCACTGTGATGTAGCTAGCAAGTTGGCAGCAGTTTGTTAGGAAATGAGTATTCAAAAATAAATCATGAAATCCATCAGGTTTCTGCCACATGCATCTATAGATTATAAATTTATGTTATACATACCCTGAAAACACCATAAATTGGAATTTTTTTGCTGGACTTCAGGCAACTATTTCATTCAGATGTTTGGATAATCAGGTTATTTTTGTGTCCAGAATTACTTCTCTAACTCATGTAAAAACTTCTTTATTTTAGTGTAAGATTTGTATTTGACTGTAACTTGTGATTTATTGGATTTATTATTTTAAAAAAATTGTATGTCTGTTTAGTATTGTTTTAGAGAGTTGGAAGTTTGGTATATCCTGAGGGCACACTCTTTTCAATGCTTCACAAAGGAATTCATGTCCATATTGTTTGAAGATAAACATCCCTTAGATTATAATCCCCAATCCTGGTCTTGAATTGGAACACTTGTGAGAAAGACATAAAATACGAAAACAACTAAATGATTAAGTTAAAGCGTTATTTTTGTCTCACGTTACTGTTATTCTTATCTCATTTGGTACTAAAGGATTAATCATGGTATGTTGGTTGAGCGATAGATCTGACACAGTTTGCTTCACCGTGAATGCAATTAGGCATTTCAGGGATTTCATGACAAAGCAGCTGCCAGAAAAAAATGTGTGCTAGGGAGTGTTCACATTTTATGAACACTATCTTGGCCCACTGCCTCCTTCACTTGAATTAGCAGTCATCCTAAAGGAAGGGGCTGAAGACTCAGCAGAGTTGGAAGGTACCTCCAGTCTTGTTACAGCAGCAGCTGCCTGAATTTGCTCACACCAAATTGTAGCAGCTCGTTTAATTTCATTTCTACTGTCTTACTTTGTAAAAGAAACAAATGTATTTTAAATATCCTAGCACAGATTGAGAACTACATAACAGCTTGAGAACCGATAAAATCTCTTACTTCTTAAATATCTTTCATTCCCATTTGGGTTGGATAGGCTAAAGACTGCATATTCATTTTTAAATTTTTTTATTTTTTTGCCATGTAAGTGCATCATTTTTGACATAACACTTTACATTCAGAACAGAACTGGACTAGAAAAGGTGATGGTGCTGAGTTGATGCCATTAATTCTGCATTTTGAAAATATTTTTGTTTCCTAGTTACCTTTGGGGACAGACTGTTAGGTCATATTTCAGAAGTGTGCCTTCGCATGTTTGAAGGGATCCTTGTGGAAACAAATGTTGTCACAAAAAACTCTCACCCCATAGAATAAGAATAGTTCCAGAATAAGGAAAAATTGTTAGGTAATTAAAAATAGGGAGAAGAGAGAAATATTCAGGCCAAGAATACTAACATAAATTTGTGGGTGCAGAAGATGGGGGATGCAGAAAGCAAACCTCTCACTGCAGCTAGTGGAGAAAGGGCCACATTATTTGAAGTTGATAAACATCAGCTAGAACAAATGGAATGGAAACACATTTTCTACGAATACACAAATTACTCTGCTATAATTTTAAAGCCATGTAAAGGTAAAGATGAAATTGAAAAGATAAGACTGCTCAAGGTCAAGATTCCTATTCTTTAAAAAGAAACAGATCTTATGTTTCTTCCTGGGGAATTACAGAGATACATTAACTGAAGTTACTTCTGGGTGATTACAACAGAAATTAAATTGAGTTTTGGGGGGATATTAATAAAACAGAGTCTATTGTCAGCCTAATTTCAGGCCCACAGATATATTACCCAGGCAAGTGTAATATTTTGAGTGTCCTATACAATAATTTTTGTGAGCATGGAGGTGTACATAGATGTTAGTCTGGGTTTATATGGACGAATGGAAAGCAGTTTTTCATTAGATTTTTCTACTTTTGACCTTTTTTTTTTTATTAGAGTCAGACATTCCTGAAGGTAATCCTTACTTCAAAACAAAACTATAGAGATCAGTGTTTCTAATTTTCTCTAGTTAGAAACTGACAACAATGAGTTGGGGGGGTGTAAGCACGTGGCATCCTCTCTCGGCCCCCAGCACCAGGGCTTGGCCTCTCCACACCTGCCTGCTCTTTAGTTCTTTTGGGGTTCAGCAAAGGCATGTGACTTGCTCAGTGTTAGTTATGTCTAAGCCAGATCTGGAACACAGATTTTTCAATTCCCTGACCAACACCTTCTCACTAAGCTGTTGCACAAAGAGTTCAGGTAAATTGACACTTGGCATATTTATGAACAGAGCAAACTCATTTCATGTAAAAAACTACCTTGCTGGGAGATAGAGGGTTTGATTTTCCCGTGCTTATGCAGAAATTGAAATCTGGGCAGAATGGAGTTGTCTCTCTGTGCCTCTAGCTTTAGTTAATACCATTCTCTAATAATTTTTCTAAAAGACACTCTGTGTTAGTTCATGAGGCTGCATGTATAATTTTAGGCCTTAATTTTCCACAGTGGTTGGATTAAAAACACACAATTTTATATGTAATAAGCCTGATTTTTAATATGGAATATAGGCTTAATATTATTAGAAAATAATGTTTTCTTTCTAACACGAAGACTGACAACTGAAGAAATTGTAGATTCAACAAAACCACCAAAGTGAGTTATGCAGACTGACAATATTGCTTTTTACTTAAATGTACTTTTTTTTTTTACTAAATGATGCTTAAATATCAGGACTTATGGCTTGAGTTATGCTCAAGCATAACTCAGTGAAAAATCTCATTTTTAATACTGCCTTTAATTTTTCCTCCTACAAAGACCTGGCACTTCTTGGTGAATACACTTAAGAAAGATAGCAAACGTGTCCTGCACTTGGAACAAGACTGTGAGGAAATGATGCCCTTTTCCCCCTGCCACGTAAGTCCCAGCCAAGAGAGAATTTCCCTGGTAGGCCTGGTAGGTTAAGTGCTATGTAATTAAAAAATCACTTTCAAGAGAGGGAAAAATATAGCTGGCAGATTTGGGGAGTTTTGAAACACATGAGCCTATGCCAGCGGTATTAGGTGGGGCTCTGATTTCAATTCCGGTTTTCAAGAATGGAACTAGTTTTGGCTCCTCTTTCCGTGAAGTGCCAAGGATCCTTTGCTCAGCTTGGTTGGAAGAATTCTTTTGATTCTCTGACACATTGACTTAATTAAGCTTCAGCATCATGGAATCTGTGAACCAAGGCTGGCAAGTTTACGGAATAAATTTACCTAATACGTAATTGTCTTAATGACAGCTTCCCATGTAGGTCTTCTAGAACACCTGCAGTCCATGCGCATTGATGTTAGGAAAACTCCAGGGTGTACCTTATTGGTTAACTGCGGCATGGAAAATAGGATAATTATTTTTTTAATTAAATGAAATAAATAGTGGGGAACTTAAAATGTTTGCAAAGAAGGACTTCTAAAGCTCTAAAATGTGGCCACTGATTTGTATCTCATGAGGGATAATTACAGCCTTGATCACTAAAATAAAGAATCCATGGTTTGGCTGCATTTACACATCTAAGGTTTCTCTGACACTGTCTTCTGTCACTTCCAGTGCTAGGTCAATGTCATGCTTATGTTGCTGTTTTCAGTAGCATTTTAATTTTATAAAATGTATTGACAAGAATGGATGGTGAAGAATCTCTAAGTGATCTCTGTGGCCTTACACGTATTCTGGAAACCAAAGTACCAGGTAACATGCTTGGAAAATAAATATTTTTTTCAGGTTTTTCTATAAACAAAGCAATGTACAGAAAATGGAGTGGATGAGATGGATGTTTTTAAAAACATTAACCCATTTTTAAAAACCTTTTCAAATTCTGTTAAAATAAGACCCTTACCCTTTTATGTTTTCCTAAATTCAACAGAATTTACACTAATTAGATTGCAACATTTTGCAAGTTTACTATGCAGTAATCCAACATGGAGTGATGGGTTGAACCCAAAAGATAAAGAAATTGACCATCAGGATTGTGTCTAATCCTGGACAATGTCCTTTAAAAGGAGAAAAATTCCTCTTTTAATAAGCAGGGAAGTGAAGATGGCAAAGGGGCTAACACTGTTTCCCACTAGGGGAGTTTGAGGCACGAGAGTGTTTATCACAGAGGAGACTCCAGGAGGCCTAGAGCAGGGTTTGGCACATAGGACACAGCACATATCTGATGAACGCGTGAATGAATAACAGGATTCCAATCCTCGGGGGATTACCGTGTGAAAGAGGAATTAGACAGGTTCTGTTTGGTCCCACAGATGGAATTAGGATCTATTCTGCTCATTAACAGGAAGAACTTTCTACCTTCCCACTGTTTCCAGGACGATGGGCACCCTCTAAGGAGGGTTTCATGCCCACCAGAATGGAGGACCCTTTGGGGTGGGTGATGCAGAAAAGACTCAAGAAATGCGCAGAAGATGGGGTCAGGTGACTCTGATGGCCTCTTTTGAGTCTAACATGCCGTAAAGTGATCTTTTTTGTTTGTTTTTCTTGAATTCCCACTTGATTTCTTTTTTCTGTTTTGGCAAATGTTAAGTAGCGCCCTTGGACTTATTAAAACAAAACAAAACAAAACAAAACAGTCATGGGTGAGATTTAGGCAGGCCTAATCTTACCCTTGATGTAGGTATGGCACAAGGAACATCTGTGTTCACTGCATTTTAGTTTTTATTTTTATTTATTTTTTATTTTTTAAAAAATGGCAGCTGATTTTTAAAAAAGACATTTTTTGAAAGAGTTTATATAGTGGGTAGTGGATTGAGAGGAATCACAGTAACAACTACAATAATAAATACTCATAAAGCACTATACATGCCAGGTACTATTCTAAGAAATATTAAAAAATTATATAAATATATCACATACATATATATACTCTCATTTAATCCTAACATATACATAGTCCACATTTTACAGATGTGGAAACTGGGGAACAGTGAGGTTGAACAACTTTTGTCATAAGGTCACACAGTAGTAGAGCCAGAACTGAATCCAGGCAGACTATTCCAGAGTATGTGCCTTCAATGACCATTTTACATATTCAAAGGAGGAAAGTAGAAAGCCACATTTTCCAAAGTTATTCAAATCTGTAGCAGCTTTAGCCAAAGAAAAGTTCGTATGTGAAGTCCCTGCCTTCTGCTTTTCAAGCAGCAAGTCTAACTCCAGGCTCCTGCAACCTTGTCTGGACATTATAGTCACCTGATGAGCCTTTAAAAAAAATCTCTTTAGTTTTTAGAATTGTTTTTATTAAGTCTGATGGAATTTTGAAATTCTTTCTGAAAAGAGAAAGTAATCACTTTTTAAAGGATACTTGTTTTCCTGTATCAAATGGGTAAGAGCTACCTTTAAAAGCTATTGTTTGTTAAACTCACTGTTGTGGATTTAACCATATGTCCTTCAAAATTCATATGCTGAAGTCCTAACCCCAGCTCCTCAGAATGGGACTATATTTGAAGATAGGGTCTTTAATGAGGTAATCAAGTTAAAATGAGGTTGTTATGGTAAACCCTAATCCAATATGACTCACATTCTTATAAGAAGAGGAAATTTAGGGACAGGCATGCATACAGGGAAAACGCTGTGTGACCATGAAGATGGCCACCTATGAGCCAAGGAGAGTGGCCTGGAACAGACTTTTTCCTCACAGCCCTCAGAAGGAACCAACCCTGCCAACCTTCATTTTGCACTTCCAACCTCCAGAACTGTGAGACAATAAATCTCTGTTGGTTAAGCCACCCAGTCTGTGGGACTTTGCTACTGCTAGCAAACTACTACACGCCCTAAAAGACGTTACTTCACGTCTCTACTGGATTGCTAAAAGGAGAACATATTTAGAAGATCAGAGAAAAAAATTTGGCTCATATCCAACATTTCTTTTCCTCAGATACCCCTGGATTTAATTTTTCTAACAGTCCAGTTCAAGCAAACACAACTTTTTTTGGCTTTTGTTGTTTTCATTAAACAGTTGGGAAAATAGCCACCAACAAAGCATGAAGATCCCACATTATGCTGTGTGCTGTGCTCTGTAAACGTTGAACATAATTTTCTCACTTATGAGATACTTTCCATGCTGGGCACAAAGCTCTTGTTATACATCTTACATTGTGCGTGTTCAGGCTTCCATTTACATTTATATGTGAAAAGTATTTGGGCTGGCTGATAAACACACAGGGAAAGCAAAGACATGGATAATTTACCTGAAGCCATTTGGTCCGTTGCAGTTTTTATTATTCCTAGCTGATCTACCCCACTGAAGTAAAAAATAGGAGGGAAAAAAAGGTCCCATCTAAACAGAGACTGTATTCTCTGTTTAGAGAAGACATGACTGGCTTTGGTGCAATGACGACACTCCTGGGAACAATTGTCATGCTGGGCGATGTTGTATGTAAGCGGTGCCCCAGGGATGTGATTCTAGAGCAGTCTCTCCCCACTGCCATCTGTTATGCAATATATTTCCTATAAAATTGAATTCAAGCATGGAATTGAAATTTGTATCATTACCAGTAGTTTGCTAAAGTAAGACACTTGCTGGACGTGGCAAAGTAACACCAGGGTATCTTTGAAATTCAAATCGCCCACTAGTCCTTTTAATCAGACCTTCACACACTCTCCCAGGGGCGTTGTGATCAGCCTCAGTCCTATGAGATTGACCAGAATCCTTGAGTCCGTCGCGCTGGTGAGGGTCTGGCCCTCATTTCTCTCATGGTAGCAGAAGGCTCCATCAGGATTTGGGGTTGGGCCCAGAAGGACAGCCTGGGATGGGTGGCCAACTGGAGAGAGGCTGATGTAGAGAGAACCGCTGGGGTCAATAAAAGCCGGAGTTATTTGTAGAAAGTTCAGATGCTTGGCTCTGGGGTGAGTGGATACAAACCCTGAGATGGAAGGTGCAAGAGAGGGATTTGAAAGAAGAGACTGAGCATCGGATGACAGTGGGAGCTGGTCAGAAGTCACCAAGGAGAGTGAGAGACAACCACTGTGGCCTCCAGGGGGGTTATTCATAACATGAAATGCGAAGGGGAGATTGGAGGTGAGCCAGACAGTCTTCAGCTTTGCTGCTGGTTAAATTCTTTAGTCAGGAGGAACAGAGACTCCCTGAAGTCGCCTGAAGTCAGGCAGTCTGGTTAGAAGGATCTGTGGCAGGAATCCCACGCAGGTTGCTTAGAATCCTGGTTACAGTCATACGACTGAGCCTTATGGAGATGAAAATGCAGTCTGGTAAAAGGACCATTGTCATCAGGCTTGGAGACAGCTGCAACTCTGGTTATCCCCCCACCTCCTGAGCACAACAGGTGTTGTACTTGCTAGAGCGCTGGGCCATTGATGGAGCTCATCTCTCTCTCTCTGATTCTGTTTTCCTATATATGCCTTTTGGCTTCTTATTACCAATTGTTTATCTATCATCATATGTCTCAAGTTCAGACTCTCGAAAAGCAAGGGTAATATAGATTTAGTTGGCCAGATTATTGCTTAGTTGCCATCCAGTGAGTAGGTGAACTGATGTTGGGTCAAATGCCCATCTCTGGCCGAGGAGGTCACATGGTAAACGTGTGGTGACTTAGGTGAAGGAACACTGTCTGTCGGCAGAGGCTGTGGGTTTGGTATCATTCTTAGACCTGTTTGGCCTAGAAGCACCACCAGCCCAATAAATCACAATGTGTACAACTGTTAGACTAACCTAATGACCTCAAACATTGTTTATATTTTAAGTTTTCTCTGATTTAAAAACCAAAACCTAATTCCATAACTGCTACTCAAGGATCATGTCTACACTTCATTACTTGGCATTGAAATATCTGGCATTGAATAATCTGGCCTCAAACTATTTTCCCAAACTCCTCTTCCATTGGTATTCTATTCTAACCTTCTATTCTAATCTCGAATTGCTCCTGTTAAATTTCTTTACCTATTCCAATCCTGCTGCTGAACTTTTTTTTTTTTTAGAGAAATGTTGTAGGAACAATGCTGGATTTGGCTTTAGAAAACCACTGGAGCACAGAGGAACCTGCTGTGTGATATTGGATAAGTCACTAGTCCTCTCTGGACCACTGTCTTCATTTATAAAATATATTGCGTTACATCATGTTGTCTAAGTTCCTTCTTCCTTTTATACCTGCTCAGGTATAAGAAAAAAAAACCAGTGACAGGACTCAGTCTTCTCTCTGTTTTCTCTTTTCTGAAGTTATCATATTTAATATCATATCATATTTATTTGAAAATTCATTATGATTATGTCTTACAGAGGCATTTGCCCTATCACCTATGCCCACCTTCCTGCACCCCTAGAGTAGCTGTGCCATGCAGGGGCAGGATGTCTAGTCAATGGGTCTTTGTCCTGTGAATCTATAGGTTTCCTTCCTTATTGAGCCCCTGAACCTCTTAAATGTCTTCTTAGAGCACTATGCACTGGAAGATAATCTGACCCCTTGTCAAAGTTCTGGCCCCCTTACTTGAGCCTCTGGGCACTTACCTAGGCTCTCACAGAGGGACCGTTTTCTACTCCCAACAGTTCGTCTCTTCCACTCTTCCTCCTGATACCCTGAACACTCACCACCGGGCACATCACCTGCTGTCTGGGCAGAGGGTATAATGAATTTCATTACATGTTTGTCAAGTGAATTGATTAACTCGAGAAGAGAAAAAATGAACATACCAGGCAAAGACGGCAGACGATAAGATTGAGAGAAACAGAGGGGGAGATGGAGGGGAAGGGGTGGCGGAGGAGGCGGCGGGGGAAGAGCAGATGGGGGCGGGGTGGAGAAAGCAGAGGAAGGAGGGAAGGAAAAGGGTGAGAATAGGTCTCGGCCTTAATGAAACACTTTTCTCCATCTCCCAGTTACAGTCATCCACTAAGCGACTGTTGGGCTGCCTTCTCTCCTTTCCTTCTGGCCACCACTCTGTAGAACAGGGGCAGGAGCACTTTCCGGCCCCCAGGAGGCCAGATGAAATATGTTTTACAGAAGATGACATGCACAGAAAAGGAGCCGCCATACTTTTGTCTGGGGAGATCAAGAAAAGCTTGATGGGGGAGACGGGCATCGGGTGACTCAGCGGGACCAGCGGGATCTGTGAGGCAGAGGAGGCAGCACCTGAGACCAAGAGACAGCCTGTAAAAAGATAAGCTGATAAAAGCAAGTGAACGACTGATATATGTGACAAGACGGAAGACTCTCAGAACCACTATGTTAAGGAAAAGAAGCCAGACACAAAAGAGACATTCTTATGATCCCATGTCCGTGAAGATGAAAACCAGGCAAAATTAATCTAGGATGCTGTAAGTCGGAAGTGGTTACCCGAGATTGGGGGGAGGGCGCCCAAGAGCACTCTCTGGAATGTAAGTTTGCTATGTTTTGATGTAGACAGTGAGTACATGGTACATACATGTGTAAAAATTCATCAACCTGTATACTCAGTTGACTTAAGATTTTTACATTTTACCATATGGTCGACCCTCCGTATCCACAGGTTCCACATCCGTGGATTCAACAAACCCTGCATCGAAAATATTAAAAAGAAATTTCTTCTGTACTGAACATGTACAGACATTTTTTTCTTCTCATTATTCCCTATACAATATAGTATAACAACTATTTACATAGCATTTACATTGCATTAGGTATTATAAGTAATCTAGAGATGATTTAAACTGTACAGGAGGTTGTGTGTGGGTTATCTGCAAATGCAAATACTATGCCATTTTACATAAGGGACTTGAGCGTCCTGGACCAATCCCCCACGGATAGTGAGGGATGACTGTATATAAAGTATACTGCAATTTCAAAAACAGTGAAGCAGAATGAAAGTATATATATAGAACAGTACATTAAAAAAAACCAACACAGTCAAACAAAGCATATTAGACATCTAGCCCTGATTTTACAATTTATATTTCTGGTTTCTAAAAGCTCATTGAAATTTAAAATTAGTCTATATTAATGCCAATGTGAATACATTATAGTTCTGGTTTTAAGATTAGATTCAATAGATACATACCTTTAAATAGTTATAAACTTAAAAATAGATCACTGATAATGTTTGTCTTATGCCTTTTGGGCACCTATTTTCTATGACTTGGGGAAAAGTAATCATTTTTATTTACATCAAAATTAATAAAATTGAGAAAAAAATTGAGAGTTTACTAATTGGGGTGAAATGAATGACATGAATAAATAAAAATTACTTCATTCATGATTGTGAACTCATTTGTAAAAGCCCTCCAGAAATAGCTGAAGAATTTACCATGCATACTATACTAGCAAAATCCAAATATTAATAAATATTTAGTTCTTTAAAATATGCCTGAAATGTGTGTCAGTATAAACATATCTTCCTCAACAGAGTGATATGAAAATATTGGCTGGAATGATTTATATTTTTTGTAAACCAAAAAGTGTATGCAGTTGAGTAGTTTTTAAATAAATATATTAACCACAGTTTGAAATATACCAACGACATAAAGAGTTCCTTCACTGTAATCCCGCTGTTCTGGACGAGTGGTCATGACTTTCATCTTGGCTTTTATGTTGCTAAAAGAAAATGCTGCAGAGGACCTGGGGAATGAAGAGTTGCTCACATGTGTGGTGAAATTCACCCTCCACAACCTGTGTGACGTTGGGCCTTTGCCTTAACCTTTCTGAGGCTCGATGTCCTCATCTGGAAAAGCTGAGCTATTAGCGTCTGCCTTTGATGTGGAGCCCCATGAGGACTGAGTAATATGACAAACTGAAAGCATGGATGTAATAGGCACTCAATAAGTGTTCTCCTTCCTCCCTCCTTTCTGGGGTTTTCTGTGGTCACTGTGATCCCTCTAATAGGCAATAGCAGTAACTATACTCCTACTGTTGCTTTTTGGTTTTAATATAGTCCTATTCACTTGTCATATGATAATTTCAGAATATAAATTAGTAAACAGAGAGAGAGTGATACTTGGTTCAGATAATTTTTGTTCCCTTGTTTTGAAATAATAATAAATAAGTTGAAATTGTGGGATAAAAGTTTCTCATCTGCGATTTAATTGAGGCTCTTCTTTTGGTATGGCTCTCTCTTTCTCTGTTATAAGAGGGGTACTGTGGATAGTCTTCCTTTAGGTGAGTCTTATACCTGATATGAGAAGATGTAGCCTCTGAATGGGAGATATGCACAGTGTTATGGTAACTCAAAGGGTTATTAAGAAAAATTATTCTCCAGAGAGGGAGTATACCTTGAAAAACAGGTAGGAAACACTCAGGAACTTCAATAAAAGCAGGATCTCTTGTGCAGGTTGTATGTTGAGCCCTGGCCGCCATGCCACTGGGCCTCAAATTACTGAAAAAGGACTTGGCAGAAGCAACTTTTCTGATTCATTGGCCTTTGGAATTGGTTTGTGACTTACAGACTCTACTTAGAACATAATTATGCCATTTCCATCTTCACAAATGTGGCATACTCTTGAATCTAAGCTGCAGGGATAGCTTTATGAAATGAAATTGCCCCATAGTGCTTTAAATGGAAATTGCTGCATCAGCTACATGGCAGTATCTATTCTGGAAGCTAATTGAAATTGCTGTGGCAGATGCCGGAAACAAATGCTGGGTTACATTAGCTTATGGGGGTCACTTTCTCCACTGTGTCATATGCAAAACTCATCACACCACCCTGGATTCTAGGAAAGAGCACTAGGGCTAGGAGAAAGGGAATTTGGATGTTGCCCTCTGTAGAGTACATACTTCCAGTGGCATTCCAGCTCTGTTTGTGACTGGCAGGTACTTTGTATACAACAATAATACCTATTTCTATAACTACCACACAGGCTTGTTGATACAGATTCAATGTGAAAATGTTTAAAAGATAAAACTTACTGGGCTAGTGAGCCATTTAATTTTTAATATTGATTCTGTCATTATATCAATATTCATTTAGTCTTTTATTCAACAAACATTGAGTGCCTAATAATGATGGCTAATAATAATAATATAATTTATATAGGGCTTAATAATGATGGCTGAATTTTATTGAATGCTTAGAATATACCAGAACACTCTACTTTTTAATGTTTTAACTCATGTAATCCTCCCAATAGCGCCTATTTTATAGGTGTGGAAACTGATATAACTGATATATAAAACTGATATAAGGCAAAGAGGTTAAATTACTTCTTCAACATTTGCGGAGTGCTCTGAATATGCAAGCACTGGGCTGGGTGCTAGGAATGCACAGATCAGTAAGATACAGCCCAATGCTCAAGGACATTAAAGTCTAGTTGGGGGAAGGATAAGAACAGAGAAATTGACCGGCCTGTGTTTAAACCTAAAAATGGAGAAATGACTCGGAGGTGGGGGATACTTGGTAGCACTTGAGACAGAGTGGTGGGGGTTGGGGGACAGATGCCAAGAGACTGGGAGCAAGGTAGAACTAAGTGGAGCCTTGGGCATATGCTGAGACGCCCCTAGTAAGCAGGCTAGACCTAGGAGAATATTTGAAAGCCAGTGGTTAAGATACTGGAGGTCAAAATTAAGCAAGTTGTCAGGAACAGAACAGAGCCAGGTGTCATCACTAAGTCATTTGAACACAGCTTCTACTTATGGGACTTGTTTCTTCAAAATCAGTTGAATGTTGGTGTTTTGTCTTGGAGCTGCATGTAGCCCTTGTGGGGAAGAGCAGCGCCACTCAGCAGCACGGTGCCCTTCCCTGCCCAGACACCCCCCCGGGATTCCATCCTTCCTTTCCACAACCCTTTCTTCACGTACCACCTGCTCTCTGCTTGCTTCCACAACGCTGATCATGGTCCTGCGCAGTTCACTTGTGCATTTTCTTCTCGCAGTTCTGCCATCCGCGGAATGCTGCTTGTCTCTTCTGCTCACAGGTTCTAGCCTCAGCCTCACTCCTGTGGGACCCTTTAGCTTTGACCTCTTCTCTGCTTAGCTCTGCTCTCAGAATGAAGACCACAGTTCACAGCACCTGACTTGCACTTGCGTTCCTATAACCCGTATTTATTGTGCACCAATTACATGCAGGGCCTAGGCGGGAATTCTGCCATCAAAGAATTTACAGAAGTGGGGGAGATAAGATGCAGGCGTACCTAAGTCTGCTTCAAGGCAGAAATATTACATGCTTTAAGAGCTGTAAGATAAATTCAGAGGGAGAAAACACTTCTAGAAGGACCCAGAGAGATTTCACGAAGGAGACTGTGTTCCCTAAAGCACAGCTTTTCTCACTAGCGTGATGGGAATCAGATACAGGTGAATTAAATAGCCATCTCCTCGGCCATCAACCTGCCAGAAGGGCTTGGCTGGCTTGGAGGTTTACTTCGGTGGGCTGTACAGAGAGCTTCATTTTCTATGTGTGTCCGGATGTGAAACTGGTAAGAACACTTTCTTCAACGGGGGTTAGATTTGGACTTTGGGATTGTGTGAGTTAGAGGGAGATAAGGTTAGAAGAAGGAACCACGACTATTTCTGTTTGTTTGTGTAAGAGTGTGTGTGTGCGTTGGGAGCGACAGGCAATAAAGCAAATTGCAAACAGGCAATAGGAAAGGTGGGTTGGAGTGTCATCACACAGGGTCTTCCAAGTCAGGCTAATAGCTTGAATTTTATTCTGAAGTTAGAGGAGTTGGTGGAGGTTTGTTTGTCGCAGAATAAAGCTTCTTACGGGCTTTTATATACGTCTCAGGTTAAAAAGGGCAAGAGAGGCCGGAGAGGAGAGAAGCTTGGGGAAGGTTTTTGAAATTTTGTGTGGAAGAAATAATGAAACATGAACTAAAACAGTGGTAGTGAGATCATGAGGTCGGATAGGTGCCGGGGGTGTTTGGGGAGACAGTTAAAGGCGCTTGACTTCTGACGGAGGAAAGCCAGTGTGCGAGTCAAGGGTGGGGGTGGGGTGAGAGAAGGCGTGAGTCAGGGATGATGCCAGAGTCTAGAGCCTGGGGACTGGATGATGCTCACGGCCGCAGCCACTGTTCAGCCATCCCCTCCTCTCTCTTGCTGAGAAAAAGCTATGCACAGTCCCAGGGAATGACCCATGGTTGGCCTGAAGCCAGCTAAGGCCATTCGTTCCCCTTTGCTAGTGATGGTCCATCCGCAGATGTTGACCCAGGCCTGGTCAACAAACTAAATAAAAAGGAGAAACCAGCCAGGGGCTCTCTGCCCAAAGACAGCAGCTGAGGGGTGGCCCTTTTGCTCCCTGCCCTCCCTCTTTTGTTCGGAGGTTGTGTACTATCACAAAACCTGGAGCAGTGCCATCTTTGGACTATAAAGGGGAGACCGAGAGATTCTTGGGGAGACCAAGAGATTCTTGGAGAAGCCAATCTGGAGTCCAGACATTATTGAGCTTGGAACCAACCGTAGAACTGTATGTCTTCAGACTTTTTGCTAAGTGAGATCATACATGTCTGTACTGTTAGGATTTTGTTACTTGCAGCCAGACATATCTGAACTGCTAAAATGATTGACAAGAATATGGCAAAGGGGGAGGAACCCGTGATTGTGCTGGTGCAGGTAGATGAAGAGGGAAGATGGTTTTGTCCAGGTTGTGCTTTCCAGTTTTCCTTCTGATTCTGCTTCATCAGCTAGAGCCCAACATTCCAAGGCTGGGCAATGTATGGTTGTCCCTCGGCATCCCTGGGGGATTGGTTCTGGGGCTCCTTGTGGATACCAAAATCCATGGATGCTCAAGTTCCTGATATTAAATGTGGTAGTATTTGCTTATCACCCACGCACATCCTCCTGTGTACTTTAAATCATCTCTAGGTTACTTATGATACTTAATGCATTGTAAATGCTACATAAATAGTTGTCATATTGTTTTTTATTTGTATTCTTATTGTTGTATTGTTGTTTTTTATTGTTTCTTTTTTCTGAATATTTTCTATCCATGGTTGGTTGAATCTTGGGATGTGGAACCCACGGATATGGAGACCCACCGCACTTAGTCCTGCTCTTTTCAATACAAATAACAGAAAGTAACTTGGAACTGATTTAAGCTCCAAAAAATAATTGATTATAAGTCTCCAGGTTTATCTTCTAGAAACCAAGGTTAGGCAGCTGGGGCTCAAGAAAGGATGAAGCTCAGGATTGTCAAAGGCACCAAGAACTTTTTTTCTGCCTCTCTTTCCTAGTGAAGACACGCTGTGACTGCCCAACTCCACCACTTGTTCAGGAGACTGATCCCAAATGAATAGTCACTTGGTCCTAACCCCACATTCTTGGACAGACATTCTGGCCTGGCTTAATTAGCTGCCCAGCATTGTGATACTGCAGATGACGAGCATGGCAGCTGTGTGTGGGGGCAGGGGGCATCAAACGGGGTCCTCACGTGTTCACAGACACCCCAGAGCATGTCCACCACTCTTATTGCTTATTTAGCTATTCCCTGCCAATAATTTCCCTCACACAATAGGATTCTTCATGAATAACTAGCCACATAGGACAGATAATTTTAATGTTAAAATCATTATCTGAATATCAAAGGACTTTGACAAAAAATTGCATTTCCATATTTTAGTACATATGCTTTGAACTTTAACAAATATTACACTAGCGTTGTAAGAGGAGTTCGTTCTGCCTCCTTCCCTGCTGAAACATACATGGGACGGACTAGATGGAGTAATCAGATACTATCTTTGCTATTTTCATGATTTATTTGCCTGTTAGAACACTTTCATTGAAGGAAATAATATAACTCAGCAGATACTTGTGACAATTCTTTCTAAAAACAAAGTATATTGTGGAAAAATAAGCTTTTGCTCATCATAACTCTGTGTTATGCCTGGTGTATCTGGAAACTGAAGATTTTAAAGGGCAATTCAATTTAAGTAAGATTGAGCACATTAGAGAAACGAAGAATTGGTAAATGGTAGACACCAGTGAGGATGTTTCAATTAGACAGAAATTTAACTGGGGCTTATACATTTGTTTTTCATTGTATTTATTTTCTGGGTAAAATTATTTTACGTTCTAAATCTTTATAATTCTGAAATCAAAAGGGAAAAAGGGTCTAAAAGCACCCAGTTAGGCTTACAACTAACCTAAAAGTGGTGCCCAGCAGGCCTAGCTGAGGCTTCTGGTTGGGGCATGTACTCCCTCACCCCACCCACATCCCCCCCCCCCCAGGGGACGTGGAAGTGTCCCAGAGAGCACAGGCCACAGGAACCATGGCTCAGCTGTCTGGAGCATCAGTTTTGCTTAATGTGAAGTAACCAAAAACGCTACTTTTGTTTTCAAGCACACAAGGATAGATTATAGGGAGAGTGTAAAAAGAGCTTAAGTTTTTAAAATTAAGAACAAAAAATTAAAAACTGTTTAGGGCAGTCCTCCTCTGGCTCAGCACCTAGTCCCCCGGGGGAAGACAGGGTGCCACTGAAGTAGGGAGACCAAGAGAAATGGGTACCTTTTATTCCAGACCAAGTGTTCCATTGGTGGGAGTTGTATGTGGGGTCTGTGGAGGGTCCATGTGAACATTGGTGACTGTCTGCATGAATAGGGTCCAGGGCCTCCCGGGCATTATAGAATTGATCTGCTAATATTCTGTGGTTAATACAGACATGCTGTTCCCACTGTTGGGGCTCGTAGTCGTTGTGGTTAAGTGCTGCCGCCGCCGTTTTCGTGCTTTTGGGGTGTCGGGATGAGTCCATGTTAGTGCTGGCGGGATGAGGGGCGCACCTAGTCTAACTCTCACCTTACAGGATACAGTCGAGACTGGAAGAAGTCAATTTATTAGGTGGCTTACTGAAATTACTTAACGTGGCTATTAAGTCACTCAGTTATTTACTAGGGGAACTGGCTAGGAATCTGGTTTTCCTAACTCCTGGTCTTAATTCTTTTGAGATGATAAAAGTGTCAATACAGGGAAATGTCTCGGCTCGTAGACAGCCCTATTGAATCTGAGTTTCTTCTGTGCTGCCTTCCGCGCCCACAGCCTCATCCCATGGTCAGCAAACCAAAGGCCTACTCCTAGGCCTGTTTTTAGATAGCTCACAAACTAAGCATTTTTAAAGGGTCATGAAAGAAAAAACCCAACAAAAACAAAGATGAATATGTTGCAAAGACCATATGTGGCCTTCAAAGCCTGAAATATTGACTATCTAGCTTTTCACAGAAAAAGTTTGCTGACCCCTAAGGCACTGTGGCAAACTAATGTAACTCCACATCCAGTCCCAGCCTTGCTTCAGTTCCTGGCAGCAGTGTGTCCAGCTCCAGATAGTGGCTTAAAACCAGTCATGATAATCCTGTTCCATATTCCTCACCTTGTTTTGCTGTGAAGGGTAGCCATGGGACTTAATTCTGACCTATGAGACTTAAGT
Organism: Daubentonia madagascariensis; assembly: GCA_023783475.1. Classification (NCBI taxonomy): domain Eukaryota; kingdom Metazoa; phylum Chordata; class Mammalia; order Primates; family Daubentoniidae; genus Daubentonia; species Daubentonia madagascariensis. The sequence continues at coordinate 19,223,975 of JAKFHU010001815.1, read as the reverse complement.
GGAAATTTTCTAATTGTGGGGAGGGGGAGTGGTTTAGGGAAAGCTTTTGCTTTTCTGATGTATTCATTTGGCAGTGCCGGTTTCACTTCTTTGAATGTGATATGATGGCTGGAGTTGCAGCAGCTCTCTTGTTACCATGAGGAAATGACCAAGAGGATTTCAGTGTCATTGGCCCTAACATTATTGAACCAATGCTGGCAACCACCTATCTCCAGATGTCTTGCTGTGTGTAAGAATATTAAATCCCTGCTTACTTAAGCCACTGTAATTGTTACAGGTACTATTCAGCCTCAAAAATTCCAATTGCTTCCATTTTTTTTCCTAGGAAATATTTTTGGGTCAACCAAGAGTTAATGAACTTTTTCTGATCTACATTTTTGTTCATAATTGCCCCATCCCCTCATTATGTACTCTGACAAGGATTTAACCTTTGCAACTAGTATGATTAGTATCTATATTAGATAAACTCTATAACCATAGAAAATTACTTACCCTTTCAGTTTCCAGATTCCTAAAATGGGAATAATAATAGTATCTACCTTGTAAGGTCCTTTTGGGAGTTAAAAAAAAAAAAAATAAGGCGTATAAAGCACTTAGTATAGTGTCTGACACATAAATAGCACTTGAAATTGTGTGATGTTGTTGCTGTTGCTGTTCTGTTGTTATTCTGCTCCCTTCCTCCTCTTCCTCTCTCTAGGTCTTCACTGAAGGAATAAGTATTTTAGGTGATATATGTAACCTCATCCCTTTACTAATGTCACAAAGGCAATGACCTTGGCACCACTCAGGAAATATTTACCTAAGGAGGAAAGGCTTTAACTTTTAAATTCATGGTTGGAAATAACTGAAGATTTCTCATTCCTGAGAAATTCTTTTTTTCGAACCTCATATCCAGCAGGAAGGAGAGAATTTCTGATTTGAATATGGGCAGATGTGGAATACAGAAGACAGCAGAGGAAGTACTTCTTTTTCCTTTTGTGTTTCAAAAGTTACCTGAGTAAACTGGACAAAAATATTTAGGAAAGCACCTCATGACCAACTGAAGGCCTTTACTAGGTTTAATGCAGTCTGATGGTTTTAGAGGTCAGTGTGGTTGTCACCTGGGTGATAATACATTTTGGGTAGGAATTTTTTTATCATACCAATTTATATTTCCTCATAATGAACACTTGGGGTTTTGACAGGAAAGAGAATCTATTTAGCAAAATTAGGAACTGGGGGGAAAAAGTGTCTCTTTTTTAAAATGATGCTTCAAAAGGAGGAATAGTTCTATCGCAATAAATTATTTTTTGATTGCCTCTATACCTCTTCCTGCTCCCCACCCCATTCTGAATGGCATCATTAAACAGTGCCCGATGTGAATATTAATGTGAGTCAGGAGAAGTCTGCCAGCCACACACAACGCATTCAAATGTTGGCTTTACATAATTATCCTTCCTTTTTCCTGTGTTTTTTATGATGCCCAGTCTAGATTCTGCAGTGCTCTCTGGTAAATCTGCAGTGAAAATTTCTCTGTATTTGGCTGACAGCCTAAAGTATTGCCTGCCTTATACCTGGATGAAATTTGTTTCAGAAGAAAGCAAGCTACTGGCAAAGATGAAATTTTATTAGAGTTTTAAAAATACTATTTACAATCCACTGATATTCTACTTTATCTTTGTACAGATGTTCCCTGCCAGTAGATTATTGTTCTACATCTCTGTGTGCAAAAGGATTAATAACACAGGTCATTGTATTCCAGTGCCTAGGATTTGTTCAAAATAGTTACTGAACACTGAATGAAAGTCCTAGTAAATATTTTCAGTCTATGAAAATATATAGTTCCTCACAAATTAGAATATTATAGTTGTGGTCCAACAAATATTCCTGGTAGATTTGCTTGCTTGTTTTCCCTAATGTTGATGAAGTGTCTTTAGTCACAAGCTTTAGGTGAGGGAGAAGGAGGCCCCAAATAGAAAGAGGTTATAAGAGAGCCTGTGGTTCCATCAAACAACTTGGGATGACTTAACTTACAATCTAACATACTGAAAGAATTTGAAAATCATATTTCTAGATCATTATTGATTATTTCTAAGGATTTGTGGTTTAAAAAAAGACAACTTTTAAAATTCTGTGGTTTGGCAAATGTAGCCCTGATTTTCAAAAGTCATAGACTTTATGCCCATTCCAACCCCAGTATAAGACAGATTCTTAAACATACTTTGAGAGTTAAAAAAAAAAAAAAAAAGCAGCAGATCACCAGAAGCCAACATGGATTTGCTAAGACTACGTGCTTTGACAATAGGGTTGCTGGAGTGAGAGCAAAAGAAAAGTCAGTACAGTCTATCTGGATTTCAAAGGCATTTGTCCAAGGAGCTCATGATAGTCTCATGATAGAAAATAGAGAAATTTGGCCTAAATCAATGCTTTTCAATGATTTGTTGAACACAAAGGAATTTTTTCAAACATAAGATTATAAGGAAATGCACTATGCCCACCGCTGACCCCCCCAAAATAAGAAAAAAACAGCTGTTTTGGGAACAGGGGCGAGGGGCCCTCACTCTGCTCCCTTACCCCTGGCAGCCCATGGAACCCACGCGGAGCCCACATAAAGAACAGATGGAAAACCACCGGCCTATACGATAACATCTTTGCTGGGCTGTAATGGATTGAATGACCATGCCCAAAGAATGCTCATCAGCATATTGACGTCGGTCCAGGATGCATTCCTCAGCGGGATGTCACAGGTCTTCATGCTCTGTTTCTCATGCTTCCTATTTTTAAAGTTTCCTGGGTAGATAAAGATATTGGTGATCAAATTCCTGAATATGAAGCTGGGGGAAACAGTGATGTATTGGAAGGCAAAATCAAACTCTAAAGAGATCTGAAAAGGGTAGAATGTCAAGGAAATCCAATAGGATGAAATTCAGTGGTGAAAAGCTCGGGTTTACGTTAATAAGACCAGTCATATACATACAAGACAGAGGATATCATTTAGCAGCATGGTATGAGAAAGGTTTGGGGTTTTCAGTTGATGTTAAAGGAAGTACTAGTTGAGAGTAGTAAAAGCATGATGTCTAGGACAGGGCAACAGATGATCTTATATTCTTTGCTGGTCAGAACTCACCTGAACTGTTGTGCTCAGCATGGTAATAACAATTGTTAAGTGCTTCCTCTGTGTCAGACGTAGTTTTTTTTCTTTCCTTTTACTTTACGTGAACTGTTATCTGTGGATTCCTGACCGTGTGGGATGCATCGGGAATCTCCTGTTTGTGCCACTTCTTCCTCACAGCGCTGAGGAAATGAAGGAGGGCATCGTGGACTGCCATTGTCACCATCCGCAGTGATGTGCTCTGGAGGACCTGAGTCCAGCACTGACCCACTGAAGAGTTTTCAGAGTCATGATCCCTGGGTTTTCTTAAGACAAAATAATTGTAGTTTTTCATCTGTTCATTACAAAGAATGGATCAAAGGGTCAGGGGTGATTCAGACCACAGGATTAAGGCAGGTCTTGTGACCACAGACCGTGGTTTTGACTATTTGTTCACTTCTAGCCTATTATTGAGTAATAAAATTTGAAAGTGTGTATAAATGGCTAATGTTCTTTTAAAAATAATAACAAACCTCCCTCCCTTCCTACCTTCCTTCTTTATTAAGTACCTTCTATGCCACAGGTGCTATAGATCAAAAAATGAATAAAATTTGGTCCATCAGCATTCAGATGTAACCCTTGATGAAGAGGTAAATTGAATCAAATGACAGGAATAAATACAGTTTTAGTTTTTTGGATGCTTTCTTAAGGAGTTACACCGAAATGAGAGACCACCTTATTCAATGTCAGTGTCAAAGGCTCAACGAAGTTTGTTCCCAAATACACCAAATACAGCATTTTAGATACAAAGTGCCTAGTTCTTTTGTTTTAAAACTGCAGTAATTACTATAGATACACTTTCAGCAGGATTGCATGCCACTTGCTTTGAAAAGATGAAAAATTCCAGCTGGCACCTCCTGCTATTGTTTCTCTTTGTGAAGTTTCCTGACCTAAGGGCTCCTTCAGGCTGTGGTTTCTTACTCCTCTGTTGCCAAGGGGAAAAATAGCCAGTGACATTATATTAGCTCTGCTGGCTGCTGAATGGATTGGGAGTGACCAGGGACAGCTTCCGCTGACACTGGAGGTAGCCTTAGGGAGGACCCTCACGCCACCCCAGGCTGACAACTGCTGTTTCTCCAAAGAAAGGAAACTACTGATATTAGTGTGGAAGTAATTTCCTCTGGAGGCCAACCCACAACGGCTTCAATGCAAAGTATTGAACTCAATCTGGTAATTTACATATATTTTAAAAATTTCAGATAATGATTTTTTTTACAGCCATCCAGCAAATTAGGATATTGATTCCTCTCCTTTTCGTTCATTCTTTCATTTTTTGTGTGCGTGCTCAAAAAGATGTATTCGTTTTCTCTTTTTTGCTTCATGGAGATATAATTCACTTGCCATACCATTCAGCTGTTTGAAGAGTACAGTTTAATGATTTTAATATATTCACAGAGTTGTGTCACCATCACCACAACCAATTTTAGAGCATTTTAATCACCTCAAAAAGAAACCCTGTATCCCTTAGTGGTCACCCCCCATTTCTCCCAACTCCCTCCCCACCCACCCCCACCCCCAGCAGCTTTCTGTCTCTACAAATTTGCCTATTGTGGCCATTTAATATAAATGGAAAAATCATACGATATGTGGTCTTTTGTGTCTGCTTTCTTTCCCTTAGCACAATGTGTTTAAGGTCCTTCCATATTGTAGCATGTGTCTGTATTTATTCCTTTTTATGGCTGAATAATATTCCATTGTATGGATATACCAATTTTGGTTCTGTCATTTTCTTCAGGCATTGAAGTTTTATCTCTTCTTTTAGATTATAACTATTTTGAGGGGAGGGATTTTTTTTGCCTACTAGGGAAAAAATATATTTCTACAACATAGAATGCAACACCTGAAACCTAATACACAGTCAATATTGTTGAATCAATGCTATAGAAGTAAATGTGGAAAAAATGAGGTCAGTGTCTTTTTGCCTTTGACAGAGTAAAGGTTATTTCGGGACGATATGAAAGGGAGAGTAAGAGAGATGGTTTGACATCATACATTGAGTGAGTATGAAATAAAAAAGGGCAAAATAAATAAGAGGCACAAAGGCCCCTAGGGGAGCACGGGGGACCTTGGCAAGGAGAAAACTCAGGCATAGAGTGGGAATAGCCAAATGGAGACATCCATAGACACACATAGGCAGTTTAAGTAAGAGCCACGATCTTAGAGTTCCCATCACAGATTACACTGAAAGTTTGGCACAGACAACTGTGTACCTAATTTTGTTTGTTTAGTTTGTACTATATAGATATCCTGAAATTGTTGAAATTTAACTCAACAGTTTGAATGAAAGTTCATTTATGAATAATTGAAACTTTGTGACTTGTCACTGTCCTCATCTTCATCATCACTGTGGTCACCACCACCATTATTATAATCATGAACATTTATCAAACATATATTAAAATGTCATTAAGAATAGCCATTTCTTGGTGCTCAGAATACTGTGCTAAAACATTTTATGTGGACTATTTTATTAGTCTTCTTAATAATCCTATGAGGTAGGACCTATTAATATTCCCAGTTTTATATATAAGAAAAGTGAGGTTGGAATTCGAACTAGGTTTTACTGACTCTGATGTCTACATGTTTTTCTAAAGTAGTTTTTAGTTGTGTCTCCCAAACTTTCAGTTTTATTTCTCCTTCAGTCTATTTTGACTTCATGATGATTTCACAGTTGGGCTGGTTTGGATAATTGTTATCAAATATTCCTACCTCACCTACTCCCACTGTGGGCACTTTCCACCCCATTAATTTGGACTTATGTGACTGGCTTTAGCCAATGGGATAGTAGGAGACATGATGTTAGCAGAGAACTTAAATGTGTTTGCGCTCTTTGGCTTGCCTTTCATGCATTCATGATCCACTGTGAGAAGACGATGCCCAAATAGCCACTGCCCCTTCAGTCTGGGCCCTAGAATGAATACATATGGAGCAAACTTGAGCCAACCTGCCTGAAGCCTACACAGCTGACTTTCAGCTTGAAGCTCACTCAGATCAGCTCAACTATGCAAATCTGTGAACATGAGAATAAATGTTTCCCATTGCAAACTGCTGGGTTGGGGTGGTTTGTTATGCAGACTTATTGTGGCAATACTGACTATTACGATAGTCTCTACTTGTTCTTTCATTCATTTATTCAACCATGACCAATTTGATTGTGTACCATGTGCCAGTCACTATTGTAGGTGTTGGGCAAATAAAGATGCATACGGTGAAGTCTTGGTTGTCTTGGTGTTTAGTGTTTGGTCATAAAAGACAATGCATCCATACATTACTAGAAGACAGGATAAAATCCAGCGAGTGCCCTAGCAGGCAACTGTACGGATGCTCTGGGAGTTCTCAGAAGAGCATGTTATAACTGATTTGAGGTATTCAGAAAGGCTGAGGAGCCATGAGAATGTAAGGTAATTATGTAATAAGTAGAAGAATTTAACTCCCCTGAACACCAAGAAATGCCATTTTTGTGAGGTTGGTCTATCATGTTTTTAGCAAATAAAGATGATTTCCTCATCAAAAATTTGGAAATTGGACTCTCTCCCAGTAATTCAATGGTATGAGCATGTGGTCAAGATACTTGTATGAAACTATAAGAATGAAACTACAAAATCCCTTCATTTTGGTTTTTTTTTAAAAATGTCACCTGGCCTTAAATTAAATGTCACCTGGATTATTAAAATAAGATATCTGCTATTGGATTTCTGCATCTGTCACTTTTTACTAATTTTTTTTGTGGCCAGTGCCTGGCATGGCAGCTAGAGATGGTGTTGCCTAGTGGTTAATCATTTGGGCTCTGGGGTCAGATAAACCTGGATGAAGAGTCAACTTACCAAGTTACTTAACTTTTCTACACCTAATAATCCTGATAAAGGGTCAGTCATGTGATAGATAATTACAAAATGTTAAATTTTATTTCCAGTGTGATCTAAACCCTTGATGAACAACCCTTGAGACCCAGGAGTCACCTGCTGCTACCTAATATTGTGTTATGGTCACCAGACTAATTTCAAATACCTTTCAGTTCAGACCAAACTACAGCCATAGGGGAGATTTTTTTTAAGAAGTCATTATCTTGGATGAAGAGAGGAATTTGTCCCTCATCTCAGACAATAATGCTCTAGCCATGTGAGGACAAAGAAGAGGGAGAAGTGACAACCTCCATAGGAGTGGTAGCAGCCCCCAGCAGGCTGAGATCTGGGTGCTGGACGCCCATGGAGCTCACATGGAGTTCACAAGGCACAGGACAGCCCAAGTGCTGGACAGCCATCGTTCTCTGGGACCAGCTGACACACTCCAGGCAACAGGGCCCCATCTGCCAAGCCCTCCCCATGTTAAGCAGAGAGGAGATCCCAGGTCCATAACGACTCCTGGTTGGTGAGGAGTGCCACAGTGGGGCATACCGGGCTCTCCATAAACCTTACATTTAATGGAATAAGCTCATTTCAGCTCCAGATCCCTGGTGAACTTGTGGACAAGTACGACTTGATCTATTTGATTCTCAGCCTTCCTATCTGTAAAGTGAACATGATAATACCTACTTATCGCCCTTGGGGTTATTTCAAGGATGGAATGAAATACTGTCTATAAAGAGACTTTAACCCAAATGTGCTTATTAGATGCAAGGAATGAAAGCCTAGAAAGCTGTTATCATCTTGGGACTCCCCAAATATGCCCAAGTATTTACATCTTAGTAGAGCTAAAAAAAAATAAATAAATAAAATACAGTCTAACTGGCAAGACTTAGCTGAGGCTTGTACAGCTTTTCATTTTGAAAAAAGAAAAAGAACCCCTCCATCTCATGAACATTTTTAGCTTTTCTAAATCCACCCTTGTGCAGTAAAATGGTGTTCACCATGGTGGGGACATGAGGACCTATGGGTTCATTGTCACTCTTGCACAGCAGCTGTTTCAGGAAAATGAACAGTAGGCTGTCATCAGAGTGCTCTCCTGAGTGTGATTTAAGCATCTTCTTTTTCATAAGCAAGTTCTGCTTTTTTTTCATTTTAAACCAATTTAATACTTTTGTTCAGTACCAGCCATTATTAATTTCTCTCATGCACATATTTCAAATCCCCCACATGACAGTTTTGAGAAACTAATGAAAATTAGAGTGTGTTAGCATATCACATTCCTACAGAGACCTGCTAATACATTCAATTACACTTAGTAATGGTAACGGAGACTACAGAGAAAAGCCTTGCCATTTATACCTGCCTGCTTGAGTGCTGTCTCTCACACGCGTTCGCTCTCTGTTCACCAAATATTTGGAAAAAGTATAGCATAATGCAAAGGAGGTCATTTTTGATGCTATTTTAAAAAGTGGCTATTTCTGAAAATGCGTTGCTTCTTGATAAGAAAAAGGATGGTGATGGCACATGTAACTTACTTATTATTACATTAGTCCATTTATCTACACTACTGAAAATTTTCCTTTTGCTCACCAAAGCCTTCAAAGGAATTATATAAAGATATTTTTCTCCCTAGATATATACTTTGGCAATTTGATTTTGTTTTAAAGTAGCATAATTACATTTTCTCCATCCATTCTGTGCATCACGATCCCTTTGGGAATTCCTTTGAAAACCCTGATTAGGAACGGAAGATATGAGTGACTGGTGTGTGATCATGTTGATGTTTGCTCGTCTCCTGAGCCTGGTTTGAAATTCAGGTCTGCCCAGCAGGGCTTACCTTGAGCTTTGTGGCATTATTTTGAGATGTGTGGGCTTGAGTAGCTCTCTGTGTGTGGCCAGCAGGTTGGCCAATTCATCTTCTGGCAAATAAATGTGGGGCACCTCAATCCTTGATGCCAGACACTTTTATAGCCTTTATGGAATAGATTAAATGCACATTTATTCTTCATAAGTTTGTCAATTTCATTATTTTCTGTTTTAGATTATGACCTTCTGGAATTCAGGGACAGTGCCATTACATTTATTTTGTGTTACCTGTATATGCATTTTGACAAAAAATTTAATAATACATTTGTTTACTAGATAGTAATTTAGTAAGCTAGTATTTTCAAATATATTTATTAATTTGTTTGTGTCAGATCTAATACTGACTTATTTTTCCCAGTAAGATAGAATAGTTAGGACAAATATACAGACATCAGTTGGCCTGGGCAAATTCTGTGCCAGGCATGTGCCGTGTAGATAAGACCGAGCTAATTATTTAAGCTGTAAATTGCAAGTACTTGGCAAATGAAACTTATTCAGTTTCTAACCTTTTTTTGAATTTTTCTAGTCTTGTAATCCATGCCAGAAAGCCAGAATTTTTAGCTTTGATGTGGTTACAATTTGATGTGATATAAACATAATACTATAATTGTATGAATTAAAACAATACAAAAGCACAATTAATGAAGTTGCTAATTTGAAAAATGCTGAACATTATCCGTTATTTGGTTTATGAAAATATATGTATGTTCAAGATAAGGATATTAAAGTTTTATTCTAGATAGCCAATGTCTGTATTTATGCACGTGAATGGTATTTTCTGTATGAGAACATTCTCTCCAAACTTCATGTACAGCTGTGTTGTTCATATCCCTCAAAGCACAGCCCATAATGAGTCTGGAAGAATTTAGCTGCTGCTCTGGGGTCCCCCAAGAAGCTATGGTTTCTCCCCATCTCAGTGGGTTCCAATTCCAAAGTGTGGGTGCTACATCTCCATGTGCCCCCACCTCAGCCACATTCTCCCCTTTGTTAGCTGTAAGTTCTGGAGGAGTAGCAGAGCAGAGGGTAGCACAGGGCTTGTGTTCCCTTGTAACTGCCACCTTTCTGATGAAGAAGGGTTAAAAAAGGTACTTGTAAATGTTTCCTCTGCCTCATTCTTTTGGAGAATTTTTATATGCAAATCATGAGATAAGACTTATTCAGATTTATTGATTAGAACATCCATTCTGTCTTGTTTGGTAGCTCACATCCTAAAACTTCAGTGTGGATAATTTTTAATAGCCATGTAGAAACAGGGACAACTTCTAATTGGGATAATTTTTTTTCCTATTAGGAAAGGATGCTGCTGACTGTAAAGGGCAAGAATATTGTAGGTTATTTTGTAAGGGTAGAGATGGGAGAAAAGAATAATTTACAATCTGAATTGTTCAGCTGAGGCCACACACATTATAGCTAAAAGGCTTAATGGTAAAGGATGACAAATATAAAATTAAGCAGAACTCTGCAAAATCTAGCCAAGTTCCAAGAAGGAACCCTAAAGTACGGGTAAAGGCTAAAATTTTTCTCACATGTTGAAGAAAGGCATGTTATTAACTTAAAGATTTTCCCAAATAAGCCAGTATTACTGTGTCACATCCCACTTAAAACAGGTTCAATGGGAAGTGTCTTTATTAAAATAAATAAAATTTTATGATGTTATTTCCTTAATACAAAATGGAAAACTACCTAGAAAAGTTACCAAGCCAAACAGCCAGCGGCTTTGCAGGATTGTGCATCAGTCCTGTGACCTGAAAAGTTAGACCTGTGAACTATGTCTTTAAGATCACATGGATGCTTATCTTGTTGCTTAGCAATTAAGTATTTTTTAATTTAATGTTAGCTTCCCTGTTCTGCCATCTCACCTCCTCAGAAATCCCTTTGAAGATTCACTGAACTCTCGTAGAAACTTTAAAGTAGCATAATAGTTAGTTTGGCCCCTTAATCCTCTGTAAACCTGCTTTGACATCCAGTAGACATTAACAATGGCTGGATGGAGATGGATGGTGATCGCTTTGTTGAATGGAGTGGGACACAGAATCTGAGAAGCCCACCTTTTAACCTGATCCCTAAATTCTTCTGCCTGTGACACCCTCCTCTATGCTCAGCTCCAGCAGTTAAGATATTTGATTCAAATATGGAGGTCCAACATTGGAGGATTTCCTCCCAAGAATTTCCTTTCCTACATTCTTCCATTAAAATGGGCTTTAGCAGGACATGGTGAAATTCTCTGCCCAGTTGCTGGGGAGATCTGTTTAGGGGGTTAACTGAGGCATTGGCTACAGTGAAGTCAAACAGCCCTCATCACAATGTGTGTGATGGAGCAAGGGACTCTTATTTGTAAGATGGACCCTCCATACGCAGGGAAAAGAAGGACACATTTTAGACCTTCTACGTGCCAGGCCAGGCTTTCCAACTTGGTTTTCACCTTATGAAATTCTTTCTCTGTCTTTTTAAATTTTTTCTGCTCAAAAATTTAATGGTTGGATGACTATATTCTCATCATAAAATTTCAAAATGTCTATAAAGAGTGTGTGTGTTTTTAAATGATGATTCAGATCCTAAAATTTTAAGAGTTTTGTACATGATTAACATCCAGCTATCTGAAAACCCTGCCACTGTGAGCTCTCCTTTGCTGTTGCTAAGACTTTTGTGGATATATTTATAGTGTTTGGTGGGAGGCAAGCAATACAAAATCTGTTAATTTTACCTATAAACTTTGAATAACTTAACTTTAAAAGTTTTTAAAGTAACCTTGTTTATTTCACTGGAGTTTGAATTCGTGTTTACCTAAAATCATTTTTCCCTTTATTTATAAAATGCTTAGAAGGAAATCTTATTCTTAGAATATTTGTTTGTTTGCTGTCTTGTAACAATGACAGTCTAACATGAAGATATTTGATTTATTTTCCTATTTTATTGTTCTGTTGTACTTCATACAGATCCAGAAATAATGAACTATATACCTTTTGTTAAGACTTTCCCTTTTGTTTAATGCAAAAGTGAATAATGGGGTTATTATACACACATTACACAATGTTTTTTCTTTTTCTTTGTAATAAAATAATGAGTTAAGTTGCAGTGCGCTGTGAGAATGTATGTGGCACTTGTAGTTACTTCTTAAAGTAAAAAGGTCCATTTCCTTTAAAACCTCTTACTTTAGAAATTTGATGAAAGTTTTTACTTTCTAGCTCTTCTGATTCCACTTGTTGATCTTAGTGCATTTAATTCCATATATCATGGGCTGTGAAAACTAACCTGAATAATATCCCCATTGGTGGAAATGTCACCTCTCTGGGCCTCAGTTTCCTTATCTGTAAAATGGGAGACTTACATGAGATGATCCCAGAGATCACTTGAAGCTCCAGTTTAGATGACACTTTAATCATGGCAGTGAGCAAGGTGAATAAGACATTTCAGTGGCTAAATTATCCTGCTCTTATACCACATTCTTGAGATGTGACCTTTGAATTCAAACTCCCAGACTTCTGTGTGTTCCCTGAATGGCATTCATTCTTAAAGATGTCTGCCAGCAGCATGTAGCCCAACTCTTTCATTTTACAGATAATGAAAATGAGACAGTGTTTTATTTGAAACATCAATATGAGGGAAAATAAACTAACTTTTTGTTTTCTTTCTAATAGCTATGCAATCCCAGTCTTATTATAAATAATCCCAAACCAAGGCTACAAAACCTCAAAGCTAATTCTGGAAACATTCTGTCTAAGGTTAAAACCTATCCACTGCCTATAGGGGAGTCCTTTTTGCCTGTCTAGGGCGTAGGGCCTCAGCGGTAATGTGAATCGGGTCCCAGTTATTAGTTGGCTGCCATCTGCACTATTGTCATCCCAGAATAAAGTCACTGAAAAGAATTAGAAAGCACACGCCACTTAGGTGTGCCTAATTCTGTGAAGATAATTTTTACTTCCCCAGATTCAAGACATTTTACAAACAAACTTACCATGCTGTAATAACAATTTTGTTTGTTATAAATCCTGGTGAGGAACACTTAGCTGTTTCGTGTCTATTTCATACTCTTAACTTTGACACTATATTTGATATTGCAAATCCTCATGTTGAAGGGCCTGTGAAATTATTGGTGAGTCAAAAAGACTGTGTTTCTTTCCATTTGTTAATGCTTCTTTTGTAAATTAAAAATTTGTTTTTGTTTGTAGTTAACTCAAATATACTTTTTTATGGGCCTCAGCATTCCGTTAACTTTTTAAAGGGATTAAATATTTTCTTAAATGTTCTTTCAATCATGTGGGTAGATTTTTTTTCTTAATTATCTATGATAATGGGGATAAGAGCTACTAAAACACGCAGTAAAGAAGCTCATCTTATCCAACTGTGTAGTAGTTCTATTCCTTCATTTGACTTTGATATAGTACAAAAGTGGATCACTGGTCTGATTTAAATTTTACTTCTTTTACCCTGTGGCAACATTTAGAGGGAAGAGGAATACAATTTCCAACTGGAAAATCATCCCATATTCCTTAGACTCCTCACGTATTTACCAACAAGAAGCTATTTTACGTTGTGTTTTCCTGCTCTGATAAAGTGTGCAGTCTAAAGCATTTTGTTACCCAGAATTTGGTGTGTTTTATGGAAGGCTTTACTAGGAAGAAAAGAAAGGAGAAGGAAAAAAAGAAAAGAAAGAGAAATTATGAGTTCCTGATACATGAGCAAGAGTTTGTCTGGGATCTTAACTTGCCTGGAGTTAACGAGTGTTGTAGGTCCAAAGTAACTGGGTTTAAATGTCACATATAACGACAAGTAGGAAAATTGGGACGTTGTTTGCATGCGAATGGGGATAGAGGTGACTGGATGTTGATTTATTGCGTGATGAATGTTTGCCTTTGGTGAAATGTTTTACCTTCCGTGAAATTATAAACAATATTTCTTACTGATTGTAAAATGTAGACACCAAGCCTAGAAGTGTTTGCTTCTGAAATGCCACTCAAATTAGAAATCTGTTTTTTAAAAAACAAAACAAAATTCAATCAGAAGAGGTAAGGAATCTTGGAATTCTACACTTTGAAGGTGACAGTTTCCCTTACTGTACCTCTTTAGGTCTAGGAGAGGTAGGGGTGGACCTGGAAGATGTGTCCCAAGAAGCATTAGAGGTTAGTGGAGAAAGATATTTTAATCATATTCCTTGGGAAATATTTTTGAAGTCTGTAGAAGAAATTCAATTTATTTTTCTTATATTGTTTTATGTTATTAAAATTCCTCTGTATATTGATCTAATGTGCTTTTTTATTTATAAAGTTAATACTTTTGCAGGAATAAACACAATCTCAGCTGTGAAACTATTAAGGAGAAAAGTTTTTCTAGAGTATGTCAGTATCTCTTTAAGAATTATAATTAGAGAGTCTTAGAACATGATCAAAAAAACTTTCTTAATTTTTTTGTAGAAACATTATCAAATACCATTGATTGAAAACATTGATTTATTTCCAAGGTTACTTTACTTGAGAGCTCATTAGATTAGATTATAGTTAAAGCATAATTTTATAATGTGTATATTAATAAATCATTTTACGTGCATATGTGTGTATATGTATATTCTATATTTTAACCTAATAATTCTTCAAATCATCACAAGAGAAATGGGATTCATGGAAGCCCCTGGATTAGCCCAGGGTCAAACAATAAATTAAAATCAGGGTCAGAATTAGAGTTTACTAGCAACCCTGAATTTTGAGTTTGTTGTTGAAGCATGCTGGCTGTGGTTTGATCTGCATAGAATCAGAGGTCAGGATGCTCACAGATAGGTTTTTGTACTTTGTGAAAAGACACTACAAAACCGAACATCAGAGAGCATGCGGGAAGCCCCCTTCTTAAGATGTGGAACACCAGCATCCCAAGACTTTAACAAGGAGATGCCATAATCAGAGGCTCTGCGGGGCTTCCAGGCTGGGGCACCACCACACAACAGGACACCTCACTGATTTGAAGAAATGCCACTAGCAGCTGATGGCATGTGCAAGGAGGGATGACAATCCCCACTTGGGGGTCACTGGGCCTGACATCTTTCTTTCAAGAAATCAAGCAAAGGCCAGCTCCCCTGGGCTCTGTGAGGTAAACATTCCAATCAGTCCCACCCATGGCAGCTGATTCGGAAATCATTCTCAAGAAACAGTCTCCAAGTTCATTTCTGTAAGCTCATGCAATATGTTTTTAAAACAAAAAGAACATCGACCCTTCTTCTGCTTGAGGTGATAATGTTGATTCCCATGTTAGAATCATAGAATTTTTCTATAGCTCATATATTTATAAATTCACTGTAGATTAAACACATAGGCCATCTAGGGAAAGAAAGAGCCAAGTTGCATTGAATTCCAATGTATTATATATGACCTTTCTCATGTGTGTGAACACTTTTCATCTCAAAGGATTTGCCACAATTTTGTATGGGGATGCGTAATCTTGAATGAGAGTCAGCCAGGCCAGCCAGGGACAAGCGCATAAGACTTGAGGAAGCCTGTGATAAACTAGGGCGCCCCAGTCTCACCCAAGGTGAGCTGGTATTCCTCGGCTCTTGCTGCTTGTGTGAGGAATACAGGCCGAGTGCTATCAGATCCCAAGGCTTGCTTTCACAATAAATTAAAACTCCAGGTTTTTAGTGAAACTACTCAAACTTAAATAACACTTTGAGCCTAATGAAACACATCCACAGGCCATAACTGGCCCTTGGGTTGTTAGTTTATAGTACACTAGGATCATTGCCAATGGCTTACTGCATGTCAAGCTCTGTGCCAACTGCTTTATATATATATATATATATATATATATATATTTATA
Source organism: Daubentonia madagascariensis (assembly GCA_023783475.1). Lineage (NCBI taxonomy): Eukaryota > Metazoa > Chordata > Mammalia > Primates > Daubentoniidae > Daubentonia > Daubentonia madagascariensis. The sequence continues at coordinate 19,208,333 of JAKFHU010001815.1, read as the reverse complement.
TAAAAAGCTTTATATATATACACACACACACAGAGCTTTTTATATATATATATACACACACATACATACACACATGTATAAATATGTGTGTGTTTATGTATATATACATATACACAGTTGGCCCTTGAACAACATGGGAGTTAGGTGTGCCGACCCCCCATGCAGTCAAAAATCCAAGTATAACTTTTTTTTTTTCTTTTACTTTCCCAAACCTTAACTACTAATAGCCTATTGTTGGCAGGAAGCCTTACTGAAAACATAAACGGTCCATCAACACATATTTTGCATGTTATATGTGTTATATATTGTATTCTTACAATAAAGTAAGCTGGAGAAAAGAAAATATTATTAAGAAAATCATAAGGAAGAGAAAATATTTTTACTGTTCACTAAGTGGCAGTGGATCATCACAAATGTCCTCACCCTCATTGTCTTCATGTTGAGGAGGCTGAGGAGGAGGAGGAAGATGGGGGGTTGGTCTTGCTGTCTCAGGGGTGGCAGAGGAGGAAGAGGTGGAGGAGGTGGAGGGGCGGCAGGATAGTGAGGCACACTCACCGTAACATCACAATGTCTGTCTGACTTTTTTGCTTTTTCGTTTCTTTAAGATTGTTTCATGTGGTACCAATCCTTCTTCCAACGGTTGCTTTAGTTTCAGTGCCCGTATCATAGAAGCATCCATGTTATAAAAGAAGTCAAAAGCAGTCTTGAATAATTGGAATCCTTCTGCCAGATTGTCTAATGTCAGTTTGTTTTCTGGCACTACTTCTGCGACATTTGCGGTCCCCCAACCCCAGGGCCGAAGACCAGTACTGGTCCGTGGCCTGTTAGGAACTGGGCCGCACAGCAGGAGGTGAGCAGCGGGCAAGCGGGTGAAGCTTCATCTGTATTTACAGCCGCTCCCCATCACTCACATCACTGCCTGAGCTCTGCCTCCTGTGAGATCAGCCTGGGCATTAGATCCTGCATTATGGTGAGTTGTATAATTATTTCATGATATATTAAAATGTAATAATAATAGAAATAAAGTGCACAATAAACGTAAAGTGCTTGAATCATCCCGAAACCATCCTCCTCCCAGTCCCGTGGAAAAATGGTCTTCCATGAAACCAGTCCCTGGTGCCAAAAAAGCTGGGGACCACCTTCTACATCTTCTTCCTCATCGTCTGGCACTGGTTCAGAAGCACCATGTCCATCAAGTCATCTTCTGTTAATCCCTCTGGTGTGGTGTCTGTTAGCTCTTGAATTTCTCCAAGATCCATATGTTGAAACTTTCACCACCCTCCTTTTTTGCCATATCCACAATCTCTGTCATGCCTTCTTTGATTGACACTGTTGTAAATCCTGTGAAGTCATGTGCAACATCTGGACACAGTTTTCCCCAGCAGGAATTTATTGTTTTGGACTTGATGGCTTTCGTGGCTTTTTCTATGACAATGATGACACCTTCGCTGGTGTGATCCTTCCAGACTTTCATGATGTTCTCTCTATTGGGGTTCTCTTCTGTAATTGATGATCCTTTACATAGAACCATGTGTAATGAGCCTCAAATGTTCTTGTGACCCCCGATGTAGAGGCTGAGTTAGAGAGGTTGTGTCTGGGGGCAAGTAGACCACTCCAACGCCTTCGATGTGGAACTCATGGGGTTCTGGGTGGCCAGGGGTGTTGTCCAATATCAAAATAACTTTAAAAGGCAGTCCCTACTGGCAAGGGACTTCCTGACTTCAGGGATAAAGTGTCAATGGAACCAATCCAGAAAAAGGGTTCTCATTATCCAGGCCTTGTACAACCAAAACACTGGAAACTGCTGTTTAGCTTTTCCCTTCAAGGCTTGGGGGTTAACAGTTTTATAGATAAGGGTAGTTCTGATCATAAACCCAGCTGCATTTGCACAAACCTGTAGGGTTAGCCTATCCCTTCCTGCCTTAAATTCTGGTGCTCGCTTCTCTTCCTTACTAATAAATGTCCTTTGTGACTTTTTTCCCCCACCAGAATAGGGCACATTCATCTGCATTAAAAGCCTTTTCAGGCAGCTACCTTTTCTGCTCAGTGATTTTCTTAATGGCATCTGGGAAGTTCCCTGCTGCCTCTTGGTCGGCAGAGGCTGCTTCTCCTGTTATCTTCACATTTTTTAAGCTAAATCTCTTTCTAAAAGTATTGAACCATCCTTTGCTGGCATTAAATTCTCCAGCTTTAGCTCTTTCACCTCCATTTTGCTTGAAGTTGTCATATAATGACTTCACTTCTCTCAAATCGTTTTAGAGTCTATAGGCATGCCTTTCCTATAGCACTCCTGCACCCATGTACAAGCTGAATTTTCAATACAAGATAAAAAGGTATTTTGCAAAAAGTGCAAGGTTTTTACCTCTGCTGGTATAGCTGCAGTGACAGCTTCACGAATTTCCTTTTTTTTTTTTTTTTTTTACGATGGTCCTTACACTGGATTCATTTATCTTGAAATGGTGGGCAACCACAGCTGCAGACCTCAGTCTACAGAACATGTCAAGCAATTCAACTTTTTTTTGTAATGTCTTGACTTCTCTCTTTCTTGGGATCACTTTCAGCATCACTAGTGGTACTTCATACGGATTCCATGATGTTACTCAAGGTTTATGGTATTGCACCAAACACAATGAAAATGCATGAGAACTGCCAGATCACTTTCTACTGCGACACACAATTTACTGGAGATACTCACATGCAGATGATTAGTGGATACTTGCAACCCTTGAACTCACCAAAATAGCAACAGGAGGTGGCTGGGAAATTATTACAGTAGTACAGTATGTACTACAGTTAATTTATGCAGTTATGATTTAATACTGCATCTTTATGATTGTTTACATTTCTCTCAACTATGAATGGTGCCATATGGTCTGTGTTTGTATGTGTAAATTTTGATAAATATTAACTTTTTATAATTGATTTGTGCAAATAGACTAGTATCTACATATATTTTATGCATTCGTGATATACCCCTTTCTTAATTTTGTCACCATTTCTAGGCTATGCAGTTCATCTATGAGTTTTTTCAAATTGTTGCAAATCTCCAAAAATTTTTCCAATATATTTATTTTTTTTAAATCCATGTAAAAGTGGACCCAAACAGTTCAAACCTGTTGTTGTTCATATATGTGCTCTTTAATCTTCGCCACAACCTTGTAAAATAGGTGTTATTATCTTGTTTTACTGATAAGGGTACTGAGGTTCAGTGTGGTTAGGTAACTTGCATAGGATTTAGTAGCTAGTATCTAGGAGGAAAAGGGTCCAATGCCAAGCTCAAAATATAATTTGGCAAATATTTATTGAATATATAGTATCTGTCAGAGACCTGTGAGGCCCTACAGATCCAATAAGGAATGAGGTAAATGCACAAGGCTTGCAGTTTATGTAAATTAAATAAAGGAAATGAGGGCAAAGCTAAGATGCTTTTGGAGAACACAAGAGGAGAAGGCTTCCAGGAGATGATGCTGGTCTGGGACTTGAGGTATGAATAGGAGTTGACCAAATAAAGAAGGTGGTGGTGAGAAATATGGCCTTTTAGGCATAAATGGCAGGAATCTCAGAGGTGAGAAAGGATGTGGATTCCTCTGTGAAGTGACAGATGTTTGGTGCAACTGGAGATGGAGCTTGATCTGGGCTTTGGGAATGCCAAGAGGAGATAAAACTGGAGAGAGAAAGCAGAGGGGGCACAAAGAGTTTTAAACTGAGGAATGACTTAATAGTTTGAGTTTTAGGATGATTACCCTGGTTACAATCTTGAACAGACTGGGGAGGTCACTGGTTGTGGGAGTGATGAGAGATGCAGAGTTACTTTTAGGAAGCTAATTGGAGCAATCCAAGAGAGAAGGTAGTGCCTTGAAACAAAGTAGTGACTGTGGAATTGCCATTCAGTGATGCCAGAAACATTTAAGACATAGAACAGGCCAGAAATGGTGACTGATGGGATGCAGGGGGTGAGGAAGAGAGAGGATAATCAAAGATGAGGTTTAGGTTTCTGGTTTTATTGATTATGCAGATGGTGAAACCATTCACAAGGGTTTGGAGTTTGAAATAGCTGCATTGAGGTGGGTGGCGGATAAAGTGATCAGGTTTGGATGGGTTGAATCTGAGTTTAGGTGCCAGTAGGACATTCAAGTGATAATATCCAGAAGTCAGTTGGAGATATTTGACACTCCAGGGAGCAACCTGGGCTGGACAGATAGATTGTAAGTGGTAGATAGTGATGGAAAGTATGGACGAGGATATGTTTGCCACAGTAGGATATATACTAACAAAAGCACAATTGCTTTTAGAGTATTATTATAGTTCCAGACACTGTGAGTTGCTAAAGGCAGCCCTTGTTGGGGTTTCTTGGTGCCCTGGCAGGATTTCATTCTGAACAGATGGGATATCACCCCCATTGTTCAGAATTCGTCTCCCAAGAGGAAATTTAGGCAACCTGAAAAGCATTGCTCACTGAAAAACCCACACCCTCTTCTGAAAATGTATCCTTTGAGCTTATCTCAATAAAAGGTAATGCCTCTACAATTTAGGTGACAGAGTGTTGACATTTATTCAAACCCAGTATTCTGTTGGACTACTTCAAGAGATTAATTGATCAAGGTTGTGTTATAGAATTTGAACCCAGGTCTCTGGGTCTTGATTTTACCCCACAATCAGCTTTTATCTTGATCCTGGTTAGTGGGGAGACATCCCTCTAAGGCCAGCTATCTGTTTTAGAAGAGCAGATTTATGGAGTGCATCAGTGCCTAACCTAGTCCACGGCCAATAAAGGAGGTCAAAGCCTCTGGCAGACTGAAATGCACCCCCCCCCCATCATCTTCCTTTCACTTGATGTCTCCTCTGCTAGGAATAGAAAACTCTGATAGACATGTAAGCAATAGTCTCAACTTCGGATCCTTAGAACTGGAGATGATTTATGATAAATATCTCTGTTTAAGTTGGACAAGTGTGTTTGTACTCTTTTGGATGCATCTGCAAGTCAGTGAGAAAAATAGAGAAAGTAACTAAAAGTAATTGGTCCAAAACTTTATTTGAATTGTAAATCAGTCAGAAATTTACTTCTAACTTCTGTATTTAAGTACCAGTTAAAAGGTACTGGACGATAATGCTTCACTATAGACACTTAATTACTATAAAAACTTGATAGGAAACATGATTACTTTTCTCCCATACTAACAATCCATTAAGCTTTAGCTATTTGAACTGATAAAAGCCATCACCCTGCAAAGAAGAATTGATTGTGGAAGCGCATTCACACAAGAGGACATTTTTTAGATTACCTCTGTTGGATTCTTATTAGCAATGTTTATGTTCCATTTAATGTTTTCCATATGCTGTTGCTATTTGAAAGTTTGTATTTATTCTCATCACCAGCTGTGGAAGTTTAGACCTCAGGCGTGATCTTCAAACAAAATGTCTGGATATTCTGGCATCCTGACCACCAGAACTATTTATTTTATTTTATTTTAGTTTCATTTTTCATGGAATGAGGGTTTGGGTGACATATTTGTGAATATAATCACAAGCTTCAGATGTCTTTTATCTTTATGATGGGGCCATCTTTTCATATGCTTAGCTGACTTCTAATTTGAAGAATATTGGCATGTTTCATAGCACTGAAGATAAAGCTAAATATTCTAGAAAATTCACACTAAATGAACTATACTGTGACTTTTTCAAAATAGCTTCATTATTTGTGTAAAAGTGATGTGTGCTCAATGAGTGAAAGGCAAGTCAATTAATAAAAGTATAAACCAGTGAAAAAAAGTCACCTGAAATTTTAACACCTGGGCAGAAGCATAGTTCAGTGACCATCCTTCCCATATCTCTCTGTGACTATGTTGCCATGTCTTTTAAATGATATTGTTTATTAATAAGGCCGTGAGTATACCTTGCATGTTGACTCATAGATAACGACCAAGTAATTTATTGTCCACACCTGGACACTTTGCAGAGTGAAAGGGAGTGCTATGAACTCTCAGGCTGGGACAACAGATGTACCTGGACTGCCCCAGGCACCTTGAACTAGGATTACTCTCCTCATAGACCTTTTACCATGTGTGTAGTTGTTCATTTATGACACATTTATTGAACATTTATTATATGCCAGCCATTAATCAATAAAGTAAACAAAACACAGACTGCTTTCAAGGGCTCATAGTCCAGCAACAGTTAAAAGGCCACACGCTGGGGAGTTTGGTAGAAGGGCCCTTGTTCCATTGTGAGAACACATATGGACCTTCAGTGAAGGTGGAGGTAAGTATCAAGGATTAGTGGAGTTAGTCTGGCAAAGGAGGAAGCAAGGGACATTCCTCCTCAGAAGGAGTGATTTATGCAAAGACTAGAGGGAACAAAGCATATGGGATTTGGGGAAACGGCAGAAGGCTCAAGATGAGTAGAATGTGTTCAGTTTGAGGCTCCAGTAAGGCATGTAGGTGGATACGTCTACCTGTGTGATTTTGGCTGGAACTCAGTAGAGAGATTTAGGATGGGGAGAGAGATTTTGGTGTTGGTAGCTTATGTGCGGTATTTGAAGCCATGGGGATTTGAGGCCAGTTGGATTTTTATTACTTATCATGAATTTATATTAACTCTGGTTCAAGGTTATTGAATTTGTAATAAAGTAGAATAAATGGTAGCTAAAATTATGACATTTTGAAACTTATTCATCCACACCCATTTTCATGAAACAAACATTTGTCTGGGAGATATAAAATACCACTATTCAGAATTCATCATCCAAAGGAATTGGCAAAGAGATTTTTAGCCAAAAATCAAATTTAGAAAAGTTCCCATTCTTTTCCATTCATAGTAAAGAGAAGTGATTAAAGCTTTCTGGTTAAAAATAGCAAATGATTACAGTCCAGCCTGCATTGCAGGAACAGGAAGCCTTTGGTTCACCGAAATCTCCAAACAATCCTCACATATTGTAGCTACTGCAACTTTCTCCATTGCTAACTCTTTATCACGTGATTTTCCCTCAGAGAGTTGCTTGTCTTGCTAGTTGCTGTGGTCTGAATGTTTGTGTCCCCTCCAAATTCATATGATGAAATCCTGACCCCAAAGTCATGTTATTAATAGGTGGGACATTTTGGGAGGTGATTAGGTCATGAGGGTAGAGCCCTTATGAATGGGATTAGTGCCTTTATAAAATAGGCCCAAGGGAGTTTGTCACCCTTTCCATCATGTGAAGACACAGCAAGAAGTTGGTGGTCTGCAACCCGGAAGCAGAGGCCCTCACCAGAGCCCAGCCATGCTGGCACCCTGATCTCTGACCTCTCAGCCTTCAGATCTCTGAGAAACACATTTCTTTTCTTTATAAGCCACCTAGATGAAGACAATAGTATGCAACTTTTACATAAAGAACAAAATCAAATTAGAGTGAGAATAATCAGAGAATATCAGAGCTGTGAGCCACAGTAGAGATCATCCAACTGTGCCATTTTTTAAGACAAGGCAGCTGAAGACCTGAGCAATCCAGTGCTTTCCCCCCAGACCATACCCGTGCCCGGGCAGACCAGGGGTGGGAGTCCTGTAGCTCCACTGTCCTGTCTAGTCCCCTCCCAGCCGGGGACCCTGTGGACATTTTATTGCCATTTAAAAGTCATTTTCTGTTTCAAAATACTGATAAATAAAAGTGTATAATAACAACATCTTAATTGGCCAAAATGTAGGGACAGAAAATGAAAGGAAACAATGGAGAATTTCTTATCCGGGCAACTTTCTATTTTTCCCCTTCATTGTGAATATACAAAGTGTGTTATCTTTCTGGTTACATGTCTTGTACTTAATTGCACTAAAGGTTGTTTGGTTTCATCAGAGGGTCCAAATGTTGCCTCTGGTTTAATAAGGAAGGTTTTTCTTTTTTGAAGGTGGCTTTTCAAGCCATATTGTAAACGTTTTATAATAATTGCCATTCTCTTCTCAACCTAGCAAAAACATACAGATGTAAACGGAAAGTGAAGTAGAGATTCTGAGGTCCTCTCTTATTTTCTCCCATTAATTTTCTAAAATGCTGTTGAACAAAAGCTCAAGGATGGTGAGACACGGAGGTTCAACAGGTGTAGTGCAGGAGGCAGGACACTGGACCCGCTGGCCACGTGGCCTTCTAGGGCCCCCCAGCTCCCTGACCCCGATTTACTTGCTCCGGAGCATGTGAGTGTCAGGCTGGATTGTTTTTAAGACTCCTCGAAACTCGAACAGTTTATTAACCTACAGTCAAGACATACATTTTCATTTTCTCACAGTTTTTGACTCTTCACGTTTTTTTCTTTTCCTATCTAATGGATGTGTTGCTGAATCTTGTCACTTTACTCGGTCAACATTAATTTACTATTTATTATTTATTGGCTTGGTGCCAGCAACTGCCTTAGATGCCTTTTTTGGCCTGTCATCTCTTGTGTTCATTAGACCTGCCTCCCCTGAGCGCTGAGAACACCCAATTCCAGCGACTTCTGTCTGGTAGCCCCCCCAACATTACACAAACCTTCCTAGTTTACAGATAAAGTGCTCCTACTTAAATACACACCCTACCATATTCCTTTTGAAAGTGTAAATACACCTCTGAGTAGTCCGAGATGTTAATGTTTTATCATCTTGATTTAGTCTTAGAGAGTGATAAGCAAGTTGAACAAATTATGACACATATGTACAATCCACATATTTCCTAGAAATGTGTCACATTTTGATCTAAATAGGCAGTAAGGTAGTTTCAGAAATAACTAAATAAGGTTAGTTATTTAGTTATAACTAAAAGGTAGTTTTGCCCTATACTTAAAAATTCTGATAAGAAAATTATCTAAAGCTTGGTTGCATTATTATCTGTTTTTAATTCCATTTTCATTTGATTGGGCTCATTTACAAAATGGCAGCCAAAGGCATTTAGGAGAGTGGAAGTGTGTGTCTCTGCTGTGCATATCACAGTTATAAAGTGTGTACATGTGAAGACTTCACACATCCATATGCATGTTATCCATGGCTCCATCGAGCATCCTCTTAATTATGCTTTATATATGCTCTGTGCAGCCAGGCATTGATCTTTCAAGTACTGTTGTCTGGTTCAAAGACTTGTAATTAGGCAGAAAGATCTGGTAAAATGGATTCTATGGAATTATTCAAATGATCTGTGTGTATGAAATTGTTCATCTAGAATTATTTATCTGGAAAAAGACACTTTCAAGTATGCACAAAGCCTATTTTAAATTTTTTATTCCTTTTCATTATTTACTGATATTTCATGCACTTCTTGGGCATTTACAAATTGCAGGGCTTCCTTTCTGTTTTGATATGAAACTGCTTTGTTCTTTCCTGTGGGCCTGTTAATTGGTGAGCTCTTTATCCATGAGATCAAGAATCAGGGGCTCCTTTATTAACCCATTGTGAGAGCTGAGATATTCCCATGGGTGTGGAGAAAGGGAGAAGTTGCATTTGAGACTTCATGCTTCTCCTATTCTTTTACAACACTGGTCACAGCCTGGAAGATGCGATCAAGAATGACAAGAAGAATTTAATCAACTGTTTGGAATTAGAATCCCCTGACACTGAGGATTCTATAATGAGCCTTTTTGTCTTTTTTTCCTTTTTTGTTAGCATTTACGATTCCTTTTTACTTGTGCAAGCTTTCTCCTGCAGGATAAAATCCTGTTAGGGATTTTAAAATAAATAATTGAATTCTGCATTCCAGTTCTGAAAACCGTGAAAAGAACAATGTTTCTTTTTCTGGAAGGCATTGTCCTGGTTCGTAGGTGGTGATGTGAAAATTCTTAGAATTTTCTCCCTTGAAAAGGTACAGACTGGTAGATTCTACTTTCCTCCTTCTCACATAAATGCACCATCATCTCGTACTTTTCTATCTAAGTAGTCTGAGAAATTATCTCTGCACAAAGGGTTCCCTTGGGGATTTACCAGATGTGGAACTGGGGGAGCGAGTAAAAAGAGCCCCTGAACAATTTCAGTGACCCTTAGGAATTTAAGTTCTCCATTTCTACATGGCTTATTTTTTGACCGAAACATGTGTTACCCCTTTCTAGGACACTACTGTTGCTCCACTTTAGCATTTTCAAAGAATGGTTTTTCTTCCTTCTGATTAGCCTCTGTTTGCTGCTGCTGCTATTCTGATGTAAGTGCCTGTGAGTAAGAAGCAAGCTTCAGTGTGCAGGGCAGATTTTTTTTTTTCCTCTGTGATTCTTAACAGCTTTTATACCAGAATGGTTTTCTGCCTGGCTGGTTTGACTATTTTTTTTTAAATCATACATATATAAAATTATACATATATACACACACACATATATATATGTGCATATATATATATCCTAAAACAAAGTCCAAAAGCATTTAGGAGACCCCAAATGCCTTCCTAACACTTTAGAAACCTGCTTGTTGTTAGTTTGCTCTCTATCCTCCTGCCCGAGTCAGTAGGAAGATCTGTGTCAGCCTGGGCATTGATGGCAGTCACATCCCCGCTCCTTTAGCTTGACAAGCACAAAAATCCCAAGTGACCAGGACTACAAGTGACCACCTGTCACGTGTGTGTTTAGTCATCATTATCATGGGCACCTAGCAATTTTACTTTCAGGTACTTTTACTACTACCTTTACTCTTTCCTTCTGTGTTTTCCTTGATCTTCCCACATTTTTTCCTGAAGAATACGTTAGTTTTCTTTAATGTTTCATTTCTCATGTAAATGGCCTGTAAATAAAAGGATAAAAATAAGTGCATTGTGTGTCACGTGGGCTTGTTTGAGCACATAAGTTTTCTGTTTCCTGAGGTATTCTCAAACTGAAGAAGGCACTCTGGTGTACACAGAGAAATAGACTTAATATGTAAGTGTGAAAAGAACACTGGACTAGCCATTTAGCAACCGACATGATAGGAGTGATTTTGTACTAACTTGCTATCTGACTTTAGGCAAGTCACTTTACCTCACTGGCCTTCATTTTTGTCATATGTATGTCGTTTCCAAAATGAAAAATTAACTTATTTTTATTTATATAAGTTTTTTCTTCTGAAACAATAATTAATCATGAGTATCCACTTTGTCCTAGTTCTCTTACAATATCTTTAAGGGTCTCAAAACTAGAATATTACTGAATGGACAGAATAACAAATCTCTATACAAAGACATTCAGAGTAACTTTATCAGTCAGAATCTATGTAACAGAATCAGCTCTTACAGTGCATAATTATAGCCAGCACCACAAATGCTAAAGAACATTTATGTAATTTATTAATTGCAATATTTGCTTGATTCTCTAGAGTCACCATGTCAGGTAAACAGAGAGGTTGCAAACTCTTCACATCATATGTCCAATTAATTACTTTTCATTGTACTTTTCTAGTACAAAGCTGTGCTGGTCATGAAAAAAAATGTGTTAATCATAGAATACAGTAAATGTGACATTTAAAATCATGTAAATGCAAAAATCATATAGGTTTTCAGAAAAAGTGGACTCAAGCCAAAAAGCATTAAATAAGAGAAGGAATAACACAAACATTAGAGACATTGTACAGTCTACAATGAGGTTGTAACAGTTATGAATATCTAGGTACCAATAACACAGCAACCACCTACATGAAACACAAACCAAGGAAATTGAATGCAAACTCCAGAGTAATCCAGTTATGTATAAAAATCCAGTAAAATATAAAGGTAGTATCTCAAAACACAGGATAGAGATGGTCTTTTTATAATAAATGTTGGGATAACTGTAAAGCAATTTTTAAAAAGGTAAAATTAGATCCATTCCTATACCACATACAAAAATAGGCCTAAAAATGCATCACAGACCTAAAGTGAAAAAATAAAAGTATACATACTATAAGAAAACATGACTGAATCCCTCTGTACTGGACTATAGAGAAAGGATTTCTAATCATTATAAAAAATCCTGATGCAACAAAACAAAAGATAAATCTGGCTATGGAAAAATAAAACTTTTGCATGTTTAAGGCAAAAACCAAACCAAACAAACACATAAACCATTCAAAAAAGTAAACACTGTAAGCAAAGATGTTAAAAGACAAATGACTATTGGTAGAAAATATTTTCAGCAGTCATTGTCAATAAAGGGCTAGTACCCCTAAGCTATAACCATCTTTTAAACATTAAGAGAAAAAATGAACAAAAATCCTACAGACAAATGGGCAAAAAATGAAGCCACAATTCACAAAAAAAGAAGCTATGAAAAGATGGTCACATCCGCTCATTATAAGAGACATGCAAATTGAAACAACACAGATAGTATTTCTCATCCATCAGATGGGCAGACTTAAAAGTTTGACAATACATTCTGTTGGAGAGGCTATTGAGAAATAGACACTCTCCTGCATTGCTAGTGGGAATAGCAAATGGTACCATCCCGATGGAGGAGGATTCGGCAGTATGTAACAGAACTATATATGCATTTGCTTTTAATCCTGGCAGTCTGTCTTCTAAGAATTTACTCTTAGTTGGAGATAAACCTCCAACAATACTATATAAACGTGTGTATGTGTGTGTGTGTAAGTATGTATGTATATAATGCAGAAATTGTTCATTAAAGTATTTGTTGTAATTACAAAATATTGGAAACTACTTAAATGTCCAAGGATAGAGATTGATTGTATAAACTATGGTATATGAACACACTGTGTATTACGCAGCAGTGAAAAATTATGAGGAATTTTCACCCCTATAATGGAGTGATTTCCAGGGCATATGCTTAAGTGAAAAAAGCTCTGTGTAAGAGAATATATTAGTGTGCTTTCTTATAGGTATGAAATAAAGAAAAATTAGAAAATACACATATATCTGCTTATTTTTTCTGAAAGATATGCAGGAGGAATAAACCAGAAAACAATGAAATTGTTTACCTGTAAGGGGTGGGTAGAGAATAGGGTAGAAGGGATATGAAAAAGAGTGACATTTCTCTGAATCTGTCTTTGTGCATAGCTTTGACTTTTGAAAGCATGTTAATGTTTAAAAATATGATTAAATCAGTAAGAATGGGAAGAAAACTGAAACAAATGAACTGTATTTCATGATGAATATTTTAACCACATTGAAGAGAAAAGGAAGGAAGAAAAGGAGGAAGGAAGGAAGGAAAGACCCATGTAAGTTGTGAACACAGAATTTGACTATGTATCCTCAGTCTGGGGAAGAGAGGAGTGGGAGTTGCAAACAAATCCTCAGCTCTCTTTAGTAAGTTTGTTTAGGGACTGGGCAAAGCAATTTTCAAGCTATTTTAGATATATAATAGAATTGAGCAAATAAGTAAATATGTTGATGTTGTTGGAACCCAGAGTTCTCACTGTGAAATAAACACATAAATGATGGAACGGGAGAAAGCAAGAAAGAACCCTGTGATGAGACACAGGAACTGGAGGTATCTGGCTGAACTCATGATGCATAGAATATAAATATTTTTGTATATGCATGTATATATGCATATGCGTATATGTATAATTATATTTATGTAGGTTTATAATTGTATGTATGTGTATATATCTTATATTTCTAAGCTCTGTTTACTGAACAGGCCAAGAAGGAAAGACACCTGATAGCAATGACTCTATGTAGCATCCATGTCTTGGTCTCTAATACCATACACCATTCTAAAAGGAGCCAGAGATCCATGGGAAAATGGCTGAGTTCAGGACAGGGGCAGGTAGATGAAAGGTCCTGGACCTTGTTATGCCACAAAGAAATAAGGTACTAAAAAGAGAAAAAATGACAGGAGCATGCTGTAAGGACACAGGAGTCCACATGAAGGGGCTTCTCCTGGCTGAATCTTGAGCACCAAAATAATTAGTTGCAATAATGAATTATAATCCATTGGAAACAATATGAATTCATGAGTCCATATCAGTTAAAAAAAGGTCAAAATAATAATAAATGGGGAGAGAGGAGGGCCCTGCTTCCAGGAGAATGGTGACGGCTGACCGGCAAATGTGGAGGGCGAAGGTGGTGCAGGAGTTGGAAGAGTTACAGTGAAGATTGGATCAGGCAAGAATCATCAATCGATGCTAAATCTAGAGGGAAATTTTGGTGATAATGAGTAGGATATTTGCATGGTCTTAAAGTGTTTCCCCCATGCACTGTTTATTAGTGGTGAGGGAGAAAATCTATAGTAATTTCACAGTGAACAAATTGAGCCACACCTTGACCAAATGATGAAAATTAACATCACTGATGAGGGACAGATAAACATGGTGTACCATCCGTGGCACCCTGAGAAGGACACGTCACCTATGCAGTATTCAGGCCTGAGATGATCCCCGAATCTAATCATGAGGAACGTCAGACAAACTAGAAATGAGAAATGTTCTATTAAAATAAATAATAAGTGAGGGTGTGGGAAACTATATTCTTCAAAAATGTCAGTTTTGTAAAAGACATTGAAAGCTACTATAAAAGACTGTGGAATGTTCCAGATTAAAGGCTGTAGAGACCATGACACATAAAGGAAATAACTGAATCAGACCAGATCCTGTGCTGGAGGGTAGAAAAATGGTATAAAAGACACAATTAGTGTAACTGATGAAACTTGGAATACTAATTGCAGATTAGATAAAAGTACTGCATTAATGTTAAATTTACTGAAGTTGGTATCTATGTAAGAGAGGCCATGGAAGACAATACACATATTCTTAGAGTATAAAGAGCTTGATGTATATAACTTATTTTTATGGATAACAGGTAATGGGGTATGTAACCTACTTTCAAACAGTCCAGGAAAAAATGAGAGAGAGTATGATAAAGCAATAGGGTAAAATGTTAAAAATAGGTGAATCTGGTTGTCTTTGTCAGCTTAGGCTGCTATAACAAAATACCATGAACTGGGTAGCTTATAAACAACAGAAATTTATTTCCCTCAGTTCTGGAGGCTGAGAAGTCCAAGATCAAGGACTTCCCCACAGATCTGGTGTCTGGTGAGGGCATCTTGCTGGTTCATAGATGGCGCCTTCTTGCTGTGTCATCACATGGTAGAAGGGGCAAAGTAGCTCCCTGAGGTCTCTTGTTTTTGTGTTGTTTTTTTTTTTAAGAGATGGGGTCTCTCTCTGTTGCCCAGGCTGGACAGCTCACTGAAGCCTCAAACTTCTGGGCTCAAGCAATCCTCCTGCCTCAGCCTCACAAGTAGCTGAGATTATAGGCATACTGTGCCACACCCAGCTAATTTTAACTTTATTTTATTTTTTGTAGAGATGGGTTTATGCTATGTTGCCCAGGCTGGTCTTGAACTCCTGGCCTCAATCAATCTTCCCACCTCAGCTTCCCAAAGTGCTAGGATTACAGGCATGAGCCACCGTGCTCAGCCTGAAGCCTCTTTTGTAAGGACTAGTCCCATCCATGAGGACTCAACCCTTGTGTCCTGTTCACCACCCAAAGGCTCCACCTGCTAAATCATCACCTTGACTGTTAAGAATTCAATATATGAATTTTGGGGGGACACAAACATTCTACAGCACTGGTCAAAAGATAGATGAGCGTTCTTTGTTCTGTATTTATTTTTGCATTTTTAAAAAAGTTTCAAATTATTTTCAAATAATAGGTCTTTTAAAATGGGAAATACAGTAGACTTCTCACATGCGTCCCAAGGGGGCTCACACAGCTGTTAAAAGATGATTCTTGACACCTTGTTCAAAGGCATCATGTAAACCTTTCAGGTTGGTCCTGTGACCTCTGGGGTTAGTTCAGGGCTCTCTCCAAAAGCCTTTCCAGTGCCCCAGCTCAGTCTGGAAGGTGTTTAATAAGATAGTCTGGGAATCAGAATTATTTCATAGTTCTTTTTGTAAGCTGGAGAGGCAGTAAGCTCTACTTAAAGCCACCCAAACCAGTGGTGGCCAAGATGAAAGTCCACAGTTAGATGTGGAGTTGTCTCTAGTGAATGTTTCCCACAAGATGATGGTTGGTTTAGCAAATGAGGTAATTGATACTATTCATCTCAAAATGTAGAACCACCTTCGTGAGAAAGCGAAAACAATGGTTATTAAAGGACTTAGCATTTCTGCCTACCTATGCACTTAAAAGTGATTTACTAATTGAAATGATATGAGAGGTATTAAGGAAATTAAGGGCCAGACTATTATCTCCTACTGGATTTTTTCCCACTTTTGAGTCAGAATATGGCTGGAAAAGAAAGTTCTTTAAGCACATGGAATTAAGTAAGAATTGGGCTGAAGATGGATGAAGATCATGTTTATTTTGTGAGGATTGATTTCAATTTTCCTTTCATATGTAATAATGATACTAGTAATAGCTAACATTTATTGAGTGTTCTCGGGAACACATTGTGCTAAACCCTGTATGGATCAGCTAATTTGATCTGTGTTCATTTTAGAGATGAGGAAACTGGCACAGAGATGTAATTTACTCAGTTAATGAGTGGTAATTACTCCTGAACAACTAAAGCTGATTGACTCTGAGATTAAGGGCATTTAATGCAGAGTAAAAGAATGAGTTTAGAAGACACCTTCTCAAAGGTAAACTTTCTCATAGCAAACACTGAAGATTATGGCTCTGTAAGAGAATGGGCTGAAACATTTAGACCAGTGTGTTCCTAACAGCTTTATAATTGGCAGGTGACAGTTGGTGTGCTGTGAGTTGTTAATAGGTTAATAGGTATTCTTTGGGGAAATGAGCTTCCTAATCAAATGAGACTGTGAAACAGAGCATGTTCTCAGAACATTTTAAAAAATAACTTCCACATTATTGAACCCGGCTGGGAAATTTTTTTTTTCCCATCTCCCTGGTTCTGTGATTTTCTTTACCATTGATTGTTTTGCTGTCAGCAAAGCTTATCAATGATGGCCTATAAAGTTCCCTAAAGGATCATGCAATCAGGAGAAGAGAACAAATACAACAGGATTTGTATCAGGATTTGTATTTTTGGACATCAACTTCAGTTTTCTACACTACCTCCATTTCTGCCTGATCAAGTGAAATGGTTTGGATGGTGGAGAGGTTGTTCATTAGAAAGAAAACAGATTCTTAGATGTTATAAGGAAAAGAAAGAAGGGTAATTTTTCCTGATGTTCTCTCAAAGTATAGAGGAATGTATACTTCTTGTATACATTCCATTTAGGAATTTCTGTTAAATTGCTTTCATTAAACAAAAATGTGAAAAGTAGCAGCTAGAGTATAAGTGATGAGCTATATCAAATAATTCTTTGGAAATATCTAGCAATATGGTATACATTTGTAGTATTAAGGTGCATTTTCCATTCCACCCCCTCCCCAGTGTTAGATATTCATAACTTGTAGTAGCTGGAAATAGAACTAGGAGAAGCTATAGTAAATCTCCTGTAGTTCACCGCCTTGTTGTGCCTGTGGAAAGAAAGCAGCCCTGTGGGGAGGGAAGGGAGATGGCCAGGACGTCCTAATAGGCCATTTTCTGTCTTCTTTCTATGATTGTTCTCAATCACTTGGCAATCACGATGCTATTAGGAGCACCCTGACCGAAGACACTCACGTGCTTAGCTTTGCCATTAACAACATTGACAGGAAGCTTTGAGGTTGCTGCGGAGCTGATGGGTCTTGAGAGCCTTGAATTAGAAGTCCGCC
Organism: Daubentonia madagascariensis; assembly: GCA_023783475.1. NCBI lineage: Eukaryota > Metazoa > Chordata > Mammalia > Primates > Daubentoniidae > Daubentonia > Daubentonia madagascariensis. The sequence goes on along the minus strand of JAKFHU010001815.1, from coordinate 19,190,791 downwards.
TGTCCCTATGACATGCCAAAATGGCCCAGCTCCTTCTGCGGAAGGATGCTCAAGCAGGAATTGGCACTGTACAAGTGTGAATGTCTAGATTATTCCACCTCCTCTATCTCTTCATATTCTACAATTCGTTACATGGAAGCACAGTAAGTCATGGTTGTTTGTCTGTAATTGTGGTAATGGCTTGTACTGAAACTGAATTTCAGCATGCCCCGGGAAACAGGATTTATAGAGTGACTTGCAGAACTCCTTCCCCAGACCTTGCCCTCTGTCCACTATGCTTCTCTACCATTGTGAGCCATCGTTGGGCAAGACAGACATCTCCAGGGTTTAACTCCCCATCATGGTCCTTTAGTCTCTTTAGAGTTCACGATCTGGTAAGAATTGGGAAGTCAGGTGCAGGTTTCTTTAAAATAATGTTTCAACATTGATCTCCCAAGTTTCCTTTTTAGAGCACTCTTCCTCTCTGCCAAGGTGCTTGATGAGGTTGTGGACAGATTTGTCCCTAACATATGGGACCAGGAGGATATAAATCTCCAGTTTGGCTACCAGTGCTAAAGTTCTGGGTGGCAGTACACAGTTATATGTATATATTCCCTTTATGAGCAAAATTTGCCAATTTTTTTTCTTTTCCTGGGAAAAGAACAACCAGGAAAAAGAAAATATTAATGTAATCTTGAAATTCCTAATAATTGTCACCCTTAAAAGGCATTTACATTTGAGACTTCACCTTCAGACTTTTAATCGAGGAATATAATTTAAAAATATCAAACAAAAAAATGAAAGTGCTGTTTTTTAGTTGGAAGAAGCAAAAACATAAAATATTTGGGAAGGTACACCTGCTGTCATTGCAGAATAAAATTAGACATCGTAATGTGATGTGAAGAATAATATCTTTTAAATTGTAAGACAAGGACTTTCTCTAAAAGTTCTCTTAGCGAAACACCTTCGAAGTGTGGGAGCATCATATGATCTCTGAAGAAATTGTCAGTCCCCAAATTGTTAATATTAATCACTCCAAAGTGAATACCTATCATGTAGGAAACTGACTTGCTGGAAGGAGTGACACTAAGATTAACCACAGTCTGCTTATTCTTTGGGAGGACCTTGATCACTTTAAAACTGTCCTTTTAGCTAAGATGCTTGTCACCCATGTAAGTTCATAGTTGCCCATTTCCCTAGCCCATGAATGCCCTTCCTTGACTTATTTCTTCCCCTTCTTTATGCCCACATCTTCACAAGAATAGGAAGAAACAGCAGCACAGGGTATATGATACATGTGCTATTCTGAGGGGAAGAGAAGAGCTAATGGCTAACCACACTTATTGGAGAGCATGTTTCTTTGGTGTAATGATCTGAATTAAGTACAAGATGGAAGAAGTATAATAGTATTTCATAGACTTATGCACCTGTCTCAGTCACACAGCTGAAGTTCATCCCATTTGTAGTTTGTCAAACTTTGGGAGCAGACAAGTGAAGTTGTAAGTATCCCCTTTCAGAGATGGATGCTCCAGGCAGACCTCCTGGGACACCCTAGTCCTCTTGGCAATTAGCAACCTCATTCTAAGCTAGTAAACTGGCTCTCTGGTTTATTTTAAAAGTGGAAATGAATGAGGAAGCAAAATCTTAGAAAAACAGAGAAAAAAAGCTAATTTCCATTTCAATATGTAGGAAAACTATGTGAATTAGGGAAGGATTTAAACATTAAATATGAAACTGAGGAACCTGGTCACTGAATTGTGCAGTAAATTGTATAATAAATGAAAGCCTTCTGGGAATACCAACATCCTCCACTCTGTTGATGAATGAACATCATTGTATCAGGACCCCTCACTCCAGGCTCTATACTGTGGGGTGAGAATGTCCAGGTGAAAAGACTTGGGTTAAATGTCACTGATGGAATATTTCCAGTTTGGGGCTCATTCTATTGTCTTTGATTCTCCTAGAACCAAATAATTCCAGAGAATTCTCTTTTGCTGCATCACTCTTTTGCATGCATTTAATCATTTCAGTCTGCTGTCAGATCCTCTCTAAACCATGTGCATAATTGGATACATGTTCTACAACAAAAAGATCCACATTGACACCTGCCACTTCAAAATACAAGTGCAAGTAAAGGAACAAGGATATTATAATAGACAAATGTATTTATTTTGACAAGTGTGGTTTGTTTTTAATTATTAATATTTCACAGTATACTAGTAGCTGTCTTGTAGGATATTTTGCAAAAGCAATGACATCTGATAATATGTCATTACAACATTAGCATACCTCTATGCAATTAAGGCTTTAGTCACAAGTGGGGCTGACTTTCATTTTTAGTGTGAATTACCATGAAGCTAGAAAATTTTATGAATTATTTATTTAAGCTTTTCATTAGTAACTTGAAAATACTTCATTGTTTCAGCCACTGTGAAATCCTGAAACCTTAATACAAGAATCTCCAATACTTGATACAAAATTCTATAATTGTTACAGTTGTCCATTTGTCTGAGTATTTTACATTTGAAATTTTTTCTTAGAAATTTTCACAGTCTTTTGAAAATGTGTAACAGAACATCACATTTTTAATTCTAATGGATTAAGCTGTGAGAACAAATTTAAGCTGAGAAGGACTAGAGTTGATCTTTTTTGTTTTTGTAATGGTTAGGACCTTAGGCACTTTCTCAGCAGTGATTGTCTCATTCTGCCTTCACTCAACAAAAAAACTTCCCCATTTAGTCTATATGATCTCTATTTAAATTTTCCAGTGCTGAGTTTCCTTGATAAACTTGAAATAGTCAGAAGAAAGATACGGAAGGAAAGATTCTGCCCCTCCTCCGTTTCCACCACTCTTTCAGAGACTAAAAAATCTGATTTTGCTTTAATTTGTACTCAGCAGTGTCAACTCTGTCAGAGGAAAGGGCATCCCTGCTGACAGTAATCATTATAACTCCAGGAGACCAGCAGAGATAAATATACTATAAGCCATCTTCAGAGTGGGTCAAACTTGTCTTTATACTTTTGAGGTCCAGGCACTTTGCAGAGAGATTTCCTCCATCAGACTAGTTTCTGACAGAGGCCCAAAGTTGTGGTTGTTTTCGATCCTTTCACGGAAAAATGTTAATGTGTTACACACCAGAATATGCCAGTTGTGTTGATTGAAGGACTCTTTTTTATGTGAAAATTTATGCTACTATTCAGCAAATAACAATCTCCATAAAATGAAAATAAATAAAAACATAAATCCGGAAACACTGAACACCATATGTAAATTTAACTGGCATTTCTTTCTAATCTCTCATGATGAAATTGGATATTTACAGAATTAATTGAAAATCAAATACATATTTGCTATGTATATCAAATTCAGAAGCATGAAGTATCTAGGTTTTTGGTTGTTTTTTGCAATTAGAAATTCCTAAATCCTACACAAGGTAAAATAAATAGCACCAAGAAGCAGCAGAAGCAAGCATCTGCTGGGGGAATTAAATTATGTTGCTTTTCACTGCTGCTTTGAATATTATTGTTATTTTTTCCCCTTTGTTGTCTGTGTTTGGCCTACTGTAACCTTTATAAAATTTACTTAGGTAGCAATTTCTTTATCGTGTTCCAAGATTGTACAGAAAGAAGTAGGGAACTACTCAACCTTGTTTAACTAGATGGGCATTTGCTCTGTTATGGTGGAACATGTTTCTGGAAATGAAGATCTTCCCTTTAAAGAGTGTTTTTATTGTATTTTCTACTGTATTGCCTTTATTGCATTTAGAGTTAAAATGTAAGCAACTGAATCTACAAACATAGTTTAATGTAGTTTATATGATTCTGCAAGGGTGCTTCTTTTTTCATTTTGCATAGATAGGTCTCTTTTCTTTTTATATACATCAGTCAGATAAATCCTCTGAAATATTTTATCAATGGATGTTTTGAAAGTGTTGGAATAAGAGGAAAAATGGGGAAACATCAAAATGAAAAGTTATTATATCTGCACGGTAGGATTATGGATGAGTTTTATTTTCTTTTGAATTTTTTCTGTACCTTATAAAAACTTACCATTGACAATTAAGTATTTTTATAATCAGAAGAGAAAAAGAACCCTGTTTTAGAAAGAATGGACAGGAGATCAGTGAAGACCAGGCTGCCAACAAGCGCTTGTGGAATTCCTACTGTGTACCTTTCACTAATCAACTCCATGGTCAAGATTTATGCCTGATATAATTAGAGGGTGACTTCCCACAGCTTTTGGAATCTGCCCCTTCAACCAGCCACAAAAACCATTTCCACAACGGGAGCCCCTGAAATGTCAACTGACATAATTTTTGCCATGATAATCCTTCATGTGATACCATCTTTCAATGAAGGAGATGTCTCTGGTGTGACAGCCTTTTCAAAATCCAGTAAGACAGTTGTTAGTAGTTTTTCTTTTTCTGTGAAAGTCTTAGAAGTTAATTCAACAGTGTTTTTAACATTCTGTATTGTTTTTGTCCTCCTGGGCTGTTTATTTAAGTGAATACTATGAAAAGATTATCATTTTTCGTTATTTAGGAAATATTGCTCTCAATGATTGTGTGTTTTTTATTTTTGCTTTTATTGCAAAATGATTTGATAAATATGTCTTACTGTGACATAAAAGCAAAGATTTGTGTAGGATGTTTTTGTACCAGCTCATTACAATGTGTATGTGTATTTTGAGAAGGGGGCTTTAAATAAAAATATTTTCCAGAGAGTCACAAAATGTCTTATTCACACTTTGCTTGTAAGAACAGGATGCATCTGACAGCCCGTTTCTGCCTCTGTCGTGGCTGTCAAAGCTCGGGGCCCTTCTTCCTCAGCTCCCTGTCAGGGAGCTTGCTTCCCCTCTCCAGTTGCTCAAACTGCTTTAGAAAGCTGATGAGGCCTGAATACAGTCTTCCCTGGTGGCCCCAGCAAGCCATAGTCTCCCTCTGTGTCTGAGGTGGCAATAGCCTTTCTTTTTGTGATCAGAGTAGAAATGAAGTGATTGGGGGATGGCAAAGCTTTTGTATTTGATTCTAAATGCCCAGTTTTGTAAATACAGTGATCTACAGGGGAGTCCTCACATCGCCTAGCTCCAGTAGACAAGAAATAAATCCCAAGCCAGAAAAAAACGCATAGGATCCTCAAGTAAAAGTAGAGATTGGGATGCTGTGGATAACTCTTGCCCCAGGTTTCTTTTCAAGTTTATTCCCATAAATCACATCTGCCGCGCTATTCCCTGGCCCCTCTTGCATCCATCCAGCTTCATCACCAACTTACTGGCAGTTCTCACCCTTAAGCCTTTCGTCATATGGATCTTTCCTGGAATACCCTTCTCCCCCATTTTTTCAAGGTCCAGATGACATGTCATTCCCCACATGATGCTTCCTAGAGCCCATCTGGTTGGGAATCACCCTCCTCCCTGTGAGCTGCACCATTATTAAAGTCTTGATGGCATTCAGCCTGGTACTGGAGTGGGTGTTTACATATGGGGCCTCACTAGTACATTATTAGGCTCTTTAGAGATAAGAATAAGGCCTGTGTCTTATTCCTCTCTCGTTTTCCACAGTTTATTGTTCAGAGTTTTGCACATATTAGGCACGAAGTAAGGTGGTGGTGGTGTTTAATTCGAATTCCCAACATTTATTTATTTTTATGGTGAGGTGTTGATTAGAGAAAAAAAAGAAAGGCACAAAAAGTAATTTGCAGGAATTGGTAATAATCACATCTAACAACTTGTGCAGTGATTTGCAGTTTTACAAAAAGGCGTTGGCATATCATAATAAGGAAGACTTAATGGCAAAACCTGGTCTGGGACGTCTTTTTAGATAAAATCTAAAAGGCGCCAAGAAAAAGCCGTGAGTGGAGCAGTTTCCCTTTGTCCTGCCTGCATCTTCCATGTGCAAGGAAGGCTGGTAGGGGCTTTTCATGCATTGGTACCTGTACCAACTCAAATTTCAGTCTGTTTTTTGGGTTTTTGGGGGGTTTTTATTTTTGTTTTTTTTTTTTTGCTAGACAAATTCTGAAAGAGCTGTAGCACTGCTGTCTGTTTTTATTATGATAATAAAGGGGCTACTTCCAAGGCTGTTAATGTTTTCTACCATGCTGAGATAGGTGACTGTCAACTTTATGCAGTCAGAATACAACTGGGCTTTTCACATACCTTCTGGAATTAGTTAATTTTTCCTTATTTTCTTCTTCTCTCTCTGTCTCCTCTTCCCATTCTCTTTTTCCACAGAAGGTTTAAATATCAGGGTGAGAAAAGAGAAAATAAAAGATGATATAATGATAAAACTGAAAATTAAACATATAATTTCAAATTTTGTATTGCTTGTAATTTTTTTTCTTGCAAAAAGACCAGGTGATAAAATTAATGTTCCAAGTTAAACATAAAATGATAAAAATGTACTGGCCATAGGCTTTTCTCCTTTGGAAGATTGGTTGAAAACATTTTTAATAGTACATTGTAAAAATCATGTCTAACTACAAACAGGATGCAAGAATTACTGCGCCAAGCAAAAATCTTAAATTAATACTAGAATATATGAAGTAAAATGTGAATTTATACCTTTATCCTTCTGCTCAATACCACTCTTTTTTCCAGAAGGGAACTTTGTTAAACATTCTATATATATTTTTGCAAACCTTTACCTATGCATCTATACATATATGCACATACATAGGTAGATCAAAATTGACTTGTATCCTACTATACACATTTCTCTGCAATTTGCTTTTTGCACTTTGAATATAACTTTGGGGAGCTTTCCATATCAAAATGTAAGGCTCTACCACGTTGCGTTTATAGATACATAGTTTATGATCTTTTCTATAATGATTGACACATAGGTAATTTTCAGGGGTTTTTGGCAGTAAATTTTGTTGTACAGATACAGGCATACCTTGGAGTTATTGCAACCCAGGTTTGGTTCCAGACCACTGCAATAAAGTGATAATTGCAAAAGTCACATGAACCGTTTGGTTTTCTGATGTATATAAAAGTTATGTTTGTACTATGCTGTAGTCTAGTAAGTGCAATAGCATAATGTGTTAAAAAATATACAGACCTTAATTAAAAATACTTGATTGCTAAAAAATGCTAACAACTATGTGAGCCCTCAGCAAGTGGAGGGTGGAGGGTTTGTTTTTTTTTTTTTGGCTGGTGGAGGGTCTTGCCTTGATGTTGATGGCTGCTGACTGATCAGGGTGGTGGTTGCTGAAGGTTGGGGTGGATGTGACAATTTATTAAAATAAGACAACAGTGAAGTTTGCCACATCGACTGACTCTTCCTTTCACAAAAGACTTCGCTGTAGCATGCAATACTGATTGATAGCATTTTACCCACAGTAGAACTTCTTTCAAAATTGGAGTCAGTCCTCTCCAACGTTGCTGCTGCTTTTTCAACTATAAGTGTATGGAATATTCTACCTCCTTTGTTGTCATTTCAACAACGTTCACGGCATCTTCACCAGGAATAGAGTCCATCTCAAGAAACTACTTTTTTTGCTCATCCGTAAGACATTTGATCATGAGATTGCAGCAATTCAGTCCCATTTTCAGGCGCCACTTTTTCTACCACATCTGCAGTTACTTCTTCCACCAAAGTCTTAAACCCTTCAAAGTCATCCATAAGCGTTGGAATCAACTTCTTTGAAACTCCTGTCAATGTTGATATTTTGACCTCCTCCCATGAATCACACATGTTCTTAGTGGCATCTAGAATGGTGAATCTCTTCCAGAAGGTTTTCAATGTATTTTGCCAAGATCCATCAGAGGAATCACTATCTATGGCAGCTATAGCCTTATGAAATGTATTTCTTAAAAATTAAGACCTGAAAGTCTAAATTAGTCCTCGATCCATGGGCTGCAGAATGTATGTTGTCTTAGCAGGCATGAAAACAACATTCATCTCCGTCAGAGCTCTTGGGTGACCAGGTGCATTGTCAAGGAGCAGAAATATTTGGAAAGGAAACTTTTTTTTTCTGAGCAGAGAATCTCAACAGTGGGCTTAAAATATTCAGTAAATCATGCTGTAAACAAATGTGCTGTCATCCCAGCCTTGTTGTTCTATTTATAGAGCACAAGTGAGGTAGATTTAGCATAATCCATAAGGGCCCTAGGATTTTTGGAATGATAAATAAGCATTGGCTTCACCTAAAGTCACCAACTACATTAGCCCCTAACAAGAAAGTCAGCCTGTCCTTTGAAGCTTTAAAGCCAGGCATCGATTTCTCCTCTCTACCTATGAAAGTCCTAGATGGCATCTTCTTCCAATAGAAGGCTGTTCCATCTACATGGAAAATCTGTTGTTGAGTGGAGCCACCTTCATCAATGATCTTAGCTAGATATTCTGGATAACTTGCTTCGGCTTCTCCCTCAGCACTTGCCGCTTCACCTTGCACTTTTATGTTATAGAGACAGCTTCTTTCCTTTAAATGTCTTGAACCAACCTCTTCTAGCTTCAAACTTTTCTTCTGCAGGTTCCTCACCTCTCCCTGCCTTCATAGAATTGAAGAGATCTAGAACCTTGCTCTGGGCTAGGCTTTGGTTTAAGGAAATGTGGCTGATGTGATCTTTTATCCAGACTGCTCAAACTTTTTCCACAACAGCAATAAGGCTGTTTCGCTCTCTTGTCATCTGTGTGTTCACTGGAGTGACTTCTAATTTCCTTTAAGAACTTTCCATTTGCATTCGCGACTTGGCCAACTGTTTGGCACAAAAGGCCTAGCTTGTGGCCTATCTTGGCTTTTGACATGACTTCCTCACAAAGCTTGATCATTTCTAGCTTTGGATTTAAAGAGAAGTGCAACTCTTCCTTTCTCTTGAACACTTAGCGACCATTCCAGAGTTACTAATTGGCCTGTTTTCATTATTGTTGTGTCTCAGGAAATAGAGTGCCCAGAGGAGAGGGAGAGAGACAGGGGGATGGCTGGTGGTTGGAGCAGTCACAACACAGAACGCAATAAATTTATCAATTAAGTTCACCGTCTTACATGGGTGTGGTTTGTGGCACCCCCAAAAATTACAATAGTAACACCAAAAGTAACTTATCACAGATCACCATAACAGATATAGTACTAATAAAAAAGTTTGAAATATTGGGAGAATTACCAAAGTGTGACACGGAGACAAGAAGTGATCACACGCTATTGGAAAAAGGGTGCCAATAGACTTGCTCCATGCGGGGTTGCCACAAACCTTCAATCTGGAAAAAGTACAATATCTGCAAAACACGATCAAGTGAAGCACAATAAAATGAAGTATGTTTGTATATCTTTTTCATATGTATGAACATATCTCTAAGACAGAGTTCCAAAAGTAGAATTGCTAGGGCGAGGTTTAAGCATATTTAATGTGTAGGGTTCCTTCCAAATTGTGCCCAATTTGGCTGAAGCAAGTTGCTGATACCAATAACGTAAGAGAACATGCTTTTCCCGTGCATCTTCTAGCATTGAGTGTTATTCATTTTTTTCTTAATATCTTCAACAAATTGGACAACAGGTAGCTCATTACTTGTTATTTCTCCTATTATGAGACAACTTGAGCATCTTGTGTCCGTCGTATTTTTTGAACGTGAATTATTTACCTTTTCTCCCATCCCCGTTTATCTTCCTGTTTATTCTTGCTCTGATGACACATTTTGAAAATTACTGGAAATTCATTATACATTTTATATATAGTAGAACAAGTTCCTTCTTATTTTTCTTTGCCAGAATTTTTTTTTTAGCTCATCTTGCACGTGTACTCTTCCACATGTATTTTACAATCAACCTGACAAATTCCATAGAAAATTCTCTTTGGGATTCTGTTGCAGTCTGCATTGAATCTATAAATAAATTTTAGGAAAGTTTACGTGTTTACGAGATTGAGTTTTCCAGCCAGGAATATGGTTAACCTCTCTGCTGACAGGTTTTTATTTGTAGCTTTTTATAAAATGTTATAGCGGGTGTACATTTTTTGTTTGTATTAATGCTGGTATGTTGTACTTTTTGCCACCATTGTGAATAGGAAATTTTCCCCTTATGTTCTAATGATTATTAAAGATACATGGGAAAAGTATTGGTTTTTGTTTACCTTGTTTAAGACACTTTATGGTATACTTTCATTAATTCTTGCATATGTTCAGTGGATTTTCTTGGATTAAGAAATTCTTTCTTTAGTTACAAAAATATATATATTGTAGTAAAATTTCCAAAGTCTAAATTTATAAAATAAAAAGAGAAAATGCTCCTTCATCACTTTTAACAGTTCTGCAATATGAATAGTTTTTTTACTTACAATGTCTTAGGCTTATTTTCATGTTAGTACATATAAATGTACTTTATTCTTTTGAAAAACTGCATATTTGTAGTATGGATAATTGTGATTTACTTTTATCCAAGTGATGTATATGTGCATAGCTAAATAAATCAATAGCAGATAACACTGAAAGGCTTATAATGAAAAAATTCAGTATCCTACCACAGCCCTTTCCACCTCTGTCCACCTTCCCCAGAGGCCACAACTTTAAATAATTTTTTATTTTTTTCTTGCATTTATCTTCATATTTCTAAATGCTCTGATTATACTGCTCTTTCTTGGTGTATCAACTTCTATTGATTTTCTAGGTGAGAATTTGCTGTTTTAAATCCCTTTCTTCTGCTCCTTCAGTTCCTCCCTGATAATACATATCATAATTTGGTTTTTTTAAACCAATAGCTGCTATTTACACTATAACTGTTTAACATTGTTTACTGCTAGACCAAATAGTATACCATGCTTTGATTTTTGTCTTGAATTTTCTAGGTGAGTGATCACTTTGATTCTTCTATTCCTACGATTATGCTACTCTTACCTTTTTCTTGTGTTATCTTATTGGCTAAGACTTCTAGAATAATGTTGAATAGTAACAATAACATTGGTTATTCTTATCTTGTCCCCAGCTTTTGCAGAAATGCCTTGAATGCTGATTGATTGTTTAGAAATCTACATTTAACTGTCTCAACCCAAATAATTTTTGATACTCAAAAACAAAATAGTTTTTTAAAATAATGTTTTTAGAAAATGACGCTTGTATGGACACCTTCTCTATCTATTGATGGTCTCGATTTTTTTTCTAGCTTAATGAAAGCAGGATACAGTAATAAAACTATCATTAAATGCTGATTTAAAAAAAAAACTCAGATGTACAAAATCCATAAAAAACAAAACTAAAAGAAAAAATAAAAACCTTAACCATGCATTCCTCAGTGGTGAGATTGCTATGAAGCTCACCTACATCTAGGGCATTGTCAGTAAGAGCAACATGAATGAAAGTTGGGAGGTGACAGGAAGGTTTAATCTATGCAGGAACAGGGTATTAAAAGAAAGTGGAGGCCAGTCTCTCAGAAAAAAAGGATAATGGGGTAGAATTCTTCAAGTACTTAGATCATGAATAAAAATAATAATACTATACAAGGCAATTTTATGATCTGTGATTATTAGGAAAGATTAACAGTAAGTCTAACTTGGTATTTAACCATAATTGTTCAATGTGTACACTAATGACATAACATGCTATACATTTAAACTGAAAACTACTCTTTCCTGTCCTTTTCTTTTGTGTCTTTTTTGAGTAAGAGAGAAAAAGGGGACAATGGCTGTGATAAATTGTCATTTCCTAAGTGCTCCATGTCCCTGGGGATCCTTGCACAGTGTGTGTTAGGAAAAGCAAGACAATCTAAGCTTTTCCTGCGTAATAGAGAAGGAGCAAACTGGAGGGTGGAGGGTGGCTGCTGACCACAGGCCACTTGTCACAGCAGCACAGCACGTGCCTCGTGGATGCAGGTGTGCAGAGCCTACCTGGGGCTTATCAGTTCTCTCAGGCGTAACAGTCACCTGTTTCCTGCCTCTCTTTCCCGCTCCCCAATACCAACCTGAAAGCTTCTATTAGTAGCATAAAACACTACATCCCTGGCACACACCCAGCTCAGTTTTTCCTCTTTGAAGATCTGGCGGGCAGTCTCTAATCAGAGTCCTTCTCCATGCACTCCAGCGAGGGCTTGAGGGTGGCACAGAGACACCGTAGCACTCTGCCTGTAGGACTCCCTTCCATTATCGTGTCCTGCTACTGAGCCCTAGATAAAATCTCTTCCTGCCTGGAATACCTGGAGTAGGTTCTGCTTTCCTGTCCAAACCCCAACAGATGCAGTATCATTCTCTCATTTTTTCAATGTCCTAAGAGGTAGCTAGTTTACCTGCCTATTAAAACAAAAGACATAAACCCAAGATTTAGGATTTTAGTGAAAGGAGAATCTACAAGGGAAGAGGGACAGCTGAACAAAGCAACTGCCTGCTGTCTTCCTGCTGCTTCCCCTTTCTTTGCAGGTCTCCAGCTAGATTTTTCTCCCGTCACCATGCCTTCTCCATGCACTAATGTATTATCACCCTTTGAAGCCAAGAGCAGCATATGAGAAAACACTAACCCTTGCCCATGGCAGACATCAATAATTGATCACAGCAGTCCTGCCTGCTGATCGCTGATTTGGCCCACATTCTTTGCAGTGCGGTGTGATCTGGCCAGCCACTATGAATCAGTTGAAAGTGGCATGTGAAAAACCTTATGTATTGCCGCACAGCTTTAACCAAAAAACCCTCAAAGACATAAAAACCATGATGTTTACACAAAAACAGTTGTATTCAGAGAGTGACAGGGGGATCATACATCTTTTTCTTTTAGGTTTTATAAATAATCTGTCATTCCAACAGGGAGACTAAATGCTTTAATTATGACTAAAGTGCAGTTCCAGCCTCTGTTCATGGGCTTCCTTTTGAAATGTAACCACAAGTTCTGAAATGTGAAGGACCCATTCTGAACACGTTCCCTCAGCTTTACTATTGAGGTCATCTTGCCAAGTAAGTACCTAATACACAACCACACCATAAAACATGACTGTTTCCCCAACAACGTAATTGAAACAGATGTTCTAAGAGATAGTTTTACTCTTTAGTGATGTCATCTCATTAGGGATAAATCCTTCTTTGTTCTTTTTTATGAGTCACTTCAACTCATTCTATGAGAGTTTTGTATGTGTAGAAGTTGTTGCCAGTTGGTTGCTAGCTTCTGATTTATTTTGATTGAGGCTTAGACATGATATATGTCATTAAGTTCTCACTGTTTCAGATTTCCTATATGTGATACAGTAGTATAGCCATTTATTGGTCCAGTAATATAACCATATATTTTAGGATATAGTTTGTACAAGGCAGAAATTGTAATACCTTTGTGGAATCCATTTAAAATGAACTGACAGTGATTTTCCATCAATGTGGAGCTGCAGTGAATCCCTATAGTTCAAAGATAATGCATTCCATGAAACATTTGGTCATTTACATTAATAAAATGACATGCAAAAGAAATAAACTTTCTTTGCATTTTATTACACACTTGTAAATATGTTGGAGAATGTCAAGAATTTAGTTTTAAGGTTCAATATATCAACACCAAGGACTGTTACTTTTTAACTGTTTATTTTACAATGAGTGCTGAAAGCTTGGAGTGTGTTGCTTTTATGGTAATTGAAGTTTGTCATCTTTCACTCGGTTGCCTATTTGTAATGTTACTCCTGAGAAAAGTCACCCGAAAATGTGAAACGTACCCAGACAGGGATAAGCAGAGCATGGTGTAGTTATTAAGTTCAATTCAAACATCATTTTTTATCAACCCCTGCAAGGTGATGGGAGCCATTTTGGAAGCTGGAGGCTCAAACATGCGTAAGGAAATAGTCTCTGCCCTCACAGAATTCACGGTCCAACTCTGGACACCAGGATATTAGCAACGAACACCAATCTTTTAGTTCTTTAACTGCAGGCTCGCTTCCTCAGCTCCTTCATATGTTTGCTCAAAGGTCATCTACCCAGTGGGGCCTTCTTAGACCACCCTATTTTAATCCTGCATCTTCCCTCCCAGCTCTTAGCACTTGTTATTCTTCTATCCGGGTTTATAGCACTTATTAATAGAGTATGTTATTAGCAGATAACGTACTACATTTTTAAAGATCTATCCTTCAAGTTTATTATCAATTTCCTCCCATTGGAAGGTAAATTCCACAAGATTTGAGATTTTCATCTGTTCTGTTCATTGATGAATCCCTCCTAGAACATGCCTGATGCAGAATAGGCAGTCAATAAATACATGAATAGGGAGGAATCATCCTAAGGGGGCTGGGAAAGGATTCAAAGAGAAAGTAACATTTGAACTAGACCTTGAAGAAGGGATAGAAGTCTGCAGGGGAGATGCAGCTTTCCAGGAGGGATCACCATGAGCAAGGCTCATGTCCCGGGAGAAGAGAGTGGCCTAGGGGTGTCCAGGCAGCCAGGGTTGTAGGATTAAGGGAAAGGGGGTAGGAGGAGGAAATGAAAGAAGTTGGGGCCAGATGGTGAGGGGCCAGATAAAAATAAAAATTAGCATGTAAATGGCCGTGCTTTGCCCAATCAAAAGGAGAATTTCTTTCTTAAAAGCGATGGCTGTTTTCCTGATTTTTATGACTTCAGCTCATAAATAAAATCTTTAGAGCTACTAACATGTCAGCCTGCTGAGGTTAGCAGCAGAGGGTGACTGAGGAAGATGGTGGCCCGTGGATAGTCACATGATTAGCAAGGGACATCTCAGAGTCTGCAAACCTGGACCTCCCTGTACCAGACAAGGCTAAGGAACAACTTTAGAAAGGACTGGATGTTAGAATCATCATCATCTTGAATCATGGGGAGGTTAGGTTCTTAGAATAAAGGCAGAGCCAGTTCTGAAGTTTCTGAATGAGGAGGAAGGCGGAGAAAGTGGTGGTGCAGAGGCTGTGAACTTCAGTGGTGAAGCAGCCCAGGGAGCTGGAAAAGGACCACCACTCTGGAGGGGCAGGGAGGGGCCTGGTGATGGTCCAGGGCTTGGGAGCGAGGCCACAGGGACCTCAGCACCGGAGAGGCATGGGGATGGCACAGGGTGTGTGCTGGGTGGATCTAGTTAATAGAGAGCCTTGTGAATTGTCACCCTGTAGGCCCAACCAAAAAGTAAGCAGGCCAACCCCTTCCAGGCTAAGCCACTTTCCAATAATTGAAACACTCCTTGCATATCCCAAGTGTCATCTTATATTACCCTGAAAATAGCTGCTCCATTTAGGGTTGCATTTAATAGGGCTTGCACAGCGAAGGTAAAGAAGGGTGCAATCTGTTCTCATCCTACATCTTTGGTCAAGGGCATTTACTCCTCTGAGGGGTGGGGGTGGGGACAGGATAATGTGTAATTTATGGTAAATTATCATAGATATTTATAGATACATTTTACCCATAAGATTGTCTTATTGTATTTTATATGCCTGATTTACACTTCTGAAAGAAGGCAAGGCAACTCTTATTTTTTCATATGCACATTAAAGCACACGTATTCATTTATATTAAAATAACATTGATAGCATTTTGTGTCTTGTCACTATTAAAAATAAAACAGTAGAATTTACAAAGAATAACAAAATTTGCTAATGCAAAGTACCACAGTGTCTCATTGTTACGCAGTTATAGCATCTCCATATTTTAAGGAATTTGCAATCATGTAAAATGTATTGAATTTGATAGACTCCCACTATAAAACAGCTGAATGCTTCATAACAACCAACAAAGGGGTTGCATTTTTTCTGCTTGGCAGATTAACTGCTAGTTTTGTTTCCTGCCAGATCACTCGCTGTAACGTAAGTAATAAATCAGGATTATTTTCTTCCTTTTTAGGGTTTGTTTGGTTTTTTTTTTTTTTAAGTCTACCAAACTCTTTTTTGGTGAGTAGAAAGACCTGGCACCTAATCTGTACGTGTTCCCTCCTTTCCTCAACAATGTCATTCAAATTCAAACACTTAAAGATGAAATGGATGTAAAGATGTCCCGGCATGGAGAAAGAAGCCATAAAAACACACCTTGAGAAATGGGAGTTCAGGGAAGCGGGACAGGCGTTCCCATCAATGTTACTTTGGTGTGTTCTTGTGTGTTCTTGGCATGGGTGTCTGAGGTTTTTTTTTTAAACCCTTTAATGAGTATACTTGACATACAATAAACTGTACATATTTAAAGTGTACTACATAAGTTTTGACGCATGAAACCACCTCCACAGTCAAGATAATGAACACATCCATTACCCCCAAAAGTGTACTGTTGTCTGTCTTAGTAGTTCATTGCTTTTTGTCTGACTGTTAATCAGCAATATGATTGTATATCAATGTATCACTATATATACCACAATTTGCTTATCCATTCACCTGTTCATGGGCATCTGGGTCATTTCCATTTTTTGACTATTACAGATAAAGCCATTATGAATATTTACGTACACATTTCTGTAAGGTTGCATGCCCTCCTTTCTCTATGAGTGGAGTGGCTGGATCAAACAGTGGATAACTTTTTAAGAAACTGCTGGACTGCTTTCTGAAGTAGTTGTGTCATTTTATATTCAGACTTGCAGTATGTGAGAGTTCCAGTTGCATCATATCCTAGCCGACACTTCGTATGGTCAGACTTTTTGATTTTAGAAACTCAAATAGGTTTGTGGTAGAATGTCATTATAGTTTTAACTTGTATTTCCCTAATGATGAATCATGTTGAGCATCTCTTCATGTGCTAATTTGCATTTGTGTCTATTCTTTGGTGAAGTGTCTGTTCAAATATTTTGTCCATTTTTTAACTTGGGTTTGTTTTCATATTATTGAGTTTTGAGAATTCTTTATGGATTCTGAATTAAAGTCCTTTATCAAATTAGGTGATTTGCATTTATTTCTCTTAGTCCATGGCTTATTTTTTCATTCAGGTAATAATGAGTTTCTAGGAGCAGAGTTTTTAAATCTTGATGAAGTTCAATATATCTTTTCTTTTATTGATCATCATTTTGGTGTCATATCTAAGAGATCTTTGCCTAACCCAATATAGATAATTTTCCTATGTTTCCTCCTGGAAGTTTTATTTTGAATTAATTATTGTATATCATGTAGGGGATGGATTAATTAAAACAATTTTATGCATATGGATATCCAATTGTTTCAGCACCATTTGTTGAAAAGATATATTTTTTTCTCCCAAATTGTCTTTTAGCCCTTTTCAAAAATCAATCTGGACTCTTTATTTTGTTCCACTAATTTGTCTAACTTGATATCAGTACCATACTATCTTGATTACTGTAGATTTATAATAGATCTTGAAATCAGGTAGTATAACTCCAACATTGTTCTCCTTTTTAAAGTTGCTTTGGATTTTCTAGCTCCTTTGCATTTTCATATAAATTTTAATTGAGATTGCAAAGAATTTATAGATGAATTTGGAAAATAAGACAATAATGAGCCTTTTGATGCATAACTATATCTTCATTTATTTCCATCTTCGTAACTTTCTCAGCTAGACTTTGTAGATTTAAGTGTGCAGGTTTTGCTCATTTTTTATCGGAATCATCTCTTAGAATTTCATATTTTGATGTTATCATAAATGGTATTTTTATTTCCATTTCCAATTGTTCACTCATTGATAGTATATGAAGTACAGATAATTTTTATATATTGCCTTTGTGTCCTGCAAAGTTGCCAAACTCCTATATTAGTTATAGTAGACTTGTTATTATCCTGTAAACTTTTATGCATAGATGAACATGTGCTCTGCAAGTAATGAGAAGCTTACTTCTTTCTTTCCAGTCCAGATGTCTTTTATTTCTTTTGCTTATTCCCTGGTTAGAACCTCCATTACAATGTTGAATAGATGTGGTGAGGGCAGACATTGTTGCTTTGTTCTTAGTCTTAGGTGGAGAGCATCATTCAGTCTTTTGTCATTAAGTAAGGTATTAGCTGTAGGTTTTCTTAGATGCCGTCTATCAGGTTGAGAAAGTTTCCTTCTATTCCTAGTTTGCTTAGAGTTTTTATCAGTAATGAATACTGGATTTTGTCAAACACTTTTTCTGAGTCTAGTGTGGTGATGATATGGTTTTTCTTTCCTAGTCTGTTAACATGGTGAGTTACATTGATTGGAATTTGAATGTGAAAGCAATCCTGCATTCTTGCCATAAACACCACATGGTCACGCTGTATTACCATTTTTATATGTTATTGGATTTAATTAGCTAAAGTTTTGTCC
This sequence comes from Daubentonia madagascariensis, assembly GCA_023783475.1. NCBI lineage: Eukaryota > Metazoa > Chordata > Mammalia > Primates > Daubentoniidae > Daubentonia > Daubentonia madagascariensis. The sequence continues at coordinate 19,172,715 of JAKFHU010001815.1, read as the reverse complement.
AGGATTTTTGCATCTGTGTTCATGAAGATATTGGTCTGTAGTTTTCTTTTCCTGTAATCATTTATTATGGTTTTGGTAAGGGTAAAGTTTGTCTCATAGAATGAATTTGGAAATATTCTCATCTCTTCAATTTTCTGTAAGACTTTGTATAAAATTGGTATGACTTCTTTCCTTAATGTTTGGTACAATTCACCAGTGAAGCAATTTGGGCATTGAATTTTATTTATTAATTTTTGTAGGAAGGCTTTTAGCTACAGATTCATTTTTTAAACTAGTCTGCTTCAAGTTGTCACACAGCCAACTGATGCACTTTTCATTTTTTTAAAAAACTTTTTTGTCTCTGTTTCATGTTATATAGTTCTTACTGTTGTGTCTCCAAGTTTACTCATATTTTCTTCTGTGGTAAATAATCAGCTGTTAATTGCATCCAGTGTGTTTTTCATCTCAGGCACCATGTTTTTAATCATTAAAAGTTTGATTTGGGTCTTTTTTATATCCTTCATGTCTCTATTTAATCTGCTCAACTCTGTCTTATTTATTATATTGAATGCAGTTATACTGTTTTTAATGTCTTTGTGTACTAATTTTATCATCTATATAATTTCTGTGTTGATTTTGATTGATTATTTTTACTCCTCTTTATGGATGTTTTCTTCTTTGCATGCCTAGTTAAGTATTATGTTTAACTGAATGCTGGCCATTGTGGATTTTAACTTGTCGCATGCTGGATATTTTTCTATTTCTATAAATATTCTTTTGTTCTGGTGTGTAATTAAATTACTTGGAAACAGCTTAAAAATTTCAGTTCTTGCTTTTAAGATTTGTTAGCCCTAGTCTGGACCCAAACTGTGTTTATTCTAAGGCTAGTTTTACTCCACCACTTAGGCAAAACTCTTCTGAGCACTGGACCTTACACCCCCACGAATTATAAGGTGTTCTACCCTGACTGGTGAGAACAGGGACTACTCCCAATCCTGTGTGAGTCAGGGATCATCTCCTTCCCATCTGCCCCTTTCAGGAGTTGATTTCCCTGGCTTTGGGTAGTTGGATTACATGCATGCACTAATCAATACTCAGCTAAAGGGTGCATGGGGACCCTCTGCAAATCTCCGGAGCTCTCTTTCTGTGCAAATCTTTCCACTGTGGCACTCTCCTGTGCAAGGTCTAGCTGCCTCCACCTCTGTGGACTCTCCTCTCTATGTCCTCCAATTAGGGTGTCATTGTGCCCTGTCTGGGTACTCCTTCTTCATGTCATGGCCTGGAAAGTCTTACTACATAGTAAGCTGGAGCAATTGTAGGGCTCATCTTGTTTGTTTCCCATCTTGCAGGGATCACTGTCCTTCATTGTCAGTGTCCAGTGTTAGAAAACTGTTGTTTCATACATTGTGTCTAATTTTTAGTTGTTTCGAGTGGAAGGGTAAATGTGGTACCTGTTATTGTAGCTTGGCCAGAATTGGAAGTCTAGTTTTTTTTTTTTTGGTCAAAATTGGAAGTCTCTGTGGGCTTTGGTTGATCCAGAGTGGTCCAGAGACCTTCTTCTGGTCACTCCTAATCTCTGATCATTCCAACATGCACCCCATGGGATCCAGAACCCTCACAAAAGCTGCCACACTTGCCCCAACTGTAGCCCCGTGTATGGTAAAGAGGACTTTGCTTTCATTTCCAGATTTACACCTGAGGAAACCCAAGCTGTGCAGTTTTATTTGTTAATGAATGTACATATTTTTTAAAATCAGAATTATTGCCTGGCTTATTATTTAGTTTACAACTTTCTAATCTCGGAATTAATCAAGTAATAGATTCTGAAATTAGGTGCTGAGAATAGCAGATAATTATCCTTATTGGTCTTTACATTCTTTAACCTTATCTTTGTATATTATAGTTTTCTCACCGGTTCTTAGAGCTGATATAAAGCTGATATGTGTTTTTCGACACTGAGGAAATTCTTATTAAGTCAGACCTTTTTATAGATCTACCTCACTTTACATAATACTTATGCTTTAAAACTATGTGTAAAAATCAAATGGAAAATGTATTTTTGGTTTTGTTCTTCAATAAAATTTTGTGATAATCAAAGATATTTATTTTTGAATGACAAGTAAGCACTTCCTCTTCTCTGTGTGCTATAGAACCATATTTTCATTTCTTGAATAAATTGACTGAAGGTAAGCTTGCCCCCATCACCTCCTCTGCCTCCTCACTGGGAAATTTTGATCACTGGGGCAGAGATTAGGCTGAACTTTAACACTGAGTGCCATTTGAGGTATTTGCCTAAGTAAATACAACCTACAAACATAATTGATTGTATGATAAATATTTTAACTACTTTAGAAGTTTCTAAATACTTGAAAAGCGGCTTCTTTACATATAAGTGAGACAATTGCAAAGTAATCAGAGACCCTATATTTCCTAAGAGTGATTCTTAAACTCTTTGGTCTCAGGATTCCTTTTTCCTCTTAAAAATTATTAAGGACTCTAAAGAACTTTTGTTCCTGTCACTCATATCTATTAGTATTTATCATATTAGAAATTAAAACTCAGAAGTATTTAAAATATGTGTTTTATTCATTTGGAAATTACAAACACATGTTCATTTTTTGCTGCGTCATCATTTATTCTTAAGTGAAACTAGTTCTTCTTCCTCCTCCCCCTCCCCCTCCCCCTCCTCTTCCTCTTCCTCTTCTTCAGCTTTTTCTTCTTCATCTTTTTCTCCCACCATGAGTGCGTGCATGGCAGAGAAGTGTATGATAACAGCTGGTACAGTTTGGTAGCACTGCTTAATTCATGCTAAGGAATCTGCGGTTTTCTAGCCATTGCTTTTATATGATTAGTACAAATGACAACATAACAGAAAAGGCACATTATGTCTTAGTATTATTTTATTATTGTTTAAATAATTTTGACTTCATGAACCACCAGAAAGCACTTTAAGAATCTTCAGGGTTTCCCAGACCATTTCAGAACTACTCCTAGGCTAATGTTTTGATGAAATGATCACAAATATTTATACCATATATTAAAAATGAAATAGAATGGTATGTGTTCTTTTTTGTCTGGTTTCTTCACTCAACATTATGCTTGTAAGATTCCTTCATGTTACTATTTGTTGTAATCTGTTCATTTTATTTCTGTGTATAATTATGTTTATATATATATTTATGGCATGAATATGCCATGGTTTCTATATCCCTTCTATCAATAGTCATTTATGTTTCTTGGTTTTGATTATTATGAGTAAGCCTACTGTGTGCAGTGTTGCATACAAACTTTTGGGGTATATACCTATGTATGCCTTTCTATTGAGCTTAGACTGGGGATAGTTAGGCTGGGTCATAGAGTCATAAATTTTACATTTGTGCAGTACTAGTGGATGCTGCTGAATAGTTTTCCAAGTGTTTTAAACCAATTTACACTCCCACCGACAGTGTCTGAGAATTCAAGTGTCTTTGCATCCTGGCTAACATTTAGCTTTTTTTTTTTTTTTTTTGGTTTGAGCATTCTGGGATGTGTGCAGTGGTGCTTTACTTTTCATTTCCCAGATGACTAATAGAATGAAACATCTTGTTCCTAGGCAGGCAGTCTTCACTTTGCACAGGGCTGCAGGACTGTAAAAATGATCGTGTAAGATGAAATTGTGCAAAGCTAACTTAATCAATGGAGAAAATTATAATTGTTCTGGGACCTTTAAAACTTTTTGTGAAAAAAATATTTTGCAAGAAATCTCTCTCACTGCAAGTTATAAATATATAGGGAAATGAAAAAAATAGTAAAACTAAAATTTATCTAGTTCACTGTAATTTAAAACATTAGGAATATTGAGAATTATTTTATTTCTTTGTAAAAAATGGAATATGAGTAGTTTGGACAGTGCTTGCTTCTCATTGTATAACTTACGATACAGAGCAAGCATCTTTTCTATGTCTTGGCAGATTGTCATACTCCTTTCTAAGTTTGGCTCAGCTTCCGATAGTTTATCCCTCACATTTCCAATGTTGTGAAATATCTCTGAGAATTCCTTTATTCTGAAGACTTTTGCTGAAGTCACTGCCTCTGGGACATCTTCAACCTTCCCATCACAACCACTTTCCTCATTTATGTGGATAAGTTTGCCTACATGGAGTTCCTCTGGCTGCACATTCAGAGTCTCTCCAATGGCAGCAGTGTCAACATGCCCATAGTCGGTTATTTCTTCTCTAACTCCATTTACGTTAAATTTTAATTTCAGTTCTAATATTGTCATTCTTTTTTCCTTTCTTCTTCTTTTTTGGCGTCACTTCCTCTCTGTTGGCCAAGATTATACATTTTCGTAGAACATGTGGGTGTATCACTGGGATTCAAGGAGGCAACACAATTACGTGTTTTGCTGTCTGTGCATGAACTAAATAATAGATGCACAGTGACCAATCACTGACAGACTTTTAAAGAAGCAACATGATAGGTCACTGATCATGATGTACGACTACTATTGACCTAGTGATTTATGGATTAAAAAGCTACCAGTAAAACTTTTATTTCATGCAATTACAGTTAATAAACGTTGGCAACTGAAATTTGCATTGTGTTAGGTGACTGGTAAAAGTTACGTATGTCAGAACCATACAACATGAGCACTGCCTGTGTTTATTGGTCATATGCCTGTACTCTTTCATGAGCTATCCATATCTTTTGCCCTTTTTTAAACAGCCAATTGTCTGGCTGTTTCTTATTGATATATAGGGAATTCTTTATATATACTGGGAATTAGTATTTCTTTGGTTGTGCATTACAGATATCTTCCCTAACTCTGACTTGCCTCTTCAGTACTGTATGGCATCTTTCAATGTTATGTAGTCTGATTTATCAAATGTTCCCTTTATAGCTAGTGCTATTTTAAGAAATCATTGCCAATTCTAAGATCACAAAGATATTCTCTTATATTATCTTTCAAATGCTGTATTGTTGTGCCTTTCATATTCAGAGTTATCATCATATGGAATTGATTTTTGCAATGAGCTAAGGTTGGATACAAGATGTACTTTTCCCCACGTGGATATCCAGTTGACCTGGCCTCGTGTATTAAAAAGATCATCTTATCCCCACTGCTTTGCAGTATCAATTTTGCTATAAATCACATGCCTACATAAGTGTGAGTCTGTTTCTGGTTCTCTGTTCTGTCCATTGGTATGTTTGTCTATGCTTGCACCAATACCATACTATTTGAATTACTGTAGCTTTTTAAAAAGTTCTGGTATCTGGTATAATAAGTCTTTCTTCACAATATTTTTGGGTCCTTCTAATTCCATGTAAATTTGGAAACAGCTTGCTGATTTAATAAAAATAAACATACTGGAATTTTTATAAGTTGGTATTGAATTTATAGATAAATTCTGATAAAAATGACATATTTACTTACATATGTATGTGAACTTGTACACACGTGTGTGCATGCGCACACATATTTTTAAAACCCCCATCCTTGGTTTTTATTCATTCAGTCTTGTTTTCTAACATTCTTGGTAATTTTTAAATTTATTGCCACAGGTAGTGGCAGTAAAATGCAGAAATAATTTGAGATTCCCAGTGGTAGCTACCTTCATCCAAAGAGGATGTGCACACAGACACACACACACATTTTTAAACCCAAGGCATAATTATTATTCATTTATACAATCAATGTGTGTTTAGACTTATTCTCATGTTTATTATTTCTGTTTCATTTCATTTATTCTTTCTTCCTACTTCTATCTGAAATAATTTCCCCTTTGAGGAATAACCATTAGTTTTCTTTAATGCAGTCTTCTGGTCGAGTCTATTAGTTTCTGTTTGTATTAAAATGTCTTTATTTTCCCTTCAATTACAAAGGATATTTTATTTATAAAGGGTATTGTTACTTTGTGTAGAATGCCACTGGCTGCTGTTCACTTAGCATTTTGAAGATGCAATTCAATTGTCATGTGGCTGGCACAGTTTCTGCTGAGAAGTCAGCTGTAAGTCTTATCACTGCTTCTTTGAAGGTAACTGTTTTTATCCTTTCTGATAGCAACGTGAAATAGCAGTGTGACATATAGAGGTCTGGTTTTCCTGCTTGAAATTCACTGAACTTGGAACCGTGGTTTAAGTCTTTCATCGATTTTAGAAAAATTTCAGCTTTACTTCTTCATATATTTTGTTTCATCTGAGCCATTTTCTTTCTCCTTTCAATCTGGCACCCAACTACATACAACTCAGAACTTTTCAGTGTCCTGTGTTCTGTTTTGGTCTTTTTTGCATTTTACATCATTTGACTGTATTTTCTCTGTTTCTTTTTTTCCTTCTTTCTTTCTTTTTTGTTTTAGTTTTGAGTTCCCATTAAAATTCTACATCTTGTTATTTAATGTCTAATTTTTGAATCCTGATTTTAAAAAATTTTTATTCAGATAACACCAAATATCTGAATAATCTGTAAGTCTCTCTTTTGTATGTGCTTTCTCTGGTTTCTCTTCATTAAGTCTAACGTTCTTGGTGATATTTTATTGCCAAATATAGTACACTAAAAAATGTAGAGATAATTTGACATTCTTCATGATAGTTATCTTTATCCAAAAAGGATGTACTTTTATTTCAGGCATCACTTATGATGAGGGAGATCACTTTAATCCAAAGAGGGATTGAGTTGATTTGGAATTTGGTTTTAGCTTTGTGAATGCTGGTCTATTTCTAGTTCACCCTTCTTCTTAGGCTAGAGCCTTTGTTGGGAGAGGGGTTTTCAGCTGAAAGCCAGTGAGTCTCAAAATCCAACTCTTGTCATTCTTGCTTTAACAAAAGTTTTCTGCAGCTTCTCAGTTTCTGCTCAAGTGCCTCAAGGGAAGAACAATGCCAGATATCAGATTCACCCTTCCAAGCTTCCCTCATCTTAGGCATTTTGATTATCAAGTCTGTGCTGCTTCAGTAACCACTCAATACTTAAAAGGGAATGGGGGGGGGGGTCAAGTTTTTCAAGTTGTTCCAAGTGGGAACAGACAAAACAGACAGTTTTTGTCTGTAACAAGTTAGTCTGGAGGTTGAAATCCTGGCTTGGTTCCTTGATGAGAAACCTAGTCAGAAATCTACTTAATACCATTTATGAGGCGCCAAAAAGCTCTCTTGCTCAAGATGCCATCTTGGCTGACTTGAAACTCTAGAGAGTTATTAATGTATTAAATAGTGGAGGTGTATATTTCTTTTGAAGTCTTTGGAATAGGCTCTTTATTTGGCATACTCCATTTTGTTTCTTTGGTTAGCCTTTGAATTGAAGAGGTAGGGTTTATTGAAATACCTAGAAAGTTTTAGTAAGATTGGGGTCAGCAGGAAAGAGGAGCAAGACAAAATCCATTCCTCGGCCAATGAGACCTAGCATGAAGGTGGTGAGCAAGAGAGTACACGCTGAGAAGCAAGGTATCCAAGGCATGGTATTTGTCTTGGAAAGTGTTAAAAGCGAAATGCAAACTCTATTTACCATACTGTTATTCTAAATTAGTTTAGTACCAAAATGGAAGGAGTCAGCCTAGAAAGAATGGACTTTAGTCATAGCTCCAAACCATGCCAGCTAATTACCTAGTGAAGCTCTCTGAACATCATTATCTTTATATGTAACATGGTGACAATACCTTACTTTGGTAGTAGGAGGATTAAATGGAGAATGTATATAAAACATAGGATTATTAGGCCATTATATCTGTTAATTCCCTTTTCTTTCCCCTATCAAATTTAATGGAATTGAAAAGGAAATGATCAGAGGGGTATGGTTTTTCCAGATAGTCAGGTGTCTTTGCAAATGTATCTGTATGGTAACCCATTAAAAATGGCAGTAATGCAATTTTGGAAAGAGAGAAGTTATGTTGGTGCTTTAGGAGAATAATCATTTATTGTCAAAAACAATTGTTTCTTGATGCTACAGGCTTTCTAGGAAAAAGATGTAGTGTATAATTCTACTCTGCTGAAATTTAACTCTCTATAGGGTGGGATGTGGCAAATTGATAGGATTATGTTTATGAAATTGAACCTGAAACCTTTAAATTTCTTTCATCTGTTAAAAGTAATTCTATTTGGAAAATCAATGTAAAAAAGGAGTACTATCTGGGGGTAAATTTGAAAGAGAATTCTATTTCCTTGATAGTTATTAGTTTGGCTGAGGTCTGTGAATTGGGTCCTATTTAGAGACATTTAAAAATCTCTGTTTAAAAAATGTCCCAACCCACAATAAAAAACACGTGAACAGTACACTTTTGAATTAAAGTGTTATTGGATACATATTATAATATAAATAAATATAATATATTCTCATGTAACAATAAGTGAAATAATTTGATTATAAGGACAACTGGGATTATCTACTTTTTGAAATCTAAATTGTAACTCTCCAACTACAAAAACTAGTATCAACATGATACTTCACTCTGTGGTACTTCACTTAGTACATTTATTACTTTTTTAGTAATCAAAAAGTTTAGCTATTTATTTAGCTATTTGTAAACTAATGCTGAGCTATATCATACTTAATCTAAGGCATAAAAAATTAAAAAGGGAAAATGGCTTACCACATTTATAAATAGTTCTTTCTGGTTTGGGAAGATATTTGTTTATATTTTTTTCATAGAAAATTTTGCTGAGCTTTTTGCATGAAAATTTCAAATCAACTTTTTGGCAATTGATGTATAAAAGCAACTTTTTCTATCTAACCTAAAATGACAATTACACACTTATAAAATTATAAATAAATAATGTGGTTAAGTGGACTTTTCCTATGGGCTTTTCCGAAAATTCTCTCCCCTATAGGAAGTTGACAACAGGACACCAGATTACTCCAGAAGCACTGCCTGGTGAGTGAAGAATTAGAATAAAGAGGAATAGGCTCTGGAAGCTCAGGTTGTCCAGAGATCTGCTTCTGCAGAAATACCCCCGACAGTAGGCTAATGCCATTCTGTCACTGGTTTCTTGGTGCCAAAGGCATAGGTATCTAAAGGTATTTAAAGTGATATTTAGTTGTGTATTTAATGAAAAGTTTTAAAAAATTATACATGTCTTCTTTGAATCCCATTTCCAAAACAACGAAGTGCTGTGAAAATTTGGAATTAGAAAACTTTGATCCAATTTTTCCATTTTTCCTGCCTCAGTCTGTGTGGTTGGGCAAAGCAGTTAACTTCTCTGAACTTTATGTTTCCTCTCTGGAAATGAGAGTATTGGTCTAGAGCTCCAGATGTGGGAGTTCAACATCTGGCTCAAATAATAATTGCTTTAAACTATACATAGAGAGTATAGCTCAGAATAAATGCTGCTTGCTTCTGCACAAGATCTCCAGCTGGTCTCCGTGATTCCTTCCAGCTCTCAGGTATGTATCTTTCAAAGACATTTTTATTCCCTAGCAGAACCCAACTACTCTTTTTTCTCAATATTTTTTGATCTTATGCTATCACTAATTAATAAAAAGTCCCTCCAACCTATAAACATATATACTGAATATCTATTAATTTTTTTCAGCTATAATAGGTTCAGATTTATTGAGAGCTTCTGTTTGTCACCTAAAAGAATAAGGATTGATTATAAAGTAGTGAAAATGTATATGTAACAAACCCCAGCGTCTACATGGCCAAGTAAGTATTGCGTTTGAATGTGGTCACACGGGAAGCTACATATTTACTCTGCCGAAGCTGTCATTACTCAAACAACCTTGCAGCTCGTCTTTTGGAGTTGCCCGTAGGCTTAGGCAGGACGCCACCCGAGCAACTCTGCCCTTGGTAGTGTGTATCTCAATCTTGACCCCAAATGATAGTTTTTGACTTGCTTGTTTGAGACTCTTTTATTACTCTCGCTTCTGAATGGCAACACTGTGCAGAAATCAAGGCCAATGTCACAGGAAGTCTTTCCAGTCTGAGATTGTTCTTTGCAGACATTAAGTACTACATAAATCTTGCTAAAGAGAATGTGCTGAAGGCTCTGAAAATAGTTCAGAGGGAATTCAAAACACTTGCAATTTGAACAATTGCAGCCTCTTTGGCTTTCAGATATAAGTCGGGGTATGTGACGTATACGTACTTGCGTGTGTGTATCCACTCACATTTCCTATTTCACACACACACACTCTCATACACACGCACCTTCCTACTGAGCGCCAGGTACTGAACTTCACGATCTGTCTGCCTTATCTCACTTGATTCTTGCAATAACTATTTGAGTGATTATTTGAAGTGGACGATAACTTACTGAAATGCAGAAATTCGAATGTAGCTGTATAAAAAGAGGAACTTCCCATACTTTAGAGTCACATCGCGTGTTTGTTCATTCATTGTTCATGAAATTCTCTAGAGGAGAACAGCTACGACTTTGTTTAGTATGGTGTATTTCAGCCCTGCACAACCCTTATAATGAGTAACTCCTTTGCGTTGTAAATCTTAAATCCCTCATGGTGCATTTAAATAGAAATGTTCTTTTTATCCTGGTCTCGATAAAAGCAACTGTTTCCTATCATACATGCAATTCCCCATAGGGTGAGTTTTCTCTCCTTGCAGGGCCTTATTCTGTCTGTCATTGGTGTCATCATTTATTTAGCAGGTTTGTTAAAGAGAGAGGGCTCTGTCCTGTGTGTGGAGTCTTAGATAAGGCTAGATAAACACCAGAAAGGTCTTATATCTGCATAACTATGACATGTTCCTGGTTATTCAGTGACATTACAATTAAGACACAGGTGATCATTCACTCATTTGAGTAAGTGTGGGCCCAAGTCCTTTCTCTAAACCATAACTACTTGTAGCAAACACCTTTTAAGATGCAACCAGCCAGTGACACTAGTGTGGTCCCGTGGTCCCTACAGTGGAGTCAGTGAGTTTTGAGAGGCTGCTTTCTAGGCAACAGGTAGAATGCTGGGGTCTTTTGCAGTTCTGACCCAGTAATAAATGTTTGTTGTTGACAAATAATTGGGGTTACAGGCTAGGTTCATAAATGCACAGCTCAAATAATAATTATTTTAAAATATGCATACAGAGATTGGCCCAGAATAAATGCTGTTTCCTTAGCACAGAATCTCCAAAAGTTCTGAAAATCATCGTATTAGGGGAGGGGGGAGATGACAGAAAAACCTGTCGCCACTTACTAGCGCTTCATTTGGTTTTCAATCAATTGGAGGACTTTGCAGAAGATGGTACTTGTTAAATTGATCTCAATTAAAATCAGTCTGAGTGTGTGCTCACTCCGACACTAGCAACACAGGGCCTGGGAGCGAGTCTTGCAATTGCGCCCCTACGAGAGCACCAGCACCTGTCTCGACTACACTGGCACTTTTCCTTTTTTTAATTTTCACCTCCGCCTTTTCTTCTAAGCAGTCTTTGACCTCCGTGGCATCCCTAATGAAGTCCTTTGGATGTGTGTGCCTCTCGTTCCCCACATTGTAATGGAAATGCAGCGAGGAAAGCAGAGGCTGCCTGCAGTCTTTCACCTCTGACAGCACGGCCTGCATCCGCATGCAGCTGTCAGGACACTGATGGGGCTGCCGTGGCAGGATAATTGGGTACTTGAGGAAGATTCATAAGGCAATATGCTGCAGAGCCCCGTGTACTGCCCTGGGGCGGTAAGAGGCAGAGAGGGGAGGAAAGAAAAGAGGAGACTTCCATGGGGGATAGAAATCTGGTCTTGATAAATAATAATCTATTTATAACACGAAATGATGAAGACTTAGGTTCATAATAAGGCCCACTACTCATGCAACTGGAGGAACGATGTTTGAAGATGGCGAGGTTGAACTCCACGCAAGGTGAACCAAAGCTAGGTTAGTGAGAGAATCACAAAGATTGGGAAGGTCCCATCCAAGAGGAAGGAGTAATTGTCACGTGCAGCAGGTCTTTTTATACTAGGAGGTTGTGTTTGTTGTTGTTTTTAATCAAAGCAAGCCATCTGACAGCTCATTATTAAGAGACAACAAGAAGTGACTTTATTAATATAGTGCAGAGTTGGTTCTTCTGCAAATTAAAGTTCTTTGTTCACTTGTGACAGTTTGCTTAGGAAGCATCTGTTAAAGGGTGCCAGGGGGGATAACATTTTTAAAATGTAATGTGATAACAATTAACCTATAATTCCTTTCTCTAATATTCTCTCTTTTTAATTTTATTAGACAGATTTATCATGAAAGGTGATGAAGATAAAATCTTTCAAGTGATTTACTTGTGAAGTAGCCCCTCATGACTGGCATAATCTGTCACAAACTTATTGGGGTTTGTTTTCCCAAATATTTATGATTTTGCTCATGGAATGTGATAGGTTGGTGGTTAGTTTGCCTACCTCACTTATGAAAGGGGAGAATTCTTCATCAAACATAAAATTCTAGTGGTAAAAATAATAATGTGGTTGATTTATTCAGGCAGCATATGGTATATTACAAAATATGAGATAGAAATTCAGATAATAATCTATATCAGAACTATGAAATAAGACTTTTCCCCTGTAGTGGTATCCTGCAAATTCTGAAATCTTGTGTCAATAAGTAAAAGGTATTTTGATGTAAGAGTTTATATTTGATAATCTGGAAACTGATTTTGAAAGGCAGAAACTAGCATCAGTAAATAACAGCCCATAATACAAAAGTTTCATAGCCACTTCAAAGTTCTGTCATAGTCTGGATTTTGAAGGCCAAGAACATCTCTCTTCCATCTCAGGTGCTTTCCCTTTTATGGGTACTTCATGAAAATGGCAGATCATTTGACCCAGGAAACAAATATGAGTACTGTAGGCATTTAAATAAAGAAAGATGTCACATTTCTCTTTCTTGGACAATGAACAGAAATTTCTATGACTTGTTGAAGTATCTTCTATGACTTGTTGAAGTATCTTCTTCTCATTGTTTAGTTAAATATTGTCAGAGATAAATTTCCCCACTGGGATTTTTTTTTTTTTAATTAACAAGATCTGCTTTGAGTTTCTGTGATTTTTCACCATAAAATCTCTAAAAAGCCTTAGTTATGCTTATGCCAATTGTGCACATGTGTTCCTTATTTGGGGTGATAATTTAGGTGTTACCAAAGATTTTGCTTCCTGACAGCTAGAGAATGCAGGGCTAGCATAATATGTGGATCAGGACATTAAATGGGTAGATATTATACTGCTATTTAAAGTGCTTGCCAGTAGAAATAAAGAATATGATAACTCCTTTCTTTTTAACTTGCATTCTGTCTTAAGAAAACCTATAGGTGTTCTTCCACTCATTTATTCATCCAATATTTACTTAGAGTCTTCTGTGTGCCAGATCCTGTGCTAGCTACCTTAGTCTACAAAGATGAATAAGACAGGGTTCTTGCCCCAGGGGATTTAAGGCCAATAAGTACTCCACACTGAAGTAAGGGCTAGGTGAGAAGTTTGCAAAGGGCACAGCAGGGACCTTATGAAGACTGTGCTATGTATATATAGTTTCATATATATACACATATACGTTTCTGTATATATATACTTCTTCTCTTCTACATGTATAAGTAATACAACAGTAGTTGGAAGAACAGAGAAAATTTCTTCTTCCCCTTAATTCATCTCTTTCTCATCTTTCAGATCTTCTGAGAATTATCAAATTAACACCTCCCAGTTGAAAGAAACTAGGTAGAGTTTTCCTCATGACATGTCTGCACACAACTCTGGTTTCCACTAAGGATGACTAGATGGTTCACATGGTAGAGGCTGACCAGCCTGCTCCTGAGTCAGTCTGTGGTATTCAGGGGGAACCTGGTTTTTCCATGCTCTTTACACCCACCTTGTCCCCCCACTGCATGCCCCCTGGCACCCCACTTGTATCTGCCCCTTCCACCCTCTGAACTTGTCTTCTCCGCCTCCTGCTGTACTCATTTCTCTCCTGCCCTGCTTGGTGTGTGTGTGCCTTAATTCTTAATGTCTGATGATGGCTTAGCCAGACTGGCTCACCATTCTTCACAAGATAGCAGACACAGAGAATGACAGTATTTGTTCAGGCATCCTGTGGTAGACACACAGGTGACCAAGGTCTGAGGCAGTCATCCTGGGCTCCTGCCTGCCACCCAGGCCCCACTGGCCACCACCGCCTAATGGGGCCAGTGAGTCAGGAGCACCTGTTACCCATGTGCACCACGCCTGAACCCAGCATGCACACTGCGAGTTCCAGTGTTCATTCCCCCTGTAACATTCTGGCATTTGATTAGATCCTTCAATGCTCTAATACAAAAGGAGGGGGTGTCTAGCTTGGAAGTTCAGAGGTCTAGAATTTTACTAAGCTGTGTTGGAAACCTGGGTCTCTTCTCTTAGCTGAGTGACTTTGGGCAATTTATTTAACTTTTTACATCTCAGTGCCTACTTCATAGGGTTGTAGAGTGGATTGGATTATATGAGTTAATGTACATAAAACAGTCAGCATGGAATTTCCATAGAGTGCGAGTTCCATTAAGCCATCCCACCATTGTTTGCAGGTATTTTAGGCTGTAGCAAGGCCAGTGAGGCAGAGATTAAGAGAAAAATATTTAGCATAAGTCTCTTATTTCAAAGCAAATAGCCTATGCACTTTCATGCTTTTATGTGTGAATAAAATATATACTTGTATATATGTATAATATTTGTCTTAGTTCAAGCTGCTATTTGCTGTGCTAACAAATGACCATACACTAGGTGGCTAAAACAACCCTGAAGGCTGGGAAGTCCAAGATCAAGGTGCGGGCAAATCCAGTGTCTAGTGGGGCTTGCCTTGTGTTTTGCAGATGGCCATCTTCTTGTTGTGTCCTCACATGGTGGAAAGAGAAGAGAGCTCTCTGAAGTCCCTTTTTGAAGGGCACTAATCCCACTCATGAGGGTTCTACCTCAGGACCTAATTACCTCCCGAAAGCCCTACCTCCTAATACCCACCCAATACCTCCTAAAACCTTGGGTGTTAAGATTCCAATGTATGAGTTTCGCTGAGCCACAGTCGGTCCATGGCAACAGTGTTCTCTTTACTGAGAAAGCACTCGTTTTTCCTGGGTTTTTTTGCCCAGCTAACTCCTCCTTGCTTTTACAACCGAACTCAGGTGTGACGTCCTCTGGAAAAAATGTTCAGATTCAAAGTCTGATATGACCTGTTTCCTCAGTATCCCCAGTGCTCTGAGCACGCTTCGTCAGAGCATGAATTTGCTGGACAGTAACCATTCTTTCATTCATCCACTCGCTTCAAAAATGCATTTCCACTGGGCATCTACTACATCCCAGCAGACCGCTGAGTGGTTCTGGGAATAGTGGCCCGGGGCAGACAAGGCCCCCGCACCTACCCAGTTTCTATTCCAATGGAAAGAGGCAGGCAGTCCACAGGTAAACAAATCAACAAGATTGTTGAGAATCAGGACATGAAGGAGATTAAAAAGGATGTTCTGTGGGGCTCCTGGGCAGGACTGGAGGGAACTTGGGGGCTGAGAATGGAAGGAAGGGGAAGAGCCAGGCAGGGACCCTCCGTGGAGGGGGCTCAAGTGCAAAGGCTCCAAGGTGGAAACCAACTTGGCACGTGTGGGCCACAGAAAGGAGACCAGTGTGGTGGCACATGGTGAGCTCAGGGGAAAATGCTATTAGAGGAGGTCAGAGACTCAGGCCAGGCCGAGGATTTCCTGATCCTCGCCACCCACTAGGTGCTGGAAACCACCTGCCTTGGAAACTGATTTCTAACAACTCCCTGGTGGAGTCTTGTCTAGAGGACATCCCTCCCCAGCACCCCAATCCTTCAACCACAGGCTCCTTGATCTATGTGACTTGTTGTCCTTCAGCACCTACCTCAATGCCTGGCACAGAACAGGGGCTCCATACATGTGACCTGCATATTTGCATATTCACATAAATGAACTGAATACTGAACACATGTGGGAAAATGAATTATTGCTTTAAGAAGACATCACTTCTTAGAGAAATGATGCCTTCTGTCTAAAAAGAGCCCTACAGTCTCCTGCCCCACCCACTTGTTCTGCAGCATCAGGAAGATTTTATAGGTTGTTTCTTTTGAGAATTCTTGAATGCAATTTAGCATTGAATAAAGTGACTTTTCCCCCCTCTTGCTAATTATAATCATACAAGCAGTGAACTAAACAGTTGGGGGTGAAAGAAATTCTGATGATGTTTAAAATGCAAATAGTTTTCACACCAGATTAATTCATTTAACTAACAGTCCTGATCTTTAAACATTAAATGTTTGAGTGTGAAACGTTTTATTCACCGGGGAGATAGTCCACATGAATGAGTGTGTAGCCGGATCCTCTATCAGGAGTGATTTTAAAGTAAACAGGATGCATATTGTTAGCTAGTTATTAACTAGCAAGTTGCAAGTTCTTTAAAACATTTCAGAATGTAATTACATGACTGAAGATTAGCAAAACCTAGGGTACGCTGAAGCTGTCTGAGGTTAGAAGCAGCAAATCATACAACGATCTGAACGGATGTTTGTGTTATCTGTGTGTTTGACTAATATTTGAATTAAATGTTTTATATTTAATCAAAGCAAGATTGAAATTCATTATTACTGCTGATATGCCGTACTAATTACAGGAAATAACCAGCCCTTCCAAGTTCAGTGCCAAATGCTGATAGTGTAGCAATCTATTCTCTGGAGGAGGAAATCGTATGCCTCAGATCTGGAAGAGAATTTAATCCAGCGTTTTTTCATCTATTTTAAACCCAGGCTTTCTTTTGATTAAAAAAAAAAAAAATCTCTTGCCTTTATTTTCCTCAACTTTTATTTTCTTTATTTTGTATTATTAAAACAGTAAGATTTTTTTCCAAATACAGTATAAGATTATATTATAATGATAAATAGACGTTTTCAAACTACACCTCTGCCCCATCCGACCTTGCATTATTCCAGCTTGGAATCACTGTTCTAGCCTAATCCCCCACTTTAGAGATCAGAAAATTGAGGCTTCATGTAATTAGGTCCTGAGATTAAGCTCAGTCACTGAGCTTTTTTAATGTAAAGCACGTGCGTGGTTGGGATTTTTTTTCTACATATGTTTTATATAAATCCCAGAAAAGTCCAGAAATCCACATTCAGGGTTCCCCCCCCCCCCGCCCAGATATTCAGGCCTATTTCATCTATCCCCGTGACATTCTAAACTGCTGTGCTGGGCAGGTCGTCCCACAGGAGCTGGCATCGCAGTCTGCAGTTAGCTGTGTGTGTCAGGCCCTGTGCATGTGTGTTTTGCTTGCATAGCAGCAAGCATCTGGCCCTGAGTGATCATTCTGTTACACACGATGATCTCTGGAAGTAATAGCAAGTCGACACGAGACGTGTAGACTGCAATCTTTTATAAAAAGAACTTGGTTTTAGCCCCATTATTTTACAGAGTAAAGAACTACCAGAATATTTTAAAAACAATATTAGGAAGGATAACAGGAAATGTGATCTGTTGGTGGGAAATTGAAATCGCAGATTAAATTACATTCTTGACGAATAAATTCGCTAGAACAGACCAGAGCAAGTGCCAGCAGAACACAGCCCCAGATATTAAATAAAAGTTATCTGATCAAAGAGGATGATAAGTCAGGGTAGAAGCAGGGATCTTGTTCATGTGCCTGGTTGTAATTGTTTCTAGCTGGTAGAAAAGGATCCTGAATCTTCCATGTCCAGCTTAACAAAAGGAGCTGGTTCCTTTCTGTCAACTGCACTGAAACTGGCTTCGGGGGCCTCTGCGTGGGAAGGCAGAGGTTGGATAATAACAGCTATCATTATTATAATAAACATTCAGCCATTATTTGAGGGGTTCTGGACACTGGTCTTAACATCCTCACTGAAGGGCTAGATTAAAGAAAAGTAATGAGATTTATAAGTGCTGTACATATTTGTAAGTGCTGACATAACTAACCATAATATATGATAAGTACAAAAAGTTATATATAAGCATATTTATACACATTAGATAAAACATACAATTATGTAGAAAATATAAAATGTAAAAACTGAATTATAATGTATTAAAGTAGAAGAGTTCATTTTATTGTGGTTATGGTTGCTGTATTTTTAGATAATCAAATTAAGATGTCCCTGGATATGCTTGTCAAAAACAAGCTAATCTTCCATACTGGCTTTGGATAAAACAGAGTTTAAGAGATAGAAAATCAAAACTTATTTAAAAGATAAATAGGGAGAAAGTTCATATAGGAATGAATGGAATAAATCTGTAGAGAAGTTCATTTGTTTCGAAAAATTATGACTAGACTTGAGGACCCTGAATAAAGAATGGGAAACAGGAAGGGACCCCTGGGTAAGATTCAGTTGCGCAAAATTTTGAAACTCTAGATGTGAAGCTATAGACCATTTGGGGTAGTTGTTGAGCATTTGTGCAAGATCAGAATAATAGATAAGAGGTGACATATGTTGGAACTGATTTATAGAGGAGAGGCGATAGATACATTTGGTGCTAAAAGGTTTTCTACGGAGTTAGGAATAAAGCATGCTAATGAAAATCATGGTGTACAAAGGTTATTGTTGAAAGACATTGAGGTTAGTAAAAATAATTTGGGAAACTAGAGTTCATGTACAAATGACAGGGAAAAATCCACGCTTTTGTGGTCAGATGTTTAATATTTAATGTTACAAGTTCAGTTGGGTGCAAGCTCTCTTGCTGTTAATTGTGCTGAGTGCTTCTAATTTTGTTTCATTAAGTGGCCTCAGTGATGATGGGCCAATAGAACTGCTGGCCTCCAGTATCTTTTAAGGGTTAGAAAAATTGTACAGTCTATTTGGGTGGGTGTGTGTTTGTGTGTGTGTGTGTTTCTGTTTCCCAGAAAATCTACATACAAATCTTTCCCATCTTGAGTTATATTTGATTACTAGGCCCTAGAGAGCCTGTTCCATTGGGCCAACTATCTGGAAATTGAAGATGGGAACACAATAGGACCTTAAAGGAACTTTGGTCCTTTGAGCTTTGTATTTCTATTCACAATGTGTTACAATACCTTGTCTGTTGACTCGCTTGTACCTTGAATATTTAATATTAGGCCTGGTTTTGATAGTCTATATTTCATTTTTTTCAATTGTTTGCAGAGCGAAAACAGTACCCTACTATTAAAGATGTTTGTTAATGATGAAACGTATTTCCACACACAAGCACTTTTATCAAGCAAAACCTCAGAGCACAGATGATCTTGGTTTCCATATTGCCTGGTTATTCTGACCTGTTTTATTTGAGACATGTAGGTGGGCAAGAAATTTGAGCTACAAAATCTAAATAACCATCTCCTTTATCTCAGCTAGAGATAACCAAAACTATCCAAGAAAATGTTTTAAGTGATACAATCTAGAGATACTGCAGAAGAATAAGTACATTCCACGTGAGCACACCTGTCTTTGCCAGGATGGGGTTGAAGTAGAAAGTGTCATGTGGGCAGTGCAGAGGTAAAAAGATGTAAATCTTTGAAAATCCAATATCTGATACCTTTGTTAACATGGAAATTCTACATTACTTCAACTCTTTAGGAACAACTCAGTTTTAATATTTTACATGAGGAATTGTGAGATGGGAGAGGGTCTGGCCTACAGAAGGAGGCATATAAAAACTCTGAACATGTAATTTTTTAGAAAAAAAAAATCTCTACTTCTAATTATTGTCCAAACCCTTCTCATTTTGTTAGGCACAATCCCATTAAATTATGTTCTTCACTCATCTCTTTAATGAAAAAATTACATTTAAATACGTCAAATAGAAACTGATGCAAAATAGATTAAACTACTGCAGTAATCCTGGAAGAGAGATTTAAATTCTATAGTTAATTTGTAGGCAATTACAAATTATATTTCCAATGCAAATCAGAACAGTGGGCTGTGACAGGTCATGGGGGTGTGGACATGGGAAGGTTGGAAGAAGAATAGAGTGTTTTCTTGTGTGATAATGGCTTAGAAAAAAGATATCCAGATCCTCTTAAGTGTGACAGTACTAAGGATCCAAAGACATGAGGTCCATACTTTCAAATGGTAGCCAACAGAGAGGGAAGGAAGCCTTGTGTTTAAAAAAATAAAAATAAAACATAAAATGGAAATGTCTAGTGCTGCCAAAGACGCTTGGTTGAAGCTGTCCTGTTCCTCCTTGGGGATCAGCTGAGAGAGCTCAGGTCATCTCCCTGAATCATGTTCCCAGTCTTGTTAAGATAGCACATCAGTTAAACTCAAACTTACCATCCTCACGAGCCACCCAGTAGGAAACACCACGTTTTGTCACCAGTAAGTAGGGCTGTCGGCACTGAGAAAATGAGATGGAAATTGTTAGCAGTGATTTAGGAGGAGAAGACTGGAATGCTTGTGTATAAAAGATGTTTGAATCCTCCCCACTAGACCACTAAGATAGAGGCAAACCTTGCAAGACAGTGGGAAACAGGAGTAGGAACAGGACTGCACTTCTGTCCAGTGAAACATGTTTTAATGTTCTGAATGTGCTTCTCACTTTTCTTCTCCTGTATAAAAACCGTTCTCTCTGAAAGTTAACATCATATGTACTGTCTCAGCAGAGAATACGTGTTTTCCATGCATGCATGTAGAACTAAGGATAGATATCACTAAAGTTAACTGTATACCTTATCGTGTCATATTTATACATCTCCAAGAATTACCATCACCCTCTTGCTTTGATATTATAGGAGTAATTTTATAGAAAATTCTTGATGCATCTATCCATTTCCATAGTCATCTTAGTTTAGGCTATTTTATTATTTTTAGATTATTGAAGTGAAGTCTTTTTAAAGATACAAAAGGAACTTCAAATTTCTGCTGTGTTTCTGAAAACAAAATTCCATTAAGAAATAGTAGGAGAATTCAACTGTGTCTTCTCATGTGTTACTAGCATTTTGCATTCCAAATAGAAAACATGCCAAGGTGCATTGTGTATTAATCAATCAAAATGCAAAAGTAACAGCAAAATTCACCATAACAACCGAGAATATTCCTTAGGGGAGCTCTCGTTGAATTGCCTGGGTTTTGACATAGAATAACCCAGCTGTCCGGCTATTGATTTGGGCGTAATTATCTGCTGCTTAGTAATTATTTACATATGCATTGGAATTGTGTCACTGTTATTTTCAGTGGGATTAGGAGAAATGGCAAAAATATAGTACTGTTAAGGGCAACACTATGGTTTCCAAAGATAAGGACCCATTGTTGGTGGGTCCTTTTAGTGGGCTGAATTTTTCACTGCATAAAAGTCCCACCCAGAGATACAGGAAAGATGGTTTCTGTACGTTTGTTTCTATATTTTATTTTTTAACAGTTCATAGTTGTGTATCATATTCCTTTACATACCTGAGCTTGAAGCCATTTCATAGGTTTAAATGCACTGAAGAGTGTTTGTGTTTGTGTATGTATGTGTGTGTGTGTCCTTGACAAATTTTGAATTAGAAGAAATTTTTATTATTTGGTAACGATTGTGTCTTGGACCAATAATGCTTACCTTTTGACAAATCTTTATGAAGGAAAGGGGAAACAAACAGTACGGTTGACTGTTGAACAACAGGGGTTTGAACTGTGTGGATCCTCTTTTACCAAACGTGGATTGCAAATACAATATTTTCAGGATTTGAAATCTCCCTATACAGAGGACAGACTTTTCATATAGGCGGGTCCCACAGGGCCAACTGCAGGACTTGAGTATGTGTGGATTTTGGTACACTCAGAAGTCCTGGTAAGAATCCCCCAAATATACCAAGGGACACCTGTATTCAAATTCATTGTCACTAGAAATGGAAGCTAAAATTAGGGTTTCCAATATAAGTAATTCACTGGGACAATACTAAAAGCTGGCCTTCCTTTGGCTGCCCATAAGTATGTACATAACTCCATGAGTGGACTGGTATTTTGGGTCCACACTATTCATCACTAAGATTGAGATATGTATCAGTTAGCTTTTAATTTTCCCCAAATTAGCTTCTGATATGGGGTACGGACTAACACTTGATTATGTACCAGCGTCAGTTAAACTTCTGTTAGAAAGTTGTGGCTAATGTTGTATCTTTTGAGGAACAGATGTCTTAATCATTAAAGATGTGTTATTTACATCCCTATTGTGCTCAGAATAGTCATTTTCTAGCATGTATATATTGGTAAAAATATTACAGATTTCTTCGGACTTGCTTTTAAAGGACTGAAAAACTTAGCAAGATGCCTTTTCAGCTAAATTTGATGTTTTAATATAGAACCAAACTTTCAGAAGAGTTGATGTTAGGCTTTGTTTTTAATGACTTGAGTAATTAAAATTTTCTGTGAATACACCATTTTGTCTACAAGCATGTTTAGAGAATTTGTAATAGTTACACATTGCTCAAAGTGAAGGTGAACAAAATATTTAAAAGCTATATTGGTCTTAAAATAACGAATTGAAAAATTGACCTGTTTTTTGAGGCCCCTGAAACTCCTCCCACAGTTGTTTTTGAATAATAGGAAGAGAGATGAAGATTATTTCCTTAGACCAGCCTGCTCTAAATATGAAACACCCTCAACTTCCTTCCGGCCCTGCTTATCTCTTTGCTCGTGTTTAATGTAAAACCTTTCATTATTTAGTTAATGGAGACATTTATTCAGAGTTTACCATTTATCTTTAGAACTTGTTTACATTGGTGTTGTCCACAATTTGGTTGAAAGCGCCTAGATTACAGGGTCAAGTTCTCTTATATTCTGTGACTAAGGTGCTTATTACATTCCCATAGTAAGCAGATACTGAATAAAAGCTTTCAGTGTGCCTTTGTTTACACTTCTCCTTACCTCTGGTGGGAAAGTATTTTTCTGCAATATCACTGGTGAGGCCCCGGAAGCAGGGTTGGGATATGGTATGATATGGGGTGGAGTCAGCATCGGGGAGCAATTTCGGGTGGTGGGTAAGAGCTCTTTGGAATCAGACAGAAGAATATTCATTTCACAACTTACTATCTTTCTGGCCTTGGACTTTCCAAGCCCAGATTTCCTCATCTGTAAAATGAGACTATAATACCTATGCTACAGGCTGAATGGTGTCCCTCTCCAAGTCATATGTCAAAGCCCTAACCCTAGCACCTCAGAATGTGGCTGTATTTGGAGACAGGGTCTTTACAGAGGGTACTTAAGTTAAAATGAGGTCATCAGGGTGGCCCTAATCCAATATTACTGGTGTCCTTATAAGAAGAGGAAATTTAGACATAGACATGGACAGAGGGAAGACATTGTAAAGTTACAGGGAAAAAAACCAAAACATGGTCCTCTATAAGCCAAGGAGAGAGACCTGGAACAGTTCCTTCCCTCATAGCCCTCAGAAGAAACCACCCCTGCTGAAACCTTGATCTTGAACTTCTAGTCTCCAGAACTATGAGAAATTTCTGTTGTTTAAGCCACCCAGTCTGTGGTACTTTGTGATGGCAGCCCTTGAACACTAATACAACCTACATCATGGTTTTGTTGTAAATAGATCAGATACTATTTATAAAGTGCTCATGGTGTGTAATGACAGTCAACAAATGGTAGTTTAATAAAGTGATCAGAGAAGAGAAGAAGGGAACAAAAGTAGAAATATTTTTAGAAATGTATTTGTATTCTTAAGGCCTGTGTAGTTATGGAAAGTGGGTTAGGAAGGAAATTCAGAGAAGTTTCTTTTTGTTTAAATTAGGCCCCCTGCAAACATGTGAGCATTTATAGATCGACTGTATTCAATTGCGATTTCCTGTGTGGTTGTTCCTTTGGGATGATAAATGAGCCCAAATAGTAACAAATGAGCCTCACAGAAGGATTTATGATCTTAAACCATAGAGTTCAGATGGTGTCTGCATGTTGAATGCTTGGTAAAAATATGTAAGTGGTGGTGTCCCAATCTATTTGGTTTTGTTGGATTGGTTTCACACTTCATTGGTTTCTGGTAAAGAAATATTGTGAACCCAAATAATTTTAAAAATTGCCAGTGTTAAAATGATGCCTTCTGCTATTCACTCATGCTCCTTTCTGAATAATCAGCAGTGGCCGTATTTATGTGGATCCAAAGTACATTTTTAAACATCAGCTTTCCATGCCAAGTTATCCCTTTTAACATTAAAGAAAGTTATTTTATTTGCAAGATACTTTTCAAGATGATTAAATATTAAGATTCTTTTTTCTTATTTTATACTTTCAAGGAATAATTCCTTCGCATTTGAAGTTCGGTAAAATTATAATTTCAAGTAATTGCTTCTAAAATGCCTGGATTTCTTATAAACATGTCAAGGTTGGCAAATATCTTAAGATACTAGGATTCTTCAACTACTGTGATGCCACGTGTTTTATTAAACACCAATAGGTCTTCCCAAGTCATAGCAGCAGTGGTTAGAAGGTCATTTAAGTGAGGAAGTTATATTTTGTAAAAGATTCTCCCCCTCCACACAAACAATATTAAACCATAATCAAATCCATTCTTTAGAAGGCTAATCAGGGGGTTTTTGGGTCATTGTTTCGTTTGGTTTGGTTGGTTTTAAGGTAATTTTGTAAAGAAGGCTCTCCTGGCACAGAAATAAAACGTCGGTCACCACCTAGGGAGGTAACTAAGGCTGGGCAGACATCAGCTGCACCATAACTCCAGCTTAAAT
This sequence comes from Daubentonia madagascariensis, assembly GCA_023783475.1. Classification (NCBI taxonomy): domain Eukaryota; kingdom Metazoa; phylum Chordata; class Mammalia; order Primates; family Daubentoniidae; genus Daubentonia; species Daubentonia madagascariensis. The sequence continues at coordinate 19,148,211 of JAKFHU010001815.1, read as the reverse complement.
ACATGAGTCACAAAGGAAATATTTAAGTGCTAATAGCAGGTACTTGTGCTTATAAACTGTTAACACCCAGCACAGTGGGAAACGGGTAAGCCTATTTGACTAGCTAGAAACTTCACAGATGTTCCTGAGGAGATAATAAAAATTCCAACTGCTCTGCTTCTGGTTTCCCATCTTCTTTTCCCTGGTCTTCAGGGAGACCTTATATCTGGTCTCACTGTCTTGACTAACTCCTGTGCCCCCTCCACACCATCCTTCTGAAGCACAACTGCATCCTGCCACTTCTCTGCTTAAAATCCTGCATTTTCCCTGATTGCCCTCCAGATAAAGTTTAAATCCCTCAACGAGGTCTACAGAGTACTTCAAGATCTGGCCTCTATCTAGTTCCAAATTCATTTCCTGCAACTACCTTCTCAAGCCTTACCGCCAGTCAGACACAGGTACCTGCAGGCCCAGCTTTCTCATGCCTCTGGGCCTTTGCACGTGATGTACCCATTGTGAACAAGCTCTCTGTCATCTATATGTCTTTATCTAGCCACCTACTATTCTCCATCAGCTCAACCTTGACTCTCCCTGCTCTGGGAGGGGGTTAAATCTTCCTTCCACGTGCTCCTCCCACCCTCTCATCCCCCCACCCATTTACTTATCATTGTATTAAAAGTACAGTAGCCCCCCACCCACCATTTGCAAGTTAACTTTCCACGGTTTCAGTTACCCATGGTCAACTGAGGTCTGAAAATATTAAATGGAAAATTCTAGAAATAAACAATTCATAAGTTTTCACTTGTGTGCCATTCTGAGAAGCGTGATGAAATCTCTTACTGTCCCACTGCATCCTGCTGGGGACGTGAATACAACCGCACCGTAGATACTCCTTGCCCATTGGTCACGTAGTGGCCCACTTAGCAGATCGACTATCAAAGGCATATTACTGCTTGTGTTCAAGTCACCCTTATTTGACTTAATAATGCCCCCAAAGAGCAAGAGTAGTGATGCTGGCATATTATTATAATTGTTCTATTTTATTTTGAGTTGTTGTTAATCTCTTACTGTGCCTAATCTATAAATGAAACTTTATCATAGATATGTATGTATAGGAAAAAAATGTGGTGTCCTTAGGGTTTGGCACTATCCGTGGTTTCAGGCATCCACTGGGGGTCTTGGAATGTATCTATACCCTGCATGTAAGGGGGGACCTGCTGTACTTATAACTTGTCTCCCCCACTGTACAGTAGGTACTTTGAGAGTAGGAACAGTGTCTCGTGCATGTTAAGGAAGGAAGAAGCAACAGAAAGTACCAGAAGTGGGAAGGGAATGTGGAGGGAAGAGATCTGACATTAACTTAGAACTTACTATTTGTCTTACGAGTCTCCTTCATTCAATCTTCATGACAACTCTTTGAAGCAAGAATTATCATCTCTAACTACAGATGGGGAAAGAGAGCCTCAGCCCACTGTCAGAGGTCTCACGGCTAGGAAGTTGTGGGACAGAGATTTGAATGCAGACCTATCAGCTCCCCAAGCCTGTGCCCTCCTCTGACCCTTTGCTCCCCTCCTGTTTACAGCCACGTCATGGGACAGATAGAGAAAGATGTCATATAATCACCTGATGTGTTCGCCAGTCTTAATCAAGTAAGGCAGGTCTAAGTCTCAGCTGCTGCTCGTTATCCAAGACTTCCTGGGCTGTAGGCTGAAATAGAAAGAAGCCAAAACAAACCCACTGGCCTATTTTTGTTAATCTCTGTAAACTAATGGCTATAGCAGAGCTGATTCATTTAATTGAGGATGTAGAAAATATTGCAGAGAGTAAGGAATAAGCTAGGAATGCCAAATTAAATTTCTTGGAAAACTGGCAGTTTGCATTCTTCAAAGGGATCATTGCTGAAATTCATAATCAGATTGTAATTAATTTCAGCCAAAGTATTAAGTTTGTGGTATGCAGAAACCAGGAAATATGTTTCTGCTTTGAGTCCCTTGCATCATGGAGTGTCATGTGGGTAAGTACGCTTAATTAGATACTCTGATGACATTAGTAACAGTGTCAAATGTCATGAATGGCTAATTGCTTGCCAATTGAAAGCCCCTATTTCTGTAAACACCAGGGGCTCACTCTCAGGTCTGTACTAACCATCTTTTAAGCTAAGACATATCTTTAGTACCTTGGGACAAAGAAATGAGCATTTTCATGCAGAAATTTAAGAGAAATTACTGTGGCAACAAGGACATTTTTAAAGAAAATTTAATCTGATCAGTTAGAGAATGCAAACTATTAATATAAGAATTTTTTAAATACTAGTTATTAAAATGTACAATAATATTTCATGGACATTATATCTAACTAAAGCACAATATTATCTTCTATATCTTATATCTTCTAAGTATACTTTGATTCTGAATGGAAGGTTTCAGCCAAGCAACTTAATTATATTTTGAAAGCAATTCTGGGGTGTTAGCTTTACAAAGTTAACCTCCCACTTCTGTACCACCACCCACGTGTGCTAGCATCAAATGGATACAGAGCAACAAGTCATTAATTTTATCTGGGAATATTACTTGTGTCCTAGACTTTTAAAACAGAAAGAAATGTTAAAAAGATTCTCATTCAACTTCCCTTATTTCACAGATGAGAAACAGCCCAGAGACTTAAGGTCACCTAGCTCAATGTTATTTCTACTCTGTCCTTATTATGGGCTGAACGTTTGTGTTTCCCCCAGTTCATATGTTGAAGGCCTAGTCCCCAATGTGATGTTATTTAAAGGTGGGGCCTTTTGGAGGTGAAAAGGTTTAGATTAGATCATGAGGGTGGGACCCTTGTGATGGGATTAGTACCATTAAAAGGAAGAGAAAAGGATCTCTTTCTCCTGGAGCATACAAGGGCTGTGGAAGCACACAGGCAAGGCAGCTGTCTACAAGCCAGGAAGAAGGTCCCCACCAGACACCAAATCTGCCACTTGGACTTCCCAGCCTCTAGAACTGTGTAAAATAAATGTTGTTCAAGCCACGTAGTCTGTGATTTTTTTTTATAATAGACTAAAACAACCCTACTCATATGAATAGGGTTGGGGCAGTTTTGTTAGTTCTTATAAATGATTATGATGCATTTTTATAAACGATTATTTAAACCAGCAAGAGTGCTAAGCATCTTTCTCAAAGTTAAGCAGTAAATTGATAGCAAAAATGACACACAAGATAGGACCTCCTGATTCATGGTCTAGAGCATGCGATTCCAAGCATGTTGCCACTTAATGGAAAGTATGTTTGTAGTTGATAATCTCATAATTTTTTAAAACAATACCTGTCTATCAACTGCATTTTCTCAAGACTCTGTATTTGCTATCCTTGTTCTTTTGGAGAAGTTGCAAACTTTCTTGATGTGTGACAACATTAGTATTTAAACATTGTTCTGCTATATTCAAAGAAAAGTAGAAGTGCAAATGTTCTCTAACAATTGTGTGGGTTTAATGAGACACTACTCAAACTGCAGCTGAGTGACCCTGAAAGTGTTCTGCCTTTGGTTTATGAACCCTGGGCTCCACCTGGTCCACTGAGCCAAGTGCTATGGAGTATCTTGTTCCAAGAGGAATGAGGACATAACCTGGGTTGTTTTGGACACCTCCTCATTGTCTTAGGATGTTGCATTCTTGGTAAATTCTGCCTGAGAACTGTAAGCAAGAGGGAGAAGAGCTGGATCAGCCAAGGTCATCTGAGGACTTGTCCTTCTACAAAGGGGAGTGACCCTTGTCAATGAAATCTCATGCACAAGCCAATAGGAGCAGGAAGAAGTTAGATAGGGAAGAGATGGTAGCCGGCCTCTGGTCCAAGAGTGTTTGGGGGAGACTAAGGCCCAAGTGTGAAAGGATGTTAGGTGACTTGTATACAGAGTATGGGGCAGTGACTGAACAGAAATGTCATCCAAATTCAATGCTACTTCTATATCATTCTTAGCAAAAGTAGTATTTATGTCAAAGGATAGGGCGAGACAAGGGTAAGCTAGTCAGTTTCTCCCATTTTTCTCTTGTCTCCTGTCTCCTCCCATCCCCTCCCATGAATTATTAAGAAATATTTATTGAGATGTGGTCTTGAGAACCCCTTCTTCCTCAATCGGGGAATTTTCTTAGAGGTTTAAAAAATGATATTTTATTAGTACAGATTGGGTGATTCCATTAATATTTTTCCAAACAAGTCTGTATTTTTGTTAATACTTCTGTGCCTTTGTAGAACTGAGTCCACTTAACACTAAAATAAAACAACATTAAGAGAACATGAATAAAGTTTGTGTTAAATGGTTATGAAAATTTAACCCACTGAGATTGTGTTAGGTGAGGTTCAGTGAAGACAGAAAACACTGCCCCCTCCCAACACACACCTGATTAGGAGCCATTTGACAGATGCCAAAGTTAGACAGAGGTAGGTTTTCGGTCTGCTTTGTTATGGTTGCAAAGTAAATTAAAGGACAGGGTCTAGCTGGCTGGCAACATCAGGCTTCCTCATACATTCCCACTTAGTCATGGGCCTTGTCTACTAAGCCTGTGGCATGGCAGGAATTGGAGGAAAACCATGCAGTCTGCAGGAAGGCTTCCCAAAGAGAGTTCCAGAAGGGGCTGGGGGAACAAGTCCTACTTCTTCTCCCCAGTTGCCAATAGGCTAAGTTCCTCCTCCTTCCACAGGGGAGACAGTGAGGAGAAGAGAAAGGCCAGGAATGTTGACTTGCTGAAGTCCTTCTACCCAGAGGAGGGAAGGAGAACTTGTCTGCTTCTAAACATATTTTGGTGGCTAAAAGATTAGGAAAAGTAATCCAATTTTCTGGCTGTTGAAAGGAAAGATAAAGATGTTTTGGTTGTGTCTATGTATTTTGAAGACATATGTGTAATTGTTATTCACTGTTGAATTAAGATAAAAATTACATACTTTGGGTCAATGGCTCTCAAATTTAGTGTGCATTGGGATCACCTGGAGAGCTTGTTATAATGTAGATTCCTAAGCTCCATTCTCAAAGATTCAATAGAAGTGCCAGAAAAACCAGAGATTATGTAGGTGGTCTTGGGACCACACTTCGAGTAACACCATCGGTATATGACTTCCTCCATACCCATCCATTTCTGAATTATTTTTGTGTTTCAGGTCATTATTTAGCCATTTCAAGTTTAGTTATTAAAGCTAATGATTGTTTACCAGATCACCATTATTAATTAATATATTCTTTCTTTGTTTATATATTTGTAGAGGAAACCTGGACATATATATGGGAAACTGTAAACGAGAATTATCTTCTTGGCATAAAGGGCAGAGTTTTACATTCTTTTTCCTGCAGTAGTATATTTTTACGTTTTTATTGCAAAACACTAAAGATCCTTCTGTTTTGAAAAGAGGGAGAGAAGGCAGGAAAGAAGGAAGCAAAGAAAGAAGAAAGAGAAAGTCAAGTTCTGAGTTTTCGAGGGAAAAGGAAAAATGATCTCTTCCCACTAAACTTTCCTTGAATCTTGACACCACCTGTTACCAGGATGCACCTTCCTATTGCTGGACTGGTGGACTTATGACAAAGCTCTTTACTCAATTCCACCTTACCCACTCCAGTCTGTTTTCCATACATCTCTCCATAGTATTTTAAAATGTAAACCTTATCACATCATTCCTTTGCCTAAAACCTTCAATGATTTCCATTGTACTTAGATTAAAATCCAGATTTCTCGTTGCAAGTTTCAAGGTCCTCCATGATCCAGCCCTGCTAAATGTCACTATCTCACTTACTTCTATGTCCCCATAGCCTATACAGTATCTGGTATAAAGTAGATGCTCAATATGTATTGGTAAATTGAAGAATGAATGAATGAATGGATGGATGAATATCCCTTCCAGAGAGCTTGAAATGTATGTGTTGTTGAATTCCCTTCCAAAACCAACAACTGATCTTTCCCGTTGGTGGTGCTTATGATACTCCAAAGGACGGATTCACTTCCCAGGTTTTATGCCTCCCTAGTTTGACAGTTCTGATTTCTGGTAGATCCTTAAAATCGAGCTAAGTTCTTCTCTGACATTGAGGTGAAGTGGCTTAATTTACATGAGACAGTGCAGTGATGAATGGACTCTGGCCAGGTCTCAGGTTATCTGCCTTTCTAACTGGCTTAATGGTTTCCGAAATATTTTTGCTCAAGAATCACTCTGTCAGAACAAGGGTCCAGCATGTCCATTCTCCTTTACCTTCCATTGATTCTGGTTTGTTCATCAAAGAAATTCATTTTTCCATAATGAATTTAAAAAATAGGCAAGCCTTTTGATATGCCACCAACAAGATGACATTGTTTCCTTTTCATTGAATATTAGAAAATATTAGATAAAGACTATCATTTTCTAAGTAGTATCAGGAGTTAAAAAAAAAAACGTTCCTGCTTCAAGATTTCCATTTGTGGTTTAGTTCACAAGAGAAAATTCCTCTTTTTGAAGTATTGGTTTTGATCCTATAACAAAATTACTTTCAAGAAGTAGATTGCTTACTGTATGAAGTGAATTAACTTTTACAGTGATGGAAATCAACTCTTACAGGGCACCAGGGTGTAGTTTAGTACATTGGAAGAGGTAATTTTCTGAAGAGTGGTTTATTTATCACCTACTAAGCTGAGCATTGAGGGGAAGGTGCGGTGACTGGTGCACACCCCCACCAAGTGTGCCTGGAGAAACTGCCTAAATCAGGCATTGCATGGGAAGACTCGTCATGTCTCAGGAGGCTCCTTTATGGTAGCAGAAATGCTTTCCCTGATTTTCTAGTCTGCTGAGCTAGAAGCAAGAAAGTTAGGAGAAAGAACAGGAAGGCTGCCAAAGTGTGTCCTTTGCAAAGAACTCTGAATGGTTATCTGTCTTTACCAAGTCATGAATTTTTTTTCAAGATTAAGCAATTTCCATAATTTACTGAAGTAGAAAAAGAATAGAGCTCCATGAGGTTAAGCAAAATAAGTCCAGAAATACATAGAAACTTCAAGGGATTGATGGTTTAACCAGGTTTAAGAGCAGCGTTGGTGCTAGAAGGTGTGGCCTTCATGCAAAGTCTTTGGAAGAAGCTCTTTCTCTCATTTTGATTACAACAAAGGAGAGCTCATTAGTTACCTGTAATGCAGAGAACACTTGTGAGGTCTGTTTATCTACAGAGGAAAGCTGGTAGTGAGTGTGGCATCTCTCTGATTCTGTCCTCTGTGCCTTTGTCTTTTGTGTGTCCCAACACCAAAATAGTCCAGAGGGCAATTATCTCTTATAAAATAGTGCAAATTCAGTGAGATTAGCCAAAATAATTGCTGTAAAAGGGGGGGAGGGAGGCAGTTTATGGAGTCTTAATACTATAAATTCTCTTGTGGAAACAACAAGTAGAGTCCAATGACTCCTTCTACTCAACAGATGTTCAGGTGGGTCCCATGCGCTGAGAGCTGTCATCACATAGCAGTTGTAGTGAGGGTTGGTGCTGTGACGTCAGAAGGATGCTCTAAGAGCTATTCTAGAGACAATGCTGACCTCCCTGGGAAAAGCCACAACAGAACCCAGAGCAAGAAGACAAATTCTTTGTTGGGTAGTTCATGGTACCTGTGTCTTAAGCTCATTTCTTAACACTTGTGACCCCTTAAAGAAGTATATCATCACTACCATTGAACTATTAATACTTCCTATTGCCTACAACCATCCCTTCAGACTTCTGTACTTCACATATTAACTCACCTAAGCAAGCATCAGCGTTTCTTACAATATTCACTATAGTGCCTCTCATAGGAGGTATGAATTTACTTCAGTAAACTGTAGGAAGAGTATGAGCGGAAAGCTTGGAGGATCTGGGAAAGTATCTATCTAGAGGCAAAGGTGAAGATGATCTTTAAAAAATTTTTCTTTTAGTTCAAAAATATTCTAATTTGCATTTTAATTCATTTTATAACTATGTTTAGTTACAAAAAACCCTTTTCCCAAAAATTTTAACAGAAATTAATGATCTAGGAAGATCCCTAGATCCCATGCTTATCCCTGATGCTTGAACTGTCAACACTCTACACAACCCCTGGAGTACACCTGCCTGTCTGAGAAGCAGGGGTGGTGCCCTTGCATCCCATCTAGTCTTTCACAGGTTTAGATAAAGAAATGCAGGATTGCAATGAATGTACAAAAAACAGGTAGTTACAGTTCCTGGACTGTCCAGTCCCTCCCAATCTAAGTGAAAGGTGGGAAGAACATCAATGATACCAATAGAGATTTAAACCTTCCACAGTCTGCCCCATTCCCACTGGAACCCACACTTTTTATCCCAGCTTGTGTAGAGGCTACACCAAGGGAGTCACCTTTCTCATAGAGAAGATGGGGAGAGCAGTAAGGATTAATTACATAGCATTTGTGCAGCTTCCTGGACTTCTCAGTGGCAACCTATAATTAAACTGTAAGAATTATATATGAGTTTAAATTTCATAATGAAAATAAGTTTAAGCCAATTGTATTGAAAGTTTTGTACCATTGCATCTTTTCCTCAATATAGTGTATATCCAAGAGCTCTCGTACTTTAGCTTTGTTGTGGGTGGTTTCCAAAAGGTTATAATTTTTATATACCATTAAAACACAAATCTAAATGTTTATCATGTTCAAATAGAGAAACTAATTATCATTAGTGAGAAACGTTGCAAGTCATACAGTTGTCATCATTTAACTTTTCAATAAGAGAAAGAAAAGAAAAAATACGTTTGGTGTTATTTCCTGTAAACAGAGAAATGCAGGAAATTTATTTAAATTTAGGCCAATATGCCTTTTTTTAAATATTTTGTCTTTGGGATACTTGATAGGTTTCATTGACTATAGGTGTTTTGAGAGTATCTTTTTAATCAAATATCAGTAATCACCAGTATCAAGAAAACCCAACCTTGCCAATATGAGCTTATAAATGAGCTCAGTGGTACTCAAGAGGTACCTGGGGTAACAAGTCACTTCACCCCTAGTATGTAGTCCTTTTCTTCAGAGAATAATTAGCATTGTGTACTGATGCACGTTCACAGACACCATGAAATAAACACCAAACAATGAGAGAACTGTTTTTCCCCTAAGGCTCTATTGGCCCAGCTGTCTATTTGCCAATATTTCCTATCCTCTTCATTTATCCATGCCCTTGCACAAGCAATTTCCTCTACTGAAATGCTTTTTCCTTTTGTCCTTATGGCACACGTTCATTCAGCATCTCTTGTTTGCTTTCCCTGGTACCTCCCCCTAGGCAGAAATGGTTGCTCATTCCCTTATATAGGAAATACTTCTAATACAGCTCTTTATTATAATCCATTTGGGCTATTGACTAACCGGCCTCTACCCTAAGCAGAAACTTAATGAAGACAAAGACTAGTTTAGCCATTTTTTTCCTTGCTTTTTTATGTGCCTCATTATTTCTGATTGAATGTCAGGCATTGTGTGTAAAAGGGCAGAAGAGACTGAGTTAAATAGTATTCACACACAGAAATGGACACACTTCTTGTTCTGTGAGGCCATTACTGTAAGTGATTGGGTCAGTCTAGTCTGTATTTACATTGGGTTTGGATTTTGTTGTTGCTATAATTAATATTCAGTGTACCATGTACTTTAATTTCCTCCAATGGTGGAATGCTCTTACCTTGTGCTTAGTGTGGATATGGGATGCTGCAGGATATTTCCTAGTGTTCCTACTTCATCCTCAGATCTCAGCAGCCACTGCAGACTTGGGCCATTCTTAGCCTTCCTTCAGCTATAGGTTGCTATTGCTTGTTACTAGGTGCTAGACTTGTGATGGGGCCAGTGGAGTGGGGAGTTCTTCAGCCTGGGCCTTTGGGATAGGGCTTCCTCAGAATTCTTATCTCTCTTTCCCCTCTCCTTACCATGACAGCCAAACCTTGAGTAAGGAGAGTTTTCAGCCCCTTTTCCAGCAGTAGCAAATGTCTTCTTGGTTTCAGTGCAGGATATTGGGCCCATGGGTGTTCCCTGCTCCCCTCCCCCTAGGCTCTCCTTTACTTTTATCCTTCACTCAGAAGCATTGGATCTTTGGCTCTGCCATGGGACTAGAGGATTTCCTACCCTTTCCCCAGCAGCTTAAAGCTATTGCTTCATACAAGAGAAGCATCTGGGGAAGTGGATGCACTGTTGTGTTGCCCTGAGTGGCAGCCAGTCACCTCCTGCACTGTTGTATGACACCTCCCAGTTCTCTCCCCTGCCCTCAACCTTGTTCATAACCACACAGAGGAGAGTTGCAAGTGTGTACGGATCCTCCTCATGACTGGGTCTCCCAATTTTTCTAAACTGTCATGCTAGCCCACATTTGGTCTTTAAGAATTCATAAAACTTAAGCTTCTTCTTACCAGGTTTCCCCACACCCTGCCAATGGCAGAACAGTTTGCATATCCCATCTTCCCTTGGAGGGATTTGTTATTCTTTGGAATTCAGTTTACTTGGTTGCCTTGTGACTTCAGCTCTCTGATAGACTCCAAAAAATTTATGATTTTGTAGATTTTCTGCCTTTTTTCACTGTTAAGGTGGGAGTGATTTTTTCGTGGCTTTCTGCATCCCAAGTACTCTAGGGCCCAGCAGAAGTCTGGGGTGTAGGAGACACTCCTTAAACTATATTGAGCCACGTTTCCTCTCATTTACAAAATCCACATATCATATTGCAGGGGAATACTTCAACATTTCTCTTTAACATTCTCCTTATTCCTCCAATGGGAGCGAAATGGTTTGGAAAAAATACTTTTTTTTACTCTTGGCTTGACTTTTTTGGGGGGGAAAGAGGGTCATAAATTAAATAGCAGATTTTAAACTTTACCCAATTATTTTTAATCCTTCAGTCCTCATAGAGAAATGAATCTGCACCAACATATCAGGTTATTTTTAAGGCAGATCTGAGAGAGCCAATCCTTTTTACATGTGCCTGAAACAAAAATTCAGGTAAAATTACTATGACAGTTTATAACAAAAGTACTGTTAAGCTATCTTTTTATCAATAATAAAAAGAATAAAAATTTTTTTAAATGTGCAACTGAAAAAGTTGCCTGATCCTGGCCTCCTGTGTAGATCATGCTGCATGGGGAGCCATGAGGCTGCTCACGAGGCTTTGCATATTGTCCTGCTGGTGATTCTAGTGCTTCGTGGTGATGGAGGAGGGGAACAGCCTATTTGCAGTGTTGAGAAAAATCAATTTTCATCTTCAAAAGATGAAACTACCAAGCAAGATATTGACTTAAAAATAAAGTGTTTCTTGAAGACTTCCCACATCCTATAAATGTCAGACCCAAACCTAAGAATTTGGTGATTTAAAGTTTATTGCTAATTTCAGACAAATATGCATATAGCTCTGCCTCAAAAAAAGAACTAGTTATATATAATTTTATTGCCAGAACATTTTGTTACATACAACTAGCGTCAGAACCCTCAAAACCAGTCATATTTTTTATTGATAGGTATAAACTTGATCCCTTCCTATTTATTTTCTATTGTAAGATTTTATCCTTCTTTGTCTCCTAGATAAATTATTTCCAAATTTTTATGATGAATTTTATATAAAGGGGTTTGACAGCCTTTTAAATGCAGCTTTTGCAATGCATCATATCTGTTGTTGTTATGTAGGCTTTGATAAGGAGCACATTATTAACCACTTGGGGGAGATTGTCTGTTCTCTTGCGGACTTGAAGGCCCAGTGAAGGCTAACTGGTGTGGTGGGTGTTCTCCCAACATACAAAGTAGACAGGGGCCAAGTAGATGGCACAGGAGATGTAAATCCATCCTCAGACATCACGGGAGTGGGACCGCCTCAGCCGGGCCTGAGTGATCTGTCTTCAGAAAGATTTTGGAGGAAGCTCAAGAGGCTGTTGTGTCATTGCCTGCTTCCTGGGCATCCTATGTTGAGTGGGTTTATCCTGACTGAGGCATACACCTGGATGCTATTTTAGGGAGAGAAGAAAGAGAGTTGTGAGGAAAGGGGAAATGATGTAAAAGACCAAGATTACTGTTTTTTTAAAAAGAGACTCAGCATTACCTGAAAGGATTATTGACATAGTTGGATCAGACTAAGCGTTAAACTAGGTAGGAATATAAAATGTTTTCCACTACCAACCCATGGAGCACGGAGCTGGTGAGGAAAACAGAGCAGCTACAGATGAAATAAAGAAATTACTTCTGTTCCCCTGCATATTACTATTGTACTGAGTTAAATTTAAAACCCTACTACACATATTTGAGAAGCTACTGTTTGCAAGAAACTGCAAAAAATAAAAGAAATAGAATTTGGTTCCTGCCTCAAAAAGGCTTTTCACAAATGGAAAATAACCTGAAATTATCATTTTCTGTCTCCTAAATATCACCCACCCTCATTTCTTCCTACCTCGGTGAACATTACCTATATAGAAGATATCAGGGATATTTTTTAATAACTACAGTAATAATAACCACAATTTACATGAGTGCTTTCTTTGTGCCAGACACTGTACATCTAATTTACATATATTATTTTATTCTTCACAATAATCCTGCAAAAAACCAATTTCAAGACTTTTTAAGATTTTATAGTTGCTTAAACTGAGGCCCAGGGAGATCAAGTAACACTCCGTTTCAGATGAGGTTTTAAAGCCAGCCTGTGTACCAGGCCTGCCTGGCTCCCAGGCCCAGGCCTTTGCACTGTGCAAAGCTACTGCTTGACTCTATTCACCCATCTCCTCCTACTTCTATGGTGTAGGAGTTAAGATCAAGAACTCTGGGGCCTGATACCCCAGATTTGAATCCTGACTCTGTTGTGGGTAGAACTTTGTTATCTTAGGTGGATGACTTAACCTCTTCTTCCCGAGAGCCTTTACCTGTAAAATGGGATGACAGCAGTGCAGGCAGCAAGGAGTGGTTGTAAGATTCCAAGAGATAGGTGGATCGCTTAGGACAACACCTGGCTCGTTGTAATCACTATGTATTATTATTTCATATTTACAATTAATTTTTACAGCTGCCTTCTCTTGCCATCTCATTTCACTTAGAGTTTGTCATTAGCCTCTTAATTGGCCTCCCAAACTCCGGCCTCACATCTCTTCAAAATTTCCTTGATGTAACTATGACGTAGCATTTCTAAAATTGAGAATGGATCATGTCATTCCCCTGCTCAAAACCTTTTAATTTTCAGGCATAAACAAAAAGTCTTTAATGTAGAATCCAATGCCCATAACCTATTCTCTGCCTACCTACTAAGTTTTACTTCTCCCTACTTGCACTTACATATATTTTGTTCCAACCGTAGGGAACTATTTTCATGCCCTTGCACAGGCCCTCTCTCTACAATGCCCTCTGTCTACAATGCCTCTCCTTGCCAAATTTGCTAGGCAAACTCCTGTGCATCCCTCAAAGCCAGCATCAACATTTCCTCCTCCAGGGAGTCTCTCCTGCATTCTCCCCACAGACAGGTGCCCTTCTTAGTTGCTTTTGTAATGTTTTGAGTGTACTTCTATCACAGCCCTAACTACATGGCATTGAAGCTAATGTGTTTGGTCATGTTTTCCCACTAAACTTGTAGATTCCTAAAAGCAATTATATCATCTTATTTTTCCTTTTATTCTAGGGTCCAGCACAAGGTAGATACTCAATAAGCAAGTTATTATTAGTAAATGAATGTGGAGGGTAAACATGATTTACTGGTGCATCTTTATGGCCTCATTTGGGGAAGTTGTTCCTTCCAGGATGATTTTGAACAGAAGGACCTCTAGAGACTTTGGCACGTGGACCATTTTTCAGAGCTGTCCACCGAAGGTTCACCAGAATCCCATAGTGAAAGAAACAATTATCCCCTTTCACCTACCTCAGCTAATGAAGGGAGGCATCTATGTTTGTACCCAAAAGCATCAGATAGCAATAAACTTGAAAAAATGCCATCTTCCTGTCCCAGAGTGGTCAATGATATTTTTTTAAAAAAAACTAATTGATCACATTCAATGTAGGATAGGGAACTGATTCATTATTTTGAAAACTGGTAAATAGAGGGAAAGAATCTAGCATTTCTCTTACCTTTTCTACACAAACTGCACCAGTGGCTAATCAACTAGTATAGGAAGGGAATTTCCTCTTTATGAAAGTATTCCAATCAGTAAATGGAAATTAAATCATAGAATTAGAGTGTTACCATTTTGTACTCCTAAGTTAATAGATCTAGTCCTGAGTATCAAGAGTGCTAATATCACAAAAAGAGAGACAGCCGGTTATCATGTATCTCCTGATGGGGGCGGGGGAACACAGCAGAACCTATATTCTGGCCAAAAGGAATAGATCTGAATCTGATCTAGCCTTTGGATCATGCTTTCAATTTTTAGGAAATACAGAGGAATGTTGAATGCAGCCTGAGTGTGCAAACTGGGGAAGCTCTATAGGCCAAGTGAACCCGGTACTTCAATAGATAAATTTAAGAAAAGAAAGTTATGGGGGAATTGTAGAGGAAAGGAAACTAAAGGAGACATCCGATTTTAAAAATAGGCAAGTCTAAACTGAAGGGCCTAGGAATTTTGCTTTGGTGATAAAATTGATACAAAGAAACACAAGGAAATGATGTCTATAAAAGTCAGGATTGTGGTGAAGTTTTATTTCTTTACTTGCATGTTGGTTACAAGGTGTTGGCTTTATAAGAAACTCATTCATCTATACATTAGTTTTGTGTGGTTTTCTGTATCTATGTTTTATTTTAAAATAAATACAATAAAACTGTTCTTTAAAAAAAAAAAATGGTTGCATAGGCTGTATTGGTGTGCTAGGGTTGCAATAACAAAATACCACAGGCCAGGTAGACTAAACTATGAGTTTACTTTCTCATAGTTCTGGAGGCTGGAACTCCGAGATGAAGCTGCTCGCACAGTTGGTTTCTCCTGGGCCTCTCTCCTTGGCTTGTAGGCAGCGGCCTTCTCATTGTGTCCTCACATGGCCTTTACTCTGTGCACACACGTCCCTGGTGTCTCTTCCTCTTCTTATGAGGACACCAGTCATATTGAACGAGGGCCCCACCCCTACAACCTCATTTAACCTTCATTACCTCCTTAAAGGCCCCATCTCCAAATATAGTCATATTGGGGATTAGGACTCAACATGTAAATTTTGGGGTGACTCAAATCAGCACATAACAAGCGCCAGTGTTTGCCTTATCTATTTTCACTACCTTCCACCACAAGATTGACTTTGCCGAATATTTAAAAGTGCCCAGTGGAAGAATTCATTCATTTCACACACATTTATTGATTGCCTACTGTGTGCCAGGAATGATTCCAGCTGCTAGAGATTCAATATTAGATAAAACAGACACAATTTCTCTGTTCATGGATCTTGAAATCTAGTCAAGAAACAAAGACTAAAAAAAAGATAAATAAGATACTGTATTTTAGGTGGTGATAAGTGCTCAAGAATAAAAAGTAGGAAAAGAAGAAGCCGGTGGCAGGAGGGGGTTGTGATTTTAGGTAGAGCAGCTAGGGAAGGACTCAAAGAGAAGGTGAATTTGGGTACAGATGTAAAGGAAGTGAAATTGTGAACCATGTGGATAGCCAGGGGAAGAACATTCTAAGCAGGGGCAAGGGTTCTGAGAAGTGCCATGCCTGGCATGTTCAGGAAGCAGCAAGGACTGAGCAGGGTGAACGGGAGGGAAAGAAAGAGACGATGACGTCAGGAAAGGGCCCTGGGGGCTGTGGAAAGGACTGTGGATTTTACTCTTGAAGTGGGAAGACCGTGGAGGATTTTGAGCAGAGGCGTGAAATCTCTGCCTTAGATCAATGGGCTGCTTTGGCTGGTAGGTTGAGACAGACTATAGAGGGACAAGGGTGAAAGTAGGGAGAGCACTAGGGGTGCCTGCCACGACCCCAGCAGGAAGTGGCAGAGGCTTGATGCAGTAGGGTAGGTCCTAAGTACCTGGATATTGTTGAAGGTAGAGAAATCAGGACACCCCAAGGCTTTTGTCCCAAACAACTGTAAGGATCGAGTTGCCACTTCCCGAGGGGCAGGTTTGGGGCATGTTGCGTTTGGGACGTCTGGCTTTGGAGTTCAGGGGAGCAATCGGGAGACTTCAGCATGGAGGTGGTAGCTAAAGCCGTGAGATGGGCTTGCTTAGGATAAGCATATACAGGAAACAGACGGGGTCCAAGGACTGAGCCCTGAAACATTCCAATGTTAGATAAGACAGAACCAAAAAAAAGGGGACAGAGGACGAAAGAAGTAGAGACAACCAGGAGTGTGGTGACCCAGAAGCAGAGGCAATCACGCTGGTGACCGCAATGTCCCGTGTGTTGGGACATAAATAAGATGAGGACTCTGAGCTGACCACCGGTGCTAGCAATGTTGGGGCTGCTGGTGATTTTGCTAAGAGCGGTTTTCGTGGAGGTGGCTGTAGCAGCCTGGTCAGAGTGGATTCAAGAGAAAATGGGAGACACGAAATCGTCTTTCTGGAATAACAGTAATAACAAAAGCAAATGGGGAGCCTCCACTGTGTGGCAGGCGTGGCGCTTCTAAGCACTTAACTCCTTCCGTCTTCACCATCACTCTATGAAGGAGATGTTAGTATTATTCCCATTTTATAGGTGAAGAAACTGAGACACAAGAAAGATGTAATTTGCTCTCCACCACCCAGCTGACAAGCAGTGGAACCAGGTGGGAGCCCAGACATTTGACTCCAGTGCCCAAATTCTACCATTTCCCCATTTTTAGGCCTATGTTTAAGGTGACATTTTGATGATGACAGTGTCACTAGAGAGTGCACCATATCTAGGGCTGACACATAGGTCGGTCAGGAGAACATAGAACCCAGAGAAATTCTCAGAAGGTTAATATTTATAAAAATGCTACTGTATTCATTACAACCTATTAACCCAGAGAGGAATAGTCACGAACAGCTGTAATGGAAGGAACTGACTTCATTTTCTTTTAGAAGCTTAGGAAAATATGCTGCCAATAGACATTGGCCGTCACAGTCTTTGAAAATCTGTTTCTTTTATTTTCTATTCTCTGTACACTGTACCCTCTGTCTCCCTAAACTCTCCATTAGTTAGTTGCCCAATGAATAATCCGTGTTTAGAATTACTGTTAACATTCTAATCTCTCTTTTCCTCCTTTAGCCACCACAAGAAAGTATCCTGAATCCACTTTCCTTCCTTCTTCTCATTCACTATTTTGGGTTCAATAGTACAGCAACCAGCAGAATTTAGAGTGGCTTTTCATTCATTCACTTTCTGTATTTGTGGAGCAAAGAGCTGTCAAAGATATGGAATTATGTCAGCAGCATGTTAAGAAGCAAGACCTGTGCATTTATGAGTAAACACATGGCTACCAGGGAAACAGATTGACCACACTATTTCTAAACTCTCAGAACTTCTGAGGTTTGGAACTGGAAAACAAGACCTTTGATGATGTGAAAACTCATGCAGCTAAACACTTTGTGTACTAATGAGATTTTTCAATGGAAATGCAAAATCATAAAATATTGCTATTAAATGGGGAACTGATGAAAAGCAGTTATTGGAATGCAGTGCACTTTAAAAGGGGATTGGATTTCAGAAAAGGGACCATCAGCCAGCATCCCTCGTTTTGCTTTGTAATTGCAATTTCTAGGCCGTCTGAACAATTGCGTGACCCTTGAGGAAAGAATTAGTGATTGCAATCACAGCCTCCTAATCAGGCCTTTCTTGAAAGGAGCAATACTTGAAAATCTTCCTCACATACAGGGCATGCCAACTAGTTTTGCAATTTCTCTCATATATTACTGCTGTGATTTAGTGTTTCAGGTTTGCTAATAATTCTCTAATCTAATTAAATCAAATATGGAAGTTGAAATAGGGGACCCCAATAATGTCATCTACAGAAAATCAGGGCTGCTGGTTTAATTGCTGAGTTCTTGCAGTATATGAAGCCTGAGTTCTTGCAGTAAGTCCATAGGAAACACTAGAATTGTATCAAGGTGAGAGCTTGGTCTGCTCACACAGGGCCGTTGCATGTATTTCACTATGAAAAACAAATGTGATATTATTTGGCTGAGTTTCAGATTTATTTTTGATGCAAAGGGTCTTGTTTTCCCTCGTGTAATAATATTTTTTGCAAGGGTGTTTGTGCAATTTTGCTAAAGGCTATCTGGCTCTGACATAAACGCCCCAACATCTCTCCCTTCTGTGCTCATAATTGGTCATTCTCCAACAGAACCAGGAGAGTAATTTATATGGATAAGCACCTGTTGTTATAAACAGTGTTTTAAATCAGATATAGAGAAAGAATTTAAGGCACAAATGAATTATTCACTCTAAATGAAACACAGAGCTGGTTGTACATTGTAATTTAACAGAGTATTTTTCTTGAAACATGCTAAGTCTATTAACTCTTTCATTCGAGAAGGGCTTAGCATTACTGGAAGATTGTGTGTATTTCTTTGGTGTGTCAGCTGATTCCATTTCGTTCATAGTTAGGTCTGTCAGGCTGCCTACATTTTGACATTTATAGGCTTTATTTCTTTTATAGTTGAAGTGAATTCACTTGAAAATGAAAGTAGTTTTTGTTTAAATACTTGAACAAATTTACCCTTTTCCTGGATTAACATTAAGTAGGTCATAACAAAAGCATTAATAATTTAACAGCGTAGAGTTTAAAAGGATGCCAATGATTAAACAGCCAAGGGCTTTTTTTCAAATTAATGTGTCTATGTTTTGTAACAAGATTTTACTTGAGTAGTGTATTTGTTTGATTTGTAGTTCATCAATGTTCATTTGTGGTGGTTTTTGTTTTGTTTTGTTTTTACCCTTTTCTTCTCTTCCCTAGAAGCATGGGGTTTGTGTGTACCTTCTGCAAAGAGTACTTGTTTGCTGTGGTTTGGGAATTTGGAAATATAGCACTGAAACAACTGGACTGAGACCACCATTCTAATTTCACTTTGGGCCTTTCTCACATCAGTGGTCAGAATGATTTTTTAGTCATTCCAGTAAGGTCTTGAATCCAACTATAGTCTCAGGGGTGAAAAGTCAAGGGGTAATCCATTTAGCCATCCAATTCTCCAGGTAGAACTTTGATAACCATTACAATTACTTTATTCTCTCCTCCCTTATCCAAGAATTGCTATAGTTAATATTATGTCAGAATCCCTGTTATGATTCATGTTTTTCTGGGATTTAAAATTATGGAAATTCTTCAGGCAGAAAATGAGCACTTATGGTTATCACAGAAAAGCTGTTCTAAAGCCAATTTTAAGGTGAGCTGCTGAGAGTTTGCAGAGTTCAAACACTTGGCATCTCCCTGCAGCTGGGAAAAGGCCATTCCCTCAGCCAATGTTAATTATCAGCAAATGGGGTCAGTTTCCAGTTCCTCGAAATTTGATCTTCTCCTTGTCCTGTTTCTTCTGCACAAAATGTATGGGATCAGAAATTAGGTAAAATTAGGCTTTCCAATTTTATCTTAACTCATATTTACAACTGAAGCTTTATTTTTTCCCCCATGACACAAATTTTTCCTTATGACATAAAGTATTCATATTGGGATAATTGGAGAACCCTCATAGGCATAGTGATAGCTTATTTATGTAGGAGTGGGTTTGGTCATAATGCCATCCCTTAAGTGGTTGCAGTCTTTACATGTTGCATTTTTCTGCAAAATTATTAAGAAAGTTTTAGAAGAAATGATTACTGAGGAAGGGGTAATATTAATATATTAAGATCTGTGTTTCAAATTCCAGTAGAATCTTGTTTTCCTTCAGGTTAAAAAGTGACCTTACATTGACTAAGGACTCTAAGACCAAGCAAATAATGGGTTTTGCCTCTTTCTGTAGAGATGACTCCTTTATGTATCCTTGCATTGAGTATTAAGACTTAGAATTCAAAGCATATATCTGGATAATTAAATCTGTATCTAGAAAGCACATTATAGGCACTCAGTAAATGTTTTTTTAAATGGATAAAAAATGAAAGTTAACTAACAATATTCTAAGGTAAGGCATCTAGGTAGGAAGCACCCATTTTATGACTTCCAGAAGGTATTGACTCTTTTAATTCCATCATGACTTGATATTGGCTGCCAAAATGATATATATACCTAATATGTTCTCACCAAACTACCTAATTTTTGTTTTAAAAAGCCAGCATGATCGAGAGAGACAATTATATGAAAAGCATTTATTGATGAAGAGGGTAATGTACAATAGAAGAGCTGGTTAAGCGTTTCTGAAATGAAAGCCTATTGTTTACTGAAGGATTCTCTTCTTTTACTGGTTTCAGTTATTTCCAAGTTGACAAATTGTGATCAATACTCTGTTATTGGTCTGATAATTAACGGATGATGGCCTGTCTCTATGAATAGTAAATGCTGGGTACTAATTAACATTTGTTTTGATTAGTTGGTATTTAGTTGTCAAAGACAGCTATTATAATAGCATAAAATGTTAGAAGAAGGTTTTTTGTTGTCACTTTTGATTGTTATTGGAAATAACTTTTTATATATTTTTTAAATCAGTCTACTTATTATTTTCCACTCAAGGGGAAGTTTCACTGGGATTTCAAGGTGTGCAGTTATCTGTACATTTGTCCAAAGTGTCACCATTGTGGAATTGATGTATTTTCTAGAAAAACCAGGTAGTTGATGTTTTCTTTTAGCCTGAGACTTCCTTATCTGTTTTCATATGTTCAAAGAGGTACTACAATTAAGTGAAAAGTGTGTGGACTCTGGATTTAGGCAGGCTTGGCTTCAAATCCTGGCTTCAAAATCTGCTTCCTAGCAGTGCAACCTTGGGCATCATTTTGGAATTTGTTTCCTCATCCATAAAAATGTGACTAGTGTTATTTCTCTAGGTGGGTAGCTATGGGGATTAAGTGAGATCATATGTATTAAGGTTCTATGATAATACTTGGCACACAGTTAAGAGACTCTGGAGGCAGATTGGCTCTCTCTAAATCCAGGTTGTGCCAACTACTAGCAGTGTGGCATCAGGCAAATTATGAAGCGTCTGAGCATCTCAGTTTTCTCTTCAGTAAAATGAAGATAATATTATATCAATCTCATGCAGGGATGTTGTACAGATTAAATGAGTTGATAAATGTGAGGCACATAGAACAATGCCCGGCATATAGTATATGTTATGTGTAAAGTGTTTGCTGTAATTAGTATCATAATTATAATAAGTACTAACTAAATGATAGCCATTTTACATCCTTTAATTCATTCAAGTTATTGTCTGAAGATTTCACCACAAAGTCATCTCCTTAACTTGATCTGAAATGTTTGAAATGTCATAAATGAGGGGAAAAAATCTTGCTTTCCATAATAATAATTTGCACAATTGTATATATTAATAAATTACATAGATTAATTTATACTATTCACTGAACAGCTACTAAGTGCAGTGTAACTCAGGAGAGTTAGCATATGGACTTAGATGGGCACAGGGAAGGAAGTATGGGATCAATATATACATGTATTTATTATTTACATAGCTTTTCTTGAGGGCATGTTCTGATGGGCTCGGGCATTGAGAATGATAGCTCACAAGGCTGTTTAGGACAAGGGGACTGCAGTTTTCACATTTCGACCAAAGGAAACCTAATACTATATTCAAAAACTAATCTTTAAGCATATATCTCAGTATATAGTCTCAAAACTGGATGTCCGTTCTATGTCTCACTTTCTTAACCCATGATGTCCCTTGAAGATGCAAATTTTAATCCAGGGCCTGTTCTTAAGTCATTGATTTGTATTACCAACAGACAAATACCAGATGTGTTTGAACGTATTTATATTTATTCACATTAACTGCAGAAGGCATACCAGTCCTATTTGGGTTTTGAATTCTTCTCGAGGACTGCAGTAGTATTATTAAAAAATAAAAAGGTAAATCAATATTTCAGTAAAGGTAAAAAAAAGAGAAGGTTGATTTATGGTTAGCTTAACTTTGGAATGCATATGTGTTATATATACCTTATATATGTTACATTATAGTATATAATGTATTATAAATGTGTTGTTTATTATATATATATTTTTTGGTCATGGTCTTTTACACTTGACAGCATGTCTCTCCTAACCTTGGGCAGAGTGGACTTTCTGTTTTCCCCCTTTACTGTGCTTTTTCAGTATGATTTCACTGGGCAACACTTAATTAAACTTCATTTTCTCTTTTTACGCTCCAGGTATTATCATGCCATTCCCTTCAAGAAGTAATTTGTGCACTGTTTATTGGAGCTGTGAATTTAATCATCTGAATCCCATGCTATTGCAGGATGACTATAATAAGATGTATTGACATTTCTTTGGGACACATTTTTTTGCCTCCATTGTGTGTTGCTTTGCCAGAAATACTGAAGGCGATGTTTGCATGATGGCATGTCCAAATAAAAAGCAGGTGTTTCTTTCAGGACAGTAATACATTTAAGTTACTTGTTCCAGTAAATATCCTTAGAGCTGAAATTTTAAAATAAGAGTAATTCTGGAAAGGATGTTTAAAGTACCACAAGGGATAGGTTTGGAAAGGAAACAAAGATGGACTGGACCCAAGGAAGGCTTTTCTGCCCCTGAGCTGAAATAGAATGGAATAGTAAACATCCCAGCTCTGCCACCCAGCCCTTCCCATATTATATGTATACATATATATATTCCAAATTTCAGCCATATCATACATATATGCATAAACATATATACTTATGTTTTCTGCACAAGCCAAGGCACTGGTTATTTCCTAATCTAGTCTCCAGAAGGGGAAAAAAAACATATAGAAAGGAATGTTTAAGTTAAGGAGGATGGAGAGAGAGGGAATATGATATGATCAAAATAATAACAGCTGGCACCTTTTGAGACTTTATGATGTGCTTGTTATTCTAACCATTTTATATATATTACAGTTATTGTAGTTGTGAACTTTTTCATGGCAGAGGGTGAAATGATTTACCTAAGAGCCTGAAAAATGCATCCAAATACTGATCCGCAGGTTTTACAAACTCAAAATATACAAGGTTGCAGGTTGCTTTTGTCTGGCCTAAGTGGTCTTCTGCCCTACGTGTTTCTGAGTGTGCTCACTCACACGTGTGTGTGTGTGTGGGTGTGTGCTGCTTCTCATGTAAGTGCAGTGGAAGTTGCCTGCTATAGGCCTATGGATCGCTTTAGGTGCTTGGTTATTTTTAATTGTTGAATTGCAATAGTTCTTAGCCATGTACTGTGGGACTCACCAATAATAATTTTCAGGTGACCTGCATGCTTTACGGCAATTATCCTGGGGCTATCCCTGTATGATGTATTTACCATGCAGTTTCTATATTATATAAAATTATTATCAGATGAATACAAATCATATAAGGAAAACATTTCATTCCTTATTTTAGAGCTAGAATGGACTTTGACTTTTCTTCATACCTTTTTATCTGAGAAAGCGTTAAGTTCACCCCGAAGAAAGCTTTTTGCCTTTCCTTCCTAAATGGGCTGACGGGGGAATGCTCTATCCAGTAGGAACTAATGAAGTTGGACAGTCGGTCATTGGAATGTAACAAAGGCTTCCAGAAGATCAAGATAATGAGGTTTCTTCTTGAACACCTCTGCAGTGTTTTTAAAGGACAGATGAGCAACTAAAAGTTATTTTCCCTCTTAAAGAAGGAATTAAGTTCTTATCTATGATTTTCCTGAAAAAAAGTAGAAGTAGAAAAAAAAAACTTGATTAATTTGATATGTTGTAAGTAGGGGGTATCACTTCGCTGGTGATCTCTTATCTGTGAAAATGTATTTGAAATAAATCTTAAAATGTAGATAGATAAGAAGGCTATTGTTCTCTAAATTGCTATATTACTGTAAAACTAAATTTGAATGGAATTTTGAATAGCACCATATATTCCATTATTCTGACAATCCATCATCAATTTACGAAAGTAATCTGGGCACACACTTCAATTTATTAGAGATAATTGTTCTGGGAATGCTAACACCCAAGCTCAATAAGATCAATAATAAGTTTATACATGAATTTGGGGTTACAGTTTAACTTTAATCCAGACTGTTTAACTTACTCCTCAACTATTCACATACTATAGATTGTTTTTATTAAATATATTAAATAGAACACTTATCTTCTAAAGTTCAATCATTTTACTTGAAGCAAATGCATATAATTGTAACTGATATTGATTGCTTTTTCATCTCTTGACTATTTTAACACAATGTATATTTTTATCAGATGGCAATTAATATCCCTTTATTTAGCCAATCCTGAAATTAATTCATGTTGGGCATTGTAGTGGTGACTGAAAGTCCCCACTTAGTAAATATTTGTTGATTCATAAGTAATTTTCCTATCTGATTACTGAAGAAAAACCGCCACAAAATTTGGGACTTAACGGAGTCTCTATGCTGCATTTTTAACTGATGTGGTTTATTATAAGGTAAAATTTTAAAAAAGGGATTTTACAGTTAATCCTTGAAATGGCTGTCTGGATGGGATTCATATTTAGTGTTTATTAAGTGCTCACCATATATCAAGAAATGAGAGAGGTTAAGTACCCCACTCAGAGTCACATAACTAATATGTGGAATAATCAGAATCAAAACCCAGGTCTAGTGTCCTTTCAACTGTGCAACATTGTGAAAAATGGTCAGATTAAGTGAATATTTAATATTCTTCCAACCTTAGTTTCTAAATAGAGCTGTCTACCTATTTACAAGCTATGTGACCTTAGGCAAGTTATTTAACCTTTCTGAGCATTAGACATCACATCTGTAAAAAGGACATAATATTATTATGGTAATTTAGTGAACTAATATTTGTGAAAAAATTAGAACAGTTCCTGACACATATTAAATGCCAAATAAGTGTTTATCTAAGTCAAATAAATATGTTTCTCAAGTAAATTTTTTATAGAAAGACAGAAGTGATTGTTATAAACTATAACATAGTTATATAACATATATAGTTTATAACAATCACTTTTGAAAATTACCCTTGAGATGGAGAGAGGAAAGTAGAATTGTTTATACTGAAAGACAAGTGATTTTTATATAGCTCAAGGATTCTGTGGGAAATTATATCAACTGAAACAAATGACCTAGTTTCTTCAACAAAAAAATTACAGGGGAAAAAGCAACAAAGGAAAAGGGGAAAGTTATAGATTAAAAGAGAAACAACAATTACAAAGTATGAAACTTATTTGGATCCTAATCTAACTAAACTGTAACAAGAAAATTATAAGATGGTAGAGATATATAAACATCAATTGTACATTTTATAATATTAAGCAATTATTATTAAAATTTTAAGTGTGATAATAGTATTCTGTGTTTTTCAATAAAAAGAGTCCCTCTATTTTAGAGATATATACACAAATGTTTACAGATGAAATTACATCTGGAATTTGATTCAGAATAACTGTGTGTGTGTGTGTGTGTGTGTGTGTGTAGGACCATGGAGGAAATAAAATTGTTCATGAGTTTATAAATGTTGAAGCTGGGCGATGTGTACATGAAAGTTCATTATGCTATTCTTTCTACTTTTATAAATGTTTGAAATTTTCCATAGTAAATATTTTAAAATGGAAAAAAAATGGAGGGAAAACGTCTTTAGTGGAAATACTATTCTCAGGGTCATTAAAGTTAATAATAATATCTAATATATACAGAGTGCTTTTAAATGAATTACTTTGTTTAATCTTTAAGACAACTCTATGAAGTAGGTCCGATTATTATACCCATTTAACCAATAATATTGTGGATGCAGTGTTTGCTCTCAAGCAGCCTGGCATGCTAAGGAGAGAGATGTCTGAATCAGACAGACCCCTCCTGAGAACTGTTGTCCAGAGTGGGTAAGGGAGGTGAGTACCATTCCCACAAATGGTGTTTTGACAAAGTGCTCACTGTCTAGGTGTATTACATGTTAATCACATCTACCTTGAAGGTCACTAGTGACTTAGAAGACTAGGGCAGACACTGTGAAAAGCTCACGTACTAGGTGGCTTTGGGCAAGTTACTTATTTTATCTGAGCTTTGATTTCCTCACCTGTAAAAATTACCATTTTAATACCTAGTTCACTGGGTTGTTGTGATGATGGGTTATTTGAAAACTGTGAGAGCATCAAGGATCAGAAGCAGCAGCACCCTGCTCTGTATCCTCAGCGCTTGACACAGAATGAGTGCTCAGAAATGTGTACTTCCTGAATACTTCCCTCCCTCTCTCCCTCCCTCCTTTTCTTGAGTTTGGTGAAAAATTCAAAGCGATCTCCTGGGCCACTCAGCGTCCCTCAGAGCTCAGCTTGCTGCACGGAGGGATGGCCGTGATAAATGAGTAAAACAGTGCAAGTAGAATCACCGGGGACTTCTCTGCTCTTCTATTGAGTGCTGATTGCGCACACACGCGCTGGATTATTTCTATAGGCCTAAGGTTCAAGTTATGGGTTTCGTGCTACTCACTTTCCATTTGGCTTTCATGTACTTTGTCAAGTAATCTTTAGTCTGGAAATGCTGAAACAATCACGGTTAAAGTGGAAGTCCAAGATGAGAAAGCAGCATGAGAGAGGACACAAATTTAGTTGAGTGAGGTCGAAAGATACTGAAAGAGCTTCCAGATGTGTTTTCACAGCCAGTGTGATGTCTTTAAGAAACGTGGTGGAACGTCTCAGAAGACTTCTGATGCGCCGAAAGGGGCATCAGAAACTGGGGGCTGGTTGCGGCGGCTCATGCGTGTGATCCTAGCACTGTGAAGGCTCACGCGGAGGGATTGCTTGAGGCCAGGAGTTGGAGACCAGACTGGGAAATAGTGAGACCCTCATCTCTATAGAAAATTTTTTTAAAAATTAGCTGGGCTTGGTGGTGCAGGTCTGTATTCCCAGCTAGTCGGGAGACTGAGGATCCCTTGAGCCCAGGAGTTTGAGGTAGCAGTGAGCTATGGTGACGCCACTGCACTCTGGCCCGGGCGACAGAGCGAGACTCTGTCTCAGACAAACAAGCAAACAAAAACTGGGGGGTGGTACTCGATAGTGACAGTGGCAACCTGGGACTAGTACATTTTACTAAACATCTAGAACATAAAACAGGGATCACTAGGCGGCAGCATGGATTCACCAAGAATAAAGCATCCAAAATTAGGCTCTTCTCTTTTATGATGGGGTTACCAGCTGAGGTTATGGGGCTACAATACATGTGACTCTATCAGAATTTCAGGGATTCAAGAAACACACCCCTCAATTTACCCATATGGGCCACATGTAGTAACAGTCACAACCTACTGAATATCATGCCAAAAGAAAGGTCTGCTCTGCTCTGGGTTCCAGCGTTTTAGAGGGATGCTGACACTGAAGATGTACAATGTGGAAATTATAATTCTTGAAGTAGTTGCATAGGTCAGGGATGTTTAGCTTGAAGAAAAGAATCATAGTAGGAGACTAGAGCACTGTTTTACAACTTCTGAATATGGGGGAAAGAGAGGAGTTTCCTTATCTGCAGTTTTTGGCGAATGCTACCGCAGAGTTTGCTATGACAACAATGAAAACCGTGGTTGGAAGTTCTGTGAGCTGAAGTTCATAGTGGTCCCAGTTCTGAGGGAGTGGCCATGCAGACCAATGGGAGGGATGTTGTTCCAGGGATAAAGGTATCAAAATTGCTGCTGAATTAAATGTGGAGGGTGAAGGTGGGGGCAAACTCTATTTTTTACTTCACTCAATTGAATATGATCTCTTCTTCTAAATCTTGATTTATACCACTTTAGTGGTAATTTTGCCTCATATTATGGTGATTTTTAAATCTGTCTTACTATTATAAACTCTGTTCTATTCATTCTTGTATTCTTATAGCTACTGGGTTGGTTGTCAATAAGTATTTTCGTTTTGTCACCACTTTCTATCATTTTTAAATAGCTATTAAGTTTACAAAATTTTTTTTCTGAGAAGACAAAGATCGAAGAAGAGTGCTTGGATTTTGGAAAATACTTCTCTCCCTACATGTTGGTGGGAACAATTCTGGCCTCTTCTGACTTCGTTGCGGCAGACCAGTTGTTCTTCATATCTAGAGGGCTAAAGTTCTTTGTCCTTTGTCACCTCGATCATCAAGTTGAAGTTTCTCACCAGCTCTGTGGAATTTAACAAGTCAATACTCAGGAGTATTATATTTTCACCATAGTAAGTGTTCAAAAAAATGCAGATTTATCCCAGTTATCAAGTCTGGTTATGAGGAGCCTTTGAAACAGAGTCTGCCATGTGATGGGGGAAGAGATATCCATTGCTCAGGGAGAACAGTGTCCTGGTACATGTGTGGTGGAGGAGGCAGGGTGTGGGATGTTCATTATTCAAGAGTGCAGATAGTTTGGATTAGAACCAGATTCTACCACTAACTAGCTATGTGATCTTGGGCAAGTTACTTAAACTCTCCGTGCCTTGGTTTCCGCATCTGTACATGGGAAATAGTAATAGTACCCACCCCATATGGTTGTTGAGATGTTTGAATGACTTCTCACGTATAAGTACTTAGCAAAGTGCCTGGGTGGGAGGTACTCCAGAAGTGATTTTCTTCATCATTATTATTCACAAGGCTAATCAGATAGAGAAAGGTTACTTGGGAAAGGAATAGAGAAAAGCTAATCATCCTCCTTTACCTCTGTGCTTTCTCTTCTGGCTTGAGTGTAGAGCCACAGTTTGACTTGGAGAGAAGAAAGGGTAAATGAAAAAGGCAAAGAAGAAAAGAAAAGGAAGGAAGGAAGGGAAAGATGGCAGCTGATATTATGTTGCTGATCTTTTTCACCAGGAAATGAAGTCCATAGAACATTGATGGACAATAATTCCCTAGGAAATAAAATTCCAGAGTTAGTACAAACAGCCGCTGAGTAATTATTATAAATTTCACATTTGAAGCATTCAGCCCGGGACAGAACCAACCTGGATGGCCCAGATGATCAGTAGTTTGATCTGACAGTACAGTTAAGTCAATGGATGGCTACTAAGCTACTCTCCATTGATTGACTATTGTTGATTTAAAGGCTAAAGGCCTTCTATCTTTCTAGGCTGCATTTTAGTTAATGACATTTAATGATATTTGCATACTAATAACGTCAACTTGCTGACCTCTTGAGACGCGTTTCTTTGGCTTCTATGCGCTAACTTTCTTTGCTACCCAAATATTTGACAAGAAACTGTTAGTAAATAATTTGTGTAATAGAAACCATACTATAAATGTGCAGAGGGATCTTGTGAGGGATGAAGAACCTATATGGCAATTACAGCTTTCAGTAAATATAGGTTGAATGAATAAATGAATATGAATCATTTCAGGTAGTTTATACCAAACCACTTCATTTAATTTGACGAGGTATCAAGTATATGATAGCTGTGAATGGCAGAGAAACCAGAGGTACCTTGAACTGTATTCAAAGGAATATGTTGACTCTGAAGATAAAAGGTTGAAAAAAGTTAAGAGAGCATCTGGGACATTTGCCATGATTCATGTAAGGAAAGTTGTAATCTCCAAAAATAGAAAGTGATTTTTTCTGTTCTTTTACTAAAGCAGTGCGTGCATGCGTGTGTGTGTGTGTTTGCTTTAGGTTTATATATACAAAAAGCAATTAAATCAGAGTTTTCTTACATAAAATCTCCTTATTTTCATCACTGTATAATTTGTTTCAAATTGTTGTCATTCAGAGTTTTGATAAATTCGTTCTTTTCTTTCCTCTTTCTTATTCCCGATCTGCTTATTGCTCATCACATCTCTCTCTAGAGAGAAACTGGCTCATTGTATGATATAAAATAAAATACAATATGGTTAATGGCACATATGGGTGCTTTCCTGTAGGAGACATAGAATTGTGTATTCTACAGGACTTGCAGAAATCCCAGTCTCTACCTGCTTAGAATTTACGTTTGAACATATTGAGAGGTAGGGATTTTCTCAAGCAAAATGATTGCTTGTTAGAACTCAAAATACAGACATGAGGTAATGGCAGATCTTCCATATGCATAAACTGCATATGCAATCTACTTTAAATAACAGATAGGGTAATTGAAAATGTGCGACTTCGTTAGATGAATGCAAATATAAGACTCAATTTCCTGAAAATGATGTATTTCATTTAGTTGGCTCCATCTCCTCAATCTGGTTATTACGGTGTCAGTGTATCTTTTCTCTTGTAAAATTATGTATGTATTTATGTATGTATGTATGTATTCATATTTCTGTTCCAGTGCCACGTGTCCTCTGACTTCCCCCCTCCCTGAGAGTAAAACTCAAGGACCCATTGCTTCTTTAATGTCATCTCCTGTGACATTCCCCTGCTTCAGACCAGGCTCCTCACAGTTTGGTGAGGGTCAGAATAATGGGGGAAGGGAGGGAGTTGTTAAATCACAGGTGGCTGGACCCCACTCCCTAGCCCTAGGTTGGGACACATAGGTCTAAGGATTTGCGTTTCTGACCAGGTTCCAGGTGCTGCTGCTGTTGGTGCTGCTGCTGCTGGGCAAAGGATCCCATCACGGCTCCAACTCACTCACCTCCTCTCTGTTCCCAGAACACAACAGGCTTGTTCCCACCTCAGGGCCTTTGCACTTGCTATTTCCTCTGCTTGGAAACCTTTTTCCCAGATACCTTTCAGGTGTTTTCTTAAATGTTTTCTGATGAGGGCTTCTTTGGTCACCAGATTTAAAATTGCAGCTCCGCCTTGTCCCACAACACCCTCTGTCCTCTTTCCCTGGTTTGTGTTTTTCCCATTTATTTTTGACCCATTTAACATGTTATATGGTTTATTTATAGTGGTTTTTTTTTTCTTCTGTCTCCTACTAGAATGTAAGTTCCCAAAGCGTAGTGATCGTCTGTATTTGGTTAGTTGGTTTCCTGTTGCATCCTTAACACCTTGAACAGTTCCTGGTACCTAGTGAGCCTCCACAAGTACTTGTTGAATGAATGAATGAATGAATGAGATTAAGAGTTTATAACAGGGTTCCAATAGAATTGTTGAAACTACAAAAAAATGGTTCAGTCAATGATGGTTATAATTAATGAATGCTGAAGGCTCACACAGCTCTCTAGGAGTTTGGAGAATGTGTTTACTTTTGGGGAGTTTATATCCTGAAAGACATGAGATTATTAACCCCCATAAGGAAAGTGATCAAACCAGATGACACTAAACATTTGATTGAGGCCGGGCCCCATACTGGATGCAAAAGAGTTAAGGTCCCTGCCAGGGAGAAGCTAACTCTGCCCTGGCCAGGAACTTTCTGTTTTACTTTTCTTTAGATTAAAGGCTAATACTTTTATAAATATTCATTTTTTTCCATAAGAGATCTGAGCTGACTTACAGTAAATATAAATACATATAATAAATAGAAGGTACATTAATAATATAATAGATAAATAGTAATAGCTAGTAATAGAAACTATCATTGCATATGACATATCAATTGATTAGACTTCATTGTAGCATTACATCAGAACCTTAAAACTAGCTACATCCTGGATCTATGCTTTAATTTTTTGATAAAATAGAATAAAATATACTTATTTTGCAAAGATATATCTCTGCATTATTTCTCATTATTTCTGTGGTAAAACCGAAGATAAGCATCTTGTTCTTGAAGTTTAGATTCAGAATCTTCTCAGTAATGTCCTTCTGATAAGTGCATAGTCTTACTCATATCACCTCTGCCTTTTAAAATAAATCGATGCCTTAATTGAAAGCACAAACAAGAGAGAGATCCTAAGCCTCAAATAATGTAATCATCTTACATTGTGATATTAGTTCTTAATCTTTCTTAAGTATTATTTTAACTCTTGAAGTTTAAGCCTAATAATATGAATTTTTATCCATGGTTTGTTTACTTACGAAATTTTCAGTATACATATTGCCACACTTGAAATTTTTGGAAAGCAGAAAGAACTGTTAATTACTCCATCGTCATTTGCAGTAATCTCTCTCAGACCCTTTTCTGGAATTGATAGAGATATTTTTCAAGCCTTGCAAGTAATAATTATAGTATTGAAAAAATGACAGCTTGTGTGTGCTAACTGTGAGCAGTGTACTTTTATTGGAAACATGCAAATTAGGGCTCATGGAGGGCTGCATAATAATAGCCTCTAATTATGTCATATTTCCCTGAAATTGTATCATATTTACATATACTGGCACTGAGGATGACACCATAGAGGGTCCTCTGGTGACACACTTGTGGGATCTGACCTCATGATGGCTCAGTTGAGGCAGGAGTGAACACAGGAAGCTGTGCTGACTAGAGGAGTCCTTAGCACTCTGCACTAAGCATTTCCCAAAAGAAATATGTTAAGAGGCAATTTGAAGCATGTTGGAATTCGTTTGGAATCCAGATTTCTGCTTTTAGAGCTACTTACTGTGTACTTAAGGAGTTCTCCTACAATTGGAAGCAATTTGTGGGTTACTGAATTTATTTGCCTTACTGCCCTGTAGCAGTAAACTGTCAGAATACAACAGAATTGGAATGTGATGCTTGTTTCATGTGATTTTACAAAGAGTATAACCGATTTAACTTTGACAAAGAGACATAACAGTCAATGCATTTGCTTAAACATTAACATTGTTATCAGTGTGGATTCTGACATTCGGAAAGCCACTGCTTCTTTGCTGCAGCATGATTTAAACCCACATTCATGGGGAAGTGCAGTGTTCATGGGAGGCAGGCCCTGGTCAGGAGAAGAGGAATTTCTCTGGACCTAACACAGCATCTATCACATCACAGGCATACATTGAATGGGAAATCTACCAAACACACACCCCTACTTATAGCTGCTTTGTTCTTACTAGTACAATATTTTTAATGTTCAGGACTACAGATAAGGGATGCAAAAGCAATCTTTGGCTTAAAAGTACTCATATATGACAACCACAGTCGCTGGTATTAATTTTGATGTCTTTTTATCCCCTAGAAAGTGGGAAAATGTAGAAAATTGATTGTCTAAGATGAAAAAAATTTTCTGTTACCGATATGAAAGTCAAACTAGATATTCTAACTGTGCGATTCAGCTCTATCATCCCCACCTCCTCTTCATGCAGGAGGTGTGCTGGGGTCAGTGCCATCTAATATCAATGCCATGCAGTTCCAGACTTTGAGAATAACGTATAGGAGTGTAAGAGCATTGTGTTAGCAACCCTTACGACACTTACTGAATGCCGGCTGTATACAGAACACCTCATTTTGCCCCAGACCATGGGGAGTCATAAAAGGAAACACAGTGCTTCAGAGTTCATAATTAAACTATAGAAATGGGGCTAATATAAATAAAGATATTTAATTATAAAATATAAATTATATTACCAACTTTTAAAACTAACATATCTTAACTTCTCCACTGAATGCTTTCCATTTCAAAGTAGTCTCCTTGAGCAGATAATATAAATTTTTCTAGTAATGAGGCCATATTTCAAGATATGTAACCTATTTCATATTTCAAGTTTTGTAACCTATGTCACATTTTTGAGTATTCTCAAAGGAGAATAATGTATGTAGTTTGCCAGAATTTTGGAAATAACTAAAAAGCATTTGTATCTATGTCTGGTAAATAAGATCTACAATCAGAAAGGTCAACATCAGGTTTGAATAAAACAAAAACTATAGAGTCAAAAAATTATTGTAATAAAGAAAATAACCGTTGGTCTTAGCTAATATATTTGTGTTATACAGAATTCCTCAAGTATTTGGGATGGTTTTAACATTTTGATACATTAAAACTGATTTGGGCCATGTGGTATAATATGCAACATGCACAGAAATCAGGAGTTGCTACTTCAACAAAACCAGATATCAAAAAAGAAATGTTGGCGTTCAATGATAATTTTGATACATGTGCTTTCTGGATCCTAGAGATGTTGGAGTTTTCCAGTAAAGATATTGAACATTTTGTACCTAGGTTATATTAAAAGAAATATTTAACATTTAAAAAAAGTGGGTTTTAAACTATTTTTTTGAAGATGAAAGAAAATGACCCATCTTAATTTTTTTCACTTGTCACCCAAAATGCATAGCACAATTTTTCCAGAAACTTTTCTATGACACAGTTGCTTTCAGAACAAGTCAAATTTGTTTAATTCTACCATTTAGGAATCATTTAATTACGGTGTTAGTTTCCTTATCTGTAAAAAGAGGAGGCTGGACTGAATGGACATTGATATCATTTTGAGCCCTATTGTCTTATGTTATTTGTTCTTTCCTTTAATATAAGTCCTTAGTGACCATGTGTGGCTTACTTAAATGAACTAAATCTTTGACATTTTCAACATTTTTATGAATGAATCCCAGAGTCTTATCAGATAGTCGTTTCATGTAGCAACAAAAACATCTCCCACAACCTTTTTAAAAAGTTTGTTGGCATTAAAATTGTGACTCTCAACGTTTTTTCATTCACAGAAGCTTATTTGAGCAAGTCAAGCGGATATGTTGGAGATTTATCACACACAGAACTCCACATTAATTTTTTGCTTTAAGTGATCACCCATTTTTGTTCTGACATAAACCAATATTCACTGCAGCTGTTAGCATATAACAGTTGACTGGCTGAACTTGGAAATAATGCTGCTCCTTATTGAAACATGTTGCCATATATTCTTGCTGCAATGTGATTGCTCTTCTGCCTTCACAAGTTATTCAAGAAGAAAATTAGTCTCATTTCTTTACAGAGACACTTTGCATGAACATGCAGTCATCATTTATCTACAAATCATATAAAGTTAAATGTAATCAATTACAGTTGTATGTAAGTATTCAGGGTGCTACTTAGGGGTGTCCTTGCTGCTGATGGCTGAGAGGGGCCAATGGCAGCATATCAGGGACCCTCATTCATTTGCAGCTGGGATTCCTTGATCTAAGAATGCACTGACATGTTTTTGTGGGATAAATACTCACAGATGTCCTCATTCTCTCTGAGTAGTTTGGATGCCATTTGAGATTGGTTAGAACCCCCTCCTTACACTATTTGATTAAGAGACAGAATTATGTCACATATAAGCCAACACTGGTGGAATCCAAAATTCATTTATACATTTGGCATCAATTATGGCACTTCAGCTTTTTGCTAGTGTTTGTGTCATAGAAATTGATTCCATTTAAGGGTCATAGATATCTGTGGGTGTATGTTTAGGGAAGTGGTATTTGAATGTACTCCAAGGAATTTTGTCCACTTAGAAGAAATTAGTCATCAAGGTTGGAAATTTTTTAGTTCTCAGAAATTTTAAGGAATTTTACTTTTCTATTTATTACTTGGGGACATTTGGGAAACTCATTTTTTTTTGTAAAATAAAATAAGTAAATAATATCCTCCCTTCCAATCTTAATATTGTTTCTACAGAGAGTGACTTCTTCAACTTGGTTAACACTAACCGCTAAAAAAAAAATTACCAAATAACGCAGCATTGCAAGACCAGTGAGTTTTTCATTTGACTGAATGAAATCTTAAGTAAATTATTGGTTTAGACAGTGTTTGGCCCTATGATTTGTTGTTTAGGAGAAATTGTATGCGTCACTGCACAGGCACAGCCTGCATTGTGCATACTTTGAGCAGGCTTGCTGGGTGACAGAATGGGGTAACAGAGCCATAATTTATAGTCACTAATATGAAGATGTTATATCAATTACCTAAGAAAAAATACCCTACTGGATTTATATCCTTTAGTTATTAAAAAGTGGCAGCTATCTTAAATTAGTTATAGAAACTAAAGAATTTAGCAACAGAAATTAATCACTGTCATGATCCCTACACAGACTCCGAGTTGCAGCACTCTGCAAAACATTTGTTTGGAAAAGGAAAATTGCTGTTATGGTCACCTTAATAGAAACAGACAATCAAACAAATCTTAATTTAAGAGATTGCATGTGGTCATAAATCATAATGGCACTGAAATTTGAGGCACAAAAAGCAACTTCATAAAGAAATGAGGCATGCCAGAGAGGGAGCCAGCAACCAAGACTGGTGCCGTCCCATCCGTCCATCCTATTAGCGATGTTGCAAATGTTCTGATGTTTCAGCCCCAAGCTGGACTGTTCATTTTGCAGTAAAATACAGCAATCAATCTCTTTTCTTGCCACTGCCTTTCTAGTGTCCTCCGACCCATTCTCCACCCAGCAAGTGGAAGGCTAGTCTGACAATGGAAATAGAGTTGTGACATCCCCCCAGCCAAAACCCATCAGGGCCTTCTGGCTGTAGTTAGGATTAAATCCAACTCCTTCGAGTGACTTGCCTTCACCTCCTGCAGCCCCCCTCTAGCACCCTGAGCTTTAGCATGCTGGGGGGATATTCCTTCCCTCCTCCTGGGGAGACTCTGGGAGAAGGCCATATAATGTTTAATTTGCATTGGGTTGTCACCCATTATTTCTAATATGTACTTTTAGTTTCACTTGAGCTGAGTCACATAGCAAAAACCAAAACCAAAACAAACAATAAAACCTCCTTAGGAGAAGAATGAGATCGGGCTAAGCCAGTGGAATTAGGATCACTTAGTGGTTGTGGTTTGCAATGTGTGTTGCTAATGGTCGTATCAGCGAATGTTGCGTTCTGTTTACATATGGTGCAACGTAAGTACACCTTGTGTGTGAGCACAAATGTTTGCATGCCTGTGAGTGATAGATGCCCCATTATGGCGTGTTACATGGTAGTTGCAACATCCTCTTGGAAGGCAAAAGACACCATCAACATAAGCTAAATTCTCCTCATTACTGACTTGTTTCACCATCTGTCTGCCTAGCTTCCTCAGGCTTCTTTAAATAGGCGTCAGACTGGTCGGTGTCACCAAGCATCCAACCCTTACAGATGGGGCCTAGCTGTGGGGCCAACTCAACTGCAGCTGTGTCTAGTGCAGGCCAGGACACAATTTTTTTGGCCAGTAACTCTTGTTTAGTTTTGACAATGGTCTGATAGCACTAATATATCAAAAGAAGAGGGTGTTGTCCTTATTGGTGATTTTATATATATAAAAATTATATATATAATTATATATATTTTCATATATAGATAAATATAGATAGATATAAAAATGTTTTAACCACTGCCAAGTCTCAGAATAAACAACTTTCTCAAAGTCTAGGTTTCCAAGGCAGGAGTAATGGGAGCATTATCTATAGTCAATGAAGGGAAGTCAGCATTTGGCAGTATGCTTTCAAAATGGAGTAATCAGTGTATTCTATATGGATTATTTCCAAGACTTTAGTACAATCTTTCTTTAAGACAAAAGCACAAATGGAGTTTGGAAAAAACAAACACAAATGCAATTTCATTTTTTTTGCAATATTATACGGAATATGTGTATTCTCGAAGCACCATTATTCCTGAATGAAGTGCAATCTCATGAAAATTCTACTTCTACACTCTTCCCTATGAATGCATCATATAAAGTAGAGTTCAAAATTGGAGAAGAAAAAATAGGACTGTATCTAATCTTTCTGCATGGCTCAATTACAAATGCAATTCAGCTTTTCAGGTAAACATACAGAATTAGAAAAAGGAACTAGATGTGTAGCCACATAGACTAACGGATCACTTTTCATATCCTAGGCCAGAAAGTAATGACTCAGATACAGCTTAGCTTTGCTTTGTAACCAATGTGCATATTGATCAAAATGGTGCCTCATTTAAATGACTGGTCTCCCTTCCACCACCATCTGCCTAGTACCGATGGACAGTTAAGGTATACGTTTGGATGTCTCTTAACAACAGCTTTATATAAAAGCACACCATAACTAAAACTGCCACAACAATCCAAAAGTTTATAGGATCTATTTGAATATTTTTTGATTGTCTTGGAAAATGACCTGATATTTGGTAATGTAGTAACTTTTCAAAAACGCAGCGTGAAAGGAATTAACAAATTCAGTAAACCAACTTCAGCCAGAGCACTGGTTTTGGCTCGCTAGATCATGGGACTAAACTAGCTGCCATTTTAGGCACTCGACAAGTTACTTGCTACAGCTTCTCATTTTTAAGGCATCTTGTAGAATTGCCAATAGGAACACACACAAAGAGGGGTGATCATTTTTATAACATTGAAAACACTGATGTTGAATTTAAGTGAATGCTTTTTACTCTTTGCAAGGTCACGTGAATGTAGGTAAGCAGAACAGTGTAGGCAAGTGTGTTAATATCTAGAACGATCTGTGAATGTTTGGCTTTGTCTAAACTTCTATATTTGATTTGGTTAAACTTCTACATTCATCTACATCCTTTATAATTTCTATAGTCTTTTATTGACCTCCTCGCAACAGAATTTGTGGGAAAAAATTTTTTTTCAAATAGGTAGAGATACGTTTATCTTTCTGTTTGGAGAAGTGAGGGAGATGATTTGACAAATAAATTACTTTGAATTCAAATAAAGTACAAAAATAACATTTATCATACCTGCAGGAAAAATATAAAATACATTGAAAGCCCCTTTAGCATTTCATTCTATTTATAAATAACTTAACAATTCTCTAAACAAAATCCTTTAGAACTTTTACTTTGTACCCTTGAAGTAAATTTCATTTAAAAAATAATTTTTGACTCAAGCTTTTTACTTAATTTCAACCTTATTATGTCCCATTTCCACAAACTACTGAGTTATAATATATACCCTATAGGGCCTAAAGCATACTATTGAATGTTACATTATTTATGTTAACTTTTTAAAATATTGTGAACTTGCTTGTTAGAAATGGGTGATAGGAGATAGACTGTCATTTATTTTGTTTAATTGTGAAATCTGGAAATAAATATTTTATGGCCAAATATGGTATTACTAGAGAAACTTTTAAAAAGAGACCTTAGTGTATAAAACGAGGTATGGTTTTTGATCGCATAAAGAAATGTAACTCTTGTAACATTTTTCAGTACTGTATGGAATTCTCTCTAGAAAAATCACCTATTATTCATGATAATGTGATTATTATATAATAAAGGTTACATTTCAAGACGTATGTGTTAATTTTAGAACTTTAAGTACTTTTTCCCATAGAATAATTGTTATAAATGAATTGGATTCTAAAAGACTATTTATATTAGATCAATCATGGGTTAAAAAGTCTGCATTTTTTAGACTTCCTAGTAATAATTTTTTTTTTTAATTTTTGAAAGGAAGTTCCATTTACAGTATGAATTTGGGGTGGGAGGGAGAGTATCTGTCTGTTTCAACTGTAGCCACAATTCAATATTCAGCTTTTTGCCTGTTAGGAACTCATGGATTCTATGATAATCTACTCCCTTTAATCCCATTTTTGATGATATCTAATGAATAACAGTGGCAAAAACAATTCTTTTATTCTTTTATGTTGGAATGTTTTGTTTGATATGATTTCCTTAATTAAGTGTTGCTGAGTGAAAAAAAATAAATTTAAAAATCCCAAATCTATAAACTCTTAAGAGTAGTGGAGCTTTAGAGATCATGTAATTCAACCAATTTAACAAATGATAGCCCCAAGTCCCAGTGAGATTAAATGCCTTGCCTGAAATAGTAGTGGAACCAGAAGTAGAACTTAGGGCTCCTTGTTTTTGGTTTAGTGCTTCACTCCCCTCCTATAACAGTCAAAATATTTATTTAGTAGTTCATGTAAAATATTGAAGTTTTAGGTACAATTATTGGTACAGTAAAATATAAGATATTTCCTGTGTTCCGGGAGTTTGACCTATAGCTGAATGGTATTCATTGGTAAGATTTAATAATTTTGTATAATACAGACATTAATAATCATAGCTATTTTTTTGTTTATTTTTTGGACATACAACAAAACAAAAAAATGTTGATTAAGAAAATACACACACACATATCAGTGCCATGCCAAGCCATTTTGGAGTCTGACGCAAAAGCAAAAATCAGTGATACAGATTGTCTTCATTGAAAATTTTGATATTTTGTTCATCATGGTTTTTTTTTATTAACTAAAGTCCATACTTTATTCTCGTCTTCTTAGTTTTTACCTGATGTCCTTTTCCTGTTCCAGGATACAGTATTACCTTTAGTTGTTTTGCCGCATAGATTTTTTTGGCGTTAATATTGATTTTTAAAATATTACATTAAAATATTATTTATCTTGATTACTGAGATTTTTGGCATCCATTTAGATCTGCACCTAAAATGAGTGCCTCACTTGCCTCCCCCTAGTCCTGACTTGGGTACACAAACACACACACACACACGGAGTACTTTATTTTGTTTTTCAGAGATATTTATTTAACTGCTCTTATCCAAAAGAAAGCCCTTAAATTCCAACTGGGCAGATTGCTAAAATGTGGAAAAAAAAATGTGATTCTAGTATACAATGCAAATTAGGAGCATATTTCATAAATAACTCAGGTATGTTAACTGGTATTTATGGATGAAGCTGCAAACTTCTGATTGTAAATATCCAGAGTTCCATAGTGTCCGTAGTATCTGAGCTCTCACATCAGGCTTCATACCAGTGCAGTAAAATGAACATATAAACCTGACAAGCCAGAAGCCAGGTATGGGTCTGCCCTTTAATCATATCACATCCAGTAGCATTCCACTTTGACTTTTAAGATTATTCTTGAATTCTTATAACAAATAAATATGAAGTTTGCATTTAATCTTCTCCAAAATATCTCATCATTTTGCAACTTAAATGCAGGATAATCATTTTCAACAGATGATATTTACTGAAATAATTTCTGGACCAGATGATAACATTTAACATTCAGTGTAATGTTTTGATGTTCTCTCATGCCCCAATGTATTTGGACTTATTACCAAATCATTACTACAAGGCTGGAAGTTTCAATAATTTATAGAAGTCATTACACCTGGGAGAGTAGTAACTCTGCCAAAGAGATGACTTAAACGTCCCACACACATCCCATATTCTTTAGTCTCCTCCTCTGAGCTTCTCTTACACCTATTTTTCTTATATGTAAAAACACAGAACAATATTTTGAGCAAAATTTTAAAAGAAAGGCTCTGTTTCATCACATGGCCTCATTTCTTATTTTCTGTTTGCACATTTTGTACATGATACAATTTAATCATGTAACCATGTCCATTAAATTATTTGATGATTGCCTTGGATGTCAAGATTGGACTTTTGCCTTCTATTTGCATGCATAATGGTTTGATATCATCATTCTGATTGCTGGCAATAAGTTTGCACAGAACAGTAACATTTCTGGTTTACAATCTATGTCTCTCTTAAGTGATTTGCTTAATAGAAACAATACATGTTAAGATTCTTTGCCTAAGCTTGTCTGTTCTGTGCAAAATGTGCAATGTATATTTTCGCCTACATATTTTATTTTATTGTACTAAATGGCTCTGTAAAGTATATTTAAGAACACATTTTAAAAATCGTAAGTTTTACAATAAAGTTATGACTCTGTACCTTTGAAATCTTGTGAGTTCTTTTTCTTGTTTTCTTCTTTTCTGTTTTGAAAGTATGAACTCTCCTTTGTTGGCACTGCACCAGGAATGAACCATTTTCTCAAAGTTCAGTGAATGAAGATCTCATGGAGAAGCTAAACACTTGTGTTAAAAACCACTCTGACTTCATCATAAAGACATGTGAAATGATAAATGCATATTTGGAAACAAAACATATTACAGAGCTTCTATTTAAAAATAACAGTGTACTCATACATGTATTTTCTCCCTTTCCAAACCCAGCTAAAGTGCACTAAGAAAACCAAAAAGATGTTCATTTACAAGGACAAAGAGAACCAGATTCTACAGTGGAAAAATCTTTTCACAAACATTGCTGAAGAAAGAAAACAGACGGTAGTTGGCTTACCAGAGCAGAAGAAATTTCTGCCTACACTACAGAGAACAGTATCACTAAGAAATGAGTCAGTGTGCTCCTTGGAACACTACCTGGGGACACCAGGTACTGCTCATGGGAGGCATGGCCTGAAAAGAGAGCTTTTGTGGAACAGGCTCTACAGCTGTGGTCCCCAGCCCCCACCCCCTGCCCACCTTCACTTCCCAAGGTGCAAGGTGGGCCACACAGCAGAAGGTGAGCAGTGGCCCTGCAAGCAAGGGTTCGTCTGTATTTACAGCCCCTCCCCATCGCTCGCATCACCGCCTGAGCTCTGCCTCCCCCACCCCCACCCCGTTTCTTCCCCCTCCCCCTCCCCCTGTCCCCACCACTCCTCTCTCCTCCCCTCCAACCCCACCGTAGAAAAATTGTCTTCTATGAAACCAGTCCCTGGTGCCAAAAAGGTTGGGGACCGCTGCAAGCGTCCCTCAGATTTTCTCCCAAACTCATCCTCCTTAGAGGATACTGGAGCTCTTTTCTCTGGAGAGGTGCAGGGACACCAGCTGTAGGCTGAAGTCAGATCCAAGGATACATAATGAAAGGCCTCAATGGTAAACATTAAGGGAAAAAATCAAAAATCACCTAACATTTTAGGAAAGCCTCAAGTTGAAAAAGAGGTAGACACTTGGAGGAAAAAAAAATTTGCAGGGAGCAGAAGAAAATTTAAGAAAAAAAATCTCTGATATGCACAGATACGAGGGTTCTCCAGAAAGTATCCAGCCATGTAACCATTCTCATTAGATTAACAATGGCTGGATGTTTTCTGGACAGCCCTCGTATATGAGGAGTATGTCTATAAGAAGAACAGGAAGCTCTAAAAGAAGAAACAGAGACTGAGGAAGTGCTTGAAAATTAGAAATATGGTCAGCAACAGAAAAAAAAATAAAAGGATTGGAACATAAAGTAATGAGTGAAATCTTCTATAAAGTTGGAAAAAAGGGAAATCAGAAACAGAAAACAAAATTATAATATCTATGTAAAAAGTCCACTATCCCCACAAAAGGAATTCCTGAGAAGTGAGAGGAAACAATGAGGAGAAAATTATCAAAGACATAATGAAG
This sequence comes from Daubentonia madagascariensis, assembly GCA_023783475.1. Classification (NCBI taxonomy): domain Eukaryota; kingdom Metazoa; phylum Chordata; class Mammalia; order Primates; family Daubentoniidae; genus Daubentonia; species Daubentonia madagascariensis. Next base: position 19,105,482 of record JAKFHU010001815.1, on the reverse strand, counting down.
AAAAATTATTTCTAGATCAAAAGAACACAATCCAGATTCAATGGGCCGACTAAGCACCTAGCCCGAGGAATAAAAAATGGCTAACCCAAAACATCACAACATTTCAAAACACTAGGAATAAAAATATAATTTTCTTGAGCTTTGAGAGAAAATTAGCTGTTCGTATCCAAAGGGAAGAGCATCACAATGACTTTGAACGTTTTACTGACGACAGTGGATAAAAGAAAATTTAGCTGGAGAAAAAGTGGTTTGTAGCCAACAGTTTTGTGCCCAGCTAAACTATCAATCATATGTAAGCGAAGAATAACAAATGTGTATGTTATTCCCAAAATATACCTTCCATCATCCTACCTTAGAGAGAGCTACTGAAGTATAGACTCCTGAAAAACAAAGGAATAAACCTAAAAAGATGTAGTGGATTTGTGAAGTGGAGGTGCTGACAGAAGAATGAGAAAGAATTGTCAGATGACATCTGTGCAGAGCTACAAGTATCTATCAGAGCAGGACGGAGGAGAGCTGCAGGACAGAAGTGTCCAAGAACCAAGTAGAGTTGCTAGAGTAATTATTATATATAATATTTATAACGTTTATTGAAAGACATTTGGCAGATCCACTGAATGTCAGGAGGAAGTAAAGTTCATAGAAACTAAGCAGATGAACAAACAGTAACTTTATTAATTCCAAGACAAAACAAAATTTATATGAGAAAGGAATGGTAATCATAAGATACTCTTTGGTTCAGCATGAACAGTATTTCATTGTTATAGTGACATAAATGGTGACTATTGGCTTAACCAAGAGTTGTGATATAAATATATTGAAAGGATTAGAGGAAGGAAAGTGTGTGTGTCGTTAGATTCACTACCATGACAGAAAATCTATAAACAATGTCTTAGGTTGGCTCCCCTGGGAAACACTCTGTGCAGGAAGTTTATTGAGAAGTATCTTTAGGATCAACACCTGTGGAAGAAGAACGAAGCAGGATTGGTCAGGGGGAGGAACTGAATTGCGATGGTGATGTGATCACAACAAAAATCTTTCTCTGGAGCTGAGAGGGTCCCCCAGAGTGGTACTGCCTTAATTTAAAGGGGCCAGGACATTATACCTCAGAATCCACCAGTCATTGGAGTTAGGCAGCTACAAGGGAGGTGCTATGGACTGGATGTTTGTGTCCCTCCTGAATTCATATGTTGAAGCCCTTAATTTCCAATCTCCAGTATTTGGAGGTGGGGCCTTTGGTAGATAATTAGAGTTAGATGAGGTTGTGAAGGTGAGGCCCTCATTGTGGAATTAATGCCCTTATAAAAAGAGCTCTCTCTCTCCACCATACGAGAACATAGCAAGAAGGTGGCTGGCTATAAGCCAAGAAGAGAGCCCTCACCAGGAACTGAATCTGCCAGCACCTTGATCTTGGACAGTGAGAAATAAATGTCTTTTGTTTTAGCTACCCAGTCTATATGGTGCAGGAAACAGCTGAAATATCTAGAACTGGCAGAGTAAGGTGGGCGTAGTTGGGGAGACTAAAGTACTTGTTGTTATGAGCCTTTTAGCACTACTTGATTTTAGCTATGTGCACATATAACATTGATAAAATTAAAAATTAATTTAAAATTAAATTAGAAATTAAACTGCATTCAGTTTTAGAACCAAAGTGTTAAATATAATGCCATTTTTGAAGGTATATACTAGGTAGGTATACCAATGTCTTTTGTTAATTCAACACTGACAGATGCTTAAAGAAGAATAGTGATAGTAACAACAATAACAGTAATAAGCTGGACTCTTACTGTGTGCCAAGCACTGTGCTAAATGGTTTTTGAATATATCTATTCTATTTTATTTTAAATTGACAAATAATTGTATATATCTATGGGGTCCAATGTGATGTTTTGATACATGTTTACGTTGTAGAATGATTCAACCAAGCTAATGAACATATCCATCACCTTGCATACTTGTCACTTCTTTTGGTGAGAATTTTTGAAATCCAACCTGTAAGCAATTTTGAAATATACTTGTGAGGATGTGGACAAAAGGGAACCCTTATCCATTGTTGTTGGGAATGTAAATTAATAGAGCCATTATGGAAAACAGTATGGAAGTGCCTCAAAAGCCTAAATGATTTTGACACATTATCTTAGTTATTTCCCCCATTAGCCCTGTGAAGTGAGTATTATTACCTCCATTGTACTAAAACAGAAACTGGAACTCAGAGAAGTTGAATCCATTACTCATGGTTAAACACCTAGTAAGTGGCAGAGCTGGTGTTTGATTTCAGATGTGAAGCCAGAGCTTAGGTTCTTAACCACTGTGCTTTAACTAAGCATTCCCTAACTAATTCTACATGCTCATTGGCTTTAAAAAATGTTGACCTGTCAATTATTTGGTGACCCACGTGGCCTTTCCACTGAAACAGAGTTTCCTTGCACTTGGATGCTAAACACCATTCAGAATCCATAAACCGTTTCCCTCTTGTTTTCGCTTATGGCGTTCTACTTCTGTGCTGGAGATTAACAGTGGTTAAAAAAAATTCTGTATCAGGCATTCACAGAAATGCTCCATTTTGTCCCAAATATATCAGCTGAGAGGGGGCCATTGCTGGAAGTGAATAAGAGGGCTTGAAGCAAGACTGTGTTCGATCCTTCTTTCCAAACATACCAGCTGTGTTATTTTGGGCAAGTCATTCAAACATATTGTGCTCCCGAGCTCACTTTTATAAAGTGGGTAAAATATTCCCTGCCTCACTGAGTCCTTGGGAGGATGAAGTGAACTGAGGCAGAGACGCTGTGCCTGGCCCTTGGTAGGTGCCCAGTGAGTACTAACCCTTGTTATGTATTAGTCCAAAGAAGCAAGATTGTAACGGAGTAAGTGCTCTCAGGCTGCTTCTAGAGAACGAAGCTCCGTTATTTCGTTTAAATACCATTAATTTCCTACATTTCAATTCCTCACCATTTCATTTTCATCTTCTTCTTCCTTTTTGAATATAAAAATAAGTGTATCAAATTCAAGCTTTTAAAAGGCATTTAATTCAATTACGTATTTTTGCTGTGCTTGGTTTCTCCCACTCATCTCCTTCTAAACGCACACATCAAATAACTTCCTCATTCAGTGATAACGGAATCAGGTATAGTGTCGCTGTCCTCTGCTGCTTTACTTTTGGAAGAGAAAGCAAGATGAATAAATTATAATTGTTTGTACATGTTTACTTGCTTTTGCTGAAGACAGCAGTGTCTTCATAACCTCTTAAGGTTTATGTCGGTAATGTGTCCCCAAGCTCTAAATGATGACGTTTACACAGTTTGGTATATTAATAGGCTTTCACTTACCGTTGCGAAATTTCTATTTGCCATGCTTAACCCTCTATTTCCTGCCTAAGGAGATTAGGGAGAGAGAATGGGTTTGTGGCTTTTGGCCAGAATGTGTCTGTTCTCTTGGTCTATCTCACTATTTAGATATAGAAACTTGCAAATTTGGTCCATGCTATGGTGACCCCACCCTTCAACCCCTCATCTATGGTCTCCAGAATAAGGGGATAAAGGCAGCCCTGAGAAAAGTTCTGGGAGTTCCATCATAATCTAAGGCATATTAGATGATTCCTCTGTGATCACATCAGAATACTATAACAAAAAGCAATCAGAGTTATATAGTTATCTAAATCTACAAATATGGGTCTGGTGATACTGACTATAGCAGCCTGTGAAATTAAGCATCTATTGGGCCCCTTAAAATTTAAATTGCCAAATTTCATACATAAATAGACGTGTTTGGTTTCTCTTTAGCACTTAGACTATGTATTAACTAAGGAATGTACACATTTGGCTTTTTTCTGGATCATTTTCATATGATTTATCTGTGATAAAAATTCTTATATTTGATCATTTAAATTTATAGTTCTGGGATCAATAAAATTATAATGCTGTCATTTTGTTTAGTTGATTCGGTTGTAAATAAAAGAAGGAAAAAAAAAAAGAAATGGAAATCATAGTTTCCCTGCTTTTGTTCTACTTAAAATGTCACAGAAGAGTCGATTATACTGAGAGTTTGAAATGCCATACAGTGTGGGCAAATCCTGCTGTACACGAGGGCCAGAACCATTAGAGTAAGTAACACCTGGTGGTGTTGATTAGCATCCTTCCAGTAAGCTGGAGAACTGATACACTCTTTGGGAACAAGCTAACTGTTTACTGGCTTTAGTTTCTTAGTTGGAACCAAGGGATGATTTTAAGATTGGAAAAGAAATGCTTGGGTATGTAGCTGGGGATTACGATCAGATCAGCTCCCAGCTTATCCATTTTAAATCTCCATTTAGCCAAAGCTAAACACATTTTGGATTAGCTGCCTTTGAGGTTATCTTGGTCCCTGCTGCCTTCCATTAGTATTGACTGTACTTTCATTTTTTTTTTTTTTAAATATCCAGTGTCGGTTTAGATTGAGGTCTGAGCAGTAAAGGAGGGTCTCCTTTCCACAAAGGGAAAGAGATTATGGATCTGGATCATAGAGCTATTTATTCAAAGGGCTGGTTTCTGCCTAAATCCACACAAATTTATGACTGTCAGCATGATTTAAGTAGTGAGACTGCTGACTCAGGAAATCTGAGTCTTTTGCTATTAATTGACTAATTGGGGTAACCATGAAACTAAAACAATTTTATGCATCATTCCCTTTAGGAATGTTAATCCTAAATCTGGTATGAAATGGGGCTGCTCTGAGCATCTTTTTGAAATCTAATTTATTGAGAACTTTGAGGAGTTTTGCTTTTTATTTTGTTTTTACGAATGGAGATATTCAAATGAAGTAGATTGTAAGATAAGTTAAGAGACTCTTAATATTGATTGTAAAGTGATTTGCTTCTTATTTTTTTAAATAATTATCGAAGGCCTTTGATTGTTTATTTTTCAATACTTCTTGATAAATGAACATCTTTAAGAAAAATAAATTTCAGACTTTAGACAACTTAATGGGCTAGGAGAAAGTGTTTAAACCTTAGGAACTAGCTGGCGTGCATCTTAAGTGAAGGAAACAATGACATACAATTACAGATTAGTGACTGCTAGTGAAGTTAAATTCATTTAGCAGAGATTATAAAAACATGAGCTATAAATCTTCAGGTATTTGAGAGTCATCATAGATTTGTAGAATGGGGAGAATGTCCTTTCTAAAATTCTAAAATTATTTATAAGTAGCAGATCTTTCCTGGGGGGAAATGTGGCTAACTGTTTCTTCCCATGACCTTTTATCAGGTAAATGTTTTGAGGATAAATCAGGGCTTCTGCATGTGCTTTCTCACCTCCAATAGGGGTAAAAACCGGTAGGTTGAGGCTTGAAGGCTGCTGGTTGTGGCAACTCCGTGAAAACGCATCTTTGAACATGTCAGCGGTGGCTCTCAAGGATGCTCTCCGTGGTCTAATAGCTCTTACCCCTTTTCTGGCTTCAGGATAAGTGGTGGGTATGCCCAGGATGGCACTTCCCTACTGCCTGCCAAAGGCTCGCGTGGTTGTAATTGTGGTTACCACTCTCTGTCCTTCCCCTCACTCCGATGCTATTTCCAGAAGCAGTGGTGCTCTACCCTGGTTGCAAAAAGAAATGAAGATCCTGTAATCATAGCTCATAAAGCACCTCACATTCTTCCCGTCTCTTCCTTTTTCCCTGTTTCAATTAGAATTGAATTTTTCCCTATCAAATGAATGGCTTCATGCAGTGACAATATCTTTCAGATTCTAAGCTTCTTAATGATAGGTCAGTATTCATTGTCTTGTCTCCAGTGTAACATGGTGGCTGTTTTGACAGGGTTGAGTCAAAATGTGAAGTTTCTTATCCGTGAACAATACTAATAATGTGAAAAACTGAGTCTGACCAGAATTGTGAGCTATACCCCATTCTAAACATTGGTCCCACACCCCACCCCTCAATGTCACCCCATCCCTGGGTCACTGGTGGCTTCCTCTTCACCCTGTCTGTGTTCATCAAAAAGGGATGATAAAGGATGGAGTATCTACTGCAAATATTATTGGATTTTTTTAAAAAATGCAATATTGCATTTCTAATTAAAATGACTCCAAGGTCAAATCAAATTTGCCCAATCAATGTCCCCAATGCCATAACAGCTACATTTAAATATTATATGCCTGCCCTTAGCACCTACTAAATGCTCAATCAACATTTATTAAAAGGAACTAAATTTGATTTAGATGCTTGAAAGTTTTGTTCTGAAAAATGAAGTCCACATACTCTGTTGTCACAGCGACTTAAAAATCCAATCTTATTTCATTTTGAGTCTCAGACATCATAGTTCTCCTTTTCTTCTCCTTCACAGGTCAGTAATTGAGTTCTGGGATGTGGGATCGCTACTAAATATTCACCTGCAATTTGCATTGAAATGTCAAATACATTATTTGGGAATACTCCAGATAACTTAGGAAGGTATTTAATTAAAAAACCTTCCTGAGGGGAAAAGCTAGTCTACATCAAATGAAAAGGGAAGTACTCATAGAACTTTTAGAAGTCAGGTGGGCAGATGGGGTGCTCCAAACTTCAAGAAAGGGCAGGGAAGAATCTCCCTCCTAGATGGTGACATGGTGAAGTATTTTAAAATATTTCACACTTACTTTAAATGCTGAATATCTGGATAAGCATTAAAAGCAAACTTTGAGACTATTAAATTTGGTATCTCTATTAGATTGTATCTCTTTGCTTGGGCTGCCATAACAAAATACCATATACTGGGTGGTTTAAACAACAGAAATCTATTTTCTCACAGTTCTGGAGGCTGGAAGTCCGAGATCAAGGTGTTGGCAGGATTGGTTTTCTTCTGAGGGCCATAAGGAAAGGATCACTCCCTTCAAGGCCTCACTCCTCGGCTTACAGACAGCCACCTTCACACTGTGTCCTCACGTGGTCTTTTTTCTGGGCACTTCCATCTTTGTGTGTGTCCTAATTCCCTCTTCTTATATGCACACCAGTCAGATTGGATTAAAGCCCCTTCTCAGGATATCTTTTAATTTAATTACCTCATTAAAAGCCCTATCTCCAAATACAGTCACATTCTGAGGTATTGGGGGTTAGGGATTCAACATATGAATTTGGGGGAGAAATAATTCAGCTCATAACAATGTCTAAGCTAGAAGTTATCTTGGAGACAGATGACCCAAGCAGTAAGCATTGAGTGCTCACCTTGCTGTGTTTGGATCCACTGAGAGTGGAAGGACACTCACGTGTAACATGTCCTCATAGGGAGGTCACTGAGTCACATGGCAGTTGTTTTAGGTGAAATGGACTGGGACATTCACAAACCAAGTATTCTCAATCACTGGCCATTTCCACATTACTCTGAGGGTTCCCCCTCCAATGACTTTTCAATATGCTTTGGTTGCGTGTTGTAGGCTCAAAAATGCTTTTTGCCAGATGGATGCTGCATGTGGAAATCTTAGGGCATACACTATATAAGTGTCAATAATTTGTTTTTACAGTGATTCATTTCTCAGTTCTCAACAGACCAATTCATGTTATAACCTTGTATCTGAATGTCCAGACAGAAGAACTAGGTTTGAGAACCAGTCTCACAAGATACAGATAGTACAACTTGGGCAAGTTTCTTTATATCCGTGGATTACAGTTCTCTCATCTATAGAGAAGAAAAGAGAATGGCCGAGTAGTGTGGGGAAGTGTCTTAGTCCATTCAGGCTGCTTTAACAAAACACCATAGACAGGGTGGCTTATACACAACACACATTTATTTCTCACAGTCCTGTGGGCTGGAAAGTCCAAGGTCAAGGTGCTGGTAGGTCCAGTGTCTCGTTAGGGCCTGCTTTCTGATGTGCAGCTGTCTGTCTTCTCTTTGTATCCTTACATGGGGGAGAACAGAGAGAGAGGAGCAAGCTCGCTCATGTCCTTTCTTCTAACAGCACCAACCTCATTTATGAAAGTTCCAGAAATCTCCACACTCATGACCTAATCACCTCCCAAAGGTCCCACCTCCAAATACCATCACATGAGAGATCAGACTTCAGCACATTAGATCCCACTTCCTGGTTCATGGATGGCTATCTTTTTGCTGTGTCTCCACATGGTAGAAGGGACAAGGGAGCTTTCTAAGATCTCCTTTATAAGGGCACTAATCCCATTCATGTGGGCTCTACCCTCATGACCTAATCATCTCCCAAAGGTCCCACCTCCTTGTATCATAACCTGGAGGGTTTAGGATTTCAACATATGCATTTGGGGGCTCATAAACACTCATTCCGTTGCAGGAGGATTGAATGAAATAATATATATGAAATGAAATTATACAATAAGGGCTTAATAAAAGTATAGTCATCCCTCGGTATCTGCAGGGGATTGGTTCCAGGACCCCCCTTGTATACCAAAATTTGTGAATGCTAAGGCCCTTATATAAAATGGCATAGTATTTGCATATAACCTACACATATCCTCCCATATACTTTAAATCATCTCTATATTACTTATAATACCTAATAAAATGAAAATGCTATGTAAATAGTTGTTACACTGTATTGGGTTATTTTTATTGTATTTTTTTTAACATGTTCAATTTGTGGTTGGTTGAATCTGTGGATATGGAACCAATGGATACAGAGGACCAACTGTAAATTATTTTATGATGTTTCTGGCAATTTCACCCTTGAACTTGAACAAAACTACTCCTACCATCTCCCCTTCACACATGTATGACTCAAAATAACATTAGCACAGGAATAGAAACAACTAACATACGTGATTCCTTTTGTTTCCCTAAAGCCTTGAGGTTATGGGGAAAGGGCCCAAAACGAAGTCCCTAAACAAAGCTGAGAGAGGACACCTCCGAGCCCAAACAGTGACATCTCAGAAGTAAAATTGGAGGGGATGATGGGGTCTTGGGAAGGACATTTGATTATATTACATGTGTCACTCAGTGGTTCTCAATCCTGCAGGCTCACTGAGCAGGCCTGAGACTTGACTGGGTCTTTAGGAGGCCAGATGTATAGATCGCAGACTCTGGAGTCAGATGGCCTGGGTTCAAATGTTGACTCTGCCATATTCTAGCTGAGGGACCTTAGCAATTTAATTAACCTCTCTAAGCCACAGGTTTGTCATCTGTGAAATGAGAATACAAATAGTGTCTACCCCAAACACTTATCATGAAAATTACAGTAATCTATATGAGTATAAAGTATATAGCACCAGGCTAAGCTTATTAAGGTCAATTTTTAATAAATTAATGTTTACTATTATTGTCATAGCTGGAGCTGATACACAAGCTGTCAGTATTCCTTTTCTCTTATCACTTTCTCTCCTGTTTCTCTTCTTGTCTTATCTTACCTAGCCAACAACCGTATCAAGTAAATGTTCACGAGTCTAGTGGAAGTTGTTTCAGAATACTGAAATGGTCTGGACATGCTTCTATACTCTTCTTCCTTTTGTGAGTGGATGCTCATGTTCCTAAGGAATATCAGGAGCAGGGGAAATAGAGGAAGGAAGGGAGAGAGGAGGTTATGACAGAAGGGTGGTTGGATTGAGTGTTTGGGACTTTGGGGTGAGAAGCAGCTGAGGGTACTGATAAGCTCACCTGCTCTGGAGCCAGGCTAAGTATCAGTCCCTTTTCCATGACGTTTCCCAGCTGTATGATCCAAGTCAAGTTACCCTAACCTCTCTCTGCCTCAGTTTCCTTCTCTGTGAATTGGGGATGATGATAATATTTCATAGGGTTATTATGAGAACTCAATGAGTTAATATTTAGAAGACATTTAGCACAGTACTATATAATAAGCAGAATATAAATGTTTGATTTTTTTTTTAATGCCAGAATAGGTGCTAGAAATAAACTGCTCATAAGATAGTTCTCTCCCTAATTCTCATTTGCATGGTGGTTAAAGGCATAGGCTGTGGAGCCCGATTGCCAAGGTTTCAGAATTTGCTTCTTCCATTTCAGTTAGGTAACACTGGGCAAAAAGTTCCTCAGTTTCCTCATCTATGAAACGGGGATGAGAATAGCAGTACCTAGATCATACTGTGATTGTGAAGATTAAACAAGTCAACATGTGTTAAGATCTTGGAAGAGTACTTGGCACAAAGTAAACGTGTGTGTGTTTGTGTGTGTGAGATTATTACTATTATTAGTGTTATAAAACTGTATCAGCAAAGCTGGGGTAAAAGTAACAGTAGACTAGACATTGAGAGGACTTGAGTTCTCTCTGTCCTTCGGCAACGACATTACCTCTCCTAACCTTGGGGATCACTGAGGTCCTGTCCAGCTTTAACATTCTCTGGACACTTGTCTTGGTGATAATCAGGATTATGCCTTGCTCAGGAAATACTGGTTATTTAGTTGTTTTGGCACATGTAACAGGAAGGTAGAATTTAAGTTTCATAAACATAACCCTAAGAACTATTTCAGCCTTTGGGCCCATTTTGTAGCTGCTTATAGGTTGTACCTCATAATTGGGCCAGTATTTTAATCACATTAATTCTTTCTGTTAACATCTTCCACATTTTTTTTCTTTGTATTCTCACCAAGAAAAATCACTAGAATCATGAGCTCCATCACACTCTAGTTTGGAGATATCTTGGAGTCAGCAAGCCCTGAAAATACTTAAGTTAAAATGTTAGATTGAAAACGAGGCCCATTGAAATATTTGAAGTGCGCTTTGGCTGATATTTCTCTTCTCTTTTTTTATTCTGGAGGTTGCTGTCTACAGTAGGATAAACTCAGAAAGGCCTTCAAGAGGTGGTCTTTGTAGGTTTTTCTCCCCTATTGTCTCAAAGAAACTATTGCTTTCCAAAGTGTAGAACTGTTAGTGTATTTCAGTGACCTCACATTCAAAGAATATTTAAAGTATTGTTTTTTTAAATGTGGTGACAAGGGATAGAGAACAAATAGTTTTTCAGAGGTATTTTCCTGGAAAAGCTGTGAACTGACTGGGGTTAATGTCCAGAGGTAATGGCCTCTCCCAGTGGGTCATTAATTCCCAGGAATTGGCCCGTGCTTCAATTGCTATTGCTTAAGTAAACAATAAATAACATCACACAGATACGTAATGAACTATAAAACGACCGCTTCTCAACCTGCATTGCAGATACGCCTGCAGCATATACAAGACTGCCTTCTATTAATCACCTCCCAACTTGATTGATTAGTTTCAATCAACACTCTGTCCCCTATTTTCTTTTAAAACAGATGAATTTCATACTTTTGAGGTCAGGGAATAAAAGCATGAATATTAGACCCAGTAAAAATGGTGTCTGTGCTCCAGTATTTTTGACTGTTTTTCCCTCTGTCTCTTATTTTTCTCTTCTACTTTCTGTTACTTACTCTGCAGCTATTAGTTATAACTCACACCATGCCCCCAAAATACCAAGATTTGTGCCGATAACATTGGTGAGTGAAAACTGAATGAATCTTCCAAGGGCAGGGACCACTTTAATTATGGGAATAACGTAAGGTTTCCTGATCTGTCCACCCACTTCTGCTGTCATTTCTTAGTCACCTTGCTGGACATCTGAGCAGCCCTTAATCCATGTAATTGTTTCCTTCTCCATGAAACACTTGGTTCACTTGGCCTCCACCCTCTTGGCTCTCTTCCTTTCTCGGTCACCGTTCCTTCTCAGACTCTTCTCTTAGTTCTATCTCTTTCTTAAAAAAATTGTGGTTACATATACATAACATGAAGTTTTCCATTTCAACCATTTTTAAGTGTGCAATTCAGTGGCATTAAGTACATTTGCAATGTTGGATAACCATCACCACCATCTACTTTCAAAGTTTTTTAATCACCCAAAATAGAAACTTGGCAACCATTTAAACAATAATGCCCCATTCCTCCCCCTTCCAGCCCCTGGTAACCTCTATTCTACTTTCTACTTTCTGGTGCCTGCACTAGAACTTCATTCCTTTTTATGGCTGAGTAATGTTCCATTGCATGTATTAATATATAGCACATATTTTTAATCCATTGATCTGTTGATGGACCTTTGGGTGGTTTCCACCTTTTGGCTATTATGAATAATGCTGCTATGAACACGGATGTACAAATGGAGTACAATTGCTGGGTCACATGGTAATTCTATTTTTAACTTTTTAAAGGACATGCCAACCTGTTTTCCACAGTTGCTTCTTCACCATTTTATATTCTCACCAGCAGTGCACTAGGGTTTCAATTTCTCTGTACCCTAACACTTGTTATTTATTTATTTATTTTTAATAGTAGCCAACCTTGAGGTATGAGATGGTACCTCCATTTGTTTTATCTTGTCTTCCAAACATGTCATCATGGAAGCACCTGAGGACTTAGTCTTCCTGTCTGCTCTTTCCCATGCATTTCCATCCCTTTGGTGATCTCCTCCAGCCCCCCATCTTTAAATACCATGGACGTGCTGATGCATACTGCTAGCTCCAACCTCCTGCTAAAACTCTAGGCTTTTATATGCCATTGCCTAGCCCTAATGGGCATTTCTACTTGGATGTTCAATGTCGTCTCCATAATAAAATGTCCAAAACTGAAGTCAGGTTCCAAGTTCCTCCTTCCCTCCCAACCATGAACTCTTCCTGCCACAGACTGTCCCTTATCTGTCAGTGGCATCTCTATTCTACCAGTGTCTCAGGCCCCAAACCTTGGATTTACCTTTTATTTTTCTCTTTTCCTTACCCTCTGTATCCACCAGCAAATTCTGCTGGCTCTACTTTCAAAATACACCCAAAACTTTGGTGAGGTCTCTGTTTTAATGCTACCTGCGCAGACAGTAGTCCCCTCACTCTCCATGCTGTACCCTTCAGAGCATGTGACACCATATATATTGTCTTAAGTTTTCTCTCCTGCTCCATAATGTGAGGGCAGGAACTTGTTTGGTTTGTTTATTGGTTTGTCTCCTTCGCCTGGAATAGTACTGATTCAATAAAAAATTGTTGAATGGATGATTAAAGAATAAATGAAAGATATGGTATCTGTCTCTGAGGAAGCAATAGAATCAAGATTCTATATATGAAGCAACTCAAAATAGTAAACCTCCCTGGATTTTTTTCCAAGGAAAATAAATTATCTCAAATAAATCCTGCTTTGTCACATGGTTGAAATATGTCTATTTGAGCTGAAAGAGTTTTTACCATATGTTAAACACTTTCCTTCTAAAAGAGAGAATATTGAGCAAACTTCCTGATCAGTTACTGTTGCTATAACAAATATACATTATTTCACTGTGGCTACTTTTAATTTTGTAGAATCCTCTTTTGTTGGGGCCCTCCTCATATGTAGTTATTTTTCTTTTAAACTGCTCTAGTTAAGAATTTTGTCTCAAGTAAGAGAGGGTAAATCCTATTATAAGATGGAATGCATTTTATGATCTAAAAAATTGATCACATATGCATAATAAATAATTGTATTATTATTACCACAGAACTTTTAAAACATACTTAGCATTAGAGAGTCTATTAAATTTTAAGCTTCTTGAAGGCAGAACAATGCCTCAGGCAGCTCTGCAGTCTCCTCAATGCCTGAAGTCATGCCTTTTATTTGAGACACTCACTCAATAATTACTGAAAGAAGGTATCAAATATTTTCTTCAAAGGAGAATTAGACTTTTTCTTTGTTCCTCCTGGAGAGAGAACATTATACGTATGGTGAAGAGGACAGATGTGGTCTCAAGGTCTGGCCTTTACCAGCTGTGTGGCTTTGGGGAACTCAGTTTTGATGCTGTAAAGTACTTCTCTGTTAATAGAGGAAGGAATATAAGGCTCTCAGCTCTTCCTGTCTCCCTGGAGGAGACCTACAGTCTTATGTAAGTAAGTTGTTAATTGTGATGCAGATATTGGTTGTTATGGATATGACTGTTCTTATAATGTTTCATTCTCATAGACTAAGAGAATAATAGAGAAGATAAAGATGTACTTGAAGCCTTATTCAGGTCAAACTAACCAAGCTTTTGAGTTCCTGCTCTCCAGCCACCGAGCTGGACGCCCAGCCAGTCGTCTCTGCCTGCTTTGTGTCATTCAGTTTGATTTTTGTTAGATCCCAGTGTTCTCATGTAGAGATTCTCTCAGAATTTCCATCGATTTATATCATAATTCTTGAATTATATCTTAAAGTTTAAAACCTCTTAAGGAAATATTCCCTAGGTCAAATAGGGATCAATTTTTCAAAACCAAAGCATTGTGAATCAGTAATTTTCGAGGAATTATATTGAGTTCTGTAAATTAATAAAATGGGAAATCTTATGTCCAGATTCCTTTTTTCCTAGAGTGAGATATTTGCTACTAAAATTTAAAAATAATTAATTTCTTCATACAATCATAAAGTCCTTTTAAAAAGTGGAGGCTATTCAGGCAAAAATATGACAATTTGTTTTTTGAACTTTTTAAAACTTGGTGACCTATTTTAATGGGAACTGAGACCTTGCTGAGCCTGACATGTTAATTCTTTTATTGATTTAAATACCCTTTAGATACTTCATTGTTCTTTATAAAATATTTTTAGCCTTTATTAAACATAATTAAATAATTCTTATTATTTAAATTCAATGAAAAGAAAGAGTACAATTTAAACGTTGCTGGGCAGCCAACAGAAAAGGGGAGATACACACAGTATACAGACTCAATGTGTTCATAGTGTTCTGATTTTTTAATTGTCCTAATTTTAGGCAATGAAAAAATAATTTTGTCATGTGCCTTGAATGCCTTAAATTTAATGTTGCCTCTGAGATCTTAAGAGCAAACATCCTTGTTTTATTTAAATCTATACACATCATGACAATTGAAACCCATCTGAAAGCTCTTGGTGACTTATTTAGATTAGTTAGGTTCATCTTGCTCAGAAGCAAACTCACAGAGCTTTCCTTAGGCCACCAAAAGTTGACAGAGTTCCAGTTCAGTTCTGCCACTTTGTAGTTCTGCGACCTTGAGCAACAGCCTAGCCTCTCTGTGCCTCAGTTTCTTTACATATAAATAGGGATAATGACAGAAGCACTGTGACGAAATTGTCATTAGGATTAAATGAATTTATAAATATAAAATAATATATCTACTATAGCATAATTTGTATGTATAATGTATATAATTTGTGTATGTATGCACGCACGTGTGCACGCAGCTTGGAAATAGTGCCTGCCATTTAATATGTGCTCTGTAAGTATTAGCTATGACATTGATGGTGGTGATGAGATGATGATGGTGATGACAATGATGATGATGGAGGCTGATGGTGCTCAGCATGCCAGCATATCAAAAAGGATCAAAAAAGAATGTTTTGTCCTTGTTTTTTAATCTATCATGATGGGTAGTGGGATGCTATGCAGTGGTAGACAGTATGTAGTGGAAGTGGGTTTTAATTTTATTATGAAAGCATATGTATGTTTTTTTCAAAAATGGTTCTAATAGCTGTTGATTTGATGCATTCAAGTTTAATCATTCTATTTAATAAAATCCCATTGAGCTCTTTGAGATCAGAAAAAAAAAATCAACTAAAAAGAATGAATGGCCAGAAGTCATGCACTGGGAGAGGTCAAAGAAAATAAATATGTTCAGCACTGGGCCTAAAGGTTGAAAAAGATTAATTTAAATGGCTCCACTTAGAGAATATGACAAAGTTCCAACGTTTTATAGCAGGCACAGTATTTCATGCTTACAAGTTGTGTTCAGATACATTCTTTCTTTGCTCTCATATAGCGAGTGTAAATGGGCACCAGCTATCTGCACATAACTGCAGCTCAAAAGAAGGATATGAGTATATGAACATGCCATACTAGTTAATGATGCCATGGATTATAAAGCAATAAAATAATAATCCATCTCTGCTCCTCGTGCAGTGCTTTTTAATTCAGCCATGACATCCTATATGGAGATGTTTATCCTGCTCTTCTCCCTGGCTGTGGAAATTATTCCCCTGCAATCGGCAGGGGACTATCTGATGTTTCACCAATAGGGTAGTATCAGCCCTGGCGATTAAAAGGATCACTTATTTGCTTACTCAGAAAGGATTAATGGCAGAGAGCAAAAGCTTTGTTTAAGAATCACGTGCCACGATTTCCTGGAGCTTAAGAAAGAGAGTCTAAAAGATATTAGGCCATTTTATGAAGAAGTTTTTTATTCAAAAATTAAAATCTTGATCCAGCAAATGGTCCCTTACTGATGGATTCTGAGCTAGCATTAAATAAACAATCATTTTCTAATAATATGCTGCCTTTGTGTTTTGGCATTCCTTTAATCCTGGGTCTGCTAGAACTATTTTATTTCAGCTGATTATTTAGGGAGATGATTTTTTTATGTGTAATTGAAGTCTAAAATATGGAACTTAATTGTGTATTAAAACAAATCAACAAGATTAAAAGAGCATTTAATTTTTGCAATACCTGGGGACTTTTCGTTTTAGTGCATTTATGATATTCCAGTTTATATATAGTACAAATCTTCATATTGTTTTTGTTTTCTTTGAGCCAATAAGCATAACAGCAATTACAGTGTTTTGTGTGATCCAAACATTACTTAATGGCAGTTATAGGTCATTAAATATGAAATGTCCAATTTCAAATCAAAAGTGTGGTTTATTATATCTCAAACTAGAAGCAGTACAATTAATCAAAATATGCTCCTAAGCTATCGACACAGTTTTGCCGTCTTAACAGTAGCTTGTTTATGCCAGCAGTGAAGAGGCCTGGAGAGTGAGTGGCGATGAAATCACCAAAGGCGTTTTCCACAGCTTGTTGACAATTGAATATTCTTCCTTGCAAGAAGTGGTCCAAAGCCTGGAAGGAAATGGTAGTGAGTTGGTGCAAGGTCTGGTGAATACAGTGGATGACAGAGAGTTTCCAAGTCCAGCTTCTGTAGTTTGAGCAGCGTTGTTTGTGCGACATGCGCTCGAGCATTGTCTTGTAAGAGGATTGGCCTGTCTCTATTGACCAATCTTGGCTGCTTCATCACAAGCATCCTCATCATTTCGTCCAATTGGTTGCAGTAGACATCCGCTGTAATTGACTGACCAGGTTTCATGAAGCTGTAGTGGAAAATACCAGCGCTGGACCACCAAACACACACCATTAGCTTTTTTTGATGAATATTCGGTTTTGTACTGTGTTTTGGTACTTCATCTTTATCCAACCATCGTGCCAAACACTAGCAATTGTCAAAAAGAATCCATGTGTCATCACATGTAATAATATGGTGTAGAAATGGTTCACCTTTATATCGTGACAGCAAAGAAAGGCAAGCTTCGAGACGATTTCTCTTCTGACACTCATTTAATTCATGCAAAACCCATCTATCCAGCTTCTTTACCTTGGTGACTTGTTTCAAATGGTTCAATATTGTTGGAATAGTAACGTCAAACCTTGCTGTTAATTCACGGTAGGTTGAGATGGATTCGCTTCCACTGCATCTTTCAGCTCATCCTTATCCACCTAGTTGTCACGTCACCCATGTGGCTTATTTTCAACATTAAAATCACCAGAACAGAACTTCTCAAACCATCCACATACTGTGTGTCCATTAGCCACATCCTTCCCAAAAACTTTGTTGATGTTTTGAGCTGTTTGCACTGCAGTGGTTCCGTGACGGAACTGATACTAGAAAATAACATGAATTTTTGTCTTATCCGTGGTTTCACAAAAATTGCTCTAAAAAATATTTGAAAGATAATCCCAAGCCAAGATGTGCATTTGAAAGAATGAGGATGCACCTTCACAATAAAAGTAAAACAAGACGTGTCAAAGTGAAATGTCAGAGATATCAACAGTCAAATTTAGTACTTAAGGAAATCAGACATATCATACTTAATAACCTAAGTATTAAATCTTACACTCTATATGTGAGATCCCAAATTTGAAAAATTCTCAAGATCTGGCTGTGATAACTACTGTTGATATTAAGAATATTGACACTAATAATATGTAAGAACATCCACAGAATAGTAGCAGCATTGGACCTTGAAAAACATCTGACGTGATCTAAAATCTACCCCTTTGTGAAATTTTCAATTTGTTAAATACATCTAGTATTTCCCCGTTTCACTTTTTGGTTAACTTATAATGAGACTTAATTATGGGGAATTTGTTTTTACTGAGATCTATTTTTCCTCATGTTCTTCCTAGAAAAAATTAGGAATGGCCAAATTTTCTCTATTGAGCCACTAAATAAATGCCATTGATAGCATATTAATGGATTAAGAGATAGAATCTGAAATAAAATTCTCCTTTGAGTCTGCTTAGCCAGCCTTGTGCCTGCCAGTGGCGTCCTCGGGGCAGAGAGGGGTCTGTGGGGAACCCATAGTTTCGGGAAGGGGAGATTGCGTGGGCCCAGTGGCACAGACGAGCAAGGCGCTCATTTCTATCCTACTGCTCCCATTATTCTTGCCTTGACCTTCTCTGGATACTTTCAGAGCCATCACCTACCCCTACAAACAATGGTAGAAGACAACAATTATTTTGAAGATATTTCCATTTGAAGCAGAATTAACTTTCTTAAATATGGGGGAATTTTTTTTAAACTGAAAGATGTTTAATTTCTTTTCTTGCCCATAGGAAGCACAGATGGATGGTATCTTCTTACATAATAATTAACTGTGACTAGTTAAATGACACACACATGCAATTCCTTTACCATTCTATAAATATTCTCTCTGCTTTCGTGATCATTTTACAAAACACATGTGAAAGGTTGTTCTGACCCACTTACAGCTTTTCTGGGTTATCTGCCCAAACAGTACAATCTTATCATTTGTTTTGTTTCCCATATAAACTGAAAATTTTCTTCTTAACCCCTGTGACATCTGAATATATGTTTTGTTTACTTGCAGACCCTACTAACTTTATTGATATATTTTACAGGAAGCTGCCTGGTAAATTTGCAAATGCCGCAATTATTGCCGTGAATTGAATTTCAGAGGTAGCACCCTGAAATTTTCCTTCGACACAATACAAATGATGCTGTCTAACGCCAGTGATAACTAGCCACAAGCCAAGTTCTTTCCAATAAATACAAAGTTTATAATGAGATGGTAGCTTTCCTTTTATAGACTGAAGGAAATTGGTAATGAAAATCTAGATTTTTCTCCCTGAACTTTATTAAATCAAATGAATCTCAGTCTGGTATTTAAAGTCAATAGCACAAGCTGAGACAAACTGCATTGTATGTGTGATTACAAACCTCTTCTAAAATTAAGGTAATAAAGATAGTGAAAGTTTCCTTTTTAACTAGTTGATTTCATTCAAATGATAAGTCAGCATAATATCACATTTTTGCTGTTTTCAATGAATTTTCCGAGTGGATTATAAAGTTATTGCCCCAGATTATTTGAGAATTAAGGATCCCTTGCTACATCCATATGCTCTGATTATTTCCACTTATTCCTTAAAAAGAAGTATGAACACATTGACTGTCATTGCTCCCACCCAAATATCCAAAAATTTTTAACCTCCCTGCCATGCCTCTCACTCTCCAATTCTGGAGTCCTGCTGGCTTCTGGCTAGAGAATTGAAGGTACTTGTTGGGCTCCCCTGTGCCAGAGTACCTCCCTGTCCTAGAACTCCTGTTTGTCACAAGCTCCATTTCCCAGCTCTTCAGCCCCAGACACTGTGCTTTACCCACTGCTGCCCCCAGCAGATCTCCCTGGCTTGGATCACCTTTGATAGTAAGAAAGAGTGATCCCTTTCTTACTGGGTTGCTGACATTCACCTATTTTCCTTACTAAACCCTCACGTGTCTGTCTAATCTCCAAGTCCTGGCCATACCAGCCAAATCCTCAATCAGCCTTGGTTTTGGCATTCCCCAGGCATGAATCTTCTGGATGAACCACAAGCCCCGACTTCCCTTTGATACTGAGAATTTGACGGGAAAGATGATTTTTAGAAGTGTGCACATATGTCTTACAGCTATGGCCATACTCTTACATAAAGTTGAATATATAAATAGTGTGGTGACATTTGAGGGAATGCTTAATGAGTGCAATGAACAAAAAGTATAAATGCGAAGGTTTAAAATAAATACTTCTTGGGATGCTAAGGCAAATGCTGAAGAAAAAATAAAGGCACTGGTTATTAACAGTGTCACTACAGGAAAGTCTCAAGAGATTGTTAATTTTATTCCTACCAGATAATGACTTCTGATAAATTCCTAATTTCCAAGTTGAGAATTAAATATAACAATTGTTTCCTGAATTGGCCACATAATTGTAGGCTACGCTACGTGGAATCCTCCTGGTGGTTCTTGCAGTGATGGCGCTGCCTTTCAGTTCTAGTTAATCCCCCTCCAACCGAAAAAATTGCCTCTGTAATTTCAACAGGAATGCCTGCTCACTTTGTCATGTTTTCTGCTTACTTTGGAGTTACACTTTAAGGAAACTAAGACATTTGGGTTCTGCAAAATGTCTCCTAAACCTATTCCTCTCTATCTCCCTTGTTTTTCAACATATTCTCCAGGTGTCTGCCTATTTTTTTAGCAGATTTAGATAGTCTTATGACATTTACATCAACTAAAATTTGAAATACCTGATTTTGATTTACTATTATTGGCTATGCTTTTGTTTATCTAATTGTAAACATTCCATAATAACCTATTATCCTTGAAAACACTAATTTTTTTAAAAATTGGGAGCTTGTATTATAGTTATGTTATTTGCATGTGGATGAACATAGTGATCTGCGGTCTAATTTCTTCCTCTGGAAAGTCAAAACTTCATTTCGTGAGGCAAATATAAGCTCATATACTCCCTAGTGGTAAATTTAGATTAATATTCTCATTGCTTCAGAATATATTGTGCATACCTAGTTAAGAGACCTTGAAGCAAAATTGTCATTCCTGAATTTCATCAGGCAAAGTATGTATTTGCCTTGGCTTTAAACTTACTTAAAGGAGAGGGGCTGATGTGGAAAATTTTATCAGGTGCAGAGACCAGCAGACTATGAACATATGGTTGACATGGTTTCATTTGCTTGTCCAAAATTACGTGAGTTGGGCTATTTCTGATGCGATCCATATTGCCATTAATGTTTTTCTAATTTATTTTGAAGTCATTCGCTCTTTTTTAAGCTCTTCCAAAGCAGGAAGTGGGGATGAGGGAGTACTGCCTTTGAGCATCAGCTGGACTGGAATATTCTAGTATGCTTGACTTGATAGTGTAACTACAAGGCATGACAAACCATACTCTGCAATCACGTTGATTTCCTAAAATTTTGAGTTCCCAACATTTGAAATATTTGCAAGGATATTTGCCTTTAGTCTTGGTTAAATACCTTGCATATGGAATCAAGTAATTTCATTAAAGTGTATTGGAGGAGAAAAATAATTTATGACAGGAAGTCTATAAGTATAAGGAATTTAGCCAGAAGTTGTGATGTAATTTTAAGCAACTAACCTTCAAAAATTATCCTGATGGATTTATTAATATTTGCATGTCCACAGAAAGGACCTATAATTTGTGGTGTGGGCTCTAATCATAAAGAGTTTTGTTACAGAAAGGTCTCAATGAGGTGGCTAATTTATTCTTGCCAATTGCCCATGGAAATGGAATTAAGCCTCGTTAACTTGAAATAGAATGGATGTCCTCCATGATGGAACAGGACAGTGCCTCCAAATAGCGCAGGTGCAAAGTCCTCAAAGTGTATTTCTCTCACCTGGGGTAGTCAATCTTACTTTTTGATGATTTCTGAAATTGAATTCAGTTGAGCTGAAGCCTTTATTGCATTGAATTTTCATGTAAGTCAAGGACCAGGGGACATGAATAAGAATTAAAGAGATCCACAAATAGAGCCCTAAAAAAAAATCCACTTACATTGCTTGGATAGCACGATTGGACTGAGTCCTGAATTGTCATTGATGGGTTTCTCAATCTTGTCAGTAATGATGGCATCCCGTGGTGGCAGCAAACAGAGAGCAATTTTCTGCAGTAGCTGTTATGACCAGTGTGTATTAAGATGAAATGTTGTCATGAGACAAATATCTGAAAGCTTTGTACTTGCTTCTGTCTGACGCAAGAAATTTTTTTCTCTCTGCTTGGTCAAGTACAGAGTACCCTCTCTGAAACAAGATTTGGAAAGGCTACATTGGTGTTTGGGTTGTACAATGTTCATTGTATCCTTGTTGAACACAACATTTTTGTGGTAAAAGCAGAATGAGTTAAATGCACGATCACTGGCTATATAATATTAAGGCTCATTTGACCATTTAATGGTATCTTTTGTGCCTCTTTATTAGCTACCAAAGAGGAGCATATTTGGCTTATATCAAGGGTTGCATAAGTATTGGATGAATGGTAATTAGGCTTTTTTTTTTTTAATGTGAGATGATAATGTGAAAAAGTCTGCTTGGATGTCAACCCAAACAGCTCAGCTTGCTATTTGATTAAGGAATTGGAGTTGCATGGGTGGGTTTATTGGAAATGGCAGACACTGAATTGACAGATGTCTGCTTTGAAGGTTTACACAATTCTAAATCTTTTGCTTTCAACATATTTAGAGTAAAACGTAAATTTACACTGAAACAGAACTCTGTGGATATTTAAGTATATATATTGCACTTACAACTAAGGCTACCTAAACTATTTTGAAAGCTGGTGAAAACTGCAGGTTTATGCTACTAATAAAATATAAACAGAAATT
Source organism: Daubentonia madagascariensis (assembly GCA_023783475.1). Taxonomy (NCBI): domain Eukaryota; kingdom Metazoa; phylum Chordata; class Mammalia; order Primates; family Daubentoniidae; genus Daubentonia; species Daubentonia madagascariensis. Next base: position 19,082,916 of record JAKFHU010001815.1, on the reverse strand, counting down.
ACTGAAGAGTTTGGCTTCAAACTCTTATTTACTTGAATAAAACATCACCTACATGAATCTAGAAGAGCATATTGAGAGGGAAATGGAAGTTGGCTATAAAATTAATAATGAAGTATTCAGAATTTTTTTCCCTTGAAAATTCTAGATGTTAAGAGTGGCTAAAAATACAAAGACTGCTTTTTGTTGTTGTTGTTGTTTTTAAATTTAGAAACATATCAGTACTTATACCTACAGGAGTCTCTCCTTTTTTGGATAAAAGTCTGTATACACTTTCAAATTAAGATTTTCCTATTCTATGTAGTCACTTTTAAGAGTCAATGTAGCATAGTGGTTAAGAATGTGACTGAAGTTTTTAGAATAGTTCTAGAAAATATTGACTACTACATGAGTATTAACTCTTGGCTAATGGAGGTATAGTAATGCTTGCCACTGAATTGCAAAAGTAGTTTCATTTAAAAATTTTGATTCAAGGCACATTAAAAACCACCAGCATATACACAGATGAGTATTATAACTTTATAACAACAATTCTATTCATGCTTTTCCCCCCAGATAATGTTTTTTTTTTAATTTTTGAGAGTTAATTTTTAGGGGAATGATTTGTAAAATATACTTTTCATTTTAGGATACTTTAAAAGTATTTACTGAAAAGTTGCAAAAAGATTGCTGTTCTATATGACCCACACATGTTTCCCCTATTATTCACATCTTACATGTTTTGATACATTTATTACAATTAAGGAACAAATATTGATACATTATTAGCATTAAAGTCCATACTCTATCAGATTTCCTTGAACTTGACCTGATGTCCTTTTCTATTCCCAGATCTCACCCAGGGCCCCACTTTACATTTAATCAGCGTGTCTACTTAGGCTCCCCTTAGCTATGAAAGTTTTTCAAACTCCCCTTGGTTTTGATGAACCCTAACAGTTTTGAGGAGTACTGCTCAGGTGTTTTGAAAATGTCCTTCAATTGGGATTTGTGTAGTGTTTTTCTCATTAGAGAAATGCAAATTAAAGCTACAATAAGGTACCAGCACGCACCTATTAGAATGGCTAAAATCTAAAAAACTGACAGCGTCGATAGTTGCCAAGAATGAAGAGCAGGGACTGTCATTCATTGCTGTGGGAATGCAAAATGATACAGTTACTTTGAAAAAAGAGTGTGATAGTTTCTTACAAAGTAAACATAATCTAACCATATGATCCAGCAGTTGTGTTCCTAGGTGTACACCTGACCTGAAAACTTAAGTCCAAAAAAATGGCATGAAAATATTTCTATCAGCTTTATTCATACTCATCAAAAACTGGAAGATGTCCTTCAATAGATGAATGTATAAACACACTGTGGTACATCTATACAATGGAATATTAATACTATACAGTGATAAAATGGAATGGGCTATCAAGCCATCCAAAGATATGGATGAATTTCAAATGCAGATTTGGATCATAATCCTGAAAGACACATTCCCGAATGCCATAATCCCAAATGTTAAAATCTTGAAAAATCAAAATCCCTAAATCTAAAATCCCTCACATCTAAAATTCTGAAAATCACAATCACAGGATAGTTACATCCGTTAGGCAGAACTATTACTTTGTTATTGTTTTTATTTGGAAATTAAGTACGGTTTAAGGAGATGATATGGTTGCCAAGTTGATAAGAGATGGACTTGTGGATTTAATTTTAGGTGTCAACTTGACTGGGTTAAAAAATACCTAGTAAAGCATTATTTGGGGGTGTCTGTGTGGATGTTTCCAGAGATTACTGTGTGAGTCTGAGTATACTAGATGGGGAAGATCTGCCCTCATGTTGACAAGCACCATCCAATCGGCCAGAGGGCTGGAGAGAACAAATACAGAAAGCAAATTTGTCTCTCTCTCACAGCCGGGACAGACTTTTCATCTGCTGCCTGGGACATCAGAAACATGAGTCCACAAAAGTACATTATCACAATGATGACTTTGTGTGTAAGAATTGTGAGTGTACATAAAATCATTGAAACTTCCTCAACAAATGAAGAGATGTCCTTTTTGTACATCTGCATTTGTGAAAGATAAAATTTCTCAAGATCTCTGCTCTTTAGGTGACTGCATATGCGGTGGTGACCCATTGCAGTTTTTGATCAATCTCACCAAAAGATTTAGGTTGTTCTTCATGGTATTTCAGATGACTGCAATTATAAAGCTGGGTGCACACAATTACCAACCATAGTGATATGCACTTATAAATTTCCCTTTTTGTCCTGTTTCTTTATGAATACAGTTCATCTGCTCATGACTGTTATACCTGAGTATGCTTGCAAAAATATATGTTATTATTGCCTATTTAATTGTGTAAGGTGGCCATGTTTTTATGTTTCTCAAATAGATCCCCTCTTGAAAATGTAAATAAATATCTTAAAATTTTTTCGATTATTTTTTCCAGAATTTTATTTTTGATATTTTGATCTTTCTGGATTTTGACAGTCAGGATTGGGATTATGTCTTTTGGGATTATGATCAGCTCCCCTCAAATACCTATTACTAATTGAAAGAAGAGAAGGCTACACATTTTATGATTCCAATTATATGACATTCTGGAAAAAGGCAAAACTATAGAGACAGTAAACAGATTGTTGGTTGTCAAGGATTTGAGGAGGGAGGGGGTAGAGTTGAAAAGGTGAAGCACAGGGGATTTTTAGGGCAGTAAAACTATTCTGTATGCATGATATTATGCATTTGTCAAAACCTATAGAAGTTTATAGCACAAAGTGTGGCTCTTACTGTTTGCAAATTAAAAAATTACTTCGGAGGTTGGAGAATCTCAGGGTGGAATTCAGAATGACAAAGGAATTTATTATAAATGTATGAAAGAATCCTATTGAAGGGGATGGGGAGAAAAGTTGCTGACCTAAATAACTCTGGAAATGAGTAGAGACTATAATATTAAATGCAAAAGGAGCTATACATAAGCGTAGGATTCTAATTGGTAAAAGGTTACTAATTCTGAAACTGCTTTATTTGTATACTAAAATTGAACAATTAAGCAAATGAATAGTGAATGGTGGGAGCCAAACTTGTTGGAGTAGGAAGTTATGCAAAAGCAGGAAGAGAAAGCTAGAATAATCCATTTGGTAATTGATTAGAATTGCAGACATCATTTATGCACTCATGTTTAGTTTAATGTAGATACATATGGATATATATATAGAAATAGTTATACATATGTGTATATATAGTCATATACTATTTCCTTGCTTTGTCAGCTGAGAGAACCTAGAAGCAACAAAACCCCAATAGCAGCAAGCACACCTAGTGCCCAGATTTTGGTTTCTAATTCTGTTCTCTAATAAAAGGAACCAGCACTCTGGGAGAAATGGACGATTCTAAGACTGGGGCAGGAAATATACAAGATGAGCCTACAGCATTTTGTAGTACCAGAAGGAAGGAAGTGCTCAAAAAGCATCATAGTCAACAACAACCAAAACCAACCACAATGATGGGGCAGGTCAAAAGGACACAGGAGCCAACTGAAAGTGTTCCCAGTGGCCAAAGCTGAAACAATATGAGTAAGAAAACAAAGTAGTACTAGATTATAACTCAAAGTATAAAATAAAAATATGAGTCCATACTAATATAAATGAGTTATTAAATAAATAAATGGGAGGACAGGCAAATCTCCCTTGCAAAGAATTTAAAATAACTTATGTAGATTATTTATCCTCAAAGAAGTAGAGGATATTCCCCCATCCCTTAAGTGAGGGCTGCACATAGTGACTTCCTTCTAAAGAGTGCAGTATGGGACGGGGGAAAAGAGTAACTTCACAGGGAGAAACCTGGCAAGCGCTACATGAGCCAGGTGATCAACAGCCATGGTGAGTCACGTTGATGACAGGGTGTGGTGACAATAAACTTCACCACTGTGGTTTTACTCCTACAAGCCCATAATCCTAGTCTGATCATGAGAAAACCGTCAGATAAATCCCAATTGAGGGGCATTCTACAAAATGCTTAACTAGTTCTCCTCAACACTGTCAAGGTCAAGGAAAGCCTGAGAAACTGTCCCAGCCAAGAGGAGCCTCAGGAGACGTGACAACTAAATGTGATGTGGTATTGGATGGGATCCTGGAACAAAAAAAGGACATTAAATAAAAATCAAGGAAATCTTAATAAAGTATGGACTTAATTAAAATAAATATATATACATATATATGTAAATACATGTATAGTCACTCTCCATGCCAGCGTACATAGGTGAACTGGGTATCATTCTATGTGTGGATGGAAAATAGTGGAAAGTGTAAAGACACATATATTTATTGATATCTATTTGGGTTGTTTCTATTTTATTTTTTACCCTTTCTGACAATGGTGAATACATACATTTTGTACAAAAAGTAAAAGTTGACTATATTGTGTTGGGTGTTCTTGCCTTTCTATACAAATGTTAGAGTCAGTTTGCTGGTATCTACAAGACAGCGTACTGGTCATGACTCCTTTCTTCAGTTATTATACTGGGCTCTCAATAATTGTTTACTGTTCCAACAATTCAAATCCATTCTTAAAAATTTGCCTCCAATGTGGGGATATTCATCCTCAAAATATTTGAGCAATTGCAACACTATTGGAAAAAATGGCACCACCCTGAATGCGCTACATCTCATCTGATCTCAGAAGCTAAACAGGGTCAGACCTGGTTAGTACATGGATGGAAGAAAATGTATCTGTCTTCCCAAGGTGTTTTTTTTTTTTAAATGAATAACACTTATTTGAATGCACAAATTTGAAAAATTATTTAAATCCTGTTATGTGTCTTCGATAAACGTCAAACTATACAATGGTTGTAATACCTACCTTCAGGATTATTGAGAAAGTTAAATTAGAGAGCTGGCAAGATTTAAATATGTTTAGAGCTTTAAAAGTATTCAACAAATATTACTTTTCTTATAGTTAAACCATTTTCTCATTACAAAAAACCTTATGCAGAATTTAACCTCGCATAATAGTCTGCTACAAGATTTATCATTCCTTTAATTATTGTTTAACACCAATACTCTTTTCAAGCATAGTATTGCATTATGTAAAAAGCCTTACTGCCATATAAATGCATTTAACTTCACCCTAGGATATGTTAAACATTTGTAATGTTAAAGTTAATGGCTTTTGAGAAAATATTACATCTTTACTAAAAGCTTGACTTTGAGACTATGTAAATGCATGCTTTAAAACTGTGGTCCCCAACCCCCCCCCCCACCCTGGCCAAGGACTGGTACCGGTCCGTGGCCTGTTAGGAACCCAGCTACATCACTTGTGAACTCCACCTCCCCCGCGCCCCCCTTCCGTGGAAAAATTGTCTTGCATGAAACTGGCCCCTGGTGCCAAAAAGGGTGGGGACTGCTGCTTTAAAAGATGATAAAGTTATGAATATTGAGAACTTTTCTAGATTTCTACACTAAATATTCGATAATTTGAGTTCATATGATATGTTCATGCAGGATAAGACATAGAAGCAATAAAACTGAATGCCCATGAATAATACATAAAGAGCAGATGTGCAAGATTTTTTTCCAATATCCTTAGGTAGTGTACCCTGCAAAGATTTACTGTTTTAATAGGTCATTATCAGGCTCATTTGGTATCTGGCTTTCCTGACGACCTAAACACCAATAGCAGCCAGGGTAGTGAAGTGAGAAGAACTGTTAGATTCCCTTCTGGTGAGTTAAGACCCTACATGGAGAGGGACCGCCAGATAGTGGATATAGTCTCTATAATTAAGAAGTATTTACTATACACCAGAAAGCTGTTGTAACATGACCCATTAAAAAATGAATTAATACATACTAGGTACCATATCCTTTTATTTTGAAAAAGGAATCTGATTTTTGTCAGAGTAATTATTTGAAATAACATTGTTAGTGGTTTAATAATTAGTTTTAAAAGCCTAATGAGTTATTACTGTTTTAAAGTAGCACTAATAATAATGGTCCTCAGAATGAATCAAATCAATAAATGTTTATAACCTGTTAATGGGGGATTATAATATATAAGTAAAATATGTGCATTTTTGTAAAAAATACCTTTATTTTCATAAAATGAAAGAAAAATATTCTAACCAAGTTTCTACTTTATTGAACTAAAATTTATTTTATTATTAGGGACACGTAAAATGCTTATTTATAACTACACATTTTTATTCTTTGACTTGAATATTAAATTTTATTGAAATACATGTATTTTGTTATATCTATTAAAACTGAGATTAGAGAAAGATGCTCTTTTTTTTAACATAATTATTAGAAAGATGCTTGTTCCCCACGTATGAAACTCTATTAGCATCTAAAACATCTAAAATTGAAGCTTTATATAATGCAAGGATTAATGTTGTCCATATATCACATCATTATTAAAAGTTATGACAAAAAAGACAGTGCAGGGCAAAGAAATGTTTTTATTTTATGGAATCCTAACTTTATTATTATTGAATCATTTAAGTGACTTTACTCATTTAACAGCTATATTTTTTGAGTTTTTTTCTTCTTGTGCCTGGCAATCTGTTTGGTACGGGGTATGCAAAAACAAAAACTTCAAGGAGTTCATGTTCAGTGGTAGGGACAAAAATAAAAACAGAGGTTGGAAACCCTGTATTAGAAGCAGTGACAGAGAGAGGTAAACACTGTAACCAAATCAGGAACCACCAAGAAGGACCCCTGAGTAGTACTGGTACAGTAAGGGAAGGCTTCCCAAAAGCAGTGAGGCTGACCTTTGGGATGATTAGACATTGGCCCAGTGTGGAGGTTGGTGCCAGGCGTTCTGTGTGAAGCAACTGTTTTCAGACATTGGACAACAGGTAACACAGGGCTGTAGTCCTTGAGAGAAGGAAAACTGCATATTCACCCTGTGTTTCTCCCTGGACTTCTCAAACTGTATCACAGGAGAATGGGGCCCAAAGATAGAGAAGCCTGTAGTATTGGCATTAAAATAGATAAACACATCAACAGAACGGAATAGAGAGTACAGAGTTAGACCCACACACATATGGTCAATTAATTTTTGGCAAGGTAACAAATACATTCAATGAAGAGAGGAAAATCTTTTTAATCAATGGTGTTGGCATAAGTAGATATCCATAAGGAAAAAAAAACTCTGCCCCCCATCTCACGCTGGACAGCAGAATTAATTTGAGATGAATCATAAGCCTAAACATAAAATCTATAACTATAAAGCTTCTAGAAGAAAACAAAGGAGACTCTGTTCATGACCTTGGGACATGCAGTGATTTCCTAGGGCATAGAATTAGTAATCATCACAGAAAAAAAATTGATAAATTGGATTTTATTAAAATTAAACACTCTGTTCATTAGGAGACACAATTAAGAAATGAATAGACAAGGCACAGACTGGGAGAAAAAGTTTAAAATGCATAAATTGGCAAAGGGGATTGTTATCTAGAATATATAAATAACTGCTATAATCTAGTTATACAAAGACAAAACGCCTGATTTTAAAAAACTAAAATTGGGCAACATACTTTAACAAAAGGAAAATGCACAAATAGCCAGTAATCACACAGAAAATTGCTCAATATTATTGGTCATCAAAGAAATGCAAAACCAAACCAAATGAATACCACTATAAAAACACAAGAATGGCTAAAATTAAAAAGGCTAATAGCACCAAATTTTGGCAAGGATGTACAGCAACTAGAGCTCTTGTAAATTGCCTGTGGGCGTGTAAAATGGTACAGCCAATTTGGAAAATAGTTTGGCAGTTTCTTATAGGGTTAAGCATGCATCTACTCTATGACTAAGTAATTCCACTCCTAGGTATAAAAAGAAGAAAGGAGAACATAGGTTCATAAGATATTTGTACAGGAATCTTTGTAGCAACATTATTCATAATCTAAAACTGAAAACAATCCAAATGTCCATCAAATAGAGAATGTATAAACAAACTGTGGTATATTCGTTCAATAAAGTACTTTTCAACAATAAAAAGGAGTTAACTACTAACACATGTAACACAAAGAAGACTCTCAAAAACATGCTAAGTGAAAGAAACCAGATACAAAAGTATATGTACTATAGGGTTCCATTTATATAAAGTTCTGGAGCGAGCCAAATGACTTTGTTTTTATAGATATCACATGGATCGTTGCCTTTTTTTGAGGGGACATCATTTGACTAGGAAAGGGCATGAGGGAATTTTCTGGGCATGTCCATACGTTGACTGGATGTGTATTACACAAATGTAGCATTTGCTAAAACTCCTCAAACTGTACACTTAAGATCTGTATTTCACTGTACATAAATTATATTTCAATTTGAAAAAATAAGTAAATGTTGACAAATGAACATATTCTAAACTTCTTTTTCTCTATAAAATCTAAGACTTTTGGCCTTCCTTTCTTTGTGTGTGTGTGTTTCTTACACACACACCCCCCTCATGTTGTATAAGCTACTGTAGAAATTAAATTATATAGATTGCATATGTGTCTTAATTGATGTTCACACACATCTTTGACTTTTTTCTACCACATTCAGTCTTTTAAAAGATCCTGATCATTCCACTTGTAAAACATATTTCCAGTTTATTCCCTCACTTCTGTCCTCACTCTGTTCAGCTGTCATCAGCTCTCACCTGACATTACATTACTCTCTTACCCAACATTCCCGCCTCTGTTCAGTTCTTTCAGATATCTTCCTGCGTGCCAAAGCCTTATCTTTCTAAAATTCTAACATGCTTGTGCATGTCACCTGATTAAGAACCTTTGGTGGTTCCTGCTGTCCACGTGTCCACTGTGCCTTATAGCATATGATGACATCGAAAATGAAGGTAATCTCACAATGTGCAAGACAACATGTTTTATGTTTATAATCCTGTGGAATCTTTGTAACAATCCTGTGAAGAGAATGCAGTTACTCACCTCTAGCATATGGACAAAACAATTAACAGATTTGTTAAGCACCTTGCCCAAAAACACATAACTAGCAAGTAACAAAGTCAGGATTTGAACCTCTGTTTTCTGACCTATAGACCAGGTACATATGCACTACACACACCTCTCTCTGGGGTCTGCCTCCAGCCTTTGTTACCCAAACGTGTCTCATCCCCCAGCCCTGGGCACCCACCACTGTCCATCCACAGCCACCTTCCCTGTGTTCTTCAACACCTCCATCTTGTGGTTCCCTCCGAAGCTCCTATTCCTTTGGGCCTTGCAGACTCTGCATTCAAGTTTCCACTCAGGTGCCACTTCCTTGGAAAAGCTTTTCCCAGACTCCCCCAGGTAGTATGTCACAAGTAGGTCTCTCAGCCACTGTGTGTTGGCTGTAGGTCCATTCTTAAGATGTTTATGTATTTCTCTTCCCTCATTGGAGCTCCTTCGGAACAAAGACTGCCTTTCGCATCTTTGTTGTTTCTAGTCCTTAACATACAGAGAAGAAGGTTCACAACAATTGCTTGTTTAATAAATGAATGGTTGGCTGCCAGACAATCTAGCATCAAAGTTTCCTTTGCTTAAGCTTGATCTCCCGTTGTAAATTATCTGTCAGTGATAAAATAATTAAAAAGTTCAACTAAAAAACTCAAAAATTAAAAAGAGAAAAAAAGGGGTGTATCTTGTTTCTTAGGCTGAGTAACATGGTGAGGTTACCCTTTTACAGCACTGGAGAGTGTTGAATTTTTTAGAGCTTAAAATGATTGGCTGAAATATTAAGCTGCTTTGCCAGCTGTTCAAAAAATGAATTGCTCCCAGCATATAAATAACTACTGTTATGTCTCTATAAAATTCTAGACCTTGAATGGCATATTTGATTAGAGTGAAATGAAAAAGATAGAATTGTTATAAACAAGAAGCTGAGATTAAAAAGGTGTATTCAGTAACTACCTATGGTGAGTTAAAATAGTCTTGCCATGAGTGAACATAGACAATTAAATAAAATACTTGCAGTCTTAAAAGAACTAAAACATAGACCTTAGTGGAGTTTAATCATACTCGTGGTAGTCTCTCCCTTTTATCTCCTTCAAATGTGGTTTACTGCAAAGGAGAGTCAGTAACATGTCAGTTTAACAATTTCTAGCCCAATTACATCAGTGTAACATCTTTAGTGTCTGCTTGTGTGATATTTATTAAGAGGAATTTTCTTGTGCTTCTGGTAATATTAATTACTGGCCAGATGCATCAAATATGAATAGCAGCAGCTTGTTAATGCCCACGTGCAGGCATAGAATCTTCCATTTCCATCATAAATATTAACAGTGGGTGTCTTTTTCAATGTCACCCATTGCCCTGCCTAATCTCAGCTATGTTTACATACAGCGAATGTTACTCAGGTTCTGTTCGTTATCTTATGTTGTAGAAATGGAAATCCAACTTCCTTTATTGAAATGAGAACAATTTACTGGCTCGAACAGATCTAGTGTAGGAAATTGGCCAATAACAATGGGCGTGTGAGGAGAAAAAGAGAAAAAAGAATCTCGAAATTCTTGAAATCAATGTATTGTTTCAAACTAGCAAGCATTTATTGAACATTGAATTCTGTGCTCAGCTCTATGCTAGATACTGAAGAGACGCACAAATACACAGATGAAAATAAAGGAGACTCCTTTCAAATAAGCTCAGCATGACAGCTGCAATACAATATAAACTAAGGAAGAGAATTGGCTGAGATTCTAAAAACTTTTAGGAATTTCTTACCAGGTACAATGCAAATAGAAGAAAATTAAAGAAGAATGCTGAAGGAGTGGTCACAATTCACTGAGCTGACATTAAACAGCATCATCAATTGAAGGAAGTAAGAGATAAGGTAACAAAGCCACTTTAAGTTTGGAAATGTGCAAGGAGAATGGGCTTGCAATACTCTTGGGTAGCATACCACTCAATTTTGGTTTCATCCTTGTGATAAGCTGTATCAAGACAGTGTCAAAGTCCACCTGGGGACCACAGCAAGCAGGAAACCATAGGTGATGAGGGCTTGACAGCAGCTAAAGGGAGGAACCAGGAAGAGCCATAGGTAGTGCCTGGTATGGAGCCCAATCCACAAGGAAGACAGTGATGGAAATAATACCAACACAAGGGTCCTTCCCAGGCCCCTCAGTCTGCTGGTGGGTAAGTCAGTGGGGTATGTTTATGCCAGTGAGACATCCCTTGGCAAGATGAATAATCTATGCAGCTAGATTGACAAGGACAACAAGGGAAAAGTTCACTTTAAAAATGAGCTCAGACACGCACACACATTCGTTGTGATGCGTTTGCTGCCACCTGTATTTACCGTCTTTAAACCCATCATTGGTACTGTCAGAGTAAAAATATAATAGAGGTGTCAATTGCCTCAGTTGCAACATCTTGTTTGTGGTGTCATGTGCCTGTTTTGACTCATTGCCCTGATTTTTGGAACCTACTCCTGCCTGCCTGCTGGGACTAAGCCTCCCTGCCATGCTCTGGTTTCTAGCCCATGCATGTTTCATCATTTCTAGATGTTTGCCTGACTACACTGCTTAACTAGATCCTCTTTGAGTGTTGGCTTCTGGCCTAATTTTCCTTTCCCTATGGTTCTTTTCTCTTAATGTTTTTTGCACCTCCCACCTTGGCTAATTTTTGGGATCCTTCCCTGCCGAGCACAGTGCAAACTTCTCAGCAACTTTGAGAGTGGTATGGACCAAATCATGTCCCCCAAAATTCGTATGTTGAAGCCCTAACCTCCAACGGGGTCATATTTGGAGAGTGCATTTGGGAAGTAATTAGGTTTAGATGAGGTCATGAGGGCAAGACCCTCATAAGGGGATTAGTGCCTTATAAGAGATACCAGAGCACTTGCTCAATCTCTGTGTCCACCATGTGAGGACACAGTGAGGAGGTGGCTATCTGCAACAGAGAAAAAGGTCCCTACCAGAAACCAAATCGGACAGTATTTGATCTTGGACTTCCCAGCCTCCAGAACTGTGAGAAATAAATTTCTGCTATTTAAGCCACACAGTTTATAGTATTTTGTTATGGTAACCCAAACAGACTAATACAGAGAGAAACTTACAGATGAAGAAAACAAGACTCAGAGAATGTGCGCACTGTGTTTCAGAATTTAGCTATTTAATACTCCATTTTTACTAAAAAAAACCTTGCTTTTTTTCTTTTAACCACACAGTACTGCACTAAAAATTGGATAATTTGTCCCACCCCCATACTAAACATTTCATTACTGAAATGGAGATGAGGTTTAAATTATTTGTCTTCCTTATGGGTCAGATGTTAAGGACTACAACCTTAGACAATGGTTATACATCCTACATTTACAAACTTTTTTGTATCTTTCTTGCATCTGTATTTAGGACTTATCTTTCTTTTTCATTTTACATGTATTTGCATATGAGCATGAATGTCAAAGCCGCATCTATATCATTAGACTGTAGTGCTTAGTCTGCTGGCTTTCTGTAATACAGCATTTAGCTAAACACCAGACACATGTGGCTTCTGTTAGCTAACACTTAATTGTAATAATATTTTTGTCATACTTTAGTGAAATAGGGATATACAAATAGGAAAATAGGAATAAAAATCTGATTCTCATTTTCCCCTCAGCTACCTTGAATGTTTTCTGAAATTGAGACACCTCAAACTGAGAGTCCAGACAAGCTGCTAGCATCATCCTTTGGAGAACCCTGGTAGATACGGGGGCCGGTTCCATGAAGGCAACAGCCCTCCACCTGTGAGGGACTAGCCACTCAGCAACTGTGGGTCATTAATTCGGTCCTGCTCTTTCTATGGCCTCTAGGTGACTGAATCTTAGTTTGTCATGTCACTAAATGTAAGAGGGTATTATATTTTCAAAGAATTTTTCAGTATTGACTTTGTATCTCTAGCATTAGAGCTGTTAGGAAGCAGTCTGCTTAAAGTTTCTTTTTAAGCAAAACTTCAGCTATTTTATTTTCCCAGTTAAAAAAATGAATTCAATGTATAATATGTTGAATCATTATAGTGCTTTTAATGTTATTTCATCAGCTGTATATGAAACTCATTCGTCTCTGGGTTGGAAGCAGCTCCGCTTGAGTCAGCAGTTTGCAGACAGAGCTATGGATTTACAGGCATATCATATCAGTGGTGACAAAATAATCCATTTCCTTTTAGAATGTTTGTGGCCTCAACCAAAGCCCAATTTATTCATATTAAACAGTCCTTTTGAAAGAAGATGATAATTCCATCAGATAATTTTGTTCTGTATTTGTAAACAGAAGTGAAGTTTATAATGTTAGGACTTAATTTAATGGATCTTGGATTGCATGTATAGTGAGTTATGGCTACAAATAGAATTTAATGTCTTATAGTAAAGCAGGTATTTATTCCCAGAATCACCGATCCATCTCGGAGACCTGTGCTTATCTTTTTTGCTGTTTGTCAAAATGGGGTTCTTTTTCTATTTCTTCTCTATACTTTATTTTCTCCGTGTTTCTCCGTGTTTCTCCATGTTCATTTCTTTACAGTAGATGGTATTTCCAAAATCTAAGAATCTCAGTGCTTTTCCATCCTGTGGAAAATTAGGTCTTATCCAGAAAGCCAATTCTGGACAGATTACAGGTCTCTAGCAGCTGCAGTCTGGGCAAGGTGGCCCAACCCACTCCCCAGCTTGAATGAGGAGAGCACATAGGGGCCACTGTGCAGAATGTACCACACTGCTCTACCCTTGAGCTGTGGGCACTCAGTGAAACAGGGTTTCTAAAGCTCAGGCCACTTGGGACATTAAAGGTCAAAAGGTAGGTTCTGAGGCCACATCCTTACGTTAGCCTCAGGCTAAGGAATCTGGAACTTTTCATTAGGCAGTGTGGAGGAGGACGGCTTTGCAACAGAAGAGTAACAGTGCTTTGGGGAGATTTGTCTGTGGTTGATACACAGGATGGACTTAAGTGGAGGAAAGTGGCTTCAAGGGCACAGTCAGAAGACAGTGGCATTGGAGTACAAAGAAAAGATGGGTGGTGCCGATGGCCATGGGAGTGCTGGTGACGAGGGAGAGAAGGGTCATTTGGATGATAGAATTGACTGATCCAGTGGAGGTGGAGGAGGGAGTTGTTTCAAGCCCAAAAAAAGATCAAAGTGGAGTTTTAGACAGTGAGAACGAGTAACTGGAAGGATCATGTTGCAATAATGAAGATCCAGAAAACTCAAATATAAGCTGCAGGGGCTGCTAACAAGTTTCCTTTTGACACCTTGAGTTAAAGGTGTCATCTGTTGGGGGACATGCAACAGACAGGTCTCCTTTCCAGGAAAGAAATCTGAGCCGGAGAGAGAAAGCCAGAAGTTGTCTGGGCTGGTGCGGCAGCAGGAGCTGGAGAAGGGGTAAAAGATGTCATCTCCATGCAGAGAGGGGAGGCGAGCAATGAGCAACCGAGCTGAAGAGACAGAGAAGGGCAGAAGGGAGCTGGGTGAGAACCAAGGAGAGTTCGAGAAACCTGGGACGGAGGGTGACTCCAGAAAGCAGCTCTGGTTAATGGATTCAGATATTTCAGAGAAGCTGAGTAGGACCAAGTGGGCTAGTTATGGAATTAGACAATTAGACTGTTTGTTGTTGAGAGAAAGTTTTCTGTTGTGTGATGGAGTAGGAAATACTGGGGTGAGTCAGGAATGAGTGTTGGGGGGAAAGGCTGCAGTGGGTATGTGGAACTGGGGTGGCAAACTCAAATACCCACTTGGTAACTTCCAGTCTCAGGGGGTCAGTCTTTGAAAATAGAGAGAGAGTGTGTGTGTGTGTGTGTGTGTGTTTGTGTTTGTGTGTGTGTGGCCTGCATAGGGGAAGCGTATGATGAGCAGGAAGTCTCATGCCCTATTTCAGCCCAAGTTCATTGTTGCTGTATGGGAATGTGAGCCCAGTGTTACCAGTAGTTTTGATTTTTCAAAAGAATTAGGCAGTCTAGGTTTTTTTTCTTTTTTAATATGAAATCTGTACATCTTCAAATGTTGGCTCCAATTTTTAAAAACCCTGTCCAAACCAAATAAAGCATATCTGCAGGTGGGACATAGCCCATGGGGCAGCAGTTTGCTGCTCTAGAACAGATAGTGGGTTCATGAAGGTTCTCCGTGAAGGGGAAGAGAGAGAGCGGCCCTGGAGAGCTGCCTGGCTTACCATAGGCGCCAGATAACCACTTGTTGAATGAGGAACAAGGTTGTGGGAAGATTATTTTCAGACAGGAGGAAACATAGGGCTCTAATTTATTGTAGCCGTGATAGTATACGTCATGGATATAAACGGCAGCTAAAAATGCTGGTAATTTGAAGTATGCAACATTTCCATTCAAAATGATTATTTTTTAATTCCTTTGTCAATATTGGCCTCTCTCATTACCTATTAATATGATTGTCTTCACACCACTGGTAATGGAGAGTGACAATAGAACACAGATCCATTTGCAGTATTGTTACATCAGCACCACTGAAAATTAGTAATGATTGGAACTTCAAGAGTAACATCACTAAATCAGTAGACAAGCACGCCTTACCCGTCCTTTGTAATATATTTTCAAATTTTCAAATTTCTCTGATTGCATTCAATTAAAGCAAGGGCTGGACTTTCTCAGGGACGCAGGTAGATAGGGAAGGAGAGGGGTAGAGATATACATAAGTAGATGCATAGAAAGTGTTTCTCTTCAGGGTTCTCTGTAATCTCCAACTTTCTGCAAGTTGCTTACTTATCAATCTGAGTGTTCTAAGTACATTTGTTTTGCTCAAACTCAAATAGAATTGAGATCACAAATACTTTAAGTCTAGACATACAGACTGGTTGATTACCGAAAGTATTTTGTGACTACTAAAGTTGAGAAATTGTACTAAATCCCGTCTATGGACATGTCTGTGTATTTTGCCCCTTCAAACGCAAGAGCTCTGTCAGTATACATATCTTCAAGATAAGTGTTGTTGCCCTTAGACAGATGAGAAAACTGAGGCTCAGAAAGGTCACATAGCCTGCTTAAAATCACACAATAAGTTCTACAGCTGAAATATAATCCAGTCTGACTCCAGTGCCTGTGTCTTGAGGCAGCTTTAGCCAAATTAATCTCTGAGTAACTTGTTTCATTGACTTTTGGGAATAAAGCTCATATTTTCTTCTTAAAGTAACAATAGACCACCTTTTGCTCTAGCCTGTGGGGACAGCTATAGTTTTCCATTTTTCTAAAAGAAATTGTAGAAGTAACTCTTTGAACTGAGTGCCAGTGATTTCCAAGGGGAAGCTTATGGTTGCAGATCCATGTCTACTTTTGAGTTGTGAAGGCTATGGGACTTTTAATTTCTTATCTCTCTATGTCTCTTTTTTAAATCGTTTTTTAAAATTGCCCTTTCCTTGTTGGGCTTGGCCATGTGTGAAATCCTAGAAAGAGAAGTCAAGTGTCCATTCTGTGTTCTTTGCCCCATCATTTTTCTCTTTATAGTTAGAGCCTCTCATGTGGGTCATATTTTTCAGGGTCTGTACAACTGGGAGGGGGATTTTTCAGGCTATAAATAGTCAATCTATCCTTTTATGAAGACTTCAGAAAGATGCCTACAGTTGTGTCAGGCATAGGGCCCAATGGAAAGCGTTATTATGCTTTATGTTTTCCCCCAGAAGCTCAAATGTGTCTCTGTTCTTTGTCATAGTTGAAAAGAAGCATCTAGGGTTTTGTCTTTTAACTAAATGTATGTGTGTATTTGAATGCAAAGATATAAATATTTAAATACATAATATATAGGTATATTCACGCATATCCCAATGCAATCTATGCATCCCTTTAGACAGATGTTAATGAGATGATACATATTAATACACTTTCCAGGTATGCAACTTTGGAAGACTCTATATTTTTTAGGCAAAAATATGTTCCTCTGCAACCACACCACACAGGCTTAACATCTGTTTTAAAGTGTGTTAAAATCCAGCAACTCAATGTCAATTGGATCTGGCTTCACCGTATGCTTGCTTGATTATGGCTCTCACTGGGGCAGGAGAGCTTCCCGATCTCATCCAAACCTCCAGAGCACCATTCGAAGCAGCTGGTATTCTATATATTACCTAATTATGTAGCACACTGTGTAGTTTGGAATACTTAAGAGGCAGTAGGAGCCCACTTCCCAAAATATTTACAGCCTTTTATTCTTCAGAAAAACAATAATTTGCATGCCTAAAATGATTTGTGTACCTTTGCCATGCAAATTCCCTTCGGCCTCTTTTTTCTGGTAAACCTTGCTCTGAAAATATCAGTGTTTAGCAGCGAATAGGCCAGAGGGAGATGGAGTTGGCAAGAATGCAGGCCTCAAATGTTTTCCCCAAATGTTGAGTATTCAAAGGGAAATGGGAAAATTCCTAGAAAGGAGAGGGTCTGAGTGGAAGATCCCCTGCTGAGGACACACGTAACACCTGAGGAGAGGCTCTAAAACAAGAGCCAGCTTTTGCATTGACAAGGATGCTCGGGGCGTGAGCGCCCATCCAATAGGCCAGCTCCGGGGCTGGTGCTGATTTAGAAGAACACTAAGAAAATTGTTTTGGAGTTCCTAGATCCCACAGGGAGGTGGTAAGGCAAGACCTCATGCCAAAGGTTGTTACAGGGAGCCGCCTTGGAGCTCGGTGAATCTGGCCATGCAGCAGGGCTCCCCCATCCACTGCCACCTTTCCAAATCTCTTCTACCCTTTGGGACCTGGCTCAGTCAGCCATTCGTTCGACAAACCTGAATTGTGCCTACTGTATGCCAGGTGCTATGCTGGACGATGGGAATATGTAAATAAAAGTGATAATATAGTCCTTCAGAGAGTCTGTTGTCCAAAAGAGAGAAAAAGGCAGAAAATCAAATCGGTGAGTCCAGGTGTCTGTGGCGTGGTAGCAAGAGCAAGCGTAGAAGTAGTGAGTGCATCAAGGACGGGATGCTCAGGTCTTACCTTAAGAAGCAAGAGAGGCAGGGAAGAGTTTTGCAATGGAGGTGCTGCCTGAGGCAGACCCAATAGGGACAACTGTTCTAGAAAGAGGCTGGAGGCCAGATGGGCCTGGGGGAAGCGATGACATGTTTTGTCTGTCTAATAACTCCAGCTTTCAACAAGGCACTTTGGAGCTTTTCTAAGCTACCTTATTTCTTCTGACTGGTCTGTGTCTATTAGGGGTCAGGGCGTTGGTCTTTGGTATTGACTGAAAATGTCCCAGATGGTATAACAGTATTGCCATCTTGGTGGAATAAGTCCCCTCCTGGGAGGTAAGTGGGGGCTGAATAACTTGGGTCAGGGTCCCATGATTTATTCTGAACATGGAACTTGTAACAGAGTATTTAATCTGGCTCCAATTCCATTCTGAAAGAGACAATTAAAAAAATGAGTATTCTTGATAGTGGATTTAAAGTGAATTAGCTCCTTTTGGAATTTAAGATTAGTGTGCCCCTCTTGTTCATAGAACTATGCTAATACAAATATATTAGAAAAAGGAATAAATAAATGGATCAAAATATTGGTTAACTATATATATAAAGAAGTGATATTAAATAATAAATGTGTACAGAATATATAGTGAATATAAAATATTAAGTGCATAGAGAGTACTTACATAATATTATCATATACAAAAGCCAAGAAAATAGGCCAGAATCTTAGTGATGGTTATTTTGGACAATTACAAATTACAATTACAAAAGATAATTATTTATATTTTATGTTTTTCTGCGTGTTTGCAAAACTGTACACAATGGAGCTACATTTGTTTTATGAACAGAAAATAAATATTTTTCCTATAGGGAGTAAATTTTGGAGGAAGCAGATTAAACAAAGTCCTCCCTCAAGAAAGGACAGTAGGGATATTGTTACCCATCCCTAAAAGACCATCTTCTGGGGCTAGGCTGGCCTCAAACTCTTGCACTGAAGATGACATAGTCTCTATTCTGTTCATTCATTCAGTAACAATAAGACCAGCTAGTGTGTGCTTATACCAAGATATGAAAGATAAGTCCGTCCATGGCCTCAGAGGGCCTCTAGTCTAGTTCAGAAAAGAGATAAGTAGGAAAAAAATAAAATAGGTACAGACACCTTACTGGTGTAATAAGGGATGTCTGAGCAGATTACAATGAGAAAGTGGTTAGGAAACCTTGCCTAGCTCATCCCAAAATTTCCTTGGATCTGAAAGCCTGTGTTCCAGTCTTCCTATAGGAATTCTCTTTTTTCATCATCATCAGAGTTAAATGTTCTCTTGCATGCCATATGCATTTCTGCTGTGAGGTAAACTCTCTGAGGGCCACGTTATGTTATATTTATGTTTATGTACCCACAATGCCTTGCACATAGTAGAAATTCAATATATATTCATGGTACAAGTGAATGGTGTAGTATTATGTGAGGCTAAGGATACAGTGGTATTGTAATAGAAATAGTTCATTTCAGGCTCAGGCAAACTATTTTATAAATCTGACTATTGCATAGTGAAGGAAAATAACTACAACTCATCTCAGCAAGTACTGATTGATGGATGCTTCATCCACATGCCATGTGGCAAGGGAAGAAGTTTTCTTCATAAAGTTGGTGGCCTCTGACATGCACCATAGCATCTTTTTTTCTTGATAAACAATCTTTTCTATCAGCTAAGGTCATGTACCTGTTATGTAGGAAAGTAAAGTCATTCTTAGAAATATGGAAAGACAGAAACTTCCCTCTATTAAACTATAGCTGTATGATTTGTAAGATGGTGCACAGAAAACAACTCTTGGTGAAGGGTTTGGTTGAATTATTACCATCTCCACGGGAGCCTAGGTTTTATGTGGTGTCCGGGAACTGCATAGGTGGCAGCATCCTCGCTCTTGGTTCACAGAGCCCAGTGCCCCTGCTGGGAGTGTTATCATTCAATTTTCACACAGCAAGAGTGACAAGAGCTAATTGTTTGGATCCTGTTTGTGTCCTTCCAACCCCATGCAGTTGACTACTTTATAATAATCTGAATGGCTAGTTGGAGTTCTAATAATAGAGTTTCTAAGCCTGTAACTAGAATCTGCCAGAAAGGTTGGTTCCATATGGTGAGAAGAAGACACATTTCAGTGGAAAAAAAAATCTTCCTGAAAATTTACTGTATTTAAATGGGTAGCTTATTTTTGGGAAGAAACAACTACTTCTAGTGCATATCACAGTAAGGTATATTGGGAGGGTGTGTGCATATGTATATGAACACACACACACCCTTAGGCTTCTCTAATGGAATAAACCAAACCACTTTGAGCCTGAACAATTAGGAACCTGAGGTCTAGGTACTTCCAAAGAAAGGCAATCTCATATAGAATTGAACCGATGCTGTGGTCTATAGTCCCTTTTGGAGAATGAAGCTGGTGATTTCTTCCATTAAAATAATGCTCAAAATTTTAGTGTGCCAGATAAAGAGGCATGAGGAAACTTTAGGGAATGCTGCATATGCTCTCTGTCTTGGTTGTGGTCATGGTTTCACAGGTACATACGTCAAAACTCAGCAAATTGTGTACTTTAAATATGTGCAGTTATTGTATGTTACTTACTTTAATAATGAAAAACACATTTTAGTGTGCAGGACTGGAAAGCCCCTAAGACACACCTCTCGTGGAGAGTTTTGTAAGTGAACGAACACAAATGCCACTGTACTTAATCTGGAAAATGCCCATATGTGTCATTTCTCCAGTTATCCAACATTTCTTCCAGGATCTAGGAAAATCATAAATAGTGGGTGAGTTTTGTGCTAAACGTGTGTGCACCATTCAGTGTCCAGGACAGATCACCACTGACCCAGACCTGTCTCAGGCCTGGAAAGAGACAGCAAGGTGTCTCATCACTGATGAGGTTAGGAACTTGCAGATTTAGGACCGTGACAACAGCAAGTTACAGTTACTGTTGTTACTTTTGACCCATTCTACAGGACCAATTGGATGTGATGATACATTTAAATTTCAGATTCACCTACTTTTAGCTGTCTCCTTGATATATTCTCTTCTTTCTACTCACTGCAAGCAATACAGACAAAATTGTAGGAGTAGGGTAAAAGAAAAAGAGTTTACAAATTCCAAGAGAATTTTGACAAAGGACCGCCACTTGTGTGTGGAGGAGCCTCCTAGTAGTACACAAAGACAAATGTCCGTCCCACCCTTCCCAACGTGGGGAGCTGGAACAGTCTCCAACTGGTTCAGCCCTGGCCCTTGGAGAGGGGCTCCCCAGCTCTGTGGCTATTAGGTCCAAGCCTGAGGGCTGAGGCAGGGACTGAGGCTTAAAGAGGTTGGAATAAAAATTGCTGGAGTTGAGGGGAAGGTGGGTGAGGCAGCTAAGGAGAAGTAGGATGTGTGCTGGTGTGTCCCTGCCCATAACTGTCATAGTCATGGTGGAGACGTACTTCGTTACCTGTGCCCACCACACATCTTGCCACGTGGAGGGGGAGAGAAAGGGGAACAAGGGAGGCTGAGGGGGTCAGAGGCGTGGGGTTTCAACGGAGAGGTTGGAAGAGACAGAAAAGCAGCAGGATTTCCAAAGTCTCTGGGAGGTGGGGTGTGGGGGCTAAGGTGACCTCTGGGCCCACTGAGGGTGGGTAAGAATTTCTCTGATACATTCAGTTGGAGAAATTAGGTACACATGGTTTTTCTATATCTTTATCCCTTTATCTTCATTACTTCTTGTTCTCCTGCCTGAAAAGTATTTCTGATTCATTTCTAATTAGAATCAACAGTTTAGGTTCAGATTTATTTTTTAGAGGTGAATGTTTGACCAATTAGCACCCCAATATCCAAATGTTAAAAAGAACTTTAAATTTAAACAATGATGATATCTACTTTTCTGAACATCTGAAAAAGCAAGCCCAATTATTCTTTGTAGGTTGGAATATCCTATTATAATTAACTTTAATCCGTACTAAATGGGCTTTAAGAAAAAGGCTTTTCTCACCTCGGTTCGATTTCATTTTTCAGTTTTAATGATTTGAGGTAGCTCCTGCTAATTTTTGTTAGCCATGCACAAACGCAAATGGTAATGAGGCTTTTGTGTATGTGTGTGAAATTCAAAATCCATCCCTAGTCTATTAACTCTGTAAAGAAAGTTACACTGTAGGAGGCCATAGTAGTCTGAACAAAAAGGCTTCCATTGTATAAAACCAATTTCCATGTAATCAAGTTGGGCGACAGAGTGTTTGCTCTTGAATGATATTTGGGCAGTGTTAGAGATGTCTGACCTGTGCTCTGTTCCGGGAGTTCTATCACTTAGCCAGGTGGAAGGTCAAGGGAAAAAAATGTCTCCTAAGTGTCTCAGCTGAAATCGTGAAGCTTCATAATAGCATTGCTTCCTGGCCGCCTCAGTTACTGCTTTTGTCTAACTAAACTCTGGTGAAGCATGTGTATCTTTTCTTTTTTTTAATTTTATTTATTTATTTATTTATTTTATTTATTTTTTTTTTTTGAGACAGAGTCTCACTCTGTTGCCCTGGCTAAGAGTGCAGTGGCGTCATCGTAGCTCACTGCAACTTCAAACTCCTGGGCTCAAGCGATCCTCTTGCCTCAGCCTCCCAAGTAGCTGGGACTACAGGTGCACACCACGACGCCCGGCTAATTTTTCTATTTTTAGTAGACAGGGTCTCGCTCTTGCTCAGGCTGATCTTGAACTCCTGAGCTCAAGCAATCCTCCCCCCTCAGCCTCCCAGAGTGCTAGGATTACAGGTGTGAGCCAGCACACATGCCTGGCATGTGCATCTTTTAACTGATTTACTTAGAAAACAGCAAGAGATTTCTATAGATAAAAAAGTACCTCATTTTGGTGCTAGGACTTTCCTTTTCTTTTAATTTATTAAGTTTTGGTAAAGTTATAAGCTAATGCATTTTTCTATATCGTGTGGCTAACCATAGTGCCAGGCACATAGTAGGGCCTCAGTAAATACACATTTTATGAATGAATGACTGAACAAACCAAATGTCTCTTAAGCAACAGAGGCAATATATGACTTAATCATACCATTCTACTCTAGAAAGCTTGTTTTGTTTTGATCTGAAAGCATTTATTTTCTATAATTTCCTTGTAATTCAAAAATTAACACATAGTCTTCATCCATGGATGTGATATAAAGTTACTTTTGTTTTGATCAGATGTCTTTGTAAGATTAGAAATAAAATTTTGCAATGTAGGCAGTCATTCGATGATTTTATACCCTTAACAGCATTTTAGTTGTGAAGAATCCCAGCGTCCTACAAGTCCTCTGCACATGGTTCTGCAGAAACCTTTGAAGGTTCCTAGCAGCAACCTGATTGTCACAAAGGCAGCACGCAAAAGCTCTCACGGGATTGCCCCAGCATCAAATACAAGAGCCGAACGCTACTTTTAAGAAGCGGCACCACACTGACATGCTGCTGGGTTCTGCCTTATAAATCGATGCTGATACAATTCTACAAGTCTCTAATCAGTTTGAGATCATGCTCTGGTGTGTTCTACAGCAGACAGATTGCAATTTTCACTTCAGTGTTCTAGTAAAACAGGAAATTATTGGGAGAGTTACCCTGTAGTATACTTACTAATAGCTTAGAAAAAAGGTATTAACTTTTGTTCATTTGGTTACCACAAAATTGAAAAAGTAGATTTTAGTCCCTCCCTCTTTGAAACTCTTTTCTTCATACCACGTTGTATTTTACATATATGTTCCCTCTTCTATGCCCAGACTCGGTATTCCTCCAGGGGAGTGTCTGTTCAGGTGTTTTACATCATTATATCCCTAGGGCCTGGCTCGAAGTCTAGATATGTTGCAGAATGAAGTGATAGAAATACACTTTTTAATATTAAAAAAGAAAAGTAGAGGGTTGTTATTAATTCAAAAATGCATTTTCTAATATTATTGATTTGCACTTACATCTACAAGCTGAAACTAAGTATGACCTCTTATATACAAAGCTCTTATACAGTGAGACTAAACCAAATGTACATGTTAAGTGCACACCAATTTATACAATCCATCCAACTGGAACTAACAATGTAACTTGAACGTGACGGGCAAGGTTGTTTTGTTGAAACTGGTTTAATGTTAATTTTTGAAAATCTGTTTTCTCTTATTTACTGGCCAATCTGAGTCTTAAAATTTTGCGTATGATGGGTAATTATTTGAATCATAATCATTGTCTTGGTTGTTATTCCTTTTAACAGTGACTGCGAATTTAAATCATCCATTTATTTTGATAAGCCAATTAATTTCACATAGCACTTCAAAATACAACATTCATTTTTTTACAAAATACTATACGTGGAACATTTTCAATTGCATGTTTACTCCTACACTTGCTGTTAATGATGTGAAGTTGGTGCATCCAGGTCACAACATGAATTTGGTTCTCATGGCCACTCCAAGGTGTTCTGAGTCCCTCATACTCATGCCACCTCATGAGATTTCAACTCTCTCACGAGTTTTCTCTGGGAAAACTTTGGAGAATTTTACTTATGTGTCAACTCCTTGGTTATAGGGAGTCAGGTGATGCAGAATTTTAAATTTTTCCTAGGATTTGCAAAATCAGTGATCATAGCTCCCGTCCTTCCTGTCCCGAGGTTTAAGAAACATGGCAGTAAATGTACTGTAAGTGGGGAAATAAAGGAAAAACCATCAGTGTGGCCTGATTTAGAGGATTCTTTAAATAAAAGTTTGCATATTTTCATGTGTGTTTGATTTATTCATATTTTTGCTATTTTCTTATTTGATTTGATGGAAATAATAAAGTTGCTGGATTTTGTTAACAAGTTAATGTTTCTTTGGTAGCTTTCCGAAAAATACTATAATAAATTTGAGGGGAGGGGTGGTGGTTTAAGCTTTCTAACTATTTATCCGACAGTATCATATTGTCCCCAACCAAAATTTTCCCCAGACTTAGAATTAGAATTGTTTTCATCCTTTGGTACTTTTGCAGTTTAACTCCAGTGGCTTAAGAAACAAAACAAAACACAAAAATCTCAAAATGTAACCGTAACTCCTGAGGGTTTAAATGCCAGTAATGGAATTTGCAGTCTCATGCCTGGATACCTACCTTTTAGAAAATAATTAGGCACTAGAACAATTGAACTTGATGCTATAGAGGAACAAGTGTAAACTGACTACCGAATGTTCTTCTATCTCTTTTTATTTCCACCATGAGCTCTGTGATTATTTCTTAGCTTATGTAATTTTTAGGAACTTTGAATTAAGTAACAATAACAGCAACAATAACTTATATTTATATATTTAGAGGTAAATGGAATTCCGTGTACACTTTAAACACACACACATCTCATTTGCTACTCACAAAACCCATCTGCACTGAAAGTTATTATTATTTGCATTTGAAATTATGAGAGATTTTAGGCCCAGGGGGCACTCTGACTTACCCAAGGCCTTTCGGTGAATCAGGGATCCTCAGATGGGGGTGCAGCCCGTCCTGAGAGGCAGATGGAATTCCTCAGTGCTCAGAGCCTGGCCATTGTCAACACCTAGGCACCTGAAAGTCCTTGGCACCTCCAAGTAGTCTTCCAGCGTTCAAATCCTGTGTCTTTAAGCTGCAGCTGACATATTGCCTTGGAAAGTTGTGATAAACAGATCTCCTTTAAGGACCTAATTCTAATGCATGAAAGTTTGGAAATGAGTTTGATAACTGTGGTCACATTCTAAGACTTTAAATTTTGAGCATCTTTGGGGAACTGTGAGAAAGTTTATGGAATTTGACTTAAATTTTTTAAAAAGATAAGATCAGAGTTCAATATGCAAATGTTTAGAGGCATGCCACACTAAAAATACCTAATATAGGAAAAATAACTCAAAAACAGTAAGCTAGGAATTGGTTAATGGCATTTTAAAAGTGGATTTTTTACTTAATAAAAAGGTCCCTAGGGTTCCTTTATGTGCTCAACTCTGCTGGTGCATTTGAATGTTTGATTGTGCGTCATTAACCACTTGATGAAATGGCTGGGGAAAAAAAGAGGAGGAAAAAATTGCTAAAGGTTTGGGGATCGATACTAACACGAAACAATCAAAAAGGATGATAATACACATTTAAAGTGTAAATGTAAAATTTAATGGGAAAATTTCACTTGAGTCACCCTAATTTTATTTATATCAGTAATTTTGTGAAAGACACCATTGGTAACTTTCTTACCCAAATTGCTAATATCTTCCATTCATTCATTCAGTGCACACTTATTGAATGTCTAGTGTGCTCCAGGCACTGTACAAAGCAATGATGAGCAAAACCAGACACAGTCTCTGACCTCATAGAGCATGCACCATACTGCTTATTATTACAATTTTATTTTGAAGTTTTATGGGACTAGAAGATGTCAAATGGTAATGAATACGAAAGCTCTTCTTTTAAAAATTTAAGCAGCTCCACGTGATAACATCTTTGTCTTTTGTAGTGTATCTGCTTTACACACTTTCTGAAATATATTAGTCTAATGAATGATTATTATTTTCTGGATTATTTGTAAAAGGTAAAGGGAAAAGCTCTTCTTAATTTGGTTCTTGGCATATTTATATGGATGTTTTGAGGCTATAGAAATGGCAATTATCATTGCCATTTGATGAAATGGCAATATCCCATTTGGCATATTTTATTAGCAGGAGCTCCCATAACATTGATAATCAACCTGACTCTTTTTCCTGTCCTATTCGGTCACCATAATAATTGGTTCTATTACAGGTGAGTAGTATGATCTTGATTTCCTTTGGTAAGCTTGAGTGATTTAATCTCACCTGTGAATTGTGAGTTGAAGATATATTTCAAATTTTAAAAATCCCATAATTTTTTTTTTATTTGAGTTAATTTTTTTTTCTTTTAATTTATTTTTTTAATTTCAGAATATCTTGGGGGTACAACACTTTGGCCATACACATTGCCCATGTTCAGCCCGTGTCAGAGCCACAATCGTGGTCATCCCCCAAACTGTGCTCCCCACATCCATTCAGTGAGAGTTTTTCCCATCCCTTCCACCCCCCTCCCGCCCGCCCACCTTCAGATGAATGTTATTGCCCTGTGTGATGTAAGTGTTCATTAGTTAGTACCAGTCTGATGGTGAGTACCAGTGGTGCTTGTTT
This sequence comes from Daubentonia madagascariensis, assembly GCA_023783475.1. Lineage (NCBI taxonomy): Eukaryota > Metazoa > Chordata > Mammalia > Primates > Daubentoniidae > Daubentonia > Daubentonia madagascariensis. Next base: position 19,055,926 of record JAKFHU010001815.1, on the reverse strand, counting down.
TTCCAATCCTGTGACACTTCGCTTCGAAGAATGGGTTCTAGCTCCAACCAGGATAATACCAGATGAGTTAATTCACTGTTGTTCCTTATTGCTGAGTAATACTCCATGGTATACATATACCACATTTTATTGATCCACTCGTGTATCGATGGGCACCTGGGTTGTTTCCACACTTTGCAATTGTGAATTGTGCTGCTATGAACATTCGAGAGCAGATGTCTTTATTATAAAATGTCTTTTTTTTCTTTTGGATAAATACCCAGTAGTGGGATTGCTGGGTCAAATGGTAATTCTACTTTTAATTCTTTGAGGTATCTCCATATTCTTTTCCATAGAGGTTGTACTAATTTGCAGTCCCACCAGCAGTGTATGAGTGTTCCTATCTGTCCATATCCCGGCCAACATTTGTTATTTGGGGTAAAAATCCCATAATTTTTGTGAAAATTGCTCTGCCTTGTGAATTTAATAAAAAGGAAGTAACCTATTAGTACTTCACATATATTTACTTATTGGTGTGGAAGTAGTGTTACAACCCCAAACTCTGTTTATATAAGCTATCCGTAGGAATTACTTTTAATTCATTTATTTTTACCATGATTACAACTTTTAGTGCAGCAAATATTGGACTTTATTAATCCCACCTGTGTATCCTGCTGGGTAATAATATGTATTGGCACATGTATTTAAGATTCGTCAGACTTTAAACAAAAATGTTGCCATGGGAACCTGATTTCACAGCCCATAGTCCTTTGCAGAACTATGCCTGCCTTATGGTAGAGGTTTCCATGGCAACATTTTTGTTCAGGGAACAGAGAAATTGAACGGAATATGCCACAAGTCTCTTTTAAATATGTGTGTTGATAGTTGTGATAATACTGTAGTTAATGTGCTTTTAGAAAGACAGGTGGCCCCATGGTGGGGCTTCCAGTGAATAGGTTCATATTGAGTTCAGTGGTCACAATGCATTGGATTAGGAAATTAGAGCAATTTTTAGTCTCTCTCTCTCTCACCACCCTTCCCTCATTTGAGCCTAGAGTGTGGTGAAGTAATCCTCGGTGGCTAGCATTACCAGAATGATCATGTGTGATAATGCAAAACTGTAAGGGAAAGATGTCTGATGAATGTCTGGCCAGCTCGGCAGGCTCTCTTTAAAAGGGCAGCATCAATCTTTGAAGCCTCTAATGCTACAGAATATTCTCCCAATGGTTCTTCAACTTCCTCACATAAACTTTACTCCAAAGAAGGTCATGGGCTCCAATAACAAAGCATCATGAGGACGAGGTAAGAATTAGCTTGAATATTTTTGATCCGGTGTCTAGTCTCTTTGTCTTTTATATTAACTTTCAGCATTAAAAAAGTTGACAACTCTTCCATTAAAGTAGCCCAAGTTCTTCCTCTGCTCATCATTCAATTGTGTCGTATTACACTTACAACTAAGGCCATGTGGGAAGAGTGTGCTATTGCCCTGCAATAGATAATCACGGGTCACCATGGTGACATATTTATGGTTCTATCAGCTGTCGTGTGTGTCCTCATCTATCAGGGCCATGCTCGGATGGCTGCAGGTATGCCGGCATGCTGCTGTTTCTTGGCAGGTCTCAAAACATGCAGCAGTGGATTTTGCAGCGGCCTCAGAGGCTGTTCACATTCTCCAGAGGAGCTGAATAGGGGCTACTATTAATGCCAATCATCCCACACCCACAAGGATATCAAAGGGACTTTTAGAGACCACAGGGCTGCTTTCACAGAAACCCTAATCAAATCACCTTCCTTGAGCAGGGAAAGGAATGTAGGAAAATGAGGTGGGTTAAAGGAATTAGAACAAGTAAATGCATTCAGAATACATTTAGGACAAATTAGCTCAGAGTGCAAATAGAGATTGATTTGTCTGATTGAGTGGAAGCATAACTTAGAAACCTGAGGTCAGGCTTCTGCCAATTTAAGGTCTTGGAAAGTTAAACAAATACAGGTGGTGCAAAAAAACCCCTCATCTCTTTCACATTTATATATGAGGAAGGAAGGAGGGAAGGAGGGTAAGTAGGGAAGGAAAGAGGATGGAACAGTAAATATAGGCATAGTGAAATGATAAACTCAGTAAATCAATGGAGAAGTATGTCATTACAAGAGATGGGAAAAAAAAATTATAGGTGAGTTTCAATGAGAGATAAATACAAGGAATATGGTGGAACCTGTACTGGACCAGGAGGCAGACGATCTTGGTCTTCTAACTCACCTGTAACCTTGGATTCATCACCTCAATGGCCTTTCTGTAAATTAAATAGCAGTGCCTGAGCCAAGATTTTAACTGTGTGTTCTGTGCATGCGTGTGTAAATATAATGGAAAAGGCTCACGGGAAGTGTTTTTGTCTCCAGAACAACTACTTCAACTAGTGTAGCTCAACTTTTACATGCTGAGCATTCTAATGAGCTTTCATTTGAAGAAAATGTTTCCTGGATTATAGGAAGTTTTGAAACTATCAGAACTGCTGATTTCCTAAATCCTGCCCAGGCTAATATTACATTCTATGCCTCAGTCTTTACTCAGCTTATTCAGTGATGGATTTTAATTATTGTTTACATATAGTTATGAGAGTGTTGAGCTTGTGGTCATTGCTCAATCAATATTTCTTGAGTTGAATTGAAATAAATTTCATCAGTTCTGGAAATGGATCATACAGATTCTTTTCCTAAAATGCAAAAAACAAAACAAAACAAAACACTCCATCTGAATCATCAGGAAGGCTGATAAACCAAACAAACCGTGGCCGTGCCCTTGCATAAAAAGCAAGGTTTGGCCACACCTGGGAGCTTTTGTGCAATTTTGGCTACTGGACCTTAAATTCAAAGGAAGATAACAACCTTAAAGTCCAGGGAAGGTGAAGAAAGAAATATATCATAAATGCAGCCAGAATGCTCAAGGGAATAGCGGCCAGCCAGGCATGCCAGAGGCTGATAGATTAAACCATTAGGGCTTTAGCCCTTCGATATGAAAATTGAAGGAGTTATTATGATCAAAGTCTAAAACCAATGAGGAATGTGAATATGATGAACACACATTTATTCATCTAATCCTGGAATGTTATTACAAGAGAACCAACTTTCCTTGCAACATTAGAGAGGTAAGTTTAGGCCAAATGTAAGTACTGCTTTACATATGAAGTAGTTCACTAATATGGTTAACTACTCTCAGAGTTCAAATAAGCTGAATATGTAAAACTCAAACTTGGTGGGACCAATGTAGTAGGATAGGGCCCTTGCCTCCAGCCATTTTCTGTGTGTGATCTGGCTATTGTGCCTGAGAAGCGGGGGAGAGATTCTGCCCCCTAGATGCAGTGTTATTCTACAACTAAGATGACCAATGGTTTTCTCCTGATTCACAAACATTGGAATTCATTCACGGCATAGTCTCATTGCTGTATCTGATCTCACAGTATGCCTGTTAAGGGGAGAGGCAAATTTTCTCATAATTTCTTTTCACAATTTTTGCTTATTTTTGCTAATATCTAGTAGATGATAACTTGGCACCAAAGTATAAGTGTGCACATACATACATACATGCATATATTCATATGCATTCATATATATTCATATATGCATATACATGGATATTATATATGTTGATGAAACGTGTGTGTGTGTGCACATATAGATCAATAGGGCAACTTTTCTTAGTGGCCCACCAAACACCCTATGATTTCTGGATGTTCCCTAGCTGGGTAGGGATGGAGATGACATTTCATGTCGGGGCAGCCATACTGTGAGACTGCCTGGGAGGTTCTCATTCTGAGGAGCTGCAGATGGTTCTACCTGGGCAGCTGGAACTTTGGGTGAGGGCGGGCTGGGCCAGGAAGTGGGGTTGAAGCATAGTAATGTTGGTGATCTAAGTAGTTGCCGGATAATGGGGGGCCTTGGATGCTCTCTTATAAATGTGCTCATTATTTCATAGATAATGGGACACTACTGAAGAGTTTTAAGCATGAGAGAAGCATGATGAAGTTTGTATTTGAAGATGCTCCCTCTGGAAGCTGGGTGGAGAGTAGATTGGTTGCAAGAGTGAGGCCAAAGAGATCTGTTGGGTTAGAAGTGATTTGTTAATATCAGAGAGAAAAAAATGATGGCTTGAATTTACAACAGTAGCACTGGAGATGGAGAGAAAGGACAGGAGGGGTTTTAGACCAGCATCCTTGTGTTCCTTCCCAATGACCTCTTTCCATGAGCGCTTCTCTTGCATTAAGCAGAGGATGGAGCTATGGCAGACAGGCAGATTGGTAAACTGTGTTTATTTGTTTTCCACATGTTTTCATTTGCTCCCCTTTTACTACTTGTAAGATTTCATTCAAGTCTTCTAGATAAGGTAAAAGAAAGAAAGGCAAAAAAATCATTCTAGTTCCTTAAAAAGCAAAATAACTAATCATTTATGAATGAGCAGAGTTTATTATTTCTTACTAAGCCAGGATTTTCTGTAATGAATTTCGTCAGGAAGATTTAATTAAACCATAATAGCTCACTGAGAAAAGTAACAGGAAACATGTTAAATAGGTTCCTGCTAGGCAGTTTTTTTTCCACTTTTGTTACCTCGTCTAACCCTTACAATGCACTTTTCTCAAAGCAATAATACAGTCTGAGTACCAGAGAATTATTTAAGTATGAAATTATATAAATCTTGCAAACACAAAAAGCTTTACCCTCTGGCACATGTAAGAGGAATGGAGGTTTCTCTAGAAATGTAAAAAAATTTCTCTTTTGATCTGATGTGAAGATAAAGTTAAAAATATCTAGATCTGACCAAAAATAGCTAGTCTTTAAATAAACAACTCTAAGTCACAAAAGAAGTCAAAGGTGAATACAAACCATTTTAATCTTAAAAATGAAACAGAAAAAAAGATATTTATTATGGAATAAATATACCAAAGCTCCAAATCCAGTGAGAAGGTAGGTGAAATTGTCAAGCTGGAGCTTCTCTTCCTGTTTACACAGCTACCACACTTCCACACTTATTAATTTTAAAATTTTAGTGGTAAATGTGAGCAAATATGAATGGTGAGGAGCAGAAAAGGAGACTTTTCCACCCACACCTGCCCAGGTTATTAGCATTCCCTGTGCTCCTGCTTTCCTCTTTTTCTCCCAACGTAACATCTCACGGCTTAAGATGAAAAGACTTATTGGATTCTCTGTTGTCAATTGGACAAGTCCTCTCTGGGGTCCTTTCTGTCAAGATCCTTGGATTCCATTTGAATTTAAAACAGACCCGTAGGCTTGGGAAACGCGGCAGCCGTGTGTTCAGGGAAACAGAGAAAGAGTTATTTTTAAAATATCTTACAAGATCTTCATTCCAAAGGCCGGTTAAGAGAAAACTGGCTGATGTTTGAGTGTTTGTAAGCAGCTAATCACATATAGGTGATCCAAGAAGGAATGACAGTCACTTAGGACAGCAGTTATGAACGTGCACACTGAATTTCCCAGCTGAATTTTTCTATTAGTTTAGTGACCAAGACATTTAAGGCATCATATAGCTCAGTGACATTTGGGCTGTTGGAGCAAGACTCTTTTCTTTTGGTAGACCATCTGGCTGCTTCTTCCTTGATTTCAAAAAATTATGATTTTCATCTCTTTTTTATTAAAACTTAGAAGAAATGAGCTTATGGCACATTTTTCAAGAAGCTTTTAAAAAATTTTTTTTTCTTTTAGTGGAATCTCAGCTGTCAAATCAGTATGCAAATATTAAAATATTTTTAGTCAAATTGTGTGATATGGTAGGAAAAGCAAGGAAGAGAGAAAATAATTCAGTCATAAAAAAAGAAGAAAAACATAATGCATGGGATAAAAGCTATAATTGCTAATAAATGCCCCTGGGACTTACAAAAACATTTTAGATATAGAAGTAAATTTAATTTTCTTATAATATTTTTGTCCCTTTCTTAAAATTTGGGTTTTTTTTAAGTTTAATGTTTGACAAATTCTCTTCTACGATATTAGGGACAGGAGTGAGTTCATATTAAATTTTACTTGTATTATTATCTAAACTGATATTTGTCTCCTTTTATTGACAGAGCTTTTAAAAAAAAAGTGACTTTCCTTGTCTTTTTATGTGTACTTAACTCCAATTGATTTTACTGACATGAGTGCATTTAGGAGAATCTCCCCAATATTCCACAATATAAAACTGTCCCTACAATCTGTCTAGTCCCCTGACCACCCACCGATTCATCATCTTTATTCTTTCCAGGCTGTCATCAACTGTGTATCTTTCCTCTGCCTAAATGTCCCTTCCTTCCTCTACTCCAGCTAAGTCACACCCCATTCCAGACCTAGATCACTGGGCTCCCTGATCACTCTAATTACTTTTGTATTTAGTCTGCTGCATAATTAATACTTTTCACTACCTAATGACTTTATCACATCAATATTTGCTTTCACTGTCAGTTCCTGTGGCCAGGAATACCACCTTATATATTTTTGTATTGTAACACACACTTAGCACTTAACTTTAACCAGAGGCTCCTAAATCCTAGTCCGTAAAAGAATTTTCCTCAAAATAAAAGGAAAAAAAAAAAGATAATAATGCCATGAGCTAGTCACTAAGCTCAATTTATTTGATAATTTTTATTCTCAGATAATGTTCTCTCAAAATTTTAGGGTTAGAATGTCTTTTTTAGAAATTAATAGTGATTTTAAATAGCAGAAGTATTGTTTTTAATTTTCTTAAGATAGCAATTCCGTCTTAGTCTCTCAAATCCTTTGAAACTGAAATCCCAGTATCTGGGAACCACTGGTTGACAATCCATCCCCAGCAGGCCTTGACAATTGTCCCCTCTGGAGACCTCCGGTAACCCTGTACAACTCATTGACTACTCAGCTAGGCTGTGTTGCTCTTTATCCTTCTACATATTTTCCTGTATCTGCAGCTAATTTAGGGGAAAGCTCCATTTCATACTTACCTCTTCATCTTTGTGGCACCAAATTTTCATTATAATGTTGACAGCAAGTCTCAAAAATATGCTTGTTGAATAACTGATTCAACAGTTATTCAGTATTCAGAATTATTTCAAATTTGGAGAGCTAAAAGAAATGATGGATTTTGGTAGATTAATTTTTATTAAGTGAATTAGGATTAAGTGTTTCAAACGGTAAAAATAGCAAAACCATGATAAACTAAATTATACATTAGACTGTGATTTATGGAAAGGTATCAAAAACCACATTGATTTTACAAGTCCTACATAATATTCCACCAAATGCTTAAGGAAAGAAAGAAGAGTAGTTTCACAAGACAGAATCATTTTCTAGTGAATTCTGTGACTGTAAAACTTCATTGTGGTTCCAATGCAGGGTTCTTTCTTTTTTCTTATTGGGCATATAAAATAGTACCTTTTTTCTGTGTGTGTAAATATAGTTTTAAGATAATTTTTTAAAATCAAGAAATACTTTTCAATTTCCTGCAAATTGTGTCTAGCTATCATTTCCATTCTTACAAATATTCTCAGTCCATGGAACAGATTTTCTGCTGAGCACTGTGAAATTTAATTCAGAAGTAGTGCTTTATTGATGCTTCGTTTTTGTGACCTTTCCAGTCCTGTGTTGGTGACATATTGGTCCTCTGTCTCCAGTGCTTTGAGAATCTAATAGATAGAATGGAATGGGTCAGATAATGAAAGTCCCTGGTACATTAACTTTCAATTTCATGAATGTCTGAATATTGCAGAGAAGATGAATAGCAAGACTTCCTTTGCTTTTACATTTTAACATTTATAAGCTAGTTAAATTTCCCTTATATTATCAGCAGCATAGTCCTAGTCTACACTATTAACACACACATTTATATTTTTGAGCAGTAGAGTAAGAGTTTAAAATAACTTATAAATCACAGAGCAGGCAACTTACAAATGCATGCCACTAAAAGAGATGAATAAATAGGGGTTTCATTTCATATGAGTTATAGCATATGAAGTATACATTGAGAAGGCTCCCTCTTTATTTCTCTTTGTTTTACTGACATAAGAGAAGAGTTTGGGATGTATAGTCAGTCATATGACTGATCTATTATTAGGTAGTTACCATCATCCCCAAAAGCAGTGCTATTGTTTTGAAGAAGCATTAATGTTCTCTGAGGATGTTATAGCAAGTGTAGTTATTTGAAAGAATCTGTTGAAATAGACTGATCTTTGGATGAGACTTAAAATCACCAGAGTGATAAGAAATATAGACGGAGCCTGAGTGATTAGGCGAGGGCAGGGATGAGAAGGCACACAGCTGTTCAAGTGTTGGGGCTCGGACACTGATATGTGAACTCATTTGTATTCCCTTGGGTTATTTTATAAGCATTGCATCATGTGCTCTTGCCCTATTCCATTCTCCCCACTATATTTATAGTATCCATTTTTATGAAATATGGCCAGAATTAGACAATACAGTTTGGCCTTTTGGATTGAGCTTGATATTCCAGCTGTATTTAAAGAATTATATTAGCTTGCCATGCTAGGAAAGCTGGTTTTGAGAGCTGAGATTATGCCCCAAATGAGAAATGTAGTCATTGGCTTGACTCAATGGAAAACCCCTAACCTGGACTCCATAAATATGTAATTAAATGTACTATTATATGCTTCTATATTTTGACACAGAATTGACAACTGAATCTACATTGAGGTCAGGAGTATATGAGAGTGGAATGACTATTGTGTTTGGACCAGTTTCATGGTCTGGTTTCCGTGAGAAGATGTCAGGCTCTGGCTCTGGTTCCAGACTCTCCAGGGATGTCTGCTCTCTCAGAGGGGACATCAGTTCTCTCGGTTGCTATTTCTTTTACACAATTACTGAGGAACCTTTTTCTCCAGTTCATCTTACTGCACCCCAGTCCACACATGCAGCCTCCCATCAAGACGATCCATCTACACCTTCACCCTCTTTCGATCCACGAGGTGGCCTCAGCTACCTATTAGAGAGGGCGCTATTGGCAGAGGCTCTGTGGCGCAGCTTTGCATTTTCCTGTTGACCCTGAGGGCCATTGCTGGCAGCCCCCATGTCAGCTGGATTCTGGCAGTTTGGGTCAATGAAGGGGGACATTGGAGGGAGACTGAGAAGGGGAAGGGGGAGGCTAGGGTATTTCTCCCCCTCCACTTGCCTCCTAGATAGGTCCTCCAAGGTTCCAGATTTTGCTGGGTGAGCCAGGACTCTGGTCCCTGCTACCCCACCCCTACCCTCTGTACCTCTCTCCTAAAGGTAACAGGAGCTTCCTGCTGTGTTCATCTGCAGGTATCACTGTCCATGTTAGGTTTCTTGGGTCTTTTATACCTGTATAAACACTTTGCATCAGATTCACTCTTTCTTAAATACAAAGAGTGGTTCCTAGTTGGAGCCTAATATACCCACTCACTGTAGCTACTTCGTATACACCCCCCCACACACACACACACATACTAGTTTCAAGGCAGACTAAATCTCAAATTTCTCATCAAGTTGCTTCCTTCAGCCATATCAGTCTATCTCATTTCCCAATGAGTATATGCCCAGTTTTTAGTTGGTAGTATGCAGATTCAGAAGGATGACCATCCCAAATTCTTCTTGTCTAGTGTGCATGGCCAAGTATTATCTGTCTACTTATGGACTTTTAGAGTTCTTTGCACGTATATTAGGACATGCACTAATTCTGCTGTATATCTATTGCAGATCCCTTTTGACTTATGATGGGGTTATGTCCCAATAAACCCATTGCAAATTGAAAATGTCATTAAGTCAAAAATACATTTAAGACACCTAACTTACTAAGCATCATTGTTGTCATTGTCTAGCCTAACCTACCTTAAGCATGCTCAGAACACTTACATTAGCCTACAGTTGTGCAAAATCATTGAACACAAAGCTTATTTTATAAAAGTGTTGAATATCTAATGAAATTTATTGAATATTGCCTGAAAAGTGAAAACAGAATTGTTGTATGGGTACTCAAAGTACAGTTTCTACTGTATGAGCTTTTGCACCATCCTAAAGTAGAAAAATCATAAGTAGGGGGGCCATCTGTATTTAAAAAACACATATTCTCAACCTTGCTAAATTATAAGCTCTTTAAATTCAGTCACTGTATCTTTTCTATCTGTATCCCTCATGGCCCTAGCACAATATCGTGCACATATTAGGTGCTCAAAAATATTTGTCAAATTAGTGAATGACAAATGCTTCAAACCAAAAATGAAGTTTATAGAAAAATGCTCCTTTGTTAATAATGATATTGTTACTAGTTGCTGGGAAGAATCCAAAAGAGAAACAAAGGGAATTTGTTTCTCAAAAAAACTTGATAGAATTGGACTACATACATAAAAAGCATTTATATTATATGTGAGATAGACTAACATTTCAGTTACCAAGATCATTGATTCAATAATTATTTTCTTGAAACATATTATTCAATTATATTGTGATGGTTAATTTGTTTTCTGTGAGTGGATGCTGTGGGTTGTTGGGTGGTCTACCTAGTATCTACTCCCCTCTTACTCCTTTCTAAGTACCTCCATCTCAAAGCTCATATCTTCTGGGATAAAACAGCACTATCCTCAGCGAGGGGGTGGGCACATGCTAGTGTAAACCAATCCGGATAGCCCCATTCTCCTTACCATGGTGATTGGTTCAGATAATCCACATATAAGCCAATCAGCTCATGGCATTCCTCTGGCGAATCTGGCCAGAAAATGGTTTAAGAAAGAGCGTATGACCCAATTAAGGTCAATGAGACATAAGAGTAGAAATCTAAAAGCTTCTTCTTGAGGATGCTGCTGGAAAAATGTTCTATCCCCTGGTGGACTATGTGGTATGTATTTGTGAAGCTGAGACCTGCTGCAGCCATCTCTGCTTGCACAATGGAAGCCAGCCTTAGGATGGAGCTGACTCTCTGGAGGTCAGAGCAGAGAAATGGAGATAAACTGGATCCTTCGTAACATCATTTAGTGTCTGACTCAGAATTACTCCTACCTCTAGACTTTCCTGTTTCATAAGCCAAACTCTTTGAGTAGCGTTTTAAATGCATTTTAAAGCATCTCAGCTGATATGTCACTCTGAGAACTCAAATACTCTACTCACATGCTGAATTAATGAAGTCTCTAAACACAGGAAGCAAAATTAGACCATCAGCGGATGAACCAAAGGGACAGAGCTCCCATGCCCCCTCAGTGATTTAGGCTGCCTTTTCTTCCTTTGCTCCTGGAAGATGCTCACAGTATAATGGGCCACTCTCAATACAGGGTATTTAATTATTGAAATATGTATGTTGTTAAAGGTACATATATGGGCAGTGCTTGCTTCACTCAACAGACTAAAAAAGAATTTAGGATCCCCAAGCACAGAGGAACTTGGAGGAGAAATTTGAGTGACTGGAAGCCCCACACTGGTAAATTTTGATAACAGGAGATCCTCAAAACTGTGGAACTGTTGAGAAAGACATATAAACTGGCTATTGAGCAGTTCTGAAAAATGCCATAACATAAAAATATGAAATGAATGGTAGGAAATTGGATAAGAACCTGGAGGCAGAGCATATCATGGTTAAAACTAGGCTCATAGACCTTGGAATCAGACAGTTGTTTGTGTTCAGTTCCTGGTCCTACTCTGGACCAAACTTTCTCATCTGTAAAATGAGATGATGGGTAATAATACCTATATCATGGTGTAGTAAGAATTTAATGAGAAGTATGTATATAAATGTCCACGGAATATTGCCTAAGATTCAGTAGGTGCTAAGAATGGCCTGCTTCTCCTCTTATTATTGTTGTTTATGCTATTATCATTAAGCAATAACTTTCAGCTCTCAACTTTTTGTCCCTTGATGCTATTTTCCTGCGCTGGTTCAGTTAACCTTACTCTGCAGGAGTGAGACCCCCCCCCAGCTGTAGATTTGTACTCATATCTCTGAGTTGACACATCTCAGGAATAGATGACAGGTAGATGGGATTTATCTAGGGTCAGGATCGAAGAGTAAACCTTATTAAACTGGAACTGGTAAGTCATATTCACTTGTTGGGGGGGAGGGAATCAGGCAGCAGCCTTTCATGTAACAGTAGGGGCTGTGTCACAGTAGAGACATAACACAGGCCAAGGGAGCTACAGAAAGAAGCCTAAAGCCCATGCAAGAGGTCAAGGCAACAACGGAGCATTTCAGGGTCAGAGGCAAGGCCATCCTGGGGCCTGGAATAAATCACACTGTTTGGGATTCACCTCCAACATTTTTTTGCAGGTAGAAAAAAGTGTAAATGAATTTCTAGAGCAGTTCAAATGTTACAACATCTGAGATACCATCCATAATTCTCCCAACCTCAGTGACTTCCACCAGTGACTCTCTTACCCTGCTCGTACTTCTATGCTACACTTACCTACTCTTGTTGTATTTGAATGCTCACGTGTGTGCCCCTCACCCCTTCAAACTGAACTTCTGATAAAAGGGACCACATCTTATTCTTTTTCTCATTGTCTCAAGAGCCTTGCTTAGGATTCAGACAAATGACTATGTGTCAAAGGATTTCAACTGGGCATACTCCTGCTTCTGCCCAGATCAGAGTTTAAGAGGTATCAGTGTTGTAAAATAAACCTAAAATAATGTTTCTTTAAAAGTTTCCGAATTTGTAATCTATTAGGCTTTTAGGGAATTTAATATTTTGGACAATTCGGTGGCTTGTCACCTCTCCAAAAGTAAAACTTGAATATTACCCTCATGGCTTACAAAAAAAGGATAGAAGTGACATTTATAAAGTGCCTATTATGTGCCCAAATGCACTAGGCAGACGCCATCTCATTTGATCCTCACAATAATCATGTGAGGGAGATGTTATTAAACCTGTTTTAAAATGAGGAAACCGGAGCTCAGAAATATTCAATAACTTATGTAAGGAAACTGGCAGAGCTGAGATGGAAAGCCAGGCCTTGGATCCAAAACCCATGTTTTTTCACTGTATTAGTTCTGGTGTTTAATTTTTCTAAATACTTGTTCCTTTTCATTATAAGCTTTAGCATTCATCAAAGGAAATGTCTGTATATGTAAATTCCCTGCACTGATAGACCAAGTGATTATTTATAGCCTGTTGACATTTGCTGAGTTTTGTGCTCACATTTACATTAGCCTCACACCCCCTAGAGAAGGCTTAGAAATGTTTTGATGGCATGTCAGAGATTTCTAAATGTATATTCACCGATTCATTCTACAAACACTAAGTGAATGTTTTCTGTGTGCAAGGCACTGTGCTGGATTGAAACATATAAAATCTTGTAGGTGTAGTTGCATATAACATCAATTACAAGAGCAACCATTCTTAAAGATTTATTCTGGGCAGGGGTTCAAAAATGCACGTACATGTGTTGTATGGGGATTTAATCTGTGAGAAACAGGTGTATTCCTGGCAACCCAAACACAGACAATTAAACTTGGGAAAAGGAGCACCTGATCTCAGCAGAAGCGAACTCAACAGGAAAGGTAAAAGAGTTGAAGAAACCTGGAAAACATTTATAATCAAAAAGGCCTTTACTACTTGTAGTGGAAGAGTAAAGGCTATGGAGTAGAAAGCAGGAATTCAAGAATTATCTCTGCTGTTTAAGAAATGTTTGATCTTGAGCATGTAACTTAATTCCTTGCAAATCAGTTTCTTTATTGGTAAAATACAGGTAATGATTCAAACGAGGAAATAACAGTTTAGTAAAATGTAAAGTGGTATACAAATGCCAAAATGATATAATTATTAGTATTTAAGTTTTCTTTGATGCTCTCAAAATCTTGAAGATGAGTAGTAGCAAATACATAGTAGTGTGGTTAGAATGCATGGGGAGTGATTGACCAGGGACTAGAGCATAGAGCTGGGGAGAAGGAGAGCTTTGCTTATACAGATGTATCAACAGAGGCAAAATATTAACAGTAGTTGAAAACTAGAAAGGAGCCCGGATTTTGAACTAGAAAAGTCAGAAATGTTCATTCAAAATATATAACACAATTAAAGACGAATGAGAAGAGTTATTTTTCTAGAATACACATATAACTAGTTATCATCAAAATTTAAGACACAAATAAATGGAGATTTGTGATTCTGCAAATGTAGAAGCTTTGGTTTATATGTTCTGCTTCATTAGCTGCCTTTTGTTATCAGCCAGAGAACCATTTCTTGACATGAAGCAAAAACTATTTAACCAGAGTTTATTTAAGGGTAGATTATCCTGATTCAGTGCCTCGCCATTCATAGTTACCTGACTCACCTTTAGTAAATTTGGACCATCACAGAAGATTTTCTATCTGTGCCAGCCAACAAAAATAATAAATAAATAAACCCATGCAACTTGTCTCATTTTTATCTGAAGATCAAATTTAAGGTGGTCTTTAAAACTATTAGAGCCAGTTAGATTTCAAATTTGCATTTAATAGAATGAGAGCTCAGTTCCCTTCCTCCTATTCACATTAGTTTGGGCCCAGAGGATATTTATTAAACAAAGAACAGCAGAACAAACTAATGTTAAGGGAGGAAATTGGTTTTCCTGCAGTCCAGCCTATTTTTAAATTAGCAGAAGCAAGTGCTAATACAGAACCCTCTAACAAGTAATCACATTTTCCTTTTGCTTTGTTGGAAAATCACAGCAATCCATATTAGCATTTCACACTAGTTAAGAGAGTGCAGTAAAATGGTCCAAGGGGACTGTTCAGGGTGAGAGCCGGGGAGGGAGAGGTGATTTGGACAGCGAGGTTTCCTGGGAAAATCACCTCAGTAGGCAACTTCATGTGGAAGCTAAAAAGCCATTTTTGGACAGCAATTCAAAAATAAAGCACAAAAGACAATGAACACGGCTCCAGACCGAGGCTGGGTTATAGTTTACTCAGGTGCTGACACAAAATCAATATTGTCACCACCTATTGATGATTTATTTCAGTAATTACTCCTGAACCTATAACTAAAATGCTGTCAAAACAGGACAACCTTGTGCTACTAAATGCCTGTGCTTTCTTCTTTCAATTGATTAATTTACATGTAAGAATGAAAACAGAACAATTCCCTGATACTGACCAGTCAGCAATCTATTAAATACCTTAGAAAACAGTATGGAAAAATTAACAACCGCTTTCAAACACCTTTGGCCAGGTGACTCAGAATTAGACTGCTGGGGCAGTTATTTTCCTATTGGTCTAGTTGAGGTTGTGTGTCTCTAGAACTAAATCTGAAAGTATGGGGACCTAACATCCTTTCTCTCCAAAGCCAAAGAACTCACTGGCTCATGGAAGGGTCTTTGTCCATTAAAACCCTCCCCATTGTGTTCCTGGTGAGTG
This sequence comes from Daubentonia madagascariensis, assembly GCA_023783475.1. Lineage (NCBI taxonomy): Eukaryota > Metazoa > Chordata > Mammalia > Primates > Daubentoniidae > Daubentonia > Daubentonia madagascariensis. The sequence goes on along the minus strand of JAKFHU010001815.1, from coordinate 19,040,649 downwards.
CTCTCCCAGGCTACTGGGGAATTTTCTGGATAAGGAAATGTTTTTCTTTACTGGGCAGCAAAGGAGCATTTATAGACAGCTAATTGTTGTAATACTCTTTTATAATTTAAGCTGAAATATAAATCATGTATTAGTGACACCTAGCATAGTATCTACCAGTTGATCCTGGTATTACCATCTCTAGAACCATGCAGAGTAAATCCATTCCTTCTTCTAAATTAGGGATTCTTAACCTGCGATGCTTGATACTGGATGAGAAAAAAAATGTATCTTTATTTTTAATAGCATCTGACAGAGCCTTAGAATTTATTTGGATTATAAATGTAGGTAACTAAGCACAGTAGCATTAGCAGTAGCTACGGCTCTGAGGCCAAAAGAAATTGCACACATTTTCATGAAATTTTAGATGTTGCACATTTCTTGAAATAGGTTTTTGTGCTTATCACCCTTTGAAGTGATGATAGTTATTCATCGTATTGTTAGATGTTATTTAATGTTAAAAATATCAAAAAATGTTTATTTTAAAATCATTTGATAACTGTATTTCAATGAAATTGGTTTCACTTCTAATACTATGTATTTTATGCTTTCAAAAATATTTTTCTGAATACTTAAGAGTAAATTTAACCAAGGAAGTGAAAGATTTATATACTGAAAACTATAAAATACTGATGAAAGAATATGAAGATGATACAAATAAATGGAAAGATATCCTGTGTTCATGGATTAGAAAAATCAATATTGTTAAAATGTCCTTACTGCCCAAAATCATCTACAGATTCACTGTAATCCCTATCAAAGCTCCAATGTCTTTCTTCACAGAAATAGAAAAAGCAGTCGTAAAATATGTATGGAACCACAAAAGACCTCAAATAGCCAAAGCAATCTTGACCAAAAAAAGAAAGCTGGGGGCATCTCACTACTGGATTTCAAAATATATCATAAAGCTATTGTAATTAAAACAGCATGGTACTGGCATAAAGAAAGACACATTGACCAAAGGAATGGAATAGAGAATCCAGAAATAAACCCACACAGCTATGGTCAATTATTTTTGATGAATATGCCAAAAACACATAATGAGGAAAGGACAATCTTACCAATAAATGGTGTTGGGAAAACTGGAAATCCACATGCAGAAAAATGAAAATGGACCCTTATATCACCCCTTACACAAGAATCAACTCAAAATGGATTAGACTTAAAAAATGGGCAAAGGACTTGAATAGATATTTCTTAAAAGAAAACATACATATGGCCAACAGATATATACAAAAATGCTCAACATCACTAATCATCAGAGAAATGCAAATTAAAACTGCAATGAGATATCACCTCACAACTGTTAAATTGGCTATTATCAAAAAGATGAAAGATAAGTATTGGTGAAGATGTGGAGAAAAGGGAACCTTTATACACTGTTGGTGGTATTATAAATTAGTACAGCCATTTTGGAAAACAGTATGGAGGTTCCTCAAAAAATTAAAAATAGAGTTATAATATGATCCAGCAATCCCACTTCTGACATGTTCCCAAAGGAATTGAAATCAGTATGTCAAAGAGGTGTCTGCACTCCCATGTTCATTGTGGCATTATTCACAATAGCCAAGATATGGAAACAACTCAAGGGCCGATCAACAGATGAATGGATTTTAAAAATGTGGTATATATAGACAATGGAATACTATTCAGCCTTAACAAAACAGGAAATTCTGTCATTTACGGCAACATGGGTGAACCTAGAGTATAATATGTTAAGTGAGATATAGGAGGCACAGAAGACAATTACTGTATGATCTCACTTATATGAAATCTAAAAGAGACAAGTTCATAAAAGTGTAGAGTAGAATGGTGGTTACCAGAGGCTGAAGTGGGGTGAGGGTGGACGGGAAAAGGGGAGGCATTGGTCAATAGGTACAAAGTTACAGTTAGATAGGAGGAACAAGTTCTGGGTTTCTACTGCACTCAGCATGGTGACTATAGTTAATAATGTAATGCATAATTCAAAATAGCTAAAAAGGATTTTAAATGTTCTCACCACAAAGAAATAATAAATATTTGAGGTGATGGATATGTTAATTAGCCTGATTTGATCATTCCACAATGTATACATGTATCAAAACATCACATTGTACCCCATAAATACTTCCAATTATTGTTGTCAATTAAATATAAAATAAAATTTAAAAATTTTTTTCTAATATCCTTTTCATCAATGGTCCTATAACAATTAAACATCTATAGCTAAAAAGAAAAAATTGAACCTTATCATAAACCTCACACCTTATTCAAAATTAATTCAAAATGGCTAACAGACTTGAATGTAAAACCCCAAACTATAAAACATTCAGAAAAAAGATCTTCAGGACCTAGGGTTAGGTGGTGAGTTCTCAGAATTGATACCCAAAGCATAGTATATAAAATGAAAATTGATAAATTGGATCTCATCAAAATTAAAAATCTTTGCTCTGTAACCTCAACATTTGTACCCCATAATATTCTGGAATTAAAAAAAAAAAACCTTTGTGAAAGACCTGCTAAGAGGATGCAAAGACAATCATAGACAGGGTGAAAACATTTGTAAATTTTATGTCTGACAAAGGACTTGTATCTAGACTATATAAAGAACTCTCAAAACTCAACAATTAAAAGACAATTATTAAAAATGAGCAAAATACATGACAAGAAATTTCACCAAAGAGTATATACGGATGGCAAATAAGCACCTGAAAAGATGTTCAACCTCATTAACTACTAGGGAAATGCAAATTAAAATCACAATGAGATCTCACTACGCATCTATCAAAATGACAAAAAAATAGTGATAACACAAAATGCTGGGGAGGATGAGGAGAAACTGGTTACATTGTTGATGGGCACATAAATTGCTCAGCCACTCTGAAAAATGTTATAATTCAGCAGTTTCTTATAGAATTACTCAGCAATTGCACAGTAAGGCATTTATCTTAGAGAAATGAGAACCTATGTTCACACAAAAACCTGTGCATGGATGTTCACAGCAGCTCTATCTGCAATAGTCAAGAGCTGGAAATAAACCAGATGTCCACCAAGAGGAGTATGGTTAAACAAACTATGGTACATCCACACCATGGGATGCTATTCAGCAATGAACTGCTGATACACACCACGACTTGAATGAACCTCAAGGGAATTATGCTGAGTGAAAAATAAAGCCACTTTAAAATGTCATATAATGTACAATACAATTTTTATAACATTTTTGAAATAAAAAATTTTATAGAAATGAAGGGCAGATTCATGGTTTCCAAAGGTTAGGGATTTGGGGGCTATGTGGCTGCAAAGGGGTAGCATGAGGAAGCCTGAACTGATAAACAGTTCTGTATCTTGATTGTAGTGGTGGTTACACAAAGCCATATATTTAATAAAATTGCCCAGAATTATGCACACACACATAATCACAAGTATATAACTACTGAAATCTATATAAGCTCTGTGGATTGTACCAATGTCAATATCTGGGTTTTCATATACAGATGTTAACATTGCAGGAAGGCTGGGAAAAGGGTACACAGACCTCTGCCCCAGTACATATCTTTGCAACTTTCTGTGAATCTAGAATTATTTCAAAGTAAAAAATGTTCTTAAAAAGTCAAAAACAAACAAAAATATTATTCTTACAATGAATATTGCCAGACTACCAAAGTGGTCCATGGCACAAAAAATAAAATAAAGTTAAAAATTTAAGTTAAGAACTCTTGTTATGAGCTCCTATTATAAATAAACTCATATTATAAATCATTAACTACCTGGTCTGTGGAAATCAAGGAGTTAACTTTTTTGGTTCAAAGCAAAATAGCCTTCTTGCCAGCCACATACAAACAAGCAATGTAAGCTCATTCATTGGGTCCTGACTTGCCCACTGGGGTTTGACCCGAGGAAGAGATGAAGGCCAAGGCTAGCCTGCCTCCTCCTTCTCTCCTCTTTCTCCTACTTTCCTTTCCTTCTTCCTTCCTTCTACCGTTCCTTCCTTCCTTTAAGTAAAAATCCCCCTGTTCATTAAGCAGATTTATATATAATTTCTAGGTAAGACTAGCTCCAGAGCAGTCTGATTCAAGTGCTCTCCTTTAAGAAGAGCCAGTTAACACTAAGCAAAAACTGCTTGTGATTGAGCTACAGCATGCACATTATTGCTCAGAACAAAACAGATTTATTCTACGATTTTAAAACTGTCAATGAGAAGCATTTCCTGTAAAATAAATAAATAAATAAACCCACCTCGGTATTGCTGTCTTAGTGAAATAGATTACTGATGTCAAGGTTCAGCAATTGGTGGCTAAAACAGACGCCTAAAGACAAGAAATCAATTTTAAAAACTCTCCTTCTTGCAAGAAAAATATGAGATCCAAAGAATATTACCTGGACAACAACATTATAGTCTTCAGTCTTTGGACCACCAGAGGGATCCGGCACCGACTGGTTCACAGAATCACCATGACATGGAGTGAAAGAAAGGCAGATTTAGCCTGATCCCTCAGTATCCACTGTTCCCCTTTTCTCCATAAAATTATTCTATTTTTCCATAATATAATTTTGATGTCTAAACTATTGTTTCCAGAATAGAAAATATGCTTGATGAAATCTCAGCACAAATAGACCTAGAGAAAAATAAGAAAATCCCTTTAGGGAGTGTCTCATATTGAAGAGCATTTACACTGTAAAACCTACAACAACAGATCAGAAGCTCAGCAAATCAATGTCCGTTTGCTTCAGTTTCCTCAGCTGGAAAATGAAGGGGTGGGCTTGATGAGCTCTAAAGTGATTTTCATGACTTAATTGTTCAGGATTCTGAAGTCTTTGGTAATTCGGAACCCCACATTCTAAATTTGGGATCTCAAAGCTTTGAGTTAAGACAGCGATGGCTAATGTTTACTGTGCATGTGTTACACTGTTTTAAACACGTTACATGTCTTAATTTATGTAACTCTTGAATCAACTCATTGTTAAAGGTGCTATTATTTTCAATATCCTTATTTTAAAGATGAGGAGACTAAGGCTCAGAAAGTCAACAAACTTACCTAATACATACTGCTAATGAATGGCGGAGATGGAACTTGAGCCACCTAGCTCAAGTAGTGCTCAGGTTCTTAACCATTAAACTCTATTTGCCTATGAAGTCACAGACTTTGCTCCGAAACGTTGGGGTAAAGCACCCCCTGTCCACTTAGTAGCTGTAGGCACCACATTCTAAACATAAATTTCCATGGGTTGTGAGACACAATGCAGACCTCAACCAAACAATTTGGTCCCCAATTCAGATCAGCTATAGCACTTTCACTTGGCCAAGCCCCATTTTCTGTTTTTTAGGCACTCCATTTCTAAACAGCAGGCATAAATTCCCTCTGGTTTTTAGATTTGAATCATTTTTTTTTTTCATACAAAGTCAGAAGTGGTGGCTTTTTCTGAATCCTTTGGTTCAGGGGATTGGCAAACTTTTTCTGTAAAGGGACATGTAGGAAGTATTTTCGACTTTTCAGGCAACAGAGTCTATCATAACTACTCTACTGCTGTAGCTTAAAAACTGGCCAGAGTTTGCCAGCCCAGCCTTTAGATAACTTGGAATTCTCTATGATGGTTCCTTTGGATAAGCCAAAAACATAATAGTTGAAGATAAATTTTCCTGTTCTACATAATAGATTTTTTATAATTCTGGATTTTAGATTCTAGCATAACAGATAATCCCTTAATTTAAAAAAAACCTTTTCATTTATATCAAAAGATAATTTTTTAAATTTTGAGAGAAAAATTCACAGGTGCAGTTATGTGTCAGACATAATCAGAAAGAGGCAAAGTGCTATCTAATTTTGAAGGCATTGTTTTAAAAATTATTTCTTTTATTTCCTCTGGTCGTTTCAGTGGATTAGTAAATATTCCATTTCTTCTTCTGCATGTGAGAGAAATATATACTTTTTGTCTCCTAAGGAGGTCTCATATGCAAGAGTTTTGATTTACTTAGGAATAACGCCCAAGGTCATATTTTAGTACTATTAGTATTGCATTATGTTGGTACTAAAGTGCTTAATGGACGCTCAGCATTATTTTTTTGTATCCTGATTTAGCACTAATGTTGGATTATTGCTGATCTATGCAGCTTTAGGATTAATTGTCCAAATTAGTTCAAGGCAAGCCTCAGTGTGTGAAAAAAAGGTTCATAACTCTGTATGTTACTATGGTGCTGAAAGCATTTCACAATCCCCATCTCCTATAAAAGAACACAGCCTGTCACCTGAGGCTTTTGTTCAGGCTGGGGCAGGACTTCGGCTGGTGGTGAGGGGTCAATTGAGACAAAGAGTTAAATATTTGGTGTGCTATATAGCATTTGAAGACAATGTCTGCATGCAGCTGTATTCAATCTTTAGTTGGGTTCTGGCACACAGTGACAAAGGCATTTGTTAGAAGATAAGAGTGACATATTTTTGGTAATCTAAGATGTGTTGTGATGAAAATGAGAGAAAGCAAATAGTATGACTTCAGAGCAGTCCGATCTGTTTGGCTTCTTTACTATGTATGCTTTAATAAGTTTGTTTAAACATGACTTTGCATTCCTTTATTTTTATATAAAAATTCAAAGTGGCTAACAGTGTCATGGATGCTATCTAAATGAATCTGGAATCTTGAGAAAACATGTGTATACAAACCCAGCAAGCTTTATGGTTCTCTGGCTTTGAAAGGACAACATGACACAGAGTGTACTTATGGTGAATTAATGAAATGATAATACACTAAGGGCAATTTATTATGGACATCACATAAAGCATAGTTTTAAAAAAGCATTGTATGATAAATTTAGAAAATCTAGGACTTGCTAGAGATGAAAATTAACTGGTTTTAAAATTAACCAGCAGAGGCCTATATCTAAAATTAAACTTCTATTACTTTTACTAGAGGAAATAAAATTCCATATGAGAGCTTTTCCAAAAGGACCCTTTACTTATGGAAGCTTAATATTTCAATAATGGTATCAAAAATACTGCAGGGATACAACCTCAGCACGTATCTTCTTTTGCCATAAGAAAAATTAAAAATAACAGGTCAGTTATCCACTTCTAAACTTCATGTTGTATTTGTTTTAATTACAGTAGCTCCCCCTTATCAGCAGTGTCAATTTCCACGATCTCAGTTACCCTCAACCACTGTCCGAAAATATTAAATGGAAAATTCCAGAAATAAATGATTCATAAGTTTTCAATTGCACACCATTCTGAGTAACATGATGAAATCTCTCCCTGTCCCTCTGTCCCACCTAGGAGGTGAATTCTCCCTTTGTCCAGCGTCACCACACTGTAAACGCTCTGCACTTGTCAGTCACTTAGGAGCCCACCTGCTTGTCACAGTATCACAGTGCTTGTGCTCAAGTCACCCTTATTTGACTTTATAATGGTCCCAAAGCACAAGAGGAGTGATGCTGGCATATTGTTATAATTGTTCTATTTTATTATTATTAATAGTTATTGTTAATCTCTTGTGTACCTCATTTATAAATTAAACTTTGCCATAGGTACGTATGTATAGGAAAAATTGTAGTGTATATTTAGGGTTTGGTACTTTTGAAGTCTCAAGCATCCCCCTTAGATAAAGAGGGGCTACTGTATGATAAGGCTGTGCTGCATGCTGAATCTTAAACTATCTCACGGAATCCTCTTTGACAGATAAGTATTATTTAGAAAGCAAAACTTCAAGATGAAGGCATGTGACTGGAATCTTGTGGATCTCAGAGAATTAGAAATGGTAATGTTCTGCTTCCTTAGCTGAACTCTTACCACCTCTTAATGTTTTCGTGACCAAGCTCCAGGTAATTTCTTCCCATCTGCTCTTGGTTCAACACTGCTGGGTATTGTTGCAAATATTTCCAGCCACCATCGAGGAATTCTTCAGACTCAGATTTTTTGTTTTTAACTTTTGAGAATATATTCACTATCCAGAGAGTACTGGTAGGTAATTAAATAAGATCAACTCTCTCCTCCAGCCAGCCTCAAATCTGGGAGCAGATGGCCATCCAACAGACCACATTAGTTTGAGTATCCCAATAAAATATATAATGAAAAAGAATATCTGCATTTTTGCATCCCAAAAGTTTAATTCAAATTGTCTTAGGGAATAAAATGTTGCGCGTCAATACATAGATGTTTTTCTGAGTCCTCGTATAGTTTTACTCAGATGCATTTTACTCTTCAGGACAAAAACCAATAATTGCTTATAGTCCAAATACAGTTACTAGTCATATACATTTTTCTGGTATCATAAAACTCCTAAAATAGATCTACAGGTACTGTACTTTTATATTTACTAGGATTTGTTTGCAAAGGCCTAAAATTTATAGAAAATTTTATGAACAGTTTTACAGTTCATAAATATTCTCGACATTACTGGATATGCAAGTATTTGTTTATCTGTCACATAGAATGTTCCTATAAATACAGCACTCAGCTGTATTTAAATACACACTATACATATATCATGTATATACCATATGTTATGGCTGAGGTAACATAAAGTGCATATGGAGCTTTATATTCAGAGTCAGTACAATACATAATAATATCAATAGCTTTTAAAGTGTGACTAATGAATAGGTTTGGTATGTTTCTCTTCAGACAGAATGTGAAAAATATTTGAAGACCTGAGAATAATTATGTAATATTTCTTGAGTATTTACATACTGTCTTATGAACATATGTCTAATTTCTTCAGTAAATTCTTGGTACCCATATATATTGCCAATAATATAATTTTCTATCTAAAAAGAAGGTGATTAACTGGGAGTATTACCATTAGGACTGAATTGATTATATGCAAATTGATGCAAGATGCAAGTAACAGTGCTTTCAAATAAGTTTAGACCTGCATTTTAATTGAAATATACCCACAAAGACCTGCTTGATACTCTCTGTTAATTCTCTCAGTGATTTTATCAGTATGATACATAACAGAAGAATAGTGCTCATGATAAGCGATGAGGACAACCAATTTTTTTAAAATTAATAATGCTAAGGAGATAGCCAAAGAACTTCCCTTATCGAACCAACACATTTCTCTTTTCTATTGATGCTAGCCCATGCCAAAACATCCGTTCATTTACATTAAATTGCAGCCAAACTTAAGTATTATGATTTGTTAGAAATCTTTTAAAGCATAAGGGTCATATACAACTTTCACATTTATTCCTCATAGGCCCTTAAAACATCCCCTCATTCTTTTCTCTTCTACATTAAAAGAAGTGACTCACTTCTGGTTCACTGATCAAGAATCAGTAAGAAAAAAAAAAAAAAAAACCTCTGTCCCAAAGTTTAATTCAAGGTTTGTTTGATTGTACAGATTCTGATGTCTCCTTCAGTTTCTTTGAAAGAATGGACAAATTTGAAGCAATGCTCCCTGACAGGTCAAACCTGTTCAAGGCAACAAGATATACCTATGCCCTGGGACAGCAAATTTCTCTCATGGCCTCTTTCCTAAGTCTCAGTAATAGGACTGTCACTTGGGTCCCCACCACAGGAACTCTAAGAAAAAACTGCTTCTCAAGGAAGAGAAGGGAAAGCTGTGTGAATGATTATGGTGATAATGCCTCTCTTGTCAGCTACTTCTGGCTCCTTTGAAAGTGGAATCCCAGAATGTGAGCCTGTGAGCCATAGCTAAAACTAAATAAATAACAAGCGTGAAGCACCTTGGGGATAATTCTCATATACCACCAAATGAGTAAACCCGGTGGGTTCCATCCCTGATCTGATTAGGGAGAAAAGGATAGTTATACAGTATACTTCAAAGGAGTATCAAAGTAATGGAAATAGCAAAGATCCAAAATGTTATCAATTATATCCAAATAATACTTCTAGTTTTTAGGCGAATTACCTTTTGAAGAGCATGAGAGTCTTTTTATATATCCATTAATGTTTCTTTCCAAAAGCCTCATTCATTAATTTCCTACAAAAGAAAAACTGCTCTCTGAGTTATGCTTCTTAATGACTCTGACCTTTTAGTTAACACTGCACATGGATAAAATGCTTTATCATGATTAATGAATTTTTCCATGTAACAATCCCTTTAATTGAATAAATAATATTATCCATTATCATTAATAGCCCTTACCATCAGAAACAAACAGTGCAAGTACATATCAAAACTATTCCAAAAGTTCTTAAGGTACATTCCATTATTGCTTTTTAAAAAATCAATTCTCATTTCAATTGAATAGGTTGATTGCTTAAAAATACTCATTAAGAACCTTTTATGCACCACACATTATTCTGATTTAACTAGCCTAGACATTGGCATTTTTAAAAACCTCTCCAGGTGATTTTAATATGTAGCCCAGGCTGAAAATCATTGCTCAGGAGGTCAGAGTCCGGAAGGATTTTAGGAGGCTTTCACAGGGTAGGTGACATTTGAGAGAGACCTAATGAGAAAGCAGGAGTTTCCCAGGGGTTGAGGAATGGAAGGAATTATATGAGAAGAAACAAGGAGGTCTGACACCCATTGGTAGGATTAGACCACCTGCTCTTGGGGAGGTAAGAAAGGAAGTGACCAGAGGAAACAAGAAGGTTTGGTCAGGACCACACTGAAAGAAGTCTTCAGAGCCATGCTGAGGAGTTGAATTTCATTCAACTGCTCATAGAGAACCACTGTATCTTAGCATTTTAAATAACAAATATATTATTGTTGTCAAAACTGCAAGGGGGTTTCTGTCTATGTCCAGTTGCTTATCGCACAAGGATCCAATTATTGAGACAACAAGGCTTGCCAAGGAAGAAAGGAGTTTTTAATATGACAGACGTCTTGCTGGGAGAATGGGAGAAACTGCCTCAAATCTGTCTCCCCAACTAAGGCATATCATGGGCTTTTAAAGGAGGGGCTACGTGCCTTGGGACAGGTCGTGGTGTATCTCACAAGGGGATATGTGCATCAGGGGCAGGTTGTGAGGGATGGTGAATCTTGGCGTCAGGAAGTCTGCCCTGAGGCCTTCAGAATCTCAACTCCTTCTGTCTTGTAGAAAATCCATCATTTCAGGCTAAGTGTGGTAGCTGAAGCCTATAGTCCCAGCACTTTGGGAGGCTGAGGCGGGAAGAGCACTTGAGGCCAGGAGTCCATCATTTCTGGGAAACAATTCAAAGGATCAACTAGTTAGTTAAGGGAGAGGATTATAAAAATCATATAGAGGTTCATGGAACTGGTTACAGTATGAGCTGACCTGTGTTTAAGAGAAAAAACTGCATTATGTAGGATGCATTAGAGTGTGAGAACTTTGAAACTGGCAGGAAGGGGTTTGCATCAGTCAGGTAAGAGTTGATGATAAATTATGAATGCCCCAAACTGACTTGCTCCATTGTACCTTGGATCACCAAATAAACATCATAACTTCTTGTACACATTTTTCAATGTTATCAGCAATGGCTGCAAATATCATGCTAGTTCTATACCCAGAAGATAAAAATAATATCCTTGATTCACAAGAATTTCAACAACTAATTTCTTAGTACTAATGAAGCAGAAAAGAGTAAAAACACGACAAAGACAGCATTTAGTACTAAGTGTCCGTTTTTTAAAAAATTCAATATCTGCTCAATAGACTTGAATCAATGAACTAATCATAATTTTACTTACTCTATTGTAAGTCCTTATATTAGGCACTATGAAGATGTAGAGGGAACATATTATACCAATGTTAGGGGAACAAAGTTAGCCCAACTGAAGAAACAGTGTACAGTTTTATATGAATGGTGTGATGTAGATCACAAACACAGGTGGCATTCAGAAGAAAAATTTAATAAGCTTAAGGGAGGGCTTCAAGGGATGACAAAGAAACATTTTATTTTACTGCTAGTGGATACTCAGTAAATATTTAGTTAATGCTGTATTATACATTGTAAATAATTGGATGATTTATTGTTGAATGAATAAGTAAATGAAATTGGTCTTAAAATTTGCTTTGAAGATGGAAGGTTTTGGATTGACTGATGGTATAAAATAGAGCACTTGAAATACATGAAGCAAATAAATGAAGACACAGATACAACACACAGGCTATGACAACCAGGTCAAGAATTTTAGTTTTAATGCTATCAGAACCACTGAAGGAATGTTTTGTTTAGAGATGATTTAGGATAAGAAAATGTTGTCAAATATCTGAAAGGGGGGCTCTCAATAGAAAACTCTGTGACTTTCCAGAAAGAAAAATGAGGCCCAAAGAGCACATGCCAAAGGGAACTATACTTTCATGTAAACTGAAATGGTATCCCTTGACAGTAATTTTTTTCATCACTTTTGATTTTTATTCAAAAGGATGACTTGGTGAGAATGCTATAGAAGAGTTTCAAGCATAAAATAAGGCATTGCCCTAGAAGATCTTCAAAGTTTGTTCGAACTCTCAAAGTTTAAGTTGCAAATATTACAGCATAAATTTGGACCAAAAAATAAATCAGAAGACTTCCGCTTAACATACCAATAATCACATTAAAAGTAAATGGTCTTAGTACCCAAATTAAAAGTCAGAGTTTCTCACATTGGAAACAAAAGTACAACCCAACTAAATGCTGCCTATAACAAACAGACTTGAAACAGAAAGACATAAATAGGTTAAAAGTAAAAAGATAGAAAACATACAGTGCTAACCTAAGAAAAAGAAAGCTGGAATGGAAACGTTAATATCAAAGTAGATTTCAAAGCAAAGAATATTACCAAGAATAAAGAGTGTAATTCACAGTGATAAAAAGGGTCAATTCATCAAAAGGATATAAAAATTGACCCCTGTTGAGAACTACTGACTTAGCTGAAATGGACAAATTTCTTGAAAGACACAAAGTACTAAAGCTTACCCAAAAAGAAATAGAAAATTTGATAGCCCTATCTCTATAAAGAAGTTAAATTTGTGGTTAAAAACATTCCCACAAAGAAAACTCCAGGCACCTTTGGCCTCACTGGTGAATTATACCAAACATTTAAGGAAGAAATAAGATTGATTGTATATAAACTCTTCCAGAAAGCCTATGATTGGGGATTACTTCCCAACTCATTCTATGAGGCTGAAATAACCCTGATACCAAAACTAAAGACAATGAAAGAAAACTGTAGACCAATATTCTTCATAAGCATAGAAGTAAAGTTCTAAACAAAATTAAACAAATGGATTCCAATAATATTTCAAAATGATAATACATCAAGACCAAGTTTATCTCTGGAATATAAGGGTGGTTTAACATTTGAAAATTAATCAATGTAATTCAACATGTTAGCAAACTAAAAAAGAAAAACCATGTGGTCATCTCAATAGATGCAGAAAAAGCATTTGATGAAATCAATCCTGACTTTGAAAACTCTGAGCAAACTAGAAATAGAGGATAATGTCCTCAACTTAATAAAGGGTACCTTCCAAATACCTGCAGCTGACATTATACTTAATGGTAAAAAACTGAACTCTTCTCCCCTAAGATCAGGAAGAAGACAAGGATATCTGCTCTCATCCCTTCTTTACCACCTTTTACTAAAGATTTCAGCCATTACAATAAACAAGAAATAAATAAATAAATAGCATCCAGATTGGGAAGGAAGAAGTAAAGCTATCTTTATTCACAATGTAATCATTGATGTACAAAATTTGATGGAATTTACAAAATAACTACTAGAAATGCTAAGTGAAGTTAACAAGATTGCAGGATACAAGATTAATATAAAATACTCCCTTGTATATCTATACATTAGCAATGAGCAATTAAATAAATTTTTTAAAAATACCATGTAAAATTTCATTAAAATATGAACTATTTAGGGAGAAATCTTAAAAAATAATGACATGCAAATGCTGAAAACTACAAAACATTGCTGAGAGAAATGAAAGACCTATACGTAAGGAGAAGTAAATGATTCTCATGGGTTAGATATTATTAAATGTCAGTTCTCCTCAAATTCATCTGTATATTCCATGCAGTACAACCTCTTTGGAAAATAGGTGGGTGGTTTCTTTAAAAAGTTAAAAAAAAATCTACCATATGATCCAGTAATTCCACTATGAAGTATTTATCCAAGAGAAATTGAAAGTATGTGTCTATTTGGACTTGTACGTGAATGTGCGTGGATATTTTATTTGTAATAACCAAACCCTGGAAACAACCCAAGTATCTGTCAACAGATGAATGGATAAGCAAATTTGGTAGAGCTGTACAATGGAATACTATTCAGTAAGAAGGACCAATGAACTATTGACACGTGTGACAACAGATGAATCTCAAAATAATTATAGTGTGTGGAATAAAGAAGTGAACATACTGTAAAATTTCATTTACATAAAATTCCAGAAAATGCAAACTAGATTTTAAGTGAAAGGAATGAAATCAACAGTTGCTTGGGAGTGGGTTTGGTGTAGTGGGGGCAGATGACAAGGGGCAGGAGGAAGAGATCACAAAGGGACAGGATGGAGCTTTGGGGTGATGTGTAGGTTCATTATCTTGATTGTGGTGATGATTTCAAGGAGATATATATATATATACACACACACACACACACATATATATAAAAGTTTACTTAAATATGTGCAGTTGAGAGTGTCATTATGAGGGAAAAAGTCAAAAAGTTGCAAAGTAGCCAAATAAGAAGAATGTAATTTCAGAATTTAACTAGAGACTTTTTCTTTCATGAGGGGTAAGATAGGACAGGATGTTTAGGGTAGAAGAGTGAGCTTACACTTGGTGAGAGACTCTCAGACATGATTCTAGGACATAAGCGATGAGGACTACCCCCAGAAATCATCCGCATGGTCCTTGGGCCATGGCCTGGATATGATCACTAAGCCAAACAATACAAAGCCTTTGCCTGGACTTCTAAAGCTGAACAGATGAAATGCCTCTCCCTCCTGTTACCTTTGAGCCACCAGACAGTCCAAGAATCTGGGTATGGTGCTTTTTCATTGATATTTTCAAACCCACCCATATTGCTCAATGAGTTAGTAGGAAAAGAAAGAAAGGGCAGGGAAGGAGGGAGGGAGGGAGGGAGGGAGGGAGGAAGGTAAAGGCTCTGTATCTACGGGTTGTTAAACTTTAACCTTTCTGGAATTCTGAAAGGATCTTTTCAGTAGCAAAAAAAATCTGCAACAATATATCCTATGTTAATGTGAATTAACAGTTGGTGATTAGCTTCCTTTTCCCATTCAGTCCTGCCCTCAATTCTGTAGGGTGCAGGGTGGAGGGGAAGCACAAAGGTGCCAAGCAAATGGGTGCCGTAGGTGCCATCTAATCAGGAGATCCCTGCCATTGATATATAAGGCAGAGCAGAGAGCTACCACCAGATGTGACCAACCACTGTCGGCAACAAGATGGAGTTAGATGGTGAAGCCTGAATCCCAGAATTTCCGGTCACCCGCCACTCAGGCTCACTTTAGTCACTTTGTTTAGCTGTGTAATAATGCTGTGTGTTTTATGTATCAAATTTCTTGGGTTTCATTTCTGCCATTATAAGTGCGTTTACCATACTTCGGTACAAATTGTATCCTGTAGGTGTGCGTGTAAATACAGTTTAAACGTCACCTTAGAATTTTTTCTCTTTTTTTTAGCATTTGAAATGTCTTTATTAGTAATCAAAACTGTAGAGGGGACTTTTTATACTTTTTATAGTTATCAAAATATGTACAAAGGGCTAAGTAATTAGCATAAGATATGTAAAAAATAATTTTCAGTGGTGGTTCACAGCAAAGAACTTGATGGATACCACTGCCCTTGCAGGCCAACCAAGCCCAAAAGCCAAATACCTTTAACATAGCCTTTGAAATCTAGAGAGATCTTGTTCTTATCTGAATCCCTTCTTTAGGTTCTGTCTCTGATCTGATTAAAATCTGACTTATCCCCTGTCAGAATATCATCACATATGCCTAAAGGTGAACCTTTCATGCAGGGCACTCTTGGAGGGCTTTTTGTGCCTGTTGGCTAATGAAAGAATGGTACTGTTGGCAGAATTTTGAGGTAAGCTGATGTTGGCTGTAACTAATTGCAATCAAGTTGTGATGGAGGGGATGTATAGTCCCCCACCCGCTCTGATCATGGTAGCTTATCATACCGATATTTCCTAAATATTAGAATTTGCAGTTCACTCCCTTAAGTGCTAGTATAGCTCTTGGGCCTTTTTCAAACATCTATTTCAGTTGCCATGCATCTTCTTAGGTTGCTATGTTTGAAGCTTTTAGTAAGGATTGTTTAATTTGCGTTTTATTATTCTGTCCTCTTTGAGCAATTTATTGTATTAGTTTAGGGACACTGGAGGCACCTAATCCTCCTCTAGTTGATTTATGAAGCCCTTAGATATTGTACACTTGTAAATGCTTCAAAAGTAATTAAGCAAACTGTGGCTTTGGCAGTTGGAGATGATCAATTCTCAAAAATGATAAAATGCTTGTAATGTACAGTTGATGATAGAGATGCTTGATTGAGTGGCCCGGACAAGCAATCAGCCATCAACTCTATTGCTTGCTCACTAAATCCCCCCACCAGGACTTAGAAATATATAAGCCTAAGTGAGAATTCTGCTCGTTCAGTCTTGTAAATTGGTCAGAACCTGTGGTTAGGTGAATTTACCAAGGTTTTCTTACGCTTAACAATGAAAGCAAGCACAGATCTTTCCTCAGTAGTTCGTGTGTCCAATAAGTATGTATTCAGTGCCTACCAAGTGCCAGACACTATTCTTTGAGAAGACAGCTGCGAACCATGGAGTCAAAAGTCCCTCTTGGGATTTACATTCCAGTGGGGGAAAAAGACAATACACAACATAAATAAGTACAATATTAGTATGCAGATATACATAAAGAAGGAAAAAGAAAAGCAGGGGAAAAGCATTGAAACCTCAAACAGGGAGTTTACGTTTTTCACTTAAATTTAAATACAGTAGATATATCAGGCACTAAATAAGAAAGTAAGTTTTCTATAATGTAGAAAGTAGATTTACTATCATACTTGTTTTAAAATATTTAAACTAGTGTGTTAGTTTCCTAGGGCTGCTATAACAAAGTACTACCAACAAGGTGGCTTGAAACAACTGAAATTTATTATCTCAGAGTTTTGGACACTAGAAGTCTGAAATGAAGCTGTCAGCAAGGCCATACTCTCTCTCTGAAGGCTCCAGGGGAGGATCCTCCCTCACTTCCTCCTAACTTCTGGTGGTTGCTGGAAACTCTTGGCGTCCTTGGGCTTGTAGATGCATCACTGTGATCTCTGCCTCCGCTGTCACAGGGCCTTCTCCCTATGGGTTCTGTTTGTCTTCTTCTCTTCTTATAAAGACATCAGGGGTATTGGATTAGGGTCTGCCTTAATCCAGTAAACTTTATCTTAACTTGACTACATCTGCAAAGACCCTATTTCCAAGTAAGGTCACGTTCACAGGTGGGGGAAGGACTTCAACATATCTTTTCTAGGAACACAATTCAACCATAACAACTATTATCTTAGTGACCCTGTTGCAGGTTTAATTGAGTCAAATATTTTAAGACATTCATTCTAAGATATTTAGAAGGATGATTCTTTACTTTGAAATCTTTGGAATTTTAATAAAATTCATCTATGCACCTTTGAACTATAGAGATTTCATTACTTGCCAGCAATAGCTTCAGGAGCTATAATTCCTCAGGCTGGTCATATCCCTACACACACGTTGGACAAGCAGGTAGCTGGTGGTAGACATAGAAAGCCCCTTTACCATATCTGCCACTGATTATGATTATTACTCAAAGTTGCCTGGCTAGTCAGAACCTTGGCTTTCCCTACATCACAGCCCAAAATATCTGCCCATGCCTACAGTGTAGGTTTTTATGTAGAAAAAACAAAGTCATTTGTACTAGTTGTCAATTTGAACCTAGCACTCAGGGCTCATGAACACTTTTTATATTACCAGACTTCTTAAAAACCAGCAATAGGAGATGTAGATTTTTGTAGGACTGAGAAGAATTTCTGCAGAAGTTACCAGGGTTCTGGCTGCCTTTCCAGCCTGACCTCCCTCCCTTGAGTCCACTTCTATACTCTGACCCTCCTCTTTGGGGCCCACCCTTCAAGCCTAAGGGAAAATATGCCAAATAAAGCCCAGGAAATAAAATTTTTGAAGGGATGTCCCTTGTATGAACTTGGGGCAGATATTCCTCCCCGGCTCTGTGACAGCAGCTGTTCCTTTGTGACACTGAACTGAGACAGCCCAACTGAGCATAGCGCCTTACACGTAAATAGATACATTTCCATGCTTCCTGATGGAGATGACAGCTCGGAAAAAGGGAGGCCCAGCATCTGGCCAGGAAGCATCTCGATGAGAATTCTCTGAGGGTGTCCTTTGCCCTCCTGAGTTTTTACCTTCCTTTATATAAAAATTGTGCAGAAAATTCCATTCAAAGCCACAAAACATGACTGATAAATCAGATAAGAGATGAGATTTGTTTGTTGTTTAGTATAGCTTTTGAAAAAAAAAAATACACACACACACACACACACACACAGAGTTATTTTTCTGGTTGTCCAAATGCTCTGGAATTCAGGTTGGGTGTTAGTGGGAGGCTTTTCTTGCCCTTCTTTGAAAATGTGTTTCTAATGCCTGTCATATGTAGCAGAAAACTTAACTTGTCATGCTACTTCTCTAGTAGACTTCAATACTGCCTGGAAATCCTATTCTTTGACATCTAAGCTCTCTAGAATTTACCAGTTCTCTGGATTGAGAACAGTTCTCTTTCTTATGTTTCATTTCTTCAGGTTTTTAAGAATGTGTGCCTTCTACCAAGGTGAAAGGACCTTTCAGGGAATGGGAAGCTCCGCGCACATCCCTCTTCCTTGTAGGATGGGTTCTGGCATCCTCCAGAAATTTCACGTGACCCTGGGAGCTGGGATCATTTTTGAAAAGCTAGATTTGAGGGAAGAGCAGTTGCTCCTCATTCAGAATTTATTTCCTGGTATCAAATAGTATAATAAATTTACCCTAAAATAAGTGTAGCATTTTTATGTTATCAAATAGAGCTCACATGTGAAAGTACGTTAATATTAAACAGAATATTGTGGTAAGCAAAATTCATAACTCTCCTTTATTGTCACTTCTAGAAATAGCCTCTTTGAGATCTCAAATGTGAAATTGTCTGATTTTGTATTTTTTTTTTCATAAAAGAGCTAGAAAGGAGCTTTTTTGTGATTGGTTTAGTCTGATTCTAAGGAAAACTATCCATATAGAAATTGCCCATTGTACTGAATGTGTCTTGCTATTAGTCTTCGCTTCCAAGAGTATTTCCAAAAGTGCAATAAATGCAGGCTTAGAGATCACAGCGAGGGGTATGGATGAAGGAATGAGAAGTCCTGGCAGGTTCCAACATATTTTTAAGTGATTTCCTTTTACAAATTGATCTTATTTACAAGGATTTTGAGGAAGAAATCATTCATTTAGCAAGATCGTTGTCATAGGTAAAGGTTCATAACTTAGAAGCAATATTTCTTGAAATACTAGGCACTAAATTCAAAGACTGAGCATCTTCAGTGTTTTGCTACATTCTCTGAACTCATGTTGGGGGTTTAAAGGCCTAAGTTTATGTAAGCCCTCAGGAGTATCTTTTTGAGTTTGATTCATGTTGGTAAAAAAAAAGGACTGGCAGCGGACAGGACTATCCCAAATGAAAACCCCGCTCTCCTATAATCATAACTGTGCCTTGATTTATAAGACTGATAACTCTTCACCAACTAAAAATCATAACAGACGTTGCAAAACACCTGGATATCCATTTAAAGAGCACATTATGCTGCTTCAGGTTATGATGTAAAGCTAAAAGATTTTGTTACCTACTCTAAAAACCACTGAAGCAAAACTTAAGTAGAAGGTTGTTTATCAGACAGTTGTAAAATGGAGTAAAGGATTAAGCTAAGCAACATCCCCACACCGCTTTTCCCCCTTTTGTCTCTCTTTTATGGCATTTTTTTCCATGTGGACATTTATAGGTAACATATATGTCATCATTCCAAATAGGACCCAAGGTCTTACCTTTCATTGTGAACCTGTCACTGCTCTGTCTTTAGCTGCCAACCCCACCCCTCAGCGGTTACGTTTTTTGTCTGACACTGAAGCACTTGCATTTGCAAGGTGGAGAAGTAGCCACTTTCTTGTTTCTTTTCAGTGTTCCACTTTGATTTCTTCCCCTTTTAAAGGATATTACACAGAGGTCTGCCACCCAAAAGCATAAATATCCTCTTTGCCTATGTGTGTTGAGTAACTTGAATTCCCCTGCCCTAGGATATGTTCTGCTTGTCTTTCATGCTGAGGGACTTGGCTACAGATGTCAATTTCACTGTTTGAGAATTCTTAAGAGAAAGCCTCGGTCTCTAAGTGTACTTGAAGTGGATGTAATCAGCTTTAACAAACCTTTTCCTATTTTCTTTTAAGAATATTCTGAAAATAAAGAAATGATTTGGTCAATAAATAAATGCAGTTGGCGAACCTACCATCCTGCCGCATTTCTGAATGGTGCTCCATACAATAACACCCCAGAAAGGTGTTAGAAGTGAAATGTCTTTTACAGGCAGTGTTTTGGGAAGGTCACAGAATACCATGTTATCTTTATAAACCCCAGGAAGGAAAGGAGCAATACCAGACCTTTCACAAAACCTGTTAAATCAGAGATCTGCAAAGGAATCTTGTTGTGACAGAGGAAAGCCTACAGTTACATTTATTTAATTAACTCATTTATTTTGGTATATGAAAACAAGCCTTCGTATTATAGTTTTTCAGGTTATATAATTTTTATGAAACAAGCTCAAAGGGTCCTAGAGAGAAAGATGACAATTTTATGAACCCTCTTGCATCCCATGTGTCTAGTCATAATATTTGTCCTAATCATAAGGTTCTATGCCTCATTCCTTATAGCTGGTAATGTATAGTAAACTTCAAGGTTAAAACATTCTGAGGCAAACAATTTTAAAATAGGTTTCTTTATTGCAAGAATTCTTTCAAAGCCTTTACTATGCTAATATGTGTCAAAAATCTCCACTAGGGGAGTAAAATATATTGCTTACCAAACTTATTTCATCATTTTCTGTTGGGCATCTTTTGAGGCCAGGGTTCCATGTATCATACTTTCCTCTTACTTCAAAGTGAACTGAAGATGAGTGTCAATAGTAACTATAGTAGTATTTATTTACATAGAGTATTGAGTGTCACCATATATTATAGACACAAACTCTGGCTTGTGTGTATGCGTATGTGTATATACATGTAGGTATGGCTGTGTATGTGTGGGACAGAGAGAGAGGGAGAGAGACAGCGACAGCAGAGCAAAAGGAGAAAGAGGAAGGATTGATTGGCTCAGAATCAGGCCACCTGATTGAACCTACGATTCATTTACCATTATGGCTGCATAGATGTAACACGTTTGTGCATTTTTTCCTCCCTGTTACAACATTAAGTTTAGCTGCTTCATCATTCTAGGATCTGACATTTAATAATTGTTGGGTGAATTAATAAGTGCATGAATAAATGCCTCAAAATTTCTCTTTTTTATGTATGTTTTCCTGATATTTTCTGAAATGGTTTCAAATGAGTTTTTGTCTTGGGGACACACAGATGCCAACTGAAGACACTTATTATAAATATTTACAAGACTGAGCCTTCAGTATCTACCTCAGGTGATATTCTAAGGCAAAAGAAAATTATCTTCCATTGTATTTTGCCAAAACATAATAAACTTTGAGTACAAAATCAATTTTGAACAGATAAGTAAATAACTGGTTGTCTGTTCTGAGCAGTAAATGCATTTATGTCTATTGATAACCTATTAGTTTAATAAAAAAAGATGTTTTCCAAAGCATATTTGAATAGCAGGTATAATATAATAATACATTTTAGAGCTTTTTCCAATTGGTTTCTACTTTTGATTTTTGATTAAAGTAATAAAATTTTTATGTTTTAATACCTACTAAATTAAAAAGAATCAGGTGTTAATTTATACAATTGTATTATTTTTAACATTTAATTTTTAAACAATCATTGTATCTTAGTAAGGTGGGATATTTTTTTCCTAATAAACTTCTTCCAAGAATGCAGGAATACAAGTGTGCATACGCATACACCTACAACCAAACATACACATGGGCACATTTGCCTTCTGTTGATCCATTTGTATCTTGTCCCTGCTGAGCAGAAATCTTAGTGAGTGATTAGAGCTAGTTTCTTGAATTGCCATTTCTGAGCAGTCTGAAGCTTAATTACATGGGAACAATACATTTCCTTTGCCTTACACCAACCATACAGCTAGTTATGATGGGGAAGAAGCATTTCCTCAAAGGAAGACAGATAAGACGTCAAGACCACTGGAAATTGCTCACAATGTAATGAAAAGTGGGACAACAAGATAGAAAACTCTATAAGGAAAGATTCTGTTATATAATGGTGCATAGGGAAAAAAATGAAAGTATACCAAAATGCTAATAAGATTATCATTGGTTGATGGATCTATGGGCAATTTTAATTATTGTCTTTGTACTTTTCCTTGTATTCCAAATTTCTCCAGTGAGCTACTGTTACTCAGAAAACAAATGTTATGAAAAAGTACTCAACCCTTTCAGCCCTTTTCCCCATCAATTTCACTACTCTCCTCCTGCAAGCTGGCACAAAAGTCAGTGAGTCAGTAAGCCATTGTATGTAACTAGAAATACTTTTGCATTTCTGCATGAGGTAAATTCTGGCCCACATAGTTTTAAAAGAACACCAAATACTCTATAGATGCAAAAGTAGAAAGAGGGAGGAATATAGTAGCAAAAAAATCATATGACTTGAAATTTTCATTAATATATATATAGTTCATACAAAGCTGTTAAAGAAGAAATTGAGTTACTTTCCAGTGTGAGAAAGTCTGTATGGAAAAGAAAGTTATATGAAGGAATGCTAAATATCAATGATTTTATAAATGTTAGGATCTGAGGTAGGAGAAGGAAAATTTTCTGATTATTTATCTCTCCAGATAAAAATGAACTATAATTCATAAACAAACTGCAGTGGGCCTTATGACAGTGAAACACTTTGTCAAATATTTCTTTTATATATACATATGATAAATCCAGCCCATGTTAGGGTTATGTATCTAATCAGCTCTTGTTTACTTTCTCACAACTGTGGCCAATTAGCCAAGCAGACTCTAATGTACTTAGTCAAAAATTTTTTCTTACTTAACACTGATGATTTTTTCTATATTTTATGTTCTAAATTACAGCTGCCAGTGAATATATAGAGAGAAAAGATATCTTTGGAATTGCTAAAAATTGGAAAATCTGTGAAACCTAGGTGAAAAGATTTTTTTTTAGGCTTTAAAAATAATATGTAAAATGCCTTTTAAAGAAGTTCATGACAAGGGCAGTTCATTTGCAATGGGAGGGAATGATTTCCATTTTTGAAAAGCAAAGATGTTAAGCTTTCCTCTTTCTGACCTGCCTCTTCCCTCTCCCAACCATTTTATATTCTGAGATGCAATTAGCAGAGGCTGAGGGGGCCCCTTCCTATTGCCTGTCGATTTTTTAATAGAGTCATGGAGATTACAACCATAGTATGCACATTAGATCCCTAATGCCAAAGGAGGACTGGTCCTTCTAGTTTGCTTTTAAGTTTAGGTTTAAATGATCTCAGTATTGTACTTCCATTGAATCCCATGAGATTCAGCCCTAGCAGGGCAGTGTCCTGATAGTTAGCCCAAGATATTGTTGGCTGAGTATTTGGTATCTCCCTCATTGCTGAAAAATAATTCTATTCCCTTCTAGGTGATCTCATCCTACAAACATAAGCTAAAATAAGAATTTAAAAAGAGTCTCCATTATTGTCAACACATTTAATATTACAAATTTACTTATCTTTAGAACAGGTAAAGCGGTTACTTAGGTAGAGCGGGAGAGTTGGAGGGAATGTGAATTACATATTTTTTACAAGATGTTGACTAAAGCTAGAAATATCATTAGAAACCTTACTTTGGGATAGATTAATTTTCATTTTCAATTATTCAAAGCTGAAAGAATATTGGGCAGATACAAGTAAATATGCAGGGAAAATTCCTTCTACTGAAGCGTGCTTGTGAGTTCTTTCAGATGGCTTCTTGGGTTATATAAATTTAGTTTGAGGTCATTATATGGATAATTTGTTACTAAGTAAAGTAGTTTGTCAGGTTACGAGACATTAATCTTCCAATAGGTCTTTAATTAGGACAGATGCACTAAATAATTCATAGCAAGACTTGGCCTGGAAACAGTTATAATACTCAATTATACCATTTTACAGGCAATGGCAAATTGTTTTTGTGTAGTCTGGAAATTGTGGGACTTAATTAATTACCTTCAATGTTTTAGACATCTGCTCTGCACTCTTTTAAATGCATTAAATTGGCAACTCATGAAATGGCTAAAAATAGAGTTCAAATTCCCCAGATGGCAAAGGGTGAAGATCAACTATGACAGGAAAAAAAATGCCACTCTGTGATGTACTGGAACTATGAAACCAAATTACATATCCAGCAACGTTTGCCTTAGAAGGCTCTCAAGTGTGTGACAATTATTTTTAAAAGAATGAGAAATTTACGTGGTCTTTAAAAGCATTCAACTTGCTGTTAAATACACTTCTTCCCTGGTTTCCTAAGATAGGCTGCAGTAAACAAATTGGGAAGCCAGGCAGAGCACAGATATAAAACACATATCCATCTCTGTCATGTAAACACCTCTGAATGAAATTTATTTCTGCACAAACAAATAGCTTTGCCCCTCTAAGTTGTATGAAAGACGCGACAAAAAATAAGTACTCTGGAAGTATTTGCAGAGGCATTTTCATGTCATGGATCTTGAAATGATGGAAAGGGGAATTAAGAGTTTATCCCATATGTAATTAGATCACAGAAAACAGATGGTGATGGCTTTGCACCGGGTAGGAGGATGTGACCATTTAAGTAAACAAAGGAAAAAGGAATGTTTACTTCATTTTTCATCCTAGAAATTTCTCTGAGAAAGATGTTGTAAGGATCCTCTGATTAAGAATAGTATGTGGGCTGGGCGCAGTGACTCATGCCTGTAATCCCAACACTCTGGGAGGCTGAGGTGGGAGGATCACTTGAAGCTAGGAGTTCGAGAACAGCCTGGGCAACACAGTGAGACCTCATCTCTACAAAAAATTTTTAAAAATTATCTAGGCATGGTGGCGCATGCCTGTACTCCCAGCTACTCAGGAAGCTGAGCCTGTGAGTTGGAGGTTGCAGTGAGCTGTGATCACGCCACTGCCCTCCAGTCTGGGTGACAGAGCAAGACTCTGTCTCACCAAAAAAAAAAAAAAAAAAAAAAGAATAATATGTGAATTGATTACAAAGGATCTGAGTGCATTCTGAAAGCTCTAAGTGGGGGATGAGTTTGCAGGTGAGGGGGTCCCCTCTTAATGATAGTCAGCATCAGGCGGTGGCATGGGCCCAGAGTAGAGCAGCCTCTGGCACTTGTAGCCCAGATTCAAACAGCTTTCTGACAGGCATTTCTCTCAAGGTTGTGCCCAGGGCTGTTGGGAAATGTTTTCGCCATATTGATACAGAATCTGGGTCATGCCCCCAAAGCCTGCGTCACCGTGTGGGATCAAGTTGGAGGCAGAAGTGTGTTCTATTTGAGTAGCTCCTGAATAGCATGGGGAGAAATGCAGTTGACTACCAGTGTGCTCAGTGGGTAGACAGAGCTTTGTCGCCAAATCACTCAGAGAATCTAGATGAAGGCTATCCGACAGAAATACAACAGAAGCCGCATATGGGATTTAAAGTTTTCTTGGTGTCACATTTTAAAAAGTAAAAAGAAACAGATGCAATTAACTCCAACAACGTATATTTTGTGCTATACAGCCAAATGATCATTTCTACTTGTAATCAATATAAGAATTAGGCATGCGATGTTTTACATTTTTTTTGTAAGTACGAAGTCTGCAAAATCTGGTGTGTATTTTACACTCACAGCACATCTTGACTCGGACGAGCCGCCTTTCAAGCACTCTGTGGCTCGTGGTGGCAGTGACTAGGTAATGAATGAGACAACAGACTACATTCCCAGCTGCACCGGGGACGACCGGGTAACCCATACACAGCCCTGAGGCACGTGCCCAGCACCAGGCCTGGAAGGAACAAAATCGGGGCTCATTAGAAAGGCCACAAGAATCCTACTCACCTGTCAAGCACCAGCTTAGTATTCTGAGAGGCCTTGTCTTATTTTCATCCACCCCTACTCCCTGCCTCTAAGACAGAAGGTTGCCCTTCTCTGTGCTACAGAAGCCCTTTATTTTCCCTACTTCCCCTTTGTGGGGGGGGGGGTGTGTATGTATATCTATCTATAGAGCAAGAGAGAGAGAAAGCGCTAGTAATATGGTGTCATAATTATTTCTGGACAATATTCCCTTCAGCAAGTTTTTAGCTTCTTGAGAACAGGGTTGGTGCCTTACTCATGTCAATTTCCTGACACATGAGGGGTTCTCCATAAATGCTGGTTAACCTAAATAAAAGGATTCAATCTGTGATTCAGATGAGGGGAAAATACCAGGCTGCACATATTAAGACAGGGCTGGGAGTGAGGGAGAGGAAAAGAGATGAAGGGAGGGGAGGCAGGAGGGGGGAGGTGGGGGAGGGGAGGCGGGGGGGGCGGGGAATGAATATGGCTTTAAGGGAAGCAGCTTCTCCAGACTCACAAACCACCATCTCCCAGAATTTCTGCACTGAACCCTTCTGCTTTCCAGCACAAAGTCTGCCTTTGTGAAGCAGGGCCCATAAGGTTTGGGAATAGGCCGGCAGTGGAAATATTTGCGCAGATGATTGCTTGCCAGCCATACTGAACTTTATAAAGGGAACACTTGACTCTGTTGTTTTGATATAATTATTAATACTTGCTTTATTAGTAAACAAAACAACGAAACACTCATACATACTCTGGAGCGTTTTCCCTAGACCAAGTCGCCATTAATACAAACCTAATCTAAACATTTTTGACAGTGTTAAATTAAGATAATTTACTTAGAAATCTGTTCCTTGACAGAATCAATAATCTTTTACTTTAACAGAGGGAAAGGCCTATAAAAATAAACTGATATTTTGGAGTTACATATGACTTTAAAAGTTCTTTTTTTTTTTTAATTTTAAAGGAATACATTTAGGCTTAAGACTGGAACGGTAAAAATTATACAAATTCACCACTGCACCTTACTAGCCTTGATGTTACTAGGCTACTGTTCGAGGCTGATTTTCCCACTGAAACAAAAACAGGACAGGACAAATCTCTAAAATGTAACTTGTTTCAAAGATTATCCAGCAGGGCCTCCAAATAAAAGAAGTGGAGGAAGGGGAGATACAAAGGTAAGAAAAGTTAGGAATTCTATTTCTCCTTCTCATTTAGTTTATCGGAAAAGCAAAATTAACAATATGGTAACAGTTTGCTCCTTGGGCACCAACGGAGAGTTTATTGCTTTTCTGTAGTACCATCTAGAACCTTGGCAGTTCACCTCATCCTCCCCTTTGTCCTACTAGAGAGACCCAGCAAGGCAGCAAGATTAAGAAAAGGCATGTTTGATCACATCAAAAATCTGTCAATTTGTTCCAGTTTTCTCTTAGATTTTCTTTTCCTCCTGTAGTTCCTCCTACGCTCCAAATCTTATTTTCACCAGGCCAACCAGTTATTTCTAATACAGTGAATTAAATCTGTAGCTGTTTTTCTTCAAGTAATTAAAGAAAGAGATATTTGTTTTCTGTTTTGAGAAAATACGAGGGCTGTCCAGGAAGTATCCAGCCATTGTTAATATAAGGAGAACAGTTTGCACAACATCGATGCAACCTGGCAGCCAAGGAGAGTGGACTGGGATGCGCATGCGTGAATGATGATGACATCACTGTACTAGTTGGGGGCGATAGGTGCCGTTGAGCGAGCATGTGGGCTGTGTGGCCGTGGTATTCAAAATGACTGAGCGAGTAGAGCGATGAATCTGCATCAGATTTTGCATTAAGCTTGAACATTCCTCCACGGAAACTATTTGGATGATTCAGAAGGCTTTCAGGGATGATGCAATGAATACAGCTCAAATAAAAGTGGGGCACAAACGCTTCAAAGATGGCCAAGAATCTGTTCAAAGTGATCCACGTTCTGAAAGGCCTGCAACAAGCAGAACACCTAGGAAGGTTGAACGTGTCCGGGTTAGGTTAAGGGACGCTGGGAGAACTGTGTGAGGTCCCAAGGTGTCTACTTTGAAGGGGACTGAGGCATCATTGTCCTGTGTACAATGTTTCCTGTGTCTTGTATCTTCTTCAATAAATGTCTCTATTTTTCATATTACATGGCTGGATACTTTCCGGACAGACCTTGATCAAATGCTTCTAATTAAGAAAAGAAAGGAAGAATAATCCTACCTACTGAGAAGAATCATGAGCTCTTTCCAAGTATATGACAACTTTATTCTGATTAATGAGCACACTATATTATTATGTTATTATTCTGAATTCACTGTATGTCAGGCACTGCTGTTAAGTGCTTTACCTGAATTAACTAATGTGATCCTCGTAGCATCCCAATAAGGGAGGGTTGTTATCCTCATTTTACAAATGAGGAAACACATCAGGAGGTTCAGTTCCTTGCCCTTGGTTCCTTCTGCTGGGAGGAGGCAGAAGATGGATTTGAACCCAGGCCCATACAGTCGTCTGCACTGCAGATGAGGATTTATGGGAACTGACTCGTGTTCATGGCTTGCCTAATTCATGATCCCTGATGGAACTGGCATGAAGAAAATCCCTTTCCCAGCACCTGCTCTCAGTCTGGTGACACCGTGTTCAGGCCATAGTCACAAGGGCTAAACAATGAGAACAAACAGGTGGGTCAGTACAACCTGACCCTATATTGAAAAAAAACTAACTGAAAATGGAAATTCTGCTCCCCTCCAAGTCCCATAGCTCTGTGAAGATAGAAAGTTTGTCCAATTTTTTTTTTTTAATTTTCCTTAGTGTTTTCTCTTTAATCAATTTCAGGGCCGTCATAGTGCTTTATACAACAAGTACATAGTCAACAAGTGCTTGGCAAACTGATCTATGCTTTAGTAGCATTGTCTTTAATAACTGCATTCTTAAATATTAGTACAACTAGCTGTATATTGAAAGCACAATTTAACAAACATTTATGTGGTATCTATTCTTACTATGTTGTTAGTTGACTTTTCAATAGTCTAGGGTTTTTAAAAAAATATATGTTGCTGTTAATTGTAATGTAAGTTTCATACAAAGAAGAAAAAGAATAACCCAATACATGCAAATAAAATTCTTTTGAAATAGCCATATGATGTAGGAAGGTTTTCTGTGTATATGTTGTACTAATCCTAATGGTATTTATTAGTTATTATAATGGATTATTCATTAAAGGTATAAATTTTCTATTAAGTGGTTCTAATTTTATAACTAGAGAAATTTTAAAGTACCTGAGTTAAAATAATGACTTGCTACTTAATTTGGCTTCCTTTCCTTGTAGTTAAAAATTCAGTACTTTCTTTTATCCGATTTATCTTTACTTCTTTATTAATTGAACTAGCTATAGTTGTTTCCACGCATAGATTATTTTAATGTCCTATATACCTTCTGGAAAGTTAGGAAGTATTTTATGATGCATCACCAATATTATTTCAAAAACTCAAAATTAGCAGGAAGCTTATACATAAAAGAAATAGAGTTGAGTCAGTGAAGTGTTTTAATCACATGTCTCTTGAGAACAAGTCATCTAACTTACTGTATCTTAACAAAATGTACCACATATATAGTGGCAATCTATCTCAGCTGTTGTCTGTTATTAGCAAACATGACATTACACTTGTAATTAATTGCTTAAAAAACTTTGACAATGCTAAGCTAGAATGGAAGCCTTTTTCCTGAGGTGGGAAAAATGTCCTGATTTGCTTTATTTTCCTAATTATGGCTTGACAGTTTGGTCATTGAGGAAATATTATTGTATCTGACTCTTAAGGTCTTTACCTAGTTCATATTAGATCTTAGATTTCTTCATCCCATTATTGATCTAAAATGTCTCTAGCTTTCTTGGGTGAAGGAAGAACATGCCCATGTGTTGCATTAGATAATTCCTATTATTGAAAAGCTGTGTTCAATCTAAAATGACCTTTTCTTGTATTTATTGTCAGGCTAGCTTTGCAGCCCACATTAAATTGAAGCTTTTGTAGGAGGACTGAGAAGCACGTTATTGTGGGCGGAATGACGCTCTTAGCATGTTTGCCCAGGACAGCCTGCGCTCTGGCCAGCTGGCCACAGGATCTGGGGCATTTGGCTGAGTATTCATTGCTGCTTGCTGTGGAGTCTGCAGCAAAGGCAAGGCATTGTGTCTTAATTTGGACCATAAAGAAAGACGGACAAGTGCTTATGCAAAGAAAAAGTTCATCTGTGAAGAGGGGCTCTGTTCTTTCATAATCAGAACTCACAACATTAAGTACTTTTGAAGATGTGGAGCAAGAAGTTTTTGGGTGTAGGAAGGATTGGCACCAACATTTGGACTTGTCACAAAAATAAATTTGATAATATTCAGCATTTGGTTTTACTTTAATTTTAGTGATCCTTTGTTGATTTTACATGTTTGTAGTAACAGATTCAGTCTCTGGGGTTTGGGTGAGACGTTGAAAATGGCCTATTTATTGTGTTAAGCTGTGTTGAGAATTTTTTGGGAGGCCCCTATGACTTCACTTTGAGAAAATACTCAAATGGTGAGAGATGAAATCTCTTGTGTCCTATTTTCCCCATGCTATTCTTTTTTTAAGCATAGATTGTTCATTCACTTACCTTTACAAGTTTGTGTTTGCATTTAGAAGTTGAATTTTAAAACTTATTTTAAATAATAATAAATAATAACTTAAAAATTCTACCACAGTTAGAAATTGAATTTCTCAAATTTTAACACTGATTTTATGCTTGTCAAATTTATTCTAGTTTAAGTTATATGGACTAATTTTTTCTTTTTCCCAAGACCAAACCACCTCATTTGAGAAGTGTGAATCAAGTGATTAGAATGCCAGGTTTTACTAAGCCCAGCAGAGTTCTAGTCACTGAAAATAGTACAATGACCTGCAGCAATCAGAACGATGGCCAGGTAGTGGCCCCACTTGACCCTTTTACTGTCTGTGAGTTAAAACGTTCTTTACACGCCCACGTGCCCCTGGATACGTTAAAGGTCAGCCTTCCCAAAGGTGTCAAGCAACAATATCCAATTTCTTCCCTTTCAGTTTCCCATCCTCCTTCTCTTCCATTCTCTTGTCAGCTGAGTGTTTTATCCCCTGGAACGCTAGAGGAGGAAGAAAGCCACCTTCACAGGTATGCAGCCTGTACACTCAGAAGGCCCCCGATGCTTGGTCGAAGGCTCTGCTCTTGCCACCTTTAAAATCTTAGTAATGTTTGAACAAGAGGTCCTGCATTTTCATTTTGCTCTGAGCCCCATCTTCTTCCCTCCAGGTCCTGGGAGGGAAGAAGGGAGGAACTGCAAAGGCCCTGAGGCCTGCTAAGTCTCTCTCCAACATTGCGAGTTTCATTTTGGAGTAGCTAGTCACTGGCCCCCACTGCGCTATTTCCAAAACTATGTCTGTGAACATTTATATGGGAAGCACTTACTAAAAATGGTAGATTCCTCAGCCCTGACCAATGAATCACAATCTTGAGGGATGGGGACCAGGAATTTGTATTTGCATAGACTTCCCATGATTCTCAGTTCACTAAAGGCTAAGAACATTTTTCTTTCCTTTTTTTTTTTTTTTTGAGACAAGGTCTCACTTTGTTGCCCCCCAGGCTGGAGTGCAGTGGCGCAATCATAGCTTGCTGCAGCCTTGAACTCCTGGGCTCAAGCAATCCTCCTGCCTCAGCTCCCAAGTGGCTGGGACTACAGGTACATGTGACTGCATCTGGCTAATTTTTTATTTTTTTATTTTTTGTAGAAATGGGGTCTCACTATGTTGCCCAGGTCAGTCTCAAACTCCTGGCCTCAGGTGATCCTCCTGCCTTGGCCTCCCAAAGTGCTGAGATTACAGGCGTGAGGCTGAGAACCTGTGACTGGTGAATGGCCTCTCTGATTCGACACACTTCTTTCTGTTACTCCAGATTGACTGGTTCAGGAACAAAGGAGAGAAAACAAACGAAGATAAATTCTATTACCTCCAGTGCACTTTATACTACACTGTCAGAGGACAAAAATACTGGTTTGTACTAAAAAAAGAATTCCCTCTATTTGATTTGGCAGAGGATAGCGATGTCTTCATTTAGGGCTAGGCCACTTTAAACCACTCTTTTGGGAGTTTTTATTTTCATTCATGTCTGCTACCACTGTTAGAAAATGGAATGTTTGGGTTAGGCAATTATGGGTGATCAAGCAGCTGTTTCAACCAATCACTGCCACTGTCAGGGACTTTGCAAAGATCTATTACAATGATAAGATCATTGTATTATAGTCAGCTGATCTAGACATCAATCATTGTTTGAAATTGAGTTTTGGCAGATACTGGAGTTTAGTGGTTAAAAGTCTGCATTTTGGAGGCAGATAGGCTCCAGTTGAATCCAGATCCATCACTTAAGAGTGGGACCTAAGGAAATTCTTTTTTTCCCCCAAATCCTAGGTTTTTAAAAAATTCATTGATAAGGATATTAACAGACTCTATAGGGTTGTTATGAGGATGAAAGAAGATAGTCTAAGTAAAATCCTAGTGTACAGTGCCTGGCATGTAGTATGACCCAATATTATTATTTTTTTAAACTATCAAGATAAACTTAAAAATTGAGTTCCATGAAAACTTAAGAAATGAAGCCAAACTGAAATCATGTAATCAAATATATTTCAGGTGTAATGGACAGTCCTTGTATATTTTTCCAGATTGTGTACATGAGAAACTCATTAATTCAACTTTACCACAGAGAGATTGACTTCAAATTAGCAGACAGGCAAGCATGGAGGTACAAATGGTTATATATATAGGAAGACAGAAATACAGTGTCAAATGTATTTGGCATTTTTGTTTTGGCAAGTGTGATGATTAAGTTTATGTGTCAACTTGGCTTGGCTATGGTGCCCAGTTGTTTGGTTAAACAACAGTCTAGACATTAGTGCAAAGGTATTTTTTAGATGTGATTGATATTTAAATCAGTAAACTGAGTAAAGCAGATTACCCTCCTTAATATGGGTGGTCCTTATCCAATCAGTTGAAGGCCTTATAAGAGAAAAGACTGAGGTTCACTGAGAAGGAAGGAATTCTGCCTCAGACTCAATACTGCCAGCCTGTCCTGCAGATTTTGGACTTGCAAGCCCCTACAGTCGCAGAACCAATTCCTTAAAATTTCTCTGTCTCTCCCCCTCCATATATATATAAAATATATATCATATATATATAAAAAACATCATAAACTGGGTGGCTTAAACAACAAACACTTATTTCTAATAATAATAGTTCTAGAGGCTGGGAAGTCCAAGGTGAAGGTGCTGGCAGGTTCAGTGTCTGGTGAGGGCCTGCTTCCTG
Organism: Daubentonia madagascariensis; assembly: GCA_023783475.1. Lineage (NCBI taxonomy): Eukaryota > Metazoa > Chordata > Mammalia > Primates > Daubentoniidae > Daubentonia > Daubentonia madagascariensis. Next base: position 19,007,130 of record JAKFHU010001815.1, on the reverse strand, counting down.
ATTCATACACAGCTCCATTCTCACTGCTGCTTCCTCACATGGTAGAAAGGAACAAGAGAGCTTTCTGGAGTCTCTTTTATAACAGCATTAATCCCATTCATGAGAGCTTCACCCTCCTGGCCTAAATTACCTCCCAAAGGTCCCACTTTATAATATCATCACATTAGGGATTAGGGTTTCAACATATGATTTTAGGGGAGGGGAGCACAGATAGTCCATAACACACACACACACACACACACACACACACACATTCTCTCTCTCTCTCTGTCTCTGTCTCTCTCTCTCTATATATATATATATATTCAGCCATTGGTCCTGTTTCTCTAGAGAACCAGGCTAATACAACATAAGTAATTAATTTTTATATTTTTATCATCACAGAATTGGTGAAACACAAATATTCCACTGAGCATTTGGCTCACAAAAATAAGTATCTTGGAATGCAGTTATTTTCAGGAAGGGCTTGGGTATTGAGACTTTGACGTGGAATTAAATGAAGCCACTTTCCTGCCATGGAAATTAAAGATGTTGCAGATCAACAAGAATGTGTGCAGAATCAGGACTCCCACCGCTCACTGTCTTGTGCTTACGTCACATGCATTGCTCTGCTCTCCGGGCTATGCTGAAAAAGCTGCGAATTTCACAACCGCTTCTGGGCAAGCAATATTGATAAAGAATTTTGGCTTTCCATGAAATGGTTCAGCCAGGGTAATTATTTATCTGCACAGGCTGATGCCTGTGGACTCCTGCGAGACCAGAGATGGGCGTGATTGACAGATAGCTGAAACTGCATCACCTGGATAGAGCCCTGCTGGTAATGAAGCATTCACACTCAGACCTCACCTTTTGGGACCTGCCAGGCTGCATTTGCTGGCAGCGACTCTGAAAGCTTTCCATGGGAAAATGATGTTTCAAAGGTGCCAATTACAGCACATATGTATTTCACCTTGAGAATTTCAATTGGCAAAGATAATATCATGGGTTGCCCTTAGAGTTTTGATGGGAGGTTCATTTGTACTAAGAGATCTGATCGAAATGCAGTTATTAACGGAGGCTTTTGAAAACAGTGCATGAAAAGCAATAGGGGATTGTTTTTGTAAAAGCGTGTCCTAAAGGACCATTTACCAGCTAGCTCTCAGCAAATGTTTAAAGAATAATGGTGTGCAAATAAGCATGTTCACTGAGAAACCAACCAGATTGTAATTCCCTGATGGAACATTGTATGTAAATATAAATTAGCTTGTTCTAACCCATGGTGTTGGTCACCTAGAGGTGGTTTTTTTTTTTGTTATTTTGCACAACACAGGACTTGGGAAGAAAAACTGAACTTTCCCTCGTCTCGGCTCTATCTAGCCAAGCTTTATCTTTTCTTTCTCTTGCGTCTTTTTAGGACAACTCTTAAGCAAAATAATGAAGCCAGAAACCAACAGGGCTAATAAAATGAAGGTTTATGGAATATCTACTATGGGCCAAGTGTTTTACGTCCGTTGTTTCATTTAATCCTCACACATACAAAAAAAATCCTGTGAAATATGAAAGAAAAAGCATTTTTATTTTCATCTTCTCTAGAAGACAATCTAGAGATTTTAAGATGTCAAGTAATCAGTCCAAGGTTGTCCAGACAGGTAAAGTTCCAATGTCTTTGTCTCTTTCCATTTATTTCCTATCCTGTAAGTACAAATCACTTTCTCTCTCTCTCTCTCTCTCTCTCTCTCTCTCCCCCCCATCCCGCCTTTTTGTGTGTCTATGTGTGTCTCTGTCTATCTGTCTTTCTGTGTGTGTCTCTCTCTATCTCTATCTCTTTCTCACACACACACACAGACCCAGACACACACCCCCACTGCCCCCCTTCTATACTTCCAGACCTCTGTTGTATTGGGTGAAAACATCTGATAAACTCATTCACACTCAATTGGTAGAGACTTAATATATTGTGTCTTCCCTGAGCATTTTAATATAAAAGTTCAGAGAGAGGGTGAAGCTTAGCAGAAAGAATTGCTTTGTAAATGGATTTTCAACATCTGTAAAGAATGTGGCTTTGGGCCGGAGGCTTTATCAGACCCTCTCATATAATCCCATCGAGGAACCCTGTACCCTCCCTGCTCCTGAATGGTTTTCATATCCCAGCTTCTCCTCCAGTGGCCACCTGCCATGTCCTGGGCAGCTCCTCATTGCTGTTCAGCCTTAACATCCTGCACGCTTTCCATCATCCCACCAATTCAACAGACACTTTTGTGAAGGCAATTCTAGGATAGGCATCAAAATGTTGGTCAGATTCTTGGTATAATTATACTGGATTCCTAAAAAAAAAAAAACAACCTATATCTGGATTCAAAATAACCCTTAACTTGATATCTTCCGCATTGTTGAAGGCCTTTTCTTTTGGAAAGAATGTTAATCTGCAGGCCTGAATATTCTAGACACTGGGCTGGATTTATTCTCCCTTTTTGTTTCAGATAAACTGAGAAGCACATCCACGTGCCATTGCAAATAGGGTGATAAGCACCCTCTTCCATGTGGGTGACCTAATCCTACCATCTCAACCCGGGAGTGGCCCTAACAGGCAGCAGAACCTATTGGCTAGTTATTTTCAGAAATGACAGCTCTGTGGCAATTATGGAAAAACCAAGATCTTTGTTTTTGGCAGGAACTCTTAACATTCAGAGAAAGAATGATAGTCAGCAACACAACAGGCTGAGACATGTTTCATTATCTAGGGGTAAGTTGGGAACTAAGTCATTCTAACAGGTTCATTTAGATGCTTTCCCACTCAAAATGAGGCTTTCTCCAAGCCCTACGACAAGATTGCCTGTGGCAGAAGTAGATTAGTGGAACATCAGAACCTCACACTCTTCAGTGGCCTTGTCACGTCCTCCCTGGGGACATGATACAGCATCCTGGAGCATCAAAAGTCCAAAATCACTGTTTACCTGTCATCTTACAGAGGCCTCCACACAGTGGAGGTGTCCCTCTGGCACTTGATTTTCATAACAAAGCACCAGCTTGACTCCTGCTTGTCAGAGAACTGAGCCACCTGAGCTCTCTGCCTGCAACAGCACACAATAGCTGCTGGCTGCAGTTCTGCATCTCAATTCGGCAGCAGCCTCTGCTCCCATCAAATCCTAGCAGAGAGCAACAGCCCAAGGGACCTGACAAAACATTAGCTCCTCGCGAATTTCTCACCTTCATCAAGTCTGACCACCAGAAAGTTACATGTGTACTTGGAATGTGTGACTCCAGCAGTGCCCTCAACTAAGCTATGAATTTAACATGACGCCCTTGGCTTTGATCTGGGGATGGATATGAGAAATGACCACGTGAAGAATGCCACCCCCATCCGCGCCCATGTAGATGCATGAGAAAGTCCTCTTAGACTTCCATGCTCAACTAAGAAGGTTCTTCTGATGAAAGGGTGTGCATCTGTTTATAGCATAATGAGAGCTCTTATGTCTCTTTTTGCCTGAGCTGCAAAAGCCCAAGGCTAAATTTTCTTCTCTGTTGTAGCGGCTTTCTTCTACTTAAGCTTAGGATATAATTATTCCCACTCTATCCCTCTCATTACCTGGCATTTTTATAGACATGAAGTTAGACATCATCTTGTTTATTCTGACAACCACACCTAAGAGTATCTATTTATTATCATTATTTTATAGATAAGGAAGAGGGAGATGAAATTATTTGCCACAATTGACTAAGTCCCACTGGGAACTTTGTTAGTTATAAACAAAAAACAATGTGGTGTGTAGTTATAGTACATGCTCTGAGTTTAAGTAAAATGTTCTTAGCCAGGAGTGGTGGTGCACGCCTGTTGTCCCAGCTACTCAGGAGGCTTAGGCAGGAGGATCTCTTGAGCTCAGGAGTTCGAGGCTGCAGTGAGCTGTGATCGCCCCTGTGAATGTTACAGCTTTACCGTGTTCATTGCCTACTGCTCAAGAGGAAGCCAATACCCTGAGACAGCAGGGGTTACAGCAGAGAAAGAGTTCAATATTGCAGGTGCCATGTGAGGAGATGGGAGGAAGTTCTCAAATCCATCTCCCCGAGAATTTGGAAGAAAGGGTTTTTGAAGATAGTTTGGCAGGCAAAGGGCTAGGTAATTGGGTCTGTTGATTGGCTGATTGGGGCAGAACCGCAGGGGTGTAGAAATTGTCTTCTTTGCTGAGTCAGTTCTTGGATGGGGGTCATAAGACCAATTGAGTCAGTTCCTTGGTATGGGCCACTGGTCTGTGTGAGTCAGCTATTCCACCAGAATGCAGGGCCTGGAAGATATCTCAAAAACTAGCCTTAGGTTTCACGAGGGTGATGTTATCTATGGGAGCAATGAAGAAAGCTAAGAATCTTTACGACCATCAGCTATGCGACTCCTGAGTAGTAAGCAATTATAAGAAAGCAAGCTAGGGAACAATGGCTGGAGAGAGAGAGAGAGAGAGATATATGTGTATATATATGTATATTTCCTGTACCACAGTTCCCACCTTGTGGCCCCTTATTAATTTCATAAAGGGCAGTTTCATGAATAGCCACTGTACTCTTGATTGGGCAACATAGCAAGACCCTGTCTCTAAAATTAAAAAAAAAAGTCCTTGTGGTTGGTTTATTGTTGGGCAACCCTGGCAAATCTACTCATTGTGTTGATCTGGCACTTGTTCAGCAAAACCAGCCTTTCTAATGTCAGGTAAGTCATAATTATAGACCTGCCAGTGTGAAAGCCAAGAAAAATGCTTGAAACAAAAACTTACCATAGAATTTGAACCTCCACGTTAAAAGATATAGATCTTGTGTATATATGCCTTGCCCTATTATTAGGAAGCAAAATTTAGAAGGTAAGTAATTATAATTTAAGTAATTTGCTTAATACAGTACCTAAAATTACTGTCAGATAAACATTTCTTGAGAAAATAAAAATATACGGTTATTTTACATTTTCCTATTTGGATCTCTTTCAATTTCTGCAGTTTATTAGCTTGGTTCAGTGTCTTTGAGCATTAGTCAACATTTAAAATGTAGGTTTTTATGATTCTGGGAGAATCAATTGCTTCCAAGGGAGAAAACATTCTGTAAATTACATGTAAATGTTTTTACTTGGATGAGTTCTTTTGCATCTGTGCAGAGGATCATTTTAATTTACACAAGAATGAAGGTTTTCCGTGATTGAATGTAGTATGCATGCTTGTGTATCTAATTTCCACTCCATTTATACCAGAGTCTAGCAGACGCAAGGGGCATTTTGTTATAATGTAAGTGCTACTTAAAAATAAAATAAAATTATAATAAAAAGCTAAGGATTAGTGTGCCATTTCTAATTTTATTTTAGAGCTGCCCCTCAGAGTGGGTTGGAGCAGATCTGAGTCATGTAATTTGGCATTATGATGCTCTAAAGATACAGGCCATAAAGACTTCATCTCAGGAACAAAACAGATGAGAAACTCAGAAATGTGATTGACTAAAAACATCACACCATGACCCTTTTCCCTCACAGCTATACATTTCAGAGTATGGTGTATTCTTCCTAAGTAGGAAACTGTGTTCTATAAATCATTTCTATTTCTTTTTTCCTTAATCTCTGAGATTACGTAGACTTATAAAATAATTGGGTATTTGAAAATCCAGAGGATTGTAAAGGTATCAGCTAGTTCAGTTTCTTCTCTTTGCACCATTAAAATCTTCCACAGAAATAACGAGCTTCTGGTCTGTTTATTGACAGTGAAGAGGATGTGACATTTTGACATTAATCAGTTGCTGTGGTGGAGACAAAGGTACAGGTTTTGATGTTCTAATTGTATTGTTCCATCACTGCAAATGTAATAATAAAGGCCACTGCAATGTGGAAATGGGTGTGAATATTTGCCTCTTCCCAATTCAGAACCACAAGACTTATTTTTATCTTATTAAATCTGCAATATTAAATGCCCTAAATTAATCAAAGGTTATTGTTTAAGAGTTCAAATTCTTATAAACCAGCCAGTTCTAAGCTTTTAGTCCCCAGGCTGCTCCTTCCTCTTTATGGCTTCTTTGTTAAGCACAATTACATTTTTAGCATTTTACTTCTATAGTTTTTTTTTTTCTATAAGTCATTTCTTCCTCTTGGCCATCTTGGGAGATAAAGTGGTAGAATTTCTCCTTATAACAGAGCTTCAAGCTCTCCTTGAAGCTCTGGAAGAATTTGGGCATCTTGCCTAAGATTAGTGTTAGCAAAGAGAGCTGATAGCTTACCATTTTTAGAGAGGGCCAGCACATTTCAGCAGGTGTGGTTCAAGGTGGGGTGGAGACCAGTGAGCATGTAATATGCTTCCTTTGCATCCACTAATATGCCACCTTCTAACTGGCTTTGCAGGGGGACAGGTAGGGAGAAAAAGGCAGCCCCATGGCTAGACTAAAATGGATTTCCCAGGTCACCTGCAGTTGTAGTGTCTTTGGGAAGGGCTTGTGTTTTCAGGTTTTGAAAGCTAGGTGCCCAATCTCTGATATTTCTGCTAGTTAACTGCCTGCAAAACCATAACACCTCCTATAAAGAATATAATCCTCTGATCACAAATGAATTTTGAACTACTTTCATATTCTCTAAAGCACAGGTAATTGTTGAAGATGCTTATGACACATTGCAATGAATCACTCACTTTGAAATAGAAGGGAAGGGTATCAAATACATAAAAAACTTTGAACCTCATGTTTATTTTCTTCATAATATAGGTGGCTTTTGTTTGGCTCATCTTATTTCAGTTTAATTATTTTATATTAGATGTGCTAATTACACAAACACTAATTATCTGAATTCATTTAATTCTATGGCAGGGTTATCTGACAAATATTGAATTGAATGACAGCACCTAAATATGACTGCATGACTTAGCTGTCTGTCACAATATTTACATCATTGGGGAGTTATCATCTTGGAAAGAAATATAAACCTTGAACTGTTTATTTGCCAAAACTTTATTTAAAAATAGGATAGGAACCATTTCTTAGATAATGCTGCTTCTAATCTTACTTTAAAACCAGGATTTAATCCCTAAAATTTAGAAAACCTAGAATAACCTTTTTAAAAAACAGTTTTAAAAACATGGTCTGTGCCAATTAATTTTATAAGTCTAATTATCAATATATGACTTCTTTAAAGTCCAGGAACTGCCAATATTATCTTTGTCTCTCAGGTGGATTCTAAGGCAGCCATACTAGTGTTGTATAAAACCAGTAAATTTGAAACAAGTTCAGGTACACATCCAAAGTTTTAGGACTTTTACTTAATAACAAATTTCATCATCTTTAAGTTTGACTCAACCTTTCTTTCTTTAAAAATAAGGCTTGGTAAAGATGGCACTTGTAACAAAATACTTTATTTCTTCTCTTACCCCAAGTTCCTTCAAATAAAATGGTAAAATTTGTAAGAATTAATCCTTCTGGTAAACATGAAAATGTGCCATGAAGGAATGAGAAATTTTAAGGAATTTGAAAAGTAAATAGGATCAGATCCACAGAAAAAGGCGGTTGTAAAAAAGCAAAGCAAAACATAACGAAACAAAAGAAAACACCACTGCTCAGATTAAATATAGGAGAAGACTACCACTGGGAATTTTCCAGGGACACTCCAAGCTCATGAACAATGAACACAAATAATGGGAGACAGTCTTGGAGCAATGATCATGGTAGTTACACAGCAACTGCACTTGGGGCTGCCTAGACAGTGAGCCCTTTTTCATCTTTGGCTTTTGTCGCTTTACGGGCAGCAAAAAAGCCTAGATGGTTTCATGGGAAAATGCTACTATATGTTTAAAGAACATATAACTCCTATATCACATAAATTCCAAAGAAGAGAAAACATGAAAAAGTTTTCCAACTCATTCTTTAAGGCTAGCATAATAGAATAAAGTACCATGAAATAATGATAAAGCTATAGTCCCAGGTTATTTCTGAACTAAGATGCAAAAATCTTAAATAAATTACTTGCAAATCAAATCCAACTGTGCATTAGAAAGGGCATTTCCCAGGAATACAATCATGACTCATTATTGATTACTTACTACATTATAATTTATTGAAAATTAATATCACCATATTAAGAGGTTCTAAAAATTAGATTTAAATGCTCAGCTCTAGAGGTGCCAAAATTGCATTTGATGTAACTCAACACTAAATTCAGACTGAAGCAATTAAACAAAAAAGAGACACACAAACCCAAAACAAAGCAAAATACCTCTCAAAGCATACTCAGAATAGAAAGAAAACTTGATAAAGGGCATCTATCAAAAACAAAAACCAAAGTTTTGAAGAATTTACCATTAAAGTTACTAAGGAGAGAGGAATATCTACATAACAACTAGACTCTTAGGTGACCTTTGCCTCTTGGTGGTCATATGTTTATGTAATTCCCTTCCCTGGAATGTGGGTGTGATCTGTAACTTGCTTCTAACCAAAAGAATATGAGAATATGGCAAAAGTGACAGGAGGTCACTCTTGGATTACATTATCCTATGTAGGACTCCACCTTACTGGCGGACATGTTCTCTCTCTCCTGGGGCCTTAAAGAAGCAAGCTGCATACTGTGAACTGCCTATGGAACTGTGTGTGGGTGGCATTTAGGAGCTGAGGGAAGCTCTCAGCCCTATATCTACAAAAGAATAAATTCTGCCAACAACTTTAGTGAGCTTGGGTGTGGATTCTTCTCTAGTCAAGCCACCAGATGAGAATGCAGCCAAGCTGATACGCTGATTGCAGCTAGTGAGATCCTGATGCAGAGAACCCAGCTAAGCAGTGCCCGTATACCTAACCCACATAAATTGTGAGAAAATCAATGTGTGCTGTCTCAAAATGCTAATTTTTAAAAAATTTTTGCAGCAATAGATAACTAATACAGCCTATTATCACCATTACGTTTTTGTTAATGTTTAAGGGTTTTTTTAATGATGTGATATAGAACATATTTATTGACACGCAATGAACTGCAAATTTAAAGTGTGCAATTGAATGAATTCTGACTGTATCTATTTATCTACCTAGATAGGTGTGTGTCTATATATATACACACATACACAACTGTGAAGGCACAACGATAATTAAGATAAAGAATATAACCATCACTCTTAAAAGTTTCCTCAGGCCCCTCTGCAACCCCTTCCCTTCCCTGCCCCTCACTACCAGAAAACCTATGATTTGCTTTCTGCCACTATAGATTAGTTTGCATCTTCAAGAATTCTAGAATGTACTCTTTTTTGGTCTGGTTTCTTTCAGTGTAATCATTCTGAGATTCATCCATGTGAGAGAATATATTAATCATTTATTTCTTTTTTATTATTGAGTAGTATTTCATTATATAGACGTATTACAATTTGTTTATCTTTAACCTATTGATGGTCATTTAAGTTGTTTCAAGTTTGGACTATAACAAATAGAGCTCTGTGAACATTCATGCACAAGTCTTTGTATAGACATATGCTTTCATTTCTCTTGAGTAAGTACCCAGGAACAGAGTAAATGGGTCATATAGTATATATGTTTAAATTTTAAGAAATGTCAAACTGTTTTTCAAAACAGTTGTCCCATTTTACAATCTCATAATCAGTGTGTTAGAGTTTCAGTTCTTCCATATCCTTGCCGGCACTTGGTACGATCAGTACTTTTTATTTTTTAAGAGGCAGGGTCTCACTCTGTTGCCCAGGCTGGAGCACAGTGGCGTCATCATAGCTCACTGCAGCCTTGAACCTCCGGGCTCAAGCTCTCCTCCTGCCTCAGGCTCCCAAGTAGCTGAGACTACAGACACACGCCATCCTACCTTGCTAATTTTTTAGAAACAGGGTCTTTCTGTGTTGCCCAGGCTGGTCTCGAACTCCTGGCCTTAAGCAATCTTTCTTCCTCAGTGTCAAAGCACTGGGAATACAGGCATGAGCCACCATGCCTGGCCAGATCAGTCTTTTTAATTGTAGCCACTCTCTAGTATGCAAAGAATGATATCTCATTGTGATTTTAATTTGCATATCCCTGATAACTAATAATATTGAGCATATTTTCATGTTTTTATTTTCCATCCATGTATCTTCTCTGTTAAGGTGTCTATTCAAATTCTTTTGCCCATTTTATATTAGATTTTTTTATTACCAAGTTTTGAGAGTTTTTATAGAATCTGGATAAAAGTCCTTTATCCAATATCTGATTTGAAAATACTGTTTCCCGTGTATGGGTCATCATTTTATTCTCTTACTAGCGTCTTTCAAAGAGCAGAAGTTCTTAATTTAGATGAAATTCAATTTATCATTTTTTTTCTTTTATGGATCATAATTACTGAAGAAAATCTTTGTGACCTTGGGTTAGGCAATGTTTTCCTAGCATTTCCATCTAGAAAAGGTCACAAAGATTTTCTTCAGTAATCTTCATAAATTTGTGTAGATCAAGGTTTCCACCTGTTATTAATTTCCTCTGCTTCAAGGTTTTTTATAGTGCAGGTCTGATAATGATGAGTTCTTTCAGCTTTTGTACATCTAAAACATTTTCACTGAGCCTTAATTTTGAAAAATATTTTAACTGGGTAAAGAGTTCTAAATCTACAGTATTAGCAATTCAGTGCTTTTTAAATTGTTGGGGCACTTTTAGCTTGCATTGTTTCCAGTGAGAAATCTACTGTCATACTTATCTTTGTTCCTTAGTACATAACGTCTTTTTTCTCTGGCTGCTTTTGAGATTTTCTTTATATCTCTGCTTTTAAGCAATTTGATTATGATGTGCCTTAGTATAGTTTTCTTCATACATTTCTTGTGTTTCTGATTTGTTGACCTTCTTGGATCTCTGGTCTATAAAACTATAATTGTTTTCATCAAGTTTGGAAAGGTTTTGGCCATTTTCCCTTCACACTTTTTTGGGTTTCTCACCCTCTCCTTTCCTTTGTTTACTCCAATTACATGTATATTTGGTCACTTGAAATTGTCCTCAGTGCAATGATGTCGTGTTAATTTTTTTCAGTTATTTTTACTCTGTTTCATTTTAAACAGTTTCTATAGCTGTGCCTTCAAGTTCGCTATTTTTTCTTCTGTCATGTCTAATTTGCCATTAAACCCACCCACCATATTTTTCACCTCACATATTTATTTTTAATCTTTAGAAGTTTTATTTGGGTCTTTTTAATATCCTCCACACCTCTACTTAATAAGTTCAATCTTTCTTCTAGCTTCTTGCGTACACGGAATATAGTTGTAATAACTGCTTCAGTGTCCTTGTCTACTAATTCTATAATCTGTGTCATTTCTGGGTCAGTTTTGATTGATTGATTTTCTCCTGATTAAGTGTTGTATTTTCCTGCTTCCTTTACATGGTGTATAATTTATTATTAGATGCCAGACATTTTGAGTTTTACCTTATTGGTTGCTACCTTTTTATATTCCTATAAATATTCTTGAGCTTTGTTCTGTCACATGATTTGGGTCAAAGTATTAAATATTTTCCCCCATTACTGAGGCAAGACCCTTCTTAGTATCCTAACATGCTCCCAAATGATAAAGTAATTATGAGCCAGAGGTAATCTGGCTGTTGAGGACACACTACTGCTGGCTCTGTGTGGGCACGAGGCACTCTTCATTCTAATCCTTTGGGGTGAACATTCTTTCCCTGGCCTCAGATGGTTTCCTCACACACACACATGCATTGATCAAGACTCAACTGAATTCCCACAGGGAACCCTCGGCAGATTTCTAGGGTTTTCTCTCTGTGCAGCTCTTTCCTTCCCTCAAGCTATAACCATGTTGGTATCCCTGGACTTCCAACTCTGTCACCTTAACTCAAGAGGACTGCCAGGTTTCTGCCTGAGTTCCCCTCTCTCTGCACCATGGCTTAGAAACTCTCTCGAGGAAGGCTGTGCTATCATAGTGTGCTTACTTTTAATAATACAAAAAATATTAAATTTTATGAACTATTAAAAAAAAACACTATAAGCAAGTATAAAGGCCAATGTGAGATTGTGGAAAAATATTTGTTACATGTATAACAGAAAAAAGATAAATATTCAAAATAAAATATAAATCATTAAGGGGAAAAAAAAAAACCCAGATAATAATGGTCAAATTCACAGAAGAAGAAATATACATGGTCAAAATACATATAAACTTATACTTGACCTAATTATTCACCAAGGTAATGTAAATGAGGTATAATTTTTTCTGTTATCTGATAGTAAGCAATAAAAAGATTAATAAATTTCAGTGTTGGCACAAATGCATGGCAATAGAGAGTCACGGAGATTATAAATAATTGGACAGCCTTATTTGAAGAGAAGTTGTCTATAAAAAGATTAGACGCACATGCTGTTTGACTCAATAATTCCAATTCTGGCAGTCTGTCCTATATTTACACCTGTTTGTAGACATGCATACAAATTTTTAAAGAAGGATTCACTGAAAATAAAATTGGAAACCAAAAAATTGGAAACCACCTAAATGCCCATCAATCGAAAATGGCACAGTGCACTGTGGCGCATCCATATTGCAGAAAATGATCAAGCTACTAAAGAGAATGTGGTCCTGTATGATTGACATCTGGATATTTCTAAAATTATTAGTGAAGTGAAAAAAGTTACAGAATAATACATCTAGTAAGATCCCATGTAACATTCCATGAGAGTATATATTCTTATGAAGATGTAAAAGCTTAAAAAAAAAAACTGGAAGGCTGTGAATTCAATGTTCATCCCTGATTACCTCTGGGAGAGAAGGGGACTTGGGAGCCGGCTAGAGGGAGACTTGCATACTCTACGTGACTTCTGGACTGCTTGAGTTCTTACAATATGTGCTATTTGTGTCACTGTAAAATTAAAGCACAGGGAAAAGGAAGTGCCTAAACAAAGGAGAGAAAAAGAAAGTCAAAGAGTGAAGGAATGAAAGAGGAAAATGCAGCCTTGAGATCACGACCGCCTGGTGCGCGGCATGTGGAGCACTTAAGTTGGTTTATTCATTTGTGATCTGTTTGGAGGGGACCACAGGAAACAGAGGAACATAATAGAATTTTAGGGGTTTTGTAAGTAGTCATTATTGATTTGTGGAATGTGGATTTGGGGCCGCAGGATGAGATTAAACGTGTAAGAGAAGCAATTCCATTTGAGGATGAGGGAAGGCAGAGGCTTTCAAATCTTCAGCTGATTGTTAAGGACAGACAGGTAATATAAAAATCTAATGTAAGAAAATGTAGTTTAAAAAATGAGAAATCCATTTCTGAACTCATTTAAGCTTTCTCCCCAGATCTGAGATGAAAGCTCATCAGCTGTAAATACCCAGTGCTTTCCAGCGTGACCGGGTTTAAATTAAAATGAAAAAACCTGGAGTTTGATGGGAAAGCAGGGGCCCATGGTGTGAGCCTGTGCCTGGAAAAGGAGGAGCAGAGGCTAAGCCTCCTCCCAGGTCCCATTTCGCCTGGCTCCAGCCCTCTTTCAAATTCTGGATTTTTATGGAATGTTTGTTTAAGCAAAAATTTGTCACTGGGCCAACAGCCCCACCCAGCAATCAGGATGCACCAAGTATGATCACGTTGTACAGCCGGGCTTTGCGTGACAGTGGCGGAAGAGTCAGGCTCTCCTGGGTGATGCTACCAGCCCCTGAAACTGTCCTCTCTCCGTCTCTTCCTCCCTCCCTCCTTCCCTCCTTTTCTCCTTCCCTCCTTCCTTCGTTCCTTTGTTCTTTCATTCTTTTATTCAACGCAACAATTTATTGAGCAGTTACTGTGTCAGGCATTGTTCTAGTGCAGATACTAGAAATGACAGTGACCACAACAGAGGAAAAGCCCTCACGGCTATACTTCCTTCCCTTATAGCCTATTTTCAGGATTCAAACTTCTGAATATAAAAATTGGCTTTCATATCAGGGAGAGTATTCGTGGATGGTGAATTTCTTTTTGTATTTTCTAGTAGTACTTGTAGTATTCATTGCAAATGAATTAACATTTTGGTTTATAAACTAGGCCCTCATTACTTTTACTTAGCAGGAATTAAACTCCCTGGATAGAATTCTGTTTGTACTGACAAAATTCAGATTAGGGACCTGTACCTCTGAGGATTACATCCAGAGTTCTGCTGCCCTAAAGGCCCTGGCTTGGTTCCCTCCTGGAATTAAATCTTTTCCTCATCTCTCAGACACCTCTGTATACTCAGTCCTTAGTGAATGGCCCCAGTCACTAATTAATAAAAAAAAAAAAATGATCAGAGAACTTGAAATGAGAGACGGGATGGGAGGGACAGCTCTCTAACACACAGCAGAGGCAGATCTGGGGTGGTGGCCCTTAGTGGCATGCACCATCTACTCATACATTCTGAAATTCCTTCAGATGGGATTTAGGTCCTCCCCAGAATCTGTTGCCACAACTATGACACTCCTCTCTGAGCTTTTAAAAAAAAAAATAAGTCTAGGTCTCTTCGATTACTGACACTTTTTATAATAATAATAACCGCTAACATGTTTAAAGTACTAGTGTAAGTTAGGAACTGTAATTAGTACTTTACGTCCTCACTAGGAGGTAGGTGGTGTTACTATCCTCATTTTACATAGGAGGAAACTGAGGATTAGAAGTCAGCCACCGAGGGAGGCATCCGCTTTCGGTCACCAAAATCAGGCTTTGGAGCCTGACAAGCCCCGGGCCCCAGCTGTGACACACTTGCCACAGTCAATGTCATCCTCTGAAGGACCCTGACACAGCCAGTGGCTGTAACTCCTTACTGGGCCACTTCTTTATAATCCAAATTCCCATGTGCTGGAGAAGAATCTGTAGCCCGGGGGATGAGATGATTTGCCCCAAACCACGTTTATTAAGTACCTTGTCAATCGGAGGTTGTCTGGGAGTGAGGGCAGGAGGGGGAAGGGATCACAAAGGGGCCTGAGGATACTTTTAGGAGCGATGGTTATGTTCTCTATCTTAATTATCGTGGTGTCGTCACAGAGTGTGTGTGTGTGTGTGTGTGTGTGTGTGTGTAGAGAGAGATCAAGAGATCGATATAGTCAGAATTTATCTAATTGCACACTTTAAATCTGCAGTTCACTGTATGTCAGTAAATGTGTCCTATATCACATCATTTTTAAAAACCCTTAAACATTAAAAAAAAGTAACGGTGATAATACACTGTACTAGTTATCTATTGATTTGCCCAAAGTCTTTTATTTAGTAAGTTATGGGTCCAGAGCTGGATGCCAGAATCTGACTGCAGAGCTCATGCTCTTAACCACTGCATTCTGCAGCCTCTCGGCTCTTATTACTTAAACGAATACAAAAACCATGTAAAACATGGGGATGTGATGCACAAGATTGTCCTGAGGGTTGAGTGGCACACGCTTAGCAGGAGGCTGGCTGTTGATCTGCCTTAGCTGAATAAACTCCATTTTGTTCATTTCCCCTTTCAAAATCTGGTAGCTTCCACCAGATCAGTTGAGAGCGGCAGAGAACCTGTTGATCCTGTTGCTCTATCTGTTCTACACTTATGCGTCCATTCAGCAGCTTATGAGTGCATTAATTTTTTTAGCATCCAAGGTAAACTGTTGCTCATATTAATTTTATAGCCACCTAAAATTGATTTTTTAAAGATGAATTATTCTTAAGCAAGCCTTGTCCCATTTTTGTACTTATACAGAGGTAATTTTGGTATATTTCTTTCTAGTCTTTCTCTAGACATAAATTTACATATACGTGTTTATGTAAAAATTCATGTATACATTTCTGTTCCATAACCTTGTTTTTATTAATATATATCATGAATATTTCTCTGTGTCATGCATAGTATTCCATTACACAGATGTACTTTATTTAATCCATCATCCCTTGGAGAACTTTTATGGTCTTTTCCATATGCCTAACACCACATTTTTAATATTGACTCCTTAGGTCACCCAGACAAATAACTTCCCAATGTGCCTAGTTCCTAATGATGCAGTTCTAAGTCTTGTCCTGCTGCTGTTGTTCAACAATGCAAGAAGTGCATCTGTAAGATCTCCTGAGGGGAAACATTTTGCTAAGCAGTATTTAAGCTCCCTCTCATGCAATTCTTTAGGAAATGTCATTTTAAACACTACAGAAACAGAACCCATTTATATCCGAGGACATGAATATGCCTATGAGCTTATGCAGATAGTTTCATATTTGCATGGCATTAATATTTTTAATGTGTTTTACCATGTACAAGATACATACACTATATCATGTAATCCCCAAGCCCATTTTACCAATAAAGTAACTGAGGCTCATTTTTTTGAAACTACCTGTCCAGTAAGTGGCCGAAAAGGGACTGACATCTGGGTCTTATGACTATAAACTCTGTATATGAGGACTACGTTCTGATTCATTAGCATTTCAGCACTAGGAGGTATTAGCATATCAGCTCTGCTCAAGGCGAAGTGGAGTTTCCTCATCTTAGCTCTCATTAATAAAAATTATCTTGCAGGAAAGTATTGCTACAAAACTTGATTAGTTAAAAACCAATAGCCTAATTCCAACATCAAGATATATAGGCATTGATTTTGTTTGGTGAAAAGTGCAGCTCAGGAGGAGCCCGGGCCAGCCCTAAGCACTGGCCCTGTCATCCCTTGCAGATGCTGAAATGCTATCCTTAACGCAGTGTCATTTAGAGGTGGCAAAGTCCTTAACAGCTGTGAACATTACAAGTGCAACAATAAAACATGATTTTTCTCCCCTGGAAAATGCCCTTGTTACAGTGCTCCAAAAATGAGTTAGAGATGATTTCTTTGTTGCCCCTGTGGACCTTTAACTGGAATATATTTAAGGCTTTCTGTCACTCGCATCCTTATAAATTTATTCTTGCCAGGTCTAGCCACGTAACAGGCTCCCAGAGTGAAATATGAGAATGAAAACAGAAGCAGAATCAGGTGCTGACACATTTGCCAGAGGAATTCAGAGTGAGGGAGACAGTCCAAGGCAAAGAGGTGAGCCCAAGATAGAGTATAGCAGGCGGCCTCCGCTGTTTCCCCCTTATTCTGCCATCATTCAGGTGCTGTAAAGCTGAGCAAACGAGAGTAACGAAAGGTTTGATTGTGTTGTCATGCCTTGGCTTCACTGCCAATCATACATCCCACAATAAAGACGAAAGCACATGGCACTTCAACTCAGGGGATGGAAGATCAAAGGAAGATGCTGAATGGTTTGACCTTGGCCACGTTACAAAATCAAATTGCCTGCAAGAGCCCCATAGCAATCGGATTTTGTCATGGGTGAGGTCTTTTCCAGTAGACAGAGACGCCATACCAATCCAGCCATGCAAGTCCCAAGAAATTTGAACTGGAAATATTGTCTTCAAAGGTGATTTTGGAAAATAGGGCTCCAAAGTCAGGGAGACTTAAAGAGACAGCTGTCCTTAAGCACTAATATTTGATTAGTGAGGGCAAGAGGGAATGTGTTACATGTGGTAGAGCTTTCACAAACTTATTTTATCTTAAAATGTTTTTCAAGTTTTATGCAACTCTCTGTGATTAAAGTGTTCTCCAGATAGTCTGTGTATCTGAGAGGCCTTTGGAGAACTTTGCTGTTTTCCTGTGACTTTATGAATCACCCCAAAAGGTCACATTAGTGTGTTTGTCCTTTGATTCAATTCAATCTATAGCACATCTACTGAGTGCATTGTGTGATGGATTTGGGGGGTGGTGAGGGATAAGATATCTAAGGCCTGGTCCCTGCCCTCCCAGAACTCATCATCACCACAGAGACACTCGGAGTAATGACTGGAATGCACTGAGATAAGGGCTGGACTCTGAGCTGGCACTGGGGAAGCTCAGAGACAGGACAAGTTATTCTGCCTGTAGACTTGAAAGAAGGTTTTCAGGTGCCAAAGAAGCTGATCTCAGAGCCCTGGAGGCAGAGGAAGTGTATGCCTAGGTTAGTGACTGGGCATCTCTGCAAGACAGTGGGCAGCATGAACTGGCCAGCAGGAAGGAAGGGTGGATGTGGGGAAGGGATGTGCAAAAATTAACACAATAACAGAAGGAGCAACAGAGAGTGGTTTTTAAAATAATAGTATTATTTAAATTAATATGAGAGTAGTAAATATTCTCCTGGCTAAAATATTACACAGTGGGAGTTCTTTTTAAAAATTCACTGGAATAATAGAAAAGAACATTAATTTAAGAAAGCATATCACCAGCAGAGTTTGCAGTTTGGGGTTTCGGCCACAACAGTTACTCTTCAAATCTTCATAGCACTGTAACTGAGGTCAAGCTCATACCACTCGCCACAGGACAGCCAATAAGTCAAGAGGCAAGGTGTTGGGGCAAGGAAAGTGACTTTTATTCAGAAAGCCAGCAAACCAAGATGGCGGACTAACGTCCCAAAGAGGCATCTCAAGTTAGTATGAACTTGAGGCTCCTCTTTATCTTAAGGAAAAGGGAAGAGGGGGAGGAGTTAGGTTACAAGAAGTAACCAAGGAGCGCAGATATATGGGTGTCTGCAAGGGTCCGAGGAGGTTGTAAAACTTCTTTGCTCTTGGTCAGTTAACTTTGGAGGATGAAGGTCATGATGTTCCTATAAATCATTAATAAAGCATTGTTACTCGTATGCATGCTTTCCTTATCTCCCCATGAGTTAGTTTTGGGAAAGGGACAATTGCCACCGTTCTTCTAGCCTGAGTGCAGATCTAAGCAGATACTTTTAACCTAAAGGATATTACCGCAGGGGGTCAGAAGCAAAATGGAGCTGGTTATGCTAAGCCTCCCTTCTACTGTTACAGCACCAATACTGAAGTACTGATACACATGACAACATTAACAGAACTCAAAAACATTGTGCTCAGCAAAAGAGACCAGTCACGAAAGACCACATATTGTTTGATTCCATTTACGTGAAATATCCAGAATAGGCAAATGTATAAAGACAGAAAGTAGATTCGTGGTTGCCTGGAGCTGGGTGGGGTAGAGAGTGACTTCTTACAGGGATGAGTTTTATTTATGAAGTTAAAAAAAAAGTTGTTCTAAAATGAGAATATGATATTAGATTAGATTAGATTATACTCTGTTACTATACTAAAATTGACTTATATATTTCAAATAAGTGAAGTTTACGGTATGTGAATTATATCTCCATAAAGCTGTTTTTAAAAGTCTTCTTAGTCCCAGCTTTACATGGCTAACCACAAGTTTTGCTTGTAGCTTTAGACAATAACCAGAGGGGGGGAAGATGACCTGCCTGGGCTGTGCCACATGTGTGTTGAAATGAATCCTGGCTGGCAGCAGGTGACCCTTTCTGAACTGCATCACCAGCCTTAGGTCCCCGCATAGCTCTGGGCCACCCTGAGCTGCCCAAGGGTGGGGGGCCAGGTCAGCTCCTGTGCTGAGACATTAGCAGGAAATGATCAGAGCATGAAGATCATTTCTAACAGTAAGCCCAGGGCAAGACCAGAAAACATCGTGTATTGGAGAGAGAACTGGCCTCAGGAAAGAGACCAGGGTCATGACCCAGCTCAACTATGTACTTAATAGTCGTGTGGCTTGGGTCAAATCACCTCATCTCCGGGCTTCAGATTCTTCTCGAGCACATGGGAATTTGGATTGTAAAGAAGTGGCCCAGTAAGGAGTGACAGCCACTGTCAGGAGCCTTCAGAGGATGACACTGACTGTGGCAAGTGTATCACAGCTGGAACCCTGGCCCTGGGCTTCTCAGGCCTTGAAGCCTGAGTTTGGTGAGTCTGAAAGCTGACCCCCCTCCTTCAGTGGCCAACTCTAAGCATGCCCATGGGACTTTGACTTGGGACTTTGACTTACATGCCAGCTTGCTGATTTATAAATTCACAGCAAGAAACATGATTGCCAACGGGACTCAGTTCCCATTTCTTCCAGCCAATGTGCCCACTCCCTTCAAAAAATCTAAATCAAATGCCAAATTATGATCAGAAGGGTACTCAGTGGGCACTAAATCACAAGAGGAGATTCTGAGCTCTGGTAAACCAGAGGTTCAATTTATGGTAGCAATTTATTTATCTAATTCTAGGAGAGGCTAAGCCAGGTTGTGTGCTTAGGTCAGAGCTGCTCTCTGGAAGTGCCTGGAATGACACTTCCTACCTGACACAAGAATCTTTTTACCAAACTCATCAATGACCCCACTATCAAAAGATCAGCATCTTATTAAGTTCTTCTTACTGTCTATGAGAGTATAGCCAACTTTTGCTCTTTTTATTTCTGTCTCAGGAAACATTATCTCCAAGGTCTCTTTTTGCATAATCTGGTCTTATTCATTGCAAGTAAATTCTGTAGTTTACCTTTAAGAATTTGGGAGAGTTTTGCTATATATACCTTAAAGCAGATAATCACATAGTATCATCATATGTAACTTACATATGTATATATATGTGTACATGTTTATATATATACACATATATAATCATGCTTACATATAATCATGGTCAAGCAGATAATATATCATCATATAGCCAATAGTAAGAGCATACTAATGATTGTGAAAATCAAATAAGATAATGTGTATTCACCGTGCATTGAAAACTATAAAGCATTTTCCTCATGCAAGATATTAATCACCAGCCCTGGGATTGGATCGTATTTGGGGCTATCACCATACACAACCTAAATACACTGGAGTTGTGGGACTTGGTGCTAAGGACCAGCTGGAGAGGAGGTGATTGCCCAAGGCAGATGTCTCAAACTGCATACCCTTGGGACAGCTCAGGCCCATAATGTGTTTTTGTAAGGCTTACAGAGTGTTTTTAGCTTTTCAATGGATTGCCAATGTTTAAAAATTAGAAGAAATCACATTAAAGGACATATTTTTTTCACTTCTGTTGAAAAAATAGAATATCCAGCAAGGCTAGGCTCATATGCTTGCATGACAACAATAGCAACCTCTTGAGAGAAGGTGTGAGCTCTCCAGCATGCCGCAGACCTCACCACTCCCTCTTGTCTTACTCCAGCCTGTTCTACTCATTTGCTTTACTGGATTGGCATGTTTAGGCATTTGAGTTGTGACCCCTGAATGTGGAATGATTTCACGGGTTCTGAGAAAGTTCCCCCTTGCAAAAACCTCTTCTATTTCCTCCTTGATAGTTTTTATTAATTTATAAAGACTAAGGGCTTGCATTCCACAAATAGATAGAAGAGCTCATACCCCAAGTAGAGGTAAACTATTCATACTAAGTTGTAAAATTGTTGATTTGGGCCCCTTTCTGGGTAGAAATTTTACACGAGTTGGGAGAAAGACTTCTTTCTGCCTCTAGGAGGCAGGCCAGTGAAGAGGTCTCAGAGACAGAAGGAATCAGGGAAGAAAGAAGGTACACAGGTGATGCTAAAAGCAAACCTGCATCTATACTATTTGATAGTTTTCCTGGAATTAATCTCTTTTAGGACAGACTCAATTCTCCATGACGTCTTGAAGACTAAGTCCTAATCTGCAGTCCCCTGGAGCTGCACCAACAAGAATGTGTTGTTGGTTTTGAGCTAGCACAATTCTGTAGTAGGGAATGATTATAACAGCCATAGAGCAAGGACTATTACCCTACCTGTCAGGCCCCGTGGAGGGCTGATCAAAGGAGAGAGAAAGCTTGTGACATATTGCTTCTATACACCAAAATGGCTCACGTGAAGCAGTGATTATGATCATTTTCTTGATGTGGAGTTGATAAAGGTTTATCAGCCATGATACATTCTCTGAAACATGCAAGGAATTTGCTAAAGCTCACTGGGAAATGAGCCAGTTGTGCTATTTTGTCTTTTGTCATTTTACTGGAGATGCAAAAGTGTACACACAGGTCCTTCATAATGAGCAGTGCTGTGGTAGTGAAACCAGCCCTGTAATGAACAGGATTGCCCTGGCTCATGATGCTGACACAGGTGAGATACGAGATAGGAGGCTAATGGGTGCTTGGGCGGCAGGTCACCCGCCAACAGGAAGTGAAGAATTGCAGGAGTTACCTAGGTAATTCTGGAAAAACAGAAACCCTCTCTATTTTCTCACTAATTGTACCAGTTACCTATGTCACTTTGAATGTAGGCAGCTCGCCTACTCAAACACGGCAAGCCAACCTATTCCTGGCAGATCTAAGGAAGGAGGAGGCCGGGTGACCTCTGAGATTAGACATAAATGCCACTTGTCATGTTTTTATTATTATTTTCTACAGGATAAAATTTTAGCCTGTCCTTTGGGAAGTTATCATAAATGTTTTGCCTAATCTAGTTTTCTCCAATGTAAAAGAAAAAGCTAAGGATTTTATCATAAGCATCACTAAATTTATTTGAACACCTGGGTAGGGTCTAAGCGTGGAGAACCTAATTTATCTGGAGGGAGCATATTCAGGTACACATAGAAGAAATTAACATTCTTCTTAAACATTAACAGCTTAAGAGTGTGATGGCTGGGGTTCAAATCATAGCTTCACCAATTACTAACTATATCACTCTGAGCAAGTCACTTGACATGTCTGTGCCTCAGTTTTTTCATCTGTTTAATGGGATAATGACAGTACCAACATTACAGAGATGTTACGAAGATTAAATAGGTCAAGATACACAAAGAACTTAGAATAGTGCCTGGCCCACACAATGTACTCAGTAAGTGTCAGCTAATTTATGGTTTATATATTTATACACATCTATGTGTTCTTGTAGAAGTAGGATAGTTAATTGAAACAGTAAGTTATTTAAAACACATTTATCTACATTATGAGTAAGGGCAAAGCAATTTTGTACAAATAAGAGCGTTCATCAGGTATCCTTCTTAAAGATTGCAAAAGTAACAATTTGGTGTGGTTAAATAAGAACTTGTTTTCTCCTTTGCTTAAGTTCATTCTGGGCTTGCTAGTTATGTTAAAAGACTATGTGCTCTTTCCAAAGTAGTATTTTCCATGCTGGATTAAATAAATTCTTTGTAGAACATTTTCACATTCTGATGTGATAATTTCTATTATACTCAGGGTAGTGAGAAATCTTCTGCTAAGTTTCTGGAATGAAAGTTATGAAGATTGGGCTGGGCACAGTGGCTCACGCCTGTAATTCCCACACTTTGGGAGGCTGAGGCAGGAGGATCACTTGAGGCCAGGAGTTCGAGACCAGCCTGAAAAACCTAGTGAGACCCTGTCTTTACAAAAAATAGAAAAATTAGCTGGGTATGGTGGCAGGTGCCTGTTGTCCCAGCTACTCAAAAGGCTGAGACGGGAGGATCGCTTGAGCCCAGGAGTTTACGGTTTCAGTGAGCTATAATCGCATCACTGTCCAGCCCGGGCAACAGAGCGAGACCCTGTCTCAAAAAAACATAAAACAAATAAAAAAACAAAGGTATGAGGATTGGCATCGATATTGGAAACAGTGGAAAAGAATCAGAAACTCAACCACAACAATGGAAGCTTCAACCTAACTGTTCATTTGCTCAGTGTTTATTCTACAGGCAGCCCTAGGAGGTGTTAGTAAGACTTGATGCCATGCCTTTTATAGGTAGAATATTAATAAGCAACCCTTCATATTTATTTATTCGTGTCGATTTCCTTATACTTCATTAGGAATCCTCTACCAATATCCCTGTCCCATTTTCTGTTTCTATCAGGTAAGTCAACTTCTGAGTTATAAAATCTCTAAGTCTCTCAGCCCCTACATGATACTTAATGATATTCTTTATATCCAAAATGGCCCTGTCTCCTCTTTCCTTATTGGCTTAGATATTGTTTCTTGTTCAGAAATCAATAGTCTCCTCTTGTGGCACAGGGCCTGAGTATCGTCTGGTATTACGTTGCTTTCATACTTGTGACTCCAGTTTAAGCCTTGAATAGTAAGTGTAGCAATCAGGAGAAAAATCAATCATTCTTTGTCCAAATGGCCCCACATATATCTCAGAGATGGCTCTAAACACTTGTTAGAACTATGTTCATTTGACATTTATCACATTTAAAAATACCTAAGCATGAAAGCCACATTACAAAATCCAGTTAGGGTTTAAACTGTCTCTGAGGTATAATGTGAATGAAAATACACTGAGAAAGTTTGGGCCTTGATTTAGGTTTGAAAAATTCTTTGTGTACATCTTCCTCTAAGAGATTCACAGGGCTCATTTGCATACCCTTGTGCTCTGAGTAGCACATGGTAATGAAATAGGTTAACCTTATTTAATCTAATATTTTCTTTTTTTACCATGGGAACCCAGATTAACCTGTCACCAAACAAATAATCTGCAAACTCTTTGAGAAAGCAGATCTAAAAAGTTGACTATTTCCCTGTAGCTACCTGTGATTAATGCTAATAAAAGATTTAATTCTTCTCTTAATACTAATTGATTTTAATTGTGGGAAATATCCTGTGATCTTGTATTTCTCATTCACCATCCTGACCTTGTCCACTGAATTTCTCATCATTCTTCAAAGGGCAGCTTAAGTGCTTTCTTCTTCTTGAAACTTTTTCTCATCCTCTCCTTGTTTACCCTTAAAAGCAATTTTCTACAGCTCTCTCATCACATCCTGATTTTTATTATAATTATGTGTACACCTATGTGTTCTGAAGTTAGAAATGGTACAAAATTCCTTTTTAGACTCCCTATAAGCGTAGTTTAAAATAAGTACTTAATAAATATTTTTTTCGCTAAATTTTGAGGCATCCGTTTTTATAAGGCTTCCAAGAATTCATTCACCAGAAATCATCTTTTAAGGCCACAACCTTATTTGCCATCCAAAATATCAAATGTTAAGGAGTAGTGTTAATTATTTCCTCTATGAGGTCAGGCCTCAAGAGGGGTTGCAAATCCTTGATCATACAATTCTAGTAGAGTCACTGTTCCATGGCTAATTACTTATTAGTCATTTCATTGCTAATTTGATTAATCACATTAATATAAACCTTTATGTTGATTTTGTAAAATGCATTACAAGATAGGTCAATATCCTGGCCCTCATTATACGGATGGGGAAAGAAGACATAAAAAGTTGATGTGATTGATTACCTCAAGGTTATTCTTTATGGCAAAGACAGAACAAAATAAACACTTATCCTAGTCAATTTCTAACACACTGAACATCTTCTGACTGTAACATTGGGAACTAAGGAAATGCATGTTTTTGCTAAATATGTACCTTGTCCAGTACAGATGCAGAAATGATGTACAGCCAATGGCATTTTGTAGCAACAGTCATTTCAAGATGGTGGACTGACCCACAAATGGAATCTGATTTGATATCAAATATGTGTGTGTAACACTAGGAAGCTTAAGCATATATTTCTATAAATATTAGATTTTTAATAAAATAATTTAATATGCTAAGAGGCATTGTGAATTTCCAAGATGGTCTTGGAAATGTAGTCTTTCCAGATGTCTTTGTCTATGAAGCCAACTGTATGAAATATTGCTCTACATTCTCCACATTGTGTGCTATCACTCTGCTCCCAGAGGAAGCCTCTTAACCAATCTGTACTAGCTGTCTCATTCCTGTGGTTCATCCCTCTGTGGCAGTAACTGCCAGCTGTTCACCAACATTGGTTCCTCCCTTCTTTAATGGCAGCTGGATATGTGACTACCCAACCCTATCTGTCAGCCTCCCATGCGGCCATAGGACTAGTTTCTCCATTGGAATGTTTATGGAAGTGATGTGCATAATGGACAGGCTTGGCCCCGAAGGGTTTCCCAATGTGCTCCTCTATGCTCATCCCATGTCCTATGGCCACATGTTGAAGATGGCAGAGCTAGTGCCCAGCCTAGGTCTTTGGAGAACCGAGTGGAGCAGAGCCCCGGCCACCTGGTACACCCTGATTGGATTATGTAAGAAAAAAAAAATTCTATTACGTTTGAGCCATTACAGTTTCGGTCTATCTGATATAGCAATTTCTCCTGTCTTAACTGATATACTCACACTCCTGATTTCTCTTCCCCGAGCCAGATTCCTCTGCCACAAAATCTGTGACTCCCCTCACACCTGGTTGCCTGGACCAAGGTTCCATTTCTCTCCATCCCCTCGCAGCCCCCACAAGCTCAACTAAGGAGCTTGGGCCTCTGACTGGCTTTTCCTGTTTCTAGTTGCCAGCTTTACCAGAGATGTCTCTTTCCTCTGTCGGATACTTTGAGTTTGGAAGAAATTCTACTATGTTGGCCAATCTTTTACATCACCCATATGTATATATTCCCCATTAGCACATAACTCAAAACTAACATGACAGTTTTAAAATAGAGTTTATTCGTATTTTTTATTTAAAATATAACAAGTGCTCATTTTAGAAATTTTAGAAAATATGGATAAGCAAAAATGAGAAAACAAAATCACCTCTAATTTCGCCACCCAGAGATAATCACTAGCAGTGGTTTGGTGTGTAACTCACTGGTCATATATAACATAGTGAAGTTGAAAATGAAAATTTTGGTCTATTTAAAACCACAGGCCTTCTGATTTCCACATAAATGAAATATACCAGAGAGCCCCAGGAAATTAATTGATTTTAAAGAAGGGTAAATATCAACTTTTAGATGAGGTCTAAAAATCTGTGGGCCCACAAGATAATTTGCTTTTAAGTTTCTGCTAGGCCCAACCATAGGGATAGATTTGTGGTTACTTCAAGCTCTCTCGCAAAGCTCCGTTCTGTGAAACCCACTAGACTATGAGCAATTTGAGGGCTGTGTGGGGCCTTTTCTCGTGTTGTATCCCAGCACCTGGTACACATTATGATCTCTGGAAATGATTTTTGAATTAGTATGGCCATGGACAGTTTGTAAATTCTGTCTTCAAGCATTTCTTAGGGAGATAGTAATGTAGCATCCTATACTGAATTGCCTGAGACTTGAAAATGCTTTTAATGAAGAAGAAAGAAAAAATAATTTCTGGAGATCTTCCCACATGGTTATTTTTACTTGCTTCTCTGCTGATACTTTTTTCTCTATTTTGATTGCCTTTATCTTCGTTTCTGCTTTTTGGCAACATTGGCAGGCCCTGGAGCTCATCCACAGACAGAAAATTAGACTTAAAATGGATTTTTACTTGCGCTTGTGAAGATACACCAACTTTCTTATCTGCCTCTAGGCCTTCCATCCTTCACTGGTGAAATGAGAGAGTTGGACTCAACTGCCCCCTTCGTGCCTGCCTTCTGGCTTTTACACTCCAGGATTCTATAGATCTGGCCAACAGAACACCCCTTAAAGATTCTCAAGAAAGGAGAAGGCTAAGGCTGAGCAATAAATCCATTTGGTGACTACCATTGACAAGTGCCTGGAGCAGTGACTTATTCTCGAAGAACACCCCTTCCCTGTCAATGCTTAGTCAGCAGGGAAATTTGCTGGAAAGGCAGTGGTAGGATAATTTGTAAGTCATCTTTGGTAGGATATCAAGAATCAGTACTCAATCAGGTGGGAGCCGTAGACATATAAAATCTTAAACTACCTTAGGAATAGATCAAACAACATGCAATACAGACTTCCAGAAAAATCTCACTACAGGTAACATTTTAAGTCTTTCCCCTAACATTGATATTATGAATTTTTTTTATATTCCATAGGAGAATAGCCTTAACTTCAAATGTAATAATTTAAAAAGTTTAGTACTTTAGGCTGTCAGCTGTAGCTTCAGAATTTAGGTGGCTTTGTCGTGACGAATAGTTTTTTCAAAGTTATCTACTTATAATAGCTGCCTTATAAAAGTTCTGCCTTTGCAGAACATTTTGAGGTGTGAGGCTTGTCTAAGTCTGATTAATCTTCCTTTTACCTCAACACTGGGCACTGACTTCACAGAAATCCAGAGGATAAATGAATAGGGCCTCTCTGGAGCTTCAGTTTGTCCAAAAATCACTTTCAATATGAAGAACCCGGTAGTCAGAATCAGTGTCCCTTCCTGCAATTGGACTGATTTCCCATGTAAGATCCTGAGTCCAGCCAAAATGCCTTAGCCCACCCTTGAGCTACTGAAGCTCAAGATCCTCATAAATCAATCTGCTTGGAACCTCCAGACTTATGGCTAATCCTTAGCTGCACCTTTTTAAGTTTTCCATCGAAAAATATCTTTTAGTGTTACTGGAATTCACAGGAAGTAGGTAATAAATGGGAGAGGATGCTTTATGAGTAAGATGGGTTTGAAAAGTTCTGCTCGGATCTCTCCATGCATTGCTCCTGTCTTCAGAGTTGGCCAGCCCTCTCCTTAGGGGATGCAGATTTGCACAGGCCCCTGAGGACACAGGAGGCAACTGTACCATAGGAAGCGGGCTTCCCTTCATTTGTGTATAGACAGATAGAAAATTGAATAGATGAGAAAAATTGATCCAACCAAAGTGAACAAGCTGGGAATGAGGCTCAGAACCTGGGGAGTGCCCCACCCACCCACCTTCCCTTGGCCCGTGGCTCATTCTGCACCCAAACCTTTGCACGCACTGCTGCTGTGTCCAGGAAGTGGGTGAGCATCACCCACAGCATCTATAGGATGAGTTCACCTCTGGTCTCCCCACACCTACCCACCTCTACCAACCTCTCCATTGTTCTTTATTTTCCCCTTTACCTTTTAGTCATGTCTGTTTCCTTCCTTCCCAGTCTGGATGCTTTCAGCGCATCCCCCATCTCACAACAAGAGGGAAAACATTATCATGGTTTAGTTGTTCAGCCAATCAGTCAGTCCATTAAAACCTACTTCAGGTATTTATCAAATAATTACCCATGCACTAGCATGTCAACTATTAATATTAGAGCTATGACTAATTGACACAGAGTCCAGGAAGAAAAAGTTGGGGACTATATGGCATCTGGTACAAATGGCATAGAAAAGTAGATGTTTGTATGATTGGCTGCCTTTCCTAATTTTATAATCACTGCTCTTTATCCTCCCACAAACCTTCAATTCATGCTATTGTGTAGAGAGATATAAGTCAAATCCAGGTGTTTAACAAGTAGATTTGCAGGACAACTTGGTAGTAACCCATATATTGCTAGAAAGCACAGCGCCAGTCTACAGAGAGTTGAAAGGAGGTACCCTGATAGGGCAACACAAATGTGACATTAAGAGTAAGACCTGGACTCCACTTACCAGCATCACCACTTACCTGCTGCGGCTTCATGGGTGAGCTCCCTCAACTCCCTGAACAAGTTCCCTTCCGTGTAAAATGGAGACAGTAATGCCTACTTCATAATGCTATTGTGAGGAATAAAACCATATAGGAAGAGCTCAGTAAATATTATCTCCTCCCTTCTTGCTTTCTCCATGCTGAGCAATGGCCATAAGACCTGCACATGGGTTACAGGAGATGAAAGGAAAGTGTCTCCCATCTTATCTACCCTGAGAATATCACTTCACACGGGTGCTATGCTTGGTAGGTGATTTGGAAATTTAACTCGTCTTTTGGGGCACACAGTGTGGGGAGAACAGACCCTACAAACAGAAAGTGGCCACTGACCGATCTGAGATAGAGGGAGTATATCAGCCAGGACCCAACGGGGATGGCAGGCGATGGGAGGGATCTTTTCCACTGCCTGTGATACCTCAGATTGTACTATTAGAGAGTCATTCCTTTGACTGAAGGTCTTTGTTCCTAAAAAATGCTGATATTCCCAAGAGAACAGCACATGAAACCTTATCATCCATGTGCATAGTTTGTTTCTCAGTTGTGCTGTTATTCTCCATAATGGTATTTTTTTTACCTGTATGAAATGTCACATGCTCAGATGCATTCCTTTTATAGATCTTTAAAGCTGATAACCTGAACCAAAATGCACATTTTTAGTGTTTTATTTTTCTTTTTTTGCAATAATTTCAAAGGTGTAACTGAGCTTAGCTGTAAATTGCTGGTTTTAGCTCTTCAAGGCAGGCAGCATTTGATCATTGACAACTCTGTTTTCTTCATTGTTTCCTGCCTAAAATCTCCATAGCCTCTATAAATATGTAAATTACCAAAATCACTAGTTTCTGCATCGCGTGACAGAGGCAGCTCAGAAAGTAGAAGTTATAATTTCAATACCAGATGTAGGCTAGACCTGTGATAGGCATCCATCTAAACTAGGCTTAGACGTGGATGGGGCAGGAACCCATTGATCTGTAGATGTGTTTATTTGGCCCTTGGAGGCTGCTTTTGTACACTAAAGTCCTTGAAGAATCTACACTAAATCCAAGTGAATAATGTTAATGTCATGGATAACGAAGGCCCGTTACATTCTTATGGTACTTCACGCCTTTGAAAATGCTTCCATGGTCTTTGTGAAAACCTGTGAGGTAAAGAAATTGGGAATATCCCCACTTGACATATGAGAAGACAGATTCAAGGAAATTACATAAAACTTAACTATTGAGTGGAACTAGAACAGGTACTGGCAAATTATGACTTTCTTTTTTCTTTTTTCCTTTTCTTTTGTGCCATCTGTCCTTGTAAATAAAGTTTTATTGGCGCTTTAGGGTGGAACAGCTGTCCTCATTTGTTTGCATATCGTGTGTAGCTGCTGTCACAGTGCAATGGTAAAGTTGAGTAGTTGTGATAGAGACTTTATGGCCCTAAAAGCCTAAACTATTTACTATCTGGTTCTCTACAGAAAAAGTTTGCTAAACACTGAGCTAAAACACAGGCATCCCAGGAATGCTCATTCAGCCTAAGGCGATTAAGCAAGTCTGTGCTCCATCTGAGGAACTTTGTCAGGTGTCTGTGTGGCCCCAGAGCACAGTGTTATGAGGCATTTATTATCCCCATCTGAACCAATTTAGCACTCTATTGTCTTGTTGTAAGGTGACAATTTTGTAATAAAGTGAAGAAGGATGTTTTGGAAGATTTTGTTTTCATTCATAAAACTTCAGGAAATTATCATCTAATCCCTCAAGGACCATTTCCCAGTCTGGTAAAAAAGAATGTGATCAGTAGGGTTTTGTGTAAGTTCTCAATGACCACACTTGGCCCATTTGAGTAACAGATACTCCCCTCGAATAGAAGGAATCACTCTCTCACCAAAATGAATGGTACCCTGGTGGCGCATAGTTCTCATGGCAGTGCAGACGCTCCTGTGATGGCCTGCCCCTTGGCCAGCTAGCTCGCAGGGCTCCTGGCGAGTGGCATTTCTGGAGAGAAGACTCCCCCTGAGGAAACACTGCTCTCACCTGCAAAGGGGTTGGCAGGAGGACTGAGGAGGGAGAGAATGTGTGAAAGAGAGAACTGGGTCTATAGCTTTGCTCCAGGAATTGCCACCGCTGCCTGGCTGTGGCCAGGTAGAAAATGCTACCAAACAAGGACCCAGAGCTAAAGGTAAGGGCAGTGGAAAGTTCGCTACAGTGAGTTACCTGAAAGACTCATGTTGCCTGGCCTAGAGATACCTATTATAAATGACAAAAAAAAACCACTCTGGATCTACATGTGCTCAGGGCACTAATCAAATGAGCCAGTTATTTGGAATCTTTCAGACTTATACACAATAAAGTGGAGTCGTGTCACGCCGGATGATTTGTGATGGCCAGTCTATATGGCCAGCACAAATCATCATTATAATGTTTAAAAAAAAATTTTTTTTCTTCCACCAATACAACAAATCACACATA
Source organism: Daubentonia madagascariensis (assembly GCA_023783475.1). Classification (NCBI taxonomy): domain Eukaryota; kingdom Metazoa; phylum Chordata; class Mammalia; order Primates; family Daubentoniidae; genus Daubentonia; species Daubentonia madagascariensis. The sequence continues at coordinate 18,975,725 of JAKFHU010001815.1, read as the reverse complement.
ATTAATGCGCAGTTATATTTCCTTGGGAGAAATAGTCAGCAGTTTTGTAAATATATTATGTAATGATATTTTCAATTATCAGGATGCTCAACATGCTAGTGAATATAAATAAAACCTGGGCTTGTTTTGTACCTCTTGACAGACGGTAGTAATTGTCAATGCTAGTCACATTTTCAGAAATAGAATACATCTCTTTGTGATGTTTTCTTAAGAATTGAATGTTCTGTCAAATACTATATGAGCTCCTTTGAGGTAGGTGAATATTATTCATCCTTGACTTAGCCTGTTACCTCTGGGCAAAATTATTTTTTAAAGGCTTGTATGTAACTGAACAGAAGGGCTTACAAAGGGATAAAATTGTGGAATGTTTTTCTACGATCTATTTTCCTTAAAATACCCATAGTGGATGAGTAGGAAGCTCCCTTTGGACCTTACCTTACCTGGGTGGCCACATAGATGCTGCAACAACACGAGTGTTTAGTAAAGATGTTTATTGCTTGGAGACTACTCCCTGACTGCCTCCTTATCCTACTGCCTTCCATTGCTGTTAAAAGTCAGGATTTCAAGTCAACTCACCAAAAGTTCAGACCTCTGTCATATAAAATTACACATCATCTGAGAGATCAGAGTGGAAAGGGACTTTGAAGATTCAGCCCTCTCCCTCGTTTACACTTGAAGACATAGTAGCTCAGGGACTTTGTCACTGGCCCATCATTGGTTAGCACAAAGCCAAAATTGGAACCCAAATTTAGGGCTTCTGCTCTACACTCCTGAGATCTTTAAGGCAAAATACCGTAGCAACCTCTGGCCAGCCCCTTCCTGTTGAATCCAATAGCATCTTCCCTGGAAATACCTTTCCCTTTGACCAAGATCACCCTTTTGCATATTCTAGGAAATCGAGGCAGAGTTACCTTCAAGACAATATCATGACCTTTGTAGTACCAGGTACCTATTGCTATGTAACAGACCACCCCAAAGCTAAGTGACCTAATATAACGACCATGAGTTATTGTTTATGAATCTGTGGGTCAGGAGAGCAGCTGATCTGGGTGGGACACAGCTGATCTCAGGCAAGCTAGCCATGCTCCAGCTGTCATCTGTTGGGTTGGTTGGGGCCTGGCAGATCTAGAAGGGCCTCATTCACATGCCTGGTGATTGGCTGGCTAAGGGTGAAGGATGTCACTGGGCCATGTGTCTCTAGTCGGTCTTCACAGTAGGCCAGTTTTTCTTTTTCACATGACAGGGACAGAGTTTCAAAAGAATAAGTGGAAGCAGCAAGGCCTCGTGAGGCCTAGACTTGGAATAGGAGCATTGTTACTGCTCCTGCATTCTATCGGCCAAAGCCAGTCAAAAGGCTAGTCCAAATACAGGAGGTGGGAAAAAATATTCCATTTCTTGGCAGCAAAAACTGCAAAGTTATATTGCAAAAATTGTGGGTATAGGAAGGAGTAGAGAATTTGGGACTATTTCTTGCAACCAGTTTATGTATATATGAACCTAGGCCTTAAGCCCTAATATAGGAATCATTTAAAACTAGAAGATTTCTTAAATATGATCTAGTCCAGCCCTCTCAGTTTATAAGTGGGGGAACTGAGGCCCTATCCAACAAATAGTTCCTGAATGCCCTCTTTGAGCCAAGGTCAAATCAGGTGAGGGAACTGCTTAACCTTTATTCGATAGAATATAAAAGGGTGAGAATAATCTCAGATCCATTTACAGATACCTAGGCATTTACCCTTCAACCCAGCAATTCCACACGTAGGCGCTTACCCTGAGGATACATTTCCAACAATAAGAAAGTACATACGCATAGGTTGTTCATTACAGCAGTATTAGTAATTGCATGACATTGGAAACTATCTAAATGTCCAAGCATAGAGAGTGGTTGAATGGACTATGGTACATATACACACTGGATTACTGTGCAGCTAGGAAAAGTAGTATGAGCATGATCTCTAAGAACTGATATAGAGTGATTCTCAGGATAAAATGTTAAGGAAAAACAGTGATATGCAAAATAACATATTCTACATTTTATATAAGAAATAAGGGAAATTATAAAAATATATGTATCTCTGCTTAACTTTACCAAAAAAAAACCCTCAGGAAGGATAATCCAGAAACGAATGAAGATGGTTAACCTCACGGTTGAGAGGTGGGGGAGAACAGGATGGAAAGGATGTAGCAAAGATAAATGCTTCTCTGATTATGCCTTTTTGTACAGTTTTCACATTTGGAAGCATTACACTCTATCCTTTCCATCCCAAAGTTAACCAAGGAGGTACATACATATTCAGAAAATAAAATTAAATCATTTAGGATGAGAAGGATTAAGAAAACCCCAAAATGAAAGCCAACTGAAACAAGTAAACCCAATTATATTTGAGATGGCTATCTCCACCACACTAAAGGGAGGAAAAAAAGAAAGGAAGAACTAATTCAGGTAATGTATGAATACAGTATTTGACTACTTATCCTCCGTATTGAGCAGATGGGAGGTGGGGGCAGAATTGCAGGCAAATGTTGGTATGGGAAGCAATTTTGAAACAATTTTAATTATATTACTGATCAAATGAGTGAATGAGAAAGGAGGATTATGCAAATATGAAATGGGGAAGATGAGAAAAAACCCTATGGGAATGGACTAGAATTAGATGTATTTATGTGAACTCACTATTTATTTAAGAGCATTATATATATTTATATATAATTATATACATGCACACATGTACATGCATGCATATGAACACACACACGTGTATATATGCATCCATGTACATATGTGTGCACCTATGTGTGTGCATGTGCATACTTCCTAGTTCACTCACCACTGAAAGACACCCCATGAGCAGTGAGCACACACACCACCCAGGTCTTGGTCTTTAATTCCATTCCGTACTCAAGGAATCCAGAGCTCCTTAGAGAAATGGGTGATTGCGAGGGGCGCCAGGATAGGATGAGGCGAGAACATCTTGTCGTGCTGGAAAGTAAGGAGGTGCTAAAAGAAAACAGACAAAAATATATATATATATGGCCACAAGGACACTGAAACTAGCTACTAAGGAGCTTTTTGTGGCCAGATCAAAGACAATTTGGGTAGCAGAAATAATTTATTATAGTAATTAGTTATACAGCATTGAAAAAAATAGGAATGTATGCCTCCATACCAATAATCAATTGATAAATCAGAAAGAGGAGGGCTCTTGCTTACAGTGAACACTGAGTGCAAGGAGTGCTGAGTTGGAGAGTCAGCCTTTTGCAGCCATTGTAGTAAAGGTTGGATCAGGCAAAAATCATCAGGTTGCTAAATTCAGGGGAAAATTTTGATGAGGAGCATGATATTTGCATCGATTTATAATGTCTCTCCATTGACTGCTTTTTACATGCAAGGGGAAAAACAGTAAGTAGTGGAGTAATCAGAGCACACCTTGACCAGGTGATGAGAATTATTGTCACCAATGAGACCTATTCCCTCAGGCATGATACCATGAGAATAACATAATGTCACCTGTAATATTCCAGGTGAAAATGCTAACCATGGGGAGACAGCAGACAAACACAAAATGATGAACTTTTTATGAAAAAAAAGGAAGTGGAGAGTCTCCAGTTTTCAGAAATTTACATAGTATAAAAGGCAAAGAAATACTAAGGATCTGTTCAAGATCAAAGGAGACTATAGAAACGTGACAACTAAATCCAATACCTGACCCTAGACTAGATCCTGCACTGTGGGGGAAGGAAATGCTGTAAAAGACATTATTGGGTCAATTGATGAAATTGGAATACAGACAGTAGATTAAATAAGAGTATTGTATCAATGTTAAATATACTAAAATTGATAACTCTTCTGTGGTAATGTAAGAAAATATCCCTAATCTCATGAAATACATGCTGAAGTATTTAGGAGAAACCTCAAATGGTAACACCCTCAAATGGTTCTAAAAACATAATGATATACAATTTCTGTCTTTATAGAAAGAGTCTGCATGTGATAAAGCAAATGGAGTAAATGTTAGGAGGGTCTTATTTTTGCAATTTTTCTGTAAATTTGAACTTATTTCCAATTGAACAGTTTAAAATTTATTTTGACAAAAAGACAAATTTGTGTGAATGCTAGTCCACCTTCTACCAGTTGTGTAACGTACGACTCATGGCTTAGCCTCTCTTATCTTTGGTTTCCTCATTAGTGAAACAAGAATATCACCTTTCTTTTCTTCCATTGAGGATAAGACAATATATGTCACGTGACTCACAAAGTGCCTGGCCCTACATAGTGTGCATTCCATAAATGGCAACTTTCTATTCACATTTAAACATAGTTAGGTTGTCTTTTACTTAACTGCTTTATTGGTGAATATCCTCTATTTTAAAGTAGTTTGAAAGCTCCAAGAGGGAAGGATGTGTTTTATAACTTCAGATGGTTACCATATAGTGGGCCCATAATTGAGCTAAAATAAGGTGCAGAGGTGGGGCATAACTTAGCTGGGGTGCCTTAACTGACCCTTGGCAAAATGGCATGTGTTGCATATTTATCACTACACTGTCCTATTGGTTGAGGAGAAGGCCAAAAAAAGGGACAGCACTTCAAGAAGCTACTCGTTGCTGATTGGCATTGACTAAACCCAGTCTCTAACCCACCAAAAATCTTAGAGTGGGGCTAAGGGCCATGTTCATCACAGGGATCTTTTTGTCACAGTGAGGTTCACTTGTTCATTCAGAATGTGAGTTATAACTTGTGGACTGTGATGTTCTTTAAAATTTGAAATGAGTAGCCATGCCTCAGCAGTTAAATTCTCCCAGGCCTAGCAGAAAGAAATACCAGATGATAGTAAGCATCAACTCACCAACATACCCCACTGATTTATGGAGGGGAAGGAGAGCAAGATTTATAATCCTGAAACACAACAAATATTCATTGGCATTAGCATTCAGAATATTCATGTGTTGCTGCTGCTCTTTCATATTAAATATCTGCTTTTAGCTCTTTTGGTGAGGGAGAGGGAAGCAACAGTACTTATCCTTTGGAAAGACATGATCAAATTGACGGATCGCAGACATGTGGAATGCCAATTCCCATTTTTGAATTTGAGTTTTGTCTTGACTTTTAAAGTTGGTTCATGTGTTTTGTTTTCTTTCTCATCTTCATGACTATCATTCAAAGGATGCAAAATCATAAAACTTTACAACTACAGAAAATTTAGGAAATGATCACATCTGTCCTCCTTTGAGGCTAGAGAGGCAACGTGACCTCGTACGGACTCATGGTTAGCAAATGTCATAAACACATTGAGAATCCAGTGCCTCCTGTCCCGTCCTTGTTTTAGTATGATAAATGGTTTAATCCCTTTTACACTAACCACTTAGTTGCTAGTAATTTGATTTGATTTTCAACATCTATTTGACCTTAAAAATCATTTTAGGCATATTATTTAACACCATATAATTGAAAGGACTGTCAACTTCAAACTTCTCCCTTCAAATGTTTTTTATAATGATCCGGAGCCAGCCATCCAAAGAGCTGATGCTGGTAATAGTAAGGAAGATAAGCAAAGAGCACTTGAATCAGAAGTATATTTATCTTCATGACATCTGGAAGGAGAACATTACCGCGCAAGCAAGGGTATTCAGTTCAAGTTTCTGAATAGAATTCTTTTTCAGGAACACCACAAAAACACTGTAGGTGGTCAGTAACATGTTAGATAATGACATAGAATAGGACAAAATTGTCTACAACTAAAATGCATCTTAGATTATCCATAGCTATAATAGCCACTGTGTTTTTATCTCTGTTAAAATTATTTTACAAATAGAGGAAAACATAAAATATCCTTAAAAATCTCAAACCTGACTTGCTTCAACTCAGGTTCTTAGACATTCCAACAGTTCTTTAATTCATTCATTAACCACATATGATCGAAGCAACTATTCTGAACCAGATGTTGGTCTAGAATGAGATGCTGTTGAGTGCCCTCATGGCACTTACAGTTGAGAAAGACAGGCTAGCAAGAAATTAGAATCCAATGGGAAAACCACCACCCATGGCTCTTTATAAACCTGATTCAATCACTATACCAGAGAACACTTGTTTAAAGCAAAAGGAAGAGTATAAAACAAAAATACACACATACACACAAATAAACAAAACAAAAACCAAAACAAGAAGAAACAAATAAGTATTACCAAAGAACAGCCAAGGAAATGTGTCAGTATTGGAATAGAGCCGTTGTGTAGGCATCTATGAGAGCTTGATGTCCTCACGGCAGCCCTCACAGCTAGCTCAGCTGTTTTCACTTCTTAGAAGGGTTAAACATTCTCCAACCTAAACTAGCGTCAAAGTCATGGAGTTGAGGTTTAAAACTGGAAGGTACTGTAGAGATCTTAGTCCAGCCCATCATTTTTCATGGAGTGGACTTAGGCGAATAATTTGTCTTCTCCAAGACCACACAACAATTGTGTTCAAGCTACATACGTTAGTTCCACTTTATCCCAAACCTCAGTGGATTGGGAGGTGGAAGTGTTGGACAGAGGTGATTCCATGTGGGAAGACAGCTGCCAAGCGGACAGTTCTTAAGCCAGAGCCCAGCATCCCCCAGGCCTTTTGCCTCTGGTGGTGTCCCATTTTGACCCAAAGTGAACTGAGACTTCAGATTTACTCCTCTGTGAACACAAAATAATAGTCCAGTATAACCATTTATTCTTCAAAGGAGAAATCATTTTGAAAAATACTTCATTATGGGAAAAACAACACAAAGTGAAATAACACAAGCATAGGATTGAAATATTTCATATAATGCTCAGAAATTATCCTGAAAGGACAAGGGAGCTTACAATGGAAAACACATTTAAAAACTCAGTTGCCTTTGATCTTACAAGAATCGTAACAACTCAGTTCTTTTTTCCTTTACTTATAGAATCACCTCCTCCTAGCTTCCCCAGTATACCCATTCTCCTAACTGGATTGATTTCCTCCCCTAAGCCCTGTATATGTCTCTGCCGTAGCACTCAGGACACTGCACCAACACTGTCCCTTGTCCCTTCATCTTCCTGCCACCCTCACTAGACTGAACCCTCTCCACACCTGGACAGACTGTGATTTCCACTGTAATTCCCCTCGGCAGCTCTGACAATGCCTGGCACATACTAGTACTCGCTGAACTTTTAAGGAAACTGAGATAATTTAAAACAGCTACAAGCACTTGCATGCTTTTTTGACTCCTATTGTTGTTATACCTTGTAATGTGGGAAAAATAGTTTCGGGTATATGTAGATTGTTGGGAAAAACTTCTCCTGTTGTTTTAAATCTATTTCTCTACCCTAAAAAATCGAAAAGAATATATTCTTACCTGTATTTCCAGGTTACAACTCTTATTTAAATATTATGAACATGGGTGCAGATAGGATGAGGGAGGATATTTCTTGGATAGTAAAATGGAATTTCCCAATCAGTTCTGCTGTAATTAATTTAGAACTTAAAGCTAAAAATCCAGACACTCGATGATGTGTTCAATAACTCGTGCTGGGATCTACTTTTTCAATAATGCTTATCTTTCCAAGGGGCATAGTTAATTTCTTCAGTAGTCTGTAAATTATTACAGAAAATACAAATCTACTAAAAAAATCAATACTACTAATTGTAAATTAATAGATTTCTAAGTGTGAAGGAGCGTGTAATAATGTAGATGAGTTCTCTAAAAAAAACTTGCCAGTTCCAGTATCAAGGGCTCAGGGCTCCAGCTGTTTCATGTGACATCTTCAAGTGTAAACATATTTTTTTCTTTCCCCCAACTATCTCTCTCTACCCCCTCACTTCCTACTGATTTAGTCTGCCAGTGCCGCAAATAACATTTCCATTAGCCACCTACTGTTAAATCGCAGAGTAACGATGATAAAAAAAAATTCCAACATGCAAACAAACCAATCGAGAAGCAACTGGGGTTACCGTCTGTCTCAAACATTTTTTATGGGGCCCACTGGTGTTCAAACTAAAGGAAAACAACACGTGAAGTTAAATAAGCTGGATCTAATAGGGAGCTCCAGAATGTGAGTTAATAACAAGTGCAAATCTAAGTAGAGTGTATTTATAATTCTACATTTGATATGCTGAACAAATAATCTGTACTATTGTATTTGTGTGTCCATGAATTTTAGAATGGGATTAGTTATTTTTATATACATGCTGCATCATTACCAATTAATTTTAGGCAATGATGGGCTTGTCAATAAAAAGACCAATAATTATCATGATTATATTGAAGTAATCAAGGAGAAAGTGCCAAGGCATTGTTGTGTCCTATGCACTTGGATGAATACAAAATGAAATGATGTAACTTTACATGTTTGGCACTTAATAATTTACAAAGTGATTTTGGCTTAGATTTTGGTTTCATATCAGAAAATTAGGGCAGATATTAATTATGTTCTACAGGTGAGAAAACAGGTTAAGAAACCTACTTGGGGTCTACAGCTACTTACTAGCAGGATGCTTTCATAGAACTAGTTATATACAGCAGTGCTCTATTTCAGTACCTAATGTGGTTGCAGACTTGTACTTGAAGTCTGATAGCTCAAAGTCAAGCTCTAGGTTTACACAATATAGGTGGCACCTGGGCCAGCTCGTGGAAGGGGCTGGAGAAACTGCAGGGACACCAGTCCTGGGCGGGAGTAGCAATCACCAGCAAAGGGGCTGGGCACGTAGGTCCAGACACCCCATCTCCCACGATTCTTTCTTCTAGCTTTCAGGAACCCGGGAGATAGTCAGGTTTGTCCAAATCTTCTCTATTCTAAGGTTAAGCAACTGGTTAGGTACCTAGAGCAGAGATACAGGAAAGGTATCTGTAGTCCTGGCTGGTGGGATGGGTCAAAGGTTCAAAGGCTGGCTTCTCTTCTCCATGTACTTGTGACATTTGGTGACTTCTTCCCTTAAGGCAATTTTGGTATATATGGGGACTGAATGGGGAAATGGGACCTGGAAGATGTGGGGGGAAAAAGAGTTTATTTAGCCTTAGGCTGAGAGGTGGACCTTAGGGTACTTACTTCCACTAGAACTGGGTCATAGCCAACACTAGTATAGTAGGGAAAACACTCTGGCCTTCTTTTGCTGAAGTTTAGGCCTAAAGGAATCTTCAGTATAATCAGAGTGTGCATTTTCAATTCATCTGTAATGAACAGGCTTATAGGGTACACTGATATAAAATTTTAATTTAATGTAATTTAACCAAGTTATAAACAGTCTTCATGTTACTATTACTTGACGTTTATGGCCTGCAATCTCATGAGTGCCATGTGCTTTTCACAGAATAAACCTGATCTGAAGTTTTTAAATCTAACTTGGCTCAAGCAGGCAGTCAACTAAATCCTTTATTAACTTGAACCAGATTTTTTCTTCCCCCAGCATTCTCTATTCATGAGAAGTAGACAAGTTCAATATATATAAATTAACCCAAACTAAAATAAAACAAATCCATAAAACCCAAGGTGAGGATAGGTGTTTTAATTTTGTAAAAATTTCAATTTCCGAAACTAGAGCTGGGGTAAGTACAGATTCTACCCCATCTCCTACTCCTTCCAAATCTTTAATTCTGGATGATTTGTAATATTTAAAATTATGACTTGGAAGCATTGTGATTGACTAACCATTAAAAGAGGCTAAGGTTAATTTCTTGTATTTACTCAGGCATGAAATATTTCTAAACAAACAATTTTGAAATAAAATTTTCTGATTAAATACCACTTAACAGGGAAAAAAGTTAGTGCTGTGGACTGAATGTTTGTGTCCCTGCAAAATTCATATGTTGAAATTCTAACCCCCAGTGTGATGGTATTTAGAAGGTGGGGTCTTTGGTAGGCAATTAGGTTGTAAGAATGGAGCCCTTATGAATGGGATTAGCGTCCCTATAAAAAGGGACATGAGAGAGCTTGTTTCCCCTCTCTCTTCACCATGTGAGGTTACAGCAAGAAGGCATCCATCCACACATCAGGAAGAGGGTCCTCACCAAGAACCAAGTCACCTGGCGCCTTGATCTTGGACTTCCCAGACTACAGAACTGTGAGGAATAAATTTCTGCTGTTTAAGCCACCCAGTCTACTGTATTCTGTTACAGCAGCTAAATCTGACTAAGGCAGTTAGCTTCTTCTAAATAAGTAATAAATGCTTGTTATAGAAAGTGTGGAAAATTGAGAATATAATATGTTTTTTAAATTCAGGAGTTCTAATACCTGATGATATTGTCTTCTAGGTTTCTGTAGTTACGTTCTTCCTAACAAATTCAAAACTGTAATTCCTGAATTTTGTTTAACATATTCATATTTGCCATGTTTTCAAAATTCTCTTCTAAGATTTCAATTGCTGCGTAATTTTAATGGGCAGTCAATGTTGAAAGAATGTCCAAAAAGTTAATATGCTTAACTATTCCTCCACAGGATCCTGACTGAGAGTTCTCAAACTTTCCACTGAACCATGGTAGTACTTACCTAGAGCAGTTGCTCAAATGCATTCAGTACATGTGTCACAAAAAACTACACTGTCCCAGTTCCAGCATACTTACTTTGCCCAGTAATCTCAGCTGTTTTCATTTTGTTAAATAGTTTAAATATTCTCAAACCTAAGCTAATATCAAAGTCAAGGAGTTGAGATTTAAAAATTAGAAGGTGCTGTAGAAATCTAGTCCAGCCCATCATCTCCCATTGAGTGGATTCGGGGGATAATATGTCTTCTCCAGGAACACACAATGGTTGACCAAGGTAGCAGGAGACCCGATCTCCTGATGCACTATTTCATTTATGCCAGTGGGTTTTAACCCAATCACACCCAACACTCCTTTTTAATATAAATATTTTCCAAGTTTCTCTTTCTTATCTTGAAATGTAATTCATAGATGATATAACTTACATGTGTATATTTTTAAAACCAACCTAAAATTTAATAAAAGGAAGAAAAAAATATTTTAAAATGATATGCATTTCAATCTGTAATGCCTGGACTCGGCATCACTGGAGGGCATAGTGATGTCAGACTCTATAGAGTAGAATTTCTATAAAAGTGACATCTACAAATGCAGACTGATACACTTGGGCTGTGTTGCCAATTTTTATACCCCTTGGATTATCAATGTTGATGATATTTTCTGAATTGGTGAACAAATCTTGGTAAAACATTGAAAAAAAAAAAGTACCACTCCTCTTTGATATACACAGTACTTGAATTTCTAGAAAATTCAGTGTAGCTGAAAAGCTTGCCAAAAATAATGTATGTTTGAAACAGAGTTTGATTCTCCACTCAGGGAATTATAAACCAGTTTTCACCTACATAAATGTCCAGTAGAACATTCAAAAGCCATGTGAGGACTAGTTCTTCATGGTATGGAACTCTTCTGCACACTGTAGGATGTATGGCATCTATCCATTAAATGTCAGAGACCCTCCACCCATCATTTTGACAATCAGAAACAGTTCCCTGACAAATTTCCAAAAATTTCCTTAGGAGGTGTCTTAGTCCATCTAGTGTTGCTGTTGCTGTAAAGGAATATCTGAGCTTGGGTAATTTATAAAGAAAAAAGGTTTATTTGGCTCATGATTCTGATGTCTGGAAAAGTTCACTGGGCATCTGCATCTGGCAAGGGCCATAGGCCACTTCCACAAATGGCAGAAGGCAAAAGGGAGCTGACATGTGCAGAGATCGCATAACCACAGAGGAAGCAAGAGAGAGTGGGAGGTACCAGGATCTTTTTAACAACCAGCTCTCATGGGAACTAATAAGTAAGAACTCAGTCACCCCCTCCTCCTGGAGGGCATTAATCTGTACATGAGGCACTTGCCCCCATGACACAAACACCTCTGATTAGGCCCCACCTCCAACACCAGGACGAAATTTCAACATGAGATTTGGAGGAGACAAACACTCAAACTGTAGCATTCTCCTGGCCCCCCAAATCTCATGTCCTTCTTACATAGCAAAATACAATCATTTCATCCCAATAGTTCTCAAAAGTCTTAACTTATTCTACATCAACTTAAAAGTCTAAAGTCCAAAGTCTCATGTGAGACCCAAAATAAGTTCCTTTCAGCTATGAACCTGCAAAATCGAAAACAATTTATTTACTTCCAAGTTACAATAGTAGTGCAGCCATTAGGTAAACATTCCCATTCCAAAAGGGAGAAATTGGCCAAAAGAAAAGGGTAATAGGCCCCACACAAGTCTGAAATCCAGCAGGGCAGACATTAAATCTTAAATCTCCAAAATAATCTTTGACTCCATGTCCCACATCCTGAGCACCTGTATGAGAGGTGGGCTCTCAAGGCCAGGGGCAACCCTGTCCCCATGGCTTTGCTGGGCACAGCCCACATGGCTACTCTGATGAGTTGGAATCAAATGCCTGTGACTTTTCGAGGCAGAGGTTGCATGCTACTGGTGGCTGTATAATTTGGGGATCAGGAGGGTGGAGGCCCTGCTCCCACAGCTCCACTAGGCACTGTCCTTGTAGGAAATCTCTGTGGTGGCTCCAATCCTGCAGCAGGTTTCTGCCTAGGCACCTAGGCTTTCCAATACATCCTCCAAAATCTAGCTGGAAGCTGCCAGGCCTCCACCACTCTTGCATTCTGTGTGCCTGCAGACTTAACGCCTTGTGGAAGCCACCAAGGCTTATGGCTTTACCCTCTGGAGCAGCTGCCCAAACTGTACCTGGAACCCTTTGAGCCATGGCTGGAGCCAGAGCTTCCACCATGCAGGGAGCAGCATGCCTAGGCAGCACACACCAGTGGAACCCAGGCCTGTCACCCCTGAAACTATTTCATCCTCTTAGGCCTCTGGGCCTGTAATGGGAGGGGCACCCTCTAAGATTTCTGAAATGCCTTCAGGATCTTTTCCTCACTGTTCTATTAGCACTTGGCTCCCTTTTAGTCATGCTAATCTCTCTAGTAAGTGGTTGCTCCAAAATACCCTTGGATTCCTCTCCCAAAAATGGCTCTTTCCTTCTCTGCCACATGACCAGGCTGTGAATTTTCCAAATTATTACTTTTATGTTCTGCTTCCTTTCTAATTGTAAATTCCACCTGTAGGTCATTCCTTTGCTGCCATATCTGATCATAAGGGGTTAAAAGCAGCCACACCACTTCTTGAATGCTTTGCTGCTTAGAAATTCCTTCCACCAGATACCCTAGGTCATCATTCTTAAGTATGGCCTTCCACAAAGCCCTAGGGAATGGACAAAAGCAGCCAAGGTCTTTGCTATGGTGTAACAAGGGTGACATTTGCTCCAGTTCCCAGTAAGTTCCTCATTTCCATCTGAGACCTCATCAGCATGGTCTTTACTGTCTATATTTCTGTCAGTATTTTGGTCACAATCACTTAACCAATCTCTAAGGAGTTCCAGAACTTTCTTAATTTTTTTTGTTGCCTTCTGAGCCTCCAAATGCTTCCAACCTCTGCCCATTATTCAGTTCCAAAGCTGCTTCCCCGTTTTCAGATATCTTTATAGCAATGCCCCAGTACTGTGTTAGTCAGAGTTCTCCAGAGGAACAGAACCACACACATACACACACACACACACACCCCAATTGGGAATTAGGAAGAATTTTCTCACACAATTACAGAGGTGAAGTCCCGTGATAGGTTGTCTGCAAGCTGGAGAATGATAGAAGCCAGCAGCATGGCTCCCAGGGAAGGTGGTAGTGTTGTCAAAAACACAAGGGGGTTTTGGCCTAGGTCCAGTTGCTTGTTGCACAAAGATCCAATTATTCAGACAACCAGGATTGCTAAGGAAGAAAGGAATTTTTTAACATGACAGACATTTTGTTGGGAGAACAGGAGAAGCTGCCGCAAATCTGTCTCTCAAGTGGGAGAAGCTGCCTCAAACCTATCTTTCTGACTAATGGAGATCGTGGGCTTTTAAAGGAGGGGCGTGTGCCTCAGGGCAGGTTGTGGTGTAACTAACAGGGGGCTACATGCATTGGGGACAGGTTGTGGGGCATGGCATCAGGAAGTCTACCCAGGGGTCTTCAGAATCTCAGCTCGTCTTACAGAAAATCCACTATTTCTGTGAAAAACTCAAAAGGTCAAGTAGTTAGCTAAGGAAGATGATTATAAAAAAAATATATAGTAGTCATTGAAATTTGTTCATGGGACCGGTTACAGTAGCATAACTCAGTCCAAATCCAAAAGCCTCAAAATCAGGGAAGCCAACAGTGCAGTCTCCAGTGTGAGGCCAAAGGATTCCCAGGAGGCCACTGGTGTAAGTCCCAGAGTCCAAAGACAGAAGAACCTGGAGTCTGATGTCCAAGGGCAGGAGGAGGAAAGGGTGTCCTGCTCTGAGAGAGAGAGAGAAAAAAAGAAAAACAAGCAAGTTGAATGCCCCCTTCTCCCAGCGGCTTTGTTCTAGCCGTGCCTGCAGATGATTAGATGGCACCTGTTCACATCGAAAGCAGGTCTTCCTCTCTCAGTGCACTGACTCACATGTCAGTCTTCGCTGCAAATACCTCTGCACACACACCCAGAAACACTGCTTCACCAGCTATCAACATATCCCTCAATCCAGTCAAGTTGATGCCTAATATTAACCATCACAGGAGGTATCAGCTCCCTTAGGGAATCTCTGATCTAAAGTCACATTGCCTCCTACTGCTTCGAGAAGAACAGAAGAACAGTCTAAGTAGAGGCTTTTGGAGAAAAGTTTTGACCTTCCTGGTGCAAAGTTATTTTCTTGGTGAGATCGAGTGTGATTGTAAGTCACCTATTCTCTCTTGCCCTTTTAAAATCTGAGGTGTGGGGGTGAAAATGATGCTGCTGATGTAGACTCTGGGTTGGTTATGATGCAAATAGGATCTGATAGTTCTCTCATTTCTCAGATAAAAGGATATCCCCTCCTTATTCAGCCATCTCCCTCAAACACACATTTCAGCACGCACCTTGCATTTATACTTATGTGCCCTCATTTTTCAAAATTATTTCCTAGAGGTATAATTTTTGTCTTCTTCACAGAACCTAAGTCCAGTAGGACATAGATCCAAACTCAATCTTTGCCTGAAAATCCTGTCCCGAAGAGTAATTCTCTAGTTACATTCTATATCACATAGTTGGGTTGCAAAAGAATGCTCAAGAAATTAATATGGGGGCTGTTTGAATTACATTAACAAATGTACTTCTCTCTTTAATGCCATGTATTTCTGAACAAGAAATGGCAAAAATCAATAAATTCATATTTAACTTGCAGAATGTCATAAAAATTTTTGTTGTGCTGCGGAACAAGGAAACATGCTGCCAGTCTGTTCTTTCCAATAAGAACATTCTTCTTTGAATTGCAATTTTACTGTGTATTTATCTGTATTACACAAAAGCCCGTGGCAATCAACGAGAAGAATGTTTGCGTCTTTGGTTTCATAGAAATTTGCGTATCAAAAATATGCAATGATGCAGCGATATTTGGCATAGAAATATATAGTTCAATGAGCATAGTAGTTTTTGGCATTCTTGAATCGAATACTTAAAGCAATACTTTGCCTGAGTTCTAAATGTTTTCCAAAGAAATCCTCCACATCTATCTTTCATTTTCATTTTACGTAAAGAGGTAGCAAAATGTCATGATGTGATATTTTCTGTATAATACCATTAAATTAGTCTCTTTCTTCTGGAATGCTAAAAGCACTTTTCTGTTTCCTGGTTTTATCATTATATATAGCAAGTTTGTGGAACAGGACAAGACAAGCATTATTCGTATTTTATGAGTAAGCAAGATGAAGTACAAAGGCATTAAGTAGACAAGACCAAAGGCCTGCAACAAAATATTTCAGGGAAGAGGGGACACCGTGGGGAGTGGGGTCCTAGGGTAGCCTGGGAGGGAAAGCCATGGAGTCCCAGCTGACCACCTTGAACCTGACTCTCAGACAAGTCAGCTCAACCATGGCTCGGAGGGCCCAGGAGCGTCAGCTTGACTTAAATGTACCCAGATACCTCACAGAATGGCGTGCAGGCTTGTCATGAGCAGTCATCGTGGGATATTTTACTTTTCCTGGCAAACAATTTGAATGATAATACTTTAACTCAGGCAAATACTAAAATTATTGTCTTCCCTCCTACTCCCGTCTCTCCACCTCTTTCTTCTTGAAGTGAAAATAGAGTCGTATCAGGTCTTATGGAATAAAATGTGTGTGTGTGCATGTGTGCACGTGTGTGTGTGTGTGTGTTGGGGAAGGGGAATGAAATTAAGGTGTTGCCAAATCTTAAAGGAAGGGAAGCACGCCACGCCTGCACCAGCTGAACTTGTGGATGGCTCAGTAGCCACAGACACTACTTTCTCTTCACTTTTCTGTGTTCACAGGAAAGGCTCAGGAGGAGCCTGCTGATGAGGGAGAGGGAGTGGGTTTGCCTATTGAGTATTATCTGAAGAACCCTTTGGCGGCTGATGTACTTTTCTTGAACTTCGATAAATTGATTACTGCAGCAAAATGATAGGGATGTTGCAAAATCAGTATTTTAAACTACACAATAAAGAAGAATGAAATTCATCAATTTTTACATTTCCAATGAGGAAAATAACAAGCAAAACACAAATCAGCCTGATGATAGCCTTTTGGTTTAACTTGGTGTCTTTGACCAAGAGCAGAGCCACTTGATGGCTTACACATTTGCCTCACATAACTTCCTCCTTTCCAACAGGAGGGATAAAATCCCATCACAACACAGAGGATCGAGAAGCGTCAGTGATCTCCACAGAGAGGAGATTTGACAAGCTATGGTCATGGTCTAACACACCAGAACAATGGGTAGAGATTGTGAGCATAAAGTCATGCAATCAGATTGCCACAAAAGTGGTGGCCTACCAGACACAGCACATGGCATCTGTGCGGACAGCAAAGTTGGGGGCTTGGGAATCCATTGGGAAAGCGAAAAAGTAAGAAAAAAAATGAAATCTTTGGGTTATTGAAGGAAGACCCCTAATTAAGGAATTTCATAGGGGTTTCAACATCAGTACTGCTAATCCATTCTTCTAAATGTTTTCTGACAACCTTGTAAATGTTGTGTTAAGGTGGAAATTGCAGCAGGCTAGGGAATAGGGAGCTGGGATTCTACCCTTTCTTTGTTGTATAACCTCAGGCAAGTATCTTCATCCCTTTCCAGCTTGGCGTCTTCATTTGTAAAAGGACTGAATTGAACGGAGGTGTTGCTTCAGAGGCCCTTTTCAATTCTAAACAATCTGAAATTCTGTGACATCTCAAAATAACCTAGAGTAATGCAAATGCCACTTTCTAATATCCAGCATTAAAAACAGCAAAAATAGCAAGGACTGCTTATAGACATCAAATCGGGCACATTCATTACAAAGCAGAGAAAATGCATCTGGTCTATTTCACAGAAATCATATCCTGAGGAAGAGAAATGTGTCAAAAGGTACCAGATTATGTGCCAAAATAGGAAATATTGTTCTAGTTGCAGGTGACCTTTCATAGTGAGATCATTCACTTGCTGGTTATGCTGTCACGTAACTTAATACTGCTCTTTAAAGGTCATTGCCATGGGTGTGCCCCTGGGCACTTACTAATATATGCCTCTGATTTACTTCTCCCCCATAAAATACACCCTATAATAAGGCACAGCCCCCCTCCCACAGTCTGGTGGGAAACATATTTATCCTTATATCGTAAGCATATTGTATTCAAAGATATTGGTGTGGGAGGGGAAAGGAAGGACACTTCAGTGCAAACCTTTGTTACCTATACTTATTAGGGAAGAAGTCATTCTAGTAAGAGAATTTTCCAGATAGCTAGAAGTATAACTCTCTCTGTGACATAACATTACAACTTCGAAACAATTAAAATCTTTATGTAATGTACCAAATGTGGTATAGCTTCCCGCTTCCAGCAACAGAAAACACTGAGCAATATTTGACTACATGTTGTGACTTTTAATTCTTTTATTTGGTCTTGAAGTCTCTCTTGAGAGTGGCCATAAGCCGAGATAGTTATTCTCTAGAAGACCCCCGACTGGAAAGTAAGGTTCAGTTCAGGTGTATGTGTCAGGTGAGACACAATGAGGAGGTGAAACCAACATGCATGAAACAGAAGACATTTATTACTCACAGTTCTCAGAGAGGTTAGGGGTTGTGATGCGGAAACTGATGGGAAATCCAGAGAGCTCAACCAATGGGGGCAGGCGCAGGAGAGAGGGAAGAAGAGAGAGAGAACCTGTGGACCTTGACTATGCCTGTGCTAAGGTCCATGAGCATTATCCCGTAGCGCTCTCGCGGGGAGGAGGGGTTGCAGATTGGCTAGTTTAAAGAAAACATGCCTGAAGGGGGAGACTTATTTACATGACTCTGGTGTTGGCCATTAGGTTTCATTGTGGTCAGCAGCTGTGAGATGTGTTGGGTTTTCGGTTAGTGAGATGAGGAACAAGTTGGCCGAATCACAAACAATCACACAAGAAGGGGAAGTTTTAACAAGGGCGAAGGTGACAGGGTTTGACTGGGTTTCAAATAACTTGCATCAGCAATGTCATCCTCCAGCTTTAACAAACTATTGAGAGCATTTTGGTAAATTCTTTTCTTGTTTTCCTCTCCCATGTGTATATGCATGTGCATGTGTGTGTCTCTGTGTGTGTGTAAAACTAGAAAAAAGGATATCATACTATACCCTTGCTTATTGGCATAATGCTATATTGTGGGCATATTTTCATTTCAATAAAATTTGCTTAATCACAAAAAAATAAAAAATAAAAAAATAACTGTGTCAGGCCTAAACATGGGTTCCAAGGCAGCAACTATATCAAACACGCTTATGATACTACTTCTTAGCGATTCGGGTTTATGACATAAAATGTGATTTAACAAACATACGCCGAGTGCCTGTAGTGTGACTGGCTTTTATAGACAGACTCAAACCTTGCTTTGCATGGGTTTGTGTTGTCCCCTGGGTTTGCCATGGGGACAAGGCCGTTGAGCTTGGCTCAGTGTTACTACATCCTAGTCATGTCCCTGCCTGCCTCTCAAGACCTCTCACGCTGCAGTACTAGTGGGCACATCTTCATAGTGACATCATGTGTGGCCTTGGTGGGGGGGGGGGGGGTGCGGTGCCCTGAAGCCTAAAATGTTAAAAACTGGAAAGCAGGTAGAGTGAGCTTCAGCCCAGCCCAGAAAGCAGCTCTGCCTTTGCTTGTTGTCCTGGGACACCACGTGCCCCTTCGTCACAGTCTGCCCACCTGCCGAACCCACCGCCTGCTGACAGCTGCCATTCTCTTCCTCTCCCTCTTCCTCTGGTCCCTCTATAGGTCTTTCACGTATTCGGGTATGTCTCCCAGGCTTCTCAGTGCCCGCGGAAGAAGGTGGCCTTTAATAGATATTATGACCCTTTCATTCATATCGTTCACTTAACACGTATTTATTAATTGCTGTTTATGTGCCAGGAACTGTTCTGGATATTGGGAATAACAGCAATTAACAAAGCAAACAAAACTCTTTGCCTTCATGGGATTGATGTTTGATCTAGAGGAGACAGACAATAAACAAAGAATCACTGTGTGTAATCTGTGCTATGATGATGATGCTGCGGTGGAAAACAAAGCAGAAAGAGGGACCGAGTATACTGGATGGGGTGAGGGGGTAGATGGTAATTTTAAATATTTTTCCCTTTGATAAACCAACCATGACAAGCCTCAACTTGAACTGAATATATTTGCTCTAATAGGTGTTCTGGGGTTGTATCTTAGTCCTAAAGGAAGTTTTGTGTGGCTGTTTCTGGTACCAGAAATTGGGGCTCCATGAAACCAAAATGTTGCTGAAGTAGGGGACAGGCCTGGTCCTCTGGTCAATGGCTTTGGTCAAGGCCCATCTGTTGCCCTTGGCTGGGCACCAGCCTTATCAAGGCTGCATCACAGGTGGGAACTTGAGCGAGAATATAAGGACCTGAGCACTTCATAAAGCCTCAGCAGGTACAGTAAGGTCTTGGATCATTTGCAGACAGGGGTATGCTAGGTGGTGCCAAAAATTAGACTCCTGGAGGTTAAGGGGAGTCCAAGGCATCCCAAGACCCCCTCTACTGGTGTTGCAAGGAAATCTTTTCCTGTCCTCTATACAAGTACATATAATATTTGTTTGTCAGGGACTAGTCTCGTTTGCATAGTCAGCTATACTTAGTCCTCTACTTGGAGCTTTTCTGGTTCAAGTTATTAGTCGTGGAGGGGCAAGTCATGGTAGGTCTGGTTCCTTGACAAAATAGGCCAGGTATCCATGACTGGAACCGCTCACTGAGGTGAGGGGTGTCTGTAGCAGGCCCAACAGCAGTCTGGGGGAAGAGGAGGACAGCTAGAGCAGTGTCCCCAGTAACACCCACAGAGAGCCAAACTACTGGGTTAGCGCTCCTGAAGAGCCCCGACAGGAGCTCTGGACTAGGGAGGGAGGCAAGCTGGGGTGGTCAGCTCATTACGAAGATATAAAAAGATGTCCTCACTAAATACTTGTTGAAAGATGAAGGAAGGAGCTTTCTTCAGGAGTAGAGACAGGCAAAGAAAGGAAAGGTAGAGCTAAAAACCAACAGGAACAGAGACATTAAATAATGTCTGTGTGCATTCATTTCCTAGGGCTAATTTCCTAGGGTAAATTACCATGAACTTGGTGGCACAAAACAACAGAAACTTATCCTCTCACAGTTCAGGAGGCTAGAAGTCCAAAATCAAGGCTGGACTTCTGGAGTGGATTCCTTCTGGAGGATTTGGGGGAGGATCCATTTCCTGCCTCTCTCCTACGCTCTGGTGGCTCCAGCCATCCTTGGCTTATAGACACATCACACCAGTCTCAACCCCGTGGTTCTCCTCCTGTGTCTCTTTGTGTCTCAAAGCTCCTTTTTCTTTCTCTTATAAGGACACCAGTCATTGGATTTAGGACTCACCCTAAAGGTAGGATGATCTCATCTCAAGATCCTTGACTATGTCTGTAAAGTCATATTTCTAAATAAGGTCACATTCACAGAGACCAGGGGTTAAGACTTGGACATATTTTTGGAGGGGTCAATTCAAGCCACTACATTGAGGTTGGTATCTAACAAGACAATCCCCAAGTATGTCAATAAAAGTATGGGCCAAAAAGAGGCCCTTCCTGTTCTTATTGTCCATCTGTGTGAGGCAATAATCTGAGAACCACTTCTCTGCAAACAGTCAGATTTTAGAATGTAAGCCATATACACCCACACGCTAAGCAATTGAGTCTAAACTGCTCCATTCTTTGATAAAATAAACATAACACACATGCCAATTACCCACTTAGTAGGTGTGATGCTACAAGAGCACCCAAGTTACAGGCCAGTCCTCATGGATTACTGTTTTAAAAGTTTTAAAAGACAACTTTACCTCTCACACTGTGGCTATTACTAGTAATGTGAAGTAGAAGTAGAGAGGGAATAATGTAAGCCAATATATTTCCTAGGCTTATATCTTCCAGAATATAATTCATACTTAACATCATATGAATTGGCCTCTTGGTATACTGTGTCTATTGAAGCAGGATTTTTTAAGTATTTGTATCCTCATGAATAAGTTTCTTTAAGAAAAAATTGATGCATGTAAAATCATTCTCCTTTCATAAAACTGTATTTTAAAGGAGAAGGGGTATCAGATGAGGAACCAAAAGATATGGTTCTAGAATGGACTGCACTTCCAACCAGATGATCTTGGCAAGTTCTCCCTAGATCTTGTGCGACTAACTATCCTTCATAAACCAGGGGAAAGCAAACTGCCAAGATGTCTACCAGATTCTACACCAGAGTTACACCCTGAGCATCTGTGTCTCTGAGTCAGACACATTAGCAATTCCAGGGGCTAAACTCCAGTTTTCCCACAGAATTGAGGAATTTAGAAGGGGTGGAAAGGGAGAGCCCATGAGAAGTTTATGAGATTTAAATTTGAGAAACCTTTGGTAGCCTCTTCCAACTTTCTTCTCCTAGATTACTGCATAAACTTGCTACCCAACCATCCTTGTCAAATCAGGCCCCCAGAGGGTCAGCACTACTGGTGCTGGCAGAGAATACAAGACAGAATAAAGTCATGGCTACCAGTAGTTTCTCTATACTGGAAGAGAAGAGAAACCTTTCCCAGGGGTGTGCAAGACAGGGTTTGAAAGGCCCATGGCCATCATATTCTTCTCAGCCCATTTACTCCCTAGTCTGACCATGACCAGCAATGGTAAGTTTAAAATGAGAAGAAGGAGATGATTTTCTTCAGGGTAGAAAAGCAATTCATTGTCCTCTGATTTATCCCTTCATCTTCCAGTTAGCATTGCCAGTTTTCATGCCAAAATAAGTTTGGAAGGAATTTTTCATTTAGGCAAATAAATTCTTGGGGCCTTAGAAAAGTACCTTTACAAGACCAATCCTGGTATGCAAGTCTTCAGAGCAAATGACAGGGACCTTGACCGAGACTGTGAATGTGTATGAGTGTGTGTGTTGGGAGGAGGAAGAGGGCAGGAAGAAAGATATATGGAATTAACAAAAATTGAGTCCTACTTGCCAGGGACATGAATAATGCCTGGAAGATAGAAACTCTAGTCATATGATCCTGGAATTCAACAGCGTACCCTCAACAACCAACAGAGATAACACCACCAACTCACCTTTGTCTCTGCCGTTTACCCCTACCAGACAAAAAATAAATAATCAAGACTTATTGCAGACAATTATACTTAATGCCTTTGAATAAACCTCTAGTTTCCTTTTAGTTTGAAATTCAAGCAGCCAAGTTCCAGGAAAAGAATCTTATTGACTGAGGGATATAGTCAGGGGATTATCCAGATCCAAAGAAATCAGATCCTCTAGCAAGGCAAGCTTACCTGATCTATAACAGTGCAAATCCAACCAGTCCCCAAAGGAGGCCTCTCTGCAGGTCTCCTAGACTAGGCTTATTGGGGTTGGCTGACCAGTAAGTCACCAAATAAGGATTTTCAGCCACTCTCCTTAGGTAGAATTCTCCTAGGCTGAAGATGACCTAAGCGTCTGCTTCATCTGTCAGGAAAGGGTTTAGGGAGATGTTATTTCTGCAGACTTGGGAGCAGGAATTTTTGATCATTATTTTGCAATAGTGAGGCATGACTTACTAGGAAAAAGAATTAGACCTCAGTGGAATGGTTCAAACCAAAGTCAGAACGGCCTTTGGAATTTCCCCAGGAGAGCATCAAGTGGTATTATTAATAACCAGAGAGCAAAACTATCCTAAGTGCAATATTATTTGAGTCTAATGTCTGTATAAGAATTCTAATTCACATTATATATTTAAGAAGATTTGATAGTATCATATCTTTTTTCAAAAGTTGAAAATTGCCTAGGACCTCTCTCAGGTGTTTGGTTAAAAATCAAGATTTAAAATGTGTGTGTGCACACCCAAATATACACAGCTCTCCTAGGGACTAGTACTGCAAGCTCTCTAAGACACTTTAGCAGTTGGAGATTTTTCAGTGGGAAAATTCATGGCTGGTTAAGCTGAGTCATTTATGAATAATAGTAGAGCTTCAAGCGAAGTAAAATTCTTTGTAATTCAAGAGGTGATTGAGTCTTCAATGAACCTATGCCTTGTGTTCAACATCTAGGAAATACTGGCTTAAAGTAGGAGATTAATCTATATTAGTGGGTATGTGATGGGAAGGAGTGAATCAGTTATACTCATCACTAATCTATGATAAGCAAAGCTTCAGTCTCTCAGCTCCCTAGTCAGTTGTTTTGAAGAGAATGGAAGAGAAACATTTTTTGATTAATACTTTCATTAAAAGATCAAAGAATTCTTATTACTGGCAATAATATTAAAAGTGTATTAATCAAAGGAAAAAAGGTAATGCTTTTCATTTATTCAGCTGATATTTATTGAGTACCTCCTTTGTGCTGACTACTCTATCAGATAATATACACTCAATGGAAATTAAGGTACAGATTCTACATTCATGGAGTTTATAGAGTAGTAGGAAAGATTGATTAATAAACAGACAATTGTGCCACAATGTGATTTCAGCTAACAGTCTATCTTCCCTTGCCTGAGAACAGCCCTCTACCCACAAGGGTAGGCCTTGGTAGCCATGTTAATATATGGGACTCTGTGTCCACTAGTCAACAGTGATTATTCCAGGGATGGGCACTTGATTTTAACCAGCCAATCAGAATATCCTTCTTATCTTTTAGGATTGTGCTTGAGAAATGAAATGCTAGTGCATCAGAGTAGGTTACTTGAGCTGGGGACATGGGAGATGGGGCCAGGGAAGGAGAGGTGGTTGACCTGGTATGAACTGTTTTTACTCGCAGCACTTTGGAGACTAAATGTCTCCTCACACCAACCAATTCTCCAATACCAATTGAGAGTCCTATAATTCAATTTAATTCTAATACTAACTCCACAGGTTAAGGGCTCAGTTCCGTAAGACTGCCCCCACTGCAGATGCCAGTCATAAGTATTAGGTGCCCAAGGTAGCCACGCTCTGTCTGACTTGGCTGCAAAGTCTAGGGTTCCCACAACCCCCTCCTCAGTTTTGATAATTTGCTAGAATCGCCCACAGAACTCTGGAAAACACTTTACTTACTATTACCAGTTTATTATAAAAGACACAACTCAGGAGTAGCCATATGGAAGAGATGCACGGGGCAAAGTGCGAGGCAAAGGTCAGGAAGCTTCCATACACTCTCTGAGCATGGCACCTTCCCATCACCTTCGTGTGTTCACCAGCCCTGAAGGTCTCTGAATCCTGTTGTTTAGGGTTTTCTATGAAGGCCTCATTACGTAGGCATGATTGATTCAATCATTGGCCATTGGTGATTAACTCAATCTCCAGCCCCTCTCTCCTGCCTGGAGGTTGGAGGTGGGCATGGGAGGGAAGATGGGGTGAAAGTTTCACACTTGGTCTTTCTGGCAACCAGACTCCATTCTGATCCTATCCGGGGACACCCCACCACCACCACCAAGAGTGGCCTCCTTAGAACAAAAGACATTCTTATCACCCAAGAAATTCCAGAGGACTTAGGAGCTGTGTGCCAGGAACCTGGGGACAAAGACAAAATATATATTTATCACATCTGGCATAAAGATGCCTAACAGAGAAATCTGGCCTTCAGAGGGAGAAGAGATGTAAGAGATGTAAGAAGAGAAATGGTAGCAAGAGATTGCAAGACTCTAGGAGAGGAAGAGAACGAGCTCACACAATCCCATTTTCCAAGAGCTTCCGGCCATCAAATTGGTTCCCACTTTTCTTGAGGCACAGTTGTTCAACTCCAGCACATTTTTTAAAATTTCTGTTCAGCCTTTCTTTGTTTAAAATGGGATTCTATTGCTTCTTACCAAAAGTGTCTGGACTAAGACATATTCCTGTAGGGGTAAGAATATGATGTTACAGGATCACTTGGGAAGGAACTAGCTCAGTCTTGTGGGAACATGGAAGGATTCCCAAGTGAAGTTCTACTTGAGCTGTGTTCTAAAGGAGAATTGAAGTCAGCCAGACAGATAGCAGGTGTCTCCGGCAAAGGGAAAAGCACCTGCAGAGCCCAGAGGCTAGATGGCATGGCACAGTTTAGGAGCTGCAACAGGTTCTCTGTGAGTGAAGCATAGGTAGGAGTCATGCATGTTTGAAGGAGGAGGAGAATGTCAGTGTCAACAGATGACACTTCCAGGTCATTGGCAGACTTCATTTCCTTGCAGCTGTAGGATTCATGGCAGCTTGCTTCTTTAAAGCCAGCAAAAAAGAGAGAGAGAGAGAGAGGGAGGGAGAAAGACAGAGAGAGAAAAGGGGGTGGGGCAAATAAAGGGAGTGATCCCCTTCTCCATATTCTGTTGGTTAGAAGCCAATCACACTCGAGGAGAGACCATTATACAAAGGCATGAACATTAGGAGTTGATGCCACCTGAAGTGTGTTCCTCACAGCGACCCTGCGGTATGTTACTACTTAGCCCAGTTGTGAATGAAAAGGTGGGCTGCATAGCATCTTCTCTGGAACAATCCATTGTCCTATCACAGAGGAACTTTGATCTTGGGAAAATTCTAGGAACTGAAAAGTCTACCAGGGGGTACTTCTGCAGTGTCCATAAATATCACATATTCTGCTTTACCATAAATATTGTATCTGCCACATCATCTTGTGGTCAAAGGCAACATTATGATTCAGAAAGTGTATTATTAATTAAATTATGCTATAACATGTTTACAGGGTTTCCAAAAACAGATGCTAGGTCAACTTCTACGACATATTTCTTCAATGTTTAGTGATTGAAACATCTTAAAGACTTTTTTCCTCCAACTTACTGTTATGTATGTTATTTTCCTCTTCATAATGCTTTATCTGTATTATTCATATTGAATACTCAATATCAGAGGCAATACCTACCTGTGTTTAGTGTGTTTTGTATGATGCATAGCACACCATCAGGGAGTTTAGGTCTCTAATGTATGCCATCTGGTGATTCTGGGATATATGTGTGAATAAACAGTGACTCTGCTGATTACCTACTTGGTATGTGCATTTAATTAAGTGCAAAAATTCCTACAGGCATGTGGTTAAAGGGGCTTTGGCAGATTTCCCCTCTGGAGGGTTTGGCTCTGTGTAGCTGGAACTCTCTCTGGCATTGGAATTCCAAGCGTGCCTGCGTTTGTAACAATAAGTAGTGGTTTAATATCATGCAGACTTTAGTCAGCTTAAATTTCAGTTTATAGCCTGAGCACTTTAATAACTCATACTGAAATAAAGTATAGTTTTTTTTAGGTATACTATATCTGTTCAATTCAGACAAAATTAACATTTATGAACAAAAAAGGTGTGAACACCACAATATGAAAGTATCAAACAACCTGTGTATGAGGTTTTATCATTTCAGTAGCTGTTCTTTAGTTACATTACTTTGTGTTACAAAGCAACTGAATATGAATGGTATTTTAAAATAAAAACCTACAAAAACAAAATAAATGAAATATTTTTTCTAAAATGTAGTGAGAAAAGCATGGTACTTTGGAATTCAAGTTAAAATATTTCAAACTAAAGTTGAGTGTGTATTTGTGCACATGCACACACCTATGTGTGCACACTCACGCCCATGTGTGTGCGTGTAGTATTTTTAAATGGGCACATTTACCAGTAGATGGTATTGAATTTCATTTGAGGCAGTGCAGGGGGAAGGGCTGGGGAATGAGAACCAGGAAGAAATTGCCTCAAACTCTGGCCCTCCCAAGCTCTGTGAGTTGGGGAGAATTAATATTTCCTGGGTCTCAGTTTAGCTCTAACAATAGGATTTCCGGAAAAGATGCAAAATAAAAGCATTTATAAATAAGACATTATTGAATGTCCTGTTTGACTTGATCTTTAGAAACCAGCATGTTTGTGTTACTAAATGCTTTGCTTAACTTCTCAGTAAATTTTCGTGATCAGCAAAGAGTAGGCAAGGGGGTTGGGAGCGTGAGGAAAGCCCCTAAGCTGTGAGCAACTGAATAGGTCAGAGTGGTGGCTGTGGGATCAGGGTTTCTACAATGTGCAGATATTGATCTTTTAGTTGTTGGTAAGAGCTCCCTGTGGAAAGGCTGCAGCTAGAGCCGTAGACCCCTAACCATGCCATGTTAAGGGGCTGGCTGAGAGAATCCCCAATTAGACCAAAGAATAAAGAGACAGTGAGTTTATCTTTCTTTCTGATTACAGTCAGTTGGAGATAAAAATCCTCTTCTCTTGTGAAAGAGAGAGATATCGTCATTGGAAATAGCGTAACTTAAAAAATATATACGATGCTTGTATTATTCCTCATATGTCTTTTTATTGCTTCATCTTGCTTGAGAATATGAATCCCGGAGCAGGTACCTATAATGTGTACCTAAGTCCCCCTCACAGCAGATACTGACTGCTTCTTCCACAGTCAGCCTCCGGGTCTGCCCTGCAGATTTGACTCTGAGAGCAGCTCCTCCTCCTCCTTGCAGACCTCCTCCCAGGCTCCCCGGATGGGTGCTGTAGCCCACCCAGCTGGCCTGCCTCTTGCACTCTCCCCCTGCTTCCCTCCCCAACCCCTCCTCCCAAGCGTATCAAGTTCATGACTTTCGCAAGGGTCTCTCCTTTTCTCCGGCTGTGCTCTGACCTTTCACAGTCCCGTCCACCTTCCAGGCGCTACAGCCTTTTCTTCAGAGGACTCAGAATCTCAATGCCACCTTCTAACCTGCATCGTGGACCGGACCTCCTTTCCAGTCCCCTGAAAGTACAGCTGGTGCCTAAAATCCTACACATCATCTCAGGGCGCATCCTCCTCTGGGCACACTGGCTCAAACCCCGGTCTTTCGTCTCCTTTCCCTGCCTTTCTGACGGCATGGAGGCCGTGAGAATGTGCCTGGCAGACTCTGATGGACCAAGGGCACTTGGGCTGCCCTTCGAGATCATTGGCCAGGCCTGGCTGGGGCACGGGATTCCAAGGAGGCCACTTCTGGGGAGGGGATAAGGGCTCCCCAGTGGCTTTGCCATATTCTTGCTTTGACTGCAGTCGAGGAAGCTTCCACCCAACCTCCCTCTCTTGCCAGCTCCAGTCTCTCTCAGCTTCCTCATTGTACTCTTTCATGCACACGTCTCCCCTGAGGAAATCCTTGCATGATTAATCCTGTCCTAGCATCTGATTCTCAGAGAACCCAAATGAAAACAAATTCCCATCCAGAAGGACTGTTGCCCACCCTAGCAATGATTCTTAGAGATACCTCCTTATTTCTTGTCCACAAATCTCTATAAGTTTCCTAGAGCTGCTGTAACAAAGTACCACAGACCGGGTGTCCTAAACAACAGACACTTATTGCCTCACAGTCCTAGAGGCTACAAGTCCGAGATCAAGGTGTTGGCAGAGTTGGTTTCTCATGAGTGCTCTGAGGAAGAAGCTGTTCACGTCTCTTCCTAGCTTCTGGTGGCAGCCGGCAGTCCTTGGCATTCTTTGGCTTGTAGATACCTGACTTTAATCTCTGCCTCTGTCTTCATGTGGCATTCTCCCTGTGTGTGTCTGATACATCTTAACTAAGATATACCCAACAACTAAGATATAGTCCCCATTGTTGCCTACCAGTTCCAATGACTCCTAAAGGGGTCATTGGAGGCCCTCTCACATTTAGTTCCAATCTCTCTTTCTGTCCGAATGTCCCACAACTCCAGCTGACACTCCTAGTCTAGTCAAGCCTGACTAGTCTCCATTTCTAGAATGTTCCCTGAACTTTCCCACTTCTTTGCTCTTTATCACCCCACTATTTCATCCTTGTGATCCCCATTCTCTCCCCATGGCTCTACCTATCAAAACCCAATTCCTCTTCCAGGCACGCCAATGCTGCCTTGCTTAAGATACCCACAGCCAGAACTGATCTTTGTCTTCTCGGGATTCTATAGTACTATCGTTTACCACATATTGCCTTATATTTTACTATTTGTATATGCCTTACCTCCAGATTATACATTTCTTGAAAACTAGAACAATATCTTTTAATATTTTTAACCCCCAAACATTCCTTACCCATGTGTAAATACATATCAGATGCTCACTTAAAACTTGCTTAAAGGGATTAATACTGCCATGTAACAGAAAATAAAATATCATTTTTCAAGGATGGTGAATTCATTGGAACTGATCTCAGGGATATGGTAGAAAGTCCTTCAGAAAAAGAAGGGAAACTCCCCAGAGGGTGATGGATAAAATGACACTATTGGAGAGGGATTGATATGAGGTGGACATCATGGACATGAAGGGAGGCGGTGACTGAGCAGTGGTGGCAGCAGGGACAGCAGCAAGGATGGAAGTCCCACCCTCCTCCTGGCTCTGTGTGGCAGGAAGTAAGCAAATGCTCATGAACAAATGTGATTCCATTTCTAGAGTGCCTACTTGTGCCAGGCACATGGGTAAGCAAAAAGGAGATCGAGATGTGGTCACAGCTGTTGTCTTAGTTAGTGTACGCAAGGAAATGCATTTTGGTCTCTGCAGAGGTGAGAATGGGAAGAAGTCAGCTTGGCATTCAAGGCCCACTAAGCCATGGCCCCAGGCTGCTTTTTCAGCCTCCTTTCCCACTACTTTCTTATGAGAGACCGTTAAATTATAATTGGCTACCAGTTGGACGCTGTAGAGATTATTTGGGGGAATCTCACTTTGCCTGTACTCATATAATATATGACCTGACATATCACACCTTTCTTTCCAAAATCTTCCCCCACCCTTGAGTAACTTTTCTCCATGAAACCTGTCTGGCCACCCTAACCCCAGTCAGCACTTGTACCTCTCTCTCTCTCTACCATCTTGATGTGTGTTTAGGCTGAGAACTCCTTGGGGACATCAATGTTGTTTTTGTACATATCTGATTTCCACGCAACGCCTAGGATGGTCTTTTATACACAGTAGGCATTCAATAAACATCTCTTGAATAAAGTAATGAATGGAGCATCTGCGAATGTTTCCATTTGATCTGGACAGAGAACTTTTGCCTGGAAACTGCTTCCTTATCTTTGTTTCTTAGTCACTTCCAGCTATGTTTCATGTTCCATTATTTCTTTAGAGATTTCTTCTTGACCTTCACAAGACTTAAGAATTTGGGGGAAAGACTAGTCTGCATTTTAAATATAAGGATACCACAATTGGAAAAAATTATTTATGTACTGGAGACTATAGCAGCAATAAATTTTAAATACTATTTGATTTCTAGTGCACAGTTTCTGTGCTCTTTTTTCCTCTGTGTTTTATGGTGTGTACCTAAGGTAACAGAGCCGGGGAATTTCACTTTATAATTAATTAGCAACTGAAATTAGAAAGTTCATACAAATTATCAACATTCTACACTTTGAATAACTAAACAAGTAAAAATATTTTGGATCAGAGTTAACCTAAAATCATAAAGACCTACATTTCATGATCATGATAATCATGATTTCATGATTATCTGAGATCTGAGGGCCCATAAGCTATTGTTATTGCTTCTTCCTAGAAAATTTTGTTATTCCACAAACCACCTGGCTAAATCTAAGTTTGCAAACTGGAGATGATTGAGCTGTGGTTTAAGGGTGGGGGAAGGCTTATCCTCCCTTGGGTAACCTCATGTAGATTCCTTGCAAAGTGCCCTTGATGCTTGATTCTCTGACCATCTTTTGCTCTGTTTAGAAAAAACAACAAAAGCATGTGTTTTTATTCCTTTCAGATTCCTGTTAGCATTTTCCTCCCTTTTCCTTGCCTGTGGTTATATGTTACAGTGATTTAGGATAAATTAGCTCACAGTTTTTGCAACATGATGCTGTCTTGTTGAAGACTTGCTCACTCTTCACAAAACTCCCTTCATGCCATAAATAAATTAAAACTTGGTTTTCTTCTAGAAACATAATTATGTTCATTGAGAAAGTGCTGGCAATACAGGAGCTAGGATAATCTAAGAACTGCTATAATTGCCTTTAAATGATAGCTTCTTAATCCCTGTATTACTTTCTTCTTTTCCTAGGTAAGTGGTGTTTTCTCTTCATTGCTTCAGGGAGTGTTGATGTGTCTGGTAAGTGTTCCTTTTGTTGTGGTACCTGGTGTTACTTCAGAGCTGCTTTTGAATTGCCTGTGAGAACCAAAAGGCAAACCAGAAAGCACAGGTGGACTTTGGAAATGCTTTATATTGAGAACTCTGGTGTGTGTTAAATCTTTTTTAGATTTGTTTTTTTCTGAGATCTTGCTTTGCAGTTATAGCACAGTTTGTTCTCAAGTCTGGAAAAGGGCCCACGGGCTGATTAAGTGTTGATCAAAACTTGCCTTCCATAAATTCTTTTTATGTGTATTGTCTTTTCTTTTTTTCTTTTACTTTTTTCTGCCTTTATTGGAATTTTTTAAATGCCCTCCATTCAGATTTTGATAAAACCATAAAACTCCAGATAGAGGCATTTTGCTTAAGTTTTTGGTACTTATGTATGTTGTGCTACTCCAGTATTTAGGCTATATTGTTACCAAGAATTTCCATTAATCTTCTGGTTTCCTCCTCCTGTTTCGCAGTGACTTCATTTATATGGTATTCATGGTCCGTTGTTACTGGACACAATGTGGTGATTGAGTCCTACTTCACAATAATATTTTTATTAAGATACTGAAATGAATATGTTCCTATCTTTCTAGTTATACTGACACAGACACATTATTTCATGGATTTCTTTTTGTAAGTCAGTGACTGATAGTTGCTGTTTTTCTAGGTATGTTGTTGATGCCAAGGTTTTTCCTTTAAAAGAATGGCCAAGAAGTATTCCAGAAGGGAAAAGATTATCAAGAAAAAAAAAAACCCATGAGTCCTTTGATTTGTAAATAAAGTTTCATAGTCAAATATACACAACATCTGATGGTTTTTAGCTTTTATAATAGTTGACTCTTCTACTTTTTTTAACTTGGCACAGAAAATGCTAGATCACAGTGTCTTTGGAATGGACTGTAGGAAATTCAGTCTTCCTGTGTCTAACGTGTACAATACTTGGTTATCTTACATTATAGGATCAGATTATTGGCCTGTTAGAAGCAGTTGTTCCTTAAATGCACTGGGCTCGGTTTACCTATATTCTGTTATCCTCTTCTTCACTTTTCCCATCCAAAACATACTGCCCTTACATTGATCAATTAATTTATCTGAGATATATGTAGCTTTCTGCTTGAAGAGACTTTTATTTAAACATTTAGATCTATTTGGTTTTTTGGGAGGTTTTCTTTTTTGTTGCTTTTGATAATCTGACCTAAAAATGTTTTACTTGTGTTTATGTGTGTTTAATAGAACACATTTGAAGAAGAGTCCCCAGAGGTCAACTAAATTGCTCTTGAAACGTTCAAAAGACTATAGACATTGCTTTAAATAACCCGCATGGGATTTTGACCCCATGCTGTTTTCAGTTCTGCAACAGAATTTTTCTATTAAAGATTCTGGATTTAAAAGATCAGAAAACGGGAGACAGAAAGATGGAAGGGTGAAGAAGGTTAGATTTCAAACTTGCATAGGCTTTTCCCAGACTTTGAAGCCTATCAGAGACCCACAGACATGTGGACCAAGATGTTATTTGAACAGCTTGCTTAACAACGGGCTGAATGGTGAGCCGCATTTTAAATTGAGAAAGTCAGCCCATGCTGGGAGATTTTTATTCTTTGCCTTTGACCTTATTGGATGCCATAAATGAAATATGGTGGTGTAGGTTTGAAAAGGCCAGGGGCTACTTATTTATACCACTCCCATGACAGGGAAAAACCAAGAGTGAACAAATGCAGTATGTTTAACTCTATCTCCTTAACTCAGGCTGCAGTAACACAAAGATGCTTTGGTTCCAATCTATAACCCCAGTTTGGTAAAAGATCTTCCTTTGTTATTTTTAAATGCTTTTCACTTTATTCAGGTAAGCTATGCAGAAAGGTCAAATCTGGGGAGGTGGCTGAGTTTTATTTTCACCATAAAGAGAACTTGAAAATACCTTATTTGAGATAAAGTCTATTCTTAACTTAGGTTTCACGATTTATATCATGCTAGTTCTACAAACAAACATCTTCCACTTTGAAATCAGATGTACTTGGAGTTTCTGCCAGTGAACTTATCTAAAATATCCTTATTTTTCTTATTAAAAAATGCTAATCTAACTATCTATAACATATAATGACCATACTGGATTTCCACTGCTGGATAAAAGTTAACTATATGATTATATGAGTGATAACTGTACAACATTCATTTCTATATTGTTTGAAAATTCTTATGTGGTGCTATTAGCTAAATGATACTATGCTTCCTCAACATTAAATTTTTAATTATACTAGGTTCATTTTGTTATATCACATTTATTATGGAATCTAAATGTGGTCAAATATATTATAGAATTGGATTGAATTATGAAAGGCATTGTATTTAATAATTATTTAATAATTTCTTTGCTCTAGTGACTTGTGTTAGTACTGTGCTCATAATAAGAAGTATGATGTATTGTTGTCCTTGTGAAGCTATAATATTGGGGGGAGGATAAAAAACATGCCAGCTGGTCCAAAAAAACAAACAGGTAACAATGCAAGATGGAGGGGCACTGAAATTTGCACACAGTTAGCTGTGTAGAGAAAACATAGTTTATTTTTCCAGGACTGATCTGGTCTTTTTGAATTCTCACCATATTAGGTGGGGGAAATTCTGACTTGCTGATTAATATTCTCTCAATCTCTTGTCATTTAAACAGTCTTCTTCCACTGCAGAAAAAGTAGGCAAACTTCAACTCCCTGCAGGCCTGCTGAGATAGTCCCTGCTCTGTCTGCCCCCAGCCCCACCCCAGCATGGCCTCCTAGTGTTGTGCTGGTTCACATGCGTGCACTGGTGGGGACCCACTGAACCACAGCGAGGTTTGTGCGTGACATTCAGACTGCTGCTACGAACTGTGGTTTTGCCTCTCCTGGCTTACCATGTCCTCCTGAGGTCTAGCTAAGTCACATTTGGCCCCCAGCTGGTATGACCACCCTGTAGCCAGGCTGCAGGGACAGTCTGTGGGCTGGGAGAATTCACAGCCAGCATAGCCTTCTCCTCCTTCCTGAACAGGTACAGGGGAACTCTGGGCTACCTCCCCAAGGCAGCGCAGGCAGCTCAGGTCTGTTAGGGATCTTATGTTCCCTCATTGCATCCAACCATTTGGACCTCTCAGGTTGTTCCAGGCACCCTTGGAAACAGTCTGTCCCCCAAAACCCAAACAGGAAGTAGCCTAAAAGCCCCTTTACCCTCAGCGTGCCTCTCAGCCAACCTAACACTCCTGGCTGCTGGGATTTTCAAGTAGAGAGGGGTGGTGAAGGTATCTTTCCCTGTGTCCCTTACCTCTGCATCTTTCTCTTCCCACAGTCCTTCTGGAAAGGTGTTCTACATTCTTTACCTCATATCCTGAGATCTCTCTACTCCTGGCATATAATAAATTCTAAGATCTAGGAGCCAGGCTTGGCTCTCAATATGTTAAACAAGAGCAAATAGGATGTTTAAAAATTCTTTCCTCTCTCCATCCTGACCTTCATGACTCTTGACTCAACCCCAAGATTCTATTTGGTTATTAAAGGCTGAATATCGACCCTTTCTTTTCTCCCTCCCTCCCTTCCTTGCTTCCTTTCTTTTATTTTTACAAACACAGTCCTAATGTCCTCTTTATACCAGGCAGGTCGATGCCTTGGGCTCACAAATAAGCAGCTCATGTACACAGAAATGCAAAAGAAGAAAGCAAATTAAAATGTGTCTGCTGCACTGTGGCCCCTTCGAGGAGATTGCTGTGTGTTCAGGGGGGTTGTGTTTTGTTCAGCAAAGGAGACACTACACGGTGTTGATTTATTTGGTGGCTTACACTGGGGGCATAGAGACGCTGGGACGAGAAGGAAGGTGAGTTTGAATGATTAGCCACAGGGTTCAATCATATGGAACCACATTCCCAGAGTGATTTGGGCAAAGCAGTAGTTTGATAAGATGGTCTGAGACATACAGAACCAGTCTATTTGGGTCACTACATACCATATGTCCTCCTTAGAGACTCATAATGTATGTTAGCATACTAACATTTCAGATAATTCCTGCCTTAGAGGAACACATATCATGCCATTGAACTCATGTGGGCCATGTTCATGTAACACCTGTTAACAATCCAGAAAACTCTTCTTGAGAACCGCTGCTATAGGATGATGATGAAGCTGAGAATCGTTTTTGGTGAGAACTAATATAAGGAAAGTAGAGCTTTAGGAACTTCACTGAATTTTTATTGAGGACTTACTATGTACAAAGCACACTGTGATTAATCAGTCCAAAAAGATGAGTGTCGAATCAATTCTTGAGAATTGAGAATTTCTCAAAATTGCTGTCTTTTTGAGTAAATGTTGAATAATAGGTAATTTCAAGGTTCCAAATCAATATGATTTTAAGATAATTCTGTATGTAAATACAAACAACATAAATGTAATAGTAATTATTTGCGTTATCTAAAGACATGTTAAAAATTGAAAAAAAGTCATGCATACGAGCTTTACAATCACTTGACAACTGTAAAGAAGATAAGAGAAATCATTCAAAATTCTAAAAAAAAAGAAGTATAAAATGTCAGCTATTTACAGTCAGTTTGCTATATAGTACAAATAAAATAATCTGCTTTTATTTGATATATCAAGATAATTAAAGAAATTACCAACTTTCCCCCAAAGCAATTGTTCACAGTGAAGGGTTACTGTATTTCCTTTGCTGGGTACATTAATAGTGATGGATATCAATTATATACTAATGGTGATGGATATCAACACTTTGAACATATAACAGCAAGGTATTCCAAGATATTTTTTCATTCTAATATTATTTGAACTAAGCCTTTTTAGTGATCTTTGAAAGGACCTATATGAAATAAATCTTAGAGAGGACATTTCATTTTATAATGAATTATTCCCTTTTTTAATTGAAAATGTTACAACTTTCTATGTTAATCATGATATAATGCCTCAGAGGACTTTTTAAATTATGTTTTTTATGGCTTGACCAATTTTATGTTTTAATTGTAATTTCTTTCCTCTGCCTTCACATAGTATTCTTTTTTAATGTGCTTTTATCTTCACTAAGTACTCTGGCATATTTAAATCATCCTACAGTTGATGTCAGTAGTATCAAGGGCCAAGATCTTCAAATTCATCTCATTCCAGTTCACTTTATTTGTCGATAATCCCTTTGTCTTCTTTTTTAAAATGTAGCACATTTTGAAAAATCATGACACATTTTAAATCTTTGTAAAATATGGGCGTCCACTGTGAATCTTTGCTTTACCAAAGGTGGTTTATTCATCTACAACTTCCTTCGTTTTTTGGTTTTTTTCTTTCTGTCTTCCTTTGGCTATTTCAGCTGTTCAATTATTGGAAGTCCAGTGAGGAAAAATAGATGGATATGAAATTTGAAGATAAAGGTTTGTAAGGAAAGACTAAAAGGATCATGAAATGTCAGGCTGAAAAGTGCCTGAGAGATCATCCAGCCTAGCGTTCTATTTATATCAGACCTGTGTGGGCTCCCAAGCCAGTTCTCTTCCTATTGCATCACATTTTGCATTGAATTTTAAAGAACTATGCATTTGAATGCTATCTGGTGATTATCTATGGTAATCTCCTATTCTGCTTATCTTTTGATTATGTTAAAATCAGCCAAAACATATAACATAGATAGAGTTCTACTTGTGCCCAACATCATAATATTCCTTTAGTTAGTAACCCAATTATATATTGTAGGTAAACACACTTGTTATTATTTGAAATGTAAGTATTTATAATGTCTAAAATTCTTCAAATATGGTTCCAACATAATACATCCAATGGTTCCAACATAATATATCCAAATATATTTTTGAGCATCCAATTTTAAGTGCAATACATTTTGCTAGTTGATATGCCAGGGAATGGCCTATACTCATGTTGAAGTTCAAACTTCATATTGCAATAAATAGTAGCCATTTGTTAGAAAAAGTTAAAACTATCTAAATTTTTATCATAGAAAAAGCTAAAAGAAAGCCTCAGTGTATTTTTATAGATAAACCATTTTGGAAATTTCACAGATAAAACAGCTTAACACCAGCTTGTTGACAGGATTAAGCTACCAAAGAGATACCTCAGAGTGGGCCATAACGTAGCTTTTTACCTATGTAATTTACACTGTAAGTTGAAAGTGTGTATGTGGTCAAATTTTTTTCCTTTCTTTTCACTCAGGTATTTTTACTCAGTAAATAAAGTTATTGTTTTAAGTGTGGATTGTATTGAATTATATTTAATAAGTTATTTCACTTATTATTTCTGTACTCCTACAATATTTAGAAAGAGAAGTCTGAAAGTGATGAAAGTCTATTTTAGGATACCAGATTGAAAAACAACAACTTAATGATGTGATAAGCCATGGGCTGCATAGCATTTCTGTCAGCGATGGACTGCAGATAGGATATTGGTCCCATAAGATTATAATGGAGCTGAAAAATTCTTATTGCCTAGTGACATGGTAGCCATAATAACGTCATGCACAATTACTCTATTTTTTTTATAAATTTAGTGTAGCCTAAGTGTACAGTGTTTATAAAGTCTATGTTAGTGTACTGTAATGTCCTAGGCCTTCAAATTCACTCACCACTCACTCACTGTCTTACCCAGAGCAACTTCCAGTCTTGCAAGCTCCACTCATGGTAAATGCCCTATACAAGTGTTCTATTTTTTATCTTTTATACTGTACTTTTACCAAACCTTTTCTATGTTTAGATATACAAATTCTTACCATTGTGTTATGACTGCCTACAGTATTCAGTATAGTAACACTAATGTACAGCTTTATAACCTAGGAGCGATAGGCTATACCAGATAGCCTAGATGTGTAGTAGCCATCTAGGTTTGTGTAAGTATACTCTATGATGTTCGCACAATGACAAAATCACCTGACACATTTTTCAGAACATATCCCAGTCATTAAGTGACACATGAATGTGTTTGATACTTTCTTCATTTCAGATATTTCAGTTTGGTCAATTAGCTATGAGTTTTTCTATTTATGGAGAAGATTTCATGAAATTCTAGAATTATTTAATAAAACTCTTAGTGGTAAATTCTGTAACTGTATAACACCGATGAAACTGATTGGGACTATAAAATATTGCAGAGATTGTTGTAATTCCATAATGCCTTATTTTAGTAATGACATTTAATTCCTCTTGTTTAAAATGAACAGAGTAAGTTAGAGGTGACTTTATCCTGTTAAATTATAGGTCTTAATTTTGATTGCAATTCACCCGAGAGCACTTAGCTGAAGTATTTACCTGCATTAATTTATACTATTCACACCCCAACTGTAATGGATTAAAAGTCTACATTTTTTATAAAAACAATTAAATCATCTCTAAGCATTTTATTACTTGCTGATAATATTTCAAGGTAATTATGTATTTCATTTTGCCGCCTGGATAAACTCTAAAGCCTAATGCTTTTGTTTAATATAAAAATTAAGGTTTCAGAATCACCATAATGATTGTTTCCTATGGAAGAATGCATTACTTTGCAGATTTTAAATTGCTCAAGGGTACAAAGAAGTATTAAAAAATAATTTCATAGATCATAACAAAGCCAATGTTTTATATTGTTTTTTTGCAAAATATAAAATTAATTTGAGCAGCTAAGTCTATTAACATCAAAGAGTAAATCTATTTAAATGAAAAATTATTTTCACATGTAAGCTTTTTTATGAAACAATTTTATGAAAAAGTATTAATGGAAATTTTTTCTGACATATTGAATCATTTACCTTATTTGTTATGTTTTCTAGGAAAACAAATATATTTTCTTTATTATATCCCTCTTAGGAGATATTAAAAAGTCATGTATAATAATTTTGTCTTACAACCAGTAATATATATTTGTACAGTTATTCTGAGAATTTTGTTCTCAGGATGCTTCTGCACTAATAAGAAGATTCTAGATATAAATACCCCTCAATTAAACTGACAGCATAAGTTTCTGACAGTAAGTTACTGTTTCACTTCTACAGTCAAACTTATTTAATTTTTTTCTACATAATTTATTTTTTGTTTTATTTATAAAAAATAATTTTCTGATCAGTTGCAGGTATACAAAGATTTATGATTATTACAAATGTAGATAAATTCAAATCTTTTTGTGAACCGTTACAAAATAGTTTATAATATTATCCATGATCCTCACAATTCTATCTTCAGTACTGAGTTTAGTCATAGATTATGGCCTAGAAATTCCTTAAATACTTAACACTTAAATCATGTATGCTTCAATATCACACCCACTATTTCCACCTTTTTTTCCTGAAAAAATGTCAGATTCATAATCTCATCTGTTTGCAATCTCAGTTTCTCTAATTTGAATATCTTTTTACCTAACTACATAAATAGCTCATTCTATTGACTATACATTCTTTTGTATATTGACATTTTTTACTTAATTCTTTCCATCAACACTTAAACATACAAAGATTTTTCTCTTATTTATGTGTATCCATGTGCTTGTGTAAGGATGCATCCGTTTATATATCTCCAGTCCAGAGTCTATTACAAATTATAGATGTTAGATTCAATCACAAATTGAAAGCTCTAGGTGAAGATCCACAAATGCATCAACTCCTTCAATTTCCATAATCCAGGTTTTGTGCCCTGTCCAACTACGTTGTGGGTGGACAGGGAGTTTGTCTTTACCTACCTCTGAGCTGCCTCTTCTTAACCCATATTACAAGAGGATTCAACTGCATTTGGTATACAAAGTGCAGAGAACCTTAATGACCAAGGTAAATTAAAAGTATCCTCATTATCTGTCATTTAATCAATTATTTAGTGCCACCATCATGAAGTTCATAGATAATATTGTCCAATTATGCATATTTTAATTGGAAAAGGAAAATATGTGCTTTACTCTGTCACAAAGAAAGAAAATTTTAGTGAAAAGTGCGTGTACAAACACTTCAAATAAAACTGAAAGAACCACAGGCTGTTATCTTTTTATACTTGAATTTTTGTTTGCTTGATTCTCATAAGTTTTGTGGGTTTTCACAATGCAAAATTCAGAAGTGAGATTCTGTTTAAGAAGTTGAGAGAGAAGTTGAAACCCACTTGAAAACTAGAAGACTTGTAGCTCTGCCTCCCTCTCTCCTTTCTCCTTTCATCTGCCACTTGATGGGAAGCACTCCTGGCTATCCTAGAAATGGGAAAATGGCCAAGTCCTTCGCATCGACTCTCCAACACGGCTTTTCTTTTCCTGTGACCCATGAGTTTCTAGAAAAGTCTGGGCCACTTGGCATCTTTGAGAATGAAGAGAGATTTGACAATCCTTCAACACCACACCAGAATCTTTGTGAGTTTCCAAGGAAGACAAAGCACAGACCTTTCCCTGGAGCTTAACCTGGAGAGATTTCTCCTGTCTGCAACCTTCAAAGCATATTTTGTGTCTTTGTGGAAGTGTTGAGGGGAGAAGGCCAAGTTTTTCTTCCCTTCTTTCCGCTACAATGCAAACTTATTCACAAAGCATGCCCTACTCTTTCTTCCTTCCCAAGGGCAGAGCATGGTGGACATGTTCCAAATCAGGGGCGGTGTGATTGTGCTTTCAGGCATTGCCTCTCTTCTGCTACTGAACCAAGGAATAGCAAATTTAACCTAATTGAATTCCACTGCAGTGGTTTGTTTATGTTTTGCCCAAGGAATATTCCCACTGCTTAAGTTTGGTGTTTGAAGTATACCACGAATAGTGTTACGTGTGATAAATACTGCTAAGGATACAAATCCTTACAGTGTATGTGCAATGGGTGTTCAAAAATTGTTGTTCACAAACATATTAAATAAAAAGGGTTCTAGAATTAATATACTATGTTTGAGGAGTTTTGTTCATCAAACAATAAAACCCTGTAGCTGGGACTTTGCTCTGATAGATGGCTGCCTCAGTATTTACAAATATTTCAAAAACAACCCAGGTGATGTTAAAACTGATGAACTTTCCTCTAGCGCTAGGACAAAAACCAAAGCATAATACTCATGTACAGTCATGCAAAAACTATCCAGCATTCACATAAACTTACTTATTGAAGAGTTTAGTGCTAAGCTATGTCCTTTAGGGAAAAAGCCCATAAAATACTAGATAAATTAACCATTCAATTAGGAATTAAATTACAGTGGCTACAGTTATGACTTATAAAGTTATGAAATCTATATTAAATGTGAAAAAGTTTATCTAAATTCAACTGGTTATTTGAATGATATGAAAATGCCAATATTCAAGGGTTTTTGATCTGCAAACATGGAGATTTTATACAGTTTAACCTAATAACTAGTAGTTGTGTTGAGCAGTACTGTTCTAGTTGAATTTTAATTTTCTGTCATAACTATCATTTAAATCTTAAAGAGTAATGATGGCCACACCATGATTTGATTAATAATAACTAAACATATTTTCTTCTTGGAAAAAAAAATGGCATCAAAACAATGTTTTCAATGCCATACTCCCTTCTAATTCTGCCTTAGCTCCAAACTCCCAAATGTAGAGTGTTAGTTTACCATCTTGGAAAATCTAAAGGCCTTCTGAAGTTTATGTATTTTATAGACAGCTCTTTGAGTATGCTGTAACATAAAAAATGACCCCAATACTTAAAACTGAATAACTGCCTATGTTGAAAGATAAAGATGAAGTTCTCCTAATTATTAAGTAATTGCATTCCTCCTCAATGCCTTGGGCAGAAGCAGCTCTGGTTTTTGAGCAGGTGAAATTCCTTTTTTACTGTCAGAATGCAGTGATGTAGCCAAGGCTTGTTAGCCCTATATCTATAACCTGAGCCAGAGCATTTGAAGGCAAAAACAGTTTTACAATATAGTAGGTAGCTAACTTTCCATTTCTGTGATAAAGTATGCATGACAAAATAAAATTGGGATCATACGGCCATTTGGATAAAGAAACTTGTTCAATAGAAAGAAATTATAGGAATTGTTTTTAAAATAATTGTAGAAATCGTCATTTTCTGGAAATAGTAGAAATGTATACAAATCGAATCACCTGAGCATCTCACTTTTGCATTATGGCTACAACTGAATTTCTTGATAGAATTATACCTACATTACCACCAGCTGCCTCTTCTCAGTCTTAAGTATAATTCCATTTAGGGACTGTGTTATTATATCAAAACAGAATAAAAATCTAGTTATATGGTTCAAGAGTCTTCACAATTGGGTGCTCTTTGATTGTGCATTGTGTGAACAGCTCATCTGATTAATCCTTGATTCATCTTTATCACCTAGTCCTATTTTAGAATCCTTGAACAGCACCTGCCTGGAAGTGACTGCAACAGTTCCAGTTGTATGAACAGTGTTTTACTAGAACTGTGAGCAGAGAATTTTATAACTGAGAAGGGCCTCTTGCAATGAAGACAACTTCTACTCTAAGGGTTTCAATGTCTCACCTAATCACACAGCTACTTCCTGGCATGGTGAGAGCTCTTTCTACTCTATCTTCCTTCCTTGCCTCACATGCTCATAGGTAAACACTTTGAGTGTAGGTTTACATGCATTCTTCCATTCAACTCTTCAGGAATACCTATACCAACACTATATTCCTATTCCTATACCAACACTATAAGAATTTATTAGATATAGTAAATGAATCACATGAGCAAAAGAGAATGAATATATTGCAGCTCTGCCTTAGGTAAGCTTCTGAAGAACAGGCAGTGTATTTCTTTAGCACCCTTTTATAGTACAGATATAAAGGAGGTAGAGTATATTCCTGAATACGAGGCACTCAAATATCTTGGCTGTGTTAATTTTTCAAAAAATCATTGATGGTGGATTTTTCTGCCTCTGACTCTAC
Source organism: Daubentonia madagascariensis (assembly GCA_023783475.1). NCBI lineage: Eukaryota > Metazoa > Chordata > Mammalia > Primates > Daubentoniidae > Daubentonia > Daubentonia madagascariensis. The sequence goes on along the minus strand of JAKFHU010001815.1, from coordinate 18,932,446 downwards.
TTAGGTGGAACACTCAGAACTCACAAACTTGGTCGTAGTTCCTCCAAGGAGTTAATAATTTCACTCTAAAAAAAAACATCAAAACAGATTCAGAATGATTAAAGTGCTTTATAATCTCTTGGGGACTATTCACTTGCAATTTGTTATTTCTTGGACTGTCAAAGGCAGCTTTTATGAATGGGAAATGATTGTTATTTACAGGCTTGTTTGCCTTTGATGGAGGCTTATGTGCTGCCAAGGTTACCCGGCGTTTGAGAAGGAAGAAGATTCACTGTTCTTTTTATAGATCAGTGGTTTGTTAAATTTGAAATAAAGCAAAAAAGGACTTTTTGGGGGGTTATATTAATAAAAAGAGAAGAATAGAAGACAGTAACCTGGCCTGCGTTCACGTTGAGTGAAATGAAATACTGATTAGGCCATCACATTAATTTGTGTAATATAGGCTGCCAATTTGTAAAACTCAATGATATAGGTAGAATTTTTAGCCTGAATTATTGGGTATTTCTGTTGAAAGTCTTTGTTCTGGATTAAACCTCAGATTTAAAAAAAAAAAAGAGAGAAAGGGAAAATAGGAGAAAGTAGGTATTCGCAAAAATTTTGAACAAAACTGAGAAAATCATTTCCATTCATACGGCTAGGCATACTGTGCCCAGTTCACAAATGTGATCCATCTCTTAATTCTACAAAGCTACAGAATTCCTCTTCTCATTAAACTTGGCTTCTTCCTCATGTAGTTTGAAAATATATACATTCAAGGATGGTGTTATTGGTGTGTACAGGTCCCTGTGCTGCTTCTGCACAGCAGTGAGACTGTTAGTGCACAAGAAGTTGCCTCTTTGCCATATAAAAATTCAATTAGAAGCTCCCGATAAAAACTTAATTAAAAGGTTATAGAAACAAAAGCGCCATGCTCTGGGCCGTACACCTTGCTAAACTCTGGCTCTGCTGAACCACCAGGGGCCATAGATTCTGCAGGCACTGGGCCTCTTCTATGAAAAATGCCTGGCTGCCAGTGATGCAGTCTTGGCCATAACGAGAAACTTGGGAGGGAAAGCATGTTTTCCTATGAATTAGTTGTTGAACAACTACTGCTTTATGTATCAAGACCCCCTTCTGGAATTTCACCTGAAATATGCTCCCAGTATGAAGGCCATGAGCAATATGTGAGACTTTTCAATCTCCAGTTTGGGATCTCATATTGAGAAGTCAAGCTGTGCAATTCTGTTTGTTCACTGCCATGTCTCAAATGTATTCATATCTATGATCCTCTTTCTCTTCTCTTTAGCAATACACAAGTCTAACTAATTAAAATACAGTTTCTACGTTTCACACTGTTATCTCAAAATGTAAATAAAAAGTATGCTTCCCAACCAACAGTTTCTCCAGCTGTTCAGGAGATGTCATTTGTTGAGTTACTGTCCTGAGCCAGGCACCTCATTTGTGCTCAAAAAATAAAGTTGAATAAAAGAATACACTCTCATGAAGTGGGTGGTATTGTTCCTTAGAACTAATGAGGTTAAGTAACATACCCAAGGTCATCCCCATTCAACGTGACTCTGGAGCACATCCTCTTAAGCAGGTCCAAAAGACCTTGATCTTCTCATAATAAAACCAACCGGGTTCTTTTCATCCATGGCAGATCTAGATTTTGTGAGGCCCAACGTTTATGATTTGGGAGAAAGAATATAAAATTAGGCCAGACACAGTGACTCACACCTATAATCCTAGCACTCTGGGAGGCCAAGGTGGGAGGATCGCTTGAGGCCAGGAGTTTGAAATGAGCCTGAGCAACAGTGAGACCCCCGTCTCTACAAACTATAGAAAAATTAGCCTAGCATGGTGGTATGTCCCTGCGGCCCCAGCTGCTTGGGAGGCTGAGGCAGGGGTATCACTGGAGCCCAGGAGTTTGAGGTTGTAGTGAGATATGATGATGCCACTGCATCCTACCTGGAGCCACAGAGCAAGACTCTGTCTCAAAAAAAAAAAAAATATATATATATATATAAAAAAAATTAGGAATACAAAATTAGCAACAGGGCCTGGGAAGGGGCCCAAGGCAGGTGATAGGCTCCAAAGCTTAAGCTGGATTGGTTCCATGATGAACCCATCTCTGTCCTCTTCAGCTTTTGGTCTCCAGCCTCAGAGTGGTACTTCCTTAGAAATAGCCACTCCGGAGTCAGTGAGATAACCCACTGGTCCATTTAAACACATATTATTTTGACCCAAGTTTTGGTGCATCTACTTGTAGTAATTTACCCTTAATTGCTATATGGTAAGAAAGGTTGCAAGATAGATTTTTCTCCAAGAACTCAGAAACATCTCTCTTATGAAGCACTTGGAATACAAGGACACGGTTATTGGCCTCAAGTGTCTCACAATTTATAAGGGCAGACAGACATGTTAACAGCTATAATCCAGTGTGATAAATGCTGTCAGGGAAGAGCACATAAAATGCTACCACTGTCCCACCTGTGTTTAGAGATTAGACTCCAGTTCTGCCATCTTCATGAAGACTTCCCATAGCTCTCTGTCCCTCACTGAGCTCCTCTGAAGTGATGAGACACTTTGGATCTACACTGAAGTGACACAGAACAACGTGGACAGTTGGGCTTGATCTTCCCAACTGGACTGAAAGCTTCTTGAAGGTGGGAGATCTTCCTGTCACCACAGGCTCTAAGGGGTGGGCACTGAATGACTGTGTGACTGAGGGAGTGGGTGAGCCACTGATGGGTGGACATCAATGAGGCACGGCAATCTTTCTGAATGATGTCATCTAAAATCCAGTCAACAGAAGCCATCACTGAGCATGGAAGTTGTGGTAAAACTTTTTATTTAAAATTTAACTCTACATTTTAATGTAGTCTTGATAGTTAAGGACATTTGCTATTTTACCCCAAAAGAGGATTCACAAAATTATTTTCTCCTATATATTATTTGTTGAGGTGCAATTCACAAAACATAAAATTAATCATGTTAAAGTGAACCTTTGGTGGCACTTAATACATTCATAATGCTATACAACAACCATCTCTATCTAGTTCCAAAACATTTTCATAACCCCAAAAGGAAACCCATATCCATTAAGTAATCACTACTCATTTCCTCCTCCCCCAGCCCCTGACAACCACTAATCTGATTGTTGTCTCTATGAAATTACCTATTCTAGATATTTCATATAAGTGGAATCAAACAACATATGACCTTTTGTGTTTGTCTTCTTTCACTTAGCATAATGTTTTCGAGGTTCATCCATGTTATAGCATGTATCATTACTTCATTTCTTTTATGGTTGAATAATATTCCAGTGTGTGTGTGTGTGTATGTATATATATATATTATATATAAAATATATATATTAGTTTATTAAGTATGAAATGTCTGATTTCCTTAAGTACTAAGTTTGACAGTTGATATCTCTGACATTTCATTTTGACACTTCTTGTTTTATTTTTATCATGAAGGTACATCCTTATTCTTTCAAATGTACATTTTGGCTTGTGATTATTTTTCAAATTATTTTAGAGCAGTTTTTATGAAACCATGGATAAGTAAAAAAATTCGTGTTATTTTCTGATATGAGTTCCATTTTGGAACCAATGTTGCACAGACAACTCAAAATATCAACAAAGTGTTTGGGAAGGATGTGGCTAATGAATGCACAGTACGTTGACGGTTTGAGAAGTTCCATTCTGGTGATTTTAATGTTGAAAATGAGCCACGTGGGCAACCTGAGACCAAGGTGGATAATGATGAGCTGAAAGCTGTAGGGGAAGTGAATCCATCTCAACCTACCCATGAATTAGCAACAAGGTTTGACATTACTATTCCAACAATATTGAACTATTTGAAAGAAGTCAGCAAGGTAAAGAAGCTGGATAGACGGGTTCCACGTGAATCAAACGAGCATCAGGAGAGAAATTGTCTTGAAGCTTGCATTTCTTTGCTGTCATGACATAAATGTGAACCATTTCCACACTGTATTGTTAAATGTGATGAAAAGTGGATTCTTTTTGACTATTGCAAGCATTCAGCACGATGGCTGGATAAAGATGAAGTGCTGAAACACAGTCCAAAACCAAATATTAATCAAAAAAAGCTAATAGTGTCTGTTTGATGGTCCAGCACTGGCATTATCCATGACAGCTTCATGAAACCTGTTCAGTCGATTACAGCGGATGTCTACTGCAACCAATTGGATGAAATGATGAGGATGCTTGTGATTAAGCAGCTGAGATTGGTCAATAGAGACAGGCCAATCCTCTTGCAAGACAATGATCAACCACATGTCACACAAACAGTGCTGCTCAAACTACAGAAGCTGGACTTGGAAACTCTCTGTTATTCACCGTATTCACCAGACCTTGCGCCAACTGACTACCACTTTTTCCAGGCTTTGGACCACTTCTTGCAAGGAAAAAGATTCAGTTCTCAACAAGCTTTGGAAAATGCCTTTGGCGATTTCATCGCCACTCACTCTCCGGGCTTCCTCGCTGCTGGCATAAAAGAGCTACCGTTAAGGTGGCAAAACTGTGTTGATAGTTTAGGCGCATACTTTGATTAATTGTACTGTTTCTTTTTTGAGATATAATAAACTACACTTTTGATTCCAAATCAGACATTTCATACTTGATGACCTAATACCACAATTCGTTAATTAGTTCGTCCATTGATGGGTATTTGGATTGTTCCCACATTTTGGCTGCTGTGAATAATGCTGCTATGAACATGTGTGTACAATGGATTTTTTTTTTTGAGTCTCTGTTTTCACTTCTTTTGGGTATATACCTAGGAGTGAAATTTCTGGATTATATGGTAATTCTAAGTTTAACTTTTTGAGGAACCACTAAACCATTTTCCACAGTAGCTGCACCATTTTACAGTCCCATCTGCAATGTACAAGAGTTCCAATTTCTCCACATCCAACACTTATTTTCCTTTCTAAATTAATATTGTAGCTATCCTAGTGAAACTGAAGTAAATTATATGTTCAAATTATCCATGCCATTTTTCTAAAGATATTCAATAGCCCTGAGGGTCAATTCATATTCTACTTCCAGTGTTTCAGTCTCAGAGTCTCAGAATCTGGTTGTTTGAAAACACTTGCTAAGAATCTTAAGACCATAATGACAAAGACATCATAAGTAAACAAAATATTCCCAGGGTGATGCACCAGGCAATGAGGATCAGTCAAATGAAGAAGTATGTTTAGGTAGGCAGGCTCTCTGGAGGAAAATTTTAATGAAATTTCAAAATTTTACACAACAAAATTGAAGACTCATAGGCAAATTTCATTTTAGTTCCTTAATTTAGTCTTTATATTTTTAGACTTATCTGAAAAATGGGTTTCTAGAAGTGGGTAAGAAACAAACACAACCACATGTTGATGATTTGAATTATACTGCATCCTCAGTGAAACTTGCTTTGTTGTTATTGACTAATTTTCTTAATCAAATATTTAGGTATGAAATATTTGACTTCTGTTTTTGCATGTAGAACATAATATTTGAACACCAAACATCCCCAGTTGCATCCTTTTTTTTTTTCAGTCTGTGTTTGAGAGGATAGAAATCAAGAATTAATCGGAGAGCTGTGCTGCAGGAAAATTTGAATGATGGTGAGGAGGAGGTGCACAGTGGACATCTCCCTTGATCTTAAAATCATAAAGTCATAGAACCTTGGATTTATGAAGAAGCTTTGGTGTCAGCAGTTTTAAAACAGATCTTTTAGTAGAACCTCCATTCCTCCTATTTTTTCCCAAAATAAATGCTATGCAGAACCCTTATATTAGACAAACCAGCAAACACAAAACAACAACAGCAAAAAAACTCAACAACAAACAGAAGCAGAATTGTTCTGGTGATACAGGGCTGGGGGCTTGGAGCCCTCATGCTCTGAGCAGCCCCCACCATCCTAATCTATGTGAGCCCGAGGCATGTGTGCACCCTCCCAGATGCCAGGCATGTGTGGTCCTCCGCAGATGCCACAGAACACAATTTGGAAAGCCCCAATCTAGTTCATTGCCCTCTGTCTGCTGTGGAAGATTCCAGCTGCTGCTTGAACATTGTTAGTGACAAGGAGCTCACAAGGCATCCTATTCCATTTGTGAACAAGTCTAAATGTTAGAAAGAAATTCAACACATTGATGCAAACCTTTGTCCCTGTAACTTCCATCTGTTAGTTTTTAATCTTACCTTTTGAAACTCTAAATCTCTCTTCCATGTGACAGCACTGCAGGTTTGGAAGGACAAGTGTACGTCTTCCTTTTCTAGTCAAAATACCCCCAATTATTTCCACCTCTGCAGATGTGCCACCTTCATCACCCTTGTCTGAAAGGGCTCCAGGTGGTCCTGGATGGTTTATTCCAGGTGGGGACTGGCCAGTGTTGACTACAGATACCTGCTTTCCCCAGCGTTCTGAAGGCTGCACTTCCACCAATGAACTGGAAGACTGGCCTTTTATTAGCAGCCCGAGTTTACCATTGGCATAAATTAAGTATGAGATCAACAGAAACCTGATCTTGTCCCCACAAACTGATGACTATCCAGTTAACTTAAACCTCTAACAGGATATGTTTTGAAGTGGAGCTATAGAATATTCAGTCTGGAACATCATTCCCTAAACACACCATAATGCTTTCCGAATGTAAATATTTTTTTCCAGTTATCTACCACTGGGGAATATCCATAGTTTGGCCACCCTATAGGAATAAAAGCAATTGAGGAGTGGCAGATTTTTCAATACAACAACTATGTAAAAGACGATGGAAAAATAAAGCAATTAATAAATACAACATAATATATAGATAAATACATTCCAGAAGGACTGATGGGATAGTATAAACCCTTTTTTTCAGTTCTTTTGGGTTTTTTAGGGCTTTTATGACTTGTATAATCACATATTAGTATCTATTAATAATACTTATCTTATTACAAGTGATAGTAATAACTTCACTTAGTATAGTTTTTTAGGTTATCAAAGTACTTTAATAAACATTACCGCATTAGTTTCTCACAATCCTCTGAGATAGGTCAGGCAGATACTGTTGTTCTCCTTTTGCATGTAAGGAAACTGAGGCCCAGAGACATTGAATGATGGGGGGGTTGCCCAGCCAGCCATGGCAGTGTGACCACACATTCTGTTTTCCTGGAGTAGTCCCAGTTTATACAGGCTGGCCTAGCAACTTAGTTGGTGAACCATTTTTTTCCCAGAAAAAACCAGATATCTACATTTGGAAAATAACAGAAATGATTACCCCAAGTAAGGGCTCTTTATGCTGAACTGCCCTGCCTCTTCCTTCTGCTCTGCTCCCCTTTGGATGGACATAGGGCTACTGATGATCTCATTCAAAGAACTGAGGTTACATTTTCCTCATGGTCTTTGGCATCAGAAAACACTCTCAAGCCTGGGGCCATCTGTCTTAAATGACTTCCACTGCTGACATGTCTGACCAAACGTCCCTCTGCGTGGAGCTCTGAGTAGACAAACTATTCCTAACCAATCAGGTTACGAAAAGAAATTCTAACAATACATTTTATGGTCCTAGAAGATGTTTGGAGTCAGGATACATCAAAGTCTAAACCAAGGGTTTAAGAAGCCAGAGCTGGATAATTGTAGTTCTTTTCTTATGTGAAAATCTGAAAGTTGAGTGATCTGCAAATGATGGGAAATTAGTTTAAAAGCAGAAAAGTAGAGTTCTTCTCTCATCTTTTCTAAGCTCTTTCCTATAAGCCAAAAAATGTGTAAGGCTTTTTAAGAGGTGTTTTGAAAGCTATTTCTAGGATTCATAAAAGATTATCATGTGCACATATGGTATATGAGATGAAAGTTTCATTCTGTGGTCATTCGTAAATGTTTATTTAGTGACACACACTGTGCTAACTTCTAGAACCTAGTCACTAGAAGCTGTAAAAAGCAACAGTCCATAAAAACACTTTGAAGATATTTTGTGGGTTTCTTGAAGAATTTTTTGTGTGTTTTGGTTGCCTCTTTGAGATAGCCATAGTAATTTGAGCAAGAAACAATATTTTGGTGCATAACGTACAATAGTAGTCTAACCAAAGTGTTTGAAAAGATAGTGACAATAATAAATGTAAGCTATTAATTTATTGTTTTCGGCATCTGTCAAGTTGTATTAGGCCTCAGATTTCCTTCATTAGAACATTTGAGCCCACATCAATCACGTACCATTCCCAAAGGCAACAAATCATAATGGCTATTTCTCCTTTAGGACAAGGCTAAGCTTAAAGAATTTAAGTCCTGCTCTTGGCAGTAAAACTGAATACTACAGGGGAAAGATATAGAGGATCTTTCTATTTTCCTTTGTGGTTGGAGCATTAAAAATAGTCACCTAACAACTGATTTTGATTTGGCAGCTTACAAAGCTTCATTAGAAAGATTTTCTGTATTTTCTTTTTAAATTCCCCACAATAAAAAGAGCTTATTTATGATTAAGTCTATATTTTACACAGACTTCTCCCTCAAACTTCCAAGAGATAATTTTACATATGTGTGTGTGCATATGTGTGCATTGGTTTGTTCCTGTTTTTTATATCTCGTGGTATAATTGTAGAGTTTATCTTTAGTCAGAAAAGTAGATGGAATCTTACCAAGGTAATTTAACTAATTCCCTGCCTTGCATGCAGGACTTTATCAAGACATTTGAGCTTAGAAAAGCCTAAACCTTCTAGATATGCATTGGCTCATACCTTATAAACACCTATAGGTCTAAACCTTATAGACATATATAGGCCTACACTTTATGGACACATATTACCTTGCAGCTTTTAGACCCTTAGAAGCCTGTACTTTATAAATATGTATAGGCCTATAACCATATGTATAGACTCATAGAGGCATATATCCTAGAAACATGTATAGGACTTTACCTTATATACACATATTGGCCTGTAGCTTATACCCACTTAAAGGCCTACACTTTATAGAAAGGACCAAAAATTCCTTAACGAACATTTTAAAGGCCTAAGCACACACAATTGAGATGCCCTTATAATCACAGAATTTTCAGACTTAGAGGTTCAACATCCTGGGCTCTCTCCTTCCTATGAATGTTTAATGGACTAGGAAACAGAGATTCTAGGTAATTTGCATTAGGCTTGTAGACTTGATGGTCAAGAACAACACCCGAAGTGTTCAGATTCAAGGCCAGTACCTATGTTCTAAGTGCATAACCATAGCTTGGACTTTCAAGCCTCCAGAACTCTGAGAAATAAATTTCCGTTGTTTATAAGCTACCCAGTTTATGGTATTTTGTTATGACAGATGGAACGGACTATGACAAATGATTTTTGTGGAGTCTTTTTTTCCTACCCCCCCATGCTATGTTCCTTTACATACAGATACCTAAAAATCCACCACAGTGTCAAAATGGAGTCTCTTAAGATATTCTAAGGCATCCTGATATTTTTGCAGTTAATATGTTTCATTTAAAACATCACCGAGGCAGATTGTTGTCAGCTTGTAATTTATTTAAATTGCTGTTGGCTTCATTTCCATTTTTGTGGTCTCTAGCTTAGCATTTCAAAGGCAGAAAGTGAATCTCAGTTCAGAAAATGCAATATATTTTTTTCAAAAACGTATGTTAGATCTTGTGAGGCCTGTAAGTAATGACTGATGTCAAAAATTAAAAATAAATAAAGAGACCCAATGTGAAGTCGGGTACCTTTTTTTCCATATAAAAGGTGAGCATTTTTAGAAATGCTGTCATAGATATTGGAAACTGCCAAGCTAGCTGGTGCAGGCTGGGGCTAGTATGGAGTATTGATTCAGATGTCATAATTAAATGAGCCTGAGACTTAGCTCAGATAGACACTCTCTGGAAAGATGGATAAAGAGTCAGGAAGAGATATGAGTTAGCATGACTCAGAGTCTCTCTCCCTAATAGTACTTGTCAGAATTTCAAGGGTGAGAGGGTCTATCAATTGGAACAAGAACGGCGTGGGTGTGATGGGGTTTGGCACCTTATCAATTCTCTCCCTTCTAAGAGAACATGTGTGACATCTGTGATTTATTTCCGATCTACCAGTCTGGTGAGCATGAGTCTTGAGTTTGCTGCCAAATTACTGTACTTGTCTACATGCTAAAAGGCTGCTGTCACATTTAAGACTGTCAGAAACTCAGATCCTTCCCGTGGGTGATCCCAGAGAGCACACAGAATAGGGACTGACCTTTGGCTTGCGGTGAGCCTTGTGTGGAAGTTTTGTTGTTGCCAATAAACTTATATTATGGCAAATTAGCTTTTCCCTCCTCAATTTCTGTGTATATGGTTCAAATAATATTGTAGCCATATCAACGGAAATATAAAACATGAAAACAAATTCTCCCATAATCTCACCACCCTAACATAAACCCTACTTCCACAGCCTCTGTCCGTAGGCACTCTATAATATGAACTTTTACTCTTAGAAAAATTTTTCTGATTAACAGCAGTTTATTCCCATGAGGGGATATCCCCCAAAAGTGGAGATGAGGGTATATTCTTGGAGAAATGTGAAAAAAAGATCATTCTAAAATCTATGACGTTTAGTGGGATGGAAATGAACCAAATTGCAGGAAGCCCTGAAAGGAAGACACATTTTCCTTATCTCTGCTTGGAAGGTCTTTCCTTGGCCAGCCAACTTCGTGCAGATTACGTTTGCTCATCTTTACAGCCCTACCCTCAAAGGAGAGAAGCAGGTGATATAAGTACACGGGGCATCACTGATATTTTATTTTTCTTTAAATGCCACCTCTTCCTAGTCCTGTAAGCGGGGAGAGATATCATTTAAAGTTGACACAGCAGTTCCTCTGGCCATTGAATCATGACCTTCCGACCCTGGAGCTAGGCTGAATCTATAGGATTTATCAAAAAGACCTTAATATTGTGGAATGGCAGTCCTCACCAATAATTTGTTCACCATCTCCCCCTTCCTGCTTTATCCTCATTATTAGAAGAGTCATTATTGTAAGCCATTCTGTTGCCTTGGGAACTGTAAAGTGACCCTAGTGATAATTCTCTATGGCATGTAGATGTACATAATATTATTCTGATCATTTGGCCTAACCCACCCCCAAACTGAAATTTACAAATGTCTTTTATCCTTAAGGCTTTGCACTAAAAGGGCTTTTGCAACCCATTTTCTTACCGAAGAATTGTAACCAAGCTGGAAAACCATCAGGATATATATTGAGAGGCTAACCTCCTGCCCATTTACAATATGTAGGGTACAGATATTTGTAAACTGATCAAATATGTTGTATAAACTTTTATAGACATATAAAAGTTGGGAAGTGTTGAAAGTTTTTTAGAAACCTGAAACTGCAAAGACTCTTAGTTATTCCATTGCCCAACTCTCTAATCCCACAAATAAGGTGCAGGAAGTTCTGAAAGGTTAAGGTGATCAGTCCAGAATCTGAGACACCCAACAGTCTAGCATAGGCTTTGGAGTCAAAAGATCTGGCATGAACCACTGATTTGTCTCTTGCTTAATCCCTGGGAGTCTGTGAGCAATTTATTAGCTTCTTTCTATACCTTTGTGTCCTCAGCTGTAAAATGTGAAGAAGATATCTGTGTCTGTAGTTATTGTGAGGATTAAATAAGTTAACAAAATGCTTAGCACCATTCCTGGCGCATTTTAGTTAGTGGGAGCTACTTTTAATTGGTGGAATGATCCTCCAGGTGGGAGGTGGAAGTGGTGATAGTGACAGTAGAATTCTTGTCATTCTTATGCCGCAAAGACAGCTTCCATATCTAGGACTCCATCCCTTCTCTTGCCACGCATCCCTTGGTCTGAGGGGAAAAGGAGTCTGTTTTGAAGGAGTACCACCTAGAAGAAAGGCTTTTTCCTATAGTATTTGGACTTTCATCCTCATATCTAGATATGAGAAAAGTGTGTTGTGCATATAGACAATCCCCGCTGGAAAGTGTTGCCAGAAATAAACAAGCTGTCAGGAGCAAATGATTCATTTCTCATCTACTCAGATGACATCTGGTTTAAGTGTGATGAATACATACTAGTTTAAATCATATGGTGACGGTGATGCTATCTGACAGAAATGTTTGCAAATATTTTGGGAATCCCCTAAGTGCTTGCTACCAAAGAATGAGCTTATTTAAAAGGGGAAAAAGCATAAACTTCAGTCTATCAAATCAATGCTTACCTCCATCTCCTAAGGCTATGAGATTTGGAGCTATACTTGCCACACTGTTCAAAGATTAAGTGGCTGTTTGGACTTTAAATGTAAATGCCACTAGCAGCATGCTGATGTGAAACCAATGTCTAGTGGTCATTGGGACATTTAGGAAATAGCCTTTGAATAAAAGAAATGCCAAGTGTCCCTACATGTTTGAATGGACTTCAATACAGTTAATGGTTTGGTTATTGTTTTTATTACCTGTGCAGCTGTTCATTTAACAGTGTTTAGTGGGTTATACTATGCCAAACACAGAAGCATCAAAGAGAAAATGGAAGATGTGTGCCTTCCAGGGAACTTCACATGGCCACAAAGGAAATAATCAGTCTTAACATAATGCTTGATTATTTCAAATCCATACTGGACAGATGTGGCACATCCCACAAAATGTCGATGTGCTGGACATTATCAGTTGTTTCAGATTGTTCTTTCCAAGCCTATTCCTTGTCATCCCCAATAACCTGAGAATTAGCAGTATTTAGCTGAAATGTATTGGTAGTCATTTGTATGTAGGGAATTTAAATTATATATAGAAATTCTAAATTATCTGAATATTGAAAGTTGAAGGCTTATGCATAATGCATAACAATTGCTCAGTGAATAAGGAATAAACATTTACATGGAGAAAATCATGTGAAACATGTGTCAAAGCATAAGGCATTCATGCTTGATATATAGCCCATTTGATAGTATATTTATGCAAAGAAGACAGAACAAATATCTCTTTTATGCATGTCATCAATAGCTACTGTTTGTATAGCACATGACAATTTTTAAAATGTTTTCCATGATTTATATCATGTGAGATAATGATCTTATTTTAATCCAGGTAATTAATTATATTTTCAACAATATCATCAGCATTTCAAATATATAGTAGTTTTCCTGAAACACCAATAAACAAAACCAATTTTATGAGCTATTTATATCAAGCAGGCCTCAAATATTTCAGCGTAATTGATTTTTACGTATTAAGTCTATCATCCCTATCATTATATTTTCTTCAAGTTATTTGTTGCTAATTTATATTTGGAAACATGAGGAAGTCTATAAATAGCATTATAGTTGTCATTTATGGTGCAACCAGAAATATATCAATTTATATTTGACAAAATTCCAGAACTTTCTAAGCATGTCTTAAAGCATTAATGATAATAGAGTAAATGTGCAGTAAGGAGAAATCATCTCTGTTCATATGAGAATGAGCTTCGGTTAATGGAAAGAGGTTTTAGTGATCTTAGATTTGAACAGTATCCTTGAATACCTTCACCAGATTCTATAAAAATACAAAACACAAAAGAGTGCATATGTGTGTGTGTATGTGTGTGTGTGTACGTGTGTGCATAGAAAAAAGACTGTAAGGGTACACAAAACTGACCAGGAAATATCTTGGGAGACCAGTGTGAATGGGAAGGTGGGGTGATGGAAAGGGATCTTTTATTTTTTACTCCATATACTTCTATATTATTTTGATGTTTTTGCAATGAGAATGTATTCATTTATTACTTATGTAAAAATAAATAAATAAGCCTAAAATGCACAGTGATACCAAAATAAAAAGTAGACCAACCTGGTCAGATCCGCCTTTTTTCTTTGTTGGCTTGTAAAGGAATTTTCTGGGTTTTCCTCAGGTGGGAGGAACCATCTCAGGATAGAAAATCTCCATTTGTGGCCTTTCTTATTTCATTTGGTCTACCTCTGTCCAGTGCTATGCTGTTCGCTGTTGAACAACTGGCTCCTGGGGTGGGAAAGGAGATCTAATTTGTAGCATTTGCTGATTACCATGGTGTAAATGCTCTCAATGTGGCCAATTTTAAGTTACCAACATGATATCAAACAGCTCACAGAATCCCTGGAGATTGTCAGCTGGCTGTCTTCTCCAGTGGCTCAAATTGCAACACCTAAAATTTTGATTCCCTTCCACAAGGATGCTCTTTCGGACTGAGTATCAGGTTTCCCTGAAAACCTATACTGTGAAAAGGGGAGGCTGATGACAGGAGGGAGAGGAAGACCTGAGGATTCTCCAGCCAACTCAAGCATGGAACTGGAGGCCCCAAGGCACAGTCTTGCTGAACCCACGACCAGATTGAAGTGGCAGCTGCCACGCCTCCCAGTGGCAATAGGCATATTCCCAGCCCAGTAGTGCCAATGTAGACTCTTCATTTATAAAATGAAAATAATGATTCATCAGATGTGTAAGAACTATAAATCACTTAGAAAATGAAGTCCTTATATTTAAATATTTGCACTCAATATGTTTTCTTGTTCAAATCAACACTTCTGAAGGCTGTCCAACTTTTTCCAAATGGCACATTGTATGATTTCTACAGCTTTGTGTTCTCATTCTGCTCAGCACTGAAACAATCAGTCAACTTTAGAGACATAAAAGGGTGTCCTCTGAGAGGCTTTCCGTTTTACGACACAGTTTACAGTAAGGGGCAAGCTAGCCTAACAGCTTTTGTCATGGCCAGGGTCAAGGACAACTACACTGAGGAAGGGGTATTGACTTAATTAAGATGAGGCCTCTTTCAAGTGACTGCCTGGAAATCAGCAGAGAGAAGCCTCCGGGGTAGAGCTGACCTTCCTGCTCAAAGGGCAGAAGCTGTGAACAAAGATTGGAGTTTGAGGCAAAGAGGGATTCAAATGAGGAGAACATTTTGCCCTGTCCCCAACCTAGGGGACAGCCAGAGATGAGAGGGAGATGCTTGCTCCTTTGCGAGGCAAACCCACAGCAAGTGGGAATTGTGTATACTGGTTCCATCTACAACCAGGGAAGCGGCTGATGGACTACAAATTAAACATCTTGATGTCAGTGAGGGTTATTTAGGTGATGCAGACTGAGAAAAGTCCATTGACACAGTCAGCACAGGATGGTTTAGATTCTCTGTGAGGCCGACTTCACCCAGTATCCTACAGAGGCCTTAGAAAGAATCTTGGGTCTCTGTTTGCTGTCTTTACTGCTCTCTGGAGAAGCACACATAAGAAAGAAGTGTTTGATTTGGGGATTATAGGCCTAAGAGAGGTAGCCGGGAGGATGTCTTCATCTCAGTTTGCTTTTGTTGCTTGCAGAGCATGCTGGCTCCACGGAAAGATTAGACCTTTCTTATTTGTTTGGAGCAAGCATTCACAAAACCCAGACTCTTGGGTTCCTGCAGCTACTGGGCAGGTTAAGGGGAAGCCTGATGCCTTGCCCTGATTAAAAGTCTTCATTAAAATTTCTTTTTTTTTTCTCCCCTCTAATCTATCTTGAATTAGACTGATGGTTGATTGGAGTTATTTTATTTTTTTGGTCTCTGTGTGTTTTCGGTTGGGGGGCAGGTTCTTTTTGGTTTGTGATCCCTAGTTTTTTCCAGCAAGGATTTGTAAGATGCTGGGCATACCAAATCCTACCCCGGGTACTGCTCAGAGGGTATCACCAAACTTCAGTGGCTGTCAGATGCCAGCATAAACCAAAACAGAGAGACCAGCTTGTGGCAAAACACGGGCCTTTCTGCATGCTGTTTCCCATCAAACATGGATTGTCCTTCCTGCCTCACAGAATCATTTCCAAAGCCAAGTGCCTTTCACGGAAGAAATGTGAGCACTATGATCAAAAGCTTCTGGCTCCTTACTAAACGTTCAGTTGCATGGGCTAGAGTGTTTTCCCCTGGGGAACATGCTTTATTTGCATGTTGGTAATAATGAATCACGCTACCTTTTTTTATGTTGTTTGAAGTTTGAAGGTGGCTATTGTTTTCCAATTCTCCCATTAACTCTTCTGCTGAATAAATTTCTGTATGTACCTCTATTTCTCATTTCTGATAACCCCCTGCAGTATTCAAGTGGTACATCTGAGGTTGCTATTGTATGTCCCACCTATGTGATGCCTTGGGAAGGAATATTTCTAATTTCCTGTTTTATATATAATTAAAAATTCTAGTGAATCAAGGTGATTGAATGGGATCTTGTGAATTGGATTAGCAATAAAATAAAGAATTGGTCACAAACTTCCTATCACCATCTATGCAATCTATAAGCTACGTGAACTGAATAGACAATACTTTCTAACATGTGGTTGGTTGATTGATTGATTGATTACTGAGCCTCTACTGTACCAGGTCATGGGACAGATATTTTATATATTCATTTTTGAACCTCCAAATGTAGCTTCAAAGCTAGGTAGTATTACTACATTTTACAATGTGAATAAAGAAAGGTAAAGTCATTTGTCCAGGATCAAACACCTACTAAGTCGCAAAGCTGACTTGAACTTGGATCTCTGACACTGGAACTCCCTCTCTCCATGATTCAATGCAGCCTTCATGGAAAGTGAGCAAGTGACAGAAAGTGGCCTGTCATAAGCATTCAGAAGCACCACTCTGGAAGGGGGTTTTGTAATAGCACACTCAATCTACCTATATAACTGCTGACTTATTCAGAGTTAAATAAATCCTTTCAATGAAATAAGATGCTTAAAGGAGTTCATTCCCCCCATTTCAAACAGAAGCAAGAGATATTTTGATAAATGATTTGAACAATAGAGAAGTATCACTCTTGCTTCTAGAAATACCTTTCCAAAATGGTGAGAAAAAGTTTAGTGTTATCACAAAACTTCCCCATAAAGGATTGAAAGTTGTATTTTCTTTCACAGGGCCCTTTGAGTGTTAAATTCTTTTTCTTTGTGGGTGGTTGATGGACATTATTTCCCTTAAATATAGAAAGTATTTATGCCTATAGCAGTGTTTTCAAGGACGATGTCAAGAATGTACATCTAACTTTAGCACTCAGGACTACCAAGTGCAAAGAAGGATCCAGTTAAAGACAAAATGGTTCTTCAGTGCCATTAGGGTATGGTATTCTTACCTTTTTCTAGTTTGCTGTTCTTTATTTTATTTTTCTAAATTTGATCTTGATGTAAATAAAGATCTTACGCTTTAAATGGCTTGGCTACCTGAAATAGACCAATAAAGGGCCCTCTAGGGAATGTTTAAAACTAAGGAATGCAGTGGAGCTTAGAAAGGAGCATTCTGGAGACCCAACACACACACGTGTACACACGTGCATGCACATATACACACGCACAGCACACAGACACCCACCAAACACACACACAGACACAGGGGCACACATGCACACCTACCACACACACTCACACAGACACACAGACACACTCATACCCATCATGCGCATGTACCCACACAAGCCAATTGAGACAAATGTACAATTAACATAATCAGAGCTAACATTCATTGAGTGACTACGCTGTGCTTTTCAGCGTGCTAATCACGTCACATGTATCATCTTGTTCTTTTCTCACAGTCACGCCCTGAGAGAGGTGCTATGATGACCATCATTTCACAGATGAGGAACCAGGTTCAGAGAATACAATAGAAAGGAAAGATGCATGGTTCTCTGATCTGCACTTAAACCATGCATATAATCTGAAAAATTACAGACATTTTAGCTTAAATCTGTTGCTTTGATAACTGTTTCTTTCTGCCCTACATCCATGTAGACCTGGACTCAGCAAATTATAATGCAAACTCATTAGCTTCAATAAGCATTCAGAACTGTGTCACCTGCCCTAATTTAGGCCTAAACAGCTGCTCCTGGGGTGATGCCATTATCTCCTGAAAGCTGACCCGCCTCTGCCTCCCACCCCACCCCCAGTCCATTCTCTGCACTGCCACGGGAACACTTCCTAAAACACAGAGCTGATCACATCATGACCCTCCTGCTAAAAAAAGTACTGCAGTGAGGTTACACAGCCTCAAATCTTGAGCATGATTTTATAGGCCTTTCACTACCAAATAATCACACGCATACTCTACGTAATTCCAACTGGGAAACTTTTCTGTCTCCATTCCCTCTCCCTATCTCTATCTAGAATATTCTTCTCTTTCATTCAAGACCTGGTTTGCACGTCACCTCTTGAGGTGCCTTCCCCAGTTCCTCTGACAAGGCACTTTATTTTAGCCCTTATTAAAGCATGATGGCTTTGTTTATATATGCCCCTGTACATTAGACTTCTAGCTACCTGAGAGCAAAGACTGCAGTTTACTCATCTTTGTTTCTCAAGTAATAGCACAGTGCCTGGCATGTAATGAACATTGGAAATCCTTTTTTTTTGTTTTTTAAATATTGAGTGAATGGATAAACTTCTCCATCCCATTGTGGTCTCACTTCAATCCAGCACCCTCCTTGCAGTTAGTTGTGTGTAGTATTTTGCAATACAAATTTGCACTTTAACTCAAAATCATTTTCCGGGTCTCTGTACCTAGCCAGATACTTCTTTTATATCTGGTATTTGTTCTGTCTATTTTCCCCCTCAAAATGTTCTTTTGTTACTTGCTTGTGTCTGAATCAAGATGTTTACGAGGCAGTATTTCACTGTGGTTAGGCCGATGAGCCTGAGGTCATGATCTGGGCCCACCACCCATGGCGCTATGATACAGCCAGGTTACTTGTGACCACTTCTCCAGCTGTCAAAGGGATCCATATAGATGAGGCCTCACTTGCCTCATTTGTCCAGGACATTAAAGAAGGCCTCAAAGAGTTCAGTGCCATCTCCTGCTGTGTTCTCTTTAGTTGCTATTGAGATATTAATAATATTCTTGGGATTGAGACAAGATGGCAGCCCAGAGACACCAGCTGCTAGATCATCTCAGAGAAAATGAAAAGTTTTAGATGAAAAAGAAAAAACAAACAAACATAGATCAGGTGTAATACCAAGGGAAAATTGTCAGAACCTACCAGAGATTCCATGGGAGGAAGTTGCAGAGCAGAGAAAGGAGGAGGAAGATATTGGCAGAGATCAACCCCTTAGAGGCCTGGAGTCCAGCGAGAAGGGTAGTGGAGCTGGTTGTTTCTCCCTCCCCCCAATTTCTGACAGTCAGTGGCTCCAGAGCTGCTTGAGAGTCCTTTTATCCTCAAGACCCCAAAAGCTGCTTCCCCCAGTGAACTAAGAGCTTCTTGAGCACAAAGCACTAGGCTGCCAGCACCCTTGGGGTCACTTCCCATCACCACAGACCTGGGCCAAGACAGCAGGCGCCATACTGCTTCCACCCACTGTGCACCTTTGTCCTCCCGAGGGGGCTTCAGACCCTCAGTTTTCGTCTTGCTTGTTCCCACACAAACATTTCCCAACTCTGGCCCAGACTGCAGGAACCACAGGGGGTCAGTGGGTCCCAGGGAATCTGCATGACCCCAGAGCCTGGACATTCTGGGCAGGCTGCCTTCTGGAGAGAGGGACGGAGATGACCAGAGTGCTAGCTTTCTTCCATTCAGACTCTGTTCTTCCCCTTCCCCTCCCTCGCCCATGGCTGCTGAGAGAGACGATTGAGCCGGGGCTCTTAGAAGTGGATGATTCCCCTCTGTTGGTGCATCTACCACACCAGGGCTTCCACAGAGAGTGGGGCTCAAACCTTTCCTATTAAAGACCTTCAGAGGACTAAGGGGTGATTGAACTATGAGCTCCCTGCTCACTGGCTCTCCCCGGTGCTGCTTGCCTGGCTGCTCCATCAGAGCAGAGCACACCCCGAAGCAGAGGGACATCAAACCTGCTTGAGCACCCCATAGGCAACTTGGGACCAGCACACTTCTCCCTGGCATAGTCAGCGATTGATCTTCAGGAACCTGGAGATAGGCCCACAGGCCAGATCCTGTACCCCCAGGACATGATCATGTTGCTCAGGGGCACGGAGGGAAGATTTGTGAACTAACCTTGGGAGGTGAGGGAGCCCACATGGGCAGAACTGAAAAGAGAGGGCAGCGTGGGTCCCAGCTGCAGCACACTCATGGAGCACCCCTCCCCCCACAGGAAGGCTGTGCTCTCAGCCCAGGGCAGGATCCTGGACAGGTAAGTTCCCACCCTGCAGCACTATCATGGGGGAGCTCAGCTAGTTTGAGCTCACGCCTGCTGGCAGATGCCAGGGGGAGACTGCAGAGTAGGGGAGGGGTAGGAAGAGCACAACCCGCTTCTGACAGCCAGATTGTGAATCTCAGATGACCTGTCCCTCATAAGCAGACTTTCTGGCTGGGTGGGACAACTTCAGCCCCTCCCTGGCAGCCTGGAAGTGGACCTTTGACCCCTGCTGAGACAGCTACCCTACCAGCTTTCATGGAGCCTGAAGGCAGGCTCATCTGACCCAGCTCTGCCCAGTCTCACTCCCCCACCTACCTCTGCTGCAGTGGAGAACAAGGACTAACCTGGAAGTTCCAGGGCTCTGCCCACCACCTGGGGCATTTGAGTACTTCTCCTGAGGGCCTAGAGCTGGTCACAGGTCCCCAAAACAACATTGCAGTGTGTTCCTTCCAGCAAGCACCACCTACTGACAGGGAGGTCAATTTGCACAACCCTTTACAACATTTACTGACTCAATAATACAGGGTGTGGATGATTCTCACCCACAAGCACCACCTACTGTCTTAGAGAATAAACTGGGCATGCCAATACAATTCACACTGTTAAGAAGACCACAGGACTGGGGAAAAAGAAAGGATTTCAAAAACCTCTATCCTCCCTCATCAAAGAGAGATAGGGAATCTGCCCACACACATAGCTCACCACTGCTACAGCCTACAAACAACTAGCACCTGAGAAAACCACCACACTAAGGATATCTATAACCAAGGCATCCATCCAGAACCTAGACTGCCATCAAAGCACCCAAGAGCAAAGCCAAAGATTCTTACCCAGCATATGCTGCAGACACACCTTTACGAGTAAGGGAGGGGGGAAAGCCCCATCTAAACAAAAGAAAATCCAAAAATAAGAAGTGACAGCTGCTCCAGATGCAAAGGAATCAGTGAAAGAACTCCAGAAGTATGAAAAATCAGAGGGAAAGGATACCCCCAAAGGGGAACACCAGCTCTCTAGCAATGGATACCAACCAAAATGAAAATATTGAAATGACAGATAAAGAATTCCAAATATGGATTGTAAGGAAGCTCAATGAAATCCAAGAGAAAATGGAAAACCAACTCAAAGAAACCAGAAAAACAATACAGGAAATAATGAAAAATTCACTAAAGAGATTGACATATTAAAAAAAAAAACAAATAGAACTTCTGGAAATGAAAAATTCATTTAAGAAAATTTAAAACACAGTGGAAAATCTTAAGAATAGACTAGACCAGGCAGAAGAAATAATCTTAGAGCTTGAAGATAACTCTTCAAATTAACTCAGTCAGTCAAACATACAGAACAGAGAATTAAGAGGAATGAACAAATACTATGAGAAATATGAGATTATGTAAAATGGCCAAATATAAGAATCATAGGCATCCCTGAGGGTGAAAAAAAAAATGCACAAGGGCTGGAAAACCTATTTGAGGGAATAATTGAAGAAAACTTCCCTGGTCTTGCTAGAGATTTAGACATCCAGGTACAAGAAGCTCAATGAACACTTGGGAGATTCATTGCAAAGAGGAAATCACCATGACACATAGTCATCAGACTGGCCAAAATCAACATGAAGGAGGAACTCCTGTGAGCTGTGAGGAGAAAACATCAAGTAATTTACAAAGGAAAACACACCAGGCTAACTGCAGACTTCTCAACTGAGACATTACAAGCCAGAAGGGATTGGGGCCCCATTTGTCTTTTTGAACAGAAGAGCTGCCAGCCTAGAATTTTGTATCCTGCAAAACTAAGTTTCATATATGAAGGAGAAATAAAGACTTTTTCCAAATAAGCAAACACTGAGGGGATTTGTCAAGACCAAGACCAGACCTGACCTTCAGGAAATATTCAGAACTGCATTATACATGGATCAGCACAGCAGACATGCACCAGTGTAAAACCACACAAAAGCTAAAGCTCAGAGCTCAGAGCTCATATAAAATAATAGCACAAGAGGTAAAACAAAGCAATAAGGTACTACCTAACAGGATGAACAGAAAAGCATCCCACACATCAATTCTATCAATCAACATGAATGGTCTGAATGCCCCATTCAAGAGACATAGGCCGGATGAATGGATAAAAAAATACAACCCCAGTATATGCTGTCTCTAGGAAACACATCTAACCCACAAGTACTCATACAGACTCAAGGTGAAGGGATGGAAAAAAATATTCCATGCAAATGGAAACCAAAAGAAAGTAGCCATTTTCGTATCAGATAAGATTGACTTTAAATCAACAATAGTAAAGAAAGACAAAGATGGCCATTATATAATGGTAAATAGAGCAATTCAACAAGAAGACATAACAATCCTAAATATTTATGCACCTAACACAGAAGCACCCAGGTTCATAAAGTAAACCCTACTAGATGTAAGCAAAGAGATGAACAGCAACACTGTAATTGCTGGAGATTTCAATACTCCACTGACAGAACTGGACAGATCATTCAAGCAGAAAATGAATAAAGAAACACTGGACATAAATGGGATTACTAGAACAAACGGGCCTAAGAGACATTTACAGAACATTTTACCCCAAAACTACTGAATATACATTCTTCTTATCAGCACATGGAACATTCTCCAAGATTGATCATATTTTAGGCCACAAAATATGGCTCAACAAATTCAAAAAAATAGAATTCATACCATGTATCTTCTCAGACTACAGTGGAATAAAATTAGAAATCAATTCCCAACAGAAACACTCAATTCTACACAAAGTCATGGAAATTAAACAACCTGCTGCTGAATGATTATTGGATAAATAATGAAATTAAGATGGAAATTAAAAGATTCCTTGAACTGAACGACAAAGGGGACAGAAGCTATCAAAATCTATGGGATACAGCAAAAGCAGTTATAAGGGGAAAATTCATAGCCTTAAATGCCTACCTCAAAGAGACAGAAAGTTCACAAATCAACAATCTAAGGACACACCCCAAGGAATGAGAAAAGGAAGAGCAAATCAAACCCAAACCCAGCAGAAGAAAAGAAATAACTAAGGTCAAAGCAGAACTAAATGAAATGAAAATATATACACAAAAGATCAATGAAACAAAAAATTGGTTCTTGGAAAAGATAAACAAAATTGATAGCTCTCTTGCTAGAGTAACAAGAAATAAAAGAGAAAGGACCCAAAAAAGCTCAATAAGAAATGAAAAAGATATTACAACTGAATTTCCAACTGTAAAGATATTACAACTGTATTTACACAGAAATTCAAAATATCATCTGTGAGTATTATGAATAACTCTACATACATAAACTCAAAAATGTAGAGGAAATGGACAAATTCCTGGAAACACACAACCTCCCAAGAGTCAATCAGAAAGAAATAGAACTCCTGAACAGACCAAAAATGAGCGACAAGATTGAAACAGTAATAAAAAATTTTCCAACAGCAACAACAAAAACCCAGACCAGATGGATTCACAGCCAAATTTTACCAGACCTACAAAGAAGAGCCGGTACCCATAATGCAGAAATTATTCCATAACATTGAGAAGGAGGCAATCCTCCCCAACTCATTCTACAAAGCCAGTATCACCCTGATACCAAAGCCAGGAAAGGACACAACAAAAAGGAAAACTGCAGACAAATATGCCTTATGAATATAGATGCAAAAATCCTCAATAAAATACTAGCAAACCAAATTCAACAGCATATCAAAAGAAAAAAAAATCCACCATGACCAAGTGGGCTTCATCCCAGGGATGAAATCCAGGGATTTCAACATAACATAAATCAATAAATGTGATTCACCACATAAACAGAAGCAAAGAAAAAAGACCATATGGTCATCTAAATAGATGCAGAAAAAGCATTCAACAAAATCCAGCACCCTTTCATGATAAAAACCCTCAAGAAATTAGGCATAGAAGGAACATATCTCAAGATTATAAGAGCCATATATGACAAACCCACAGCCAACATCATACCAAATGGGGAAAAGCTGAAAGCATTCCCGCTAAGAAGCGGAACAAGATAAGGGTGCCCACTGTCCCTACTTCTATTCAATATAGTGCTGGAAGTCCCAGCCAGAGCAATCAGGCAAGAGGAAGAAATAAAGGGTATCCAAATTGGGAAAGAGGAGGTCAAACTATCGCTTTTTGCTAACGATATGATCTTATATCTAGAAAACCCCAAAGACTCCACCAAGAGACTCCTGGAATTGATAAATAAATTCAGCAAAGTCTCAGGTTACAAAATCATTGTACACAAATCAGTAGCATTCCTATGTGCCAATAACAGTCAAGCTGAGAGTCAAATCAAAGACTCAATACTATTCACAGTAGCTACAAAGAAAATAAAATACCTAGGAATATACTTAACCAAGGAGGTGAAAGATCTCCACAAAGAGAACTATGAAACACTGAGGAAAGAAATCGCAGATGACACAAAAAAATAGAAAAACATATCACGCTCATGGATTGGTAGAATCAACATTGTTAAAATGTCCATACTTCCCAAAGTGATTTACAGATTCCATGCAATCCCCATCAAAATACCAACATAATATTTCACAGATCTAGAAAAAATAATTCTATGCTTTGTTTGGAACCAGAAAGAGCCCGAATAGCCAAAGCAATCTTAAGCAAAAAGAACAAATCTGGAGGCATCACATTACCAGACTTCAAACTACTACAAGGCTATAGTAAACAAAACAGCATGGTATTGGCACAAAAATAGAGACATAGACCAATGGAACAGAACAGAGAACCCAGTTATAAAACCATCCACATACAGCCAACTGATCTTTGACAAAGTACACAATAATATACACTGGGGAAAAGAAGCCCTATTCAATAAATGGTGCTGGGAAAATTGGACAGCCACATGCAGAAGATTGAAATAGGATCTATATCTCTCACCACTCACAAAAATTAATTCCTGATGGTTAAACAACTTAAAAGTAAGGGATGAAACCATAAGAATTGTAGAAGAAAATGTTGGAAAAACTCTTCTAGATATGGGCCCCAGCAAAGAATGAAGAAGACCCCAATGGCAATCACAGCAACAATAAAAATAAATAAATGGAGCTTAATTAAATTAAAAGCTTCTGCACAGCTAAGGAAATTATCAACAGAGATAATAGACAACCTATAGAATGGGAGAAAATATTCACAAGCTATACATCCAATAAAGGGTAATAACCAGAACCTACAAAGAACTCAAGCAAATCAGCAAGAAAAAAACCAAACAACCTCATTAAAAAGTGGGCAAAGGCATGAATAGAAGCTTTTCAAAGGAAGATAGATAAATGGCCAATAAACTTGAAAAAAATGCTGCACATCAGTAACTATCAGGGAAATACAAATTAAAACCACAATGAGATATCACCTTACCCCAGTTAGAATGGCTTTTATTAAAAAGTCCAAACACAATGGGTGATGGCGTGGCTACAGAGAGAAAGGAATGTTCATACTCTGTTGGTGGGACTGCAAATTAGTACAACCTCTATGGAAAACAGTATGGAGATTCCTCAAAGAAGTGAAAGTAGACCTACCATGTGATCCATCAATCCCACTACTGGGTATTTACCCAATGGAAAAGAAGTCATTTTGTCCAAAAGACACCTGCACGTGAATGTTCATTGCAGCGCAATTCGCAATTGCAAAGATGTGGAATCAAGCCAAGTGCCCATCAACAGATGACTGGATTAACAAAATGTGATATATGTATACTATGGAATACTATGCAGCCATGAAAGAAGGATGAATTAAGGCCTTTTGCAACAATTTGGATGGAACTAGAGACAATTATCCTAAGTGAAATATATAAAGAATGGAAAAACAAACACCATATGTACTCGCTATTAAATTTGAACTAACCAATGAACACACATGTGCACAGAGGGAAGTTAAAGTCAGTGGAAATCAAGCAGGGGGAAGGGGAAAGGAGGGGATGGGCAAAAACCTACCTAACAGGTACAATGAACACTAATCTAGGTGATGGCACGCTTATAACCCCGACTCGAACATAACAAAATCAATACATGTAACCAAAAACATTTGTACCCCTGTAATATTTTGAAATAAAAAAAAATAGTATCCTTGAATAGACTTTTCTCATGAACTGTGTCACCCTTAACTGTGAAAATGTGTCCAGATGATTTTTAATCTAAGAGAAAGCAGTGTGTGCATGAAGAGAGAAAATATGGCTTCTTCAACAATTTTTTTGGAAATAGGTAAGATATAAGTCATAGGTAAGCTATAAGTCATAAATTATATCTCAAGTTACCGAGAAAGGATTGAAAATTAGGAGCAGTCAAATATGTGGCTTGATATGAGCTACCAGAATTGGCCATATAACAAGTTTGTAGTCATATCTGAGTTGATTTGACCTATTTTTCACAAGTAGGATTAAAAATCAGCTAAGGATATGATTTATTTTAAACAAAACCAGCACCTAACATTTAAAGGTGCTCACATATTGATTCTCCCACTCCAACACTTCATTTACAAAGTTAACTAGAAACTGCAAGTTTGGAGGACTCCACATTTACACTTCTGAATAGCTGATTATCAAGCAAAGACTCCAAGCATCCTGCCTGGTCAGGAGGCTGAGTTGCACTGTGCTCTGCTCTGCTCCTGCAGAAATTTAAATTCTCATGATGGCTTGAGCACCTTGGGTGACGTTTAACATTTTTATTTCTATTGGTAGAGATAGATAGATAGATAGACAGACAGACAGAATCAGGCTCATGACTAGATTTTTTTCCTTTTGATTCTGTGCTTGAAGATTAATTTTAATGGATTCGCCAGAACTAAAAATGAATATCTCTACCTAAAGGTCATTGTAATTATGTTCCCAAATAGGTCGTATTTTTTGTATTGCCATCAGGAACAAATGCATTGTCTACATCTCTGCTACAGAACATAGCTTCTAACCATGTTTGTGTTTATGAGTCATTGGATTGTGTGGGTGACCAGAAGCAAGACAGCATATGCCAAGAGGAGCCAACATGCGGGTACTGGTCCATGTTGCACTGTTTCATTGATACTCACACGAGGCCTTGGGATTTTAAATGCATTTACCATATCAGTGTCTATGTATTTAGTCTTAATATTTAAGGAATAGAAGCCACTGATGAATAGTTTGGCTCTTTCTCCCAATGAGACCTATGGACAAGAGGAGGTAACAATGTCCAAAGGGCCAGAACTGGCAAATGGCCACTTCCTATCTTACTAGACATGGGGCATAGGGAGGAAAAGTTACATTTCCTGGTATTGTTTTTCAAATTTTATTTCTTAGCCTCCAGAATTCCATGACTTTTAAAAATTTTATCAAGCTGTGAAAACCATTCTGTGGTTTATCTTCCCAAGAGGGAAGATACAGATATTGACTGAAAACATTTGTTTTATTCCAAACATTTGAGTCTGTTTTTCAGTTCAGTTCTTAATTCTACCTGTGTCCAAATCAGCCTTTTATAACCTAATGCTCCCAAAAGCACGGGCAGAAATTTTAGGCCCACATCACCTTCTGCTATTGGTGGGGGCTGTTAAGAAGGAGAAGGAAGCAGAATTGGAGTCTTTTTGGGTGCAATTTCTCTTTTGTGTTTTTCTGAAAATATTTGTCTGTTCTATGTTTGCCAAATCTACTTGCCTTTCCCTTGAAGTCATTAAGAAACAAAGCATGTTGCTGTGCAGTGTGAGGCTTAACAGGATTTTGAGGCTTATAGACCCCCAGATCCTGCAGAGACATGGGTCTTGCTGGTAACATTCGGACAGAAGAAGATTCAAAAACAGAAAGAATTGTCAGTCGTATTTCGCAGTCAGGAGCACCAAAAACCCTGATGTTACCTTTAAGGAAAGGAAGAGCACGATCTGAATTTAAAGCATAATTTATGTCAGGAAAATCACAAACCACGCATGGGGTGTAACTTGTTTTTTTCAGCCCTTGAGACAAGCCGGAAACACAAAGCTTCAGTCGTAAGCAAGGCTTCTAAAAAAGGAAAGAGTAAAATCTATTCCTGCACTTCCAGCTGCAGTTCCAAGTGAACTGATTGAAAAATCTAAACAAAACCAATGTGAAATTCGTTGCGAAGCCAAGGCTTTCTATCACCACGTCTGGTTCAAAAGTGAGTTGTTATAGCAACAGGAGAAAAGTAAATGAGCATTTCACGTTGTAAAATTATGCCTGCCTCTGTTCTAAAC
This sequence comes from Daubentonia madagascariensis, assembly GCA_023783475.1. NCBI lineage: Eukaryota > Metazoa > Chordata > Mammalia > Primates > Daubentoniidae > Daubentonia > Daubentonia madagascariensis. The sequence continues at coordinate 18,904,211 of JAKFHU010001815.1, read as the reverse complement.
AGCCACTGTCCACGCAGTCAAATGAGCCCAAGTCATTTAAAGGAGAAGAATTCCATTTTAATTGTTGAGGCTTGCACCAAACCTACCTTTAAAACAAAAAGTTCATTTCAATTAACCTTATTCTCCAAATCGATATAATAAATTCTGTGGCAGGATGAGACTGAGCCACATCCTGTCTGATGAAGATGACCTCAGGAAAACATGGTGCCAAGGATTTCAGCTCTGAAGAATAGCCAAAGTGCCGCATGGCACTGAACTCGTGGCCCGGGCAGAGAGCCTTTCACCTCTAAATCATTGTTTTTAATCCAGTATAGATTGGAAGCAGGCGAGAGACCTTGCTTTTTAACACTTGTTCACTGACCTGTATTAAATTGGATGTTGATCTGGGTCCAGCTTCAAATAGACGTCTGTACAGTGGACATTTTCTGATCATCACTCAGGTTTCAAGAAAGAGGCAATAGACTGAATGAGATTGGGGAGGATTTTTTGTTTTGTTTTTGTTTTTTTCCACTTGTGTAAATAGCCCCTCCATAACTGATGGGATATATTGTAGGGAGATTTCTTGGATCAGTAGTTGTGTCTTAGTTATCTTATGAGGAACCTATCTCAAGATTGACACATTTCTATTTAGTTAAACACTTTATAATCGTCACTGTTGCAGATTATCACATTTAAATTAATTTGTAAGCATGTAAAACAACAAGGGAAGGGGAACCAACCCTTAGTCCCTAAAAGCAACCCTCCCACAAAGCCTAAGGCAAATTTTAATTATTAGCTATAACTGATCTGCATAATTAGCCTTGGCTAATATTCCCTAATGCCTTTCTGTTTAAAGAGACAGACACACAATTTACATACACAGACAAGTTTGCAGTTCCTAGAAGTCATCTTCATTTTAGGAATGACAAGCACTAAGCAAGTTAAGATTAGCTGAGCCCACTCCTATGCCCTGCATGGGTGTCCCGACGAGGCTGATCCTCTGATTCATCCCAGAGCTTGGAACAGAAAGAGGGGTCCGCTGGCACCCACCACTGTGATCTGGATTCAGCCAGCCTCCAATGGGGTTTAGGAACCTGGATTTTTCACAAGCTCCCCAAGTTGTCCTGATGACCTTGACTAAGGCTTGTAGACCATTACCAAATCATTTTGCCTTGAAGGAGTGGAAGGGCAGGAAGAGGGGGTTCCATCTCTTCAGCAGTGAAGTCAGTCCAGGCACTGGTCGGGATTTCTTCGTAATATCCTAAAAGCATCCAACCCCATGTGGTCTTTTCTACAGGCAATCCTTCCAGAGTGTCTTATACTTAAGATTTTCACAAGCCTGGAGCAATTTGATATAATTCTATAATTTTTATAGGGGAGATAGAGTGAAACCAAAACTCTATGTCCTGAGCCCCCGACCCTTTGTCATCTGCCCCATCTGCAGCTTCTGTCATGCCCTGCCCTGATCCTTGCTCTGCTTCATCCACGCTCTTGACCGCTTGAGGTATCTGTGGTGTCGTTTTGCCTCTGACCTCTCCCCAGGTCTTTGCGTGGCTGTCCATGTCCCTCAGACCCTAGCTCATACATCACCTCCTCAAGTGGGCTTCTCAGACGCTCCATCTGGAGTAGGTCCCTGCCCCACCCTCGCTCCCCTCCTCCCCCGCAAGGGACTCTCTATTACAAGACCACGTTTCTTTATTTCCAAGCCCTTGAAATACACAGCAAATATCTTATATATTATTTGTTCAGTGTTGATTGTTCCTTTTCCCCCACTAAAATGCCAAGTCGGAAAGGTCAGGAGCTCACGGTGCTGATGAACTCTGCCCCCGCCCAGTGCCATGCAGCTGCTTAGGCCACCGGTCCCAGGCTGGCCAACTCTCAGACTCCCTCTGCCACACCACCGTGGAAAACCACGATGGGCACAATCTCTCAATTTCACTCGCATGCTGGCAGAGCAGATGGAATCGTTATGAGCATATACGTTCCGAATGATAAATGAAAAGAATTGTAAATCAAGAATTCTAAGTTTTATTAGAGTTCGTAGGATAATAAGTGTTTTCTTTTTTGTCCTTCTTGTTACAGGTAGAAATTCATTTAGGATCATTTCCCACCTTGGAGTCCTGTGTCTTCAGCACAGGGACATTCTTAATTCTACAGAGTAGTTTTTATACTGGCCCAGGAGGTTGACAAGATCATTAACAAAAATAACCCTGGGCACAAATACAGTTAGAATAGGGGAAGGACCATTAAAATGGCATGGCGTGTAAAAATAAGAGAAACCACAAGAAAGGAGAATCTGGAAGAGATTGGCCACCCTTTATTGGAATATATTGGTTAGATAGTAGGTCCTTTTACCACTAAAACCCTAAGGAGCTCTTATTACACAATTGGGCATTAACATTCAAGTTACTTTAAGTTCAGATTTTCTTTAAACATTTCTAATAATCTGCCCTTTTTTATTTTTCCAAACTCTTGCTCCTTTTCCCAAACCACCGTCCTAATCCAGATACATATTTTTCCTTTAAAAAAACATTTTTTTGGAAGAGAACTGCCAAAGAGTTGACACTTGGCATGTGGTGATTCAAAAAATACACTGTCCCTTCTCACTACCCCTGATGTCTTTATCTGACAAAATCCATATGCTGTGTGATCACCATGGCAACTAAGTAGGGTTGTAATTGCAACCCTGGAAAGCTCATTTTTTCACTCAAATTGTGGCATACGTTTAACCTGTCTGAAGTTTCAACAAACCATCTTTTAAATGACAAGTGTTTTGAAAGGTCTAATTTAGTCTGTTTGTTTGAAGGCACACTTCTTCCTTTTTTTTAACTTAATAAACTAGCTTTAAAGGGAGGGGGAAGTGGGAGAGCCTGCAGTATTTTCTGACCTTCCCTTACAAAATTATACCTGATCATTTTATAGTAATAAAATCTAAATGTATAACTCTTTCTGAAGAGTACACAGATCAGCATCCTCAGACTATATAGTGAGACTCAAACAAGACTCCGTGGAGATACAACAGTAGAAACAAAGGCCTCTTAAGGTCCAGCGCAGATTTATTAGCTCGAAGTTCTGTAAATCAGAAGTCTGGGTGGGTTCAGATGGTTCCTCTGTTCTGGGTCTCGTGAGGCCAAAATCAAGGTGGTAGCCACCCTGAGTTCTTATCTGGAGGTTCTTAGGTGTGGCTGGGGAGGATCTGCTTCTAGGCTAATTCAGAGTATTGGCACAAACCAGTTCCATGTGGCTAGAGGTCCCCCTTTCCTTCCTGGCTGTCAGCTGGATGTCATTCTCTGCTTCTAGAAGCTTCCTGTATTCCCTAGCTCATAGCCTCTGTGATGGTTAATTTTATGTGTCAACTTGACTGAGCAACAGGCATCCAGATATTTGGCCAAACATTATTCTGGGTGTTTCTGTGAGAATGTTTTTGGAATAGATTAACATTTAAATTGATTGACTTTGTGAAGCAGATTGCCCTCCCTAATGTGGGTGGGCCTCATCCAAACAGTTGAAGGACTGAATAGAACAAAAAGGCTGACCCTCCCTCAAGTAAGAGAGAATTCATCCTTCCTGACTGCCTTAGATCTAGGACATGGGGGGTGTTTTTTCCTTGTCTTTGGACTGAAAACGCAAACTAAAATACTGGCTCTTCGTGGGTCTCCAGCTTGCCGACTCACTCTGCAAATCTTGGGACTTGTCAGCCTCCATAATTATTTGAGCCAATTTCTTATAATAAATCTCTTTCTATATGTATATACATCCTATTGGTTCTTTTTCTCTGGAGAACCCTGACTAATACAGCCCTCTTCATCTCCAAAGCCAGCGACAGTGGGTTGAGTCCCTCTCACACATTGAATCTGTTTCATTTTCTTTTTTGATGCATCTCTCTTCTGCTTACAGATGGAGAAAGTTCTCTGCTTTTAAGGCCTCATGTGATTAGATTGGATCCTCCCAATAACCTCCCTATTTTATAACCTATAACCTTAATTTCATCTGCAAAGTCTCTTTAGCCATATAACATAACATAAACAAGACATGTCACAAGAGGGTGGAGGTCACAGGAGCCAGAATTCTGACTACCCACAAACTTAACATTTCACGAGAGCAACCAGCCACTCTACTGTTCTTGTAGCTTCTTTTTCAACCCCAGCTAAGAAACAAGAGATATAAAATGGAAAACACCCAAAGCACATGCCAAGGTAGGGATCAAATGAGGATTATGAAAGAGTTCAACAGAGCGAGTGTTGTAACTTTGCAGGCAAAACAGGTGATATAGATGCCTTTCCCTACAGCCTTCATCCCATGCTTGCATAATCTCTTCTCAGAGGAGGCCACAGCAGGCTCGAGACAGTCCCAGGTGCTATAGAGAGAACTCAGGAGCAGAAACGGTGAGCATCAGCTGTGGAGGGGACACATTAGAAATCAGAGCCACGGACCTCAAACTCTGTCCTCATTCCTAAAAGCCCAGCCCAGGAGGAGAATGGAAAGACAGAGCAGAGGAATCAGAAGCCAGAAAGACACAGGAGAGAAGAGGCACCAGATTGGGACTGATGTTTATCGAGAGTCTTTGATACCTTTTTTTTTCTGTACAATGTATAGATTTAAATGCACAGAGAGTAAATATAAGTGGATATGACATCCCAATTAAACTTGGTGACTTTCTTTCTTTTTTTTTTTAATTTTTTAAAATTTTTTCGAGACAAGGTCTCACTCCATCACCTGGACTAGAGTGCAGTGGCCTCATCATGGGTCACTGAAGCCCAAACTCCTAGGCTCAAGTGATCCTCCTGCCTCAGCCTCCCAAGTAGCTGAGACTATAGGCGTGTACCACCACGCCTGGCTAATTTTTCTGTTTTTTTGTAGAGACAGGGCCTTGCTCTTGCTCAGGCTGGTCTCGAACTCCTGGCCTCAAGCAATCTTCCCTTGTTGGCCTCCCAAAGTGCTAGGATTATAGGCGTGAGCCACTGCACCTGGCCAATGTTGGTGACTTTCTAGCACTGAGAAGCCACTTTGATGACCTTGCCCTGATCTTCAGAAATCACTAATCTGGCTGGACAGGGCGCCCTCAGCTGCCGTGATGGTGCTGATCCATGTTAGCATGATACACTGAGGCTGAAAGAGAAGAGGAGATAGCAGACAGAAATCTTGGGGCAATATCCACATTCTTTAGCTTGAATTGAGTACATAAATCAGAAAAAGTGGAGGTCAATGTGGTCTCTGGACAGTTATTAAAATTGCATTTTCAATGTTCTCTTATCCAGTATTTTTGTAGGAAAGAAAGCAATTCATGTTTCATATCTGCTGTCATTATAAAAGAAGTCACAGCTACAAGTCTAGACTTTCATGATTATTTCACAAGGACTTGTCCTTATGAAATAATCATTGATTTATGCCAGCGCTACTTTACTGATCTGCTGTGTGCCTGAAATTATTCGGATAGGGGAAATAAGGCTTTCTTCTCTTTCCAGCATACAGAGAAAAATTGTCCTAGACTCCTGAGACTATAATAAGCATCTGATATGAAAACATACTGGAGTTACGTTTTTCATTTTATGAAGATCAGTTTAAAATATGCTCCACAGTCAAAGTTTTTACTACTCCCCCGTCAAAGTTTTTACTACTCCCCCCATTAAGAAAAAAATTTTTCTACTTTCAATTGTGAGTCGTTTTTGTTTCTACAAAATAAGAAGGAAAAAGAAGCAGGAGAGAAGGCAAGAAAGAAGGAAGAGGAGGAGGAGGACAAGAAATAGGAGGGAACAGGAGAGGAAGGAGAGAGAAGACAGGAAGAAAATGAAACAGGAAAAGGAAAAAGGGAAGAAATTCTCGACAGTCATCTGGGTGTTATACTTCTCCTATGAGCGGGTAGCTCGGATGAGGAGGCACAAGGGTTAAAATATTTATGACAATGACCGTGGTGTCACCAGCTAGTGAGCACTGGCCTGGAGGAAAAATTCTTATGTTCTCTAGCCTCAGCTTGTAACGGTGCTTCCATGATTCATTGTCTTATAACCAAATAATTTGGGGGGTCGTTCATGGCAGATGTCCCTGGCAATAGATCATTTTTACACGCTATGGGAGTCACTTCTTTCTATCTGTCTTACAAATGAAAATGTTAAGTGTAGCTCTCAGGTGCTAATGTACTACATCTGTTAATATTGATAGGAAGGTATGCCCTCCGTGACTCACTCTTAACCTTTAATATTTATTTTATTACTTATGCAAGATAATTCAGTGACCCATATTTCCCGTTGATGAGTGTCGATTGCATTTTTTCTTGCTTCGCCTTCCTAAAACTGTCTGGCTGTTGTCAGAAGGGACAGCCAGTCCTATTGGGGTGTAATAAGAAGGCCTCTGTATGAGAGGCCTGTGTTGGCTGGTTTCTCTCTGATGCTTTCTCCAAATGCTATAATTTGCCCGAATTAGATTTTGAACATCTTTTTTGCCCCATGTGAGGTGTTTCTTTTCTTTGGTTACTTGCTGGAACAGAAGCCTCAACTGTGCCCCTTTCAATATCTCCCACTATATCTTCAGAGGGTTTTTTATGTATTGAATAAAAAGTCTCTCCCAAATCCAGGTCAGAAAGATCATTTCTTATGTCTTCTTTTAAAAGTTTTATAATTTTGCCTTCTACTTTAAGTCATTACTCCTAAAATTAATTCTTATTTATGGTATAAGGTAAAGATCTAATTCTATATTTTAAGTGACTACCTTAAAAGTTAGTCCCAGACTATTTATTGAAAAGTCATGCTCTGCCTGCTGATTGTCAGTACCAGTTCTGAAATAGGTCATGTCAGTTGTGTGTTCCCAAACCACACAATTGTAATCCATATGTTTCATAATAATGCCTGAATTCTGGTACATTGAGTTTCCCATTCTTTGGTTTCTGTTTTTAAGGTATATATTGAGTTTTCTTGTCCCCTTTTATCTCCATGTAGATTTCAGAAGCAGTTTATTTTGTTACATACACACACACACGCGCACACACACAAAAAAAAAAACCAGACAAATCCTGCTAGGGTTTAGATTAGGATTTTGCTTGGAGTTGAACTGATAGGTCAATTTGTTAAGAATTAGCCTCATTATGATTTTGAGTCATCTTATTTCTGAATATGAGATATCTTTTTGGGAGGAAGGGAGTCAATAAAGTTTTTTAATGAAGTTTTAAAATTTTTCCATAAAGTAGAAAAGTTGTTGGATTATTCTTGGGAAATTTATATTCTGATACTATTATAACTAGTATCTTTTAAAATTAAATTTCCTAATATATAGAAAAAGTACAATTTATATTTATCTAGACAACTCTAAGGAACCCAAATTATCCAGAAAATTCACTAAGCTGTCTTTATAATACTTTGTAAATTTTCTGGGATTTTCTGATAAAGACAATCTTATCATCAGCTAATAATGACAGTTTTATTTCTTCCTTCCTAATTCTTTTATTTCTTTCTTACCCTACTATGATGCCTCCACTTTCAGTACCACACTTCATAGATGTTAACGTAAGCACTTTGTGATGTTCTTAATCTTAAAGGGTATATTTTTAGTGCCTCACACTGAGTGTAATATTTAATATTTTTGTAGCCACACTTTTTTGGGTCTCTCTATTCTTACTTTGCTGAAAATTTGAATGTTACCCAATGCTTTTTAATGAAATTTTTGGGATCATCGTGTTATTTTTCTCCTTTAATCTGCTAATGTAAGGAAATATATTAATAGGTTGTCTTATGTTAAACTTGCTTTGCATCCCTGAGATAAACCCAGTTTGGTCATCTTTTATATTCTTTGATGGATTCAGCTTGCTAATATATTTAAGATTTTTGCATCTATTATGTATTAATTAGGCTAGAAACTAAGCTGCTATAACAAAGAGACCCAACATATATCACATACATAAGACAGATGTTTACTTTTCTCTCTGGTATAGGGAAGAGTCTGGAATAGGTGAGTGGTTTGTGGCTGGCAGGGCAGCTTTGTGTATTCAGTACTTGGCTTCTAAGTCATCATCATTTCTCAGCCAGTTGAAAGACGGACAGAGAGTCCTGAACAGTTGTCTTAAAACGATGACCAGGAAATTGCTGTCCTCATACCCATTCACATCTCGTTCACCCAGAGTTAATTCCATGGCTATTAGCTGCAAGGGAAACAGAAAAATATCTTCTGTGGCTAGATGGCCATGAGACCAGGTTATATGAAGTTCTATGTGAATTTCTATTACCAAGAGAATCAAAGGGTGACTTCAAGCTGGGAGACAGTTAATGCTCTCTAATACGTATGGTCATGAGCAAGAATGAACTGCAATTTTTGTACTTTCCTCATCTTGGGTTTTGAAATCAAGATTATATTAGCTACTCCCCTCCCCTTCAAATGAGTGTGGTAAACATTCCATTTCTTCCTACCTTTTGGAATAATTTGGGTAACTTTGTAACTTTAAAACAAATTTGGTAGAACTTATAGGTAACAAATACCACCTGGTGTTTTCTTTTAGAAATATTTTTATTTAATGATTTCAAGTGCTCAATAGTTATGGATCTGGTATTATTCGGCCTTTCTATTTATTCTTGGGTCAGTTTTTGGTGCAGTTTTTAATTTGCCTATTAGCATAACATTATTTAAAATAACCTCCTGCTATATTTTTAAACTTTTGCAGCATTTGAATTTACTTCTTCCTTTTCTTCTAATTATAATTTCATTATCTCTTCTTTTTCTTTCTCTCTCTTTTTTTGCTTCTAAACAATTTTGTAAATTTTACTTTTCTGTTCAAGAATAACTTTTGTTTGTCTTAGCCCTCTCTGAGTATGTTTGTTTTTTATTCTACTCATCTGTTCTCACTTCCTTCTTCCTTCTGTTTTGCTTTTATTCCGATGCTCTTGTACTGACTTCTTAAGATGGATGCTTAAGTCATTCTTGAAGTATTACTTTAGTGACATCCCTGTTTTGATATTCAGTATTATTATAATTTTGTCCTAAATATTTTCTGATTTTTGTCACAATTTCTTCTTTAACCCTTAAGTTTTTTTTAAGAAGCAAAACATTTCCATAGAAACAAAATTCAAAATAGCCTACGTATTATGCTACCTCTTGTATAAGAAGAGAATATGAGAATATATTCATGTATCTCCTATTAATTGCAAGAAAAAACACAGGAAGGATAAATCAACAATGTTTGATTTCAACAAAGTTTGTTACCTACAGGTAGTGGTAGGAATCAAAGAGGAAGAAACTTGGAGAGTAGTGACATTTCTCTTAGTATGCCTTTTTTGTATAGTTTTTACTTTTGGAAGCATATTAATGTTCTATATATTCAAAAGAATAAAAATCAACTAAGGTGAGAAGGGAGGAAAAAACTAAAACTGAAAGCAAACCGAAATAAATGGACTTGATTGTATTTCAAATGAATTCCATAACTGCACCGAAAGAAAATTTAAAAAACACCAATCCAAGTAATTTATGAAAGCTGTGTTTGACTGTATTCTCTCTGCCTTGGGTCACGTTGGGGCACAGGATCTGCAAACAAATCTGGAATTCTTTTTAGTAGATTTTGCTTTTTGTAGTATAGCTAAAGCTATTCTGAAACAATTTAGATGATCCAACCAGTGAGTAAATGTGTTGATGTTGTTAGGAGCCAGGTTTGTCACTATGACAAAAGGGACATACAAATAAAGAATACAGGAAGACAAGATAGAACCGACTGGGGATGGGTTGGAATTGGAGTAATCAGTATAAATTCATAATTTCTACAATATGCATGCTGTATGTGTAATGCATGTAATATGAGCATATGCTTATATATATGTGTCCACATAGGTATATATTTGCCTATATGTATATGTGTGTGTATATATATGAAGATATATTCTAGCTCTATTCACTGAAAAGATCTAGAAGCAAAGACACTCTAGTAATTATAAGCACACCTAGCTCTGCAATCTTAGATTCTAATACTGTGCCTCACTAAAAGGAATGATGGCTCTGATAAGCAATAGCTGGCCCTGGTTTTCTTTATCCGAAAGTGTCTTTACTTTGCCTTTGGTTTTGAAAGATATTGTCACTAAGCCTGTAAATTTAGGTTGACACATTTTCTTTCTCTGCACTTCAAAGTTATCCCACCCTCGTTACTTTTCCATTGTTATTTTTGAGAAGAAAAAACTTTTGACAAATTAAATTTAACACAGTTTATTTGAGCAAAGAACAATTCATGAGCTGGACAGCACACAGAACCAGAAGAGGTTCAGAGAGCTCCACCCAGGAGCATGAACAATGAACTTTCATAGGCTGAATATGGAAGCAAAGTAGAGAAATCATCTAATTGGCTATAACTAGATGTTTGCCTTATTTGGACATGGTCAGATGAATTGGCTCTCTGTGATTGGCTGAAACTTGCTGCTTGTGATTGGCAGAGAACTTGCTATTATTTTTTACAAAAATTAGACTCCTAAGTTAGATTTCACTTCATTTAAGTATTAAGTTAGGTTGCAGCTCATTATATAGGAACTCAAGCAATGGCCTCCTGCTTATTTGCTTTAACAACTCTGTCAGGTTGTTATATTTTTTGCAGGTAATTTGATCTACCTCTCCCCATCCCCATTTTTTAAAGATATTATCTTTGTCTTTGGTATTGTGCAATTCGCTATCATGTGTTTAGGTTTAACTTTATTTATATTATTCAGCATACATAGTATAAAATGATACATAAATATTATAAATATACCCTCAGTATAAAACTGAGAATATTCTTAGTCATTAATTCTTCACATATTTCTTCTGTCCCATTTTCTCTTCTCCTTCTGGATTTCTAGGAAGATACATTTCTAACCTTCTCATTCTATTATCTCTATTACTTGACTTGTTTTTCATATTTCCTATCTCTTTGTCTCTTTGTGTTTTGTTCTGAATAAGTTCTACAGATCTAGTTTCAAATTCATTAATTTTCTCTAAGCTATATATAAGAGCTCTTAGCAACTGAGCTTTTAACCCCAAAGACTTTTTTTATAATTTCTGAAAGTTCTATTTGGTTCTTTTTCAAATATTTGGTCTTTTTTTTAAAGTCTCTTGTTGTTTTACTCTTGTTTTCAAACTTGCTGGAGGAGTTTGCATATTGAAAATAATTATTTTATATTCTGTGTTTGACAATTGTACTATCTGAAAGCTTGCAGATCTTATTTTACCCTCTGTTCTTTCTGAATGCCTGTGCTCTTGATGCTGCTTTGTGTGTGTGTGTGTTTTAATTCTTTCAGTCTCATGAGGGGTGCATAAATTCTGGGACACCCTGTGCTCCACAAACATACCATTCTGGTGCCTCCTTCAGTAGACGCTGGCTTTCTTTGTCTTCTGACTTGTATGTTTCATTAGTTTGTGAAAAATGATGCCCAAGTTTATTCTGATGGTAAATGCCCTTGAAGCCAAGGTCATCTTCAATGCTTGGCTTACCTTTTTAGGTTCTTGCATTCACTTGTTTTTGGCCTTTCAGTCATAAAATACTTCTAATATTTCATTTTGAATTTTTAGTTGTTTTCAGCAGGAGGGTTAGTCAAGGTATCCAACCTACCATACTGCTAGAAAGAAAATTCTAGAAGTCCCCTGAATATATTTTAGTCAACTTTATGTATTCGTGGTTTATATATTATTTCATTTTTTAAAAAAACTTAAAATGAAATGGTAAAATATCACTTAGTCTGACATGTTCATGTCATCTATGAAGAAATAGTAGTAGCAATATCAGGGCCATCATTGATTTCTCCTGACTCCTGGTCTAGTGTCTTTCTGTGACTGAAGTGCTGGCAGTAAGGAGGCAGGGAGGTGTTAATCCAGGGTCTGGGATTAAATGCCTTGGTAGAGGGGAGTTTGGGAACATAACCCTGCTGGGCATGTAAAGACACCTTCTGCCCATGTACAACTTCTACTCCCTTAGAACTCTCAGACCCAATTTTCATTCTAGATTCATTTTAAGACAAACCTTTAGTCTGGGAAATTCACAAAAACTCAGTTTCACATACACATACACACTTGATTTCTACCAATTATAATATTTGGTTAGACTCACTTTTTTGTTAAATAATATATCTTGAGCATGAAATATATGAACAATAATTAAATGATACCTCCTGAGGATTTTTAATGCAGCATTGTCTTCAACAAATGTGTATTATCCATTGAATGGTTGTATCACAGTTTGACCAATGTTTTATTTTTAGCACATTCATGTTGCTTCCAACTCCTTTCTCTTACCAACTGAGCCTCTGTGAATGCCCCTATAGTTCATCTTTGCTTAATATCTTTCATTATTTGCTCAGGATAAATCCCCAGAAGTTAAATTGTGAAGTCGAAGGGCATGCATATTTTTCAGGCTTGCTATATCCTGCCCACATAGCTTCCTAAGGAGTTGTGCCAATTTATCATCCACCAGTGGCCCATGGAAGTGCAGTGATGGGGGTTGGCTTTTTAAAGGTGACATATTCAGAGCTGATCCTCTGATTAATTTCCAATAAAAAAATAATTTCACAAGATTTTTTTATGTGGCTCTCCCACTAGTCTAAAATTTATGAAAGGTATGCTATAGCATTCTCAGTATTATGCCTACTTAAAGATCTTACAAAATATCCAGGCTTTCCTCTTCCTTTCACTTCTGCATAAAAATTTAATATCAGAGACTTGCTGCAGTTTCTCAAATTACTGACACTTCTTTGCTTTGACAAAACCTCAACCATCACATGCTAACTAGTAGTCTGTGATTATTTTCATAATTAATTTGAACTAAATAGCAGTGTCAAAATAATGAACAGACATTTTCCTATTGTTATTGCCTTGACTTATTGTTTGTCTGCAGATCCACTACTGGTAATTCATAGTGAGTCCTCAGTCACTAATGTGCATTAGCAAGGGGTATAGCTTTTAAGACACTAATTCTGCTTGGATTTGGTCACAAGAGAATCTAGTGATATGATTTCTAGCAGATAATGTTGAAATATTGATCTTATAAAGTAAACTAGAGGCTGGCTACACAGCATGGTTTTATATTTGTTTTCACTTAATAGGAGACAGGATTTTTGTTGATGAGATCTCTTGCTGTCCCAGGGTTAAATCCCCCTGCCTAGCTCCTCCTGCTTTTGTGATTATGCTGTGTAAAATGGCATTTCTACATAAAGAGCTTTTGACCAGAGGCAACAGACCAGCTAGTACAGATTTGAAATGGCTATTTCTTTCTCACCATGAATGGAAAGATATTTTAAGCATATGTAACTCCTTCACCAGCTAACATCTGTCCATTGCACCATATACAACTTCATCAGCTGGGAATTGAAACCCATTCATAATATTCCTTTTTACAAAATTCTGTCATTGAGGCTGTTCAGGCTGTAAGTTCTGTTGCAAAGAAAAGAGAGCTAGTATGCTAGACAGCCTCAAGTTTAAGTCAACATTTGAAAATTGCAAGGGGGTGCAATTGCATGAAAGCCATTTTTCTGAGTGAAGGTTGGGAAATTTGGATGTGCAAGCAGACTTGAGTCATTACTGATTTTATCAACGCTTAACTTTTCTCAAACACTGGATGGATTATTCTGGTTGTTTGTGTTGTTTATTTGGTTACAATAAGGATCTTTCATAAAGATTTTATGTTGATTTTCTTTGTGGATTCCTAACAATATAGAGAATATTGAATTTAGACAGGATCAATCTCATTAAAACTGAGTCAGAGAAAGGAGGCAGATTATTACTCTTAATTTGGTATGAAATTGTACCCAGACTCATAAATATCTATGTGACCTATAAGAATGAAGCAGAGAGAGAATTTATGCACCGAGAACAAGATTTTAGAGAATCCGCTTCTGCGTACTTTTAAGGACATCTTGCTATATTATTTTTACAATGATTTGTATAATGATCTGTTTTTATTGTAGAATTGAAGTCTATACATTTTTTGTTGTTTTTGTTCTTCAGAAGCGATTGAATAGTTATAATTTTCAGGGCAAGCTTATAGAATTGACTTAAGTAATGCTTAAGAATTAGAACAATGCATAAGAATTGCCTGGGGGATTTGTTTAAATTTCAGATTTTGGGGTGCTGTCTCCCATGATTCTAATCTGGTACACCATAAGTGGAGTCTAGGAATCTACCTTTCCAACAAGAACCCACAAAGATTCTGATTTGGGTGGTCCCCAGAACAGAAAAGCACTACAATTTTAAAAAACATAAAAATTAAGGGAATAAGAATCAGTTTTATAGGAAATATACTTGTTTTACTGTATAGTCTATTTTTATAATGAAATGGTGTGATTAAAGTCTTGATTCCTTAAGAAGCAAAGCAGATACACTATGGGAAGTCTGTATGCTCCAAGGCCAGAGGTTCTTTGAAGACCACCCCTGCCTGGGACTCAGTGGTGACTTGACTGTCACCATTCTGCCTTGTATCTCTTTACCACTTCCCTCTAAATGGGAAAAAAAAAAAATAAGAGCAGAACATTTCTACCACCTGGAGACACTGAATATAAAGCAAAACAATCATGAGATTGCTTTGTAAATCCAAATTGGAGTCATTATATTCAACACTTTGAGAATGCTTAGTTCTTTCCAAATTGTTGAATTTAATATACCATAATCATAAGTGTGCAAGCTTTAAAGTCAGACCCTAAACTAGATAATTGTAGTCTCTTAGAAGCCTTGAAGGGTAATACAGGGTCACAGTCACATTACGTGTAAACTAACCCTGAGAGATATAATCTTAAAGGCTGCCAGAAAAAGAAATTTCACTGCTTCACTTAGCAATTGTGTGCTTTAAGGCTTGGAATCTTTCAACAGAAATCCTTCTGCATTCCTCATCTAAGCTGTCTATGCCACGTTCTAGCCTGTGCTTGGGAGAAAGGCAAAAACTATTCACCACAACTCATGCTATTCTTTCATAGACTGAAAAGGGTTAAGCTTGCTCTTGTTGTTGTTTTAATGCAAAATATGAAGCCAGTTCCTTTGATCTTTTCACATAAGGCCTCAAGAAAAACTCATCTATGTTTTGTCCCTTGTTTCTTTTCGTTCTAGGCGCTAAAGTGTAATTTGATGATGGCGATGGCTGTTAAGTGTCGAATCTTTCTTTAACTTCTGTTTCTATTGTCTTGGAGACCTTTAAAAAGCCTACTGGGTTTGTCAGGAAATTTCTTCATTAGTCTGACAGTGTGGCCATCCCAAGCCAATTTCCTCTCCCTGGTCCTCAGTTTCCTTCAAATGAGGGCCTTGAATTAGATGCTGCCGAATTTGTTCCTTTACAAGCTCTTGAAGTTGTTTATTGTAGAAATCATCTGGGATTAACCCAGCGTAGTTTTGTGGCAATAAAGGACTCCTTTTTTTGAAATGATCACTGTTGCTTTTTTGCCCTTTTTGTTTTTTTCTAACATAACACCCTTTTTCTGACATAACATCTTTTCTGATGATGAGGATGGTCTCTTGTCAAAGACAGGAAAGAAGGAGGGGAGGGGAGGAGAAAGGGAGGGAGGGCAGTTGGGATGGAGGGACAGTAGAATGGGACAGGATAGGAGAAACAGAGAAGGAAGGAATGGAAAGAAGGAAAGAAATTCGGAACCAGGAGTATTAGCAAGGAGTGGTAGATACCACAGGCGCACAGTTAAAAATCAGACTTACCTTGCTCATGGTGCCTGAGCATACTCTCTGCCTGAGGGGCTAATAAAACATGATGCATTGAGTCAAAGTTTCCAGGCTCCTCGGGGTTGTGGGGCCTAACTCACTGCCCTGAGTTTCTCCTAAGGTATTTGAAGGTGTGCTATTTCTTTCGATGTTCCTTTGTTCAGCATCCATTTGTATTTATAGATTTAAATTTCACAGATGGCACTGATAGCCTAATAAGATTTTTTCTTCATCACTGTTTCATCTTTCTCAGTGGAGAAATCTGGGGGCTTTAATGGCGGCTCTACTGCAGGATCACCTTGTGTGTGGAGTTGTCAGTGTAGCCCTAGAAGAATGCATCTTGGCTTAAACCACCTTGATGTTCCTGTGGATTTAAAAAGATGCTCAGGTTGCATCTTTCCCTGTTGCAGAATATAGAGAAGTAGATTCTAATCTATATGCTCTCCTTGCCAAGTAGATGCCGTTGTTAGGTTCGTCTCTGTGGATGTTCCCTGGTCCCCCAGTTCCCAGTGTCAAGAATGAGGACTGGTACCAAGTTGAGCAGATGATGGAGTGATCACAGACACAGAGCAATTGTATACAAACAGTTTATCACATGAAAGAAAGAATGAAGGTGAAGAAGGGAGCTACACAAAGGGAAAATATGTTCGTGAGAGAGTGGAACGGGTCGGTCTCCACAAGTGGAGAAAGACTCTGAAGTCTGAGCACACGCTGTCTTTTATAAGCTCACTAGTTTGTCCCACCTTTCTCCTGGAAGAATTGGTTGTCGTTTCCCACCCTTTGGGGTAATTGACAGGTTGTGGTTTATAACAGGTAATGTAACAGGTTGGTTATGTAATAGTTTCCCTTTCTGCTCATGCGCGTGCACATGTCTTCAGATCTAAACAATATACCGCTTCCTGCTCAGCCTATTGGGGGTTACTCCAGTGCTTTGCTTTCTAGCTTCAGGATAATGAAAACTGATTCTGAAGGAAAGCTTACTCTTTGCTAGAAAATCAATTAGGACTTTTCAAATGGTCTGACAGTTCCTATCACCTGCCATCAGTAGACCTTGTTTGTTGAGAATTCTTGACATGGATCTCAAGGAACGTACATGAATCAATGTGCTGCTGGACCAGCATGGGACCTCGCTGCTTCTCTCCTGGAAGGTGATCCCCGTAGTGTGACTGGACCACTGCAGCCCCCATTCAAGCATCTTCTCTAGGACAATTGGGCATTGGTTACTTGACATAATTACCTGAGGGCTCACTGGAGCTATAAGGTGAAGGAAAACAAATTAGACTCCACACAGGCCGGGTAGCCTCACATGATCTTTCTACAACCAGTATTAGAAGCCAGAAAGGGCCTCCCAGAAATGGATGCCCTTATGAATTAAAAAGTGTTTCTTTTCTTTTCTTACTAGTGTTTCCTCCTTTAGTTCTTAAAATCTAATGCTGCTGTGATTTGTAGTTTAAAGATTGTATTTATGTCTGCATGCTTTATATTTGAAAGTCTGATTGCCTATTTTGCTGCAATCCAACAAAACAGATTCTAGTAAGATCTTAAGATATGGTAAATGTCAAGTTTCTTGTTTCAGCAAGAAGTATGCAAGGAGGATTTTAGGCTTGAAGTTATATGGAAACCCTTAATTGGTTTTATTATTATTATTTAATCAAGGTGTGATTCCCCCCCCCCCGGTAATCTATATATTGGAATATTCTCTGCAGAATGTGCTAGAAAAGAAAGTTTGAAATTTATGAAAGAGCTATAAATCACCTGCAAATATAGAGCCAGCTTCCAGGATGTCACATCAAGACATTACCTGTAGATTTTTCATTGTTGCTTAAGGATTTATCAAAAAACCACCTATTTGCTTTAATGAATGTAACTTCCCACTCATCACTGTGGAAAATTTAGGGTTAGACAATGTGAAATGTTAATGCATTAATTATGCAGAACCCCAGTCAAGGCTATGAAATTTTTTGTGCATACTTTATATTATTTTGTCTAGACTTTTATGCCCTTGTTGCCCTCAGCTACATTTATTGCCAAATTGCTTTAATTGCTTGTGTGTTTCATTCAAAACTGTGTGTCCAAAAGAGTTTGAAAGAAAGTAGACTGTCCCATGTTTTCTCTTTTAGAATGTAGAAAGTACCATCATGGTATAGAGAAAGTAAACTATGTTTCTTAAATGGTACATCATGTGTCTTGATTAAAATACATATGGAAAGGGCTGCGTGAGGTGGCTCACACCTATAATTCCAGTGATTTAGGAGGTCAAGCTGGGAGGATCACCTGAGGCCAACAGTTCAATACCAGCCTGGGCAACATAGCAAGACCCCATTTCTAAAAATAAGTGTGTGTGTGTGTGTGTGTAGCGAAAGAGAGAGAGAGAGAGAGATCCCTGTAAGCTCTCCATCTACCACCTCAGAGCCCAGTCATGAAAACTTAGCTAATTATAACACACAGAGCATTTTCACTTAGAGAGCCTTAAATATTACAGAAGTAAACTTAGACTTCCTATACCATGTATATTCTCCTTGTTCTTAGATGAAGTAAGACAGCTAAATATATTTTTGAGTTCCAATATAGGAAAAGTTTGGGATACCAATAAGCCTTAGAGCTATACAGAGTCTTGCTTTTAAAAATTGTCTTGAATATAACTTGAGGCAAATAAATTCTCCAACTTAAAAAACAAATTATTTTAAGACTCTTCCTTTTTAAATTAAATATGGTGATTGCTACTAAGATTAGATACTTCATATTTTTTTTGTAAGTAGAGTACCTATAATTATGAGAAATATGATGATTCTAATTCTGGCTATAATTTAACAGGAAGTCATCATCCAAGATTATCAATTCAATGTCTTTTATGCATTGTAGTTTCTGAAACAGTGTCCTTCATTTTAGCAATCGTGGTATATTGGCGACCATGTTTCTAATTCACTAAGCAAATAATCTAGATGGATTCTTTTTTCACATTTTTTAAATGAAGTACTTAGGTTAGATGTTCTCTGAGGTCCATTTCAGCACTAAAATTTTATGATTTTGTGGTCTGTGAGATAAAACATCTTGTCTTTTATATGATCCCACCTGCTAGCTCATCTGTAGTCTTTCCCTCATTCCCAAAAGGAAACATCAAAAATATTTTCTAGGAGGAACAGTTTTATTTTAATCTACTAAAAAGAAGGCGAGAAGAAGGAATCAACTGAAAGTTCAGCAGAAGAGAATGACATTTAAAAAACACTCCTAACTTAGAAGAGATTTGAATCATATTCTCCATGGATATTTTGCTTCTAGAATGAACTAGTTGTGGTTATGTCTAGAACAGAAGAGTCTATATTTTCTTATATTACATGGTCTGACCCAGGCAATCTTGTGGAATATAAGGATTCCAATGAAATGATGCCATAAAATACTTAAGGCAACTGTTCTTTAACACTTTTATTGATATGAATACCATGGTCCTCCATTTGGACAATCTTTCTAAGAGGTACTGACCATCTGCACTTACAAATGGGTAGAATCCAGTTAGAAGAAGAAGAATATCTAACCTAAGAATTTGCCAGGCACTATTCTGAAGTCCTGATAATGACTATTGTCATTCCGCAGAAAGAAAGGGAATAAGGTGGAAAAGTGTGATGAAGGGAAAAGTGTGCAGCACCCTCTGCCATTATGACGGGCAAGTCTTTCTTTGGATACTGATTTTTACTTAGTTCATCCATTCACTCATTTTACTTTTTAGCACTGACTAGTAGAGCTGCCCTCTAAGTCCTCACTGGTCACTCCCTAGATCACTCCCCAGTCTAGCACCTGATCCTCCCAGGAACCTTGAGCTGTGCAAAGCCATTGCCTGGGGTTCTTACCACATGTTACCTTTCCTTCAGTCCAGACTGTCTGTGACGTCCTTATGTGTGTTTTGCATAATTACCCTTAGCAGTTTCCCAGCCCTCTTCCCCATATAAAGTGAAAGCAGAAACTAATTTTCTCCTTGGATTTCTGTGCTCCTGGGGATCTTCATCTTGAACCGTTTTTTGATTAGACAGCCCTGTTCTAAGAGTTTCCGAAATTCTACTTTTTGGTACAACTGACTTTTTTCGGGGCACACAGAGAGGGCTGCAGAGCTTAACACATAGACTTCTGCAAAAAGCCTTGCTGACTACATTGACCCATTCAAGACCTGGTGATTTCCTTGCCAGCCAGGTCCTTTCTAAGTGGCCAGTCCTACCAAAGGGGAGGTTTGCATGGAGGCAAGTGTCCAGCAGGGACTAGTATAAGGCTATCAAATCACTGCTTTTCTGCAACCTATGATGACCTGATGCCAAGACCAAAATAAAAGCCTTTTTCCCAGTTCTTTAGATTATTTACGACATCCTTCCTCCTCACAGCCCCCAACTTGTTACCCTTTATTTCTGGAAATGACTTAAATAACAGATACTCTGGCACAGGCATTCCCATAAGGTTAAGATGAAGTAACCTGTTTAACAAGTATTTCATTAGGGAGAATAAAAAAGGAAGACTGAGAAATTCCAGTAAAAGTTTGTTATATAATTTTAAGTGCTTTAGAATAACGTCACAATATCCTGCTTAAAAAAAGATCAGTCCTTTGTGGAAAATGTTATTAGTGGAGTCCTTGAAGCAAGTGGTGGAAAATGGCTTTTTCATTACTTCAAAGGCAATATTAAAGGACCATGAAATTCAAAGCTCCTGGTTTTATCACAGGCATTTTTATGTCAGGATTTGAACATTTTCCTACTCGACATTCCTCCAACAACTGTAGTTTTATAGGAAAGAATTGTTATAATTGGCCTGGATCACAGTATGATTATTAAATGATAGGCATCAATTAAACTTATATTTAAATTGAAGATATTCACATCAGATAAGAGGAAAGTGTGATTATAATTAAATGCGTAAAATGTATAATCGGCTTTGGGAGTACACTTTAAACCTATTAAGAGGATAAAACATGGTTATTTGTTGGAATATAAACTGTCACAAAAATCCTCCTGCCTATTTCCCCCATGCTCACTGTCACTATGCAGAAATAAAATGTTTTATACATATTTTCCTTAATTTTAATATGATTATGGGGGTGCTTTATGTAGATTATCACATTGAGGCTATTATCATTTGGCAATAAGAAGAAGCAGAGAGGGGGGAATGTTGGAAATAGTAACGCAAAATTACTCTTGTGAATCAGAGTTGTCAACACGCTTGTATTCTCCAGAGTTAACCTTTTGGCTCCCAGAATTTTGCCATGTGCTATTATGGCATTAACATGAATACAATAATATAATAACAATGAACTTGTTAAGCACTTAGGAGCTCAACAATTGTGTGTGCTCATTGCTTTTATGAATATTAAAAAAGGGTATAAAACCTCTTAAATAGCAACATGTCTAAGTTTAAAGTGTTATTTGTTTACTTACTGATGAGCAGAAGAACTCAAAAAACCAGATTCACAGATTTGGATACTAATACTTGCTTAAAGCAAACAAACAGAAAGCTCACTAAGACCACCAAATGATTACCTCATCACTTTCATCCATTTTTTTCACTTGAAAACTCTTGAAAATAGGAGAGTTCTTCACTGACATTCTTTTCATCCACACGTAAAATATGAGCAAATATCCCTTTTTTCTATTTCTTTACTGTATTCCTTGCTGGCGGTTCCTCCAGGCATTGACAAGTGTTCGTTGGGGTTGACCCTACTCCCGCTACAGGGTAGCGAGCCATTAGCCTAATTTATCAAGGCAGTCCCATCCTTCTTGCCATAGTTACTGCCCAGAAGTGCCTATGTGATGTAACTTTATTCAGTTAGAATGAAACTCTGGATATTTGTTTAATGATAAAGAGGGAAATTTTCCCCCTACCCCTCCAATCCCACCACACATGATCTGGAAAGAGAAGACCGTATCTTGGGTTCTAGCTGCCGCCATTTGATGATCCCAAGGGAGGACAGCCCGAGGACAAAGCAGGTCCATTAAGGATGAAGGAGAAGAGAGAACGGTAGGGCATGGAACTGGACCTCTAACTGAAGTGCATCTACCCCCCGACCTCTTTACTCTCAGTACATGAGCCAATTAACGTTCTTCATGATTCAAGTCTGACTGTGGTGGTGTTCTATTATTTGTAGCTGAAAGCATCCTACTAGATATGGAATTTACTACTATGGGTTTTGCATGTAACAGATCCTAAAATATCGAACTGCATCTAGGTAAGCAGAACAATGAGGAAAAATCCCCTTTTTCTATGGTTGGAAATTGGTGGATCTTATTATGCAGTCACAAAATAACTGGCTGATTATGATTGCCTGTTGTACCTTACAAGAGAGTTCAAGTGCCAGCCAAGATTGTAGCATTTAGTGATTTGGCAGGAAAAATTGTAGCTTTCACTGAAGTCCTTCAAGAGAGAGATAAGCTTGTCCTGAAACCAACCAATCCGAAATAAAAAAAGAAAGACAATATGGCTTTTCTAAGAAAAACTCTCTCTACAAGTGGCTTTCCTTCCTTAACAGATAAAAGTCTGGTTATCTGCGTGAGGCTGAGGTGGGAGGATCATTTAAGCCCAGGCATTCAAGGTTACTGTGAGCTATGATTGTGTCACTGCATTCCAGCCTGGGCGACAGAGCGAGACCTTGTCTCTAAAAATAATAATAATAATAATAATAAAAAGTCTGGTTATCTGAAGACTGACAAGTTGAAAAAAATCAAATTCTCTGCCTGAAGGCAAGATCAGCTGGAGCAAGAGCAGGAGGACAGGAGCCATCACAGGAGATAAAGCTGATATCTAGGGAAAATCTAAACCTGAGTCCTCTCTCACTAACTATTAATAGAATTCCTGAAGAATCCCAAAGCCAAGAGTTTGGCTATTGTTCATTCCTAGGGCAATCTCTATGCTCTTATAATCACATTTACTGGCCCCCAAAGTGATAAGGCCCAGAAAGAGAATTCTCCCCAGTGTCCATCTTTGATGCAACCCTACAAAACAAAGGATAGGGAAGATCATCCTGAAGAGTAAGACCAAGATCTACAAGATTGGCCACCTAAATCATTCACTCCTCATGCAAGGCAAGGTTCACTCAATGATCCTGTCCAGCAGAATATGAAATATGCTATGGACCAATGACCACTTTATGTTGCTTCCAATTCTTTTTTAAAACTGAAATTTGTAATGCAGCTTGCCATTCTCTCTTCCCCATTGTATGTTGGGGAGTATAGATGATGGGTAATGTACCCTTTATCAACTTGTTACTGACCATGAGTAGTTATGTCAGAATTTAATTTTTTAAAAAAGAACTTTACCCAGAAATCCTGCACTTGGATTTCTTGTTGGGAACTAGGAGAGACGTGGTTGTCTCCTTTTAGATAGTGGTTCTCAACTTGGGTTGCACAGCCAAACCACCTGGGAACTTTAAAAAATTTCTATGGTCAGGCTGCACCTCAGATTAATTAAATAAGAATTCGTAGAGGTGGGCTTAGGCATCAGGTGATTTCCACACGCAGCGTAGTGGAGAACCACTCTTTCCATTTAGCAGTGAGGATTTGTGGAACTTGATACAGGGAGGAGGATGTGGATGGACATTGATTAGCAAAAGACTGGTGGATCTTTTTGCTTGTTCCCCAGATCATTTCACCTCTCTCCCTTTGGGTGTGCTCTTGATTGGCTCTGGCCTACTCACAGGAACAGTACTGATTCAGGAGAGGGCACTTGACCTGATATGTTCCAATTAGTGTAAAACTCTGGATTTTTTTTTTTTACAGTCAGGAAAGAGAAAATATGAAAAAGAATATGTAATGCTGATTGTCGCTGGACACAATTAATTTCCAGAGGAAACTAGCCTCTGGTGGACTGCAGGAAAATGTGCTAGAGCCTAAAAGCACCATATCTAAAACCTACCCTACTTCTGAATACAGCCAGTAAATTCCTTTTATTGATTAGAACAGTTTGAATTGGGTTTTTGCTTACATGTATCTGAAAGCATCCTAACTCCTAGGCCCTGCAGTGGACATGGTCAGAGCTCTGCTCAGATCCTCTGGATTCCTTTTGCCATTTTTGTTCCCCATTTCCTGTACTCATTTTGCTTCCAATGGCCTATACCCATGACACTCCTCAGAGGCCTGCTTGTTTGCTCAGAGAGCCAGAAGTGCCTTGGCTTTACATCCTCCCCAGGGCAAGCCTCAGCCAACCATCTACCAGAGTGTGAGTATAAAGCCCAGCTTCCTTGTCTGGAGTTGGACAAATCCTGAGCCATAGTTGACACTCCACAGCTCCCCTGTGGGATCTGCACCTTTGCTTGGATTCTTGAATTTATCTGACATGTCCAACTTGCTTCCCGGTTTCTCCTGGGAGCACTTCCTTAACAAATGACTTGAGCACAAATCTTCAAACTAAGGCACATGCTGGTCCTCACTGGCTGCCAAGTTCTGCATAAGGCACATAGCATGGGATTGATGAATGAATGTGACTGAGTGGCTCAGTAGCTGATCACCAGCTTTGAAAACATTGGCACATTAAGTGTCTCTTCTTTTACGTTTTCAGTGCAATACCAAAACATAAGACCCATGGTGGAATCTAATTTTTTAGATTTAGAGCTGAATTCCGGAAAGATTGTCTGGCAAACCCATTGTGTTACATATAAAGCAATAGAAGTCCAGTGAGGTTACATGCCTTATTCCAAGCCCCTTGGCTGCTTAATGGCAAGGCCAGTGCTCAAAATGAGTGCTTTTGTGGTGCCATAGACAACTTCTCTACTGCTGTGCCCAACTGTGGATTCCAAGTATCTTATCCAAATCACATTTTCTCTATTTAAAGACAAATTCTTTGCCTTTGTTATATACAGAAGCATGTCCCAATAACTGAAATACTAAAGCTAAATACTGTTGATATAAATATGATAAATATACATCAATAATTCTTAAACATATGAACCATGGGGTTAGTTGATTCCTAAACCACTGAATAGTATAAGACAGGAAGAAATATGACTCAAGAAGATAAAAGGCTTAAATTGTATTCTTAATTTATTCTGAGCACATAGTAGGTAGTCAATAAATATTTGCTGAATGAAGTATAGTGAATTCCACAAGGGCATGGGGAAGAGAGGTTTCTGGTGTCAATGGTGGAGAACAGGTAGACATACCTGAATTAAACTGAAACAGAGAAAATGGGCTTTGTGTGGAAGAGATGAAAGAGTTGGTGACTCTGTCAGCCTTCTTTTTGGGTATAGAACTCAGGAAGTTCAGAAGACTTAAGATTGTTCCTGTGTGTGTGTGTGTCTCTGTGTTGGGGGGGATGTATAGCCTTTGTTATTCTATAACTCTAACAAGGTCTTATATAAGTATCTGAGCTGAGCCATAAGTCATTAAGGAAGGAACTACTTGGCCTGGGCTAGCACTTTAATGAGATGCAGAGCCTCACTCCCTGGAAGTCAGCAGGAATGTGGCATTGTGATTAGGGAGAGATGGTCAAGGCACGGGTGAATTTTGGAGATGACAATTGGCACCATGATCCACATCACCCTTGGTCTTCACCATATGAAGATTATCTCTTCACTGTCATTTGGAAGCCCTGAATTGTGTTATGTTAATAAATTTACTGATTTTCCTTACAGAAACCGAGAAGGATTTTTATTTAAAATAAATATAAACAGTACCTTAGACACTCTGGGAGTTTAGTATATAAATTTAGGAAGTACTTTATAGTAATCTCAAAGCCTTTCTCAATCTGGTTTATATCTGCTTGGATGTAGTTCATAACCTGGGGGAAACTTTGTTCTAAAAAGAGAGAGGAAAAAAATATTTCCACACATATATGAAGTATTAAAGATTAAATAGATATGAACTTTAAATGAAATTCCAGAAATGTCAACTTTTTGTTTCCTTTTAATGCTCTAAAGCCCAGAGGCTAAGAAGATGAAATGCCCGGATGACAGCATTCTGAAATTCTCCCTATCGTCCAGCCCCCATACAAAAAGAAAAAAAAAGGTCAAGAGGAATTGGGGAAGTTTGCCATGAGATTAAGCTTTGTTGAACCCCCTGTTATAGTCCAGGTACTCTTGACCTGCTTTCAAGTTTATCTCACTTAATCTTCAAAACTGCCTCTTAAACCATATCTGATATATAAAGAAAATGATTACACAGTAAGGTAAGATAACTTCCACAAAGGAGTAACAATGGGTTTAAACCCATGTTAGTCAAGTCCATAGGGATAGGAAAAATGAATAAGCAAGGCTAATGAATTGCAACATTAAACTAATAATGAAAGATTTTTTTAAAACCCTTTTATAAAGTTTATCATGATTTGCAAAAAAATTAAATGTAACACTTGGATTAGAGATTAAGGTGGTACCTGGAAAACTAAGTCATATATGTTCATTCGAGCTGGAAGTGTTGATGGTTTGCTGCAGGATTAACCACCGAGTGGTGTTAGGTGTTCCTAGGCCAATGGATATACCTGGGGATGCAAGATGTTTAGGAGCCTGGACTAAGTCCTGGTGCTCATAGAATATGTGCTGCAAATTGAAAAAAAAATCCCCTTGAAAGTTCACTAAAATGAAATTCTGTATATGAGCTCTGCCTTTCCATCGACTCTTATTTGAAATTGTATTCGGTTCATCAATAAATGTTTGTTGACTTGTTTATTTGAGGTACACTTTTCATTAGGTGTTTTTAAAATGGGGCCTGGGGAAAGACAACAATGATGAGACTGACAGCCTGAAGAAAAGATTTGACTTTATTTGGTGACAAAGAAATCATGTTAACCTCATTCCCAACCATTTCTGGTTCTTTCTAACACTACACATACTCAAACCCCAGCTCAGCAGGATTTTCTCACTCCCCACCTCAAACGACTTAGATCTAATACGAAGCAGGGCCCGCTGCCTGCTAGAGGTAAAGCATGTGAAATGCAAGATGCTGAGACTACTTGTTAACATTTAGCACTTACTATGTGCCAGGGAAGGGTTTCGAGATGAATTTACTCATTAAATTCTAATAAACGACTGTGAGTGGGCACTTCCATTGTCCCTAATCTATCTACGAAGAAACTAAGCCACTGTGATGTTAAGGTCATACTCTCAGAAGGACAGGGATATTCTTGATGAGATACGAGGCAAAGAAAATAGGTGGGGTAAAGATATAGGCAATATTTTGGATGAAATGGGAGATAAAGAGATTATCTTTATCTTCCCTGCAAAATAGGAGGCTATATGGGGAGAGGTTGTAGAGAAGGAACTAAAAATAAAACTAATATTACTATCACCAGGTAGTCTGATATCAAACTTTTACTTGCTGCCTACCAAAGTCCTCTGAAGGTATGATTACTCCATTTTACCAAAAAAAAAAAGGCACCCGAGGATTGGAGAGGTTAAGTCGCTTACTAAAGGCCACACGGTCTACAAATTCAACATTGTTTGCCACCAAACCTTGGCTTTTCCCCCATGCCGTCTTACTTCTGAATTCTCAAGTTGGTGGGAATGAGCTTGGTAAATTAAGAAGAGCAGGAAAGGTTTGGAACAATCGCTGTTGGGAATGGAACTCACAGCCAGATGGCAGTGAGCAAAGAATTGCCCAACGTGTCTGAGCACCAGATGTAAGGATTTGAGATTACAAGGTATGATATTAAAGTGGAGTCTCTCCGGATGATTGAATGATTCCCCATACAAGGTGGTTCACAAAGCATGAAGTTTGGAACTGCTAGAGATATGCACATAAATAGAATGGTCCATGTAGCATTTGTGACACAAATATGTAGAGTATGAGGCAAAAATTATATATGATACGTGCCACCAGACAGGAACAGAAAGGGCTGTACTTCCTTAAATCTAGTTCTAAATTCTCACATTCTCATGCCCCAAAATTGGGATGTGTCTTTAAATGGGTGGCATCTGTTTTTCACCGATGTCCAGGTAGCCGTCGTGATGTAGCTGTGATTGCCTGCACACTCTAGAACTTGGTCACGGCTGTTCATACTGTCTTCAATTCATCTGAATTATGTTCATTGTGGATACTACAGGTATCAAGTTGTACTGGTGTTTAAAATGTCTTCTGAAAAAATACTCTATGATTTCTCATTGAAAAAAGTTATCATGTACACAAAGGAATGGAAGTAGTGCCGGGGGCATGTGTGATATGTTAATAAAGCAAATATTTATATTAAGCAAATACGACCACAAGTCCATATGTTTTTGTGAAGCAGCAACTCAAGTGCTTTACATGACCTGTGCCCACAAGTAGATGCGGCCGGTTATGTTTCTTACCGAGATGACCAAAAAAGGATTGCCTAGCACAAATCAAGCAGCGTAACTAAAGGTAGGAGACATTGCCAAATTCCTGGGAATAGATGTATTCCAGTCATCTCTCGCTACATAACATATCACTCCAAAACTAAATGGCTTAAAATGATACTAATCATTTTATTATCTCACAGTGTCTCGTGGTCTCTGTGGGACAGGAATTGGGGAAGGGCTTGTCTGGATGGTGCTGGCTCAAGGTCTCTCATGCGGTTGTGGTTAGAGGTGTCCAAAGATGGGACAGCCGGAGCTGAAGCCACCGGAAGCAGGACAGGCATCTTTCTGTCTTTCTGTAGTCTTTGAGCCTCCGCCCAGGGTCTCTCTGCGTAGGCTACTTTGGGCTTTGAAACATCTTGGCAGTTCCAACTGTCAGCAGTTGAACTGTTTACCTGAAAGCTGAAGGCTATAAAAGCGAGAGTCCAAAGAGCAAAATGGAAGCTGATTCCCTTATTATGACCCAGTTCTGGAATCACATGGCATCACTTCTGCTGTGTGCTATTGGTTCCAAACAAGTCAGAAGCCTGTCCAGATTCAAGTA
The DNA here is from genome assembly GCA_023783475.1 of Daubentonia madagascariensis. Classification (NCBI taxonomy): domain Eukaryota; kingdom Metazoa; phylum Chordata; class Mammalia; order Primates; family Daubentoniidae; genus Daubentonia; species Daubentonia madagascariensis. Next base: position 18,875,799 of record JAKFHU010001815.1, on the reverse strand, counting down.
GAGGGAAATTATAGTCATCTCTTGATTAGGGAGTAGCAAGTTTTTAGAAGAGCATATGGTCCAGGAGATATTATTGCAGCTGTATTTGGAAAATACAATCTGCCACTAGATGAAGGAAATGTCAAAGTGACAAGAACCTGGCATTACCAATTCATTCATTGTGTGGGACTTAACATCAAAGCATTGAAATTCTCCTGAACTTCCTGCTGACTGAACAGAAGCCAGCTAACTTCCAGCCACGTGTGATTTAGTCAGGGGAAAAAAATGAAACTACAAGGTTATGCTAATTAAACCCTAGTGTTCTTGAAATATGTTGTCAATGCTAAAGGTATTAAAGAGGTCAAATTCATGATCACCAGTTACATGTCTTCTATGTCTAAATAATTCTAGAACAGCTCACTCAGTAAGTTAAAATAAGAATCCTAAGTGATAAAAAAAATACTATGTCATACTTTAACTGGCAATGTTTTTTCTTAATGGTGCATAAAATAATGACGTGTCTTACAATCTATGGCATCTTTTGTTTTGATGAAGTACAGTCAGTGCCATGAAGGTGTGAAGTCAGAAGAAATTTCCTTTTCCTGGGATAGTAAGAAAAGACCCCAGAGAAGAAATGGTACCAGGAATTTCTAGCCTTAGGAAGGTAGATATGAGACTAAAGGATGAAGCAGGAAGTCAAAGAGTATGTTTGAAAAGCACATTAAACCAAGCCCTGTCCACTCTACCCAGGCTTTGTCCTATTGTCCTATATATGTAATTCCCACTCTAATCAGTGTTCCTGCCCTTCCTTGTGAAATTCCTGCTAATCCTTCGTGACTCCTTGCAGGTCCATGCTGAGAAGATTTTTCATTGGCTGCTGCTGGAGGACAGGTGGGGGGGTGGTGCCGTGCAAGACGGAGTTTGGTTTGCTTGTTTTACCATTGGGATTTTGGGTTGTGTTTCTAGTGATGAATGGAGTTCACAGCTTAAAAATAAAAACAAAAATGTAAGTCACTGCAATATACCATGCTCAATGATAGAGCATCCCGTGAATGCGCCATTCTCCATTCATCTGATTAATGCCTATTTATTGAGCATCTTCTAGGTGTCTGGTACCAGGTGAGCCAATGGTTATTTCTGGCATATCTAGTTTCATGGAATTTCTGAGTGGAAGAGAAAGGAATTAAATAAATTTTGCAATTACAAATTAGAAATTGATGAAAAATTAAGGATATTATAATAAAGTGATAGGGATGAAATGATTTTGATAAGAGAATTTTAACAATTTTAAATCTAAATCTTTATAAAAGTATGTTTCACTATACCATATTTTCTTAACCAATATAAGCTGCATTTAATTTGGCATCTTTATAACTCTGACTTTTCCTCACCATTAAATATGTGATATAATTTTCTCAGCAGTTATTGAAAATAATAGTACTTAATTAGTGAGAAAGAATTCACATACATTTTCTCATTAATTCTCACAACAACTCTACGAAGTAAGGACTGTTATCATACTCCTTTTAACAGATACCAACTGAGGTACAGAGAAAATGAGAAACTTGCCCAACCAAAGTCATATGCAGGCAGCAGAACTTGAGAGCTCATGCTTTATCAAATGAACTGTTTTATGACCATTATAAATGTGCAATGATTCCCTCATATTTTGTAATTAAAGCTTGTGTATATTTTTTAAAGTTTTTCTGTCTCCTCCATTACTTTTGTATCACCCTTATTGAGCTACAATTTACACACCATCAACTGTGTCCCTTGAGAGTGTACAATTTGAACATTTTGCCAGTGGTATACACCCATGCTATCACCATGCAGACAAGATATCAAACTTCCCAACACCCCCAAAAGTTTCCTCATGTGCCTTTTTGTTTGTTCCTTCATCTCTCCAAGACCTAGGCAACCACTGAGAGAGAGAGAGGGAGAGAGAGAGAGAGAATGAATCGTGTCTCTTTTGTGCTATTGTGTCTGGCTCCGTTCTCTCGGTATCATGCCTTTGAGATTAATCCATGTTGTGGCATATATCAGTAATATCAATAGTTAGATTTTTTTATTGCTGAATAGTATTGCATTGTATGTGTATATCACAATTTATTTATACATTCATCTGTTGATGAACATTTGGGTTATTTCCAGTTTAGGGTTATTGTGAATGAAACTGCTTTGAATATTTGTGTACATGTCTTTATGTAGACATCATAGGGGTTTTTTTTTTCCTTTGGGGCAAATATTTAGGAGTGGAATTGCTGGATTATATGGTAATTGTATGTTAGACATTTTACATTCCCATGAGCAGTGGTGAGACTTCTAGTTGCTTCACATCCTCACCAACACTTGCTATGATTGGTCTTTTTAAAAATTCTGGCTGTTCTAAGGATGTACATTAACGTATCATTGTGGTTTTAATTTGTACTTCCTTGATGACTAATGATATTAAGCATATTTTCAGGTGCTTGTTGGCTATTTATATATCTTTTATTTAAAAATAAATGTCTGTTCAAGTATTTTCTTTGAAAATAAAACAAATGGCTGTTCAAACCTTTTGTTAATTTAGTTGTAGTTTTCATCTTATTGAGTTGTTAGCTTTTTAGAAATAGTTTCCATATATGAGTCCTTTGATTTATGTATTGCAAATATTTTCTCCCATTCTGTTATTTGCTTTTTTATTTTCTTATCAATGTCTTTCAAAGAGAAAAGTTTTAAATTTTGATTAAGTCTAATTTATCAAAGTTTTCTTTTATGGCTCAAGTTTTTGTATCACATTCAAAAAATATTTGCTTACATCAAGGTTGCAAAGATTTTGTATTATGTTTTCTTCTAGAACTTTTATAGTTTTAGGATTTACAAATAGAGATATGATCCATTTCTAGTCAATTTTTAATGTGATGTGGGATAACAGCTGCTGCTTATTTTTCCAATTCTCTTGCATTTTTCAGCTGTCACTGCTTCCTATTACTCCTCTCCTATTTTTTATACCCTCTAACTCCTTCTAACTTCTTATTTCTGGTATTCTATTATACAAAACTAGACAAGCAAACTCATTGGAAGAGACTATGAGCCAGAATCTGAGAGAATACTGTTTTTAAATGCATGGGGACTTAAGGCATCTATTTTGGCAACACAGAAGCCTCATTTTGCTGGCTTTGAGGGTCTCATGTATTTGAGATGGCCACATAATAGGACCTCTGGTCCTATTAAACTAGTGACAAGCTAGTTTCTATGCTGGTATTTGAGTTCATTTTATGGCATGTAGCTTGTAAACCCTAGACCATATATTTTACTATTAGTAATTCTACACACTGTGCCTAGCATAATGCCAGTCACATAAAAAGTACTTGACAAATTAAATATGTTCTAGTGATTGGCAGCAGTTTCTCAGACTTGCTATTTTCTGGTATGGTAGACTTGCTTTTTTGCTGTTGTATCTCTTTAATCATGCATTCATCAATGTACATATATTTGTTTATTTACATATTATACACATATATCATTGCCGGAATATTTTTCATTTATAATTTAAAAAAGAGAAACTGAAAAGAATGAAATAAAATAAATCTAAAAACTTTTAATATTTTCATCTTGCCCTTAATGGATCAAATTATGATTTTTGTACTCAGAGATTCAATAGAGAATTCCTAAATTTTAAATTGGATTCTGGAATTAAGCACTTGTGTGTGAATGTTATAATAATGAAATTTCACACATTGGATTTCTGAATAATCAGTAGAGAGACTGTGTTTACTAGCAATTAGACTATTATATTTAGAAACCATATGTCATAATAATAAATAAAAATTTCTTTTGTAACAACACAATGAATTATTAACAGTAAAGCTGTCCTTTAAAAGTTTAAAACACCATGTACTCAATTTTCTACAACCTTTATTTGTTGCTAAAAAAAAAAAATAAGCATTTCTACATTGCTTTACCCAAAACCACCACAGAGTTGTGAAGAGAATCGTGGTTATGCATTTCTTATGGAGACATTTGGACACCCCCCATACATCTGCACAAGTCTTATATTTATAATCATTCATATTCAGTATGTGCCTTCTAAGTATGCCAGAGAAAAATAAAATGATTACTTTTCCTCAAATGTTCAGCAGGCACTCTAAATTAGCCAGCTGCTCTCTTGTCATGGCTGGAAATATATAGTTTTTTAATAAAAAGTGACAGTAAATATGTCCGTGGTCCAGTCACTTTATACGCGAGTAGAAATTCCATCAGCGCAATGACTTATGATTGGGAAAGAGCAAAAAAGCGTGTAAAGAAAGAATCAACGAGAAGAGCGTTCCGCGTGCCTTGCAGTGGCTCATAGAGAATAATTCATTTTAAGGAAGTGAAACCACCTTGTTTTATGGCAAGGCAGTAATCTCAAGGTCCACACATTAAGTTTTTTTGTTGTTGTTATTGAAGATTCGGAAGTCATTTAAAAAGATGACCTGTTAGAACAATTCAGTGCACCTAGTCTATTTGCAAAAATTGTGTTGTAAATCATGAGTCATTATGCAATTGTGATCAGAACACGGTGTTAGAAATTCATCTCTCTTGACCATATAGTCCTTTCCATGTGGTTCCCTTTATACAATCTAAGAGTCCCCACCCCATATTTATCTATTCTTTTTTTTTTTTTTGCTCTATTTTGTTCCATTATTTTCCTCTGTTTTATTTTTTGCTCTATTTTAAACTACCTTAAACTTTTTCCTGGCCTATGTTTGTAATCTAACTTGTGTCACCAGTACTGTAAGATGTATGATAGGGACAAAACACCATCATAAATAAAACCATCTGTATTTTCACCAAGACTCTGGGCTTTGAGTCCCTCACAGATCATGAAATAATAAACAAATGGATGGCTGGATACTGGAGTTGGGAAGATCTTCTACTGTAGTCCCCATGTTAAAGATGAGACACTGAAACCCAGAGAGGCCAAGCAACTTACTCAGATGTCACCTCCAGAGTGACAGCCTCAGACTTGCCTTATTCCCAGATGAGTGCTTCCTCCCTCTGTCTTAGTTTCCTTTGTGATTAAAGCAACTGAATTGTTCAAGGTAGTCATCATCTCTGTGGCTATTTGTGGCAGTTGTCTTTTTCCTTGAGAACTTATTTAACTGTGATTCTATGAATATTCATTGAGCACCTACCCTGCGCTGGGTACTGTGGAGGATACAGCAGTGAATAGAAAAAACAGAACTCCATGCCATCAAAGAGTCCACATCGCAGCAGAGAGGGAGAGAGATGATGAACAGCACAAAGGAGTGAAATGCATAGTATGCGGGGTGGTATACATGCTTTGAAGAAAAAGAAGGTAAGGGAAAGAGATGGGGAATACATTTACATTTTCGTGTCAGAGAGGAATGGTGTGAAGGGATGGGTAAAATTTTAAGTAGAGTGGCCAAAAGATGTCACAGAAAAGGTGACATTAGAGGAAAGACCTGAGGAGGTAGAGAGCCACACAACCCATCTCCTTCGTATGACTGTGGGAAATCTTGGCTTTCTCCATGGAGAAGAAAGTCAAGATTTTCCAAACATCCCTCCTTCATCCTCTACAAGTAGTCAACTCTACCAAACGAACGTCCTGATGTAAGAGTTCTTTCTTTTACCCAACATATTTGTAACGATCAGAAGGGTTTCTTTTATGTTGCATATCTAGATGTAACTGATTAGAGTAACTGTAATCCTGCCTGTGAAAAATGTAAATGGACTCAGCCAGCATTTGATTGCTGGGCTGGGAGAACTGGATTTGCTTTAGCTGGGCCAGGGCCAGCTTCTCTGTTTACTCCCTTCCGTCGATTACACGTGGACTACAGGGCCCAGGTAATCAGAACTGGAGAGGTCTCTACCACTTGGAAACACTTTATCCTGAGACCTGGAAAGCAGAGAACAGGAGAAAAGTCATTTGTGTACTCGAAAAGGAAGCAGTTTTCTGACAATGGCCATACCCTTGAGGTCTTTTGAAGAAAAGACTTCTAAAAAGTATTCAAGTTTAACCATTAACTAACTTTTACTGTGGATAAAGGAGATTTAACCCTTGTGATCAATTTTCTCATAGGTTGTATGACATTAAAAGAAGAAAAGATTCTTTGATTTAAAAAATTTCAAGAATCTCCGTGTGTGTACCATATATAAGAATAAATGTAAGACTTGTCAACCAAATACACTTTTATGTATGGATGCATAAACTTTATATATAACTATAAATTCCTTTTAGAGGTTTGCAGATTTAATCTATATGTCTCAGTTACAAAAATTCTATTATTTCAAAGGAAAAGATGTCATCAAATTCCCAATGCCATCTTCATCCATTCATTCATTCATTAACAAATATTAACTGAGTGTATATTGTGTGCTAAGTGCTGTACTACACAGTCTATACAAGGAGTTCTAGAGGCACCTTTTCTATAGTTCATGTATTTCCTTATTCCTTAGGATCACAATCGGGTGTAATTAGATGCTCATTAAACAAATGCCTTTTCAAAGTTGTTTATTTATTAAAACATTACAAAATATAATGAGATATGGATTGTGTGACCATTTCTGTGGGGAAAATGGTCAAGTTTAAATTAACTTAAGTGTTACTTTAAAGGACAGAGAATCACTATACAATGTAAGTGTGCCTCACTTTAAGAGAATGGGCTCTTTACATAAACACAAGGTCAATTAGGGAGACAGTGATATTAATAAGTGATAAAATAAGTTTTAAAAATTTCAATTTTCTAAATAGATTCTTCATAGTAATATCATAATGCCAAAGAAGATATCAAATCTATTTTCAGCCAGGGCATGGATGTTTAGAATCTTTACAAATTTCAATACCAGAAGGACTTCTACTTCTGGAAAGATGGAGTAGACATACTTTTTCATATTCCTTCTGCTAAATACAACTAAAAGCTCTGGACATTATATACAAAACACACATAAGAAGACTCTGAAAGGTGGAGCGAAGAAGGCAGACCAGCTAGGGACCTTGGGACCCAAGGAATGACACAGCAGTGAGTTTGACAAATTTTCTTTTTCCCTCATATATACCAGATGTGTTGAAGAAGCCAGCAATCTGGAAATGCAAGGCAAACAAAAACATCCCGACAAAATCCTGCTCTCTCTGGCCCAAAGACCAAGAAATGGACAAAAGACTTCTGGACAATAACTGCTCTGCTCTCCTCTTGGGCCCATCAGAGTATTCCAGACTCTGAACGTCTCTTCCTGTCTCACCTAAGCCTGGGGGCAGGGTGGGGGTGGGGGAGTTAAGAAACACCTGTGAAAGTCACAGCCAGGGGCACAGCCCCTAAAAAGACTGAAATTTAATCAGAATATTATTGAAGACCTCTCTTCTTTCATACCTTAATACCATACCAGCAGGGCTCCAGTATAATAGCAGTGGATTCCACCTGAAAGATCTGCAAGACACAAAATATATGAGGGTAAAACTGATAGAACAGAAAGGAGATATGGACAAATCTACAGTTATAGTTGGAGACTTCAACACTGTTCTCTCAATAGTCATTAGAACAACTATAAAGAAAATCAGCAAGGATATAGGACTCAACAACACCATCAACCAATAAGATTGAATCAATATTTGTAGGACACTCCACCCAACCCATTCTTTTTTTTTTTAAATATTTAATGTTTTATTTGAAGATAATAATAAACCAATTAAGATTTTAAATAATAACATTTGTTTTTTGGGTTTTTTTGGTGTTTTTTTAATTTTTTTTTTTATTTCAGAATATTATGGGGGTACAACACCCCGGCTATACATATTGCCCATGCACTGCCCACGTCAGAGCCACAACGGTGATCATCCCCCAAACTGTGCTCCCTGCATCAACTCAGTGAGAGTTTTTCCCATCCCCTCCACCCCCCTCCCGCCTGCCCGCCTCCTGATGAATATTATTGCCCTGTGTGATGTAGGTGTTGATCAGTTAGTACCAATCTGATGGTGAGTACCAGTGGTGCTTGTTTTTCCATTCCTGTGACACTTCGCTTCAAAGAATGGGTTCTAGCTCCAACCAGGATAATACCAAATGTGTTAATTCACTATTGTTCCATATTGCTGAGTAATACTCCATGGTATACATATACCACATTTTATTAATCCACTCGTGTATTGATGGGCACCTGGGTTGTTTCCACATCTTTGCAATTGTGAATTGTGCTGCTATAAACATTTGCGAGCAGATGTCTTTATTATAAAATGTCTTTTTTTCCTTTGGGTAAATACCCAGTAGTGGGATTGCTGGGTCAAATGGTAATTCTACTTTTAATTCTTTGAGGTATCTCCATATTACTTTCCATAGAGGTTGTACTAATTTACAGTCCCACCAGCAGCATATGAGTGTTCCTATCTGTCCACATCCCCGCCAACATTTGTTGTTTGGGGATTTTTTGATATGAGCCAATCTCACTGGAGTTAAGTGATACCTCATTGTGGTTTTGATTTGCATTTCCCTGATGATTAGAGAAGTTGAGCAATTTTTTATATGTTTGCTGGCCACTTTTCTGTCTTCTTTGGAAAAGTTTCTGTTCATGTCCTTTGCCCATTCTATAATAGGGTTGTTTGATTTTTTCTTGTTGATTTTCCTAAGTTCTGTATAGATTCTGGTTATCAGCCCTTTATCAGAGGTGTAGCATGCAAATATTTTCTCCCATTCTGTTCACTCTAGTGATAGTTTCCTTGGCTGTGCAGAAGCTTTTTAATTTGATCAGGTCCCATGTACTTATTTTGGTTGCTGCTGTGATTGCTTTGGGGGTCTTCTTCATAAATTCTTTACCCACAGAACATATACCAAGACAGACCATATCATGGGCCATAAAATAAATCTCAAGAAATTTAAAAGAATTGAAACCATATACGATGTTTTCTCTGACCACAGTAGAATAAAACTAGAAGTCAATAACATAAAGAAAACAGGAAAGTTTCCAAACACTTGGAATTAAACAATACACTTCTAAATAATCTATAGATTAAAGAGGACATCTCAAGGGAAATTTAAAAATATATCGAAATGAATGAATATGAAAATACAATGTATCAAAATTTGTGGAACACAACTAAAGCAGTGCTTAGTGGCAAATTTATAGCACTAAATGCATACATTACAAAGGAGGAAAAGTTTCAAATCTATAAGTGGTCTTCAAAAATTTATGGAAAATGTGTATTATGAAAACACTATGCATGGATTTCAAAAATTTGGGGCAAGAAAATAAACTTGTTATAACATGTCTGAACAGGATCTCATTTGATGCACTAAGAAGGATAAGACATCAGCTTGGAAAGTTCCTCTATCTGACCAACATGAATTCTGCCAAAATTGAAGCAAGAACAAACATCAAATTTATGGTGACTCTTGGGTGCAAGAATGGTGAAATCATGGATGCTTTAGGAAAAGTTTATGTGGACAATATCTCAAAGAAATCAGCAGTTTACAAATGGTTATCTCATTTTAAAGAGAAATGATACAATGTTGAAGATGAAAACTGCAATCACATCAATTTTGAGGAAGAAATCTCCTTTATGCCCTAATTGAAGAGGACTGGCAATTAACAGCAGAAACAATAGCCAACACTGTAGACATCTTAACTGGTTCAGCTTACATAATTCCAACTGAAAAATTAAAGTTCAGCAAGCTTTCCACTCAATGGGTACCAAAACCATTGCATCCAGATAGGCTGCAGGCAAGACACAGCTTTCAGTGGAAATTTTAAACAAGTGGGATCAATATCCTGAAGTATTTCTTCAAAGAATTGTGACAGGAGATGAAATATGGCTTTACCAGTATGATCCTGAAGACAAAGCACAATCCAAGCAACAGCTACCAAGCTGTGGGAGTGGTCCAGTCAAAGCAAAAGCAGACTGGTCCAGAGCAAAGGTCATGGCAACAGTTATGGGGGATGCTGAAAGCATTTTGCTTGTTGACTTTCTGGAGGGCCAAAGAACAATAACATTTGCCTATTATGAGAGTGTTTTGAGAAAGTTAGCCAAAGCTTTAGCAGAAAAACACCCAGGAAAACATCATTAGAGGGTCCTTCTCCACCACAAAAATGGTCCTGCTCATTCCTCTCATCAAACAAGGGCAATTTTGTGAGAGTTTTGATGGGAAATCATTAGGTATCCACTTTGCAGTCCTGATTTGGCCCCTTCTGACTTCTTTTTGTTTCCTAATCTTAAAAAAATCTTTAAAGGGTATCCATTTTTCTTCAGTCAATAATGAAAAAGACAGTATTGACATGGTTAAATTCCCAGGATACTCAGTTCTTTACAGATGGACTAAATGGCTGGTATCACGGCTTACAAAAGTGTCTTGAACTTGATGGAGCTTATGTTGAAAAATAAAGTATATATTTTTACTTTTATCTTTTAATTCCACTTTTCCACAGACTTTTTGAAGTTCCCCCATATATTTTAAGCTCCTACCTCAAGAACCTGGAAAAAGAAGAGCAAAGTAAACTCAAAGCAAATAGAAGGAAGGAAATAAGACCAGATACCAATGAAATTGGAAGCAGAAAATCAGTAGAGAAAAATCAGTAAAATAAAGAGCTAGTTTTTTGAAAAGATAAAATTGGTAAAGACTGACAGAAATTAGAAAGAAAGACACAAAGACCCATATCAGGAGTGAAACTGAGGCTAGCACTACAGACCCAGGTATTTATTTTCTGGGGCTGCCATAACGAAGTACCACACACGGAGTGGCTTTAACAACAGCAAGTTATTGTCTCACAGTTCCGGAGGCTGGAAGTTCAAGCAAGGTATCAACAGGCGTGGCTCCTTCTGAGGGCTGTGAGGGAAGGATCTGTTTCAGGACTCTCTCTCTGGCTTGTAGATGCCCTCTTCTCCCTTCTCCCTGTCTCATCACATCTTCTTCCCTCTACGTGTACCTCAGTATTCACATTTCTCGTTTTTATAAAGATACTAGTCATATTGGAATAGGACTGATCCTATGTCCTCACTTGAGGACATTAGGCACTTTAGGTGCCTCTATTAGGATCCTATCGCCAAGTAAGGTCAAATTCTGAGGCACTGGGGATTGGGACTTAAACATATTAATCCAACCCATAATACCTTCAAAACAACAAAAAGATAACAAGAGTTGCTATTAAAAACAAAACAAAACAGAAACTCTCCACACATAAATTTTGTAATTCAGATGAAATGGGCCAACTGCTTGAAAAACACAATCTACTACAATTCACCCAATATGAAATAGATCATTTGAATAGCCCCATAATTATTAAGAAAATTGAATCTATTATTTTAAAACTCCAAAAAAAGAAAAAGAAAAAAAGAAAAACCAACTCTGCAGGCCTATGAGGTTTTACTAAAGAATTATATCATATATTTAAAGAATTAACCTCAATTTTATACAATCTCTTCCAGAAAATATAAGAGGGAACACTTCATCAGTTGTTTTATGAACTTAGTATTACCCTTATACCAAAACTAGACTAAGGTAATACAGAAAAGAAAACTATAAACCAATATTTCTCATGAATATATATGCAAAAGCCTTTAACAAAATATTAGCAAATAGAATTCAGCAATATAAAAGTAATTATACTCCATGAGCAAATAGAGTATAATTATTCCAGAGCTAGAAAGCTGGTTCAATATAATCCACCATAGTAACAGGCTAATGAAGAAAATTACATGAGAAGAAAAACTACAATTGATGCAGAAAAATCATTGACAGAATTCAACACCCATTCTTGGTCTAAAAAAAACAAACAAACTCTCAGGAAATCTAGGAGAAGAGAGGAATTTCCTCAACTTGATAAGTAGCATCTACAAAAATCCTGCAGCTAAAATTATACTTAATGGTGAAAGACTATTTTTTCTCTAAGATCAGGAAAAAGGTGAGGATGTCTGCTCACAGACACATGGATCAATGGATCAGAACTGAATATCCAGAAATAGACTCACACAAATATGCCCAACTGACTGTTGACAAAGGTGCAAAAGCAATTCAATGGAGGGATGATACCCTTTGCAACAAATGGTGCTAAAGCAATTGTACATCTGTAAGAAACAAAAAGGAACCTAGACTTAAGTCTCATACCTCAAAATGGTTCACAAATTTAAATGCAAAATGTAAAACTCTAAGTTTTTAAGAAAAAAAAATAGGAGAAAATCTTCTATATCTGGGGCTAGGCAAAGAGTTCTTAGTTTCAACAGCAATAGTACAATCCAGAAAAAGAAAAATCAATAAATTGGACTTCACCAAAATTAAAAACTTTTGCTCTGTGAAAAAATTCTGTTAAGAAGATGAAAAGACAAGCTACAGAGTGGGAAAAAATATTTACAAACCACATATCTGACAAAAGATTAATACCTGTATCTGTATTATTTTTCACAACTGTGAATCTACAATTATATGCAAATAAAATTTCAATTTAAAAAATTCCAATAACTCCACTCAAAATGCAGTTACATCTTACTTACATTACCACTTAGACTTTCAATATTGTACAGGGGAATTCTGTGAAAGACTGAATAGACTTTAAATTCTGTAATTGCCTTCTCTAAGAAGAAATTGGTAAATTAGCCAAAGAGATTTGCTAATGACTGCAGGGATTTATTTCACGTTATTGATTGGCTTATTAGTAAGCCACGGAAATAACAGAAAATCAAAATGAACAGGGTCTCAATGTGTTTTCTTTTTCTTCCACAGTTGTGGTCTTCCTTAATCAAATCAAATAGAAATTATAAGTCATTTTGTGGTTCTTGCTACCATAGGGAATCATCTATTTCTCTATATGTGAATTGTCCAGTTAAAATGTGTGTCTCCTAGAATGTGTTTTATAAAACTCAAGTTGAAGATACATATTCAACTGAATGTGTTATTCCTTCACTCCTTCCTCCATTCAACAAACATTTAGTGAGTACCGATTATGTGCCAGGTACTGCTCTAGGTATTAGATTGCCAGAAGTGAACCAAAGGAAGAACTCCAGTTCATCTAGAAGAAGAGAGAGCACAGGGAACGTGAGTTCTTCCCTCCTCTAGCCCATGTCTGTTCACAGACAGGCCTCCCCAGCTATTCTGTAGGCTCTCATGTTAGCATTACCCTGAGAGTGAAGACAAAGCAGCGATGGGTTCTGTAGGAACAGAGGGAAGACCTTATTATTCTACGATTTGTTCTTGTTTCTTAAAATAAATTACTGATCTGCCCTCTTCCTTCCTTCGTATATATGGGATGTCCCACATATCAAGTTTTCTTATAATTCTTCCTTATCTTTACCACATGCCATGGTTCATGCATAAGTCCCATTCTTTTTGAGAGTCTAGATTCTAAATTCTAAATCTAAGTTAAATTTAGATCTTTAGATTCATTCTTATTCTGCTGGAAACTACGGTGGAAGATTGCTCGGAATATTTCAGCCTTCATTTCTACTTATGGAAGACTGGGGGGCATCCAATTTCACCAGGAACGTTATGGGAGCCTAAAGGGAACACAACAGGGAAAGAGTTGAGAAAAAAACTAAGGGGGAGGTCATCATCTCAGCTATGATTTCCTAGGCTTGCGTTATGGATTGGAATGTTAGGTTAGCTGTCTCCTTCTGGGAATATTTTACTTTAAATTTTTCCTAAATGTAAATCCTGAGGATGCTGAATTCATTAAGACCGCATAAGTGATTTTTTGCAACCTAGAATTGGATAAGATGTCTGATTAGGAATAAGAATTTGCTGCAGAGTGTTGTAGAAAGAGTAATGAGGTGCAGTAGGGTCCCTGAAACCCATCGACAGGGCTAAGGAAGGAATAGCTGATAGCGATAGATAAATCTGTTCACCTCAAAAAATTTGATGCTTTTTCCTAGACTTGTCGTATAGCTTTGACAAAGTGCTTTTCTTCATTTGTAATAAAAGTACATTAGTTGTTCTAAGCAGCCAGTAGCTACCCTACAACATAGGATCAAGAGCAAAGGGTGGCAGTGGCCATCCACACATACCTGCTGCAGCAGGGCATATTAGGGCTACACCTGATTCATCTAAAAGTAACTCATACATATTCATACTTAAACCAGGATCCCCTTTGACTGCACAAAGCCACTAAACAAAATCCTCTCCTACTAGGAGGCAGAGCGGGTTGGGGGGGAGCAGCCCCTCCTCCCTGTATTTTCCCCTCCAGCCAGGCATAGCTCAGTAGGTTCCATCCTTAACCCTAGTGCTAATTCTCTAGGTCTTTATCTGAACTACTTTTAAATTAAATTTAAGCAACTATTTGCTCCATTAATCCATGCAGCCCATTAGCACACCATGTGCACTTACTGTACAGTATTTCAAATGAAGTAAAACTTCAAAGCCGTTGATAGGTATGGGGAAAGGGGGGCTTGATATAGCCAGAAGGAAGTAATAATCTCCCAAGGATTTCTGCAGAAGAGCTAAACTTAGCAGCAGACTTCACTTTCCATTTAACTTTAAATGTACAGCTACTTGGAGCAACTTGGGACCCTGCCTTCTGTTGCAGATAAAGCCTTAGGAGCAAGGAGGAGAATGGATATACCTGGTCAGAATGAATATTTCTGATCATCATAAATTCTCTTTCCCTGTTCAAGTTACCAAGGAAACCAAGTTGTTGGATGTTTCGCTTGAAAATGTCTATTTATACCTTGAAGCAGGGGTCCTGTGTGGGAGGAGGGGTCGGTGTGACGGAGGACTGGCAGCAAAGGGGCAGGGGCAAAGGACAAAAGCGGCTGCTCCAGGAGTTAGTCCAGCAACTTGAGTCTGGCTTCACGGAGAGGAACAAGGCCATTTTGGTCCCTCTCCTGGTGAGAACTGGGATGCACAAAGGGTGGGAGCATTTCTCCACTTTGACCTTCACCTCCTGTGATGAAGCGGACTAGACTGAACGAGGTCTTTCCGGGCAAGCTGGAAGTAGATCAGCATGGACCACCCTTCTGAAACCTACCTCTGGCTTCCAGTCATGTAACACACACATACACACACACACACACACACACCCCTCAACAGTATAGTCCAGTTTTCTCCATGTGTAACTCTCATTATCTGACTCTAAGATTTTTTCAGAGACTGAATACCCAAAAGTCCCTACAAAATGGTATAGAGGGCACATAGTTAAAACATCCAAATCTATGTGAAAGAAAAAAAAGTTTTGTTCCTAACTCCCTCTCTGCAAATGGATAGTTTCTTATCTAGAAACTACAGTGTTTTGACTCTAGTCAGTAACTTCTCTTACTTCCCATTTTTAATACAATATTAATTCAACAAAAATCTATCCTACCAGAACCTCCCTAGAAAGATGGAAAACGTCCCCCAAACAAGTATACCTGAAACCACAGAAAACAGTGCTGGATAATGGATAATGAAATGCTAAAAGGAAGACATTCAGAGGCAAAAAAATATTTTGGTTCAGGTAGTGTGTCCTGGAGGACTAGAATTCGGGGGTATGATTAGGAAGTGGTAGATCAGAGTGAATGGCAGGTTCTCCCTTGTAAACTGAAAAAAGATGTCTTTGTCCTAAGGACCTAAGTGAGGGTCATTTTCGCTGTGGCCTCATTTCCTTCTGGGTGAGTCATCTGGTTGTTTATTCAGTTTTTAAATCTGAAAGTCATACCCTTTTCAGTCACAGTTGCGCTGGTGACGACAATCACAATTAGAACACTTAAGCGAAAAGCAAATACCCTCTTTCCACTGAGTTTCCACCTATGTGCTGAGTAAGAGGTTGCTATTGGTGACTTGTTCACTTGACTGTACTTTAGGTGTGGATGTGCATTGTTATAATTGCCTGTGGAAACAGCCTTTCTATTTTCAGATTTTTGTGTAGCCTTATATTGCTGATGTTGTAATAGCTCAGTTTTTCTTTTCATATAAAAAGTGAGTTAGACGCATAAAAAGAGAAGCATTTGATTTCCCTCAATCAGGCTCTGGCTTTCAGTTGCCATTAAATCAGAGGTGTATTTGAAATCCGTCATTGGCAGTAACCCGTTCTTAGCCAGCTTGTGTGATTCTCGAGTTCGTGTAATTTCATGTTTTATTTGTTCTTCATGCACTGCTTCCGTGATGTGCTCATTGTTATGCGCCGTTTCTGGGGACTCTCACCTTGGAGCGTGCTTAGAAAGCTGGCAGAAAACAGTATTCAGTCTGTGGGTTAGCCATGTGGAAATGACAGTATAAAAACCAAATTGAATTTATAAGCCAAGTCCTTCATTTTTTGCTTAAGATAGTAACTGCAATTCAAAATGGTATTATTTTTAACATTTTTTAGTTTCTTTATATATGAGGTATATAATGCTCAGAGTCAGCTAAATCATTAAACCTTTTCTAATTTCCATCAAAATTCTCTTTGGATTAAAACAGTGTGACTACCTCAGGCTGAAAGTGAACTGAAATCTACTTGTAAAACTAGAGCTTGGAGGTGTACATGTTCCACTTCTCTATTAGTGGTTGGTGATTGTACATGAATGTATCTTATAAATATATATATTTGTGCCCATGAAGGTATATGTATTTTTATATTGATCAGTTTCTCTACACCTACTCCTATGTGCCTGTTCAGTCTCTCTCAAGGAGTAATATTCATGTCATGCATTATTATAAGTAAATAAGTGTGTATGTTAAGATCATTTCTTACCCATACGTCACCTCTAACCTTTGTGTAAAATGTCTTTTACATTAGCATAAGTATTAAGAAGATGCCATTTCTGCTATATATAGGGCTGCCTTCAGCTAATCAGTTTTTCATGCATTTAAATAGAAATATTAGAATGATGGTAATTACTTTAGTTTTCCATGAATGATCCATCAAGACAGTGCCTTTCGCTAGATGGTATTGCTCAGGGTTGGTAGGACAGAGTTCAGTTGTTAGCTGGGATGGAGTATGTTCAGTGTTTTGTTGGTGACTTTTAAAAAAATTCATTCTTAAGTAGATTATCTTTTCTAAGTGTAAGTGCACAAGTTGCTTTAGGAAGAATAGAGTAATGTGAAGCTTATGGAGACTCAGATAAATTGTAATTGATTGTAAAATAATACCTGTTTATTAAATGCATGAAAAACAAAAGATTTTCAGGCAGATGACAACCCCCCCACACACACACGCAGGACGAATGTGAGAAAATTCCTACTTTTTAAAAAAGTACCTTTTATCAAAATAAGACCTTTCTTTCTTCCTTTGCACAAATACTTTCACATATAAACTCAGACCTTTCTAAGGTTGAATTTAAAACAACTTGAACTGTTGTGCATTATACACATATCCTTAAACTACGTTTACTCTGCTAGAGTTAAGTGTCGCTAGTAAACAAATATTTTAAACCACTGCATATCAGCGCTGTCTGATAGCTGATGGTTCTGCTTCAGCCGTGTTTCCCTCTTTGTCTGCACAGCAGTGTTTGTTTGCACCAAGATATCGAAATAATTGCATGGTTTGCTTCATTGTTTTCTAAAAATTAGCAGAAAATTGGAGAAAATGATTGGTTTGATACTGCAGAAAGCATAGTCTTTTAAACCTACAATCTAGATAAGGAAAGAAATCTTGACACATGCTGAAAGTAGCAAATCTTTAGGTCAACAAGAGAATTGTTGAACTTAAGCAAGACAAATATATATTCAACGAGAAAGAAAAGAACAAAAATAGAAAGATGATATTTTCATATTATAAAAAATCTTCCACAGAATTATGTGTTTGTATGTGTTTATATATGCATGTATAGAGATAACATGTGCATTCTTGCAAATGCATAGATTGAAACATACCAGACTGATAGCAGTGGTTACCTCTGGGGAGGGGAGTAGGATTTGTGAAAAGGTCAGGAGAGACTTTCACTTTTTCTTCAGTATTGTCTGTGTTTTTGTAATATATATTTGTATATTACTTGGGTAATTTAAAAACAGTAGCAAGTTAATGACTAAAAGAACATGTAGAAAAAGCTTGAAATGAATTGGCAACGTTTCCATCTAAAAATTGATGTTTAATTAAAGAGTTTAGAATCCTTTTTATAGATTAGAAAATAGAGGCTCCTTGTAACACTCCAGTCTATCTTTGGGACATTAGTCTCTCTTCCATTTTCTCAGGAAAGCTTCATGCACAAAACACTGGACTTCCTGCATGTTGGAAAATTGAATCTTTCTCACAACCCCATGGTGTCCACTGGGCAAGCATAGTGATTTCTTTTTCATCAATCAGGTGATGATACTGAGGCTCAAAAAGTTAATAAGGAATTTGCCCATGTTCTTATGGTTGTAAGTGGTAGAGCTAACTGTGACCTTATCGGGGCATCTTTGAGTACAGGTGCAATGTGTCTGGCTGGTGGAAATGCACTTGTCTTCCTGAAGCTCAAACACATCCCAGCATCTTTTCATCCCACAAAATCTTTTTCACTCTATGAAGGAACAAACTGCATTAGAGTATCTGCCTTTTTGGGATTATCAACCACCAATATTTAGTGTCATTGCATAAAGTAGTCTGAGGCATGTTAGTATAGCAGAGAAAACCATGCTGGGGTGAAAAGGGAAGAACAGCACAGGCCTGTTAGCCAACCTAAGAAAAATACCTTGCCACACCTTTAACAAATCCCAGATGACCCTGTAAAGGTAAGTGTTGGGCTTTTTTATTTATAGCAACCTAGAAAGAGCATGATCTTTGGAGTCAGACCTGAATTCAAATTTCAGGTCTGCTACTTAAACTGTAGAATAGGTTCCTTAGCCCAAACCTCAGTTCTGTAGGAATTAGAGCTGTGCTTGTAATTGTGACTTGTACCTAATAGAATTGTTGAAAGAATTAAAATAACAATTCACATCAAATAATTCTCTCAGCTCCTGGCACAGGCCAGGTACCCACTAAATGTTAAGTCACTGTTCCTTCCCTTTCTTGCTTCCTGTATATACTTTTGCCTCATCTTCTATCTTGTTTCTGTTTCTGCTCTTTTACAAAAAGTTGGGGGGTGGGGTTTGTTTGTTTGTTTGTTTACAAGTATGTTGTGCAGACAATAGCCAAGATAAGGAATCAACCTAAGTGTCCATCGATGGATAAATGGATAAGGAAAATGTGGTATATATACACAGTGGAATATTATTCAGCCATATAAAAGAATCAAATCCTGTCATTTGCAGCAACATGGATTTAAGTGGAGGTCATTATGTTAAGTGAAATAAACCAGGCACAGAAAGACAAATATCGCATGTTCTCACTCATAGTTGGGAGCTAAAAAAAAGTGGATCTCATGGAGGTAGAGAGTAGAATGCTGTTACCAGAGGCTGGGGAGAGAAGGAGGAGGGGGAAGAACAGAAGTTGGTTAAAGGGTATAAAAATACAATTAGCTAGTAGGAGTAAGTTCTAGTATTTGATAGTACAGTAAAGATATTATTGTTAATAATTTATTGTATATTTCAAAATAGCTAGAAAAGAAGATTTGAAATGTCCTCAACACAAAGAAAAGATAAGTGTTTGAGGTGATGGATGTCCCAGTTACCCTGATTTGATCATTACACAAGTATATATGTATCAAAATATCACATGTACCCACAAAATATGTACAACTGTGATGTATGAATTTAAAAATACAAAAAAAGTATGTTGTGCAGGGCTTAAATCTGTAGACAAACTGTTATACTTTGTTTTTATAATGGCTTGGATTTTAACCAAGTGCTTCCATATACACTAATCTTACTTGCTCTTCTAAAAAATGTGTTATTAACTATCAGTCCTTGGTATTAACTTTCCCCCCGATCATCCAGTTGCTCCTGTGTCACCAGAATCTAGAATATTAACTCTTGGAGAATACAAATTTAGTGTCAACGTAAAACTCAGGAGACTGCGTTTTATGTGCTGCCATGTTTCATGCCATCAGCATATTATAACAACACTTTGAAAAATGTTTAAGTAGATATTGGCTTTTTTTCTGATACCAAGATTTATTGGTTCAAGAGTTATTGATCATGGACAAATCTTGGCCATTATTATGCCTTGAGGGCAAATAAATCTTTATCAGCTGAACATGAATCAATATAATTATGCTTCACTTATGCACATCTTCTTCCTAACCATATTGGGTTTTCAACCAAATCATGAAATATGAGAGAAACTACTTAGGGAGGCAGTTGTGAGGAATTATGCCAAGAACATTCGTGTTTTGCAGCAGTGCCAATACTAGATAAAGCCAAGCCTCATCAGCTCTTACTGACAGAATTGAGGTAGTCTCAGCAAAATGCAGAAGTTAATTTTTAGAGATACTAACTCAGACATACAAAAACATCATAGGATAGAATAAAAAACTTTCAGAACTAGAAGAAATTGTAACCATCATATCACAGGCTAGAACAGGTAGCTGAGAGATTCTAGGAAGGGAAAGCAGATAAGTTGTATAAACCCCAGGGAATTTGAATTTAATTTAGACCTTACTCAGTGGTTCTAATGTACGGCCTTCAGGGAATGACTTGCCCCTTTATTTAGATGCAAAAAAACATCTTTCAAAATTTCCTTCTATTAGCACAGACTAATTTTATGTCTTTTTGTTTAAGGCAACCACATCGCCTTTGATGGAAACCTTCAGCTCTTTACTATATGACCTTCGGCCAGGAGAGGTAGTAGGTCTCTGCTAATGACCTTCTGTAAATCTACTCTCAAGGCCAGATTTTCTTCCTGTTATGTTCCAGCTTGATTTTGGTCTGGTGTTTAAACCACCAAATTCTTTTGTGTTTTGATCCTGTCATGCTCGTTCGTTATCCTGCCCAGCTTTGTTCCATTTGTACATTTTATCAGCTTCCTTCTCAGTCTTAGTCCCACGTACTGATAGAAGCTATAAAGGATGCACCACAGACAGAAGTCGTAGAGCACCCGAAATTCATACTTTTTTACATAGTTGTTTAATACCTGATGAGGCTTCCTTCCAGCCTGTCTGTCCATCGCATACACATGCTCTTCTGTTAGGCTTTATAAAACTCAATGCCGAAATTTAAAAAAAAAATCTTGAATAGGATTTAAGATGATTTCCAGTGAGCACCAATCTGCTTGTCAAAACACAAGCACAACATTAATTATGCAGGAGTGTGATTCATATCAAGCATACAACTCTGAACTCTTAGACACAGACATTTTTCTTTAATTATTTTTTTTTCTTTTGACCCCAAGTCAAGTTCAAGCTGACTTTGTTGTTAGTGCCTTTTGATCTCAGGTTGACCCTACACATAACTTTAAAAGAAACCTAGGCTTTCTGTGCCAGGTTTACAGATGGATACTGGAAGAGCTACATGTTGTTGAAGTCTATCTTTCATAATTTTTTTGCCCATGATCTAGCAGATATAGCAAAGCAAACTGAAGCCAATCGTGGTTGGCATGATAATCTCATGGCGTATGGTGCCTACTTCCAGGAATTCAGAAAAGAAAAGGAAAAGCCAAGAGAGGAAAAGAAAAAATTATATGCTTCCTTAAAATTTTTTTAGGGAAAATACTCTTTCTGTGGTGTTTAGAAATCAAAGCATAGCGCCTCAAACGTGGATGGTAATCATTACAGGAATGTGGCCCTTAGCATCGGGTTACTGTTTGATTACCCCAAAGAATACAAAATACTCGGTAATGCTAGAGAGAGTCACAAACCATACTTCACTGGTCCTCAAATGCTGCATCTGGCCTTTGCCACATGGCTTCATGAACTGGTGGAACAGGTTGGCCAACAGCCATGGAGGGTTCTGTAAAGAGTCCAAGACATTTTAGGAAAATGGTTTTACTACTAGAGTAGCTGGCGCTATCAAGACAAAATTCACAGTCAGGTTTTACAGCCATATATAACAATTCATTCTTCACTCTCCTTTACCTTGTTTTTGCACACAAATTAGTTTATTCCTCTAAAACGCTTTTTGATATAAGGCATCATCCCACTTTTACAGAGAACACTGAGGCTCCGAGAGGGCTGATTCCTGATTCTTCTGGCAGTGCAGGGGGCTGACCCTGGGCCATTGACTTAAGTTTCCAGTTCTCTCGTCCCTAAAATGTAGCTCCCTAATTTTCTGTGTAAAGTTTTTCTCTATTCTCCAAATATTTCTGTATACATCAAAAGCCATTAAAACATTCTCCATTTCCCTGTCTACCTTTAGGATGATGGTGGCTGGAATCTGATATTCTCTCAGACACATGCCCTATCTTTCTACCTAATTTCAGGCCCTTCTGGGAAAGAACTTTCATTGCAAATGTGCCACACACAGTGGGCCTTTGATACTTCTTCACATGATGACAATATGAAATCCTTGCCAGAGCTTTTATTGACAGACATTTTTCTGAACTCTCTCTTTAGTCATTTAGTGGCATGTTTTTCCATTTGCCAATTTTCATGAGCTCATACCAGGACATCACTGTGTTTGGAAATGCATGTTTATCTAGTGGTATGGTAAAAAGAATCTACCAAACCAGAGAATTAGATTGGAGATATAAGCCTAAATCTACTGTCAATTTGCGTTACCTTTTGGGTTTCTTTCCACATGAGAAGAGAGAAAGAGAGATCAGAAGGACATCCAGGAAGCATGGCTGGTGTTAAAGAGAGAGCACTGGTATATGAGTCAGAAGACTCTGGTTCCAGATGTGGCTTTGCTAATACTGTACTATGGGACTTTGATGAGATCATTCATTCAATCTCTAAATTTCCATTCTTTAACTGAAAAAGAAGGATTAATGTCACTGACTCTGTGTGAAAGCAGCCCATGAAATGCTATAGACATTTAAGATAAAATTGCCATAGTATACCAATTTTGTGAAAACCATAATAATATATTTCCTTTGGAAATGCTGAATCAGTCTCTTAAAATATACCCCATGAAAATATCTTTTAGTGCAGATGCACATCATTCCTTTCGGTTACTATTATCATTCTCAAACAGTAAAAATAGGGAAATATGGCATCATACATAACATTCACAGATCATAGGTAGACATAACGCCAAGGGCTGAGTTTTCTTTGTTCGATTCCACCTGATTCCTTTTCTCTCTAACTTGATTGTAAGCACAGCTCATGCAAGAATGCAATTTCAGCATCAAGTTATCAAGTGTCCACTGTGACACACCCAGAAGTTAGTTCAAGTGTCTGGGTGTTCCTTCACTTTTGTTCACATTCGAGCAGTTGAATTCATAGTTCCTCTGAACTAGTTCATAGTTCCACTTTTATTCAGAGACCCCTGAATAAAAGTGATGACTTCATAAATAGATTTTTGAGGCAGAAAGTTGAAACATGTCTCTCTTTTAAAAGCAAGCAAGTATTGTCAAACCACTTTAGCATAGGACAGGAGTCATTGCTATGAAAAGACTGCACACATCACAGGAAAGCTTTACTTGGATGGGGGACAGAGCAAACCAGTGATGATGGGCCGTGATAAGATCATGTCGCCACTGCTTTATAAACAAAAGCTCTTCAACAAAAACCAATGTCAGCAAAAGGTTCGCTTATTCTTGCTTTACTGAGCATGAAATGGGATTGAAAGATGGTATTAAATGGATTATTAAACTGAAGAAATGATGTCTTGTGATCTTTCACACCAAAGCCCCCACTTGAGACATGCATCGTCTCAGTGAAAAACTCTCCAAAGACTCAGATCATTTATATGGAACCTGAGCCTCTTAAATATTAGCCTGGAATTTCACTTCCCATTTCCATGCTGGAACTGTGCTCCCTTGGGGAAGATTATTGTTGCTCTTCAGTTATTTTATTCTTAGGTTAACATGTAGAAAAGGAATGTTTGTGAGAATTTGTGGATTTCCAACACAGAAAACTCTTGATTTTTTTTATGTACCAAGAAAGGAAAAATAATTTGTTCTAAAATATATAAACCATTTTTTAAATTTCTTCATTTTCTTCACTAACTATTTCTTTGATTTTCACAGGTATCAGATTAAAACCTAAGCAATGTGTTTAAAACCTTGCTTGGCTTAGGCTTCTGAAAACAAGTTGCACAATGAAGTCTCAATTATTAAAAATCCACACAACTAAAAGGATAAAATAGTCATTATTTCCCCTTCTCATACAGTGAAAATTGGCATTCTTACACAATTAAGACCCAAGCCACAGAATGAGGTTAGCAGCAAATATATACTTTACTGTACTGTTTCTGAAAATGGTAATTATTTTAATACGATGACTCAGCTAAGAAAAAATAACATCAACCCAAAGTATGGTTTTACCAGTATTGAAAATGACTCCAAGTTTTGTTTTTGGCAATATCACAGACTACCATAGACTGCATACTTTAAATAGATCCTCCCTCTGAAAAAAACTAAAAACTATATAGAGTTTTTAAAAGGCTTTAAATGCTTATATGAGATGATAAAAATATTAAAAATTCACAGAGACCAAAAACTACTGGAAGTAGGAACCAGAGATGTGAGCTGATTACTGAAGCTAACATTTAACCTGAGAGCATTTGTTCAAGTTGATCTTGAGCTTTATGGTCTCAAGGAGACCTGAACAAGAGTTACAGACTAAGGGGATCTCTCCCAGTCTAACAGGAATACCTCCCAGCATAAAGTGTAAAGGCAAACCAGAAATAACCCAGCCCTTCAATATCTGTCTTCTAGGGGAAGCAAAGAAAATTGCCTATCTGAGTACAGCAAGAACATTGACACTGAGAGGAAAATATTTCCCCTGAAAATCTATAACAGCACCAGACATCAGATGGGTTTACAAACCAAATGTACACACTCCAAGCACCCAAACACTTCAAGTTGGGAATGCTGTTTACAGCACTGCTGAGTTAAAGATTCTATCAGTTACCTCACAGAAGCAAATGCAAATCCTCTGTAGAAACCCACCTACCATCCAGGCCTCAAAGAAATGTCATGGGTAAAGTGTAAAGGATTAATGAATTTACAATGGAAAACTCTGAACACATAAACAAGTCTTCATAAGCAAGATTTCAATACTGGGACTTCAGAAACAATATAAAATGCGTATGTTTGCTACTTTTAAATGAGTAAAATATGGACTTGAAGATATGTCAGGAGCAAGAGACTATTTTGTAAAATGACCAAGGAGATTTGCAAAGCAATGAGATATAATTTCCAGAAATAAAAAAAATGATGAAATGAAACTTAAATCAATAAAAGATTAGAAACAGCTGAATAGGGAACTAGAAAACTGAAAAAATAAATTAAAAGAAAATTTTTGGATTATAGCACAGAGAGACAAGAATATAGAAAATACAAAAAAAAAAGTTTAGAGATATGTAGGACAGTATAAGAAGGACTAACATTAGTATAATCACAGTACAAGGAGGAAAGAAAGTAAAGAATGAAGAAGATACTAATCCTCAGAATCAGAAAATAAGCCAACCAACAGTTATGTACTCCATGAAAGTGCTTTAGGTAGAAGTCAAAATAAAGATATTTTTAGACAAACAAAAGCTGAGAGAAGTTTTTACCTATGTACCTTGACTAAAGCAATTCAAAAGGATGCATTTCAGGCAGAAGAGAGTGATTCCAAAGGGAAGGCCTGAAATGCAGGAAGGAATAATGAGCGAGGAAAATGGTAAACCCTTTTAAAATGACTGTGTAAAACAGTAACTATGATCTCTTATGTGCCAACAGTAGACTAAAGATGTGCTGAAATACACAATAATATATAAGTCTAAAGCAGTGTGATCAGAGAAAGTGGGAGGTCCTTGTATTAATTGAGGGGTAGAATATATATTTATTATTTTTGAACATTAATCAGGTAAGAGTGCATGTAAAAAATGCCTAGGATAACCATTAAAAGGATAGAAAGTAACTGACAGAATAGACAATAGATAAAGTTTGCACAACTGCCAAACTTATTGAAGGAAAACAGAATGAGAAGAACACTCAATCTAAAGACAAAAAAGAAGGCAATAAAGAAGAGTAATAAACAAATAGAAAAGGAGAGAACATTAGACAAAAATAAGATAATAGAAATAAATCCAAATATATAGAAAAGACAATGCATAGGAATCAGGATAGTTACAAGTTAGTGGACAGAAAAAAATGAAGCAGGGATATATTAATACCAACCAAAACAAAGTCAGTGTAGCTATAGTAATAGAAGATTAATCCAGCTTTTAAGACAAAATACATTTCTAGAGATTAGAATGTTCACTACAGAACAGCAGAAGGTTCAGTTGACAAGAACCCTATTTATAACTAATAGATCAAACAGATGAAAAAATCAAGCTATAGATTTAAACACAATTAACAAACTTGATCTAATGAATTATATGTAATATTCTAAAATTAATAACATTAGGAAACTTGTGGCACATTTATTAAGAAAAATGACAGAGAAAGGAAACACATATAAAACTGGGAATGAAAAGGACAGTATCAGTATATCATACTATGTAAAATTTTTAAAATAATAATATGAGGATATTGAGACTTTTACACCAATAAATTAAAAAGTAAGCAAAGCAGACAACACACACAGCCCGAAATAATTTACCAAATCTGCTTCAAGGAAATGAAAAGCCTAAACATTTCTATAATGAGTAAGAAAAGTGAATAAAAAATTACAAGTCACCGAGAAAGAAATTCCAGCCCAAATGGTTTCAAGAGAAAATTCTACCATTCAAGAAATAATTTCAGTCATAAGCAAACAACTCACAAATATATAAAAAGAAGAGTACTTCCCAGCTATGTTAACCTTGCTACTAAAATCCTGGCAAAGATGGTTATGAGAAGGGAATAATTATAGACTAATCTCTTTCGTGCATATAGACACAAAAATCCTAAACAAAATATTAACAATCTTAATCCAGCAATTCATTTAAAAAATACTTCAAAATACAAGGTTTACTTAACATCAGAACATACACTAAAGCAATTTACCACATTAATGATGTAAAATTATAATATAATTCAAAATTATACAATTTGTTCAATAGATATAGATAAAGCCATGTACGCTTTCTAGGAGTCTAAATAAAACATGAAATTTTCTTTAAGATGAAAAGGACAGACAGGATCTTAGTGCTTTGACTATAAACAGTAAATCCCAAATTTGTCAAAGTACTGCCTATTTCACTTTTTATACCTTCCTCATACTTAAGAAAGAGATGGAAGCATCTTAATTGAAAACATAATTGCAATGGGACCATGAAGACTAAGATAACAAGCCCCGCATACTCCAGGTAGACCCAATCTCAGGTAATTTTAGTGACCACTAAGGATCCTTTGCTTCCCCTTTGTTTGTAGAAGGGAATTGAGAATTTAAGGAAATGGAAATATGTTTTTCTAGTATTAAAACTATTATCTTTCCCCTCAGATTTAGCTTGAAAATAGTTATAAAGTTTATTTAAAAGTTGATTATTTTAAAATCAACAAAACTGGCCAAAATGTGGTTTTTAATTTTTAAATTTTTCATATAGGTTTAGGGAGTACAAATTGAATTCCATCACATGTATATACTGTACAGCAGTGGAGTCTGGGCTTTTCGTGTACACATAACCTAGTGTATACACATAACATAGTGTATATTGTACCCCATAGGTAATTTTTCATTCCTCAGCCCCCCAAAATCCCCCCTTTTGAGTCTCTTTTGAGTCCCTTTTGTCCATTATACCACTCTGTGTGCCATTCTGTAGCCATAGTTTAACCCCACTTATAAGTGAGAACATGTGACATTTATTTTTCTGTTCCTGAGTTACTTCACTCAGGATAATGGCCTCCAGTTCCATCCAAGGTCCTGCAAAAGACATAATTTTGTTCTTTCTTATTGCTGAGTAGTATTTCATAGTATGTATGTATACACACACACACGCACACACACACACACACACACCCATTTTCTTAATCCACTCATCAGTTGATGAGCACTTAGGTTAATTCCATATCTTTGTGATTGTGAATTGTGCTGCAATAAACATACAAGTACAGGTTTCTTTTTGATATAATGATTTCTTTTCCTTTGGGTAGATACCCAGTAGTGGGATTGCTGGATCAAATGGTAGATCTATTTTTAGTTCTTTGTGAAATCTCCATACTGATCGCCATAGAGGTTGTACTAATTTACATTCCCACCAATAGTGTATAAGTGTTCCCTTTTGTTTTTTGACTTTTTGATAATGGCCATTCTAATTATAGTAAGATAGTATCTCATTGTGGTTTTAATTTGCATTTCCCTGATGATTAGTGACTTTGAGCGTTTTTTTCATATGTTTGTTGGCCACTTATATATATTCTTTTGAAAAATGCCTGTTCATGTAATTTGCCCACTGTTTAATGGGGTTGTTTGGTTCTTGATGAATTGTTTTTCCTTGTAGATTCTGGATATTAATCCTTTGTCAGATGTATAGTTTGCAAATATTTTCTCCCATTCCATAGGTTGTCTATTTACTCTGTTGGTTATTTCTTTTGCTGTGAAGAAATTTTAGCTTATGCCCCATTTATTTATTTTTGTTTTTGTAGTATTTACTTTTGGGGTCTTAGTCATAAATTCTTTGCCCAGGCCAATGTTCATAAGAGTTTTTCCTAGGTTTTCTTCTAGGATTGTTTTTGTTTCAGGTCTTATATTTAAGTTTTTAAATCCATCTTGAGTTAATTTTGTGTATGATGAGAGACAGGGATCTGGTTTGATTCTTCTTTATATGGCTATCCCATTTTCCCAGCACCATTTATTGAAAAGGATATCCTTTCCCCAGTGTATGTTTTTGTCTGCTTTGTCAAATATCAGTTGGCTATAGCATGTGGCTTTATTTCTGGGTTGTCTATTCTATTCCATTGATCTATTTTTACACCAGTACCACACTGTGTTGGTTGAAAATGTGCTTTGTTACTTTTATTCACTAAACACTAAAGGATCACACAATTTATCAATAATGCCTTTATCAAAATGGCAGGGAAGTACTAGGAAATGGTGCACAGTGTCATTAAGGAAGCCATTTGATTTAAATAGACAATATTCTACATTGAAAAATCCATGAGACAGACCAAAAAGGAGGAGCAAAGTACCTATGAGGAGGCAATTAGTTGTTTCAAGATTAAGAAAGATGCCCACAGTTTCATTTCAGTCACTTTTTTGGTATCCAAATGGAGAATTTAGAATAGAACCAGGTATTAAATTTCCCTACAGAAAGCAAGTAATACAAGTCAAACTACAACTGGAAATTATTCTCTCAAAAAGCAAAAGCAAAAAATCAACAAACAAACAAAAAATACATGTATGTGACAATATGCTTTTTCTCAAAGCTCAAATTCACATGCAGTGCTTGAGAGGAGAAAAGATAATTGCTAACTGGAAGGCATTATCATCAGTTCATTTTGCATTTGTACATTTTTGGTAACTATGATGGGCCCATTAAGTATGTCTATAGCAGTTCACCTGAGAGAAGACAAGATGGAAGTGGTGATGTCCTCCTTTAAAGAAAGATTGACAAACCACCTTTTTTGGAAACCCCATTTTTCCCTTAATTCATGAAGATCCCTATCCTGGATGTCCAATTAGGCTATAAACTACAGGATCTTTCAGATTCATTGGTTGGAGTAAAATTTGGGTTGCCTAAAGTTTCTGAATTTTGATGAACTGCTTTTTAAACTTTTTAAACTACAATAGCAAAAACTTAAGGAGAGTTTAGTCTTGAAAAGAAGAATAACTTTTCCCCTTTAACATAGATTTTACCCTTCATGTGTAAAATGAATTTTATATCATTGGAAAAAGGAATTATGTACCATAATGCTTAGCTTCCAAGAAATATTGAGCTGTAAATCTGGGTGAAGTCACCCAAGGATTGGATGAGGACAGAGTGGGAAAGGGGTACAAAGACATAAATCTGAAGTGAGCGCATTAAGCCTCTTTTTCTCCATCTACTTGCAGGTGGAGTAGGTGGAGAGCTGTATTTGAAAGGGTTCAGGCTTTGTCCTGCTGGTAAATAAAAATGAAAGAGGGTGAGAATGTTAAAGATATATTCAAGGTGTTCTCACTTATATGTGGAAGCTAAAAAATGTTCTCATAGAAGTAAAAAGTAGAACAGAGGACGCTTGAGGCTGGGAAGGGCAGGGGAAAGAGAGGGATAGGGAGAGATTTGTTAAAGGATTAAAAAAATTACAGGTAGATAGAAGGAGTAAGTTCTAGTGTTCTATACCACTGTAGGATGACTAATTAACAATAATATATTATATAGTTTCAGATAGCTAGAAGGAGGATATTGAATGTTCCTGATATAAAGAAATGACAAATGTTTGAAATGATGGATATGCTAATTACCCTGATCTGATCACTATACATTATATATATCATGACATCACATGTACCTCATGAATACGTACAATTATTATGTGGCAATTAAAAAATCAAATCAAATAAAAGATACATGCATGGGGGTTATTCTAATGATTGACCATGACATTTTAGCTGGAGAGGTAAGGTCATGAGGAAAGAGTGATGGACAGTGAAAAGGGAAGACTGATGAATTACAGGAGCTGATGGGGCTGAGGATTGGAAGGGGGACCTTAGAGGAGTGGGCGTGAATTACAAGGGGTGAAGATCATGAGCAGTTTTGGGGAATGAGAAGGTCTAGGTATGAGGACCACAGGAATGAGTGGCTGAGGTAGGGGGAAGACAAGATAATTGGAAGAGAGGAGGTCAAGACACTGAGAGGCCAAGGTATTGGATGAATCTCCTACATGGATATAAAATTCGCCAACAATTACAATCGGGGTAATTTTGTAGAGTGAGCAGGAGCTAAAATCTTCAAGTAAGAGCAAATGTCCTGGGGCTTCGTAGATAACTGCAATGGGATGTTATAGTTTGAAGACATGAAACACAAAGGTGTTTATTGTTAAGGATGAAAGGAGGAAGAATGATCCAGAAGGAGTGATGAGAAGCAAGAAGGATTTGTACCTCCCCTCTGAGCCCATTGAGAGGAGGGTTATGGGAGAGAAGTGGCTACCGCCTGAGAGGGCATCGGGGAAACAGATTTCTTAGGGGGAGCCAAGGTTCACACAGGGCAAGATGCAAAGGGAATATTCAGCAAAGAGGTCAAGGGTATGGGGACTTTACCAATGACTGTAAAGAAGGCACAGTGGAAGGCTTCCCACAGTCTTATGGAAATTAGTGGGAAGGAAAGGAAGGGGGACCAGGGCTTCATACGACGGCTGCTATACTCAGTCTAACAGCCATGGTGGCATTAGTCCTGAAGCCTCTGGGCAGAGAGTGGCGAGAATACCACGAATGTTGCTGGGCAGATCAGGTAATGGTCTTGCCGGGAGTGTGCAGAATTCTGGGGATCCCTTTTGGCCACTGAGAATGAAGACAGTGTCATGCTAGAAACCCATGTTTCTGCATTACATGCAGCAGAATTGTTATCTGATTGTGGGACTTTCCAGAAAGACTCTAAGGTCTCCTTGCTATCACTGTGTCATTGTGTTTCTTGCACTGCACTTTCTTTCTCTACTTGACTATCATACTTGTTATGGGTTGAATTATCCCCCATTTTCCAAATTCATATGTTGAAGTCCTAATCTCCATTACCTCAGAATGTGACTTTTTTTGGAAATAGCATCTTTGCCTTATTTGGAGATAGGATAATCAAGTTAAAGTGATGTCATTAGGGTGGGCCTTAATCCACTATGACCAGTGTCCTTGTAAAAAGGAGAAATTTGGACACAGAGACACACATACAGGGAGAATGCCATGTGAACATGAAGATGGCCACCTACAAGTCAGGGGGAGAGGCCTGGAACACACCCTTCCTTCACAGCCCTCAAAAGGAACCAACTCTGCCAACACCTTGATTTTGGACTTCTAGCCTCCAGAACTGCAAGACGATAAATTTCTGTTGTTTAAGCCACCTGGTTTGTGGTACTTTGCTATGGCAGCCCTAGGAAACTGTTACAGTACATCTATATGGTAAGCTTCTTGAGCACAGGAACTAAATTTCATCTGTATTTCCAAGGCCTAGACGCCAGCAGCACATACTTTATCCTCACTCAGATTTAACTGCCATTTATATCTTGCATGGGTATATTTTTTTTTATTTGAGTATTATTTTTTAATTTGGAGCCATTAGAGAAGGAACCAGCGACAAGTCTGAGGAGTTTGTTTGTAGTGTTCAATGATCATAGGAATATTAAAAATTCTTTCCAGGAGTCAGACTATGCTGTGCCGTATCCCTTATGAAAGCTGGGCCCAGCATCACAGACCAAAGTTTAATTGACTGGCTTCTGCTTTGTGCCAACATCAAAACATCCTAATTGCTATTTCTTTTTCACGTGCTCTATCAATTAGGTGATTGAGCCCAATTTACACCAACACAAGTCTTTGCTCTGGATCCAATTCACAGGACTTGTGTTGACCCTATATATGATTTTGATTGTGTCTTCATACCAAATAAATTGGAGGCATTTTTTTAAGCTGCTTCTATTGAGATGGGGTGGGGACCTGGGTCAAGTATACCTTTGATATATTATTAATCATATCCTGATAATTTATTGAAAGGAGGGAGAATAACTTGGGGAGCTTTGGCAACCTGCCTGAATAGAATTGATGATGGAGGAAAAGCCTTATTATAAATAGCCTTGGAAGTGGAATATATTTGAATGGGGTTAAAGATATTTATCAGGAGTGAGGGTGACAGTTCACAGAGTGCTCTGCTCGGCTCCCCAGCTCCTGAATGTGATGACATCCCGCTAACCCAACCTCCGTGGCTAATCTCAAAATTCATAGTCTAAATGCCCGCAAGCTGTAAGATTATCATTAAAAACCAACTTCAGCAAAAAACAAGAAACAAGAACGTCAGCAGAAATGCAAAGTTCTAAAGCAAATTTGAGAAATTATTATGCAGGATTTAGAACTGTCTGAAGTATACTTTCAGATGTTCTGTCTCTCTGCCATCTCTCTTGCTTTCTCTTTATACACGCACATATATGTTATATACACATAAAACTTTTGTTAGAGAGGGAAAAACCTGAAGGGTTTAGCAAATTTTTGAAGGTTTTATGCACCACTTTCCTCTTCTTATAGGTAATATATGCATATTACATAAAACCTTAGAAGATGTCCAAGCAGTAAAAGTGAGCATGGTACAGGATGTGAGTGAACTAGTTGTTCCTGTTCTCTGTTGCTGTATAACAAATCATCCCAAAACTAAGCAGCTAAACCAATATTATCTCTTATGGCTCTGGGGTGGATGGCGTTCAGCTAGGCAGTTTTCACTTGTGGTCTGTCATGCAGTTGCAATCAGACAGTGGCTAGGTCTGGAGTCACTTCAAGGGATTTCTCACTCATGTGTCCAGCAACGAATATTGGCTTCTACTGAGATCTTAGCTTGGGCTTTCAGTGGAACACCTATAAGTGGCCTCTGCTTCCTTATAGCATAGCACCTGGGTTCGAAGAGCAAGTGTCCCACGAGAGGCCCGGTTAAAGTTTTATCTTCTTGCCACAAGTCACATCACTTCCTCTGCAGTCACACAGCTGCCCAAATTCAAAGGGAACCTAGTGCCACCTCGATGGGAGGAATGTCGATATTGCATTGTAAGAAGGGGAGGCAGGATGAAAGACCTTCTTGTGGCCATCTTGGAAGATATGATCTGCTATGTCCTCCCTCTGGCTGATATAATTCACTTCCCTCCCATGTGCAAAACATACTCATTCCTTCCTCACAAGAACCCAAGATTCAGCCCATTATGGTGCCAAGTCTAGGAATCATCATCTAAATCAGGTCTGCATGTTAATGAGACTCCTTGGGTGCAACTCCTTGGTTCCAACCCCTTAAGTACTAGTCCTCTGTACTTGAAAACCTGTGTGAACTACAGAGATAAGCAGTCTGCCCTCCCCATACACCCAACAGACAATGGTGAGACAACCTATGATCGCTGCTACTTACTACATTCAAAAAAGTGGAAAACTGGAGACACACAGCAGCCACTGTTTCACAGCAATTCTGGAATACGGCTGAGTGCATATGGCCAGTTCCTTGAGTAGGGCTCAGTCCCACTGCCTTGTTGTTCTCCACTGTGGCTCTCGGCTCTTAGCTCTACCTTCTAAGTCATGCTTTCTTTTCCAGAAGAAAACCCAATTTGTAACTGAGTAGCTTTCTCGTCCTGCTTCCTGTCCATAAAAGATTGGGGGTCCAAGAGCTCTTTTTCCTTTTGTAAAGCCTCTTCCTTTTCAGGCAAGTTGGCAATGCTTCTGCTGAAACACTTTTCTCAAAAACTTTGTGGGTTTTTTGTGTATTCATTTATGATCTGCTCTGTTAGAAAAGGTCATGTCTACAAATCTCTTGGAGATGAACCCATCTCCACCTTGGGATCCTGGTGATACTCCTGTGGGACAACGTCCTTAATGTGTTCGGGGCTTTTTGTCTGCCTGAAAGGCATGGCCGTAGACCTTTTGAAGATCTTAACAAAGCATTTTACAGTCACAGCTTTGGCTTCATCCTTAGATCACTTTTTCCTGACACTTTTTTTAACCACTTTTTACCCTGGATTTGATCTCATAAAAGGCATTCCTTGATTTTAGACTTATTTGTCATCTAGAGAGGTCAATGAGAAAGAGTATTGTTTCAAATCCACCAAATCTTGGCCCCTTTAAATTTTAACAGTTCTTTCTTTAGCTTATGATCTCTTTCCTTTTACATTTCATCATAGGATTTATCTGACAAGAAGAAGTCCGGTGGCAATTTCCTGGGAATCTTTTTACTCTGGTGTCTGACGGTTAATGCTGAGTGACTGCTGAAACCTCAGCTGAGGCTGTTGGCAGGAACACTCACATGTGGTGTCTCCATGTGGCCTGGGCTTCCTCACAGCATGGCAGCTGGGTTGCAAGAGTAGATATCCCAAGAGAGATCAGGTGGAAGCTGCATCACCTTTTATAACCTGGTTTCAAAATGTATGTAGCATCTCTTTTTCTGTAGCTACAGGTTCACCCAGATTCAAGGAGCAGGAACACAATTGTCACCCCTCATTGAGAAGAGTAACAATGTAACATTGTAAGAAAAGTGTGTGGGATGGGTAATCTTGTTGCAGCCATCTTGAAAAATCCAATCTGCCACACTGGTGGTATCCACAAAAACTGGCCGTGATAATTCTTGCGTTGAGACTACCAGATCACGCTGAGAAGTTGGTGTTTATATCTATAATCATTTAGCAATTTGCCAGTGGAATCCAAAATATATCTTTCCTGTTCTCAACTCATAGTGCCAAGCTCTAGATTAAGTAGCTAATGCCCGAATATCAGAATTAACAGAAAGGAATGGACAAAGCTGAAGAAATTTATTTCTCTTGTTTTGTTTTAAGGTCCAAAAGGCATATCATAGTGGATAAATCCAAGGAAATCTTACTCTGTAGGTAGTTTGGTAAGGCATTTGGTAGAGAAGCTTCCTTAACACAATTGTATTCTCTATACCTTCCCCAAATCATCCATGACAAACCCAATCCTTGTCAAAGAAAGTACCCCAACCTCTTGCATTTAAATCCTGGTGCAAGTTCTTTTTTTTTTTTTTTTTTCATTGGACTGTGTCATAACTCAACTTCTATGGTGCAAGTTCTTGCAATGGAAATGTTGATCATAATATCATAGTCGATATGTGTACTTTAAGTGTTTATAACTTTCAAGTATGAAAATGTTATTTATTTGAAGGCTGGATTAAAATAACCAGTTGTAAGAGAGAAAACCCCTGCTGCAGGCACCTGTTCTGTGAGTTACCAGACACTCAGACACATCTAGGGGCCCACTGGGCTCAATGCGCACCAGGCAGAGGGATGCTTGAAGTCTGCAGTGTCTTCAGGTTCATTTATTACCAAACTGCTGGCTGCATTACTGACATAATTCCTCCCACTACCATGCAAGCAAAGCTCAGTGTTTCAGAAAGGTTTCGTTCATTTGAAGGCTCCCTGGGGGCACATGTGCTGATGAAAACTCCTTGGAATCTTACACTTGTGGCCTGAACCTAAGAAAACAGTCTACTTGGGCAGAGAAGAAAATATTGAGGGTACTCCACATTATTCTCCCAAATAGGACTTCAACCATCATTCTTTTCTCTAATTGAGCTGATTCTTTCATGTCCAGTATGATTCCACTTCTTTCAGCACCTTTTAAAGGAGAGAACTCCCTTGAAGTAAGTTCCAACGCTAAAGCTCTTTCCTAAATTCCACCAACTTTTCTTCAATCTTGATTCTGCCCTAGCCACTTAAGTCTGCATCCCCCTCCCACCCCGACCCAAGCTTCAGGAGACACAAATGACAGGTAGTCCTTGCCCTCAGAGAATTTATAATCTAAAGAGGGAAGTAGGTACAAGGAGGAAAGTGGAAGATGTGAGATGCATATGTAACCATTAATTAAGAGAGCCTTAGACATGGTGTCTGAAGACCCCTGGTTTAGCCACTGTTTAGCTTTGCCATTAAGCAGTGTGTAACTTCTGGCAAGTCACTAAATCTCCTTTAACCTAAGTTGCTTCATAATTAATACATAGTAATTATTAGCACAGTGATAATATCTTCCTCATAGATTTTTTGTTAAAAATACATGAGCTAGTTCATGTAAAATGCTTAACAAGTACAAGTAGTTCCTGGTACAAAGTGAGCACTCAGTAGATGTTAGTTTCATCATGACATAGTATAGTGGTGATAGGAGTATACAGAAGTGCTTTGTAAACTGTAAAGTCATATCAGTATAAGTATTTCCGTTCATGAAAGGCAGACTATGTAACATCTTATTGAAACCTATTATTCTCTGCTCACCTTCCAGCTCTCCAAAATACTGCTTTTTGCTGTTTCTGGAAGACTTGGGGAGTTGTTACACTTCCATGCTATGCCCCGTGTCTTCCTTCATCTGCCTGGACCCCCAGTCTACCCCATCACTACTGTCCTCACCATTCAGAGCCCACTTCAAAGGCCATGTCAGCTAAAGTAGCCCAACCCCATGAGGTCTAATGTGTACTCCCCCTAGCCTGTACTGCCTTTGTACTTTATCCACACAAAGATTCTAGGATGGCTTTTGTCTTACCGTGTCTGAATCCCTGGTGCCTAGAATAGTGCCTGGCACATGATGGAGGCCAATGTGCTTCTGGTGTTAACGCTGTAGAAATCTTAATAACAATGAAAGGAGGAAGATGTCCAGCACAGTTTATAGATGGAGCCCTGACCTTGGACCTGATTTCTGTGGCAGCTCTGGCTTTTCCACACTTGCTATTTGACTTTGGGCACTTGACCTCTAATGTAACCTCTTCAACTTGTTTTCTTATCTGCAAAATAGCTAATGACAGCCAAAAACAATTGCAATGTGCTATAAAATCCTCATAGCTCTATACGGAAGATATTATTAACTTCACTTTACAGGTGAGGAAATCAACCTTCAGGGAGCTTCAGTGCTTGCTTCAGAATCACACAGCTTACGTGTGTGACAGCCAGGTCTGTTCCTCTGAAGAGTCCAAGTTCATAGCTGCTGTACTACCCAGTAGCTTCTTAGAGGAGATAAGATCTTGGTTCTTTCTGGCTCTGAATTCCAGAAAGTCATGACACCCTTCCTCTTCTCTCCTTGTAGGAACTGTCTACTTGTCACAGGAAAGACATTCTAAACCTACCCATTCCATTATTCAGTGTTACTCAAGCCCAGAATATTAACCCAGTGGAGACCAAGGCCATTAGTCCACCTTGTAGTTTTCTCCCCAAAATGCAGTTGCTGGGGCTAGTGGTGGTGCTCAGCAGTGATCTACTGTAATTTAAACAGTTTTCAAGTAGATGAGAGGCCATAAGAGTTGGACAAGACTCATGCAAAAAGCACAACCACTGTGCTTTTCATTTTTATTTTTCTCTTGGACTCTTATCTCAAGGCAATCTATTAGGCAGGTAAGCTTAGCTTTTTGGTGAACAATTTTAAATGAATTCTAGATAGTCTTGCTTTGAAATAAACTAGACCAAAGTTTCTCAACCTTGGCATTATTAACATTTTGAACTAGATAATTCTTTCCGGCAGCAGGCTATCCTATACATTGTAGGATGTTTAGTATCATCTGTGGTCTCTACCTACTGGATACAAGTAGCATCGCCACTTTCAGTCATGACAATGCAAAATGTCTCTAAATATCGCCAAATGTACCCTGGCAGGGTGTCACCTCCCATGTTCCCCATCCCCATTTGAGAACCACTTAACTAGACTGAATGATCTGAATGACCTAGGTGAGCTGAACTTCATTCATTATTGTTATGGACTAAATGTTCGTGTTCCCACCACCAAAATTCATATGTTGAAGTTCTAATCCCAGTGTAATGATATTAGGGACCTTTGGGAAATAATCAGGTCATGAGTGTGGAGCCCTCATGAATGGGATTTGTGCTTTTATGAGAGAGAAAGGACAGCTTGCTCTCTCTGTCTCTCTCTCTCTCTCTCTCTGCTCTCTGTCATGTGAGGATAAAACCAGCTGCATCCAAACCAGGAAGCAGAAGCAGCCCTCACCAAACACCAATATGTTGGTGCCTTGATCTAGGACTTCCCAGCCTCCAGAACTATGAAAAGTAAATGTGTGCTGTCTCAGCCATCCAGTGGATAGTAATCTGTTATAGCAGCCTGAATTGACTAAGACAATTACTTTATAAAATCCGGTTTTGAATCAAAGAAATGTTTACCTAATGAAGTCAGAAAGTAAGATGTCAACTGGGGAAGACTCTTCTTCTCTCTGGGAGAGTCCCCTATCCCTCAAGCTCACCTCACTGGAATACAACAATCCAGGGCTTTGTCTTAGGACTGAGATACATGATGAATAAAAAGCCAGAACAGCAACAGCAATGTTATGGTTTTGTTACACCAAAGTGTCCCTGAAATTCAAAGCCACATGTTTATCAAGATGTATTCCCCTGTCACCATGGCCACCTTGTGTTCCCTTGGACTGCAAAGAAAACACAAGGAATGATTGAGTGGGAGTTTTTTTCTGTTCTTGTATTGTACCTGAGTTCTGTCTTAGTCTGCTTCCTAAATAGAATAATCAATGCCATTATCTCTTCCTCCCTCATCTAAATCACATCAGGACTCTACAGTAGATCGATAGTTACAACAAAGAAGGCCGGAGCTTTCACTCCAGGGGGACTCATTACTCTGCTGCCCAGTGTCTGGGTATGGATCCCACGTGAGGTTATCTCCTCTTCCATGGGCGTGAACAACGGCTGTTGGTTATTAATCCCAAGCCGTGACCCTGCCTTCACGGGTTATGTGTGCGTGGAAAACACGTCCAGAACCAAACACGCCTGCTTCCTTCTCTCGCCCTTCTTCCGGCTTCCTCTTTCTCTTCATGTGATTTAAAGACTGTCTTGTCTAGCAATCTAAAATGTTTGGGACATCATTCAGATTCTAAGCAAGTACAGGTTGCATTTAAGTAGACTCACATCTGCTGCAGTATTACAAAGACTCATTAAAATAAATTCAGATCTTAAATTAGTTCTTTCAGTAACATTTACTGCCTAAGTCACCGGGCAATAAAATGTATAATTCAGTTAAGTTGAAGAGAAAAGTGATATTTGGATTGTATATTTGGGGCTGACCAGCCCCAAAAAGGAAGGTAAGATAAGAGAAGGATTGTGCTACTACTTACCAGTTTTTCCAGTGGCAGTTATTTTTCTGATGATTCTTCTTAGCCTTAGGGCTGTCTTATTTGACTGCAGTAGGGACTAGCCTGTCTGCAGTGTGAGCTGAACAGTGCCATGGACAGATCAAGGGACAAACCTTTCTTAGGGGAAAGGCTGGTCACTACATCACTGGGTGCTCTTACCACCCTGAGATTCTGCAATGGCCATTTTCAGGCCAGAGACCTCACAGAGGGATCTTTTGTTAGGAGAGCTCTGTACATCAGGGAGAACCAAAATTATGTTTACTTGTCCCCAAGTCTTCAAATCCCTCATATGGATTTTTTATTTTTTACCAACTGCCAATGTGATATTTTAGTAATTTAACACTACGACTGGAATTCAATACAGCTCTACCTAGTTCTCCGTATCCCAGCATGTGAAAGTGAGTTTCCCGTAGAAACATAGAAAGACCTAACCATTGTTTTCTCAAGTAAGAGATTCATTTTTTAGTTCAAGCAACTTTTATTGGAAGTGTGCATAGTGCTCAAATTCTGGCCTATGTATATTTATTGCTCTTTGGGGCTGGTTTTAAAGAAAAATATAGCAAAGAACCAAAGTGCTATGATATTTTTACATCTCCATACAACTCTCCAGATAATATCTTTTTTAATACTAGCCTGTCAAGTTTTCTTGAAATGCTCTGAAATACACTCGTAACGGCCGCCAATAAGCAGGTCCGTTTGATCTATTGACAGTTGTGTTACGTTGCTGTTGCTGGTTGTCACTGGGACGCTGGGCCTTTTGGGATCTCTTCTTCTCTGGCACCTGGGGAAGACATGGAGCAATGAGGCTTGAGCCAGGTGTGGGCTTCCAAACACACAGAGGTCAGAGCAGTTGGTACATCCACCCCCACAAGAACGTCTTGGAAATGGGACTGGAAAGCTCTAGATCTCTGGAACTTCAGACAGTTTAAGAGCCTTAAATAGACAGAGGCCTCTATCTCCAGGCCATGTGGTTGATGACTGAGCTGCTGGCACACTTGGCAAACTGAAATTCAGGCCATTAAAAACATCTTAAGTTGTGGGCTTTCTTCTGAAAACTTTGCCTCTTAAAAATTATATATTTTTTAAAAGTTCCCTCTTATAGTATTGTTTAAATTATATTTTCTAAAAGTTGCATTTCAAAAAGAGTTCCCTCTTACAGTATTGAGCCCATGTGCATTCAACTTTATATGTCAGAATATTTTTTATTGAAAATAGTTGGCATTGTGTTCATTTATTCTGTTTACCCTTGGCCTTAATTATTCAACAGCAATTTGTGTTATACACTTTTCTTATGTTTTTTCCATTCCATTGGTATTTCTACTATGTCTGTTAAAAGTTTGAAGATACAACTTTGTGCTGTAATGTTTTCCTTTGTGATTCAACCCCAGCCTCCTCATTCCCTTAGAAACAAAGGCAGTAGCAATAATAAACATCCCACGTGCCTTCTTAACTGTTTCTTGGGATACCTCCACTACCTTCTCTGGCCTCTCTCTGCCAGCTGCCTGGCCCAGGGGATCATGGCATGAATGCATTGCCACTCTCGCCTTTATTTCTTTGCAGATATAAAGTATTTTCATGAGACATTTTTCTAAACATTTCTCCGAGCCTTTTTCTAAGTAATCACCTGGCATCTGTCTTGGTATTAAAAGATGCTTACTTGCCTTCCTGTGGTGAGAAATAGGGAAAGACTTGCTTTTCTGGGTACTCATTTGATTCCTGTGTTAGCATTTTTTTTCAAGAATGATTTACGTCCATTTCTAATTTCTCCTGTAGTTTTCTACTTAGGACTTATTCTTTCTAAGTTGCAATTAGAGGAAATAGTGTGTGTATAAATACACACACACTCACACACATTAAACCCAGTGCATTTAGAAGCATTTTAGAATAAGAATATGTTCCCTGGTGCTCTGCTCTCTCTTGCTTTAGGATAACAACCACTAAGGGAACTGTTGGAAACCCCTCATGGCGTTTCTAGAAGTTCTTAGAGTTTATTTTAAAAATTAAAAGCTGTCAACATTATTTGCATAGAAAATGTCCAAGAAGCTGAAAGACTGAGAAATATTTTGATTTCAGGAAAACCTCTTGCCTGAACTGACCAAAAAAGGCCCTGAACTGACCACAAAAGATGCTCTCCACCCCAACACATATATTATCCCCCCACCCCAAGAGCTTGAAGCTCTCTGGGGTGGAGTTTGGGGAGGGGAGGAGTTCTTTCTTTTTACATTTTTTTGATTGGTTGTGTTTTGTGTTGTTTTTCTTGGTTACAGAATTCCAGTGTGAGATATTGATGGACCTATGCCTGTGTGCATTTTCACCAGACCAATTCCTAATTAGAGGTTCTTTAATAAACTTGGACTGTATTGCCTGCAGCTTTTTGACCTTTGCTCCCTGATTCTCTCCCATTAATCCCCTTGCCCTCCGGTGTTGGAAACCTCTAAACCTTGGGAATTCACTGATTCTGGTTCAATGTGTGGACCTTCTGAGCTTCCTCAAGCCCTTTGGGAGATTTCCTTGTACTAATAACCATCTGTCATTGCCTATGTTTCACTGATGCAGCTGGTACTGCTGGCGACCAAGTCAGGGCCCTAAGCAAATGCTTGTGTCTTTAAATCAAAGAATGATCGCTAAGTAACTTACCTCCAGCATCTTGCCATATAAAACTGCAAAGTCACATTAGGTGCAGCACTTTAACCTTTGGCATGTTAAAGAGTTAATGACATCAGAATTTGGCTTCCATCCCTCAAGGGTCCTTAAACACACTGTGCGGATGCCAGGCAATAGATCACAGGCTTACAATACATATAAAACTCCCAGTTCCTGCATCTCTATTACTTTTTTAAAAAGGCAACTGTTTAAAATTACAAATTTTAAACCACATCATGGATTATCCACTTCCGCAACTCATCTCTTCATGTTCCTCTAACAGTGTTTGGCACTCAAAGGAAAAATAACTGGTCCCACACTCCTTGGCACTACGCAGAACTGCCCAGGATATTTGACTTCTTCCCTGCCATGATCTATGGGCTGGAGAATTTTTTCTGAGTTCTTAGGAAGCATTGGATGCCAGTCAACTGCTTCAGCAGGTCAGAGTCCCCCTTTTCAAAGTTTATGAAAAGCAAAAGCAAAAAACAAACTTACAAAAGAAACTTCTATCACATACAATGTTTTTAGGAAAATTTTTAAAGGTTTTTTTAATTGGATAGATTGGGGCAGCTAACACCTTCCCTCCCTTTTTTAATTGGAGAGATTGGGGCAGAGGGGTGGGGAATACATTAACTACTGAAGGGTCTTATGTACAATAGCATTCTAAGTCATAATAGCCCCAGGGCAAGTATCTCATGGAATTTTAGAAACAGAGGCAAAAAAAAAAATCTGTTATAAATATCACTACATACTATGCATTTCTCCATTCTTTCCTTCCTTCCTTCCTTCCCTCCCTCCCTCCTCTACTTCCTTCCTTCTTTCCCTCCTGTCCTTAAAAATGTCCCATCCTTAAAAATATCTCCCTTCAGTTGCTATGCAACTTCTCTCCTCCACTTTTCAAAGATGAACCCTTAGAAAGAGTATTCTGTTCTTACTGTTTCCATTTCCTCACCTCCTATTCACTTTTGAATCCATAGGAGTCTGGGTTCTACTGCCGACAGCACGCAAAAGTTTCTTGCACTAAAACCACAAATAGTACTGCTCTTAATTGGGAGATCCAGTAGACAGTTTTAAGTTCTTATCTTATTCTTCTCTGCATTGCTTGAACTTATGGATTATTTTCTCCATTGTAAACTTTTCTATTTCCTCAAGCTTCACATTCTCCTTACAGTTCACTAACCACTCTTCTTCTGTTTCCTTCCTGGTCTCTGCCCGTCACATAAATGTGAGAGAACAGCACAGCGCCGCTTCCACGGAAACAGGAGGGAGTATATTCACGCGCTCTGCAAGACAAGTACACATACAAAGTTAAACAACGACGAGGGCGACGCGCTCCAGAGAATATGTGACAGGAAATATGGTTGGGAAGAAGAACAGATGGAGAGTATGGGTTAGAGTAGGTCTGGAAGCATCACAACAATCTGGAAGGAGTGTGGCATTTGGGATTTTCAGACTGCATTCGGATCCCAGCACTAACAGCCAAAGGACCTTGGGCAAGTAACTGAAGCACACAATGAATACTCTATGGGAATAGGAATACTTATTTTCTAGGATTGTTAGGAGAATTAAACAAAGTCATTTAAGTCATTATTTTTATTGGTTCCTAGTATGTGCTTCATGAACAGGTGTCTGTTTTCCTTGTTTCATAGAGAAGGGGAGTCTTGAGAAGGCTCTTTTCTCCCCTTTCTCCCCCATCCAAGCCTGGAGAGGCAGGAGCAGCTCCAGGGGAGCAATGCAAGAGCCCAGAGGGGAGCAGTGAAGTGAGTGTTCTCGCTACTACACCCTCCTGCCCGCTGTGTTCTGCTAAGCCTTGGTCAGCCCAAGCCGGAGCTGCGGAGGGAAGGTGTTAGCTGCTAGAAGAGCCCTTGG
Organism: Daubentonia madagascariensis; assembly: GCA_023783475.1. Taxonomy (NCBI): domain Eukaryota; kingdom Metazoa; phylum Chordata; class Mammalia; order Primates; family Daubentoniidae; genus Daubentonia; species Daubentonia madagascariensis. Next base: position 18,831,817 of record JAKFHU010001815.1, on the reverse strand, counting down.
ATGTCAGAAAGGAGCCTGGAAAAGGTGTGGGAGCTGGCTAAGATTTCCCCTGGGTGCAGGGAATAGCTCAAAGAGCTTGCTGTGAGGCAGTGCTATGAAAAAACATTCAGTTCTTGTTCAGTTTCACCTATATCAAATCTGTCTTAATCAATAAGAGAGTTATATATACTTACAAATCACTAACAGGTGGTATTGTCAAATCATACATTAAACATTAATAAGTTTTCGATTCTTTCCTTTTCTGGATAAAGAAATAGCAATAGAGGCACCCCAGTGGATCCCACTGCACACCTTCACTTGGGGAGTTACTGCAAGGGCAGGACCCCAGTTGGGGCTGCAAATGCCCCTGGAGGCCAGGTGACCCGTGAGCAGTGGAGCCAGAGAAGGTGGAGACAGTGGTGGCTGTGGAGGGTGGCGTTTCTAGGGTAGAACATAAGGAAGAAAAATGCAGATGGACAAAAATTGAGGCTCTTGAAATTCATTCCATGTGAGGGGAGGAGGGTGTTGTTGCAGAACAATCGGTGAGAACAGAAGGAGCAGAGAATGACAGGGAAGTCCCAGGGGAGACAGGGAAGCAAAGTCATCTGTGTTAGAGTCGGAAGAGGAGTGGTCAAGTCTAACAAGGATGGAGTGTTTGAGTATCCCCAGGAGGCTTATGAAAGGGAATTTTACTTATAGATCAGGCAATGATGGTGTAAAATTGAAAAGAACAAAAGGGAAAGACACTAAGAGGGTTGACAACCTGGGGAACAGGCGTCTCAGCCCCTAGTATAGTCACGCATCCTCCAAAGGCTGCTAAACAAATCAGTCATCTCAGTAAAGCAAGATTGGGTGAGGAGTGAAGAATCTATAGGTCTTGAGTTGGGCAGAATAATCAGCCAGACCTCCTCCTGCTCGTTTCCTGGGGTGCAGAGATGCTGGCGGGAACACTTTGCAACACAGGAAGGTGAGAGTCTGAAGGGACTTGGCTTTCTGAAAAATATCTCTTTGTGATCCTGTTCTTCAGTTTCAGAAAGAATTTAAATTGGAAACCTTAGTGTTCTTGTCATCTCTGAACACATACCAAATGGAAAGCACCCTGCAATAGGAATTTCTGATCTCCCTCTGTCTTTGTTGTCATTTGAGACTCCCCAACTCAGCTTTCACAATATGGGCGTTCTTCTAATTTGAGGGAGCAATGCCATCACTACCACTTTCTTTCCCTTAGTGGCAGATATGTGAGTCGGGGCTGAGGGAGATGAAGAAAACTTGCTGGGGACAAACAGTGTGGTATAATGGAACACTGGACCCTCTACCAGTAGCTTCTGACCACAGGAATGTTACACAGAGCTGTGGACTTAGGAAGAGTCACGTGCTGTCTTTGAGCACAGAGTCCCAATAGGTGATTATGATGTATGCTGCTGCCTGATGGTTCAGGATATTTCCTTGAAAGACCAGTTTCCATAGCACTCTGTTGATGCTGTTTGGGATAACAGAATGAGCATAGCTGTTTAGACAGAAAATTTTAGGAATGGCAACCTAAAGAACCCTGGAAAATACACCGCACAGTCTGCCAGGGTTTATGTAAATATGGATGCTAATATAGTAATGAAAAGAATCAGTAAATTCTCTTTATGAAATCAAGGGGAAAAATTGCTATGTGCTTTCAAAAATGTGTTGCATGTATGCTTGGTTTCGTTGTAATGGCCTCATCCTCCAGATTTACATGATACCATCCTAGCTTTGTATAATATTGTAAAGTTTATAAATTGCTTTCACCCGGACTTCTTCATCCGATTCTCTGAATGACCCTGTCCAATTGAGAATATGGGTTTTATTAGCCCTACGTTACAGAGGAGGTTCAGAACATCTAAATTGGCCAAGGTCAATGCTGCTAAGAATGACAAATGGGAATTTTAAACCCAGGTCTTCCTGACTTCAGAGCCCATGATCTTTGCACTACATTGTGCTTCCTTAGAAGCAGGAATGTTCTTCTTCTAAATAGGGAACTGGAGGAGTCCCAGGCAAATAGGCAGGTAGCCTTAGGGAGGGATGTCTGGAAGCACCTGTTTGGAGTCCCCGCAGGCTGGCAAAGGTCTGGCAGCTGGCAGCAGCAAGTCAGCCATGGCAACAGGGCTGCAGTAAAAGGACCTCAGGGCTCAGACCCAGACAAGGGGACTATGTGGCTTGTTTGCTCCTCCGGATCGGCTCTCCACCCGTCTTTACTCTGCTCAGGACAGGATCAAAGGACCCCCTTGGCCTCTGGCTTGCTGTTGCCTTTGCCAATGGAAGCCACAGAGGCTGAGTGGTGGAGGGAGAGTGAGGCGGGAGGTTTATTCCCTCAGCTCCCTCCCCTCGGGGTCCTGTTCCCACTTCTCCTCTTGCCCCTCCTGGCCCAGCCTTAGATGCAGTCCTGCACGATTTCTTATGTTTTCTTACACCTTTCCCATCCTTTGTCAATGGTCGCTGTGTTGAAGTCCTTGCACCACCCAGTTCGAGTGTGCTTTCTGTTTCCTGGCGGGTCCCTGGCTGATCAACCCTGATCGCAGAGGGCCTGGGTACCAGGCAGGAGCTAACGTCTGGACTTAGGCACATGAGTAGGACACGGACCTTGCTCCTGGAATTGGAATTAGGGCCAGGACATGGAACCAGGGAGGCAGGGCCAAGCATGCCCTTGTGGAACTGGAGACGAGAATGGAGTAGAACCAGGAAGAAACCTGATCTGAGCCTGACAGGCCAGGACTCTGCTGGGGAGGCCCTCCTGGTCTTCCAGGGGACAAGACTGTTCACAGACACTGCAGGTGGGGTGCAAGGGTGGCCGCAGGAGCGAGAGAGGGGGCAGAGTCTGAGGAGGGCCAGAGCCATGTACCAAGCAGCCAGAGCAGCTGGACGTTTCAGTCCTTGCCCCTCGTGGCAGAGACTGACTGGCTGGCCGTTGAACCCATTTTGGTTTCCTCCTGGGCACACAGACCATGATTCCTGTGTGCTTGATTGAATCTGGCCAACGGAACGTGCGAGCCCTAAAACCTCCCCAACCACCCCGCACCTTTTGCCAGCTGTGATTAAGAGCAGTGCATGCACAATGACATCTATCATTCATTCACTCACTCACTCATTCATTCATTTCTTTCTTTCATTCCCTGAAACAAGACCTGAGGGTACAACCTCTCAAGGAGCCCACTCACATGCCCTTTTATTATGCCAGCTTATGACTGGAGACACGGTGGACCATTGCAATTGCCTGTTGAGACACAACAGAATTAGACCACATTAGTAAGGTACTTCAGCTGTAGATCCTGTGATGGCTGCAGCATAAAACACTGCATTAGGCTCCCTCTTCCAGCCTTTTTCCCTGCAAAAATGATCATTTTATCAAGTGCCCACTCTGTGCCAGGTACTTCTGAAACCTTATGCTGTGATAAATATGAACACGGGGGCTTATATAATGCTGTAACTAATTTGAGCCTTGTTTAGCAGCTAGGCAGCCTGAATCTTCTTATTAATATACAGGGAGTGGTTGCTGATAATAGACACATTATCAGGGACAAAGGCATCTTGGCAGTGTATGCTGAGGAATAGAGGAAATGTAAGAGTTCCAAGGAATTCTCCTGCTATCTTGGCATCCATACACATATATGGGGTTTTTTCCAGTGTTTATATCTGAAGAAGATCCTTAAAAGTAGACAGAAGCATGCATGCTCTGGGTATGTGCACTGGGAGATATTCCCCAGAGTCTGTTCCTCCAATGTGCTTTCATCATCATTTTATCTCACAGCATGAATCGTTTGCCCAGCAACTCCTGTGATCCACACAGTTTTTGATGTCCCAGGATAATTTATGAAGAAGGAAAAAACAAAAGCTTATACTTCATGAGTATCAATATTCATGGATACTAATTACAAAATGTACCTTTTTGAATTAAATATTTGTTTGAATGGAGGTTGCACAGAGACAAATGTTTTATCAGTAATTCCCTTGAGGCCATAAGTGGGTTTAAATTATTTTGTCCCTGTGGGAAGAAATATCCCTGGTATCAGAATCCCAATTTGAGTGAACAATGTGAAATGCTGCTTTTCCAAGGCAGTTGGGCAGGAGTGGGGTGGTGAAGGCAGAGGCAGGAGCTCCTGTGCCCTGGTTCCCTTGTACTAGAAATTTCATTACAGACACTTTTGCACATCAAATGCATTGTTGGATCGGAGTGTCACATGTTCCTTCACAGATGTTATTTCAGATTAAGCCACAGGTAGCAGGGAGTGGACGTGGCATGCATTTTCCTCTTCACTTGGTAGCATCCTAGCTCCCAGCAGTCATTTGCAGAGCAACATTACTTGCATAACAATTGAGCTGATCTGATATTTTAGGTTATGATGTCAAGATATATTATACTGCAGCCTACTGACTTAAAAAAAAAAAAACAGCCAAAGAAAGAGAATGATTAGGACCAAGTTGTGATTGAAAGAGACCTAAGGGAATGTCATCTGTTATGAGAATCTTAAAAGCGTCTAATGACCTGTTATTCCCAAGGGGTGCTTGCTACTGTGACGACTGCATTTATTTTTTACTAAACAAGCTTTGCATTTAATGCCATCTTTCTTTGTGGTCTAAGACCCATAAGAATGTATTTTACTTTTCTTTGAATGAACTACTTGGTCAACAATTTGTCATGCAGACGTCATCTTTCTTTATGCTTCTGTCACTATATTTAGTCTTATCATATATTAAGTGTATCTATGGATTCTTCTGTTAAAATACTTTTCTGTTTGAGAACATTTGACAGGCTATATCTTAAAGGCCAAACATCATCTTTACTTTTGTAAATATATTTTTTCTTCTTAAACTGAAGGTGTTGTCCCTGAACATTTTCATGGCATAGAGTATATTGAGCAAATCTTACAATTAAGGTAAACCTTGTGGAAACAGCAGCAGTGATTGTCAGCAAATCACAGTGGTTTTAGGATAACATATCATATGAATAATCCCACCTTCCTACATGGTAAACTCTGTAACAGCAGAGGCCTTTTCTGTTTGTTCATGGCTGTACATTAACAGGTATTCAATAAATATTTGTTGGATGGATAGATGAGTGGGTGGATGGATGGGTGGTTGGATGGGTGGATGGATGGATGAAGTAGATACGTGTGTGATTTGGGTTGAGGACTGTGCTTTCTTTGTCAGTCTAGTGTTAAGTCAGGTTGTTTTGCATCACTGAGCTTCACAAACATTTACTGGAAGTCAATGTCCTGCTGTTAATGTGAAGAAACGAAAGTGCAGAGGGCTAATGAACTCTTAGGAGGATGACACTGCTTTCCATTAAATCAAGCCAGTTTATTTTTTGGCTTAGAAAATGAGTTCAAATTTGACATTGCTTTCTCCAAAATGGTTGCAGTCTTTCAAATTAAAGGACTTTCCTGGAAATTGGAGAATAAATAAAAATGCACGGATCCTTGTTTTGGTGGGTCAACTCATGAGGATGGAAACAGACACGAAGACAGAAGTGACAGCCACTCTTCGTTGTCTTTGGGTATGAATTTCTTAGAGGACAAAATGGTTCTCCGCAGCCTTCAAAACAACATGGTTAGCTCAAGCCCAAGAAAGGCTACAAATAGGGCTGGGAAGCAGAAATAATGTATTATTCTATTGAGCACATTAACATTTGGGGAGAAAAGGATAGATTCTTTTCATACAGTTAGGCATCATTTTAACATGCACATTATAGGTGGTGGCTTTTTTTTTTTAAACAGAATTAAATGTAGCTATCCCCTAACAGGAGCAATTTCCCTTCATATTTCTTGCAGCTCTTGTCCCATGAGGCGACAGATGAGTATGTGATAGCAATACTGATTCCAGTGCTGAGATGCCATCTGATCCACCGGGAGAACTGGTGGATTCAAATCAATGTCAGCTCGTGCCTTCTGGGCAGTAGTCTTTCAGCGCAGGATTTGCTCTGTGGATCAGAAAAACAGCTGGCGACTCGCAATATGTTATACAAAAGACCTTTAAAATGTTTTGTTGTTTCCAGCTATGATGTAGTGTGAGTCACTTCAAATATTTTTTTTTATTTGTGCGCCTTTTTGATGGAACAAAATCCTGTTGAGCAACTGGTAAAAACATAACAGCAATTTAAACTGGTGTCTGTAGAATACTAAGGCTGAAAAGGGGCTAGCAATAAGTGTCTGCCTTAATGTACATTTTTTAATGTAAAAATTTTACCCATGGAAAGCATTTATTGGAAATCCTGTCCTGAAATTGCCTGTAAAATATAGGCATATGCCAAAACAATTAGTCTTTTTGGGTTATTTGGAATTCTTGGAAAAGAAGAACGTTCACCCAGTTATTTTGCTAAGTTGTGAGGTAGAGTTATCTGTTTCCAGGGTATGTTGTTTGTATATGACAGAATTTTGGAATTTCCTCTCTCTTTAAGATCAAGTTTTTTTTTTCCCCCATAAAAGATGTATAACAATTCCTATGAACATTAAAACATTTATTTGGGGAGGAAATACTCAATTTTTTTAACCCCAGAGCTAACCTTCTTCTCCTCACTGAGTTGTATTTTGTTTTTATGTTTTAGTTTTACATGGGTTTTTCTATGAAGCTTTTTTCTCACTTTTTAAAAAATATACATTTTATTTTCTCCCACTGTAGTCCAAGTTTCTGGTAACAATTAGGGTCACTAGTGCAGAAGTACTATGTATGTCTAGAAAAAGAGACAAAAAGGAAACTAGCAAAATTCTTGGGTGGTCTGGATTGCCTAAAAGAGAAGGGATTTGAAATTTTCTGAGTGTTTGGTAGATCTGAGTCCAGTTACTGAATATTTGGTATGAAATGGGTATCCCTAATCTGACGTGATTAGTTAAATGTCCACACCAAATTTGCAGAGCCAATGCCAGAATGATACCTCAGATGCATCAATTCAATAGCTATTTATAGTTTCCAAATTGATTTCTGTAGCTCTCGGTTAAATACTTTGATGAAATAACTAAATAGATGCCATCTCAGGCATCTCTGTGGATGAAGAACTATGTGAAGTATCATATTCAATATTTGCAGGGTGTGAGACTGTGGTCTTGTCAAGGAGACTCTTGTTACCTTTGACTACAAGGGTAATTAGCAGTTGGTGTTCAGTGTGCAAAGAATTTTGATTGATTGATTGATTGGGCTGTGTTTTAGGCCTTGTCAACACAGACAAAACAGACACGGAGTTCATCCACCTTGCATAGCTGTTGTTGTATGTACTTCAATATTCCAGCAATACTAATGTCCACTGTACACAATGACCTCTGATAAATTGAGGAAGCAATTCCTAAAGGAAGATGAGATTTAAAGAAGGAAAAACGTTACCAGACCAAAAGAGCATTTCTTGAAGTGTGTCCAGGAACACTAATTCTTGGAGGAATTAATAGGGTTTGGGAAGGAAAGTGGTAACCCAATAAAATGTTTGAGAAATGTTGAAATAAGCCACGTTAGCATGTTTTCTTTATTTTAGGACTCATCAGAGCTTTTAACATGTTATGAACGTTGTAAATCTGAAAGAGGGAGATAGAGCCAGCAGGGCTTCCCCAACTTGTTTAATGGAACACCTCCCCTGCATACCACTGCTGACTTTTTCCCCAAAGAATATTTTGAAAAACAACCTTCTGTGATATTTTCTTGGCAAATATGGAGTTAGAATTGAATATCATTAGAGATCATTAAATCCAGTTGTTTTTTGGCTTCGTGATTTTTTTTTACATATTGTTTATTGAAGGCCAGCTCTGTGCCAGACACTGAGCTAAGTACTTTTCCATATATTAAAATTGGCAATAACCCTATGAAGTAAGTGTTATTTTCCCCATTTAATGGATAAGGAACTGAAGCTCAGAGAAGCTTAGTAACTTTCCCAAGGTTGCAGAACTAGGAAGTGGTGAAGATAGAATCCAAACTTGGGCCAGTACTGATAACCATGACACTACAACAAATAGTATAAATAAAATATGCAAAAATTGTGTGCTTATGTATTTGATAGAAAGATGGATCAGAGCTTTCATCTGATCCTCAAAAGGATCTACGACCTAAAAATTTCAAGAATCAATGAATCCAATCCTCAATGTTTAGAGACCCAGAGCAATGATATCATTTTCTACCGCTAATTAGTGAACAAAAAGGAACTAGAACCATAGTCTTTTGACTGCCCTTTGGTGATAATGTGCTATATTATAATGGTTGATGGCTTTTAAATTAGTTGATTTCAGAAAATTAAGGAAGACAATATTACTTTTTAAAGTTTAGAGCCATTTTGTGAATTTGCTGTTAACTTCATTGATTCATGATGAAGCACTGCAAATGTTTCATACCAAAACACCAGACTATAAATACAAAATAAATTTAAAATATTTAAAATTATCTGAATGTCAAAGTGAGTGAGAAAATATGGTATCCAGGAAAAATAATATCAAACTTGCATTTGAATAAAAAATAGCTCAACTGAAGTAGAACCTAGGCTTTTATTTTTGAAGATCAAAGCATAAGTCCAGCTTTACTTATAGGCATAATAGTCACCACTGTAGTGTGATTTGAGATGGGGCAATACCATCTTGCTACATGGTCTAAATTTCTACTCTTACATACATTATATTGCATTAAGGCAATGTGTTTCAGTAGCCATCTGTTTAAATGAAAATAACTCTGGAGCAGAAATACATAAAACAGGTTCTCAAATATTAAGCCCAGTGTGAGGTTGGACCTGGCATATCTCTTTTTATTGGAGTCAGGAAAGATAAATTTTGATGGAAGGAGGCTCATATGGAAATGGTCAGAAAATGAAAGAGTGCCTGAGGCAGGCAATCTGAGTCAAGGCAGAAATTTATTCCTGAATAAAGAGATGTAGGAAGTGTGATCACCCAGAGGAAAGACAATCCTAGCAGGAGATGCTGGACAGTACTAGACAGTATTCAATATCTTACCTTTCAGTGATACAAGCCAGTCTCCGAAATTACCTCTTTACTATACAGCAACATATATCTACAATCTTCTCGGCTTTTATAAATTGTTACACTTTAAAAAATGGCTGGGAAAAGGAAAGTCTGGAGGAATATAACTCTAACGCTGTCCTTGACCAGATCTCATCAGGTATAGCAGCTGCTGTGTATGTAAGAGAAGTGAGGGATGACTGGAAAATAAAATAAGTTGTTCCAATGTGATCTCCTGAAATAGACAGAAGACTTGCAATTTCACACCAAGATCCACAGCCTGGCCTTGTTTTCTGGTTGCAAATCTGAAATAGCAGTAATCCATCTGTCAGCCTGACATCTCTTTATGCTCCCTTTCAATCACTCCCAGAAGAAAATAATTTTTTGAGATTGATTCTGATTTTCGGAGCTTTCTTATTGCCTATCACTTTAAAGACATTAGAAGATAGTAGCAAATTTCATTTTCTCTCATCCTGTAGGTTTTTAAAGTTGGAATTTTACCCATTCTATTTGGGTCCTAAGAACTGTAATATAACTTATAGACAACTGATTAATAAATTAACTGTAGAACAACTATTCTTTTTGTCTTTACATAAATCCTAAAAGATGATAGAATCAGTTTATTCATTCACCAAACAAACATGAACCAAGCACATAATAGGAAATTGGAAAATGAGATTCTGAAGAAGGAGATATCATTCTGCGTTGAACAAGGCTGGATAAGAAGAAGCAAGACCAAGAGTCTAACTGAGAATGAAGATGACCCCTGTGTGGATGCAACGGCCAGTAAAATAGGTGCCAGATAGATTCAACTGGAAACAGTGATGATTGATTTAGGAAAATCAGCTACATGTGAAGGGCCAAGAGGTTAATTGATGTCAAGGCATGAGGAGACCAAAATCTGGGAGATGCATCATCAGTTGCCATATAAGGAAGCAGAGTTCATGACTTCAGATCCTAAAGAAGAAGGTCTTCGCTTTCCATCTGACTTTGTTTTGCCTGTTGGGTTGGGATGACCCTGAGCGACGCCTCATACACCAAAAAGCTCAAAAATTGACTCCGGATTCCAAGTTTCGGAAGAGAGTCATTCATATAATGCCAAAGTGCCACATCAAAATGTGCAACAGAATGTAGACAGTGGCGCCACGAACTAAAGATTTTAAAGTCCTCTGAGCACGATGCCATGCAACCAAGCTTGCTTCTTGGTTCTAAGTGTCTTAGAGGGTAGCTCCATCAGAGTGAACATGATTATACAAGAATCCTATAGAGGAGTGAGAAGATCAAGCCTTAAAAGGTACTATATTTATCACTTTATTTGGAGGTAAAAAGTATTGTTGATTTGGCTTGGTTTGATTTGGTTTGGTTTTTGTTTGTTTTAGGGCTTTGGGCTATAAAAAAGTTTTTCATATTGTGATTCAAAAACATTCACTCCTTTAAAAGCTGGTTTCAATTTTTATCCTCACATTCTTTTGGTTCCTTTTATTAGAATTCCAGCTTACAACCTAATTCTATTAATATTTATAGATTGCACATGAATAGAAAATTAGCTAATAGGGACCAACTATAAAGTCCTATACTTTGCTCTTTAACTTTGCAATTTGATTCATGATATCTTGTAAACCTTTGACGTCAACTGACAATATGATAAATTTACAAAAATCTGTCTGAATTTGGAGGCCTTCGCATATCTTCTGATTGAAATTAATTATACTCCCCTCCTGTACCTGTTGCGTTGTTTCATGTTGTCATATATTAGTTGAATGCGGGTACACATATCTATCACTTCGCTTAGATTGAGAGCTTCTTCAAGACAGAAATTGGGTCATTCATCTTCGGATGATCAATGGTAATCATACAGTCTGGTATATAATTAATGTTCAGTGCGTTTCTAATGACTCCAGGAGAGTACAGATGATATCATCATAGTAATAAGCAAGAGTAACTCTTTGTAAAGACATGATTTTAATACTTGGGAAATGAATGTTGCCTTGAACGAGCGGAGAAAGTGAGAGCAAGTGTGAGAAAACAGAAACAAAAAGAAAGGAGTTTATGACAGCCTAGGAATTATTTGGTTGGAAGAAAACAAATGTTCTGTCATATATCGTGAAGATAATACAGAGAAAGAGCAGCTTAAATTTTTTTAGTGGAATAAATAAGTATAGTGTATAGTTTCCATTGTGGGGTAGTCATGCGTTTTACATTGTGGCGTAGTCATGTCTTTCTCACAGTTATGGACGGTTAGGTATGAACAGGGAACAATTAAGTATCTGAGTTGCCCATGTTTTACCTGAAATGGCAGCGAAGTAACCATGCACACCTAGGAGATTAGGGGACATGGATGATAAGGAATTTTTTTTTCAGTTTTTTTACAACTTTATTGAGATATAATCTGTCATAAAGTTCACCTGTTTAAAGTATACAACTCAATGGTTTTAGTATATTTGCAGAGTTGTGCAACCATCACTTTAACCTAATTGCATCATTGTAATCTAATTTCATAACAATTTCATCATCCCCCCCAAAAAATCACTCCCCGTTCTCCCCTCACTAACTCCTAAATCCTAGGTAACCACTAGTCTACTTTTCTCTATAGATTTGCATATTATGGACATGTCACATAAATGGGATCATATAATATGTGGTCTTTTGTAATTGGCTTCTTTCACTTGGCATAATGTTTTTGAGGTTTGCCTATGTTGGATCATGGATCAGTACTGCATTCCTTTTTATTGTCAAATAATATTCCATTGTATGAATATGTCACATTTTGTTTAATCAGTTGACAAACATTTGGATTGTTTCAGTTTTTGGTTATTATGGCCCATTTGTTGAAATCAATTGGTCATAAATATATGGGTTTATTTCTAGACTCTCAATTATATTTCATTGATTTATATGTCTATCCTTATGTCAGTACTACAGTGTCTTGATTACTGTAGCTTTATAATAAGTTTTAAAATTGGGAAATGTGAGTGTTTCAACTTCGTCCTTCTTTTTTATGATTATTTTGGCTATTTGGGTCCCTTGCATTTCCATATGAATTTTAGGATCAGGCTCTCCTTTTATACGAAAAAAGGCAGGCAGTTGGTATTTTTATAGAGATTCCATTGAATCTATAAAGGAATTTGGAGAATATTGCCATCTTTATAATATTAAGTCTTCCAGAAGAGTAATATCAGCAAAATGGAGGAATATAGGAGTTTTCTACCCTCATCTCCCCACAGTGCACCAATTTAGACAACCACTCATGGACAAGAGTACCTTTTTGGGAGTCCAGGAGTCCATTGGAGAAGTTCCAGCATGCTATTGGACCAAAAATACAAGAATCGATGCATCGAAGAGGGTAAGAAGAGCAGTTTCATTTTACCCATATCATCTCTCCCCTGAGGTGGCATAGTTCAATGACAAGAGAGACCCCGTTGGCCCATGATTCTGTCCACAGGGGAAGTGGAGAGCATAGTGAGTGAGCTCCTGGTGTCCCCAGCTGTACAGGATATTGCTCAAGAAGCCAAACTCTTTCTCATCCCACTCAGAATACTTAAGGTGTCAACATGACTGAGTAGCTGGGAGAGGAAGGGAGCAAGGAAGAGAGACAGGGACTCACAGCAACCAAGGCTAGAAGCTCATCAAAGGGCCATGTACCCTATTAACCATTTTCTCAGACTCCATCAAGTGGCCCTCTTACAAGTCACTTGGGATGCCTCATCTGCAGGCCAATCTCGATGGCCCATGAGGACCCCCAATGTTCTGCATGGCTCACCTCCACACACACTGTGACTGGCTCCCTGTGCTTGTCCCCTTCCCCAAGTCCTCCTCCCAATAGCCTGTGAATGCAAGCCTTTGCAGATTGTTGGGGAGCATGCACAGTCAGCCAGATTGCCTCTGCAATATTGGGAGAAGGCACACAAACTTGTGCATTTTTCCCCCAGGGCACCACCCTAGGGGAAAAAACAGAGGCACTCAGCACCTTCTGTAATTCTGTGAGATCGAGAGGAGGTGTACAACCTTAAGAATTCCCCTCCAAGAGGGAAAAAGAGGGCTGGAATGGGTGCATCCACAGAAAAGGTCTGAGAAAGCAACAGAATCCCTAGCTGGGCTGATGAAGGTGTTTCCCTCCCAATGCCAGTTAGTAAAGACTAGAGGTGACTGCTTATTTAGATGCAAAGATAGCAATTCAAGCCTTCAAGGAATATGAAAAACTATGGAAACTTGACACCACCAAAAGAATACAATAATTTTCTAGTAATTGATCCCAAAGAAATGGAGATTTACAAATTGTCTTACAAAATATTCAAAGTAATTGTTTTAAGGAAGCGCAGTGAGCTAAAAGATAAACACAGACAGCTAAACAAAAATCAGAAAAACAATACATAAAAAAACAAGAATTTTAACAAAGATATAAATTATTTTAAAAAAAGGAAATTCTAGGATACAATGAATGAAATGAAAAATGCAATAGAGAACTTTGATAGCAGACTTGGTCAAGTAGAAGAAAGAATCTGTGAACTTGAAGATAGGTCATTTGAAATTATCCAGTCAGAGGAGAAAAAAGAAAAAAAGTATGAAAGGGAATAAAGAAAGCTTATGGGATTGATGGGTCACCACCAAAAAACCTACACACACATGCACACACACATACACATTATGGGAGTCTAGGAACAACAATAAAGACAGAAAGAAAAATAAATTTATTTAAGGAAATAATGTCTAAAAATTTTCTAAATCTTGGACAAGATATAAACATCCATGTACATAAGGCTCAAAGGTTCCCAAGTAGGTTCAACCCAAAGAGGGCTTCACAGAGACACATTATAATCAAATTTTCAAAAAGCAAAGAGACAAACAATTTTGAAATCAGTATGAGAAAAGACTTGTCACACACAAGGGAATCTTCATTATACTGTCAGAAGATTTCTCAGTAGAAATCTTGCAGGGCAGGAGAGAATGGGATGATATATTCAAAGTGCTAAAAGAAAACAACTGTCAACCAAGAATACTTTACCTGGCAAAGCTGTCCTTCAAAAATGAAGGAGAGATAAACACTTTCCCAGACAAACAAAAGCTGAGGGAGTTCATCAACCCTAGACCTGCCTTACAAGAAATGATCAAGAGAGTTCTTCAAGCTGAAGTAAGAGGACACTAATTAGTAACATGAAAGTATAAAACTCACTGGTCAAGGTAAATAAGAGTAAGTATAGTCAAGTTCAGAGTACTCTAATACTGTAATAACAGTGTATAAATCACCTTTAACTCTAGCATAACAGTTAAAATATGAAAGTATTAAACATAACTATAGCTACAATAATTTGTTATGGATACACAATATAAAAAGAAATAAATTGTGATGTTTAAAACATAAAATGTGGTGGGAGAAAGTGAAAGTATGGAGTTATTGTACTCAATTGAAGTTAAATTGTTGTAAGCTTAAAATAGAACTTTATGTTCGGGCGCAGTGGCTCATGCCTGTAATCCTAGCACTCTGGGAGGTCAAGGCAGGAGGATTGCTTGAGCTCAGGAGTTTGAGGTTGTAGTGAGCTGTGATGACACCATTGCACTCTGCCCTGGGGCGACAGAGTGAGACTCTGGCTCAGAAATAAATAAATAAAATAAAATAAAATAGACCTTTATAGCTGTACAGTGTCATATGTAATCCTCATGGTAACCAAAAAGGAAAAACCTATAGTAGACACACAAAATATAAAGAGAAAGGAATCAAAGCATACTACTGTGAAAAAAAAAATCATCAAATCATAAAGGAAGATAGCAAAAGAGAAAGAAAGGAATATAAGAATGACAAAACAGTCATAACACAATTACCAAAATGTCAGTAGTAAAATCCTGACCTATCAATAACTACTTTAAATGTAAATGAACTGAATTTCTCCATACAAAAGACATAGAGTGGCCAAATGGATTAAAAAAAAATAAGACCCAGCTATATGCTTCCTAGAAGACACTCATTCTAGCTTTAAGTCACAAATAGGCTTATTGTAAAGGGATGGAAAATGATATTTCATAATCTTTTGGAAACCAAAAGAGAGCAGAGGTAGCTATACTTATATTAGACAAAATAAACCTTAAGTCAAAAACTAAAATAAGAAACAAAGAAGGTCACTATATGATGATAAAGGAATAATTTCATCAAGAGGATATAACAATTATAAATATGTATGCATCTAACATCAGAGCATATAAATATATAAAGCAAATTTAACGTATCTGAAGGGAAAAATAGACAACAATGCAATAATTCTTGGGGACTTCATTATCCCATTTA
Source organism: Daubentonia madagascariensis (assembly GCA_023783475.1). Taxonomy (NCBI): domain Eukaryota; kingdom Metazoa; phylum Chordata; class Mammalia; order Primates; family Daubentoniidae; genus Daubentonia; species Daubentonia madagascariensis. The sequence goes on along the minus strand of JAKFHU010001815.1, from coordinate 18,816,616 downwards.
CAATAATGGCTAGATCATCCAAGCCAAAAAAAAAAAATTAACAAAGAAGCATTGGACTTCAACTATACTTTAGACCAAAGGGACCTAATATACATATACAGAACATTGCATCTAACAGCAGAAGAATACAAGTTTCTCAAGCACATACAAAACATTCTGCCAGGATACATCATATGTGTCTTAGCCCATTTAAGCTGCTATAACAAAAGCCATAAACTAGATGGACTTTAAGCAACAGAAATTTATTTCTCACAGTTCTGAAGGCTGGGAAGTCTAAGATCAAGGTGCCAGCAAATTTGCTGTTTGGTGAGGGCCCACTTACTGATTCCTGGATAGCTGTCTTTTCACAGTGTCCTTACTAATGGAAGAGGAAAGGGCTTCTTATATAAGGGCACCAAACCTACTCATCAGGGTTCTACCCTCATGACCTAATCACCTCTCAAAGGCCCCCACCTCCTAATATCATCACATTCATGATTAGGTTTCAATATGTGATATGTGGGGAGACATAAACTTTCAGATCATAGCAATATGTTAGGCCACAAAACAAGTCTTAACAAGTTTAAAAGTATTGAAATCATATCAAGTATCTCTTTCAACCATAATAGTAAGAAACTAGAAAGCAGTAGCAGGAGGAAAACTGGAGAATTCACAAATATATGGAAAGTAAAACACACAATTCTGAACAAACAATGAGTCAAAGAAGAAATCAAAAGAAAAACCAAAAAATATATTGAGACAAATGAAAATAGAAACCTAACATACCAATACTCATTATAAAAATCAGTTCTATGGGGGAAGTTTATAGCAATAAATTCCTACATTAAAAAAAAGAAAAATCTCAAATAAATAACTTAACTTTAAGGAACCAGAAAAAGAAGAACAAACTAAGCCTAAAGTTAACAGAAGACAGAAAATAACAAAGATTAGAGCAGAAATAAATCAATACTAGAAAAACAATAGAAAAGATCAACAAAACTAAGAGTTGGTTTTTGAAAAGATAAGTAAAATTGACAAACCTTTAGCTAGACTAACCACGAAAAAATGAGAGAAGGCTCCAATAAGTAAAATAATACATGGAAGAGGAGAGATTACAACTAAGACCACAGAAATACAAAGGGTCATAAGAGACTACTATGAACAACTATATTCAAAGAAATTGGGTAACCTAGAGTAATGAATGAATTCCTAGACACATACAGTCTACCAAGACTGAATCATGAAGAAATGGAAAATCTGAATAGATCAATAACAAGTAAGGATATTAAATCACTAATCAAAAATCTCTCAAAAAAGAAAAGGCAAGGACCAGATGGCTTCACTGGTGAATTCTACCAAACATTTAAGGAAGAATTAATACCAAGTCTTCTCAAACTCTTCCAAAAAATTGAGGAGGAGGGAAGACTCCCAAACTCATTTTACAAGGCCAGCATTACCTTGATACCAAAGCCAGCCTAGGACACTACAAGAAAAGGAAACTACAGGCTAGTGTCCCTGATGAACACAGATGCAAAAGTCCTCAACAAAATACTAGCAAACCAAATTCAACAGCACATTAAAGAACATACATCATGATCAAGTGAGACTTGTCACTGGGATGCAAGGATGGTTCAACATAGACAAGTTAATAAATGTAATACACTACGTTAACAGCAGGAAGGATAAAAACCATATGTTCATCTCAATAGACTCAGAAAAAGCATTTGACAAAATTCAATATCTTTTTCTGATTAAAAACTTTTAACAAACTAAATACAAAATGAATATACCTCAGCATAATAAAGGCCATATATGATAAGCCCACAGCTAATATCATACTCAATAGTGAAAAGCGGAAACCTTTCCCTCTAAGATCAGGAACAAGACAAGGATATCCATTCTCACCATTCCTATTCAACGTAATACTGGACATCCTAGCCAGAGTAATTAGGCAAGAGAAAGAAATAAAGGGCATTCAGATTGTAAAGGAAGAAGTAAAACTGTCTGTGTTTGCAGATGACATAATCCTAGAAAACCCTAAAGACTCCACCAAAAACCTATTAAAACTAATAAACAAGGACTAGACTCTGGAAACATAAAGATGAAAAAAACACTGTCCCTGCTCTCTAGGTGCTTATGGCCTGGTGGGGAACGCATGGATACAAATGGAAACTACACCATGTGAGAGATGCCATCGGTGGCATCACCGGGTGTGGTGAAATTGCTGATAAGTGAGTAATTGGTCCAACTCAGATAGTTAAAAGAGATAACATTTGCATCGATCATAGAAGTTTATTTCAGTTTTTAAGAATGTGAGAAAGAAGCACGGGCAAAGATTTCTAGAGAGCAGCAGCAGACTGTGAAACATGGGCATTGCATGCTATAATTAGGAACCAGTCTGTTGCCAAGGACAGGCTCTACGGGGGTAGGGAAGTTGCAGGGGTAGAGAAAGAGTGGCAAGAAATAAGTATGAAAATACGGCTTGAGCAGAATGCCATCTCAAGGAGCTTGGAATCAATCCAGGGGGCAATGAAGAGCATTATAAACAGTGGACTAATAAGTTCACATTTGCTTTCGCAAGCTGACTCTGGCAATCCTGTGCAAGGTAGACTGGAGGAAAGGGACAGGGACAGGAGATAGTGAGGGTCTGGGCTAAGACAATGGTGGTGGCACTCAAAAAGGAGAGGGTAAAACTGAGACACTATTTATCGTGCAGCTGGGATGAAAACTGAAATGTCTCAAAGATGGAGTCAGAAGTTAAAGGACAACAAGGTGTGATGGGAAGAACGGTAAACGAAGTCTGCAAACCTGAACTCAAGCTCCGGCTTAGCTGTATGTCCTTAATCAAATATTTAACTCCTCTGTTCCTGGTTCCTCAGTTATAAAATGAGAGACACTAAATGGAGTATCTCAGAGATCTACTTTCAGAACTAAAATACAGAAGAAGAAGAAAGAAGAGGAGGAGGAGGAGAGAAATTGAGATCACTTATGTAGATGTTACCATCAAAGACAAAGATGACGAAAGAAAATAGTGCCATTGGAAGAGAATAATTTAAGAGAGTTTTGTTTTAGGAAAGAAAATGTCTTGTAGAAAAATTTAAAGTTACACATTTTTAGGTGTCCAGGATGTCCAAATCCTGGCACTTGTTCTTTTTTACCTATAGGGTTCTCTCCCAAGGAACACCCACAAAAGGATCAATAAGCAAATAAGAAATCCAGTATCAATTTTATCTCTATCTGGGCAACTGCCTGAAAATCCAAGGGAAAGCTAGATGGCAGAAGGGGTTTTGGGCAAAGAAGAAAGAGAATCTCTTGTGTCCCACCCAGAATCTAGACCTTGGGATCCCGTGCTCTTATGTGGGAGTGGGTGTATGTGCAGATGCACTCTCATGTTTGGGGTGTTGGTGGGTGGAGGGAGAGGGAAAAGGAGAGGCCAGCGGTAGGGGAGAGAAAGACAGAGAGCCTGAGTGCCTTGGGCATGCTCACCTGTCCAGTATCAGGTTGGACTGAGCCCAGACACCCACTATATTTCTGCGCACTGATATTGATCATTAGCGGAACATGGCCCCATGAATAACAGATTCAATCAGATAAGCAGCTTCTCTCCCTGTGAGAACTAGTTCAGAAATAAAGAGAAGAGCCGGCTAGAAAGGATTCATCCGACAATCCACTGAGTTCTGACTGCTCCACCAACCAGCCATTCCCCATCTCTCTCCCTCTCCTCAGGCTTCCCTATGCCCTGAGACACAACAGTATGGAAATTGGGCCAATTAATAATCTTGCAATAGCCTCTCAGTGTTTAAGTGAAAGGAAGAGTAGCATGTCTCTCACTGTAAATCAAAAGCTGGAAGTGATTAAGCGTAGTGAGGATGGCATGTCAAAAGCCAAGACAGGCTGAAAGCTAGGCCTCTTGCACCAAATATTTAGCCAAGTTGTGAATGCAAAGCAAGAGTTCTTGAAGGAAATTAAAAGTGTGCAAACACGTAAATGATAAGAAATCAAAACAGTCTTATTGCTGATATGGAGAAAATTTGAGTGGCAGATAGAAGATCAAACCAGCCACAACATTCCCATAAGCCGAAGGCTAATCCAGACCAGGGCCCTAACTCTATTCAATTCTATGGAGGCTGAGAGAGGTGAGGAAGCTGCAGAAGAAAAGTTGGAAGCTGGCAGAGGTTGGTTCGTGAGATTTAAGGAAAGAAGTCATCTCCGTAACATAAAAGCGTGAGGCGAAGCAGCAAGTGCTGATGTAGAAGTTGCAGCAAGTTATCTAAAAGATCTTGCTAAGATCATTGATGAAGGTGGCTACATTAAACAACAGATTTTCCATGTAGACGAAGCAACCTTCTATTGGAAGAAGATGGCATCTAGGACTGTCATCACTAGAGAGAAGAAGTTAATGCCTGGCTTCAAATCTTCAAAGGACAGGCTGATTCTTTTGTTAGGGGTTAATGCAGCTGGTGACTTGAAGTTGAAGACAATGCTCATTTACCATTCCAAAAATCCTGGCGCCCTTAAGAATTATGTTAAATCGACTCTGTCTGTGCTCTGTAAATGGAACAACAAAGCCTGGATGACAGCACATCTGTTTACACCATAGTTTACTGAATATTTTAAACCTACTATTGAGATCTGCTCAAACAAAAATATTCCTTTCAAACTATTACTGCTCATGGACAATGCACCTGGTCATCCAAGAGCTCTGATGGAGATGTACAAGGAGATTCATGTTGTTTTCATGCTTGCTAACACAGCATCCATTCTGCAGCCCATGGATCAAGGAGTCATTTCAACTTTCAAGTCTTATTATTTAAGAAATATATTTCATAAGGCTCTAACTGCCATAGATAGTGATTTTTCTGATGGATCTGGGAGAAGTCTATTGAGAACTTTCTGGAAAGGATTCACCATTCTAGAAGCCATTAAGAACATTTGTGATTCATTGGAGGAGGTCAATATATCAATATTCACAGGAGTTTGGAAGAACTTGATTCCAGCCCTCAGGGATGATTTAGAGGGGTTCAAGATTTTAGTGGAGAAAGTAACTGTGGATGTGGTGGAAATAGCAAGAGAACTAGAATTGAAAGATGTGACTGAATTGCTGTAATCTCATCATCAGACTTAACCAGATGAAGAGTTGCTTCTCATGGATAACCAAAGTGGTTTCTTGAGATGGAATCTGCTCCTGGTGAAGATGCTATGAACATTGTTGAAATGACAACAAAGGATTTAGAATATTACATAACCTTAGTTGATAAAGCAGTGGCAGAGTTTAAGAGGATTGACTCCAATTTTGAAAGTTCTACTCTGGGTAAAATGCTGTCAAACAGCATTGTGCAGTACAGAGAAATCCTTTTGTGAAAAGAAGAGTCAATTGATGCAGCAAACTTCATGGTTGTCCTGTTTTAAGAAATTGTCATAATTAGCCCAACCTTCAGCAACTATCAACATCAAGGCAAGATCCTCCACCATCAAAAAGATTACTACTTACTGAAGATTCAGGTGATCATTAGCATTGTTTAGCAATAAAGTATTTTTTTGTAAATATATATACATTATTTTTTAGATATAATACTCTTGCACACTTAATACACTACAATATAGTATAAACATAACTTTTATATATACTGGGAAACCAAAAAATTTGTGTCACTGACTTTATTTGCTTTGTGTCACTCACTTTATTTGCTTTATTGTGGTGGTCTGGAACCAAACCCACAATATTTCCAAGTATGCCTGTATGTGAAAATATTTGAGATAGCATTATACATAATAGCAATATTAGAAACTATCTAAACATCCAACTGCAAAGGATTGATTAAATAAATACTGTTCTGTCCACTTGATGAAAGCTACTCAGCTAATATTATAATTTGGTATGATGACTAGATGGCAACATGTGAACATCTTTAGTTTACTACTAAATGAAAAAGTAGAATATAATCCAAGATATTAACTATGATTATCATGTTAAATGTGGATATGAAATATACCAAAATAATATGGAGGTCTCAAAATGGTGACATTTTTGGTGATATTTTTTCCCTTTTTAATTTTTCAACTTCTCATAATATACTTATATTGCTTTCATGATTTTAAAGGTATTTTAAGTCAAAATGTCAAGAAGTAGTTAGACATGTCCAAACTTAGGACTGATGATTTGTATTTAGGATTATTTGCCACAGAATTGTAACCATAGTGGCCAAAATCTTTGAAGAATAGAATAGAGAGAGAGAAGACCAGAGTAGGCCAATAGGGAGCTATGGAGTGTTCCATCTTTGGAGGAGGAAAGGAATTTGGTGAGCAGAGTTGATGGATGAGTAGCTAGGAAAGACAGCACTGAAAAGTGTGTGTCTGCAGGCGGTGCTGAGAAAGGGTGGAGTTTAGGTTTATCACACCTTGAAAAAGGCCACGGAGAAAAGGAACTGAATAAAGGACTCACCTATTCGCTAAGCATTTCCTACCAGGGACCTTCAACAAAGCCAAACTGGCTTTTATAACTCAACTCAAGTACAAATTATTTTTTAAAGTTAATTCCTATGGTTTACACTGTGATATTTTAACATGAGTAATGGAGTTTAGAAACTGCAACAAAAGGGATTTGAGTTGTGATAAAATATTTGTAAGCCTCTCCTGATAACCTTGGTACTGAAAGAGACTCTGCTCTCCCGTGTCAGAGAAGGTTCTGGACCGTCCTTCCAGCAGCATTTTATCATCAGAAAACGGCTCACTTCATAAGGTTTATAACCTTCCATAAAACTGCAGAACATTTTATTCTTTTTTCATTAAGCCACCTTTGGAATCATTTTGGTCCCTGTATAGTCTCTTATTTAATCTGTTTTTTCATAGACTAAAGGGAGAAAAAATTCTATCAGTGGTCAAAATAGTAATTAGATAGTATAAGTCACAGCCTAGTGGCTTGAAGGCATGCATACTTACTAGTTATCTTCTCCATCTGCCTTCATCAGTGAATTATTTTAATCCCAAACACATCTTTACCTTCTTCTTAAACAAAAAGAAATTACCAAACCAAGCATTTTTCCAATTACAAGAGTTACTAATGTTTGTATTCTTTTCTATTATAGCATCATTCCCATGGTGTGAAAGCTCTTTTACCAGACTCTAAAGAAAGCATGAATTAATAAAACATCAAGAGATTTTGTTTCTTATATTGAAAATTCCTACATTTGCATAAAATCAACAACTGAATCTTTTGGAAATAAATTTAATCACAAGGTGAAGACCATTAAAAGAGAGAAACCCACTACAAAATAAATCTTAAAACCACATTTGGGTTTAAAATGAGGAAAATATCAGTCCTACTTATTCCTAAAGGATTTTTTAGAAAATCTTTTAATTAATGACAGCCCTCAGGGCACTGAGCAATTGTTAATTAAAACAAGGAGAAAAGGAAGAGGAAGTAGGCAAAAAATGCTAAGATGAACACATTTCCTTTTCTCTGCAGGGGAATAACATTACCAAGCAACATTAATAAATACGAATACTATTGAGAGAAAATATATAAAAATTTTTTTTTTAAATCTATCTAGCTTGGCATACACTAGCAGGTGCATAAATTAATTGGGGTGCTTCAAGAATTATACACCGCAGGGTGTCACCTTTTGTCAAATTGAGTAGTGGTAGCCATCACCCCACCCACGACAGGATGGATTGCTTCTTTCTCAGTGCAAGCTGACTTCTGGCAGGGGGTAGTGCCTGATCAAAGGTCTTATAAGGGATTTCATTCACTTACATTCTGGCAATGGGCAGGCATTCACGTGGACAACCACCATCATTATAAAACATTTCTTAAATGGTTAGAGTTAGGAGCTAGACTCACCGCCTATTCAATTCATTGGCTTTTCCCTTTTCAACCATTAAATTTTTACTTAAAAAAATAATTATTAGGTCTTTTTGTTCACCCACTGCGTTTACCTAATTTGGGCAGGTTAGTAACATTTTACAGGTCCTTCCCTACCACTTTCTCCTGGACCCCACATGAAAAAAGCTTTTATCTTCCTCATGTGCTCAGAAATCTACTTAACAAGCAGGGCTTTAGAAGCCAAGAACAAAAAAGAAAAAGTAAGAGGATCTGTTTCTTACTTTATTTGGAAGGTGATAGAAGCCAGAATCCCATAGGCTGTATGTTTAATATGAATAAAGTCATTCTTAGAAATTAGTACAATCTGGGATAGTTTTTCCCAATTTTTCTGTGTCCCCAGTTTTATGTAATTTTATAGGCTTTTTATCAAAGTTGTTTTTCAAAAATAGAACTCAACCCCTTAGGGTTTGGGGTTTTTTTTCCCCCTTTAGTCTATGTGCCTGCTTCCCTTTGATGTTCTGCATGTGAGGATGTCAGGGTCAGCTCATGGGGCCAGTGTCATTTACGAAATTTCTCAGATGCCAGCTAAGATCAGTAGCTAGGAGACAACTTTGAATTTCATTTTGCTGTTTGTAGTCAAAATATATTCTTCACCACAGATAAGGTCTTACCTCCCCAGCTCTCTGTCTCTAAATGAACAGGCTCTAGGTAATCAGAAAGCTATATTCTATATTAAAAAAAAAAAAAGCTGCTTGTTTAGCCAATAGCTGGTCAAGTATACATACCAGCGTAAAAAAAATAATGTATTTTCTTTTTTCCTTGCAATAATAATATCTGCTGAAAAACTCCTGATTTTCCTCAGATGACCTAAAAACCTTTGTTTGTTGCTTGTGCTAGTGTGGTAGCTAAATGAGGCTATTTACAAGGGCACAAAGGACAATTAATTATCTAACTCATCTATACTGTATCACTTTTTTGTTCTCTTCGGTTGTGCATGGTATCTACTAATGATTAATTGGGAGTAGTAATTTACATATTATTTAAAAAGAAAAATTAAAAGAAAACATTTTGCTACGTTTTTCAAAGTGGACCTACATGAGAATCACCAGGGGTGCTCATTAAAAATGCTTTCTTGGTTCTCTTCCCTGACTTCACAAATCTGGGGGCAGGGCCCAGGAATCTATTGTTTTAACAAGTGATTGTCATGCATACTCAAGTGCCAGAGCCACCGATAGGCCAAATGTTTTTATAGGATCACGTGATTTTTTAGTGTCTTATATAATACATAAGAATATAATATAGTATATAGTATATGTAGTATATATGTTATATACTATGTTTTATTGATTTTTACTTATATATAAACATGTATTGTTAATACATGTAGTTATGATATATAACTGCAAATATATATGAAACTCTATTTCTATTTCTCAGTAGTAGCAGGTACATCAGACTCAAATAGAACCCAGAGTCAAGGTCCTGGAATTTGGGCCATGAATGGACAGCAGAGTCAGGGCAGGTTACAATACCAAGGTGGGATACAGGAGGAGGAGGAAGAGGAGGAGGAGGAGGAGGAGGAAAAGGAGGAGGAGGAGGAGGAGGAGGAAAAGGAGGAGGAGGAGGAGGAGGAAGAGGAGGAGGAGGAAGAGGAGGAGGAAGAGGAGGAGGAGGAGCGTGATTCCCGGTCTGGCAAAAGACAGCAGGCAGATAAAACTCCGAGACCTCCTTCCAGTGAGGCCCAAAACACCATTAACCACATGCCAGGGGGATTTTTAAACTACTGGAATTGGAGGTGACCTATTTACACTTATTCCCAAACCTGCTGTCTTGGGCCATTCCAGTTTAGACTAGACTTCGATAAAGAGCTGTTGAGGTTCTGAAATTCAAGAATTGTTTCTCACCTCCTTGTGACCTGTAAAGAGATGTCATTATCTGGGTCCACCCACATTCATTTGGGAGTTCATTAAATAGAACTTTGCGGTAAAATCTAACGGGTGTCCCATAGGGACTAGGTGTGGAATGGGGGTGGAATTATTTTTAACTCCCGTTTTATTTCAAGTAAGATAGGCGGGAACTTTTCCAGAAAAATTTAAAGACGCTTTTACCTCTCCAAGTTTTTTCAGCCCACCTCAATTCCATTGGTGTTTTCACTAGCTTACCTCTGGGATAACGCATTTGATCTCAGTGAGTGTGAATACACCCTTCCAAGTGCTTTGTGCACGCTGATACACTAGCTCTCTTTAGACTTTTGCTAATCAGAAATTGCTGAAGAAAGAAATTTATGAGCTGTTTCAAATTGCTTACGTCCTAAGACCTTTGTGACTATGATGGATTTATTGACACAGCTTGGAGAAAGGTTTTAATCTTTTTTTTTCTTCTTTTTCTTTTTTTTTTTTTAAATTTATTTCAGAGTATTATGGGGGTACAAACGCTTTGGTTACATAAATTGCCTTTGCACCACCTGACAAGCGTGCCCATCCCCCAGACAGCATGCACCGCACCCATTAGGTGTGGATTTACCCATCCCCTCCTTCCCCCTCCCACCTGCCCGACACCCTATGAACGTTACTTCCCATATGTGCACATTAGTATTGATCAATTAGTACCAATTTGATGGTGAGTACATGTGGTGTTTGTTTTTCCATTCTTGTGATACTTCACTTAGAAGAATGGGCTCCAGCTCCATCCAGGATAATACAATAGGTAGTTCATCTTTTTTATGGCTGAGTAGTACTCCATGGTATACATATACCACATTTTGTTAAATCCACTCATGTATTGATGGGCACCTGGGTTGTTTCCACACCTTTGCAATTGTGAATTGTGCTGCTATAAACATTCACTTGCAGATGTCTTTATTATAGAATGTCTTTTTTTCCTCTGGGTAGATGCCCAATAGTGGGATTGCTGAATCAAATGGTAGTTCTACTTTTAGTTCTTTGAGGTATCTCCATATTACTTTCCATAGAGGTTGTACTAGTTTGCAGTCCCACCAATAGTGTATAAATGTTCCTATCTCTCCACATCCACACCAACATTTGTTGTTTTGGGACTTTTTGATAAAAGCCATTCTCACTGGAGTTAAGTGATACCTCATTGTGGTTTTGATTTGCATTTCCCTGATGATTAGAGCATTTTTTCATATGTTTCTTGGCCATTAGTCTATCTTCTTCTGAAAAGTTTCTGTTCATGTCCTTTTGCCACTTTTTAATGGGGTTGTTTGATTTTCTCTTGCTGATTTTCCTGAGTTCTATATAGATTCTAGTTATTAGCCCTTTATCAGATGTGTAACATGCAAATATTTTCTCCTATTCTGTAGGTTGTCTATTCACTCTAGTGATAGTTTCCTTGGCTGTGCAGAAGCCTTTTAATTTAATCATGTCCCATTTATTTATTTTTGTTGATGCTGTGATTGGTTTTGGGGGGTCTTCTTCACAAATTCTTTGCCGAGGCCAATGTCTATAAGAGTCTTTCCAACATTTTCTCCTAGAGTTCTTATGTTTTTGTACCTTAGGTTTAAGTCTGTTATCCATCGTGAGCTGATTTTTGTGAGAGGTGAGAGGTGAGGATGCTGTTTCAGTCTTCTGCATGTGGCTATCCAATATTCCCAGCACCATTTATTGAATAGGGATTCTTTTCCCCAGTGTATGTTTTTGCCTTTGTCAAAGATCAGATGGCTATATGAGCATGGTTTTATATCTGGGTTCTCAGTCCCGTTCCATTGGTCTATGTCTCTGTTCTTGTGCCAGTACCATGCTGTTTTGGTTACTATAGCCTTGTAGTATAGCTTGAATTCTGATAAATTGATGCCTCCCAATTTGTTCTTTTTGCTTAAGGTTGCTTTAGCTGTACGGGGTCTTCTCTGGTTCCAAAGCATAGAATTATTTTTTTAAGTTTATTTATAAAAATAGATGCATATACTTTTCATAAAAGTATTTCTGGAGGCCTTTCCAATATATTGATGGTTTAAACTAATAGTAATAATAATATTTAACTATACTTATCAGTGGCATCCTACACTTCACATCTTTGTCTTTGTATGAATTAGAATTCATTGCCAAACCTGTGATGTTCTCATGGTATTAGGGAATTTGGATTTCATTTCTTAGTATCATTCAGGAGTGATGCATTTTAAATTTTTAAACAGTTAAATACATGGAGGGAATGTTACAGTCTGATAGGGCAGACCCTGAATACTTAAAACCAGCGCTATCATAGCTGTCTTGTATTCTCCAGAGCAGAGCTTCCTGAGTTACTCCTGCAGTTACTGCATCTCCTTCTCGCCTTTCCTGTCTCATTGCTCACTCCTTCCTGTCTTCACCAACTTCTCTTCCCATGTGGACCCTTCAAATGCTCTTTCATAGACACCACATCATCACCTCCTCCTCCACCACCCACATGCCATATGGGTACATGTATACTGCCCCACACTCCATGCAGGCCCATGTATACTGTCACTATACTCTAGCACTTCTACTGTGAAATTTTTTTGTTCTCTTCACTGTGCATGGTTATCTACCAATTATTCATTAGGGGTAGTAATTTGCAAATTACTTAAAAGGAAAAAAATTTTTTAAATACTCTTTGCTCTAGTTTTCACAGTGAATCTACCTCAGAATCACCTGGGATTACTGTGAATGCATTCTTGGGCCTCCTCCCCCACTTCAGCAATCTGGGGGTGTGGCCCAGGAATCTATATTTTTCACAGGATCCCAGTGATTGTCATGCACACTCAAGTGTGAGAACTACCGATAGGCCAAATGTCTTCTAAGGTAACATTTTTAGGGAGCCAGAAACTGAGGTGTCATCACATCTCATTGTGCCTCCCCCCCAGCCCCACATCCAGGGGGTCTCTCAGTGTCGTTGATTCTGAATCCTCTCTCCTGGACCCTTCTCCTCTTTCCATCCCCTCTTTTGCTGTTTTTGGGTCCATAATTCATTCTAGCTGGTACTCATGCCTCCAGTTTTACCCTCACACCTGCCATGCACAGTATCTGCGTGTTTTGGGTCAACACTAAAAGCTGATCATGTTTCACCTGCTTAATGTATTCACTGTCCTTAAATTGTTTATAGTCTGACACCCAAACTCCTTCCCATGGCTTACCCTGTGTGGTCTGACCCCAAGCTCCCATCCATCTTCATGTGCTCCCACTTGGCACCATCTACTCATAACCACACTGAGCAGCTTTCATTTTCTGAAGATACACTCTCTCACCAGTGCACCTCTGCCCATGTTTCCACTGCCTGAAATAACTACACTGACCCTCCCACCTCACCACTGCCCTGTCCACCTTCAGAAATTCTCTAGAAATCCTAGAGTTTCTGCTTTGGTTTCAATGGGTCCCCTCCAAAATTCAGATACTACCAATGTGATAGTATTAAGAGATAGGGCCTTAAGAGGTGACTAGGCCATGAGGGTTCCTCCATTGTGAATGGGGTCAGGTGTCCTCATAAAGGGGCTTCATGGAGGAAGTGCACCCCTCTTGCCCTTGCGCCTCCTGCCACGTGAGGACACAGCACTCCTCCCTTCCAGAGGAAGCAACCCTCACCAAAGACCAAATGCCAGCCCCTTGATCCTAGCCTTCCAGCTTCTAGACCTATGAAAGATAAATTTCAGATCTTTATAGATTACCCAGATTATTCTGTTACAGCAGCACAAAACGAACTCACCTTCCTTCCCTTTGATACGTGACTTCACCAGACTGACTTGAGTTCTTCTCCTGTACTGATAGACCCTGTGTGGTTGTGAACCGAGCTCTTTTCACATAGTGTAGCACTTGTGCGCTTGTCTCTCTGTGCCCCATTTCCCATCCATGGGCTAAGGGAGCAAATAGGCTTCGAGGGCCTGGGCCAGGTAGGGTGCCAAGGGCCCCATAAGAAGGTAGGTATTGATCCTGAGCAATCAGAAACAGCTTTGGCCCCAGAATTGAGTGCTCATTGAAACAAGGAAGAAATATTGGGGCCAAGAGAGGATTTTTGTCTTTTAATTTAATGAAAGAATGCCACAGAGTTATTCATTGTGTCCACATGAGACCAAACATGGGCTTAAATTAAAGCAGAACATATTTCAGTTGGGCACAAGAAAGGATGGCTTTACTGCAAACCTGATAAAATACTGAAATAGAATAGCAAGAAAACTTATCGGGTTAAGGTCTCTTCCCATCTACCTTTAAAATGAGAATAGGGAGATGTTTATCTCTTTTTCAGCTTGGGAAAAGTATTAAAATTTACATTTTCAGATCTTTCCGTATATCTTGAACAGTGTTGAATTTCATTGTTCAATGTGTCCACATTTCCAAAGATTTCCATAGGACAATTTCTTAGAAGTGGAATTAATAGATCAAAAGATATAAACATTTTGAATGTCCTTGATGTATATTGCTAAATTGATTTTCTGGAAAACTCATGTCAACGTTTCCTCTTCTGATAAGTGAAAATGGTACTAATTGTTATTTTATTTTTCATTTCTTAACTTATTTATGTGCTTATTAGCCATTCTTCTTAGTTTATAAGTTGACTAGTTATTTTGCTTTTGTTTTTGCCCATTCCTCTTCTGAGGTCTTAGCATTTTTCTTATTTATTTGAAAGAGTTCTGTTTAAGTAAAAGCTATTAACCCTTTGCTTTTTCTCTGTCATTTTTCCCTTGCTATTTGACTTTTAACTTTATTAATGTTGTTTTTGACATGTAAATGTACCAGGGTTACAAATTCACCCAATACTATGTTTCAACGTGCAGATCTACTGTGGTAGGTTCATTTTTATCTGTAATTTTGCTGGTCTTCCTTGTAAGCACTCACCCACCAGATGGGAAGGCAAAAATGAACTTTAGGCCTTTTTTATTTCTGAATTTAATCTAAGCTGATCATTTAAACAGTCCTTTTAAGCAATGTTTTGTTTTCTCAGGTAATTGCTTAGTCTGTCTTGTTCCCAACCCTTTCCCTGGCTCTGTTCCAACATGGAGTGGCATGTCCCTCCTGGAGGGGGCTCTGGAAACCCCTCTGCAGTGCAGTGAAGAACAACCTGGACCCACACGAGCACTGGGTGCACTGCCAGCCCCTCCACCTAATATCTTTATCTCTCTCTCTCCCCCCACCCCACTCTCCCCCTTGCTCCTTCCCTCTCTCTCCCTCTCTCCTTCCTCCCTTTGTCTCTCTCCCTCTCTCCCTCTCTCTCCCTAACCACCTTCCTCCCTCCCTCTCTCTCTCTTTGCCTACCTTTCTCTCTCTCTCCCCCCACCCCACCAGCTGGCTGGGCTGTCCTCGAATGGTTGCTGTAGTGTCCTCTGCCTTTCTGCCTCATTCTCCTGGGAATGAAGCTGTCCACGCCCCCCCCCCACCCCTCACTCCCCCCACAGACCCCCGGTCTCTGCCGGGAGTTCTCCTTATCCTCACTTGCAAGCCTCGTGCCCGCCCCACAAGCTCTTAATTTAATTCCAAGACCCTCTAAGGGACAGGTCCCCAGACACACCACATGGGAACCAAAAGCTACAGGTCCAGGCGTCCCTGTGTCTAACCTCCACGTACTGTGAAGTTTACTTTGATGTAGCTGCAGCTGGGTTGGTAAAGGAACAGCCGAGAGGCCATCTCTTCCTAAAATGCTAACTGGAAATTGAGACAGAGACCCTTCCCTCCCTCTGAGTCATGAGCCAAAGCCAGGACACACACTTCTGACCATTTCTCTTCTCCTACCTTCTTGCTTCCCTCTTCCTCACACAATCCCTCTGGCTTTTTCTTTTTAACTTTTGTGTGTCAGATCATCTTTCTAGCACAGAGCAGCAGGCCTCCAGGCAGAAGTACATCTTCTCCACACTCTGGGAGAGCTGTAGGATCTGACGGGCCATGCCCACCCCTGGATGTGTTCAACTGTGGTGAAACAGATTTTGGCATTTAGCAATCTTCTTTCTCCTGACTTTCTAGCCTTTTTAAGAGAGCAAATGAACATCCTCCCCTCCTCTGGGGAAGTTGTCCCTGTGGCTTAGCCTTGGATGGGCGAGACTACAAATAGGACATGAATGAGGGGGGAAATCAGGGTACATCTGTTTAATCTTTGCAAAATATTGTCCTGGTTACATAAATTTTCCATTTTTATATAGCCATATCTTACATTGTTTCATGGTTAATTTTATGTGTCAACTTGACTAGGCCATGGGGTACCCAGATATTTGGTCAAACGTTATTCTGAGTGTTTCTATGAGGGGCATTTTTTATGAGATTAACATTTAAATCAGTGGACTAAGTAAAGCAGATTGCCCTCCCTCGTGTGGGTGGGCCTCATCCAATCAGTTGAAGGCCTGAATAGAACAAAAGATCTGACCCTCCCCCAAGTAAGAGAGAATTCTCCCTGCCTGGCTGCCTTCTGACCCAAACTGAAACATGAGCTCTTGCTGAGTCTTGAGTCTGCCAACCTTCAGGTGGGGACCACACCATCACCTCTCCTGGTTCTCAAGCCTTCAGACTCAGACTGGAACTGCACCACCAGCTCTCCTCGGTCTCCAGCTTGGCAGCTCACCCTGCGCATCGTGAGACGTGCGTGCCTCCATAACCTCGTACATCAATTCCTTATAATAAATCAATCTCTCTCTCTCTATCTCTTTCTCTCTCTCTCTCTCTCTCTTTATCTATATGTCTGTCTGTCTCTATCTGTCTATATTCTATTTGTTCTATTTCTCTGGAGAACCCTGACTAATACTCTTTGTTCTTGGAAAGTTCTTTCCCATTCAAATATCAGGTAAATATTCATCTGTAGCTTGTTTTAGTTTTTAAAGATTCTGTTCCTCTTTAAAAGTCTTTAGTCCATATGGGATATATTTGAGCACGTGGTGTGGGTTAAAATTCCAAGTATTTTTATTTTTTTAAACAAAATTCAGTGTTCTCACAACCTTTAATAATTTTCTTCCTTGGCTGGCACATCCTCAGTTTTCTAGTATTTTGCTTTTTCTTCTTTCTTTCTGCTCCTAAATGTGAATGTCCCACACGTCTCTATCATTTTCCCTTTTTTCTTCAACGCCCTTTCCCGCAAAATCACACATACTCTCCATCAGCAACCTTCAATATGTAGGGACTGAAAATATTCAAAAGGCTGGAAGCTGTGTTTTAATCCACCTATTGGACTTTTTCACAAGGATCTTGCCCTAGCCCTCTAACGTAACATGTAGAAGCCAAATTTATAATCTTTACTGCATCCCACCCCTATGCTACCAAACCCCAACCTGCTCCTCCCCCTGCCCCATTTTTGTTGATGGCATTTGAACTCTTGGAATCCTTTGTCCCTTGAAATCCTGCATGCTCTTTGGGGCCAATTTGAAAGATAGCTTCTTTTTCTGGAACCTTCACTTTTTGCTCCTCCAAATCAAAGCAATTTCTTGTTTATCTAGAATTCTCATAGCCCTTTGTGCTTTTCTGATTGGACTTATCTCACTGGACCTTGTATGATAGATATTTATATATGCTGATTTCTCATTCTATATTTTAAGTATCTCATTTGTAAAATTTCCAGTTAAGATACAAAAGGAGTGATACTTCCTAAACAAAGCTGATATTTAGAAGTAAGAAACCTGTATAATGAGGATTGGATAAGTTGATCTTACAGAATTAATAAAACTATTAATAATCTAGCTATTAATTATCAGGGAAATGCTAATTATAATCACAATGAGAAACCACTATGTACCACTTAGAATGACTAAAATTTAAAAGTACCAAAAAATATAATAATAATAATCATCTAGGTGAAGTTCATGATCGGTTTTAACCATGGCATGGATTTTCTCCATCACTCTCTCTCCTCCCTGTCTCCCCTTTCCATGCACAAACTGAAGGACAGAATCCACAGCATACATTTTTGTCTAATCATCACTACCAGCATGGTTCCTTAAATGTTATAGATCCTCAACACATATTTGTTTAAAGAATGGACGAATGAATGAAAGCAATGGTCATCTACAAATAATACGTGACGTATTGATATGGGGCCATAAATACATATGTCTACGTGTTCTCCCCTCTCAGAAGATTCCTCCCTACTCACTCTTTGGTGAAGTGGTGTGAGTACCTCCACCCCACCCCTCAGCAGCCCAGGGTTGCAAGCAGGGAGCCTGCCAGCCCAGGGTCACTTCTTCCCACATCCAATCACATGCAGGTAACCAAACTTTAATTGCGAGTCTCGTGCTAGTTACCTTAGGCTCCAAAATATTGCTCGTAAGAAATGACTAGAGCCATAAAATAACAGGGGCTGGAGTAGTTCTTGGAGGTATGGATAACAAAACATAAAAACAGCTTTTATATATGACAGGTCAAATAATTGCATATAATCAAAATTATGTGTAAACCAAAACCTCCCCCACTATGCGACAGAATGACCAGTGAGTCAGCCTGTGCTTCTTTGTTACTAGACCACTATCGGCATTTATATTTCTAATCAACCTTGGTAATAATTGTGTGTCAACCAGATAGGCATTAATATGGTCTAGGAAATGTTAGTATACATACAAACACCCCCTCTTTAGTGAAGGGAACCAGCCCTCCACAAAGTAATCCCTCCGACTCAGCTGTAAATGGGTTGCTAATCAGAAAGGCCTCAGGACAAAGGTAAGTGGGATAAATTCCTATTTACTGAATTTATATTACTGGTTCCCTGGGTGCCCTTCTTCTCCTTAGAAGCTCTTCTGGCAGTCTGATTTGGGATTTTTATCTGGCACTGTTCTGAGACCGGGGCTTTGGGGCCTATATTAATTTTAGATTCTAGTCTGTGGAGATTAGTCAATTCTGTGAACTCTAATGTAGTAGTTGAAATAGTTTTCAGGAGTAAAAGTGCTTGCCTATCTGATCCATACTTTTCAGTATGAATTCCGCCTTAACATTCTATGTTAAGGACGAGTATGATTAATTCATTACCCAAGATTACAGCAGTATGCTAAAAGCTACCTGGAGGCATTTCTTTTGGTGTGAAATATTAAAGATTCAACATTTTTATCAGTGCACCTAATTCATATTCCTGAGCCTGTGGGCTGAGAAAGGAACTTGGAAATATTCAGTCATTTTTTTTTTTACCATCAGTTTGTTAAAATGTTTAAGAGGATTATTGCTTTAACTACCTCTTGATAAGAACAAGGAGAACTCTATTCAGGAAAGCTAAAATACAAAAAATAAAAGCCATAGTGTCTCTTATTTCTAAAAATGATATAGATCAGGTTTTGACAACAGTGAACCTTGGGGTACCTGAACAATAATACTTATAAAAGCTTTGTTGACAAAAAGAATGGCTAATACCTTATGATCACTAATAAATAAGAACTGAAATATAGAATCCCATATGGAGTAAATATGAGAATACTCTATATTGTCAGCTATCTCCAGAGCAGGGAACAGAAGTTTGGATAAGAATTTCCAAATTCCTCTGAGGTGGTTTTAAAAATATATTTGAATGCTTAGATTTGAGTCAGAATGTGACTGAAATTCACCACCACTTCAAGTAAAATAACGATATGATATTGTGAAGAATGAATTTAGAAGCTGGGTAAAGTTCACAGCTTCCAGATCGGCTCTTTTGGCCCAGGATCTGGTAGAGAGAGCCAGGATGGCTGAGCTGAGTTTTCGAGGGTCCAGTGCAGACGATGGCCTCGTTCTTACCTTTTAGTGATTAGGGAGAGATCTAATTAGGCATATAGTTAGATGGTATTTCCCATTCTTTTTAAAAATCATAAAACATGCACAGAGAAGAATGTATAAAACTTATTTGCCAAGTTCTAAGAATAATTTTAAAGCAAACACCTGTGTAGCTGCCGCCCACCCATTCGAGAAATAAAACCATGCCACTCCTCACCTGAGTGCACCTTCTTAGTCATCCAGAGGGGCTTAATTAGAAATATTTTCTAGAAGCTCAAGTGGAATATTGACTTTGCTCTTTCAAATCAAAAGTCTTTGCTGAGCTAGAGATTTTGTGTAAAAGGGTCATCACTGACAAAAAATAAAACAACACATTCTTCTCTAAATGGCAAAAATTCAAAGATATATTGAAAAGTAGTCCCTTTAGGAGTAGTCTTTGGGAGCAAATAATTGCGACACTATGGAAAAATCTGGGTAAGACACACATGTGGAAGTACTTTAAAGGAATTCACACAGTCAATGTGTACCAATTCAAATTTGTAGGCAGTTATTGAGCACTGTATTAGTCAGGGTTCTCCAGACAAAAAGAACCAATAGGCTGTGTACATAGGTAAGAGAAAATTTATTATGGGAATTGGCTTACATGCTTATGGACAATCCTTTGTCTGCAAGCTGGCGAATCAGGAAAGCTGATGGCGTAATTCAGTCCAAGTCCAAAGGCCTGAGAACCAGGAGAGCTGCTGTCCAAGGGCAGGAGAAGATGGATGTCCTAGCTCAGCAAAAGAGAGAATTTGCCCTTTCTCTGCCTTTGTGCTCCATTCAGGCCCTCAACAGATTGGATAAGGCCCACCCACATTGGTGAGAGCGATCTGCTTTACTCAGCCTACCAATTCAAATGCTATTCTTCCAGAAACACCTTCACAGACACACCTGGAAATAATGTTTTACCAGCTATCTGGGCATCCCTTGGCCAAGTCAAGTTAACACATTAAAATTAACCATCACAAACACTATGTGAATGCAAGGCAGCATGCTGGGTGTGCTGAAGCATGTCAATAGTTGTTATTAAAATAGCTGCTACAGACAAAAAGTTTCTGTGGCCAAATACATTTTTTTAAAAAAAACTTTCCTTTAGAAACTTTCTTTAGAAAGATTTTCATCTCTAAAAGAAATATATAGCATAAAATGATTCCCCGTGTTTTTTGGCTAAAGATGGCTTTTTTTTGGAGAAATAATCAAAAAGACTGATGTTTTACAGACATATAAGAAAATTCAAGGATATCAATATATATCATCAATCAAGTGCTTATAGATCCCCAAATTCAACTCAAACTAGACTAGGACATTAGACATCAGAAAAAAAGATTTTTTTTTTAAGTATAAAGATTTTTAGGGCCATCAAAAGCAATCTGGAATGTGGTTGGGTCATCGCTCCTCCACTAGAACTGGCCACTTTTATGAATTAGGTGCCCTTGGCGGCCTCTGAGCCTGAGTTCAAGGTGGTTACCTATGTGACCTTACATAAGGCAACCAAATTTTCAGGGCCTCCATTTTCTCATGGGTGAAATAAAAGGTTAAAGTGGGATTATTCTAAATTACCTAAATCAATGCCTTAATCATTTTTTAAGAGTTGAAGTATCTGAGACAAGCCAACCTGGTCTCAAAGTCAGTGATCCTAAACTAAAAGAAATCAGGCAGTAGACCTATGACATTTTCACGTTGGATATTTTAGTTTTATTTTAATTTTTTTGTTCTATTGTTGTTTAATCAAATGTAACCACTTTCTCCAAGCCTCAGGTAAATCAGCACATGGTGAAATTTTTTGTAAGTCACTTTGTAGTTTTGCTGGTCATTTCTAGAAGGTATAAGATGAACTGGAACCAAATTTCAGCATGGTTTAGCAAGGCTTGGTGTGCTTGTTTACCAGATTGCTCTTCACTGTACACAAATAATTAGTTAAGCCTTATCAGACCCTGAGGGTGATTTGTCAAAATAATGTGTGTTTTTCCATTTCAGCGTTAACTCTCATTACATATTATTAATAGATTTTTAACTTAGTATAAACAGTTTAAGGAAAACTATTCAGTTAAATTTATTTGTTTTCTAACATTTTAATGGGGCAAGCAAAAGTGATCTTAAACTACTGAGCAATTATACAAATTATACACAGTACCCAAAGTTTAGAGCATAAAAAAAATCTAGCTCATCTCATAAGTTGACCAAGTATTCTAAGTCTAAGGCAGTCACAGTATCCCATGGACAGTTATATGTGGAAAATCTGAAAATGGAAGTGGAAAATATATATTTGAATGTCATCTCTAGTTAGAGCAAAGGAAGTAAAAGCACCATGTTTTATCTGCTCTGAGTTATTAGAAGACTTCTAGATATGCTGGCCTTTCAGAAATCCTAGTCCCACCTTAGCTGGGAGAAGGGTACAAGGTGCAATTTTGCATTTAACGGAAATATTCAATTACTATTTTTCTTTCTTTAGAACTGCGGTCGAGATATCATGTGCTTTGGGGACAGGAAAATACCAGATCAATTAGTAATAAAGATCTGCTTTTATGCTGGAGTCATGGCTTTAGGGAATAAAGAGGAGATCAAGATGCATCTTCACAGTTGAGCACAGACAAGCAAGACAGATTGCTCTGGGATGGTTGATGGCTCTGCAAACATTGATGGTAAAAAAAAAAAAAAAAAAAAAAAAAGAGCAATGATATTCCTGGAGTGGATATTTACAAATGTAAATGCATTCAGCTTTGCTTGTCAGCACAGAGCACCTGGCACTAATACTGTTTGCTTCTCTGGATGAAGATCACTAGAGTACACTATTAAGAGGAAAATATTAGAGAAACTGCATGAAATTTGTGATCTGAAATGAATTAAGAAAATATGATGTGTTTACAGAGATTTCAGCAAAGGATGTTTTAATATTTCAATAATAGGATTGTCCATAGGCTTTGAAAGGACAAATGAACACCAGGAGGTGAAATTCATATTCCAGTGATATTATAAACCAAAGAAAGTAAGTAATGAAATTTTGATTTTTCTAATTCCTCTCAGATTTGCTACAGATTTCTCCTCCCATATGGCATAAACAAGGAAATCAGTAGTTTCAGTACTAGATTTTTAGCTATATGTCTCCTTCCTGGTTTTTTTCCTACAGAAAAGTCATGCTGTCTGTTTTATGGATTGAGGTACCATATCATGTAAATAATTCATAAAGTTGCCCAGGATCATACCCTTAAGAGATGGGATGCACAGGGAGTTAGCCATAAATACGTGGTCATGGTATTAAGCTATAAGATTAACTACCTGGTTATTTTGTATCATCATTTACTCACAGTATCATAACACAAGTTTACCTTTTAATTGTTTGACAGAGTAGGTTCTATGTTGAAGGTATAATATAGAAGGCCAACATGCCTAATCTGGGATCTTTAAAAAAACAGGCAACTGATTTCTTGGGGTAGTTCTTGGGAATTAAAACTACTTGGGGTAGTTCTTGGGGAAAAAACCTGGGTAACTTCTATTTGATGGAGGAGGACCTGGCTACTTGTCATCTCTCTTCAAGTGACTGATAGACTTGAGTGTGATCACAGAAAGTAAGTTTAGTGCTAGGTCTGTGTTTTAGGAGATTCTGTAGACTTTTGTAGTATATTAATTTTAAGTTCAATATTGCACATAATTTCTATCATTGACTGCAAAAGGAAAAAACATCCCTTATTATCTGGTGAGAGGTTTGTTTTATTATATGTGAATATAGATGTATGAAAAGTATACTTTGAGATTTCTTCTAGGGTTGGTGAAAAATTGTTTGCCAGCCCTTATTGGAAAGAAAAAACAACAACTCTTGTGCAGAACTTCCCACTGATTTCAGAGAGTAAAGGTATTACATCCCCTTTGAAGATGGAGGAAAACTGTTATTGGAAGTTAATTTAGAATCGATACCTTGTTTATAATGAAAGCCATCTGCTCTAACTCAGAATGAAGCAGACTTTATTGTCTTTTCAGTTGTCTAGTAATCAACAGGACAGAGATTTCCTGAAAATTTAACTGTAATTTTTAAAAAGTTTTTAATCAATCTCTATTTTTTCCAGTTTGTCTTCATTATAAAACTTGAAATGAGTAACTCAAGTTAAAAAAGAATGGCCCCTCGATAACAAAATCACACTTGAGAATGAAGCCAGATCATTAAAAATATGTAAATTTTTGAACAATATAAGTTGTAGACCCACTTTAAAAATTTTTTGAAAGGAGAGAGGGGAAAAAGCTCTATAAATTACATCTCTCTAAGATAATCACTGTTCACAGTTTAATCTTTAATTATATGTATTTTTCAGTTTTTGATAGATATAATTAAAATATGTAGGCTTATCTACATATTCTTTACTTAACACTAAAACTTAAGTTTTTCTGTATTGCAATATAATATTCATAACCATTTCTTTAGTGGCTACACCAAGTTGATTAATGCATTAAATTAATCATTTCTTTGGTGTTGAACTTATAGGTAAATGTGACCAAACCTCTTAAAATGCATATTTAAATAAGAATCAGTCATCATTGGAAAATGTATTGTATTTACTAAATAACAAAATGAATATAGTGCAGCTCAGGTATCACAACAGGCGCTGGTCCCCAGACAGGGGGCTTAGCACAAGCAAGCATCTTGCTTTGCTTCCCCATGGCACCTATTATTCTTGTGGTTTGATTTGAATTGCATGTTCTTCTGTCTGGCTCTGTTATCAGCTTAAGAGTAAAGAGAGAAGCTTCTTCTATCTCTATCCATCTTCAAATTTTATTTTTGACTCTCCTTTCTTTTTGAAACTCTGCTACAGTGCCCTATTGCCTCTGCTCTGTCCTTGCATGGTTTTTCTCTACTATGAAAAAGTGTAATAAATGCTTATCATCCAAAAAATATATTTTAATGGGAAAATAATGTTAAGGTAAACTTGGCAGTGATATGTCTGCCACACATATACACTTCTCTTGTGGAAAATTAAAAGTGGAGCAACTATTTCTACAAGGTGGCTGGACTTACCTTCCTAGGGCAGTGTTGCCCTCCCCATCCCAAAAACACACAGGAGAAGATCTAAACATTCTGCTCTGGTCAGTCGAGGCAATAGACAATTCATTGCTTCTGAAAATTAAAAGCTATTTAGCACAACCTTTTCCAAGTATCTTACAGAAGAAACAAGTTCTGTGCACAAACAAGTTTGAGAATCACTGAATACTGTGGCCATCTCACAGAAATTCAAGTTATGCAGAGCCTGTGGTTTAAAAAGCCCTTCTCACTTGGTATAACCCAGTGCTTTCCAGATTTATTTCACCACAGAATCCTGTTTTCAAGTTAAAACCTATTGTTGATTGAAAAATTGGTTGGAGTGTCTGTAGTCAATTAAAACTGTGATATCCTAAAAAAAAAAGAAACCTGTTTCTAAATTTATTGTGGAACTGGTATGCCTAAGACCGACAATGGAAAGCATACACGTAGTGCAATACCATATTTTAAGTTGACACATCTAAAAAACAATACCTTCCTCTTTATTCCTTCATTTCTGTTCCATAATATTAAGCTCTTACTGTTTACAACGCCCTGGGTTTCACTTGACCTTCTTCCACAACCTCAACCTTGATGTGGTCTCCAGCCAGGGGAGAACTAATAGTAAGAAAAATGTTATAACAACCCTACTGGCACCTTTGACTGTATGACTTATCTTTGGAAAAGAGAAGGGAGATTTGTTTATGAGCAAAGCCTCTCACATTGGCTGTGCCCTAGGGAATGAGGCCAGTAAAGAGAATCGTCCCCACTCACCTTCAAGGACTCTTGTCTGGCAATGCCCAGGGCTCGTCTCTCCTTGGGATAGTTTTAGACTATTGCTTGTGAAGAGAAGTAGTTTCCTCTCCTTTCAGCCATGCCCGAACGGAGGGCCAGCTGCTGGCTCTCAGAGCTATCACTCCTTTCAACACAGGGGATTAAGGGGCATGTGGTAAGAGGATCTATTTCAAAGAGCTGGTAGAAGATGATCAATGATCTAGGAAATCAGAGTTGAAAAAGGAACATCAGTGCCTTGAAATGTTCCCTAGAGCTCTGACCCCATGAGGGTTTTAACTAAATGGCTACTTAGTTTATTGGATTTACCCACACAGCACATATTTAAATGAAATGGATGGAGGAAAGAACCTCTATGCTACATGGCAGAAAAATGACAAAAAGCTTTTGAAGGTCAGGAAACATAGCACGATCACTTTAGACGAGTGGGAAAATGAAATTCTTCTCAAGACCTTGTAGACCTGATAGTGCTATCAATTTTAAAATGGATATAGTGCTTTAGGAGGAGTGTGTTTCATACTAAGTGACTATGTACTGAATTGTAATAGCTTTCGGCATTCACTTGAGAACTTAATGAATGAGCTACATGAAATGTTAATATCATTAATACCAGAGGAATTATTTATTTATTACTATCACCCCATATTACAAAGCAGAGCTTCCAAAATCCTTGACCAAAAAAAAACCAAAAAAACCTCAATCTTATTTTAGGGATTGTCTTGAACACAGGAACAATCCAGCAATACTAGCAATCCTGACCTAAAAGGAAAAGGTGACTAATTATAGAATTTATTTTAGCTCCCCAAATTACTTCTGTGTAATCATTAGTCCAATCTCATCATCTTTATATAATCATGTAGTATGAAATAACATCTGAACTTTCTTTAGCAAACTGGATAGACATGAAGGGCTTTGTATCTCTTGATGCAGTTTAAAAACAAATGGAATATTTTACAGGCTCAACCTAAACATTTTACTATGAGATGAAAACATCTTTACATACATAATGACAATGCACTACATTCCAAAAGAATTTGGTGAAGTGGAATTTTCAGTATTTGGCAATGGTATGTTGGGAAGCCTTCAGTTCAGCAATAACCTCTGAAGTGTGGGTGTGTTTGTGTGTGTGTATGGATGGATAGATGCATCCTTTTCTATAGTGTTTCAATGTGTGTATATATTTTACTATACGTGTAAATATAGTGTATTAGTTTGCTAGGGCTACATTAACCAAATACCACAGACTGGGTGGCTTAAACAACAGAAATGTATTTTCTCACAGTTCTGAAAGCTGGATGTCCAAATCAAGGTGTCGGCAGGGTTGGTTCCTTCTGAGGCCTTGGCTTGCAGATGGCTACCTTCTCACTGTGTCCTCACATGGGCTTTCCTCTGTGCATGAATCCCTGGTGTCTCTTTTTCTTATCCAACTTTTGTATTCTTAAAAGGAGACCAATCAGATTGTATTAAGGCCTACCTTAACAGCCTCCTTTTAGCTTAATCATCTCCTTAAAGGCTCTATCTCAAATACAGTCCTGTTCTGAGGTACTAGGATTTAGGACTTCAACATATGAATTTAGGGGGCACACAATTCACCCCATAACACATAGTATATATAGAAATGCATGATTGGGAGGAAAATTATATTTGCTGTCACCAGGGTTTATATTTTTCCTCTATGTGTGAGCCATCATTTAGACTGCTCAAGTGAAATGCCAGTGGAGGAAACAATAAATCAGTTGACTTCCTAAAATAGGCTACCATTAGTCCACAAGAAAAGCTTTAGTCTAAACAGTGCATTAAGCTATTACTTTAGAGAATCTTTCATATTCTTTCTTATTAAAATAATTATAAAACAATTTATCATGTATATGGTTAATTAGTAAATGGGGAAAAAACATAAATATGATTTCCAAAAAAAATGTTACCTTGAGACGGGGCAGATGAGAACAAACTCTAATAAGTACATTGCTGTAGCTTTGGAATAGTATGACAATAGTCCCCCCTTATCCACAGTTTAGCTTTGTGCAGTTTCAGTTACTTCAGTCAACCATGGTCTGAAAATATTAAATGGAAAATTCCAAAAATAAACAATTCGTAAGTTTTCAATTGCACACCATTCTAAGTAATGTCATGAAATCTCTTGCCCTCTCACTCCCTACTGCCCGGGATGTGAATTGTCCCTTTGTCCAGCATCTTCATGCTGTCTACACCACCTGCCCATTAGTAACTTAGTAGCCGGCTCAGTTAGCAGATCAGCTGTGGCGGTATCACAGTGCTTGTGTTCAGGTAACCCTTATTCTACTTAGTAATGGTCCCAGCACGCAAGAGTAGTGATGCTGGCAATTTGGATGTGCCAGAGAGATGCCATAAAGTGCTTCCGTTAACAGAAAAGGTGAAAGTTTTTGACTTAATAAGGAAAGAAAAAACATCATATGCCAAGGTTGCTAAGACTTACAGTAAGAACAATTCTTCTGTCCATGAAATTGTGAAGAAGGAAAAATAAACTTGTGCTAATTTTGCTGTTGCACCTCAGACTTTATCATAGGTATGTATGTGTAGGAAAAATATCACAGATATGTATATATATGGTTCAGTACTTTTTGTGGTCTTGGGGGTCTTGGAATGTATCCCCCTGCAGATAAGGGGGCACTACTGTATAGCATTTCCTTTTCAGATATATTTAGTAAATATCACAAAGAAATATTAATAATGTTTCATACACCAAAAAATTACATTTACATTTCATAGTAGTTTTATAAACCACCTTGACCTTAGATTTGTTTAGCTATGGCACAATCATAGGACTCTAGGGTTGACAAATCTTAAGGAATTCTAGGGTGGGGATCCTAAAACCCTGTTGCTCCATTAAAGAGCCACAGAGGCCTGGGGAGGGGAGAGATGCTGGTCACTTGGCCTCTGAGCAACTCTCTTGCCTTTATTTCAACCAAAGTAGCTCCACTCTTGTCCCCGTTGCATATGGAAGATTGACACAAGATTTTCTGTGAAATCAGTTTCTGCTGCTCTAAGAATTAAAGAAAACCTCTAACTTGCTAGTGTGTTCCCACGGCACAGCCAGGAAGCAGGCTCAGCCAGGCTAGTGACCTGCCCAGGGTTACACAGTTAGGGTCCCTGACTCTCAGATCAATCTCCTTCCGATTATACCATATTACTTAATAGTGTTTGACTAAGTCCTAAAAAAAATTGTATTAATATTTACTTAGAAGCATTCAGAACGTCAACAGCTGCAACTCTTTTTTGAAATTGCAGAGTGGTATTCAGTCAATAGAACAACAATTGTTTCTTACAAGCTGCATCACAGACAACTGAAGATGAAAAAACTACCATCCCCATATATAACTAATTTGTGCTGGGCACCAACAAGAACCTGCTTTGAATTTCCACGCCAGTGTGCAAGCAGGCAAGGGGAGTGGCTACTGAAAATGCCACCAGGACAGGGCTATCTATTCAGTAGTGTTAACTATACAAAAAAAAGACACTGTACAATTTAAAAACAAATATTACACAGCCTTACGTTTTAATTTTTTTCTTTAAAAGGAGTGAGTTTTGCACAGGGCGGTTAAATGCTTTATACACAAGAAAGAAACTGCACTAGAACCAACTTATTCATCACCGTCATCATCTTCATCTTCTTCATCTTCCTCCTTTTCCTTCTTTTTCTTGCTTTTTTTCAGCCTTGACGACTCCTGTGTTTGCTGCGTCAGGCTTTCCTTGAGCTCCGTGCGCAGCGATGTCCTTTTTGCAGTTTCCCTTCAGCTTCGCAGCCTTCTTTTCACAGGGCTGCTTGTCACCTGCGGCGTGTCACGCCACACCTCTCCCAGTTTCTCTGCAGCATCCCCAACGGATGGGCCGGGGTGTTCTCCTTGCATTTTGGGCGATACTCAGAACAGAACAAGAAAAAGGCCGAAGGAGGCCTCCTGGGTGCATTGGGATCCTCGAACTAGTTTTTTGTTTCCCCTTGACGAGGGATACAGGTTTGCATTTCTCTTTCCTAACGGTCCTTATCTGCCTTTGCCACGTCTTCAAATTCTCCTCTCTCTTTAGCAGTCGTGGTCGTCCACCTCTCTGAGCACTTCTTAGAAATCTCTGTGAAGTTGACTGAAGCATCTGGGTGCTGCCTCTTGTGCTCCTCCCATGGAGTTTGCACAAAGAATGCATATGACGACATCTCGCCTCTCCGATTATTAGGATCTCCTTTCCCCACGTTTAGTTATTTTTCCTTAGCGAGGCCCAGAGTTGCCCAGGGCCCGTCTGGGTCTCATTCGCCCCTGCGCTGTCTCTATGGAGCTCAGTGGCTGTCCTGTTTTTTAATTCTTATGTTATCCATACAAATGGGATTTTACTGTTTTTCTTGATAGGTAAAAGTAAAGGTTGAGATATTAACTTTACTGTGATCATTTGGGATATTGACAGAAAGCCAGTGTAAGATTAAGTCTTCTGATTTTCTTATCTCTGGATGACACTATCTTATTTCAGTTAATATGATTTTAAGAGCTTTTACTAGTTCTACATTATGACAATTGAAGTTTTGTTTCCTCTCCATTGGCAATTTTTTTAAGTAGATTTAGGCTGACCTTAGATCCAGGAAATTGCTCTGATGGCAGTTCCTGCTGCAGTTCACCAGAGTGTGTCTGTTTTGTTTTGTTCAGCATTCTCTGAGACTTATATTGCTTTATCTCTGGTTCCAAAACTGGTATGTTTGATACTGTATGCATGTGTGGTACAATTAAATCTATACAATGAATCAAATATGCTAGAGCAAATATATTTCCAGAAAAAATGGCACCCCCCATGACCCTGCAAACTAACTACATATTTTTAGAATAATGTTTGTTTTAATTGAATGTTTCCAGAGAGTTCAGAGAGATGAACCTTATGTTTAGTTCTGCTATTATGCTATGCTTTCTCCCTTCTCTGCCTGTTTGGATACCTCCTTCTGGGCTGTGGGTAGAAAACAGGACAGGAAAACCTGGAAGAGGTTTGCTTGTCCCAAAGAGGAAATCTCGTAAGCCTCGCCTTCTAACACTGACTTCAGAATATCTATCTTTCATCCTACCCTAGACAGCTTGCAAACCCCTCCTACCATAAAAGCAGAGAGTGTTTTATCGAAGGCAGTTATTCTGAACAAATAATTTTGAGATACACTCTTTGCTTGGCACTAGCCCCATGACTGGAAACCCTATTTTATTTATAAGTAACAACTAGAAATTGAAATAGCTCGAGCAGTGAAAATAACAATAATTTTATAAAAAGGGGTTAGGGGTGGATGAAACAAAACTGACAAAATGTTGATGATTATTGAAGCTCAGTGACGGGTTCATGGAAGTTCATTGTTTAATGAATCATTCATTGTGTAATGATTCTTTCTACTTTAAGCATGTTTAAAATGTCCTAAATAAATAATTTAAATATATATATATATAGAGAGAGAGAGAGAGAGAAAGAGAGAGAGAGAGAGTTGGTGCAATCTGGGTATGTGAGACCTCTATACCAAAAGTAAAAACTCTGGTATCCAAGACCAGAAGCAAAATCAGCAATGAGACTTAAGAGGAAAAAGTCAGATCAAAGTAAGAAAGAGAACTAACAAAACAAAACAAAACTTCAGAGTCCAGACAGACATTAGAGGACTCTCACTAGGGCTTTCTAGCTATCATGGTGAGGTGAAGCTGGTAGCTTGAAGCAGAACCAAGCTAAAGTTGTGTCTGTGTATCATTTCTAGTGCTAAGTGTATATTTATGAGTAAGATAACGGCTCCATAATTTATATGTAGTTCTCTTTAAAGCACACAGTACTTCTTTTCCTCAGGCCTTTTTTACTTTCCTGAAGGTCAGCAGCTCTATTTTGCTCATCATTTGAGCCTCAATAATGAGATCAATAATTGGCACATACTAGATACAGCGGCCCCCCCTTATCTGAGGGGGATACGTTCCAAGACCCCCAGTGGATGCCTGAAACCTCAGACAGTACCGAACCCTATGTATACTATGTTTTTTCCTATACATACATACCTGTGATAAGGTTTAATTTCTAAATTAGGCACGGTAAGAGATGAACAACAATAACTAATAATAAAATAGAACTATAACAATATGCCAACATAACTCTTGAGCTTTGGGGCCATTATTAAAATACGGGTTACTCAAACATCAGCACTGCCATACTGCAACAGCCTATCTGATGCCTGCGCCTGCTACTAAGTGACCAGTGGGTGGGTAGTGTAGACAGCATGGATACGCTGGACAAAGTGAGGATTCTCATCCCAGTCAGGACAGAGTGTGACAGCAAGAGATTTCATCATGCTATTCGGTACAGTGTACAATTGAAAACTTATAAGTAGTTTATTTCTGGAATTTTCCATTTAATATTTTCAGACCTTGGTAATGAAACCTAGGAAAGTGAAATTACAAGTAAGTGGGGACTACTGCACTTAAAAATAATTGTTGAAAAAATGTTTCAAATGTCTCTGTTTAAAAGTTCTTATTCTCATTTTTTCTTGAGAGGAGACTGAGCCAGTGACCTCACCAGCATCTTTCTGTGTCATTCTGGAGACCCACGTGGGTAGGGCAGGTACCCAGGCACCTAGAGAGCATATGCCATAGTACCTGTTCTCCTTGGACTATAGCATCCCTGGCATCTAACTACAGATTAATCTGTTTTTCATCATTTCTTTTTCCTTTCTGGTTCTTGGACTGATGCTGATTTACAATGTCCTCATGTTTGATTTTACACAGGAAGCCGGATTTCCTCTGTGCAAATTTAGCAGCACTGATCCCTTTACACTAGGTTTGTGAGCATGTCCAATTGTTGGTATCATTATTTGATGAGTTTATTATGACTGGCCAGGGAAACTTATAGGATGTTCTAACATGGAACTTGAGTTACATGGCATTTTTATTATTTTTTAAGAGACTCTTACAAGTCAGTCTGCAAGATTTATGGAATACTGGCTCTGCAGAGCCCTACTCAATGCCCTGAGTGCATACAAAGAAATCAGAGAAACAATCCTTGTCTGTGTAGCACTTGCCGAATTTTAAGCCTGTCTGGTGTGAGTCAAAATTACAGCCTCTCTTTGAATGCTGTTTTCTTGTATTAATTTAAACTGTGATTAAAATATGTTGATAACTGGTTTATAGCCTCCTTTATAGAATTTTCATTGCAGCTCAAGGCCTGGAAATAGCAATTTAATTAGAGACTTACAGCCATGCATTTCATAGTGATAAATGCCCTGTGAATATTTAGACTATTAGCAAAGGTAAAATATTTTTGGCTTTCCTTTAACTTATTTAGTATTCTTCTTTCCTATAATGTACTTCACAAGCAGATTTTAAACAATTATTCCAGATGAAAATAGTACCAGTCATGCTCTATTGTGAGGATAGTTCCAACTGCTACCCCCCCAAAAAAACCTTACTATGTCAGGAAAGTTCATTGTTACACATTTTTCCATAGAAATCATTAATGACAGAAATATTTTAAAAGAAATATTTTCTTTGCCCTTTAAGGGTTTACTTGTTATAAAACTGGTTATACACATACATATATGAATATGTAAATATATACACATACATACATGTATATATATTCAT
Source organism: Daubentonia madagascariensis (assembly GCA_023783475.1). Classification (NCBI taxonomy): domain Eukaryota; kingdom Metazoa; phylum Chordata; class Mammalia; order Primates; family Daubentoniidae; genus Daubentonia; species Daubentonia madagascariensis. The sequence goes on along the minus strand of JAKFHU010001815.1, from coordinate 18,783,769 downwards.
ATATCTAATATATGTTAATTTCATTTTGTAATGGCAAAACCAGAGTCAAGAGAAACACCGAGAGGTACACGAGGATGCAGAGAGATCAGGTTTATTAATGCCGGCGGGCCCAGAGGGGACTCTTCTGCCAAATTCTGAGCACCTCCAATCAGGGGGACTTGTCTTTTATACTTCAAGAGCAAGGAGGTGGTACAGAAGGGCTTATAGCAGGAAGTGTACACATACGGAAGTTACCGCAATTTACAAGGTAGCTGCTGCAAGGGGGAGCTGTTTACGGGGGCATGAGCTGCAGGTGTTAGTCAATTTCAGTTTCTTTCTTTATAACATCAGTTTCACAAACATTCCTGTGGGTGTGGCGACAAGCAGTCTTACAGAAGCAGATTAAGCAATTAACATACATAGGGCTATAGCTTGTCCATTTCAGGGTAAAAGTTTTTGAGTGAATTTCCATCTTTCCCTCACAATTTGAGAAAGATACTTTCAAAATATATCCAACCATTTTATGAATATTTAGTTTTGAAATATTTCTATGACATAAATGTACATATAGTGTTCTAGAGAGCATTTTTAGCATATGTTATTTCAACTGTTTAATTTGAAGGATTTCTGACCTGTAATAGTTCAGCAAGAGCTAGCTCCAACCACAGCCACTCTCTGGTTTCTAGCAGTGGAGTAAAACTGGGGTCACAATTTTGATAACCAGGGCTGTGCTTCTGTCTTTGGCTCCACCAGAAAGAGCAGCAGCCCTAGGTCTACAGACAGGTCTACTTAGTTTATACACACACATGTGTGCGCATGCATTCACGTGTGCTTATGCACAGATTCTCTGCTACCAGTTAATCCCTCTACTTTCTTCCCCTCCATCTGCTGCTGAGGCTCCTCCTGCCCTGAAGGTGTGTCTGAGCTATGGTCTGGGAAACCATCTCAGCCCCTGTGAGGGCTGTGGGGGCTGTTTCTTCCTGTCAACCGAAGGGCCTGTCCACACCTCAGTCAAGACGCTCACAGCGACAGGCTCTGTCTGTCCCACGTGCAAACCAATTTCAGCAACCATCCTAAAGCACTTGATCTCCACATACGCCCCTCCCCGTAAAAACCGAGACTACGTTGTGTCACAGAGGAGCCGCAAAGCTCCCAATGTCTTACCAAGGTTTTTATAAAACAACCATTTAATTTTTACTAGCTGTTTTATCACAGCTCCATTACCTTGGGGTTCGTGCATGAGTCCTCAGGGATTCGAGTCTATAGTTTCTTGGTATCCAATTTGAACTGGGCAGTCCAGTATTTTCTTTGTTCCAGATTTAAATGGAGAATGTATCAATCTTAGAAGTATATCCTTTGTTTTCATTGTCTTTTTATCACAGAAGTCTGTGTGCTGTGCCTGAGTGTTCTTCCTCAAACTCTAGGCCCATCTAAGTGATGGCAGCCCAGACACAAGAGCGTGGGCCTTGTGGCAAGTCCCGGAGGACATGGTTCTGTGTGCCTCAGCACTGCCCAGCAAACAAGCTCATCAGCTAAGCCTCAAATCCATGCTAGCTTTATACACCAACCAGTCAGCCCCTAAATGTGAGGGACGAGGAATATTTTAATTTCATACAAGTACAATTCAAGTGGGATTAGCCCTAGTCCTGTTTCCACCTGTTTACCAAATCTCCCAGCAGTAATTCAGGTTAAGGATGACTTGGCAACTTTATCAAAAAACTGGCTGCCTTAAATCAGGATTTTTAAATTCCAAATTTCCTTGAAGAAAATTCTGTCATTAAGTTTTTCAGAATAAAAATTATATGTACTTTACAAAAGAAATATTTACCAAATCATGCAGACAATATATTTGTCTTTGAAATACTGAATGTAAACATTTGAGGAATTCAACATGTCCCTCCCTTAAAGGTTTGAGTTTAGCTAGTTGTGAGAAATTTTTTTCTTTTGATCAATCTGGATATTTTCACCATAGAAAACACAGCTCCTTCCAAATCCTGTTTATGAGAAAGTCACTGGCCTGGACATGTTCATATCCCTAAGAGGACAACAATTCAAGGAAAAAAGGAATGTTGCTCTATATATGTTACATTTGTTTTCATATTGTTTCAACTTAAGTATGAAATGCCTGGGTAGAAAAAATGTTTTGTTTCATGGATAACCTCTGGATTTGTGGCTAAAATAAGTCTCTCAGAAATAAACTTAATCCTAGCACTTTGGGAGGCCAAGGTGGGAGGATTGCTTGAGGCCAGGAGTTCGAGACCAGTCTAGAAACATAGCAAGACCCATCTCTACAAAAAATTTTTAAAAATTAGGCAGGCGTGGGGGTGCGCACCTATAGTCCTAGCTACTCGGGAGGCTGAGGCAGGAGGATGGCTTGAGCCCAGGAGTTTGAGGTTGCAGTGAGCTATGATGATGCCACTGCACTCCAGCCCCAGCAGTAGAGCAAGACCCTGTCTCAGGAGGGGAAAAAAAAAAAGAAAGAAGGACATGTTATGTATTTTTTAAATGTACATTTCACTAACTTTAAAGCAAGGAGTTTTTTGAAAAATGAAATATGGATTTTTGCACAGCCCCACAATCTCATGTGAAGATGACAGTATTGTGTAGATTGCCACTGGCAAATTCACTATAAAATATATAAGTACTGTAGATAAAATTATGACTTTTGACAAATCTCATCAGTTGTGATTTGTGTTTTTGTTATGTCCTAGTGACAGACACTTTGCTATACACAGAAATAGAGTCCCCTACCAAGGCACTGTTTCTGTGTATCTCCTTCTTCCCTCAATAGTAATTCTTGTCCAGGGGGCTTCTTGGTCTCTCGCAAAAGGGGACCCTTTGCCAGCATCACGCAGGCACATCCAGGCACATCTGAATACCAGTCTGAACACAACTCTTGTTCAAATAAAACCCTGTGCCTTATTCCATTCAGGTGCTGGAACAGAAATACTATAGACTTGGTAGCTTATAAGCAATAGAAATGTATCTCTCACAGTTCTGGAGGCTGGGAAGTCCAAGATCAGGTGCTGACACATCTGGTGTCTGGCGAGGGCCTGCTTCCTGGTTCATAGATGGTGCCTTCTTGCTGCCCTCACATGGGGCAAGGGGGAAGGGAGCCCTTTGTGGTCTCTTTTATAAAGACATTAATCCCATTCATAGGGGCTCCACGCTTATGACCTAATCACCTCCCAAAGGCTTCCCCTCCAAATACCACCACATTAGGGATTAGGTTTCAATGTATGAGTTTTGGGGGCAAACATACATTCAGGCTATAGCACCTTGCTACATATATTATACTGATCACCCTGTTACCATAAGCAGTTGAAATATTTGCCAGGTGATTACGTAGGGGAGATCTGAGCTCTTAAAGAGCATTGGAAATAACAGATTGCAGGCTTTGCTATTTCTCTGCATTATAGTGATCTTTACAGCCTTCATCTTGGTTATCTGTGTCCAGAGAGGTAGAAAGTAGTCCTGGCCCTCTGAAGAAGAATGGTTTCACAGCATCTACCATTTATGATTGTAATGAGGCATTTAATACCCCACCTGCAACCTTAAATACCAAGGTTTTAAGCTTCTTCCTTAGTAAATATGATTCATTATTTACTTTGTGTGACTAGAACAGCCCTAATTCATTTCCTGTTGTACTAAGCTTATTTGTTAGCTTTTAATAATTACATGCAAACCTTCTTTGAAAGATAATCTTTTCCCTTTTGAAGATATGTGTTGAATTTTTACAATAGACTCCCTTTTCATTAAGAAACGATCTGTCTCAGCAGGCAGCATCTCATCTTTGAATGCTTGGCCTGGCCATCCGTGTCCAGTAGCAGAGGGGAGCGTTGTCTCCAGGGTCACACTGCTAGATGTGGCTATTGTGTCTTTAGTTGGTTTTTAAGCAGAGGTTAAACAAGAGCCCTATTTCCGGGGGCATTATTTGTTATTCCTCTCATGATTCCAAATTCTTCAAGGAAAGTATATGGCAGGTTTGTCCTACAGCTTCCATGTCAAGAGTTTTGGGTTTCTCCTCATCATCCACATGCTTTAGGACAAGCCTCATCCACACTCCTGTTCTCTCCCCCATCTGCAAGATTATAAAGGAAAAATAGATTCTGTAAGAGTTAGAATTCCTATAGAGATATGTGCCATCCGGATTTAAAGCATAGCTTCTCTTTTCCTAATAGCTGTAATAACAAAATAATGGCAAAATGGTTTGTGTGAGCTATTTCACAGCATATTACCACTACCCCTGAGTAGCAAAATGCCTCCTCTCCAACCTAAGAGAGCCGCTCACAGCCAAGTTGCTTCTGCAAGGAGCTGGGATGCGTTAAGAGGGGCGGCTGAATCAGTTCCTTGCCTCTGGTCACCTGCTGCCTTAGTCCATTAATTGGCTGAGAAAGCTTTCGAGAATGGTTTGAGTGAAAAGGGAATAGTATAGCTGCATAAAGACAATCTCTTTCCTAGTCTCAACCCCTGATTTCTAACTACTAGATTCAATGCTACCACTTGGCCCGTGTCTCCTCTTATTATTTACATGTGAAAAAATTTAAACTTGGTTGACCTTCAGGATCGGGATGAGGACAGGGTGGAAGCAGTACTGAATTTAATTTAATGTTCTGTAACAAACAAGAGGAAAAGATATAGAGATACCGATTTTGAGGGAAATGTTAATTATCTAAAGCTTAATTACAGATAACATCATGAGGAGAATACATAAAAGCCTTGAAACGCAGCCAAAGCATTTCCCTAAGAACATTAAAAAATGATTGTTGTTTACAATTCACAAATCGCACAGACATAAAGCTGAGATGGGAAAAACAGAGTCAGGCTTGAAGTAAGAGCCCAACCTGCTATTTTAAAACCAGTTCAGGGGAGAAGCCTCAGTATTCGGAGTTAGCTCACGTTTTAGAAGTAAATGAGATTCTGTGCATGTTTCTCCTTTAAAATAAAAATTAGCAGATCACTGGCGAACACACTGAAGTAAAATCCTAGGAGACAACACAACCCAAATAAAAATAAATAATTTATGAGATCTTAGAATAGGAACTACAAATAAAACAGAATTCACAGCCATTTATCTCCATGTAAGTACAATAGAAATAAAGGAAAGGCAAGACTTTTACGTTCCTGTCACTTGATTACTGAATCCAATGATATGAAAATATACCTTTTCACTCAAAGGCAAGTTTTATTCAGTGTAGCAATGAATGGCTTACATTTATCTAGTCTACTCTTTAGATATGCTTTTTTATCTTTTTTTTTCCACAATTGGTATCTATTAATGTCCCATTAGCTTTAAAGGTGAGTTTCAGGATAATGGAATGTGGCATCTTGGAAGGAAGTTTACTTTTAAGGATGTTTGAGAAAATAAGTACCAGCCGGTTCTTACTCGCCTAAAGCCAGTGAGATCCAATGTTCTTGGGAAGAACACATTCCTGGCTTCAGGCGTTTTGGGGGTGCAGGCCAGAGCTTCTGGTTCTAGCCGGCTGGGCATTAGATGTTGGAGATGCTTCAGGAAATAGAGTTGTAACCAGAGGTCTCAATATTTGGTACTTTTTCAAAACAATGGGAATGGAGAGAATTTACTTTGTGGCTGAGGGATTTGTGTGTATATATTTGGGTAAGTGGCCAGAGAGAGCACAGTTATCAAAGGGGAAGGCCTGTGAGACCTAGGGGCAGATTAATTCACGTTTATGGAAATGGCAATTAAAGATGCAGCAATAATTCACTGAGTTCAGAGAAAATAAACCAAAAAAAATGTTTAAGCTTGAAAAACAATTATTGAATGAATGAATGAATTACTAAAGAGATTGGAGGTCTCTATATGATGACAGCTCTTTAGGAGTTGCTTTGTCCTGCTTTTCCATGTAGTTTTTTCTCTCCCCCTTGCTCCCATGCTTTTAATTGAGGTAAATCCATATAAAATAAACCATGTTAAAATGAACAATTCAGTGGCATTCACAATGTTGTGCAACCACCACCTCTATCTAGTTCCATTTTGTTCACTCCAAAATATATCTCCTGTATCATAAATGACAGCCCAAAAAATTTGAATTAAATGTTAAATTTAAATTAAAAATAAGTTTATTTAAGTTTATTAAAAATAGATTTTAAGGGAAGTTAGAAATTTAAATTTTAAAAAAAGGTTTCAGAGGGAGGCATTTCCGGCTGGCTTGAGGAAGCTGACAAGTTTTGGCTGCCCTGGGCACCCCTTCTGCGGTCTACCCACAGCCCCCTTTACCATGTGGGCCCATTTCCTCAAACTTTTTTGTCCTCACAAAAAACCTTCGCCCTGAGCTTGGTAGCTAGAGGTGGAGAGTGGTGTGGATAATGAACCTGAAGAGCACGTTTAAGTCTCCCAACTTGGCTGTATCTTGTGAGCGCAAACACCCAGGCCATGAGTCCTTCAGTTCGCAGCAAGTTCATTTTACCATTCCCTCAGCAAATGATTATTTAGAGTCTCATCTCTCACAGGCCTTTTGTGGTTTGGCGATTAGTCACTCTGTCCCTTTGATTTTCCTTCCCAGTTATAAGTTATTAGGATTTTTTGTTTTGTTTGCTTGCAAGATTTTCTGGCATGTAACAAAGAAACATGCCGCAGAAGGCTACAGTGACTTTGCTAATAGGTTAGAAACTGCAGAGAAAGGGGCATGAGCTAACTGGATGGCTTTTTATTAAGGAAATATGACTATTTGCAAATGTTAGGCAGAAGCAATTTTTCATCAATTCTAAAATCTGACTGCTTTTGTCAAGAACTTGTTATTTAAGCCTGAGTTAGAATTACACAGAGAAATGAACTATCAGTTTCATACTGTGTGATTCAAAGATGTAAAAAAGTTGGTGAACAATCCCACAGACACAGCACTTTTGAGGTCTATTAACTGAGACATATAGTGTTACTTAGCTTGTGAAAATTGCTGATTGGTCTCCTCTGGAAAAATTGAACAAACCTGCATGGATAGATTCAGAGTAGCAGTGAAGCCTATGTTCACCTATAATCTGGAAATTGTTTTTGGCATGGAATCGTGGCAGGACATCTTCTATGATTGTTCAGGAGTGCTTGTCTGGCTTTCTCTAGTCAGTCCTAAATTGGACACAGAGACAAAAATTAGGCAAGTTGTCAGTTATTAATCAAGTCCTGGCCACTTGGGGAGGGATGTTAGAAGGGTTATTGTTTGGCTTCCTGGACTGTTACTAGAGATGGCAGTGTGACTTCCCACAAGTCTGACCTGCAGATAGCAGGCCGACATCCTGGGCTGGTTGCTGTAGATAATGGATTGGTTTTCTGGGCTACTTGCTGCAGGTTATTGGTCAGAGCTCCATTTTCACACGTGGTCTGCCCATTGTCTGTTTGCACATGCAGTCTCTTACCATCAAACTGACGCTCACCTTCCTTTCTGCAGGGCACCTGCATCAAGGAGTCACGTGTACTTTCACCCTTTCCAGGGGCTACAAGCAGGCTCTGCAGTAGCCAGTCCCCCTGAAGGCATCCCCACTGGTATTGAGTGGGGTGCAAAGCAGGAGGCTCCAGCATCTGTGAACAGAGCTGCTGGCCAGCTGCTTGACCTGGTACAGTGCACCATACACCGTGCTTCATAAATAAGTACCTTAGACACAAAGGGTTACACAATTACAACTGGGAACATGTATTGACTCCTTCCTACATGCCAGGCATCATGTAAAGGCAAAAACCAGAGTCACGTTGCCAAGAGAAACACCGAGAGGTACACGAGGATGCAGAGAGATCAGGTTTATTAACGCCGGTGGGCTCAGAGGGGATCTTCCACCAAAATCTGAGCACCCCCGGTTAGGGGGACTTGTCTTTCATACTTCAAGAGCAGGAAGGTGGTACAGAGCCGGCTTATACCAGGAAGTATACACATACGGAAGTTACTGTAATTTACAAGGGGGCGCTGTTTACGGGAGCATGAGCTGCAGGCTAGTCAATTTCAATTTCTTTCTTTATAACATCAGTTTCACAAACATTCCTGTGGGTGTGGCGATAAGCAGTCTTACAGAAGCAGATTAATCAATCAACATACATAGGGCTATAGCTTGTCCGTTTCAGGGTAAAAGGTTTTTAGTGAATTTCTATTTTTCCCTCACAATCATAATCAATATTTAAACACATCTTTTCACTTATTCCTCAAAATAAAACTGTAAAATAGATACAATTATTATTTCCAATTTATAGATGGTAAAACTGAGCCTGGGAGAGATTAAATAATTTGTCAGTGGTCACATGGCAAAGAAGTGGTGGGTCTGATATTTGAAGCCAAGTGGCTTTAATCTACTTTAAACCATTATGCCACTGTGAGGGAGCGAATGGGCCAAATACGCCTCTTTACATACTCAGCGCCTGAGAAGGAAAGGTTCATCCGACAGGGCTTTGCTTGAATAAGTAAAGGAAGATGGGGAAGACCTGAAGACTTCTGAAGTCTCCAAGGAGAGCTGGCAGCAATGGTAGCCTCTGAGAGCTTCCTGTGGGGCCGGTACTTTGAGGATACAAAGAGGTGTAAGAAATAATTCCTGCGTTCAGAGGTTTTATTTTCTGCCAGGGGAGCCCAAACTAGCACAAAGGAAACTATTTTTGAAAAAGTAAGTGCTATCCTTTGTATGTATCATGAGTAAAAAGGAACTAGAAACATGAGAACTAGGTAAGGGCAGAGAAAGAGAGTATTTAATGAGAAAGGGAGGACTTAGGCTGAGTTTTAAAGGACAGGAGAATAGACAGGCATGGCCAGGGATGAAAAACATTCCAGAAAGGGTCTTGTAGATTTAGCACATGGATGTAAAACAAAGTACTCATATAGAAGAGGTTTGGAGAGTTGTCCGTTATGCAATGCTTTAGTCTCCTTCATAAAATGTTTTTTAAAAGTACAGAAGTCATTTCCATTGTAATTAATTGAAAACTGTGGCCTTTGAAGAAGTTTCTCACCTTCCTAGAAATTTTATGGAGTTTTGTTTGGTTTTTTTTTTTTCTGTTTTCTTCCTGAGTCAAAATAAACTTCTCAGCTGTCATGAAAAGTGTAGTTTCAGAATGGAAAAATAAAACATAGTTCTATTTTATTTTTGGAAAATTGGACCTTTTGTCAAATTTAATGGAAGTGGCTGAGCTTCTGAGTTTTTGTCTGAAAGTACAGTTAATCTATTTTCAAACAGAGATAACTATGCTTTTCTTCTTGAGTTTAGAGTTTAGAAATGTTGTTCTTAGGACTGAGAACCCAAATATAAAACCAACCTCATACAGTCACCTGATCTTTGCCAAATTCCAGAAAAACGTACACTGGGGAAAAGATTCCCTATTCAACAAATGGTGCTGGGAAAATTGGATGGCCATATGTAGAAGACTGAAAGTGGACGCACACCTCTCACCTCTCACAAAAATCAATTCACAATGGATAACAGATCTAAACCTAAGACATGAAACCATAAGAATTCTCGAAGAAAACATTGGAAAAACTCTTATGGACATTGGCCTAGGCAAAGAATTTATGAAGAAGACCCCCAAAGCAATCACAGCAGCAACAAAAATAAATACATGGGACCTGATCAAATTGAAAAGCTTCTGCACAGCCAAGGAAACTATCACTAGAGTGAACAGACAACCTACAGAATGGGAGAAAATATTTGCATGCTACACCTCTGATAAAGGGCTTATAACCAGAATCTATACAGAACTTAGGAAAATCAACAAGAAAAAATCAAACAACCCTATTAAAAATGGGCAAAGGACATGAACAAAAACTTTTCCAAAGAAGACAGAATGATGGCCAGCAAACATATAAAAAGTGCTCAACTTCTCTAATCATCAGGGAAATGCAAATCAAAACCACAATGAGATATCACTTAACTCCAGTGAGATTGGCTCATATCAAAAAATCCCCAAATAACAAATGTTGGCGGGGATGTGGACAGGTAGGAACACTCATACACTGCTGGTGGGACTGCAAATTAGTACAACCTCTATGGAAAAGAATATGGAGATACCTCAAAGAATTAAAAGTAGAATTACCATTTGACCCAGCAATCCCACTACTGGGTATTTATCCAAAAGAAAAAAAGACATTTATAATAAAGACATCTGCTCTCGAATGTTCATAGCAGCACAATTCGCAATTGCAAAGTTGTGGAAACAACCCAGGTGCCCATCAATACACGAGTGGATCAATAAAATGTGGTATATGTATACCATGGAGTATTACTCAGCAATAAGGAACAACAGTGAATTAACACATCTGGTATTATCCTGGTCGGAGCTAGAACCCATTCTTCGAAGCGAAGTGTCACAGGATTGGAAAAACAAGCACCACTGGTACTCACCATCAAACTGGTACTAACTGATGAACACTTACATCACACATGGCAATAACATTCATCTGAGGGTGGGCGGGCGGGAGGGGGTGGAAGGGATGGGAAAAACTCTCACTGAATGGATGTGGGGAGCACAGTTTGGGAGACGACCACGATTGTGGCTCTGACACGGGCAGAACAGGGGCAATGTGTATGGCCAAAGTGTTGTACCCCCATGATATTCTGAAATTAAAAAAATAAATTAAAAAAAAAAAAAAAGAAATGTTTTTCTTTCTTCATCAAATAAACCGTGTTGTTTTCTATCTCATCCGCATCACTGGGAGACCTTTGCCTATTAACTCTTCTATGCTCCCTTTTCTAATCTTTAAAATGAAAAAATTTTAGATGGTATGGATCAGCCAAATGCTAAATCGAGCTCCTCACTGTTCTGAAAATACAATTTAAAAAGCAGTGGCATCAAAACATTTGAAAATAAAAAACAGCAAAAATATCTAATTTTACTTTATTTAAACATTTTATTTATTTTCTTTTATTATAAAATCAATTCATGTTTAGTGAGGAACTTTTAGGAATTTTATTTACTTTAGTCACAATTGACAATAAGACATAGATTATATTAATAATATCCTTACTGTTTTAAATTCATAACATTAAGCTTTTCCATTATGAATTATTAAGTAAAATACAAACACGATGTGGTTCTTTTGCCAACATTTGATAGTCAAAGTGTGATGTGGTAAATCATTCTTTAAAGTGGCTTGTTAACTTGGAAATACTTTCAACGTGACAGCTCCTTACTGACGACACCAAATTGCCCATTTTAAATGCCACTATAGTTAAAAATCAACTATTTTTAGGTTTAAATGTTCCTTTTATTTAGTTAGTATTCATAGAATTGATACAATGCTGTTGCCTGCATTTTATACCATAAGCATTTCCCACATTGCTAATATGGTTTTTATTTAATGTTTATGTTTAACAAAGCAATGCATATAGTTTCAACAGCTCAATAGTACTATACACCTTATAGAGAAAAACAAAGAATTCTCTGCCCTCATCCCTCCTCACTTCTAATTTCCCACTCTTCAGAGACAACCACTCTCAACTCCTTCAGGTATTTACCCCAGTGGGTACATACATGCTTAACTGGATACATATTTATTTTTAAATTATAGATTTTATTGACTTCCTTTTTACCCAGTCTCAGCCTTCTTGCCCCACACCCACTCACACTCTACTTTCCCCATACTTCCAATGAAATTTAATTACAGTGTTTATTTATATCAATATGATATTGTTACATGCTTAGAATTATGTAACTACTATTCATAGCTGAGCCATATAGTTTACTATAATTTTCTCTATTTTCTTGTTCAAGGTTTTGTTTTCTCGGGAGTTAATAATTGTCTTGATCTCGCAACTTCGCATGTTTGTTTGCTTAGTTTTCTTTTTACTCATCACTAATTCAGCCCTAACTTTTCCAAAAGAACTATAAAAATTTTTCCTAATGTTGTCAAACCATCAGATAATAAAATAACTTCCACTTTTTTCTTTGGAAGCATTCTTTCTGGACCCCTTGCTATTTTGCTCTAACAATATTTGTTCTGGAAGCTACCATCACTATCATTCTGGGAACTCCCTTTCCTTCAATCCTGTGTCAGATTTCTTGTTTCCCTGATCCCATATCTTTCTCTTACTTGATTTACTCTCTCATTTTGGTGGAGCACACTCTCCAGTAGCTTTCTGGGAATGATTACAATGGGGGTAAATTTTTTCTTACCTGTTTCTGTCTGAATGTGGCTTGTTTTGATTGTCACACTTGCTAGTTTGGATCAATATTATATTCTAGATAGCAAATCATTTTCTCTAAGAATTATTGAGGTTTTGCTCTATTGTTGCAAGCTTCCTTGTGATACTTTTGTTCAAGGCCATTCTGCTATTCAATTCCTTGTATGTGATATAGTGTCCCCTACCAACTAAAGTTTTAGCAAGTTCTCTGTAAACCTTACAATTTTACAATAATATTCCTTGGTATGAATCTTTTTTTATTTATTGTGCTGGGCACATTGTAGGCCCTTTCAACCTATAAATTCCGTTCTTCATAAATCTTGGAATTTTTTATATAGTATTTATTGATGATGTATTGGATAACTTTCTTCTCTCTTCTTTATCTGGCTTTTTGAAACTCCTGTTAGTTAAATATAGAGTCATGTTTCGTGTATGGCATTCAGTTCTCTTGTCTCTTCTCCCCTACTTCCCATCTCTTTGGCTTTTTGTTTTACTTTCTGGAAGATATTCTATACTTTGTCTTCCAACTTTTCTATTGAAGTTTTAAAAAATGTATTATTATTAGTGTTTTAATTTCTTTTTAAAATGTTTTCAATTGATATATAACAATTATACACATTTTGTGGGTGCATGTGATATTTTGATACTTGTATGTAACGTGTAATGATCGAATCAGGTCAATTGGGATATCTGTCAGCTCAAACATTTGTCTTTTCTTTGTGTTGGAAACTAGCATTACCATTCTTCCAGCTTCTTCTCTTTTTTTCGACTTTCTAAGAGCTCTTTTTAATTCTCTAAGTGCTCCTTTTTTTGTTTCTTTCCCTTCCTTTTTTTTTTTTAATGGATGCGTTCTTCTCTTAACTTTATAAGGACATTAATGGTAATCCTTTAGGAATCTTTTTCTGCTCCCTGAATTAATGTTTCTTTGGAGTTCTGTCTTATATTTTGGGGTTTTCTCACATGATCCTTGATAGCCCATTAGTACCTAAGAGTGAAGTGTTAAAGTTCTGATAAGAAGCTCTCCATGCACAATTGAATCTGTGTCTGACCAGGGACTTGGACATTGCTTGGGAAGACCCCAGATAGTAATCAAGTTCCCCCTCCCAACGTCTTTTGCGGATCCATTTCCCCAAAGAAAAAATTATCTAATCTCTCCTGCCTAGAGGTCATAAATCCAGATAACAGTGTTCTGAGAAACAAACGGGGCACAGAGGTGGGGAGGCCAATAGAATGTACCTTTCCCCAACTCCATGTCTTCATGGCCATGTCTCCTTCCTATTTCCAGCTGGAGCCTTTGAGATGCTTCCTCTCTAGTGAGTAAACCTGCTTCCGCTGGGAGGAAACTGGCTTCACAGGCTGGGGAAGGGGACAGGGGGCCCAACTACACCTGATTCAACTAGTTCTGTTTCAGCTCCAGGTAGCTGTTGCTTCCAATTCCTGAGACTTTCTGGAGTATTGTGGTGCAAAACACATAGTTTCTTGTTGGCACTCCACTAACAGCCTTGAGTTTCGGTTTCTTCTCTTTGCTAAGTCTGTTGCTCCCAGCCTTCAGCTGTCCATGTTTCAGAATTTAATCAACATCTCTGCTCCGCTCTGCTCTGCCCTCTCATTCTTTTCTCTCTTAGCCTTTGTGTGCTTATAGCATTTTTGTTAATACCTTTTAAGAGCAATTTTGACAGACAGCAAAGATAAGCACGTGTTAACCATTAAGTTTCTTCCTCCCTTGAATTTATACTACTTATTTTTCACACCCAAATATCCTCAAATTGTCTTCCATGTCACAGTTGTGTTCTGAGTGATGTGAAGCCATATTCCATGGGAAAAAAAGAGTTTCATGGTCAAGGAATGGTGTATACTATCTGTTCATTTGCCTCTTGCTTCTGGTTTCCTTTGGGACATTAGAAATATTATGTTTTTGATTCTGACTTAATTTCCTATTATGATTGCTATGTATCCCCAGCTATACTCTAAGCCCCCTTGAAGTTATATACTTTGCTTCCTGTGTTTTCTATTATGCTCGTGGTATTATATACTAACATCTACTTAGAACCTGTCACTCCTGACTAGAATGTAAGCACCTTGGGCAGGGACTGCTTCTTGTTCATCCCTGTGGCCTCTGTTTCCCCAGCACCTGGCAGAGTAGCTGTAATATCACAGGAGTCATTAATTGTCTGCTGATGCATAAGTAGGTGAAGGACATGCTTTCTCCTACATTTCATAATCCCTTTCTTACCACATACCCGGAGAGAGTCCCTAAAAGCACAACAGATGGCATAGCATCCTTCAGCTGAAGTATTTATATGTTCCTAAACAAAAAATCATTTAATACTGAGAGTTCTTCCCACACAATAGGACAGAGACAGGGGTTGTGATTTTGGGGAAAGGACATAAATTCTCCTTTTCTTTCCCCACCCCATGCACATGCCTGCCTCCAAGGAGTATCTGCCTGGTCACTCCAGCCAGACCCCCTTGCGGCCCCCCAATCAGAAGCTGGGTGGTCTTTGTACTGCTCTGAAGGAGAGGAGGGGTATTTCTGGTAGTCCTAAGGTAAACCTCAGAATTTGTTTTCCCAGACAAATAATTTCATAAATGGTGGCCAAGTATAGTAGAAATGGTACTGTTAGTAAAATATTTCTAGTTCAATATGGATTAAATTGATTTTAGGGGTTACCCTTGGAATCTAGTTATCATTTCTTAAATCGTTTCTGTAGGAAAATGCATTTTGAGTTCTAAAAGACTGTTATATATAAACTTTTGGAACACTGCTCATTCATATGTTAGGGACTGATTATATTGTATTTGTAGTCCATTTGGGGCCATGAGAACGAAAGGAAAATCAAATCACCAACTGGATAATACCACCACTGGGAGCAAGAAATCTAAAATAACAAAATAGTCTATAATATGGGATATCACATCAGAATAAAAATGAACATATTTTACCCAGTTTGTGATATTTGTGGGCTGGCTTGGTGTCTACGAGAAAGTATGTCTCATAAAATTGTACTGCATGGGTCTAATGAGATTATGTTTGATTCTGTCCTAGGGCCTAAGATAGTATAACTCAGTTATGAGTCTAGAAAAATGATGAATGGGCACTGTGCCACATACCACCTTTATAGTGGTCTGAATAATTACTCAACACATTTTTAAAAATCTTTTGAAGACTTATGAATGGACTGAGATTGGCTTGGTGGTTGAAGAGAGATGTTCAGAGGTTAAGGTCCTCTCTTAATCGGTTTTGTTGCTTTTTTATTTTGATCATATTAATATCATATTCATAGTCAACTCAATGTTTCAAAGCAAAATGAAGATAGAATCTGGGATATGGTGGTGAAACAAACACTTAACACCAGGGGGAGCACTAGAGCCATTGCTTTTTATTTGTGCGAGAGCATTATTGGTTTCCAAAAGCAGTGACTGGTAGGAACAAAAGAAATAGAAAAATGAAATAGAGGAGTGTTCCATAAGCATAAAGTCTGAAAAGAGACTAATTTCCTGAAATTAATATTATGCTACCAAAGGCTATATGTCCAATTATATATCATTTAAGTGGCCTGAATACTTTTTACTTCATGGTCCATAGGTCCAAAAATATATATAGAATGAATATTACTTATTTTGCTAAAGCATTTAAGAATTCCTTTAAATTTATTATGAAATTATTAATGATAATGAAACAGATTCATTTAAAAGCCCATCACATTCAATTATTACTCAGAGAATATATATATGCATAAAATTTTTAAAGGTATATTTGACAAATAAAAATTGTATATGTTTATGGTATACAATGTGATTTTTTTATATAGGTACACATCACGAAATGGTGAAATCAAACTAATCAGGGAACATATGTTGATTGAATGCTTTATTTGAGCCAGATACTGTGCTAGGTACAAGCTTTAGATTAATTACTGGGGCTACAGTATTTAATAACACTGTTTCATAATCTGTTATTGCTGGGGTACAAAAAATTGAGTGACCTTCCAAATTAAGTAACTCTCTTTTTTTTAGAGACAAAGTCTTACTCTGTCACCCAGGCTGGGATGCAGTGGTGTGATCATAGCTCACTGTAGCCTTGAACTCCTGGGCTCAAGAGATCCTCTTGCCTCAGCCTCCTGAGTAGCTGGGACAACAGGCACACAACACATGCCCAGCTAGTTTTTCTTATTTTTTGTAGAGACAGGGTCTTGCTGTGTTGCTCAGGCTAGTCTCAAACTCCTGGCCTCAAACAATCCTCCTGCCTTGGCCTCCCAAAGTGCTGGGATTACAGGCATAAGCCACTGCACTAGCTTTAAGTATCTCTATACTTGACAGTATTTATTATACTGAATACATTGTTTCCTAAGTATTCCTACTACATTATGAGTTATTTTATTTTTGTATTGTATCTGAATTTTTAATTGAAGGAAATTTTACCATCTTTTACCTTTTAAACTAAAGCCAAAGTATGGGTATGCTTAGCAGTTTATTATTATCAAATTTTCAGGTCAGGTAAACTTGATTAATTTTATTTAATAAATGAAAAAGAAAGAGTAAAACACTGGGCTAAATTACTAACCAAATACTTCCTAAAAGGTAAAGGATAGATTTTAGAATATAAAGAAAGTCTTTGACTCTCAGTACCCTGTGGAATCCCACAGAAACTCACAGTGGTTTGTAGATGATGAAAATCAGTATTTTTTTTCTTAGCAGTTCTAAGAACATATCACCTACCATAGTGGTTGTGTACTGTCAGTAAAGGAAACAATTTTAAAAGAATACCCAAAAAAGCCAGTCTCATGAGGAGCTAATGTTTTCGAGTATTGAGTACAAAAAGCTCAGCTGGAAATCTCCCATCTTCCAAGAGCAGGTGTGAGCTGAGTCAGCCTAGGTCGGACCTTCATGTGACCTCCTACATGCACCACCCTAACCTCGCTGGGAAAATCTGTTTCTTCACTGTTAAGATGAGAACAGTGATCTGCTTTGCCCTAAGGGTAGGGGTCAATTAACAGATGAGATTACCTGTGTGTTAGCATTCTGTAAAGTGGAAGGATACTTTTTTCTTCTTCTCATCATCATCATTCCCTTGACTCATTTCCTGTTGTGCCTTGGAAGGCGGGGGCACCTGGGAAGTCGAATGCCACAGTTCAGGCGTGTTTTCATTGGCTCCGTTCCTGTTGGTCCTGTCCAGAGGGACAGACGTGGGTCAGACGGGATGCAGGCTGGGGGCACAGTCAGTGTCTTGTGGTTGCTTTTTCTCTCCCCATTATGGGTCCTGCCTGTTCAAAATGAGTTGTCACTGGTCATTCGTACAAGCACGGGAAGGCACAAGCTACCCTAGCGTGTTCACCTTTATGTGCTCACACTTCATCGTAGTTTTGAGGATCGCCTTGGATCAAGGGAGACAAGGAAGGGAGAGGCGGGAGGAAAAGAGGCTGTGGAAGGCTCTGGCAGGAGATGTTTTCCCCCAGGGTGACCAGCTCTGCTGGGCTACATCTCCACTGTCCTTCAGACTGATGAACTCTGAAGAAGGGATTTGCTCTGAAGTGTGTCAGTTAAATGTAGTAATTATTTTTCTTGGAAGGGAAAAAGGCAGTAAGTAGCACATGCCCACTCACCGACATCACAGCTTTTGCTCCCCGATCACAACAGTAGATTTGGGCTGATTTCCTATTCTCAGGCAATCAGTAATGAGAGCAGAGAGAGCCATTAGCAGGGTGCCCTAGTTGACCTTCAGCTAAATTATCCTTCCTTTCCCCTCCTGCCTTTCTTTCAGTACAAGGGGGAAGGGAAGGGAGTAGCTCTCCATTAAGGAAAAAAAAAGGAAACAGGTGCATGGCCAGAGCTGTCGAGCAAAGGCATATAATTGAGGGTGACAACAGCACTCTTAATCTGACAGCTATTTTGGTTCTCCCACCTCTTTGTGTCAATGAATAGGAAAATAACTTATTAGAGCTATTCATGTCAGAGATATATTCAATAAATATTTGTTGGGCTATAACTATATTGCATATTGCTTTAAAAAATAAAGTTTGTGCTTTCTAAGATTTTTAAAAATCCCAACATGTTAAAGGCAAAGATGCAGTCTGGTTAGCTTTGGCATCCTAACACGGTCCCTGGCAGTAGTTTTGCCAAATAAAGCACTGCAACCAAATGACAATCAGCAGATTTCAAATACATATTTTTGACTCTTGCTATGTCAGAGATGTCCTATCCAAAGAGAAGATGTAGATCCAAAATACTGGAAGCTCAATTCAATGTCATCCCACAAAAATATCTCTCAGGCTGTGCAAATAAGTACTAGTAAGTACAGTTTGAAACTTGGATAAAAGTGCATTACTTTCCAACAATTGGTATTGAAAATAAAGCTACTGACAAATAGAGCCATTTGGGGAGATTGGATGTTCTCTTGTTATAAATTTTGGAGCATTTTATATCACTTGGGGAAACCTTAGAAGTGTTTTTCAGTTGTGCTGTGTAAGATGAATTTCTCCTAATGGTCTACCTCATTGTTATTACACATGAGTTCAGCATGAGTAGTCAAGGAGGTAATATCACTGCTAATGGCACTCGGTGCTAATGGGTAGTCGGGTAGCTTAGGTTAACAGAAAAAGCAGTTAGGTAAAGTGTGGGGCTGGCCACAATTAATCTCAAGTACAGCCCAAATAAAGACAAAGACCATAAACATCAATAATGGTGTTTCCTAGTAGCTCAACAGAAGAAAAGTTGAGAATTATTTTTTGTTAAATACTTTCAACTGCAATATGAAAAACCCCCTTATAGTTAAGTGCTTGATGTCAATTGCCTTATAATAAGTCTACCTCATCATACTCTTTACATATAATAGTCATATCTGTGGAACTTTCTGAATTTATTGCTAAAGGCTGAAATCAAGCTTATAGATGAAAAGGCAATCAATATTCTATAGGTTTTCATTAATGCATTATATAAAGGCAATACCTTTGGTTTTTATACAATGTTTGATATATATAAATTTTTATATATACTGTACATATAAATTTATATATGCTCAAGTTATGAAGCAGAATTATAAAAAGAAACCCATGAATCCATTATTCAACTTAAGAAAGAACATCACCAATAATACTATTGAGGTTGTCTGAAAGTTCCTTCCCCATTCTTATCCCTCCATCCCAGCTAATTGCTATCCTAATATTTTTGGTTTGTGTGTGTGTGTTTTTAATTCTATCCACTCTGTCATTCATTTTATCATTTCCTTTATGGTTTTCCATGTATATATGAATCCCTAAACAATATATTGTTTGGTTTTATATTTTATAAAGTATATCATGCTGTATATGTTCTTTTGTTACTTATTTTTTAATTTAGTTGTTGTTTTATCCAAGTTACACAAACACATAAAGAGGCAAATAGTATCTCAAGTCTTGATATAGAAAACATCAGTTCCTATCCAACACCCACCCCAATTTTCTGCTCCCTGGAGGCAATTGCATTGAACTTTCCTAAAGGATTTTTTAAATCCTTACTTACATACCTTTAAATAATATGCTTATTTTGTTACTAATTGGGTTTTTTTTTTTTCAGATTTAAAAAATACCTATTTTCTTCCCACTTTGGAATATGAGAACTTAGCTCTTTCGTGCACTTTCCACCTCCCCGTCCTCCCGGCAGCACGAGGTCATATTCTAGTTAGATCATTAGTCAGAGTTTACACAATTATGACTATGTGAAAACTGCTCACAGCCCAGCCATGCGGTATAGTACGATTACTTTTTCTTTTCTGTGCAATGATGGGTTTTCCCTAGAATTAATAATTAACATTTTTTGTTGTTCATTTAGTTTTCTATGCTCCCGTCAACTCCCAAATGTCAAATGTTCCCCATTTGTGTAAATCTCCTTTCAAAATGTTCAAACATATTAAATAGTCTATTATTTTTACCTTCTTGAAGAAATCTTCTGACATGTTCCAATCTGGATGACCTCAGCTGCCATTAGTCATTGCCCTTCACTGTCATTCTAGGGACTCCCTTTGTGTCTCTGTTGCATTGGATCTCCTGTGTCCTGGGTTCCACGTCTTCCTTTCACTTGTTTTACACCCTTGTTTTTGCGCAGCTCATGTGCCAGTAGCTTCATAGGAAAGGATGCATGGATGAAAAGTTTTTTGATACATAAACGCCTAAAAGTGTCTGTATTGGCTGATGGAAATTATTTCCCATGGGAATTCTGTAAACACCTACTTCCAGTCTTGCTTTTAAAATGTTCAATATTTTTCTGTCTTAATTCTTTGTATGAAAGTTGTATTTTTCTCTCTGCAAGTTTGTAAGATCTTTGTGGCAAATGGTCTGAAATTTTATGACAGTGTGCCATTCCAAGAGGGCCTATTTTCATTCATTCTGCTGAGTACTTGGTGAGCCTTTCAACCTGAAAAATCATGTTCAGTTCTACAGAATTTTTCTTCAACTGGTTTTTTTTTTAATTTTTTTTTTTTAGAGATGGGGTCTCACCATGTTGCCCAGGCTGATCTCCACTTCTGGCTCAAGCGATCCTCCTGCCTCAGCCTCCCAAAGTGCTGAGATTACAGGAGTGAGCCACCACACCTGGCCTTGCTTCAACTGTTCTGTGAATATTTGTCTTCTGCTCAATGTGTCTGATCTATATTTGTGTAATAATTGTTACATATACGTTGGACCTTTTGTTATAATCCTGGCATTTCTTTTTTTTTTTCTCTTGTTTTCCATCCTCTTGTCATTTTTTTCTATTTTCTGGAAGATTTCTTCAACCTTATCTTCTTATCCTTCGATTCAACTTTTCTTTTCTGCCATAAAGTTTACTTTTCCCAAGAGCTTTTTATTTTTTCTTGGAATATTTCTCCTTTATAGCATCCTGTCCTTATGTAATGGATGCAGTTCTTCACATATCTAAAGATTTTAATTATATTTTTTAAGGTTTTCTTTTTCTGGCATATTTTCTACATGTTTTAAGTTGTTTCATTTTTCTTTTTGTTGCGTTAATCTTTGTCTTTCTCATTTAAAGCCTTTCTCAAAGCCTGGAGATCTTTTTTCTGCCTGTTCCTGTTTGCAAGTGGTGTGCTAAATAGCTTATTAGGATCCTAATTGTACGTGTTAAAAAATATCTTTCCCAAGCCCGTGGTTTGTCTTTTCACTTTATGCTGTCATTCTATAAACAAACTTTCTTAATTTTAATATAGCATATTTTAATTTTTTTCCTTTATATTTTTGCTTTTGACTTCTTGTTTAATGAATCTCTCTTGATCTTGTGTTCATAAAGGTATTTTCCTGAATTGTCTTTGAAAAGTCTCATACTAATAGTGTGCTTCTCACATTTAAATTTTTAATTCGCCTGGAGTTAAATATTGTATATGCTAAGAGATAGGCATCCAATTTCATTCTTTCCCCACAAGGATAACCAACTGCCCCTGCACCATTTATGAAAAAGTCCATCCTTTCCCCCACTGATTACAATGGCAGAAACGTCGTAACTCAAGTTTGTGGTTATATCTATTTCTGGGCTGTCTATTCTGTTCCGCTGTTCTGATTGTCAACTTTGTACAGTTCTGTAAGACTCGATGTTTGATAGGACGGGTTTCCCCCCATATTCCTCATCTAGCGTAGCAATCTGAAAATAGAGGGGAAAAAGCAGCCCCTAATGTGAAAAAAAAGTGGTGGGCTTAACGTTATTCATTCATCAAAAATGCATTAAGTACTTACCATGTTTCAGACAAGCTCTAAGAATGGAAAAATGAATAAGACACAATACCTGCCTGAAAGAAATAAACAACCAAGGAGGAAAGACTGATAAGGCATTATACTTTAATTCTATTATGAACAACAATAAAGGATGCATAAGAAACCACGGGCACAGAAAGGAAGGAAATAATTATGCCCGGGGACAGTTAGGAAAGTCTTGACAGGTTTGGTCAATAAACGGTAGTTTCAACTCGATCTGAAAACATAAATAGGCGCTTCATAGGAGAGAAAGGGAAAGGAATTACAGACAGAGGAAACTCCACGAAGGTATGAAAATGTATGATCTGTTTCATAATAAATGGTCAAGTGAAGGAAGAGATCAGGTTAGGAAAGAGGTTTTAGCCAGACAGGGACGGCCTTGTCTGCCCAGCTGAGATGTTTTTACCTTACCCTGTAGACAGAAGTAGACTCAGAGGATTTGCAGTAGGAAGGTAATACCACTTTTGTCATGTATTTGGTGGCATAAAAGCAGAGAAAGGTGGGGTGTGGGGAGGGCACTGTGTACGGGAAGCCAGTTTGGTGGCTGTTGCATTGTCCGTGGGAGAGATGCTGAGGTCTGAGCTCAGGCACAAGTGAAGCGAATGGGGAGATGGTAACAGAGCTCAAAAGACATTAAAAGGAAAATGGAACAGGGCACGGTGACCACAGTTGTCAGATGTAAAAGAATGGGTGGAGTAAATGACAAGAGTTTCTAGCCTGAGTGACTAAGTGGATGGGGACATTGCTCACTGACCTTTGGCAGCAGCAGGTGCTGTGCAGGAGGAATATTACAGGGTGTCTGGCAGAGGCAAGGGAAAACCCATGACTTCCAGTTTGATCACATCAAGTTTAAGGGCCCCAGGACATCTGGGTGGGGAGACAGGTAGGCAGTTGGAGGCACAGGTTTAGAGCTTAAGAATTACCCACCATCCAAACCTAAACATCTTCAGTCTCCTCACATTCCTTGTTAGGGCATTCGGACAACATGGATCCTCAAATATGCTAAGTCCTTTATCCACACCCCACGACTGTTAAAGACAGATTTTCCAAATGAACATACTCAGAGTTTCAGAGTATTCATTCTTTGTGCATTTTCTGCTATAAGACATAGATAGTACAATACCTTACTCAGCTTCCCATGGTGGAGGGGATGGTGCTAGTTCAGTGGCACTTTAGGGACTTAGTAATAAAAAAGGTGCCACCGTGGAAAGAGTCTCCCTGTTGAGGTCATTCAGTTTCTCAATGCTTACAGAATCTCTTCCACAGTGACAGGAGGAGAGGTAGCATTTAAAAGTGCACCTAGCACCTCACCTCCTACAAATGCTCTGCCAGCATGCTTTAGAGGACCTTTGTGGGCCCAGAA
The DNA here is from genome assembly GCA_023783475.1 of Daubentonia madagascariensis. Lineage (NCBI taxonomy): Eukaryota > Metazoa > Chordata > Mammalia > Primates > Daubentoniidae > Daubentonia > Daubentonia madagascariensis. The sequence continues at coordinate 18,760,615 of JAKFHU010001815.1, read as the reverse complement.
CTCATCAAGGAAAGAATAATATTGGTAGAAGAAAGAGCACTTAGAGTGCACAAAGTCAAAGGGGTTTGGTTAGTTAAATCATGGGTTATTAATAAAGGTATCTATTTGTCTTATGCCGTGATTAGGATGTGATGATTATGTTTCCAGAGTAAAATAGAATCATTAAAAGAGACTGATTTCTAGCTACTTATAGAACATGTAAATATATGTTTTCTTTATTCCATGAGATATCTATGGTAATTTTCTAATGATTGCCATTATGTATTAAATTTTAAAAGTGCACTGACACTTTTAAATTGAATTGTGCTGAATTGTGTCCCCCCAAAATGCCTATGTTGAAGTCCTAACCCACAGTACCTGAGCATGTGACCTTATTAGGAAATTAGGTTGTTGTAGATGTAGTTAGTTAAGATGAGGTTGTACTGGAGTGGGGTGGGCCTCTAGTCCAGTATAACTGGTGTCATTATAAGAAGGGGAAATTTGGACACAGACACACATGCAGAGAAAATGCCATGTGAACACAAAGGCAGAGATGGGGTGGTGCATCTGCAAGCCAAGAAACACCAAAGGTTGCCAGCAAACCACCATCAGCTAGGAGAGAGGCATGGGCAGATTCTTCCTTCAGTGGGAATCTGCCCTGCCAACTCCCTGATTTCAGATTTCTAACCTCGAGGACTGTGAGACCACAACTTTCTGTTATTTAAGCCCCCCGCTTTGAGGCACTTTGTTGGGGGAGCCCTAGCAAACTGGTAGTTAGCCTATATCCTAGAAAAGAAGGGAATGACAAGTTACTAATATCAGTCCATAAGATCACAAATGACAACTTTCTAACAGAACCAGATTAATCATTTTTGGATTATTCACTTTATAGCCTTCTGATTCTTAAGATTGTAATTGCCATACGTTTTCATAGAAAGTGGGGTGAAAAAAGGTCTGATGGAAATGTGCTCCTTCAGTGAGCAGTGTACATTACACTGACGGATGGTTGATGGGTACATTTGAGAGAATGAGGCCCTGTTATAGTAAAACAGGCTCAGAGCTGCATCTAATCTAAACATATTGGTACCATGGGCCCAATACATAAAGCTTCTGCTTTGACATTAAACTGATGCATGTGTTTAAAAGGTACTAAAGAGAAATGTTCAAAAGTAATCATAGACCAGTTTTCTATTCGTAAAGAGGAAGAACCCATATATTTCGCTCCTGCATAGCTGTGGTCAGAATTGAATATGAAATATCAATAATACTGGAGGGTGAAATTGACAGTGAAATAAATACGCTCTATTTTAGGCACTCTCGGGAAGGGACTGAAAAGCACATGCTTTGGAATCAGACAGAGCTGGGATCTCTTCCACTTCTACTACCTCCTGGTTACATGACCCTTAGCAAGTCATTTAACCCTCTGAGACTCCGCTTGATTACCTGGGAAAATGGGGATAATACCTCCCTCAGAGAAGTGGTCTGAGGATTAAGTGAGATAATATAGGTAAAGTGACCAGCACAATATGCCTCGTAATATGCTCAATAAACGTTCAATAAAGGGTAGTTACAAATTTCATATTTGCTGTTATGGGATGCAACAGTTCTGCATTCGGACACAAATCACTTGGGCAATTCTGGACTAGGAGGTCCCTTTATTGGAGTCTAAATTGTAGTGACCCTGGTGAAGCTTAGAAGAATCATTGAAGTTGCTACTAACATGTCCCTTTTTCTTTTCTTCCTTCTTTTCTTAACCACAAAGTGTACCCAGATTGTGAACTGAAGCCCTAGAGGGTAATGGCATAGCATACACTTGGGTTTGAATGAGCCATGGTTAAAGATTCCAGGTGACTCCTCAGTCAAAGAAACTTCCTAGTCTAAAGGACAAATTAAAAATAAAATAGACTCTGCTCAAGGACAGGTGATTAGGAGATCAAGTTTTGGAAAACTGAGACTGCACGGTGGGCGTTCCTTAACTTCAAGGCAGTCTTTTTTGAACTCACTCCAATCCAGGCTATGCTTTTAAGCTTGATTCCAATCAGTGCAGCCTTTGTGTGCAGTGTCTGAAGGAGGTGGGCTGTGAGAACTGGAAATTCAAAGTCAGCAAAAGGCCTCACGGAGCAGAGTATGTTTCCTGATCATCTCCAACACTTCCCTGGACTTTTTCTGCGAGGAAAATAGTTATGCTCCATTTTGATTTCCAGTCAGCAGCTTTGAGGTTCAAAATAATGATTTTGTGGAGAAGGAACTAGCCAAATAACTAATTTGCTGTCAAGGCACCACTTACTGGAGGGCTGTGGAGTGAAGCTTCGTTACAAGTGCCCTCTTGTCGTCGGGCAGCTCCAGTTCCCAGTCCCTTCGGCATTTGAACTCCATAAATTCAGCATTGCCATGTGTTTTCCTGAAAAGAGGGTAATATTTTCTCATTTGAATCTAGTGAAATCGTCCAGGGGATAGTCATTGTCCCCTCCTGCCGACCCTCTCTGCCTCCATGTCCCCTGCTGTAATTGCCCACTAATCAGCCTTGAGCTTGCCAGTAGGAAAACTCATCCACAGGGCTATGAACTCGATGGAATTAGAACAAATTAGCCTGTGACGTGCAGTGACAGGCTTAGGTTGTGTGACAAGCCTGGAATGCACAATTGGGTGGACGGAAGAGCATCCTTGAGCAGAAGGGCCACAGCAAAGCTGTTGATGTGAAGTGTCCATTTATCTAGCCCGGAAACAAAATGAAATCTGAGCAGCTTTTTAAATAAATAAACACAGTTAGGATAGCTTTTATATTTAGCACTCCAAAACCAAAGAAACTTAGATAGTTTAAGAGCTAGATGGGACCTTATGCCTGTCTTGTGTAAGTCACTCATTTTAAAGTCCACCCTGGGAAACTTACTATGTATAAAGTCACACAGGACTAAAACCCAACTCTCTTCCTTCCTAACTAAGAAAATTGATCCATGTTATCAGTGTAGGAAATAGTTCATTTGAAGCACAGTGTATCTAGATTCTAATATTGCCTTGTAAATAAGTTACCCTATCCATGCACCCAGTGAGAGAGGTCATCCTTGCCACAGGAGGTACAGACTTAATGGAGCAGGTCAGGTCCCTGCCTTGGTCTGTCCCTTCCCTCTTCCAGTACTTGGCACTGGGGGAGTGGACAACAGTGCCAGCTCTGTCTTTCCCTGCCATCTCTCTTTAACTGGAACTTCCAACTGCCACTTTCATATTTCTCAGAGGTGGGCTAACCATTCTTAAATAAATTTACTTGAAGTACCAAATCGAGAACATACATGTCCTTACGACCCTCTCTCCTCTGTACCACCATGCGATCAGTCGCTAGGCCTGTTTCTAGATTTCTGCTTATTTTAATCTGCTATGTAGAACCACTTATTTACATGCTTGTCTCCAAGGAGACAGGAAAGACTTTGAAGATAGAAATGATATGATAATAGTTCGTGGATTGCAACCTTTACTTATTACAACCTGCCGCTGTCTGTGTGATTTCAATTCCTCTTGAAAAAGAAATTTAAAGATTTATTTTAGGGATTTGAGTGTAATTTTAAAATATAATCTTGTATGTTTAGATTTTAAATATTTGTTAGAATGCAACCCTGCTATAACACAGCCCAAAATTTCACAGAATTATTTATGGGTGGTTTGTGACATGTATTTGCTGGAAGAAGGAACTTACTATGACTTCTTAACTCTTTCATACCAGTAGCAAGGACTTCCAGCAGTCACCAGGATGGTGCAGGAACTAGGAACCCTCTTGTATGTCCATATGAGGGCCAAATCTTTGAGGAGTCAACATTCCACGTACCATGGAAGCCACAGTGCAGCATGAAAACTATTCCAGCAAGAAGCTTCCCGGACACAGGAGTCACTGCAGCAGGCTGTCACATGCATGGCTCTGAGAATGAGGGTCTCCTTGCAATTCACACCCTAGGGACGCCCCTCACTTGTCTCACCCTAGTCTCAGCCCTGACCCTCCATTAACTTACAGCTCACTTTGAACACTCTGTCCTTATCTGGTGCTGGTCTCAGCCTCACTGCATTGTCTAGGGCAGTGGTTCTCTGAGTGTGGTCCCTGCACCAGCAGTGCCAGTGCCAACATCACCTGGGGACTTGTTAGAAATACAAATTCTCAGGTCTCAGCTCAGACTTGCTGAATCCGACAGTCTGAGGGTGGAGCCCTGCCATCTGCATTTCCCCCTAGGTGATTCTGACGTGAGCTTAGTTTGAGAGCCATGAGTCTGAAGATGGGAGAGACGGGTATTGAATGTTTGTTTGAACTGTTTGTCCAGTTTTCTGACTATGAATCTTCTGGAGCTGCTGCCTCTCACCCCATCAAGTACTCCCCAAACTGCAACCTGAAAACAGCTGGTACTTTCCCATGCCCTGCCTGGTTCAGGTTTCTGGAATATGGTAACCCCATCACCAGCATCAGAGCCCCAGGCTCCCACTTGTCTGGGAGAGAGGTCCAGACGTAGAAAGAATGATGAGAGCAACCAAAGGAGTTTAGTCTAAAAAAGAAGATTAAGGATGGACATGTTACATGACTTCAGATATTTCAAGGACCATTATGTAGAAGACTTAGAATTATTCTTTATTTATAAGTTAGAAGCAGGAGCGATAAGATAGAAGGTACAGAGGCCCAGATTTATACCAAAGGCTGAGGAAGCCATGCTGACAATGCCAGGCACACACATAGCTGGGGCTGCCCCGGAGGTCACGGGTGCCCCTCACTGCTCCTGTTCAGGCAAAGGCCACAGGACTCTTGTCAAGGATGTGGCAGAGGAACTTCATGATAAGACAAGAGTTGCTCTAGATCACCTAAAGTTCTCTTCTGACATTCTGTAATCTTAGTACCTTACATTTAACAGATACTGAACACACATATGAAGGAAGGAAAGGAGGGGAGGGACAGAGGGAAGGATGAAGGGACAGTGGGAATCACGCAAAATTATTTATATCATGATTATTATATTTGGTTTTCATTCGTATTGACCATGTAGCATCAGGTTCACCTTCCTGCTATGTGTCGAGTCCGTGTGGTGTTAATGCGCATCTGTGAGCACACGTAGGCTGTGATTGGGAGAAGTAAAGGAGTGATTCATTGATTTGTGCAACATATGCAAATATGCCTCGTGAGCCAGGCACTGGCAAAGTAGGTGCTGGGAATGCAAGGCACAGTCAAGACACGGTCTCTGCACTGAGGCGCTCGGCTGGTTTGAGACGTGGCCAGGAGACGGCTCCCTGTAGGGGCAGGGCCCAAGTGGGTGAGAGTTAAGAAAAGGGCTGGGTTCAGAAACGTGTGATGGTTAATCTAAAGGCAGAAAATTAAATTCACTAATTCGAGGTTCGTATTCCACTTTTGACTTTTCCAAAATAACTTTTAGTCCTTGCTTCCATTTGGAATCTCTTTCTTTTCCTTGTGTCTCCTATCCTGGTAATCTTGCAGCCATATCTTCTGCTAACTCCCTACCACGTTGTAGAAAACATTGCTTTTAACCATTACATTACTGTTCTTAAAATCAGAAGGAAAGGTAGATTTAGGGAAAATAAAAGAAGAGAACTTTGTATAGTACTTTTTACATTGTTGGTATTAAAAGGATAGTTAATGTTTTTATTACTAGCAAATTGAGGAAGCTACTGGTGGTCTCCCAAAGCTGTGGTCCTACCTTTTATATTTATCTTCAAGCTTCCTACCTTTCCCCAATCCCTGATGTTTGAGCCACTCCGGACTCTCAGGAAAAGAATTTTAGAGTTTTAGAAAGCTTGGAAAGCAAATGCAGATTCATACACAGTTCCAAATACAAACAGAGGTGAGGACGGTCAGAGATTTTATCTGTAAGATCGACCTAGTTAGGAATATTTTAGCTTCATTTATTAAAGACCATAAATTCCTGTCTTAACAAATACATATGTAAGTTCATAATATGGCAAAGGCCTATTGATGCAGAAAGGTCAAGGATGTGATATGCTGAGGAGCATTCTGGAAATGAATCTACTACATTCAGCATGCTAAATGAGAATGTCCTCTTCACATTCGATGCACAACACTGAGTGGCATCAAACAGACTTTAATCTCTGATGATTTGGAGGCATGTCGAGGTCCACCCCTCCTGCCATTCTCCCCTCTAGGCATTGGCTATGATTGTACAGTGTTGTGGTCCTGGGGATTAGTCTGAGGCTGTCTGATCTCACCCTGTGAAAGCCCTGGAAATTGCACTTTTGAATCACTCCCTGATAACTATTTGTTGACTTCACATTTGTCCTCTTTGCACAACAATCTAGTCGGAATGGGGTGGAGAAAAATCCTCACCAATGGGTTGCGGCCATTGTTGAGATAACACTGGGACTGAGGAGTGGGTCTTCAGTGATGACTCATGAAGGCTGTGCTTCCTCCACACTTTCCTCCATGTGGCTGTGACTCTGGGCACATACAGGAGCATACATGGTGGCTTAGGCCTCATGCTTCCCCACCAGCAGGAAAGCAGCTCATAGCCCAGCTCCCATGAGGTACATCCACGGTGCCATCTTTGTATATGAAGAACTTCCTGTTTTGCTTCCATTCCTGTATTGCACTTAAGAGCCTTTCTGTCTTCCTTGACAACATTATGTGCTGAATACTATATTTACTAAGAGAGAAAGAATGGACTTGTCCATGATGGTCATTGGCTATCTGTTCAGATAACTTACCCAAGTCTTTCAGATGAATTTAAACAATCTTCTCTTCCGTGATTTAAATGCTACAAATAATGCCAGTGTACCAGTATGTTCAAAGTTGAAAATATATTCTTCACAAAGTTGGCACTGCCATTCCCTACTTTTAATCCCACTGTCTTTCTAGGCATAAAAAAATGTTCTTCTGCCTTTATCCCTCTTCTCCCCTCCCTGCCAACACCCCATCCCAATATGCCTCCACTAATTCTGCCTGCCTTGCTAATTTCTCCTGTGTCCATTCCCCTGTCTCTATACCCCTGCCATCGTCCTAGCCAGGCCTGTCATTTTTGGAGCTGAAAAGAACAACTTGGTCCAAGCCTTTGCTTTTTAATGAGGAAAATAACCTACAGAAATGAAGTTAATGGTCCTGGCTTTAGGGCTGTAGCTTGGATACAACCATACCACCACACCTCTCCAGACCTATACACCAGTGCACAGCCACTCTCCCTCCACCTCAATACATCCCGTACGGATTCCAGGCTGTTCTTTCTGAGCCACTGCTGCAAGGCTGCTTCTCAGCTCAACCCCTTCCGTGGTCCTCCATTGCCTCCAGAATAAAATCCAAACTTGCAAACCTAGCATTCAATAGTCAAGCTGATTTTCTTCCCAATCCTACCTTTTATATGCACTTTGCAACCAAGTAACCTGACCTGTTCACCCCCAAGTACTCCTCACCTACCTATGTGAGCTTTCATTCTCATGCCTGTGTGATGCACTTCCCCAGTCTGGATCCCACTCAGTCATCAGGGCAAGTAGCGAACGCCCCACTTTCCAAAAAACCGTCCCTGATTCCTCCCAATTAAAACCAATCTCCCCTCCACTATAGTGGCAAAGCTTTTCTTCCAAACTCCCTCATGTCACCCATTGCCCTGTGTAACAAATATGCAAATACACTTTGATATTCTCTGCTGGTCTAAAGCTTCCTAAGGAGAAGATCCCAGTGTGTTTGATTTTTGTATCACCCAAAATTCTTGCATACAGCACTCACTCACCAAGGATTCAGAAATGAACCAATTTCTTCATATATTTTCAAATTATTAGCCAGTAAACTTAGAACTCTGTAATTTCTCCAAGCCAAATGTTAACTTTTTGTTCATCCTTGTTGACATCTGCAGTTGAGGTGGAGACCAATTATGTTGTTTTTGTTACAATACACAGCTTAACTGTTAGGATCAACAGTGCAACTGTCACCCGCTTGAAAGCATTTTAAATTAATTATATACCACTGGGTTTATTTGACGTAGAATGTAAAACTATATAAAACATCAGATAAATAAAATTTTTCTTCTAGAGCAGGTCTCACCCCCCCACACACACACAAAGGACTAAAATTATCATAGAAACTCATCAAACGTTTACTGCCATCTTGTGGACGGACAGATGTTAGCAAAATAACTAAATGGAGTCAAGTAGTATGTTTTTCTAAGCAGCCTCTGCTTAAATGTTCTATGATTAAACCAAAGGAAGCAGCCTCTTCGTTAATTAAACCATTTTTCCAGAAAGTGGTTAGTCAAAACTAGGGAAGCCTTTGTTAATTGTTCTTTATCATTGCAGAGCCCTGAAATGGTTATCAGAAACGTGCATAAGCTTATCTTGATGTTCTCATTCCTAATATCCAGGAAAGGGGGGTGGGGTGTCAGGAAAAAGTGACTGGGTAGACTTTTATAGGCTTTGCTTCTTGAAGCCAAAAAACCTCAAGAGTTGTTTTAATTAATGCATTAGCAATTAGCAGTTTGCACCCCAAAGTACACAATTTGCTGCGGATAATTCAACAGTCTCCTTGCTGAATTGCTCCCAAACAAGTAGATGAGGAAGCTAAAGAAACACCTGTTTCTCCACGTGATTATAAAATCGATATTTCACAGAAGGGACTACCAGATGCCATATTATGGCCACTTACATATTGGAATTTAAATTAATTCATGAAAAAATGGGCAGGTAATAGGGAAAACAAAAATAAAACATTAAATTAGAGTCATTTCCTTTTCCATGGGAGAAGGAGCCCCCATTCCTACAAACCTTTTTGTTCTTTGGGTTTTTGCTGGCACATCAATGATTGCCTCTTTCAAATGCCATAGGTGCTTGGAATGTTTTCCTTCTGTATTAAATATAGGCCTTATTCAAAGACTGAGCTGGACCATAGCTACAAACATTTTCGTGCTACTATTTTGTCTCCAGGGTGCTTTATTGCCTTCTGTTTGGCCTGTAATGAAACTCATATGTGGCACTGAACTTGTCTTAGAGAAGTGATTTCTTATGTGCATAAAGTTAAACCCGAAAGACAACCAGGCCCCATAGAGCGAAACTGACTCACCTGTGTAGCACTTTCCTTAAACCCAACTTCTGATCTGTCTTCCCTTCCCTGATCTGCTCTCTGGGAGCCAGGATCCCTGTGATTTGCATTTCTTTCTTCCTTTCCTGCCTGTGTTAATCACTCTAGAAAAGTTGCTCAGATATTAGCTGTCAGATAAGGCCATGCCCAACAGTCAGAAGAGAATTGAATGTTCACTTATTTATTCACTAAACCAAAATGTAACATCCCAGATTCTATGTAGGCACAGGGACCTAAAGGAGCAAAGTCACTCCCCTGCATCAGCTCAGTCTCAGGGAAGTAAAACAGTAAACAGTACAGAATGGCCTGGTAAGTGCAATGCCGGTCTCTGCGTGGGGTTTCTGGGAGCTTGCTGTGGAGATGTAAGGCGCACAGGAGGGAAACGAGGGGTGGTGGTCCTGGAAAAGTAGGTGAAAACCCTATGCTAAAGGAACTTTGCTCCCTGTTAGGGAACCTGACTTTTATCCTTCAGGACAGTGGGCGTTGATGGCCTTATAGCTGACAAGTGCCATGGCCAGAGTTTTATTTTACTTCTTTGGGAGCAGTACAGAAGACACATGTAAGGGCATCAAAGCTGGAATCAGGAAGACTCATTATGAAAGCCTTCCATTAATCCTGGCTACTGTGGTCAAACCCCGAGCCAGACAGAGGCAGTGGAGAAGAGGGCAGAGACTCAGCTCTGAAAGAGGTAGAAACAGCAAGGCTTGGTGACAGGTTGAATATGGAACCTGATGGCAAAGTGTTGACAATGACCCCCGGTTTCTGGCTTGGGTGACTACGTGAAGTGTAGCGCTGTCAGGGAGAAGCGGTAATATCTTTTCCTCACCCATTACAATTCATGGCTGAGACCCTGATAGCAAAGGTCAGATCAACAAGAGGAAAGCATACACATTTATTTAACGTAAGATGTACCTGACGTGGGAGCCTTCAGAAACAAAGACCCAAAGAAATGGGAAATCTGTATTTTTATGGACAGCCGTGCAGAAGTATGACTGGAGGACAGAAGGGTATGATGTAATGGTTATAAACTGGGGGAAACTTAGCAAGGCCCGTGTGTTCAGATTCTTCTTGGCGTCTCTGTGCGCGATTCCTTTTCCTGGTATAGGGCAGGACACCTGTCACTTGAAGGTCTTCAGGGGAGCAGGGAGGGAGGTCAGAGAGTGACCTTCCTGGATTTTGTGGCCTGCTTCTTGGGAGAAGGAGAAGGGGAAGGGAAGGCAAGAGTAGCCTTCCTGCTTCTGCTGTTTTCTCAAATGCCAAGGTGCCATATTTTGGGGTAGCCTATCCTGAACCCTGACGGTGCCATTTTAATGAGAGGGGAAACATAACTTTTGAGAAACATATGCGGAGGTTGGGGCAATGGGAATTATGTGTCCAGAAGCCAGTGGTAGGTAAGTTTAACCAAAAAAAAGTCATCAAATAGAACTGAAAAATATTCATGAAATTTTGTGATTAGATCATGGATTAATTTAGCAAGAGAAATCTTAGAGAAGTGAAGTGATCATAAGCCAGGAGTGAAGGGGCTTAAAGAATTAATAGAAATGAGGGTAAACCAGTAGTTCTCTACTTGGGCTGCATATTAGAACCACCTGGGGGTCTTTGGAAGCCATTGGTAAATGGTCAGGCTGCATCCTGGACCAGCGAAAGCTCCACAAGTGATGCCAACGTGCAGCTAAGGTGTGACCACTGATACAGACTCTTTTTTCTAGCAGCTGTAATGGGAAAGAAACATGAGAGGATTAAAGAGTACTATAGGAGGTCATTTTTAAGATAAGAGTTATTTGAGAATAAAGAAAGAGGGAAATACTAGTTGAGAGTAAGAAAAAGAAACAGGAAAGGGAGCAATTAATGGTGAAAGCTCTAATAGGAAGTGGGAGGAACAGGAGGGTATTTAAAATTAGCTCTGAGGCCGGGCACAGTGGCTCATGCCTGTAATCCTAGCACTCTGGGAGGTGGAGGCTGGAGGATGGCTTGAGGCCAGGAGTTTGAGACCAGCCTGAGCAACAGCGAGACCCCATCTCTACTAAAAATAGAAAAAATTAGCTGGGCGTGGTGGCACGTGCCTGTAGTCCCAGCTACTTGGGAGGCTGAGGCAGGAGGATCCCTTGAGCCCCGGAGTCTGAGGTTGCAGTGAGCTATGATGATGCCACTGCACTCTACCCAGGGCAACAGAGAAAGACTCTGTCTCAAAAAAATAAATAAATAAAATAAAATAAAATAAAATAAATGAAATTAGCTTCGACTGGAAGGAAAGATACCTGGAAGTGAGGTTAGTAAGAAAAGATGGGTGTACATACAGTGAAGTGTATAGGTGGAAGGGTGAGAACACTTCATTATCAACATGACAGTAATTAAATGCATCCTCAAACAGATCAGTATGAAACGTCTCCTACTGTGAATAAACAAACTCGTTACAAAAACATCTCAGGAGACTCATCGCAGGAAGGATGGGTAGATAGATGTACAGATTCCTTCCAGTTTTTGCTTTGTCTTGACTTCCCTAATTCTCACCCTACCTCCAGTGTGTTAACCTATTCTCAACTCAGAGTGGCTCTTGCAAAGGTAGGTCATGTTCTTTTTCTATATCCATTTCCATTTTGTCTTCCTCATCACCTTCATCAGTACAAATTTGCATGAGCGTGTTACCATGTTAGGTTTCAGGAGACTCTGTTGAGGCCTAATTTTCCCCCTGAACACTTGTGATCTGACCAAGAGCGGTGACCTAGATGGAGGAATTAAACATTGAACACTGCCAATGATGAGCTCAATCAATTCTGTGTGTGTGTGTGTGTGTGTCTGTAAATACATATGTTTGGGGGGAATATATGTGCCTATGTTTGCAAAGGTCAGTGCTGTATTAGGCCCTACCTTTTTGTCCCATGAAAATTTTGCTCAGACACACCAACTGCAGCTCCTTTTAAGGCGTTGAATTCTGCTATGTTGGCTGCTAATACTGCCTAGAAACCAGGAGCTCTGTTGCCTTTCTTCAGGCTGCCTCCAGATTGTTCTTGTAGCATCCTCTGCTGTGAAGACATTTCTGACTCACTCAGCCATAAATGCAGGGGTAAGGTATGGACACTGTCTCTGGCACTGCCACCTTTCTAAGCGGTAAAGCCAAGCTACGCAACAAATGCAGCATCACTTTAATAGGCATGGCTGCTCTAGGACCTTTGCAGGAATGGCCGGCCCAGCCCCTTCACACACTGCCTTTGCTGGCCAGACTTTCACACCCAGAACCATCCCTGATTGTTTCAGTCCTGTTGAACTTGAGTTTGAGAAGTTCAAATGACAGCCAAGAGGAGCTTTTCACACTTAAATGTGTTGAACCTTAGGGATTCAACTCTTGACAAAGTCTATTTTAGGCTTTCATTTCATGAAATAAACATGATGCGCAATAAACCTTGATGACCCCATGCATGATCTGGTAACAAGATCATCATCTCCTTTTCCTGACAGAATCGTCAAAAACAATCTGGTCCTTTGGGGAAATGCATTAAAGAAATATAAGCCTAATAGGAACTACCTAGATATGTTTTCTTAGTTATATTTCAGCCCTTTCTTTAAAAGCTATATATTGCTACCAATAAGCACAGAAACTCTGGAGTCAAACAGACTCACCCACCCACTAGCATGTGCCCCAAGCCTGTCTTCATCTGTAGAAGGTCAGTGGTATTTGCCACCCCATCACCAGTGTGCTGTCGTGATGTACAGAAATATCATAGGGAAAGCAACTCACACAGTGCCTGCCTCACGGTGAAGGTGTGGTAAACATTAACTTTTATTGTTTTCATTAATATTAGAAAAAGACTTTTACTGAAGGAAGATAAGAGGAGGAGAAAATGAGGTCCTGCAGAAGGAAAGAGCCAAGGCCTTTTGTTCTATTGTATCCCTTACTTGCTGCTATGGGGAGGGAAAATTCCTGTGTGTGAAAAGTCTCTGTGTTGGCCGAGTTCTTTACCTGAACTATTGGAGGTTTTGTTTCTTTCTTTCTTTGTTTTTACTATATAAAGACTGTGACTCTTGTGACTGATCATGTTTTCCTCTTCATATTTTATTCCAGAAAGCCAACCACAAGCAAAAATATTTTTTATTACTAATCTCACTCCTGATGCTATCTAACTGGCATGCGCTTTTTTTTCTCTTTGCCTTATTTTTAGGTTTTATTTTAAATTGATATTAGATAGCTGTATAATGTGCAACTGTGTAAGCTGCTTTAAATCACTTTTTGGATAAAGGATATCCTTGATCAAAAATAAATAATGGATAACCCTATTTTTTCCCCTTTGGGTTCTAGTTTTGAATAATGCATTATTTATCCCAGAACTCAGCAAGTCAGAATCTTGCTCCAAGCCTGCAAAATCATCTAAGAGGGTGCTCCAGAATTACCGCGGAGGTCACCTTTAGGCGTGAATGGACCATGCATTTCCAATGGCCCATTCATTCCGTCCTTGGCACAGATGCTGTCGTGGTTAATTATTTTGATACTAATATATGTGTATATCTTTTTTAATGTGGATACCAGACTGAAAAGTTGGATTGAGGCCAATAATCAACAGATGGCAATCACCCGGGGTCATGGCTGCTCTGGGCCACGTTGTCACCAGTGACTTTCAATTATATGGAGACTTATAGACCCAATCTGGCCTAGCAGCAGCTCCCTAGTGTCTGCATACCCACCCAGAACCACCCCACTGTGAAAGCCTGTGAACGATCTCCTTAAAGGGAAGAAGAGTTTCCTGTATGTGCCTGCACAAGGGTCCTAAAGTGGCAATTATAGAAATATTTCACCATCCGTGAACCTAAAATGTCCCGTATTTTTATTTCTTAGTGTTAAGTGATGCTTCTAAACTTATCCGTTTTTAAAGGTATCTATCTCACAGAGTATCATTTGGAAATAGCATCAAGAAAGTGTTGTGGGTAATTGCAAAAATAGATTCAACCTGTGTCAGTGATATTTGAATGATTCAGTTTAATTTCACCTTCACTATTGAACACATATTCTTTCAAGTCACTGCATGTGCTACAGGATGACAGCTCTGATGGAGTCCACGATCCATGTGGTACAACATTATATATTTATGATTTATGATAGGTAGAACATAAAGATGAAGATGTCCCCCTATATTTCTCTTTACCATTTAGAGCCATATTCATGCAATAATAAGAACCAGCTGATGGCAGCTGTCACCCGAGGGGTAGCTCAGTCATGCCCCAAGTAACTTGGTTGGGACCTCTTAAGTGAGAGTGGTAGACTATCCAGCTCACCTTGGATTAAGCAAAAACAGAATTTATCGGCCAATGTAAACTCGGGGCCTGGAAGCTACTTTAAAATGTTTTAATCCTTGACTCAAACAATGTCAGCAGAACCACATCTTGCTCTCTCAGAATCTCTGCTCTGCCTCCTTGTGCTGGCTTCAGCCTCACACAGGTTCTGTCCACTTAGCAGCCCCGGAAGCTCCAGTCTTACTTACTCACACTACAAAAGAAAAGAGATCTTCTCTTTCCCAATTGCTTCAGTAAAAGTCCCGGGATTCATCCTGATTTGTTTGACTTGAGTCATCCCGGTGTTAGTTTGCCAGGCTGTGTAACAAAGTATCACAAACTGGGGGTCTTAAACAACAGAGGTCATAGTCTCGCAGCTCTGAAGTCCAAGATCAAGGTGTCAGTAGGGCTAGTTCATTCTGAGGCCTGTGAGGGAGAATCTGCTCTGTGGCTCTCTCCTAGTTTCTGTTAGCCTTGGCTTGTAGATGGCATCCTCCCTGTGTCTTCACATCATCTTTCTTCTCTGCGTGTCCAAGCTTCCCATTTTATAAGGACACCGGTCATATTGGATTAGGTCCCACCCTAGTGACTACATGTAAACTTGATTACCTCCATAAAGATCCTATCTCCAAATAAGATCACAATCTGAGGTACAGGGGGTTAGGATTCCAATCCATCTCTTTTTTGGGGGGATAGACACAATTCAACCTGTAACAACCCATAAACCAAACACTATGCAGAGGGACAAAAGTACTGATTGGCCAGGTCTGGGTCACTTGAGCACCCCCAGAGCTGAGAGTGGTGTCAACTCCTGAAAAACAAGGCGTAAGAGTGAGAAAGTGTTGGTTCTCCCAGGAAGAATAGGGCTACTGCACCAAAAGAAGGAGGGCTGGATGCTGGGCAGGCAAAAGCAATATTCATTACACTAAGTATATTAAAATAAAGGCCCAAATCTCATGCACATGCCTATATATGGCCTACATATAAAAAGCCAAATCAATTACTAAATAAGTGTATATACTTTAATATTATTCAAATGGAATCATAACATTCAGATTTCTCTCTAGTACTCTACTGGTTAAGAGAAACATGTTTTAACATATCAATAAGTGAAACCACCTTTGGCTGTTTAGATGCCAACAAGGGGGAGTGCAAATCTAACAAGAACAAGAAGCTAATGTTGGCAGCCCACTCCCGTCAGTTACCCAAGAACAAAGAGTCTGCAGGTGAGCTGAGGGATGGACGTGGCATGACCCTTGGCTGGTGTCTGGCCATGGATGGAAGCAGGAAGGACAAGCTGCTAGGTAGGGGTTGGACCCACAGCGGGGCTCTTCCCATCCCCTTCTCACATCACCATCAACATTTGCATCAGTGAAGGCCTTTGCTCCCAATGAGCCTCAGTTACAGTGGTGTCTGTAACTGACACACCTGGAGTCATGCAGTGCACATCGTCACAGCCACACCTAGCAGCTGACTCCAGGTAGCCTTTGACACCCAATCAGAGTTGATGCAAGAAATTCAAGCCACTTGCCTTTCCGGCCTTAAAACCTCCACTGGGCCTTGTGAGACATCTGCCTGAAGAGGGCTTCCTGATCTCTTGCATGCCCATCTTGCTCCTGGATGCTTATTTTATATGCATACAAATATGTACAAGATATATATTCACTATTATATAATAAGATTTCAATAGTATTTAATAAATTCCTTGGCTTGGTGCACTTCTTGTATAAATTAGAAATAGTATTCCTTATGTCAGTGAACGTCACCGCATACTTCTAGTTTCTAGAGGCCCAAGAATGCCTTTTCCTGACAATTGTTCAGGATAGAGGCTGGTATTTTGCCAGCTTTCTCACTGTTAGTTCATTTCTTTAATAGCATCTTGGTGAGAGTCTTTTCAGAACCCAGGGACTCCAGCCTCAACCCCTTCTATTAACTAAAAATCCCTGAATAACCCTCCATATGGTGCTGCCATGGCATTTGATAAATATCTTGCTGATTATTTATGTGACTTTATGCTTATTTTGACAGGTCGATCACATTAGTCTGTATTGTGAAACCAAGCTTCTGTTATAAGTGTCTTCCCAGGTTCTCTATCGCTATGTTAAGTGTTCTACAGAATTTCTGCCACAGCAAACTTGGGGGAAATGAGAAAAAGGAAAGTATAATCTAAAACAAAAGCAGACAAAAGCAATTCTGTAAAGCAAGAAACTCTATTGGAGGTCCTGGTGAATGTACTTGTACCTTCTGTCAGCATGTCTCTTGACTGTAAACTGCTTTAACTACTAGGATCAATACAGGGCAAAGCCTTGAGATAGTAATTATGCTAATTGGTAGTGACTAGAAAACATGCAGGCTGCACGATAAGCAGACAGTGTCTCGGGAGAAACAGACACATTTGTTAAGAAGGGCAAGGTCTGGTACCCTCCATGAGGCTTTTCCTATAATCAGTTTTCTAAGAAATACCAAACGCCTTGGCCGGCATCCTTTGAGTTCATACCTCCGTAGAAGATTATACCAGGCACGACAGGACAACATCAAAGAAATAAAGGGCTCGGCACCTGCCTTCAGGAAGCTTACAGCTTACCTCATTCCATGGCAGTGCCCAAGCATGTGCATGTATATACACTCACACACAGTCATTTTCATTGTTAAAAAAAAAAAAAAAAGTCAAGAACTGAGAACCCAAATACCAGAGTGCTATCAAAATGAGAAGGGACCAAAGTCAGATGGCATGAGTCCCAGAAAGCCTCTTGTAGGGACCATGTCTGGGGTGGGGTTTTGACTAAAGAGAGGATAAAAGCATCTCAAGGCAAAAGACTTTGCTCTTGGTAAAGAAAGTTAAGAATCTCTGACACAACAGCTTTCCGGTTGTCATTGTATTATAGTTGTGAATAACATCTGATCAGATGTGGAAGTTTAAAAACTCTTGATTACTATGTCCATGAATGTAACATGGACACTGCAATGGACTGAAAGTTTGTGTCCCCTCAAAATCCAGATGTTGAAATCCTAACCGCCAATATGATGATTTTGGGAGGTGAGACCTTTGGCAGGTGATTAGGTCTTGAGGGTGGAGCCCTCACCAATGGGAGTAGTGCCCTTATGAAAGGGACCCCAGAGAGCTCTCCAACGGTCTTTCCACTATGTGAGGGCACAACAAGAAAACAGAAATCAGCAACCCAAAAGAGGACCCTCACTAGAACCCAACGCTGCTGGCACACTAACTTCAGATTTCCAACCCCCAGAACTGTGAGAAATGAATCTCTGTTCTTCATAAACAACCCAGTCCATGCAACTTTATTATAGCAGGCCAAACTGACGAAGACAGGCACTGTCTTGGAACTAGTGACTAAACTAGTTAACCAAAGTGTGTGGCTAGGTACCAAAAGAATAGATGAGCCAGTTGTTTCAGATTAATTACCCTGCTAGGCTTCTGTGAGATTCTGAACTTTCTAATAAACATTGAGTGTTACAATTTAAGAGACAATTTTCTTTGATCATTTGAATTATATTTAAGGCTCAAGTATTAATAAAGCCTAAATAAAACTTAGTTAAATATATAAAAATTTAGAAAGACTATTCTGGTTCGGTAAATATTGAATTCATTTCTTTTAATCCCATCCTCAAGTCACTAGCTCTGGTTATGAAAGAATACTTTCTCCAGAAACTAGACTTCAGAATAGGAAGTAAAGTTGTCTAACTTTTTTATTCCATGAAAGAGATGTGGGAATCATAAATGCCACACTCATTTTGGGAATTATATTTCAGTGTTTAAGGAAAATTCTGACAGTTCTAATTAAATAGGGTCAGATCTGAAGAATAAAATTCACCATGGAGCTCTGGACTCCATACATATCTTTAAAAAGAACGCCCAAACAGCACAGTGACGTTAAGCACAGTGTCTATTTTGGAGCTGTGGATTCCATGTGTTGGGTTCCATGAAGTGGGGTGGCATAGAAACAGACCTGAACTAAAAGCTGTGATAAGTCATTTTCCCTCCAAGGGCTGGCTGCAGCTTCCACTCTGCAAAAGGGGTGGAGTAGGGCAGCGGGAGTATGACCTGGATTATCTCTGAGAGCTTTGCAGTTCTAAACAAATGTTGGAAACTGAGATCTAGAAAACATGTTTGCAGGGTTGCATAACTGCTACCAGCAGGGGGCAGCACTGCTCAGATAATCTCTATTTCTTGCCTTTCCTCATTTAGGGAAAAAACTATGAAAAAAGGGATTAATCCCCTCAGCCCTTAGCAGTTCAGTAACATATAAGTGGACCAATGCCAAAATCTGCCCAAAGGGTTTGAATTTTCAAGGTGCACCCAACAGGTGTGCCCGTCAACTCACATTTGCCAAGGATACTTTCACTGATGATCCTATTTATTGTTGGTTTTCCTTTTTATATTTGTCTTCTCTTTATTTCCTAGCTGTGTCTAGTTGGAGGAAGAATTTTTTTTATATGGAAATTTAAGATTTTAAAAACATAAGAATTCTTCACCAATCAGTCCTTTTCCCAAAATAAAGTCTCCTATTTGAAATGGAGTTTGAAATAGGGGCTCGAGAGGCAAAGCTTCAAGAAAGTCACATGCCAAGTGATGGAGAGTGGAGATGAAAACATTGTGTGGAAGGAAATGACCCTTCCTTTTGTTAAGAAAGGACAAAAAAAAAGCCATAAATGACCAGCGCTGCTCCCTGCAACTGAAAGGAAATGAAGCCAAAACAAGTGAGCTCTGAATCATGTTTTATTTTAATGGCGTAAGTGTTTATTTACAAATCTAACTTGTGTTATAGCATAATACTAAATTCCATCTCCTAATTAATTTTTAAAGCTCAGATTTGATAGCAGGATTAATCTTAGCCTTATTTGCAAGGTAATTTAAAAATTAATAGAAAATGTTTGTCCCATATAATGAGTATATTACTCTACAAAAAATTTTAATTCAGATTATACATTGGGCTTATCATTTGGCTGAAGTATGTACCCTTGAAATGCTTCGTCTGAAGGTAGAGACCATTTTCCCATAAAACAGGAGTGCTTGGGGGTTTGAACATCCAAATACGTTACCTAAAAAGCAAAAGAAGCTGTGGTCTAGCGACTGCCACTGTCAGAGAATTACAGCCACTTAAATGAAAGCACCTCCATCCACTTCCTTCCTTCCCCTTCATCTTCCTTTTCTTTGGGCATCATTCATAGGCTGTGATAATTTCAGGCAGGGTTGCATATGGAAAAAAGCATGTGCTTTGAGCTAGATGCACCAGGGTTTAAAACCCTGCTCTGCCCTTTACAATGTGTTTGACCTTGAACAAGTCACATAATGATTTTGAGCTTATTTTTGTCATTTCTAATATAGGGAATATAATAATACTTATCTTCTCAGGTTGTTGTGAGAATTAGTTGAGAAAACAAAGAGCAAATAGCAACCACTCGATGATGGTAGCTGGCGGACTTTCCTTAAGGAGCCTGTGGTAGAAATTTGGCAATATGGCTGCCATTGACGCCTTCCCTCCTATACACATGTGCTGGTCCTCATGTAAGGAAGCAGAGTCTAATTCTCCTCTTCTGAATCTGGGAGGGCCTGAGTGACTAGTTTGACTGATAGAACACAATGACAGTGATATTCTGGGACTTCCAGTGCCAGGCCATGAGAAGTCTTGCAGCTTTCACCTGGGTCTCTTGAACACCTACTCTTATAATGCTCTCTCTCACAACCTAGCCACCAGGCTATGAGAAGCCCAAAACACGTGGGGAGGCCATATGTAGACATTCCAGTTGTCAGTCCAACTGAGCTCCCAGTCAGCAGCTAGCATCAATGCAGGCCACACAAGTGCGCCATCTTGGACATCTCTCCTGCTTGGGCCTTTAGGCCCTTCTAACTCCAGCCCCATCTGACAGCCATATGATGGATCCTGGACAAGAACTACCAGCCAAGCCAGTCAATCCTCTAGGCTTCAAAGGACAATCATAAACTGCTATTTTATGCTGCTAAATTTTGAGGTGGTTTGTTTCACAGGCAGATAAATAATTGGAACAAAGCTACTGAAAAATTTTCTATTTTAAAGAGCAAAGAGTCAAAGTCCAGAGAAACAGCTGAAAGAGAGGGGCTCTTACTATAAGCATTTGTCTGGAGTTCATCATTTTGTTTCTCAAGTCATTGTTTCAAAACTTCCAGATAAGTTCAATTAGATTTTTGAAGGGACATGGGGGAGTTCACTAAATGCTGGTTGGATGCCTAAGGAAACGAGCAGATGAATGAATGCTTCCTGTTAGGTAAGTCCTCTAGTAGAAAGCATATGATGACCAACAATCAATCAAGAAGTTTCATTAAGAATCTATTATTTATAGGCTATTTGGGAATATAAGCCCTATCCCAAGGAAGTTCAAGTCTTATAAATATCAAATTTTAAAACATCAGAAATAATGACAATGTGCAGGCTTGTTCAGTAGCAATTATAGGTAGAAGATAGGTTGGGGATGAGAGAATGCACCTGGGTTGATAGAGCTAGGAAACACCTTTCCCCAGGTATGCACCCATGCTGCACCCAGATAATTAGAAAGGGCATTCTGGGTGAGAAGATGTTTGGGAGCAAGGTCCAAGAGGTGGAAGTGAGTACCACGGGTAAGGAATAAAGATGCTGTGGGGGCAATTAGTACTTCTAATATGTGTAGGTGCCCAATCTATGGAATGAACACAGGGCAATAAGAGGTGCAAACTCCAGCATAATCAGAGCTGCATCAGGACCATAACAGACCATGAGGTCCCTTTGCTGGGAATTCAGTATGGTCTGGAGAGAGGAAGAAGGGGAGAGAGTGAGCTGAGAAGCCTCAGTCGCTAGGAGTGTGTGGGGTGACCCATATCTTGTTCCCCTGACCTAAAAACCAAGGATGAGCAAACTGAAATGGGGGGGCACTCATTCATGCTAAGGGGTGCACCTCATTGCATCAGGATGGGGCACCACCACGGTATGTGGTGCCATGGCCATTTTCAAAGGATTTTCATTTTCATTGCAATCTCCCTGAACCCTGTGAAGCAGGTGGAATAGAACACTGAAGGTGTAGGTGTGGCCTGCCCAAGGTCACCTGACAGTTGGTGGACAGCCTGGACCCACATTTCTAGCCCTACCGGTCAGGCTCGCACCAAACTTCTCCGCCCTCTCCAGATTTTATTTTGTCTCCAAATGACCTTGTTTACAGCACAAAATAACACGACAAGGCTGCTTTTTAAAGCCATTTTGAAGAATAACATATTACTCTTTGTTAGAAATAATGACACTGATCGCTAGACCAAAATACAGTATGTCTATCATGGAAATAATTCAAAAAGCTATTTTTGTAGGTCACATTCTATGTGATAAAAACCGTCATTTCAGTTGACTTTAAGGACACATCCCTCTGTAAATCCATACAGCGTGTTGTACTCTGTCGGCTGAATGTGACACCTTCCACAAAGAGTATATAAATGACTCTGATTCAGAATGGAGTTGAGCAGATAAATAAAGTTGACAGTTCACAGAAGAGGTCTTCATTACTAAATTATTTGGGGAGGTTTTGTAAGTCAGGAAAACTAATCTGCAACTAATGCCCCTTTGGTGCCAGTTCTCCTGGATCCGTCTCCTCACACCGACTGTGAAAGTACAAGAGCGTGGAGTTTTGCCTCCCACCATTAATTACAAATGTGTCCTTTTCTCCCCCTCTGTGAGATTGCATTTCTTATAAATTGCCCTGTGCTGGGGACTTTGGAAGTAAACATCCAAATTCCTGAGACATCTGTGTCTGCCTTAGCCAATAAGGGACAGCCACCCCTCTCAGAGCTATTCAAGCCGGGCTGGCCCCACTCGTGGTCTGGCACAGTGGGAGGGGGAGGAGACCACGTGCCAGGTCAGGAGGCTATTGGTCAACATTCCATGTGATGGATCCAGAAAGGCTGCTTGGCTTGCTGATGGCCACAGACACAAATCAAGCCACTACCGTTCTGCCAGAGCAACATCTTTCTGAGCCTGTTTGGTTATAAGAGTCAGAGGCCACTGCAGCACAGATGGTGGAAGAGCTGGTGTGCGTGTGCGCACCACGAGAAGGCAGATGCCATTTGTGGATGCCCCCTGGAGGCCAGTTTCCTGCTGGGGGAGCCTCATACTTGGTCCATCAGCCCGGAAAACCATTGCTGCACACGATGTAAAGACCTGAAAGGATTAACTGTGTGTTTTACTGGGTGTCAACTATTTGCTGGGTGACTCAAAGAGTTGATGTGTATAGGAGAAATCTTTCTTTTGAAATTTCACAAGACCATCTGAGAATATCCACAAGGATTCTTACAACAAAAGGGACTTAAATATAATGATTTAAACTAATTTTTAAAATTTACAGCTGCATAGTAGAGGATACAGAAGGAAAACATAGCATATGAAGATAATCTATATATTTTTTTATTCTTATGCATGGCTCTACATAAGTACTCCTATCAGAAAAACCTATTCAATTTGCTTTCCTTCATAAATATTGTGTGCATAGTGGAAATGGCTTGATATGGTACACATCAGGGGTTTTTGTCCTTTATAACTAATTAGTTTGGTTTCCTTGTGTTTCAATAACTCCTGAAAGTAAGGACACAGTCAACACTTGACTTATAACATTTTTATTGAATACTTGTGCTCCTTCGACCAAAATGTACCCTTTGAAGTTACTAGGAATTAAAAAGATTATCAGCTATATGATCAGGTTATGCTTAAGAGAACATGAATTAGTCAACAGCTCAGATTGCTCAAAGCCCTGTTTTCTGGGTGATCAATATAGAGGTATTTCAGGCTCAGGACATAGGAATGGCTTACTTTTATGTTTTTTGTAGTGTATAAGAAAAAACATAATTGCACTTCTTGGTGTTCTCTAACTTTGGGGGCCAGTGTTAAGGAGACAAAGGATAAGTCTTGGTGGATGTTGGTTATTGCAAGTTTGAAAGAAGATCATTGTCCTTCTTCACGAGAGGTTAGTTTATCAGGGTCAGACCTGTCATTCTGCTGTTGACGTGCAGGCAGAGGAATGTTGTCATCTCCCTGTCAGGTGGCTACAGGTGCTGCTGCAACATTTCCAAATCAACCCCCAGCCTTACACTGGAGGCAGAGAGAGCAACTGAATACAGCATTAACTCCACAATCACGGAGCTGTCACCTAGTCTTAAATGATCTTACAATGACATTACATGCCTGGTTTCAGTAAGCC
The DNA here is from genome assembly GCA_023783475.1 of Daubentonia madagascariensis. Classification (NCBI taxonomy): domain Eukaryota; kingdom Metazoa; phylum Chordata; class Mammalia; order Primates; family Daubentoniidae; genus Daubentonia; species Daubentonia madagascariensis. The sequence continues at coordinate 18,737,115 of JAKFHU010001815.1, read as the reverse complement.
ATTCCTGTTCTTCTCCTGCTCCAAATAGTACTGGACTCAGCACATCCATTTAAATAATCCCTTGCACCTTTTATGGGAAAGGGATGTGTATCTCTTTTTAAGATAGCTCATTTTAATATCCACAAATTTATGCTTCCATGGACAATGGCTGAGTTTACTAAAGTGGGTTTAACAAAGTTGAAGATTCCTGGTCCTCTAATTGGCTTGCTGAACTTTTATTTCACCTGTCCAAAACCCATTTTTTCCCTTGACTATTACTAGGTATTGGTTTTGGTTTTTGAATCAACATATTCAAGAAATTTATACTAACTAGAATTTTCCAACAATGAACACTCTTATAAAAGCAGTATATTTCCCTTAGAGAATGCCCTTTGATGGTGGCAAGATGACCAATTTAAGAGGTTCTATTTTTATGCTCAAACCCCCCTCTCCATCTTAACTGCCTCTGCAATATGTATTTCAGGTGCATATTGTACTTCAGCACAAACAAAATCATAAAAGGCCAAACAGTAGTAAGAATGGATCTCAGAGGAAAGGAGGCGTTTGTCAGAGTGCTGAAGCCTGATTTTAGTGTAGCCTAACCAGAGGGATAAATGATGTCTTTGTGGCTCAAATATATTGAGACTTCGTGAAATAACCTAAGAAAGTACACTGGGAATTGGGATGATACCATTGGAATGTTCTTTTGCCTTAAATGTCTCTGAGAAGTTTCCATAGAAGACTGGATATATACATTACAAAGAGTCAGGACAGGAATTGGAGATTCCACCTGCTGGGCACCCCTTTCTTTGTTGATCAGAAATGGGGTTAGAATATAGTGCAAAAGCAAGGGGATTGTATCAACAAAAAATGGGACCAAACTGTACCCTTTAGGAGTCTATATCATTGCTAACAGTGGGTCACAAATTTGGTTTTAATCCATTTTGCAAATATTGACAAGAAATTTAGATCCTGTCAATACAGCACATTTTATACTGTATTTTGCTTGACTTTTTATATGGGTAGATTTGATTCTAGAAAAATATTTTAAGATCATCAGAAACAAGAAGCTTTCTAAATAAAAGGTAACTTATTTTAATGATGACTTTAAACCTCTCTTTCTTCAAAGCAGGGAATGAGGAGAGAAAACAAGACAGCAGAGAGACATTGCCAAAATAACTGTGCCCTGGCAGAAGAGGCCTGGGAGGCTGGCTCAGGGTTGCTGTGTCTGTCAGAGGGCACCCTCCGCATATAGTCTGCATCATGAAGCTCCAGAGACTTACTCTGCGTCTGGCACTATGTCTGTACTTTAGGCCCCATGACCCTGATGCTCTAATTCTCTAGGCATGAATAACTGAGAAATTTCCTACTCAAGTATCCTTTTCTAATTTTTTAATACACCTCTCACTAATATTTATATTTTAAACTGTGGAATATAATTCAGAGCAAAATAGTAAGAAATATGAACAAGCAAAGAAACATCAGCCAGATAGTGTTGGATCTTGTGGTCTTCAGCTGTTGGTGATCACTGTTTAATTTAACCTTGGCAAAGTTTCTGTGCTTATATAAAATAAACCAATTAGACTTTTTTAACTGAGTGATAGGACTTTCTTATATCTTCTCAGTGACTCTAGCACACATTAACTTTTGCCAACTGTTTGTCCAATGCCCTCTTAGATGTCCTCTGCTTAGACTCTTATCTTTTCTTTATGAGAACAGTATAGTTATTTACAACTTACAGTGAAAAAAGCATCATGATATAATGACAAGGGCACAGACTCTGAAGCAAATTGGCCTGGGTTTGAATCTTGGTTTAATATCTAAATGACCATGGTCATGCTATTGAAACATTCTGAGATTCTTAATTTATAAAATTGGAGTAGACTTGCTTGGTTATTGGACAATCAAATGAAATAAGTATGTAAGCTTCCAGCATGCAGAGAAGTTGTGGTCTTCCATACTACCACCACCTTAACTGTCTCTACTAATTCCACTATTGCAACTACTGCCAGCTGAGTGACTGTGGGAAATCCAGGGAACTCTCTGAACCTCAGTTTCCTCTTCGGTAAAACAAAGATAATGTCTACCTCACACAACTGCAAGGATAGCGAAATGCTAACACCTACAAAATACTAGAAACATATATGGGTTTGATAAATTTTAGTTCAAAATCTTTTCCTCTTTTCTTCCTGTTATTAAAAATTGTAGGGAATTCTTCAAACTCTTGTTGTTATTCCCAGGCTAGTAGTTCACTGTGATTTTGAGATTAGATTAGAGCCTGCAGGGTGACCTGAAATGCACTCTAAATTAGACCTGATGTCTGGATTCGTGTCCAGGAAAGATTCATGCACTACTACCAGGCGTGTTAGATCTGAATCAATCTTTAGGCTGTAGAGAAAGCAAGAAATGTGTCCAGCACATAAATATTCCCCTGAGCAGATCTTTCTTTTTTTCCTTTTGGAACCCTTCTTGGCCAGTACTCAATACATGGAGAACAGGCAGCGAGTAAGTATTTCTACACCTTTCCTCGGACCTCTGCCTGTGCTCTCTCTGCTCAGTGGTAGGAGGGTCTCTCCTCCTCGTGCTGTTTCCTGGCCTCACTCACCAGCTCCTACTGACAGAGACAAGAAGACAGACCACCTTTCCATGCACACTGGGATCCTGTAGCGTCCCCGAGGGTAGCGTGATGAAGGACCAAATGCAGCTGAACACGGTGACTGGACAATGGCCAGGTCCTTACACTTTTTGTGGAAACAGGAGATTAAAATGAAGACACCACCTCAACATATACCTTTTCTTCACCCCCACGTAGGCTCTTCATTTCCCTCCTCTTTAGTTCTTGTGTTCTGTGTACCTTCCTCCCAAGGAGCAAGAAGGATTGTTCCCCTTGTCTGTGCCTGTGTGGCTTCCTGCAGTGGGGAGTTCATGTTTCTTTTATAGTTCTTGGTGTTCATTTAAGGTTCAGTATGTTTAATCTATTCACGCTTCTATGGATCATTTAGGAAAGGCCAAGGAATATCTGATTTTTTGTTTGATAGTCCTCACACCATCATGGCAGGGCTCTCATTAAGTTTTATTTTCTAGTTGCGTCTGTCAATGGTCCTGGAAACTATTTGGTAGTGGGCATAGGTAATATGCACCATACATTTGCAGAAACTGCTATGCTTGATGTTGAAATAGCAAGGCCAGTTTGACTTCCAGGGTGACAGGTCCAAGCTCATTGTCTTATGGGGCCTGTGAAAATTTGATAATTGATCCTCAATGGATCTTTTTCTTCGCCATAGAATTTCATGTGGTCAGGATGTGCTCACTTTTATGGTCCAAAAGCTAAAATCCCAATGAGCAGGGTAACCACTTTTAATCCGGAAACCTCATGATCTGTTGTTTCACTCGTTTCCCCGCTTGACTCTGCACGGTCAGGAAACAACAGCAGAGAACTGCCCACCCCGGAGCCCAACAGTGAGGTCAGGGGTCACCTTAGGCCTAAGGGGAAAAGGCTTCCTGATGACCTTGAGTCTGGGGGGAAAAGTTACACACAGGGTGACCTGGTGGGTCACCCTGGTTCTCTAGTTGTAGTGCTAGGAACATGACTCCACCTGCTTACAGAGAAAAAGTTGGCAGACTTTGTAAGGCCTCACCTCAGGGTTTGGCACCAGAATGAGCACTCCGTATGAATCCTTGTCCTCAAACATTGACATTTCCTTTAAAGCAATGATGAGCCCCTGGCTGCATTTCATTTTTGTCATTCTTGGGCTCTCCTCTCTTTCCCAGGCTTGCGCCAGATTCGGGGGAGCTTACACAATGCCCAGAAAGGCAAAGGGCCTTGACTATGGGGTCTGCTGTGGTCTCACCGGCACCCCCACTGTCCCAGCCCACAGTGGCCCATGTGCCCAGCAGTTCTCTCTGGAGGTCGGAGAATCTTCATGGAAGCTGTGACTCCCAGGCCCACCACCTCTCCTCCCTGGACACCCACAAGTCTTCCTCCCTGGGATCTTCCGCCTCCTGAGAGCAAAGCCAGGAAGCCACACTTCTCTGTGACCTTTGGGCCTTTTCCTCCTCCCAGGCCAGGGGAAGTTTTTCCTTGCATGAAAGGACCACCACACCCCACCAAGACTTATTTCACAAGACATTCTGCTCCTTTCTTCAAATTCTATCTCCCTTTGGGAATCAGGCTTTTAGAAAATGAAAGCCAGGAAGACTTGCAGGCTGGGCCTGGCATCCCCCTTACTGAGGTGCTGAGGCTCAGAGGCACATAGGAAAAGGAGAAAAATTCAGAAAGGAGCAAAAAGGGGGCAAAAAAATCTCAATTAAAACCTCCAAATCTTGGCAGCAATAAACATAGCACTACATTCCACATCAGGGTTGAGCCTTCTCTTCAAGAAATAGAGTGAACATTTTACAAAGAGAAGGAACTTTGAGTCTTCAATTCCCTAGTTTTGTACAAGGGATTGTGTGGGGGGTTAAAGGCTTATTTTCAAGGCACCACTGAGTCACCCTTTACAGATTGTTCTTAAAATCATCTTAATTCGTCAAAAAATGTAAATTGATTTTACATCTTCTTTTTCTTGGAAATTGTTTGTAAGTGAGTAAAAGTCACTAATACCCAAGAAGACCTCCATAACTGCTCTCTGTGAAAAAGGACTAAAATTTACCTAATAGAGTCACTTTTGTGTTCCGATGACCTTAGCTGAGTCAGTCACAGGCCAGATAGGTTGAAGTGGTGTCCCTCAATTTAGCAAAACACAGGCTATAAAACATCACACTTGTAAAACATTCATTTGGCAGCTGGTTTTGCAAAAGTTGTAAAACCTGACAAGTGGATATGCCAGGGATTGCTTTAAGTATCAAGATGTCCTTGAATTTAAAAAAAAAAAAAAAAATCAGCCAATTTAGAATCATGGGCTTATGTGGGGCTTTTCAAAAGCATATCTTTATAAAAGTGCATGTACCCATACTTGGTGAAATGAATATTGAAATGTGAAATGAATATTGAAATGTGAAATGAATATTAAGCAGGATGGAGCATTAGATATCAAAAATGAGAAAGCAGAAAACTCCCTGCCAGACATACATAGTTGTTTCACATATTTGAAAGAGTTGCACAGTATGCAAGTGACTCACAAAGCCACAAACACCAGCACAGAGGTGGACTCAGCTATGAGGCAGGACCCGCACAACAGGCTCTGAAGGCCCAGTGGTGAACGGAGTAGTTACAGGAAGTGTAGCCCTCCTCTGGCTTCCAAGGAAGAAAATTAAACAAGGACTTTTAGATATCCCCCTGGCAAAATCCTCTTTCTCCTCTTGAAAAGTTACTATTTTTTCAACAACTTTCCATTTCCCCAGGTGTCTTGGTTTGTAAATACTTGTTTTTGCGTCTTTAAGCATTTAATCTGGCAAGGCTTATACTAATTTGAGGTAGCTGGAGAATGAAGAAAATGTACTAGACATAAATAACTGCTTTCCTGGGTGAAACTTTATGAAACTGAGCATTTTAGAAAGCCCTGCCCATATTAAGATGGGCGAGGGAGAATGGAATCTCCCTGCAGAAGACAAATTGTCCAAGTGGCATATTCTGTGTTGGAACAAAATCATACTGGCTTCTGATTTTCCACACCAGGCTTTGGAGGCAAAGCTCAGCTTTTGACCACAGTTATGTTTTACTGTAAAGAGCCACTGCATAGTAAGTCCTATGTAATTAGAAACTGGCAAAGGAAGGGAGAGGTTGTTAGAACACTCAGGGCAAGGGTTATTAAAGGATAAGCAGTTTGATTTGGGTTTTGTTTTGCATCATAAGCTTTCACAACTTCATTGGATCCAAATATCCAAGAAATGTTCATTGAATATGTAAAGTTCACAGAAAGAAAGGGCCAGAATTCTTCCAGATCTTTACCGTCTGGTCTTCTCTGGGCTCTACTTTTCCTTTTTTGTTCTGCTTGCAGAAATGGTGGCCTCGGGGCATTAGACTTCTCTGTGTATAAAGATATTTTGAGTGCCATTAGAGTAATCAGGACAAATAAAGATGGGAATGTTGTGTGTCTGAGCAGTGCCTTAGATGATAACCATTGATCCAGTTCTCAAGGATATTTTGAGGAAGTTCTGTCTTCTCCTGTCTCTTGTCAGAAAAAGTGAGAAGCACATATATCTTTAGACGGCTGTTTGAAATCATATTTTACCTGTTCTTACAAAGTAGCACAGAGGATGAATCATTTGGTAGCTAACTTTAGTTATTTTGCCCACAAGAATGCCAGAAGTTGTCTTCCTGAACTTGCAACCTTCTACTTGCGTTCCAGATGGCCATTCTTGTGTAACACACACACCTTAAAGTGATCTGAGAGATTTATAATTACTAGAGTATGCCATGAAAAAAAATGCCCGAAGGAACATACACCACCCACTGAAGAATTGTTGTTGGTGTGATGGGTGAGGCAGGGTGCGTTTGCACATGGCAATGTGAGTTGGCATGTCATAAGTGGCAGTAATGCTGGGGATACCTTTCTTCTTTGACTTATTACATATTATTATCTCCTTGAATGAGACACATCTCGATTTTGAATCATAACTGTGGGAAATGCCCACACCCATCTCACCCCAACGTATGTAAATTTCATTTCTCCCAAGACTCCTAGCTATGCGAGAATGCAGCCGCCAATATTATGAAAGTGGCTTGGCTGAAATGTCTGTTCTTCTGTGCTCAGTCACTGGAGCAGTCCAAGTGACACATTTGACAAGGCGGAACAAGACATTTATCCCTTCAATATGGAGCATTTTGCAAGGGAGGCTGAGTTTTGGAGCAAACTAATGGTAAGTTGAATGAAGTGTTTAAATATCAAGGACATCATGCTGGGTATTTTTCCTTGTGGCTTTTTATAAAATAAGATGAAAGGGGAATTTATAATCAAAGGATTGTGGTCTTGCTCATTATTTTAAGTGAAACATGCCTCCTACATACCAAATTTGTTAGTGATAAATGGCTTTGGATGACTTGTTTGGGTGTAAATTTTTCTAATTTTGTCGATGAACAATACTGAACAGCTTATGGGCATGCAAGACATTATGACTTTGTTGACACAATATGGCTTGCTGATGGAAAGGAATTCTAAGCTAGATCGTTAACATAAATGAAGCATTTCTTGGAACTCTGTGTTGGATTTTTACTTTTGGTTTTCTTTAACTGCGCCTCTTTTAAGATTTTATCTATACACACATATGCATGTGTGTGTGTATATATATATATATATACACACACATATATGTGCACATTATGATCTGAAGTGCATAATAAAGGAGCATTCTACTGTCTAAGACTAACTTTTATGATTTTTGAACTGGATGTATTCAGACCTGCCATTTTCCTTTGATGTCACTGAGAACTGCTGGGTTTACTTCAGATGACTTGATAGAGTTTTGGAAGCATCACAGAATGGTACAGATTCCCCGTAGCTGATCATCCCATTTTATAGTTGAATAAACTGAAGTTCCCCTACCCAAACAACTTATAGTCAGACTACAAGATCAGAGACCCCACACAGCCCAGTCTTTTTTCAGTTATATTTCACTGTCTCATAGTATAAATTTTCATTTTGTTTTCTCCTTTCTAATGTAAATCTAAGCTTCATTGAAAATAGGAAATTCTGTTGCAAACATAGGTGATTTTTAGATTGGATGGTGTAACAAATTATCTTTTGGTGGCAACAGTGTGACCCAGTTGTCTTTTCCCTGGCAGGATGACCTATACTACCTTCTTTTATGACATGAAGTTAACTCCAAGAGCAAATTAAAACATTGGTTTCTAGAGCAATCACTTCTGTTCATTAAAGAATGTTCACTATCTCTGACGTCTTAGATTACAATGCTATATCTAAGCTGGTAAACCGTATTGTATGATACTTTTAGAGAAAGGAGGCTAAAAAAATAATGTACTATTTCCAAACATAACTATAAAGCACAATTTTCAGATCAATATTCAAACCTTTGATACATAAACTTTTATTTATTCAATTCATTCACTTGTTTGCTTAGCAAGCTATAAATAAGTCATATTCTGAAAACTCAAAACTCAACCATTTCTATGCTTTTATAATACTTAGATTTCTTAAAATTTTTTTATTTTTATTGAGTTTGTGACAAACTATAGAAAAATAAAAAAGTTTTTTCTGCATGCCCTCCAGGCAGGAAGGGGTATCTGTGCTCCAAGAGGCTGGGAGCTGATGTAGCAACGGGCTTTGGTTGGCTCCAGGGTCCTAAAACAACCTGTGGGGACCAGGCAGGCCCCAGCTCAGGAAATTCACAAAGAACTGAGGTGTCGGCATTGGTCCTGTCCACTTACACCAGCACCCCACCCTCAGCCCCGCCCAAGGAGGTTTCCAAATAAGATAGTCAGTCACATGAGAGAACCACATGAATTATAAGGTAAACAGCTACCATGCAAATTCAAGCTAGCCTGTTGTTCTACTAAACTTTGATTATCCAGACTGCCACTTTGAAAATATTCTCACCCTTTGGAACCTCTCTTCCATCTCTGGCTCCACCTCTGCCACTACTTGTTGTCCTTGTACCCTTGGCAGAAGGGTGGTAACTTCCTGTGAGAGAGCCAGGTCAGCGGCCCAAGGGAGCTAGCAGCAGATCAGCAGCCTCTCCTCATTGCCTTAATGGCAGGTGTGCCTGGAATACCTACCCACTCAGACACTGGCGACAGGCACGGCCCAGGGCAGGAGGGACTGAGTTCATTATGAGCCCACAGCTGCTCAGCCTGTGTACATGAACAGAAATGGATTTTGGAGACCCTGGTATATTGTCACAGTGTCTTTCTGTCACAATTAACACACCTGACCTCTCTCATGGTCCGCAGGTTGCTATCTTGACTGTATACGTTGTGAGACATAGAGATTTAATAACAGCATTGGCGCTGTCTGGGTAGTGAGCAGGCAGGGAGTGAGAAATGTAAGCCTCTGCCATCAGAAGCTGGCAGTTTGATACAGAATGTTGGACATAGCCTGTCTACCAAAGGACCAGAGTCGTTCCTCCATCAAGAGTTCCCCAGTCATTTTTTGCTCTTAGTGTACCTGAGTTCTTGCATGTCTTCACTCTTGCAGAATACTTGCATCACTTAGAAATTCACTTCCATGCTGCACGTAAGTGGATAATGCTGCTCTCAGAGAGGATAATAGTGGCCCCTGTGAGTTCAAATTCAGGAGCTTGCCTCCAAGTGCAGCTTCAAATCACCAAGACTGTATGCTGTTCTAGGACAGTTGGTGGATCAGGTCTCGCCCTGCACACAACCTAGCACAACAGTTCAACCTAGCACAACTTCAACAAGCATGGACCATATACGTGAGTACAGTCAGCAGTGGGCGTGATGTCCGCACGTGCTCGTGTTAGGAAAGCAGACAGTGGTAACTGGCTACGTAGTCTTATCTGATCATCTTTACCCAGGAGATCCAGGCCCTTTTTCTTTTTTCAAGCCTAAAATTCTCATCTGCCCCCACCCCTTTTCTCCAAATGAGCTCATCTGAACACCTTCCTCATTGAAGCATCAGGCAAGTGCTCACTATGCCTGGCCCCTATTACTAAATCTGCTGTTTCTATAGAGAACACAGAGGAAGAAGACATGATTTTGAGTCATGAAGGTCAAAATATAATTGAGAGACAAGACATACATACATGAAACAATTAGAGAACACAATGATAAATAATTGAGTGGCAGAGGGCATGGTTCAGAAATTAAGTGGAATAGTGATTCTGAAGCCAGGGAAGTCAGTGAGGCCTGAAAGAGTCGAAGAAGGCTTCATGACGGAAATTGATGGAGAAGGATGGGTAGGATTTGAAAAGGAGAGGGACGGGCATCCAGGCAAAGGGGGTGACATTGAATAAATGCTCGGAGGCAGAAACACCCCTGGTCGGGGGACACTATGAATGACTGAACAGGACATGGGTGTGAGGGACCAGGGAAAGATAACCTTGAGCAGATCCTGGACAGTCTTGAAGGCCAAGCAGAAGAGCTTCGACTTGGTAGGAAATGGGAGCCATGGAAGGTGTCAGAACAGTAGAACAGCTTGATAAAATCAGTGTTTAGGGAAAATTAGTCTGGGAAGGTAGATCAGATTCTAAAGTTTCCGGAGGACAGGTGGAAAGCTGTTGTTACAAGGCCTACATATGAGGTAACAGTGGCCCCAGACCAGAGTGGTACAAGTGGAACAGGGAAGAAGAAGCATTTTTCTAAGGAAAAATATGAAACACTAGGTGAGTGATGGGATCCTGTAGGGTACAAACTACATAAAGTTAGCACATTATGGATCTCTCGTGCAGGAAACAGTCTGGCTTTGCTCAGGATAAGAGAGAAGTCTAATTCTTTTCCTTAGATCTACTCCTAAGGCCCGCAAACCTTTCTCATACTTCCCTCCCTGTTTCTTGAGTTAACCAAGCCCTTTCTAGAAAATTCTCCAGGCACCAGTGCCCATCCTGAGAGTTCAGGATGAAATCTCTCTTGTAGCCAACACTCCCACCCACTGGAGCATCTTGTCCCCTCAAACTCCTCCTCCCTCACAGCTGGGTTCGTGATCCTAAGATCTGCTTCTTAGTGACTGTGTGAGGGATTGTGACACATTTTTCTTCTTCCTCGCTGTCTTAATTTTATCTCTGGCTAGTTTGCTCCTCTCTTCTCTCCCCTCTGTCTTGATTCACATCAGTTTGTCTGTCCATGGGTATTTGGTCATTTGGCAGCATACTTCAGTTTTAGGGGACTAACTTTTCCAGGCAAGTACATAGTTGTATTCGACATAAAGTTTCTCTTATCTACAGGAAAAAGAGGTGCACAGTTCACCTGACGGTTTGAAAGCAGAAGCAAGTTGCCACGTGAAGTACACAAATTAAGGAAATGAAGGGGTTGTGTGGTTAGACTGACAAGTTCTAGACAAGTTTCAGGGGAAATGTTGACCCATAGAAGGCAAGAACTCTAAAAGACCACAGGCATGTTCTATTTGACCTGCACAGTGTTTTTACAGTTGTTATTGTTTTACTTACATTTTTAGCCAACATTTAAAATTCAGAAGCTTATGTAACAATCCAGAGACAGAATTTCCTTGAAAAAGAACCAAAAGGTGTGACAAAAATCAGGTAGTGCTGAGTATAGCTGTCCCCTGTGGATGGAGCAAGCCTTCCCCAGTTACCTAACATTTTCTAGTACTTGTTGGGGCCTGTGACCATTTCAGCTTATGACCCCTGAGCTAACCAATCTCTTACTTTACAGCAAAGGAAACAGAGAAGTTAAGTCACTTTTCCAATATTACCCAAGAGGCTGGTAGCAGTACAGGGATTAGAACTGAGCTTTGCTATGAGTCCTGACGCTTTTTCCCTGTTTTGGGGGACTATAGTTGTTTCTTGACCTTCTTGGGTCAGAAAGGTCTGCAAACTGGAGGAAAACAAAGGCCAGCATGTGGGAAGGTGCGTATTAGCAGAGAGGTGTATTGAGCAGGTCATCCTGAGAGCAGGAATCTGCAAACTCCAGAACAACAGTATTTCTCAACCATGACCCTTAAGGGGATTTTGCTTTACTTCATTGTACTGGCTACTTATAAAGTCTAGAAGGAGCGTGCTTCATAATTAGCTTTTCCCCTTTATTATAATTTGTTGAGTTAAAAAAAAAACAGGTGGACGTGGAAATATGGCAGTTGTGATACAACATTTTAAGCATCTGTATTGAGAATGTCCTAAATTTCCAAATGAAACTTACTGATAAAAAATATTGATGTATTTTTTTCCTGTTCACTTTCCTCTCCTAACCTCATTTTGTTTCTTTAGAACTGGGGCCTGAACAGTTGGTTCAGTTAGTCTCTGTCTTGAATATGTTCAAATGACATTGGCTGTTGGCTGGAAGCTCGAGGCAGCGCTGCCTCCCGCAGACACGGCGGCGCTGTGATCTCTGCTCACAGGGCCAGCGGGAGGGGGCCGCAATCATCTGCTTATCATTATTGATGTGGCTTCAGCGACCTCTGCTGTGTTTCTGTCCAGTGCCATTCTGGCTGCAATTCAGAAAACACCTGCTGAAATCCTTGCAAGAGACCCGTGTGCCTGCCAAGGCGAGGTGATTGGTGTGGCTCGGGAACAACATGAAGGTCAACTTCTTGCCTCTCCTTTAGTAGTTATTTTAATGAAAGTCAGAATTCTTTAGTGAGTGAATTTTAACATAGTCCTCGCACAGGCTGACATTTCTACTTTTTGCATAGTAACATTCAAAATAAGCTTTTGTCTAAAATGGAAGAAGGATAGCGATTTTGCAGGACATTTAGAATTGGAGGACAGATACAGAAGAGAGATTCGCTGTGTTCTTTGAAAAATAGGAAAGTTTCAAACTAAACGTCTGGTCTCTCCTTTCATTATTCCACCCGTGTCCTCAAAGAAATTATCCCTCTGTGACTGCTTTTTTTTTTTTCTTTTGGGAATCCTTTCTTCCTCCTTGGAGCTTTTGTCTGATGTAACAAGATCACTTGCTTTCCACTGGTGAGGATGTTTCAGCCCTACCACTTATGCTATTGTATTCAATACAGGTTCTGCACTTCCATCTGCCACGTAAATACATCAGTTGTAAATGAGAAAAAAAAAACACTGTAGGGTTTCTAGACACTGAGAGTGACAGTAGAAGGTTACCATATATTAAAAAGTTCATTTGACCTTAGACCACATTGATATAATTATATTAAGGATGACATAATGATAATTAACATGTATGGCAAGTTTAGTACATGCTGGAAACTGTGCTAGGTATTTCATAGGTATTACGTAATTTAGTCTTCATAATGCCCCTGTGTCCCTCTAAAATGAATGAGGTAATCATCTGTGTGGGTTAAGGTTGAGTTTAAGGCACCGAAATTTAAGAGGGGCAGAGGCAAACCGAAGCACAGCGCCAAGCGGGCCCGGGACCAGCTGAATACAGCGGTGATTCTCAAACTGGTGCCTGCGGCAGGATCTCCTGGAAGGCTGGTTACAACACAGATTGCTGGGCCCACCACTGTGCGCCTCCCCCCGGAGTTTCTGATTCAGTAATCTAGGGTAAGGCCCAAAAATTTGCATTTGTCACAAGTTGCCGGGTGATGCCTGTGCTGCTGACCAGAGAGCACACTGTGAGAACTGCTGTCCTCAAGCTCAAAACTCCACCAGCTGTGGAACAGGTGAAGTCTCCAGAATGCTTTCCTTACAGGAGAGACAGCTCTGGGGTGCACAGAAGCCCCCTGCAGCCTATTGAAGGGCTGGAGTGTGTTAGTGACGCCAAAGATTTGAACCAGGGCGAGTGGACATGACATTGAGACAAACCTCGGCCAAGAGGAAGGGAGAAGAGACAGGGTGGGCTGCCCACAGCGACAGCATTTCAGTGACACTGGGAAGTGCTCAAGCACTGGAGGGTCACAAACTGGTGGCCTTGAGACTGAATGCAGCTTGCAGGTGAGCTGCGCTGGGCGTGTCTGGGATTGTGAGGTGTTTCATGGCGAACACCGTCGAAGGCACATATCCTCCAGTTCCAGTCCATATTCCCTCTTAGCCACAGCCGATGCACCTGTTTACACTTACCAGCCTGACCACAGACGGTCCTGGAGCTGGAGGGTGTACAAGCAACAGGGTGATCAAGCAACAGGCGAATGCTGGATTCAATTCTTTTTCAGATGGTGTCTCACTCTCTCGCCCAGGCTGGAGTGCAGTGGTGTGATCATAGCCCACTGCAGCCTCGAACTCCTGGCTCAAGTGATCCTCCTCAGCCTCCTGAGTCACTGGGACTATAGCCATGACCCACCACACCTGGCATATTTTTTCTTTTTTTTAATAATCTGTAAATCCAATTCTAAAGAATGAGAGAAGGGTCACTAGGTAAATTGATCCCAGTTTGTTCACTTGTAGGAAGGAAACATGCGATCGTTTGGGAGAGAGGACCCACTAAAAACTTAATTACTCTACAGTGGAAGCCAACCCTAACCTTGCCAGCCAATGCAGTATTTCCTACTGTGTGTCTTTCTCAGTGGGGCGCAGTTCTGGTCCCAGGTCAGGACAGCTGATCCAAGGAGCTAAATGGCAAAAAGACACCCAAGGACAGTGAGCTCACCCTTTCTCTCCCCTCCTGCACACATCAGCCCACGAGTGCCGTCCCTGAGCCCCATGGGCTGTTCCACCCTGCTGGGAGACAAGTGGGCTCCCGAGAGCCTGGCAAGCCAGGCAAGGAGAAGGCTTGGAAGGATTACAAAACAACTGGCACCGAGAATGGAAGATTCTTGTGAAGAAAAGCTTACATAAGAATTTCTGGGGAAAGAAGGAATAAAGAAAAATAGAAATGACAGCAAGAAGTAACAAGACCAAATTAAGAAATGGTAAATCTAGATAATTGTTATGAGAACAATATTGACTGTGATGGACTCTTTGTCCTTGAGATATTTAAAATAAAATCAGAGAAAGAGCTAGAGGTGCACTTCAGAGGCATCCTTCACTGACATGTCTAAACAGCCTGATTAAGCCTTTTCTCTCTGGTTTTGGTCTTGGGGTGTTTGGCGTCACGACTCCCAGGCAAGTGCGCAGCCATCTCCGTTATGGGAGCTCCGGAGCGGGGGAGCAGAATGTCCCTTCTTTGCACCCTCACTCCATTTGCTGTCTTTCCTTGCCTTCTTTTTCTCCCTCCCTTCCTTTCTGTTTCTCCTTTATCACAATAAATGGGACTGACTACAGATAAGGAGAGAAAAACTTGGAGAGAGCTGTGGTGTGGGTTTTTTCCAATAATAACCTTGGCAGGTAATTTTTGCACATCAGAGTGAGTCATTTTTTTTTATAACTGAGATCAGGGGCTGGATTCCTCCCAGGAGAAAAAACACTTATTCTGACATGTTTATGTTTTGGAATAATAATATTTGTCCATGTGAAAATATGTGTGATTCCTTTCTGCCACACCATATGGCTTATTACTATTCATAATCCAAATAGTAGCAGCTGCTGTGGAACATGAGAATGAGTTTGCTTGAAGTAAAAATGGGCTAACTATTGGATGCCACATATAGTTTCCACGGTGTCACTAGTTACTCACCAGAAACCTACATATCAGTCCCTTCCATGAATCCATCAAGTTTTTTATTAATATCTCAAAAGCCCATTTTTCTGTCTACTTTCATTTGACCCTAGTTTCATTCATTCAGAAACTCCCTCATTCAACCTTCCCCTCAACCTGTGGCCCTTCTGCCTTGGGAACATGAACGTGTATTACCCAAAACTGTCAGCAACTGGAAGTCTCAGTTTGGGTTTTGTTGACTGATGACAGCTACCAGAAAAACTGCAGTGAATTTTTGCCCTTGTTCTCCACTGTGGCTTCCTGTGTTGCTGAACCATATTCATTGTGTATTTGTGGTTAATAAGACCTGTGGGGACATGGAAGCAGTTAATAATTCCTCCTCCTTGGGCTGCTTGGCAAGACTCTGGCGTGATGGAAAATGTAGGGTAACACTCTCTATTGACCATTTGAATGTGGTTTGCAGAAACCCTTGAGGTTTAAGAAGGAAGCGGTTTTTAGAATAGGTACTGGATACTACTGTAGAAACCACCACAATTGACAGTACAAAAGAGACCAATTTCACAGGGGAGAATTATCTGCAAGACTTGTTTCTATCATTACCTAGTCATTCTGAGTCACCCTAAAAGTTGGAGGTTTTAGAAAAACAAAACACTCTTTATGCTGATTCTACACATTACTATGGTAAATATCCAGACTATTTAGCCAAAAAAAAAAAAAATCCTGACCAAATGCCCCAAAACTTGAGCCCAAAATGGAAGTATATAGAAAATTGCTTTAATTTTCCACTTCAGTTGGTTTAGTGATAGTATTCCCTTGCATTTGCATGATGTGTAATAGTTTTTTTCAGGGTGTTTTCATATATGTCATTAGTAATTGTGACTTTTTTCCAAGAAGACTGTCAGGTGGCCCAAATCAATGGACATTCATGAGATTGGGATGTTATCACTGTCTGGGATGCTTTGTCCTGTTCTCCTCACCATGGGTATCACTAATTTCCAACTTGTATCAGTTGTCTTCCTGCAGCCATTTGCCTTTTTCAGGTGTCTATTGGTCAGTCCTCTAAGTACCTGCTGCTTTTATCACAAGTTATAATAGGGTGATTTATCAATGTCATTCGCCTCCCTTGGCAACAAGAGAGCAACTCTAAAGTATTATAGAATTGCTCTGCATACCCAGCCTTTACCACACTCCTATGACTTGAAATGGCATTTTTACCTCTGTTGTCCCAGAACTTGTCGAGAAGTCTTGGGGCCAGCCTTAACTGGTCCTTGCACTTTGCTGGCCATCAGCCTTTGCCTTCAGAGTGCACTAGATAATTCTTTCATAAACTTCCTTTTTTACAAAAGAAATATCTGACAGCATTCCCAAGTCATTTTTTGTGTTTAGGAGTTGCATGCATGTGTGTCTTTGCTTCTCATTTCTGTGTTTCTTATAATCATAATTAGCCTGACTCAGGCCGAGTAGGTGATTGTCCCTATACCCCCATAATGGGATGTCAGGGCTAAATAGTCCTAATGGGTCTTCCTAACAGAGGATACCCTAAATCCCACTATTTGTCCATCCTTACCTTTCCACAGGCCCCAGAAAAACTTCAGCCTGAAGTCTCAGCCCTGACTGCTCCCTCAACCAGTGCCGACCAGCAGGTAGTCATCAGAGGAGCAGCGATTAGTCCTACTGTGCTATCCTTGGTGTCTGGTAGGCCTGGACTAAGCCCTGGGCACCCATCTGCCAGCTACCCCCGATCTCATGCCATGGTTAGCCGGTGAGCACACATGGGGGACTGCCGTGTCTTTCTGATTATACTTACGCCCTCCTGTTCAAATCAGCTACCCCGCCCCTGCCCACTGGTGGTGCTGCTGAGCAAGCTATACCCTTCTGTCTTCCATTGCCTTGGAGTTCCTTCCAAGTGTGCCTAGAAATGGGCTGCATTAGGCTTCTCATGGACCCTAGGCACTTCTCATGGGCCTTCATGAACCCCTTCCTCTGTTAAAAAAAAGAATAAAAATTAAAAGTTATATTTTACAACTGTGTCAGAGTTAAGGCAAATAATGTTATATATTAAAATATTTTCTTTGATCTAAAAGTATTTTTTCCAGCTTTAATTTCTTTAAAAGAAATTAATACATTTTCATGGGCCCCTAAAAGTGAACCCTAGGTGCTGTGCCCTGAGTACCTGATGGATAAGTTGGCCCACCTAGAAATGCACCTTCATGGCAGATCCTTTTGCCTTAGCCCAGTGTTTCTCAAAGTTCAGACCTTTGCAAATCACATTTAAACATTTTATCATATTGCAGTTCACCAGTACTAGTTTTCATCTAATATTTTTCTTTAAATTTATCCCCTTTAAAATTTTGGTAGCTATATTTTTAAAAGAAAGTTTATGTCACTAGCATAAAGCCAGTATAACTTGCCATGAATAGAAAGTTGACATTAATATGAATTAACATAAATACATTATGCAAGTTTTTAAAAATTCAGTCTGTTTCTGTTCCACCTAACTCCAGTCATTTTGCCGTCCTCAGCATCTCTTGTCCTTTCCTGGTCCCTGTGCAGTTAACGATTGGGTCAATCCCCAGCTCAAAGGTGCCCACTCTGTTCAGAGTTTTTGATTTATTCACTGTCTACTCACTGACACCCAGCTACTGTCCAGGTTCCTGCTCCAAAACAGATGAACCAACAGAATTAAGCATTGACAGAGGATTCCCACCCCTCATATTGGATTTTCCTTAAAAACAGCACAGGCTGTCACATCCTCACTCACCATGTCCCTCCAGAGCAGCACTATCCAGTAGAGCTTTCTGTACTGATGGAAATGTCCTGTCTCTGCACTAGCCAATGCAGCACCCACTATGGACATGTCGCTATTGTGCATCTGTAATGTGCTAGTGCGACTAAGGAACTAAACCATTCCTTTCATTTGGCTTTAGTTCATTTAAATTTAAATGCCATAGCCACCCATGGCTAGTGGCTACCACACGGGACAGGGCAGCTCTAGACCCTGTGGTTTTGACTGATGATTATTTTGGGTTCTAGATCTCTATCCCAGAACTGATCCGTATTAAAATTTCCTTTCCCTCAGGCCTATCATGCCACATGGCCAAGTTTATTGGTGAACTGGATGGCACTTAAGCTGTTATTAGTTATTTGCACCTTAGTGTGAGAGAAGGCTCTGGGAGGAGGTACGACAGAAGGAAGCACAAAGAGCGTATGGGAACCCTCTGTGCTGCCTGGAGCCCTAGTGAAGTTGGGTGGTGGGGAGGTGGAGGCAGAATGAAGAGATGGATTAATTTTCCCCTGCTTTTCAGTGATGCAACAATACCCCAAATCTAAACTATATTAATATTTTATTTCCTGAACATTCTCTTCTTTGTCTCTTTCAAAACACTTGTCCGCCAGAATCAAAGGTTCACGTTCAGTGCACGCAGTCTGCTTAGTAGTTTGTCGTTAACCTGCTAAACCTACAAACTGCAGCTTGAGTTGGCTTCAGGCCCCAGGCATTAGTGTTCAAATCTGTGGACCGATAGTATTGAATTTGATCTGTGACAAAACATGGCGCTCCCTCATATGCTCCGGTGAGGCCCCGGGTACCCATGACTGCATTTAAGCAGAACTTTAAGGACCACGGCAATTGTACTCACCTGCATAGCACACGTGGCTGGTCACCAATCCATTCCCACCCCACCAGCCCCTGCTTCCTTACCGGCTGAGCCCCTCACTCAGTTGGTGTCCAGCCTTTTCTGGGAGACCATGAGGTCAGGTTGGCAACCCTACCTGGAGCTCCTGGAATGGGAAGGTAAAATTGATTATCTAGACCAATTCTGAAACTCCACTTCTCTCGCCGATTACTGATTTTGGAAGAGGAACATGGCCCACACTAGCTAAGAGAAGCCTGTTGAAGGACTGTTAGGAAAACATTCCTACTGACAAAAAGAGATGCACGGATGATCCTTCTTGCTCCGCTGCATTGGTGGGTCTACAACTGAAGCCAGAAACAGTAGCAGCCGTTTGTCACCCTTGAAGTACAAGGATGACCTCTGGATGGTGGAAAGGAGGGGAGGACAGGGTCCTGGGCAGTATAGTGGACGGCACAGGGAAACTAACCCTGAAACAGTCTAGACTTCCATTTGTGAAATAACAGGCATCCTAGTGGGTTCAGCCCACTTGAATTGGATCTTCTTTTATTAGCAACTGAAATCATCATTATTGATAGAACGGTAATAAGTTGTGGAGTTTCTGTTGCATCTAATTTGACTTAAACCTTCCCCTCGACACACACCGGAAAATGAACAGGGGATAGCTTTAGATTTTTCTTGCTTTGTGAATTGGAGAAAATGGTCTTTCCTGACACACTTTGTTATTTTACTTCTGGAATGCCTCTCTATATAAATCACTACCGAACTTTGCTTATTTCTTCATCTTTGACATGGGAATAAAGGACTGAACAACTGCTGTTTCCACTATATAGAAACTGAACACAGTTGCTAGTAACAATAAATCCTAAATAACAAATTATAAATAGCTGTAATAAGATGTGGCCATTTGCTGTAATGCCTTTCATTATAAATATAAAATATAGTTTTATTTGCATCTTTAACAATGAGGCCTTTTTTTGCTGAGCATGGAGTATTGAATACTTATTTAATGGGTGCAATTCTATTTCCATTGTGCAGCAAGTGCAAATAGTAGCTTTCGCCCCAAAGCAGAAACCCTTCAGGGAGTCTGTCTCCACTAATGTGGGTATTGATACACATGCATATTTCCCATTAATACTAATAGGACCTAATGCGACTGTATAAATCACCTGAATTTTGATTCAGTGTGAATCTGATGTCAGATGATTCAAGATGAACTCACTAAGTGCATTTGTCTGGGAGCTATTCCTTAATATGCCTTCATCTCATAGCTGAATTCTTTTCCTGTGACTGAAATATTAATCCAGGGCTGTGTCCTCCTGTTCCCACCTTCCACACACCCGCTCTTACTATCGGAAGAGATAAAGCAGACTCGCCTATGTGACTAAGTGCCTCTACCCAGCTAAAACCTAAGGTTATATTGAATGAAAGTTTAAAAGGAATGGACAGAAACAAAAGAAATTAAGAGGGATTTTTCTTTTTGTGGGGAGAAGTGTACCTCCAGCCTCCAGAGCCGCATTTTTTACCTGTAGCATCAGTGTCCCCTCTAGAAGAAATGTGTTATAAGACCTGTTAGAACAATGAAAATGCTTCCCAACCAATGTGCCTGCCTCTTCCAAGCTGTGCTGTTCCAGCTGCACCCAACTTCACCTTCCTTCCCTCTCTGATCTTTCTCCTGTCTTACCTCCATTCTCATCACAGCAATTGCTCCTGGAGGCGATCTTTGGTTTTAGTCTATGATAGGCAAAAAAGAAAAAGTTTACCTAAGTAAAAAGAAACACACACACCACAGACTGTATTCCCCCCAACATGCCTTCCAGAGATAGCAAAAGTAAACATCAGACCACAAAGAAAATGCAGATTTTAAGCAAAAAGCCTGTATAATCTTCATTTACTGCTCCATCACGTATTGGAATTATGAAAAATCAGCACTGAAAAGGGCCTTTGGCAGTACAACACGATAATGTTCCATCAAGAGCTGCGACCTTTCCCAGTTGGCAAAGCCAACTGTGTCACCTGGGTGTTTCCCACGGGCATGGCAAATAGTGCTGGTTCCCTTTTACAGATAAAGCAACTGAGGCTAACTGGCAATGCTGTAAAAGCAGTATCATTGCTATCTAGATTAATCAGTTAGAAGTCATTTGGTTTCTTCTCTATTCCAAGAGAATAGGGAATAATTAAATACAGAGTTGCATGAATAGGCTTTGAGATCCAAGATGTCTTAATACTCAAAACCCACGTGAAGCCCTCAGTGAATCTGGAGGTTTACAAAACCTTTCAGAGTTATTAATAGTTTGGTCATTATAATCTGCTTGAACCCAAGGGAATGTTAGGATTAAATTAAGCTCTAATTAATAGTTGAGGATTCATGAAAAAGGTATAGAATTGTAGCAGATCTTCAAATATTACTCTAAATTGAAATATCTTCACTTAAATGGAATACTTTTCCTATTAGTTATTAGCATATATTACTTGGTCTATAAATTTTTAAAGTTCCATTAAAAAAGAAAACATTATTGAGTGGAAGAGCTTATAAGAGTCTCACTCTGTTATCCACATCCAAGGGAAATTTTGCTATTTTGACCATAAAGCTATAGCTCAGGCATCCTCCCCCTAGGGACCTCTCATCAAATTGTGGACATGGGATTTAGAAGGAAGGCCACCGACCTCAGAAAAAATTACTTTCATCCAACCATTCATGCACTTATTGAAAAGTTTATTACCTGTCTGCTATGGGTCAGACCCCCTGCTAGGGATAAATACGAAGAGAAGACATGTTCCTACCCCTCAAGGCTCTCCCAGAATAGTAAAGGAAAGCCTTTGGAAGGGAACTAAACAAAAGGACCAGAAATTTACTGGGACACGTGTATGTGTTATCTCACATAACCCTAATCATAGCTCTAATCGCCATTTTATAGCCGAGGCCCAGAAAATTTAAAGGAACTTTCCCAAAGTCACACAACATGAAAGAACTAGAAATCACACCCCTGTATGTCTCAGCACGCTCTTTCCACCGCACCAATATTAAACTGCGTGATCTCCAATGTGGGTGGCCTGTGACAGCTGCTGCCTGCGGTGACTGCTGCTATGCCACTGGAGGTGTTGCCCTCAGCTGTTGCGTGGATGCTGGAGCCCACCACATTCCTTCTCTTGGGTCATTCTGGAATGGGGACAAGAGGCCAGGAGTGCTGTCCTCAAGAGGATTTGCTGCGTCATTGTCAAGCAGCCTGGAAGTAGCTCTCGGGTATACCTGAGTGGAACTGAGGAATGTCCCCTCTCATCCTCAGGGAAGAGTGTTCTGCTAGCCAGTGAACCAACCAGCATCACTGGGATTAACTTTGATAGCTCCTTGAGAATATATTAGGCAGCAGACAGCCCCTGGAATAGTGGGGCTGTGGCAGAAAGGTTGCCCAGGGAACTGGGAGTTTAGGACAAGGCCAAGAGAAGAGGGGAATCTTCTTCACCCAAAGCATCAGCAGGACAGGGAGCCACCAGGTTAAGCAGAACACGGTTCAAATGAGCGTGAAGGTAGGAGAAATACACCGAGGAGGAGGTTCAGCCACAGGACCAGCGCCAGAGCTGAGAGAGGGTGAACGTGGAGACAGGCAAATGTTGGTGACTCAGCAGTGACTAAGAATTAGGACCTTGGGGGCTGAAGAAAGTAGAATTCAACCAAAAGTTGTTGAGAAAAGACAGGTCTACGATTGTTTTTTCTCAATCCCAAAGTCCAAGATGCTCTGAAAGCTGAAAATTTGGGGTGGCAAAACCTGTCCCGAATTGATGTAAGGCTCCCTGGAATATTGATTCATCCCTCTTAATGAGACTATTCATACAATTTTTCTATATAAATATTTATATATTTTATTATGGATGATGCTGGTGGTATTAAATACTATAGAGGACAGGAATATGATTACATCTGTGAAACCCCAAAGCCTAAATTTCAAACCATGTCTGTTCTGATGGGTTCAGATGGGGGACTTACTACTGCATTATCTCCTTTAATCCTCACAAAAATCTTGAGAGGAAGGTATTATTTTTTCCATTTTGTAGATGAAAAAAGTAAGATAGGGAGGCACTTATTTGACCAAGGTCCCACAACCAGTAGAAAGGAACAGAGTGAGGCTTGAACCCAGTTCCCGTGCCTGAGCTGTGCATTGTGCTGATGCGGGAGTAGCAAGCAATGGCTCCAGAGAGGGGACTTGGGGACACTGCCAAGCTTCTCCCAGTGAGGCCAGGAGGGCTCATGCCCCTCCATGCCTTTATGTTCTTCTGCCCCTGCCCTCGATGGCTCCCCGCAGTTGTTTTGGTTTTTATTTAAAAAAAAAAAAGAAACAACTGCTGGCCTAGCACCTCCTGTCAGCATGAAGTTGTAGAAATGTTGAGTAAGAGTAAAATAAGATTTTTTTAAAATGTTAATGTCTTTCAGATACATTAGAGGACCTCTAGGACAGTAGTTTTGACTCTTTAAGGAGTCTCAGATTCCTTTGCAAATTTGATGAAGGTTAAGAACCCTCTTCACAAAATATTGCTGCACATATGAGTCCACAGACTCAATTCTTCAATCTGCTTCAGGGGATCCTACCTCTGAACCCCAGATTAAGAATCTCTGTCCCCTGACTTTTACAGGGTAAGCAAATTTTCCATGACACAAGTAATAGCAAAGTACAACTTTAAAGAGTGAAGATCATTTCAATTAATATAAGTCAGTGATTCAGTCGGGATGTAATTGCTATAGAAGCCTGGAAGTCCCTGACCAAAGTTGTGTGTGTCTGTTAGAGTGTTGGGAGAAAGAGAGAGCGGATGATTATTCTGTCTTCTCAAGAAAATTACCCATACAGGTATTATTAAATCCTTATAGTTCTGTTCACCTCTCTGCTCTTATAAACAACCAAGTGATTGGTCCTGAAAACAGGCACTGCATTAGAGGTCACTTTCAGTTCAGGATCTTATAATTATCTTTTGTGTGTATGTGCTTGGAGACTTTGGATCTCCTAGACAGGTTCCTTTTCATCATCTGCAACAGTAAACTTGCAAACCACTACCGAGGCCCCACCATAAAGAATCTCCAGCTGGCATCTTAACTGTCTAGTTTATTTTCCCTCTTGCTCTTTTGATTTACTAGGGTTCTCAGCCATTATTTTCTAAAACTAAATGTTTCCTAGCCTTTCGTATCTCTGGTTTCATAGTTATGATAACCTGCTCCCAAGTGTATAAAACCGGAAATGATGAATAGAAGAAGCGTGTTCGTCATTAACCGGCACAGAAAACAGCTCCTTCTCAGAAATTCAGAAAGTTGATAATGGCAGATTTTGTTTTTTACATGATTACCTTTGTGACAGTTCTGTCACTCCACACCAAGTGCAGTGTATTCAGGCTGTTTTTCTCTGACGGGGGGATCCATGGCTTATGACACTGGGCTGATCTCTATTTCTGGATTTGTCTGTTTGGTAATTGATAGAAACTGATGGTGCATGCATTTTGACATGAAGTTAAAAAATAGGCATGTCTGTACAAAATGCTTGTTTGTCCCTCATCTCCCATGTATTAATATATAAGATTAAATGATAAATGCAGTTTAGCAAAACTGGTTAAGTTCTTGGGCTCTGGAGTTAATCCAACCTGGGTTTGGATCTTGAAGCCATCACTTTTCAGCTACATGACTGTAGATAAGTTACTTCATCTTTCTATGCCTCATACTCTAGAATTAAAAGTACTAGTACCCCATAGAGGAATTTCAAGGATTAATTGGGGTAATGCGTGTAAAGCAGTTACCACATTGTCTCTAATTCAATACATGTTTGCTATCATTAATATTATGCCTCAGGATAATAATGATTTCCCAGTTCTATTCTCCCACAAACTCCTTCTGCAGCATTCTTTCAGCCTAAATACAACTGAGTCCCAATATGTGCTGAGCTGTGTATTTGGTATTTCTCCCAACTCTGAGATATCAGAGAGTTAGAGGCAGAGGGGAGGCAGTTCCCTTGTTACCATAGTGCTTTGCATGAGGGACGAGATTTCAAGCTTCCATTACAAATTTTTTTTTTTTTTTTTTGCACTGCACAGCAGTCTGTAGGGGCTCAGTGTGTTTCTGCGGAACGGAGCTGAACCAGGAGATAAAGAAAATGATTGTGCTCTTTGCACCTGCTGGCACCCTGGGGCCTTGTCCTCTCCACCCTGGGCCTGTAGTCATCATTGGTGGATGGACTCAGATCTGTTCTAAGACAAAACATTCTGGGGAGTCAGGGGGTGCCCATTCCTGTCACCCTGGTCCCCAGGAACCCAGAGATGCCTGGTTCATCTGGGATCATGATGGGAATTCAGCTGTGCCAGCACCTGCACAGGCTCTCTGTCTGGGAGAAAGGCTGGTCGCCTTGCTTTATGCTTCTGTCAGCTTTACATAGCTTTGAGCCTAAAACCGCCTGTCTTATTCCAACTGAAATCCAATCAATGTCTAGAAAAAATAACCCAATTTGGAAACCAATAGGAAACCCAGTCAATACATTTTCTAATTTGGCCAAAGTGTGCAAACTTTAGTTTCTTGGTAAATTTATAAAATTTTAAACTATAGAAATAATCCTTGACAGTAGAGTCATCGTCATTTTCTTCTTCCTTCTTCCTTCTTCTTCTTCTTTTTTCTTTTTTTTTTTTTTTTTGAGACAGAGTCTCACTCTGTGGCCCAGGCTGCAGTGCAGTGGCATCATCGTAGTTCACTGCAGCCTCCAACTTCTGGGCTCAAGCGATCCTCCCGCATCAGCCTCCCAAAGTGCTGGGATTACAGGCCTGAGCCACTGCACCCAGCCAAATGTATAAAATTTCAAAATGTGCATCACACCGAGGCAGTCATTCTAGAAGAAGAAAAATTGGTAAGATGAACTACGTTTAAATCATGGTAAATATGTCCTCTACAACTTGGCTAGACAGAAGCTAACGCTGTGGGTTTCTTCTGCTTTGCCTGAGTGCTCTGGAGGGGAAAGAGACCGTCTTCCTGGGGACGGACACGGACACTGCCAGGCTGCCTTTCCTCATGGCTACTAATAAGGAAACTCATAACAGGTTAAAACATTAAAAAATGAGATTCTAAGTAATAAACAGCTCTATACAAGGTATCGTAGAAAGCAATTTAATGACTAACTTATTGTTGATGATAATTATGCTGTAGTTTCATTGTATCCCCAGATATAAGGTTCAAATGTAAAATCAGTTAAAATCAACTTGCAGAGAATGCCCAGGCTTTCCACAGCACTAAAGTTTTGTTATGGTGTATAGTGGGCAGAACTAGCAGAAAATACCTAACTCAAAAAAAAAAAAAAAAAAACCCAAACTTTTTCCTGGCAAAACTATAACCAGCAATACCTTCTAATATGTAACTGTAGACAGTAATTTTCCAGAATATGGATAACATGAAGGAATTTGCAGTATTACTTTTCCACATGTGCTTTTACCACGTTTAGCTTTTATTTTCCTACTACTTTTATTTTCTGAAGACAAATGCCCAGATTTCTTGTTTACTTGGCCTTCTGTACTTCCTTGTGCTTGTGCAAATTAGGTTTTTCGTGTTTATTCATTTTGGTAACTTTTTATTATTATAAGACTGTGGCTGCAGGGGAAAAAAACCCATGAAGTATATTGAATTACTTACAGTGGCAAATGATAATGTTATTTTAATACCATGAACAAAAACACAAAACAATGGGCTTAAGTCAAGACACGTGGGTTTGAACTCATGTGCCTCCAAGAAGCCTGCTGGCATGTGGGGGACGTTTCTGTGAGATGAACACTCAGGTCCATCCAGCCCGGCATGGTGGGGGCAGCACCCTGCAGTGCAGGGAAGAGGGTAAGACGCCAGCCCTGGAGGCCAGGCTCTCTCAGAGGCATACTCCCTCTCCGACCTCACTTGGCCTCTCTGATGTCCGTCATGAGATAGTAGTAGCATCCCTCAGAGCATGGTTAGGGAGTCAGGTTAGGGAGTTAGATGAAATCCTGTGCTATAAAAAGCTCTTACTTCTGGTATCTGACGTGGAATACACACTGCTTCTTGTGTACCACATAGCCCCACTTAGCACTGAATAGCAACCTAGAGAGACTCGGGAGCCAGACTGGCTGTGCCACCTTGGGCAAGTTACTTAACCTCTCTGTGCCTTGTCCATAACACACTGATAATAATATTCATAGCATAAGATTGCTGTAAGGATTTTTTAAATCTAGATAGGAATACTACTACTTACTATTTGGCATGTGCTGAGTGCTTGCTCAGTGACACTCCATAACTGAGTGTTTGTTAGTTATTGAAGCTAAGTGCTTTACTACCATGGCACTTGTCTTCCGCACAGTAGCCTACAAGGTATGGTTCCAGTCTCAACCCCATTCTACAGACAAGAAAACTGAGAGCATGGTCCAAGATCACACAGCTAGCATGTGGTGAAGGCAGGGTTCAAATCCCCTAATCTGAAGCCTGCCAGCCTCACAGTCTGTGCTGGGCCTGTGGCCCTCAGGAAACAGCATCCAAAATGCTAAGATGCTTCCAGGACAGGTCCAGGCACTAACCCCCTGAGGAAATCCTTCAAGGCTCTGGAGTAGCTCAGGAAGCCCCCCATTCCCAGGCTGACAAGCACCCCAACACCCTCATTTGCAAACCAGATTCAGGGCTGAATGTAGAGCACCGTCAAGAGGGCACTGCATACACTCTGCTTAAAAGTCAAGCACTTTTGAAAACATCTGCTTGAAATTGCGTGCCACTGATTGAAATGAAAAATAAACTCAGCTGCCAAGCAACTGTGGAAAGAGGAAGAGGAGAAAAGAACTAGTGACAAACAACTAGTTAGCACATCACCAAAGATGGTCACAATAAGAGCCCACCCCCCAAAATAACCCAACAAGTAAAGATTACACAGGTTTATGCCAAAAGTTATTTTACGTTTTGATAGAAAGAATAGAAAACTGGGTTTTTTTCTATTGGATGGCACAAATCCATAGGCCTAGTTTTCTTTAGGGGGAAATTCCCTTAATTTGTTGGTTCTATCACAACACTGCTATGCCAGTGCAACTGAGCTGGTGGGTATCTGACTAGTGGGAGCAGCAAAAAGCTCCCTGGCCTTTGTTTTCACCTCTCTGGTGGCAAGAGGAGGGCTTGCTGGCACCTGGGAGGGACAGCTTCCTTCTCCCTCCCAGAACCCACCTCGGGACAGAAAACAGATTCATGCTAGCAGTACTTTGGAAGAAGTTCAACTCTGGACTTTCCACATCACACAGTGAGTAAGAGGGATTTAAATCCAGGAGTTTGGAGTCCACACCACCCTGTCAACCTCTTCTGCTTCTCTATGATGATAATTTAACCTTCTCTGACCGGGACTAGTGTGCCTAGCTCAGAAAGAACTTGTTTATCCTTTCCTGAAAGGACGTTGCGTTTTCATGAACTCTAAAACATCCCCCTCCCAACCCAAAAGGAACATAACTTAGAACTCAGAGCTAACGTTGCTCAGCCTGAAAGTGGATGGCAGTGCTGGGGAGGGGGCTGACTGGAAATGACCTTAAGCAGGAGCCCAGTTTCTTGGGAGTCGTGGCAAGCCAGGCTCGGCCTTGGTTACGGGAACTGTGTTCAAAGCATACCCACCCAGGGTCTTGACTTCTCAGAGGGTGAAGAGACTTCCTAGCTGTGAAACAGCTCAGCCACAATTTATCTTGCAAAACTCTCTTTGGCCCAGTTTCCCCATGTCCCTCACCCCCTACATCTAACTGATCCTCTCCTCTTTGTAGAAATTCCATGAGCCCCTTTCTCTCTGCTTTCAGTTCTTATTACTTTATACCCCAAACTTCGCAGTAACCTTGCCAATGTCCTTGCTTTCTTCTTCATTTTCTCATCCACCCTTCACACAAATGTATGATCATCTCTTCCCCTATTCAAAAGAATTAAGAACTCCCCATTGCCCATATGATCAAAGTTAAAAGTCTTTATCCTCAAATTCTTCTACCTCTGTGATCTGATCCCTACTCAGCTGCATGAATTATCTGCTCCAAACAAACTAGTCTTTCCCTAGATCTTTAACATGCCGCATGGTTCTCACCTGTTACCTGTCATCTTTTATCCCCCAAGCAGCACAGATACAGGTGAGGTGGGTACTCGCGTTGCCACCACACCTTAGGGGACTCTGCTCTGGCCTTACCCCTCCTCCTGGGATGGAAAACCGGCAGGGCCAAGGAGATGTGCCCACCCTGAGCCCACATCCTGCCCTCTAGTCAATGCTTGGGATCCCTGGAACCCGGAGTTCCCTGCCCCGATGGCCCGATGGCAGCTTTCATGGCCTGGGCAGAGCTGGGGGTTGAGGGGAAATGAGCTGAGCTTAGACGTGTAGGCTTGTGTGTTCACACACGTGCACATGAGACTTCTTACAGTACAAGGTGGAGTCTGGGTGTGTAGTTTAGGGGAAGGGGTCTGAAGTACAGAATGGTGCATGGTACTAAGGAAGCCAAAGGAGTTTCAAGAAGAAATGGTGGTAAACAGTGGCAACTACAGCAAAGGTGAGATAGGAAATGTACTGAAACATACATGTGGGTTTGGCAATTTAGAGGTCACTTCATCTAAGCCTGGAAAAGCACCCCCAATAATTCTCATTTTGAAGTCAACTGTACTTGTCTTAGTCTCTTTGTGGTGCTATAACAAAAATACCACAGACTGGGTAATTTATAAAGGATAGAAATTGATTTCTCACAGTTCTGGAGGCTGGAAAGTCTAAGATCAAGGCACTGGCAGATTTGGTGTCTGGCGAGGGCCCTGTCTCTGCCTCTGAGATGGTGCCTTGAACTCTGTGTCCTCACGTGGCAGAAGGGATGGAGGGCAAGGGGGACAAATACTGGGTGCTCACATGGCGGAGGAGCAGGAGAGCAAAACAGCCTTAGCTACCTCCCTTCAACCTTTTTATAAGTCCCTAATCCATCCATGAGGGTGGACGTAATCACTCATGACCTAATCACTTCCCAAAAGGCCCCACCTCTTAATGCAACCACAATGAGGATTAAGTTACAACATGAATTTTGGAGGGACACATTCAAACCATAGCAGTAACCATAGTAGTTGTAATAATATAAATGGTCGGATGGGGAACACAGGAGTGAATTACCCTAATAATGTCAGAAATGATTTGTCAAAGCAAAGTCTCTGAAGCTAGAGCTAGCATGATAGATTGGGATGGACCCTTCACTCTTCAGAGCTGAAGCAGTACATTCTGTGAGCTGACTTCTTAAAAGTGGCCTATCCGTCCTACATCCAATAAACTCTTTCTGTGTAGTTCACCATTAAAACAAAATCCTTCTTTTTTTTCCCCCCAGTGATGTAAATTTAATTTATTCTCATTTATTAAAGCTAGTGTCTGGGACTTGAAAATGCTTTCTAAATGTTCATTCCATTTTTACATTCAGCACGCCTTACTGCAGATTGAATTGCTTGCTAAGTTTGAAAGAGATCAATAAATAGCAGCAGAAACTACAGGAGGTCATTTATTATTTTTTTTATTAACAGACCCAATAAATCTGAGCCTATTTTCTTCAAATAAATCAGCTGGAAATAAAAAATTGCTTTTGGGCAATTTACAAGGTTAAGCCTAAAAATAAAATTTTACTTTCATTTGTGGCTGGTATGAACATGACAAAGCCTCAACAGAACTTGTTTAGTACTAAATTTATGTCCCCCATTTGCACAAATATCTTTTGACAGCTGTATACAAGGAAGTGAGTAGATTTGAAATGGAACAGAGTGAAACTAAATATGCAGTCAATAGGGAGAAGTCGTCTGTATTTAAAGGGTTTAGGGTACATGTGATAATTCTGATTTTTACGCAACATTTTTCCAGGAAAGTTTCATTTTGAAAATGACCTGGATCCTATAAAATTTACGGTGGCGACTTTAAGGCAGGAGGATGGAGCCTGTAACTTCCAAGACTGATTTGATTTGGTTCATCTAGACACGGGATGATATTGCTTTGGCTACAACCCAGAGCGTAATTTTCCCTTTGGTGAGCTGTGGTGGTTGTGAACAGTGATTAACTGGCTAATTAGAATTTCAAAGGGCAGTGATAACAGTGGTGAACAGAAGGAAGTGACAGGAGAAGCTCAAGTCCATTAAAACCCTTCCCAGTGACTGAGCTTTTCCTTGCCTGCTTTCTCCTCTGTTCTATAAGTTTCCTTTCCCTGCAGGTCTCTAAACCCAGACCCAACTTGGTATTCTCACTCCTGCTAGCCTTCTTTATATTTTCTTTATCCCCTTTCTCCAGCCTCTTTCTTTACGTTTTTTGCTACCCATAACATAAAACTGAAAAATACTCTTTTCCTTTATAAAGTTTTATTTTCCCTCTTCTTAACTCCAAAAGCAAGTTGCGCTTCCCCTACCCGCTCCTAACCTGTGATCTCCCTTGCTTGTGTGGGGCACCTCGATTTTGCGTTTCTTCCTCTGCGTCAGTGGGCCACAGCGTCGCCTGGATTGCCAGGCAAAGGAGACCCTTAGGTAGCTCAGGAATAGTGAATTTGTTTGCACAAATCAATCAACAATTAGGATTTTTCCCAGACACAATCAATATCCCTCTCTTTCATAGCATAGCAACATGAAAATGTTTCACAAAGTTTCCTTCTAGCCTTAATTAAAACCAAGAATTAGGCAAGTGGATCAAGCTATGCCTTAGGTGGGGAAGGTGCCAGCACAGAGGCAGGTGTGACTCCTCTCCCTTCAGGCTCCTAAGCTGGAAAGGAAAACGGGGCCGCACCCTCTGGAAGAGACGCCAAGGGTACTTAATGCCAAGGGCGCTTCAACTCACTTTGACCGCACAGAGCTGCTGAGATCTTGCACCAAGAAGTGGAACTCCATTAGCCTCTGACTTCTTGAAAGATTTACGACTGGTTTGTCAAGTTAATACCGACAGCGTTATGGTTATGACTATATATTAATACATGATAATACACTATCCGCCAATAAGGAAATGTTGAATAAATATGTCAGATCATTTTGCTCTCCTTACCTTATAAATTTGATTATTGCAAGCAAAGGGTCTTGTGTTTCAGGTTTTTCCTACCCACTTCCTCTTCAATGTCATATTCTCTCTGTCTCTCTCTCTCTCTCTCCCCAGTTCTGTTTACGAAGCAACTCTTGGGAATGGAAACTTTTCTTATGATCACATCACAGGGCTGGGGGCTTCTATTTCCAACTGTGTCTCATTTACACCTCACCGACCTCTTTGTTCCTCCTTTCTTTATCTACGTAATGAGGGTAATAACACTTTGCGTGCAAACTGGGCCTCAGATGAAAGTAACTAAACGTTATTAAATATTATCATCATTCTGGAACAGTGGAAGTCTTCTGGGTGTGGCCAAGGCAAGCAAGGGCTGATCCTGAGAACTCCCTTAAAGACCCAAGAATTGACAATGTTTCTGGAGAGGCAGCCGTGGCACAGCGGATAAGAGCACAGATGGCTGAGCTGCCTGGATTTAATGCCAGTCTTGCTTCTGACTAGCTAGGTGGGCCTCTACCCTCAGTTTCACCAAATGTGAAATGTGGGCATCATTGTGGACCCTCTCAGAGAACTGTAATTAG
Organism: Daubentonia madagascariensis; assembly: GCA_023783475.1. Taxonomy (NCBI): domain Eukaryota; kingdom Metazoa; phylum Chordata; class Mammalia; order Primates; family Daubentoniidae; genus Daubentonia; species Daubentonia madagascariensis. Next base: position 18,704,891 of record JAKFHU010001815.1, on the reverse strand, counting down.
AATGACACAAGTTAATATTTATAAAATTCTTAGAACAGTGCTTTAAAAAAGCTGGGCCTGTGTATAGGTTACCCATAATGGCTCTACAGCTTCCTTCTTCCTCCCAGACCCAGACAGATGGGGGAGGGGAAAGGTTGCTTTCTATTCCAACCCCCCTGCCACAAGAACCACTGAGGGTTGGCAGGAGGGGAAGCAAGTAGGAAGAGATAGTACAGTTGCCTGTTACAGGTGAAAGTAGAAGGAACAAACTGGAAGGCAAGCAGAGCCAAAGGTGCCACTGGATATGGGTGGAAAGACCCGTGATTGTCGGAAGCATAAGAGGGCTATTTTCAACACGATTCCCTCTGCTTCCTCCATTCCACACACTGCAGATCCCAGTTATAACCATGTGCCCAACTGCAAGGTACCAAAGTTGTGGATAGAGTCAACACTTACAGAATTAACTTTATGAAGAATGTATATTTAGATTTTTCATAAATGCAATTCCTTACCCTCTGTGCTTTAAAAAGTTCGGGTTAAATGGCTAAATAACAACCCAATGAGGTTGTTACTGCCTTTCTGGTCTTTCTCCAAAAAATAAGAAACCTTTATAAATATTCAGCAGCTTTGACTGTATCAAAGTGACCAATAGCACATTGCAAATGAGAAACAGAAAATAATTTGCAAGACAATTGGCATTTCATTTTTAGAGAAAGCTGATTTCTGACAGCAATAGTTCAGCATTTTTGCTTTCATTTTATTTAAAAGTAGACCCAATGGAGAAACTGTAGTTTAGAAGAAAAGACAGGATGAAAAGGAACCCTCTTCTCCTGATCTCCATACAAATGTACGCTTGTGGGAGAGCTCTCTGGGGGAACAAACAGGCAATTGATTGCAATGACTATTCTCTATTTATTCCAATGATAAGAATGAAAGACTGGACTCACATCAGATATTTTTACATTAAGAAACTTAAAGAAAATTTGGTTTATTTGATGTCTTTGTTACGTCTTAAGCAGTTAACAAATTTGTAAGCATTCATTTTATTTTAATGTGGTACCACTACATAATGAATTGATTTTTTTAATTGTAGTCAATTCAGATATTTATTTTCGACCCTGGAATTTTTTAATTCTATAGTTGCTTTTGCCTGAAGTAAAAATAAATGTGACAATCATAAATGGAGGGGGCAGGTAATTTATGCCTACATACATACACATTTAATCAATCAGTCAGAATACTCATTATATATGTACATTTGTATCTACTTTTATCTGTTAAAATGCTTTAGGCTGCTGGTAACAGAAAACTCAGCTCAAAGTGGTTTAAACAGCATGGAAGCTGCATTATCTCCCAAACAAGAAGACTCAAAAGTAGGGTATCTTCGGGGTTGGACAATTTCGTGGCTCACCTGTGTCATCCAGTAGACAGTTTTTCTTCTTCTGCGTCTTCCAAGGCATGTAAGCTGGGTACTCACACTGGCTTCTTTACGGTTGCAAGATGACTATTGCAAGCACAGGTATGTCATCCAGGACACACCACCTGATTTCCAGTGGTAGAGGAGTCCACCTCTTTTCCTATGTCTTCCTCTTTGTATGAGCCAGGAAACCTTTCCAGAAGCTTCACGTCAGACCTCAAGCCTCATTAAGCAAGGATTGGGTTATATTCCTCTGCCTTCAACAGTCACAAGCAAGTAGAGTAGGAATATTCTGATTGGTTTAGAGGGGTCAGAGGAAACTTTAAGCTCCGCCGGAGGGGTGTAAATCCAACAAAATTTTGGATTGATGGAGAGGGAAAGTTAGGGTGAGGGGGTGATTTGAGATGGCAGGTGGCTATTGGAGAGGGAACAATACTGAACATATATTGGCATAAGTATAGATCTATTAAGTGCGAATTTTACAAATTCTGAAATGTTCATTGTGGTTTTAGGCAATCTAGCCTTTAACGTGAGCAAACTAGAATTCAGACACCATGTTGTTTTATTTTCTTAATAACTATCAGAAAAAGATTTGATATGCAACGTTGTTTCTTGTCTCCCTCTTCCATTAGATTGTAAATTCCTTGAGAGTGGAGACTATTTGTCTTGTACACAGCTGCATCTTTAACATCTAGAACAGTGTAATCAGCACACGGTAGACACTCAGGAAATAGTTGTTGAATAAATGATGAAAATTACAGGTAGGATATTGTAATCCCCCTCCAGCCACAGTGTAGAAATCACGATTTTACCTGATATGTTTTTATATCGCAAACCAAACATGTAAACCCCTTCGTCCTTTTATACACGTGTTCAGTTCCATCCTCTGAAATAGAAGAAAACCAAAATCATTGTCCATCCTTCTGTTAAGGTGGTTCTGTGACATGATGCAGAGAGAAGAGTTTTGATCATGCCATACTCCAATACAACCAGGGATAGAAGAACAGGTTAGAAAAACACACCTGTAAGCACCACAAGAACACATAAAAAAGCAGAGAAGTTACCCAAGCATCGGACCAAGACTGGCAGAAACAAAACAGGAAAAATACCAGTGCGAGAAACATTAAATTTCAAGTTTGTATGGGCTGATTTGAATACCGTAAGATGATTCGTTCTCTAAACTCTAAACATACAATTTGTGATGCACCTGCAAAAATATATCGTGAATAATTGAAGACGACTGGTGATAGGTACCTACTGTAGCAGAGTCTTAGATATGGACTATTTCAATTTGTTTTAGAATTTATATATATATTTTTTCAGATATATAACCCCTGAAGGTGTTGCGTTTAATAGTATTTTTATAGCATGGAATATTTTATTTATCTATGTTATTTCTAATACTTACTAAGCTCTTATTAATGCTCTTTAAGTTCTAAGAGGTGAAAGTATCAAAGAAATCACAATTCCTGCTGGGCACGTTGCCATGCACCTGTAGGCCCAGCTACTCAGGAGCAGAGGCAGGAGGATCACTTGAGCCCAGGAGTTCGACTCCAGCCTAAGCCTTTTAGAGACCCTGTCTCTAAAAAAAAAAAAAAATCATCATTCCTCCTTTTAAGTATCTTATGGTTTAGAATAAATGCTAAGACACATGTGAACAATTATAATTCAGGGTAGTATGGGATGTCTCAAGAATATTACAAACAAAATATTATAACAAATTCAATAGAAGGAGATAGGTATTCTGGCTAAGATGACAATGGCCAGACAATGGCCGATGAACAAGGTGGCACTGGATCTGAGCTTGTCAGATGGACTTGGGGAGGCGGGTAGAAAACTCCCAGAGAGGTTCCAGCCACAGGACCAGATCATGGGACAGTTAGAGCCATTGCCAGTGCAATCTTTAGGTGAGTGTTTTATGCTCCACCAGCCTTTGACTTCGGCTCTGTCCCATTCAATGTTTTTATCAGCATCTGGGAGAAAGACTTAGAAAGCGTGTTGTGTTTGTCATACAAAGCAGGTAGAAATAGAGACTACACTAGATAATGGAGAAAGGATGCAAGAAAATCTTAACTGGCTAGAATGACTGATGGGATCTAATGAGATAAAATTGTAAAAATAAATGTAAACTCAACTTTGATTTTAAAAAAATTATTGCTCAAGTACAAGATAGAATTGCCCTGGCTTAACAACAATTCACGTAAAAGAGACTTGGGGAGGGTTAGTTGATTACATGTGAAATGTCTATGCTAAAGCTAATACAAACTGTATTCATTTAGCCTAAAATTTATTTATTCAACAAACATTTTTTAATTAAACACTCTGCACAAAGTACTATACAAGGAAAGAGAGGCATAACAATTAATAAAAAATAATCCCAGTCCTTAGGGACATACAGCTTATGATAGAGGTGAACAAACAAATACAATTACAATACAGTGCTGTAAATGCAAAATAAAGTATGGGCCTCAGAAATAACAAATAATGCCAGTGAACAAATACTGGTCAGATCACAGCGGAGTTTTGTGCTAAATTTGGACATCACATTTTTAAACAACTTTATTAAAATATAATTCATATACCTTATAATTCATTAAAGTGTAGAAATCCATGGTTTCTCATATATTCACAAAGTTGTGCAACCATCACCACCATCTAATTTTAGAGCATTTTCACCACCCCTAAAAGAGACCCTGTGTGACCATTAGCAATCGCTCCCTGTTTCCCCCAACACAGGCCCTGAGCAACCACTAATCTATAATACTTTCCATCTCTATAGATTTGCCTATTCTGAACATTTCATAAAAATGAAATCATAAAATACGTCATCTTTTGTGACTCGATTCTTTGACTTAGCACAATGTTTTGAGGTTCATCCATTTTGTACCATGTGTCAGTGTTCCGTTCTTTTTTATTGCTGAATAATACCTCATTGTGTGGATACTGCACTTAATTTATCCATTCATAGTTGGTGGACGTTTGGGTTGTTTTTGCCTTTTGGCTACTATGAATAATGAGCCATGTATAAGTTTTTATGCCAACATGTTTTATTTCTCTTGGGTATATACTTTAGGTTGCTAGATCATATGGTAACTGTATATTTAACATTTTGAAGAACTGTCAGCTTTCCAAAGTTGCTACACCATTTTACACTCCCACCAGCTATAAATGAGGTTTTGACTTTCTCCACATTCTTGTGGACACTTGTTAATGTTGCCTTTTGGATTAGAACCATCCTAGTGGGCGTCAGGTGGTATTTCATTGTGGTTTTGATTTGAATTTCCCTGAAGACTAAAGATGTACATTTTTTATATGTTCATTGGCTATTTGTCTTCTTTGAAAAAATGTCTATTTGGATCCTTTGCCCATTTTTAGTTGGGTTACTTATCTTTTATTATTGATTTTTAAGAGTTCTTTATATATTCTGGCCACAAGTCTCCCATCAGATATATGATTTGCAAATATTTTCTCCCATTCTGTGGATTGTCTTTTCACTTTCTTGTTTGTACTGTTTGCAACACAAAAGTTTTTAATTTTATAAAATCTAATTTATCTATTTTTCTTTTATTGCTTGTGTTTTTGGTGTCATATCCAAGAAACCACTGCCTAACCCAAGATTATGAAGATTTACTTCTGTTTTCTTTGAGGAATTATATGGCTTTAGCTCGTATATTTATGTCTATGATCCATATGAGTTAACTTTTGTGTATGGTGTGAGGAAGAGGTTTAACTTCATTCTTTTGCATGTGAATTTCCAGTTAATCCCAGCATTATTTGTTGAAATGTCTATTCTTTCCCCACTTAATTGTCCTGGCACCCTTGTCAGCAATCAGTTGACCAAGCATGTTTGGGTTTATTTCTGGACTTTCAATTCTGTTCCATTGATCTATATGTCTATTCTTATGCCAGTACCACACTGTCTTGATTATTGAAGTGTTGTACTAAGTTTTGAAATTGGGAAGTATGATTCCTCGCCTCCAACTTTGTTCTTCTTTTTCAAAATTGTTTTGCTTATCCTTAGTCCATCACATTTCCACGATCGGCTTAGGACAACATATTTTAAGAAGGATATTGATAAAGTAGAGTAGATTCAGAGGACATTAGAAGAAAGAGTATAATTTGTGTGCTGTTTAATCTGCAAAATGAAATATAAAAGTGGAGCATGAGAGATGACTTCATAGGCTTAAAAAGTTGTTGTAATGGGGACAATAATTTCTGTGAATTTTTTATTAGCCCAGATGGTTAAAATGACTGAGAGGTGAGCCTCAGTTCAGTATAAGGATGACCTACATAAAAACCAAACTTATTCATAAATAACTCATTTTCTCACACTTTGGTCCACCCATCTCTGAAAAAAAAAATCAAGCCAAGGCCAGATGACCTACCCATCAGGAATGCTGTAGAAGAAATTCTAGCACCAGATGGAAGATGATATAACTCCATGATCAGGGAGTATGGACAGCAGTGAGAAATGGGTATTGTCATTGGCCTTTATTTCAATTAATCACCCGACTATATGAGATGGGCACTATTATTATCCATTTTGCTAGATGAAGAGGCTTAGGGAGATTTAACAACTTGTCTAGCAACACACACTTAAAAAATGATAAAACCTGCCCTTGAACCCACTTCTGTTTGACAGCAAAGTCTGTACTTTGTATGATCTGTATGATCTGGACATGAGTCTTGGTGGCAGATATAGGAAGAGAAAATGAACATGATAGATCCCATAAAGGAAGAGGACCAGGAGCTATTGAATTTGCAGAATGTGGTCATTGAGGAAGAATATGTTGCCTAGAATAAGTTTGAGGTTTCAAGCTTCAATAACTGGGGGAAGGGAGGACCTATTAATAGAAATATGGAAGGCAATTGGTGGATGTAAACAATAATCTCATTCATTCAACAAGTAACTGTTGATGTTCAGACTTGGGCTCACGCCTGCTGACTCAAGAAGCCATGGTTTGATCCTTCTTCTAGGTGAGTCAAGGAGAGTTGATTCCAAGGCCCTTAACCTAGAGTTCTAGAGAACAAAAAGAAGATTAACAAAAAGAGAACCTGTAGGAGACACTAGTTTGGGAAGAAACATGACACTTGGTGTTGTCAAGTACAATCAGTTTGAGCTGACAGTAAAACATCCAACTACACAGGAGACAATTAAAATGTAGGATTAGACCTTAGATCGATAGATAGGATTGGCCCTGAAGAGATGGCTGAAGACAAGAAAGTATTAAATCTCTGAGCCAAAGACTGAAGGGAAAGAAAAATCAGAGGACTTGGCACTTAGCTTTTCATCCTTCAGCTCCACTGTGCATCCCCTAAAACTTGCAGCTCATGTGTCTAAGATTTCTGGAAGTCAGTGCCCCATGGGAAACTAGCTCTTAGTTAGTGTCTCCTTATTCAGGACTCTGAGCCTGGCATCTGGTGCAGAGCTCTATGTATGGCCTAATATTTGGTATTTATAACAAAAAGATCTGATGCCGTTGGTGTTCTTTGCAGTTTATAGATGAGGAAACTGAGACACAGAGATGTTAAATATCTAACCACAGATAGGGGTAGTGCAAAGATTGAGACCCAGTCTGTCTGACACCAGAGTCCATGCTCCTTTAGGAACTGCAAGTCCCCTTGCTGCAGGTCCGGCTTCGCTGCCCTTTGATCTGCCAGGTAAAGAGGAGGAAACTCTCAGATAGGCTGGAGCTTTCACCCACCCAACTTCCACCTTTGTTCCTTCCTTCTTTCCTTCCTTTTATTTTTCATCCATTCAAACATCCATCCATCTCTTTTAAAAATACGTGTTCTGTATGTACAACGTGCCAGTCATTTGGTGATACAGAGAGGAACAAGAAAGAATCAACTCCTGCCTTCATGGTGCTTACAGATAAGAAAGAGATAAAGACATTAAGCAGCAAATTACACTTTGATTAAAACTGTCTCACCCAGAGCAGTGGTGCATGCCTGTAGTCCAGCTACTTGGGAGGCTGAGTCAGGAGGATCGCTTGCCCCTAGTGAGTTTGAGGCTGTAGTGCACCATGATCGTACCTGTGAATAGCCAGTGCACTTCAGCCTAGGCAACATAGCAAGAACCTGTCTCTAGAAAGAAAAGAAGAAGAAAATGATCCAAATGTCCGTTCATTTATCTGATCTACACAGAAAAAGAAGAGAAAAATTTCTCATTTGCTGTAAAATGACAACCACTTAGGTTAACTGAAGGGTCCTAAGTTTAGTTTTAAGGCAAAACCAAATTTAATAAGAATTACTTATTTCTATTGAAATGTGCATTATGAGTTGCAGTCTCTTTAAACCATTTTAACCAAAAAACCAGCAAACATAGCAAATCTTTATTTTTAATAGATTCAAGTGGTTTATAAGTTTGCATTTCAATGTGAGGGAGGGAAAGCATGCATGTGTATGTGTGTTTACACTGAATATCCACATTTGGCTTCTACCACTGAGGTTTCTGCACGGCATTGAAGGTTTGGCAGGTCCCTTACCTGATGTGTTAACTCAGCCCGGTAACACATCTAGGCCGGGCTGAGTTAACTCGGAGTGGGAAGGTGAAAACAAGAAGAAAGTGAGGTTGGAGGTAGAGTTCAGGCCAAGCAAGAAGCTGGAGAAACTGGCAGGGTCTGAAAATCCTCACTCTCTAATATCTGAAATATACTCTGAAATTCACCCTTTATGGGTCCATGAGCTATTTTTGGCCCAAGGTGAAGTAGAATAGAATCCATTTGGGGAGAACCTGTTAACCAGCACCTGACAATGCATGGATTCTCCATTTTTCCCACGCAGTACCTCCGTCGTATGACTTTTGGCTCCGATGTCTAAATGAAAACAACGGTCCGCCCCTCAGGGCCACTTGTGTCAGAATAGTACGTGCCAATTTTAATCACATAACCAAACCCAATTCTGCAAAGAACAAACATTGTAAAAGGCAATTGGTGTATGTGTGTGGTGGAGGTGGGGGTAGGGGCGGAGTCGTAGATAAATTAGCAAACCCTGATTGCTGACTTTATATAATCATATGCCATAATCTGGTCAAATGTAATCAACTCGTTGAAAAAAGAGACTGAAAAAAATCATAAAAATAAAATATCTGTAATCAAAAGGATATTTTCTTTTACTATAACCCCTTATTGTCCTTTTTGACCTACTCAATTATGGAGGGATAAGTAATACTATTATTTTTTCAGCATGATTATTTTTCACAGAATATGTTAAACTGATTAGAAACTGTATAATTTTTAAAATATGTATTTGTGCTTGGTTTTATATGTCTAAATTGCACACAAACTCAGCAGTTTCCAGGCTGTAATAACATGTCCAGGAGCCCTGTGGTTGATGCATGTATACTATGATGAGTCAAAGCCACAGCTCCTTCTGTTTCAGCCCATTTATTCAAAGGGACCAGTACAAACATGTTTCTAGCAATTATATTCAGTGAATAATAGTAGATGCAGATAGTAGGAGAGCACACGTGAGCCAAGGCCTTGATTCTCAGAAGAGCTCTGACCCATTCCAAAAGGGCCTTGGATTTTCCCACTTGGCTAGTTATGTGTTATTTCTAGAACCTCTAGTTGAATTTAATAGGCAGATAAAGTCAGTCAAGCTTCGAAATGTCTGTCACAATTAATGAAAACGTAAAAGATACATGCAGAGACACTGTAAGCTAATTTTCTTCTTTTTATATTTTAAAATTACTTCCTTCTGTTCAAGGCTCTGAAAGACCCTGTTCACTCTATGAATATCAGAATGCAGAAAATAATGGCCTAATACAGAGACTGTTGGAAACTTTATAGCACCTTGGGCTTTGCACTTAGGTGGTAAAGATGTGGGTAGAAAATGGTGTCATGCAGGAAATTATCCCAAGCTATTCCAGAGGTCAGGGAACAGAAAGGCACACAGATCAATTAAGATGTTGGAATCACAGCTTCTTACATTAATTTAAAACACACAAAGAAAAGCAAGGGGAAAGAGATGGGGTCAGTTCCCAAGGATGAGGTGTGAGCAGGCGACAGCACCCCCTACCTGAATTCTGGATTATGCACACTTCATATGTCCTGCCTCTTTTTCTGCCCTGATGGTATGATTATGGGACCAGAGTTGAGGTTTGAGCAAGGGTCCACAGACAGAAAGGCCCCTGGACCAACAACATACATATGCTCTATCAAGACATGCAGGGATGCTATTGTTTGAATGTGTCCCCTAAAATAAAGTGTTGGGAACTTAATCCCTAATGCAACAGTGTTGGGAGGTGGGGCCTAATGGTGGGTGTTTAGGTCATGAGGGCTCCACCCGCACGAATAGATTAATGCTGATCATAAAGGGGCTAGAGGCTGTGAGTTCCATCTCTTCCTCTCTCTTGATCTTGCTCTCTTGCCCTTTCACCATGGGATGACACAGCAAGAAGGTCCTCACCAGATGTGGGTCCCTTGACCTTGGACTTCCCAGCCTCCAGAACTATAAGAAATAAATCTCTGATCTTTATAAATTACCCGGTCCCAGGTATTCTGTTATATCAGCAGAAAACAGGCTAAGATGAGGGAAGGACGCCTGCCCAATTGGTTTACTGAATAGTCAAAGGTTTTATCTACATTTTTTTGAACACAGTTCATGTGAGGCCACAATGAGGCCATATTGAGGGTTACCAATAAGTGGCCAATCTGGGGTGGCCTTGCTGTCAGCCCAGAGGTAGCATGACCAAGACTAATCACTTGATAGTTCTATCTATTTCTATCTATTAGTAATATTCTTGTTTGTTCCATCATATATTCCATTATTCTATTTATCTTTAATATGTCTTAGCATATGCTAAATTACTCTCTATCTATACTTAATATATCCTGTGAGTTTTGCCTATATCACATAAGGTACTAGCTTACTTACCATCTATGTTCAGGGTTTCTTATGAATTTCATCACTCCATTGGTTTTCTCATCCTCTTGAGCAGAATTGAATATTCTCAAACAACATAGCAAATTCACATTATGACTGGTGTCAGTTCTGATGGAAATTTTCATTCCCATGTTCATCAGGCAGCTGGAGAATTAAAAATCTGCCATGCAAGCACATGCCATGTATATGTCTCCCTCATGGGGCTTGCCTATTAACTAGCTGAGCCAGGTAACCTAGACACAGCCCAGCCATGTTGAGAGTATGTGGTATCAGTAGACACGAGCAATGGGGCTGTCTAAAGGTTCCTTGCATAGTCAACTAGCCTTCCCACGTAGCCCAAAGGTCCTGAAAATACCTGCCCTCCATTTTCTCTCTGACTTCCCCGTATTCCCCAGGTCTCCTTATTGTTCCCAGAATGTTCCCACCTCATGATGAGTCTGAATGTTTCCCACTGCACATTGTTCACAACTCAATTCCAGTGGATGCCATTTACATAGGGTACCATGAGAATGGCACACCCTAAAAATGGGCATCACTGTGGCCCCAGCTCAGAGCCTCTACACCTGCTGTTCCTGGGCCTGGAATACTCTTCCCTATATGGTCGTAGGGATCGGGGTCATTATGTCTTACCCACCCCATCCCTAATACGTATGCACATGGGCATGCACGCGCGCACACACACACACACACACTGCAAATTGTAAATTTTATGAGAGAAAGGATTTTTATGAATTTTGCTCTGCTGAATTTACAAGACCAGAAAAGTGCCCAGCATATAGTATAATAGGTTCTCAATGAATATTTGTTTAGTGCATCTACTCTACTCCTTATCACAACTATATATGTTCGTCTCCTATTGACTCAACCTCCATACCAGGTTAGTTGGAGAACAACAAATATGGGCTCAAAAATAGCTCCTAAAAGTCACTCTGGAATACGCTGTCATTCTATGACCAAGTTAGCAGGCAGATTGCAGGAAGCTGGGCAAGGTTAAGGTCAGATGGAAGCAGAGACAAAAACTGTGAATCTGCAAAGTATTATATATACTAAGCTCTTCATTGGCCTATGAGTTTGTCAAGCCAGATGGTTGGTTCAACTAGAGATATTAGAATTACTGAAGCTCTCTCACTGGACCCCACTTTGAGGGGCTTCAGAACTTATTTGAGCTGGGTCTTTGTGCTCATTGATTCTAAGCACATTTGTTTGCCTGAGAGATGAATTTCCTTGGTCTAAGGGGAGGGTTGTGTGTTCTCTAGGGATTACTCATGATGGCTAAATAATTTGTGGGTGTTGGCATTTCCTAAAGAAAATGATAACATAATAGTGTGGTCCTTCTAATAGGACTGTAATAATATTGACCCACTCTCACCATGATATGGCCTTGGGATGTTTTACTAGAGGGAGTGAGGGTTCAGGGCTGACCCTCCCATGTGCTCCCAGTCCCATGCTGTCCCATGACAAAGGGCACAGATTTGAAAGAAGCCCGACCAGCCGAACCCCTGTGGAAAGGAAGCTGGCTTAACTCTTTCAATGTTCTTCTTTTCCAAAATCTGGACTCCTTTCCATTGTCAGGGCTCAGGAGCAGAGAGCAGACATTTTGAATTGTACTCCAGGTCCCGCTTGGACTTGCCAATCAATCTCAAGCAAATCACTGTACCAGCATCATTGTCTTTTTGCCTTTCAGTTCTTTCATCTGTAAAAGCAGGACCTTGCTAATCAATCTCTCAGCCATGACATATAGATCAGCTCAGAAATGGTTCATGAAAATGATTTTAGGAAATGTTGTCATTCTATAATAGTACTGCTTCTCTTTTTTTCCCTGCTTACAAAAACCTACCTTCACTCTTCCGCCTAGACAGCATGCCTAGGGAATGCCTAGACATCAGCAAGCACAGTCCCTGCCTTGAGCTACACACTGGTGCTCACACACAAGCCAGCTGGCAGCCAACGAGTGCCAGTGCTAACCAGTGCTCAGGCACCAGCCCCAGCACTCCCCTTACTTCTGCCTCACCCACATCGGTTCCACCTCCCAGGACACTGACACACGATGGTAAGACAGAAGGCTTGTACCATGTGTTGCTCTTTCCCATAAAAAAATGCAGAGTTAAATCAGAGAAATATCATTCAGAGGTTCTAAACTAAGTAATTCCTGTGCCTGCTAGGAAGGCTATTTCTGTTGCTTTGTTCTCCTTTTTTAACCTGAACCCAGTGTCTCAACAAGGAAAGAAAACACTCGGATGCTCATAGCCTGGGACTAAACATTCTCCCAACACGGTGCCGATCAACACTTGGCCCGAGGTTGCACTGCAGTTTTAGTTGTCTGGGTTAAGTGTAGGGTAAATTCAAATCCTCAGTGTTTTCATGGAATAATTGCTAATGAATATAATCATGTTCTAATGTCATTTGTTTCATTTGCAAGTTGGCAGGAATGAAGAAGGCAGCTTTCTTTAGAAATGATTAAAACATGGTTATTAGGGTGAGGTCACTGGTTTACAATTAAGTCATTTTTTTTCCCCTGCAGATATAATAATACTGATGGAACCCAGAATCTTGTAGCTGGCTCTTTGGCAAAAGAAGGAGATCAAACGTTCAGAGTTTGGGCTGCCTTCCCTGAGTTGAAGGAATACTTTCCCACACCCGAGGCTGCTGGGGGGTGATGGCCCCCTCATACCACAGGCGTTTCTGTGTGTGTCAGGCCTCTGCGGGCCAAGGCAGCTCACAGCATTCGCCAACTTGGAGCTGAAGGCTTTACAACACGATAGAGAGGAAGATATTTTAAATTAAATCCCCGGTTGGATTTATTGTCACTTGATCTGTCCTGAGCTAATAAAGGGAAGAGATATTCTTTAAAGAAAGCAAAAAAGCATAGCCGACTACTTTGTGCTCCCCGTGAAAGAAAAATATCTTCCTGCTGGGGTCAGGAAAAGTTATCAGCTTCTGACCTCTAGGCAGGATTTAATTTCCCACATCATTATTTTTGCCTGCATAGTCACGATTTTTTTCAGTTATGTTTTTATCTCTTTTCTCTCTTACAAACAAAACATTTCAAAGTCTCCACAGACCAATTTTTGGCAAGCTCTAAAAAATCTGTAAAATATTTAAAGTCCATCATGGGGAAAAATATCCACTGGAATTAGAACCATCAGATCTAGGCACTCATTGAAATAGGATTGAAGTAGGTACTATTTCAAATTCTGCTGCTCCATTAAAGATTGTGTCTATCTGTTCTGGGGCTTAAGATGGAGAAATAGTTGGAAGAGTTCAGAAATGGGAACTGACACTTACCTTTTCGTCCTGGCTGTGTCCTTAACTAGTTGTCAGGCCCTGAGCAAGTCACTTAACCTAGCTGAAGAGCTGGATTACATACACAATTAAGAACTCTAACAATTCAAATGCCTCTAAACAAGCGAACATATACAAGTGCTGACGTCACATATTTTGCAGTTGCACTTCTAGAATTCTCCTAAAATACATACTTTGAGATGAAAACTACTAGGCAAATGGCATCTCCTCTTACTTTTAAAACTTGAGATTTATAGACACCCTTGAATTGTGTCTAAGAAATTCATAGGAATATGCCCAAAGTCTCAGGGTACAGATATTCTGCAGAAATATTTGAACAGAGAATTTTGAACACCAGATAGTCATCAAAAAAATGAGTAACGCTGCAAGAGTGTATAGCTTCATAAAGCAGTAAAGCTTCATGGTTAAGAGTGTAGGTTCTGGAGCCACACAACTGGGGTTCAAATCTCTGTTCTGATGCAAATTAGCTCTGTGACCTTGGGATGTCTACTTAACTTTTTCATGCCTCAACCTTCTCATCTGGACTAATGGGGCTAATTACAGTATCTGCCTTGTATGACTGTTGTAAGGATAAAAGTAGATCATACATTTATAGCAATTATCTTAGTTACTGACACACAACAAGCATTCAATAAATGTTTGGTATTATTTTTTATAAACTGAGATTTGGGTCAAAAATAAACAGCATGAGACCCTGAGCCATGGATTACTACTTTAAGTCTTCTTATGTTTTCAAATCTGATCGAAAGAGTTAAACAAAATGGTCAAGAGTTGCCTTTGTTAGTTTCTTGGTGGCTTAGTTTCTGCGTGTAGACATTTTTAAATAATGTAGGCCTATTCAGAATTAACTATAGTCAGCCAGGCTCTTATATGCTGTTAGTCAACAAGCAAATGGGAAGGACTTGACTAGTAGTGCTGAGTGGTGGTTGGAAATGCAAGTCTTTTTTTCATGGATTAATTTTTAAATAATTGATGGGGGTGGGGTAAGTTTTACTCATTTATCACAGAAATGTGCTTATAACCACCCTTAGACATTTTTGTGTTATTTACTGCCAGTATTTTTTCTGTACCTGATTTTTGGTTTACAGTTGTCCTGCTGTCTTATATCCTGCTATTTTTATTAACACTTTTTTTATACCTGAAGACTCGTCTTTGGCCTGATTTTAGGGGACCATTTTCCTTTTGTAAATAACTAGCTAAAATAAAGTCATTGTGATTCAGAGAGACCAAAAAGGGTGGGAAAATATGTGAATGACTTCTCCATTCCAGTGGGAACCTGGATGGAAACCCTCTTTTTGGAAGCCAAGAAGGCAAAGTTCCATTTTTTTCTTGGCAAAACACTTTATGAGACTCTGAGTGTCTTTGGATTCTGTATTTTGGTAGCTTGGAGTTAGCCTGGGAACACTTTCATGCCCAAGTGATTTCAGAATCTCTCTCCTAACAACAAAGACTCTGATTCCCAGTGTTCAGTCTTTCGCGAGGCCGAGTGAAGTGTGCACATGCGTTTGTCCCAGGTACCCTTTCATGTGCCCCTCACCCCCCAATGTTCGTTACAACTTTCACAGAAAGAGGGTTTATTATTTGCAAAGTGATTTACAGGTTAAGGCATGACCTCAATATCCCAATGAGTATTTCTCTCAGAAAGGGAGCTGCCACTATAACAAACACATATTACATTTTATTCTGACCTCTTTTTTTTTGGTGGACTATACTATGGGTGCCCCCAGGTTCCATATGCCATTGGCTCATCTACAGCTAGACAAAATATTTTCTTAAGAATTTTCCCCTCTATGGACTAGTCCAAACCAGAAGAGAGGAAATAGTTTCTTCCTTAAGGACCATGGGCTGTTGCTATATGCTGTATATGTCTGTATTTTCTAGTCTGCTGGCGCTCGCTATGTGTTATTTTTACCCTTATTAATGATATAAATCTTACACCTTGGCCACCCTCTGAAAGCAGGATGTTTTGGTTGGAGATTGAATGGGAGAATTAGAACTGGATGTGATCAGGAAACTTGAAATCCTGCTTTAAAGCTGGATTTTAACTTTTAGCCCCCTAAACAGTCATGACAGCTATGGTCAAGCTTTATCAAAATGTTAGTTACTGGGAAGACTGTGGAAATAAATGAGTGATGACCAATCTTCCATGTTAGACAAATGATTCAAGGAAGCCACTCTTTAGGGGAACCAAAACTGATCCTCCAAGGTAGGCAATGCAGGGAGCCTTTGCCACATAAGAGGCCTGTGGCTCACTTGGCTAAGATTTGGAGTCTCTCCTGCAACAACTGTACCAGCCTCAGGGACACTGCCTCCCCCTAATTCTGCTCAACTGCTGACCTGAGACTGGTCTCTGAATTCCCCAAGCACTCTAAGACTAGGTTGCAACATTTAAAGAGAACCCCTACTAAATGACTGGGGGTGGCAGAAAGAATCAAATAACACACAACTATATTCTATGCCCTCAATGTGGAGCTTCATCGTCTTCCTCCTTTCCCATCTCTAGGCCTGCATTCATGTGGCAAGGCCACCGCTCCCCTCCGACCCTGCAGGACCCAGAAGCGTGCTTAGACTCCTGGAAGTCTAGACCTGACCACCTACTAAGTTCTGGTTTCCTGTCCTCATATGCATGTTTTCCCTGCATATTTGACACTGGACAATGTCTCCCTACCCTGCAGGGGAGACCAGCTTTATTCACAGGCTGTGGCCTTTCCCATGGCCTCAACAAGATAACCATATCAGAATACCACATCCACATATTGATGGATGAACACACCCAGTGGCAGGAAGTTGCTTTATCATAAACGGTTATTATGATAATACAAGTGTCACAGACGTTTAGAGAACGGGCAGTGTTCCTGTGTGCTGAGCAGCTATTTATAGCTCTAACAGAAAGAAGAGGACTATGGTATAGAAATGCAGAACACCTTTTAATGTGCACACCATGGGCCTTCAGTTTCTTTAATAGGGCGGACTCCGATGCATGCGCATGGCAGTTTGGAGAAGGAGCTGCTGCTGCTGCTGTTGTTGTTGTTGCTGTTGTTTCTCCTGGGGTTGTGTGTCTGGTGGCTTCTGTTTCAAGGCAGCTGATCACAGTTGTGCTCCTTGCCACAGGGCACCTCTAAGCGTAGGCCCGGGAGGGCGACTTGGCAGAGTGGATTCTTGCTTAGCCTGGCTATAAGCAAAAAGAACTTTAGCTGAGCCACTCACAGGTTCTGGGGCCTGGTGTGTGTGTGTGTGTGTGTGTGTGTGTGTGTGTGTGTGTGTGTGTGTGATTATAAGCTGTATCTTGGCATTCCTTTTCCAAGCCTACATTCCATTACCCCATGTTCAACTCAGTTGGCTTCCAGGAGCCCTCCCAAGAGAAACAGCTGCTTGATGCCTTAAAGAGGAAATGTTAAAAGCTCTTGAGATTTAGAATTTTAGAATCTGCAGAGTTGATAACTTCCTCTCCGCTTATGAAAACAAACAGCACTAACTCCTCTCTCTCTGAACACAAACACAATTCCAAAATGATTGTTTCTTTCTCAAGCGCAGTTTTATCAAGGAAGTGAAGATGACACCAGGTAGCCTGTAATTAAGTTGTAGATGCTGCTAATAAAAATAGTTCTTGACATTATAGCATGGACACTGCTAATCATTATGCTACAATTAAAAAGTGATACAAAGATGGAGACCAGATGATTTCTGCTTGAGGCTGGAAACTTTTCTCCACCTTTGAGGCACAAAGGGTCAATCTAACAGAAGTGATTACTGATTTGAAAACATTAACTTAGGGCAATTAATTATCCCATAGAAAAAATATTAGTTGTCTCTGCCAGGATTCTTTAACTTCTAAGGCAAGTTACAGAACTGGCAATATAGTTCATAATAACTAAAGAGATTTTTTTCTTTAGTAATTGATGGGGGATAGAGTGTTTTGTTTGGGTTTTGTTTTCAAGTTTGAGAAAACAAGAAAGGAAAAATTAAGCTGGGAAGCATCTGCTTGTCCCTAAGACACACACGCATGTGCGCGCACACACACACACACACACACACACTGACGCTTTATATTCTCCTACCTCTCTCTCTCTCTCTCTCTCTCTCTCTCTCTCTCTCTCTCACTCATAGATTACCCATATCCTTAAGGGCTGGCAGAACAGTAGAATCAGAAACAAAAGCTAACAGGAATGTATAGCTATGAATAAGTAGAATTCTTTTCATTAATATTTCTCTTAACATCATTCAGTTCATGCATTTTCCTCTGGATGTTCTTTTTTAAACAGCTATTTTCATTAGAATTCTCTTTCCCTCAACTTCAGCCTAAAAATTTTAATGTAGTGGGATAACATTTACGTGTGTGTGCTTTAAAACAAACAGTAGATTTTTCTGGGTGTTGAAAATGATCTGTGATAGCATCAATTACCATTTCTTTGTGTTATTTCACACTTTCTTCAATAAAGGAATTCATCCCAGGACTGCTTAAATTCTTGATTCAACTATTTCTCATCACTGGTTTTTAGTGCCAAGTACAAAAAGATCCCCAATCCCCCTAAATATTTGCAGATCTGATAGACATAAAACAATAAAAGGACTATTCTGTAGTGAAAAAGAAAATATTTTAAGGAAGGGATTACTTTATATCAACCAGGGTCAGGTTCATAATTTATCTGACATGCTTGTAAACACACAAATGAAAGATCTTCAACTTCCAAAGTATTATGAATACTTTTGCAATGAAAAAAATAAATTTGTTCAAAAACAAATCGATGTGTAGGTTTAGCTAAAAGTTTGCATTGCTACTAGTTTACTAGTACCCAAAGAATATCACACACTTTTTACTATTCCACTTACTCATTCACTAAATATTTATTGAATCCTTGTTCTGTGCTGCATATTTGTACTAAGTGTTTGCAGTGCGGATGGCCCCTGCTCTCAAGGAGTTCACAATCTAGTAGGGAGACAAATAAACAGTTCCAATAAAGTATTGCTGAAAATGAGGGCAGAAGGCCAAGGGCAATGTGATGGAGTGTCTTGTCCCTGGAGACAGAATGTTTACTTTAGTCAGTTTGCCATGGTCCGTAGACTAGTTTCACAGACTCAGAAACCTTAGCACAGATTGTCTCTCAAAAGTAGAGTCACATTGGCTGAGTATTTAGAATAATTAACAATATACTAGAATGCCACTTGGTTAATTCGTCCTGAGAAATATAGAACTACCCAAGGGACGGGACCCTTACGTCCTGTGGCCAGCAAACCATAGGCAGCCACAGGGGAGCTCAATTCTAATCAGAAGCTTCTCAGTAAGCATGAAATAGAAGAAATTAATGTTTGATGGAAGATCATGAGAAATTATAATGATGCCAGGCTAAGATAGACTGGTGCCTCCATCTCCTAAAATGGGTAGACCTGACACTGTGTTGGGAGAGGTCGAAGCTTCAGGCGAGAGCACCTTCTCCAGTGGACAGTGAGCACCTCCATGGGCACAGCCAACGTTGGCCCATCCCAAACCCTTATGGGGACGCCTTTAATAGTTGTCATCCAGCCTTGTTGGCTTGGATGATACTCAGCTCATATGTACAGTTATGGCCAGATCATGGGTCCAAAATCCGGTTTTCTGTGGGCCTAAAGCTTATAAAAGTTTGTGGGACCTCTTAAAGAAACAATAAACCTTTATGACTACAAATTAGGTAGGAAAGTGAAAATTTATTTGGAAAGTTCTCATGCAAGCAGGGGCCCATTCATTTCATAGAAAGGCTACCTCTGCAAACCAATTGTTAAATTGTGGAGATAATTTCATGCTACTGTAGTTGATAAAGTACTGCCGCCCTGGCCATCCTGAACCCTCCCTGGGAAGCCCCAGTCTTCCCCAAATTCCAGCAACTAAAGGATTAAAGCCTGGGACTATACCGTCTGTTCTGATCATGGTGACTGGTAAATATTTTTAACAGGTCTCTCTTTTTAAAGCACTTTGTGTATGTCTCTGATGTAATGCGTTATGTATTGATTTGCCATTTCACTGTCAACGTTAATCCCTAATTTCAAGTTCCTGATGGAAACCTCACAGCAACCCCTAAATACTAACAAGTAATACAAGGCAGAAAATACTTTAAATTCCTTTTACAGTCCTTCAAATTGCCAAATAATGGAGCAGAGTGGAAGTCCTTATCTCTTAAACAATACTACCTTCTAGAGTATTCCCACCAAGAACCCTTAAGGAAAAAGCCCAGTGAGGGTGGTTATCAGTAATAGTCACAGCACAAGTTCCCAAAAGGCAAGGAGAAAGGCATAAGGGTATTTTCCTATTTGTTTGTTTGTTTTAATCCAAGAACTAGTACAAAGCTTTCTCCAGGGGAAAGTTGACATGTTAATAAAAGAAGAAAGAATAGGTGTTCAGTGAACAACAAACAGCAAACACATTCTCAATAATCATAGCTCTTTGGGGGTATAACATTTAGAATTCATGCCATAAGGGTACAAGACTTCAAAATCTTCTTCCTCCTGATTTAGATACATTTTGGGGAAAAAAACACTGGTTTTGTGTGTTGTTTTTTTAAGGAAATAATTACTATGTTTAACTATGGACCTTAATTTTCCACAAATTTACCATCAGCTTAGCGTAATGTTGCTCTTTGGAACATTTGCAACATTTTCAACTTCATCAAGTCAAAAAAAAAATAGTTTATGAAAGCAGTCACTTTCCCCCAACAAGTCTCAGAAAGAGATTCATTTGGTGCTAAAGCATCTCCATATAATTTGTGGCTGTGCGTTTCCCAAGGGGAAAATATACAAAGGACACTGAGAAAATCTGCTTCTTATTTAAGCTGCAAAGTGCTGATAGAACGATCTTCTTCTGACAGTCAGTGACAACCACTGGAGATGTTAAACGCAAATAAGCAAACATTGTGTTTTGCTGCATTCTGTCTTTGTAACTAATTTGTACAAAACCTGCCGTTAGGATTCAATATTTCATATACTGAGAAAACAATATAGCATGTGGTTGATAGAAGTTGAACAATTTACCTAGTACAGGGCCTGGCTTACAGTGAGTGTTTGATGAATAACTGATGCATCCATGAATGAATGATTAAATAAGCAAGCCATTAAAATGGCTTTCTCCTTGAGAAGGCTCACAGATTTTTTTTTATTTAATTTTTTTTTACTTATTGTCTAGCAAAAAGTATACAGGTCCTACAAGCAGTAGATGGCGACTTTGCTAAATGTATAAATGGCAGTATAATTTCCCTGAGAGGACAAGGTGCTTATCAGAATGAATGCTAACTGCAAAGACTGTAGATGTGAATGTGTGAGTGTGTGTGTGTGAGAATGTGTGTGTGTGCATGCACACACACGTGGGCTAATAGGGAGAATGGGAGGAACTGGGGAGTAGCATTTCAGAGCTACAAAGGATCTCATATGTAAACAGTCTGTGTGATCTCAAGCCAGGCCTTCAATGCTTCTAGGGGGCACCAAGGTACAGTGGGAAAAGCATAGGCTTTGGGTCCAGACAGATAGGGGTACCAATCTGCCACTTACCTTCATTTGACCTTGACCAAAAGCAGTGATAATAACATTCACCTGTCCATGTTATTACTGAGAAACTGAGGTAATGATAGCAAATGGTTTTTACATGCTGGGTGCTGTTCTAGCCCTTTATGTACATTACCTAACTTAAACCTCATGAGAGCCATGCGAGACAAGACTCTCCCTGTGCAAATGAGGAAGACTGAGACAGACAGGGGTTAAGTTGCTGCCCAAAGTATATCACACAGGGCCTGCGCACAGTTGATTCTCAATCGACAATAATGACCGGTATTCGTTGTCACAGTGCTAAGTGTTTTACATTCACCCTCGTATTTGATCCTCAGAACAAACTTATGTGCTTGAAATAGTGCCTGGCATATGGCAGGCATTTGATAAATATTTGTTAAATGAGTGAATGAATCTCCACTCTACAGAAGAATTAACTGAGAGTTAGAGAAGTTAAGTAGATTGCCCAAGGTTCACTCCAGGGCCCCTGCGGTTAGTGTCGCCAGTCGTTTACAGCCTCCCATCTCCCTGGAATGGAAGAGGAGAAAGGCCCAGGTAGGGGGCAGGGACATATCAGAATCATCTCAAGCAGCCAAGATAGACCGTCTTCAGTGTTGTTTAGAAAACATGGAATCAGTCCTTCTTGCTTTCTCTTGTTCTGTCTTTTTCATCTCTCTCTGGATATCTGCCCCAGCCCCTAAAAAATCTTTGCTCTGCAACCTCCAATGTCTAATGCTGGCTAGCAGGGAGATAAATATTAGAAATCGTGCTCTGAGCGATCCATCATTTAGCTAAGACTTCTTAAAGGTTCTTAAGTAATCAGCCGTTTGAGGTTTTGGATTGTATTTGAAGGCAGAGGGCTGTGATGAGAGAGTGAAGCATGCAATCCATTTTAATACACAATTCTCACATGCTGCAAATAACAAGGCCCCAAAAAACTGCAGTCTTAAAAGAAAACTGGTTTTTTAAAAAGAATGAAATGTCACTCAAAATATCATATATTGGCCTATAATTGAACATTAATATTGAATTAATTACGTTTACATGCATTATTTCTATAATAGCAATAAGTGGACAGAGCTTCCAAAAACTATTTCTTTGATTTAGCATTAGAAACCATAATGGGTATTTGCTTCCAGCTTGGTGGACTAATTATTAAATTCCATCATTCTTAGTGTTTCAGTAGCTTGGTGTGATTAAGCATGGATAAAAGCTAAAATTTTTTTTAAAAAAAGGAAGAAAGAAAGAAAGGCTCATTACCAAATCCTAAACAGCTTCAGTAACTTCATGCCAGTCTCTGAAGGACATTTGTGCCTTGTTATGACAAGAGATTATTCATAATGTGTGCCTAGCATATAGATTGCATCCTTTATTTGAAACAATAAAAGAGTCATCCTTGGTAGCTGATGGAAATAAATAGGCAGGCAAAATTTAAAGGGAAGAAAAAAAAGAGCAAGCAGTAGGCCTCTATAATAATTGCTTGTCACTGTAACATCAAGTAGTTCATCCTTTCAGGAACGTGTTATGTGGCTAGGCCATTATGTTCTCTGGATGGAAAAAAAATACAGTAATTCACAGAAAAGCAATGACAGGATTCTGCTGGTTTACCTAATAGTATTGACTAGACAGGAGAATTATGGCTTACAAACAAAGAGTGATTCTGTATTTGGAATTGTTTTGCTGCCTTTTTGCCCAATCAGAATTTTTCTCACTTAAAAAATATCGATACCCTTGAAAAATATCAGAGCGACTACCACCGGTTTTTTTGATCTAACTGTAAGAGTGCACGGTTTCCAGATTCTTGCCCAGTTGCTTATTGAAACCTCTGCTGTTGCTGGGAGGAAACAGGGAAGAGATGCTATGCTTTAGTGCCCCTTGCTGGTCAACCTGAAGAAAATCTGAGCATAATGATTGCAAGAACCCAGGTTTCAGTAACCAGAGTGGCACGTTCTATTCAGATGGGTTGGAAGCCAAACTGATTTAACACAAACATCTGTAGCCAGGATTAAGAATCGGTACAAAGATGAGATGATGTCTTTGGAAGCACACTATCTTTTTAGGGAGGAAAAAGTGCAACAAGAGCAGAACTACAAGTGAAGTCTTAGCCTAACTTCAAAATAAATCCAGGTAACTACATTCCTGTGAAAAGTATGATTTTGCTTGACTGTGCCTCCAAAAATGTGTCCAGCCTCTCAAACCGTAAGGGAACCAATAGATACAAAAAAATCCCTAGTGGAAATCTCAATTCAAATTAAATTCAAAAAATCATGCAAAAACTTCTTTCTACAGAGGAAGAAGAGTGTATCTACACTAATGCAATAGATCATTGATAATTATATTATAAGCTGGTACTATAAAACTTATACCATAACAAGTGAGTTCTGATTATGGTGAATTTTTTTCCTCTTTTTGTCATTTTTTTGAGGATGTGACTATATCACTTTTATAATTTAAAAACAACAGCTACAACACGGCTATACTGACAAACTTTCCATCAAAGTGAATTAAATCTAAGGATTCCGTAGTGAGCCATCAGACCTAACACATCAATCCTATTTGGACACCATGAGAGCTGGGCTTAAAATTCCATCTCCTCCCCCACAAGCTACCCATCAGGAATTTGAGATCACAAGATCCACCTCCAGGGGCTAGAAAAAGTCTACTCATATAGACTGAACAATACAGAGGCACTTGGGAACCAGCCCATGTAGTAGCCTTGGCACATGTGCAGGCCAGCCTTGGACACTCAGCCTACAGATAGATCCCGGCAAGAGGCATCAATGAGAGTTGGCCCTTCAAAAGCCTGCAAGGCTCCAAGGAACCCAGAATAACCAAACCAATCCTGAAAAAGAACAAAGCTAGAGAATTCACACCTCCCAATTTCAAAACTTTACTACAAAGTTACAGTTATCAAGACAGTGTGGTACTGGAGTACACACAAACACTCATATATGAATGTTCATAGCAGCATTATTCATAATAGCTAAAAGGAGGAAACAACCCAAATGTCCATCAAATGATGAATGGATAAACACAATGAGGTGTATTTATGCAATGGAATATAATTTGTCAATAAAAAAGAATGAGGTACTAATACATGTTACAATATGGATTAAACCTTGAAAACAATATGCCAAGTGAAAGCCAGGAACAAAAGGCTACATATTATGTGAGTCAACTGTATTAGTGTGTGAAGGCTGACATAACAAAATACCACAGTGGTATTTTGCACCCAGCACCAGAACTTTATATTCTCACAGTTCTGAAGGCCAGAAGTCCAAGATCAAGGCATTGGCAGGTTTGGTTTCTCCCGTGGCCTCTCTACTTGGCTTGCAAATGGCTGTCTTCTCCCTGTGTCCTCAGGTGGCCTTTTCTGTGTGCACACATTCCTGGTTTCTCTTCCTGTTCTTATAAGAACATCAGTCCTATTGGCTTAAGGCCCCACCCTTAGGGCCTCATTTAGCCTTAATTACCTCTTTAAAGGCCCTATCTCCAACGACAGTCATATTGGGGTTTAGGGCTTCAAAATATGAATTTAGGGGGACACAATTCAGTCTGTAACATCTATTTATATGATGTGTTCAGAATAAGCAAATCTATAGAAATGAAAATCATATTAGTTGTTGCCAGATTCAGGGGGATGGGAGGATTGCAGGTGACAGCTAAGGGGTGTGGGAGTTTCTTTTTGGATGATGACAATGTTCTGAGGTTGGTTGTGATAATGGTTGCACATCTCTGTGAATATGCTAAAAGCCATTGTACTGTATATTTTAAATGAGTGAACTGTATGCTATGTGAATTATATATCAATTAAACTTTTACAAAAAATATTATACAGAAGCCTCAGGGGCAAGAGAAGTTGTGGGTGAGGTGTTTAAGAGGTAGCAGGATTCCACCCATAAGCATGTGGGTCAGAGCCAGGACTAGAGTGTTTAAATGTGTGCAAGGAAGGAAGAGCCCAGTTCTGATCTTTAGCCTTATACATTAAGGAATTCCGAACAGAAAGACAGGAATCAGATTTAGGGCGCATGGTTAGGGCTTCCTTGGGTGTAAACTTAGCCTAAACCTGAGTCACATAAGGTTGGCCTAGAGCTCCTTAAACTCCTGCCCAAGGCCAGCATTCATCTTAGAGACCAAAGAATGACATCCCAGCCTGGGGAGAAGAGAGTTCCCGAGGCCAGGCATGAAGTAATCTCCCATGTGTTCGTGGCTTGCATCTTCCATTCCTTTAGAATTAGAATGTTAGATGTTAGTGAGCATGCAATCCCTTCGGTATGCTTCTCTCACAAGCTCTGGGTTTTCAAAGCATAGATCTGCCAAACTGTACTTATTAAGCACACATGCTATATTGTCATTGTCAGTTTATTTATTGTTTAAGATCCTGGAAGACGGGAATTGTTACTTTTATATCTGCACCTCCAATGCCTTGTCCACTGCCAAGTGCATAGAAAATGCTCCATAGACGTTTGTTAAGTAAACGAATAGATGACTACTTGGTTTTTTTTTTTTAACAGACCAGGTGTCACTTGAGCTGCCCAGGCTCAAGCGATCCTTCCGCCTCATCCCTGAGTAGCTGGGACTACAGGCACACACCACCACACTCAGCTTCCAATTTTCAACTTGGTAGTATGCATGCTAACTTCTTGCTTGTGCTAGATTGAGCCATTTTCGAAACTAGTGAACTAAAGAATCCTAACTCATTGGTTTTTCCTGAGTTGACATAATTCTCAATAATAAGAGCTTAACATTTATTGAACATTTCTGGACTTGGCCCTGTGCTAAGAGATTTATATTCATTATCCCATTCAGTCCTCACAATAAACCCTTGAGTAGATATTTTTATTACTCTCACCTTACAGATGTGAAAACTGAGACTCACAGAGGTTAAGGTGACTTACCCAAAGTCACAGATGTAATAGTAGCAGAGCCATGATTCGAAGCTTCCTCAAACTCAGGCTGCAATGTTGTGAGATTACCTGACTCCATAAGCAAAAATTACTGCCTAAGCGCCCCTTACGTGGAAGAGGGGACCACATAAACAAGGCTCACATAGAAAGAATGGGTGGGTTTCTTCCCTTTGGTCATCAGTTCAGTCTGTAATCAACCCAAACCGGAAAACCTTTCCAGATTGTTTTCACTGTCTACTGACTCACAGCTTCCACGGTTTTCATTTTATCGTCTTTCGTTCCCCTTATACATTTTAGCTGCACTTCACAGAGTTCTGCACAAAGGGAGAACTCAATACGAGTTGAATGCTCACCAGAATGGAACATTCTGACATTTCAGAGCAACTGGCTCAGCTTGAGGTGTTTCAAAAAGGCATGCATCAAATGTCCTGAAAGTTGTTATAAGAGATTCAGCAGCTTTCACAATGACCTCAATAAACAAAATTAAATGTTTGCTCATTTCATGGTTACCATGTTCCAATGCAAACAGCCTGGTATTTTTCCTATTTTCTATTCACCTCCATTACCTCGGCCATGTATATGTTATGACTGGACAGCAATCAAAGATCGTTGTCTGCGAGGGTTGAAGGAGACATGTTCATGCCCAGAGTAGGGCAACGCCTGTTCCCGGAGAGCTTGGAATCATTCAAGACCAATGCCTACAATTAAGAAAGTTAAAATAGAACCAAAGTTAATCCTCACGCTCAGGGCATTCAGCGTGTCTATGACTAAACCAAAATTCTATGAAAGGGCAGGGTTGCCAATGCCAATAGTGTAAACTGTCCTCAAACTTCAAATGAACTGCACGGGCAGAGAGAGAGGAAATCCGGGCATCACTCTTGTGTTTTTTGGAAGCAAGGGCAAAATGCCCCTCACTGCCCTACCATCCTCGCCAATACACGTGGGCAGGTGAGCCGCTCCTGCGAAAGACCTCAGGAATAGCATTCAGTCCTTGGCCCTTCTTGACACTGGTCCATGGCTACTGCTTGTGTCGCTGCCTGTGGTTAGATGCTCCATGAAGGCAGGGCCAGGCCTGTCTTGCTCATCATTATACTCCCACAACCCAGTACACACTGGGTTGTGTGCTAACTTAATATGCTTTTACTCACTGCATAGATGAAGTGGAAGGTCAATGGAGAAGAAATGCCTGGCAAAACATGGCAGGAACTGACTCCCCTGTCGGAGAGAAGACCTTGGATCCCATGGAGGGTGCCCCTCACACTAACAATGGACCTGGCCTTATCTGCTGGGGTGAGATTTCTGTTGAGATGATAAGAACTTTTGAAGACTAAGGCACTTTTCTTCGTTTTAACACCACTTAAAACACCATAAAGTTTGGCTTTTTAAATGATTCTTTTCCTGTTTTTATTTCTGAACAAAATAGCATATTTTGCTATAGCACAGGGCCAGGCACTGTGGCTCACACCTATAATCCTAGCACTTTGGGAGACCAAGGTGGGAGGATCACTTGAGGCCAGGAGTTTGAGAAAAACCTTCTCAAAGACTCCATCTCTACAAAAAATAAAAAATTTAGCTGGGTGTGATGGTGCCCTCCTGTAGTCCCAGCTACTCAGGAGGCTGAGGCAGGAGGATCGTTAGAGCCCAGGAGTTTGAGGTTGCAGTGAGCTGTGATGACACACTGCACTCTAGCTTGGGCAACAGAGCGAGACCCTGTCTCAAAAAAGAAATAACATATTTAAAAACCAACATTTTTCTTTAGCCCAAGTTTAAATATAGTATGTACATATATTTGAAATACAGAATATTTTGAAAATACTAAAAGAAAAGAGATCAGAAGATACCATTTTCATAATATTCCTTTTAATTTTCATGAAATTTGAAGAAGCTTAATTTTTCTATTATGAAATATTTGTTAGAAAGGATTTCTATTTTAAATCAAAATTATTTTTAAATGTCACTCAAATTATCATATTAATCATCTTATAGTTGCCCCCCAAAAGAATCGTATGATAGAGTTTATGCATTTGATATATAAATATAATGACATTAATCAGTTTCTTATGTGCCTTTTTTTGGATCTACATAATATTTGGTAAAGCTCCTAAAAGAGCTTTTTAAATACTGATGTATTATCCAAGTTTTCTACCAATGAGTTAATTATCAGTAAGATTTCCACCTGGTATTTTACAAAAGAAATTCCACAGATAGAAAATAAATCCCTAGATAGAAAGTCAACCCTCGGACCTCTGTATTTCATCCACACTCAGATTCTCATTGTAGGAACTTGCTACACTACCCAAGTCTTCTTGAGTCGGAAGCACGTTGGTTTGATATTTACCATCTGCTGGGTCCCTATGTCCTTGCCTTCCTTCCACTTACAAAACATGTGCCCATCTGCCTAGGAGAAAGGAGAGGTGATCCGAATATTTCAAGCACCAAATGGAAATGCAAACAGGGCAATGTATGGTAAGTGGAAGCAGAACATGGCGTGAAAGCTAAACCTGGGAGGAGAGGAGATTGGATGCATTTCACAGCCTTAGCAAAGGAT
This sequence comes from Daubentonia madagascariensis, assembly GCA_023783475.1. NCBI lineage: Eukaryota > Metazoa > Chordata > Mammalia > Primates > Daubentoniidae > Daubentonia > Daubentonia madagascariensis. The sequence continues at coordinate 18,676,342 of JAKFHU010001815.1, read as the reverse complement.
TTCTAGATACAGGTGGCAGACGCAAATTGCCTGTCAAGAGATTCACTTCATAACGAGGCCAGCCATGTAGAACAGCCGTGGCGCCACTGGGGCCACCACCGAGGCTGGCCCAGATCGTTAGGATCTGGGAATGACAGTCCTGCATTCCCCAGCAGCAGCCAGGTCCCTGTGGGGTAGAGGGGACAGAAAACACGGCTAACGCACCAGCCACCCCTTCATGCTGCCTCTGCCAAACCATCAGTCAAACGAGGAAGAGAAAAGAAGCAGGCACGGGGAAAGAAGCGGTGAGCTGAGACCAGGCACGCAGGGGTGGGAGCAGCAGGCAGAAAGAAAAGGAAGAGCACACCCACTGGTCCTCAGCGTCCTTCCATCATCTCTGGTTAACAGTCAGGGGTACGCAACACGCAAAAGGATGGGAGGACTGAATGACACTACGCCCTGACTCTGCCTTTCTCATCTTCTTCCTCAGCCTGGTGCTCTCAGATGCCCAGGAAAATACTGCACACTTCTCCAAGCTCACACACAAACACACACACACTTCCCGGTGTCTTACTTGTGTCTGTTCACCTCCATGCTTGAAACTGAAATCACAATGGGGAGTCTGTGCTGTGGCCCGTGTGGTGACCTCTTCTGCCACCATTTAGCTCCTGTAATGGAAATGCATTTTCCTGGACAGCAAGGCAATGTCACTCTAAAGTCACGATTCTAAATTGCTCCCTCACGCTGACGAGAACCCATTTTTCCTCCTAAGCCACTATTCTCTCCCCTTGACAGACTTCTGGGACTTCTCACTAAGGATACAGGCAGGCACAGTGCTGCGTCACGGGTGGCCCATCGGGCGCATTTCCAAGCCTGTGCTCAGCACCCAGGCTTCACGTTGGCTGGGCAGCGCCAAGCCAGGCCACTGGGCTAACTGCAGCACTACCGCTGCCAGCTTTAAGGAAACTCTGGCTTCAAGTCAGACTCAGATAGATCCCAGGGACCAAGTTGAATAACAAAAGCTCAATGAATGGGGGTTTCAAGTTTAGGGAAAAGGAAACACTGGGTTGTAAATTCAGATCAACATTCAACACTAGAAAACCACCATGATGTTACAACTAGAGCCTCAGGGAGAGGTGATGGAGACACGAATTTTGAGAGATAATTCTGGAGAAGTTGGAGGAGAGGAACAGAAACAGCAGAGATCACTGCAGGGAGCCCGTGGGCACACTCCTTGGCAGGGTCATCCTTGACTGTCCAGGGTACCTGGCACAGAATAGGTGCCCAAGAAAAACCTGATGAGTCAATGGATGAATATGCAGTGACTGACGCCTTCCCTGAGAAAACAGAAGGTGGCAGGAGGGGTTTCGTGTTCTTAAGACAGCCTGCGCCGACCTTCTGAGAGCCCAGCCTTCTTGCATTCTTAAGCATGTTTTCTAAACTCACGTCCTGGGGAAGCAGAAGGCAGTTCTCAGGTTCACTGAGCTAGAACAGCATTTTGATACAAACAGACCTGGGCCCACTGAAAGAGTTATGCACTTGGCAGGAACACCACCTTGAGTTCAGACAGAAAGCACATCTGTGCCTCATTGATAATGTAATAACCTACATTACATTCCTGGCCAAGAGCACCTGTGCACAGCCCAGAAAGTCAGCCCAGGGCAACCATTCTGATGGAGGTGATATTAACAGCTTTCATTAAAACTGATGACTATAACAGTGCCCAGTAGCGCGGCTACGGTGAGGCGTCTGTCCACATTTCCATTACAAGCCTGTATATTTGGAGTTCATAACTCAACCATAGAAAGACACTTTGCATTGAACTGAATCCTGAAAAGAAAACTGTCATGAGGCTGGGCTGGGCTGGGCATGGTGGCTCACACCTGTCATTCTAGCATTTTAGGAGGCCAAGGCGGAAGAATGGTTTGAGGCCAGGAGTTTGAGACCAGCCTGAGCAACATAGCGAGACCCTGTCTCTACAAAAAATACAAAAATTAGCCGGGTGTGGTGGCATACACTTGTAGTCCCAGCCACTCAGGAGGCTGAGGCAGGAGGATGGCTTGAGCTCAGGAGTGTGAGGCTGCAGTGAGCTGTGATGGTGCCACTGCACTCTAGCCAGGGCAACATAGTGAGACCCTGTCTCAAAAGAGAGAAAACTATCATGAGGTAAAGAGAGTTGACTTTTAGAGCTGTAAAAGTGTGTTCATTCCCATCTGTACATGTCCAGCTTTATGTTATACAGGATGTTATTGTTTTCCTGCCCCTGTCTGGGCAGTGGAAATAGAAGACTGTATAAGGACAGAGGATTCATTTCTGAGCTAGTCCAGGGGAAGTTTGAATGTCTTAACTTTTCTGTATATCAGGGATGGTAAGAATTCTATAATGGGAAGTAACACTTGTATGACAATCATTTATCCTCATTATGCATCTGTGCATTTTGTTTACCATTACCTGTCCAAAACAAGGAAGCAAAGAATTCCTAGTAGTCCACCTGGGACTTAATGAGGTTATATATGGCTGGATCTTGCTCACTTTCAACACGGCACCTTTCTCGAAAAGGAGACCTGGAGGCATGCATTTCACTGACAGTGATTTTAAAGGATTCTGTCACCTTTTATTTTGACACACAGTAAATAAAGTGTTGTGAAATGCATTCCTGTCCTCAGCTGGGCAGGTTAACACTTGATGGTCTATATATCTATATCTCTGTCCCAACTGGCAATGTAGAACAACTATTATTCCTCATCCTATGAAGGATGAGCTTCATAGGAGATTGCTTTAAAAATATAAGCAGATTATAATTTCTGCTCTTTCTAACAAGTATTGCTTGGGCAAACAAAGGTCATTGTTGTCTTTAATATCTGCCAATCCTTTCTCCACACACCACAGAAATTACATTGAAGCTTGAATCAGATCATGCTGCTTCTCTGTTTAAAATTCTTCCGTGGTGTCCTATTGGATTTCAGATAAAATCCACACTCCTTACCATTGCCCATGAGGGTTGTGTGACCGGGCCCCTCGACAGCCTCCTTTCCCATGCCTTCCATGCTCCAATCATACTTGACTTTTTCCAGTTTCTCAACTACACCAACCTTTTTTCCCTGCCTCAGGGACTTTGCATTTACAAATCTCTTTGCTGGTAATGTTTTTCTTCCCGTGCTCAAAATAGGTGGCCTCTTCACATTCTTTCAGCTTAAATGTCACTTCCGCCTGCCTGCCCTTGTCTGAAATGGGCCCCCTCTCACAACAGTCTCCATCTCTGCCCCCTGTTGGTTTTTTCTGAAAATTTTAGCACAGTTCTGTTCTACTCATCTGTTTTTGGAATTGCCCTTTCTGTATGGCCATCTAAAAAGTATGCTTCATGAACGTAGGAAGCTTTGTCATCATTGTCGTCCCAGTGTATAGCGCAGACTGAGTGCTTGATGAATATTTGCTGAATAAATTGAGATTTATATATAACATGATGCATTATAAGTTCAAGCTTTGAGAGTCATTATTTTCTTTGTATTGTATTTAAAAGGATAATTTCTCCTCAATGTTTACATACCCTCTGCTTTGCAGAAAGGAACTAAAATTCCTACACCAAATGACAGTCTTAGAATTTGAGGGGTAAAGAAATTCTATTCTTTTACATCTTTCTCCCTCTTCATAGCTTCATAAAATGGTACCAGATTTCTGTAAAGAGTTTATGTAGCTAAACAAGGTGCTCCTCATGCCTCTTGAACCTCTAGAATCCAGACTCTTGACTTGATTTACGTTAAGTTCTGAATACTGAAATAACAAAAAATAAGTTTGGTATTTTGGAAACTTTTAGAAAAAATAGATATGAGAACATTAATTAATCCACCTTGGCCTGATTCACTCAGAACATTAAGCCTTGTCCTGGATGTGACTGGCTCAAGACCCCACCACTAACAAAAAGCATTTAGGACCTAGGCTCAAGCCTTCTGATGCCAGATCTAGGACTCAATTCAGTGCACTACGACTGTCTCTGGAAAGGCAGAGTTAGTTAAGAATTAACAGGTCATGATCCTCCAATTGAACTATTCAAGTGCTACATGCTCATGCTGTTTAATGACTAACTCTAGACGTTTCTTAAAAGAGCCAATCTTTTTTTTTTAAGAGACAGGGTCTTGCTCTGTCACACAGGCTGGAGTACAGTGGCGCAATCATAGCTCACTGGGCTCAAGCCATCCTCCCGCCTCAGCCTCCCCAGTAGCTAGGACTACAGGTATGGGCCACCATGCCCAGCTAATTTTTTTTAAAATTTTTTCTAGAGACGGGGGTCTTGCTTCGTTGCCCAGGCTGGTCTCAAACTCTGGGCCTCAAGCAATCCTCTCACCTTGGCCTCCCAAAGAGCTGGGACTATAGGCGTGAGCCACCACACCCGGCCAAAAGATCCAGTCTTCGTATTGGACGTGGTAATACAGTGCAAGGAAGGTGAAATTGTCAGTAATAGCTTACTATGAAATACTTTACCAATTACTTTCTTTCTCTGCCACTTGCTAAAATTTGGTTGACTGGAAGGAAAACAAGAAGAAGTTTAGACAAAATAAGAAGAATGTTTGCATAGGAATATGACCTTTGGCAAGTTACTTATTCTCTAAACCTCAGATTCCTAATCTGTAAAATGGGGATATGACCTACCTCACGGAGTCCTTGAGACAATTAAGATAATGTATGCAAAGCACTTAGCACAATGTGTAGAAAGGGGCCCATGTCAGCTCCTGCTGTTGTTGTTAGTATTATTACTAATAACAATTCTGATGTACGAGAAGCTCTAGGCAAACGAGAGGAGTTTTTTGGTTTTTTGTTTGTTTTCTTTTCTTTTAAAGGGACACTGGAGCCGGGAGCAGTGGCTCATGCCTATAATCCCAGCACTTTGGGAGGCTAAGGCAGGAGGATGGCTTGAGGCAGGGAGTTCGAGAACAGACTGGGTAACTTAGCACATCCCAATCTTTACAAAAATTTTAAAAATTAAAGCAAATAAATAAAGGGATGCTGGGAACGATGGATAGCTAGTAGGAGCAGAGGAACCTCGAGAGTACCTAAGGCAGCAAACCTCACCAATTCCAGAAGGAATTACTTAGAGTAGCCCTCAATCAAACCACTTTACGTTGCTTATCTGTAAAAGAAAAATGACATCATCTCTACCCTATTTCACCAGGTTGTCAAGGATTCAAATGAAATGCGTGTATGTAAAAGTACTTTGTATATCTTAATGGGGATGTTAGATATTGCTTTCACATGTGTTACAGTTAACTGGCTGTTGTTTCCATCAAGTCAGTGGTTGTCAACACTGGCTGCATGTTGGAATCATCTAGAAGCTTCAAAAAATCCCAATGCTCAGGCCACACCCTAGACCCAGCCAGAATCTCTGCAGTGGGACCCAGGCTCAGTACTTTTTTTTTTTAAAGCTCCCTAAGTGATCCCAATATCCAGCCAGAGTTAAAAGTCAGAAAATAAAGGGTTTCTTAAACTTGCCCAATGGTAAGGACCCCAGAGTCCCCCCACACCTACAGAATCAGCCTTCCAAGAGAAGGAGGCTGGGAGTCATGTTTACAACAAGCACCCTTAGCTGACTCTTATCAGCAGGCAATTATGACAAACAATGTGTTGAATCATAGTCTGAGAGTTGGAAGGAATATTGTTTAAAGTTTTCACACTTGAATCATCTCAAAACCATGTGAAACTTTATGAATCCCATGAACGAAAGGCCAATGTGTGTTAACCCCCAGTGTGAACAATACGTAATACAACTCTTAGCTGTTTCTCTTTGTGCAGGAATATCACCAGCCACTTTCTAGTTCAGAAAATTTTGACTGATGGAAAAGATTTGCAACGTTATGAAACTTTTCTGAATCAAACAATTTGCAATGCCAAGAAATGCATAGAAAGAATTCTTTCACTTAAGAAGAAATGTTTGAATATTGTGAAATAAAATAATAAACTGAGCTTTCTGGTGCATACAGTGGGAACTGACCTCCAGATGGTACAGACACAACTAAATTTTAATTTTTTTCCTCCTAAAAGGATCTATTGCGCAGCTCTGTAAAGCTTACATTATCAGTTATAATTCACACGGGAAAGTTAAGCAGATCAGGCTTAATGTAAATAACATGCAAACAAGCTACTAGGTCATAGAAAAGTGGAAAATATGAAGGAAAACGTGTAATCACCTGCTGATATGCAAGTTGCAAAATTCGGCTCAACTCTGTGCATGGCAGCAGATTTTTCCCTTCCTCCTCACCATTTTGAAAGCATCAAACTCTGCCAGAACCATTCGTCTATCAATTCCTGCTGAACATTCAAACTTTGTCTTTGCAAAGTCAAGCCATGTGGAAGCCCATTCCCTCTGGGGTCACATCCACCTGCTTGGCCTAGGTAGTTAACCTTGAAATTTTTCCTCCTTCCTATTTCCTGCACTGTTTAGTCTAGCCTTCATCTCAGCTTTGCTTAGGCCATAAATACTGTCAGTATTTAGAGACTATATTTATGTCTAGCTTTTTAAGAAGAAAAATAATGGGGATTGATTAACAAATATGTAAGTTTGGAATATTTGTGTTTTCTTCACAATGGCTTTGTATAAGTTACTCACTTCTACACTTTGTCAGATAAGGCATTTGGGAATAATGATGCAGGATCCAGTTTGAATTTTATCTTGGAAACTACAGCCACTTGCTCCGTGTAGTAAGTGCTTGTTTTAATGTACATTCACCATGCCCATTTCTTAGTATCTCTATTTATTTTTGATAAAGTACTTTAATAGAGAAAATCAAGGTAGCCTACATTTTCGTGGCATGAAATAACAATACATTATTGCCACATTTGTTTATATTTGGAAAAAGTTCTTATAATTAATAAGAGGGTGTGTTATAAATGGCTAGAGTCCCATGCCTGGTAGAGGTGCTGGCAGGTAACAGAGCTGAGCTCTGACTTGCGGTGAGCCAGTGCACATAGACCTTGAATAAGAACAGAGCCAGGGGCATTCCCAGTAGCGTGCCCTCCCTGTCACCCGGTTTCTTTAGTTTTGTATTTTTTTTTGTATTTTCCCAGGCTTTGTTGAGTAATTGCAGTGGTAGATTGTGTTTGGATTAGGGCCCACCCTGATAACCTCGTCTTAATTTAATGACCTCTATAAAGACCCTATCTCCAAATAAGGTCACATTTTGAGTTACTAGGGGTAGGACTTCAACATCTGACTCTGGTGGAGAGGCACAATTCAACCCCTAACACCAGTATTATACATGACTGTTTTTAAAGAATGTTCATATATTATCAAATATATATTGGAGAAATGAAAACAGGTTGGCAGAAAGAAAACTTTCATTGTGATAATGTTCTTTACCACAGGACTTCGTTGATAGAGCTCAGCTCTTTTCTGCAGGTGAGTGGGTATCTCCCACAATTTCGACAAAGATCCCCTCCCAGGTCAGCTGTAGACCGTGGCCTGCTCTGCAGGTGTCTCTGAGACATACCGTACACTGACATACACTGATGTTATAGGCTTGGCTTCTGTGCTCCTAAGAGCCAAACTGTAAAACAAAAGCTACGTCCCATGGGGTAGAATTTCTCTTTCAGTTGTTGAGAGAGCAAGAGGATGAACAGAACAAAGCGTTCCTGACACAGGCAAGGAAACAGAGGCCTGGAATGGGGATGTGTGGCCAAGGCCACAAGGTTAATTAGTAGCAGCCCTGAAACTAGAACTTAGGACTCCCGACTTGTAAGCTGGTACTCTTTCACCAAACCACACCATCCTCCCCACTCCCGAGGATCTCCCACCTTACCCCCATCTATCAAAATCACCCACTGCTCACTGACAATGTCTGGTTTTTCTTACCCACTTTAATAAATTTTTTTTTATTAAACTGATCTTAATTGCTAAGTAAGTACATTATGGATATCCATGAGAAGGATTAGAATTTGGGAGTTATGCCTTGAGTAATTGTTTCCCTAAAAGTCTGTCAACACAAAGAAAATGTAGGTGTCTAATTTGTATAAGGTCGTGAGTTTCTTGACCCTTCAGATCCAACTTTTTGGCTAAAATTTGCCTTGTCAGCCATAATTGTAAATATATGCTCCAAGGTGGAAAAAAATTTTTGTCTGAGATGTCAAACTAGTGGCAGTTAGTGATTACTTTTGAAAACAAAAGAATAGAAAAGGCCTTTCCCCTCTGTTCTACCAGATCTTTAATACATCATCACTGATATTTGAGGTTTGGATTTTAGAAATCATCTACCTAATTCAGCCACTTTACAAATAAGGAAACTGGCTGGGTATGGTGGCTCACGCCTGTAATCCCAACACTTTGGGAGGCTGAGGTGGGAGGACTGCTTGAGGCCAGGAGTTCAAGACCAGCCTGGACAACATAGCAAGACCCTGTCTCTACAAAAAACAAGAAAAAATTAGCTGGGCGTGGCAGCACGAGCCTGTGTAGTCCCAGCTACTCGGGAGGCTGAGGCAAGAGGATCGCTTAAGCCCAGAGTTTCCAGGCTGCAGTGAGCTATGATCACACCACTGCACTCCAACCTGGGTGACAGAGCAAGATCCTATTTCTAAAAAAAATAATAATAATAAAAATAAAAACAAATAAAGAAACTGTGGCCTGGGCAGTGGCTTGTCCAGGGCCATTCAGGTAAAGAAAGATCTGAGGACAGGTCCCTTTATGTCCCATCCAGAACTCTTAATACCCCTTATACTACTGCTTGATGGTTATTTTAGAGCATTCCTAAACTACAGGAAATTTAATTGGGAGATTAATCTATCTTTCCCCATGAAGATAAAAGAAATAGTAGCTCTAATGTTCTTTGGTGACTTGATGCTTTACCATGTAGCTGTGTTACGTCACACTCATAATATTAATTTTAAAGAATAGACTATGTTTTCCTAATATACATTTTTAATGTGACTATCTTCTGGCTATTCACTGATGTTACCCCTAAACTTATCTGTGTGGGGGAAATGCCATGCACATTAACTTTTAATATTTTAAAAAACTATATAAAACTTTTATTTTGTTAAAAGGAAAGTTTTACGAAAATTTTTAAGGTTTTCCTATAAATATCTTCGAAATTAGTGTTTTTGTAACCTCTTTTCAGGGTTATTAAATTGGGTTAAACTATATTAAGCCCCAGCTAGGATTTTTTAGAGTTTAAAATCTAGCAGATGAGCCAACTCTACAAAATGGTCTCCATGAACACTAATTCTAGAACATTAAACTGCCCATGTTAAATGGATTTCTGGATATTTCTCTGTGGAAGTCTTGGAATAATCCTCCCTTCCTTTTCTTGAGCCAAGAAAACTCTGAACCAGAACAATTCAATTTCAATTTGTGGAAAAACTACACTCAATGAGCCAAACAATGAGTGCTAGGATAGTTTTGTGGGGGGCGGAAGGGAGGGGCATTTTGATCACTGTTGTATGTTACTAAAAATTCTGAATTTCTATTGAAATGTTCAGAGATATATTTACAAGCTTTGTTTCTGAGGGGATATTTGCAAGCTTCATTTTAAAGTCTGGGAACCTAAAGAGCAAAACTTGCTTTTGTGTCATAGTTATTGTGTTATACGTTAAGCATTTGGAAGGAACCCCAATGAGGCCTCAGAAGCTGTTACTGCCTCTGGACCTATCGTCCTGAAGGCGATTTGTTTTAAAGTTGATAATCCCTAGGGCTACAAGAGTGTCCCACATCTGCCCTGAATTGAAAACAGATTCCCATTAAGAGCCTTACATCAGTGCTGTGGATTCATGCGGTCTGAGTCAGAAAGGAAGTCAGAGACCATCTGAACGTATGGCCCGATAGACACCCCAGCAGCTCTTGTCATGGAGGAAGAAGATTCCAGGGTACGTAGGCTGTCCGTTTTTGAATTTTAAGGCTGTTTTTTTGTGTGTGTGTCCTTCTGACATTTAGGCAGGAATATTCCGGAAGGGACTGTTGTGGGAAACAGGTATAAAATAACTGTCAGTCACTAGGGATTTTCAGTGCTACTAATGACTTCATCAAAATTCCGAGGAAGCCAGGCAGCCTCCGCTTTGGAATTCCTTTACCAGGTTTTGCCATTGTTGTGACTTATCATTTATTATATAAGATATATTTATATGAATGTGTAGATGTTTATTTTACCCCAAGACTTTAACAAGGTTTTGGAAGCCAAGAAAAGTTTTTCCTGTGAAAGACCAGAGCTTTTCCACCCTCTGCTTATCTGCAAAAATTTTGTAAAAGATTTCCACGCATGCTAAGAATGAAGGATGTAACTGTGTACTTCATATTGCAAGCCTCAGGGGAGCAGGACCGTCAGATTAACTATTTAGCGTCTAATATTCTGTTGAAGGAGTTTTCTTCTCAGCTTGCTAAACAACTTTGTTTCTGTCTCCTCTGTGGCAACAGTATTCTATAGAGTGTGAAGTTCTTTTCCTTTCTAATTAAAAAAGAGATTAGATTTGTTCATGAAAAAGAAGGAAACAGAAGAGTACAGCGGTCACGTGGTAGCGTCTGAGGGCCCAACAGCCTGACGCACAAGTGCTGAGAGCCCCAGGCTGGCCTCGGGCCCTTCTTGTCCCTGTCTCTGGTCCCGGAATGGACTTTGGTGAGCGGAGACTCTCAGGTTGGCTTCCAGAAGTCTGTTTTGCTCACCAACATCTCTGAGGAGCTGTAGTGCCTGCTACAGTCAGTGCCCAATAAATACTTGCCGAATGAAAATAGAATTAGGGAAGGGAACCCTAGAAGAAATATCAGTTTGGACGTTTTGAGCTAGTGAGGCTCTGCTTGGGCAAATTTCCACTCACCTTCTTGGTAGGATTGGGGTCAGAAGTAGAGAGCAGGGGTGGTGGACAATTGAGAGTAAACGGCTGCAGTCAGATCAACTATGTATGCGACGCAAGATTCCATGGTTATGGTATGAACAAAGCAGAAGAATCTGAAATGAGAATCGTGAGACGTAGCAATCACGCCCTCTGGGGATGTTCGGGAGTCCAGGGAAAGCTGGTATACGGTAGAAAGTGAACAGACACAGCTGGCCAGTTTTCCTTTCAACTTGGTGCAGATGTGCTCATCAAAAATGTTCCAACAGTGCAAAGCCTGTTCTCGTTTCCATGCGCTGCCCCTGGTTTCAGAAACAATACGTTAAGCGCAGCTCAGTTGGAAGGTAACATTTACAGCCCAAATGCCAAAACACTGTTCCCTCTTGATTGGTTGCCCACTGTTCTTGAAAGAGGGAAGGTTTTTCAGATGCCAAAATTTGACTGCAAACTGTGTCATGGGACTATGCCCTCTTAATCCCAGCAAGACAGAGGCTTTCTTTTAGAAAAGGAAGCAAGCACATTGGGGTTTTGTGCTAAGGATGCAAAAAGATGTATTGATCAACTCAGACAGAAAGGGGAATTATCAGGCTTAGGAATATCGTTCCTGTCCTATCTAAGGAGATCAGCAAATGAGCTTTGAAATGTACAGAACAGTTCCAGTTCAGACCAGCTTCCTTTTTGAGAGATGATCGTGTGTATATCTTAATTTAACTAACCTAGTTAATCTACCTGATTAGTTTTGCAATCCCAGAGGCTTGGAAAGAAAATAAAATCAGTGTGGCAGAGACTTCCACAGTAATACCTAGATAAGTTTAACTACTATTACTTCAAATAAAATCCACATCTGAAATCTCTCTGCTTCTTTATGAATAACAAAATAAGCAGTTCTTCATTTTGGACAATATTCTCTTTCTCTGTCCCTTCTCTTATTCACAGCCCCATCTTTGAACATCAGGGATTTGGTGGTCTACCGCCATGGCACCAAAAGGCGAAGCCACCATGCCAATTCACAGCCTCATGGCGCTTCAGAAGTTTTACAAGTCGTGGTTTAGAATTCAGGACACATTATCCCCCAGAAACAAGGTTAGGCTGCCAGCTCAACTTCTGAATGCAAATTTGTCCTAAAATACAGAGAATTTGCTACAAGGTTCTGGAAAAGCACAGAAAGAACTTCTGTCATTTTGTTTAATGACATTGGAGAGTAAATTTTACCGTGAACTGTAATAATGCTTTTGAGAGCATTTTTAATATCTTAAGAATTCATTCGTGGCCCTGCATATCATTCCTTTCTTGATCTGGATCCTAAACACCTATCCTAGGTGCTCTGTCTCCTGCTGCTGCCTTAAATGGTACCCTAGGCTGGAGTCCAAGCAAATTATTTTTGTGTACTTTTCCACTTGTGGCTTCTTTTGCCTGGACTGTGTTCTTCCCCTTCTAATTCCTGCCAGACTCTTGGTCAGCTTAGACATTAGCACAGTTAAAACTCCTCTGTGATGCCCTGGTCAAACTCCCATCTCCCTACTCCCTTGGCCATAAACCCCTCTGAGAAAATTTTGCACACAACTTCAGGTGGTTCCTCCACTGACCTTCCAAAGTTCCAGGGACCCCAGTTAAAAAAAATATGCCCTAGGAAAAGTTAGAAATTTCCCTCCCCACCTCACCTGCATTTCCATAACTCCCTATAAGTACCACTGTGTATTAACATTCACCACATTATATTGCAATTTTTAAATTTACATGTTGCCCCCTTCCCTAGACTCCTAAAAACAGGGATTCCTTCTTAAGATTTCTTCTTAAATCTTCTTAAGACTTCTTCTTCTTAAAGACAGGGATTCCCTAGAACTCCTTAAAAACAGAGATTTCTTTAGAACTTATTGTTTACGCCTGGGACATGGTAAATAAATAATAAAAGAATGGATGTTTGGATGGATGGATAACTGGACAGATGAATATGTCATTGGAAGGATAGATGGATGGATGGAGGGATGATTGGATGGATAGACAGCTAGATGGATGGAGGGATGATTGGACAGGTGGGTGGATGGAATGGATGGAGTGCTGGAGAAAAAGTTAATTTATTTACAGGAAGATGAAGAGCTATATAGAAACTTCCACAAAATTCCAAATGAGACTTTTAGACAGTTTCAAGGGTATGAGATTGATGGAATCTGCCCATTATTATTTTACTTCTATGTGTGGGATGGATTATGAGTAGTGGGAAGAGAATGGAGCCTGGAGTCAGAACGTAGGGGTTCCAATTCTGGCTCTCTGCTTCCTAGTCGTGTTGTGTTGGGTGAGTTATTTACCTCTCTAGTTTTGCTTTTCTTCTTCTGTAAGACGGGAGTAATACCTGCCTTCAAGGAGTTGTTGTAAGGATTAAATGATAATCCATCTAAAAGCCATAGCCTAAGGCTTAAGCCACACGAGGTGGAAGATAACTATTAATAAAATGTGAATCTAAATCTGAAATAGGAGACATAAAACTCTGAAACCAGAAGGAACCTGGGCCCCCTTGGCCAGTTCCAGACTCTTGCCCTTTGCAACTCAACTCCTTCATTTTGATGCCACATGTCAAGAGCCTGGCTCTGCCTTTTAACAGCCACTTCTCATATCACTTGGGTGATGAAAAGAAAATAAAATAAAGTCTGGAAGAGTGAGAGAAAAGAGGAAGAGGATTCGGGGGATTTTTAAGGGTAAGAAAGAAATTGCCCAAAGTAGAATTAAGCAAGCTGCGACGGAGGAGGAGGGAACATAGAACATGCGGAGAGAAAGGGGAGAAAAGGATGAGAAAGCTGTTAGCAAAGGGAAAGGAAGAGAAGAGAAATTCCAAGATTATAGAAGAAGCAATTGTTAACTTAAATATTTATGCCCCCGAGTGCTCACCTGTGCGTTTGTTACCCAAGAAGTGCCTTGTGTAGTTCCACATGCTTCGCATAAATCATAATGATAACAATACATGACTAACTGACACTTACATACTATTTACCACGTGCCAGGCGCTGTTCTAAACTCTTTACTCATATTAACTCCTGCAATGCTCACAACAACACTGTGAGCTCGATGCATGAAATCCCTGTTTTATTGATAAAGAGAGCACGCAAGTAGTCACATAGAATTTATGACTAGGATCTGAGCCCGTCTGGCCCCGAAGTCTGCACTCTTAATCAAAATGACAGCCAGAACTGGACATCACACAGGATTGTACTTGCAGCTGATGTGGCTCTTGGCACGGGTCAGATGGCCGATTCAGCCATTATAGTCAACAGCACTGTGAAGTCCAGTTTGGTGGACATCCCTATGGCTACACTTTTCAAAATACCATTTAAGGCCAGGCGTGGTGGCTCACGCCTGTAATCCTAGCACTCTGAGAGGCTGAGGCGGGAGGATCGCTTGAGGTCAGGAGTTCAAGACCAGCCTAAGCAAGAGCAAGATCCTGTCTCTACCAAAAAATAGAAAAAATTGGCTAGGCGTGGTGGTGTGCACCTGTAGTTCCAGCTACTCAGGATGCTGAGGCAGGAGGATGGCTTGAGCCCAGGAGTTTGAGGTTGCAGTGGGCTATGATGACACCACTGCACTCTAGCCAGGGCGACAGAGTGAGACTCTGTATCAAAAAAAAAAAAAAAATATATATATATATATATATCATTTAACACCTGAAAAGCTAAAATGCCAGAATTTTATAGCACAGGAGGACATTTGGTTCATTATGCCCAGACCTGCCAACTGATTGTGCTAAGAGTTCCAGGGAAAGTCAGGCTCAGGGTAACTGGTCAGAGTCTCTGGGGACAGGCACAGGCCAGGGGTCAGATGATCTTAGCCACCCACAAAGCACCATGGTAGTAGAAGGACATCGGCTTTATTCCAGATAATGTCCAGAAAATTCAACAAAAATTCCTTCTGAAAGTTTGTAGACATTATTATGTTGACACTCCAATAGTTTTCCAAATATGAAAATAAAGACAATTATGCTTTATTTTTAAGAATCATCTATTTTTGACCTTCTTTAAAAAGCACCAAAATATACAGTCTTTGAGCACTCTATTTGTGTTTCCTAGATTGACTTTGACAGATCCATGTTCAAAAATAATTCCTTCACTTTTACACCAAACTCTGAGTTCCTTCCTCTCTCTCAAATTGCAATTTGGTTCTATTTTCTTATATTAAAAATAGAGACTTATTCAAATAGTTAATATATTCAACAAAATTAACAAATTCTGACCCAAGGATATGTTAGGCAGGCAGGAATAATATTAAGTTCTCCCTTTTTCTTTCTGTTTGAATTATTATAAGCATTTCTACAATAAATAAAATCATTATGCTTCAAGGTTACCTTATTTTCTGGCTACATTAGTCATCCCTATTTTAAGCCATTCACATGTCCCACTGACTTTTTAGGGCATGGTTTATGGATGAACAGGTGGGGAAGAGCGTTTGAAAGGTTGTCAGGAAGTTTTTTCTGTCCCTAATACACTCAGTGGCCCACCTGAGTACCTTCCCTCTCTCTCAGGGGAACAGGAAAAATAGCATTTGACACTGAGAATCATGAAAATCAGAACCAGGCCCCAGTCTGCTCCTCCCTGGCTGAGAGTGAGAAGGGTAGGGCGGGAAGGAGGTGGAGGAAGGGAAGGGGCATAGTAAGAGGACAGCCCATGTCTTTGTCCCCATTTTTCCCTCAGTGCAGCCTGGCTGGAGAACATCTTACCTAAAAACCCATTCATGCAAAATTGAGTCTCCTTTGGAGCATTTTAATATCCATTCTTGTGTCCTGGAAATAAATATTAAATTCAATTAAAGTTTAATTTTAATTTAATTTAATTTAATTTTAAATTTAATTTAAATTCTGAATAAAAGGCCTTACATAAAATGACTAAAAAGAGCTTAACTACCCAAAAGTAGGTCAAATAGAAAAAGGCACTTTCAAGTATACAACACAATCCCATCATTTAAAAAAAAATTCTGCAAGTTCAATAAATACCTAATATAAATACAAAATTAAGTTAGATGTGCCCTTAGAGGAACTATTTTTTTTCATTACTAAACTGCTCCAAAATGCCAAGAAAATATAGAACACTATAATAAAATCTAGACTCTAAAATGGATGTTGACATTTAAGCCAACTCTTCATTGGCCAAATGGATCTTTAAGAAACTGGGTTTAGGCCAACTGGCTCCCTGGCAGTGCTATTGTGAGGATAACATGCGATTGAAAAAAAAAGAACATTTTGAAAACAAAAACGATCTATAGAAGGCTTAGAAGATACAGTTTAAGGAATCTGTCAAAATGAGATAGGAAACAGGACAGAAATTCTAAGGAAGTTCGATAGCCGGTCCAATAGGTCAAATACCCAAATAATAAAAGTTCTAGAAGGAAAAGCTGAAAAAATAAAATGGAGGAAATCAATGAAATAATAACAAAAATTTGCCATAAATGAAAGACATGAGTTTCCTGATTAGAAAGACCCACCTAGCATCCGGTATACAGAATAAGGCACATCACTGTGAAATTCCAGAGCAATGGGGGTAAATAGGAGATCCTAAAAACTGCCAGAAAGAAAGGGGGACAAAGGTTACCAGGTTACATAAAGCATCAGGAATCACAATGGCATTGACTTTGCAACAGGAACACTAGAAGCCAGGGAACGATCATCTCAAGATCCTGAGGCAAATGATTTCTGACCCAGAACTAGCAATTAAGAGCGGGGTGGACTAAAAACAGAAGGGGTCAAAACACTTACGTCACTTACACCCCTTCTTTGCAAGCTCCTGCAAGACGCAGTCCACTAAAATGGGGCGAGAAGAAAGCACAGCCAACTCAGGGCCTCCGGGAGGAGCATCTTCCTGGAAGGTGAGGTTGAGTAGGGAACTGTATGTGTTGGGGGAGAGAGGGGCATACCGCCTTGAGTATTATTTAACTTAATAAAAATTTTGCTTATTAAGCTGTAGTATTATGATGATAGAAATTACATATATACGCACATATATGTCAAACATCTATACCTATCGCTATTTAAAGATGTTTGATGCAGATTGTGACAGAGAGTCAGACCTGGTGTCCCCAAGCCAATCTGCAGCCCCAGCCAGGTGCCTCTCCCCTAACTACTTCTCCCTGGGGCTAGACCTGCTGCAGCCTCTGGTTCTAAGCAAGCTCATTTCTCTGCCAGAGAAGACACACCTACAGTGTATCTAGAGAGCATCTGGAGGCAGGGAAAACAGCCATGTGTCCCAAGAAACCACTCAGCATCACATCACGTGGTCACAGGAAGAACAAGAGTTCTCCTCACTTGGTCAGAAGCATGTGTGTCCGCCAGACTCTCACACTGAGCTAGTGAAGAGCTTTCCTCATCGGCATCTTGCAATAGATGGGGCAACGTGGGAACACTCTGAATTGTTTGGGGGGAAATATCGTTATATAATTTTAAAAAGTGCAGTAAACAGTATGCACCAGGAGGAAACAGAAATTCCAAAATGCCTGCCCTTAACCCTGCGAATTAGCTACAGGGTCTGCTAGCAACAGCAGCACATTATCTACTTCAGGCCAAGGGACAAAAGTCATCCCAAGTACCAATATAGGAACCAGCAGAAGATTTCTGATGACAAGAACCAAGAAGCAAACTAAATTTTATCATTTTTTCCATTTATAAAAGTAATACATTCCCTATTGTAAAAAAATTAAAATTTAGGAACAAGAACAAAATGAACATAATTGCATAATCCAGAGGCACCCATTTGCCTTGTTTTCTTTAAGTCTTTTTTTTCAGTCTTTTCCAGAGCTTTGAAATCTTATTTTATGCATACTTTCATATCCTGATTTCCACTTAAAATTTTATCAAATGCATTTCCTCATACCATTAAAAACCCTTTGTGAGCATCTTTTTTTTCGAAGTCTATATAATATCCTAGCTCACAGAAATAGCACAATTTGCCCAGTCATTCTACTTTGCAGGACTTTTTAAGTTATTTCAAGATTTTCAAATTCAAAATAATGCTGTGATGAAATTTTGGCATATAAATCTTTGCCCTCATTTCAAATTATTTTCTCCAAATAAATTCCCAGAAATGGAGCTGTTCAGTCAAGTAGTATGAACATTTTTTAAGGCTAAGTTAATCTTTTTTAGACAGATTTTTAAAAGTCTGTTTAATATATAATACTTTTTCAGACAAAATGAATAAACCAACAAATATCATCCAGCTTAAGAAAGCATATTATCTCTACAGCTAAATCCACTCTGTACCTCTCCTCTGTTCCATCCCCCCTCCATCAGCTCCAAAAGTAGCCATTATTCTGAATACGTATTTTCAGATTTTTTTTTTTTTTTTTTGGAGACAGAGTCTCGGTCTGTCACCTGGCTAGAGTGCAGTGGTGTCATCATAGCTTACTGCAACCTCAAACTCCTGGGCTCAGGTGATCCTCCTGCCTCAGCTGCCTGAGTAGCTGGTGTGCCCCACGACGCCTGGCTAATTTTCGTATTTTTAGTAGAACCGGGGTCTCGCTCCTGCTCAGGTCTCAAACTCCTGAGCTCAAGTGATCCTCCCGCCTTGGCCTCCCACAGTGCTAGGATTACAGGCATGAGCCACCGCACCCTGCCCTGTATTCTCACACTTTTTAAGGAGCAAAACTTCAAGGATATAGGGGTATTTCTGTTAGAGAGTAAGAGAGAACAAGAGAAAAGGACAGAAGGACCAAACATAATTACTGAGCCACATAGCAAGGCAGGACAAAATGTAAAGACTCAGCTCTGAGGGCTGTCTGCACTGGAGTCCAGCCTCCAATACTTGCTACCTTGGCCTTGGAAAAGTTGCGTCATCATTTCCAGAGTCCCGTGCCTTTTCCTGGAAAATGAAGATGCAGCTAATACTATCCACCTGCTGCAGTTGTGGCATGGGTTAACTGAGACAAGCATCTTGCACCCTCCAGGGTATAGAGTATTCTTCTGCAGTGCAGTCTCTGGATGTTTGGGGCCCAAGGAAAGCCATTTGCTAGGGTAGTAGCCAGAGAACCCTTCACAAGATTTTGTTGGGGCCTAGTATTGATGTTGCACTTGCTGTTTTTCCAAAAACAATGAAAGGCTGTGTGTTTTTCTCTTTTCCACAATTTTCCTTAGGTTCTAAAACAGACATTTATAAGATGTCTGAGTAGGATTCCATACAGATAATTCCAGTAGAAGATTTTTTTTCCCATTTCTTTACTTTTCAAGTGAAAAGTGAAATGGTCTAAGCGTGTGTCAAACCTGCAACCCTGGATTTACTTTCACTATGTTCTAACCAAATGAGCAAAGAAGCTCTGACAGTTTTCAGTATAAACACATAATGAAGGTGGTCAGATGTCTGGATTATAGGTTTGGTAACCTATGATAAGCAAGTGCTTCAGGTTCTTTCTGTATTACCAAAGTCTCTGGTTGCTCACATGGGTTAGAGATTGAAGGGATTAAAGCATTAGAAATTGAAGTTTAACTCCAGAAGGAAACTTAGCAGTTTTCTAGTGATAGTCAATGCTTCTTAACTTTCTTGCATCAGGAACATCTCTAAAAAATATAATTCTTTTCTAAAGAATGTATAGTTTCTCTAAAAAGTGCACATATGCACGTCCACACAAGATCTTTACAAACATCAAGGGATTTGGGACCTCCCTGAAGCCAATTCATGGACCCCCCCCAATTAAAAATCCTGTAGTAGTTTACCTAGCGCTTCC
This sequence comes from Daubentonia madagascariensis, assembly GCA_023783475.1. Taxonomy (NCBI): domain Eukaryota; kingdom Metazoa; phylum Chordata; class Mammalia; order Primates; family Daubentoniidae; genus Daubentonia; species Daubentonia madagascariensis. Next base: position 18,656,875 of record JAKFHU010001815.1, on the reverse strand, counting down.
ATAACAGAGAACTACAAACTGGGGGGCTTAAACAATAGAAATTTATTTTCTCACAGTCCTGGAGGCTAGAAGTCAGAGACCAAAGTGTCAGAGATTAAGGTATCAGCAGGATTGGTTTCTTCTGAGGCCTCTCTCCTTGGCTTATAGTTGGCTATCTTCTTACAGTGTCTTCCTATGGTCATCTCTGTGTGAGTCTATGTCCTAATCGTTTCTTCTTATAAGGACACCAGTCATACTGGATTAGGGCCCATCCTAATGACCTCAATTTAACTTAATCACCTCTGTAAAAACCCTATCTCCAATTACAGTCACATTCTGAGCTACTGGGAGTTAGGGCTTCAACATATAAATTTGGGGGGACACAACACAATTCAGCCCTTAACAAATCCCTAAGGTAGTTAGTGAACTGCAACCCAGAGAGATCCAGAGACTTGCCCATGGTCACACAAATATTTAGCAGCAGAGGCAGAACTGTTAATACAACCCAGGGTCACCCAGTCTGCTACACCACACTGCCTTGTCTCCACGTGTTTGGTCAGACCACAGTGTGCTGTTCCAGAACGCACTCCTTTTCCCTCAAGATGCCCGTGCAACACCCAGGACAATACCTGAAGACGTCCTCTCCTAATGGCTTCTTAAGGATCAGTGGGGGAATAATGGGCTGCTGATGTGATCAAGTGTGACCTTTCCTCTACCATCAAGATCCACAGTGGTCTGGACCAATGGCCCCTGAGCCTTGGAAAATTAAGGATTTTAGTAACAAATATTTAGAATCTGGTGGCATGCTACCATCAAGTGTTCTTCAATCACTCTTCTACCTTTGTTGGTGTCCAGTGGCCCCACTCTCTCTGCTTCTGGGAGTGTTTCAGATCTTGTTCAGGATCCTTGGGGGATGGTTGGATATCTGTATTTAAGATTATTTTATCTTTGGTCTGTTTTCCAAGCAGAATGCTACTTCATTTTCTGCTCTGTGTGTGTATGCACACACATGTAATTTGTGTGTGTGTGTATGTGTGTGTGGTATTCCTCTGTTGTTTGCAACACCTCCCAGTTGGGGATCATTTGTAAATTTAGTTAATGAGCATTTAACACATTCCCTTTGATTAAACTGTTAAATCTGAGCTGCACACTGGCACCCTACCAGACATCTCCCCCTCTTCCAAGCCATTTGTGTTTACCTATTCTTAACTACTTAGTTATGGTTTCTTGTTTGTTGGCCAAATATGGAACTAAACTTTAGTCCTCTCTGGAAGAAGTAGGGCTTGAGTTTTGTAAGAAAATGCTTCAATTTGTATTCAAAGCAAGTCCACTCTACTAGTGGGCTTTCGTTCTCACCAAACAAACTAAAGTGCAGACAGAACAGACATTTCATAATCACCATAACTGGTTAGGCACGTGGCAGCAGCACATGAGCGATAACTGTGGGCTTTTTCAAGAACAAATACCGAACTCAAAACCTGGCGGCTCCAGCTGTCAGAGAGTTTCCCTGCATTTAATTATAACTTGGTCCCTGAAGAAGGAGTGTGTGTCAAGTGTGCTTTTCAATCACTTAGAGAAATCATAGTAAGCAACAGAGCGGCCCTGGGATTGGCCTGTGGGCCAAGCCCTCATCACCAGCCCAGGTAGTATAGGCATCATAGGAACCAGCCCAATCCTGTCACAGTCACACAAACACAGTCTGTCTCCAGAGCTACAGACTTGAAAAGAAACAGCACACAGATACCTCTAAAAATCAGTTATTTAAAATTCAATATAATTAAAAATATAAAAATAAACTGAGGGAGGAGATTGAACTATATATCCATCTTTACCTGCAACAGGAAGTGACCTCTCAGCTTTATTTCTTATCTAACACATGCCGGCTCCATGCTCACCTTTTCCTGACTTCAAGAATGATATTTTAGTTCTACAATTTTCTTCTTCTCAGCAAATCCCAAGCTAACACTAGAGTAGACACAGACATACACAGAATACACACTCACATACACACACCTATACACACACTCTAAGATCAGGAAAATGTTCTGAGAGCAATTAGATTAACATTTCCATCCTGGTTCTCAGCAGCTAGCCCCAGAGTCTGTGCTTCCAAATGTGAACACAACATATTGCCCAAATTATTTGCATCAAACCTGGTTACCAAACAAGACAGGCCAGAAAGATTTCACCTTCTAGCCTTTAGGTTACTAGTGAGGTGGTAAAGTGGAGACAGGTGAATCTCAGATGGTGGACAAGTTAGGGCATGCCTGGGCCCTCTTCTTTCTTACTGTGCCAAAAACGAAACACAACAAAAAATACAATACAATGTCAGTTTCAAGGGATCGTTTGGGTTCATTCCCAGCCCAAGTCACCTGACAATCCATAACTCAAGAAGCATTTTATACTTTGAATTTGTGGCAGGCAAGAAAAGAGAAAGGAGGACCACCTGGTGTTGACTGGGTGGCGGGGGGGAGGACAGTGCACCTAATGCAAGCACACCACTGGTCCCTTCCTGTGGAAAGGTGTGCACCTACCTGATCTCAGAAGCCTCCCAATCTCAAGCCTAGAGCCTATAACCTCATTTTTGCCACTGTTTTCCCCTCTCACCCTCAGGAGTCTGTCTCCAGGCCTCCCTGGGGCGTTTGTCTGGAGGGGGTACTGCAGAGATCTTCAGGTAGCCAATGGCAACCTTTGCCACAGGAAGATAAGCTAAAAGAGATGGCTTTGGGGCAAAGGTTTCTTTTTAAGCCTCATTAGCCTCAGAGACACAGGCAATTATTACTTGATAAGGCTGTTGGACTTGGAGAACATCTGAAAAACAGGAACCTGAGAACAAGTGCATGGGTTTTGTATATTGGGGAGTGGGGGTTGGGGGTACTGCTCCCTTTGATATGTCACTGGAGAATGAGTTCATTGCTATCCTGCCAGCATACACCTGCTATATAGCAACTGCAAACACAAACAAAAGCCATGAATTTCTAAGTGTTAATGAAATGTTTAGTTTTTATCTGTGATTACAGCCAACACCCTTTAGCTTTTAGTCTTTGATTCCCAGGCAAATGGGGGAAAAAAATTCCCTTCTCTCTCCCAGTTAAGAACTGAGAATCAATGGCGAGCACCTGTCGCCACAGCTACTCAGGAGACTGAGGCAGGAGGATCGCTTGAGCCCAGGAGTTGACGGTTGCAGTGAGCTAAGATTGCACCATTGCACTCTAGCTCAGACAGCAGAGCAAGAGCCTGTCTCAAAAAAAAAAAAAAATCAAAAGTGATATGATATTTTAATTTCTGCCTTGGCTGTGTTGCCTTTCCCAGGGCATTTGCACTGAAGCCTTTTTCTTTGTTTCTAGAATAAAGGATTGTCTGTGATTAAAGAAATTTCAAATAACAGCATGCAGTTGAGGGAAATGTTTTAAGGCGCAGGAAAGTAGAATTTCTACTCAGTTTATTGTCTTGTAAGACCCACTCAGTGGGTGCAATGGGTCACTTGGACCATATCTGCTCCAATGTCTTCCACTTACCTTAATCCTAATACTTCCCTTTCTGGGAGCAAAGCCTCCCAGGTATGGGGGCTCATTCTACTTGTGCTCTCTCTGCCCTGATTCACATTAACTTCCACTGCCAGCTTTATTCTCCCCCTTCTAGTAACAGCATCCAATTTTCCTTGTAGCCCACTAGTGCCCACCATTGTCCAGCGCAGGGCTGCCCTGTGACAGAGCCCTGGCCATCAGAGCATCGTGCTCCCGTGGCCTCTCCGCTTAGGTCAAGGAAGGGTCAGGCAGACCAGAGCCGATCTCGACAATTTTGCTGAAACTATTGGAGAAAAGGTGCTTCCTTCTCTAATTTCTGAGATGATGGATTCAATCCCAGAGCTGCCGGTGGGCATCTTCCCCACATGCAAATAAGCCCGCCTGCGATAAAACCAGCACAGAGAAAAGCAGAGCTTAGCGAAAGAGAGACACAGATCCCCAGTGACAGCCCAGGTACCTGGGTCCACTCCTCATCTTTCAGTTACGGGAGCCAATCAATTTCCTTTGGTTCAAACCAACATGAATACGGTCACTTGCCACAAAGAGATCCCACACTCACCAGCAACCTGGACCCAAGCCTTTCCTCCAGCCTCTTTTACGTGCACCCAACACAGCTCCCATCTGCATCAGAGCCAGAGATGAGTCACTTCATGCCCTCAGCATCCAGGACTTCTAAGGAGTGGAAAAGCCACAGCTTCTGCAGCTGCCCCAGAACCCTTCAGGGTGTGAGCCTTTGGGGGCTGAGAAGTGCAAGTACCTAGACGCAGCTGTCTTAGGCTAGAGAGTGGGGGAGGAGGAGACAAGGAAGCCCTAACTATCAAGGGAATGGATGCACTGAGCTACTTAGTGTGGATGGTGATGATGACGACACATGCAATCAGGGGACACTGTCCACATTGGTGCCCATGACAGATCCTGCAAAACTAAACAGGATCAGAGAAAACCTAAAAATTTGGTTTGACTGTGTAAAGTCTCACCAATTACACTTATGTTGAATGCTTCCCATTTATGCCTAATTACCGTGTGACATAATTATGATTATGTACTTCATTAAGTATGTGTCAGATTAATTTAATTTCTTAGATTTGGTTGATGGCATCGAAAAACACGATACATGTGTGCTCTGGCTTCCTGTAATACTTTGTTCATAATACATACAAATTGGTCATCTGCCTACAACTTTAAAAAACATTCATGCTGTCAAAGCATTTATTCTTGAGGAAATGAGGGACCACAGATTGATAAATAAATGGCACCTACAGTTTCCTTATCCACAGGGAGGCATCACCACCATATCTTGGGCAATTAGGACCTGGCAAAAGTCAGGTGGTTGATAATTTGCTCATACTTGCTTCAGGCAAAATCCGTCAAATATCAAGAATAGCTTTGAAATGATAAGTGTTTGAGGTGGATATGTTAATTATCCTGATTTGATCATTACACATTGTATGCGGGTATTTATTTATTTATTTATTCATTTTTATGGGGGTGGGGGGCAGTGGCTGGGAAGGGGTTGGGGGGGTCTGTATGCAGGTATTTAAATATGCACAATTGTTATGTGTCAATTAAAAATTTTACAAAAAGAATAGCTTTGAAAAGGGTGAGAGTTTTAATGCAAAGAGGAGGGGCAAGTGCAAGGGAGCAGAGCCTCAGTATTCAGTGTGTGAAACGGGATCAGAATTCCTACCTCATGGAATCGGTATTAAATGGGATGATGCAAACATTGTTCAATAAATGCTAGCTATTATCATCTTTAGAAAAAGTGGTATTCAGCCTGAAGACGTTCCATGAAAGAGGGAAACACAATGTTATTCTCTCTGCCTGAGTGGCGTTTATAGGATTGTGGCTGGCTGTGAGATTACGAGCCTCAAACTCCTGTATGTTGGTTTAAATCCTATGAAGTTATTTTTGTAGGTCAAAGTCGTCTAGTATTTGGCAATTACGTGTGGTTCAACCTAATATGAGTAGTGGAAGTGATTTCCCCAAGTCTGCCCACCCTCCATGCCTGCAATTTGTGAGAGCTGTCCACTCAGTCTGGTGAGGTGGACTGAGCTTTCTCCAAGAATGCTAAGTAAAGCGGCACTCTCGGAGAAAACCGTGAGATAAAGGGAAGGCAAGATGTGCCTGATCTATCGCCTGTTGAAATGGTCTTTCAAATCACATGAAAGCCAGAAATAAGGGGTAAGAATAAGAAAGCCACAGCTTGGGGCATAAGGTATTTATTTCAACCATTACCCTTGTTGTTGCTAGTTTCCCAGGGGCTCCTGGAGACAAGATAAAAGGGAAAGAACCGAGAAATGCAGACTTGGAGCAGAGTTTAGCCCCTCCTAGTGTAATCCCAGCTACTTGGGAGGCTGAGACCAAAGGATCCCTTGAGGCCAGGAGTTCGAGATCAGCCGGGGCAACATAGCAAGACCCCCCTCTTTAAAAAAAAAAGAAGAAGAGTTTAGGACCCTCCTCCCCCAAACAGATAATAGTATTTTAAAGAATTTGGTTACATTCCTCCTGAAAAAGAACAACTAGCATCTTTAACACTGGTAGCAAAATCAGGCAAAGGAAGAACTGTAAAAAACAATGGATATGGAAGAGGAAGGAACAAACTTTTAAAAATGTAGTTAATGAAGTGTTTTTCATTGTTTCTTGAGATTAGAATGTAGGCAGAGCTGTCTTCTGTGATGATCTTTTCATGGAATCATGCAGCTGGACGAAATACTTTAGTCTCATTTCCTGCCTCGGAGAGCTATATAACTAAACCATCCAATCTGAATGGTTATCCAACTCATTTTTTTTAAAGGTTTTAAACCACTGTCTGCCCTGAGCTCTGAGCTTGCCTGCCATCCACCATGGGCACAGGGTGACACAGCTGCCTGGGGGCTCCTGTCTACCCCAGGCCTCACTACCTTTATCCCAGGATATGGGCTAATGGAGCCTTCCATAGAGACAGGATTTTCTTTGGGATATGGATATCATTACAGATATTAGCAACACCCAGCCTTCAGTCACTTCCAAGTGCTCACAGAAATGCACTGGCCTGTGGGGCTCCACAACTCAAAACCTAGCTTTTAGAAGGCTCTGTCCTGGAAGGGAGCTGTGGAGGGCAAATTGCTCAAATGCTGAGTCTCGTGGGAACTCAGTCCCTCAGGATATGGCTAGAGCCAGAGCTGAGCCCTGGCAGCTGGGCTCCTCTAACTCGTGAATTAGCATCAGGGCAGAGCAACAAAGGAAATAATATGCAAATTCCATTTATCATAGCTTCTATGCCAGGCTTTAAAGGGTCTTACTTGAATCAACAGCATCCCAGAGAGATGGATCAGATGTACCCTGATCTGTAATAATCTGGAAGAGCACATTCAACCTGGATATAGTTCACCACAGAGTGGCCATAGAGCAACCTGCAAACCCTAAATGATCCAAACTCTGTAGGTGGTCAGTGGTGCTGGAAATGCCCCTCCAGGTGTTCTCAGAACAGGACTAGACGTGAGCAGACATTCATCGTCTTTCCCTGCTTAGGCTTGGCTCCTTGCATGCAGCCAGAAATCAGGCGCCAGTGAAATGTCCCCAGTGGGTATGCAGTTCTGTTGGATAAATGCCTGGTTTGAGGAGGTCCCCTTGAACTGTCTGGTTTTCTTCCCTTTCGAATGGAAGCAGAGAGATTGTGCTCCATGGGTTTCAGAGAAGGCATGGGATTAGTATTCCATGTGCCTGACCCCAGGCACTGGACAGCCATGTGTGAGTGGGGGCTTTCCACCCATGCTTCTCCATAGCTGCTCCTTCCTGGGCAGCATGGGCAGACGCTGGAGCCAGCACCCAGCTGCTCCTGGCGGGGGAGGGGGATTGGGGAAATCTCGTTTATGCCACTGATGCCAGGATCTAAATATTCTAAAATCACATGCCGACACCCTGTAGCCTGCCCAAGAGGGACAGTGAGTTTTCATTGTTTCTTGAGATTAGAAGAAGGCATCAGCTAGGGCCTTCCCCAAGTGACAAAACACCGTGTTCCTGATTCTCTGTCAATGATGCTGTTACATAGTCCTCACCTTAGAACAACCACGTCAGCTATTCTGAGAGCAGGAAAAGTGAAGGTTCAAGTCTCTCACGGGAACTTAGGAACTATTTATTATTCTAATACACTGCAAGCATTAACATTCATCAGAGAGCAAAAGAAACTCAAGAAATAGTTATTGGCCTAATTTGGATGGCTGAATTGTTTCATGGAAAAGCCGGTGAATTGCAATTGAGCACTTGGCACAGATCAGGGGAGGCAAAGGGAATCTAGTCTCTGAAAAGCATGATGTGTCTATGTCTGCCACACCTGGACTGGCCCTGCCACACAACAATGCCCAAGTGGCACTGGTCACTCCCACATTTCTGGAGTGATGCACTTAGATTTTGCACAGAGAAATTCAGTCCATGACCACAAATGGCTTTGTAGATGTGTTGTTGACCACAAGAGAAGGCAGGCAAGAATTCAAATGAGGCCACATAGCCAAGAAACTGTCACAGGGTCAGCGGTCAAAATGGAGAGCAGTGGCTGAATCCAGGAATGGTTGAGAACACAGCCTTCGGGATCAGAGTTGTACAAATCCTGGATCCTTTCCTTACTAGCTTTGAGACCCTGGACAAATATCTGAACCTCTCTGTAAAAATGAGTGATAGGTCCTTTCTCACCAGAATGAGGTCCAAATAGGAGTGACAAAAATAGGTCCTTTCTCACCAAGATGTAGGAAGATTAAGCAACAACTGGTAAAACACTTGCTTAGTTAGCACCCTGCCTGGAATATAACTAAGTACTTGATACTTGGTTGCTGCTGTTACTTTTATTATTATTCTTACACAGAAAGGACTGCATGAGGCATGGGATTGCTAAAGCTCCACATTTTAAATAATACCATATCAATGGCGGCATTGAGCTGGGAACCTCAGCCTGTGTGATCAAATCCCAAGCTCTTACTTGTAATGGGGAAAGAGGGTGGAGTAAAAAAATAGTATTAAAGATGTGAATTGCCCTTCTATCTTGTTGAATGGAAAAAAGAACCTGAACAAAGTGCCAATTTTCTTTCTAAAGTGGTTCCACAGCTCAGTAGGGTATTCTAGCCTCTACCTTGTGCTACATATTGACATTGGCCTTTTCTAAAGAATGGGGGTTCAAAACCGCTAGTACAGCCATTTTGCTCAAAGGCACAGAATTTGGTTGCTGCTTTTGAAATAGGCAAAGAAAAATTTCATGGATGCCTGGTAAGTCTCGGTACTAATAAGACTTATTGTCAGCCAGGCAGAGTGGCTCTCACCTGTAATCCTTGCACTTTGCGGGGCCCAGGCAGGCAGATCCCTTGAGACCAGGAATTTGAGACCAGCCTGAGCAAGAGAGAGACCCCATCTCTACAAAAAAAAAAAAAGACTTATTTTGACACACACATGCACCCCAGTGTTGACTTTGCTTTGCTTACAGTGATTTCTAGTCCACTGTCCCTGATTCAATTAAATATAATAAAAGCATTTTGGATCTGGAAAGGTCTGAGATAGTGTCTAATACAATGTCTTCATTTTACAGATAAGCAAACTATAGCCTGATAATGAAGTAAATGAGTAGCAGCATTACTGGCTACCCACTTTTAAGGTGGTTTAAATGTAGCTTTGGGGAAAAAAAAAACTATAGTTTTGATGCTTCAGTTGGGTAGGCAGGCTCATTACAGAGGCATTTTGAATGCTTAGAGAAAGGAGTTCTCTGTTTGCACACACACGTGCACACTTTCTCTCTCTCCCACCCCCCATTTTTGCTTCCTCCCCAAAATTCTGGTACTCTCCTTCAGAGAAGGAGTTGAAGTAAACAAATCAACAATCAAGGCATTTTTTGAACAGAATAGATGCATTATTCTTTGGGTGAGCCGAACCCAGATTCTGATTTCTGTTCTTAACTCAGCTTCTTCTCCCTTGGAGAGAGGGAAAAATGGAGAAAAGCTGAAACAAGAAATATTCCTAATGAAAACTCTTCCAACTCCTTTTTGAGGACTGATTGACTGGGTGACAATCCCACAGGCTAGAGAAGCATTTTCTCGGTGGCCTGTGGTAAATTCAGATTAAGCTGATGGCAGCACAAGGCAGCACAGCGCTGGCGACAAGCAGAAAAGTACTGTCCCCGTGTCTAGGAAGTACAGGTGGCCTGAAGAACAGCACAGAATTGTTCTGGACATGCCCCTCTCCCTCAGACCACAGCACAGGCGGGGGCTGTGCATTGACAGCACCTAGCCCTTCACCTGGGCTTGGGGACAACTGCTATATTGCCCACACCTGGCCCCTTAGTGAAATTACTAATTTCCAATATTCTGACAGTCTATGTTCTATCCTCTGCACTAGTCCAATGGTGACAAAAAACACTGTGCAGGTCTCATAATCTCCCTGTTAAGTAAGTATTGGGAGGCCAACTGCTTAGTGTTCTTCCAAAAATGAAATGTAAAGTTCTGCATTGTTTTGATACCACTTATTATATGTATTGACTTTTATTAAGCCTTTTATTAGTTACCATTAAAGCCTGTTTGAAATCTTTGTTACTTTAAAGGAGCAAATACTTGTTAAAAAGTAAATTTCTATGGAGTATTTGCATATTCTTAAATATATTTTTTAATATTAAAAATAGTAGCATTTACTTAGCATTTATGATGTCCCTGGATGCTTTACACCAATGTCTTATGTAACTATATGGGGTACATGGTATTCATAGCCCCATTTTATAGATGAGAAAACTGAGACTTGGTAGGATTGAGTGATTGGCCCAAAGACAGCTGGGTTTGTTTGTTTGTTTGTTTGTTTGTTTATTCGTTTATTTATTTATTTATTTATTTTTTGAGACAGGGTCTCACTCTGTTGCCCAAGCTGGAGTGCAGTGCCACGACCATAGCTCGCTGTAACCTTGAACTCCTGGGCTCAAGCAACCCTCCTACCTCAGTCTCCCGAGTAGCTGGGACTACAGGCGTGCACCACCCCACCCAGCTAATATTTTAATTTTTTGTTGAGATGGGGTTTCATTACATTGCTCAGGCTGGTCTCAAACTCCTGACCTCAAGCAATCCTCCCACCTCGACCTTCCAAAATTCTGGGATTATAGGCACAAGCCACCCAGCTGACAATTGGTTTTAAACGCTGCTCTATCAGACTCTGAAGGCAGCACACTGGGCTCTGCAGCCTCCCTGAGCCTGTTTATCCAGTGTGTCGCACACATGTGGGCACACGGCCAGTGTCCATCTGGTGGCAATTGGAGGAAGGGGTCATGGGCAGGGGAAAGAAGAGACAGGTTTTCTCCCCACAGAGAAGCAGCTTGCATGGAGGACACCAAAGTATGAAGTAGTTTACTACTCTGCTCTGACTGTTGCCTCCTGTTGAAAGGATTTGGGGAATTTAGCAAAATAGTGAAGGCACACATTCCCACGCTGGTGAAGGCAAAAGCCAGGAGCCACAGCTCTGCAGCTGTGCGAGCTGTTACCTCGATGTGGGGTTAACCTGAGGGGAGAAAGGTCTTCCAGGAAAAGAATCTCTTTGTTGCTGCATTCTTGAAATTTCTGGCATTTCCACATGGACCTGGCTGCTCCTCCAGAAATGGGAAGAAACTTCTGGAAGAGTACCCGGGTGAGAGTCTGTAATGTGAAATGTAGTTCATTCGGCACAGAGAGTAAAACTCTGTCCCCAGGAGCACCTGACCTTACAGAACTACAAAGGACAGGCCCTGTGGAGAGTCACACCAGGGCCGGCACTCAGGAAGCCATTTTCCTCTTTAGTTTGTTTATTTTCCCGAAGAAAGAGGATGGTAAAATAGCTTCAAGACATTGTGTTTGAAGACAGTTACAGGTTTACATTTTAAGCATCCTTTATTTGATTGTGACAACACTTTGAGATGAGAACAATGATACTTACTTTGAAGCTAAGGATGTCAAATTTAGAAAAAAAACCATAGGATATCCAGTTAAATTTGAATTTCGGGTAAATAATGAGTAATTATTTCAGCATATGTATAACCCATGCAATATTTGGTGTGCATGTATATATATATATATACACACACATATACATATAAATTCATATTTTATCTGGCAACCTTATTGAAGAATTAATGTTAACAAAATACCACTACTTTTGGTAGTAATTGGCTCTAATTTACAAGTTTTAAGGGAAATAGCATTCATTAAAAGACAATATAGTGAATTATTGATTTGCAACTAATTTTACCACAATTTCTTATTTAACAATTTTCCACTTTAAATGAGTCTATAAGTTTATTATCAGAGGACCATTAGGTTATGTTTTCCCTTGGGTCAAAATATTTAAACCGATAAGTTTGCAAGCATTTAAAAATACTTTAAATTGTATATGAATGTTTTTGTGTTAAAGGAGGGAATCCATTCAACCAATACCTATTGGGTATTCACTGTATGCCTGATACCATTGAGGGTGTTTGAGGGACAGCAGGGAACAAAATGAACTTCTCTGTCCTCTTCGGCCTTAGGGTTTATAGAATGGTTTTGTGAGAATGTGTGAAGTTTAAACTATAGCCAGTTGCAGAAATTTTATGACTGAAAATTATATAAATTTAAGAAGCCTTTGGGGTCAAACTGCATTAGGAGGGCATGAGAAGCAAAACATTAAATTAGGGTGCTATCGTTAGTTACAAAGTCTCAACTTTTAAATCAGAATAAATTTGCAGAGGTACCTGTGTCCACTGTCCACCCCCACATGTCGGAGGAGATTTTTTAGGAGCAGAGAATGTTGTTAAGACATTGGGGAGGAAGGAAACTTTAAGTTCCTAGAGTCTAATTCCACTGATGCATGGATATCAGTTTAGCAACACATTGTAGCTCTCATTCTACATTTGAGAAGTAGTAAATTGCTTTTGGGTAGAAATGAATTAACTCTTTCCTATGACTACATTACCATAACATGCTGTCAGAAGTGATTTAGTAAACTGAATATGGGAGGCTAAAAACCTGAATCTAGTTCCAAGAAGTAAATTGATTAATGTGTCCTTCTTTCATTAGTATGATCAGATTCACAAGATGATTTTATGCTAATACTCATTTTCATATCCTCTATTGCCTACCTCAATAAACTCAAGGTTGGAAGGATGTTAAAGGTATCCACTCTGACCTTCCTATGCCCATCAGATACTTTTTCTCCTCCAAAATATCCCCACCAAGTGGTCCAACCTTTTTAAGTTCCCTAGAATAAGGTTTAGGGGCCTGGTAAAACAAACAAACAACAGCAAAAACTCTGTCTCCCAGAAATAAGATATTCTGTTCCATTCATTTACAGCAAGGAAACAAGATGAAGCCAGAGTTTCAAAAATCCTAAAGCACTATAAAAAAGAATTCCCTGTATCTTTTACTAGGGAAAACAGGACTGGTAAAACCCTTCTTTATTAGTAGTAATAGCAGCTCTATGTCTAAAAACAACTACAATTCATTAAATGATTATTATGTGCCAAACACTGCGCTAAGTAATTTTCATGTCATTTCTCATTTAATCAAAAAATTCATCATTTACAAGACACTTAGGAAGCTAGTACTATTATGATTGTTGTTAATAGAGATGATCAAAGTGAGAGATAGAGCAGGTAAGTAATTTGCTTACCATTTTAACATTAGAAGGGAACTTTGGAATCCACCCTTCTAATTTTCCAGGATTTGCCTTGATACTAGTGTCAGAGAGTCATAGTTGGAAATCTTAGATTTCTGTTGTTTCTATTACTTCATTTTGCTTTATTCCCAAGCTCATATAACATGTCTCCATGCTGCAGGAATTATATATACATATATGTACGTGTATTTATATATACACACAGAGAATTTATATATATATACACACACACACAGATTATACACACACACACAGATTATACACACACACACACAAACAGATGATTGCAACTATTCTTCTCCCAACTTGATCATGGATAAGGTGAGGGAGATGAGTATATGTTTGATTCTAGGCACCTCTGTACTTTAGACTTGATTAAAAAATAAAAACATGGCTCCATCCAACAGCAGCCAGATACACATTTATCTCAAGCACAAATGGGACATTCTCCAGGATAGACAATATGCTAAGCCATAAGGCAAGACTCAATATAAAAGGTTTGAAATCATACAAAGTATGTTTTCTGACCATAATGGAATTCAATTAGAAATCGATAATGGAAGGAAATTTGGGAAATTCACAGTTATGGGAAAATTAAACAATACACTCCTAAATATCAACGGACCAAAGAAGAAATCACAAGAAAAATTAGAAAATGCTTTAAGATGAAATAATGCAAAACACCAAAACTTATGAGATGCAGCTAAAGCAGTGCACAGAGGGTAATGAATAGCTGTAAATGCCTATATTTAAAAGGAAGAAAGATCTCAACTCAATAACCAAATCTTCCCCTTAAGAAACTAGAAAAAGGCCAGGTGTGGTGGCTCACACCTGCAATCCTGGCACTCTGGGAGGCCAAGGTGGGAGGATTGCTTGAGCTCAGGAGTTTGAGACCAGCCTGAGCAAGAGCGAGACCTATCTCTATTTTATAAAAAGAAAAAAAAAAGAAACTAGAAAAAGACAAACTTTTTTAAGACCTACCTTTAAAATTTTACAACTTCTAGAAAAGTATATTAAAATAACTTCCGCATTCTACTAATCAGTATGTGAATGGATGTGTCTTCAGAACATATTGACCTTTTTAACCCCGATTACTTTTGGTGATCATTCCAGAGTCATTTTCTCATTGATATTTCTGAACTGAGGCTTATTTTCTCAAGTCCTTTACCTCCCTCATCTACTGCTGCATGGTCCCAGGAAAGTGAGATTCTATTTGTTCCTGAGTTTACAATCAGGAGCTCACCAAAGCTTTTGCTCAGTTCGTGGAAACTTGGGTTTTGATCCCTCTTTCAGTCAGGATCCAGCAGTAAACAGCTGGCAGACATAAAGGGTTTTACAAGAGGTGAGTGAGGGCACTGTTTAATAGAGATGTGGGCAGCACTAAAGAACAAACAAGGATGGTGATGCACCAGAGACTAGCAGTGTCAGGAAGCCTTTATTATGTCTAAGCCTGACAGGCAAATTAGAGGAAACGGTTGTTTAATCAAGAAGCAGAACCCTGGAAGAGGGGTTACCTCTACCGATTACCGATCCCTGTCCTTAGAGGAATGTAGCAACTGCTATAACTTTGGCAGGTGTGGGTACAGGTCAGGATAGACATAAATACCCTGCCTACCTCTCTCTCCTTCTAATCTCTTTTCTTCTGCCATTGACTCAACCCAGAGGAAGGCAGAGAACCAGGGAACCAGATACCATCTATAGACGTCAGCCTCCAAGGGGACAGATGGCAGAGAAGGCAGAGATGAATCTGAGGGGAAGATGGAAATGAACCACAACAATTCCTGACCACCCAGGGGCACTGGCCTCTGAGCCTCAAGGTTCCAGCCTCTAGCTGGGTCCCAGGAGGACCCGCCTGACTGTCAAGCAACCTCACCCCCTGCCACTTCCTCTGTTGCTGATGTTGCTCTCTGCTTCTAATACTTTCTGGTCTTCTCAAAAGCAGCTGTTATTTCAACACCCACTAGGTTTCTCCAGGGAGTCTTTGATCTTGCTGAAGTAGGGGAGGTGTACCTACCTGCTCACTAGTATTTACAGACCTTCCTTTGATTTGTTAAGGTGGTCTTTTCCTTCCATTTTTACAGCCTCCTCTCCCTAGGAACGCAGATGGGTTCCCTCAGGGCTACGTCAGGGTCAGGTTTACTTCTTCATTCCCCCTTTTCCCCTGAGAAAGAGGCTGTAGAACCCATCACCCAACAGCCCACTCTGAACCACCAGGTCTCAGAAATCAGCTACACCCAAGGATTAGGAGAACTTCCATCCTGTCCACAGGACTTGGTTAATGCCTCTAAGGACTCACTTTGTGCAATGTTCTCAAGGGTCAGATGACCAGGCCTTGATATTTTTAAACATATATGGTGACAGTGCCTCTTAGTCATCCCTGAGTGCCCCAGAGAACTGGCCACATGCCACATCCTCATCAGAACCTTCATAAGCACTGGGGAGGAAGCTGGGGGCCCTGCCCTAAAAGAGCTGACAGTATAATGAGCTACCAAGCCCATTAAGTAATGGCATCTTCCTGGAACAAGATATTTATGAAGCAGGTTCCACAGCTGCCCCAGTGCCTCATGCATCCCATTGTATTTACTGTCCTTCCACCTCGTGCCACTCTCAAGCTTCAAAGGTTGACTTATGATTTGTCCTGAGATTCTAGCCCTACCAGGATGACCTGTCATCTCCCTCCTGGTGCTTGTTGAATTAGGCAGCTGCTCATAGAATTAAGTGATTAAAAATTTTGTTCAGCCTCTTAGTCATCTTAACGACTTTATTTTGGAGGAAAGCAAATTATTTGGTCAGTAGAATTTTGTTTAATTGGTCACTTGGCTCAGGGCTTGATAACTTTTCCAGTAATAGTTATACAACAAATATATTTTATTTAATTTTCCCCTGAAATAACCCAGC
Source organism: Daubentonia madagascariensis (assembly GCA_023783475.1). Taxonomy (NCBI): domain Eukaryota; kingdom Metazoa; phylum Chordata; class Mammalia; order Primates; family Daubentoniidae; genus Daubentonia; species Daubentonia madagascariensis. Next base: position 18,640,850 of record JAKFHU010001815.1, on the reverse strand, counting down.
TAACTCTGATTGTTCAAGATGTGCAAAGCGCTGAAGAGGAGCCATGATCCTAGAGTGAGTTCTATGATAATATGAGGATAGAAAACACGGAAGGGGATACCCCAAAATCAGAGATGTACCATGGAGATAAGCAAGATGCTTAACCGATGACAACATTGTCACTATCTTGTATGTCTTTCTTTGCTATATCTGGATCTTTTTCTCTAGACTTCTAATCTCTATGTCCCTCTATATTTCTCTCTCTTGTGTCTCACATGTATGCATGTATGCATGCGTGCATGTGCATATATGTGTATTGTGCCTTGTACAAAATTTAATAATGACATTTACCACAATAAAAAATATTTTTAAAAAACCCAAAATATATGATAACAGCTAACACTATGGCATTTCTAACAACTTGCTCTGTAACGATCTTGGGCAAAGAAACTTTCAGGTATCACATCAGTTGTTCACCAAAAACTTGGGAGCTTTTTAAAGTATTTTCTGCTTTTCTATCTTGTGATCCGGTTTCTCATATCTGTAAAATAGAATTGTTCCTTTCCAGTCTGTGAGATTCTCTTTCTTTAAGTGGCCCCATCAGGAATGGTTTGGCGCTTGTAGTTTATGCTCCTTGGAAAAAAGAGAGTGTGGAATTTGGGTGAGAATTGAGGGTTATTATAATCTAAGAAGAGCAATGGGGTATAAATGCAACAGCCTTTGAAATGGACTTTGCAAGGCCTTCTTGACTTTTCATTGGCAAAGGCTAAGCAATGGTCCGCTGGCTTTGCCTTCCATGAGTAACAGAAAGGCCTTTGCTTACAAATCCATGGAGCTGAAGGTCGTGCCAAGGGCTTGCCTGCACTAGCATATTTACTCTAGGATTGGAATCAGGACCTCACTTAATCTCAGTTATACTAGTGTTGCATATTTCCTGCCTCCGCCCAGATCCACCCACTAGTTCTGGCTCCTGAGCTAACCCTGCCCACTGGTCAGAGGAGATTGGCAAATGATCATTCCTTAGGACAGCCAGGGCTTGTACATCAGGCAGGAATGTGATCAGAAGAAAGGCAATTGTCCTCCTGTGATTTGTAGATGGGGACTCATGTCACCTCCTTGTGTTGCTTTTTTTTTTTTTTTTTTTTAAAAAAAGCAAGTTCCTCTCTCCTTGTATTAAAAGACTTAGGATATGGACATCAATTGTTGTGAACATTGGGCAAGTGACCTTTGCCTGCCTTCTGGGTGGGTCAGAGCTCTAAATTGTATATGAGGATACTGTTCCTTTCTTGGGCAAGGGAGAATGAGGATTGGCCAGCTTGAGTAATTATTATTCTGCCCTTCATTTACACAGCCAACCCAGGAGTACTTAGTGAGGGCACACTATGTTCAAGGCCCTGTGCTATGGGAGATGTAGGGAAGTCTGTCCAAGAGTTTAGACTCTAGTAGAGGATTAAAAATATAAACAAGCATAGTACCAGGAACATGGTAAGAACTTAGCCTCTAAAATCAGAAAAACCTAAGTTCAAATCTCTGCTTTACCTTTTTAACAAATGGTGCTGGAAAAATTGGACATCCATATGTGGAAAAAATGAACTTCAAGCCATACATTATACCTTATGCAAAGGTTAACTCAAAATAGATCATAGATCTAAATGTGAAATCTTTGTGACTTTGCTAGAAGATATTCCTTAGTTAAAACAACAAAATATGACTCATACAAGAAAAATGGATAAATTGGACTTGATAAAAATTTTAAATTCTCCTTGAGAGAGACTAGAAAATGAAAAAACAACCACAGACTGAAAGAAAATATTTGCAAAGCACACATCCGATAAAGGACTTGTATCCAGAATATAAACTTAGATATCTCAAAACTCAATAATAAGAAAACAGCCCAATTTTTTAAATGGACAAAAGATTTAACAGAACATATGAAAAGATACCCAACATCATTAGTCATTAGGGAAATGCAAATTTAAAAAACAACAAAATAGCTATTAGAATGACTTAAAAGAAAAGCCTGACAAGTGCTGGCAACAGTGTGGAGCAAAGGGAACTCTCTGGAACGCAAAATGGTACAGCCACTGGCAAAAAGTATTTTGGAAGTTTCTTATAAAATTAAATATACATATACACTTACCCTATTGTTACCAAAAGTTCAGCATTTGTCCCCAAGACCACATCAGAAGAACGAGGATAAGTGGTTTGAGGAGAAGGAAAGGGGAATTTATTAATTTGCGGGCAAATGAGGAGGATGGCAGACCCACATCTTAAAGTACCACAGTCCTAACTATAAGCAGAAATACAGAGCTTTTAAAGGGAGAGTTTTCACCTTCAGGCTATTGCTTTTTAACTATAGTTGATGGTTCTGCTCCATCCCATCTCCAGAGAAGACAATCTCATGACCTCCCCTGGGACAATTCTGTTGAGCCATCTCCTGTAGTACAAAGAACAAAGGACACTCCCCTGCCCCTCTGATTGCTGGTCTTGGGCACGGATGCAGATTTTAATTCCAAAAACAAGTGTTGGGGGGTGTTTTAAAGAGACAACTAGTAAAACATTTTACCCCTTTTCAGGCTGTTCTCTCTGTTACACCATGACCCACCCATCCTGCTCTTAGGTATTTACCCAAGTGAAATGAAAACCTGTGTTCATTAAAAACATGTCTATGAATGTTTATAGTGGCTTTGTTCATAATCAAGAAAAACTGGAAATTATCCAAACATGCTTCGACTAGTGAATGGGGCAAGTGTGATACATTCATACAGTGGAACACTGCTCAGCAATAAAAAGGAACAAACTTCTAATACACTCAGCAACCTGGATGAATCTCAGATGTTTTGTGCTAAGTGAAAGGATGCAGACACAAAAGGCTACATTCTGTCTGATTCCATGTATGTGACATTTTGGAAAAGGCAGAACCGTAAGGACAAAAATTAGATCAGCATTTTCTGGAGCTTGGGGGTAGAGGGAGGGGTGGACTGCCAAATAGCATGAGGGGGGATTTTGGGGTGATGGAACAGTTCTATATCTTGGTTGTCATGCTGGTTACATGACTGTGAAACTCATAGCACTGTGCAGTAAAAAGCGTGGATTTTATAGTGTGTACATTATACCTCCATAAATCTGATTGGGAAGAAAAAGAAGTAATGCTATGTAGGCAGTACTTAGTCATCAAAAACCACAAAGGTGATATTAAAATACTGCTCTGGCACTTAAAACTAAGTGAATGACCATAGGCAAGTTTCTTAACCTTTATAATATCCATTTCCTCATCTTTAAAATGAAAAAAAAAAAGTAGTAGCACTGCATAAAATTATGTTCTGAGAATTAAATGACATAATGTAAGAAATAAAATTAACTAAGGTTTATTGACCATTTACTCTACGCTAGGCTTTAGATGTGCCTTTATATTCACTATGTAAGCCATTCTAACAACCTTAGGAGATAAATTCTATTATTAACATGTTGAGAGCTGTGCCTGGCATGTAGTAAGAATTCCATAAGAGTTGACTGTGATTGCTACTATTTATTGAGACTCTTTTATTTTCAGGCCACTGGGCTAGGCACTAAGAATAATAAGGAAAAAACAGAAACCCATTGTAGTTCCTGCCCTCAGGCAGCTCCCAGTCTAATAGAAGAGACAAAGAGGCAAACTAACAATTAAAATGCAGTGTGATAAGTGCTCTGAGAGTGGGGTTTGCAGGATACTGCCCTGGGAACATAAGGGGTGGGGAGAGACTGCCAAGAAAATCTGCTTAGGGAAAGTGGAATCTCATTGTGTCTCGAAGGGCAGGTAGAAGCGCCAACAGACAGAGATCCAATGGGATACACAGGGATTGAGGAGGAATACTCACCCAGTGATACCAGCAAAAAACCAATATATCTCTCCCAACAAAACAGGTCATGGGAATTAGTGGCAGAGAAAGGAGAGACCAACTGAGGCAAACCTCCAAGTTGGGCTCAGATACTGTAGACGGGAAAACTGCATTAGCAGAGGCTAGGGAGGAAGCTCACAGAAGCCAACATGATATCCTAACACTGACATGCTATCCTAATGTCCAGATCTTTGGAAAAGAGCTTTCATAATCCCCTGTATACCCATTCCAGTGTCTTAGTATTTGCCCTGAGAAAATTCATTTAGCTCAAATCCTTTTGGCTGCAGTTTTCCTTCATGTTTATTTGTGAATGCAAAGGGAGGATGATTTGAGAATGACTTAGAACTATTATTTTTTCTACTAGTTGAGGTACACTGCATATTTTTCAATGTCCTATGACTTCTGGGGCATGGTATTTAAATACAACTAATGCTCTTCTGGGTACAAAATACTGCTACAAAACTATTTGAAAGATTTCTGGCAAAGAAGGGGGAACAGAGGGTGGTGGCTCAGGGAGAACGTTGAATCAAGCGGCTCTTTGTTTGTATAAATACACAAACCTGTGTCGAGACTCCTTACCCTACCACTGCCCCACAACCCCTCAACAGGTGGCACGAGCTCAATGACATTTGTAGAGCAGATGGCATGTCATTTTAATGCTGTTTCTAATTGACAAGGGCCTTGGCGGCTGTGGCACGTGCGGCCACATGCCGGTGTAGGGTGGGCAATGGAATTAGAAACTGCTACCTGCTCCTTCTGGCATGAGAAGTGGGAGCTGTAATTGTGTCAACTAGCTTGAGCACATTGTGTTAACTCCTCATCAAAGGACTTATTTTGCTGGTTTTATTTCCCTTAACTTGCTAATCCTTCCCTCCCCCTTGCATGGCTCGGAATTTTGGACAACTTCAACAAGGAAACCTTGTTCCTCTGAAAATTACCTTTAGCATAAGCTCAGTGTTTTTCCTGTCCAGATTTTCATAAGCAATTCACATTGCATTACATTTATACCAGAAACAAGCTTTTGCTTCTCAGAAATGGTCCAAAGAGGAAGCAAAAAGGACTGGGAGGTAGCCCAAGCAATCCTGGGAGCCTACCAGGTATTCTAATCAGAGTGTAAACAACATGGAGTCAGAAGTCCTGTCCCTGAGCAGCCATAGTTCTTGTGATTCTCATTTTATAAGCCATATGGTGAGTAGCTGCGGCCCCACTTCCTGTAGCGAACTCATGCAACTCCAAGGCCACAGCTAGATACTTCCTCACTCAGCATCCATGAGGACCCGGCACGTGAATTAGAATACTTTTGTTTATGCAAAATAAAACAAAAAATAGTTACTTGATCAATTTAGGAACGGTCTTTTAAACTGTATCAGGTTCACTTCAGTCATTCAGTTTCTTAGAAGAAAACAAATCCCAATTATTAATCATATCCTATTAGATCAGATTTGAAAACAATTTATATGATAATGAGGAATTTACTGAGCCTGCTGAGTGTATTGTTTTGTGCCTGAACCTGGGAGTTATTTCTAACACATTCATGATCATTTCCCTCTGATCAATGGCAACATTTTCTTTTTAGGCCCTCAAACAAAAGTTTGGCAACAGACATCCTTTCTATTTCCCTTCTCTATTCTCCACCAACGTCATTACTGTGTCTTTAGCTCAAGAGGAGGGACAAGAAAGAGAGGATGGGTTTAGAATACCTTTTGCTGTCTTAAGCTTCAAGTCTATTAATGAAAAATAGTGTGAATGACTTTTAAAAAAACCAGTTAATGATCTGCAAGCATTCAAGGGATTAAGTGAGCTACTATTTATCACTGTTATTAAATAGAATTGAAATGAAATTTTTAATACCCACTATGATCATTTATTGACTGCTCCTTTTATGCCAGATAGATATTATATTAAGTACTTTTTCACACAATAATTTAAAAAGTAGCTAATATGTTCTATTGATCATTTACTATGTGCCACTCATGGTGTTAAGTTCTTTGCAAACTATCTTATTTATTCCCTGTATCCACACTATGTCATAGGCACTATCATTAACCCCTATTTTATAACAGAAGAAAGTGAACCTTAGAGAGTAACTTGCTGGGAGTTGAACTTGGTCTGTCTGAAGCCAAAGCCTATCTGGTCAACCACTACCTTAAATTCTTTGATGAATCCTTGAAAGGACAGTATTTTTTTTTTTCTGATGCAAGTAACCCCATTAATTGGTCACTTTTATATAAATTCAAACTTTTTCAAATTTAAGAGGTTTTCTTATCTTAGTTATAAGAGCTTCCTTGCCCTGTCAAAATCTCAAAACTAAGAATAGCCTGCCACACCCCTGGGTATTTCAGCCTTCCTGAATCCCTGTGCTGTGGACCAGCACATTCTTCCCCCGACAACCCTGAGGATACAGTAATCCTTTTGTTCACTGATTTCCTGAAGCACCAGTGTTTTCAAAGTAGAATCAAAACATAGTCCAAACATTACTTCTGCCTAGCTTGATTTAAAACACATTAGTTTTCCAAATGATTTACTTAAAATATAATATTGCTGGAGTCAGATCACAATGTTTACTATTTAATGTCAAGTTTGACTCTTATCTAGGTTTTCCCAGTTGGAAGCAGCTTCCACAATCTTCCCTCTGTTTCTGCTATTTCAGGGCAGAAGCTGAGAGGAAACCCACCGGAGTCCCCAGTGCAGGCAGTGTGGGGCAGACTGGCCTCTTCATTTTTAATGCACTGAATATGAAGGGAGCCACTTTGAAGCTGTTTTCAGTCTAGACAGGATATGATGATAATGGCACAAATAAAAGTTCATGTATTCCAGCCAGGGACAAATTAAGTGGGTACAAAGCATAGATATATGTCACGCTGTTATTGACTTCGAGCAGCACACAGCCTACTTGGGGGCGTGATGCCCAGATTAATTGGTTTACCCAGAATGCATCTGTGACTAGGGGAAAGCTCTCAGGAAATGCTAGGCAGCGTGCATTTGGACCCTCAATTTTTCTTCTCCCAGGCGCTGAAAGTTAGACATTTTATTTTATAGACCAAGAGAGTGAGTGGCGTTTGATACCACTGGTTTATGAAATGTTTTGCTGGTTTTTCTCCATAGATTCTAAATACTTCTGAGAGAAATCAGTCACCATATATTGAAATGATCCGGGTAGTATTTACGATTGCTTTACCGAGGTGCCTGAGCTCTGGCACAGTCGGGGATTTATAGTAATAGAATTATGAGAAGAGGTGTGTATCTTGGGCATACATGTGCATGAAAGATCAAAGTGAGGCTCTTTGTCATATGAGCTACTGAAATAGAAGACCCTCTGAGATTGCTGTGCTTAAAAATACTGCCATTTGTGCCTTGAGGAGCATACTGGTGATCAGACACGGCACCTGACTTTGTGCTCCATTCTGAGTCAGCTGGAAAGGGAAGGAATTCAGAGAAATAGCCAACAGCACAGAGCAACTTCAAAAATAATGTCTCTCACTGGAAAGTCTAGAGATGAAGAGAAAAAAGAAGGTAGACTCCGTACCCAGGCAAAATCAAGGGCGAAATTGTTTGTGTTACTGACCAAAAGCTAAATACTTCTCTTGGATAAAGACAAGAAATTCCAATGGTCTCTACAGAACCCTTACATGCATAAGCCAGTGATAAAATTTGGCCCAATAAAGAGCTCTTGTTCATCTGTGACACCACGTTTATCATCAAACCTGAAAAACCAGGAAAGTTAAATGCTATGGGTGGATCAAAAGAGGTGGTTCCTGAATATTTGTTATTATTAATGAGGTTTGAGGAAATATTGAGAGAACTTTTTTTAATGCGACTCCCAATAGCTCCTGCTTGTTTTTGTTGGATGCTGGATTCATTCAAGTTCCATTCGTGAATTATTTGCCATAGTGCATTCCTGCCTTTTTGGAAATGCTATAATATGTAAACCTTTCATAGCACATTCCATTGTTTAACAGTGAGGCATTCAGGAATTACTGTAAGTAATATAAAAGGTTATTCTTTCTGAAACTGTTTTGGAAAGAACTCTTTGTCTCTCAGCTTCAGGAATTCAATCATTCCAATTCTAACAATTATTTACATAAAGAGAACCTAGAAGTCTGGGACTTAGACTGAGTGAGTACTGAGAATTCGCACCCAGGCATCACACCAGAGACCGTGTGGTCTAAGGCACTAGTATCATGGGACTCTCAGTCTCTGCCACTGTCACTCACTGAGGCATTCACTCATTCACTCATGAGACTCGCTCTCAGAGCACTTCTGTATCTGGCTGGCATTGAATTTGGCTCCATGCATGTTTGCCTCTGGAAATGGAAAAAGAACAGGCATGTTTTGGGATATGATGAATAGGAAGCATTATAAAATATTTAATATATAGGGCAGGGTCTGTACACAGTAAATAATAAATGTTAGTTATTAACATTAACTGTGTTTATCATTAAACAGCATAATAACAGCATAAAAAAATTTTCAAAGATAATTGATTCAAAATCCCACCCCCCTAATGCATCAACAGTTTTCATTTTACATTCATTTCTTTGTTTGTTCAAAAAATACTTACTTATTGAGCTCCTGCTATGTTGCAAACACCAGCGTAAAACATGTGTGGGCTCTTTTCCCACCTTTGCACGTATGCACTACTAATTTCTTCAAGTTAAGTTTTTCATGCAGAGGATATTTTCCCATGCTGTGACATCCTTTTATACAGTATTAACATTTTAATCCATAGACATCATTCCTTCAAGACACCATATCATCATTTATGTGATCATTCTTCTGTTATGGGATATGTACCTTCTTTTCAAAATTTCGATATTATATAAAATATAATAATGAGCATCTGAACACAGAGCTTTTGATTTCTTTCCAGTGATTTACTAGGACAGATTCCCAAGAATCTAAATACTGGGTCAGAGGATGTGAACCTTTTTATGGCTTTTGATGCATCCTGCCAAATTTCTGAATCTTGTACCAATTCACAATTATAATTTTCCTTCCATCGGTCACATTTCGTTGGCACTTCCTGAAGATACCGCTTGATTTATAGGTGGAGAATTGAGGAATACTCCAGTCTCATCAACAATGCATGCATTTCTTACATGGCCTGCCTTCCAGATGGCTTCACCCGTCTGTTATATAATTAGCTTTCACTAAACAGGAAAAGCATTTTCTTGCTTCCTAGTCTTTTAGTACCTACTTACCAATTTAATCCTTAAACCAATTACTGCACTTGAACATCCACTCATGGATTACAGAATGTTAGAAATGAAAGAAACTTCAAATATCTCTTTTTACCCTCTTCAATTTGGAGTTAAGGAAATGAAGAGATTGTGAATTACAGTAGTCGCCCTCGTATCCAGGATTTCAATTTCCGTGGTTTCAGTTACCCACAGTCAACCTTGGCTCAAAAATATTAAATGGAAAATTCCAGAAATAAGAAATTCATAAATTCTAAATGGTGCGCCATTCTGTGTAGCATGATGAAATATTGCACCATTCCACTCCGTTCCACCTAGAACATGAATCCTCTCTTTGTCCAGTGGATCCACCTATGGACACTGCCCACATATTAGTCACTTAGTGGCTGACTTGGTTATCAGATCAGGGTATCACAGTGCTTGGGTTCAAGTAACCCTTATTTTACTTAATGATGTAGTGATGCTTGTGTTTTGTTATAATTGTTCTATTTTACTATTATATGTTGTTAATCTTTTACTGTGCCTAATGTATAAATTAAACTTTATCATGGGTATGTATGTATAGGAAAGAACATAGTATATATAGGGTTCTGTATTACTTGAGGTTTCAAGCATTCACTGGGGGTCTGGGAATGTATCCCCTGAGGATAAATGGGGACTACTGTACCTCAGATCCTAGAGCTAGTGGGAAGATCTGGAACGAGTGCTGTGAATAAAGCTGGGTGGTTCTGCTGCTAGGAAATATCCGGGCAGGGGGAACATATACTAAAATTGGAAAGAAAAAAAATTTAACATGGCCTTTGGGCAAGTATGACCTGCGCATTAGTGAAGTGTTCCAAATTTTACTCCCTCCCTCCCTAATGTGCGTACTCTGTTACAGCAGGCTTTGGAGTTACCTATTCAGCCCAGGGACTGTCACCGGTACATGTTGCATGTCAAAAATACAGTGAAGATTATCATCCCAGAAAGGAAATTGGGAAGCCTCAAAATGCAAAAGATATGTTCTTCCAGAGCATTAAAACCAATAATCTTAGCTTACAGTACACAAAGTGCAGAGCAATTGACCACCCACCTACCTCGAGCTTTGGATCCAGCCATTCCCTCCCTTGCATTTTTGAAAATGGAGAGCTACGAGTTCCTCCAACACATGGTGTTATTTTACGTCTTTGTGCCTTTGCTCCTGTTTTTCTCATAGCCTGACTCCAATTTAGCTACCATGTGGCTGGCTAATTTCAACTCTTCCTTCAATATTTAGTAACTCAGACAAAGCCTCTTACAGGAAGTCTTCCATGATGCCTCAAGGCTGCACTGACTGTCTAGTCTCCCTGTTCATAAAGCACCTTGTGCATTCCTTTATCACGCTGGGTTGATAGTAATTTTTTTTTTTTTTTTTGAGACAGGGTCTTACTCTTGTTACCCTGGCTAGAGCACAGTGTCCTCATCGTAGCTCACTGCAACCTCAAACTCCTGGGCTCAAGTGATCCTCCTGCCTCAACCCCCCAAGTAGCTGGGACTACAGGTGTGCGGCACCATGCCTGGCTAATTTTTTCTATTTTTAGTAGAGATGGGGTCTCGCTCTTGCTCAAGCTGGTCTCAAACTCCTAAGCTCAAGCGATCCTCCCTCCTTGGCCTCCCCGAGTGCTAGGATTACAGGCGTAAGCCACTGTGCCTGGCCTGTACCCACATTTGATATTCCCTGCTCTGTTTTGTCTGTTCGTGATTTCCTTTATCAAATATATTTGAGTTGCCCCCCCGCCCCCAGCCCCTGTCTCTACAAAAAATTAGCCAGGCGTGGTCGGGCTTACCTGTAGTCCCAGCTACTTGGGAGGCTGAGGCAGGAGGATCACTTGAGCCCAGGAGTTTGAGGTTGCAGTGAGCTCTGATGACACCACTGCACTCTAGCCTGGGTGACAGATCAAGACCCTGTCTCTAAATAAATAAATAAATAAATTTGAATCTCAACTATGTGGCAGGTACGGTGCTCGTCACTGGAGCATTAACAACGAGTAAGACATCCATGGACCCTCCCTTCACAGAGTTTACAGTCAAACATGAGAAACACAATTCAATAAGCAATTATAAGGAAGTAGGCTAACTGTTGGGATAGGAAAATAACCGGGTGTTTCAGAGATGCAGAGGAGGGAAAGTCCGCCCAGTTCAAGAATGGTCTGGGAAGGCTTCCTGGGTAACAGTCACTCAAACTTATACAGCTGTCCAGGCATACATGAGCCACACACATGGAGGCCACACGTATGACCCACATGAATACAAACGTGAGATTCTCCATTAAGGCCATGAGGCTGTGAATTTGTGCTGTGTGGATGAAGAATGAGGAGGGAAACAGGGAGAGGATGGAGGGACCAGGCCAGGCAGAGCTGAGGAGGAGAGCAATAGAAAATCATGTAAGGACTCTCCTGTAGTCACAGCATATCTGTGACCCAAACTGCGCTCTGAATTCTAGATCATCCATGAACTGTGGATGTGGTTATTCCACAAGCGGTTAACATTCCACACGGATCAAACTGCCCTCAGTATTCTTCCTCTCAAACCTACTTCCCTTTCTGCAACCCCCACTTCAGCGAGTGGCCCTGTCCCCTGCCTGTTTACATGAGCCAGAAGCCTGGAATTGGCCTTGCTTCCTTCCCTTCCTTCAACTCCCCAGTCCTATTAACCACCTGTCCTTCCAAGTCAGCTTCCAGGTGTTCTCAAATTCTCCTCCACTCCAACCCTCTAGCCATTGCTCATGGCTGTCTTCCTCCGAGTTCTTAGCTGCAGAAAAAAGGACCTACTTTAGTCTGTTTTTTTGTAAGGGGATTTATAATATTAAGACATATGGATCACTCAGAATTGTTGGGAAGACTGAAGAAATAGACTCTGGGCTGAGCTTTCAGGAATGACTACAGCTTTATACGGTGACTAAACCCAGTTAACCTAAGTATGAGGGTTTTTCAGAATGCGGGATTTTCAGTGCTCAAACTGTGATGTCGTCCTGGACAAACTAAGATGGTTGGTCACCCTAAGTCTGCAAGCCGCACCCAGAACTGGGCCACCAAGAACTAATTGATGCCTCTGCCACCATCAGCCAGCTGCCAAATCAGGAAGCCAGGGCTACGGAATCACGATGATTCTGCTCCCATCTGTGCCAGCCAACCTGTGCCCCTGCTTGCTGGAAGGGAGTTGGAATGGGTGTTAGGTGTGCAAATCTACAGTATTTGCCCTGGTGCCATGGTAACCTCTTGCCTAGGTTAGTAGCATGACCCTCAGTAGTTGCCCTGTCTCTAATTTCATCCTATTCTAGGCTAGACTCCCTATTGCCATTAATTTTAAAATGAACCTAGATCAGAGAGGTTAACACTTCCCGATTTGTAACCCTCAGTGACTTCTTATTGCTCTTATTGCAGTAACTGGTGAGACATAATCAGATTTTATCACATACTTGCATTACTACTCTGCTTTATTGATTGGAAGATACAGGGGGTGGAGTCACAGCTAAGGATGATGCCAGAAGGGGCAAACATAGTAAAATCTTCCCTCTGAGGTTGGCACACAGGGCCACCTATCCTCACTGCTTCCTACCTCCAATGTCCTATCCCACCCTCCACGCTAGGACTTTATACTCAGTTTAACACCTCCAGGCTGTTCCTTTTGCCTAGAAAGTCTTTCATTTTATTAATACTTCCTTACCTGGCTGGTGAATTGTGCGTTCTTCAAACACTTCACAGGGATCACCTCCTTTGTGAACTTCTCTGGTTTCCCACAGGTTGGCCATTCTCTCCTCTGAGCACCTCTTTATTGTTTGCATATTCCTATTATTTACTTTTCCATCTCCCTTACTAGATAGACGATCCTGAAAACCAGGCCTGTCTACTGTCGATACCTGACATGGTATCAGACCTAATCAGCACTCAATCAACATTTGTTGCATGGATGAATGAATGATGAACACAATAAAAATCTCTGTAATCTGTACTGGTAGGAGAAAGACTGGTCAAAATTATGGAATACTTTCAAAGAATATAAAAAAACAAATTGAGTGGCCAATTTGAGAATTAGACGCGGAATGTTTTATGGCACTTTAAACCAGCTTTAAAAGATTATTTTCTTATGTGGGTTAAACATCCTCCCAGTTTTCTTCCTCAAGTTTTATCCTGTTAGTTTAGTTAGTAAGCTCCCCACCCCCTTCTCATAACACAAAAGTAAATTTTGCCCAGCCTGGAATTAATCATCATGAATTATGATTAGTGGGTCTACATTAAAGTAGATTTATTTATGGATCTACCAGTGAATGATTGATTTTCCCTTTGCTATCATTTATCTTTACATTGTTATAGAAAGAAATAAAATTTTCCTACAAATATTTTATTATTTTTGCTTGTTTTGATTATTAAAGAGTAGCTGTTTTTTGGAGAATCCTTGTCTATGCTGCTGTCGAAGAATTCTTCAGGAAATGAAGATTTGTAGTTTTCATCTTTTTTTCTTTCATGTGTGTTCCATTTAGATCAGGAAATTGACATTTCAGCCCAGAAGACTTAGGCCAGATGTTAGTTCAGTGGCTGAAAGATGGATTTCCTGCCCTAATAGGTGACCTCTGAAAGTAAAATAGGCTTTTTCTTAATGGATAGACTGTCCAAATGACCTCATTTCTAGAACAAGCGTTCTTTGTTAAGTGTCTCTTTGCTATTGGAATCAACATCATCTGATTTTTGAGAACATTCATTAGATAAAGGGTAGCTAGCACCTCGTAATTTAATTTATAAGGCATAGGGAAAAAATATGCCTAGACAATCTACTTGTTAAAAAAAAAATTCTGTTCCCTGACTGGGAAATGTGCAGAAAATCTGGTGTCTGGTCACCCATATTAATATTTTTTTTAGATTTCAAACCTCCTTCAGGCCAGCACTAACCACAGGAGCAGAGCATGATATGTGCTTCCTTAAACAGGGAATTGTTTCAGTAAGCTTGACCAAGGCACTGTTTAAAGAAGCAGCCGTGACCCCAGTGTCCTGAACCTCGAAGCTTCTATCTCCATATGTGAGAAGCTCATTGAGATAGTCCCATGGTGCCACCTCTTTTCATGAGTTCATCACAGAGTTCATTTATTTATATCTTCAATTGTATATGGCAGCTCAGAAAAACTGAGATAACCGAAACTTTGTGTGTATGTGTGTGTACATCTGTGTGTCACAGGAAATGCAATTTGAAGGACAGTACCCAGGAGAGGAAAACAGCCTTCAACAACCGGGAAGAGGAGGCCATGAGACTTTCTATACATGGAAAGTTAGATGGCGTGAGAAGGGAGACGTATGTTTGTAAGATTCTAAAACAATAGAATTTTACAGCTGAAGGAAAAGTTGAATTTTTTTTTTTAGGAATAGGAATGGCTGTGTCTCTTTGTAATAGCTGGCAGATGAATTTTACTAGTGTAAAAATCTTGTTCCTTGTGATACAAAATGTTGGCTTCTCCATGAAAGTCAGAACAGAATGAAGCAGAGCCACATGCTGAGTTAACATCAGGGGTGGGCAGTGCATCTAAGACTTATGGCTCTTCCTCAGGTCATTTATCTAGTAAGTCTGTGCCTTTTTTTAAACAAAAGAATAGTAAAAAGGATATCACACTTTCCTTTGTAATGACTTGACACAGATTTTTCCGAGAATGTTATGCTCAGCTCAATGCCTTTTAAAATAAATGTCACTAATCGTAAATGTGGTGGTGGTATTCAACCAAAGTATCCTGCAAGTATACTTTAACTCTGGATAAGATTGTAATAATCTATGTTTACTGGGATTAATTATCTAAGTGAGAATTTTTTGTCCTATGTATATAACATTATGGCACCTCAAAGAAGCAGAGCAAGAATTTTTTTGTTTTGTTTTTTTTAGAGATAGGGTCTCACTCTGTTGTCCACGCTAGAGTGCATGCAGTGGTGTCATCATGGCTCACAGCAACCTCAAACTCCTGGGCTCAAGCAATCCTCTCGCCTCCACCTCCTGAGTAGCTGGGACTATAGGCACGAACCACCATACCTGGCTAATTTAAAAATTTTTTGCAGTGATGGGGTCTTGCTATGTTGCCCAGGCTGGTCTTGAACTCCTGGCCTCAAGTGATCCTCTCGCCTCAGCCTCCCAAAGAGCTGGGATTACAATCGTGAGCCACTATACCCCCAGCCAGAGCAGCAGTTTTAACTGGAGCTTTTAAATTTACTGGAAAAAAATTATTTTCCATAACCACATTTAATCAATAGAGACAGCCGAGTAGGCATTCTCATAGGGTAAAGTTTATGAAAAAGACAAGACAGATGAATCAATTTGGTTGGTGAATACTTCCCAGCTGTGCTTTTAAGTCTTTTCTTGCATAACTTGGAAGTAGTTAACATAATCTCTGGCCTCTTATTAACATGTTTCTTTTTCTTTTTTTTCCTCCTACACTCTCCTAAGCTAAGAGGATAAATCGCAGGGAGTATGATTCTCCAGATCATTCCCTCGCCACCTTTTTTTTCCTCCTTCTAAGTGTCCATACCTCTCCCATAATCTCACAGCTCTCCACGGGACAGACTGCCCTCGTCTTAATTCAGAAGTCACTCTACAGTGAGTTGAAGTCTTTTGGTTCTTTGCCTTAAACAGTATGGAATTCAATTCACATAGCACACTTTTTAATCCTCATGGGCACCTGTAGACAGCCCACCAGAACCGGGCTTCTTGCCTATTAATGTGTGTTACTCAAAATCCTCATAGTTCAGAAGTGCAAGTGGCTTTAGAAGTCATCTAGTCTGACCCTCCTGTGTAAAATGAAATACCTGGCACAGTACTATTGTGTCTGATGTTATAATTCCCAGGCAGAACTTGGTGTTTACATAGCATCAACATGGATGAAAACCTAACTAGCTAGTCTCCTTGCGTTGCCTGTTAGAGTAGAAGAGATTTCAGAGAGAAGTATTTATAGTCCTGCATCTTCACTTTGCTCATTTACCATGTCTTCCTAGCCTGTTCCTGCTGCCTTCACTTTGTTTTAATTTCTCTTTAGTTTGTTCTTAGCTCTTCTCGTCTCTTTTATCAAACATTCCCCAAAGAAGGGGCTTTTAAACAGGTAATGCTTTATTTAGCTTGGGCTTGGCTCACCTTGAAGGCATTTGTGAAAAAAATTGGTTTGGGATTGTGATGGGGGGGAAAAATGTTTTAGCATATCAGTCTTTCCTTGAAGTCGGTTCCCCCAGGCATTGTGGAATGCCCCATGTAGGAGTGCCAGAGAAGGTTGCTGAATGTAGGCAAAAAAACGAGTTTATCTATTTTCATTGCTCAATTTTCATGGCCAAGTTATGGAGAAAAGTGGATTTAAATCGTTCAGATTTAATCTCTCGCTAATCCATAAGAAAATGTGGTGTTGTCCTCTTTTTAAAATAAGAAGTATTTAGCTGGGCGTGGTGTTTCACGCCTATGATCCTAGCACTCTGGGAGGCTGCAGCGGGACTGCTTGGGCAAGAGTTCGAGCAAGCCTGAGCAAGAGCGAGACCCATCCTACAAAAAAAGAAAAATAGTGGCATGCGCCAGTTCCACAACTAATTGAGGTGGAGTTTGAGGTTGCAGTGAGCTATGAATGCTGGAGTTCTGCGGGCTGTTCAAGCAAGATACAATAGAATCAAATAAAAATAAAAAAAGTATTTAAAATGAACGTGTTTAAATAAGCTGTTTTATAGAATACATTTTAAATTTCAATATTTAATTTTGCCTTTAAAACATTCTCGGTGCCGTAAGGTATAGGTTTTTCACGATGTTACAGGCAGTTACAGATCGAATCCTGTTTACAGTCTTTCCACCATCGATACGCACTGTACTAGTCTTAAAAAAAAAAAATCTCCAAATATCTGGTTTTGGGATCTCCATTCATTTATCATTTATCTCATGACAATTTCTTTTATCAGTGAATTTTTAAAAACAACCTGGTATAGCTTTTAAATATACTGTATTGTATTTTAAAACATCATTATTTCCTCAGCATTGTGCTCCAGTTCCTCATTTTGACATACCCAAAGTTTGCAGGGCTCTCACATTTGAGCATTGTCATTTTCCCCTGGGGGCCTGTTAAAACACAGATTGCTGGACCCACCCCCAGAGTGTCTGACTCAGAGGCTTGGGGTGGGGCACATAAACTTGCATTTCTAATAAGTTCCTTGGTGATGCTTACGATTGTGTTGTGGGGTGGACACTCTGAGAGACTCTGCCTTAGATAAAATTGTAAGAGAAGATGGCAGTGTGGTCTCTGGCAATGGTGGTGGAGAAAGAGAGAAGTGGGTGAATTTGACCCAGAGTTAGGAAGTTGAATCAGCAGGGTGTATCCGTGGTTTAGGGGACAGTGATGGTGAGGGAAGGGAAGGACGTGGTTGGTAGCCTGACTAAATGAATGGATGTAACAGAGGACTAAAACGGGAAAGAGGGAGGGAGGGCTAGGTCATGGTGGGAAATCATGAGTTCCATATTGAGAATGGTAAAGTTTCACTGAAATATTTTTAAAATTCAAGCACAATACCTGGCGGCAGAGAGTAGGTTTTCAATAAATGATAATAGCTATTGTTATTGCTGCTATTACTACCTTTACTATGAAAACTGAAGTATCCTAAACACCCCACCCTGCTAGAGGTCACCTGCCCAACCTTGTCACTCAGCATCCACATTCCAGGGCTAGGAAGTACTCCTCTGTGTGAGCCAAGACACAAAGGTATGAACAAGGAAATTTCTTTTTTATAGATACAGCCTCACCCAATGAGTGGCAGGGCAAGGAAGAGCAAAGGGAGGGAAAAAGGAGAAAGGTTCTAATTCATAGAGGTGCCTGCATTATCACAGGTAACCTCACAACAACTATATTAAATGGGAGCAGTTTTCGCATTTTACAGATGGGATAAATAACTTGCCCAATGTCTTATAGAAACTTGAGTAAAAATTAAAACCAAGCTTTGTCTTGACTTCATTATCTCCGTGCTTTGTACTATGAAACTGGGCCTTTACTGTTGTTAAAAAGGTAAACTGAGGCACAATAAAAAAATTTTTAAAAGAGTTTATATGAGCAAACAATGATTCATGAATCAGGCAGCTCCAAACCAGAAGTGGTTCAGGAGCTCCACTGCGGGAATGCAAGAGGGAGCCTTTTATAGGATGGACACAGAAGTAAAGCAAAGAAAACATTTGATTGGTTACAATTATACAGTTGCTTTATTTGGTCTATCCCCTTGGAAAGTCCCTAGTTACATAAGTTTGTTGGCTACTTCTGATTCGTTGAGCTTAAGATCCATTTTTCTCCCATATAGGCATTTATAAGAAATAGCTCTAGTTAAGTTTTGCTTATGTTTGTGAATCAAGCAAGGTTGAAGTCACTAACGAGGCTTAACTGATTTTGTCCGCTCGGGGATTCTTTAGTCCTGTTCTCCATTTTAATTTTCTTTAAGATGGCCAAGCAATAAACTATGTATAGGTCTTATGTTGACATGATGACCTAAATAGGCCACAACTATACCCCAAATACCCTACAACTTCTAGACTAGTGGCTTTTAAACTTTTGTCATCCTGGCCCACTGTAAGAACAACATTTTACAAAGCAAGCTGCCAGTATAAACATGTATATGTGTTGTACATTTACATGTATAACAATATGATGGAGACTAATTTTCAATAAATACTTATTGAGATCACTACATTATCAATGTTCTCGCTGAATGCATTCTGATAGTTTCCTATTCATTTGTTACAATAAATGTTTATCAGGATCCGCAGAATTGATTTCACAATCAACTTTCGGGTTTCTACTAGAAGTCTGGCAAATCCTCTTCTAGATCCCTTTCCTTGGAATTGACTCATCAACATCATAACAATTCCAACAAGCTGGACAAGAGCCCTGATGGAAAGGGAAGAGGGAGAATAGGATTCCTGTGTACTTGTCTTCAGTGGAGTGTCTATACGTGCCTACCTTGCAGAGCTTTGTGGGAATCCAATGCAGTACAATATAGACAAAAGAACTTTAAAAATACTCAGGTTGTTCTTACTTTGATTCTGCCCCATGTAGCTGTGTTCACCTAAACTCATGCTTCAAGTTCTCTGGAGCCCATTTCTTCATCTACAAAATGAAGGATTTGACCTAGATCTTCTTCAAGGCCCTTTCCTACCCTCATGGGATAGAGTTCTATTATAAAGTGTTCTTGGTAAATGTTACCCTAAAGTAGTGATGATGATGATGATGGTGATTCCTTTATCACTTTGGTTAAAAACCCTGAAGGAATTTTTAGAAGAAAAGAGTGAAGTTAACTAGAGAAAAGACTACACCTTGGGAATTGTAATCAGATTCCTTTTGAGTTAATGCACAGAAGTTGATGAGTAAAGAAGTTCAGCTTCATTTTTAAAATAGTCAACAAAATTATTCACATTCCAGAAGTACAAAAAGTGACTTTAGGCAATACATCAAACACAAATTTCATATTATGTGTGTATTATATTATCTTATTTCAAAATCTATTTATTAGGGAGCACCAGGAAAAAGAGCTTAAATATCTAGGGTAGGTTGATTTCTATTAGTGCCAAAATGCTGGCTAAGATTTTATTATATCGATGTGTGTGTTGTCACTAAATTGTATTTATCTTTAGATGACCCTGAAACATACTATCACCTCTGAGGAAGTGGGTGGCAATTGGTGTGGCCTTGCCTCATTTTGGATGGGAAAACTGCAGCGACAAAAGATCAAATGCTTTGCCCCAGGTCATCTGATGAGTCAAAAAGAAAAAGACTTCCAATAGGTGCAGGAGAGGCAGCCCTTATCCCAACCCCAGCTGCCCTGCTTGCTTGACTCCTTGCTCGGTCGCTTACCAGAAAGTATTTATGCAGAGAACAAGCTGCCCCTTGGAAGCAGCACAGTTCTGTGCATTTTCTTGAATTTAAAAAAGTATCACATGGCTAACAAATTGAAATTCTTAAATATACCAGTAAAATCAACTGTAAAAGCTATTTACCTTTCTCATCATTTGTTTATTTTTTTTATAGAAATGACAAATTTTTTTTTTTAAAAAAGGCCACTTGCTTTAATGGAATTCATTGGGATTCACAGCATCACAGAGCACAAGGGAGCCTTGGAAACCCATCTCGCCTAACTCCAGCATCAGCCCAGGAAAGCACCAGGCCTGCTCTATCCACTCAGAGTCCAAGTGCTCTTTCTACTTCAACACGATGCCTTGACACTGTCAAGGGAAGACTTTCTCATTCTTTTTGTTTCCTTTCAAAAATATTATTATTAAGAATTGTGCTCATAAATTTTAAAGTTTTAACATTTTGAACTTTCCTATAAGGACTCTGCATCCATTGCATTGTTGGGTGCCCCTGGCGATTAATGCTTTAGCAAGGGGATTTCAAGGACACGCTCTTATCCTCTGTCCTTTATATGGGCTCAGAAGGAAAAAACAAAACAGAGCAAAACAAACCACACCCCCCCCCAAAAAAAACAAACAGGAGAGACCTCGGAAACAAGCAAGGGCTCTCTCCATGGGGGCACCTCTTTATCTTTCTTTTTTTTTTAACCACACAGCTCTTTAACACAGGAGCAGATCCCTGGAGGTTTCTTAACTGTTTCACAAAGTGATCAATCACCAAATCAAATGTGACAAGTATTGTCATCTCCCAGGGAAAAGTCTCTGAGTGGTTTGAAAGATAGACTCACAACAGGAAAAATAATCTCTACAGGGCTATTTCCCTCAGAAAATAAATCCGTCATGGATCTAACCCTTGCAAAAACACACACAGGGCCCCAAGTGTGTGTAGGCTGTGTGGCCACAACCATTACCATTTAGTTTTGAAAATAGCCCTTCCCTGTGTTCTTAATGTAAAGGAACCATTAAAACCCAAAGCACATTTCCCCTCATTAGCTGAAAGCCCTGGCAACGCACGGCGTTGCGGGCACTCAGGAGCCAAAATGCCCCCACTCATAAAAATGATCCAAACAATGGCTCGTGCCCAAGCTTTCACACTTGTTTTTCCGCGGAGTCTTGGCCGACGGAGGCAGGGTTGTAATTCCTTAGGTCGCTTGACTTCACGAGGGGCGAGGTGTGGAATGTAAGGACACCGACTGCTCCCGAACCCTTTGGGCAGGAGTCGCTTAAAGACTAGCTCAGTCGAGTTTCTGGGACCACAACGTTTCCGCGACTAGCGCGACTGGGCACTTGCGCGCGCCGGGGAGCGCAGCGCCGCTGCTCTTTCAACAGGCGATTTGTTCTCGCGGCCGCGGCTCATTTCCATGCAGAGCGCCTGACGTCAGGGCACCTTTTGTTGCTAAACGCTTTCTTTAGCCTCGAGGGGAGAGTCATGTGGGGCTGGAAGAGCTCATTTTGCAGAGAGGGGTCCCGGGGAGCTCCCTCCAAGTTCCAGAGGCGCCGCGGTCACCCCCGCAGGGCCCTGCCCGGACTTGCTAGAAGGGAAGGGTGGCCTGCCTTGGTCAGTTGGTCCCCGTCCCAGGAAGAAACGCCTTTGCAGCGGGTTTCACCGCTTCTGGGCTGAGAGAAGTCCCCGCCGTCCCACGCAGTGGTGCGGACTTTGCCTCCTGCTACCCTGTTGCTGAGCCGAGTCGGGATGGGAAAGTTTCTGAAGTTGTCAGTGGCGCTGCCCGCGGCCACCTAGGGCCGAGGTGCGGGCGCCTGCGGGGGGCCCCCGTCGGGTGGCCGGGGCATGCGGCGCGGGGGCGCGGCTCGGTGACGCGGCGGGCGGGGACTCGGCGCCGACGGCCGGCCGCGAGCTGTGCGGGGCGAGGGCGCCGCGGGGACCGGGACGCACGGCCGGCGCGCGGGACGCGGCCATGGAGGACGCGGGAGCAGCTGGGCCGGAGCCGGAGCCGGAGCCCGAGCCCCAGCCCGAGCCCCAGCCCGAGCCCGAACCCGAGCCCGCGCCACAGCCCGCGCCGGAGCCGGGCGCTGGCACGTCCGAGGCGTTCTCCCGACTCTGGACCGACGTGATGGGCATCCTGGTGAGTTACCTGGGGAGGGGACGCGCAGGAAGCGTGGCCGCAGCAGTCCCTCTGCAGCCGGGTGCTCCCTTGTCGCCCACCCACTGGGCAGCCCCACTCCTCAGACTCGTCCTTCTCTTGCTCTAGTGCTTAGGGGGTTAAATACACACGGTATTGGATTTCAATCCCTAATTAAAAAATAACCAGCCACAGATCACATCAAAGGTATTTGTTAAACAATCGGGTACGATGTTCAACAGTTAATCTGGGACACCTGCTGAGATGTTGGTGTGGTAGAGGCAAAAAAGAGTCCTTCAAAGAGTAGATGTAAATAAAGGATATTTGGTGGGTGTTGGATTTGGGGAAAAGGCTGATGCTACTGATGTTTATCTCTTCACCATTTGTTGTGTGACCGTGAGAGGAAAACAACCATTTCCTTACTCAGAACCTCCAAAATGTTTGCTCACTCTGTTTGCAGTTTTTCAGTTTGTAGAATTACAGGATATTTGTTTTATATGTTTGGGGCTAAAAACAATAGAACTTATTTTGCTAAATCTGTGCTGTCATATATTTTGAAATGTCCAGTGACTAAAACCACCCATGGATTTGGCATAGTCTCTGGAAAACAGTTCTTAAACCCATGGAGGATGAAGCTTTAACCTGCTCAGGGTTTAATGCCTGGGAGAATTAGTAGATTTGCTTTGGTGGACCTGTAGTTAGGCAGGTAGAGCGAATTGGATGGGTGGGGGTTATTACAGGCAGACATCTTAATCCACACATAAAAAGGCAACTTTAGTTTAAAGATTTGGAATTGCCAGATGTGTAGATCATTGGAAAAAGCTCTAGTTTACTTTGAGATCTTTTGTTTTTCGAATAGGAGATGTCATTTTTTAGAAAGAAACTCTTCTTTAGGAATGATAAACACTACACTGTATGGTTTTTAGCACAGTGATTAAGCTCTTGGGCTTTCAAGTAAGTTAGCCTGGGTCAAATCCCAGCTTTCCCACTGACTGCGTGATCTTGGCCAAGTTATTCAACCCCTCTCATCCCCAGCTTCATCACCTGAAAAATAAGGAAAAGAAGATTTGCTTCTTACACTTTCTGAGATTTAGCTGAATTGATGTGTATCAAGTGCTCAGCATACTATTTGGCATATAGTAGATGCTCAGTAAATGTAGCTCTTCCTGTTCATTTCCCTTGCAGGTAGAGTCTTGCGTCTCTTCTTTCCAGACATCCTAAAGTCCCAGTTATTCTGTTTTCAGGTGTCCATTGGTATTTATGATTATTACTGTACAGAGAACCAGGGAAAGTTGGCTAAAGATTTTTATCTCCTTACTCACCAGCATTTAAAAAATGTATGTAAATACATATATAATGTATATTTACATACTATATACTTTGGATGTAAAAGGTTGTTTTTGCATTTTTGAACTTTACAGATGAATATGGTCCTTCGTTGAAATTCCAGGAAACCCAATGAACATTTTAAAGTTGTGGTGACATTGTTTTTTAATTTCATCAAGCAGGAAGCTCATCTTGTTATTTCTTGCTTAGATCCCACTCTGTAAATTTTCAGTCCTAGAGGACATTGGTTAGATAACATCCCATTGGGTCCCTTACTAGGGTGTGGGCTGGGGGGTGGGAGGGTTGGTGGGCTGGCTGAAATGGAAGTTGGGCTGGGGTTTGCTTTGGGGAGGAGGGTTAACAGGTGGCACTTTCTGAAGATTTGCTTCCTTTTGCCTGGTGGATTCCATAACTGTTGGGTCCATTGTAGCAAAGTGTTCTTTGGTGACATTAAAAGATGGGGTGGAGCCCCAGAAGTTCAAACTTGTTATTCAAAGGGCAGATGCAGGAGCAAAGAAAATGTGTACTTCTTACAGAGCTAACAGTTTAGCGTGAGGCTGGGAAGAACGTAAAGCTTGTCCCAAACAGGTTATGTCCACTCATGTTTTCCCATTCTTTGTACGGGGTAAACGTGGGCATCGAGATTATTCCTTAGTAAAATACAGAGGAAAAAGATATGGCTAAACTCTCCTTTGTACATGCCATGTAGGGAGACACGAGGTTAAAAGGGAAGATCTTCTCTCTGCTATTAGAAAACTATCATCCAAGTGTTTATAAAAACTGCATCTTGGCCGGGTGCGGTGGTGCACGCCTGTAATCCCAGCACTATGGGAGGGTCGCTTGAGCCCAGGAGTTCAAGACCAGCCTGGGCAACACAGCAAGACCCCGACTCTATTAAAAAAAGAAAAAGTTTAAAAAAATAAAAAGAAATAAAAACCCCCAAAACCCCTGCATCTTCATGGAAATATATCAAGACACAAAACTGACAGTTGACTTTCTCTATTCTTAGTGAAATAAAAGCCATCATCTTCTTCATTTTGTATTTACAGTATAGGATTTTGCTATCATCTATCTGCCTAGAGTGGTGAAGTGACTTGACCAATCACACATACCTTGTTAGTCAGATTGGACCCCAGGACCTTGGCCACTAACAGTCGGGAGCCTGATGCTGTGATGCTCCATAGTTAACTATCTCTGATCAACTTAGTAGAAATGTGATTATGTCCAGTATTTTAGGTACAAGGGGATTTGAAAGATTCTTTTTCCATTATCAACTTGAAGAGGAGAGTAGAGGTAATGGGGGAAATCTACCGATTTCAGACACAGTACTTTACTTTTTTATATTCTTATAAGTGTAAAAATCAAATTTCACAGCCTAGTAGGTAAAAACATTTTTTAGGTGAATGAGCACAGTTCGTCTTTTCTGACAGTGCTGAGCAATTCTCCTCACCTCCAGATTTTGTTGGTTATAACCCAGTGAAGGGTATTGCCCCAGAGTCATGGATCTCAGTAAATATGGATGGTTGTTTGAGTTCATTAGGACACATTTTGCATTTAGATTAATTCAGTCCATGCGCAGTTAAGGACCAAATAGTTGCTTTCAGGTAATTGTTAACAAAGTGCTCATTTAGAGAAGAAATAATAGTGTAATTTACAGCATGCAAATGTTTGAGCCGTGCTAGAATAAATAAATGTTAATAAGTGAATATATAAATAGATACAGAATTAAGAGAAAATGAGCTTACAAAAGAAATGCTAGACTGTGAGTGCCTGGAGGGCAGGGTCAATATCTTGTTTTTCTATCTCCAGTGCCTGGGACTTACTGGGTGCTGAGAACATGGTTTTGTTGACTGAAAAAGGAAAAAAGCATGTACTTCTTAAATGCAGGAGTCGCCTCAAAACACCGTTCTGTAAAGACTCCTGTACCCTCTACAATGGGGTGCATTTATGAAGATGTTAATAAATTCTGCTCAGGCTGAAGCTACCTTTAGGCAGTTTCATCATGCAAATTAAAATCCTGGTGCTTCCACTAGAAACGGTAATGGTAAATTGCAAAATGTTTGTTAGCCCCAAGCAGTTAAACCATGGCATTCTTGTGAAATGTGCCATTCTCTTCATGATCTGCAACCTGTGGTTGGCCTGGGTTTTCAAAGCATGTCACCTTTTCCTATGACATGCTTAGACTTCTGCTGAGAAGTGCAAAATGAGTCAGGATCCTGTGGGATTTTACTCTTTAATCTTTACTCCATGGTTGCAGACACACCATTCTTCTTCTTGGTGGGGAAGGGTAGTTGTTTTTAAGAGTAGGAATTGCTAAGGTTATTAGGTACAGGTTATATACGGTAGACATTTTTTTCAGGACTGATTATCCATTTGGTAAATTGTGATGGTTCTTTAGCTTCTGCCTCCAGAATTCGAGGACCTCTAAAGCTGAGCTAGGCCCTTAAAGGTACTTGTAAACTGGGAAGAGGGTTAGTAGTGCCTATTGTTTGTAGGATCCTGCAAGATGCACCTCCCCCAAACCTGAAATTTCCTCTGTTCCGTGCTCTGTTCTTACAATTTACACCCATTTCCCAGCATGCTTAGAACATATTGTATAGAGATAATCTGAACCTTCCTCTTGTCTGATTCCTATAGAAGCTAAAGAAAACTACGTCGTAGGCTTCAGTCCACAGAACTGTTATATTTATCCTGTCTTGCTATTTACTCCAGTCTTAAAAACAAACAAAACCCAAAACAAACAAAAATCAAAACCCCCCCCTTCTTTCTTTTGTAGTTTTAGGCCAAATGTGGGGGAGGGGAGGTGTTCGTGAGATCCCGAGGGGTCTTTTAACTTGCTAACTCCTTTGAAAGCAGTTAATTTACATATTCTCTTGGGAGGTGTGTTGAGTTAAGCCCATCAGCTAATGACTCAATTAATTGTAGGTCTTGGAATTTGAGAGTCGGTTTCAAATATTCTGAATTCGTCTTAATTTTATGTTCCTTTTAGCCAGCTGAAAGCCTCGTAGATTTTATAAGTTGCAGGGTGATATAGCTGAAGGGACTGAAGTGCCCTTGGAGATGAGCCCTCAACCCCTTTGTTTAGAGAGGAGGGCTCGGAGGGTGTAAAGACTCACTCAAGGTAACGGTAGGGGCCAGAACTCAGGCGTTTGGATGTTCAGTTTTTTGCCAAAGACAATGTTAATGGCTTTCATAGTTCTGGTCAGGGTCGCTGAATCTTTTACTGCCAAAGGAGGCCCTTGCGCTAAAGCGACCTTCTTCCAGGGTCCCCTTCTCCCGCCTTTCTGCCTTCATTTGCTCTGTCTGCCTTCTTGTCCTTCTTTTGTTCAGCCATACAACCCTTCCTCCCCTACTTGGCTTATTACTGATATCCTTGTTTTTCATCATTGATCCGACTTCTGATGGTAGAATGCAGCTCTGTGGGGGGGGACAGCGCCCAGAAGATGGAGTGCCGCTGCTGTGCTGGGCCCTTGGAATACCTTACCTCACTTAATCCTCAGTCAGTGTGGCCAGTGAGTGTTCCTGTCCCCATTTTACAGTTGAGATGTAAACATGTGTCCTAAATCATGCAGATATAAACAGAGACGCTGAGAGTTGGATCATGTAGTTCCCTGAAATTGATTTCTAGTTGCAATTTTATTTTATTTAATATTAATCAATTAGTTATTTATTTTTTGAGACAGGGTCTCACTCTGTCGTTCAGGATGGAATGCAGTGGCACCATCAGAGCTCACTGCAACCTCAAACTCCAGGGCTCAAGCGATCCTCCTGCCTCAGCCTCCCGAGTAGCTGGGACTACAGGCGCGCGCCACCACGCCCAGCTAATTTTTCTATTTTTTGTAGAGATGGGATCTCGCTCTTGCTCAGGCTGGTCTCGAACTCCTGAGCTCAAGTGATGCTCCCGCCTTGGCCTCCCACTAGCGTGCTAGGATTACAGGCGTGAGCCAGGCGCCACTGTGCCCGGCCTATAGTCCATTTTTTCCCACATCTATTCAGGCATTTATTGGCTGTCAGTTTTTTTGTTTAAGCTGTTGAGCTAAGTATTAGTTATACACCCCTGACTTTTACAAAGGTGGAGTTTTGCAGGAAAAACAGCCGCAGCCCTACCCTCCCTCCTGTACATACCCTCCCCACGGGGTGGTGGGCAGAGCGCCCTGAAGGTGGTAGGATCTGCGCTTGCCCTGGAAGCCGGGGAGGCCAGTGCCCAGACATACCTTTGGATTTGGGACCTGACGGGTGAGTAGGAGTTTCCAAACAGGCCTTCTCAGGTGAGAGGGGTAAGGAGGAAAGGGGAAGGAAGGGCCTTCCCCAAAGAGTGAAGTGGGATAAAGGTGGGAGAGCGCTCAGAGCACTGAGGTGGGCGCCAGGTGTGGGTGCTAATGTGGCTGGACATCATTCTGTGGGCACCAGTGAGAAGCCATTGCAGAGTTTTAAACTGGCATGGGACATGATCGCTTCTGTGTTTTGGAAAAGTAACCTCTGTGGGCGATGACTTGGCGATGAGTTTGGGAGAAAGAGACTAGTGATCCAGACAGAGATGGCGAGAGCCTGGACCAAATGCTTGTGAACCACAACATTACCTGTCACCTGGTTTCCTTAGGCCTAGAGTTTTACCCAGTGTCTAAAGTAAGCAAGGATTGCTCCATGCTAGCTTTCTTCTGATAATTCTTGTATGCTAGAGAGTGTGCTGAGTTAATGCAAGACATTTTAGAGATGTTGTATGTCTTGTGATTTTTTTCTTTCTAAAGAAAAAAATGTCTCTATTCACATATATGTACATGTATCTATATATCTGTCTCTCTATACTAAAGTGAATTATATGGTTCCTTAAAAGGAGGAATTATTATTTATAATAACATGCACACCATGCTACAGCTAAAGGATCTTTAAATCCAACTTTTAATAATTCTACAGTACAGTGAAATAGTGGGAAATACTCAATTTCACAATTTGATTGTTTAACAAATCCATAGCTCAATTTTACAGTAAGAGGGAAACCTATAAGTTTATCTAAAGTATTCTTTTTAAGAGGGCCGTGGTGCTACCTGACTGCTTCCTGCTTGAGACTTGACCATCATAATCCCACTGTAATAGATGATGTACTTACCCTCGGTTTACACATATTCTTGTCGCACAATACAAGGGAAATTGATCTCAAGAATGAATTTAAATGGATAGAGGCTAAGACTCTTACAATTAACCATACCATTTAATACTAGTGAGTACAGACGAAGACTATAAGATTTAATCAAACCTTCAGACTAATTTTGAGGCAAAATGTACTTTTGTCACTATATGAAATTGTCACTTTTCAAATGGTATGTTCATCTACTTACTCATTCACTTTTGGCAACGAGACCCGAAAATGGTAGGTCTGTTCCTCATTAGCTTTGCTCCTAGCCAGATGTCTAGTGTCCCTTCTTTTGTTCTGTGAAGTGTTTCACTGGGCATCATTAATTCTTTATGAGGAGAGACGCCCCAGGGATAACCTATCTTGTATCTCTTCTGGCATGTCAAGTCATGTAATATAGACATCCCCAGCCTGGACACTGGGCGTCAGGCATTGTGGTAACTCTCAGACTCAGGAGACAAATGCTGGATAATGGGATAGTTTTTCCTCTCTGTAATCAGTATTTTTTTCTTCTTCTCTGAAAGGCTCTCGTATGTCTTTCAACTTCCCAGGTGATTGGTAGAAACAGGAATACATTTGTATTTGTAATGTTTGCCCTTCAGACTAAGGTTCCATGTGTCCACTGAGATACATCACAGTCCTCCTTGGATGTCTGTGATGCAAATTCCATTCATGATTGATTTTGATGCTTCATTCACCGTTTATTAGTTTCATTTTGCAGCCAGTAGTAAATGAGAAATGTTCAGCGTCTGTGTCTATCACTCTGCCTAGTTATGGCTTCATTCTTTCTTCTAGCATGCAAATAATAAGAAAAAAAATCAAATGCATTATAAGAGATTACATGATTATAAGAATTACATTATAAGAACCACATGATTTTTAACTAAAAATGCCATTGTTGAGCAGAATAAAAAATCTTGGTGTGTGTCCTGAAACCTAACTACCTTTAAAATTTATTTAGGCACCTTTGACTTTATTGACTTTAATAATTTTGCCTAAGTCATGCTATTAAGCAAGATTTTTTTTTTCCACTTAGAGCTAAAAAATGCTTATACGCTTTTTTTTTTTTTTTGAGAGACAGAGTCTCAGCTCTGTCACCCAGGCTAGAGTGCAGTGGCGTCGTCATAGCTCACTGCAACCTTAAAATCCTGGGCTCAAGTAATCCTCCTGCCTCAGCCTCCCGAGTAGCTGGGACTATAGGCAAGTAGCTGGGACTACAGGGTGCACCACCACGCCTACCTAATTTTTCTATTTTTTGTAGAGAAGGGGTCTCACTCTTGCTCAGGCTGTTTGGAACTCCTGCCTCAGGCGATCCTCCCGCCTCAGCCTCCTAGAGTACTAGATTACAGGCATGAACCACCACAGCCGGCTTTTATGTGTATTTTTGGTGCTTTGAAAATACAGTGTTTCAATATTAAGTTATTTGCAGGAGAAAGGAATAGTCTAGTTCAAGAATATGTATCTTTGCTATAAGATTTCATCCATTTTCAGAGGATTTTAAAGACCTCACTTATAAAAGAAACCATTAACAATTTTGCAGAGTTCCTTGCTTGAAAATGCCCTGGGTTTAAAAAAAAAAGTTTTGAAAGAGAGAAGAGTAACAACTTTAATCTGAATTAAAACATTTAAAAACAAAAAAAAATTAATTAAACATCTTTTAGAAAACTAAAAGGTAGTATACTAAAGTAGTTAAGAGTAAAGAAACTGTTTCAAGTTGAGCTCAAATCCTGGCTTCAACCCTTATTGGACATGTGATCTGGGTGAGTTATTTAACTATTTTGTGTTTCAGTTTCCTCATCTGTAAAATGAGGTTGATATCATCGGGTTTCATGAGGATTAATAAAATCACTAGAATTGTGCATGGCACATGGTGAACTATTTGTAAATGTGAATTATTATTAACTATTAATAATAGTTGAACCTCTTTATTTAGAATATGAATTAATTTCTCTTCATTTTTATCTTTAAATGGAAGGATGATGTTCTAATTCCACATATTCAGTTTAGGATTGATCTTAACTATTGATTTAATTTAGTTCAAATGCCCTTTTTTATATATAGTTTTAAAATAAATGCATAAATTGTGTCAAGATATCAACTTTCGGGTTACATCTTAAGAAATATGTGTTTAAAATATTCTCGGTACTCAAGTGAAAAAATCTATGAATGCTTTTGAATAGCCAGGATTTTCTGGAGGCAAGAAAATATAACGAAAATATATTTTCTGTTTCAGTGGTATCAACATTGCTATTTTTAGTTTTTTTGTGTGTGTCTAAATGGTGCAATAATATGAGAGCTTTTGAATAGTTGACTTATTAGAAACATGTAAAATATTAAAAGCATCCACTTAACTAATGATTTCATTTTTTGAGTGATGGACTCATGTGAATGTACTAAGTCTGTTTTCATTATCCTGATTTTTTTTTTTTTTTTAAGAATATTTTCTCTGGGTTTCATTCAGTTAGCAGCTGTTTTTGTCAGGGCTCAAATGATGCATTCTGAATCTTTGAGTTTTAATTAGCAGTCTTCAGTCTCTAATCAAGAATTTATAAAGGCATCAATTGACACATTTCAATGTGAATATGACAGAAAGTGGCACTCATTGTGGTTTGAGGAAGAACTGCAATGAATAAATTTGCCACTTACATAAATTTTTATTTTGGGTTAACTTCATTGTGAATCTAAGTCTGTAAAGACCATGAACATTTATTCTGGAAAGATAAAACACTTCATTTTTAAAGGATATTTTATTGTGAATTACAGTTTTATTAAAAACTTTCTAAGAATATATAGCATTAAGACAGTCTACTGGGGTATGCTCATTACTGCCTTCTGCAACATGTGGATGTAACTTACCTAACATGTGGCACCCAGGTGGTGATTTAATGGAAGAGCCTCATAACACTGATGCATAGTAGCAATTTGCCTTGATTAGAAGATTATGAAACTGAGACTTCATTATGAGCATTACAGTAAATAGTTATCAAATGATTCATAAATGATACGTGAAAGATATAGTAAAATCTATGTGATGTAACTTTTGCATTAGCAAAGAACTATCTACCTGTTTCAAAAGAACAAAATGTCAGATAGTAACCCCACATTAACATTCCATATTAAGAACTCTTTGGCTTGTCATGTCCCTGAGTGGCTACAGATTCTGAGTTTGTGTTTTTAGAAGGCAGGATGCCCTCTATAGTGGCAGAGCTTCCATAGAAACCAGGAGGAGACAAATAGAACTAATACATTCCTTAAACCTCAAGAGAGTTTTAGCAGGCCACATCCTTTACTCTAAGAAGTGCTGCTCTAGAGATTAGAATGATTGTATTTACATTTGTATACTTCTTGCAATTTATAGTGTGCCTTTACTATATACACAGACTGGTTTTATGCCCTCTGTGCTACCAGAAACTTCCTCTTGTTGGCATCCACTATCCTTTAGCCATGTAAATAATCTAGGCTTCCTCGTTTCTGTAAAACACATCCATATTTCGTTGCGCATATTTCGATACCCATAATTTGATAATTGCTGTTGATTTTGGCTTCTGCAAATTTTAGGCTTCCAAGTTCATCTATTTTATCTGTAAAATAGAGGTAAAATAATGAGCTTATATATCTGCAGAATGTCCCCAGAAGTAGAAGGGCCCAGATGGATATGGGCTCTGCTATTCTTTGAGCAGAATTTGAGGGTAAAGCCAGAAAGTGACCTGCAGTCTGGGTTTTCCTAGTTTCTGCCTAGGCTCCCTGGTTCTTGGGGACTTAGACGCCATAGTGTGGGTCAGTGTGGCAAACACTCAAGGCTTAGCAGGCCCCCCAATTCCAAGGAGGCGGAGAGAAGCACAAGCAGCTAGTACCTCATTGAAGTCAGCTTGCAGCAAGCTCTAGAACAGCACTGGTTCGGTCCCATGACTTCCAGTTTGTTCTATTGTGGAAAACAGAAAGGCCCACTTTGACAACATTGGGAAAGACAGTCTTCTGTTGTCACAAAAAAGATTTTCAAGCTGGGGGAGCAGTTTGGTTTTGTTAGGTTTGGCTTTAAAAAAAAAATCAAGATTTCAAGACACATAAACCTATTGTTTGTAGCAGACAAGTTTGAGTATGTTGTGTCTCAAGTCCTTACATATAAAGAAGAAAATCCAGGGCAAGAGTTGCTCAGTGGCACTGGGTTACCTGTGGTTCCTGAGGACCAGCCAAGAGCCAAGTGAGCAAGCCAGGGTGGATCAGTTTGAATCCTGAAGTTGCTAGTCGGGTCAAGAGAAGTAAGCACTGAGTTATGCAATGCAGCTGGCAGGGAGGAGTGATGAGGCTCTGAGTGTTGTTTTGGTAGAAAAATGACTTGGCAAAATGAATGGGGGCAGGGGGGAGGGACACTCCCTCCAGTGGTCCAGGAGGGGCCATATCAAAACAAGTTTTATTAGTGCAGAGAAAAGCAGACCAGTGCCTTGATTGTGACAGATAGCCACTGTTGTTCAGCTAGGGGTATAGCCAGACTCTTAAATATCTTTTAAAACTGGAGGTGATGAACTTTATTGTTTGCCTTTAAGTTTAAGTCATTTCTCCTTAGATGTTTGGCTTTTTAGCTTCTGGTTTTCTAAAGCCATGTTTAAGCATCCATGGTCCTTGGACTTTTTATTTAAAAAAATATATAAGTATGTATATACAGGGATACCTTGCATTATTGCACTTATACTGCATTTTTTCCAAATTTAATTTTTGTGAAAACCCTGCATCAAGCAAGTCTTTTGGCACCATTTTTCCAACAGCATGTGCTCACTTTGAGTCTCTGTGATGCAGTTTGGTAACTCTTGCGTGTTTCAAAGTTTTTCATCATTATTATATCTATTATGGTAATCTGTGATCAGTGGTCTTTGATGTTACGACTGTAATTGTTTTGGGGCATCATGGACCATGCCCATGGAAGATGGTGAACTTGATGAATGGTGTGTGTGTTCTGACTGCTCCACTGACCTTTCCTTGGGCCTCCCTATTCCTTGAGGCACAACAATATTGAAATTAGGCCAATTAATAACCCTACAATTGCCTTTAAGTGTTCAAATGAAAGGAAGAGCCATGTATTTCTCTCACTTTAAATCAAAAGCTAGAAATAATTAAGCTTAGCCTAGTGAGGAAGACATGTTGAAAGCCGAGATAGGCCAAGCGCTAGGCCTCTTGTGCCAGTTAGCCAAGTTGTAAATGCAAAAGAAAAGTTCTTGAGGGAAATGAAAAGTACCACTCCAGTGAACAAGGAATGATAATAAAGCAAAACATCTTTATTGCTGTTATGGAAAAAGTTTGAGTGGCCTCCCATTCCTGAAAGGAAGAGTCCATTGAGGCGGCAGTCTTCATTGTTGTCTTATTTTTCAAAATTGCCACGACCATCCCAGCCTTCAGCAGCCACCATCAGTCAGCAGCCATCAACATTGAGGCAAGACCCTCCACCAGCAAAAATCACAAATTGCTGAAGGCTCAGAGAGATGTTCATTAGCATTTTTAGCGATAAAGCATTTTAAAATGAAGTTCTCTGCATTTTATTTTTAGACGTAATGCTGCTGTACTCTGAATAGACTATAGTATAGTGTAAACATAACTTATTTGCACTAGGAAACCAAAAAATTCATGTGACTTGCTTTATTGTGATACTCACTTTATTGCAGAGGTCTGGACCTGAACCCACAATATCTCTGAAATGTGCCTGTGTTCCTTTTTGGTTTTATAGGGATGTTTGTAGGGTAGAGTTGAAATTTTTTTTACAAACCAAAAGAACTTAGAAACTCAGTTGTCAGCAGATATTTTGGAGGCCTTCCTTTACTGACTCTCACACAGTTCCGCATCCCACGCTTCCTTGATGCTTCAGAGTTCAGGGGACAGATCAAGGAACATCCTACAGTTTATCACCCAGCCAACCGTTGTAATTATTTTTTTCCCAAGGCGTTTGATTGGAGGTTATATTTTTGTGTGATAGCTAGAATATTCTTCTTTGAAACTTGACTGCCACAAAGACTTGCTTTTAAATCCTTTTTAACAAAGATGCTATGGGGTAGAAAGAAGGGACGACCTATAAGAAAAATAAGCGTAATAGTAATGTTAGCCACTGGTATTTATTGAGCATGTACTATGTGTCCAACACTGTACTAAGCTCTTTCCATAGGTTATCTCATTTAATTGTTCCAATGACCCCGTGAGGTGCTGTTGTGGGTTGAATTGTGTCCCTCCAAAAAGAATATGTGGAAGGCCTAAGCCCTGGTATCTCAGAGTTCGACTTTATCTGGAAATAGGTTCTTTTCAGATTTAACCAAGTTAAGATGAGGTCATCAGGGTGGGCTCCTATCCAATATAACTGATGTCCTTATTTGGGCACAGACACAGATATGCACAGAGGGAAGCTGAGGTAAAGACATACAAAGAGAACACTGTGTGACAACAGAGATTGGACTGGTGCATCTACAAGCCAAGGAATACCTAAGATTGCTGGCAAACCACCAGAACTAGGAAATGGCAAGGACTTCTAGCCTCTAGAACCATGACTCAATACATTTCTGTTGTTTTAAGTTGCCTAGTTGTTGGTACATTGCTATGGTAGCCATAGGAAATTAGTACTGGTGGGTACTTTATTATTACAGGGGAGCAGCTTTGAGCTGCTGGGAGGAGAAAAGTATAGAGAGCAGAGCTTTTTCCAGTTTTAGTACTTGGCACAGCGCAGCACCTTGACCAGTAGAAAAAGAAACTTGAGAAGATAGATAAGCAGTGTGCCTCAGCAAGACCCTGCCCGCAGCAGCATAGAAACCTATTTAGCAAACATTTGGATATGGGTGGGGCCACCAAGGATGAGGAAGACAGGTGCCTCCCCCAAGGTACTTAGTGAGTTACAAGAGAGACAAAGACAGAGGGAAGCATGTCAGTTTCCTTGATGAATGTCCAGCATTTCTTGTTAGGTTATCTGAAGCTGAGTGATGAAGTAGACTGGGCAGTGGGAGAAGTCGTACGGTGTCCCAGCTTCCCACCCAGACACGGCCTCAGCCCGGTGCCTGTGGCTTTCTCCTGTTTTCCTGTTCACCATTATTACTATTATATATATTTTTTATGAAGGTGGGATGGGGGTGGCACTGGTAAGGAAATGTAGGCTGGAGAATGCTTTCCATCTTTGATCTGAAGTGGTGGAGTTGAATTAAAATCTCCCAAAGGGGAAAACACCCCTTTGGCTTTCCTCTGCCCATCTCAGCCACTACCCAGGACAGAGCTGGGAGAAGGTGTGGAGAGAAAATCTTAGCTGAACATGGATAAAAGTCTCTTTGGTGCTAGATTTCTTAAACTGACTTTTAAGGGGGGGTAGATACGCTGATGTGGGGCAGGGACTCTAGCCAAGGGTTTTGGGGGATGGGACGCACAGCTGCAAAGCAACATGGGTGGTGATGTCCATAGGTCCAGAGCTGCTCTGAACTATCCCTTGGGCTCACCCTTCAAGTCCCCTGTCCTCTGTCCTTCAAATCCAGCGTCAGATGAATCATGGTATTCTGGTAGAATGGTGTTAGGGAAGGAGTGATCAAGGTTTCTGGATGAAATTGTTAACCTTTGCTTTAGACCCCTCCTACCACTCTACTCCCCTGGTCTTTGAGGCTATGTAGAATGTGCAGGCTTCTTACCTATAATACAAGATTTGGGGAGTCAGAAATTACTCTTTACTGGATTGCTGAGGGTTAGAAATGAAAGTAAGTGAGGATATGGAGAAAATGGAAACCATTTTATAGTGTATTTTATTCCCTGCGGATTCCCTACTGGACATTTTAATTAAAATCTAATGGGACATTCATTCTAAAAAGTTCGGATCCCTGAATAAATTAATTTTAATTCCCACCATTCATTCAGAGTAAATGCTTTTAGAGAGATGTCTTTATAAAGTAATATAGAAATGGATAGTTAGAAAAATAGAATTTCCTAGCTCATTGGTAGCCCATGCTGTTAGTAAAGGACTGCTCCCTGTGGTACATTACTGCTGATTACTTTTTCCAACTCTAGTTCAATGACTCAAGCCAAAATCTCCATCATTTCCCTTTGGAGACTGTTACACAGCCCAGCAGACATCCTATTAAGGAACTTCTGATTTGCAGAGGAAAAGGAAAGTTTTAAAGTTGAGATTAAGAAGGAAGGTGATTCATGGTCCCAAAGGGAAAGGGCCCTAGAAATTTTAAGAGATGGTCCACAGCTGCCACTG
Source organism: Daubentonia madagascariensis (assembly GCA_023783475.1). NCBI lineage: Eukaryota > Metazoa > Chordata > Mammalia > Primates > Daubentoniidae > Daubentonia > Daubentonia madagascariensis. Next base: position 18,604,149 of record JAKFHU010001815.1, on the reverse strand, counting down.
TTTCCTTTGGGGACACACACACTCACCAAGTAGCTGCGGAAAGTCAGCAGGGCGTGTGGATAGGCACACACTCACTTAAAAGAATGACAGAGGAATCAGTAACTTGGAGTCAAGCTCAGCTGTGGATAAAAAAAGGTGTAGACTTCTAATTACTGTAGTGTGGAAGTTGAAATGTAAAAATTTGCCTGTCCTGAGCACATTTGGAGTTTATGATTCAATATTCAAGAAGAACATAAAAGTGGCAATTGCTATCGTTGGGGCAGGAAATGACTCAAGACCAAAAGGAAGGTTTCCATAGATGCAAAGTCAAGGTGAGAGTAAGTTCTGCCACAGGAGATGGGAAGAACACAATGATAGAGTCAGCACCGTCCCCCAAAGTTCTAACAACAGGAAACATTGCAAAATAGTAAAAATGAAATATGGAGTCAAAGGATATCAATATTACAAAATAAAGAACATTCCATGATTAGGAAAATTTTTTCTTCCAACTATTGTACTGTGTCCCGTTATGACCAGGCAAGTTCCTGGCCATCAGGCTTCACTGTCATGATTTACAACTCTGTACTGCTTTTTTTATAGTATGGTCTCTTGACATGGAAAAATCAATATTTCTCTTCTCTTTACACTCTGTAACACCTACTGTTTGAATCATTCATTTGACATTTGCAGTCTTTAGGAGACCTGTTTACTATTGTGTGTTTTTGGTGGATCAAACTCTTTTACTGTCTTTTTATTTTTTACTGAGACATCTTCAGGGGCACAGAGCTTCCTATAAAGATGCCTTTGGTTCTTCTGGTGAGGGGTAATTCTGTAGTACTGCTCATCCTCCCCTACCTCCACCGAATTCCTCTTTAGGGATTCAAATGAAGCAGCCTCCACTCTCTACAAGCACCTTTTATATCCAAAAGGGCTCATGGAATGGGAGCTTTAATTGAAGGATAGAAGTGGCTAGGAAGATAGAGACCATTTGTGAGGAAGGGAGGTTTAAGAAAGGAAGACGCTGTACTGAGGAAGTTAGTTGTAAGATACAGGCACGAGAAAGTGTTGGTTACTTGGAAGGGAAGAAGCATAAGATGGAACAAGAAGAACCTCTTTTAATGGAGAAGTTTTGTCTGAACCTGGTGAGGCAATGGTACATTTCTGGTGTCTGACTTGGAACATCTGGACCCTGAGTACAAGCTCAGCAAAAGTTTATGTTTGGGCCTGAATTTTGTCATTTGTAAAATTGAAAGAAAATAAGGATTCCACCTAGGACACACTTCTCCAAGTAACAGCCCTTCCTTTTTTCTCATTATCTTTGGGTTCTGATGGATTCTGAAACTCTTGGGTAGCTCTCATAATCCTAATTCTTCTGGGTATTTAGCACATCCTGTGTTGCCTTATTGTTTTTTGTTTTGTTTTGTTTTTGTTTGCGCGTGTATGTGGCTCTACTTTTAGATTGTGATTTTCCTGAGAGAACACCTCCCACGATATGCAGAACTGTGTGTCCTTTGGGGGGATGACCATGTTAGTAGAGTTCTTTTAAACGAGACTTTCCAGCGGGCATGGTAGCTCACACCTATAATCCCAGCACTTTGGGAGGCGGGAGGATCGCTTGAGGTCAGGAGTTTGAGACCAGCCTGGGCAACATCGTGAAATCCTGTCTCTACAAAAAATTTAAAAAAATTAGCTGGGCATGGTGGCATTAGTTTTTGAGCTAACTTTTAAATCTTAACTGCCCAGATCAGTCTGCTCTGTTTTCTTGAAGTTTTCTAGGGCATTTGACTAATTAGAAAACCTCTTTCTATGGTGCATGAGCAAATGTTGTCTTCTAAAATAAGATGTCGTTTCACGTTAATCTCGTTGTCCTTCTCCGGAAGTGCAGTGACTAAAAGCTGTGTGGCCGCCCTTGTAAGATGTGATCACTCTGGGCGGGTCCCCAGGGCTTACTGCCCCACGTGGACAGACAGAACTGTTTTCAGCTGTTTGAGGAAACCAGGTCCTAACATCAGGTCCTGCTGTGGTAGCTGTAGAATCCACCGCATGGATGGGGACAGCAAACCCCCTTGGTTGAAATGATCGTTCAGTCTTTCACGGTGGCCTGAGAAAGAAATATGGTAGGGATAAAAAAATTACAAAAGGGAAGAGTTTTTTCCTATGCTGAATTGATAACTTGAGTTGATATAATCAGTAACACGCATGCAGTTTCTGGTACTTAAAAGTATGATCCCAAATAATATTTAAATGAAGCTTTGTGTTTAAAAAGCTCACTGCGGGGGATAATTGTGTCAGACTTAATTAAATGACTCAAAAATCTCTATAACCTCTGCATTACTGTTCCTAAAAATATAATACAGATAGAGGCATCTTAGGGCTTTGTTAAGACAATTAATTCTCTAATTTTGGTTGCTAATAATTAATGCTGAGCTTATTGCTTTCTAGCCCATACTGGTTTCCACTGTACTCCAGTGTGTACTTGAATCTTTATTCTGTGGATATTCCCCTTTCCTAAGAAGAGCTATGAGCCACTGCTAGCCCGGAAATATGGCGACGGCTGTTCTGGCCAGGTGCTGGCTTGCTGTCCAGCCTGGCAGCATCCCTTCTTCTGGGTTCTGTGAGGTGGATGGATCCCCCGAAGCCGGGCGTGGTGGTCCATGCCTATAGTCCCAGCTACTTGGGAGGCTGAGGCGGGAGGATCTCACCAGCCAGGAGTTCAAGGCTGCAGTGAGCTATAATCACACCACTGCACTCTGGCCTGGGTGACAGAATGATACCCTGTCTCAAAAAAAAAAGCAAAAAAGAAAGTGAATCCGCTGGCCCCAAGGAGATTTGCAGGGACAAGCACAAATATGGGGATGGGATGGATGGGGTTTGTGTGAGCAAAGGGTGGCGGAAGGTGTCCTTTCTACTCATTCTCTTTATTTTCCTTTTCCAATTTTCAGGGCAGTGTTCTGGGTGCATGTGCATATTCTTATGCATGGGTGTATAGTAAGCTGGGAGAGATTACTATACACTGTACACTCAGGGAGAGATTTTCTCACTTCCGAGAGAAAAACTCTCATTCAACAAATATTTATCGTGCATCTGCCACGTGCCAGGCACCCTGATAAGTCTGGAAGAGACAGCAGGGAACATGGCCTTGACTGTGTGGAAATTAACCTCTAGCCAGGTGGGTACGCGCCAGAGCTGGACTCGTTCTGGGCTGGAGACCATTCTTAGCTTTGGCTAGAGAGCTCGCCTTAAGAGTGCTGTTTGTCTTTTCATTATTTATTGTAATTATTCTTCCTTAAGCTGAACAATTAGGTGGGAACACCTCAGTCCTACTAGCAGTCCTCAGTGGAGTCCGACTGGGCACATTCTTGACTTGTAAATTCTAGTCATCCGAGCCATCGATCAGCTTGGCATTTTAATTGCACTGCTGCCAAAAAATTGTTTAGCCAAAGGCCCTGCTCAGGTCTGCAGGGAAACAGAACAAAATACATGGCTCCTGTTTACATCCTCCGGCCTGAGCCACCCATTTCTCTGTGGCGGTCAGGATTTCCTCAGGAAGCTTTCCTAGGGGAGGGTGGGCCAGGGTTAACCAGGATGTGATTACACACCCCCCTGCCCTCTGGAGCTGGCTGAGGTCAAGGCCAGATCTGTATCTGGACCTACCCTCTCCAGTCTGTCAGTTTCAAGGCCAGTTCTCCTGCCCCAGATTGGGGTGGGGTCTTTGGTGGGCACAGACCAGGCTCCTCTCCTCTTGCCCTGGATTCCTTGTCCCATTTCATGCTCTTGCACGCAGTGCTGGGGTAAAGAGCCAAGAGGGGTGGGCACCCCTCAGAGGCCTCCAGAGCCTGGGCAGCTGCAGCTGTGTCAGTGTTTCAGAGTCACAGCTTTTCCCATGGGGCCCGTGGGTGGGGTCACTCAGGGCTGTGGGGTCAACTGTGAGCCCAGCCTCAGGAAGAAATGATGAAGCTGAGGATGTCACAGTTTGTCTGGCTTGACCAAGTCCCTGACCATATGTTTCCTTATATGCGGTTAAGTGAATTATTGAGCTGTACACTCGCCCTGTGCATCTCAGGAGTATGGTTAACTCACAGTGAGTTTTACTTAAAAACATAATAGGGGAGGGGTTACTTTCTGTGGAAGGGCCTGGTAGGTGGCTTTATAATTTTTAAATAAACGGTAAGTTTAGCTTAAGTTTGTTACATACCTAACAGAGGTAAACCCCGTACTTCTGGGGGGTGAAGCCAGATTTTGGAGTAGGCAGGCGTGGATTTGAAGCCTGGATCTGCTTAGATTAGCCACGTGACAGTGGGCATGTTTGCAACCTCCCTGAGTGTCTATGCCCTCAGTGGTGTGGCACAGTTAGTAAAACCTACATTAAGTCTTACACGTTTTAAGTGCCATGACATGCAAGAATACCTGACACGTAGCGTAGGTATATAGATGCTCAGTGCATGTTAATTTTGCCCCTAACACTCCTCCCATCCATCCAAGCACCCCCACCCCCACCCCACACACGCCTCGTTCAATTTTTTATCTGACATAGATACAGGAATCCTCCTGGGCTCTGAATCCACAGGTGTCAGGAAGTCAACAGAAAGTGTTCAGCTTGTTTTACCAACTTGATCGAATGCAACAAAGGCAAATAATTTTCAAGGCATCCATAAGATTTGTGAAGTGGCATGCTGTCTCTTAGTCTGGAAGGTATGGATCCGTTCAGTTGTTAAGCTTTTAGTAAATGCCTGCCTTGTGCGACCTTGTGGTGGCACTGCAAAGAGTCACAAAGGGAGAAGACACCAGCGTTGGCCTGGCAGAGCTAATGCCTGTTGGAGAGAATGCCTGAATGTGTGTAAGTGAAACAGATAGAAGTCAACTTGTGCAAGGTGGAGAGACTGCCCATATGTTCAGGGAACACAGAGAAGAGGAGGCCCCTGCCTTTAGCTCCACCCCCTGCTAGGAAAGGGGAAAGGGCCGTTTTGGAAGCTGGGTTGGTTTGTCATGAGTCTCTGGGACTTCTAAGACTGTTTTTATCTGTAGTCATATCTGCTTCGCACATTGAAACTGTTTCTACCTGGACAAAGGTAATTTTGTTAAGATGCAGGAAAATTTTTGAAGATGACAATCTAAGAGTTGATCATGATAATCCATTAAGCTATAAGCAATAATAGCAATTGTTAATGGTAAGAGCAATCATTTCTTGAGTTCTGGGTGTCAGAGGCTGTCCTGAGTGTTCTACATTGATTATCTCCTTTATTTGGCAGCATTGCAAATAATACCCAAGACAGGTACCTCTGTCTCCAAGGCACAAGAAATTTAATGTTACTTATGGTCAGAGCCTGAGATCTTAACCACTTCACTATACTGGCTCTTCTCTTTCCTTGACAAAAATATCCAAACCAAACAAACAAAAATAAACCAAGGAAAACACCCCACAAAAATAGATAAATAATTTGTTAATAACAAATAGCATTTTTTCTCTTTTGTGAATGGCAGGTAGGGGTAAGGAAGGGTAGAAGGATAGATCAAGCGATCTCTCCAGTGTCCCCTACTATACAAATTATTCTGTGGTCTTTTGAGTCTATCTGTATATCTTTTAAAAACACAATTGTGGAGTATGGATGCAATCCAGTGCAACTCTTGAGACAAGTAGGTGATTAACCATCATTGGAGATTTAAAGGTGGTTGGCAAGGTTGGGAATCAGAAGGATATTTACACAGAAGTCATCTGCGGAAAGTTTTGAAATATTAGTCCCAGCATTCCAGTCCTTGAGTTATCCCTGTGTGAACACACTGGGTTGAAATGTCTTGAGCTCACGCCTTTCCTTTTTATGTCTTTTAACAGCATCATCTTGGTTTTCTCCTATTAAATTCTTTCTCTGCTTTGGAGTTTATTTATGGTCTTATGTTTTTTCAAAAATATGTTCTGACCTAATAAGGTATTGAAATATGTTTCTTATATAAGAAGTGAAATTTTATCTTGAAAAACAATTCGATGAAGTCTATTTATTACCTGGTGCCTCATGCTTAGTAGCTTCCTGCTAGTGATTTCCTTGAATGTTGCTGTCAGAATACCAGCCTCATGGAACTGTACGTTTCAGGAATGGCTAATCCCCTCCTTCCTCTGTGTTTTACCTTCTAGGGACTTTGCTGTCACAGAGGGGAATGGATAGAGAGGGGCTAATGTTGCGGGGCTAATTTTGAGGAGAAAGTGAAGTGAGGTTGAAATTAATTGACTGATCTCTTTTTAGGCATTTTCTGAGTTATTTCCATGGAGACACAAGTCGGCTTTTCTGCATTTTAGCCAGAGTCTTGTCAAGCCCCCATGGCCACTCTTGTCTGTAGGCAGGTGGGTACAGACCTGACCTCAGTCTGTACCTCAGTCTAGGCCCAGAGCCAAGATGCCCTTTGGGTTGAGGGTGCTCCAAAGTAAGGAAGAGCAGCAACAGGAAGAGGGAATCTTCTACTCTCCAGGTTTCCCACCGTACCTGCCTGCTGTGATCCAGGAGGAAGATGAAGTACCTGCCATTCATTGGATGACAGTTAACTTTAATGGCCTTTTGAGAATCTTTTTTCCTGTATTTGTGGCCCAGGTTTGGTCTTGCAGGTCAAAGGTCTTATTCTGGGATATTCATTAACAGAACCATTCTCCCCATTAGTAGTTATTCACAGAACTTTTTCTCTAAATGCAGTAAGAAAAAATTGTCCAGAGTTATCAGTCTAGATCATTTATGATGTGGATATACAGAATTCCTGGAGAGATAGTCCTTGCTCATTTTTAAAAAATGGAATAGTGCAAATACTTCTTTTCTGATTTTGTGAAATTGTTTAAATTGCAATTACATAAGGAAGCACACCACCACCTTACCCTGAATCCAGAAACACTGGCATGTAAAAACCTGTTTCTGCTGCCATACTCTTTCACTTGCAGACTTACAGACTAGAGCCGGTTCTTTATAAGGCTTGTCTATGGAATGAAATAAATTTCCTTTGGTAGTGGCTAATTTGCAATATTATGCTTACTACATTTGACTTTCTCACATATATAAAACTAATAAACTGCATAAACACACAAGTGCTAAGTGTTAGAAGCAACACCTCTTAGGGGTTTGTTTTTAATAAGCTTATGTAATTAACACCTTGAACTATATTCCATTTGTTTCTTTTGAAACCATACAAAGAGAACAGGATGGTACACATGCATAAGGCACCAGCATAGTTAATATTGGCTTTTTAATTTATAATGAAGTCATGGGTGTTTTAGAAGTTAAAACTTGCTGGTTACTTTCAAGTCTGAGAATCAAAGAGTAGGTATGTTACTTGGAAGAAATTTAAAGCATAAAGCAATATATGAATTGTTTATATTCATCTCCCACGGGCCTGAGCACAGTGCCTGGCACAGTGCTTGTTGATTGATCATTTTATATTTTCTACTTTTTTGTTCATTCATTCAGTGCATTTATATTGAGAGCCTCCTAGGCACTGTCCTAAGCACTGAACAAAACTTAGAAAAATCTTGGCCATCCTGGACTTGACATTTTAGTTGGGGGAGGGAGACAATAAAAAAGATAAACAAGTAATATGCAAATTATTTTAGATGGTGAAAAGAGATAAGAAGAATTATAAGGTAGAGAGTGGGCTTAGAGATTGTGCATACAGGGGAGGGAGGTTGCAATTTTAGATAGGATGTCCCTTGAGAAGAGGGTATTTAGGTAATGTCTGCAGAGGGTGAGGGCAGGTAATGGTGGGAAGAGCTGAACAGGCAAGAGGGGGACAAGTTCAAAGCCTGGCCAAAGGCTGAGTGCATCTGGAGTCCTACTGCAAGGTGGCCAGTGTGGCAGGGTGGCGAGCCAGGAGAGGTTCGAGGGAGGGGTGCTCAGTGTGATAAGACATTTAGGTCACCCTGGGGACTGTGGGCTTTACTCTGAATGAATTGGAAACCTGAGTAGGGCTGTTGAGAAGAGGGACGTGGTCTAACTCATGTTCTAACAGGACCTCTAACTTTTGTGTTTCGATGGTGCAGGGAGGGAGTCCAGTATGTGATTTCCCGGTATAAAATTCAGATTCAGTGGTGAACTGCTGTGCTCTGTGAATAGATGCCATCCAGAAAGAATCAGCACTTTTTTTTTTTTAACTAGGTATCTTGATAGTACATTTAATTTTCTTTGTAGGCTTTCCCCCATAATGTGGCAAACAATTAAAAGAAAAATATTTGTCCTATCCACATCCCAGAGAAGAAAGTGAAATTGCCCTTTTTTATAGGGCAGTTGAGAAGCATAAAAAAGTTTGGGTAGGTGGTAGGCATGTTTTAACTAGTTCATTTCTTCTTATGAAATTGTTTCATTGTAAATCCAAGAACATGAATGGGAAAGAGGGGAGTATGTCCAGGCAATAAAGTGGACCAGTAAAACTGTTAATCAAGATGTGACTGTTGAGTTAAATGTTGAATTAAAAATGTTAATTCTTCTATGAAATGAATTGCTCTTTCAAAAAAGTATACATTAGACATCTAAACATCTAAACATTAGATGTCAATGAAAAAGCCAGTGGTGATGTTAGTAAATTCTCAGCTTGTGAGCAAATTGAAAAAAATGGATATTTTCATCATTGCAACAATTGACTTGGTAGAATGGTGTGAAGTCATTGTAGACTTTTTAAGATCTCCTAGGCAGAAAAACACTGTCAAGCATACATTGTAACCCTGTATTGAGTGGGGTACAAACCAAATACTCTCAACTTCCGAGATGTTTTTATTTTTTAAAATAAATTTTATCGTGTGTATTTGAGGTTTACAACAAGATGGTATGGGATACATATAGATACATACAAACACATTTAGATAGTGTAATAGTTCCTATAGTGAAGCAGATTAATATATCTATCGTCTTACATGATTACTTTTTTTGGTGTGTGACAAGAGTAGCTAAAATCTACTTCTTTAACAAAAATCCCTAATATAATACAAATTTATTAACTTCCAATGTGTTTTTAATCTACGAGTAAGAACAGATCCATGTGCTTGGATGCTTTGTCAGAACACTTTCACATTATATTCTTGGCAAAAGTAAAAAAGTCTTTTATGATGAAAATTGAGATCATCTTGAGGGGAAGTGATATAGTTAGGAAAGAACTTTTCTCTCTGAAGGAACTGAAATGAAAGGATGGCCATCATGTCATATATAATATTTTATATAGTTACATCTGCAGATGGATGTATAGATGGACAGATACATAGATATAGGTGCAGATAATACTCAGGTACGTGCCTGGGACAAGAAGAATAATTTTGTTGGGCTGGCATTCTCTAAATCTGATTTTTCCTATATGATATAGATCAGAATGTGGTACAGGATAAAACCAACAGATTGCCCCTACACCTGACACTCACAAGCCGGCCCTTGAATCCCTAAATGGAATCCTTAGTGCAGTGATTGCTGTAGTGAGACTGGCCTAGGGACCAGGGAGTTCTTCAGAAGGGCAGATGCCAGAAGCTGAATCATGAAACAGGCTTGGGGAGGGTTAGGTGTGTAATGAAGAGTTGTTATGGGATCGCTTGGCGTTTCTCCAGGGCAGTGGGTAAATTGATTTCTGACTTTCGAAAGATACCACCCAAGTGGTATCTGAAGGGCTCTAAAATAGTTTAGAGTAAATAGAAACAAGCAGGTTTCCCTTTAGCCTCTGGACAGGCCTTATTGTAGCTGCACATTACCACAAAGGGAATAAGCATGTTTTCTGTGATCACAGCATTGCTGTTGTATAATGTTTGTTTTCTCACAACATCCGAACCAGTGGAGGGAACCTGTGGCATTCTGGGTGTGTCTTCCTCTAGTCTCACTGCTGGGGGCGGAGTGTTGAGCATTCACCACACGAGTTCCTGGCATGTTCAGTGCCTTTCTATACAGTCTGTCTTTTTTCTTTCTTTTTTTAATTCCAGATGGGGTCTCACTCTGTTCTTTGGGCTAGAGTGCAGTGGTGTCATCGTAGCTCACTGCAACCTCAAACTCCTGAGCTCAGGCGATCCTCCTGCCTCAGCCTCCCTGGTAGCTGGGACTACAGGTGCGCTCTGCCACACCCGGCTAATTTTTAAATTTTTTTGTAGAGATGGGGTCTCACTGTGTTGCCCAGGCTGGTCTCGAACTCCTGGCCTCAAGTGATCCTCTTACCTCAGCCTCCCAAAGTGCTAGGATTACAGGTGTGAGTCACTGCACCTGGCCCTATATAGTCTATCTTTGTTTCAAAGTCTTAATTGCTTTTGTTTGGGTCAGGATATGAGAAGATTGTGAGATTTTCATGACTTTAATTAATCCCATTGAACCAGGGAACTTTCCTTTTGTTCTTTTTGGTGTAAGAAACGTCTTTGGATTCCAACAAGATCTATGACCCAGAATATATTTAGAATTTTCAGCAATGGCTGTGCATGCTGGCTATAATCCTGCTCTGGGAGGCTGAGGCAGGAGGATTGCTTGAGCTCAGGAGTTCAAGACTAGCCTGAGCAAGAGCAAGACCCCATCTCTACTAAAAATAGAAAAATTAGCCAGGTGTGGTGGTGTGCGCCTGTAGTTCCAGTTACTCTGGAGGCTGAGGCAAGAGGATCACTTGAGCCCAGGAATGTGAAGTTGTGGTAAGCTGTGATGACGCCACTGCACCCTACACAGGGTGACAGAGCGAGACTCTCTCTCACAAAAAAAAAAAAAGAATTTTCAGCAATAAGCAGAAATAATTAGAAATCAGTATTTCCTGTACTTTAATTTGGGAGGCTTGATTTCTTGTCTTCTGAGACAATTCACTGAAAACCCTGGGTCTTCAGTTACTATTTATTCATTTTTAAAATAAAGTTATCAAAGGAGATCATATTTAGGGCCCTTCCCTGTATTGAAGTTCTAGGTCTTTGGGTTTACAAAAAATTGGAATTCTGTGCCCCTCGTGTGATATAACCTGGTTCCATCAAATAATAGGGGAAATTTTTGCCTTCCTGTTTGGAGGAGTGATGATGTCCATTTCGTGAGTGCTTACTGAGTGCTGGATGATCTGCTAAGGGTTTACAGGTACCATTTTATTTAATCCTATTACTACCTGCAGGGCAGCTATGTTATGTTGTTACTGTTTTACAGATGAGGAAAATGAGGTTGTGCAAGGTTAAGTCCCTTACTCTGGGTCACCAGCTCGTAAGTGGCAGAGCAGGGTTCAGACGAAAGACTTTCTGAGCCCTTGGCTGGAGCTCTTGTGATTCTTCCTCATGCAGGCCAGACTTATTCCAGGAAGCTTCCCTGTTTGGTTGTGGCCATCCCTGAAAAAGGGGAATAACATCCAGTGGTTGTTGACCCTGTCTGCACTGTTGAAATGCCACAGCCTTTTCTATGACAAGTGGGAGGGGGTCTCCTGCTGGGGATCACAGAAACAGATACCATGGCAGTGGTTCTCTTAGGGTCACTTTATTGGTGTCAGCAGCATTAACAATTCACAGCTGGACAGAAATATAATAAAACAGAGCTGGCCAAGGTCTGGGTGAGCTTCCTGGATGAAATCCGCATTTGTTAGGGGGTTTTCCAGCTGGTAAGGGACAAGGTGCTATCAATTCGCAGGTGCCAACGGAGTGTCCTGTTAAGAAGTTTTTATGTGGAATGCAAAGCTAATGAAATGGGGCCACTGCTTCCAAAATCTCTGTTGTTTGGTTGTCACTGAAGTGTACGGCAGGGAGTTTAGTGCTCTATTTAAAGCAAAGAGCTTGGGCTCTATCTCCCTGCCTAAATATCCTCTGTGGCCATTGGATTCATGAGGAATACCCAAACCTGGGTTCCTTCTTGTCTCCCCAGCCCCCTGTCCTGCCACACCTCTGCACTTTGATTCTTTATCCATCAGGGTAGCTTTTCCTCTTGGAACAGGTTAGGCTATCTCCTGACTCAGGAATTACATTTGTTGTCCCTGCAGCCTGGAGCTGTACCTCCCACCTCTATCCCCCAGTTCTTCATTTGTTATTGTTTCTAAGGATATACTTTGTGTTTCAGGGTCTCACTAGTCTGTATTGCTGTTAGTGGGGACAGGGAGGGTGACTAAGAGCTCATCATTATATGTAAGAATGCTACTTTAATGGGCAGTCTTGCCTATTCATAGTTGCTGAATGAATTTTATGGCACTCTCAGGAAGGGGAGAGATCAGCCCCAGTGTCTTCTATCCATCCATTCATCCATCCATCTGTCCTTTCATCCATCCATCCATCCTTCCATCCATCCATCTTTCTATCCATCCATCCTTCCACCTATGCTTCCATGCATTCTTCCATCCACCTATCTATCCATCCAGCCTTCCATCCATCCATCCATCCATCCTTCCTTCCATCCATCCATCCATCCATCCATCCATCCATCCATTCATCTATCCATTCATTCAATAGATAGTTCTTAGGTAACTGTTAAGTGTCCAGAGTTGCGATGGTGTTAGGTACTGAGGTTGCAAAAATGAATAAGACCCAGTGCCAGCTTTCAAAAACTCTAAAGTCTCCCGGTGACAACAAGCTCATAAACAAATAAGCCACATTTTATAATAAAATTTTACAATGAGATACTTCCAGTGTGTACAAAAGTAGAGAGAATATGTTCAAGAGCTCCTATATTCCTTCAACCACTGCAGTTTTCCATCACTGCCCATCTTGTTTCATCTCTGTCTGCACTCATTATCTCTCCTAGTCCCAGTGTTTTGAAGCAAATCCCAAGCATCATGTCAAGGCATTTGTGTGTGAAATGAGGAATGTGTGATTTACCTCAATGCAGAAGGACAGGTGCCAGGCAACAACCATTTTTTAGGTATTACCTGTCAGTTCTTAAACATGTGGAATTTTGACAACAGTACCAAGAAACTGTTTAATCAACTTTAGCTGTTTAAAAGTGAACGGTTACAGCATGGTACCTGCTGTCAATTTGGACTCCTGTGTCTCGCCTGAAGGACATCAGCCAGAGTCAAGCTCAGTCTGACTCCACGTACGATCACACTTTGTGGTTCTCTGCTCAAGCTGTGGCAGAATTTAATTCTCATAAAACACAACAAACTGCAATATTGTACATCATCTTAACCACATTCCTAGAAATTTCAGGATTGTTCTGAGATTGATATATTCATTTCCAAAATTCTAGTAATATCATAGTCAGATTTTTATTGGTCAAATGCTTGAAAATGCCCACATTTTCAGGTTTATGTGCCAAAGGCAGCCAGAGAAAACCCAAAGTGTGATTCATACTCATCAAAATCTGTGAATCTGTTCTAAAATTGTGACTTCATTCACACCCAATTAGCTCTGCTATTCTTTCCAAATCTGATACTGTTAAGCTCAGGGCAGCTTAGAAATGGAAAATGAGTTCAGTCTAAAATTGCCACCTGCTAAATCCAAATGTCCATTTTAGTTTGAATCTATACTTGTACTTTAAAGAAATAAATAATCAATGTACACAATCTTTTCTATGCATTTTCAGGTTCTTAGGGTTCTTGCGCAATACTCTTTTGAGCCACTGATAGCCAGCAGATTGGACTTTTCAGAGCCAAAGAGATCTTATATTAAGCAAACAGCTTAGTAAATCCCTTCAAGTTCTCGTGACTTAACCATATGACTGCATTAAAATAAACTAATGACTACACTTTGGTCTTCTGTCTAGTAATAATAAACATTCATGTTTCTTGATTTTATATTGTATACTTAGCACCTAGTGCAGCATGCAGAACGTAGTAGGTGTTTAGTAAATATTATTTGAATTAGGGAAATAACCTATAAACTGTTGATGATTGAAGGCCATAAACACAAGCAAATTTTATAGCCTTCATCACTTTCTTCATCGCACATGACAATCAACGTGATGTACAGAGGTGCCGGCTTATACTCTCTGCATGTGGGAATGTGGGGGAGGCCTTCTTTTTGACCATTGATTATAGCTACTCCTCTCCGTGCCCAGGAAACTGAGTTTGTTCATACTTAGACTGAGCTCTTCAAATTCCTTCCCAACTGGATTACTAGTTCATGCAGAAAATTTTGGTAATAGCATTTTTGCTAAAAATCTCAAGCCTTTCAAATCCTAGGGTTAAGCAGGCCACATTGGGCCTGATGGGGGTAGATGGGAGGAAAAGATGTGTCTGATTCCATCCTACCACAGGTGACATTTCCCCAAGGCAGCAGAGAGTATGGGAAGAGAACGATGTAGAGGACCCTGGGAAGCATCTGTGTTTGAGGGTAAGCTGAGGAGGAAGGGTTGAGAGGGACCAGGAGACCGGAGGAGGTGAGGTTCTAAAACAGAGAAAGTGGGAGAACCCCCAGGGCTGCAGCCTGAGAGGTGATCTCCATCGGTGACTTTCAAGCTTTTGTCCCAGATTCACGGGAAGGAATATATTTTACACTGTGATCCAGTACAGTAATACATAACTTCATGAGATGTGCTCTAGCATTTTCCATTCTGTTCTGTGCTCCTCTATGCTGTGCCATGCTGTGTAATATCATTTAACCAAATGCTGGTCTCAAATGTCTAAATCCATCTGAAGTCCCTGTGGTGGCTTGTACCGAGTTAACCCTTCCCAGTATGGCTCTGGGTTAAGGACAGCCACAAAAGATACCTTGTGTGAGGAATGGGGGCTGGAAATGAAACAGCAGCAGCCGTGTTTTTAGACCCTGAAGGTTGGCAGAGGGTGCCAGGCGGCTCACACATGGTGTCACCGATCTCCTGGCTTACGTTGCTGGCATGAGGCGGTGCCGGAACCCACGGCACCCCCAGGACCTCTCAGATCTCCTCCTTCTTTTCCTAGTCCTCAGCCAGGCGTGTGCAGGTCCACTGTGCAGAGCGCTGGCTTCTCTTGAGGGTCACCAGTGGCATCCCAGTCTTGGAGTTGTTGAGAAACAGGTGTGGATTCCAGTGTCCTCGTGGTTCCAGTGTCCTCGTGGGCTCTGTTTCGTTGTCCTTGTTCTCACTCACATCCCGCTTCCTTCCTAACTGCCGGCCTGGTGACCTAGAGTGACTTCAGGTCAGTCGTAGGCGTGGAGGCAGCAGCCTGTATAGGCTGTTTCTGCAGCTCCCATGCCACCCGTCGCAGCAGCGCTTCTCTGGTCCAGCCTTGACCCGTTCAACTCCTGATGGGTCACGGTCTGCAGGGTGAATAGCACCGCACTTGCTTATCCGCTTGGGAATAGGAAGAAACTTCAAACTCTTTATTTATACTTGTTTTTAATTTCACTAAAATGCCTATTTTTGCATGTATTTTAACACAAATAATTGTAGTTATAAATAGAATTGATGTTATTAAGTGCTTATGGTTGTACATAGATGTAATATATAGTCATAAATAAACATACATATATTGAGGAGGTTCCATGCCCCAGTTTTTTCCCTGATATTTTTTCCCCAGACCACTGCTCTAGAAGTGGTTGCTGAGAGAGTTCTGGGAAGGGGGATGTGGTCATTCCTGCCTTCTGTGAGGCCGTTCATTCTCTAGGAGGGGATTTGTGTTAACTGGGACCCACCTATGCCCAATAGTGACACCATGGCCGTGTTTGCCAAAGCAAGAATTAGACATAGGCACTGGAAAATTCTGGGTGTTTTTGGAGAGGGGATGGAAGGTGTGAAGTCAGCCCTGCTTCAGCCACCTGCACGTGGGCGTGCCCCCAGGGCCTTCTCTGGCCGTCAGCATGATCTAATATGTCCCTTTACTGTATGTTTTTAGTTGTTACATGTTAACAACTTTTTCCTAAGACAAACTGTATTCCAGCTCAAACCATCTATAGAAACAGTGGGAATTATACTTCAGAGAAAAATATTTGAGATCCATTATTCAATGAATTTCTCCCGATGACATGGCAGGGTGGGATGATAGAGCTAGTGTGAACAGTGACATTGCACATTGCACGGATTCAATGAGGCTGAACAAGGTATGTAGCAATTTCACCTGAAAGGTTGCTGAAAGTGTTTATCACCTCAAAATCTTTAAACAAACTAATTAAGAGTGAAAACACATTGTGAAGTCATTCAAGAAACCAGTTAGGCTTCATTGTATTGTAGTGATTTCTTTTAGTGGATTTGTCTTGAAAGGAATATAGATGGAGATATATACATATCCACCCCTCTCCAGAACAACAGGGATAACAGAATTTATATTTCACAAATGTACTTCTTATTGTGGACAGAAAAGGTAGAGCAACAATAAATGAGTCAGGAGTCTGTTCTCTTTCTTCCCCTCAACTCTGGGGAGTTAGAGCAACACATTTGAGTTTTCCCTTGGGTCTCTGCCTTTATAGATACATAAAATAGGAGGACCACAAGTTCATTTGCAGCAATTTGCATATAATCTGCATACAACGGATTACGTTGTATCTCCTGGTGTTTTCAAAGAGTTTTTTTTCTTTTTCTTTTTTTCCCCTTTAAGTCTGTCAACATATTCTAAACCATAAATGACATCTGGGGAAAGAAGAGCAAAAATAAAAAAGGTAATGATACAGATGCCTTCTGTTTTTACAGTAATTTTAGTTTTCGAATTTTCCAGAGACAGAAGTGCATTGGGATAAACATCAGAAATACTGTTAAACGAATTGTTGAGAGAACAGTGCTTTCACAAATTGCAACAGCAGTCCGCCCAAACTGAACTGTTTGGTATAATGCCTTTATCACTATATTTTTATGTTGTTTGTTTGAAAAATGAGTGTTCAAGATCGGTGTGCTCTGTGGCTTTGGGGGAAGGTTACACAAGTTTGTCTTCCATTGTGCTGACACTGGTAGTGGGACCAGAGAATTAAATTAAGACTGCACCAAGTGAAATGGATGGTTGTGTGGACAGATGCCTGGTTCTATAATATGAAAAGGGAAGAGAACTTGAAACTGCATTCATGTTTTTTCTTGTTTTTAAAGACAGGGATGGGAAAATTCTTTTTACAGATGACGCAAAATTTCACAATTTACTTTAAAAAATTCTTTTGAGGAAATAAAATCTTCCCCTGTTGCTAAACTTGAACTAATATGGTTTAAGCCTAATGCCTGAGAACCAAAGGGAAAAATAAGAAGTGAAACAGATAAGGCCAGTGATAAACTCTAGGCCAGAACTTTTGAACACTTTAAAAGAAAATTAAAAATTTCAAAAGGAATCTGTTTCAGTGTTTTAATAATGACATTTATTATAATGAATGTAGAGATGATTTAAGGTCTTATTATGGTTAGAAGTTTATTTTGCAACGTGAATGCCTTTTGACATTAGCACTGTAGGGTGTTGAGTCAGACACAGACTTCACATTCTCGCAAGGAAGGATGCACAAGTGTGGTGCTATTGAAACATCAGCTGCATGATTTAAATTTCCTACAGACTCGAGTTGCAAATATTTTTAGTAAAATTTAATATTTTCACTGAGTAGGTCTGTACCTATCTCACGTAAGAACAAGTTGGGTAAAACAGATGCAAAAGTTGTCAGATAGTCCTGAAAGAGTATGGAGTTTTTTTTAAAGCCACTTCTTTGAGGTGTAATTGCCATGTAAAAAGCTGTGCATATTTAATGTCTACAGCTCAGAGATTGGGGATAAGCTTACACCGGTGAAACCAGCACTACCACCAAGGCCATAAACATATCCATCACTTCCCAAAGTTTCCTCCCACCCCCTTTATGATGATTATTATTTGTTTTTTAAGAGCCTGGATTTTGAGTGGATATAGAAAATCATCAGATAGTTTGTTGGTTCCATTTGATTGGGATGTAAAAGTTTCCTTTGGGGGGAATGGCAGACAAGACCTACTTTTAAAAACACACACATTCTTTTACTCTTTTGCCTTTCTCAGCATTTAAGTCATCAAGACTGATGAAAGTGGTAATTATGGGGACTTACTGCACATCTGGAAAGCGATTTGGAAAATGTAAAGGCAGCTATGCCACCCTGTTCTGAATTATTATCCGGAGTGAGCACTGGCTGTTACAGCATACTGCAGGGTGTGAAATGTTGGCTTGCTTTGGCCAGAGTTGAGTTGAACAGCTGCTTTCTTCCTCATGAGCAACAGATACATCTTTCAGGTCTCCAAATTATTGGGGGGAGCTTGAAGTGATTGGGAGTGGGATAGAGAATTTCACTAGTAGGGAAAAAAAAGTTTGATCAGTAGCTTGCAAACTTTATAATCGAAGAGTTGACTTTGAAGATGCTTGTGATACTGTGAAATTTGTACTTGGCCTTAACCTTGTTTACTGGCAAAACGAGTTGGAATCTCTAAAGTGGTGTGTCTTTTTGTATGCTAAAGAGTTGACTGATTGCTGGCCACCCCTAGGTAGCTTCAGGATGGGGGCTGGTCACAAGAAAGACCGTGGCAGGATTACTGGTTGGGAGTTGCAGCCCCACCCCACAACCTCCAAGGAAGGGCTGAAGGTCGAGCCAGTCACCAATAGCCTTTGATTTAATCAATCATGCCTACGTAATAAAGCTTCCCTAAAAATCGGGTTCTGGGCTGAATACTTGGAGGTTTCTGGAGAGGGCAGGGAAGCTCCGAGCCGCTTCCTGCATACTTTGCCCTATGCATCCCTTCATCTCGTGTTCATCGGTATCCTTTGTAATAACCCTTATTATTAACCGGTAAATGTAAGTATGGTGTTTCCCTGAGTTCTGTGTGCTGCTCTAGCAAATTAATCGGACCCAAGGAGGGGATTGTGGGAACCTCTGTTTGTAGCTGGTGTAATAAACAATCTGGAGCTTGCTATTGTGTCGGAAGTGAAGGGCAGTCTTGGAGGACTAAGCCCTCAGTCTGTGGGATCTGACACTATCTCCAGGTTCATAGAATTGGATTGAGGTAGAGAACACCCAGCTAGTGTCCGCTGCAGAATTAATAGCTTGGTTGGTGTGGGGGGGAACCCCCACACATCTGGTGTCAGAAGTGATCTGTGTTATAAAAGTATAGGAGAAATGGAGTTTGTTTTTTTCTGCATTATCAGAATGTTTTTAGGATATATGAGAGAGGAGAGAAAAAGGGGGAAAAGTAGTTTGAACAAAGCTATATAAATATTTGTCTTCTAATTTTTTTCTGGTGGCTTTGATTAATCCAAGAAAACAGTCTGCTCCCACAAATGTGAAAGCTGGTTATTTTTTGAGAGAAACCGGAGGTTGGTTTACTTCGGCGTGGCACTCTGTGTATAAGAGAGTGATTGGTTTCCATTCCGGAACAGGAAGCTGTGTAAGCTATAACCCCTTTAACGAGTTCACTTGGGTATTAGAAGATCTGGACATTGGTTCTATTTTGTCGAAGGTGGCAAGTGTGTTTCATTTTCTGGATGGATGAAGGCAGAAGTTTCTGGGTGAGGATAGCATCAAATCCCTGAGAGACCATGCCAACTTTGAAGAGCCCAGGGTCTTCCAGGGGCACGGGCAGTGGTGGGGATCAGGTCTGTAACTCAAAAAGTTGCTCCCCTTTGCCCTCAAACTCACACTAAGAAGGGAGCTCCTTTGACTTTTGTTCCCAATATATGCTGGGGAAAGGAGCTAAGAAAATGTGACTGCTTGAGGTGAACAGGGATGGTGAGGGCTTTGTTTCTTTGAAGTGTAAGTGTAAATATCCCTAGGTTAATCAGGGTGGGTGCCCTGATGCTGAAGATTGCCCAGTTCCCTTTGTCCTGGGGACTGCCCAGGTGCTTCCTTGAGTGGCCCAGGCAGCTGTGGGATCAAGCCCTGGTACTTTGCCTTCCTAGTCATGGCTGTTAGTAGCTGGTAGTCAGAACAGATGACCTCATGGGAGCTGCTCTTCTGCCCTCCTCCTCTCCTAGTTTCCTCTAGTAGTTTCCCTCAGTTGTCCTGTGTGCCCATGTGATGGGGGTGGGGGGTACCCTGCCTGTGGCTGTCTGGCTCCTCTCTGGTCCCCCCCCCCCGCTGCCGTGACCAGGCCTCCACTGGGCTGGAAATGGGGACCCCAGGTTGGGGGGACTGAGAGCCAGGCTTGTATGTTTGTGGTTTATTTTGCAGGATGGGCAAAGGGGGTGGTGTGGAACGCTCTCAGTGGAGGGAGACACAGTCTGCTTAGCAAGGTCACTTTGGTGGCAGATTGGGCCAGGTTGGGCCACATTGGGGGAGGAGACAGGAAAACCAGTTGGGAGGTTGTGGATGTTTGTGCTGTGTGGCCCATGGGGCGTGTGTTGTTGAGTTGCAACAAGTCAGGGCAACCCTCGGGATTATAATTTGATTTATCATCCCATATTTCAGGAACCCCCCCCCCTTCAGCTATTATGGCCTGGCTCCCTCTCCTCCCCAGAGAGATTCTTTCTGTTTTCAGGCAGTCTCCTGGTGGCAGCAAAGCAAAGATCAGGAGGCTGCTTGCGTGTCCTCAGAGGGTCAGCAGCAGATTTCCATCCTGACTGATGTCGTTGCCCTCCTGGACATGTGACCATCCACATTTTGAGGAGGAGGGGGCTCCCGCCTTGGCTGCTGTGGGTCTAGCCAGTCGAGTCTCAGACAGACCGACTGTAGAGAGGTCTGCCCAGACATGTTCAAATGTTCAAAGAGCCCTTCTTGTCCCTAGCTCTGTACTAGGAACTTTGAGGCAATTACCTCAAATGTAGCACATGTTACTGGTGGGAAAGGAAGGAGCTTTTCTAAAAAATCATTTCTTTCAATTTCTGCTTCTCCCCTCCCTTAGTTCTGTAAAATCAGTGAACGCAGAAGTGGGGTGGGCATGGTCCTTGCTCTGCCTGACTGGGGTTTAGGTCTAAAGCATAAAGGCTTTGGGAGAAACCTGACTCCCAAGCCCTGCTTGCACTTCAGGCTGCTTTGCAGAGGCAGGCGCGTGTTGCCATGGGTGGTGCACCAACATTAAATAACCGGAGGGGCTGGCAAGCAGTCTGTAAAATGGAAAATGTGTGTGCAGGTTTATGTTGTCTAAAAGTTGTATTTTCCTTGGTTGTCTTGGTAAAATCATTTTCCTTGGTTGTCTTGATCAAGTCATTTATTCATACCAAAGAGTAACATGTTGGGAGTTAAAAAGGAGCTGAGGAGAGGAGATGTCTTTCTGTATGAATGAATTGATGGAGGAAATGGCGTAGCTTACAAATGGATGCAGCATTTCTGTCCTCCCTGTAGGTGCTCAGACGTGTATTTAGGAATCCACTCACCTAAAGGAAGACTACAGTATGAAACACAGTCTTGTAGTGAATATTACATTACAATAAGTTTTGAGCACTTACTATGTGCCAGGCAGGATATATGAGCAGGCTAAGGACTGATGCTTCACATGTGTTACTCCTTGGATCCTCACCGTCACGTAGGTGCTGTGATCATTCCAGTGTTCCTGAGAGATTAAGAAACAGGCCTAAGGCCACTTAACCGGTACAAGGCAGCAGAGCTGGGTGTAAACTCAGAGAATGGGCTCCAGAGCAACTACTTGGGCACTTGCCTCAGTGAAGAGACAAGTGACATGCTTACTTATTTATGTAGGTGAATTTGTAACATGTACTCTTGCACCTGTACTTGGAATGACTAATGAATAATAAGTATAATGAATAATATGAATATTAATGACTATAATAACGAATAATGAATACAAATGAACATTAATGACTAATGAACAAAAAGATTTTCCACTTTTCTGAGGGTTTCATGAGATGATGTTTGGTGAGCTGTGTCCGAGATGCAACATTTCCCCATTGGTTTGGAATTCTTAGGCTCCATTTAGAATTTCTGGAGGCGGTCCTGGCATCTGTCTCTTTGATGAGCTTCCCAGGAGGTCCTGGTGCGGCCAGGGGCCACACTGGGCATTAGGGCCCTGTTACTCACACTGTGTCTTTGCTGAAGGCACTTCTCTGGCATTGTGTGTGAGCCCCACTAGGCAGGGTGAGAGGTGCAGGTTGGAGACCATGGCCTTGGTGCCAGACAGTCCCAGGTTGGAGATCTGGCCTCTTTGCTTTTTGGTCCTGGGATCCATGGGCAGGCGCTCAACTTCTTTGAGCTACTGTTTGCCCATTGATGCAGTGAGGATAAAAACGGGTTCCCTCTCAGAGGGCTGTCCTGAGGATTAGGAGATCTCACATGTGAAACTTCGGCTGGCATTTAATGCTCCGCACTTAAAAAATACGGGCCATTGTTGCTGCAGACGCCGTGTGGAGGGAGGTCCAGTGGCTGTGGGCTTTTCCAAGGTGCCCTGCCCTGACCGCCTTTCTTCTTTTCCCGTGTCTTCCTCCTGCTCAGGACGGCTCACTGGGAAACATCGACGACCTGGCGCAGCAGTATGCAGATTATTACAATACCTGCTTCTCTGACGTGTGCGAGAGGATGGAGGAGCTGCGGAAACGGCGGGTTTCCCAGGACCTGGATGTGGTGAGTGGAGGCGCTGGGCATAGACCTCTGCTGAGCGGGCTGCCCCGGTTCAGGCTCCTGCTTGGTCCTCCTGGCAGTCCTGGCCTGCCTGGGGCACCCGTCTGCAGGCTGCTGCACAGTGCAGGGTAGACGTGCAGATCCCCAGAGGACCAGCCCGATCCTGCTGCAGGCCTCAAGCCGAGGGAGTGTAGGCTGGGGCAATAGGATCGGATCTTTGCATTCATTATAACACACTAGGTTTTTGTTTCTGTTTTTTTTTTTGACTTAAGGGAAAAGGATGTTTTTATTATACTACATTTTTATTGGCTTTAAGCCCAAAGGGTGTTTAAGCCAGTTCTTTTTAGTTTTTCCTTCTCTTCTTTTCTTTTTTTGAAAAGCAAGATAAAATTTAAAGAAGCAAGAAATCACTTACAATCTCTCACGTAGCAATAACCATGTTGGTGTTTTAGCAGGTATCCTTTCAGTGTTTTTCGGGGCATTTTAAAGTCAGTACTACAATTCTATGTGTATATATATTAAAAAATCACTTCTTGCTTTTTTTTTTTTTTCCCTGGGAGACAGAGTCTTACTATGTCACCTGGGCTAGAGTTCAGTGGTGTCACCGTAGCTCACTGCAACCTCAAACTCCTGGGTTCAAGAGATCCTCCTGCCTCAGCCTCCAGAGTAACTGGGACTACAGGTGCACACCACTACGCCCAGCTAACTTTTCTGTTTTTTTTCTGTAGAGACGGGGGTCTCACCCTTGCTCAGGCTGGTCTCGAACTCCTGGCCTCAGGCAATCCTCGCGCCTTGGCCTCCCAGAGTGCCAGTATTATTACAGGTGTGAGCCACCGCACCCGGCCTCACTTCTTGCTTTTTTACTTAACATTTTATTATAGTTCTTCCATGTCTTTGAGACGTCTTTGTCATCACCATCTTTCATTGCTATATTCTCCCCTCTTACTTAGGTGCATTGAAATTCATTTGGCTTTTTTGTAAAGACCTTTATGTGTATAATTAGTGGAGCATTTGGACTTGCATGTGATAGTAAATAAATAGCTTAGGTGCACTCTATTTAATTTGTATGTGTGCGAGTAATTCCATGCTGTACATTTGCTATAAAATATCTTACTGAAGCTTCTATATTTATCAGTTTAAATTTGATACATATTGGATTCATTTTAGTTCCCTGCCTTTCAGATTGTCTTGTTTCACTGTGTTGACCTCAAGACCTGGGGTGAGGGGGACGGGGGGATGGAGGTGAGACAGAAGAAAAGATTCAGCCCTCCTTATTTTCTCATCCAGACCTGCTCCTTTTGGACCATCTCATATATTGGGGGGCTACATGGATCTGTTTTGAATAACAAAGTTCCTCTGCCTTATGATAAAAACTTGGAAATTGCTGATTCAGTTGAATCCTTATTCCCTCCCCAGCCTCTACTCCAATAAATCTTAGACTGAGAACAACAACAAAAAATGCCAATAATTAAGCAACTAATGTAGAACTAATTAAGAACAGATAATTCTTTTATTAATCATTCCTTTTATGTTATACAAAAGGGTTCCTCTTGATATAAGGGACCCGACAAGCAGTTGGGTACCACTGTTGTATATTCTTTTTCCACCACAAGACTATGGTGTCCTTATGCACCTTTCTTTCTTTTCTTAGCTCAACCTAAGTAAAAATTCTTTGGGTCAGGAATAATCTGATACTATGACTACCAAATATTAATTGTTTCTCTTGTTTTTTCCCCCCACTGATTTAGTAGTTGATAGGGATGGGAGTTAGTTTAATAAAGTCAGGTGAGGTGAGGAAGTGTTAGTTGGGGGCAGAATGCCATCATCCAGGGAGCCTGATACCTTGGCTGATGTGGGCATCATTGTTGTCAAGGGCTTCTTTCCTATAACTTTGTTCCCTAGCATGTGTGAATGGTAGGGTTATTTCCTTCTTATGAAGAAAGTAACCTCATGTGTCAAAAGACTTCCACACTATTAAAATTCATTAGGTTCTCCTACTGGAATGTAGTTAATAAAAAAGTAGATTCATTTTGGCAGGATTACCATAGAACAACAACTTAAATTTTGCACTAAATTCTTGAATGTTGCAATTTTGACCTCGATTTATAGTCTGGTAGCATACTTTGTGGCCTCCTTGGACATTTTACTGGGCAAGGAAATGATTGCTGTGAGTTGGTAGATCATTGATTCAACATTAAACTGCTCTTCTCACAATTCTAGTTGGTTAGCAGTTGGGGTTACCATGATGATCATCTCATGGTGTTTGGGAACCTCGAAAGGCAGCTGCTAGGTAGAAAAGGAAGCCTGTCTGTTGGTGGGATAAACAACCTCCTTCCCATTTATGTTTAGTTTTTACTTTTGTTTTTTTGAGACAGAGTTTCACTCTGTCGCCTGGGCTAGAGTGCAGTGGTGTCATCAGAGCTCACTGCAACCTCAAACTCTGGGGCTCAAGTGATCCTCCTGCTTCAGCCTCCCGAGTAGCTGGGACTACAGACACGTGCCATCACGCCTGGCTGAGTTTTCTGTTTTTTGTAGAACAGGGTCTCAAACTCTTGGCCTCAAGCAGTCCTCCCGTCAGGGCCTCCCAGAGTGCTAGGATGATAGGTGTGAGCCTCTCCTTCCCATTTAGACAGATGGGGCTAATTTGGTGTGCTCTGTTCCAGAGCTACAAAAGACAGTCTGGGGGGGAAAAAACACCACATGAGCTTAATTAGTTCCCATCGAAGGTGTAAGAATTTGGTGGTGAGTGGAGTGGATGGGAGCTAATTCAAGCCAGGCTGGACGCTTGACTGTTCGTTCTTTGAATTGTAATTAGCGAGAAAAGCAAGACCCCGAATTGGCATATTCAAATTCTTTCTGTGGAATTCCAGGCAAGTTGCAGCAGTACAGGGGAATGTTAAAACTCCTGAAGAGCAAGTCAGGTGCTAGGCGTTGCATGTGTCGTTCACCCGGCTCAGAAGTCTGGACTCAGCTGTTAGACTCGTTTTGAGGTTACCCATCATTTAGGCCATGTCCGCAACACTAGCAGCCTACTAAGAGTTCCCTCTCACGGTGGTAGCTCGTCACAGATTTTGACTCCTGGTGGAACTCATTGTCTTGAAAAGCTGTAACTTCAGTCTGTTTAAATAGTGTTTCCCTTTATTGCATCCGATTTTACATATATTTCTACACTTTGAATTCTTCCTTCCGAAAAGTAGACAAACTGCCTCCCTATTTGCTGCTGGGTTGGAGCAGCTTTGCGTTTGAAGACCTGCATCTGAACACTACCTTTCTGTGTTTGTCAGCAGCCCTGCAAAGCTGACTGCGAGATGGTTGGGAGAAGAAATAGTCCGCCAGAGGCGGTAAGAAGAGATACAGAGGAACACATTAGAAGCCCAAGACATTTTATAGGGGAAAAAGTGGCATTATGTTTGTTGTGTCTGCTGTAGAAAAAGTCATTTAGAACTGAGGTCCCCAACCCCCAGGCCACGGACTGGTCTTGATCGGTGCCTTGTGAGGAACCGGGGCGCAGGCGGGCAAGCCAGTGAAGCAGGTATTTGTACCTGCTCCCTATTGCTTGCATCACTGCCTGGGCTCCACCTCCTGTCAGATCAGCAGCTACATTAGATTCTCATAGGAGCATGAACCCTACTGTAAACTGCACATGTGAGAGAAAACTGCACACGCGAGGGATCTAGGTTGTGCACTCCTTATGAGAATCTAATGCCTGATGATCTGAGGTGGAGCTGAGGCGGTCATGCTAGCGCTGGGGATATAGATTATCATTAGCAGAGAGGTTTGACTGCACAATAAATGTAATGCACTTGAATCATCCTGAAACCACCCCCGCTCCTCCACTCCCTGTCCATGGAAAAATTGTCTTCCATGAAACTGGTCCCTGGTGCCAAAAAGGTTGGAGACCGCTGGTTTAGAAGACAGTGTTGAGGGTGGAAAGTTTTGGGGAATGGGTTGAATTGGTTTATAACTTTGTTTCATTTTAAATCCTCTGGGTGAATTTTGAGGATTGGGGAAATATTCTATAGATAGGACAGATGTTTAGGTATTTGTGTTTGGCTTTAAAAAGTAAAAAAAAAAAAAAAGCATTGTCCTTAAGCACTAATTACATTGTCAACTGGAGAACAAACCAACCAAAAGACACCCTTCCCACAGAGATGCTTGACTTAACCCTGAAAAATAAAAGGTTTGGATAATTATGTTAATAATTAACTTTCTGGACTGGATGTCAAGCTCTTTCTCTAGGATTTAATCACCCGGATCCTGACTGAATAAAGCATGTGATAAAGTGTCTTTGGGGCCAGTTAGTTTTGATGAAGACAACAGAGAGTACAGATGGGTAAAAATTCAACAGTATAAACAGGGGTTATGATTCACATTTATAACTGTGGTGAGAGTTTGTATTTAGCACCAAATGGGCCCTAAAGGAATGGTGTGTTTGGACCACAGCCTTTGCCTCTGCTGGGGATTGGGACATTAGTGCTTGTGAACAGCAGGGAAGTTGCCCATATTTCTCCACATTTGGCACATCCCTGAGCACTGTGTGATTCTTCTTTGGCTGGGAGAAGCTGCAATCAGAAATGGCAGCAGCTTTCCAAGTCTGTAATGGGCCCAACTCTAGTGATGCTAAGTCTGACATCTGTCAAAGTGACACTGTGGCCAGGAAAGGATCTTGCTCAAGGTGGCCTCTTATTACTGGCAGTATCAACTTCCTTGGCATCTTTGAGGTTGAATCTGTTTGGGTGTTGGCAGCAAATAAGTTTGTGTGGTTGTTGGTGGGGCACAGAGCCGACGAAGTCCCCACCTCCAGCAGCACGCGTCTGTGCCAAGGCGTTCTCATGACTGTGTGTGTACAAGGAAAAGGGAGCCCAAGTGGAGACGGAGATGCACCAGGAGATGCACCAAGGTCTTTAAGGACCGGGAATGTCAATAAAAACATAGCATATTGTAACAGTGAAATGTGATGGTGTAGGAATGATTCTGCATGAGACAAGTAAACAGACTATTAAAATGCTGTGCAGGAATACAGAAGAGGGCCCCTGGCCCAGTTTAGGAAAGTCAAAATGTGGCTCCATTGCAAGAAGTTTACTGTGGCTAGAAACTAAGGTATGTTATGTAGGGAAAAAAGAGACATGGTATTCTTTCATAGGTCCTTGGATTATTGATGATATAAAAAGATACAATAGAATGTTGTTCTGATTCATCGCTATTCATATGACAAAACAAAACTGATTGCCATTTCGCAATCGTTGACCGGCTGGGCCAAGGTGAACTTGATCTTGCTTTGCTTGTGGCTTAATGCAGACATGTACACATAGTCTGTGTGGGGGTTTTGGTTTTCTTTTATTGACTGTTATTCTTTTGTTCCTGCTACAGAGAGAAATGCATGTGGAAAACAGGTTTCAAGAAAATGATCAGTTGTTCTGTAAAGGGCTAGAGAAAAAAAAATTTTTAAATAAATTAAAAAAAAAAAAGAAAAAGATCACGAAGGTAAGGTTACCCCCAGCTCAGTCTATAGGTGACCAGCATTTTTGGGAAATGTTGGTCTCCCCTCAGAGGATAGAAGCAGAGAAGACACATGTACTCCCCGAATTCTTATTTTCATTTGCACAGGATAACGAAAACTGTATTGTATATTATCTTGAGTTATCTGCTAAAGCCCAATTGTTGCTCTGAATGGCATTTGTTTTTGTTTTGTTTCTTTTTGTCTCAACTTACATTATTCCCTAGCTTTGGGCTACTGTTGATTTGCAGATTGCAATCAGTATCCATGGGCATTAGATGGTGAGTCTGAACTCCATTCTGCTGTGGGATTCACACACTTGATGTCAAAACACACTGAGGCCATTATATCTCAAGCCAGATGGTAGTACAGTTTTCTGCTCTGACTCCTCTCAGACAAAGTCACATTTGTAATCAAATGCCCAGTCCCAATTTAGTCAGCATTTTTTGTACATTGCTCTGTGTGAATATGGACATAAACAGATCTCTTGGTGCCAGATTTGATCTTGGCATCCTGTATCTCTGGTAATCAAGAAGGTTTTTAATAACCCTGCAATCAGTTCAGGTGTGTTTCCATCCTCTTAGACACTTCTGCAGACTGCTTGTCAAACTGTGGAAACTGACAGATTTGCTGTGTCCTGTGTGATACAACAGCTTAAGAGTAAAGAGGTCTTCAGATTTTTCCAGTGTGGATCAGCAACTTCAACTTCTTTTTCTCTTTTTGCTCCTGAGCATTTATAAATGACTGATTTTTGCTTGTTTGCTTTAATAAAATATAATATGCCTGGGGGATCAAAAACCAAACTAGTATACTGCTTAAAATACAGTTGCTTGCCAAAAAGCGAGAAGTCTGAGCCTTGTTGTTGTTTCTATTTAAGTACAACATAGAGCATTCCTAAATGTTAAGCAAATGGACACTAACTGGGGAGGAAAGCTGAGGTGAGATACACTTTCTGAGGATTTGATGGCAGAATCTAGTGCTTGGCCAGGGCTTGGTCAGGGCTTGGCAGGGAAAAGGAGCATCCCTGTTTCTGGAATCAGGACCTTTCAGAGGATGAGCGAAGCCCAGGCCAGGTGCCTTTTTGGAGGCCTGGAATATTCAAACCAGGTTGCCAAAATTGTGGTGTGATCTCTGTGTTTACACTTAACAATTGAACACTTCTAACATGGAAGATTACAGTGAAGGTTATTTGGGCTAATCACAAGCTAATTATAGGCTATTTAAAAATGTTAATTTGTAGCACACTAGAGGCAGTAAGGTCTTGAAGTGAGACAAAATTTAAAGGAGTACAATGGATGTTTGCTTATTTTCAGGCCCTTAGAGCAGGTTTCTGCAGCTGTATGTATAATGTTACTTAACTATGATGTCAAAGGTCTAAATTTGAGACCCTTGGTGAAGACTGAGTGTCCCATGCCAAGGGTCCCACCTGCCCCCCAGGCCCCTCTGCCTGGGGCCTGAGAAGGGTTGGCATCTGGAATGGGATTAGGCAGATACCTGCAGGGCCCAGCCTGGAAGTTACTTGGGCAGGGCCCTGAGCCTTTGCTGGTGTTGCCACACACACCTGACACTGGCCTCCTAACCTACAGGTCCCTATTTTAGATTGATCTCTCACCATAGCTCCAGTGCACTGAAATGACTTATGGCAGAAGGTGTTGAGCCCTGCCTTACCAAGCATACCAATTGAATCTTCCTCTGGCTCTCTTACTTGAACACCATCTCAGTAGTATGTTTGGATTTGGAGCTGCCTTTTCTTTCAGTTTGGAAGTTTCAAGATTTTTATTTTAAGAACAAGAAAGCAAGATGGTAAAATGTTGAGCAAATTTGTTCAATGCAGTTGCTTTAGTTACTCTGGCTTTTTACCTATTGGGTGGGAAGGACACTAACTACCATGATAACTTTGGAAAATATATCTCAGTATCCCAGAGCACAGCTCTTGCCTCTTCTTTAATGTTTCATTGAATTACTCAAAAAAGAAAATCATGTTCTAGTTTTTTTGCCCCCTTGATAAATCAATCTATGTATTAGAAATGGAGGCTTAATTTAGCAACTCTAGAATGCTATTAGAGTCCAGGTTCAGGAGTAGGCCAGTGTTCCCATCTGGCTATCCTGAGGCTTGTGTGTAAGTTATTTATTTATAAGGGGTAGTTTGAGAGACTTTCTGCAATTACTTAGAATATGAAGATATTCTAAATTTGTGCTACAGCAATGCCATCCATCTCATGGGCCCCAGCAGAAGCTGATGAAACTTAATCAAAAATAAATTGAGAACAAGTCCAAGCCAAATTGGAAGCACATCATGAATATTTGTGAACATCTGGATGTGTTTGTGGGGGTGTATGCTATTTTTTTAATGTGTGCAACAGCAGAAACATGGTTTCTTAACAAAGATGACAAAAGGAAGACAAATTTCCACCTGTGATTTCAAAGGGTATTTTTGTTTGTTTGTATGTGGATGCCCTTTCTCCATAAGGGGTGGGTTTCTCTTCTCCAAGATACCCCTTTTATCTCCTTCATCTTTCGGGATCTGTCTTGGTGTTTTATTTGAATTCTTCACTGAAGTCAGTCACTTGACCCATGAAGATTAAACATTTCTTTCTAAAGGAGAATTTTAACTTAAGGAAAAATTTACTGTTAAATACTTCTGATGAATCTTTTAAATGCTAGTCATATTGATCATCAATATACCTTCACATTTCTAAACCTCAGGGTACTTCATCTGCCTCGCTACCTAAAGCACTGCCAAGAGTTAGGGAGGAAGGAACGAAGTATGAGGAGGCTGTAATAATAATGGTGCTGATAATTATCACAAAAGTGACACTCTTAAAGGTACATTAGAGTTGATGAAGCACCCACATCTATTCCTTATTTAGTTCCTTTAATAACACTGTGAGGTGGATGTTAGTAATCGTATGATTTAGGTTGGGCAGAGGCAGAAACCAATGCTTCAGGAGGGAGGTGGTGCAACCTGGCAGGGCTAGACCCAGCTGCCGGCCTGGACCTTCCCTGAGTGGAGCCTCAGTTCCAGTATTGACCAATGTGAATGACAGTGACAATGCCTTCTTCATCAGGTTGTTGTAAAGGTTGAAAAAGATAATGTCTGTATAGCACTCAGTATAGTTGCTGGGTACATGCTAGAGCTCAATGAATATTTATAATAAATAGTATTACTTATAGTAGAAATACTAATTATTGATAAGACTAATCATAAAATTAGCTTGTTAGACTTCTTAAAAGTTGAGCAGCACAGTTTGGGGGTGACCACGATTATAGCTCTGACATGGGCAGTGCATGGGCAATATATATAGCCAAAGTGTTGTACCCCCATAATATTCTGGGAAAAAAAAAAAAGATGGGTTTTGAAACCAGGGGGTCAATGCCAAATTCTCCTAATCTCCCAGGTCACTCCCTAACCTTGCATTTTTCTCTCTGGCAATTCCTCAGAGCGTCGTGGAAGAGTCGGTTCATAATACCTTGATTTACAGATTAGTTTATGTGCTTGGGTAATATGATATAAAAGTGTAATATTATAAAGCATTATATAAAATACTAATATGAAAAGTATTTTTATTATATAAATTACAGCAATACACTCATTGTAAACAATTTACAAAATTTTTTCTAAAGTAGAAGTTTAAAGTCTCCTAATACATACTCCCCAAAGATAACAAGCGTAAGCAGTTGGGCTTCAGGTGGCCTTCTGGAATTCCCACATTATTTTCTATGCATTTTCCCTTTCCCTCTTCTCGTCATCTCTCTCCTCTCTCTCTCTTTGCATACACAGATGTATACACTCACATGCAGACGTACGTATTTTAGCTAAGCAGACTAGAAGCAGCAAGTGAAGAGGGCTGACTGGTTGCTAGAGAGTCATCTGATATTGGTAAGAGATGTTAGCCAATGAAGACACAGAAAGTTTAAAAAGTAAATACAAGAACTCAAAAAGCCCAAAGCCCGGACTATCAGGAATGGGGGCAAACAAGTTGGCATACTTTGCTGATTCCGTGAGCAATCTGAAAAATCATCTGTTAAATTATATTTTCTACATTGTTTTAGAATGCAGCAGATAATAGACTTTAGAAAAATTCCATTCAAGAAGTTAAAATAAAATAAAGACATTTCGTTTTATCTGTAGCTTTCCTTGAAAACTCAGTTTATTAACAGAACAACCTAATATTAGAGGGCTCTATCATACTGTAATTTAGTGTGTTATATAGTGACTCTTTTAGAGATGACTAAATAGTGGCATATAGTATTTTTCATGAGTGAATGGCAGAGACTGGTAAAACAGCAAAATAAAAGCATTTACTGGATTTCTGTTGTGTTTTAGTAGCTTACTTGGTGTCACGGGGAAATTACTAGTAAAATAGACATGTTTCAGGAAGATGATGTTACAAATGGACAGGACAGCCAAAGATAAAGATTATATTAGTCATAGTCATAAGTGGCTGATGACATCTAGGTTACAACATCCAGCTCTCCATCAGTTCTCACAGGGATACGGGAAGCATTAGGACAATGAAAATACCATAAAGGGGGGTCATCCTTCCTTGTGGGACAACTTAGCTGAACTGGCCTGGAAGAGCAGTTTCCTGGGTTAGGGTCAGGGCTCCACAACATAAATGAAGTGCAGTGCTGGTTTCTGAGTAATTGGGACAAGGACATGTATAATTACCCCACTTGTCCTATGCCATGATCTGGACCAACAGAAGTAAACAACTAAGGTTCAGAAGCATTTAACAGAGGTAGACTTACAAGGACAATTATAGTTAGAATGATAATGCCAACTATAGTGATAGCCAAGATTTTATATATACATACATTTCTTTTTCCAGATAGATATCTTTATCTTTTTTTAATTAAACGCTATAGCTGATTATATTCTTTATAAAACATTTATTGGATACCTACCAGGTGAAAACACGGTCATGTTCTCTCAGAACACTCCCATGGGGCCTTTTACAATGAGGTTTTTAATTGAGATATAATTCATATGCCATATAAGTCATGCTCTTAAGTGCATAGTTAAGTGGTTTTTAGTGTATTCACAGATTGTGGAAACATTACCACTAATTCCAAAATTCCATTATACTTTGAAGGCTATTCTTTACCTTTCTGTCGTGGGTGCATGCTAAATATGTTGTCCATTACTGTATCTACGGCTAGAACAGTCCCAATCATGTAGTAGATGCTCAATAAATATTGGTGAGATGAATGAATGATAATAGCTGTGCATTTTGGAGATATCTGGATTCCTGTCTTCAAAAAGTGGGGCTTTCTTTTTACTCCCTTGGCTTTTAAAAATAAGCATGCATAAGCAAAACTTCTTAAGAAAGAAAGTTTTGGAAAATATACTGGAAAAGGAGCGCCTGTATTACAGAATAAACCTGCTGGCTAATAAAAATGTAAAATATGTTAAGAGGTTCAAACTTCTAATTGGAGGACGAAAGGCTCCCAATTAAAGTGCATTTGATTTTAAAGAAAAACTCTTTCATGCTTTAAAGTTTGCTTATGTAAACGTAAGTTTTAATATGGTTCTAAGGACTGTTGTCTTAAACTGGATATCCAAATGTAAAATTCCAGGATCCAC
This sequence comes from Daubentonia madagascariensis, assembly GCA_023783475.1. Lineage (NCBI taxonomy): Eukaryota > Metazoa > Chordata > Mammalia > Primates > Daubentoniidae > Daubentonia > Daubentonia madagascariensis. The sequence continues at coordinate 18,570,821 of JAKFHU010001815.1, read as the reverse complement.
TGAGGATAAACTACATAAAAACTGGAGCACAACAGAAAACGCGTTTGGTACTCCAGTCCTTTCCAAACTGACTGACCAGCTTCTTGGTGTGGTGGCTTGTGCCTTCTGCCCTCTTGGATTTTCTGTTCCATCTGATAGCGAACTCCCCAAGGCAGCAGCAACTTTTGTGTTTTTCTTTAACACAACTGAGCCTGTTGTATAGTTGCATGGAACTGCAGAATAGCAGAGAGGGAAAAATAGTAATGCAAGTGTTGAAAGCTGAGTGGGGCCCATGGAAGAACCAATGCTAGCTCTTTATGGTGTAGGAAGGGAGTGTCCATTCTGCTCACAGGGCTGCTTGACTAAAAGTCTACAGACCTTCCTGCAAACGAGCAGATGCTCGAATGAGGGGGTGTCCTCCCTCGGCCTCTTGCCTCTGCTCCCCGCTTCCTTTTGCTCACCGTACCCCACACCCTAGATGTGGCATGATTCCATGCCCCTCTTCAGCCTGCCTGTCCCTCCAGCTCTGCCACTCTAGTTATCATCTGCCCGTGATCACATGTGTGTGCCTGTGTGTGAATGAGAGAGAATATTAGCCAATAATGGTGGCCAGGAGAAGTGGAAAGCATCTGAAAGAGAGGGAGGAGGAAGAAGGAAGGTGAACAGAGATGTCCCTTCTTCCGTCCTACCTTGACTCCAGTGGGATTTGGTTGAAAGGCACAGAGGGAAACAGGAAGTTCTGTCCTACCCACAGCCTTCTACGCCAGGCTGGGTCCAGCAGGGCTGAGGCTGAAGATGCCAAGGAACTGCCTGTCCACCTGCTCCTTTCCCCTCCCCTCCTTCTTCAGCACACCCTCGTCACCCCTGCAAGCCTGCTTCCTCACCACCCTGGCCTTCATTCGCCCCTCCCACTGCCTGGTTCTCTGTGTACCTGGAGCCCACCCTCGCTCCTGCACCCTCACCACCCCCACTGCCCAGATGAAAAGGGCCACCAGTAATAACGGGAGGCTGAAGCTGGGCGCCTTCGCTCACCCCCCAGGGGGTGGATTCATCTTGGTATCCCCAGTCTAGCCCTGACCCCATTTTCCCTTAGAAACTTGTTGTGTGTGGTGGGTAAGTTCTGCAGGCCTGTATCCCAGCACATCATGAGAAAAGCTGGACTTTGTGGCTTGACCTGGGAATGTATCCACTTTTGCTAATTTCAAAGCTCAAATTTGTTCCTTAAAAAAAAAAAATCAGAAATTGACAATGTAATCTTTGGGACCCCAGCTCGTCCTGTGCTGGAAGTAGCCTCCGTGGTAATGGAAAACTTGAAGACATTTTCTGCAGGCAGAGATGTGCCCTGTACCCATGCCTTGGACTTGGGGACAGGATAGGGCAGGGTAGGGCAGGGCTGTAGAACAGGCCAGACGGGCATTCTTCTCGTTGCTGGGTGCCAGTCACCTGGCCTGACCCCAGGAGATGAAGATTTTGAACACAAGCCAGCATTTTAGTCAGATTTGAATTTATTCAGCAATCTGTTTGTTTTTATTTCTGCGCGTTTGTTTTGGCTGGCCACCTGAACCTCACAGAGTACCTCTAAAGGGCTTCGTTAGGAGGCCCAGTGTGAACATTGCTGATACGAGTGAAATTTGTTTTTGAGCTGCAAGAGATAAAAAAGAAGGTATAGATAAAAGCAGCAGCACATGTATAATGTTGTTTTAATCTGTTGGGATATATTGAATAGTGTTACTGTTTGCATGCAGATTCCTAAATGCCGGTGCTCAAACTCCGAGAGAACAGTGTTCTACCCATCAGCACCTGGCAGAGAGGCAGCCAGCATGCACACCACCTTCTAGGACAGCTTGTGAGGATTGTGGAGCGTGGTAGATGCAAGAGGCCAGGCTTGGGAATCTAGGGACGCAAGGAAGGGTCTGGCCCTAAGGGACTGGCTGGACACAATGCCGAGTCCAGGAGTGTCAATGACGGCAGAGAGGAGCAGGGAGATGTGGGGCCCTGAGGACAGGCCCTTCTCGGGTCTAGGAAGGTGTTGTCCACAGCAGGGTGGTATAGAGGACCACTGAACTTGTTTTAGTTTAGTTTAGCTTTTATTCATTTAGGTTTTTTTAAAATTATTTTTTAAAACATTATGGTAAAATATACATAACATAAAACTTACCATCCCAACTGATTTTAAGCATGCAGTTTAGTGGCAGTAAATATGTTCACATTGTTGTGTAACCATCACCACCATCCATCCACAGAACTCTTTTCATCCTGTAAAACTGAAATCCTGTACCACCTCCTGATCCCCTCACCCCAAGACCCCACAGCCCCTGGCAACCACCATTCTACTTTCTGTGTCTATGAATTGATTACTTTCATTACCTCATATAAGTAGAATTATGCGGTATTTGTCCTTTCGTGACTGGCTTATTTCACTTAGCATAATGTCTTCAACATTCATCCATCTTGTAACATGTGTCAGGATTTCCTTCCTTTTTAAGGCTGAATAATATTGCATTGTTCCATATACCACATTTTGTCTGTCCTTTAATCCAGTGATAGAAGTTGGGTTGCTTCCACCGTTTTTTCTATTGCAAATAATGTTTCTATGAACATGGATGTACAAATATCTTTTCCAGTTCCTGCTTTTATTTCTTTTGGGAATGTACCCAGAAGTGGAATGGCTGGATCACATGGAATTCTAGTTTTAATTTTTTGACGAACCTCGGTACTGTTTTTCATAGTGGTTACACTATTTTCCATTCCCACGAGCAGTGCATAGGGGTTCTAATTTCTCCTTATCCCTGCCAAGACTTGTTATTTTCTGTTTTTAGAAACAGGGAGAGAGAGAGAGGGGAGAGAGAGAGAGAGAGAGAGAACACTTACCATCCTAATCTGTATGAGGTGGTATCTCATTATGGTTGTGATTTGCATTTTCCTAATGATTAGTGATGTTTGGCATCTTTTCACATGCTTATTGGCCATCTGTATATCTTATTTGTAGAAATGTCTCTATGAGTCCTTTTCTCATTTGTGAATTGGATTGTTTACTTTTTGTTGTTGAGTTGTAGAAGTTCTTTATATTCTGGATATTAATCCCTTATTACAGCGGTCCCCAACCTTTTTGGCGCCAGGGACCGGTTTCATGGAAGACAATTTTTCCACGGACTGGGGGGGGGGGGGATGGTTTCGGGATGACTCAAGCACATTACATTTATTGTGCAGTCAAACTTTTCTGTTAATGATAATCTATATTTGTAGCCACTCCGCAGTGCTAGCATCACCGCCTCAGCTCCACCTCAGATCATCAGGCATTAGATTCTCATAAGGAGCATGCAACCTAGATCCCTCGCATGTGCAGTTTACAGTAGGGTTCACAGTCCTATGAGAATCTAATGCTGCTGCTGATCTGACAGGAGGCGGAGCTCAGGCGGTGATGCGAGTGATGGGGAGTGGCTGCAATACAGATGAAGCAGAACATGGACAGTCCGTGGCCCAGGGGTTGGGGACTGCAGCCTTATCAGATAAATTATTTGTAAATATTTGCTTCATTCTCTGGGTTGCCTTTCCTTCTGGTTGATGGTGTCCTTTGATGCACAAAAGCTTTTATAATTTTGATGAAGTCCAATTTATTGTTTTTTTTGTTGCCTATGTTTTTGGTGTCATATCCAAGAAATCATTGCCACATCCAGTGTCACGAGGCCTTTCCGATGTGCTGTCTTCTAAGAGTTTTATACTCTTAGTCCTTATGTTTAGGTCTTGATCCACTTTGAGTTAATACTTGTGTATGGTGTGAGATGCCCCCTTACCTTTCATTATCATGCAGTTTGTGTATTATCGAATACATTCAAGAGATTTGTTATGAAGAAAAACAGTCTCTGCCCCCTCCTGCCACCTTTCTTCCGCTAGACCATCATTCACCCACTGGACTTGCCACCCACCCTGCGCTAATGCCACCTCCTCTGCAGGCCCTTCTTGGTTCCCCAGGTACCAAGATTCCTTCGGAATCCCCATTGCAATATTATTGTACTTCTCATACAATGTCTGTTCTTTTCTACCATATATTGTCGTTCATGTATTTGTCTCGTCTCTACCAAATTATGAGCATCCAGATGGCTGGGTTTAAATTGCATCACCATGTCCTTCAGAACATTTGCCACAGCGCCTTTGCCTCACAGTGACTTGTATTTTGCAGATGCTCTACAAATATTAACTGGATATCCAGTTACAAAGAGTTGTAAGTAGATGGTAGTATGTGTCTAACAACATCGGATTTAGAAATTTTCAAAACCAGTTCCTGCTTAAATGAATTCTCAAGTTCAGTTTTGTTTTCTTTAAAGTGTTTGAAATGCTATGAAAGCTGCTATCTATTGATGTTACTAAAGTAAGAGAAAGGAGGCTGTTTTATACCAGTTCCACCTTGGGGCTATATAAGAAATTTTGCACCTAAGTGACTTCAAGGTTGTTCTTAAAAATGATGATTCAGACAACAGAAGGACATTTTGCTCTTATTTTAGGTAAAGTTGAACTGCTGGAGGCAGTCATGAAGCGTGTATCAAATGACCAAGTCTGGTCACTTCCAGAGTCACTTTCACCACAGACCATAAGGGAACACGCTCTTAGCTTGACAGGAATCACATACTTCTTACATCAAGATTTTGCTGGTGGAAAACCTCCGGGTGTGTGTCACTCAGAGGTCGTGAGTGCACCTATGTTAGAGGAACAGTGAATGTAGAAAGTGTTTTCTACAGCAGTCCTGATAAACAGTCACCACAAGAAACTGCTGGAATGTTGAGGTGGGTGTGTTTCTGTTATAAGGAAAAAAGCAGTGTTTGTGGAAAGCAGTAGCTTCAAGGTGATACATTTAATGATTTTGTATCCAAATCACAAAAGAGATTACTAGTAATCTAGAACAGATGTTTCTTATCCCAGAAAGTTCTTAAAGTTCTCAGAATTGTTCCTCTTGAGAAAAGAGCCAGACCTTCCTGTAAACCCATGAACCATAATCATCAGCATTACATTTTCTCTATAGGACACACTTAATGATAAGTTACACTTAAAGTGACATGCCATAGTAAACAACCACATTGCATTAGAGATAAGTGTTCTATCTAAGGTGGGTTAGTTATAAGGAGGGCCTCGTTGTGAACTGACATACTGTACTGACAAGATACCCAATAGTATAATATAAAAGCTTTGCCCACACATCTATGATACAGACATAGAAAGGCCTTCCAGGTCTGTATTTTTATTTAAGCAATTTCTAGTTAAATATGAATTCTAGTTAAATATGTAATCCTGTGATTCAATCAGTCACTAAATATTGATTCAGCACTTACTAGGTACCCCCAGGGACAAAGAGAAAGGCAATATAAAAATATTTCCCCCTAAACAAACACACATCAAATCGTAGGACACAAGATTTATGGAATTCAGCATTATGCAATTATGTTCAGTCAATATGTGTTGAGTTCTCACCATGCACAAGGCTATATCTAAAGTTGTGTGGAATTAAAAAAAACCCCACCATTTGGCCTTTTAGTTATTTTCTTTGTAAAGTCTGATAAATTAACATGAAGCACGAAATCCCCTTAAAATTCTCAGTTTGAAAATTTATTCCCAAAGACCATAATGGGAATATTTGCTGAACTCTTTATGCAGGCTTCACTCTTGATAGATTTTTCACCAGTTTTTCAGATACTTAATCTTCATTTTGATATAATTTGTGTTGTTACGTAACTGTTTCATGGCCTGAAGCTAGACTGAATGTTGATAGTTATGACTCATTATAACTTGTAGTTGACACGTTAAAGAAGCATATATATGTTGGACTTTCCAAATTTCATGATGGTTACTTTTTTTGCAGGTAAGAGGGATTGTTTTTGGCTAGATTTTGCTGTAAGGATTGAGAAACTTATGACTCATTTATTAAATGATTCAGGGCCACGCATGGTGGTTCACGCCTGTGTAATCTTAGCACTTTTGGAGGCTGAGGCAGGAGGATCACTTGAGATCAGGAGTTTGAGACCAGCCTGGGCAACATAGTGAGACCCCGTCATTAGCCAGTCATGATGGCATGTGCCTGTAGTCCTAGCTACTTGGGGGAGGCTGAGCCAAGAGGATCACTTGAGCCCAGGAGTTTGAGGTTGCAGTGAGCTATGATCATGCCACTGTATTCCAGCTTGGCTAGAGTGAGACCCTGTCTCAGGAAAAAAACAAAATTATTTAGCACCCAATTTGTACCTCCTCCTCTCCTAGCAATAGTAGCAGGTATCTACATGCGTGCTGGCATTTTGAGAGAAGGGTTCTTTGACACATTACAGTCACACCCAAAGCATCCATGCGTGAAAGAAAAAAAAAGTTTAAACAATGATGTAAATGATATGATAAAGTATTTAGTGTTTGGTTTTTAAACTTAGAATTTGTACCAGTTACTTCCGTTTGCACCACATTTGCAAAAGCTGTAATACCATATCATAAAGAATATAGGGAAAGGATCACAGGAAAACCATTACTGTTGGAAAAAAAGGGGCATTTCTTAAAGAAAGCAACTCAGTGTATTACAAATGCTAAGGTTTTAATGATGCGACTCTAGAGGGAAATATTTACCATTTTGTAAACTTCGAACTTGGTGTGTGCATTGATTTCTTACCAAATGCACATTTGTTTACTATTCCTGTAGTAGTTTGAGCTACTTTAGTATTTTGTTAGTTTGAGTCATGGTCAGGGTGTTCAAGGGAGCTTAATGGAGTTAAGTTTCAATTAAATTTAGGGAGACTAAGTCACTTAGAGAATAGGAAGCATCCATATGGTGGAAGTCTTGAAGGCCAGTTTAATAGTTTGACGTTGTTCTGTTGTGAAGAGGGGACAGGAAAGTTTTTGTTGGGGAGAATGGCAAGAGGGTTGTGTTGGTGGGAAATCTCAGTTCAGCAGTGGTGCCTTCAGTTCTTTGGGAGGAGGACGAGCAGCTGGAAGGCTATTGGTGCCGTCTGGAACAGAGCCTGAGCAAAGGTACTAGTTGTGGACACAGAAACAAGGAGATGAACAGAAGAAACATTCTGTTGGAGGAATTAGGTCTTGATGGACTTTGTGGAAGGTCGGATTGGAAGATCTGGAGGCGAGGGTGTCTGAGGGAGGCTGATTCATACCCTTCGTGTCGTTGAGTGCCAACTCTTGGCAGGGATTGGGTTGGTTTGGACACAGCGAGTGAGGAGGCATGGGTATGATCAGCACAGTTGAATGGCCTAAAGGATGGCAGCACGAATGAGGAGGATAGGCAAATCCTTCAGTTATTTTGCACTAAGGATGGGAATGAACAATTTAAAACACCAAACTTAAGCACATCGATCTCCGTCCACAAAAAAAGAGGGAAGTAAATATGGTGATTGCTCCCTTTAAGTTGAATAAAAAAATGAGAAGTGTGCTTCCCCATGGAGAATGGAAAGCACTAAATCTTGGTGGCTCTTTAGGTCTCCTATCCATTGAAGAAGTCATTATTTCTACTGCAGGCACAAGTGCATCCCACAAGATTTCTCTGTTTTAGATACTCATTTACCTATAAGAGAATAATGTAAGAATAAACAAGCACCAAAATATCAGTTGAGTACCACTATGTTAGAATTTAGGTATACGAAAACAGTCAGAAATTATAGGAAGAATTTCTAGGAGTACCACGTGTGTTAGTATTTTGTTGGATGCAAATGGCTTTAGCAGGGAATTGAAGGGAAGAGCCTCTTAGGTGGTGCAGCAGAGTGGTTCAAAGTGAGCTCCGGAAGCAGGAGACGGGGAGAAATGCCTGGTGTCCACTGTTAGCTCGTGAGCAGTGGACGAAAATCTCTTGAGCCCTGTTTCTTGTAAGAAAGAGATAAACATAATACCTAGCTGAGTGCCTCAGTGGGAACAAGACGAAAATTACAAAAGTGATCTAAGCATCGCTGAGTCACTGGATTGTGCCAGTCTGTTCTAGGCCTGGGTGCGCAGTAGGAGTAGGGGCAGGGTTGCTCTAGGGGTTCTTTCTCTCCCAGGAAAAGCTTTATAACTCTCAGGAGAATGTTTTAAACTCCAAGGCACGATGTGGTAGTGCCTAACCACCTGAGCCAACCTTAATCACTACCAACACACATATTCCGTCTTTTTCTTTTTTTTTTTTTTTTTTTTCATTTTTTATTACACAGATGTAGATACTAATAGTATCTACATTTTTTCTTTTAACTCGCAGCTATGAGGACGACTTAATCTGTGATTTATCGGACAGTAAACATAATTAGTCCTGATAATTTCTGTTGTCTGAGTGTTTCCCTGAATTTTTTTTTTATTTCAGAATATTATGGGGCACAATATTTTCTTAATTTTATGATGACAAATGGGTAGGGCTTCCATTGGTAAATGAATTTAGAATTTTGTATGGAATATTTTTAATTTGCAAGAGGAAATTAATGAGTGCTATTGGGGTATGCATGCCAGCTGAACGATTTACATGTGGGCATTATTCAGTGATCATCATTCATATGCCTGGGAAAGTCTGATGAGTACAAAGGTGTCTGGGTACTGATTTTCATGTGTTTGTACTGCTTTCCTTCCTATTCAATGTAAATGGTAAGCACAAGGGAAGAATTTCGCTTTTCTGACATTTGCCTGACACAGGCTTTTCTCTAAAGGGCCCCCGTGTTAGTCACATGTCTGGGGGTTATAAAATAGTACTTACAGAAGTATTAGTTTTGTTGGAAATAATACTACAGGATTGTTTTCTTTAAAAATGAGAACAGTTTACATCAAAGGAGTATCACTATTCAGGTTTGACTAAGTTACTTGGTATGATCAGCAGTGTTGTCTGAGAGCATACATATATGAAAGATAAATACAAACGGGTTTGAGAAAATGCGGGCATGTGTTCCTGCAAACTTCAAGAATTTAAAAATTGATGGCAGTTGCCCAAGAGCCAGCAGGACAAAAGGTCGCCACAGAGCCATCATGGTACGGTGTATTATAGGAGGGAAAGCCCATGTGGAAAGTAGGCAACGTATAGTGGCTCTGCTTTTTGAAGGAACTGTCAAACCTCTTAGCCAAAGGCAATCCAATAAACCTACCCACTCATTCATAGGATTCCCTTTGGCAAAAGGAAGCTCTTTTAAAGAGGGAATTAGGGACCTGTCCTCATTAATTAAAAATAAACCTTTTATTTTTCCCAAAGCCATAAAAGCTCTGCATAATTATAGTATGGGAAGGTAAAGGTGATCCCACACTTAAAACCTACAACCATCAAGGCCCTTGGCTTAACTGCCCAAGCGAGTCTAACCAGGGCCTCAGAGAAGCTGGCCTTTGTCTTCACAGGTTACGGGCATCCCAGACGCCTCTTCAGTGTGCCCTCAGATGGCACACCAGTGCCGTGACTTACTCACCTATGTGGACATGACATCTGGGCAGACAAGAAGCAATTTGTTCTCTCCTTTCCCCTGTGAATTACTTGTTTTCAAAAGAATAGATGAAACAAAGCAGACTCTTTGAGGTTTCCCTGAAAACTTGGCATGGATTGTAACTAGTTTCTTGTGTGTGTGTGTGTGTGTGTGTATGTGTCCTTTGTATCCTATTCAATAATCCCCATCAGTTGTGTGCTCCTTTTGAAATATTCTCAATGGAAGAGTAATGGGTTTAAAGCAGTCTGCAAAAGGAAACACTCTTAAGTTTTGCTCAAATGGTAGATAGATTTTAAAAATAGCTCTTGAGTTTGCAATGTGGCACGCCACGTGTGAGATCCCGGACGACATGTGTGCTGAGTGTTGAAAAACCCTTCACAAGTGTTACCTAATTAACTGCATGATATCTGACAGGTGGCAGGCCCCTCAGAGGCTTGCAGGAAGAGAGAGCTCCTGCACACACACCACCAGCTCAGAACAGTGTCTTTGTATCTTGGGGTTGTGCTGCCTTGAGAGAGAATGCGCCTTCATTGGATTGCAGTTGAAACAGATCACCCAAAATCCTCCTTGGGACATGGGTAGTGATTCATTGAGATGATTCTTTACCATCCTCAGCAGCTTCAGGTTTTTGCCAGACAAGGCCAGTTATTGATAGCAGGAACATAAACCTGCGTGAGAGACCAGTACTTGGATATTGACACCCCCCCCCCATTAGGGGAGGCTCAGTCCTTCAGTAGGAAGTTGAAGTATGGGCAAGCATCAGGTGATGGGGGTCCTCAAGACAGGGGCAGGGGTGGCACTGGGAAACTGACAGCAGCTCATATTTGGATGTCTGTCCATTGCTAGGCCTGTGAGCAGGTGGAAGAGACTTAGTCACTAGGCTGAACATGAATGGGGCAGAACCCCTGTCCTGGAAGAAGGTGAGAGTTATTGTACAGTCATCAGAACAAGGCCTTAGAAGGCACAAAACAGAACACTTGGGTACAACCTAGATAGTAGGGGAGGAGGACAGGGACTCAGGCAGCTAAAGGAAGTCTGTTTCAGCACTGGAACGCTGACCAGAAGAGCCAATAGATGTTAGCATAGCAATTAAGAGTCTGTACTCTGGTATTAAATCACATAGACTCAGTAGACTCTACCACCTTCAGGCATGTGGTCTTGGGCAAGTTACTTATCTCTTTGTGTCTGTTTCCTCCTTGGTAAAAATGGAAATAGTAAAAATTTCTACCTTATATAAGTTTTTTTTTTTTTTTTTTTTTTTTTTTGAGATGGGGTCTTTCTCTGTTGCCCAGGCTAGAATACAGTGACATCATCATAGGTCACTACAACCTCAAACTCCTGGCCTCAGCCTCCCCAGTAGCTGGGACTACAGGTGGGAGCCATCACGCCTAGCTAATTTTTCTATTTTTAGTAGAGACGGGGCGGGGGGTGGGGGGGGGTGTCTCATTCTTGCTTAGGCTGGTGTCGAACTCCTGAGCTCAAGCGATTCTCGTGCCTCGGCCTCCCAGAGTGCTAGGATTACAGGTGTGAGCCACCGTGCCCAGCCCCTTATGTTTTTGAGAAGATTAAATGAAAAAAAGTAATAAAGTGCCTGGTGTGGTGCGTCACACCAAGTAAGCAGGTGATAAATGTTGGCAATGATGGGAGTGAAGTGAAGATGATGAGGATGGTAATCATGGTGAGGATGATGTTGCTGCTGCTGCTAATGATGACACAGAAAGTACTACAGAAGCACCTGAAACTCCAGGAGTGGCACAAGCATATGTACTCAATTTATAGGTAGAGATTTAATGATTGCCAGAAGGTGGGGAAGTGGGATGCAATCTGAGAACAAGCCTGTGGTCTTAGTGGGCACTCAGTAAATACTTGGGGTTTATGAGGTAAATGGACCAGGTAGCCACAAACGATTTTGTCACTGTTCTTTCTATAGTACTTTCTATAACACTTTGGCATAGACAGCTGAATCAGTCCATCAGTTCAATTTTTAAAATGTGTACCATTTGAATATAATTAAGAGGAAATTTGAAGCAAATAGTTATTTGCTTTCATTTATTTCCTAATCACTCCATTCAGCTTTCCCCTGGTTGCCTACTCGGGATAAACAAGGACAAATGGCAGTCTGTGTGATCTCTAACAAAACCCTTGACACATGTGGTAGAAGATATATATAGCACTTAGCATGGTTTCTGTCCTTCCTTGAACATGTTGCTGTCGTCGTTTTGTTTTACTGTTCAACATACTGTCTTTCTCATGCTTTGTGGATCAAATTATACAATGTTAATACCCAGGGACTAAAACATAGTAGAAATTTAAATCCAGTTTATAAACGTTTATTGCTTTCCCACTATGAATAAGGCACTAAGCTTTAGGTGCCATGGTGTCTCCACCTCCAATCTCTTGTACTCTACTGCCTGTCATTAATTTATTCATTTAACAAATATTTATGAGATACTTTATCAAGCGCTTTGCTAGATCTTGAGACATGAAAGGAGAGCAACCTATAGCTTCCGCCCAGGGGTACACTGAAGCCTGTGTGGGCAGAATAGTGTGGACAAGGGTTAGGATGGAAGTACCTGACCCAGTCTTAGAGGATCAGAGAAGGCCCGGGAGGAGGTGGCGTCCTTAATTCTCCTAAAGTTCTGTCAAAAATACACATTAACCTCCAGACCCCAAGACATAACTTTTTTCTTTCTCTTTTCTCTTTTTCCCCCAAGTCACAACTTTTTTTTTTTCCTTTTTTTTCCCAAGTCACAACTTTTAATGTCCTATACAGTTTTGGTAAAACCAGTCCTTTCCCCAAACTGAATCTTGCCTGGTAATTATTCCTGCCTCCCATTCGGCCCTTCTCATGGCTCATCCCAGCTTTGTAACATTTTTGGTGAAATTTGAGGAGTTTATTTATTTCTCTGTGAATAATTTATGGCAAAGATCGAATCATCTTTGTTTCCAAAGATCGTTTTCTCTTTCATATAATAAGCATTTTCATGAGTTGTTAAGGACGTTTGGTGCATTAAAATTTGAAATATTAAAAAAAAAAGTCTTCACAGCAACTCTCGAAATGAATAGGTGTAACATTTAAAATTTATGCTAGGACGCTAATGATTTTTCATCCTAGCTTGGGGTTTTGTGGCAAAGGTGAGCACTCTCCTTGGATTGTCTTTGTGGTGCGTATTATAGAATGAATGAAAATTCAAGTGTTAGTGTTTTGAATTTGGCTACATTGTTTTAGGGCTTGACAGGGAAAATGTGGGCGGTGTGGAAGTGGTGCCATATCATTATAGGAATTATGTCTTTTAATTTTCTTTTACTACAGATCTGATTGTACCCTTGTAAGACTCCTCATTGTCTTGGTTCTCTAAATAACAATCATATCTCTAGGTTCGTGTCAGCCTTTTTAGATGGACGTGTAGTATTTGGGGACACAGTCAGTCCTCCTAGCCTGTCTCCCAGCCACATCAGTCATTGCATTTGGGCCCACTGCTTTTATCTGCACTGCTACAGGTGCTAGGAAAGGGCCATCCCTCTGTTTTCTGCCATTGGAGATCAGGTCTTAATAGGTTACTTGTTTGTACTCTTTCGAGGTTTTTGTTTGTTTGGTTTTCCCAAGAAAAAATGCTATCTGCTAGGGGAAAATTGCCTTCATGTTTGCATACATGCAAATTTTCTGTGCACATAATATGCATAATCTTATATAAAATAACTGTTTTCTAATTAACACCCTGGTGATATTTAGGTGATTGAGGCCAGTTAAGAGACAAGAAGAAAATACTTCAATTCTTCCTTTCCATGCTACAGGAAAGGCGAATTTTAAAAGGCATTTTAAGAAAAAGAAAAAGTAAAGCAAAATATCTGTGAGGAAAATTCTAAATTATTGATGTTTCAGAATCCTTAATAATACAATGCAATTAAAAAATAAGGGGTGCTTGTGTATTGAATAATGTATCTTTAAATTTTTAAATGACAAGTGCTCCAGAAAGATCTATGTGTAGAAAAGAAATTTGTCATTATATGTAATTAAAAAAATTAACATAGATTTTCTATGTCATGGATCTTCTGTGTTCCAGTTATGATATGGAATCCTGATAGTATGTGTATGTGTGTATGTAAATTTGAACCAAATCTGACTTTGGGTCTATAGAAGGAATAACATTGCCAGACACTCTGCTGGGTTCTGGGGATATATCAGTGAACAAAACATACAGAATTTTCTGCCTCATGGACTTTACATTGTACTGTTTATATATGTATACCATATAACAGCATACATAATGGGATCAAACTGTATATGGAATGTGCTTGCTTATATTCCTTAACCTTCAATAAGAAATACTTTCCCCTTATTAAATATTGTTCAGTGTTGTTATTTTTAACCATTACGTACCCTTTTTGTCTTGTGACTATACCATAATTTATTTACGTTCCCCAATTTGAGCTATTTAGGCAATTTTCAATTTTTTGTTATTATAAAAATGTGACCGTGAACATCTTTATCTTAATAGCTTATTATCGCCTTAGGACCAATTATTAGATATGAGCGTAGCAGGTTGAAAAGGAGAGACATTTTAAAGACTCTTGAAACACAGTTACCACTGTTACAAATTACCACCTGGAAATACTCCATAGTTTGCACTCCTACCGGCAGCATATATGCTCCCCTTTTCTTATTTTACACTTCCTAGTATTTAATATTATTGGGGGAAAAACAAAACATTACCAGTTTGGTGAAAAGTAGTCTCATTGTCCTTTTAAAATTGTGTTTCTCTCATTACTTATAAGAACACACATATTTTTCTATCTTTAGTTCTGTGGTTCATCTCTTCAAGTCATTTGCCCATTTTTCCATCTAAAGTAATGTTTTTCTTATTTATTCATCAGTACTCTTTATATTTTCAGCCATTTAGTCCATTTTCATGTGTGTGGCAAATTTTCCTTCAGGTGGAGAATATGCATTTTTTCCCAACTTCTATACCAAGTAAGTCATGAGCAGGGAAATGATGGGTCCTCTTCTTAGTATGGAGAAGTTGTTGTATTTCAAATCAGAGTCTCTCCCTAGGCAAGGATTCAGTTGCTGTGATAGCAGTGCCCACAAGCATTAATGCCCAAGAAATACATTAGTTTTACAGACAGGGTTGCCTTTATAATGTCAATATATACTTTCTGCCTGAGCTACCAGAACCATTCCGGGTGCAAGTAGGCATGTGAGCATGGTGTGGGTGAACTCTGTTCTGGTTAAATGGTACTTCCCCTTGCCCCTTCCCCCATTTAGTAATCAATCGTGCACATGAATTTAATTGGTTTCCAAAAAATGGGTGCTATGTATATGTATCTCTGTGTGCTACTTTAGAGCTGTAGAAAAAAAAAGTTGGGCCTCGTGGTTGTGGATGAATGAACAAGATCCTGACAAACGGCTGCTGTTCTGAACAGCAGGATAAATTTATGTTTAAACCAGAGTAAACTATGCAACCAGGTAATAATTTTGAGCAATGAAGTAAGTTAGCTACGGTAACTGTTACAGAAACAGATAAATCATAGTAATTTCAACATGGCACTTTTGCCATTCAGTAAATGGGTATTTTAAATTTCATTTGTTTTTGAACTAAGTTCCATAATTTATAGAGTAAGTCATTCAAAGATTAATGCTCAGAAGGGAGGAAAATCACTATACAAGAACAGAAACATATCATTTATGTATATTGCATTGGGGCTTTGTCTGCCTGTGTTTCCATTCTAAACCTGATTTTGCAAGCATTTATGATAGAACAGGAAAGAGTTTGCTCTCGGCTAAAGTTTGGCATGTGTCACAACCTCCTGAGATTCCAATTTTCATTTTGTTTTTTCTTTCTCAAATAGTATGACATCTATCCTTGTGTTTTTTTTCATGTTTACATCATTAGGCAACACTACTAATTCAAAAGCTCTTTTATTTTAAAAGTAAGTTTGTGAGTGATTTCAGAATGCACTGGGTTGCCATTGATTCTGAAGCTTTTTAAAGATGATTTGAAAATATTCAGAGAACGAGAGAGAAGTGTTGTTAAATGTCGTGATAGCACTGTTTGAGTTTACAACAGCGAAGACAGTAATAATGACACTTCATCATGAGAAAATGTGAGCTGATCTATTACAGAAGTCATTAAAATTTGGCATTGTCACCTTGATCAGGCTACACAATTTTGTAAAACCCATATTCAGTCACCCAGTCTGCATACTGATCAGTTCAGATGTTACTTGTATGATAACATAGAGGGTTTTGGTTTTTTATATTCTCAGTTTTCTGTTTCTCTTACTTGACCGTGAGCTCCTAAAGGTCAGTGACTATTCTTTATACTCCCAGTACCAGCATGTCAACTGATTACAAAGTGGAAGGGAAATATTGGTTGAATAAATGAATACATCAGTTTGTTCAGTTATAGGCTGTCACCAACTTCTGAAGGTCATCTGTCCCAAAATGTTTTGAGTCATTGGGTTAGTTCATTTTCCTATAAAATGTAATGTAAAGCCTATATTATACTGCAAAAACTTAGTTAATTTCCAGTGAGTACATGCCAACCAAGCAGTGGGATTACGGTCATTCCTCAGAAGTCTGACCAGTTTCTGAAGAAGCCCCCAACCCAGGCAACAGATGGTCCTGTAGTCAAGCTCCAATCCTCCACTGATATGGTTTCCACATGTGGTCAATAATTTATTCTACTGTTGGACACCTGGCTCTACTTGACCTCACCCCCCCCCAATCCTTTTTTTAAAAAAATGATGTTGAGTCCATCTTTGCCCTTTTAACTTTAAAATCATTGGTCTTGATCATCCCTTTTAGAGCACTGCAGACCAAGGCAAACTTCAGGTGTGGCTCCAAATATAGGGACCCCTTCACCTGCACAGCACTGAATCCAACTAGAGGCAGCTCTGAGCAGCCTTGTCTGGGCCAGCAGTTCTCAAAGTGTGGCTCCCCAGCCAGCAGCATCAGCATCTCTTGAGAACTTGGTAAAAATGCAAATTAGCAGGGCCCACTCCAGACCTACTGAATCTGAAACTCTGGCGGTAGGATCCAGCAACATGGGTCTCAGAAGCCCTCCAGGGGACTGCAGTACACTAAGTTTGAGAACCACTGATAGGGCTTATTGGGGTGTGGTCGCAGGCAAAGTGTTGTCTGATTTCCACGGCCAGCAAGCACAGTGGGTAACATGTACTTCAGCAGCCAACTTGGCCATCACGGTCAAGGGGCCTTGGAGCTTTAGGAATAGTTTGGTTCAGGATTCGGGGCACATAGTCCAAGGTGCAGTGGTTCCAGGTGGTGGTGGGATACCTCTGGCCTAGTGTGGCCAAGCTAGCTTCAGGATGAACATTGCATGCACATGGCTGCACGTTAGAACTTTGTCGGTATTTTGTAATATCTAATTGAAAATTTAACTGACTTTGAAATCTGTTACATTTTCATAAGAAATTTTACTATGCTCGTTAATCAAATAAAATGCTGTTAGATCCTTGAAATAGAAATTGCCGTAATTAAATGGTTGTAAAAATGGTTAAAATAATTTTTAGCGCTTAATCGTGTGAGTAAAATTTCTTGCTGGTAATGACCAACAAGGACATAAAGAGGTCAGCACTGAGAGTTCTGATGTGGAAAGGAGTATTGCTGTCTCAACCATGTAGACAAAGTTATTTCAAACAAGTTATTTTCAAGGAAGTAAGTTCAAGGCTCTTGTTGAAAAAAGTCGAAAAGATTTTACTTGGAGGTTTTATACCAACTCAATATTTAGTATCTTCACCAATACTCTGATTTTATTTTCTTTATAATCATTAGATATTATTTAAATACAATTAATTTTTTTCCACCTCAAATCCTCCAAGTTTCTCCCAGTGTGCGAGGTGCTGTCATTGTTGGGGGACCTCCTTGGGCAAGAGGCTGGGAGTCTCTGCACCGGGCAGCTCCCTGCGCTCTGTTCCCTGGACCTCCTTCACATGTTTGTATTTTCTTCCCTTATCTGGGTAAACGGCCTCATTCCCTCCAATTGGTCCTGCTTATGTGATACCATGTTCACACACCCTTCTAGAGAAGGTGCTCCTGGTTTCCATTATCCCCTGGAAAATGTGTCACTCAGAACTGAGCAGAGTTACCCAAATGTCATCTGCCAGGTGAGAATGAGTGTGGCATCTGGGATTTAGACATGAAATGCAAATAATTCCCATTAATGGCTTTGGAAATGACTAGAACAGAAGCCCCACAAAGGCAGTGAGTGTCTCTTTCACTCTTTTCTCCTTGTTGACTGGAATAGTGCTTGGCACATTGTATGTGCTCACTAAGTATTTTTAAAATTAAGGGATGATTTGATGAATTGGGAGATGGGGACACGCAGAAGGAAGTGGGCTCATTTAGTGCCCCCTGTCACTTTTGTCTCATGTTAATCAATCCCAATGTGCCACCAGGTGTACCCCCCAAGCTTGGTGAGTGTGGAGTGAGAACAGTGAGGGTGGATGGCGACCTCTGTCTAGAGTGGCTGGATGTCACAGTCTCCACCTGGGGAATGCACTGGCCACTTGTAGGTTAGTGTGAATAAGGTGAGGCCTGCTGGTAAAATGAAAAATTGTATTGTAGAACTTGTTGGATTCTTTTTTTTAAGGATTATTAAAATGTCCTTACCAATACTGTGCCTTTTAATATTTGTGTTTGTATAACATGACATTCTTGTGTTAGTTTTGTTCGTAGTAAAAGGTGCATTCTTCTGTAACCTGATACATCTTATTGTAATGATCTGTTGTCACATCATGGTCTAGGTCTTATTCTTATCTTTGTGCAAAATGCTTGGTACGTGGTGTGTACTCCACATTGTTAAAGTTGTAGCCTAAAAGATCTAATACATTGTTTTCTTAACAATTTAGAAATTAAAGAATTATACTACCTTGTTGTTTGAAATGAGGCATGAGTGTACCAAGCTTGGCCTTCTTAGATTCAAATTATCCCTGAATTTAACCAAGTCAACAAGCTTTTAGTGACTCCTATGGATTTTACCACAGCCATGCTTCAAGATGGTAGAGCTTACCCTGCTGTCTCCAGGTTGGTTTCTGTCCCAGCCCTGGGGACTCTCCCTCGACTCCTTCAAATGGGTAGAGAAGTGTGTACTTTGGGGAGGCCCCCTGTTAGGTCCCTCAGTTTTCGCTAGGGGATTTCAGACCTATGTCCACCTTTGTGCAGCATTAAAGCACATACAGGGCAAAATGAGTTCTGCAGGAACATAGCTTGTGATGTCGTTCAGTATAATAGAGTATTCTGTCTGTCAGTACCAGAGGAGAAATTTTCACTAGCAGAGTCATGTACCTTTGAATACCTTAAAACATAAAAGTGTGAGAACATCAATCCTGTAACTGACCATGTGGTTGATTTCTAGTGTAGGATCCCATGGCTCACATTTTATGAACTAACTTAATTCCTGGATCAATTTTACTTTACAATTTTGGTCTCCCTCACCCCCCAATTTGTATCACGTGAATTAGCTCTTTAACTTTTTACTTTATCGTGTAACATTGAACTTAAGTTTTGTAAGCCTTCTTAAGTGTTTCTTGGAACATGGTGAGGTCTAAATAAATAGGTAACTAATTTATTGCAGAACATAGACAAATACAGCAAAAGACTCAATTGTTTTATTATAGAACATTAATGGCTAGGTGGAAATTGCCACTTTAGGTATATTTCTTATCAAAGTTTCTAGAAATTCACTGATCTGTTAATTATGGATAGATTTTAAGGTTACAGTTAGTGGAATAGAATTTTCCACCTGTGGGAAAAAGTTTTTTTTCCCTTGGAAGCTTTCTTCTTTGATATGATGGGATGAGAGTACTTTTCCATTCACTTTACTCAGAAAAAATTTCTTATACAAGGCCATGACCTTATGGGAGCCAGAAAAATGCTTAACATCTCCTGTTCCACCTATGAATGATAGGGGTGAAAGGACACATGAAAAGATGAAAAGGTAGAGATGGATGTCGAAACTGACAAACCACTGCTGATTTTTACCTAAAAGTGATTAAACATTACAGCATCCTTTTTTAGGTTCTTATAGATCTAAGTCAGAGATCTTAAATATTTGCTGAATGACTTTTACTTCCCAGTGTAACTCTGCAACCCAATGTTAATTAAATGTTAAATTAAAAATGAAAATACGTGCTCCAGACAGTGAAATTGCAAACACAAATTAATAGAAGAAAGAGTCAGACTCACTGGCACAGTGATCCAGTTTAAACAAACCAGACCAATGGATGCTCGTGAACACTTTCCTTGTGCAGAGAGCCTGTGCAAGGCTGTGAGACGGTAGCATCCTTGAGGGGAGGGGCATCCTTGAGGGGAGGGGCACGTGTCTTGATCACTGCTGCATCTTTAACACTTGAAATGGAGACTTGGTGCATGGTAAGTGCTAAATAAATAGGTCTTGGTGGATTATGGGAGGGTACAATAGATTCCTGTTACAAGGGCATTTACAGACTAGTTGAGGAAACCAGTAAGTAAGTAGAAGAGTTGGTGCCCATAGGTACACTTAGCAAATACCTGATGTAGCTAGTTATTGTTCTGACCATACTCAGCCATGTCATTTAAGGCACAGGTGGGCAGGGAAGCTTTAACAGGAGGGGGGATTGGAGTTGGATCTAAAGGATAAGTAGGGTGATGGACAGGAAGGAGAAGCACATTTAGGTAGCATGAGCAAAAGTGACATCGGACTCAGTGTGTGTTCAGGGGACAGTGGACACAGCAACTGTTTACTAAGAAGAGGGTTTAGGATTGGTGAAGGGGTGTTTCTTTCAGAAATGTGGACTTTATCCTGTCAGTATTGTGTTTCCAGTAAAGATTTTGGAACAGAAATGACACAGAGCAGTGTGCTTCTCAAACAGAGACGTGTGTACAGATCCCTTGGAGATTTTGGTAAAATGAAGGTTTTGATCCAGGAGGTCTGGGGTGGGTGCCCAAGACTGCATTTATGACAAGCTCCCAGGTGAGGCTGATGGCCTATGAACCACACTTTGAATAGCAGGGGCAGAGAGTACTATTCCCAGAAGATGTACTTGACAGTGGTGATTGGAGGGGCATGACACTGCTTCATCATAGCATTTTAGAGTAAAAAAAGGAACCTAAAGGTAATCAAGTCTATTTGCCTTTTGTTGCCATTGGAAAAACCAAAGCAGACAAAAAGGTCACACTATAGTGGGGAGCAGAACTGGAACCCAGTCTCCTAGCACCCAGAGGGGACTTTCCACTCCACCCTACAGTGGTGGCCCCAGTACCTGTGCAGCAAAGGGCCTCGAATGGAATGGATTTACTCAATGGATGCGAGAAAGCTTGTGAATAGATAGAACAGAGTAGCTCCAGGCAGCTTATTTAATGAGGAGCAAGAAGACTCCCAAGACAATGTTGAGTTTTAAATCCTGGTAAAATGAACAGATGTGCCATGATTGGCTGGAGTAGAGAAGGCAGACAGGAGGAAATCTGGTTTCCAGGCAAAGGTGAGAATTAGAATTTCAGATATGTTGAATTTCGGGTTACTCGGGGATCTGCATGCATGATTGCCTTGCACTAGGCCACATGTAGATAGGTGGAGCTCATCAAATGGACTCTGGGAGGAGTGTTTAGCCCAGGACAATCCAGCCCAGGACCGAGAAGTTAAATGGCAGCCAGCAAGTCATGGAATCAAAGCTTGAACTTCCAGGACTTTGTGAATTATTAGGGTCTCTTTGATTTTTCCAATAAAACTAAAGGTGTGATGATATTTTTACTTTTAAAACTTGGAGAAAGGGGCCTGCTCTTTTAAAAGGTGAGAAATAACCTACTAGAATTTGGTAGCGTGGACCCATTTGTAATAAGAAGGAAACCAAATAAAAGCCAAGACTAGACAGTGTGCAAGGTACTTATTTAAGGTATATATTCAAGTAGAGTTTAACCTATAGGTTTCTGTTTGTCTAGTTTATCTGTTATGGTAAGGATCTCTCCTGAAGAAAAAGCATAGTATACTTTATCAACTGGAAGATACCAGAGCTCTACAGTCTTCTTGTAAAGTGGTAGATGCCACATGAGTTTTAAAATCTAGCACCAGCAGCACTGTCCCCAGCAGTTTAGAACTAGGTTCCCTCCATTAATGGAAGGCATCAGTAGTAGCATGTGGCATTTTACTTTCTAGCTGCCTGTTGCTAAGCATGCAGTGGTCTCTGGCTTTTCCACCTCCTCCTTCCTGTACCTGGTGTGGAGGAGAACTTGGCACCAAGCCGTGCTGGGTGGGTGCCGGTTGTTCTTCCTCTGTTTTTGGAATAAGAGAAGGGTTTATCCCTCCTGCTTTTCCAGCTGTGAAGTTCATTTGGCTTGGAATGCTGGCAGCATTAAGGGAGGGGGGAGGTGTGGATTTCCACTAGAAGGTGGAAACAAAGCCGAGGTGGGGATGAGGGCATGGTGTTTGTTTTCCAGGACCTTATTCTGCCCTGAGTGGGTTTTTGACTCTGGTGTCTCACACATGGGTTGTAACGCTTTAAAGCAAAATGTAGTCATTTAGCATCAGAACCTTAGTTTTGTATTTGACCCATGCCCTTTTAGTGTGACAGTGAATGTGTGTGTGAGTACATGTGCAAGCAGATGAAAGCACACACATGTACACATATTTTAGTTTTGGCAAACCACTGATTTCATCTCAAAATATTTGCGGGGGTTGCTTCTATGTTAGACATAATAAACATTTGGGGAACTGTTGTTTTCACAAATTGTCCAACCTGACAAGAAATGGATTTGAGGTTTTTCTTCCCAGTAATGTTTTTGGTCACCTGATTCTATTTTTTTTTTTTAAACTATACAGTACCATAGTTTAGCCTCTCAAGCTGTGAATATGAAATGATTTTAGCATGGTCCTTCTCTATTGATAATAAAATGCATGCATAGTTTCCTATGACACTTACTTTTTAAAATTTTAACACCATAAGAATGTATTTTAATACAGAGGAATTTAGTTTTAATATTTCTTATGTAGTTTTTTTAGTTTAACTGTTGAGATACAACTTAAATTATTATCAAAGTTATTCTTGAAACATTGAGAAATATGGTCCGTCAGTGTATAAGAATCCCTTTAGATATTTTTTCGTGCATTTATAAACATACATGTGGATAATTTAAAAACATATATGGGAACTAGAGGTTGTATTTTTAAGCTGATCTTTCATCTTTAGAAACAAACAATGAAAGTAATACAAGACTACATGCTTGTAAAAAATGCAATGAGAATGGAAACACAGATAACCGATGTTAACATTTGGTGCATGTCCTCAGACCTTTTCCTGTACATGCACATGTACATACACATGTATATACACATACCAGCATGCATGCATACATGTTGGGATATATTTATATTTTGGTTTAATTTTCACTGTTGTACTTCATTAGGTTGAGGAGGTTTCCTTAAGAGTTTGAAACGTTGTTAATGATATTTGTCATTCATAACTAAGGTATCCAGATGTGGTGTAATAACGAACAGTTTAATCTATAGGTCAAATTTCAAAATCCACTTTCCTTTTTTATTTATTTAAAAAAATTTCCGGCTAAGTTACAATACCCTAAATTCCAGGTCAGGTTCAGCCACCAGTGTTGTGTGGCTGTCTCCCAGGTCATTCTGGATCCTGATATTGAACATGGCCCAAATTATGGCATTATTTCTCACTAAATACTGTTTAGAATACTTTGTCATGGCAAGGTCAATTGAGCATATCATACTCAAAAATTTTAAAGAATGAAATATTTACACTTGGGAAACAAGGGTGAGTACTTTTCTAATGACCTTTCTTCCATTGCATTTAACTTTGGAAGGCATTTCTTCATGTTCCTTGGCAACATTTAAATTTCATCCATATGATTTTTTTCTGCAGTGACCAAAAAAGTCCTTCAGTGCTAGGAAAGAGTCAAATTCCTGGTGATTGAGCCATTTGCTCAAGATTGAGCTGCAGTTAAGACCTAAGAAACCGTGATACCTAATCCTTAACTTAAAAATCGTGATATTTCGTGATCTAATGTGTGGGATTTTCTTCAAAGGAAAATGGGATAGAGTTGCAGCAAGGGTGGAGGTATAGAGTAAACCAAGTTGACTCTGAATTGATCATTATTGGAGCTGACTAATAGGAATTTGGGAGTTCATTATACTGGTCTCTTTACTTTTGTATATTTGAGTTTTTTTAAAAAATAATTTTATGTTTGAAATGAGAGAGATGATCCTTGTAGCCTAAAACGGTGCAATGTTAAGTGATAGGTGCAGGCTGAAATACATTGCTAGGATGTGCTACTCGAGTAAACTCTGTAAAATCCACAAAATAATCTTTATGGACATTGTCATGAATAAATGATTTCATCTCATTCCTCATCTTGAAAAACTATGAGCGGGCCCATCTTGGCAATCCCGTGACAGACTGTAATTCCCCAAGCTGGCCACGACGATGTCTGCCATCCAGTGCTATTCTCGCAATGTGACTTTGGCACTCCTCTGGCCAAGAAGGAAGTGGGGCCGTGCCCTGGGAGGGCTTGTGACTCTGGCAGACGTCATACCTTATGAGGCTGTGTTATAAGAAGTAATACAGGTTCTGTCTGGCTCTGTCCGTATGCTTGCTCTTGCAACCCAACATCGTGCTATGAGGAAGCCCTAGCAGCCCACAGAGCGCCCACATATAGCTGTTCTCCTGAACATCCCTGCTAAAGTCCCAGCTGTCAGCCAGCACTTTCCAGTGATGACAGCCCCACCCGTTAAGTCACCCCCAGCCTTCGAATCTTCCCAGCTGAGGCCCCAGACACTGAGGAGCAGAGACAAGCCTTTCTGCTGTTGCCTTTCTGACTTCTTACCCACAGAATCTGTGAGCGTCATAAAATTCTTGTTGGTTGATGCCACCATGTTTGGCAATAGTAACCGAAATAGCATATGTTAGTGAGGGAAAGAAGAATCTTATTTCTCAGTGACCATTTCTTTCTATAATGTGCCCAAAAGTTACACATATATTCAATGACTGTGTTTTGATGGTATTCACAATTTTTACTACTTCTGTCCACACGACTTCAAATCAGGAGTTATATGGTGGACCATTAGTTCTCTGAATAAAGGAGTTGTGGCTGGGCAATCCAGTGCATCTCTGTAATTCTTCTTACCCACCTTCCTCTGCTGGGCTTCCAGAACTATGCCTTTCTGCCCCTTTCACTCCTTTATACTGATTGACTTTGGGGCAGAAGGAGGCAGCCTACTCTGGAGATTAAACAAGAAAGGGAGATGTCAAGGAGACTTTCTCTGTCCATTTTGATTGGAATCCTTCGTTCTTTTGTTATGTAAACAACACCCATTGTTGCTTCACACGTGGCTACTCCTCCTTCCCTCTGACTCCATCACACCTCACTCTACATTGTGCCATGAAAAAAACTAATTATTTTTTTTTCAGTGATAAACAGAATAAAAAGTCATCCAGCACTTCTTCCTTCTATGTGTATACCACATCTACTAAGACTTCTTTCACATTCTGCCCACAAGCTGTTTTACCAAGTGTGTATCAGAACATCTGCTTGATTTAACTGTACTTGTAATGTTTTGTTTCTCAGACTGGATGGTGGGTCCATGATGGTTTGATGTATTTTTTATTATATATTTTTATATGTTTTAGATATTTTATAATATCCACATGGTACATGACAGTTATTACTCTTAGGTACTTTTATCATAATAATGGAATTTTGCCAATAATCCATTCTGCTTTTCTTTCCAAGCGTCATATAGGTCCTTAACTTAGTGAACAATTTTACAAGCTTCTCAGTTGTGTAATATTTTTACTTTAGGATGTGTTTGCTCTAAAAAATGCCTCTAAATGATGACTGTAGTCTCTTTCCTTCGGGGATAAAATTAATAAGATATGCCCTGAAAAAAATTATTTTGTTGCATGTTCTGGGAAAAAAATTCACTAGAGATATCACTGTACGAGATCTCCTGTTTAACATCAAGAAGCTGTCCCTGATAAAACAAATGTTCTGCATGAAAACATTACCTGGCTCCATTATTTTAATGTAATGAATTTTAATAAATTATACATCAAACTACACACCTAACTAATTTCCTAAAAAGTAGTTAAACCAAGCTGGATGCAGGCGCAGGCGCAGTTGCAGACAAGAGCGCCTGTAGTCCCCGTCAGTTGGGAGGCTGAGGATTGGCCTGAGCCCAGGAGTTCAAGGCTGCAGTGTGCCGTGATGGCACCTGTGAATAGCCACTGCACTCCAGCCTGGGCAACATCACAAGACCCCTGGCTCTTTAAAAAGCATATTCTAAGTAGCTAAAACACAATCAAATGCCTGTTAAAAGTAACCAACTAACATGTTAAGCTGAAATGTTTAAAGTGTTGCTTTTTTATCATCAAACATCTAAAATGGTTGTTAACAAGCAACTGCTTTGTGTGTAGGAACAGGTACATTTTGCATAATATACCACAAACGTTGCATTTATGACATGACAAATGATACATTTAACGAATAAAATCTATTAGAAAAAATGCAGATGAACATATACAATAGAAGAAGATAATTTCCTATCATAGCTATTACTTAGCGAGGTAGAAACTTAGAGCTTGAAGAAAAGGTAAGAATGGAGGGGGGGGGTGAGTTTGAATCAGTCATTTTTGTTGATGGTTATAGAAGGACATGGGCTGCAATTGGGTGGTAAAGGGGCAGCTTCAGAGAAAACTTCAGAGGAAATGACAGACTCATCCTCATTCTGAAGTCTCTGTACCAACTCCTGAATAGGGAAGACTTAGGTTAAAAAATTTACCTCCTGCTGTTTGTTTGTATGTTTCTCTATGAGATGCTAAAAGGTTAGATACTGAGGAATTGTGATAGGTCTGTAAGTACTAGGAATGTCCAAAGTATATAGCCCCTTTGTTAATTGCACCTGACTCTGACATACTCCCAATTGCACTTGGAATATAATTCAAACGTTTTCCATGTACTATTTTGTAAAAATGGTCTATCAAGTCTGGTACAGAAATATACATATGTATCTTATGAACGATGGCAGCAAATAAAATTCAGGAGGATGTTAATGAGAGAGTTCTGTGGGGCTTTCACACCACTGTGATATCTTTTTATAACAAACAAGGACCTGGGACTGGGGGTGGAGGTTGGGGGGGGGGGAGGGGGCGGGTGTGAGTTGCCAGTCCGTGAAAACCCAGTCCATTAAAACACTTTTCCCTTCCAGGCTGCTTGTCCACAATCATCCTGTTCTCAGATGTACTCATCCCAGCACATTCATTTTTTTTTTAATTGTGGCAAAAAATACATATAACATAAAATTTACCCTCCCAGCAGTTTCCAAGTGCCGTAGTACAGTATCGTCAGCCACATGAACACTGTTGTGCAACAGATCCCCAAAACAGCCACCCCAATCCCGCATGAAAGCACATTCATTTTGATACTCTATATTTGTGCTGGATTCTTATTCCCTATTTAAATGTATAACTTTACTCTGAGTTATAATTATTGTAATATTTGATTGCTACTTTTATACTTAAATAAGTTTTTTAATAGTGGTCTAGTTTTGTGTTAGTGATAAAATAGACAATTTAATAAATTGAACAACTAGATGCATGTGAGAATGCATAATTTGCATAATTTATTTTCATCGTAGGTAAATGGTTTATTTCTCCCCTTTTACTTTCAAAGGGGATACAGCCTCCTTTAACTATCAAATGAAGGTGTTATACTACTTGGTTTTATCTCTAAAATTATTTGATTCCTCTGCTTCTCTTTCATGATTTAATGATTTTTTTCAGTGTACTCATAATATCACACATTTATAGTTCATTTATTGGCTGGATGCTGAGAGTTTTTGTTTTTAAATTTTCTGCTAGGCCACTTCATTTGTCTTACAGGAGTATGTGATTTTTCAGGCTGTAGAATAACATCTAGTTAGTGTTCCAACTTCCTAAAGAAAGTGACAACCAGTCTCACATTGCTTAGCACTCTAAATGTGTTTAGAACTTTGAAATCAGATTGAAACTCCATTGTTATTGAAAAATAACTGAAATCAAGTGGGTTGCAGTAAATTCGGCGTCCTAGTGACATTCTAAGTATTAATATATCCAGAGAATTATTTCACCATTAACTGTCAGTCTCCTTCGGTTAAACTGTGCTTTTTTTCTTATGCAGTAAAATTATCAGCAGTGTCTAGCAGTGAAGTTTGGAAAACAGTTCAATTTTAAGAGGCCAGATCTCTCGTTTTAAAAGTACTTTAGTTTTTCCAGAAAATCTACTTATCTCTGCCATCTCCTCCCACTATATACCCCAACGTCTCCCAAATCCTTCCTTCTCTTCTTACACATCTATTTGTCTTTCTGGTGTATGCCACGTTTAGAAGTCTCATTAAACCGGCATCTGTTCTGTTTTAGGAGAAACCCGATGCCAGTCCCACATCACTTCAGCTGCGGTCCCAGATTGAAGTAAGCACAATGACTTTAATCATCTATTTCTGCTTCTGCCTTTTTTTTTTTTTTAAGTGATATTCTGTACAAATGAGATGAAGCCTGCTGCTCTGCCCACTCTGACAATACGAATCTTCTCTCGTAGGAGTCGCTTGGCTTCTGTAGCGCCGTGTCAACACCAGAAGTGGAAAGAAAGTAAGTTTTCCTCCCTCTGCCCAGGATCAGACTTTCCAAGAAGGTATCCTTTAGGTCCATACTGAAGGAAATCGAACAGGCGATGGTGTGCGTATGTACTGTGGAGATTGATGTCATTTTCCTTTATATGTTGTGTGTGTGTACATGCATGTAGGTGGTTAACAGTGTGTTTTGTAATCCAATTGGTGATGCCTGAGGATTCTACAAAGAGTTATTGATTTCACACTGCTTGTTGTGAGTGAACCCTAGATAAATAGTGAACATAGAGAAAGGGAAAGGACAGGTAAGTTAACCAAAAGGTTTTCAACTTTTACATTAATTTTTAATTTAGGATGAAAGTTATCAAGAAGCAAAGTACAAAAATAAAATACTATATGTTCCAGAATAAAATAATAATTAAAAAACCCTCCCCTGTACCTCATTTGGTAAATGACCTTTGGTAGGTGACCTTAAAACAAGAATAAATGTGTGTGTCAGAAGATGGCAAATGATTGCTGACCTTTCCTGTTAAAGGTAGTATTTTTGCTTCCCTGCCCAAACTTAAAATCTGTAATTTCTACTCTCATGGAAGATAATTTTATGTTTTATCTTGTATTTCTAGTATTTCTTTTAGGCAACTTAAATAAAACAAAACCAAAAATAAAAGAAATGTGGTTTTTTTCCCATAACCTTTTCCTTTTCTACTTTATTCCATCATAATTACACTAGAATGTTCTGTTTATGATCTTCTGAGGTAAAGAAATTTAAAGAAAGTCCACATCTCTAAACAGACACTTCCTTTGGCACAGAGCCACTTGTACTGTTCATGCCAAGAGAGGCGTAGAAGTGGCTTAGGAATAAAGTATTTCTGGAATGAAAAGCACACGTTGAGAGAGCGTGTGTGTGCTTTAGAACACAGCTCTGCCTAATCCGTCCACGTGTGTGTGCTGCTGGCAGAGAGGCAGCTTTAAGGAGGGACGACTGCTTTGCCAGAAAGCTACCATTCTAAACTCCAGAGGATACATAGGTTTGGTTCAGGACTGAGGAACGTTGTGGGTGATGTGCCAAAGAAAACCAAGGTCGTTGCCTACTCAAGGTTGGAGGATAAATGTGGATATAACATGAACTCTTCTGTTTTGGTTGCATTGTATCCTCTCAGGAACCTAGTAATGTGGAGGCTGAAATGGACAAGAGATTTAAGTTGACATTGGTTTTGAACTTGGAGGTACTGTGGTGGTGTGGAAGCACTGAGCGAATGGGCTGTAGTTTGTCCTGACCTAGCTTACTACTTAATGTAGCATGATTCAGGCGGAGAGCTCAGGTGTTCCGTCCGAATCTCTGCATCCTTTAGGAAACAAGAAATGTTTGCCTTTCCTCCTCCGAGGAAGTGACTCACCAAATTTGTTCTAACCTTAGTCAGGCTGCGTAGTTCTTCCCCTCAGTTGTGGGGAGTCATTCTTTCCGTGTTTATATCCTTTACTTAGTAAAATGTGGCATGGCTCTTGTGGCCGAGAGAGAGACTGATGGCCTCCTCTGAGGTTAACAAAAAATGTTAAACACACAGAGAGACACACAACCGCTCTCCATTTGTCACACTGCCATTTTGCTTCTGTACTTTTAAATGATTCAAATCTATGTGTTTCTAAACAATTTGAAAAATTTAAAACATTCTGTCCTTCATTTCTATTAATGGTTTTTGAAAACGGTGGTATCTTTTTTTTTAAACTTTAAAAAACTTTCTTTTGAAAATTTTTAAGCTTACAGAAAAGTTGTAAGAGTTGTGCAGTGAACTTTCATATGACCTTCACTTAGACTCATGAATGGTGGACACTTACCCTGTCTCACTCTCTCCTGCACACACACATACACACACACACACCCTGCACACAGTACCACTAGTTGTTATTATTTCTGACCGACCTGAGAGTTAGTTACAGACATCATGTCCTTCACCCCTAAATGCTTCAGCATGTATTTCCTAAGGACAAGGACATCCTCTTACAGAACCATAGTATAATTACCAAATATAGGAAACTTTACAATGACTTTTTCTAAAGTACAGTTCACATGCAAGTTTCTCTAATTGTCCCAATAATGTCTCTTATAGCACTTTTTTCCCTCAATGCAGCACTTAAAAAAATTATTCATAGTGTTTATGTCTCTTTTGTCACATTTCATCTAAAATGGTTTCTTAGCCTTTCTTTGTCTTTTATGGTATTGACATTTTTTGAGAGCCTAGGCTAGTTTTGTGATGTATTTGTCGTTTGGGGTTACTTTGTTTCTTTTTTTCTCCACAGTGACATCAGGAGGCACGTGATGTCTGTTTGTCCCATTATTGGTGATGTTAACTTTTATCTTTTGGTTAAGGTGGTATCCTCTGAGAAGGTACAATTTCCCCTCTGTAATGACTAGATATTCTGTGGGGAGATAATCTGAGACTATGTGAATACCCTGTTCCTCTTCAAACTTTCGCCTATTGGCTTTAGATTCTTTTAAGGATTCTTGCCTGAATCAGTTATTACTGTCATGGTTGCAAAACGGTGATACTTATTTTTACATTGATGATGATTTTGTATTAAATCTTCCAAGAGGTGGTGTTTTTTGTTTGTTTGTTTTTAAAGATGAGGTACCACTCGTCTTTCGGTCAGGTTATAATTTTAGTAGGTTTGCTGCAGTGTTTATGTTGACTGATTTATTCATTATACTTGGAAATGCAAATAGAAAATCCCACTATTCCTCGCATCAAAATGCTTGCTGGCCGCTTTGCAGTTGAATATTGAATCCCTGGAGGGTGACCTGGCAAACCAGTTGGCTGTGTCTGGTTAGTGTCTGCCAACTGAAATATCGTTCTGAGTCAGAGTAGTGTTCTGTGGGCAGAAGTTTTCCTCTGCTTTTTATTCAAAAGGCAAGAGAACTTGGTAAACAAAAGTGGGAAGGGCCTGCGGCAGCTTGCCTCTTGGAAACAGAGGTGCAGAGGGGACAGGCAATGCGGGAAGTCGAACCCTGACTCCATGACGCCTGCCTCCCAGGCCCACGATCTCCCCAGTGTGGCAGGGACCCAAGTACGTGTGCCTTCCTCTCTCCTCCCCAGCAAAGACCTCCTCTGAGGGAGGTATCTGGCATTAATTATGATGCAAATGTCTGTTTCTAAAAAATACATTGCTTCTCCCAGTAGTATACAGCATCTCACAGGGTTTTAAGTCTTCAGTTACAGGAAGTTAGCTCTAACCAGAGAGGTGGAGGAGGTGGGTCTTTTGTGGGGGAGACAAGTGTTGAGAATTTAACATACCTGGCACCACAGCACTGGGATGTTCCTGCCAAGTGGGGCCGCTGGCCTCTGGTTGTGCTTGGCCTGCACATAGGTAGGTAGATATTCATAGATAGATAGGTAGATATTATAGATAGGTAGATAGAACCCTCCCCGCTCCTGTCACTGGTTTGGCAGGGTCCCTATTCATCCCTATTTTCTTACACTCTGTCTGGTCCCTCCATATGCTTTCACTGAAAGTTTAATAAAGGAGGCCAAGAGAGCTTTCATTTGAGCCTGTTCTATTTATATCTATCTACGTTGCTCATTGATGAGACCATCTACTTTATTATACCAGTGTTGGATTTGTGTCAGCTGGCTGAAAAGGTGAACATTAGCTAAATTTCTTGTTACTCACTAGCTACTTCCAAGAATATCTAGAGAGTAAGGCTTTTTTTTTTTAATTTGGCTGGGAAATATCTTTATAACTCCTATTTATGAAGAATGACTTTAGCTATGAGTAACAGAAAACCTGACAAATAGTGGCATAAACAAATACGAGGTTCGTTAGACACATCCTTGTGTCATGGATAGACCCAGGGCTGGCTCAAGTCGGCCGTCAGGAACCCAGACTGTGCTATTTCTCTGTTTCCCTTTTTCCCTCTCATGACCTCCGGGTGGCTGCTGCGTCTTCTAGGTGGGAAGCAAAAGCGGGGTGAGGGGACGAAGGTAATCGGGCAAAAGGCCAAAGCACATCCTTTTACAAAGCTTTCCTAGAAACCCTACCCACCACATTCCAGCCTGTCCCTCTCCATTCTTCATGCAGCAACTGTTTACTGAGCATCTGCTCTGTGTGGAAAGCTCCTCTCTGGCCTCTAGGATACAGTAATGAACAGAATAGGCATGAGCTACATACAGCTTACATTTGAAAGTACGGTGAAATGATAGAAAAAATATTATATATTTTAAGTGGTCGTCCGGAGAAAAATAAAAGAAAGGGGACCCAGAATTGGGTCACTTGACCACCATTGCTATAGGTAGGTTAGGGAAGTGAGCAATTTTAGCTGAGCACATTGCTTCCCTGAACAAAACGGGGTTCTTTTCTTAAGGAAAGAGGGAGACTAGACATTGTATAGGAAACTAGTAGCAATTTCTATGATACTTTAATCTTTTATTTGTATAGTATACACGTAAAACAGTAATCTGAAAATTAACTAGATGTCTGACAAATAATCTATGTGTCAAGATTATTTAGATTCATTATGTTCAAGGAAGCTAACTGCAGTCAGGGCTGCTGGTTATTTCTTGGTATGTTTATAGAAGGAGTGTTTGTGGAGTTGGTTCATAGGGACTGAAATGGAAAAAGAAACAGATAATAACAGGTAATGTTTATTGGGTTCTTGTTGTGTGTCAGGCACTGATCTAAGCACTTAACATTGACTCGTGTAATCCTTAACAGCAACCCTATGGCGTTTCATATATTATTCCCATTTACAAATGCAGAACTAAAGAACAGAGAAGTTAGTAAGTTGCCCAGGGCTACACAGCTACCAAGTGGCAGAGCTGGGATTTGAGCCCAGTCAAGACACCGTGCTCCTGACCACTGAGCTATAATCCCGAGGTCCTTATAATGTATTGCCTGTCCAAACAGAGGAAGGGGCAAATCGTGTTCCTTAGCGTTAAATAAACAGCAGCAGTTAAAACCTGCACTCCAGTGGTTCTCTTGGAAATCGGAGCAAGTTCCGCTCTCACCCAGATATAAGCAGAGTCTTTGTTATTTATCTGTAGAGGCAGGAAGGTCCAAAATAAATCTCAAAACTTCATCTTAGCCAGTATTTATAACTTCTTTTCTACTAAGTCTTTCACCAGAGTTGAGAATTCACTGATTTAGTTTCACTTCTTTTCATTACCTATGACTACACTTGAACTATTTTATGGTGAAAAAGTCCAAAAATACATAGCATGATGGAAAAGGAGGATAAATAAAAAAAGAGAAAGCCAGTAGGGCAATGTGCTGTGGTTGAATAATGTGGATCGAGTATAGTTTATAAATGTTCCAAGGAAGCATTTACTCTGCTTGGACATAGCTTTGCTGTCAGGTTTGTTTCATCCGGCAAGCTGAGCGCTCTCTTGACTATGTTGGCTTCCCTTTCTCCTCCTCACAGACCTCTGCCCTCGCCCCCTTTCCTCTCTCACTGTGGGGAAGAAGCCCCTGCGCCCATTCTTGCTCCAGTTCCTGTAACCCTCTTCCTTGCTTTGGTCGCCTGTTGCTCTCTGGCTTGCTTGCCCCTCTGATCTTGCCTTCCTCACCCTCCCCCCACCTGTGGTCTGCCCTCCGCCTATCTGGACACCTCATCCCTCCCCACCTGCTCCCCAGGTGGGGTGAAGCTCCTCCTGTCTCCCCATGACATGCTGAGGCGCCTCAGAAATTGCAGCTCCGTCCACCAGGGTGCTCCATCCGCCACTGTCTCACCAGTCCCCACCCCCCTGACCTGGGCAGGCTCCCTTCAACCTTAAAACCTCAGCTCTGGTCTTGGCCCCTCCCGGAAGTCTTCCCTAATCCACAGAGTTGAGGTGAAGTGTCCTGCTACTTGGGGTCTACACCCCCTAGATTCTCCTGCAGCCGTTGCGGTGGAGAGTGTGTGTGTGTGCACGTGTGATCTCCCACTCCAAGCTCCTGGAGCTCTAGATGTTTCACTTTTCTACTGGCACCTAGAAGACGTTCAGCAGTGTTGAATGAATGAATGAAGGTATGAGTGAGCACAAGCATGCATAGTTCTTCTCTCCCCTGTGAGAATCTTCTTGCCATTTTTCCAAACTATAATTCTGTTTGATTCTGTTTCTCTCCTTCCCCAGTTGTGAACTTTTCCATTGAAGCCTGACTCCTGCCTTCATTCCCTGCTGAAATGTTCTTTCTGAGGTCAGTGGCCCAGCAGTAGCCAAACTGGAGGCCTCTTCCCACGTGCAGTCTCCACTGGGTGCTGCTGACTTTTCTTCAGGTCACACTTTTCTCGGTGCTCTTGTGACTGACTTTGTGGCTTCCAGTTTCTCCTCCCTTTACACCCACCCTTTGCAGCTCTGCCCATCCCTTACTGTGGGTGCTCCCTGGGCTGTTTATCCTCTCCCAGGGCACTTACCCATGCCCTTGGCTTTGAACTAGGCGCTCTGGGCGCCCACCTCAGATTTACCTCTCTAGCTCTGAGGCCTTCCTATGCAGCCTCTTGCTGAATAATGCCAGCCACCCCAAACCGCACAGTCTTGCAACAACTCATCACTCCCTCCCGATGCTCTTTGCCTCCCCTTTCTGACCACCTGCTCCGTGTCCCTACTTCCCCCTTTCTGTCCTCGGGACCACCTTCCTGCCCTTCACCCAGGCTTTTCATCATGATCTTCTGCTTTTCTTCCTTGACCCAAATTTTCAATCGCCAAATCCTGTTGCTTCTAATGCTATAACTTTTTCTTTGTGTCTATCTGTCTTAGTCCATTTTGTGTTGCTATAACAGAATACCTGAGACTGGGTAATTTATAAAGAAAAGAGGTTTATTTAGCTCTCAGTTCTGCAGGCTGGGAAGTTCAAGGTCATGGCCCTGGCTTCTAGCGAGGGCTTTTGTGCTGCATGATAACATGGCAGAGAAGCCAAAGGGGAAGCAAACACCTGCAAAGAGGGGAGACCAAACGGGAGGAGGATGCAATTAGCCCCATCACATTGAAGGGATGCTCAGATCCCCCAGATGGTGTCTATAAATTAGGACCTCTCCATGGTTTCACTGTGGTAATCAAAGCCACAGCCCATCTTTATTGTGGGGTTTTCCACGTCTCTCATTCACATAACCCAAACTCCAACCCACTGGACACTCTTTTTCCCAAATGCATGCTGGGCTGTCTGGATTTCATGCCTTGAAAACATTCCCTTCCTTTAAATCCTATTTTGAGGACTCTTTCCCCTTGAATGTGTTCTCAGTCCCTTCGCTGGCCATATCCTTGTCCCTTTGTGGACTCTAGTAGCATTTTGCATGGATCTGATGTCTCTTAATGTACTGTAACATGTATCACCATCGCCATTGTCAACATCTTCATAACTTTGCTTCTTGAATTATTTCTATGTATTGGCCACTGTGCAAATCTCTTGTTGTATTTTATCATTTATTTTTTCATAAACTCACTGAAGTATATACTATATTTGAGACTAATTAGTTGTCTGAGTTCCCAGAGCTAGAGACAAACAGCTCAGTCGACTCCATGTGTCATTGTAGCCTTGGAGTTAAGGTGCCCTGCCTCCTACCAGACTCCCTGGGTTCAAATCCAGGCCGTCTTTCTTACCAGCTCTGCAACTCTTGGGCAAGTTACTTGGCCTATCTGCAGTTTCCACAACTATAAAATTAGGAGGATAATTATAGTACTTACCTCACTTGGTAAACTACCACGCACATAGCAAGTGCTCAATAATCTTGTCTCTTAACATTATCTATCCTGTTTGGCCCAAGTTTATGCCTTTGCTTGTAGCTCGAGCCACTTTCTAGTCTTTCTAATCCCACGCAAGCCAGCATGGTCATGAGCTCTGAGGCTAAGTGTTCGTTCTCTTCCCCTCTTCTGATTTTCTTCAGTGTCCAGAACAGTGGTTTGCACAGAGCAAGTGCTCATTCAGTCCTTGCATTCAATTGAATGCCCCTAGTTCTTTGAAATAGGGTTAAAAATGGATTCTTCCCAGGACTGGAATTACAGAAGACCTACCTTGGTCCTGCCCGTTACCTAGCATGTGTCAGTGTCTCCTCAAACTGATAACAGTGTGGTAAGAAGTGCTTTCTGCTTGTAAATATTAACATTAAAAAGACACCTGCAAAAAACATCTAGCAGAGAGAATAGTAGCTTCCACAAATTGCCAAATCTATTTCTATGGGTTGCTGCTCTCTCCCCACCTGATTCCATTCCATAATCTTATTCAAGTCTCCCCAGATTTTCCTCCTTTTAGAATAGAAACAAGAAGACTGCATAATATTTCCACATAAAAATCCAATATCAAGAAACATACAAAATATTTAGTTACTTAAAAAAATCATGTTGTAGAATCGTCAGTCCTCCTTTGGAAGTAGACCAGCTTCAGTGGGAGGAGCTAACGAGGTCTGTGAGCTGCTAGGAAATCCAGGTCAAGCCATGTCCCCCCCTGGAGCCGATGCTAATGCATCCTGTCTCCACATCCTGTTTGTAGCAGGGCTGTGGCGTGGGGAGGGGACTCCAGTGTCATCCCATGGGGAGCATGCATGTGTGCCCTGTATCTGTGTACAGGAGTGAGGAAGTCCTGGGGTGTGGCCTTCAGAGGGATTAACAAGGCAGTTCTGCCTGGTTCAGGCGATGCACCCTCACTCTGTGCCCAGTGGGAGGTGGGCCCTCATGGCCTGTTAGAGCAGCACCACAGACAAAACCAGAGGCCAGAGCTTTAAGTGGGCTGCTGGTCTATGACTTATCCTCTGTCCCCTCACTCCTCCCAGCTTCAGCTCCCTCATTTGTACAGTGATGAGTCTGAGTCAGTGGTCTCCAAGGCTCCTACCTGGGGCCATCTTTCATTTTTTGCTGCAGCCTCGAGCATGCCCTGCACCCATCAATTTTGCTTAGACTCTGTGTATGCTACTGTGTTGTAGCTGGGGTAGGCTCTGGAGCTGG
Source organism: Daubentonia madagascariensis (assembly GCA_023783475.1). Lineage (NCBI taxonomy): Eukaryota > Metazoa > Chordata > Mammalia > Primates > Daubentoniidae > Daubentonia > Daubentonia madagascariensis. The sequence goes on along the minus strand of JAKFHU010001815.1, from coordinate 18,533,924 downwards.
GCAGAACTTGAGCCTGAGTTTAAGCTTTGCTGGATATGGGATTACAAACAAGACACTCGAATTCTCTAAGCCCCAGGTTTCTAATTAGTAAAACTTGGACAACAGCAGCTCTTTCAGCAGGTGGTTGTGTGAAATGCCCAGTGTGGTGCCTGGCACACGGGAGGGGCTCACATTCTGCCGTTCCGTCCCCCACCCACTCTGTACTGTGCAGGGCTGCCTGCGGCGGGCACAGCGTGTATGTGAGGTCCATTCTCAGGCTCATTAGATGGTGCCACACGCAGAGCTCATCAGTGGCCATGGTCACTGGCCCTAAATTATGCCCGTTCCCATGTGACCTTTAGTTTCCTTTTTGAAGCCCCCAAAAGCAGCAGCTAGGAAACAACAGCCGTGTTCATAGAGCCCTCGTGGCAGCAACATGCTGGAGTGTGTCTGTGCAGGCATAGCTGTGTCCTCCTCACACGTGTGCTCCATCGCATGGCATATTTGAGGGGCTCAACATTCCAGAGTTCAGGGACTCAGGGTGGGAGCAGCTGGGCCAGAATCCTCCACCTCAGCTGTTCCTGACCGACAGCTCTGTTGCCCTTCCTTCTGTCTGGCAAGTGAGCCTCCAGCCGACCCGGCCACAGCTGGAGTCCACATGCCTGCCCCACATCCTTCGCCAGTGGCAGGCTGCGTGCACTCTTGCTGCAATTGCTGGGGACAGGCGCTGCTGCCAGGTTTTGTTTAATACACGGAGATGTCTGCTGTTTATTCTCTCTCCTGCGTAAAAGGGAACAGAATATTGGGCTGAGGGCGGGAAGGTGTCAGTAAATAAACAGCATTCTTGTACTGGCAGGACGGGGAGACTCATACCTACAGTTTACCAAGTGCTCCCTGCATATCTTATTCATTCTCCTAACAGATCTACAATGTAGATGATATTTCACAGTTAAGGAAACCAAGGTTTAGAAAGGTAAAGGACTTTTCAAGGTCACAGACCTGGGGCAAGACAGAGCTGGATTCCAAATCTAGGTCTGTTGGTCTGCAAGGGCCAAGCTTCTTACCCACCCCACTACAACTGCAGTGACAGACTCGTGCCCTCGGAGAGGCCACAGACAGGCCAGGCGGCTCATGAAGTTTAACTTAATAAACAGTTATCCAGTGTCTGCCGTATGGACAAATGCACTAGGGCCGTAGAAAGATGAATAGGATAGGAAGAGTAGCTGCCCTCTCCCAATCTGAAGACATGAAAAAAGATGATAATATAGTGTGAACACCTTCAGGACAGTGAACCCCTGCGGGCTGGGCGTGGTGCTGAGGACCTGTATTTTGGCATCAGTCAGGGTTCTATCGGAGAAGCAGAACGTTAAGATAGAATGAGGACTTCAGTATGGCATTTGACCTCATGCATTTGTGGGGGCTGGGTACACAGCCCAGGTGAGGCTGCTCCTTCTATGTCAGACGGTGCAGGGCGGGCAGTCCGGGCAAAACGGACGCCTGCCAAGCGAGGAAGGCAAGGACAGAGCGCAGCCTCCCAGGGTGGGCTGACATCCACGCCACTTCTCACCACCTCCACGCAGGCCTCCAACTTGGAGGGTGCAGGGGACCTGCAGAAGTTGCTGCCATCCTTCCTCAGGAGCCCCACACGCCACAGGCCCAGGACTCAGAGACCCCAAGGAGGAGGCCCCGTGGGAATGTGAGCACCGCGGGCCCCGCTGCCGCCCCGTGCTGCCCAGGGACTCGGGGCACTACAGCAAGGCCTCGTGCCCACACGGACCTTGAAGCATAGAAGGAGAATGGCTACTTGCCACATCTCACGTAAAGTCGCTCTAGTGGCTCGAGCTAACCCAGAGTTATGCAGGAAGAGAATTCTGGGAGTCGTAATGCAGCTGAGCTAAATCGTCAGACTCCAAATCCAGCGCAGGTCCCGCAGGAGTGCACACCTGTGAGGGGAGGGCTGGGGTTTCTCTTAGACAGAAATGGACAGGAGGGGAGTTCCAGGTGCAAGAAAGGCTGTGCCAAGCTGTGAGAGCACAGCATCCCGGGCAAATGGTGTCGCGGGCCCGGGCCTGGCTGGCGCAGGGCCTGCAGAGCCAGCTCAGGAGTCGCCCAGTGGTTGGCTTTGTGTGTTAGAAGCACCATTGTCAGCGGGAGGCAGGGAGCCCAGTGGCCGAGGGGAGAGACCCTGGCAGTCTGAAGCTTGTCAAAGCCTTCCTTTATTCTGCTTCCACTTTCTAAACTCTTTCATGCACTGGCTAATTTCTTCGTCTAATCCTTAGGGAGCATCTCTTTCATGCCAGGAATATGTGGTGGTCAAGACCAAACCCAGCCCCCAGCCTCTTGTCTAAAAGCCTTGTTCAAATAAAATCTTCCAGTCGGGATAATGCTCGCAGTGTAGCGGCCACTCTGTATTCTTTTCTGAAAATCTCCCTTGCGGTATTGCTTATTCTATTTTGGAGGCATTGGAGTAGGTGGATGTAAGGAGGGAGTGGAGAAGTAAGGATGGGTGGTGTGTTCCCCAGACTCCACTGGGTTAATAAGCCAGTGGTTCCAAGCACATCAGAGTCACCTGGAGAGCTTGTTGGAAAGACTTATCCTCAGCCCCCCGCCCCCTGCCCCAGACCTAATGGATTAGATTTTCCAGATGTGGAACCCTGGGGACTTTTAGATTAGATTCTCCAGATGTGGAAGCCTGGCCTGGAGACTTTAAGAAGTTTCCCAGGAGATATGAAGCAGCCAGCCTGGTTTTATGAATCACTGCCAAAACCTCTAGCTTGTCAGTCGGACTTAAGGTCTTTGCTTCTACTGCGCATCTCGAGCACAGGTAGAATTCGAGGGCTGCTCAGCTGATGATGGTGGTGGAGGTCATTTGATCGTCATGGCGACACTGGCAAAGTGTGCTGGTGTCTGAATCATTGCCAGCAGGTGCTGGTGCGCTCACAGAATCAGAAAGGGGGAGGATGAGACGCAATCAGAGGGCAAAGTGAGATCAGCAAGCAGAATTATAAAGCACAGGGAGGACGGTGCCCACTGCTTAGCGGGTCCAGGTGTGGAGGGCACATGGACGTGACAAAGGTGTTTCTGAATTTAAAAATGAGATCTGAGAAGACAAAAACTTGAGTTCCCATTTTCATACTATTTATAACAGAAAACATTTCCATCAGCTGTGTCTGTGGAAGAATTAAAAGCAAAGGGGAAAAAAAAAAGGCTCAAGTGGTCGCCACTGAAAGGACCCAGATTCAGGGGCACCACGTTGTTCGTGCTGCCCGCTGGGAGAAGTAGGGCAGGCAGGCAGCCCCCACAGTGATGTCCAGGAGGGGTGACTGGTCACTGTGCTCCAGCGAGGGAGGACGGGCCCTCTGTGCTCACAGCACCTCCAGCTTTGGCCTTCAGAGGTGGCTCCACCAACTCCCCTGCTGCCCCTCAGAGCAGCTGACAGAGGACAGGCTCGACGGGCTCGGCAGCCTCTGGCCCCACGTCCCTCCTGTGGTCCCCTGTGCCCAGCCTGCACAGCGGCCAGCGTGTCCAGCAGGCTTCAGGGACAGTGAATGAGAGCCACTGTTTGTTTCCACTGAGAAAGTTCTGACCCGTTTCCGGAGCCATCGCCATGGAAACGCAAGGGGGAGATAATTGAATGGAGCCTCTTTTCCTCCCATCCGCCCGGCTCTTCCTCACCCAGAAGCTGAGACTGGAAGGGCGGGCCCTCTGCTGCCTTGCTTTCCGTGTAGGTTCATGTAAATTTGAGAAGAATACTAAAAGCCAGGGTCCCTCACTGTGCCAGTCTCTGCTGGGATCAATGACTCCATATTCACCCTGTCCCAGTTGTGGTGGCAGTCCATTTGCACACCAGCTCTTGAGCTGGGCCTGCCTCACGCATACTGATAGCCAGAGGGCCTTCCAGAGGCTTCCCTGTTCATCCCTGTCCAGCCAGCCGGCCTCAGTCCTCAGCCACGTTTCCGTGCAGAATAGCCTTTCTTGGACCACATATTTATTACACATGTGCAGGAAATTTCAAAATAGAAATAGAGGGAAGGAATAACTTTGCTCCATTTGCAAAATATGTAGCAGTCTTTTAAAAATATAAACAAAGGTATTTTCTTTTTAGTAGACTGCTTAAGCTTATAGAAAGTTAATCTTTTTCTGATTTTATAAAAACTAGCATTTGTGGTGAAAGGAATGTGCTACACCCTTTTTATTTTATTTTATTTTATTTTGCTTTTGACAATAATTGAGTAATTCTTAAGATTAAAACAAAAAAAGACCTAAGTAAAATTTCAAATTCACAGTGAGGCCATAAAATGAAGCCATTAGTTTTTATTGTTTACACCAAAGCAGAACAAAAAGAAGTTGAAGGCCCTTTCTTTTTTTTTTTACATCTTAATTTGTATGCCTGTTGAAAAGTCATCAAAAGTCAGAATTTGACCTGGGGCTGCAAACTCCAGTGGCCAAGTTACAAACTTAAATTTCACTTTCAATACCAGTAATTAGAGAAGATACACACTGTTTTGGCTTCGGGCTCACAGTATTGTACCTGGCACCATGAATACAGGGTAAGTAAGACTGTTGAGGCTGTCAACTCCACGGAGCTGGAGTTTTAGTGGGAAAAACATTGGGTTGGGTATCCAAAGAGCTGAGTTTAAGCCCCAGCTCTGTGACTTACAATTACTAGTTGGTTGTGTGACCCTGGACAAGTCTGAGTTCCGTCACATGTATGATGGGGTTAGTTCTTTTCAGAGTCTCTGTGACCCTGAAATAGAATGAGGTATATATGAATGTGTTTGGTAAACCAGACCAGTGCTTTATAGATGTTAGTTTTTTTTTGTTCTTAACCGCTAAATGTTAGGGTTATATCCAGTTGGATATAACTGATATTTGACTTCAGTATTGAGTCAAATGGGAGCATATTATTACATAGCAAGGAGTCTGGAGGTAGGTGTGCCCTGGTTTGTGTAGCTACTTCAAGGAATTATTCCCTCTCCTACTCTACCATTGTGACTTCCTTTCTTATGATAAAGTGATGACTATTTGGGCATTGTGGCCCTGTTTTAGGCAGGATGATGGGGAAGAGCCAAGGGCAAAAGATGTGTATACTGAGTCAATCCTTTTCTTCATGAAAGCACCAGCTTTCTTAGAAACATCCCACTATAAAGTGCCAGTGTTTCTCTGTCACACACTGACACCTGGCCTCCACCATCTGCAAGGGAGTCTGGGAAAGTAAGTATTTTAACAGGGTACACTGCCGCCCCAAACAAAACCAGTGTTCTGTAAGTAAGAAAGAAGATGAGAGTGGATATTGACATGGGAGGCAACTGGTTCTACCATTCTTAACTTGTAGCATGTCAATATAATCTACCCGAGTAATTGGAAACTGGGAGGTGTGGACCCTGTTGTGTGCAGTTCCCTCATCAAGCTGTATAGAGCTTCATTATCTATACCAAGCAAACAATAAATCATCATTGATTGTATGTCTATGAGACTAGTTAGTTGCTGATTCCTTTCTCTATGACCTTAGTTAAAAGAATATTATGTACCCTCTAGTCTATGTTGTGGGGGTATTCTGAAGATTAGTTACTAAATTGGAAGGAATTGGGAAAGCATTTATAACTTTGCAGTGCTGGGATATATGCTGTTACTGTCAGTGGTGTTATCAGCATCAAGGCTGCCATCCACAGAGCAATTTTATATCAACTTTTTAGTTCAAACCCAAGAGGTCACAAATGAAAAAAAAATATGGCCCTGATGGAAAAGAGAGGTTTTTGGACCCTCATCCCAGATCTGGTTGCCTACTGCTAGCCCATGTGCCCTTCTGCACTTGTATAGTCCTGGCTGTGCTGAGGTTGTGGCCCAGACACACTGGGCCAGGGACCTCCGTGTGGAGAGATGGCATCTGGTTGCTTTTTAGACACAAAACTCTTTAGTTTCTGCCAGTGACCTGCATCATTCCTTTTTGGTACAAGTTAGCAGTTGGTGAACGAAAGGACACAAATCTCTTTCAAAGCACCTTTGTGAGGGACTTTCAGATTCAATAGAAGTGGAACCCTGCTCTTGGCCTGGAGAGCTTGTTAGCCACTGCGGAGGTGCTGGAGAACCAGCCCCTTACGTGTTGAGAAAGGAAAGTACATTTGGGGAAGGACTAAGGGATACTTGACTCATAGGTGGAGCTGGTTGAAAGAAAAGGCCAATAATAATAGCTAGCATATATTTTATTTCATTTTATTTTATTTTATTTTGTTTTATTTAGTGCTAGGCATGTGCAGGCATGTTCTAAGTATAGTACAAGTCGTAACTCATTGAAACCTCTGGAAACCATATTATTGTCTCTATTTTCTGCATAGCAGGAAACTGGGATTCAGAGGGACTAGGTAACTTGCCCAGAGTTACTGATCAATAAGTGGTAGAGCTTGGCTTTGAACACCGGCATGTGGACTGCAGAACCCATATTCTGAGCCATTGGCTGTGCTGTGCCACTTCCCAGGTAGTGGCCTTGTGACAATACCGAGACATCATTCACGTTGAGGTACCAGTCAGCTGCTCGTGATTTCTGCCAAGCACAAAACAAAAGGAGAGACAGGCTTGATTTGCAGCAGGAAAGGTCATGTTTAGTTACCTAGAACGTCCATGTATCTCCTCCGGTTAGCAGGGGATGAAGGATAATGGATGGTGACTGTCGTTGCAGCTGAAGCCGAGTACCTAAATTGGCTGCGTCTTTCTCCTTATTTTTCTGAACAAGGTGCTCTTTTGAGACATGTTCTATAGAAGGAATAGGCCACTCAGTATTTTAAATATGTTCATTTAAAAAATAAAATAAAAATATGAAACACAAACAAAAATGTATTAATAAGAATGAAAGGATTTGTTCCGTAAAATTTGGATTCAGTCAGAAGGCCGCACTCAAGGATCCAAAAGGCCACAGGTTCCCCACCCCTGCAAGGTGGCAAACTTTTTCAATGGCCTTTCAGTAGCATTTCAGTAAGTCGTCCAAGTATAAGAATTTGCAGCTTGTGGTAAAAGAGCTTCTTTGAATCAGAATTAAAGATTGGATGGTATTATTGTTTTGAGACAACATCCACACCTCATGAACCTGAAAATCCTGCCATTTCTTCTGGAGACTTAATGTTACATAATTGATGGACCCAAGCCATTTCCCATGATATAAGTAAGTGCCCATATTGAAAACTACTCAACAGCAATAAGAAATTCGTTAGTATACACTATGCTATATACAGTAAGCTAAATACTGCTTATGGAAGACAATAGGATGTAGGCAAATAGAAATAATATGCTGAAAAAAATTGAGCTTTCAACATCATGTTCAATCGTGTATTTTTTTTTTGGTAAATCTAAGGAAAGCACAAATTGTTTTTATAAAAGGATTGAGAAGAGCAAGAAAAATCACTGTGTTCATCCTAGTTATTTGAGAGAAATTAGTGTTAAAAACATTTAAAAAGAGGAACCCTAGTGATTTGGAAACTGTTGGAATCTAGAATAGGAGGCAACATAGTGGCAATATGTGGAACGAGGACAGTGAATTCTGTCAAAACTAATTTGTGAAGACGGTTTGGGGCTGCTCTGGTGAATAGTTACAAGAGGTAGCATTTATTTAGAGTTTACCAAGTGCCAGGCACTGTACTACGCTCTTTACATTCACCGCCTCACATAATCCTCCTAACAACCTGTTAAGGCAGGTGCTGCTTTTATCACTATTTCACATAAAAAGGCAATCAAGGCTTAGATGGGTGGCAGCGCTGTCATTTACCCCCAGGTCTGCCTGACTTCTGAGCATGTGTGCTCTTAGCCTGTGCTGGGTCGGGCATTGCCTTGCATTTGATACTGCAGACACCTGCCTTGATCATTTATGAAGGTGACCTTGGAACAAAAAGCCAGAAAGTACAGGCTGGGAATAGACTGTGAAATGAAAGAAAAAAGCCTGTATGGGGAGTGTTTTGACCAGCTTGACAAAATGTCACCAACGTTGTCATTGATACTAAATATTCATGGAGTTCTAACAATATGCCAGATTTGGGCAACAGAATCACTTTCGGTCTCAGCCAGGGAGTTCACAAGCTAAATGATGTCATGTGTATGAAACCCAGCAGCTACTGGCCACGAAGGGCCAGATCCAGTGCTCAAGCAAGAGAGGTGCATAGGGTGTGGAATTTAAGGAGGCGCTCGGTCCCTGCACCTGCCTGGCCCAGAGAGCAAGCAAGTCTGATGGCTCGGGCCTCAGTGTCTCTCTCACCTCCCCCGAGTCCTAGCCCTGTGGCCAGGGAGAGGGTGACCCTTGAATTTTTATGGCAGACGGTAGATAGTATATGCTGAATTTTGTTTCATATTCATTTGTATTAAACAGAGGAGAGAGGTTTGTGTGATAAAAATATCTTTGATACCCAAAGGATAATAAGAAATATTAAATTAAGGAATTACTAATTTCACATAAAATAATTTGTCACGAAAGAAGCAAAATATAAATGTACGTAGTTAATCATACTTAAGTAGGACATAAAGAAAATCTTAACTACTTAAAAGTCCTTCAGCCCTTCAACCATCTCCTTCCTCCCCCTGTACGTGCACAATCCAATAGCACAGATGTGTCCATCATTTTTCTGCATCTTGAAGAAAAGGCTTCTGCTGGCTTTGGGGACTGCCTTGGCAGAGCCTGAATGATGCAGGAAAAGACCCAGACACAGCAAAAACCCTGATTCCAAATTCAGCAGGAAATAAACTAATGGAGAAGTTTATTTCCTGAGACTCAAGATTAAGGAACTTAAAAAAAAAAATCTCTTAAGTACAGATTTTCCAGTAACATATAACATATGTTCCTTTCTTGGAAATTAGGTTATAACTGCTTTATTATTTAAAAATTTTTTTTTAAATTTTAATGGTTTGGTTATAATGAAGTTTCTGGACAGCCCATCAAAACCAAAACATGAAGTCTATTTAGGACTTTCTTTATGCTTGGTTATTCATTGTACTTTCTGGCGTGGTAGACTCAGTATGTAAAAACAAGATAAAGTTGTCTTTGCCTGGAGGTACCTTAGGCTATTTGTATATAAATAGACATAGGAAGAAAAATGAGTTTGAGCCATAGTATTTGGCCCCTTTTCCTTCTATGAGCAGATAGGAGGAACATGCGAGAGCAGTCAGTACAGCCAGCTCCTGAAAAGTGTTCTCGAAATACTTGGTTCTGATACCTCCGTAGACCATGTTCATATTTGGTGTTGAAAATTTTCTGTCTTCACAAGTTTTTGAGTATCACTTCAGTAATTTACCCCAGAGCAGGGCCAGTATATAATGGTGTCCTCTTTCTGTCTATCCCTTAAATAACAGAAAAATGACTTCATGTAGAGAGTATACAATATGAAATTCTGTTATGTAAATGAGAAAGAGTGTAGCGAACAGGGCAGGATGTTGGACTCAGGAATCAGAGACAGGGCTGCTCAACCCAGCTTTGCCCCTGCCCAGTATAACTTGACCTCAGGCTCAGTGATAATCTTGTTCTGTGCTGAGTGGCTCCCAGAGAGCACATCATGTTTAAGAGGTGGAGTTCTGTACAAGTGTAAGGAATTCCATTTTGACCTGTGTTTGTTCCTCCTTCTGTGGTGTGGTCTTACGAGGATGTCCGCTGGGAAGCAATTGACTCACTAGAAAAGAAAATACAGCAACCTGGAATCTACCCTGTGTGGAGTTGGAGACAGCAATGTAATTTTTGTAAAATGGAGTTTAATATTATTCTAGCTAGAAAAGGTAAAAGTGTACTCCATTGGTATTTCTTCTCCCACTGACCACTCCTCCCAAGCCTTGCTGGCTCTTTCTAATCCCTAAAAATTGGGTTGCCCCAGAGCGCAGTCTTCATAATGCTTCTCTTTATTGTTCCATAACTTTGAAGATGCAAGCGACTTCCAAATTCTTGTCTCCAGCTCCAGACTTTGTCCAGCTGTTTCTTTACCGTCTCCACAGGGGTGTTTATTAAGCACCAAAAACTCAATGTGTCCAGAGTAGGCCTCGTGTTTCCTCCCCTGCTGTTTCCCCACCCAGCCTTCTGAATTTGGGGAAGTGGATGCTATGCCAGCTCATCATTTAGGTTTCTGCTCACTTGTCACCTCTTGAGAGAAGCCTTCTCTGTCCATCCCACCTCAAATTCTCCCCACTCCTTGACTATAGTCTCCGCCCTACCCCGGCCAAGCTGCAGGGCCACAGGAATCGTATCTGTCTTGTTTCCTGCTAAGTTCTCAGAGGACGCCTGGACTCACACTGGGAGGTGAATAAATATTTACTGGGTGAAAGAATGAGTGAAAATGAATGAACAAAGCAATTTAACAAAGAATTTGTAAAAAACTGAGGTTGGAGGAAAGAAATTAGCTAAGCGCTGGGAATGCTGTCCCTTAAATTAGTTTTTTGATCTAATTAATACATTCCTTAATTTAGGGATTTTCTTAAGTGAATTTTGTTTTCAGGGACAACTTAAAGGAGTTTAGGGATCTGGAGGAAAAATTGTTTACATTTAAGCACTGTTGGGATTTAATAGTAGTAGTTATTGATGAAAAGGTATTTGCTAAAGTTTGATTCTGAGACTTTATATGCAATACTTGCGGGAGAATCTCCTGAGGCCAAGAGCTCAAGACCAGCCTGGGCGACACGTTGAGACCTCGTCTGGTCAAAAAGTAAGAAAAATTAGCTGGGCGTGGTGGTGCACGCCTGTAGTACCAGCTATTTTGGAAGCTGAAGCAGGAGGATCACTTGAGCCCAGGAGTGTGAGGCTGCAGTGAGCTATGATTGTGCCATTGCACTCCAGCCTGGGTGACAGAGTGAAACCCTGTCTCTTAAAAAAAAAAATTAAAAAATAAATTCAATACTTGATGATTATTAAATCTTTAAATAGATCTTCAGAGCCCAACAAAATGTAAATTATCACCTCCTAGTCATCAAAATCCATGCTGAAGTTCCCATCCTTTTTACCCATTGACAATGGAAGTGATGGATCCAAAAGGCCACAGGTCTGCGCCCAGTGCCTGCCGTTCCCAGGCCAGCGGCGTCTGGCTGGAAGAAGGATGTGTTTTGCGGACGCTTCTTTGGAGCTGACTTCTCAGCATTAATTTATTCCACCAGGGGATCAGTAAATGACCCCCTTCACCTGCTGCCTTCCAAATTTGGAATTGGGTTACATCATTGATTTTTTTTTTTTTCCTCCTGCTAGATGAATTCTATAATCAGTCTCAAGGAGAAAGGAGATGGCATTTTGCATCACTGCTCTGCCAACTCCTCTCTGCTTTCAAATTCATAGTGTCATTTTCCTCCTTAGCAAATTTGATGAGTTGAGGAGGCTCACATTTATGAAACATTGGCTTGTTATTCTTTGGACAGTGTCTAGATGGTGAACTTGTGAAATTTTACAAACAAAAATCCCACTCACCACAAGATGAGTAAAGAAACTACAGTGCCATCTGCTGGCATCCTGAGGAAAGACAAGTGATGACCAGGACACATCCAAAACAGAGGATAAAATTATTCAAAATATGTGATAATTTGAAGAAAGTAGATAAAAATAATGAAAAAATTATAAATCATCATTTTAGAGAGGAAAATACTATTATATTTTATGAAAACTGTGTGGTAGTAAGAGCTTACCTATTTCTGCAGTGTAACTTCTGAAGTATTTTTATGATATTAAACATTCTCCTTTGGCAGAAAGAATGAAAATAGGGTTGCAAAAATAGAAATGAGCCTTAGAATTGAGAAGATTTTATGTACATATTTTCCAGATTAAAGAGAGTAAGCCATATTTGGAAGAACAATAGGGCTGGAGTCTGGGTTACCTGGGGACAGTCCCTTGTTGGCCCCCATGTAGCTTGGAACCGTGGGCCACTTCCTTAATTTCTGGAGACCACAGTTTCCTGTAAAATTGGGATTTGGATTAAGTGATTGGAAAAATTCCTTACAACTCCGTAAAGTTTATTATTCTAAATCAGCAAATGACTAAAGGAATCTTTCTTTAGACCATTTTCCCACAAAAATATTTCTTTTAGAAAAAGTAAAAAGCTCACATCATATTTTCAATTCATTACATGGTTAACCAGTTTTATCCAGAGTTGGGGATATTTGATATATTTGGACCTTAGCAATTAGGTCAAGACTTTCCTAATCCTTACAGTGAGTATGAAAATATTAATACACGTGGGGCTCTCTGTGCTTTTAGTGGCCCCTTGCAGAAAGCCTGCTTAATCATGCTGCTGGGGCACGGCCAGTGGAAGTGAGGTGGACCAATGCATAATACTGCGACTTCAAGTTCAAAATGCAACAGAGTAAGATCTGGGAAGAAAAAAGTTAAAAGTCCAAACTTAGCTTAAATGTTATTGTTCTTTGGAGGATTTCTTGCCTTAAGCCCGGGCCAACTAGCCAACTGCTTGCTCTCTGCTGCCTGTTTGTTTTGTCCACAACTCCCCTGTGGCCCTGAGCATTTTCACATTTGCTTTTGCTGCTGCTGCTGCTGCTCCTCCATTCCTTATTCTTCTTCTTTCCTCCTTCTTTTTTATTTCTTTTAGAGTCAGGGTCTCGCTCTGTTGTCCAGGCTGGAGTGCCTTGGCGCAATTATAGCTCACTGTAACCTCCAACTCCTGGGCTCAAGGGATCCTCCTGCCCCAGCCTCCCAAGTAGCTGGGAATACAGGTGCGCGCCACCACGCCTGACTAATATTTTAATTTTTTTGTAGAGATGCGGTCTCGCTATGTTGCCCAGGCTGGTCTTGGACTCCTGGCCTCAAGTGATCCTCCCGCCTTAGCCTCCCAGAGTGCTAGGATTACAGGCATGAGCCACTGCACCGGGCTGCCAATTTTTTTGATGAGTTAGATTTTCCTTATATTTTCTGTGTTCACAGCATGGCAGTAAGGGAGAAATAACTAGAATTCAAATGTAGCTCTTGTCCACTACAACGGGTTTCTCCCCAGTTCTGTTCTTAGCTCCTACTCTCCCCTAGTTTATAATAGAGGTCTTTCAGATTTTTGTGCTGGCCAGAAACAGTTCTCTCCTCTCAGTCTTGCTTGCAGGGCTTGGGCCTTCCATTCTGAAATGGCACCCAGCAGTCAGCCAGCACCAGTGCAGCTACACTAAAGGATGGAGGCTTATTAAAGGTGGCTCTGCATGGAAAAGCCCCTCTCCCCTCTCTGGTAACCTTAAATTCTTGAGGTCCTTTCATCTGCACAGAAAATCACTGTTAGGTGATCTGAATGTTCTGCTTCTCTTCCTCTAATTTTTTCAACGTAACTCAGACCTGGCCTCCCAACCTCTGTCTTCCCAAGATGTTGAAGAGTGTTTTGCCAGACACCTCTTCCATCTTCCGTCATGGCAGTGAGGTCTGAGTGAAGATTCTGGTTTCCTTGTCAGCATGCCCAAGGATACTGACCTTGCCCTCTGGGCTTTGGACCCACTTAATGAAAGATTATGCTTAAAGTTCTATTCTTTTGTTTTTGAGACAACCAATTTTAACTTTCTTTGGTTTCCGTGCCTTCTTGCTTTAAATTGGTATCTAAGTATTTTCTGGAGAAATGCTTCATTAACTGGTTTGGGGCTGTGTATACTTTTCAGGTAATTCAGGTTTATCTATTATCTACCTTCACAAACTGGCAGCAAGGGTGTAGGGTAGGATGTGGGGCCAGATCTGGTGCCCAGACATGTATTGATTAACTTGAACACATTTCTAAAAACATTACTTGCCATCACTTATAAATCTAGGCCTATCACACAAAAATGCAGATTTCTGGCTTTTCTTTGAACATTGGAAGATTTAGCAAGATGGACGTTGCACTTGCCACTTGGCAGTAACCCCTGGAGGAACTATATACTGGCTGCCTCCGCTGTTTGGGGCATCCAATCTCCCTCACACTCCTCCCCGCCCCTTATTATTTTTACAACTGACCACTTCACTCACCTGCTTGACCAAGTGGCATTTGCGGTGCTGAGTTTATATTTTCATTATGATTTGCTTTCTCTTTTTCACTTACGCAAGAGACTTCCCGATGGCTGTGACTCCACTTGTAGGTGATAGTTCACAGAAATGAAAGGTACTTGAGCAATTACCTAGTGAAGTCTGTTCTCTTCATTTAACATTATAGGTCTTACCCTGGAGTGAGTCCTTAATAAATGTTGACAAACAGCACAAAAGGCCTAGGAAGTCAGCAGACAGGTAGAAAAGGCCCGGGGTAAATATCCTACCCAGAGTTTCCCTGGCTCTGTTAAGTAGCATTGATGCTGGGTCAGACTAGTTAGGAGGAGTTTCAGTTCTCCCATGAAAGCAAGGCTCCCTGGTAATCTAACTGGTATTTCTTTTCTTTTCTAGGAACCCTCTTCATAAATCAAATTCAGAAGACGGCTCTGTAGGTCAGTACTTTTGTTGGTTTAACTATTTAATTATTTTCTTTTAATACTTTATAGATAACATAAACATGTGAAAATACAAAAACCCCAAAGAATCCCTCAACTCAGAAATAAACACTGTTAAGATTGTGATGTATAACCTTCTCTCTTTTTTTCCTATTGTGTGAGGTTTTTAAAAAACATAGTTGTGATCATATTCTATATGCTATTTTATAATTTTAAAAATTGAATATATTATGAGCATTTTCCCACATGATTGACAATTCTTTACAGTAAAATTTTTAAGTCTGCATAATATTTCATCATTTGGTATATGCCATAATTTAATTAACAAATCAGTTCTGTGCTGGACATTTAGCTTGCTTCCAGTTTTTTCTGTATTGTAGACAAATGATACTGGTGTAAAAATCCTGTAGTCCCTGTCCCTGATAATGTCCTTAGGAAGCATCCTTCAATTTGGACTTTTTGGACCAAAGAAACATATTTTATATATCATTGATTATAAAATGCACTCTTGGTTAAGTCACAGCTTTTCTGTTTGGGTCGGAGGGTGGGCGGGTAGTAGTGATTAGGGGCATAAATGCTCCCTCCCATCAGGCTGCCTGGATGTGAATCACGACTCTACCAACTCAGTAGTTATGACCCTGGACAAGTCACTTTTTTCTCCAAGCCTCAGTTTTCTCATCTACTAAATGGGAACAATAATACATCGTATAAGTGAGTATTAAATGAGATATGCCATTAGATAGCAAAGTGCCTAGATATGGTAAGTGCTAAACAAATGTTAGCTATTATCATTTACTTTTTAGGCTGCGTCTCCATTTCAGAAACATTAAAATGGGAGAGGGGAAGAAGGGAATATAGCTTACAGTCAAAGAAATACATTATGTTATCAAATTGCCTGAGAGAAAGGTTGAATTAATCAGCCTGCTTTAACTCTTTATGGCTGACATTCGCTTTAGTGTTAAGCCCAAAGGCAGCAGACACCGTGAAACGTGTGTCAAGATAAGAATACACTGGCGTCTCAGTGTGAGCAGCTCTGGTTTCGTTCCCATAGCTATGAGGGTTGTCAGAATTTAAATAAAGGCATCCTGTTTTGACAAATGACGCCCTTTCTAGCCCGAGAGCACCACGGACATGGTTCCCACATGTCTGCTTTATGCGGCATTGCTTGGCACCACCAGTCTAGACTGTGGAAACCCATTACTCTTCTGGGCCCTGTTTCCAGTGGCCATGGAGCAACCAGACAGACACCAGATGGTGACAGAGCTGCCGTTTTGAGCGCGCCACTCAGCACGATGGTGGCTATCACGGCTGCCTTTTCTTTTTAAAGAATGAAGCACTGCTCTACCCTTTCATTTTACTTACTCTTTCCCTTTGCTTTTTAAAAGATATTACTTGCTTCTGATGACTGGAACGCTACCAAATATGACAAATGTCTAACTACGGCAGTGAATTTGTTTTCACTTGAAAGTCACCTACAGTGGTCAGAGAAGGGTGGGAGGTTTGTGAATGACGCAGCTGGGAGATGTCATAGCTGGATTGCCATCTGGTTTTTTCGTCATGTGCCCCAGGTAGGCCTTAGGTAGGTCACTGGGTGGCCTGAATGCCAGAGAGGTAGGAATCATGCCCCACTTGTGCCATAGCTAGACCCATGCAAGCTACACACCATGGAGAAACATGCAGGTCAACCCCACAGACCATGGGACCAGCTGTGCTGACCAGAGGGCACAGGACATACCAACCATTCTGTTCTCATCATTAAATCTGGAATAACAGAAATAAACCAAGGGTAGATCAACAATAGGAATAACAACAAAACATTAAGTTAACTTCTTAAAATATCCTATTTGTGGTGTAGTTGAAATAATTGTGGCCAAGACGAAAGGGGGAAAATATACCACAAGACAAGGCAGAATTAGGCTCACTAGTTAAACAGACATCAAAGTGAATACAAGAACGCATGTTTTGCCTGCCTTTTTGATGTTCCTTTATTTCTCATCTCAACCCTACTGCACCATTTCTTGCTAGTAGGAAATTTGCATTTCTTTTTAAACAACTTTATAGGCATTCCCCGGTCTTTCACAAACTGAAAGAGAAAAACTGTCTTTTTGTTAAATCAAAGTATTCTTATAAGCTTTGAATTATAAGGAAGAGGCTACTTTTGTTATTAATGAATTTATTGCTTGTGCTTTTTTTTTTTTTTAAGGAAAAGGAGATTGGAAGAAGAAAAATAAGTATTTCTGGCAGAACTTCCGCAAGAACCAGAAAGGAATAATGAGGCAGACTTCAAAAGGTACTGCAGTGCAGCTGGCGGACAGTAGGTCCATTTAGCTCTAAAATGTTAAGAAGCCTGAGCCACTAATCTAAATGGATACTGTAAGTTAGAATAACTGCACATTCAACTTTTCCAACATTCCTATCATTATTTTAAGATTTTGTCCCAGTGGGTTTTTTTTTAATTAAAATAAATGGGAAGAGTTAGCAGTCCTTTCTTTTTCATAGATCTGACAGCGAAGACCAAATCTTTAGTTTTCTCAGTCACACAACTTCAGAAAGATCTTTACTCTCACCTTGCTAAGATCTAACCTAAAAGGGTCTAGAAAGTCTGAGCATTTGTTGGTTTTGGACACTACTTGGAGCCTTTGCATTCTTCTGAACTTTCCACGCTCTTCTGTGGCAGGGACGGTTATGGGGGTGTTGCCCCTGGAAACTCTGATGGTCTGACATCATGGGAATTTGCACAGGCTGCTTTGTAAAGGGAGTTCTGCCCTACTCTTGGCTGTGTCTTTTGTTGTTGTTTATATAGTAAGTAAATATGTCATCCCTTTGAGGCCCAGTTATATAATTTATGTTTCCCCAGTATTTAGAGAGGAAACCGGAACAAATCCACTTCCAGATTCCAGTCCAGCTGAATAAGGTCGTCAATAGACGGAAAGTTTTCCTTGCTCACCAGTGACACGACTTGCTTTCCTTTACAAAATCGGTGTCTTCTGCTGTTCGGAATGCTTCTCCAATTATCCATACACGTGGAAGTGAGAAAAAAAGACGAGAGCAGCAGATAGGCCATAGCACACCTGAGTTCTGTGACAATATTCCATGTGGTTCTTTTTTTAAGTTCTACTTTAAGGGAATTATTCTTAAACATTCCAAGTTTTTCTTTCTGATACACCTGGGATTATTTGTGATTCAAAATAAATCTTGGATTCTAATGAAGCCTTATTTTGGAAGAAAGCTAAGAAGAAAGAGAGAGGTAAACAGAGAGGGAGGGAGGGAGGAAAGGAGGGAGCTTGCAGTTTGCCAGCCCACGTGGCTTATAAAACCCAAGCAACTCCCCGTCACCCTCTCCGCTATCAGAGGCGACACAGATAGTAAAATGAATCAAACCAGCAGGCTTCTCTCTTCCCCCAGCACACAATATTATTCTTCCCGTACAAGTAGACGTGGCAAAGGGAACTTGAGTAGTATTTCTAGACTGATTGATTACAGGATGGAAACGAGATAGGAAAATGCAGGGGAACAGAAATTCTAAAGTAGGCCCTGCCTGACATGGGTTCTTGTAAGTCTGCAGCCAGACTCTTTCCCTCTTCTACGCCAAGGGCATATTAAGCCACAGCCGGGCATCCTAAGACACCAGGAGCTGGTGAAGTATGAATCAGAGAGACGGGGCAGGAGCAGGACGAGGGACGGGATGTGGGCTTATTCTTGGGCTGTGCCTTACAGCCCACTTCCGCTGACGGGTCCTTCCCCACTCACTGACCGGAGGCGTAGCTGGCCAACGTGGCTCCAATACAGTAGAGGCAGCGGCAGTCTGTTTGCTTTGCAGGAAAAACTTTAAAAGGAATCTAAGGGGACCTTCTCTTCTCCTCTGCAGTTCTGGTTGCCTTCAGTTTTGAGCTGGAAGTCGACTTCTCACAGTTTGGAAACCTATTTATGACAGTCATATTTTCAGATACAGACATACATAGGACCCTTCTTCCTATGAACTCAACATGCTTCATATCTATGATTTTATTTATTTGCGCTTAACCTTAGTGGAACAACAGCCATGTAGCTTAGTAAGGTGGAAGGGTTTTACCAGGCTGCGGGTCTGGACGCTGTGACCTTACCTTCCTCCGTTGTGACTGACAGTTTTCTCCTACTCCTCTGCGAAAATACTTCCTTCTCATTCATGTTTCAAATGGAAGGGCATGGAGAACCCTCAGCTGTAGCAGCCTTGGAATGCTTGTCAGATCTAGTTGGGTTCAATTAGATCTCTGCCCTGCCTGTAATGAGGTCCTCCCTGTCACTTTCTTCAGAACCCCTCCACTGGACGCTGCATCTCGAAAGCTGTGATCGTTTGAGGGATTTTTTCTATTATAACATCCACGTGTTCTGGGAGCCTGTTTCCCAATCAGAGGTGCTCACTGGTTTCTTATAAAGCAGTGCAGTGGTACTACCCTGCTGCTGCATGAGTACCGTGTGACATAGACAGTGCCCCCGAGCAACACCCAGCCCCAGCGGGAGACGGCAGACGTTCAGCATTGGCGTTCTGTTTCATCTTTCTTGTTTTCTGTTACTCTCTCTCCTCGCTCTCCAGGGGAAGATGTTGGCTATGTTGCCAGTGAAATTACGATGAGCGACGAGGAACGGATCCAGCTAATGATGATGGTGAAAGAAAAGATGATCACCATCGAGGAAGCCCTCGCTAGGGTAAGCACGCAGATGTCTGGGCGGTATCTGAGGATGGGGTCCCCTGACATTTAAACATATTTGGGGGCATCAAAGGGTAGAGGAATATAATATCTCAAGTATTATTTTGATGGTATTTTGGTGGTCATCAGGTACCCACGTTGTCAGATAAAATATTGATTACATTCTTTTTGTTTGTTTGTTTTTGTTTTTTTTGAAACAGGGTCTTGCTCTGTCACCTAGGCTAGAGTGCAGTGGCATCATGATAGCTCATTGCAGCCTCGAACTCATGGGCTCAAGGGATCCTCCCACCTCAGCCTCCCAGGTGCTGGGACTACAGGCGCGTGCCACCAGGCCTGGCTAATTTTTCTGTTTTTTTTGTAGAGACAGGGTCTCGCTCTTGCTCAGGCTGGTCTTAAACTCCTGGCCTCAAGCGATCCTCCCTCCTCGGCCTCACAAAGTGCCATGATTATAGGCATGAGCCAAGGCATTTGGCCAAATGTTTATTACATTCGGTTTACTTGATGCGAGAATTCCACGTTGTGAGGTGAAGCTTCCATACTCAATGATTACATGAATGAATGAATAGCAGACCACTTTAGGAGAAAACTGACCTTCTGAATACCATTGCAAGATTTACAAACCTTTTGAAAAGACTGATAAGAATGTAATCAATGGCACAAAATCAATTATTAAATAAAAATCAAATTTAAAAACCTCAGTTCTATAAGATGTCTTCACAAACTGAACTTTGAATAATCTTAAACTTTTGCTTCAGATATACCTTAAAATTTTGCTTACTTTCATATCTAAGTAAATATTAATTGCAATTTATTTTCTCTCTCTCTATTTTTTTTTTACTCCGAGTTAAATTAGGCACTAAGAGAAGCCTAACAAACCTTTAGGATGCTGGAGTAGCAGTTATGATAGTGAGGCAGCAATTTCTTAAGAGATTCTCTGCTTTATTGTTGACAACAAATTGATTGGCTCTGGAATTTTCACTTTGGTCAGTTGGGTCAGTACTGTGCAGATAAGTCACAAATAAGCAGGTTTAGAAATGAATGAAAACCTTCAAATCTCTAAGGATCCGTTGAATGAGTTATAACTTTATCATTATCTTAGTCATTTTGTGCTGCGGTCACAGAATACCACAGACATTGTTTGACTCACAGCTCTGGAGGCTGGGATGTCTAATGTCAAGTGAGACCATTTTCTTCTTCCAAGATGGCACCTTGCATGCTGGATGCTCACCTGGCAGAAGGCGGAAGGGCCAACGGGCAAAGGGCGGCTGAACTTGCCCTTTTATAATAGAATTAGTATCACTCTATCACCTCCCAGCAGTCCCACCTCCTAACACCACCACCATGACTACAAAATTTTAAAATGAGCTTTGGAGGGAACAAATATTCACCCCACAGCAATCATTAATTGGAATCTTAAAGGTTTGAAACCTTGAAACAGTGGCAAGCACACTCAGTTTAGTTTAGTATACAGTAGTTTCCTCTGTCCACGAGGGATATGTTCCAACACTCCCGGTGGATACCTGAAAGCTTGGATAGTACCGAACCTTGTATATACTATATTTTTTCCTATATATATATGTACCCATGATAAAGTTTAATTTATAACTGAGGCATAGCAAGAGATTAACAACAATAATAATAAAATAGAACAGTTATAACAATATCCTATAATAAAAATTATGTGAATGTGTTCTCTCTCTCAAAATACCTTATTGTATTGTACTCACCTATTTTTCTGACCATGGGTAACTGAAATTTTGGAAAACAAAACTGTAGATACAGGGGTACTATTATATCTGACTCTGAACCTCAATAGTTAAGAAAAAAAAAGTTTAATTTGTTGCTGAGACAATGTTGGGGAAAAAAAACCACTTATGTGTGCTAGAGTGTGGGACTGGGTTTAGTAGGAGATCTAGTGGTGACCTAGTGGTGAGGACTGACTTGGGATACCCACCTGCTGGCTTCTCTCCCTCTGTGGATTCAGAGAAATCCAGACTGAGGTGGCAGCCATGGCTGGGATGTTGTTGCTGGGCTTACTGTAGACAAGCTGGCTGGTGCTGGGCAGCTGATGGAATAGGTGACAGGTGACAGCCTCCTGTCCGTGCTGCTGATTGCCTGGCCTTCATCCTTAGCCTGGTGTGTTTAGCCACACCATCGACCATCTGGCTCAGCCGCCGGCCAGGGCAAAAAGTCCACCACACATTTTCTCTCCAATTCCATTCTTTGGGCATGCCATAGCATTTAGGAAAAGGCCAAATGAATTCCTAGAAAGTGCATATGACAAATGCGGACCGGTATTTAGTTTTACCATATTGAGCAAGATGTTAATTACCTGCTGGGGACTGATGCTACTGCACTGCTTTTTAATAGTGAAACTGAAGATCTGAATGCAGAAGATGTCTGTAGTCACCTGACAGCACCTGTTTGGGAAGGGAGTTGCCTATGTTGGTGCCTAATCCAGTGTTCTTAGAGCAAGAGAAAATGTTAAATAGTGGCCTTGATATAGCCCACTTTAGACAGCATGTTTCTATAATTGAAAAAGAGACAAAGGAATATTTTCAAGTTGGGGGAGAATGTGGAGGAAAAAGATTGCTTGAAGCTCTTTCTGAGCTCATAATTTAAGAACTAGCCATTGTTTACATGGAAAGGAAATCAGAAGGCAACTCAGTGAGAAGGTGGCGCAGCTGCAGGCAGATTTGTGTGGAGGCTTCAGCCAGCTTGGCTGCCTTGCCCTTGTTGCAGATGCAGCCACAGTGCTCATCAAGAGATCAAGAATATCGTCCATAAGGCAATCCAGAAATGCAAAAGCCAGAAGAAGAAATTGGTGGCATTCTCCAAACCTTACTAGATTACAAACACAAGGATGGGCACCTTTGACTAATGAGGATGCAGCAGAGATGCTTTTTGAACTGTCCTTCCCAGGGCAGCACACATTCTCAACTACAAGTGTCTGAATGGGCTTCTTCTTAGCTAGAGACGGAATATTTCAAGGAAAATGTTATTGAGTACAGAAAATGAACTGCAGAGGGGATCTGCCTCCTTTTACTTATGAGCAGCTCAAGGTGTAAATTTACTTGATCACTGTATTAAAATGGTAAGACTTAGACCTCTTGTAATGACTGTGTTAGGACCTTACTCTGGATTATTGGTTTAAGGGAATGTTGTGGCTGGTTTGAGCTTCTATCCAGACCACTCAAACTTTCTATCAGTAATAAGGCTGTTTTACTTTCTTATCATTTGTGTGTTTACTAGAGCAGCACTTTTAATAACCTTTGCATTCATGAGTTGGCTAACTGTTGCCAGAGGCCTAGCTTTTGACCTACCTTGGTTTTTAACATGCCTTCCTCACAAAGCGTAATCATTTCTAGCTTTTGGTTTAAAATGAGAGATGTGCAACTCTTCCTTTCACTTGAACAGTTCAAGGCCATTGATTAATTGGCCTAATTTCAATATTGTTGTGTCTCAGGGAATAGGGAGGCCTGAGACAGGGGAACTGTGGAGCAGTCAGAACACACACATTTATCAATTAAGTTCACCATCTTACATGGGTGTGGTTTGTGGCACCCCAAAACTACTACCATTGTAACATCAATGATTACTGATCACAGATCACCATAACAGATATAATAAAAATGAAAAAGTTTGAAATATTGTGAGAATTACCAAATTGTGACACAAGGACTCAAAGTGAGGACTCAACAGCATACGCTGTTGGAAAAATGGCACCGATAGAATTGCTCCATGCAGGGCTGCCACAAACCTTCAATTTGTAAAATCACAACATCTGCGAAGCATAATAAAGTGAAGCGCAATAAAATGAGGTATGCCAGTACTTATTTTAAGAGCATACGTAGCTCTCAGCAAGTAAGTTGAGGGTATTCAAATCTTGTACTAGTTCTGCAAGATATGGAAAGCCTAGTGAGATACTTGGAAGCTATAGGCTATTCATTTACCTGGGTAATTTTTGTGTGTATTGGTGAGGATAGGAGGGTAGGGGGTAAACTCACATTTAAAGCCTTGGATAAAAGAGAATACCAGTAATTTTTTGGTGTGATGCTACTTAGCAATGATGGAGCTATGTTATAGAAAAATATGTCCTTTGAAATTTTAACTTGTTGCACTATCTATAGGAAACTATGACTTAATAATCATATTTCCTTAAAAATAATAATTATTGATACTAAAGATTACTCGAGTAATGTGATCTAATCACTAAATATTACATATTTATCCATCTGATCAGTGTGTATCTGGTTCCACAAGGCCACATCTGTGTGAAAGTCAAAAATAAAGTCCATAGGAGATTAAAAAAAGAGCATTTAATGTTTGTCATTGCTGCTTGGCATTGTGAACTTTTCTTAATTCCAGAAAATTATGGTTGTACACATCAGTTTCCCTAGAAGCAGAGCCTGAGGTAGGGATTCGTCAGTGTCTTAGTTCCTTTAGTGTTGCTATAAATGAATAGCTGAGGCTGGAGAATTTATAAAGAAAAGAGGTTTATTTGGCCCACAGTTGTGCTGGCTGAAAGACTGGTCATCTAGAGAAAGCCTCAGGCTGCTTCTGTTCATCACCTGGGGAGAGAGGAAGCTGAGTGACAGGGGAGGTGCCAGCCTCTTTTTAACAACCAACTCCTCAGGAACTAATGGAGGAGAATTTACCTACCCCTCCAGGTCATTAATCTATTCATGAGGGATCTGCCCTCATGACCTAAACACCTCTCATTAGGTCCCTACCCCAATGTTGGGACCAAATTTTAACATGAGGTTTGGGAGGACAAACATCCAATTTATAGCATTGTGCAAGTTGTTTATTAAAGGAAGGCATTTAAAAGAAATCTCTAAGTGAGGGAGGGAACCAGTTGAGGCAGAGGAAGAAGCTGGACAGGAATGTGATTTCAGGAGAAATCTAGCCTCAGCCTGAACCCATAGGGAGTGGGGAGGTCTAGAAGGTGAAATGCATTGTAGGGTTTGTCCCACCAGGGAAATCGTGTCTGAAAGCTGATTGGGGAGAAGGAACAGCCTTCTAGGCATCTTTGTGGGGACAGGTTCTATTAGCCATGTTCTCTAGAGCAGGTTGCAAGTGTGAGCTTATACCTACAGTAGGGGGATAGCTGGGGGAATAGGTGAACTGTCTCGTAAAGGGAATTTGGGCATCTAGTATACCGGAACACAGGATTATGAACTGGGAACCTGGATGTATTATTGAGTCATTTCCTTGTAGCAGCATCAAATCACAGAGATTTGGACTCATGGAGAGTCCATAGGAGGTTTTTAAAAAATTGGTCCCAAGGGGAGAAGTTTGAAAGGATTTATTTCAGAGAAGAAGCAGAAAATGACTCAACCACAGTCTTTAAATGTCTGAAGGATTGTTAAGCAGTACATCTTTAGGATATACTGGAGAATGGTTTGATTGTTTTTTAAATCTCTACTGAGGACAGAGTAGAAAGAAATGAATTAAAATAGCAGCTGGAGGGGATTTAGATTTGGTATAATGTAAATGTTCTTTGCAATAAGCACTAGTAGAAATTGGAATGGAATAAAATCTCTCTCCCCAAAGGTCTCTAAGATAGAATTAACCATTAATCTACTAAAGTTGGCCATCTCTCTAAGAATCATGTCATGGACTTCAACTGTGAGAAAACAATGAACTAGGGAAAATAGGACATGAAGGAATATTTCTACTTAAAACAGATACACGCACACTTTAAAATGTCATTTTTTTATATTTATGGAATTAATGTAAAACTACAAATTTGCTTTAAAATATACAAATTCTCAAATCATAAAGCACCCTTCCTTCAAGAAATTATAATTAAATCAAAACTTCTTGAAGCAAAGTGGAGTATAAAAATTTACTTACATAAGTAATAACTAAGTTGTTTTTCTCCTGTACAATGCACTTGAAAAAAAATTTGGAGATCTTGTTTTGTAACTTTAAATCACATAACATGTTGTAATTAAGATAATTAAAAATCAGTTAAGTGGTAATAGGTTGGATAGGGCACAGAATTACAGTGTCTATCAGAAGAAGCACACATACTTTTAGGCCTCAAAGTAGATGGTAGAGATGGACATAGAGCCGAAAAAAATCATTGTCTATTTATGATTGACTGACTAGTTAGGAATTTGTATCTTTCTTCATTAAAGATGAAGCTTATTTGGTGGCTCCTGGTAGTTGGGGCTAAGGTTGAGTATAAAAATGGAGCAGAGACCTGGGAAAACCTGTTAATCCCATGATAATCCCATTTTCCATTAGGCAGATATTCCCAATCGTAAGGGAGAATGTAGCATTTCATAAAGCAATATATCCAGATGGAAAGAGTACATAGTACATAACATAAATTACTATAAAGATTAAACAATATGTGTCCCTAATGCATTAGAAAGATTAAAATGATTAGCACCCTGAATAGCAAAAAGTTTGAACATGTGGAGTTAATGTGAACTTTGGGCTTTCTTTTTTCACCATGGTGAAAATAATAGTATTATAATAATAACTGTATTGCCTAGATACAGTGTGCTAAGAGTTGTGCTACATTATCTTACTTAATTCTGGTAATAACCTTGTGAGGTTGATTTATTATCATGCCTGTTTTCCAGGTGGAGGAACTAAAACATAGAGAGGTTAAATAATTTGTCCCCAGGGCTCCCAGCTGGTATTTTGTTCTGCAACCCAGCTCTTACCTGATGATCAGTACTGCCTGTCTCTTCCCACTTATATGCGCAGAAAAGAATTTCACAGGTAGAAATAACACTTAGGAAAGTTGCTTTTTCCTGGAGGGATGATCGTCAAGTGTGGTAGCTTTTCCGTATCCACATAGCTCGAGTGGTTGAGGACTGTCCAGTCACCATCACATGGGCTGTTAGGTCCAATTATTTCTGTTTTTAAATTACTTAGTACATGGAACATGATATGATCACTCTTTTAAATTCATATCTGAAAACTGCTTTATGATAGGATTTTAATGCAGTGACAACTTTTTAATTGTATTGAGCAGCAGAGCTCAATTTCTGTGTGTTTTATAAGAACACACCTGGACCTTCTCACATGTGCTGTTCTGAAAGATCCTTCATCTCCTTTTGCTAAACTAAATTTGCTCACTTTCTATGGCATTTCACTTGCCTGTGTTTTTCAAATACTAGAAACCCAGTTTCTAAACCTAAACTTGAAATATCTCTGATGATATCCTAGTTATCTTGTTATTTTTATTCCCCATCCTCAAAGGTCCCCAATAAACCTCATAGTATTTGTTAGGTGATACCATTGGACCAGCAACTTGAAGCAGTTTTGAGTAAGAAAAGCAAGTGATTTTAAAAAGTCAGTTTCAGGCTTCTACCTTGTTTTACTAAAGTATCTATAGTTTACCCTTTTGTCTCTTCCTGAAAAAAGGAGTGTATGTTTTTCACTTCCACAATTGGGGTGGTGGGGGGCATAATTCAGAAGCTAAACTATATACAATTTCTGCTTTCAAACTGATCATCGAGCTGAGGAAAGATGAGTTTGGATGTAGGAGGGGAAAAACCAAGGTTCTTTTTGGGACACAGGATACAAAGAACCTGCTACGTCTGTTGGTTTGATTTAGATGAAAACCCACAGGCAGGGTAATTATCTTCCTCTCCGTCTGGAAAACATGTCTTTGGCTGACACTTAGTCACCAACAACGGCATGAAGAAGGTGCCCAGAGCAATCTGTCTGCTGCTTGGTGCACAGCGTTTGGTAGTTATTCCCATTGAGTTTTTTCTTTCTTCTCGCTGCAGCTTAAGGAGTACGAGGCCCAGCACCGGCACTCAGCTGCCTTGGGCCCTGCCGACTGGCCGGATGGTCCTTACCCGACGTGTGACGGTTCATCTAACTGCAATGTAAGTTTGCCATCTCTTTGAGCATCTTGACCATCTGTGCTAATAGGGGACAGCCTTGGCAATTCCACCTTTGGATTTCTTTTCACAACTCCCAACTCCCGCCTGTGTCTGAAAAAAGGCATCTCTTCATATAGGTTGCTCAGTTTTCTTTACCCAACAGAGACCCGTCTACAGTCCAAATAGTGTTATCATGCTGGGTTTTTGTTTTTTGGTTTTTTATTGTAGTAAAGTATACGTAGCGTAAAATTTTGCCGTATTAACCATGTTAAAGTGTTCAATTCACTATCATTAAGTACACTCACATGGCTGTGCAACTAGCACTACAGTCCACCTTCCTGGAGCTTTTTATCACCCCAAACAGAAACTCTGTACCCACTAAACAATAAACACCTCACTCTCCCCCTCACCCTACTCTCAGCTCCTGGTAACTGCCATTCTACTGTCTGTCCTTGTGAATTTGACCACACCCTAGGTACCTTATATAAGTGGAATTATACAAAATTTGTTGCTCTGTCTCTCATTTGTTTCACGCAGCATAATGTTCTCAAGGTTCATCCACACTGCAGCATGTATCAGAACTTTGTTCCTTTCTGTGGATGAATATATCCCACTGTGTATATGTACCACATTTTGTTAATTCATTCCTTTGTTGATGGACGCTTGGTTTGTTTCCACCTTTTGGCTATTGTGAACAATGCTGCTATGAGCCCTGGTGTTCAAGTATCTCTTTGAGTCCCTGCTTTCAATTCTTTTGGGTGTATACCTAGGGTTAGAATTTTTTGATCATATGGTAATTTTATGTTTATCCTTTTGAGGAACCACTGTACTGTTTTCCAAAGTAGCTATACCATTTTACATTCATGCCAACAATGCAGAAATGTTCTGTCATTTTCCCTTCTTTTAATAATAGTCATCCTAACGGACGTGAAATGGTATCTCATGCCTTTAACTTGCATTTCCTTACTGACTAATGATGTTAAGCATCTTTTCATGTGCTTATTGGCCATTTGTATATCTTCTATGTAGAAATGTCTATTCAAGTCCTTTGCCGATTGTTGAGTCGTGTTGTTTGTTTTGTTGTTGTTGGGTTGTAGGGGTTCTTTATATATTCTGGATATTAATCCCTTACCAGAGATATGATTTGTAAATATTTTCACCCATTCTGTGGGTTGCCTTTTTCCTCTCTTCATAGCGTTTTTGATGCACAAAAGTTTTTAATTTTGAAATACTTATCTATTTTTTCTATTGTTGCCTTGTGCTTTTTTGTTTCATATCCAAGAGGTCATTGCGAAATCCACTAGCATGAAGGTGTTGCCTTATGTTTTTTTCTGAGGTTTTTAGTTTTAGCTCTTAAGTTTAGGTCTTTGACCCATTTTGAGTTAATGTTTGTATATGATGTAATGTATGGGTCCAACTTAATTCTTTTGCATGTGGATATCCAATTTTCCCGCCCCTTTGTTGAAAATGGTTTATATATCAATGCTTTTCCCCCATTTTATAGTCTTGACACCCTTTTTGAAAATTAATTGGCCATATATATGAGGGTTTATTTCTGGGCTCTCCATTTTATTCCATTGGTCTGTGTCTTCCATTTTGCTAGTACCATACCGTTTTGATACTGAAGCTTTGTAATGAGTTTTGAAATTGGGAAGTATGAGACCTCCAATTTCGTTCTTCTTTTTAAAGATTGTTTTGGCTATTTGGGGGCCCTTGAGATTTCATATGAATTTTAGGTTGGGTTTTTCTATTTCTTCAAAATATGCCATTGGGACTTTGCTAGAGATTGCATTAGATCTGTAAATCAATTTGGGTAATATTGTCATCTAAACAATATGAAGTCTTACCAATCTATGAACATGGGCTATCTTTCCATTTCTTTATGTATTCTTTAATTTCTTTCAGCAATGTTTTGCAGTTTCCAATGTATATAAGTCTTGCCTCCTTTGTTAAGTTTATTCCTAAGTATTTTATTCTTTTTGATGCTATTGTAAATGGAATTGTTTTCATAATTTTCTTTTCAGATTATTCATGGCTAGTGTATAAAAATGCAACTGACTTTCATGCATTGATTTTTGTATCCTGTCACTTTGCTGAATTTGTTTATTTGCTCTAACAGTTTTTATATGTGTGTGTAATCTTCTATATATAAGATCTTGTTGTCTGCAAAAAAAGAGATAATTTTACTTTTTCCTTTCCAATTTGGATACCTTTTATTATTCATACTTTTTTAAGGTGACTGAAACAGTGCTTCTTAAACTAGAAGTTCAACAGGGACTGTAGGAATTAAAACTCCAAAATTTCAAATAGACATTTCAAGGTGCCATGATCAAACTGTGTGGAGTAGGAATGGAAGGAGTTATCCCTTTTCATGTATTATGTAGTTCTTTTGTTTTGTTTGTTAGGTTATCTCTTCCTTAAAATTTGGAAGCAACTCCACTTCCCTGTCTTCAGCCTCTTGTCTTCTCCTGTCCATGTCCTATGCAGCTGGTCCTCTTTCTAAAACATCCCTCTTTTCTTGCAAGCATGTGTTTTTCAAAGCCTGACGGTTTCCCATTTCTATAAGATAAATTCCAAACTTCTTGGCACACTCAAGGCCCTGTGTGATCTGGCTTTAATCAATTTCTCCAATCCCATCTTTCATTACCACACCCAATACCCTCTACTTCATCCACATTGGACCTTGTAGGCATTACTTTGTACTTTCATACTTTTGTGTTTTATCTCACGCAATTTCCTCTACCTAAAATGTCTTCTTCCAGATTTGTCCTGTTGAAAATCTATGCCTTTTCCAAGGCAAAGCCCAACTGTTACTTCCTCTGTAAAACTTTCCTTAACCTCCTTAAGTATATGTATTGCTTCTTATTCTGTGCTTTTGTTAAGCTAGCTTTATGTATCAAACCTAAATAGTTATCCTATAGTATCAGAATTAATTACACATATTTCAGCCTCCTTGGAAATAGTGAGCTCCTTGGGCAAGAAAGGCTGTATTTTTTGCCTCTCTGATGTCCAGCTTACATAGGAATATTTCAACAGCAAAGTGGTATTTGAATGTTCATTCTTCCCGGCTACTTTAAGAGCGTATTTTATGTCTTGCAACTGCAGATTCACAAAGCAACAAATGGTGGTTTATCAGAAGTAAATATAACCCTCCCACTACCTTCTTGTCCCTGATTTCCTGAATCAAGCACCAGATTTCCACTGCAGCTAAAATACAAAGGATTATGAATTTGAAAGCCCTGTCCGGCTTTCTTTTGTGTGAAATAGACTGAGAAGTTACCATTTATAATAATGAATGTGTCATAGGCCAGCCAGCAACGTGTCCTGGGACTATGAGCTAATCAAAAGAACTGTGTTCATGCTTTTCAGTGTGCCTTTTTGGGTCTCTTATCCCCAAGTCTTAAAGACTAACATAATATAAATGTAAACCATGAGCCTAAAGGATCATGAAGAATAGATAGAGTAACTCCAGACCAATGTGAATCAAACCCAATTTTGGGGCGAAAACAAAGACCCAGTTGTCTATAGTAAGTCCTTTAGTATCAGATCCACTGTATACTGTTCTGATTAACAGCATCTGAGTCAAGGGAGAGGTTAGAAGACTTTGTTCTTTCAGAGAAACAGGACTGTAGCAAAACCTTACACACTTAGACTTCAAGGCGAGAGACTTGTCTTTCATTTATGAAAAAATTATTATAGGTTGAATATTACCAGGTAGTTTGAACAAGCTGCTAAGAAAGCATTATTAAGTAAGTATTGGCTTGTTGGATCCCTTTCGGAGGGATCAGTCAGAACCATTACCTAGATATAAATTGTCAGAATGAAATGTAGTCCTCTTGAGTTGAACATTTCATTCTCTTGAGCATTTCTTCGTTCATTTGGGAGACTTTTACGGAGCTCTTGCTATGTAGCAGACATTGTGCTAGATGTTTGGGTTACAAAGGGGAAAGAGAAAGAGAGACAGGCCCTGTTCTGATGGAGTTTACACTTTAGTGCTGAGGTTAAAATCACACCCACATGTGTGCACACAGATTCGAGATGTCATGTACATATTTACATTCATAACTTCTTACCCAACTCTTTCTTCGTCGACAGCTCAAAAATAAATTCAGCTTGTCCTACTTAGACCAAGGGCCAGAAATACCATGTGCTTCCTACACATAAGAGTACAATCTTCCAGAAGCTCTGAAGAGTGACTTCTCTTTTTGCTTAGAGGCATAGGTGATGATAGGTTATTCACCAATGGCGAGTTTTCTGAAGCAGTATTATTTACTTTGGGCATTTTGCTAGGTGACTTTCTGCAAACACCCATGCCCACTTCTAGTCATGCTGTTCAGAGCTACACCCAATCACTGTTGTCACTGAAGTTTTCTTGAACTTGAAAAGGTCACAATGACTCTTGCCCCTCTTACCCTGATTTTAGCCTGTCCTGTGTTTTTATGGAGACTTGGCAAGAAATCCCATCCAAAATATTCCTTCCCTTTATTCTAGATTTGCCCCCATAGCAGAACAATTAATTTCAGATAGTTCAGCCACCATGGATTAGGCACTTTGAGTATCTTTTGTGTGAGGGCCAGGGCTTTTCAGTTTCTATCGATGTTTTTCTATACCAAGATGTAAATAGCCCACTGGCTCTAGTTGGGAGTGCCCAGGCCATGAAAGTTTCAGGGATCATAAGGCCTTTGTCACCAGACCTCAATGCCTATATTGATGCCTGTCGTGCTTTAGGATTTCATTTGCATTGAGTTCATGGGCTTCCCCACCCCCCATGACTGACATTAGATAATTGCGTGTTGCCTCATAATAAATCCATGTGCACATTCCCTGTTTCCAAGAGTGTAAAGTACTAAAGATAGATACCAGGGAAGTGAAAAATAGCTTTCTCTTTGCCAAAGAAGAATCTGTTCTGTGCTGTTTTTCATTAATAATAAACTTCTTCTGGGAGAGTTAAAAGTTTTAAAAGAGATTTTTGGTTGAGAACTTAACTTGATTTCTTGTCAAATATCTGAACATTTATTTTAATGTTTTTCATTTTAATTTATTTTGGTAAATTTATTTTTTCATTTGCCTCCTACCGGGCAAATGAAACGTTCTAAGGGTTCTCATTTTATGCTGTGAACTTTGTGCCTTGAGGTTCAGTTTACTTTCTGGTTAAGAAAACATTTAAAGAAATTATGCTCTCTGTTTTACTGGGTTTTCTAGTTTTTTACTCAAGGCATAAGTTTTAGTAAATTGTAGTTTTTCTGTTTTTACAGCTGGTGGGTAAGAGTTGGTGATCTGTACCTGGTGCTTGAATGTTAGTGAAAATGCTTGCAGTGAAAGATCTTTCCAAAAAATGTCAAACTGTAATTATTTGATTATGATGTTATTTAAATTGTTTTGAAAATATTTGATGGGTAAAGAAAAATTGCAGCCACAACAGTGACAACAAAGCACAAGAGCTCTTAGCGTCCATTGCAAATGTATATTTTGGTCCCATTTATTTGCTGCACTTCATACCAAATGTGTTCCAGAAAAAGTTGGAATTGTGTTTTTGTAGCTGGAGCTCCTACAGGATGAAGCAACTCTGGTGAAATGTTTTTGTGAAGTGAGTTATTTTGTAAAGCAAGTCATGGTTTCATAATTGATCACTTTTGCATTTGGGGAGATTTAGAGTTGGGAAATATTTGTGCAAAGTATGTTATAATGTTATAACTGCGGTGTTATAATAATACTTTACATTCATGTGTGCATCTCTTCATAGTCTTTCATTCCAACTACAAATATATCTTTGCCACTAACCTGGTCTGAGGCACAGGAGAGCCAGGTGGTTGAACTGTGTCCAAAACTTTGGGCAACAGAGAAGCAGAACGCCATGTGGTCACTATTTTCACTTTTTATAAAATGCTATTTTCAGCGTTTTCTTGATTGAGGACTTTCAAGGTCTCAACTAAAATATCCCCATGTTATGAGATCTTTCCTTTGGCATCTGTTAAATATTTTGGGGGTTTTCTAAAATTGTAAATCACAAACGTCCTTTCCAGCAGCCAGGTTCTACTTAGGTTTATTCAAGTCATTTCACCTGCCTCAATAACAGATATTGTCTTCAAGCCAGAAGGTTCAGGTTTTAAAAAAAATTTTTTAAATTTCAGAATATTACAGGGGTACAAATACTTTGGTCACATAAATTGCCTTTGCATCATCCAAGTCAGAGCTACAAGCGTGCCCATCCCCCAGACAGTGTGCACCGCACCCATTAGGTGTCAATATACCCCCTCCTCCTCCCACCTGCCCGATCCCCAATGAATGTTACTTCCATATGTGCACGTAAGTGTTGATCAGTTAGTACCAATTTAATGGTGAGTACATGTGGTGTTTGTTTTTCCATTCTTGTGATACTTCACTTAGAAGAATGGGCTCCAGCTCCATCCAGGACAATAATACAAGAGGTATAAGTTCACCCTTTTTTTCCATGGCTAAGTAGTACTCCATGGTATACATATACCACATTTTATTGATCCACTCATGTATTGAGCACTTAGGTTGTCTCCACATCTTTGCAATTGTGAATTGTGCTGCTATAAACATTCAAGTGCAGATGTCTTTTTTATAGAATATTTTTTACCTTTGGGTAAATACCCAGTAGTGGGATTGCTGGATCAAATGGTAGTTCTACTTTTAGTTCTTTGAGGTATCACCGTACTACTTTCCATAGAGGTTGTGCTAGTTTCCGGTCTCACCAGTAGTGTATGAGTGTTCCTATCTCTCTGTATCCATGCCAACATTTGTTGTTTTGGGACTTTTTGATAAAAACCATTCTGACTGGAGTTAAGTGATATCTCATTGTGGTTTTGATTTGCATTTGCCTGATGATTAGAGAATTGAGCAATGTTTTATATGTTTGCTGGCGATTAGTCTATCTTCTTTTGAGAAGTTTCTGTTCATGTCCTTTGCCCACTTTTTAATGGGGTTGTTTGATTTTTTTCCTGCTGATTTGCCTGAGTTCTTTATGAGTCTAGTTATCAGCCCTTTATCAGATGTACAGCATGAAAATATTTTCTCCGATTCTGTAGGTTGTCTATTTGCTCTAATGATCATTTCCTTGGCTATACAGAAGGTTTTTAATTTGGTCAGGCCACATTTATTTATTTTTGTTGTTGCTGTGATTGCTTTTGGGGTCTTCTTTATAAATTCGTTGCCTAGGCTGATGTCTATGAGAGTTTTTCCAACATTTTCTTCTAGAATTCTTATGGTTTCATGCCTTAGGTTTAAGTCTGTTACCCATCGTGAGTTGATTTTTGTGAGAGGTCAGAGATGTGGATCCTGTTTCAGTCTTCTACATGTGGCTATCCAGTTTTTCCAGCACCATTATTGAATAGGGATTCTTTTCCCCAGTGTATGTTTTTGTCTGATTTGTCAAAGATCAGATGGCAATATGAAGATGGTTTTATATCTGGGTTCTCTGTTCTGTTCCATTGGTCAATGTCTCTGTTATTGTGCCAGTACCATGCTGTTTTGGTTACAATAGCTTTGTAGTATAGCTTGAAGTCTGTTAAATTGATGCCTCTCAATGTGTTCTTTTTGCTTAAGGTTGCTTTGGCTATACAGGGTCTTCTCTAGTTCCATACGAAACGTAGAATTATTTTTTCTAGATCTGTGAAAAATGATGTTGGTATTTTAATAGGGATTACATTGAATCTATAGATCACTTTGGGTAGTATAGACATTTTAACAATATTGATTCTGCCGATCCATGAGCATGGTATGGTTTTCCATCTGTTTATGTCCTCTGGTATTTCCTTCCTCAGTGTTTTGTAGTTCTCCCTGTAGAGGTCTTTCACTTTTTTAGTTAAATATATTCCTAGGTATTTTATTTTCTTTGCCGCTATTGTGAAAGGTATTGAGGCAGGTTTAATGTTTTGGAAGGAGACATCATCATAGCCTTGGTCGAAACTTGAACTTTCTAAAAGATAATTAGCAATTCTGGTGTGTGCCAAAAGCCAGAGCAACCCAAAAAGTTGTTTTTAAGTGGTTCTTGTGGTGAGTGGCTTAATTTCTATTATGGCAAAAAAAAGGCTGAAGATTAATCCCTTTTTACATTTCAAAGGTGTTAAAATATAAACCAGCTTCCTCATTTGGAGAAATCTGACCCCAAAGAAGACTTTTTTTATGGCAGCATTTTTTTATGATGAATTTATGAAATCTTCTCTCACCCATAAATATTTCTAGCAATTTAAAAAATATATATGATTTTCATATTTTTGGTGGCTTGGATGGTAGTGAATATTTATTGGATGCATAAATTGTGTGAAGACTGACATGGCCCACAGTATTAGAGTCAGCCGTACAGGCACCATGAAGGCATCTCCAAGAAAACGGTTGGCTTTGTTTCTACTGTCGTTCTCCTCTTCTATTATTATGTTTTATGATAAGGAAATTTAAGAGAGCATAGATTCCAAGTGTAAAAATAACTTTAATTTCTGAATAGATTTTGCTTTTTAATGGTGTTTACTTTTTTTCCATTGTATCTCTTTTCCTAGAGGATTTTTTCATAACTCTTAGTGTGTGGGTTTCAGCTTAAAAGGCTTGTAATTGGCAAGATGTTTTTTGATTTATGGCTAGGAAATGGTTCTGCTTGTTGAAGCTTCAATGGTTATATTAGTTAGGCTGAAACACAAGATGATAGGAGGTGTGCTTCAGTTTTTTATTTCTCACACAGAAGAATTTACTCATTTGACTTCTGATATGACCTGGAGAAAGAAGAAACAAAGCCTAGCAATAATTTACCATGAGGGATTTATGTCCTGTATCACTGAGACAGATAACAGCAATGCAGAGGTCCCCAACCTTTTTGGCACCAGAGACTGATTTCATGGAAGACAATTTTTTCATGCACTGGGAAGTGGGGGGAGGCGGAGCTCAGGCGGTTATGCAAGCGACGGCCAGAGGCAGCTAGTAGCTGTAAATACAGATGAAGCTTCACTGGCTTACCCTCTGCTCACCTCCTGCAGTGCGGCCCAGTTCCTAACAGGCCATGGACCAGTACCAGTCCACGACCCCGGGGTTGGGGACCGCAGCTTTATAGGGTGCTGTGTCACATTGTGTCAGATAATTAGTCCTTTTCTAAGTCTTTCTAAATGTAACTATGTTAAAAATAACTTTTATTGATTCTGGTCTTTAAATGCATACTTGAAGCCTTCAGATGATTATTCATACTTTTATGAATAATTCTTATAAATTTCCATTTTATTTGGTTGGATGGAAGATTACAGTAGAAAATATTACTCTCTATTTTAATAAAATCGTGATTCTGAAACTAAAATGATAATAAAATAGGGACTTATTAAAATTCTCACTAAGAGTCAAAGTAATGATTCCTTAAATCTACAGTTTAGGGTGAGACTAAGGAAAAATCAATCCATTAGAAAAATATACACAGTGAGGTATTTTGAGAAATATGAATTGTGTTCCAGCTGGTTATAAGCTGACTGAGAGCCATTGCTTAGGTGACTTTTTGTCATTTATTCCCTACTGCCCTTCTATTCCCAGCTTTTCCCTGGGACAGGGGCCAAAGTTTGAGGCATGTGTTTGCTGAGTCCTTTAAGATCACCATGTGTAAACAAAGTTAGACAGGAACGAAGATCTTGCCTCTACTAGCCTCTGGAAATCAGGCCCTTGCCCAGCGTGGGCAGGAGAGGGGACTGGTTAAGTTCAGAGTTGACTCAGACCTTGGACTGGGATCCAAATCTCCCACCTATTAGCTCTGCCTCTGTGGGCAAGTTGCTTCATCTCTTTGCACTTCAGTTTCCTCAACTGGAAAATAGACCAATCATATCTATCCCTAAGGGTATTATGAGATTAAACATCCGAGTATTAGCTTTTGTATTACTTTATGTGATGATCTTCTGCTCTTCCCATCACCTGCCATTCTTAAAATACTTGAGTTCTCATAGAAGTGCTATTTTTGTACATGCCATTAACATGGTAGTGATGGCTTACATTTGCATATCAGCACATAGGCTGGAATTGTCAGAATAACCTTAACGTAAAAGTGCATATTTACTGGGTTATGCTTTTACTAAACACATAATCAATGTTTTCTGTTTCATAAGGTATTACTGTGTTAGTGGGTTTAGGGGTGGGTCTGGTATGATTTCTGTAAGCTTGTTTGGCCTTAGGAGTACTATTCATGAAGAGTAAGCCAATAAGTGTACTGAAATTAACGAGGGCCTTAGCGTGCTGATGAGGGGGTCTCATGGACTGTGTGGGTGTGGGTTCCATACCCGTCATGTTGGAGGGAAGTCTCCTGGCAGGCCCAGAAATAGCTGGACATTTGGCTCTTTGCACCTAGGGAATGAACCAGCTATATCTTTATCTTCAACAGTTTGTACAGTTGCAGGGAGTTGAGGGTACTGCCTGCAGGCCTTCCTCAACATACTAAGGACCACGTTAGTGAAAATAAGTCATGACAAAATATCGACGTACTACATATTCTGAGCATACCTATTCAAAAAAAAATTTTTTTTAATTCAAGATAGCTTTTGGGTACAGTTTGTCCTGTTGTTTCTTTTATTAGGTTGAACCTTGTAAAATTGGAGATATTAGACAGCTTTTGACCTGTGGAAATGTTAATTTCATTTGTCCAACCTAATACATGAATACCAAATAGGATATACTACATTTCCCCTGCTAGCTGATTATATCGAAATACAGATGTTTAGATATAAATATCTGGTTTAGGGATTGGCATTTAGATTTGCAGTACCAGTTTCTTATTTTGCTCTTGGGAGCATCCTTGGGGAAGTTGGAGATAAGAGAGGATTTCTATCACTTATTCAATATTATTGATTCATCACATGTCAATTCCTCTTTAAATCATTTGCCCTAGTGCCAGGTCTTATTTAATGGGTGGGTCGGGGAGATACCCAGGCCCTATTGTGGTTTGTGAATAGGGTCCAGACTGAGGGCCACCTCCGACCTAGGCCAGCTTATTGAAATCTTAGGCTGCCCATCATTTGTTCAGAGTCCATTTGAATTTTGTCACCATTTACCTCTTATATCAAAACTCTTATAAGTTCTTCATCAGACAGTGACACTCATTTGGAAAGCAATATTTTAACATAGCCAAATTCCAATAAAACAGAATGATTTCTTTAAAAATATCCCTTTATTCTCTTCTCTGCCCTGTTCCTCTCCCTCTTTGTACCACCCCTCCAATGCTCCAGTGTTGGTTGTACTATTACTATATAATGCCAATAGCATTGCATAATTTGTTCCTAAAAGGTTATAAATCACTTCTTGCCCTGCACATTTGACCCAGAGGATAGGTAATGCATGCCATCTTGACCATTCTTTTACTCAATTACTGTGTATACATTTATTGCATACCTACTATATGCCAGTCCCTGTGCACAAGGAGCTTGTGTTGAGAAGATGAGACAGACTACTGGATGGCATGGTATGGACTTGATTGGCATATTCCTACCAGGTGTGATAGGTGCACACAAATTCCATTAAGCCCCAGCAAGGAGGGCCTGGAAGCCTTGCCAGAAGCTCACACCGAGCAAGAGCTCTCTAGGGAAAAGAGGAGACATGCATGTCAGCTAGAGGGAGCAGCAAAGTCTAGATGATGAACTGGGTAAATCTTAAAACTTGGATAATATGAGAAAATTGATTTAAGTAATATGAAGCTTTTCTCTATATCAGTATTTTGACTTCTAAGGTGTAGATTCTATTCTTCATTCTTATTTATAAATTGGTTCTGTAATAGGTTGTTTCCTTATTTCTGCAACTTTTAAGTTTATATCATTCATCTTTTTCATCCTGTCTTTGAGGTCTCATTTAATTGAGTCCATGTTCTTATTTAATTATCTTATAGAGTGAAGCAATTGTTAGGAATTTCTTCCTGTTCCTTGAGTTATATTTTCTCCTGATGAAAAGATGGCATCAAAAGATTGGATTTTTCTCTTTTTTAGGCTCTCTCTCTTTCTTGCTCTCTCTCTCTCTCTCTCTCTCTCTCATTTGTGTTGATGTAAACAGAGTTACTTTTTGACCTGTTTGCCATGCTCTGACAATAGACCTTCCCATGCCCCACCCCAAGATACAATTGAGGGCTTTATTTCATGGTCCATTCATGTTTGTTGTTGGTATAGCCTGATGTAATGGCCAGGGAAGTGGTGGAATGTGGTCTTCACTGGGATACCTGGGCTCTGCCTTCTCTCTCCTGAGATTGTGTTAAATGTGCTGTATCACAGTCCATGCCACTTGGTTCATGGCTGGGGTAATTGGTGGGGCATAGCTAGTCTGCCTTTAATTCATTTCTCCAGTTCCTGGTGAATTCTAGAGGCTTTCTTTCAATCAGGAACAGCCTCCCTATTGACTTTCCATCTTCGTACTCATTGCTCTTCTGTAGCCATTTCCACTGCTACTAGGTCAGAAAAAGATAAAGAGACCATGCAATATACTTCCTTCCAGATTTGAAAGAATTCTCTGGATTCCACCAGTCTGGCTTTTGGAGAAGTGGAAGCCTTTTCCAGTGGGCTTCAGAAATTTGTTGCTTACCTTGTTCATGGAGTTTTTAAGTTTAATGCATTAGATTATGTAGCTTTCCTTGTTCAGTTGCTCTTGGTGCAATATTTTTGTTAGTTTTTAGTAGTGTGTTTTTTTGGGGGGGAGGGAGAGCTGTTGCTCATTTTGTTAGTTGTGAGAAGAATATTCTGTGGTTCAGTGTTCGGCAGAGATTGTGACCTGATAGCTTTGCCAATTAGATGGCCACAACTTTTCTAGCTCTAAATGATTCCTTTTTGCAGGTAGGGATTCAGCCTAGATTACTTCAATTTGGAACTTGAAGTAAATTTGCTTATTGTTTTTTGTGCAAAGATTAGGAGAATTATATTAAGATTGGGTGACATTGGGCCCCCCTGCCTCCAATTTCAACAGACTGATCTGGTGGCATAAGTTTGAGTTGGAGGAAGTGACTTGGTGTTTGTACCTTCTGTTGCCATTCGGCTTCATCAGTTCTCTGTATTAGTACATGGTCATTTGCCTAGACAAGGTTGTTTAGCAGCCCTAAGAAGTCATCATGCTTGATCTATGAGTCAGTCAGTCTAAGATGCCATAAAAGTAATGTGACTTTGCAAACACCACCCAATCCCTTAGGAGACTTACCACTTCTGGGATGAACACTTCCATCAGCTCCAGAAACTAGAACCTCAAACGCGTTTGTAATTGCCCCACTTGGCAGGCAGTCCTGTTCTGAATCATCATTTTTCCATGGCATGGTGCTATGTGAGAATCAAATTCACTTGGGAATGAGTGGGTTTGGTGTTTTGCTTTAGTCTTCAGTGTGCCGGACACCATAGATTTGCTATGGGTAAGGCTCCTCCACTTTCTTCAGAGGGACCTGTAGAACTGTTGACTACCTCCCCAGAACATTGTTGCCTCAACTCACCTATTTAATATGAACAGCAGAGTTCTCTGACCTACGGGCAGCGTGACATAATCCCAGGCAAAGATCTTCCAGAGATTTGGAGTGATGTCCTCTCTTTCCCTTCATTTAATACCCCCTCCCCACCCCCCACCACTGTAGGAGAAAGACAGGCCTTTTCTCTGCTTCCTGGCAACTTGCAGAATTGGGAGGGGTGGGCTCATTTATGTTCTAAGTCACCTTAGACTTGGCTGTAGGACTCTGCAGGCCTTATATTTTCTCCCTTCTCCTTTTGGGAAAAGTAGCACCATTTGGGGGGTGATTAAAAACAAGTCATGAGTTTAAGAAATAGAATCGTTTATTATGGAACATAACATCCATTTGCGGCTATTTTGGTTTTCTAGTTAAATTTTTAAGCGCTTCTTAAGTGAATTAAGTGCTGACAAGTCTTTCCCCCTAGAGAATGGTAATATTGCCTCAAATTCCCACACACTTTTTCCGAGTAAAAGTGTCATGTAATTATCTTCTCCTCTTCTCCGCCTCCTCTTCCTCCTCCTCTTTCTTTGAGTCTGGCGACAACTAGTTAATTTTGCAACTGGCAGAGAGATTATTTCAGTGTTACACTGCACCTCTGGGAGAAGAATGGAACCTCATCTTTTTTTCCATATGCTAACAGAAATCTCCTAATTTCAGAGGGCAATGATGTCACCAGCTAATGAGCAAAATATTTCTTACAAAACAGATGAGTCCTTCCCTGACTCCTTTGTGATAAAAGAAGGGAAAAAATCCCCACAATGTGTTTCATATTTTATATAGTTTCTTCTGGCAACTCATAAACACATTTTTAAGTAATTCTAACTTCTTTAAACAGTGAGACTAATTTTTTTGTAAACACAAAGAATAACACATGAACTGGATGACTGTGACAAGGAGGCCCCCACCATGACCGGACACTGCTCGGTCGTCAGCGCTGGGAAAATCTTGAACATAGCCAGCCAGAGCCAATGTGTGTGCCCCTAAGGTAGGGAGGGAACTTGAATGCTTCACTTTTTGGACCATGGAGGGAGATCAGGCATGTTGGGGAGATTATGAAATCAATCTTGGAGAAGAGGAGGGCCGGGAAGCTGTTGTTGACTGGTGTCACTGTCACATGCTGTTTATAAAGGCAACAGCATCAGCGTGAACTCTTCTTTGTCTAGATAGGCGGTCATCTAAGGTTGGGCGGGGTGGGTGGGAGAAAGAAGTGGGCCTCAGGACCATCTAAACACTGGACTTCTAGGCTCATAGGCACATGGAAGTGTCACCACGCCCATGGCAAGTGTCTTTCCCCTCATTGAAGTATGTCTCAATTTCCCCAAAGGTGAGTTCTTCCACATCCCGGCCCCTGTATCTCTGCGTTTTTCTCATGCAGTTAATATTAATCATATTTCTGACCTTCTTTGGGGGCTCTCCCTACCCTCAGACTTCTAGATTATAACCTTTGTAAGAAGTCCAGGCAGTGCCTGCTTCCTCATGTTTGTCTTCCTTGCCTTTCCTCATGGAGGAATCAGGGCATTCATGGGTTCATTCATTTAAATCAGGAAATACAACATTTATTTAGCACAGACTTAGATACTGTTTTTACTTCTCTAAGTGGAAAAGAATATTGCAACTCTTGGTGTTGGCAACTGCTTGTGAGATTTTTTACATAATAGGACATTTCTTCAGAGCAAGTTGTTAATATGTATCAAAAGTCTTAAAGATAAGCCCTTTCTTTCACCCATCAATTCTACAATCTAATCATGTATTCTAAAAAAAAGAATGTGTTAGAAATTTTACCACAAAATATGCATCAGAAGATTGTTTATAATATTGAAAAGTTGGAAATAGGCAAATGTCCAATGATCATGGGGCATTATGTAAGTAAATTAGGGTATACTTTTATGACTGGATACCATTGAATCATTAATATGTTGTATTTTGTTTGTTGAACATTTGTTGACATGGGAATATTTCCAGAACATCAGTTTTTAAAAACAGGTTGTAAAACAGTTTGGCAGTGTACATCGAGGGTTCCAGGGTCAGGGCAACAGTGTGGCTCAGAGAGGGACCACAATCACGGGCAGGCGGTTGTTTCTTCTCAGACCCAGTGTATTCATTCCAGGGAGGCTCTGGGGACACTGATAGTGTCTGTGTGAGGTGGAGAGGCTAAAGATCAAAGGTCATCCTTTTTTGTAGGAAAACAGAAACATAAGGGTGTATAGTGTGTGTGTATGTGTGTGTGTGTGTGTGTGTATGGGAAAAAAGTGGGAAGACATAAACCATAATATTACTAATTTTTCTGAGTGGGGGGGAATAGGTCATTTCTTTGCCCTTTGTGTGTTTTTGTGTTTTCCGTATTTCTGTAATTTAATATGTATCATGTGTAATGGGAAATAATAAATGTTACTAAAATACAGATACAGAAATAAATATGACCATGCTCATTATCTGCATGACATTTAGTGAGGGGCTAAGCCATCCACTACGTGCTAAGTCTGTGGATAAAATATGTTTAGGTTACCCTGCAACCACATAGTCTGAGGGAGATGAGGGGCAAAGCCAGGAAGGCTTTCCGTAGGAGGCAACACAAGGACTGAATCTTGAAGGATGAGTAGGAGCTAGGGAGGTGGATGAAATGAGCAGAGCTTTTCCCAGAAGAGGGGCCAGCAGGTAGAGAGATGGGCATGGGGAGTTTGAGATGCTGTGAAGAAGTAGAGGGTGAGAACCAGGTGCTCTGAGAGGTCCTTTCCACAGGGTATCTGAACAGTGGCATATAACACACACAGAAACCAGAAATGAGAGTCAGAGTCTGACCACTCAAAGCCATGTATTCCCCAGTGAGGCCTTTTGACCTTGTTCCAAGGAACTATTAATAATAATGAACAGTTCCTCATCACGGGAGTCAAATGCTGAAATCTGTTCTCAGCAAGTTTGCACACCTACTGTGTGCTGGGTAAATTCAAATCCACTACCCAGAGAACAAGACAGCAGTGCCTTTCTCCCAAAAGTCTATCACCCTGCTCCTACCAAGAAGGCTCCCAGGTGGCCTGGCTCAATCTAGCCTTGCAAATATCTCTCAGTTTACTCCGATAGGTGGCAAGGTCTGGGAGCTACAGGGCTGAGAAGTATAAACTTCTTCATTCCACATTGATCACACACATATTTATTAAGGGCCTGCTATGGGTGCGCACCACACGGTGAATACAAGGGAGGGGACGGCAGACAGGGCCCCGCCCCTGTGGAGCTTCCTGTCTTCTGAAAGACAAGCCCACATTGGGTCCCCACAGAGAGCCCAACAGTGAGTATCTCCGTCAATACCTGAGTCATCCTCTGAGACATGGCAGCAGTGATGCTAAAAAGGGTATACAGGGTCATCCCTCTTTCCCATTGCCTTAGGAGGCTCTCCAAGTCAAGTGCCGTGAGGAGGAGACCACTGGAGGAAAGAACTGGGATGTGTCCTTCCTGCCACCCTCCTCATGGTATCTGGACAGTCAGTGCCTAGGCTTTGTGCTTGTCTCACATTGATCTACCGGACACTAGGCTTCACATTCGAGGTCTCCTCTCATCCTCTCAAGAGTGCTAGGAGGCTTCACACTGTCTATGTTAGAAATGAGAGAGGTTAAGAAAAATGCCCAAGGCCTCATGCTCTTCCCAAGTGGCATAAAGGGATCTGAACCCAAACCTGCCCAATTCCAGAGTTCTGGCTCCCAGTCCTGCTCAGAGTCTGCTCTGCACCTAAATAGCCTCTCAGACCCAGCCTCAAATGTTGGCCATATCACTAGCATTCACATGCAGAACTTTGCCTTTGTCTTAGCTATTTACACAGCACCTGAAACAGCAGTGTAAGAATTAAAATAGGTGTTGTTTGAACTCCATTCTGTAGCAGATACTGCAGAGGTAATAGGCGTTTACTGACCTGCAGTCGCTGGTTATATGTACACAATTTTGAAAACAACACTGTAAGGTAAATGCTATTATACAAAATTTACATGTAGGAATATTAAAACCCACAGAAGTAAGTGATTTGTCAGGTTGTTTTGATTCCAGAGGCTTTGGGCTAATCCTCTTCCCTTTACACCACCTTTATTGGGGCATTCTTATTTTCTTAGTTTTTATACTGTAACGAGGGAATTCAACTGAAGACTTCTGACAGTTTTGAGGAACTCTAAGCCTAACACTGCAGTGCAGTTGTCAGTCTTGGGTGAAGAAAGTCCTTGTACAAGTAAAATACAGAAGCAAAACCACAGAGTCTCAAATTCTGCCCCTGCCATTGCTATCTGTGAAATGGGATCTTGTGTGTAAATACGCAGCACAGTGCCTGGGAATGGTGAGCGTCTCAGATATATTTGGAAGTACAACGTCAGAAAAGCACCTGCCACAGGTTCTGTGGGCCCTCAGAGGGCGGGACGGGGTGGGGGGGAATATTTTGTGGAAGAGTTGATTTGTGAAACAGGAACTAGGCAGTATAGGGAAGGTGTGGTGAACCCTCACGGGGAGAAAGAAGAGAAAATGCCACACAGGATGGGAGGAGACGCTTCTGGGCAGAAGACTTGGGGAGTAGGGGGTTG
Organism: Daubentonia madagascariensis; assembly: GCA_023783475.1. Classification (NCBI taxonomy): domain Eukaryota; kingdom Metazoa; phylum Chordata; class Mammalia; order Primates; family Daubentoniidae; genus Daubentonia; species Daubentonia madagascariensis. The sequence continues at coordinate 18,489,034 of JAKFHU010001815.1, read as the reverse complement.
ATGCGATTCTTGCTAAAAAGTGAGAGGTCCCAGGGAAGAGGACCAGGACAGGAGCCAAGGAACAGGGGATGGTGCGCTGGAGGTCTGTGGCAGAATCTAGGATGTCTGCATGGTAAACAGTGACTTTCCACTTGGAGCTTTGTGTTCTGAGTCCCCTCTTTTGGGTTTAGTTTAGGTAACCTCTGGCCCCTGCCCAGATGTAAAGTTCTGTCATTTTAAGGAGGGATTATAGTTTATACTCACTGGTGAGTCCTGTGCAGCCAGGTATTTGTGTTCTATGTCCTACAAAGAGCCAGGCCCTGCCCTAATACATAAACACTCACACAATGGGAGGGACACCCAGGAATGGGCGATTCAAACTGTGCAGTGGGAAGAAATGACTTACCCAGTGGAATGAACTTAGCCCCGAACAGACAGACGTGACTTGTAGCCCACGTCATGGAGATTTTATACGGGTTTTTAGTCCTGTCTTGTTTGGACAATGTTCTGTTTAAGTAACAGCATGTGCCTGCTGCTCCCCAGAGACCCCTGAGAAAATTAAATGATCATCTTGTGACACACACTCACGTTTCCAGAATGCAAGAGAACTCAGCTGCTCTGAAATGATCATTGAAACAATTTGGTAAGACAGTCTTAGAAGCCTCAGTGAAGGGGAAATATCCTACGTTTACTCTGGTGGTTAACATTTAAAAAAGGAGTGGGTGGTAGAGAGACCGAGAGAGAAAGTGAGAACTCTGGGAGAAAACCAAAATCATAAGTTTTAATTCAGTAATTTCAAAAATAGCCACTGGAAGGTGTCTATTTTCAATCGAGACTACTCCCTTACGGGGGTGTTTAGAAGACTATCTGCAAACGAGATCTTTTTTTAAGTTCAGTCACTTTTAAGGGTTAGTCCTTGTCCTGGATTTGCTCAGATTCTCGCGTTCTTTTTTTCTTTCTCTGGAATTCCATAGACAGTAATTAAGGAACTGCAGGCCAGCAGGAGGTCAGGGAGCCTTCCTCAGTGAAAACAGGGATTGTTGGCCATGCACAACACTCCCTTTTTTCCTTGTGGTGAATAGGAGATTTGCTTAGAGCTGATGACTTATGCCTTTCTTGCGAGTTATGCAGTTAGCAAGCGACTGGGGAATCAGTCAGCAAGCAGAAAGGAGCTAATTGAATCCAGTGTCTTCCCCTCTTTCTCTTCGGATCCTCAGCTGTGACGATAGAGCCTGCCCGATCATGTAACTCCAGAGGAACATGTTCGAGGAGTGCCTAATCCTAATTTTGCGATTGCAGAGTTGACGCAACAAGAGTGAAGACTCTCTCCGAGTGGGGAGGGGGTGGGGGGTACGGACGTCTTCAAAATTGCCCCTCACGCCTGCTAAATGCCGAAGCCGGTAAGTCGCTGAATGTGTTTAACTGGAAAGGAAAAAATGCATTTTCTGTTGCTTTAAGAGAAAGCTTTTTGCTTGCTCCTGTCTCTGATGTTTCTTTCTCTGTTTTTTTTTTTTTTTCCCCTTAAATGCCTCTAGATTTGTCCTCCTTCTTCCCCTGTTTACTTCCTTACCTGGTGACGCTGAGCATTCTTGCCTGGCGCGTTCACCCAGTGATAAACATATAGCTTTTGGAAAAGAATAGTGGATATTATTTTGAGAATTTGAGAGACTGAGCATACATGGGCTGGAGCTCAGTTGTGGACAGTGGAGGCTTTTCGTGGAGAGGGTTTGAATTCAGACAGCGTTGCACGTTGCTTTTCATAAGCCTACAACTGACTGGCTTCCTTCTCTTAACTCTAGGATTAATGCCATGACAAGGCAGACCTAGAAAGTTGAAGCATATATGTCTGATAACGCATTAGGTTAAAGAGAGACCATTGTGTGAATTTTACAAGCAAGTGTGTTTCTGAATTCAAAGTACTTTTTAGAAATGCTCAAATATCTCTGAATGTTATGTGGCACTGGGCGAGATGAGTTGATTTAGTCTGGTTGTTAATTGTGACAGTGTGTTGAGTGTTTGGAGCTTGCAAAGCAAGCTGAGTGGGAGTGTTTCTGCAAAGGGCGCTGTCGGAATCCCGTGCTCAGCATGGTCTCAGGCAGTCCCCAGAAGGGTCTAGTTGCTTCTTACAAGTTTGGTTTAACCTTTATTGCTGCACATTACTACTGTGCCTGCACGAGAGCTCCATGTGGCTTTTGGAAAGCATTTGTTCTGTGCATAATAGTTACAAGAGCTGTTTGTTATGGGGTCGAGTAAAGTGTCTATTACCAACCAGCAGTGACAGGCTTACGTTCAGCCATGAAGGGGACGCTTTTAGTGAGATCTGGCACATAAATCTTTATACTTACAGGTGCTATTCATTGTGTTCCTTTTTTCTGATCATCCTGCATATAGCTGTGTTATAAAAAAGTTCTCCATGCTGGCTCCATGTCTTTCCTATTAGAACATTGCAGATGTGTCAAGGATGCACTTGTTCCAAAAGAAGTCGGGAAGGAAGGAGGCTCCACCCTTCCCTGCTTGCCAAACAGGCCCCATAGTTTCCTCATTCAGCGCCCTGGCAGCCGAATGGTGTGCTATCTCTTTAAAGCAGCTATAGTTCTGTGCCTTGGCTTGGTCAATTTGTTATGGTTTAAAACTGTGGAGCCAGCTGTCTGCAATCTGATGTAATGTTGCTATGGAAACCAGAAATGAAACACTTAAGCATTCACCGCAGAATTACTACATATAGCATTAGCCAAAGTAATTAAAAGTTGAGCCATATGGGCTTTCTGCTGGAAAAATCTGCAAAAGAGAGACTGGAAATCAAATGTTTCTATTTACAATATTGTAAATTCACTTTTCCACATCCTTTGGTGGGATAAGTTGCCTTTTTCTCTTGAAGGTTTTGGCGGGGGGGCAGCTGTGCCATACAGATGATTGAGTTCATCTTCTAAATGAGAAGATCAAATTAAAGTTTATTTTAGTACTCAGACCTGTGGTGACACCATCTTATGTTTGAATGTGTATGAACATATACTTTTTTCCCTTTGCTTTAGTTTATTTATAACCTGTTTTATAATAGTTCTGAGCCTATTTCTTAGAATCGATCATTTATTTTATGTACCATGCAGATTTTCTTTATCTTCTTCAAAGTTCTTCAGGTGGAAAGATTTTAATTTGAAAGTTATATATATTTTTTATGTTTCTTGATTTAAAAAACATTTCTCAAACCCCCATTTCTTGGTGGTATATTTCCTGAATAAAAAGACACAATATGTTATTTTCAGCATTTGGGAAGTGGCACGTGTTTATTTAAAAAGAGAAACATGACATAAGGAATTTAAGCTTTACTCCCAGTTTTGAAGAAATGCATGCCGTTTACATCATTTTTGTGTTAAGACAGCTGGAGAGAATTTTTTAAGGGCGAATATTTCACAACTCATTTTTTCCTCTGGACTCAGGAGGAAGTGAGAAGTCAGCACCTCTCCGTCAATAAAAAGCATCCTTGGGATACACTGTTGAACTTGAGTAACTTCTAGGCTGACTAAAGAGGAAATTTTCTATTTTTTACATATATATATATACACACACACACACACACACACATATTTCTTGAATGACTTGGGTTTTATCTTACATTTTTCTTCATATAAATTGTGCTGAATCTATCTTGTCTGGTTTCCAAAACTGTAATGCAAAAGAAGTCTTTGGTTGCCATGGTTTGTGATTTGTCAATGGCACATGCCTTCAAAACCTTGATTTTTCTAGAAAAATAAAAATAATATTAGTTCAAAGTTTTAAAGAGATCATGTTTCTCAAAAGTAGATGGACCGTGTGAAAACAGTTAAATAAGGACCTGAAATGTGTTATTTTTCGCCACAATGTATCTATCTGGGCAGAGGAAAGTAGCACTTTGTGAGGGGGCGTCGCCTTTAAGTCTGTTGTCCTGGTTTAACTATTTTGATTTCTCCCGGAGAAGTTCACTCTGATGCGCCTTTCCTACATATGACTTGTGTCTTTGTGGACTAAGATTTTTGTGTTACTTCCTTCCACAACCCATTTCTCTTTTTATTCCCTCCTCGCTCCATACACACACACCCCACACACCCAACGATACCAACAACCACCAACAAATTCGGTGCGAGGTATATACATCAACGATCTTCATCCTGTAACGTAGCTTCCTGTATCTTGATTACAATCTGTGCTTATTTATTTCCACTTGATTTCAACATTTTTTAATGTAAGGGTTAGAGACATATTCTAGGTTTGTCCTATAGGTATGTACAGAGACTTTCTGTAATATAATGTTGATACTATTTCTATTAGAATTGCTTGGCTTTTGAGCTACATCAAGAAGGCAGAATGTTTGTGAATGTTTGTATATGATCCCATGCCCTGTGGGTGGTTATTAAGGTTCCAGTTACCCAGAACGAGGGTTAACCAAGTTCTCCTTCCTCTAGTTGACCACTCCGACTGTTTCGTCACACATCAGCCATTCAATCAAGTAAAAATGAAATTCAAACCAGACAATACCATTATGTATTAGGAGCTATACTTATTCTTTTATTTTAATTTTTTACATTTTAAGTTTTAGTCCAAATGCCCTAAGCTTAATTGCCAGCATCTGATGTAACCTCCCTCGTCCATGACCTGGGGGTCCAGTTTCTATGCTTTATTACCAAGAAACTTTGATTCTGAAATCTGCATGTGACATTTTAGCTAGGAATTTTAGAGAAATTGGACATAGATACTGATACACTTTACAGAAGACTGAGAAGTGCTCCTGTCCTGATGACTTGCTGATTGATGGGTTTATAATAATTACTCATGAGTGGGTGAATGATTTGCTGATAGTCATGCAGGGAGAGTGTATAATGGCTGTATGCTATGAGCTCCAGGGTGACAACAGAGGCCAGGAAATGAGTTGCTTTTATCCCTTACAGAGTGCCATGGTGCTGAGAAAATGTTGGCGGACTCGACACGTATACCATTTTCATGCCTAATTCGCATAATCTCTGCCTCTTCTTCTCTGGAGCTGCTCTCTGCTCACTCTTGCTTCTCTATTTTATTGTCTGTAAAATTGGGATTAATGACAGCTTTTCTTGGGGGAGAAAGTTTCCACATTCGACTCATGTTCAGAGATGTGGTTTGTTTTTGTTTTCTGTTATAGTTTGAGGCATTTCTCTCCCTACTATTTAGTGAACCAAGTTTGAGGAAATGGAGAGAAGGTTGCTGTCAGGACGTGCAGGAGGAGCTGCAGTTGGTCACCAGCTGCATAGGGTGTGCCGGGGCCGCGAGCTCCCAGGCGTGCCCAGGCACCCGGCCCGGGAAGCACGCTCGTTTAGCCGGAGACGACTTTTGCTTTTTCACATTTTGAACAGATATAACAGAGGAAGCTGCATATTGAATGTTGGAGCTGACTTGGAAATGAAACCCTCATTTTGTTCACAAGGAAAGGATTGTTTTTAGCCTGGGTCACTGCTGCAGAGAGAGAATTTTTTTTCTCTCTCTCTGCAATGTTTGATACTTGAGGGAAAACAGCTGGGCTTGAACGTACTGAATCTCTGCAAAACGAAATGGGATGCTAGGGAATATGGACTGCGCCGTATGGCTGAAAGGTCAGCTTTTTCCCTTGTCTGTCTTGGAGGAATGCGGGGTCTGTCCTCACACTCGCCTTGTGAGCCCTCAGAAGGAGCCGGGAGAGGCGGGAGGCATGGCTGCTATGCGGCAGACAGTCCTAACCAATGGGCGAGAAGAAGGCTTTTTGCGTGTCTTCCCCTTTCCTGCCCTGCTGTTTTTGATTTTCGGGGAAGGACTGGAAAAAGTCAACAGAATTTTGGTTTGGAGAAGTAGTTGATGACCACGTTACACAGCAAGTCCTGATGGGCCAGACAGATGAGAGGCTGGCCCAAACCACAGCAGTGTAACTGGAATCGCAGGGCCGGCCTTGGAGAGAGAATCCTGCCAGGGTTCTCCTAAAAGAGGACAGGGAAGTCGTTGAAACAAATGTCCCACATGCCACTCGAGGGCAAGGGTGTGTGTTTCGGTGCCTGGGACCTAATTCTACACTGAATTATAGACCTTACGATGGTATGTGGGGCTTTGTAAACCTGTTGGGCAAACTTGTTGGTGCCCCAAGTTCAGCGACAGTGCTGCCAAGGTTCAGACTGGCAGCGAGGCCGGCTGCATCTGGCTGCAAGGGCAAGTCTCTGGAGCAATTATCTGATTAACTTTTCCTTTGTTTCTTTGCCAGTCAAGAGAACAATCGGATGATGAGACCGAGGAGTCGGTGAAGTTTAAGAGGTTACACAAGCTGGTAAACTCCACTCGCAGAGTCAGAAAGAAACTAATTAGGGTGGAAGAAATGAAAAAGCCCAGCACTGAAGGTAAAAAAGAAAAGGGGGGGAAAAGAAAAGCAAACCCCACTCTGGTTATTCCAAAGGAAATCATGTGGGGTCAGTTTTTCAGTAGGAAAAAAAATATGATTTCAGGTGGAAAATGGATTGACTTGTGGCAGAGTCCGACAGGATCGTGCCTGCATGTTTGCAGCGCCCTGCACAGTGTGTTACGGAATGAAGTATCCTGGTGTCAAAAGCATTTTGGGTGCTTAGTAATTTAAATGTAACAAAGATGGGAAATGGCTTGTATAACTTCTTTATAGCGTAAGCCTCCACCCCCACAAAGGAGTCCTTGCTCAGTGAATTTAGTCCAAATTTGATATACATACATCTTGAGCAAACATCTAACGGTCACGGCACTTAATGTCCCTTCGCATCTCTCAGAGATTATTTGTTCTTCCTCTAAACAGTCTCAGGTCTCAATTCAAATGGGCCTTTAAGGACCTTCAATTCTAAAGGGACCTTTAACAGCTATATTGCTGGGTTTAGCCAGATGAAACTATAATGTCAAAAGAGACATCAGCTTGGATTTATTGAAACGAATAGTGAACCTTTCAAGTATAATGATGCTGGTTTAAATCTCAGCCGTATTCATCTCTCTTGTTACTAATGTGCATTTCCAGCATCTTATAAATTCTCCCAAAAAAGATAAAAATAATTGAATAAGATTTTCCTGTTTGGGAAATGATAATATATAAATTGGAAAAAAATACTATAAAGCGCATGCCTTTAAAAAAAAAAAAGCACATTACTTGTTAAAATGTCACATCTACATTGTGAGGAATTTCAAAATTTTAACATGTAGGTTTGTAGAGGCCTATTTGTTAAATATAAATGAAATTAAGCCACGTAGGGAAGTGAATTTCCTCTTATTTACAAAGATAAGGGTTTCTTGTTATTATTGCTGCCTTTTATGTTTGTTTTTTTGTTGTTATTTGTTGGTTTAACTCCCCGAGAATGATATGCAAGGTTAGGGGGTTACTATGGGTCAGTAGGAGTTAGGAGGGGAAAGAGAAGGGGAGGGAGAGAGAAATCAGCTTACTCTCCCACCCCCACTCTGTCACCCAGGCTGGAGTGCAGCGGTGTCGTCATAGCTCACTGCAGCCTCGAACTCCTGGCCTCAAGCAATCCTCCTGCCTTGGCCTCCTAAAGTGCTAGGAGAAATTAACTTTATGACTAATTTCATAAACTGAGGGTTGTCTTTAATTCCAGGGTTTCATTTGGGTGTCCTTTTGTGTGGTAATTATGTTTACTCTGGATGCCGTGCTGAGTTTACATTGGATGTTTTGATACCTGCCTGGCTGTCGTGGTTCCCACAGTATAGAATATACCCCTGATGTTCCCGTACTGTGGCAGCTCTTGCTGAAATCACATGCAGACTGTCAGTTGGTACTGTCAGGGAGAACCATATGGAGTTGCCAACATTCTAACTGAAGGCACATTTTAAAACAAACCTCATGACCACTTGCCAAGATCAAATCTCAAACATAACAAATAGATTGGTGTGTCTTGTCCCTAAATGAGATAAAATGGGTGAAGTACCTGGTGCTGGGCCTGCCATCCATTGGGCCCTTCACACATGACAGTCATGTGCACTAAAATAACATGTTTAAAAAGACAGACATAGTCTAATTTGCATATTCATGTCAGAATTAATCAATCCAACTATCTCTGAGTGGCATAGTTAAAAATAAGGAAAAATATACCAAAAGAGGTAACTCTAGGGTAAAAATTAATAACTGTATGGAATTCTGGCTCTGAATTTTAATTCATCTGGGCATGAATTAGGTTTCACTGATGGACGATGGACTTAGCTTGAGTCCCAAGTTAACACTCTGGTGTCTGATGCGTCAGGAGCTGAGGTGCCATTGGCTGGGCTTGTCTGTATCTCCCGGAGAGGCCCCAGGTGTCTGTGTGTAGCTCAGGGCACCTGCTTTGGGCTGCCCCCAACACCCTGCTAGACTGGGACTCCCTCCAGCCCCTGCATAATGGAACTCTCTGAGGTTCCTCACTGGCAAAAGAACTGGTACATGGGAGGGGCTCCCTTGGTCCCTGTTCTTCCTGCAAAGCAGGAAGAATTCACACTCGCAAAACCCTTACTCCCCCGTGCCCTCAAACTCACAAAGAGTTGATCCTTTGACTTCCTGCATGCCTGTGCCAATACTAAGTTGTCTGCATGGTAATTACCATTTATTTTGAGAACATTCCATATTTCAGGCACTTCCGTAAACAATTTAGGTTTTATATTCCCTTTTAATGCCACCCTCAGAATAGCCACCAGGGGCAGGCGCTTATACCATCCTCATTTCACAGATGAGGAAGCTGAGACTCAAAGAGGCTTAGTAGTTTACTCCCGGTCACCCAGTCAGCCAGGGAAGGTCCAGAGTGACGCCCTGGCAGCCTGGCTCCCCCAGCAGCCTGTGTCTCCACTCTGCTCCCGCCTCTTCTCTCCCCCACCAGCTCTGGAGCCCTGGGAAAGCCAGGAGAGTCCTAGTTCTTCACTTGGTTTCACCCTTGTAACTTGGGTTTCCAGTTTATATCCCAGCACAGATGGTCCTGGACAATATTTAATATAGGCCATGTCGGTGCCCTTCGTCTGCCCATTTCTTTGTCTTTGCCCCAGGAGGGGCACTCTTCCCATCGCTTCAGCTCAGCTGTACACAGTGATGAATTGTCAGCTTTTATACAGAGCTTTTCAGCTGATTCAGGACCTTCACATACCTCTTTACACTTAACGTTGTCCTCATGGTGGCCTTGTCAGGGATACCATGTAAGGACAGGCAGGCATGGTTACAGGCAAGGAAACAGGGACTCAGAAGGAGGAGGTAATTTCCCGAGGTCATGGAGCTGGAATCCAGCACATGAATCCATGTTCTTGGCATTAGCCCTCATCCTACCTCTCTGTGCCCTCCCCCGCCCCTGCCCTAGCCAAAATCACCTGTACTTTGGTATTTGGGTCTCAGCTGACTAAGATGGATAAAAGTCTGTCATGTGAAACAAGTCACACCAAAGGGGAGGGATAGTTGTCCTTCTAAGTCAGAGACTGGGAGAAGTGGTGCTCTAATCCAAGGAATCCAGGTCCAGGCTGGGATTTCAGGCCGTGGGTCAGGCGCAGACAGAGGAGCCTATACTACAGAAGGCCTGCTCTCAGCACAGGCCATACAGCCACTTGTGCAGCCACTTGGGAAGCACTTGCCAGTTTCCCTTCAACTCCTTACTAGATGCAGACTTTCCAGAACCAGAAAATAGAGCCACACGCATTGTGGGCATGCATGCACCAGCTGGTTACAGACCCAGATATGACATAGAAGCGTTGGACTTTCTGATGACAACCTTAAACACAGAGGCCAGAATATGTCCAGACCACTGCCAAGTGTCAGATCCTTACAATTTCCAGGGTAGACCCACCAGACTTCCCTGAAACCCCTTAGGACTGTGGGTGGATAAGGGCCTTTGCACATCTGAGTGGACACCTGGGCTGAATGTAAAGCCATGACCACGTCAGACTTATTTTATAGAGAAACCTGGTGTTGGGCTGCCTCTGCCACCAGACTGTGCCTCTAGCCTTGGCTGAGCCACTTCTTCCTGGAAGTGGAGGTTGGGCTGTATCTAGAAGAGGTTGCCATTTTTGCTTGTAACAACATAAAGACCCTTCGTCTCCCCATCTGATTAGTATGGGGTCCTGAGGAAGGAGCAGGAAACTTCCATATTTGCTCACTGCCTCTGGGCTGACAATTCCCCTCGGAACCCTGGACCCTGCTTTTAAACTCTTCTGAGAGATCCCCGAACAGTTCTTCAGTGGACTTTGGACTGGACCTAGTTTTGAGTGAATCTCCTTCCCCACTTCCCCCCGCCCCCTGCCATCTCCTAGACATTAATGTGAAGTTGATCTCGGGCTGTGTCACTAGCAGCCCGGTCCTTTTCCTTTGTATTTGTAACTGTAATTCCCATCAATTGGAACATAAGCCCTCTTTAGAATTTTAAAGTTCCAGTCATCTTCCCCCTCTGGAGTGAGCGTTCCTCCCCCTTTATATCTCTGACATTTAACTGCACACTGGCACCCTCGTCCCTGCTGGTATATTTAGGGTCATCCTTCTGTCCCAAGGAACTTTTTCTTTTTTCCTCTTCACAGCTCAGCGAGGGGAAAGCTGCAGAGCTCAAAAGTTTCCCTCTAATTAAAGGGCCGCGGCCAGTTGGGATCACTACACCCACAGCTTGACCTACTTCTTTTCTCACATCTGTTCACATAACACATCCAGAAAAGAACTCAGTTTTCCTGCCAGCAACTCCAAACCTTTCCACTGGGCTGCAGAGGGCTTGGCTGCCACCTGGGTCCAGTGAGGGCTTCATGAGCTGGAATCCTTAAGCCGAAGTAGGACGCTCCATGGAGCTGCCTGCGTGTCAGGGGCCTTAAATGCCCTTGCAGCTTCCTAGCAGGGCCTGAGTTGATGGGAATATCTGTCCAGGATCACCCAGTTCCCTAACTTTTTGTGTTTGGCCTGTCAACAGGAGATCATTTGTCAGTCATGTTTGCAAGATACAACCTTTTATGCTGCTTCACCCCACCCAAACTCCCTTGGAGATTTAATCACTTAAAGGGCATATGTACCAATAAAAAAGTCACTGTCAACCACATGGCATTCATCGCTCTCCTACTATAAAAAGCCATCAGAGCCAACATAAAGGAAGGCCTTTGAGGAAGGGGAAAGGTTCAGATTCCTAGCTTCTGAGGATTGCACTTAGACACTGGGAGGTAATTATCTTGAAATGCTAAGGTATATGGTGATCATAAGTAGCTTAGATTTTGCAAAGGGCATTTTCAATAGGTCTGTGAAGGTGTTTAAAGAAGGAGAAGAAAACACGTCTGAAACCTTTTCACATTGAGCTTAGGTGAAACTACATTCGCACAGTTTTATTTTCATTTTTATGTGCATCTTTAAGTGGGAGCCGGGTTTATGAAGAGGGTGATAATATGCAGAGGGAGGTCACTGTGGTCTCTTTGTGCACTAGCTTGTTTTTTGCAGGGCGGGGAGTGTAAATAAGGATGTCTGAGAGAATGCAAAGGTTGTGGTCACAGGGGACTCTGTGTTGGTTCCCCTCCAGGTGGGGAGGAGCACGTGTTTGAGAATTCACCCGTCCTGGATGAAAGGTCCGCCCTTTACTCCGGAGTACACAAGAAGCCATTTTTCTTTGATGGCTCTCCTGAGAAACCTCCCGAAGATGACTCGGACTCTCTCACCACGTCTCCATCGTCCAGCAGCCTGGATACCTGGGGAGCCGGCCGGAAGTTGGTCAAAACCTTCAGCAAGGGAGAGAGTCGGGGCCTGATCAAGCCCCCCAAGAAGATGGGGACGTTCTTCTCCTATCCAGAAGAAGAGAAGGCCCAGAAAGTGTCCCGATCCCTCACGGAGGGGGAGATGAAGAAGGGTCTCGGGTCGCTGAGCCACGGGGTAAGTACGGATGGCGTTTGCTTCTATGACAACCACCGTCGCAGGCACCACCTTCTGGTGTCCCTGGAAGAGGTTCAGAGTGTCCGGAAGCAAATCCGCTTGAAGAAAACAGATACTAATTATTCCTGTTCCAGAGCTTTTCCCTGCCAGCGTCCCTCCAGAAAAGGCGTTCCCAGCAGCACCTGTGACCTGCAGCTGCTCCGGCAGAAACCCAAAGCGGGAGGCAGCTGCGGCTTCCCCGGCAGAAGGGGGCGCGGGCGCTCCGCGGTCAGCGAGTTCAATATCACCTACGTGGTGGAGCGGAGTCTGTACAGCCACCTGAACCTGACCCAGCTAGTGCGGCCTGCCTCAGACAGGACCCTGAGCAAGGCCGAGAAGCAGGACCTGAGGCGGTGCTTGCTGGAGGAGGAGGAGGAGGCAAAGAGGAAGTGGGCTGCCACAGTGGACCGCTGTACTAAAAGGGTTCTCTTGAGAATCCACCAGAAGTCTGTGAGTCACAAAGATGGTCCCAGGACGGCCTTGTCATTTCTGTGATGTGCAGTCAAGCATTATGGCCTTTTCTTCCTTGGAGCCTGGCTTCCTCCCTCTCTTCTTTCTGCTCATAACCTCGGGCGGGGTCCATTCCACCATCACCTCAAACTTCGCATCCTACTTTCACTTAGAGGCGGCTTCCTCCTCCTCTCCCGTTTATCCCCTTGCCAACTGATGCTCATCCAGAGAGGAGCTTCCAGGGTACAGGGGTGGGGTTTGGCTGCCTTCAGGAGTGGCTGTCTTGGTCCCCAGCCATCACGTTACTTGACCTCAAAGAAGCTGATGCAAAACAGACGGGCATTTCGCCCTTGAAAGAGATGCTTACTCTTTCAGTTAATTAAAACAATAGGAGCTAGCTCACGGAAAGTCTGTCATCAGCACAGTGACCAATTCTGTGACTTGAAAACATCGTAAAGTACATTTCTTTTACTAGTGGGGCAAGTGGAAAGTTTGTAAATCTAACAAGAAAGAAAAAAATCAGAGCTCTTTTGTTTTGCTTAAGTCTATTCAATGTTCTTATCTTTTTAAACAAATGAATTGACATTTGGAAATATCCCTTGCTGCCCTGTAGATTCTTCTGTATATAGCAAGGAATAAAGTACGTACTTTCAAATAGTAGCGTGTTTTTCACTTTTAATACCAAATGATCCCAGACCTAGTAAAATTTATTTTCGGGGCATGACTTGTTTTGAACTCCAGAATATAGGTGTTTTTCCTTCTGAAATTCCCACCTAACTTTTAGCTTGTATAATGGCCCATATAAAATGGTGCTGAGTGAGGAGGAGTGTGGAGTTCCTGGCCCTGCTGCCCTCTGGCACCTTGCTTAATCCACTTGGGACTGCTGGCTGTGGGCTTCTTTTAAAGATCTCAAAGAGTAGAATATGTGGCTTTTCACAGAGTTCCTTCACATTCATGAATAGGATGTTCTTCCCCAGACACTGTTATTTAAATTCATTCAATCAAGTTCTGCTTTTGTGAAAATGAAGGCTGACTTGTCAGTGCCAACCTTAAAGTGACCTTCTCTGTTCTGAAAAGATCGTTAGGTCCTTCCTAACCCTTGAGTTTTCCAAATACTTCCACATGTGCTTTCTTCCTAGATCTTATTTTCTATCTTTTCACATTTGTATAATTCTTGCAACACTTTTAATACGATTAGTATGTAGTAGAAACTTTTCTACTGGCTTTGCATCATGGCAACAGTTTTTTGTTGGATTTGTCTTTATTTTAAAATAACAGAATTCTCTTTCTTGCTCTATCAGCCTCTGGTCTACTGTGACCCACAGATCTTTTGCAAAATACCCGTCTTGGTATCATTTATTCTTGTACCTTCAAAAGTATTCTGCCCAGTTCGTCTGCCTTTGTGCCTTTTGACATTACCGTGATAGAACAGCTCCACTTCTCTGTTAATTGATGACTCACCTCTGTGAGTTTAAATCATGTAATATTGAGAGTTTATCCAATTTGAAGACCTTGAGTTACTCATGTGCCTCTCATGTTATTTATTGCCAGATTAATAATATAACTTCATTAGGACTTTCTCTCTAGAAGTTGTTATATTTCTGAGATTTGTGCTAATTAACATTGTAAACCAGTGATTAATTCTTCACTGACATTGCGTGTAGACGTCTAGGCAAGCTTGTTTCTAAGCACCAATCTCTCCTTCCCTCCCACCTCCACGTAAGCTGGTGCTATGTAACCTCTACCCCAATTATCAGTCTGAGATTGAGTAGAGTTTTTTTTTAGGTACTGTGAACTTGAGGCAGTACTGGACTGTTTTAATACTTGCTAAAATATGTGTTCAATGCTAAATTAGAAGCTTGCACATACCTTTTATTGTAAGTGCAATTATGTAGTCAGGAAATAAATTTTAATTTTCTAATCACCTAGGGAGTGTAAGAGAAAATAAGTGTTTTAATAATAGAAAGAGCTTTTTTTCCCTTTAAAAAAAGGGATTAATCTTACTTCTTTGCTAAGTTTATTTTAAAAGTTCTTTTCTATTCTCCTTGTCATATATTTCCTTCATCACATTTTATCCAGAAGTTTCCTTTAATCTTCAACCTTGATCTTTTTGTCTTTCAAAAATGCCATATTTGCTTGATGAAACCTCAGGGAAATGATAATGCTTTGTATCCACTGGAAGTGGTCACTTGTCATTGCTTTTTATTTGGTCATTCAATTTTTGTTTGGGAGAACAGACATGCATGACATTTTGGAATTTTGTCCATTTTTAAATTCAGTCTCCCCAAAACATGTTTCCAACTGCATGACCATTCCATTGATAGTGCTCCTCATCCCAAGCATCTATCTAAAATGTTTTTATAATTATCTGTACAGGAGATGTATGAACTAAACAATCTTCATTTAGGCTTCATTTATTTAGATCATCAAAGTCAAAGACTGGTTTATTTTCCTTTTACTGTGCTCTTTACAGTCCATTTTCTGTTTTGAAGGAGGGCTGCTTTGAGAACTACTTGATCTTTTAGAAAAGTTGGAGATTAATTCAAGCAATATTTATGGTTATATTCTTCGTCAATCCTCCACTGATTATAAAAAAAAGGAATCAGTTCCAGATAACTTAGCACATCACTGGGAGAGATTTTAGTTGTTGGTAGTTAAAATCAGTCTATTCTTTAAGCTTTTAATTTGAGGAATAAACACATACAGCAGGCATATGAAAACCTAAGCGAGCTTCTAATTTACTGCAGTCACAGTTTCCACATAAATTTTTTGTCAGTTATTTCATATGTATCAGAAATAATGTGCTGGGCCCCAGTGTTGCAGTAGATGCTGTAGTTTAAAGCAGGGACATGCAAAAGCCATAAAGCGATCAGGCATCTGGGTGCCATACTGTGTCTGTGAAGCTCTGAGTCACAGGAAAGGAACTAGAATAAAATCACTGCTTTTGCAAGAATGAGCAAACTTATCTGGCATTATAAACTGGAAAGGGAAAGTCAATGTTAAAAATTAGCCTTGAGGGATAGTCTTAACATGACTTGCCCCATTGGGTGATTTGGTGAGTGTTTTGTGTAGAAAGGTCTTTCTCTTTTTATAGTGTAGATATAGGTCCAGTTAAGTTGGCTATAAAGGAAATCAGATTCCCATTGATATTTAATATACAGTTAGGGTAAGGACCACTGGAAAACAAATCAGTAGTAGATTGTTTAAAACAGCAGCAACAGCATTGGTGAAGAACAACAGATCCGTGATATCCTGATGGTGGTTATCCTGAAATGTCGTCCTTGTCTCCTGCCTGGCCCTCCTTTGTGCTACAAC
Organism: Daubentonia madagascariensis; assembly: GCA_023783475.1. Taxonomy (NCBI): domain Eukaryota; kingdom Metazoa; phylum Chordata; class Mammalia; order Primates; family Daubentoniidae; genus Daubentonia; species Daubentonia madagascariensis. Next base: position 18,473,424 of record JAKFHU010001815.1, on the reverse strand, counting down.
TGCCATCTCTCACTTTGTGGCCCATTCCTGGGATGCCCTGGTTTTACAGTTGAACCCCCAGATTGTAAGGCCCAGAACAAAGCTACAGCCCTTAATTTGCGTATTTATAACGTTGACTAAGCCTTCAATATAACAATTGTCAGGGCGAGCTACCAGATTCTCAGTATAGTCTTGATGAAAGGTAATGGGAGAGACCAGCATTCATGGAGTGTCTGCCTTGGGTCAGACAGTGTGCTGGACGTCTTCACGTGTGTGATGTAGGTATGAGTTTACTAATGAAGAGTCCAAAGCTCAGAGAGTTTAAGTACTTCACCTGTGATCACACAGCAAGTGAGTGGCAGAGCCAGGATTTGGGTCTACATCAGTGTGATTCCAATAACCTAGGCCTTTTCCTTCCAGAATGTTTCTACTCTCTCAATTCAGTTAATTAATAGTATCTAAAGTGTATTTATTTTAAATAAGCAATGCTTATAGTATATATTGTACTTTTCTGTTTGTTTTTTCCATTTGATATCTGGTGCTTAGAGTTCTCTAAAAAACTGGTAATACAGAATGGTAGAGCCCAAATCTGCTATTCAACTTTTATTACCAATTTTCAAAAAAGATAATTTGTTGTAACAAAATTAGAGTGCTTTTGGGGGTGTAGGATGGTCATTGAGTGGCTTTTGCTAGAAAAACAACAGCAAATTTGAACCAAGTTCTGCAAATAAAAAAAATCACTGAAATTTAAGCAGTTCTGTAAAGTTTGAAACAAACTAAAAGGACAATGAAGTTTTCCTTCTTTATACCATCAGCATTTTTCCTTTTGAAATTAAAGAGGGTGGTCAAAGACAGTCATTGCATCAACCTTTTTCTTCTAGGCAAATGTGGTATCTCCACTTCACTGTGAGAAAAGGGGTCATCATTAATTAAGTGGGGCAGTTAGATGGGAAAGTTATCAGCATTTTTTGGCTAGGATGGGGGAGCAATGAGTGAGTAATCCTCTTGGCTTGATTGGACTACTTATAAACATAACCTTTTCTCCCCCCTTCTCAGCGATTTAAAACTAAACAAAACAAAAGTCTATTAGAAAATCTTGCTCTTGGTGTCAGAGCCGTAGGATTTCAGACCCAGGTTTCCAAGACCATGGAGCACATGGATCCTCTAATACAAATACCTCCATTTTTACTACTGTATGTAGCTGATGTTGAGGCGAAGTTCTGTGCTAAGAGACAGGGAATCTTACAGCACTAAACTTGTGTAAACTCATGGAGAGTTTTTGTTTTTGTTTTGGGAAAATGGTTGGTTTTTACTTGTTAAGGGGATCGTAGACCCCTAGTGTAGACAAAGTTCCAGCGGCCTGTGAAAGGGAAAAATGAGTGACATTTCCTTATGACATGAATCATGTGTTTTTTTCCTCATCATGTTTTTTACTTCCATCCTTTACACATATTTGTGATTCAGAGATGTCCTACAAATGGGAAGTGGGTTGGTGCACTCCTGGCTGACTTAAGCATAACTGAATTATTTCTGCCCTGCCTTCTCTTTTCCATAGAGAACCTGCAGTTTTGGAGGATTTGACTTGACAAATCGTTCTCTGCACATTGGCAGTAATAGTTCTGACCCGATGGTGAGTATGTGTCAGAGGAAAGCAAGAGATTTGGATTCAAACTATGTGTTTGACGAGTTTCCCATTTGCTATGTTTGAGAGTGGATACTGGGTAATGTTTTCCTTGGTAAGCCTTAATCATATTTGGAAAGAAATCCTATTTCACCCATCTTAAAGTCTCTCCACTGTTCCATGTGGAATGAATGATGGCCACTCTGGCCACCACCTCCCTCCTGGAAGTAGCACAGTTCTTTAAGGTCTTTGTTTCCAATTTTCTTCAAGTAACAAATCCAGATGAGTTTGACTTCTATGGTCTGAGTCATTTGTGCACATGGTCTTTTTTTCACGCTATTTACAAGCACATAACTACTACACACATGTAATGCAACAGGATGGAGCCCTGTGATTTGGAGACCAAGAGTTTGTGTTAGCATTTCAAAAAAATCAGTCTTACCATGGGCCCAGTACATGGCCCCATAAGGCTTAGGCCTTTGTGATGTGGGGTGTTCTGGAATGAACCCAGTCCCCTTGGGGCCAAAGCAAACCAGACCCCTCGGGGCCAAGGTTACTGGCTTCTCAGACCTGCCTCTGGATCACAGGTTAGGAATATGCCACCACTGTGGTACACAAATTTTGTTCCCTGAAGTTTGCTTTCTCAGGCCCCAAGGGTGGAGGTGAGTCTTACACACAGTTTTACTTGGCCCTTGTGTATTTTGTCATGAAACTGTAAAATGAGGATTTCGTGCTTTATATTTGTTATGATCATGGGTCAGCTAAAATACCCCTCTGTGATACATATGAAATATTTGAGAATTTCTTGGAAGAGAATTAAACTGTGTTATTTGAATATCAAGTCTTAAACCAATAATTTTACGTAGTCCATCTTTTTAAAAAATGAAAGTATGATTTCTTTTCCTTTCCCAAGGGAAAGTTTTGGGTTTTTTTTTTTTAATGCAAAATTGAATAAGAGGTGACCACAATCTAGCTCGTTAGGAGAAGGAAATTTATACTCTTAGGAGTTGACCACACTGAGCAGTACAGTGACAGAAATCCAATCAGATGTTGTACTTCTAAATGACTGAGCTCTCACCATTGTGTCCTTACCCCTTTCCGCGGGCGATTCAGTAGTACTTTCCCCCTCTTCTGCCATGCTCCTGGGATTATGTGAACGTTGGTTCAAATAAATCACTCTTTGATGAAATGTAGTCCCCTTGGGTGTTTAAAATGATGGAAGAAATAAAAACGGGCAACAATATACTAAGATTAAATATAATAAAAAATGACTGATGTCCTACTTTGAACAAACAAATAAACAAGAAGCCCCTTAGCCAATAGGTTTTAATTTTTAATCAAAGAGATGAAAAACAGCATTGAGTTAACACGAGAAAAACTTTAAGATCTTGGGGAATGCTAATATTTTTCTGAGAGCTCTAGAACATTAATGGTTTGAATAATAAAATCTGTTTCTGGGCTTCACTTTCTGTGACTAAAGGTACTTGTAACATTCTGTTTTGCAGGGCAAAGAAGGAGATTTTGTGTACAAAGAAGTAATAAAATCACCCACTGCCTCCCGCATCTCTCTTGGGAAAAAGGTGAAATCAGTGAAAGAGACAATGAGGAAAAGAATGTCTAAAAAATACAGCAGCTCTGTCTCTGAGCAGGTAAGCAGCTACCTAGCAGAAAGCCCCTCGGTTCTTCCTGACAGCAAGGAAAGCTGAGGGTGACCCATCTGAGATTTTAAATGGTGCTAAATACATACATTCCTTGACTTTAACCTACTGCAGGACCATGCTTTGTTTATGTAGATAAACATTCAATTCAACAAGCATTTGTTAAACGCTTTGGGTTGTTCAGGCACTGTGCATGGTGATGGGAATATAAAATACAGTCTCTGCCTTTGCCTTCTTTGTACAGACAAGAGGAAAAGACATGTGTAAAGAAATGATTATCCTTTTGTGCTGTAAGCACTATAAATTTCAACACAAAGGAGAGATTTTACTTTCTAAAATATCCCTTGCTACAAAACGGATGTCACCAGAATGAAACCTAAAACCGTTTTTTTGGACAGCAGACTTGCCAAATGTGGTATAAATTGTTCTAGAAACACATAGCCAATCTGAGAATTAAACTCAGAAAGTACTTCCTGGCTACCAGATGTCAGTAGTAATCATGTTTCTGAGAGGGTTGTTTTTGCTAACTGGCCCTATCTTAGCCATTAAGATATCACAGAACTGATTTTTCCTCCCCTTGTTCTATAACTTCATCGCTAGAAATATGACATGTTTCTGTCTTAATCTCATGGGTGTAGGGAATAAAGACACTTGGAGTGTGGGGCCTCGAGGTAATTTTGACCATTAGATTTTCAAAACACTCTCCTCTGGCACCTTTATAGTAAGTTTTGTAGCCTGCTGAAGTCCCCATATATGAGCTGGCTGTCTACTTGAAATAGGTAGGGAATGCTGCTTTATCTACCAAATAAAAACGGCAGGGACAGCAAACATTGTTGCTCAGCTGCTGCCCTCTGCTGGGCAGAGTGAGCTCAAACCAAGCATCACCCTGTGTGAATCACTCAACACCCCCAGCCAGCCAGCCACTGCACTTTGATTCAAACAAAACCTGGGGGACAGCTTCAGTTTATTACAATGGTTCCTGCAGGGGAGGGGAAGTTGAGGGGGCTGTGATTTTGCTTTCCCCACGGATCATGGGGTAATGTCTGGTGTTATCTTTGATAGTCACACTGGGTTGGAGTGATGCGGGTGCTACTGGCATCTAGTAGGTAGAGACCGGGGATGCTGCTACATGTCCCTGCATGTGTGGGATGGCCCCAAAGCAAAGAATTCCCCACCCAAAATGCCAGTGGTGTTCCTGGCTTATCAGACCTACAGGGGAAATCTGGGCTGCCTTCAGTGCGTCTTCTCCATGATTTTTTTCTTATTCTTTTCATTTTCTTGTCCCTGTGAGTGAAGACATGATGGTGATTCTGTGTTTCTGCCTAGCAATGAAGTAAACTGTGCACACTCCTGCCGCTGACAGCCTGCCAGAGAAAGAAACGCCACTAATTTAAAGCACTTTATTAAGTTTGCTTTTACCCAGAATTGAAGCAGCCACTAAAAGCCCTTATATGCTTATGTTCCCAGCAATTTTCTGCTTTATGGGATCGTGAGCATAGAATTTTGATGTCATTTTGAGCATTTTTCTATAATTTTACTACCTTATAGCAATACTGTATTCTTAGTGCTCTGTTTTTTTAAAGCAATCATTTCATATAAGTTAAGGAAAAAAAGAAACAATTGATCGTTACAGTGCTTTCTGGAAAGAGAAAATTAATGTGAGATTTTGTGTGGTTTTTAAAAAAAAAAACTTTTTAGTAAATATACCAATCATTATGGTAGTGATTTTTGTTTTCTCTGTTCCTACTATATGTCCAGAACCTGGAATAGTACCCGTTCTTGTAGGTAATCAATAAATGTGATGAATAGATTCATTTTTTAAAGCATTTGAGAACATCCATCAGAGATGTCTATTTGATACTACTGTTTTTCAGAATGTGTGCTTTTTCCTTTTAATTAGAAAGATCACTTATTGCATGACTCAGAAAGGAAGAATGAAATTTTTTTTAAGGAATTCATACTTTGCAGCTTCAGTAACTTCCCAATAATGGCAACTCTGTTTATAGTTGATTTGGAGGCTGTTTGCTCACTTTCCTTAAAGGTAAAGCTCAAGTGTGCGTTGGATCAGAAGCTGTTGTAGCCGTCGTCCTTAAATGTGTGCAGGGCCTGCAGAATCACATTAAAGCCCTTATGATGACTCAGCACCATGCCAATAACAGGTTTCCTTTAGATGGTTTTGTGCTCACGTTGGCCATGCAGTATGCCAGACACTTTTCTATTTTGACAAGTAAACAATTCTCACTGCAAACTTTTTGAAGTGTGATATTGTCTATCGATATAGCATCACTAACCAAATAAGCATGTTATACTTATATGTGCAAGTGAGGAGCTGCTGAGTTGACGATACTTAGCCACCCCAAAAGTGAAAGTGCTGCTGAGTCACTGCTGTCAGCATTCTGATCTGAAAGAGCCTTCGTAGCTTTTTGCTAATGACACTTAAAAAAAAGTGACAGATGCTAAAAACCATTATTCTATGGTTTCATAGAATAATACATGGAAATTTTATTATAGACCAAAAAATAGAATTTTTCCTGTATATCTGGGGCTTACATTGGTATTTCTTTAGTGGATTTCAATAATTTGTGTAAATAGAATCATAAGAATCTGGCCAATTTTTTTTTCCAAAGAGTATACTTTTTTAAAGTGTGTTTCCCTTTAAAGTAGATTAAATATCATCTGATGGTCCTTCCAGATATTACATTAATAGTGGATTGTACTTGATCTACATTCGAAGTCCAGACTTGTTACTGGACTGTGAGTGTACTAAGAGTGTCTAAGCCTTTAAATATTTTGTCTATGTGGTAGGTAGCTTTTTCTCAGAGATTTCAAGAATATCTATTTGAGCATGAAAAATAATTTTTGAGTGCTTAACAAATAGTAACATGGGCCACAGCTTTAAAATTAAACAAAGATATAGGTTAAAAAGGAGGAGAATATTGGGTATAGAATCGAATATGGGTATAAGTATTGATTTGATTGATTTAGTTGCGGACTAAATTGCTGAGAATTACAGAACAACACCTGGCCACTCTGATGAAACTTATTTCATTTTGTTGAACCCATTTCAGGACTCTGGCCTTGATGGAATGCCTGGCTCCCCTCCTTCTTCACAGCCTGACTCTGAACACATGGACAAACCCAAGCTCAAAGCCGGGGGTTCTGTAGAAAGTCTTCGGAGTTCTCTGAGTGGGCAGAGCTCCATGAGTAAGTCTCACTTTTCTTTGGAGTTAAAATCAGACATTTATTAAGCACCAGGTTCAGGCAATTTAAAGAGAACTAAGACCAAGTTCCTATCCTTCGGGGGCTACTAGAGAGTCAGACCTGCAAAGTCTCTGGGCTTAGGATTGTATTTGTTTAGTAGTAGACATACAGCAGTGGCACAAAAGAGGAGGTGATTAATTTTCATCAGAGAAGACAGGGGAGGCATCTCAGAGAAAGGATCTAGGGAACGGAACAGGGATGAATAAGCCAAGGTGAAAAGCACATGAAGATAACCAGCAATAAAGGGGGTGGGGAAGGGAACTGTCACTGATAACAAAAACTGTGCAACTAGTTCAGGGCCGAGGATGGTTGGTGTTGGCCAAGTGATATGGGGGAAGAGACCAAGTTTAAAGACACCACTTTAAGTTCTTACCCTTGGATAAGTGATGTGACCTCTCTGAATTTGCTTCCTCATCTCTAAAATGGAGTAAAAGTAGTGTGCATTACAGATGAGAGCTCGTGAATGGCAAGGGCAGAGTCCAGTGCCCAGTACCGCAGTGTCCTCTGTCAGGGAGGCTCCGTGTCATGTGGGTAACTTGCTGTGAATCCCCTGTCCAGGCAGGGGCTTGATGAGGGGCACAATCAGAGAACTGATAGCTGGGCCCGGCTCTGGTCTTGACATGGTCATAGCCCCTGGCCTCCTTTGTCTGGGCCTTCGTTTCCTGATCTGCAACACCTTCCATACCTTTCAGCTCTGCCGTGTGGGCAATCTATATTTACCCTCGTTCTTCCTGTTTTTCCCGTACAGGTGGCCAAACAGTAAGTACCACCGATTCCTCAACCAGCAACAGAGAAAGTGTCAAGTCGGAAGATGGTGATGATGAAGAGCCACCCTACCGGGGCCCCTTTTGCGGGCGTGCCAGGGTGCACACCGACTTCACCCCCAGCCCCTACGACACAGACTCGCTCAAGCTCAAGGTATCTCTCTCCCTGGCCTCAGAGCCGTTAACTGGGCTCTTTTGTTTTTTTAAAAGTTTTTCTTTCCTCCTTACTGTTAAATGCTGGGCTATTACGGTGCAGACTGGACAATGTCTGTCTACCTTGATCCACTAGTCTCTGTAGTGAAAAATAAAACCACAAGCCAGCCAGTGGTTAATTCCTCTGTCATTACCACTGCGTCACCCGGCCCTGTCCTCTGACCTCAGCTGCCCTCTAAAATTCTTGTTGCCTCTCCACCCCTTGGTTTCTCTGTTTTCTCCATTTAAAGAAAGATGACTGCATTCTCTGTGTGAACAGAGACATTTATGGAATCTCTGTTCTGGAGATGGAGTTCCACAAAATGTATGCAGCGGTTACAGGACGGGGATTGGTGCTGGCATGGGGCTGGCGGGAAATGCTTTCTCTGGGAAGTGGGAGCGCTCTGGATGCTGGGAAGGTGTTCAGAGTGCTGGGTGGCAGCCTGACTAAGAGTGCCAGAGGCGCCTCAGGCATGCCTGGTCCTGCGGGTAGGAGGGTGGAGGGGCCGTGACCTGGGGCCAGTCAGAAGTGCCCCATCTGGCTCTTGCCGCCCTCCCACCCATATCCTACCTGAATTGCTCAGAAGGGTGACTTACGGAGCCCTAATTCTGGCCCTTGTAAGGTTTTCACATCTGTGAGACTCATGCATCTGGCTGATTCATGATTTGTGCTTAGAAATGTACCTAATGGGAAGATCTTTGCTCCCTGGGCCGCAGAAAGGAGACATCATCGATATAATCAGCAAACCTCCCATGGGCACCTGGATGGGCCTGTTGAACAACAAAGTCGGCACATTCAAGTTCATCTACGTGGATGTGCTGAATGAGGATGAGGAGAAGCCCAAGCGCCCCACCAGGAGAAGGAGAAAAGGAAGACCACCCCAGCCCAAATCTGTGGAGGACCTCCTTGATCGGATTAACCTGAAAGTCAGTCCCTTCATGTTCTTGGCGCATATTGCTTTGCCTCTCCTAAACTAAGCAAGTGAGGGCACTTGGAGGGTAAAGCAGGGGTTGATCTGTGTTGCCCAGTATGGGTGGTCCCTGCTAGGATGAGTATCCGTTCTTCTACAGAAATAGTTGGCATTATTCTAGCACTGGCGTTGACCTCCGCTGTGGGTGAGAGCATAAGCCCTAGGTCACAACTCCTACTGGAAGGACTGTGAGCAAAACCCCTGGTGCCCTGCTCATGGCCAGCTCCACAGGGCCACCAGGAGTCTCCGCTCTCACCTCTCTCCCACCATCACTCCCAGCATCTAGTAGGGTGGGGGTACTAGATTTCTATTTCCTCTTGCTCCTCAGAGCTGCACAGGGCTTTCTAAGTTGGATTTTAGTAGCTATGTAAACGAAGGCAGAGTCTCCTCCACTGTGGGCCATGTGGAGTTGAAGGAATTAGTGCTTATCAAGGGCACAATTATAATGCAAGCCAGCAGAATCCATCACAGCCTGTGATGTCCGTCTTCTTAACCCGTGATTAACAAAACGCAAAAGGTACAGAATATATCACAAATGACACTTGCTAATCTTTCAATTGGCATAAAAGTGACTATGGTGTGGGGGAAGCACAGGGCTTGAAGGCAAGTTGGTGGTGGTGTATCACATGTCTGGGCCAGCTGATCCACTTGTCTTCTTTCTCCCTCTCACAGGAGCACATGCCCACTTTCCTGTTCAATGGATATGAAGATCTGGATACCTTCAAGCTGCTAGAGGAGGAAGACTTGGATGAGTTAAATATCAGGGACCCAGAACACAGAGCTGTTCTCTTGACAGCAGTAGAGCTGTTACAGGAATATGATAGTAAGTGTTGCCACACACACAGGTGTTCCCTGTCAGATTAGCCACGTGCTTCAGTCACGGGCAGGCCTGCCAGATGCTGCCGACGTGTTCTTAGGTCCCTGGAGCCACTCATTTGGTCCTGCTCTTTCTAAAGCCAAGGTCAATTTCGTATCATGTCAAACAGCACAAAGACATAAATTCTCAGTGCACACGTTCCTGTTAGCATGGGAGCAAAAGAAAACCTTTCTTCCCACTGATACCTTTCTTGGTGTGTTTCTAGGTAATAGTTGAGGATAATGCTGCACCAAGTATCCAGGAGAATTCAATGATGGTTTTCCTAGGAAACGAATAGACTCCACCATAGCTACTGTTGGGATGTGCAGCCTTCAGCAGGCCATTAGGATACCTGGGCACAAAAGTGACTGACCAACTGGGAGTTTCTCCCCCGACTAAGGATTAATTACTTCTCAAAGCACATGAGTTTTTTTCTTATCAAATAGATTGATTAGTGAATAAATGAAATTCATCAGCCTCTGTGAAAGAAGAAGGAAATGGCTCTCTGAAGTGAATATGTAGAGCAGAGAATTCCATATTGATTGGCATGCAAATTCCCAACCTGAATGACAGCTTATTTTTACAGCCTGTGAACAGAATTACCAGTGAGCTCACAGCTTTTGTGGATTCTTTTTGAATACACTGTATCCTTTGCTCCATTAACCCCGTCTTATCTTGCTCTTTGTTCTTCAATCTGACATCAGAAATATTCCTGCAATCATTCTTCATGAGGGAGTACCCTTTCCAGTTATTGAATTCAAATGTATTTTCTTCCAAGGGCTCTGCTTCAGGGTTATCAGTAGCTAATAGCATTTCTATTGCTAAAGAAACACCAAAACCATGGTTAATGGTGGGAAAAAAAATTATATATTACTGGATGTATCAGGCCCAAGAGACAAGGAAGCAAGTGTGTCATTAGGTTAAATTCACTTCTGCTAAATAGGTACTCCCTCTAAATTAACTGATAACACAGAGGAACACACACCATCAAATACATGTCTGAGCCCAAGATAAACAGGCTGCCTTCAGGGATAGATTTGGAGAGAATTGTGATTCATGGTTGATATCACTTTATAACCAGGTCTTTTTAGTATTTGAATCCCCCCAAGAGACACGTTGAGGGTCTATGGCCAGGTTGTGTGTAAAGAGCTTCACAGTGACTGGTATAGCCAACCAGCTCTATTAATATGAATTAATATTATATTAAATCATTTATTCTCCTGAACCATATCTGACCTATAAAACAGTTCATTTGCTCTTCCTCAACCACTGAGAACACTGGTCTATATACACTATCCATTATATTTCCTTTTTCATTTGCAGTGTAGTAGGAGCAAAGCTAAATACTGATTGTAAATAGGGCCCTGTGCTTAGTCAGTTTCATGCCACATTGGCTTGGGCTCATTGTCCCTCCTAGGATCACAGCCTGACATTTGTACCCGGGGGCATTGTGTAGGAGGGTATCTTTATCCATCAGGATGCTAAATCAGAAGGCTAAGAAGGCCTCTTTGCATCTTCATAAAGCCCATCTTGGATCTACACTGCTATACTGTTTAGAACTTCCTTGATAGATATAGTAGTACTTCCTTTTATTTGTTCTAAAACAAAGGCTTCAAGGGCTCAGGGGTACCAGTTAGTGCCCGGAGTCTGGGTCCAGACTTATCCTAGGGTTATAAGATTTCACATCCACTGCAGTTCACTTCATTGTGGTTAAGAAGTACTCCCTCTAAGTAACTGATAACTTAGAGGAACACAATAGGCTTCTGTCAAACTAAATTTCTATGCACTAGAGTAAGACAGAGGTCTATTGAGATCTTTGAAGATATGTGGGGATCTTGAAAGTTTTCTAGCTCAGCCATCCACTAAGAGCAAAGTGTCCAGCCCTGCTTGGAAGTCACACTTGTCCAGCCTCTGTCAATGCGTGGGGAATGCCCGCCTTCATACAGGGTTCTGTTTGGAACAGACTCTTAATTGTCAGATAGATAAGTCTTCCTTACGCCGAGCCCAAACCCACTGTCTTAGATCTGCCAAATGAAAGCTCCTTTAAATTTTTAAAAAAATTTTTAATTGTGGTAAAATACAGATAATTTAAAGTTTACTGTCTTAACCATTTTTTAAGTGTACAGCTCAGAATAAATAATTTTTGTAAGAATTTTAATTAGAAATTACTTCAGATACATAGAAAAGTACAGAGAAAATTGAAACAAAGATAAACATGTATTTTCTGAATTCAACTAAAGTTAGCATTTTGCCATTTTTGCTTCAATTCTTATTTTTTAAAGAAATATGTTACAAGCCTGTTGAAAGTCCTGCTGTTCAAGAATGCCATTCCCTTCCCTTCTTCTTTCCCAAGGTAACTGCTCTAGAAAATGGTGCACGTCCTTGTGCACTATCACCTTTTGCAGTTTGAAGATCTCGTAGGTGTCTTAGCGTATTCTCCCTGTGTATGTGCACGCACGGGTGGGGGTGGGGAGAGCGTGAGCCCAAGCAGAGGCCCTTCAGGTCAGACTCAAGTGGGATTTCCACCCCACAACCCAGCCATTTGCTCTTAATCGACTGCGAGGATTTTTAGGGTTCTAGCTCGTCTTGTTTCTTGTCCTTCTCACTTGGCATTAAAGCAGATAAGTTGGGAATGTTTATGGCGTTGATTCTGCACTACATATAAGAGGTACCCCACCGCCTTTTCGCCCTAACAAAGACAGTGACTCTGGCCCCTTGCCTTATGCCTCATGATTTTACAAATTGAATTCTTGGTTTCCAGGCAGTGGGTTGGATCCCTTCCCACTCCATAATAATAACTGCAGGTATCCTGCAGTGTCTCCTGGTGAGGCTGGCATCCCCAAAGATGCAGACACAGCATGCATTTCCATGCAGCAGCAGGGAAGGTTTTCTGTGTTATTCTCATGGGTCAGCACTCTGGAGTCTGTTTTGACCACTGCCGTAGACTGAACTGTTGTCGCCAGGGACACACTACACCAGTTCCTCTTCCTGGGTTGTAACGGATAGCTCAAAGCCCTCATTTTATAAGTATCATTTTTCTAAATAACATGCTAGGCTAGAACAAAGGCCACTCCAAATCCACAGACTCTTCCACACGGTGAGGACATCACTCTGGAATGTTCCACAGTTTGGTGGTAGTGGGGGCAGTGTTTGCTCTTGTGCTTCCAATTAGTTAATTTTTCATTAATCATTTTAAAAATTAGCACTCTTAATTTGAGATCCTGACTTAAGGATTCATTCTGCTGTGATCTGTGCCATAATTTGTGCTACAGAATGCTTTCCCTGTGAGAAATACAAACAGGAAGTGGCCAGTGGGCCCAAGGAATGGCTGGCACATATGTGGATTGGCAGCCCTCTGCCTCCCCACATTTTTGTTTTGATGACTAGAGGAAAGGCATCATATTTCTGGTTTATTGATTTTTTTTTCTTTGTATATGTGGTTGGAAGGGTGGGAGGTGAAGAGAAAGGAAAATCAAGCCATTCATTGTAGCAACTAGCTATTTTATGTAGAAAATGTTTTCTTGGTTTCCGTTTTATGTGACCAAGCACTTACTCGCGTAACGATGCAAAGATGTTCTGCGTGTAGCCTCTGTGTCTCATGTAAGGTCCCACATGCTGTCTGTATAGTACACGAGGGTGGTGCTGCTGGGGGGTTGAGGCCCACATGACTCCCCATGTGGTCTACTCCAGGCAGACTCACTCAACAGAAACAGCTGATGCTTCTCTTGATTTCCTCCCTGCCACCCCAGTTTTCTTGAGGTACAAGTGACAAATAATGATGCTTCTCTTCAACAGCGTTTTTTAGAATGAGGATGTTCAACTTTCCGTCTTCCTCCTTAAGCGTATCTGTGACTCAGTTTCCAAGTTAGAGGGTTTCCTGAGCTTTCCCTGTCTTATCCTGATGTGCAGGAAATAGAAATGCTGGCCCAAGACAAGGGGGAAGCAGAAAAGAGAGAAAGCCCTCTGACTTACCCAAACAACCGAAACAAGCGCAGATTTGCCCCTGGCCCCTCATCAGCTTAGCGGTTTGGCTCCCTCTTGTCACTCTTACTCTTGCTGAGATAATACAAGAGCCAGCACGTGTCCCCAGGGGCTAAGACTGTGCCTAAATGCTAATAAAATTTGAAATTTCATTTGCATTTTATTAGCTCCCAAATTTGGAAAGCTGATAATGTAAATGGCTTGAAGCACAAGTCTTACAGATCTCTGAAGAGCATATGCCCTAATCCCACCTTGTGAATGGGGTGTTTATTCACTCTCTGCTTCTCCTCCACGGTGCCGTTGGCGCCATGGCTCAGAAGGGACTGTGACTATTCTCCTCCACTGCCAACAGGATGCTGCATTTCCCCTTTCCTCGTAGCCTTGAGGCCAGAGTCAGCCTCTGTTTGGGTAACTTAAAGGGCATCAACATATTCCAACTACATACTCTCTCTCCAAATTTATCTCCACGTGATTGATACTTTTATTTGAAAGGAAGATGTTCTGATGTCAACTAGTTCATTTTGATCTGATTTACTTTAAAATACTCTGTTCTGTTCTAAAAGTCCAAAGCTCAAAAGTATATGGCTGTAGCTGAGTATAAAATCGAGATCTGGTTGACTTTGAAACCTTTGCCTTTCCCTCCGCTTGTGATTCCATGCCCTGTGTTCACCTTGTCTAGGTAACAGCGACCAGTCAGGATCCCAGGAGAAGCTGCTCGTGGACAGCCAGGGCTTAAGTGGATGCTCCCCCCGAGACTCGGGGTGCTACGAAAGCAGTGAGAACCTGGAAAATGGTAATGTCAGCACAGGTCACCAGGACCCCACTTTGACAATTACTGATTTCAAAAAGACAATTTTTTCCAAAAGAATGATTCTGTTACCATTATGAACCTGGTGATAATCTTTTCCTTCCTGACCTCTTCCTCATTCTAGACTATAGTTAGCCTCCCTATCTGTTCCTCCTGGCTGCTGTGTGAGGTTAATAAATTCCATCTAAAATAGCTTCAGCTGTAAAACCTAAATTGTGTGTCTCCTATGCCCTTTTCCTTACACAATAAAAACCAACATTTGAGTGTTGGGAACTATTAGGTTCACAAGGAAAACAATTTGCCAACTAGGCCATCCATCAGGGTCACACCAGCAGCGGTGTCTTCAATGCTGCAGCTGCATGACAGTCACTGCAGAAGAGGATGATTGGATGGCCACGTTGTGTGTGTTGCTTCCCTGTACTAACAGTCGGGAAACAGTCAATATGAAATTTCAGAAAACATACTTGTCTCAGGCAGAAGAGGAATCTCAAGTGCAATAGGGTCAAGTGGGTTGAACGTTACCATGGGTGGCTCTGTAGTTTGTGTTGTGGCCCCAGAATTCCCATTATGGCAAGATTAGAAGCAATTGCAAAGGGTTTATGCTGTTACAGTGACCTCAGTCTCTGTCGAATACTTGAAGACCATAGTGGAAAATGCCCAGATTTGATAGTTTTCAGCTGCCATTGGTATCCCAGCTGGTAGCCCATGTGTTAAGATATTTATTGAACACCTACCAAAGCAAACTTTTTAAAGTTTAGCCCCTGAAGTTTAGTTGCCCCGCAGTCACCCATGCCCAGGGCTAAGTCTGAGGCCCACAGTGGACAAGTGGTTACAATTCATTAGTGGCTTGTGAAATCAATTCAGTGGGTCATGGACAGCAATTTTATAAGACAAAATAGAATAGAAAATATCAGTGCATTCTGTAAGGTAAGGGTTAATATTGTTAGTATTGTCGCTTGTAATCTTTGTTTTGGTTATGTTTGAGTGCATGCACACGCATCTGTGTATACTGAATGATGAATGTAAAGTATGTTTCTTACTGAGGATTATGGCAAAAAAATAGTTTGAAAGCCATCGTGGGCACCAAAACCAGGACTAGGGTGAGGCAGGCGGGTTCCCAGTGTGCAAACTCTAAGAGGTGCTCACTTCCAGTTACTAACCCTAGGCTGTTATGACTCTGAGCAGGAACACCTCCTTAGAGTATGCCCTTGGGGCACCCTAATCCCAATTCTGATGGGCATCTTGGGGACCTCAAAATTTGACCCATGAGTCCTGCCATTCGAGATGTTCTATCAATTTGGGAAGATAGTAGCTCTCCCCAAACCCTAATATTCAGGTAGTCTCTGGTCAAGATAGGATGCAAAACCCAGCTGTATCACAGAGCATGCTTAGTGTCAACAAACATCAAAATCCTCAAATAGGTTCTGAAGGTTTTTGTTTTCTGTTAAATAACCTTTCCATATCCAAAAATTTTCAGTAAATTAATCCCCTAACTGTTCTGGATTGGTGAGGATTTCACAGATACCACTGGGAGAATTTTTAATGCCCAAAAGAATTCAGGTGCACCTGCTGAAGAACTAGATTAAAGAAGCTGGTGAACCATACTTTGAACTCAAGGTCAATTCAGGGATCTTTCCAGTATACGCAGAATGTGAAAATAGTACTTATCTGTGCAGTTTATATTGGGAGTTAAGGGGAAGGAAAGCCATATTTCTCAAATTTATGCTAAAGAGGTTTTAAGAATTTTCTATTTCAACTGACTTTTAAGCTTTAATGTGATATGTTTTCTGAAGAGGTATTTTCCTTTTCCTTTTATCTGTGATGTTTTTCTATTAATGAAAAAATGGGGCCGTGGTCAGTATATTCAGTAGTAACTAACGTTAAGCTAATGGTCTCCATGTAACAACAAAATAATAACCTATAAATGCCTAGCATATTGCTGTTTATCAGTGTGGCACATACAGGTGAGGCAAGGTATGAGGTCTTACCTTATTATCCCTAAGGGAGGACAAATGCCATTTGACCATGTCTCTCTGCTTTCTCACATGCAAAATATTTTGCATGCTGATTTGTGTCTTATCACAAGGTTGGAATCATTCATAAAAAATTTGATTGAGGAGACCATTGTTCTTCTGGGTGTTTTTGTTTTTGTTTCTGAGACAGGGTTTTGCTCTGTCTCCTGGGCTAGAGTGCAGTGGCTCAATCATATCTCACTGCAACCTCCAACTCCTGGGTTCAAGTGATCCTTCTGCCTCAGTCTCCTGAGTAGCTGCACCATGCCTGGCTAATTTTTCTATTTTTTTTTTGTAGAGACGGGGTCTTACTATGTTGCCCAGACAGGTCTGGAACTCTTGGCCTCAAGCCATCCTCTCACCTTGACCTCCCAAAGTGCTGGGACTACAGGCGTGAGCCTCCGCGCCTGGCCGAGACCACTGTTCTTATCCATCGGTCTTAGTGTCTGGAATTATGCTTGACATGATACATTTAATATCATCAGTTTGAAATTAGAGTGAACTTGATAGAAGGCTGTGAAATCATGGAAGGAATCTCTTTCTCTCCCTGCTGATCATGGCCAAACCACTTGTAATGCTACAGCCCCAGGTCTTTTCTTTCTGATCCTCCCCCTCGTCCATATATCAATGCACATAGAGATTTTACTGGAGAATGTCTTTCATTTACCCCAAAGTAGCCACTTCCTTCTTCCCGTGGGCATTACTCAACCCTTTCTCTCCCTTCCCAATCAAATCAGCCCACAGCCTGATTGTTCCTTGCTGCTTATATATTGAAAGTGTGAGATTACTTAATGGGGAGATATCAAAATTCTAAATTAAATGTTTAGTTTAAAAATGTTTACTGAAACAAGATTAGGGAGAAAACCTTTTCTTACAGGATAGTGGCTTTCCAGAGATTGGAGTCAGCATTTCTTTGTGCCTTCCAAACCAGAAGTGGGTTTAGGATTTTCATCTTTTTCTCTGGGCCTAGAGTAGTAGGATTGCTGGGCTCGTGTTTAATTATCTGGGCTTTTCCCCTCAGCCCACTGTCAAAGCACACCACAAACATGCTACTAACCAAAAGTGTAACGGGAGCCATTAATGTGTGTGTGTGTGGTTTTAAAGTATTGATGAAAACAAAGCACATAGCACAGTGCCTGGCCCATGGATAGTATATTCTCAGCACAGTTTATCAAGCTGCAGCAGCAGCACTTACTGTCACTCAACAGTCATCAAATAAGTAGATTGTGTCTGGTGAACAGTTCAATTATCAGTGTGACAGCTTATTTTAACCAGGGCTGCTGCTTCACCGGGACTTAGAACCGTATCAATGTTTTACAGATTGCCCCTGGCAAAATACTCACATAAGTTTGTTTGCCTGTGTGTTTCGAGGTTGGTTGGCTGTTTCTAGGATAAATTTATTAGAGGGAGCAGCTGCGAGAGAGGTGGGATTTGAGTATTCACTGGTCACCCGCTAGGGGGCACCATTCGTAGACCCTGTACCAGAGCTCAGTCCCCCTCAGTTTTTAGTCACACAACTTTTCAGTCATGACTGTAGGAAACTGTACTCACCAAACAGAAATCCCATAAGCATGGCTTCTGCGTGGGGTACGGCCCATCAACCTCCTTCCACACCGCCAGCAGCCGGGAATGGACATTCCGCCTAGATTTATTTTACTGCCTGACACAGCATATTGCTTGTCCATGTAACCCAATTAATTTCAGTCTCCATGAGTCCTTTAATAAGACTAAGAATTCTTTCTAAAAATAAAAATGGAACCATAATAACCTTATATCACCCGATGTCGTAAAATGGTGATTTTATGTCCTTAGTGTAATTCAACGACAGGATATGGGAGTTGGAGATTTCAATTATGTTAGCACACCTTTGTGCATCAATTTGATTGATTCGCTTTTAAAATGTGATTGTAAAATATTCTCTTGTCTCATAGGCAAGACTCGGAAGACTAGCCTCCTGTCTTCCAAGTCATCCACCGAGTCCAGTTTGAAGTCTTTCAAGAGGAACCAGCGGGGCAACTACCCAACGCTGCCTCTGACGAAGTCAGTGGGTGCACTGAAGCAGGGAGAGGAGGAGGGCAGGCTGAGCGGTGGCCTCCGCCCAGACACTTCCAAGGGCTGTGACCTGCCAGGTGTGACTGGTTTGACTAAAAACCGAAGAAGCCTCCCAGTGTCCATCTGTCGGAGCTGTGAGACCCTGGAGGGCCCCGAGACTATGGAGGCTTGGCCCCGTTCCCATTCCCTGGATGACCTTCAAGGAGAGCCTGGTGCTGAACAAGATGTGCCTACTGAGGTGACAGAACCCTCCCCTCAGATTGTCCCGGAAGTGCCACAAAAGACAAGCGCCTCTGCCACGAAGGTCCAACCTCCCGCAAGAGATTCTGCTGTCGACAATGCATTGCTACTGACCCAAAGCAAGAGATTTTCTGAACCTCAGAAAATGACTACTAAGAAACCAGAGGGCTCAATAGCAGCCTCTTCCCGTGGCTCGTCACCTCCTCAGTGTTTGCCCAGAAACTATGATGCTCAACCTCCCGGAGTTAAACACACTTTCCCAAGGACACCTCTTGAGGGTCACAGAAAAGGACATGATTTGGAAGGAACATACCATCCCCCCAGCACCAAAGAAGGGGTAGAGGCTGAGCAGAGGGTCCCTGAGGCCAGAACGCAGCCAAAAAATCTGTCACAGCCTCCACCTGTTCCTGCCAAAAAGAGCAGAGAACGCCTTGCTAATGGACTGCACCCTGTTCCCATAGGCCCTGGTGGGACCCTCCCCAGTCCCGATGCACCCTGCCTGCCAGTGAAAAAGGGCAGTCTCATCAGCCCCACCAGCCCTGCCAGCCCCAGTGACTGTCCCCCGGCACTGGCTGCAAGGCCTTCCTCAGGGCAGGAGCCCAGCAGCCCACCAAGCACAAGACCACCCCCGTGGCTCTCAGAGCTCCCAGAGAGCACAAGCCTTCAGGAGCATGGTGTGAAGCTAGGCCCAGCTTTGACCAGGAAGGTCTCCTGTGCCCGGGGAGTGGACCTGGAAACGCTCACTGAAAACAAGCTACACGCCGAAGGCATCGATCTCACTGAGGAGCCATATTCTGATAAGGTATCAAAGGCCCTGGGCCCGTGTCACAGGCTTTGTTTTTGTAAGTCAGGCAGCCAGGCAAGCTGAACCCCACAGCTGCTCCCAAGCCAGCCCAGCAGCCTGGGCTGTTCCGGTAGTGCAGAATGAACCACAGCCAGTGGCTTCTGTCTGCAACCAGGACACTCAGCGTTCTGATGAATGCAGGGCACAGTCTCCACATTAAATGCAAATACAGCCTCCGAATTTTCTTTTCTTTTGCTTTTGCTTGGTTGTTTTAATTTGGGGCAGCTATCCTTTGCAGGGAGAGTGGTCAGTACCAGCTCTGGTTCCTGAAAGGGATGGTCTAGTGGACAGGAGAAACCTGAGTGCAGGTGTCCATGTCTCAACATGTGTGTGTTCAGGCTTCAACCTCTCCCTGCTTCATTTCCCTGTGTGTAAGCTTAAAAATAACTTCCATAACTACCTCTTAGAAGGATTACTAGGAGCAAATAAAATAAATGTGAACGTACTTTGAAAATTGTATAACCCTATTCAGATGTAATAATTGTATTGCACAGTTATCTCTATGGATAACAGGGGGAAAAGATAATATAAAATCACCCCCAGTGTACCAAAAACATTTAGATTTATAATGAAAAATTATTTCTCATTTGAAGAAAATATGTAAGATCTACCAATAACAAATGCCTTTGAAGACAAATCAATGATAATAGATATGGCTGTACTTTGCTTCTGGAAATACATGTTTTGTTATAATGCATTCCCGAGAGTCCTTGTTATAAAATTCTCATGACCATGAATGCCTTAGAATAAGATCCTCCTCCTCCTCCTCCTCCCCCACCCTCCTTGATATTTCTTGAATAAACCCCTTTAAATAAAAAGTAGTGAGAATTCTACTCTACAGTAAATGCTGGCCTAGTGATGTGGCGGTATAACTCTCACTAGATTAAGCACAAACAGTAGAGTATCTGTAGAGTAGAAGTCTGTTCTTCTGCAGTTTAGAGGCTGTCTTCAATAACTTCTGAGGAATCGTATTAATATTTTGTGAAATGATCAGGTTGAGTGAGTTAAAGGCATTGGCCAGAAAAGCAATAAGATGATAGTGTTCTGCCTTAATTATGTTTCAAACCGTTTTCCTAGAGCTTGTCAGTATGTGGAAGATAAAGATGTAAAAAAATTCCCTCTATAGCATCCTTTCTGACAATAAAGAAAATATATTCCTTTCAAATTAAAGCTTTTGGTGATACTTTCCAGTAACTAAATGTCTTATCCTGCCTTATGTTTGGTGTAACTTAGAGAAAGAATAAAACATCCTTACAACCTTTGATGCCACATCTCTGTTGTCCCCTGGCAGCATGGCCGCTGTGGGATTCCTGAAGCCCTGGTACAGAGATATGCAGAGGACTTGGATCAGCCCGAGAGAGACGTCGCCACCAACATGGACCAGATCCGGGTGAAGCTCCTTCGGAAGCAGCATCGCATGGCGGTAAGCAGCCCGAGCTGCTGACATCCAGTTAGTTACAGTGCTCAACGATGAGCACACTGACAGCTGCCACGTAGGCATGAGTTCATTATAGCTACAGAAAGGAGACTCCTGGGGAGAAGGTAATACGTGGTCAGTCTAGAACTTTTTGAAAATACAGTTTTGGAAAGGGGAGAAAAAAATTATCTATATTCCCAGCACTGCCAAGAATCTGTGTAAAGGACTCAAAATTTCAGTTAGGAGGAAAATGTTCAAGAGATCTATTGTATAACATGGCGACTACAGTTAATAGCAATATGTTATATACTTGAAAATTGCTAAGACAGATTTGAAGTGTTCTCACCAGAAAAAAATGATAAAGTATATAAGGTAACACATATGTTAAATAGCTCGATTTAGCCATTCCACAATGTGTGCATATATCAAACCATCATACTGTATACCATAAATATATACAATTTTTACTTGTCCATTAAAAATCTGTCTAGTCATTTCTGTGCACATTACAATAGTAAATGTACAGTTTTGAAACCTGATTGTTTTCAGTTATCAGATCATGAATCTGTTTCTCTGTTAGTAAAAAATTCTCTTATATTATCAGTACAGTAGTCCCCCCAGTACCATCCACAGGGTGTATGCTCTGAAGTCCTCAATAGATTCCTGGGACCCTCGGATCAGATAGTACTGAAAGCCTATATATACTATGCACATATTTCTTTTTCCTTCTTTCACAATTTCACAGATATATAGAAGATTTTGTTCTTTCTGTAGATTTTAGCAATCTCAGCATACAATTTTTTTTTCTCTCCTTAAGTCAAGAACTTTCGCCTTTTCACTTAAATGAAGCACTTTATGGCTTCTCTTTGGCATATCCAAATTGCCCGCATCACTACTCTTGTACTTTGGGGCCATTATGAAATCAAACAAGGGTGTATTGAACACAAGCCCAGCAATGCCGTGATAGTTGATCTGGTAACTGAGATGGCAGCTAAGTAACTAAGGGGTGGGGAGTGTAGACAGCGTGTATTTGCTGGACAAAGGGAAGATTCACATCCCAGGTGGGATGTAGCTGGACTGCGTGACATTTCATCCCTCTGCACAGAATGGTGAGCAATGTAAAACTTACGAATTGTTTATTTCTGGAATTTTCCATTTGATATTCTCAGACCACAGAAAATGAAACCATGGATAAGGGGAGACTACTGTATTTCAAAGTATTCTAGTAGGTGAATTTACTACCATTAAGCCAATCCCATAGTTTTGAAACATTTAGACCTTTTCCAGGTTTTTATTTTAAATAATGTAGTGAAGACCATCCTTGTTAATAAATCTTCGTAGACTTCCAAGGTTAATTTCGGAGGATATAGTTTTTTCAAGAGGGGTTGCTTCATTAAAACTGTACAAAATCTCAAGGATTTTCACACTTGTTAGCAAATCACCTTTCGGAAAGGTAAAGCCTTTTACCTACCCAGTAGTCAAGGTTAAACATCCAGTTCCCTGACCTAGCCAACACTTGATATTTTTGTATTTTAAATTCTTTATAATTATATTGACTAAATTATTTAATTTTCTGGTTTTTAATGTAGATTCAAAACATAGTAGACAATCTACTTTATAAAAACCCTACCCACTGAGTAGCCCTTTTTACACTATCACGCAACTGACAGGTACGTCTCTTCAAATCACCTTAGGGTTCTCGTGGAAGAGCATATCACAGTGAGTCAAAATAACAGGATATATAAATGCTTAGTCTGGAGACTTGAACATATTCAGGTTTGATCTAATTCCAAACACTTTCTAGAACCTTGTAGAACACTTCTTTGAAGATTTGTTTCATCTTTAAGAATTCTTCATGCTAGTCTGGATCTTTGACATCTCATTGCATTGTCACTTTCTGATAATAATCTAGCAATGCAGTATGTCAATACTATTCCTTTTAGACATATAAGAAGTAGCCCTCCAATAACACATGTAGAGTTCCTGTATATTGCTTTCTTATGTGCTTGCTTTATTTATCCAGATCCCAAGTGGTGGACTCACAGAAATCTGTAGAAAGCCTGTCTCTCCTGGATGCATTGCATCTGTGTCGGATTGGCTCATTTCCATCGGGCTGCCCATGTACACCAGCACCCTCTCTGCAGCAGGGGTCAGCACACTGAGCCAAGTGCCTTCTCTGTCCCACACTTGCCTTCAGGAGGCCGGCATCACAGAGGAGAGACACATAAGGAAGCTGCTTTCCGCAGCCAGACTCTTCAAACTGCCACCGGGCCCCGAGGCCATGTAGCCAGGCCCTCCCTGGACAAGAGCCACCCTTTCACTGTGCTCACGATGCTGATGCAATTCCTCCATCTCTGGACATGCAGACCAGATCCAGAAGAAAGGCCCAGCGTTTGGCCAAACAGAGTGCAAAAACTTGGCACAGGACTGAGGACTCTCTCCTCCAGAAAAGCCCCCTCAAGGAAATTAGTGCGGTTCTCTTTGACCTTCAGAGAAAAGACAAGCACTTGTTTTTATTTTCAGAACACAGAAGATGCCAACTGGCTACAAATGCTGTGCCTCTGTGCACAGCAGAGGCTGGGAGGAGTGGGAGGACAGCCTGTTCCATTTATGATAGTGCCCTTGCCCTTCTGTCTGTCACCCTGAGGATGCCGAGGGCCAGACGGGCTTAGCTAGGCCAAAGGAACAGACTCGGGAGTTATTGTACACTATTGACCATGCTCATTTGTTCAAAAGTTAGAACATCTGGCTGCACCAGGAAAAAAAAAAAGTCCTATTCTCCTTTAGATAAAAAGAGACATTTTAATAATTGCTTTCTAGCAATCAGCTTTTATTTGCCTTAATATAAGCTTTTAAGCAGTTATCTAACTAGCGTCCACAACCCTGTAACCATAGTTCCAAATCTTCAGCTTAGACTGCCATCTAACGTCTGGGATGTTTTCAGCAAAAGTGGGCTTTTCTAATCTCAGTCTAACATGGCTCATTTTGTAGGGGTGTTTGTCAGGCACACACTTCATGTTGGCTTTTGGTTTTTAAACTAACTACAAATCTAGTAAAAAGCTATCTGGAATTTACAAAGATATCTTGTGTGTGTGTGTGTGTGTGTGTGTGTGTGTTTATAGTACCTGCCTTTCTTGTTTTAATCAGTTTAGTATTGTTACCATGTTGGTCATTGAACTGCAGTATTGACTTGGAACCTGACCATTTCCATTCCAAAATTCAGTCATCAGCTAATGGATCACGTTTGCAAAAGGTCATTGTAAGGTTGCATATTTCAGGAAGAAGTGCTTAAAAAGGGAAGTAGTTTATTACATGTTTTTTAAAAGTTTTTTCAGTTTTATAATTAAGATATTATTATCCTTCTTATTTAGATAATTCTTTTAATTCAAACAAAGGTTCATTATGGAGCCAGACACACATTAGCCATGTGTTAAGTATTTGCATATTTCATTTGTTTTTCCAACTGATTTCAGCATATTCTGTCCTCTTTTAGTCTAGTGTCAGTTTTTAGTCTAGTAAACAGCAAATGTATACAACTAAACTATTAAGGTTTCCATTTCTTAGAAAATGATTTTCCTTTACATTCTTACTACGAGCACTATTTTAAGCATCAAATGTGATCATTTATAATAGAAACACCTTGAACACAAGGCCTTGGTCAAAAGTTCTGTAATATTTCATCTACTTATTAAAACAAATGAGTTCCCTGGGGGCGGGGGGAAGTGATTTCATTCATTACAAAGCCATTCTGAGCATGTGCTTTATATCTGGATCCATGTTTCTAAGGAAAAGGACATTCTCAGGTGATTTTTTTTTCACACTTTGGTATGCATTTTAAAAACTAATGTATGTTTCTTTAATAATATTCACCTTCTATAAGATGCCATGTGAAGAAGTTGTGGAAATGTAGAATAAAAAGGTAGAGCTGCCAAATGTCTATTGAACTCTTAAAAACAACTCATTTTTGTCCTCTTGGGTTGTGGCCTAGCCCATTGGGAATGGAGCTGCAGCGTTCTCCTGTAACGAGAGCATTCAGCATATTTCACGTGCAGTGGTGGAGATGGGGCTGTACAACGGGCTTCTCTTTCTGCTTTCGGAATACCTTGGCTTGACATTCTGATGAGATTCTGCTCATTATTTAAGCTGAGCAAAAAGACCACACAAAAGTCATGTAAAAGGTAACAAAGGAGAAGGAGAAATCTCATGTGAATTTCCAAGTTGTAGTTCATTCTCAGTGTAGGATTTTCATTGAAGTAAAAGTAACAACAGAAAAGGGAACTTGCTGGAGTTTTTGAAAATGCCAAACCATATTTTCATCACTATTCTTGGGAAATCAATGCCTTTGCAAAGCAAATCAGATTCAGGGACCATAAATAATTTTCAGGGGGAATGTCTAATCTTGGGGGTCTGAGGTGGTTTTTACTTTATTTTGTTTAAAAAAATATTTTTTATATCTTTAGTGTTTGTTTGGTCTTCTTTTGCTTTAAACTTTTAATTTGGTCTGAGAAAAGCCTGAATGTTTGTGTGTGACATTTGACTGAGGTGGTTTAGGGCCACCTGTGGATATTAGCAGACAGGTGGTTGGCTTCAGCAATATCCAGTTTTAATCAGTTGTATTTGGTAAAGAATTTCGAGTAACAGTGAAAATTGTTGTCTTTGGAAAGCACAAAAGAAACCTGGAAAGGCAATTTGGCTCAGGTAGCTACACATAACATTGTGTATAATTTTTATGTCAAAGCTGGCTGGAAGGAAGTGCAGCCAGCTCCACCTACTATTTACATTCCCACATAACCAATAAGCAGATATCTTTTCTTGGCCTTGCCTTAGTCAGAGGCCCTTTTCTCTGTCCTGACCCAAGGTGTGGGTGAAATTGGAAATTACTAGTCTATTGGAAATCAGTTCTTGATATAGTAAAGTTTGCTTTCATAACTGCAGCAAAAGAGGTCACCTCACCAAGTCACTGCTGCATGTGTGTACTGTGTTATTTTCAGAAAAAAGATAACAGTCTGAGTCCAAGTTATCTTGATTTTAAATTGATAGAGAAAAGATACTGTCAAGCAAGTTATATAACAACTAACAACATTGCACTTTCTGTATATGAAATCAATATTTAAATAACTTATTTTTCTCCATTGCTGTTCTTAAACATTGTAAGTAGCTGTAATATACCAGTACCAATATGTTCTTGCAATTGCTTCAGCCCAAGAAAGCTGTGTATTGTTTTAAAAATTGTAAAAATTATTGTGATGATTCATTTAGCAAAAAGAAAGGTGGACAGAAGGGTTTCCCTATGTATCAAAACTTGTCTATAATTATGTCATCTATGTACGTAGAAGAAAAAGTAAATAAATTCCTTCAGTTGAATATGCCTCTTTTGTTGTTCCTTGAATAGAAGACCAAAGATAAATGGAGTAAAAATTAAAGAGAATTGGCCGGGTGCAGTGGCTCACACCTGTAATCCTAGCACTCTGGGAGGCCAAGGCAGGAGGATCGCATGAGCTCAGGAGTTCGAGACCAGCCTGAGCAAGAGCACGTCTCAACCAAAAAAAAAAAAAAAAAAAACTAAAGGGAATTTATAAACTGTGGTCAAAGAATGAAATATATTGTGAAAAAAGTCGTATACAATTATTTCTGCCACATCACCAAAACTCACTGTCCGGCATGTACCCAGATTCTCTTTGCCAATTTATTACATTTTTTTCAGATATGCAAAATCGAGTCATATAATCACAGCATCTTAGACCAGAAAGAGAGTTTTGGAAGTCATCTTTAGTCTAAGCTTATCATTTCAAATGAAGAATCTGAGTCCACACAGGTATTGACTTGCTCAATATCATACAAGTAAATGGTAACACAACCCACATCTTCCATTGAGAGAGAAGGAAAAAAATATATAGGTCTGGATATTCTAGAAGTTAATCAACCTGACAAAACGTGTTTTCAACATTGATGTCCCATAATTGATACAAAGATGTGTTTTTTATTGGTGGAGGAGGGTGTTTGTAATAGATGAATTTGAGTAGGTAATATATGCACTTGAGACAATACAAGAAAATCCCCTCCCCTCCTGCCACCTCTTTCCACTCACTACAGGCAACTATTATAACCAGCACTGGCCTGTTTTCAAAAGACTCTGTGTTTATATATATAATTGCATATGTATTTTTCCACACAGAAATGGTAGCATGTTCTTCACGTGCACTCAACTGTGCTTATAAATTAATATGTCTTAGAGATCCCTCCATGTCAACATCCTTCCATGCTCTCAAAGGCCGCATAGTATTCTATTATGGGTCATGTATTTAACCCATACTCTACAAAAAGTATAACCTTTGGCTGTTTTAAAAAAAACTTATGAATCCTGATACCTATATCACTTAAGATGGGAAATAGCTGTATTAAAGTTACATGTGTTTTAAATTTTGATACAGACTATTTTAAACCCACTTTTGGGTTTCATTAAAGAAAACTTCATTATGGCAGGTTTCATTTTTAAATCTCCACTCCTCCAATCCATTTTGTAAATGGGGATATTTTTCATATATTCTTAGAGTGGGGATTCATCCAAACTGTGGCATTATTTTAAAGAACTAACCACAAATCTTGTCTTACTTATCCCAAGCTAACTCCTAAGATTAAATAGATCAATTCAGAGATTTTTTTTCTTATGATTTCTAAGAAACCTGAGTAGTGTTTATTCTAACCTCTCTTCATGTTGCATTCCCTTAGGAGTTGCAAAGTACATAAATTTGATTAAGGAAAGGAGAAAAGAGAAGGAGGTTGGTAGTCATTCTTTAAACACACAACTCATTGTGGAGCCCTTAGAATGATAACTATCTTCACTCTCACCTGTGAGGACCCTCTCAGAGCAGAGAGTTTGTACACGGTGCTTCCCAGGACTTTGGGCATGTGCACGCGTGTGTGTGTGTGTGTGTCTGTGTGTGAGGTGGGGGGGGAGGAAGAGAAGGAAGGATGAATACTCATTCAGATGTAGGTCTGTACCGCTCATCAGGGGACCACAGGCAACCTTATTTGGAAGCATTCCAACTCCTAATACAGCGCCCCTGTCCATCGTTATTTCAGAGGAACACTGCAAAGGGAATTTAGATGTCACCTTCTGTACACTTAGCACCTGAAGATCCTAGTCAAACTGGGTTTGAGTTCAATATGGAAGGATCCCAGGTTACTTGTGGAGGAGCCACAGTAGTTAAGACTAATCTGATTGGAATTCACCAACATCCTCATTCATCCTGAATGGACTCTCCCCGAAACTTAGGTAATAAATATGGTTGGAGCCATAAAAGAGATGTGTACAAAAGGCTGTGGGAACTAGAGGGAAAATTGACTCAGTCTGGGGAGAGAAAAGGCCAGAAGAGGTAGTTGTATGGATTATAATGGAGTGCCATGTGCTAAGAACATTACACTGTTAAAAACACAAAAGTCTTGAAAAGTATAAGAAAATAATTGGGAAATCTCATCTTCTGTGCTCCCAAAGTCCTGATCCACCTGCCCCTCACCCTGAGTGATTCCCTTCCCAACTTAGTAGAATGATGGAAACCATCCATTGGGCCTCACTTACAACCCCCCAGCATCTAGTCTTTCCTCTCTACTCCTGTCATGACAAAGGAGATGTCCCTCCATCTGAGCTCAGGATCCTGTCCTGGGACCCCGCACACCATTTATTCCATCACTGCTCTGTAGCTTCCCCTGGAACATGTTTGCAGTGGGCCAATGCTGTTCTTTCCCAGCCAATCCCTGTTCCTCTATTTTGATATTTACACTCTGTATTTCCTTTGGGAGAACTGCACTTCCCACATTTTGAGTGGTTCTGGCACAAATTTCAATCACGGTGTCCCCCATCCCCCTCTGAGCGGAGCACAACTCATGCCAGGCCATTCAGGCTCTCTTTCGTTGGAATTGGGCTTGGTTTGGAACTGAATCATGCTGGTGGTGGTGTCGACAGAGTCCATGGAGCCCAGCAACTGAGGCATCTTCTGTCTTTCTGGCTTTCTGATGCTTGTTCAGCCTGTCCTTTGATTCCTTATACCAAAGGCCATCAGCCATTTTTGCTCATGTACCCCTAAAATAACATTCAAAAACTAAAAACTCTCTTGCTCATTTTTAAACTGCTATCTAAAAGTTCTTAATCATAAGTTTAAATAGTTGCAAGATTGTAAATTTCTGGCTTACTGCACATATTTGCATTTTAAAATAAAACTGCAACATTAAAACATACATCCAGTGGGAAATAAATACCATAGCAGCTTGATACCTACCATTGCCCATTTAAAACACACAAGAACAAGCACTTTAAAAATGTTACTCTTCTTCCCTTTTCTCCTTGAAACCCTGTATCCCGTCTACTTCCTCCACAAATTTTATCCCTAATGCAATAGACTTTTATGTGTAAGAGTTTTGAATCGTCCTATCATATTTCCCTGTAATAAAAATGTTTATGAATTGAAATTTAATTTCTTTACATTACTTTTGATGATTTGGCTCTACCTGTAAAAAATTCTCCTGGATTTAGTTATCCATATCATTATTATCATCAAATAATTTCTCAATAGACAGCTATATTGCAATTTTGATAAATAATGATGAGCTATAGAAATTAAAGCATTTCTGGAGATGTCTCTCATTGGATGAATGGTGGAAGGTAGGGAGCAGCGTATGGTGTCATGATTATAGATGTCTCAACACCAGTTATTTCAAATTTGCCTGATTGTTTGGCGCCCCAGACATTTTTACGACCTGTTGAGATGCATGCATTTTTCTTGTGACGTGAGAAAAGGGCATTTATGAGAGAAGAGATGGAAAGGAACACCAGTAGGATAACCAGGCAGATCAGTTTTAGGACTGTATTGATCTAGAAACAGATTTTCTTATTAAAGCTGCCCGAAGCAGTATCTATACTTTGGAAAGAATCCCACACCGAAGACCTTTTCAGTAGCTACATGGGATTCTTCCCAAACATCCCTTTTCCTGCTTGTGAGCCAAAGTTGTGTATTGGTTTTGCCTAAGAAGAAAGATCCGTCAACTAGAACAGTGTTAACCGTTCTTTCCTTTCCAAATGTCTCTCTCAAGCCCACATTTCCCTCATCTAGATAATCCTCTCTCTTTCTCTCTCTCTTGCTTTTCACAACCAAATGTCTTGAAAGACTTTCCTGTCCACTGTGTTTTCTTCCTTAGCCTCCATATATTCCCCTGCCCACCGCTCGCTGGATGCAACCCAAGCCACGGACGGAAGCAACATTTCTGGTCACTAAATCCCCACCTTCCACCTCCGTGTCCTCTCGGCAGCATCGGATGGTGCTGGCCTTTGCTCCCACCTCCCCTTCCTGAGCGCCACACTCCCCACCCCCCTCTTACCCACCCATCTTGATAGCGCTGCCTCTCTGCATCCTTGGTGGCCTCTTACTCCTCTGCCCACCCTCTGCGTATTTGGGAACCTCAAACTTCCATCCCAGGGCCTCTTCTCACCCTTGGGAATCTCCTCTCTGTGGTTTACTTCCCATCTCGAAGGGTCAGCTTCAAGTGAGAGAAGTAATCCCAGACATCTATCACCTGAGAGCAAACATAGTACTTTCAACTAAGAGGATGCTGATTATAACAAGAACAAACCACCTGTTATGATGCTGTCCCAGCTGTTTGCTTGTTGGACTACCCATGCCTCCGCAAGCACTGCCTCAATTTTTTTCATTGCTCAGTGTCCTTGTGCTGGGTTTAGTAGCCGGGCTCTGAATAAAGCCAAAGGAGCAAAATCAGAGGCCGTACTCGGCTGTGGAGGCAGTGTATCATTCTATAATTTCTGCTACTCAGGATGTCTTCTGGTCTTAGGGAGGCAGTTCTATAGTTTCTGTAGAACTGAAGGCTGATTGTTACCCAAAATGTCTGCTGGTCCCTTATTGGTAAGTCCAAGCATGTGACACAATTTGTCCTTCAATGCGTAGAAAGCAGGGAGAGGGTGGTAGGATCAGCTATTTACTGGACAAAGCACTATATTGTGTGCTTGAGGCAGTTTACACACTTTTTTCATTCAATGAATGCTAAGTGGTGATTTATTATTATCCCTGTTGTACCAGTGTGTAGACTCCATGACAGCAGGGACTTTGTTTTGTTTATTCCTGTGTTCCCAGCACCCAGAACAGTGCCTGTCACATGGAAGTACTGAAAAAATACATATTGAACAACCAGGTCCAGAGAAGTTAAGACACTTTTCCAGCCTGACACAGCCAGGAAGTAACAGGACCCAGATTTGAACACAAACCCATCCGACTGTAGAATCCATGCTCATCCATGTGTAGTATAATTATGTCCAGCAACAACTCTCCCCTGAATTCCCTGAACTTTGCACATTTGATTCTCTTCACAAATAGACGTTTTAAACTTAACACGTCTCAAATGGGGTCCTCCCCCCAAACCTCTGCCCCACCCGCTTCGGATCCCATCTCAGTCGATGGCAACTTCCAGTGACTCTGTTTGGAGCCCTTAGTCATCCTTGTCTACTTTTTTCTCTCACATTCCACATTCAGTCTGTCAGGAAGTCCTGTCGCCTCTATTTCAAAGTCTCTCCAGAATCTGAACCTTTCTCACCACCTGCACTGCGACCATGTGCGCCCAAGCCACAGCCACCGCCACCACCCTCACCTGGATCGTCGCCATGGCTCTGGCTTTCCCTGCCCCCATCCCACCTCCCCTTGCGGTACGGCAATACAGTCGCCTGGGTGGCCCTGCTATGGACCGAACATTTGTGTCTCCCCAAAATTCACATGTTCAAGCCCCAATCCCCAGTATGATGGTATTAGGAGGTGGGGCTTTGGGGAGGTGATTAGACTTGGAGGAGTCACAAGGGTGGGGCACCCACAGTGCGATTAGTGCTCTTATAAGAAGGGGAAGAGACACCAGAGTTTGCTCTCTCTCCCTCCACCACGTGGAGAAGCCAGGAAGAGGGCCCTCACCAGGAACCGAATCTGCCAGCACCTTGATCTTGGACTTCCCAGTCTCCAGAGCTGGGAGAAAATAAATGTTTGCTGTGTAAGTCACCCGGTCCATGGTATTTTATTACGTATGGCAGTTCCAGCAAACTAAGACACAACCTATAAAAAACATAAGGCAAATCATGCCATTCCTCTGCTCAAAACTTCCTGTGGGCCATTTCTTTCAGGGTCAAGGATAAATCCTCGGCAGTAGCCTAGCAGATGCCGTGTAACTGTGTCCTGTTACCTACTGGCCCCGCCAGCCACACCATGCCCTTTCGTCACTCTGATTCAGCCCTAGAGGCTTTCTCATTGGTCCTCGAGTTTATCAGACAGCTCTCACCTCGGAGCTTTGCTCAAAGGCCGCCACTTTGGAGGCCTGGCCCGACTCCATCGTCTGAAACCGCCCCTCCCTCAGCCTTCCTAGGCCACAGCTCTGGAGTCCCGTACCTGTGCCCCATACCTGTGCTATTTTCCCCGTAGTGTTCATCATCACCTTCTAACATACTATGTAGTTTATTTC
This sequence comes from Daubentonia madagascariensis, assembly GCA_023783475.1. Classification (NCBI taxonomy): domain Eukaryota; kingdom Metazoa; phylum Chordata; class Mammalia; order Primates; family Daubentoniidae; genus Daubentonia; species Daubentonia madagascariensis. Next base: position 18,441,266 of record JAKFHU010001815.1, on the reverse strand, counting down.
TTTATGTTTATTGCTTATTATCTGTCTTCCCTGCCACAGTGTGAGATCCAGGAACGCACAGGTTTGCTCTCCGACGAACCTGAACCCTCTCCACTTGGCACATGGTATTTGTTGAATGAATGGCCTTCCCGGAATCACAAGCCCTTGGATCCTAAATGCTAAAGCCGGACAGCATCTATTTAACCCTCTCGTTTTTGTAGGGGAGGAGACAGAGACCCAGAGAGGTGACGGGAGCAGCTGAGGTCATACACAGCCGGCTAGTGGCAGGATAAAGAGGCAGCTCCTTTCTGCCCATCAGAGGCTTAACTGGAGCACGTGAGCATCCGTGGCTTAGCAAGAAATCAGAGCAAACTGCAAAAACCCAGACCTGGTTTCAGCCAGCAAGCTCTTGCCGAGGGAGCAGCTACTGCAGCGTGCGGCCAGCGGAGGGCACTGCGCCGCCGGACTGAAGAATGAACCTGACCGTGGGGAGGCGGCGGGAGGAGGAGCTTTCCGGGAGGGAAGTGTCCGCGCTGTGCAGCCGGAGCACCAGCGGCGAAACGAAATGCGCGGCGGGAAGGAGAGCAGGACCGCCCTGGCTCTCCTCTCCGAGTGATCGGCGAGACCTCGAGCCCTGACACCAAAACACCAATTAAAACGCCCTAGGACAATGATGCTGGGTGACTGATAGACCTCACTACTCCTTTAATACCAGAGCTGGGTGACCCATCTCTGTGGCCTGCACCTGGTGGAATTGCCTGTCTGTCCCTGTGTAGGCAGGTGCCCTGCTTCCTATTGTAGGAGCAAGTTGAGGGAAGGCAGTGTTTAGGTTACTCTAAACCAAAGTCCTAAACTTTAAATGTCAAGCAATGAGAGGGAACACCAGAATACCAGGCTCTATTTCGTTTGTCTGAATGGCATTTCATTGCTTATGGCCCAGAGTAGCCTGATAGTATAGTAAGAGCAGCTGCCACCATTCAATCCTGATGTGTAGTGAACTTACACATCCCTGAGAGCATTTAACCTTCACACAGTGTCTGTGCAGTAGACACCATGATTCCCACTTTGCAGCTGAGGGAACTGCAGTCCCGGAGGTCATAGGTAGGAGAGATGAGATCTGACCTTGGGTTATTTTACTCTGATACCCTTTGGCTTAACCACTATGGAATAATCCCCTAGTTCTCTGTCTGAGCTGCATATTAAAATTACCTGCTGTATCAGGCAGGGTTCAGTCAGAGAAGCAGAACCAGTGAGAGACATATATTTAGAGATTTATTGCCCGAATTGGCTTACCACTTGTGCGGTCTGGCTGGGCGAGTCTGAAATCCGTAGGGCAGCCATTGGAAGGGCAGGCTGGAACTCTTGAATACCAGCTGAAGCTGCTGTCCACAGTGGACATTCTTCATCCAGGAAGCCTCAGTTTTGCTTTTAAGGCCTTTCAACTGGTTGAGTCAGGCCCACCCAGATTGTCTAGGATAATCTCCCTGACCTAAAGCCAACTGATTATGGACTTTCATCACGTCTACAAAATGCCTTCACAGCAACACCTAAGTTAGTGTTTTACTGGGTAACTGAAGACAGTAGCCATGTTGACACATCAAAAACACCGTTACAGCTGGGAAGCTTTTGAAAAGGAGGCTGCCTGGGTCCCAGGCCAGACTAGTTGAATCTGAATCTCAAGGGGTGGAGCCTGGCATTCACGAGGTTTTTCCCAGGTTTTTCTGATGCATAGTGAGGGTTAAGAACTATGAGTGTCCTCAATGGAGGAGCCCCTGGGGCCTTGGAATTTGACTTGAGCCCTCAGAGCTTGGTTGACTGCAGTAGGATGATGGTAGAGAAGACAGTGCCCCATCCCTGCCATCCTCTGGCTCTGTGCTTACTCTCAGACCCCAGGCACATCCCTTCAGCACAGCCTCATTGTCATCATCTGTGCAAATAGAGGTTGAGGGGAAAGGCCCCATGCTCCACCCACCTTTATCCAGCAGCCGTCCCCTGCTGTCTGATTACAGAACCTCGGTCTTGTTTGGCCTCATTAGTCCCGATCCCAGGGCATGAATCATGATTGGCCCAAACCCATCCTGGCAGTGTTGGTCTCATCCTCAGGAACCCCCTTCGCTAGTTCCCCTTGCGCCTGCAGTGAGCACAGGACCCGGTTCTAGCCAACAAGGCACAGACGAAGTCGGCTAAAGTCTTTGGGCTGACATTTCCCTCATCAATAGAAAGACTCTCCTGCCGCCTGGCAGGCAGCAGTGAGGATGGGGGCAGGATGGCAGCCACGTGGAACCATGAGTGGAGAGACATAAGCCCACCTGCCAGGGAGGAAAACCAGAAATTAGACAGCGCTTGGGTCCTCAATGCCACTGTGGAGCCAGGGCAGCATTTCCCACCTGTGGTTATAACACACTTGCTCAGAACACCTGTCCTGATGAGCAGTGGTCAGAGCAGGGAGAGGGAGGGAATGATTCTGCAGCCGTCTCATTGCAGAGGTTTGGGGTGTGTGTGGGGCCTGCAGAGGGATTTTGGAGATGGACGATTCTCAACTCAATGATTAGCTGAACATGGATTCCACCTGGTCTATGCCTCCATATAGAGAAAAACCTATTTACCACAGGCTCCATCAGGAAATAACAATTAATCCTGAAGGGAGCATTCAAGGCCCTCCACAATATAGCCATTCCCTATCCCAGTCAGATGTGCCTTGTCTCCTCAATGTCTCCAGAATCTTCTATGGTGATTCCTATTTTCATCTTTGCTTGAATTTCTTTCCCAGCCTAGAATCCTCTCCCCATCCCTCTGTCTGAATCCCACGATCTGAAGTCAAGCCTCCTCCAGCAAGACTCACATAACTTCTGTCAACACCACACCTTCCCGACAGCCCACAGCTGAGCCCGTGGTGCCCTGGATCTCAGAATCACAGAAAAGCCTGAGGGAGGGGTCCAAATGCCAGCCCAAACCTGCAAAGCATCTCATTTCTTCCACCGTTTCTTCCTAAAAAATCAATTCTTAAAAAAATCAATTCAAAACCATGTTTGAAAGTATCACAAATTGGCTGAAATTCTGTTCAAGGACATTTTGCTCTCATACGTGCTCCTCAGTTTCCTTAAATATGTCATTTGTCTAAAGGACCAGTAATAGAAGTAAGAGGACACTAACAACTTCGAGTTTGTTTCATCTCTGAAAACAACTAACCAGTCTGATCTGCTTGTCCAATATGAGGTAGTCTTTTTCTATTTAATTTAATTGTCTCAGTCCTCACTTGCCCAAATTACAAGGACCTTGTATCTGACCCTCCAATGCCCCTGCAAGAAACTGCCTGAGAATCCCAGGATTTGCTCAACTCAAAGAGGCCTGTCTTCCTTCCAAACAACAGGCTGCGATAAAAGCCAGAGAAGTCTGTCCACACTATTGATGGGCTCCGATTTTCCACTATCATAAATTCTTTTGCCACAGGTCACTGTTGAAAACTGTGTCCCTATGGTTTAAGGTGTCATTGCTTTCGTCACTCCAGATGAACTCAAAACCAGAGTGGTATTTTATTTTAAGGGAGGACAAAGGACAATTCCAGTATTTCCAGTTATGTCTGTCTAGGGTTTAAAGTCCCCAAAGGGGATTTGCAGTCAGCCCCACAGGATGCTCTCTTTGCCTAATTTTGTTGTTGTTGTTGTTGCTGTTGTTTTTAAAGATGAGGTCTTACTCTGTCATCCAGGCTGGAGTGCAGTGGCGTGATCACAGCTCACTGCAGCTTCAAACTCCTGGGCTCAAGCAATACTCCTGCCTCAGCCTTCTGAGTAGCTGGGACTACAGGCATGTTCCACCATGCCTGGCTAATTTTTAAAAATTTTTTTGTACAGACAGGGTCTTGCTATATTGCTCAGCCTGGTCTTGAACTCCTGGCCTCAGTGCTTGGGTAGTTTTATCAGAGGTACTTGAAGCCTCAGTTAAATAATCTGCCAAAACTAGCCCCGAAACAGACCGTGGTGGGCAATTGAGCCCCGGTTGTTATCCAAACTCACCCTTCCCTGGAATGCCTTCCTGATTGGGTGCCCAGGGTTACTGTCTGAACCATCTCAGTCCAAGAAGTTCTGATCACATTGTATTCTAGAAAGGGAAGAGTTAGGAGACTCTCACCCTTTCTTTCCCAGGTGGCAACTTGGTCCCTGTTCAAGAATGTATTTACCTACATTCTTCCAAGTGACCACTTTGTATAACAAGGGATATAGAGAGACAATTTTCCTGGCCACAAACATCCCAGGGTAATTAGTGACTACTTGTCTTAAAATGGCATCACTGCCAAGTGCCACTGAAGTTACTGCTCAGGGGTGACTGGCGTATCCACCTAGACAGAGGACTGGCTGATGCTTTTTATTTGGCAGTTTCTTTCAGTCCCGCTTAGCCAGACTGGTTGGAGTTCAGACTATAAACTCGCAAGGGGATCAAGCTCCCCAGCAGGAGCTCTGGTCAGATTTCAATGAAGCCATGCGGGAGAAGTCAGGGACTTGTCACCGGCCCTGGCTCTCCCCTGGCTCTCCTTCCTTCCATCACGGCCTCGATGCAGCTGTCTGGGAGGGCAGGCCCAGGCAAGTACCCCCTCGGGAGGACAAGGCCTCTTTCTGAAGGTCAGGTAGAGATGGGGCGGTCCCAAGACAGCTGAGAGCAGGCTGAAGGTTGACCCCTCTCTCCTCTTGACACATGGTAGGACAGGGCTTGGGGATTCCACACCAAAGCCACCGGGGCATGTCAGAATAGGACCACACTGCCCCCTGGCCCCTTGAACAGCTCTTCTGAGGTTGATTTCAACCACTTCCCCATTGGCTCATGCCAATCCTCTCCCAGCTCCAATAAGCCTCCTCTGGGCTCCTATCTCCATGCCAAGCTGAAAATCTGTTTCAAGGGGTTGTTTGTGGAGCAGTGGGTAATGGTAGGTTTAGAGGAAAGGAGAATAAAGAATAAAACGTTAGAAGTTGCCCTAGATCTAGGAACTGAGACTTGGACCAAAAAAATTTCCCTTCTCCTGGTTTGGGGTTATTGCCTCAGAATTGTGCACTACTTCTGCATGGCCCAAGTGTCTGTTGAGGGCCTCCTTAGGACAGATGAAGGCTCCACATCGGAGAGCTGCAGCTCCTGCAAAGCTCTGCAGTTGTTTGCAGGTCAGATTCAGTGCCATCGTGCTGCACACGGAGACAGTGTATGCCTTTCTTCCATCTTCCTAGGGGAGGTTTCCAAAAGTTTTCCAAGAGCCCTTTCAGCTGTGGTCTAAATTCAGGGCCTTGGCACCACCCCAGGGAGGAGACTCATTTACTTTGGCACCTAGGCACTTCCTATTTAGTCCCAGGCTCTGAATGTATGGAATCGGGCTTTGCTGGGAGGCACCATGTAGTAATTCTCCACAATGTCAAGACAGATGGAGACTGTGGCTGCCCAACCCATCAGGGACCTCCCATTCCTGCTCCCCAGATGCCCTCACCTGCTGGCTTTGAGATTTAAGGGAGTTGCCCACAAGAGAACGTTTGATGAGGGGTTCATGCTGGTTGGATCCAGGAGGATGTTACAAATACTCAGATTTTTCTTGCAGATATTTTTTCCCCCCCAAGATTAGAGAAAATGCACAGCATTCATTTTGGGAATCTATTCAAAAGGTGCGTGAAGAGTGATTTTCACAATTTTTTTCTTCAGGCGCAGTCAGGTAAGGCCAAATATACACTTGAGGAACACTGGTATTGCTCATTGCACTCTCTAAAAATGTACAAATTGGACAATTAATATCCTTTCTTATTTTTGGCAGGTTAAGGAGAGGTGGACTTGCCAGCACCCATTACTTTTCAACAGCCCCCCCCGAAATATGTTAATTACTTGGGTGCCATGAAGGCCACCAATTGTGCTAGTGTCCAGGTTGTCAACTCGGGCTTCTCTCCCATTTTTCTACCCAGGAAAACAATGGGTTGTCATAAAGAAGACGCCTAAGAGGCTGTCCCTCTATCAATACTAGTAGAAAAGCTACCGTGTTTTATCCGAAGGCTGAGGCTTGGCCCTGTGGTCTCACTCTGCCAGATTTCCCCAGGGAACGGAGCACTAAGCCACACCAGAGATGGCCTCGCTTCTAGCATTTGCTAGACCACGTGGGCTGTGGCTGTGGTGGGTGGTGCCTCAGAGGTCTGAGCTTCTGTCCCAAATCCCCTCATTCCTGGCCGCGTAGTGACTTGCTCACTTTTCTCAACGGGATGGCAATCAGAATTCATCTTCAAATTTAGTTTCTTTATGGAATTTTATAAACTGTATTATATTATCCTTATTTTTGACTTCTTGGTATTTTTATTGACTTTGGCAGAGGATGAGGCTGAGCAAAAAGATGTCTTGGAAGTGGGAGGTGGTGGAAATCCAGTGCTTTCTCAAAGAGTGATGACAAGTAATTCAGTCTCCACTCTTTCTCCGTGACTTAATATTTGTTGCTTACTTTTCTGTGTAGGATAAAATCCCCAAAAGGGAAAGTAGTCTAAAGTTTAGATGTTTTCATTTGAATAGTTTAGGTAAAGCATTTTGTACATTTTTTTTTAGGTGGAGTTCTTTTTTAATGGGGCGAACGGGCCCCTGCTCCCACAGCACTGGGGTAGACTTCAGAGCCTGCCGAGGCATCAGACCACACTGTAACTATTTGCCTACTTATCTGTTCCCCTCCCTAGACTGGACTCCCAGAGTCCAAGGACTTGGCTGCTGCATCATTATTCCCCCACCATCCAGCACAGTGCCTAGTCTATGCCAGGGCTCAACAGATATTTGTCAGATGAACAGTGCACACCAATAAAATATACCAGTGCTTTTTTTCCCCTTTTTTGGGAGGCTACCCCGAGAGAGTGGAATTGGGCAAAAAAAGAATATGCAGCCTCCAGACTTTAGTTCTGTGCTCCAGCCTGCGCTTGCCAGCCTTGGCTACTCTGCCCTATCTTCTGGTTCTGCCTTCTGGGACACTGGCTTACAAACTGTACAACACAGTTAAGGACGTCAGTCCTGTCCCTATCCTCATCAGCCAAGTGGTCAGTGGGTCAGTTATCCCATCCAACACCACCCGTGCAAATAAACAAGTGTTTCCTCTTTGACTGACTCACTTGGCCAAGGCTTGGGCAGAACCACACGACCCTTCCACCACAAGTCATGAAGTATGTCATTGTGTTTTCATGTGAGCAAGCATTGTGAAGTGGGAACTTTCCTCTTCCTCATGTTTAAGAGTCATGCATTGGTGTTCTGTTTGCCTCCCCATGCAGGAGGCAGCAATCACAGCAGGGGCAGGACAAGAGGAGCAGCAGGGGACTTTCAGTGGGTCACCCAGAGAGGCATCTAAAGCTTCCAGAACAGTATTTTATGTGCATATAAAGGGCATACAAATGGCTGACACTTGTGTTTGGGTGTTTAGTTTCCCTGATGTGAGCCTCAAAAATACCTACCTGGTATGTAGAGAGATCTAGGTCAACCTCAATGCCAACGCTGAAATTGTCTCTTGCACAGGGGTTTTTAACTCAGAGGGTCCACAAACTTTAATAGAAGAATTAGATTCTCCCCACTAAATTTTAAGTGCAATTTAGCATTTTCTTCGATTATGAATGTAAGCAACAATTGCCAATATTAGGACCATCTGTGAGGTCACCAATACAAACCACAGGTATTTTCATATCACTTTATAGTGGCTACAAGTACCCCAGGATATCTTTTACACAAGTCACTACTTAGAAATTATGTAGCTATTGGGCCCACTGCTAGATCTTTTTTTTAGAGCATTAATAAAGAAGTAGTCATGTTATTTTATGTACTAGAGTTCTCCAGAGAAAAAAAATGATAGGACTATATACATATATGTATATATGCGTGCATATGTGTGTGTATATATATGTGTGCATGTGTGTGTGTATATATATACACACACAAAAAATAAGGTATTGGCTATTGTAATTATGGAGGCCAAGAAGTCCCACAATCTTCCATCTTCAAGCTAGAGACTCAGAAAATCTGATGGTATAGTTCTGAGAACCAGAGGACCAATGGTGTAAGTTCCAATCAAGGACAGAAGACTGATGTTCCAGCTCAAGCAGTCAGGCAGAGAGCAAATTCCCCCTTTCTCCACCTTTTTGTTCTATTCAGTCGTCCCTCAGCAGATTGCACGATGACCACCCATATTAGGGAAAGTCATCTGCTGTAAATGGTACTGAATTCTTGGTTTGATTCTCAGCTTGGCTGTTATTAGCATATACAAATACTACTGATTTGTGTACATTAATTTTGTAAGCTGAGACTTTTCTGACCTTATCAATTCTAGGAGTCTTTTGGAGGAATTCTAGGGTTTTCTAGATATAAAATCATATCATTGGCAAAAAGGGATAGTTTGACCTTCTCTTTTCTGATTTGGATGTCCTTTATTTCCTCCTCTTGCATGATTGCTCTGGCTAGGACTTCCAGCACTATGTTGAATAGAAGTGGTGAAAGTGTCTTATTCCAGTTTTTAGGGGAAATGCTTTCACCTTTCACCCATTCAGTATGATGTTGGCTGTGGGTTTATCATATATGGCTTTTATTATTTTGAGATATGTTCCTTCTATGCCCAGTTTGTTAAGGGTTTTTATCATGAAGGGGTGCTGGATTTTATTGAATGCTTTTTCTGCATCTATTGAGATGATCATGTGATTTTTGTTTTTAATTCTGTTTATGTGCTGAATCACGTTGATTAATTTGAGTATGTTGAACCACCCTTGCATCCCTGGGATGAAACTGACTTCATCATGGTAAATTATCTTTTTGCTATGCCTTTGGATTTGGCTTGCTAGTATTTTATAGAGGATTTTTGCTCCTATGTTCATCAGGGATATTGGTCTGTAGTTTTCTCTTTTTTGTTGTTGTTGTGTCCTTCCCTCACATTGGTATGGGTGATATTGGCTTTGTAGAATGACTTAGGGAGGATTTCCTCCTTGATCTTTTGGAACAATTTCAGTAGGATAGGAACCAGTTCTACTTTGTAGGTCTGGTAGAATTCGGCTGTGAATCTCTCTTGTCCTGGGCTTTTTTGTTTGTTTGTTAGGAGATTTTTTTGTTTCTGATTCAATCTCACTACTCATTATTGGTCTGTTCAGGATTTCTATTTCTTCCTGATTCAAGCTTGGGAGGTTGTGTGTTTCCAAAAATTTATCCATTTCCTCTAGGTTTTCTAGTTTGTGTGCGTAGAGGTTCTCAGAGTAGTCATGAATGATATTTTATATTTCTGTGGTATCAGTTGTAATACCTCCTTTTTAATTTCTGATTGAGATTATTTGGATCCTCTCTCTTCTTTCCTTGGTTAATCTTTTGGACATTGAACTAGCCAAAGAATTTATGACTAAGACTCCAAAAGCAAATACAACAAAAACAAAAATAAAGAAATGGGACTTAATTAGACTAAAAATCTTCTGCACATCAAAAGAAATAATCAACAGAGTAAATAGATAACTTACCGAATGGGAGAAAATATTCATAAACTATACATCCAGCAAAGGACTAACATGAAGAATCTACAAGGAATGCAAACAAATCAGCAAGAAAAAAATAAATTATTCCATTAGAAAGTGGGCAAAAGACAAGAATAGACATTTTTCAAAAGAAGATTTACAAATGGCCAAAAACATGTGAAAAAGCTCAACATCACTAATTATCAGGGAAATGCAAATTAAAATCACAACGACATACCACCTTATCCCTGTCAGAATAGCCATTGTTAAGAAGTCAAAAAACAATAGATGCTGGCATGGAAGGGTTGAAAAGAGAATGCTTATTCACTGTTGGTGGGAATGTAAATCAGTACAACCTCTATGGAAAACAGTATGGAGATCCCTCAAGGAACTAAAAGTAGACCTACCATTCAATCCAGCAATCCCACTACTGAGTACCTATCTAAAGGACAAGAAGTCATTATGTCAAAAAGGCACTTGCACTCAAATGTTTATTGTTGCACAGTTCATGAATGCAAAGATATGGAATCGACCTAAGTGCCCATCAACTGATGAGCAGATAAAGAAAATGTGGTATATACATACCATGGAGTACTATTCAGCCTTGAGAAATGAAATAATGGCTTTTGCAGCAACCTGGATGGAACTGGAAGCCATTATCCTAAGTGAGTTATCTCAGAAATTGAAAAATAAATACCACATGTTCTACTTATAAGTGGGAGCTAAGCAATGGTTATGCATGGTCATACAGAGTGCTATAATAGACAATGGAGACTCAGAAGGGGGGAGTGGGGCTGAGGGATGGATGAAAAGTTACCTATTGGGTACAATGTACACTATTCAGATGATGGGTACACCAAAAGCCCTGACCTGACCACTATACGATTCATCCATGTTAAAAAAAAAAAAGCAATTGTACCCCTTAAACATATTGAAACAATTTTTTTTAAAAAACCATTAATTTGACAAGAGATACACAGGCTTCACCAGACAGTCAAAGGGGCTCATGACACCAAAAAATGTTAAGAATCCCTGTGATAACAACTTGCCATGTAGCCACCAGCCTTTGCTTGGCCACTTCCTTGGCAGGAACAAATCCTTCTCAAAATTCTATTTATCTTCTTTAAATACAATTAAGGGGCTTGGCACAGTGGCTCACGCCTGTAATCCCAGCACTTTGGGAGGCCGAGGCAGGAAGATCACTTGAGACCAGGAGTTCCAGACCAGTCTGGGCAACACACTGAGACGCTTGTCTCCACAAAAAAGAAAAAAATTAGCCAGGCGTGATGGCATGCACCTGTAGTCCCAGCTTACTCAGGAGGCTGAGGCAGGATAGCTTGAGCCTAGGAATTTGAGGTTACAGTGAGCTGTGATTGTGCCACTGCACTCCAGCTGGGGTGACAGAGTGAAACTCTGTCTCTTTAAAAAAATACAATTAAGGGGAAGAAGGGGTGGGCGGCTACCAATTTATTGCCCCTCAGCTCTAAATTCACTTTCCAGCACTTAGTCCACCTGGAGCTGAGCATTGTGAGTGCACCTCCTTTGCATGGTGTTGAGCCCTGTCAGCAGGGGGCACTGGAGGGCCCAATGCAGGAGGAAGAGGCTTTTCTCTCTAGTATGCAGCACATATCCTTTCTTTTCTTGTTGCTCCTCCTCCTGCATGGCTACCAGTGACAAGCCGGGCAGGAACACACTGTGCTCCCCCCAAGCGGCACCGCACAATTCTTAGTGAGTTCCATATTGCCCTTTCCTGCCCACCAGCCCAGTCCATTGGCACCAGCAGGAGGCTTCCGGACACTTCCAGCTGCCAGGCTGAGAGAGGCGGTGGCTATATCCTCCAGCTCCGCCCTGTGACTTGGATTAGTTCTGACCTGGGCCATTCAGCAAACTTATCTATCATCCATTGGGCAACAACCACACTTTCCCCAGTGAGGCCTGAAATGCAGTTTGGGGGAGGAGACCTTCTGTGATAGTTTGCTGGGGCTGCCGTAACAAAGTACCACAAACTGGGTGGCTTGAACAACAGAAATGTATTGTCTTACAGTTCTGGAGGCTACATATCTAAGATGAAGGTATTGGCAGTGTTAGTTCCTTCTGAAGGCTAGGAGAGAAACTTTTTTTTATGCTGCTGGTGGTTTGCTGGCAATCTTTTGCATTTCTTGGCTTGTAGAAACATCACCCTGCTCTCTGCCTTTGTCTTCACATGACGTTCTCCCTGTGTGCATGTTGGTGTCCAAATTTCCTCTTTTAATATAAGACACCAGTCATGTTGGATTAGGGGTCCACCCTCCTTCTGTATGACTTTATCCTAACTTAACTAATTATATATGTAATGATTCCATTTCCAAATAGGGTCATTGTCTTAGTCCATTTAGAGTTGCTATAAAGCAGTGGTCCCCAAGCTATGATGAGTTGTATAATTATTTCATTATATATTTCAATGTAATAATAATAATAGAAATAAAGTGCACAATAAATGTAATGCACTTGAATCATCCCAAAACCATTCACCTCTCCCCTGATTCATGGAAAAATTGTCTTCTGTGAAAACAGTCCCTGGTGCCAAAAAGTTTGGGGACCACTGCTAAAAAGGAATGCCTGAGGCTGGGTAATTTATAAAGAAAAGAGGTTTATATGGTTAACAATTCTGCTGGCTGGAAGATTGGGCATCTGTTGAAAGCCTCAGGCTGCTTCCACTCATGGTAGAAGGTGAAGGGGAGCTGGCGTGTGCAGAGATCACATGGTGAGAGAGGAAGGCAGGGAGGTGCCAGGCTCTTTTTAACAACCAGTTCTTGTGGGAACTAATAGAGAGAGAACTCACTTACTCACCCCCGCTCCCCACAGGGCATTAATCTATTCATGAGGGATCCACACTCCTGGCCAAAACACCTCCCATTAGGCCCCACCACAAACATTGGGGATCAAATTTCAACATGAGATTCAGAGAGGACAAACATCTAAACTTTAGCAGACACCTGTAGAACTCAACATATGCATTTTGGGTGTCACAACTGAACCCATAACACCTCCCATTAAAGTTTGCTCCTTCCTTCAGTACTCTTAGCCTTAGGATATTCTTTATAGTTAACACCCTTGTTAGGCGATGATTATTCTCTATGTGTTGTATTTTCCTCTAATCTAGTCTTGTGGTCTCTCTCAGGAGAGCAGCCATAAAGGATGGGGCTCCAGGAGATTTGGTTGTGGATGTTTACAGTGTGCCTTTCATGGGATAATTCTTTATCCCGATGGATGGTCTAAAGCTTAAATGTCCAACCCATGACCAGGTGTCCTTCTCACAGGAAATTTGTTTATACTGGTGGCTCTTGTGTGACCCATGTCCAGTTTACTCCTACCAAGTTAGCCACTCTCTAGGAGATCCCTGACCAGGAAAGAAGTCAGGTGAGACACAGAGGAGGCAACTCAACAAAACATATGAAATAACAGAAGCAGTTTATTACTTACAGATCCCAGAGAGAAGAGGACAACATTCCTTGCAGGACCAACCAGGAAGAAGGGGGAGCCATCCAGGACACGCACTCCACCAGCAGGTTGGGAGCAAGAGAGAGAGAAAGGGAATTGTGGGCTGAATTTTTTTATTAGAGTCCAGGCCATTACCCAAGAAAGTTTCTTGTGGGGATTCTAATTGGTGGGTTTAGAGTAAGCAGGCACAGATTCCATGGGGTCACACTGTGAGAGGTGGTTGCTGTGTCATTTCTGTACAGTCCATGCAGGATGCGGAGGTCAAAGGGGACAGTCAAGTAGGTTGTATCTAGATATCCCACAGGCTGTGTGCCCTCTACTATACAGAGCTTGCTGTCATACTAACAATTCCTGTATCTCCCAGGCTGCTCTCAGCCCTGTAACGACAGTCGCAGTTTCCACGCAATGGAAATGTTGGCCTCAGCTCTCTTTGCCACATCTACTGCGAGAAGGAAGACTATTCTCAGCAATCAGACTGTTGACATTCCAGAAAACGTAGACGACTCTCAGAAGGGATGCACAGTTATTGTGAAGGGCCCCAGAGGAACCGTGTGGAGGAACTTCAATCACATCAGTGTAGAACTCGGTCTCTTTGGAGAGAAAAAGAAAAAAAGAAGAGGCTCTGGGTTGACAAATGGTGGAGAAATAGAAAGGAGCTGGCTACCGTTCACACTATTTGTCCCGTGCAGAATGTGACCAAGGGTGTTCCACTGGGCTTCCGTTACAAGATGAGGTCTGTGTATGCTCACTTCCCCATCAACATAATTATTCACGAGAGTAGGTCTCTTGTTGAAATCCAAAGTTTCTTGGGTGAAAAATACATCTGCAAGGCTCAGATGAGGCCAGGTGTTGCATATTCAATATCTCGAGGCCAGAAAGATGAGTTAATCCTTGAAGGAAATGACATTGAACATGTTTCAAATTCAGCTGCTGTGATTCAGCAAGCCACAACAGTTAAAAACAAAGATATCAAAACAATTTTGGATAGCATCTATGTCTCTGAAAAAGGAATAGTTCTGATGAATAAGATTTAAGAGTTGTCCAGCTACAGAAACAAGATGCCAGATGATTTCTAAGACATATTTGTGATATTTTACTGATGCAGTAAAAGAACTCTACTGATTTAGGGAAAAAATTTTGGCCTCATTTAGTCATTCATTTGCTCGTCTACTCAACAAATAGTCCCTGTGTATATTTACTACTATATGGCAAGTTCTTTAAGCTCCGGGACGTGGAGATGGCTAAGGCCCCATTCTCCAAGAGCTAGAAGTAAAATGGTGGAGGCTGACAAGGCAGAAACATGTGTTAAGTGCTGTGTGATGGCTTTTCTGAGAAGGTGACTCTTGAACTTGACTCTTAAACTCTAAGTCTTGGAGGACAACAAACCAGGAAGAGACTGAGGGAAGAACATTCTAGACAGAGGAAAGAATAGGAACAAAGGCGTGAAGAGAGTTGGGTGTGGTTTGTTAAAGAAACCATATCAGGAATGGTTAAAGGAGGTGAAAGAGTTAGACCTAGAAAAAAGATCATGTTTCTCAACACACAGGATTCCCATGTCCTTAACTTGCTTGTGGTCCAAAACCATGTGTAGTTGCGGTAGACCAAACGTGCTCCCAGAATGTCAGCCAAGTGCGCACATGTGCAGACAGTGACCCCTCCATTAGGACTGCCACTTGGCCAGGAGGAGGAGTGAGAAGCATTTATACTTCCAAGACGTATAAATGTAAAACAATTATGTGTCTTACGAATGGTAAGTAGAATATTCATGGAATGAAAAATGGAGTTATGGGAAGACCCACTTTTGTAGAAACTCATGGCAGCATAATAATGAGAACATGTGCTTTGGAGCCAGTACTACCTGGGTTCAAATATGGGCTCTGCCACTTACAGCTGTATAATATAGTGGCAGTTACTAAACCTAGAGAGTCTCAATTTCTTCACTTGTAAAATAGGGATAATTTTTACCTCATAGAACTAAAGGAGATAAAATATGTAAAGTTCACATTTGATATTAAGACCATAGTTGTGAACAAGGAGGAGCATTAAGGGTACAGTGTGACTCTTTGCTGGGCCAGCCTAGACAGAGCAATTCCTAGCTCCGAGACGTTCCTCTTCTATGCAGTTCTTGAAAAGTGATGCTTCCTTGGTGAGCTCAGTCCTCACCAAACGTTTTTGACCTTACATGTAATGGACCTTTGTCCATTAAAAAGCTTTGAATATGCATTTATTTTTTAACAAATTATGTAAGTGCACCACTATACTAATTTACTGTACCTGTTAGGAAACATAAACAAGATTTGAAAGTAGGAGATGAAGACAAAACAAACAATAATTTAAATAAATAAATTGTTTTACTTTATTAATGGGACCAAAAGCCCTTGACCTATCACCAAACAAAAATGCCTCTTTTCATGACAGCACTCTGATTTTATATGTATGCTTTGTTACTGAAAATCTTGATTTACATTTTGTGGTTCAGCGATGTGAAGGTTTGTTCATATGCTTGGTTTTAATGGCGTAAACAGCTAAAATAGATCCCTCACAAAGATTCTAATGGAAGAAGTGTATCCGTGGCTGAGCTTCCTAAATTATGATAACTAGCAGGGCCAAATGGTGCCTGAGGGCAATACAATAATGTCTTATGTCCCTAGACTAGCCCAGAAATGAATAAATACATTTAAAACTAGGGTGCATTCATGTGTTCAATGTTCAACAAGTCTAAGGGTATTAACTCACTTCAAATGGAAATGAAAAATTCTCTGATGGGTGTCTTTGCTGCTCCCCCATGGACTGACTCGCGGGGCCCTGTGAACCTTTGCGCTCCTTTGGCCATCACTGGCATGGTATTCTATTTGACTTCCACAGGACAAGCAAGTGATCGAAGCAAGGAAGGCAGGTGCCATGGTGCCCTTCACGACCTTATCTTGGCAGTCACACAGCATCACTCTCCCTGTATTCAGTGCGGGAGGGGACCACGCAAGGGCAAAGACACCAGGAAGCGAGGATCACGGGGGACCATTGGAGAATGACCCCCACAGGAAGTTTCTGAAGCGTGTGCCAGAAAAATGGGAGAACAGGCTGGGGAAAAAGAAAATGTAAGAGCGGGGAAGAGAGAATCCAACTCAGCAAGGTAACAAACTCCCAGGATGGACGCTGCGTGGCAAGCTTAAAAAGCAACCAGATCAGATTGTATGAGGAGGATGGAGGATGCTGGGACAGAGGTCTCCAGGAAAAATTAAAAATAATACATAATAGACCATCAGATCTGCTTAAGCATTTAAAAATTGGTTGATGTATAAACAATACGATGGGGAAAAATGAAGCATTCAATATTTAGAAAACTATAAAGAGAAAAAAACAAGGCAAATCCAAGAAAACAAAACATTTTGCAAGAAAGACAACAGAATAATGGTAGATTACTTAGGTTTTGCAGTGAATATTATTTACACAAATACTAACCTTGATACATTTATTGATTTAGCTAAAAATGGGATGAACTATTGGGAGGATAGCAGGAGAGGAAGCGGGGGTGGGGATCGTAGGAGCACTAGATCTTCATCTAGCATAACAGAAAATCAGTAGATAATGTCCAAGTTTAAAAAAAACCTCACATTAGCCTACCACTTAGAAATCTAGAAATAAATATCAAACAAAACAGTTAAAGGATGGAAAATACTCTCCTCTGAGGGTGAGCACGGGGGGTGAGGCAGGGACAACTCTTTCTTATTATAAGCCATTTAGTACCATTTAATTTTCTTTGTCATATAAAAAACAAGACTAATGCGAACAGTACGTACAAAGTAGAATGCCTATGAACTAGCAGCTAGCGTTTCTTAGTTCCTACGTCGTGCTTTAAAATTACAACATTTATGGCTGCAAATATATTTAGAGAATAACCTGCCACTGTGATTCAAATACAAATGTTTTTACCATACCACATGTAGTCAACTATGGGACTAAGAAGGATTAGAAATGTAAACAAATAAATGACTATTGAAATTATCCATTAAAAAACACATATAGTCAACCCTTTCAGAAATCACTGCTTCTGCCCCGGGCTGCAGTTTCCTCTCTTTCTGCCCTTTCCTGTATTTCTTAATCCTATCAGCCAGGATCTTCTTCAATACCTCCTCCCTCAAGATTTCAACACCTATTCTTTGCTCCTCCTTCTTTCTCCAAGTTAGGAGAAATCTTTCTTTCTGCTCAACTCCTGTAGCACTTCGTTTATGACGTTTTAAACTTCACCTTGTATTGTTTGTGTCCGTGTCTTGAGGACAAGGTCTGTATCCCATTAGCACTTTTATCCCACTGATGTGCTTCTAAAATGAGATGCTCCAGCCACGAGATGATGTTAATGTAGTGCAGAACTGAAATGAAAATGATCTGAGCAACGCCTTTGCTGTTCCCCCATAGACAGACACTGGGACGGCATGTTTCCTTTGCTGTGTATTTTATACTCATTTTTTCAATTGCTAAGTTCTCATAAGCAGCCAACTGCCCTTATCAAAGCTTAAGACGGCCCGCAGACATTATGTAACAAAAAGACTGGTTTTTAAAAAGTTATTGCTTAGAGTTCTTATCAATATTATTGGGAAGCTAGAGGATCCCAGGGAACATTCGAATGGACATTTTGGTCAAAAGTTGGCTTTCTTTAATGAAAAATTCAGGCAAACGTTTCCTTTATCCTACTGATGTGCTTCAGAAATGAGGTACTCAAACAAGAGGGCCTGCCCTGGACTATCACTGAGAGTCACATTTACCACAGTCTGATGCAAATGTGCTTGATTAAAGCATACATAGGTATAATGTTCTTAAATGAAAGACAAAACTGCATAACATTTTAAGGTAGAACAAAAGAACTCAAGGAAATGCCTCCCTTGCTGTGCACTGGCCCAAGCTCCCTTTTCTTTCAGAGACCCCAGTGGCCCAGGCTCTGTCCTTTCTGCCTCATTTTGGGAAAGGCTGAGAAGCCAGGGCGTGAAGGTCAGACCTTTGAGGACACACCAGAGTGGGGTGTGAGGGGAAATTCACTAGAATGAAAGGTAAAAATATAAAACTTCAGTGTGTATTTAATCTTTTTTTTTTTTTTTTGAGATAGGGTCTCACTCTGTCGCCCAGGCTAGAATGCAGTGGCACCATCAGAGCTCACTGCAACCTCAAACTCCTGGGCTTAGGTGATCCTCCTGTCTCAGCCTCCCGAGTAGGTGGGACTACAGGTGCACGCGCCACCATGCCCAGCTAATTTTTTTATTTTTTGTAGAGATGGGGTCTCAGTATGTTGCCCAGGCTGGTCTCAAACTCCTGGCCTCAAGTAATCCTCCTGCCTCGGCCTCCCAAAGCGCTAGCATTACAAGTGAGAGCCCAGCCTTTAATCTTTATATTAAAAATAAATTAATCATTACTAATGTTATGTATATGGGTCATCCCTGACACCATCATTAGGCGAGTTGCCTCATGTCACTGGGAGGCCTGAGGAAAGAGTTCCACAGCATTACAGGAGGTGGGCGGTGAAAATGCCCTTCATTCATTTGTTCTTTGGAGAATTTTCAAGGGATTGTTATTTCTATGCAAACATGGAAGTTGTTTTCAAGACTATATTACCAAATTTCACTGAAATGATCCTCACAGAATAGACACTCATAATGCAAGCCCACCGGACAACCAACCAAAACGTGGTAGAGTGGACAAGTGGGCCCAGGGTGATTTGTCCACCCTATAATGATATGGTAAAAAATAATGATCATCTAATTATATCTGACAAGAAATTGGTCAAAAAATTAAAAATTATCAGGAAAAGACTCAAAATAGGGCTTTGCATCTGTTTTCTGAAGCAATGAACCTTAACATAAGTGTGAATTGTTTAATATTGGCTGTGTAAATCTTCTTGGAAAAGCAAGACATTTTCAAACTAAGCATCTAGGACATGAAAATAAACCTCTATAATTGGTACAATGAAGGGGATGATATTTATTTCTAGATTTCTAAATAGTATGGTTACAGAACTTCTTTTTTAGGCTGGGACATTATCTATTGATTTTCTCTTATGCTAGATGAATATTTAGTGTTCCCACGTTCCTTACCACGCTTCCTCTCTTGCCATCCTCCCCGTGGTTATAGGTCACTTTTAGCTAAATCAATAAAGGTACAGGTATTGACATTAGTATGTTCCTGTAAATAATATTCCCTGCAAAACCTAAGTAATCCACCATTATCATGTTTTCTGTCTTGTAAAATGCTTGGTTTTCCTGGAGTTATCATTGTTTTGCTTTCTAGATACTGATATTTAGGAAAAAATGTTGATTTTTTTCTGCACCAGCTTTTATATATCAACGGCCTTTTTTGTGAATGTTCAAGCATATCAGATGGTGTGTCGCTTTATTGTTGTGTGTTTTTCCCGGAGACCCCTCTGACAGTGCCTATTCTCCACATGTAGCCTGGACTGTCTGCTTTCTAAGCCTGCTACATAGTGTGACCCTGTGTTATCCTCGGCTAATTGAGGGAATTGGATAGAAAAGTGGGTTGGAGCAAGATTGTCGAGAGGTTGGTTTGCCACAAGGAATTTAGATTTCGTTAAGTCATTGGACAACCATAAGAAGTGACAAGATGAGATTCTTTATGAGAGAGTCATTGCACCAGAGTCGCTGGGAGTCAAGGAGACCACGTCTACCGTGAAGTTCAGGACTTCCCCGGCCGCTTTTAGCTGCCTGAGGCCCTTCCTTGGAACTACCATACATGCACTTCAGCTGTAGAAACAGTGATGTGGAATAATGCAACAAACGCCAATCCCAAATCTAACTTTGAGACACTTGTAATGAGAGAAGAACAATCTCTGATCATAAGTTAAAGATAAGGAATTTCCAACTTCACAGATATTCAAAGATCAAGCCAATGCAAATCTCTAAATTTCTTTATACATTGAACACTTTCAAAAGCCCACGTCTGAGCAGGCATTTTTTTAAAAATGTAAACTTTGAAGTTGGAAATAAAGCCCAATGAGGATCATTCCAAAGATTACAAAGACGACTTGAAATTCAAAGGGAAGAGAGAGCGGAAGAACATTTGTTCGCACGCAGAGCCACAGAGCCACCCACTGGACACCCCCCAAGCTGCATGTGTCCTCTTCTATGCTTTTTCCGGTCTGTATTATTAAAGCTATAGTATTATGAATATCTTACTGTCTTATAATACTTTATAATTTTCCAACACTTTCACTAAAATCCTATTAAGCCTTTGACAGCATATAAGGTAGATAGATAGGGTTGGTGGTATAATGCCCATTTTTACGGGTAAGGAGGCTGGAACTAAGAGAGGTTTAATGGCTTGCTGAGAGTTCCACAGCTGGTTGGCAGCCTCAGCAACTTGGAAGAGGAGAGCTCTCCAACTGTCACCAGTGTTTTATCTCTTCCTCCCATAACTCCTGGTCTTTCACCTCTGATTCTTTCCCCCCTCTTCTTCAACACGATATCTATTAATATATGACGATTTATATTATTATACAGAAATATATTGTTTTTGATAGATGTAAAGTCTGTTTTCTGGTGTTAAGTGATCATTTAAAATAACTAAACAATATTAGAATAATTATAAAATGGATATATTATAATCACATTCATTATATTTTAATATAATTTAAATATAAACTAAGATATAATATAATTGTAATTTATATTTTGATAAATATGCAAAATCGAATAATTTTAAATTGAATAATTTTAAATAATTAGTAACTTTTAAAGTAAAATTATTTTTTCCTTAAAAAAATTTGTCTATTTTACTTGCATATGGTTCTCAGCTTTCTCTCCCCAACTCTACGCTGACATTGGCAGGGTTATTGGTGAAAGGGATTCCCACTCCTGAAGCAAAGCCCAAATGGCTCACCTAGGACCTCTCTCTCCCATGTTCCTGTTTGAAGTTCATGTGAGCCTCAATTTCAGAAAACCTGGTACTCATAATTCTGAATGTATACAAAAATTGAGGGGCATAGGTTACCTACTTTCCCAAAGATTCTTTGACTTACAAAAGGGTTCCCCATGAGATTTGTACAAATATCAAGTTAAGTGTATTTTTAGTTCAATTCAATTGTCATCAATGCAACTTCAGAAAATCATTTGAGTTTCCGGGCTCTGATCTACTCCAGCCGACTGCCACGGGGCTGTCAAAGCCTGACCACACAGTGGTGCTGACGCCCTTCGGTGACACAGGGTGCAGCTCCACAGCTCCTCAGGACAGTGTGAAGGAAGCAGGAGCCCTGGAAGCAGCACATACCTCTATGGCAACGAGGCAGTGGCTGAGCTCTCCTTGCCTTCGGAAAGAACGAGGATGCAGTCTCGCTTGATGAAAATTAGCCCCAGTGGTAATTCATCACCCCGTTATCTCCATCTTTATTGGTTAATGTTTATTGAGTTCCAGCACATCATTCCTCCCAGCCCACACATAAAGCATATCTGTGCACGTGTGGAAAATTGTCCTGAGTGACTGCTGCCGGACTCCTGATTTGACAGAGACAATTCTCAGCAGGTGACTGTGCCGTGCAGACCCAATCCTGAGTCACAAACCTGTCTGACTGGCGTCCATTTGGCCCTCACATATGTTTTGTTTGACTTCTAATATCTTTTAAATGTTGTAAAATAAGAGTCAACATTTTAGAATGAAAAGAATCTTGATTTTCCATTTCTTTTGAAAAATAGGTATATCTAGCAACAGTGGCCCCAAATTCTTGCAGGGCAGCTGTGGGGCTGGAGTGGGCATGTGCTCCTCAGTGTCCTGCAGGCCCCACTGGCCAGCCTGGAACATTTAGGTACCGCCTGGACACTGCAGGATCAGCGTGAGTGACTCTTCTCCCAGCATCTTCCCTTAAGGACCTCATGCCTTTCTCAGCCCAGGCTGTACATTTTGGTCTGTTCTGGGGTGTCCATGTGTGTGTTTTGGGGGAAGAGTTCAACCACTTCTCTGTGACTTCATTATCCTTTTTTTAAAAGATAAATTTTATTATGTATATTTAAGATATACAACATGATGTTATGGGATACGTATAGATAGTGAAATGTTTACTGTAGTGAAGCAAATTAACATCTCTATCATCTCACATAGTTACCATTTTTTATGTGATGAGAGCAGCTAAAAATCTACTTATTTAATAAAAATCCTAAATACAATACAATTTTATTAACTATAGTGCCCATGTTGTTAGATCTTTGGACTTGTTCATGCTACACGTCTGCTACTTTGTATCCTTTGACCAGCATCTCCCCATTTCCTCCCCACCCCTTCACCCAGTAACTACTATTTTATTCTCTATCTCTATCTCTGTATATTTCCCTTTTTTTTTTTTAGATTCCACATATAAGTAAGATAATGCAATATTTTTCTTTCTGTGTCTGGCTTATTTTCACTTAGTGTTATGTCCTCCAGATCCATTCATGCATGGTAAACTGCAAGATCTCCTTTTTAAAGGCTGAATAATATTCCTCTCTCTATATATACACACACCACATTTTCTTTATCCATTTGTCTGTTGATAGACACTTAGTTCATCATTTCTACATCTTGGCGATTGTGAATAAAGCAGCAATGAACATGGGAGTGCAGATATCTTTACGAGGTGGTGATTTCATTTCCTTTGGGTATTTATCCAGAAGAGGGATTGCTGGGTCATATGGTAGTTCTACTTTCAATTTCTTTAGGAACCTCAATTCTGTTTTCTGTGATGGCTGTGCCAACCTGTATTCCCACCAACACTGTACGAGGTTTCCCTTTTCTCCACATTCTTGTCAACATTTGTTATCTCTTATCTTTTTGATAATAGTTATTCTAAAAAGTGTGAGTTGATATCTTATAGTGGTTCTAATTTTCATTTCCCTGATGATTAGTGATGCTGAGCATCTTGCCATTTACCTGTTGGCTATTTTTGTGTTTTCTTTGGAGAAATGTCTGTTCAGGTCCTTTGCCCATTTTTTATTTGGGTTATTTGTTTTTCTGCTATTGAGTTATAAGAGTTCCTTATAAATTTATGCTATTAACCCCTTATCAAATATGTGGTTTGTAAATATTTTTTTCTAGTCTATAGGCTGCCTTTTCATCTTAGTGATTGTTTCCTTTGTTGTGTAGAGCTTTTTAGTTTGATGTAGTCCCATTTATTTATTTTTGCTTTGGTAGTCTCAGCTTCTGATGTGTTATTTAAAAAATCATTGCCAAGGTCAATGTCCACAAGCTTGTCCCCTATGTTTTCACCGGGGAATTTTAAGATTTCAGGTCTTACATCTAGGTCTTTTATCCATTTTGAGTTGATTTTTCTGTATGCTGTAAGCTGAGGGTCCAATTTTATTCTTTTGGGTATGGAAATCCAGTTTTCCCAGCACCATTCATTGAAGAGACTGTCTTTTCCCCATTGTGTCCTCTTGGTGCCCTTGTGGAAGATTAGTTGACTGTATATGTTTGGATTGATTTCTTGGCTCTCTATTCTGTTCCACTGGTCTATATGTGTCTGTTTTTATGACAGTACCACTAAGACTTGCTGATCCTTGAGTCCTCACTTTCTTCTGCCAACTTCCTGAGGTGCAGCAGACTCTTAAAAACCATGTATATTGTCCTTGATTGTTGTCCCCTAGTCCTCTGAAATAGCTCATATCATTCCACATGTGGTTCCCTGACTAAGCCAGGAACCTTTCCACTCAAACTTGATAAGATCACCAAGTGCAGGCATACCTCATTTTATTGCACTTTGCTTTATTGCACTTTGCAGATATTGCATTTTTTACAAATTGAAGGTTTGTGGCAAGCCTGCATCTAGCAGGTCTATCAGCACAATTTTTCCAACAGCATGTGCTCACTTTGTGTCTCTGTGTCACACTTTGGTAATTCTCATAATATTTTAAACATTTTCATTATTATTATATCTGTTATGGTAATCTATGATTAGTGATCTTTGATGTTACTATTGTAATTGTTTTGGGGCACCACAAACCACACCCATATGAGATGGCAAACTTAATCAATAAATGTTGTCTATGTTCTGACTGCTCCACCAACCAGCCATTCCCACATCTCTCTCTGCCTCTCTATTCCCAGAGACAAAACAGCATGGAAATTGGGCCAATTAATAACTCTACAATGACCTCTAAGTGTTCAAGTGAAAGGAAGAGTTGCAGGTCTCTCACTTTAAATCAGAAGTTAGGAATGATTAACCTTAGCGAGGAAGGCATGTCAAAAGCTGAGATAGGCCGAAAGTTAGGTTTTTTACACCAGTTAGCCAAGTTGTGAATGCAAAGGAAAAGTTTCCTAAAGGAAATTAAAAGTGCTACTACAGTGAACACACACATGATAAGAAAGTGAAACACCCTTATTGCCGATATGGGGAAAGTTTGAGTAATCTGAATAGAAGATCAAGTCGGCCACAACATTCCCTCAAGCCAAAGCCTAATCCAGAGCAAGGCTCTAACTCTCTGTGGTTCTATGAAGGATAAGAGAGGTGAGGAAGCTTCAGAAGAAAAGTGTGAAGCTAGCAGAAGTTGGTTCATGAAGTTGAAGGAAAGAAGCCATCTCCATAACATAAAAGTGCAAAGTGAAGCAGCCAGTGCTGATGTAGAATCCTCAGCAACTTATCCAGATGATCTAGCTAAGACAATTTGTGATGGTGGCTGCAATATATAACAGATTTTTAATGTAGATGAAATGACCTTCTCTTGGAAGAAGATGCCATTGAGGGCTTTCATAGCTAGGGAGGAGAAGTCAATGTCTGGTTTCAAAGCTTCAAAGGACAGGCTGACTCTCTTGTTAGGGGTTAACGCAGCTGGTGACTTTAAGTTGAAGCCAATGCTTATCGACCATTCCAAAAGTCCTGGAGCCCACAACAATTATGCTAAAATCAACTCTGCCTGTGCTGTATAAATGGAACAATAAAGCCTGGATGACAGCACATCTGTTTACAGCATGGTTTACTGAATATTTTAAGCCCACTGTTGAGACCTACTGCTCAGAAAAATATTACTGCTCACTGACAATGCACCTGGTTACCCTATAGCTCTGATGGAGATGTATAAGGAGATTCATGTTGTTTTCATGCCTGCTAACATAACATCCATTCTGTATCCCATGGACCAAGGGGTAATTTCAACTTTCAAGTCTTATTATCTAAGAAATACAGGCCAGGCTCTGTAGCTCATGCCTGTAATCCTGGCACTTTGGAAGGCTAAGGCAGGAGGATCATTTGAGGTCAGGAGTTTGAAACCCATCTGGGCAATAGTGAGACCCTGTCTCTACAAAAAAATTTAAAAATTATCCAGGTGTGGTGCATGCACCTATAGTCCCAGGTACTTGGGAGGCTGAAGCAGGAGGATTGCTTGAGCCCAAGAATTTGAGGTTGTAGTGAGCTATGATGATGCCACTGTACTCCAGCCCAGGCAACAGAGCAAGACCCTGTGTCAAAGAAAACAAAAAAAAGAAAGAAATACATTTCATATGGCTATAGCTGACATATACAATGATTCCTCTGATGGATTTGGGCAAAGTAAGTTGAAAACTTTCTGGAAAGAACTCACCATTCTAGATGGCATTAAAAACATTTGTGATTCATGGAAGGAGGTCAAAATATCAACATTCACAAGAGTTTGGAAGAAGTTGATCCCAACCTTCATGGATAACTTTGAGGGCTTCAAGACTTCAGTGGAGGAAGTAACTTTAGATTTGGTGGAAATAGCAAGAAAACTAGAATTAGAAGTGGAGCCTGAGTTGCTGCAATCTCATGATAAAACTTGAATGGATGAGGAGTTGTTTCTTACAAGCTAAGCCAACAAATGGTTTCTTAAGATAAAATCTACTCCTGATGAAGATTCTGTGGACATTGTTGAAATGACAACAAAGGATTTAGAAGATCACATAAACTTAGTTGATAAAGCAGCAGCAGAGTTTGAGAAGATTGACTCCACTTTTGAAAGTTCTACTGTGAGCAAAATGCTATCAAACAGCCTTGCATGCTACAGAGAAATCTTTCATGAAAGCAAGGCTCCATTGATGAGGCAAACCTCAGTGTTTTCTTATTTTAAGAAATTGCCACAGTCACCCCAACCTAATCAGTCATCAGCTATCAACACTGAGACAAGACTCTCCACCAGCAAAAAGATTATGACTTGCTGAAGGCTCAGATGATTGTTAGCATTTTTTAGCAATAAAGTATTTTAAAATTAATGTCCCTACATTGTTTTTTTAGACATAATGCTATTGCACATTTAGACTACAGTACAGTGTAAACATAACTTTTATTTGCACTGGGAAACCAAAAAATTCATGTGACTCCCTTTATTGTGATATTTGCTTTATTGTGGTGGTCTGGAACTAAACTTGCAATATCTCCAAGGCGGTCCTGTATAAACCCGGACCGTATCCAGTAAGGAAACTGATGTCCAATGCAGCAAAGTTTTCCCAGGTCAACTGGAGCTGGAAAGTTTTGGGGCTGGGACAAGCTGGGCACTGGCCTGCCTTCAGCCCTCTCTCTGCTCCAGTAAACGGCTTCTTTCTCCTGCGGCTCAAGGGCCACCAAAGTGAGGGGGGCTGGCTGTGCCTGTGCTGACCCTGCCTGGCGTCACACAGAAAAATGGGTAAGAGTGGACCTAAATAACAATGGAAATACAAGTGGTGGAAGAGGAGGAAATGAAGCTCAGAGGGAGGAATAAGCGTGCATGTAGGGAAACATAAGAAGAAGAGGGAAGCGGGAGCTCATTGCTTGCACAGATTGCCTCGCCACAGTGCAGGCACAAGCAGTCCACGCTGTGGATTCTGTCTTGGGACGTGTGGCTACTCAGAAAATGCCATTTGCTAAATAAATTCACCACCTATTGTCATTTAGCCTTCCTAGATGTGTAGTTTTTTTTTAAAAAAGTAAAGAAATTCAATTTTTTCCTCCAAATAAATTGAGCATATTTGATATCACTTATTGTGTCCTTCTCTAAAATAGACCAGATTGCTAGTTATTCACCTAACTTATTCCTTTTCCCCATGGACACACCACTGAACTGCACTTCCCAGCCTCCCTTGCAGGTAGGTGTGGTCATGTGACTGGGTTCCAGCCAGTGGAACGTGAGAGGGAGCCGGCGCTGGCCCACAGAACCGCTCACACTCGCTCCCCTTCCATAGTGACATCAGAAGCGTGGATGGCAGAGGGCGGAGCCACAGGTCAGAAAGGAGCCTGATTCCCTGAATTACAGTCGGCCCCTTGTATCTGTGGGTTCCACATCCTTGGATTCCACCAACCAACCTTATTTCAAAAATATTTGAAACAAACAAAAAAAAATGACAATATAACAATAAAATAATACCAATAGAAACCAGTACAGCATAACAACTATTTACATAGCATTTGAATTGTATTAGGTAGTATAAGTAATCTAGAGATGATTTAAAGGATGTACATAGGTTATGTGCAAATACTATGCCATTTTATATCAGAGACTTGAGCATTCATGGATTTTGGCATCTGCAGGGTCCTGGAACCAATCCCCCACTGATACTGAGGGATGACTGTACTTTTCTGTGATGTCTTTGACAAGTTTACAACCCTAATCACCACTAGGAGGCAAATCATTCAATTTTTCTGTGCCTCAGTTTTCCTCATCTGCAAATTGGGGATATTACATCTTAGGGTTGTTGGAAGTATTAAGTGAGTTAATATTTATAAAACACTTATGTCAATGGAAAAGAACCCAAACTCTGCAAAATAATTTAAAGGGGTTCACTCTGAGCTGAATATATGTGACTATGGCCTGGAGAGTCACGCCCAAGAAGCCTTGAGCAAGTGGTCTTGCCATGGTTGGGTTACAGTTTGGTTTTATACATTTCAGGGAGACAGGAATTACATGCAAAGTCATAAATCAATACATGAAAAGCATACACTGGTTTGGTCCTAAAAGGCAGGACATCTTGAAGCAGGGGGTTACAGGTTAAAGGTGGGTTTAAAGGTTCTTTGATTTGTGATTGGTTAAAGAAATGAAGCTTTGCCTAAATGCTTAGAGTGTTTTAAGTTAAGGTAAGGAAGTCTGTTAATCAGAGAAAAGCCACAGGACATATACCAGATATATACCCAGACTCCAGTGATCTGTTATGTAAATTGAAGACCTATAAGTATGATTTAAACTTCATCTTGCACAGTCTTAGGTCTGTTAATGAGTTACAAATGATATCTCCAAAAAGAGGTGGGGGGTATGATGAAGCATGTCTGACCTCCTTCTCATGGCCAGCCACTCAGCTTTAGCGTATTTCTGAGGTCCCCTTGGCCAAGAGGGGTCTGTTCAGTCAGCTGGGGGGGATAAAGATTTTATTTTAGTTCACACTTATAATAGTGCTTTGCTTAGAGTAAGCACTACATAAAGGATGTGTTAAATAAAATATTGAAGGCTCTGTAGATATTGAAATATATTAACCCTTACAGTTGTTATGGACTGAATGTTTGTGGTGCCCCCAAAATTCATATTTTGAAGTCCTGACCCTCAATGTGACAACATTTGGAGATAGAGCCTATGACAAGGTAATAAAAGTTAAATGAGGTCGTAAGGGTGCGTCTCTAATCTGACAGAGCTGGTGCCATTTAGAGAAGAGGAAGAGACACCAGAGCTGCATACACCTCAAGCAAAGGCCATGTGAAGACATAGTAAGAAGGTGCCATCTGCAATCCAAGAAGAGGGCCCACACCAGGAACCAAATCTGCCAGCACCTTGATTTTGGACTTTCCAGCCTCCACAACTATGAGAAAATAAATTTCTGTGTTTAAGCCGCCCAGTCTGTGATGTTTTGTTATGGCAGCTCCAGCAGATAAATGCACTGGCTATTCTAAATATTTTAAGAAATTTCTTTGAATGGTAATGAGAATGGCCTTGGCTGGTAGGTTTTCTTTTTTCTGGGTAGCATAGAAATTAGGAGTCAAGATGTAGACATCAGATGACTTGGCCTGGGTTAAAATCTTGGCTTTGCCACTCACTAGCTGTAAGACATGAACAATTTACTTAACCTCACTAAGTCTTAATTTTCTAATTAATAGGACCATAATACCTACTTCATAGGGTTATGGGAAGATTAATGAGATAATGTTTGCAAAAAATTCAGTTGAGTGCCTGGCACATAGTGAATCTTCATTAAATAATATTGCTCCTAGGCAATAAGTGATAAGGGGCCATGTTTGGGAAGGGGGTGTCCAGAATAGCTCTAATTGATCTCTGAACTTGTTTCTTTCTTTCCTTTTTTTTTTTTTTTTGGTGGCTACAGAACTCTTTCTTCAAGCAAAATCTTAGATAAATACCCAGTCTAACATAGATGGAAACAGTGGGGAGGGTTTGGGAGGGAGGAGACCCTCTCTCCACCTACTGGCTTCCTCTCATATCCCCTCTCCAGGGTGTCCCTGAGTCACCTCTGTGGAATTCTGGGGCTACGCAGAACAGTTTGATCATTTATAGGACTTGAAGTTCTCTAAACTATTTTGTTCCAGCGCTAACATTTTATGACCACGAGAACTGGCATTTGGCCATGAAATAGAAGTTGGAGTTGAAATTATACTAACACAACCTGTTCCCTATGTTTGGGCCTCTTCTGACTTAGCAAATTGCTTCATCACTGCTTTTCACACTCACCAGGTAAGCCCCCTCTCTCGGGGAGCAACCCCTCTTCCCACCTGCTTCTGCTGGGTGGAGAGAGGCAGCAGGAAGCTGACATGATGCTGCTGTCCTGGTGTTGGGGCCCCATCTAGGGGTCTGGGCTCTAGGCTAGGAGTGGGACCATACCAGATTTCATCTGTACAGCCAGAGGCCAAGTTTCTGACAGATAAGGCCCTTAGCCAACTGCAGGGCATTGTTGTGAAACTAAATTAGCTAGGAAAAAAATAGCTGTATTGATATTCCAATGTTTTCATCCATTTAGTTAAAACTTTGAATGAAAAGTTAAATTATCATTCAAATTTCCCTTCTCTAGCTTATTTGTGCAAGTGTAAATTGTACACAAAACTCCAGTCAACCCTGCCTGGGTAGCAGCTGCTTACATTCAGAGAAGGTCCTTTGCTGCTCAAACCCTCAGGGGACTTCCACTCTCACTGAGATGACATTCAAAAGCTTTACCATGGTCTCTGCCCTCATCTCCCTCCTGGCCCTTGCTGCCCCAATCACACTTGCCTAGTGGGGTAACTCCAGCACATGAAGCATTTTCTGCTCTCTGGGCCTTTGTACATGTTGTTCCTATGACTTTCCTCCCAGAGAGCCACATGGCTCCATTCTTCACCAACTGCCTTCCCAAAGAGGCTTTCCCTGCCTGCTTTACCTAAAAGAGCATTCCCAGTCTGTTTCTAAACGTGTGTGCTGCTTTACAGTCATAGCTCTTAACCTCCTTCCCACACGGAACATGGACGAATAATGGCTATTGCCTGTTTCCCGTTCCCTGCACAGGTACAGAGCAGAAACTTGGTTTCCTGAGTTCATTACTGTATCCTCGGGTTCTGGAACAGTGCTTGGCATATGGGAGCTCCATGAGTGTAGAATAAATGACTAGGTGATTGCAGCTGTTACTTGTGCACCTGCAGGGGCATGCATCGACGAAGGCATTGGCTCTTGGGTACTTGTACTGTGTCCAGGCTTAAAAATGCCTGGATTTGTGGCCTTTTTAAAACACATGCAGGCCCAAGAAAAAGGTCCAATTAAGTATGGATCACCTTAGTAGGCAGCTCATTGAGAGATCAGATCTGCATTAATTGTTTTAACCTTGGAATCTTGGTTATACCTCTGGTCCCCATTCTTGCCTGGGGTCAGTAGTTCCCATTCTATTCCTATTTCTTAACCCCACATTTTCTTCTTATGGTATAGTGGCTTTATACTGTGTTGACTTGGCTCAGCTAGAATTGTTTTGCAGAATCCCCTTCCCAGTATGGTTCTGAGTCAGAGTTGGCCAAAAGAAAGATGGCCAAAGCATACTCTGTGAAAAACAGACGCCGAGGTGCCAGTTACTGCCAGTTCATCTTCACACTTTCCTGCTGTGAGTCCAGCCACTCTTCCTGACTGCTGGTCCTGCTACCCGGCAGTGACTATGGCCCAGCAGCATATGGAGGAGGAACAGCTCACGTGGACATCCCCACCAGCTCTCCATGGCAGGTCCTCTCCGCATCTGGATGTGCTGCTCCCAGATTCCCCACAAGCTCTGACTTGCCCATCTGGCCAGAGCTTCCGGAGGGCTGGCTAGAGGATTTCTCCTGAGCCTCCAACTCCCTCGTCAGACTTTTACCTCCAGCTCCTCCCACAATTGCGTACGGTCTAATTCCTGTAATAAAGTCCTATTCTATAATACTCATTGTCCTTCCTCTTCCCTGATGGAGCTTTCACTCAAACACTTGAAAAGTATCCCGTGTTCAGCCTGCCAATTGGTGATTGTTTCTCCAACATTATCAACATAATTGAGACAGAGCAGGGACCCCTCTCAGGGGCCTGCCAGGCTCCCCAACCATGGAAATAAAGGAAAATCTTGAGTCCCTTCCGGGAAGTTCCAGGTACCTGGCTATGCTTGAAAAGTGAATGGGCAACCTGATGGGAACAAGGGCGCCCTTCAAGCAAGCCAGAGATAGGAGGTGTTTGGTTCCCCATAAAAACTTAAAGATGGCATCTTAACATAAGTCCTTGAGTTGTTTTTCAGAAACTACCACCAGAGAGGAAATGCAGATAACAGGAAACTGAAAAATTGAGCTCTGACTGCCAATCTTTGTTCTAAATCCCCCAGGGGCCTGTCACAACCACCTTAACATTCCTTTCCACTAATCCAAAAATCTCTGAATCCACTTATCCGCCCCCACCCCCACGCCTGCCACTTCATGATATCCCGTCTTTTGGGGCCAGGCCAATGTATAACCTCCTAGTACTGATTTGCAATTTGGCCTTCACGAAATATAACCCTACCGTTAAAAACCCTGGCTTGTAAACTATTGGGGAGTTCAGGTCTTGAGCGTTAGCTGCTTGTTCTCCTTACTTGGTGCCATGTAATAAAGACGCCTCTTTCTCCTGCTGTAACTCTTGGCTTCAGTGTCTGGCTTTCCTGCACCGGGTGAGGGGACTCCAGTTAGGTTCAGTCTTCGGTCTATTTCTTTCCAAATATTTACTACCCCTGCCTTCCTCTACTTTATAATATGGCCTCAATAATAATCTAATCTAATATATTATATATATAATATATAATGTAATTTGTTGTTTCCCAAAATACACTCTGATGCTTTTAGGTGGGATATAGACTAATGCTTCTTAAAAATTATTTTAATAAATTCCGTCATGCATCACACAACATTTTGGTCAATGATGGACCACATATTTGACAGTGGTCAGAGCAATAGGCTATGACAGATAGCCTAGGTGTATAATAGGCTGTGTCCTCTAGGTTTGTGTAAGTACGCTCTATGATGTTTGCACAAGGACGAAGTCGAAGTCACCCAATGACACATTTCTCAGAACGTTGCCCTGTTGGTCAATGATGCGTGACTATACCATGAAGTAGAAAATATAATTAACAAAGAAACTCATTATTTCATGGGTATTATTAGTCAGGATGGAGCCAAATTTATTGAGCTGAAAGAAATAAGTAAATTGGAGAGAGATTATAAAGAAGCTATGAGAATGACTCACATTTGGGGAGCTCAGGTCCAGTCACCAAGGTGAGGAAAGCTCTGACTTGGGAGACAGGAGACCATGGCTGTGCCACCTCCTCCAGAGGATGGAGTTACAGAGACAGATGGGTGCTCTATGCCTTCAGTGCTAAGGAACCTTCTAGGGCACTTGGCCTGTCCTCCCAGATGACCACTCCAGCTGTCCTCCCTCCCAGATGACCCATTCTGGCCTGTCTCTGCATCTTTGTCAACCTGCATATTCAGCCTGCATATTCCCAAATTACTCAGCACTTTCCCAAACACCTGCAATTACTTATACACTGATTTCCAACCCTTCTTTCTCTTACTCCCCTCCTCCCCTACCACCCACAGCTCACATTGTCAAAGTTACCTTCTCTTTTAATATCTTGATTTGTTGAACCATATCTGAACTGGTGATTAAGAAGAAAAATGTGCCTAATCACAAAAGTAGATACTCATGGAAGAAATGTGAACAATAAAGTGTAAAAGTTTATCCTTGCTCACCCATTACTTTCACTCAAATCTCATTCTCCAAGGGCAACTTCTTCCCCAGTTTGCTGTGTATCTTCCAGAATTTGTTTTGCATTTAAGTAATTGCACATAGGATTTTTAAAAAATAAAATGAGGTATTCTATGCTTGCTATTCAAGACTTTCCCTTTTGCATTCATCAATATCATGGATATTCTTCCATGTAATATACAAGCCCACCTTATCTTTTTTAACAGATGCATAGAATTTCACGGTATGCTCTGTTTGGAAATGACTTGAAGACCATTGAGCCACTTTCCATGTGACTACATCAAGTCCAAGACCTGCCTTAAGCCCCAGAGCCCTGTGGCATCCATTGTATATAATGGATTAGCTTCTTTCCTGAGTTGTCACAGGCTTACCAGGTTCACTGCCTACAGCTCAAGGGGAAGCCAATACACTGAGACAGCAGGGGTTACAGCAGAGAAAGAGTTCAATGTCACAGGCACCAGGTGAGGAGATTGAAGGAAGTTCTCAAATCCATCTCCTGGAGAATTTGGGAGAAAGGGTTTTTAAAGATAGTTTGGCCAGCAAAGGGCTAGGCAATTGGGTCTGCTGATTGGCTGGGTTCAGGGTAGAATCACAGGGGTGTAGAAATTGTCTTCTTGTACTGAGTCAGTTTCTGGGCGGGGGTCGCAAGACCAGTTGAGTCAGTTCCTTGGTATGGGCCACTGGTCTGGGTGAGTCAACCATTCCTCCAGAATGCAGGGCCCGGAAGATATATTAAAAACTAGTGTGAGGGAAAAATGAAAATTCACTAAAAACCTTTCACCCTGAAATGAGAAGCTACAGCTCTGTCTATGTTAAACTGCTTATCTGCTTCTGTAAGACTGCTTGTCGCGACCTCCTGGTCACAAGAATGTTTGTAAAACTGCAGATGTTACAAGAGAGATAACTGAAACAGATAAAGTGTTTCTCCAGCTTAAACCGCTCTGTACTTCCCCCTTTGCCTTCAGCAGTTCCCTTGCAGCAAATTCCTTATCTGTACACTTCCTGGTATAGACCTTTATAAAAGATCACCACACCCACAGCTTGGGGCTCAGAATTTGGCAGAAGAGTCCCCTCTGAGCCTGCCGTCATAAAATAAACCTGCTCTCTGCATCCTCATGTACCTCTCGGTGTTTCTCTTGGCAACATTACTCCGGTTTTGCCATTATACTAGCCTTAGGTTTCATAAGGGTGATGTTATCTATGGGAACAATGAATAAAGCTAAGAATCTTTATGACCACCAGCTATATGACTCCTGAGTAGTAAGCAATTATAGGAGAGCAAGCTAGGGAACAATGGCTGGTTAGAAATATATTTTAACTGTGCTTATACCTTTGCAGGGTTCAGGCCCCTACCACATTTCCCACCTTGTGGCCCTTTATTAATTTTATAAAGGGCAGTTTCAGAGTCTCTAGAATGATACTAGAATGTAACATCCTTGGAAGAATTGAGAAAATAGGGATTCAGATCATTTTGTGTTCTGTGGTTCAGATGAGAAACCCCACTTAAGAAAGACTAGGTCTCAGATGCTATTTTGGAGTCTCATCCCTCTCTGGCCAGAGGATTCCCCCAAATTTCCCAGTTCCTCCCATGCCTTCTAACCCTCATCTAGTGAGCCATTAACCCTGTGACTTTTTTACTTCCTCCATAGAGATTTCCAGAATCAATAGATGAGATCAATATCCCTCTGAATAGACACAGCTATCACATACTTACATACATATCATAGGGGAGGAAAATAACCTCTTCCTCTATTCTCTTAAGTTCTACAGCTGGGACCATGGAAATTAAACTGACAAAAGACAGATCAACAAGAGAATAACAATCTATTTACACATGCAGCATGCACACATGCAGGAGAAACTTAGTGATCAGTACCTCGAAGAGGTGGTTAGAACTTGGGGCGTATATAGCAACTTAACAAAGAATGATAAACTTATAGAGAAATGAGAAGACAAGGAAAGTGGATTTAGGCTTTCAGTGGTGGAAAAGTAAATATATGGGGGGAGATAAGGGCTGTTTTGGTAAGGTTTGTTATGTAGAATCCATCTCTGGGCTGACAGGTATCTGATTAGTAGGAGTTTTTCTGTCCTTCCTGAGACAGGGAGGGCACCTTGCTCATGGGAAATTTTATATCCTGCTTTTAGGTAGAAAGGGTAAGGTCAGAGAGTCCTTCCTGCATCTGCTATTTCTCAAGTGTCTTCAGCTCAAAATAATCCTTATGCTCAAGTGGTATATTTTGAGGTGGCATATTCTGATCCCCTACAACACATACAAGATGGATTAAACTCCTACCTCTAATATTATTGCTACCTCTAATATTGATTCTTACTATGAACATTAATAATTTTAGCTTACACTTATCAGACACATTTTATATGCCAGGCACTGTGCTAAGTATGTCACATAATCTATTTCATTCATTCTTTCAGCAACTTTATGATATTCAAAGGGGTTAAGTGAATCTGCCCACAGTCACACAACTCTCCATGACTACAGGTTACTTATACTTCTCCACAGTGTGACCACGACTGTTGGGCTAAGCTCAGCCAGGAGTTGGAGTGAAATTATCTTCACTATGTTTGTATTTTGCTGTGCCAAGCACCCCGTAAGGCTAAAAGACTTGCATTACCCATCTTAACTTGTTAGCCTTGAGAGGTGAAGAAGGTCTTTACACACAATGGGCACTTAAATCCATTTGAATGATGACTCTGCTGCCTTTATAACCTGACAGCGGTTAAAACTAGAGTCCAGCACTCTGGGCCCACTGGATAAATCCGTCAGCGTGATTGCTGATGGCTTGTTTCCTTTCATTTGCTGGAGTATTTATAGAAGAACTTTTAGCAAGCTCCAAAATGTAATACTCTCCAGAGATACTTTTTGGACCTTGAAACTATATCCTGTGATGAAAAAAAATTCCCCTGGATTTCAGATAAGGCTCAAATGCTGATTTGTAAGTGCCTCTCCGAGTACTCAGCTATACTTAGTTGAGTTTTGTGTTATTCCTGTCCAATTCTACCAATATTTTAAATAAGCTATTAACATATTTAAATAAATTCTGTCTAAAGTAAAAATTTAAAATCATCTAGCAATTTCATTGCCAAAAATAAGTTGTTGAATTACTTCAAACTCTTCTCGGAATCTGAGAGTCAAACAGGAAATTTAGAAACCATGTAGTCCAATACTGCTTTTTTAGAATAGGACAGAGGTGCAGCGAGGGGACTGAATTTGTCTGATGTCACAAAGCTAGTCTTTGTCCCAGTTATAAGTAAACAAATCAAACTCAATGACTATAATAGATGTTTTTGGATGTGGTTGTCCTTTTCCTGAATTTATTGCTTATTTTTGTATCTTCAATGCCTGGCATAATACAAGCACAATCCAAGTGCTCAAGAAATGTTTACTGAGTTAGATAATGTGTCAAAAACATGATCTATTTCCAGATAAAATATTTGCTTTTATCAGTTATTGATCCAAATCAGTTATTGATCCAAATAATTTTTAAAAATAAAAATGCACAAGCACAGAAAAGAAAAATTGCACCAGACAGAGTTAAACAGTCAAGGAAGACTTTATTCAAGACTATTGCAATAGGGGAAAGAAATTGAACTCAATTTCCCTAAAACAAAAGGTGGGAGAGTTTGTAAACACTGGAGTGAGCTAGTGTAAAAGTACTGGAGGGTGTTAGTGGGGGTGGGAGATGTAGGTCAGTGTGATTAGGCTTCTGTGCTTGCTAATCTGTGCTTATCAGAGTTAGGTGCACACCCCTCCACTCCCCCACCACCAGACTGAGAGGCAGAGACACACTGTCTTTCTTGATGACTACATTTCAAACACACAGCTCTCAGGTCTTTGAGAAAGACATTCCTGGGTTATAAAACTGGCAAGAGGCTCAAAGGGGCAGAGAAAGAATATATAACTGTAATTTTTCTAAAGTAAATGCTCTAAGAAAAGGGAGGTCAAAATAAACAACCAAATAATTCAAGATAATTTGCCAGTAGCTTCCAGATCGGAAGGACCCACCTAGTGTCCGGCACCATAGATCAAAAAGCTCCCACGCTAAGGTGCATCATTGTGAAATTTTATAATGTTAGGGGAAAAAAGAAGATCCCACAAGCTTCCAGAGAGGAATAAATAGGCTACATATAAAGAATGAAGAATCAGAATGACAGCAACATTTGAAGGTGAAAAGGCAGTGGAGCAATGCCTGAAAATTATG
This sequence comes from Daubentonia madagascariensis, assembly GCA_023783475.1. Lineage (NCBI taxonomy): Eukaryota > Metazoa > Chordata > Mammalia > Primates > Daubentoniidae > Daubentonia > Daubentonia madagascariensis. The sequence goes on along the minus strand of JAKFHU010001815.1, from coordinate 18,403,982 downwards.
AAGGAAAACTTTTTGAAGAAAATTATTTTCTGAAGGAGAATTTGTACCTACCCAAGCTATCATTTATAAGGGAAATTGGGATGAAGAGAGGTTCGGATGAGCAAAGTCCCTGAAATTTTACCAACCATTCAATTTTTCTCAAGAAGTTAATGTGTACCAGCAAAACAGGAGAATGAACCAAGACAGAGGAAGGCATGGGAAGTAGAAATAAAGAGATCCAACACAGGAAAGGGGAGCAAGACGTGCCCCAATGGACAGGGCAGGGTGATCCCCAGGTCCCAGGTATGCCCAGCGAGCGGGCAAGCTTAGACTGAGAAGGACTAAAGGATTTCCAGTCGTTTTCCTTGTGAAGATTAAAGTGGTAGAATACCTGAGAAGAGACTGAGATATCTGATGATGATTTGGGGCTTAAATTAAGGATAAGGTCATAGGAACCCAGAGACTGAATATACAGTCAGACAATGGCCAGACCATATATAAAAAAAGAGCTCTGACCCACAACCTGCAGCAACCAGCCCTATTAACCAACCCATTGTCTTCAGTAACCAGCCCAGGAAGCCAGCCAGCTATGGATCAGTGAGACTCGTAGGAAGTCAGACTGCTCTCTCTAGCAAATGGTCCAGAAAGGCAAACAATAGCCCCTATGACAATCAGCCTGAGCAGCCAGGATTTGACTAATAACTGACAAATTCTCTGAGTTTTGTTCCTACTTCCAACTTTGGACCAATCAGAGAAAACCAAATATGCCCCTTTAACCAATCACATGGGATGTCCCCCCCCCCCCGACCCCGGCACCCCACCACCGCTCCTAGTGAGCCGCCTCCAGCTTCCTGATGCCAACAGCTTCCAATCAGGGCACATCTGAAACCTCTTTTTTCCAGTCTTCCCCACTCCTCTGTCTGCCTTTGAGTTTCTGCCAAAATGCAAGTGATGGTGGCCAACTCCCTTGCTATCGCAAGCTTTGAATAATTAGCCTTTGTTTGTTCTCGTTGGTTGCTTTTTGTTTATTTCCACAAACCTAAGCGGAAAAAAAATTTTTTTAAGGCACAGAAAAGATAAAACAACAATAACCTACTATGTGACTTAGCTGTGAATAGCAAGTTCATAATCAATATAATGTAAGCGTTAAATACTAACCCATATTTTTCTTGTTTCCATGGAGTGGGTTGCAAGGTACATCTAGTCCATTGCACCGCAGGAAACAGAAGCCTCTAAAAGTCTTGTTTAAAAAAACTACATTATTTTGACATAATTTATATATAATAAAATGCATCCATTCAAGTGTAGAGTTTAATAATTTCGATACATGTATTCACCCATGTGACCACCACGACAATCAAGAACATTTCAGCACCCCCAATAGGTCCTTTGTGCCCCACTGCAGTCAGACCCCTCTATACACTCAGCCCCGGGCAACCACTGACCTGCTCTCTGTCCCTCTCGATTAGATTTCCCTACGAAGGAATTTCCTATGAATGAAAACATACAGAGTCACATCCTTCCCATTTACATCCTCACCAGTAATGTCTGTGGGCAGCAGTTGCTTCACGTCAACTCCAGTCAGTCTTGCCAGTCTTCTATATTGTAACTAATCTGGTGAGTGGGTAGAGGTCGTCTTGGTGGTTTGGTTTTGTTTTAGGGACACAGAGCAAGCTTTTGTTTTCAAGGGGTTCCCTGTCACGTAGACTTCCAGCTATTTCCTTTCCTGGAATGGGTGAGGAAGACCTGGCATGAGCAGACAATACATTTCAAGGTATTTTTTCCCAAGTGTGGAAGTTACTATGTACATGAAGTTACTATGGTTGGGTTTAAACGGGGAGCTTCTGGACTTGTTCCAATTTCAGGTGAGAGATGATCAAAGCATGGTTTCAGTGGTAAAGGTCCTGTGAATCTCTGGAGCCCGAATGATACTGCTCCCTATACCATGTAGTAACCATTTTCCTTTCATAATCTTCTTTTTCTCAAGTCAAGTTTATTGAGATGTAATTTACAAATGGTGATATTCACCTTTTTTAGGTGTACAGTTCAATAAAGTTTGACAAATGTATATAGTGTTATAACCACCACCACAATCAAAATATAGACTATTTTTATCACTCCAAAAAGTTCCCTTGTGGCCCTTTGTAGTCAATTCCCTCTGTCCACCTCCATCTACTAGCAACCATTGATCTGATTTGCCTTTTCTGGAATGTCACATAATTGGAAGTTTACCATATGTAGCCCTTTCAGATAGGTTTCTTTCAGTTTGCAATATGCATTTGAGATTCATCCATGCTGTGTATATCAGCAATTTGTTTCTTTTTTTTGCTAAGTAGTACAGTATTCCATTGTATGAATGTACTATGATTTGTTTATCCATTTATCTATTGATGGACATTTACATGATTTCTGTTTTGGGAAATTATGAATAAAGCTGATATAAAATTGCATGCATGAATAAAGTTGTCTGCATTTCTTTCTATAAATATATACTTTCAGTTTTCTTAAGTAAATATCTAAGAATGACAGTACTGGGTCAAATGGTATGTTGAACTTTCTAAAAAACTGCTGAACTGTCTTCTGAGGTCACTGTAAAATTTTGTATTCTCACCAGTAAGGTATGAAATTCCATTTGCTCTGCATCTTGTCTACACTGGTATTGTCAGTTTTAAAAATTTTAGCCATTCCAGTAAGTGTGTAATGATTTTCATTGTGGTCTTAATTTGCATTTTCCCAATGACTAATGATGTTGAGTATCTTTTTAAGTGCTTATTTTCTAACCATATCTCTTCAGTGAAGCATCTGTTAAAATTTTTCCCAATTTTTTGTTTTTGTTTTCATTGAGTTACAAGTGTTCTTTTTATACTCAGGATACAAGTCATTTTACGAAGATGTGTTTCGCAAATATTTTCTCCTAGTTTGTTGCTTGTTTATAAATTTTCTGTAGGGTATCTTTCAGAAGTTTGTAATTTTCCCACAGTACAATTTATCAATTCTTTTTTTATGGGTTGGGCTTCTTGTGTCTTAAGAAACCTTTGCCCATGTTCAATACCACAAGGATTTTCTCCTATGTTTTCCTTTAGAAGTTACACAGTTTTACATTTTACATTTAGGACTATGACCCAATTCAAGTTATGTTTTGTACATGGTATGGAGTAAGAATTGAGGTTATTTATTTACTTATTTATGCATTTGGATGTCCAGACTTTCTAGAACCATTTTTTTGAAACATCTTTCTCCATCAAATTACCTTGGCACCTTATCAAGTGAATTGATTATATATATGCAGGGCCTTGTTTCCCTCTTGCAATATGTTTATTACAGTAATGCTGGTCTCATAAAATGAATTGAAAAGTAATCTCTTCAATTTCTTGGAAGAGTTTGGGTAGAATTGGTATTCCTTCTTTCTTAAATGTTTGCTAGAATTCCTCAGTAAAGCCATACGGGCCAGGACTTCTCTTTGTGGAAAAGTTTTTAACTACAATTCAATTTCTTTAATAGATATAAGGGCTATTCGGGGTATCTGTTTCTTCTTGTATGAACTTTAGTAGTTTTATATTTCAAGGAATTTGTCCATTTAACCTCAGTTGTCAAATTTATTAGCATAGTATTTATTAGTATAAAGTATTTCATAATAATCCCTTACCCTTTCTAGTACTGCTTTAGTTCCATCTCACAAGTGTAGGAATGTTGTGTTTTCACTTTCACTTGGTTCAAAATACTTTGTAATTTATCTTTCGATGTCTTCTTTGAACCATGTGTTACTTAAAATTGTGTTATTTAGTTTCCAAATATTTGAAGATTTTCCCAGATCACTTTCTGTTACGGATTTTTAATTTAATTCCATTTTGGTCAGAGAATATATTTTGTAAGACTTGAACCCTTTTATATTTTTTGAGACTTGCTTTATCTCCCCAGAATATGGTCTGTCTTAGTAAATGTTCTGTGTGTACTTGAGAAGAAAGAGTACTCTGCTGCCGTCCAGTGAAGTGTTCTATAACAGTCAATTAGGTCAATTTGGTTGATAGAGTTGTTTAAAACTTCTAGACCCTTTCTGATTTTGTGTTTACTTGTTTGAGAGCACATTGAGTAGGGGTGTTGAACTCTCTGATTATAATTGTAGATTGTCTATTTCTCCTTGCCATATTTTCAGTTCTGTTCTATGTATTTTGAAGATCTATTATTAGTTGCATAAACATTTAGGATTGTTATGTTCTTTTGATTAATTAGCCATTATCATTAAGAAATAAACTTTTTGTCTCTGGCAATATTCTGTGCTGTGAAATGTATTTTGTTTGATATTAATATAGAAACAAATTTTTTCTTATTTATTTATTTTTAGTGTTGGTATGACATGTCTTGTTTTATCTTTTTTACTTCTAATCTATTTGTTTTTAGTGTGTAAAGTGAGTTTCTTATAGGCATCATATAGTTGAGTCTTTCCTTTTTAATCCAATTTGACAATCTCTATCTTTTAATCAGATTATTTAAACCATTTACATTTAATATGATTGTTGATCCTTATGAAGTTTTCTGGAGCTCTCTCCATGTACTGCCCCATACCCTTCAGTACTTTGTCCCACAAGTTCTAGCCAACTCAGCCTCCCCAAAATTGAATCTCTGTCTCATCCAGTAAAGTGAGATTACCATGCTCTACATGGGATCTTTCCAAGATTCATGATCCAGAATGTGCCTCCAAGCAGATAGCTGGGTTCCACTCATTTGTCTCCATTCTCTCAGGGATCACAGTCCTGTGCTGCCTGTTATCTAATACCCCAAAACTGTTCCTCATATATTTTGTCCAGTTTTCTAGCAATTTATGGTGGCAAGGGTAAATCAAGTCCCAGTTATTCAATCATGGCTAGAGTGTACATCTCCCTCAAAAGCTTTTTAAATTAATAAATTATTTAAAAACTCTTGACCTAGATGCTGCCAAATACTGGCTATAAAATAATATAAATTGACATACATATATCAATTTAATAGAAAATGATATAAATGTGGCAGCATAATATCTACCTTGCTGTGACCCCTCATTTACTACCCATATCCTAGCATTGGATTCTCTCTCAATGTAATGGGAATTGGCCTCTTCTTATCCTTTGCACCTTTCTGTAGTGAAAATCATGATGCAGATGTGTATACCCCCAAATACCCCACTCTCAGGTCAAGCTTTTTCAATGTGACAGAAATGATTTTAATTATAAAAGTAAGGGGGGCCAGATGCAATGGCTTACGCCTGTAATCCCAGCACTTTGAGAGGCCAGAGGATCACTTGAGGCCAGGAGTTTGAGGCCAGTGAGCTGTGATTGTGCCACTGTGCTCCAGCCTGGGTGACAGAGAGTGAGATCCTGTCTCTAAAAAATAAAAAATAAATTATAAATATAAGAGTAGACTGGTAAAAATCACAGTCCGGGACTTATAATGTCCCAGCCCTGCAGATAATAGTTTTGCTTGAACTGCTTTGGTGGGATGTAGCTGTCCCCTCATGTTCACATTGTTTTGGGATTGGTGTCCTTTACTGCTAGTTCCTGAGAAGTCTATATTCTCTTTCAATCTAGAAAGAGCCGGGAAAGATTTGTTTTTCACAGAGGACAAATGATTTCTGCTTTATGCACTTCATTTGATATGTTTTTTCTTCCCCAACATCATTCTCTTCTTCGTCATTATCATTATTATTTTAATAGCAATTATTTTTTAAATTAAAAATTTGTTTAATCCTTATGATTTAGAGACTACATTATATTATTATATACTTATAATTAATACAACAATTTTATAAGGAAATTAATGACTAACTGCTACTGTCTAAAAAGTGAAATTAAACTACATAATGTTAAAAATTTTGCCCAAGATCAGGTAAATATTAATAACAGAGCTAAGACTAAAGTCCAGATTTTCTGATTCCAAATCCCACGTTTTTTTCACCATGCTACAATATCTTTCCTCCAGTTCCTCTCTTACTTAGAGGTCAAATTTTTTTTCTCAACTAGCTTGCCTTCAAAGTTCATGTTTGATGTAACTTTTAAAAAAATTTTCAGAACCTTTCAACCATCCTGGAGTAACAGAGCAGTATCCCTTCTATAAACATGTTAGGAGAAGCCCTTTCTAAAGAAGGTTCATAATATAAATGTTTGTTGTCAACACTTCTGTCTTGATGACAGGTAAGCCTCTTAAAAGCCATTTATAAGTCCATTTGTTTGTGAATCCAAAGCATTACTTTTGAGTCAATTAATGTATCCATATCTGTGTAAAGTGAGGTTTCTCCAGAGAACCTAACTAGGCATTAGTAGCATTAGTTCAGAATTTCTTACTTTCTTGGCTCTCTCCTTATGCCTCTAGTCACTCTTCCTGCTTTGTACTTTTTAGACATGATGGAGTTAATAATGTTAATAAACTAACTCAAAAAACAAACACAATCTGGCTTGCAGATGTGCATGTGTTTCATCTGCACAGCTAAAATATGAATAAGCTGCCAAATTAAAAAACCAAGAGTGTTCACATAAAAATCAGAATTTTCATATGAATTTTTACACTGTGTTGAAAAGTCAGAATATCTTGCAAAAGCAGGCCCTCAATCTCTCATGGTGACAATGGTCTAGACCTGAGATCTGGCTGCCCTCTTTTGATCAGTATACGCTCCACCGTCTGCCACAAGGTTTACTCCCTTTTGTCTTACACATCTTTCACTTCATTCATTTACTTTACCTGCCTGAGTTTATGATTCTGGCCACAGAATAAAATGTCTGTGTACAATCATGGTGCCACCTGTTGGGGAAGAGTAGAAATGGTGGGCTTTTCCTTTGAAAAGGAGCTTTGTTCATCTGTAGGAACGGTTGCGAGTTGAAAGTTTGTAAATAGAGAAGCACTATTTTTATGAAGCATGAATTTGTAGCAGTATAATTACTCCCCACATATCACATACTTATGCACCTGCAATGGACTATAATTCATCTCCTGACCTTGACAGGCCTTGCAGGAGATTTGAGTATGTGTGTATGTGTGTGCGTGTGCACATGCACGGTGGAATGTAGAAGTGGAAAGTTAGCAGCCTGCTTCCCTTGAAAACTCTTCTTGGAGACCTAGCATTGTAGGAATTTGTTCGTCTGGATTTTTGGAAGAGGTCCCACCTTTTCTGAAGTGTGTTGAACATGACTTCTCATCACATAGCAGAAAGAGCATGACCTTTGGAACCAGAAAACCTTGGGAACAGCCTTATTTCTACCATCTACTGACTATTTGATTTGAAGCAAGCTACCAAATTTTTGTGGTCTTTGGTTTTCTCGTCTAAGAATCAGGATAATAACAACTGTGCAATTTAGCAAGGTAGTTGTGATATAATGTATGTCAGAGCCCCATGTAAATCCCACTGTACTTGGTCATGGCATATTATTCTAGAAACAGAGATGGTGAAAGATATAAGTTATGCCACAGACCATGTTGATTCACCTAATGCTTCAGGCTGGGAGTTTGAAACACGTTCTATTAATTCAGAAAATTCATTTTTTAAATTTAACAGAAGTTAATACATTTTAAAAACAGCTCTCTCACAGAGTTTCCATACCAAAATGTAATTTGGTCAAGTGTGGTAAGATTACATCCACAGCTCTGCTGCTGTAACATCTCTCAGCACTGGGCAGACCTTCTGCGTGGAATATAACTGGTCTTCAAGTTGAAGGGACAATAGCAGTAAAGCTTTGCCCTGTGCTTCTGCTCTCCTCTCACCGTAGATGCCTTTCCTTGGAGTGCTCAGCCACATGTTGTGCTTCAGTATCACATTCTTGCAGATGACTCTTTTCATGACTTCTCCCCAAGATAAGAGATACTTTAATTTGGATTTCCCTTAATCATCTCACAATTCATGAATTCAAAACCCGACTCATTTTCTTTCCCAAATAGAGTATCTTCTAAAGTCTCCTCTTTATCGGTGGCATCATATTCACTCAGTTCCATATAATGTAGAAACCAGTGATCCAGGTATCCAGGTATTCAGTGACTACCATGGGCACAGCTGCCAGGTTCTGAGTAACCCATGACCCAGTCTCCTCTTTTACTCCTTGCATCCGGCCTTGATAGATCTTTTTCAATACCATTTATATCTCTCCTTCCTTTTCCATTTCACTTATACCAAGTTAGTCTAAGGCCTCCTTACTACCACTTGAAGCATAATGGAAGACCTTTAGTTTATCCTGCTTCTCATCCAGCCTAAGTTTCCTGAAACCTCGCTCTTTGTCAAAACCTTTCAGTGGTTTCCCATAGACTTCTCCATTAAGTCTGAAAACTACTGCCTGTCTTAAAGCTTTCCGTATTCCAACTTTACTTCTTCATTTTGTTGCATTTCTTACCAGTCAAACCCTCTACTCCTCCGGCCTAATCTTGGTATACATGCCCACCACACTCTGCTTCGATATTTTCCCTACATGCACACTCTTCCTCTGTGTCTATTCAAGTCCAGCAAGACCTCGTAGGTCTAGTCATCTGCCACCTTCTTGCTAAGACTTGTCTGACTATCCCTTCCTATACTTGATTCCCTCTTCTTGAACTTCTACAAAAGTAGCAATTTACGCCATGCAATTATCACACTTGTTTATCTGTGCTTCTTGTTCACAGTTATTCATGAGTGTATTCATCTTCAACTAAACCATAAACTCCTTGAGGAGAGATATCATGTCATACTGAGTCTCTGTCTCATCGAGTTCCCTGCATGTGGCAAATATTGATTGAAGGAAAAATTGAATGTCTTGTTGATTTATTAGAAAAGTGAATTGAATATTAGATTTATTAGATTTTGACAAGGCTTAATTTACTTTTTTATATATATATCTCTCCTTCTTGAGCAGGTATTTACATTCTTTAATAAGCTGAAGAGAAGAAATGTTGTAATCTACTTTTAAAGTAAAAATTTGGACTCAAGATGATGAGTGCAGAATGTACTTTAAAAAGCAAGGGGACAGGATATTTGAAATCAGGCCTGTTCTAAAAAAAATCTAAGATATTTGGAAAAAATATCATTAGATCTCCTATATTCATCATATTTCTAATACTTAAGTACTGCTAGCCCCAAGAAAGGACATCGGGATGATATTGGCTGTAGAAACGGACAATGGGATAGATGGCCCAAAGAAAGTGACAGGAACCTTCCGCCCACACAAGTACCATGTCATTTTTCCATGAACTGGGCCTGCAGTGATTAAGTATGTGTACTTGAGAATGCTTCCAAAGGTTTGAGCAATCCATCTGGCAAAGGCGTTTGACACTATGGGATTTGTTATTGTGGTGCTATGCCAGCACCAAGACTTATTTAATTGCCTTAGTCATCAGGCAGCAAGCAGTGCCACTAATCTTGGATCTTACTGAGCGGTGTCTGGCTTGTGTGCTTGAAAGACCAAACAAACAAAGCCAAACAACCACAAAATTCTCCCACATTTGAGTCTTAGGTCTGGAGGTTCCGACCCCAGCTCCCAACCAGTGCTGCAGTAAAATGGTAAGGATCAACCGTATGCAAAAGAGGCATAATTGACGTCAAAATGACAAGCGTTGAAGGCTTCCAAAAGGTTTGTCCACCCAGAACATAATTGCCCTGTCACAAAATTAAAGTATTTTCTGTCTGTTTGAGCAATGTCTCCAAGAAGCCCCAGTTTAAATACAAATATATTACTTGGACTAGTTCCCTGTTAACCCCTTAGCTCTCTGCTTACATCCATAAGAACTAGCTAGCTTCTTTGGGTTGGATGCTGAGGGAATTGAAGTCAGGTGGGTTGATTGTTTTGATGTGTTCAAAAATGCAAAGGCTATGAGCATGGGATACTGTGGCTAGGAACAGTAGATTCAGAAAGATGTGTCATGAGAAACTAGCCATCACAATGGGGACAAGAGAAGATGGAAGAGAAGAAAACTTCCTACGTAATGGTTTTGCCTAATCTGACCTGACATTCAAACCTTCACATACCAGAGATCATTAGGCTAGAGCCCAGTCATTACTCTGTGAAGCCCTTTAACTTAGCCAGTTGACACATTAGAAACCTTCTCAAAACTTCCTCTCAACTCTAAAATTTCAGCCAAGAAAAAAGAATTTAAAAGGCGAGGCAGAGAAGATAAAAAACAGACATTCTGTTTCCAAAAAATCAACTTCCTTCTTTCTTTTGAAAATCTCCCTTTCTGTAAAATGTTGCACTATTGTGGGAGATTTTATCTTTCTACCTTAATACCCCCTGGAGTCCTTCTTGCACTCTTTTGTGATATCTCTAGGATAAAATAATCCCAAAACAACCGAACTTCTTGTTGCCTATTGCAGGAGAAGTAAAAAAGCATTTAGAAGTAACTGAGGACAGTATAAGATGGAGACTAATGCGGGTGGCAGCCTCCCACAGGAGGGACAATTGTCTAGAAGGAGTATGTGGGGCTCTGGTGGGAAACATGAGGGGACAGGACACACCATGAGCCCCAACGAGTGATTCTCTAGGAACACAGACCTCTGATTTAAGAGACATAGTTTCAATATCATTTGAGTATAATATTTTGGTTTACTCTAATGGGCACACAGTTGTTGGTTAAAATATCAGATATTGTAAAATTAATTATGATATAAAATAAATGCTCCCACCCCCCCCACGCCTTTTAAGCTGCCACTTGTCTGTCTTACGAGAACATTGGCTTTTCTGTTTTATTGACTCTGATAGGAAAATATCACTGAAAGATTACAAATATAATTCACATGCCTGTTCATTTGTTTAAGTGGAAATCAAGGCAAACTTCATTTATTAGCAAAATAAACCAAGGAATTATTTCTTCACAAAAATAACCTTTTGGATGCCTAGATTACATTAATAGGGAAGACGGAGAAGGGGAGAAGAAGACTCTTTCTAGCTTGTGTCCTCTAGAGCATTCTTCTGGCCGCTGTGATGCACTGATCTGTCACATCCAATGCAGGTTGGACCACCTTAGCGCCTTCTGCCGAGTCCAGAGAACTGCAGACTGATTGCAGCTGGTACACAATGGAGTCACTGGCTTATCTGGCCAGAGCTTATGAAAAGCCTCAGTCTGGATCTCCACGATTTTTCCCTCAAAATGATCCCCTAGAGCTGCCACTCTGACGATACCAAAAGGTCTTGAAAAGGAGAGGACTTGGAACATTATAGGATCATATAAGTGCTTCCTTTGCAACTCATCCTTTGCCTTGGCAGGCACGCAGCCTCAAGTTCAGTTCAGGACTTGCAACGACCAAGAGACAGAGTAGATTTGGCTCCATGGACCTGGAGTGGATTCCTGGCCGAAAACCCAGGGCACTGACTTGAGTGGTCAGGTTTCCAAAATACAAAAGGAAACAGCCAGGGGAAAGGAGAAAGAAAGCGGGGTGTGTGTGCGCGTGTGTGTGTGCACATGCGTGTGAGCACGCGGGTGGGAAAGGAGAGTGCAACACAACAGGTTAGGAACCATGCCTAGCCCCGCACACTGAATTTCCCCCCAATTCCCTGTGCCAGACGTTTCTTGTTCGCCGCTCCAGGGTCGCTCTCCACCCTTCTCTTTCGTGACCTTGCCCCAGGAAGCTGACCTCTATGATCAGTAAGGAGTTTCCGTGGACTCACTGGCTGGTGTTCTGAAAGCTGGAAGAGAGTGAGGTTGTAGTTGGCAGGGGTCACCTGTGTCCTCCTACGAAAGCCACAGCTTGTACCAGGTGGCTTCTCCACGTGACCCTCTCTGCATTCCGATAACTCCGCTCCCATTTTGTCCTTCAGACCTAGGGGTGCTAATGATGATAGTAGATCCTTGCTGTTGCCCGTTTGGGGATCCTGCCACTACTCTTTGTTGGTTCCCCTAAGCCCTGCCCACACCTCTGTAAATAAGGCCTTTATTAAACTCTCCCCAAATCAAATTGTTTGAGTATGCCATCGGTTTCCCATCAAGACTTGGACAGATATATCCTATAAATACAGGAGTTTTTTAAAAGGAGGTGATGGAGATTGAGCTTGGGAAAGGCAGGTTAAAATCATAGTGACATTGATCCCTAATCTAGAGCTACAGATGGCATTGGAACAGGTCCATCCTTTCATCTCTACACCTGAACGAATAGAAAAAAGCAGTGAACTAGGAGTCAGAAGACTTAGGATCTAGTCTGGAATTTACCCCACACTAGCTACATGGCCTTGGTCAATTAATTTAACTTTTGTAGGACTCAGTTTTCTCATTTATGTAATGGAAATAATCTGCTCAACATACTTCACAGCACTGTTAGGAGATTCGAATATCATAATGCTTTGAAAAAAGGCTGCTCCATACTTACCTATTATAAAAGTCCAGTATGTTTTTCCAGGCCTGGCAGTAATATCAGCGTCTTTGACAATTTCCCCAAGTCTCCCAGGAAGAATTAATTCTCCTTCCTCTGTTTTCTCATAACTTGAACTATTTTGCACAGAGACTATCTATCTTGCACAGAGAACAGAGAAGCCGTGGAAACCTGGGACTTAGCGTGGACGTTTTGGAGCCCACGAAACACAGTTGAGGAGGCTGAGGAAGCAGCCCTGTGGAGGGACAAGAGGGGAGGAGGCAAGCAGGGAGGAGGCAAGAGGGGAGGAGGCAAGCAGGGAGAAGTCGCCATAAGAGCTGCGCTGCCACTGGCAAATGGAAATCCTATTCCTGGGAGCTTTGCAGATGCAAAAAGGAAGGGTTTTATTTTGCTGTCAACCTTAGATTCTGTGACACTTCTCAGAGTCCTTCTAAATCCCCTCTGTAGTTGAGCTAACTTCAGTGGGTTTCTATTTCTTGGCAATCCAGTGAGCTCTGATTGGAGAGCTGCTCTTAGTTACCTTTCACGGTCCTGGCAGGGCTGCTGAGACAGGCAGTGAGGGAAGCCAGATTTATGCCACCTTGGCTACTGGGGGCCTGCTATGGCAGCTTTCCACGCATCAGATATGGTTTATGGCTTGACATATTTCTTGTATTCATGGACTTTCTTCTTACTCATGAGGTTTCCACAGCTTGCATTGAACCGTCTTTCTTTCCTGTCTGCTGAGCGGATGTTCCCTCTCCTTTGCCATCAAGTGTCACAATCATTTCGTTGTTGGCCACTTTATTCCCATGTCATTGTTCCTTCTCTCTATAGGTTCTTGCATGCCATACAACTTCTGATACCTCACAAGTTTCCTGGGAACAAAACAGAATAAGGAGAATAAATAAAAAATGAAGCCTTTAGGGCCGGGCGCGGTGGCTCACGCCTGTAATCCTAGCACTCTGGGAGGCCGAGGTAGGAGGATCACTTGAGCTCAGGAGTTCGAGACCAACCTGAGCAAGAGTGAGACCCTGTCTCTAAAAAAAAAAAAAAAAAAAAAATGAAGCCTTTAAGCAAGAATTACTGCAGGCCAATCCTAAGCTTGGGGGCCCTCCAGTCTCAATCTTGCCTCCCTGATCTGAGTTAGGGCCTGTCCTTGCTGGGGGTTCTTGGTTGACGTGGTTCCAATGGGCACTCCCTTATTGACTTGCCTCTAGGGTCTGAGGATGGGGAACCTTAAACCACGTCCCAGGGCAGTTGAAGAACTACCTGAATTCCTCCACGGCTTAGAACCAACCAGTGCTTTCTCAGTTCTTAAGATGGGAAAGTTTCCAGCACCGTTCTAGCACCTGGAGATACTCAGAACCAGAACGCACCATACAGCTGATATGATAAATGTCATATCAGCTCTCCGTAGCAGGGCTTTGAGAAGTGCTAAAGCAGAGAGGGGAAAGCAGGAACGTACAAGAGGAAGAGGAGAAAAATGGGGCTTAGAAGCAGATGTGCTACATTATTGTTGTGAAAAGTCTTACTTTTTAGAAACCATCTTGTTTATAAAGTAGTTTCCAAGGGAAAATCACATCTTTGAATTACAGTTTAAGTGCTTGCATTCTGCTTTTAGGAACTTTATGCTAATGGATTTCATTAAATAACTACCCATAATAATAGATTTACTTCATGTTTGATTAATTATTAAGGAAATGAAGTAACATCCAGTTATAGAGTGCACTAATAGCCTTTATAAATATTGCAAGTTGCAAACTTTCTGGGAGAAGTGGTCTTTTAAAATTTTTCTTTCTTTCTTTTTCTTTATAATGACTTTCACAATAAAAATGATAGTATAGGAGAAATATTGACAGTATGACCAACAACTTGGCTTTGCTTTAAAGGATCACAACTGATCATCAGAGGTTATGCAACAGCACTTGAGAGAGGGAAAAACCAAAGTAGGAAATCTAAATTCTTCGGCCAGATGTCCCGTGTGCTCCCACCAGACCCCTCTCACCATCTCGCTCCCCTATCTGTGATCGGGAATTCATTGCAGGCAGCTGTGTTGTCCTTCAGTACACGGGCAAGCAACTATTCTTTGACCCTCAGAGTGATGAATATCACCTCCAGTTACAAAGGGGTTTGCTCCTTGCTATAAAGTGAGAATCCAAACCTTGAACTTCATTAAAATCCTTATTGCAAAAACAGTAAGTGATAAAATACAGTTCAATGTCACTGTTTAAAAAAAAAAGAATATAGGCATCTTAAAAAAGAGGTAATGACAAACACATTTAACCTGTTGGTGCCTATTGAGCTATAAATCAAGTCCTGAGATCTCAGAGCCCAGGGGTAACCGTGGGAGCTCAGGCAAGGATGCTTGGAATCACATTCTGGCTATATCACAAATTAAGCATTGACTTAAGGCGATTATTCAGTATCTCTGAGCCTGTTCCCTTATCTGCAAAAAAAAAAAAAAAAAAAAAAGGAGAGTGATAGTATCGTTTTTCAGGGTTTTTATGGAAATTGAAATAGATGTTTTGTAAAAATAAAATGCTTACTGCAATGACCGGCACACAGGAAGCCAATGGTTTGCTGGTAGACATACTGCCGCACATGTGACCATATATTGCAGTTCATATGAAGCACCCTGAGCTCCCTAAGTTATGAAATCTAAATAATGAGATGTCGTACTTATGTGAATAGTTCATCTCCTCTCTGTCCTGAAGGCCACCTCACAGCAACCAAATCACAATCTGCCCTGAGCCTGGGCCAGTGGCCTGGGAAGGGGATGATTCGATCCACCCACTGGGGGTGAGACAAGTTTTGCACTTTTTGTTGCCAGTTTTTCTCTGTTTTTTGCCACTCTGCAGTTCATTTCACTCCATCCAGGCCTATCTCCTTTACTTTTCTCTGTCTTCCCCTTTCTACTTAATCTATTCATTACCCTCCAATTTCCTAATGATGGTTTGGAAGCATAAGAATAGTACTAAGTATGATTGTTTTAGAGAAAAACTGGGTACTGATGCAACAAAACACAATGCCATCATCTTACAAATTCTTTAAAAGGACCAAACTAAACTCTCTGGATTATTGCAAAAGTCTCCATCTCTCTTTTTTTCCTCCTATCCCCAAGGTCTCTCTTTTTCCTTAATTAATAACCTTTTTTCTTCAGACATCAATATGCCAGACAAAATAAAACACTTAAAACCTAATTCCTTAAAGGACTATTGGGTTTATTCTCTGTTTTATCTATTTCTTCTGCAGCTTTCATCCTTTGATTCAATAAAAACATAGTGAGAACTAATGGGTCAGGGGAATGTCAATATGTCCTGCAGTCATTGAGCTGAGCCACCTCAAGGAACTCACAGTCTTGTAGGAAAGACAGACACTGCCAGTTCAGAATGACAAGTTCTTTAGTAAAAGTTGTGCTGAAAACTAGTGAAGGGCTAGTGGATACCAGGTGCAGTGGGTTATAACTTTTCTTTTTTAAGAAAAGTATTTTCAAAGTCTCCTTTGAGATGGGTTTATGGATTGGAAACCATATGTGAAATGTGAGCTGGATTAGAGAAATGTTAGATAGTTTTGCAGCTGACTGGCTAACTAGACCCAAAGGATATTAATGTATAGTAAGGATAACCTGAATAGATTTCTAGTGGTGGACCACAGGGCTCTGAGGCCTTGTCTTATTTAGTTTTTGTATTAATGGTTTAAATAAATCCACAGAAGGCATACTCATAAATGTATGCAGAAGATACACACCTGCCAGAAACAACTGATTCAAAAGATGTTGGAATCAGGATTTAAAGTGATCTCAATATGTTGAGACATTGCATCAGAATAACTCAGATCCAACTTAAAAGGGAGGAAGTCTTCATTTATGATTGCACCCTTGTGTCCTTCCAGTGAATATTATTATTTGTGCTAGGTATGTGAATTTCTTTTCCAGCAACCAAGGGATCACAAACTAAGACAACTGATGACCTTACCTTCTCAGGGGGCCTCATGTCAGGGGAAGTGTGGCACTACTAGGGAGAAATGAGGGGAGCATGTCTGGACTCTAGGCCATGGTCTGCTCTCTCACAACATAGGCAACGGAGGTGTGCTGATTAATTTTAAGTTGAAAGTGACATAAATAAAACTCAAAAATGAAAAAGAACATGCATTGGTTACTATACTTACAAATTCTGGAGCTAAACTTACTTCCGGCATAGCTGAAGCCAAGTGCTCAATGCAGGCAGGAATCTGCCTCTCTCAATCTCTTGACCTTTGTCTCCTGTGTGTTATATTCATTCTTAGGCAGATTCTCCCCAAATTATAGTGAGCATAACCCTCACCTATGACCTCCATTCTACTAACTTAGCAGAATGAGAACCCCATCGGAATGAAAACTCCTTTCCCACTAGTTCTGGCGGAGTCTTGGGGGGGGGGTTGGATCCACCTGGCTTAGGGTGGGGTGGCCAGATGTAGGTCCTGGTTTGGAGGGTGCAGTGGCAGCAGATAAGATTATTTCTATCTAAGCCACATGAGATAGGTTCCTACGTGAAAGAGGAATCCTGTGAATAAAAGCAGAGGGAAATGGATACTAGACAGGCAAGCACAACAGACGTCCACCCTGGAGGTAATATTCCCATTGCACTATTCATGATAATAATCAAGAAGACCGGATGAGAAATGTTCAGAAGAGCTGGAGGCAGGAACATGAAGGGGAGGTGTAAGAGCTGTTTTAAAACTTGGGAAGAGTACACAGTTTTAAAACTTGGGAAGAGTAAACAATTTTCATGGAAAAGAGGGCACCAACTTGGTTTCTTATGTTCAGAGGACAGACATGAGAGCATTGGGTAGAAGATTCTGGAAGGCTGATTTTAGTTCAATATGTGAAAAAACTTTATAATGACTCAAGTTGTCTGACGATGGTCCGGGCACTGTCTCCGCAAAGACAGGAACTGAACAGGAACTCTTGCTGACAAAGAATCTCTCACTGGGTGAGAAGCTGAATCAGATGACCTTAAGATACCTATTTTATCTTTAAGGTCCTCTCATTCTTCAATCTTTAAGTGATACTGCAAACATCCACTGCACTACACAGACAGCCTCATTGGAGTCTGGCTACTGCAAGCTACCAAAGCCCAAGGAAATTTGAACCCTGTGACTAAGTTGCTTATGAGTGTCAGGTGTGGGGACCAGATATGCTTATGATGTCCATGTACACATGGGTACATGTCAGCGTTGGTATAAATGTAATCTTTATTCAAGCACTTCTTGTTGTTGGAAAGGCCAGGTCGCTTCTGGGGAGTTGTTTGTGTATTTCCTGACTTCAGTTTAAGCACGAAGTCGTCTCAGAAATGTACCCTATGACCTGACCTGGAGGTTTCTATTTACAAACACTCTGATCACATTATGACTGAAGGAAGTTGGTTAAGAGGAAGAAAGATTAGGTTTATGGTCTGCTAAGAGCAGATCTGGCAAGCTTAGAAAATTCAATAATGAATGTTTCTCTAACTCACTTTATAGTCTCTGAATGATGGTAATGATGATGATGATAATGATTATAATTTCAATTTATTGAGTACTCAGTCCTATTAATAGCTACCATTTATTGCCATCACTAAAAATAGCTGATAGCAAGTACCAGAAACAATTCTAACTACTCTATAAGTATTATCTCATTTAAAACTCATAAGCTCACTATGAAGCAGGTACTATAATTACTGTCATGTTACAGATGAGCAGATGGAGGCACAGAGTTTAATAACTTGCCCAAGGGTATATAGTTGTAAGTAGCAATACTAGGATGTGCCAAAAATGTTTTCATATGTGTTATCTTCTTTAAATTATACAACAACCCTATGAAGAAAGTATAAATAGTTGGAAATAGATATCAAGAAGTTACTTGTCCAAGGTCATGTCACCCTGCTAGCAAGTAGCAAATCAGAATTTGAGTCAATCTGCCTCTAAAACTTGTGTTTTACTGCCTCTTGTATCCCCCAATTTAGAACATCCAATACAGCCCTCTCTGGAGTGGTCCTGCCCCCTGGTGTGAACTACTCTCTTTTCTTTGGGGCAGATTCTCCCACACTGGCCCCTGCTGGTCTGGAGCACAGCTGGTGGCATCAAGCACTCACTGAGCATGGTGACATTACTCTAGGGAGTTTAAACAACATGCCGACGCCTGAGGTCTATAGATAATTCTGATTCTGTAGGTCGGGGAAAAGTCCAGAAATCTGCATTTTATACATTAATGTTAGGATGTGACAAGGAGGAAGAGGAACAGATGCTTTGTCTAGGGGGTTTCGATTGAGAAATACATGGCACTAGGAGATGCTTTGTCTACAGTAGAAGGAACATGTTGACCAGAAGGGGGGTTTCCAACAAAGAGCAGATGACATGTCAAGGGGCTGCCAAGGACTGAACAGATGTTTGGTCTCCAAGGGGGGTCTCCAAGGACTGACCAACCAAAAAGAGATAGGAAGGCCACAAAGAAGAGACATGAACAGGCCACAAAAGAGGGTCTTTGGAGCATGCATATAAGTAAGGTGACGGTATCCTCAAGTGACCTGCCCTCATTAACATAATAAAAATCACACCTACCTGAGCCGTGACTGTTTACAAATGCCATGGCCAACCCCGAAAATTGCCTTACAAAGTTAAAAATGGGGAGGGTTCCCAGTTCTGGAAATTCTCCACCCCTTCCCAAGAAAAACCATGAATATTCCACCCCGCACTTAACATAAAATTAGGGAATCAGGACAAAAGGGAAAATTTGTTAAACTCAGGGTCTTCTCCACTCGTGGGTGTTGACCCATTCCTTCTCTGGACTGTACTGTGCTTTAATAAACTTTGGCACTTTGCTTGCTTGCATCTGCTTGATCTGCTCATTTGCTCCGTCGATTTGGTACCAGTAACCATGCTTCGGTACTGGGAACCAAGAACCAGGGAACAGGACCTGACATCTGGTCCCCACACCTGACACTCCTAGATTCCAGAGAGTGTCAAGAAAATCCTCAGAGTATCTTGCCTGCTCTGTCTCCAGGTGGAATTTTCTTGGGGGAGACCACAGTTCTGTGACTCTTGGTCTCTGGGTTTTCAGGGACTCTCGCAAGAGTAGAGTTTCTTTACTTTTCTGCTGCCAGGGACCATTACGAGGAGCCAAGGGTCATCACCCAGGTGACGTGTCCCATTCCTGGAGCATATGTGTATGTAGCAATTCACAAGGATTCGGAGAGAGAAATGAAAAGCCAGCAACCATGACTTATGTTGGTAGAATGTCTTGTGCCTTGTGGCAAATCTGTTGCGTTTTTCATCTTCTTCAGAAGCAAGTGAAGCCTCTGGCTACCCAGGGGCCTCTATATCTTTAGAATTGATCTTTTGGTGGCTCTGAGGTGCTGAGCCATATTATGTAAATCAAGAATTCAAGAAACAAAATAACCTCCATAACTTATCCTGACTGATGTATATAACATCAGAAGAAATATATTTGCACATATAGGATCTCTACTAAAGAATGTGTTTAGAATCCCCTTTTGTCTGTCTGTTCTTTACATGTCTTACTCCAAGTTTTAATATACACTTCACAAATATTATTGTGCTGAATACGATGACTTTTCCCAGTGATTGTCCTGGAAACAGTCCTAAAATAGTGATCATGACCTGGGTTTTTGGTGGAGGGTCATCCCTGAAATGGTACCAGGGGTGGCCGGTCCTGAGCCCCGTCAGCACAGGAAATGGCCCTGCCAGTGTGGAGAATTGGACCAAGGTCATGACTGGGAAGCAACAAGCCAAGGGGCAAGAATAGAACAGAAATAATTAGAAATGAGCCTAACAATGAGGTCCCTAATAGATTTGCCAGAAACATACGACATCAGCTGCATTTTGTATTTGCATTTGTTTTTGTACTATCATTTTCATCCAGATAGAAAAAGCAAAGAAAACTTACATGCTCTTTGTAGTAGCTTTGCCCTCATGCCATCTCCACTCAGATGGTATCATTCCTGCCCAGGTCCCCTCCTTCTCCCGGCAAACGATTTTCTCAAAATGAAACTCAGTTCAGAACTTCAAAATGATGGAATAATCAAATACACAAAAATTTAGAGACTCAAGACAAATATAATCTTAGGTCTCCAGTGTTGCTGCACAAAGGTGAACTTCATCTGTTGTGTTATCAACTTCATTAATCTTGGCTGTTGCTTTCACAGGAGGTGGTCCAGGTCTCCGAGGCATTACCCATTACGTTACTTCTGAGGCCTGGCCAAGGACTTCAGAGAGCACAGAACACACGTTATTTGGTTCCTAGTGTCTAAAGAAGTGTGCCCCAGAACCATGAAGGAAGAGAGCTAAAAGATTTGCCTGGTGATTATTTATTTAGAATTAGTAACCAAGCTGAAAGACCCTCACAGACCCAGAGATGTTATAGATAAGTTTGCCAAGTTAGCTGAGAGACGAACAATATTTTATTAATTTAATCTCACTTTAAATAACTTGGTTCTTTGGTCAGTATACTGTGATACTTGGTTTTTTCAATATTTAATTCAAAGGGTCTAATAAAGCATTCTTTTTTTGCCTACAGGAGAAGTGATGTTGGTTTAATGGTGAAATAGCATAACAGAAATAAACCTGCTAAGTCATTTCTCAAAAACATGTAAGCCACTTGAGTTATATCAACCTGAAATTTCTCATAAAGCTTCCTGCTTGCCTGTGTCCACCTCTGTGGAGATACAGTTCTACTACATAGGAGCAATTGCCACTCCCTTCATGCTACCCCCTCCAAAATTAATTTATTTGCCTCATCTACGGGGAGGGTTGGCTGCAGAGTGGGACGAGACTTGATGAGCAAATAGAAACAAGGCACTCAAAGCTGCATTCCACGTGGTGCTCAGGACATGCTTTGGGATTGGACAGAATGGCTCAAAGGGACACAGTGGATTACAGAGTAACAGCGGATGTGCTGTGAATGAAAAGGAGAAATACAAGAGAGAAATGTCAAAATGTAGTTACACATGTTGGTTGCTCAATGAATCGAAATATATTCAAGTGCTGACTGTATGCTTGTGACCATGCTCAAAAGTCAGCATGGTGACATTTCCCTGGGGCGTTTAAATGATGCAAGGACTCCTGAGTCCTCCAGATAATTCTGATTACATAGGTCAGGGGAGAGAAGTCCAGAAATCTGCGTTTTATAATGACTATATGACTCTGATGTAAACAGTCAAGGAGACATTCTTCAAAATGCTGTTTTAGGCACCACTGGGGGTTAGTCTTAACCATGTTGGGTTTGGAATAGAAAAAATAATTTTATCATCCTATTTTGTGTGTGTGACTTGGCAATTAAGTTTATGATTTAATAAGTGATTATTTTATAGTACTATTTCTTTTTTTTTTCTTTTTTGCAATCACGACAAAAAATATTACCGGGTGAATCAGTTGTAAAAACCATGGAAAATAAGTACTTTTACAGAAATTAACAAATTTGAAAATGCATGTGAGAAAGATGGTCTTATACAGAGAATTCGTGAAGCTAGAATGTGGTAGTGGTGAGGGGTATTTAATGAATATCATGCCATGCCTGCACACAGAGAGGGCACCAGCACAGGCAGGGGCAGTAACTGCTTAGGAGTGAATAGGCTCTGATTTATTCTGAGGCAAAGCAGAAATCCCAGCTCAAGAGCCATGGCAAAGAATGAGCTTCAACCAGTGGTTTGCCTGCTGCTATGGCTGACTTTTATTGGCTCAGTCACAATTGTTTGTGCTTTCACCCCAAGGAAAGCAAATAATATTTAAATGTTTATTTACAAAGAATTTTCATCTAGATTATGAAATTAAAGCCTTAAACAGTTCTGTAAAATGAGTACTACTTCCCAATTATGTCAAAGAATCTCAGTTGTAACGAGGAGTTCCCATTCAAGCTAGAGTATACTGACTGCAAATTTAGTGTCTCTGGGAAATAGCTGTATATTAATTATTTAGGTCAATTTTTAAAATTGGGACGACCCACAGTAAGAGTTATTCTTAAGAGATTATTGCAGTAGCTTTTTGCTGGAATGGAAGTTTGCTTTGCAACAGAAATGGCTAATAATTTTGAAAATCAAGTTAACTGAGCCATTTGGATAATATTAAAAAGTATTTACCTAAACATATTTTAAAACTTCATTTCCTGGAATTCAAGTGTTAAATAACTACACTGTGGTAAACATATGAATGTAATTTTGCTAAAGAGTTAATTTTGTCCAGAAGCCATCAGATTGGTTAATTAGTAAAAGGATGATGTAGTCCTTGGGGAGAAAATATTTAAATTTGACACTTTAAAAACCTTTTTAAACATTCATTTTTTTAAACATTAATATTAAGCCTTTAAAATATTTAGAGAGAAAAAATTACAGGGCTGTAACACTA
The DNA here is from genome assembly GCA_023783475.1 of Daubentonia madagascariensis. Classification (NCBI taxonomy): domain Eukaryota; kingdom Metazoa; phylum Chordata; class Mammalia; order Primates; family Daubentoniidae; genus Daubentonia; species Daubentonia madagascariensis. Next base: position 18,381,364 of record JAKFHU010001815.1, on the reverse strand, counting down.
GGGAAGTTGCGTAAGTTTCTTTATCTGAGTTCAAAATAACTATCATGTAATTCCTATAGTCCATCCAACTCTGAAGTAAAATAATTACTATGAAATAAATGCAGGGACTTTGATAAATATAAAGTCCCTTTTAGGAGCAAAAGAATTTATTTTGACAACATTTTTATTTGCACTGCTTGTTCTAATAAAGGTAATTTTCATATTTCTTGAAATTATGAGGTTCTGACTTTTCTCCTTTATGGAACACATCTCTCAAATAAGGCAATAAAAAAGACTTACTGAGCCATCCTAAATTGTGTCAAGAACCTGAGATTACTGTAATTATTGAGTGAAAATAAAATAACATGCTTGAAAGCTCCTGGCACATAGTAGAGCCCTAATAATCAAGTAGTAAATTCTTCATAGAGCTGGAAATTTATGGAAAAAATCATTTATCTGGAAATTTTACTTTTGAAAATCTTAAAATTTGCTTAGTTCCAAACTTTGAACAAACATATATTATGTCCTTATGCATTTGAAAAGAACTTGTAACGACATGCTATTTTCCCACAGCAATGTAGTTCATGTGCCAAGGATTAACTGCAAGCATTGTTTATTTTGTCTTCATTAGTGACAGCTGACAAGAGACCCAGTTTTCCTAGCCTCAGGAGGAGTCAGCTTTGATTAACCTGCGATGCTTACTTCAATTTCAGCCAAATAGTGGCATCAAAGACACCACATGAATCAATGAAGTTTCTAAGTTCACATGGAGGCAGTAGCTAGGTTGCACAGGTACTCCATTTTTCCATAAAAAAATGCCAGATAATTCTATTGTATACAGAACTCTTAGCCCAGTTACTTTGTTCCATCATTGAAGCCTGAGAAAGGAAGTCTATATTGAAATGGAAAATTATAACTGATGACTAGTTTACTGATTGTTTTAATGTCTTTAGCAAAAACCATGTTAGTTCCCATTTGAGAAGTCTGTTTAAAATACAAATAAGCATGATCACATGTGTATTGAGAAGAGAAATAATTCCTAATGAACAGAAAAAGAATCACAGCAATTTTTCTTTGCCTAGATGATTGATTATAATCTGGATCAAAATCCTTGACTCTTGAGTTTTTCCAGCTGTATCAATGAATAATCACAATTAACATCTAAATAGCTTTAGGGTTTCTGCAGATTTCTTAATTTAAAAGATATTAACAGGGTATTGGGCAAGCAAAAATATTTATCCCTCTAATTTCAATCCTGTTAACAGCTATATATATTAAATTTAAATATCTCTTCGTAGTAAATCCATCCATCCATCCACTCACCCACTCATAATGGTCGTAGACACAATGAAGAGGTTGAGTAAAAAAATTCTTAAGAACTTTGGCAATAACAGATGTGAAAAATTAGAGATCATAGCTTGGTGCAAAAGAAAGCAAACTAAATATAGATCCCAGCCTGGGTCTCCTCCTTACTAGCTATGTCATTATAGAGATGATATTCTGACACCCAGCTATCTTATCTAAGATGGAAATGATAATACTGATCCCATTCACAAGGCTGTAATAAGGACAGATTGAAAAATGTGCATAAGCCCTTTGTAAACTGTTGAGAACTTTACATGTTAAGTTCACTATGTGATATAGGCTGCATGCTAGTTTTACTTAATTGAAAAAAATTACATCTGGAGATTCTGTTACGAAGAAGGGTGGAGTACAAAAGAGGCTGCATTTTACTGCCTCAAGAAGATTGATTCTTTTGCCTACAACAACAAAAAATAATAGTTTTTTCTTTTATTTCAAAATATATGATCCTTTTCTAATTACACCTAAGATTCTGATGTGTTCCCCTCCCCAATTCTCCTCCCCCTTTGACAATCTGCTCAAATGCAGTAAATTGTTCTTCAAAAGAATACTCGGTGACAGCTAAAGTTTTAGGGGCAGGCCTCCTAAAAGAAATGACACTCAAACTGAGCACTTTGGAAGAGAGAGAATGGTCTTCCAGAGTGAGTCTACAGCATAAGCAAAACCAGGGAGATGGCCAGAAGAGAGTGTACAGGGAAACATGGCTGTGAACATATCTTAAGACCATTTTAAAATATAACCTAAAAGATAACTTAACATTTAAAAATGGTTCTTTGTGAGAAGTCAGTTCAAGAGAGATTTTTGTTCTTCATGAATCCCAGTTTTTTATTTTACTCTTTTTCTTTATGAAGAAGGTGATCTAATTAAATCTATTACTTTGAAGGTCAAGATAAGGGTCAAAATGGCCACATATAAAGTCTTTTACAGGAATTCTATTCTTTCCTAACAGAAGGTAGCTTTAATTTGGCTGAATGTAATGGTAATTTTTTCTTTTCAGTAAGAGCTTTGGATAAAAAATAGTTATCCAACTCTTCTTTTGAAAAATGCTTCAGCCAGACTTTTAGAATCAAATGAAAATGACCTTTTTGGATACAAGCAGCAGAGTAATTCATGAAAGTGCTCTGTTTTAGAGCAGTGAACCACTAAGATGTACTTCGACAGAGTTTATTGTCAAGTTGGTAGAAAGGGAAGGACAATAAAATGCTTTCCTTTACTACTTCAAGTAAAGCAAATTTGTCATATCACCAGGCTAGATAGCATGAGATGGACAAAGCCTTACTAGTGACATTTGGGATATAAACTACTACCACACATGCAGATAGTATCCTTCAAATCTCTATGTTCAATATAAGTGCTAAATGTGTTCTTCCTCCTCTCTGGAAGATTCTAGGAGTGTCTGGCAAGAGGAGGCTGCTGAATGGAATCCAGAACCAAGCTAATCAACCCTCCTAAGTCAAAACAGTGCCTGAATGATGAGTCCCCAGGCAGATTTCAGGAATGTAGAACATTTGGTGAGTTTGTATATTGTACCAGGAGTCTCTTGTTTGCTTTGCAGGTTAAACCAAAGCCAAGAACTTCTCGGGCAGCCAGCAGCTCTTGGGTCCTGACACGGCTCTTTGAGAAGTCCACTGCCAGTCATTCGCTCACAAATGCACGTCAGAATCCTACTGTGTGCAACAAATTGTGCTGGGAGCTGGAGAAGACAAATGAGTCTAAACACACAAATCCTTGTCCTACAGGAGAGTTTAATTTGTATGGGAGACAGGCATACATACAAATAGATATAATGAAAGAAAAAAAAAAACAATGACATAAGGCACAATCACTCTATCTTTCAATAAATTTGACCCATAGTTGTCAGCCAGACACTCTGCTTGCCTTGCTACGGAGTTGAGACTTCATCTTGTGGGCACCGGAAGCCATTAAAATGTTTCAACAGGGACTAACATGTCAAGATTGTGCTTTAGAAGGGCCTGTCTATTGTAGAGTAACAAGATTAAAGTCAAAACAACCAAATAAAAGTTGTTTCATTAATCAAGGCAAGAGATGATAGGTCTGAACTAAGGCAGAAGAGTAGAAATGGAGAGAAGTCAACTGGTTTGAGGAAGCACCACTGGAGAACTTGGCCATTGATTAGATGCAAGGAAGGGGCAGAGGAGGGAAAAACCCTACTGCAGAAAGTTCACAGAAGAAGGGGTATGAGCCCATGTTTGCAGGAGATCTGGACATAACATTGGGAAATAAAACTAGTGTCCTGGTTCCAGTTAAGGCAAGAAGTGGAGAGAACTTTCAGTGAGAAGTTTAGGATCTACGGGAGTTTGCTTACTATACAAAGGCAATGTTTTCCACAATGGATCATTAATGGGTCAAGAAATCAATCTAATGGGTTTTGACCAGCATTATTTTTAATTTTTTAAGAAGCTTTGTTGGGATATAATTTACGCTTCATAATATTCACCTACTGTAAATATGATTCAGTGATTTTTAGTACATTTAGTTATATAACCATTACCACAATCCAGTATTAGGATATTTCCAACACCCCAAAAAGTTTCTTCGTGCCCATTTGCAGTTCATCTCTACTTCCATTCTTAGTCCTAGACAACCAATGATCTGCTTTCTATCTCCTTAAATTTGCCTTTTCTGGACATTTTGTATAAATGGAATCATACAATATGTAGTATTTAGTGTCTGGCTTCTTTCACTTAGCATAGTGTCTTTTGAGGTTCATTCATGTTGAGCATGTATCAATAGTTTGTTCCTTTTTATTGTTCAATAGTCCATTGTTTGGATATACCACATTATGTTATCCAGACACCAACTGACAGACATTTGGATTGTTTCAGTTTGGGGCTAATTTAAATAATGCTGCTATGAACATTTATGTGTAAGTGTTTGCATAGAAATATGTTTTTATTTCTCTTGGCTGTTTCCCTAGGACTGGAATTGCTGTGTCATATGAAAAGTTTATATTTAACATTTTAAGAAGCTGCTGAATTATTTTTCAAAGTGGCTGTACCATTTTACATTCCCACCACGAATGTATGACTGCTTTAGCTGCTCCACACCGTCTAGTTGGTATTGTTAGACTTTCTGATTATAGCTCTTCTAGTGGGTATGTAGTGGTATCTCATTGTGGTTCCAATTTCCCTCCTGACTAATGTGATTGAGCACATTTTCATATGCTTATTCACCACTCATATATCTTCAAATCTTTTGTGCATTTTGTAATTGGGTTATTTTGTTATTATTGAATTGTGAGAGTCCTTGATATATTCCTTTATCAGATATATGATTAGCAAATATTATCATCCAGTCTGTGGCATGTCTTTTCATTTTATTAATGGTGTCTTTTGAAGTGCAGAAATTTTTAATTTTGATGAAATCCAACTTATCAATTTTTCTTTTATGAAGTTTGCTTTCAGTATTTTGTCTAAGAATTTTTTGCCCAACACAAGGTCGTAAAGATTTACTCATGTTTTCTTCAAGAATTTTTGTAGTTTTGGCTCATACATTTAGGTCTATAATTCATTTTGAGTTAAATGTTGTATATGGTATGAGGTAAGAGTATAGCTTCATTTTTTTTTTTTTGCGTGTGGATATGCAATTGTCCCATAGCCAGTACTGGTTTATTTTTAGAAAAGAGAATAGAAGATACCAGAATGCATTGCACATTGTTTTACAAAACTGGTACTTATTCCATGTGTTTTCTGAGTTGTGAAAAAGAAAAGGATTTGTTTTGTTGGTTCATGATTAAAAATCTTTAAAGCTACTGCAGTATGGCTTTCAGAGTACATGGTGCAAAGGTTTGGGAAGAAAGAAAAGGAGAATTTATGGAGCAATTGAGTGCAACGGTCATGCGAGGGGAAGCCCAGGGTCAGGTCTTACTCGGAGAACAATGACCCAGCAGAGAGTGATGTGAGGGATATGAGCTGGGGAGGGTCCTGTTATGTTGGGGGGGTGCCAGCTCTAAGTAGAAGCCAGCCAGGAGTGGAAGGAATCTGTTACAGCGCAATGAAGATAGGCCAGGCGCATTGGCCCGTCCTGTAATCCCAACTACTCAGGAAGCTGAGGCAAGAGGATTGCTGGAGCCCAGGAGTTTGAGACCAGCCTTAGCAACATAGCGAGACCCCATCTCAAAAAAGGAAAAAAAATCTACTGCATCATGAGAAAGTAGAATACCAGGCCTGTGCCTGTGTGCAGTCCTTTTCCCTCTCCCCAATAATCTGTGTCAATATTTAATTCCTGTTAGTGCTAGGACATTCTTCACAAAGTTAGGCTAAGCTAATGGCACTTTCATGTAGGATCTGTAATGACTCCAGTAATTTGAACTTTTTTCTAAAAGTTAATTTCAAGCATAGAGGGCAAAAAAGTCAGAAGTGCATGCAGATGCATGCATTTTTATAGCTCACAAGTAAGTTTTTTTTAAAAAAACCCATTTGACTTCTATAGCAAATATGGAAGTCTGCCATTACCTTGCTTTTTAACCTTGAATGAATACTAATTTCCTAGCCCTTGATCACCTTACCTGTAAAAATTAAGAAATTTGGAACTTTCTAAGTTCCTTTTGCTACAATAGAAACATGACTATTTTGTGGCATTCCCACAGACATCTTCAGTGTCACTTATATTCTCTAATACAAACCAATGTCCAAGAGCAACAGATAAATCCACCAATTGGATGGAAAAGTATGATTAATAAGAATAATGGCCATCCATACACATTTATAAGAAATACACATTTTCTCTTATACTAAACTTTTAAATTCTTACATATTTAAATATATTATACTTTCTTTTGCAACTAGTTTGTAACAGATGTAAATTTTTATCCTAGGCAGCATGCACTTATTCATTTATTTATTCAACAAATATTTCTGGGCCACATATTACGTGCAGAGCACTGCCCTGGGTCCTGCACAAACACCTTAAAATGGTCATCTTTGACCTAGAGAGAGAGAGAGGATAGGAGCACATGCAAATATAGTACCAGGAAGTGTGTGTGATCAATACAATAGAGAAGCCACAGATAATAGCTACTCTAAAGGGCTAGGGAGGGAGTAATCACTTCCAAATGTGTTGAGGAAGACCCCAGATGGCAGGATTTGAGAAAATTCCTTGTCATCCCAATAAGCACCTGCTCCCAAGAGTGATGCGGACCATCTGAAGGTTAGATCAACTTAGCAGAAGAACAGCAACATTATTTGCGTCAGTGTGACCCCATGAACCAAAACATATTTAACTTTAGGTCCATAATCCTTGACAGTGTTCCTCAGAATGTTTCAGGGCGTTTTCTGTAAATGACCCCAGTTTTGGCACTGCATCTACTGCCTAGTATTTTCTTTTTCAGCTGTTAGTTTAGACTCAGAGCTACATCATAGAAGTACAGGAACTACACGTAGAGGTTTAAAAATATTTACCGTAAATGGAAATAAAGCTTAGGAAATAGATGATATTTTAGTATGCCATTTTAAATATCACATTTCCTCTTTTTTAAGCTGGCATAAGCCATAACTTATGTGAATATCTTTAAAGCATAAGACATAGCTTTGTCCTAATTTATTTTTAGTCTGGAAAAAAATGTTTTTAAAATCCAATTTTGAAAGGAGGTAGAGACAATTTATAACAAGCATATGTATGAACTTACATAAATGTTCACAGTGTATAGTAGGAAATAGTGCATTGGAAATAGAGAGGCCAGGACTTGGAGTAAATGTCTAGTTCTGCTGTTAACTAATTGTGAAGCCTTAGATGAATCTCTTAATTTAACTAAACTTGAATTTTTTTCAGCCACAAAATCAAGGGGTTGAAATAAATGATCTCTAAATCCCCTTCCAGTTCTAATAATTTTTGTCTATATTTATAATTTATTCTGCACAGTGGCAAATACCCAAGTTTTATAGATTAATATTTACTCTGTAGTACAAATACTATGAAAATTCTCCTTAAATGGAAGCAGCTAGGTCTGGGAGGGCATAAATAGATACTTGAAATAATATGTGTGTTTTTGCCTGGCAGATCTGAAGACTGAAGTCCAGTGACTCTCTTTTGGCCTTTGTGTCAGCATCAGTATTAATCAAATGGTTGGATTAGCACTGAACCCTTTGCAAATCAACCTATTTCATTTGCAAATGGGGAAATTCTTTGGAAGCAATTGCCTGGCATTTAGTCTGAGAAGTGTCAATAGAATATAAGTTAACTGCTCAATAATACAGTAATTTATCTCACAATAATACAGTGGAAAATCCATGCAATATTAAAGCAAACTGAACCCCACAAAACACAAAAGTAGCATTGAGTGGGAGACAAAGTTCTTTCACCAGGGACATTTTCCTGAGTGTCCTGAAATCATCCCACGGGCAGCTGTCTTCTCTGCCTACTTTCAAGTCTGGTCCTACTTGTAGGTTTCAAAAGAAGCAATGCAAATATTTCACCAATGCTTTTAGCCCTCAATAGGCCTGTGCTAAATGACTATTTTGCCATGAGCCCTGATTGAGAAAATGTGCCTAATTCAGAAGAGAGATTTCTAGGGCATAGTGCCTAAGGATAAAAGGTGTCCCCACAGCAACTGCCTCAGAACATGGCACCAGATTCCTGAGGATGGGTTTGCTTCAAGTGACGTCTGGAGCACCCCAAGCTGGAAGACCCATCGAGGGAAACTGCCCCGGTGGATGCCATGCTCACGTTATTGAGCACGTGCTGACCTAGAGACTGTAAGGAAGGGCTGAATCTTTGGGTTACTCTAGGACAAGGGCCCATTCCCAGTTCTTTTCCTTAGGAATAAAAGAAAATAAAATTTTAATAGTGGGTATGTTAAGCCATTTATACATAAAAGCAGACATTCTCAGAATTACATGCTGAAGAGACTAAAGTACTTAGTGTCGCTAGTATCATAATGATGACTAATACTGATAAAAGAAAACCTAAAATCTAGGTGTGTTGTTTTAATAAGGCACTTCAATTTGAACTATGTGTAGACATGATTCGTCAACTTGGGGCCTTTTTCTACCAGTCTAACTCAGTAAAAACTCTCATTAACCTTGCTTACTACTTCCTGGAAGGAAGGCAGGTGAATAGGATGCACAGGGAATGCTTTTCAAAGAAACATCTTCCCATCAAAGAAACCTCAGTGTTAGATAATAAAATGCCTTAAAATACCTTTCCAATGTTCCAAAGGACCAGTAATGAGCTTTGGAGGTCTGTGCGCTTTCTTGTTGATTTGTTACAGATCTTGTTATAGAAACTGAAGCCCATTTTATTTTAATGATTGTAAAGTGAGGCTGGAGTGTAAATTCAGTTCTCAATCCACACAGATTGCCTCCACAGGAATGCCATCACTGTTGCCTGAGTTTAGGGAAATACGAATCATTGAGATAAAACAGATGTTACTATTTTGCCATATTTGCTGTAGTAGGAAAGAAAAAGGAAAACAGGGAAGAATGAGAGAAAGACCAAAAAAAAAAAAAAAAAAACAACAAAAAACCAGAAAGAGATTTCCTGCTTCAGTTTCAACTTGCGAAACACCTGGAAGTCATCGCTCCCGTTCTCCCAATAAGAAAAAAGCCGAACAAACTGAAAATCAATGACCTTTCTTAGCTCCATCAGAGAATTGAGGTCACAAGGCAAGTACTGCCGCAAAACTGGAGAAACCAGCAAATTAAGGAAATCACAGACAAGATCAGTTTACCAGGAGCAGGAGCTGCTGAGGTCAGTAACTAACACGAATACTTAAATGGTAATTTTGACAAATTCCTGGAGGCTGAATGTGGTCTAGCTTGAGAGTTAAAAACTCCTGGGGTCCCAATCTTAATGGAGCCCCGCACTTTTGTGGGTTTCACGTCCAGGAGTCCCACCAGGTTCTTTGGTGAAGATCAGAAAAAATCCCCTCCTGTTTTAGGAAGGAGGAGGAGAAAGTAACCCTTCTGAAATATGCCCCAAAGAAAAGTAACCATTTTGAAATACACCCAAAGTGTTCCCCTAAGTGTTTCTGGGAAACTTGCAGAGCCTTATGTGACCTGAGGAAAGGACAATTAGAGAACTCCAGACCCCTCCAGCCTCCCTCCAGACTTCTTGTATCACATCAGGAGAGGAAAAAAAAATGACTAAGAAATGCTGCTGAAGGTCAATGCCCAGGGATTAAAATTTAATCATAAGATTACAGAATGCTTCCCCACCTCGACATCTTAACAGCACATCAACAGGGCTCTAGTATAATAACAGTGGATTACAACTGAAAGAGCTGAAAGACACAGACTCTATTTAAGAAGGAGTTCATAGGAAAAGAAAAAGACAACATCAGGGAGAAATAAACAAGGGAACTAGAGGAAAGTGAAGCCTCTGACACCTACAGCTACAGCAAACATTAAACACAGTCCAGCCCCCAGCTGGATTAACATAGAACCTCACACTAAAACCCTAATGACTTCAGTTCTCATTACCCAATGCATCATATCTGGCTTTCAACAAAAAATTACAACTTATGCTAGAAGGCAATAAAAAACACAGTCTGAAAAGAAAAGGCAAGCATCGGAACCAGATGCAGATATGACACAGATTTTGGAATTATCAGATAAAGAATTTAAAATAAGATAAGTATGACTAATATTTTAAGGGCTCTAAAGGAAAAAGTAGACAACATGCAAGAACAGATAGATGGTAATGTAAGCAAAGAGATGGAAACTTATTCTATGAGGCCAGCATTACTCTAATATCAAAACCAGATAAAACATTACAAGTAAGGAAAGCAACACAGATGCAGAAATCCTCAAGAAAATGTTAGCAAACTGAATCCAATGTAGACCTAAATGTTAAATGCAAAAGCTATAAAACTTCTAGAAGATAACACAGGCGAAAATCTAGATGACCTTGGATTTGGTGATGAATTTTTAGGTAATATATCAAAAGCACAATGCATGAAAGAAAAAATTGACAAGTTGGACTTTATTGAAATTAAAAACTTCACCATGAAAAGCACTGTCACAAGAATGAAAAAACAACCCACGGACTGGAAGAAAGTATTTGCAAAACATATATTTAATAAATGACTTGTATCCAAAATATACAAAAAATTCTTAAAACTCAATAATAAGAAAACAGACAACCCAACTTGAAAATAGGCAAAAAATTTGAATAAACATCTTACCAAAGAAGATATACAGATGGCAAATAAACACATGAAAAGATTCTCACCACCACTTTTCATCAGGGAATTGCAAATTAAAACAACAATGAGATATACCACTGCATGGTAAAATGGCTAAAATCCCAAAGACTGACAACATCAAATGCTGGCAAGGATGTGGAGCAATGGGAACACTCATTCATTGCCTGTGGGAATCCATAATGGCACCACCACTTTGGAAGACAGTTTGGAAGTTTCTTACAAAACCAAACATAGTTTTACCATACAATCCAGCAATCATACTCCTAGATTTTTACACAATTGAGTTGAAAACTATGTCCACACAAAAATCCAAAAATCTGCATGTATATGTTTATAGCAGCTTTATTCATAATCACCAAAAAGCGTAAGCAACCAAGATGTCTTTCAAAAGACAAATGGATAAACAAACTGTGGGACATCCATATGATGGGATATTATTCAGTAATAAAAAGAAATGAGCTATCAAGCTACAAAAATACATGGAGGAAGCTTAAATGCATATTGCCAAGTGAAACCAGTCTAAAAGAAGGCTTCATACTATATAATTCCAACCACATGACATTCTGGAAAAGGCAAAACTATAAAGATAGTAAAAAGTGGTTGTCGTGGGTTTGAGAAAGGGTGGAAGGGATGAATAGTTGGAACACAGGGGTTTTTAGGGCAATGATACTATTCTGTATGACATTTTAACACATGACATTATTTGTCAAAACCCATAGAACTGTACAACCCAAAAAAAGTAAACCTTAATGTAAACTATGGACTTTAGATAATATTGTATCAGTATCAGTTCATTAATTATAACAAGTGTACCACAGTAATGCAAGATGTTAATAATAGGGGAAACTATGATGGAGATGATGTTCTATGAAAACTGTCTGCACTATCTGCTCAAATTTTTCTATGAATCTAAAACTGTTTTACTACATAAAGACCCTATAAAAAAGAGGAAGGAAGCAAGGGAGGAAGGAGAGGGAGGGAGGGAGGGAGAAACAAAGCATTACAGGTACAAATAAAGTTCCCAAAGCCCATCTCTTCTTCCTCTCTCCTTCCCAAGAGGTAACCATGGTCCTAAAATCGGTGTATTTTTCCATGCATCATTTTACATTTGTACCAGACACACACACACACACACACATACACACTTTATAAATAATATATAGTATTATTTTGGTGTTTTATAATTTTATATAAATGACATACGGAACATATTCATTCTTACCAACTATATTTGTATATAATTTCCACACAAAATAAAATTGATCCATTTTAAGTGAGTGATCTCATGAGTTTTGATAAATGTATGTAGTTGTGTGACAACAACAATCATGATATAGAACATATCCACTACCCCCTAAATCCCCATGGAACCCCATTACAGTCACTTCCCTCCACCATCACTTGGCCCTTGGAAATCACTGAAATGCTTTCTATTATTATAGTTTTGCCTTTTTAAGAATTTTATATAAGTGGAATTATACAGTCTGTACGTTTTTGTTTCTGGTTTCTTTCACCTAGCATAATACTTATGACAGTTATTCATTTGTGTGCATCAATAATTCATTCCTTTTTATTTCTGAGTGTTTCTTTGTATTTCTACTCCACAATTTATTCATTCATTCACCCGTTGATGGACATTTGGGTTCTGTCCAGTTATGAATTACTACGAGTAAAACTGCTATGAACATTGTGTACAAGTCTTTGTATGGGCATATGCTTTCATTTCTCTTAGGTAAATACCAAGGAGTGGAATGGCAAGGTGGTAGAGCAGGTTTATGTTTTTAAGAAACTGATAGCCTTCCAATGGTGTTCCATACTACATTCCCACAAACAGTGGATAATTCCAATTGCTCTGCTTCCTCGCTAACACTTCGTATGATCAGCCTTTTTAAGTATAACCATTTTTATACATGTGTAGTGGTATCTTATTGTGGTTTTGGTTTACATTTTCTTAACGACCAGCAATGTTGCGAATCTTTTCATGTGCCTATTTTCTATCTGTACATCTTCTCTGATGAAGTGTCTGCTCAAATCTTTTGCCCATTTTTATTAGGGCTATTTATCTTATTATTGAGTTGTGTGAGTTCTTTATACATTTTATATACAAATTCTTTATTGGCAAATATTTGCTAATACTTTCTCCCAGTCTGTGGCTTGCCTTTTCACTTCCTTAAGTTTGGAAGACTAAGAATTTCTATTAATTTTTATAAAATCCAATTTATCTATTTTTTTCTTTCATGTTCTAATTATGAAAATTGTATCTAACTCGAGATTACTTGGATTTTCTCTTATGCTTTCTTCTAGAAATTTTATAGTGTTAGCTCTTACTTTTAGGTCTATAATCCATTTTGAATTAATTTTTATATATGGTGTAAGGTAATGAACAAGGATTTTTTTTTGCATTTGCATATCAAATTGTCCTGGCACTGTTCTTTGAAACAATTATCCTTTCTCCCATTAAATTCCCCGGTACCTTTGTCAAAACATCTATTGACAGTGAGGAGCAACAGACTTCCAGAATGGAGAAGTGAGAGGGATAGCAGTCTTCCTGGCAAAACAATCATTTAACTGGAGAAAATTATAAAAAACAACTTTTTAAAGTTTCTACAGATTATCCCAAGGGCATTCAGCAAGTGAAGAAACATTTTTTCAAGGAAATCTACTAAATCTTGGTAGGAGCAGAGTCTGTGGCCTCTGAGCCATGAGCTGCTCACTCCCTCCCCACCTCGCATCTCCGTCTCACAGAAACACTGCTCAGGTGGCTGCTTCAGGCAGCTGCAGCAGAATGTGATACTGGGGCTCCCTCTCCCTCCGTGTCCCAGAATAGGACTACAGCTTCACTCTGGGAAGGCAGGTTGCTGGTGTTCCTCACCTCCCCTGTGATGAGAAGCTCTGGTCTCATCAGACCTGGCCTGTGCTGTGGAAGCTCTGTTCCTATCACACGTGGTCAAAAGGACTGAGGCTCCCTTCCTAGACCTTACTCACAGGGTGGAAATGCTGTTTCAGGACCAGTGGTCTGAGAGTACTGGGTGATAGAGTCCTCCAAACCTCATGTTGAAATTTGATCGCCAGTGTTGGAGGTGGGAGGTGTTTGGATCATGGGGGCAGATTCCTCATGAATGGCTTGGTGCCCTCCCTGTGGTAATGAATGAGTGCACGTTTTTTACTAGTTCATGTGAGAACTGGTTGTTTAAAAGAGTGTGGGCTCTCTCTTGCCCCTTCTCTCGCCATGTGACATGACTGCTCCCCCTTCGCCTTCTGCCTTGATTGGAAGCTCCCTGAAACCCTCATCAGAAGCAGATGCTGGTGCCATGCTTCTTGTACAGCCTGCAGAACCATGAGCCAAATAAACCTCTTTTCTTTAAAAATTACCCAGCCTCGGCTATTCCTTTACAGCAACGCAAAATGGGCTAACACACTGGGGTTCCATTTTCCCCCTCCCTCGTCACTCCCAGGGCAGAGGTTCCACAGGAGAAGGCAAGTGGAGAAGTCCAGAGGTTACTGTCCTCCCTCCCTCCAGCATCTAGGAGAGCAGGGACGTCACTCCAGGATAAGAAGGCTATTATATGCACCCCAGCTCCCATGCAGTGGTGAAGAGTTCCTGCCCTAGGAGAGAGGCAGGCCTTAAGGACAAGGCTCTGCAGCTCTGCCTGAGGGAACTGACTCTATTTGGAAAAGGGCGTGGAGAATTCCATGGCTAAGGATGTTGCCAAAAACAATGGAGATCTTAGATCTTGGTGGACAGCAATTAAGAAGACACTTAGGTCCAGTAATCCCACTTCTGGGTACATAGCCAAAGGAATTGAAATCAGTATGTCAAAGAGATATCTGCACTTTCAAGTTCATTGCAGCATTATTTATAATAACCAAGATATGGAATCAACCTAAGTGTCCATCAGTGGATGAATGGGAAAAAAATGTAGTATATATACATAACAGAATATTATTAAGCCTTAAAAAGGAAAGAAATTCTGTCACTTGTGACAACATGGATGAATCTAGAGGACATTGTGTACAGTGAAATAAGCTAGGCACAGAAATACAAATATCATATGATCTCACTTATATGTGGAATCTAAAAAAGTCAAACTCACAGTCATACTTACTACAGTTACAGTATTAGAGTATTGTGAATTTGCTTTCTTACTTTTACCAGTGAGGTTTTTTTTTTTTAACCTTCAGATGTTTTCTTGTTACATATTAGCATATATTTCTTTTGGATTGAAGAACTTCCTTTAGCATTTCTTGTAAGACAGATTTAGTGTTGATGAATTTCCTCAGCTTTTGTTTGGGAAAATATCTCTACTTCATATTTGAAGACTAGCTTTGCTGGGTATAGTATTTTTGGTTGGTAGTCTTTTTCCTTTTGCACTTTGAATATAGCATCCCCCTCTCTCCTGGCCTGCAGGGTATCTGCTGAAAAATCCACAAAAAGCCCTATTGGGCCTTTGTTGACTCTGATATATTTCTTTTCTCTTGCTGCTTTAAGTGTTCTTTCTTTGTCTTTAATTTTTGCTAATTCGATTATAATGTGCCTTGGAGAATTCCTCTATAATGAGGAGAATTCCTCTATAATGAGGAATTCGATTATATATTGAATCGAATATATATGAATATATATATATATTCGAATATATATATATATTCGAATATATATGAATATATATATATATTCGAATATATATATATATTCGATTATATAATGCCTTGGAGAATTCCTCTATAATGAGGAGAATTCTCCTCTATATAGAGGAGAATTCCTCTATAATGTGCCTTGGAGAATTCCTCTTGGTTGAATTTGATTGATGACCTCTTAACTTCCTGTACCTGGGTGCTGTTGTTTTTCTCCAGATTTGGGGAATTTTCAGTATTTCTTTAAATATGCTTTCTAGGACTCTTTCTCTCCTTCAAGAATTCCAATTACACAGAAACCAGTTTACTTGATGATATTCCATAATTCTTACAGGCCTTGTTTACTTTTTTATTCTTTTTCCTTTTTGATCCTCTGACTGGATAATTTCATATGTTCTGTCATCAAGCTTACTAATTTTTTCTTCTGTTTTATCAAACCTGCTGTTGAAGCTTTCTAACCAGTTTTTCAGGGTTTTTTTGTTCTTTATTTCTAGGGTTTATATATTTTTAAATTATTTTTATTTCTTTGTCAAATTCGTCATATAGTTCCTGGATTGTTTTCCAAATTTCATTTAGTTTTCTATGCATATTTTCTTGTGATTCCCTGAACATCTTTAAGAGGATTATTCTGTATTCTCTGGCAGACATTTCATATATCTTTAATTCTTCTTGGTCCTTTGCTGGGGCTTTTTTGGTGTCTTTTGGTAGTGTCATATTTCCCTGAGTTTTCACTGTCATTACATCTTTACACTGATGCTTATGCATTTGAAGAGACAGTCACCTCTTCCAGTTTTTGCAGGTGTTCTTTCATGGTGTCAGACCTTCATTTCTTAGTATTGGAACCTAAACACTGGCCTGTTGTTGCTTCCCTTTCTGGGGAGGACTTATAGTAAGCACCAGAACTAAAACACTGCACTGGAACTAACTCACTGCTCTGTCATTGTTTCCTGGTCTGGGGAAGACTTATAATCAACACTAGATCTTCAATGCTGCTCCAGAACTAAATTGTTACCCTGCTGCTGTTTCCCAGTCTGGAGAATACTTATGCAGGTAGAACTTAATCTCAGCCTTTTAGTTGTTTCCAGGCCAGGGGAAGGCTCTGCGTGAGCACCTGGTCTTATGGAAAATCTGGCTAGGGATTCAGGGCTTCCTGCAGATTGTGCCCCCGTGGTACTATGTCACTGGCCAGTCTTTTCAATGTGGTGTCCCCACTGATTGGAGCACTGAGTAGCTGCCAAGATCTACATGCCTTTCACTGTGATCGTTGCCCCTTTTTTGTCCCCAGTTCACTCCAGGTAGTTCAGCCTTCCCAGCACCCCCAGTGGTTCCCACGGAACGGGGACCAGATTGGGATTCCCATGAAGATTCCCAGACCGGTAGGAAGATCAAACTTCCACCTCCAATTCTCCCCTTTCACCTCAGCACAACTGACATGGAGCAGAGACCCTTCTTAGGGGTCTGCTAGGCCCCCCAAGCATGAAAATAAAGGAAAATCTTGAGTCCCTTCAGGGGAAGCTCTTGGCACCTAGCCAGCCTTGAAAAGTGAATGGGCACCCTGATGAGCAGGAAGACAGTATAATAATAACAGTGGTCTTCCAAGCAAGCCAGAGTCATGAGGTGTTTTGGTTCCCTATGGAAACTGAAAGATGGCATCTTAGTGTATGTTCTTGAGTTGTTGTTCAGAAACCTCCACTGGATGGAAAATGCAGAGAAGGGGAAACAGAGGAATTGAACTTTGACTGCCGTTCTTTGTTCTAAATGTCTTCCTGAGGGGCCTGGAGAGAGTCACACTCATCTTAATATTCCTTTCTGCTAATCCAAGAATCCCTGAATCTACCTATGACCCATTAGCTCCCGCTTCCAGATATCCCGCTGTTTTGGGCCAGACCAATTTATAATCTCCATGTATTGATTTACAGTTTTATCTGCAACTTCTGCTTTCCTGAAATGTATCTCTGCCTTTAAAAACTCTTGCTTATAAGCCATCCATCTTAAGCATTAGCTGCCATTCTCCTTGCAAGATGCCATGCAATAAGAATGCCTCTTCCTCCCACTGCAGCTCTTGACTTCAGTGTCTGGCTTTGCTGTGCTGAGCAAGTGGATCCCAGTTTGGTTTGCTAACACAATCATGGGTTGGCTGTGGCTTCTCTCAGTTCTGTGGGCCCAGGGGTTTCTCCACTTCTTCCCTGAGTTCTGGTGTATTCAAGGTGGTATTCTTGTCTTTAAGTAGTTTCTAGTTGTATTTTTGTTTGGAGAATGATTCCATGGGATCTTCTATTCTGCCATCTTGCTGACATCACTCTGACATAATTGCAAGCCTTTATATATCCCACCAAAGAGCCCCTCTGGCTTCCATATTTAGTCTTTAATTGCTGATTAAATTATTCTCAGTCTTTCATTGTCTTTCCCCAAAGTATTGATTGTCCCTAGATATAGCCTTCCTATTCCATATTCCTTATACTCTTTTCCTCCATCTCTCAAATGCCTCATATACTGCACTTGCCGGTACATTACCTCCCATCATTATAATATCTCAGTTCATCACAGTAACATTTTTAACAATTGCATGCTACTACATGCCAGGATCTACCAGTAACTACCAGCCATTATGGGATCGTCACTGCCAGCTGCCTGCAGGTGACTCAGCTCCAAAACCTCATTTTAGAGTCTGCTCTCTCATACCGCTTCTGGCACTAACTGTTGCTGGACAGGTTCCTCTAAAAGCAGACTCTGATAAGACGTTTGTTGGCAGCAAGCATGTTAGAGCGTGCTCTCAGGAGTAAAGGAAATAGGATTTTGGCAAAGAGAAAAGTTAAAATGTGATACAATCAATAAAGATCTCAGCCTATCCTATGGGGCATTCTGGAATTATGATGGCCCTGCAGAGTTGTCCCAAAATGGGGCAAGGTGGATGACCCTTTATACCTTTGCACTCACCTGTTATTGGATGGATGCTGTTCCAGGGAAGGGCCTGACCTTAGACAATGGTGCTTTTTTCAGCTGAGGGCAAGTCCCAGAGAAGGGATCAGCTGACAACAGTCTGTTGCCAACACTCTTAGAAGCTGGGAGAATGAGTGCATCGTTCTTGGAGGGGGGTATTTGTGCAGCACACCATGGCATCCAACACATCTATTTTGCCAGAACCCATGCTCTTTCTATTTTATTGCTCTCCCTTCCACAATATATGGCTTCTACCTCATGATCCAGGATGGTCTTTGAAAGGAGTGGAGATAATGCTTTAATCCCTACAGCGGGAAAGGCGGACAAGCCGATACAGGTGCAGGTGAGGTTGTCACTTTAGTGATGAGAGTATGAGGAAGTTCAATTCTGATGTCCTTTATTTATTTATTTATTTAGGAGGACTATGAGGCAAGAAGTTGGTTGGCTGAGCATTGGGGAAGGAAATCTGAGGGAAGAGGTGTTATGTAATGTGAATCTGAGAAAATAGAAGAGCAGCTTTCTAGGGAATCATAGCTGATTTCTGGGCATCATTGAGAGACCTTTGGGATTTGTGGTCATGAATTTTTAAAAGAAAATATATTAAGCCAGTAGAAATTCCTCCTGGCTACCTTAAGAAAAATAAATAAATGTATTGGAAGGATTAGACAGCAAGAACTGATTGGTCTACACACCACTATTTTCACTGAAAAAATGAATTCCAACAGTACCCACTGGCCTCGTAGGAGTCACATAAGATTCAGGGTTCGGGAGAGAGCATCTGCTTGGCACAGCATAGCTGCTGTGGGTGGGGAAAAAGGCTCTGGCAAGAAAGGGGTTCCTGTTTCCAAGCAAGTCGACACCAACGGATGATTCTCCTAAAGGTAGGAGTTAGTACTGCTGGTTGACAACAGGTGTGCAAAGTAGGGATACAGAAAGCTAAACCCAGCAATTAACCACAACAAGCTCCTGGCAGTATGTGTTTATCAACTGTGGTCAGGCCTATCCCTGGCTCATTTGTCCTAATTTAGCATGTCAAAGAAGAAAAGAAGTAAGGACACCACACACAGGAGTAAATAACCAATAACATAACTTTTCTGTTTGGGGACATTTTCATCAGTGCTTATAGAGAGCTTTCTGGAAGGAATGTGACAATATATGTCAAAAGCCATTTAAAAGTACGTACCTTTTGACCTAACTGCCTAAAAATAGAGAAAAGGGGCAAATTTTTTTCTGTATTTTTACAGTTTGGCTTAGGGTTGGTCATATTTATTTTTAACTCTTTGAGGATTTTTTTGAAGTCATTAACAAAGTTATTTTTGTTATGCTCCATAATAAGAACATCACCTTTAGCACTGAGCTGTGGTAATAAGCCAACTATGCTTTGTGTTAATTCATTTTTATTTTTAAACAGGGTAGAATTTGTTTTGGGAGGTACTTTCCTGTTAGCAGGTCTATTCATCAAGGTCACGTTGTGTGATCTGTATTTTGCCGTTCTATCTATACCTTATAAATGGCATGTTCTGGGCTGATGAGAATGTGGATACACTGGGCAGAGCATTAAGGGAGGGCTTTTTATCCAGGAAAAAAATCCAATGGCTAATAGTTGGTGACAAACATGATTAGGGTATATTACATGGCTTTTTTCTTTAATTCTACCATTTTCCAGCATCTACCATGTGTCCTTACTAGATGCGGTCCAGGGAAGGTAGAAGACACAAAGATGAAATAGATACAAGCTCTGTCCTAAGAACTTTGCAGTTTAGAGGACAGGGCCTGTTCTTTTTAGTAGGCTCTTGGCTGCTGGGCTGCTTTCCTCAATTTTCCAGCTCTGCCTACAGACGTGATGCCTAGCACTGCAGCAGCCACATTGTGATAATGAGGCTGCAACTATGAGAACAAAAAGCCACATAGTAATAATGGTGGAGCAGACATATAGAAAGTCTGATGACACTATTAGGCTGCTGCGTGAACACTGAGGCCACCACCGACTTCTTAAGAAAACAACAAATGTCATCATGATTAAAAATAGGTCTTCAATTTCTTACAGCTGAAAGTGTTCATCGCTGTTACACATGAAATGTCACGAAGCCAGAATTTTTGAATCAGAAGCTATAGTTTAGAATTTTACATTAGGTTTAACTTTTCCTAACAGTAACTTGCAAAGTTTTAAATCATTTCCCCCAACTCACACGGCATCAATTTCACTGTAGAAAGCCTCTTTCTCATTTGGGTACATTTTCTCTGAAAAGATACTGAGCCTGGTGCTTTTCCTATGATGAGTACAGTATAGCCCCCCTTATCTGTGAGGGATACATTCAAAGACCCCCAGTGGATGCCTGAAACCACAGATAGTACTGAACCCTATATACACTATGTTTTTTCCTATACATACATACCTATGATAAAGTTTAATTTATAAGTTAGGCACAGTAAGAGATAAACAATAAACTAATAATAAAATAGAACAATTATACCAATATATTGTAGTAAAAGTTATGTGAATGTGTTCTCTCTCTCTCTGTCTCTCCCCCCCCCCACACTCAAAATCTTATTGTACTGTACCTACCTATTGTCCGACCACAGTTAACTGAAAAGGAAACCTCAGAGGACTCAGTAAATTAGACATTTCAGTAAGGGTAAAATAAATCCAGCCAGAAGGCAAAGTTGTAGATTTTTCTCTCTGCTATGAAATAGATAAGTTTTCAGCACCATCCTTAGAATAAATTAATTAAAAGACTATGCTATGTTTCCAAGTCTTGTTCTGAAATAATTCCTTCAATTACAGGTTATTTTTGTCTTCTGTAAAGTTTTCTGGTCCATTTTTTAAACTTAAATGAAGAACCTTTTACATTTTTTCTGGAGTTTCAGGCAATTCTGCTTCCATAGCTGCCAGTTGAAGGGCAGAAGACCGAAATTCCTAACTTCACTTCCTCTTTTTGATTTTCAAATTAACGAGCTGTTTACAATGAGGTAGGTAGGTGGCAGAGAAGGTGCAGGGGAGTGTCTTCCTTGGTTGTGCAGTATCTCATGTTTACCTGTGTTACCTGGCAGGCTGAAGCCTGCATAATTTCCCATTAATGCTCCAATTTGGCCCATGTGAACTTCACCGCCCGTCCACATGCATAGCAGCTTCTGCTTGGGAAGGCCTCTCATTTTCTTCATGACTGGAGATCACAGTGGGTGCTATTACTATGACATCTGCAGGAAAATAAAGTAATGGGCCTACTAATATGCTTAGTGGCCTTAATAGCGTTGAAAACTAATGTGCTTAAGGCTCATTTCACTCATAGTTGCCCTTGGCATTATAGATGGCAAAACCATGCATGATGCGGGGGCAAAAATGGCCCAAATGTCACTGTTGAGTGTGAAGTAGGAAAGTGAGAGAGAAACATTATAGCAGCATCATAAAAATCTCAACTCAAATCCATCGTCGTAGGAAAGAATTACATTATATGAGAAAGGGGGCAGCCAACCAGGATATTCTTGCTGGCTTAAAGGAATTTAGTTCACTTGTTGAAAAGAAATCTGGAAAGGCTGTGCTGAGCGAATTATCCTGCAAGCAAGAATAACAGGGTAGAAAGAGAAAGGCCTGGGAAATGGGGAATTTTGAATGGGGGAGATCACCCTTTTCTTTCACAGCTTTTTTCCCAGTTCTCTGGTTACAGGGTTTTCACCTCGCACTTCGGGCTGTGTTCTGGAACTTTCCAACCCTCCCCCATTTGTTCCATATCACATTCCTTAGGGCACTATTTACTGTAGGTAATTAGATTAATTAATTCAGATCACTATGTCATGCATCAGCTGTACTTGAAGGTATTTTAGACGAGGCGCTCTGGAGAAAAGCCTTAAGGTCATCAGCATTTGGGGATCTTGGCGCCATTCATTCAGGCAAGCATTAGCCAACGCCAGCTAGGCGTGAGGATGGCACTGGAGAGACAGCACTAATGTTCTGAACTGTGAAGATAAAACGCACAGCAACACTGGCCCTCTTCTGCAGATTCCACTGCCTCAGCTTTCAGGGAACCCCAGGGGACGAGGGTCATCCTTCTATCTCTCTCAGGGACCCAAACACCACCAGGGGCCCAGACAGGAGATGGTGCTAACAAAGAGTAACAGGAAGTCCTCAGAATTATAAGCAAACGGTGGGCACTGTGAAATCCTTTTCTTACTGACAGCAGACACCTGTGTGGACATGTGATGGTCGAAGGCTAGGTCTAAAGATGTTGACTTGCCCACCAGGTGCTAGCATCCAACATGGCTACAACTCCCCATTGTGGTCCTACTCAGCTTTGCGGTGTCCTGCCTTTTTTAGTATGATTGAGGAGTGACCTTTCCCATCAACTCATGCAGGGGGTTGTGATGTTTACTGCAGAGGAGAACTTTTATTTTTAAAAGTCTTGGTTTTGGATAAATAATACCAATGTGACCATTGGGATTTGTGAAATATTCAAGTTTAAGTCAAGGCATATAGGTCATGATGCTTCACGTCTCTAAATTTTCATCACAATTTTAAGTTAACCATAACATCTAAGCATTTGTGTTTACTAAAAGCTGCTCACCTCCAGGTCTTAAACAAAGCATTCTGTATTGGTTCACATTTTTGAGGAACCCTAGGACTTTACCTGGTGACAGGCAATTCAGAAATTTTAAAAACTAAGAATAAAGAAAATGATGACAAATAGTGGGTCTTCTTAATGATTCTGGATAACGTGAAGAGAGTTCAGCCTCCAAAGCTCCCTAGAGCCCAGATCTTTCATTTATTGCCCCACCCTGCCAAATAATTGATTTTACAACTTATATCTGATGTCATCATATTTGAGCTTTTCCCCTGGAATGAGTTTATAAGGTGAATCTCCTGGATGAAAATAAAATTTAATTTACTGACTTTATCTTTTAAATGGTTTATTGATATATTTTTGTTCATCCTCATTTTTAAAGATCTATTTAAAAGGAGAGATAAATATAAATCAGAACATGGGTGATATTCTTTTTTATTAGCAGCTACTAAGAGGAGCTTCATTTTGATGATGTTTAGGAAAAAAGTCATCCCTCAAATTATAAGTGGGTAATACTGTTCCTTTTCTCGAAATAAAGGAGGAGCTCAAATTTGGCTTAGTGGTCCCTATTTTCTGGCATCTGTAGTTACTAATCCAGATGTTTGGGGTTGTATTTGCATAGATCAAAAATTTAGAGAGGGTTTCTCCATGATCAAAAATACGTAATTTAGTGGAAGGTGGGAGAGCCGTGTTAAGAGCAGTAATTCGTTCTTTGGGTATCAAAGACAAGTATACTGCTTAAAAATGCTATAATTAAGCATATGTGCCCAGTATTTTAGTGTGCTGTCGTATTTTATTTTCTCAACTGCTGTGTGAAATAGGCATTGGTAGTTCCATTTTACAGACAAGAAAGACAAGACTCAGAGTGTTTATGGTTAGGTGACCTTCCCAGGGACACAGAGTCCTCAATGGTAGGGCTGGGATTCCAGCTCAAGGTCATTATCTTCCTGCTACACTATGTACGTGTCTGACCACAGAACATCTACACAAAAATCAACCAAGACAACTATCTCCTTGTCATGAATATTTTATGAAATTAAGGGCAGAAAAATTACCAGCAGCTCCTACTCAAAGAAAATCTGTTTTGCCTGATCCATCCTTCATCTCTATACTTCTATGTTCTCCCCTTTTACTGAATAAGATTTGTGTCTGTGGCTTACTGCCCATGTGGGAAGTCAATGTCCTTGCCTGAAAAAATTACACCAAAATATTAGCAATGGTTGTGTTTAGAATAAGGTGAATTTATTCCTTCTTTCTACATTTCTATACTTTATAATAAAAGTGCATCTTTAAAAAGAAAAAAGGTCTTAAATATACATTTCTAAATTTATCTTTTTAAAAATTTATTTAAATTGACAAAAAATTATATACATTTATGGTATACAACATGATGTTTTGATATATGTATACATCTTGGAATGGCAAAATCAAGCTACTTAATGTATTGATTACCTCACATACTTATCATTTTTTGATGGTGAGAACATTTAAAATCTACTCTCCTAGCAATTTTCAAGTATACAATACATTGTTATTAACTTAGCCAACATGTTATATAATAGATCTCTTGAACTTATTCTTCCTGTCTAACTGAAACTTTGTATCCTTTGACCAACATCTGCTCCGCATCCCCTCTAATTTTTTAAATTAAAAATTTGTCTTTAACAAGGAAAAATAAAGGATTAAATAAACTATCACCATGCAAAAATATTTGGGGAATATCCACTGGCTATAAAAGCCCAACTTGTAAACATCCCAAAATCAAGAATGAATTTAGCTGTCATCACTTACTTAATTTAATTTTCTTCACAGCTTTTGAATGTACTTCCATGTGTCTTATGGGGACATGTGACCAGTGCTAGGCCCTCATTCTCTAGGAATCAAGGGCTCTTCTTGCTTAATCTTGCTGGCTATAACCTTCCTACCCTTTCCAGTCCTTTATCTGCCTCCAAAGTTTCCCCAGGATCGCAATAGTTTGACTTTGTTTTTTCCTGCTTTCAAGTATTAGGTCAGATTATTCTCAGAAGCTCCAAAGTACAGGTTCCATAAACACACACACACTTTTTTTTTTTTTTTGTCCTATTAGAAAAGTAACACTTTGGATTAAAAACAATTGATCACATAGAGACAGAGAGTAGAATGATGGTTACCAGAGGCTGGGCAGCGTAACAAGAGTGGGGGATAAAGTGGGATGGTTAATGGGTGCAAAAATATAGTTAGATAGAATGAATAATATTTGATAGCACAACAAAGTGACTATAATCAATGATAAGTTAGGGTATACTTTAAAATAACTAAAAGAGTGGAATTAGAATGTTCCTAACACAAAGAAATGTTAAATGTCTAAGGTGATGGATACGCTGATTACCCTGATTTGATTAATTCACATTGTATGCCTGTATCAAGACATCATGTGTACCCTATAAAGATATACAACTATTACGTACATATAATAATTAAAAATTAAAAGAAATTTTAAAAATAAAAGTAGCATATTGGAGACCTTAGGGAAAAAAAATAGATAAGCCAAAGGATAAAAACAACACCACATCTAATTTCATCACCCAGAGATGCCTTCATGTGTTTCTTTCCATTACTTTGCCTATTTGTGTGTGTGTTTGTGTGTGCACATGTGCATGTGATCATAACAAACTGGACATAATTTTAAGTTCCAAAAAAACCTCAATTTAAAATAGAATGGTTCAGTCTAAACGTAACAACGAGAATTTAAAGTATAGTTTTATCATACCATGATTGTTTTAAAGACGACCTTTCTATAGCTTTGCTAACTCTTTAGTATCTTACATAAAATATCAAAAACCAATTTTGCCTCTCAGCTTCTTACCTATCCTAAAGGAAGGCATTTTTCTTTCCTTGAACTCACTTTAATGCCTAAAATAAGAGCTTTCTCCCCTCCACCAATATGTTCACCGTATCTAGGACATACTGAGGAAGCTTCTTAATTCTTTCCACCCCTTCACTAGCTCCTCTCTTTGGAAAAAGGAGTGACTTTCTTGACTGGAGAGATGGGAGAGTCCAACAGGCTCTGAACTGAGCCAACATGGAAGTGAAGCCCAGCATCAGGGAGCAGGCCCACGTCTCTGCCTCCTGCCACTGCACCTTCCCTTGAGGTGAGCTCAGCAGAAAAGGAATCTCCTGACCGAGGCTGTCCAGCTGCACTGCCTATGGCTGCGAGGTGAAGCCAGACTCAGCTGGTGGAGGAGTAGGAAGCCACACTCTCCCTCCCAACTCTGCAGCACCCTGCGGCCTCCCATCTGTCTCCTGTCTAGGTATCAAATTAGTTAGAACCCAGAGAGGAACAAGAGTATGATTAGTCAGCATCCCAAATCTCATGAACAATCACTGCAGAATACACTCTATATTTTATAATATGCACATATGTGCTATGTAAGTGCATGTGGTGTGTAAGTATACGTTATTTCCCCAAATTTGAATTACAAGTAGATTTTTGTAAGTTGCATAGAGATGTTGCAACTTCCTTTAGGGCTCCATAATTAAGCTTCCTAGAATAGCTCAGAAAATAAATTTGCAGTTATGTCAAAGCTAACCTATACTTTAGTAAGAAATTTAGCAAAATATATGTTGGGTAAAGAGCCATTCAGATATACTTTAAAACCACCAACCCATGGCTCACATAGATGAGAGCAACAGGGTAACTTTAATTTCCTTGGAGTTAGTTTAGTTATTTTTAAGGTTGGGGGCTGGCTAAGCCTCCTTCATTCCCTCCAAACACCATGAGATGCTCCCCATAGGCAACTGTCCAGAAACTTGCCATCCCATTCTGATCTTAAATGACTCTGTTCTTTTAGAAGAAAGACGGGTCTTACCTAAGACAGAACTGTGGCCACTCCTGGAATTCAGACACTTCCGGTCATGTCTGGTGAACAGGTAGGTCGAGATCGTGAAAGTCTGTTTGCAGAGGCTAAGGAGCTTCCTAGGAGGTAACTTATCCTAAGGGAAGAAGCAGCCAGGCCCAATCAGCTTGATACTGCCCCAAAGCATTCATTGTTCATTGGTAGAATAATATGGAGCCCAGTGCTGTGCCAGTCTCCCAGATCTGTCATCAGCACCCAAGAATCTATAGCTGGGTGCTAGGAAGAGAAAGGGCTATAAGTCATAACCAGAGGATTTTTTTTTTTTATTTCAGAATATTATGGGGTACAACACTTTGGCTATATATATTGCCCATGCACTGCCCATGTCAGAGCTACAATCACGGACATACCCCAAACTGTGCTCCCTGCATCCATTCAGTGAGAGTTTTCCCATCCCCTCTTCCCCCCTCCCGCCTGCCCGCCCCCTGATGAATATTATTGCCATGTGTGACGTAAGTGTTGATCAGTTAGTACCAATTTGATGGTGAGTACCAGTGGTGCTTGTTTTTCCATTCTTGTGACACTTCACTTCGAAGAATGGGCTCTAGCTCCAACCAGGATAATACCAGATGTGTTAATTCATCATTGTGTTTTATTGCTGAGTAATACTCCATGGTATACATATACCACATTTTATTAATCCACTCATGTATTGATGGGCACCTGGGTTGTTTCCACATCTTTGCAATTGTGAATTGTGCTGCTATAAACATTCACGTGCAGATGTCTTCATTACAGAATGTCTTTTTTCCTTTGGGTAAATACCCAGTAGTGGGATTGCTGGATCAATTGGTAGTTCTACTTTTAATTCTTTGAGGTATCTCCATATTACTTTCCATAGAGGTTGTACTAATTTGCAGTCCCACCAGCAGTGTACGAGTGTTCCTATCTGTCTGCATCCCTGCCAACATTTGTTGTTTTGGGACTTTTTGATATGAGCCAATCTCACTGGACTTAAGTGGTATCTCATTGTGGTTTTGATTTGCATTTCCCTGATTATTAGAGAAGTTGAGCAATTTTTTATATGCTTATTGGCCATTATTCTGTCTTCTTTTGCAAAGTTTCTGTTCATGTCCTTTGCCCATTTTTTAACGGGGTTGTTTGATTTTTTTCTTGTTGATTTTCCTAAGTTCTGTATAGATTCTGGTTATCAGCCCTTTATCAGAGGTGTAGCATGCAAATATTTCCTCCCATTCTGTAGGTTGTCTGTTCACTCTAGTGATAGTTTCCTTGGCTGTGCAGAAGCTTTTTAATTTGATCAGGTCCCATTTATTTATTTTTGTTGCTGCTGTGATTGCTTTGGGGGTCTTCTTCACAAATTCTTTGCCTAGGCCAATGTCCATAAGAGTTTTTCCAATGTTTTCTTTGAGAATTCTTATGGTTTCATGTCTTAGGTTTAAATCTGTTACCCATTGTGAGTTGATTTTTGTGAGAGGTGAGAGGTGTGGGTCTAGTTTCAGTCTTCTACATATGGCCATCCAGTTTTCCCAGCACCATTTATTGAATAGGGAATCTTTTCCCTAGTGTATGTTTTTGTGGAATTTGTCAAAGATCAGATGACTGTGTGAGGTTGGTTTTATATTTGGGTTCTCAGTCCTGTTCCATTGTTCTGTGTCTCTGTTCTTGTGCCAATGCCATGCTGTTTTGGTTACTATAGCCTTGTAGTATAGTTTGAAGTCTGGTAAATAGATGCCTCCCAATTTTTTCTTTTTGCTTAGGATTGCTTTGGCTAGACGGGGTCTTCTCTGGTTCTACACGAAGCGTAGAATTATTTTTTCTAGATCATCAAAAAATGATGTTGGTATTTTGATAGGGACTGCATTGATTCTGTAAATCACTTTAGGTAGCAAAGACATTTTTACAGTGTTGATTCTACCTATCCAAGAGCATGGTAGGGTTTTCCATCTGTTTATATCCTCTGCTATTTCTTTTCTCAGTGTTTCATAATTCTCTCTATATAGGTCTTTCACCTCCTTAGTTAGATATGTTCCTAAATATTTAATTTTCTCTGGTGCTATTGTGAAAGGTATTGCATCTTTAATTTGTTTCTCGGCTTGATTGTTATTAGCATATGTGAAGGCTATGGATTTGTGTGCATTGATTTTGTATCCTGAGACTTTGCTGAATTCATTTATCAATTCCAGTAGTCTCTTGGTTGAATCTTTGGGGTTTTCTAGATATAATATCATATCATCTGCAAATAGTGAAAGTTTGACCCCTTCTGCCCCCATTTGGACACTCCTGATTCCTCTCTCTTGTCTGATTGCTCTGGCAAGGACTTCCAGCACTATGTTGAATAGAAGTGGAGATAGTGGGCAACCTTGTCTGGTTCCAGTTTTAAGGGTGAATGCTTTCAATTTTTCCCCATTCAGTATGATATTGGCTGTGGGTTTACTGTATATGGCTTTAATAGTTTTGAGATATGAGCCATCTATGCCTATATTGTCAAGAGTTCCTATCATGAAAGAATACTGGATTTTGTCAAAAGCCTTTTCTGAATCTATTGAAAGGATCATATAATCTTTGTTCTTGCTTTTATTTATGTGGTGAATTACATTTATAGATTTGCATATGTTGAACCATCCCTGCATCTCGGGGATGAAGCCCACCTGATTGTGATGAATTATTTTTTTGATGTACATTTGAATTTGGTTTGCAAGGATTTTATTGAGAATTTTTGCATCTATATTCATAAGGGATATTGGTCTGTAGTTTTCTTTTCTTCCTGTGTCCTTTCCTGGCTTTGGTATCAAGGTGATATTGGCTTCATAGAATGAGTCTGGGAGGATTCCATCCTTCTGGATGTTTTCAAATAATTTCTGCAGTATAGGCACCAGTTCTTCTTTGTAGGCTTGGTAGAATTCAGGTGTGAACCCATCTGGTCCAGGACTTTTTTTTTTTTTTTAATTTTATTTATTTATTTATTTATTTTTTTTTTAATTTCAGAATACCATGGGGGTACAACACTTTGGCCATACACATTGCCCCTGTTCTGCCTGTGTCAGAGCCACAATTGTGGTCATCCCCCAAACTGTGCTCCCCGCATCCATTCAGTGAGAGTTTTTCCCATCCCTTCCACCCCCTTCCCGCCCGCCTGCCCTCAGATGAATGTTATTGCCCTGTGTGACGTAAGTGTTCATCAGTTAGTACTAGTTTGATGGTGAGTACCAGTGGTGCTTGTTTTTCCAATCCTGTGTCACTTCGCTTTGAAGAATGTGTTCTAGCTCCAACCAGGATAATACCAGATGTGTTAATTCACTATTGTTCCTTATTGCTGAGTAATACTCCATGGTATACATATACCACATTTTATTGATGCACTCGTGTATTGATGGGCACCTGGGTTGTTTCCACATCTTTGCAATTGTGAATTGTGCTGCTATGAACATTCGTGAGCAGATGTCTTTATTATAAAATGTCTTTTTTTCCTTTGGATAAATACCCAGTAGTGGGATTGCTGGGTCAAATGGTAATTCTACTTTTAATTCTTTGAGGTATCTCCATATTCTTTTCCATAGAGGTTGTACTAATTTGCAGTCCCACCAGCAGTGTATGAGTGTTCCTATCTGTCCACATCCCCGCCAACATTTGTTGTTTGGGGATTTTTTGATATGAGCCAATCTCACTGGAGTTAAGTGATATGTCATTGTGGTTTTGATTTGCATTTCCCTGGTCCAGGACTTTTTTTGTTGGAAGATTTTTTATTACTGCTTCAATTTCGGTGCTTGATATTGGTCTGTTTAGAAATTCTATTTCTTCCTGGTTGAGCCTAGGGGGGCAGTATGTTTCTAAGAATTTGTCCATTTCCTCCACATTTTCATGTTTTTGGGCATAGAGATTTTTGTAGTATTCAAAGATGATGTTTTGTATTTCCATGATATCAGTTGTGACCTCTCCTTTTTCATTTCTAATTGAGCTTATTAGAGTCCTTTCCTTTCTGCTTCTGGTCAACCTGGCAAGTGGCCTGTCTATTTTGTTTATCTTTTCAAAGAACCAACTTTTTGTTTTATTAATCTTCTGTATTGTTCTCAATTTCATTTAATTCTGCTCTGATCTTGGTTAATTCTTTTCTTCTGCTGGCTTTAGGATTGCTTTGCTCTTCCTTTTCCATTTCCTTAAGATGATTCATTAGTTTACTGATTTGTGACCTTTCTGTCTTTTGGATGTGGGCATTTAAGGCGATAAGTTTTACTCTCAGGACTGCTTTTGCTGTATCCCACAGATTTTGATAACTTGTGTCCCCATTATCGTTTAGTTTGAAGAATCTTTTGATTTCCATTTGAAGCTCCTCCTTGACCAAATAGTCATTCAGCAACAGATTGTTTAATTTCCATGTTTTTGGATGAAGATGTGAGTTTCTGTTGGAATTGATTTCTAATTTTATTCCGCTGTGGTCTGAAAAGATACATGGTATGATTTCTATGTTTTTGAATTTGTTTAGATCTGTTTTGTGGCCTAGGATGTGATCAATTTTAGAGAAAGTTCCATGAGCTGATGAGAAGAATGTATACTCAGTGTTATTTGGGTGGAGTGTTCTGTAGATATCTGTTAGGCCCAAATGTTCTAGAGTGCTGTTTAGGTCCATTGTTTCTTTGTTTATTTTCTGTTTGGAGGATCTGTCCTGTTCCATCAGTGGGGTGTTGAAGTCCCCTGCTATTATGGCATTGCTATTTATTATGTTGTCTAGATCAAGCAGTATTTGCTTTATGTATCTGGGTGCTCCTGTGTTGGGTGCATAAATGTTTAGGATTGTTAAATCCTCTTGTAAGATTTTTCCCTTCACCACTATATAGTGTCCATTTTTGTCCTTCTTTACTTTTATTGCTTTAAAGTTTATATCATCTGAAATAAGGATGGCTACTCCAGATTTCTTTTGGTTTCCATTAGCCTGGAAAATTGTATTCCACCCTTTCACCTTGAGTCTGAACGCGTCCTTGTGTATAAGGTATGTTTCTTGGAGATAGCAGATACTTGGCTTGTATTTTTTAATCCATTCAGCCAGCCTATGTCTCTTCAATGGGCAATTCAAGCCATTCACATTTATTGAGAGAATTGATGTTTGGGGTAGATTTCTGTTTATTCTATTGGGTAGTCTCTTGTTCTGTTTTACCTCTTGAGTCATTGTGGAATCTGGGTTCTGGAGTTTTAGCTTTTGCATAGTTTTACATTGGTAGTTGTCTGTTGTGCTGGTTAGTGTACAATGCAGGTCTAAGCACTTCTTGCAAGGCCGGTCTGGACTTTGCAAATTCTACCAGTGATTGCTTGTCTGGAAAAGTCTTTATTTCTCCCAACCAGAGGATTTTTTGACTAAGATTGGGATATATTACCTTTGCTTGGGTATATCCCTAAAAGGATGTGACATGAGAGAAATAGGGTAGGAGATGTTGGCTACTAGATAGTGTTGGTGCCTTGAAGCTTCCTGTGCATCATTGGCAGCAGCTGCAGCCTTGGTCCTGGGCAGATGTCTGTGCATGCAGCGGCTCTGCCCAGAAAAAGACAGCCAGGTCTGGAGGGGGTGCTGGGCTCTGCAGAGGCAGGGTTCTCCCGAGGCAGCATCGGGCTGATGTCCTGCAGAAGCAGGGCCAGTGCCAGTAGAGTAGTGTATTCCCAGAACCCTGGGGCTGGGGGATGGGATGCATACTAATCATACCCTCAGTCTGGACCTCTGGGTCCAAACTGCTAGAGACTTAGACAGGATGGAGAGATATGAAGAGGAGATAGGAAATACTCAGAATTGAATTAAAAATATGGGTGCCAATACACCTTCTTTTTACTAACCCAGTGTGGATGGATGGGAGAAGATCTGAAAGCTGAGCAGGAATGGTTCTAGGCACGTGTGAAACTCTAGGCATGTGGGGAATCCTGAATAGTAGCTGGTGACCCACATTAGTAGGTGGACACTCTTTTCACTAAAACAAGAATTACATCAAAGCTATACAACTTGAAATCTGTACTGGCCCCAAAAAAAAGTGGTGATGAGAGAGAGGGAGAAAAATTGTCAAGGATTAAATTATGTTTGCAATCTCAAAACACATTCTTCAGCAGAGCCTGGTGGTATATGTGCCCATTTGTGTGATTTAGAGTGTTTTGTTCAACTGTGAGTGTGCAGGTTGGGCAGAGGTTGGGCAGGAGGTTGATATTCATTGCTGCCCACGATCTTTTCTAATGGTGGACACTAATTTCTCTTCAGAGGGTATCCTATTTGCAAGGCATACCCTGAATTCATCCCATAGTGCATCTTAGATGGGACTGGGGTATGTGTGCTTGGAATAGACTAAGAATGGGAACCACAGTGTTAGAAGGAATCATGGTTTGCTCATTTCGTTTATCTTCCAGACATAAAAATTATGTATAAAAGTCCAGCTGCGCCTTAGCACTAATTGCATTAAGCTTAAGCATTACCCAATGATATATAAATTAAAATGTCACATTACTTTTACGGAAAGTAATTTAAAGCCCCATAAATTTAGTTATATTTATCTATGATTCTCATTGCAGTTAAGACCCCTGCTGTAGCTCCTTCATTTCAGGGAAGCCTGGAGCTCCTTTGCAAATAAAAAGGGTAACCTCATGGTCTCAAAAAATATGCTATAACTTGGGTATGTCATAAAAAATAAATCTTATTAACGAAATTTTTTCCTAACATTTTACTTAGAGCTTGAGGATGCAGAATTTAATTTAATGTTATCAGAGTAATGTTTTTATATTGGAGTTACTTAGCTTAAATATTTTACCTTGTTAATTATTAGAGAGACAGTATGAGATCTGAGGTAGATGTTGTGAAATCTGCTTGGGATATCTCTGACTCTCAAGGAGTCCTTCTTGTGGGGGTTGAAAGCGATGAAAGGACAACATAGATCCATTTTTTAAAACATCTTTAGTATGTATAACTGATATGCAAAAAACCCTGTCCATTTAAGGTATACCTGTCCATACTACAATCAAGGTAATAAACATATCCATCACTTCCAAAAGTTTGTTATGCCTCTTTGTGTGTGTGTGTGTGTGTGTGTGTGTGTGTGTGTGTAGTGGGGGTTATTTGTTTTTTTGCTTTTGGTTGTTGTTTTGTGGTAAGAACACAGACAAACCCATCTTTAAGTTCCACGTTCTAGTCATCCGGGGGCCAGTACACGCAAACTAGTAGTCATAAAATATTTAAAATGCTAAGGATAATTTCTTATAGTCATTCATGTTTTCTTTGTTTATCTCTCTCTTCTTCCAACACCTTTTTTTCCCAAGCTCAACTTTGGTTCTTTCCCTTCCTTCTCTTTTCCTAATTTTATTTATCTTTTCTTTCCCATTCTGCCATCTTCCTTTGGCTAATCTCAATAGGCCACTTGAAGATGTGAGGAAATTGTGTGCTTTAGAGATGTTATGACCAAACTTTCAGGAAGCTGTTTCACAACACCATCAAAGGCCTCATGAATATTCAAGTCTTTGAAGTGCAGTTCTGCCTTTAGAAATTTATCTTAAGGAAATAATCATAGATGATAACAAATAATAGTATTTATTGAGTTCTTATCATGGACAAGGCACTGGCTTTACATAGATCAATTTATTTAATCTTTACAACAACCTGTGTTGTATTATCCCCATTTTGCACATGAGGAAACTGAAGAACAGAGAGATTAAGTACCTTGCTCAAGAGTACACAGCTGGGATTCGAACAAAGGATGTCTAGTCCAAAGCCAGTGCTCTTAACCAGGGCAATCCTCAAAGTGTGCAAGCCCTGAGTTAATATTTTTTGTGGGATGCCTGTCTATGCAAACAATTTTATTAAAAATGTATAACAAAAGTCATGGGCCTGTGTAAGGAATGGTGATTTATCAATGAAGATTTAGAATAATGGGTAGAGAGGAAATGCCTACAGGTTTGTTTATTGTCCAATCAGTCCAATAAGAAGACGACTCTTCATAGTGTCCAGGTAGCATCTCTTCCTGTGCAGATCCAGGAACCATCTTTCCGTATTTTATCTTCAAATGCTCTGTTCCAGGCTAATTTCCTATCTTCCCCCATGAGAAGACAGGAGCAGTACTGTTATTACAATGCCGTGGCTTTTCAGATTGAAACAACGTAGATCTTGTTGTCTCCGCAGTTCCCTAATAAAATTTATTTAGTGCTGGTTGCATCATTCCTCAAGACACTGAGTGGTCACTCTTCCTCTGCCCATGAAAACTGGCGTCCAGTGAGTCTCTCAGAGGCTGTGACTGGGCTTCGTGGGGTGACCAACCTGGGTGCCAACAGCAGGGGATGAACAGGGTAAAGGAGTCCTGCCAACACCCCCATGGCAGACCAACAGTGGCTCTGTGGTTAGAACACACGTGGGAGGAACTGATGCAGGTGGCCACACACGCATTCAATTCCCAGGACAGGTGGTAGATCTACAGTGACCATCAGAAGCCCAGAGTCCTGAACTGTCCTGTGTCCTAAGTAAGCAAGTCCGCTCTCAAAATAGGTTATAAAACTGCTTATTAGTTGTACTACAAACACATACAATGATCTGTGAATTTTTAAAATGAAATTTGAGCTGGAATGGGTGGTGCAAGCCTGTAGGTCCAGCTACTCGGGAGACTGAGGCAGGAGGGTTGCTTGAGCCCAGGAGGTTGAGGCTGCAGGGCACTGTGATCATGCCTGTGAATAGCCACTGCACTCCAGCCTGGGCAACATAGCAAGACCCTGTCTCTAAATTTAAAAAGAATGAAATTTGAATACCTCTTACATACTTTGTTTAATTTGGTAAAATTGCCAGGGATTTCGTGTAGGTTAATATGAAGCTGCCAGAAGCCCTCTGAGAAATCCCTTCCACTGTTACCGTTCTTGATGCTGCAGTTTCTTTATTAGATAACAGCTTGTGCTATTGGTGTATTTATTTTTAAAATAATTATTTGTGCACTTACTATGTGTCATTACTATTTTAATTATTTCACAAACACTAATTCATTTAATTTTCATAACAACCCTGTTTAATAGGCACTAGTATTATTCCTATTTGTTTATTGAGGAAAAGTGAGGCACAGGGGAGTTAAGTAACTTGCTCAAGATCACACAGCTAGTCAGAGGCAGAGTTGGGATCCAGACCTGACGGCATGTGCACTTAACCACTATGCTAAGCTGTGTCTATAGGATATAAACAATGTGTCCTACCAAGATGAACTGCCCAAGTCTTTCCCAGATCAGAAGCTGTCTTTTCTCTCTATAGGTACATGTCGAAGAGAAATGTTGATGTCCATGAATTCTTAAACACTTTTACATTTATACATTTTGAATTAGAGGCTGTTTATTTCAGTGGTCTTAAACTTTACTGGGTAATGCTACTTCAAGTAAAATAGCCAGGTTGGGGAATATCCGTAGAAACTGCTAAATAAAATATAACTAGCAATGTCTTTCACAGAATGTTCCCATGTGTTTTATCATTGTGCAGGCTTATCTATGGCAATACAGAAAGGCGTTTCCTTTCCATCACGTTCATTGATAATGCGAAAAGAATAAGAAAGATCAGGATTTTTCAATTACTTTTTAATGGGGGATAAAGGTGTTGGTTTGTTTGTTTTAAAACTATTAACAACTGGCTATAGGTCCTTTCCCATCTACCTACCCTCCTTTCAGCTTCTAGGTTGTGTAGAGGTGGTTACATTATCTAAATATTCATTATTGAGTGCCTGATGTTATGAGATTGTAAAAGATGTCAAAAGCTGAAAAATTCTAACAATCAATAGTTTCCAGCCGTGCTTCAAAATCTTTGGTTATCTGAATCTGTAGTACAATGCAAATTGACTCAAAAGAGTAATTGCAAGACTGGGTGTGGTGGCTAACACCTGTAATCCTAGTATTTTGGGAGGCTGAGGCAGGAGCATGGCTTGAGCCCAGGAGTTTGAGGTTGCAGTGACCTATGGTGACGACACTGCATTCTAGGCTGCGCGACAGAGTGAGACCCTGTCTCAAAAAAAAAAAGTAAAGAAAAGAAAAAAATTTGCAAATCTTGCCTTCTATGTAAGAGTTCATAAAGCCATAGAAAAGAATGCTAAACAACTGTTTCACTCACAAAGCCACTGGCAAGTAAAAATCTGGCAGAGTTAGACAGTTGACAACTGAAGAAAAGAAATTTACAAGGATGATGATACTTGGAAAGGAATGATTTTAATAAAAAAGGATTAAGAAAAGACCTAGTAAAATATGAGAAAATCCTTGAATACACTTACAAAGAAAAATGACCCTCTTTCTAGTTTGCAATGGAAGTCAAATGTGAAGAATGTCAAACTGTGCTATCAGATAACTTTGTTGGAAAAATTTACTCCCCAAAAAGCAATCAGTACTTTATTCTTCTTTTATCCTAAGAATTATCACAATAGATGCAATTATAGCCTCAAATTTTTAAATGCAATATAAAACTAATTTTTATAATTCTAGTTTCACTTTTCATGATAAGATCCTAATCCAACTTTCTTTTTTATTTTCTACTTGCTAGTAAATATTGGTTCCCATTTTGTGTAGATTCATTGTTAAGTGGGTATTTCCTGGTACTGGTTATTCTTGGAGAGAGAGGACTTTCTGTACTTTATGCTGACAGAACAAAGGCTAAATGGGGTGAGAAAGGCTATATTGCATGCTCATTTCTAACTTCATTTAGAGGGTAACAAACACAATGAGTTGAAACACTTTGCACCTTGCTTCACATCCAACGTTTATCTCCTCAGGACCGGCTTTGCTGAAAGCCGCTTGCGGCCCTGCAGAAATAGGGGTCCTGGATTTAATAGAGACTCGCTAACGACTCAGTTCCCCAGAATAACCCTGGTCGAAGTTAGGTCCTCAGTTAGAAAGATCCTTTCCTTAGAAAATTCTTCTAAAACTAGACAGCATACATTGCCATACAGAGAGAAGTACTCATTCAGCAAATGCTTGGAAAAACATTCTCTTTTTCTTTGTCCCAGAAATACTCCTAAGTTCTTACATACTATATTACTGAAAATGTGGGTAAAGTGACCCCCTGACATAAATCCGTTATTTTATTTACTTATAGACATGTCATGGTGTTATTTTCTTGCAAATGACTTAATAATGAGTAATTATTTTATAAAATGTCTCTCAAAAATGATTTATTATAAACACATTCAGCCACCAAGAACTCTACTTCTTCCCCCAAAACTGAACCTCCCTGTAGATTTTATAATATTTTTTTCTGTATAAACTATATAATGATCGTAGTTGATGAGGAAATGTAAGGAAAATGACCAATGCTAAAAATTAATCTTCAATTATGATAATTTCTTGCTTAGGGACATCTCATTGAAACTGAGAAAATATCTCCTAAAAGAAGTAAAAATTATATTTAGATATTTAACATACTAACATGAAAGTGGAAGTCTTTCCCTTGAACATGAGTAACTTTCTTCTTAGTCAATTTTTTTCCTCTTGGATGCTATAAAATGTGACTAATATGTCAATAACGCCTTTCCTAAAAGGTTATAACCAAAAATATATTCTTTGTTTCTGCTGAACATGAACTGTTTGAGTTTCTTAATGACAAGTCATGCCACCTTTATGTCTATTCAAAAGAGCCAAAGTTCCATTTGTCACACAGTCAGAAACTCTTTATTCAAAGTCAAAGAAAAGTTACACTAGAGGGTCTTGTGGCGATGGTACTTAAACTAACATCATTTAAAAGGGGCCCTTAATTCAAAGATTTAAAACAAACAAACAAAGGAAAACAAGACCATTAAGAGGTAGAGCTATAGCAAAATTGTCACTCGTCCCTACTGGAATATTAGTAACACTAGCATTAAAGCATCTTAGGTATTACCCTCCTCTCAATAATTTAGGTGTTGGTTTGCCAATTTTCTTGTTTTGTTGCCAATATGTTTTACCTTTGGATTCCCTCCTTTCTAAACACATGGCTCATTAGAACATCCACTAGAAGGAGGATAGAACAATAGGAAGTAAAACTCGGATTCGTCAATTCCATTAGTTGTTTATAACTCTAATTCAAAGAGCTGAATTTAAACTGTTTGTATGCACTTCAATTATTTATGTAATTCCTGGTGGATTTCGCTTTTGCATGATGATGTGTATCCTGCTGCACCAAGTGTTGAAATGAATATGAAATATATCATTAACTTTATTTTTTGAAAAATAAAATTAAATCTAACTTTGATAGAAAACTTAATAGTGATCGTTATTGGGACTTGATTCTCTATTTCCTACTACCTTTCCCCACTGTCAGCCAGGGTTCTCTGAGGGCTTCTGTGGTCTTATACAAAGCAGATCATTTGGGAAGCTCCATTGTTCTGTGCCCCATTCTGGCCACCCTCGATATGACAATTGTATAAGGCTTCAAAGGTCTTGAAAGCTGCTCCACGGTTTTGGTGCCACCCTTGGGCAGGGGACTCCGTGCTCTGGGACCAGCTGCCAGAGGTAGCTCCTCTGAGGTTCTATACCCTTGCTCAGTTGCTAAAAATAAAAATCTAACTACTGTTCCCTTCTTGTCTCAATTAATCATCCAATTTTATCACTTACCTTCTGCCTGGCTCTCAAACTGGGTACCTGTCTCTCCTTCCTCTGTCAAAATCTCTCCATTATTTTGTTTTCACAAATAAAAGCCAGAAAGAAAGATTGTCCTCAGGCAATTTCCGCTTGATTTTGAAACATGAACTTCCCTGAGAAGAAAATCCCAAAGTCTATCTCTCTTCTCAGAAAAGGATAAAATAAATAAATATACAGGAAGAGTCAAATACACTAGATCTCAATAATTTTCATTTATGATGTGGTTTATAGTTAGATAAACAATGAGAAACATAAAAATGCAAAAAAAATTGTGATGAGTAAGACAACAGGTGAAGGATATAAAATGGAAGTGGGAAAAAAGTAGTTTTTGGCCATGATTAAAAATTAAGTTGTTTTGATTTAACCGGACTCAGATTGCTGACAAAGATTGTTTGTGTTAACATGATTGCTGGATGTTTTTTCCCAACTCAAAGGAGAATCTCCAGCTTTGATATTTAATTTTTGGCTTGAAAAAATCAATTCCAGCAACATTCAATGTTCCTTCAAGGATGCGCGTGTAAAACAAACGTCCTTTGAAACCACTGAGTGCAGGTTCTTGGACCCTATCCAAGGCTACTGCTCCCTGCAATACTGATGACTTTTCATGGCTGCAGGAGTCCCTGCACTCAGGAGCAACACAAGACCTAGTCAAAGCCAAGTATTCTTTCAGTCATTGCCCAGTTGAGAATTTCCATCTCACCAAGGAGCAAGGTGGCAACTGGTGCCCTGTGCACTTACTGGACCTGCCGGTGGCCCAGCCTCTTGGGCCTGGCCACCCCAGCCCTGAGCCCCTTCACCATGAATTCCCTGAAGCTTGGTGCCTGGAGAACCGGGCTCTTGTCAACAATTCTCACCACATGCTTTCTGGGAAGGGGTTAGGGGCAGGGACTCAGGGCGCCAGGGGTGGCCGCAGTGTCCTGCCCTGCTTTGTGGGGCAGAAGGTTTTCTGGTGACATCAGGCTGGAGCTGATGGGACTTGTTTGGAAGTTGAGTTGTTGGGGCAGCCACTCCTGTCCCCATACACATGACCAGGGCAAAGCCAGCTCAACAAACAGCCAGGTCCATGAGCTCCCCGCTATGGCCAAAGATCTGGGCCCTGGGGCAGCAGACCCATTCCGTGCCCAGTTATAAACGTGTTTGTCCAACTCACCTCCATGGTGAGGACTCCTGGGGGCCTAATTCCTAGACGCCAAGTTTCTGGATAGAAAATTTCTCTTGGTGGGGCAGGGTAGGGGAAGAGAAGTCCCTAGCTGGTGGTGAATATCAAGGAGTCTCTAGTTGTGTAGGGGGCAGGTGTACCAGCCTTGTATTCTGTAAGCACAGGGAGCAGTGATGCTGGCACTATGCAGGACAGGGCCCCAGTATGCTGGGCGCACTGCGTTGTGCCTGGTGAAACCTAGCTCCCCCAGCTCTCTTCACCCCTGTGGAGCAGCCTTCCAGGCTGGGCACCTGCTCTATCTTACCTCCCCTCTGCTTTAAAAAAAAACAAATCCCATCTCAGACTTCCACCCCCTTCTCCAGGCCCCATCAGACCCCCTCTTTCTGGCTCTCCTTATTTCAAGGGACTCGCCTGTGTCTGGCCCTAGCAGCAGCAGTGAGGGCCAGGTGAGTCACTGACCTGATTGGCCCTGATGGGCCCCAGGTTGTCTTTAAATGGCTCTCTCACTGTTGCCACAAGCGTCACTCTGTCATGGTCTTCCCATGGGTAAGTCTTTGCATCCTGGAAAAAATCAAAACAAATTGCTCATAGAATTCTTATCTTTAAATATTTAGTCCAGATTGTCCAATTCACCGAGGGCTACATACTAGGCGAAGCTCTTCTGCAGCCCCCGAACAGGAGACATGACAGCTTGGTTTTCAACATTCTCTTGCCTCTGAGTGCTCACCTCTACTCTGCGACCCATTTTATGTTCAGTTTTATTTTGGTATTTCGAATTTTTGTTATTTAGTGGTATAAACCTGCATAATAACTCTGGGCAAAGCATTTAAAATCAAGCTGGTCCTCACTAGGGAGACTTTATGAGTCATCGCAGCAGGACCCCGTTGAGAGCGAGGGGGCTGTTGATTCGACTGGGACGGGAGTCCAGCAGGACTGCCCTGGGCAAACTGAAATGATGACCACCTTGGTGATGACAGACACTCTGAGAAGTACCACAGTGGCCAGTTTTTCTTTATTTTGTGAAGACTGATCTCAACTTTCCCTTAAGCCTCTATTTCTGCTGATGGTTGAAGAAACTTAACTTTGCCATTTAAGAAGAGCTTGATTCAGATTTAAAACTTAACCCCGTCTCTCTAGGGACAAATACTTGGGTCTCAATGCCTATCTCTCCTCCTTTCCTTTTCCTGGTAACACCTGGGTGCTGGGGGAAGTTTCCCTAAGATTGAGCATTTAAGTGAGGATCCTTTGGCCGGAGGCCTGCTTGGTAGTCCTTGCTGCCCCCATTGACTTTTAGTTGATAGGCAGCTCAACCCTCTAGGTTATTAGGCACAGGACTCTGTCCTCCCTGTGTCTGCTCCCCATGACGCCTCAGTGGAGCACCTCCCTGTCTATTGTCAGCACTTTTGTGGCCCGGTGGTCACCTGCCCTGCTGCGTTGGCCATCCTGGCTCCCACAGTGCTGCAGTTCCTCTGTGCCCACCTCTGTTTAGAATCAAGCCAGCTCGAGAGGGTTCACCTCTCAGCCTTGCTTCAGGGTCCCCTTGACTTCTCCTGGAGCACTTCCTGGCAGATCTACTGCCTGGCAGCATACACTGCCAGGGCATAGGCCCATGGGTTCTGGCTGGAAGGGGTGGGTCCAGGGGGAGGTGCTTCTTGAGTTGTTCAATCCATGATCCACTACTCTTCTTTTTCTGACCCATCAGTTACATCCTTCACTGCTCCAAGAGATTTACCTATTTTAACTTTTTTAATCTTCACAGCAACCTTATACAGTAGGTACTGTTAACACCCTGGGGTTATGCATAAATAAACAGGCCCAGAGGATGGGTAATTTGCCTAAGGTCACCCAAGAAATAAGGAACAGAGGCAGGATTTGAGTCCAGGACCTGGTACAGGGCCTGTGTTCTGAGCCACTATGCAGGCAGAAAGTTCTTAAGTTTTGGGATTAGGCTGTTAAAATGTGATTATTCAACAAGAAGTTTCTCTTCTAAATAAATTATTTAGATGTTAAAAATTACTCTGACATGAACAGACACTCTTGACACAATATTTTAGAGAATGTAGGTCAGATCTTTTACTCTATTAACCTAGTCATTCATTAAAAAGCAGCTTCTGCTATCATTATTACCAATAATTAAAATAATAATGACAATAACTTTATGGACCTATTGCTTATAAACCCCATGGATATAATAGTATAATAAATAAATATAATTTCTTCAGAGTTAGGTGTGCTGACCTCTGGTGTCTTCTCCTTTTATGATTTTAATTAATTGGATGCCAGCCAATATTGGAATAGTTTCTAGTGTTTTAAGTATACGTTTTAAAATAAAAAACCTTCTTGAACATTTGTGGGTTTTCCTTTTCTCTCTTTTTTCTTTTCTTAACAAAGCAAATATTTATTTCAGACACAGAGAAATTAGTCACTCTGTTTTCAATATTCCCTTATTTTTACATCTCTAATTTAATCTTGTACTAATTCCAAAAAAAGGTGCAATTTTGGATTCTTCTGAAATACATCTCATTCATTTCCTAAAGCTTTGGAAACACTCCACAATGTTTTCTTTTTTTTATTTTTAAAAATTCCCTTTCTGTTTTTGACCCAAAGTTTGCCCTACTCCCAAATCTCTATATTTTAAAAATCTTCTTTCTTTGTATTATCTTCTAACGATTGGGTGAGTTTTATTTCTACCATTTTTCTGTGGTTTTTTTCCCAGATTGTTTTGGTAATTCCATTTCTGGGCTCCAAATGTATAGTTGCCAAATTTTTACTGCTGTTGGCCATAAAATTCTGCCCAGTCACTGGGCCATAAAAAAGCAGATGCAAAATTTCTCCTACTGTCTGACACCAGCTGTATGGCTTGGCAGTCGGAGGCAGAGAAGGCACTCCTTCCTACATCTAAGGAATGTAGATCCCTTAGATTCAGGAGCCTGTCCAATATGCATTGTCTATGGGACACCCACATAGTTGACTACCAATAATCACCTAGGGCCTTTTATTTGTTTAAATATAGTTAGTTTCATTTTCATTTAGTTTGAACTTCCACATCGCTACGACAGAGAATGTTTTATTTATCTTTTTCAGTTTAAATAATTGTTACCCTAATCTCACAGGTACGATGATGCCACACTGGCGCTGATGTGTTAGTGACACAGGTGCTGCTCTGCCTTTCAAAACAAGCAGCAACA
Source organism: Daubentonia madagascariensis (assembly GCA_023783475.1). Taxonomy (NCBI): domain Eukaryota; kingdom Metazoa; phylum Chordata; class Mammalia; order Primates; family Daubentoniidae; genus Daubentonia; species Daubentonia madagascariensis. Next base: position 18,337,952 of record JAKFHU010001815.1, on the reverse strand, counting down.
GCATCCAGCTGAGCCTTGGCTGGAATTCGGAGACCCGGAACCTGGGCATGAGACAGAAGCAGCACTATGTGAAAGGAATGGAGACATCTAAGAGGCAGCACCTGGGGCAGGAAACCAAAATAAGAATCATCCATCTTGTCCAATAGAATTGACAATCCAAGGGGGCCAAGCAGAGGAAGAATCTACATGGTAGGCAATGGAGTAGAAAAGAGATAACATTAACAGCTAACATACACATTCATTTTCTCATTGGATTCTCATGGTCTCACCTTTAGGAAGAGACAGAGCTAGACTCTGACCCATACAGTGTGACCAGAGAGCCTATACACCAAGTCTATGCTCCACTGCCTTCATTTACAGTCTTCGAGGAGCTAGTACCTGCCTATAGTATCCATTAGTACATGGGAATCCAGGCTTGCCACATGCTCTGTCTGGCTCCAGAGTCCACTAGGTTTTCAAATACCCTGCTGGGATTGGTGCAAACACCCATAGAACTTGCCCTGAGCTGGACAGAGGCTGCTGCAGTTGTTTTTTATAGGACCTCTGCATAGTGGGCAATTAGCCCAGATTGTACATGTAGTCTCAGGGAGGGTAATTTTTTAAGGGTTATTTGTGCTTTTGTTTATATTGTGACCCTTTAGAATCCTCATTTTATTGCCCTGTGCTGGCACTATTTATTTTTCTTTTATTTTGAGTGGATATGTTATTATATTTTTCTTTCTGGCTGCTTATTTTCCTACCTTGTTTGATTTGGGTCCAATTTACTACAAAATATAGATGTTCTTAGTAATTTTTTTCATGTATTTAGGCCCCCTCTCATGTGATCATGTGTTTTGTTTCAAAGCTTTCATCTTGCACAAAGGTTTATATGTTTATATAACTATATATCTCTCTTTATGCTATTTTTGGAATAGATTTTTAAATTTTTAGTTTTTATCTTAATTAACAGACTTAATTTCTTTTTAGCAGTTTTAAGCTTACAGAGAAACTGAGTGGAAAACACAGAGCTCCCATATTTGGCCCTTCATCCAACACCATTTGTTGAGAAGACTATGCTTTTTCCATTAAGTTGCCTTTACTCCTTCATCAAAGATCAGTTGTCTTTATTTGTGTGGGTCTATTTCTGGGTTCTCTATTCTATTCCATTGATCTATTTGTCTGTTCTTTCACCAATACCACACTGTCTTGATTACTGTAGCTTTATAGTAATTCCTGAAATGGGATAGTGTAAGTCCTTTGACTTTGTTCTTTTCCTTCAGTATTGGGTTGGCCATTCTGGGTCTTTTGCCTTTCCATATAAACTTTAGAATCAGTTTGTCCAAAAAAAAAAAAAAAAACTTGCTGATATTTTGCTTGGGATTGCATTGAATCTATCAAGTTGGGAAGTAGTTGGGAATCTATCAAGTTGGGAAGTAGTTGGGAATCTATCAAGTTGGGGTATTCAATGTACATGGAATATCTCTCCATTTATTTATATATTCTTTGATTTCTTTCATCAGAGGTTTGTAGCTTTCCTCATACAGATCTTGTTCATATTTTGTTTAGATTTATACGTAAGTATTTCATTTTGTGTGTGTGATAATGAAATTCTAATTGTTCATTGCTAGTATATAACAAAGCAATTAACTTTTGTATATTAACCTTGTATCCTGAAACCTTGCTATAATTGCATATTTGTTCCAGAAGAGGATTTTGGTTATTGTTGGGATTTTCTACATAGATAATCATGTCATCTATGTACAAAGAGAGTTTTATTTCTTTCTTTCCAATTTGTATGTCTTTTATTTCCTTCTCTTGTCTTATTGCATTAGTTAGGACACTTCCAGTATGATATCAAGAGTGATGAGAGAAGATATCTTTGCCTTCCTGATATTAGATGGAAAATATCTAGTTTCTCACCATTAAGTATGATGTTAGCTATAGGTTTTTTATACAGGTTCTTTATCAGTTTGAGGTAGTTCTCCTCTACTTACAATTTGCTGAATGTTGTTATCATAAGTGGGTGTTGGATTTTATCAAATGCTTTTTCTGCATTTGATAAAATGCAAATTATTTGATATGATCAAATAATTTTTCTTCTTTAGCCTGTCATTGTGATTGATTACATTAATTGATTTTCAAATGTTGAACCAGCCTTGCATACTTGGAATAAATCCCATTTGGTCATGGTATATAATTGGTTTTATACATTGTTGGATTCAATTTACTAATATTTTTCATGAGAAAAATCTTAATAATTAATAATTAATAATTTTCATGAGAGATCCTGGTCTATTTTTTTCCTTTCTTGTAATGTCTTCATCTGGTTTTGGTATTAGCATTATGCTGGCTTCATAGAATGAGTTAAGAAGTGTTCTCTCTGCTTCTATTTGCTCCTTACCTCTTTTTACTTCTAGCTTTTTTCATGAGTCCAAAAAATGTCGATAATTCTAAACTCGTGTATGTAAAACACGAGTCTGCCTCACTCTATATGTTACATCATATTTTATATAAGAAAACAGAGACAACTATTAGCTTTTAATCATTTTATGGCCTTAGGCTTCACCACGGTGGCTTATTTTCATAAAACTCCTCTCTAAGTCAGAAATGTCTTATTATCAGCAATAGCATAAAGAAAAATTTTCTGAAAGTCATCTTTGTTTTGGAAATGGTCCTGAGATTAATTGTCAATAAATGTCTACTTGTTTAGCATCATTATAAATCAAGCAATGTAGCTTTCAGAAAATTTCTCTTATAGAGATAATGCCAGACTGCAGAGATATATACTCAGAAAATAAGCAGCCTTTTGTAAGGAGAATTTCTCTGACTAAAACTGCATTGAAAATGCTTTGCAACAACAACAACAAAAGAGCTTCTGCAGGAAAAAAAAAAACCCAACTCTGAGTCGCTAATTCCAAGACCAATGACACCACACTGCATATAATACAGTTTCTTTTGTGCAAAAATAAGATCATGGGCACAAAGGGAACATTTATAAGAGCCAACACGATCAATTTGAGGAAAATAGCAGTTAGAAACTGCAATCCAATTTTTTTTCTGTCTAGAAAATCAATGAAGCACAAGCATGTAATAAATCGGTCAATTATACACAGATGCCAGACTCTACAAAAGACGTAATATTAGGTTTTGCAAATCATTACTGCCTCACAGAGATTTTATGACAGTAAGTTCCACTGATTAAAATGTCAGCATAAAACACTGCCTTTCATTCCAACAACTAGTTCAGACTCGCCCTCTGTAATGATGGAATATAATAACTAGATAGTGGGCAAAGACCACATGTTAGCAAACAACAACCACCAAAAATCAAACTGCTTGAAGAAAATTAAAGAGATGGTGGAGCACAACTGAGGTGGTCTCAGGCTTAGCTCCCCAGCGAAAACACCCAGAGCAACCCTTTGCTTCCCCAAATGGCAGGCACTGGGCGTAGTTCCATGACCACCTGCCTGGGGACTCATCACCAGGTTACGCAGAGGTAGGATTTCTGTGAAAGGACAAATAAGAATCTTTTTTAATGAAAGAAATATTTAAAAATGCATAATCCCTAATTTTAATTAATTTAAATTAATATTTTAATATTATTAAAACTCTATATTAATAAAAATATTTAATATTTTTATATCATTAACATTTTATGAACAAAACATAATATTAAATAATTGATAAAAATAAAATATTTTTAAAATGTGTGTCCCTAATTTTAAAAATTAGGGATCATTTTTAAAGCCCTTGAGTTCTTCCTTAGCATCATTGCTGGGGGTAGCACTGCACAACATGTTCAATGTCTTTATATTCTGTCATCAAGCATTTCAGGATTGACCTGGGCAGAGGCCTCCTGACCTTACAGAAGGGCAGGCTTAGTTTTTACTCACTAGTTACAAGCCCCAAGAGTAACCCTGGGCCTGAGTGACAAAGCCCTTTTTTAGGGGATTCTTCTAGCCATGAAGGACCAGATAAAAGTCTTCATGTAGCCTTTCCCTGCCCCTCCTTCTGGACCTTACACTTTTATGTGTACTGTCTTCCCCCATTTTCCTCAGCCCTGACTGCTCAGGCAACAAAAAGGAAATCTTTGTCTTTGGCTTCTTTCCTAATTATGAGGGAAAACAAAACTGAAAATCTACAGGACCCCTAATATTCAATATTGAGAGATGTTGTGCTCAATGCTTGACCTCAGATCACGAGTGACCTTCTGTCCCAGACTGGTGTGGTCAATGGCTATTATGGACTGAATGTTTGTGTTCCTGAAAAAGCCATGTTTTGAAGTCCTAACCCCCAGTGTTTCTGTATTTGGAGACGGGGCCTCTAAGCAAGTAATTAAGGTTAAATTAGGTCATAAGGGTAGGCCCTGGTCCAATAGTGTTAGTGTCCTTAGGGGAAGAGACACCGGAGAGCTCTTTCCCCATGCTGCTCCTGTGTGCATGCACCAAGGAACAGCCATGTGAGGACACAGCAAGAAGGTGGCCATGTGCAAGCCAGGAAGAGAGTCCTCACCAGAAACCAAACCACCCAGAACCTTGATCTTAGAGTCTAGCCTCCAGAACTTTGAGAAAATGTGTTTCTGTTGTTTAAGCCTTCCAATCTATGGTGTTTGCTATGGCAGCCTGAGCTGACCAATATAATGGCATAACATTCCCTCAGAGAGGGAGATAGCCATCACATAAGATTCTCTCTATCAAATACGGAAGGTATCAGCCCAGGCAGTCCCAAAAGCCTGTGACAGAAAAACACCACATTGCTGACCTTCATGTTTGGAGTGACGGTATTTTCTCCCATACATACAAATGTGTCTGGAAATCCTAAGGTAAGACAGTGTTCCCAGTGTGAATTCTGGGGAATGACTAGTCGCCCTGGTGTCCACTTGGCTTATGTGACGGAGGCTGCTTAAGCCTCAGGACATGACTTTCAGACACATTGAATATTGTCACAACAGCTGACAGATGGGGCACAGATGTTCAGTGACTTCCACCAAGGCTGGCAACCTTTGGGTGATCAGGAAAGAAACCACAAGGGATATGAAATCTAACCCTGCTTTGCTCCTTGATCTTTGGGTGCCACTTTTAGCAACAAAGCAGATAATTTATTTTGACTTCTTTAGCTCCATCAAGGCGTGCGGCCCTCCTTGACACAGCTTACCATCTCATGCCTTCATCTGCAGCCTGTGCTAAGATGCTACGTTGTGACTGAATGGCCTCTTCCCATTAGGAGCAGTTCAGTGGAGTATATTCAAATAGTATAAGGGGAGAGAAATTTGCATGCATTGGGCTGACTGTGATTCATTTGTTTCTTGGAGTAATCAGTGACATCTCGATTGATTGTTCTTATTTTAGTGCTCTGGTTGTTACTGCTTACTGAGAATATTCTTTTCTTCCATTTTTGTCTCTTTCCTGTTTTCCATTCTCCAAATGAACATTCTCAAAGAGATCTTTGATTCTGAATATATTTTTGAGCTTATTAGGTATTGTTTATGATGTATAATACATTGAAATATAACTACTTTTTAAAGTGTATTAATGGTGACACCATTCTAGCTATTAATTTTAAAATAAATTTCTTTAGAGAGCTTGAGTTTCCATGACTTTTCAAATGTTGAGTGAATGAGCACAATCTGTATCCTGTTTTGGAATAGCATTAGGTTTTGTTCGAAGGAAACACTGTGCATAGACCCCCTTGATTTTTCTCTCTAGCAGTTCTGTTGAAAGTACATCCACCTGACAGTGATGTGCTGGTAAATGTTTAAGAATTGGTGCTCCGGGAATATTTGCCAATTTTGGTGGTATAAATACTCCCACACAACCTATTTTGAACCACCAATATGGTGCCACCAAATGTGGAGTTGGGAAGAGATGCAGGCAATTGGCTCTCCAGCCCCTGCACGCTATGGATACTGGGTCTAGATATTTCATAGAAATGAAGAATTAACTCTGTGCACCTGATCTTTCATAAGAGCACTGTTTCTAGGGGCTCCTTGTCCCTTAAAATCAGCCTTTGTTACCTGACCTTGCATCCCTGATGCATGCATTAGCTCCCCAAACATGACAGAGAAAACATAACAAGGATTTAAAAATGCAGTAAAATCTGAGAGTCTTCCCACACCCTTATTCCCCTAGGCCACATCCCTGCCTTCTTTAGCTTTATTGTTATTTAGAAATAACAATATTTCTCCATAGAGAACCGTTTCTACCATGCCTGTATGATCCAGTTCATTCATTAAACACTGATAAGTACAATTTTCTGCTTCAGTGGCAGATGGAATGACATTGGTGAAATAGTGACATGTATTCAGTTTGGTTTATACAAAATTAAAAAAAAAAACCAGCAAGAGAATTTCCATTGCCTGCTCAGGTCAAAAATGAGAAAAAGGTTTATCATATCTTGTGTATCACATGTCTAGTAATCAGCGGTTGGTGTAGGGACAGCGGTTTTCTCACCAGAGCCACTCTGCACTGTGGTTTCAGGGTTGCTCCTGCCTGTCCAGACTCAAGCCTAGCTCTCCAGCATTCCCCATTCCCACTATCCTTTGAACAACTCCCTTTTCTGCAAGTTGAACCAAGTTTGCTCTCACTGGCAACGAAGATGAACTCAGGCTCTAGGGCTAGACAGCTTTGGTTCAAATCCCAGATGCCTCAGCTATTAGCTTGTGTCCTTAGGCAAATTTTTCTCCACAACTCAAGTTCCTCATCTGTAAAAGAGAGATAATACTTCTCATGGAGTTATTCTGATGCGTAAATGAATTAATACACACAAAGCCCTTAGAACAGTGCCGGGTACATATTAAGCCCTCAATAGCTGTTAGCTATTATCATGCTGGGTAGATTTTAGCAAAACTTGGTTGACGTCAACCAATTACAAATACAAAGGAGAAACAAACAGCCATTAAACCATTGCTTTTTACGGCACATATTTTACATTTTCTCAAACATAAGAAACCTCTTCATAGTATAATAGCTTCAAACTTGGTACAGAATAGAGAATATGTATTTAGTTTTTCCATGGTAATCAGCAGTTTAGAAGTTGATCACTCTTTAAATCCAGCATCTGTTAATGTTTAAAGCAATTCATAGTTTTTCTCAGAGCACATGATTTTGGACAAAGACAACAACAAACAAAAGTGCCAAAATGGGCTCACTAACTGGTTTGCATAAAATGAAATAATTTGAACAAATTCCATGTATGTACTTATTCTATTCCATGTTAACAAAACCTTTTATTGTTCTTCTCAAAGATTCCTCTGATATTTGCCTTTTCAAATTCTGGAATGGCTATGCTAATTTTAATGTCACATTCTTGTTTCCTTCTTGGCAAAATGTATTATTTTGCTTCAGTGTTCTGGATTTTTTTTTTAATGTTTCCAACATTTTTAACACATGGGCAATTTTAAAAACTCTAACTTTTTACTTTTTTCTTCATTTTTTGCTGTTTCTTTTGATTCAACAAAAATAGAAAGAGGGGAACCCCTTGCATTTTCTAAAGCCCATTTTACAATTATCAAGTTGTCAAACGGATTTTATTGAGATGATTCATTTATTCATTCAAAAAATAGACACAGAGCCCTTACTTTGAGCAAGGCAGGGATAATGCCAGGTGTCTTGATGAACAAGGCACCTCAAAAAGCTTACAGCTGAGTAGGAAGAGAGACAAGGAAACAGGCATTTCCCATACCCCTCAACTAGAGGTAAATTCATGGGGTTATGCGAGCACAGCACAGGGGCACCTAACCCAAATCAAGGGATCAGGAAAGATTCCCAGAGGAAATGACAGCAGAGACTTGTACAATAAATAAGAGTTAGCCTAGCGAAAAAGGGTGTTTTTTTAAACCTGCTTGTGGAAGAGTGTATAATTAAACTATATAATGCTCTGAATATATTTTCTAAATCTTTTATTTTAAAAAAGACAATCATACTTTTAGATGTCCTATAAACATTCAATTTCTTCTGACAGGCAGGATATAAATATAGCAGATTCCAAAATTGAGAACTTTACATGTATTTGCTGCATAAATTGTACTCCTGATTCCAAAATTCCAAAATACTTTATATACTTGTCTTAGTCGGGGCTGCTATAAAAAATACTATAGATCGAGTGGCTTAAACAACATTTATTCCTCACAGTTCTGGAGGCTGGAATTCTGAGATCAGTGTGCCAGCGTGGTCAGGTTCTTGGTGAGGACCTCTTCTTGACTTGCAGACGGCTGCCTTCTAGCTGTATCCACACATGACAGGGAGAGAGAGAAAGTGCGCGTGCTCTGGTTTCTTCATCCTCTTATAAGGACACCAATTCCATCACGGGGCTCTACCCTCTTGAACTCATCTAAAGCTATTTACCTTCCAAAGGCCCCACCTTGCAATACCATCACATCAGGGATTTGGGCTTCAGTATATGGATTTGGGGAAGACACAAACATTCAGTCCATAGCAATACTGTATTGTATAGTTATTCTTATATTTTATTTCTCCTATGTGAGAAATAGCTAAGTTCATTTTAGTCACATGGTTCCCTAGTAATAAATGGCCTTTATTAAGATGAAACATTGATGTTTTAAGGCCAATAAACGTAATACACTTCAAAGCAGGTTCTTCAACTCACATTGAAAATTCATACATAAAATTAAAACCTATTGGTTTTTTAAATTACAAATTAGAGGTAAAATTATTTGCCATTTTTGCTCAAGATACTTCTGCAATGTATGCAGTGGCTATTTTTTTTTAAATACCATCTATGAGAAAATTTTGCACCTGTATATTTATTTTGAAATACTACATTTTTCAATTCTAACATATTAAAACATCTCCAATCAAAATTGTTTGCTCTCATCAACCTTGCCTCTCTCTGTGTCCTGTGACACAGTGCTTCATTGGCTAAACCTCAACCTGGTCAACTTCTACTTTCAAAATGTTGATAATATTCTTTTAACCAGCTTGACTAATGACCTTTCATTCATAACCACAAACCTCAAAAAGCACTCAACACTGCTCAGTAACCCTAATTCCAAAATTCCCTAAGTTTGCCTAGTAAGTTTATTATTCTCCTCAGTGACAATCTTCTCCCTCTGCTTAAACAACCCACTCACCCTTTCCCTCCCCTCTGTCAGCTGATGACACTGCTTTATTTTTCACTGAAGTAGCAGAAATATAGTAGAAATAAATATCACACTAATAAATGCCGATGTGAGAAAATATACTTATTTTTCTATAACTGAACTGAGTTTTGCCTCTAACCCTCATTCGACTGATGGCAGAAGATTGAATTCCAGATTTCTTTAGTCACTTCAGATTTTCTCAGTACTTTCAAACTCAGTCCTTTCAGGCCTTTTGTCTTTCCTTTATTTGTCCCAAAGTGGCACTGGAGATCCAGGGGGTTCACACGGTGCAATCTGGAAGAAGCATATATTCTAGTTCTGAATGCTGAAAAAGCCTGGGGAGGATGACCAGTATTGTGGCAATATTGATCTAGATATGGTGTTTCTCACGCTCAGATACCAGGGCTTGTAAATTCAAGACTCCAGGGTGTTAACCTTTTCGGTATGAAATTGGTTCCTCCTTTCACCCACACCGCAAATCCTGGTTGTCAAAAACGGTGGAAATGATGTGTTAGAATTTCACATGATTGCTCATTTGGTTTATCCTAAATTACACAGAGAACAATCTATGATTGATAATACCAGTGTTTTTAGCAATATGATTATGAAAACATCTTAAAATTAATATTTCTGAGAGCTCTTACCATTTGTTTTATGATTACACTCTTTCTACATTGTCAGAGCTTATAGTTATTACTCACTTTTTTCTCACGCTTCTGTTTCTCAGCTGTGTGAATGATCCAAGTAATTGTACCTTTAGAGCTTTCCACCAGTCTTTATGCTGATGCTTTTTCTATAATTTTGGTTGTCTGAAACCCATTCTCCAGTTTCTCAAGGAAGAACTCACGGGAACAGTATTTTCTGAGCTCTTGAATTTTGATTACAGTTTATCTGTGGTCTTTAACACTTGAGAGCTATTCGGCCGGATACAAAATTCTCAGCCCCCCATTTCCTTTCCTTGAGCATTTTAAATATTATATTCCATTTTTCGTCTAGCATAAAGCATTGCTGTCGAAAAATTGTGTGGACAATCTGATTTTATTCCTCCTATTTAAGTGATCTAGCCTTTGCTGGATGCTCAAGGGGTTTTTTTTAAAGCCCAATCATTTTATTAGAATATATGTCAATATTGGTCATTCTGGATTGGTTTTTCCCAGGATTGCACTGTGCCTTTTCAATATGTAGTATTAATCTGATTATTGTTACTTAGAATAGGAAAATGTTTCTTTTTTCTTTTCTTTTCATTTCTTTCTTTCTTTCTTTGAATTCTTATTGTTTATTCTGTTCCTTAAATTTGTTTTTCTTCTTCAGAGTCTCCTGTTATGTGAATGTCGGATCTTCTTTGCCTGCCTTTGAAAATAAAATCAGCCCTCTGTATCCGTGGGTTCTGCATCCATAGATTCAACCAACCTCAGATTGAAAATATTAAAAATAAACTGCATCTGTGTTGACATGTATAGACTTTTTTTCTTGTTGTTATTCCCTAAACAATACAGTATAACAACCATTTACATAGCATTTACATTGTATTAGATATTGTAAGTAATCTAGAGATGATTTAAAGTATCCAGGAAGATGTGCATAGGTTGTATGCAAATGCTGTGCTATTTTATATCAGGGACTTGAGCATCTGCAGATTTTTGGAATGCCAGGAGATCCTGGAACCAATCCCCAAGGATATCAAAGGACAATTGCACAATGGCTTACTTTTTGAGATTTCTTGGCTCTGTTCCCTTTTCCTATTTTTATCCAGACTTTCCTTTTTCCTTTGTCTCTATTGACCCTCTCCTGCTCAATTTTGATTTGATTTCCAAGAATTTCACCTCAGTGTGGGGTATTGTCCTGGAAGGGAGCTTATGCTAGCTAGTTTTGAGGGTTCACAGGTCTAGACCACTTCAGCAACTTAAGACCTCATCATTGGCTTGCTATTGTAGTGTGAAAACTCTTCCCAGTCTTAGCTGTCATCCTCAGATTGACTTCCGGAGCTGTCAGGTGAGCACCTGTGGTTATTTTGAAGTTCTTCAGTCCACCATTTGCCCCACTGCTTCCCTCTGCTTTTTCCTTCATAAATGCTGATTTTGTGCAAATTTTAAAGCTGTCAGGATAGAACTCACTTATATTTTGGGGTTGATGAGGTTACCTTTTCACTTAGTTTTTTTGTGGATGTTGTCTATGGTTTCATGTTTTTGTTATCCTGAATGCTGTATGCTTTTATGGGGGGATTTGGGAAAATAAAAAACCAATAGCTTCTTCCAGAGCTATCTGCCCCAAACCCTCCCAGTACAATTGTTTAAATCTGTAACCCAGGAGGTGCCACTCTCTTGTTTATAACTTTTTAACAGTTTTGCCTCATATTTAGAATAAAAGGTGAAGTTCTCACTATGACTCAAAAGATCTTATGTAATCTGGACTCTGTCTTCCTCTCCAAATCCATTTTATACCCATTTCCCCACATTCTCTATGCTACAGATTCACTGAACTTTTTTTGTTTCTCAAACAAACTAAATTTTTCCTACCTTAGGCTTTTTCACTTGCAGTTTCTGTTGTCTAGAAAACTCCTCTAACCACATCTTCTGACTGAACCATTCCCCTCCTCAGTATGATTGTCGTTTCCACAGAAGGGACATCTCTAAACAGTCTCTCTAAATTATCACTTTCCTTCTCATGGCAGTTACTCTGTCACATCACCCTGTTCATTTCCTTTACAGCACTTCTGTGATATTACTCTGTCTAAGTACTTATTGTCCTTGTCCCTGTACTGGTGTAGTAGATGTGTGATGTGCTTCCCAGAACCCTCTTTAGAAGTAAATGACTTATTGCTCCAGTTACAGGAAGAATTGCCAGAAAACAGCCCTCAGTTGTCATCTATCTTCAGGAAGTGCCTCTCCAGTCCTTTAGCCTTGATTCTAAGGAGCCATCCCAGCTTCAGAGCTCCCCGTGGGGTCAGCTACTCTGGGTCTTCATTGATACCACATCACAGCCCCACTCAGCTAGTCTCTGTCATCAGCTGTTCCACTCCTGGCACAATGGGAGCATGAATGGAGTGATGATGGTCACAGTGACAGAGGATCTGCAAAAGCTCAAAAGCATGGCCTCCCACTTACCAAGTCTGCTCTAGCTACTGCTACTGCCAAGTGTCCATATTACCAGTAATGAAAACTAGCACCAATTCTCCACTACATCATCTCCCAGAATGCCATCTAGACTCTAAATCAGACCTTTGTATGGTGCTGTGTCTCCATTGTTGGAATACGTGGGCCCATGAACCAATGGGTAGAAGCAGAAGTGGCCTATTTACCATCTCTCTTGTGACTACTTGGGGGAATCTGTGCTTGTTGTGTCTACAATTCTGTGCTATGTGGGTTTGAAGAGTCTGATTCACAAAGAGAAATACTTCTACCAAGGGACGTACTAGTATTCCCATCGATCTATAAGCTATGGCCATTGTCTAGGCACTCAGGGCTTCATGCACCAAGGAACCAGCAGGGAAAAAAAGCAGTTACTGCCTTGTTAGGGACAATGGACCCAGATCATCAGAAGAAGTTTGGCTGCTCTTGCATGATAGGGGCAGGGAAGAACATGTTTGGTACTTAGTGGTCTACTTGGGCATCTCTCTTGTCCCTTGTCCAATTTTGATGGTTAATGGGTCAGTGCAACAACGGTGGGCTGAGGAAGGCACGGTGACCAGCAGCTCAGACCCTCAGTTGTGAGGATGTGGGTCACGCTCCAGGCAAGCCACTGGGACCAGCAGAGGGGCTGGCTGAGTGTGAGGGGAATGCAAAATAGATAACAGAGGAAGGATTTAATGAGCTTCAGTGGCAACTCCTAGACCAGATGTAGCTCTTCCTTTCTGTTAAATACTTGTGGGGCTGTAGTTTTCCCCCTTAACCTTCTGCTGACAAATTTCTCCCAGGAAAAGGGGCCTGATGGAATCCAAAGGGGCTACTTGTGGAATTTACGTCAACAAATGTATTCAAGGGTCATATAGGATGGACAGCTCTGGGTGCCATGATGTACTTTCTAGATTATTCTTTAGGAATGAAGGGCTTATTCCCCCAGTTTCTGAAAGTGCTGCCAGCAGAAAACCTCTTGTTGTCAGCCCTTTTTAGGAAGCAACTCAGCTGAAAAGAGCTGTCTTGCCTAAAATCATAGCTGCTTCCCAGGGCAAACTGCGCTCAGTGACTGGGCATTGCACATGTAAAGGCCCAGCCTCATCTACCCGCCTTGGGGCAGGTCTGAAGGGCCATCCCGGCTCAGAGCTACCCATGGCCCACTGTTTTCCTCTGCCTGATCCACAGGTGTTGGCCCCACAGGCACTCTGTAATACACTTCCTGCATGAAAATCACTGCTTCAGAGTCTGCCTCCAGGGGCACCAACCTGCAGCCATCAGTTAGACTCACCCCTGGCTTCATATGACAGAAGCCCTAACACCAAGTAGGTGCTTAGGTATCTCTAAAAAAGTAGTGCATTGTCTCCACAATGGCACCGAGAAACCAGGTTCCTTCTAGCTTCCTGCTCCATCACTATTTGCATGTGGCTTTCATTTCCATGTAAAAAGGTGGTTGCTCTACTTCCAGGCATTGCTTCCATGTTCTAGGCAAGAAGAGGGGTGGAGAGTGAGGAGCAAAGGCAAAGGAGCCTGCCTTTGAAACCTTCTAAAGAAGTCCCACCTGACGACTTAGGTTTATGCCAAAATGGTTCAGTTGGCCATCTTCAAGTGCTACGAAGACTAGGCAGATACTTGCAACTGGGTATACCATTGCCCTGAACTACACCAGGGCTCCAATAGTTGATAATAAGGCAGAATGAGGTTACTGGACAAGCACCCAGTGGTGTTGTCCTCCCCTCAGAGCATATATACTCCTGAACGGCAGAGACCTTACCTGTCTCCTTCACTTCTCCACAATGCCTGGGCCAGTGCCCAGCCGCAAACAGTAAACAAGCAGTTGATGAATGAATGACTGAATCACTTCTACTTGGATTGGGATGAATTTTCTATTACAACATCGTGTTGAAAATATAATGATCAGAAGCATGTGTGGCTTGACCAGGGGAGAGGAAAGGAATACTCTAAACAAAAATTAAATTTAAAAATTTCCTTGTGGAAAGGATAATAAAAAATACTGAGATTAAGTCATTTAATTGGTCCTTTGCCGTTCTTAAATCAAAAGCACTGCAAAATTTCAAACAAAAAACAGGCCAGTCGGTGTGCAAAGCATGTAAGCAACTTGAGAAGAGGATCAGAGTTATCTGTACTCACATCCCTGGCACTGGCAAGGGAGGGACCACGGGAACGCTTGTTGCGTGGATGTCAATAGGATACGTGAGTGGATGAATGAGACAGTAGTAATCTGGCAATTCTCATGTTCTTATTTAAAATTATCTCTGAAATATTTGAGGGAATGCACATATTGTCATCTAAATTATGATATTAACATGTGTATAGCAGTAAGAAAATAAGAAATGGAAGCCAAGCTGGTCCAAAGAACTTCACGTTAATATAACACTGTTAAATTTTAATGGGAGTGTATTTTCATAAAGATGTGCTAAGTAAGCTTTCTTCCCAGTCTTTACATATTGCTTTAGTGATATAGAAACAGGAAGTAGCTAAAAGGGAAAGATGAGGACAGCTAGGAAATCAGAATCTTCATCTTTGTTCTGCTGCTAAGAGGCTGTGACTTTGGTTATGTGCTTACCTCTCTGTTTTCTTTCTCACTTGTTGAATATCTGTTAAAAAAAAAAAAAGACCTGCTTTTGGATACAGAGGAAAGGAAACGTAAGCTAAAATTTTATTTTTGAAGTAAGATCAACATGATTCAGTAGCTGTTTATCATGTTTTCACTGTCTTCTCTGCATAACGTGAGTACCTAGCTGAGGACGGTACAAAAATGACTTCATCACAGATCCTGCCATCCTGGGGCTCGTTGGAAGCTGAAGGAAAAGGCCAAGATCAGGGAAAATCCCTGAAAAGCCCCAGAAAAAAAATTATGATCATTTACTTATAATAAGCAAAAAGAGAGGAATTGTCTGCAATTTCAAATCACTCTCCATCTCTCCCCTGGTCCCTCTCTCCCTCTCCTCCTCTACCACTGCCCAACTGTCTCTATCTTGGTCTCTCCCTCTTACCTCAAAAACAACTATGAAAAAAAATCTAAACGTTGGGAAAATCAGATGTGGTAACAGTTCATCAAAATACAAATTATAAACCCATATAAAACTGAGTGTGTGCTTAGGAAAAATGGAAAGAGACAAGGAAAAATTTGAAAATATTTTGTATTAACCAATGCATTCAGTTACTTAAACTTTAAAAACATCCTAGCAAGCAATTTTAATTTTCAAACCTCTGTGTAATTCAATGGGAACTAAATTTGTCTGATTTTAAATCATTTAAACACCATTCATTAAAATAACAGCTTTGTAAGATTTAGTTAACGTCCAAGGAAAAAAATCCATTTTATAAGTAATTAGCATAAAATCACAAGGAATTTATTCCACATTTTGGGGAGCCTAACCTGGGGAGGATTTTTTTGGATCAAGTTTCAGATTTGAAACCACAAAATTAAAGTATGTTAAAAACTTAGGAAAATGTCTGCTAACTTGTAAAAGATGTTAATAACTTTCTAAACATCTATTTGAAAGCAAACTCCTAATATATTCAAACCTGCTGCATGATACTATTTAGAGTCATGAATCTTGGACACACATGCAACTAGAATCCAAACTGTGGGCCTATGAGGTATGGATTCAGAAGTCCTCACTTGCCTAGGTGTGTGTAAAAGGCTGTAGGGGTAGGACTTCCAGAAAGATATTGACACAAAGAACCAAGGTACGTGAGGTGTGAGAGGAAAAGGTCTCGATGCTTTAAGTCTGACCACTCAGTGGGCAACACCTCCAAGATCCCTCAGGCCCTGGGAAATTAGGGACAGCTTTTATCCCCTATGTAATATGTCAGGTGGGGAAGGGCTCACCCTGAAGCAAGAGTATGGGGAAAATATTGAGGGCTGCCAAGGAGGGGCTGTTGAGTATGTTTTGAGATCACCGACAGTTCAACTCCTATTTGGACCAAGGCTGGAGTCCTAGATAGACCTTGGTATGGTGGCCCTGACAAAGAGCAAGTGAAACAAACCTGACATCCCCAGTTTCTCTGTGAAATGACACAACCACACCACCAATGAGGAAGAAGCACCTGTGTGAAGGAGGCGGGGCGGAAGCGTCCATTCACAGCTGTGGTGAAGGCAACAAACAACGGTGGGGCCAGGCAGAGTCCTGATGCATTTGGAGCACCTGGTACTGCCAGCCACAGTCCCTAGAATCACCAGGGACACCTTTTAAATGGAAAATTTCTGAGGTCCACTCTCTCTCTCTCTCTCTTCTCTCTCTCTTCCTTTCTCTCATTGTGGTTAAGTACACATAAAATAAACTTTATCACTTTAAACATTTTAAGTGTTTAGTTGAATTCAGTGGCATTAAGTACATTCACAATGTTGTCATCCATCTCCACCATCCATTTCCAGAAGGTTTTCATCATCCCAAACAGAAATGGCACCCATTAAACACTAACTCAATAACAATTCTCCCCTCTCCCCCAGCCCCTGGTAACTTCTATTCACTTTCTGTCTCTCTACGAATTTTCTGAGGCTTCCTCTCGACCCCTACTGGACTGGACACTCAGAGCTGGGATGGCAGAACTGAGTAGGGAATCTGCATTTCTAAAACACGTTTCCCAGGATATTTATGTATAGGACACTTAAGAACCACTATGTAAATTATTATCTTACAAATTCATGACTCTAGATTTTGATGATTTTTTTTCAAGTTTATACTTAAATACCTTGGAGAAGAAAATAATGCTGTTATCAGACACCTTAGTACAAATGAACTTACTGTGGGATTTCCAACCAGAGCAGGAAATGAGAGCCCAGGAAAAAGCCAAGTGTGAAAGGGGCATCTTAACTACACAAGCGGTGGGCCACACGTGTAGAAAACGTCCACCGAGCCAGTCGCTCATGATAAAGAATAATAAAGAGAAGCGGTTAGGGGCAGAGAAGAGCTGAATGACACAGACCAACAGCACTGGATTGAGTCACCCGAGTAGATCAGGTTTGCTCCAGTGTTTTCTGGGATCAAAACTCCCACATCTGTGGCCTCAGCGATGTTCATTCTGAGCAGTCCAGGAGGTCTGTTGACGTCACTCTTTCTCCAGCGCCTCTGCTCTGCAGTGTCAGCTTTCCTGGAAAGCCAACCTTCTTTCTCCCTTACAGATCACCCGGAATATGTACGTGGGGGGGGAGGGTCCCCAACCTTAACTCAACACTAATTCACGTACAGAAAAAAATAAGATTTCTTTATTTGGTCTATCACTAATATGGTCTTCTTCATAACCTCCCAATCATGGACTAGCAGCAAAAAATTAATGAAATGTCCAATCTAGCTTAAAGCTTAGTCCAATCTGATATTTTATGTTGGCTCTCTATTAGATCAAATAGTTCTGTCTCTTGGATAGACTTCCCCTCCCCTGCCGCTCTCCCTAAGATAATATAAGTGTGTGAGCAGAGAAGGGGAACCCAGGGTCTTGAGTAAGTTGTCCTCTAGTGCAACATCCTGTCTCCTGGATTGCTGGGCACCTGCAACTGCCAAACTTGAAATCAGTCCCTTCAACTCAGCCCTGCTCCTAGCACCACTCCCCTGGCTGGCTCAGCCTCACCCTGGCTCCTCCTGGCTCCTCCTGGCTGTATGCCCTCAAGCCATTGCCAGGGTCTCCAGCCAGCCAGTGGGACTGGCCTCCGTTCTCGATCTTTATTGTGGGGTCACCTTGCCCGACCCCAGTGGACCCATGGCTGGCTGCCCAGCTCCATTCACCATCCACATTACTCAGTTAAAACCAAGGTCTGCTTCTTCCTCACCATGTTGCAGTATTCCATAGTCATTTAATTATACACTGTATGATTTGTAGTCACCCACAAATTTTAAACCCTATTTAAATGTATACTTTTCTATCTTTATCTAAAGTGTTCATGAGCTATATATCCTCTCTCCTCACCCCAAAACTCCCAGACTCTTAGCCTGCTTTCCCTCTGTCCCTCTTCTGGTTAACTCTTCCCCAACAAGATCCTCTGGCTCATTCTGATTTGTAATATACCAAATCTGTCTAAAGTTGATATACAAATCAATATTTTAAAGGAGTTTACTTCACTGTTTAATTCACTCTGCTGGTATCTAGGGACACTTTCCTATTTGCTTGAGAATTTTTAGCAAAAATAATAAGTAGTATTCATTCAGCAAATATTTATTGATCACCTGCCATGTGCTAAGCACTGAGGATGATGGGGAATATGGCTCCTTACAAGATAGATAGTGTCTCTAATTTCACAGAGTTTATTTTGCTTATTTTCTTTCAGTGGAAAACTGAAGGTGGCCCACCCCTACAATCATGACATATTTTTAGTGTGCATCAAAAGTTCCTGGGAAAACTTCTTTTAACTTGTTGAGAATGGGTAAACAATGGTGAATTGGTTAAAGCTCTTTAGATTTAGGTACTATCATAGTCAGGATGCTTTGGGCTGTAAGTTATAGACTATTCAGTTAAAGATAGCTTAAACAATAGGGAATTAACTATTCCTATTTCAAGAAGTCTGATAGTAGTGTTATGCCAGTGTTGGTTAATTTAGTAGCAGAGCAATATAGGGGGACCAACTATCCTGGTTATCCCAGGGCTGAGGGGCTTCCTGCGACAGAGGACTTTCAGTGCTAATACTGGGACTGTCTCAGTCAAACTGGCAGGGCTGGTAAACCAATCATATCTTTTGTCCTCTTGGGGCAGCTCCAAGTATTATATCTTTTGAAACTGTTAAAAACAGGAGAGTAAGTGAATTTCTGTCAATGTCCCTTTATATAAGAAAGAAAAAACCCTTTCTAGAAGTTACCTGGCAGACTTATCCTTTTATTTCATTTGCTAGGTTTATATAATAAGATCATGCCTATAGTGATAATTTTCAAGGGATATGAATTAACATGATTGGCTAAGATTAATTAATATTCTTCTCTTGAAACTGGGAAGAAACACATGAAATATATATCTTTCAATATGTGAACACGTTCTGATTTTATTATAAAGGAAGAAGTGGAGAAAAGGGCTTATCTATAGACAACCAATGGCACTATTTGCAAAACATTAGACTTTTGTTGCTGTGGTCATTCATCCTGTAGGTAATACATTTGTAGGATCTCCATAACCTAATCACTTCCAGTGTTGCCCTTTAAAAGTGTTTGGTAGTTTGCAATCATGTAGTTATACTTATAAGTTCCTAGGTATTATGACAAAGTATTTGTTAAATTTCTTTCTTGTCCCAGTGCAGAAAACTAATAGAAAACTGAACAAAATTGTTTAAAAAAACCACCACAAGGTACTAGAAAATGACCAAAGGCAGACAACAAATTGAGGAAAGTCTCCTCATGAAAAACTGCTATTGCATCAGGTAAGACCAACAAGACTGTGGGCTTCTTACCTGAAGGGGCGCCCATTTTTTCTCTTCCCCAGCTCAGGTGGTAAAGACCATCACCCAGCAGTGGTAGACTTGTTTTTCACAAGTGGTGAAAACATATATATTTTCCGGCAGGAGGTGACAGATTCAGTTTGGGATACTGGTACAAAACTTACAGTACTTACCATTGCAGTTCAAGGCAGATGGAAACGGTAGAAATTTAAGTGTGAGATACTGGAAGTGAGAGTTATAGAAGGGCTGAGATAAAACTCTCCACAAATGTCTGGAGGATTGCTAAACTACACATGCATGGAGGAGATCACAGAGAGCTCATTAAATGTGAGGTCCAAAGGAGACTTGAGAATTTGCTGTGCCTTTAAAAACATTCCTCAACCCACACACAGCTTGCATGACAAAGGATAGAAGCTTTACGGGCTAAAAATGTCTAAGTACAACCTCTGCCAAATAGTTAGCTGACCACTAAACTATGTAGGCAAGGGAGACCTTATGGAATGAGGTTTAAAAAAAGCAAACATAAATCTGAGCAAAGACATTAGAGGTTGTATGCCACGGTGTAGACAATTCCCAGCTTGAATATAAGTAAGTTACTAAAACAAATTTAAAAAAACCCTTCAAAAAAAACCCCAGAATATAGTGTTGCTTCAGTGTATTGTTTCCAATGTGTAGTTTTCAACTTAAAAATTAATAGACATTCAAAGAAACAGAGCAAACATACAGGTTTAAAAAAATTGGTCCATGGAAACTGACTCCAAGTAGTCTCAGATGTTGGATTTTAGTATAAAAAGACTTCAAAATAAGTATGTTCAAAGAATTAATAGAAAATATGCTAACAATGAGTCAAATTGGGAACTTTTATTTTAAATTTTTTTATTTTTTAAGAGACAGGGTCTCGCTCTTGCTCAGGCTGTTCTTGAACTCCTGAGCTCAAGCAATCCTCCTGCCTCAGCCTCCCAGAGTGCTAGGATTACCAGCATGAGCCACCACACCCAGCTCTTAAATTGGGAACTTTTAATAGAAAAATAGAAGCTATGAAAAAGGCCACATGGAAATTCTGGAGATGAAAAGTACAATAACTGAAATAAAAAATTTGCTAGATGAATTCAACTTTAGATTTGCGATGTTAGAAGAAAGAATTAGTGAATTTGAATATACATCAATAGATTATCCAGTCAGCTCCCCCCAAAACAAACCTAAAGAGAAAAGAGATGGGAGAAAATGACCACAGTCTCAGACATATGTGGGTAATACCAAATATTTCAACATGTGTGCCAATGGGGTCCAGAAGGAAAGGAAAGAGAAAAAAGAGCAGAAAAATTTTTGAAGACACAATGGCCCAAACTTTCCAAATGCTGTGAAAATATTAATTTACAAATCAAGATGCTTAAAGAACACCAAGCTGGCTAAACACAAAGAGAACCACATCAAGAAATACCAGAGTCAAACTACAAAAAGACAAGGAGAAAATTTTGAAAGTGGCAAGAGAAAAATGACAGATTGCATGCAGGGAAAACAATATGAGTAATAGCTGACTTTGCATCAGAAATAATGAAGGCCAGCAGCAATAGAATGATATATTCAAACTGCTGAAGAAAAAAAAAAAGGTCAGCCAAGAATTCTATATCCACTAAACTAAACTCTCCTTCAAATGTGAAGAAATAAAGGTATTTTCAGATAAGCAAAAACTGACATAATTCATTACTAGTAGAACTGTGCTGTAGAAATACTGATGAAATCTCTTTAGGCTGAAAGGAATTTGCACCAGATGGTAACTTGGATCTACAGAAATAATTGAAGAGCAACAGAATTGGTAAATATGTATACATGTGATAGAGATTTCTGTTAAAAATATAAAAATTATATACTTAAAAATATATGTTTAAAGCAAGAATTATTACATTGTATATTTCAATACTCCTTTCTCAGTAACTGATAGAATAGAAAATCAGCAGAAATATTGAAAATATGAACAATAATATCAACCAACTCAACCCAATTGGCATATGTATAACATTCAACCCTCAAGCCACAGAATATTCATTATTTTCAAGTGCACATTGAGCATTCACCAAGATAGACTATATGAAGGGACATAAATTCATTTCAATAAATTTTAAAGTACTAAAGTTATAAAAAATATATTCTCTGACCACAATTAAATTAAGTTAGAAATTAATAATAAAAATATATCTAAGAAATCCCCAAATATGTAGACATCAAACAACAGACTTTTAAGTAAGTTATATGTCAAAAAAGAAATAAAAACAAAATTTTAAAAATATCTGGAACTGGGTGAAAATATGAAACAATATATAAAAAATTGTTGAATGTAGCTATTAATAAAAGAGTGCTCAAAGGAAAATCTATAACTTTATATGAGTATGTTACAATAGAAAGAAGGTCTAAAAACATAATCTAAACTTTTACCTTAAAAAACTACAAGAGAAGAGCAATAAAACACTAAATAGAAGGAAGAATGTTTTTAAAAGATCAAATGGAAACTAATAAAATAGAAAAACTATGCATACAAATCAATAAAACTAAATGTAAATTCTTTGAAAAAATAAACAAAATTAATAAACTTTGGCTAGACAGATCAAGAAGAAAATAGGACAAATACACATTACCAACATCAGTTTTGAAAAAAGGGACATTACTATAGATCCTACAAAAATTAAAGTGATACTATGGAAATATTACAAACAACTTTATACCAATATTTTTGATAACTTGGAGGTAACATAAAAATTCTTAGAAAGGCACCAATTACCAAAACTGACTGAAAATCTGAAAAGATCTATATCTAGTAAAGAAATTGAATTACTAATTAAAAATTTTCCCATGAAGAAAAGTTGTGGCACAGATGAATCCACTGTTGAATTCTATCAAACATCTAAGGAATAAATAATACAAATCCCACAAAAAAATTCTTCCAGAAAATGGAGAATGAATAAAACTTCTCAACTCATTTTATGAGGCCAAGATTTCCCTTAAAAATAAAGCTGGAAAAAGACATCCCAAGGGGGAAAAAAAACAAACCAACTACAGAGCAATATACTTCATAAACATAGATGCAAAAATCCTTAACAAAATATGAATAAATTGAAACCTACAACATAGGTTTCATAGGGGGGAAAGGAGACAGAGAGAGTGACAGAGAGAGAGAGTCAGACAGGCAGAGAGACTTCCCAAACCCCTATAAATTTCCCAGCTATTGTCCCTCTCTCTGCTCCCCTACATAGCAGATCATCTCGAAGATGTTTCTGGAGCCATTCTGGAGCCATCCTCACCACACACCCATGAACACACCCCCGCTCCCAAATCAGGCTACTTCTCACCCCCTCCACCATTGTTACTCAAGTGCAAATCACTATCGTCTCGATTACTTCAATCAGCCAACTGATTTCACTGCTACCCCACATTTGGTTCTTTTAATAGAACAAGATGAATATTTAAAAATGCAAAACCTGGTTAAATCCTCTACGATTACTTCAATGGCTTCCCATCACATCTATGAAAAATTGAAATCCCCTTCCCTCTTCTACAAAGGCTTCAATGATCTTGCATCTTTCTTTCTTTCCAATTTCATCTGTTGCTTCTTCTCATTCACTGTGCTCTACAGCATGTCAGACTGCTTGCTATTCCTGAACACATGAATTTCTGCCTCGAAGACTCTGGACTTTCTGTTCCCTCTGCCTGGTGTACCCCTCCCCAGGATTTTCATGTAGCTTTTCCCTTAATCCCCATTCATTCACTTTAGCTCAAAAGTACTCTCTTCCGAAATTCCTCCCCTGACCGCGCTATCTGAAGTAGCACTTCCTCTACACATCCTCAGCTTTATTTTCTTCCTAGCACATGTCACTACCTGGTCTTCATACTTATCTGTTTATGCATTATCTGTCCACGTGTTTGCGTTTTGTCTCCTCTACCAGAATGCAAGTTCCACGAGGACAAGGACATTATCCCTTGTGTTCTCTGCTGTATTCCAGGACCTAGGACAGTGCATGCCACATAGCAAAATCTCAATAAATATTTTGAATGAATGAAAGGATTAGCTCTTCTGTCTACTCACACCTCTGAAATTGTCAAAGCCACCGATCAGCTCCATGGTGCTTCTCTGTCATCTTTCTTGGTATGTGAATTAGTTATGGTCTAGGCTATGATGTTAAAACAGAGACCCCAAAATACAGTGATTCTAGACAGAATTTAATTTCTCTCTTTCAGGAGGGAGTCCAGAGGTGGGTGGGCAATTCACAGCAGATGGGCAGTTCTGCTCCACGACAGCATTCAGAAACCCAGATTCTTTTCACCAGTTTCTCTGATATTCCTTAGAGTACTGTCCTTGTGTGCATGATTGAAGCTAGTCACTTCCATGTGCACACTCCAGCTTATGGGAACCAGGCAAAGAGAATGGAAGAATGCATACCCAATATATTAAGGCCAAGTCTAGCAGATTGCGTAAGTTCCTTTTTCTCACACCCCACTGACTGGGATTCAGCCACGTGGCCACACCTAGCTGCAAGGAAGACGGGGGAATGTAGTTTCTACATGGGGTGGGGGGATGTGCCCAGCTAGAACTCAGTGGTTTCTATTGCCGAAAGAAAAATGGAGAAAATGGACACAGGGGACAATTAGCAATCTCTGCCACAACATCCTAGGAGCATTTGCCAAAGTTGATTAGTCTTTCCCTCTTGAAATACGTTTGTTCCCTTGGCTTCAGTGACACAGCACTCTCCTGGATTTCCTCCCACCTCTCTACTTATTCTCTAAGTCTCCTTTGCTGGCTGTGGCTCTTCTGTCTGACCTCTACATATTGAATTTCTCCCAGGCTTGGTCTTGTGCCATGTCCTATTCTTCCTCTCTTCATGCTTCTCTAGTTAATTTTATTCAAGCATATGATTTTATATATCATATAAATAGAAATAACTTCTAAATTTATGTCTTTAGCCATGACCTTTCCCCAGAGCTTCAAACTCATATATCTGGCTGCCTACTTAACACATCTGATCATAACTCCTGCCCCTCACCCAAGCCTGCTCCTGTTCCAGTTTCCTGCACCTTAGGAAACAGCTTCAGCATCATTCCAGTTGCTCTGGCAAAAACCTTAGGTATTATTCTTAGCTTAACTCTTCTCTTCACTTCCCCTGAAGTTTATACTCTCAACCTCCAAAACACATACCCTGAGTTTGTTAACTCTTCCTCCCTCTTCATCATTGTCACCCTGACCCAGCTAACATCATCCCTTTTCTGGACTACTCATCTTTCTGCTGCCACTTTTGCCACCAACAAGCCAAGCCCACATAGCACCCTGAGTGATCTATTAAAAACGAGAATCAGATCACGTCGATTGCCAAGCCCCTTAATGTTCCTCATTTCACATAGAATAAAACCCAAATTCTCTATCCTGATCTACAAGGCCCTACCAGGACTGGCACCATCCACCTCTCCAGCCTATCTCAGGCCACCTGCCTTCCTGGGGACCCCACTCCCACCATGGTGACACACACCAAGTCCATTTCCATTTCAGGGTCTTTGTGCATGCTGTTTTCTCTACACGGGACACTTATGCCCCAGATCTTCCCCAGGCAGCTCTTTCTTATACTTTAAGTCACAGCTCAAATGTCCACTCCTCAGAGAAGACTTCCCCGTCCATGCAGCTTGCAGTAGACTATTCCTTTCAACCCAGGACTTTTGGTTGCATGATCCTGTCTCATTTTCTCGCTGGCACTTCGCACTAGCCAGCATAGTGTAGTTGTTTATTTATTGTTCCTCTTCCCTCATTGTGAAATTAATGTCACGAGAGCAGTGCTTGTCTTCGGCTCCATTGTAAGTCCAGGACCAGGCACACACTGGGCCCTCAGTAAGGATCTACTGAATGAACACCTGAGTATGGCTCCAATTTTGGAACATCTTCAGCATATCAGGAGTGTTTTAAAGACCATGACAGTGTGAAGAAAGAATCTATATTTCCAATGTGGCTTAAATGCTCTTCCCAAACCACTGTAGTGCCATAAAATCTGCCCTTCTCTTCTGACATAAGGAAGAAAAATTATATTCTCATTTGGTAAATGCACTCAGACACATTCAAGACAGACCACAGTCTGTAGTACAGGGGTTCTTAATTTGAGTCCATGGACTCCTAGGAGGTCCATGGATGTGCTGAAATTATATGCAAAAATTATGTACATTTTTCTGGGAGGTGGGTTTATAGATTTGTTGGATTATCAGACAGATCAGTGGCCCAGATAAAATTCACTTTACTGTAGAAAAAGTATTAGAGATGGACAGGCAAGATCTGTACTGAGTTCTGGTGTTGGCACTCATAAATAATACAAATTTGTGCAGATTATGTAATTTATTTGGATTCTAGTTCCCTTAACTCTGAAAAGAATCTTTTGTATTCTGACTTACACATACCCACACTTAAAATGCTAGGTGCTTTATTGTATCTCATAGATAATGACAATGAAGCTCAGAGTACTTCAGGCTGTGTGCCCAAGATCACATCTGTCCCCACATAAGTTCTGCATCAAGACCCATGCTTCTCCCACCCTCCAAATTGCCTGCTCTTTAAAAAGAGTTTGCACCTCCTGTCATTCTGCAGTTCGATTTCCTTGGGTAGGATAATTTCTTAGGTCACTTCACTACAAGTACCATACAGAAAAGCAGCTGGCTGGTTATGTGATTCCCCAGGCAAGTAAGTCTCCTCCGGAATCAGACAATAGCCCGGTGAGCCCAGGAGTGCGGCCTTATTGTCTACTCTTGATAGGCGTGCAAAGAGGTTAAGTAATTGACCTGAGGGCAGAGGCTAGTAATTTTCAGAGTTGAAAGATTATGCTTCAAACTCTAATATTTTCTTAAATTTTCTATTAAGATGACCTTGGTAATCCTTGCTAAGATTTTTGACTAGAGAGCTGACTTTTGTCTTCATAGTTTCGTATTTGGCTGCTCTTCAAAAAATTATTTTGAAGCACTTTGCAGAGCTTCAGCAATATTTTTGGAAAGAAGACAGGAAGATATGTGACATGCCCATTGAACAAGGACTCATGACATTGTTAGGAAGGAAGGAAAAAGGGTATCACTTCTACATCGATTTCAGCTCTTACGCATTAACACCAGACAATGACCTTTAAAACAAGAACAGCACTAGCTTAACATTGTAAATTGACAAGGATCTTGGAAATGAGGAATTAAGCTTGGGCAGAGATTCTACTCTATAGCTACATGGCCGAGTAAGAAGCAACTGAAAAAAATTTTTTCCTTTTACTCTGCTTATACCAACAGTCTATTAAAATACTTCATAAAACATGGAGACAATAATGAGACAAGTTCCAACAGGGCATTTAGGTGGTCAAGATGATCACAATGGCCAGTCTCAGGAACCAGCTGTGCAATGAAACTTTTGATTTCGAATACATTTGTTGTCAAATCTAAGTTGAAAGCTAAGTTTTAGAAGTTGTGTCATTACATAGGAGTTTAAATATAAGCAATAGCTTGTTTGGTCACTAAGTGTTGGGTTCTTATTGTCCTCCCATCCAAATGTACCTTTAGATCACATGCTGTGGTCAGATATGTGAACAGAGAGACTGTTCAGGAAAGGGCAGGCACTAAAGGCCACAGACTATTTTCAGTGCATTTTCTGCCCCATAAACCAGAGCAACTCCCCGATTGCTTTCTTTTGCTCTCTCTTTTCCAAAGCCATAGCTCAGAGAGCTTGGTTCTCCAACAGACCGACTGCCTCAATCCCCGAAGTGAGCCACAGTTCTAAAGATAAGCAGTGCCTCTGCCAAGGTGAATGGCAACACCAGGCAAAGTCCACCATTGACTCTCCCTTTGTGATTCCCTTCTTTCAACAGATACATTCTTAACCTCAAACAATTCCTTTGGTGACCATCTGAATGTTCTGGCAGCATGTAGGCCTGCTCCCCACACCCCCACCTCTCATCCCCTTGGCCAGCCATGGAATAATGAGATTTGACCCACTGAACTTCCCATCCTTTATTTTAAAAACTAAACCTCTTCATTCAACAAATAGTTACTGAGTGACCACCACCCATCAGCACTATTCTAGGTGTTGGGGATACAGCAGTAAACAAATGAGATAAAATCATGGCCTTCATGACGCTTGTTTTCTAATAGAGAGAGATACACAACAAATACAAAATACTAACATTTCAGGTTATGGTAAATTCTATGGAGAAAATTAAAGACTAAGGAATGTAGGTGCGTATGTGCATCATATACACGGGAGTCCTGGAAGACTCCTTTGGTGGTAACATTGAACAGAACTGGAGGGAAGTCAAAGGACAAGCCATTGGAGGTCTGGGAAAAGCCCTTTCTAGGCAGAGGGAACGACAGCTACCAAGGTCCTGATGGAGGAGCAAGTTTGTTTTGTCTGACGAACGACAACGAATCAGGGTGAGCGGGGGAAAAGCGATGAGACACGAGGTCAGAGGGACAACGGGGCCAGATCACGTAGAACCCTGTGGGCCACTGTAGGACGCTGGCTTTTGCTCTGAGTGTATTGGAAGCCATTGGCAAGTTCTGAGCAGTGACACTGTATTTTGGATGTTTTGAGGAGGATGGGACATGGGGTGAAAGGTTGGGAGCAGGCAGACCAGTTGGGAGGAACAGAGACTGCTGGTTGCCACTCGATAGCCGTCTGCCCTTTCTCTCTCTGGTAATAGAACCCTGATTCTTTTTCGTGGCAACAATGGGCCCAACTAAAGTCTAGACATCCTAGACACCCCCTTACAATTAGACATAGTCCTATGACTAAGCTCTGGTCAATGAGCTATAAGAAGATGGATTTATAACACTTTTTGGAGCACTGCTTGAAAAGAGCCTACTCTGTTGGGAGGAGTTCTTTTCTCTTCTTTTGCTTCCTTCTGCTGTCAGTCCAGAACATAAACATTTGGCTGGAGCTCCAGTGGCCTTCTTGAATCATAACGTGAACTTCCCCCCCTCTGTATTCTTTTTGTTTGTTTTGAGACAGAGTATTGCTCCATCGCTCTGGGTAGAGTGCAGTGGTGTCATTGTAGCCCACAGCAACCTCCAACTCCTGGGCTCCAGCCATCCTCCTGCCTCAGTCTCCTAAGTAGCTGGGATAGCAGGTATGTGCCACCGTGCCCGGTTAATTTTTCTATTTTTAGTAGAAACGGGGTCTCCCTCTTGCTCAAGCTGGTCTCCAGTTCCTGAGCTCAAGCAATCCTCCCGCCTTGGCCTCCCAGAGTGCTAATATTACAGGTGTGAGTCACCAATCCCTCACCCCATATTCTTATCATTTATTTGTGGTGAGAACACTTAAAATCTACTCTCTTAGTACTTTTCAAGAATATACTACGTTGTTATTAACAGTAGTCACCATGTTGTACAATAGATCTCTTGATTTTGTTCCTACTGTCTAGCTGAAATTTTGTATCCTTTCACCAACATCTCCCCAATCCCTACCCCTCCCTCAGCCCCTGGTAACTATATTTCTACTCTCTCCTTCAATGAATTAGACGTTTTTAGATTTCACATATGTGAGATCATGCAGTGTTTGTCTTTCTGTATCTGGCTTATTCCCCTTCACATGATGGCCTCCAGGTTCATCCATGTTGCTCCAAATGACAGGATTTCCTTCCTGAGGCTGGATAGTATTATCCATTCATCCACTGAATGAATGAATGGGCACTTATGTTGATTCCATATCTTGGCTATTGTGAACAACGCTGCAATGAACATACCAAAGACAGCAAAAGTTATCAAAGATACCTCTTCAGCACACTGATTTCATTTTATAAGGTGACCTTTACAATGGAAGCCACATGCTGAGGACTGTGGGACAGAAAGCTCAGATAGGTCCCTAGCGATAGCCTGGAGATACCACACTGACTCTGCACTGACTATTTCTGGACTCCTCTCACATGATGGAGAAAGAAACTTGTATTTTGTTTAAGCTGCTAGGTTTTTTTATTTTGGATTTTTCAGTTATATGCAGCTAAACTAAAATACAACTGATACATGAAGCCATTGCAACAATCCAGGTGAGAGAAGATGGTGGCTT
Organism: Daubentonia madagascariensis; assembly: GCA_023783475.1. NCBI lineage: Eukaryota > Metazoa > Chordata > Mammalia > Primates > Daubentoniidae > Daubentonia > Daubentonia madagascariensis. Next base: position 18,308,328 of record JAKFHU010001815.1, on the reverse strand, counting down.
GGCCCACAGTGGAGCAAAGGAGGTCAGATTCTGGATTTTTTTTTTGAAGGTAATGCCTATGGGATTTGCAGGTGGTTTAGATACAGGAATGAAGGAAGGAGAAAAACTAAGAAGAGTTCTGGGTTTGGGGCCCAGGTGACTTGAGAGTGCCATGATTTACAGGGATGCAGAAGCTAGGGAGGGGCAGGTGTGGGTGCAAGGCTGGTGTTGGGTGGGAACAAGAGTCAAGGGTGTAAGTGGCAGGGACACGATAGAAACAAGGGGGGGGTCGAGAGCGTGGGGCACACATTGGTGGGAAATGAGCGAGATCCATCCTACTGCTTCTATTTTCTCAACAAAGTTGGAGGCCAGGCCATCAGCTGAGCCTGAAGGGATGAAGGTAGAGGATGGAGACAGGAGATTTGCGGAGAGAAACACTGGGAAACAGCCCTTTTGGAAAGCGGGGTCGCTGGGCAGCAATGAGTATGTGTCCGTTTGAAATCTGTGCTCTGTAATTTCAAGGAAGCCAGTGAGCAGGGCTGTGTGTTTTTCTGCAGTCCAGCCCAGTTGCACGATTGGGTTTAACCGAGCCTGGGTTTTGCCAGACATGTAAAGAAGGAAGTAAACACATGAGGTGGGTGAAGGATGAAAGAGTTCAGGGTTCTTGACTGAAAATGCTCGAGTGTAGGCTCTGGAGAAGCTAAGCAGAAGGACAGAAGGTGATGATGGTCAGAGGGCTGGAGGATCGAAAAGAGGATTTTGGAGGAGATGCAGTTGGTCATCAGGGAGGACGAGGTCAAATGAGTCACTGAGGACAAGAGTAAGTGGGTCAGGTGACAGAGATGAAAAGTCACTGGGGAGAGAAGGCATTGAGAAGCCAAAGATATTCGATGGAGATCAAGGTGTTAAATAAAGTATATTAAATTATAAGTATTAGTAAATAAAAGTTGTTTGAAATTTCCTATAATTAGATTTATTATCTGCCTCAAATAAAGATACCATTCATTAGTATAAGTACTTTAAATTAAAAAAAATTTTTTGAAGGGACATCTATGGGACTTCAAAGAACTAAGTTTTACCCAAACATCTAAGTTTTTGTTGGGTGAAAATACAAAGCATTTTTTTTTTCCATGTGAAACTTCTTTGTATCTTGATATCTTTTCTTTTCCTTCTGTGAGTTTGTTTAGGCGGCTAGTCCATGAGCACAATCTTTTAAAAATTGACCTGATTATTCCCTCTAAAATTCTTCCTGTCATAGCTTGTTTCTTCTAAGCTGGACTTTGCCCCTTTGTACTTTCCTCATAAATTTTTCACTGTTTTTTTTTTTAACTCTTATTCCCATATTTACTTATTTTCTCAGATGTTTGTTTCCTTTCTTCCTGTTCCATCTCCCTGTTCCTCAGGAAAAAAATTGGGAGGATTCCCACAGCACGCTGTGAGAAAAGTCCCTAGACTTCCCTGGAGGTGGGACTTGTGGACACAGAGGGTCTTGCACCCTGTTTTACCTCGAGTGAGCATTCAGATTACAGGGCCAGGCCTCAGGTACAGATCTAGTTTGTCAAAGGTGGTCTCCGAAACATTATGAAAATTGCTTTGCTTCTCCCACCTCCTAGTCCTTCATAAACTCAAAAGTTATTAATTGGGAGTCTATTCTGAGCTACTCATTGTGCTGATTAAAGTAATTCACATCAATGGGCAATGACCTGCTTAATTCTCTCAGGGGCATCCACATGTCTAAAATGTGCATATTAATCCAAATAAAACTCTGCTTCATGAGATAAGTGTGAAACAAACCATTAACACTCTATTCAGGATTTTCTGTGACAGGGCTACCTTTCTCGTGGGGCCCCAAAGCAGCCTCTCTATCCCTTAGAAAGTGGGCTGGGACATGTAAAATTGGGGAGTAGAATTTGTGTGTGTGAGTGTGTGGCACGGCCCACCTCATCTACTCCTCTGTCCAGCGCATGATCTATGTGCCTTCAGTGTTTCAAATCAAGAGCTGGAGATACTCATACATGGCTATGGTTAAGCCATGTTACTCTCAAAGAGTAAGTTCTTCATCTCAAGCTTGTATTTCCCAATTTTCCACAGAAAATTCTTCAGACACCTAACTTTATTAAGGTTTTCAGTCTTAGAATCACAGAGGTGCGTGGCTTCTGATTCCTCCTTTAATCCAGTTGTTTGTCCCTGGAATATACAGAATGAGTAGGGAGCTCGAGATGAGACGCACCGGAAACTGAGTTTTCCGTTTCTCCACGTGGCCTGGGCTGCATGGGTTATAGCTCGTCCTCCAAAGCCATGCTGAGGAAAAGGGCCCTGCCCGAGAAAGATTGCCGTGCAGTGGTTAGTATTGTGGGTTTGAGGTTCAAACAGATCTCAGTGCGGCTCCCAACCGGAGAAGGAACTAGCTCTGTGACCTTGGGAAAGCCACGCAAGCCTCAGGTGCTACAGCTTCTATATATGGTGATCAATGACGCTTATGAAACTGTGGCTAATGGGAGCAACCCTTTCGTGAATCACCCACCCCATCAGAGGATCTGTGTCTGCGACGGAGACTTTCTGCCTAAGGAGGTTCCCCTTCAGGTCCAGAAGCTTCTCGCTGTAAGGAAGAGAGTCAGCAATGAAATGGACATGTAGGGGGACAGGGCTCCTTCCCCTTCACGTCTGCTGGGGGAATGACCTCCTCGAGTCCGCTGTGTCCCCTCACTCGCCTCTCTGGTCGCTACGTGCTGGAGTAGCTGTAGGACCAGGAAAAGCAAGCAGAAACCGTCCTCGTCTGCTTCTCTTCCTGGGAGTCCGGGCGACGAGCCTGGCCCTCCGGGGCGCGTTTCATTGTAACTCACGCCGCTTGCTCTTTTACCGCCTCAGCAAAGTCTTGAACCTACATCCTAGCACCTTTTATCGGCCTTTTATAAGCAGCTCGTATGGGACATAGAAGGAGAATCAAGTTTCTGAACTAAAAAAAATACATATAGTAAGATCAGTCGTGCTTCTTCCTGCCGGTGACTGTTTACGAGAGGGAAGTCAGCGGGGCCCCAAGAGGTCGCTGGTGGCGCAGGAACCGCGGCCAGATTGTAGGGAAAAGGAGAAGGAGGGAAAAAAAAAAAAAACACCCAGAAACTTTCTTCCTTGTTGTGAATAATCGCCGCCCCCCCCCCCGCCCCCCAGCAGAGGCAGTAACGTGACACCCGGGCGAAACCGGGAGACCCGAACGGAGAGAGGGAGGGGACGGGGAGGAGAGAGGGCTGCGGAGCGCCGGAGGGAGAAAGGGGAGGAGAGGAGGAAAGCCCCTGTCAAGGAGGTGGAGCGACGGGATGGTGTCCGCCTCCTGTTCCTCCCTGCCGTTTTGTAGAGGAGCCTGAACCCGGACAAAACACGCCGAGACCGACAGACACAAAGCCGGGGGGTCCACGCTGGCGCTGCGGCCGAGCCCCGTTGGCCGCGAGCGAGCCCGAGGCGCGGCGGGGCGCGGGGCGCGGGGGCGCTAGCGGGCGCGGGACGGGCGGGGAGCCCCGGCGCGGGCAGCGCCCTCGAACCGGGGCCGGGCGTCTCGGCCGCTCGGGCCGCGGCGGCGGGGACCATGCCGAGGAAAGTCTCCTGAGCCCGGCAACTTCGGCCCCTCCCCGCCCCCACCCGGCTGCCCTTCGCGCGGCCCTCCCCATGTGCAGCCGGCCGGCCGGGCTCTCCTCCTCGCGGCGGATGGGTGACCTTTCCCTGGCACGGGCAGGCTGTGCGAGGCGGCGGAGCCGGCGATGAAGAAGAAGCAGCAGCATCCCGGCGGCGGCGCGGATCCCTGGCCCCATGGGGCCCCTCTGGGGGGCGCCCCTCCGGGCCTGGGCAGCTGGAAGCGCCGGGTCCCCCTGCTGCCTTTCCTGCGCTTCTCCCTCCGGGACTACGGTCTCTGCATGGCCACCCTGCTGGTCTTCTGCCTGGGCTCCCTCCTCTATCAGCTCAGCGGGGGACCCCCTCGCTTCCTGCTCGACCTGCGGCAGTATTTGGGTAAGGAAGGGAGGCAGGCGCGAGGGCGGCGCCGGCTGCGCAAAGTTGTGCCGGCGGGAGAGGGGGCGCGCCGGCGACTTCTTGTGCAGCCACCGCGCGCCGCCGCCCCGGGGCTCCCCAGGTGTGACGCCCGCGAACATCGGTGTGGCGGCCCAGAGCACCTTCTTCCTCCCGTGGGCCCGGCCGTCTGCACCGAGGCGGGGGCGCCGCTGGGTGCCGTGAGGGGCAGGTACCCCGGCCGGGACACCGCACACCTTCCCCCCGCCCCGCCTCCGCCACCCCAACTGGGGCAGAGTAAATGTGTGTTTTGGGTTGTGCATGAGTGTGTGTATATTCCGGCCTGGCGGTGCGGGGAGAGGGGAGGAGAAGGGATAGTTTTCTCCGTGGCATTGTTAGTGACCACAGCCCAGTCCCGTCCCGCGCCCCGAGGCGTGCGAGTGGGTTTGGCTCCTCTCCGCCGCAGTCAGTTCTGAGAATTCTGTCCCGCCGATCCCCCTCCTGACCGCCGGCCTGGGCGGCTTCGCGCTGTCCCCTGGCTGGTTTGTCCCTTGGCAGCGCCTGCCCACCCCGCCGCCCGCAGCGAGCGTGACGCGGGGAGCAGGCTGCACCCATGGGTCTGGGGCTGCCCAGGGGCGCGGGTCAGGCTGGCCAGCAGTGTCGCCTCCTGTGCCCTGACGATCCTCTGCGCTATGTGCGTCTCAAGTCAGAACTTTTTTTTCCTTTTTTTGGTGGTTGGTTTGTCAGCAGCGAAGCTGCCTATCTTAACAGAAGTAAGGAAGGGGCTGTAATGGGAGAGAAAGAGCCACTCCAGCGAGAAAGCGTGACCCCGCAGCGCCCTCGTCCCGGCTCCGGGAGCCAGGGGTGCCAGGGCCGGCAAGCGCACGCCCAGGTCTCGGGGACGATGCTGGCTCGCGCGTCCGGGCCAAGGGAGGATGCAAATCTCTCACAAGTCTGTGGCTAGAAGCGGTCGTGCGAGGGTGGGGGAGAGGCTGGGAGAGCTCCAGCTTCTTGCCACCATCCGAGGTGATAAACCTGAGCGAACGGGCAAACATCCGGCATCTGCGCGATGAGAACGACGAGATCGGGTGCCGGGAAGCAGAGCCACTGAAGTGCTGGGAACAAAATGGGCCAAATGACCTGGGCCGGCTGCCACATTTACTCCAAACGTCCCTTCGTCGCAGAAGCCACAGGTCAAGACAGAGAGAGAGAGAGAATCAAAAAAACAACACATCAGTAAAGTGACAAATGTTTTAGGGCATTTGGAAATGTAGACGCTGATAAAATAATGATTTTTCCATGCAGAGGAGCTCAGATTTTAAAAGTTACACTTTTTTCAGTAAAAACGTTGGGGAACTATAGTTTTGCAGAATGCTTTAGGGAAAATTAAAGGAATTGATTTCCCAAGTAGATTTCCAAAGTACAGTCTATAGCATCTGGTTTCATGGAGGATTTGGGGCACTATGCCCTTTTATTAGGGAGTCAAACCTCTTCTTTCCCCAAGTTCTGTATTTTGGAGTCTCATAGCTTCCTCAGCCCTCAGACACCTGCTAGTGCCACAAAGGTCACTGTATTTTCACCATCACAATCACTCTTAACTGGCATTGGGAGGAAAGTTGAAGAGCATTGTTGAAGCTCTGGCGTCTATCTCCACTAAGTCTAGTAATGAGTTCTTACAGAATATATGAATTCTGGTAATGAATTCTTACAGAAAATATGGATGCCAGTGGTGTAGGGGAAAGAATAGTGAACTAGGATGGAAGGGAGCTGTGTTCAGTGTCCTCAGGAGCACTTGGCCTTGGACAGGGTACTCAGACTTCATGGGCCTTGTTTTTCATGGTAGAATTAAGGGCTGGATGAGATTGTCTCTGAAACCTCCACCCAGATCCTAAAATTTTGTGCATCTGATACCCTTCTTGGGGAAGGGTGAACCTGGGAGGAGGATGAAGCAAAAATACTACTAAGGATAAAATCAAGAAACTTCAATATATATCACATTAACCTTTTCACTATATATTTCAAAAAAATGAGGCCTGATAAATTTGGGTGGTCACTTGGTAGGAGAGTGAATTGTCAGCGTTTGCTCAGAGAATTAGGAAGAACTGAAAGACAGAACACTGCTCCTATTACTAACCGATCATTACGTCTCTGGCTGATGTGATGGGCTCAAAATGACATCGTTGTGAACTGAAAATAGGATACCCTTGGCCAAATTTGTTCCCTGTTGTTTTGTCACATAAATATAATGATTTTCGGGAAAAGTGGGCTTGTGGTCTTTAGGATGGTCTAAAATATACTCTTAATATAAGGCCAAGGTACCTGCAGAATTACTTCCCCCATTTTTCTCCATTCTCGTATTTTAGTGTCTGTCAAAACAAAATTTGTGGTTAGTAAACACATCCTCCCAATTTCCTTAGTTAGCTAATTTCGGAAGCAAGTATTTTTCTTAAATGTAAGTTCATTTAAAGTCGAAAGTTTCCAAATGAAAATAATATTTGTATCAAACATTTTTCTTTATAGAGTATTATTTCAGTATCATACATCTGACACATAGTGGCTACTTGATAAATATTGGTTGGATTAATGACCAACCTATTGTATCAAATGGTGTATTATTTAATGTATTGAATATTCTCACAGGAAAGCCAAGAGATACGGGCATTCATGGTAAAAGCTAAGATTTACTGGGTGTGTGCCAGTCAGTGCATATGCAGAGTGAAATTTAATCATTAATCCACAAAGTAACACTGTTGATAGGTCGTATTGTGATTCCCATTTTCCATATGGGAAAAATGAAGGCAGAGAGGTGTGAAGGGCACACAGCAAGTAAGGCAGGACTTCAGCTCAAATCTGTCTGATTCCAGCACCCATTGCCTAGCACTATGGACGGTTTAAGAGAGAAAATGGAAATAGAGCCGAGATGCAAACGGGAATCTAAAGCACTGACTGGCTAAAAATGATCATATTTATTTCCATAATTTCACTTTCCGTTTTTTGATACTTTTACTTTGAGTATCTTGAGGGGCCAGCATAGAAGGGAAATAATTCAAGCAGCTAGTCTGCCCAAACTCTCCCTTCCTATATTAATCTTCACCATACTGCCTCCATATATTAGGGAACTAGATCCTCCCTGAGCTGCACAGCAACTGGGCTTTCTCTCTTTAGCAGTTGTGCTGTGTCTAGGCTAGGAGTTCTCAGTGTGGCTGCCTGGACCTGCAGCATCAGCATCACGTGGGAATCCGTTACAAGTGCACATTCTAAGGTCTTATCCCGGACCTACTGGATGAATCTGGGCATGAGGCCCAGCACTCTGTGCTTCAGCAAGTTCTCCAGGAGATTCTGATGCACAGAATTTGAGACCGTTGTTCTAGAGGAAAGCATTGCTTTAGAGAGCCTTTCCATGTATTTGGGAGAAGAGAAGGCCTGAGAGGGTGGAAGTGGTGGTGGGGGGAGAGAGAGATTTATAAAGTATTTAAAAGTAATATCCATGGTTTTGTTTTTTAATTTCTACTTTAAAAAATGCATCTGCTTTGCTGCTTAAGCCCCATTCTTTCCCCATTCTGTGGAAAGGACCTGCCCACAGCAGCAGCCCCAGCTGGCCTGAGACTTTCCGAGGTTAGGAGAAGCATGGAGTGGGGTGAAGTGGGGCAGCCAGAAAGCATAGCGTGGGGCAGGGAAAGAAAGGAGTCCACATTGATGCTTTCTCTTCTCCAGGAACCAAGGTCAGATAGTTCCTTTTTTCTAGTCGATTTGGGGAAGAGCAGAGTATGTTCTCCTTAAAGAATTTTCTGCTGTAACAAATTTGAAAAGAGGAAAGGAGATTGTGGGGAGGAAAATTATGCAGGGTTAACTGTTGTCTTGATTTCCCACACTCAAATTGGGTGGAGGGAGAACACTAACATACAATGGGGTAAATAGAAAAATAAAGCAATTGCTATACTTAAACTTGGAGATTATGGTCTTTCCAATTCAGTGAAATTATTATTATTTTTTTAAGCAGCATTCAAACTTTGATTTGCTATGGAAAACAAACAAAAATCAAATGAAATCTCCCCCAGAAATTAGGTTATGATGCAGCCTTGCTGCCAGTAGCCTCATCACTTATGAGCTGTGGAAATATCAAAAACTTGGAATAACACTCATTACATTGATATAAACAGAATAAGCCAGATGGCTTACTACTGATCTTGTACAACCGGCAAACTCTAATGATTTATCTTCCAGCCTTGGATATGTGATTTAGACTTTATGCAAGCTAAATTTGTTGGATTGATCTTGAGTTGATATGCTTTCCTTTCCGTCTTTAATTTATACCACTTTAAATGGAGATATAGTGCTTTAGTTCTCAGAATTGCCAATCTTTACATATATTATATAAGAACCTGGCAATTTAGAGTCAAAAAATGAAAAAGGTGTCATTTGATTGAATTTGAAATTCTTTAAGTTTGAATGAATTTAAAGGAAAATGTGAACACAGAGGTCTAGATCTGTTACAAAATAGCTTCTCTGAACCTTAAAAACCAAATTTTATTTTTCTTCCACATACCACACACGGTTTAAATATAGTATCTTAGGCTCCAAAAAGTAATCTAGGAAATGAATGCCTAAAATATGATGTTATCAATAGAAATTGTTGACATAGAAAAAAATGATATTCTTGTTCATAGCTGCAATTTTATGTTGTAGGGTTGGTAGGGGACACAGTAGCCCTGTATTAGAGGAAAGATAGAAAACAGAATTCAGCTATGGCAATCTTTGTTCTGTAGACACATAGCATGAATGGTGAAAAGCACTGTGCCTTGTAAATTATTTTTAATGTAGACTAGTCTCAGTATGAATTATTTAAAGACACATATAAATATGGATTATCTAGATACTGTCTTTCTTCACATTCCATATCATCAATCCAGGTTTAAGACACTAGTTGGTTTTGTTTTGGAGAAACTAGAAAGTTGTCAAGCTTTTTGGGTCCCAAAAGAAATAGTATCTTTTTCTTCTCCAGAGAGAAGCTGAAGGAACAGAAACAGCAGCTTGCCCTGCAGCTGTGCTGGTGGATATCAGTGATGGACAATAAAAGGCATCTTATTTGATGGATTGTAGCTGCTAGAATTATTAGGAGTTACTGTTTGCTTTTCTTTTTTGGAAAGAAGTGAGACTTGACCACAAATAAATTTTGTCTGACCTATATGTATTTGTATTATAGAAACTCACCTTTAAGCAAACAGTGATATACATAAACCCTTTTGTTTTTCAGAAATGGAGACAGAAACAGTAACATTTCACCAAAAATTCTTATTTGCAAAAGTCAAAAGAATGTAGCAACTATTCTGCAAGACAATTCCAAATGAAGTACATTTCACTATTTGCTATTTAATTTTTTAAACAGCTTTCTGAGTTATAATTCATATACCATATAACTCACCCATTTAAGGTTTTTAATAGTTTAATACTTTTCAGTGAAGTACATTTCAGTATTGCTATTTAATTAGCAATACTGCTAATGAAGTACATTTCAGTATTGAAGTACATTTCAGTATTTGCTAATTAATTTTTTAAACAGCTTTCTGAGATATAATTCATATACCATATAACTCACCCATTTGATGTTTTTAACAGTTTAATAGTTTTCAGTAGTTTTTAGTATATTCATAGGTATGTGTAACCATTACCACAGTCAATTTTAGAACATTTTCCTTACCACAAGGAGAAACCCCTTTATCTATCCCCTCACTATTGCCCCATCACCCTCAGCCCTAAGCAACCATTAATCTACTTCCTATCTGTATAGATTTGCCTATTCTGGACATTTAATAGAAATGGAATCATATAATATGTGGTTTTTTTGATTGGCTTCTTTCACTTGGCGTAATGTTTTTAAGGTTCATCCATGTTACAACATGTATCAGTACTTCATTCCTTTTTATGCATGAATAATATTTCATAAGCATTATTCTTGTTATGGAATAAGATTTTCCATAATATTGTATGGACATACCACAGTTTGGTTATCCAGTCATCCATTAATGGGCATTTGGGTTGTTTCCACCTTGTGTCTACTACAAATAGTGCTGCTGTGAACATTTGTGTACAAGTTTTTGTTTGACCACCTGTTTTCTGTTCTTTTGGGTATATACCTAGGGTGGAATTGCTGAGTCACATGGTAATTCTAAGTTGATTTACTGAGAGAACTGCCAAGTTGTGTCCACAGTGGCTGCATCATTTTACGTCCCCACCAACAATGTATGAGAATTCCAATTTCTCCATATCCTCGCCAACATTTCTTATTTTCCATTTTTTTGATTATAGCCATCCTAATGGGTATGAAGAGGTATATCATTGTGGTTGTGTTTTGCATTAGTGATGTTGAACATCTTTTCGTGTGCTTGTTGGCTATTTGTATATCTTCTTTGGAAAAATGTTTATTCGCATCCTTTGCCCATTTTTGAATTGGGTTGTTTGCTTTTTTGTCGAGTTGTAAGCTTTCTTTATATATTCTTGGCACTAGACCCTTATCAGATACATGATTTTGCTATTAATTTTAGGGTTGGGGAAGACGATACTGACTTAAACACAATGCTGTTGTATATTGTTCTCTATATCATAGATGTGCACCTTTTCAAGGAGTGAGAAATTAGTTTTATACTTTATTCATTCTTAAAGTGTTAAGTACAGTGTCTGGGTATATAGTAAAACTTAAACTCTTAACAACTGATTGAAAACAAGGACCTCATCAAAAGAATCTTTGGGGTCTTGCTTTACAGTTTTTGATTACTTTGAATATTAAACACTTTGGTTGTCTGCATTTATCTCTAAGGTATGATAATTCATGGATAGTTAGTACTTACCTCTTTTAGAGATGTCACAAAGGTTATTGTGACTTGTATGTGGAATATGAGTGTAGGCAATTTGTAACAGCAGATTATAGTACAGTGGATGTATTTTGTCTTTGTGTTTGCTCACTAGAATGGAGCAGACGAGCCGAGCAGGGGAAAATATTTGGGTACATTATGTTCCTTATATGTTGTACCATGAAGTAACCAAGGAAATCTTGAGCATTCTCACAAAATTGGAATTCATGTGTAATTTATTTTGTATTCACATTGTGGTATAACATGCAGGGAAAATATATAGGAATAATATTTCCTTTATATGCTTCTCTTTAGTAAAATAATATGAGTTTTAAGAAGAAATATTATCTTTCTAAAAGTGTTAGAAATTTTTAGTAGGTTTTAAAAATACGTATTATCAAAATAAGAAGCTTTAAAATAGGTACAGTCAATTACATGTTGCCTAGTAGAACCTCAATTTGAATAATTTGTAAGACTCTCGTGTTCAAAATTACCAGGGAACCACATATAGCTGTTTGGTGTTGAAGTTCCGCCATACTTCTCGGTCTGTCTCAGGTTTTGTATTAGTTGGCTATAATTTCCCAAAGATTGCCACCAGCTCTTTTTTATTGTCTCACTGCCTGCCTTGGCTTCTCTGCTAATGCGTCTGCGCTGACTGTTTGGAAAGATAAAACTCCAGTTATTATCTCTCAACTCCTGTAGTATTTATTTCATAATCTCTCCTGAAGTTTTGACATTCTACCTTGTATTGTGATTGTTTGTGAGCAAATTTCTTGGAGAGAAGGAGCTCACTCAGCACTTCCCATCTCTACTCTGACACCTCCTGGGTGCCCTGCACAGGCCTCAGGAAATGGCTGATTTGGTCTATTTGCTAAGCAACTGTTCTTCACTGGGATTCCAAACCCTGCTTTGTTTGTTCTCTATTTTAAGAAGAGAATGTGGAGAGGGATGTCAGGAAAGACTCTAGCTCAGTTGATGTCTTCAGCCTATTTCTTCCTTGCTATTTGAAGTGGATGCTCCAAGCAAATATATTAAAAACATTTATAACGTATATTTCTATTAATATAAACATTTCCTTCTGTGCACAGGGATAATTATCTACCTCTTAACTTTGGGAATTTGGAATTACATTTTAAGAGCGCTCTCTGTAATTAAGAATACCTGAGGTCATTCTAGAGGTTTGTGTGCAACTAGAGGTTTGTGTACAAGTAGAATGTAAATTTCTTGTTTCTTGTCATTTTCTTGAATCCTGGACGGGTTGTTTTGGGAGTTTGCAGAGTAGTGGTTTATTTCTCTCTCTGGGCCACTGTCTTCCTTAGGTAGCAATTTGTGTTAAATTAGTCAGTACATTTCAAGCATGACTTTAAGTCTTGAAAAAGATGAGACTGTGGGATGATGTGATTATTGAAATAGTGACTGAACAGATTTTAACCTAGAACCACAAAATGACCAGACTATTAAAATTAGGGCTCAGTGCACCAACTCATTTACCTTTTTTTGGTGAAAGATACTGAAATAGCCTTAAGTCATGGCTTTGAGCAAGTAATTCTTAGTTCTTTCATTGATAGATGATTTAAATAACCAGTTACACTTAAATGTACTGCATTTCTGGAAACACCATTGATTTTTTTTCTAGTTCAGCGAGTACAGCTTTCATAATCTTGATGAAAAGAATAATGAAAGTGTTCTGCGAGCGATAAGTTCCTTTGTTCAAACATTCAGCCGATATTCACTGAAGGCCTTCTGTGGGTCAGAAGCATTAGGCATTAAGAAAGAACGTAAGTTTTGGAGCAGAGCTCTGGCTGTGAAGCACTGTGTTCCCACTTATTAGTTGGGACAACTTGAGCAATTTTATTACCTTCTCTGAACCTCAGATCTATACAATGGGATGAATAGTTGCTGTTTTATAGGGTACTTCTGTAACCCAGGGCTTGGCATTTGGATTCAACAAATGTCAATTTCCTTACCTTATTATTTGCTTTCCTCTGACTCCTCCTTCATTTAGCACATACACATGTGCACATGCACACACACACAAACACACAAATAAGGCAAATATGCACATTCACTTATGACTTGGCTTCCAATTCAAAGAACCACTCTAACCCAGAGATACAAAATTACTTAACTAGTGTTTTTATGGCTTATTTTGTCACTCTCAGATTGGTGAAGGCTCTTCAACAGCTGACAGGTTCCAGTCATTTGCCCACCCCATTAATTATATACACACAAACCTTCCTGTTTCTTATCCTCTCTGCTGCTTCCTAGAAAGAGTCTTTAAAGACCGCATTCTTTGCACAGCCTGATTTCCTCTGTTTTGAATTTATCCACACTATTTTTTTTTTCCCGTGCATTCACAAAATAAAAATAGCAGTGTAGAGGGAGGGAATATGCTGTAGCTTACTCTCTGGGATGGCCAGCTGTTCTAGGATTGGACTAGGGATCTGTAAATTACACTCTTTCAAAAACAATCATAATACCATGTGTACACCGTGACTGCTACCAGAAAGAACTTCTCCCATTTACGGTGGAACTACCACATCCAGTAGTATGGCTACTTTGTTTTCTCAGTTCCTACTTCCCATACGTTGGAGGTCAGAACAAGAGCAGTGAACCATGGAAGCAGATCATGTCTTTTCCAAGAGGCTGGGGAACTTGCTTCTGTTTCCCGCTCTCAGCTTCTGTGTGTTGCCTTGCTCTGCCCAGCCTCTCATGGGTGTTGGGGCAAGTGAGAACCACAGCATCTGGTGTATCTAGTTACCCAGTTCCTTGAGCAGTTGAAAGCAAATGCTGATTTTACATTATTTCATAGAAAGTTGAATTTTATTTAGGGACCTTAAAAACAGTGACCTTGCCGTTCCAGCACAGAGCTGCCTGCTTTGACACAAAGGCTATTTGACGTGAGCGCCTTCTCATTAGATAAGCAGAACTGTCAGGCCAAGCCATGCAGCTGGGTGGAAGGGTCACTGGGCTGGGTTCTGGAAAGAGGCCCAGCAGTATCTCAGTGATCAGTGTTGTTAAGTCACTCGAGCCTCCTAGGCTTCAGTTGTCTTTGTCACTACAGCGAAAGAGTTTGATTAGATTTGTGATTCTCAACTGTTTTCTTCCCTAGGACCCTCATCAGTAGCAGTGTTGCCATGGGGCCTTGACCATTGGTCTGGGAATATGTCTCAGTGGCCAGGAGAGGGAAAAAGGGCATGCCTTTGGGAGTTCTTTAAAAAAGTCCTCCAGGTGATTTTTATATGCAGTCCCAGGGGAAAGTGCTGCTTTTCTCTTTAGAATCACAGGAGTGGATTCTTTCTAAGGTCCTTCTCTTTTCAAAGCCATGTGTTAAAAGAGACAAGAGGTCATTTAATTGATAAGCTATATATATATAAGGCTATTTTCTTTGGAGTTAAATACTTATTTAAAAGATTGCAGGAGTCAAGTGACTAAGGCAGGTAGAATACACAGAAACATTTTAGGCCATCATTGCTGTCCTTTTCTAAGTCTTAATCATAATTTTAAAAAATGTTTTGTTTTAATTAAAATCAACAGCACTTCCTCCCAACTTCACCAGAACTTGCTCCAGAAATTATGGGAAGCGGAATGTCCTTAGGAAGGCTAAGAGAGAGTAAGACATGGGCTTCCAGAATTCAGGGTCTCACTATGTGATGGGAGGAAAGAGGGAGACCAGGAGGGATAAGAAATCTGTGTTGTTCAAAGAGGATTCTCACAAACTCCCAGCTGCCTGCTACTAGTTGTCCCATTCCACTGTGCACAGTTCCGAGGGCTAAGAGGGTTCTTTACAGTGTGGAGAGCTACTTCGTTATAGCTTCCACCTAATTCTGCTAGTTCTTCTTCTGGGAACTACATAGAATAGTCTGTTGGACTTCATGGTCTTTCACATAATTGAAGATATGAAGATGACTGTTACGTCCTCCCCTCCCCACACACGCACATATAAATCTTGTCCAGATAAGGAGGTCTGTCTTCCAGTAGTTTCTCGTTGGAAGTCATTTTCAGACACCGAAAGTGAAAACAATAAAGGAAAAAAAACTACGTTAAAGTGAGACCTTCTGAACAATAACACCCTATAAACAAAGCAAAGGAGACCCAAACTGGGGACTTCCCTAGGATATGGGATCAATAGGCAGATATTAAAAAGTTCAATATATCAATAAGAAAACAATGAACAATTCATGAGATGAATGGGCAGAGAACACAAGCAGGCAGTTCACGGAAGAGGAAACACGACTGGCCCATAAGCACGTGGAGAGATGAAATGGTTTTAATTTTCTCATATATCTTAGTCACCTTCCCATGTCTATATGGCCCTTAACTGGCCCGTAGAACTGAGAAATATTCCAGTTCCCTCAGTTTGTGAGCCTACTTTGTGCAGTGGTATATTCCTATCAGAAGTGGCCCTCTTCTAAACTGTCATCTTTGAGAGTGACTGCCACTTCTGCTACTGTTCTATGGGTGTTGGCTTCCAGTCCTCAACGCACGTATGGCCGAGTTCTTGGAGCCACACTGGTGTTGGCTGGTTGTCCCCTGAGACGCCCTTCTTGACGCCCAGAACCACAGCACCCTGCATTCTGCTCTGCCTCCTGCCATGTGGGAGACTTTGCTGAGTTCCTAAGAAGCATAGGATGGAAGGGACTTGGGTGGTGCTTAGAATGCAGCATCTTGCCTGGAAGTATTTTCTCAATATCCGAGAAAACAGTGGAACTGACTCATCTGGTCGGGGTTTCACAGAAATGTGATTGCAGATCTCTGCGATTTCGTTCTGCTTTAGTGAGAATTCATACAATGACATGCCAAAAAATGTGTGTAAAATCACGCACAGATTTAGACACTTGCAGAGGAAGTTATTTTTACCACAGTGGGGAAGAAACCAGAAAGTGACGATTGGTGGGAAGGCAGGCAGGGCCGGGGAAGGAGGGCAGGTGTCTGAGCAGCCCGGGCTTGGCCACGCCGGCCCCTGCAGCCTGCCAGCCTGGCGGGGATCGCGGTGTGCTCACCTCTTAGCAGGTCGAGGGAGGAGTTCCTGTGTGGAAGATCTGCCCGAAGGAGGACAATGTTGACATAACCTCCGAGTGTGGAGCCAATTTAAGCAGTGCAGGGTTCACGTTGGTTACTCCTGAAAATGTGTTGTGTGCTCTCCAGGGCAGCCCATAGAAGCAGCTGTCTAACTAACAGCTGTATAGCACTCGGAGGTAAAGACGGAGAAAGGATTCCAGAAAGCTCCATAAATATAAAAACCAAATGGCCCAGTGTCTTTATTTTGCTTTGGCAGTTGACAGGATTGAGGCCATCTTGTTTTCTTTGCTCGTGCTTTTGCCAACTGAAAGGGCAGCTCTTGTTTGCTTGCCGAGCAGAGATCCAAGGCCTGACGGAGTCCGAAATGTTTGCAGTTATGTTCTACCAGTCGTGCTGCAAGATGACGAGGTTCCCAGAAACTAAAGGGAGGGAGAAGGAAATATTTGTTAGCATCCATAGCCTCTATCTTTTGTTTACCCTTTTCACCTGGGCAAAGGATATCTAGAGCTACCATTCGATGATAATATTTTGAGTCTCGTAAGTTTATAGTGTGATGGTGAGCTTTTCACATGCATTTGGAAAATACTTTATTATTCAGGCATCTGTATGTCTGCTGTGCTGTTCCTTATGGGTGGGGAGAGGCGTGTATTTTCTGTGAGACTGTGTCTTGAAATGCGTGCGGTTATGGTGGTAGTACTCTGTTTCTGACCTGAACTCTAGCATAGGGTGTGTGTCTAGGCATGTTGTTAGGGGTGCTCCCTAGCTTGGTTGGGAGAACCTACTAGAACCCACTTTGGTTGCTGGGCAGGCTTCTGTCTTTGTGCTTCGTTTGTTTTATGGCATAATGCTTTGCGGTGCCAAAGTATAACCCATCTTCCCCAGATTTTTTCCTGATCACCTTGTCGAAATTATAGGTGACTTTGTTAATTTCAGAGTAAGTCTTGCTCACAAGGCTTATCCTTTATTAAAGTCTCACATCTGTGAGATTTAAAGGATCAGAGACGTGTTCTCCTATTGCTCCCGTCCGCCCACCCTCCTTCACATTTGGCTGGCAGTCTTCCTCTCCTTCATCTGTGCAGGTTCATTCCTTCAACAAATGCTCATTAAACACTAGTTATGTGCTGGGTGCTGGAGATAGAGTGACTAATAACACTGTCACTGCACTCGTGAGGCTGCATTATACCTGGAGGGACAGAGAAGGACTTAGGATCCTGTGTAAGGCACAGTAAATAGGGGAAGCTATAGGAGGACGTAGAGGCAGAGATTGCTCGTGCCTGGCTGTGGTTAAACTGATGATCTCTTTGGTTAAGGTCCTGTTTATGCCAGGAGATCAGGGGTTCTCAAGGCTGGCTGCATGACAGAATAACCCGAAGAGCTTTGGAAAATACTGATGTGTATTTATTTGGTCAGGGGTGGGGCTGGGCATCTGCATGTGTTAAAAGCTCCTTGTGTAATTCTAATATGCAACCAAGATAGAGAATCACTGTAGTAGACGGGCTGGGGAGTTTTGTGTGTGCATTGTCTTCTTACAGTACTAATTTAGGGATGCTTTATCTTAATTGATAATCTTTTATTTGGCTGTGACTTACAACACTTTAGCTTGCAGCTTCTCCACACCAACATTTCTCAAAGTTTAATAGCATTCATATTACCTGGGGATGTGTTAAACTGTAGCAGGTCTGAGGTGAAGTCTGAGATTCTGCATTTGCAACAGGTGGTGTTGGTGTTGCCAGTTGGAGGACCACACTTTGTGTATTAAGGGTCTGTAATGTAGCATTTCTGGGAAATACATAGTGCTTGTAAATAAACAAATGTGTTGGGGTTCAGCCTAGCCTGCTAAACATCTGTGCTATTAAACATTTTATAAATTTCTTCTTAACTGAATTTTCACTCGCCAGTTTGGTCGTTCAAATTTAAGAACATTAGGTTTTCTTAAGTGAGACTCACACCCTTTACAATTCAGGTGTCAAATGGCTGTTTTTATTCATCTGTGCAGTCTACAGTGTTGAAATGCAGGCTGTTTGGAGTTTTTTTGAACATACAGATTTTGACCTAATGTCAAGGTCATTGATAAGCGTAGGAAGTGAACCAACTGGTCTTAGGGATGAAGGTTCTTCAAAAAGTTACTGCGGATTCTTGTGCTGTTTCAAATTTCTCTTGTGCCGAGAATTCATAACCAAGTGTCCCTAACATCCAGATACTCTAGGTAAAGTGTTTTATGGCCAGAGAAAATAATTGGCTGTAAACAGAACAAATAATTAGATTGATTCAGTGTAATAGCACAATTTAAAGAATTAATTAAAACCCTTAATACATGCTCATTGTAGAATATTGGGAAATAGAAAAAAGCACAAAGAAGAAAATAAAAAGCATGTTAATTCCTTTGTTCACAATTGCTTTGGTTTCGTTACATGCTTTCTCTGCTCTACAATATCACAAATGTCATTCCACATCTTTACATATTTTTCTGGAACATTGGTTTTCATGGCAGCAGAGTATCCTACGAATGTACTGTAGTTCCTTTAACAAGGCCTTTTTTATATTTAGCCCATTTCTAGTCTTTTACGGTTGTAGATAAAGCTGTGATGAACCTTAGTAAATTTTTGCAGACTTCTCTCTTTCCCTTGGGATAAATTCCTCATTGCTGGGTTCAAGTGTATACCCATGTTTAAATTGATTTTAGTATAAATTGCCTATTGATCCAGATTTGTATATTTCACTAGGCGTTTATTACCTATTTTGCCCACACCCTTATAAACACTGGGTATAATCTTTTAAAAACTCCTTACCCACTTGATTGGTGAAAAATGATATTCATTCATTTGCATTTGTTTGAATATTAGTGAAAGTGAATGGTTTATGCTTACAAGACGTCTTTCTTGTTTTGGGAATGACAGTATTAAACTTCTTTACCATTTTTCCCCTACAGGTGTCTTCCTCTTTCCCTCATCAATTATAAGAGTTCCTTAGAGATGAAGGGTATTAGCCCTTTGACATGTGTGCACATAATGATTTCTTGGCTTTTCATTTGCTCTTTAGTTTTTAAAATCAGTTTCTTTTACTTTTCCTGTGCATTAATTACTTTTTTCCCCTTGATAATTTTTTCCTTTGCTTTTATGCCTAGAAAAGTCTTATATCCCAACATCAAACACATAGTCTCTATATTTTCTTTGAGTTCTATTGTTATTCACTTTTCCATTTACTTTCTAAATCCTTTTGGCATTTATTTTGGTGTAAAGTAAATTAAATCAATGATTTTGCAAGCCTAGCTGGAGACAAAGTTGTCATACATGAATGATATCATTCTTTAACAGTAAATTCATTTTTCAAACATTAAAATTAATTGATTTGAGTTGAACTATTTTTAGAGGATTTGGAAGCCCTGTTTGCTGTTTGATCCTAATCTGAGGCCATCTGGTACGGGAACCTGTGCTTGGGACTCTCCCCTTCTGCTGCCTCTCCCAGTTGTGTCTCTCTGGGCAGGTCCCCACCTCCCCCATCCAGCTGCCCTTGGTTCTGGAGAGAACTTTTGTGCCCACATCAGTGGATCTTATAGTCACTGGCACTCAGGCTGGACAGACAATACTGCTGTCCTGGCCTGGTCTGTCTGGATTGCCCATGTGCAAGACTGGGCAGTATATATAGGTCCTAGCCTCCTGGATTCCTAGTAGGTCTTGAGCAAAAAATGAAACCCCTGGACAGGCACTTGTAGCCTTGCACATACGCCCTTTGGGTGAGCTCCTTGATAACACCCTGTCTCTACCAGTCCTCAGTCCTTTGGGGTATTTTAGAAATAGGGACAGCACTCGTTTTAACACTATTTTTATAAGCAGCTAGATGGTAATTAGTTGCTTAGATCCTATAGGTTATTGTTCTTTTTAATGTATATAAAATTCAAGGGACCACAGACATTTAATGGTCAAAAAGATGGACTAGTAGAGCTATATTTTCTGTTTAGGACATCACTTTTCCTTCTATGAATTTGCCTTTAACAGGATGCTTAATATTAGAAGAGGCAGTGTAGTGTTAACAAAGCATTGGGCTTCAAATGAGAAGTCCTCTTGTTTGTGTCCTGGCATTGCCACCGTGCAGCTGTGTGACCTTGGGTAATTCACTTAACCTCTCTGAGTCTCCATTGGAACTTTAGAGGGACTCTTTCTGTTCTAAAACCACCACCACCAATTTGTAAAGAGAATGCTATCTGGTACTCTCCTGCCTGGAATACTGTGAAAATTTGCATTTGTAATATCTGCTAATACACATCTTCAATTTAATCAATTATACAGACCAGAGCAGGTGGCAGATGGGAGTGTAGGAAAGTAGGAGCCTGTGTGTGTGTGTGTGTGTGTGTGTGTGTGTGTGAGTCTTGTGTCTTCAAAGAAACAAACCAACCCATCAAAATTCTGCCTCTAGGCATTCACATGCAGTGGTTATTTGTTATGTATATCTCTGCTCTTTCTGTTACTGATTTTTTTTTATAGGAAGAAGACATTGTAAAATTACGTAAATTACATTTTAGTTTATTTGTAAATTCATGCATATTTTTATGCACTTCCTATTCTCTCAAAGGACTTTAGATACAGATTTTCTGTATGTCCTAAGATCTCTGACTGCTTCACTTTAAATTGTAAAGAATAGTTTGGTGATTAAAAGTTTTAAAACATTTACCCTGTGATCATTTGATAAGACTTTAATTTTTTTTCAAGATTTTAAAAAAATTGAGTGTACTGATGACATAAAGGTTCTTGCAAGAGCTGTTAGTCCAGCCTCTGATACAGATGTAAAAATTCATCATTTTCATGCAAATATCTAGGCTAGAGAGATTTGTCCACCTGCTGTGGGAGGCACAGAGGAGGGAGTAAGTTAGGGATAAGGAGAGGGATTCATGGAAACGGTGACACTTGAGCTGGGTGTCGAAGCATAAGTAGGAGTTTGCCAGGTAGAGATGTGGGAAAGGGCATTCCAGATGGAGGGGAGAGCCTATGCAAAGGCAAGGCACTGGGCCAAATTGTGGCACCTTTGGGTACACTAACCAGTATGGGGTGGCTGGCGGGAAACTATGTCGGGGGCGTACAGCAGGGGTTTGCTGCAAGGGAAGTGCCTATGGTAAAAGGGTAGATTA
Organism: Daubentonia madagascariensis; assembly: GCA_023783475.1. Lineage (NCBI taxonomy): Eukaryota > Metazoa > Chordata > Mammalia > Primates > Daubentoniidae > Daubentonia > Daubentonia madagascariensis. The sequence goes on along the minus strand of JAKFHU010001815.1, from coordinate 18,287,361 downwards.
TAAAGGAACTTGTATGTTGCACTAACTGGCATGCAGTGGGGAAACCGCTGAATATATTTGGAGCACAGAGCCGTAGCAGATTTATTATTTATAAAGGTAACTCTGTAAACAGAATGGAAGAACTGGAGCCATGGAAGAGCTTAGGCAGGTGTCTGATGTGGTCCTCAGATTCAAACAGCGCTTTACAGTTTATAAGTACTTGCACCTGTGTTATCACACGTACCTCTTCCTTCCCCTGAGTGGCAGGGGTTGCACTCCCTTTGCAGATGAGGAACCTGAGTCCAGAGACATGAAGGGCCTTGAGTTGCTCAGCTGGTGGGGTGGACAGAGGCAGGTCTGCTTCCCACTCAGGTCTTCTCACGCCAGAGTGGTCTGTTCCTTTTCACCTCCTGCCGTGTGGAAGCGTATTTCAATCAAAGCACTGAAATACTTTTCTAACTCTTTTAGTGAGAACTGACTTTCAAAGTAGCTTTAATCTTGATAAAGTTTGACAGGACAAACAACTCTTTTCCTGCGTGTATTTATATAGTGTAATAGAGTCACGTCGATTTGCCTTGTTACTGATACTTTCCTGTTATGACAGCATTCTATAAGCAGATGGTTTATTTTTTCTGATTAGCTAAAATGGAAAGAAAAAATCCCCACTACATTTTTATTAGGATGGGATTACCATATCCTGAATTTATGTTTGAGTTATTTTAATAACTTTGATCATGCCAGTTTGTCATAGATTAAGTTGGCATTGAGGCTATAATTTCTTGCTGTTTAAACATGACTGTTCACTGAGTACGGCAGATTTATTTTCTCTGTGGCATTATCGAGGGTGATAGAAGTGGCTCTTCTTCCATCTTACCTTACGTGCCATATGCTGGGGCTGTGGAGCTTGCAGTCTGAGCATAGCTTTCTGTAAAGCTGTTCAGCCCTCCAGCCCCTGCTGGGGGACATCCAGCCCTACCCTGTTCTGCCACCTGCTCTTGTGAGGTCTAAAGCAAAATGTTCCAGTTGTTTTTTGTTTTTTAAACCAGAGACAGGTTTCTAAATCTTTAGTTTTGTTAAAACACAGTTGGAAGAAAGCCTGTCTAGGTTACAGAAAATTGAACTGTGCTAAGATGTAGCAGGTGGGTGGATAGTCCATGAAATTACGACTTGACTGTTTGAAATTGAAGGCATCTTTTTAGAGAAGGGATGAAGAGGAAAAGCTCAAATGGGTGCTCTGTATTCCAAGTGAGCCTGTCTGAACTTGCACAGGGTCTAGCATTTATTGGATGGTACATGTTTATTAAGACAATTATGACATGTACCTGAGTAGGGGAGTTTTTGCAGCTGCACATTGTTTATGTGTGAATTTTCTGGAGGCCAAGGCCAAAAGGGAATAAAATGTGTCATATGTTACCATTACCTAAGAAGCATGCCTGTTCATTGGGAAAGGGTGTCCTCTCTTTTCCTACTTCCCCCAAAAAGGAGACATTTACTAGATCTTGGAGTGTTACAATGGACAATATCTTCTATGGCATTTTCCCCCTGATAATGAGGACATGTTCTTTCTGATGCTGTGCCATACGCTGGCCCTTTATAAAAGTGAAAAGCATAACCTCAAACCACAGCTCAGTGATGGTATTTTCCTGGGGGGCTGAGCCATTTATAGTTTAGGTGTGTTGCTTTTCAGTGTTTTTGTGTTTAGAAAAGTTAGCGCAATGGAATGTTGAGGATGTGCCTGGGGTTTCTCTCTATTGGTTTCTTCAGCCTTGGCAGGAACAGGAGAGCAGTCAGTTGCAGTATGCTAGGTGCCTGAGGTATAGAAAATTCAGTGAGAATCGCACTTGGAATGGTGGATGATTAAGGAGCTGGGCAGTGTTCAGCTGGTTCATTCACCTTCCCTAACTGAGCAGCCTGCTTGGGGTCTGCCAGGCCTGGTGTAGGACCTGCCTTGGACGGGGCCCTTCTGGACTTCCAGGGTTACTCCTCATCTCCAAGACATGGGATCTGGGCCAGAATCTCTCTCAGACAGAGAAGTTCTAAATAAATGTATTTGGAACATCTTAAAACCTCATCTATTGGAGGACTTTATTTTTTAAAGATCAAACATACTTCCAATTTTATAGTAGTTGTCAATGAGAGAATGGAATTCATTTTGCTGAGTTTTTTCCTACAACTTTATTAAAACATTTTTTCAGAACCCCTTTTTCCAATTCAGCAGACTTTTGTTAAATCTTACCATATTCTAGGCACTCTTGAGTACCTGATCTCACAAAAATGTGTGAGGAACTTTTAAAAAAATTATAGAAAATAAGGGCTATTCTGAAATTAATTATAGAGTAGGCTATAAGTTGGGACTTAAGTTTCTTTCCATATCTTTTAATTTCACCTAAATTTGTATGAATTTTTAAATGGTGATTTTTTTTTCATGTTTGGAATTAGATGTCATGTATATTAAGAGTCTAATTTATTTTTTAAGTATAAATGAAACCTCAGAAGACTATTTTATACACACACGCACATGCACAGACACACACAGACACACATACACATCACAGTTTTTTAGTATACAAGAAAAGGTAAATATTCAAGTCCTTTCCATTGGGAGACATTTTGTTGAAATATTTTTATAGGCTATCCATATTTTTCTCTTTTTTACCTCAAGAAAGGGATAGTGTAAGCAAGGAATATAAAAGCCTATGTATGAATTTGCACCAAATTCCTGGTGTAGGGTTCAGAATTAAGGTTTTGTGTACCTTGGGGCGACATGCGCAGGAAGACCTTTCCGGGGTATTGAGCAGGGATTGTGTTAAAGGAATCAAACTCCCAATCGCCCCCTGCCAACTTATTCTTTTCTCCCTGAGAAAATTGAATCTCCCTGAGAACTTGTCATGCGGGTGACTCCTCCCCTCCCCCACTTTATAAAGAAGGTTTCTCTCTCGGCTGGGTGTCAAACATTTCCAGGTGCCAAAGGAAGAATTCAAGACGCTGGTGTGAAGAAAGTAAATGGCTAGGGACTGCAACACACCCCCTTGCAGGGCAGTTGGTTTCCATTCTTTGCTTTCAGCCAAAGTGAAGGAGGATCTAATCAAGTTTTCTCTTCAGGCAGATAGCCAACAGGTCACTACAGGATTTAGGAAGACATTAAAGAAGTGAGTGCCCTTATAATCAAGGCCCTTCCCTTCCCTCCCATATGTTATTGATGTGAACAAGGTTTCTCAGTCTTCGTATTTATTAAAATGAAAAATAAAAATAAAATTGAAATCAGTAAAATTCAGCCACAGTCACAGCCCTATTTATCTAATGAATCAATGCATTTGGGATCAAATTTTATTTTTGGTTTTTAATTATCATTTGTGAAATTTATAAAATCTTTATGTCATCTTGATCACTTGTGAACCAAAGGTAATCTTAATAATAACTCAATTCAGAATATATGCTTTAAATTCTTAAAGCATTATGGTCACAGGAAAAATTTTTAAGTGAATTTTAATTTACAATACATATTTTTGTTGTACAGAAATAGAATAGAGTGATCAGTAAGATATTCTTAAGCATAAAAATCTACTCTGGTACAACAAAAATCTGTGGGGGGAGTGGAATGAAAATATGAGCTGAAAAGTTTGTTACTCATAATTTATTTTCTGCATTTTTAAAAGGATATGTGAATTTCAGAGAAACATGAATGAATCGAAGAAGTTTGTAATGGGCCCCATCTAACTGGGGCTTCCCAATACTGAGAATAGCTTAAATATACCCATGCTAACCTCTCGACCTTTCTCCTGGCTCTACCTGGGGCAACTCTCCATCTTGTATTTATTTTTCCCTGCCACGTTTTGTGGGGCTTGAATATTATACAAATTTGAGAGCTTAATTTAGGCAAAAGAATAAAAAATTATGAGTAAAAAATGCCGACTCCAGTGCAGTGTCACCCAGTCCCAGGGATTGTGTGAGGAAGGGTAAGTTAGAGTGGAGGGAGACAGTGGTCTTGACCAATTGCAGTGAAATAGCTTTTGCAGATTTTACAAAAATTTGTGACCATGTGAGTTTGTTGTCAGAGCCCCTCCTCAGATTTGGGAAGGAGCCCATGCTAGTAAGGCCTCCTGAAACTTAAGCTTCGGTAATTTCACTCTGAAACTACCTCTGCGTGTGTTGTGTGTGTGTGTGTGTGTGTGTGCATGCATAAATCATACAAACACACACACGTACATCTCTGAAAAGTATGTTAGTTTTAGTGGATTTTAACTTGATATGAAATATATTTTTATATTCATGACAACAGGTATATCACTGCTGTGTGTATGTATTCTGTTAGATATATATATTGTATAAAAATAATGTAATTTTAAATTTTCAAATGTTGATATATATTATGTGGGAAATTACATCCCTTGCACCTTTTTAAACATTTAATGAAAACTTCTGGATGTTAACTCAAAATATGCTAGGACTTAAAGAATTTTTCAAAATTCTTACAGGTTTATGTGTGCACAAAAGTTTGAAGACCATCATGGTACAGAATAGTCCTTACTGTCTAAACACCTGCAATTCTGCTGAGAGAGTTCATAGCTGACTACCAGGGAAGGAAATGAATCCTACGGTGTGTTCAGAGGTTTCTGAATGGAGGAAAATGTCCTGGTCACCAGGGGCTGTTAATAAGTCTTGATACTTGAGAGCAAGGCTGCACATCGAGATGTGGCCTGGTTTCCCCTCTGCTTGCCAGGGAGGTGGGGAAAACCAGTTCCTACCCCCATCTTCCTCTCCCTCCCATTACTGCCTTTATACGCCTCCCCTCCTTCTGCGACCTAGCACTGTTCTGACTTACCCCCTTGATTGAGAAGAAAAGTTGCAACGCAAGTTTCTACCTGCAAGGTTGTTTGATCTCATTTGGGGTGTTTGAACTCTCTCTGAGCCCTTCCAAGCTTGGCATTCTCCCCCCTCCTCACGCAGCAAATAGAAAGTCTTTTGGTGAGTTGCTCATTTCTGAGAGGCAGCAGGGATTATAACTAGCATGTTATTACTTTTCTTATTGTCATAGTAAAAATCATCTTCCATTTTGGTGGGGGTGGTAGTAGGTAGAACGTAACTTGATCCTGCCAACTCTTATTGGACATTATTTAACTGTGCTTATTGTATGTTCATGGTCATCAAAAATGACACCTTTTATGATTGTCACAGTATCTGGTGCTATATTAGTTAGTACTTAGCATGGAAAATGCAATGCAGATAAAATTAAATTGGAATTTTACTGAATTTAAATTATATTGATGTGTTCATTTATTTGGAAATATTTATTGAACACCTACTAAGTGCCAAGGGACTTCTTGGGACTTATAGTCTAGTGAAAACAAAACAAAGAAAACAAATGTTTACTGATTGTCTACTCTGAATTCAGTCCCTGTTTGTCATATGTTTTGTTTGCTCCTCACAAGATCCTATGAATTATTATTCCTCCCGTTTTACTCATGGACAAGCCGAGGCAGTCCTTGGAGTGAAGAGTAGTTGGCCATGGTTTTGAACTTATTGGAAAAGAACCCCAAATATGGGAACTATTTTTATGATGTCATAATTAATTATCTACACTTGATTAAATACAAATTTTATTCCTGAGACTGTATGAGAACAAGACATATATCTTTTATTGTTGTTGGTTTTTTTTAAACTTGGAGGAATTCTGAGCTGAAAATTTTGTTACTTTATTTTCTGCATTTCTTAAAGGATATGTAAATTTCAGAGAATTGTTCTTGTTTATTTTGGCTGAATTAATACGGCAAATTTACCTCATCCAAAAGACGAAAACAAAAAAGACAGATCTTATCTTTATATACCAGTGTGATGCTATTCTGGGTTAGAGAAGTTGTGGTCTTTGCTTCAGACCTTCAGTCCTGGTTTCCGGCAGCAGCATGTTTTCTGGTTCTCACTCAGGCACTTAGTGAATCTTCTTCCAAGTTTCCAAAAAATATAACGGTTAGCTTACATTTTCCAATGCATTCAACCCTTTCTTAGCAGAAGTGTTTGTGGTGGATTTTTGAGGGTGGGAGTGTGGTCAGTGATGTAACTGAGAATTTCAGGGACTTGGAAATAAAGCTGTTGTATCGTGACTACAAGTTTTGTGCAGAATCATCTAGTTTTTTTTCTACACGTGGTTAGTTTTGAAGTGAAACTTAAAGTTTAACAAGATACAGCCATTGGAGTTGGGCAATTTGGAAAGAGGCAAAGAGACATAATTGTAATGAAACGTGGTGTAAAGCCGTAGTTATCTGGAACACCAGGGAATGAAGAGCTCCAGATAATGAATGGTGTTTTCTAGAAAGTGAAGATTTATTCCTTTAACCATCCAACTTGCCTTTTCTTTAACCATTTGTTGGAAATATCTTTAAAACACGTTCCATGTTGTTTTCATCTCAAATGGAACTATTAGTCATTGTTTGAATTTTTTCTGGGATCTGGCAGTGATTGAGCTGTGTCCTCTGGGTGTGTCACTATGGGTGGGACTCACTGTCCCTCCCTTCCCTGCCTTTGCTCTGCCCTGATGGGTGAACTCTTGGGTTTTTTTGTGGCTTTCTTGTCTGCTGACTTGTCACTTGGTGCCTCTCCCTGCTTTCAGGTGGCTGGCCGTAGCAGCTCTTCTTCCTCTTGCTAACTTGCTGTTTCTAACCTTAGAGCTCTGCGGGGTGTGTTCTACCCTGCAGACAGGAACCGCATCTGGGTTTGCTGTCATCTTACCCTCATTATGATCTTTATCTCTTTTAGACTTTAGACATTAGCTCCTACTTTCAGCTGTGTTTTAGATAAGCCAGCTTGATGGAGAACTCTGAATAAATAAATAAGATTTAATTGAATTACGCAATTTTCAGTTTTTCTGAGATAATACCAAATCAAACAAACATGAAGCCAAACAAATATAAAAGATTCATTTTTCTAAAACAAGGCACAGTGTGAATGTTTTTAATTGACTTCCTTTATACAGTCACGTGCCACATAACAATGTTTTCATCAAGGATGGACTGCAATATGATGGTGGTCCCATAAGATTATAATACCGTATTTTTACTGTACTTTTTCTATATTTAGATATGTTTAGATCATATATACTTACCATCGTGTTACAATTGCCTACAGTATTCATGCTGTACGGGTTTGTAGCCCAGGAGCAGTAGCCTGTACCATATAGCCTAGGTGTGTAGTGGAAGGACGCTCTGTGATATCTGCACCCTGAAGAACTCCCCTGACATGGCATTTCTCAGACCTTATCCTCGTCATTAATCCATGTGTGACTGTAGTTACACGGCCACAAAATTATAAAAAATAAAAATAATATACTAATTGTAATGATAAATTGAACTTTAATTTAATTTTCAATTTAGAAGGAGGCATGGAGGGCTGGTCTCCTTTCCCATAAGGATTTCCTAGAGTACAGAGCCCCAGTTCCCAGTGTTTTTTTTCCAAGTCACTCAGAAAGGGTTGTTAAGCTTTTTTATTTTCTCTTTTAAACAATAATTTTAGAAGCAAGGCAAGGAGATTTTACCTATTAGAGATATTTTTGTCTTATCTGGGGCCCAGGCGGACAGACCAGAGCTTTGTGGGAAATAGGAAAGGGCATCCTTGGGATCCATTCCACAGTGGTGCCCTTCCCGGGGAGGGCGCAGGCACTAAGGCTTGGCCCCCCTTTCAGCCCCTGACCCTCTCCTCCCAGGCCACCTTGGACAGGGCACCCTGGTGTGAGGACCCCTGTGTCAGGGTGAGACCTGGCAGGAGCGTCACAGTAGGTTCACAGATCTGAGTCCTGAGGTTTCAGAGTCCCTCTGGGGCGCCTGTGGTCACATAAGACATCATCACTGCCCTGCTGTTGACTTAAGAACTGAAACCCAGAACCCTTGGGCAACTTGCCAAAAATTATAAAGTCAGCACATGGTGGGGCCTTGAGCCAGAGCTCTGGTCTTCTCTGGCATTACCCAAGGCCTGTCCACTTGGTCCTGTCCAGAATGCATTGGCCACTCTGTTCCCTGTGTTTTCCATCCTCATGGAGGATTCAGCAGCTCGGCCCCTCTGCCTTCTTCTGCAAAGCCTGTGCCAGTCCCCTGGGCCGCGGCCCACAGCTGTGGCTATCCTTACTCCCTGTGTGGGACTTCTCTTCTCTTTTTCTGCAGAGTGACTAAGCTTTTACTTTACCAAAGAATGTTCTTTGTGGAACTTTTTTTTTTTTTTTTCACCCAGAAAGTGCTACCTAAAACCTCCTGGAAAATTCCTCATTATTTCAGAAACACCACCGCACTTCCATTGACTCAGCACTTTTGTCTCATTTTCGAGTATGGATTTCAGACCCTTGTCTGAACCCTTGTCATTTCAGTGAGGAACTGAAATAAAGACTTGACGGGAAGCATTATGTAATATTAAATTTCATCACAACTCTCTTCAAGAATACTTTTAGGGATCCAGGATGTTTTCAAGGGAATCTCTTTGATATTAGTTCCTCCTCTAGGTTCCTCACTGGATATTTTCAAGGAAATCTGCAGTTCTGGAGAAGAGATGTGACAGACAGCCTGCAGAATTTAGTGGACTGACGCTGGCGAGGATGCCGACATCTGGAGAAATGAGAAGGGTTGAAAGAATCCAGTCCTGGCTCTTCCTCTGTTGCTCCCACCATCCCAGGGAGATAATAATCGTCCCCATGCAGCCCACTCCTCAAAATGAGATGCAATATATGTTAGGGCACTTGGAAAATTCAAAGTTAAAGTGGCTCTAGAAATGTAGGTGTCTTCATTCCTGGAAATATTTGTATAGCTTTGAGAGAAAAACGGACCTTTGGTCCAATAAGTTTAGAAAATAGTGACTTATTCTCTCCTTGGGAGGCTCTCAATACATTTTCACATATTAAAGTCTCCCCTAAGTCCTTCAGGAAAAAGGTCTCATTTAATTCTGTGTAACTTAGTGTTTTTCAACTGTTTTTTTCCCTGCCCCTGTGAACTGCTGTAAGCAGAGCTCTCGGGGGGTACATGAACTCTAGCGGGAAGACTTTTTGGTATTTATTTTGGCTAATTATTTACCGATACTCAGGTTTATTCCAGATACAAGAGGTCTCCAGACACTGAGTTATAGATCAGTGAGGTGATCTATAACTATAAAATATATTTTATTATATACATATACAAATACATGTGTGTGTATATATACACACACACATATATGCAGGAATACCTCATCTTATTATACTTCATTTTATTGTCTTTCACAGATATTACGTTTTTTACAAATTGAAAGTTTGTGGCAACCCTGTGTCGAGCAATTCTGTTGGCACCATTTTTTCAATAGCATGTGCTCACTCAGTGTCTCTGTGTCACATTTTGGTAATTCTCACAATATTTCAAAACTTTTTTGTTGTTATACCTATTATGGTGATCTGTGATGAGTGATCTTTGATGTTGCTATTGTAATTGTTTTGGGGAGCCATGAACCACGCCCCTATAGGATGGTAAACTCAATGGGTAAATGTGTGTGTTCAGACTGCTCCACCGATGGGCCGTTCCCTTGTCTTTGTCTCTCTCCTCAGGTCTCCCTGTTCCGTGAGACACAGCAGTATTGCAATTAGGCCAGTTAAGAACCTTACAATGGCCCCTAAGTGTTCAAGTGAAAGGAAGAGTTGCACATCTCTCACTTTAAATCAAAAGCTAGAAATGATTAAGCTTAGTGAGGAAGGTACATCAACAGCTGAGACAGGCCGAAAGCTAGGCCTCTTGCGATGAAGAGTTAGCCATGTTTTTAATGCAAAGGAAAAGTTATTGAAGGAAATGAAAAGTGCTACTCCAGTGAATACACCAATGATAACAAAGAAAGAGTTTTACTGCCAATATGGAGAAAGTTTGAGTGGTCTGGATAGAAGATCAAACCAGCCACAACATTCCCTTAAGCCAAAGCCTAATCCAGAGCAAAGCCCTAACTCTCTTCAATTCTATAAAGACTGAGAGAGGTGAGGAAGTGGCAGAAGAAAAATCTGAAGCTAGCAGAGGCTGGTTCATGAGGTTTAAGGAAAGAAGCCATCTTCATAAAAGAAAAGTGCAAGGTGAAGCAACAAACTCTGATGTGGAAGCTGCAGCAAGTTATCCAAAAGATCTATATAGCTAAGATCATTGATGAAGGTGGCTACATTAAACAGCAGATTTTCAATGTAGACAAAACAGCCTTCTATTGGAAGAAGGTGCCATATAGGACTTTCACAGCTAGAAAGGAGAAGTCAGTACCTGGCTTCAAAGCTTCAAAGGACAGCCTGACTCTCTTGTTAGGGGCTAATATAGCTGGTGACTTGAAGTTGAAGCCAATGATCATTGACCATTCTGAAAATACTAGGACCCTTAAGAATAATGCTGAATTGACTCTGCCTATGCTCTACAAATGGAACAACAAAGCCTAGATGACAGCACATCTGTTTACATTATGGCTTATTGAATATTTTAAACCCACTGTTGAGACCTACTTCTCAAATAAAGAGATTTCTTTCAAATATCACTGCTCATGGACAATGCACCTAGTCACCAGAGAGCTCTGATGGAGATGTACAAGGAGATTAATATTGTTTTCATGCCTTCTAACACAGCATCCATTCTATAGTCCATGGCTCAAGGAGTAATTTTGACTTTCAAGTCTTCTTATTTAAGAAATACATTTCATAAGGCTATAGCTTTGGGTAGTGATTCCTCTGTTGGATCTGGGCAGAGTAAACTGAAAACCTTCTGGTAAGAATTTACTGTTCTAGATGTCATTAAAAATATTCATGATTCATAGGAGGAGGTCAAAATATCAACATTCATCAGAGTTTGGAAGAAGTTGATTCCAGCCCTCATGGATGACTTTGAGGGGTTCAAGACTTCAGTGAAGGAAGTAACATGCAGATGTGGTGGAAACAGTAAAAGAACTAGAGTTAGATGCGGAGCCTGAAGATGGGACTGAATTAGTGCAATCTTGTGATAAAACTTTAACGAATGAGGAGTTGCTTCCTATGGCTGAGCCAAGAAAGTGGTTTCTTGAGATGGAACCTACTCCTGGTGAAGATACTGTGAACATTGTTGAAAAGACAGCAAAGGACTTAGAATATTACATAGACTTAATTGATAAAGCAGTGGCAGGGTTTGAGAGGATTTACTCTAATTTTGAAAGAAGTTCTACTGTGGGTAAAATACTATCAAAAAAATCACATGCTACAGAGAAATCTTTCATGAAAGGAAGAGTCCAGCGAAACAGCAGGCTTAATTGTTGTCTTATTTTAATAAATTGCCACAGCCACCCCAACCATCAGCAAACACCACCCTGATCAGTCAGGAGCCATCAACATCAAAGCAAGACCCTCCCAACAGAAAGATTACAACTTGCTGAAGGCTCAGATGATTGTTAGTCCTTTTTAGCAATAAAGCATTTTTTAAATTAAGGTATGCACATTTTGCTTTTGGCCGTAATGCAATTCCACACTTAATAGACTACAGTATGGTACAAACATAACTTTTATATGTACCAGCAAACCAAATAATTTGTGTGACTCACTTTATCGTGATGTGATGCTTGCTTTATTGCGGTAGTCTAGAACTGAACCTCCAATATCTCCAGCGCATATATACGCAAATACATTTCTATAATCAGGTGGGAGTGTTTTGCCAGATTCACATAAGTTATATTCTCATTGTCTAACACAGCTGAAGTTTTAATCAACCTTGCAGAAAGTATCTCTCTCCTGGAGTCTTGCCTGTGTACACCTTTTCCCTAAAGAAGCAGAGCTGTCATCATTTTTAATAAATCTTCTTAGGAAAAATTATGGGTGTATTTTCTATTCACAGCCACCAACAGTCCTTGATGTCTTTGCACTAACATTTATATGTAAAATCTGAACTTCTTAGAGTTTTAGAGTTGGAAGAGGCTTTAGAGATGATCTTGTCCAGTGATTCTCAACTCCCAAGCATGTTCTTAGTGTGATGAAGAGAATACACTTGGGAGTAAAAGCTGGGGGAACTTGAAAAACTATATATTTCCTTCTAACCTTCTAATTCTTAGTCCACCATTATTGCAGTAGTAAGGTCTCTCTTCTCAGCGGTAGTTGCCATACCCCTAGGGGACTGAGGACAGAAAAACATTGTACTACACATCATGTCCAACCCCACATTTTACAGATGACAATAAAGAGGCTGCAAGGTTCAGTGATGTCTTCAAAGTCACACAACTTGGCCTCGAGGGAGGCTGTTGATTATCAATCTGCTGCTTTTTCTCCCTGTGTGTTTTTCCCAAATGCCAGCAATTTCTGCACCACCTCTATAATTTATGCCATATCATATACCCCCAACCACCATTATATGCCTCATCATTTTAAACATAGCTTGACTTTTATGTGTAAATAATTTATAAAAGAAATTTTATATCCCTATTCTATATGGAAATGTAAAAACCAGTTTCACTTGCTATGAAAAAAAGGTAACACTAAAAATAAATGCAATGAAAAGATGTATTAAATTTTAACTAGATAAATTTACCTGTTCAAGGTCCTAAGCCTGATGCTTTCCCTCTGCTAAAAAGTGAGATTATTAAGTTATAAAGATGTTAAAGATATACTAGCCCCAAACAGTGGCACTCTTTTTTATGTAATCAGAAAGACTGAATGAGAATTAGGAAGGAAAAACATTCTCCTGATGTAAGTCCAGGCAGTGTTTGCCCACCCACATGCCATCTCACATCCTCTCAAGTTCTGCCAGTGAGTGATCTGTGTCCCATTCAGTAGAAGCTGTCCCCTCAAATGGAAGGCCATGTCAGGCAAATCACACCTGGGTTTGTACCCAGGCTAGTTATAAGATCGTAGACTTGGTTGCAGTTAGAGTACACCATCGCAAAGAACAAGTGGGAAGTTGTATATATGTTGGCTGTTTATACCACGTGTGTATCCACTGGCAGCATTAGGACAACTCAAAGCACAGGGCTTGCTACATGGTGGAAGCCCAGTAAATATTTGTTGAATGAATGGTAAAGATTTGGTAGGGCTGTATGAAGTCAGGTGGAATCAATAGACTAGTAATAGCAAGTTGCTGCCTTTTGTTTCAAGGCACCTTGAAATATCTTAGCAGTGGACATAAAGTGTAGAAGACCCAGGAACAGCAGAGCATGGCCATGGAATATTTAACTTATTGTGAAGAGCATATATTCATTTAGGCATTAAGAAGCCTAATGTATAAGGCATTAAGAAGACTGTTATCTTTTATAGTCTGTGTCACACTTAACTTTATGTATCAAGAGGAGAAAACCATGGCAGACTAAGATCTGAATCCTGATTTTACTACCTGGTAGCTAGATGATTTGGGGAGAACTGCATAAGGTCTTTGAGACTCCTCAGAACTAAAAACGAGGACTATAATATTGCCTGCTTCACAGGTTAAATGAGGCAATGCATATGAAAATCACTTTATGAAGGCTAAAGAAGTATACTAATTTATCTTTATTGAAATTATATGCTATCAAAATGACCAATAAACTGCCATTTATAAAGAATGTTTGGTGAATATGACATTCTGATTATTTGAATATTCTGTATAATAGAACTATAGTAAATGTGTTTCTAGTTAAAAAAAAGACAACAAAGTATTCTTAACATCAAAGCTATTCTAACACAATTAATCATTTGGATGAGATTTTAAGATATTACTGTGTATTTCATGACCAGGCACTTGAACATTTAAATAGTATTAAAGATGTAGAAAAACATAGGAAAAGAACTGACTCTAACTGATGTCCCAAACCACATACTTTAAAAAAAGTAGTTCCTTAAAATTACATGTTTACCTATTATCGATCCCTTGCTTATAAAAAAGGTATGAATTGAGGAACTGACGTGGGATGTAGCGAAGTAGAATTATAGAATTTGCTTTTTTTTGAGACAAGGTCTTGCTCTGTTGCCCAGGCTAGAGTGCAGTGGCGTCATCACAGCTCACTGCAACCTCAAGCTTCTGGGCTCAAGCGATCCTTCTGTCTCTGCCTCCTGAGTACCTGGGACTATAAGCGTGTGCCATCATAATTTTTCTATTGTTTGTAGAGATGGGGTCTCACTTTTGCTCAGGCTGGTCTCAAACTCCTGGCTTCAACTGATCCTCCCGCTTCAGCCTCCAAAGTACTAGGATAGAATTTGCTTTTTATGGGTATTCTGAGGGGTAGAATTTAACAAGAATTATTTTATTTTGCCATGTTCAGACAAAAAAATCATACTAGTTTTTAAATAATACAGTACAATTAGAGCTCAGTCTTAAGACTTTTTGCTTAATGTAAGTCCTACCACTACAAATCTTGATAATTCACGTAGTGACAGTGCTATTTAAAAAATTGTAATCAAAGCTACTAATATTACATAGCAAATCCTTGTGAATATTTTCTTCCTATTAGGTCATTTTTAAATAGTTTACCTTCTTGAATTTTAGATCAGTTTTTAAAAATAGATTGTTCAACTGGAAAAATACATATATATGCACACTTAGGAAAAGTTATTTTATTAATTAATCGGCATAAACCTCATTGAGTCTTTAAACAATTTAGATATGAGTCATTTTGAGGAAGGATTATTATATGAAAAGATCATTAAAATACATTAGAAATTTCTTTTAAAAATACTGTTACGCTGTTACTCATTTCATAAAGTTCTGCTCATGTCCATAAAATTGAACCATTTGCACAGATCACTCATGATCCTCATATAATAATTTTCTGACACATCCAATCTAGATGACTATGATAAAAAATATAATCCAAAATGCTGACTTATAATATATCTTAAGAACACTTTAAAAAAATGATAAAATCCTTGACCAATGCCAGGCATCTGGAATAAAATTGTCAGGAGAAGCGCAACTAATTTTGGCTCTAATGGTCTTTGTCTCATTTAATATCAATTCTTATTACTGCTTTATTAAAAATGTTCAGTAACTGTCTCATCAACGTGATGTCTGTAGCAATTTATTTTTATTTAAGGGTTTAGCTCTGACATTTGAAGTGAATGGTTGTGAATGCCAGTTCTGTTCAGGAAAATGCTGTGGTTAAGGGCTGGCCCATTTTTACACGGAGTAATATTATTCAGATCTTTTTTTGTGGTATTTATGTTGTAAATAATATATCCAGAGTCCATCTAGCTATGTATGCCTGCCAGCAAATGGTACCTACTTAGCGTTGTCTTAGAGCCAGAGGCATAATGTTTAAATACTGAAGGAAATATCTTTGATTTGCTAAAAGCTTTAATTGGGGTTCACTTTACTGCTAAGACAGCAGTATATAAGCTACTAGGTTTGTGGTGCAATATTGTTTCCACATTTCTTTTTATTTCCAGGGTGCTCAATTATTTCTTCACCTGAACTGTAACAACCATTTTAGTGGGATCATCTAGAAACTAGCTTACTCAATATGTGGTCTGTGAATAAGCAGCATCAACATCACCTGTGAACATATTAGAAATGCAGACGGAGTGTGGTGGCTCACGCCTGTAATCCTTGCACTTTGGGAGGCTGACACAGGAGGATTGCTTGAGGCCAGGAGTTCAAGACCGGCCTGAGCAACAGCAAGACCCCGTCTCTACAAAAAATAGAAAAATTAGCCCGGCGTGGTGGCATGTGCCTGTAGTCCCAGCTACTCCGGAGGCTGATGCAGGAGGATCACTTGAGCCCAGGAGTTTGAGGTTGCAGTGAGCTCATGGTGACACCACTGTACTCTAGCCTGGGTGACAGAGCAAGACTCTGTCTCAAAAAAAAGAAATGCAGAATCTCAGGCCCACTCCAACCTATCAAACGCAGATTGAATCAGAAGTTGCATTTAATGGAAACTTCTATATGAAGACTGCACTGTTTGGACCATACTTTTTGAGTAGTAAGGATCTAAAATTCTTTTCCAGATTACACACACACACACACACACACACACACACACACACAGGTTTTTTGGAAAGTATTTTATTTATTTTATAAGTGGTTTTGATAATTTAATTAAATATAAATTAAAATAAAATAATGCAACACTGAAAATATTTTGATAATGAAGACTCATACATAAATATCACCTTGCCCCAATTGGGGACAACTCTGAAGGGCCTTCCAGTTATCCGGTTCTGGAGTTCCCCATGGGACCAGCCGAGGTCTCTGTTGCAGGTGCATTGCAGTTTGCCTTCACCCTTGGTCCAGTCCTGCTGCTCTCACTCCTCCGTAGGTTGTACCTGAGGGCATGGGCATCTCTGCCTCAGGGTCTGGGCATCAAAGACAGAACCATTAACTGAACCTCACAGAACCTCAGTAACCAGGGTTATAGTTAGCTCACTGCTGAATCTGGACTGGGACCTGTTTCCATCCACGCTTCTCTGGCTCCACTATTCTGACTTTCTCAAATGCAGTGGTTCTCAACAGGGGCAATTTGTTCCCCAGGGGACATTTGGCAATTCTGAAGACTTAGGATTGTTACTGGTACCTAGTGGGTAGTGGCCAAGGGTGCTGCTAAATGTCCTACAACACACAGGGCAGCTCCCACAACAAAGAATTATCAGGTCTCAAATGTTAGTAGTGCCAAGGTTGAGAAACCCTGCTCAACGGATTGCTGAGCGTTGCTTACAGAGATAGAGGGGAAGTAAGAATTAAATATTGAACTTCCATCATATTTTCCAAGGGTGTGGATTCCATGTTTTAAACAATCTTCCGTATTAAAACTATGATGTGAATAAATACATTTTTGTTACATATGTTTTTCATAGATTACATTTACCAAAGCACAACACAGAAGAAGCATGTAGGGTCAGAGAAATGCCACTCACAGTCGATATTTCCACTTATTTGCTCTCTGGGGGAAAAAAAAATGGGTTCTATTCTGTCATCCTGAGGCTGGCATCAGTACTGATCATTAAGCACCGTGGAGAAACACATTTCAATACAATACTCTCGCTGTTCTAGGTCTTATGACTACTTGTCGTAGATTTTCTGTTTTTCTTGATATGGAAATACTAAATCATTCCTCTTGCCTTCTGTCTGTCTAGGGTAACAAGAAGGGGGAAATGTGAATCCAGGAACAGTCTTATGTGTTAAATGGGAACTTGTATCTATTAGCACAAAGTTCAGTAAAAGATTGTTGAGTGAGTAAGTCAGTGCCAAAGCATCAGTCCCATGACACATGATGCTATATCTAAGCTTGTAGATTTACTTTAGGACACTCGAATAGAAACAACATTCTCATATCGTTAATCTGGCTACCTTTGGTGCTGGAAAGTAGGATCCAAGAAGAGGGTAAAGTGTGCCTGAGAAGAATGACAAGAACCTGAGGAGTCAGCAGGTGGCTCCAAGGAAACGAAGGATCTCTCTCTCCGCTTCCTTTAATATCTTATGGAATTTCAGGACATTAGGATTAATTGCTGCTGACAACCCAATACAGTTTCCCATTAGTGTGATCTTCAAAAGATTTTCTACTGTTGAATAAATTATCCTTGGCACAATGCAGAGCAAACTATATTCAATTTGTGTGAGTTTCATCAACTGAAAAAAGCAAGAGGCTGCACTTTGTCCAGAGCTGACCCTGGGCTGGCACTGAGGGCTGATCATCTTCCTTTCCTGCCAATGCCAAGCCCCTGGCTTCGGTGCTCAGCAAAACCCCGAAGGCCCATGGGCCTGTGAAATGTGTAAACTCCTCAGCCTCCCAGACACTTATGAATGAAGATCAAGACAACTTTGAAAAATCCTCCAAAAGGGAACCTGCGGGCCGTCTGGCCGTAAACCGACTCATATGTCACCTTTTTGCTGTCAGCTTGTGGCTCAAGGATACTGTCCCAAACTGCTGGAGCTCATACTTCAGCCTCAGACGTGTGTCTTGTGTAGCGAGGGATTTCCATTTTATGGGAAATTTTATAGTTTAACTTCTTTATCCATTTTCTGGGATCTATTTTAAAAATCCTATATGTGAGGGGAACAATGTGTGATGCAACATTTCTTTAGCTCTCTTTTGCTGAACTCTTCAAAAATTAATATCATATGAATAGGAATTCTTAAACACAGTTGTTGGGAATGTAAATTAGCAAAACTCCTTCCTGGGGGTAATTATTTTGTTACATACCCTTTGATCCAGACATGCCTTAGGGCATTTATCTTAAGGAAACAATCATAGATGTGTTTAAAGATCTAGCTATAGATGTGTTTCTTACAGTGTTGATTATAATAATGATTAATTGTAAGTGACCTAAATGTCAAGCAAAGCAAGTAGTAGTTAAATAATTTATTGTACTATGCGTGTTTGGTATGGGTTGTGATATAGCAATTGAGAAAGTTGTTGTAGAGGATCATTTAATGACGTGAAATGATTTCTAATATTACGTGAAACAAGATTATGGTGATGGGGAATGATCCCTGTACAGTTATTCTGAAAATGTAGCCAGTGGTTATCTCTGGGTGATAGGATTACAGGCAAGTAATTTTTTTTTCTTATTTGTATTTTCTGTATATTCTACATTGAATAGGAGTTACTACTTTTGTAATAAGTAAAAAAATTACAGTTACTAAAAATGAAGATGGTGTTTGTGAAACACATATAGAAGCCTGTACACAGCATAAGTGATACCTTGTGGAGTTCTCACAAAGTGAATACACCCATATAGCCAGAACCAGCCCAAACAGGATACATCAGGGCCCCAGAACTCCCTTTGGGATGCCTTCTGTCCCTAAAACCCTCCCCTCCCTCTGCCACGTCTAATTTCAGACTTTATGTACAGTCATGAGTTGCTTAACGATGGGGACACATTCTGAGAAATGTACGTGCTAGACTTTTATACGACTGGCAGAGCAGTAGGTTTGTTTGTACCAACATTACCACAAACTCGAGAGTAATGCCTTGCACTATGCCGTTACATGGCAACGACATAACTAGGCAATAGGAATTTTCCAATTCCATTATAATCTTATGGGACCACCTTTGTACATGTGGTGTATGACTGTAATTGGAATCATACAGTATATGTCCTTTTGGGTTCATGGCTTCTGCTCAACATTAAATTTGTGAGTCATTCATATTGATTTGTGTGGCTGCAGATTGTTCAATTTCACTGCTCTATAGAACTCCACTGCATGAATATACCACTTTGTATTCACCTGTTCTACTGTCGATGGACATTTGGGTTGTTTCCAGTTTGGAGCTCTTCTGGACAGTGCTGCTGTGAATAATTGTTTTGGTTAACATCAGTACACATTTCTGTTGGGGAATACCTAGGAATGGAAATGCTGGTTTGTATGGTGTGTTTCTGTTCAGCTTTAATAGATATTGCCAAACAGCTTTCCAAAGTGATTGTACCAACTCACAGTTTCACCTCTGTATTTTCTAATATTGATCACAAGATTTCCCCAAGATGCTTTGAACTCTGCTGGATTATTTGATGTTGCGTTTGAAATAATTTTTGCCTCTGTTATTTTTACAGCTATAAATTGAATATCAAATCGATGTTTTAGAAAACTAAAATGTAGTCATTGTCTACCTTTTTTTAGGTGAGTGGTGTTTGATGGTCCAGAATGAACCTTCTCTTTCCTCAGAACGGCTTTAAATTTCTTGTATCTCTTGTGATTGAAAAACAGGCAACAATGTTTTTCTTCTAATAACTGAATTATGTGAATTGCTAGATTATCACACTTTTCTGTTCCGATGAACAGAAATTTATTTATAATGAAGCTTCTTTTTTGAGTAAAAAAATGCTAGAGTGGTATGATTAAAAATACAGAATCCTCTTGTAAGTTAAAGTCAGCCTTAGATTAGTAGATTTGATGATTTTATAGCCAATCTCTTTTTTTAGTCAAGATTCTCCCATTTAGAAGTGGAAATACTTGATGAACTGCTGGGAGACCAGCACAGCCCACTGGCAGAAGATTCAATTCATATATTGCTTGCTCAGACCCAGAGCTAGAACATCTACCCAGCTCTGGCTGGAGCCTGATAGAAGTGGCTGCTGGTGTAGATAGCGCATCAGTTGAAATAACAAAACACAGAACATTGGATGAGCGGATGGAAGGTTTGTGTGAAAGGTCTTTCATTGGAGCCCTTAAATACACGGAATAATTAATGAAGTGTGGGGGTTAGGGGAACTTATTCCATCTATTTCTACCACATTCTCTATACTGCTGTGGGTGTCCTTCAATCTTTTAAAACTCCTTTCTGCTCGGAGCACTCACTGGTTAAAAGAATGCAGGTCTACAGCTCTCTTTGAAGGCTGCGTTGTCTTTTCCATGTCCTAAGGAAAGGCAGTCAGTCATCCTAAATACTGACTCATGTTGTTTTTAAAAATTAAAGGGCACTGTTGTTGATGCAAAGCCTAACAATCTGCAGTTTCCTGACTTCTGTTTCTGGTCATATTGCAAGGAATCATTTCTCTGATTTTCTGTAATGTGATTTATAATACTTTATTAAAAAAGTATAACATATTTATAAAGTATTGGAAAAATAAATTTCCAAACTTTCCAAAGGTGTAGTAAGCAATATTTGAGAAATAGGGTTCGGAAGGAGGCGTGAGCTCTGAATGGGAAGGACAAGAGGGTGTCTCTGGCTTGTGGTGCAGATTCGTGGTTGGAGAAAGAGACTCATTTCTCTGGGCTTCGGTGCATTCCCTGGGCGTGCTCTGACAGACAGTGGGAGACCCTTCCTGGCTGGCTAACATTGAAGGTTGCTTTGCCGCCTACTACTTTGCTCAAGAGAACATGCATATTGTGGATATGCTGCTGATTTGTGACACAAAGTGCCTCCTTGTTTAACTTCTTACACTTAGTGTGAACATGTTTTCTTAAAGAGTAGGTTTTGAGCAGGGCTCAAAACTCTGTACTAAGTCTTAAAATGTTTTTTTTTTTTCTCTACGATACATGAAAAAAAAAATCCTCTTAACACCTGCTCTATTTCAATTGGGGACTTAAAAAAAAAAACCTATACCCTCAGGTGGAATAGCTTCTTCAGGTAGGGTTGTGGAATGGGTGCAGGTCTGCATTCTATGGTTTGTTCTGCTCTAAACTATTCCATTTTTGCTCAGATTGGGTATTTTTGCATTGTAACAGAGCTATAAAACCATGTCGGGGACATAATTTGTTTAATTTGTATAACTGCTATGTCAGGTGTGATAAATGTTAATGTAATAATATTGATTCATTCATTCTGCTGCTTCATTATGGGCCAGTTAAAGTGATAAACAACCATTAATTTTGTCTCATTTCTGGAGGTAGTTTATTATAAGCAGAACAAAAGGTTGGCTTTTAACTACTCCTGCCCATACTATCAGCAGGAAAATATTTATAGTTTAGTTAATCTTGTTTAGGCCTAAAGTAACCGTGGTTTAGTCACTCAGCAAACAAGATGGGACAGCATGGTGGGTAATTGCAGCAGTATTCCCACTGGGACACATGGGCGGACTGCTCCTGTGTAACTTTCACAGCCCAAGAAACTGAAAGGTGGTTTTGAGCCACCTTATCCAGGACGAGGATTCAGATGAGAGTCCACATGGGACTTTGCCCTTTTCTTTAGTATGTCCCTCCAGACACCTAGAAGGGATGTAGGATTTTGCTTTAACAAAACAGAAATATTTCTTGATAATTGTGTATAAGTTGGAGTTTTATAAATCAAATCATAGTTCAAGAGCTGGAAGGGAGAGAGCGAAGCATACAGAGATGAAATAATATGCCTTAGGGCTCAGAAGTGAACCCCAGGGACACCTGACTCCAAACTTCAGGCTCTATTCACCACATGGTGTTGCTCCTTAAAAACCAACCTTCTCTGATAATTCATAACAGTTTAAAAAGCACTATCTTATATGCTGTTTTATGTATTTTAGTTCTTACACATGAATCCAAAGGTTAATACATTGGGAATGCAAAGAATCATGTTAAAAAACATTCCTAATATTTTCTTCATTTATTCAACAGACTTTTATTGAACATTTACTTTGTGCCATGCATTGTGATATATATGGGGAATATAAAGTCTAAAACCATTCTGCTCCTGCTCTGAAGGGAAGACAGTGAGACAAATGAGTGCTGAAGGTACAGGGTGATAAGGTATATGGTGGAAAATATATTCACAGGCTGTTATGGGAGGTGGTGTTTTGTGGAAGGAGTAAGCAGGGAGGGCTTCCCAGAGGAGGTGATATTTGCATTGAGTTTTGAAGGATGAGGAGGAGTTTCTCATGTGAATGGGGGAAGGAAGGCAATTCAGACAAGAAGAACAATACATGGGAAGGCCAATGTGATGATTTCGAGGATTGCCCACCATTCAGCATGTCCAGAGCCCAGTGGCTGAGGAGCTGGGTGTTAGGAGGGTAAGGGTGGTGGCAAGTGAGGAGGCCAGATAACCAGTGGCCACTTTGTAAAGAGAACCCCAGTGCACTCCAGTTAGGAGTTAGGAGTTTGGCCTTCATCCTAAAGGATGGCAAAGCATTTTAAGTAGGTGGGCAATGTGGTCAGATTTGAGTTTTAGAGTGTTCACCCTGAAGCCAGGTGGGAAATGGTGTGCAAGACAATGGGAGCAGATATAGGAGTGATCCAGTCCAGAGAACAAAAGAGCCCAAACCAAGGCAGGCTCACCGGGGAGAGCAGAATGGGATGTCAGGGAGGTGGAACCTGCTGGACTTGGTAGATTGAATATGGACTGGGGGTGTGTCTACACCACACAGCTCTGCTTTGAGCTTGCCTCAGAGCCCAGAGGAGAGAGCAGTGGCTCTTTTTAGAAAGAAGGGATTTCCCTGGTTTTGTTTCCCCATTTGCTAAAATAGGGAATACGTAGACATGAAGAGGAGAGGGCTTGGTCTTAGGGAATGGGAGGGACGCCAGGGGGTGTGTTTGGGGAATATTGAGTTTGTGGTGCAAGTGTGTTATCTCTGAGGAGGTGATAAGTAGATGGTCCTGTACAGGCCAGGCTCTCAGGAGCACGCTGTGGCGTGGAGATACAGATGCAGAGTCGTCAGCATGATTGCCCGGAAGTCAGAGGACTGGATGAAGTCGCCTAGGACGTGGGTGTAGGGTGGGAAGAGCTAGGACTGAGGATGGATCCTCGGGGACCACCACATTTAAGCGGCGACTAGGGCACGAGGAGCCTGAAAAGGGCACAGATGCCGGAGGACAACCTGGACAGTGATGTTGTGGAGGCCGGGGAAGGGGTGAGTTTCTAGAAGGAATGCCCGCCAGGGCCAAACAGTGCAGTTGGCGCTTAGCACGGACTCAGTGCTCGTAAGCATTTGTTCCTCTGCCTGTTGGGAACATGGAGGAGAGGGAGAAGACCAGGCAGGCTGGGAGTGGTCAGGAAGAGCAATGCGGGAGGAGGCAAGATTTAAATAGACTCTCACATTCATGCAGGGTTTGGGTAATGGAGGGAAGGGAGGTAGGCAGACATCCCGGCTCAAGGCAGGAATTTAGCAGTCCTGGGCTAAGACTTCTCTGAGGAGTGGGTGACCTGTCTGGGGCCCCCAGGAAATGAGGGCCAGCCCCACCCTCAGGGCCCCTGCAGTCTGATCTCCTCGGTGAAGCCTTCTCTGGTCTCCATCCTGTCTTCTCTCTGCTTAAGCTGGGAGCCCGCTCTCCTTCCTGATTGCCCACGACACTTAATGCATCCTGCCACTGGGACATTTACCACCTTCCGCCTTCGACTGAAGTTATCTTTCCCGGTCGGATCTCCCCAGCTTGACCCTCAGCTCCCCAGTAGCCAAAGCGACTGTGTGTTCCCCATTTTACCTGTGGCACAGTTTCTGGCCCACGGTGGTCAGTTGGCAGATGCCAGCTGGAAGAACGGATAGGGCGGGAGCAGTTGGCGGTGCCCGGCAACCCAGGGGTAAAACTCCGCTCGCGGGGCTTCCCTCTTGTTCGGGGAGAGCATTTGCATCCCTCCCTACATAAACCGTTCAAGGAAAGATTTGTTCTAGTTTGGCTCTTCTTTTATCTGCACTTAATGTCTTCCTCCCTCCTTTATTTCTCTCCCTTTCTCCGTTTCTCTCCTTTCCTCCCTCCCTCCCTCCTCCCTTCCTCCTTCCCTCTCTCCATCCCCCATTTCTTTCTCTCTCTCTCTTTCTTCCCAGTTTCTTATCTCTTACTTTCCTCTTACCCCAACTGTTATTTGTATACGCATTCTTATCCGAAAGCACCTAGAAACTCATGACGCTTGTACTCAATCCTTTATTTTGCCTATAGCAAAGTATAGCTAGCATCCTTTGAATTGGTGCTAGTGTTTCTTGGGAAGTATTTTGGATGTCACTTCAGCCCGTGTGGGCAGCAGAGTTAGAAGGAGGTAGCAGGGCACCTCTCTCTCTCTTTCTCTCTCCCACACACATTTTAATAAATATAAATACCATCAATCTGTCAGGTGCCGATATAAACAATAGTTGACATTAAAACGGAAAACCCCAAGGTGAATATGAGAGCTTTCTGCACCCCAGAGAGGAAGATTCTTTTCTTTCCTGCTTCTGTGAATCTTTAATTTGAATGTGGATGTTATGAACAGGGTCTAATGAAAATTCTGGGCTTTAACATCAGAAAGACGTGGCTAAGACTCTGCTTCAGTGGCTCTGTGGGCAATTACTGACCCTGACCATGTTTTCTCATCCGTGAGTCTGGCTCAGAAGCCGGCTTCGTAAGGATTCGGGCAGGATTCAGTGCAATGCTATTTGCAAATTACCTAACACCAGGCCTGTGTCACAGTCAGCACTGAGGTTGCCTTCTTTCCCTCATTCCACATTCTCGCTTCAACTGTCTTCCTCTCCCATCTTTTAGCCTTAATTAGAGCAAAGCATTGAAAATCAGTCAAATAATCTTTTTATGTAGAAAAAGAAATCCCTTTCCCCTTATTTATTTTAGGATCTGGCTTTGAGTTTGAATTGGAAAGTGTCCTTGTCTCATGGTATGAGACTTTGGGCTATTGTCTGTGGCCTGTGTTACTGGATATGAGGAATGATTATATGTTTGTTTACAACAGGCCACTTTGGATTTTAGCAAGAGATGTTTGTATCATCTGTGATTCACAATTAGAGAGGTTGCCAGATACAAAGGAGTTAGGTTTTTCTAGCATAGTTACTGTTTTGGTTGGCAGACAATGCAGCCCCCTCACCCACCCTCTTTTTGATTACAGCCAGTGATTGCATAACATTTTCAGATCAGAGGTTTTTTTTTATTGAAAGCTAACTGAGACACGTGGCTCTAGAGGAATCCTCATGGAATCTTAAAACCGTAAGGGAATTCAAGAAGAAAACTATTCCATTAGCTTGCCTCCAGCTAGGTCTACATTTGAATTATCTAAGAAAGATATTGGTAAGTCCTTCTATTTTAGGAATAAGTAGAAGGCCCTGTCTGCTTTTCCTTTAAAATCAAATTCAAAGAGCAACTTTTTTGAGAAGCTTAGTAGATCTTATTAAATTAATGAAATGGACCATGGCTTGCATTTCCATGAGTCAAGTAGATCAGGAGTGAAGCTGCCTTATCAGCTTAGTCTCTTGGAAGTTAAATAGTAGAAAGAACATTTGGATTTTGCAAACATGAGGATCTAGTTTTGTGGTTTATTGCATCTGTTGATGCATTCATGCTGCATTCCACCCTCCACCCCCCAGGTATTTTGTAGTTTTGATTTGTGGATTCATCTTCAGTGGACTTCATCTGTGGGATTCCTTGGGGTCTGGCTAAGGGTGTTTCTCTACAGAGTATTCTGTGTTTACTTCTGACAGGTGCTCCAGGACTCTTTGATCTGAGACCACTTGTGTTAATCCTGCGTCAGGAGGGTTCGTAGACTTAATAGTAGTATTGGGTTACTTTGCACCCAAATGAAAGTCAGCTCCCAATTGTGAATTTCCTGGGAGACTTTTTCTCTTTTCTTCCTTTCTCTTTTTGTTTTTGTTTTTTCCTACCCAGAGCCCACACAGAGACCAGCATCCTTGCACAGGGTGCTGTTTTATGTGGGGACCCACTTCTCATTCCACCCCACTTCTGAGTCCAAGATTAAACCTTCAACCCTCTTTGGCCATTAACATCCGAACTTCTGGTTCCCACCCTCCTTCAGCACGGGCTAACCTCTGTCTGCTCTTTCTTTTTGGCCTCTGGGCATGTCCTATTCTCTCTCTGAGCTCAACCAAGCTTGTAAGATGATGTTTATTATATTTTATCCAACATTTCTAGGTATTTTATCCTGGGGAAAGTTTCCAGGTTGTCAGGTTGAATATATCTGTTAGGTTGAAGATTTGGTAAAGTACCAGCTCTGTTCATTGTTTCTCTGGCTTTGTATGAGTGATTCCACCTTTTTTCAAAATTCGTTTTTCTCCTCTGTAATGGAAGAGGGGGCACTTTATATACTGAAAAGTTTTACATGAAAGCAAGTTGACATTGTAAAAATAGCCTGTAGTGCATGTTATTGATGTCCTGCCCAGGTCCCCTTGCTAGGCAAATGCCCCCATTGCCCAGCCTGTGTGCATGTAGACTGCTAAGCCTTCTCTGGAGAACTGCGTCCAAATTCCTGTCTCACACTCTGCCTCTAGCGAGCCTAGCCTAAGACATCACCACAGTGCTTCCCTCCCCCCGCCCGCCCCAAGCAATCACAGTTCCTCCAAACATAAATTACCTTGAAAGTTTAGGTAAAATTTAATAAATCAGCAAATCAAGAATAAACCACCTGCCATATTTTTGAAATTATCTAATTTTTTTGTATCTTAATTTTTCACCTGTGAGCACACAACACATATATGAATTTATTTGAGGTTCAGTGGAGCTACACTTTGGTGGGTCTGGGCATAAAAGTATGGGTAGGAAAGGTTATCTGGACCAACCCAATTCGAAATTAAGGACTAAAAGCTTTAGAGATCACTTTAAGAGACACATTGATTCTCTCTCTCTCTCATATAAATTGTGGGGAATTTTATATACACTCTCTTGGCTCTTAACTACAGCCAGATTTGTAAGTGCTGAGAATTGAAAACCAGTGTGGGAGGAAATGCTAATATGTTGTCCCAGGTTTTGTGCTTGGGAAGCATGAAATTCAAAGAGACCAAGGTATTCTCAGGCGTGAACATGTCCCTTTATTCAAATAAGCAAGAACAATTTCAGAACTGGATCTTAGAGCTCGGAGCAGAATGGCGGACCCAGAAAAAGGTTGTTTCAGACCCTTGGCAGCACAGATTTTGGTTCAGCATCTCTGAGCTTCCCTTTTTTGTATGGATTAAACACGCCTGTTACATTGCCTGCCGCAAGGCTCTCAATAAATGCTAATTATCTTACTGGTGATGATGGTATGAACATTTTCATTATCATCATTTTCATTATCATTAGAGACTGTGTCTTCCCAATAAAAGTGTGCTGCAGGGGCTGGAGTTCTGACTTTAGGGGTCTGTGAAATAAGAGGATATTGTTGCAATTCCTGAGTTTCCTGATTATAGCATTTTATGCTACAGAAGCCTGGTGCCACCCATCCTCTCCCTTCCCAATCCATTTCTACTCCCCTTCTTGGAAAGGGAAGAAAGAAGCTTAAGACATGATATCAAACTGAATATAGGATCTTGATTCTTACTTCTGCACATTCCTGTGATGTTCTGAAGACCCGGTTCTCTCTCTTATTGGTCTGAGCCCATACTTGTGTTTGGGCATCACCTGTAACAAAAATTTATGCACAGTCTGTCATGAGTCCTGTCGACTGTGCTTCTTAAATACCTCCTTAGTGTTACTACTTCTGTCCACCTCCACTATCGACACCATAATGGAAGCTGCAATGTCCTCTCCCCTAGGTTTCTAGCCAAATATTCTCCACTCAGGAGCCAGAATGAATTTTTCAAAGTGTAAATCTGACAACTGCCCAGCCTCCACACCTCCTCCCACCCCCAAACCCTCAGTGGCTTGCTGTGGCTCGTAGAACTCTTTCGGCATGGCTGGAGAGGCCCTGCCTGCCTCTCTGGCTTCTGTATCAGTCCCACGTTGGTGTCCTGACTCTGGCCACACTGGCCTTCTTGATTTTGTCCTACTCTGCTCTGCCACAGGGCTTTTGCACATGAAGTACCCGATGTAGGAAGGTCCCATTATACTACTTAACCCTTACTTGTCCTCAGATCTCAGGGGAGTCTTCCCTGAATCCCTGACTGGGCCCAGTGACCCTATTAGATTCTTTCCTAACACTCCATCATCTCTCCCACTTGATTAAACACACTCCATGAGGCCAGAGAGTATGTCTGGTTTTGGTCTTCACTATATCACCGGGGCCTACAATGCCCTGGCACATGAGGGCTCTATGAATGTTTGTTGAATGAATAAAAGAAATGAGGGTAATGCAAGAACTGAAGACAGAACAACTGGCCCCCTTTTAGATACTCCTCCTGCAACTGAAGACAAGACTTCTATGGGTCTCTGAGGCGTTGTCACATCGGGAGGAGTCGGAGGGAGTGGCTGACACAGAGCTTTGCCTGTGATCGCATGCATGCTCGTGTCTCAGAGCTGGAGGGGTGGAAGCTCTCCTTCTCTCTACGTTTAGAAGAGCAAATTCGACTGTGCTCATACACCCTCCCTTGTAAACGTTCCCCTTCCCCGCTCAGCTTCGCATCCTCTGTTGCCCACCTGCACTGTGTGTGGGTATGTGTGGGGGGCGTCATGGGCCCCTCTCATCCTACTGCTGCTGGGCCAGCTCCGGTGACTGCAGTGCCACACACAAGAGCAGAGTGGCCCTGTGCTCCTCTGCCTGCTTACAAGGCTCAGTTAATGAATACCTCATGTAAACAACCTGCACCATGTTTGTGCCATTATTAACATTTCGTCCCTAAAGGGGTGAAGCTTTCTGGAAATGTGTTTCAGAGGGGGAAGTCCAGGCTAGAATTTTATCATTTGTTTTCTGATGAGTATTAAAAACATTTGTCTTTAAGGTTTATGTGAGAATATCATATGTTGGAAATGTAGGTGATTTCATATTATTTTGAAGTTTGGTTTCATAAGGTCAATATTTAGTAGGAAATATATGAAATCGTAATTCCTATATATCTTTTCAGTGCCTGACTATATGTATCTATATGGTTCATAAGATGAAAATATACTTGCAAGCGTCTGAAATTCTAATTTTTATATGTGGTATTTTTCCAGTGTGGTCTCCCTCTGTGTGTGTGTGTTTTTGTGTGTATTCCTTTTTTTAAAAATTCCACATGACCAAAATTTTGTATCTGAGGATTGGAGTAAACATGTACATAAAATAGACCATTTTGTATAGCTAAGGGCGTCAAATTGTTCTCCCCAGATAATTTTGTTTATTTCCTATTTCACATTTGAAGGATATTCTTCAGTATCCCGAAGTCATTATGCAATTTGGTTGTTTATGTAAATGTCTTCAAGGGATTCTGAAGAAGAAATATTTCAGTGTTTGTTATGTTGTATAGAAATGTTCATAAGTCATGTTAATTAGAGAAAGAACAGGAAATGAATAATCTGCCTGCAGATTTGCTTCCGTGATCAACCATCCAAAGTCAACTGGAAAAACCCAAGATACTGGAAAATTAGTGGGTTTTTTTTTGTTTTTGTTTTGTTTTTCTTCTAAAATGTGTGTAGAAAAGGCATGACATAAAAAGGGGAGAAAGATTCTATCTTAAAAACTCAGTGTCCTGAAAGTCATTCAGTTGTGAGTAAAAATGACAATAAAATGGCAAGGATTTCTGGAATGAGTTTCTCAGAAAAGGGAGTACCTTTCTTTTTAAGGCTATTCACATTTGGAGAGGAAATTGAAAGTTGATGCAATTTTCCAGCACTATTCAGAATAAAGGCTTTAAAGTTTCATTTCTTAAACTTTTCATAGTCCTTAAAAACATTTGGCACTTTGGGAATTTTTAATTTGCTTTCCTCTGTTGTGTCTTGAAAAGTGGTGAATGCCAGAACACCCAGATTATGAAGGAGGTTAGAACACATGTTTTATAACTTCAAAACATTTTTTACATTCTTATCTCTGCTAGAAAACTTTATGGAGCCAAGGAATAGAGACTTTAACTGCAGAATTCCAGCACTTTAGGTGCTCTTAAGCCACTCTTGTTTTTTTCCCATTATCTTCACAGATGTACTAGAGCTTATTCAAGGCGGGGGAAAAAAGTTGGGGGCTCAAGTTTATGGAAGTGGGAGGACCAGTTTCCTTGCTAGTCTAAATATGCAGTTTGAGAAATCAAAGGGACAAATTTTTCTCTTGTTGATCTTTGTAGTATAATTGCTGCTTAGTTTGAAAGCAGCGGTGCTTTACTGTTTATATAATCCGAACCAAGTTTATTCAAATTGAATTTTAAGGAGCAGCCTGAATTTTGGTTCACTTTTTTGTTGTAGACTCATATAATCAGACTAATCTTTAGACATTTGCCCCATGGTTATATTATTTTAAAAGTTATTTCTATCCAAGCTTAGTCTTGACACTAAAAAGGGAAAAGATTTACCTTCCCTATACCTTTCAAATTTACTTTTGTCTTAGTCTGTTTTCTGCTGCTATCGCAGGGTGCCTGAGTTGGCTCACAGGTCTGGAGGCTGGGAAGTCCAAAATCGGGGGTCCACATCTGAGGAGGGCCTTCTTGCTGCATCACAATGTGGTGGAAGGTATCACATGGCAGGGATGCACATGCGAGAGACAGAAAGCAGGAGTGGGAGAGGCCAGACTCATCCTTTTAATCAGGAACCCACTCCTTCGAGAACAGTTCACTCCTGGGATAATGGCATTAATCCATTCATGAAGGCAGAGCCCATACGACCTGATAACCTTTTAAAGGTCCACCTCAACACTGTTGCAATGGCAGTTAAATTTCAACATGAGTTTTGGAGGAAACCTTTAAACCATAGCAGTTTTCTTTTTATTTCTCTGTTAATCTCTATGTATTGAAAGTAGCTCAGTATTGGAGTTTCTAAGGTGTCAAGTTGAGGAATAAATGAAAAATCTCCCAAATGAGGGGGAATTACTTGTTCCAACCCTGGAAAATACCACTGTTATGGCCCTGGTCAGTTTCCCCATCTGCTGCTGAGAGTGGGAAGGATTAGCCCCTGCACTGATAAATTCATGAGGGTGATTTGGATAGAAAGTTGGAAAAATACATCTGATTAATCCTCTGTCATATGCCCAATTGGGAGAGAAGAGATCCAATTGTTTCCCTCACTGTCCTTCCCTCTTTAGGCCTTCAAAGGAGGCCCAAGGAATGCAAGAGAAAGCACGGGGTGTGGGGTTAGTGGTTTCAATTCCAGGTCTCTATTTACCAACCATGTGGTCATTTACAAGTTTCCTGAACTTTTGTTTCTTCTGTGGGATAATAATGAAATTATGAGAATTGAATGTGTATTTGCCTAGAATGTGTTCAGTAAGTACCAGTTTCCTTCCCTCTTCCCTCTGGAAGGTTGGTAAGCAGGTTAGGAGTGGGGAGAAAGGGGGACAGAGCAGCAAGGTGAACTGTGCCACTGGACCTCAGAGTGAGATCGTGCATAGTGTATTTACAGATAGAGCTGGAGACTTCTTTAGCCAGGCTGGCTGGGTAAGCTGGGTAAGAGGCAAGGGGGAAAGGCTGTGTTTTCCTATTGAGGAATTGTGATGGGGTGGCCTGTCACTGCTTGTGGTGTGTTGTATGTCTGAAGGAGATTGCAGACTCGCCCTGCATGCTGGGTATACAGCGAGATGTCATTTGTGGCTGTCAGCGCCATGGTTTTAAAGACTTCAGATGAGAACGTGATTAGGCCCTCTGAGCTCACTTTCTGGCTGAGAAGAAACCAACCAGCAAGGAGTGACAAGACACTGCCTGGGATTCATATCACTGTGCTTTGAGCCCCGGTGGGTGAACACTTAACTGTGGGCAGCAGGAGCCTGTGGGGGGCAGGCCTGGGGCTGGTTAGGGTCACAGCCACCTGCGGTAGAGCTGGGATATCCAAGGACAGGCACCCTTGTTCTGGAGGCTGCTGGCGTTTCCATGGGTGTTCTAAGGAGGAAAGGAGTAAGGAGCATCAGGGGTGGTCAGTGGGCGTCCACCCTCAGGAAGGGTACTCCAGGCAGACCCTGAGGGAGCCTGGTGTCTGTGAGGGAGTGGGGCCTCCCTGGGGACACTGCCTTTTCTTACCTTTCACTTATGTCTTCTGGCTTTAGGAGCAGCAAGAGCAACAGGCACCCTAGTCCTCCACCCTCACAGGCAAATGTTTTCCTACCTTCACTTTTCTTAAAAATAATTTTTAAATATTTTATATCAGTGCAGGATCATGGACATGGTCCCCTCCCCAGGGAGAGATGGCTTTTGCCTAGTTCGGTGAGGGGCGTGGATTTTCCTCTGCTGCCCTTTACCTGGGATGGGGATGGAGTGGGAGGCTATACCACTTTGCCTCGTGCTGAAGCAGGGTCAGGTGTGAACGTGGGTGGGTTTCTTGTCCCTCCCTAGCTGCAGATGGCTTTTGCTTGATGTTAAAGGAGGGTTGGGACATGGGTGGGTTTTGTATTGTCTGTTATGGACTAAATGTTTGTGTCTCCCCAAATTCATATGTTGAAGCCCCAGCCTCCAATGTGATGGTATTAGGAGGTGGGGCCTTTGGGAGGTGATTAGGGTTAGATGAGCTCATGAAGGTGGAGCCCCCATGATCGGATCAGTGTCCTTAGGAGAAGAGGAAGAGATAACAGAGCTCTCTCCCCACCATCTGAAAGCCAGGAAGCCAGCTCTCATAAGGGACTGAATCTGCCAGCCCCCTTGATCTTGGATTTCCCAGCCTCCAGAACTCTGAGCAATAAAAGTCTGTTGTTTAAGCCACCCAGTTATGGTATTTTGTTATAGCAGCCTAAGCTGACTAAGACATTGTCCTTCATTGGCAATTGATCACTACCTTGTACTGGAGCCAGGCCTGGAGTACAGATGGGCTTGTCCATGGACTGCTGTCCCCACTCGAGCCTCAGCAGGGCCTATGCACTTGGGTAACTCACTCAGGCCTTTGGTTCTGTGCTCAGAGTTTCTGGGGAGCGTTCAGAGGCCTGTGGAAAAAGAGTTAGCAAGTGGGGGCAGACGCCCCTTGTGTTTGGAGATCCCAGAAGTCCTACACTGTCACACTAACCCACGCAGAATTTGTTAAAATCTTTGTTGTTTTCTTCTTACCTGCTTTTCTGGTTACCACCTCTTTCTCCCATGGGCTGTCAAAGGTGAAAGTGCGTGCCTGCATCCTCTGTCCCTTAGACGGGTGTGTCACCCTTTGGCAGTCAGTACACTTCATTGCCTTTCAGCCTCAACGTTCTAGTGGGCTCAAAAAATTATGATTTTGTGGATTATCTGCTTTTTTTCTTGTTGTCAGGGTGGGAGTGCCATTCTCTTGCAGCTTTCTGTATCCTCAGCAGAAACGGAACTGGGAAATGGCATTGAGAAAGCAAAAGCTAGGAGCTAGGTATGATGCTTGCCTCCGGGGTATCATTGTTTCTAGCAAGCCTACCTTTTCTGACTGTCTCAGCCTGCCAGAAGTTTCTCTCTGTTCCAAACACCTCTACCACTCACGTGGATATCCATCAGTGAGTCTCAGGGTTGGAAGACACCATGATTGCCATTTTTTCCAGTCTCACATTTTAGTCTCAAGTTCACAGGTACTGCACTTTGGCATCTTTCCAACAGTTGTCTTGACCTTTTATTTAAATATTATATTGTTCAGCCCAGTGTGTATATACATCCATCTTCACCCCAACTCTGTTGCTGTATATAAACTGGTGGCTGCAACAGTGTCGTGCACAGAAAAGTTGGTATCAATTTGATTGGAAGGAATGTTCTCTACTGAGGACAGGGAGGAGAGAGCCATTTTGTCTGTTTTTCCCACGTTTTAAAGTGTATTGCCAGAGACAATTTTAGGATGCAATTTGGTTAAATTAGTAACTAGAAGAAAAAAATCCAGTAGCCAGAAGTAACCTGGACATTAAAACTCTTGGACTCTGACCACAATATTGAACACTGTGGTGACCATCTTGGGGTTAAAAGGTTAGGAAGAGGGTGGACCGAGTAGCAATGTATTTTTGGCCTGCTTAGAATTATAGTTGCCTTTGGAAATCTTTGGTAAGCTGCCATAGATCAGGATTAAAATAAAGGCCATAAATATGGTTCAAAAAATGTCCTTTTGACACTTCATTATATGGTTTGCTATTGGCTTTAGTGGTAGTGCATTATCTGAATCAATGTAAATAGTATTTAAGTTCATCTTTTCCTACAAGTAATAAGTATTGTATGTAGCGATTTCCATTTGTATTGCTTAAATAGATCACCACACTAGTTTGGTACACAGTTGCCATGCACATAATTACTGCATGGCTATTATTAGGAAAATTGTGTGGGTAAAATCAACCCTGCTATTTGGTTCTGTCTGAACCTTACTGCCATCTGCTAAGCAATGTGGGGTTAAAACAAGAACCAGGGTATTTCTGACCTTGGCCTTTTTGGAGGTGAGCTCAGTTCTCTCTGCTCTCTGTAGCCCCAAAAGCTGCAGTAGGAGTTGCCACCAGAAAGGAAGAGCAATTTAAAAAAAACCCACAAAATTATTATGCCCAATACGATGCATTGCTAGTGAACCTAACTCTAGGGTAAACTACCTCTTTTCAACTAGAATCCTGTCATATACACCATTATGAGTTACAGATCATCAGCTAAGTTCCAAAATAATCCCAAAACAAAGTTGGGAGTGTTGTATACTAGTAGTGTGCATGAAATCATAAAAGAAATTTTGACAGATGTAAAGTGGCATTATTGAGCTTCTGCAAGCTGGCATTTCCAAGTTGCATAAAAGGTAGACCAGTTTATCAGAGACGTGTGTGTTTATATGATTATTGTATCAGCTATCTGTTGCCACAATAATACTGTGTAACAAACAATCCCAAAACCTCACTGGCATATAAGAAAGATATATTTACTATTGCTCATGATCTATGGGTCAGCTGGGTAGTTCTTCTCGTCTCGGCTGGGGAGCTCACTCATGTGTTATGTGCCCTCCCCCCGCCCCCCGCAGCTGGTTGGTCTTGGACTAGCAAAGATAACTCAGCTCACCTCTACATGGTCTTTCATCTTCCAGCAGACTAACCTAGGCTTCTTCTTTTAGTGGTGTCAGGGTAGTAAGAGAGTAGAAGGGCAGAAGACCATGTGAAGCCCAAGCTTGAAACTAGTACATCATTACTTCTGCTGTGTTCTTTTGGCCAAAGCAAGCCACAAGTACAGCCCAGGTTCAATAGGTGAGGAAAGAGGCTGCTTCTCAATGTCCTGCAGCAAAGAGCACGAATATGGGGTTAGGTGAGGATTGGTGCCATTTTTACAGTCAGTCTTGTTCTCCTTACTACTGCTGCTTAACACATTCTCTAAAACTTAGTGATACAAAACTGTCTTGTTTTGATCACGATTTTGCAGTTCATGCATTTGGGAAGGGTTCAGCTTTGCACTTCTCATTTGGGAGTCTCTTGGCTCATCCGCAGGGCTAGCAGTTGGCGCCTACATGTGACTTTTCCAGCGTGTGAGTAGTCAGACTTCCAACACGCCAGATAGCTTCCCTCAGAGTGAGTGTCCCGTGTGAACCAGGCAGAAGCTACTGGCCTTGTCTGATGTAGCCTGGGAAGTCACAAGTCTTCACTTCCAGTACCTTCTTTTGGTAGCAAACAAGCCATTAGTGGAGCCCCAATTCGAGAGGAAGTGCAATACACCCCACCTCTTGGTGCAAGGAATGTTGAAGAGTTTGGAATCTACCACAGTTACTCACAGAGAGAAATCTTAGCTCCCTCATCCTGTGATGGTAAGTCACAGTGCTCTTATCTTTATATCTTTAGCACTCACCATTCACATTAAACATTGTAAATTGATATTTACAATTTATATATGCAGTTTTTTTCTTATTTTGTATAGTTTTGTGTATTTAAAACTAACCCAGAAGATGATTAAAGTTGCTATATATTTCATTCCAAATTCTCAGTACTCTGAGAAAATGTACGCATGTATACTTTCTGCATGGTTTAATTAGTATATATATTTGTTCTTTAGTTTTTTCAAGTCATTTTATATACACATGTCTAAGGAAAACATAAAAATGCTTATAATTTTTTAAATAATTATCTAGGAGTTCATCATAATTTGCTTAGCAGTTTCCCAGTTTGAGTATCTCTGTTATTTACAATTACACTAACTTGATAGCACCCTGTATTGTTTATCTATTGCAATGTAACAAATTACCACAAAACTTAGCATCTTAAAGCAATAAACATTTACTATCTCATGTAGTTTCTGTGGGCAGGAATCTAGGAGTGGCTTGGCGCCTTATTAGGTCTCTCATGAGGCTGCAGTCGAGCTGTTGCTTGGGGCTGCAGTCTCATCTGAGGGCTTCACTGTGGTGGGAGGATCCACTTCCAACTTTACTCACAGAACAGCTGGCAGGAGACTTCAGTTTCTGGCCACATGGGTCTCCATCGGGCCACTCACGACATCTGTGGCAGCTGACTTCCCTTAGAATGAGTGATGAGAGAGGTGGAGGGAGAGGTAGAGGGAGAGGGAGAGGGAGAGGGAGAGTGGAAGCCATGGTTTTTTATAACCTAAGCTTAGAAGTGATATAACTTCACCTCTGCCATATTCTGTTGGTCACCCAGACCGACCCTGGTACAGTGTGGGAGGGGACCGTACGTGGGTGTGAATGCCAGGAGGCGGGGGTGATTGGCCGGGTCATGTTGGAGCCTGGATTCTACACGTTACTGGAAAAATCTTTCCACAAATTGCTTTTAATTGGTAAATGGCAAGGGTCCATTTACTTTCAGCATATCCCTGTAATGTGGAATTATTATAGCATAGAGATCAACAAATTAATCGTGCCTTTTTTTCAATTTATGGTATTCTTACACATAGAAATATATATATATTTTTTTACATTGTAAGATATTCTTATATTTTACATTTTTTATATGATTAGTCTTATGTTTTTAACATGTACATAAAATACTTGAATACATTTTACAAAGCGTGTAGTTGCTGGAGAACTTCTAGAAAGTGCCCTCACTCGGCTGTGGTTTGGGAGAAGGAGAAAGAAGAGAGAGGGAGCCTGCTGAGTCCCATCGTGTCTCAGAGCCTTTTATTTTTCTTTTTATTTAGTGCCTGGGTTCTATAAATTAGGCCACTGCCATTAATAGTTCCTTTAACAGAAGCAATTTTAATTGGCAATAAACTTGACCGTTGCAAAACAGAACGTGTCCTTTACCATTTGTGTGGAGTTACAGTTGTGCCATCTTTGCCATTTCTGAAGCAACGTGAAGCAAGTGTGCTCTAGACCAGGGTGCTGGCAGGGCTGTTTTACATCAGGTGATTTTTGAAGCCTTTGTTACAATCTGTGAACTAATTTAATATGCTATAAATGAATACTCATACATTCTGTGAGTTTTGCCTGTGAGATAAAACGTAACTGATTCATTTTCATGTCTGTAAAGATCGTTTCAGCCTTTCCAGAAATCCATCTGGATTCATTTACATGGTGCACTTTCCATCATTTCAAAATTTAATAAATTTTATAGCAGCTTTCATGTTGTGGGGGGCACTCAATAAATTGCCATCACTGAGTTAAGTGATGGGGTAATAAGGACAGGACTCTGGTCGTTCATACTAATGACAGGGTTTGCATTGATGATGGAGTCCCAGGAACAGAGGGCAGGAGGGGCCACCTGTGGGAGGAGTGTGTGGGGAGGAGCTACCCTTTACAGTGGCCATAAGGAATATGCTGCACAAATAAACCTACCTGTGCCTGGGTGGTCCTCTCTCTGCCCCTTCTGCTGTTAGAGACTTAGAAGAGCTGCCAAAGTACCTACAGAAGGTGTTTGATTTAAAAGGAAACACACCAGCTATGCCTTCTTGTAGGAGCATGTGAGCAAGCAGAGTTCACAGCTGTGTGGAGGGATAAAGAAAAACTCTGAGACTTTCACAGCATTTTGAAAACAAAAAATCATGCCAAGAGGGCCTTTGAGCAAGAAATTCTTGCTGATTTATGATGCCTGGTGCCTGAACTCCATGTGTGACACCAGGGTTACGGCTCTGTAAGCTCTTAACCCTGCAGCTGACCCGGTCAGCTTCTGGCTGCATTAGGGGCTGGTGCAGTTTGCTGCGGTTGTTTGTAGACCTCAGAGAAGCAAGATGATTATTTGCAGATTTCCAGAATCTCTGCTGGATTCTTCACTTTCCCTTTCGTACAAGGAAACTATATCTTTTCATGCAAGGATATAGAGCCCAACAGGATTGGAAAGGTAGTACATTCTCTTTAATGTATCTCTTTGGGGAGAGGGGGGTTTGCTGGCATGGGGGGAGCTCAGAGGCAGCCCCTGTTGTTTCTGCTCGTGGATTGGAGAAACCCTGCATGTGCAAGGAACTCCATTAGTGATGACAGCATGGTTTGCTATATTAGAATGTGTGTGTATATGTGAATGATAAAATATATGTTAATAGTTTGTCATAATAAAAGAGTGAAAGCAACGTAACTGTCCGTCAGACACTTGTTAAATAAACTATGGTATATCCACACAGCAGAACACTATGCAGCTATAAACAAGATGTGCCAATATGGGATGAACTCCAACACTGAGGTGTAAAAAGCAAGGTGCAAAACTGAGCATATATATGATGTATTTATTGTATTTAAAGAAAAAGAAAGAAGGAGTACATGCTTGTTTGCTTGACTAGTCTAACATTTGTCTGGAAGGCTATATGAAGAGGTAATAATATTAGTTGCCTCTAGGGAGGGACCTGAGTACCTGGAGGACCCAGTGGGAGGGATTCTGTTCACTGTATAGCCTTCTATGCCCTTTGAATCTCGAATAAATAGAAATATATTGAAAGAAAATAACATTGGGACAAGGCTTGGGGGAATTGAGGCTTGGGAGGCAGGTGACTAGTGAACCCCAAGAGAGCAGGGAGCCAAGCCCCTGCCTCACCTCTGTCTTTTTTTTAACCATTACATTCCCAGCACACACTTGGTTGGCACAGGGTAGACCCTCAATGGATATTTGTTAACTGAAAAAATAAGTACCACATGGAAAATCACACTTTATTTTTATCTTAATGTGTACATTGTATGCTGAAAAATCATTGCCATTCAATATGAAAATTGTCTTGGGCAGAAAGAAAAACAAAAACAAAAAAAGGAATTCAGAATGAAAAGTGGTCTTGGTCCGGAGAAAATGAGTTTGGGTTTGGATACATTAGTTTTATCAATGTTTCCTCAACATTCTTCCTTCAGATTTAAATAGTTGATTGTATGAACTGAAATTCTAGAATGAGAGAATTTCACTGCTAGTTGGATACTCACAGGCTTTGCAGTTAGAGATAGGCTGAGTCCTGAGTCCTCTTTTCTTCTCATTGTGTTCAGCTTCCCACCTTTCCTCCAGCTCCCAGTCTGGGACATTTCATTGCTCATGAGCTGCAGACCCCGTGTGCCTCATGCCAAAGCATAAACTCTTTAAGGTGGCTTGGCTGTGGCCTACACTGCGCCATCATTCTGCAATGCAGGGGGACTGTTGGGTGCCTTGGAATGGGCTGGCTGGGATGTAGATGGAGTGTTTGAAATTGCATGTTGTGTTGTTTTCACCTGGATTTGCACACGAGGTACAATTCTCAGGAGATGGCAAGAAAAGTAAACCAATGCCTTGTGATGCACCATAGTCCCCTAATTGGTCCCAAACAGTGAATTCTAGCCACACAGTCACCATGAGGGAGGATGAATGACAGCTGATATCAACGTGACATTTCAGGGGAAATGTGAGTAGACACCCAGACAAATGAATGGGCTGTGCAAAGAGCGGGACCCTTGCGCTCACTTGAGGGGTGCATCTCAGTCTGGGTGAAGAATAGTTGAATTCCAAATGGAGCATGTGTTACTGAAAGAAGAGATAGGGTAAAAAGCAAATAGCTTCTGAGACCACTGGTGACAGCATTTCTATAAAGCCTAATGTGCAAAGGGAGTTAATAGCTGCCTGTGCATATTATATAGCTAATTCCAATTAAAATAAAAGTTTTCTGAGAAACCATAACCAAACAAGAGTGATGCTATCAAGTACATACCCATGGACATGTGAAGAAAGAATTGTAAAGAATTAAGCGATTAAGGCTTAAATCCAGTTGTTTACATATAAGAAAATGAAAGCTAAATTTAAATGGCTACTCTGTGGGAGAAACAGAAAATAGGATATGGAACATTTATTCCTTTTTTGTTGTATTTAATGTTTTTTTTCAATAAACAGCTAAATGTTACACTTATCTGTGAGGTAATAAATAGTCCTTCGGATAAGAGTGAATCTCTCTTTTGGGTTTAAGATGTGAATAACAGAGTTTTCCCCAAACCATCACCTCCAACAGATGCAGAATTTTATATCCCATCTTATCTTGAAGTCATGGCCCTTAGGGTCTTAAATTTGGTGCTGTAAGAGTTAACTGGGAAGCTTGTAAACATACAGATTCTTGGGGATTCTGATTCAGTAAATTGGGATTAGAGCCCAGAGGTATAATAGTCTTCAAAGATGCTAGGAGGTTTTAATGCAGGTGGCATATGGACTACTTTGTTAGAACTCCTTTTCCGGCTTTTCTGGTTTTTGTTTTTTGCTAAATAAAGGCTAACTTTCACTAGACAGCAAAACCAAGAAATACTAAAGCTGGGGTCAGCAAACTACAGCCTGCGGGCCAAATCTGGCCCTTCTCCTGTTTTGTAAATACAACTTTATTGGAACACAGCCATGCCAATTTGTTTAGGTATGGTCTCTGGCTGCTATCATACTGCAATGGCAGAGTTGAGTGGTTGGAACAGAGACCATATAGCCTGAAAAACCTAAAATTTTTACTGTCTGATCTTTTACAGAAAGTTTGCCAGCCACCTGCTAAAGGATGAACATTTACCTGACATGTTACATTTATTTCCCTGAGAACAAATAAGACTTTCACCAGAAGACTTTGATATTTTGCTAGTCAGTCAGAAGTCTGTTTCCAACAGCCACAAAAATTTAAGAAGTCCCAGAATGGAGTAAGTTCAAAATAGAAGATTAAAGTAAAGTGGCATAGATCTTGAAGAAGAAGATATTTTTCAGGCTACTGAAATAAATGATTATTTTATTTACCGAAGTGTGATGTGGGGTGAGGGAGACCTCTGGCCCCATGCTGGATTTGACTCTCAGTGCGTACACAAGACTTGTTCTAATCTCCTTTTCATTGGAAATAGACAGGTGCATTAAATAACCCAGGGAAGGGGTAAAACACAGGTCTTCAGTTTTCCATTGAGAGAGAACTCTGTCCCTAATTCAGTTAGTGGGAAATGGATTTCTTGGCTTTGATAATTAAGCTGGCAAAGCAAATTCGGTTCCAACATTTTAATGAGCCAGTGTGGGTGGCCAACAAATTACAGGTTCAGACATAAATGCTTCAAACCTGGGTGGCTGGCTTTTAACCTGGGGCAAATTCTGTGATTGTAAGGAAATTTTAGGCTGGTAGCCAAGTTCAAAGAGTATTTGCCAAATATTAAGAAAAATGTGAACTACTCAAAGCAATATTATGTTATTTGAGGACAGGATTATGTTGTTTATCGAGTGTGATTGGGATGATAAATTAACATCATTTGACTTTACTCAAATTAGATACTTGTGAACGTTCATACTTGTGTATTTGTGCCTGAACTTCATGCATAGGCTTTCTCCCAAAGAGAGGGAGAAAAGAGAAGGGAAGGAAATGAACTTGTTCTTCTTTTCCTGCCTTCCAGGGCCTAACTGCTAAGGCATTCAGACCCTAAAAGTGCCCTGGTTTTCTGTCTTGGGGATAATTAAAATCTGGGTCTAATGTAAGACCACTGTTTGGGGGAAAAATGAGTTCAGACCTGATAAATGAAGGGTTAATACTTACTGAATTTTCACCTTCATAGGGAGGCTGCATTTGAAGCTGAACCCCGCTGGGTTCTGTGAGTGAACTTCACATCACA
The DNA here is from genome assembly GCA_023783475.1 of Daubentonia madagascariensis. NCBI lineage: Eukaryota > Metazoa > Chordata > Mammalia > Primates > Daubentoniidae > Daubentonia > Daubentonia madagascariensis. The sequence goes on along the minus strand of JAKFHU010001815.1, from coordinate 18,245,494 downwards.
AAGGGCAGGGCAGATTTGCAAAAGAAAGTAATAAGATTTCAATTTAGGTTGCTTTTCAGCCTGAAAAACAGTCTGAATTGTATCACTGATCCAGTTAGCAAAGATAATAATGAAATGCAAAGCAAATATGGTTTAAATGTTAAAAGAGGCTTGTTAAAAATAACGCTGTCGGTTCTTGATTTACTCTTTCTCTTTACTTGGTAGAACAAAATATGATTTGACATAATGTTCATTGTGTAGTTGCCCTGGGGTCAGAAAACTAAGTCCTCTTACCTCATACTTCTTACATTTGCAAAAGTAATCAAGACTGTGACTCGAATTGGACTGGAAAATCTATTGACTTACAGATAGAAAGGTGTTAGAGATCTCTTACATTACTTTCTCTTATTTACCTCCTGACAACTTACACAGGCTTTGTAAGTTTTCTGATGGAAGGGAATCCAGATGGATAATAATGTATTTTATGCTTTTAAAGAAGTTACAAATTGGAGTTGTATCTTTTGCATAGTGTTTTTAAAAGTTGATATGCTGTGGGTGTTAAAGAGCATTCTTTTGTATTTCTATTGCTTGTAACTTATGTTAGTGAATAAGGAGTATGACCATCAAGATCTTTCATTGCACCAAACATAATGCCTGCAACCTTTTCATGTATGGAACAGGAAAAAAAGAACATCTTCTACTGACAGTTCTGGTTTCAAGAGTAGCCTTGTTATCCACTCCTCCTTCTGTGAACTCTGCTTCTTATTCCCTAACTATTCCGGGTTTTTTGCACTTTAGCTTTTTTCCATGTGCTACTCTTTCTTTGTAGAATGCCCTAGTCCCCCATCTGTGCCCATGGGGGGCTTCTACCTCTGAGTGCTTGCTCAATCACAGGTTAGTCACATATTGCATGTGTTCACTTGTTCCTCTAGATAGCTAATGTCAAGGTCAGGTCTGGTTCCTTTGTGTTGCAGAGCCTGGCATGCTCAGGGCAGGGACCACCATCTGAAGGTATTGCCATATTAAAATCCTCTAATCTTTTTCCTTTAAAAAATACTTATTCTGAAATAATTACAAACTTACAGAAAAGTTGCAAGAATAAAAAAAAATTCCTATATACCCTCACTCAGATCTCACAGAAGTTAACCACATTTGCTTTTTTTTCTCTTTTTCTCTGGATGTGTGTGTGTATACATATACATACATTCTTTCTCTTGATATAATTATTTAATTTTCTGAACTATTTGAGAGTTGGTTGTAGACACAATGTCTCATTTTCCTCTAAAACGTCAGTATATGTTTTCTAAAAAATACAGAATTCCCTCTAATATAAACCACAGAACAACTATCAAAGTGACGATATTAATGTAGATATAATTCTACTATTTAACGTGAAGACCCCATTAAAAATTTGATGATTGTCTCCATAATGTCTTTTATAGGTCCACAGTCCAATCCAGGATCATGTGTTACATTTAATTGTCATGTCTCCTTGGTCTCTTTCTGGAATGGTTTAGTTTTTTGTTGTTGTTTTAAGTCCAACACAATAACTTTGTAGAATGTCCCTTACTTTGGTGTTGTCTGATGTTTCCTCATAGTTAGATCCAGGTTATGCTTTTATTTTTTTGGTAGGAATAAACACTGCAGAAATAATGCTGAGTTCTCAGTGCGTCGTATTAGGAGGTACATGATGTTGATTTGTCTTCTCTCTTGTGATGTTAACTTTTATCACTTCAATAAAATAGCATCTGCCAGGTTTCTACACCATAAATTTAAGTAACAAGTATTTTGTACTTAGAAACTAACAGGAAGTTAATGAATACTTTATAAGGAGACACTGAAAACTATGTAAATATTCTGTTCTTCATCAGATTTTCATCTACTCATTTTAACATCCATTGATGATTCTTGACAGAATCAGTTATTACCAAATTGTTGCCAAATGGTGATTTTCTACTTTTTCATTCTTTCTAGATGTACTGCTTGGCATTCTACTGTAAGATATTTCTCTTCTCCCCCATTTATTTATTCATTTATCTTTATTCGTACAGATTCATAGTATCTTATTTGATTCAACGAGTTATAATTCATTACTATCGTTATTTATTTTGATGCTCACATTCACCTGGATTTGGCCAGCGGGAATTCCACCAAGCTGGCTCCTGTGTTCCTTTGACACGTCCCTGTCCTTCTTTCAGTACTTCCCTTGCTTTGTGGTACAACAAGATGTTCCAGACTCATCTTTTACATTCCCTGCCCAGGAATCAGCTATTTCTCTAAGGATATCTGGTTCTTTTTAGAGGGAAGAGTATTTAAGAACCAAGATCTGTGTGCTGGGTATGCCTACTGCTACTGGAAGATCACTGCTTCTAGGACCTCTCAGAGAACAGAGATAGCCAATACTTGAATGTATATACATACACACACACACACACAGACACATACTGATAGCTATTTCTATGTCTATCTTTTTTTTTTTTTTTTTGAGACAGGGTCTTGCTCTGTCTCCCGGGCTAGAGTGCAGTGGCTTTATCATAGCTCACTGCAACCTCAAACTCCTGGGGTCAGGCAATCCACCTGCCTCAGTCTCCCAAGTAGCTGGGGCTACAGGTGCGCATCATCACACCCAGCTAATTTTTCTATTTTTTGTACAGGCGTGGGTCTCACTCTTGCTCAGGCTGTTCTCGAACTCCTGAGCTCAAGCCCTCCTCCCGCCTCGGCCTCCCAACATGCTAGGATTACAGGATTACAGGCGTGAGCCACTACACCTGGCTTCTATATCTATCTTTTAAGAACCCTGTGCTGACACACTGATACTCCGATTCCAATCTAACACTTTGGATTTATTCTTGTCTTCCCTCTTTGCATGTTTGTAACTACTTCTCTGACCAAGAAGAATCTTAGCCCCATTCTTCTCAATATATTCACTAATTTGCTCCAGCCCCTGTGTGCACTCAACCCTCACGTGCCGTGGGCTGCCCCCTTAGCTCTGGCCCCACAGGCCCTGACCCCACATGAGAAAAAAAAAATGTAATAATTCTTAATTGGCAAGATTGATGAAACCAAAATAAGAAAGATAATATATAGAAACAGAAATGAGAGAGGGAATGTAGTATTCTGCACATGCCTCATGCATTGTCTCATGGCAGGTTTGTGACTTCTAGAGCCTCAGTGACCATGGGGCATGAAACACTTCTGTGGGGGAACAGGAGTATTTAACATTTCTTAAATGTTACAAACAAACCTGATTTTCCTTCCTTTGGAAGAGGATTTGTAGTCTGAAAGGTAAAATGTAAATAAGTCCAAAACATTACTTTTGCATTGAAAGTACAAATTTTACTGGAAGAACTTGAAGAGGCAAACTGTATATAGTATGGATAGTGCAAAAAATTTTTTTGGTAAAGAGTAAATGAGATTTTAATTTTTTTATTAATAAACAAATTAAATAACCTAGCCGTTAAAAAGTGCTAATGGAGTTGATGTAATGTGTTTACAGCTCTTACCTGGTAAATGACTCAAGTGTGTCTGAATTTGTGTGTGGGTGGGTGTACTTCCATGTGTGGGCATAGGCTGAGAGTAGGGTGAGTTTCCCCACGTCTATCTACATCACCAGAGAGGCAGAGATAACTTCCTTTAGTTTTAGAAGAGGGAGTTGGGAGAGACCATTCTTTTAGTGGAAAAATGTAAAATATCACATGAAATGTTTATTTTTTGGAGCGTTTTTCTTGCATAACTTTTCAGACTCTGTAAAGGTTAATGACAAAATCTAAAGGAATAATTTAGAAAGATTTTTATCCAAAGAAAGCAAACTGGAAAGAAAGGAAGTTTATCATTGACAATATAAAAGTTACCCTTGGGGGAAAAGGTAGGCTATAAATTAATCTGTAGCCCTTTGCTCCAAGAATGCCTTTTATATCTCCAGCTAACATCACATCTTCCTGAAATCAATAGCAATCTGATTGCCTGCAGAGAACAGTTGCTGTCCTGTGTTTTAAGCTACAGAGGGACTGTGCATTTTTGTGATAAACATAATTCAGAGGAGGATTATATTTTCTTCCTTAATTTATTAGCTCCTGTTGCTGCCTTATCCTATTACTCACATTTTCTTTTCATCATTCAATTGATAGTGCAGAAAAAGAAATGCGGTATTAGGACTGTTAGCAGTATGCCTTACTTTGGAAGGATAGGAAATAAACTCTTTCTTAAACCTTGCCTCCCAAATTAGAAAGATCAGCGCCTGTGTTTAGAGTATCAGTTAACACTGCTTTCTCGTGGATTTTGTCTTGTGTACTGTAGACTGAAATGAGAGATATATTTTTTTGAGACAGAGTCTTACTTTGTCGCCCTGGGTAGAGTGCAGTGGTGTCATCGTAGCTCACTGCAAGCTCCAACTCCTGGGCTCAAGTGATCCTCCTGCCTCAGCCTCCCAAGTAGCTGGGACTACAGGTGCCCGCCACCATGCCTGGCTAATTTTTCTATTTTTAGTAGAGACGGGGTCTCACTCTTGCTCAGGCTGGTCTTGAACTCCATCTATCTACATCACCAGAGAGGCAGAGATAACTTCCTTTAGTTTTAGAAGAAGGGGTTGGGAGAGACCATTCTTTTAGTGGAAAAATGTAAAATATCACATGAAATGTTTATTTTTTGGAGAATTTTTCTTGCATAACTTTTCAGACTGTGTAAAGGTTAATGACAAAATCTAAAGGAATAATTTAGAAAGATTTTTATCTAAATAAAGCAAAGTGGAAAGAAAGGAAGTTTATCATTGGCAATATAAAAATTACCCTTGGGGGAAAAAGTAGGCTATAAATTAATCTGCAGCCCTGTGTTCCAAGAATGCCTTTTATATCTCCTGAGCTCAAGCAATCCTCCCGCCCCGGCCTCCCAGAGTGCTAGGATGACAGGCGTGAGCCACCGTGCCTGGCCGAGAGAGATTTTTTTAATAGAATTTTAGATGCAGAATGAATGAAAGTAGGAAAACCTGACAAAAACACCTCCTAGTGATGATGTACGTGTTTGGTGTTTTTACTCCTCTAGGTAGATTTCTGGTCTTGCACTGTTTTTCTGCAAGCAATTTTCCTTTCAGTTATAAATAATCAAAAAAAAAAGAAAGGAATTCAGTTTAGATTTAGAGGGGATTTAGAAATCTGAGGATGGCTTTGACTGAAACAAGGAGATAACATAAAGAATCTGAAAGAGAGGGAGAAAATGAGAATGAAGGGCCAATAGTAGCAGGGAAATCGGAATGTTCTGAGAATTTTTCCACTACAACTCAATGCCTAGGCTTATTAGGAGCCTCTCAGTGGATTTAGCTTCATGAATTCACATCATGTTTCTGGAGCCCTAAGTTCAAGTTATGTTGAGGAAGTGTGCCCAGATGGTCCGGAGAAGTTAGATTTTGAGGGCTGAATTGCAGGAACATGCTGGATAAACCTGGCTGTTGTCTAGCTTTGAAAAGAAGATGAATTAGGCCAAGATCTGTGCCCTGGCCACTAGGTGATTGTGCGGTCACAGATAGAGTAGGAGACAATTCTTTCGCTTCCTGCTTGGCAAACTCAGGGCCAACACACCCTATTTGGTCAGCAAAAAAGGAATCTTCTTTGAAGACTGAGATTGTGCAGCATAAGCCACTGGCTGCCACTGGAGGACCTCGGAGATCCACTGCTGTATACTCTGCTAGATGTTAGGGTGGTACCATTTGAAACACCCAGTCACCGTCATCAGTAGAGATCACCGGTACGCTGAAGACGGGTGGGCTACTGGGAGATGGTTTTTGCTAGAAGGTACACTCATCATTTCTTTTCACTATCTCTGAATCAAAATACCATGTATGGGTATAGATGGTGTTTTCTTAGCACCAGAATCTGGTCAATAGAGTTTCCTGGGTCATTTGGATCATTGCAGGGTAGCATGGGGGTTCTAGACTTGAGAGACAGGTGCTGGAGACTGAAAGTGGGAGGGATGTGGGCTGGCAGATTGGGTGGACTAGTATGTTCCCTGATGGTAGCCCAGCACATTCTACGACTTCACTTGGAGCCTGAAGTTATTTTGTTGGGTAGGCTGTATTTAAATTGCTTGTTTGGCTTCAGTAGTGGCAAAGATAGGACCACAGGTCCGTTATGCATCCCCTTTGGATGGGCATGTTGTTAATTAAGCAACGGGTGCCTACTTATCCCAAATAGAGTTGCAATTAGATACACAACATTTCTTTAACCTAGGACTTGAGCCATTTAGGCACTTAAAGCAGATGACTAAACCTTGGCATAGCTGGCAAATACTTCATGGTTTATTATCTTCACTTTCCTGAGTCTCGGGCACCTCCTGGAGCTCATAAACCATCTTAAATTACCTAGGAAAGGGTTCTGGTGGTGTATGATGGGACCATCCATCTTTCCACTGACCTGCTGGTATCCAAATGCTCTGGACACTCAGCAGGAGCTTACTCAGCCGCCTTCATGCTCAAAGGAAGAGTTCTCAACCTGTAAAATGCAGAGGAGTGTGACCAGCTTTTCCATATTTTCCCATGGGAAGGTTCTATAAAATAATGTAGCATCTGGGAAAAGAGGAAGAGCAGGGAAGGCCAGGCTCAGTGTGGATTTCCACAAGGGGGCAATACCTCCTTCATTGGGGTTATGAGAAGTAGAGTTGTAGGTAGGGGTGTTGTGGGAATAGGGATAAGGAGGGGGCAGATAGAGCTTTTAAGGGGCATCACCAAGAGACACTGACAGCTGTTAGGATGTCCTGGGAGACATCATTACAGAGTGAGCCAGGATGCAGGTCTAGAAATCAGAGACAAGAGCATGGATTTGACTGTGGGTAGATAAATGAGTTCTGCCAAGGAGCATCCTGTTTTTATTCATCGTGATTTTTTAATGAATTACCTACATAGGTTATAGGACATTCACTTGATTGTTCACATAAAGAAAGACGCGTGCTTTTTAAAATTGGATTTTCTACAATTTTGCTCTTCTTTGAACAATATGCCTCCTGATATCTAAACTTCATGAGCCATTTCAATTTTTTGTGAAATCATTGGCTGTGGACCTAAGTTTCAACTTTCTGTACCTGTATTATTAATAGTTTTCCGTGCTGCTGTGACAGATTATCATAAACCTGGTGGCTTAAAATCACACGGATTTATTATCATACAGTTCTGTAGGTCAGAAGTCCAATGTGGGTCTCACTGGGCTAAAATCAAGAGGTCAGCAGGGCTGTCTGTGTTCCTTTCTGGAAGTCCTAGAGGAGAATCTGCTTCCTTGCCTTTTTCAGCGTCTAAAGTCTGCCCGCATCCCTTGCTCATCCCCGCCTGCCCACCCCCATCTTGAAAGCCAGCAAGGTCAGATCGAGTCCTTCTCATGTTGCGTCTTTCTGGCCTTTCTTCTGTCATCACATCTCAGTCCCCGACTTCCTGTTCTGCCACTCTGTGATTACATCAGCCCATCTAGATAATCTGGGATAATCTCCCGAAGTCCCTTTTGCCATTGTTTACAGATTCTGGGAGTTAGGACATGAACATCATTGAGGGCCATTATTCTGCCTACCAGTAAATACGAATAAATAAGGCATTATTGACAGTGACTAAAATGTAGATGATTTTTCTATAGAACACATGTTCTATAATGTGTGTATAATTCATGTATAGGACATGCTTTGGGATATGCTAGCAATGGGACTTTTAGACATTCCAATTATCATCAAAATAGATTCAATAATTTAATTCTACTTGTAGAGTGTGAGATTCTGAATTTTAAAAAGTACATAAGATTTGTTCTTTCATTCTAAGAGGAGTCTGAAGCCTTTCATTTAAAAAAGAAAAGACTCTAAACTTTCAAAGAGAGGATCTCATCAAGAATATTAATCATGATCCTGGTTGCCTTGCCATTTTCTCAATTTTAAAATTATTCTAGTTTGTGAAAAAAAAATCTAGTTGTGAATTAGAGAGTTTACTCTGTATTCATTAAAAAATAATCTTGACATGATATTTAGATGAACATGTGTGGTTTACTAAAATAGATGATAGGGAATTTTTACCCTGAAGTGTATATTTTTATAAGTATTTTTGTGTTTTTATAACTTTTTGAAATGATTGGATTAATGAGAGTAGAAAATTCTTCCTATAACAATCCATTTTCATTTGTTCTTTCTGAGAAAAATAAGTTTTTTGGAGAGATTGTCGAATGTTGCCATGTGTTTAGGAATGAATGAACTATTAACTTTATGGATTTCAGCTGTGAATCCTATAGGTATATGACTCTGTTAAATTACATATTTGTTCAACTTGAACCTGACAGGTGATGCTCCCAAATACTTTGTTAGCCTATATGATATTTTTGTTATAAAGAACACTGTAATTGTGCTGTTTAGAAATCTGATTTTTACTTTAGTGCCAGATTTGAGATGAAGAATTACATGTAGAAAGAGCTCAGAAAGAGCAATATCACAAGTTAATAATACCATTATGTTACTGGAAAAATTAAGCTTGCAGGGCTAGTTATAGAAATACAATATTTTGGGAAAATCTTTAAATTATCATATGTTCCCTAATTATCATATGTTTCATTTGCTTAAGATGAGCAAGATGATGTGATATTAAGAGCACAGACTCTGGAATCAGATTTCTTGGGTTACAATTCTTGGCTCTGCCATTAGCTTTATGTGTGTCTTTGGCAGGTTACTTTACTCCACTTGATTTCATTTTTCTCATCTGTAATGAAGAAGAGGACCAAATGAATTTATGTACATAAAGCAGTTGGAGCAAGTCCTGATCCATAGTAAGTAAATAAAAGTGTTTGCTATAGTGATTATTATTTATCATAATTATTAAGTTTTAGAGCAAAGTAATCATTACTGAACACCTACTAAGTGTCAGCCACTTTCCAAGGCTTAATGACTCATTAAATTAATCAGGTCAACAGTAGAAACAATTGAATGTTACAGTAACATTTTATAACCAGTAGTACATTGCGGTTAACTTTTAATTAGTACTCTTTTGAATAAGTCAACTGAAAACAGATTTGCCTCTTTCTTAAAAATTAGAAAGCAGATGCTATTTATTTGGTAGGGAATAAGCAGGAATTACTCAAAGTAGACATCATCTACCAAAGCACAGTGGCACCAATTCCTTGAAGTAAGAAGTGGAAAATCCACTTAAAAAGAGTTGTGCCCCAGATCTAGCTGAGGGTGCTCAGGGACAAAGTGGATGTTTCAAGTAAAGTCCTGGGATTGATTGACTGATTGATTTTAGTTGTTAAATTTAAGATCAATCAGGTTTCACAATGCTGGAGGAAAGAGAGCCCGACTTAGACCTTTATATGGGCATGTGCCCTCTGCTCCCTGGTCCCCTGTCCCCATACATAGATGCTGCCTGGCTCTGCCCCTCCCACACAGCCATCTGAGCAGTGCCCCTTGCACTAATGGCCATCTCTGTGCCCAAGTTCCTTATCTGGAAAATGCAGATATCATCAGCCATGTCCAGGCATCATAGTGAAGCTGGGAGGGCACATGGGATGATGGTATACTGTGTAAAGTTCCAGATGAAAGTATTAAGTGTTCTCTGCTCTGTTCAATGTACTTCCCAAATCCTGCTTGAATCCATCCTGTTATGTATTCCTCTACTTGCTTTGGTATGACCGAGGGAATATTATTTTGGAAGATTTTTTTAAAAAGTAATTTCGTAGTTTGTGACCTAAAGTGCAAGAACATCCTGGGATTAGTAGCATGGGTAAAGACTTGCATATCACGCCCCAAACATTTAAAAACCACAGGGCACTACACTTGAAAGATGGATAATTAACTGCTACAGAAAGGCCTATAGGTTCTGAAGCATCTTGCCCATGAGGTTGTGTAGTTATTCAAGAGGTGTGAATGAAAAACAGCAAAACTTAATATCTATGATTTTTAAGGTAATTTGAGAAACCAATGATTTCCTAAAATAGTTCCCTTAATAAAGTGACTTACTTAGAAGGTGCTTTGTAGACTTTGCTGGAAACAGGACCACACCCACCCGTTTCTTGCCAACTTGTGACAAGTGGGCCAGGTTTTGTCTGGCAACATGATGCACATGTTTAAAAATCATATTTCCCATTATCCTTTCGTTTAAAATGTATAATTAAAAGCATAATTAGTTTAGAGCACAAAAGAGATACGGCAATTAATATGGGAAGTGATATATCCAGCACAGGTTCCATCCAATTCCACCATGAAGAGGACTGAGCAGTGGTCCCAGGGTCTTCCCGCATCATCTCAGGCTTACAGTGTGTTGGCTGCTGCAGTACACTGAAAATGTGATCACTGCCCTCGGTCATAGAACTACAGGATATTCATGCTAGATGAGACCTTAGAGGTTTTCTAGTTCAGTGGTTCCCAGACTTGTGGATTAGAAACTAGTAAGAGCATTACTTGAGGACTGTCAAGTAATAACATTTAAAAAAATCCTACCTTGAAGATATCATGCTATGTGAAATAAGGCAGATACAAAAAGACAAATATTGTACGATTCCACCTATACGAAGTATCTGGAGTAGTCAGATTCATAGAGACAGAACTAGAATGGTCGTTGCCACAAACTGGGAAGAGGGGGTGGGGGGTTATTATTTAATGGGTGTGGAGTTTCAATTTGGGCTGATGAAAAAGTTCCGGAGATGGTTACACAACAGTGTGAATGTACTTAATGCCACTGAACTGTATATGTTTAAAAATGGTAAATTTTATGTATATCCTACCACAATAAAAAATCCCACCATGTATATTTTCATCACTGTTGCATAGAAGAAAGGAAATTTTCACATCAAAAAGAAAGGAAGAGAATAAAATAAAGAGGATAATGGGAGAAAAGAAAGGAAGGAGGGAGAAGGGGAGGGAGGGAGAGGAATCAACCCCAGATGAAAGGATAATCCTTTAAAATTATTAAACATAACTTTATGAAGAAAATAAATTCAACGTCCTTTGTCTTCTCCTTTCATCACAGACTGGACCAACACCGACTGGTTCACGAACACATACCAGCATTTGGAAACTACTGTAACTGCTGTAGCACAATATTCTCATTTTGCAGATGAAGAATTCAGGTGCAGAGAGAGGAAGCAGTTTATCCAAAGTCATAGGGTGTATTTGTGACCTGGACAGTTATTTCATGTCTCACAGAAGAGTGTTCTTTCTACTGTGCCATGCCCGTTCTCATAGGAAACTTTCTTTATAGGTTTAATTTTGTTTTATTAAGTCTTTATTGCTATTGGCTTTAGATTTAGCTGTCACTTAGTGAATCCCTTCTGTGTTCCAGGCATTGTGAATATTTTCTATTTTCATTTAGCAGACTTATTAGGAACAAGGCACTGTTCTAAGTTCATTACAAATAATAAGTCTTAGAATCCTCACAATATCTCTAGGAGATAGGTACAATTATTATCCCCATTTTAAAAATAAGGAAACTGAGGCCCAGATTGCTTAAGTACTTGTCAAAAGTCATAGAGCTAATAAGTGGTAGATTCAAATTCAGTTTTGACTTGTTGCACCTAAACTCAATTACCTACCCTGATTATAAGTAATGGGTTTCATACTTGTAAGTGCATTTGATAGAACATTAATTAACTTTAGACCAGACACCATAAAATGCATTCTTTTTAACTCTGAGACATCTCACAATATCTTTAGGTGACTCCAAAGATATTACAAGATCTTTATTAAAATCAGTCAAAATTGGATGCCAAATTTTGGTGTGCATGTTAATTTTTTAACCCTTAAAAACCTATAAACTGAACATGTTGATTATAGATGTCATTTACATGTCTTAGTATGAAGCACTTAGGATCCTAGTACAGTGCAAGTTTAATTTAAAGATGTAGCTGAGAGAGATCTCAAAAGTAATTTGCATCCCACAGAGTGAAATAACAATGTGCAGCACATCCCCAGGTCTGTACCACCCAGTGAGGGTGGCATGATGGTAGAGCAGCAAAGGTGATGGTGTCAGGGCCATTGCACATTGAGTTGGTAATAACCCTGGTGGTGATTTAGTGGATTTGGGGAGCATTTTCAGGCAGAAAAGTCAAAGTAATCTTGTACTAGAAAGTGAATTTAAAAAATGCAAATCCGGTGGCATCAGCCTTATGATATAATACCTTATTAGAGTTGAGATACACAGTGGAGAAATGTAGTCAATTTAAATTTGGACCTTTGTCAGATAAGTTTTATTTGATATTTAGGCAGGGATTCAAAACTTCTGAACTATTTATATTCTTTGATTTTTTTTTCAACTTGCTTCTTAAAACTAGCAAGCAGTGCCAAGTCAGTATTGCAGTACTGTCTTTTCTTTGTCATAACTGTCAGAACAAATAGTCAGTAGAAAAGGGTGAGAAAGAGCCTTCATCTCAAATCTTTAATAACAAGAAAAGAAGGTATAGGAGCTCCCTTATCCAATACCATATGATGGAATCATCCGCCCCCCCCCCCCCCCCCCCCCCCCCCCCCCGGTCGTCCTTCCCAGAAAAAGCAGCAGCAGATCCTTGGAGGTCTTCTTACCGCTGTTTCATCTGGGACTATGAAGGGAGTATCAGTAGGGTATAACAAAACAGTAATTTGCAATAGAAGGAAAACATTACAAACATGTTTTTAAAAATTGTGGAACCTATGGAAAGAAAAAAGAGGACATAACCTTGGCTTTAAAAGAGGAGAACCAGAAAGTTCCAGGGAGAAAAAAATATATGTACAAGATGAAAAGGATATTTTGTGGTCAAGGAAATTGAGGGGGAGGACAAACAAGCTATAGATGTTCTAGCCTTGCTGGAAACATGGTCACCTTTCCAGCTGCCCACCTGTAAACTTCACAGAGGTGTCCACTTACAGATCTGCAGCTCACAGAAGTGGAGTGATTGAAATTCAACATGCATGAATCTGAATATTATTTTTTAAAAACACACTTTTAAAACCAACCATTTCATACAAAAGGTTAAAGGGAAAAACATTTCTCAAGATCTAAACACAGTCTTAAAGCCTGTGTAAACCTTGATGGTTTAAGAGCAAAGTCTTTTTCTTATCAATATGAGCGTCCTGTGAAATGGCTGATTTTTAAAGAGCCAGTTGCTGTGTTGATCTTTTCCCCATCTTGTTTTTTGTTCATAAATTGATGCTATTATTGAAACAATATGGGTAAGAGTCTGTCTCAGACATGGAATTTTTTCCACCTGTTGTCTCCATGGTTTTACATTGTTTAACAGCTTCTCAAAAGAATACCACTAATACATCCAGGAGAAGAAGTCACATACAGTTGTAAGATTCATTTCATTTTAACCTTGAATACATTTAAACAAAGAGAAAAAATATCCAATGTCAAAATAATCTTAATTCCCTGACCACATTAAAAAAAAACACACAACAATTTATTACTATGTAAGTCATTTCTTACAGGAAAACCCTTAGGTAACAGTAGATAACCGTTAGATTTCCTAGGTGAAAGTAAATCATTTTGGAGAAAGCATTCCCTTCGCTGAAACTGCATTCTTTCTAATAAGAAAGCCAGTTGTTCATTTAGTCCTCGGTTTATGAAATAGTTAGCAAGGGCATACTATGAGCTAGGTATGCTATGTGGGGGCATTCTTAATTGAGTAAAACGTGGATGCTGCTATCACGAAATTCATACTCTTTTAAAGATAAATCTCATCCAAAGTTTGCTACTAGAAAACAGCCATTTAGCATGACTATTAAGATGCAGTACCCAAGGTATACAAATAAATAGTCAATCTTTAAGGCAGTATTTTGCTACCAATTCTAAATCCCGTCCCAGGAAACTCAAAGACTTTTTATTGAATTAAAGGGGAATAAAAAATATTTTATGATTCCTTATGCGAGACAGTCAGCCCTCTGTAGCTTCGAGTTCTGCATCGGTGGATTCAACCAACTGAGGATCAAAAATATTCTTAAAAAAACAATAAAAAGTAACAATACAGCAATAAAAATAATATAAATAAAAAATACAGTATATCAGCTGTTCACATGGCATTTACATTTCATTCAATCTTATAAGTAATCTAGAGACAGTTTAAAGTATACAGGAGAATGTGTGTGGGTTATATGCAAATACTGCACCATTTTATATCAGGGACTTGAGCATCCTTGAATTTTGATATCTTCAGGGGTCCTGGAACCTGTCCTTCATGGATAGAGAGGAATAACTGTACATAGAAGATGGTCAATTGTCTATTTTCCAGTTGAGAGAAAGGCAATAGCTTAGCTTTGTCAGAGAAACTGGGTCTTAATCAATCATGTCTCTGGCCTCCTGGTGTTGAATGTTTGTCCCTGGTCACCTCTCATCATGGCTTGTTAAGCTTTAACTGAGTCATCGCCAAGTGGTTTTTCATGAAGGGCTCAAGTGCCATAATTTCCTGAGCCTCCAATCTGTCATTTGCCATGTTGCAAAGTGGGCATTCGATGAGTACTGAGCCAGGTGTCTCCCTGGCTCCCCGGAGTATTGGCCAGTCCCATGCTTTGTGGGGGGCTGTAGTGTGTTCCAAGGCAAAGCCTGGTTGATTCATTTCTGAATCCTAAATATTGATGTTGTGTAAAAACATGGGAGTGTGTGGGGTGGGAAGTTCAGAGCAATCAGCTTTCCTTGGAAAATATTTTTCCTTTTCAATTTCATGGCTACTTTAAAACAGGGATGTTAGAAGCTTGGGTGAGTTGAAAGATGGGTATGTGTTTCCCTTTCATGATGGCACACAATTATGTTCAGTGAAGACTAAAAGAAACCACCTTTTGTGTTGTCTGGCCAATAACTTACTAAAATGAGCAGTGCTGATTTACAGGTCTGGGTTGTGGAGATTTACAGAACTTTGGGGAGTTTCATTTTTTCTTTAATTTGACCTATCAGAGTTGATGATGTTTTGTGGAAAGGGAGAAGCCGTTCCAAGCACACACGGGGGAGCATCTGCTGGACACCACGCTCAATCCCTGCAGCTACATGTGCTCAAGCGTATTCTTGCCAAAAGCCAATGCTAGCTTAATGTGTATGGAAATTATTTATTCTGAGTCATGAGTTACTTTTCTTAGCTATAGTTATTATTGGTACTGTAATGACTTGGCAGCGTTTCATCATTTCTTCTTATGTCTGGCTCATGTTTGTGTGTGTTAACTCCATCTCACAAAACCCAAACACACACAAATTTCATAGGACCTACTTGGCATCTGGTAGTGTTTGACACAAGAACCTAATTTCTTTGTAGAAATTCATAGTAAAGATGGTCCATCTTGAATTCATACTAGTGTTCAGGCACTGCCACACTCTGGCTGCATCACCTTGGGTGAATCACTTAATTTCTCTGAGCAATGGATTCTTGGTACAGGGATTGGATTAGAAAAACTCTAAATTCCAACTAGTTCTAAAGGAATTTAGGGATTTTGAACTTGATGAACATCTTCTAATTTTTCCTAGGATGAATCTGCTGTTCTCTGACTTGTTACTATTTTAGGATGCCATAAGAAACACCGAGAGACTTTGGAAATAGATGAACATTGGGTCCATTAAGTATGCAGATGGGGATAGATGGTCTGGGGGTGCACAGGTGATCCCCTGGGGAGGTAGGGCATTTCCCAAGGTGGGTGAGAAAGCCGGACATTTTTCAGGTGAAACAGATGCTCAACAGAGCTAAGCTTTCTGAGACACTTAGATTCTGGGGACTGGATTTCTAGGCTATAGAGAAGGAATTAGCAATTCTCTTTAGAAGTAGTACAGGGAAACCACAGCAATCAGGTTCATTTTCCTCAGCTGATAACATGAGGGCACAGATTAGAGATAAAAGCAGAATTCTAGACAGTTCCAAGGATATTTGAGTAAGATATTTGCTCTCTAATGATCTCATGTATACTGATAGGTATTAACTAATGTGAGTTGTGGCATGTGTTATGATTTTAGGTGGCTTAATAAATAATACTGCTTTAGTCCTCTCCTGATTTTGGACCAATTTTGGGCCACTGGAGATAGGCGATTGGTGATAAAAATGGCTTTAGATTTGCATCCTAAAAGGTTTGCTAACTCTCCTCTAAATTGAATTTATCCTCCTAAATCCACACCCTCACCCCTTACTGGGACAAAGCCTACCCCACTAAGAGAAGTTAGTAGCAGCAGGTGTCAGAATCAAGGAGACAGGCTGGTTGCAAAATCCAGAAATGTTCAGTTGCTTTTTCCAAAGCTCATGCATCACACAAGTTATTAAAAGGAGATGTGAGGGAAGTCAGGACAGGAATATTCTCTAGCTGAACTTCCTTCGCTTGGATTCCCAAGGATTGGGAAGAGGAGACTCATTGTTGCATTGGGAACTGTGGTGGAAAAATATGAAAGTATACATTCAACATATATTTATTAAATGCCTACCAAGTACTAAGCACTTTCCTGAGCTCTGAGATGCAGCAGATGCAGAGAGGGACATACAAGGTCCCTCTTCTTATGGAGCTTCCATTCTTGGAGTGGGGAGGGTAATAAGTAAACATATGAATAAGACAATTTCACATGGTCATAAATGCCTTGAAGAAATTAAAGCAGTATAATATGATAGAGAACACCTGGGGATAGGTGAGAGACGGGGATTCATTAATCAGGTGGGCAGGCAAGGCCTCGCTCAGGAAGGACATCTGGGTGGAGGAGCCAGCCATGTGAAGGGTGGAGGGAGTGGCCAGTTCCAAGACCCTGAGGTAGGGACGGGCTCAATGGGCTGAAGGAGCAGAAGAAAGCCAGTGTGTGGAGCATGGTGAGTGGGGTGGCAGTGTGAGGTCATGAGGTTGGAGAGGAAGAGGGGCTGACCAGCTGGGAATTTGAGGTTTCCTCTTCATGTAACAGAAAGCCTTTAGCATATTTAAGCAGGTGCATTCTAATTACCTGGGGGACTTGTTAAACTGATGGCCTGGAAGGGGCCTGAGATTCTGCATTTCTAACATCTCCCAGGTGATGCTATTGCTGCTGTTCCATAGACTTCACTTTGAATATCAAGGTTCTCGTTCACGTTTAACATGATCACTTTGTTTTAACCCTATGAGGAAAGTCACTTTGGAACCACCCATCCACTTTTTGCTGTTTCCGCTTTCAACCCTTTTCTGCCTATGAAGCCAACCTCCTGTGCTCAGCTCATTGGAACACCCTTTCTATTCTATATAGAATGAGGTGTTACTCAATTCTAGAACCACAAATAAAAGCCAATTAGATCTTTAGAATGAATTTGTTGTAATTTTGTCTTTTGACATGATTTAATAAGTCTGAGGTGGGTCCTGAGAGTCTGCTTTTCCAACAGGTAATGTTGATGCTGCTGGTCTGTAGAGCGCACATTGAGCTCTACATCTGTGGTTTTCAAATTGTGCTTTGAGGTAGAGTCACCTGGGGAGATTTTAAAACTACCAACGCTTGGGTCCCACCTGAGGTGAATTATCAGCCTCTCTGGGGAGGTGACCAGCTGGGCAATTTTTGAAGAAGTTCCCCAGGGGGCGCTGAGAACCACAGAACTAGATGCTTTCAGCCAGTTTCCCTGGTAGGTGGCTGGTACTATTGTTCCATTGTACAGAAGAGGTACACAGGGGCTAATTAACTTGTCAAATGTCACAATGCCAGTAAGTGGTAGAGTGGAGATTTCAACTTAGTTCTTCTAACTCCAAATTTAGTGCTTTTTTCACAGTACCACTCTACCTCCCTACTTCCCAATTTTGGGAAAAATTCACTGTGCTAGGTATTGAGAGGAAAGTCGTCTCAGTCAGGGCCCAATCAGGAAAGAGAAGCTCACTAGGTAGTTCAAACAGAGGGCATCCCATACGAGAGGTTGGCTGCAATGGTGTTGGCAGGGCCAGAAGAACAAAAGGAAGGGACGTTCCCAGAGATCAGGCAACCTCTATGCTCCTGGGATGGAAACTAGGAGCTTCCATCCGGGGCTGCACCGCTGGAGTCGCTGCTTCTGGTGGTCGTGCTGGAACCACTGGAGCCAGGTTCCTCCAAACCCTCCACTCCACTTGAATCAAAATCCAGTTCGAAAAGGATTGTCAGTGAGAAAATGGTGTTTGATTTATGCATTCGGTTTTAAGACTGTGTTTGCTGGAATGCGCCTCTTCTGTATGTGCAAGAATGCAGGTAGACGTTCCGAACGCTGAATTTTTTAGCTATTGGTCATGTCTCCTGCAGGGTTGCGGGTGGGACTGGTTCGAGGACCGCCCGGCTACCAAAGTGCATGCATACTGAAGTCCTACAGTTGGCCCCGCGGAACCCACGGACACAAAAAGTGGGCCCTCCGTGCAGGCGGGTTTCGCATTGCGGGAATACTGTATTTTCGACTGACGTTTGGTTGCAGATGCAACCCTGCGGGTACGGAGGGCCGACTGTGTTTATTGACAAAAACCCGCGTATGAGTGGACCTGCAGTTCGAACCCGTGTTGTTCAAAGGTTGATTCCATAGCTCTTTGGCATTTTGAGCCTGATCCTCACTGCTAAGCTGTGGGGCCTTCATCTGCACAGCGTTGGCACCTGCGGAGCCCCCGCAGCTGGACGCGCAGCTGTCTTCCCCCGTGTTTCCTGCCTTGTGCCCTTGGGCTGCCACCGTTTCCGTGCGGCTCCGTGTGTGTCCTTACCATGCTGTAGCTTCTGGTATTGATTAACGAAAACTTGCCTTTGTGCTTGACTACCCCACCTTCTGAAACTTAGTTCCATTTCTTAAGTTCTTCAATGACCAAGACTATTTTGAAATTAAAAAAACCCAACGAAAACAAAACTGTAAAATTATAATGGGTCTTCTTGATATTTTGATAGATTTAAAAAAAGACTAGTAAGGTTTAAAATAGAATAAAATGTATTTCTCATAACTTGTGAAGAAAATATTTTTGAGAAGCAGAGAAAGATTGCCTTTTATTAAGTGAATACATTAAAAAATGATGTTAGAAAATTTCGTACAGGCATCAGTAATTAATTTATATCCATAAAACAAATTCCCATACCTGCATTTATTTACATAATTTCCTTCCCTTATGATTAATTTAATACTTCAGGAGAAAAGAAACCTATTGAATTTTTTTTCCTACCAGAATTCCACCCTGTTCCAATTCTCATCTGTGAGAAGAAGTTCTATTCCTTATAACCAGGGAGACAGAAAATCCCCTAACTTGATAGGGGATTTGTTTGTTTCCTGTTCTACTTTGATTTAAGTACTATTTGATAATTACTATTTAAAAGTTTTAAAGTACCTTTCATTTTCTCTCTAGCTATGCTTTATAATTTACCCAAGGATACCTGGTTTTGTTCTGTCGTATGTTTGGATAGACAGCAAATTGTTGTACCTTTTCCGAGGAAGAACCAAAAGAGCTCTCCCATATTTCTGTGTGCATCTGAACAGTTTTTCTGAATTATTTTGTTTGGTCCCCCTGGAAAAAAATAAGAATCTCTGAAGAATAAGAATGACTGCTTAACAGTTTATTGAAATACTGTAATAGCAGTAAATTAGTCACAAGTCAAATAAAAGTCCAAAGCGCTTCACAAAGCATGGCATGATGTTTTTGCAACCATCTTTAGGATGTCTAAAGCTTATCAGTAGAGTATAGAAAATGTGAGTGAAATAGTGCAGATTTGTTTTAATTGCTTTCCAGGAAAAACCAAGTTAAACCTCAATTAATTTGTTGTGTAGGCAAGAAGGGCTTTCTAAGCCAGCATTTCTCGTTTATGTTTAAAGGAATTGTATATAATTGTCTTACACCATCACAATTTTATTTACAAGATATACTTGTTTGAGAGATGGTGCAAAAACTGTGGTTTTAGCTTCTTGTGTTTCAAGTCAGAAGAGCATAAAGGAGATACGGCCACGACTACTAGCATTTTGTTGAGGAAAATCAGGTGCAGCCTTTCAGATGGGAACTAAGGGGTGAGCAGCCTGAGGGAAGGTTGTGGAGATTTTTTTCCCACCCGCGTATTCCTTCATCTGTGGTTATCCTAGCAGAGTGAGAATATTATTTAAACCATGTACTTCTTTATTTTGCTGGAGTATTTGATATGTTTAAAAAGTGTCAGACCATTTCCTCGGTAGGCATATGCTTGCACTTACCCTTATTTCATACCCTTGGAGGCAGCAAATACAGCGTGGCTCTAGTCTGTGTATTTTAAGAGGTTTCTTATAACAGGCCTAGTCTGTGGCGATCCCAGTGAGTAGCACTTAGCGGGTTTACAAACCACTCTGTCTCGGTGATGACATACTCAGTGTGGTTCTGGAAGCTAAATAAAACACAGGAAATAAAGAACATGCCTATGTAATTATTGCCAGAAATGAAATTTTGAAACCCTAAATTTGAGTGTGGTCTAGGCACCTGAAGATTCCTGTAGATAAACAAACGTCATTTCCCAGATTAAAATTTCAGGAAAGCAATGTCCATCAAATGTCTTATTTAGATAAAATATTTTGACTGATCATAGGAGAAATGGGGAGCAGAGGTTGAGTGAGACAGGTGCCCCCAAAAGCAACATTCCCTTCTAAAGATGACTCTGCTTCCTATTATGTAAGACAGCAAAGGCAGCTGGTTGAGGCCAACATCACTTATTTTCTGCTAGGAGACTTTTGGCCAACTCAGAAGATATTAGCTTTTACTTTGGAATTGTTTTGTGATTTTAAAATACAGATCTCTTTAAACCTTGAAAATAAGATTTTCTCTTTAAAAGGGCCAATTTTTTAATGACGGTGATCCAGTTAATACTATCACAGTTGGGGAGGTTAAGGGACTCCCCTCTCCCATGGTTATATTCTAACTCAAGTCTTTGGATTCTTCTGTAGCCATTTCCATGAGAAGTAAGCTAATGCTTTTCAAGCCTCTGCTATTTACTTTATGTTTTGTCCGGTACTCGATGCTTTTACCTCATTCATCTCATTTAATCACAAAGATAACTTTCTTAGCATTTTGCAAGTAAGAAAACCGAGGCTGTAATAGGTGAGGTAATTTGCAGAATCCATGTAGCAAGTAGGTGGCTGATTACAGGTTCTAGACCCAGCTCTGTCTACCTAAAACTATGACACCTCCCTAAAACACCTCACTGGCCGTGATCCAACGCAAGTGGGCCTAGCAAGTTGAAATACATTTGTAATTTGGCTAGGTTTTTCATTTAGCTGAAGTTAAGCACACTTGTAGTATTATATAGGTATTTTTAGTTTATTTTTGTGTTTTGTTATTTCTCGAATTCACAGTACCTAGTGTGATGTTCTGCATAGAGCATGTAATTAATGAATACTTGCTGAATGAATCAATTTTAGATTCCTTGAGCCCCATGAAAGCTGCTTAGAGGGCTCACAGTAACTTTGGTTGAAAAGGTGCAGGGGGCTGGGTGCCATGGCTTACACCTGTAATCCTAGCACTTTGGGAGGCCAAGGTGGGAGGATTGCTTGAGGCCAGGAGTTCAAGACCAGTCTGAGCAAGTGTGAGACCCCTGTCTCTACAAAAAATAGAAAGATTAGCTGGGCGTGGTGGTGTGTGCCTGTAGTCCCAGGTACTCAAGAGGCTGAGGCAGGAGGATTGCTTGAGCCCAGGAATTTGAGGTTGCAGTGAGCTATAATGATGCCACTGCACTCTAGCCAGGGTGGCAGGGTGAGATCCTGGTGCAAGAAAAAAAACAAGGTACAGGGATGGATTCTCTCCACCCTTTCGTCCATCTGGTAAAATCCTATTTGAAGGCCTAGCTCATACCCTCATCTCCATTATTTAGCTTTCCCTGGCCCACTTTGTCACTGAGGCAGAATGGCCTCTTCATCTATGTATGACTTAGCGCTGCTTATATACTTTCATGATTTTTTTAAAAAAATAAGAATCTCTTATTGTGCACCGTGCCAGACATTAAGCTAAATACTCTACAAATTTTGTCTCTTTTTAAGCCTCAAAATAGTTAAAAATTGCCCTATGTTACAGCTGAGGAAAGTGTAGGGCTCAAAGGGAATAAATAACTTGCGCAAGGTCAGACAGTGAATTTCAGAGATGCACTAGGAACCCAGATCTAGCCTGTGTCGTCAATATATTCTTTTTATTATTATGAAGGCAAAATTTACAGTTAAGTTTGTAACAGTAAAGTGCACATATCTTACGTGTACAGTTTGATGAGTTTTGATAAATATGCACATCTGCTTAGCCATCAACCCAGTCAAGATAGAGAGCATTTCCACAGCCCAGAAAGTTCCCTCATGCCCCTTCCCTGTCAGTTCCAGTCACTCTGGATTAGAGCTTCCTGTTCTTGAACCTCATTGAAATTGAACTCTAGAATATATCTTCATTTTTGTCTCTCATTTCTTTTACTCAAGATAATATTTTTGAGATTCATCCACATTGTGATATATAATAATACCCACCATATTAGTGGTTCATTTATCTTTCTTGCTGAGAGTATTCCATATCATGAAAGACCCCAATTTGTTTATCTGTTCTCTTGTTGACAGGCAGTTGGATTGTTTTTGGTTTGGAGCTATTGTGAATAAGGCTACTGTGAACGTTCTTGCACGCAAATCTTTTTGAGGGCATATGTTTTCATTTCTATTGGGTAATACCTAAGTGTGCAATCACTGGGTCATGGAGTAGAAACATGTGTAACTTTATAAAGAACTGCCAGTTTTCCAAAGTGTCTGTACGATTTTACACTCCCACCAGCAATGTATGAACGTTCTAATTCATATCTTTGCCAACATTTGGCACTGATGTCTTTTAAGTTTTATGCTACCTTTTAAAACGTCCTCTTTCCCGTTTGTCTGTGAGCCTCTCAAGGTCAGGAAACGTGCCGTTCATTTCTGTATCCACCATGCTTAGCTTAGTGTATGGCACAATAAATACGATGCACGTGAAACTGTGAGTTTGAGGACTGTAAAAATGGTTGTCAAGGTCCCTTCTAGCAATGAAAATCTAGAACTGTAACCATGCGCCACGTGGCATGCAGGTAGTTTTATATTGAAAGGGCTTTGGACAGTTGTCTTCAGAACTTAGCAGCCTTTCAAAAGTTAGATGGCAGATTGGTGACCCCCAGTGAGGAAGTAAGTGACCTGCCAGGCATGGGCGCTCTTGAGTGAGATGGCTGGTGTATCCCACTGTTGGCTGCGAGGCTGTGCTTCAGCCATACGTCCATCTGCCGCACAAAGTCCACTTGGACATCGGTGGAAGCCTGAGTGTCTCAGCTTGTTGACCTCTGACCTACTATGTTTTAGGATAATGTTTGAGTTATCTGTTGCTATATAAACAATATATGGCAACTTAAAACAACACATATGCATTATCTCAAGCTTCCTGTGGGTCAGGAGTCTGGCATAACTTAATGGAGTCTTCTGCTTCATAAGGCTGCAATCAAGGTGTCAGCTGAGGCTGCAGTTGAGTCAAGGCTTGGCTGGGGAAGGAGCCACTTCCAAGCTTACATGATTATTGGAGGATTCAGGTCCATGTGGGTTGTTGGACTGAGGGCCTCAGTTTCTCGATGGTTGTTGGCCAGAGGCCACCTGCAGTTCCTTGCTGTTGTAAATTTGTGTAATGTAGCTGCTGCCTCGGCATCCATGTTTAGGCCTGACATAAGTTATTTGAAACCAGTGGAACCCTGTCAGCTTTGGCCTAGTTAGAACTCTCCCCTCCCTGTGTGGTTGTTTGTGACTTGGCCCACTTGTTCCTTCCACAAGGACATGAATACCAGGAGGTAGGGAGAATTGGGACGTTATCTTGGAGTCTGTCTGCCACAGATGGTCCATTAAAATTCCTTTTAAAAAGTGGAAAATACAGATACTATGAGGAAAGTAGTTGTTTTGACCCAAACATGGTATTATATTTTTTACTGGTTTAATGAATAGTTTCAGAGGCTCCAACTTTACCCCCAACACAGAGATGCTATTCTGGGTAAATTTTCTGCAGTTAATATCCACTGGTACGGAAGATTGATAGGAAAACATGAAGTGATTTCTGGATAAATCTTCTCAGTGGGTTCATTCAGTGTAGATGAATTGAGTCTTCTCTATAATCTGCTTCTGGACAGAGCTTTTGCTCTGAAATTTGCCATGGATTAAAGAAGTGGGGGGTAGGCAGAGAGACCCCTATAACCCATGTGTGGGAAGCCAAACTTTTTGGCAATGTATTTGCTTATCTGGAATGGAATGACTGGCCTAGATCAAACACAGAAAAAACCTAAGGGTCATATGAAAATAAATTGTCCATACTCTTTGGCAGAGTCTTTTTAAGTACAAAAGTAAGTCACATGTATGAATAGCAGAATAAACAAAATATTTTACTTGTTAGAAGATACCCAGAGGATGTTCAGGCTTTAACACTTACCTTTGGTGAACTTAGACAGTCAAGGAAGGCAGCAGAACCTCGTCCTGCCTTGTCCATGTTGTATTTATTCTGCCAATCCTTGGTCATTAGGATTTTAAATACCCTAAATGTTTTTTTCCAAATTTAAACCAAACGCAAAGGTTCACTTCCAGGCTTAAAAACCATTTTTATACTATTTTAATAGGTTAGGAAGTTTTGAGAAACTAAAGGCCATTGTATTAGTCAGAGTTCTCCAAAGAGACAGAATACACACACACACACACACACACACACACACGACAGGGGATTTATTAGGGGAATTGGCTCACACAAGTAAGGAAGCTGAGAAGTCTCCACAGGCTGTCTGTAAGCTGGAGAAACAGAGAAGCTGGTTTTGTGGCTCAGTCCAAGTTGGAAGGCCCAAGAACTGAGGAAGCTGATGGTGTAGCTTTCAGTACAAGACCAAAGGCTGCAAAGCCTCGAGGGGCCCTCTGGTACAAGTCCCAGGGTCCAGTGGCTGAAGAACCTGGAGTTCTGATGTCCAAGGGCAGGAGAAGAAGGGCATCCTGGCTCTGGAGGAGAGAGAGAATTCACCTTTCCTCTGTCTTTTTGTTCTATCCAGGCCCCCAGCCAATTGGATGGTGTCCACCCACATTGAGGGCAGATCTTCCCGGCTCAGTGCACTGACTCACACACCAGTCTCCTCCAGAAACACCCTCACAGACACACCACTATCCAGGCATCCCTCACTCCAGTCAAGTTGACACCTAAAACTAACCATCTCAGCCATAGAGCTGGACTTTTAGAAAGTTTAAAATTCATCTCCTTAATTAGCTGTATAAGCTTCCTTCTTTGAGTCTAAGAATTAATCATTTCAAAGAGATAGAAAATAGTATCTTGATCTCTTTTAGTTAAAAAAGGAAGACAATATTAATAGACATTGGAAACTTCTTTTGCCACATTTCAAATTTCTAGGCAATTTACATTGAGAACCCAAACTAGCTTGATTGATGGGTGTAGATTGAAAGAGCAATTTTATTTTAGTTACAAAATAATAATGGTGACAATTACGTAGTGTGTATTATATGCCAGGCCGTTCTACAGGGTATATGTATGTGTATTGGGTATGTATATCCACTATATGTATATATACTAGTTCCCTTGTTAATGAATTAAATAAATATTTGATGCATGCTCACTTTATATTTATGTTAGAGTAGTGCTTTCACTTTTTGAAAATTACGCTTTAGTGAACCCTATCATATAGGTGTTATTATTATTCCAGTTGTATAGATGAGGCACCTGAGGTACAGGGAAGTTGAGCACCTGGCCCAGGGCTTCAGAGTGAGGCCATAGTGGAGCCAGCACTGGAAGTGCCAGCAGCCTGGATCAGAGTGTCTGCTCTTAACTATCATGCCACACCCAGTCTTAAGAAATTTGTTTTCTTCACATGTGTGGGCCATAGCCACCCTTCTTACGCTAAAGAATCAGAAGCAACAGGAGTCCAAGACAAACCAGTGCATTCCAGCTTAAGGAAAACAAATGAACCAAAAAGGCACACTAGCTCCAGCCTGGCCCGAGCGTCTGGGTTAGGACAGCCACCTAAGAAAGCCCATGCTTCACTATTTTAAAGAAAATAAATGTCCGGTGACAATGGCCTTGTTTTGATTCTGAAGGGCAACATAAAATGCTTCCTGGATGAATTACCCCCAAAGTTGCAGGAGTGGACGGAGCTCTGTGAAGTGTCTCAGTGGGCATCTGGGAGTGTAGCCTCCGGGTTGACACATGGGATTACAGGGGAGTCAGGAAAGGGAGAACAATGGGAAGCGACGAACAGTTCCTGAGGCCTGGTTGTGGTGTCGCTGGTGTCGTGGATTCTGCACTGACATGGCCTCCACCACGACCCCGTTGTCCCACTCAGAAGAGGCCTTCAACAGAGTCGCATTCGGAAGCCAGGGAAGGCTTTTTCACCGGATCAGCCATGCCTCTCTGCTGGTGACTTTCATGGCATTGGGGCGTTCCTGGGCTGGAGGTAGAGCAGAGCCTCAGCACCCCTCAGCCTCTGCCTTTGAAACTCACCAGTCAGAATGGCCTTTCAGTGGCTGTTCCAGAACTTACCCATGTGAAGCAGATGGCTCAGGCCCTCCTGCCCTGTTTGGAAGACTTGATGGGGTATTATCAGCGAGAGCAGAGGAAGGCTCAGCCTGTCCGTGTACACCTGGTAGCTGGGCTCTCTCCTTCTCCTGGACATTTTGAGCAACAGACAGTTATTTTCATGCATATTTAGCATCACTTGTCCCTGAAACGTAGCCTGGGAGACAGTCTAGGCAGCTGCCTTATCAGAGTTAGTTAAAAAAAAGTATATATAATATATTTATACACACATATATACATGCACGTATTTATTTATCATTTTTCCTGATACTAAAATAAAACATTCCGGTTATAAAAACAATATGGACATCACAAATTCAGAAAGGCAAGTCCCTAAATCAGTCTCACAGATATGCTTAACTAAAAGGGCGGTGCGTGCGGATGAGGATGATGAAGCTAGAGGAGCCTGGTGGGTGTGCGAAGCAAGTTAAGAAGGACAGTTGTTGCGTTGCCTGTACACTGCGCGCCCTGATAGTGAGAGGAGCACCATGTGTGTGGAAGTTCAAGGACTTCAACAAGATGCGGGATCTAAGGTGGTATGTTATAGAGCAAGGATAGCAAACAGACACATGCTATCTTTCAGAGGCGTTTGCTTGCGCTGTGTGACTATGGGCAGTGTGTCTAAGAAGTACTAAAGCAAGCGTCAGGAATAGGTCAAGTCGAAACACGGACGAGACAATTTCTTGGAAAGTGACAGGCTGTAAATAGAATGCCTAATCATGAAGCCATGTGTGTCGGTTCATGCTAATCTTATTGCCTCGTGCAAGCTGGGTGGGTGAGATGGGATGTTTTTAAACTATTACAGTTCGGGAAAAGACCTGTTTATGTTACATTGAGGCTCCTATTCTCAAACTTACCGATTTTCAATCTGGAGATTTTACTGAAATATATATTATTGTCTCTCACCATGCAAGCCAAGTCCGTTTTTTCTTCCTCCATTTGTATGAGGAAATGTCATAATACTCAGAGCTTTGGGACATAAGGGATTGCTTCAGGGGCATGTAGGTAGGAGCTGCCTAGTGAACTCTGTTCCCTTTTTCTAGAATGTGCTTCTCTCTCACCAACACCACTTTGTTGCTTATTTATCTTTTTCACTGAAGCAAAGGTAACATCTTGCCCAGGAGGCCTTCGTTGACCACTCCAGGCCTGAGTTGGTCGTTCCTCCTCTGGGCTTCCCCAGCTTCCCACTGCCCAGGCTGTGTGGTCTGTGCGGGTCAGAACCACGCCCTCTTGTCTGTTATCCCCAGCACCGAGGACAGTGCCTATCATGAGATTTTAGCAAGTGCATGTTGAATGAATGAGGACACCTGTCCTCTCAAAGGCGTTGTTCTTTAGTGGGCCCCAGGCCCACCTGCCTACCCCTTGCACACCCAAAACGCTGGGATGACATTTTAGAAGATTTCCATACCTCTAGATACATAAGGACAAAAACACGCAACTTTGCATCACTAACAAATTTCTTTCTTTGTTCCCTAACAGATATTACACATGATTATATCTGATAGCTAGTGGCAGGTAATTGATAGAAAAACAAAAAATATATTTTTTCAAAGAAAAAAGTAAGTCTGTGGTCTTCAGGATAAGATCACTTTGAATTATAAAAATATGAATTGGGAGCATCGCAGTGAGCATTTCCAAGTACAGCCCCTCTGCCACCATCTGGCGTGGAGCCAGATGTGGTCTCTGTACCACTGAGCCCACGCTGTGGGATATTGGAATCCAGGCATGGACTTGGTCGTTCTGAGCTCACAGAGTATGGACACGATTCTCAATGTGTGACTGCATAGGAACTTGCCCGGTCTATTTCAAGACAACAAATTACACACTTATGGAAAGACTATTCTCTTCCCCCCTTGAAAGATTTTGACTATTCTTTCTCTTCTCCTTTTGCAGAACTGAGAATTAAACTGTCTAAATGTGCTTTTCTTCATATTTACTTACATTCTTAGCATTATGGTGCATGTCTATAGAAACATTGTCCTAGTGTTTCATTTTAGGAAAAGGTGATTCTTTGAGGAACAAATCTTAATTTTAATATTACCATGCTTTGGGAGAAATCAGTGTTAGGAAATTCTAGACAGATCTTGCATTGGAATAGAAATATCAGGGAGGGAAGTAGCAGGGATAGGTGGGGGAGGGTAAAAGCTCCTCTTTTCTGAGTAATTGAAGTTAACACGTAGATGGGGTGAGCTGATACTGTGATACACAATACTTGGGTCAAGAAGGTAGAAATTAAAGGTAGGAAAATATTTTAGAAGCCTCCATTGTTGACATATTTTGGACACCAATTATTCTAATATTTTGTAGTGGACACCAATTATTGCAGTGTTAATTCTCCACTAGTGGCCTTTCCAGATTTTTACAGCGTGTGCTTTGAGGAGTCATTCCTTCATTGCCTACCCACCTTGTCAGGAATTTGTCTGTTATCTTCTTTCACAGTGATCCAGCAATTTCCATTTAGTCTCAGAGTACTTCCCTTTTCACCAGGGTAGGATTCACGCACAGAGAGCAGCAGTGGGCTGTCCTAGCCAAGGAGGTACCCACTTCTGGTGAAGGCCACGTGAGGAAGGTCAGTGAGAACAGGCAGAGAAGGAACGAGCCACCTGCTGGAATTTTTTCAGCCACCTGCTGTGAAAATTATTTCATACAATTTTTCATATATTATTTGTGTAAGTCTTACATTTTTAACCACAGTGTAACTTGGTGATAGGATGTGATCTCTTTTTTTAATCTCACTACTCATTACGACTTCCTGTTAAACACCCAATAACATACAAGGTCTCTGCTCCCAGGGAGAGGGACTTATTTGGAGCCTGAGAGCCAGATAACTGAGGAAATTAAATGGCAATTTCTATTCAGAGTGGAGAAGTATCCAAGGCAGGTGGGGATGAGTATCTGGAAGCCCCATTCTGGCACAGAGCATCCCTTAGTGCACATACACACAGGTAGAAATCTGTGTATTTTTTACCTGAGTTTTGCTCACTAATGATCATAATACTTTAGGAGAAAAGGAGACTCTTAGAGATGACGAGGTTAGCTAGAAAGCTGAGCAGGGCCTCTACCCTGGGGTGCGGTCCCAGGCATCACCGTTGATGCTGGACAATACAAGTTGTGTTGTGTAAATTGTGCACACTTGAACTGATAGAAACTAGGGCAGCACTTGGACCTGACCCATAAAGTCATTTGATGTGTAACACATTTCTTCCTTTGTATTTAAGGAATCAATTCCAACTTCCTACAACCTAGGCAAATTGCTTACATCTGTGAAAAATATCTTTTGATTAATATTGTTATGTATAGGGTAAATATGGCAAACATTCACAAAAATGATTCATGCTAGACAAATAAAACTA
The DNA here is from genome assembly GCA_023783475.1 of Daubentonia madagascariensis. Taxonomy (NCBI): domain Eukaryota; kingdom Metazoa; phylum Chordata; class Mammalia; order Primates; family Daubentoniidae; genus Daubentonia; species Daubentonia madagascariensis. The sequence goes on along the minus strand of JAKFHU010001815.1, from coordinate 18,215,759 downwards.
GAACCAAACCCATCAAGCATAACATTGTGTAATACAATATTATGTATCAGAGTATGTGTAGATTAAGTCCTATTTATAGGAAGCAGCTACAAGTGATAATAGATATGCAGGGGTGCTGTTTACCTACCATGTCCTTAACAGTAGCTTTTCCTTTAGTCGTATAAATGCCAGTGACTAGGCAGTAGCTACCTCCTGAAGAGATGGGACTAGGGGTGGGGGTGGGCCCTTGCATGTAAACTCATGTAGAATATCAGGGATCATCTAGGTAAATGCAAGTGTTTACACGTGAGCTATTTGCCTAGGTCGGGAAGGCTGCCTTTGAACTGACTAGAATAGAAAATTGACGAGTACAAACTTGCCCTATGTTGCATTTCAGGTTGGTTTTCATACCAGACCTTATTGAGAATTGGGATCTAAACTGTGTTATCATGATTGAATCCTTGTCTTTCTCTCTTTGCCCCTTTTTGACTCTCAGAGATAACATTTTAGAATAAATAATTTCTTATCATTGAATTATTAGAGATGCACTGACAGAGAACTTTGTGATATATATTTAATATTTAACATGTATGTACATGTATTTGAAGGGGGGAATGAATGTAGGTGTAGTAGTATGTCATGTTAGGTTTTTGGGGTTTTTAAAATCATTTATGGGATAATAGAGTTGATGGCACACACATTCAGTGAACAGATGCCTCATGTGAATTTCACGCAAGATCCACGAACATGTAAGAAGCCAAAGACAGCCGCAGATACTCTCAAGTTCATAGCTCATCACAGTCCCCCCGGCACACACATACAGGGCAGGCTGATTCTGCCTATTGTTCTAGTGGCTGTGCCGTTCCCCACTGTAAATGTTCTTTTCTTTATCACAACGGAGTCTGAATCATACCCATCCTTTAAGGCACAACTAACGTATTACTTCCGCAGTAAGTTCTGTCAACATTATCTCTTGGCCCAGATTCCAGGTGTTCTTGAAGTGCTCTTACCCCTTACAAAATTTCCCTGATGTTTTAAGAGAAGAAAGTATAGCAAGTGCTTCTCCAGCTTTGTTTATTTTTTCTGTCTGATCCAGGCCCAGGTGGCTAGTGGTTGAGAAACCACAGGATAATAGTTTCTCCTGTCAGTGAATGACAGGAATACTTACCAGACAAAGATCCAAAACCCGGTAAAAATGGAAAAATATGAGTGTGTGTTGATTGCAAAGAGTGTGTTTACTTGCAGCAACGTTATGGAACGATACTGTACAGCAAACATAACACACTGCCTTTTAAGACCATGAAAGTGCTCTGTGAGAATTGATTGGGAATATTATGTATTGATGTAATAATTAGTAGTTATCCTTGCCTGTTACTGAAAACATCATAATCAATAGTTATAGCAAAGGGAGGAATTGTAACTTGGCAAAATAACATGCTCTAGAGTCCAGTTTACTGGGCGCTGAGATGGTTCTCTGGTTCCCTTTGTTTTGCCCTCCGTACACAGTGCTCCTTCATGCAAAGCAGAGAGGATTCAAAAAGGTTGTTGTGTATTTTCTCTGTAAGTGCTAATAAAAATATTTATAAATTTGGTCTGCATTATGTACATAATAGTTTTATTCATAAAAGATTTAAAAGCTAGGTAAGCCAAATCCAAAATGCTACTTTGTACTCTGCAATTTTTAGGCCTAGACGTGGTCATGATTGTGAACATTATATTGGCTTTGAACTTTGAAAAATTCATTCGGCATCTACTGTAAACAGCATTTGGATGTCTTGATAAAAAGGACAGGTGGTGAATACTGAACTTTGATGATTCTGTTTGTTTGTGGTTCGTTCAAGAATGACTGCTGTTAGAGGGATTTGGCTCAAAATGCAGCCCTCATTCCTGGTGTTTAAGGTCATTTTTGTAACATTAGTGATTGGAATAGGTGCTCAAAATGATCTCTGGAGTGGAGCAACAGCAGGGCCCACTTTTGAAATTGTCTTTCAAGTGCCCTTTGGGGCGTGGGGTCATGGTATTTAAAGTTTTGGGATGACTCCCCATAGATATTAATCAGCATTGAACTTTTAGTATGGTGTCTAATTTTGTGATCAGAGGTACAGTCCGGAAAAGTCGTGTGTTTTCTTAAATTCCTTGGCTTTTTAGAAAAAGTCATTTCCTTGGCTTTTTAGAAAAAGTCATTTACTTTTTACTTTTAGTATAGAGAATGTAAAAAAAGAGAAAACACCTGGTTGTTAGACAAGCTGGGTCCATGCCAAAGTGAAATGGAACATGCAGCAGTCAAATGTGATTACTATCCAGGCCCGGCATAGATCCATTCTTTCCTCACTAAAATATATATATGTGTGGAAATTCAGAGAAGAGACAAATTATTGTGGCCTAGAGTTTTGAAAAATGGACTTAATGAAAGAAATAAGATGGGGCATAAATGACGAAAATTTGGATGGGTGAAAAGAGGAAATAAAAACACTTCAGGTGTGAGGAAACAAACTTTTGTAAACTTGACAGACATTTTTGGGAATATGCTTAGAACTTATTTAAACATAGAATGAGTCTTTCAAATTGAGAAAGCATGCTTCCTTAGACAAATATCTCTTACATATATGCACGGCTTTGTGTGACATTATTTATATAACTGTAGGATATGTATGTGGTTATGTGTGTGTACGTGTAGATGTGTGTGTGCAAACACATACAGATAGAGAAAGAGACAGCTTTTAAATTCTTCCCTGTTTGTCCCATGACAGTATTGGTTATTTTATGTGATAATGAAAACATAAAATGACATACTTTAAAAAACCTGTGATGGGCTCCCAAACGTTACTGCTGTCATTGATTTGAAAGACTTTTTTCGAAAGCTGTGCCTTTGTTGAATTGCTGTTGTTACACAGGCAGAAGAGCCACAGTGTGGGGTGGATCTGAGAGGGAGGATGTCGGCCGAGGCTCTGGAGACAGACTCTTCCGAGTGTGACCTGCCTCTGCCATTGGCTTTTCCTTCCTGGGAAAGTGTTTTGACTTCTTGGGGGATGTGTTTCCTCATCTACAAGATGAGAGAGCAATACCTACCTGAAGGTGGAATGGGAGAGCTCTATTTAATGCGTTGCCTAATGCACAGTTCATAATAGGCACATAATAAATACCAGTTCCTTCCTCTCTTTTCCGAAAAGGATCAAGGGTTCCCTACCTAAAAATCCATTTTCCATAGCTTTGTATTTCTATTAGCTAGTGTAACTTAATTCTCTCTTTCTAGCTTTCGTCGTCAAAATTTCATTAGTGTATTCAATTTCTTGTATTATTTATAACGCTGCATTATTATTTTTATAATCCTCACAAGTTATTTTTGCTCCAGTGCCTCTTTGTACTATCATGAAATGTATTTCCTCTGTTGCTGGATGGTTTCTTCGTTTATTCTCTGTTACATATGCCCTCCTGTGATTTACCTTTTTATGACCCCCACAAAGCATGATTTTTTTTTTTTTTTAGGTTTGTAATGGCTTTGCTTGATTCTGAAATGTTCATGGCCTCTAGGCCAATGATGGTCTTGTTCTTATTGCCTGGTCTATGGCTTCTCTTGTAAAACCTTAGCTCTGAAATCATAAGCAAGAATCCTTTGGTTCTCCTATGCTCGACTCTAATTTCAGTACTTGAGTCCTGAGATTAGACTGTCTCATATTCATGCAACCCTACTTCCTACAACTGCAGTCGGCATAAACCAGTACACGTTATAGAGAAAAGTCTGTGATACTTAATGTCCTTTGCCTGGCATGAAGACATTTCAGAGAGAAAAACTCAGTTTGCACTAATCAACTTTTCCTTCCCATTCCTACCTTTGTTTAAGGCAGTGTTGAAGCTATGCTGTGTGTATGTATTTTTAAGAGCCATTTCATTTATCAAATTCTGTGCTATAAAGAGTCATGCCCATGTTAAAATACCTTCAGAATATCATGGATATTCTTTATATTATTGACACCCATTTGTAGGATTGAAATCTACATGATAAATGAGGCTATTTTAAAAAGATGAGCAGTTTTCTTTGCTTGTTGCCATAAGGGATCTTTAGGGAGTCCCCGAATCTGAGAGTTGTTAGTAAGGTGGGAAGGCGACGCTGTGCCTTGTTCCATCCAGCACTGTCATCTTCTTAACGTCTCAATTGGAGGTTGTGCAGGCCTGGTGTCGTCGCTTCCACTATGAGGACACTGCTCGGAGGCCCTGTTCCATGTCAGGCCACTCCTTAGACTGAAAGCTCTGTCTTCTGATTTTGCACCATGATAATCAAGTTATTTTTGGTGGGCATGGATTCATCCAATTGATGTTTTCTGCTGTTGGGGAAAACGTTTTTATTAAGAAGCATTTCCCGACAAGCAAATCGATATGAAGTAGGCTGGGATATATTTGGAATTCATGAGTGTGCTTTCTCCATTATTTCCCTGAAAACCAGGAAGCTTGATGTTTGTTTTGATGCAAAGATGAACCCTGACTTTCTCCATCAGAGCTGGCCTTTGCTTTCAAGTCCTATATGTGTATTCACCCTCAATCTTAGCTTTTCAGTGATGTGAAAGTGAGTGACCTGCTACCACTTTGAAAAGACTGTTAATATTTCCAGATTTATGATGAATTCAAGACAGCCAGGCTTTTAGAAAGGATTCTTCTTGCTGGGTGCCCGAAAGCACGCTTCCCCGACTCATTTTGTTGAAAGGCAAGATTAAGACTTTGCTAGAAAGGAAACCTATCTACTAAGTGCTAAAGAGTATTTATGACCCACACTACACTGTATCTTCCAGAATCATAATACAAATGTAGGAATACCCAAACCCTGCCAGGGTTTTAAAAATTACATTTCATTCATGCCCAGGTATAACCTCCTATCATAAATCCTGAAAAATGTGCAGGAAGACTGTGACAGGCCATTTTAGAGCACAATGAGGGCTGCATCTTTCAGTGCGGGACTGACATTTATGTATATGACTACTTGGAAGATGTTTTATTTAATGCACCACGTTCTTAAATTGGCTCTATTTTAAATATAATCATAAGAGCTACACTGTATTGTATGTATGCCAGGCAGTTTATAAATGATGATTTTAATCCCTCCAGCCTTATGAGGTAAGTTTTATTCTTCCTGCTTTACCTATGGGGAAACTAAAACTCAGAAACTTTTAAGACCTTGCCAAGGTCGCATCCAGTAAGTGGCTTGCTATTTTGGACTGTCTAACTGCCACACCCACATTCTTTTCCCTGCAATTTTTCCCTTTTACCTTCCACTCAACTTTGGCAAGGAATTTCTGGTTTTTAGCACCTATTTGTTTGACCTTTTTGCAGTTTTGTTTTGTTTTTGGCGGTGTGTTTATCTGCACATACACTAACATTCGGAGGTATAAGAATCCTTGTTTATCATCCAATATGGTAGTTCTACGAACCACAAAATTTCACCTAAATTCTATTAAGTCTGACACAAAGTAGAATTAGAGAGATAATAGGAATAGAAGAGATGATGAATTTATTGGAACTCACTCTCTTTTAATAGACACCATCAGGCTCTCATGTGTTAGATTGCTAGTTAATTTTGTGAGGATTACTGTTCCAAATGACTTCAGTAATTTCTGCTGCTCTATTAAAAATCCTCTTTTACATTTGAAGACCTAATAAAGAAGAAGCTGTGATCTCTTTCTTGTGTTACTTGAAAGTTTATAGGAAAGCATAATTCCAGATGGGATGTTTCTGTCTGCACTACAACATCTGTATGAGACCGACTTTGCCATCAAGCCCGTTTCATCCATACACTTTCTAAATCAGTGCTCAGCATTTATGAGCAACTCTTCAGATCTCTTGTTCACATGCATATCATTTCAGTGCAGTTTATTTGAAACACCCAGAATGTTTCTTCTTACTCATTTCCCTAAAGCATGAGAAGAATTGGCAAGTAACAAGTCATTTCTCTGTCAAACATATGACTGATTGATTTAGTATATAGAAGACACAGACACTCATAACCAGTGGCCCCAGGCCATGGCCCAGAAACCCGTCAAGCAGGAGACAGAGCTGGAAACACAAAATCTTTTTTATCCATTTAAAAATATGTATGCCTTGACACCAACCTTTTCATGCAAGTTGTGACCCATAACCCAGCAAGAATTATTTCATTCATAGGAAGTCACCAAGGACTGCCAATGTGTTTCCCTACTTAGTACTTAGTCCTCACAGACTTCTTCTGTTGGATTCTGGGTTTAGTTTTCCTCCAACTTCACAGCGGTCTAGTTTACACACACACACACATACACGGTGGCAGCAGAAAACCCTCCAATCTACCCACTGCCCCACCATGCATAGAGCCCTGGACTGAGAGTCCCATGAGGTCAAACCCAAGTCCAAGTCCAGCTCTGACGCCCCCAGCCGCATGACCATGGGCTCAGCTTCCTGTCCTGTGAAGGTAGAGAGTTGCTGTACCCTGCTGACCCCAGGGTGGATGGGAGGGCTGTCGAGATGGAGCATGTCAACATTAAAGCTCCATGCCCATGTAAGCTCATTTCAGATGTGCCCCAAGCCCTCTGGCATCCTTGCAAGGACTGCCATTTGCCTTTTAAATGAAACTATATCTTCTGATCTTGGTTTCAAATGTCACGAGGACATCCTGAACTTACACTCGCCATCCTGCAGTCTCCTGGGTGTGCAGACACCCTGCCCTCCTCCCTAGTGCCATGCCTGTTGCAGGTGCCTGGTATACCGGCTGGGAGTGCCTGCCCTTCTCTTGCTGTCCTGACCCTCTTTTCTTCCAGACACAGTGGGGGAGACTCCCCTACATGGAGCTGTGCCCGAATCCATCACAGGGGTGCATTTACTCCACTATTCTCTTGTTTCCTGAAAGTGGCTCATTCCTTCCTGAACTGGGGCCTCAACACAGGCTGCCTGCCATGTCCTGGGCTATTCTCCACCTACTCCTTCTCCTTCTGGAGTTTAGGAGACTCTGTTGTTCCTTCTCATATACACCCTGTGCTTTACTCCTTGTAGGACTCATCACAATAACTCAATATGTTTTTTGTATGTTGAAGCCCTAGCCCCAGTGTGGTGGTATTTGGATGTGGGGCTTTTGGAAGGTAATTAGGTTTAGATGAGGTCTTGAGGGTGGAGCCTCCATGATGGGATTAGTGTCCTATTAAGAAAGGACAAGACAGTAGAGCTCCCTCTGTCTCTCTGCCATGTGAGGACACAGCCAGGACGAGGGCCCTCGTGGGAACCTGACCATGCTAGCACCCCGATCGTGGACTTCCAGCCTCCAGAACTGTGAGAAATAAGTGTTTGTTATTTAATTTGTTGTGGTAATTTGTTATAGCACTCCAAACTAAGACTGTATCCCCAGGGTCATGCCTGTATCTCCAGGACCCGGCACAATGCCTGGCATACAGTAGGCCTTCGATAAATATTTGATGGGTGCAATAGTGACTGCCCTGCCTCCAATTTCTACCTGTCACACTGTCCTTGCACTTTCCCAAATATCTAGCATTTGACTCACATTTCTGCACAGGGCCTGGTCTCCTCTGTGTTTGATTCATTTACCAAAGTCGATAGTCACAAGTATTACTTCTCTTCAACCAACAGGCTAAAACTTGAACATCTAAATTAGTGTAGTAGCCTTGGGAGCCTGTGAACTCCCTGCAGCCATATTCAGGACACTTGGAGTGTTCTCTTTGGTCCTTCATTGTTTGAAGCATACTTTTAAAAATACCCTCAATGATACTATACAGATATCCTTAGAGAAAAAATTTGATTAAGTAAGAAAAGCCTAGTCATTCCAATTCAAGTTTGGAGAGTAAGCTAGGTGATCAAGCTTGAAAATTTTGACCACTTAGGGTCAAACGTGGCAGGTAGTAAGATTGTCATCTTGCGGAATGAGCACCTAGGCCTATTATTAACCTTTACTACTAACCAGCCATGTGTCTTAGCCTAAATACTTAACCTCTCTTTGCTTCAGTTATTTCCTCTGTAATTTGAGGAGTTGGACTATATGATATCTATGGTTATTTTCCTGTTCTGAAATCATATGATGTGTGCATATATATGTGTGTGTGTGTGAGTGTGTGCACTTGGGGGATGGGGGAGGTGACCCATACTGGCTCTGATAGCAAAGCCAGAGAAAGAGAAATTCCAGATTTAGGGCAATGGCAGTTTGGTTGGACTGAAGCCCTTTTTGAAAAACAACACTTGACACTCCATTTGTTGATGTTCTACATATTTGTTAAGCAAAGCAGTGTATCAAAACTTTTCAAATCATGGAATACTTAGAAAATGATAATATTTTTATGGTACACTGAAGTAAACTGGTGAGGATGTGAGTGTCTATATGAGGCTTGATGAAAACATTCACTACATTTTGTTATGTAATTACTAGAAATATAAAATACAAAATATTAGGGAAGAAACTAAATTTTGAAGTTGTGGAAAACTTCCAAATAAAAAAGTTCAAGTTTATAATCGAGAATGATGACCTTTTTTCAGATTTCAAACTTGAAATGCTCCATTTGGTTCCTGAGCAAGCCTTTTGGATGAAAATTTCTTCAAATTCTTGAGAGTCACCATTGACAAAAATTTTGTTCGTATAAAGAGGTGATAAAAAAAGAAAAACCATCTAAACAACTGTATAAATTTCCTATTGCTGTTGTACCAAATTACCATAAACTTCATGGCTTAAAATTACACAAAATAAGTATCTTACAGTTTGTCTGGAATGGATTTTAATGGGCTCAAATCAAGGTGTCCCCAGGGCTGTGTTCCTTCTGGAGGCTCTAGGGAAGAATTTGTTTTCGTGCCTTGTCCAGCTCCTAGAGTCTGCCTGCATGCCTTGACTTGTGGCCCCTTCCTCCATGTGCAAAACACCTCACTCCAACCTCAGTTTTCATTGTCACCTCTCCTCCTCTGGCTCTGATCCTCCTGCCTCTCTCTTAGAAGGACCTTATGATCACACTGGGCTCACTGAAGTAATCCAGGGTAATCTCCCCATCTCAGGATGCTCAACTTAATCACATCTGCAAAGTCCCTTAGGCCATGTAAAGTACCATATTCACAGGTTCTGGGGATTAGGGCGTGGATGACTTTGGAGGGGGGAGGGAATTGTTCAACTCACTAGAACTACCTGTTGAAAGTTCCCATCAATTGAAATTATATTTAAAGAATCAAGTAGAGCTGCCTTTTCTGTTGCTGACAAATGTATTGTTGAAATTTCTTGCAATAATGTGAATGAATTTCTAATCCAAGCTAACTTTTTATATTAAGTTTTTCAAAATAATGGTGACTGCAGAATGGGCACACCCTTACAGATAGCCGTCCTGTAGCTAACTGGGACCACTGAAAGGGGACATAAGCTAGAAACAGACAGGAGGTAGCCAGAGATCTTGAGTTGACCCTGGGATCACAGCCCCATCTTGCTTGTCATCCCCACCCCCACCCGTCACCCCTGAGTACTGTGCTGGCTCCTGGGGTGCCGGGGATGGCAGGCTCTTCAGTGGCCCTTGGCCCTCAGTTGGTAGCTGACGCTTTGCCTGAGGTACATGTAGCTGGTGAGTACAGGATGTTACTCCTGGAGCTCATACCCACTCTGCCCAGGCCACCCCTGAGTAGCCCCCAGACTGAGCAGCCTCAAAGGATCAAGATCTGAAAGCATGCTGTGGATCTCAGACTGGAATCTCCAAGCGAGGTGGGGAGTGTGTGGGTATGCAAAGTGGCATCAGAGTCCAGGCAGCCGCGGGCAAGTCCAGAAGCTCTTGCTCATTAGCTGTCTGGTGTCGTGCAGGTCACTTCACTGTCCTGAGCCTCACTGGGTTGTCATAGGATGAGGTCTGGAGAGTGCTTTGCTTAGAACAGCATCAGTGCTGACCATGATTATGATAGTAAGGATGCTGAGTTTTTCAGCCTTGTCTTGTTTTATTTCTCCCAGGGTAGATTCTTAATCATCTGCATTCTTTGTCTTGCAGTGCACTTATTAAGGGTGCTTCATGCAGTAAGCACATGCTGGAAGGTGTCAGTCCTCTTGGCAGACTCTGCTGGTTAGAGGCTTGCCGTGTGCAGAGCAGGGGCTGCCGTGTTGGCAGGTGCACTGTAGCTCCACAGGTGGGAGTTCACTGTAGCAGTCACTTTAAGGGAAGAATCTGATGGCATGAAACAGAAACCTAAGTGATTCCATCTCTCTTTGATACTCCATTCCTACCTGCATAAGAACATATAATATTATGATGAATTCCTGAACTAATTTGATATAACACATATTTATATTTAGGTTGTTATTATAACAGCAGTGCACTGATCATTTGATTCCGAAAGTAATTTCCTTCTACAGATTTACCCTTGACATCCTAAAATGTATATTCGGATTTAATGAAAAAAAAAAAAAAAAGAGGTGTGTTATAAAACAAGGCAGTGTTTTTGAGCCTGAAATAAAACGGGAAGAGCATTAATTTGCTTTTAAGTTTAATGAGAAATAGAAGCCACTTTCTAAATCATAATTGATAGCAGTTTAATTTGGATATCATTTTTCAGTGTCCAGAATGCTCATTTTTCACATTTAGGATGAAGAAAAGTATTTTCAGGTATTTTTGCCTTTGTTAGCTGTTTGGGTGAGCGTTCACGATTTTTTAATGGGTATTTTTGTAAAAATATTTATATATTGGTAGTTAATAAAGCCATTTGTTTTAATTCAGTGGAAAATAATTTTATTAAAGCTTAAATAAAGCTGTGCCAGCAATTTTCCTGTGTTACAGTGTTTTTGGGGCTGCATTAATTATAAGAAATGGAGCTATTGGGGACATTTACTCAGCACACAAACTCCTCATTGTTAATGATGGCTGGTGTGTGCTGACAGCTACCTCTTAGGGAAACGTAACCCATGGTTAACAGTGGAAAGTGTGGCATTAGCATAATTTTTTGGCAGGGACAAAGCTGGGGCTGTAGCATTGCCTTCAACAGTGAGTCCTTCGTTTGCAGTGTCTTATCGGAGGCCCCAACTCCAGGGGGGAGATGCAGCCCCACGATTATGTTGTAGGTAACCAGAACCCTGTGTGAAATGGTTTCTTCCAAATAAAAAAGGAAAGGATTTCAACCACTTATAATTATGAGTTTAAAACGACCTGTGAAAAAAGACTCTAAAAAGAATTGCTTGTGTTTGATCAAAATTGATGCGGTGTCAAGGCAGCTTTTTTGACATTGACACTAATGCGTATTATGGTTTCCATAAGGCGATTTTGAATTAAAACATTTTTATTCTTCAGGGACCAATTTAGACAAAAATAGATCTTCTAATGCAAGACTTCAGAGTCAAGAATAAATTATATCCCCTGAGGTTCTGGAAGTTCATTTGTACATTGCTGAAGGTAGTTCAAATAATCAGAAAATTTTTTTGGTACATTTTAGAAGACGTATCAAGATAGTATTGGAAAGTAATAGAAAATATCAAATAATTATTTTATGTGAATACTCATCCTTTATACAATAAACTACTTCCCTGACCTCAGGATTCCCTTTGATTTCCTGAATAATAAGTAAAATTATAAAATTAAAACTATCTGATAAAATTGGGTAATATAAGAAGAGGAAGCAGCGACCATGCATTGAGCATTTACTATGTTCCGGGCAGGTGCTGTGCCAAGTGCGTTACCCATTTAACAAATTTAAGTTTACATTTAATTTTAAATTTAAATTTACATTTAATGTATTTAAATTTCTTAACAACTACGTGACTTTATGTCCTCATGTTGCAAATGGGGTCGTTAAGCCTCAGGGAAGTTAAGTGATATTCCCAAGGTCACTCAACTAGTAGGGGGCAGGTCTGAGATTTGAACCCAGGTCCTTATGTTCTGGAGTCCGAAGTATTGACTCTATGACCCCTGGGCTACTGTTCATCTTACTGAATCCATTAAGCGATTCCCCTGGGGCTCCTCTCCACACTCCCTCTTACAGAAGAGTGATTATTGCTATTTAAAATACGCAGCACCCTGATCATTCCTGCAGCATTTCTTGTCAGCAGATCCAGTGATTTCTCTTTGTTGGGTTTCATTGGTCTCTGTCGGATTCACCTGCCCAAGCCTGGAAAGAGGGGGTGCCTCTCTGGTCTGGGACCAGAGAGTGTATTTGCTTCAGATTTTCCAGAGACCTCTTATGGGCCCATGAAGTGTATGAGTGTCCCCAGGACCGACAGAGGTTTAAGGTTGGTGGGGTCTGGGCAAACTCAGGATTATGCTCTTACCCCTGTTTTTACCCATGAAACAAGAGGTTCAACGGAACACTATGTTGTTTGAAGGAACTGTATGTTCTGAAGCCATAAGCTCTAAAATTATTCTTAAAAATATTTTTGGAGTCCCAGAAAGGTTTAGGCCACTTGTGTGGTTTAAGGGGGAAGCTCTGTGCCCAAGAGGTACCCAGTGCCAGCCCACTCCCAGGTAGCCTGTGAGCCAGCCCTGGCCTGTTTCAATTTCCTTGCTCCCCCAGGAGCAGGTGCTCACCAGAACTGCTTGGTCCTCGTCCCCTGCTGCTGGGAATTCTGTGGTCACCTGTGCTCCAGCAGCATTCTCCTTTGCCATGAAGCTTGTGTTGTATAATCTCCACCGGAAATGATGGCGGTCACCCGAAATTAAGATGAGCCTGAATAAGATCTGTTCTGTTGTACTTCTGGAAAATGGGATTCAGCCTGAATTATGAAGTACATTAATTTGTGTTTTGCAGCTCAGTGGTTCTCGACCCTGGCTAGATGTTGGAATTATCTGAGCAACTTGAAAAAATGCCTGAAACTTGTCCCAGAATAATTAAATCAGAATAGCTAAGACTGGACCTGACATCAACATTTCTTAAAAGTAGGCACTAGAATGTGCAGTGAGGGCTGAAAACCCTGAGTGAGAGGGTGCAGAGGCAGTGAAGGTAGCTCTTGTACTGCTGCTGCTACGGCTAGTAGTACAACTAGTACTGCCAGTGACTGCCTACTAGGTGCTTATTATGTGCTGAGCATTTTTTATAGAACGAAATTGTCCTCATGCATTTCTTACCTATGAGCTTATTTCATTTTTACGGATGTGTACCTGAAAAACTTTGGGGAGGTAGAGTGATGTATTCAGTGTAGAATAACTTTCTTGGGGTATTCTCTACTATGAAAGCGAGGCTTAACCTGTTTATCTAGGTACACTATATCTGACTTCATATTCATTGTCCTGTCTTAGAAGACTTAGATGGTTCTTGTATGGTTAGCATTCCATACAGCTGAGATGTGGGTATGATATAGTGAACAGCCAGAACTCCTCAGATTCCAAGTCACAAATCCCGGCTTCCTAATTCCTAGTATCAGACTTCACATGAGTTTCCTGAAATGCATCTTTGCTAAAAATAGTTTATAAGACTGCTAAAGTAGGGAGACTTTGATAACATACTGCCATGCAAAGACTCTGGTAGTACATATAAACTCTAGTAAGTGCACAAACTGTAACTCCTGTGTGGTTGGATTTAACACCTTTGCATATGATCTCCCATGGTATATTAACAAACTCCCTGGGAGGTCTCTATCGTGAAGGGCTTGATGGGTAAGGTAAAATTTAGATTGTATTGTAATTTAGCTGGTTGCAAAGTCTGAGATCACTTAGCTTCTACTCAGGTCATTTAAAAAATATGTTAAACCACTAGCGTGTTGTTGTTGGTCTGGGTGTGTACTTCTATAAATGTGAACACGTGTAGAGTCATGTAACCACCACCACCGTCACGGTGTGGAGCAGCAGCATCGAGTTCCCCAGGCTGGAGTGTGGCTTTCAATCAGAAGCCGCTGTCTCCTCCACCTACCTGAGCAGTTTGGTTAAGTTGAAATTTCTGTAAGAGGCTGAGCTCTGTGTCAGCCCTCACTGGTGATGTCTTGGCAGTTAAGAGACAGGCCCTTCTGAAAGTTCGGCCGATGGTAGGAATGAAAACGTGTGGAGTGTATGCCTTTCCTTTTTCTCCAGTTTGACAAGACACTGTAATTCTTAATCCCCAAAGGAAGGACTTGAGACATGAAAACAAGGCTGGAATGTGGGTTATTTTCCGGAAAGAAATGAAATGATGTGCCCCTATAGGCCTCTGAAAATAAGAACACACTGCCTGGCAGGGTGCTGCCATCCGGATCTGAGCCTGGGGTGTCTAGGGTGGACCTACACAGGGCATGTGGAGGTGGGTGGCAGGTGAGTGCTTGTCCTCTGTCCTGGCTCCAGACCCTTGACAGCCCACCTCTGCCTTTTCTTCTTTTCCCTGAATTTAGACCTTTAACTTTGTGCCCAAAGGCCCGAAGGGCTTGGGTCTGCTCTTCCTTCCCCACAACTTAACACCCACCATAGGATCCTCTACAAGGCAGAGCAGCCAGAAGCTTCTTTGATGCCTGTGAGCCTGTTCCGGGAAGCTCTTTTTGATAATGGTGCTCATCCTTTGATCTCTGCAGGGAGCAAGTTACCAACTTCATTTAAAAAAATTCTGACAGTTTTGTTGACTTAGCAGTATGAAAGTGTAAGATCCTAGGATGAAAAGCTCTGCCTAAATATCAAATAATAATGCAGTTATACCCTAGGAGAAGAGAAACTTGCTGTCTCTAGCTAAAGAAATACCTTGTGTGTGTGTTGCTTTTCTTCTGCCTTTCTGTACCTCTGCGACCAGCGTGAAGGGTTTATAGCCACTGTGTTCTAGTAAACTGAGGCAGCGCAGTGACCAGCTAGGGAGATAACGGGGCCCATGGTCCCAGTGCCGACCCTGGTGAGCCTGTTCCTTTCTGTGTGCAGAAAGAAGCGTTGAAGAGGGTCGAGTCATTTTTGTGCTGTGACATCTGATTATGAAAGTCTCCTATCTTGAAGGAAGGGAGGGAGGAAGGAAAACAGAAGGAAGGAACGGAAAGAAGGAAGGGAAGGGAAGATAAGAAAATGACGAATTATCTTAAAATATTTTTGCATTTTACTGAGCAGAAGGTATCAAGAGCAGTCGGGTTCCGCGGGTTTGAATTGTGCTGTTTTGTTTACTGGCTTTGTGGCCTGGGTGAGAAGCTTGACTTATATCCCCTCGTGGGGTCCTTGTGAGGAGTAGGTGAAACAATGTTTATAAAGCGCCTGGCAAACAGTAAGCACTCAATAAACGTTATTATACAGTCCAGTGGCAGAAATAGGATTTTCATTTCTTATCTGGTCTCTAGGTCCTTCTATCAAATAGGAGACGCATTGTAAATGCTGACCGAATAAACAGATGAGAGGAAGCCTAGCACGTGGCGGCATAGCCCGGATCCTGTATCGCCAGTGCTTCGGGACCTTTGTCCTGCTCAGCAGTGCTTCTCAATTTTGAAGTAATGCTTAACTCTCCAGGGAAATAATTTAGTACAGACATAACTGTTAAGATAACCCTGAAGCCAATGTCCTTAAAAAACATCGAATAAAAAAGGGATAGAATAGACCATTTTGCTGCAAAACATTGTTCTTTTATTTTAGTTTCAGTATTTCTCATAATTAAAACTAACAAAGGGTTCAACTATAGGATGAGTCAAAGGTATTCTATAGAACTCAAACTTATACCAGTGGGGTCAGTTTTGCTTATTAATGAGAGTCGTAAGGTGAGAGGTTCCTGTTCACACCTGTGTAGAAGCTTTACAAACTGGAGGTCGTGTCTCCACTGAGGTTGAATGGGCAGTAGCAATAGCGACAATCACAACACTAACTTTTATCAAGGGCTTACTTTGTGCCTGGTCCTGAGTTAAGCGCTTTACCTGCATTGTTTTACTTAATCTGTGAGCTGGATACCATCATCATCTTCATTTATGCAAGAAGAAACAGATATAGAGAGGTTGAGAAAATCACCCAATCTCATACAGATAGTTAAGTCATGGTACTGAATTATGAGGGGACAAATTATGAAGCAGACATCTGTACCGTTTTGTCTCCTCCAAGAGATAGCTCTTCCCCCACCCAAACTCCATGATTAATATTTTTGTTCACTTATTAAAAATATTGCAAACCCTATGGCTAAGGAGTATATTAGGCTAATGTACAAGCAAAATTCCATTTCTTACAAGCCGTTGCTAAGATTTCCAGCGTAGAGAGTGAGTTAACATAGTATTTCATTCATCAAGCAAATACTGGGTACCTACTAAGTTCCAGGCTCTGTTCTGGCAACTATAGCAATAAACACATCAGGCAGGTCCTTGTTCTCAGACAGTTTATATTCCAGTTGAAAAAGACAGACAGTAAACAAGTAAACAACAGAAACGAGCATGCCATTTGAGATGAAGAATTCAGAGAGGGAAGTAAGGGAAGTGACATTTGAGCTGAGCCTGAATGAAGGGGTGAGGAAGAGGAAAGAGCAAGTTCAGAAGGCCCCTGGGTGACAGACAGGAGGTTGGTGTGCTCTGAAGCAGAGAGGAGGCAGGGCCTGGGTAATGTAGGGCCCTGTAGACCATGGTGAGGAGCTGACTGTTTTGTTCTTAGAGAAATAGATTTTAAGCAGAAGGCAGACATGATCTAATTGATAAGGTCTTACTTGTTCCTATATGGGTAGGGGAGAAAATCAGCAGTAAATAAAGACATAAGGGCGCTCCTGGGTGGCCCAGAGGGGCTGGTGAAACGTGGTCAGATTGGAGTTCTATTTTGAAGGCTGAGCCAACAGGGCTTGTCACTGGGTTGGTATGTACGGCACAGGGCAAAGGGATGGATCAAGGATGACTCTCAGGCTTTGGCCTGAAAAATGGGACAAGTTTTGAGGAAGTGATGTGTTGTATAAGCCAATAAGGAGGACAGGGGAGGCAGAAATTTGGGGGAAGGAATTGTAGCAAATAGAGTTCTGTTTGGACAGGGGAAGTATGAGCTGTTTAAACATCCAAGCTGGGGTGCTAAGGAGTCAGTGGGTACCTGAGCCTGGAGTTGGAGGTAGCAATCAGGCATTTATTTTATTCATTCCTTTTTAGGAGTTTTTAGAAATTTTGGCTCTTATGGAAACTTTCAGTATTTTAGAAACATTTTGTTGCTCAGGCTCTCTTTGATCCTTAAGATTGGAACCTGGAGAACACATTCCCGTGATGAACAGATGGGAGCTCTCAGCAGCCACACCGACTGCACTGTGCTGGGATATTTCTAAATAGTTCTCCAGACGCAGGCAACTGTTTTCCTGAATTCTTTTACACACATGTCCTCTTTATTAAGTCTGATAGAGATCTTATTTTTTATTTATGCTTGCTCTCAGTGGAGTTCAGCACTATAATTAAGGTCTAACAAATTGTTAATCATGTTCACATTTTAAAAAGGCTCTTGAAAGTAGCCCAACCATGAGCATGCTAGGTGTTTGTGTTTGAGTGTCTTGTACGTTAAAGTTGGACCCTACTGTCCCTTTACCACATACAAATGGCCAGTTAGAGTACAGTCATTGTGGATATCAAGTGGGCTATAAATCAGAAGACTACAAAAAAGGGATAGATGATGACTCAGGATGGAAAAACCTGTAAGTCAAAACCCACTTATTTATTATGTTTGGGTACATTTCCCCAGTTGAACTCTCCCTGGCTTGAGCTCTGCTTCCCCCTTTTATTCCAATTTCTTAAGTCAGTTTTGCTCTCTGCTGTCAAAAGCACCTTTCATCCACTCAAGCTAAGACATAGATGTCATTCCTTGAGCTACTGTTCTCTGTAAGTCTTCTTATGTTTTCAATATTTTCTACATTTTGTTCCATTAGCAAGTCTGGTCATTTTTACTTTTTGGGTGAAGATGATTTCCCCTGGACTCACCAGAGTTACCCCTCTTGGAAAGGAGCCTCTGGATTACACTGATTGCATCATTGGCTCCCCTAGGTGATCAAATATCTCCAGATGGTAATGTGCACAGTGCCTGGGCAGTGCAGAAGCCCAAGATGGCAGGACTCTAGGGAGGCTATTCAGATGGGCAGATGCCTGAACATGCTCTGGAAAAACCAGTCTTCTCTCCTCTCTGAAGTTTAATAGCTGTGTGACTGTGAGCAAGTTGCTGAGTTTCTCCAGGTCTCTGTTCCCTCCTCTGTAAAATGGGGACAGTTCTAACCCACCTCTGATATCTGCATTAGTTGAATGAATACCTGTAAAGCACTTAGCAGAGTACCTGGTAAATAAAAGGGACTCAGTAAACTTCAATTCCTTTTCAAACCCCTCTGATTCTCTTCATCAAAAAACAATAACCATGCACTCTGAAAACACATGCTAGGAAATGGCTTTTAGTGCAGACAAGTCACGCTTCAGAAGCAAGCTAGACTGAAAAAGAGAAGGGAAATTGATAACTTTAAGACAAACTGGAGAAACAGAGTGTAGGGGTTCTCAAAGTGTGGTTCCAGGACCAGCAGCTGCATCACCTGGGAACGGGTTGAAATGCAAATTCTCAGAGCTACTGAATCTGAACTCTGGGAGTGGGGCTGGTTAGTCTGGGTTAGTCCAAGTAATTCTGATGCACACTAAAGTTTGAGAACCAAAGGTCTAGGGGGTAAACACAACAGATACTGGATGAGGAATAATGGTACATGTTTCTGCATGTGTATATTTGTACACATACATACCCATGTGTGTACAATATTCGTAATTGCTGAAACTATTAACCATACGTGGTAATATCAGCAGACTGCAGCCAAACTGGTGATTAATTACCCGTTTTTCTTTGGTACTAGCATCTAAATAGAAATACTATATAAGGAGAATGTTTATTTTCAGTGACTTTGCACTAAGTTCATTTTGGGTTTAAAAAATTGATTCATCAACTTTTTTCTTTTTTTATTTTCTAGGAAATTCCACTTACTTGGATGACCATGGACCCCCTCCTAGTAAGGTAAGGTCTTTGTTTGTGGATTAACCCCCCTTTTCCTTTTATCTGTACTTACAGCCTCTGACTGCAATAGCTCCTGGGCCTCCAACAACCCCAGCCAGCTCTCTCCTGGCCCTAAATCATTCACAAGAAATAGTAGATGACAGATGTCAAATTAATCTGTGACTTCTAATGAGGAGGAAGGGAAGAGTACGAAGATAGCCCAGATAACGAGGGAGGAAGAGCCATTATTGAATTAGTGGCTGTAGCTGCCCTGGTATCAGAGCCTTAGACTGACTTCAGACCTTTGGCAGCTTCTCCCGTTTGCTACCTAATTTTCACTCGACTTGACATCGATGCAGGTCCACGATGTGACGGCCACACCCAGCCTCCCCATGCCTGCAGGTCTTGGGGCTACACTCACATCTGTCCCGTTCTCCCTGGCCTGCCTGAGTTGGGCTAGTCCACCTGAGGCCCAGCCAGTACCCTCTCAAGGTTGCCGTGGCCTGGCCTGTGTGCCCACCTTTGTTCTTCCTGTAAGCGGTTTTGCCTGACTTTTAAGGGACAGAATAGTCCATGAGTGTGGTTTCTCTACCACTGTCTACTTTCCTGAGCTCAATGAAAACAAAATGCCAATCTACTGAAAAAATGAGAAAAATAGAATAAAATGATCAATGTATATAAGAAAACACATGCAATGCCAGAGACTATTCTTCATTCTAAACTTATGTCCCTTGTACTTTTTTGACAGCAATTTTTTTTCCCTTGTAGGAAATGATGGGGATAGTTGATTGGTACTTGGGAGGGGTTGTGCTTATTAGCAAAACAGAAAGCTGGCAACCCTGTATCTGTCACTCTTACTTTAAAGAATTTTCTTTCTGCCTGTGAAATCCTAAAGTGAAGATACCAGTGCTCTAGCTCTCCTAATACTTGGTGGTTTTCTTAGTTTTTGACCACTTAAGGTGATGCCTGCAAAGTTCAGTTGTAAGTACATGGTGAGAAGATAATCAACCACCAACCTTAGAGGATTTGGGGAAATTTGCCCCAAAGTCAGTTTAGACCACCACCCTATTTACGAACATGAGCTCTGGAAAAGGTTTCTGGATCCAACACTGGCTCTGCCACTTTCCAGCTGTGGGATATTGGATGAATTACTTAATATTTTGAGCCTCAGTTTCTCGTGTACAAGGTGGAACTAAAAATACTACCACAGCAAAGAACTAAAAGTAGACCTACCATTCAATACAGCAGTCCCACTACTGGGTATCTACCCAAAAGAAAAGAAGTCATTTTATCAAAAAGACACCTGCATTCAAATGTTTATTACAGCACAATTCACGATTGCAAAGATGTGGAATCAGCCCAAATGCCTGTCAATTCATGAGTGGATTAACAGTATACTGTGGAATACTACTCAGCCATAGAAAAGGATAAATTAATGCCTTTTGCAGCTGTTTGGAAGGAATTGGAGACCATTATCCTAAGCAAAGTATCTCAAGAATGGAAAAACAAGCACCACATGTACTTTCTAATGAATTGGAACTAACCAATGAGCACACATGTGCACAGAGGGAAGTAAAACTCATTGGAAATCAAGCAGGGCAGAGTGGGGAGGAGGGAAGGGACAAAAACCTACCTAACAGGTACAGTGAACACCATTCGGGTGATGGGCACACTTATGGCTGTGACTCAAGCATTACAAAAATGATCCATGTAACAAAAACATTTGTACCCCCTTAATATTTTGAAATCATAATAAAAAATACTACCCACAGCACAGGATGCTAAAAGGATTGAATGAGCTGAGGTATGTGACAAGCACTAGGCACTGACCCACCATAAATATTAAATCAATGGTGGCTGGTGTTGCCTAGACTGGGGTAACATTAAGGTTATTGATGAGTGACATGGTAGCATTTATCACAGTCATTGAACGGCTCGACCACTCCATCGCTGCCTGTTTATTGAGTGCCTGTGATACTGCAGGCACTAAAAATAAGAATATGAAACAAAACAACAACAAAAACAGCCTCTGTCCTGGAGGAACAGAAGAATATAGAAGATTATGTGCCCTCTGAAGATAAGGACCATGTCTAACTCATCTCAGTATCCCATTCTTGCATTAGCCTCAATGCACAGAGCCACATCATGACAGTTCATTAAATTTCGCTGAATTAGACCATAGAATCCAGAGCTGGAATCCAAATTAGTTCTCCTGGCTTCTGTCCCAGGTCCTTTCCACTAGGCCAGTATTTTCAGACTTTAGCTTGCATCAGGATTAGCTGGAGACTTATTAAAACACAGATTGCTGGGCCCAGCCCCAGAGCATCTGATTCAGTAGGTTTGGGGTCGGCCATGAGAATCTGCATTTCTAACAAGTTCCCCAGTGAAACTGATGCTGTCTTCTGGAGTCCACATTTGAGAACCTCTGTTCTAAGGGCCGTGAACATAAAGAGAACCATTTCCCTGGAAATTTTCTGTGTTGTTTTCACTATTTAATAGCCTAGAGAGAGTGATATGGCTTATTATATAAAGTTTATTTATTAGTATAATGATGACTCACCATTGTAAGTTTTCTTGTAGTGAAAACATGTTTCCTTTGGTCAATAACCTGCCTAAAAGGAAAATTTGGGGGGTGGGGGAGGAGGGAAGAAGAATGGTACAGATGACCTGTTAGGTTTCCTCGCCTGTGACTGTTCTTGCCTCCCAAGTGGGGGCCAGGTGAAGCTCTCCCCAGCCCCTGCCCTGATCTTGGGAAGGGGATTAGGTGGCTCTGTCTGTGGGACCCATCGGCTGTTTTTGTCAGTGGCTTTGTGGGATATTACTTTGGGTTCCAGGCTTGATAAACAGGGTTTTACCTGGTTGGAAGATGCAGGCCCACTTTATATGAACTGGCCTTTTTGAACTTTTTCCCTGGTGGCCAGCCTGGGCCACCTCTTTAGTCTACCTGCTGCCCTTGCTGTGGCCAAGTTGGCCATCCTGCCTGCCTTTTTGCTAGTATTGTCAGTGCCTAGATTAGCTGTTTCCTGGGCTCACTCCCGTTTCTTCAGTAGCATGTTCCCTAGCTGTGCCTCTTCCCCCCGCCCCTGCACTCTGGGCTTCAATCTCCCTTCCCCCCTGCCCCAAACTAAAGCTCCCTGTGCCACACAAAAATGGTCGGGTTATAGCAGATTATTTTAGACAACTTTCCGAGGAAATCCAGTTTTATAAACTCTTTCCCAAGTTTGAAAATTGTGAATGTAATCTCTTTAAATCAGCAGAAGTTTATATAACACAGAATCTTTTGCTTTAACTGTATTTTCATTATCTACAACTGGAGTATCAAAAACACTCTTGATTTTCTAAGCAGTAGACATAATAATAAGAAGCATATAAAAATGGGTAAAAATAATATTGGTGTGTTAACATCTTTTCATCCTTGCGTGTTGCTTCTGGCAGGATAGAAATGAATCCCAGAAGTAATGAGGTCAGACTTCCGGGTGAAAGTCCCTTGAGTGTCCCCTGAGGTGGGGCCTCACTTATTTAGGTCTACAGACCCCTGGCTTATCCAGGGACATGGGGGCCTCCCGAGGATAAGGACTCACACATGTCTGACCTCTGGAGTGAACCCCCAGCCTGGCAGGGGAAAGCAAGACTTGAGTCCAGACCCATATTTTTCATATTTGTTTAGCACTCAGAAATAATTTTTCGATGCCAAGACTGAAAGAGTTGTGATCTAGATAAAATAAGATTTTTAAACCCTGAAAATATACTGAGTTTACAGGCGAGTCCTCGTTTTATTAAAAGTTCAATTTCACAAGTTTCACATTCCACAAGTAATAGCCATTTAGGGAATGGGGTGTGCCACACAGAGCATACTGGACCCAGGCCTTCATTCTCTCCAGCGTTCTCATAAGCAAAAGGCAAATGCCTCTGATTTTCATTTGAACCTTACAGCTCATCCCAGTTTTTAAGCTAAGCCATTATTTAAAGGTAGATGTTAATATTTTCTTTTTATTACTTTTTATTACTACTTTGTGTGTTCACAGAATGCAGTGGTTTAAGGTTAGAGCTCTACTAAGAATGACCGTATAGATCTTTAGCTAATGAATAGAAAGATATTCTTGAGTACAAAAACAACACAAAAAATTATGATAGCCCTTTCTGTAAAATTGTATGTGTGTGTGTGTATGTCTGCAGAGAAAGGCCTGGAAGGATAATAGTGTTTTCTCTGGATGGTGAGACCCTTTTCCTTATACTTTTCTGTATAATTTGAATTCATTAAGTAATGCATACTCAATCTAAAATTTAGAAAAAAGTGTCCTAGTGTAAGAGAAGATTAAAGTTGAGTTTCAAAGGCTACAGTGCTCTGGCCTCTGCAGCAGCATCTGCAGTGTCCACAGACCCTGCCCCAAGCAGCCCGACCTCTGAGGGGTGGGTCTTCCCCTTCTTGGCTCCACTTCACATGGAACATGGGTACCTGGTGTGAGCAGTAGGCATCAGCAATGATAAGTTCTGTTGGTAATAAACAGGATGTGGCTATCATTTCACATATATTAGATTTCCAAATCCAATAGATAATGAGAACTGTTCCAAGTATCTCAAGGATAATAAAATCACTATCTATAGCTGATATTGTATTTATCTTTTCCTGTGTGCCAAGCACTATGCTAAGCACTTTGCATGCAAAATTTAATCTCTGTAAAACTCTATACAAGAGGAAGTAATTTTTTTAATCCTTATTTTACAGATGAGGGGACTGGATCTTAGAAAGGCTGACTAACTTGCCAAAGGTTATACACTAAGCATTGGACTTGGGATTCCAGCTCAGGGCTGTGTAGTTCCAGGGCCTATGCTTTTAGCCATTTCAAGTAATTTAATTAGAAATACAATAACTTTTACCTTATTTCTGGGGTTTTACACTTTTAAATAAACTATTTATTTGATTAGTTGATTAGTACAATACCCAAATTTTAACCTTCAGTATACCAGAAAAAAATAGTCATCACCATTTACCATTTGGGTTCAAAGGACACTTACTTTTTGTTTTTATCAATCTAGTGAATTTTTTTTACTTCTCCTTTATCTGTTTTCTTCTGATCACCTTTTTATTATATACACCTATCTTCAGAAACTGACCATTTTCAAACTGTATGTAAAGTAAAAATTTTGGTGATCAAACATCACAAAAGGTGAAGGAAAATTGTCCCACATTCATTTAGCAAAACAGGATGGTCCAGGTTCTTTTCACAAAATATCATTTGAGGAGGTTCTTCCTCTTGAATGACTGTGTAAGAATTGCATATTTTCTTTTTGTCCTTAGAAATATCTTGTTCACTCATCGATTCTTCAGTTTAAGAGAACTAATCTAGGATGTCATCATCTGAGAGTCGTTGTCTGAGGTTTCAGACATTGATTCCGTGATCAATGTCACCATCGTCTGTAGTGTATTAAGTACTGGTATCTGACTCTTGCATTCGTCTCTGATTCCTCTAATGCTTGTGAAACCTTTCCCTCTGGCAGTTTTCTTCTCTATGTCATTACAGGCAGGAATGAAAAATTCTAAATTTCCCACTCTATTCAATGAAAGTTAAAAGCAAACTACAAAGATGGTATCTCCAGTCTTCTTTTATATCTTCCAAAATGATGCAATACTTTGGGTAATGTAATAGGAAATATGAAGGGTGATGCAAATTGTGACAGTTTATTTCACTAATAATTCATTCCCCTAGGTCTACACTGTTTAATACAATATCTCTTAGGCTCATGTAGCTATTTGAATTGAAATTAATTAAAATTAAAAAAATAAAAATTCAGTGTCTTGGTTGCACTAGCCACATTTCATATTCTCTGTAGCCTCATGCTGCTGGTGGCTACTGTATCGGACAACACAGAATAGAACATTTTGATCATCACTGAACATTCTATTGAATGGCAGTGTTCTAAGCCATTCCATCATTCTTTCATTTGTATATAACTTAAGTCTTTTTACAGCACATTTGGGAATAATTTGATGCATAATTGATGGGTAATTATTCCTAGGATGATGAAATAGCAATATGTTTCAAAATATAGAAGAAATAAAATCACTAAGATTCTGTAATGGAGCTTAGATTTTTTTAGAGGTGCTTCTGGACCCATATGGTAATTGCAAAGTAGAATGAGTTTTATTCTCTTTATTTAAAAAAGTATATTTTCTCTTTTAATTTGGAACATATCTAAGAAAGAATTAAATCATAAAATATTAATCCATGTGAATAGTTAGAACTGCTCCAAAAACCCTAAAAAACTAAAATTAAGCCCAGTGGATCCTGATGATATATTGAGGGTTAAGATGTGTTACTACATTTGTATACAAAAGCACTTTTATATGTAAAATAATACTTATTATTTTTGCATATAAAGTATTAGTATTAAAAATTCCATTTTAAAGTGAGTTTATTAGAAGAGGGCTTACAATTTATTATGCTGAGCAAGGAATCTCCAAATGAATGAGAATCAGTAATACTAATTGAGATAATATTTGCACAGCACCTAGCAGTGTCTGGTAATGAACCATTGTTAATATAGGTCAGTCCTTCTTACCCACACCTCAGAAGCTAAATTCCCTTTAGTACAAATTAATTGTTGAATTCCTGCTTAGTCCAAGGGATCAGGAAGACACAAAAAAAGTTGAAGATAGCCTCTTTCATCCAATAGCTTATAATCTAGTTGCATTGTGAGGTCTGATGGAATCAGAGACCATGACAGCATATAGTTCTATTGTTGATATTTTAAGTCTAAATGACCCTCTGCAGATAAACATTCATTCATTCAAGCATTTACTCTGCACCAAATTTGTGTTAGGCTCTGTGCTAGGTGCTGAGATTTATAAGGCTGCACGAGGCATAGTCCCTACCCTCTAGGAGTTTTGAGTCTGGTGAAAAGGGCAGGCTAGTAAACAGGTCCATACAATACACTAAGTGGGCTGCTGTGACAAGGATGAACACTGAACATAGGAGGCTCAACCTGACCTCTGCTCCAGGTGGGAGTCCTGAAGGTTGAGTAGGAGGAACCAACTAGGTCAAAGAGTCTGGTATGGAGGGGATGAGGAGGGCTGGGCCACCCCACTGGGGTTTGAAGAGCGGTGGGTGGAAAATGGGGATATGAACTGCTTTGAGGAGCTTGGATTTAACAGGAAAGAGAGAAAAAATGATAGTGTAGGTGATGGGGACCATGTCTGCATAATTGTAGAGTAGGAAAAATTGTAGAGTAGGAAAGGAGTGATTAGTCACAAATCTAATTTTGAATGGTATTATGGATTGGATTGTGCCCTCTCCCAAAGATATGTTGAATCCTAACCCCAGAACCTTTGAATGTGATCTTATTTGTAAATAGGCTCTTTGCAGATGTAATAACATTAAGAAGAGGTCATACTGGAATAAGGTGGACTCTAAATCCAATATGACTCATGTCTTTACAAGAAGAGGGAAATTTGGGCACAGAGACAGAAACACACAGGGAGAATGCCGTATGGACCACAGAGGCAGATTGGAGTTGTGCTGCCATAAACCAGGGTGCACCAAGGATTATTGGCAGCCACCAGAACCTAGGAGAAAGGCGTGGAGCCAATTCACCCTCTGAGCCAGACCTGTGGACACCTTGATTTCAGACTTCTGGCCTCCTGAACTGCGACAGAATACATTTCTGTTGTTTTAATCTACCAAATTTGTGGTACTTTGTTATGGCAGCCCTAGAAAGTGATACAAATGGGTTGAGTTTAATATCTTCAATTACCAGAGTAGCATTAAGTGTTATGCCCTGCTAGGCATTATTTGGTTTGATTTAGTAAACACTGAAACCATTTTTAGAAGCCTATCATTAGGATAATTTATGTGCATTTTCTTTTTTTCTTTTCAACACTCAATACTATTCAGGTTTTTCCCCCAACCTTCCTTCTTCACTTTTCCTCATAATCCTCATGTTTTAGCTGTTACTATCCCCAACATTCTCTCCAGTTTCTTCTCCTTAACATTCATTCCTACTGTTCAAATTGTCTTGCTTTATATCCAAAGATCATATTGTATTATGTATTATTTTACTCAGAAAAGGACCTCAGCAGCAATTCATTTAAAAGAAAGTTACTGAAGGGAGATGTCCTGTTGCCACAGGACAAGCGACCATGAGGGCAAGAAAAACAGTAACGAAATCTGTTGCCTTTTAAAACACATGTCTCTGTTTCTGCAGAAGACGTCTTAGCCCAACATTTGACAATACTACCACCCAGTCCCTGAGAACGATTGCATTTTTGTTTCTGTTTTGTTTTTTCCCTTTCAAGAACTCCTTTAAACGTGGAGACACAGTAGCAGAACGATGTTTTAATGTTCTGTAGTAAAGAAACCAAGATTTCCTTTCCTTGCTTTGAGCTTAAAGAGGAAAATCCAAATGTCTAGTAATCACATAGGTAAATTACTTAGGGAAGTTATTGGGAGTACAATTACTTTCAGATTACTTGGCCAAGCATCGAACTTAGAGAAGATTTCTGGATCCAAAAATCCCCATTTCCCTGAGGACAGATTGCTGGATTTTGTGTGCATACACAGGCTCCTTTGGTCAGAGTCCCTTTTACTTGGAAGAGGAGGGCTGAGATTCAAGAGAAAAATGGATTTCTTGTTTCTATCCCCCAAAACCTCAAAACCTATTTTTCGGGATACAGATGTGGGGCCATCCACCTTGTTTTCTTCCTGTCTGTGAGGGCCTGCAGGAAGCAAATAAATCTCTGGCACAGGATTGGGTTGTGTGCAGGGCCACCCTGTCTAGCATACTTCCTGGAGCCTTTGCTGGTACCAGGGTGCTCCTGGCTTTACGGCTCCTTTTCATCCTGCTGCACATAACATTGAGGTGGTAGAGACCCACATTGTCTGATTTTCTTTGAAAAACAAAGTACTGGCGTTCTCAAGAAATTTATGATACCTTCTTATTTTTGTCTAAAGGCTTGAAATGAAGGTTCTTTATTTTTTTATTTTAAAATTATTTTTTATTTAATTATTTTAAATTGTGAAATATTCCAAACACAAAAAAACGAGTGAGACTAATAAAATATATACTTGAAAATATATACTCGGTATACCCAATGTACTTATCCCTTAGATTGAAGCATGGTACTGTGTTAATATTCGTTCTTGGTGCCTGGGAGCCTGAGGAGTGTGGATTTTAGAATCAGAACTTAGTTCAAAGACTAGCCATGTGACTGGGTATCCTAGTTAACCTAGAATAAGTACTTCACCTCCTCAAACTTCAATTTTCTATTTCTAAAAGAGGATAGTAATGCCTGCCTCTTAGGGTTCTGAGGTTGAAATGGGATACATGGAATGTACTTAGCATGATGCCAGACACACACACAGTGAGCACCAGCCATGGGTCCTTGCTGCTGTAGCGGTTTCCTTGATACGGCTTTTTACAGATTCTGCTATAACGTAGAGTAAGCCTTTACAGTTTGCTATAACTTAAAGTGCTCCCAACCCTCCACTCCCACCCACCACCCCATTTTCTTTGTATTTTTAAAAGCAACTACATACCAGTTGGCATACCAGATACCAGTCTCCTGACTTATTAGAACGTCGTAGGTCTCGTGGTTTTCCCTCTTCCTTTTCCTTTGGGCTAGTTCAGCACACCGAGCAAGGCCTTCCACAGTCCCTTGCCATTTTGTTTTCTTAAGTATATAGTGTTCTCTGTGTCCAAACCTGACTTTGCCCAAAGTCCTTTTTTTAAAAAAAATCTTACAAAAGTGAAGCTGCCTTTCATTTTATGGAAGAATCAATTGCACTGGGTAATAGATTTGTATTTAATGATTCATGATAAATATATCAGGTTTAGAGAAAGGGAGAACTAGCAAGACAGAAGGAAGCTTGGAGTTTGGAATCAGTTCCACTCTGATGAGCATGACCTTGAAGGAGTTCCTTCCACCCTTTCATTTTTTTGATCATTGCAAGCGATAGGAATATTAATGACTTGAATATTTTATTTTTAAATAATTCTAAGAGCTTCTGCGTGTGTGCTATAAAGAACTTTATGCTTTGACATTTTGTTGAAGATGGGTGATTAATAGCTTAGAAGGTAAAAGAAAGGGAAACAAATCAACGTTACATAATAAGGTTATTGTTTTTTATCCCAAAGTCGCTGTATTTTCACTTCACTGTTTACACTCATCCCAGTTCTTAAATACATGGAAGTGTTTGGCCCAGCTAGCTGCCTGCTGAGATTTCAACTTTCAGTGGAGATCTCTGTCCAAGTTCAGACACAGTACTTCTAAATTTATCAATTTTATGAGCATGTAATATGTCTACTCTTGCCCAAGAAGAGCATAATGAATCCATTTCTTCCTCAACAAATGTTTAGTGCTATTAAGCACATCTTCCACTTTTTTTTAATTAAAAAAATTCTGTGAAGCCACAGGTTTAAAAATATGTGGTTTATATAATTGTTCTTTTTAGAATCTTCCTTACCCCACTCCCCAAGGGCCAGTTGTCATCGATAAGATGTTCTCCAAACCATAACCAAACCAACACCAGTACAATCATGGACTCAACTGGTTATTGGGATTGGACTGTCTTTAACAAAAACAAAGGGCTTTAAATGAAGCATGAAATTTTAAAATTGCACATTGTTGTTGGAAAGCATATTTAATCAAGAAATTGCTTTAGTGAATTAAGAAAACCCGTGCCACCATTCTTCGGCAGAGAAACAGTTGCCTGAGGGTTCTCAAGGTTGTAGTAACTTAATCATTTTAGCAGCTCCCAATGTAGTTCTCTGATTTTTTTCTTAGTTATTTCTTCTGTGACCATATAATCAATTTTTTTGTTTTTAAAATTTATACATGCTATTTTGTTTTAATTGGGAAAGTATCGAAAATTATAGAATAGCAGGAAAAAATAATCATCCAAATTGCCACCACACAGGGACAACCAAAATGAATAATTTTTCACAATCCTGTCCAGTCTTTATAGTGTGTTAAGAATATTCAAGCCTTATGTGTCATTTGTTGCAAATATTTTGTCAGTCCCTATATGTTTAATCAAAGTTGTGCATGCACAGAGTTTAAAGAACCAAATGGCTCATTGGCTTGTTATGAAAAACAGAGGCCCCTGACTATGCCCTCCACCTCTCGTCCTGCTCTGCAGAAACAGTTATTTTAAACTCTTTTAACTGGTTCTTTGGTATTAACTCTCATATCTCTGTATAACCTGCTTATGTTGCTATTTCTTGGTTTTACTAAGCTTTAGGTATTGTCTATTGACGTCCTTCTGTGGAAGAGAAGGATTTGGCTCTTCCACAGCAGCCAACACACCCCACTGCCCCCAGCACCTTTCCTGGGCCCCCATCCTCCTAACATGGGTGTACGTTATTGGGGCTACATCAATATCCAGTGTTTTTTAAAAATTTCAATAGATTTAGGGGGTGCAAGTGTTTTTTGTTACATGGATGAGTTGTATGATGCTGCAGTCAGAGCCTTCAGTGGACCTGTCACCGGAATAGAGTACATTATACCCAAAAAGTAGATTTTTATCACTCTCTTCCCTCCCATCCTCCTACTTTCTTAGTTTTCAATGTCCATTACACCACTTTATGACCATATATACCCCTTGTTTAGCTCTGACTTATAAGTGAGAACATGTGGCATCTGTTTTTCCGTTCCTGAGATACTTCACTTAGGATAAAGGTCTCCAGTTCCACCCAAGTTGCTGCAAAAGACATTAAGACATTATTTCATTCCTTTTTATGTCTGAGTAGTACTCCACGGGGTATATATACCACATTTTCTTTCTCCACTCATCAGTTGATGGGCACTTAGGTTGATTCCCTATCTTTGCAATTGTGAATTGTGCTGTGATAAACATATGAGTGCAGGTGTCTTTTTGATATAATGACTTCTTTTCCTTTGGGTAGTGGGATTGCTGGATCTAATGGTAGGTCTACTTTGAGTTCTTTCAGGAACCTCCAAACTGTTTTCCTTAAAGGTTGTGCAAGTTTATATGCCCACCAAGCGTTCCCTTTCCACCACGTCTGCACCAACATCTATTGTTTTTTGACTTTTTAATAATGGCTATTCTGACAGGAGTAAGGTGGTATTTCATTGTGGTTTTAATTTGCATTTCCCTGATGATTAGTGATGTTGAACATTTTTCCATGTTTGTTGGCCATTTGTCTATCTTCTTTTGAAAAAAATCTGTTCATGTCTTTTGCCTACTTTTTGATGGAGTTATTTGTTTTTTTCTAGCTGATTTGTTTGAATTCTTTGTAGATTCTGGATATTAGCTTTGTCAGATATACAGTTTGTGACTATTTTCTCCCATTCTGTAGGTTGTCTATTTATTCTGTTGATTATTTCCTTTGCTATGCAGAAACTTTTTAGTTTAATTAAGTTCTATTTATTTATATTTGTTGTTGCTTTATTTGCTTTTAGGGCCTTAGTCATAAATTCTTCACCTAGGTCAATGTCCAGAAGAGTTTTCCCTACCTTTTCTTCTAGAATTTTTATGGTTTCAGGTCTTACATTTAAGTCTTTAATCCATCTTGAGTTAATTTTTGTGAGAGAATAGGGATCTGGTTTCCTTCTTTTGCATGTGGCTGTCCAGTTTTCCTAGCACCATTTATTGAATAGGGCATCCTTTCCCCAGTGTATGTTTTTGTCTGCTTTGTCAAAAATCAGTTGGTTGTAGCCATATGGATTTATTTCTGGGTTCCCTATTCTGTTCCATTGGTCTATGTGCTGTTTTGGTTATTGTAGTCTTATAGTATAATTTGAAGTCAGGTAATGTGATGCCTCCAGATTTGTTCTTTTTGGTTAGGATTGCTTTGGCTATTCAGGCTCTTTTTTGGTTCCATATGAAGTTTAGGATTATTTTTCCTAGATCTGTGAAAAATGATGTTGGTATTTTGCTGGGTATTGCATTGAATCTATAAATCACTTTGGGCAGTATGGACATTTTAACAATGTTGATTCTTCCAATCCATGAGCGTGGGATGTTTTTCCATTTGTTTGTGTCATCTGTGATTTCTTTTGTCAGTGTTTTGTAGTTCTCTTTGTAGAGATCTTTTACCTCCTTGGTTAAGTATATTCCTAGGTATTTTATTTTCTTTGCAGCTATTGTCAATGGTATTGAGTTCTTGATTTGACTCTCAGCTTGACTGTTGTTAATATATAGAAATGCTAATGATTTTTGTACATTAATATTATAACCTGAAACTTTATGAATTTATTTATCAATTCTAGGAACCTTTTGGTGGAGTCTTTAGTGTTTTCTAGATATAAGATTATATCATCAGCAAACAGGGGTGGTTTGACCTCTTCTTTCCCAATTCAAATGCCCTTTATTTCTTTCTTTTGCCTGATCGTTCTGGCTAGGAATTCCAGTACAATGTTGAATAGAAGTGGTGACAGCGGGCATCCTTGTCTTGTTCTGGTTCATGGGGGAAATGCTTTCAGCTTTTCCCTATTCGATATGATGTTGGCTGTAGGTTTGTCATATATGGCTTTTATATTTTTGAGGTATGTTCCTTCTATGCCTAGTTTGTTGAGGGTTTTTATCATAAAGGAGTGCTGGATTTTACTGACTGCTTTTTCTGCATCTATTGAGATGATCATATGGTTTTCATTTTTAATTCTGTTTATGTGGTGAATCACATTTATTGATTTGTGTATGTTGAACATCCTTGCATCCCTGGGATGAAATCCACTTGATCATGGTGAATTATCTTTTTGATGTGCTGTTGGATTTCGTTTGCTAGTATTTTGTTGAGAAGTACCCATTGTTTTTATTGTTGAGACTAGGTAAATAATGGTGACAGCTGAGCCATTGCGATTATGTTTGTTTTCTTGCTCAGCTTTTCTTTTCTTTACAACAAAATAATTGTTTGTCTTGTTTTGTAGATTTATTTTCATACTTTTCTATGATCCCCAATTTTTCCTTAGACTCTTCTCCAGTGATGTAAATCTGCCCTCAGTACCTTCACACACATGAGGTGCTCTATCAATGCCAAGTTGATGAAGTCTCTCTTGGGGCCTCTCACCTGCCTCCATCTGACCTGGCTGCTCACTCAGCCTCCCCCTCAGGTGTGTCTTGAGGTCTCGCTTCACTCTCTTCTGTGTTTGCTCCCATTTCCTGCATAACCATGTTATAGTTGTTTCCTTTTGCTGCTGTAACAAATCACCACAAACTTAGTGGCTTAAAACAATGCAAGTTTATTGTCTCACAATTCTGGAGGTCAGCAGTCTGAAGTGGGTCTCACTGGGTTAAAATCAAGGAGTCAGCAGGGCTGTGTTCCTTCTGGAAGCTCTAGGAGCATATCCATTTTCTTGACTTTTCTGGCTTCTAGAGGCCACCAGCATTCCTTGGCTGGTGGCCCCTTTCTCTATCTTCAAAGCCAGTACTGTCACCTCTTCAAATCTCTGACTCTCCTCTCTCCCTCTTTAATTTTATAAGGCCCCTTTGATTGAATTGGGCCCACCTGGGTAATGCAGACTGATCTCCCCATCTCCGGATCCTTAACTGAATCACATCTGCAAAGTCCTTTTTGCCACATAAGGCAACATGGTCACAGAATCTGGGGATTGGGACATGGACATCTTTTGGGGGCCCTTATTCACCGTGTGTGCATATCTTTCCCTTTCCTCAGCCTCCAGTAGCTTCTTGAGAAAAGATGCATGGGATGGAAGTTTTCTGAAATCTTGCATTTTTGACAATATCTTTATTTTATCCTTGATTGATAGTTTGACAGGATATAGGGTTCCAGATTGGAAATCTTTATTAATCAAGATAGACTAGGGTGATACAATTATGATAGACTCCAAAATCTCAGTGGCTTTAAACATGAGAGTTTATTTCTTGCTTATATAAGACCTGCTCTGGGTGCAATGGCTCTTAGGGAAGCTCCCTTCAGCAGCTAGTACGGGGATCCAGGCTGTTTCCATCTTGTTGCTTCACCATCTGAACACTGGACATCCACGTTACTGTGGCAGAACAGAGAGGAACTATAGGGGCACGTACTGACTTTTCATTCCTTCAGCCTGGAAGTGACCCATGTCACTTCTGTGAGTAGTCCATTGGCCTACTCACAGAAGATTTTATCTCACATTAGATTTTATCTGAAAATCTAATCTGTACCCATGGAAGATTCTTATTCCTAATGTTCTCAAATTTTACAATTTTGTGCCTAGTGTGTGTCAGTTTTCATGTACTAGTCCAGATACTTGGTGGACCTTTCAATCTGGAAACAGATACCCTGTTCTGGGAAATTTTTTTAATTTTTTTTTTTCATTGATGATTTCTTCCCCTGAATTTTCATTTTCTGTCATTCTGGACCTCCTCTTATTTGGATTTTGGACCTCCAAGAGTAGTTGTCTGTATTTCTTGGTTCTGTTCCTTTTACTTTTCTTTTCTTTGTCTTTTTGTGCCACTATCTGGAAGAGTTTCTCAACTTTGTGTCCCAACCCTTCTGTTGAGTTTCTTCCTTGCTGTTCTCATATGTTTAATTTATAGGAGTTTTATGTTATTATTGTTCTCTGAATATTCTTTATTATAGCATTCTTTGGTTCCATAGAGAGCCTTTGCATTTCTTATAAAAGATTATTTCTAGGTATTTTATTATTTTGGGGGTTGCTATTCTGAATGGGATATTTTTCCACTATATTTTAAATTGATTGTTTTTAATATTTAAGAATTATTGACTTTCATATATAATATAATGTCCTGTTACTGAACTTTTTATTTATTTCAGTAATTTTGAACTGTTTTTCTTTCCTTTTTCTTCATAAAGAATCACATAATTGACAAACCACATTCATTTTGTCTCTCTTTATCTAATTCTGTTTCAAGTTTTATAGCATTATGCAGAATAATATTAAGTAATGTAAAGTCCATGGTGGGGGAGTGTGTGTTAATTATAATCATATCCCCTACATTTAGAACATGTAACTGGCCCATTTATTTGATAATAAATATTTGTCAAATGAGTGAATGATGGCCATAGATAGTATCTTTGTTTTGCTTGAAGTTTTAATATTAATACTACAAATGTTTTATCACTGAGTGTAATTTTGACTTTTAGTTTAAGATACATATTCTTTATCATGTTAACGAAATATTACTTTTTCGTATTCTGAAAGTATACAGTTATTTGAAGGGATATGTTTCCTTTGTGGCCTGTGATCTTGCACTTAGGAATGTGTATTGAGTTAGCTTACTTCACTTAAAAATTAATGGGGACAGACAGGTTGATAAGTGTGAACAGACACTATTTATCAATGTGTGATTTGTCTTAACATCTTTACTAGTGACCTGGAACAGGAAATGCTCAGAAAAATCTCTGAGTTTGCAGGTGACTCTAATCTTTTTTTTTTTTTGGTAGTACTAAACCACATATTAAGCTTAGTGTCCCTGTCAGCTGTCACCTAGGGGCTTCCACCCAGTATAATACTGCAGCCCAAAGAGGCTATCAAAGCACTGGGCATCCCCAAGCAGAGAACATAGCTGTGTCTTATGCAGGCTGTGATTCATCTAAATCTGAAAGATTATGTGCAGTTTTAGTCAACAAAGACCAGGAGAGGCATAATTGGCTGGAGAACGTCAGAAACTAATAACTAGAATGATCTTGGGCAGTAGAAGGAAAGGCTAAATTAATTAGGATTCTTGTCAGGAAAGACATTGGTTCAGGAAAGTGATCAAAGTCTATAAAACCAGAAGGAGTGTTTTTGAGGTGAACAAAAAACTCTTCACAAAGGCCTTGAACACATCTCTGGTCTGAAATTAAATTGACCCAATGTCCCTCAAATCTTAAATACGATATATCAAAGACGAATTGAAGGATGTTTTGCTTCTTATGGTAGATAGTAAACAGCTGGACTTCATTTGCCCAAATGACAGTGCAGGCCAAATCTATAAATCAGTCCCTACATAAGGTGATATATATTCATGGATGACAAATCCACAATGGATTAGGAAAAGAACAAGGTTGTTTGGAGGGATAGCCTAATGTTTCATTGTTGATCTTGAATCCAATAAGATCATTCTTATTTTATAAATGTAAAATGAAAATTCTTTTTTCCCAATAAGAATATTGTTTAGTGGTTATTGACTCTTATTTACAATTTAGTATTTATTGATGATTCTCTCCAAAGCATTTGCTAGACTGCTCCCGTTCAGATTACTCATCTTGTAGGGCTTTGCGTGAATCCTCTGCCTTCTGCAGCTGCCCTGGCCAAAAGCTCAGTCATGGGAAGACTTCAGAACCAGGAGTGTGAAGATCTGGGTCCAAGCCCTGGCTCCTGCTCTTACTAGTTCTTAGACCTGGCAAAGCCAAATACTCTTTCTAAGTTTTGTTTTTCTCATTGATAAAATGGGAAGTAATGATTTCTCTGTATTCTTCATATTCATGTTTTTGTGAAAAGGAAGTCAAGTTAACATTTGTAGAAATGCTTTGGGAGCCGTGAGGTGCTGGCTGTGTTCCTGGTGGGGGATGATGGAGTGGCCTGCTTCCCGAAGCT
Organism: Daubentonia madagascariensis; assembly: GCA_023783475.1. NCBI lineage: Eukaryota > Metazoa > Chordata > Mammalia > Primates > Daubentoniidae > Daubentonia > Daubentonia madagascariensis. Next base: position 18,179,504 of record JAKFHU010001815.1, on the reverse strand, counting down.
CTGAGTCCCCGGGGAGCTGCCTCTCTCTTCCCAGGTCCCTGACACCCTGCAGCGCCCCGTGTGGCCTGCTGCTCTGGAGAGCTGGCCTGACTGTGTGGAGCTTCAGGGCTTCTTTGCCCCTGTAAGCCTAAAACTAGCAGAAGGTGGGCTGTGTAGAGACCCTGGCACTTGTCTTCTAGACTCATACCCTCATCTTGAACTTGAGCTCCCACCACCCCCTCCCCAACCCCATGGTGAGAAGATACAGGAAGGGAATAGTAGCTTTCTCTCCCTAAGCCCCAGAGCAGAGCAAAACCAACTCTGCCTTTCCCTCGAGCCCTACCTAGATTCCCTCCTGGCTTCCTTCCCCGCACCCCTTAGTAGGGGACACAAGAGAAAAATGAGCAATGTGAAGCAGACCAACAACAGGAAGAGAGCCAGGGAAGGAGCCCAGTGGAAAACAACTTTAAACACCTTTGTACGGTCCCTTGAGAGTGTCATTCCCTGCCACCAGGGCTTAATTTTGTCCTTGAGGAAAACATGACCATAGGACTCCCCTCCTCCAAGAAGGTAGCCTTGAGCTCCTGTTAGAGATCATAGTGTGCAAAACTACAAAGTACTAAAAATGTCACTTCTGCTCATAATATTCTCCTATAACAATAGCTGGCACACGTCACTCTACATTGTACTGTTACCAGTATGTATGTATTTTTATCTCTGCAACTATATTGTAATTCCTTAAGGGCATGGAACATGTTTTATACATCTTTTTTGGCTTAATGGATATGTGCTAATTATATGTACCTGGAGGAATCCTTTCATCTGGCAGTCAGAGGGATCCAAAGTGAGCTAGCTTGGTGCTGTAGGACACGGAGCATCAGAGATGATCTGGGGAGGTGGGCGCCTCTCGCCGAGAGCCACATCTCTCCCTGACTTTGATCGTCATGCCTCTCCCATTTCTTTCTTCCTCTTCAAAACCAGATGCCTTCTTTCCCCTGGCCAAAAAGAATATGCCATTGAAGTGGTATGTCAGGGCATTAATAATGGGAAATGTGCAGAGTGTAGTTTTATGAGGATTGCGGGTCCTTTGATTCAGAATATGATTCTGTGCTACAATTTAACTGCCTCATGGGTAAATATGTCAAAATAGGCAAAACTAAACTGATCCGGGCTTGCCATCTGTCCACTTAACAGACAAGGTATGAGGGTTATCCAGTTGATGTTTCTAAAATTCCAAATTTGTTCAGAAACAGGATGGTCACTGAGGAAGGATGCTGTTAGCATGATCGCCATTGTAGTATCATAGTTGAGAGCTCAACTTCTAGAGTTTAGTGAACCTGCATTCAGATTAAAACTCTGCCTCTTACTAACTGTGATTTGGGACAGATTTCTGAATTTCTGCTATCCTCCGTCTCCTCATCTATAAATGATCCTACTTGATAGGGCTGTTGAGAGGATTAATTGAAAGGAACCATATAAAATTCTTAGCACAGGCCTAGTCTATCCTGGATTAATGAATATCAAGTCAGTTGTTGGCATGGTGTGAGTTAGTCGTTTTGGAGTGCACGCATCTGTGTGTGCAGATATAAAGGGAAATTTCTGAGAATTATAGCAATAAACAGAGTTTGAGTTTCACAGGCCTTCCAAAGTATGTGCTCTGACCTGTGATGGTGTCATTTTAAGTTATTCTAAATTGGTTAACCACAGATGGGATTAAAGCAAGAGTAATAAATATATTTTATTACAATAAGACAACAGACTTTCTTCAGTATACACACAATAAATAATGTATTAGAGAAAAATCTCTGTGGTTGGTAGAGTTGATATTTTCATTCATACTCACTCTGGTCAGTAGTAGAATTGATGCTATTTTAGTATACTTTTAAACTACGATTATCCAAGTGAAATAAAAAACAGTTGTTTATTGAAAAGTACTACATTTAAGATTAGAAACTTAGTATATTGCAGACCATAGTTGGGGGATCACTCTGAATTATGTCCCACAAGGAAATACCATTCTAGCTGCTTTATAGGGGTATATGTATATTAAGTATAACCCCAGATCTCAGGGACCATAAGTTGTGAGGATACCACAACACATAAAGGGAAAGTGCACTTTAAATGGACCCTACTCATTTGAAGTCTATGATAATTCAGAAAGGAGATAGGTCAACATGGGCCTTTTTCTCTAAAAAGATCAAGAATATAAGATTGTCAAAACAATTAAATTACAAAAGAGAACTACCTCATTTTGACGACCTCTTAGTGTGAAGAGAAAAAAGTGACCAGTTTATTTAAGACCTTCAGTTGTTTCTTTGATTTATTTAGCATTGGCTCAGGTACGAGTTGCAGGGTATGAAAATCCCTAATGCAGAGAATGTTCTGCAACTCTGCAGTACATGTAGAGCCCTAGAATGGAAAAGTGCTAACAAATTTCATGACCTAACTTATATTCCCTAATGCCACTAATTGATGAATTGTGTTTTACAGGGTCCTGATCTGAATTGCTAATATTTATAGATATTATTTTAACAACTGTCCATTTGTAATATCTGCCAAAGCCTTTTAGGGTCATGTTTTAACTAAGTGTGATTGTATATGTTTTGCAGTATTTGGCTCAAGTCAGATCAATTTTAAATCTGCCAGGAAAGTTTCTTTTAACTAGTTTTTATTCCTAACAAAAATGTGCTCTTGTTACTAAATATTTTTAGTAGATATATATAACACATTTTTAATCAATGTTTCATCTAATCCAAAATGTAAACAATTACTTGGTTACTTTTATGTACTCAAAGTCAATTAGTATTTAGTGACATCTCCAAGAGAAAAATCATTTTCATTTCAAAATTTTGGGCATCTGTTAGTGAATTTTTTATTTTAGTATATGAGAAAATCAACCGTTGTTATCCCAAATAACAGAAGTTATTATTTTACTTATTGCATTTAATTATTTTACATGTGCTATTTAATTAAAATACAAGGCTTTTATATTTTGAGTGAGTATAAACCAAATTCACAGATTTATAATTTTATATTCAAATAAATATCAAATTTTGTTTTTAACTCTATGTGAACATGAGTAATTTGAATGATTGAGTTATACAGATAACATATTTTCAATCACAAATATCTAGTTCAAAAAATGCCAATGAAAGATGAATTGTCCCTCATTTTAATTATCACATGATTTTGTATTGAGAATTAGTTCAAAAAGAAGAAAATCTTTTTACAGCATAACAAAAGGCAATTGATGAAAAAGCTGGATCATCCTTTTTTTGGAGATCCAAGAACTTAAATGATTCTATCAGTTCACATGAATCTCTTCTTTAAAACTTTGCAAAAAATATTTCAATATATTACTCAATCTTCTAGTTATTTACTGTTGATTTTATGGTTGTATGACCATCAAATGCTTGAGTTATAGCTCAAAGCTATAATTTATTCAAAATTAAGGATTGTAAGGATGTGTTTTCATACATTCTTTTGTATTATGCTATATTTTACAATTTTAAAAGCTTAGAATTTTTTATAAAACTTTCTTTAAATTCTATATGAATATATTGTTTCCAATATTATTTTATTTGAAATTGTATTTATCTTATATTCGTCTCTTTGAGAATAGGTATATTTTAGTAAAATTTCTCCTCAATTAATATTGTCAGAAATTCAAATTTAATGGAAAGTAATTAAACTTTTTTATATATTTAAAAAGCACTGATTTTTAATGGTAATAATTGTCATGGGTGCTAAAGTATATAAATAGCTAGTGCCATTTGCTTTTGGTCTTGAATACTCTCAACAACAGAATTCCAAAAGTTCCATCAGCATAGAGAGACACGCTTCTTATTGCTCAGATATGGCAATAGTTTCCTTAGAGTGGTGGTTATGGCAGCAAAAATAGATGTTTGATTCTTTTTTTAATGTGTGCTTTAATGTTTGTCTACATATATGTATAAAATTGAAAATGTCCATCTCGCTCTAAGAAGGCTGTACTAATGTTCCAATTCCAGGTGCCCAAAGGTGCTTTGGGCAGGCAGTTTTTGTTTTGTTTTTGTTTTTGCAGTAGAGCCTGCAGGTCCCCAGGGACACAGCAGCTCTCAGAATCTACATTATTCATGCAGTGTTGTTTAATGCTGTTCTTGGAACTCCGTGTTAGCAGTGAGGACGTGTCCTGGCAGACGACCTCCATTTTCACTTAGAAAATTGCCAGCTGAGCTCCTGCCTTCTAAGTGATTACTTTGCCATGGTCGAAGTACCTGGTATGAAGATAAATCTCTTGCTCAATAGTGATTCTTCAAACACTGTTACTCTAGCAAAAATGATGGTAGATGTGGTGTGTTCAAGTGACTACATAGGCAAGCTGCATTTTCACAGGATAAACAGTGTGTATTATTTTTAAAACTATGGTCTTAATTATTCAAATATAGAAAGAGATAGCAAAGCTTACTGGGGAAAAGCAATAGGCAACTGTTCTGTTTGTTTTGGGGGGAGAAGTGTTGTTTGCTATTTATTTAATGATTTAGAAGTTTGTTTTTTGTTAATGGTACCTAGAATTAATTTGATTACCTTAGGGGAAATACAGATAAATTTCACAAACAAAATTGATCCTTTAAATCCCCTAAGGTAGCCTTGAATGCTTTTTGGACACCACCCCACTCCTACACAGCCTCTTTCCTTCCTCCAGAACTCTGTTCCAGGTGTGAGGGACATTTTAAGCCATCACCCTCTTCTGTCATACTGCAGCCCACCTATTCTTTAGGTTACAACCACAGGCTGACACCCTTAAAGAAAGTTAGTGAAATTAACTCAGACCCATTAGATGCGCCTCTCTCCTGCTCGCTTCTAATTTTCAGAGTTAGGTCAACTTTCTACTAAATTTTTCTGTATTTATATATGTGCATTTAGAAAGGTATGAGTTGGTTGTGGAAAAATGTAACATTATAGAGTTTTCCTTAATGTAAATAAACCTAGCACAGGAACTTCCCATTTCCACGGATGGTAGAAAGGTATCTGTGTCTTCCAGTTTCATCTCAACTTCTCAGGGGTCCCTCCTTCCCCTCTTTCTTCCCTTCTCCTTGTGGCAGATCCAAGTTCCTTGGGGGGCTCAGGGGTGTGGCCCCTTGTTCAGGTGCCCCCTCAGCTATCCCTACCTGAAGCTCAAGGTCTGCTGAGAAGCAGGGCCTGTTTCTAAGGCATACGGCCTCAGAGGACACATCCTAAGCAGCCTATCCCTTGCTCTCTAGGATTCCCAGCAAATTGTCTGGGTTTCTGTCTACCCAGCCCACCCCAGAGCACTTGGCCCAAGGGGAAATAATAATAGACCTTTTCCTAGGGACCTAATCTAATCTTGTGTCTTTTCGTCCTTATCCTGTTGACCAAATGAACCTTTGTCTCCTTTTGGGAAGCAACTAGCTCTTACTTTATTCTTTTACCAATCTTTGTTTTTTTGTTGTTGTTTTCAGAATATTACGGGGGTACAAATGTTTTGGTTACATAAATTGCTTTTGTACCATTTGAGTCAAAGTTGTAAGTGTGCCGATCCCCCAGGTAGTGTGCATTATACCCATTAGGTGTGAATTTACCCATCCCCTCCTCCCCTCTCCCACCTGCTTGATTTCCGATGAATGTTATTCCCATATGTGCACATAAATGTTGATCAATTCGTTCCAATTTAATGGTGAGTACAAGTGGTGTTTTGTTTTTCCATTCTTGTGATACTTCACTTAGAGGAATGGTCTCCAGTTCCATCCAGGTTAATACAAGAGGTATTAGTTCACCTTTTTTTTTTATGGCTGAATAGTACACCATGGTATACATATACCACATTTTATTAATCTGCTCATGTATTGATGGGCACTTGGGTTGTTTCCACATCTTTGCAATTGTGAATTGTGCTGCTATAAACATTCGAGTGCAGGTGTCGTTTTTATAGAATGTCTTTTTTTCCTGTGGGTAAATAGCCAGTAGTGGTGGTTTTGCTGATAAACTTGATGTCTTCTTCCTTCAGGCTTTGCTTTTTGTAATTCCAGATTACTCTCCTCGCAATCATTTGGCATTGGAAAATTTTGGCTTTCAAGATAAATAGATTTCCCAAAAAGTCACAACTGAAAACTTAGGAGCTCAAAAGAGACACCTAAAATAAAAAGTAATTATCAGAATATAAAAATCAGACATGAAATTGAAATTGTATTCTTTTTCTATATTGTCTCTGTTCCTTTTTTACTTACCTCTTGTCTTTTATTCTTGTGTTAGTTGTCTTATTCATTCTGTGCTTTTTGGGGGAGGGAAGAGGGGTGGAGAAGGCAGTGGTAAACTGCCTTAAATCCTTTTTGGCAGCTGAGAGATTATAACTTAAAATAGATTCAAATGCTCCATCTTATTGGTCTTTTATGTGGCACCTTGCATGCATTTTCTGAGTTCGCATAATCCACTGACAAATTCCTCGGTGAAAGTTTCAATTCATGAGTTGTTTCTTTTCATCTCAAGACTGCTTATCAGAGAACATAAAATATTTAACCATGACAGAAGAAAAGGACAGAAGGAGAGAAAGCTGATATCACTGCATCAGTCCTGAACTATGTTTCATTAAATTCTGTACTTTGGAGAATTTCAAGCCTTGTTGTTGTTAATCAATAACTCTAAGCCCATAGTGTGCAATTTAAGAGAACACAGGATCAAGGAGAAGCAGCTCTTACCCACGTTACTTTTGCTTGTAACGGCTTCCATAATTTATCCACAAGGAGAAACAAGCAATCAGAAAAAATCCTCCCTGGCTGGTCAGAGCTTGTTCATATTTTGGCAAGAAATGAAGATAAAGAGTTATCAGGTGTGGTAGATTATTCCTGAGAGTATGTGTTTTATTTTTATCTTGTGATGAATCACCCTCTGATAAGCATAGAGCACTTTAAAAAAATCTCTTTGGAGAGTAAGTGTTTAATTCTGTTACAGAATGCCAACTAGATGATCATTTCACAATGAACTGTTCACTGCACCCTGTCACAGAGCAGGTACAGGGGTACACCTCAGTTATTATTTAAAGGATCAGTTATCAATGGTAATATGTATATGAATCCACTGGGAATCTTGTTAAAATGCAGTAGGTCTAGGGTGGGGCCAGTGTTCTGCATTTCTGACATGCTTCTGGGTTACTTACTGCTGCTTTTCCCTGGTTCTCACTTAGCACAACAAAGTTTTAGAGAACCTTGAAAGTCTTGAATAACTTTGTGCAGAAATTTCTTACTGAATTAGTGGAGCCAGTAAGGACTTGCAATGCCAGTGGCTTTTATGGGCCCCTCAGCTTGCCAATCATTAAAGAAATTTCTCACCTGGAAACTAATAGCTTAAGTGAGGATAACTTGTAGATGTGCTGCTCTGGCCAGAGCAGCATCTCTGCAACCATCCATTCAGAATTGGTTTTGATGTTCTGACTTGCCCGATGGAAGGGTTGCTTGAAGAATGCCTTTATTGTAGACCAGGGGTGGGGAACCTTTTCACGTTGGAATGCAGCATTAATTTAGCTGTAATCAAATAAAGCTGCATTCAAGAAACTACAATTAGCTATACATAAAAATGTACATTATTTCATAAAAATCTAACTGCTATGTATTTAATAATTTCAAAAAATGAAAATTATTTGTTAATTTTAAATGACTTTTAATGACTTTATTGTGTCTGCTTTTTCTTGGAAAGCATTTGAATATTTGGTTGCAGCATGGAGGTCCATAGTTTCAGTTGATCCTCTAAATGGGTATCAGTCATTTGTGACCTTAAGGGTATCTTGATTTGGGTTAGGTAGGAGAATGTAGATTCACAGCAATAAGTGGTTAAAAAGCATGAAAGCATTTTTTGGGCATGTTGCCGAAGGTGTGGATATTCTACTGCATTTTTCCCTATTTCAATTGGATCTTTCGCAGCATCAAACAATGACTTTAAAATGTCATCTACCGAGAGCTCAAACAATTCCATCTGCGGTTCTTTAGGTGCCTTCGTGATATCAACTAGATGAGGCTGAAATGCTAATTTGAGCGTGATGTCATGATTCTCAAAGTCAGGGAACCTTTCATTGTATTCTCCAATGAATAGGTCTATAACAGTTGCATATTCTTCAAATGATTTGTATGTATCATCCTGCTCATCAGCAACCTTTGCTAACTGGGGCAAGTGTTCATCTGAAATTTCCTCTTGAAGAAGTGTTTTGGAAAAAGATAGCTGTTTTCGAAATGCTTGGATTTTTTTGCCACGTATCATATATAGACTTAGTTTTACCTTGCAGAGAAATATTCAACTCATTTTGATGTGACATGATATCACACAGAAATGCTGCATTCCTACAGAAGGCTTCTTTCAATAATTCACATTGCTGATTCTGTTCTTCATAAAATTTAACTATTTGTTCTCACAGAGATAAAATTTTGGCTAACACCTGTCCCTGCAATAGCCATGCACTTTAGAATGATGCAAATCCACACTGAATACCTCATCATTCAACTTTAGCATGTTACAAAACTGACGATGCCATGTTGCATTTGCACAAATATAGTTAACAATACTTGTTGCAAAGTGTCACTTAAAATAGTAGCTTTAGCACAGAGATTTTGCTGATGCAAGATACAATAAAAAGAAATGAGAGCATCTGGATCTGTTAATACGGATCTGTTAATACTTTTTTCATCTGTGCAGTAAACCCTTCATGTTTTCCTGTCATGGAAGGTGCACCTTCTGTACATACACTCAGTAAATTTACCAAATTCAGTCCAACTTCATATTTATCTTGAAAGTTGTTGAAGATATCATTTCCTGTGTTCTGTTCACAACAATACCCAAAGCGAGTATACTCTTTGTAGCAAAGAAAACCTTCTGTTATGACCCAAATGAAGTATAAAACCTGTGCCCAGTCAGTAGTGTTAGTTGATTCATCCAAAGCAATTGAATAAAATATATTTTCCTTTTGAAGAATTGCATGAAGTTGTTTTGTTAAGTTGAAGGCTAATTCATGCTGCTGATCACTTATGGTTCTCCTTGAAAGAGGCAGTTGTTTGTACTTTGAAATGTTATCAGGGTCTAAGCATCCTACAACTTTGACAGTGCATTCTTTCACAATTTCTACATCACTGGATGGCTTCCCTTTTTTCCCACATATATAAGCTACTTTATAAGTTGCTTCAGTGGCATTATTTCCAGGTCTTATTGCTGCTTGAAAGGATTCTTTGCTTTTGCTTTTCATCTTTTAATTTCTGCAATACAATGTTTCTCACCTCTTCCTCTAATTTAAAATATTTGTGGTCCTTATGAGCATTATAATGCTGATGAGCATTGCATTTCTTTAATGTTGATATTGCAGTATCACAAAGCAAGCAAATCATCTTATCTTTAGCAGAAACAAGATAATATTGCAATTCCCAATCCTCATTAAAAAATCTGTTTTCTTCCTTCAGCATTCTCTTGGTCTTCTTTGACATGATGGGCTGTTAAGCAGACAGAATGAAAAAATACTGTCAAGCTATGCAACTATTCACAAATCCCACTTCGAACAGAAACACAGTGCACCATTGTCAAAAGCTGTTAATGTATTCGACCCCCATAAACTGTCACGAACCAGCCTTGTGCAATAGTGGCACGAGTCAGGCAGGGGAAGTTAGAACTAAATCATGAGCATAACAGCCGTCAATTTAGCCCTTATGGCTTACTAATGTTCTAATTGTGCCAGTCAATCTGGGGATGATTTCATTGAAACTTATTTTATTCTTTGGTGTTTTAAATATGTCTATTTTTAAAATAAAATAAAAATATAAAGACAAACAAATATATAAGAATAAAAGGGTTCATTCTGTAAAATTTGGATTCGGTCAAAAGGCCACACTTAAGGACCTAGAAGGCCGCAGGTTCCCCACCCCTGTTCTAGACTGTCCACCTGCAGGCTGCAGGACTCACTTCCTGGATGTGTGAAACTTCATCTCTGCCTAAGCAAGCAATTTCCACAGTCCTGTAGTCTGTGTGGGCACCAGAGATCTTTTTTGAGGATTGGGATGACCCCAGGAACCAACTAGAATGGATCAGATTTTTTTTTTTTTTTTAATTTATTTTTTTAATTTCAGAATATCATGGGGGTACAACATTTTGGCCATACACATTGCCCCTGTTCTGCCCGTGTCAGAGCCACAATCGTGGTCATCTCCCAAACTGTGCTCCCCACATCCATTCAGTGAGAGTTTTTCCCATCCCTTCCACCCCCCTCCCGCCCGCCCGCCCTCAGATGAATGTTATTGCCCTGTGTGATGTAAGTGTTCATCAGTTAGTACCAGTTTGATGGTGAGTACCAGTGATGCTTGTTTTTCCAATCCTGGGACACTTCGCTTCGAAGAATGGGTTCTAGCTCCGACCAGGATAATACCAGATGTGTTAATTCACTATTGTTCCTTATTGCTGAGTAATACTCCATGGTATACATATACCACATTTTATTGATCCACTCGTGTATTGATGGGCACCTGGGTTGTTTCCACAACTTTGCAATTGTGAATTGTGCTGCTATGAACATTCGAGAGCAGATGTCTTCATTATAAAATGTCTTTTTTTCTTTTGGATAAATACCCAGTAGTGGGATTGCTGGGTCAAATGGTAATTCTACTTTTAATTCTTTGAGATATCTCCATATTCTTTTCCATAGAGGTTGTACTAATTTGCAGTCCCACCAGCAGTGTATGAGTGTTCCTACCTGTCCACATCCCCGCCAACATTTGTTATTTGGGGATTTTTTGATATGAGCCAATCTCACTGGAGTTAAGTGATATCTCATTGTGGTTTTGATTTGCATTTCCCTGATGATTAGAGAAGTTGAGCACTTTTTTATATGTTTGCTGGCCATCATTCTGTCTTCTTTGGAAAAGTTTCTGTTCATGTCCTTTGCCCATTTTTTAATAGGGTTGTTTGATTTTTTCTTGTTGATTTTCCTAAGTTCTGTATAGATTCTGGTTATAAGCCCTTTATCAGAGGTGTAGCATGCAAATATTTTCTCCCATTCTGTAGGTTGTCTGTTCACTCTAGTGATAGTTTCCTTGGCTGTGCAGAAGCTTTTCAATTTGATCAGGTCCCATGTATTTATTTTTGTTGCTGCTGTGATTGCTTTGGGGGTCTTCTTCATAAATTCTTTGCCTAGGCCAATGTCCATAAGAGTTTTTCCAACATTTTCTTCGAGAATTCTTATGGTTTCATGTCTTAGGTTTAGATCTGTTATCCATTGTGAATTGATTTTTGTGAGAGGTGAGAGGTGTGGGTCCACTTTCAGTCTTCTACATATGGCCATCCAATTTTCCCAGCACCATTTGTTGAATAGGGAATCTTTTCCCAGTGTACGTTTTTCTGGAATTTGTCAAAGATCAGGTGACTGTATGAGATTGGTTTTATATTTGGGTTCTCAGTCCTGTTCCATTGGTCTACATGTCTGTTCTTGTGCCAATACCATGCAGTTTTGGTTACTATAGCCTTGTAGTATAGTTTGAAGTCTGGTAGACAGATGCCTCCCAATTTGTTCTTTTTGCTTAAGATTGCTTTGGCTAGACGGGGTCTTCTCTGGTTCCACACGAAGCGTAGAATTATTTTTTCTAGATCGGCAAAAAATGATGTTGGTATTTTGATAGGGATTGCATTGATTCTGTAAATTAATTTAGGTAGCAAAGCCATTTTTACTATGTTGACTCTGCCTATCCAAGAGCATGGTAAGGTTTTCCATCTATTTACATCCTCTGCAATTTCCTTTCTCAGTGTTTCATAATTCTCTCTATATAGGTCTTTGATCTCCTTAGTTAGATATATTCCTAAATATTTAATTTTCTTTGTTGCTATTGTGAAAGGTATTGCATCTTTAATTTGTTTCTCGGCTTGATTGTTATTAGCATATATGAAGGCTATGGATTTGTGTGTATTAATTTTGTATCCTGAGACTTTGCTGAATTCATTTATCAATTCCAGTAATCTCTTGGTTGAATCTTTGGGGTTTTCTATGTATAATATCATATCGTCTGCGAATAGTGAAAGTTTGACCTCTTCTGCCCCTATCTGGACGCCCCTGATTCCTCTGTCTTGTCTAATTGCTGTGGCCAGGACTTCCAGCACTATGTTGAAAAGAAGTGGAGATAGTGGACACCCTTGTCTGGTGCCAGTTTTAAGGGGGAATGCCTTCAATTTTTCCCCATTCAGTATGATATTGGCTGTGGGTTTATCGTATATGGCTTTAATAGTTTCTAGGAATGAGCCATCTATGCCTATATTGTTAAGAGTTCTTATCATAAAAGGGTGTTGGATTTTGTCAAAAGCCTTTTCTGCATCTATTGAAAGGATCATATAATCTTTGTTCTTGCTTTTATTTATATGGTGAATTACATTTATAGATTTGCGTACGTTGAACCATCCCTGCATCTCGGGAATAAAGCCCACCTGATCATGATGGATTATTTTTTTGATGTACTTTTGAATTCGGTTTGCAAGGATTTTATTGAGAATTTTTGCGTCTATATTCATAAGGGATATTGGTCTGTAGTTTTCTTTTTTTGTTGTGTCCTTTCCTGGCTTTGGTATCAAGGTGATATTGGCTTCGTAGAATGAGTTTGGGAGGATTCCATCCTTCTGGATATTTTCAAATAATTTCTGCAGTATAGGCACCAGTTCTTTGTAGGCTTGGTAGAATTCAGGTGTGAACCATCTGGTCCGGGACTTTTTTTTGTGGGTAGATTTTTAATTACTGCTTCAATTTCGGTGCTTGATATTGGTCTGTTTAGAAATTCAGTTTCTTCCTGGTTGAGCCTAGGGAGGTAGTGTGTTTCTAAGAATTTGTCCATTTCCTCCACGTTTTCGTGTTTGTGGGCATAGAGATTTTTGTAGTATTCAAAGATGATGTTTTGTATTTCCATGGTATCAGTTGTGACTTCTCCTTTTTCATTTCTAATTGAGCTTATTAGAGTCCTTTCCTTTCTGCTTCTGGTCAACCTGGCAAGTGGCCTGTCTATTTTGTTTATCTTTTCAAAGAACCAGCTTTTCGTTTCATTGATCTTCTGTATTGTTCTTTTGTTCTCGATTTCATTTAATTCTGCTCTAATTTTGGTTATTTCTTTTCTTCTGCTGGTTTTAGGATTGCTTTGCTCTTCCTTTTCCATTTCCTTAAGATGATTCATTAATTTACTGATTTGTGATTTTTCTGTCTTTTGGATGTGGGAATTTAGGGCGATAAATTTTCCTCTCAAGACTGCTTTTGCTGTATAGAATGGATCAGATTTTATTCTGCTAATTCATCAAAAGATAATCTTGTTGTCAGTGATGAATGTCCCTAAACGTTTTGGACACAGGCTAACAAGGAGTTTCAGGGAAAAACTATAGTAATAAGTAAAATTGTTCTTTTCCTGGGATTTTGATTCCTTAACATGAAATCCTGATTCCAATGCTTTGACTTGCCTTTTGTCAGTTCATACAAGCTTCTGATTTTATTAATTATTGATTCCGAAGAGAAGAATCTGCTATAATAGAAGAAAATTATTTTGTCAAACCGAGAAAAAATATGGCATCTACTAGAGAATATAGAGTTTTACTTATTTAATATTGTCTTTAAATATTTTTTAAGTTATGAAAAATTTTAAACATATATGAAAATTAGATGCTGGTTTGACAAGGCCCTGTATATACATCTTCCCGCCGTATCTGTTACCAACTCAGAGTGCCATGGACTGAATGTTTGTGTCTCCCCCCGAATTCATGGTGAAGTCTAATCCCCAATGTGATAGTAGTAGGAGGCGGGGCCTTTGGGAGGTAATTAGGTCATGAAGGTGGAGCCCTTATGAATGGGATTAGTGCCCTTGTAGGAAAAAATACAATTTGATCTTGGAACTGGGAAATAAGTTTCCATTCCAATTCAGTGTTTTGGTAAGAACATGTCAGAGATTGTGCTGAATGCTTCCCACTGCATCACATTAGGAGATACATAATGTCTGATTTCTTTTTTTTTTTTGCAATATTGTTATATATAGTCTTATCTTAGATATGAGAGTTCAGAAATTGGAACCCAAACTTTATTCTACCTTTGTTTGATAAATGAAATATGGTATATAGGACTAGATATGTAAAGTATAATATATAATTTTTTATTTATTATATACATAAAACATAAAAATTAAATATATAAGATTAGGCCTTAGCCCTTTCAGATTTCAGCCATAGACTGTTGGCTTATAGACAACAGAAATTTATTTCTCACAGTTCTGGAGGCTGGGAAGTCAAAAGATCAAGGTGCCAGCAGATTTGGTGTCTGGTGAGGGCCTACTTCCTGATTCATATATAATGCCTTCTATCTGTGTCCTCACATGGTAGAAGGGGCAAACCAGCTCTCTGGGGCCTCTTTTATAAGGGCACTAATCCCATTTATGAGGGCTGTTCCTCATGACCTAATCACCTCCCAAAAGCCCTACCTCTTAATATCATCACAGTGGAGATTAGTTTCCAACATGTGAATTTTAAGGGGACACAAGCATTCAAACCCAGACAGACTAAATTGGGCTATATGTAATAGAAAAGACAAAATAAAAGTGGCCTATGAAAGACAAATTCATTTTCTTTTTTCAAAACAAGCCCAAAGACAGGCAACTCTAAACTGGCATGACAACCCATTGTCATCCAGGAATGACCTTTTTATGTGCATGTCTTCCATGCTTAAGTTTGCCTCATGTCCCAAAATGGCCACTGGAGCTCCAGCCATCATTTCTGCTTCCCAGGCTGATAACAGAAATGGAAGTGAGGGGGTAGGGAAAAAAGTTTACCTCCCAGCTGAGTCAGTCTCAGAACCCCAAACAAAGACTTCTGCATATTTCTAAATGGTCACTCATACCTTCAAGGAAAGCAAGAAAGGTTGGAAAGGCAGGATTCACACTGTGGGAAGCTGTCAAAATATTGATATGATGTTCCAAAGATTTTGGGCAGCCACAATGATAAATGTCCATTATATATAGTGTGGAATGCTATCCCGGTGCAACCCATTATTATGTGAACATAATTATCAAATTCTGTAAAAAATATTGATCCAGATTTGACAAACAGAGGAATGCATAAAAATGCAGAGAAATCCTTGGCTAACTCGTTTCCAGCATTTGATAAGTTTTTGTTGTTGGAAGGACAAATTTGAATGATCATATCCAAGAAAGCCAGGCTGAAGCGAGAGCTCACGTCAGGTTTGTCCAAGAAGAGGAAGAACTCTTCTGATTTGAAGGGTGATGTGAGGGATGGCTTCCAGGCATTGGTGCAGAGGGTCACGTGTCGGGGGAATAGGTGCTTAAGTCTTATGTCTCCACATAGGTGTTACATGGTTATACCCACTATGTAATGAAACACAAAATACATAGCTTCTCTAGCAACTGTAGTCAACAGACTGTTACTTCTCTAAACATTTAAGCTGCTTAAAAGAATGTGCCTTTTGTTCCACAGAAGCTGGAACTTTCAAGTGCTTATATTTTCAAATAAATGTTCTATTCAGCCGTTTTGTTGTTGTTGGTGGTGGTTTGTTTGTTTTATTTGGGTAGGAAATTTGAATAGCGACAGAATAATAGCTAAAATGTATTGTGTACTTACTATGTGCCACACACGGTTTTGGGTGGTTTACATTTAAACCTTACAGCCCGTGAAATTGGTACTAGTCCATTTTACAGATGAATAAACTGAGGCACAGAGAAGTTAAGTAACTTTCCAAAAGTCACACTGCTGCCAAGAGCTAGGACTTGGATTTGAACCCTATGATGTTTTGTAACAGGTTGACTACAACACATATCCTCTCTGGAGTATTTTTTGCGAATTGTGAAGGGAAGCAAGCGGAGAGAGAATGGGATGTTGGCTGTCCTTTTGCTTCATTGTAAATAGTGAAACAGGGAGAAGAGATTGTCCGGGTTTTACAGTTTGGTACAGACACAGTTGGGATCCTGGGTGTCCCATTGTCAGTGCTGCACTCACTGGCAGATCGCAGCCGGGGGAGCTGAATAGCAGATCTTAGGCACTAGAACGTGTGTCATCTGTCTGGGCTCTCCTCCTACCCTGTACCGCTTCTTCCTTTCCTCCAGCCCTGAGAACGGTCTGGAAAGTCACACACCCTGCAGGAGACTCCAGCAGCCCTCTGCTGAGCTGAGTCCCCGCCCCCACCCAACAAAAACACCTTGCGTTTGAGCACACCACTTCCTAGATCCCCCACGCCTCAGATTTTGAGTACAGTGTTATGATATGTGTTTGGCCTGAGATGCACTGATAAGTCATTTCAATTTAGCTGTAGAGCAGAAGCCAACCTTGGGAGAAAGCAGGGACTAGAGCAGAGGCAATTTCTTCCTGCCTTGCTCATCAAGTTGCATAGTTAAGTTCATCCCTCAAGCCCTCCCTCCTTCCTCTCTCCCTTCCCAGTGCTGGCGAGGTTTACTGATCCTGTTCCTGTGCTCCTTCGCCTCGCCTCGGTCACCTCGTGGGCTCCAAATTGAGGCAGTGGCCGGGGGAGGAAGGACTGCTTACCACTCTAGGGCAGCAGCCCCCATCAGCTCTTCTTCCGTAGCCCTTTGGTGAGTTTTCTGCAGTGTCTTCGTCTCTCTTCTCTACCCACAGCTATACACTCCTTGGAGAGCTGGGACTGTCTTATTCACCTTCATATCTACATTTACCCCATTGCCTAGTGCACAGGGTTGTGCACATAGCAGGACCTCAATAAATATTTAATGAATAAAATTCAGCATTTATTATCACCGTCCTTGAACTCAAGCTGGTTGCATACTGACTGTATATAAAGACACTGTCTATTATAAACACTGAAGCTTTGCTCCATAATACTGAAAGCAGGGATTCATTCATGAACATAAAGAATTCCCTGGGGGGCTGTTAAAAATGTAGGTTCCTAGGCTTCCCCTGAGGGAGTCTTCATTCAGTGGTGCTGGGGACCTGAATCTTTAACATGTGTTCCCATCAGCACTATGGCAGGTAGACTGTGAAACTCATTTTGAGAAACAACCTAAACAGCATTTCTCAATCCCTTCTTAAAACCCTCTCAAACCTGATACTTCTAGACATTACTATACTATTCTGCCCTTTCTGTGTATTGGTAACTGTGGTTCCCTGGTGGCTGCAAGCCACATGTTTCACACCCCAGAGCGGGCACCATCGTGGCCAAAGCCCCACAACCTTAAGAATGGAACCTGAGCCCTCTTCATGGGGTTAAAATTCCAGAAGGGCTTTAGTGTTTGCTGCAAGATAACCTTTAAGGCGGAAAACCCCATTGCTTTTAAGTTGAAAACTAACCTGGAATTACTCCCAGATCAATTGGACTTTGTTTTCCTATTCAGAATCTTCATTTGATGTCCTTAAGTGAGTTTTAAGGTACTATTTCTATGTAAAAAGCTTATAAAGACTTATTTGAGAGTGTGCTTGGAAAAGAAACATTTTGTTCTGTTTTACATATATAATCAAAATTAATAGGTTTTTTCCAGCCTATCTGCTACTTTCAGCTGTTAAATAGCCATTTGATTTAATATAGCACCTAATGGCTCCTTCATTCTTCAGTGATCTTAATCACCTGACACCTGAATTTGTCTGCAGTCAATGTGCTTTTTAAAAAATTGGCCTGCATGGTGCTTTTGATATAAATTTTATAGGGCCATCGTCTTCAGATTTTTCTTTGTCTAACAAAATACTCTCTTTTTCATTATTCTTACTTGCTTTCATGTGGTGAATAAAGTATCACAGGAAATGTGTGTGGTTGAGTCCATATTTCCTAACTGTATTTTATGATTAGGTTCAGACAGACGGCTCCTGCCATAACTAATAGAATACCAGGAATACATCAATAACCTCTCTATGGTGTGCATTTTAGCTCTAACTCCTAGCTCCATTCTAGGTCCTAAGCCATTACTTTTTTCTTTACTTTCTTTTTCTTGTTCTTTTTCTTATTAATTTAAAAATTTTTTAGTCTTATTTTTAATTTCCACTTTTTTCTTATATGGAAGATATCTTTCTGGAATAAACTAGGATATGTGTAAATATGTACCTTTAATGAGCATGCATAGAGAAAACCAAGATATTCATTTGTATTCATCCAACTTTTGGTTCATTTTGATTCACATTATTTTTGTATGGATGTTACTATAGCCTGTGATCTCTCCACAACAGTATTCTAATTTCCCTGCGGAAAAATGAAACTCAGCCTCCTTAATATCCAGTCTCCAACTCATCAACATCCCCTACATACAAACACTTCTTCCCATCCAGTTAGGATGTGTCTTTCGCCTCCAGACACCTCTACCACAGGGGCCACCCCTACCTCCTCTCCAACAACGCTGTCAAGGGTCCCACAGCCTCCTCACTGCAGCTGAGCATCTTCCAGCATGGCTGCTGCCACCAAAGGTCTTGCCATCTGGCCACTGTAATAGTTCCTGCTCTCCTAGACCCGCTCTGGCCTAGCCAGGGGAAATGTCAGAGTCAGCTCGGGGCTGGGATAGCCCCCCTCCCTCTCCACAGTGTGTGCAGTGTAGGCACCTCTGCATGTGTGTATATGTGTAAGGACACTTTTGGTGCCAGGGGCTACAAATAGATGACAATGAATACCCACTTTCATCGCCATGGTGAGTTCACAGTCCAGCAGGGAGAAGGTATAAATAAGGTTTTTCTGTATGATGAAGGAATCAGGCTAATAATATTGTCTGAAAGTACCGTGCTGATCATGGCAAAGTACAGGACCCATAAGTTTTCAAAATAGTTTGTCTTTTGAAGACAGTTATTCACTGCCAATTTTTTCTTGGTGTTTTTCTTCTAAACATTTTGTCATCTTTGATGAAGCAAGTAATCTATGGTCATTATTTTTTAAACATATTTTAGTTTTTATGGCTGGAGTGTCAGTTAAGACTTTTAGACTTTCTAGCGTGTTTCCAGGTGATTTCTGACCACTGTCATGGATTCAAGTGGCTTAGTTTGAGTCAGAGGACAAGAGTCAGGTGGATATAGCTTGCAAGACCTTATTTACTAGTATAACATTGTTAAAAGAAAAATTTTCAACAAATTAAATTTAACAGAGTTTATTTGAGCAAAGAATGATTCATGGATTGGGTAGTACTTGGAACCAGAGAGGTTCAGAGAGGTGCTCTGCAAGATAGTCAATGAGTATTTATAGACAGACTAGGGAGTAGAGTATAGAAATAGCTTGATTCCTCACAGCTGAGCCTTTCTTTATTTGGCGACGCTCTGATCAGTTGGCAGCCTGTGATTGGCTGATGCTCAGAGCAGCTTGTGATTGGCTCTTACTCTTTTTATTGTTAATTTAAGAAATTAACAAGGATGGAGAGGGAGGAGTCCCCCACAAACATTAGACTCCTAAGGTAGGTTTGGGTTCACACACGTACTAAGTTAGGTTGCAGTTTGTTATAGGAACTCAAAGTGCAGAGACAGCCTCAGCCCAGGGACCTCTTGCACATTTATTTAACAAGGGGAACTTGGCTAGTTATTAACCTCTTCAGGGTTTCCTCACCCACAGTTGAGGGCACTGATAGCCCCACCCCACAGGGCTCATGTGAAGGCTAAGTGAGGTCAGGCGGGTGGCCCATAGCTCAGCCCTGCCACCTGCCAAGTGCTCAGCAGATGGCACGAGGTTTCATGCCACTCTGAGAGGAGCCACAGGGGTTCCCCCCCCCCGCCTCCTCACCATAGTTGGAGAGAGGAACATCAAATTCTTAAAATACATGGTGGATTTTGTTCAATTTTTAGGGTTTTTATGCCAGATGTTGATCTTTAGAGGACATCACGTGCCTCTTGGTTCTAGTTGCTGTTACATCTTGAGAGAGATCATGCAGATCTCCTTGGTCCCAGCCTTGTCCCCTCCAATCCACCCTCCACACTCCCACTGGTGTGGTCTCTCTGGGCACAGATGTGCTCTGCGCACCTCCTTCTTCAACCTCTTTCTTCTGATGCCCTCAGGATGGAGGGGGCCCACTCCTCACA
The DNA here is from genome assembly GCA_023783475.1 of Daubentonia madagascariensis. Taxonomy (NCBI): domain Eukaryota; kingdom Metazoa; phylum Chordata; class Mammalia; order Primates; family Daubentoniidae; genus Daubentonia; species Daubentonia madagascariensis. The sequence continues at coordinate 18,159,539 of JAKFHU010001815.1, read as the reverse complement.
CCCTCTCCCCGCCCTGGTGAGATTTTTCTGTCTGCTTTTTTTTTTTAAATAACTCATTGTGATTTCTCGCCTGCTCTTTTAAAAGCGAGACTAGGACTCTTTAAGAGATGGTGATTGGAAGCGCACGCCTGGGTTATTTTTAATAAATCTCCCTTTGTACCTTGGCCATGTTCCTATCAGGGGTGTCAGAAGGACAAACAGCTACTGGGTGAGCCCGCACCAGCAGGTGTTATGGCCCACTTTGTAAGCTCTCCTCGTTAGCCATTTCTGGCACCTACAATAGATGGCTGGAGAGTTAATTAGGTGCATTTACTTGCAGAAGTCTCAGAGGCATTTTCTTCATAGTACACAAAAAGAGTCTATTAATTAGTTCTAACAAGGAAGGTTTAAATAACATCAGTTAATGGCTCATTGCTGGTGGCAACCAGGCTGGCAGACTTGGGAGCCCCTGGGCTGAGCAAACTCCTTTGCCCTGAGGGGAAAAAGATCCATGAGATGGAGCTAGTGCCTTGGAGGAGCCTGCAGTCTGTCTGGGAAGATTAAATACTTGTAGATTAAGGAGTTGGGAATAATTTAGTGCCCGGCTCTGCACTAATGATTGTAAGTCCAATGGGTGACCAGGAAAATCCCCAAGAGCTGCAGAAGAGGTGAGCGTTTGGGTCTAACACAAATCAGAACTTGCTTTTCCGAAGTGATTTTATGCATCGTGTAGAACACACATTGTTTTGTGGGGTTGTTGTGAAAAAGCACTCAAGCCCTATTGGGTGTCTAGGCTGAGACCTCACCATGAATGTTCTCCCTCTCCAGGGGACTTTGGTGCCTGGAGTCCTACCAGGAACAAGGTATTGTGTTGTAATTAAGCATTGCGCTCTCTTGGGTCCTCTTTTGGAACCCACCCACACCTGGCAGGAGGGACCTGCTGAGCCTTCAGCATTCCAGGTGGAGTGTGGAGAAGCTTCCTCTGAGCAGGAGGGGCCTAGGGCAGCCTTGTGGGTCATGGGAGCACAGAAGCGGGACAGAAGACCTTCAGTGTCCGGTCTCAGTCGTGGAGTGCCATCCTCATGGTCTGGGGCCTTCTGTAGCTCCGTCTCCCTCCACCTTGCTGTCCCCACTGCCCCACCCAAGCCCCACTCCTCCTCCCTGTGCTCCACCCGTGTGGCTGCCACCTCTGCCCAGAGCATGGCCCGGAGCCCTTCCCCTCCTCCACACCCAGCATCATCAGAGCCAGGGCTAGCACAGAGGACACCTGCGGTAAGAAATGCAACCTCACATTAGTAAAGGCATGAAAGATGAGCAGGGAAGAGAGCATTGGAAAGCCTCATGGTGGGGAAGAGGGATACAATGCATAAAATGATTTTGAATTGATATTTTATTCACATACCAGGAAATTCTCCCTTTTAAAGTGTGCAATTCAGTGGTTTTTAGTATATTCATAAAATTGTGCAACCCTCACCAGTGGCCGATTTCAGAGCATTTTCATCACTCCAAAAATAAACTCTGTGCCACTGACAGTCACTCCCCATTTCCCCCACTACCCCCAACCTCTGGCAACCACTAATCTACTTTCTGTCTCCATGGTTTTGCCTATAGGATTCTGGGTATTTCATATAAATGGAGTCATACGATATGTGGCCTTTTGTATCTGACTTTTTTAAGTCAGCGTAATGTTTTCAGGGATGATCCATGCTGTAGCAGATATCAGTATATCACTCCTTTATATAGCAGAATACTATCCCATTATTTGGATATGCCACACTTTGGTCATCTGCTCACCATTCAGTGGACATTTGGGTTGTTTCCACTTTTTGGCTATTATGAATAATGGTGTTATGAACATTTGTGTACAAGATTTTGTAGGACATATCTTGGGGATATACCTGGAGTGGAATTTTTGGGTCCTGTAGTACCTCTATATTTAATTTTTTGAGGAACTGCCAAAGTGTTTTCCAAAGTGGCTTCACCATTGTATCTTCCACCCACAGTGCAGGAGGGTTCCAATGTCTCTGCATCCTTGCCAACTTTGTTATTCTTCATCTCTTTTATTACAGTCATCCCAGTGGGTATAAGGTGGTATCTCATTGTGATTATGCGATGTTTTTCAAATCAGTATTTAAAGGGTTGGCGTGTTCTCTGTTTCAGGGATCTAAGCAAAACCCTAGTCCCTTCCTAGTTATTCTTAGTTACAATTCTAAGAATAAGAGTCTTTGGATGAGTTAGGGAGAGGTTCCCTTCCCTTCCCAGCTGACACAGCCTCTTAAGTGGCTTGGTCAGTTTGTGGCACCTCTGTGCCAAGAAGAAGGCCCTCCTTTCAGTCCCCAGGCTGCGTGCAGCTCCTCACCCAGGGTCAGGGCTTGGCTGGTGGGGTATGGTCTGGACTTTAGCCCCTCACAGCTTCTCTTCTTTGTCAAGGCATGACCTACATAGCTGTGCTTGGCCTGCACTTGGCCACACTGAAGCCAGAGGGACCTGGGTTCCTGTTTCGGCTGGGCCCTAGGCTCTGATTTAATGTCAAGTGATTTAATGTCCCTGGACCCCAGTTTCCTCATCAGTAAATAATACTGATAATAATATTTCCCTCTTATGACTGTAACCCTCTTATAGTATTATGATGATTAAATGAAATGAACTTTATAAAACAGCTGGTCTAAGACCTGACAAATCAAAGTGCTTATTAAACAGTGGTTAATTTTATGTCTTATCCTTAGGGACTTGGCATGGGAATTATTTCCTGTAGAAGATGGATTAGCAAACTCTGGCCCACAAGCCAAATCAGCCTGATATTGTACCTCCTACAAGCTAAGAATTGTTTTTACATTTTTTAAAGGGTTGTGATAAAACCAAAGAATATGCAACATAAAATGTCCCCTCTAAGGCCTAAAATACTTCCTATCTGGCCCTTTAGAATAAAAGTTTACTGGAACCTGGCATAAAGCCTTCTCGGACAGCCCACCCTTCCCCTGCCCTGCCTACCCCCACTTCAGGGCCAGATGTTCCTACTCATTGCCCCTATATCGCCTTGTGCCTGCCTCTACAATAACCCTTTCCACATAGAAATCCCTACAAGGCAGGCCCTCAGTGCCTTCCCTGCCACTGGATCCTCCGGCACACAGTAGGAAGTTCGTAGGTATTAGTTTGGGGAATGAAGCGGGGGAAGGGAGGACACTGAAGAACAGTTTTGCCAACTTCACAGTTTTGTCCGAGTCCTGATGGGAGAAGAGAGTGACACTTGAATTTGGCCGTCCTTCCGTGCATTTCGTCTGAGCTGAGCAACACCCTTGCCTCAGTTTTCTCCCCAAATGTGTTAACGTGGGGTCACAGTCTGAGTTTCTCCTAGGCCGTCATGTGTGGGGTGGACTTTCCAGGAGCACATTTCTCAGTGATTCACAACTCCCTTCCAGAGAGGGCGCTTGGCTGTGGGTAATGGCCTGCAATCCAGTGGCCCTTGGGCCCCTCCTGGAAAGATGTGACTGGGTTTTTCTCAGCCAGGATGCGTGAACTCAGGATTTGTACCCTCTTGGATGGGGCTGGACTGAGAGAAGGTGTAGTGACTGTTTGAGAGTCTAAATAAGAGAAGCAGGCGTGACTGTGCCTGTTCTGTCACTTTGGGGCATTTTCAAAGAATTTCTTGTTCCACTTACTTTCTACTTATTTTCCCGATAGTCATGTTTGTGTCGAATTCCTCATGCGGAAACTAATGCACTGCTTTTACCCTGGAGCTTTCACTGATGTTTGGTGGAATTAGCTGTGCAAACTATGTTGACATGATGTGCCTTCATTTTTTGGTTTCTTATGTACTAAACATGACTTTTACAATTGATTTCTACGAACTTGAGCTCTGTGTATATGAGCAAGAAAGAAAGAGACTGATTTGTAGCCTGAATACTTGTCCCCACCCCCAACCCCCGAAGAAAGTCCAGAAGAACTTGCAGATGAGAGCAGGACAGCGAATGTCTAAGGGGAGCCGATGTTTAAAGTGCTTCCAGCAATCTGAGCTTGAGCAATTTATAATTCTTGGGCCAAAATGGACACAGACTTTTTCAACAGAGAAGAAAAAATTTAAAAAGCAACAAATGCAAATGAAGAATTTGCAACTCACAACGATTTTTAAAGTTTCTACAAAAAAATAAAAGAAGAAGAAGAAGAAAAAGAAAAAAGAAATTACAATTTATAGTAGGTTTTCTCCAAAGATGTCCAACGTGTGGGTTGTTTGCAAACATATTGCCCAGTGGAGGGCATGGGAGAATGTTTCCAAGTTACAGTTCTAAACAATCGATGTCAAAGCTTACCAAGTATTACTCCTCCAAAGCTTCCAAGGAATTGTTTATAAATACCTGAAAAATAAAATTGCATTTCCACTCTTAGATACAAGCAATGCTCTGAATGAGATCACTTCCCATGAAAGAGTGAAGTACGTAGTTTGGCCTTGAAAGCAACTCATACAACTAGGTCAAAAGTTGTTTATTGACCACATAATTTCCAGGGGCAACGTATATAAAGTTTATATTTAATGTACTTATGCTAAAATTGGTAGGGAGGGACACAGGGGATGAAGGATTCTTTAGTTGTACTTCTGAGCAAATTAGTGAGCTTTTTTAAGTAGACCATATACATCTTCAGAAGAGTCTTTACTATGACTGAGCAGATTACAAACACCACAATGAGTTAGATAGGTTGTGAGTGCAGAGGTATGTTTATAACAAATGTTTCTCCTTATCCAGCTACCTTTGAATTCCAACCATAAGTATTTCATAAACTACCCCAGAAATGTTTAATGATGGACTTTTAAAGTACTTGAAGAAAGAAAGCAGGTATACTTTATGAGACCCTTTCTGGTGACGTACTTTGATCACAGATCTAGAATTTTTAAGCTAATAGTGCTGCTACTACAATGTCAGTGTATCAGACCAGAAGGAATGATTTGAGACCTAGAGCGATTTTCACCAGGAGTGTGCTTGATTTTCTCAGAGATTAATAATATCTGTGGCCATTTTTTAAAATAAATAAAATCATTAGAAAATTAGAAAGGGAAAGGTCTCCATCAGAAATGCATTGGACTAAAAGCAACAGAAAACTGGACTACGGTGGCCTGAACAAACGGAGAGGCTTGTTATTTCATGCAATAAGCAGTCTGGGTCTGGTGTAGTGGCACAATGATGTCATTGGGGATCTCTCTTTTCTTCTGTCTCTGTTCTCATTAACTTGTGGGTCTTGGCTTGTAGGATGACTCTCATGCCTGCTGCCTCCTGGCCACAAGAGGGCTTCTGCACCTCTAGGCGTTATGTCTGTGTTCCAGGAAAGAGAAAGGAATGGGAAGTCAAGGCAAGGGACTGAAAAAGGGTGCCAGGGGTCACTGTCCATTGTTAAAAGAGTGCCCAAGAGACCAATTCAGCAATGTTGAGTTTTTATCTCATTCATTTGTTGAATGAATGGCCCAAACTTGGTCACTCTGTCACCTCCAACTTCAAGTAAGTCTAGGAAGGTGAATATTTTTAGATAGGCATATTGTCACCTAGAATGAAGCCATGATTCCATTAGGAAGATAGGAAAAATAGGTATTAGGTAGACAACAAACAGAACCCACCACAGGGTGGTCATCTTTTCAAGATATTTTATGTAGTTGGTAATAGGTTTGAAAAAAATGATTTTTCATATTAAAGGTGGGGATACTGCGGGGATGAAAGAAAGCAACCAACAGTACAAAATTAGTGTACATTTACCTTCAGAGTAAAACATTCACTTACGACATTAATGCTGGAGCACAGTAATAACTGATCCATCAATCGATCATTATTAAACCCCCTTTATCTACTGAGCTAGGTATTGTGGCAACAAAAGAGAAAGAGAGAGAGAAGGAAGAGGGAAGGAGGGGCAGGGAGAGGATGAGGAGGAGAGGAGGGAAGAAAGGAAGGGAAGATGGGAGGGGGAAATCATAGCAATACATTGAGGTCTCAGCCTTCCCAAAGCCTTACAGGCTAGTGAGTGCATCAGGTTAGCATAATTGGTCACAAGATCAGTTAAAGAATTATATGAACAATCATACTGCCAGTTGCTATAATTGAACAACCTTTACTCTGAATTTTCTGGTAGCCAAGGAAAAATGGGACCGTAAGTGGTTACATAGTTCTCATTTTCCATGAAGCAGAAATATAATAGTTTTTCTGATAGCATAATGGATTAGAGAGCATGAGTTTGGGCTTGAGTCCCAGCTCTACAATTGACCTTGCACAAGTTCTTTAATCCCTCTAATTTTCAGCCTTTTCATCTTTAATATGGGAGTACTTGTACTCATGGTTTAGGGGTCATTTTATAAATTAATTGTGATATTGCATATGAGGCACCACGCGTAAGAACCCTGAGATGAGAAAAAAGTGAGAAAGTGTGTTCAATGACATCCCTATCCCAAAACAGAACTGGATTCTGTGATGCTCTATCTTATAGTGTCCCTCGAAGGCCACCAAGGACATAATGCCACTCAGTTAAAGCAGCTCTAGGTGGAGCCAAGAAATTATGCCCCAATAGACAGCTTTTTGGTGGCCCAACTTAGTCCAAGACTAACAAATCCAGAATGTACAGAGGAAGGGATGGATTCTGTGTCCTCAGACGGTCCTCCTTACTCATCATACCCTTCAGCCAGCCCTCTGATAGACTTGAGCAGTGCTCCCTTCAGGGGTATGGTCCCTGGTGAAGGCCTGTGCTGGACAGATTTGTGTCACTGGCAGAGGATGATCCCACGTACATCAGCGATGTAGGTTGGACCGCGGCCTCACCAGGATTCTGGCCCAGGTGGGCAGCCAACCTGTTACTAGGATTTTTTTTTTTTGACTCCACTGCCCCAGGACAATGATAAACAGCAGTAGACTCTTAAAACCTATGGTTCTTCTCCTCATTTTAAACTGTAGTTTCCTTTATTTTATCACATTTACATCTCTTAACTAAACTCTCCTAAGAAAGATTTTCTTATTGCTTAGTCTGGTCCAACTTTTTGACAATTATATGGGAAATTAGAAGTTTTACGTCCATCTAATGGGTCGAGCTATAAAGACAATTGTTGTTCTGCAAATTGTCTTTCTCTTTTCCTCTTTCTTTCTTATGTATTTTTTATAAGCCAGAATGCACAGCCACCTTTATTTACCAAGCCCGATATAATAGTTATCCTCCCTGTAACAGAGCTTTGCAACCAATTCCTACAGCTGTCCTTGATCTCCAGCCCTGCAGGAGCAGCTTTCAGCCTTTCCCCGTAAGTCTCACTAGGACTCTGCTAACTTAAGTTTCAAGAGACCCCCCTGAATTTAAGCAGTGAGAATTTCTCCTAGCTTGAGGTTCACAGCCCAAACCTTTATTGTTGCAGGGACATGATCTCACTGAAGGGAGGAAGTAAGGTCACCTGGAACTTGAGGTCAGGGACCAATTTCCCATAGATCCTGATTAGGTACCCTTTTGGTACCCAGGGAGAAGGCCCTTCTGCAACCCATTCAGGGCCAACTGATCGTGTGTGCTAAAGCAGCGCAGGGCCAGCAGGCTTCACAGAGCTAAGTTCCAGAAGTTAAGAGTTTGTGTGTGTCCTCAGCAGCCACTTTAAAATCTATAAATGAACAGTATTTCTAGTGGATCTGACCCTACAAGACCACCAGAGCTATTACTAAGTAGTCCCCAGTGCATGCACCTGTCTCTCCTTTAAGCAGGGCTTTGTCGCTTGACCCCAGAACCTCATGCTACCCCAAAGAGCACTGCCTGCTACTCTGTGTTATCTGACCACTTGGATCAAAACCAAAATATGCCAAATTGAATCTTAACAATGTTACATCCTGTTACACTTTCACTGGATAAGCTAAGAGAGAATGCATTTATACAAGACCACAGTCACAACATCAAAGGCTCACACAAATCAAGTTACAGGTTTTGTCACTAGACCAAACCAGAATAATTTTGAAAATTAACTGCTTACAAAACATAAGAAAAAAAAGGAAAATAATTACTCTGTAGGATACATCAGGTATGACTCCTTTAATCTTGGCCATCATTCAACTACATCTTGACCTTTAACCCTTTAAGTGCTTGTCAGAAGGACTTGTCATGAGATGCTTGGCCAAATGTGACAGATGGTTGTATCTTTAACTTTAAAAAACATTTTCTCCCTTTTGTAGATAAAGTGAGGCTTTGTCTCCTGTTAGGTTTGTCCTTCTTCCAGCTTTTCTTTATTTTTTCTTTTCCCAAACTCTCCCTTCTCTTCAAGCCTGATCCTTAAGGTTTCTTTCGCTTGTCTACTTGCCTTAAGTGTTGAACTCTTCTCTAAAGTTTCTTTCATGCTTTCTCTTTGGGGTCGCCATAACTGTACAGCTTTACATTCTATAAACTTGAATTTCAAACTTCAACACCCCTCACCAATCAGCCATCTGAAGAAAGGATATTGAACATAAGCAAATCCTCTTGGACGCTAGTGTAGAAATGAAGTGGAATGTGCACATCAACTATAGGACCGTAACGACCAAGTTCACACTGTAAATCTTCAGACCTGCTGTCGTCCGCCACGTTCCTGATAAACAGAGACGTAGTGGGGGGGCGCAGATAGCGGGACATGATGGTGGTGTGAGTCTCGGCCGCGGGCAGTAATGGGCTTAGCAAACTGTCCACAGTTACAGCGGCGGGTCCGCAGCCACACAGCCACACAGCTGGGCACTCTCTTTTCCTCTTTCTATTAGATAGCAGAATCCTGAGGTATGGCAAATATTTATAACAGTTCCATGAAAATATTTTTTGAATGGTGATTTCTTTTATCTACCACTGTTTGATAGTCCAAGTGTGATAACAATTCCCTATAGGAAATGGGATCCTTCATCCATCTTGGTGGAGATTTCTGAAATATCTGCCTACCTAGGACCAAGTAACAAATAAAAACAAAAACCAGCCTACAGATACTGTGGAAAAGGACTTTGCACAGTCAGATCGATGCTGATGGCTTGAGTCTAGATTCTATGCCACATTTGTTCAAAATTAATTCATTTATGAAAAGGATGTACTTGTAACAAGCCCCCAACATGTAGGCAGTATGACATAATTTCATCTGAGAGCAATTTAAATGTCTTATTACCATCTCTAGCTAAAAATACTTTATGAATTCTGGATTCTTGCGTGGAGTTAATCTTCCAGCTCAAGTTCACCTTGTTTCTAATTCTCCACCTCATTTCAGTGTGTGGGAGGCGATGTCATTTTATGTAGAAGGGGAATGTATTTCATCTCTCCCCTTCTCCAGCTATCAGCAAATCTATGCCTAGGGCAGGCAGGGTAGGAATACATACAGGACACAACCAGCAAACAGACCCTTGTCACGTGTTGAGAATGGTGTCTGCTGCTCTTACTCCCTTTTCTGTAGATGAGGAAGGAGGGTAAATGGGTGTTTGAAGAATCGTGAACAACAGGGCCTTTGAGTGGTGCAATATGGCAGATCCTATCAGTTGTTCACCCCATATCTGTTCTCCACAGCCTCCTTCTCTGTAGCAGAAATCTGACTTTGTTCAAGTTTTTCCCTAAGGGGAAGCCAATCCCATCCCCAGGTCACAGGTGAATCCTGATGAATCTATCATGGTTGTCTCATTTCCTTTGCTAATGGTTAGTTGAGATGTGCAATGGTGGTTTAGACTGGGCCAAGGGAACATGGGAAATTTTCTCAGGGCTTTTTAGGTAAGATTTTCAGATCTTAAAAGAAGCACCCAGGAAAGACAGTCTCTTCCTCCCCTGGACTTTGTCAGTCTGCATGGTATGGCTGGAATTGCAGCAGGCATCATGAAACACGAGGAAAGCTAGTCTGAGGATAATGCTGACATGCTAGGATGGCATAGCAAGATGGAACAAAAATATGGAATGAACCCTAAAACCTCCATACCTAAGGACTTCTGTTTTGTAAGAAAATATATTTTCCTTTTATTTATTTATCTGTTAGAAAATATATTTTCTTTATTGTTTGAATTGGGTTGGATTTGCTGTTACCTGCAGACAAAAGCATCCTCTGATTGATACATGGAGCTATGACATAAAGCAATCATGGAAGTCCTTTAGTCATGTTTAAGCCAGTTGTTTTTAGATGCTGCTGCTCCTCAATTTTCCTTCCAACTTTCTGTGCCCAGTGGGTATGAAGGGCAATGCTAGCCTAGAGAGTTGATGGATTTTACATGGTGTGTTTTCCTTGAGGGTCACACATGCCACACACACACACACACAAAAAAAAAAATGTGAAAAATTCTAAGAAGCCAAATCTGCGTAGCCAAATCAAACATGGAGAGCTAGAAAGTTCCTTATTAATGTAAATCAATAAGAATTTGGTAGGTGTACTTTGACAAAGAGAGAAGTCAAGTCCCGGCATGCACACTCTTTTCAAGCTTCTGCCTGCATTGCCCTTAGCGTCTCATTAGCCAAAGCAAGTAAGGTGGCCAGTCTGGAGGTCTGTGGAAGGAGGTTACGCTGTGCGGGGATATGGAGACGTGTGACTGGTTGGGGGCTATCACTGTACCGATCTGCCACCCCATTTTAAATTGTGGGTTATGTTATAAAAGCCTTAAACTCAGCTAAGGAATTCAAACAATGATCATTTGAGTCCAAGAATAAGTTTCTTGCTACAAATTCACACTCAGGAAGCTAAAATTTGATTCAGATGTTTCCAGTGGAAAATAATGATATGATTCACAATGAACAGTGTATCTAAGCTCTTGGTCTTAAAATCTTTACACAGTACTTTGATGAGAGAGAGGAGTATTGGCAGCCAAGTGTGCCTGTTCCCCCAGCCTTTCTACTATTTACAATGAGGGCAGTCTTTTCTTCTGAGGTTTGTAAGGAGAATAATTGAGTTTTTTCCCCCTAACATCCAGAGGAGACCATTCTAAATTGAATGGTTGGCCCATGCCAATAATACCTTCTATAAATTATGAAACCTCTAATCAATAATCAACACTCCTCCATTTTCATGATAACAAATGGGTTTTTAGATTGGGCTCAGAGTATAAATTCTTAACTAAAACAAAATAGGACAAATATGAAGAGATAAAGCTTAACTTTAGACTCTTAAATCTTAAAAGTCTATAAAAACTAAAGTGTCTATATATTTGAAGGTGTATGTGTTTAAGAGAAGATGTATTATAGATCTGAATGGAGAGTCAAACTAAGTGTGTGGGTCTGGTGGGAAGATTATCTATCCAAATGCATCTTTATAATTCCATATTTTGGTCTAAAAGTTGATGTAAAAAGCCAGTTGAATTGATCAATACTAAAAATGGAACAATCCCGGATCTAGAACTAATTTGAGGACCCTGTAACTCTTATCCTCAGAGTTTTGTTTAATAAAGACTTTTGGATCACTGAATACCTAGCATATAAGAAAGTGCCAGAAATGGCTAGAATCCAGATATGACTGCAACAATATTACTTACAATGTCTTTGGGCTCAACAAAACATACAAGGCACATACACATGTATACACACAGGTACACAGGAAGATGAGGTTAAACAGGACTGTCAAACCCATATGGGTTTCTCCATTTAATTTTTGTTATAAAAACCATAGAGAAGTTTAAAGGGCTCTTAGAAGCATGGACAGGAGCTGCAAAGCACAAGTGCAATGAGGCCACCATATGTATGCAAAAGCAAGACTGAGTCCCAGATGAACACTTGGAAATGTTTCTTCAGGATGGATTAGCCTCTCAAACTTCCACTCTCCCCATGCTGCTCATGTTTCATTTCTGTGGCCCGTGGACTTCATTTTTCTTTTCTGTCAAACATTCAAGTATTCCATGGACTCAGTTTCCTATGGACTGAACTGAGGTTTGAATTTCAGAAAGTGTAACATTCTGTGGTAATGAGATACGCAGTTTATGGACTGCTTTTTGTCCATGATTTGTGTACTGATCAGAGAAAGAAGCATAAAGAGTGTTGCAGAATTAAAAGTGAATCTGCCTTTCCGAATATTTATATTTTACTTGCATTTGTTAATTTGAAATTTGAAAACATCTATCTTTTTGTCTATGTCATTGATAGCATTCACCCAATGTCACCTGAAATATGAATTTTTAATCAAATTGGAAGGGTTTTTTTTCCCCTGAAGAATATTTCAGAGTTCCAACTATGGTAGTTTAATCATAACATCCAAAAAATTATTTCTGGCTCCCTGTGAAAATTGCTTCTTTGTATGAGGATTCTGATACAGTATGAAGGGTATTATGTTCCTGGGAATAGCATAATGATGTTGTACAATATGGAGATGAAAGGACATTAGGGAAACAGAATGGAATGAATATTTAAAAGTGCAGGATGCCATTCACATAACCCCCTGAATGTCCATAGGTATTGTGCAGCCCTCCCTTAACATCATGAGATGTAGACAGGAAGGCAGCTTTAGAGTCTAGTCATTGGGTTCAGTACCCTCATTTTATATTTGAGGAAACTTTGACCCAGAGAAGTTGTTCAAGGTCATTTGTTCAGAGTCACTCAACTACTCAGAGTGATAAAGCCAAAGGGAATGCCAGAGTTCCACGATTTTTAGTCCAGGAAACCTTCTACTTCACCATACTTTTTCTCATGTAACAGCAAATAAGCTGTTTCAAAATATAATGAGTGTTAAGAAAAAATTGGTAAACTTCCCTTATAGTGTTAGGAGACTGAAAGAGCATCGTTTATAATAATAAATATGACAGCATTGGTTCTACAACAACATTTAATAGTATTTTCATCCCAATCGTCTATCTATTAATAGACAGATGCTGTTTATTAATTATCCACTATGCACATAACAGATAGACCCAGATGGACCTATAAAGGATTTATGGGTATATTCATCTTTCTGTAGATGATGTTAGATGTGGACCGGCTTCAAGTAGGAGCAAAGGGAAAGGAGAAAGCCTAAGGTTCAGATTTGCCATGCCTTCTGGGAAAAGATGTGTATGAATAATTAGAAGCATGCAGGGCTGTCTTTGGAGAGTTCTAGATGGGAAAAGCCCTCTATTCAGGGAGATTGCAATGAGGGGAGTAGGATTCTTAAATGGGGGTCCTGTGTGTTTCCTCCTCTAGAATGGGGGAATGGCACCCAGGGGGCAGGAGAGATGACGGTGACTAGAAAACAGGTACATCTGGCAGAGGACCGCAGATGGCTTGATGGGCAAAGGCCAGTGAGTTCTGGGAGGCTCTGGTGACAGTCCTAAAAGCAGGGAGCTCAAAGTGATTAAAACTGTGGAAAGACAGAGAAATATAAAAGGGAAGATAAAGGTGGATTTATTTCGTGACAAGCCCAAACAAGAACAGGACAGCTACAGCAGCTACAGAAATGCCAAGCGTTCCAAAATAGAACCAGGAACACCCATGCAGCTGGAACCCCATGTTATTAGCACATATTACTGGAACTTTTATTTTTTTCTATTTGTTCTGTGAATATATTTCACAAGGAAGCATGATAAAATCTAGTTTTAGTTTTTAAGGCATTTCCACGTTACATCTTGGTAACAATGTAGTAGATTAAAATGAATAATTTAATAGCTTCAAAAGGGAACATCATTTATTGGGTTATATACCCTAACCATCCTCTTTTAGATGTGGAAACTGAGGCTAAAGATGTGGAGCGACTGGCTCATAGCACCACAATGTCCTAAGAAACTTTAAAAGGGGATTAGCTGAATGGATTCGAACTGCTCACAGTCATATGGACAGTAAGTAGCAGAACTGTCCCTGAATTTAGGCCTGGCTGTGATTCTTCCCACTGCTGGAGTGATTAACCGTGAAATAGAGGTGCTGTGAAGTCACCAAGTGCAATTTTATTCAAGGAGAGTCATGTTATATTCGGCATATTAGTGCTAAGGGTCTAATGCTTTGACAATGTTTAGTGTACGTTTCAGTTAACCTGTGCATTCGGTTAGCCAGTACACCTGTTCTCTAACCAGGCCGGGTGAGTAGGCATTTACTGTAGTAAGAGCATATTCATCAGGTTAATCATGACTGTTAAATGCGGGGGGAGGCCGTCCACACACTGGTAGACCCAGGGAAGACACAACAGTGCCCCATGCCCAGACTCCCCTCCAGGATCACGCAGGCAACCCTCTCCCCCACCTCAATCCCTCCCAAGGCTGCAAGGACCCACTCAGCCCCTCAACACAGAAAGCTAGGAGTCTGTACCACAGCACTTCCTCAAAACGCATCGTGGTAGCAGAGGCCCCTGGGGAGCTTTTTGGAGATAGACTCCTGACCCTCACCCTAGATTTCCTGATTCAGTTGGTCTTAAGTAGGGCCCAGAAATCTGTATTTTTAAAATTCCCAAGGGGAATTTGAATTTGAATATACAGCCATTTGGGAACTACACCTTATAAAATACTAACTATATTATTATAAATATCATTTTGCAAAGATTTAAAAGCAGCGTTGATGTTAAATTGTTCCAACAGTTCCAATCCCCAGAAAAGTCCTATAGACTCAGCGTTTCACAGACTATGAAAGTCTTGATCCAGACCAAGTTTGCTTTTTATCTAGAAAGTCTTCTTTCTCCCCTCCCCATTTCAAACAAGAGATAAGCCATTGAACGTGTGGATGTCATCTGGTGGTGGTTACTGTTGTGCTCAGGATTTTGGAAAGACTTCTGTTTATTTGGCATGCTCCACACAGGCCTGTCAGTCTCTGGGGATTTGTGGCATTTGCAGAACTTACAAGGCAGGCAGCGTAAAAATATATAATTCATAGAGTGAAATATTTTGGAGGCCCCTTCACTTTTACAAATTGGCCATAAAATAGAAACCACAGACATAACATTCATATAACCATAGTTGCCAAGAATGAAGAATCGTTTGCGGGGGGAGGTGTTGGAGGGGTTGGTGTGTACTTCTCTATAGCGGACCCAAAGGAAGAGTAAGTATTCATGAGTTGTGTGCAAATGATAATAGGAACATGAAAGTGGAGGATGGAGTTCTCTGCCTGACAATCGGCAAATATCTATTGAGGAAAATGAGGATTTTGAGGTTGATCTTACGAGGCCATTAAAAGTCTTTTCATAGTCATTAAGTTTATCATTTGTGGGTATTTGCTTGTCTTGATAGACATTCCAAGTGTATTTAGGATTTCATGTACATTTACTGTAATTTACTGCTTCCTGTTTTTTCTCTTTCCTGGTGGAAGCAGTTCACAGTATCTGAGGCAGACATGTGCTGTGACTGCCTGTGACATATTAGGGGAAGGAGGGAAGGGAAAAGTCCATCCTTCTACCTTTTTCTCCCATTAGCTGGTTGACACTCCAGGTTTCCATCAGCTAGCTAGAATGAGTCCTCAGGAAGCAGAGAGAGGCTAATCCGCTCCTGTCAGTTCTACTCAAGCATTCCTGGGATTTGAGTAATGGCTGAGTAATGGCTGATGATACTGGTTGTGATTGTTGACTGTTGAAAAATAGCATATTTAATGAGGTTGGATACACGCAAAACATAAAAAAGGAAATCATATCTCTGTCACAGAAGTCAAACTAAAAATTCTTTTCACCATTTGATGTTGTATATTAAAGGGAATGTCATCTTAGGGATCAGGAGAGCTGAGAGCTGGGCTTTAGTCATCATGTGCCACTTTTTAGCTTTGTGACCTTGAAAATGCCAAATCGTCTCTCTGGGCCTCAGTTTACTCATCTAAAATAATTATAACATCTACCTCACAGGGATTTTGAAAGGACAAAATGACATAGTATAAAGGAAAGTTCTAGCCAAGTCAAACACAGATTGGGCAGGAGGGGGGGTGACAGAGAGTGATGGGGGCAATTGAATAGATGGATTATTCTAAATTGCTTCTGGACCTCAAACCCCATTCTATGAATCTGTGATATTATGAAGATGGAGGTACACAGGGGAGTCACTTGGATGCTACTAGCAATGCTTACTTAAGCCATTTGATAATTCAAACTCTTAGAGAAATGTAAAAGAGAATTATGCTATTTCTTTCTATATTGTTAGCAAGGATTAAGAGGGGTACACAGCACAGAGGCTAGGACAGGGTCAGCCCTTCATAAGCATTAGTCCCTTTTTTCTCCATCTTTCTAGAAAGTACACTTCAAATAAAAGGTGACAATGATTTTTAAAGCAGACCTTCAGAAAGCAAATCTATAGTTCTACCAAGGGAAGAATGAATCAACTTCTGTTGTTGTTCAATTTAAAACCTTATCCAACATCAACATGGTGATTTGGCCAGCCTAATTTGCCAATTTTCAGTGCATTACATAGGTTCTTTTAGAAAATGGCTTAAAAGCCCCACCCTAAATTTGAGAGAGGTTTGTTTGTGGTGGTGTATGATGTGTCTTTGAAAGACTGACTCCAGAAACTTTATGTGAAAACACATTTCCTAGCTCTATGTTCACATCATGTAGGTGCATATTGGTGTTTAGAGAAATGATAGAAAGGGGTCACAGTGGGGAATGTTACACTCTTGTTTTTCTTAAATTATTATTGTAGATACAGCTATAGGAATGATGCAGGAATTTTTGTTCTTATCTAAGTGTTCTTTTTAAGTAACAAATATTTATAACCATTAGTTGAGAGCTTCCCACAAGACTAATGAAAAAACTATAATTAACATCTTATAAAAAATGAATTAACCAATAAGCCAAAGGTAAATAACATCTTTGGTTATTAGTAAAAAGAGTAAGATGGATACTAAGCCTGCTACCATGTCGATTACCCAAGCAATTCAGCCAAAATTAAGTGATTTTACCTAAGTTTTCTAGTTAATTGCCTCAGGTATTCATTTAAACCTTCTAAGATATATCTGCACTCTTCCAATAAAGTACAGGAAAAAATGCGTCCATCCCAATTGTTGAACAGTTTGTTTCTACAGAGGATTTAAACTTTATGTTGGCAGCTTTGTCACAGCCGTAGTCCATACGCCAGCCTGGTTGTAATGGAAAGTCCAACTTATAAATGCTATTCATATCATTAGATTAAACATGAAGCCTAGTTCAGCCTTCCTGGGCCATAACCTTGTAGCTAAGAACATCTTTGACTACCTGAACTGCAATAGTGGCCAGAGAACAGACTTTTGGAGTACTCACGGATTAGACCATAAGTAAAAGTGACCTATTATAATGACCGTCTTTTTATTTAACCTGATGATTTTTATTAGCACTTGTCCAGAAAGATCAGCTGTATTGAAGATTCTCTCTGTTTCCCATTTTATCCGGATCATTATGTTAATTAGCGTTAAGCAGCACATTAAACTCCTCAGAGCAGTCAAGAATCAATCAATGTCTGTTGAGGCCCTTTGTGTACAAAGCACCATGTAGGAACCATGAGGACACGAAATAGAAGATACTGGCCCTGAAGGAACAAGGTATTACTTAGAAGGAAAGAATACGTAGTGGAGGAATTATATCAAAATGGCACAAGACTGGTTGCTACATGAGTGATATTGACATTATGTTTTACTCCGATGACAATTAGCCTTGAAGCTCCAAACCTATGAAATGCTACCCTACATATAAAAATTTCAGGAAAGGAAGTTAACCGATAATTACAAAGGTAAAAATTCAAATGGTATTCCTTAGGGCAAGTTTGGGGTATATTCAATGCTATACTTTATTCTTTAGTTTTGGGCTTTGTTATGACTTTCTGTTATGGGTATGTGCTGAATGAAGGAATCCTTTGGTTATCTCTTGTCAGATGTTGGTCAATGCTGAGCACTGCAAATGGAAATAATATCTTTATTGAGGATATAAATATTTAATCATAGATGCTTTTCATAGTAGCTTTTTAGTATATCAAAATCATCACTAGGCAATCAAAGTCACCAGGCAGTTAGAAAAGAAAAAGAAACGGCATCCATATTGGAAAGGAAAAAGTAAAACTAGCTCTGTTTGCAGATGACATGATGTTATTAATAGAAAATCCTAAAAAATCCACACACAAAAACTATTAGAGCTAGTAAATGAGTTCAGCAAGATCTATAAGATCAATATAGAAAAATCAATTGTATTTCTACCAATGAATAATCAGTCCAAAAATGAAATTAAGAAGATAATTTCATTTATAATACCATCAAAAAGAATAAATTCAACAAAAGGAGTATAAGGCTTGGACACTGAAAACTATAAAACGTCAATGAAACAAATTAAAGGAGAACTAATTAAGTAGAAGCAGATTCCATGTTCATGGGTTGGAAGACTTAATATTGTTAAGGTGACAACAGTCCGCGAATTGATCTACAGATTCAGTGCAATCCTTACCAAAGTCTCCACTGCTTTTTTTTTCTTTTTACAGATATTGGCAAGCTGATCCTAAAATTCATATAGAAATGCAAAAACCCAGAATAGCCAAAACAGTCTTCAAAAAGAACAAAGTTGGAGGGACTCACCCTTCACAATTTCAAAACTTACAACAAAGCTACAATAGTAAAGACTGTATGGTATTGGCATAAGGATAAACATATAGAGTGATACTATAGAATTGAGAATCCAGAAATAATAATAATCACAAATACATTTAAGATTAGTGGGTTTTTGACAAGGATACCAAACAGTTAAATGGGAAAAGAATAGTCTTTTCAACAAATGGTGCGGGGACAATTGGATATCTACCTGCAAAAGAATGAAGTTAGACCACTAGCTTATACCATACCTGACATTAACTCAAATGGATCAAAGACCTAAATATTAGAACTAAAACTATAAAAGTCTTAGGAGAAAACATAGGTGTATATCTTCATGAGCCTGGATTAGGTAATAGTTTCTTAGATATGACACCAAAAATACAATCAACCAAAGAAAAATTAAATAAATTGGACTCCATTAAAATTAAAAACTTTTTTTTAATAGATAAGGTTTTTTTAGATAGGGTTTTGCTCTGTTGCCTGGACTAGAGTGCACTGGAATCATCATAGCTCACTGCAACCTCAAACTCCTGGGCTCAAGTGATCCTCCTGCCTCAGCCTCCCAAGTAGCTGGGACTATGGGCACATGCTACCACACCCGGCTAATTTTTTTCTATTTTTTGCAGAGATGGGGTCTTGCTGTGTTGCTCAGGCTGATCTCAAACTCCTGGCCTCAACCAATCCTCCTGCCTAGACCTCTCAAAGTGCTAGGATTACAGGCATGAGCCACCACACCCAGCCCCAAATTAAATAAAAGCTTTTGTCCTTCAAAGGACACTGTCAAAAAAGTAAAAGACAACCTGCAGGATGGAAGAAAATATTTGCAAACCATGTATTTGCAAATCCAGAATATATATAGAACTCTTAATACCCAACAATAGAAAGGCAATTTTAAAATGAGTGATGGATTCAAATGGAAATTTCTCCAAAGAAAATATACATATGGCCATAAGCACATGAAAAAATGTTCAACATCATTAGTCATGAGAGAAATGCAAATCAAAACCACGATGAGACACCACTTCACACCCACCAGGATGCTATGATAAACAATGAAAGGCAGTAACAAGTGTTGGCAGGGATGTGGAGAAATTGGAACCCTGTACATTGCTAGTAGGAATATAAAATAGTGCAGCTATATTGAAAACAGTTTGGCACTTCTTCCAAAAATTAAACATAGAGCTACCATACGATCCAGCAATTCCAGTCCTGGGTATGTACCCAAGAGAATCAAAAACATGTCCACACAAAAACTTGTACACAAATGTTCACAGCAGCATTATTCATAGAAGCCAAAAAGTGGAAACAATCCACATGGCCATCAACTGACAAAAGTATAAACAAAATGTGGTGTATCTATACAATGTAATGTTATGAAGCCATACAGAGGAATAAAATATTGATTCATACTACAACATGGATGAACCTGGAAAAACATTATGCTGAGTAAAAAAAGCCAGATACAAAAGGCCACATACTGTGTGATTTCATTTATATGAAATGTCCAGAATCCTAAGGCAAAACCATAGAGACAGAAAGTAGATAAATGGTTTCCAGGGGCCAGGGGTGATGACAGAAATGGAAAGTGACTCCTAATGGGTACAGGGTTTCTTTTGGGGGTGATGAAAATGTTCTAGAATTAGATAGTGGTGATGGTTGCAAACTTTATGAATATACTAAAAACCACTGAATTGTACTTTTTAAAAGAGTGAATTTTATAGTATGTGAATTATATCTCAGTGTTTTTAATTACCATATTTTTCCTTGATCACTCTACAAATTAAGTTGTTCTGATAAAGCATAATATAACTTGGCAAAAAATATTATCATTAAAGCACATATTTATATTTTTTTTCCTAAGAAGAAACAAAAGAAGCTTCATAATCGATCTTATAGACTGCATGAAATACTGTCACTATTAGGTACCAGTGCAGACAGATAATAAGACCAGCATTGCTCTCAAGTTATACTGTGAAGATTAATACTGGTTTATCACTTCTGTCCTTTCATTAACCTAATATAGACTCTTCTCATTTAGATTTATCAAGTGTTTATTGTTTTGAAACTGAGGGAAGAATCATAAGTATTCACATACAGACATTTCATGCTTGTTTTCTTGTTCTTTTCCCAGGTGCTACCTTTCCCAAGCCAGGTGGTATATAACAGAGTGGGCAAATGTGGGAGCCGTACTGTGGTCTTGCTTCTGAGAATCTTGTCAGAGAAGCATGGATTTAATTTGGTCACATCAGACATTCACAACAAAACCAGGCTTACTAAAAATGAACAAGTAAGTTGACTCTGCCCACTGTTAAATTGTATTTTGCTTCAACTCATTTGTGTAATTAGTGGGTGCCTCACTGGACATCCTTCAAACTACCACAAATGAAGATCAGAGTTTCAATTTCATGCTGTATTTTTGCCAAAGTGTGGAAGTAGATTGTAGTTAAGGATTCTGCAGGAACTCTATAAACCAGGAGGTTTCCCTGAGGGGGTACTTTTATTAAGCCCGATGCAGGACAGTGTACACTTGTCATTATCTATTTAGCTAAAATGAACAATACTTACATCTCAAATAGTTATACCACTGAGCTATAAATAATGCTGACACCTTCTCAGTCAAGAGAGAAGATTTTCTTTTAATATTTTTTCCTCTGCATTTTCTCACCAGTGTCGTAAATCTTTATGGTTATAGTGAAGAGAAAACGCTCTTTGGGCCAGGAATCTGATTGGTTGATGGGAGACACGAGCTTCCTGCTATGGAAGCTCAGAGGATCTTAGGCTTCAAGAGCAGCATTTGGAGTGTTCAGTGGTAAGAAAAGAATTACTCCACTTCGCAGGAACAATTTTCCCCTAATGTAGCTGAGCCATACAAATGGATGTGCCAGTGGCTGGTCAGGAGTGCTGTCCTCTGCTAGGAAGCTATGAAGGCTGATTTTACTTTGTAAATCTATACAGAGGTAGGGGTGACAGTCTCCGTGGAGGTGCTTTGCTAATGTAGAAAAGTTAGGCATAGGGTTCTCACAGTCATTTTAGAGGGTCGAGTTTGTCAGCCTGGTCTCAAAAACTTGCTTCTGTCTCCTGAGATGCTTAGGATGAGCACCCGACAAATGGTACATGAGTGTGGGGAATAAACAGGGCACATGGTTCACATCAGGTTGAGATCATAATTATGAAAATTTCCACCCATGTCCATTTCTTCTGGACATAATCCTCACCTTCAAGACAATCAGAGGGAACCTCACTCCTAATTTTCCAATCCCGTCTTTCTCCTTTATCTTGGGGGAAAGTGGGACTGTTTTAAGACAGTAACAAAGCCGACAGTACTTGCTCTAAAGTCAGTATGTTTAGTGTCTTCCATAACATAAAGATCAAAATGCCTGTTCCTCTGAAAACTTCCATTAAAGATTCTCTAAGTCTCTAGTTTAAATAGTCATTACCAGTACCAATAGTTAAATAGTCATTACCAATCAGCAAAAATTATTTTGAGGTTATCCCTTGTAGGTTCTGTAGCGGGCTCTCCAGAGAAAAAATTATCTTTGGTGGCATGTAAGGATATTGCATTCTATGCATAACTTTGTTTAATAAGGACAAGTTCTCTTTGATTTCCCTGCTTGATTGAAGAGCAAATATGATTAGGCTGGTGATGCCCTTTTAACTTCCTGAAAGAAAGTTAAGTATAAATAAACAGCCTATGTTATTGCAATTTTATTAGAATTATTAAATTTGGTTTTCTTTTGAGTCTAACATTTAGGGCCTGCTTATCAGATTATACTTAAATATTCATATATGTGGAAATTATGATCAGTTCTCAGATGCCTCATAAAACACAGTTGCTAGATTTTAGTTCCCACTGCTGAAGAGAGTGCCAACAGACAGAAAGCAAGACAACAGTAACTAAAGACGTTAGGATGTTCAGGAATGTCCTAGAAGAGAGAACACAAAATATAATATTTAAATATGCCATGAAATTTTGCACAGATGAACCTACTTTGTTTTCTATAAGGAGCAAACATAAGAACGTAAAATTCAGTTGTAACTGTGAATGGAATCACTCAGATTAAAAATCAACAATAATTTACAAACGGTGTATAGATTGTTAGATCCAGAAAGGGTTAAAGACAAAGTCATCCTTCTCCTCTGAAATATAGGTTAGCTCTCAGCTGCTTGGAATGGTTGGCTTGTCTGGAAGCCAGGGAATAGACTAGACAATTTTTTAAGGTTCTTTCCAGCCCTGTGATTCTGTGATATATTTATATAACTTCTAGCATAATCCACGTATTGTGTAGTTGAAACATTTCTGATTCCTGTGGTCAGTGTGACCTAGAATATATTTCATTATTTAGTTATTCCATATTCCTATAAAATTATAAGACAAGTTTTAAAAACCTAAGGCAAAGGTAACAATGAGGTAGAAAAAACAAATAATATAATTTTGACGTAAAAACCAACATAACAACAGTGACAATTGCCTGTCTGCAGCCAGCTTATCTGGCTCTGACATGCAAAGAGAGTAGGCAGAAAACGAAATGACAAGAAACCAGGTTTGAAGTCGTTCAATAGTGTTTAGAGAAACTCTTTTCCTTGTTCTATGTATCCCTTTTACTAAAGTTTCAGAGTACATAAAACAAGCAGAGAAAAAAATATTATTTTAACTTAATAGATTCAAGAAATAAGTTATGGTATGAATAGCTCCTCTTCTTAGTAATTTATTGGAGGAATAAGGGGGAAATGATTTAGGAGACCAGTGAAAATTTTATAGTCGCTAGTTCTCACCCATGAACAGTCGAACTCTGAAAATTTGTTCCCATGGAATCATTGTTCTCTAGAGTTAATAACAATTCTGCTTCAGGTGCAGTAGGAGTTAAACAGGCTCTTGTGGGCTGGCCTGGGACTCTATCCACTGTGTAGAGCATTTCTTTTATGAGAAAATGTATTCCAAGTTCCAAACTACTGACTTACAAATGAACTTTTGAATAAAATCCCTTTATAAGACTGGAATTATCTATACCATGTCATTCATACACAAAGGCACCTCTCTGGGCCACAGTCAAATTCACACATGCGTTTCTCTCTGGAGGGGAGCCGTCACCACACACACACACACACACACACTCACACTCTCACAGCTAAACTGTTAAAATCTATTTAATGGAACAAGATACTGAAGGGATTATTAAAAAGGGAAGGGAGCGTGAAGACACCAAAGGTTAGAATGCCTATAAAAATCCCATTACATCTGTCCTTATAGCAATAGAAACACCTCTGAAGTTTATATTTTGGAAAACTCTGCCTTAGCAGCAGAGCATGGACAACTGCTGCTGGCCAAATGTTGGACCTTTGCACAGCATATAATGCAAACTCACAATGACATCATTTCATTTATGCTCTAAAACCAGATTTTGGTTTCTTGGGCTGGATTCAATGATCTCTTGGAAAATGGAGATTATGTACAATTTTTGAAAGTTAGGGATTTTTTTTCACAAGACCTGCAGTGTGAGTGCTAAACAAAACTTACAACCATCTTTGTTAATGGTCTGATACTATCTTTCAGAACATTGCTGTAAGTACAATAAAGGTCAGAGTGTCACAGGCATATCACAGACATAAGAATCACAATGATTTCATTCTTGTTGGAGAAGAGCCGAAAATATTAAGACAAAAATAATTTTACTATTTCTATTTCTATTTAAACTGAAGATTACAAATTGGCTATAGCACCTACTACATGCTAATTGTTCTACTTCATTATTTCATTGAACTCTTTTGAACCAAAAAATAGACCACTGCATGAGTATGATTCCCTATTTTATGGATGAGAAAACTAGGACAACCAGATTAAGTCACTTTCCAAACATAATATAATATAATGGCCATCTGTGGCACCTGGCCTTGAACTTAGGCACTCATAAATCCAAAAGCCATTCTCATAATGCAGTGGTTATCTGCTCTGGCTGTGCAGCAGCACCTCCAGCAGAGCCTTTTTAAAAACCTAGAGTTGCAATGGCCCTTCTCCTGGAGATTCTGGGGTACAGCCCAGAAAACTGTTTTTTTTTTTTAAATGAAGTGCCACAGGAGATTCTTTGATGCAGCCAAGGTTGAGAAGCCCTGTCAAAACCATCCTATCAGCATTTCCCTATGTGTGTTCCTGAGAATCCTGGTCCCCTAAGACAAGGACAGACAGAAAATACAATGGTTCAATAAATTTGGGAAATGCTGCATGCCTTGTCCTGAGTGAATCAATTCACAATGATTATTTACATTTTAAAGACTTTGAGAATTAAAAACAGAAACAAAAAATCTGTTTAACTGGGTTTCACCTAGGGTTTTCAGGTCTTGTTTGGTCAGGGGACTCATTATAAGTGTGACTCATTTGCATCCCACGGAATTCCAGTTCAGGGTTTGCGAAATACAGGGCTAGCCTTCCCCTAGTCATACCAGTAAAGGCTACTATTTCACTATAAACTTCACATCTGCTCTGAGTCTATTCAGCAGCTATTCAAATGATGGAAACCTTGAAGAGTATTCAAAGGGTGAGGGAGACAGAGAGCCTTTGCGCGGGTGCTCTAGGTTGCTCTGCCAACAGTATTTCTTCATAATGTTTTAAGCTTCTGTCTCCCATTGCTGTTGCCCACTGCAAGTACCAAGCCTGAATGGTGACTACGAAGCAATGAGACTTACAAAAAAGAAACTTGCCTAGAGAAACCATGTTTGATTTGGAAAAGGTCTAGGGACCACAGGGATTCCTCCTAGGCTTCCCTAGGGCATGGCCATCTGGGTTCTGTTTAATTGAGAAGGGTCACTCATTCATTTTTGAAGCAGATTTTCCCATTGTTTATTCATTTACTTTGATGAATATTTGTTGAGGAACTACTATTAATGTGTATACTGAACATCAGACACCACACTGGATGTTTGTGCCCTTATTTCTAATCCTCAAAGCAATATTATTAGGAAAGTATTATCATCCCACTTTATAGGGAAGAATAAGTGTGTACAGGAAACTGATTAGAATGTAATGTAAATAAAGAATAATGTGGGCCAGGCATGGTGGCATGTGCCTGTAGTCCCAGCCACTCAGGAGGCTGAGGCAGGAGGATCACTTGAGCCCAGGAGCTTGAGGTTGCAGTGAGCTATGATGATGCCACTGCACTTTAGCCTGGGCAACAGAGCGAGACCCCATGTCAGAAAAAAAAAAAATTAAGAATAATGTGGAAAAGTAAGACTTGAAAGTGAACTGGTATCAAATCCTGGAGAACTTTGCATGCTAGGCTTAAAGTTGGAACTTTATAGACTGTGGGAAACCATTAAAAAATAGTTCTTAACCATCATGGGCATCAAAATCTGCTGGGGAGCTTTTTCACAATATTTAGGTCCTCCTGCAAAACACAGAGTTGGATTTGTAAGGCTGGAACCTGGGTATCTGTATCTTTGGGGGGAAAATCTTCCAAGGAGATCCTCTTGCACAACTCTAGTGAAGAACCATTGCATGTAAGGCTATACGTACTAGAAAGTTTTCCATGTATTAAAGTGAATCCTCCACTAAGCATGGAGAATTCCTCTGTCACCTGAGAATCTCTCACACCTGTACAGACGCCAGGTCTCTCTCCCTGAAGTTTTATTAAGTGCTGTCTCCTCAGGAGCCTGCACATTTATCCCAGGAAATCTTTCCCTTGCTTGAAACGTTTTGGAACAGACTCTCTTAGCACGACCCTCAGAGCTCCCTGACTGTAGAGGGGTAGGGACAGTGTCCCCAGGCGTGGGCAGTGTTCCACCTGGACCTCAGAGTCAAAAAAGATGAGCCTAGTCCCTCTCCAGGCCACAGGGTGTGTTCACCCAGCTCTGCCAGCAAGGTCTTGTCTTAGAGTCCTATGGACAAAAACTGAGTCTGCTCACAGAAACTTGGTGGAAAGAAAAGGAAAGAAACAAGGAAGAAGCGACAAGGCCTGAGATGATAAAATATGTTTCTCCATGAGATTGATTTTCTCTGTAATTTAGACCCAGCTGCTTTGCTCATGTCATTGCTCCCCCTGGTGGGCCTCTTCTTCATTGCAGGCGTGGGTTGCACTGACTACTTCCCGCAGACCATCCTACCTCCTGCTTAGAAAGGCTTCCCCATACTCCAGGGAGAGGAAAAGGTAACCCCAGCCTCTAGCCATCCTCTCAGACTCTGAGGTTAAAGGGCTAAGGAGTCCTCCTTTGAGATACTTCTGATTTTGCTTTGATGTGTTAGAAACATGCCCTTTCACATAAGATGCTTTGCAAAATTATAGGATATCTTAGTTTATTAGTGACACAATTCAGACCCAAGTGGGGTTAGAAACCATCACTGCTGACAAGCATTTGCTAAAGAAGTCAGGAGCAAAGTCTGACTGTGTCGGTCGAACTGCAGGTAAAGGTGTCCTGCTCTACCATCCCAGCCAGTTAGGTTGAAAGCGAAAGATTAGAAACTATTTCCTGATGCACCGTGATTTAACTTCTTCTTTTAGATACATTCCATTACATAGTTATCTTTTTTTAGTATTTAAAATTTATGTCCTTTTCTTGTTAGCATATACTCTATTTTCCCATCTAGAACTTTTAAAGAATATTCTCTCTGGTATTTTAAAGCTTTTATTTTTGTTTTATTTCTCCGTACTTTTCCACTTGTTAGAACTTACTTTCCGCTTTTCACCACATCACAGGAAAGGTAGAAACTTTATATCCCGTAAGGCCTTTCTATGCCCCAGAGGTATTGTGCTTACCAATCCTCTTCTCCCATCTTAAAAGCTTACGTGTAGATCAAACATCAGTGGGAATGGCGAGCAGATTGAAGCCAGTGATGCAGAGCAGGGTTTGGGGATTTGAAAGACTTGGATTTCAGTCCTGGCACCTCTTCCTTGTGTCAATTAACTTTAAGCAATCCGTGCAGCCTTCTGTGCTGCAGTATCTTAACCTGTACATTTCATCCTTGTGAGGATGAAATGACAGCATGTGTATAAGAGCATCTTGGTGCTGTGCATAGCCCCCAGGAAGCACTCAGAAAATGGGAGTTTGTTTGGTGTTGTTATGTCCTGGATATTGTTAATATAATGGTAAAACTATTTGTTCTATGTGACACCAGGATAATGAACATACAGGTTTGTCCCAGAAAGGCTAAAATCATTGCCTGAGTACTAGAGAATTCTGTCTTCAGTTAGCTATACATTTCTTGACTCCAGAAAAAGGATTTCTAAAGGTGATATCTTCACTCCATATATATGGGCCATATATTCTGTGCAGGTACCCGTGTTAGGCTTTCTAGAGGATAAATAAAGCGTGGCTCCAGCCCTCGCAGAGTTTACGATCTAGCTCAAACCTAGTGTACAAACTCAAGTACAATGTACTGTAGAAAGGGCATGTCCTGAAAAATTTTCAGACACAGTGCTGCAGAAGGTCAAAGAAGGCTGCATCATTTCTAGCCAAAGATGTTCAAAACTAAACCCTTTCTAACCAGTCCCAGTGATGCTGATGCTCCTGGTCTGGGGACCACTCTGAGAACTGCTGCCTTGGTTCATGCCCTCATCACTTGCTGTTGGGATTGGTGCCCACTCTTCCTGGCTGAGCTTCCGTCTCTAGTCCTTACCCGTCTTCTTATACTCTCCACCCTGCGCTCAGGTCTGGGGGGAAAACCAGTTCTGGCTATCCATTGCCTACAGGATAAATGTCAAAATCCCTCACGTGACCTGCAGTGCCCTCAGTTACCTGGCGCCTGCCTAACTCTCTAACCTCACCTACTACTTCGATGACCTGTTCCCGACCTCCGGCACACTGTACTCCTACAGTTTCTTAATACCAGTGTCGTTTGGTTTTGTCCTTTGGTTTTGCTGTTTGCTCCGTCTGCAAAGCTTCGAATCCCTTTCTTTACCAGCTAACTCAAATAGCCCTTCCAAACCACCCACGGACATCTCCGTGGGGAAGCAGTACCTCTTCGTCTGCAGGAGGGATAGGTACCTCACCTACGTGCCTTCTGCCCCATGGTAGTTATCACGTGTTTGTACCTGCCTCCTAGTCCACCTCACCCACAAGGCTCTCAGCTTCCTATCAGCAAGAACCAAATCTGTTATCTCTATAGCCACAGCCCCAGGCAGTACCTTGCCTGGCATAGAGTGGAGATCATGGGTGTTGAAAGATCCAGGAAAGCTACCTGGAGGACGTAGGCATTTCAGCCAGAGTTGAAGAGTGGTTAGGAGTTGGACATGCAAAGAAAAGCGGAAGAACATTCCAGGAGAGGAAACTTAAACCTGAGCTTGGACTTGGTCAGGCTTTGGTGTGAGGAAGGAGCATGGAGGGGTCTGGTCTGCCTGGCCACACCAGCCAGTTGAGGGAGATGGCACAATACAACTGACATGACGCAGCAAGTGACTGAATATGGGAGTCTGGGAAAGACCCGGACTAAAGGCGGGAATACGGAGAGTGCCACTAGCCAGGACCAGACTATGCAGAGACAGGTTAGGCTGGATAAAGAGTGAGGATGGGGGAGAATTGAGAGTTTGGTTGCAGCGTGGAGGATCTGGGGCACCATTAGGAGACATTCACTGTCTTCTTTATGTGTCTTCCCACCCACCTTACTCATGTTTTTATCTCTAGTGCCTAATAAGTGCTCAGTGAATGATGAATGAAGGTATGCAGTGGAATTGAAGTAAAGGCCAGGACTAGTCCTGCATGAGCCAGGAAGAGGAGCGGCGGTCTCAGTGGTGATTTTTAGCAGCACCGTTGCCACCTGCGATGCCACTCATGCCAGTGTGCTTAAGGCAAGAGAAAAGGCAGGCTGCCGGCCACGGCCACGGCCGCGGTGGGAGGACCTGGCAAGGGACCCCAGGTGGTAGCAGCAGGAGCTCAAGAGACCACTGCCTGTCACTGGAAATGGGGAAAGTCTTAGCATTTGTGAAGATCAGCCTGGCTGAGAGCTGAAATATACTCTCTGCTCTCACTGAGCTAATGCAATAAACATGAGCATTAATACCTTTATTCTGTGTTTAAAGATACGTCTAGAAAGAGTTATACATTGTCACTGCTAATCCATTTTTTCTTGTGAAATAGACAGCTTTATGACTATTATGACACTATTCTCAACATCTAACTACCACTGTTCTTCCATTAAACTTAACACATTGACATGTGTTTAGAGAATATAATATAATGTTGAATATGTGAAAGACATGGTTTTCCTTCTGACCTGTGCTTCCAGTTTTCTTGTGCGATACTAGGGCCTTCTTGTATGTGTGCAGAGAAATATCTGAATAAAAATAATCTAAAGATTAAAGCATTAATGGCCTTTAGAATAAACATACATACAGTCAAGAGTTATTTCTCTAAGCAGGCATCCTCAGAGATAAATTACCTATGGTTGTGCTTCCAAATCTGTAATTCTATTGGTAAATCCATCAAAAATCAAAATTAACAATGTGACCAAGCAGGACGTTTGTTTTACTACCAAAAATAAGCACACGTAGGGAGTGTGTAGAAGATAAACAGTAGATAAAGAGGCAGGATTCAATTTCCTTCTATACCCAAGCTTGGGGACAGGCAGACCATTATTCACTGTGCATGCCACCAACTAACAGAAGCACAGGGTTTATGAACTGAAGTCATTTACGTTTAAAATTCAATTTCATTTCTTCAATCATGGTGAGCACGAATATCTAATTAAAGGGTTTAGACACTGAGATCCTAGTTTAACAATCTATAAAGCATGCGGTAGTTGGAGTTAATTCATTGAACAAATATTTGTCGAGCACTTATGTATGTGTCAGCCTCTGTGTTAGACATGAGGGAACAAGGCAGACCCAGGTATTCTGTCACGTTTGAGACAAACCTGGTGTTCCAGACTCTTATTTCATTGTTGTTGTTGCTACTGTGGTTAACGTGTGAATGACGGGCTTTGTTTCTAGTTTTCAGCTTGAACTATTTCCTAAAATATGAAATGCTGCACTTTTGATGTTCATCAAAGTAGCAATCTTCAATGTGCTTTTTAAAAAATTCCACAGTGTGTCCCATTTGGTGGGGCCAATTAGAAAATCTGGGGAAAGTGGAATTCAGGAAGTCGGGGAGTCATAAGAATGTGTGGAATTTCTAACAGATTTTATTAAACATTTTCTGTATCATGACATGTTCCAGAAGACCATAAAAGTTAGTTTATACGAATATAAACTACTTTTTGCCTTACTGATAACTGCAAATAAATAATTCAGACGACCACCCACCAAAAAACCAAGATGTTTTGGGGTTTGTGTGTTTCCTATGACATGTTTTCCTTATAAATTTTTATAATCAAAGAGAAAAATAATGAGGTGGTACCTAATTTTATTCCCATTTTTAAATTCTGCAGCAGTAGTTTCAATATTTCTGTATATCTCAATAATATCATTATAGAAATATAAGATAGTGACTAACCTCTTTCCTTGACTTGACTTAAAGGAGAGCATTGAAGGCATTCTCTTTTTTTGCATTTTGGTACAGCAACACACTGATTTCTCCAGTTGAAATGACTTAATCTGTCACATGGTTTTCATGGTAACAATCAACTAAATTAGATACAGGACTATAAATTTGGATAGCACTGTTTTATTCACTGAGAAGCCTTATGTAAAAGTTCATAAATGTTGCACAAAGCACAGCTGTTTGGCCCGGGTCCAGAGGTAATAAGTGGGTTGGAAGGAGTTGGATGGATAACCTTTAGCTTAATATGGTTTGGTAAATTAGATCCTATATATGCTAATTTTGTACTTTTTTTAATAGATGGAACTGATTAAAAATATAAGTACTGCCGAACAGCCCTATTTATTCACTCGACATGTTCATTTCCTCAACTTCTCAAGGTAAGACATTTTCCAGTTTAATGGTTCTTTCATTTTCTTCTAATGAACAATTACTTTAGAAGTCTACCTTTATTTATAAGGTAGTGCAACTGTCCTTGAAAAGATGTTTTTAATACATTTATTTTTGCTAAAGAGGAATCAAGATTTGAAATATTTTGGACAGAAACTTCATTTCTTCCTAGAATACCACCTTAAATCTTATGAAAACTTGAAATTATTTTTAAATGAGATGCCATTTGACTTGACAGTTCTTTAAAAAAAAAGAAAAATCAGATTTGTGTTGAAACAGATAAGAAGGCAAGAGATGGGTATTTTAACATAAATATTTTATTGCACATGTTTGTACAATTTGAACCTGCACAGGACTCTGGGAATAACTTAGTGGTGGAGTAATGTGTATTTTGTAGGATTCAAAGAGCTAGTACTAGCCTCTCTGTGTACCTTTTTAATATGGTCATGCACTGTATAACGATGTTTTGGTCAACGACAGACCTCATATAGAACGGTGGTCCCATAAGACTGTAATACCATATTTTTACTGTACCTTTTCTATATGTAGATACACAAATATTTCCCATTGTTACAATTGTTTACAGTATTTAGTACAGTAACATGCCATATAGGTTTGTAGCCTAGGAGAAATAGAGTATACTATACTATATAGCCTAGGTGTAGCAGGCTATGTTATCTAGGTTTGTGTATGTATACTGTGATGATCACACAATGACAAAATCGCCTAATGACATTTCTCAGAACATATCCCCATTGTTAACGCATGACTGTATTCTATTTGATTATTCTAAGCCTTGCATGGTTGATGTTGATGATGTATTTTAGAATTCTGTTTTTAATTCAGTGGCTGTGGCCTTCTGATAATAATGCAAATCTTCAAATTTATGTTTTTAGATCCTCTCTTTGTTAAATTGCTAGCTTCAAGTTCTGTGCATTCTCTTCCCCAGTGGTCCATTAGTGTAGTGTTAACTGTCATTGTGCCTCACTACCAAACCGAGGGTCCTTAAATTCCTGCTCTCCTCTGGCTGGCCCGGGTCTGTGCTCACAGTTGGAATCTATTGGCTGACAGGTCAGTGGTTCCAGGGGCAGATCTGACCAGCCTGGGGACTCCTAGGCCTCTGTCATCAGCCATCTGACTAGCACTCCCCTCGTTTTAACGTGAGGATAACAGTACCTCCCAGGTCCATGCGAGCTAGCGCACCAGAGCTGAAGCAGCACCTGCTAGGTAGTGTTGATCTAATGGCTCCTAAGGCCAGGCATCCAGGGAGGCTGGCTCTGGGGGAAGGACAGGGCTCTGACCAGAGCAGTCCCTGCACCTGCCCTGGCCCAGGATGCCTGACAATCTACCCGGGAGAAGGTTTTAACCTTCAAAGGATTTCCCTGCTGTGCAGCAGGCCCTGTGCAAGTTAAGTGCAAAAAATGAGATTCAGCAAAGCAAGTTATTAAGCAGAGAAGAGGAGCTGCTGCCTTATATGTAAAAGTAGCTTCCCCTGCAGTTTCCTCACCCTCCCTAATAACCAGAGGTCCCTTGGAGGGTGAATAGGACACCTGCAAATTATCCACAGTGACCCAGGGCTGGGCCCTGGGCAGCTTGGGGTGTGTTTCCAACCACATTTATAAAGTGGGTGCCTGCCCTACCTCTTACTTCCAGAAAGCCAAGAAGGTGTCATTAGACGTAATTAGCTAAAAAGGACTGTTAGCTCTTTCAAGCACTGTGTTTTATGACTTGTAAAGCAAAGAGCATGGCTTCTCTGATCCTTGCTGTTCTAGCGAGCTTCCTTCTGCATCACCCCTGACGTCCTCAAACCTCATTCATTAATGCTTCTCCCTTCAGAGGTTAAATCTTTACAGCCAAACAAATTGCAATGCAACAGATTTTAATAATTGTCTCAGGACAGTGTAAAACACTAATGGGAAGTCAAAGCCAGTGTCTTAAATGTGATCAACAGAGCACAACATGGTGGCCATAGTCTACCATGGCCTCTACCATCAAATACATGCACAGGAGTTTAATCCTGATTGCTTTAATTCTGAAAGAAAAAGAAATTGATAAATGCCTTTTAGAAGACACCACGTGTGCAGAAAACCGTGTTGGCCTGTCCATCAGGACCTCTGGGCATCAGAGCTTGCCTTGGCACTGACCATGGTCCTAGGCAAGTCATTCAATCTCTTGGGGGCCTCTGTTTTTCCATCTGTAAAATAGGGACAGCTCCTACTCACCCCTACCTTGTAGGGATGCTCTGAACACATGAAGGAAAGACTTTCTGAGAGAAGGATGTTACATATATTCAAAGTGGCATTTAAAAAGGCATTTCTATAGAAGTCTCAGTCTGAGCCCACAGTTCAGCTCCTGACTGTGTTTCTGTGGCAACGCCTTGAGGACAGGGCCGGGCTCCGTTTCTCCTCCCTCAGTTCCATTTTGTTCAATTAAACGCAAGTTTATGGAGCGCCCTTTATCTTCTATACTCTGCACTAGAACCGGGGCTTCTGCAGTGAACGTTGAATGTTCCCTTTGCCTTCGGAAAACTGTGAGTTCTTCTCCCATTAAAGGAGTCAGGAAGGTAAGGCGGAGGGGGTCACCAGTCTTCCCCAGGGGAGGTGGCAGGCAGGACCCTCCCTGCCCGGAAGAGGAATTCTGCTGGGATGTGAGGGGTGTGTCAGCTGCAGGCAAACGAAGGGGAAGGGCATGCCCAGTACGGGGTCCAGCAGGAACAGAAGCTGGACCAAGAGGAGAACTGAAAGAAGTGTGGGTACGGCCCAGAGGTGAGCACAGCTGGGATGGAATGGCAAGCAGAGTTTTAGGCAGGAATGACTAGAGACTGGCCTGTCCAGCTTTGCTCCTTTAAAAAGCCCACCTGACTCTGTGGGAGCAAACTTCCCCCCCCCTTCCCACCCCACGTAACAGGGACTTCCATAAAAATGAACAGAATGATAAGCTGAACTTTAGTACTGACGAGACCATGGTCACACTCATAGAACATGGGAAGTTACAAACCAGCTTTCCCTTTTTTAAGGGAATAGTGTATTTAAGGAAAACTTCTTAGGCATAAATGACAAACTGGGGGCCTACAAAGAAAGCCCCCAAATATACAATAGACAGAGAAAAACGACTAAGTTAGGACTTGTTGAGAGGGATTTAACATACTTTAAAAAATGAGTTCTAGACATACTTTGAATTATAAGGTATAAAGGTAATTAAGTTGCTCTTAAGAAACCTACCCTTATAAGCCTGCTGAGGGGCATGCTTCTACAGGGTAGTGAGGTTACTATGAGAAGAATTGATCCTGCAACCTAATAATCTCTGTTGATGTTTGTCATCTTCGCACGCTGTTAACATGCAGCAAGACACAGAGCGGACTGTGAGAGTGAAAGTCTGGCGGCTAGCCTCTCTCCACACACCACCTTCTGCACACAAATGTTCTAAACTTCTGCAAGTATGGCATTATACCAAAAATAATTGCCCTTTGTTTCTTTTTTTCCATTAAAGATGGCATTTTTTTTTACCCTTGAAATTTAGACACTGTGAGTGATGTAAAATGCTATCCTGTGAGCTTCTGGTGATTCAGTAGCTGGTTTACTTCATTTTTTCATCATCTAGCCTTCTTGTTCTGTTCCTTCTTTTTCCTTTTTTAGAGTTAGGAGGAACCATTTGGCCACATCCAGTTTTATTGATCCAAGGATGGGAAGCAATAGAATCAGACCAGTCGGATGTTTTTGTAGTTGCCTCAGGGAAGGTTCCCTGCCAGAGGACATAAGCACGACTAGCTCAGCAGAGATCGCAGGCTTTGGTTTGGGTTCATGGGGTTTTACACTGGGTCGCTCTTCCACACAGTTTTTGAACTCCCTGGAAATTCAGACCAGACAAATGTTTTCACCTGGACCACCTAGAGAATCGAGTCAGAGCTATTTGTTGTGATGTTTAAGTAGAGTTTTTCATATTTGTTTACTGTGACCTCATGTGTCTTTTTCCAGTTTTCAAAGTAACTTTAGGAAACAATTTTTGAAAAAGATCAACTTCCTAATATTAACAGTATCCCTTCTCCTATGTCTTAGATCCACACCCTGGCAAGGCTTATGACAGACCACAATGCAATTTGTCTGCCCTGTGCCCCCACTTTTTGTTTGTTTTCTAAGATTTTTTTCAGGGGGTGGGGAGTAATTCTTTTTCCAATCTGCAATTCTCCTCACTCCCTTTCTCTCTTGCAGAGAAAACCTTAAGAATTTTTGCCTCAGAGCCCGATGCTACCAAAACAGTCCAAGTGCACTGTGAGAGATTCCCATGTGCTAAGTCACTTCAAACCACCGCTTCTCTAAACCTTCCTCATGCCGTCCTCTTCTCCCACCGGTAACCCCGTCACCTTCCTCTGCTTCCGTTTCTGTTTTCTCATGTGTCTCAGGTGGTGGCTCCAAGGCCAACACTAACTTGCAAAAACAAAGATTAAAAATAAATCAGTCACCAGAGAAGCAGGTGGGGCGTGATGTGCAAGGAAGGCGTTTTGGACACTCTCTCTCTCCCCTGCAAGAGAAATCTTAATTACTGATGTGAACAATGTTTTTCACATCAGAATTTTGTGAACAAAGTTTGCCCTTCTGATGGCATTCTTTAACAAAACAAATCAGATCCTACTAATTTCATAACTCACTTTGTTTTCCACATCTTGTTCATAAGTGTTGACTTTGCTTTTTATTAGCAAAGTGATCCATTTTAATTCTGTGCCCTTTGAATCTTTCATAATGTGGCAGAAGCCTCAAACTTCGAAGAGAACACCAAAATAAAAGTTGATACTAGCAGTTAACGCTGTCTCCACCTCCTTACCCAGCACACAGAATCTCGGTTTGCCAGGGGCAGTTTTCTCGCGGTTTATCCTGCTTAAACACTGCCGGACTGGTCCTCTCATGGAGCTCTCGCCCCCTTGTTTCTGCTTTTCCCTCCACAGTGAGTGGATCACTGCCGCTGCAGGAGCCCACCAGCTGTGTTGGCCCCTCAAGGACAAGTATAATCTGGACTTTCCCTCGGCCCACCTCGCTTCCTGTTTATTTCTTGCTGTTTATTTCATGCCTTGTCAGTTCATCTTCCTCTCCAAGCAGCAGCCCTAACCCAACCATCCCCTCCCTTCCCCCTTTGTCTCAGCTTCTCCCAGCAAATGTTTCCACCTCTCCTGCCTTAGGGCAGGCCAGAGAGTTCTGCTTGTGTTTTGTGATGGGGGTCCTGTCCTGGACAAAGACGACGGAAGTGCCCACTGCGCGGGGCGTGAGGATGAAGGGCGGACCTCCCTCCCTGCCCGCCCCGGTAACTGCCAAGGGCGCTCCTTACTTCGAGGCAGGGGCGTCTAGCAAAGGACCCTTAAACAACCATCTCTGCCCTTCTCCTCCACAGGCAACTCCTCACGCCTCTGGCCTGGGGTACTTTTCATGTTTTAATGTAGGTAGCAGCACAAAGATAACCTCTACGTCCAGGCCAGGGGTTAAAAGGAAGACAGGCTTTCAGCAGAATGGTGGTTGAGGGAGGGGGGAAAGGGATTTTTTTTGTTTAATGGGTACAGAGTTTCAGTCTGGGGTGCTGAAAAAGTTCTAGAGATAGATAGTTGTGATGGTTGCACAACATTGCAAATGTACTTAACGCCACCACTGACTTGTGCACCTAAAAATGGCGAAAAGGGTAAATTTTATGTTATAAAAATTTTACCACGATATAAAAAAAAGAAGGAGAAGATATACTTTCAAAAACTGTTTCTAGTCATAGAAAACTCTACTGTGGTAGGAGGACAAAACAGTCTTCATTCTCCAGAATAATTCTGGTCTTAAGTCTTGATTTAATATATGCAATATTTTTTATTACAGGAAGAATACCGTTAGCATTTTGATAAAAGCGTACCTAGAATTTTTACCCAAGTGCTTTGTGTAGCTATTGAAGAGGTGACTAATATTATTGATGGGTCGGTTAATTGATTGAAGCAGCAGTATGGGGCAGATGTTGATGAAAATGCTCAGAATGAGATATTTAGAAATGCCTCCCCAAAATGAGAACCATGTAGTTGTTATTTCTAGAGAATTATATCCTGCTTTGGATCTTTATCTTCTCATCAAAAAAAAAATCAATAAAAGCAAAAATTAAAAGAATATGATAAATTTGCAGAGGATCAGAAGAATACCCACAGAGGTGATTACAGAGTTGGTAAATGTGACCTGGGAACAAATGTCATAGAAATTGTAATACCTGCTATTTTAGGATGACTTAAAAGAGAGCTTCAAATATGCAGTAGTAGTTGTGGTGACAAAGGGACAAAAGGATGTGTTGTTAAGGGAAAAAAAAAATATGGCCTGACTCTCTACTCTCGAGGGTATGTACAACTTAGAACTTATGACCAGCTATAGTCACCTCAATTTTTTAGCACTCAATAAAGACCAAATTAGAGCTATAGATTATAAAATGAAGGGCAATAAATCTTATGACAAAAGCTAAAGGAATTTTTAAAAGAAATTAAAAAAAAAAACATTAAAGGAACTAAAATTGAAGCTGAAAAGGCTAAAAGCTGTAAAAGCACATGAGAAGCTAATCCTTTGTGTCAAATGGCTCAAACAAAAGGAAACGTGCACAAAGGGAAGATGAAAATATTGGCTAGGTATAACAAAGACTCCTTAACTGTTAGGTTGACCAATAGGATGGAATCACAGGGAGGTTGTGGAATCTTCTCCCAAGGGTTTTAAAAATAAGCCAGGGTGTTTTGTTGCATGGCATAGTGGGATACAAACTATTCTCACCCCGAGAATGGAGTCATCAGTAAGCACTAGGTTCAGGTGACCAAGAGACTTTATAAGGGTGACCAAGAATTCTGACCAGAGTTCAAAAATACTGGGAGAGGATAAACTGATCCCGAAAGAGGATGGAACTAGGGTAGGGAAATTTGTTTTCCTCCCCAGGCACCAGGACACATGGTGTACTCTAGTGGTATCATGGTGGTATTCTGGACTCTTGTATAACTGGCATGTCACCCCGGATTTTCCCAGTTCGGGTGGGAGCTGTGTGTACAGAAAGGATGAGGGTTGACAGCCTGAAACTATTATTACTGCTGCCTTCTGGAAAGGGGAGATATATGTTAGGCTCCTCTCTCTTGTAGTTAGAAATTTCTAGAGAGAGGCTATTATATTATCTGAAACATAACAGTTCTTAAGCCATCTAAAACTTCTGTTTGGGAAAATTAATCTGGAAATTTTGCATTGGGTTACAGTATACAAACAGGAGCAAGTCATCCCTACTCAATAAGCCTTGCCAATCCTCACATCTGTAGCTGTTGATGGAAGATGGCAGTGTACGGGCTGAGAACCATCTCCTAGTGGGAAGCTGTACGTTCACTCACGTGATTGGGCAGGTCTGCTAATTAGTGGTAGTAGTCATTCCTCACACAGAAGGTAAACAGCAGGCTCAATAAACATAAACATAGAAGTCCATTTGAGGTTTTAAAAGTGTGATGCAATTTTTGAAGGGCTAATTAGATTCTTATTTGGTATGTATGCTTTATCTTCCTCGTCCCTAGCAGTATTACTTTAGTTGCTGTTTATCATAGATATGAAACCCAATTTAATTAAAAGAGGATGGTAAGTCTAGGACGTGTATGGTGGTTAGCTGGTGGTTGGCACAGATAACTCCTGGGGATACAGTTAGTTGTTCATCCAGTTGAATGAATGCCATCTTGTATACATCTGTGAACTGACAAGATCCATACTGGCAAGGCTAGCCTCACTCCTGAGCAGTGTGTTTTCCAACGTAGTAA
Organism: Daubentonia madagascariensis; assembly: GCA_023783475.1. Lineage (NCBI taxonomy): Eukaryota > Metazoa > Chordata > Mammalia > Primates > Daubentoniidae > Daubentonia > Daubentonia madagascariensis. The sequence goes on along the minus strand of JAKFHU010001815.1, from coordinate 18,120,565 downwards.
TATTTGAGGAATCCAGAATGTCATTCATACATCTGGTGCCTGAAATGCCACTATTGGACTGTCATTCCTTTTTGTTTCTTTGCATTATTCTCTCTGAAGATTCTCTTTGAAAATGCAAATAAACTGGGGATAACATTATATGAATTAATACACGAAAAGGATTGGTGACTTGCTATGTCTCCTTTCCTCTGACAACAGAGCCCTATGATTGGCAGAAATGTAAAAACTGAGAAGCATACACCTAGGCATTCATATCTTCATTCAGTTAGCATTTGTTAAACACCTGCTGTGTGCCACGCACTGTACCATACGAGGTCTTTCCTGGAAGAGACAGAAATGTCAACACAGTGTGGGAGAGAGGGCCTGGCGCACAGAGGCAGGAGGATGGATACTAGGTTAGATGTTAATTGCTGCAGGATGTGGTTGTGACTCCAGGCTGGGTTCACAGGGTCCGGCCAGTTTGTTTTCTCTGAGCTTTCTACTCCCTGACAGAATGCCTGGACACCCCCATCAGAGGGTCACAGGGTCATAGGGCTAGCGAAGCCTGTGAGTGCCTCAGGAGGTTGCCAGAGCATGGCCTGTGCCCAGAGATTGGGGTGCCCTCCCCAGACTCCTTGGGGCCACTGCTTTCAAGCAGTGCAAAAAGAAAGGGGAGGAATTGTTGAGAAAAATTTAGCCAACCTAATCACTTCGCCTTGGCAAGACCTGGCTCTTGGGCCAGCATATAGTGCACCTGTCTAATCTTTTTGTGGAAGAAACTAAAATGGAACTGGCTATTTGTTTTATTTTTATCTGAAACCACTTGCCATCACTTGAGGATAATTATATTGAATTTTGTTTTGTTCTTAATATCCTGCACATTATTACTTTTCATTACTTTTCTCAACTCTGGACATCACCTTTCCATGATTGAGAGCACAAATTCTGGTGCCAGACTACCTGGGCTCATATCCTGACTCAGTCACAAGTTATTCACGCTCTCCCTGCCTCAGTTTCCCCGGGTGTAAATGGTGATTAATATAATTACTACTCCTTTCAGGTGTCGTGGGGCTTCAGTGAGTTGGTAACGTAAAATATTTTTTAAAAGGTGAACAGCAAGCACTCAGTAAAGATTGGCTACCTGGGACTACATTGTAGAATTACAACACAGAAGTACCGTTTCACCCAACAAGGCAGTCAGAACTTACTAGTCAACTGAAACACATTGAAGGCCAAGTGTGTGCCAATAGGCTCTGTGCTAGCCACTGGGAATACAAGGTCCAATATAGCACGGCCCTGTCCTCAAGAAACCTACAGCCAGTCGGGCACAGTGGCTTGTGCCTATCAGCCCAGCACTTTGGGAGGCCAAGATGGGAGTGTAGTTTGAGGCCAGGAGTTTGAGACCAGCCTGGGCACTATAGCAAGACCCCATCTCTAAAAAAAATTTTTTTAAATTAGCCAGGCGTGGTGGCATGGCCTGTAGTCCCAGCTACTCGAAAGGTGGAAGCAGGAGGATCACTTGAGCCCAGGAGTTCGAGGCTGCAGTGAGCTATGATCTTGCCACGGCACTCCAGCCTGGGCAACAGAGTGAGACCCTGTCTCTAGAAAAAAAAGAAACTTGCTGCCTAGTGAGAAACCAGACAACATCGCCACCTTAACATTGTCAAATAGCATGGCTTGTATCAGGTACCTGGAGCAGGTATCACCTCCACTTCCTGCATGATAATAAATAAAATACCTATCAGGAAACAACACTTGCTTACTAAAGTGTTCATTGGCACCAGAGCAGATGAGGTCATCTTTTGATAATAAAGTTAACCTAGAGGGGAAACATTGTCTTAGTAGGCCCTATTTCCCTCCAGAAGTGATGGGTTATAACGAGCTCCATGTTTGTGTGCATGTGTGTGTTAGGTTTGGAGGAGACCAGCCTGTCTACATCAACATCATTAGAGACCCCGTCAACCGGTTTTTATCTAACTATTTTTTCCGTCGCTTTGGAGACTGGAGAGGGGAACAGAATCACATGATCCGCACCCCCAGCATGCGGCAGGAGGAGCGCTACCTGGTAAGTCCTGTTGCATGCAAGAGGTGTTCTTTCAGGTGCCCTGGGAGCGGCTGCTCCAGGCTGGGAAGCTCACCCTCCCCGTCCCATGGCCTTCCCCGTGGCACCTCCAGGGAGCTCAGTGTGGAGAGGGAGCTTCCTTAGGGAGGAAGTTTGAACCAGTGAAAACTCGTTCCAGATGACCCAGATCCTAACAGACACTTTCTCAAGTGATTTTCTAATTTTGCTTGGCTCAGTTTGTCTTTAGTGCTAGGTTTTGGGTCCCAGAGGAGAAAAAGTCTTTCCCAAGGAGTCCTGGCCAGCACTGTCATGGTTAAGAAGAAAAATGCGTTGGGGGAGGTTGCAAAGCTCCTTCTCATCCCTCACCCCATGCAATTCCCATGGCAACCCTGCGAGGGAGAGGTGTTTTCCGATGAGGACCCTGAGGTTCCAAAAACATGTGGGACTTGCCAAAGTTACCCTTTGGGTAAGGGCACAGCCATGATTGACTGTTTCCAGGTCCTCTGCCTTCAAGGTCCAGGTTCTTTCCACCACAGCACCACAGAGCCCTGGCAATCACTGTTTGCTTTCTCTGGACCTTGATTTGGGACCCTCAGCTCCATAAGGGATGTTAGTCTTGAACCCAGGAATTGTTTTCTGCAGCACGGAAGTTGTTAACAAAAACAGAGGGCAGAGTTATGCGTCTTTCTTCCAGCACCAGAATAAAAGGTACATTTCTCATCCCTTTGTGGCCTGTGTTGACAAAAGCGTACTGAGGAGCTGACAGCCTGGTGTCTGGGAGGCTGAGATCCTGTCTCTGTGTCTGAGAGGGGCCATCGGGTTCAGCCAGACCCATTGCAGCACTGTCGTCGGGCATGAGCAGGAAAGAAAGTGTTGAGGATGAGTCAGGTGTGTTCCCCTGCGGGGAAGTGACACTGCGCCTGCGCCCACTGCTCACGTGGCCTCAGCGTCAGCCTCGTAGCTGCAGAAAAGCATTGATTAGTCTCGGTACTGTGCCAAAATTGCTATTTCCTATTTAATTTTTTAAAATGTAATGAAGGCATGTGTTTGGAGGCTGGGAGCATTTTGGTATATTATCACCTTAATGTCACTGTCGTGTCTTAAAATCTGTGATTAGAGTTGAGAAAATAGATACAGAGAAGTCACATGCTTTACCCAGCGCTATACGACTAGTTAGTAGGTGGGCCAAGACCAGACCAAGCCTTTCCACTCAACGTTTAGCATTTGTTCAGCGACCTAAGGCTTCGGTGAAATATTTTGATGGTATATATATTTAAAGTGGCTTTTGCCTTTTTTTTTTTTTTTAGCTTTTGATGGCAAAAACTCTAATCTTTTTCTTTAAATTATATATTATGAATATAGCTATGTGGTTTTTATTTGGTGCCAGGTATGTTTGGAACCACTTAATAGAGGAATGATGTCTTCTCAAATTATCTTTATTAATTATTATTATTATTTGTTTTGAATCTTGATTAATATTTATACATTCTTTTAAAATCGGTACATTCCATTTAATCAAGATAATATTTCAAAGTTCTGATTCAATCCTAATAGTAAGAAAGTTAGAACCAAATGATAGCAGAAAATGCTGAAAACCCAATGGTATGGAGATGAGTCTTAGAAATACTGCTCTTCAAATATTAATGGAAGAACTGAGGAGAATTCTCTAGGTTTTTCTACTTTGTCAAGTTTTTTTTTTTTTTTTTGCCATCCTGTAAATCATTCCTTGTAACATAGTCTTCACACGTTCACACAAATAATAAGCCGTAATCATTAGAGAGAAAAGTTGCATACATGAAAGAAAAAAAATCATGGCTTAAATTTTGTTTTAAAGCTCATAAAATGTTGAAAGTTGGTAGTGGGGACAAGTCCTATATTTTTGAAGAGCTGGTAACTGCCTTTATGATGTGACTGGAGAAATTCTAGGGAAATTTCCCTGCCTGGAATTCTAACCTTAGAGATTTGTAGGGGCCCCTTTCCAAATGTGAGCACTGTGTTCTGGAAGGCTCTATGTCAGATGAGCTCATCAGATCGATGCTTGGCAAGGCCCCAGCAGGGAAGCATCGGGCTCCTCAAGGCAGCAGAGAAGAAAATTGGGGAGCCAGGATTGAGGCGAGGAGGGCGGGGCGTGACTCTTTCGTGATCTGGCCCCAGCCTGACCTGGTTAGAAGGCTGTTTTCTTGTTCAAAGGATGGTTTGTTTATTTGGAAGAAGACGGTCTATTCCTTTTTTTTTTTAATAGCTGAAACTTTTAATTCTATCTCCTTGATCCCATTAGATTCTTGAAATAAAATTGCCCCCTTTCAGAAGAGCCTGTCCTCATTTTGGCAAGGCTGGGTGGTCAGTTGTTTACTCAAAAGAGGGTGTTGTTTGTGTCTCAGCAGGGCATAGGCAGCTGTGGGGAAACTGCTGTCCCCCCAGCAAGGCTGTGCGGTGGGCCGGGCCCTGCGAGGGGTGCTGACCCAGGCCGCACAGGCCACCCCCTCGGGGGACCGTGCACTGAGGCCCCTCCCTGCACACTGCACGCACACAGGGTCTCAGCTGCTGGCTTGAAATGGATCTACTGATTTACCACATTATTCTAGATCTCGGTGCTCCGAAGCCCCTTGCTTTATCCACTTGCCAAAAATCGGGCATTTCTGCTCCTGGCCCTGAGCCTTGCAGAGCTGCTTAGCATACAGCTGAGAGGAGGCCTCCTCCGAGGCTGAAATAATATCATCTTGTGCTGCCGGGTGGTTTGGAAGAAAATGGAAAGGGTACAGTGATCCTAGGATTTGCAGGGTTCCTGGAGAGGATGAGGACACTGTCGCTTTCCAGGCCTACGGGTGGGGTAAGGGCCCCTCCAGAGGGGGAAGCCAGGCCTCTCCAATGGTGCCTTTTGCCCACTTGGACCTTGCATTTTACTTCCTGAATGTGAAAGGGAGAAAAGGATTGGGCCAGGTTCCATGCTTTTTAAGCAAAATCATTTTATGACCATCGTCTGTCCATCTTTACAAAGACATTGCTCTCATAGCAATTTGTTTTCACATACTCAAGTATTTTTTAGCTATTCATATTTTCTGGAAACAACTAGCTCTTCTAAAATTCTCTATTTCTTTCCAAACTATTCTTCATTTGCATTTATCAGAAAATAATTTTTAAATAAATTAGTGCTAGTGTAGATACAAATTCAGCTTATAGCAGTCATACCATGAAAAGTCAGTTGTCTTAGGCCTGTTTCTCTTTGTCCAGAGCCAGAAATTCAGCTCCCCAGCACGGAGGTGGCTGCCTCCGTTTTTAGTGTGAGAGTCCTCTGAGCCCAGGCACACCTGGACACATCCCAGCACCTGACACTCTTCTCCAGCTGAAGTCCAGGGTCCTTTATTTCCAGGGCAGGGGAGCACCTGGCACGCAGAACGTATTCAGTGAGCCTGCAGGGCTTCTAATGAAAAGCAGCTGCTGTCATTTCCAAGGGAGGGAGCCGGTCTCATTCCTGCTGAAGCCACGCCCTTTTCTCTCTGAGCTTCCGTGAAAGTGGATTTCTTGGGCTGTCATTGTCACTCTGCCAGTCACACATGTGACTCATCCTTGTGCTTTGCTTAAAACCTGGCCTTAGAAACTCTCATGGGAAAATATTCTGCCTAGATGCCACTTTGCCTTTCAAACTCCAAAACAATGTCAAGTTGGGCTCCTTCCCCAGCCATTATTGCCACCTCTTGAGGCCATCCTCCATTGGAAGAGCAGGAAGACAGGGGAGAAAATGTTCCCCCGGAGAACACTGCCTCTGTGGCACTGTTTATTCGGTTTGGCTGTGAAGCGTGGAAAGTAATGCATGTTTAAAAGAAAAGATGCGTAATTTACAGCTTCTTAATTCATAAAGAATTCAGTGAATCATGTTGGCCCTGTTGAATTCTGGAGAAGCCTGAAAATTGGCCAGAGTCAGCAAAGGTTTTCAGAAAGCTGTGCATTTTAATCTGCTTGAAAGTTTTGGACTCTGAATGTCCTTTAACTTTGGAAGTATACATATGAAATTCTGGTGGGTGGAAATTTCCACTCTGTCCTGACCAGCCAAGGATGTCCTGTGAATGAAACTTCAGGCATCATCACCATTCCTAAAGCATCATTTTTCTTAAAGAAAGAGAATGAAGAAGGGATTTGAATTGTCTGCTTCTTAAGTGTTTCAGTAAATATCTATGTTTTCCAAATCTTTGAAGGTAAAAAAGTAATCCTTTTTGTCTTCTATTAGTTCAAATTTAGCTTCTAATTACAGGCTGAGCTAGGGGCTTAGGACATGGTGTACTTATGTTCCTTTCTTAGCTGCCCTAGCTGGGTGACTTGGCCAGTGATTCAACCTCTGTGAGCCTTTCTTGTTTCATCTGTACAATGGGACCATATTGCCTGCCAGGCCTGCATCACAGGGTTGTTGGGGGAGTCAGTTGAACATTCTACACAGAAGTGCTTTGGAAGATCTAAATCTCTAGAATGCATTTCGGTATTGATGCTGTCATGCCCTTGGCTCTGTTAGTGGATCCACGTGACCTAAAGGGACCATTTTTCCTATAGACGTGGAACTTCTCTGCTCGGGGAGTCAGCAGGGGCTGCTGTTTGCATGGAGCTCAGGACATGCTGGGCCCTGAACCTTCAGGTCTCCCTCTGCTGAGGTCTCAAATTGCCTCGCTAGACTGTTTCCCCCAGGGAACTTGTTTCTAAGGAAACTGCTTCTCTCTGTATTCCCAACAGCTGGAGATGCGTTTTGATCCCAGCCTGCTGGCATGCGTTTGTCCTGTGTTTATTTACTTGGAAACCTAAGCTTGTGTAGGCCCCAGGTTGTAATGTCATCTAAGCACATGTGGCCCCCTCCGAGGGGTGTGGGGGGAAGGGCACGCCAAGCCCAGTGCTCTGCCAGGCTGATGTGAGCTGTCCCGAGGTGCGGAGGGCAAAGGAGCCCCCACTTCAGAGACAGTCTTTGGAGTCCATTTGTCCTGGGGTATGTCTAAAGCAGGAGTCACAGGTGGTTTTAGGACCAAAGGCCACCTCTGGGAGTTAGTAAGGCCTGCGGGTATCCCTAGGGGCTTCGGTTAAACAGAAGAAGCTGGGCAAGGGAGGAGAGGAGGGAACAAGAAAGGGATTTTGGAGAGAGGACGGAATGCCACCAGCTGCCACCTGAACTTGGCTGCCATGATATAGCAACAGCATGTATGTGGTGTGTCACCGATTAGCGTTTTCCCTTGTATTGAGGGCATCCATCCTCACAGCCCCCCTGGTGTAGGGATTAGCACCCCCACCCCCCTTAGGGACTGGGACTGCCAGCTCAGAGAGGCTGAGTGGGGGTTAAGACCAGACCAGGGAAGGAGAAATGCAAGGGTAATTATCAGGAGGTATATGGGAATGGGGACAAAAGGACCACAGCAGCCGACGAAGACCAGGAAATGCCAGGCAGAGCCAGGCCCCACAGGAAGCGCATAAGCCACATGGTGGGAAAGCTAGAAGCTGTCAAGAATTGGAGCCCGTTCTAGCCAACAGGTGTGTCGGTGGCGTGGGCTGCCCAGGGCTTCTAGCTCCCTCAGCTACCAACTGTCCCCTCCCCTCTGTTAGTGGCCTTCCCCATCAGCTGCCTGCTCCCAGTCGGTCACTCTGTCCAGCACCTCAGAGGTCATGTGCAGCTGCCACTGAGACATGTGTCCTCCCTGCTGTGGTCAGGAGGGAGGGGAAGATGCATGGGACAGGATGTGGCCATCTGTTTGTGAAGTGCCTGTGTTAGTTTCCCATTGCCGCTGTGATGATTTATCGCACACCCGGTGGCTTAACCAACAGAAATTTTTTACCTTACCATCCGTAGGTCAGGAATCGGACACGGGCCTCAACGGGCTAAAATCAAGGTGTTGGCAGGGCTACGTTCCTTCTTGGAGTCTCTAAGGGAAGATCCATGTCCTTACTCACTCGGTGGCAGACAGAATCCATTTCCTTGTGCTTGTAGGACTGAGATCCCATTTTCTTGCTGGCCATCAGCTGAGGGTCATTCCCATTTTCTAAAGGCCACTGCCCCCATCTTCAAAGCCACCAGCAGTGGGTTGAGTCCCTGTCATGTTTCAAACCTCTCCTCCCATCTCATTTCTCCAGCCCAGCTGGGAAGGGCTGTCCCCTTTTAACGACTTATGTCATTAGATTGGGCCCTCCCAGATAATCCAGCATGATCTCCCCCCTCAAGGGCTGTAACCTTAGTCACATCTGCAAAATCCCATTTGCCATATTAGGTAATACATTCACAGGTCCCTGGGATTAGGACACGGACGTCTTTGGGGTCCATTATTTTGCTTACCACAATGTCGCCAAGGACTGCTTACTCAGCAGGGGACTGAGGGGGCTGTGGAGGGGATGTGGGCACGACAGGAGTTCTGACCCGTGGCTTATCCAACCCATAGGCGGGGAGCCCACCGCTGCTTGTCACTGAGCAAGCTGCCATGCAGTGGCACCGAGCTATGGTTTTCCTGACCCTGGTCTGCAGATCCTAGTGGCCAGTCATACATTTTGTTTTTTCTCCTTCTACTAGTGACTCATCCATCCATCCATCCATTCATTCATCATTCATTCACTCCATAAATATTGATTTAGTACCTTCCATGTGATAGGCACTATGGTAGGAACTAGAGATAAAATGTTGAGCAGAAATAGATACTGTCTATCCTCATGGAGCTCACAGTCCTACAAGGGAGACAGACATTAATCCTCAAACCACATAAATGTATGTGAAATAGCAACTGCATCACATCCTACAATTCAGAGAGACGTGGCACTGTCCAGGTGTAGAATGGGGTAGATGGCAGGTCTGGAGGTCAGGGAAGTGAAGGTTGGACTGAGATCTGAAGGGAAAGAGGAGAAGGAAGAACATTCAGGCACAGGGAACAGTAGTTGCAAAGGCCCTGTGGCAGGAGGGAGCACACTAAGTGGGGGAAGAACCGGGGAGGCTGCAGCAGGGTGAGCTGAGGAGGGAAAGAGCTGAGTCCAGTGATGTGGGCAGACGGGGGCTGGGCCCCATAGCACCTCCCAGGCCCCTGGGAGGCACTGAAGAATGAAGGCATGTTTACAGGGGATCCTGAAACCGTTGCATTTGCAGGAAAAAATTGCTTTGACTACAACGTACACAGTAGAAAAGGGCTTCAAGCAGATATGGCTAGACTACGGCAATGATCCAAGCGCAAGATAAACCAAGGAGCAAGTATATATGGAACATCAACCATGTGCAAAGAGCAGCTCCAAGTTGGGGCAGGGGCGGCAGTGGGGAGCATTACTAAGATGTGTGAGACACGTCACTGTCCTTCCAGTTGCTTGCTGCCTGGTAAGCAACAGAAGACCCAAACGTGAAGCACTTAACACCAACAAGGGGAGAGATAATAGCTCAGTGCAGCCAGACAGGAGTTGTCATTGGCTGGGACATGTTTAATTAGGAAAAGAATGATGCAGACACTCCAGTCTGAGAAATGAGGCAAGGAAGGAAGTCAGGGAGAGTTGGGGTCGTTGGGAGCGGTTTCCCATTAGAGAGAGGTGGGCGCCGAGTCTTTCGGGGAGGATGCAGATAGGACAGGGTGACGCTCAGGGTGACCGCAGGAAAGGACTGTTTCAGATGAGTGGCACTTTAGAAAATGTGCAAAAGCCTGACAGCTCCAGTCTTTCTCTCTGGTGAACCGCCCATTTGGCAGGAGCAGAGGGTGGAGGGAGGTGAGGAGCTTGGGGACAGTGAAGCGTTTCTCCAGATGTCCCCGTAGGTGTGGGCATGGGAGGGAGCAGCACTGCTTCTGCTCTGATGGCTGCCCAGGCAGGATTGCCTGACCTGCTCTCTTCATGTGAGATCCCATCTGGAGCATCCACCACTAGGACTGCCAGAGCACAGCCAGGTGTGCCACACCAGCCACCTGTCAGCTGAGCTCATCCTCTGCCCCCGCACCCCACCATGAGTCAGCGGGACAGCTGCAGCTGTGTCCCCAAGGGAATCAGCATAGCGCCCCTGCTGGGGCAGGTGGCTCACATTTACTAAAGCGGTGGCTCTCAGCCTCCTCCACTTTTGGTAGCCACCTGGAGGGCTTTATAAACTACTGAAGCCTGGGTCCCACACCTGAAGATTCTGGTTTAATTGGTCTGGGGTGCAGTCTGGGCTTTGGGATTTTTTTTTTAAAGTTCCAGAAATGATGCCAACATGCAGCTAAGTCTGAGAAATACCGAGAAATTAACAACACATCCATTTTTGACTCTATTAGCAGGACCTGTTTTCACTGAAAGAAGCCTCCCCTGAATATTTTATAGAAGTTTACCTTCTTATCCTTTGCCCATTTGGAAAAAGTTGTGTTTGCTTTCCCCCTAGAAATTTTTATTTGTTAGGCTTTTAACTGGCATATGCAAATAAATGTCATTAAAAAGGATTGATAGTATAGTGCAGTATTTGTTTTATTTATGAATATTCCGTATATGTCTTAAGTCAGACTGCTAAAGTTGAAGTGGATTATATTTATTATCCAGAAACCAAAGAGTATGTTATACTCTATATTTCAGATCTCATTTTAGGAAGCCATGTTTTAGGCAATAAAACAGTGAGCACTTTGATGAATAAAATATTTTAGCACATGGACATCTTTTTATTTAAGTTGACAAGGCACTTGGAATTCATTGCCATTGCTTCAAAGAGACATGTGACATTCTTTAAATGCAGGCCAATTCATACACAGACATATAAATGCTAAATAAAAAGACGTGGGTGAACAGAACTACACTTTAAATGCAGTCAGGAAATGTTCTTTAAATGCAGTCAAGGAGCTTGCTATTGAAAGAAGCTATGGGGCGAAGTTTTATATAAAGTGAAAAACTAATGGCTCCATTTATCTGTGTTAAAATTTTGAATTTCATACCCTACACTTGTTTTGCAGAAGTTGGCATACCTCTATGGTTATCCTCAATTGCTTTGCCATTTGTAATATTTTTTCTCTGCCCAACTGTTTTACATACACAGTATAAATTCCCCTGAGGCTGAGTGACCTCGAAATGTGCTCTTAAAAATATTTTGCAAAGTCTGAAGACAGGAAAAGTAAGTGTAAAACATCTAAGAGATTTATTGGAATCTCAGCTTGAATTCTAATTGCACATACTTAAGAAAATGTTAATATTAACATGAAATAGCTGGCAGTTTTTCTAATAAATGTAAATTGAATTAGGTAGTGTGTAATTGGAAAAATATTTGCTTCGCTCAGGCGCTCCCACAACAAGTCTCAGTATCTGTTAGCTGCAGCAGCCTTGCCCTCTAATGGCTGGAAATTGAAGGACAAGACTAAAATACTTTTGACTATAAGAAGGATAGAAGATAAGAGGGACTAGATGACCATTTGTCACTTTTTTGAGGGCCTCTTCCCAAAGTGTGGGGCATGATGTAGATGTTAGCATGAGCTTATTATTATTACTATTATTATTATTAAAAGGAGACAGCTCTGTGGGGACTGGAGGACAGGGAACCAGTCTTGCTAAGTGCCTTGGAGCTTCAGGATGATCTTGGATAGAAACAGATACTATATTAATAGATTAGGTACCTGATCTCCTGAAAGGCAGTTGAAAGGTAAGACTTGCCTTATAATATTAGAAAGTTTAAATTCTTGGAAAAGTTATAGAATAAATAATCAAGCCTGAACACTGTGATGGTTCTGGTTCATGATCATTAAGATGTGCAAAGCACATTTAACAAACTACTTCTGTTCCCTTTCATGATTGACTAATGAATGTCACAGAATAGAAGTAATACCAGTAAACGTGGTTTGGGAGGAATTTACTAAGAAGTTTAATTTCATCCCGTGCGATATTTTCATTCACCTTCCGGGAAAGCAGCCGAGAATGAATGAAACAGGTGGGGGCTCAACTAGCTACAGAATCATGCAGCTTCTAGCAACAGACCCCTTTTTCTCTAACCCTAAACCCATGCAGATATTCATGGTTGAATGAAAGATTTTTAACCAAAACCTACTCAATTGCATGACAAGCAAAGCTTTTAAGAAATGACTCTGCAAGACACCCCGGTCGCCTAAGGGATAAGGCATTGGCCTCCTAAAAAAATTGCTCTATGTTTTATATTACAAAGTAAAAACATAATGGAATTGTATCCGTGTTTAGCTAACGTTTCTACACTCATCTGCTTTTGCGCTAAAGAAGACAGTAACATTAGCGCGACTTCTATGGTAAGTGGCTGCCCCTTTGCCACTCGCAGAGATTTGAGCACTTGTTAGTCCCAGTCTTTGAAATTAACTGACCTCTGGGATGAGACTTGTAGAACGAGTCAGCAGAGGGATAAAATAAAGTCAAGTTCAGTAAGAAAAGGAGGAAACTTTAGTGACAAATCTCAGATATAGCCGATGGCGTTCTATGCCTGACTACTGTTACTGAAAACCCTACGAGATTAGGAAAAATGACCTAAACCAAGGCAATAAGATTAGCCAAAACCAACTTTGATTGCTGCTAATCTTTATTTCTCTGGGTCATTATTACTCGTTGTGGATTACATTTCTTCTTCACTTGCTCATATATTGCTTCTTAAACTTTTCAAATTATTTCATATAAATTTTCCTGTATTATTTACGTAAGTCTTACATTTTTCACTACCATGTAACTTGGTGATAGGATGTGGTCTCCTTTTTCAACCTTGGTACTCGTCACAACTTCCTGTTAAACACCCAGTAACACACAAGTGTGTGGAGCACCAATGATGTTTGCCCCTTTTGTCCACTTGCATGTGCAATTTCAATACATTCTGAGCATCTGTAATGTGCCGGGCACTGTCATGGGAATAGCTGTGGCAAGATGGGCATGTAGCCCTACTTCCTGCCCCTACCACACACAAAGAAACCCCTCTCCCCTGTATTCCATTATCAGCAAGTGGTACCCCCATCTGTTCGGGCGCCCAAACAAGAAACTCTGAGTCATCCCTGCCTGCTTCTCTCTTCCACCCCCTAACTCATGTGCATCTGGCCGCCCTCTTGGCTTGGGATCCTCCTGAAAGCAGAGCCTGAGGCCTGGGCTAGTGTAAAAGGAGTTAGTATTTGAGCAGTAATCCCAGCAAAAAGGAATGGAGGGGTGGAGAGAGAGAAACAGGGATGCGAGAACGCCAATGCAAGGATGCATCTTAGAGTTGGTTACTACCACAGGCAAATGCAGATAAGCCCATCAAAACTCTATGAGGGTAGTGTAGAATTTGCCCCAGATTTTATATACCTGAGGGAAGAAAGAAGGAGCATCTGTCCACTGGTTCCATCAGCCATTGCTCAAGTTTGCCCATGAAGCCCTAACTCCTTCACATCTGTGGTTCTTGCACTAGGAATAGAGACAAAAGCAAGGGCCATGCCAAGCTGCTGAGGTATAGTGCTCTGAGATTACTTCCGTGTGAAGCTTGTGACTGTGGCGATGGCTAGAGTGAAAAGTGGCCAAGAGGATGTGATGCAGGGCACAGGAGTGTCCGCTGCAAGCCTGGCGCTTCCTCTGTGACTTCTCTCCGATCAGTCACAGTGGTCATCAGTAAAGCCCTCATCATTTCTCAGCTCGAGTTCTGCAAAAGCCTCAGAGCCCATCAACCTGTGTCCAGTTCATCTTCTTCCAATCCACGGTCAGAGTGTCTAGTGTGCAAATCTGATATTGTCATTCCCCTGCTTAAGACTCCCCTGTGTCTTTCTGCTTCTTAAATGTAATGTCTGCTATTATCATTATTATGTTAGTATTATTTGATCGAAAAGCATCACAACTGCCTGTGAATCCATAATTATCTCAGTGAAATTTCAGTCATAAAAAAAGCATCACAAACCAATAGAGAAAGGATGGGTCAATCAAAAAATAGTGTAGGGAAAATTGGATAGTTAAGGAACCCCATACACATCAGATAAATCCAGGTGGATTAAAAAGTAAAATGTGAAAAATCAGAAAACTGCGGAAGGATGTGTAACTGAGCTGGAGGGTGGCAAAGCACACACGTAATGGAAATCACAACAGAAATGAATTTTACATTTGTCCCTAGATAAATTAACAGTGTATTTAACACACACACACACACACACACACATATTATAAACAATGTTAAAAGGCAAATAAAATGAAGACAATATTTACTATAGTATGACAAAGGATTAATTCTTTAAGATATTAAGATATAAGAACTCTTATAAAGCAGTAAAAAAAAAAAACGCACTAATCCCCCAATTGAAAAATTACAAACAAAATTCCAGATAATCTAAAAAATGCTCAGCTGCATCCATAATTTTTTAAAATTGCAAATTAAAGCAGTAAACCACCTTTAATGTATCAAATTGGCAGAAATTTTGGAAATTATAAGTAGTGGTATGCTCATAAATGTCTAACAACCACTTCTCTGGGAGGCAGGGCTGTTTTGTAACATTTGCCGATTTCTGTGGTGTAGATACTCTTCACTATGGTGATTTCAAACTACTGACATGACTAAATACAGCAGAGTTAAGAGATGTGCATTTGTCTCTTATAAGCTGTGGCACGCCAGCCCCAGCACATCTCTGACTCGTACTTAGTGCTGTCCAGGGGTACATCAAAATGGACATGTCCATCCATTTCTGTTGTCAGGATTCTTGGAGAGTGTTCAATGTTGTGCACTGCTCAATTCTTAAGATACAAGAACTCTCATATCTTAATCTCACCTGCGCAGTGTGTCATCATACGTTTTTATCTTTGCCAGTCTAAGAAATGAGAAATGATATGTCAGCAGGATTTTAACTTGCATTTCTCTCTTTGTGAGTGAAGTTGAGCATCTTCTCACACGTTTGAGGCATTTGTATTTCCCTTGTTCATCATATCATTGCCCGTTTTGCTAGCATTATGATTTCTGGAAGCTCTTTAGAAAATTACAGGAATTAGTTCATTATTTGTGATATGAATTGCAAATATTTTTTCCTAGTTAGTCATTTCTTTTAACTTTCTTTGTGGTGCTTTTTTCCATGCGTAATTTTTTATTTCTTTGTAGTCAAATTTATCAACTTTTTTCTTTATTATAGCTTCTAAGTTTTATGTTACACTTAGAAAGACCTTACTAACTCTAAAACTACAAAATATTCTCTGTGGTGTCTTCCAGGGTTTTATTTGTATTCATATTAATTAAAATCTTTAACCCACCTGAAATTTATTCTTGTGTCAGATGTGACATATCAATCCAATATCTTTTTTTCCCAGATGACTAACAAATTATGTCAACATTTATAGAATAATTCATCTTTTCTTCATTAATCTAAAGTGTCACCTTTATCACACAACAAATTTTTGGTTTTGCAGAGATCTATTTTTTGCTTTTTATTTTGTCCCATTAATGTGTGTCTCTATGTACAGAGAAACACTGTTCTATATATTACATATACACATGTGTATGCATGTGAATGTAAACTATTATGTAATTAATTTAGATTTTATTATATAACGTACAATAACTATTGTATATATACATTTTATTATCTGGCAGGGTCCAATCTTTCCTTATTACTTGGCTTTTCCCCCGACTGTCCTACCTAGTTCTTTGTCTTTGTTCATTTTTCCTTAGGAACTTTCAAATCAGCTTATTAAACACCCTTTCCCGCATACATATCCAGAAAACGTTATTTTTATTTACTGGGTTTACATTAGCCTTTAGATTAATATAGGGAGAATTGACATCTTTTGGTTGAGTCTTATTATTTGAGAAAGTATTTTGCCTTTCCATTTGTTCAGAACTTTGGTTATATCCCTCAAGAGAGTTTTAAAGTTTTTTTCATTCAGATCTTGCACCGTTCTTGTTAAGTTGATTTCTAGATATTTTATTTGTTGTTGTTGCTATTGTTGCATATTATTATTACTGTTATTAATTTCTAGGTATTATTTTTAACTCAGACAATTTAATGAATTCTCTGTTCATCAATAGATTTTCAAAAGATTCTTTTCAGTTTATCAGATAAAATTATACTCCCAGCTAATGATAATGATAATTTTATCTTTCTTTTTTCCAATGTTTATAAATCTTATCTATTTGTTTTTCTTGTATCTCAAGAAAAATGTTAAATATAAAGGTGATAAAAATCGGTTTCTTACAGGAGTCAGATAATTGAAGTAAAAAGTAAATTCATAATTGTCAATTTTGCTCACTTCCACATTTTATCTACTAAAGTATAATGTTTAGGACCTAAACCTTTTGGAATTCCATTTCAGGGAGAATATAAGCAGCATAAATCTCAATATCTAATGACAGAAAAACCTAAGGAAAAATACAGAGAATATTTCATTAACCACCCCCCACACACACACCTGTAACTTAGATGTTATTTTTGATAAACCACCAACTACAGAGTGGCTGCTTTCTGAGCAGCCTGTGTCACCAGAGTAAACTCGATGTTGGTGTCCTTTCTTGAGGTCTCTGGGCTGGATGTTATCTTGTTTCTTTTCCCTTGGGTATGGTTTTCCTGGCAGTCGGTTCCTCAGTGACCACACTTAATACATTGTAATAAATGCAGAGTAGATTCATCATTCACAATTTTGCAGTACAAAGGAAAGATGAAAAACAACTGGAAACTGAAAGTCAAGTTAGGTACACATTTTGCTTTGCTTTAAATTGTGACAGCAAATGTAAAATGTAAAAATGAATTGTGCCAAGTTGGGGTTGTCTTTGGCTAGGTCTGGCCCACTTCTGACACAGAGACCTCACCTCACGTCTCCCTGCCTTCTGTTGTAAAGCCTTCTTTGACTTCCTGTGGGGGCTGCTACAAAAGGATTACAGAGGGCTTTGAAATGACCCTGAGCACACCTGACGTTAGAAAGGTGAGAAATCTTTGACTAAGACCCTGCACTTTGAGTGGTTTTAAGTCCATCCATTTAATTACAAATATGGAAGCAAATAAGCCAAGATCCTCAAGAGGAATGTTGACACTCGGTCGGGTGATGTTTCTCTTTGAAGTTTTGGACTTGAGAAGCACTGCGGAAGAACTTCAGAGTGACAGCCGCTTCCAGTCATGCTCGCTCTGGGCCCTGTGTGGTCAGCAAGCGGTGGCTGTTATTTTTGCTTTACTTTTGGAAACTCAGTTGAAGGGAGGGGATACACTCCCTCATTTGAATTGTTTTGACTTTTAATACGTGTCTGAGACTTTAACTTTGTCATTTCTGGCTGCTCCCCTCATTAAATTTAGATTACTCATTTCAGAAATCAGTGTATGTCTTTTACCTTTACGTACAAACCCCAGGTGTGAAAGCCTAAGTAATTCTTTCTTTGCTTTGAGTGGTGGGTTCTGTATCTGGCGCGGCACAGATTGGCTCCTCCTCCCTTGGGACATTTCTGTCCTTCCATGAATACTTTGGCTTCACAGCTCCATCAGGGGCCCACAGACAGTCTTTCTTGGGTATTGCATAAGAGTTTGTGCTGCCATTTTCATGCCTAGTCTATTTTTGTCCAATCTGATCAAGTTGCTGAAAACTTTTAAATAATATATATACATCACCTATATACCATGATCCTGATTTTTTTCAAAAAGTTCTTCATCCAGTCACTCCAATCTGTGCTGAAACCCTTTTCATTTTTCCTTTAGAATAGGGGTCCCCCACCTATGGTGAGTTGTATAATTATTTCATTATATATTACAGTGTAATAATAATAGAAATAAAGTACACAATAAATGTAACATACTTGAATCATCCTGAAAACCATCTCCCCCTCCCTGGTCCGTGGAAAAATTGTCTTCCGTGAAAATGGTCCCTGGTGCCAAAAAGGTTGGGGACCGCCGCTCTAGAATGTCTGGCAGGTTCCCTCACCCTCTCTCCATTGCTACGGCCAACCCCAGTCTAGAACTTTTCTCAACTCTGCAGCGCCTCCTAATGGACCTCCTCTGCTTCCAGACTCTCTCCTCCCTTCCACCTGGCGTAACACTCCCAGAGTAGTTTTCCAAAGCAGCACTTCAAATCATGCCATTTAATTCCTTGCTCAAGAAGCTTGATGACTCCTGCCTATTGTGATGAATTCTAAAGGCCTTTCTCTGCCTTTCAAGGCTCTTAATAATCTATCCTGCCAGCCTTGACTTACTGCTTTCCCAATAAATGCTAATCCAACCAAACTTTTGACATCCTCTTTCCAGTAAAAGCTTATCCTCATCTCCATTCTTTTCCTTATGCTGCTGCCCCAAGCTGAAAGGCCTTCATCTTTTCTCTCTCCACCCACATCCCGTCCATCCTCCCAATTCTTGCCTGCAGGCGCTCTTGACCCCAACCCTTGGGGGGCGCTCTCCCTGTTCTGGAATTCCAGTTGTTCGTGGGCTCTGCCCTGTCACTTTCTCTTGAGTTCATGCTGTGTTCCAGGTACTGTTTAGCACTTGAATACTTAATTTGGTCCTCACAGTAGTCTTATGAGGAAGGTATCATTGTGACCTTATTTTAGGGATGAGAAGCCTGATGCTCAGAGAGGTTAAGTAACTTGCCCAGACTTCAGCTGCATCCATTAAGCGTGGAACAAAGATGCACACTCAAGCAGACAGGTTTCAGAAGCCGTGTTCTTAACCACTGTGCTGAACTGCTTGTTTTTGTCCTATGAGACTCTTTTATTGTTTCCTTAGTCCTTTTCCAGCCTGACTGCCAGCTCCTGAAGGGCAGGTGCCATCTTCACTGCTTTGTATACGTCCCATTGCCTCCCTGGGGCTTATCACATAGGAAGGTGTTAGAATTTGCTGGATGTGGGCAGGGAGGTTTTCTGTCTTATTCACAAGCATTTCTTCAGCACCTAAGCACGCACACACACACACGCAGAGTCTAATACCTAGTAAGTGCTCAAAGATTATTTGCGGAATAAAAGACTAAATGAATATGTGATTGGTTCACAGTTTGAAAAATGTGCAATCATGTCAGGGCATCCTTCTCAAGTTTTTCATTCATATAAATTTGCACATCTGTATTTTCTGTGCAAGTATCTCAATTGCCTCCAAGCCACTGCCAACAATTAAGCTGGACTTTTTTCTAGTCTATAAAATGGATGTGTCCTTTTCTGTTTGTGCTGCTATAACAAAATACCTGAGACTGGGTAATTTATTAAGAACAGAAATTTATTTTCTGACAGTGCCGGAGCGTGGGAAGTCCAAGGTTAAGGTGCTGGCAGGTTTGGTTGTCTGGTGGGGGCTGCTGTCTCTTTCCAAGGTGGTTCCTCTGGAGGGAAAGAATGCCACGTCCTCACATGGCACAAGGTAGAAGGGCAAAGGAGTGAACTTCTTCCAACAAGCCCTTTTATAAGAGTACCTAGTCCCATTCACAAGGGAGGAGCCCTCATGCCCTAATCACCTCTTAAAGACACCACCTTATAATACTATCACATTGGCAACACCTGAATTTTACAGAGAACACATTCAAACCATAGTGGGATGCCCAAGTGTCCTCAGAAAAGTTGATTGTTGCTCGTGCAGATTTTACAGACACTACGCAGGGCATAGTGGGTCACAAAGTTCATCTCTCTATTACAGCTGATGAAATTGTTACACCAATTTACTTAAACAAATATTTTATTACCAAAAACAAAAAGAAACACTTCTCTTATGCTTAGCAGTCTTAACAAATAGTACTTTTAAACTTGAGGTCTATGAGCACTTGCTTTTAGATACCAATCATTATAAATAAATAAAATGGGCTAATAAAATCATTAATCCAACAAATCTTCAAAGGTTAATTTTCAAAAATGTTTCTTTTTCATGGAAAAGCTCTTCTAAACTAGGGTAAGGCACTATTTGTTTCATACCCTATACCTAAAACTATTTTGGTCGTCTTTTTTCATCCAGTGTTGATTTTAATGTTTTAGATAAAAGATACTTCATCTAATTCTCTTTAAATATTATTAGTAAAAGTCAGGTTTCTGCAGAGCACAGTCTGTATTTAATTGATTTGCAAAGCCACATTTAGCATTGAGAATTTTAAGTTTCAGTCAAAATGAATGATTTTACATCACGTTTTAAGTAATAAGTTAACACCAAGTTTTCAAAGGGCTTTTCTTTTTAAGAAATTGAAAGCACCTCATTAAGTCTATAGTCTTCCAAAAATGTGCTACTCTCCATGATAGCCTTATTAGTCCCATTTTGCACATGGCAACAACGCTGTGGTGAGAAGCAATTAAATATCTTTACCGGGGTCTGTTGGAATGGAGTCACACTGGGTAGGCCCTTGACTTACAAGCAGACCAATGTTGGTGAATTAGGAGGCTACAGACAAGGCAGGAATGAAAACAATCAGCAAGAAGAAGCCCGATGTAAGAACAGGGTTTGTCATCAGGGCCCTTTTAACGCAGGATCTCAGCTGATGAAAGGAAAAAATAAAACCATAACATTAGTCATAGCACTTCAAGGCAGAAAAGAAACAGAGGTTATCTCATCTCAGATGCTTGTTTGAGTACTTCGGACTGGAACAGGAAGGTTGGGAGCTCCACGTGGAGATAACCCCCGTTATGATGCTGCTGACTGCATAGGCTAAGCCAAATTGAGTGTTTATCAGGGAAAGTGGATTTAGGAAATAAAAGGTCAGGAACAAATTTGTGAAGTATAAGACAGTCTGAAAAGGGTATATGTTAAGTTCTGAAATAAAATTATAAAACCTGGAAGTGGCAGCTGTCTCCTAAACTTTTCCAATTTGTTGCTCACCCATCTACTTACTAAGACAGCCTTGTTCAATCTTATGCCTGTCCAGAAAAGGGAGATACAGTGATCTCAAGGTGACCAAATCACCATAGGTGGACCCCTATCACCATCACCCTGCCACACACACCTACACAAACATACACACTAACACTGATGCCAGTGACTTAAATTTGAGGGGTTGTGTGTGTGTGTTTGCTTGTTTGTTTGTTTAAAGTTAAACCCTTCTTTCTGGGCTCTTTCCTTTAAATGTAAATAAACCTGGTAGGTCTGACATTTTGTCACCAGCATCTTTTCATGAACCTAACCATCTGCAATTGGTTATGTCTGCCATATGCATAAATGTTTAGACTATTTATATTCTGATACTTTCATCTGTTTCACTCTTTCTTTCAACAAATGCTTAGCACCAGACACTGAGAATGCATTAATGAAAAACACACATGTGGTTCTGGTCCTCACAGAGTGTAGAATCTATCAGGAAAAACAGACATTAAACAAATAATCGGGAGAGATGATCAGGCTGTGGGAACAATATGTACATAGGTCAGGAGTCCTAGATACTGCAAGAATCTCATATGGATGGAGTTTAGAAAGCAGAGAATGGACTGTGATGTGAAGCTGGAGAGGTGGGCAGGGGCTCAATCATCAAAGGCCCTAAAAAGATATCCTAAATATCTGAGGCTTTATGCTAAAAACAACGAAAAGTCCTAGATACTGAATTGTGGTTGGGGAGAGGGGATGGCGTGATAGGATTTGCATTTAAAATCTTGTGCAAGGGGAAGATATTTGGAGTGGAGCAAGGTAAGTTATTTTGGTTTGGAATAGGATTGTCATGGTGCAGGAGGCCAAGAGGAGTGGACAGATTAAGACATACCTATGGGGTAAATCAAAAATTGTTTCATGAGTGATTGGATGTGGAGCTAAAGGGGGAAGAGGTTAAGGATGATGCCAGGATTCTGGTTGGAGCAGTTCGATGGATGGTACTGCTGAGTGTAGGGAATGAAGAGACAGAGGGGCAGGGAAAATAACTTTTGCTTTGGATATGCTGAGTTTCAGGTGTCTGAAGTACATATGAATGGAGACATCCAGCAGGCATAAGAGTGGGCTGGGCTGGATATATGGAATTGGAAGTTATCAGTATGTGAAGAGAGGGTAATTAACCTACTAAAATATCTATTCCATGAAGATTGAGATCATGTCTGGGAGAATGTTAGTGCTCAGTAATCATTTACTGAAGTTGTTGAGTTGAAGCCATGGAGTGTGTATTGAGGATGAGGACAAAAGAGCCCAGGGGTCACCCATTTTTTTCACGTTCATGGAGGAATTGGAAGCATAGGAAAATGAGCAAGAGTCCCAAGAAGAAGAAACTACAGAAATGTGGTATCAGAGAACCAGACGAAAAAGGTTTTGAGAGGCGGGATTGTTCATTATTGTCAGAAACTTCCAAAAAGGACGTAAAATAAGAGTAAAAAATGTAACCATTGGATTTACAACATGACAAGAGCAAATGATCTTGGCAAGAGCAATTTCCATTTAGTGATAAGGGTAGAAACAAGAAGGATGTGAGTGGCGGGCTAGAAAGACATGGATAAATGGAGATAGTGGTGGGGAAGTCTGGTCCTCACTGTCCTGGTGGGGAAGCAGGGGCACGTCCGGGTGGTAAGCATCGTTGATGTTCTCTCTCGGGATCACCTCCCAAGGGAAGAGGTAGGCCCTCAGAAACTAAGAATTAAGGGGATTCCACATCACTCTTCTTTTAAAAAATAAACACTTACTGACTGCTTGCTATATATACTCAAAGTATATACATCCAAGTGACTATATGCCAAGGTCCTTCGAGAAGCAGATGGCAAGATGAGACTGGATTTGCAAGAGATTTATTGGGGGAAATGCCTGTGAGGGGAAAAGGAGGAGGGAAGAGCCATCAGACCCACTGTGGGTCTGATTCCTGTGAAGAACAGCGGGAAGGAATGTTGGGTGGGCAAAACCTCAGACTACAGTGCAGTTCTAAGAAAGCTTCAGGCCAATGAGGAGTCATTAAGCCAAAGTCACTCATCAGAGGAGTCCCATGTTTTGCAGGGACGGGCCTGCCTTAGACTCCTTGCCAAACTCAGTCACTGCCTGATATCGCCCAATGGGAGGCATGGCCTTGGCACAAATGAGGTGATAAAATCAGAATGAAGCAGCTGGGATCACTAGTCACTTGCCCTCCCTGCAGCAGAAGAGATTCATGGCTGCAACACATATACTATCTCATTTTTACAGCATCCCCCTAAAATAAACATTATCATGTCCCTTTGTCAGATGAGATGCCAGGGATTATAGAGGTTAAGTGATTTGCCTAAGTTCACACAACTAATAAGTAGCAGAGCCTGGATTTCAGCTAGCAGTGTGCTGGAGCCGGCACAGACTGGTTCTGAGCCAATTTTTAAATTATGCTAGTCAGTTGACATCAAGGTGGTAGGCTTGAATTTGGCCACTGGAGGAGTATTTACACCATGGAAATCTGCATGTGCTACAAATCAGGCCTTTGTTTGTTGTTTGTCTCTGAAAAGGTGGTTCTTATACATTTACCAGCACACCACTGATTTGGACCGAGGTCATCTGACTCCAGAGCCAGCCTTCCAACCATTATGCTACGTGCAATTGTCTTTGTGATTCCCTGATGCATTTCTGATGCAAAAAAATTCTTAAACCACCCCCACCCCCGTCCTCTGAATCCCTGTAGCAGAGGTTGTCATGCCCTGTGTTTTGCCCTTCCTTGCATTGTCATCGTCATTGTGCCTGTCTCCCTGCCTGGATAGAAAGTTCTCAAGGACAGGAAGAGCAATTGTCTTACACTTACTGTATTCCCAGGCCCCTGCACACCACACTGCTGCATAAATATTCGAAGGTGATGCTGATATACATCCTCACCCTATTGGTGGTTAGTGATTGGTAACATGTATGAAATAATATAAAAGGTTGTGCTTGATACAGTTGTCTCTGTTCCTGAATATTGCATTTATAAAGGCAGACACTATTGGAAAATGTGTTTCAACCTCAAGATGACCTTTGAAGAGAACTGTAACATCCATTATAGCCCAGTGATGTGGTTGATATGCTCCCTGCCTAATCCCACCCACACACCAGGAGATATAGTAATTACCTGCCTCCCTGGCCACTCACAGTTTATTAGGAAATTGTTTATCCTTCCAGCTCTGCACTCTTCAGCCTAGAAAATGAAATATGCACTCTGCCTGGAAGTGTTCAGAGGCCCACTGTGTCTCAGTGCCTGAGAGCTCAGCTCTGCAGAGAACAACCTAGGAAGGGTTAGGAGGAAGAGAAGTTGCCCAAGGGCTGCAGCCACTGTGCAAAGTAGTGTGCCCTAAGTGGCCCTGCGACATCAGAAGACTTGGGTCTTAGGGTCACTTCAAACTGTGTAATCTGTGAATTATTAAAAATATTTCTACTGCACATGAACAAGCTGCAGAAGAATTTGTTTGTGCCCCAAAGCCTGTTTCCAGATGAAAAAGCAGGTTTTTCATGAAAGCAAACCTTGCGCTCAAGAAAAGCTCTTTAAAATCTTTTGACATGGCAAAAGAATCTGTAAAACACCACCTCTACACCGCTTCTAAAAATGTTTCTTCCTTCTTCACTTATTTGAGAAGTTCTTTTTGAGTGCCCACTCTGTGGCAGGCCCTTTTCTCAGCATTTGGGAAACATCAGTGAATAGAACAAAAATGGCTATAGCCGTGGCGCTGACATTGTAGTTTCATCTCTTGCTTCAAACCTCTTGATCTTGTTCATCGTGTGTGTTCGTTCATCAAACATGTATTCATTCGGCCAAACAAGCATTGGGTATCTGCTCTGTGCCAAGCACAGTGGCAGGGGCTAGGGCTGCAGGAACAAGATACAGACCCTGCTCTCAAAGAATTCAGTCTAAGGGGAGAGTCTGACACATAACTAGGGTTCAAACATCAGGGTATTACCTAGGAGCATCAGTGGAGGTGTGGGGAGTTGGTGTCTGTGAGGCTTCCTAGAAGAGGTGATGCCTGAGTTGAGTCTTGCGGGATGAGTAGGTAGCCAGGCAGAGAGGGCATATTTGAAATACTTGATGCAGAGGAGGGATTAAAGGCAGTGAAGCGTGCCAGGGTATAAAGCATGAGGCAGGAAGTAGCAAGCACTGAGACCTGAGATCACATAGCCAGGCAGAACCTGCATCATATGTCAATTCTCTGGTTTATTCCATTTATTTAAAAGATAGCAATAGCAACCCCCAAACCACACCCCTTTCTTGTGGTGTTCTTTGAAAGACAAGCAAGAAGCCAGATGAGGGCGATTCCCTGGTCTCTGACCTGAAGCTGTAGACACCTTCCCACTACAGACACCTAGGACAGGTAATGCTGCCCCACGCTCCCTACTTCCCCCGACCCGTAGCCCAGCCCACTCCACCTCACCATCTCCTCTTGGCCTCTTTCCATTTCCAAATCCACCCTTCAAAGGAGACTTCCTCCTGTTCCCAAGGATGCAATTCTTTCCCTCCTCCTCCTCCGTGCCTTCTGTTCCTGGTAATTCACTGGCCCAACTGGGTAGCAGCTCAGAGCACGTCTCTCCCTCCCACCCACGTTCCAACTCTCCTTTCCCAACAACGAGTGACCACAGCAATGAGCTCCACAGCCCACATCTGCTCCTTCTGGAAAGGCCCTGCACGGAAATATGGGAGCCTCATCAGTCCTCCAGCAGCCAATAAAAATGGGATAATAGAGGTTCAGAGGCTTTGAAAAGACAAGAAGCATATAATTCATCATGTTTTTGTTATCATTTGGGGCCTCTAGACCTCTGAAGAAGCTATTTCTGGCCTTGTGAGAACTTCATGACGGTAGAATTCTTTGACTTAAATAAGTGCCCCCAAAGAAAAACCTTGGTTAAAAAGTTTAAAATATTCAAAAGGAATTAGGGTGGTGAAGGGAGGGAAGAACTGAGAGCAAATTATTAAGAGGTAGAAATTTCAGAGCCTTCCTTGTTGAAGGAGGTGGCCAAGCCCCAAAAGAAATCCAAGTCCTGAATTTCTGGTACTTTTTGCAAACTGCATTAGTATGTTACTGACAATTATAAATTGACTTAAAAGAAGGCTAAGGCATTAAATTAAAAGGTAACCCTTGAGACTATTACCAAAATAAA
Organism: Daubentonia madagascariensis; assembly: GCA_023783475.1. Taxonomy (NCBI): domain Eukaryota; kingdom Metazoa; phylum Chordata; class Mammalia; order Primates; family Daubentoniidae; genus Daubentonia; species Daubentonia madagascariensis. The sequence goes on along the minus strand of JAKFHU010001815.1, from coordinate 18,094,732 downwards.
GGGAAAACAAAAGTGATTGGCCTTTATCCTTGTTCAGATAAACTGAAAACAGCTTGGATTGCATTGATAGAAGTATCTGTTCTACCAACTACAAACATGCAAGAGGAGCTAACAGGTCCCCAACTCTGTCGTGTGACCTTTTGGGTGAACAGAGACCTGTTAAATTGAGGCAACCACATTCAGTCTCCCAAGAAGGGAGCCTGTAAGACTGAGAAACCAAAGCCAACCCAATGCCATTGCCCATTCTAATTTGAGAGGCTGAAGGAATTCTCTGATCTGACACTTTTTAATCTTCATGCCTCTTCCTCAAATAAAAGAGTTAATGAGAAGTTGCGAGTTCATATGGTAAATAGCAAACTTTCCTGAGTTTTTTTTTTGGTAATCGAATGACTTTTACTTTGTTAACTCCATCCCTCCTCATTTGTAATTTAGATGGAAGAATGTCTGTCTAAGTCAATGAAAATCCAACTAAAGAAACATTGGCCTCTTTGTGAAGAAATCTTAGATTTATTAAGTACAAAAAAAATTAAGTGTATAGGGTAAAAAAGTTCAAAGATTTTTGCTTCCTTTGTTCTTTTCAATACTTTATTTGGAGCTCGGCAGTATAGTCAAGACAACCTACAGTAAGAAAAATAGGTCTTCATATGAAAAATGCTGAAATGGGCTCTGCACCAACAGATTTTTATATCTATTTTCATATTCTTTATATCTTTTATTTAAAAATATTTATTCTGTGTGACAGATTTATGGTTGCTTTTTATTTTCTTCTTTTTGCTTAACTATATTTTATATGGTAAACATGAACTGATTTTGTAATAAAATTATTTGAGGAGAGAGAAGACTAAGATTTGATGCCAATGAGATCTTTCTTTCTTTTGAATTTGAGTAGTTAAGCAAATCAATGTATTAAGATTAAGAAGCCAGAGGAAAAGTTCAGTGATAAGTTAACCGGATGATAGTTTTCCATTTAGCTGTTTGACCTCCTTCACATGACATCAGGATGTTTTCATGGATAAAATTACAATCCCAGATATTCAGACTTTCAGATTCATACTTTCCATCTTAGCCCACAAAAGCTTTACTTTAGGGATTTTGCAGAAAATCCTGGCTTGTCTTTCAGTCATTTGCCTTTTCTCTGTGGAAGCCAGTAGGAAACAGTAGTAGACGCTGACAATTCCCAGACCTTCCAGGGACAGTACTAGGATGCTTTGTATTAAGTGATTAAGAAGTTCTTTCAAAGCACCAACTTCTTTCTAAAACAACTGAGATTAAATAATGAGACTACCTGCAAACTATGGTATTTATAAGAGGCACAAATATTGAAAAACACAGTGATGCTTTATTATGAGCATGAACTAGAAGTGGAAATTGACATGTAGGCACAATAGGACTTGGAAGCTGGTGCCATCTATTCCTTCACTCAAGAAATACTGGCTGAGCGTCTCCTGTGGGCTGGCACTCTTCTAAGCCCTGGACAGGAGTGAACACAAGAGACAAAGCCTGGCCTCTCATGGAGCTGACATCCTAGTGAGATGAGACAGATAGTAAACTAACAAACAGACAAATGATGTAAAATATGTCAGGTGGTGACAAAAAGCTAAGAAGAAAAATAAAGGAAGGTAAGAGGACAAAGAGTGACTGTGGTTGCTATTTATGTCAAAAATCAAAAGATTGTTCTGAGGCAGGTGCTCTTAACGTGGGGTCCGTGAGTCCCCCCAAAAGGTTCATGAGTAAATTCCAGCAAGTCTCTGAACTCCAATAGAGAAAAACACGCATCATAGTTTCACCAATTTAACATTTTCTTCATTTTTGAATGCAGGCAACAAACTACAGGGATATTAACAGTACCTATAATGTCACCAATAGAATTCATAGCTATTTTGTATCAATTACTATTTCAGGAGATGTCTCAAAATAATCATTTATGCTAACATAATTCTTGGATTGATATTATGGTAGATATTAGACCCACTGAGAAATCTTGTTACTCAATACATTGAACAAGCACATATATTTCTTATCATACCTTTTTATGTGTATTTTTTTTTTTCTTTTTAGAGGCAGGGTCATGCTGTGTTGCCCAGGCTGGTCCCAAACTCCTGGGCTCAACCGATCCTCCCATCACAGCCTCCCAAGTAGCTGGGACTACAGGCTCAAGTCATCGCCTCGGCTCACTTTTTAGTATTTTGATAAATAATTCAATATATTTAGTTCCCTTTATAATCCTATATATTTTATTTTATACATTTAAGCACATTACTCTGAGAAGTGAGTCCTTAGACTACACCAAACTGTCAAAAGGTCAACAGCAGAAGTGCTTTATGCAAATTTCCCATATCTCTTCATAGAATATTACAAATATATATACTCAATGGTCAGGATTTAATACAATTAGTAATTTTTACTGCTCCACCAAGAACATTCTTAAGACTAACTGGTATCTTTTTATTATTGTGAGTGTGGTGGTGAAGAATACCGTGACTTCTAGTGCAGTTTGGTCCACTGTCTGGACTCACAATCATTGGCTAGCTGTTTACTACTATAGCTTTGCAACATCAGCACAAGTATGAACACTGTCAAAGGGGCAAAGAACACCTTAGTATTCTTTTGAAAATCATTTTGATCTTGTGGACCCCCCCCCCCCCCCCCCCCCCCGCCAAGTGTCTCAGAGTCCTGCCAGGGGTCTGTGGACCACACTGTGAGAACCACTGTGCTAGATTAGGTGGCAATTACAGATTCCTTTAGGCACGCGGACCACCCAGAGGACTCTGTCTGCATAAAATTTTGTTATTGGTTGTTGTAGTTTGCTGTCCAACTCTTTGAAATAGAAGTTTTCCCCAAGATTTTAGGGGAGAATTTTAAAAATCTCAGTCAAAAGTAATCTTCTGTTGACATTTTTGGATGACCCAAAAGAGGCCCAGCACTGAGATACAGGTCAGGAAATACATCATACAGCAGGAACATAGGGATGGCCCCTGCTCAAGAAAAAAAAATCCGATACTGAGGGGGTTCTTAAGCTCTTTTATGTCATGAACCCCTTTAGCAGTCTAGTGAAGCCTACAGACCTCTTCTTAGAAAGCTTTTAATGCATATAAAAAATACTTAGGATTACCAAAAAAAAAAAAACAAACACATTGACTACAGTTTATCCACAGACCCCTTTGAATGGCTCAGCAGCCCAGGTTAATAACGACCTGCTTCCTCCAATCCCCACTGGCAAGGAGAGACATCAAGGGAGGTGACATTTGCTTTTTAATGTATTTGTTTCCAGGTCAATTGACATCTTAAATCCCCAAATTCTGAATGTCAATAAGATGGCTTTCTAGACCTAACAAGGCCAGAGCAAGAAAGTGGGATAGGAAGAATGAGTTTCTACTCAGCCTTCTATAGCAGTCTTCTATAGCCTTCTATAGCAGCCCCAACCTTTTTGGCACCAGGGACCGGTTTCATGGGAGACAATTTTTCCATGGACCGGGGGCAGAGGGGGAGGGATAATTTTGGTATGATTCAAGTGCATTACATTTGTTGTATACTTTATTATTATTACATTATAATATATAATGAAATAATTATAAAACTCACCATAATGCAGAATCTAATGCTGCCACTGATCTGACGGGAGGCGGAGCAAAAGCTCAAGCAGTGATGCAAGCATGGGGAGCAGCTGTAAATACAGATGAAGCTTTGCTCACTTCCTGCTGTGTGGCTCGGTTCCTAACAGGCCACAGACCAGTACCTGTCCATGGCCCAGGGGTAGGGGACCACAGTTCTATAGGACCAAGTGGTACATGTCTCTGGCTAAATACAGAATCTTCCTAGAGGAGGATGGCCCTGGGCTGGGTGTTAGGAAGAACTTGGGCACCATCTGCCCAATGGTCTAGGACTGTTGAGAATTCTCCACTGGGACTTTCTAAAATTTTTATTACTCTTTTTGAAAAAAAAAATTATTTTACATCAATCATAACCTTAATTTTCTGTTTCTCAAATCAAACTAGCATCCTTAGGCTTATTATACTTTGAGAAACTATCTAGCTCTTAGTGCTAAAAGTTAAAGAGCAAAGAATTTACAGACTTGTGTGGCTTCCTAAAGGGTGAAACCAATAACAATCCCATGGTAGAATTTTCTACTCTCCTAGTGAAATGTTTGAAAGTATTGAAAAATAATTTGTTCATCCACTTTCATAGAAAAGAGTGTTTGGGCTGATAATTAAAAACTGCCAATAATGCAAAAACCATCTCTATTAAGTCTTAGAATTAATGAAAGTATTCTAGCATCATGATCTCCTCTGATGTGGTTTTCTTTTGGGGGTGGGGGGCTGGTATTGAAATGAATTCTTATTCTTTGACTCAAGGATGAGGAAGTAAGTTGGTGGCTTGGAAATATTCCAAGAGTAGTTGTGATTTTAAATTTGCCACAAATAATCCAACAGGCAGATATTCACCACTTCAACCGTCAAGAGTTTTCATTCACTGTGGTCTTTATAGTCCTATTAAGTTTTCTCATAAAGGAAACCATGCTCTAAAAACCACAGCTGTCCTCTCTGTCCTCACCAGCAGGTGCTTTTCTTTTTTCCTGTTCTTTCCTTGCTCCTTTCACTGCAGTTTTCCTTTGAGGGCTGAGATGAATTGTCAAGCCCTTGCATTTCCATGAGCACTTTGTCCAATGTTGCCGAACCCTTCATGGCCCTTAATCGATGGGTTGAAAAAGCAAACCACCTATCACTCCTTACCTCTGCGTGGTGTTCTCTGTAGTTTATAAAGCATTTTCACATACATTTTCTTTTTTTTATTTCAGAATATTATTGGGGTACAAACACTTTGGTTACATATATTGCCTATGCACTGCCCAAGTCAGATCTACAATCGTGAACATCCCCCAGACAGTGCGCCCTGCACCCATTAGGTATGAGTTTTCCCATCCCCTCTACCCCCCTCCCACCTGCCCAACCCCTGATGAATATTATTTCCATGTGTGCACCTAAGTATTGATCAGTTAGTACCAATTGATGGTGAGTACCAGTGATGCTTGTTTTTCCATCCTTCTGATATTTCACTTCGAAGAATGGGCTCTAGCTCCATCCAGGATAATACAAGATGGGTTAATTCACCATTGTTTTTTATGGCTGAGTAGTACTCCATGGTATACATATACCACATTTTATTAATCCACTCATGTATTGATGGTCACTTGGGTGGTTTCCACATCTTTGCAATTGTGAATTGTGCTGCTATAAACATTTGAGTGCAGGTGTCTTTATTATAGAATGTCTTTTTTTCCTTTGGGTAAATACCCAGTAGTGGGATTGCTGGATCAAATGGTAGTTCTACTTTTAGTTCTTTGAGGTATCTCCATGTTACTTTCCATAGAGGTTGTACTACTTTGCAGTTCCACCAGCAGTGCATAAGTGTTCCTATCTCTCTGCATCCATGCCAACATTTGTTGTTTTGGGACTTTTTGATATGAGCCAATCTCACTGGAGTTAAGTGATATCTCATTGTGGTTTTGATTTGCATTTCCCTGATGATTAGAGAGGTTGAGCAACTTTTTGTATGTTTTTTGGCCATTATTCTGTCTTCTTTTGAAAAGTTTCTGTTCATGTCCTTTGTCCACTTTTTAATGGGGGTGTGTTTGATTTTTTCTTGTTGATTTTCCTAAGTTCTATATAACTTCTGGTTATCAGCCCTTTATCAGATGTGTAACATGCAAATATTTTCTCCCATTCTGTAGGTTGTCTGTTCACTCTAGTGATAGTTTCCTTGGCTGTGCAGAAGCTTTTTAATTTGATCAGGTCCCGTTTATTTATTTTTGTTGCTGCTGTGATTGCTTTGGGGGTCTTCTTCATAAATTCTTTGCCTAGGCCAATGTCTATAAGAGTTTTTCAACATTTTCTTCTAGAATTCTTATGGTTTCACGTCTTAGGTTTAAGTTCGTTATCCATCATGAGTTGATTTTTGTGAGAGGTGAGAGGTGTGGATCTAGTTTCAGTCTTCCAAAGGGGGCTATCCAGTTTTCCAAACACCATTTATTGAATAGGGATTCTTTTCCCCAGTGTATTCACATACATTTTCTTTAATCCCATAGCCATCCTGTGAAAGAGGTATTACTATCCTTATTTTAGAAGTGAGGAAACTGACCCTCAAAAAAGTGAAATTTCTCACCCACTGTGATCCGGCCAGTTAGGAATAACCTAAGACTCAAACCCACATCATCTGATGACAAATCCAGTGTTTTCTTCCCTCTGCCACATATGTCTGCTATGTGTTGTAGTCTCATTATGAACCCCACTTGTCCTTAATTGCCAGCATTATCTTGTCAGAAATATAGCATAGCAAATTATAAAATCTTAACTTTTTTCGAGGGATACCCAATTTTGAAATGACTATGGATAAAGACAGTGGGGCATAAAGATCACTTGTGGGTCGTATTTGACCTGCAGACATGTTATATTTCACTCACAGGTTTTGTTTTGTTAGGGTGCTAACATTTAGGAACTAAGAGACTTCACACAAAAATCCAAATTTCTAGCTTCTCTTGAGAGGTCAGAAGATCAGGCAACCCTGGCACAAATTCCCTGTGGCAGTGATTGGCTGGAGCTAAGCTGCATCTGCCCCCTTGGGACAGGGAATGTGCTTTTCCAGTTCGCCCCAGATTATCCGCCCCATGGTGTGCAGGCACAGGGCGCATTCATGCCTTCCCACCATTCGTGCATTCACGCTACCTGGCAGGCACTTGTGGGCATGAATGTTTGCTGCCTCAGCTCTGGAGTGTGAATTCTGGGTGGTAATGCAGAGTATGGACTATATGCAACACTGTGCCCAGCAGACGTTGAGAGCCCAGTAAGAGCAGTGTTGAAGGACTGCTACTTGTACTGAGTGTTACAGCTTGAGTGCTGAAAGTGTTTATCTAAGTCATTACAGAGAATTGGTTCTTCCCCCTTCTGTAGCTTTGAAAGCTGTTCATGATAAGACAGAGAAAGAGAGAGAGAAATAGCCCCCTCCCAAATATGTTTAATCAATTTTTCACCAGGAAGACTGTCTTTCCTCCTACAGATTCTTTCTCTTGTGTGTCTGATAAACATGGTTGTATACTTAGTCTGTGTAATTAATCTCTTCATCATTAGGGAAATTCATATATTTTAAATTGAGTATATAAAATATTTGCTTTTCTTTGGCTTTGGTTCTCAATTTGAAGGACTTAGAGGAAAGAAGACCTGGGAAACTGTTTTAGTAGTTCTTCATTTCAATAAATGTTATGCTTATGTGTGTAGAAATTATTATAGTGATTTGAATTGTTTTCATTGTTTATAGAGCCTTGATCTGGTTCATAGATAGTTAATCTAAAAAGTGAAGGGAGCATCAATAAGAGAAAGAATAAGGTAATAAAAGAATAGAGGCTGTTGTAACACAGCCTTTAAAGAATAAGAGCTTGGGTTTTTGTTGGCTCACTAAATGTATAATATGTACTGGAAAACATAACTGCATGTAATAAAAATATTGGAGAACATTCTATAAGGAAGCTGTGAGAGAAATCCCAAATACCAGTGTAATAAAGAGGACTGATTTTATACCTTTTTTCTTGGATTCCATGTAGTCGTGTTTTACTCTAGAGTAGAAAGAATCCAGGGAGCAGGGCCAATGACAGGGTCAGAAATGAGATCTCTAGACAGCTTAGGATGGAAAATTGTAAAGGTGGAAGTCTGAGGATTCATAAAGGTCTCTGACCTGCTGGGAGACAGTCCAAGAAGCTAATTTAATATGGTGAGAGAAAGGTAGACAATGAGTGAATGAACAAACAAACCAGAAAAGGGGAAAAGTGAAGGTAGAAAGAAATTGAGACTTGTGGCTGGGGGCTTAACTATACTCACAGTCAGTATTTTTTCTGGGATTTTTTTTGGTTTGCTTTTTACTATACATTATGGAAAATTTTAAATATTCCTAAAAGAGTGAACAGTCCAGTGAAGCTCCATCCCGTAGACAATTCTTAGTCATTCATGATGCTAGGATCTTAAGAAACTAAAATTCCCGGTTAATTTAAAACAATTATTCTATTTAGTTTCAACATCTCTTTATTAAACTTATTGTAGGTCCTTAATGACCCTCTGGGCGGGGACTGTAGAACCACAGAAAGGAGAGGATGTGGGCGGGCCTGAAAACATCCACAAACATGTGTTTATACCCTGGATAACCAGAAGTTGAAAGTGTGACTTTTGTGGTTTGTTTTGGGTTCTTAGGCCAAAACTATTAGACTATTGGATGTGAAAGGGAAAAAAAGGAATTCAGAACCTCTTCAGCGAGGAAGGCAAAATCGTCAAAATGCTATGAGGCTAAGACAGTTTCTGTGGCTTTTAGAAACTTGTGTGGCCCAAAGGGGTCACAAATAACTTTCATGGTATAAAAACCCTTAAAGAACATTCCTGGTTTCCCAGGAATTCCTGCCATTCTTACAGTCACAAAGGTTCATGTTGGTTTGGAAAATCTGTTTGAACTTGAGTTTTCTGGTCAATCCTGCCTCCAGGAAATACTAAATTTTGTTGAGACTTGGCCTACCCCTTGGGCTTCTTTTAACAGGTGAAATGAACAGGTTTGAGGGGACTGATTCTTTTCTCTCTGCTTCTTAATTTAACTATTACTATTACTTAATTTAACTTCTGACCTCTGTCCTAAGTTTTATAAGCACCTTTTCCTTCTGGTATTACATGGAGATAAGAAAAAAGTTAAAATATATTTCCATGGTTATATTAAGATTGAGAATAGTAAAATTGTAAACCCCATAGGATGCACTGGCAACCCATTCAAATGATATCACACTGCCACTCCTGCAGAAAGCCCGCAGAACTGTGTGTTTTTTGTGTGCTAGGTAGGTGGGCCTCTCCATAAACCTGACTCCTGCTTATTTTAAGAGTTTCATCAGCATCTCGATATGAGTCAGTATTAGAAGGACAGTCCCACTGACTGCATGCTTCCAGATATAATCAGTGCAGCTCCTTGTGGGCTAAGGCTGACACAGTCCATGTGCTGCTCTAACTGCACCAGGCAGCAGGGCAGCAGAGCCCAGTGGGCTGGCATGTGCGGGGTGAACCAAAGCAGCACTTAGAGCACTCACAGAAGTCTGCTAGTGGCAGGGATCCAGCCATATGGCTCTTTCTGGGCCTTGGAGATGAGAAGCACAGACAATCAAGGCACAAAATCCCAAAGTCATTATTTCTCTAGGTGAAGCCCACATCTGGAATGCACCTTTCCCAGCAGGGAAGGGATTCTAGGTCATTTAATGGCATTTCAGTTGTGCAGGTTTCTACTAAGAGAAAGTATCAACAATGATATGTCTTTACATTGTTGCATCAGTACTTTTTGTTTAAAATGTATTGGTACTTGTACTCTGGACTTCACTCTGCTGGTGAATTTTTTATAATGTTGTTTATTGAAAAACAGTAGGGTCCTCTGAAAGCTTTTATTAGACACTCAGATTCCCATGGTGATTTGCCAGGCATAGCACAATTCAAATAAAAATTTCATTCTCTTCAAAGACCACTTTTATGAACTGTAATACAGCGTGTGCCTGGCACTGGGTGGTTACCATAATACAGAGAGGAGAATCTTCTAGAAGTTTAGAATATACTACTAATAAAGAATATATAGAGCACAGATTCTGACATTTTAATATTCACGGTATACTTCAAATATTGGAACTTTTGGCAACACACTTGAAGCAGTTAAAAGATTGAAAGCAACAGCCTTATGACAAAATCACTGCTGTGATGTAACAATGTCTTGCAGGGTCTGTAAGAGGAATCCTCAGGAATCACAGTTTGATGTCTGACTTTGTACGTCGCCCTTTGTGATGTACACAGAGCAAAAATGATTACATTTCAATAAACATACGACCTTGCTTTGGCACGGACTTGACATTTTACCAAGCTTCTTTCCTCTGACTTAGCAAGTTGCACTCCCTACACCTCAGGTCACCTATACCTCTGCACTCGGCATTTCTTTTGACAGACCTCACTGTAGCAAAGAAGCATGAATAGGCCGTATAGGGCTCCCAATCAAGATGGTGTAGTAATCTCATACTCCCTCAGTCCCAAACATGTTGTAATGATACACAGAGTATAAAAAGAGGAAATCCAAAGGATTTACCAGTTCTGTTAGAACCGAGAAGAACATCTCCACGCACAGAACCAGAGTGGGGAGTAGTAGTGAACCCGCAGGCCAGCTGGGCGCTGGTCCAGTCTTAGGTAGTGGCAGCCAGGATGGGGGCCACAGCAGGCTCAGTGCTTTAAACGAGGGCCTGGGTGGGGGAGCCATACCTCCTCTCACTTTTAAGCAAAGGAAGCTGAACATAGCAGCTGCTTACCTGCTGACGGGAACTATGCCTTTAAGTGGCTGGAGACCTAGAGAGATAGGAAAACAAAACCACAAACTCACAACTAGGAAATGAACCAAACTGTTTGCTGTTTTGTAACCAGATGTGAAATATTCCCATTGCTCCCATAGGATGGGAAGTACAAATAAGACCTGGTTCTGGATTAAATGCCCGGGAGTCCAGATGGTATTAATAGTAAGCACAAAATCACTAGGGGGGGACAGAGGGAGGGAGGGAGCGGTGGGAGGCAGGAGGGGGAGAGAGAGAGAATGAATGTGAATCTGCTATTCAAGATGCGCCTACAGACCAAACATTCTAAGGCACATGAAAAAATCTAATAGCAAGAAAGGCAGGCAGCAAACTCTACTATTAGAACATAAACTCACTCCAGATGGCTTTAAGGAATAATCTGACGAAGTCTTTAAGTATGCCTAGGAAGTTTGAAAGGATAAAAGAATAAATAACTTCCATTTTAAAAAAGCAGAAAATCATAAAACAAAAAGAGACATGAAACGAGAGCATGAGGATATTTTTGAAGGAGTTAATTTAAATAAAAAATATAGTCCTTGAAATAAAAATGTAAGAAGTGGAATAAACTCTAAACTGAATAAGGCTAAGTGGAAATTTGTGAACTAGAAAGTAGTCATGAAGAATCCAGCAAGAATGCAGTTCAGGAAGACAGAGATTAGACAGATAGATAGAAGAGTTAAGAGATATGGGAAAGATTGTAAGGTTCCAACAGGAGATACAAAAAAGAGAATGGAGAAATGGTGGGAAAGCAGTATTTGAAACAAGTAAAGGATAGAATATTCCAAAATTGGAGATGTGATTCTTCCGACTAAAAGTACTGAACAGAATAAACAAAGCGAAATGCACACTCAGGTAGTTTAGACTGAAACTGCATGACCAGTGAAGGAGCCACAGTCAGGCTGCCAGCGGACTCCTCATCAACAGCCCTAGAAACCAGGCGGCAGGAGAGTGATATCTTTAAACTGCCCAAAGTTATTGTCAACCAAGAATTGTATATACAGCTGAACAATCACACCACAGACCTTTTTCAGAAACAGAAAGATAGAGTTTACTACTTCCTGACTTCACTAAAAACACTATTAAAAGATGAATATTGTGGGGAAAATTAAGGAAGGTGTAGGGTACAAGAAGCAACAGTGAGCAGAGCCATCGATTAAAATATGCTTGTAAAAGGAGTTAAATATTTAGTGTTAAAAGTTATTTGTGTGTTTTAGAAAAACTATTAAAATTAGACAACATTAATAAGATAAGGTGGGTAGTATTTTATGGGTAATTAAAGTTGCTGAAATCCTCAGATGTGAAGGAGTATTGAAAAAAATTACTTCAGACTTTATGAGAAAAAATTCAGTCAAGTTTGAAAGTCGAAAATTTTAAACTGACTTTCCATCTACTCATCTTTTTTACCATCTGTTTATGAGTGAATTTTTCAAATTCTGTGCCCTTCCTCAGAACCGCTCAGTAATGAAAGTATTTTAAGCTCCTTTGTTATTATTTTTATTTTTTTAAGCTGTCAGAACCAGATGTTTGAAAAAAATTCTTACAATGTTAAAAAATGCAAGAATAATCCGTGAGAACAGAGATGCAATCTTTAGATTCTGAAGCAGCAGAGGACAGGAGGGGGGTATTATTTAGAACTTTGTTAAACCAACAGAAGAAATTAAGAGAATAAAGAGGCAGGAAAAGTAAAACAGAATCGCAAACAACAACAACAACAAACCCACAAAGTAATATGCAGAAATAGATCCAAGTATTTCCATAACCTCAGCAAAAGTAAATGATTAAATTCATTTGTTAAAAACAGAAAGGTTCATGTATTGAAAATAGAGGCTGAAAATAATGGGATGGGGGAAAGTCACCATTTAAAAACGAAAAGAAAGTATAGGAATAATAATATGACACATTTTAATATAAGACAAAAGCATTAATAAAAAGGAGCATCACATAAAAATACAGAACCAACTACCAAGAAGATATTCTGGATAAATAGTATCATGGTTACATATTATAAACTACAAGTAAAGGAAGACCTACACAATTATTTGCTGGCCACTTGAAGCCAAGGAGCTTACTATGATGCCTATGTATAGTAGATGCCTTAATTCGTGATATAATTAAACAATCTTGGCATTAGTTTGGTGAAGATTTCTGCTTGAATGGTTTAAACACAATGAGCAAATGATTTTGAGCAAAACCCCAAATTATAACGTAGTCTCGGGGAAATTAAAACAAATTTGCATTTTAAAAGGTTCTCCACTCATTATAGCATTCGTTAATGTAACTATATAAAAATTTTGCAAAATTTTTGAGAATAGTTGAATGTTATTTGGTGTCCATTGTCAATAATGGCATTAGTTTATAAGTAACCCCTGCCACCTCTGCTAAAGATTCCCTTTGCTGACAAATGGTTCTAATTATATCAAGAAAAATTGTAGCCAAAAACTTTTTGCAGAAAGTTGACTGTAAATTAGGCACCGTAGTTTTTAATAACCCTGCACTACTCTCTAGACTCTTGGCATTCCACATTATGCGAAAATGTTTTAGCAAACCTAAATGAAAATGGATAATGTTTCCACTTTCACCTTGAAGTTGTACAAAAGGTTGGCGGGTTTAGACTAGAATCTGTAGACATTTATCCACCTAATAAAATAACCACACAATCTGGCAAAATTCTGCATACTTGGCAGCTCTTCCTGCCCTGGAGCCTGGAATAGCACTGCCTGTGCAGGTGTGGCTTTCAGAAGGTTCAGAGAGTTGAATTAGGGAAGCCATCCCAGCACCCCACCTGTGTGCAGTGTTCCTTCCTGAAGGTTAGGCTGGTATTCCTGGCCTTTTATAGACTCACAGACCCTCTATTCACTCACAATGGATAATGACAACTAATAATCAAGGAATTGATACGTTCTGCTGGAATTGCTTGATGTTGACACTATAGACCAAAATTACAATAACTTAAATTCCTTTTTAGTAAAAGATGCCATGTGTTTAAATGATATTTTTGGCACTTAGAAAATATATGCTACATAGCATTTAACGTTGTACACATACAAAACCTACTCTTCCCCTTGTTAACAAGAGTTTGATGGCCTCTCTTTCCTTGAGGGTAGGTGGGCAGAGGAATAGAACTATCACCACCCTGGACCCCAGGAAGGAGAGGAAGAGGAAAAAGCTTTTCTTACATTTTTGTTTTTCCCACAAGGTACTCTTCAACTGTGGGAGCCAGCAGTCATGACCCGGTTATTGAGATCCGACTTCCTGGGCCTTGCAGTCAGAACCACCTGCTTCTATAGGGCCCGGGGAGGAGCAGTGTGACGGGGTGGAGCGTGACAGCCTGATGGGCACATGGGGGCAGGCAGAACTCAGAATGGCAGTGAGCAAGTTGAAGCAGCAGGGACGTGAAGTGCCAGTGGTGCCCCAGTAGATGACCCAGAGTCCAGGAGTAGGTAAAATAAAAGTCATGCTGGGCCTGGAGACTGACTTGATATTCAGGAGCAAGATTGCTCCCTAAGAGGGGGTACCTAGCAAAAGCAAGTCAGAGCACCCTCTTCTAGGACCTAGATGAACCAGGGGTACTGAGCAAGCTACTAAGACAGAGGCTCAGACTCAGGCGGTGAAACACAGTTTCCGTTACCAGCAGTGGGGAGCCAAGTGGGCCCAAAACTTGGAAACAAGGAAGAAGCACAATTGGCAGAACTGGGGCATGGGGCTAGGTGCTAGCTGCTCAAATGTCTTGAGCCTCAGCATGCTGGCCCACAGCAATGAATCTCAGATGTAGAACCTTTATAGCAAATGAAGTCTTACACAAAACCCAGTACATAAACCCAGGTGAAGCAGAGCCCTTCTGGTATGGGTAGGGGAGGGGGTCCTGGAGCTCTGCCCATCTGCTTCCCACCCCACATGGATCTACTGTGTACCTGGACTTTTCCTTTTCCTGGAACTCCTGACGTCCCTCCTTCCTGGTCCCAGGATTGGCCATAGGATTGGAGAGGGTTGAGTGGCCCTGGCTGTCGAGGAAGGAAGGCTCCAGAAGCTGGAGAAGAATTCAAGATCTCACAGCAACTTCACAGTGACCCCTGGGAACTTTCTGAGAGGACAAAGGGCACACGACCTGAGCGGTGTGATTGGTGGCACCCTCATCAGCCATATTCTCCGTGTTTAGATAATCCCCCCACCTTTCCCTGAGTTGACCCTGAACTTTTTCATTCAGTAAAGTAAGTAAAGTCTTCAGTGTACTTCTCATTCATTCCAAAGCTTTCACTGGATAAAGTGGTGGATGTTCAGTAAAGGTTAGTCCCTCTCCCCTCTCCTTTTCCCTCTCTCCCCCACCACTAGAACCTCATTTCTTTGGGTTAAAGGATATCTCTGGGAAGCACATGGAACTTGATCCCTTATTTATTCCTGTATGTGCATCAGTTTATGAGATCGTTTCCATAGACACCTAGCCGAGAGCTGCTTCTGATGGGTAGGAGTTGGGAGAGAGCCAGAGAGAGCGTGAGAGCCCCAGATGCCTGCGGGAGGTGCAAGGCCCCCGACAGAACAGGGAAGGCAGCAATGACAAGGTTCCCACTGACATGATCACGCCAGGGAAGTGGCACCTTGGAAGAGAGAGGAGAGCAGACCCGAGGGTGGCTGTGATCCTCACACCCTTCGTTGAGCATGACTGCACCTGATCTCAAGAGGATGGCCTCAAGGGGATCCCTGCCATGGCCCATGATCCCTTTGTGACCATCTGAGACGACTGGCCGGGACCACCGCCTGCGGGCCACTGCCAGTGAGCATTGCTTGAGCACATCCCACACCACAAATGTCCAGCGGATCCTCTGCCTCTCATCTTTCCCATGTGCCACAGCTACAGAGTCAGCACCATCTCTGTTACAACACAGCGTGCTCATTTATTGCCTTCTGCCTTTAGTCGTCCTTTTGAGTGTTATCCTGCAGCTTTTTCTGAATGATTATTAGGAACTTCAAGTCCCAGCAGAGGGAATGAGTGATCAATTCCTCCTAACGGGGGTTCTATCACAAAATGATGGCTGACTTGGTGCATTCAACTGGTGTTTTTTAAGCGTTCTACAAAGTGGTCAAGATGGCATTCCAGGCTTCACATTTGAAAGACGGGAAGGTTTTTCTTGGCTGTCAGAGAGAGATGCCAATCTGTTCCCAGCCCTAAAGAGCAGAAGAACCAGAAAAGCTCAGAGCACTGCTTACATTTTTTTTAACTTCCCTTGCTAACATGTAGTGAGAACCCAGAGCCATTTACTCAGTCTGTGTCTTCCTATGTTGCCCTTACTCATAAACTTCTATTTAAATTTGCCTCCTGGCTTCTTTAGAAGATAAACTATTGATGCAGTAAGGTTCCTGCTGGTCTAGGGTGCCTTGCTGTGCAATCCCTGAGTTGATGCATTTAGTGAAAGGAGATTTTCCTGCTGATTTGCCATAACCTTGAGCGAGAAAAAGAGAAATCTCCCACAAAGGCAGGAGTTTATGTTGCCAAAAACAAAGCATGTTTAATATTTGTAGACATTTTAACATGTAAAAATGTTGCATTAATATTTGAGTCAAAACATAAGATACTATCATATCTTAAAATAAGAAGGATTTGAAATCATTATTTCTAAGGTCTTAGATATTTGCTTTTGAGCTTTCTTTCACATCAGTTTTATTTCCGTTTCTTCATCTGTACATTATTAATGGAAGGAGGGAGGACTCGTCCTTGTTGAACAGTTTTCAGTTTAAGAAGGCAAATGGACCACAGCATTTAACTCCCTTCCAAGACCCCATAAAGACGATGATAAAGAAATTTTAAAGGGTCAGACACAACAGTGAGGAGAACAAAAAGACTGAAACCTTGAACAAATACTTGGGAGAGGGAATATGATGTTGATAACTAATAAAGAGAAGCCAGGAAGTCACAGCCTGAAGTGCATTGGGAGGAGAAAATACAGCTGAATGAGAATCCAGTCTGCCTGAACCCAGGTGGGCTGGTTTGGAAAAGCCAGCCATGTTGGAGGGCAGGTGTAAGGCAAGAGGCCGCCAGCAGAGGCCCTGACCAGAGATCTCCAGGTAGAGGAGAAGCCCTTTCCCCAGGCTCACCTGGGAAACCCCAGCGGCCAGCAGCTGTCTCCAAGGTGAAAAATTGGTTCCTTCCCCCAAAATATGAATGCCTCCAGGGAAAAGATCTCCCAGTCTGGCCATTAAGTAATCACCAGCTGGATGCTGAAGCCCACCAGTAGGTGAAGCCCACCAGTTGGTAAACCCTGCCGAAGTCAGCGCAGCTCTCCATCAGTTTTTATCGACTCCTTAAACATAAATGGACAAGCAAAGATCCATGGATATTTGAAGAAAGACTACACCTTAAAAGAGAGGGGCTAAAATAAGCAAATGGAGACAATAGTCTTAAGGGAAACAAGTTTCGGGAAAATGAAGAAAGCTTTAAGAGAGAACTTTACTTAGTTTCCTCAGAGAGATTGGAGGAAATATTACATCCATAAAAAAAGCAGGATGCTATAAAAAGGAAAAGGCATGTATCTGGTAAGAATTCTTAGACATTAAAATATGATAGTCACAATAAAAAAATTCAATAGAAGGACATGGAAGATAAAATAAATCTCTTAGAAGAGCAAAAGGACAAAGATCGAGAAAAGGTGAAAAAATAAGGATCATGAAAGATCAATCAAGGGTCAACATCAAACTACAAAGAAATCTAGAATTGAAGAATAGGGAAAACAAAAGAGAGAATATTATTTAAACACGCACACACAATACAAAACGAAACAATATCTCAAGCCTGAAAGACATGAGGTTCCAGATTAAAAAGACCTACTAAGTGTTCAGCACAATGCTTGGTCCACAGTAGTGAAATTTCAGAATACCAAGGTTAAAGAGAAATTTTAAAGCACATGCACACACACACAGTATTGAGAATATTACTTGCAACAAATTGCTAATCACCAATATTGTAAGCTAGAAAACAACAGAGCAAAAGGTACTTGAGGAGGGGCTCCAGCAAAACAGGGGAGTAAATCAAGCAATAGTAAGACATAGAATCCAGCTAAAAGGGGTTCTTACCTCAGGGAACACAAATGATAGGAAAAGAGGGGTAGAACAAGAGACAGTTACTTTTCATTATGACCCCTTTTATAACATTTTTTGTTGGTTTTTTGACATGTACATGTATTACCTTGACAAAAATTTTTGCATTTTTTTCATGTACCACATATGCATTAAATAAGATTTTGAGACTAAGAAAAAAGAAAGGAGTGTCCATAATTCTACCATCTCAAACTCAACCATTGTTAAAATTTTTGGTGTATTTTCTTCCAGTCTATTTGTAAAATATAGGCTTTTTAAAAAACCAATAGGGTTGTAGTCATATTGTCTATATAATTTTACCCTGATTTTCTCATATAAGCATTTTCTTATAATTACATATTCTTTTTAAACACTTCAAATTTTAGACTGCAATTATTTACAGTGAAATAGGTTACAGTTTACCTGATCTCTATAATTGAATTGTTTATAATTTTTTATCTTTTAAACAATACTATGATAAATATTTTGCTACAGAAATAAAAGTAACTCTTATCTATTAGCCAGCTCGACTCCATCTGGATATTGTTATTTTTATTTGGTTAAGCTCCTCAAGTTTTCCAGGCTTTTTGTGAAATCACTGTAGTTGTGGTCTCCACATCCCTGAAAAGTACCAAACCCCTTGACCTCAAAGACCATGGTTCCTTGTTTTAGTGAAACTGTGTTTAAACAGAAGAAGAGCAAGGATGTTTCTGGAGAGCAGCGTTTACAGCTTGCACAGAATCCTACCCACAGGCATCTCAGATGCTCAGTATACTTTGTTGTACTTAATTGGAAAGGACCTACTGAAATCTAATGAAAACTGAACTAGATACCAGATTGGTCCTCACCTTATAATGTAACATTTCAGGATAAAACTGTGGCTACTTCTTTTTCTTTAGTTTCATGCAATAGAAACTTAAAATTCACACTCTTGGAGTCCAAATGAAGGACTTCAAAAAATGTTTGGTCTCTTGTGTCTGTAAGTGTTTCAGTTTCAAGATTTAAGAGCTCCAAAGGACTAGGGCCTCACACCCTGAAAATAAGGATAGTAGCAAATATAGATGTCGTCCAGACATCGTCCAGAAATTCCTTATCTGCCATCCTAGCATTGGACACACAGCATAAACTCAGAAGTGGTATAAAGGATCCAAAGCCACCAAAATATATGCCACAGATGTCAACCATCCAACATCACATGCTGTGCTTACAACAGGGAGAGCAGAGTGCTACGGCGCTTCCTAGAGGACTGTATTGAGAATTCTGAAGGACACTTCCCAGCCACCTAGAAAGAGTGTGTCATCATGATTCTTGCTGGACATGAGCATCAAATGGGAGGACAATGGTATCCAGCCAACTGCCACTTCAAGTCCACTGATGCTCACTGAAAAGTCTTGCTTGACTCTTCTGGTTCTGGCTCAAAACTTTTTGCAAGGCTTAAAAAAGGCTTACAAGGAAGAGTGTGTGATGCAGTAAAAGTTAGTTAGGCCACATCCATTCCATTTATGTAAATTGACTAGCCCATCAAATTGTTCTCTGATTACCTTGGTCCACCTATGGGTCGAGGATTCAAGTACTACCTTGATAGCGAATGACAGTCGTTTTAATCTCTCCCACTTCTAACGTAGCCTGGCCGAACTGTCACAGCCAAAACAAGAAACTGTCCTTTTCCCTAATATCTGTATTCGTAGAGTGTGAAGACTGGTTCCCAAATCAATTTTAAATCCACATTGAAAAAGACCTTTTTGTATCGTAGTGTTACATTGTTTCATGAGCAGAGTAAGATGAGCTATAATAAGTCAGAAGTTCCACAGTAGTGTATTTTGCATAATACCCTTTGCTTTTCCACCAAAGTGTGTTGTTTTGACTTAACATAGCACATGTCATATTTCCATATTTTTCTTCCTCTCTGTTTTCTCTGTGAGTTAGCTGAAATCACTATTTTAAAAGCTGTTGGGGTCTTTCTCCACCCATGGGAGACTGACCCGTTCCTCTCTCTGGAACGTATTTTTGCTTTGTGTAGCTTCCTTCCTTCTTCCTTCTTTTCTACAGTGAAGGCTGTTTGTGTGGGAATCCGTCCTGTCTGTGTTCACGCCGTTGCACCGGCCCTGCTTGTGGTTCTCCAGACAGGGAGCCAAAGAACTAGGACAACATTTCTCTTTCAAAAACCAACTCTGACATTTTGGTACCGAAACCCAGGAGAAATATTCGTATTTCTCTCTTACTGTTTTGGCTTCTCTCTTTTGCCTTCCCCTGCACACGACCCCCCTTCTTCTTCATTCCCACCACACCTGCCCAGGCCAGCCAAATTCCCTCCCTGCCTGTGCACCAGCTTCCTCTCTGCAGGCTGCTAGGTCAGAAGGCATCAAAAAAAAATAGTAACAATAAAATTAAAAAATAAAATAAAATAAAAGCTATTGGAATAATCAGGAATGGTGTCTTTAAATGTAAGCCAAAGGAAAAAGAAATTGAAAGGCTTAAAGTTTAATAAAGATGACATAATCTTAAGAGTTGAGTGGCAGGTAAAATCGTTGGCATACATGATTTCTAACCTTAGCAAAGGATCTGCAAGGCAAGTGTTATTGTCCCCACTTCACAGAAGAGGAAACTGAGCCTCTGAGAAGTGGACATTTGCCAAAGACTCCACAACTGGCAAGTAGTACGGCCTTCCCCCTCTGACTTTCATGAAAGGTGAAAAGTTTTAAATGATAAATGCAGAGTGAAAGCCTTTTATTAACTCATAAATTTTGGAATCAAAGAAATGACTACCTTTTCTAGATCTTCAGATCACAAAACTATTCTTAAAATTTGTTTAATTTAGGGAACGAGATACATCCGTCCACAGTGTCTTAGACTGAGATTATGTGGCTCAGCCCCATGTTATACACATGGAGAAACTGAGGCTCAGGGATGGCACGATTTAGCTAAGGACACCCAGATAATTAGCTGCAGAGCTGAGACCAGAACCCAAATCTCCTTTTCCTCATTCAGGAACCTTTGCACATGGGCTCCTAAGGAATATGCTGCCGAAGCATCCAGAAATCCTGCCCTCTACAGCCGGTGGCCACACGGACAGAGCTGACCATATTATAAGCATGGAGCTATAAAAAAACCACCAATAAGTCTTTTTTCAATTGGGCATTTTTTAGACATGGCTGTATTAAAAATATCCTGTATTATAAAAGGATAAATAAAATATGAATAGTCCTATTCATATTTTATTCACCTTTTGTGATAAAATTAACTCCACCCAGGATTTCAATTCTTCCACCCTTTCTAATTAAAACTAGAAATCCGAGAGACGAGGCAATTGTCAAGTTCTTGATCCACAGAGAAATGAAGAAGCAGTTTTATGTCTCAGGCAGAAGCAGGCGAGAGGCCTACAGGGACCTGACAATGTGGGGTGAGGAGGAGGAGGCCACGGCTGGTGAGGGGCGGGGAGTGTACAGGACCCCAGTGCAGGGCCTGATCTCTAGAGCAAGCCCCAATGTGGGTGAAACAAGTGTTGATACACGAAGGGGTGGGAAGGTCCTTTTGGGGTGCCAAGTGGCACTCAGTCCAGCTTGGAAGTCCTCTTGTGGGCACCGTTACGAAGTCTGTCCACTTCTAACAGAACCCTGGGATCCAGCCCTAAGGACTAAGACTGGGTTAGAGTACCATGTCCAGGCTGGTAGATGAGGTTCAGGGCAGGACACCCCTCCTGGAGACATTTGGGGTTCCAGCCAACAGTGAAGAGAGTGTGCACTGCTGGACACCAGAGCCCTTGTCCCAGGGACCCCACCTGCTGGATATGGCTGGCAGTGAATGGCCAGCCAGGAAGGGAGCCCATGGTCAAAGCTGCCTCCCCTTCCTGGACCTGAGTGACCCCGAGCCTGGTGGCTGGAGTGTGCTAACTCTTCCTACCAGGAACCTGGGCCTGCTGTTGGGACCAGGTGAGGAGGCAGAAGGAAATTCCAGGCAAGGGAGAAGAAGAGCAAAGGCATGCAGTTACCTACTGCGTAGGCGGCTCATGAACAATGACCATCATCTCAGAATTGCCAGAGGTTCTCCTTTAAAATGCAGATTCCTGGCCTTGTACATAAAACATCCTGAAAGTAGGGCCAGGGAGTTCACATTTTTTTTAAGTGCTTCAGCTGATTGTTATTCCTGCTGCATGCATTGTCAGTGAGAGTCCCCCAACGTGTTTGACCGGGGGACTGACATGGATGAATTTGCCCTTCAGGTAAGTTACTGGGGCAGCCATGCAGAGGGTACGCTCAGGGAGGAGAGGTGCAAGGAAGAGGCACCAGCTGGAGCTGCTGCAACCAACCTATGGGGTGAAGAGAGGCTGTGGTGTGGAATGGGTAGGAGAGACGGTCAGGAATCGCGTGGGGTCAGGTTGCAGGGCAGGCAATTGAGTGGATGTGGAGAGAGGGCGAGGGAGGATTCCAGAGGGACCCCAGGAGCTGGTCGCAGTGACTGGGGCTTTCCGTGAGCCCAGCAGGCCCTTTAGAACTCAAAAGGCGCAGTCACTCGTCACAGTTCATCCTATGAAAACGATACGCGGGCAGGTCAATAAAAGAAGGTTTTGCTGTAAGATCCAAGATCCAAGGGGAAGAAGACAACACCACAAAGAAAACCCAGAGGGAGTGAGTGGATGCTTTTAAAAATAGTACAGTTTAGAATACATTTCAACACAACTCATTTTTTTGTAATGTTGGCAATTAAAAGGATTTCATAGTTTTCTGCAATGCTCGCTCAGGGAGTCTCTCATTTCCCTAATAATGTGAGAATCCGAGCAGCGTGGGCATTGCAGAGGTGCACGTGGTGGATGCCAAGGTCCAGGGACCACATGAGCAAGTCATAGATCAAATGCTGGCAAGCAGGTTGGCTTGGCTAAAGGCATTCCTGTAATGATGATCTTAGAGAAAAGTTTGAAATAAATATTAAGGTTTTTTTTTAAAGCAAATTTACAATAGATGCACTGCATGGAAAGAAAAAATGAAGTTGCATAATCATTTTAAAAAAATATGTCCTAAGAGAACTTTGGTATTAAAAGGTGATTGTAAAACAAAACAGGGTAATGAGGCCTTACACCAAAAGATAAAACCATTAACACTGGGGGAGCCAAAGGGTCCGGGGAAGCTGAAAGGCACCTGTCAGAACAGGACGCTGTAAGTGCAGCTGTGTTGAGACTTGTCCCATTCAGTTTCCCAGGAAGCTGAAATGTCACTTGCTGAAGGTCCCAGCCCCGGTAAGAGTGGACTGTGTGAGTGGCCAGGAGCAGTTTCCTGAAGGGCCCTGGTCCTCGAGCGGCTGGGCAGCAGCGACCCTGTTCACGGTGGTTGTGGCTAAGCAGCTGGCGGCTCAAGGCCTGGAGCTTCACAGCTCATTTCTGCTTCTGCTGGATCTTCCGGGCCAGTCATCTTTTATTTATGTCCTCCTATAGCCTTTCCGTAGCACGGCTTGTGGTGGACACCATTCATCAACCTAATGGGCTCAAATGGAACTCTTTGAGATCCCTGGGGATGTGCATTGGTGTAAGAAAAGAGTTGTTAACTGTACTTTTTAAACTAGGAATTTATGTCTTCCCATAAATTGACCTTGTGAGGTTATTTGTGGATTCCAATAAAAAAAAAAGTGGCTTCCTTAGGCCCCGGCGCCTCGTCAGCCCTGCCCCCTACCAACCAGCCCATGTCCTGTGCCCGCTCCTTGCTGGGGACGGAATCACGGCGGGGGCAGCACGCGGAAGAGGTTTCTGCTGCCTTTCTTGCTCCTGGGGCTGTGTCTTGGCTCTCTCCTTCTGCCATTTACTCATTCATTCAATATTTATTGCACCCCTGCTTTTTCCAGGCAGGGTGCTAAGCGCCAGAGATGCAGTGAACAGTCTATGCTCTCATGGACCTACAACCTGAACAAATAAGTGTCCACATACTGGTTCAAAGGCAACTTTGAGGAAGCAGCAGGTGCTACAAGAATCTCTGTGGGGGGCTCTGGCAGTTTTTGTTGCCTTGCGCCTCCTGTTAATGCAGGACTCTGGGGGGCTGACTGTGTATGTGACAGGTCACGGGATGCCAGTCTCCTAGCACCACCACTTTACTGTGCCCTTCAGTGTGTGACCTCAGCAGATGGACACTGCCCTGGCCAGAGCAGCCCTGCACTCTGCTTCTCTGCCTCCCTCCCTCTAACTGCTGCTGCAGGGGAGGCCACCCGGTTACTGGGTCCCTGGGACCAATGGCTCAGGTCCCTGGAAGGAGGCTGACTACCGGGGGACACACCCCGAGAGTGAGGGAGGAGGGGGGCTCAGAGAGTCTGCACGGTGTCACCCTCCCACACAAGCTTTGGTTTGTTTCACTATGCATAAATCTTCTTATAGTTTTCTCATGATAAAAGTAAAATGCATTCATTATAATAAAAGCTAATGTTTCAAAAATGAATAAAGTAAAAGCTCAATGTATTCCATCTTCCATTATGCCTGCCACCAGAAATAAGCACTTTTAATATTATAGTTTGGTGTGTATCCTTTCAGATATTTTTGAGTTTATATAAACATAGATGTTTATTTTTATATTATCCTATGTATTCATATTGTCCTATAGTCTACTTGTCTTCATTTGAAAATTTATCAAGGACACTTTCCAGGATGGAACTTAGAGATGCTCCTTATCCTTTGTAGGTATCCAGTATTTCATTGTATGAATGTACCATAACTTCTCTTTAATCCAATCCACCATTAATGAACACTTAAGTTCTGCCATATTTTGTTGTAATAAGTCTTGCAGCAGTGAATATACCTATCATACATCTCTCTGTGTCAGATTTTTCTTAGGAAGGTATGTTGGGTCTAACATTATGCATTTTTAAGGGATTTTCATACACAGCCAGATGCTCTTAACCACACGGCTGGATGGGCTGATGCGCCGCACTCTGGCTGCTTCTCGTATATGCCTGTCTGGAAACAGCGCACCTCTGCTGCCCACAATAAACCCAGGTGCTTGGGTACGCGCAAGTGTGTTTGTTGCTGATTCTGTTTATGTCAGGTGAACTTCTTATTGTAATTGAGTAATTTATTTAACTGGTATATAAACCGAAGAAGTATGAGGGGATTGTTGTTAAAAGAAAGGATAGTTGTTTAAAAAAAAGTGTAAATTATACTTTTTCTTATTCCCAACTTGAACTAAAAAAATTTTAATAGCTAACCACCTACCTCAATCATGTCAGATATAGTGGCTTCGACCAACTCATAAACTCAGTCCATCACCATGTTTGGGAGTTATATCTACTTTTAATCTGCCTCGCTGATGCTGTCTCTGGAAAAACATCCTACAGCTGTTTGGTTTGTTTGTAGATTGGGTTCTCTTTTCTCCTTAGAAATACCTGAGAACCAGGCATGTCTTATCGAGGGTATCCAATGACAAAAATTGGTTTTGAGCCCTTCTCCTAACCCCACCAAACCATTTCAAGCTTTTGCAGTGCTAACAGAAACACCACGTAAGAGAACTAGAAAATGTGGAAGCCGCAGCTGTTGCCTTTGAAAGTGAGAGGATGTCTGTACATAAACATCCTGTCACTTTGTAACCTAATATAATATTAGAAATGATTTTACAGCCCCCCCGTCTAAAATGTACAAACCCTTTGTGAGAATATTGTAAGTACTTAATTGTTTGTTGGACATGTGGATACACAGGAAAACACATTTCTACAGGGTTGGCCATACAGGTGTCTGATTAAGTCAGAATTAATTAAGAATTAAGGCGTACTGAATTCATTCAACAAACATTTATTGAGTGCCAACTGTATACGTACCAGTTGGCTGGCAACTGCTAGGGCCCCCACAAGACACAACAGGTACAACTGCTCTCGTGATGCTTGGGACCTAGCTAAAGACTTCAAGCCACCAGGAAGTGCAGAGGTGCAGTTTACTTGGCAGAGCAGGCACTCTGAAATGGCCCAGCCAGATGTGTGCCTGCCCAGTGGGACGGGATGTTGGGAGGCAAAAAGAAAGTGTTCTCGTGAAATCTGTGAATTCTCTACATCTTCTCAAGGCTTGGCCATGTAACTGAAGCATTAATTTTACTGAGAGTGTACGGCATTTGACAGAGCACTGCAGAGCTAGGAGACATCTCACTACTGTCTTTTCTCTTCCAGGACATCAACGAGTGTATTCTTGAAAACTATCCTGAGTGTTCCAACCCCAGGTTATTTTACATCATTCCGTACTTTTGTGGACAGCATCCCAGATGCAGGTAAAGACTAAAACAGGTTCTTGGCTTGTACGCGTGCACAAGGACGTTAAAACCCACCAGACTGGCACTATGGGAACCTTTTGTATCCCTGGTCTCTCCACCTTCTGGAATTCAGTTTATATTTACTGTTAATCTTTAAAGATGCCATTTGAGACTCCAAATGTTTTATAAATAATGAAATTTAAAAATCAGGGTCTGACAGAGGCCTCAAGGGGACCACTCTATAAAGCTGTGTAACTAGAACCAAACCCTTGTTTATACCTAAAACAGCTGTCACTACAGAGCCACGAGATAGCGCAGACCAGGGCTACGTACCCAGCCTGCTCCTCCATAGTGACTGTGCTTAACCAGCAGCCATCCCTGCCCTCGTGGCATATCTCATTGGGTCTGAAACACTGGAAGTTCACACCAACAATTCGATAGTCTCTCTCTCATGAGACATACTTAAATAGACAAAGAGGAAACTGCTTTCTAGTGATCACTTGTCAACCTTTCTTCAGTGCATGACCTTCTTTTCTTTAGAAAGTGACATACTCAGATAGGGCCCTCAGGGTGGTCTGCCCACATCTTGTCCTGCATCGCCATCCCTGCGTACTTGTCAAGCACCCCCACCTAGTCACAGTCTCTGAGGCGGGATGCAGGCATGTGTAGCCACCTTTCCAGGAGATTGTGGTGTAGCTACAGTTGAAATACTAGACAAATGTTGAAGCCTAGAAAAGAAATGGTAGCCACGTGAAGAGTTATCTTTGCTTGGTGGAAAATAAACCCTGTTACCAGAAGTGACTTTATGATGCCCCAAAGGAAACATTGATTAAAGGGTCCTTGTGTTTCTGAAGAGGCGAAAGGAGGCTGCTGTTTCTAAATTGCAAGGCATTCATTGTGCTTCTCTTATGCTGTGATTTCCACTTAGGCATTACTGTTGATATTGCTGTTTTGTTTAGTTTACCATGACACAAAGTTTGCTTATGGTCCAAATTCTGGGACTAGGAGTGTCAGTTTTCTGCTTCATCGTAAACTTCCTGAGTTTAGGTGGCCTTCACCCCCCCACACACCTGACCCTTGCCCTAATAATAAATCCCTCTTGGTTCATATTTAATGCTTCAGATACTGGAAAGATTTGGGGCCAGATGACTCACTTTCTGATCACAGTGAAGACATTTGTTCCAAGAAACATAATTTTAACTCCCTAAAGTATTTTTTTAAATTGTATATTTCCTAATCTGGGACAGATTACTCATGACACCTTATCTTGATACACAAACGATCTTCAAAACTCTTTCAAAATGTCACCTTGTTCAACCTTTACAACAATGCTTTGAGCTAGATAAGGGCTATTATTACCATTTTCCGAAAGAGAATCCTGGCTTGGCCAGCTTCCCCCAAATGGTAAGTGACAGCCTGGAGGCCGACTCCTGGGTTTCTCTCACTTATGTAAGTGTTGGTTCAGAGATCTGGCCTACAAATGAGATTAGGCTGTTTTCCTTCCATAATTTAAAACTAAACAAAACAAAGATTTCTCTCTAAACTCTTTAACCAACATAAGTTGATTAGCAGTCATGACCCGACACCTATTTTGATTTCTACATAAACACTTTGTTGGTAAATTTCGTATTTCAAAACTTCTAACTTCATTTAATTGGTTCAGTTTGGTCCTCCTATTAAAAAGCCATTCTAATCACCCTTGATCAGTGTTTGTTAGGACCCAACTGCCTGTGCCTGTATCTGTCTTCCCACAAACGCTTAGGCAGGACTCCCTAGGTTCAAGGCCCTGGGCTGGACATTATGCACAGATGAAAGTGACAGAGGAGGGATGGTGAGCAGGGCAGGGGACACCAGCTGGAAGGACGGGGAGGGATCTGGATAGGGCTACATCTGGGCTGGTCCTTGAAGGAAATAGGATTTGGACTTATGCAAATAGGGGGGCGGGGTAGAGGGGGTAAACTTTCAGTGTGTTGTTGCTGCACTTCAAAAATGGATCTTTGATTTTAAAATAATTTTTATATCCATAAAGGGAACCTGGTGAGTGGGCCCTTGAAAGAGCAAAGCTGAACGTGAATGAAAACTTCCTGCTCGTGGGGATTCTCGAAGAGTTGGAAGATGTGCTGCTTTTACTGGAAAGATTTTTACCTCATTACTTCAAGGGCGTGCTCAGTATCTACAAAGACCCAGGTAATTCCATTTGTAAGCAAGCTCTTCTCAGGAAAGTTACTCACTTGAAAAGGTCTCAGGAAATAAAGTAATGAAATGATCTCTCCTGCTAATGAAGGGCAATTCCCTGGCCTGCAAAGAAAGGTTAGAACCATGAATTACGGAGTCTAAAACCTTGAGCTTCCAGTCCAAACATAAAATCACCATGTTCTAAAGGCTTTATGGTTCTATTTCTTCTCCCCTTGGAAATTGAAATTGGCAACATTCTCCATCAGGCTTGTCCTGAGCATGTTGCTGGAGTGAAAAGTGAATCTGCATGTGCACACCTGGAGTCCATTGATGGAAACATGCATAAATATGAAAGAGCCATCCTTGTGATGAATTATCTCTCACCCGACTTCCATTTGACAAAAGCACTCTAGCGTATAAAATCCTGGCAATAGAATAGATAGAGCAGCAAATTGAAAATACAATTATGATTTTATTCTAACAACCCAAGTGGTCTTCAAATAGAAGCAAGAAATAGGATGTGGCAAGGCAATTACAAGCGTTGCCCAAAATATCATTGTAAATATAATTACTTTCAGAATCCATCATTTATTTTTTTCTCATTATTATTTTATCCAGAGAGAAAGACAAACGACATTGTTTGTTTCTTTCCTATTCTCCTTAATCTACTGTTGCCACAACAAGCCTTGCATACTCATTTACTAATGACAGCATTATGGCTTGTGGAAATAAGCAGATGAAAAGCTCCCCAAATTCAGTCTGCTGCCTCTCATTCCACAGCCAAACAGGGACCTTGAACTATGCCTGCATCACTGGCAAGTACCAAGACCCAGGTAAACTGGTTTTTCTCTAGAGAGCCCTAGATCCTGTTACATAAGGTTAAGGTGGCCCTACCACCACCAGTGATTTGCTGGAGGTAGATGGATAGTTGGTGGGTGCTGCCTTAGTCTCCCAACTCTCATTCAGAGATAAAATCTGATTTATTTACATGCAGGAACATGACCACAAATCTCAAGGTATGCCCTGTGGGTGTGTCTACTCAGCAAGAAATGTGGTTTGAATAGCCAGAAGCATAATAAACCTTAAAATAGTTTTTGAAACTAGGACTTCCTTTGCCTTTCAACAACAAGCAATTTAAAGAGTTTACAGAATTTAAATTTAAAGAATTTAAAGAGCTCTAATGTGTCCGATTTTTAGTTCTATAAGACAACATAAACTCTGCCCTTTGTGCAAGGAGAGGTCTTATGCTAATTAGATTCCTTTGAAGAAAAAAGGTTTACATTGATCCTTGTTATTGTGTCCTTTTGGCTTTATCTTGTTGTATGGCCCACATGTACGTTTGCACATACGTGTGTGTGTGTGAGATATACAGTATGAGATAAAAGGCTGAATGAATCCTGGTGACACATAGTTGTTAAATAAAATGAACATCTTGTCCCAGCATTTGGGAAGAGGATCAGTGAGTTAACATTAGTGTCCTCTTCCATGTCACCCATTGTCACCATCCATCCTAAGGTCTGGAACAGACAACATTCACTGGATGCACAACGTAGCACAGGGGTATGGGCCTGATAACTTAGATGAGGACATTTTTATGTTCGTTCTTTCTAAATACAGATAAACCACCCACAAAAAGCTTAGCCCAAAGGGCCCACTTACCTGGCTGCTATCAGGGTGTATCATGTTGACTTCCTAACTATTTTCTCCCTTTAAATATGTGACTTCTCAGAAATTGTGTGTCTTCATCCTGTGATCTGAAAGCACATTAATTAAAGGAGAAAAGATTTCTGAAAATTGAGTTATTATTAGCTCTTTTACCTTCAGCCACAATCTTTCCACCTATAAATTAAAGACTTTTTCCCCTTAGAGTTTGGCATAGCAGTATATTAAACATCTCAGAGGAATAAGGGACATCTGGTATTCCTGTGTAGTGGGATGAAAGGTTTCCATAAGCCAGTCCACTTGGCCAGTCCACACTGTCCAGCTGTACTAGCAGTTAAAATAGTGAAACGCTTCTACATGGCCTTCAGGGTGCACCTGCCACCCTGGCAGCCCCCCCCCCCTTTTCCAACACTGAAGTAACGAAAGGGGTAATTCATGGCACAGAAGGGGTCTTCAGGACCCTGGCCCAGTGCTACACTCAGCAACTGTTCTGAGTTCAGTTTCTGAGTGGAACTGGTTGTTAAATATTGTGAATATCACCCCAGTATAACTCTCTCAGCTGCCGCACGGCACGTGCACAACAAAATGAACCTTTGAGTTGATGCTTCAGTAACTTCTACTGTGTTCTATGGTCTCTTGGGCATCTTCTTGTGATATTTTTCTATGGTAACATTGAAGGCCAAGCAAGTCCACAGTTCCTCTGTCCTGAAGAGTTTCTCTGCCCTCCCTCTAGGCGGAGGATGAAAGAGAAACTTACACCCCCGGCCAACTTCTCTATATATTTTAGCCTCTGCAAAGACTAAGCACCTGTATTGTTTTCTCATCGCTAAAAATCAGTGAGTTGGTGTCAAATAAGTTAAAGGAAGAGTAGTTGCAAGTCACTTTAGTCATTTCAGTCATTTGTGCATTTTTAGTCTAAATTCACATATTACAGCACACAAAATCATTGCTTTTGCCCTTTATTGAAGAATTTTCTAACTGAATAGAGAACAGAGAGAAGAAAAACTCAAATCTAGGATACTAAGGGATCTAGTGACCCTGAAATCATTGTAGATTAACTGATCATCTGAAGAGCTGAATTAAGATGCAAATTGCTACTGGCCCTTTTTCTTTGGTGTTTGTCCTGTTATTGAAAAAAAAAATGCAGTGTGTGCTGATTTTTAGTAATCCCTCTCCAGCAATACTAAGAACATGTCTAAACATAAGACTAAAAACAGCTCATTACTGAAGAAAATGCACCAATAGCAATGACTATTTAGGAACTAGTAAAAATAGTGATGTCTGTTAGTCAAATGGGTTGTCACTTCTTTTAGATTGGAATGATATTCATTAATTCTTTCAAATCAATACTACTTGTTTCAGTAACTCACCATTTAGAGAAGTTAACAACCTTCCTAAATAACAGCTTGACTGTTTCCCACCTGTTCATTTCTTATAGGCAGACATGCTGACATCAAGTAAATTTGTCTCCTTCCAAAAATTTTTGAGAAACTTATCTTTTAGAGATTTTAAAAAAATTAGTTATTTTATGTTAATATGTGTATTCTGTGGAGACACAATAGTGTATCTCAGAAGAAGTTTATGATATTAAGTACTTAAGAATGAAATAAAAATTAAAGTTTTAGCACGATGGATAACCAAGTGAATATGCTTAGGTGTTTCTTACCAGCCAGGGAGCAGTTGCTGATGTTGGGGTGAGTACCTTGCAGTGAGTACTCTGAAAACTCTACCCAATCCAGGGTATGGGTTTGAACTCAGGAGAACCAAGGCCCAAGCTGACTTTACTGGTTAGAGCAACCTCACTGGTTTAACATATACAGTCTCATTTTTTATTGATTAATCTCCATTACATTAGCTTATTACTTGTCACCTTTTAAAAATGAGAAAATGAAGCCAGCCCAGAGAAATTGAGAGACCAAAATATGGAAGTAAGGGGCAAGATTCACATATTTCTGAGCCCTGAGCACTAACATATTTATGAATAATTTTTCTCCCCAACTCTTAAAACCTGACATGCTGCAAGCTATCAATATTTTTCTTAGTCATGATTTTTAGGAACTAAAATTGCAGTAGTGGTAAAGGCCAAAATAAATAAGCAAATTAAAGACAAGGAACATGTGAATATTTGTAATAGGAACAGTCATGTGAGCATCCCTCATACATACTCGACTTGGCAAATAACCAAGCTGTTCTGGTTCTATAGCGCCACCTAGCATCCACATATGGAACTATATAACCTAATACTCACCCATTACCTTCCTCCTTCCTAGAGACTTGAAAACTCATGTGTCCAATCCTTTTACCTTGTATTTTAAATACTTTCCATTGCATTACATCAGTATTCATTGTCAACTTGTTTCTATTACAAATATAGACACTGGAGCCACAGTAGGGAATTTACTAGATTTTTGTGGGCTGCCTTGAGAATCTGATCACCAGCTATCACAAAGAAAAAATGTGCAATGAATTACAAACAAGTGACTTAAATACTGACTTTGAGGATTGAGTTCATTTATAAGTTGAGTGTTTTGTTTTTTAAAAAATATTATTTTTAAGTATTTTTATAAACTGATGACAGTACAAATTTAAATATTATTGGGATTTTTTTTACTATGCATGAATGATAATTAGACCTCCCATTAGAAGTATAGTATGTACTCTCTGATTTTATTTGCAATGCAGTATTCAAATCTGAGGTCATTTGCTAGAAAATAGTAATAAATATGTAGAAGAAGAATTTAAATAGTATGCTACAGAAGTAATTCAAGTTTTCATCCCTCGATCAATAAAAATGTCAGACTGAGTTAAAACAAATACCAAATGATGAAAGCTTGGCCTGTTTATAATAAAGAAAAGTCATTCTTTAAGAGAAGAACACGGAGCTGGGACTTAGGAGGAGCGTCTAGTTCTCTTTCTGCCATGGTTCTGCCCATATGACCTGGGGCAAATGCGATTTTGAATGGATGATCTTTAAGATCTGTATTATTATGACACTAATGTATCATGTAGAAGGTTTTAAGGCTGGTTGTTCTATCTTGTGTTAGCACATTTATGGGGTGCTTTTACCCCCTCGGACAGTCCCCATTGCCTTAGTAATTCTTAAGTTTAGTTATGGGGGCTGTCTCCACCTAGAGGACAGGACAGAATCCTGGATGGAGGGTTATTCATTCAGAATTTGTTCTTCCCTAAAGCTGTTGATGTTGAAGTGCCCAAGACAGGGATCCCAACTCAAACTCTCTGGCCACGATTTCCATCCCTTTCTCTCCATACCATATACATTTCTGTGGAGAAGACAGTATATCATAATGATCAGAGCAGAGCACAGGCTCTGGGTGTTAGAGCCACTCCTCCACTTATTAACTGCCTAACCAGAGGCAAGGTATAGCCTTGCCTCATTTTCCCCATCCATGTAAGATGTATAAATATTATCTACTTCATAGGGTTGTTGTGAGACTCACCTGATCAAATCCATGTAGCATCCTTAGCCCAGCCTTACCATATAAAGAGAGTTTAATAATTAGCTATTAGCTTGCCCACCAACCACAGCACAAGAGAGAGACAAGGCTGTGTCTGAGAGTAACTGGGACTTCAAGCTCTCTTTGTAACTTCTACATGAACGAAAGATAGAAAGGAAAGAGAGAAAGAAACAATGAAAAATAGAAAAGAAGGAAGAAAAGGAAATGATGAACCTTGACTTATTTCATTAGTTACAGCTGGTCTATGACTATGAAATCGCCTGCCTTCAAGAAATAACATGTCTGTATTACTGACTTAAGAAGGGGAACAATTATGTTCTGGTCAATACCCTCTTCCTGAAACAATCACAGGGAATAAATTACTGGAAATATTACTACAGTGACATGATAAGGGGCTGAAAGACACACATAATCCAAGTGACTGAGTCTTTTAAATCATCTGTTTCTATTCCTAAACTCTTACCAGAAATATCAGGAAGTTAAGACCTTTAACTAAATGAAACCCACCGTTGAGATGTGATTGGGGCCACTTACCCTTAAATTATGCTGAATGTTGAATTTTGCAGACTGTCATATACCATGTTATTTAATAGATATAGGATGAGTGCCCAAGATTTGATAGTTTTTATTTTAAGTAAGATCCCCAAGATTCAGCTCTTGAAAAAGGAGTTGTTTTCCATATGCAGAATTACATTCTTCAGAACACTAAGTCAATGAATTAATAGCCTGTGTCCAGCAGGTGGCGATGTCACTCCATTTTCTCAAGGAACTACAAGTGGTTCCCTGGTAGAGTTTGCATCTGCAGATTGGAGTTTACATAGTGCTTGAACACAAATGTACAATTATGTTCAATTTGGGGCCTAAAAATGGTATTTTGAATATCAAAAGGATTCCAGGTTCAATTGATTGCAGTCGTACAAACTGCATTTTATGAAAGCTAATGGCGGGTGAGGGGAGGGAGTGTGGAATTTTGCAATCAAATAAGTCTATGTAAGTTAAAAATATATATATACCATTAACTCTGG
Organism: Daubentonia madagascariensis; assembly: GCA_023783475.1. Taxonomy (NCBI): domain Eukaryota; kingdom Metazoa; phylum Chordata; class Mammalia; order Primates; family Daubentoniidae; genus Daubentonia; species Daubentonia madagascariensis. Next base: position 18,060,735 of record JAKFHU010001815.1, on the reverse strand, counting down.
TTTTGTAAAGAAAAAAATTCCATCATTCTACAAAGCCTGAATTAAACAGATGCTGTCTTTCATCTTTCATTTCCTTTTTTTGTTTTCCACTTCCTATTGCTTTTGTTTGACAACAAACTCAAAAACACCTGACAAAGATACAGTGATAGGAGAAATTCAGATTAGCTACCTACAGAAACCAATGCAGTTTTTAAAATAACTCAATTATTGATAAAAATAGAATTCCACTTTGCTGTTGGTTCATCTACCATCAAAATTCTCCATAAAGATTTTTTTTCACCAGGCATGTCCTAGGTTCAGATCCAGTGTTGGCACTGGATGTTTGTGTGTGTGTGTGTGTGTGTGTGTGTGTGTGTATGTGTGTGTGTGTGAACGCCCATCCATGTTCGAACAGTTGGACTCCTTATTATACACCACTCATATCTGAGTGAATAGTCTTAGATCACAAAAACAGTAACAGTTTCTAGGTCATAATTATTTGTGTAACAAGTTGCAGTTATAAAACACTTTTATATAGATGATCTCATTTGATTCTTAAACAAATCCTCTGAAGTTGAGGAAGACAAATATTCTTTTTCTCATTTTATGAACAAGGAAGCCAAGGTTCAAAGAGGCTAAACAACTTGCTCATGGTCAAGAAGTCCTAAGTGACCACGCGGACATGCAAGATTCTATCCCCAGAAATATCACAAAACACAATAAACTTGTGACCTTCTAAAACTATTCTTCATATTTAATCATTAATTCAGAGGTTAGTGGGTATTAAGCATTCATGGTGTGTATTGCAGTTGAAGGTAAAAGCTTAAAAATAAAATTTATAGATTATCCCTGTTCAACATATGGCCTGTTCAGTGAGAAACATGAGTTCAGAAATCATCATAAATCACCAACATATTATCTTAAGCCAGTGCTTGGTAACCCACATAGAAGAAACTAATTTTGAGAACAGTTCTATTTGACAACACCTGATCCCTCTCTGGTGGGGGTTGAGGAAGAGTAGGGAACAGTAGTTTGAGGTCTTTAAGACAGTGTCTAAAAATTTAAGCTAAAGACATACAACTGTTCCAACTGTAGCTATTAGGCAAATAGTTAATTAAGAATTAACACATATTGTAAACACCCCTTTAACTCCTAAAGACTTGAGGTTTTTTAGTGAACATTTTCCTGAGGGGAACTCAATAACCACAGGCTGATAGCTTTTTTCAGCATGCAGAAACATCACCTACTCACAAGGGTTCAGCCTCCAGATGTGTTTAATTTATTCTATGAAAGTTTAAATTGCAGCATAATATATATACTTCTGACCTGTTTCAATTATTAATGTTTGTTTCATTGGAAATAATAATTACCTTAAATTATATAATTTTTAAACATCTTTTTCACTTGCTTATTAATTTCCTCTTGCCTTGGGCTCATCCCTCCTCCAGGAGAAAATGTCTCCAATTTTATTATGTAAGATGAACAGGAAAATAGGAGTTCATTTACAGACATTGATTTTTCTAGTAATAACTTCACAAAAATATTTCTGTCTGTGGAAACTAATATTTAAATAGCAGGTATGATCTGACAATATCAGAAAAATTCAACAAATATACCCAGCAAATGAACGTTTGAGTGTCTGCCATGTGCCAGTCCCAAGGATGGATGGTATAAAAATGAAGAAAACAACGTCTAGCCAAAACGCCATCCCAAAGAGGTCTGGGGGCCCACAACCTTGTGGAGACATTTGTGCAGGGCCTTCAAGGGTGCGTAGGAGTTTGCCAGGCAGACGTGGAAGGAGGCATCGTAGGCAGAAGAAAATAACAGGAGCGTAGGAATGGAGGTACAAAGAAAGCCTAGGCACAGAAGTGCCCAGAGCCACATGCCTCTTGGAGCTGGGCACCCCGATCCCTCCCAGGCTCGCTCACCCTGCTGTTAGGACGGTCCTGCTTAAGGCGGGGGAAGGTCAGCAGCCTTGGCTTTCTCTGTGGCGCAGCCTGGGACTGAGTCACTCATACCAGTCTCAGAGCCAGCAGCCAAGCCGCCACTGCCAGAGGCCACGTGTCACCCTCCCTGTTTCCCTGCCCTCATCCCATCCCGACCACCCCACCACCCAAGCTTCCTCGCTTACTAACAGCGTGGCAGGGATACTCCCAGGCCCCCACGTCTTCCTGCTTGCTTTCTTCCTCCTCGCCTTTTCCCCAGTCTCTCAAATAAGATCCAGCCACCCTCTATGCCTGGGCACCTATCAGCTCCTTGACCCCGTGTGCCTTGCACTGTCTGCAGCGGTCCCACCCCACATCTCCAGATGCCAACCACTGCCCTGCCTGACCATCTAGATTCCTGTGTGCCCACCAGCGTGGACCCCCCTTCTGTTATCGGGCACTGCCTGACGCAGGCTTGAGCTGCCTGTGTCCCCCACACTGGCCTCCCTCGCTGTGAGCCTTGAGATCATCCCTCCAGAACAGTTTCTTCCAGCCCCCACATCCCACCCCACGCACCCTGCAAAATCAATCTCTTCTGGTTCCCGACCTTGACCTCTGGGGAACCCCAGATGCCCGCCTCTGTGTCTACCCGAGTTACACGGTGTACCCAGACTCAGGGGATGTACAGTTGTCTCTCTCATGATTCATTTCCCCAGACGAGAAGCTGCTAATAATATCTGGGTGTGGGGTGGAGGTACCAGCGTTCTTCTGTGTTTAGAGGTGAATTGCTTCTACTTTAGAGTTTAATCATTTCTACTTTGAGCAGTTTTTAGTTGAGCTGACGGTAATATGCTTTGTGTTGAGTAAGACTATTTCTAGGGGGTGGAATTAGTCACCACAAATTTCAATTTTTGGACTTCCCTGATAACTCCACTAAGCAGAAATGCTTCTAAAGCTTGAGCAAAGATTAGAGACCTGCCCCCAAAGGTTGGTAGTTGATCTTCATAAAAGACCTTGGGGTCTTCCTATTTTTTCATGCTTCAACTGTCAAGGTCCCTGTCCAGCCCAGGGATTAATGTGGTGATGTGGAAAGAGCCCTAGACAGAGGATTTCAGAACATGTCCTTGGCTCATGGCCTTAGCTCTCCGACATTCTTTCTTATAAAATGTACCCCCCGCTGGAGTGAAGTACAATCCCTACCCATTTTGCATGACTCAACATTTTACAATGGAACCTTCTATTCCTGTCTGACTAAGTCTTTTTCAAATAAAAATATCATTTCCTGGTCTGTATTTTTTTAATGTCTCAGACATTTTTATCAATATACAATGTCCTTGGTTTTCACATCTTGCAAATGGCACAGGATTGTGTAAGAATACAGAAAAAAAGCTAGAAATATACCTGTGCATATAACATTACTTTTTTTGTGTATGTGGTTTCTTGTGGGCTATATTAAGCACATTCATTTCATTGCCCACAAACCCATAGAGAAATCCAGCATAATTCCTCTCTGCTGAGAATAGGAAGGTTTCGCTTGTCAGGTGGGGGTTTCGATATTTTGACTAGAAGGTCTCACCTCCCAGTCTTCACCAGGTGCTTCTAGATACTTCTGCATTGCCGTAGCCAGACTCTACAGGAACTATTTTTCAAAACATGTGTTCCTAGAATGTTACCTCCTTGTTTTTTTATATTTATTAAAGTGATATATGTATATAGTTACAAATCAATTGTACCAAAAGACATATAATGAAAAGCAGTGGTTTTTCTATTCCAACTCTCCCGAAGATGAAGTCCAATTTTGCGGAGCCAATCACTTTCAGCAGTTAGGTATTTCTTCTGATAATCATTGCACTGTTATAACTAGCATGCACAGGCCACTATTTCTTGATGTATTTGAGAAATAATTTAGTTCTCTTATTCCATCACCTTTACCTCTCTTCCTCTCTCCTCCCCATCTTCCTAATATAGTTATAGCCACATTTTAGATGCATAGTCCCTGTTTACATTACTGTGAATATATACACATTGTTCACTGCTGATCCAAGTAGTACATCTTGATTTTGTTTCATTTCTTGCACAACTTATTGTTTTTCCTGGAATTAATTATTGCCTTTTGTTTATTTGCTTAGATTTATTTGTAACCTATGAGAATTTTCATATGTGCCATTGGGTCTATTGCATTAATATTGCTTTTGATGTTATTTAAATATTAATATCAGGTGAGTACATCAGTTCTATCCCTCCCCAGGATCCCTCCCCTTCTTCCACCCAGAGCTCTTCAAGCTCCTGCTTCTGTCTGGGCCCATTACTCAAGAAGCTCCCTGCATAGCTTTACTGCAACTTCCCTTTACTGTGTGTCTGGGTTGGATCCTGGTTTCTGAATCGCATGGATCCCAGTTATTGACTTAATAACTCATTTTATTAATGTAAGCAAGATGTTCCCAAGTTGCTTCCTAATGAAAGGTGCATGGGAGGTAAATTCTTTTGCGTCATTGAATGTCTGAGAAGCTCAGTATTCTGCTGTCTCCCTTGATTGTGTGTTAGCCAGTGTAACCCAGTGTGGACTTCTTCATACACGCATTCCATGTCCACGACTTTTTCTCACATTCTCTCTCTCTCCCCCCGCTCCCAGCCCCCTGGGGTTTTCTCTTTATTCCTTTTATGAGGTTTTACAACAATATTCTTCAGTGTGTGTGCCAAGTATTTAGTACATATTTTCAAGCTTCAAACTCATGTCTTTTATTTCTGGGAATTTTCAAAATTTTGTTTTATCGCTGTCATTTTCTCTGTTTCATTCCTGGAACGCTTTTAGTGATCAGATATTTGAACCTCTGGATTCACCCTTTCTATGAGCTTTACTATTTCTTTTCCTCTCTCAATTTCCATCTTTTTGACTTTTTCCCTCTAGAAGAGTGCCTCAATTTGTATTCCAATCATTCTATTGAATCTTCTCTTTTTCAATTTTTTTTCTTTTTATATAACATCTTGTTCTTGTTACTGGATGCAATATCACCTTAAGTCTCTGAAAATTAGAGAGATTTTTAAAAATGTTTTCATCTGCTACCTGCATTATCTTTATTTGCTCCGGGTTTCTCTTTACTGTTTTGGATGGCTTGGGTCTCTCTTTTTCAGTCTGAAGGCTTTCCCTGCTGGCTTTTGTCTGTCTTTAGATTTAAGGGCGAGGCACTAAAGAGCTCATTGCAAGTGCCGTGCAATGGGGCAGGCTCGTTGACGGGCGGACGTCACTTTAGGATGATTGAGAAGCAATAGAAGATTTGCTGGAAAAACACGTGTTAATGATTGTAGTTTTTTTGTCTAGAGTTTGTTCAGTTTTCCCACTGAAAAATTCTCCAAACATCTGCTTTGAGGATGGAAGGTGCAGTGGGGTGGGAGAGTGGAGCATGCATCTGGTGCTGGTGTGGGAACAGGAGCCAAAGATTCTCATTTAATGCACCAGTCACTTATTGCTCTTATTTTAGCCTATACCTCTCCTCTAGGGTTAGCAAATCAGTCTGGAGCCTCTGCCCAAATTCTCTGGAGGCTAATCCTAAGAGTCCCCGCCCCCTGCAGCTATGGAGGGGGTTGGGGGCCCAGCTCTCCTATGGGGACACCCAATGCCATCACTTCTCTGTCTGCCAGGGTTTCAGCTAGCTGAGCTGGCACTCCTGAGCCAGAAAGATGTCTCCTTCCGCCAACACTTGGAATGTTCTTCCTCTGCTCTGCTATTGGATACATGCCTCCAGCCGTGCTTCATCTTTCAGAAATCGGTTGAGGTCTTCTTTCTGCTGACATCCTTCTCCAGCTCTTTGTCCTTGTGATTTTGCAACTTTAATAAAATTATCATTCCTTTACTGTCATTTTAGAGACGTTTTTAGAAGGATGGACATTGAAGGCATGTAATCAGCCCACTGCATTTAACTGGGAATGTCCTAACTACCAGAACTTTTAAGATCCTGTTAAGATTCTGCAAGTTTTGTATTTACAGCTTTTAGCTAGATCCGTTACACACATTTCTTTCATGTGATATCTGTGTAGCCATGATGCGAATCGAACTACCATAGAGCTGCCTTCAGCATCTGTCTCCTGTGATTATAGTACCGATGAAATTTCAAAAGCAAAACAAACAAAAACAGGATCCTTTAATAGCAATTGATTAATTAATCCCCTTCAGGTTTTTACTGCATGTGGTTATGATGAGGCTCCAAACTACTATGTTTTTAAAATTACCTAGAAGACAAATCAGGGCCATACTGGAGGTCTCCTGTGGGAGGAAATGTAAATTATAAGAACTGATAAAAAGGCAGTTCTATAATTAGAGGTAGAGTGCACGACCATTCAAAGATACAATATAACTTGGCAGAAAAAGGCGACTCCATTTCATGTGCTGTCATGTGTCGGTTTTGGGGAAACGTCCTCCCTAAACTTAGGCAAGGACAGCGACAAAGGCGTCAGAGTGGGAGAGTTTTAAGGCCCTCAGTTGGTGAGCACTGTCAGCTCACGTACAGAAGAAAAAGAAGCCATTAAGAAGGTTTCTCAGCAGCAGCTGCTTTAGTAGCAGTAGCAGCAGCTCATATAACAAATGTTTCATGACGAATGCAAACAAAAGCCAGCTCCAAAATTCCAGCCATGCTATGTCCAAGCCAGTTCAAAATCGTATAACCACTCCATTTGAGTTTTTCCCCTCTCTAAATATATTCCATATGAGCCGTGGTGTTGGGGCTGCTGGGATCTCCTGCATTCACTCAGAAAGCTGTTTTTAAAGCCCAGACTGAAAGGAAAGTAAGTCAGTGGGAAAACAAACTCAAAGAAAACACTGAGGCACAGGTGTTGGGGGGAGGGTGTTCACGCCTGCCAGGTATGTCCCCTGGAATGAGGCTGGAGGCTGGGAACCGGTTACCCCTCCTTAGGGGCACAGAAGGGAGTGTGTTCTTGGCTGGTAGCGGGAACATGTTCCAATACGGCCCCTGTGTCTGCAGTGGCCCTGGCCACAGCTGAGCACCGCAGGCTCAAAGTGCGGTCCACGGACCGGTGCCAGTCCGCAAGCTGCTTGCTACAGCCCATGACGAGATACGGGCAGAAATTGAGAGTAAGTGTTTGGAAACTTTGATGGTAATTTGATCATTTTCCTAATGATTAATTTTTATTGTAGTTTATGAAAGTATCAATCTGAAATGGATTATGGGGGGCGGGGGAATTGGGGGTTGTTCGAGAAGCATTTCTGTAGGTTCTGCTACTGGCATGGGCTGCCCAGGTCAGCGAGGTGGAAAGCCATCCACTCAGCGAGCTCACTCCTAAGGCATTTGGGGCTTCTGAGGCCCATGATTCTTCCATACAGTTTTGCCTTCTTGGCTTCAAAGCTCAAACATGTGCTGCCCCATAGCAGTGACCAAACACCCAAACTTAAAGAGATATGAAACCCTACCCTCCTAAAACTGGAGGGCCTTAACTCTCCCACTCTGATGCCTTTGCCACTGTCCTTGCATAAGTTTAGGGAAGACTTTTCCCCAAAACTGAACTAAAACCTTTGTAAGTGGCAATTTCCATTAGGATAGCACTTTTACAGTTAGCAAAATTACCCTAGACTTAGGTTGGCTCACATCTTCTTCACAACTCTGCTAGGTAGTATTATGGGTCCCCCAACGCTACCTAAGAATTGTGACCCCCCCCAAAAAAAAATATTCTGAAGTCTAATCCCCTATACCTGTGAATGTGACCTTATTTGGAAATAGGGTCTTTGCAGATGTAATCAAATTAAGATGAGGTCATACTGGGCCTTAAATCCCATAGCTTGTGTCCTTAAACGGAGAGAGAGAGGGTGAGAGACACTAGGAGGAAGGTCATGTAAAGACGAAGGCAGAGATTGTAGTTGTCCTGTCACAAGCCAAGGGATGCCAAGGACTGTCGGCAACCACCAGAAGCTGGGAGGGACAGGAAGGGTCTTCCCTAGAGGGAGCATGGCCAAATGACACATAGACTTTGGACTTCTAGTCTCTGGGACTACGAGAGAATAAATTTCTGTTGTTTTAAGCTACCCCATTTGTGGTAACTTGTTACAGCTGCCCTAGGAAACGGATGCAGATAGAAATCTTGTCCATCCCTATTTCCAGACGAAGACCTGGGGGGTCAGTGCTAATAAGATCTGCCCATGTTCAAAGCAGCTAGCAAATAGCAGAGCCTGGATTTGAACAAAGAGCCTTTGGCTTCAAAGATGAACACTGTCCTCTCTACCACATTGCTCCTCTTTGTTGGAAGAAGGAATTAGGGAAAAAAGAGATGTCCAGCATTTGGGGAAAGCTTAATAAGAGATTTTACAATGATACAGTGAATTATTATGAGGCCATTGGAGTCTTATTTTGAAGAATGTTAATGACATTGGAAAATACTCAGAAAAACAATTTATGAAAAATCAGACACGATATATTTATATTATAAGATATTTATACATGTTCATAATATATGCACACAATATGCTTACGAGAACAAACTAGAAGGAAACCACCAAAAGAATAGCAGTTATTAGTTGTGGTAGATTCTACACAGTTTTACTTGCTCCTGTAGACTTTTGTGTATTCTCTCCCTTTGCCGTGATAAACAGGCATCACGATAGCCACGCGTATTGGATACCGGCCACGTCCCGGCACTGTGCTCTGTGAGATACGTGCGTATGCCCAGGAGTCACAGTGGTGCAGCAAGCTGGATGTTATCCCTGTTCTGTGAAGGAGAAAACGCAGCCAGAGAGTCTAAGGACTGTACCCCAGCTTTCACGACTGGCAAGAGGCAGAGTTTAGCTGGATCCATACCCTGTGTGCTTCCTGCCGTGTTTTGTGACTTCTTCTATTTTTGTAATTAGACCAAAAAAAGATAACGGGAAGGGTGACAATTGAACAGTGAGGAAACAAGAAAAAACTGTCACGTGGCCCCTTTGGGTATGGCTTGTTCTCTAGGTTGCTTGTGCTCCCTGTCGTTGGTTGTTTACGTGAAACAGAGGAGTCATTTTTTGGGCAGTTGACTCCACAGAGGCTTCTTGACGACAGGACCGTGGCTGGTGCCCACAGCACCTGCCGCAGAGTACGTGTCATCAAAAGGCATGACTGGTGCCCCTTCTCTCGTCCTTCTCTCCTTTCTGATTCCCCTGCCTGGCAGAGTGTTGAGAACACGTGGAAGGCGCAGTTACTCACTGGTCATGTCTGAAGCAAATACCTGGAAATGCTACCTGGCTGAGCAGGTGTGCTGTTCTTCCAACCCCCAATTGAAGGCTAGTTAGGCATGAAAAAAATTGCCACTGTTTTCTTTTCCATATAGCCCTGAGCCCTTCCAATTCAGATAACTCAAACTTCGGCTTTAACAAAGTTAAATAGATTTTAGAATAGAGTACTGAAACTAGTTTTGTTCCGTTAGTAGATCATAGCGTGTCACCACAGAATTCTAATTTTCATTTGTCTTATTCTTTGTTGCCAGTATTTTGATCTGATTTTTACTTGTATTGTTGGTATTCTTTCCTGCAGACATCTCCAGATACTAGCAGATAAGCATTGTAAAAATAAAATTGTATTTTTTATATAGTTCAGTCAGTGAAAGGCCTGCAATTCAGTCCTTTCTCTGGCATGCATTGCCCTAAAGCAGGCATGCCATTTCTCCCGGTGCTAACAAACTTTAACTCCATGGCATGGCTTTGTAAGTGCTCAGAAACATCGTGGCAAAGACTCCCAAGGCCTCTCCTTACTGGATTCTGTTTTCCTGACCTGGGTGCATTTTTCAGCCATCTTATTAAGAATGTCTTGGTAGAGACATTCCTTGGCCCAATGAATGGATTGTGCTAGATGTTCCTCCTTGCTCTGAGATACAGTCTTGTGAGTAATAGCCTGGGTGGGTATCTGCTGTACAGAAATGTAGTCTTTTTAAATAAAACCTAAGCAAAGCCCATCCTTCCCAGGTTGGCCCTGGAAAGGAAACATCCCAAGGGAGAGGCAGTTGGGTCATTTATTTAACAAACACCAATGTGGCACTTATTATGGGCCAGGCAGCATTATGAGGGCTTCATGGATATTGATGCATTTAATAGCCGTGAGACTTGTCTCTGTGGCTGACTTCCTCCCTGCCTGAGGCCTCTTTCTAAGTAGTGCTGGCTCCCTGTCATCCTCTCCAGGAGGGGCTGGAACCAGCTGGTTCAGTAGTGGGCAAAGAAAGCTTCCTCCTAGACCTCCAGCCCAGGGAGCTACAGCTGGGATGTCCTGCAGGGGAGCAGGGGCAAAGGCACCAAAACAGGAGCACAAATCTAGGCAGTTTGTCTAACAAGCTCCAACTGGCTCCCCAAGGGACAGAGCCAGGGAAGAGACCTGGAGCTGAGACATTCTACCTTTTGTCCCCTTGTCAATGCCCCTTGCTTTTCTGGAGGGAACCCCCTCCACCAGATGCCCCCTGCACCAGGCCTTCAGTTTAGTCGTGGAGACTCTTTCCACGATGATGTAGAGTGTGGACAATGGTCTCTGGTCGTGGTAAAATGCACACGCCATTGTTCAAATGCCTCTTCACTACTTGTTCTCTCCCACAAGTGAAGACCACAACCAGAACAGACCCTCCTCCTTGTGAGTAAATGAAGATTCTCTTCTGCATCCTCCTACTCCGCCTTTCGGGATAGATTCCCTCACTTCATGCTTGCCTCCAGACTTTCATTCCCATACCCTCAATGCCTTCTCCATGCTAATAGCACTTGGCACCAGAACTGTCCTTCCCCAAAACTTAGCTGTCCTGTGGCCCACTCCCTGAGAGCCCTAATAGATCATTCTAGAACAATGAAAGTATTAACAGCTGATAATAACACAACTTGTCCTGCCCAGTGGAAATTATAATAATAATAATAATAATAATAGTGATAGTAGTAACATTAGAACAGTGCTTTGCATATAGTGGGTATACCATAAAAATTTGTTGAATTAATATTAAATGCTTACACATTTTATGTGGGCTTTCTAGTATAATCTTCATAACAATCTAATAGTGTAGGCACTTTTATTATTCTCATTTTACAGATGAGGAAACTGAAATTTAAAGAGATATGTGATATATAAGTGTTTTATGAGAAGATTCCTTAGAAAGAATCATTTTAGGTACTTTTTATTATACGTGTAGTGATAATTATTTTAAAGAGCTTTTTAGGAGGAAGTGTGTTACTTTATTTATCTAAATTTGGTGACTAAAAATACAGAGAGGTGAGGTGAACTTCCGTTGGCCACTACGCAGGCCCGTCACTTGATGTCTTTGGCACTTCCTTCCCTTCATCTCATTAGCAACGTGGGCACAGGTCAGTCTTGCCTGCATTGGGGTGTGGTGAGAAACTCTACACCTTGTAGTGGTCGCTCGTCCTAGGCACCAGGACTCAGACCCCGGCACAGCCACTGCACCAACCTGCCACCTGTGGTTTAATGGGTGTGAGGTGTGACACTTTTAAGGGAAGAAATCGTTAGTGGTGGATATCCATGCATAGGGCTGTGCTACTAAGAACAAGAGCTTTTTGCAGAAGAGTGGATTGTCAGTAGTACTTTTTCTCCTGCCAGTAAACTGTGTACCATTTATACAACTATCTGCTCTGCCCGTAGCAAAAGTTCTGAACCTGAAGTATGCCACATGGTTTTCAGGTTATCCTTAAACTGCCCATCCTCCTCCAACTTATAAGGAAAAACATTTGTGTGCCTGCATTTTTCTGGGAAGTGAAGAATGTTCAGGCTTGCACAGGCGTTCTCATCCCCCAGAGCAGTAAGCATCACAGTCCCTGTGGAAGGATGGCTCTGCAGGCCGCCTGTGCTGGCTGACCACCCTACCTTCCTGAGGCCTGGTCTCCAGGAAAAGGCCGCTCGCTGACAATGTGCCCATCCAGCTGACTGGGAGCCCTACCACAGAAGAGTGAGCTCCCTGGATGTGAGCCTTGACATGGACAGGCGTCCTCTGACAGAGAACGACCAGGAGGGGTTTTAAGCTGGCTCTCAGTAGAAGTGGCCCAATGGACTGAGCTGGGCCATCTTCTTCAGAGCCAGAACATAGTGCTGACACTCCACATGGAGATGAAGTCTTGTGTTTGTTCAGGGGGATTTTTGGCTCTGCCACACTTCTATATTTCCACATTATAACGTAGGATATTGTTTGCCTAAGTATAATAGGGCATGTGGGTTGGTTCCTGGCATTGGCCATGGAAGATTAGCTTACTCTCAGCAACCCAGAATCAGCCCCAATGGCTATCAGGAAAGACCACACAACTCCCAGAGTGTCTATAAGTGGATACCAAACCGCATGTGTTATTAGTCTTGATCTTAGACCATATTATTATTAACTCTGCTTGGGTTGAAAGTGGGCCCCATCATATTGTTAAAATAGAATTTCACAGCCTTTAAGTGACTAGGGTACGTCACTTTTAAGATGTTTTTCCAAAAGAAAATGTTAAATCCCAAATACATTTTTGGCTGAATGGTTGGTTTTAATGGTTCAGATTCAAAAACTGTAACTTAATTCCTCGTAAAATTTAAATCAATTTCATGAGGGTTCTGCTAAACAGTTCCCTCTGTTCAGCCTGAGTTTTCGACTAGTTCCTAACTCTCAAGAAATATTAGCATATTCTCTTAAAATTTCAATGTTTTTCCATTTCCAGAAAAAAAGCCTGTTGTCAGTGTCTGACTTCTGTTGACACACAGTAGCTTATTTGTGGCCTCAGTTACGGTCCTGTGGTTATAGTTTCCCATTTTCTCTCACTGTGTTATTCCTTAGTGTCAGTGAGGAAATGCAGTGCCCAAGTGACAATCTGAACAACTCGATCTGTGCCGATGGTTTCAACATCACATATAGTTTCCTGCATTTCTGCACTTTGCTTTCGAGGGTAGTGTGGGTTGGTGGGAGTGTTACTCAGACATCCCCGTCTATGGGTGCCATCCACGTCTTGTTCAGCCATGGGGTTTATGGTGAAATGGCGTCTGCCGCATGCCTGTGGCTCCAGCGTAACACCACCAGAGACAAGAATGCTGGGCCCCGCTGGAAGGCAGTAACACATCTGGAGAGTTCCTAAAAAAGATCCAAGTTGTTTTCAAGTTTGCTTAATAACGTGCTCAGTAGTCTAATGTTTTAGGCACAAATAGCCAAAACCTCTTCCAATAACACGTGCTTTGGATATCAGATTAATCTGGGGCAGGAAACACTCACAAAAAGGAATCTACCCAAAAGAAAAAGGCCAATATGCCAGAATCAAATGCTTAGTGTTGTGTTTTGTTTTACAAAATTGAAAAGTATCTTACCCCATAGTGAGCACACATTGCTGAAATAATCAGTGTATCAACTGTGCGCCAAACTCTGTAAGTTGATAAGTACCGTTTTTTTTAAATTAGGGGCATAACTAATCTAGCACTGTTTTTATAATCTAGTACTGTTTTCAGATTCAGAGAGATTTAGGAATTCTGAAGTTGAGTCCCAGGGCAGTATCTCTAGACAAAGTGTGGATGTGTGGACAGGTTTTCCTGGGTGTTAAGGGGTATCATTGCTCTTTGGGGCTCAGAAACCTGTGTATTTGAATTTCATTGTTTTTTATGAAACTGTTTTTTTATTTTTTGAGAGAGAGAGAGAGAGGTACTCCTGTGTTTCTTATTTTTCCATAAATCTTGCTTCATTGTTTAGTAAATGTCATTTATACTGAAGATGTAATGCTACAGAGAAATAAGGGGAAGGGATTTATTTGGTCCACAAACTCGATTCACTGTAGCAAACGTTTTTGAGCACCAACGATGCGCCCAATCCCGCTAGGCGTGGCAAGGACAGAAAGGAGAAGAGTGGCCCTTCCCAGGATATGCACGTTGGTGCCCAGGGGTTCCCTGGGGGCACTGGCATACGTGCTGATTCTCGTGTCCACCTCAAGGAGGTGACCAGGAGGTGCCAGGAATCACCAAATGATGGTATAGTATTACCTTCTCACACCTCGAGCAACTCTCTCCTGGGCTTGAAAGACTGAGCTGAAAGCCAGCAAAAATCTCTGAGAGACAGTAGTAGTTGGGTTTCAGCAGCAAGGCAGCCCCCTTCTAGTTCTCTGTTTTCTTTAATCACCTATGTGGGATTTCATATTTTATTTATTTAAAGGGATCCAGATTACCCCACAGTGCCACTATTTTGCCAGTCACCCAAGTTTGGAAGCTTGAAGTCCTTTCATTTATACGTAAAAAGAGCCATCTCCCAGAAAATCTGCTTGGGAACATTCTGGAAATTTTTCCAGCTCACCATAGAGAAACCAGATGCCAGACTGCTGGGTGCCAGACCTGTGTCTGTTAACAACTATTGTTTCCTGCAGGCCATAGTCAAGAAATCTTCAATAGAGAATTGGAAAGAGATTTTCCTCTTAAATGCATACACAGTTTTAATGCACTTATAACATACATGTGCCTACATCATTGCAGCCATTGCTATTTGTGAAGCCCAGGGTCTTATTTGGTGGAAGAAGTGTACTGGTACTCAAGAATGGCATCAGCCCTATCCTGGAAATTTAACAAAAGCAGGCTCAGAGTCTTCTTTGTGTTGGGAATGTGCAGGTCACACACAGTTATTGTCATAGGTTGGTCTCAGAGCCAGTCTACTGACCAGGGCTCGGTCTGCCACTGCCCATTAGTAGGCTGAGGAGTTAGCTGATCCTCTGGGATGCCAGTTCACTTCAGCTTGTCCTTGCCAGGGTATTAGGAAGCTAAAAGCTGCTCTTTCACAAGAGGCTTCTTCAACTAGTGAAGTTTTCTTCTTCTTTCCTGAGATGTGAAAACTGTATAGTACAGAGGTCAGTCATGGGCTTTGGAGTCAGTAGACTTGGGTTTGAACCCCAGTTCTCATTCTTACCAGCTGTTTAACCATGAGCAAGTTCCTTAACCTCTCTGAGTGTCTGTTTCTTCATCTGAAAGAAGAAAAAGGTGACCTCACAGAGCTGTTGCGAGGATTAGTGGAGATAATGCACCATGCACAGATGTACAGTTTCCAGGGCACTTTTGTAATCACTTCATTTGATTCTTCCTTTTCAGTCTCTGATAGGGCGGGGATTTCAACAGCACCCGAGCTAGTCCATTTTTTAAGTTTTAAAGGAGAGACCAACACAATTGTTCCAAAGTCTGTTTGTCATGGTGCGAGTTCCAGTACTCCCTGGCGTGATTCCTTATAGTGTGCGGCATGAGGTCTCTGCTGGCTTCGGCTTTTCTGGTGCTAATAGGGTTGCCCATTTAGGACCTACTGATCTGAGCGGACGTGACTTCTTGGATGTGTCTCTGGAGTTAAGGAAGAATTACTTTTCTTCTGCATTATTTTGAAAATCACCTTTGAAGTCACTAGTTAGAGTTGTTTTCTAACGCAAATATTGAGGTCCCATGAAGTTGAGTGACCACATCCTGTGGCATGTTCCCACTCACTCTTGTAGCTTATTTTTAATACAAACCGAGAGTAAAAATACATACACACCCCATCTCAGATGCAAATTGAAGCCAGACTTTGTTTCTACATATCTGTGAAATGGAGTAAGCTAGCTAGTGGGGAAAAAAATGATGCCTAATAGGCATATTTTACTAGTAGTTGCTAATGTCAAATTAACATTGAGTTTTTAAGAAGAGTTGAGGAATGTATAGATACTGGCACTGTGATTGCAGCCTTTATTTATGCAATGTACTAGAACTAGGATTTTTCACACTAAGGTTCATTAGTCAGAGTCAGAGAAACACATTTTTATAATCATTTATGGAGCATTTCAAAATTTAAGAGTCCTCCTGGTTTTCTGAAATCTAATCTTGTGCACTCACCCCTAGGCCATTTTTGGGTAGTATGTTTTAAATGAGCTCAGAATTTTTCATTGATAGTTCTAGCCCTGGAGAGAAATTCTAGTCCAGAATTTCTGCTTGAAATGTGGGCACCAAACTTTACTTGGAGAACAACAACCACAGAAATGCAAACCAAGAGGACAATCCACGTTCATACATGAGAATATGGAATGTTATTAAAATGCCACTTTTCTCAAGTTAGCATATAATTTAAAGAATTTTTTTAACTTAAAGTGATTCTCAAGTTCATCTGAAAAAATAACATGTGAGATGGCCAGTGATCTTTTTTTAAAGAAATGAGAGATTTTCCCTACAAGGTTCTAAAATACTAGGAACCTCCTAGCTTTAAAAAAGTGATGTAAAAGCACAAGCTCAGATAGACAAGCCAGTGGAACAGGAACAGAAACAGACGCTAGTGTAAAAGGTAACATGCTATGTGGTAAAGGTCATTAAGAAGAAAGTAAATAAAGGTGTAAAATAGTTGGCTAAATGTTTGGGGAAAAAAATAGTCTCACCTTATACCAAGGGCCTTAATAAGTTTCAGATGGTCTAGAGCAGTGGTCCCCAACCTTTTTGGCACCAGGGACCAGTTTCATAGAAGATAATTTTTCCACAGACAGGGGTGAGGGGGTGGGGAGGGATGGTTTTGGGATGATTCAAGCACATTACATTTATTGTGCACTTTATTTCTATTATTATTACATTGTAATATATAATGAAATAATTATACAGCTCACCATAAGGCAGAATCTAATGCCGCCGCTGATCTGACAGGAGACGGAGCTCAGGAGGTGATGTGAGCAATGGGGAGTGGCTGTGCAGCCCGGGCTCTTAACAAGCCATGGACTGTTACTGGTCCGGAGCCCCAGGGATTGGGGACCTCAGGTCTAGAAAGTTAAATTAAAAAAATAAATAAATAAATACAAGAAATAGAGGAAAATATAGGTGATTATTTTTGTAATGATGGAGTATTGCTAAGGATTTACTAGGCATAAAAGCAATAAAATACACATATACATACAAAAAAGAGTAAAGAGTAGACATGTTTAACTAAAACTTCAAAGTAAGCATGTTTAAAACATACTTAAGTGGACAAAAATATTTGCAACAATGATAAGACATTATATGGTTAATGTCTTATTAATAGATGAAGTTTTTTATAAATCCCTAAGAAAAGCACTAAGAGAAAAAAAAATGGAGAAAAAGTACAACTAGCCATTAACTATATTAAAAAATAATCCCAACCTCACTAACAATCTAGGAAATGTACGTTAAAATGAGGCCATATTTTCTATTAAATTGTTATTGTTATATAGACAAACACTAGGCAGTTTGAGAGTCCCTGATGATGGGGAGGATGCAGACAAATGGCACTTAAGGAAACTTCTAGAGGGAGACCAAATTGGTACAATCTGGGGTAAAAAGCAATTTAATGATACATATTAAGAGTAATTTAATAATACACATTAAAAGCCTTCAAAATGTCCATAGCTGGGGAACTGATAGAAAAATCCTGTATCTTGATTGTGGCAACAGTTTCATAGGTATATATAGCTGTCAAAACTCATCAAATTGTACATTTATGTGTTAATTAAATTTAAGTTATTCCTTGATTTCTGAATGAGGATATAATGTCCATAGCCTTTGACCCATTTCAGTTCTAGGAAAAAAAAATCAGCTACATAAAAACTATTATAAGGATGTTCTTCACAGTATAGCTTACAATTGCAAAGCAAAAATGGACTTAATGATCTAAAAATAAGAGAATTGTTAAATACATTTTGATACATCAATTTGAAGAAACATCACACAAGTAAACTAGTAGAATCATGCTTTCAAAAACATTTAATGACATAGATGATTGCTCGAAATGTGATGTAACATGAAGTGGGGGAGAAAAGAATAGCAAATAGTATTTGCAATATGATACCAATTTTATTAGAGAACTATATAAGCATAGGAAAATGATAAAGTTGAAATATCTCCAAATGTTCATGGAATTGGTCATATCTCTGGGTCGTGGAAATACTAGTGATTTTTTTTTCTTTATTTCCAAACTATTAGATAGTAAGCATGTAGAATTTTAAATTTTGAAAAAGGTATTAATTTTAGCAATGTATGATCAGATAAAAATTACGCGGAAGAAGGAGGAAAGCCAACTGGATCGCCATGGAATTGCTAGGATCATACAGAACTTTGATCCCTCTCTCTTCTGTGTACGTGCCTGCACATGTTGACAGAGAAGGGGGCAGGTAGAGATCACCATTCTCTAGCGGGCAGCACAGATGCATGTAGATGGAGCTGGGTTCAACTTTTGTCACTTTATCGGACCCTGTCGTCAAAGACTTCCAACCTCTTTTCAGAAACTATCCTTTGGATTTCATCAATTTGCCTACCAAATTCTACCCATGGCCCTTTATAAAAACTCACCTTGACACACACACACACACACACACACACACACACAGCCCTTTCTTGTATATGTGAGCTATAAAATGTGTGTAGGTTTTTAGCCCTGACATACTAAAATTCTATGACTTTGTACTTAACTCTTTAATAATCTTGACATTTTTATCTTGCCGTATGAACTATGGTGTAAACAACATTGAGGGCAGAAATTGGCTTCCCAGGCCTGAATGCTTAACCACCTGGACCAACCATGCAGATATTTAAGATGATTTAATTACACGAGGACAGCTCATAGATCTTTTCCATTGCAGCGTAACTGTCCTTCATCTGAAAACAAATTGTCTGAACTCTGCAGTAGCTGCCACACTCTCCTTCCCACAAGTCATGTAGCATTAAGATTAAATATTATTATCATGGTTTAGCAAATCAGATGTGAACTGTGCAGCTATTTTCATATCAGGAACTGAAGTTAAAATATGTATTCTTTATTTGTTTTTCATTGAGTGATTACAGATGGCACCTAATAAAGTCTTTATGCTATGAAATCAAGAGGCCATTGATTTATTAGGTTTGGTAGGTGTGGACACTCCAAACTCCACTCAACCTCCCTCACATTCCATATCACAATCCTAAAGGAATGTTAGAATGACATTTGCCTATTTACTTTTCCTGGTGACTGATGAGAATTCTTTCTGAGAGATAAACACCAGCATTATTCAGGGGGAAATTTAGTCTTTGTTGATATTTTTCAATAAAGTATATTTTCAAAACTCCATCAAAATTAAGTGACAAAAATAAAAGCTATGAACTTTTCTTTGGATACATATTGGCCACAACCATCATGCTCCTGGTAAATATAAAATGATTCTGAGTTTTTAGAAAATAAATCATTAATTGTACAAAAATATTGAGAGTCAGGAAATAGGAGAAAATAGAATGCGGGGAAGAATTGATGTGCCTTTTCTCTCATTTTATTTGGACTATGGCATGACTGACTATTTGAATGTCTCTTCCTAATTCTTTTCTGCTTTGTTTAGAATGTAGGTAAAGGCCCACATGCCAAGACTAGTCATGGAGACAGAGCCAGGGCAACAGATGGGCAAGTGGTTAGCCAGGCTGGGATGGCATCTGGGACAGAAGACACAAGCTGCCCAAGCTCCGTGCCCATCATGTGGCTTCAGTCTGGAGACACAAATGAGGCAGACAACCTGGGGAGTGATGGTGGGGATGGAGGATACACTAAGAGTGAGGGCCACAGAGCAGCGTAGACCAGAAGCCTCCATGGTGGAACATGGATTCCATGAGCTGGGACTCAGCAGCCAGGAAACATCTCATTTAGTTGTTAGTGGAATCTCAGTTTCAAATTGAGCTATAAGTCTTGCACAGCCATATTCATGGAGAAACATCTGTGTTCAACAGTAGACAAGTCCAGAGCAGCTTACAGCGGTCAGCCCTACGGTAGATGCAGCTGACCCGAAAAGACCTAGAAAGTCAGGCAGGCCCTCTGTACCCCTTGGGGACCTCCACCAAGTGGTGGTGAACATTCTGGAAAAGATAGGAAAGCCAACACAGAAAAGCAAAGGGTCTGCAAATGGACCTGATCTTTCTCACACCAATTCCTGGGCATCGTTGGGTCTTTTGACCCACAATCTCAAATTGATCTTCTGTGCATGTCATCATTTGGTCAGGTAGCATGTAATTGTATAAGCAAGCAAGTCTGAATTGGTTTTGGCCAGATTACATAACCCAGGATATTGGGCAGAGGATTGATCTCAGCAGAGCCATGATTTCTCCTGTGTATCTCGACCATTTCACTGCACTTCTCTCCGCCCTAAACCGTCCAGCTATTATAGTGATTGCAGGCGGTGGGTGGGGGTGGGGTTCTTACAAAACTTTACTTTTTTTCTTTTTCTTTTTTTTTTTTTAAGTGTTTCAGATGCTGTATTCATGAATTATTTTTTTCAGAGCTTATTATTTGCCTAGCACAGGCAAGGTGCAATAGAAGATAAAATGAATAGAAAAGAGATAGTCCTACCCAAACTTTAGGGAGAGAAAAATACGTGAAACATCCAAAATATATTGTTGACATTTTTAAAAATTTTGTAATTGATTATACATTACATGGTACTAATAATCAAGAGGTGTTTTAAGAATTTTACATAGCTAATGAATCTGTAGGTGGGGAAAGTTTATAAATGCACATGCATACTGTATGGGATATGAATCTTTACTCTCACTGACCTACCAGTTCTTAAAATTTTGAAGGAACAGAGCATCTTGAAGTCTTGATGTCTGTAATTCCGTGAAGTATCATTTACCCATTAAATTTCAATTAAATTTAAACTTAAATTCTTCTGTTTCAATTGGGAAGCTTGGCATTTTTCTGTTTTAGTGGCAGAATACTAATGTTTCCAGGGAACATATTTTGAGAAGGACAACAACAACAACAATAATAATAATAATATTTGTTGTTATTACAGTTAACATTCATTGGGAACTTCTCATGTCCCTGGAACTTTGTTCAATCCTCTAGATGTATTACTTAATTTAATCATAATAACAACTCTATGAGGTGGATAATGTTGTTATACCCATTTTACAGATAAGGAAACTGCCAACTTCAAAAGGACTCATAACTTTCCTAAGTCATTGAGCTGGTAGTTAGCAAGGTGAGCACTCAATCCAGGCATATGTGACTTCCAACACCTTGCTCTAAACCATTCTACTCTGCTCCCTCTCCACGGAAAGAGCTAAATCGAAAACATGAAGATCTGAGGGAGATGGGGTAGGACTCTAGGATTCTAGGAAATTTTATTCTGCTAAATTCTTCAGAACTCAATGCTTCTGGAAAGCTTATTGATTCTGTTGAGATGATGTTCGTTGATATTCTATATGTGTTACTTTGTTCTATTTTTTTCTGGGGGAAGGACCTTAACAGTTGGAATTACTAAAATTGACTGCTTTAATAAAGTGCTTGCAAGGACTCAAACTGGTTAACAGTAAAGCCATTTGTTTCAGTCATGTCAACAACTTTGGCTTTCATAAGCATTTTAATAAATCAAGGAATGGAATTTAAGAAAGCAAACAATCCAAGGAAAACTGCTTATTTTTCTAAAATAGCAAAGCAAAAATGGGAACCTTCTTCAGTTTAGCTGCAGCAAATGTCTGTTGGAGTCTTAAAAATTCTTAGAGTACGTGATTTGTCATATAGAACAAAAAAGTGATTAATGACCACTTTTTAAAAGTCTTCTTAAGGTCCTATCATAATTGTAGTTGTTTAGATAGAAAAATATTTTATGATATATTCACTATCAAATTTACAGTGAGTTGACTTTCAGTAACATTTATTTTTAAAGTTGTTTATTGAAACATATAGTCTACCAGAAATAAATATGGCTACCAACTAGTGAAATCAATTTAATACTAATTCAATCTTGTTGGTCCATTAAAAAGAATTATTGGCTTTCAAATATTTTCACAAAGTCCTTTGTAACTCATGAATACCATTCAGATAATATGATTAAAGGCTGTGAATATCAATAAGCTTGAAAGCATGCTAATGTTCAAGGTCATATTTTTTCCCCTTAAAATTCTAGCAGTCTTACTGTCTGCTATGTTCATCTTTGTGTGTATAGCCTCAAAGCTCATGTGTCGGATATGTTCCACAATGATTATGGCAATGACTGATTTACTATCTGCTGCTATAAAGTGTAAGCTTGAATGTCACTGATTTTGGCTATATTTATCATATGTTAGAAAAATGTAGTCATTCATATATCTATCCAATCAGGAGATGAACTAATGGTGTTATATGGAATTGAAAACTAATTCCCTCATAAACATTTTAAGTGGATATAAGTAATTACGTGCTCGGTTGCAATCTTTAATTTATTGAAGAAATGATAGATCTAAATACTTCAGGGAATGCACAGAGGCATGATGGTCTAAAAGCATTCAGGGGATTTTCTCAGCTAAAAAGTGCAAGAATTGATCATACCTAGTGCCACTCTGGACTGTTGGTCATGGAGGCCAGACACACTGGCACAAGGATTGTCAGGCTGAGCCTGGCTGTCACCCCTCAGAGATGCCAGTCGTGAGCTTCGTAGCATAGGAATGGTGGTTCGCATGCCACCATGTGTCACCCCGACCAGGGCACCAGTACAATTTGAGAGCAGTTGTGATTCCTTGCCCTATTCTCTCCCCATTCCCACCAGGCCCAGCAGCTCCCTCCCTGCTGCTTGAGACCTGTGGGGGACAAGGGGAGGCGGGAAAGAGAAGTTCTTGTGCTCTTGAGAGGTTTTGCACATGTTCAGAAAGACAGTGTGGGATTCAGTCTACCCAAAGAAGAGCCAAAGAACTTTCACCTCTAGCTACCAAGTCGAGCCTTCATTTTATTGTTCCATGTAAAACCCAAGAAGTGATGATTGACTTAAGTATCGTTACATTAGAATGTAATGATTTTTGGTAGAAACGGTATAAAAGTTTTCAGCGAGGACATGCTAACTCCTAGTAGCATGTTCCACAGCCTTTGATTTTCAACCACATCATCTCAAGCCCATAGCTAAAGGATGTCAGACACACGCTGGCATTGTCTTGGCAATCCCTTGTGATTCCAGATTCTGTATACATCTTACATGCTGGGGCCAGGGGGACACCAGTACTCAAGGGGAAAGTTAATGACCTCATACAGGTCTTATCAAAAACTCTGCTATTTTAGGTGGTATTTAGTAGATTAATTTCATAATCTAAGAGAAGGAGCTGAGCAGGAAAGACAAGAGTAAGGTGAGGCGGCACCGTGGAGCCAGCAAAGGCTTGATATAACAAGCCTTTGGCAAAGGTTTGGAACCTTGCCACTTTGCATTATTCAGTGGGTCAGAAATGGTCAATGATTTTCTCTTTTCTCCAAAGAGAAATGGCGGAGAAGAGAAACATTTTAAAATTGAACCCAGGACTCTGAATTTATCTGCATGGGAACCCACAGCTCTCATGGAAACCCAAGAGCTGTCTTAGTGAGGGGATTCAGTCCTTTACACTTAGAGCTGAAAGGGTCACAGCCAGTCCAGCCAGGATGTTACCTCAGCATAGACCAAGTAAATAAATCATTCCGTGAAAGCCATTTGAGAGTGAAGGTTACTGGAAAGTCATAAATCAACCAGCATGTCTATGTATGGTTTTGCTAGAATGTAGGGGCAATTAGAAACTTTTGAAAATGTTTCTTTAACTGTGCATGATTTGAAGAAGAGGACTGTGACCTAACAAACCAGTTTCTATGATTATATCAAAATGAGACAAAAAGAGAATATGGTATGGATTTAATGCCAATTCACCAGTTTTATGCAGTTAAGTTGTTGTTTCTAGAACATCATGAAATTTCATTTCATGCCCCAATAAAACTTAACTGAAATGTAATGGGTTACAGCTTTTCCATTTGTTGACTTTTCTCCTCAGACATCTTTGATTTTCCATCCTTTGAACAGATTTTTTAAGAACGCCTTGAATGTCATTCAAGTCACCGTTTTCTCCTGTCCCCTCCCCCACCTGTCTTTTTAAAGCGAACCGTTTCCAAAGTGAACCATTCCTGATGGAACCTAATGTACCTATGAGCATGTTTTTTAAAAAACTGCTTCTCATCCAGGGCATAGCCTTCCCAGCATTGGGAAATTGTTTCTTTTTAGTCTCTCCCTTGCCGCCAAGGCCCCACCTACCCTCCCTTGTCTTGTCTAAGAGGAAGGCTGGGGGCTGGTCTACAGCACCAGCTTCAGGCTTGTGCCCACATCAGAAGCCTGACCTGGCAATCTGTGCTCTCCCTCCCATCTGACATCACGGGGCTTCTGCAGCTTCTCCCTGCCATTGGCCATGAAAGTTCAGCTAAGAAATCATCCACTGCCTTCATTTGTAGCCTATTGTTCAGCACTTACTACATGTTAATGCTGTTCTCTTGTTTTTTGCTTTCATGGGTCAGAAGAATGAAAGAGCTTAATTTTTCTCATTAAAAGAAAATTCTAGTTACAAATACAAGTTTATACCACAATCAAACCTTTTAAAAATATATCATGAAAAATTTTTAATTTTTTTCTTCCCAGATTGCATTTGCAAGTTTTAATATGTCTGTAACGTTTGTACAGTATGTCTGTGTCAATATCAAACATTTACCACTGTTTTTTAAAGTTGTAGCTATAGCACCCAGGCATTTTCCCCTCAGATGGTCCTGGCATCTACTGACATTAGCTTGTCAATTTCAAACTTTCCTTAAGCAAATGGACTGCCCATACAAATGAAAAGGTTGCAATTTCATCTTGTTCTTTCTTAGGGTTTTACTTAAAGTGAAAGCAATTTGGATGTGCTTTCAGATAGACACGCTGTCTTATTGATCATGCAGTTGCAAATCTGATATTTAACAGGGAGAGAAGGAGGAGGTAGAGCTGTTAATTTACATCTCCCAAAAACTGAGTACTACCAGAGTGCTACAGGTTGCCTGGCTAAAGTAAATTTGATTCTAAAGTAACATTGCAAACTTTCTTTCCCAGTGTAATTGACAGCATCCTTGGAACTTCATTTCACACTTCCCTGACTTGGGAATGGTTATTTTAAGTAGCACCTCTTATTAACCTAACTTCTTAATGCCTGGGCAGGAGGTTAAATATCTCACTTATCTACATGTTTGGCCTCCATGATCACCTATTTCATTCACAGCCCTTCAAGGGTTTATCAAAATTTCACCATGTTTAACATTCCAGAGAGAACATCCAGGTTGCTGGGTCTTGGGGCTCACCACTGGTTCACTCATCAAGGCTGATGATTGCAATAAATACGATGTTAAAACAAGACAAAAAATGCAATTGATTTATTCTGTGAAAGAAAATGCATTTAAAATGAGCTATAAAAAAGAAAAGGAAAAAAACCCTAAGTTTTGTGATAGCCCTATATGAGTATCCAGTTCATAGAATCCAAAAATGAGGAAAGGTTTCATCACTGTGATTGTAGTCATCACATAGTGTAATTTACTAAGAATTTCTCATGCATTAAAAGCAACCACACTCATAAGTGCACTGCTATACTACTTTATGTTCTCACAGTCAGGAGATACAGGATTTTTAAAAGGCCCTGTACATTTTGAAACTTCAGTTAAGTTAGGTGATAGATGGACTTCATGTTACATTAAAATAAATGTCTTAAAACTTAGGAAAGTTGCATTATACAAATTTCAGGATCTCTGACAAAAGAAGGTAAGTGGTATCTTAGACTTGGCAGAATTGAAGATCTTATCTGCTGTGAGAAGAAAATTCATCACTCAGTATCTAGAGTTGTCGTTTATCTGAGGGAAGTAAGCAAAAGGCACATGATCACTTATGAACAAGGATGTGCATCTCATATTATTTACAGTCATAGAAACAGAAAAACAACCCAATTACCTCACAGTCACAGACTGATTATATGACCTTTAAGGCACCCATCAAATGGAGCATATAAAAACACATTGCAAAATATGACTTGGAATAATTAATGATACAGGAAAATGCTCATGATCAGTGAAGTTTTTAAAAGACAAACTAATTAAGCAGTATAGCAGAGGTGTATTTTACAATTCCTATGCATAAATAAGAAAAAGACTAGAAGGAAATATACTACCACAGCAATAACTGTGCCTTGATTAATTATTTTATTTTCTTCATCTTTTTCCCAGGTTTTCCAAAAACTTTAACATCTGTATATTTGTGTGTGTATGTACATATATGTAAGTATACCTGTATATGTATATATGTACATCATAGCCAGAAAAATGAATTTTTAAATTGTAAAATATTTTTAAAGCTAAAAGCTTATAAGCTGTGCAAGGACTTTATGATGACCCTATACACAAGTAGATAGGTAGCTTGATCTGTAGGAAACTCTGGATAAAAATTAATAACCCAACATAAAAAATGAGACAAAGAACTGTCCTGTGGTCATGTCACCATCTGGAATGCCCAGAGGGATAGTGGATGTTAGCAATTGGCTTCAATATCATCAGGGCTGGATTTAGACAATGAAGTATGATTCCAGGAGAAGGCCTCTTCCCTGTCAAAGGAGGAGTCTGTGTGTGTGTGTATGTGTGTGTGTGAGAGAGAAAGAGAGAGAGAAATTCAAGTAACCTAGACCTGCTAATTAATACCATTCTATGAGGAATAGAGAAGAATCCTGTATGTAACGTATAAGCAAAGTTTATACAATTGTCAAATGCCAAAGGAATTTGGACAGAACTGCCAGGTTAGGATTTCTCTTGATCTTCTTTGTTCAAGTAAAAAATCTGTTTCATCAGGACATCCTTATCAGTCATTGATTCGGGCCTTCATAATACAATTTCAAATAAAGTAACAAAAATACAAAAAGTAACAAAAACACAATTCTCAATAATTATTTCAAATTAAAAAAAGTATTTCTGGCAAAGAGATACATTTCATTGATAAAGCCATAGTAAGTCTTCCAATAAGTTTTCTTTTTCAGAAGTAGTTTTAACACATTAACTGCCATGTGAGTTGTATTTAACTCATGCTAGTTTTGAGCCCGGGGCCTCATGAAACATATGTAACTCACACATCTCTTTACCTTGGGAGCCACGTGAACTGTTCTTGAAGTTGCATATAATTCACACACAGAAAACAATAAAAAATAACACATTTTTCACTAAATTAGAAAGGATCGTTTTGTTTTTGAGGTTTTTATTTTATTTTCGTAATAAAACACCATGGCCCCATGGAAAAAAAATTTTTTTTCTAATGTGGCAGTCAATGTGTTAAACAGAAATGTTTGGTTCAACTGTTGCTGTGACAATAAATTCTTTTATTGCTATTCTCATGTCCAAGCCAATATTTTAATGGCAAAATGCTAAGTTGAGGAAAGCAGGCATGTATATTTAGGGTAGTATATACTTTCACAGAAATATGTCAGCTTTTTGGTGAATTGGGTCATGATGCCAGACTTGGGGAGAAAAGAAACAGGAGCAAGTTGTCCTCCATCCGGTAACCCAGGGCAGCAGGGAAAGCCAGGGAGCTAGAGCTACTGACCTTGCTGGGCACTAAGGCTGCCCCGCGGGCCATTCCTCTCAGCAGGTGAGTCTGGGCCAGGAGGCGCTGAGCCTCTACCAGCCCCGGAATGTTTAATTCTAAGCTTTAGGATCTCAGAGCATGGTTGTAGCCTCACAACCAGCATCAACGTGAGCTTGGGTGCTAATCAGCAAGGTAGAACCACAGACCCCTTGCAGGGTGACGTCTGTACGTGTTGGGTGCCTCAGGTGATATGTTGCACATTAAATTTGTGGCCCTACTGAAGGATACAAAAGGCAGACATCTGCAGCCACCAGTGCCACCCCTTTGTGGGCCCCCTTCATGGGCCCCCCTTCTTGCCCTTCTCTGATGCTCCATTATGAGCAACATCCTTCCATCTCCAGGGAAACAGGGATTTCCAGATTGCCCGGGAAGTCATTGGAAGGATTATACATTTGTTTCTCTCCTTATTTTTTATTCTTCCTCCTTGAGGAGACAGCTTGTGTTTTCAGCTTTTATTTTATTTTATTTTATTTCTCTTACTCCCTGGAGTCATGCTTTGTGCTTTGTAGGTGCTCATTACAGCGCAGATGAATGAGCAAATGAAATCCAGGCAAGAAAATAACTAATTACTACCACCGCCGCCCCCTAGCAATTTTGGCAGATTCTGAGGATAAGTAGGGTGAAGTTGATCCCTCAGGCAATAACCTGGAGGCCCCTCTGGTGGGCCACCCTCACCCCCAGATTTGATGGGGTTAGAACCCGCCTGTGCAACGTTTCTCAAAATGCATGCCCCCTCGCAGGGCCGGCTGCTGGCTGACTTCCATCCCACAGGGGCCAGTGCCCTGGTCTTTATGGGCCCTCGGTGACCTATCCCATGCAGGCCAATGACTTTCTCTTCCTGGTTCCTTTCATTGTGCTTCTGCTTCCAAAAATCAAAGCAAAATGTGAGCACTGGCAAGCCTTCGTTCTCTTTCGTCAAAGAAGCCTAGTTTTTCAGGCTTTTTTTTTTTTTTAAGTAAATCGTATATCTTTCTCTTGGCTACATAGAGAAAAGGTTCTCCTGAAATTCAAAGTGATCTCAAATTATTTTTAGTTATTTATATTTCCAGATCTGAAAAAACACTGCCACAAACAAAAAACCCTCTGTTTACCAACCCTAAGCACTGAGGCAGCCATGAAGTGCTTTTTGTTCTTTTCTTCCTTAATTGCCATACCTCCAAGAAGCTGTTCTTAACGTGCCATCGATCATCTGAGTGGCAAATCCAGCGCTGGCCCGGCCAGCCCAGCACATTGCCACAAGCCTCGGTGACACACTTTCATTTCCGTCGGAGGCAGCCGTGGGGAGCCGGGCTGCCCTGCAGTTGTAGTTCACGTGTTTGAACTGTGTGGCCTCCTCATATAATTCAGGAAATGAGTTTACTCTATCTGTGACAAGCATCGTGTTCACACGGTTTCAGGAGCAGCCAGCGCCGTGCGGGGTGTGCGGGGGTGGCGGGCGTGTGCCAGCACTGGGTGGCGTGCCCACGGGGCCCCTCTCCACTCCCTGGTGCTGCACCTGACCATGACTTCATCACACCTGTCGCCTGAGAAAGTGCGCCTCATCCCTGTGTGCTGGAAACCTCTGGATGTGATCTAACCTGAGATTAGAAAGCCAGTTTTTTAGACAGGGCGCTTCTTAAGACAGGCGGTTGATCGCCTCTCAGCTCCCCTGAAGCTGAAGAATTGGTGCCTGTTTTTTGACTGTGCTTATTTTTTTTGCTGGTAAAATCTGGCCCCACTTCTGCTTGTTATTAAACTTGTATTCATTTCGTGCACATGATCTCTGCTGGACCAGGTTAAAACAAGTCCAGATTGTTGGGGGAAGGGGTCGGCGTGGAGTGTGGAGGAAAGGACTGCCAAAGCCAGCCCAGCATCGAAATCTACTGCAAGTCGGTGGTGAGGTTTTGTTACTCTGCATACGGTTAGCCATCTCGGAGGTCATAAAGCGAAGCCTCTGTCCTCCAGGGCAGCAGCTGGGTTTATACAGTATTTCCAGATTGTTTATTGTGGCCCAGAGCCAGGGCTACATCGTTTTTCCATTATGCATGTTTGACAGATGAAGAGAGGTGGGAAGGGAGACTCCAATGGGCAGGTCTGTGATTTTCTTTTTATTTACATTAAAGGGACTTTTAAGAGAACTGAAGATTATGAACCAGTCCAAACATAATGTCAATGCAGCAGAGGTAGAGCGGGCCGTTACTATTGCAAAAATGTCCAGATCTTGGGCAGTAGAGCAAAATCAAAGCAAAAAAAAAACGGGCAGTAAGCTCATTATGCTTGTCACTACACAATCCTGCATGCAGACAGGTTGCTGGTGGATGATATTTATCATCACATTCAGAAGTTAAGTTCCCAGTGTGTATCTGGCAGTGCAAACCAGAGTCCTGCATGCAGTCCACCGGCACATGCATTCAATGCAGATATAGATGGGTGCGCTTGGTGCCAAGGGCCCTGTAGAATCTTTCCTGTGCAGTCCTTTCCTGAGATGCCAACTTTTTGCAGCTATCCCCAATGGCCTGGCCTAAGTTCTTCCACCGGGAAGTGTTCAAGACTGACCAAAGAGCCACAGTTTAAATTATATCCACGACAAAGCCCTTGGACTTGGGTCAAGAGGATGCAATCTGAATGAATGTTTTACTCCTAAATAAAACATTTTCCTTTTGCTAATGGAGGAACAGCATTAAAAAGTACCAAAATGATGGCAAATTAAGTAATTGAACAACATTCAGACAGCAAAATTAGGTCATGCAGATGTCTTTTTGCCACAACCGTGTTTGGATTTCTTTAGTTAATGGCTGTAGTAAGTAACATGCACAGCACAAATTCATTAGCTCCAAGGTGGCAGCTTCTACATGGGTATTTATGTTTGTGGCAACTTTCCCTTATCACAGTATTTCTAAGCTTTTCTAAGTATTTGTAAGCAATCTGTTACCATTAACATAGTGTTTTTCAACAGAGCAGCTAAAAAAAGCAAATACCACTCCCTCTCCAGCGCAACCTGTGATCCGCACCTTCTTCATCAGCCTACCCTCCAGAAATTTGATTTCTAGAAATGAAAAGTTTGCTCAGGAAGGACCCTCAACTAAGGAAGGAATTTAGCAAAAACAACACATGTACATTCAACACCAAAAGTTGCCCTTTGGGTTAATCCAGTCTTACAGATGGATTTAAAATACAGGTTTCAAATCAACAAACATTTATGGAGGGTTGTTATGTGCCAGGCCTGGAGCTGGACACTGGGGAACTGAATTTGAAAAAGACACAGTCCCTTTCAGTCTGAAGACATTTTTGCTGGCTTGCAGGTTTTTCACCAGATCCTCCCAGACTTACCAAAGCATTCCCCTCGCCTTAGAACACTTGAGCCCTTCTTTTCGACTGATCCCCTCCATGCCAGAATACACACAGGGCGAGGAGAAGTGGGTGGTTATAGATTTCCACTCAATTTGGAAATTAACAGCCTGTGATGTAGCAAAAAGGTGCTAGACTGGAAATCAGAAAGCCGATTTCTGGTCTCGGGACTCTCACATACTAGCCGCACAACCTCAGATACAACCTTGAGCCGGGCTTGTGACCTTTCGGGCCCTTGGTGTCCGCAGGTAGAATGGGTTCGTGTGAAGACTGGGCGGGATGGTAAGGGGCGCTGTGGAGGGCAGTGTGCAAATGAAGGGGATGCTATTTCATTGGGCTGGAGGGAAGCAGGCGGGAGGCCGAGCTGTTTAGACCACTGTCTAAGTAGCTTTAATAAATACAGAAAGTGGCCACCCCTACTGGACTCATTCTATTCTTTTTTTCTTCCCCCTTTACCAGCATTGGGTGACCAACTACAGATTTCTGTGTCATTGGGGGTCAGCTATAAAAAGGGTCCCCATTCAGGACCCTAACCACTCTGCAGGGTCTCTGCCGCCCCCTCCTCAGGGAGGGTACAGAGCCTGAAAGAGTCTGTCTCCAAACAGTCCTGACTGTGGCTGACTGGACATGTCTATAAAGAAGAAACAATCTCTGTTAAGCTATACAAATAGGAAGGTCAAAGGTTGGGGTTTTCTTCTTCTTCCTTTTTTTAATTCTCTTCTGAACACTTCACAGCTCAAAATCCGTGCCTATTTTGAGGAAATTTTCTGCAATTATCATGAGCATGACTAAGTGGATTATTTGGCCAATCTCTAAAGGTAAATAAGAAAAATGAAAAAAAAATCAAAAGCATTTTGAAGCCACAGCTTCTCTTTGCCCAACTGTATCAATGAATTAAAGGACAGGAGCAGAAAAATATGATGGGGCCCACAGCTGGCACTGCTGGTCCAGAAAGGCAACCGGACCGCAAAGTTAAATGCTGGCATGTACAGACCCAGTGGGAGCTGAAGAGTCCCAGATGTGAGGGTAGACTGCTTCCTGCTAAGGATCCAGCTTTCACAGGGCTCTTGGGAATTTCTGTGAAGCACGTGCAGGTAGATACTGCCTGTGTCCCCACCTGGCGGCGTCTCCACCTCACAGACACATTTAAGCCTTTTTCGCATCTGACAACACCCTCTTCCTTCTGGTGGCTCTTTCGTTCACTCAAGGAGCATATGCAGAGGGGTACCCTGTTCGGCAGGGGCTGAGCCACAGAAACACAAAGACAAATGGGGTATCACCCCCGTCCTGATCACTCTCAGCATAAAGAGCTCCATTAGAAGAACTGCTAAATGAAACCTGGTGGGGATGTAAGAACAAAATCCAGGGAAAATTTTTCAGGGTGTTGATAGTACCTCAGAGGCCTCCTAAAAGTTTTCCATCTTTTGGTTGAAAAACACACACACACACATACACACACACATATATCCCTTATACTCTCAGACTTGCACACACAGCAGATCTTCATGATCAAATAGTAGTTATGAAAGACCCAACTTCATGCAGAGTATTAAAGACAAGCCCATGAGGCCTGCTCTCTCCACTGGGAGATTTCTGATGAAGAAGAGGAAATGTCGATGCCAGCAGACAAACCAGACCAAAATGCTCTCTCTGCCCCATGGTGACCAGCCCAGCAAGGAGGGATCTCCTAGACTGTGAGCTCCACTAGACCACAAGCACTGGGAAGGGTTAAGAGCATGGGCTCATTAGTCAGACTGCCCCACACCTAGCCTAGCCTTTCTACTCACCAGCTGGGTGAACTTGGGCACACTGCTAAATTCCAATGGCACAGCTGTAAATGGTGATAATAAGAGACCCTACAGCACAGGGAGTTTTATAAGGATTAAATGTGTATCTAGATATCTCACAGACCTTGGCACAGAGAAAGCTGTCAAAATGCCTGTTGATGATGATGATGGTGGTGATGATGGTGACGTCACTGCTTACAACTTCTGTGCCTTCTGCAGAATAGTTATTCCATAAATATTGGCAGAAAGAGGGAAGAAAGGTGACATTGGACACACCAATGAGGCCTAATTGAAGCCTTAATTTTGACACGAAGCACTTGCTTCCTAGGTTTATGAAACTCAGAATTTCAAAACCTTTACAGCAGAAGCATAAAACTTGAATTTCTATAGCAGCCAGGCAGGTAACATAAAAGAATGAACTGACATTTAAGGTCTGAGGCAAACTAGAGCGCACTGGCGTCTCTCGAGGGGACAGTCATACTCAGTTCCAGAAGAATGTAGCCTCCCTTTGAGAGGAGCCAGAAATCCAGATTTCCATGTGAAATAGACCAAGTCTTAAAACAACTAAGTCAATTTCTAAAAAAATACCCCACGGGCCAAACAACACATTGCCTGCCAGTCCAATCTCAGTCTGCCTTCTTGCCACCCTGCCTTGATGGAAGAAGCTCTGAATGTGTCCCTTCCTTTTGAAATGTTTATTGGTGGGCACACAAGACATGAGCCTCTTGAAGTTATCTCTCAGTTCCTGCCACGTTCAAAGGACGTTCATGGGGTGAGGGTGTTGTGTCTTGATGGTTATGCTCTACAGTATGTGCCCAACTCATGAGGACTACTTCACTTCCCAAAGGATGCCAATAATAAAAATGGATTTTTAACGCATAATTGTTTTGTGGCTGAAATAACAACAGTCTGCAAAAAAAAAAAAAAATCCTAACAACTTCCTCTAGAACTGCTATTATGGCAATCTGGAGAGAGGCTGGTTCCATAGTTCATGTAGCTTTGTTTTATTTGGAGGGAAAGTCTGGCATTTTACAAAAATGTGGAACACTTAGCAATGGAATGACTTTTCCATAGCACTGATTATTGTACAGCAAGGCACATAACCATATGCCTTTGAAATGTGATTTTAAAAATTCTCTACTTACTATACAAGGCAAGCTGCTCTCCAGTCTTTCCATATGAAGGTTGATGGTTTTCTACAGGCTCACGAAAACTTCACTGGTTATGGCCCAGTACTTACAGTTAGGGAAAACCTCAACACAAATGGGGACCCAGGTTCAAATTCCAGCTGTGCGACCTTGGGTTAGTCATTTAATCTCCCAGAGCGTCCATTTCTCCATCTGCAAAATAGGGGTCATGACACTTACCTCACAGGGTTATTGAGAATGAGCCAGCACAGTGGTGCACACCCTGTAGTCCCAGCTACTCAGGAGGCTGAGGTGGGAGGATGGCTTGAGCCCAGAAGTTCGAGCCTATAGTGTGCTATGATCACGCCTGTGAATAGCCACTGCACTCCAGCCTGGGAGACATAGCAATACCCCGTCTCTAAAATAAATAAATAAATAAATGATAACATATACGGCCTTAATCCAAACTCAATGGGTACTCACCGTCAATGTTGGTTGAATCTGAGTCTCTGTTTCTCCTGTCACAAAATAGCACTCCTGTTTCTGACCATAACATAAACCCTCTGGCAATGTCATTAACCTTTTTATTAAATTTGGCAGCTCTGTGGGAAACAAAAGGTCAAAAAAGCTGTAACTGTTTATATGAAGTTTTGGTTTTGTTATCCACAGTGGTATGAGAACTAAAGGGTAGAGGATTGGATTATGCCACCCAGGGAGTGACAAGGGGAGAAGGGAAGGAGGCTGGAACAGAGCCCTGGGAAGCACTGACGTTTACAAGCCAGGATGGAGAAGAGGAGGGCACAGGGAGAATGGAAAGGGAGAAATCAGAGTGAGGCAAGGACAGCCGGCGACAGAAACCCTACTGCAGATGCCAAGGGAGGAGAGGGTTTCAGGATGGAGTGTGTGGCCAACAGCATTGTGAGGTCATGCGGAGAGGTGCCCGCTGAGTTATCAACAAGGAAGCAAGAGTAATTTGAAAGGAGTATTGAGGGGACAGAAACCAGGCTTTGATGAATTTAGTCATGTGTATAAGTTGAAAATGTGATAATAACATGTAGACAACTCAACAGCTTTGTTTAAGAAGGGAAAGACTTGAGCACATGTGAATTTTGATGAGAAGGAGCCAGTTGAGAAAGAGAGAGGTTGACCATGAAGAAGAGAGGGTGGCTGAGGGAGAGAGAGAGGGTGTACATGGTTGAAGCAAGGATTGGATATTAATGCAAAACCAGAGCTTCGTAAAAAGTCAGCTCTCATAAGAATCCTCTGATCCAGCTGACACTTCCTTCATGTTTAGACAGGGGCTATAGGGCAGGGGCTGTAACTGAAATTCACTTGGCAGTCTGGGGCAACTGTAGGGCTGAAGGGGCAAGCTTCCCCGCTACCCTCTGAAGGGTCCTTGAAAACGAACTGACAATAGGCAGAGTAATAGAAGAAAAGGCCACACGCATTTATTTAACATGCATAAGCACAAGGGAACATTAGGAGAATGATGGCTCAGTAACCCAGTGAGGTCCAGATACTTCTATTCCCTTCTTACTAGACAAAGGGGAGATCAGGGTAAATGTGGCAATTTTGAGGAGTAGTAAATGATTTTTAAGGGAAATGGGCCCAATGCTCATACAATGGTAGGTAAATAATTCTCTTTGGAAATTGAATAGGATCAGTGAACAGACAGTAGTTTGGGACAAAGTTCATCTGGGCTCTAGGTGTGGTGTTTAATTTTCAGTTCTTCCTCTGTGATATTAATCTTCTTTGGTTAATGAAATTTCAGGGGAGGGGATCGAAGCCAATTGTGTTCCTCTTTGGCAGGTCTGGTTTCTAGGTAGATAAGGGAACTTCAGAAAACAGCCTCATCCAGCATCTGTTGATCTATAGCAGCTTTTAATTTAAAATAATGGGCACACCAGGGTGCCATTTTTGGGGGTGACCTTCCCTGGACACCTTAACTATCCAACGAAGGATTTTTTAAAGCTTCTGCTTTGTAGCCAAAAAATGAAAAATTCCCTGTTCCCTCTTGCCTTAAAAGCCTGTCCTGTATGTAGAGTTTTCTAAGAAACACAAGGCTCAGCCTCCTAGTGCTCTGACCAGTACCACCAAGTAGCCAAAACACTCTCATCAGGATAGCAAGGTGACGTGTAATTAAAATTTGGTTAGAAAGGCCACTTGGGATCTTATCAAATATAAATCTTACTAAAGATCTCTCATTACCTTATAAAATTTGGATAAAATATGTCCATGTAAGGGAATCCAAGTGGAATCACCAGAACTGGTGCTTTCCAGGAAGAGACGTGATGGCGTACACTGGAATTTCAGATGTTGGGCATCACAACAAGGCTGACTTTCCCCAAGCTCAGTAGATCCTGGGTCAGTTTCTAACTGGGTCAGAATAATGTTTCCTACTGGAAACACATAATTATGAGTTCAAGCTACATAAAGCACCCAGGATAAGCTTTCACCTCTGAGGTGGAACTGAGAAACTTTCCAAATAGTGGTTACTGGGATGGTTTTCACCATTGACTCAGTGGGTCTTGGCCGTTTTCACTGGACCCGGAGATGGTCTAGTCCAATTTTTTTTTTTAAATCAATCCTTGTCTTCCTTTAAATTGTAAACCAATTAGCCATTCCCTCTAAAACACCTGCCTGTTTCCTGTAAGATCTAAGGCTGGGTCCCCAGTCAACCTGAGAAGTAGCAGCCTCTAGGCCCAGCTGGTGACCATTATGCTCTGTCCCATTCTGGGGACAGGTGCGAGGAACAGCAATAAGGTTGTTGACTTGTCTTCACCATGTGGAACCACCTGCCTCGGCCACTTTCTGGCTACATGACCTTGAACAAGTCTTGCTCAGCCTCAACCTCCTCATCTTTAAGATGGCTCTTCCATCAAGGGATTCTTGTGAGGGTGAACACCTTAGCTCCGTGCCTGCTGCACCTTAGTCCTCACTAAATGTGGCTGTTACTATAAAAATATACCACAAAAGATCAGGCTGAGCTGGGACTATCACCATCTCTTGACATGTCAGTTAACTAACCATGTAAATATGTCCTGGTTCTTTTCTCTTGTACTTGAAGGACGTAATATCACTCTTGACAGAGGTGGTTACCTGTTCTGCCCATCCATCAATTCCCCCACCCCAGCCATAGAGAGTAACTTACAGGAAAGGGAGTTTTATTATCATGAACTAGGAGTAGCTTTATAGCAATTGACCCAGTCGCCTAATCGCAATCAAAGAGGGAAATGTATAAATCCATCATGCTATAACTTTTAAAAAATCTTCCCAAAGTTTTTCTGGCTTGAAGTTAGTAACCCTTTGCGGCAAGCAAGTCAACTCAATCTGTTATATAGACTGATATTTTGCAACCAATATATCTTAAAGACTAATCTAGGAAGTTACCTTGCTCTGGGTTAAAAATTTGATGGATATTTCTTGGATGATTTTGTTGTCAGGGTACTTGTTTGATTACATTTGCTATACATTTTTTTTTAGGAAATTACTGTTTCAACCTTAAGACAAAGAGCTTTGAGGCCCTGCAATAGAACAGATTCCCTAATTACTTCTTTACAAATATGTAGGCTCCTCTCTGCTTATCCCTTCTGCTCCTTCTCCGTAACTTGCTAGGGTGGTCAACTATTAGGCCCTTTCCCTTTCATAAGATGTAAATCCAAGTCCTTCCCTCTTTGCTGTTGCAATGTTTATGACTATATACCTGACTGGCACATAAAGGAACTAACTCCAATATTTATTCATTATACTGGGAGCTAATACTTATCAGAATAAACAAGATATTAATATATAGAAGGTTGTTGAAAGAAATGCAGTTTATTGATTTCTCAAAATCAAGGATTCTTAACATATCCATAAATACCTAAAGTATTAATATGTGGGCTTCCAGAAGTGTTCCTGAGCATGAGCTTTGGTCAGGTGCTTAGCGGGGTAAGAATCGCTATTCTGGATTTTCTGAAGTGTCATCCCAGATCAAGCCAGACTAGTAGAGGGTTGAGGGCCTAGAAAGTGCCATTTTCGTCTCTCACTCTTGAAACTCATGGCTGAATTCACTCTAAGGATGTTATTAAAATGTTTCTCATTCCATTACAGTTTTTTCTTAAGAAAATTGATAGAAGATAACTTCTCTATGGTTTAATAACTAGGAATAGTTGTAAATAGATGATTTTAAATTAGCAGCAATGTGATATGTTAAATCTTTTTTGGCTGCCAGAAAGTTTAGAGCCAAACTCTCGACCTACCTCCTGCACAAATCGTTAGGACATCACAGCATGTGTTTTGTGTTACTCACCACTGGAGTTGGAGGGGCTAATAAATAACACCCATTTTCTGCTTGCTTGAGTTCTAAACCAGTTGAGAAATAGACAAGAGACAGACAGATAGAGATCCAAATATCAGTCTTATTACAAAATGAGGCTAGGTGGGAGAATGCCCCTTGGGCATGAGGAGAACCCGACTGACAACCCGCCATCCTGAGTTAGACAGACTTGCCCCATCCTCCCCTGCAGGCGGATGTAAAGTCCCTGCAGACAGGCACAGTCGCCCCAGAGGGGAGACCATGTCAACCTTTTCGGCCAAACACACAGTCAAGAGAAATGCCTCTGGCCCTGGTTCTTGGCCTGCCTCCCTGAAACAGGGGCCGGGGCACGTGGCCAGAGCACTGCTCTAGGGACACCCTTCTATGTGGGGACGGGAAACAATTACCCCAACACTGACCTTTCTCCTTTTTACTTTTCTACCTTCATTCTCCCTTTGCCCAGTTCTCTGAACTATTTAGCTAATGGTAGCATATATTTTTTTGTAAAATTCTTTAGATTCTTTTTGGAACAGGTTGGGCCGAATAATTTAATTAATGGATTTATTTTAAAATCGCAGAAATCCTAATTTTTTTTTTTTGTATGAGATAACAAAACCCTACACAAATTAGAGTGCTTCAAGAGGACGGGATTGTGTGAGGTTGTCACTGATTGAATTTATTTTCTCCTGCCTCTCAAGGTTTAACTTAAAACTTTTTGTTCCTTGTTCATCTTTTAGAAGATTTTTTAAAAAACTATGTTTTAAAAACACAAAGGGACACCTACACTTAAGGCCTATGAACATGACCTACCCCAGATTAGCTAAAGTTCATATCTGCAGAGAAGACAGATATCATAAAATGTTTTGTCATGAACCCATTTTAGACGAGTCTATGCCAAGTTCTTTAACAAAAATTCTAGAACTGATATATCCAAATGTGTATTATGCCTTTCAAGAGAGTCACTTTGAAAAGTAATACCCTTATTTCAATGAAGCTGTTACTAACAGAATTTTTTAAATTTCTTCTTTAGAATTGCTATTGGAGGCCTCAGAAAGTATCTCTGATATCCTCAAAAATGGAAAGTCTTTGTCTTTTGGGGTGAATCTGACTTTGGAAATAGCCATTTGGAGCTATATTTAGTAAATTACATACCTATTCAAATTTGGTGACAAAGGTTTTAGTTAAAAACAAGATGATATGCTGGGTGTGGTGGCGAGTACCTGTAGTCCCAGCTACTCGGGAGGCTGAGGCAGGAGGATCCCTTGAGCCCAGGAGTTCGAGGCTACAGTGAGCTATGATCATGTCACTCCAGCCTGGGCTGCAGAGTGAGATCTTGTCTCTCAAAAAATAAATAAATAAATAAATAAGTTTTAAAAAGAAAAATAAGTTTAAAAAGATAAAAGAAAATATGAGGACAAATCTTCATGATCTTGGATTTGGCAGTGGTTTCTCACATATGACATCAAAAGACAGGCAATAAGAAAAAATAGATAAAATGGTCTCCATTAAAATTAAAAACTTTGATGCTTCAAAGAACACTATCAACAGAGCAAAAAGACAACCTCTGGAATGGGAGAAAATATTTGCAAATTATGTACCTGATTCAGAATATCCAGAATATTTAAAGAACTTCTACAACATAACAGCACAACAACAAAACCCACAACATTTAAAAATGAGCAAAGGACTTGAATAGACATTTCTCTAAAGAAGATGTACTAATGGCCACCAAGCACATGAAAGGATCATTAATCATTAGGGAAACTGTTAGCATCAGCATCATTATCAGTAGTCATGAGGGAAATGCAAATCAAAACCGCAATGAGATATCACTTCATGCTTACTGGGATGGCTGTAAAAAAAAAAAAAAAAGAAAATAACAGTTGTAGGAGAGGAGTTGGAGAAATTGGCACCTTCACACACTGCTTAGGAATGTAAAACAGGGCAGACACTGGAAAACGGTTTGGCGGTTTTTCAAAAAGTTAAACATAAAATTACCATATGACCCAGCAATTCCACTTCTAGGACGATACCTAAAAGAATTGGAAACAAAGACTCAAACATATTTGTATGCAAATGTCCATCATAGCCAAAAGGTGGAAACAACCCAAGTGCCCTTCAGTGATGAATGGATGAACAAACTGTGGGATGTCTGTACAATGGAACATTACTCAGCCTTAAAAAGGAGTGAAGTACTGATGCACACTGCAACATGGGTGAGCCTTGAAAATGTTATGCTAAGTGAAATGATAGACAAAAAAAAGA
Source organism: Daubentonia madagascariensis (assembly GCA_023783475.1). Taxonomy (NCBI): domain Eukaryota; kingdom Metazoa; phylum Chordata; class Mammalia; order Primates; family Daubentoniidae; genus Daubentonia; species Daubentonia madagascariensis. The sequence continues at coordinate 18,020,722 of JAKFHU010001815.1, read as the reverse complement.
CAAATACTGTAGGATTCCACCTGTATGAGGTACCTGGGATAGGCAAGTTCATAGAGATGGAAGGTAGATTAGAGGTTACCCAGGGCACGGTGAGAAGAGGAGGGGAATAGGGGGCTATTGTTTAATGGGTGTAGAGTGTGTGTTTAGACTGATGAAAGGGTTTTGGAAGTAGTGGTGATGGCTGCACAACATTGTGAATGTAATTAATGCCACTGGATTGTATAATTTGGCGAAAATTTTATGCTATATTTATAACATTTTTATGTCATTAAGCATTAAACATAAAATATATAATATTTTATTATTAAGCAGTAGTATAAAATTAATGTAAAATTAAGCAGATTTTAGGTATACATGTTTTACCACAACAAAAAAAAATTCAAAATTTGCAACAGTTAAAATTATATCTAAGAACTCTAACAGTACTTCCTTTACTTTTCTTGACAAATGCCTAGTGAAATAGTGAAATGGAAATGGATTTTGTATCAAATTAAACTTTATATCAATATTTTAAAACTTAAAAAAAAAAAACACACACAAGATGATTAGAAAGTGATGAGACAATCATGTGCGCCTCCTGAAGATAAAGCCCTTTACTCGTGCAACAGGAAATAAAAGAGGAAAAACAGGCAGATTTTGCTGTTTGAAAGAATATATAGCTTACAGTTAACAACTGAATTGCAAATCACATGGTTCACATCCCATGAAAAGGAAATTGGATAGTTTCTGTTTAGTCAACTAATGTTGATACTAACACTTAAAATACAGAGAAATCTTTCCAAATATTGTTGGGAACACTTTTTTCCCTTCTAATACTTGGATAGGTAGTGGCTTTCTTTAGATGCTGCCAGTATTGTGCAGGAAATGCCAACCCTCACTGTTGTCCCTCCTAAGCTAAAGCATTGCAAACAATGGCTCATGTGAGACCCCGGTTCTTTTCCAGAGCATAGGAAACTTGGAAACATGACTGTGACGGTGAAGAAGACTGTCCCCTCTCCCGAGGCCGTGCAGATCCTCTACCAGCGGATGAGATATGAGTACGAGTTCTACCACTACGTCAAAGAGCAGTTCCACCTGCTGAAGCGCAAGTTTGGACTTAAGTCTCACGTCAGCAAGCCCCCCCTGAGGCCACACTTCTTTATCCCAACTCCACTGGAAACCGAGGAGCCAATCGACGATGAGGAACAAGATGATGAAAAGTGGCTGGAAGATATTTATAAGAGGTGATGCCAGCACTGTGTGGCCTCCATGGCTTTATCTCCCTTTTCCAGAAAGTTCTTTGTTTGGGGAAGAAAAATCCTTAAGGGACTAAATTAATGCTCGGGTGCATTAAAAAGAACAAAACATTCCCACATGTTGGGGTCCTTGGGAGATGCCCGATTTTGCGGGTTTTATGTGTTTAATTTTATTCTGTGTTTTTTCTTGCTCCTTGGGTCTTTCCCAGGTACACTAGATGGCTCCATCACAAGGCATCTCGTCATAAAACAGCTTCCCCCTCACCCCATACGATGAGAGAAAGGAGAGGAATATAGCCCATAGCCTAATAACTTATCATTTGTAAAATGACTTACAAAAACATTACCTCAGTGGTAGGAGACATCCACACTTGTATATTTCAGTAGAAATACAAAACCACTTCAGAGACCAGGGAATCTACTCTAGAAGGATGGAAGAGGAGAAGCTAAGACAGATTAGAACATCGAAAGGGAGGATGGCCCTGGTTAAGTGGTTTCCACCCACGTGGGTAGAATTCTGCCTCTGGTCCATCTCAGGGGACATTTTCACCAAGAGCACCATCCTTATCTCTGAAAGAGCAAGTGGCTTGTGTCACGTCCCCTACCAATCCAGATCCGGAGTACCTTTCCAGGTCAAAGTGCATGGCAAGCGCCATGCTGACAGATATCAAAGTAGCATAGCAGGGAAAAGAATTTGTTTGCTGTGTAAGGAAGAATGTAGGCAAGACAGATAAAATCTGAAGGTCATGTGGCATCAGGAAGAGGGGGCATGCTCATGTCCTTTGCACCCCGTATGAAACATCCTTCTCCCTAGCACTGCTTTAAATGGAAATCCTAGGAACCGATTTAGTCTAGCATTTGACTCCTGTGGCAGAAGTTCAAAGCCTGACCACAGACTGTGCATAATCTATCAAACACATCCCTGGCCACCTTGGGTCCCTTAGGACCTGGTACTATGTGTTATAGTACCTTCATGTCCCCTGTTTTCAGTAAAAAAAATAAAAGGATCTTGAGTTCTGTGCAGGTAGCAGAACTAGAGACCCATTTCTTATGGAACACGCTTGCTTCTGAGAATCCAAAAACAAGAAGCAAGAGCTTCTGGCTAAGAGACTGCTTGGCCGGTATTGAGAGTAGGTGGCTGTCACGTGTGACCTGAGTGGATGTTGAGCAGTTCCATTGCCCTGAAGTATTTCTTCTCTCCACCTCCCACCTCCCACCCCCACTACCTATCAATGATGCCTTGGTCCAGTCATTAGAAATCTATTCCTTTGGATTCTGAAATGTTTTCCCCTTAAAAAGTCCTAAAAATATACATCCTCCTGGGTGGATAATATACAGCTAGCTGGGAAGCTGGGGTGCTGTGGTGTCAGCAGCAAGGATACTTGCAACAAATTTTGTCCAGTTCATATTTTCCCCTAGAGCCAGCCCTTCAAGAGCACCAGTGAAGTGTGAGTTGGAAATACTTAAAAGTAAATAACACTCTGACTTTACACAAGCTACACATTTTCTACTCTTCAGAAACCAACAAGTCTCTCTAGAGTTTTTTCTTCCTTCACTAAAATTGGACGTTAGCCAAGATATAAAGCGAGTCATTTAGAACCTGCCGAGTGTGTGCTAAAGCTACTTTATCATGAGATGTATTAAGAAGGCTCCAGTCCACGGGAGTCCAGTGAAGGTGGGGATCGCAGAAGCAGAGTCCACCGCTTGGCCACTTGGTGGCCTCCTTTTTGCCTCAGAGGACTGTGGCAGGGAAGTGATTAAGGGCACTGTTCTCAGAGGAGGAAATATCCTTTGTCCTGTCCGGAGAGACCAGGACACTCCCATTAGGTATACTTTCAAAAGCAACCTGGAGAACAGCTATCATACTCAAAACAAGTACAAGAACTGATGCCTGGTACGTTGTGAGTCATTTCTATGAAATTACCTATAGAGAATGATGATTAGTTTACACACTGTGCAAGCTCACAATCTGAAAATAGTTGAGTTGGCTATGTTTTCTCTGCTGTTGTCAGAACATCAGGACAATAATTGGTCATTCAAAAAATTTGTCCTCTTACTGCAGGTTCACATGGGCACTTCTATCTGTGCGTTCAAAGGCATTTATTTTCAGCAGTGATCATTATAACCTCCCAACAAAAGATGCTGATGGACATACTTGCAGGGCTTTAATGTTATTTTGTCCCAACAAACAGCCTCTAGATCCTGAAAGTCAAGGCACTTCATCAGTTTATTTGGCACACATGACAACATTTTTTTGGCTCTGGGCCCAACACAGTTTGTACTTCATGAAATATATTGTACATTTCACATAGTTTAATTTAAAAAATACCTTTAAGCTAGTTGATCTTTGACTGCCTTATTTATTATAACCTTTCAGCACATTCCAAGATTTTAGTTACTCAGGAAGGAGTTAATTAAAATGATTTTATTTCGGTCTGATGGATGTTTTATAAAAGGAAAATTATTATTATGAACCTTCAGCCTACTTTCCTTGGGTGCCGTAAAAGTGCTTGTAAATCTTTTTTTTTTAAAGAAGAGAGAAAAAATGATGTTTGACATTGATGGAAATTTAAAAATATATATGGAACTGAAACATTAGCTTAGCTAAAATAAAAGCAATCTGTGTTTGAGATGAAGTGTTCCTTAACTTATTCATTACCCATATAAATAAACAAATATAAATAAGTTTTGAAATTTTTGCCCATTCTGTTGATAGCTGGAAATAAAAGTGCCTGCAGGCCCTCACGGCACACTCAGCTTTCTTAGTTGGCCAAGGTTTTTTCCTCAAGATGTGATTTTGAAAAGATGTATTTTTAAAAATCCATCAACTTTCATTCTTGTAATTATATAACACCAAAAAAGCTGACTGAAAAAAAAATGAGCTAGTCATTAATTTATCTAGTTGTGTATATAAAATACTAAACAACTGGCTTTATTGCTATTTCCACTGGTTGGTTTGGTGTCAGGGTGCTACGTCTGTATCATCAGTCTCTGATATCCGGTATCTACCAGGCATGTCTACAGTAATGCAGGAAGAGAAGGATATGCCACGTCTCTTAATGTGTAAGCTGATCTCTTTCTCAGACATGTAGAGGCTCAAAAGTTGGACCATTCTAACCTTTCAAGTGAGTGGTCTTGATCCAGAAATGCCCTCCCTGGGAAATCTCGCTGCTGTGGTGAGATGGAACTGACAAAGACAGAGAGAAAGTCCGTGATTTGTCCATATTGGACAGTACATTCCAGCCACATGTGACTGTTTTATAAAAGAAAAGAAATCAGAATCTTGGTACTAAATAAAACAAATATCCATTTTGGTAATAACATGCTTCATTCCAAGTAAGAATCTGAGAATCTTAAACAGCAGGTGTTAAGTGGTGACTCTATTATTTAATTTGTTCTTCTGTAACCCAATCAAATGATGGTTGACTCTGAACTTTAAAGCCCAAAGTACTAAACAAAAACTAGACCATGGCACATGTGGGGTTGCTTGTTCTTTGTAAATGTGCCGTCACCTGCAGGTTTATCCAAAGAGCTATTTCGCCTTAAATGAATTGTTATAGATAATGACAGTATTTCTTAAAAGGCAGAATGACAATTCACAACCATTAAGAAAAATAGCCCCGTGGGTCAAAATTGTGAAATTCCCTTCAAGTAAACATAAAGAGGATTTATTTTATTAAAATAACCTACTTCACATCTGATGATAAAGAAACCTGTAAAAATTAAACAAACAAACAAAAATATTTTGAATGTCCTGCTACAGAAAAGCCTATTTTAGGCTAAAACCAAAAATAAGAGTCTGTTAAGAAAACACATGGAACTTTTTTCATAGCCCAGAAAAGTCATTGTGGTATAACTCAATGTGTTAGTTTGCTAGGGCTGCCATAACAAAGTACCACAGACTGGCTGCCTTACATAGGAGATATTTATTGTCCCACAGTCCTGAAGGCTAGAAGTCCAAGATTAAGGTGTCAGCAGGGTTGGTTTCTCTTGAGGCCTCTTTCCTTGGCTTGCAGAGGGCTGCCTTCTCCCTGTGTCCTCACGTGGCCTTCCCCCTGTGCCTGTCTGTGTCCTGATCTCTTCTTACAAGGACCCCAATCATATTGGATTAAAGCTCACGCTAATGACCTCATTTTAACTTAATTGCCTTGTTAAGGGTCCTAACTCAAAATACAATCACATCCTGAGGTACTAGTTAAGACTTTAACATATGAATTTTGGAGGCACACAGTTCAGCCCTTAACACCCAGATTACAGCAGAAAAGTTAGAGCAGAGGAACTGAAATGCAACTAGGAGAGAAGCAAGCGTCACATTAAAGACTCCTAGAGTCGCCATGGGGCTCAGTAGCAGTGATCTCGTCCGCTCCCTCATTTTATAGGTGAGGAAACCGACGTCCAGAGAGGAGATGCAACTACATCACATGCTAACTTCTTCCATGGAGGGTTCACTTAACTTTTGAGCATCTACCAAATTAAAACTTTAAAGTGATGATACAGTCAAAGTCTGTCTGCTGACCTATATCCAGAATGGAGGTGATGAAGCACACTCGCCTGACCCACTGCCACCTGCCACACAGAAGCCGCCTCGCTGCGGGCTCCCTGGGAGTCGGGGCTGTGGGACTCGGCCCCTTCCTCAGAGGGAGGCCCTATTGGTTTTCAGTCACTGAAGTCCTCAGAGACAGAGGCCACATTAGTATTTTATTCTAGATTTTTCTCTCTGCTCAAAGGACACAGAGAGCCTCTGTTTCTTGGTAAACAGATTTGGGGCATGTTTGCCCCTCTCAGGTTACAGTGTTTTATTTCTCTTAAAGGCAAAGTGAAGATTCATGTCCTACTTCCTATAAGGAGTTTCAGATGAACCCACCTCAAAAAATATAGTCAAAATGCAGTTCAGAAAACTAGTTGAAGTTGAGTGCAGACATGGCCCTGCAAAAGCAGGACGGCAGGGCAAGCAGACCCCGAGCCCTCACAGGCCTCCTCGCTCCCCGACTGTTTGACTCACGGGAGAATTCCCTCTCTCCCGGGGCGGGCTGGTCTCACTGCTCCCACCACTGCAGATTCCCAAGGAACACCCAGGCCCACAGATGTTCATGGGTCACTGAATAGTGAACTGACCATTTGTGCATTTTGGATTTCAACTTGTAAACACAGGGATTCCCTTTTTATTTAAAAAAAAAAAAAAAAAAGACAGGGATGAAAAATCACCATGCAAAGGAAAAATGTGAGCTAACTTTTTCCTTTTGGAATCTTGGCTTGCAAGTTTAGCTATCTTCAATCTGGCTTTCACCAGACACTGTATGCTTTGAGCAGGCATGGAGCAGTCTGCCCCACGCTGCTCTGCCAGAACATTCAGACTTGACCTGTATGTAACATGCCTCTTATTCCAGGCATGAGCAGAGACAGCCCGGGGCACAGGCCCTGCCAGACTCAGCAGGCTGGCCACGGGTGCCACTAGAAGGGCGGCGAAAACCAGGAAGCAGAGCAGTTGACTGACTAGGACAAGCGCTGCCCACCAGCAAAGTCCCCAAGTTCAAGTCCCAGCTGCTCTGTTTCACTGGGCGTTGGAGTAAATCACTTGACCTCCTTATGTCTGAAGACAACCCAGCTGGAAAGCGTTAGGGAGAAAATAGGACATGCACTGAAAACCAAGAGCTGCTTCTGGGATGAACCATATCCCACCCTTCACCCCTAAATGCTAATAGACTAAGAGCCACAACCCTTCCTAGGCTGATGAAGGGTTTGTTCTGGCCACAAAACACTGTATCCCCAGCAAGAGAGCATGGAATTACATAATGCCAGGTCTGCGGATGCTCCAATCCCTCATGTCTGCAAGTGTTGTTGCCCAACATGCTGATGAGTTCATGGAAAACAACACTCCTGAAATGTGAATTGAGCCAATAAGAGTAGACACATCCTCCTAGACATGAGTTAGAGCAAATACAGCAAGGACCTGTCCTGAAGAACCATCCAGCACTTACCTCTTGGCCTGGTTTCTGCTATTCTACTTACTGTGCTGTTACCCAAGACAAACCACTCTGTGGACTCAAACATTCTTTGGGATGAGTTTGTCAAGCTGTGAGCTAAAAGATTCATCTCTGATTCACAGCTTGTACTAAATACAGGCGGCTTCTAGCTTCTGTACAGTACCCTGTGTAAATGTGATCCTGTGAATAAAATAATAATGAGCCTAAAACATCCATGTGAATTAGTCCAGGTTGTACACAAGGAAAAGTGTTAATAAAAATTGAAAACCTGGCAGTAGGGGGGACTGTACTTCTTGGAGTCTTGTTTCTCATTCTCAGAAGTAGCATCACAACTGTGACGATGTGGGAGGAATCTGGTAGTGATTTTGTGGGCTGGTGATGTTTTCAGCATGGTTGATCCTTCTGACCTCACTATAAGACTGCCATGGGTTGAGACTTTAACATATTGCATGACTGATTTTTCAAATGTGGAAGAGGGTTATGACACTGACCGAAAACCTCCTTATTGTCACCCTATTTGCTGCTCATAGCAACTGTACTATTTTCTTTTTCTCCTTTCAGCACACTTTCCCATGTGTTCTCCATCTTTGATTAGAAATTAATGAAGCTCTAAGCCAGTGCATATTTCCAAAGGATAATTCATGAACCAGGCATGTGAGATAGGCATGAAAAAGATTATGGTGTTAAATAATTTTGGAAATGCTGCAGTTCATAGTGTGGTGTTACACAGTATAGTGGTACATTAAGAGCATACTAAGCTCTCAGGTGTGCTGCAGTTTTAAAAAATTAGTTTATCTTTGTTGAATGCCAAATTTCTCAAAATTATTTGCCACAAAACACTTATTTGAATAAGACCCTGTAGAACTAGTATTCTGGAGATTACACTTTGGGAAACGTGCTTTAATGTAAGTAAGTCATCATGTTACATTTTTCCCCATTGGAAGAGTTGTTTTCCTTCTGCCATGGTTCAGTTTTGGCACATGTGTCCTGCTTGAGGAAAATATATTTGCAGATGATTAACATTTTGATAAACAGAAGATGGGGACAAATAACATTTGTAGTAAAATAATTAACAAGGAATCACCTTTCAGTTTGCTTATTCTCCCTAATTACATTTCCTATCTCAGGAAAAAGTAGAAACTCTTTTTAAAGTAGATGTTTTTATACTTTTTAATATTATTTGGGTACCTCAAATCAGTTCACTGCTTCCATGAGGATCCATGTTCAAATCCAACTGAATAAAGGACATGGGTCCGCCTTCTTTCCCTGACCTGCGGCTGGCTGTGCAGTAGGAAGGAAAGCAGTGGCAAAGCAGAGATCCAAGTGGTTCCAGTAAGGTCGAGGACAGAAGGGCGAATACTCAGGTTCTGCGGGTCGGGCCACCTGTGTTGTTCAGTACACTAGGGGGCGCCGTATCCACAACAATTTACTCTAGAAATCACTAGGTCTATCCAAATCTGATTTCTCTTCCCTGCTTGCTTATTTTCCTTCATTGCTTTAGCACAGTATGGCCCAGGAGAAACCCATCGTTTGGTGTATCTAAAGCACAATGTGCACAATGTCAGTTGATCAATAAGTTGTCTTCCCCAGGTCTTGTGACCCAGTTTAGTTTTGTTGCTATTATTTTTAGATTACTATTGTATTTTTCAAATCAGTCTCTATCGGATTGTCTTTCCTGAGTGTATTGTATAATTACAACATGTTTGAAATTCTGATTCCGTGATCCAGAGGCAACCCATGTGATGACCGTCACCGATAATCCTTAGGCAGTACCATAATTGCAGCTACAAAGGTAAGTGGCGACAGTGAGAAAAACAAGGATGTAGGAAAATGTCAAGACAGCCGTATTGCCCTGTTATCCAGGCAGTTCAAACTAGAAAAAGATTCGGGTAACTCTGAGTTTAAATTTTTTTAACATACAAAAACTTAATGACACACATGGGGGCTAAATATGGAAAAGATGAGAGATCAGTAAAGATTTCAATAAGGAGAAGGTATGTGGGATTTGAGCTACACTTCAAGGGACAGTGGAATCTGCAGATAATAGCAAGGCAGAACTAAAGCAGAAAGATCACTCTGCCCTTGCAGCAGATCTGCAAGAAAAGCATTGCTACTCCTGTAAGACAGGAGTAAAAGGCTCCAAGAGGTTAAATAATGAGCTCATAGTAGCCCAGTAACAGCAGGACCAGGATGTATATCCTTATCGAATATACCCATGCGTTTCTTGTTGCTTATAAGAGGCAAGATAAGAATGAGCCCAATTGCTAAGGATTTTAGAAGAAATTTACATTTTACTATAACGGCAATGAGGAGCCCTTGGACATTTCAGAAAGGGAAAATAACATAAGGTTGGTGGCTCACGATTGTAATCCCAGCACTTTGAGAGGCCGAGGTGGGAGGATCACTTGAGCCCAGGAGTTCAAGACCAGCCTGGGCAAGACCCCATCTCTGTAAAAAATTTTTTTTAAAAATCAGCCAGATGTGGTGGGGCACACCTGTAGTCCCAAGCTACTCAGGATGCTGAAGCCAGAGTATCACTTGAGCCCAGAAGCTTGAGGCTGCAGTGAGCCATGATAGTGCCCCTGCACTCCAGCCTAGGTGAAGCAACAAGACCCTGTCTCACAAAAAAAAAAAAAGCTGTTTGTGCAATATTTGGCATTGAAACATATATGCCAAAATTGATATAGTTTAAGATTAATATTTTAGAATTCATAAATCAAGAATACAAAGGGTAGTTTATTGGACTGGATAGCTTAGAAATCACAAGTAAGATCTTATTTCAGTTGAACATGCTATGCTGCACATTTGTATAGTTCCATATCATGTTTTAAAATGATTTCATACATAGTACATTTTATCAACCATGTGTGTAGGCTCAAAGAGGCAAATTGATTTACACAAAGTCACACGGTTGGTAGAAGAATTGATTCTAGAACCCTTGAACCCTTTGTCTAGTGCTCTTTTGTCTAAATTATGCTGCCATGGCCTATGTATAGGAAATCACTTTCATTTTCTTCACTTGTTGAATATGTTTATCACATAATAACTTCAGAGTTCCCCTGTGAGCTGCAGGGAGTGCAGCCTTTGAACTCTTGGTCTAAGAATTTGATTAAACATAATAGAAACAACCGCTCCTCACTTGGGACAATTTTTGAAGCTCTAATTCCGGACACAATCCTGAAATGGGAAGAGACTCTACGGGGGGGGGGGGGGGGGGGGGGGGGGGGGGGGGGGGGGGGGGGGGGGGGGGGGGGGGGGGGGGGGGGGGGGGGGGGGGGGGGTGGTCGGGGTGCGATTGTTATCCCGCACTTTGAGGCCTAGTTGGAGTCACTTGAGCCAGAGTTAAACCAAGGTAAAGACCCTCTCTGTACAAAATTTTTTTTAAATCCACCCAATGTGGTGGGTCACACTTGTCCATAGCAAATCAGGATTGCTTGGCAGAGGATCACTTACAAACTTGAGCGCATGAGCCAATGGAAAATAGATCCCGCCTTCCATAGAAGCAAAACCCTGTTCACAATGATGGTCAGGTGAGATAGGAGAGATTCCTGTTTTAGTTATAACTTGCATTGGGCCTGTTATTAGCAAATCCAGGCCTCTAGCTATTTTGCAGACTGGTCAGAACACTATTCTGAAACCCAGAAGTACTGCAAGGGCAGAGGTAAGTCATAAGTGGCTTCTGCCTCTGCCTAGAGCATCAGATCCAACAAACACTCCTGGATCCAGGGAGTACGGATATGTGCCCTTCTATCTGCCCTCTTCTCTTCTCTTTTCTCTCCTTTAAAAATAGTATAAATGAGAAATACTGTTCAAAGTTAAAATGATTTTAATTTGTCACTTCAAAGATGTCTTTGTGTTCCAGCGAATTGGCAGGATGTATTTATATTGCCAAGTGAGCACGAATCAGGAGAATTTGATTTGGGGGTGGGGCAGGACTTTAAACATAGGCAAAATGAAAGAAATCACAAAGGAAAAAAATTAGAATCTCTGCATTTCCAAAAAAGAGAAACACATTAAATAGTAAACAAATGGGCGAAATATTTAAGGTAGATATAGCAGATAAAAGATTGAAATTACTAATCCTAAGGAATTTACATAAATCAATAAAAAGAATAAAACATGCACAAAGGACATATTAGTTCTCAGAACTTAGGGATTTTAAAAGCTAAGAAACAGGAAAAATGTTAATCCTCATTAATATGGGAGTTTGAATTGAAGCAATGTGATACCTCTGGAGATACTTTAGAGGGGACATATTTAAGTGTGCTAATGCCGGGATGAAGAAGAGAGTAAGGTGACATACCTCACTCTGCTGGTGGGAGTAAAATTGGTACATTTCTGAAAAGTGATTTGGAAATTCAGATCAAAACCCACAATAAAGTAAAGACTGAGATTCTTATTAATCAGAATAATTAATCATTATTAATCAATTATTAAGTTATTAATATTAAGTTATTGATTAATAAGTTATTTATTAAGTTATTAATATTAACTTATTAATTAATTAATAAGTTATTCTTATAGCTTATGTCATAGTTATAGCATAACATCCAAAATCTAGAATCATCTAAAGATATCAAGCATAGCTTCTACTTGAATTAGAATACATAGGTTACAGTATGTTGCTTAAAGAAAAAAATTTAAGCTGGTCTCCTTATCTTATAGTCAGTCTAGATGTAAACCTCAAAAAATTCTTTCCTTCTGATTGTGCCACTATAACCAGCCTCCAAAAGTAGAAGTGGTTCCATCATCACCTGCTTACCATGTTATCCTGCGCAGGCCATTTCTAAGTTCCATAGAAATACACATTTTCCAAAGACACATATAATTTTCCCCACTTTCAGTAAGCACACAGATAGGACTGGATTTAAAGTTGGCGCTTTTTCACTTGGATAAGTTATATTTTAATTAACAAGGTCGTTCTAAAATTCCACTATGTCAAATATTTCTAGAATATTGTCTCAGTATCTCTAGCTAATCTCGTTATAGTTAAACATTTGTTGAAATGGAATTGGCTATGCAAAGCACACACCCACGTGCAGAGTCATTATTCTTGCAGAGTATCTCTACACGTTTGCTGAGATTTTCTCCTTAGCAGAGCTCAGATATCTTCAGGTTGCCAAATTAATGCAGGGATTATTTTCTAGCTCATTGAGTTAGAAAATATATTTATCTTTCATACCCTTGTAAATTTGTTATCCCGAGCATCACATTCGTAAATGAGAGAAGAGACTTGTAATTTTAAATGGTCATAACCTAGGTTTGAACAATACTGTTATTGTCTATTTCTACATAGAGCTGGGAAGAGTTCTGTCTCCTTAAGAAACAGGATGATGTAAAGAGCTGAATCAATAATCCTAATTTGTCTGGGTTTTTTTGTCCTCCCTCTTTCCTACACTTTTTGTGTCAAGAAATATTGGTGATTTCCTGTACTTCACAACTGGGGTTATAAATATAACCCAAGTTATATGACTACTTAAAATTTCCTTTCGTTAATTGTGTATACTGGTTGGTTTCAGGTGCCAGAAATCCAACTCTAACTAGTTCAGACAGAAAGGAAATTTGTTGGAAGAGTACAAGAGTGTCTATAAAATTAAAGGAAGAATTGAAATACCAAAATGCAAGAAGGACATGGGTGCAGCTGGGCACAAAGACAACTGGCACCAGGGACTCAAATGCCATCTGGTGTTTCTCTGTCTCTCTCTGTCTCTCTGTATCTCTGTGTGTGTCTCTGTCATGCAGACCAGCAGCAAATGTGCTCCCTTCCCTCCGAGCAAAGAAACAAACAAAAAAAACTTCTAAACCTCATTCTTACACCTTACGTCACCACAGAAAAATTGGCTTCTTGCTAGTTACAGTTCAGAAAAATCTTGGAAAAAGACACTGATTGGTACAGCTAGAGTTGGGCCCTCGCCCCTGAGCCAATCAGAAGGCCAGGAGGGAGGTTCCCATGATATAAATCACTTGGTCTCAGAGATTGGTAAATACAGAAGTCCCTGAGTATTTGGGGGATACAGTCCAAAACCCACACTAAATGTCTGAAACTGAGGATAGTACCAAACCCTATATGTACTATATTTTTTCCTATACATACATACCTATGATAAAGTTTAATTTATAAATTAGGCACAGTAGGAGATTAACAATAATTCATAATGAAATAGAATAGTTATAACAGTATACAATAATAAAAGTTATGCACATGTGGTCTCCACACCCTCTCCCATGAAAGTATCTTAATATTTGAGACCACAGTTGATGGAGGGCAACTTGAACCACAGAAGGTGAAACCTCAGATAAGGGGAGACCACTGTGCTGTGAATAGAGCAGCCACTCAAAGGAATGTCCACTACAGTCTTTTTAGATTTGCTTTCAAAATCTCTGCCTAGTATTTCTATGACCTGTCACAAGGCACAGCTACTTTTGTAAGAATAAACCAATGAAAATCTTCTTAAATTTGGAAAATAAAACAAAATGCGGGGAAGAAAATTAAAATCACCCACGATCTCCTCACCCAAATATAAGCACTGTTTACGTATTAGTGCATATCCTTCCAGCCTCTTCTATGTGCATGTATCCTTTGCTGTATATATTATATCATTGAGATCATGTTAAATATGCAATTCTATACACTGGTTCACTTAATATATAAAAAACTTAATTAATTAACATTTTATACTTATAAATCCCTTTAGCTTGGGGGAATCTATGGCACATCAGAAGATCTGTGAACTTTTTGAATTTGTATGCAAAATTGTGTAAGTATAAGCATATTGGTATGTATTTCTCTCGAGAAGGGGGTCCACATTTTCATCAGATCCTTAAAATGGTCTGTTACCAAAGAAGAAGGTTAAACCCTATGGCATTCAAGTTTTCAAAGCACTTTCACAAAAATTACAAAGATTCACGACTGCTGCATATTTAATTTTTACTTTTGACTGGGCTCAGGTGATATAAAGTTTCATTGACATGAGGCAAACTGTAACCTGGTAGCCCATGAATTTGAACCACAAATGTTCAAGGGTCTCGCTGTGTTGCCTGGGCTAGAGTGCAGTGGCATCATCGTAGCTCACTGCAACCTCAAACTCCTGGGCTCAAGTGATCCTATTGCCTCACTCTCCCAAGTAGCTAGGACTTCAGGTGTGCACCACCACACCCAGTTAATTTTTCTATTTTTTGTAGAGATGGGGGTCTCGCTATGTTTCCCAGGCTAGTCTCGAACCCCTGGCCTCAAGCAATCCTCCTACCTCAGCCTCCCAAAGTGCTGGGATAACAGTCGTGAGCCACCACAAGAACTGTGGCTGCAATTTCAGCTCACCTTGGGTCTGCCATTCCATGTTAGCCCCGGGAGCCAGGTGACAGTGAGCAAGCCCAAGCTGCCACGTGGATTGCACATCCTCAGGTCTTGACCTGCTTTGTGTTGTCTCATCTGCCACTTAAAATGCCTCCATGCATTCCAGTCCATTCTCTGATTGCCATATTGTTAGGTGTTCATCACAAATGGTTATTTTCCTCAGAAATGTGAAGATCCAATTCTCAATTATAAAAGTATTTTAAGCTTCTCAAGGTTAAACTCACAGTCCAGTGCTTCTTGTTTGATTCCCGTGTGAAGCAGAACTTAGGGTTTACCTTGATGAGTAAAAAATATATATTGATTAAATAGAGTCTTTGCCACTCAGGAAGCAACTAGACCAAACAACTGAGAAAATCCAATGGAGACAGCTGGAAATTATAAGGCCCATGTTATAGTCTAACAACTCCTCGTAATTCTATCCTGATTTTGAGACAGTCTCCCCTGGGCCTTGGTTTCTCATTTTCTGAATGATACAATTGCACTATATCTTCCTTGAAATGTTAAGAGTAATTCTGAAATCCTGTTGGTAAAGTGCTTTGAGTTTTGTCAAAGAAAATGGCCTAATATCACATAAGAGCACCTTGCTAAAATAGCTTTTAATGCCACTAAGTATATATAATGAATAAACTTGCCCTTCCCCATGACTGAGTTAAAGAATTATTCTGTATAGTCATCAGGGTTTTAATAAGCCAAATCCACTTGGAAAAATAGTCATGAGTGATTTTTTAAAAAATCCCTCAAATGTCATTTAGTTCCATTTCCGTAAATTTAATTGTCTGTGTTATATCAAACTCCCTATTTGCTATCTTCTGTTTTCTTTATTCATTAATCTGATATTTCCAGACCTAATATATCTCACAAAATAGCTTCCTTTTTTTTTCAGGATGTGAGAAATCGCTTGTTTATTTATTTATTTATTTATTTTTATTTCAGAGTATTACGGGGGTACAAACACTTTGGTTATATAAATTGCCTTTACACCACCCGAATCAGGGCTACAAGGGTGCCCATCCCCCAGACAGTGTGCACTGCATCTGTTGGGTGTGAATTTACCCATCCTCTCCTCCCCCCTCCCACCTACCCGACACCCTATGAACGTTACTTCCCATATGTGCACATTGGTGTTGATCGATTAGTACCAATTTAATGGTGAGTACATGTGGTGTTTGTTTTTCCATTCTTGTGATACTTCACTTAGAAGAATGGGCTCTGGATCCATCCAGGATAATACAAGAGGTAGTTCATCATTTTTTATGGCTGAGTAGTACTCCATGCTATACATATACCACATTTTGTTAAATCCACTCATGTATTTGTGGGCACTTGAGTTGTTTCCACATCTAATAGCTTCTATTTAATAACAACTATCAGGAGCTATTAGTGTCTCACAAAAACTAAAGTCACATTTTCATATGACAGATTGACATTAGGTGCAATCCAACATCCAGCCAAAGTTTACACACAAATGTCACTGGGCTCTGGGTTCCTGATCCCTGGGCCTATGACAATTTAATTTTTTTTTTTTTTTAGTCCTAGAACCCAAATTTCTTACGCATCTTGATTGTGTAATAGTGGGAAAATATAATTTACCCAGGGAAGTTGTTGCAGGTGGAAATAGTCATTCATTTATTTATTCACCATATACTTCTGAAGGCCCTACCATGTACCAAGCTCTGTGCTAGAAGCTGAAGATTTGACAGTCACCAAGACAATGTCTCTGATCTAAAAAAGCTAACATTCCTGGGGAGAAAGATAATAGGCAAGTAAACAAATAAGCAAGATAATTTGATAATGATAAATACTATAAGGAAAATCAACAGAATGATGTGATAAAACATCATTGGGTTGCAGTGGGCTTTATTTAGTCAGCTAGTTCATTTATTTAAACAATTCCCCTTACAATTTCAGGATAAGTTTCAATTAAACTATTCTAGAAGCCAAAAGAGGAGTGGTTTTTTAAAAATCTTATTTTATTTAGCTTGTTTATTACTGATTTTTATTGAGGCATAATTTACCTCAATATAAGGGAAATGCACAGATCTTATGTGCTAGAGATCAAAGAATTTTTTTTTAATTGACGCATAATAATTGTACATATTTATGGGGTACAGAGTGATATTTCAATACATGTATACAATGTATAATGATCAAATCAGGATAATTTGTGTGAGAACGAAGTCCTCTCTTGTAGCTGTTTGAAAAGAAACAATAAATTGTTAATTATAGTCACCCTATTGTTTAGATTTTTAATCACTCATTTCTAACAACTGTTTTCATTGCTCTTCATATCTGGAGGACAGACCCCTGTTCTCTTCTCCCTTTTGGACATTGGGGAAAACCAAGACCTTTGACTAAGAATAATTGCATCTGTAGTAACAATCAGACTAGCTACTAAAGGACGCACGGTGTCTTTCTCGCTCAGCAGCCAGGAAAACAAAGTCCCCAGTACTATTCTGCACTAAAATTGCCTCACTTCAATTTTAATAAATCCACATCATGAAGAGAAGGAACACTTAGATAATGTAAAACATGTAGCAGTAGCCCACGTCCACATAAGTCTCCTTTCCCCTGTTCTGGGAGTCTATATGGTCCCTAAGTATGAAAATGGATACAAGGAGTGAAACAGAGAGTAGAAAGTAGAACAAGTTTGGTCAGAATTGATGCTTTAACTCATTAAGGTAAGTAGTGACTTCCTGAAAGTCTTTCATCAACACTGAATGGCAAAAACACATCAAAATAATGTTCCCCCTCAAGAGACAAAAAAGAAAAATCAAAGGGCAAGAGATATTGTTGGTCTTGATTTGAAAACCAAAGAATCCTAAACCCTTAAACTCTTAACCCAGCACTTTCTTTTGGTTTTGGGGAAAATCTAGTCTCAGGTGATGCTTTTAATCCACGAGAGTGAGTTCATTTGTCTGTATGAAAACTGGATTAATTATTTATGAGAAACAAGAAATGAGCAGTACACAAACGCACATATGAGCACACGCAACACAAAACACACTCAAATTGCCATTTGCATTTTGGCTTATTTAACTGTATTAAAATCAAGGACCTATACAGCTTTAAGGGATTGTCTCCCAGCTTCTGCTCTGACCTTGCTTCCTCTAACTGTCACATCTGCCACCAAGTTTCCTACCATGGTCAGGTAACCAGCTTAAAGTCACCAGATATAAAACTTTCAGCCCCTAAGCACAGATTCCGGAGGGCCAATGACACTAGCACTTGCCTAGTTGCCTGGCTCCCTCCCCAGTGCCCAGGACTCAGCCTTGCCTGTTGGCAGAGGCCTTTGGGAAGCCCTACCTGACCTGGCCAAGGCTGGCTAGGACCCCTGAGGGCTCATCCCACAATGGTTACGGTTTAACAATAGTTAAAGGCATTTAACCATTGTCTTATCCCTGCCCACACCCTCTGTAGGGCAGCACCTTGTCTTGTTCACTGCTGTACCCACAGCACCTAACACAGCACTCAGAATGAGCAAGTGAGCAAATGGGTGGCTGAGTGAATAAGGGGAACTGTGCCTTTTTCACTTCCCTGGGGACGATGCTGTGAGAAAGAGAAGGGCAAAGAAAACAGGAGAGATGGAGAAAGGAAGAGACAGTAACTTGCTGCCTCTGGGAAACCATCACTAGTGGCCTGCAAGGACCAGAATTCCCCTAGTCAGCTTCAAAGGGACACTCCATGAGTATTTTATTTAAACATTTCAAAAATCTAAAATAAAAAAAAAGATCAAACAATGTGGGAATCTTACTCTAAAAGAGCCAGCCAGGTAGGTCTGATAATTCAGACTGTTCCTGTGCTCCATGGTGTGTGCAATGATTTACTACATCCATAAAGGAAATTGCAGGACTCCAAGCTGAGCGATGCTCTGGAGGCCCTGCAGCCGGGACGGTAAAGACATGGAGCTGTGTTTGAGGCTGTGGCTCCGAGGCAGTGGGGGCCTCGAAGCTGCCCTGAGTCCACGGGTGACAGCGTTCAAAAGAAAAGGGGGCAGCGGCAGCTCTGTCCCACGGCTGATTAACACAACAGAATGTAGAGTCAGCCAGGGGTCAGGAGGTACTGATCGGACCGCAGATTTGCTTCATTCAAGTTTAAGGAGGCTGTAATATTTAATATGGCCCGTAGCAATTTCATAGTTTGTAAAAATCATGAGAACACTTGAAACAGAAAAAAATGTTCAGCCTTCAACATACAGGGAAAATAACTGCATAAAATAGAGTAAAAGTGGTTTCAGAAGAATATTAGCACATTCTATTGATTTAAGAAACAAGAAACCAGATGTACAGTCACATCCAGGAAGGAAAATGGAGATCTCAAAGGAATAAGAGGCTTCAGGTTAGAGAAGAAATGACCTTTTACTAAGAAGTCCCTACTGGCGCTACTTAAAGTTTATCACCAAACTTGAACCAAATGTACAGTGCCAGTGAATCCTAAATCAGATTTTCAGCATGTTGCTGCCTAGGACACGGATAGGCCCCCGGATTCCAGAGCTACACTATTCTTAAACCGTGATGAGTTACTCTGTAGAAAGCAGAGGTCCCAGAGTTTTGGATTTATGGACCAAGAAAAAAAATTTAATGGGACCAAAATAGGATTGTCAGCTTTCCCCACCCCACCCCGCTTGGTTAAGTAAAAACATGGAAAACAAGGAGGAGGAGCAGGAGAAAGAAGGAAGGAGGAGAAGAGAACTGCTGTCTACCATCACCGCGGTTTTGAGAAAAGAATGGACAGTTTAACATCAAAAAACTAAGAACATAATCCCCAAATTAAAAAGATGTGAATTTGGCTGGGTGCAGTGGCTCACGCCTGTAATCCTAGCACTTTGGGAGGCCAAGGCAGGAGAAGTGCTTGAGGCCAGGAGTTCGAGACCAGCCTGAGCAAGAGTGAGACCCCGTCTCTACAAAAAATTTAAAAATAAGCCCTGCGTGGTGGCGCGCACCTGTAGTCCCAGCTACTCCGGAGGCTGAGGCAGGAGGATCGCTTGAGCCCAGGAGTTGGAGGCTGCAGTGAGCTATGATCGGGCCACTGCACTCCATCCTGGGAGACAGAGTGAGATGCTGTCTGTGTGGAAAAAAACAAACAAACAAACATATAAAAAAGACATGAATTTATATTTAAGGAAAAAGTCAGAACCAGCAGGTGGAACCGTGGAGACGAACGTGGGCTGTGTAGTGACACAGGCTCACACACCAACTCTGCCGCCTACTAACTAGCTAGGGCAGGTGACTTCAAGTCCCTGAGACCTTGCTCTCTCTTGCACGACACCACACGGGGATACCTACCTTAAGGGTAATTGTAGATGGAAACAAGACAGACACATTGGGGGGTAATAAATGGTGGCTGCTTTCTTCTTGTGAGGATCTGGGCCCTCCTTTATCTCCAGACTAAGTGTGAGCATGTGTGGGGGGTTGTCTTGGGGCCGCGGGGACAGGGAAAGCCTCGCCCTCAGTACTCCCGCGCCCCAGGGTGAAGTCTGCCCCTCAGTTTTGTGGACTCTTGTCCCCTTCCTACCTGTTAGGGAGTCTCACTTAAATCTGGTCTCGCCTGGCTAAAGATGATACCTAAAGAGAAGAGTGAAGGCGGGGCAGGGGCCCTGGGTCCTCCCATCCTGAATTCTCCGTGGCCCATGCTGGAAGCCCCGTGAAACTGCTAGGAAACCCATCATCTTTGATTCAGAAGGAAATGGGTTTGTTTGTCAGCCATCAAGACAGATGGAGTAACTGTTGCCAAAAAAATAGAGAATTTGGCCGTGACTCTTTCTTGTGTTACATAGACCTTTTTAGCTACAAGATGGATATCAGAGTGTAACGTGTGGCTGTACAATGTAGACAGAGTTAGGTTTGATCACACGCCTCCCTGTTTCCCTCCTGCAGGCAAATGACATGCAGATTTTTAAGGAAAAAGCTAATGCTTTGGATTTGAAAGTCGGATGTTAAGTTAGGGGCAAAATGATTTAACCTCTTCCCTGGGATATTCTGAAATACTGCTCCAAATGTCAGTTTGCTCCAAAATCTGTAGCTACCTCATTTGAGAGGAAATTAGAGCCCTAAGAACAAAGGCCTTTCCCAGGGTCCCTTTAAGGACTGGCTGTCAGGAGACCTGGCTCTAAACTGTGACTTTATCATTCATCTATTTATGCCTCAGTTTCCCAGAAGAAATATATGACTAGCACTAATCCTTTCTCTGTGGCAAAGATCAAAGAAAACTATCAATTTGAAAAAGTTCATAGCACTAGTATAATATGATATAATTTTGATTATGGTGATATTAATGAAATTTTAGCTTTATTCTTTCTTTAAAGGCCTAAAGTTTAAAATAAAAACACTCTAAATAAAATAAATGCTCATCCAGGTCTTTGAGACCTCACAGAGAACTTGGCTTTCAGCCATGGTGTACCCAGAGGCCCTAAGGGTCTCCTGCCCCTTGGAGAGCTGGGCCACCGGGGCTTCAGCCCCACCATGAATTCCAGTTCTGTAGCCTGTGGACCCTCAAGACGCTCCTTAAGATTCTTGTGTTTTCCAGAGAGCCTTATCTTCGTGTGGCCTCTTCTGCCCTGAGTTCCCGCTTCTTTGTGTTGAAGGTGTTGGGGAGGGCAGGTGGGGAACAGAGAGGGAACAAAGACAGGTTTCACAGCACACACCAAGCAAGACGAATGGCTGGGCCTCGCCTCACCTGGTCCTTTTTCTCCTGCCTTCCTTCCCCCCTTCTTCACTCATCTTCCTCCTTCTTCAGGTGCAAAACCCTCTCATTCCTCCCATTGTCTTCTAAGGAGCATCTTTCCCTTCCTGCTGTTGGCTGACATCCAAAGGTGTCACCCAATCTAAGCAGTCTCTTCAAGGAATTTTTTCAAACAAAGGCATATTTTTTCTCAAGAGCAGTTCATATGCCAGCTATTAAGACAATAGCAGCTGGGTAAAATAGTGCTGTCACTAACTGCCATGTGAATAAACCAGTGGTTCTCAAAATGTGGACCCCATACCCCCACACCAGCTGCATCAGCATCACCCAGCAACTTGTTAGAAATACAAATTTGGGGACCACAGACCTACTGAATCAACACTCTAAAGGTGTAGCCCAGCAATCCATTTTAACAAAAGCCCCCAGGAGATTCTGATGCTGGCTAAAGTATGAGAATCACAGATCTAGGGACCAGCCGCATGTCTACGTTGCTACCAGCTAGTTATACGGCACCCAGTGCAGTGCCTGTGAATAGCATAGGTTCAAGAAATATTTGTTAAATCAATGAATGGACAAACTACTAATACCATGTGAAGAGGAAGAGGAAACAATATAAAACACAATTTCTGCTCTTGTGACTTGAAACAAGCAATAATGAGGAAGCAATGCATGACCTTGAAGTCTTAGAACAATAAGTCAACTTACAGATGTTTATCCTATGCGTCTGGTGATGCAGATGAGGAAGCTGAGACTTCACAACCTCCTAATGGTGCTCCAGAGCAGAGCAGCCCCAGGACCCAGCTCTCAGGCCTCCAGGTGCCCTGGGATTTCCCAGTTCCACACCCCCTCTTAGGTAGAGGATGATCAATGCTGAATTTCATGGTTCAGGCCCCGAATCTACAAGGCTCTCAGGGAGAACTCAGTGTGGACCGGAGGGCCTGGGGAACTCGTGTTGGGCTTCTTTTCAGAACAAGAAGTATATGGATGAGCACAGATTTATGAGATGTTCTTTTCCAGTTTGGGTAACATTCCAAAGCATGGGGGAGCAAAGGTGCAGCAAGCTTTTCTTTAGTGGGCATAGATTGTATTTGCCCAAGGAAGAAAGCCAGCTCCAGCCAGGCAAGCCAAGGTACTGCCCATCCCCAAGGCCTTGCATGAAATGGGGGCTGGGCTCCTGGTGGCCCCGAAAGGCACCTGGTCTCCCCTGTCCCTGACATGCTCCTCGAAGCCAGCGAGGCTGAGGTTTGCCTCTCCCTTCGCCTTGATGGTCTTAATTGTCTCATTGCTCTCTCCTTGGGCATGTCCACCCCTCTTCGCCTATCCGTCCCTTCGTGGTCAGTTGAGCAGCAGCAGTAAAGTCTGCCTAGTTCTCTGAATGGGAGGTTCCCCCACCCACAGGTCTGAGTCACTGCCAGCAAAAGGCCCTCTAAGTAGTCATGACCTTGGAGTCCTTGTGGTGTGGACCGAGGAGAGTGGGAGGTGTGAAAAAGCCAAGTGAAACCCTGACAATTTCCCTTCAAGTAAAGTAGGTGGTGCCCAGGGGAGGTCGAAAAAAAGAATACTCCGTCAGCAAGTTCTGAACAGAATGACTAAGCTCAACCTACAACACAGGAGAGCCCGCAAGTGACTTTTCTCACAAAACCTCCAACAGCAAAACCTGACACACGACATAAATAAGTTAATTTAATTAAATAAAAAAGGAAGGGAGGAAAAAAGGAAGTGCCTGTAGAGCTTTTCAAGAACCTGAAGTGTCACATACCCATGCACGAGTTAAAAGTTGTCTCTCAGTGGTGTTGCAGTTTGGTAAGTGCTAGAGAGCCCAGCTGATCGTTAATAACTGGCTTTGTAAGAATTTTGTTAAACTAAAGATAAATATAGTAAGGTTAGCAACAGAGGTGATACCCTAAACTAGTCTTCAAAAGGAAAGGTTAACTGAACTTGGGATTACTGTGAATCATTTTAGTGGATATTATTTGTTAAAAAAATCATCGCAGATTTACGTGTAGAAGGAAGTGGTGAAGGAAGCATAAAATCAATAATTTGATAGCGCAGCAGAGGTTAAAAAAAAAAAACTTTCCAAGTTATACACAGAACAAGCCTAAGCAATTATGCTGGTCACATGGCAAGTAAACACCTGAGTATTTTGACTTCAGCAAATACAGAATTACTGTCTACTGGAGGGAACAAAGTACACTTCTGAAGAGCACTGTGCATTTGATGACCAGGAATCTAGGTATCCTTCATAGTTCAGCAGCAATGTACAAAGCTGAAAAACACTATTTCTTTCATCTAATTTTTTTAGGTCAGCTCAGTCAACCTTTTCGTGTATTTTTTGAGCAATTCTTGGAAAGAGATCAACATTCCAGTAATGTAACTGCCATGGGGCCGGTGTGCAGACTCAGGGCCCTGATTCAAGTAATCTGAAACAAACCCTGCCACTACCCAGAACTCAGGAAGCCTAAGTCTCAGCCTGAAAAATGACCTGAAGTTATATATTTCTCCCCCATGAGCAATGGCAAAATCGGTTACTCAATGGCCAAGCATCTCATGTGTGTGTGTGTCTGTGTGTGTGTAAGCACATACTTTTTATAATTTTTAAATAACATATTAGATAGACATCCTCAAGCAAGAATCTGCATGCTTTTTTGGGCTACATCTATCAATAGTGGTTGCTAAGAGATTTTAAAGGAAATGGAATGTTAACTCTACAGATACCAGGTTGGATATATCTCCAGTTAGCTGCAGAATAATTATGGTTGAAGGGGTCAAATAAAACCACACATTACCAATCACAGTTGTCATATAAAGAAAAGGAGACTGCAAAGGAAAGCTTCTGGGACTGGAGTTAGATCACACTTGAATGGAAATTATTTGAATTCTAAGCCAACATAGGAAAAAATAATCTGTTCTGAAATTTATTGAACCAGCTTGGAGAAAGTGTCAACAACCATATGCCTGGAAATGCTGCATGGGACGACAAAGGTTTCCTGTTGTTCCCAGGCAGGCCCAGTGTAGTTAACAACGGTAGACGCCGCTGTCTATTGAGAGAGATATATATATATATATATATATATACTCCACACATAAAACATCAAGGTCAGACTGGCTGGTGCCCTGATTAGAGATGGTGCCTGCCAGTGTTGGGGGGCTTAAAGCATGCCGGGGTGTGTCTGTGCCATTTTCCCTCCATGCTTAAGACAGTGTGCTCTAGTCCCATCTTCCCACGCATTCCCCACCCAACACCTCCCGTCTCCACAGCCTGCACCTTCAGGGAGGGGAAGTTCTCATCACACATTCAGCTCTCAGTGAAGCATCAGGAAATGATCAGGCTTAAGGACCCTCCAGGGACACTGCTTCTCCTGTCCTTCCGTCTACTGCTGTATCAACTCTCATCGGCCAAAGGGTGGCATAGAAAATAAAAGAAGGGACACCCAAGCCAGACTCTTAGTATAGAAGCACCCATCATTAAGATTGCAGGAACTAAGCATGTTAAAATGAAAGTTCAAGTGAGATCGTAGGATTTCTGGTAGCTATACACTCAGCCATGTGCTGTTTAACTGAGGATCTCAATTATCCGTGTGTCTGTGTCCATCTTCAGCTCAGGAGTTATAGATAACAAATTCCTATGGATTCAAGATGATCAAGGAAAGAGGCATCCTAGCTAGTTGTCCTTGGAGTTTATATTCATGTCTGGTTCCCACAAATGCTCCTAGGGATCACTCCTTTCTCTTCCCAGTGGCTACTTGGTGCCTCACATTAGGAGATGTTCAAAAAAATGTACACTAAATGAATAAATTAAATTTTTTCACATTCTACAGAAATACAATTCATGTTAAAATATTTCAAAATATTATTTCACCTTTGCTTATTCAAATTATTTCAAGATATTAAAGTTTCTCTGCATAGTGAATCGCACACTGAAAAGTACCTATTTTATACCAGTTATTTGTGTTAAAGGCTGATAAGTTCTTACAAAGCAACAAGACTCTTTTAAGAGCTCTGAGTCTAGATGTGATAATAACTAGAATTCTACGATGGTTGCAAGGTGCACATTCTAGTTGCATCTTCACAGTAATTCTGAGGGGAAGACATTGTCTGCATTTCACACACGTGGCCGCCCAGGCTCAAGAGGTGAAGTCACCTGAATGCATATTGTTTAGAAAGAAGCAGAGTTGGAATCCAAAACCAGATCTTCTGATTCCAAATCCCACATACCGTAATTCCTTCTAACTTAACATCTTAAGTACGGAAGACACTGAATATTAGAATAAGGAAGTTAACTAAAATCAGTGCCCACTTCCAAGCCTGTTGTGGAAACTGCTTGTTACCAGTCAGTCCCACATATGCATGTGTACACCCGCCATCCCCCTCCTCCTGCCTCTCCCCTTCTGTCCCCTTGTCCTCGCCCCTCCCCACTCCTCTCCCCCTCCCCCATCTGCACTCCTCTCTTATACACATCAACAGACTACAAAGGGGGAAACTTTTTATCTCACAATTGCAGTTAGCAGCTATTCAGACTCCCAATAAATGAAAAGCAACATTTAAACACATTCATTTTAAAGTGTTATCACTGAATTTGCAATGATTTTTTTGAGAATAGTATTGATTACCTGAAAATACACTTGAGAAAGTGACTTTTATATCACTTCGTAAGACTGACTCGGGTTAGGGACAATGTTCCTGAGTCTGGTCCACATTTGTCCACCAAGCCACAGAAGTTGGGGGAGGCAAGAATGAGTTTTGGCCTAAGGTCTTTGGGGTCCTCATCCTAGAGGGCATGTCTTTGAGTTTCTCCTTCACCTAGGAATTCTACTTTGATTGTGGGTCAAATATCCCTGAACATATGCAACTGGCCCTGAAAAGTTTGGCGTTGTGTTACATTAAAAAAAAAATGCTTATGATTCTTCTTTTCAGATTGGTCCCCAAGGACAAGAAACAATGATTCCTGAGCCAAATGTGTCTTCAATTGAAAGTGAGAAAATTCAAGCCACTTAGGGGAGAAATCTTGTTCTTGCCAAAGGGACAGGCAGTAGCTTCAAAAAACAAGATGTTGCAAAGCTTACATCACAGATCCACTCTGAGTCACCATTAATCTAATTTTAGCTAATCTATCCAATAGATCCTGTCCTACATTTTACACATTTGGTGACACATTTGTGTTTAAGTGATCCTCAAAAACCACTAACCCACAGCAACCATGATGCTTAGAAAGAGGTAAGGACACAGGGAAGGGTTATCTCTAGTTCTATTTGACGAAAATGTCATTGGAAAGAAAGTCTGATCCAGGCCCCCTTGGATTCCTGTGTGAGACCCAGTAATCCATTTTAGGTTGGGAGGCAGAGTACATCAGGAAAGCAAAAGATCCACTAGCCTCTGCTCCTGAAGAACTAACAATCTAGTTGGGAAGGCAAGATCTAAACAGAAGAAAAACCAAATAGCAACAAAAGGGTCAAAATGGCAAGGAAGCCAACAAATGAAAAATGAATCAGGGCACTACCCAGAACGTCACCCATAAGCTTAGGACAGGGAGGAAAGACCATAACATTGTATAAAAGATTTTGTGGCAGCATTAGGGGTTTTTAACGGTCACTACATAGTTCACCCCTGTTTAGAAAGAGTATAGGTTTCTACTAAAGGGTCATAAGGGCTACAGGTGTCGTTGCCATATGTTGAGACCTAGACTTTCAAGCTGTTCAATCCATGAAGCCAAGCCTGCTGCTCAAGATACAAGTAATGTAGGGATAAGGCAGAAAAGAAAGGTCAAGAGAGCCTAAGTGCAGCCATTTTGACCGATACTAGGCCCTAACCACCCTGAACAAGGAAGTTGCCAGCAAGTTGCTGCCTAGGACCACCTGAGGATGGATGAATTACTAAGCCGGATGCCTTACAAATTGTTTGTGCTTACTTTCCTATGACAGCAGTTTATGATTAACCTTTATGGCCTGACCTCAAGACAATGCTGGTCACGTAGCTTTTTGAACTTTTACAAATGTTACCATTGCCCTGTAAGGTGTCCCCCTCCTGCTCAGGAAAGGAGCCCTACTCTATCTGCGGAGTAGGATCTGTTGTCTTTCTCTGTCTCAATAAAACCTTCCTGTAGCTAGTTGGCTCACTGTAGAATTCATTCCTGCGCAAGGCCAAGAACCCACTTGGTGAGTTTGGGAGCCTTTCCTCCCTTCACTGGGGCACCCCCGCATCACAAGGGATACTCTATGTTGTTTTAATATTTCTACTAGTCATGGAAATTGTTAAATTCATTACCTGATCCTCCTTAATTCCAAGCCAGTGTCCCAATAAGACAAAAACATTTTTGTTATTTTTATTTTAGTACATTTGTTCTTCTTTATATGTCATGAAGGAAAGAAGCAAAAGTTTGTCCTGTGTCCTGTTTCCGTGACAGGAGGTAAAATAGCCAGTTTCCACATGTTGGTGGCTCTGCAGCACGCCATATGGTTGCTGTGCAGGAGGGCCTCAGCCTAGCGTGCTCCGGCGCTGTCACTTAGGCCTCGAGGACTGAGGGTCTCCACCCTGCGTTCCTCTCCCAGAACATCCCAAGCCTCCTGTCGTGTAAAGGAGAGGAATGTGTTTACTTTTAAGACTAGATCCTTAAGCCTGAAACATAATTGGCTGCCCTCTATAAAGCAGAATTTGGGCCAAACGAGGCCTATCCTGAGAGAATGCATGACTTTTAATAACTAAAAACCATGTACAGTTGGTCGTGAATGGTAACATACTAGGGTGTTTTCAAATAACTTAAAGACCTTTTGCTGTTGGGAGACTGGCTACCTTGGCTATTTATTAGCTCCAATTGCAAGTAGAAACTACTCTTTTTTTTAAAAAAATGCAGCTGTCTGTAGTCCAAAACCATGGAAACCAGCTCTCTCTGCAAACAATGAGCCTGCTTCCAGCCAAGACAGCTAGAGATTCTCAGTTCTCATGATTTTCTTCCAAATCCCAAACAGCAAATGCCTTTAAAATGCACAAAAGAGCAAGAAGCCTACTGAATTGGCAGTTATTCCTGCTCCTTTTTAGTAAACGTCCGTGTAAAGGAAGGGAAGGCATAAAAAGATCTGTGTTTTGCTACTTTAGGGTTTCCAAGACAAGATGGCCTTAGGACAAGTTAACCCTCAGCATAGAGAGCTGCTTGGAAATGCAGGGAGACTGCTTTTGCATTTTCATGGCCAAGGTATGTTTTCTTTCTCAGCAAAGGCCTTGTTCCAGGGGGAAACTGAAATGTACTAGTTCCAGAAGGAACCCCATAGAAACCACACTGCTTCTCAACATGGCTATAGTCAGCACATAGTTTCCTGGTTATAAACCTCCCTCCCCCTCATTCTCCAATCCCAGATAGTCTGCAGTCTGCTTTCCAAACACACTCGTGCAACACAGTGATAGCCCATATAAATTGGAATTTTAAATACGTACCAAAATGCAGGTAATGCTGTCAGAGCCAGCCTATGAGGCCCACCTGTTCAACCAGAAGCTGACCCAAGCAAAACTGTGAGACAGCTGAGGCCTGTTGCTGGAAGAGCCTTTCCTCCGCCCACCTCAGCAGCCCGCCTCCCGTCCATTGGCCCAAGGCAGTGTCTTCACAGGCCGGGACTCTCTGTTCACACAGGACAGCTGGCTAACACTCACAGCTACATCAACACAGCCCAGGATGATTTGTTGTCTCCTCCTGAGAACTTCTGTCTGCCCTGGAATATGTCAGGTTACCCCTCAGTGTTCCCCTGTCCCTGCACATCTCTCCCACTCCAGCTCTTGCACTGGCTGGGAGCTCCGTTCTGTTCACCGCTGTGTCCCTGGTCCTTAGCTCAGTGCCTGGCACTGCGCAGAAGCTCGGTAGACGTTTCCTGAAAGTTGGGGGGAAGAGGATGTTGGACAGACCCATGCTGACTATCCATTCATTAGGATGAATCCCTATTGGTGGAAGTTCAGTGAAAGAAGTATCTAACAAAAAGAGAGATTTGGAGCAGAGGGAAACTTCTGCAAATCCATCAAATAGGCTACCACCTACGGATCAGGCCTGCCCTGTGCGTAATCTGTAACCTTTATTGTGTCTTGGAGTTCTTTGAGAGTGTGATTAAATCTATAGACCCCTTACCCAGGAAAAAAAAAAATGCACGCGCACGTGCACACACACACACACACAAATACATGCCATGTTGTCTGCAGTTTCAAGGGGATCGAAGGATCCACTGAAGCACATTCCGGGAGCCTCAGGCTAGAAACCTCTGTTCCATTTGAAAATTTGATACTTTCCCCAACTTCTATTTTAGACTTCCACCTCCATGAGGGCAGGAAGAAAATCTCAGTCAGCTCTGTGTGTCTACCAGCAGTAACCACAGTTCCCTGCACATAGTGACTCAGTGAAAAAAATGCACATATACTGAGAAAGCCATGAACCGTTGACTCTTGAAATTCAGCAAGAGCACCTATTCTAAGCAGTCCACCATCAGCTACTGTAATTTCCCTCCACCTGTCCACCCATGGGAGCATGCCCATGACTTACAGAGTTGGGAATAAGGTGTGCTTTTGACACTCCTGCAGAGCGGGCAACCCAGCGCACCTGCTTCAGACTCTTGTGGCCTCAGGATGTAGTCCTCTGGGGTGAGGAGGCAGGGTGCAGGACTGACCCCAGGGAATGTTTTGAAAACCTATGGGCACATCTTTTGATTTTCACAATAATTAGGGGGTCACCATCAGTGTTTACTGGGTGAGACATCAGATATGTTGTAATGTGTAGGCTAATTCCGCACAGCAAAGAATTGTCCAAAGTCTCACATGACCTCCAAATGTACCATTAGTTATTCAAGTAGGTGAAGACACGTTTATAATTCTATAGATGCTAACTCTGTGTTACATATAATCACAAAGTAATTTTTTACATAGTTTTAAATGTATGCTGACTTTTCCAAGAATGCAGCAACCGTGTAAGTCCGTTTAAGAGTGTGCATTGTTTGGTTTGAGACTTTACCAAGAGTTGTTCTCCTTTTGAAAAATCACAAGACCAATGTCTACACCTCTGATGGGATTTGAGTCACCTTCAGCCGTCTGTGTGTGAGAGTTACATTCTTGGTGATTCTACATAGGCATGTGAGTTCTGACTACTTTGTCATGTCTTCTAGTGAAGTTATGCCCAAGCATTTACATATTTAAATACATATTCTTCTTTAAATTTATTTTTTAACATTTCTCATTTATATTCCAGTAAGAACATTCTATGGAATTTAAAAAATTATGTTTATAAGTAACTTTTATTATCTAGATATTTAATTTCAACAGAGTGAAAGCAATGTTACAAAACATTTGCTGTAAAAAGGGGATCTTAAGTCTGATAATGAACTATGGCAATACCATTTAATGTTGAATTGTTAAGGATGCTTTTTGCTACAAGTAACAGTATGCTAAATGTGGTTTAAAAAATAAAGGTGTTAATTTTTTCATAAAACAAGAATCCCAGAGGTAGGTAGTTCCAATGTTGGTTTAGTGGTCTAATGAGATAGAAACAACCCAGGAGACTTTCATCTTCCTGTTCATCTACCTTCAGTGTGTTGGCATTTATCTTCAGGCTTGTCCCTTTATGGTTGCAAGAGGGCTGCTACAACTCAGTCTGTATCCAAAAGGAAGAAGCACTAGTTTTCTCTTGGATACCTCCTTTTACCTAAGAGGAAGACTTTTTCCAGCAGCTACAAGGAAAACTTTCTGGTTTAATTCACAAAGATTTAATTAGACACCAATGGGTGCAAGGGGAGTTGGGAAAGCCAGTCTTTTCAGTATTAAGTAGTAGGGTGCTGGCAAGGATGTGGGTTGGAGGCCAGGGTGGAAAACACACACACACACACACACACACATACACACCAAAAGGTAGGTTTTAGAATGATATATCTATATGTTTGTACTTCAACCGAAAGTATGGAAAGATTCACCAGTTGGACTCTGATGGGATTGATTCTCCACACCCCTTTTTATTCCCAGTTGCCATAATTTGATTCTAACTCAAAGTGGCATGTTCTGTGTTCAAAAAAGATTCAACTCTGCTGCCTACCTCCCAGCTTTGGTGATCAACAAATGAGAAAATCTGCAATTACACAAAACTCTTTACACATGTAAGATGTTCTTCATGTGACAGTGTCATCCCCAAAGAATACCTAAGAAGCATAACTGTAAGTTTATTTTAAACTAGGTTTCACAGCCTAAATGGGAATTAAGATGGAAAAAATAATCTGTATGAGGTTGAAATTTTGCAATGTAGCTTTCAAATTCAGACTAGGGACCTGATAGGCTAAGCTACTTGAATATTGAGAATGTGACCTTTAAAAAAGAAAAACAGAAATAGAACAAAAAAGAATCACCATAGACTAAAGACCAATAGATAAAAAAGAGAATGTTCTGTCCTGTTTTCATCCCCACTGACCATGCTCTATCAAGATCTAGAACACAATTAGGCGCTAGAACCAGGAGCCAGAAAAGGGCGCGCGATGCTGTCACCTCCGCATCCCATGCTCCTCTGGTGCTGCACAACAGGGCCAGTGACCACATGTCTGGGTTTTCCAGGAAGGTCCCACTTTGTTCCTATTACTCCTGCCCCAATTATAAGTGTCCTGGTTTGGGTGATAAATTATAAATAGTTACCCCACTAATGGATTTGAAAATTCTAGACTACATTCCTTGTTCCATGCCCAATCCCCCAGCGTTAAGGCTCGAGAAAGAAAGGTTAAAAGAAGGAGAAAGTTGTAGGGTTGGGGAGTCAAGGCAGAAGAGGATTAAGCAGGAAAAAAAAGTAGGCAATTAAAAAAAAATAAAAACTCAAGCCTTACATGAGGAAGAACAAAAAGCCAGAATGCCATTCCTCCAGGTATTCTCCTTGGCTGAGAGGGCTGGGAGGGAAGGAAAATTTCACAACAGCGCAATGAATGGATGGCTTGTTTCCCTCCTAGGAGGCTTACAGCTGGACACCAGTAGTCCGAATAGCAGTCCTGTTTCTCAAGCAGGCTTCCAGGGCCGCCAAGTGTTACAAGCCCTTCATAGAGCAGTGGATTTTAAAGGTGAATTGAAACTATTTTAAGATCCCTCTTGGGCAGCAGATGGACAGAATGACGGATTGTTACTCTGGCATAGTTGTTTTCATTCCCAGGCCCACTGCAGCACTGCGCACACACCTCCGTGGGTTCCACGAGGAGACTGGTGTGGTTTGCTTTCTCTGCAAGCAAGATGCATTCTATGAAATACACAAAGAAGGAAGGGTGGGAAGCAGATTACAGATTCTTGTAAATAAAATAGAAAAATATTGACAAGGCTATATAATGGGACTAGGCAAGCCGATGTGAAACTTTGCTTTGATATTATCTTTGAGATCCAATTGGTGGAAGAGGCATGACACGTATGGGAAATTGTACTTTCAGGAGTTTTGTTTAATAAGGCAAAAATTGGGAGGTCTTTGGATTGGATCAACATCACAAAATTCTTTGGCCAAAATAATAATAATAATAATAGTAAATTTTAGTATAGCTCAGTGGTTAAGAGTTCCAGTTCTGGATCAGATAGCCTTGATTCAATTCCCAGCTCCACCAGTAGCTAGTAACCTTAGGCAAGCTTCTTAACCTCTTTGTATCTCAGTTTTCTCATCTGTAAAATGGGGATAATTATGTTGCCTCCCTCATAACGTTGTTGAGAAGAGTTGATGCATGAAGCGCTTAGGACAGCGCCTGGCACATCGTAGTGCCTGTTAACTTCAGTTGCGGTGGTAGTTGTCACTATTAAAGGTATAATGGCAAGATTCCATTGTAATCTCTCAAATGTACTTAGCTATGCTCAACTTTATAAGCCAGGGAAAATTGGTTTTTTTAGAGATAAGCTAGTGATATTTTGATAAGGTTTTCCTATCTGTAGTAGGCTAGGAAGGGAAAGGTTTGTGAAAGAACAGAGCTGTTATAAAACATAGTTTCAGGGTTGTATAGCTCTAGGGGCTTCTGCGCCGGCCTGGTTACAAAACACTGGGGAAGGAAGTGATAAGCATTGACAACAATTAGAGAGAGGTACCAAAAGCTGGGAAGGTAGGACTGGAATGTTTTCATTCCACAAAAGTTGTCTGAGCCTTTGCCTGCACAAAACTCTTTATTAGGACCTTTCTGTGCTACAAAGATGTATATGATGCTCAAGGAATTCACTCATTCACTCATTTGTTCCACAGACCGCAACCATTTCTTACGAACCAAAAACTCTTCCAGAGACTGGGGTAGAAGGGCAAATATTACAGGGTCCTAACCTCAGGGCCTCTCGGAAGATGGGGATGCCAGCCAATCACGATCACTAGCAACAGCTCGGGATGCTCAGGGAACCCTGAGAAAGGGACCAAGCCTGTCACCTGACACGTGGGAAAGCAATCTCAGGTATTGGCATGGGCAGAGACTGCATATGGGAGAGTTTCAAAGTGGGTGATTCCTAATTTGATGTCAGATCTAAAAGAGCAGAGTCAGTTTAGTATGAGGAGCGAGGCGAGCGAGGGGTGTTTGGCAATGCAGGAGTGGGTTCTCATCAGTTCTCTGCTTCCAGTTTGCCTAGTGCTGTGCTAAGCACTTTACGGCATGCTCTGTGACAATCCTCTGAAGCCAGGGTTACTGTTGTCTTTTGACAGATGAGAAACCCAAAGCTCAGGGTGTTTAAGGGCTGAGCGGCAGAGCTGGCTTAGGCAGGTGGCTGTGGCTCCAAGCCTTGGCTTGTCCATTGCTCCACTGGGGCTTAGTTACAGGAAGGTGAGTGCAACCCCTCCGGGGTATTGTGGAAGAAAAACTAAGAGCACCTTGTTATAATGCATTCAGTGTGATAGTAATGTTTAAAATGAGATTATATTAGGAAACTGGCAATACTATGTATCCCTATGTGTGATCCAGCCTAAATGTTAATTCAGGCAAATTAAATTCATTATTGATGGCTTGATATGCCCAAAGACAACGTGTTAATTCTCTTGGAGGAATAGAACTGCCCAGTGAATCAGACTACTTATAACTTCTCTCTCCCTGAGATACCCATTTGGCACAGGGACTTACACAAGTGAGTTCTAGATGTTTGTAGAAGCTCTGTCTCCACTCAAAATGCAGATTGCCTCCTGCTCTCCCCTTTCAGACCAGTTCTTCTTCTCCATTTCTAGGACCTTCTTCACCATCACCCCGTCCTGGGTCAATTAGGGTTTACATTCAGCTCCAAGTACAAGAAACCGGACCCAACAATGGCTTCAACAAATCGGGAGGTTTGATTTCCCTTAGTGGCAGTTCCTAGCATTAGCAGAAATGTGAAAATGTTGACATTATTGAGAAGTAAATTGCTAACTGAGATAGAAGGGTATTTCATGCTGTTCTGGGCTTCTGGGTTGTTGTTTACTGTCCTAGATGGGGCTGTTTAGTTTTCATGACAGGCTGCTGATTGTGTCTAGTTACTGTGTCCCTCCGGCTGGCGTGCCTCCATCCTAACCCCACTGGATTCAGTCCATTATTGGGCCAACCTGGAGCTTCCCTGGGAAGCCACTCCACTCGCCAGTGGTTCAGGATGTGGGACCTGGGTTAGTTCTGAGCTGCCCTCTGTTTTGAGGAGCTTAAAGAGAGCCCTAATGCCCCCTCAATCCCAGGTTCTTCTGAGGGCACAGAGAAACTGTGACGTGAGAACAGGACATTATTGAAAGCCTACTATGTGCCAGATGCTTTAGACACATTTTCTCTTTGAAGGCACATAAGAACCTAAGAAATGGATTCCATTACCTTTTTTATTTGGTAGATGAGGACACAGGTTCACAAAAGGTAAGTAACGAGGTGATATGGCCAATACAGGTGTGCTGCTTCCAAACCCCATGCTCAGCCAGGCACAGTGGCTCATGGCTGTAATCCTAGCACTCTGGGAGGCCGAGGCAGGAGGATCCCTTGAGGTCAGGAGCTCGAGACCAGCCTGGGCAAGAGCGAGACCCCATCTCTATTTAAAAAAATAAAATGAAAAAAAAAAAGAAAAGAAAACCCCATGCTCTTCCCAGCCTCACTGTGCTGTGCCCCGAAAGTTCCAAATTGTCCTAAATTCCTTAGATACTACCATCGAGAGTGGGGTGGGGTAGAAAGGAGAGGACAGAAGAGAGGCCGTATCTCAGGGCACCTGGGATCAGGCCAGAGCACCCAGGGCTGGGTGCTACTGAAAGGAATTTCCCTGGAGCCTGTTAGTGACCTAGACAAGCATCACTGGTGGTTACACAACAGCTGTGGCTCCCCCAGAGGGCTAGTATCCATAGTGGCAGGAGCAGGGGAGTCCCTTTGCGAGTTGAGATATTTGATAAAAACTAGGAGAAATCATACCTAGGTCTGCACTAAGGTCAGGCAGATAAGGTTAAAAATACCAAGTTGTTTTGCTCCTGGCAGGAATCACAATAGCTCCAGGTGGTTGCCACAATTACGTTGTGCTCATCAAAAGCTAATATTGGTAGCTATAGCACTCTTTTTTTCCAAATGACTTAGGTTTTTCTGTTTATTTGTTTGTTTGTTTGTTTTTACAGCTCTGTCACCCAGGCTGGAGTGCAGTGGTGTGATCATAGCTCACTGCAGCCTCCAACTCCTAGGCTCAAACAATGCTCCTGCCTCGGCCCCCTGAGTAGCTGGGATTACAGGCATGTCCAACCATGCCTGGCTAATTATTTTACTTTTTGTGGGGAAGAAATCTCACTGTGTTGCCCAGGCTGGTCTTGGGCTCCTGGCTTCAAGCGGTCTGCCCACCTCGGCCTCCCAAAGTGCTGGGATTACAGGCATGAGCCACCATGCCTAGCCAATTTAGATTTAATCATCAGAAGCAAATGAAATGGAGCATTTACAACAGAGAGGAGAACACATCAGTGCCTTTTACAAATGGCAATGGGGCACAGAGCGTCTGTGGGCTGCCCCCAAGCTGATCCCCACCAAGCAAAGACTCCCACAGTGGCCCTAGTTTTCTGTCCCAAGATGGGAAAGTAGGAACCTGCTGGTCCTGTGGGCTCAGGTCTGCTTGCCCATCACTCATTCCTGGCCCGAGTGAGAGCCCCCCTATGCCCTCTTTGGTCATCACCCTTTGTTTTATGGCTTGGGGCAATGTCATTGATCCACAGAGGAGGACTGCCACATCCATAGTGGTCTTTGCCATTTCTCAGCCAACGGCTACCAGATGCCCTGTTCTTTCATGTCCTCCATGGTAGCCATCCTGCCACAGCTAGCCCAAGTCTCCCAGTTCTCTTGGGAGTGGTTGGCCTAAAAGGGAAGTAAGCAGATGGTGTATTGGTACCACGCCTATTTCAAAAATGACTTCACGTGGGGAACTGTAGAAAAGATGTAATAGGAGGGAAGATTCAGTGCATTGAGCCTCTGGAGAAGGAATCAGTGAAGCCTGAGCTCTTCTCGAAGAGTCTGGCGTGGGTTATACAACTTAAGTTGAGGTAATGTGGTGCAGTGTCATGTTTGTTTCCCATCCTCTTTGCTGTTATGGTGCACAGAGAATGCGATCATATTTGAACTACACACTGGATAAAGCTGTATGGCCACTCGGCCAGAGGCTAAGAAACTCTGGAAGCCCCAGGCCTCCCCTCCCAGCCACACTGAGAACAGGGACAACCGTCTGGGCACACCCCTGGGAAGCTGTGGCCTAGTCACTAGAAGGGGCTGGTGAAAAGCCAGAGGAGCCTGACCCCACTAGCACTGATGTGTGTATTTTTCCCTTGGGCAGCTCAGGAACCAACACACCTACTTGGTGTCTGGAGCAGCTTCCTAAAACCCTCCCTCTCTGAACCCCAAACTCACTTCAGTCTAATTGCCCAGCAATAGTGAACTCCTGATGATGAAGAAGGGTCATTTTGGTCATATGTTATCAATTCTTTTTCTCTCAAATAGCCAAAAGGTCAACAATGCACTGGAGAAAGCATATGAAGGAAGAGAATTTGTCTGATTCACATAATTACTGGGCCGTTTGCCCTTCCTTCCAAAAAGCCTCTGGCAAAAAGCTGTTTTATTTTAACTGGTGACACCTCACCAAAAGGTCTCAAGATACATCTTCTATTTTATTTTTTATAACACCTACCTTATTGAATCTCACATCTAATGTAAAATGTTAATCAGTACATTTTTAAGTGGACACTTTTTTAATAATTTATTGTACCTTTGATTAAATTTATAAGTAGAGATTGCAAAGGTATGGGATAGTCACAACTGAAGTCCATAGAACCAACACTAAAAATTACCTAACAAAAGAAAGAAGTGACTTAAACTTACTTATATCTGTTTATCAAATTTAATTTAATAAGTAGCTTGAATGTGACCCAGCAACCCTACTCCTAGGTTTATATACCCAAGAGCAATTTGAGCATAGATCCACCAAAAGACATATACAAAAATGTTCACAGCGGCTTTATTCATAATAGCCCCAAATTGGAAACAGCTCACATGTCCATCAACAAGAGAATATATAAATAACTTGTGCTGTATCCACACAATGGGAGACCACTTGGCAATAAAGGCAACACACTACTGATACACACAACAACATGGATGATCCTCACAAGATGTTATGTTGAACAATAGAAGCCAGAAACAAAAGAGTATGCAGTATATGACCTTATTTATATGAAGGTCGAGAACAGGTGTCTGGAGTGGTTACCTCCAAGTGGAGAGGAAGGCATTTACTGGAAAAAGCACAAGGAACTTTCTGGAATGCTGGACATGCTCTGTCTTGATCTGAGTGGTGGTTACAAAGGTGTATACCTGCTTAAACAGTGAGCAGCACACTTCAGATTGGTGTACTTTATGTACTTATGTATAATATATCTCAATAAAAAAGTAAAATGTAAAATATATTTGACATACATTCAGTGCTTAGGAAAATTTCCCTTATGACCTAACTTTCTGTTCTGGTTAGAAAAAAAAAAGTTGGAAGTTGAATTAGGCAAGGCCAGAACCCTCTGAGAGAGAAGCAGGGACTAAAACACCACATCGGGATCAGCTAGAAAAACCACTGAGCGAACCTCGTAGAACTTCCTCTGCTGACCTGGACTGTCCTGAAGTCTCAGCATAGGACTTGTTCTACCCCTTCTGCCTCCACATCTCATTTTCCTGTTTGGGGGGTTGTTACAGGCTTATTGTGTCCCCCCAAAATTCATATGTTGAAGTCCTAATCCCCAGTACCTCAGAATGTGACTGTGTTTGGAGATGGGGTCTCAAAGAGGTAATTAAATTAAAATGAGGACATTCGGGTGGGCCTAATCCAATCTTACGGGTGTCCTCATAAGAAGAGGAGGTTAGGACACAAATAGCCACAACAGGAAGACCAGGCAAAGACACCGGAAAAAGATAGCCATCTGCAAGCCAAGGAGGGAGGCCTCAGAAGAAACAAACCTTGCTGACACTTTGATCTTGAACTTTTAGCCTCCAGAACTGTGAGAAAATAAATTCCCGTTGTTTAAGCCGCCCAGTCTGTGGTACTTTGTTATGGCAGCCCTAGCAAATTAATATAGGGCTTTTCTCCTGGTTGAGACCACTCACTTTCCAACTCTTGCTTCCTGGAGACTGTGGCTGCTTCACCTCAGTAGCCTTGACTTTGTCCTTAATCTGTATCCAGACCTCAGCTCCAGAAGATATTTGGCATTCTGGAGGCAGGACATACTCCAAGAACAAACCACTTTAGACAAACACAGGAAGCCCAGGCTCCCTTTCTGAACGTGAAAAACACACAGGGTAGCGGGGTGGAGTCTAACAAACTCACAGCAGCCCAAGCAACGCTGCAGCCTCAGTCGCTTCAAGTCTCTTCCGAAAGGGAGTAATTGTTCTGCCTGATTTGGAGACTTTTTTTCACATTGTCTCCTCCTCAGAGGTATTGGAGACTTTTTTTGGAAAAATTTTTATTTTTAATTATTGTGGGTATATAACATAATAGTTATATATCTTTATAGATATATACATGTGATGATTTGATACAGACATACAATATGAATTAATCAAATCGGGGCAATTGGGGCATCCATCACCTCAGGCATTTAACATTTCTTTGTGTTAGGAACATTCCAATTCCACTCTTTTAGTTATTTTAAAGTATACCCTAACTTAGTGTTGATTATAGTCACTTTGTCCTACTATCAAATATTGTTCATTCTATGCAACTATCTAACTATATTTTGCACCCATTAACCATCACCACTTTACCCACCCCCCTTCCTACCCTCTGGTAACTGTCATTCTACTCTCTGAATGGAGACTTTTAAAAAAAAAAAAAAGAAAAGAAAGAAGTGCATAATTGAGCAGATGAGGTCTAGAGCATCATGTGTTTTTTCATGTTAACATTGTTTGTTAAACCATGAGAAATGACTTCCAATTCCCAGAAGATGGAGCAGACATACTTTTCCCTATTGCTTCTGCTAAGCACAACCAGAAACTCTGGACATTATGTACAAATTAAATGTTAAATGTCAGGAAACCCTGAAAGGTAGAAAGAAGAGGGCAAACTGGCTAGAGAACTTGGAACCCAAAGTACGGCACAGTGATGAGTGTCCTGGGTTTTCTTTTTACCTCATAAATCCCAGGCTTGGTGCTAAAGAAGGAGGCATCTGGGAAAAGCCTACTCTCTGCAGCCAAAGGGCCAGGAAAGAGGCAGCCTAGTAAGACTGGTTATTTTAAACAATAAACACTCTCATACAGTCAAATACCACAGAAAAACTGTGGTCCCACCTATACCAGAAAAGGCCAAGTGGGGAGCCTTGACTTTCAGCTTTACAAGCTGCAACAAGGTACCCCAACCCCACTTTCCACCCTCATCTCACACCAGGATGGTATCAGACAAAGACGAATAGGGAGCCGGGACTTCACTCTACTGGTAGTAGGAACACCACCCAACCACAGAATTCTTTACAAGTGTGGGCACATTCTTTACAGGTGCCCACAGCATACATATCAAGATAGAACAGATCCTGGGCCATAAAAATAAACACACACAAAATAAAACAAAAAAAGTCTCAACACATTTAAAAGAATTGAAATCATACAAAGTATGTTCTCTGACCATAATGGAGTCAAACTAAAAATCAATAACAAAAAGATACTAAGAAAATTTCCAGACATTTCAAAACTAAACAATAGTGGACTATTATGTCTTCTTGGTGGGTTGACCCTTTGATAGTTGTATGTCTTTATCTGTCTCTAGTAATTTTCTTTGCTTGGAAGTCTGCTTTATCTTAATGTGACAATTTGATAACCACTCCTGCTGTCTTTTGATTAATGCTTTCTTGATATACCTTTCTCCATCTTTTTATTTCCAACCTGCTTATATCATTAGATTTAAAGTGAGTTTCTTGTAGATAGCATACAGTTGGGTGATGTTTTTTAATCTACTCTACAAATCCCTGTCTATTGATTGTTATATTTATAGCATTTACAAGCACTGAATGCTTCCCACCTAAGATTAGGAACCAGGCAAGAATGTCTACACCCAATACTCTAATTCAACATAGTGATGCAAGTGCTAGCTAGTGCAATAAGGCAAGAAAAGGAAATTAATTGGCAAGTGCTAGCCAGAGCAATAAGGCAAGAAAAGGAAATAAATACAGATTGGAAAGGAAGAAACAAAACTGTTCATATTTGCAGATGGTGTGATTATCTATTAATACATAGGAAATTCCAAGAATATACGAGAAAACTCCTAGAGTTAGTAAGTGAGTTCAGCAAGGTCACATGATACAAAATAAACACACAAAAACCAACTGTATTTTTATATATTAGCAACGAACACATGCACACTGAAATTAAAAATATAATACGAATTAAAACCAGTATTAGATATCACTTCACACCTGTTAGGATGGCTATCATCAAAAAGACAGGAGATAACAAATGTTGGTGAGGGTATGGAGAAAAGAGAACCCTTGTCCTTTGTTGGTGAGAATGTAGATTGGTGCAGCCATTATAGAAAACACTACAGACATATCTCCTTTTATTGTGTTTTGCTTTATTGTGCTTTTCAGATTCTACATTTTTTACAAATTGAAGGTTTGTGGCAACCCTGTGTCAAGCAAGTCTATTGGCACCATTTTTCCAATGGCATGTGCTCACTTCATGTCTCTGTGTCACATTTTGGTTATTCTCACAATATTTCAAGCTTTTTCATCATTGTATGTATTATGGTGATCTGTGATCAGTGATCTTTAATGTTACTATTGTAATAGCATTGGGGCCCCATGAACCACACCCATATGATGGCAAAGTTAATCCATAAATACTGTGTGTGCTCTGACTGCTCCACTGACCAGTCAGTTTCCAATCTCTCCTTCTTGCTTTGTGCCCCCATATTCCCTGAGACAAAATATATTAAAATTAGTCCAATTAATAACCCTACAATGGCCTTTAAGTGAAAGGAAGAGTCACACGTCTCTCACTTTAAACCAAAAGCTAGAAATTATTAGGCTTAATGAGGAAGCCATGTCAAAAGTCCAGATAGGCTGAAAAGTAGGCCTCTTGTGCCAAATAGTCAGCCAAGTTGTGAATGCAATGGACAAGTTCTTGAAGGAAATTGAAAGAACTACTCCAGTGAACACACAAATGATAAGAAAGCAAAACAGCCTCATTGCTGATATGGAGAAAGTTTTAGTGATCTAGATAGAAGATCAATCCAACCACAAATATTATCTCAAGCCAAAGCCCAATCCGGAGCAAGGCCTTAACTCTCTTCAAGTCTATGAAGGCTGAGAGAAGTGAGGAAGCTTCAGAATAAAAGTTTGAAGCTAGAAGAGGTGGGTTTATGAGGTTTAAGAAAAGAAGCCATCTCCATAACATGAAAGTTCAAGGTGAAGCAGCAAGTGCTGATGTAGAAGCTGCAGCAAGTTATCAAGAAGATCTAGCTAAAATAATTGATGAAGGTGGCGATACTAAGCAATAGATTTTCAAGGTAGACAAAACAGCCTTCTATTGGAAGAGGTCATCTAGGACTTGTACAGCTAGAGAGGAGAAGTCAATGCCTGGCTTCAAAGTTTCAAAGGACAGGCTGACTCTCTTGTTAGGGGCTAATGCAGTTAGTGACTTTAAGTTGAAGCCAATGCTCATTGACCATTCTGAAAATCTTAAGGTCCTTAAAAGTTATGCTAAACCAACTCTGCCTGTGCTCTATAAATGGGACAGCAAAGCCTGGATAACAGCATATCTGTTTATAGGATGGTATACTGAATATTTTAAGCCCACTGTCGAGACCTGCTGCTCAGAAAAAAATTCCTTTCAAAATATTACTATTCCTTGACAATACACCTAGTCACCCAAGAGCTCTGATGGAGATGTGCAAGAAGATTCATTTTTTTTTATGCCTGTTAACAGAACACCCATTCTGCAGCTCATGGATCAAAGAGTAATTTAGAACTGC
The DNA here is from genome assembly GCA_023783475.1 of Daubentonia madagascariensis. NCBI lineage: Eukaryota > Metazoa > Chordata > Mammalia > Primates > Daubentoniidae > Daubentonia > Daubentonia madagascariensis. The sequence continues at coordinate 17,978,087 of JAKFHU010001815.1, read as the reverse complement.
AAGTATTACTATTTAAGAAATACATTTCATAAGACTATAGGTGCCATAGATAGTATAATAATTCCTCTGATGGATCTGGGCAGAGTACATTGAAAACGTTCTGGAAAGGATTCACCATTCTAGATGCTGTTAACAGCATTCATGATTCATGGGAGGATGTCAAAATATCAACGTTCACAGGAGTTTGGAAGAAGTTGATTCCAATCCTCATAGATGACTTTGAGGAGTTCAAGACTTCAGTGGAGGAAGTAACTGCAGATGTGGTTGAAATAGCAAGAGAACTAGAATTAGAAGTGGAGTCTGAAGATGAGACTGAATTGCTGCAATCTCATGATCAAACTTGAATGGATGAGGAGTTGCTTCTTATGGGTGAACAAAGAAAGTGGTTTCTTGAGAAATAGAAATAGAATCTACTCCTGGCAAAGATGCTGTGAACATTGTTGAAATGACAACAAAGTATTTAGAATATTACATAAACTTGGTTGATAAAGCAGCAGCAGGGTTTGAGAGGATTGACTCCAATTTTGAAAGTTCTAATGTGGGTAAAATGCTATCAAACAGCATCACATGCTACAAAGAAATCCTTCATGAAAGGAAGAGTTTATCAATGTGGCAAACTTCTTTGTTGTCTTATTTTAAGAAATTGTCACAACCACCTCAACCTTCACCAACCACCACCCTGATCAGTCAGTAGCCACCAACATCAAGGCAATGCCCTCCACCAGCGAAAAGATTATGACTTGCTGAAAGCTCAGATGGCCATTAGCAATTTTTAACAATAAATTTTTAAATTAAGGTATGTACATTTTGTTTTAGACAATGTTTTTTTCACACTTAATAAATTACAATATAGGGTAAACATAACTTCTTTTTTTTTAGAGACAGGGTCTCGCTCTGTTGCCCAGACTAGAGTGCAGTGACATCATCATAGCTCACTGCAACCTCAAAATCTTGGGCTCAAGCAATCCTCCTGCCTCAGCCTCCCAAGTAGCTGGGACTACAGGTATGCACCACCATGCCAGGCTTATTTTTCAATTTTTTTGTAGAGATGGAGTCTCGCTATGTTGCTCAGGCTGATCTCCAACTCCTGGGCTCAAGCAATCCTCTTGCCTCAGCCTCCCAAAGTACTGGGATGACAGGCACAAGCCACTGTGCCTGGCCTAAACATAACTTTTATATGCATTGGGAAACCAAAAAAATTGTGTGACTCACTTTATTGCAGTATTCACTTTATTTCAGTGGTCTGGAACTGAATCTGCAATATCTCCAAGATATGCCTGTGTGAAGGTTCCTAAAGAAATTAAAAATAGAACTACTATATAATTTAGCAATCCCTCTTCTGGCTATATACCCAAAGGAGATGAAATCACCACCGCATAAAAATATCTACGCTCCCATATTCATTGCACCATTATTCACAATAGCCAAGTTATGAAAACAACCTAAGTATTTGTCTGTGGATGAATGGGTGAAGAAAATGTGATATATATATATACATACATACACACACACACACATATATACATACACACACACACATATACACATACACACACACACACACACACACACAAAATTCAGCCCTAAAAAAGGAGATCCTACCATTTGCCACAACATGGATGGACAACACGGAGCTGGAGGACATTATGTTAAGTGAAATAAACCAGACACAGAAAGAAAAATACTACATGATCTCACTTGTATGTGGAATCTTAAAAAAAAAAATGTTAAATATACAGAGATAGAGAATAAAACAGTGGTGACCAGGGCGGGGGGTGGGGCAGGGAAGGGAGAAAATGGAGAGATGTAGGTTAAATGATACAAAGTAGCAGATATGTAGGCTGAACAAGATTAGAGAGCTAATGTACAACAAGAGGACTATAGTTAATAAAATTGTACAGGGATTTCTGTTAAATAAGTACATTATAGCTGCTCTTGTCACAAAAAAGTGACTATGCGGATAGATAGAAAAGTTAATTTGCTTTACTATAGTAACCACTTTACTGTCTATGTGTATCCAATAACATCATGTTGTAAACTTCAAATATACACAATAAAATTAATTTAAAAAAATTTTTAAAATATATAATATCATTTATAATTACTTAAAAAAGGAAATACTTAGGTGTTAATCTAGCAAACCATGCATAGGATCTGTATGCTAAAAACTATACAACACTGATGAGAGAAATCAAAGAGGATCTAAATAAATGCAGAGACATATTCATGAATTAGAAGACTCAACATACTAAAGATATCAATTCTCTCCAAACTGATATCCAGGTTTAATGTAATTTCTATCAAAATTCCAGCAATATTTTTGTAGATATAGACAAAATATTATTCTAAAATGTATATGAAAAAGAAAGGAACTAGAATAGCTAAAAAAAGTTTTGAAAAAAACAATAAAGTGGGAGGGAGGAATCAGTCTATCTCATTTGAAACATTCTATAATATGTAATGTTAAATGTTATTTATGAAATAAGTAATATTGTATAAGTAATCAAGACTGTGTGGTATTGCTAAAGGAACAGACACATAGATCAATGGAACAGGATAGAAACTCCAGAAATAGACTCACACAAATATGCCCAACTGACTTTTGACAATCACGGAAATGTAGTTCAGTGGAGTAAAGATAGTGCTGGAGCAATTGGACATCCACAGGCAAAAAAATTAACCTAGACCTCGGTCTCACATCTTCTACAGAAATTAACTCAAAATGGGCCATAGACTTAAATGTAAATAGACTTTTAGGGGGAAAAATATGAAAAAGTCTTTGGGATTTAGAGCTAGGCAAAGATTTCTTAGGCTTGCCATCAAAATCATGATCCATAAAAGAAAGACTGATAAATTGGACTTCATCAAAATTAAAAATATTTTCCCTGAGAAAGAAACTGTTAAGAGGATGAAAAGACAAACTACAGACTAGGAGTAAATATTTGCAATCCACATATCCAGCAAAGGACTAGTATTTAGAAACATAAAGAACTCTCAAAACTAACAGTAAAAAAAAAAAAAAATCACCAACAATCCCATTAGAAAATAGGCAAAAGACATGAGACATTTCACAGAAGAGGCTATAGTGATGACAACTAAGCACACGAGAAGACGTTCGTCATGTTTAGCCATCAGGGAAATGCAAATTAAAACCACAATGAGATGTTACTACACACCTATCAGGATAACAAGGATGCAGAGAAACCGTATTACTCATACATTGCTGGTGGGAATATAAAATGGTACAGCCACTTTGGAAAACAGTTTGGCAGTTTCTTAAAAAAATAAACTTGCAACAATCATATGACTCAGCAGTGGCACTCCTGGGCATTTATCCCGAGAAGTGAAACTTATATTCATGCAAAAACCTGAGCACAAATTTTTATATCAGCTTTCTTCATAATAGCCAAAAATTAAAAACAACCTTTATGCCTTTCGACGGGTGATTGGTTAAACATACTTTGGTACATTCTTACCATGGAATAGTTCTCAGCAACGAAAAGGAATAAACTATTGATACACAGAACCTCCAGAGAATTATGCTGTGTGAAAAAAGCCAATCCCATACATATAATGTTGTTGAAATGACAAAATTGTAGAAATGGAAAACAGTTTAGTGGCTGCCAGGGGTTAAGGAGTAGGTGGTAGGAAGGGAGGGAAGTATATGTGGCTAAGTTAAAAGGTCAACATGAGGGGTCATTGGGATGATGGAACTGTTCTTTATTTTGCCTATATCAATATCAGTATCCTCGTTGTGACATTGTACTACAGTTTTATAGAATGTTATCATTGGGGGAAGCTGGGTGAAGGGTACCTGAGATGTCTCTATATTGTTTTTTACAACTGCATGTGAAACTATGGTTATTTCAAAATAAAAGGTTTAATATTAAAAAAATCAAAGAGGAAAAAAGTCATGCAAACAGTACAAGGTGAAAATTCTCAAAATAGACTAGGTCAGCACACTATTTGTGATCCAGGTGCACTTTATGAACACAATTTTTCTTCAAGTTTTGTTTGTAATAATCCAATGTGGAAGAGGAATAAAACAACATTAGCAAAGTGAATTTGTTTTGCTAAAGCAAACTTGCTGCTCACCAGCAGTTGACCCTCGAGTAAGGAAGGGGTACAGCTCTTGGTGGTGCTCAAAGCCCACGCATAAGAGGTCCTCCCAGCTGGGTGTTGACTTCTCCTTGTAAACAGGCAATGTAGGAAGAGCTGATAAGTGTCCTGCTTTTCTGAGCCCTGTGTTCCTGACACCCAGAAATGAGGCAAGTGTGGCACAGACACATATCAAGATCAGAAAAGACTCTCCTCATCTTCTGACTTCTGCCCTGATTTGCAGAATCATCAGCAGACAGACAAAACAGAGATGTGCGTGCATGCAAAATAGCTCCATTTCCTTCTGCCTAGAGCACTGGGGAGGAAGGACAGCCCATCTGGGGATGGGGCACCAGGACTGTGGGAAGGGCACAAGGAGTGACTGACCAGTGGCAGTACAAAACCCTATTTCTGGGGTGTTGACCCCAATATCTAAGGAAATTCTCCCTCCTCACTGTGCAGGTAAGGCCACTGGTGTGACCACGCCAGAGGAAAGAAGGTAGAGTAAGGGTCTAAAAAAAAATGATGAGAGATTCTATTATCAGCAACTAACATTTGAACTCTGACCTCTGGCTTCAGTGCAAAGGAACTGAAATGAGGAATAGACAAGGAACACTACAGTAGCTCTTGAAGTTTTTAGCAAAATGCTCCCCCAGACATCAGAGGAGATGAAGTGCATTCCCCAAGGATCCCAGGGTGCAGCTTGTAGTAATTCACTATACACTAAAAATTTCTTTGAGATTGCATGTTTGCATAAGACTCCATATCTGTTTTATCACTGTAAAAAAAGTGATGTGTTGAACTACTCACCATTGGGCAACCTGACCTTTCAGAGAGGTGGCCACAATCAACTCATGACTTTGGGCATAGATGTCATGTCATGCTTTGCTGAGGTTCTGGGCTGTAGAACTAAACTGCCTGGATTCAAGTTGTGCCTCTGCCCCTTGCTAACTGGATGACTCTGGGCAAGTTCTGAATCTTTCTGTGACTCACTTTCTTTATACAGTGGAGAGAACAGCAATGCCTACTTCAGAGCACTGTTGGGAGGATTAAGAGTTAATATGCATCAAATACTCAACACATGTGTTCAATAAATATTAGTTTTTATTATTATGACTTAGTCTCTGGCATTCCGCACCAGTCCCAAGATCCCACTTGAAAAGCAGTAGATGACACGGCAGAGATAAGCTTGCCAGGGAAAAACCTGAAAAATTATTCTTATTTCAGGATATCATTTTTGTTGTATTGGCAAGAATGTTTCAGCAGAGACTTGTATTATGACCACTCAATTACAAATGAAACCTGTTTCCCTTTTTCACCAAGCTGGCTAAAGATTCTTGCTGTATGAAATGCTGACTAATACAAATGACGATACACAGGGATTGGGCCCTGCGGTTTTTTGTATTAATACTCTCCGTACTCCCTCTTTTTAACAAGTGGACAAATACTACATTTCAACATTGGCGACACTATCCATGTCCTCTAGGGCAGCTACTTTGCCAGCTCCATTAGGGAAGTCTGAAAGGCTGTGGGGAATGTTAACAGGGTTCAAACGCGGGCCTTTTGTGGCAGGCTCTTAGTTGGAATGTGGTATAACAAGAACCTTCTGAAGCTCGCCCAAGTTAAACAGAGGATTTGTCACACTCACGGCAAGGACATAAAACTGGTGTATGATGGTGCCCCTGGTTTTGCTGCAGTGCAAGACCCTAGCCCAACCGTTAGAGTTAGGGCCCAAGGGCTCTGCAATGGGGGTGGCTGCTCTAGTGAGTTTCCTTTTAACCAAATAGCCTTAGAAGCCAGAATTCTTTGTTGTGTGCAAGAAACAGTCACCAGCTGTTTTCTGTTTCCACTGAGGGCAGAACAGGAGGAAATAAAATGGATCAAACAGAACAGAGAGGATTTAGCTTAAATATAAGACAAAACATCCCGATAGTGAGGATTATTAAACAGTCATGAGAGTTATGTGAGGAAGTGTAGAATCTCTGTCCTGAATATCTTTCTAAAAAACCCCAACATGGGCTGAGGAGAAGGCTCTGTCTGCATCAGCAGTACGAAAAGGGATACTCATTTACCAACCCCTGATTTTCTGAAATATTGGTGGAGAACGAAAGGGCCTCCATGCTGAAAAATGTACCACATTCTCCCTTAATCTTGGCCAGTGACCTTCTCTTTTAAAATGTAAATAGTGCCAAGGGATCACATGCACCAACCATTCCTACTGGTCGGAATTACCAGAATGGGTAAGCTCCTAGGGGCCAACCACGATGCTTCTCCAGGGAATGAAGGCTTAATGAACTCAGGAGAAAAATCCTGCATCCACCCTGGACTACAAGCCAAGGTGGGCTTTCTGGGTACCAGAAAGAAGGGCTGCTAGGAAGTCAGAAGGGATGAAAGGGAAGCAGGAAGGCTCCCAAATCCCTTATCATCTTCTTTACGGTTGCAGCAAAGGCTCCATCAACCCGCTGAGGAAAGCTGACAACACTCTGTTCTATCTCTGCCACCGTGTTATGAATTTCTAATGTGGGAATTAGAAAATTGGCAAGATTCCTTCTAGATGTATCATGCCCTGATCCCATGATGCTTCTATTGCCCAAAAAGCCACACACTCTATCTTCAAAAGGAGCTCAGAGTCCCAAAGGAGAGGAGCCCCAACATGGGCAAGGACACAGTGGGATCCTCAGGGATGCATGGTATCGAGCCACCATAGAAGAGGAGCTTTTATTAAGAAAATAAAGAGATTATGTATAATCTAATAACATAGCTGACATTTATGGAGCCAATAAAATATTCCAGATGCTTTTATATGTTATCTCATCTAACCCTCACAACAACCCTCTACTATCCCCCTGCTAGAGTTGAGGGGATGTCACACAAAGGGGTTGGGAGTCGTTCAGAGCCTCCCGGCTGGGAAGCGAAGGAGCTGGACACACACTCGCTAGCGTCCCTGGAGTGTGCCGCGTGAGTCTCTCTCTTCTCTGTCTTCAGTCTCTTCCCCCTCGGCTTTCCCTTCGCTCTTCTTTTCGAGCAAACTTGTGGGTAAGCCTGGATACATCAGGACTGGGAGGAACCGAAGGAGTCCTAAGAACGACAGCAAAGAATGACAGGCTTAGACCGGGCCAGTTCGGGAATGGGGGGGGGGGGGGAAGGCTGACTGCTTTGCCTTTCGATCACTTCCTCCTCTGGTAGCAGAAGAGTAAACCCAAAGGGACAGCACTCCTGCTGCCCCTCCTGTCTCCCACGGCCACAGCCAGTGCCCCTCTTCCTGCCGAGCAGGGCGAAGCCTCAGAACCCTTGTTAGCGCAGCACTCTAGGCGGCCGGTGGCACTAGCGATCCAGCAATCAACGTGAAACCCCTTTGCCACTCCCGTCCTTACACGCAACCTGTCTTCTTCTTCTTTTTTTTTTTTTTTTTTTTGGAGACAGGGTCTGGCTCTGCCGCCCAGGCTGGAGTACAGTGGCGTCATCACAGCTCACCGCAGCCTCAAACTCCTGGCCTCAGCGGTCCTCCCGCCTCGGCCTCCCAGAGTGCTAGGATTGCAGGCGTGACCACCTCGCCCGGCCCTGTTTTCTTTTAAGACATCTCAGACCCGTTTCTAGCTCGGGCATAACACTCATCACAGCAGAACTGCCCAATTAGTAAATCGTGATGTTGATGACGACAGCAAAGGTGTGGCCAGCTGGTCGCACCAGCCCTGCTGTGCCGCCACCGCGTTAACCCGCAGTGCTCCTCTGACAGTGCTCAGAGCGCCGCATTTTGCTGCCTGGGCCGATTAAGGGTAGAAGTGGGAGCAGACACCTGTGTAGAGCGAAGAACGTGCTGGAGCGGGAGAGGGGAGCCTGGCCTCGAGCCGCTGTCGGGAGTGGAGGGTCTGTGAGGGCTGCACCGGCCCTACTCCAGTCCCACAAACCAGCCTGCGGATCTTGTCACCATCAGGAGGCAGAATGTCTGGAACCCCACTCTAGGAGCTCTCTGCACCTTCCGAGCCAGTGTTCCCTTCTACAGGACACTGGGCACCGTGACGCTAAGCTTGGCTTTCTGGCCTCCACCTACCTCCCCAGAGGCCCAGAGGCCAGCCCCTGGGAAATGTCTGACTCAAAAGGACTTGAAGTGACAGGGGTAATTCTGGGCAGTGAGGGGGAACTGTTTCCGAAGAAGGAAGAGCCTAAGGGCTAGAATGCAGAAGACAGAGGAAGGGGTGCTGTGACCAGGGCTCGACCCCTTTCTCTGTCCTCCCCGAGGAAAACTGAAGAGCCCTGGGAACTGCTGGTGTTTCTCAGGGGGACAAAGCAGCACCTTTGTGCTCGTTCCCCTGACGGCCGACTATTGCCCCTCAGGGAAAGATGTTAATAAAGCAATTGTGGGAGGGTTTGAGTTTTAATTTTTGATTTTTTTAAAGTGGCTACCTGGCTATGTATTTATTCCAAGCTCACCTTCTCACATAAAGTCCAGAATGGTAGTGATAGAGTTTTTCAGGCAAAGACAAGACATTTCTTTTCGCTGTTAGAATATGATTTAAATAAAAATGCAGAAAAAGGTGGTGATGTGGGAAGAGAGCCATTGCCGTGACTCCAGCAAGAGGCTTACAATGGGAAAGCGAGACATGGGCAGGAGCCCACAAAAAGGCCAAGAAACATAACAAAGGAAGAACAGAGAGGAGGGTTGTGCAGAAGGTCCGAAGGCTAGGATCCACCCTGTTTCTTCCTTCTCCTTTTTCTCCCCTTTGGCAAGGTTGAACCCAAAAGAATTTGGTGGATAAAGTGGTCAGACACTATCATTCTAGCTAATAAATGGAACTTGGTGTTCCATCTTCATCATCTATGTTCAAGCACCCACTTGCTACCACAGCCCACACTTTCTTCCATGATGGTGGCTCTTAAGTGGACAAAGGGACAGACTGGGGAGTCTGGGGACAGGCAATAAAAGCTGAGTTTCTGAAGTTTACACAGGGGGCTTTTACATCCTACCCAGATTGAACAAAGATGTTGAATTTTCCACTGTTAATTTCTTAACCTATCTAAAACAAACAATTAATTAGAAAGAAAACCTGAATAAACAAAAATTTCTTTTAGATCAGTCCATTAAAGAGCATTTAATAGCTACACAGCAACAAACTGATAATCACTAAAAGGAAGGATAAGAAAAAGACCCCCAAAGGGAGAGGGTAAGGAGGAGAGTCTAGATAAATAGCCGTATTTCCTGCAAACAAGTATGCAAACAAAATAGACCCGGCAAAAGGCACTGCAGAAAAAGAGAAGGAAGCTAAACAATGGCTTTATTGATTTAGGACATGTGGATTTCATTAGGGAAGCCAAATACATAAAAATGGGTTGTGATATCTGAAACGAGGCAGAGAGCAAAATTAGGTCACAGGGTTCCTCGGACAAAAGGAATGATGAATCTTTATTAGGTAATTGGACACTGGAGTAGGAGGAAAAACTAACTCGTTTCTCCCCCAACCCCCCTTCCGATAAATTTTAAGCCTTTAAAGGTAAATCTACATGCTGAACTGAAATGGCAAATCCCAGGGACCCACTCTATTTGACACAGCATCTGCACTGCCAAAGAATCCCTGAGCCAGAAACCAGAGATTCCGAGGGAAAAACACTCATGCTGATATGGAAATAAATAGTATAGAGATCAAAGCAATGCATGTAAGATATCCCAATGGCCTCAACACAAAGCTTCAGCTGAATTTGAAAGTAATAAAGTAGCAATAATAATATTTTTTCACTTAAGACATTTTCCTCTTAAGAGCTCATAACCCATGGTAGCTTATATAAAAGCTGATATGCTATTCATGTGGGAACTTCATTTTAAAAATAATCATCACAGAGGCAAAAATCACTGAATTGTTCTAGAGAGAAAACTTTCACTTCAACAAATACATAGAAAGTGTGATGGGGATGCTTTTGCATAAACCTCTTAATTCAATTTTGACCCTTTGGTTTGACATGCCAAGTCAAGACAAAAATGTTTTAGTTAAGAGAAATGGGTCTTTTAAATGCTTATAGCTTTCCTTCTGTCCTCTTACGTCTCTGCATTTCTTTTTCTAGAATTTTCTTATTCTTATCTTGCGATCTAGCCACCTCTTCCTACTTCCCACCAAGAATATGATCCCATAAACTGGCCCTTCCCTGATACACTTGCACATCTGGGCGCCCCAGGACCCCGTTCTCCTAAGACTAGCCCAGGGGAGAGCTACTCATGTCAACCAACCTCAGGAAGGAGTTACAGGCTTAGCAATTTATCCCGATCAGATAATAGTTACACTTAAATGGTTGCCTTAGAGACATTTCAATACACAGTGTTATTAATTGAGCCAAATAACTATGGAAGAATTTACTAAGCAAAAAATGTAATAGCTTTTTATATCACAGAGGAGTAAATGAATTTTTAGAACACCCGATTTATGCAAGGTATCCTGCTAAACTCTTTAAACTGACACAGACAAATACAATGCTTAACCAACCTGTCTCTAAGGCTTGAAGACTTAATGAAGGAAGGAAATTAAGCAACTGTAACACATGGCTGGTATGTAGCGTAAGGCAGGCACACAGAGACCAGGGTGTGGAAGGCTTCTCCTCTGGGTGAAGGGACAGGGGAAAGATGCACAAAGCAGTGCCTTTGTCTGTGTTTTGATGAAGGGTTCAACAGGTGTGTTAGGGATGATAAGCGCAGATAAAAAAGCTTAAGCAACATGTGAAGGGTCCTACCATGAGGCTTGTTCCCTTAGACAGTCCTCAGGGGTGCAGCAGTGACTGGAGGTCTTGTCTGGAGTGTAGACAAGGAGAGAGGGCTCCCGGCATCAAGCTTCCAACTCGCAGCCACCCTCACGGCCAGTGTCATCCAGCCTGGGAACCCATCTGCCTCCTAAGGGAGGTAATGTCTAGAGATGTGTGGGAACAGAAAGGGCTGGAAAAATGTGGCATTCCATGTGGCAGGCCCCAGATGCCAAGCCAAGGAGTTTGAACTTAATTCTGAGGGTGTGAGGGAGCCTCAGAAAGCGCGGTAATAACCTTTTCAGACTCACACGTGTGCAAGTGTGTGTGACTGTGTGTGTGTGTGGTGTCTGTGTACCTAGGGGTGAGTGCAAGGGTATGTGTGTGAGTGTATATGTGTATGTGGATCTGTGTGGGTGTGTATAAGTGTATGTGTCTATATGTGAGCCCATACGTGTAGATTTGTGGGTGTGTTTGTGTGTGTGCAGGTATATGAGTGTTATGTGTTTGAGAGTATGTGTTAATGTGTGAGTATTATATGCCTGGGTATGTGCATGTGTGTGTGCGTGTGAATGGGGATGGCTTAGTTCGTTCAGGATGCTGTAGCAAAATACCTCAGACTGGATAATTTATAAACAACAGAAACGTATTGCTCACAGTTCTGAAGGCTGGGAAGGCCAAGATGAAGGGAACAGCAAATTTAGTGTCTGGTGAGGGCTCATTCCTCATAGGTGGCACCTTCTATATGTCCTCACATGGCAGAAGGGGAAGGGGCAACAAGCTCCCTCATGCCTCTTTCACAAGGGCACTAATAAAAGCCTTCACGACCTAAACACTGCCCAAAGGCCCACCTCTTACTACTATCGCACTGGGGATTAGGTGTTAACATATGAACTTGGGGGGCACACGCACTCAGACCGCAGTGGGGGGAGGTGCTGACAGTGATGGGCGAGTCGGGGTGCAGGGAGAGCTGAGCTTCATGGAGCGGGGACTGAATGGGCTCTGATAGCAGACAAGAGTTCACCCGATTCTGGACATATCCCAGCCTTGGGAGTGAGGGCTGCCGCCCTGAGGGCCTCTGTGCCCAACCAGGAGCCCAGCTTGTGGCACTGACCGGATCTGACATCACCTGCCCATCACTGAAGGCTGCCCTTCACCCCTGCGTGCTTCCTCCCCTAGGAAATGCAGGTCTTCCTCCTCTCTTCCCCGTGCCCTAGTTTAAAATGCACACACACACACACACGCACGTCTGCATGTGTATGAGTGTGTGTATGTACATTCGTGCATATATAATTTTGAAAACAAGGAACAATGAAGAGATACGTGATAGGGTTTTCTCTGAATCCTGCTCTTCAACCTGTCATTTATTTGCAATGGGACCTTGGACAAGTTATGTAACCAATTTCTTCATTCTGCAAATGTTGGCTAAGAGCCCAATATATGCCAGCACTGTGTTGCTTCCTGCTAGGGCTGCTCTTAGGAACAAAACAGAGGAGGAGCTCACTGTCTAGCAGGGGAGCTAGACACTGCGACAAATCAGACCAACTGGCCACTACATTGAGATCAAAGGACAGAATGCTCTGAGACAGTGCGTCTGGGGGCCTTGACTCCACCAGGGGGAGTTGGAGGAAGTGTCCTCCTCTGTTCCTCGGGGGCATTGGCCCTGACCTGATGGGGATGCTGTGAAGACCACACCTGATTATGTGAGCCCCAGCGTCTGATAAACAGTGGTGAAGACTGTGGTGGCCCAGCCCCAGGGCACCTCAGGAGCACCTCACACAATCGGTCAGGGGCACAAGCCCTTGAACCGGGAGCCAAGCCAGGGGGGACCTGCTGTACCCCTAGCACAAGGAGAACAGGGGCACCACTATGGGGCTCCTGCCTTCCTGGCTGGACCCAACTCCAGTCTCTCTTTTCCACCAACACACACCACCATCTTGAAACCGAAAGGTGAAATGTGTGTGACAGAATCAGAGCCACACAGACTTTTCCAAATTATAAGTGTCATCTCTTAGGTCATTCCCCAATTTGAAGTCTCCCTTGCTTCTGAAGTGTTCAAAGTAGTTGAACACAACTTTTCCATTACCTGGCAACTCCTGGTGAGAAGTAGACATTCTGTGTTCACTGAACCGTTGGCCTATTGAAGAGAAATTTTAGTGGGTTTCTAAAAAAATGTGGTAAAATATACATAAATAAAATTTACCATTTTAGCCATTTTAAGTGCACAGTTCAGTGGCATTAAATACATTCACATGTTGTGCAACCATCACCACCACCCATCTCCAGAACTCTTTTCATAGCACAAAATGAGACTTTGTACCCATTAAACAACTTCCCATTCCCCTCCCCCAGCCCCTGGCAGCTGCCATTCTGCTTTCTGTCTCTATGAATTTGACTACTCTAGGGAACTCATATGAGTGGGGTCATATAGTATTGTCCTTTGGTGTCTGGCATATTTTACTTAGCATAATGTCCTAGTGGTTTTTCGAAGTTATTACGCTTCCACATATGTATGAACCTGGGAAGCAGGTTAAATACACATCTGGCTAGAGAGTTATCACAGCATAGAATGGCGAGAGTCACGGTAGAGCCAGGCTGCTCAGGGTTGAAGGCTGGGTCCAGCATCATGAGCTGTGTGATAGGGGGCAAGTCACTTCAACTCTGTGACTGGGCTTCCTCACATGCAAAATGGAAATAATGACAGTACATATTCATGGGGCTTTTTTGAGGATCAAATAAATTAATATATGTAAAACACTGCAATACTTGGCACAAAGTTGACACTGGAGAACTATTAATAAAATTTAAAATAAAAGACACACATGAACATAGCTCTAAATATAAAATTATACAATTTATATCCTCACAAAATACTTAAATATTTTTGAAGTGATTATTATAAAGAAACCAAAAAATATCTACTCTCAAAAAGAATATCTTGTATTCATTTGGAAATTAAACATGAATTTTCTATTGGAAACACAGAAAGAATTTTTTTTAAATATGACAGCCTTCAATCTTAAGAAAAGATAAGCTCTAAAAGGATTCTGAAAAGGTTTACAAAAAATACGCCCCAAACCTCCATTTGACAGACTGCAACCAGAAGAGTGGGTAAAACAGGTCCCTTTCTAGAAGAGAAAAGTAAAACATAAAACACTCTGCGATGAAGCAAAATATTGCACAATTGGTAATGTTCAGAGGTTGAAATTTGGAGATACTATATAAGCAATGAACTCCAAAAGAGAAAAACAATTCTCTATTATTGTGTATTTATGGAAGAAATTTCCCCATTATTGAAGAAAGAGACGGCTGTTTATCTTAGAAAACCCATTTTATGGATTCTAAAAAGTCAAAAAGATCATTTTTGAGTGTAGATTTTGCAAACACAATTCCTTGTCCACATATTAACTTTCTCCCTCCGGTCAGAGGCCATCACTGCCGCTTCATGGCTTTACTTTGCAGCTACGTCTCCCAAGGACCTGTTGTTCTCCCACCGCCAACCCTCCCAAGGACTTCTGCAGTAAAGCTAGGCTGCCTCCAGGTAAGATCTACATTGTCCCTTGATTGGGTCACAGATTGGCTCCACCACCCCCCCGCCACACACACACACCACCTTTTATGAATTTGGCATGCAATAAGCTTTGAGTTAGACCAAAATTGAAGGAGCCCAGTGTATGTACTGGGGATCTGTTGAGAGAGTCATTTGTGTCAGGGCATGGGTTTAGGAGTCTGACAACTTGGAGTCAAATCCCTGCTCTTTGTCCTAGGTCACAAACCAAGTAGTTCTTCACCTCTAGCAGGATTGTAAGGACAAAGGATTCAATTGCTTTGACCCTACAGAGGCTGTTTCAAAAATACAGCTTTGTTTTTAGAGAGAATAGTCATAATTCTCTCTTATCTTAAGCTTTTACTTGGCTTTTTTTGTGCTGTGCTGGCCTGATTAGAGTCTGTTGTCTTAAAGGGTTTTTCTGAAATGTTTACTCAGGAAGCTCGTGGAATGCGCTATGACAAGTAAAGCCTATGTTTCCATTATTTACTGAGACTCTTTGTTTTCATGTATCAAATATCTCATGCCTTACCCAAATACTTTATTTGCCAATAAAGAACCAAGACTTTAACCACAGGGAAAGGGAAGGGGAACCAATGGAAATTAGCAAAATCCCAGTAAGAAAATATTTCATTAACTCTATTTTAAAAAGTAGGTTTTCGAGGGTACTAGAAAATTCCCCTAAAGTTGTTTCACTGGAAAGAAAACACAGTGTGTGTCACAGCATGGAAACAAGCAAGGGTGAGAGAACAGCGGTTGTTTGATCATCCCAATCAAGGGGATATTTGTCTGAGGTAAACAGTTCTCAGAAATAGCAATAGTTTCACGAATTTGATTTTTTAAATGGTTTTGGCATCCTCCAAGTCTACACTCTTTAGGACTATGAAAGCCAGTGTAAGTCAGCAGGTGATCTTGGGACTTGAAAGCATTAACATGAGACCCAAAGTGGTGATGACTTTTCTACCAGGGAGTAACTTAGAGATAATTATGTCTAATTTGTAGGGATTGAAAAATGAAAACAAAACAGAATTAAATATCTGACAATAATAGCATGTAAGTTGATTGAGAGGTAATTGGAAATAGAGCATAAGGACATATTTAGATTATTCAGAAGGATAAAATGTTGATTAACATATTCTCTTGATTAAAGAGAATCAAGATGCTAAGAGTTGTATCTTTAAAAACACTAATAAATGGATAAACTTCTAGTAAAACTGATCAAGAAAAAAGAGAGAAGGTAAACAGTATTAGGACTGAGATAAAAAGAGGACAAAGCCACAGATGTAGCAGAGATTATAAAGATAAAAAATAATATTATAAATAAGTTTATAAAAATAAATTTGAAACTTAGATTAAATGGAAAAATTCCTAGAAAAATATAAATTGCCAAAAATGACTCAAGCAATAATAGAAAATATGAATGGCTTGATAAATATTAACAAAATATAAACCAATAGATTAAAATCTTCCTACAATAAACTCCAAGCCTAGATGGTTCTACAGGTGAGTTCTCCCAAAATTCAGGAACAGATAATTTCAATCTTACCAAATTCTTCCAGAAAGTAGAAAAAGAGGAAACCTTACCTCATTTTACAAAATTTGTATAATTTTTTTCCAACACCAGGAAAAAAAAAATTATGCATGAAAATAGAAGCAAAAACCCTAAACAAAATACTGACAAACTGAATTCTGTATAACATAATCCTATATGGTATATATTACATCATAATCAAGTAGGGTCTATTCTAGGAATGCAAAGTTCGTTCGAACTCAGAAAAAAATTTATTAATGCAATTGATATTGAAATACTATATAATATATTATTATATAATATAATATAATTGAATTGAATTGAAATTCAAAAGGCAATAGACTAAGAATAGAAGAAAACTTCCTTAATTTAATAAAAGGTATCCATAAAAAACAACAGCAAATATCTTATTTAATGTTGAAATGTTAAAAGTTATTCCTTTTGAAATCAGGAACAATTCAAATGATATTCATTTTCATTTCTATTCAATACTGCTCTAAAGGTCTTAGTCATCCTAAGTAAGCAAGAAAAAGAAGTAAAAGATACAAGGATTGGAAAGAAAGAAACAAAATTGTTACTATATGCAAATCATATGATTTTATGCCTAGAAAACCTGAAAAAAATTACAAATTGTTAACATTAGAGTTTCTAGAAAGGTTACTAGATACCATCCCAATTTGAAAGTCAATTGTATTCTCTAAACCAATAACAAACATTTAGAGTTGTAAATTTTTTTAAAAATACCATTTATAATATCAAGAAATATATATAATACTTGGGCATAAATCCAAAAAATATGTACAATATCTTTCAGCAAAAATATTCTATAGATATCAGTTAAAAGAATTTTTAAAAGACATAAATAAAAGGAGGGACATATTAACTTTGCATATCAGAAGGCTCAATTTTGCAAAGGTGTCAGTTCTTACAAAATTGACTTAGTGTTAAAAAAAAAACTTCAAACAAGTTAAATTTAATAGTTTATCTGAGCAAAGAATGATGCATGAATCAGGCAGCCCTCAGAACCAGAAAAGGTTCAGAGAGCTCCACCCAGGAGCATGAGCAGAGAGCTTTCATAAGCTGAATAGGAAAGCAAAGTAGGGAAATCATCTGATTTGCTACAGCTAGGCATGTGCCTTATTTGGGCACGGTCTGATCAGTTGACTGCCTGTGATTGGCTGAAACTCGGCTATTTGTTACAAAAAAATATACTCCTAAATTAGGTTTGGGTTTGTTTACATACAAAGTAAGGTTGTAGTTTGTTACATACTAAATAAACTTGCAGTTTGTTACACAGGAACTCAAGGGACAGAGACAACCTCAGGCTAATTGGCCTCCTGCCTATTTAATTTAACAATAGATTCAATGATTCTCCAATCAAAATCCCCAAATGATTGTTCTTGGAAATTGACAAACTAATTATGAGTTTTATAGCAAAGAGCAAAGAGCTTAGGGTCATTAAAACAATCTTGAAGAAGACAAAGAAGGTAAAAGAGATTTCCCCAATGAGACATCAAGGCTTACTACAATGCTATAGTAATTAAGAGGGTGTGGTCTATCTTAATAGGATAGACAAACAGACCAATGGGACAAACTGAAGAGCCCAGACTCAGACCCATGCACATGTGAAACCTTGATATTTATTAGAAGTGTCATTGCAGAGGAGAAGTTGGACTATTCACAGATAGTGTGAAACTCCTAGATAGCTCTGTAAGAAATTATGTTGGCTCTCTAGCTCATAACTTACTCAAAAATTAATTCCTGATGGATCAAGGATTTAAATGGGGAAAGCAAAAATTTTTAACTTTTGAAAGAATATCCCTATTCTTAGGAAATATACTCTGAAGTATTCAGGGGTAAAGGCCATGATTTATTTACCTTACCTTTGAATGTTTCAAGACAGAAAGAGAGAAAAACGTGAAGAAGAGAACGCAAAAGGAAATGGCGGCTAAAATGGAAACAATCTGGGAGTCTGGGAATAGGGTATACTGGTCCTTTGTACTATTTTTATCTTTTCAACTTACCTAGTAGCTTGAGACTATTTAAAAATAAAAAGGTCTTTTCACAAAAAACTTTAAGAAGAAAAATAAGAGAACATCTTTTGTCACCTCAGGGTATAGAAGCCATTCTTAACACATTGACTGCCACAATAGAAAAAAAAATTTTTTCCCTGGGGCCATGGTGTTTTATTAAGAAAATAGAATAAAAACTTCGAAAACAAAATGATCCTTTCTAATTTAATGAAAAATTTGTTATTTTTTATTGTTTTCTGTGAGTGAGTTATATGCAACTTAGAAAAATAGTTCTCACGGCTCCCAAGGTGAAGAGATGTGGGAGTTACATATGCTTCACGAGGCCTCGGGCTCAGAACTAGTGTGAGTTAAATACAACTCACTTGGTAGTTAATGTGTTAAACATAATTCAAAAGGTGACAATCATTAAAAAATTGACAAAATAAATTACATTAAAAAAATTTCTGTTCATTAAAAGATACCATAAAGACAGTGAAAAATACATGCCATCAACTGGGAGAAGATATTTGCCACACATAAAACTGACAAAGGATCAGGATCCTGAATATATAAAGAAATCAATGAATCCATAATATATATATCTTCCTATGTGCCAGCGTCTATTAAAAAAATAATAAATAACCTAGTGGGAAAATGGGCCAAAAAATGAATATTTCACTAAGGAAGAAAACCAAATATTAATAAACATTAAAAGACACACAGCTTATTTGTAATCAGAGAAATGCAAATTAAAACCTCAGTGATACATAATTTTAGACCCACATGACTGGCGAATATTAAAAATCTTGGCAATATCAAGTGTTCATCATAAAGACATGGAGCAACAGGATGTCTCTTATGCTGCGTGCAGTACAGTGGAATCTTCAGCGTCACCTGTTCAAGTTGACCCATCAATTCCACTCTTAGAAACTTTGAGACACAAGCAAAATTCTTGCACATGTAACCAGGAGACGAGCATAAAATTATTTATAACAGCAATTGTTCATAATAAGTACAAAGTCTGAAAACAACCTGAAATTTCCATCAAGAGTGAAATGAATAAATAGCAGTGGCATATTCATAGAATAGAATATCAAATATCTACATACAGAATATGAACCAGTTTTAATAATGTTGAGAGGGGAAAAAGGAAGACCCTGAAAAACGCAAGCAGTTATGGAAGGGTGAAATTTTGGAAAATGAGGAGTGAATTGGACAAGAAGGGGAAAGGTCATTTTCATTACAGTCAAGGAACAGCATGACCCATTTAGGAACTGCAAATACATACACCCCTTCCCCCGCCATGGCCTGTTTCCCTCATATGGAACTGCAATATACACAAAGTGACTTCTGGACACCTTTGTGTGAGCCATGAGAAATGCTGCATAAGTGACTTGCTTGTTGGGAGTAGTTGCAAAAGGAGAGAAGTAAGGTTAGAAAGCAAATAAAAGAGATAAAGCAGATAGAAGAGGAATAGAGAGATGTTTACAATTAACTCCTCTCTGGGTAGAGAAAATGAAATCCTGTGCTTATACCTACCCTCTCCGGTGGCACCTACAAGGGGAGAAGGAGCAAGGAGGAATATAAGGCATGATGGCATGTGGAGATTAGGAAGACAGAATGAAGACTCTGTTAACCTGGTTGTCGCAGAGGGATTTTAAAAGTTGATGACAACTAAATTAAGGTTGTCCCTGAGCTTCTTCTATCTCAAGCACTTAAGTTACTCTGTGTCTCTGAGATCACAATGGGAATTATCAATTGAGTTTTTATTAATAAAAGTCGGAGAATTTTTGTGTCCACAGAGAAAAGCTCTGCTTACCCAATCATTTACTGTAGCGGGGCTTAAAATTAGTATTCAATTTATTAAAGCTGTAAATTAAGAATGTCAGTTTTTATGAACATTTACATTCAGTTTGCAAATCTTATTTTTTAAATTTAGAAATATAGCAATTGTCCAAAAATAAGAAGACCTATTTTTATATTCCTTGATGAATGTTTAAGTTAACTCATAAGTTAAAAAACTAAATTCTTTTCTCTCAAATAACTGACAAAATTTTCTTAGATATTTTACACTCCAATTATGTGTTTAATACATCTGAATTGCTCAAATCTTTCAAATGCCTGTCAGGTAGATTTAACAAATTTAATAATTACATTCTTTCCTAGTATTCAACCTACTATTGTAACTCAAACTTTAAAATATAGTAATACCAATTATTTTCACCTCACATATCTTAAAATCAGATAAAGCATACTCAAAGTAGCATAGTAATGACAAAATTTATTACATTCATATGATCCCTACAAATACATATCTTACATAACAATATCAATATTACATTGATCTTTTTATACTGGATTTACAAATTTGTTCAGTGAAGTATAGCAGTAGCACCTCTGGCTGGCCACAGCAACTGGAGTGAGTCCATTGAGAGATCTTGCCCTTGGACTGGCCACTACTGACCAGACAATGCTATCCTAGCCATATGCCAACAAGCTGAGTCCTGGCTTACACTTAGGTTCTGTCTTCTTACCCAATCATTTACTGAAATACTTTCATAACATTTTTCTGCATACCCCACTCCCCTCCAACTCCCTGCCCCACCCAGATTGCAACATTTTTATGTCTTTTCATTCGTGAAATTCTGTACCCTTTAATATTTTATTTTGTCATTTGTTTAATCATTTCTATAATCATTTATTTACATAAGACTAACCCAGAGGGAGGAATTAACGCTCTGAAACATAAATTCAGAAAGGCATTTGATGCTTGGCTAGAAGATGAGCCAGAGATAAAAATGATTCTTAGAATATGAAGTATCTAAAATAAAGAAAAAATAATTTACAAACATCTTGAAACTATAGGTGGGGGAGTTTCCAGTTGTTTCTGACAAGCAGGGGTTGGTAGATAAAAAACACTTCAGTGCCTGTTATTACTAGCTTAAGATGTGTAAATGTCCCTCCTTGCTTCTATCTAATGTAGACCTCACCAGGCGAGGACACAGATGCTGCTACAGTAACAGCAATAATCTAAATGTAATTAGTTATTGCCCCTACCTGCTAGTGCAAGACCCTGGGCACCTCTAAGTTCCACCCAAATATTTCCTGGGGTCCTCCACAAATGTCTCACGTGTTTTCATAAACAAAATCACTCGTGCAGCTGAGGCAATATTAGTTTTCATTGAAGTATCTTTCAGTGACCTGCCTCTGGCGTACTCAAGACCCTGGGATGACATGGGTGTCACTCTGCAAGAGGACTCCAAACTGGAATCCTGCTGGTATAGAGTTTGAGGAAATAGTTTGGGGAAATGGTTCTTTTAGCTTTTCTTTTAGCTTTTAGCTTTGGAGGGATCCAGCCAAGACGAGACCTAAACAGGGAAGGGACTGGGAAGGGAAATACACAAAAGAAAAAAAAAATGCACGCTATGACAAGCGCTAGTATCCACACAACTAGATGACTCCTTATGGCGGAGGGTGGTAAGAGCGCTTGAAGAGGAGTGAAAGTTAAATTAGAGTTTCTCAGCCGTTGCCAAGACAGTAAATAATGGAGAGGAAGGAGGAAGGATTGTACAGTGGAGAAAGATAAGAACTTTCCTCTTAACTTCCTTCACGCGCTTCGACATGCCTTCACACAAACCTCACCTCAACGTTTTGAGAAGGAAATTTATTTTCGGTTCTTCAGCTGACATCTCTTTTCTCTGTGTTTACTCTGCAAACTTTGCAGCCCTAAGATAAAGTCAAAACAATGAAATTCTGTTTATTAGTCCTGCTACAATTATTAAACTCCATTTTCTCTTTTGGGAAATGTGAGTTTTATTGGGATTAGAAGATTGTCCCCAGAAGTGTTTTCACAGTGATGCTGGAGGATGCATCATTCCTAACAGAAACAAATGGAAGCAAATGTCCACCTGTGTGTGAACCAGCTATATGAAGCTCTGTATAGATGATGAAGTCATTTCAGATGGTCCATTTGTTCACTCATTCAACAAATATTTTCTGAAGATCACTGTGTGTCAGACACTATTCTAGTTTCTTCAGAGTAAATACAGCTGGCAAAATGTTCTGCCCTCCTTGAGCTTACGTTCTAGTGGGGCAGGGGAGGGGTGGTGGAGAAACAGTAAACAAAGTAAGTAAGGAAAATATATTGTCTTTTAGATGTTGAGAAACACTATGGATAAAAATAAAGCAATGAAGGGGAATAGACAGGCCAAGGGGGGGGTGCCATTTAGAATAGGGAGATGAGGGAAGGCAAGCAACATTTGAGTAAAAACTTGGAGGAGGTAAGAGAGGGGGCCACATGAATATCAAGGTAAACTGCATTCCAGGCATATGGAACAGCAGCTGCAAAGGCTCTGAGGCAGCAGCAAGCCTGATGCATCCAAGGGACAGAAAGGAGGCTGGTCAGATGGGAGAGGAAAGAATGGGGGCAGAGACGTGAACTAGAGTGTGGCGGGGCCAGGTCATGCAGAGGTTGCTATAAACACGTGGCCTTTCATTCTGAGTGACGTGGGAGGTCACTGGAAGACTTTGAGCAGATGAGGGATATGATCTGATTTATGTTTTGCAGGATGCCTCTGGCTCCTTTGTCAAGAATGAATAGAAGGCCGAGAAGAGCAGAAGAAGGGAGACCCGGTAGGAGGCTGTTAGAATAACCCACCCGAGAAACAATGAGTCGCGGTGGTAACAATGGAGGTGACACGGTGTGACAAGGTTCTGGGTACATTTTGAAGGTAGAGTACATGGAATTTGCTGACACATTGGCTGTGAGATATGAGGGAAAAAAAGAGGAAGACAATCAATTCCAAGGTTTTTGGCCTAAGCAACTGGGAAGATGGGACAGCCATTAACTAAGATGGGAATTCTGCCAGAGGAGCAGGTTCTACTAAGCTTAAGTACAGTGCCGTGTTTGGACGTTCAAGACATTTGAATATCAGTCATTTCATGTGGGTTAACCTAACATAAATGTATGTGTGTTGACATAGAAAGATACCATAGAAATATTTTTGAATAGGAAAAGGAGGCTGCAGAATTGCAAAAATCACATGATTCTATTTGTGAAAAATTGAGAGTATGTGTGGCACCCTGAGACTTGCAATGGGGTATTTGGCTTGATGCATTCAAGAGCCTTAAAATTCCAGAGCCTTTGGGACCCTCTGGGATTGCAGAAGTAGCCTCCTGCCTGCTAAGACTAACATTGCTCCCTTGCTTGAAGACGCTACAGAATACTCTAACTTAAAAACAACATGTAAGCATCCCAGGATGTATCCTGGCCTGCCCTCCTGGACATCACACCAGTAATTAGGATGAGGTCACATAAACCAGCATGGGAAGTGTAGCCTGAGAAGGCAGGAAAGGATCTCTGTGCCAAAGCAGCTTCAGGACCAGTCAACTTGTGCTAGCAGGAGCTGGGAGGCTATGCCCAGGGCTGGATCCTGAGGTGCTAGACCAAGGAAGACTAAATATAAACTTGGACAAGGGAGGGAGGGTTTTCTGATATGGGAGCACGCTTGTGATTCAAAATTCAACACACTTGCCAGGACCCCAGCAGATGATGCTAATATGCTGCTAGGAAGGCTCTTGGTCTCTTGAAGATGTATTTACAATAAGTGCAGGAAAAATGCTAGAGCTGCTGTGGCAGATGGTAAAGGGGAAAAGGGGCTTGTAGAAGTGAGCATGCCAGAATGCGCCGACCACATGCTGTTGAAAAACCTATTCACCTGAGCAGTGAGGACAGGGCGGGTCAGAAGGGATTGAGTCTCATCTCAAAGCTCAGTGGCAGCTGTCCTCTATAGGCTGGGGCTGGCAGCAAGAAATGCTGTCACATAATTGGGCTCCTCATGGCAATGGGGTTAATAGGATACTGAAATAACAGAGGCAAGTTGGTGATGCTTACCCATCAGAAGCAAGGTGGGTGCAATTCTTGTAAATAAGAATCCAGGAGGCCTAGAGACCTAGAGAGAGCTATGGCGATGAATAGTGGGACCTGGCTGCAGAGGGGCAAGAGAGATGGATGGCTGATAAGGATATTGCTCAAACTGCACAACAAAAATTTATCAAGGGCGTATGATCAGGAAGCAGATCATATCCAGGTCTGATCCAGACGCGTTGACTGGTGGAAAGACCAGGTCCTCATGAAGAAGGACCCTACAGCCACCATGGCAAGTGATTATGGTAATGATGATTTCCCCAGTTCTTTTATTTAGGCAGCTATAAGCTGGGAAAGAGAAAAACCCAGACATTTCAAGAGCTGTTTTACAAAGGGTCCAAGTTGGCATTCATTACCAAGGTCCAAAATGTTGTCATGGCCCCTTATTACAGTAGAAGCATGAGAACCAGGTAATACATGGATTCCCAGCTGAGATTCAGCTCACAGTAAATCTATTGAGTCCATAGACCCACTCAGTAGTCATTTCCTGGGTCCCTAAATATATAATTGAAAAGGACATTCTGGGTAGTTGGCAGAATACCAACATTAGTTCTTTGGCATATGCAGTAAGAACTATTGTAGTAAGGAAAGCAAATGGAAGTCTCTGAAACTGCCTTCTAACCCTGCTCCACCCCTGGCCAAGACAGTAAATAAAAAACCAGTATCTTGGGAGAAATGGTAGAGATGACCATCTCCCTTAAAGACCTCATGGATGCAGGAGTGGTGGTCTCCAGCATACTTCCATTCCATTTATTAGTCTGGCCCTACAAAAACCGGATAGATCCTGGAGAATAACAGTAAACTACCACAAACTCAACCAAGTAGTAGCCCTCAGTAACGTTGCTAGGCCATATGTGTTATCTTCGTTAGAGACAATTAACAAAGACATGGGCACGCGGTATGCAGTCATTCATCTGGAGAATGAGTTCTTTTCTATCCCCACCAAGAAGGAGGATCAGAAGCAGCTCACAGTCACATGGGACTGACAACAGTATCTATTTACAGATTTACCCCAGGGTTCTCAAACTCTCCTTTCCTCTCTTACAGTCCAAAGTGACCTGGAACATCTGAACATTCTGTAGAACATCACACTGCAGATATCGACTACATCAGTGATACCAAGAGCAAGATGAGCAAGAAGTGGCTGGTGTGTTGGAGGCCTTGGTAAGACCCTTGCCTTCCGGAAAGAGAGAGAGAATAATTCTAAGAAGATTCATATGGACCCAGTAGTCCAGTGCCTGCCAAGGACATCTCCCCCAAAGTAAAGAAAATAAAATAATAATAATAATTTCGTTTTGCACCTCCCATCACTGTGAAGGAAGCATGACATCTAGTTGACATCTTTGGATGTTGGAAGCAGGGTATTCCATACTTTGGCATACTTCTCTGACTCATTTACTAGGTTAGGGGACATGGAAGACTGTCAGCTTTGAATGGGGTCCATGGGGGGAGAGGATGCTGCGACATTTCCAGGCTGCAGAGCAAACCACCCTGCTATTTGGGCCATAAGACTAGGCAGATCCTATGGTGCTGAAGGTACCTGTGGTGTGAAAAGATGCTGTGTGGAGTTTATGGCAAGCCCCAATAGGAGACTTACAAAGTAGACCTCTTAGGGTCCTGGAGCAAGGCTATGCCATCTGCAGCAGAGACTTTTACACCATTCAAAACCCAGCTTCTACTGTGCCACTGAGCCCTGGTAAAGACAGAGGCCAGACCATGAGACATCAAGTGGCCATGCAGCCAGAACTGCTCGTCATAATCTGAGTTCATAAGTCATAAATTTGGGCAGGCTCAGCAGCAACATGTCATAAGATGGAGGTGGCATGACAGGATCAGAGCACTTAAGCTGTGTGAAGAGGTGGCCAAAACCCGCATGACATCCAACAGTGCTGTACCTGCACCCTCCCTGAGCTTACCAATTTGGCCACAGTGAAGAGGGGTATCTATCCCTCATGACCAGCCAAAGGAAGAGGAAAAAGGCTGAGCATGGTTGAGCAACGGTTGTCTTCAGATGTGGGTACAAGCTAAAAATGGGGGCTGCTGCATCACACCCCCACTCAGAGATCATGCTGAAAGGTGGTGGTGGGAGAGACCCCCAGTGGGCAGAGCTTTAGGTAGCACACTTAGCCATCCACTATGAGGTCAAAATGTAGCTTGAGTTGAGATGACAAGTGGTCTCATGGGAGGTGGTAAGTGATGTGACTGGCCGGTTGGGTCTGTAAGAAGAAAGTCTGGAAGGTCACAGACAAGGAGGTCTAGAAGAGAGGCACGTGGATGGATACACGGAAGTGGGACTTGGTTTCTCATGTTAGTGCCCACCCAAGACATTCGCCACAGAAGACTCACTGAACAACCAAGGAGATGGAATGATTTGACCTGTTGACAACAGGCTGAGCCTCTGTCCTCAGCCACTCCAGTGTTGGCACAACGGGCTCATGAAGAAGACAGCTATGCGGACAGACATGGAGGCTACACTTGGGCCCAATCCTATGAGCTCTCACACACAAGGCAATTCTAGCCAGTGCTGTGGCCACCCTTCCAGCCCTCACTCATGTTGTTCCCAAGAGCGTGCCCTCATAAACCTCCCACACACAAATCTCTGCTATGGTTTGAATGTGTCCCCCAAAGTTCATGCATTGGAAACTTAATCCCCAATGCAACAGCATTGAGAGGTGGGATGCTGAAGAGGTGAATAGGTCACAAAGGCTCTACCCTCATGAATGGATTAATGTCACTATCACAGGAGTGAGTTCATTATTGTGATGGTGGTTTTGTTATAAAAGGGAGTTCAGCCCTCTCTTGCTTTCTTTATCATATGTGTGCATGTTCTCTTGCCCTTCTGCCTTCCACCATGGTATGATGCAACAAGAAGGCCCTCACCGGATGCCGGCCCCTTGATCTTATACTTCCCAGCCTCTGGAACTGTATGAAATAAGCCTCTGTTCTTTATAAACTACCCAGACCTGGGTACTCTGTTATAGCAGCACAAAACAGACTAAGACACCACCTCTGAGTCTTTTCCCAGAAAACCATGCCTGCAATACTATACTATTTCAATTTTGGAAGAAGATGGAGAAAGAGAAGCAAAGGCTTCTGCTTATTTCCTTGCCCTGTCTCTTTAGTCATTTCTCCTACAAAACTTACATCATCTTCTCCTCACCTACAGTTTGTTATGCCAAAATAAAAGCAAACACCAAAGACACTCCAGTCTCCCCAGAGCTTTGTCTTAGCTCTAGTATGTACACTATCTAGGTAGCAATGAGAAAAGTGGACACTCTCTTCTATGCACAGAGACCTTCTTAGGAAAATGGGAATAAAAGAGAACTTTGCTCTTGCCATTTCAATCTTGGGCTATGTAGCAAATATTTTTTATCCCCCACGAGGCTAAAATCACACCAATCCAGATAGCATACAGCTTATTACAACTCTGTTCCCACTGGGGTAACAGGAACAGCTAATATTGTTTTAAATATATTGAAGCCAGACTTTTTTGGTTATTATTTGTTAGTACAAGCCAACAAAACCAACTAGCCCCTTTTTTTTTTTATCCTCCAGAATAATTGGAAGGTGTGTTGGGTGGGGTTTTTTTGGGGGGGGTCAAAATCTCAAATGACTCATTTGGTGGGAACAAATTCACATGTCAGCATGTGGTCTGACCAATATGCCCTATCATAGAAAAAAACCCATACCATTTTCAAATTAAGGTATATTCAGCAGTTATACATTCTTGTTTTAATTTAAAAAAATATTGACCAGCAGCTAGCCGAATAAGAAAAGAGCATGTGCCTGAGATTGCCGTGATGGGAAGACTGATCATCCCATTGTTTGAGTCAGAATAATTTGGTCATAAGAAACAGAAAGTCATTTCGGTCAGCTTGAGTAAAAGGGACCTTATTGCAAGGAAAGAGGAGTATGTCATGAAACTTGAAATGCATACATAGGAAATCCCAATCTGCTGGCAACCACATACTTGCTTGCTCTGTCTCTTTTTCTTTCCCTTCCCCACCCCACCAGTGGCCTCTCACCTCTGCTTCCCTCTGTGCCTTTGCCCCCTCCTCTGGCTTCCCTTTGCAGACTGGCTCTCTCAGTTTACTCACCTGTCCTCACAGCCCCAAAAGGGCTGCTGTAGCCCAGTCTTCTAGCTGAAGACATCTCCATGGAATAACATAGTCTTTCTGCCCCTTAAGTCAAATTTTTGTGATTTCTATCTGAGTACTTCAGATTGAGTCAGATGGTCCTGATCTACCTGTTATAGAAATAGTTGTCCAACCCCAATCTTTAGCAAAGCCTATGGAGATACTTGTAAGTATGAGAGTTGGCCTTTTTCAGGCACCTCAAACATGTTTACCACATTTCTTGGATATACATTTGAACCTCTTAGCAAATTCCACCCCATTCCCTCTGGCAGATAGTGAGGTGAGAGACACACTAGCCATCTCGGTGAATCTGTACATCATGTTTGGTTCTATATGGAGGTGCCCAATAGAGATAGGATTAATAATCCCAAGATTCAACTGTGTATCATGTTTATTAAAAGTAAATGGGAAGCCAGGTGTGGTGGCTCACACCTGTAATGCTAGCACTCTGGGACGCCGAGGTGGGAGGATCCCTTGAGGTCCAGAGATCGAGACCAGCCTGAGCAAGAGTGAGACTTCATCTCTACTAAAAATAGAAAAAATTAGCCAGGTGTGATGGCATGCACCTGTAGTCCCAGCTACTCAGGGGCCTGAGGCAGGAGGATCGCTTTAGCCCAGGAATTTGAGGTTGCTGTGAGCTATAATGATGCCACTGCACTCTACCTGGGGGATAGAGTGAGACTCTGTCTCAAAAAAAAAAAAAGTAAATGGGAGAGAGGGTAATTACAGTAGTTTTCAATATATTAGTAGAAGCGTCATTTATTTTTAACCAAAAATATATTAATTAAAACATTCACATGATCCCTTTGACCTAGGAATTCCACTTCTAGGAAATAATCAAAACAATACACAAAACATTATAGAGAAAAGTGTTCATTATAGGTATGTAGAAATGGAAAAAAGTCCCATATGTATCACCAGGAATTTTGATGACAAATTTACGTTCCATGTATGTGGTTGGCTATCATGCAGCCTTTAAAAATTATCTTTTTGAAGACTATTTACTAGCATGGGAAAATGTTCATAATATGCTAAAAGCAAAAGGTAATACAAAATTATATGGATGCTCCTAATTTTATTTTAAATTATATGCATATAATGCATTTAAAGAAGATGAGAAGAAAATACATTAAAATTTTGTCAGTGGTTATTTCTGAATGCTGGGGATATGAGCAATTTTTATTTTTCTTCTTGATTGTTGATTTATTTTCCAAATTATGTAAGATGGATGTAAACTGTTTTTATAATATAGAATATGTTTAAAATATATATTCTAATGGCCTTCTTGCCTGAATTTTCTGATTAGTTGCTTCAGCCTTTCACCTCACCACAGTGAGTTTATTAGTGTAATTAAATGAACACTAAAGGAGAAGACAGAGAGAGAAGAAAAGATTACTGGACTACCATGAAACATAACCAAAGTCTCCTTTGATTTTTTAGCCCATCTTTTGATTTTGGGGGAAGGGCCCACAGAAGCCAGCAGTTTTGGTGGCACTGGCATCTGCCGTAGAAGTTTGTCATTCCTCAGTATGAACTACAAACGCCGCTGACCTCGTGTTTGTGATGGTCAATAGTCCGTTGTGCTTTTCTGCTTCTACTGATGCCTGGGATGGCTAATCAGGTTTATGAAAATGGCCACTTCCACGTTTTGTTTTTTTTTAATGAATGGTCAAGTGTATTATTACAGCCCAGTGTTGACAAGCATGGCAGAGACTAAAAATACAGTTCCTTTTCAAAATAAAATATTCAGCATTTTGACTGGCTGAAGATTTATTTGGCAGTAAATTCTTGGTTAAAATTCCCTGAGGTTTGTTTATATGGCTATTTTGGTTCTTTATTTTAAGTATATCAGCATTTTTCCACAGCCTCAAGCTATTCTCATCTCAGCATGTAGGAAATTAATAAGTAGCACAGAAGCTCATTACTTTAATTCCAGTTAAAATATAATTGGCTCAAGAAGCAAAGGTACTAACGCCATCCTTTCCGCCACACTGAAGGACCAATAAGGATGGCCACAAACTCAAACTCATCACGACAGTCAGGACCACAGGTCCGGGTGACCAAAGAGCTCAGCAGCGCTTGCCTCCCGATAATCTACAAGCACTACCTGTGAGTGTGGAATAAGGACCGCTTGGAATTTTGTTTTTTAGAAACAAAACTTTGTAAAATTTTTTTAAAGATGCATAAAAAGAAGGTAGTTCCATTTTAGGTGGTTGCCCACCTAGATTATGCACTTATTCCACTGGTACCACCAGTTTTCCAAACATCTTGGAGTTCCTGTTTTGAAATTGCTCTCAGATATAGTTTATGAAATGTATCAGAAAACTAGTCTTGTTAGTTTCTAATCCCATATGAATGAGATTAAAAAGTTAGATTACTCAATTTATTTATCAGACTGGGCTCCAGATGCCTTTTGCATTTTCTAAATAGCAGATCCTCTCACAAAACCAAAGTTTGCCACCAATAAATCCTTCAAAACCACATGCCTTGGTCTAAGACAAGAATTCCAATAAGAGAATTCCAAAAGGGATTAGAATAATGGCAGAATCACTGGAATAAATATACAGCCTTCCAACCTAACAACTCTGGACTGGGCGTTTGGATCTGTAAGATCAGGGACACTTTAAAAACAAAAACAAAACCAACTTTCACTCAACTTACACTGAGTAATTGACAAGTTCTGTTCCAGAGGATGCAGCAGCAAACATATATTAGGTTTGGCCTTTGCTCTGTCAATACTAATCTTAAGAAAACCAATTTCAAGAAATGATCTAAAATGCTATTTTAGAATTATGCTAATTTGAACTATCCCAATCAGAAAAAATATGTATAGAAGAGGATGCTTCAAAAGCTGGAAAGAGGGGAAGTGTTTTAAAGTCCTTTTATTGTTTTTTTTTTTTCTATACAAAACTTTGAAGCAAACCAGGGAAGTGTATTTGCATTCAGCTAAATTTAATTTGAATGCCTAGATAACCTCTGAGAATTTGGGAGGCTACCTAGGCTGCAACGTGCAACTATAGCTACCTATTTACCTCACAGTAGTTGTTATGAAATAAAGTACTAAAATCTTAAAATGCTGTTTAATTAAAGTATGTTTGCTATCTTCAGTAGCAGCAGCAACATTCTCTCACAAGTTCCACCACCCCTTTGAAAAAAAGGCAGGAAGGTCAAAGTTAATTTGGTTCTAGTCAACAAATATAATTTGGACACCAGGAATGGTTCCACATACCAAAATACACACTCTTCCAGTCCCTAGCTAGGAACAGTTCTGGAAGGTCATTCCTCCACTTCCACCTGTCTAAATAGCTGCAGGTCCCCTAAGCTTAGTAGCATCTTGGGCTGAGGGAAGTAATCTTGCTTATGAGATGACTGTAGTTTGACAGGCAAACTCTAGAAAGACAGGCAGCTTGATGTTGCCATCTAGAAGATGACCAGAATCTTAACAAAGTGGAATTGCATTAAAGTGGGAACATCAAAATGCCTGTCATACCACAGAGATGATTTTCATGTTGGGTGGAGCCCTTGGTCACTCCTAGGAATTCAAGTGCTACCACTTAGGGTGCTCCTCCCACTTTTTAAGATACCCTTAAATTTGGGGGTGAGGGACAGTCAGCTGATCTCTAGAACCAGGTCCTCTTTTCCCTGCGCCATTTCCCAAGCCCACCTGTCTCTCCTTTAGGTCCCCAAGGACTTGTTCGTATCAAAGAACAACCTTACACAGTCTTTTCATAAATGATGTCACCATTACATCTAAGAAATGAAAGTCCCTGCCCTTATTGATTATGCTCTTGATTTCATCTACTTCTCTTGGGTCCTAACCTTGACCTTCTAAGATACTGTGTGGCAGGTGTCTATAACTGTACTTCTGCATCGGCCCCCATCCCAAATCTCCGTGATGAGTGAGCAGTACAAATGTTGACAGTGAATCTTAACAGATGAGGAAAACTGCTCATCTAGCCCAGGGATTCTCTCTTTGTTAGAAATTATTAACCAATTATTTCCAACTCTCTTAAAAATTATTGGCCAGTTATATCCAACTGTCTAAAGAAACATTCCTAAAATTCCATCAATTCAAATTAATTCCTTCCTACTGGCTTGAAAAAGGATGTTTTATCTCTCCCTTGAAATACAAGTCCATCTGGATACATAGGCCTACGAAAGTGTCATTAGTATACAAATTCTTCTAGGTTATCACTATATAAATGAGTAGTGGGAGTAGCTGAAATTTGGGGATTAAAATTGTCACCGTCTATTTTGTTCATTAAATTAATTTGAAATAAGAAATGTACATTCTATAAACTTAAATTACTGGGGTTAATAATTCAAGGTGGGTAAGAATACAAATGATTTCCTCTGATATAGCAAAGTTTTGTGAACAAAAAAAGAGAATTTAAATTGACCTGTGATGCTGGCTTTTTCTGTGACCTTGCTAATATCCCTGAGAGCTATAGGAATATATTTTTACATAATGCAAATTTGTACTGCCTTTGACATTTCAGTCACCTTAGTGGCCAGGAATTTAGGTAATATATGATTGGAATGGAAACTTCTCTTG
Organism: Daubentonia madagascariensis; assembly: GCA_023783475.1. Lineage (NCBI taxonomy): Eukaryota > Metazoa > Chordata > Mammalia > Primates > Daubentoniidae > Daubentonia > Daubentonia madagascariensis. The sequence goes on along the minus strand of JAKFHU010001815.1, from coordinate 17,945,562 downwards.
ATTCATTTAAATCTAAAGATGATTATTTTTTTCCCTTTGCTCTCCAGAAAAGAGCCCTTTGCTGTGCCTTGTCTTCTAACATTTTATCACACGACTGCTTTGAATCTTTGCATCGGTGAATGATACAGTTATTCTTTCAAAGTATCTTGTAACTGCATCATCAGAATATAAGTAGACTTCAGTCATTGCTTTATACCTTTATCCTTTAGACAATATATAGTGCCCAATATATGCCAGGCATTGCATTTGGGTCTGAAAATATAAAGGTGAAGATACAGTCTCTACGCTCAAGGGACTTAGAGTCTTTCTGCAAAGATAGATGGATACATTATTAATTATGACAGAATGTGGTTAATACATTAGTGAAAATATGCACAAAGTGCTTTGGAGGCATGGAGGAAGTAGTAAATAATATATTCTTGAAAAATTGAGAATTAACCAAAGTTACATCTGCCACCTCTGGACTAGACTGGAATGACAATTGTCAAGTGGATGAATTGTGCTGACCCTGGCCTAGTCTGGTACATTTATTGGTTTTCCTCTTTCCTGTACACACCTCTGCCTTGTTTGCTGGAGAATATTGTGCAACAGTGGACCTTCGTGATTTGCAAGCACTCAGAAAAATGCTGTTTGACCACTGAGCAGATTCTTCTTGATTGCTTTGGATTAAGAATTGCTACTCTGGTGAGTTAAGCCAAAGCAGCATTCAGGAAGCAAGATGTTTTGTTTGAACAGAACAGAAATCAAAGCTGGAAATGGGGGCTGCCTAGGCCCCCTGTTCCAAAGCCCTCCTGAGTCTGTGAATTCCATCACCAAGTCTTTGCTTCCAGACCTCAGGAACATGGCTTCAACAGGTCTGCATATTCCAAACCCATGCTTCCCATTGCTTTCATTCTGTGGCTTCTAGGCCCGTTTCAGGAATGCAATGCAAAATTATAATTTCATGGAATATTATACAATTTTTTTCTAATAGAAGGCCACTAAAATTATCAAATTTTATTGATTACCAAGCCATGTAAATGACTGGCCAATGGTTACAACTTGAATAGTCCACACTATGGTTTGAATTTTTGTGTCCCCTCCAAATTTCATGTTGAAACTTAATCCCCATTGTGGTGGTATTAAAATGTGTGGCTTTGGGAGGTGATTAAGTCATCTATGGCATTAGGACTCTTATAGAAGGGCTCGGGGTTGAAAGGAGCACCCTCTTGCCCTCTGTGCCTTCCGTTGTGTGAGGACACAGCATTGCTCCCCTCTGGAGATGCAGCAACGAGGCACCATCTTGGAAGCAGACAGCCGCCCTCCTCGGACACCAAGGCTGCTGGCTCTTGGATCTTGGAATGCCAGCCTCCAGAACCCTGAGAAATAAATTTCTGTTCATTATTAGTTACCCAGTCTCAGGTATTTTGTAATAACAGCACAAAAATGGCCTAAGTCCATAAAAATAAAAATAAATGAAATCTATTGATAAACCCTGGTAGGGTTTATTCCTCTTGGCACAGATATGCAAAGAACTGAGCGATGGCTGAGGACGGAGAATCACTGTTACCTTCAGGCTGTGTCTCTCAGATGCAGCATCTCCCAGAGGTGACGGTGCCAGTCAGGGCTCGGGGTTCTGCTTGCAGCTGTGATAACTCACTGTGGGGAATTAGTCAAGCTACTTTGACTTCTTCCTAGCTTAAATGACCCACTTTTGATATCAGAAACTCTTTGTTTGGCTTTGTGACATCTTTGCATCTCTCTCCTTTCCAAATACATAATATATAATTTATGTAGAGTACATTTTTAATGATAAAAATGATACATGTTCATAATAAAAAATTGAAACAGTACAGAAAGTTGAAAAGAGTATGGATTTTTACTACAATAAACAATGTTTCAATAAAAATCCTTATCCATTGGATACATTCCTAGAAGTGGAAATGATGGATCAAAGAACATGTGCATTTTAAATTTCAATAGATATTTTCCAAATTGTCTCCAAAATTCTTGTAGCAATTTATGCCCCTCCAACAACGTTTGTTTTCATGCATCTTCCCCAATACCGGGTGTTGTCAAACTTTTCAATTTTACCAATTTTTGAGGTTAAAAAATGGCATTTGATAGTGGTTTCAATTTGCATATATTTAATTATGAGAGAAATTAAGCAAAGTTTTACTTTTATTAAAGTCAATTAGAAGACCTATTTCAGAAGGAATTATATAATACTTATTTAAATAATAGATAATACCCCTGAGATAATCTAATAAATTAGGGGCAACCTAATTTATGGCAGAAAAATGAAATTAGATGATAAAATTTTTAAATGAGCAAAATAAAAATTTGATACAGACAGTGGAAAGTAGAAAAGGAGAAAAGGAAACAAAAAGGAGCTGTGGAAAACATGAAATTAGATGGCATAAATATTATACATCCTAAGATAATAATATTATATAATATTATATCTCATGTTATACATATTATTATTAAAATGTCAATAAGTTAAAACAGATCAAAAGACAGAGACCTTTTAGCATTTATTATTATTAATTATTAATACTCTTTCCAAAAGACATACTTAAAAAAATACAGAAAGGTTGAGACAAAAGTGATGGAAAAGGATACACCAGTCAAATATGGACCAAAGAAAGATGTGGTAACAGTTTCAATAATTACATGTAACATATTTAATCTAATACTGATATTAGAGAAAACAGAATTTAAGGTAAAAGAAATCATAAGGTACATTTCTTGTGAAAAGATGCATTATTTAGAAATAGGGTTGGCTCATTACATAAAGGATAATAAATTTGGAGGCCTACCTCACACCATTAAGGAATAAATGTGAAAACAAAAATGTAAAATTAATAGAAAATGTTGGGGGGATTTCTTGAAAAATCCCCCAAAATCATAAACCATAAAAGTAAAAACTAGTGGATTTGATGAAATCAAAGTTAAAGATTTCAGGTCAACTAATAAAGCCTAATATTTACAAAGCAAAGTTTTTTAATGTGTGTTCATCCTTCTAGTCTTTGTAACACCCTAAGAGGTAGGAGCTGTATTACCCTCTTTTACAGAGGAGGAATCAGCCACAGATCAGTTAGCAACTTGTCCCAGGTCACATCAGGAGTGTAGGAGCTGTAGAGAGCCCTTGGGTTTAACCACTACACTACATTGCCTCTGGAAGACAACAGAGACAAATTACACGCACGCGTTTAAGACTGGGAGAAAGCATTTTAAATATGTATAATTTACATAATAGAAAATACAAAAAACACCCTGCAAATTGGCAAGGGAAGAAAAAAGAAGATTCTGTAGAAAAGTGAGCAAAAGATACAAACAAGAAATTTATTAGAAGAGAAAAACCAAAGATCTGACTAGTATGTGAACAAATGTTCAATTCAGGTGGTAATAAGAACATGCAAAAATTTTTAAAAGGTAAGCTTTTACTGGCCTTGCCCAGGAACCTCCCAGTCCTTGTCTGCTGGATGAAGAAGTGAGTGAGTGAATAGACACGCTTGGAATGGGAGGGACACACGCTGGCCCCTCTGTACCTTTTCCAGTCCCAGGCAAGAGGCACTGCTGAATCTCACACCCGCTTTGGACATGAGTATCTCCCATCAGAACATCTCCAACTGGATGTGGTTTTGTTTCCTCCAACTTCTCAACGTTATTGCTTACACCTCTCCTACGGCACTAACCATATGTTGCTTCCCACTGTAGTTCTTTGTACCTGCGTCCTACAGCTTGTCGCCCAAGGACAGAAACGAAGTCTTAGTCATCTAGGATTCTCTGTAGTACTAGCATAATGTTTTATACATAAAAGAAGCCCAGTAAATATTTATTGAATTGAATTTAGTGGAAGTGCGGTATGTTAAGCACCCAGTGAGTAGTCAGGAAACCATAGGAGCTTTGAAAATGAAGAAAAATAAGGGGAAAAAGAGAAAAAGCTGGACTAGATCAGCACTTTCTGAAGTGTCCTCTGCAGAACACAAGCCTATAAAACACTACCTGAAGAGAGAGTCCTGGGTCAAACAATTTTGTGGAGCAACACACAATCCACTCCAATTCACCCAGTCCTTTGGAGAATCAAAAGTGTGGTGTGCTGGAGCCAGCGTGCTCCAGCTTGCAAAAGTCAATTGTTAAGTTTTTAGGAATTTTATAAGGCGATTGGTAAATAAAGTCCTTATTAAAAGCTAAATTATATAAACTTACAACTAAATAAATTCTATTAAAAAGGTAATAATTACTGAAAACAATACTTCCTAATTGATTTACTACATTTTGCTCTTGTGTGTGCCCTTGTTATTTGCATCTATTGTACCTCTCCTGCGGAAGTGCTATGTGATCGTTTGCTGCTGCAAATCTTTCCCCAACTTCACAATCATTGATATCATGTTGGTAGCTGGAAATTGGGCATGATGGAAATATTTACACCACAGAAATCAGCAGCTGCTACAAAGCAGGGCTTTTTCTCCAGAAAATGCTGGCTGTTAAGCATTTAACAATACACTCCTGGTCACAAATATATCAGTCTGTTAAAACCCCTGATAGCCCTACAGTAAACATACCCATTTAACTGTCTAAGTCACTGTTCTGAACTTCATTTGCTCACGAAATTCTTCTAAGGCATAACATCTATCAACATCCCAAGACACACACTATGGGAAAAATTGGACTAGCTAATTGCTAAGGCCTTTCCTAGTTCTTACAACCTATGTAAATGACCAGCCTTCACATACAAATTTAACATGCCTACTTCTTAGATTTTCAGTGTCTTAGGGAAGTGGATATGGATTAATCAACCTTCTCTTTGAAAACAAAGTCAAAATAATTTAAAAGGATTTCTACTTCCTAGGAACTATTAACTGATTTATTTATGATTCCTCAGTTCCGAGGAATTTGGTTAAGGGCAGAATATTGTATAGATAGATTCTACTTACGTTCCATGACTGAGCAAGGAAATCAATACCTCTAAATCTCATTTTCTTCATCTGTAGAATGGGATATATTACAGGATTTTTGAGAAAGCAGACCAAGAGTATGCATGAAGAATTACTTGGCTAGCTGTGCAGTTTTTACATATAAAAGGAAATATGATTCGGGTGTTTCTCTCTGAATGTGGTGTGATAAATATGGTTCATAAACAATCTGTAGCTTAGTTTGCCAAATCTCAGAAACCTTCTCCCAAATGCCCATAGCAAAGTGGATAAAGCCTTGGCTCAAACTCCAAAGTAACCTAACTATGCTCCATGGTGACAGCTCAAATGTGATTGTTAAGTTGCCTCCTGGCTTCATGGCTCAGCTCACAGGAAACTACAGCTATGTTTTCAAAAGATCTAATCAAAGACAATTGTATCCAGACTGATAGCAAATGGGACTGAGGCCGGGTGGTCCCAGAACAGATGGAAATTGTAGTAGAGTGTTCTCAAGAAGTGGTCCTTACAACTGCAAGCAGTTGTGACTCAGAGTCCACACGCAATTTGATTTAAGTCCAAGAAAGGTGATTTTATCTCTCAGGTCAAATGAATGTGGCACAAATCCACCTTGGAATAATATTTTCACAAACATGGACATTTTCTTTTTTGCTAAGAGTCTAGAAATGTTAACCTGCCTCCTAAGAGGTCACTTTTCAAAGGTGAGGATGACGGGAGGAGAGGGGCGGAGAGCAGGGAGGAAAACTGCAGCTTGCTGTCTTTCTGTCTTTGATCCTCAAGCACGGAAAAGGATGGCAAAATGCCCAGCACATGCTTCCTGCTTTTACTGGCCCACACCCAGGGATCTGGGGTCTTCAGCTGAGGGCCGCAGGGCAGCCCTTCCTCTGCTCCTGCTTGCAGCGGTGACTTTCTGGATGTTTGACAGCCAGAGCAGCACAGGCACTGTCTGACCAGGGTGGACACCAGCCCCAGGCCTGCAGGCAGCATCCTGAAGGCCTGGCCTGGGCCGGGGTCCCTGCAGAGAAAACTGGGTACTTGGAGTGACAAGGGCTGCTGGGGGAGGCTGAGGACAACATCAAATTATCAACCCATGTGGGCATGGTTCCATATTTTAACAACAGACATGAGCACGCCAGAGCATACCGGCCAAATGTCAGCCCTGCTTGCCTGTACCCCTCCTCAGAAGTAAGCCTTGCTAATGACACATTTCCCAGTTTCTTGACTCTACCCATCTAGAATAATTCAGGTACCAGCAGCTATGGGATCACCAGTGCAGAGTAATAGTACAATGACCAGCTATGTCTTGCTTAGGAATAAAAAAGGACACTGATATCTACCTACCACTCATTTATGTACCAGATGTGGTGCTTGGTGTTTTCATAATAATTATCTCATTTAAACCTCAGGACAACCCTATTAGATAAGTATTAGCACACTTATATTATAGATGAACAAAATGGATACATATTATCACCCTCATATTACAGAAAGACTCTTGTATCACAGCTGGTCAAGTTACTAACCCAAAGTCCCACAACTAATAATTGATAGGGCCAAAGTTCATACATGGGTCTGTCTAGATCTCAAAAAGGGCTTCTTTCTACTGTACTAGACAGTGTAATGGTTGTACAGAGCCTCTGAAGCCACACTGCCTGGATTTGAACCCTTCTCCTTGCCACTTAGTTAGCTGCGTGAGCTTAGATAAGTTATTCCTTATCTGTATGCCTCAGTCTTAAAAATTAAACAGTAGTATTTTCCTCAAGATTTTTGTTGGAGGATGAAATGTCATCAAGTCCTTGGAGCAGTCCTGGCACATAGTAGTCATTTGATAAGTGTTAGACTGTTCTTGTCCTTGCATCTCTCAGGATGGCCACCTGAGTCCAGCCCATTCATGGCCTGGATCTTTCTAGGTCAAGGATCTCAAATCTACTTAATTTCACTTACTTTCTGCTCCCAGGCCAAACATTGAATATCTAAGAAAATAGGTTCTTCAGCCTATTTAGCCTTAAATATATAATTTCAGAGACAATATTAGGCACATTTGCTACATGGTAACTCTTGGTCACACTTTAATTTTGCTTAATGACTTACGTGTCAGCTAGATGACATCTCCAGTGCTCTGAGAGAGAGGAGAACCAGCAGCTGGGGTGACTTAGGAACATGGGGACGTGACGGGGGTAGGGCACTGGCTTGGGAGCTATTTTTGGACTGAATGTTTTGGCAGGTTTGATCATTATTTAGGTACGGTGAGGCCAGCAAATCAGGGGATGATTGCCATTGAGAAGGTAGTTTGTTACTCACGGTGCCCAAGAAGGGGGCACACCGTGCCACGAAGGGCAGTCAGGAGGCAGAGGGAGTGGGAGGTGTGGGCAAGAGCCTTTATGGTGCTTCCTGCGAGAAGGAATACTGGAGGCGGCCAAGCTAGTTAGGGTTGGATGGTTGAATCATTTCAGTGGGATGTGTGGAAGAGGGGCTGTCCCTAGCTGTCTAGTTCTTGGCCCTGGGGTTATTAGGGCAGATGGACAGCGGCCCACAGTGTGAGGGCCTGGTAAAGGAGGAGGGAGGGGGTGTGGGCTCTGGATTGGTTGGCTTGTATTTGAAAATTGTGCCCCTGGGCGAGTTATTTACTATCTCTAGGAATTGGCTAACCTGGAAGGGGCAGTCCCTCCAGGGTCAGTAAGGCCCCAGGTGTCAAAGCATCAGAATACAGACAATAAAAGACTGGTTAACACACCGAAGCCCAGGGCACTGTGTAGCTGTGGGAGAAGAAGTGAAGAATCTAGAAAGGCACACGTATGCACCCAGCTCCGTAGAAGCACCTGTACAGGCCGCTCAGCCCGGCTCGTGTTCTCCTCCCCTCCCTCCCCCCCATCTCCAAGGCAGGCTTCCATGACCTGGCCTTCCCTCCTCCGTGGTCTGTCTCTTGCTCCCCTGCGCCCATCTTCTCTGCAAACACCTGACTGTCGAGTCTCTGGGCTCCTCTGGTTGGGCCCTGGAAAACCTTCTTTCTCAATGCTTGCTTCTCCAGAACCCAGCAGCTCTGTCACACTTAAACCCTTTCAATTAGCATATACAAACAGGCCTTTTACAGAATACCCACTGGCAGCAAAGACATATACAGAGCCACAATGGGGTGCATTCAGCAGGCGAACATGAACTTCTGAGTATGGGCTCACATCTCAATGGGCTTTGTAAAACAGTGATCTGTGCCCTCTTAAAAGGGCAGGACCAGGACAGAACTCTGAAGCTGACCAGGCTCAGCTTTTGGGAAAATTGCCCACATGCCTTCTGGGTATAGTTGAACCCCACTGAGTCATCTCTGTGCTATACCAGCATGGGCAGAAGTGCCCAGGGACAGCAAGAGGGCAGTTACAGCCACCACAGAGGTGACATTTGTATTCCTTCCTTCGTGGTGTCGGCAAGCTGTGTGTGAACTGTTTGCAAAGTCACCCAGGAGAAGGACATTGACTTAGGGTTAGGATGACAGGCAGGTTCTGGGGATTCTCGGGCCTTTATGAGGTCTGTCTACTAGAAGCCAGTTAAACTTGGATGAGTAAAACTGTGCAATGCTTCCCCCTGTTAGCCCTGCATCAACCCACACAAGCCCCAGGTCTCACATGTCAGCTTTCCTAATTGAAGGTAACATTCTGAAGTTCTGTTGTGGGACTGGGGAGCTTTCTGGGAAGTTCCCTCAGCAAGAAGCTTTTATTTCTAGTAAAGTACAGCAGTGAGGCAAACTTGAGTGTAATTATATAATTGTTTTCTCATTGAGAAACCTTCCCATGTGAGATGTTTCAAACCACTTTGGACAAGCCAAATTTCCTTCTATGATTTAAAAAATAAAAAGACCTATCAGAGAAATGGTACAAGAATTTGCCTTTAAAATTCTGATGCTTTTTTTAATAGCTTTTATCACAGTGTAGCTATATAAAGTATTTTATTTGAAGTTTTACAATAAAGCATGCATTTAAACACATCTGCAGTAAATAAGACCAAATAGTCAGCAGTTATTACAAAACCCAGGCTTTTAGAATAGATTTTTTTTCCCTCCTATTTCTCTCAGGGTATTTGTAAAACATGAAGTCCAAATGCTGAGCTTTTCCCAACTTCCCCACACACTTTGTGCTTCTCCTGAACACATCTGCTTCCCCTCTGTCCCCTCGGTCCACTGCATTTGGCCTGCCTGGAAAGACCCCTTCCCGCCCCCTTAAACTCTGACTCACCCCCCACCCCTCCCCACCCCTGGTCAAGTCCTACTTTTCTGACCCTCACGGCCTAGCACAATGTCCCCCGCTACCCTCCCGTGCAGAGCAATTACTGCTGGTGGGGTGGCTTTGGCAATTGGCCCAGGATGGCCATGAACTAGCTCTTCCATTGCTCCCTGTTAAAATGTCACTCACACACTATACTGCTGTTGGGTTTCCCCTGAGTTACATCTCGTCTCCTCAACTGGACTTACTATTACTGTCCTGTGTCCTTCAGAAAGCCCAGCAGAGTCACTCTAGCACGTGATGTTACTGCCGTGAGGTCTTGTTTTTGCTCTTTCACCTTGTGCTATTTTCTGCAAGTCCACACACTTTCACTAAATCCCGCAGGCTGTACTTCTTTCTGGTAATGTGCAACTCTCAATTCTGTTTGTGTTGGAACCTAGAACACATGTAAACTGTGCTATGAACAACTTTCTTTAAAATGGGCAGATTAGAAGGTTCAAGTAAACAAGTTCTTTCCTTTCAATGACTTTAAAAAATTTATAGAGCTGTGTGTTATAGCTTGGTCAACATTACCTCTCGGATGTGTGTGACTCATACTTCCATATCCCGTCATAATCAAGCTTCCTCGTGCAGCCAGAGAAGCTGAAACACTTCCATAGCTGTGATTCAATGAAGGCCAGCAGGAGGCTATTGAGCTGGCGAGGATGAATTACCCCTATTCATTTCATATCCAGAAACATTAGAGGGCTCAGCTAGCTGCGCTAATTTGAAATATACCAGGGAGACCCAATCCGTGAAATGGTGAGAAAGATTTTTATTTTATTGCCAGACTTGAAACCAGACCTGAGTGGTACTTAAAATTTCAGTTACATGAGCAAAGGGGTTTCTTTGCACTTGAGGTGCAGCTCTTACATCTCTGAATTGGAATAGGTTCAGCAGAGGAGATCTCTGAGCCATATGTTGGCTGCTTCTACTCATCATGAAGCAATGTGTGTGCTTCAGCGGCTTAAAAACAAACAAATAAACAAACAAGCATGAATCCACTGATCTTCTGGCTTTCACACGTGGGGACAGTGCTGCAGTGAGTGTCCTGAGTCTGCTAGGACCCCCACCCTCCATAAATGCACCAATCCCGCGATGTCAGAAGACACGAGCCTCTCTCCACCAGCACAAAAGTGCCATATAAAATTGCAAGAGGTGCCTGTAAGGATGCTGAGAATTGCTCTGAGTTTACACAGTCCCTAACCTGGTGAGAACTCCATCCTGGCAGAACCAGGGGCAACCTTTTTGCTGTGTTTGGAGAAGCCTCAGGGAGTCTCAGTGGCCTGCAGTCAAGCTTTAGATGCCACAATTACAGAGGAGGCCTTTTGGGTTAGAGCACTGCCTCCTGTTCACATGCAACACAAACACAAATGCACGTGCATACCCAGCCCTGCAACCAGGGGAGATTAACACTCTAAGCCAGCACTGAGGCCTCACAAGGCCTGTCCTGGAGCCTGCCTCCCATAGAGGGCCCAAGCCACTTGGAATCTCTCCATAGGCATGTGTCTTAGTCACTCGGGCTGCTGTAACAAAATACCAGAGACCAGGTGGTTTAAACAACAGATATTTATCCTCACAGTCTGGAGGCTAGAAGTCCAAGATCAAAGTGCCAGCAGATTCAGTTCTTGGTGAGGGTTCTCTTGGCTTGCAGATGGATAGCTGCCTTCTTGCTGTATCCTAACATGGCAGAGAGAGAGAAAGAGAAAGAGGGAGAGAGAGACAGAGAGACACCAAAAGGGAGATGAATTCTCTGATCTCTCTGCTTCCTCCTACAAGGACTAATCCATCCTATCATGGGGTCCCACCTCATGACCTCATCTAAACCTAAAGACTCTACCTCCACATACCATCAGATCAGGGGTTAGGGCTTCAACATATGAATTTTGGAGGGACACAAACATTCAGTCCATAACAGCATGTGAACCTAGAAACCTGAGAGGGATATATCAGTTCATGGTGGACCACACAGCTGAACGGTCACAAGGAAGAATCAGGCCTGGAAAAGCCAAATCAGAAACAAGCTGCAGTAGGAGCAGGGGTGGGGGACAGGGAGCTGAATCAGAATTGGTGACTGGAGATTGGAAGTCATTTTTGCTGTGAGGCAGGATAAAAGCAAGACTCACAACCAGGCTGAGGTGTGTCAATGACAGCGCATGAGAGTGGATTTCCGCACCCCTGGCTGCTGAAGTCCACAGCACCTCCTGACATCAGGAGTCTCCTTCCAGCCCTGCTAAGCTGCTGTCCCGGGAAGTTAGTGACTTATTTATTTTTAACGTGTATTCTTACCGTAAGCTTCCCTTTCCCTGAATTTGCTGGGTCACGGCTGACTGGAACAGCCACAGGGGCCAAGTCACATCTCAAAGGCTGTCCCCAGAGTGGACCTCTGGGGAAAGAGGCTGTTATGGGTTGAATTGTGTTCCCCAAAAAGACACGTTGCAGTCTTAACCCCGGGAACCTATGAAAGTGACCTAATTTGGAAATGGGGTCTTTTGCAGATGTAATTAAGATGTAAATTAAAATAAGGTCATGCTGGAGTGAGGTGGGCCTTTAATCCAATATGACTGGTATCCTTACAAGAAGAGGAGAAGAGACGCCAGTGTAGACAGAGAGAACATCGTGTGAAGATGGAGGCGGAGATTGGACTGAGGCAGTTGCAAGTCAAGGACTGCCGGCAAATACCAGGCGCTAAGAGACAGCCAGGGGACGGATTCTCCCTGAGATCCTTCAGAAACAGCGTGGCCCTGCTGACACCTTGACTCAGACTTCTGGCCTGAAAGAATAAGTATCTGTTGTTTTTAAGCCACCCAGTTTTTGGTAATTTTTTACAATAGTCCTAGGAAACTAGCACAGGGAGAGATTTTTTAGAGAGTGAATTCAGAAAAGTACCAGGACCCTGGGTTTTGCCCAGAAAGGGCAGATGTGAACAGGTGCTATAGCAGAAGACTTTGCACATAGGGACATTGGAAAGATGCTCTCTGTGTGCCTGAGGTGAGGGAGGCAGAAGGGAAAGAGAGGGTGGAGGCTACAAAGCGACAACTCTCCATCTGACATTGCCACTCCTCCCCCACCAGTGCTCACTTGAATTCCAGAATGTTCAGCGAGTGAATATCAGCTATAATCAAAGAAGAAGGAGGAAGAAGGAGAAAGAAGGGAAGGAAGAGGAGGAGGGGGAGGAGGAGGCTTTGCTCCAAATATATAAAAAGACTGCTTATGGTTCATTCATTCAACCACGATTAGTGAATGGCTACTATGTGCCATGTTTTATGCTAAGCACAGAGAATGCAAGGCGGAAAAGATGCAGTCCTTCCCATTAATCAGGTTACCATCTGGGTAAGGACATGGTTAAGTATGTATTATATTATATACAATATTATCAAATAGAAATGTATTATAATAGGGCAAATTCAAGTGCTGTCCTTAACAGCCAGAAGGGGCGCCCAAGCTAATTGCTGGGTGCTGGAGATTGCAGGGCAGACTCTTTGGAAGGAAAGAGGTAAGTTGCGTCCTGAAGGAGCTATGGAAGTTGGACAGACAGATTGCTGGGTGGGAGGTGAGGAAATTGGACCTATACCACGGAAAGGAAGACAGCAGAGATCACAACCAATGCAAAAGGCTGGAACCTGGTGCAAACAACACCTCACATTCTGTCTCTGCACTTCCCCAGAGCTTCCCAACTTGCTGAAGGGAACTCTGACAATCATGCTGTTTGCGTGTTTAGACTCCATGAAGGACCCCTCTGCAAAGGCCATCCCTCTGATGTTACTAATCAATGAGTTTGTTTTATAAAATTTGGCACCCCTTTCTTATTTCATCATCCCATAGAAAGGAATCTCACTTTCTGATGCTCTTACTCAGCACTTAAACAGTATTTGCCCAGCTGGCATCTACCTGTTTGCAATTTCTTCCTTTCCATGCACGCAGCAATGGAGATCAATCCTGACATACCTTGAACTGGTTCTGATAAATGTTCTCATGTAAGAGTTTTCAAACTTGAAAAGGCTCTTTAGAGACTGCTCTAAAATAATATCCCATCAGAAGAAAGTTCTGCTTTCTAGATTTCTATAGGTCAATTTTTTGAGATGCCAGAAATTTTTGAAGTGCCTTTTGGCAGCAATGACAAATTTGTTCCACCTCCTCCCTCTGAATCTCCATCCTGTCACCCAGGCCAGGGGCATCTCCTTCAGTGTCTCCAAGGAAGCTTTGAGAGTGACCCTCGCCCCACTCTCTTTGGTAGTATACTCCAACATTTTGTGCCTTACTTGTATCCACTTAAGTATATTTATGAATTACAGTACCTCAGTTCAACTAAACAGACAACTCAAAATAGACAAGATTGAGGACAATGAATAATGCAAAATCAAGTCAACGCCAAAAGGATGGCAGAACTTCCCCTTCTATTCATTGTTTAAACTCTTCATCAGCTAAAAACCAATCATCCACAACATGAAGGATAAAAATAATATTTTTGCGGGACGATTATAATTGAATAAGCTTGGGTTTTTTTCACAATATCTTAATGTCAAAATAAATTATATGCATATTTGAATACATTTACCAAGCAAATTTAGAGAACACTCTGCTAAACAAACAGTTAATAGGGTCTATATTAGTTTCCTATTGCTGCTATAACAAATTACCACAAACTCAGTGGCTTAAAACAATACGAATTTATTATCTTTCTGTTCTGGAGATCAGAAACCCTAAAATCAAGGTATCAGAGGGGCTGTATTCCTTAAGGAGTTTCTAGGGAAGTCTGTTTCCTTGCCTTTTCCAGCTTCTAGAGGCCATTTACATTCCCTGGCCTGTGGCCTTTTTCTGTATCTTCAAAGCCAGCAGTGTAGCACCTTCAGATCTTTCTCTCTGACTAAGCCTGCTACTGCTGGCACATCTCCTTCTCCAACCCTGACCCTCTTGCCTCCCTCTAATAAGGACCCGGTGATTACATCGGGCCCACCCAGATAACCCAGGGTAATCTCCCTGTCTCAAAGTCTTTAACTTTGTCACATCTGCAGAGTTCCCTTTGCCACGTAAGGGAGTGTCTTCACAGATGCCCAGGGTTGGACATCTTTGGGAGGCTATTGTTCAACCTACCTCAGGTTCTTTAAGTAGTACATATGTACACAGATGCATAAATGTACCTTTCTCTACTACAATAAAAAAAATTACCTTTAAATTAGAGAGATCATAAAATAGAACCTACTGTTCACATTTATTCTGCTCATTTCCCCCGCCAATCGCTTATGGAATGCCCTGGAAGGAGGAATAATAACCTCAGTGATTAAACAACCCCAATCAATCACTTTAACAAATGTTTATTGAGCTAGTATCACGGCTTAGCAAACTCACTTTGCTTCATTTCTCACACAGGAACCTGGGGAAGGCTGTAATCAGTACAACAGTCCGCACTGGCTTCCACTGGCAGTTTGCACCGCAGTGTTGGGTCACAAAACAAAGGGTCAATTCAGAGGAGGAAAAAAATCAGCCCAATTGGTTGTTTGGCTTTCACATAAGCAAAACAACCATTCGACGGATGCGCGCTTTCATTTTCATGCAGTTATTTTAGAACCTTATAACAAGCTAAGTGCGCCATTTATATAAACATACAGTAGTCTATTTACAGGGTTATCAAATGTTTTAATTCATCTGTGAAATTGACATTAACCACTCCCAGCACTTATATTTACCTATGACACACCCAACCCTCACCCCCGCCCCTGCCACCGCCCCCTCAGGCAGAGCTGTCCATCCCATCAAGTCATTCTTTTTTTTTTTTAAACTCAGCGAGTATTCCATGAATGCCTATTACGTGCCACGTACTAAGTTGGGTCCAATGGCAAAAAATGTAGCAGGATGTGTAGTGATGCTGACAGTATTTTTTGGCAAGAGGATCTAAGGGTCCCCCGGCATTGTGGGTGGACTCCACAGGTTGGAGAAGCTTTCTGGGAGCTCAGGGAGCAGTCCTGCGTGGTCTGCTTTAGCGTTCTTGGTCAGGCTGCTATGAGGCAGGGAGGCCCCAGGACTCTGGGGAGCAGTATTATATCTTACAGCACTTTGTGAAACTGCACTTTACAAAAATGTCTTGGGAATGCAGATCTGTTCACTGAGGATGCAAATGGGCAAATTTGCAAAAGTGTCTCAGGCACCTTTTCCTTTTTGAGTTCCCATTTTATTGGGAAGTTGTCTAATAGGTTGGAAGGGTCTTAAGTGAGGTCTCTTGGTAGAAGAGGAGTCTGAGGGTCCCAAAGGGGATATCACAATGAAGGAATGAAGAGTTTGGACTGAAGGCCCAGGCTCAACTCCAACACCAACTGGATGGAGGAAGGAGGTGGAGGTGGAGGGGACAGAGATGGCATTCTGGCCAGTGTATGGCAGAGGCTGTGAACCCCTCCAGACACAGCTCTTCTTGCACAGAGTTTATGCTCTGGGATCACTTGATTGGGCATATGAACATAAACTTTAAAAAAAATCTGTACCAATGGTACCAAGACCTGGCAGAGCTAGATGAAAAAGGGCATCCTTAAAGCAGTGAACAAAGACACACTGGACCACACAGGAGCATTTTCAACAGCCATGAACCATGGCATCTGTAACCTGGGGTCCACGGGCAGACTAATCAGACTTCCCAGTTCTTTTTTTTTTTTTTCCAGAATATTATGGGGGTACAACACTTTGGTTATATATATTGCCTATGCACTACACAAGTCAGAGCTACAATCGTGGACATCCCCCAAACTGTGAGCCCAGCACCCACTAGGTAAGAGTTTTCCCATCCCCTCCACCCCCCTCCCACCTGCCCACCCCCTGGTGAATATTATTGCCATGTGTGACATACGTATTGATCAGTTAGTACCAATTTGATGGTGAGTACCAGTAGTGCTTGTTTTTCCATTCTTGTGACACTTTGCTTCGAAGAATGGGCTCTAGCTCCATCCAGGATAATACCAGATGTGTTAATTCACCGTTGTTTTTTATTGCTGAGTAATACTCCATGGTGTGCATATACCACATTTTATTCATCCACTCGTGTATTGATGGGCACCTGGGTTGTTTCCACATCTTTGCAATTGTGGATTGTGCTGCTATGAACATTTGAGTGCACATGTCTTTATGATAGAATGTCTTTTACCTACTGGAATTTGGGGATGAGACTGACCCTTGGGACTCAAAATGCCTCCAGGATGCTTACGTAATTGAGGGAGTGGGACTAGGAGAGATTGAGAAGGAGAAACAGGAACTTCCTGCTAACGGATGGAAATGGTGGCACAAGATGTCCCTGGAGAAAGTCAGTCAAAGATATGTGACTATATTTGTCCCCAAGATGGTAGCATGAGCAATTGGCATCTGGTTGTCAATATCCAAAGCTGACCAACATACCCCAACAATTACCAGGATGATTGTTGTTACTACCAGAACGCCTTAGGGCCAGGAGAGAAAGTGCCCTAAGTGTTATCCAGCAAATGAGCTCGCTGCCCGACGCTCACTGAAGCCAATACTATGGCACTGGCTTTAGAAGAAAGAAAGGCTTTATTGTGAGGCTGGCCAGCAAGGAGATAGACAACAAGGCTCAAATCTGTCTCCCCGATTTTGGGGTCTTTGGCAAATTTAAAGGAGTCAGAGGACAAGGGGAAAGGACTTAGGAATGTTGCTTTGGCAGGATCTGATTAGAGGGTTTCAAATTTGACCATTTGAAGGTGTATTGAGGTGGATTTTAGCCCCAGATCTTCCACAACAAAGAACCTCTCGATTTTGAAAGGGTTCCAGCATTCAGTTTCGGGTCATGTCCAGGTCTTCTTGGTTCCTCGGGGAGGAATCGTTGGTTCCAAGTTGGTTCCAAGCTAATAGAGGTCAAAGCTTTTTCTATTGCACATGCCCAGGCTAAATGACTTGCACTTTTGGCTCTCTTATACCTGCAAGGTAACTCAACATTTTGTTATCAACAGAGTAGGCCCGGTTTGGGCTGGTCCTGCGGTTACATGAGGAAAGGACATCAGAGTAGAGGGACGCAGGTTAGGGAGAAGAGTGGGATGAGGCTGTAGAGCCCAGGGCTGTAGAAGACCTCGTTCTAGGATTTGCGGGGGCCTTTTTTCTTGCCATAAAGAAGGCCTGAAAGTGCTGTTGGGCCAGAACAATGGGTTATAACTAGTGTCCCTCAGTGCAGATAGTCTCTTGTGGGTAATTTGCATCTTGGAGACTTCCAGAAAGATAGATAGTCATCTCAAAGTCCCCTACTAGAAAAGTCTCCTGACGTCATTTCCTTTTGTTCCTCAATTTTCTAAAGGATTGTAATATCAAATTTCTTTTATAAAAAGATACAGTAGCACAAGTGGTTAATGGTCAGATAAAGTATAATAACAATGCACTGTATACTTGACAATTGCTTAGAGAGTAGATCTTAAGTGTTCTCACCACAAAAAAAAGGATGTGAAATAATGCATATGTTAAAATAGCTTGATTTAGCCATTTCACAATGTATACAAATATCAAAAGATCATGTTGTATACTATAAATACATACAATTTTTACTTGTCAATAAATACATAGTAAATGTCAATTAAAGTAAATCATCTTAAAATGGGGACCAAAATTTTACACTAAATATAAAAACATTTTGATAGGAACTTTATCTTAAATAATAAAACTAAAACTCTAAAAGATTAATTTATATTACTTTTAACAAAATCTAGGGTAAGTTGCAATTATGCCTTAACTTTAAAAAAGATAAATTGCATTAGGGTTTTTTTTGAGGGGAGCATTATTTTTTTTAAATAAATTGCATCATAGCCTAATAAGACATAGTTCACTTGACATTTAATGTTTGGCTTCTGCAGGATGGTCATAGGGAAAGTAATTAGAAAAAAAAAATTCTAGGGCAGCATTAATTTTCCCAGTGTTTTCCTTAATCCTTTGATAGTCAACTCACTTTCTGCCTAGGGATATAACCTGCCTTACCTTTACTAAATTTCTCTCAATTGTTCATCAGGTTAACTCTGCCAGAGTCTCATTTGTCAAAACTTTGAGTGTAATTCCAACAATTCTCCAACATTACTTTCATCACTTTTGTGAATTCCTGACTCTCTTGTACTTATATTTTATTGTTGAATTTTAAGAAATTCTGACCATCAGCAAGAGAGAAGCCACAAAAGACCTTGACGTGATTGAGCTGAGAAATACTCCAGTGTTAAACTGGAAGGGTTGTTTGTCTAAGGACAAATTTCCCAAGTGGTCAGATCATTAGTGAATATTTTCAGGCCTTGCTGGTTTTTGTTTGCCTCTGACTTTGGCTTCCCTATGCATTCCGCAACCTCAGAACTACAGGGACTCCTCTAATGAATATGGGAATAACAAGGACCCCCTAAAGTTTGATACTCATATTGTCTCACAAACTAAGTTCCTCATCCAGCCCAAAAGCCAATTTAGCCCCTGATACATCCATACTGGAGTAGGATAATTTGTTTGCAACTGTATGTACCTCACCCTCATTTGTGAATGATTTTTGTGAAAAATGCACCCTGGGTTGTGAGAATACCAGGAACATACCTTCCATTCCAGCCAGAAAGCAACAGCTGCAGCAACAGCTCCCAGGCCCCAGCAACCCCCTGGGCACCACAAAATCATTAACTCTACAGTAAATGAATGTGGCCACTGATTATAAAACCCCTTCTAGTTCTAAAGGTCTGTGGCAAGGTGACTCTTTGCATCAGCTGAACATACCTCTGTGGATGGGTCTTTCCACGTGTTCTAAAGAGGGGCCATGAGCACTAGCAGGAACACTTACAGACCACTTCCTGCCCAGAGGCGACTGCAAACTTTGCTGCCTGGACGTTTATCCCTACTTAGTCTCACTGCCTGATTTCTTTAGCTACATGACGGTTTATTCTTAGGCACTGGGTACATGAGCAATTATTCATGCTTGGGACATAGTCTACCTTGATCCTTTGGTCAATTCCTGTGTGTAGATCATTTGAAGCAAGCAAATCAGGTATGCAGAAGCAGAAAAGGTAAAAAAAGAAAAAAAACCCAGAAATACCAACTTCCTTAATTAGTTTCTATTATAATATGTGTATCATTTCATGTATAATTATGACTAAAATCTACCCTATTTTCTGTTCTGTGAGCTCTGGATTTATTGTAATATCAGGCAAAATGCTTTTTGCATATTAATGCTTAAACTACTATTATTCCTATCAAGGTGTGGGATGTATTGTATCTGAGGGTACTGGTAACCACCGAATCACATCTAAATGGTTGTATGTTTCAAACCGTAAAAAGTCAATGCTCTTATTTCGTAAGTGCAATTAAGACCCTGCTTATGGAAATCAAATTCATATCATAACCAAAAACTATTTGATCCCCAAATGAATTTAAAATCCTAATGATGTTTACTTTAACATATACTTTAAAAGTAATAATATAAAAGCGACATTGGGAGAATTCTAGAACTACCATCTAATCATAAACAACTAAAAAACTGGACAAAATATAGTAAACAACTATTTTCAGATATTGTACAACAAGCAGGTGCAGGACTGTTCTTCCTGAGAAAATAAATGAGGTGAGACCTACCACTGATAAGACTTTCTGCCTGGAAGAACTTTTCGGACTTCAGTGCAAGATGGTAGAATGCAAACAGAGCCCAGCAATCTTGCTGAGCTGAGGAGACAAAGATGTAAGCTTGGGAGGCCCAAAGCAACTCCATGGGACAGTATCTGAAAGGAGGGACCCATGCAGAGAAAGAGCTCCAGAAATCCATGTAGGGGTCCTCCAGAATCTATAACTGAGCCCCAGTCTATGCATGTATAAGGCAGAAAACCCACAAGGCAAGTCAAAAACAACTTCTGGGTAAAGAACTATCACCAGAAAACTGTACACAGACAAGTCCCAGAGTTCACACAGGGTTGGCAATAGTTCAGGTTCTCATGAGGCCTCCTCATGAAAGACCTCCCTGAATATACAGGGCACTTAGTAGATATTTAGGAGGGCCAGGCCTTAGAAATAGGACCAACTTTGAGTAAAAGCTATCCCAAAAGAGTTTTGTCCCTATCCCAAAAGAGTTTAAACATAAAACACAAAAGAATTTAACCAAACTGCAAGTAACTTAGCTGCCTGCCATAAAAAGTCTAATACTCTTTAAAGGAATGTGACAAAATCCAACCCTTAACAATGTAAAATTCATAATGTCTGATATTTGGTCAAAAATTACAAGACATGCAAAGAAGAAAGAAAATGTAAACCATAGTCAAGACAAACAATTAATCTATAGGAAGAAATCTAGAAATGGCAGAAATGAAATTAGCAGTCAAGGATTTAAAAACATATAATTATGGTCACAATGTAAGCACATCATGAACTTGATAATGTGAGAAATAGAGGACACAAAAAAGACACAAAGGTAAATTCTAGAGATGAAAAATATTATATCTGAAATGAAAAAATATACTTTTTGGTATAAAAAGCATGCAATACAGGAAAAAAGGTCAGTAAACTTGAACATAACAATAGAAACTATCCAAAATGAAGAACAGAGAGAAAAGGTTTGTTGGTTTTTTTTAATGAAACAGAATGATCGTGACCTGTGGGATGATATATTTGATCTATATACCTGTGATCAGGGTCCCATAAAAGAAGGGGTGGATACAGAAAAAAATATTTGAAGAAAAAAATGACTAAAAATTTTCCAAAGTTAATGAAAAGGATAAACCACAGATCCAAGAAGCTCAAAGAATCACAAGCACAAGAAACATAAAAAAAATTACACCAACACCATCATAATCAAATTGCTCAAAACCAATGGTAAAGAGAACATCTTAGAAGTAGCTGGAGAAAAAATATATACCTTGTGTAGAATAACAAGAATTAAAATGACAGAAGACTTCTTGTCAGAAACAAAATCACAAGAGATAAGAGATAGAACAACATCTATAAAGTACTGAAAGGAAAAAAAAAACTATCATTCTAGAATTCTATATCTAGGAAAAAAAAACCTTTTAAAAATGAGGGCAGAATAAAGACTTTTTTAGACAAACAAAATTTGAGAGATCTTTACTATAAGAGATGTTAAAGGAAGTTCTTCAGGGAGAAAAAAAATGATACCAGAAGAAAATTTGTATCTATACCAAAAAATGAATAACAAGAAATGGTAAATGTGTTATTAAAAATCAGATAATTTTCCTCATTTTTAATATTAAAAAATAAGTCTTCAAAGCAAAAATAATGACAATGTATTATCAAGAATCATGATGCCAAAATAGTGGGGCTAAATTAGCCCTAAGCAAAGGCTGTGATGGGCCCACCGTAACAAGCTTAAGAGAAACTCTTAAAAAGATAAAACTGATCCCAAGTAACTTAACTGCTTACCAGGAAAAAACCCAATATTTATTGAAGAAATACAGTAAAATGAGCACTCAACAACATAAAATTACAATGCCCAACATCCAATCAAAAATAACAAAGCATGTAATAAAACAAGAAAAGAGGACCTATTAGCAGGAGAAAAACCAGTCAATGAGAACAGACCCAGAAATGACAGAGATGATGGAATTGGTAGACAAGGACCTTAAATGATTTAAGATTAAAAGATTAAGATTTTAAAATCTTATAAACATGTTCAAACATATTTTTAAAAAAGCATGAACATCACGATGAAGGAAGTGGGAGGTAGAAAAAGAGCCAAATGGAACTTGTAGAGATGAAAAAACATGAATATAACATGATGAGATTAAGAGCAGATTAGACACTGCAGATCAAGGATTGGCTGGAAAGGGGAAGGAGAGCCTTTTGAGGGGCCGTGGAAATGTTCTATGTCTTATCTTGATTGTGGCAGTGATTACCTAATTGTATACATTTATCAAGTCATCATACTGTTGACTTCAAATAAATGAATTCTATCCGGTGCAAAGTATACCTTAATATAACTATTTTAAAAATATCATAGTAAATGAAACACACTAGACATGAAAGAATACATACTATGTGGGTCCATATATGAGAAACTTCTATACCTAATCTCTAGCTCCAGAAAGAAGATCAGTGGTTGCCTGGGAGTGGAGCAGGAGGAGGGCAGGAGGCTGCCCTGGGAAGACAATGATGGAAATGCTCCATGCACGCGTTGCAGTGGTGATTACAAGGGTATATACATTTGTCAAAACTCATTCAACTCTACTCTTAAAATAGATGCATTTTATTTTATGTAAATTATACCCCCAATAAATTTGAGGGAAAAAAGCAAAGAAATGGCTATATTTAAGTCTTCCTTTGAGTGTGTGTTGTGGGGCAGTGGGATTTTATTCAGCAGGTCCAGACTAGTCAAAGCATTTTAAAATTCTGTCCAAGAGTGTTTGGACTGAAGACCCACTGTTATATTCTTGGAAAGTTTCCCTATACTGAGAATAAATATTATTTAATACTCCAAGGAACATCAAAATGAGTTCAATATGAAGGTCATTTGTTTTCAAAAAACTGCATTATTTATATAATGCTCAATTGCAAAATGCCTTTATAAATCTTTAAAAGGGAAATTTATTTATTTATTTATTTATTTATTTATTTTTGAGACAGGGTCTTGTGCTGTCACCCAGGCTGGAGTGCAATGGTGTCACCATAGCTCACTGCAACCTCAAACTCTTCCTGGGCTTGAGCAATCCTCCTGCCTCAGCCTCCCAAGTAGCTGGGATTACAGGCATGTGCCACCACACCCAGCTAATTTTTTTTGTAGTATTTGTAGAGACAGGTATCGCTGTGTTGCCCAGGCTGATCTGGAACTCCTGGCCTCAAGCAGTCCTCCCACTTTGGCCTCCCAAAGTGCTAGGATTACAGGCATGAGCCACCATGTTTGGCCTGAAAGGTAAATTTAAATAGCAAGTCTTTTAAAGGCAAAAGAAGGAGCAGCTACCTAAGTGTTTTTCACCTGCTGGGCCTCTCCGTGTTGTTAGTGTCCTAGCTGGTAGTTACTTGAGGATCAATAAAACCCAAACAGTACCAGTGCAATAGATGCTGTGGTGCCCTGCCCAGCCCTCCCTTTCGGGACCAAAGCACTCAATCCCCCAGCAGCTTGGAGTGTTGACTTCTAAAAGCTGCTGGAATTGCAGCTGTAGAAAACTGCCTGGCCCAAGGTTACACCCCCTCCTCAAGGGCAGCCCACATCCAATGAGCGGTTAATGTGGGGGTGCAAAGGCCTGGCCCCCTTGCCTCAATTCAGGACAACTCTGAAGAACCATCCCAGCTCTGGAGCTCTCTCTGGGAGCACCTGAGGTCGCCGTTGCAACCTCTCTGCCGTTCCATTGCTCCCTGTCCCAACCCTGCTTCCCTCACCCTTCGTGGATGTTTTCCTGAGGGAGCAGTCCCATGAGTCTCCAGCGTGTAGCCCTCCATCTCTGAGCCTGTTTCCCAGGGAATTTGACCTAAGGCAGTGAGTAAATGAGAGGGGAGTCACCTATGTCTGGTGGAATCGTCCTATGCCCAGGTAAAAAGTAAATATCCGAAAGTCACTAGCTTTCTTATTTACCACAATTGATCAGTTATAAAATGTCATGAAAAAAATCACAATCACAATAACAAAAAATATATAGGGAGAAGACCCAGGAATAATCTTAGCAAGACAAGAATACAATATAGGTTGATAAAACTCTACTAAACATCATTTTAAAAGATGCGAAAAAACAGGAGGAAGTATTTGTTCTTGTATAAGAAAACTCAATCCTGACAAAAATAATGATTCTCATGCAATCCAAATTTGGAATTTGATTAAAAAAAATATATAAAGTTCATGAAGAAGAATAAACATAGAAATACAGGAAAAATTTCTTTAAAGACTAGGAACGGGGAACGGGAGAGTGAGCGAGCCTTGTGCTGTCAAACAGTGCGTGTAAAGCTGTGGTCACGTCTTCCAGGACTGCCCCTTCCCAGGCCCCCTGCCCTGAGACCGAGCCCCTCCATGGCATCCCCCCCTTTCCTGGCGGATAGCAATTCATTTTGTCTCTCTCATTCCATATAATCTCCTAATGGGACAATCTTTGCTTTTCAAGGAATGTCTTCAGCATCCAACACAGTGTCTGCACAAAGTGTTGAATGAATGAATCCTCAAATGAATAAACAGCCAACCAAAAGGACAATGAAGCAAAGCGTAAAAATGGCTACAGTGAAGCTTAGTTCATTTCTTCCTTTGAAATATCTTGGAGCCACTTGTCATTATAATTTAAGTTGATACTAATACCATCACATAGTAAACACTTACTTCCTGCAGATATGGCCCATTTCCTCTATGTATAAATTTACATTTAAAATAATCCAGACTGGGCATGGTAGCTCATGCCTATAATCCCAGGAGTTTGGGAGGCCAAGGCTGGAGGATCCCTTTAAGCCAAGAGTTCAAGACCAGCCTGGGCAACATAGCAAGACCCTGTCTCTGCAAAAAAATTTTAAAATTAGCTGGGCCTAGTGGCACACAACTGTAGTCCCTGAGGCTGATGTGGAAGGATCACTTGAGCCCAGAAGTTGGAGGTTACAGTGAGCTATGATTGCACCACTGCACTCTCACCTGGGTGACAGAGCAAGACCCTGTCTCTAAATAAATAAATAATCAATCCATGCAATTGTAAACATGTTCACATATAAATGATTTTTAAAACTACACATCAGATTACATTCTTAAGTCTACCCAGCAACGGAGACCTTTAAATACCAACGTCTCAGCCCCTTTTAGGAGAAAAGATGCTGTAGATGCTGTCATTGAGAAATGAAAGTCAGTGTCATGAGCTCTATTTTTCCCTTAAGAAAGTCAAGGAAGGGCACTGCATTTACACCAGGACGTGCTGACAATGTCTAACTGCATCGAATCTTATCTGCACAAGCAGTAAATCCCCTCACCCATGGAGCTGGTAAGAGAGCTGGTTTGCTCCATCACTGCTGCAAGCCAAGGCTTCAGTCCTTCCGTTCCCCAAGAGGTTTCATTTCAGAACTGAGATGATAAAGTACTCAAATGGTACAATCCAAGTCTCAAGGAATTTTAACAATAACCCCCTTTGCAAAGCAAGGGAGAGAATGCACTGTCCTACTGTAAACTTCCTGGCAATGCTCACAGTAATTTGACCACCTGTGCCCATATCCGTTACCGGAAGACTAGATTCACCCAGTGCATGAAACGTTAAAACTGGACTTAAAGTTACACCAACCCCAAGACACATTTCATTTTGAGTTGTTTAATACAGTCTCAGTACTAAAATCTACTGGGTAGATTTTAAATTTTAGCTTTTATCAGCATATAGCTCAGAGTTACGGAAAGCCAACTGGGCAAATGATTTAATGAAAGTAGAATGAATGCACAGGCTTGAATACCACTAAGACATGCAATGGAGATTTGTTTTCTAAGGACGATATGTAAATCTGATGAAAGAAAATGTAGTTGAAGAAACTTGTGGTTGAGAGTGCCCCTGAAAATATAATGACAACTCCTCCTGGGTTAGAGGTGTACACATTTTGGGTCTCTTAACACCACCTGGACTTCAGATCCTTGCAACTTTGGGGACTGTGTATTCCTACTCTACGTGTGCCAGGTGATGGATGTGATCCAAATGTTATAATGAAGATTCAGTCTGTGGTCCTAGAACTTGGAGCCAGACTCCCCAAAGTCTGGACCTTCCAAAGAAAACAGCCTTGTTGGTGTTTATTTTTATGTTTCCTTTGCTGTTTTGGCTTCAATTACCTGATAAAAGGGCTTGAAAAACATGCATAAAATATGCATGAAGAACACGCATAATATGCATTAAAAGCCTTGCAAAATGTATATTGAAGAACATACATAGAATTTAAACAAGGCCAGTGCCTTTTTAAATCTCCATAGCAACTCTATAAGGTAGATACTGTTACCAGAATAACAATCCCCCAAATTCAAAAAGAAAATATTTGAGGAAAAGGGGTGGCTGAGCTACCCCAGAGAAGGGAAAGGTAAAACTTCTCTGATTTCCCTGGGGATGAAGAAAGACACAACATCTCCCAGAAATCCTTTTGAGTCTGAGATGCCTGGAAATAGCTGTTTCTGGAAAAAGCAATCAGTTGAACCAAGAGTAACACACTAATTCCAAATCCTCACAATTACATGTTGAGAGCCTGCCTAGATATCCTGGGTGCCACCTTGCAATAGGCCAGTTGTATTGCTGACAGCTCGGTGCCTATCAGGGAAAAGACACACTCTCAGCTGGCGCCTCTTATAGTCACATTAATCCAACTGAAGTGTGGTTCTGGAGCACAGCCAGTCTAGCCCACTGAGGCAAGACTTGATGGAGCACAGGCTAGCATGGCTAGAGCTGGACAGCTCAGGGGATGGAGGATGGAGGAAGCAGTACAGTTAAAATATCTGTATGGTGAGTTTCCAGGCATTACGGATACTAAAAAGATACATGGAGCCAGCATCCCATGGCATAGCTGTGGAAACAAAGGCAGACTTCTGGCGCAGAAGGGCTGACAGTGATTTGAAATAGGCTTATTTTAAGTGGAAGCCATGTGGGCTTCAAGATAAACATGTTAAATTATGAACACAGAACAATCTTTGCTAACATAGAATCATCAACCAAAAGACAGTTTTTATACTTTCAGAGTGGTCATAGGAGCAAATAGCTTGCCTATTCCTCCCAGCCCCAAACAAGACGTAAGAAAAGTTCAAACATGGTGTCTGTCTGGAAAGAACGATGTCCAGCTAGCAAGGCAAGAGTAGCCCTAACCAAATGAGGAAAAGATGTACCACAGTAGGTTATGTCTAATTTGTACAGCCCAAATAGTAACTGCCATAACATTTCTGAGGATGCAGAAATCCTTGAAGGTGAGTTGGACCCTCCAGGGTAAGTGATTTAAATTGGGACACAGGCAAGCATTCTATGGAGAGGAAACAACATAAGCAATTGCATGTAAAAAGAAAAAAGAGTATTGGACATTGAAAATATTGAGAAAGCCAAACCATAGGGTAAAGACTGGAGCCCCCAAACAAGAGATTCACACTTGATAATCAGACCAGTGATTTTCAAACAACTCAAAACTTTCTCCAAGTAGACATTGCAAATTGTAATGAGAGCGCCTACAGAACACCTCCCTCCCCCTCTGCCGGCTCACGCCCCTCCCCCCAGGTATGTTTTAATCAGGATATTTAGCTTTGATCTGTTTTACATATTCAGGCTCCATGTAAGATTTTATTTTAGAATAAGTTGCTTTAAAGAAAAGTTTTAAAACATTATAGGGACCCTAACAATGAGAACAAGAAGGGTAATCTACAAAATCATAGTTTTTAAAAAGCCAAACATGCACAGACTAACAAAAGTTGAGTTACTTTATGGCCAGCAGGCCAGCACAAGCAAGCAATGCTAAAAGAAGTTTCTCAGGTCCACTGGAATTGATACCAGAAAAAAGCATAGATCTGCTAGAAACAATAAAGGGCACCAGAAACACATTTAAAAAAATCAAATACCTAGAAACAAATCTAAAACAATAACTGGAAGCCCTCTACACTGCAAACTAAAAGAATATTTGCTAAGAAAAATTAAACAAGGCCTAAATAAATGAAGAAATACACCATGCTCATGGATTGGTAGACTAAATATAGTTGAGCGGTCCATTTGGAAACTTCCTCTTCTGGCCAACAGACAGAAATATAATTTTCTCTCCATCTAAAAAACTACAAAATATATAAAACAACAGCTTTCAAGACAGTGGGTATAGGGCAATGAAAAAATGATTTCTAAGAAATAGGGGGAAAAATTGAGTCCTATGAATGTCCCAGTATATAATCTTGTATTTCCAGGCCATGACACAGGGAGGGGTCATCTAGGTGGAGCCCAGCAGGCTTTTTAAACTGAAGAGATGAAGTTGGTAATCTGGGAAGATCAAGGCAGCTAGAGTTCACAGGGCAGAGTATCAGAGAGGAGAGAGCTGCACAGAAAGAGAGCTCCAAAGATCTGAGACAGTCTCATTTGAGTACATATAACAAATATTTTTTCCAGTTTACTATTTATCTTTTGAATGGCAAAGACATAAACAATTTTTAAATAACTTATATAATCAAATATGTCTCTGCTTTCCTTTCCAACATCTGGGTTTACTGTCTTGCTTAGGAAAGTCTACCCCACTTCAAGGAATTTATTTTATGAACTTGGCTCAACATTTTAAGGGCATATTCTTCTGGGGGCTTTCAGCACCAGACATACCAACCTTAAAAAGAGCAAGAGCAGCAAAGGAATATTTGCAGAAAAGCATGACTGCAAGTGGGGAACAGTTAGAGTATAAAGTGGTTAACAGCTCTGGAGTCAGATAGTCCTGGGCATGAGCTCCATTTCCTGGGTGAGAGTTCTGGGTGAATAACTGTGAGGACTTCAGGCAAGTTACTTGACCTCCTCCTCTATAGAAAAGGGATATTAGTACCTACTTCGTATGCTTATTATGAGTATAACAACTAACAGTAATGTATGTAAAGCATTTAACCTAGGGCTAAGCACACAGCAAACGCTCAGTCATTTGTTACTACTGTTACTAGCACAGAAAAAGTAGAAGAAAATTTTAGAAAGATAGGCTAGGGTTAGAGAGTTTGGCCTTTGATCTATAGAGGATAAAAAACAATGGAAGGTTTGGTAGCCAAGGAATAATATAAGAGAGGTGATGTTTAATAAAAATTCATGTCTCTGTAAGGATCCATGGTATGCTTTAGAGGCTGTGTTTATATTTCCTTACGTATTTTCTATCTCAAAATCTTATCTCAGAAAAAAGATGATACATCTTAAATCCTATCACATTTAAAAACTTCTTGTGATTTGGTCAGATGGTGATCATTTCTTCAATCCACTTCTGATCTTAGGTGAAGATTCTTGTCTCATAGTCAAAAACATATCCTGTCTTAAAACTCTATAACTTGAATTTTCAGTTACCTTATTTGTAGGGAGGTAGGTATTGTTAATTCAGCTAAGAACAACTGAGGGTCGTCTTACTGGCTTTCACCTCACACCCTGCAGGCAGATAGGATGTCACCTCATAGCAGGATGTGTCTGCCCTCCACATCTGTTAGGGACTGAATACGTACCTCCAAAATTCATATGTTGAAGCCCTAACCCTCAGTGTGACTATATTTGGAAATAGAGCTTGGGCAGCCCGAGCGGACTAATACAACATCTGATCAAGTGCTGACATCCAGAGTCAAACTCTCATTCTACATTGGATACTAGGAGATATTTTAATCTGAATTAAAGTTATTTTTAAGGATAGGATTTCTGTTCCTCCAAAGGAAGGGTCCCTGGAGCCCAAGTGCTGAGGAAGAAGAGTAAAAGAACTTCCTTTCTTCCCATTCAGTGGGGTGCTGGGTCCCTCCTGCACAAAGCGTGGGAGAATGTGGGTCTAAAAGCCACATGGCCCAGAAAACCAAATATTCATGAGAGTTACAAAACACAGGAAAATATAGATCTCAATTTTAATCCATATTCATGAAATCCTAGTTACAGCTTCCTCACAGAGAGATGCCATGGCTTGACCCATAAGCTGCTTTTCCTACCTGTTGGTTTCCTTGTTTTGGGGTACTGTTGAGAGACTAAATATACAAACAGACAATGGCCAGACCATATATAAAAATAGAGCTCTAACCCACAACCTGCCCAGGAAACCAACCCCCTTATCTACAATAAACAACCCAGGAAGTTAGCCTGCCATAAGTCAGACTTGCAGGAAGCCAGATTGCTATCTCTAGTAACAATCCAGGAAGCCAAACAACAATTTCTGTAGCAATCGGCCCCAAATACCCAGGACTCGATTAATAACAGACAGGTTCCCTAATTTTTTGACCTCGCTTCCAGCTTAGGACCAACCAGAGAAAGCCAAATATGTGCCCCTCACCAATCGCATGCATGCCCTCCTTCCAGTTAGCCACCTGCAGCTCCCCACGCCAACAGCCCTCAGTCAGGACACACCTGCAGCTGTCCCTCCTTCCCACTGAAAGCTACCCCACTCCACTCCCTGCTTCTGAGCCTCTGCCAAACGCAAGTAACAGTGGCCGACTCCCTGCTACAGCAACGTCTGAATAAAGAGCCTCTACTTTTCTCATTGGGTTGGTTTTTATTCATTTTTATGCTGTCTTTTCATCTATTCCCTAGAAGGTTGGAGAGATTCTTTTTCTCCCCAATTGTCACATTTCAATATCTTTTGAAACATTTTCTCTCATGTCTATGACGAAGACATTGTTTTCTTCTGAAATTACAAATTGTTAAGGGACATATCACACAGTGTAAAAACATCATGCTAGATTTTTGTGAAAATATAAAGTAATCCTTAGCATGAGGAAGAGGCACACCAAGTCTCAACTGGCAAACATGAACTTTGACTATAGCACAGAGGGTCCAGGCCCCCAGAGTTATTGCTGTAGGCTGTGTTATGTATACAGGGCCCCTGGCCACCTGTTCTTGTTCTCTCCAACCCCCACGTCACTTTTTCAGGAGTATTTATAGTGACATATATGTTCCTGAGTTCCAGGATCTGACCCCTGGCACCCGAAGCGCCCTGTCTTCACTGTGCTGTTGTTCATTAAGCTGCACTGTTGCCTAGCCTCTTGGGTGTCCCCCCACCTAGACTGGGCACACTGTCTAGATGCTTGTTTTGCTCAAGCCAGTGAAAGAGGCATGAGGAACACTTCAAAAGCAGCTTTCAAACTGCTGATCTTGGCAGCTCTGCTGTTTTGAAAGACAACAGAACAGTGGGAAGGGGGAAGATTTCATTCCCTTGGAGTTTCTCTGCTTAGCTCTGGAAACAACAGTAACAAAGTGCATTTTGGGGAGAATCATTTGAACCAGGTCTTTATCTGCATTGCTTGGAATAAGGTTCCATAAAAAACAAACCATCAACCAAAAAACTCTCCACTTAATTCAGAAGAACATTCTTTTTAATCTGGTTTGTTTCTCATCAATAAAAATGAATAATTAACTCCCTAAAGTTAGGTATTGCTAATAAATAGAAATCCATTTCAATTAATTTGGAACCTGCAGGATTTCTGATTCCTTGTAATCTATCACACTGACTAACTTTAAATGACTTGATGGAAAACAAAGGCCCTCAGCTACCATTTGGTGTTCAATGGCTTGTTTCTTTTGTTGGTAGGAGGGGAGGTGGAGTTCTCGGGGTTCACTGTGGCTTAACCAGACAACAGCACCCAACAAAGTCTCAACAAAGTGTTGTAATATGATTCATCTGCAGTTTTCCAGGAGAATGATGCCAATGATTAAACAGCTTCAAGTAACAGAGAGTTAGAAAGAGAAGAGTCGACACAATCTACCAATCTACCCTTGTCCATCTGCAGATATTGGTCAGGCAGCAACCGCGACCTGGAGACATTGGGTCCAATTGCCAGTGACAGTGTAGACTGGAAATTGCAGTTCCTTGCTTTGTATTTGGCTATCTCCTCTGACTTGAGAATGCTATTTAAAACTGTCTAGATATCAGTTATAAACAGCCACAGACCTTTAAGGAAAGGGGTCTGGAAAAAAGTCAATAAGTACAATAAATGGGAAAAATAAAATAAACAACATTTCAAAGTACTACCCCAGCTCCCTACTTGGAGTGTGGAAGAGACGGGGCACTCCATGTCCCCTAAGTGGCCTTCTGTCAGCCAGCAGCCAGTCACACATACACACAGCACAGGAAAAATGTGTAAAGCAGGCCTTTATTTTGAATTTGGATCATACGTTCCATTATTGGCCCCACTCCAGGTGTTCCCCATCCTGTTCCAGGTGCCTTTTCAGTTTCTCCCTGGGCAGGCCTGGTAGTTGATTGTCTGGGTGCCCATGTGGCCACCGCACTATAGCCAGTCACCCTCCCTGGCTTTCACCTCCCTTCTTTCCTCCCTTTCCTATGATCCTTCAGACCTCGGAACCACCTCCACTCCAGGCAAGGACTCTCTCCTTGACCAAATTTTAGTCAGGCTCCTCTGAGCCCTCTTTTTGGCTAGGCCTCATCCTTAGCCCTGCCCTTGGCCTGCAAAGAATCCTGCTAAGCCAGTTTATCCAGAACCCCCCACTCCTGATATCTAATCATCCACACCCTCACCCTGCCTGTGGGCTGTAAATCCCCCCTTGTCCCTGATGTATCCAGAGTCAAGTTCAACTTCTCTTCCCTATTGCAGTAGTCTGGAATAAAGCCCTCCTTGCCATTTTTAACAAGTGTCAGAATCATTTCTCTTTACCACTCCCCAAACCCAGGGTCCCACCTTTTCTACACATGGAACTCTCTTTTTCCTTAAGCTGTCCGCCTCCTTCTTCAGATTAACACCCACTGTTGGGTGCTGGGGGCGTTGAATCATGAGGGATGGAAGAGAAGAGAGGAAGGGAGACCTTCTAAGTGGTCTGTTCTTTAAGCCTGGTGTGTGGGATAATCAGAGCTTTCCTACCGCTCAAGTTAACAGTTCTATGGTATCTCCTTTTTTGTTGTTTTTGCCAAAAGAGTATCTGTCTCCTTAGTAACTCTGGTCTGGCATCCCAGGAGAAAAAAAGAAAGAAAAAACCCCCAAACTCCTCATTTGTAACGTTGGAAGAGCTCATCCTGCCACACCAAAAAACCCTACTCTGCCACAAAAGAATTACCCTCTATATGGAATTAGAAATAATTAATGTGATTTGAAACTGATACAAAGCAAACAACCATTGTTCATTGCTCTGCTGAATTATTGGTGCAATGGGAAGAAAAATGAGTATGGGGTCAGATGGACCTAGATTTAAGGCCTAGCTCTCCCTGTCAGCTTGCTGGGACCTTAAGCAGGCAGGTTGACACTGCAGCCCAGTTGTCTTATCTCATAATGTTGGTAAGAGGAATAAATGAGCATCTGACACCATGCTTGGCGCAGGGTTATGTTTTAAAGGCTCATTTTTACTTCCTAACCTTCATTCTGTATGAGGGACTATAGTCTCTACTGGGCCCCTTTTGAAGACTAGAAATATACACGGTTCAAAAAGTGCTTGATTTTTTTATCTTCACTGCTTCTATTTTGTGATTTATCTGATGGTAACACTATATTTTTAAAAATGACAATTTTTGTATGCTTTTTAATATTTTATGAGGCAATTATAAGTCAGTGTAAAATATAAGGACATTTTCAAACATAATTTTATTTTATCTGATCGAACATATATTTTTAGACAGAATGAAGTTACTATAGCTCCATAATGAGTCAGAGGAAAATTAGGAACACAAGAAGTTTAGTAGAATGTAAAGTGTGGTAATAAAGTAAATGTTTACATTTAAGCTCTATAATTTTCTTATAGAAAAATTTAAACATATGCAATGGTAGAGAGAATAGTATAATGAACCCTCACATACCTCTCACCCAGCTTCAGCAATTGTCATATTTTGCCAGTGTCGTTTTGTCTGTACACCACTCTCCAATTCTCACCATTTTCTCTTCCCTGGAGTATTTGAAAGCAGAGGATATCATACAACACTGATTATTTATAAGGGACATTAAATAATATTATTCTCAAAAACATTAACAATGAAATATGATAAACTAGTAACATAAATTTTAAGGAAAGACATACCAGGTCTCTTTATAGATAATACAGATATCTGTAGAGTTAAACCCTAAGCATTTCAATTAACAAGTTATATCAATCAACAAATAGAAGGAGCAAAGGTTGTATCTTCAATCAATAAAAAGAATGTAGTGATTTCTTTTATCCAAAACCTTGTTTTATATTTGATATGCCTAACTTTCACTATACGTACTGTTGAAAGACCCCCATTGCTGGACAAGAAGAATGTGGTACCCTGAACAGTTAATCTGCCCCATATTGAGCAGAAGGCTGTGCTTTAGGAGGGCAGATTAAATGCACGTGTTCACTTGCTCTCCCTCATGGAATTCCACTTAAATGACACTTAAACAAAGCAGAATAAATCTATAACAGTACTAAGTGCAGTGGACCAGAAATCTTGACCTATTTCTGAAAACCAAGTACATGGGATCATATTGATATAAAATCAGAACAAGGAGTGATGGCTCTTTTCTCAAGAGGCCCCTGTGCCCATCTGTATTAGTTTCCTGAGGCTGCTCTAACAAAGTACCTATGCCACAAATTGGGTAGTTCATAACCACACAAATTTATTCTCTTACAGTCCTGGAGGCTAGAAGTCCACAATCAAGGTATCAGCACGGTTGGTTCCTTCTGATGGTTCTGGAGGGAAATCTGTCCGGGCCTTTCTCCTGGCTCCCGGTGTTACCAACAACCCTTGGCATTCCTTGCCTTGTAGACGCGTCACTCCAGTCTCTGCCTCTGCTGTTACATGGCTTCTCCCTGTATGTTTCTGTGTCTCTGTGCTTTTCCTCCTCTTATAGAAACAGCAGTCTTAAGGGCCCATCCTATTCCAATGTGACCTTATCTTAATTAATTACATCTTTAATGACCTTATGTCCCCAAAAGTTCACACTCTGAGGTACTGGGTGTTGGAACTTCAGCATATCTTTAGGAGGGACACAATTCAACCCATACCACCGTCATTCACCTGCTTGCTTTCAGACCCATTTCCCCTCCCTCTGTCCTCTTCTTGTCACTCAAACTGTTGACCCCCACAATCTACCTTTTCCAGATTTCCTTGCCAAACCAGCTTCTGGCCAGTGTCAACCAATGGGAGGCATTTGTGAGGGTTGGGC
This sequence comes from Daubentonia madagascariensis, assembly GCA_023783475.1. Classification (NCBI taxonomy): domain Eukaryota; kingdom Metazoa; phylum Chordata; class Mammalia; order Primates; family Daubentoniidae; genus Daubentonia; species Daubentonia madagascariensis. Next base: position 17,910,748 of record JAKFHU010001815.1, on the reverse strand, counting down.
AGACGGGAAGAAGCAGGCCATTTCTCCCCTCTCTCTGCTTTGGGCAGTGTCTCCAGCAGTAGCCACATATGCTCTGAGATTCTAGTTCCTACTGCAAGGCTTGCTCCGGCTAGGAGGCCACTCTGGAGTTCCAGTACCCAGAAAGGGGGGCCTGAGCTGCTGAGCTCTGGGAACACCATCCCCTAAGCCTCCTCTGCTTCTAAAATCTAAGTTGCTTCATCATCCTGTTTGCTCTGTCAGCTCTTCCAAGACCTTTATGTAATAATTAATTCCCCTAATTAAATTCCCTCTATTGAACTACCTGGCATGAGTTCTGTTTTCTTGACAGGACCCCTGACTGACACAAGCTTCAAGAGATGCCAAGCTCTGAGTCAACCAGCAGAGAACAGAAGTAGGCCAGGGGGCAGACACCAGGGCAACTATTGAGAGGCCCGCTAATGGGACGAGAGGACAGACTTCAGGCCCCACCTCTCCCTCCCTCATCCCCCCAACCCCCCACCCCACTACCCCCCCCAACCCCCTGCCCAGCAAATCAGCACAACAGGTCCGGGGGGGACCACGTGGGAATAATAGTAGTAACTGCATAAAATTCTTCATCTTTCTGAGTGGGCAGCCAATAGATACTACTCAACGTTGATGAATTAACAAAAGGAAGTATGAGCATATTTCTAGGATAATGCTAGCAGCCACCAAAATAATTTAAAACATCCACAAATAAAAGTTATCTCTCAGGACTTAGACTTAGGGTGGAGGTAGGAATGGGCTTATTTTGTTTTATTTTATCTCCTTCTGTACTACTTGAATTTTGTAAAGCTTGCCTGTATGACTTCTTTAATTTTTTAAGCAACAGTTTCAAAGATACAAGAGATTTCTTTTTAGCAAGCGTATTTCTTAGCCTCTGGTTGGACAGGGCAGGGGGAAGGTCGACAGTGAAAAAGGAAGGGGAACATGAAAGCAGGCACGTGCACAAAGACGCTCATGACACTAGTCACTGATTAAATAATTGCTCTACAGAGTACGTTGTGGGTGGGGGACATCCAAGCAGAGTCTGTTTCAAGTTAGGAAAACTGCCTCTCTTTCTTAATATGGATATTTCTGAGAATTATTACTTGTTCTTGGGAGATGCGTGAGTATATTTGATCTATTTTTTCAAATCCCCACTCCTACTCCTGCTGCCCAAGACCAGGCAGAACGAGGAGGCCGATTTTCCCTTCCACGTCAGCAGACACCATGGAAGGGTCCAGAGCTCAGCCGGCTCTGGACATGTGTGGTAGTGAGCCCGGGCGCGGCCACCTCGGCATTGCCATCCGCTACTTCTATGACCTTGGGCCATTTACTTAAATTCTCTGAACTTCAATCTTTATTTCTGCCAAACGGAGATAACAACATTTAGTCCACACAGTAGTTATAAAAAATGAAGTCATATATGCAAGGAATCTTATAAATGCCTGGCACATAGGAGGATCTGAATAAAATACATCCATGTGCATGAGGAAATAGGTCTAATAAGGCTCTGTGTGGTTAGACATAAGCAAAGAGGTCATTGAGGGGCATTCTTAGATATTAGTAGGTTTTTCAAAGCACCGACTTGCTTATTAATCCCCACTTCTTCTCCATGAAGTCAAAGTATATTTGCTGACTATTGTACAGAGTGTTTTAAATAGGCTGACAACATCAGAGATGATCCCAAGCACAGCCAGCCTTCTCAGACCAGCTGGTGGCTGGCTGTGTCTCCAGGGAGCAGATTTAGATGAGAAGTACTCCATTTAGATGGGCTGGGAAAGACTGGAGTCCCCGAGACATGATCCCAGAGTCAGGGTGTGCCACTGAGTCTGGGGCTCTACATGTAGGGGGCAGATAGGAGGAAGATATTATCCAAATTGTGGTCCAGTGAGGAGACCCAACGTCCCTAGACATTTGCTTCCTAATCTCCACATTGCCCTGTCCCTCCTGGAACCATGCAGATAAAATGGGAAAGACCTTGGTCGAAGAGTGTGAGCAAGTGAAGAAAAATGGTTAAGAATCTCCTGGGCACCTTAGCAAACTTCTGACATCAACATTAACAAAACGTTTAAGGGAATGGTAATTATAGGTGTCACAGGGGCTCACCATTAGCCTCATAAATACTGCTATATCCAATGTGTCTGGCACGTATCTGGGAAACTGATGAGGTGGACCCAACAGAAGTCTCCTATGTAAAATTCATTCTAAGAGTTGAGAGAATGAGACAGACTGCTTGACTTAGTCGCTGTAGGGGGAGGTGACTGAGCACAGCGCAGGGTTCTCACTGGGATTGTCTATTGGCTGCGCCCAGCAAAAACAGAAGCAATGCCCAGTGTGATTTATCTCCAGGTGGTCCCTGATGGCCTCCAGGGTGAGGAGGCAGCAATAACTGGCAGAAACAGTAGCACCCAGTGCAGGGGGCTGGCACAAAAGAAGAGAACAAACGGGGCATGCCACGTGATAGCTAGAGACGATCAAACTTGCTCATTATTTCGTGGGAAGCATCCTGTCGGGACCCGTCTGTAACAGGGTCTCTACCAGTGGGCAGCAAAAAGAGACAGTGAAACATGGGTGGTTACCGTGATCACAAGTGCTGTTTACTCGTAGGCTAATGTGGCTTTGGGAAACTCTAGCACGGAGTAAATTACACATAAATAGTCATTCTTTTGACTGCCATCAGGTTGTAGCCTCAAAGAAATTCCCTATAGTCCACAGTAATAACTAAATGAAAAGCCCTCTGGAAATTTCTACAGATATATAGACTATGATGTTAAGGCCAAAGCAGACCTTTGTCTAGACAGCTCTGAGATAGGAAACTCTTCTGCTTTATTTCAATGTCTGCTATCTTTGGGGACTTATAAAAGACCTTGTCTTCCCTGATAAGGTGATATCATTTGATTTGTGTATTTGTTGGGTTAGGATAGGCTTTGACAGTAACAGTAGAAGCCAGAAATCTCCATGGCTTACCACTGTAAAGGTTTATTTCTTGATCACATAATGCCTGATATGGATTGGGTGGCCCTCCCTCCTCCATCGTAAATATACGCAACTGGGACATGTGGCCTCCGTACTCGTCACAAGGGAAAAAGAGAGCGAGAGAATCCGTGGGATGATTTTAGTGCCAGGTCTAGCTAGAAATGGTTCATCTCACTTCTGCCCATTTTCCCATAGGCCAGAATTAGTCTGTGACCCCACCTGGTCCTCGGGGTCTGTGCAACGTGGAGGAGCACTGACCATGGGGTAAGGACTAAGAATCTCTGCCACATATTTTCTTCAAATAATTTGTCTCTCTCATTAGTTCCTTATTTAAATTGCTGTTGTTGAATATGTTTATTCATGTCTCAGGGGTTGAATTAGTCAAGAAAGAGAAATATATTCATCAAGGTTTTTAAAAGCCGGCACCAGACACCTCTTCTTCTGAGCCATTTCGTGTGATTTATCTACTAATGAGTTAAATGCTTGCTGTATATTTACCACGAAGAAAGACAGAGCAGCCTTTATGTTCTCAGCAACAGCTCAGAAAGCTGCCAACATTAGAACCTATTTGTTTTATTGAGAAGAGGGATTCTTGGCTGGAACACAAGGGCTCCCCATTACTCTTTCTGGAAAAAGCAATGGGAACTTCAGCTTTTCTCTGGACAGCTACCAACATCTATCAGAAGAAACAAGAGTTTAACATCTCTTTCTGAAGGGCAGCACTTAGAATGCCTCATAACTCTCCCAGCCTCTATTGGTGTCAACAATGGATAGAGGTCCAAGTCCAAGCTCTTTTGTATTTAATGGAAGTGCTAAAGCAGATCAATCCTATAAACTGAAAACAACCGACTGGCCTGACCTGGAGTACTAAATGAAACCGAAATGTAATGGTACCGAGCTCAAAATCAAGAGCAGAGGTAGTGAAGAGCAAACCCCTGCCCTCACACCAAGGATAAATTCTGAGTTCAGAAAGAGATTCATCTTGTGACTTCAGGTAGAAGAGTTCATGTCTCTGTACTTCGGCTAACTCAAGGTCAAACTCAAGTCTCTTGGGCAGAGAGATTTTTTCTTGAGGGACAATTCTTGAGGTCAGAATGAGCTAGAAATGAATATCAAAGTCTTCTGTTACCCACAGTTGAGTTTTCTAAAACTATCTTTTCATTCACTGCTGATTTTAAATCTTCCACGTGGCTTCCCTCAGTTTCTGTAATGTGCCTCCTCCTAATTCACAGAGAAAACAGAGGAACAGGTGAGAAACCTCTCACTCCTGTCCACACTGCCCACAAGTTTTTCAGCCAAGTATTTTCTGCTTCCTGTCCTACTGTCCAGCCCTCCACCCACCCCTGCCTGGCTTCCACCTTTGCCACACCATGGAAGCTGTTCCGGGCACCACTACTGCTGGTACCCTCACCCAAAGAGCATTTGGCATTAACCTGCCCTTGGCATTTAGTGCTGCTATGGACCATTCCCACTCTGCTCTGCTGGTTTCCAGTTCCTCTGATTTCTGGTTTCTCTTGACACCTACCAAGTCTTTTTAATGACGACCTCTTAGGAGTTTCCGTTCCCCGGGGTACCACTCTTAGTTCTCTGCTAATTCCCTGAACAAGCCTTTCCTGAATGAGGAAGCACTTAGTGGAAATGCTAAAGCCAATCAGCTCCTCAGACAGAGAATGGGCCCTGGAGTCGGCACAGGAAAAACAGGGTAGAATGCGAGCCCCCCCTGCACTCATGGACCTACACTCTGGGTCTCGCTGAATGGCCCCAAATCCACCCGGCATCCAGGCTGAAAAGCTGAGTCAGCAAGCACCCTTCTCTCACGCGCACAGCCGAGACCACCAAGTACAGTCAAATCTATCTTTTGACAATCTCCTGAGTCTGTTCCCTCCTCTTCTTCCACACGGTCACCGGCTAGGCTCCAGCGTTCGTCATCTCTCTCTTGGACTGTTGGCAACAAACCTGCATTTTCACCCTGATTTCAGCCTCACTCCCTCCAGTCTCTTCTGCATGTTGTTTCCACTGTTATCTCTGACAAACTCAACGTGGTCCCATCATTCTGCACTCAGATCCTTTCCCTGGCCCCCCCATCACCGCCTTACAAGGCCTCTCATGAGCTGGCTCTTGCCTGCTTCTGTTCCAGATCTCCTACCACTCTCTGCACAAATCTTAGGTTCCAAAATTTTAATAATCACCTTGGAGTTTCTGAGTGTTGACACTTTATCACACTTCCAGAGCAATAGCCTTAGGAAACCCTTTCCAATCATGTGACTAAGATTCGCCATACATTACACACGTAGTTCACTTTTTATACCATGGCCGAGCCCATAAAAACATACTGACGTAAATGTCCAACAGGCATCTCAAACTTAACACGTCTAAAAGAGAAAAACCTGCTCTTCCCTGGTCTTCTCTATCTCCACTGCTCAGGCCAAAAACCTGGGAGGCAAACACAATTCCTCTCCCTTTCCAACATGTCCAAATTATCGATCAAGTCCATACCCAACACATACCCCACAGAAGTCCACTTACTTCCATCACCATGGCTCCCTCAGGAGTCACAGTCTCTAGACTACTGTAAAAACCTCCCAGCGCCTCTCCCTGCATCCTGTCTTGCTCCCTTAGAATCCATCTCCGCACTGCAACCAGCATGATCTTTTAAGAACACAAATCAGATCATGTTACTCCCTGTTTAAGGCCCTCCGATGGCTTTTCTTGAAATTTACAAGAAACTTCAAACACTTTCAGAGCCATGTGTGAATCAGCCCTGTCCTCCCCGACCTCCTGTGTGCACCTGTCTCTCCCTTACCCACTGTGCTCCAGCCACACTGAACTTCTTTCTGTGCCCCCAAGACACCAGCCTATTCCCATCTCAGAGCCTTCGCAGTGGCTGTTCCCTCTCCATGAGATGCCCTTCTCTCAGAGGCTGACTCCTTCCTGACGTGAGGTCCCCACTTAAATATCACTTCTTCAGAAGAGCCTTCCAGATTACCATGCCACACACCTCCATCACGTCACCCTGTCCGACTGGTATTATGGCTATTATCAGGGCCTGACTTATTAGTTAATTTTTTTTTAATTGACTTTCTCCCCTCATGAAAATGTAAGCTCCACCAGAGCAGGAACTTGTTTACTGCTGTAGCTAGCGGTGGTATCCAAGTTACTTAACAACAGGTATGGCATAGACTGTAGGCCATCAGAATGGATGCCCGTCTTTACCCCTCATCTGGCCCTACTGAGAAGTAGCGACTGGACATCAGACTTCTTATGCCCAGTGTCCCAACTGAGCATGACTCTCAATAAACGTCAGTCGCATATACGAACAAATAAATCGACAAATGTTTCTTGGTTAATTTCCTTGAACCATCATGAACACAGGTCTACATCATTAAAGAAGGGTTTACCGGGCACCTTCCATGTGTCCAGGCCTGATCAGCACCCCTTGGATTTGCTCCTTGAGTTTCCTCCACAGGTCAGTTCTCTTCAGGGAGCGCTGTGGCTTTTTAATCTTATTTGAAGTAGTAGCTCTGGAATTTGGGTAGAATCTGTTTTCCTCCAAAGTCCCTGACATCCACCAGTGTTTACTTCCTTGTGTGCTCTATGGGTACCCACAGCTAAGCAAGAGTAAGAAGGGCACTGAGGCTGATTTCAGAAGATTGACTTCAAGTTTGGGCAACGTCACATGCCAGCTATGAGTTGCCAGGCCCTGGGTGAATTACTTAACTTCTCTGAGTCTGCTTCTCCTTCTGTAAAATAGGCACACAGTAATGACCTCCCTCCCGGGATGTACGAGACACACATGTCAAAGCATCCAGCCAGTCACACCGAGCATCCGAGATCAATAAACGTTAGTTACATTTTGCTTACCCCTTCTTTTCAGAGTTTCTAGGAAGATCGAATAAGATAACACACGTGCAACTGCACTGCAAACCATATGTACTGTTCAGATTATTGACATTTCCTCAATAATACATTATCCCTGATTTGAGAAATCATGTGGCATTCCAGGAATCATACAGGAGCTGGAAAGGAACTCTAGGCCTTGTGGTGGCAAAGCCAAGGAGGCTCAGGCTTCGCTTAGCTAAACGGCCCTCCCTGGAGAGAGCATCATTCCAGGGAAATCTGTCTGTATGCCATACGAGGCTGCTAGATGCTAAAAAATGGACTTGCCAGTTACCTGCAGAGTAGGAAGGTTTTCTGCTGCATTCAAGCATTTCCCCAACAGCAAGAGTGGGGGCACTTTCTCCTTTATCTCTCCCTCTGCCCAAATATTTCACCCTTTATTTGAAAATAAAATTCACCGAAAATAAAATTCACCCCCTCTCACTCAACCAGGCTTTTCCCAGCTCCTGAAATTCTGTCTCATTCTGACTTCACCGACTACTGGGACCGCCTCATACAGAGGTGCAGATGGTGCCCTGTGTGGCCCTGCGGAGCTACGCACTCCCATCACGGTCATGTGATAGCACACGGGAGCCCCAACCAACTCACACCTGCCTACAGTGGCTCCCTCCTCTCCAAAGCCCCACAGTACTTACATATATCCAGTTCCTCTGATTCAGAGAAACTAGGGTGCTTAGGAGGTCAGTTAAAGGAGCCCTTACATCATCAGCATAGTTCTAGATGTGGCTTACAGTTTTCTTACCAACACCCTCTGTGTAATAGCTTCTTCACATTTAAACCAACCATCTTTGCTAACTAGGTACTAAGCTTTTCAACTCCTTATTTCTGTCTTTTGTGCCCTCTGAATTTACTGCCTTGGAACAAATCCCTGGTCAGCAGCCTCTGGTTACCCCCTTGCTCAAACTTCTTGGGGAGAAGAGTAAGAATGGGTTGTAGTGTCAGTGTCTCCATTCAAAACCCATCTGCCACTTACAAGCTATGTGACCTTGAACAAATCACTTAATTCCTCCACACCTCAGCTTCCTCATAGAGGAAACGTGATGATGATAATGATGATACCTACTTCACAGAATTTTTGTAGGAAATAGTTACGAAAACGCCTCTGAGGTGCTCAGCTGAGCACAGTGCCTAGTACCTCCATGGTAAATGGAGAGTAAGTGTTAATTTTAGTGTTAGTACTATTGCTTAGTCCAGGAGAGGCAAACTAAGACCCAAGTATCAAATCCAGTCACATACACGCATTTACATGATGTCTATGTATGCTTTTGCTACAGTAGCAGAGTTGAGTCTTGAAACAGAGACAGCATGGCCACAAATCCTAAAATATTTACTATCTGGCCCTTTACAGAAAAAAGTTGACAGCCTTGGTCTAGCCTGTTGCACCTCTTCTCCCCAGCCAGGTGTGAAGCCAGCCTAAAAACCACTGGTGACAGAGGCTGCTCGTTGCTTCCAATACCTGTTTTTGTCTTCTCCTGTCACCATAGAATCCTCTCCCGTTTTTAGCCTGCATGTGATTGCCTGGAATGAAGACTACACTTCCCAGACTTCCAAGCTACTAGATGTAGCCGTGTGACTGAGTCCTGGCCAATGGGATGTAATTGGAAGTGTTTCATGCACCTGCTGGGAAAAAAATCCTTCTAAGACTTCCCTTTGCTCCTTCTTGAAGCCTGAAAGGCAGGTGTGGGGGCAAAAGCTGGAGCTGGAGCAGTCGTCTCAGAACATGACATGACCTTGAGAATGGAGGTCATTTACAGCAGAGCTACAAGACAAAAGGAGCCTGGGTCCCTGAGCTGCAGAACTGCATGCTAATCTCATATGCATCTGGTTTAAGTTGCTTCTTTGGGCTTTTCTGCACTTAGTGACGAAACTAGTCCTAACAAATATACTAGATAAACCTATTCAGAAGCATAGAAAGCTTATGTTAGCCCTCAATGGCTCCTGTTTGACACTGCCTAAAAACTCTTTGCAGTATATTTGGTACTTGCGTAAATTGGTTCTTGACCACACAGAACGACTTATTCTTGCAGAAGGCCAAAATAACATTGCGCATGTTTTATATTTATTCAGGAAAAAGGATTAATACTCATTCAAGGACAAAAAGATTTGTTACAATGCTTATTCAGGGGGGAAAAAAGGTTCATTGGGAAGTAAGGGTTACGAGAAGATGAAAGAATGAACAAAAGAAGAGCGGTGTTGAGCCTGAAGCGAGCATCCAAGTCTTGTGCTGCCACTGGTGCAAGTCGGGTCCCGGGCCCACGCTTCCAGAAGGGGCCGTCCACTTAGCAGCAAGCCCCTCCGAGCGGGCAGGAATAGGGTAGGGACGGAAGGACACTTTCATATTCCTACAGATGAGAAAACTGAGGTTTGGCGAGGTGACCTCCTTCAGGCTCACGCAGCAGTGAAGCTCTGAGCCCGTGTGATGTGGCGCTCTCAACACGATCTACCGGGTGAGGGAGGATTTGAGCCTGAGTTGACGTCTCCAGAGCAAACCGCCTGCAAATGCATGGAAGGCAGGAAACAGTCAATGTTTCTTGAAAAAGGACCTTCTGCAATCTTGTGTCCTAAGTCTGTTTGGTGAACTTCAGTAGAAATGCCTGGGAAATGCACACTAATGAGTAGAGAAAGGAAAACTAGTACTTTTCAAAATGTCATTAAAATCCCTGACTGCAAAGGAAAGAGACATCCCGCCAGCAAAAACCAGATTTAGAAAAGAAAGAGCTGACTCCAGGAAACTTGTGAACTTTCTTTTTGGTTCACACATCTCTCCTTCTTTCGTTGTTACTTACTCAGTTACTAATTATAATAGTAGACGATAGGCGGGGGGGAGGGTCAGTGACAGCCAGAGAATTAGAAGTCATAAAGAACCCTTCCCAGAATTCAAACCACTAGAGCCCAGAAGCTTCACAGTTAGAGAAATCTCTGGTCTAGTGAAGGCAGGGCCACCATTTGCCATAGTTGTGCCAGATCTATTTCCAAAGTTAACTTTTGCTTTCCTAAGTGTTTCATATTTTAGTATTGTTTGTGTGTGTATGTGCATGCCCATGCTTACATGTGTTTCATCAGCCTATGAACATCTATTGAGCACTTACAATGTGCCTGGCACTGGGTCAAGTATATAAATATACGATGCCACACTTTATACCTAACAACTCTATGTGATACGACCCCATTTTACAGATAAGGAAACTGAGATAAGCATTAAGAGACTAAATAATTTGCCCGGATTACACAGTTAGTGAAGTGGTCTTGCTGAGATTCCAATTGAGTTTTTGTTCATTTACAATCTGCTCTTTAAATCACTTCTCTTTTTTAAAAATGGAGAGCTGGAGAAAGATTCTTAGGACCAATTAAGAGAAGGGGAGCTGGTACAAAGTGCTCTTTTGTTTTCAGAGTTACCCACTACTGTATGTTGCCTTTGTTTTCAATCAGTGGCTCTGATTCATCCCTGCACCTTGCACATTGATGTGGTGTCCTAGAAACAGTTAACTCTTGTTTCAAAGAAACTCTCCCTGATCTCCCCACTCCCCAAATTCTTCTATTATTTTTGATAGTTTCCAGTGTGTTTCTCATAGACCTGGGAGTCCCAAGGGCCCCTTACTGTGTAACCGGTAGACCAGCAGTTCACAATTTTTTTCAATCTGAGGACCTCTTTATACTCTTAAAAATTATTGAGGACCTCAAAGAGCTTTTGTTTATGTGGGTCGTATCTATTGATATTTACCATTTTAGAATTTAAAACTGGGAAATTTAAAAACTATTGATTAATTCATTTAAAAATAATAACCCCATTGCATATTTGCATAAATAACATTTTCACAAGCAGTAAGCCATGTTTGTAAAAAATTAGTAAGAAATGTACATTTTTACAAATCTCTTTAGTGGCTGACTTAACAGAGGACAGTGTATGGTTTCTCATATCTTCTTCCATATTCCATCTGTTCTAATATGTTGTTTCGGTTGAAATATGCAAAGAAAATCCAACTCTATATAGATATGTAGTTGGAAAAAGGAGAAATATTTTTATAATCTTCTCAGATAGTTGTGGATAGTCTTCTTTAATACCATACCAAAACTCACCAAGTGGTAGTTTATTTAAACAAAAAAAAAAAAGGTTATGCAAATGGAAACTGAATCCACTGTCAATATAGACTTTTCATACCCTGTTACTTTAGACGCCATTGGACTGTATTTCACTATGAACACATATGTGATTCTGTGACACCATGCACTGGTCATTTGGAAGCTCACTGAGTTATCCAGATCTTCCAAATGTTGGCACTTTTCATTATGTAATATCCTCCCAAAATTACATTTGTTAATATCACTACAAATCTCACCAGAAAAGTTCTGGAGTTTTAGGGAAGCTGTCAAGCCCACAGTGGACGATTCAAGTTTTTAAAACATCTAATTTTCACTTGAAAGCTTGAGTTTTATCATTGGCAACAAATACTGTTAGTTGTTTTCCTTGAAATGACAAGCTCACTTAGTTCATTTTCAAGAAAATGTCTGCCATGTGTCCAAGTCTGAATAACCACAACTTGCCTGTCAGTCATTCTCTCAAGCAAAATGGTGCTCTGCGAAAAAAACAGCCAGTTAAGCTCACGACTCAACAACTGCACGGCACTGCTCCTCAAGTCCACCATGGTTCTTATATATGCAGCAGAGGTGCTTATGTGTACTTCCAATTTTGTCAAAATATTCAAAAGACCTGTAACCAAGGATCAAGATTAACACAATTAATTTTTACTGTTTCGTAAGGGCATTCTTAAGTGACACCATCGTATTTTATAAGCAAGAGCATGCCAGTGGAGAACAGAATGACCATTAGCACAGTTTGCTGCCGTTGTCTTGACATGTCCTGGGCACAGCTAGTTTTACCCTCCATGGCTACTGCATCATCAGTGCAAAAGGCAACCCAGTGAAAAAGGCAAGTAGTACCTTGGTGTTATTATAAAAACAGTTAGCTCCCCATCAAAGGGTTTGGGGACACCCCAGAGAGCCACTGCTACAACCATCCAAGGGAGAACCCTCAAAGGCCAGACTTTTCCTGTCCCTGTCCCTCTCACAGTGAAACAATTAGCACATTCTATAACTGCAGCATTTAACTTACTGGGTAAAAGTCTCTCCATGTATTCTAGGGAAATGGACAGGGTATGTGGGGGGGGCGGTTTTCTTTATAAAGCGTAAGTAGAATAGACTCTGCTGGATAATCAGTCCTGGAACGAAGGCAGGAGAAAAGTGAGTTTCTGACTATCCGAGCCCAGGTCTGACATTGGGAAATGCCAGTATTCCAACCCTTTACCAGACTTGGGGAGAGCTACTCACCTCTTGACCATGTGAAGGTATGTGTGATGGTTGATTTTATGTGTCAATTTGACAGGTCTAAGGGATGCTCAGATAGCTGGTAAACCATTATTTCTGGGTATGTTTGTGAGGGAATTTCTGGAAGAGATTAGCATTTGAATCAGTAGACTGAGTAAAGACCAAAGCCTCACCAATGTGGGTGGGCCTCATGCAATCTATTGAGTGCCAGAATGGAGCACAAAGGCAGAGGAAGGGTGAATTCACTCTCTCTGAGCTGGGACATCCGTTTTCTCCTGGCCTTGGACGTCGGCACTCCTGGTTCTTGGGCCTTTGGACTATGACTGGGATTTACGCTGTTGGTTCCCTCGGTTCTCAGGCCTTCCGGTTTGGACTGGAACCACACCACTGGCTTTCCTAGGCCTCCAGCTCACAGACAGCAGATTGGGGGACGACGCAGCTTCCATAATCTCATGAGCCAATCTCTCATAATAAATCTCTTTCTATATCTCTATGTATATCCTATTGGCTCTGTCTGGAGAACTCTGATTAATACAATATGTAAGTTACTCCCTTTGAAAATAGGGAACTCATGGGTGATTTGAAGTTTTACCTATACTATTCTTGCCACAGGCAGCTGTGCGAGCTTGCTTCTGTCTCTCTCAACCTCTCTCCCTCTGTCTCTCTCAAGGTCTCTCTCTCTCCCTCATCTCAGGTTTCCGTGCAGGCAGAAAAGCTATTTTACTATTATAGAATCATTTTCCTAAGTAATCCACACCACATCTGTTAGGAATCACTAATCAATAAGCAAAGTTAACAAGAAAATTGCGAGTGTCATAAATCCATCTTTCTGTTAGACTGTGACCATGGCCCACTTCCACGCATTATTTCCTGCATCAAACTCATTTTCTGAACCAAGATCAAGTCAACTAAAAAAACAACTTTTTTTGTTGACTAGCAACAAGCATGCAACATGAAATATAAACTCAAAAGACTATCTTTTAAAATCAAGAGGAATGTTTCATCACAAAAAGCTTTTTGGGTAAGAAAATGAGGATTCATCAGCTCTGTTTTACTACCGACAACAGGGCCTGTTTTATGTTTCTGCTGTGGAATTTAGTTCTCAGAGCTTTGTGACCTATCAATGAGGACAACATCTCAGTTAATTTTTTCCTGTTTCTACTTTCATTTGTCTTAGTTTGCAGAATCTGTGCAGCTAAAGAGAAATTAAAACAACTGATATCTAAGACTCATCCAGCTCTGACTTGGAATGATTCTAGAACCCCCATGAGTTTCCAAATTGGAGCCTGTGTTTCATGCTGTTCATTGTCTTGCCATCTTACCAGGTATGATCCAGATTCCCTGCCCCGTCCTAATCCATTGGAAAATACTTTCAATTTGTCATACAAGTCTGGATGGATAGAAATGACAGTTCTCTCAACTCAAATTCCTATTATCTAGGTTTTTCTGTGGCTTAGGTGATTAAATGCCTGATACAGACTGATTGCCTGTATCGGTTTAGAGCGTTCTTCTGATGTTGTTTCAGCTGCTTATGTGAAAAAATGTTAAGCTATATTACCATTTGAGTATTTGATTTAGTGATGTTTTCAATGGCTGCTTTCCATTTTCTGGACATTTAATTCAATTTTTTATATATCATCCCTAGTTTAAACCTTCAAAGCCATATTTTAAATGTATCAGTAGCTCAGGCTGAATGCAAATATTCCTTTAATCTGGCTGAGACTACATACATCCCCCTTTAGGAAAAGGGGAAAAAAAACTGTGGAGATGGTCATAAATAATTTTACTTAAGTGAATGCTGAAATTAGGCACCACATTGCTTGGCTCCTGGTAACCTATTTGCAGCCAGATACATAGAGTACCCACTGGCCAAAGCTTTGCCTTTTCAGAAATGGAAAGCAGGAAAAACAATATGATCATCTTTTAAAGTGGCATGTTGGACCCATCCCCAAAGTTAAATATACCTAGACAGTTCTCATTGCGGTAACTACATGTGACCTTGGAAGAAAATGATGTTTATAGCAGCCCGTGAGCTGGGAGGGGTGATAATGAATAAGAGGTAATCGTGTACTTCTAGCACACACTTTGGATAGTACAAGGAGCTAATTGCATTGCAGTATTATCTTAAAATATGGTGACCCAATCATTTTGGAAGATAACCAAAGTTTCCTTTTTTAGAAGAGATACCCTACTTTTGGCAAAAAATTCATTAATTTTGCCCTCAGAAACTCCAAAACATTTTTCCTGGATCAAATCAAATAGCATGGATTTTTCCTGTAAATCTTCCTATCTGTACTATCAAATGCTGACATGCATATCAGTGGCTCCTGGGCTGGACTCTGAAATGATGGATCCTGTTTTTATTTTACTCCTGGTAATCTTCAGTTTAGTGTAACTTGTGGCACCACTTACTGTTCTCACTGACATGACATGAAGGAAATATTTCTCCTGCTAGAGTTTGGTGCCTGTCCAGGGATGCATGCCAGCCCAAAGTGCCACAAGAGGTAAAAGAGCACATAAATGTCTCAAAGAACAAAACAGCAACAGGAAGAAATCAGTCCTAGAATGGCAGGTAGGAATACTCTTTGCTTTGCCTATTAAAATCTTAGACAGGTTGATACATAGGTTAATGCTGCCCTACATAACTTTATGTGGGAGTTAAGCAGACTTTTGAAAAAATGAAAGTAGAGCTGACAAAGGAATTAAGGTATTTTCTTCTACATGCGTATTTTTTTAGAAAGTGTCAGTGTAATTGATAGCATATGCTGATCTTTGGTCATTTTTCAGTTCGATGTATATAAAGGATGTTGGTGTTAATTGGTCTCTTTCTGGAATTTGTGTTTTGGTCAAGTGCTTAAAATGTCTTTTAATACTTTTCTATTAATACTGTTTTGTAAAGCTGGCATTTTCAGCTAAAATATATTTAGAACCGCAATTTGCTACATACATTACAGCCAAATAGAACAACAAGATGAAGATACTAACACTGCTTTCAGGCACTTAAATACCAAACAATGGAAATGGAGAATTTGTAATTATTCCAAGAGCAGACAATAGGGACATACATCTTTTGAAAAATCAGAAATACCAACTTGAGAAGTTGCTTCTAGGCCATCAAAATCTATCTGTGTTTGAAAGCTTTACCATATCTAAATCCAATTTGTACATCAGAAAATTGGAAGGGAAAAGAATATGGCTCTATTAATGAAAAGAAGTGGTGGAATTCAATGTCTAAGGGAAATTTTTCAGAATCTCCCAGATTCCAGATGTAGTCTAGAGCTTGCTGACGTGGCCCATGGGATACCAGGCAGAACGAGAAACAGGGCCACCATCTTTGGGCTTCTCTCCCTCTGTGGCTCAATCACGCTGTTAGAACACGAATGGGAATTTTATTTGTCCCATGGTTAATAACAGGGGACACAATTTTTAAACTGGGCAGGCTGCAAATAAACTCTACCTGCTATTAAAGTCAGCCCATTCTCCCTGCTGGAGGCCGTGAATGAAGAAGCACGTAGTGGTGGTAGGTAGTCCCGTTGCTTAAGAATTGGGAGAAAATAGACCTCAACATTCCAAGTATTCCAAAAACAAGCAGAAATTGAGAAACGAAATATTAAGAGCTAAGAATCTAAGATCAAAGCATTACAAGTTCAAGGAGGGTAAGCAGGGAAAAGCAGCAGGCACGAGGCCCCGAGGGGCTGCAGAAGTGAAAGGGGTTTGAATCCTGTTAAGGCCTCTCCTCTCAGAAGCTCCAAAGCCAAAATAAGGGAAGGGATCACACGGCCACAGTGCAAAAGCAGCTGATAGAAGTACAAAGCAGCAACCACCAGGAGCGTGCAGGGGTTCTAATTAAATCAGGCTCAGAAACAACAAGATGGGTGAGAGGATCCTACCTTCTAGCCAGCCAAGGTTGACGCCATTGTTTGGTACAGCTCGGGGACCGGCTTTGGAGCCGTGCCTGCCCCTTTTACAGGGCACAGGAAATAGTTCTAGCTAAGGCACAACTGTGGGCTGAGAGCGAATTAACGCACAGGGGGTAAGGGAAGTGTGAGGACCCATCTGTTTCCATTCTTCAGTGACTGCAAAGAATGCGGTCCTATTAGTCCTCGGTGTGAGTGTGTGTGAGTGTGTGTGTGTGTGTGTGTGTGTGTCGGTGCATAAGCACTGTAACTGGCATCCATAATCCCCTTCAATCCCTACTCCGTGGTCAGTCCCCAGTTCCTCCGATCCCTGCTGTATGATGCTCACGTGTCTCATGGATGCCCTTACTTCTGATGATTTGCTATAGAAATCTGCAGAAATATTTGCTGCAGTTCCCAGGTAAAAACATTTTTATTTTAATTGAGCCTCCTCTGGAACATGTCAGATATTGGAGAGATAGGACGATGGGGAGATCTTTGGACAAATCCCCCCACAGAGCAGTATCTGTTCACTTAATACCGTTGTTTTGGTAAGACACTAAGTGCAAAAACAAATGTAAGACACTTGTGTTTTCCTAATGTCAACGTACTTTTATCCTGGTGTAATTAATTGCAGTTATTGAGTTCCATGAGGCTACTGTTTAGAAAAGCAAAATGCCAGCTAGACAATGCTGGATGTACCCATACCTAAATTTATTAAATGTACAAATTAACGAAGCATTTAGAGCTCAAAAGGGTTTGATAAATGAATGAATATATGAATGAATGAAGAGGGTGGTTATTCACTTTTTTAAAGAGCTGTTTGCTTCTCGAACAGATTTATTTCAAAGTCCCTGTGGGGAACTCCAGATTCAACAGAAATTATCTATACTGACCCACAGAAAAAAATAGTGAAACTGAGTATACACAGTTTTTCAGGAACATATATATTATAGAAAGCAAGGCTCACCTCTTATAAGCAACCTTTAATATTGGAATTAGAGATTTTTTTTCTTGCCATGCTATCTGAGTTACAGAAAGTAGAAATGGTAAACAAATTCTTCAGCCTTTTCCCATAGGTAACTAAGTATTATGTCCAGGGTCATTGTTTAAAAATTATACCCTTTTCTTTGCTCCAACAAACTTTGATCATCCTAACTACAACTTTGATAGTCTACTTTGTGTTGAAAATATGACAAATGAGTGAAAAAATCTGGCTCCTTCATGTCCCCGCCCTGGGCTACTCAGAGACGCAAAACACTTGATACAGGCTCCGGGAGAAAGAGCATCACGTTACCACGAACAAGCAGACAAGGCAAATTCCCATGATGCCAGGCCGCTGGTTAAGGGGTGGAGGGGAGAGGAGGCACTTCAGGGCATGTCTTCAAGGGACTGATTTCCTCTGTGATGCCACTGGAGTGAGGCCAGCTTGCTACCCACTTTCCCCTCCCATGAAACTACAATTGCCCCCAGCACATCCCCAGTGGGGACTCTTCTCTGGACCTCGGGTAAGATATAAGTCATTCTTCCTAAAAATCAAGAGCTGTTAACATGCTAAAGTATTTACAAATGAAATTATTTTTAAAATGTGGAATTTGCTTTAAAGTAATCTACGAGTTGGGAGGGGATGTCTTGATAACTGTTATTACTGGGTGATGGGTGCATGAATTTTCTTTATACTAGTCTCTTTACTTTTTGTGTGTATTCAAAGCTCTTCATAATAAATGTTTTTTTAAAAAAATCTGCTAACATAGTTGGGGCAGTGAGCCAGCATAGCCACAGAGAGAGAACAAATAGAATGTCTATAGTAACCTCATTTCTCAGGACGAAAAAAGCAAATCAGTATGTGTTACTGAGTGAAATGTCCCAACCATAGCACCACCCTATCTGATCAACATTGCCTCAAAGCCATTAAGCCCAGTGCCAAGTCAGATAAAACAGCTGCAAAAATAGAAGCCGCCCCAACCTTGAAACCTGAGGAAAATAATAATTTAAAATTCCTTCAAAAATCTCTGAAATGAATCCATTTCCCCCTCATTTACAACAACTTTTCACTTGAATTATGCATCACAACCACCATTTGAATTACAAATGTATGAATTATTCATTATTTGCAATGTGACTAAGTGTTTTGGCCTCACGAGTTGAAAGCCAGTGCTAAGCTTGCCTGGGATCTGGCTGGCAAGGGCAGGGTGGCATCTGGGACCCCTGGGGAGGTAGGAGGCCCTTCAGAACCCTCACCCACCAGGGTATAAGGATGGAAGGGTCCATTATACTGTACGGAGTTCTCAACTCTGACCTCCTCATACCATGAAACGTCCCCACTGTCTCCTGGCTCCCCAGCCTGTGACAGCTGCTACCCACTGGCACCACCTACATTTTAAACCAGCTGGAGACAGAGCTGTACGTGATAAGCCTGTTATATTTGCAGAGTAAGCAGGAACACCTAATGGCTTGGCCCCCTAACGATTCAGGCACCAGCCTCTGACCGGCTACACCAATGTGCACTGGCAAAGCAGAGGAAAAAATAATTAAAAGAGCCTTTGTCAAAGCTCCCTCTAAATCAACCTTTTAAATGTGCTCAGTTTAAGAGTCCCAAAGTGCCAATTCAATCACACTGGCCTCTAAGAACCACAGAAACCCCAGGATAGCCATGGCCAATTAGTCAAGCAAGAGGGATGTATGCGTGCGTATGCATGTGTGTGTGTGCACGCGAGTATGTGTTCAGAGAATCAACACAGATGCTGGAAGAGCTCCCTGGAGAGAGGGCGCAGTGACCCCTCAAACAGAACCATTCTCTTCTCGTTTGGGGATTGAAAAAAAGGGGGAAAGAACAATTAGAAAGATGGCACTAAAGGTACCACTGATAGAAAATAGAGGAGAGAACAAAGTCAGCACATATGGGACCTTTGGAAGAACGAAACTCAAAGAGTATTCGTAACATAATCCACAAGGAGAGAAAGCCAGTCAGCCGTCTAAAACCAAAGGGTACGCATCGTGAATGACAGGGAGGGGAGCAGGGAGCGACAGATAAAAAGAAGTAAACACCAGAGATGCCAAAACCAAGGAGGAAGAAAAAAAACACGGTGTCAGGAACCAAACACAAGAATGAGGCTGAAACTGTCAACAGTGCAAAGTAAAACCGTGAACTGGCAACGTGCTTTTGCTAACAAAGAAAACGTGTGCTCCATGCAGGGAGTACCCAGCAAACATTTAAAGAAAGATGTGTGTGTGTGTGTGTGTACATTTTACTAAGGGGGTGACCACTAGCAACAGTGGGCAGTCTCTGCCATCATCAGTCATGGCAAAATGTTCTTCCCCCTGATAGCTGCATACTCACCCTGTGCAGAATGAGGTTCACAGAGGTTTTGTTTGGTTGCCGAGGACTCCATGAGCCACATCAATGCTGCACGGGCTTCATTCCATGAGGGAAACTAGAGCTGCACAGAGTCAGCAGGGCATGGAAAGGAAGCCTGGCAATGGGTGGCCACCCAAAGCAGCAGGCATTTGGAGCCTTGGTGGGCACTGTGGACAGTTAAACTGATCACAGAAGACTCTCTCCTGCACTCTCTCCTGCTCAGTAAGACTCTGGTCTGAACCCTTGCAGGTTCTCATCTTAAGTTTCTTGTTTGCACCACAGGGGCCCCAAAATGTCATCCTTGATTCTGATGGTGCCCTTGTAGGATAAGTTTTCAAGCCATCGAGCAGAGTACTGTTGAGTTGGTTTATTTGTTCTTCGAGTGCTCATGTTATTATTTGGACCCAAGTTTTATATTTCTCCAATTCTAATTGCAGTTGCTCAGGACATTGGCTAGTTTCAAGTTCTGAAAATATATTTGAACACCTCTCCCAGAAGTGGGTAAGAAGTTAGGATAACGGAAAGACTTGGCTCCGAGTTCAGTTGAGTGTCAAAAAGCCAAAGTTTGGCTAAACGGACTTTGTAAAATGAAATCCCAGGTCCCTCCCTGCTCTTCCAGTCTGAATACATACTAGGTGAAACTGATGAAATTCAACAAAGCGAGAGGCTTGTGGTCTGATGCGTTTATTGCAACTATCTATGAGAAGCGATGATGAGTACCTTTCAATTTCATCGTGCATGAACATTTGCAATCATTCATTAATTCATTTATTTGTGTATTGAACGTGTTGAGCCCCATCCCTGTCCTGATCGTGACACAGAGAGTGATGATGCCTTCCTCAGAAGTGACAAACTTCCCTCTGCCCTCATCTTAGCAGTCCTGGCCCGTGGACACACCTCAGCCCTGTAAGCCTAAGAAGCTCCGCTTTCCTGCCCAGACAGTGAGGTCGTGCTTCTTTAGTCTCTTATTTTCCCAATCGTTGGGGAAGCTGGCGTAAAAGGATTACCTTAAAAGGACTGATAAACTGGTCTGGTCCAACGTAGATCAATAATAGATATTTCTAGGTCAAGTACCTGGGCAAGGATTGTAGAGTTTAAAAATAAATATATCAAGTTCTCTAGCCAGGGATCAGAGCAAAGCTCACTGATCCACATGCTGGTTGACTCCATTTCCTTGACGATAAGCTCCTGGGCTGTCTCGCCAGCCATCATCTTCACAGCACAGGGAAATCTGCAAGTTCAGTGGCTTCGATGGGAGCCTCCTTGCCCTACAAAGCCATGAGCTGTTATGAACTGGAAGGTCTATTTTCATCCTGGCTATTGGACCCCACTTTTGACACACTGGCATTCACAGGAAAAGTTAGGAAATTACATTAAGTGTTTTCCTATGGGTAGACTGCTATGCTGGCATTTTAGGAGAACTGAAGACAGGCCACTTAGCTCCCTGGACCTTTTGTGCACTCGAAAGTCCTTGGTTTTGCTGCAAGACAGAAAAGTGCTCTGGGGTAGAAACCGGACAAGCTCGCTCACTGAACAGGTCGGCCCACTTCCCATTGGGCGCTCACATAAGGAACCCTGGGAGAAGCAGAGAGAGGCCTCTGCCCTCAGAACACTTATATTCTAACCCTGGGTTGCACGTCAAACGTGGAGCCTTAACGTTACAATTCAGTTCTTGTACTTGTGAACTTTTACATCCGTATTTGGGGGAACACTAAGAAGGGGAGATGAATGTAGACAATGATCCCCTTTTATTACATATGAAAAGGGCAGTGGAGCTGATGATTAACTACCACATGCTTTGTGAACTTGACCAGTCACCGCTTTAATGCCAAAGAATTTATTTTCTGTTCCACAGAAAATGCTGGAAAAAGTAGTAAGAAAACAGGCATGCATCTGTGGTTATATACTTAAGTGCAATTAGATGCTTAATTACATTCTGTAAATTGCATGTGTGAAGGTAGTAATAGTCTGTTTAATAACTTTTTGTGGTGTTTTCTACTAATTTTCCTACAAATTAAATTTCAAACTTTATTTAGGGCTGATACTCAGCCTCAAATATATATTTCTATATAATATGGACAGTCTCAAAATGGCACTTAATCACTGTATATCATAATATATACATGAGTCTAATTTCTCTTGAAAGAAGAAATTTATATAAGCTAAGTTAGAGATCCTAACTAAAATCAAGGAAAATATTTTTTAAATGCCTGTGAATTCCCCTTTTGGAAAGTTGACAGTAGGGAAGAAATCTAGAATGATCTCTAGTCCTCAGTAAGAGGAAGCTCAAACATCGGGGGGCAGAAGAGGTGTTTATATTTCTTCTTCCAGTTGAAGTTTCACAACTTTGGAAAAGAAAAGACAAAATGGGGAGTGAACAGCTGGCTTTCACGTCGCATCAGACAGCAGGGTTTGGGTTTCTGGACCAGCACTCACCACACAGGACAACGGGTTACTGGCAAAGGACTTCGAGAGCATCCACCAACACTACAGAGAACACGTTTGGCAGAAAACTCACTGACCTGCTCGGGAGAACCAGAAACGGAAATTTGAGGGGGGAAGGAGAAAACTCCCCAAATACAACTGTGGACTTACAGGGCAGGGAACAAGACACGCGCTGGAGAGGGAAGAACGGTTAAGGAGGTGTTCCTCAATGCTCAGCAGGAAACAGCAGGGAAGAGGGCAGAGCACAGGCTGGCCTCAGAGCACTGTCAGCCAACGCACGGGCTCAGAAGCAAAGGGAGCTTCATAATTTCACACAAGGCAGAATTATGATCTCACAGGGTCACAGAGACAGGGAACAAGGCTCATGACAGGAATACGGTCGGACGAAGATATCTAGAAGTGGTGGGAGGGTATCGCTGTATTGGACAATAAACAAAATTAAATTTATTTAGCTCTCACTATGTACCAAGCATTGTGCTCATCACCTTCTATTACTTATTTCCTTTAATCCAACAACGCAGAATTCCATTTTACAGGTGAGGAAACTGAGGCCCGGAGAGGCAGACCTCAGGCTTGCCCAGGTTCACTCAGTTGATCACCATTGGAACCAAAGCCCTTGCTTTTAGCGTCTACACGAAACTGCCTCTTGAGAAAGCATCCCAGATCAGAACAAGCCTCGGAATGCCCGTGCTACCCCGGCCCTCCTGAGGGATGCTGCTGTACTTCTCCCGTGGAGACCTGTGTGGAAGCGGAAGCCCAAAAGGGAGCCACAGCCGCTACCCCGGCAGGGAGAACCCAGCCCCGTTTGTCCCACACGGGAGAGATTTGTCCTATATGGAAGTCCACCAACCTGGAGGTGGAGTTTGCAGGGAGAGCCCGTGGGTAAAGACAAACGATAAGAGAAAATAACCAAGGACGTGGTGGATGCTGCAGCAACCACCCGGCAAGCGGGGGGCAGTACGGCTCGTCCAGCATAAATCACAACTGGGTCCACTTTGTGCAGTGACAGAGAATCTCAGTCATCCAGGCGCGTCCGCAGTAAGTCCCCTTCCTCTCAGTGTCCCTGCTCTGCTTCCCCATCAAGACACCCCTACTATATGTCAAGGAAGCCTACCCTGGTAGGTCCCCCTGGAGAGTGGCAAAGTAACCCTCCTTCCCACCTTGGCCTAGAGCTGCCCAGGGCCCCGCAACCTGCTGTTACCTCTGTGTCCAATTTGTCACACCTAAATGTCATGGTTGATCAATGGTCTGTCCTCTCCATTATACTGTGAGCCTCTTTAAGGCCAAAACTGAGTTTTTATCCCTGAGTCGCCAACATGAGACTTTGGCTTATCACAAGCACTAAGTGGTTGTTTACCAAATGACCTGCAGATCTGGCGTTCTTCAAATGGAAACCCCCCTGGAAGGCTTTCTCCAGTTGGTTAGTCCTCCTTTCTTTTGTACCACCCAATATAGCTGTTTATTCGATTATAATTTTCTCAAGGCCAGAATAACCTTAATCTATATCAAATGCCTGATCCATAACAGGCTCTTCATAAATGGTAACATAATTCTTCACCACCCTGGCCCTGCCACTTTCCCCAAAAGGCAAAAGCCAAAATGCTGTTGACTTAGATTTCTCAATCCCGTACTCGTGTAATTCACTTTTAAACATTTTAACATCTAAATGTGGCATTTTTACATTTATCCCTATGAAGTCCTTCGCTTCGGTTTATGAAAATTTTTTATTCTGCCACTCTCACGCTTTTGTCATTTATATCTTCATCCAAGTCTTTTAAGAAATGTATTGAACAAGACACTCGTGAATCACCAATGGCTCCTAGTATGAAGCTTTTCACATGAGAAGTTTTCAATAACATTTTTAAGATGAAAGAGAAACCTACTAAAAGCTGACTATCTGATAAAATCTTGGCTTCCCCTGCTGACTTTTGTAGACTTGAAGACAGAAGAAGTAATAAAGAGAACACTTGCTGCTGGGGATGTGTTAAATCAGGATGTTAAAGCCGTCAGCCCCTAGAGGTCACCCCTTTCTTAAGAGGTGCCAGGAGGAGAGAGAGGAGCTGACGAGGGGTTGGCCGAAGGGCGCTGGGGCCAGCAAGGAGCCAAGATGGCCCATCCACCCTCCTGTTAATCCTGAGCTACTCACTGTTACCTTTTATGTATTGGGGCTTTGCCTACAGTTTTGCTGGGGGGAGGGGACTGGTGCCCATATGAAAAAGAAGATGGAGAATCAACCTTTTCGTTTCACAGGTGCCTACCCACCTGCCATGTGTACCTTGTATACGACTTTGTCAACCAGATATCCCACAGCACCACCCATTATTTTCCTGTGAACAAGACAGAAAAACATAGTGTAGTTGGCTTCTTAGCAGGCAGTCGAGATGATGAATGAATTGATTTCAAACTGGAGGGAGCTCTCTGGTGCTGTGTCGTAGAACTATGCAGGCCTTTTCTCAGTGGCTTGAAGGACACATCACAGGCATGTTTGTCACATGAGCCGATGATAAAAAGATGTGAGCAACTACTAAGATTAGAAAGTGTCCAAAAAACATTTTTTTAAAAACCAGCATTGGCCTAAGAATAGACCAAACACCAAAGGCACATCACTGAGCAGGAATAAATGCTAAGTGCCACTTTCAGATTTTCAGAAACAATTGTGAAAATATAAGATGGGGAAATTGGACTTCAGCACTTCTTATGAAAAAGCCAAAAGGTTTATTATTAATAATAACTCCAGCTTTTTAAATGCTCAGTAGGTGTCACTCAATCGGAGGCAAGAGTGGAACATAAAAATAAAAGCTAAGGCAAGTTCTGTTTGCAGTCATGTAAATAGAATATTCAGGTCAAGGCAAGGAAACATATGACCATAATCTGAACTAGTCAAAGCACCAAGTGGGATTTATGGTTTCAATCCCAGATGACACACTGTAAGAGGGACCTTGATAAACTGGGCTCTGTGCCAAGGAAAACAGAATGGTGAAGGCTCCATAAAGCACAGTAATGAGGAAGTGTTAAAGGAAATGGGGACACTCAGTCAAGGAAGAGAAATTCTAGGAGGAACATAATAGACGTCTTAAAAAATTTGAGAGGTCTTACTGAGGGGGGGTCAGCTGTGCCTTGTGTGCCAGCAGAGATCAGAACAAGGACGAGCAGGGTAGAGTTTGTGGTGGTGGATAACATCAGTTAGCACTCTTTGGTTGTGAGTACCAAAAATCGTCTGACTAGCTTAAGCAAAAAGATGCATTCGCTGGATGTACATGAGGGGGTTTACCAGTTCCTAGAAAGGCTGGGGAACCAGACTGGAGACCCACAAGAAACAGGTGGCTCCAGAAGGCCTTGGTGTCAGGAATTTCCTGACCATCTTGCCTGACACTGCCTCTAGAATAAAAGAATTCCAGCCACTTCCATGGTCCTTGTCAGTCTGCTCAAGATTCAAGTCCCAGGAGCATGAGTTTTATTAGACATGCCTAGGTCACATACCTGTCCCTTGACTGTCCCCAGGAAATGAGAGGAAGAGTCTGGCAGAAGGAACTTCCAGTGACCTTTTTGGCTTCCACGGGGATGGAGAGTAGGGGGGGAATCTAGATTTATTTGTCCAACCCAGGCTGCTCTGTAGAAACCAGTTTATTCCCCAAAAGAAAATCATGGTCCTCTTAGGAAGGGAAAATGGATTTAAGGTACTCAAAAAGTAAAAAATGACCACTACGCAGAGCTTAAGATGAAGAAATACCTTCTAAACATTAAAGTGATCCAGGAATGTAACATCCAATGAGGTCACCCTCATTCAAGGTATTCAAGATAGGTCACAGGATCAAACAATAGGAAGTATTGTTGGCTGAACTTGGAGATCCCTTAAAGTCTAAGATTCTATATTTCTAAACAAGTAGTTTTCAATGTGGGGACATACCAGAATTGTGGGAGGGGATTTTTCAGATTATTTCTGCCTCACTCTCTTCCCTGTTCTCAGAGATTCTAACGCCCCCTTGCCATCCCTCATTCCCTATGGCCGACTGAGAACAAAAAACACCACACCTGAGGTTTCTACTGCTCTCTCAGTACCTTGTGTTGGTGAAATAGCCCAGAAAAAAAGACATGATGCTAATCAAGTAGGAAAGTTCTTTTTTTATTTAAAAATCTTTTAAAGTAATAGGAATGTCTAACTCATAGATTTAGGCAGCATAAAAAATATCTGTAAAAAAAGAAAAGGAACTTGGTTGAAGAAAATTAATAGCTGGAGTTATCTAACAATGCTGCAAATGTTGGCTTCCCTCTGCTACTGCTATTTTCTTTGGAAGGGGTCCAATTTTCCCCTTGCATAAAAGGAGACAAGAGCTGTTTGAAGCCATTAACAGCACCAATAGGAGGGACATTTGAATTAATAACCAGGAGGCCAGTCAGCCAGGAGCAATTTTGAACATAATCTTTTCCTTTGACTTTTGTTGTAAGACTGATATTTTGCTATATTATGCTTGGTCCAACATGCCCCTGCAGAGCCAAATAATTTATCTTCCCAACTCTCTTTGTTTTTTAAATTGACCTGAGTGAAATATTTTAATTTACTTGAATGAAAACCCCTCTGTGGATTGGGCTAGGTGCTATGAAGTATTATCCCTGAGCATAAAGAATTCCTTGGAATTTCACAAGAAATAATAACATGTATAAGGCCTCTTGAAATAATATGTATAAGCTGCTCTTGAAATAATGCTACGTGAACAGAGTAAGGGACAAGCCATGTATAACACATGATCTTCCTTTTGTTTCTTTGCAAGTAAATTTATACAAAGATTAATTTTTTTCTTCCTCTACTTTACTCGTCCCTACTTGTTATCGTGTAACCCCCCTCTTTGCAAAGTCTTCTTGCAGTGGATTTCTGGAGGCCCCCGGGGGACTCCCACATGTGCTCAGGAGTGAGTCCTCAAACATACCGTGGTTTCCTCTTCCCCTGCTCCGGTCTCTCCCTCCGAGAGGCGCTGCCTCTGCCTGCCGTGTACAGCCCTGACGAGGCAACGGAGCTGCCCAGGTGCCAGATCCCAGCCACACTCCATGCCGGAGTGGGGAAGAGTCAGTCCTGCCTTTCTCCTGTTCACAAAGCCTTCCATGGCTTCCCAAGACCCGCACTGTAACGACAAAACTGTCAACCATCCTCTGGGTGGCCCTGCCTCCCTGCCTCTGCTGCTAGCAGCCTCTGTTTCCTGGAAGTCATCCCCTCCTGGAGCATCTGAGGGAGCATCTCAGGGTGCTCTTCACCAAAGGGCCTCAAACTGCAGTCTGCCAGGCCCCGTGGGCTCGGGGACATGATGCCCCTTCTCCATGTTTCCCTGCCCACCCTGCACGCCCACGGTGTGTGTGCCTGCATTCGGCGTTCCCATGGCACTTCCTTGTTCCTCTTTCTTTCTGCAGGACTTGGCCCAGACTCCCGCTAGCACTTGCTGTGTCTGTTCATCTCCCTCCTTCACTAACACATGAGCTCCTCGAGGGCAGGGACCTTCTCCCCATGGCTTCAATATTCCCGACACCCAGCACAGTGCCCGCCCAGCAAAGTCTACATATCCAGTGATCTAACAAAACTGCAACTGACCCACCAGGAAACTCCACTCAGAAACTTTGGAATTTCCAAGAACCCCTGCCATCTCTAGAAGTCTGTTTCCTTTCTCGTACTCTAGAAGGCACCTGGCTCCTCGCTCCTCTGCCTTTCTACGCTCCTTTCCTCCCTGCCCTTCACCTAGGAGGTCAGTGGCAGGGTGTGCTTGGTGTCTGGCTTGTCCTCTGCCAGGGTTCCAGACCTGGTACATCTGCACAAGGCACCCCGACTAGGTTCAACCTTACCACAGGCAGGGCGCAGTGGCTCACACCTGTAATCCTAGCACTCTGGGAGGCCGAGGTGGGAGGATTGCTTGAGGCCAGAAGTTCCAGACCAGCCTCAGCAAGAGCAAGACCTGGTTCCTACTAGAAACAGAAAAATTAGCCGGACGTCATAGCACATGCCTATAGTCCCAGCTACTCGGGAGGCTGAGGCAGGAGAATCGCTTGAGCCCAGGAATTTAAGGATGCAGTGAGCTATGACGACATCACTGCACTCTAGCCCAGGCAACAGAACAAGACTCTATCTCAAAAAAAAAAAGAAAAAAAACTTATTGCAATTGAGAGTGACCCTACATGGCCTGGCCCACTGACCTTATGCTAAGCGAGGACACTCTGGGCCCTGGCTTCCCTGAGTGGCATGCTGTTGTGGCTCCCAGTCCCCTCCAAGGACTACCACCTCCACCATGACACCCAGCAGCTCCCACCCAACCCTGTCCAATCAGAGCAGGCCTCACTGTAAGAAGACCTGGAGGACAAAGCCTGCATACCTGGAGGCTGTCTGAGGCTATGGGGGTCACACTTTCCCTTTTAAAACACAGACTTGCCTTTGCTCCCTTCTGTAGGTTATGTGAGCACAGCAGGTTTCCTGTTCAAAGGAAGATTCTTTACTTACCCTCGGAGACTATCACATCTTCGATGACACAGCCAAAGGAGCCCTCCTTTTACCTCTTTAATGTTCATGTTCAACACCTCCCCACTTGACAGAGCCAGGGCTGTGGGAATGTTTAGTCTTAGCAGTAAAACTCACATTTATCATATTCAGATGACCAGTTTGGAAGAGAAGACAGCAGCAGTGGAAATATCTCTGGGACCTCTGCAAGGGATTAACTCGACTGACTGTGGAATGTCAGTGCCTCACCAACTGATATCCAACCATGAACGCATTCTCGGTCTAACTCAAGTGACTCTTACAAAGGGATCACTACAGATATCACACACCCAGAGCATTTGGTTTTCAGTGAGGCTGGCACATCTGACTGTTTTCAACACAATTGTCATATGATCTCCTGATAGCCAAGCCCAACCTAGCACTAGGCCTAGCCTCTTGGTCACCATTACTTTAAGCTTCGCCCAGAGTTGCAGGGCCAAGCTGCACGTGGGAATTCTTGGTAAGGTCACCTGAGCCAGGAACATGCTAGGAAGCAGAGGCTAAGCCTGTGTGGCAGGCCTCAGCTCCAGCATACATCACCGACACATGGTCATGAATGAGCCTAGAATTTGTGGTAATATCAAAGGTGTTAGGCATGTTAAGGCAGCCTCCCAAAATCCCAACCCTGTTCACTAAAATGCATTTTGACGTTGTGTTGGGATATTTCACTTAAATTTAGTGAACTTAGGTACTGGCAATAAAAATCGGATTGCATTTTATTCAAGCTGCTTCTATAGACTTCTTTATTGTGTTCTCTTATTTGTTGATTTTCAATAGTATTAACAAGGGGTGACTGATATCTCCCGAGCTTAGCACTTGGTTACCTTCTCGAGGCTCAGAATTATGAAGCGTGAGTCTTGGTTCAACAAAAACTTCCTGAGCACCTGTTATGTGCCAGGCACTGAGCTCATCTCTAGGGACACAAGCTGGGGTATCTCCTGTCCTCGCAGGGCTGATGGCCTAGTGGACAGTGCATTTAGCAGGTAAACTTGGCCTATTGGTCAGGCTTTTCTGCACACAGGCAAGGCTAGTCTATCCAAATCCTCAGCCATGGGCTAGAATCAGCTCCAAAATGAAAAAAGGGGCCCTGTGACTAGAGTTGACAGCCCAGCTACAGACAGCCCTGAGACTGAAAGTGGCAGAAAGTAGCAGGAGTTTCAGTCTCAGAACAGCGAGGCTGACCCTGCTGATGGTTGTGCCAAACTGCCCTGTTGTGCTATTTGTTTTAGTATCATTAATTCTAATAACTACAGTTTATTGAAGTTTCTCTAGGGATTAAACCCTTGGCTAAGGGCCTTACCCATGTAACCTCGGTGTGGCAGGGCCCCTTCTTTTCTGTCTTGCAGGGGTCTTCCTGCTTAGCTCAGGAGAGGGGAAAGGGAATCTGAGAGCTCAATCCGACTGTGTGCCAAAGAAGTCTCATCTAGCTGGCCACCTCCTGCGGCGGTGGCAGGTTCCTCCAGGCTATGAAACAGCGGGGGAGTCTCTATATCCACAGGGACACAGGGACTCTGCCCTCCCGTTTGCCCCTCTCTGCTGCAACCCCACCACCATTCAATAGACAGGGGCCTTCGGGGAGAGCTTCTCTAACTCCAGTGTAAATAAGGTCAGATAGGTCAAAATGTTATGTAAACTGTAAAGTGCTGTAAAACTAGAGAGTATCAACATCATCATAAAAGGACAGTGATAACATCTCAAGCTTGCTGACTAGAGAGATTTAAATCAAGAACCATTACCTTTCTTTTTCTACTCTTTCCATTATCTTTTAATTCTGTCTTAATTGTGGTATAATTTCATATAATATAATGAACAGATTTTAAGCATAATATCCACTGAATGTTATTCATAATTTTTGACTAATATAAACTCAAGTGGTTATATTTTAAATTATAATAAAGTCAAATAGCTGCATTTTAACTAATGTAGATATTTAGAGCTACAAATTTAATCATGATACATGTTATAGATTGAATGTTTGTGCCCCCCCCATACACACACACAAAATGCATATGTTGAAGCCCTAACCCCCAATATGACTATATTTGGAAATAGGCCTTTATGGAGGTTATTAAGGTTAAATGATGTCATAAGGATGGGGACCTAATTTAATAGTGTTACTGCCCTTTTATAAAATTAATATTAAGAGGAAGATGGCTGTGCACAGTGGTTCATACCTGTAATCCCAGCATTTTGGGAAGCTGAGGTGGGAAGATTGCTTGAGACCAGGAGTCTGAGACCAGCCTGTATAACATAGCAAGAACCTGCCTCTACATATATACATACATACATACACACATACATAAGAGGAAGAGACATCAGAGCTTGCTCTCTCCACATAGGCCCAGGAGGTCAAAAGAGAGGTCGTGTGAGGATATAGCAAGAAGGTGGCTGCCTACATGCCAAGAGAAAAAGCCTCAGAATGAAATCTGCTTTACCAGCATCTTGATCTTGAACTTCACAGCCTCCAGAACTGTGAGAAATAAATGTCTGTTGTTTAAACTGCCCAGTCTACGGTATTTTGTTATAGCAGCCCAAGCAGACTAAGACTAAGACTAAGGCCAAGACTTTGGCTAAGTTTAATACTTACACTTGATAATATGTGTAGGCAAACCACTTTTCCATTTTTTTGTTTTCTAATGGTGGCTTTTTATTTTCAAATGGTGGCTTTTTGCTTACACTCTTTTAATCAATAGGATGTTGACCCTGTGCACTGTAAATGATTTTAATATTTTTAAAGTGCCATTACAAATCATTATAACATATTTGTTTCTTTCTGTTGGACACCGATCCAATAAATGCTTGAAAAGGTTGAATATCTGCAAAGGTATTTTACCTTAACTATAGACCTCTTTAAAATCTTCTTGCAAATTAATTCCACTTGCCAGCCACTGTTTCAACACAGTGGGTAGAAATAAGACAAGAAATTAAATCAAAAAGGAAGGCCAAAGGAAGGCTGCAAATTTTCAAGACTACATATGACGTCCCCAAGGAAATATAACCAGAAATTAATTCCACACTATGCTATCTGGAGTGATTTACAAACCAAATTGTGATTTCTATTATAACTCAAGCCAAAGAATTAGAGTCTGGTTGCATGTACACATAGCCACCGAATCACACTTGCGGATGGCTTCTCACAACACATATTCAGGAATGAGAAGCAGGAAGAACTGAAGAAGAAGCAAACTGGACCCAAAGCCCACTCTCTACTGCCCAGCAAGGCTGCTCCTGGGGGCCCTGAGGTCATCCTTGGCTACTGCGTCCCCTGCTCCCTTCCCCAGCCTCCTGCCCTGTCCTCTGTCACCCTCCCCGTCAGACCTCATCTGCCTTTGCCATCAGTCTTCGGCTTTCCAACTGATCAACTGACTTCTATGTAATGCGGACGTCACTGCTCAGTATGTCACTCTTTCCTGCCCATTACACACATTTGTATTTTAAAAATGCTCTTGTAGAGATCATGTTTAATCTTAAGCAATCATTTTGATAATTCCAATTCCAGTCTTTGGTCTCTAGCTGTATTGGTTTCATGGACCCAACATTCATCTTTATCAAGTTTGATTCATTTTTTTCTCCACATATAATATCACAATACTTCCTTAAGGTTTGAGATAACTCAAATAATCACTCTGGGTCACATTAATACTAATTCCAATAGAAAGTAATGTTTAAATATAAATTAAAACCTATTATCACTTTGAAATCTAAATAAATCTATTCTTTTTCTATATATTGTTGGTGAGTATTGTTACAGAGTATATGAAGTTGCTTTGGAGTAAAACAGGAAATACATTTCTCCCAATGAAAGGGAAATGAAGATTTAATAACTGGCCCACAATGCCCCAAAGGAGGCATTTCCCCTAAGGTTGAGCTGCCAAAAAATGGGAATGTTCCAGAATGTATGGTTTAAGACAATTCGACGTGAGACAAAAAGCACCTTTCTTGAAAAGGCTGTAGCTCTTTTGCTTGGCGATCCAAAGCCTATGAACCCCAAGGCATCATCTGGTTCTGGATTGTTTGCTGTGCAAAAAAGGATGTGACATAAAGATGGACCATTTCCTCTCTACACGGCAGTTAGACTCGTCCCCAAAGGAGACCATCAAATCTCCTTGGTGCCTGGCTCCTGGACAAACCATGCCAGGACGGCAGGCTGCGCGGGTCTCTTCCTCCCTGGGGAGTTACAGCAGTGCTGTGCCAGAAGGTGCTTCATCAGTGCTCACCCTGGCAGCCCAGCCTTTTCAGCGCTTTGTTATAAACTGGAATTGACAGAAATGAGGATCCAAATCTGAAATTCCATTAGAACCTCCACATAGGTTTGAATTCTAAAAAGAGAGAAGTCGGCTATGCCTGCTGTTGGTCTCAGCCTGTGGAATAGTTGCCTGCTGATTCATAATGTAAACACAGGGGTTAATTCCCTCCTTTCAGAAATCTGCTCGTGTGCACCCAAAATTATTATTATCTGTGTTCAAGCATGGGAGCATGACAAGCAGAAAGGCTGCCAGCATGGCCCACTGCCTTTCCCGGTTTAAGAAAACAGATCCGGCTTTGGGCAGGCTCTCCAGACTGACACACTCTCCAGACATAAATGTTATTTTATTAAGATATAGGGTGACATAAAAATATTTGCATAATCAATATATCTCGTTCAGCTTTACAATCTACGACAGGTCTTCAAGTAATCTCGTTTTCGCAAATCGAGTAGACTTGTCAGAAGAAATGACGAATGTTGGAGGAGACATCATGCTTATTTATAAGAGATTG
This sequence comes from Daubentonia madagascariensis, assembly GCA_023783475.1. Taxonomy (NCBI): domain Eukaryota; kingdom Metazoa; phylum Chordata; class Mammalia; order Primates; family Daubentoniidae; genus Daubentonia; species Daubentonia madagascariensis. Next base: position 17,877,582 of record JAKFHU010001815.1, on the reverse strand, counting down.
ATATTTTGTCTAGCTTCTGTGTGCTAAGAAATGGAAACAGGTTTGTGCAAACCCCTCCCCACCCTCACAACCTAAAACACAGAAGACACCTTTTACTGTATAATGTAATACTTTAACTTCAAACAGGATGTGGACAGGCTGTATTTTTACCTTACTGACTTAACCTTCAGCATTTGCTTGTCTGAAATGATTGCCCCCCCACACACACTAGAGTAGAGAGCAGTTCTTTGAAATGGACCTCTTCTTAACATGGGCACTTTAAAGAGTCCCTTTTAAGTATCCTACCTTTCTTAATATTAATAGTTTTCACTGCAATCTACCATCAAAGGGGAGGAGCTGATGAAAAGAAAGTTGGTTTCTTTTCTCTTATGATACTATGGAATCTGCAAAAACCTCTTGAAATTCGGGTCACCGTCCTCGGGACATCACAAAGGTAGCCACCTCCACAGTTCCTCCCATTGCATTTAGCAAAATGAAGAGAGGCCCAGACTTCCAGTGGGCAGCTGGAAAAGACACCAAAGAAAGTAGATACAGCCCGTGAGCCAAAGAAGTACATCATGTCATCTTGGAAGATGACGGCTAGAAAGCTAAATTAGACAGTGCACACCAATAAAAGGTAAGTGCTACTGTACGAGAAGATAAACACAAATACTGGGGCTTTCCGGTGTATTTGGAAACAGTCTCAATAAGAAGGGATCTCAGGGATGGATTTAGCCACCTATCCTTCCTTCCATCCCTTCCATTTAGCTCCCCCTACATGCTGGCAACTCAGAAATGGAGACTTGGTTCCTGCCCTCAAGTTGCTCATAGTCCAAGAGTGGGGGGTTAGGGGAGAAAATTAAATAAAGAGAATCATGCGATGAAATGTACCAGAAGACCGTGCAGGCTCCCGAGGAAGCATGAAGGAGGGCATAGTTATTCCTCCTGGGAGTGCAGGAAAGGCTGTGTCCAGGATAGAGTTGGTGCCAAGGCAGAGTTGGGAAAGATGAATACTACTAACAGCAAGCAATATAGCAAGATATGGCAGATGCCACTGCCATATATAAGCACTTTTACATATATTAACACATTTAATTCTCCAAAGACCCCGTGTGTAGATAGCAGTATTATCCCCATTTCATGATGCACAGAGAGATTAAGTAACCTGCCCAAGTCAAGCAGCTACCACATGGCTGAGCTGGGGTTCAAACTCAGACATCTGCAACAGCGTCCACACTTGTAACCACGATGCTAAGAGTTTGCCAGACAGATGTGAAGTGACATTTTTCAAAGAGGGCAGGGCCATAGATTCTGTGAAGTGACAGAGAGAGAGCATGACTTTAGGTATCAGTGGAGCTTAAAGATCTACTTTTTGGAAAGTAGAGGGTGATTTGGATAGAGTCAGCCTTTAGCTTCTTGAGCTGGGCTGAGAGCACCCCTGGGCAGATGCAGTGGTGGCCAGGGACTCACAGCCATCGGATCAACACGGCGTGTTGTTTAGTTCTCCCAAAGACTCAGGAGGGAAGCACTTTGATGCTTTTTTCGCACATCAGATAACTTTAAAATGTAATTTTACATTATAGAATAGGATGTGAAATAACCATGACATCTTTCCTTGTTTCTTCTTCCTTTTGATATCTGATTTAAATTGTTTCTTGAATGTATTTAAAAATCAAATTTCAAGTTCCAGAAGTAATTTATATTTATTTAGCTAAATAAAATAACTCATGGTTATACAAATTAAAAGTTATTTCTCTTCCTAAAAATGCCTCCATTCTTACTTGCCTGAGATATTAACAATACCTCTATCCATGTTCATCCACTTAGTTGTTGATGTACATGGGAGAAATCAGGGTGTTCTTCTAAGAGTCATAGGCATTCCATACTATCATCATTGCACTGTTCCTCTATAACATGGTTTCCAGTTTTGTGCCGTTCAAGCGAAGCTGAAGCAAATATTTCTGTCCATTCCTCCTTCCTCTGCCTTTGAGAAGTAGAAGTAGTTACTAAGCTTTATCAAACAGCCACTCTTACCTTTAAGGGAAATGACTCCCTAGAATTTGCTCCTAAAAGAAAAGAGCCTGTCCAGGCCTAAAATTCCAACTGTGTTCAGTAGCCTACTTTTTACAGGACACTGTTTCCCTAGCAGATGGCATGAAACATTTCCCAGCAACTGTAAACTTCACTCTTCATCGATGATTTCCTCAACCTACCTAATTTATACCATTGAAACTAGGCTTTTTCTAAAACCACTAATTGAGAGTCCTTATGTGTTTTTCTCCTTGACCATGACTTTTTAAAATAAAAGTTGAAATGTCAAAGAAATCCCAAGTCCACGGCAGGTGCTCCCGGACTGGGCCAGGAAGCGCTAAGCATCAGCGTGGGATGGTGACAGTGACTAAGGCAGGAGCCCTGGCTCAGGTGCAGGGGCCAGCAGCCCGCATTTGGAAGAGCTGGGTGCTCTTTTGATTTCCTTGCTCCTATATTTAGACCTTTTCAGTCTCAAACTGATTCTTATGGGCAAGGAAGACTAAAACAAAATGGAAAGTGCCAGAGTTCTGCTTCCTCCAAGCCACTTGCCGAGGTTGTCCCTGCCCAGTGACCAGGGCCGACTCTCGGTTCCTTCACTTCGTCTCTGGCTGCTCCTCTGCTCTTGCCACCCACCTGCCCCCGGCTTCGTTTAAACGCCTGCTGCTCAGGTCGGCCTCCCCTGCCACCGGTTATCCACTGCCACGGTGCCCGTACTGTGCCCTGTAAGCGTGAGCTCCTGAGGGCAGAACATCATTTGTGTGACTCACACCACGTCCCTGGTGCCCAGCACAGAGCCTGCTTCACACACACAAGGACACAGATGGCCTGGGCGCAGCACGGGCACCTCCTGCCAAGGCCCGATGCTGTTCCAATTGTTTCCCACACGTCATTCTGTTTAATTCTCAAACCAACCCCATGGGGTAGGTGCCACGAATGTCCCTCTCACAGATAAGGAAGCTGAGCAGTAAAAGCCCATGCACGCAACAACTGGGCTCTCTTGTCACCCAAACAGCTCTCTCGTTCCCTTGATCTTCGGACTTACTATGACTATAAGAGTCTTCTCTAGGGTCCTCAGACACTTTCACAACCCGCAGCTCATTTTAGGTGTGGGCCTCTCTGACTCAGTTCTTACTTATGCAATCTGTGTTCCTCACTTGTTTTTATCCGGATTATATGCTTTTCTCATCAGTTTTGTAACTGTCCCTTTAGATTTAGAGCTCAGCAGAGAGCTCCCAGCACGGCCACTCTGTTGGGGGGTGAGAGGCAAGGGAGGTGCCTCCCTTTTATTTTCAACATGGTCAGTTTTATGTAATGACCCAACCTGATTCCCCGGGATGAGTGCATCAGGGTTCCTCTCTTCCCAAATCCTGGGTCACAAAATTAGGTCCATCTTTCCCCCTGAATTTTAAGAAATCGGCATTAAACAAATTTAGAGTTCAAGAAAACTGTACATGTCTGAGTGTCCCTCACCGGCCATCACACACTTTCTCCCAAGGTGCCCATCAGTAGCACTGTGTGCACTCGAATTCTGCTTTGACTGTTAAAATTTGTTGAAGGGAGCAGTTTCCCTAGTTGCTTCTATGCCCTCTGAAAAATGAACTTTCTGGAGGTCTGCTGTAAAAGGGCTCATGTCCAGGTGAGGCTGGGTTTGACCAGCTGCCCAGGCTGCTACCCCTTGGACCTGGGCCTGTTTTGTGATCTGTGTCTGGGGCACCTGTTACTTTCTCTGCCTCGTCACAGATGCAGTCCTGTCCCCACCCCAACCACGACCACTTCTATTCATCTTTTGCCATAGTTCTGCCTTTTTGAGGATATATGGCAACCCTCTCCCCCTGCTCACCCCATCCCCCCCACACAAACACACAGAGGCCAAATTATGCAGCAGAGGAATGATGGGTGGGCACTGCCATATTTGCAAGATTCCCTCCTATATTTTCTTTAATATTCTCATTGCTTATCTAGTTTCGAACTTTGCTGTGCTATAGTCTCTCCTCCCTGCTTCCTTCCCCCCTACACACACACACACGTGTACGCATGTACACCCCTGTAGGCACCTACCCTACTATAAGCAATTCCAGGTCACACTTCCCCAGAGCTTAGCACAGTGCCGAGGGCATGATTGTAGTCCTGGGCAGACAGAACTCTGCTGTGACAGTTAGGATTCACCACCCAGGTTATTTATTCCCCACGTTCCCCTCTTCAGCATTGGGCCTTCCAAAACATCCCACCAGGACCTACAAATCTGGGACCTGCCCTTATGGACAACTTGAACCAAACCGAAGACTTTCTCTCTCTCTCCCTCTCTCCCCTTGGCTCCTCACCCCCACGTTCACCCTGTGTCCTCATTTCAGGTTGTGCTTTCCTGTGCAGATGGGTGTCTCCTTCCCTCCTTTCTTCCCTCATCTACTGTCAGTCAGTAACTGCCTACTCTGTTGCAGGCCGTCGCTCCCTCACTGGTCTTACAAACCAATTCGAGAGATGGATTAACAACTAGTAATAATAATAAAATTCTAAGTCCTATGCTTGAAGTACAAACTATGAGCTATTTGAAAATAGGAGAAGGGAGCAATTATTTCTGTTTGGCCTGTGAGAGAAGGCTATGGTGAAAAGCTAACATATGAGTTGGGTCTTGAAGGATGTGTACGAGTTCCCTGGCAAAGGGCAGGAAGGGTGTCCCAGGCAGAAGAGACTACATAAGTAAAGCTCAGTGGGAAGGGAGTGATGTGGGAGTAAGGAAGGGCCCATGTGGCTACAGTATGGAGGGCAGGGGTGGGCTTGGGGTGGGGGTGGGGGTGGCTTTTTGTTCACCAGCGTATACAGATCCTGAACACACAGAGTAGGCCCTCAGTAAATATTTATTTTCGATGGTAAATGGAGTAGGATAAAGCCAGATTTTAAAGAACATTTTATGCCACACAGGGAATTTTAAACTTTAGTTTGTAGACAGTGAGAATTCACCAAACTTTTTTAAATCAGGGAAATGGTATCGTTACATCTGTGTTTTAGAAAAGAGATAACTCTCAAGACTGTGTATAAAACAGATTTTAAAGGGGAAATTTAGGGGGAAATAAAGCATCACACTAGCTAACTATTTTTATTGGGTATGTTGATTTTGATTAGGCTTATCCTTTCCTCTGCTGCGTTTGCTCCAAATCTTGGTTATTTTTGGGAAATCCTATTACCATCCTAACATTATGAAGTTCACTTAATACTGACGCCTAAGGTAGCACGTAGAGGCCTCTGGAACCCTTGGTTTTATTTCTGCCTCTCCTCATAGTTTTCTCCAAAAACATCAGCTGTTCTCACACTTATTTCCAGGTGATACCTGCTGTCCCCCAACTATCCAGCTTTCACCAGCTCTTCAAGGATTTATACTCCCTCTTTCTCCATTTCCATTTTAGATCCCACTGGATGCACAGTTCTGTCACCGTGAGCCAGTCACTTGCTCAGTTAACACTTTCTCTTGGCACGTTGGCTGTTTGAGAAGTGCCTCCTGGAGGTGTAGCACCTTCATCAGCGTGGACGTCTCAGGCTCCTTGTTAGGACGTGTTGAGGCGAACAGTCCTCCCAGCGTGGGTCAGTTCCCACCACGTGAAGAGATTCCTGTTTCTTCTTGGTTTGGCGCCAGCCTTCACCCTACCCCTCCTTTCCATCAGTCTCTGGGTGCAGCTGGGTTCTGGGGGGAGTATCAACTGAGGTGGGAAGGTGGCTGTCACCCCGTATGACCCAGACTATGATTCTCACTGGGACAAATTCAAGAAGAATGAAATTGGAGCTCTAGCATTTTAAGCTAGAGAAGAGATTTGCTTTTTTAAATTAAAAAATGATAGAATTTTGGATCCAATACTGTTTTCCTTCTTGTTTCCTTGAAAGTTATTTCCTGCATAATTCTGTAGCAGCCCACGGACCCATGGCAGTTCCACACACACAAGTCTTGTGAACTTCGGAAGTCTTTCCTTTCCGTCAACGTCTTCAGCGCTGGGATTAGCACACCCCTCACCAAACACGACAGGAGAAAGTTCTCCCCCACACGAACGCATGCTCTTGAATTCCTAAGCCAATCTCGTTTATAAAAAGTTAAGCACCCATAGCATAACTTGTGAACAATCCAAAAAGAGTTCAGCTGTACTTTGTCAAAACATGTCATGTATTTAAAATCTAAAAGTATTATGAAACTCAGTCTTGAGAGAATCATTGAACTACCTTACTAATTCTAATTTTTATGGAAATTGTACCAATTCTTACACTAGAAAACAAGAAATGAATTAATGTAAAAGAACCACTGAATGGAACTCAGTTTTCTTTTCTTTTGTCTCCTTCTTTTTTAACCAAAAAAATCTTAAGAAATATTTTATTCTTAAGGGTGTTTTCTTGAGATTATTTCTACTCAATTTCTTAGAGACTTCCAGAATAAACAGATACTTGAGGTACAGACAGACCTAGAAGGAAACAAGCAGCAAACCTCAAGAGGGTGGAGTTCTATGTGAGTCTCCTGGGGCTGGGCCTGTGAGTCCTAGAAAGGCGCAATGTGGTCGGTGGCCTACGGTAGATTGAGTTATTGGCCCTAATTCTGTACCCCTCCCTACACCGATTGTGTCTTTATTTAAAATTTTGGTATTTTGTTCACCATAAATGTTTCCACATTAATTTCTATTTTTAAAAAATATTTTACTAAAATATTGTTTATCTTGATTAAATATCTTGGTGCCCCCTAAAGCTTTTCACTGAAGACAAGTGTTCACATCCCTCACCCTGGTCTTGTACTGCCCACATTCTTTGCCGTATGATTTTGAAGTTCCTCCACCCGTCGGAATGTGTTTCTCCTCCTCTTGACTTTAAGGTTAGCCATGTGACTTACTTTGGCCAATAGAAAGGGGCAGAAGGGATGATGTGTCACTCCCACGCCTAAGCCTTAAGGGACCTTGCATGCTTCCACTTGCTCTCTTTTTCTTCTGCTCTCACGGTGACAAGAACTTGCCCTTGGTCCCAGGAGGAGAAGCTGTATGGAGCAGAGGGAGCCTAGGCTAGATCAGCCGACCTCCAGCCAAGACACAGACACATGAGCTAAATAAATGCTTATTGTTAGGATTTTGTGGTTGTTTATGACCCAGAAATGTATTACACATACTGACAATTATTTCATCCAGGCTGGGCAGTGTGAATGAATCCTGGTCATCCCATCCCCATTTCCCTTGTCAGTAATCGGTTGAGGAATGCAGATGTCTAGGTCCATTGGAACCAATGAAACTTAAGAGAAATTTGCCAGAGTCTTCAGGGGAAATTATTCCTTTCTTTCATGAGATATGCCAAGATATGCTCTCTTGTTCCCTTTCTTACATCTTTGTGCGTAAGAAAGCAGGTAGCTCTGATGACCAATAGCAGCCACCCAAAGACCTCCAGGAGAATGAGCCTGAGAACAAAATCAGTCCACAGAGGAGTGCCAAGCTGGGACAATCACAGGAAAATAAGGCAGAAGGCTTGGTCGAACCATGACCGAAGTCTGACCAATCTCTGAATTTTCGCTCACATGATTCAGTACATCTTTATTGTTTAAGCCAGTTTAGGCTGAGCTTCTGTTTCTTGCAGCCAAAAGCATTCTCACGAGCTGATTCAGGCCACATAACTGTTTCTGACCTCACTTTAGGACCCTCTTCCCACGTTATTCCAGATTTAATAGGTGAGTCTGAGTGATCTGAAATAGAGTTCAGGCATAAAGCTCGTGGTCATTACTGAGAGTTCCACGTTCCCTCCCTCAGACCTTGCCCCACAGAGAGCTTCACACGGCTTCCTGCCTTCTCTCCAGATGGTGTCTCTTCCTCCTTCAGTGTGGCCATAGTTATATGAATAACCTCTCACTTCCCTCATAATATTTCTGCTTTAAAAAGGACAAGAGAGCCCTTTTTTTTTACGACAGAGGGGTCCGTTTGCCATTCTGTGGCAAATGTATCTTGCTCTTGACTCTGTAAACCTATGTCTTACTCTTGCCCTGTAACTTACTCTGTAAACCTATATCTTGCTCTTGTTCTGTAAACCTATCTTGTCCTTCCTCAATAAACTTCATTTCACACTTGCAAAAAACAAAAGAAAAAAAAGATAAGAGAGTCAACTAATGAAATCAATTATGGTATTTTCATATGATAGAACACCATAAATCCATTAAAAACTATTAACTTAGCAAATATTTACTCAACACTGCCTATGTTTCAGGGAGTATAATATCAAGAACACTTGATGATACAGGAAATGTCAAATATAGACTATACACTATTCAAGCTATAAAACACAATTGTAATATCTGATTTAGATGATATTTAGGTGAGAAATATCTTGGACTTTAGACTTCAAAATTGATGCTGGAATAAGTCAAGACTTTTGAGCCTGTTGGGATAGAATGAATGTATTTTGCATGCAAGAAGGACATGAATTTTGGGGGATCCAGGGCAGAATGTTACGGACTAAATGTTTATGTCCCCCTTAAATTCGTATGTTGACGCCCTCACCCCCAATGTGATGCTGTTTGAAGGTGAGGCCTTTGGGAGGTAACTAGGTTTAGATGAGACAATGTGGGTGGGGCTCCCATGAAGGCATTAGTGCCCTTATGAGAAGAGGAAGAGACACCAGAGCTCTCTTTCTCGCCACGAGATAAGGATACAGCAAGAAGTCTGCAAGCTAGAAAGAGGCCCCTCACCAGGAACTGAATCTGCCCACACCTTGATCTTGGATTTCCCAGCCTTCAGAACTGTGAGAAATAAATGTTTGTTGTTTAAGAGAAAAAAACCAACATAATTACAGTATAATATCAAATATGTGAAAAAGGAGTATGTATAAAACACATACCCACAAAGAAAATAAGACTAGAAAGCTATTCTAAAACTATTAATAAGGGTCATCTCTGAATAGTAGAAAAAAGTACAATTTGCTTCTTCTTTGTGCTTTTTCATATTCATCACATCTTCCATGATTAACATATTACCTCTGTAAACAGGAAAAATGCCCAAGGAAGAAAATTTTGCTAGTGTCTTTGATAAATCTAATAAATCTTGAAGTGTTCATATTTTGGATTCATTAGATATTATAATTATGTAATTTATTTCTTCTTTCAATGGGCCTTGATGTTTAACGTATATTTACAGGCAGGAGAAAGGAGAGAAAGAGAGAGTGTGTCCCGAGACCCAGTTCTGTGGGGGCTAAACAGTGAGGACAACTAGCTCCCTCCACCCCAGCTAGCAGAGAACGGCTGACTGTCCCTTTAACTCTCTGACATACTCTAGTATGTGAAAACCCACATTATGCTGAGACTTCCAAACACATGCTGTTACTACTGAAAAGAAGGTTTTAAAAAGAAAAAGATCTGGAAAGAAAGATGAAACTTTTTTACCATTTTCATCTCAAAACGATAATGCAATAACTCATCTCGAAATATAATACAGTAACTTCATCTCAAAATATAACATAATGACTTCATGTCAAAATAATGTAATAATTCTATGGTACTACTGGAGGGAATTGAAATAAAGGAAATAAATTGGAATTCTAAGGCTGGAATGCTCTACTTGCATACAGAATTTAATATTTATAAACTATATTCAAAATCTATGTTACATTATAATGATAAACTATATTATTTTGCTCTTACTCTTTGATAAAACTCTTTTACTTCGTTGGTGTGATGGCGTGCACCTATTGTCCCAGCTGCTCAGGAGGCTGAGGCAGGAAGATCACTTGAGTCCAGCAGTTCAAGGCTATAGTGAGCCATGATCACGGCTGTGTGTAGCCACTGCATTCCAGCCTGGGCAACATAGCAAGACCCTATTTCTTAAAACAAACAAACAACCACCAAAAAAAACCCTCTTTCACATATATCACTGCATTTGATTCTCACAAGCTGCTTATGTGGTAGTTAAGACAAATATTCTTCTTCCCATTCTTTATATGGAGAAGACGAGGCCCATGGAGATAGGGCTAGGAGTTAAGCCCAAGTCTTCTATGGTTGGGGATCTTTTCTACTAAATAATTCAAATATATTATTTATGCCAATGAGGTATAGAAATATCTCCTTTGCCCTCTTTTTGATATGTTTATTGAACTAGAAAAATTGATTACACTGGATATAATTTTGCCCACATGGAAAAGCACCCAGTACAGTTCCCACATTCAGTGGATGTTCCCAAAATATAAGATGACTGACATACACTTGATCTTAATAAAGAACAGGCTTCTTTAGAAAATTATAGCCTTTATATTAGATTTTTCATTACTCTTTCCTTAGCTTGAAACTCGCCTACATGCTACTGGAGGGTTGCATCCCAGCGGATAAAAAAAAATTGTCTCAAATATCAGAGGACTTGAGGTCAAAATCTCTGAAAGGTAGCAATTTCTCTCTCTTTTTAATCGTCAGTATAAATTAATTTGGACCATAGTTTTAAAGAAAACCAATCTGATCCCAAACATTTCACATGTAAAATGGAAAAGAGTAAAGCTAGAAACCACACAACCATCTAAAGTTTTTCCTGCTATGAAAATTGCCACAGTCAGAGTGGTTTGCTGTTGAAAAACAAGTTGGGTTGGGTTTGGTGGAGACTGAATCCTCCTCTCAACAGACACCATCTCTGGCTGTGAGGTCTATGCCTGTACAACAACCAGTAAGCACGTCCATGCAAAGTGAAAAGTTCAATAAATCATTCAGATGGTTTCAAATACTCAGAATATTTGGACTCATGAGGACCCATTGTCTTGGCAGTTGTGTGAATTTTTCACATTTCCACCTGATAACTTTCTTGGAAAAAAAAGAAAGTCCTCCTCCTCCTCCTTTCTTGTCCTCCTCTCTGGGAACCTAGGAATGTGGGATTCTGCACCCACGTGTTTGCATAATACTCATAAACTTTGTCTGCCAGATGGGAAAAAAACCTGCAAGAGTCTAGGATCCACTTTCCTTTAAAACGACTCTGCTCTTTCCCCACTGAGAACCCACAGTGTGTGGACAGAATGCCACTGAAGGAGGCTGGCTTGCCAGGCCTTCAAAGGACTCCCAGGAGCTTCCAGACTGGGCCAGTCAGTGTGGCCCAGGAAGCTCCAGCCTCAGAATCCTGTCAATAATGCAAATAATTATAATTATGTCAATAATGTTAATGATAGTACTCATCAATCATGCAGAGCCTTGGGGCCCACCCCAGATCTCCATCAGAACCTCTGGGAGCAGAGCCTTGGGATCTGCATTTTAACAAGTTCCTGTGGTGACTCCCCTGAAGTTTGAGTAGCACTGATCTCATAGCTACAGGAAGAGCAAGACAAGAACACGCGAAGACAAGTTAGTGAGGTGCAAATGGATGGGGTGATGACAGGTGAATGGACAGGTATGGGAAAGTGCTGGACAGAGAGGAGTTCAAACAGCAGCGAGTGACAAAGAAGCAACCTTTTGCCCACATGAGAGAAAATGTAGCTCCCCATCCGGCCCACACTGCTCTAGCAATCAGGGAGATGTAGATAATGTTGGTAGAACTGCAACAGCTGTGTTTGTGTGTGGGCCAGCTGGTCCTGATACATCCAGGGATTTGCCCTTCTCCAGCTATAGTGTTAGGCAACCCACAGGTGCAGTAAGGTACAGTGTTGCTGTGTGCATTAACTGAAGGCAGTGAGTCTCTACGCCAGTGGTGTGTTGGCCAATGTTTAACAATGGGCTCTCCAGGGAAAATAAAACCTGATTTGTAGCATTTGCCAATTTCTATGGTGTAAATACTCCCGCCATAGTTAATTTCAAGCCATAGAACAATGATGTCACTGAATATGGACTTAGGAAAATACAGGCACACAATGGCTCTCACATGCCAACGTGAGCCAACTCCAGCACACGACTGCCTAAACACACACATGCACACATTTCTTACATGAATACACTCATCACTTTTGTATATTTTGTGCTTCTCACACTCCGATACCTAAAGGTAGAAGAGTGTCCCTCCTGACCTATAATTGAACATGTGACTGTTCTTTGTGAATCATGCATTTGTTCAGAGGTGCCCATTTTTATACAAAAGATTATTTTTTTCCCTAATTAAATAAAATGTTTTGCATCCAGAAAATACTAATCACAGTTAACCTCTTTTCAGTCTGATAAAGAAATTGCTACGTAGCTATGTAGTAAAATAAATAGGCAGATTAATCCCTCCCCCTGCCTAAAAGGTGTCCACATCCTGATCACCAGAACATGTGAATACATTATCTGACATGGCAAAGGGGAATTCAGGTTGCAGATGGAAGTAAGGCTGCTAATGTTCTGACTTCAGAATAGGAAGTTTATCCTGGATTACCTGGATGGGCCCAATGTCATCACAACCATAAGAGTCAGTGTCAGAGTGATGTGATGTGAGTAAAACTCTACCACCCTTTCTGGCTTTGAAGAGGGAGGAAGGGGCCACGAGCCAAAGAATGAGGGCAGCCCCTGGAGAGAAGCTAGAAAGGGCAAGAAAACAGACTCTCCCCTACAGCCTCCAGAGAGGGACGCTACACCGTTGACCCCTTGATTTTAGCCCAGTGAGACCCATTTTGGACTTCTGACTTCCCGAACTGTAAGATAATAAATTTCTGTTGTTCTAAGCCACCAAATTTGTGGTAATTTTTGACAGCAGCAACAGAAAACTAATACAGCCTGTTTTTCAGGAAAGTGGCCAAAAAAAAGCAAGAAAAATGTACAACTAGAAAGCCATAAATGGCCCTAGAAGTGCTGACCACATTTGACCACAGTGCAGACATGGAAAGCCTGTCTCTAGCGCTCCCTCTCTCTCACACACACACACACACACACACACACACACTATGGGTGGGGGCTCTGCTAAGCAGAAGCAGTTCAACTCTCTGAGGAACATATACTATGTCAGGGGGATTAAACCTGCCACTTTCTCTCAGCTCATCTCTCAGAATGTTTTGTCTCCACATCACTTCATTTGAATATGTTAAAACGAGATCCTTAGCGTGAAGTTAATACCCGCACAGTCAGAACTGGCGTTTGGCACTGCCCAACCTGGGCGAAGGCAGGATATTCAGAATCGCCAGAAGAATTAGCGGGTCTCACAGATGCTTATTCATAAAGGGGTGGGGGAGAGGCTGGAGGTGTCAAATGCACTCTCTGGAATGTGTCGTCTGTAGTTTGCTGCCTCTAGGACATGGCCGTGGTGCTCAGAGGTGCACTGGCCCAGCCCCCACGTTTTGCAGATGAGGAATGACAGGGATTATGCACGTGGCCTGGGCAGCCTGCAGCTCATCTGGCCTGGGACCGATCAGGCCAGCCCCTCCTCGCAGCCTCGGGTTCTCCACTACAGCCCCGGACTCGGGTTATGTGAGTGAACAAGAGGTAAGACTTCATTCCACATTCCAGAGTCACAGAATCGATACTGTTTTAAAACATAAGTGTAAATGGTAGAGAGTTTTGCAAGCTAGGGAGGGACTCCCGGACTGCCCTGACCTTTGCCTCTTGATCTCCCTCTTTCTCAGTAGCCCTCAAGCAAATGTGAACATTGACCAGACCACATTGGTTCTGGGGAGAGATTATTGGATTTTAAAATGTCAGGCCCAGTTCCCGTTTATTGTGTTTTCATTTCCACATGAAGGGGGAGGTCACGGGCCCAGGGGCCACTCTTCAGGACAGGCCCAGCGTCCGGGTGACACTCAAATCCAAGATGTGGGTTTCCAAGGGGAGGAGAGGCTGAGATGGAAGCCTGACCCACCGTGTGCTCCGGCTCAGACTTCTCCGAGTTCTGCTTTGGAGTGGGGACGTGGGCTAAGAGGTCCTAAGGGGCAGGCTCAGCTAACAATAAAGTAAAGCTGATTTTTGTTTGTTATTGCTCCTTGTATGTGTTGCTCCCTCCCCCTCCTAGGAGGAGAGGTGTTGCAGAAACCCATCTTTAGGAAGACCACAGAGAATAAAGAAAGATAAACTGTTATTAAACACATCATGGACAAATGATCCTGCAAACATTATGTTGACTGAAAGGAACCAGCCACAAAAGAGGACATAAGGTATGTTTCCATGTCTATGAAGACCAGAGCAAACACAGCTAATCAATCCATGGTAACAGATGTCAGAATAGCAGTTACCTGGACGGGGCTGGAGAGTGCAGTGGCTTTGATCAAGAAGAGGCACAAGGGAGACTTCTGGGTGCTGAAAATGTGCTCTATCTCAATGCGACTGGTAGGTACACAGGTATAGACATACAAAAGACATTCATTGACCTGCAGTTAAGAGTTATGAACTTGACTATATGCATGTTATTCCTCATTTAGAACAAAATCTTTGTTTCCCACATGAAATGCCTAATTTCCAAATAGTTCTGTAAACGACCATCTATTTCTATCTTTAGAGCTTTGAAATACTTAAAATTAGAAATGTAGAAGCTGTATTTATTCTTGAACAGGTTGAGAAGTTTTTCATTTAAGTCATGTTTAATCGCAGTTCTGAACTTGAATTTTCTTTCTAATTAGAAAGATCAATGGAGAGGCCTCATATCATCCACTTTCTCAAAAGGGGCCTTTTTTAGTTTGAGGAAAGGCAAGGCAAGAATTTTAAAAGAGTTACCGCACTTTAGTTCTTTCACATTTTTATCTAATTTTAAATTTTTGAAATTTTTCACAGTGTCCTCTTTGCTGCATAAATTTTTTGTCCTACATCTCTTCTGTATAAAGCAAAATGAAGAAGCATATAAATGTAGTTTCAGAGAGTTGACTACGGTATACAAAAACTTTTTAATTGTCATGTTGAAGAGTTTAAAGGAGATGCTATAAAATATGCATTTACTGGTATTGGAACAGATGAAAGCACAGTATTTTCATTTTTAAAGACGAAAAGAGCTATTTTTAAAAGCATGTGTTTTTCATAGCATATTTTACTTTATACCAATGATTCTAAGGTTTCTATTAAACAGAAAAACAAATTACAAGTCTGGCAACCACAAAGATGAAAGCAGGCAAAGTCCCCGTAAGTGAAAGGGATTTTAACCAATACTAAAGTGATGACAAAATCCCACGGCGTATTGACAGCATTGTTAAAGCTCCAAATTATATTTTATGATAGCTAACTGCTGTCTGGGGGGACAAGAGCCCATGGATGTCCAACTGTTGATGAAAAAAGGAAAAAGAGAAAGGAGGGATCATGTCTCCTCCAGAGAACAACTAAGTTAAACTGATCCAGCCAAGACACAGTAGCTTCCAGGGTAAAATAACTTCTAATCAACTACACGAATCAAGCTTGGCACTCCCTCGCTTGCAAAACCCAGGCTACTTTATCAACCCATGGGGAATGAATTTAGCATACCTACAGTAGCTCTGCATCCAAATTCCAAAGACCCTCGTTCAAGTCAGGACTCTCATTTCTAAGCAGGTGGAACTTTGCTTGTCAGAGGACATTTAAATGTGATCTTAAGTATCAGATGAAGCTCAGCAAAGTCCCTGTTCCTTGAAGAAATGTCATATTTACCAGGAAATTGTGAGCTAAGGGAACTAGGACTAGTGGAGGTGTATGGATGTTTAAAGTGTCTGAACTTGGCCGGGCTTGGTGGCTCACATCTATAATCCCAGCACTTTGGGAGGCTAAGGCAGGAGGATCTCTTGAGACCAGCCTGAGCAACATAGCAAGACTCTGTCTCTACAAAAAATTTAAAAATTTGTACTTTCCCCCTTTCTCACTACTGCACTTGACTAGTCTAAAAAAAAGAAAAAAAAATTTAAAAATTTGCTGGGCATGGTGGTGTGCACCTATAGTACTAGCTACCCCAGAGGCTGAAGCAGGTGGATCATTACAGCCCAGGAGTTTGAGGTTGCAGTGAGGTATGATAACGCCACTGTACTATAGCTCAGGCAACAGAGTGGCACCCTGTCTCCAAAAAAAAAAAAAGTGTCCAAACTTATAACAGAGAAGTTTCATATATACATAAGCAAAGAAGATTATGAGGCTCTAAATCATGGCCACACTTTAATGCCAAGCATGAAAGTCAGTGATTACAAGATCTGCTTTTCTGCATAAAAATCTCACATGCCAGCATTGTCACCTGGCAGAATAAATTCTGGAGCTAATGGCAGGGACTTTCAGAGTACTATGTACCTTGAATAAAAATCCTTGCCATTTAGAGAAAACAACAGGACACCAATAAGCAACAAATCCACATCACATCTGTCATCTTCAACACAACTGATAGCTCCCACCATGAATTTGTCCCATATGTAAAAATTAAATCCAAGAGAAAAAAACTGAATTTAATATTTAAGAGTTATATTCTCTTCCCTCTTAAGAGTTAAATAATCTCTTGTGAAAGAGCATTCAATTTACCAAATTTCAATAATGTGTTTTTTCTCCAGAATTTAGACAAAGCACATGTGCTAAGAAGTTTTGATAATGATGTCTAATTTTCAGATCTGTTAAAATATTGCTGCTTATTAGGAAAAAGGAGTAATTTTATAATTGTTACAGAAAAACAGATATTTTTAATTAGAAATAAATCAGTTATCTACATCAAAACAAAATTTTTACTTAAATTTAGCAAATTCGTATTATTATGCAGACACAGAAACCTCAATTTAATTTGGCAGCCTACTATGCACAAAACATTATTTTGGTGGTTTGTAGAAGCCAAGATTTGCCACTCACCGCTTTGCAGTAATTTGTGATATGAAGGACGTGTATAGGAGGTAAGTTGGGCAAGAACTGGCAAAGTCTTCAAGGAAGAAGTGCCATGTTAAGCAAACCATAAGGGGTTGGTAGGATGTCAACATGTGGAGATTGACAGAATATTCCAAAGGAATAGCATGAACAAAGTTTCCCCCAAATGGTAAAAAATAGTCCCTCCTCTGCCCTGAAAATACAGAGTGACTTAATAGGCTTCTTCAATCCTACAACCCAGGCACATAATTTCCCTAAAAGGAATTGCTAAAGGATATTCCGGAACAGGCCAGTTGCATTGGCACCCAGGAGTTCTCCCAAGCGTTCCGTAGCAGACATGCCTCTCACAAGGAGCCACCTCTGCGGGCTGTTTGGGAGGCAGTCAGTTCTGGGGCAGCAGATCTCTTCTTAGCTTTGGAAACTGGAGAGTCTGGCAGGGTCGTTTTCTTCTTTCCATGGCATATTCCCAGCCTGCCTCCTGCCAACTCCAAGGCAGGATCAAGTGAATGTGTCTCAGTTTATACTGAAGGCGATGCCTATTCTGCATACCCATCATGGGCATTCAGGAATGCGAAGGCAGGCCGCTGTGGGTTGTGTCGGCCCGAGGGCCCAGAGGAACAGGTAGGTAGCGCCTGGTCTGAGTCTCTTGAACAAGGAAGAAGCACGAAGGCCACACTGTGGCGTCCTTCACAGGGCCTAAAGACCCGGAATTCCCTGGCCTCACAGCACCCATCCTTGGAGCTGGGACTCTGCTGTAAAGGGACAATGTCTTCCCAGTCCCAGAGGAATGTGTGCCAAGGTCCCCGATGGAGGGATTGTATGAAAACCTCCAAGACCAAGTCAAATGAGAGTTCTGACATTAATGGCTGATAATTAGTGACCAATATTTGTGACTAATAGAAGGAGCAAGGCCTCCTTCATCAGGGGTCTAACAGAGAACTGTAACACTGGTTGGGGGAGGAGTTCTGATGCCATCTCGGTGCAGTACCTGGTGAAGACAAAACAGCCAGGAAGCAGAGTAGGAAAGTAAGGAATGACATAAATGTCAGTGACCCTGCAGGGATGGTGACAGAAACCACATGCTTCACGATACGGCAAGGCAAACCACAGCAGAAAACAAGAGACGCCAAGAGGAGTGCATCAGTGGCATCGGCTTCAGAGAAGAACTTTAGTGACTAAAGAGAAAGTGTGAGCCATTGCAGGAAAGACACAGTATGGGCACGTTTCCAGTGATGCCCATGGTACAGGAAGAGTTACAAAAACAGTTTGGTTGCATTTTGTTGTTTTTACCCAAACATTTTGCACCCCAGCAAATTAGAGAGGCTTGGAAATTTATGATATACTACTCATCTTTAGAATTGTATCATTTCTAAATCTGATTTAGACAAATTCAGTCTAAATTTGGAGCTGGAGCCTAAAAAGAAAGAGAGTTTTGACTCATTTGAAGTGATGCTGGAAAAAATGCATTTTAAATGACAAGGGTTCAGAAACCTTTTTTTAAAGCACAGCAGTTTCCGAAGTTTACAATTTTGTGGGTCTCTAATGGCGAAGACCCTACAGAGCAAATCCAGCTTTGCCAGCGTTCTCTTTTAGAATGTTCTTGGAATTTGGTTGAGGTTAAGGATATTTCCATAACGTAAGTCTACACCTTAGCTGTTTTCCAACATCTGAACATCACTCTTAATGCGACTGCTTCTCTTTTATTTTGCTGTGGCCTTTCTCAGCTTCCCACAATTGGGATAGTGTTTCAGATCCACAGGAATGGAAAAAATAACCAATAGCTCACTTTCCTCTTCTGTGGTTTATGTTTGTGTTTTTGCTCCTGCTTCCTTAAGCTTCCTCAGCCTCCACCACCCCCCAACCACTCACCCCTTCAAGCACTGCTCCACCCAGCATCTTTACTGAAAGTAAGGTTTTATGAAGAGTAGAATAAAGAGAACATAACAAGGGCTGATGCCTAGAGGCTAGTCATCTGCAGAGCCCTGAACTTGGAGTCGTAAGGCTGGGGTTCAATGCTAACGCCCCAAGCCCCACACGAAAGCCTGCCATGGTTCTCTAATGTCTATATAAGGTACAAACTCCTTAGCTTGGAATGCCAAGTTTTCTACAATCTGACACTGCCCCGCATCAGTCACCCACCGCAGGTCCCACATAAATTCTCTTCTTTAGCCAACTGGGAGGTTGCCCCTGAGCGAGGAATGTTCATCCCTGCTCTCTGTTTTCTCAGTGTTCCACTTCACTACAGTGCCGGCCCACGTCCGTCCCTCAGAGGTCCTTGAAGCCTGTTCCCAGGCGTTACAGTGAGTTACCACACTCAGATGCAGAAATAATATGCTCTCAGCCAAATTAATTGATATTAGTTTTCAGTAAAAGTCACTTTAGAAGATAAGTCAAAAGAATAAAAGGAACAGAAACTATTATCTGGTGTTCACTGAATGTAAAGGAGAGCAGTAGTCAAACCCATGTGTGGGAAAATATATGAACAAAAAAATGACTGGCCTGCATGAAATCTAGAAAAAGGGAGCCCAAGGGAGCCACAGATCGTCTGTGTGTCTGTGTCTCTATCTAGGGGAAAAGGTGTCCTCACCGGTGAACACGAGGGTGCTGATCCACTTGGCAGACTGTCCCTTAGTAGAGATGAATATGCTAGAGTGTCATAACCTGGTCACCTCACTGTTGAGGCCATCCCTCTCGCCCTTGGCTCAGCTTTCATGCTCACCGAGGATCCTTTGGTCACATCTGCATTCCTAAGTAGGCTTGCCTAGAGGGAAAGCCTGGGTATCCCAAACACACATCATCAGACGAAGTGGTGATCGACTTATACTCCATATCTTCCCCCATATGAGGTTGTCTTGCCCTGACCCGTCACTGAGATGCTGGCTGTCTCCAGCAACACTGACCAAATCGAGTTTGGGAACCTAACAAGCTAAGAGCCAGAGCACAAATGTGGTGACTCTTGGAAGTAACGCCTCCTGAACGCCCCGTTGGCAGGCCATCCTACATCCCTGGAGACATCACCCTCCTGTCTCTAAAACTGTGACATAACCTCACCTTGCGCCAGACTGGTTAGGAGTGAGAACCCACACCAGTCATCTTGACAGAGAGAACTGAATATAAAGAATTGCTTACTGGGTATTGAGGAACTGAAAACACAAAAAAGGAAACACCAAGGTTTCGTGGAAGCAGCTCTCACCCTGAGGGCTGAGGGAGCAAAGGAAAGAGGTTGGGAATTATTAAAATTTAGAAGACTGGAGTAGGGAGGTGGGAATTCCTGCAAAGCTGGGGCTCCCACAACCAAGAAGGAGGCACCTGAGGCTGGTTGCTGGTGTTTTCAAAGGAATGCAGTGAGGCTGGCTCTGCAAGGCAGACAGGAAAGAGCACGCGTGTCCCTTCCGCCTCTCCCTGCTGTGCAGGTTCCCTCTGGTGCCCACTATTGGCAGACCCCAACAAGGATCCAGGGGGCAAATATTTAGGTACTTATTCATTCTCTCTCTCCTCCATTTGAAAGTCAGCTCCAAGAGGTTAAGGGTTTTGTTTTGTTCACTGCTAAATCATCAATATCAAAACAGCCTCTAACAAATAGTAAGAACTCGATACAGCCACGCATCGCTCAACAATGGGGATATGTTATGAGAAATGTGTCATTAGGTAAGTTTGTCGTCATGCGAACATCATAGACTCCCTTACACAAACCTAGATGGTGTAGCCTACTACACACCCAGGTTGTGTGGTGTAACCTATTGCTCCTAGGCTACAAACCTGGACAGCATGTTACTGTACTGAATACTGTAAGCAATTGTAACACAATGGTAAGTATTCGTGTATCTAAATAAACCTAAACAGAGAAACGGTACAGTAAAAACATAGTATTATAATCTTATGAGACAACTGTTGTTGACCAAAACATCATTATGTACCACATGACTATAAATAAACATCAAATGAATGAATTAGTATCATCACCCAAAACAAAGAGTGAGACAAAAGCTATAGCAAAATATACTTTCCAAAATACTTCATAATCAATGTTTTAGTTAGTATTAGGCTTTGCTTTAAGTACCAGAAAAATCAAAATGGTAGTGGCTTAAACAAGAAGACACTTGCTTGCAAAAAGGAGACTCTGAGGTCATTGGCTCAGCGCTGATGTAGCCCCCCCACTCATAGTGTTAAGGACCCAGGCTCCTTCTCTGTTACTGTTCTACCATCCTTAGCTCCTCATCATGGTTCAAGGTGGCTGCTCCATCTCCAGCCATCATGTTAGCATTCCAGCCAGGAAGAAGAGGAAAGGCATTTCCCAGAAGTTGTTCACCCTGCCTCCTATTACATTTAATCATGTGGCCCACATAGAGCTGGGCAAAATAATATTCTGGGTGGCCATGAGTGCATGTAAAAATCACGTCTTCTGTTTACTACAGAAGAAGGTGAGAATGAATGTTGGGGATAACTGGCATTCTCTGCCACAATGAGCATTGACAAATTCTCTTCTTCATCAGGTAATAAAAGGAAGAGATGATTTTTTTATTTGCTTAGCAGCGGTTGCCCTCACGTTTTTATTTTAGGGTACGACAGTGGTGTTACACTAAGTCCAGTCGCTCCCAGGATTTGTCCAATACAGGAATCTCACAGTCATCGTAGATGTTGTCCTCTTACTTCCACATTCAGTTGTTCTTTGAGTCTCTGTCTTTACCTCCCTCTGTTAATGTGGTCCATGGAGAACGCTGAGAGTTAGCCCAACCCAGGGTCAAATGCATGGGCTCTGCAGTCAGAGAACCTGGGTTCAAATGTAGACCCCAGCACTTGCTAACTATGTAACCTTGAGCCAGTTACTTAACAGCTGTTCCCCCTGGTGTAAAATGGGGCTAGTGATGGTGTCTACACCGCAGGGCTGTGCTGAAGGTTGTTGAGCAGCTGCAAAGTGCTCAATAAATCTTCTCTGTTGTTATTATAATTACTCGCTGGCAGTTCTAACCTCCAAATCTCTCAAAGCTCCCCCCTCTCCATTCCTGTAGGCAGCTTCATTCAAGTCCTGATCAGTGCTTGGCCGGATCAGCATTCACGGGTCTTTTTTACTGGTCCTTCTGCCTTCGAGCATCCTCATTCTCCTCTTCCCTCCTCTTACAGCTAGAGATCTTTATAATATATGTATCTGATTACGCCATGCAGTTCCTTAACATTTTTCACATGCCCCTTCATAATCTGACTTTTTTGATTTCACCTGTTACCACTTCCCTCCCTGACAAAACTTGTTACAGTCCCAACAAAGCATTTACAGTTCTCAGGCCACATTGGTTTTAGATAAGTTGTTCCTTCTTCCTGGGATATATTTTCCTTGCCTGAATCTCTGCTAAGTGACTTCTCATCTTTTTTGATTCCACTCAACTGTCACTTCCTCCAGGAAGCCTTCCTTGACTTCCTCAGGTGTAAAAATGAGCTTAGAATAGTGCCTGACACAATCACTTACCAATAGATATCAGTTTTCATTATTGTCACTCTATTTTTGTGTTTGCAGTGTACCTTGTATTTAACTGATACTATTAAATTCCTGTAACTATTCTCAAGTGTCTGGTTATTCCCACTATGCTTTTTTCTACCGTGTGCCAGAAACTTTTCATCCCAAACACTTAGTACAGCATCTGATACACACTAAGCACTGAATGGATGCATGGATGATAGATAGAAGGATGGGTGCGTGGAGGGTGGATGGAGGTTTGGGTTGATGGAAGGATGGATGGGTGGAGGATGGCTGGATGGACGCAAGATGACTCTACTCTAAATGAACCCAGCATGAATTTTAGAAGAAGAATGGGGAAAGTAGTAAAAAATTCCCCCATGACATACTGATGCTCTGTCACGGAAGAGGAGTTCCATATGAGTATAGTGGCACTAAGTAAATTGCCTGCCACCCTATCTGAACAAATAGACAGAAAGCTATCTGCAGGGATATTTACCTAATATGGTAGCCACTTTGGGTGATATTTCTTTACTTTCTTCTTTGCATATTTCTGCATTGTTCGAGTTCTTTATTGTAAGCATTTGAATTTTCTTACTTTAGAAAATCCTGAAAACAAATATGGTACCTGGTTAATTCTGAGTGGTAGAAATATGGATGATCGTTAATCTTTCCTTTGCACTTTTTGTGGTTTTTAAATTCTTGGCACCCACGCCCAAGTTTTTTTCTTTAGCAAGTCCAAGAATTGCGTCTTTTCAGAAAGTACCAGTTAAGGCAGCAAGTTCTGGAGTCTGAATGTCTGGGTTCAAATTCTGTCCCTGTAACTCACTAGCTGTGGTTCCTTAGGCAAGTTACTTAACCTCTCAAAATTCTCAGTGTCATAAGAAAAATATTATCTGTTGTTTGTAGATACCTACATATATTATAAAAGTATAAAAACATGCATGAAGATGATACATATTTCAGCATAGTGGTTACCTCCGAGAAGGAAGGGAGAGAGGATGAGGTAGGGAGGAATACTTAGGGAACTTTAACTGTATTTTTATTGCTTTATTTATTTAAAAAGATGTGAAGCAAAAAATGGCAAAATATTGTGATATTTTGAAGCAAAGTGACAGGTTCATGTGTATTTATTATACTATTTTCTATCTTTTCCTGTATGTTTGAAATATTTTGAAACAAAAACGTTAGATAAAAGTGAAAAAAAAATTAGCCTCAGTGTCTTCATACATAAAACAGATTTGTCCTTCAACTTAGCATCATTTGGTAACTACCTGGCACAGGGTAAAGTTGTCGTTATTATTTATTCCCTAGCACTTGGTTCACTGAATCTTGAATAACGTGTTGAATGGAGCTGGGTTTTTGCTTTCTGTTCTTCTCAAGGATGGAGTGCATTTTTCATGGGACTGTCTCCAGGCCTCCTCTGGGCTTCAGCCATGGTTTTGCTTTATCTCCATGAAGACACTGGAAGGCTCCTAGACCGGAAGCCACGTGGCTGCCACTAGCTGAGAAGTGATTCTCCGTCTCTGAAAGGCCAAAGGGGAGGCTCCAGTGTGGGAAAAGGAAGAAAATGTTCACTTCTCCATCTCTGAAAAAAGAATTTCCTGGTGCTTTTCTGAATGTAGAAAGGATAATCCCCCTCTGTGATTGTAAAAACAAATTTTCCCTTCTGCATTTAAAATAAAACATATTGTGTCTGCAATCTCTTATATCTGGTTATCCATGTTTTCTAATTTCTCCATAATGAACATGTATTGCTTGTGTAATAAAAACTTTAAAAAAACATACACACAGTGCAGTAGTTGTTTCCAATTCTCATGGTTACAGAATGAGTCAATCTTTTTAATGTCAGAATTTTTTTCAGAGGGTGACCTACTAGACTGAGCATGAGTCTGGGAGCTAGAAACCTCCAAGTCCTTATCAAAGTACAAGAGGCCCTTGCTGTGGAGCCTTCACAATTGCTTTATCCTCTCTGAATCTTAGAGTCCTTGTGCAATACATATGGACTGTCAAGGATATTGAGAAGTTTAATTGATTAGTGTCACTGGGACTAGAAAGTCATAACACATTATTTTTATTTAAAATAGCTGAAAATTGAGTCAGAGGCATAATACCTAAATAAAAGCTATTTCATTAGTCTTTGTGCTGTGCAAAAAATGGCTCACCCTTTGAGTAAATTGTAAACATCAGAGTTTCAATAGGCCAAAGTTTCACAATTCAGGATCTACTTTGGTTGATGTGGAGAAAGAAGTTATACCATACTATTATCAACCTGGTGCTACAAATTGTATAATATATAACACTTTTAAATTGAATAGTTTTATTAAAAATTCACTGCATTATTCTTTTTTCCATTCTTATATTAAAGTGCAGTTTACATATCGTACATTTTACCCTTTTTAGTGTACAGTTCTTCAAGTTTTGAAAAATGTGCAGAGTTGTGTAACCACCACCACAATGCAACACCTAAATAAAACAGTTTCATCACCCTAAAAAATTACTTTTCACCTCTTTTCCCATCCTGGCAACCATTGACGTTTTCTGTCTTTGTAGTTTTACCTTTGCAAGATTATCATATATCATTCATTTCATAAAATGAAATCATGCAGTATGTAATCTTTGACTTCTTTCACTTAGTATAATGCATTTGAGATTTAGCCACGTTGTTGTATGTATCAGTAATTTTTTCCTTTTATTGCTGAGTAGTATTCTACTACATGATTTTTTTCCACTCCATTAGAACATTTGGTTTGTTTTCAGTTTTTGGTGATTATGAATGAAGTCACTATAAACATTCGTGTACAAGTTGTCATGTGAACATAGGTTTTCATTTCACTTGGGTGAATACCTAGGAGAGGAATTGCTAGGTCATGTGGTAAGCATATATTTAACTTTACAAGAAACTGCCAAACAGTTTTCCAACGAGCTGTGCCGTTTTGCAATCACATGAATAATAGATGAGCATTCTAATTGATCTGTATTCTAGCTAATGTTTGATAATGTTGATTTTTGTTCATTTTAACTATTCTAATAGGTGTTTGGTGGTATTTGTGGTTATGGTTTGCATTTCCCTAATGATTAGTAATGTTAAATATCTTTTTATGTGCTTATTTGCCATCCATATATCTTTTATGATGAAATGTCAGTTTAATTCTTTTGCCCATTTTTTAATTGGGTTGTTTGCTTTTCCTATCATTGAGTTTTGAGAGTTCTTTATGTATTCTGTATACAAGTCCTTTATCAAATACATGCTTTGCAAAAATTATTTCCCAGTCTGTGGCTTTACTTTTCATTTTCTTAACTGCTGTATTTTTTTTTTATTTAGTTCAAGAGACCTACTGTGCATTGTGGTGACTATAGTTAATAACAATATGTTGTGTACTTGAAAATTGCTGAGAGTAGATTTTAAGTGTTCTTACAAAATACACAAAAATAATAAGTATGTGAAATAATGCATACGTTAATTAGCTTGATTCAGCCATTCCACAATGTATACATGTATCAAAACATCATGTTGTGTACCATAAATATATACAATTTTTACTTGTCAATTAAAAAATAAAACTAAATAAATTTTAAAAACAATATTTCAGGATCCGGACCTTGGAAACATTCATCACAGATACAGATGGTGCCAGTGGTGCAGTATCCGTGCCTATTGCAGAGCTTGAGCTAGCCTCTTCAACATACATGTGGTCAACTTGCCCAGCTTTGCTTTTCAGTTTTTGCTCCCTTCTGGATCCAGAGGAACTCTATGACACTAAAAGCATGCTGTGCAAGTTGGAAGGAGAGTTCTTTTCCAGCTGGGTGATAGGTAAAAATGACATAGAGGAGGTGCTGTTCAAACTGAGTCTTGAAGAATGAGAAATATTACTGACTATCTGCTGTTGCAAAGAACTGGATGGTCAGAGGGTTCTGGGGTGGCATAATAATGACAGCTCTGAGCTTGAAATGGATCTGTTGCCCTGTCACTATACCTCTCTGCACCTTATTTTTATTTTTTCATTTTCAACCTAGTTCAAAATATTGTCAAGGATATCATTAGCATGACAGTGTTTGGGAACCCCTACTCTGAGGAACACAAAGAAAATAATGGACAGGGTCTCTGCTCTAGGGATATAAATAATTTTTTTGGTGTGCTACTACATGCATAACTTAATCTTACATAAGGGTGGGGAGGAAGCTCTACTCCATGAGGTCATCCAGGGATCCAGGTTCTATCAACCTGTGCCATATTGTCCTCATTTGCTTGGTTAAAGCTAATTCACTATCTGCATTCCTACCTGAGTGAAAGTAGGAAGTAGAGCACAAGCCACTTCCTTTTTAGGACTTGACCCAGAAGTTACTAACATCCTTTTGGCCAGCTATTAGTCACTTATCTAACAGCTAGCTGCTAGGAAAGCTTCAAAATGTACTCTTTAGCTGGGCAGTCATGTGCTCTGCTTAAAACGCTATTACTATGGAAGAGTATGTATTGGGGAACACGTAGCAGTCACCATAGATAGGAAATGGAGGCGTGGTAACTTAAATCAGACCTTCTTACTCATACTCATAGACAATCAGAAAGCAGAAGTTGCTTTTTGCAGGCTCAAAATTACTTCTGAGGTTAACAGAAAGTTGAATAAGATTTTTCCCTCTGTCTTGGAATTAGCAGAAGGAACTGGCAAAAGCTGAGGACAAAAAGGAGTTAAGTGGCCCCACATTCTGAAGGGAGCTGAGCATCAATTGTATCAGACACCCCCACAAAACTCACACCACCCAACCTCTAGCCCCACCCCTCACCTCCCAAGACTGGAGTTAGTGGAGAAGTAAGAGGAAGTCGTTGAGTAATTGCCCTTGTGAGGAATGTAATTTTTTGTGGTAAGAGGCAATTGCCCCCACCACCCCATCCTAGAAGAGGGAAAAAATAAGGGTATGTCCCTTCCCTAAGCAAGGCTCAATAAAATCACTCCTAAAAGTAGAGCAGTGTTACTCGTCCAGGGGCAATTTTGCCCCCCCCCCCAGATAGATGACCAGCAATTCTGGTTTTGGGTGGAACTGAGGCGATTCCTGGATGTTTTAATTTCCTATTGCTGCTATAACAAATTAGCACAAACATAGGGACCTTAAACAATGCAAACGTATTATCTCACAGTTCTGGAGGTCAGAAGTCTCACTAGAACAAAATTAAGGTGTTGACAGGGTTGTGTTCCTACTGGAGGCTCTAGAGGAGAATCCATTTCTTGCCTTTTCCAATTTCTAAAGGCTGCCTGCATTCCTAGGCTCATGGCTGCTTCCATCTGCAAAGCCAGCGATTGCATCACTCCAACCTCTGCTCCTGTTGTCACCTCTCTTTCTTTGATTCTTACACTGCTGCCTCTTTCTCATAAGGGCCCTTGTGATTACAATGGGCCAAATCATCCAGGATAATCTTCCCATCTCAAATACTTAATCACATCAGCAAAGTCCTTTTTGCCATGTAAGGTAGTATATTCACGGTTTGGGGGATTTGCTTGTGGTCAGCTTTAGGGAGACATTATTCTTCATACCTTACCAGGGCAAGGGACTTTCAGGCCCAACACCAGAAAAGTTGGTCACCCTCTTACTATGAAGCAATATCTGAAAACATTTTAGATTGTCACAACTGGGTAGAGGCCAAAGATGCTGCTAACCATACTATAATGCACAGGACAGCCCCTCACAACAAAGAATTAACTGACCCAAAATGTCAATAGTGCCAAGATTGAGACACTCAGGATTAGAGACACCTATAAAAGTCAAGAATGGCATCCTTAGATGGTGAAATTGATGATTTTCTTTCTGCCAACCTGAGCAAGGGAAAAGAAAACAGAGGGAAACGGTAGGTCTTACAGAAGGGCAGCAGTGACAGGCATGAGTTTCTATTCTTGGCATGGAACAGACACTTGGGTTTCCTGTGGGTTGAGTGGCTCTCATGGAAGGGTGCTAGGAGGAAGCTGCCCTGCCAGTGCCACCCTCTGAGAATCTGTCCACCAAGTGAGTGAACGCTAGCAGCCAGGGCAGACAGACCAGGGTTGAGGGCCAGACCTTCCAAAAAGGGAATTGTATAACGAGGAAGCTTCACGCAGCCTCTTAAGAACATTAAATATTCCATGAGAGACTCAGCCTTCGAATGCCTGCCACAAAAAGAATACCCACAACCCATCCGTTTTAGCAAAAGAAGCAGCAACAACCAACATGAGGAGATTATGATGGTGTCTCCACCCCTCCTCTTTGTCTCTGGTCCCTCAAAACGAGGTGATGGAAGGGAACAGAAAGGCAGAACACACACCTTCCAAGCTCCACATCCTTTCAGCCAGAAGTCTGACCTGTGATGGCGGAGCGGGTATGTTTTAAATGAGATGTGAGAGTAGAGTTTAAACTGGACTAATTCTGATAAATTGGAAGTGACTATAAAGAGGTTCAGCCCAAGATGCCTTAAAAATCTGCTGCTACCAAGTAGAGCAAGAAGAGCAAACAGAGGGTAACTGAAAGCAGTGATTGTAGAAAATAAAATTTTATTCTTGCACCTCACCAAGTTAAGTCTCCAAAGAGTAATATTTCCATTGACCAATATCATTTTTGGAAATATAAAAGGACCAAACTCAAAAATGTGTTGGCATTTTGCATCCAGGGCCCAGAACCAACCATTTTTCATGTGACATAAATGTGCATTCGAGTTGCTAGCTGGGTGGTCTTGCCTTCAGTCACCTAAAGGTCTCATGGGGGCAACTGACCCACTTAAGGCAGCCCATTGCTAAAATGTGTCACAGGACCTGGGCATTTGCTCTCAGCAGTGGAATTGCAGACTCTACAACCTCAAAATAGGAAATGCTTCTCTTGTCCCCATAGCTCTGATTGAAAGCAGCTTATTACCTTAGGTTTTTCATACCCACATATTTGTTCATGGAAGGAACTGTATGGAAATATTAGCTTGGCTTTGTCTTCCCTATGTTTTTCTCTTTCCACCATTTCAAGCAAGTAGCCAGACATTGTGCCCCATGATAATGGGATGTGTAAGAAGTTACAGAGCAAAAAGCAAACATTTCCTGCCAGATAACTCCCTTTCTTTCTTTTGAAAAATCCTAAGTTCTTTAAAGAGGCTGCACTCATTGTCCTGGAGGAAGACAGCCTTTGAGAAGTGGTAAAGAAACAGTGGAGATTTGGGCCTTTATTGGAAAAGGGAAGGAGGCCAAGGTTCCAGAGAAAGTGAGGACCAGGGCAATGCTTGTGGAAGGCCTTGTGGAGGTGCCAGACACCAGACGGGGTGGCTGTACCCTCTCCCCACCTCAAGTGCGGCACAAGGTCCTGGAGCCTTAGGACCCGAGAGGACCGTGTGGGCTACGACCACAGGTATCTCAACAATAAGCAGGCCAGAAAGAGAAAGAGCACCAGTGCCTTGAGGCTCCACAGGATCCCTGGACCTTTGTGTAGCCCTGAGGCATGAGGCCCCAAGTGTGTTCGAAATGCAATTTCCTGCTGCCCCTGAAGGATGAGGGCTGGGGGTTAGATAAAGAAAACAAAGAATTTGAGTTGTGGACTGATATTCATACCCTACACACCTCCCCAGTTTTCAACAGAAGCCTATATTCTGAAGTTACATGACTGAAACAATTTTTTATTTTAGAAATCCTACCCTCGAGGAGACTAAAATGATCCATGTGGAAATGGATTAGAGTTGGAGATGTCAGTAAGAACTCATAATTAGTTTAATATAGATACAGATCATTACATATAGAAACATTTATAGATGTACATGTATACTCAGGTCAGTATACCCTTATATATTTCCTCACTCTGTCAGCTGAGAGGACCTAAAAGCAACAACAGCCCACTAGCAAGTAACATACCTAGCACCTACACCTGGGTTTCTAATGCCATTCTCCAATAAAAGGAATCAGGGCCCCTTGGAGAAATGACTAAGTTTAGGCCTAGGGCAGGAAATACACAAGATGCGTCTAGAGTATCTCATAGTACCATAGAAAGTAAGGAAGTGTTCGAAAAGAAAAAAGCACAATGATGGGGGTATTTCAAAAGAACGCAGGCAGGAGCCAACTGAAAGAGCTCCAATGGTCAAAGCTGGGAAAAAATGAGCAACAAAATTAATAAAGTGCTCTTGGAAGGATAACCCAATATCCATGAGACCATATTTATATAAGTTATTGAATATATAAATGGGGGCAAAGAGACAAATCTCCCATGCAGAAGAATTCCAGATAACGGATATAGATTCTCTAGCCCAAGGAGGTAGAGCCTAACTCCCCACTCATTAAGTGTGGGTAGTGCATAGTGACTTCCTTAAAAGACTACACTATGGAAAAGGGGGAAAAGAATAACTTTTCAGTAGAGACACCTGACAAACACTACCTTATCCAGCTGTTCAAGTTCAATATCAACAGTGATAAGTCATGTTGACAGTATGTTCTCTTGTTATGATGTGATGAGAATGTCACATTGACTCTGTGATCTTTCTCCCAAAACCTATAACCCCAGACTAATCATGAGAAAAACATCAGACAAATGCTGACAGAGGGATATTTACAAAATACCTAATCAGTACTCCTCAAAACTGTCAAGGTTACAAAAAACAAGGAAAATCTGAGAAACGCTAAGAACCGAGAAGAGACTAAGAAGACGCGATGACTAAATGTAACTTGATGTCCTAGACGAGGTCCTGGAACAAAAAGAGGACATTAGGTAAAACTAAAGAAATCTGAATAAAGTATGGACTTTAGTTAATAATAATATCTCAATATTTGTTCATATAGTAACAGATATGCCACACTAATGCAAGATGTTAATAATAGGGAAAACTGAGTGTGGGCTATGTGGGAACTCTACTATCTTCATAATTTTTCTGTGAATCTAAAACTGTTCTAAAAATAAAGTTTATTAAAAATAATATATAGAAGGATCTCAGGATTATTTTAAGCCTCAAAGAAATGACTATAATGGACAAAAAGTTGGACATTTTATCACAAAGATAGGTATAGCTTAGTGGTAATAATGTCTGGAAACAGTATTAATAATGGTAATTGGTTTATATCTCTGTACATTGGTTTGTATTTTGTTGGGAGCCCGAAAAATGTTATATAACATGAGATACTAACAGTGGGAACTATGGGACATTGTACTCAGTGATTCTAAGAAACATCTATTTACTTTAACAAGAATTTGATGGTTAAAAATGTTAAAATGATTTGAAAATTTCCTTCTGCAACTTTCCTACAATCTCCAAAGTATTTTCTTGGGGTTCAATAAATCAATGATATATTTTTTTAAATCTTACCCTCAGCTTTTAAACATTTGAAAAGCTGTTCAACCTCAGTCCTAACAAGAAATATATCAGTTAAAACTGAGACAACATATTTATAACATTTGTAAAAATCCTAAAGTGATGTTGGCAAAGCTATGGAGAAACGGGCACCTTCTACATTGCTAGTGAGAATATAAATTGGTAAAACCCCAGTGGAGGAGATTTGGCAATATCAAAATTACAAATGATTGTATCTTTGACCCAACAATTTCATTTCTAGGGATTTATTCTACATATATACTCACACACATGCAAAAAACATTAGTACAAGTTTATTCATTGCAGCATTATGTGCAATAGCAAAAGATTGAAAATGTCTGTAAATTAAGAGTCTGTTTAAATAAAGTAAGATGCATTCCTACAATGGAATACTATGTAGCAATTTTTTTTAAATAAGCAAGCTTTTTATATTGATATTGAAAATCAACAAAAATATAGAAAAAAACAAAACGCAGAGTAGTAGAGATATTTATATAAAGGAGAATAAGGTAGCCGTAGATGCAAATAACTTAAAGTCTTTAAAAAGATAAACCAAATATTAATAACACTGATAACAAGTTGGGAATGCGAGATGGGGTGGGGAAAAGGAACTGGACAAATAGGAGAAGGGGTAAGATTTTACATGATATAACTTTTTATCATTTTGCTGTCCAAGGTAAAAACTAATACCTATTTAGAAAGTCTAGATGTTTTACACTTTATCTTGTAAGAAACAGAAAGTCGTTGACTGTGTTACAGAATTCTTATTCAGATAACAGAGTATAAATGCACTTAGCATACAGTATACAAATTAGTCACTACATTTTCTATTTCCTTTAAATGAGTCAAAACAGAAATGTCAGAATTAAAGGCATGATTTTCATGATTTTAGTATTTGTTATAGCTTTTACTTGGAAATGATCTAAAGGTAGTTTCAGAGACATGATTTATGATACGTTTAGTCCTAATCACAACACTTTTCAAAAAAATCTTAATAATATAAGTTAATATAACACAATAACAGAACTTGAAGCTGGAAAGCCATTATCTCTCCCTAGCAAAGATAATTTATCTCCTGCAGGTACAGGCCAAGAAAAAAAATTTGATTCCTAACTCTGAATCCCTTTACGTAATCATTATATTTTACCTCGAAAATGTATAAAATCTCCTATTTATAATTCTACAACTAGGTTCCTATAATTATCATTCCACCCAACATATTATTTGTACCTGTTATAATAAATATACAGAATACATAAGAGGAAAAAAAAAACCTCTTCTTCCATGAAGCTTCCCCAATAATATTGGAGTACAAAGGGGTGCAGTGTCTTCTGCACTCCAATACTTTGTTTAAATTCAATTCAATTTGTAAAGAAATTATTGAATTGTTACTTTAAGCTAAGAGTTTTAGGCTGAAAATATAAAAATTAATAATATACTGCTCCTGTACCCCAAATATACGACTAGTTAGAGGACAAAACAACTGTACCTACAACTCTCACGCAATACATCATATGAAGAGTATTGTAGAAAGAGGACAAATTGTTATAGGTATTTGAAAGATGAAGAGATCTCATCCAGTTGAGAAAGATCAGAGAAAACTTTAATGAGGAAGGCATCATTTGAGATAGTCCTGGAAAAATGGCTGGGAATCTGGCAAGCCAGAAGGGAGAGAAGGCATTTTAGGTCAAAGAACCCATAAACCCAATGATGCTGCATTTAGGAAACAGTAACATGTCCCTTTCCCTCCAGATTACAAAACTCTCCCATCTTAACAGAAAGAAGAAAAAAGGAAGGGAGGGATGGAGGAAGGAAGGATGGAAAGAAGAAAGGAATAACCAAATGAAAGCATGAAAGAAAGAACAAATGAGAAAAGAAGAGATAAAGCTTCCCTGGACCCCACACCCCTTTGTAACTGCTGAGAACTTCATTCACTCCGTTCTGAGCCACATTCAAAGAAAAAACAAAGTCCATTCCTTATCTCCAATTTCTCACTTTTTGCTCACCTCCAAACCGCGCCCTGGCTCCTGCTCACATCACTCCACTTAAATTTCTCTCAGTAAAGTCCCCTACGACCTAATTGACAGATGTACCAGACACTTTCTAGTCTTTGTCTTGTCTGAACCTCCTGTGTCATTTGACTTATGTACCACACCCTCCTTAAATCCCTCTCCCCACGGTTTCGGTTCCACCAATCTTCTTCTACTCCTACCTCTCCAGCTGGTCCATTTCTCCGGCTCAATGTCTCCCTGCCCATCACTTAAATGTAGGCATCCAGTGCTATGTCCTCACGTTCTCTTCTTTTTCTATACACTTATCCTGGGTAATTTTTTCCTCTCCTGTGACTTTAAATGCTACCCATACGCCAGTGGCTCTCAACTGACTGGAGGTAGATTTTGGCCTCCAGGGTACACGTAGCAGTGTCTGGCAGTTTGGGCTGTCACAGTGGGATTCAGAGGTGGGGCTCCTGACATCTAGTGGGTAGAGACAAGGATGCTGCCAAACATCCTACAGTGCACAGGATAGCTTTTCCCCACAAAGAATTATCTGGCCCAAAATGTCAATTGTCCCAAGGTTGAGAAGTCCCTGCTACTTATTAATGAATCTCAAGTTCATTTCTCTAGATTCCATCAAAGCTAGATATGTACTGTGATTACATATCTAATCACATTTTGGAGGGCTCCACCTATATGTCCCCCAAACGTTCTAATCTCTATGTGTCAAAAATTTAACTTGTATTTCTTGTCAAAACCTGTTTCCATCTCCTGTGCTCCTTATCTCAACTGATGGTACCACCAGTCATCCAAGTTGTCCAAGCCAAAGATCTATAAATCAGCTTGGCCTCCTGCTTGCCTTTCCTTTGCTTATTGCCACACATCCAATCAGCAATTCTTCCTCTTAAAGATCTTTCAAATCCATTTCTTCCTCTTCTTTATCCTTGTACATCTGACCTAGCCTACTGCTATACTTCCTAAGTTAACATCTGCTTCTAGCATCTGTCAGTTCACTGGAGTAGTCAGAGTACAGGCTCTGAATTCAGACTATCTGAGTTGGAATCTCAGCTTTGGTTTGCACAACGTACTTTCTTGCTTCTTTCTTGTGCACATTGCCTATCCTCTCTAAACTTCAGTTTTCCTTCTTTGATTTTATCAGTATCTACTTCATGAGTTGGTTGTGAAGATTAAATGGCTGAATACATGTCAGGCACATACAGTGTGGGGGAGTACTTAATAAATGTAGTCATCACTTTCATCGCATATCTTCAGTTCACATGAAAGCTGTCAGAGTGATCTTTCTAAATCAGTCACTTCTCTGGCTGGGAACCCTGTTATTCCTCCAGAGCAACATCCAAACTCCCCTGCACGGTGCCCCCCTTTTCAACCTCACTAGTCATCTTCACACGCAGAGTAATGTTGAGTTAAGGGTACATTAAAGGTAGTCGTGTCGACATATCAGGGATGAGAAAACAGGCCCCAAATTTTCCAAATTTGATGAAAACTATAAAATTGTCAACCTAGAATTCTATACCCAGCTAAAATATCTTTCAAAAAATGAAAGTAAGGCCAAACGGCGGCTCACGCCTGTAACCCCAGTACTCTGGGAGGCCAAGGCGGGAGGACTGCTTCTGCTCACGAGTTCGAGACCAGCCTGAGCAAGAGGGAGACCCCACGTCTACTAAAAATAGGAAAATGAGCCAGGTGTGGTGGCGCACGTCTGTAGCTCCAGCTACTTGGGAGGCTGAGGCAGGAGGATCGCTTGAGCCCAGGAGTTTGAGGCTGCAGTGAGCTACGACGACACCACTGCACTCAACCCAGAGCCACGGAGTGAGACTCTGTCTCAAAAAAAAAAAGAAAGAAAGAAAGTAAAATACTTAGTCAGACATAAAAACCTGAAAGAATTCATCACCAGGAGACCCACACTGCGAGAAATGCTAAAGTAAGTCTTTGAGACAAAGGAAAATGATACCAAATGGAAATACAGTTGACCCTTGAACAACATGAGTTTGAACTTCATGGGTCCACTTATTTGTGGACTTTTTTCAACCAAATACAGATTGGAAATACAGTATTCACGGGATGCTAAACCCACATAATCAGGAGGCTGACTTTTCATGTACGTAGGTTCCACAGAGCCAATTGTGGGACTTGAGTATGTTCAGCTTTTAGTACATGTGGGGGCCCTAGAACCAATCCCCTGCATATACCAAGGGATGACTGTATAGACCCACACAAAGGAATTAAGAGCATTGGAAATGGTAACTGTGTGGATAAATATATAAGTTTTTTTTATTTCTTTCATTCTTTTTTTGAGAGACAGGATCTTACTCTGTCACCCAGGCTGGATCATAACTCACTGCAGCCTCAAACTCCTGGCTTCAAGCGATCCTCCCACCTCAGCCTCTCAAAGTGCTATGGTTAGAGATGATTTTTTTCTACTTTTATTATTTAAATCTCTTTAAAAGAGAATTGACTGTTTAAATAAAAATAGTAACAATATTGTAAAAGTATATGAAAAGTCATATAAAAATATATAACAATAATAGCACAAAGACAATGAGGCGTAGAAATGGAAGTATACCATTGTAAGGTTCTTATACCATATATAAAGTGGTAAAATATCACTTGAATGTAGACTGTGATGAGTTAAAGATATATGCGACAAACCCTAAAGCAACCATTAAAATAACCAAAAAAGAGATAAAATTAAATTGTAAAAATACTTGATTAATTCAAAAGAAGGCAGAAAAAGAAAAAAAGGGGGGAACAATGAACAGATAGGACAAATATAAAACAAATAGCAAGGTGATCAATTATCAGTAATCACATTAAATGTAAGTAGGATCTAAACATCCTGGTTAAAAGGCAAAGATTGTCCGATTGGATAAACTACATGTTTATCCATGGACCCAACTACATGTTTCCTACAAAAAATGCAAGTAAAGTTAAAAATGCAAGTAAAGGCACAAAAAAGATTAAAAATAAAAGTAAAAGGATGGGACAAAATATACCATGCTAACACCAATCAAAAGAAAGCTGGAAAAAAAATACATTAATACATTTTCTAATATTAAAGTAAATTTGCATTTCTTATAAAACCAGCTGAATCATGGTATATTTTCTTTTACATATGTGCATTATATTTGTATATATATTAAAGACAACATATTTATATAGACATACACATATTCTTAAAAAAGAAAGAAAGCTAGAAAAGCTATATCAATACCTAACAAAGTAGATTTCAGAGCAAAGAATTCTACCAGGGATAAATTTATTTCATATGATAAAGCTGTCAATTCATCAGAACAACATAACAATTGTAAAATGTTTATGCACTTATAACAAAGCTTCAAAATATATGAAGCAAAACCTGTCAGAACTGCAAGGAGAAATACACAAATCCATAATTATAGTTGCGGTATTCAACAACCCCTCTCAGTAATTCATGGAACCAATAGAAAATCAGTAAGAATACAGGAGACTCATATATATGTAAATATATTGAGAATATGAGCTAATTGACACTTATAAAACCTTCTCCCCCAATGACAAAATAGACATACCCTTGAAGTGCATACAGAACATTTATCAAGTTAGATTATAATCTGAGCCATAAAACAAATCTCAAAAAAATAACTGAAGGAAGACATGTATGATTAAAAGCATTATTCACTGAATTTTTAGATCATGTTTTAGGACAACAATCAGAACAAATATGAATTTGACAGGAATTTACTCTTTCCACAACAAAGCCTAAGTTGAGTCACGTGAATTAGTCACACGCTGAACGAGTGCTGGTGGCCACTACTCTTGAGACAGGCAGCTCTTGCCATGTACAGACAAAAAGAAAATCTTCCCACCCACCTAAGGCCATAATACATCACAGAAAAGCATTCTTAACTGCTGGGTCATAATAACTTACAAATGACTGACTGGAATAGCTTAAGGGATCAGTTAGGAAAAAAAATTTTTTTTAAACCTTTGTGAAGATTTTATCTCCTACTCTAATTTTTTAAAAAAAAGATTGATAAGTGGCTAATTAGAAGGGGTGATTTAACATTTACATAATAAATTAAACATTTCTCCAATTAGTAGGTTTGAGGGGTTACATGGGAGGCTCCTTTTCCCAGCTCCCCTCTCCCACCGTGGTCTGCTTGTACTACTCACCGGAAGCTGAGTGAGTATAGACAGTAGAAGACACGGATCTCAGCTCATGACCTATGCAAATGGGCAGAGAAACTAAAAAGTGATATAAATATATCAGGAATATGACAGGATGGGAGGGGGTAAGTTATATCTTCATGTAATATGACAAGAAGTCAATTGACAATGTCTATAACGAATAAATCACAAAGTAGGGACAGAGGATGTCATTTGGAGGTGTAAAAGAAACTACAAGAAGAAACAACTCAAAGAGAAGTGGTGACTTTTGGGGAACAAGACTAGAGTTGAATGGGGGTCATTAGGGGACTCTGGCTTATAACTAACTGTGTGTGTGTATTACTCTGGTTTCAAAAAAACATTTTTAAGGTATAATAAAAGTCATTAAAATTAATGGGGTGGATAGCTCAAGATTTTGGGACACAAATTATGACAATCTTGTAGGTGTGTTATCTCCAGGCTCCAACCGCCAATGATTAACTCTAACATCCCTCCCTCCCATTTGGTTTCCTCAAACTTACATTCCTTTGCCAGGTCATATACCTAAAATGCAAATTGACCTACATGTCTTCTCTTCTTAGAGCATTTAGTAGCCTCCCACGGCCCACAGCAGAAAGCCAATGCTCCTAAACACAGGGTTTACCAACATCATACCTCTCCTGTGAGGTTTCTCTTCACTCACTACATCCCCACTAGCTTCCTGCCATAGCAACACCAGAATGTTTTATCTCCCCACATACCCAGCCTGAGTGCCTCTAGCCATACTCACCCCTCTGGCCTGCATCTATTCTTCAAGAAAAAATCAATGGGTCACTTCCACCACCAGGAATCTATCTCAGATTTTACCCAAGGTGTGCTGGGTGCCCGTCCTGTCTTTTCCATAATTCCCTATGAATATTTCCATCACTATCCCAACAATGTTTATAGTGTTCTGCCTCTAGAACCCACACTAGATTGTGAGTTTTTTGAAGTCAGTCTTTGTATCCCTAATGCCTATCAATGAGCGCATACTGGGTACTCAATAAGTGCTTTTTTGGTTCATTCTCAGAATTCTCATCAGGACTAAGAGGAGGTCATAGCTAACAGAAAATTAGATCTAACTTTCACGCCAAGTAAATCCATATCTGCCACAGAATGATCTGTTTACACACACACACACACACACCCCCCCTAAAGCATATAAACAATCTGTCCTAACTCACAGGCAAAATGGGAAATTGCCTGAAGGGCATGATTTTAAAAGTTACTGGAAAGTTTCTTTTAGTTGGATATACCTTATCCATCTTGCTGCTATAATGGTAGAAAGGCTTCCCCAAATTAACATCTAAAGAACTGCCTCTTCAAGCTTTGTCTTTGTAAACGCAAATAACCCTGAGAGTGTTTACTCTGAACTATGCTCGTATCCACTTGGTGTGATTCCCCCACATCCAACACCCCCATGCCTTCCTCATGCCCACAGAGCCAGGAGTGTCTGAGATCACAACCTGAATGAGTGGGATGTGGCTGGAAGGAGCAGGAAGGTACTGTTTGGGAATCTGGGGTGCTGTCACACAGAGATGAAACGCTTTAGGATCAGGCAGTCTGGTTTAAGTTCCACCTCTGACTCATATCTCTGTGATGTTGAGCAGGTTGTTTTACCTCCCTACGTCTTGGGGGGGTTTTGTTGGTTTTTTTGCTGTTGTTGTTGTTTTGAGACTGGGTCTTGCTCTGTCACCCAGGCCGGAGTGCAGTGGCACAATCATAGCTCACTGCAGCCTCGAATTCCTGGGCTCAAGTGATTCTCTCGCGCCTCAGCCTCCCAAGTAGCTGGGACTACAAGTGTGCACCACCATGCCCGGTTAATTTTTCTATTTTTTGTAGAGATGGGGTCTTGCTATGTTGTTCAGGCTGATCTTAAATTCCTGGCCTCAAGCAATCCTCCCGCCTCCGCTCCCAAAATGCCAGGATTGTAAGCACGAGCCACCGCACCCAGCTTAGTCTTGTTTTTAAGAGGCCGCATTCTCCTGGTATCCTTGGAGGATTAAACGATGCAGTCTCCACTGAGCTCTTCAACAGGGTGTAGGGTAGCCTCTCAGGAAATGTTGGTTTTACCCACAGTACTGTAAAAGGCAGACCAAAAGCACGGGGCCTCTGAAGGTAAAGAGAGAAAGCCAGAGGCACCAGAGACGGCCCTCAAATACTTCACAATTGTGCCTGGGGCCTGAGCACTTCCGTGTAGGGGAATAGTCTCCCGTGTATTCCAGAAGTGGTGCTTTATCTCATACAAAGTGATCTGCCTCCTCTTAGCTTTTTCTTTTTGTTTTTTGCATTTCCGTTTCCACACGTTAGCCCTACTAATACCACAAAATTTGGGAGCAACATAGAACCCTTCCTTCTTACAAGGTGCGAAAGAGGAAGGGGGTTCTAAGATTTCAATGCTAACAAACTTGTATACTCACTTTGTCACATATACACTAAGTGCATTGAGTGGCTTCTCCAAACATTTGTAGATAAGGAAGACTTGTGAGGCGGAAACACTCCTTATATACCTCTAGCTGGCTGCTATGCAGCCTCAGGTGGTGGTGGTTAGGGTAGGTGGGCAAAGTGACTTGTTTTTAAACCTGAAAGCAGTGGTTTTCAAACTTGGGCCTGCGTCAGAATCACCTAAAGGACTTATTAAAACATGGATTTCTGGCATCACCCCCAGAGTTTCTGATTCATGAGATCATGGGACCTGAGAATTTGCATTTCTAGCAAGTTCCTGGATGATGTGGCTACGGCTGGTCTGAGAACCCCACTTTGAGAACCACTGCTCTCAATACTACACTATGAGTTTAAAACAACTAAATCTCAGTTTTGTTTTCAGAGAATGAAAGGAACCAAAAATGTATTTCATAAATTCTTTTAGTGTTTCTTGTAAATAATTTGTTCTTTTTTAAAAAAGACATATACACTACCAAAGAAATCTCTTCTTAACAATCAAGTAATTCCAATCAAGTTTCTCAAATTTAATCACACACTGCTATCTCATTTTTAATCAATGCCATGGTCTTAAGATCTTGGAGTTTGAAAAAATTCCAGTTGGTATCAACAGACATCCATATGTGGTATAAGCACAGAACATGAAAAATAATTTTCAAATATGATTTATATAGTGCACACCTCTCTAAAAATTATTTCTATAGATCCAGGACAACAACTTTCTTTTTGTGGCAATTTAATTTTTCTAGGTTACTGATAATATTTGATGTCACTCTACTTTGTTTCTTCAAACAGGATGAGAAAAGCATTTTTTAAATCCCTCTAAAATTAAAGCCAGAAAGCCCATCGTGCTTTGAAGTCCTTCCCCAGGCAAACTGGTTCAACCTTTCTGGAGAGAACTTCACCAGTATAAGTCACAACCCCTGAAAGATTTCAGATCCTTTGACCCATTAATTCCTCTTCCAGAAACCATTCCTGAGGGAATAATTTGACAGAAGGTTATGCACAAAAATGTTCGTCACTGCATTATTTATAATAGCAAAACCGGGAGACTCAATTATCACAATAGGGGATTAATTGAGTAATCTATGACATAGGCACACATTGGCATATTTAGCAGCCCTTAAAAATGAAGAATTTTTAGTAGTATGAGAAAATACTTATGATATAATAATAAGGGGAAAAGGCAGGATAGAAAGTTTTTTTATATATTGTTTAACTTCAACTGCACAACCATAAAAATTACGTACTGAATAAAAGATTGAAAGCAAAACTCAAAATGTTGACGTGAGTTATCAAGAGATGAAAGGATTACAGGTGATCTTCTTCTTTATACTTTTCTACATTGACCATGTATTACTTTCCTAATAGGAAAACAATAAGCACTATTTTAAAACAAGTAAAACTGGAGAAGGCCTTGACATGTGTAAATTTATGCTATAAACTAGAAATGCTCCCAGAAATATTAAACGGGTAGAAATTATGTTTCCCCTTCACATAAAGTTACAAGAAAATACAACAAGCAAACTTTGTTTTCTGGGTTTTTTTTTAAGATAGGTGTTAGGAAATTGTGATTTTTTAAAATGATCAATGAATTCTGCTTTTTAAAAGTTGTTGTAAAGGCATTTCTTTCAATGCAAACTGCTGATGTATATACTAACATCCTAGCCAGCAGACAAAACACAGGGCCACTCTCAGCTAGCCTGTTATTGAACTTGTTTTCAATGTGGTACTGTGCCTAGTTTTATTTTTTATATGTGTTAAAAATACAGACATTGTGCATGCTTAAACAGCCACATAACACTATTCCCTTTAGAGAGAAATTCAGGAAAAGGCAGGTTAGTACTGAACATTTTCTTAAGTAGATTAGTAAATAAAAGCCCTGAGCACCGCGGCATGGGGCGCATTGTCTGTAAGAGGTCTTAAGCATTAATCTCAATACAACAAAGCTCCGCTCAATAGTTTCTCACTATATAGTATTTGGAGCTGATTCTCTCCTAAAAATGTGAAACATGTTTAAATTCAATCATATATTGTTA
Source organism: Daubentonia madagascariensis (assembly GCA_023783475.1). NCBI lineage: Eukaryota > Metazoa > Chordata > Mammalia > Primates > Daubentoniidae > Daubentonia > Daubentonia madagascariensis. Next base: position 17,835,527 of record JAKFHU010001815.1, on the reverse strand, counting down.
AGCAAAGAATAAAATTATGGTTATGACTAATTCGTTAAATTTTAAACACCTAAACAATAAAGAAATAGCATGACAACAATCAATATTTTTAAGCCCTTACTATGTAGCTGGTACTGTGCAAACTCCCTTATGTGCATTATCTCATTAATACTCAAATCACTTTATAACGTGGTACTATTTATGTCCAGATGGGAAACCCGAGGCGCAAATATCCCAGTAAAATGGTCTTTGTGTCATTCAGCTCTCACGCTGAGACCTGCTTAGTAGAGTAGATGTCATTGCTGTTCCCTCTTCCTTTCCATTTGCCTCAATGCAAAATAGCAGAGAACAGAGTTACAGGCACACAGAGTCTACTACAGACCTCCTGCCCCATCGCAGGCTCTGCACACCTCAAGCTGTGCAAACCGTCACCAGCTCCTTTTTCTCTGGTCCTGCCTATCTCCCTGGCCCCTGAGACGTGAATGACTAGGGAGAGGTGGCACTGCTGGCAGAGAAGGAAGAGGGCCTTCTCCTCTTCTCCCCCTGCCCCCTACCCGCTCACCTAAACTCACAGCTCAGCCCTCGCTCTTGCAGGTCTTTGCTCCAACATCACCTTGGCAGATGCCTACCAGCCAAACTCTGCACCCTCCACCCCTCACATTCTCTATTTTCCCACTTGCTTTATTTTTCTCTATAACAATTATCACCATTCAATAGAATGTAAACTCCACAAGGGCAGGAATCCTCGTCTGTTTTGCTTTCTTACACATCCCAAGAGTCTAGAAGAGTATATGGTATTTAGCAGGGGCCAAATAACTAGTTGTTGAATGAATGAATGAATGATTTAAAATTTCCCCACCTTCTTTACATTAATAATTTACTGGGTAAACCCCATTTCCAATTTCATAGCTAAAACCAAGGTATACTTTAGCCTAGGTCCTATCTGACAATTTATCACAAAATCCAAAATTATGGACCTAAATTAAAAAGCTTTTCTTCTACCTGGGGTTTTGTTCCATTTTGTTAAAATCAAACACAATCCCTGAGTTTCTGCTTTATGCCAAACACCACATAGTAAACTCTTGTTTATTCAGAATGATTGAGGATAACATACTCTGAGATCTGAAAGTAATGACATACAGTTACCATTCAAGGACTGCCAAATATCTAAAAATGAGAGTACAGCAAGCAACTCTATTCAAATTATCTTCAATTATTTAGAAAGCACTTCAGAATTTTACTGTGACTAAATGTCGTTATTAGAAATATTTTAAACCAAGTTCGATGGTGAGTATCTATGGTCCCAGCTACTTGGGAGGCTGAGGCAGGAAGGTCACTTGAGGCCGGGAGTTCGAGGCTGTAGTGTGCCATGATTATACCCGTGAGTAGCCAGCCACTGCACTCCAGCCTGGGCAATATAGCAAGATGCTGTCTTTAAAAATATATACATATATTTTCTAATTTTTAAAAAATACTATTTTTAAAATATTTAAAAATTTTTTTTAGCTTTCTAGGTAAATGAGTGCTAAATCTCAGTGATGTTGCTCATCATACAAATAACAGAGGACATGGTGCCTACTCTTGAGGGTTTACAGTCTAACTATGAAGATAGATCATAAGAACTAAATAATTAGAAAACAAGTTATGAAGCAGCATGCTAATGAATGTTCATTTAAAATTTTACAAATTAAGACCTAAATGAGTAATGTAAATGGGTAATCTTAAGGGCCTTCTAGGAGGGAGTGATTGGAACTAGATTTTGCAGAATGTAAGAGTAAGAAAAGAAAGTTAAGCAGATTGATTCACATGCTTCTGATTAGCACAATGCTCTGTAAAGAGTGAATGTTTCAATAAATATTTTACAACAGACTGATTAACCTCTTTTTTTTTTTTTTTTTTTTAGAGACAGGGTCTCACCATGTTGCCCAGGCCAGTCTCAAACTCCTGGCCTCAAACTATCCTCCCACCTTGACTTCCCAAAGTGCTGGGATTACAGGTGTAAGCCACCACGCCCAGCCTGATTAACCTCATTTTCCAGTGTCTTGGATGCCATAGATTGAACTGTATCAGTGTCAACATCAGAAAACTCTTTCATAATCAGGAGTCCATGTGAACTGAACAATTCAAGATAAAAAGCACAATTTTAGAAAGAGCGATTGATGCAATTAAAGTTATTAGTAAGTAAGAGATTGGCTATAAAGTAGCAAGTGTAAACAATGAAACTATACCAGGAAGCATTTCTAAAATTTTTGCTTGCTCTGAAAAACAGAATAAAATAAACCGAAAGAAACTTTTTAAATAGAGGAAGAACTAGTCATTAAATTTATTTTTGAAACAATGCTAAACTATGTTGTTAACAGTGTTCCAACAGGTAAATTAAGGAGCATAAAAATTACATATTAAGAAATCCAGAATATTTTTGATTTGGAACAAAAGCACCCCTAACATTTCCACAGATCAACATACCATACTGTAATTAAGCAACAGTGAGCTTACTTTAGAGTTTTTTCATAGTGAACCATATGACCTATTTCCTTAATGTTCTTAATCTTAATTAAATTCCTTTGTTTTTCATTAATAAAAGTAACATATAACCCAAGCTAATTATAAAAGTTTTCATTGTTTCTAAATTTATAAGGATTGAATTAAAATTTTTGACCAGATGAATAAATTAATTTTCCCAGGTATGTATCTTCACTAATTTCCCTGATTAAAGTGTTGGCAAGTTGGGAGTTTCCAGCTGAGCTCTGCTTCCCATGAAAACAACCATGTGAACTCCAGAAATTGCCTTCTCAGGCTTCATGACTCTGGGCCTTCGGTTAGGGGGGCCCCATAATGACAATACAACATTAGAAAACTTTTGATTTCTTCCTCTTAGTTTAGAATTGGAGAGAGGGAGAAATAGACAGAAAGAGAGAGAGATTTGGGATGAAGTATAAGTAGAATTGTTTTATTTAGAAAAATCATTGGGTATAAAATGTTCTGAAAATTTTTCTTATATGTAATATAGTATAAATTTGCTTTGTATAAATCTACCATCTCATTCGGGGTGATTAGTAACCGCCTCTTTTAATCCTCGAGAGAAGGCTGGAAACTGCAATTGAAATTTTTTTCTTTTTGAGTCATCTCCAGTAAGCTGTCATTAATTCACTTCTTATGTGTGTTGCTTTTGTTTATTTGCATGGATTTTCTGGTTTCAAAATAAAACTGGTCTCAGATGCAGCTGTCCTGGCTTGTTGTCTGAATCTTTGCACATTCCAACGACATTTTCCACTGGAATGTTGGATTTAATGAATGAAAGACCAGATGTTCCAGGTACATTTGGCCTGGGCAGAGAAGGGCATAAATGACAGGGCCCCAATGCCTTTTCAGATAGTTAAAAAATTAGTATTCATGTCAAATCGTCAAAAGTATCAACCCCTAAATATAAGCTTAATATGTTCTGTCAAAGTGAAATTTATATCTTTCAAAATGCTGTTAGATAACTTCACAGACAGTATGACTTCATTTATATCATCTGATAATTATAAAGAGTCATCATAGGAGTGGTTATTCTGCTATAACATAATAATTTAATTACTATAAAACATCAATTAATCCAATATAGTGTTATAGAAACAAAACGTGAAATACTCAATAGCAAAGTTATTTCCCCTGAAAAAATTTAATAGATGTTTTTAAAGTTATAAGTGAAAAGCTAAAAAACCTAAGTATTGCTGCACAAATCCAGCATCTGATTATATCTGGCTTTTGTTTGAGAGTAACGGCCTTTATTTTCTTTTGGTCCCTAGTTATATTAGCTTGCTAGGGCTGCCATAACAGTACCACAGACTGGGGTCACTTAAACAACAGAAATTTATTTTCTTACAGTCCCAGAGGCTGGAAGTCTGAGATCAAGGTGTTGGTAGAGTTGGTTCCTTCCGAGGGCTTTGAAGGAGAGATCTGTTCCAGACTTCTCCCCTTGGTTTGTAGATGGCTGCTTCTCCCTGTGTCTTCACATGGTCTTTCCACTGTACCCATCCGGGTCCAAATATCATCTTCTTACAAGGACATGAATCACATTGAATTAGGGCCCATCCTAATGACCTTATTTTAACTTTACCTTTTTAAAGACCCTTTCTCCAAATACAGTCACATTGTGAAGTACTAGGAGTTAGGACTTCATAATATGAATTTGAGTGGGGACACAAGTCAGCCTATAACGCTAGCACTACAATGGCTACTAACACATTTTCAGCACATGCTCTTTTGATAAGCAAAGTAAAGCAGTTGCCTTGGTTAAGCTGTAGCTTCTTCTTCCTAGCTAATTCCAAGGTCACATATAGTTTGGTATCACTTTACAACCAATAGCACACCATATAACGTAAGTTATGTTCCTGAATAAATGGATTACTTTATGGACAATTGTCATTACAATGGATGCCTTAGAAAGATACCTACAAACTAAAAAAGCACAGTAGACCTGAGTTCTGGTACAAGTTCATCAGCTTTGTGACTCAACTTCTCTGAACTTTAGTTTCCTCACAGAATTGTGACAATCAAATAAGACCATTAATGTAACAGTACATTGAAAACCATAAAGCTTATTCAAATACAAGGTGTTTTAAACCTTTTTAGTGTGAAACATAACACAGATACAGAAAAATACGTAATCATATCATCTAAATTATGGTTTTGTTTCTTCCTTTCCAGTCATTATACTTTTATTTTTCCTTCTCACCTTACTGTACTGCCAAACGCTCCAGTACAAAGTTGAATAGAGTTTTCATCATGAGTGGATGTCATGGTGGAGTCCTAAAACAGACTCAAGGTTCTCTGGAAGAGTTTATAAAAGATTTTATTTCTTTCTTTCATAAATGTTTAGTAGAGCTTCCAGTGAAGCTATCTAGACTTTTAGTTAGCCCAACTCTCTTTCCTTTGAAGATAATCTGGTTTTTTTTTCTGTGCTTGATTTTAAAAGACTTTGTTTTTGTCACTGGTTTTCTGCTGTTTCACTACAATGGGTCTAAGTGAGGATTTTTTTAAAAATTTACCTGGCTTGAGATTCACTGGGCATCTATAATCTGTAGATTGGTATCTTTCATCAGTTCTGGAAAATTCTCAGCCATTATCTCTTCAAATATATTATCTCTTCCAGCCACCATGGTGGCTCACACCTATAATCCCAACATTTTGGGAGGCCGAGGCGGGAGGATCGCTTGAGGCCAGGAGTTCCAGACCTACCTGAACCACACACCGAGACCCCGTCTCTACAAAGAATTTAAAAATTAGCTGGGCGTGGTGGCATGCTCCTGTAGTCCTAGCTACTGGGGAGGCTGAGACAGGAGGAGGATTGCTTGAGGCCCTGGGAGTTGGAGGTTGCAGTGAGCTATGATCATACCACTAGACTCCAGCCTGAGTCACACAGTGAGACTCTGTCTCTAAAAAAAAACCAAAAAAAAAAAATTATCTTTTCCATTGTCTCTGTCCTCTCCTTCTGGAATTCAAATTAAACATGTTTCTCAGTCTTTTTGAAGTATCCTCTGTGTTTCTAATCCTCTTTCTTCTTGTTTCTCTATGTTGTTCTTGGGATACTGACCCATTTTATAGTTCTGACCTACTTTATAGTTCCTCTGACCTACTTCATAGTTCACCAATTCCATCTTTTCTTGACCCTAATCTAATGTCAAAACCATCCACTAAGTTCAAATTTTTCTGTTATGCATTTATTTACTTCTAGTAGTTACATTTGATTGTTTGAAATGTGTCATAATTACTCTTCTCAGTTATCTTTGTGCCTGGTTATCTTTGAGCATGCACTGCACTCTGCATTTGTAAAAGTATTTATAGGAATAATTTGAGGCTTCCAGTGAAAGCACTTTGCTCCAGAGAGGATTTGTGCTTGCTTCTGCTGGATGTGGACTCTGGGTTTTGTCCGCATCTAGGTCCTCCAGCCTGTCAAAATGAAGATCCTGATTTTTCAGGATTATTAAATGACCTCAAGGCAAAATGACTTCTTCCTTGCATGTTTGGCCCGAAAATTTCTTACTGTCTTTAATGTTTCAAGAGATTTTTTAAAAATATTATGTCCAGCCATTTTAGTTGTTTTCAGCCAGGGGAAGGAGAGGGGAGTTGGTTTGAATAATTTAGGTTACCATTACCGTAAACAGGAAGTTCTCACATAAGTCATTATTAAAGAAAATAAGTGTTAGTTTAGAGGAAAGGAGAACCAATATGTGTTGAGAATATCGTAGGTCAGGTCTTCTCTTACACAATTTTTACAAGAATGCTTCGAGGTAGGTAGTATCTTTATTTTAAGGAGGTAAAACTGAATTCCTAAGAAGTTAGGTAGCTAGGCCAAGGTCGTCAAGTAATTAGTAGTCTGGAGTTGAACACAGATATTTCTGGTGTCAAATGGCTATTTTCATAACAGCATGTTGTTGTGATATCTTCTCTTTTCCCCCTTTATTCCTTTTATTTTGAAAATGTTTAGACTGTCAGAGAAGTTGCAAGAATTATATGATAAATATCTAGATATTCTTCACTTTTAGATTCACCAATTGGTAAAATTTACACAGTTGCATTCTCTCTTTCATTGTGCGCTCTCTCTCTCTCCCTCTCCCCCTTTCTCCTTCCCTCCTTCCCTCCCTCCTCTACTTCTCTCACTTTTTCCTTCCCTTCCTCTGTCATTTAACGGTTAGGTGCAGACATCTTGACAGTTCACTCCAATACTTCATCACATATCTCCTAAAAACAAGGACATTCTTCTATATCCACAACACAATTATCACTCTGGAGAAGGTAAATATTGATATAATATTATTATCAAATATGGAATCCATTTTAAATTCCAAGTAGTCCCAATAATATCCTTTATAGCTATTTTTTTCTTACCTAGGATCCAATCAAAGGTAATGCATTTCATGCATGTATGTCATGTCCATGACTTCTTATTTTAAAAATGAATGATTAGAAAAAGATTTGGCAAGATACATACACACAAATAATGATGTGGGTGAGAAGAGGAACTTAAACTTTTTAGTTGATACCCTGTTGCATTGTTTTAACTCTTTTCAATGCTCAATTTATGTAATTTTTAAACCAATATTTTTTAATGAAGGACCAAGGACCAACAAATAATTTATGACATTCATAAATATTGATATTTCTGCTTACTACCTTTCTTATTATACTGCAGCTTTCTTATTTATTACAAATATTTGGTTTTATGTGACAACACCTTAGATTATGAAAACTCTGAAAACAATTATTTTATCTTTCACAATACAATTATCAATTTGCTTTGCCTAAAAAATAGGACCAACAACTTAAAATACCCAAAGAAGCCATTAGTACTAAATCACAATTTAATTGAAAGAAAAAATTAAGAAATCTTAGGGGATTTTGGGGGATTAAATTCATAACTACTCTAACATTTTGTAATAAAGTGCCTACTGTTCCAGGTTCTCTGAAAATATGCATGCTATTCCTTGGAAATGCATTTTTTCTTTGGGGAAAGATATGTAGTTTCAAAATCGGAAGACCTTATTTCAAATCAAGTGAAGCTTGATTGTAGTACAAGGTTGTACTACATGTGCAACCTTGACTTAACCTCTTTGTACTTCAATTTGCTCATTTGGCGATTATAGTATTTACTCTTTAAGGTTATTCTAAAGAAGAATTAAAACATGGAAAGCATTTTATAAAGTCTAGGATGCACACAAACACACAAAGAAATATTAATTTTTCTTATTTCAGATGCAAATTCTGTAAAATGATATTATATTCTCCCACCTGAAAGAACCTGTTTGAGAATTTTGAAGATAATCTCAGCTAGTGGGATTAATTCCATAACTGGCTAAGTACATTCCTTCTGCTTATGTTATTCTGTAATTTTTAAAAATGCCTGTCTCTATTATTACTATCAATCCTAACTTTTCACTGGGGATTTGCTTAAAGAAGCTTTTTCATCAAAAATGAATATGGGGTTTATTTTTCTTCCTTGACCAAGCAACTATTAACATTTTTCTGTGTTTCATATATAACAGAAAATGAAAAGTATTACAGTGGAAGAGAAAAATTATATTAAGAATCTGATTTTAGTGTAAATTTTTCGTCTGTGGGTATAGCGTTGGCTTGAAATATTTAATTCTGGTCAAGAGGCTATAGTAATTACACTAGTGTCTATTGGCCGGCTGGTCTTATCAGCTACCATTATAATTCACATCAGAAAGAATATGCCTGATAGTGTGGTATAAATCAGGGCAAAACTAATCTATCCTATATTCGAGTTTTTGTTAGATAAGAATTAAGCTAAATAAAGCTAGATAAGCCAGATGAAGTTTTTGCTAGATAAAGATGAAGCTTTGGGATGAAGACAAAAGGATTTCTTTTTTCTTACTATAATATTTTTGGAGAATTTTTGTCTCTGAGTATTAACAATATAAGAATAATATCTTCTATAGGACTATGAAGATGGTAAACTGAAGATAGACCCTGTAATCCTGGTGAATCCAGGTAAAGGAGTCCATCCTAAAATATCTATACATTGTTAATAGTTACTCTGATTACATATTTTAAAGTCCTTATTTGTATCTTTGATTCTAGAGGCCTAAAAGGTCCTATTTCCTTCAAATAAAAGTAAGAAATGAAACAGACTAGTTTTGATCAATAAGATGTGTTCCCTAAATCATGGGTGCAAATTTGACAGTAGTCAGATAATATTGATTATAAAACTGATTCTGCCAATAACTGACCTTGAGCAAGTCATGTCAGTTTTTGCACAGGTAAGAAAGCAGAGTTGGATGAAATAGTCTTTAAAATCCCTTCCAGTTGTCAAATTCTGCAGTTCTGTGGGCTATTTTAAAATTTAAAATAGGACTGAAAATGACTGGAATTATTCTCTTTCCTTTAACCTTTTCCTGATTGAATGCTAATCCTTGAGAACAACTTAGTGTTAATGCAACACAACGTTTTGTCAGTCATGGGTTTGGAACCATCTTTCTCCCCATCCCCACCCTCACCCCCACCCCACCCCCAACACACACCCCGCACTGTGATTAAAAGAAAGACCCAATGTCAGACTGAGAAAATTCACCCGAAGGAGGTGGTAGGAGGGAAAAGTGGGCTGAAGGCTGAGAGAGAGTAGGGGGAAGCAATGTCAATGATCTGTAGCTTCAAGGCCTACATCATTGGAGTGGAGTACATCCTGCTTCATGGAAAGAGAGATCCTGACTCAGTTACCCAAGTGCATTGGATGCACCTTGGCAAAAATGAACCTACATCCAAGTTGAAATTGCTGTATCAGGTGCCATACCTTTCAGGTAGAGTGTTGGTGATGACAAGAGGCCATCTTCCTTCCCACTCTTGGAATCATCAGGAACTGGGCTAACCGGCAGAGATCTACACTGGGGATGGCTGCAGCCACATCTCTGTGGGAGAGTGGGAGCTCTGGGCATGGTGGTTGGCAACCACAGAGCTTCACCAGTGGCAAATCCCTGGCTCTGAGGCAACTGAAACCAGAAGGCATGGCAAGGAGCAAGCAGTTACAGAGTTTAGCCTCGAGGGACATTTGAGCTCTCTCTCCACTAGCAGACAGTAACAGGGGAACTGCAATGCTGGGAAAAAACTGGAAAGCCTGCGAGTTACGTGATGGGTGCCTGGGGCCATTGTAAGTTGGAGAATCATTATAAATTGGAGTATCAAGAGAATTATAATCTTATTTACACATCAAGGTTATTGAAGCCTGCACTATATCAACTACATTTTCAACTATTAAAATTTATTAAAGTGAAGGCCAGCAGGAAGTTAACAAGAGAACAAAATAGTCATTCATTGCTGTACATGACACTTATACATTCATCAAGAAGGCATGGTTAGGAGAAATAAGCACCCATCTTGGTAAATTCTAACTCAATGAATACCAGTCTACACTTTAAAATCTCTTTTTCTTTATTTGTTTGTTTTATCCATGTGAAAGTTGTTTTGTATAAGAACTGTATCTTCATTTAAACATTTCCATATAATATTCCACCTTTTGTCATGTACACTAACTAAAAGAAGTGCTGTGTATTCAATGACTATTTGTCAACAAACACTATTTACTGAACATGTGACATCCTTTAAGATCTTATTTTTATGATTTCAAAGTAAATCCCTTTTATAAAACCATTTACTCAGTAGTCACTAAGCCATAATTTTGGAGAATAGAAGAAAACTTTGAAGAATTAAGGCGTATTTTCTCATTTCTTTTTTTCTTTTCTTTCTTTTTTTTTTTTTTTTTTTTTTGAGACAGGGTCTTGCTCTGTCATCCAGGCTAAAGTACAGTGGCATCATCCTATCTCACTGCAACCTCGAACTCTGGGGCTCAAGTAATCCTTCTTCCTCAGCCTCCCCAGTAGCTGGGACTACAGGCGTGTGCCACCACGCCCAGCTAATCTTTTTTTTTTTGTAGAAACAGGGTCTCACTATGTTGCTCAGGCTGGTCTCCAACTCCTGACCTCAAGCGATGCTCCAACCTCAGCCCCCAAAGTGCTAGGATTACAGGCATGAGCCACTGTGCCCGGCCCTGGATTTTCTTAATATTCCACAGTAAGTATATATTATTGTGCAATAAAAAGGTAAACTTTTACATGTTACTAATTTAGTTCAATCCATGACAGACTTATTTCTACCTAATTTTGCATTTTACTGGATTGTTTAAAGAATATACTCATCCATTCATTTCTTCACTGAAACCTTTGCTATGCCTATTAGGGGCAAGACCCTGTGCAAGGGACCATGGCAGATGCAAAGGTAAAGATGAATCAGTGAAATCTAAGAGGTAGGGATCTACTTGGAAATGAACGGACTGTGCTGAGTACCCTGAGGAGGGCATAAAGCAGGTGTTGGGAAGGTTCCAAAGATGGAAAGAGAGCATCTGTCTGGAGGACTGGGGGAAGTGGGTGCAGAGGTGGCAGTGCAGCTAGACACTGAAAGAGTGGGTAACTGGTTTTGGGGTTTTTTTGTTGTTTTTTTGGATTTTTTACACTAGAATTTTGTTTAAACAACCTCAGCAGTTTGGATCACAGTTTGGGAGTGCTTAATTGAGACTGAGTTTGTTCATCCTTTCTCCCATGTCTGAGTGCAGGCGACATTGTTGACGGCATTTCCTACTCCCGATTTCTTATCCACCAACTTTCTCCCTGTGTGGTCTCCTTGCCATCCAGCCCTGAACCTGAATCAGGGAGTCATTATCTAAGGCCATATTACTCTTGGTTTTATGGCCACCTGGTGTGGTTTCCTCAGATTCTTCTCTCAGTTTAAAGGAGATATCATTATTTTTAAAGATGCTTTTGGTTTTTACAGTGATCACATCTCCATTTTTACTGATGGTCACAGTGGGTTTTGCCAGACAGTCCAGTTTCCTGCTGGCTCTTCCTATTCCTTCAGTAACAGAAGTCTGTGAATTCAATCTGAAAGTGTCTGTTTTAGTTGGATCAACTCTCTTTCTGGAGCTTTGGAAGTGGGTCATGTCTAGGCTCAACAAAGGAATACATGTTATGAAACAGGTCATATTCTGATAAGCAAAAATAGAAGAAAGTGCAGGCACAATAGCAAAAGGCTAGGTCTTGATACTCTGCTTTAAGTTCACAAAGCAGTAGACTTTACAAATATGTCACACCCGATTCATCTACGGAAAACAGCATGGGTGTACCATGACCAGGATCCCACAGGATCCCACATCATTTTACCTAAAGGACTAGACTCATTTGTCTATAAGTGGATTAATACCGTCCTCCCTTGGTATCCACAAGGGATTGGTTCCAAGACCACCCCCACCTCTAGACCCCATGGATACCAAAATCCTCGAAGGCTCAGGTCCCCAATATAAAATGGCATAGTATTTGCAGTATTTGCACATCTTCTACACACATCCTCCCATATACTTTAAATCATCTCTAGATTATTTATAATACCAAATACAATGTAAATGCTATGTACATAGTTGTTATACTTCATTATTCTTTGTTTGTATTGTTTTTATTATTGTATTTTTATTTTTTTCCCCCAAATATTATCAATCTGCGATTGGTTGAATCCACAGATACAGAGGACCAACTGTACTGCAGTCTTTCCAAGTTTGGAAACATCAGTTGAAAAATGTTGAAAATTGTTTTGTCACAAATAGAATGTCTTTATTCCAGTTCTCATATCTGTCTGAAATACTGATTATTAGTATAAGTGGGATAGAGTTGGGGCTGGAGTAGCCCTTAACATAATCTAATGTCAAGTTCTGCTACATGAGCCCATAATGTTACTTAGCTCACCACAAGCTTAAAATTGAAATACTGCATTAGCTTGTCACTTTGAAAACATTTCCTTTTTCTAAGGGCCCTATCCAATCTCACAAGACTGTTCAGACTCAGGAACCATTAAACATATAAAAGCACCTCCTAATCACTTCTTTATCTCAAGCATCCTGCCTGTTCTTTGCTGTTAATAGATGAGCTGTTAGAAACTAAAAATCCTGACATTATCATGTAGAAAGAAAAGTAGTTTGAAGAAAAAGGAAAAAAACACAATAGAACACAAAGTTCTTCAGTGAAATGCTGACTTTGAGTGTGACACAGACAAAGCAGTTATTCATACATCTGAGGTAACAGTCTTCTCGATTTTCTTTAAAGAAATATTCTAGTAGCTGAAACTGGAGTCCAAGTGTTTCTTTAACATGTCATTTTTTCCTCCAATTCAGATACATAGACATTATAAAGTTCTTCAGAATTCACAAGATTTTCCATCTTACAATAGCAATCATTTCAACATTTATTTTGGAAAATAAATGTTTGAAAATTTTGTGAATTTTTCTAGTAAGTAAACCAATAATTAGGTCTAGGATAGAGAAGATTATCCAAAGCCTCTTCTTAGCCCCACCTCCAAGCACAACAATCTAAGTTTGTTTTCATTTTTCCAAATTCATGTGGGAATTTTGTTCTAAGAGAAGTAAGAGTAAGGGAAAGAAGTAAGTGGGGAGGGGGAGCTATCCTACAGGTCTATAAAATTTGGACTAAACAGTCTTATTGAAAACTCTCTGTATGCTGGGCATCATCTCCTGCTGGGTTCACCAGAGCAAGACAGTGGGGGTGTGGATGGGAAGAGGAAGCTGCCTGTACAGAAATATGAAGGCAGGAAAGACCATACAAAGTTTATTATCTTAATTTGTAGTTGGTAAACTTTTGAAAATAAGGACTCCTTTGTAATCTAAGTGTTTTAAAATGTGGGTCCCTACACAACAGTAATTGTACTTTTGTCTATTTAGTTTTCAGACCATGCTTGGGACCTATATGAAATCACAGATTCCTTACAGTAACCCCATAGTCCCCAGAGGGGACTATGCCCCCTCCTCCAGCCCCAAGATCTGAGGCTGGGACATAGTTGGTTTCTGTTCATTGTGAGTCATGGAGCAATTTGGTTGCAAATATGATAAGCATTAGGCCCTGAGTCCCACAAAAGACTGGGTTGAATTGGGGCATTTTTCTGCCACCTTAGCACAATAACAGTCACAGAGAACATAATGTCTAGATAACAGGGCAAATAGGATGAGATTTAACAAGGATGGGAGAAGGGTGACAGGAAGGAGAAAAGTAGTTCTCTTGCACCCTAAAGCTAGTATATGTGGAAATTTATGAAGTTTTGAAGTTTTCAGAATAGTAAGGCCAATAGCAAACCACGGAAGAGACCAACTCCTCATTTGGCTTCCGTTCTACCACACCCCCACCCTGCCAAGGAACCTATTTCAAAGAGGCCGATGCTGTTTAGATATTTTTGTCTACTGCCCGTCAAGATGTATTTTTCTTCAGTTCTTTTAACTGTTGTGGAAATGAGGTCAGTACTCTGTGATTGTCATTTTGTTCCAAATTCTTGAAATATTTTATTATTTACAAAGGTTTCCCTACTGACTTGGGACAGGAAAAGATATGAATGTGCAAAACCTGAGAGTCCTAATAATAAAAGTTTCAGTTATCATGGCTTTGCTTAAACTAAGGTTATTCCTAAAGGATTTCTTTAAAAAATATTTAAGGAACAACTTTTGATTAATTTTAGTTTGTTTATTGATATATAAGTAATATATTCCTTGCTAAAAATTCAGAAAATACCACAAAAAAGATATAAAGAATAAAACAAAAGACCACCCCTAATGTCACCATCCAAAGACAATCTCTGTTATGTTTTTGGAACCTATCTTTCCAGACTTTTTTCTATCCATACCCAAATTCAAATACACACCCATATTTTTATGTGAGATCAGAGTATTTTTCACAATCTGTCATGAAATCTACCTAACATCCTCACTTAATATAATATTGTGACATCTTTTCATGTCAATGTGTAAAGATCCACATTATCTATATACTATTAACATAATTTAATCACTGCATCATATTCAGTTGTATTAATGCTACGTAATTTAACTCATTACCTATAAAGAGGTATTAGAGTTGTTTTCTATTTTTTTACTATTATAAGGAATGTTGAGGTAAACATCCTTGGACATACATCTTCAAATATACATCCAATTATTTCTTCTTGGGAGTGGAATTGCTAGGTCAAACAGTTTGCATATTTAGAATTCCAATAGACGTTGTTAAAAAGCCTTGCAGGAAGCTCACACCGGTTATACTCCCACTCCCGGATGTAAGAATGCCTCTGTCTCCATCATGCCAACATTGAGGTTTGTCCTTTTTTTTTTTTAATCTTTACCATTAATAAACAAACAAACAAATAAATCTCGCTGGTTTTGTTTGAGTGGAATTGACTACTGAGATTGAATTTTTTGTCCTATATTTACTGGCCATTAGCTATACTTTTTTTAAAAAAATCTCTCTTTTGCCCATCTCCTGTGGGGTTTTTTTTCCCTCATGATTTTTAATAACCTTTTGTGTACTAGGGATATCAACTCTTAGTCTCTGTAGACTGTAAATTCCATGAAGGCTGGAACCATCTTCTTCATCACGATGCAGCCAGCCTGTAGTGTAATGCCTGACCCAGGGCAGATACTAAAAAAGTATTTGTGGAATGACTGACCCGGCCTATCATATACATTGTAAGTTTATTTCCCCAGTTTGTTAAGTGCCTTTTCATCTTATTTTTTTATTTTTCCCCATTTAAAAGTTTTTAAACTTCATGTATATCTGTCAATATATTTCTCTATGACAAATGACATTTGAGCCATACAGTTCCCCTATCAAGATAATAAAAATAACCATATTTATGTAGGCGATTAAGTCAAATTTATAAATTTGGGGGCAATTTTTATCTTTAAAATATTAAATCTTCCCATTCAAGTAAGTATTATTTTTATTTTTTTCCAGATTTCTTTGTGTCCTTCAATAGAGTTTTTAGTTTTCTTCTTAGAAATCCTATATTTTTCTTAAGTTTGTTTCTGAATAGTTTGTCTTTTCAATCTTTCTCTATGTGATAGGCTGGAAAATAATATCTCCTTCTAATTTTGAAATTTTTTTTAGGAGATGAGGTCTTGCTCTGTCACCTTGCCTGAAGCATAGCGGTGCAATCCTAGCTCATTGCAGCCTTGAACTCCTGGGTTCAAGTGATCTTCCTGCAATTTGATGGGAATCTCCTTATTTCACTGTTTCTGTTAATAGAATAACAATTCTCCACTATTCAGGCTCAAAATCACATAGTCTTCTTCAACACTCCTTCTCCCTCATCCTCTGTTTTCTTTCATTTGCCTAAAGTGATTAAAAAAAAAAATCTACAATGGAAACTTCTCTTGCTTCTGGCTCTTCCTTTTTATTGCCACAGTGTGTTCAGGTTCTTCATACCTTTGCCTAGTGATAATCACTCTATGGTTTCCCCACCTCCTCTCTCTTCCTTCTCTACCCAAACAGTGGATAGATGAAGTGTACACCCAATTATATTCCATTGTTCATAAAACTTAAGTGGTACACCACTGCCTACCAAATTTAGTTCACATTGCCACTTTTTTCTGTCTTGTCTCCTACCACTACCCTACATTTTTCCTACAGTTCAGAAAAACCAAACAACTTAATGTCCAAAAATATGCTCTATGCTTTTCCAACTCTGTGCCTTTGCTCCCCTTCTCATGTACACCTGGAATGCCCTCCCATTTTTTTCTGCCATTTGAAATCTCATCCTTTCTTCAAGACCCATCGGAATATCATCTCCAAGAAACCTTTCCTGTGATCTTCTCCTCTTCCGAACTCCCAGAGCAACTTAGTTTTTCTTAAATTGCCCACCCATTTTATTATTGCCGTTAATAGCAGTTTGTAAAGTGTTTAAGCACAGAGAAGATGTCTTGAATGATGGTAGGATGAGAAGGACCTGGCATTTGGAGTCAGAAGATCTGTTCAAAGCCCCACTGCTCACTTAACTAGTTGTTTTATTAATAGATTGGGTAAATCACTTAACCTCTTGAACCTCAAGATCTTTAGTTGTGAATTGGTAGTAATAGTAATGGTACCGCTATCAATGTTAGTGGTAGAAATTGGTTACAATTAGTAAATTTTGTATTCCCCAAGTTTCTATCATATTTGTTCATCACACCAGTATATCAATATGCCATATTCTACATCAGACAGTAGCAATATTTTCTAAAACCTTGCATTGCAATTAGTCTCAAATATGGAAACTATCATTGTTGCTCAGTTGGGAAGATGATAGAATTTTTAAACACTAGTTTTATAGTTATGTAAAGATAAGAAGATCCTTAAATGTATTGAGCACTCAAGTCTAGCTTAAAGACAGGTGACATTGTTATAGATTGTAAACAATTGCTAATTATGCCGACTGAAACCATTCTGAATGAACCTTATTGTTATTAAAGAGGCTAAGATACATGGCGAAAGGAAGACACAGATGAGATTAGTGCATTCCAATTCCTTCTGTTTTCAAGTCTAGGCTAGAGGCAAAGGGTAGATGAGTACATGAAGAGGACTGTTGATTTCTCTTGGACCTCACTGTTACTATTCTCTGAAGTATGTTTTTTAATCGTTTATAACAGCTTCTGGTGCTTCTCCCCACAGTGACATCTCACACACATACATACCATATTTTGTACACATAGGACTGTGGACACATAAGTCACCTTATCTAGCCCAGAGAAATAAGGCAAGAATGAATAAGTGACTCTCTTCCTTCACATCACTATCTCCATTCCATATAAGTTTTTAATCTCCTTCCTAAGGCCCCATGATTTTCATATATCTGAAAGGATTAAGGCCACCACAACATCTCTACTGTCCCTCTTTTCCTAAGCTGAAATTTCTTTACCTTGTCATATGCCCTTTCTCCTTCTTTTTTTCCTACATTTTTATTGAAGTACAAGATATATTCAGTAAAGTGCCTAAATCACACTTGACTTTAGTGTACAGCTCAATAAGTATTTGCATATGTATAAATCCAAACCACCACCAGATCAAGATGTAGAACATTTCTAGTATCCCCTCGGGCTCCCTCATGCCCCTCCCAAGTGACATTCCTCATCCTGCACCCCACAGAGGTAACCACTCCTCTGACTTGTGTGACCACCAATTAGTTCTGTCTGTTCTTGAACGTCATATATATGAAATCACACAATATGTACTCTTGTGTCTGGCTTTTTTTTTTCCTCCTCTCAGAATGTCTAAAAGATTCATCTGTTTTGTTGAGTATATTAGTAATTCATTCTTTTCTAATATGTCACAGCTTAAGATGTAATTCACATACCATAAAATTTACCCTTTTAAAGTTTAACATTCAGTGGTTTTAGTGTATTCACAGAGTTGTGAAACCATCGCCAATATATAATTTTAGAACATTTTCATCATCCAAAAAGAAACCTCATACCAATTAGCAGTCACTCCATATTCTCCCTGCCTCCTCCCTCCAGCCCCTGGCCACCACTAATCTACTTTTTGTCTCTATGGATATGCCTATTCTGGACAGTTCATGTAAACAGAATCATACAATACTTGGTCTTTCATGACTAGCTTCTTTCAGTTAGCATAATGTGTTCAAGGTTAATCTATGTTGTAGCATGTGTCAGTACTTCATTTTTTATTGCCAAATAATATTCCATTGATGAATACATTATATTTTGTTTATCCATTCATCAGTTGACAAACATTTGGGTTGTTTCTACCTTTTTGCTATCATGAATAATGCTGCTATAAACATTTGTGTTCATGTTTTTGTGTGGATATATGTTTTCACTTCTCTTGGTTATATACCTAAGTTTTTAATTTTGATAAAATTCAATTTATCTGTTTTTTCTCTTTTAGCTTATGCTTTTGATGTCATATCTAAGAAACCATTACCCAATCCAGGTAATGAAGATTACCCTTATATTTTCTTCTAAGAATTTTATATTTTTAGCTCTTACATTTAGGTCCATGGCACATTTTGTATTAATTTTCGTATACAGTGTGAGGTAACTTCATTCTTGTGCATACAGGTATCCAATTGTCCCGGCACCATTTGTTGAAACAACTCTTCTCCCCCACCCCCTTGAACTGTCTTGGCAATCTTGTTGAAAATAAATTGACCATAAATGAAAGTGTTAGTTCATTCTTTTTTCTTGCTAAGTAACTTCCATTGTGTGACTATGCTACAATTTATTCATCCTTCTCTTGACAGAATTTGGGTTTTTGGAGCTATTAAGAATAAGCCTGCTATGAACATTCAGTTTTTGGCTATTATGAATAAATATGCTGTGAATATTGATGTACATGTTTTTTGATGAACACATGCACTTATTTCTCCTGGCTAGTACATACCTAGGAGTATTAGGGCTCTCCAGAGAAACAGAACCAATAGATTATATATATATATATATGTATATAAATAAAATACATGTACATATATAATAAATAGATATGATTTATTATAAGGGTTTAGCTCATAAAATTATGGAGACTGGTAAGCCTAAAATCTTCACAGTGGACTGGCAAGCTGAAGACCCAGGGAAAGTTGATGCTGCAGTTCTAGTCCAAAAGCCATTAGGCTGGAGAACCAAGTAGAGCCAATGTTCCAATTCAAGTCCAAAAGCGATCTGCTGGAGAATAGAATTCCTCCTACTCGGGAAAGGGTTGGTCTTTTTGTGCTGTTTAGGCCTTCAATTGATTGGATGAGACCCACCCACATTATAAAGGGCAATCTGCTTTACTGAAATTCTACCAATTCGAATGTTAATTCCATCTAAAAAACCCCCTCACAGAAACACTCTGAACAATGTTTAACTAACTACTGGGCACTGTTGGCCCAGCCAAGTTGACACATAAAATTAACTATCACACGGTTGGGTCACAGAGTAGGCATGTGTTTAGCTTTAGTAGATACTGCCAAAGAGTTTTTCAAGGTGGTTGAACCATTGACGCTCCCATTTGCAGTGTATGAGCGTTCAAGTTGCTCTGTATTTTTCTTTGTCAGCACTTGGCATTGTCACTCTTTTAATTTTAGCCATTCTGGTGGATATGTAGGCCATTTTGATTGTAATGTGCATTTCCTTGATAAGGAATTACGTTGAACATTTTTGCATGCACTTATTGGCCATTTGGAAATCATCTTTGAAAAGAAATTTTTTCCAAGAGTTTTCCCCATTTTAAAAATTGAGTTGTTGATTTATAGAAGTTTTTTACATATTCTGGGTATGAGTCCATTGTTAGATTAATGTATTAAAACATATTTGTTCTTCCCTACCCACTCTCCTGATAGTGTCTTTTGATGAATAGAAGTTTTTCAAAGAAATTTCCCATTAGGCCTATGATCCATCTTGAATTAATTATTGTATATGGAGTGAGGTAGGAGTCAAATATCTTTTTTTTTTCCGCATGAGTAGCCAATTGCTCAAGCACTATTCATTCAAAATATTATCCTCTCCTCACTGAACTGCAGCAGTGACTTTGCGGTGAATCAAGTTCTATTTCTGAATTCTCTATTATGTTCCTTTAGTGTATTCATCTATCCTCTGCCAATACCACACTGTCCTATTTTCCAAGCCCTATAATAAGTTTCGAAATTTGGTAGGGTAACTCTTTCAACTTTGTTCTTCAAAATCGCCTTGGTTATTCTAGGCCTTTACATTTCCATATAAATCTTAGAACCAGTTTTCAATTTGTGCATGCGTGTGCACACACACACACACACACGTAGACGTTTTGGGATTCTTTTCCCTTTCGTATTTTTGTCTCAGAAAATGTCCCTTCCCTAAAAAGTTAAACTCTCCTTTTGTGCCTTCCATGTTATTTCCATATGCTTCTCTTAGATGCTCAAGAGTTTGTCTCATTCTTTCCCCCTCCCCAATTTATTTATTTTTTACTTGACAAATTAAAATTTTATATATTTATTTATCATGCACAACATGTTCTGAAATATGTACACTTGTGGAATGGCTAGATTGAGCTCATTAACGTATTTGCCATCTCACACACTTATCATTTTTTGTTACGAGAACCCTTAAAATCTACTCTCAGTGATTTTTGAGAATACAACACTGTTATTAACTGTAATCACCACGTTGTGCGATAGATCTCCTGAACTTATTCCTCCTGTTTAGACCCATCATCTCGTTCTTCCACCCTTAATCTTTCGTTCTACTTTGGATTTTACCCTCAGCCTGAAAAAATAGTCAAATGTCTCTTATTTTCTGCTTAAACAAATGTTTTTTAACCTTACAGTTCCATCAGATCACCATCCTGTCTGTGCCATCCTATATTTTTATATTAGAATATATAAATATTTAAAATATTACATATTTTAAATATATGTACCCATATTTTAATTATAAAATTTCTATATCATTATTCAAAATTGGAAAAGAGAGAAAAATCCATTGTCCACCCACTCACAATTATTATCTGCCATTTTATGTATTTCTTTATAATATTTCTATATGCACATGTATATATGTTTTGGTATTGTAATCCATGTGTTTTGGGGGTGTTTTTTAAAGTTTTCTATCCTCTTCCTTCACTTAATATTGTACAGTAAGGTTTTTCCATATTTCTACATAATCTTTATAATTATTTTTTGATGACTCATCACATACAGTTGAGTCCACACCCCCTGATTTTTAAAACAATAATTTATTCAGAAATTTCAGTTGTTTCCATTTTTTAGTATTATAAATATTGCTATAAACATTCTTATTCATTTAGCTTTCTCTTTCATAACTACCAAACTTTTTGAAAGAATAGTCTCTACCTCATACCTCTACCTACCTATCTGCTGATCCCTTAACTCCTGAAATGTACCTGTTCCTACCTTGCTAATGCAACAACTCTCTTAAAGGTCACAATGACCTTCTAGTTGACAACCCAATGTTCCTAACTCTGCATCATCTTGCATCTCTCCATAGCACTTAACACTCTTGGCCTTCTTGAAACTCCCTCTGTTGCCCTTGATTTCTGCACAATATACGGCTGAGGCTTGCCCAGCTCTCTGACCATGCCTTTCCTGTTTCCGCCTCTTCCTCCAGGGTTGTGTTGTAGACCCTCCCCGCCCCCTCTCTCTTTTGGTAATCTTAGGGTTTGATTTATTCTCTCTCTGCAGATGGCTTCCAATGTACATCCTCAACTTTGACCTTCAGTCTGAGCTCCAGTTCCGTATTTTCACCTGCTGGTCATCTCCAGGGGGTATATCTTTGGCATTTCAAACTCAGGACTATTACAAAAATCATCGTCTTTCCTGCCATAACTTCTCCTCTTCTCTTGTTCTCTAGTCATCTGGCTCAAACCCTCAGAGTCATCTTTGATTCTTAGCTCTCCATCTTTGACTGCTCAACACTTGTTCCACTGTGTAGACCAGAAACTGGCTCAGGAATGGGCATGTGATTCAACTATGGCCTAGGAGATGGGAAGGGAAGGGAATTCAGTCAGGGGGTTGGGGGAGAAGTTCTGGGAAACATTTTCCCTCTCTCTTAGGTGATCTCTTTTCTTCCTCTGGACATTATGGTTCGGGATGCCTGGAAACTACCTCCACCATCTTGCTATTGACCAGAGAATGACGCCAACACCCAAGACAGCAGAGCAGAAATGGAAAGAACCTGGTCCTTAGTGCTACTATTGAGCTACTGAATCTTTCAGACCTGAAGCCTATTCTACTTTGTAATTTCCAAATTTGTGAGATATAAATTTCCTTGTTACTTAAGCCATTATAGTTTGGGATTTGGGTTATATGCAATAGACCACACTTTATCAACTCTCCATTATCTCATTTGGGCTGTTGCAGTGTTATCTGGTCTTTATATTTTCAAATCTAGTCCATTTTTTATACCTGCTGCTAGATTATCCTTCCTAAGGAACTATTTGACCATGTCATTTGTCTTATCCAAAGACCTTTAGTATTATAACTTCCTATTGCCTTGAGAATAGTCCAGGCTCAGCAGCTCAGCACTTGTGGTTTTATACAGCCCTACTCTCCTTTACAGACACACAGAATTAAGTGCTGTCCCTCGCATCTGCCTCTCCCTTTCCTGCTATGTTCATGTTTTCTCTGCCTGGAATACTCTTGACTCACCTTCACCTGTCTGTATGCAATCTTCTTGAAACTTTCCCTGATATTTCTCCCACTTCCACCCCCTGCAAAGTAATCTCTCCTCCCCTAAGCATCCATAGAGTTTATCCCCTTCTACCTTGCATCAAGGTTATTTATATAGTGTAATCTGTTCTACTAGCACTGTTCAATAGAACTTTCTGTATAGATGGAACACATAGTTTATTGAGCACTTTGAAATGTGGCTAATGCAATTGAGGGCCTGAATTTTAATTTTGTTTAATTAATTTAAATAGCCACAGGTAGCTAATGGCTACTATATCAGACCTAGTACTAGACTAAAAAGCTGTTGAATGTAGTACAGGGACTATTTTTTTTTCCTCTGTAACTACTATAGAGAGCACCTGAAAGGCACAGTCTGTTTTATTCCTTCTTATTTTCTCCATAGTCTTGTGGATAATAGACACTGAATATTTACTAAATCAATAAATATGGAAATCACAGTTACCAAATACATAAGAAAGGATTCCTAACTTTTTTTGGTCCCAAATTCAAATAAATAAACAAGAAAAAGCTGAATGATGACCAAAATTCCTATCTGTTACTGAGGAACAGATGGCTAGTTCCATTGTAAAAGGATCTATCATGTGTCTCTCTAACTCATAACATTTCTCCTCTTAGAGAGATAAAGGAACTCTCTGCAGGGTAAAGGTCTTTGTTTTATAAAACTTTATTTTGCAATAATTTCAAACTTACCAAAATATTGCAAGAACAGTACAAAAACATCCAGATTCACCAAGTTATAAATTTTATCAGTTTCTCTCTCTTTCTGTATATGATATGACAGATATGAGAGGGGTGTGTGTATGTGTGTGTGTGTGTATATATATACATATATATGTTTTTTTCTGAACCATTTGGGAGAAAATCACTACATCATGTCCTTTTACCCCTTAAATATTTCAGTGTGCTTTCTAATGAACTAGGATATTCTTGTACCTAACATATTCAGGACATTTAACACTGATATGACACTTTAGTCTACAGTCCAAAGTCCAATTTTATCAATTATCCCAATACTATCCTTTATAACATTTTTCCTCAGTAAAAGATCCAGCTCAGGGTCACATACTGCATTTAGTTGCCATGTCTCTTTAGTTTCCTCTAATCTGCAGACTTTCTTTATCTTTTATGACATTGACAGTATTTTAAGAATACAGGCTAATTTTCCTCTACTTGAGTTTGTCTGATGCTTCTTCATGTTTAGATTCAAGTTAAAGCTCTCCAGTGTTGGTGCAAGGATGTACTGTTATACATACCTTCTCTGTCACCCCACTGGTTCTTCCACTTGACCTGCTCATACTTCTTATATTCATACACTTATAAAGCATTATATTTCTATCAAAATATGTACATGTACATTTCATAAAATACATTTCTAAAAGAAAATATTTTGCATAAAATACACAATTCTACCATTTCAAAAGCAATTGTTGGCTCTATGCTTTACAGTGGTTTCAAAGACAAGTGAAATTCACTTAATAATGGATCCAATTTCTCTAAAATCATTACATCAATTATTTTATCATGGACCATGGAAATAACTCCTCAGTCAGAACTACTGTAAAGTATTAAGGTTCAATGATTTCTGACTGCCAGTGAATAAATTAAAACTATAGGATCTTTCCATTTTTTAAATCCTAATTTGCTTTTAATTGTTAATGATATCACCAATGGAGAGAAAATACTTAAATTCTGATATTGGAAACCATAAACACTGTTGGCTTCTGAAGTGGTAAAGTATTTGAATTGGTGCTACAGCCCAAAATTTCAGGTATATTTAAAGGCTGAGCGAGGGAAAAGGAAGTGGGGAAAGTATCTTAACTGTAGGGAAGGCTGTACTTCTTACAAGATGCCTTAAATTTTTTTTTCATTGTAGCTATAGCGCTCATACAGAAAAAAAATGGTCCTTTAGGATTTTTCTCGGGAGTAAGAATTGTTTCAAGGAAGAAACTGGCAGGGATATGGACAATTTGGACAGGGACAGAAAAATGCTGTAGTGTTTTGGACACCATGAAAGCGCTAGAATTTTTAAATAAATATTTTACGTTGTGAGAAATGTCTGAGTGTTAAACACTTTTTCCCCCCCTAGGGGGAAATTAAACAAATATTTCTTTAAGGAGATAGAAACTTCAAGTCTCCCCTTCTCCCCTCAAAGCTAAAGTGTCTTTGGCTCTGCTTCTAGGACTTCTAGGAACGTGCAACCAAAATAAAATCGAAACAACAAAACCCTTGCAGCATTTAGGTTGTCTCCCCCCATATGCTCAAGAAAAGTCAGAGTCCGACAGTTTCTTCCAGACGCGAAGCTGCGAGTTCGGAGGCTCCCAGGACGTCTCCCGCACACCCGGGGGACAGTTCTGGCCTCCCGCACGGGTCACCCCGGTTAGCCGGCGGCCTTCGCGCGGCCGGGCTCCGAGGGGGTGTGTCCGCGCCCGCAGCGCCGGGGCAGCCGCCTGCGCCGCGGGCCCACCTGCTCCCCACGGCGGCCACAGCGCCGCGGGCCCGGCCCGCCCCCCGGTCCCCACCCGCGCAGCGCCGCCGGCCGCCCCGCAGGTCCTGCCACCCGCTTCGGGACCGGGCGAGCCCCTCCGCGAGGTGCGGCTGAGACCCGAGCTCAGTTCCTTTCTTCCTTCAGCCCAAACTGCCCTCGGCCCCCGCGGGGGGAGGTGGAAAGCTGCTCCCCCCAACCCAAGAATGGGCGCCCGACTAACAGTGGGATCCCGGGCCCCCCTCGCACGGCCCCGGCGGCGAGCCGCGCCAGCCCGCACGGCGGGGCCGCGTCCCCCCCCCAGCCTTCGCAAGACGGGCGTGGAGACCGCGAGTGCCGGGGGAGGGGTGCGGGGCGGAGAAAGAGCATCCCCGAGCCGCCGCAGCCCGCTGCCCCGCCGCCCGGCTGGGGGAGGCCTCGTCACAGCCGCCGCCTCAGCTGCGGCCGCAGATCTCGCGGTGTTTGCCGGCCGCCGCGCCGCCATATTGTGTGACAGTATTTTGATTTGCACTGGGCTGGCGGAGCCGCGGCGAGAGCGAGCGAGACCTGGGGGGGTGGGGGGAGGGCTGGCGAGCGCGAGGGGGGTGGGGGCAGAGGGAGGTGGGGAGGCTGAGCGAGCCGCCGCCGAGGATCGGGGAGCGGCGACGCCGCCCAGCCGTCGTTTTTGATCTGCAGCAGCCGCCGGCGGGGCGACCCAGCCCGACCCCCTCCCCTCCCCCTCAGCCACGAGCGGCGGCGGCGGCGGCGGCGGCCGGAGGGAGTTGGCGGCGGCGGCCGATCGGAGGGGGCTGAGCGGGGAGGGAGGGAGGGCTGAGGTGTCCCCCCTGCCGGGTGGAATCGGAGGCGGCGGCGGCGCTGGCGGCGGCCGTGGTGGCGGAGGCGGCGGCGGCGACGGTGGAGACGGCTGCCCTAGTGGGAGAGGCGGCGGCGGCGGCCGAGGAGGAGGAGGGGGAAGCGGCGGCGGCGAAGGGTAAGCGGACAGCGTTGCCGGGCCTCGGCGGGATCCCCAGCCCGGCTCGCCCCTCAGCTTCCCGCACCCCCCCCCTTCGTCTGGACGGGGCTCTGCCGCCGCGCGAGGCCCTTGCGGGGCGTCCGCTTCTTCCTCGCACTCTTCTTCCCTCCGCCTCTTTCCTTCCCCCAGTGGCGAGGCAGAGAGGGAGGCCCCCCAAGTCCTCCAGACCGGTGGGGGTGGGGAGCATCGGGCCGGGCCTGGGCTCCCGGCGCCGGTGGGGAGGGGGAGGGGGATATTCATTGGAGTCGAGCGCCGGGGAGAGCCCCGGGTGGGGGAGGGTGCCAGGGGGTGGGGAGGGCCCCTGCCTGCACGGGTGCCCCCTACCCGCCCCCAGGCATGTGTGAGGTGGGGGTGAGGGAGGGAAAACTTATTTTGGGGAGCTTAGATGACTTAGGGGCAGAGGTGTTGGGGGGAGAGACAGGGGAGTTGTGTGGGGGTCGGGGAGAGAACATCTTTGCCTTTCCGATCTTGGTATTCCGCAGCCGTGTTTGAAGTGGGGAGCAAGCCCGGCTATGAATATGTGACCCCTTAGATTTCAGAGGATAATTCTGGTTTTCTGTCCCATCAACCTCAAACCCTACGATTGTGGCTGAGGCAGGAAGGCTGAAAGGGTCTCTCGGTATTGCTGACAGGTGACAGGTGGATCTTTCTGTTGCTGATGCTGTGGGATGTTCAGGCAGAGTTGTACACCCAAGTGTCAGAGACCGTGTGAGTTTGTATTTATGTGTTTGGCCATGTTTCATTCCATATATAGTATATTTTGAGATGTTAGGTTTCCATTCTTCAAGTCAGCTTAATTGTTGTGGAGAAATTCTTCAAATGTTTCTGATAAGAGGGGTTTCCAGGAGAGTGGAGGGAATTTGCAGCTTCACGGGGGCTTCTCCGTAGTTGATGAAATTCAGGTCTCCAGTGTGAGGGCTGTTCAGTGCCTTTATTCATTGGAAAGTTCTTGAACACTAAGGTCGTATTCAAAGCAACCGTACGGCAATATAATTTTGCATCCATTTTGTCTGTTTTAGGTAAGTTTGTAAAGTGTCAAATTTGGGGGTCCGGTTGACTTCACATTTTATAAAAGGAATTCGTTTCTGCTTTAGCATACTCAAAAGAATATGATGCCCATTATGCAATTCCAGATTTGGCCGGGAATTTTGGTGGGCATGGAATAGAATTTTTGCTTTCAGTTTTTATTCTACTGCTGCTTACCACACTCCTGGTACAGTAGCAGAGTATTGACACCTTTTCAAAAATACCTTTAAATTCTTTGTAACAGTGAAATCACAATTTTAAACCTTGACAGTTTGAAACTTTAAATATTGAAACCATTGCAGTTTCTAAATAGAGGAAGACATAGCTTTTCATTTTATTGTATGCTTTGGCTGAGTACTTTAATTAAAAACAATGGGAAGAATTGTCAGATAAATGAGGTATAGACTAAATCAGGGCCAGGTTAGTTTAAGAAGGATCCTATAGCTTTTTAAAAAACATACATGGAATGAATATGTTTAATGATGGTACTACCAGTGTGTTAACAGGAAATAGAACAAAAATTCCAGTGATTCAGAACTTCTGTTTGGGTTTTTCCCTCATAAGTCTAATCAGTTTCTAATAGAGGGTGCTTAAGTTTTAAATCGTTAAAGAATCAAACTGAAAGTTGAATATGTTAATTAGATGAATAAGTTATCCACTGAACATACTCCGGTATTTCGTTTCTCTATTGGCAGCGTATAATAACTTTTCCTGAGTTTAAAAGTATTTTTTAAAAGACACTGATGAAATGCTGCCATTCGAACCCTCTTTAGTGAACGAACTGTCTCAGTAGAACCTGTGCTTTTGTGACTCATTAAGAAGTGGTTAAAATGATCACCCTCTCATCTGATACATATTTCCTTAAAAGTAAATTTTAGCTTAAATCAATTTCATTTGATTGAAATAGCACCTACATTTGGTCCTTTCTTTAGTGGAAAAGTAAGCGCTTGGCTTCAGTGAAGTATATTTTAAGACTTGGGTATTGGGTACAATTATCACACCTACTGAAATGAGATTTTTAGACTCTACATAGTTATATAGGCACTACCCAGATCTCAAATTATGTCAGGATTGAGGGTTGCTTCTTTAGTATTAGTAACACGTTATACTCTGGTAAATGTTTTAACATGATTGGTCTTGTGTCTTGACAGAAATAAAAGTTTATTCTACTTCTGTAATTTTCCTTGTAAGGAAAATTTCTTTTCACAGAGTACTGTTTAGAATGAAATGTACAGTGTATCTATGAACCGACTGCATTTTGAATAATAGGTATAACGTAGGCTATTTTACTTTATGAGTTGCATGCCAAAAAAGTCCTTAAGGAGTGTCTGAATTTTCTAAAACAGCATTTTTTTAGTTATATAAGCAGATCAGGACTATTATTTTTTTATGATCCTCAACATAGTTTAAAAGATAATTTTTGCCTTGTTATAGATGTTTTGAAAAAAAGTACCTAATAATCTTTACACTATATAAAGTTCGTAAATTAAACTATAATTGACAAAGGCTTTAATTCCGTTATATCTCTGCCTGGCCAGGTTCCCATGACCCAGACAACAGTGGTAGCACTTTTCCTTTGTTTCACTTATGTCATCTTTATTTGATCTAAGATTGGGACTCTCTAAAATAGAAGGATTATGAGATAATAACAGAGGCAAGTGTGAAGATTGGGTCAAAACAGTAATAAGAAGGAGGAGATGGGGAAAAGATGCTAGTAGAGGATTAGATGAACAGTTTTAGGCAGCTAGGAATGTGGAGATGTGGGTAGTGGTGGCTGCCAAGCACAGGAAAATGATCATGCTGAACTGTACTAAGGCAATTTGCTCTGAATCTTTTCATAGGCTCTGACAATCTATATATGTCATCTTATTTAAAACTCTCTGGGTTAAGATGGTAAGAATTTGTGGACATTGACATTATATGGAATTTAGATGTATGTTCATATTTGTTTGCCTCTGGCTCATACTTCCAGAATACTTACAGTATTTTAACATTTTGTATTTCATGATTCTGATCCTAAAAAATCAAGGACTCTGCTTACTCAGAAAGCTAAAAGACCTAAGTATTCTTAGGAGTTGTGCTTTTTACATTCTCTTTAGTTAATCACTAAACTTGACTGTAATCTTAATAAATAGAGTCAGAGATGGGGGTGTACTTTTTCTTTGTTTTCTGAGTATCCCATCTCTCAAAACAGCCTACATTCATTCAGCCTTCTAGTTAAAAAAAGAAAAAAGAAAATGGTGCCAGACTAGTGATCACAAAGCTCCTATTTTCAGTTACCCATTTCACTTAGATTTTTCACTTGGATTTTTATTGATTCATTTTACAGAATATGCTTAGTTTCTTATTTCCTAATCTGTAGAAAAGGAGTGCGCGGAGTGAGCACAGTGGAAGTGTCAGCTGACAAGTTGATGTTTCAAAAGAAGATCCAAGTCAAAATTGCCACAAAGTAAAATCATGGATGTTAATATCAATGAACAGTCTCTATGGAAATTGATTAAAATTTTGGCACTTAAAAGTATATTTGTTCAAAATTTAACTTACATAGACCCCTGTATCTCCTAATGATGCTTGGTAAATGAGCCTTTGCTGAATGTGACTTTTTAAATTTGCCTCATTCATTTTTAATGTAAAACTTTAATAAGAAATTTTATTACATTTCTAATCATCGATTGCAGTTTAGAATTTGGTAGCAAGGGAATGGTATCCTGCATAGTAAAGAGAAAGGAACAAATATTTATTGAATGCCTACTGTGTGCCAGGCTTTCATTCACTTCACAAATATTTATTGAGCACTTACTATGTGCTCAGGACTCTTCCAAATGCTGGAGATGCAGTCTTGAATTTAAAAAATTTCTGTTCTCATATAGTTTACATTTTAGTGGTAAAAGACATAATGAATTAATAAAATGTAGTTTGTCTGAGAGAAGAAAGTACTGTGGAGAAAAATAAAACAGAAAAGGGGGTTGAGGAGTGAGCATTGCTTATTTGATCTCTGAAAAAACTGTGCAATGGGTATTATCTTTGATTTCAAAAAACAAAAACTGTCCCATACATAAAATTTTTCCTTTAAGAATACACTTTATAACTTCAGAATGCAATTATATTTGTACTTCAAAATTAGTTTTTTTACTATTGTTACTACTTCAGAAAGCTGCTTTGTGGCTGGATAGAAAATTTTGGAATTTACTATCCTGGTTTGAATCCTGGTTTTGCCACTTAAGTGGCTTTGCCTCTAAATTTGGGACCAATTACAATTTCTTAGCTTCTCTGAGCTTGTAAAATGAGTATAATATCTATAAGGTTATTGTGATGATTAAATTATACATTTTATGTAAATTGTCTTATGTATAGTAGGGGCTCAGCAAATAGCAACTTTTTATTTACTGCCTATCTGGTAGTCTATAAAACAAACTTGGCTGAAGTTGGTGACCTTCAGGAAGCTCTCATAGCACTGTGTGGGCATTATTTAATATACATTTCATTTGAACAGCTAAAGTAGTTTTGTCTGATAGCATAAGGTTAATTAAAACACAACAGTAACTTATAGTCACTGGTACGCTGTGGAGAGTTTGTGCATGTTATCTAGTCAACGTAATATCAGAAGTAAACCAATTATATTCCTTTTTCTGGTGAAGAAACATTGTGTCACATCTTGTCATATAGGTTGATGAGCTGGATCTCAGCATTTTGACAAGTAGACAACAAATACTGTATACAATTCCGATTCATGTAAATACTTGTAAAACATTTAGTACAGTGCCTGGCAGATGGTAAATATTCAGTAAATGTTCACTTTTGTCATTACATTTTACTCCTTTATTGTGTGAATTCAAAGAATTTACAAAGTATTAAGGAAAACTTTTACAAAAATAAAGTAATGCAAATTGTGAATGAGTTTTTTGAGGGAAGAGTGAAATAACCACTCAAGTTGCAATACTTATTTTCATTTGTAGCTTGGGAGATCACTAACCAGCTTCTCAAGGACAGCCCCTGTCTTGTTTTCCTTTTGGTCTTTACTGAACAATATCTTCAGTGCTTGGCCTGTACTTAAGAGCTCAAGAAATATTGTGTGTTAAATGTTGAGTGGTTCTTAGTGATAGTTTTTCTGTATATCACAACTCTTTTTGGTAGTAAACTCTTGAGTCTGAACGGTGGCTGCCCTGGACTTAAGTCTTTGAATATCTAGTTTTAAGAACAGGCTAAGATGTTATGCAAAGTCTTCTAAACACCATTTTTTGTATCTAGCCAAAAATTTGAAAAATATTGTAGAAATTGAAAGGAAGAAATCAGTTATTTGCAGCTAGGTCAGCGTTCATTAACCTATTCCTATGATGTTGACATCAAAGTGAGAAAGAGATATAGCAGTTTTTTAAAGGAAAGTAGAAAAAACAATTCATGCATAATTATATGCTGTTAACTAACTATTCAAGGACAAGTTTATTTTATCTCTTTAAGGCAATTTCAGTGAAACTAGGTTTGTACCAGCTTTATGGATTAAATTGCTCAGTCGTTTAGTTAAGTTTCTATGATGTGGGGAATGTTGGTATTTTCACAGAAAAGCAAGAACATCCCCCCACTTTGACAGTAACCATTCTTCAGATGCCTAAATCTTAGCACCGGCCAGCTTTTTCTTGTTCTGTAGCAAGTTATCCTCTACTTAAAGAGGAATAATTTTAGCTTTCCTAAAATGTAAGACTGTCAAGTTCTAAGACCTTTAATCATTTACATAAAATATTTCTTAGATTTTTAAAAAATTCCCCACAGGGCATATATAGGATGCTTTCTATTCAAATGTGGTATGTCACAATACTATTTTGGAAGTGAGATAGAAATACATAGAGTTGAATGTTTTATACTTTTGTGATTTTTTTGTTTGTCTGTTTTGAACAAGAACAATGTACTGGAAAGAAATACTATTGCAAGGTATCAGTTTAAGTGGCTTCAGAAAGGAAATCTGATTTACCCACAAACAAGTACAACAGAAGAGCAGTATAAGAAGTTGTAGGACTTTAATTGCCTTGTTAAAGAAAGTGGTGTTCTTGTTTGACTGAAGAAGAAAAACAAAAACAGGCCTAGTACCAGTACTCCTGATATAAGTCACAGAAGCCAAATAATAAAGTAGAGGTTGGAATGATCCTGCAGAGAGAGAGAGAAGGAGGAGGGAGTAAAGAAATGTAGATTTTAGCAGAGATTTTGGTGGAAATATGTGAGCGGTGATTGTTATTAATAGACTTGTTTGAAAGAATTAATCCATTGAAGAAAGTGGTGTGCGAAAGAGTAATTTTTGAGCAGTATATTTTTATTCCCTGGTTTTAACCATCATCTGAATCATTAAATAATTATTATTATTTTGGATTTTTTAGCTTAAAGTTCTACTCAGATATTTAGAGTAAGGAAAATTATTTTTGACCTTTAATATCTTAATGTTAACCTCTTTCATGTTAGCAAAATTGAGCACATCACAGGTTTGCTTTCTGTCAGTTTGCCAGCCAGGCGGGCCAAAGATAAGTCTTGTTTCATCAGTATAGAGCCAATAGCAGTTCAGTGGAATGATTTTCCATTCCTTGTCAATGAGAGAAAATATTTGCTAATACAAGTGAAAACTTAAACTCAGCAACTTGACTTTGCATAACATTGTTCTCGTACCAGGCAGGTTTTGTTTAGTTAGAGAAATCAACAAAAGCAATAATTTGAACTGGAGAGATAGTGGTAAAAGGGACTTTACCTGGTTTTAATTCTCTCAGGAACTGAGGAGAATATTACTTTCGATTTTTAATTGATCTCTTTATTAATTTGTCAGCTTCTCATCCTCTACCCCTTTAACTACATATCTTAATTTTACCATGTTGGGTGTCAGTGAGGTGTAATAAAAAAAAAGACCTGGGCTTTTAAGTCAGATGAGTCCAAGTTCAAATCTGAGTTCTAGTACTAATTATAGCTATGTGGTCTCAGGCATCACTCTAACTCTTTGCGCCAAGGACTTTTCTTCAGAAAAATGCGAGTAGTAATAACTACCCTGCATTGTAGTTTTGACTCCATTATCTGTATGTCTTATGTTAGTTAGCATAGTACCTTTCTGGAACCTATTAGGCATCAATAAGCAGTACTCAAAGTGTAAGACATATCCTGTGATATCCTGTGCTTTTTAAGGCAGCTTTTCTTCCCTATAACTTGTTTATATTAGCTTCATTTTGATAACCTTCTATTTAGCAAAATTTAATTATAAAAAGTATTAATCTTTCACATAGAACAAGGTGAATTCTTGTTCTAGTTACATTAAGTTATATAGCATAAATAATGGAAAGTAATTTTACATTTGGAATTTTACTTTGTTAAGTTTTTTCCTCAGGGTATATGTTCATTTTGTTTTTCCTTAACAAACAGAATGAAAAAGAAATAATTTCCATACTTTTTAATTTACTGTAACTCTTTAGATCAAGGATGAAATAAACAAAACATCACTGTTATTTTCTAATCACAGAATAAACATACAGATTATTAACTCTTTGCATTTTTCTAGCCTATTCCTGTGGGAAAAGCTGACATTTCAATTTGTAGTTCACAAATATATAATTTAGTTAAAGAAAGGTAGGAAAAGCATTAGAAAATTGGCATGAGTAAGATTTTTTAGAAGACCTCAAATACGAGGTTAAATATAATACTATAAAACTTGTACCACTTGATCTGTATAAAATGATCTTTGTACTTTTTCTATTTTAAATTGCTAGCTAATTTTTTTCAGTTATTTCAGTAATACTCTTTTCTATGTCAGTATTTCACATTCAAAAGGGAAATGTCTTTTCCCTTTCGTGCTTTTGTGCTGTCTTTCCCTGTATTTATTATTGGATTAACTGTGATTATTTTTGCTTTGATTTTTTTTTCCTAAAAATTTGTCTTAACCCATTGAATAAACTGGTGCGATTGTAGAATATTTTGCTCTACTAATTAGTATTAAATGCTGTTTGTATAAATAATATTTTAACATAATAATACCATTTGTTTATTGATCATTGAGTAAACTTCAGAACTCTTCCTGGTACTATGGTGATACATATTACTGAAATATAAATCCAGTTGCTGTAGTTGCTATTGAAACAGTTTTAAAAACTGACTGCATCTTATTAAGTACGTATGTTTAGAACATTCTGCAGTGTGTGTATGTGGGTATATATACACGAAATCTCTTAGCCTAGAGATAATAAATACTCTTTAGTCTTACATATGTGCAGTTTTTGCACAGTCTATAAAATAAAGCCAGAAGCACAAATAGTGACGGGCATCCAGCCATTCATCATTGGATAAGTGACATGTTGTTGTTGCAGAAAGAATTGTGAGGTACATATTGGTCTTCAGTCTTGTTTTTATAGCCGGAAGTTTTGCTATTAGCAAAAGTCAGCATGTAGTGTGAAGTATTATTTGTATGTGTATGCAAAAAAAGTTTCATTTTTGT
This sequence comes from Daubentonia madagascariensis, assembly GCA_023783475.1. Taxonomy (NCBI): domain Eukaryota; kingdom Metazoa; phylum Chordata; class Mammalia; order Primates; family Daubentoniidae; genus Daubentonia; species Daubentonia madagascariensis. The sequence goes on along the minus strand of JAKFHU010001815.1, from coordinate 17,801,042 downwards.
TTTGATCAAATACATTGTTTTGAAAACCTAACATATTTTCAGATCCTTTCAGATGGGTTACTTAATATCAGTAATAATTAGGTCAGGAAGTTAATTTTGCTTTTTTGCATTTTGCAGTAGTTTGTCTTATATGCAGCAAAGCCATTAATAGATTATTAAATTGAAGAAACTGCCCTTTGAAAATTAATGATATTTAAATCTATGGTAAAAAGCCTGTTATATAGATACTTGTTCCATATTCTTGACATTCCATGGACTGTTTTGTCTTTTATGCTTTTCTTTTATGCTAGCATTTCCTGATTAGTTTCTATTGGTGATAAGTCATCATTAGAAAATAGTTATAGAAAAGATAGCAGTATAGGCAAAAAGATGGTTACTTTTTAAAAAGAATTCAGGACAGATTACATGTTCCATTTTAATCCATTGAGCACAAATGGCACTTTTTAAAAAAGAACACAGGACAGATTACAAGTTCCATTTTAATCCATTGAGCACAAATTGTGGTATAGTTGCTTGGTTAGTTTTTTAAAGGCAATTGTGACCTAATAAACATGGGTGTCTACTCTTCAGAAATTAAGCAGTTGTATGTAGGTATCACAGTTAAGTAGTTACTAGAATTGAAGAGAAAATGTGCTCACGGAAACATCCAAGGGATTGATGTCAAATAAAAGTTGCTGGAAATAAGGGTACTGTATATTTGTATTGAGGGTAACTGTTGCCGTTTACCCTGTGACTAGCATGTACCTGAACTGTACTTGACTAAAGTACTGTTTGCCACTCTTGTGATGATTTTCTAGGAAATGGAAAAATAAACACATGGAAATGGTGATTTCAGAAGAAAATTCCCACTTCCACATATGGCAATTCTGCTTTTTTACATGTAAAAGTGCACTGACACATTGGTTGGGTTTGCATGCCCTTTGAGATTTGTCTAGCTGAGGTGATGGGTTGGCCTGAGTGAGGCATCCTCATTCTCTTCATGAGATTTTCCCCTCTTGAACAATGGCATACATTTAAAGGATGACTGTCCAGAGCCATTGCTATAGTTCTGCAAGTGAAACAAGTAGTACTTTTTTGGGGAAGGTAACTGGTTCATGGGAAAATTGAACTAGTGATCTTAAACCAAGCTATCGATCGTACATCAACATTTATAGGATCTCACATGATCAAAAGAATAGAAAGAAACTCCATAGAGTGTGTTTCGTATACCTTCTGTGACACACCTGTGCAGAATAGCTGGCAAACCCAGGAAATTTTGCCTTACCCATTCTTCCATTGTGTCTCATCTCTATGTTCTTTATTATTCAAACTAACTCACTTATCCGATAGTTTTAAGTTCCTGCTGTGTGCCAGGTACTTTGCTAGGTGAAGGGGGGACAGATGAGTAAAATACAGTTCTTGTCCTTAAGAGATACAAACAAGTGTGATATTCTGTGACAAATGCTGTGACAGGGTTAAACATAAAATACTTTAGGAATCATAGGAAGGGATATCTGATTCAGTGAGGGATAAAAGGATATGACAGGGAAACTTCATAGGAAAGGTGACCCTTAATCTGAGTGCCTGTCAGATGAGTAAGGAAGAGAGGTCTAGGTTGCAGGTAGAAAGATGGACAGAGAGAAACAGCATGCATAAAGGATGGAGGTAGGAAAGTCCACATGTACACAGTAACTGGGAGTTGTCCCACAGTGCGTTACACACCAGTGGAAGGTTAATAAGAAGTGAGGTGGAAAATTAGAAGACAAATCATGAAGGTTCTTGCATGCTACGTGAAGGAGATTTGACTTCATCCTATAAATGATGGAAGACAAGTTCTTAAATTAACATTCTAGAAAGACACTCTGGCTGCAGTGTAGAGAATGCTTTAGAAAAGAGCCAGGCTTGAGAGAGAGAGAGAGGCAGGCCTATATGCATCTATTTGAGAGTTGATAAGGACCTGAATTAAGGCTGTGATAATGGGGTAATTAAGAAGAGTAGGAGAGGTATTTGAGAAGGGAATACTGAATGTGAAGCATAACAAGATAAAGATCACACATGGCCTGGCTTGAGTTCCTGGGTGCTTAGTGGTGATACTGACTGATACAGAACAGACCAGGGTGCAAAAGGGAAAATACATGAGGAAGATGTTTGAGTCTGTTTGTTGATTTTAAGGTTGCTACAGAAGGAGAAAGAGGAAGAAGGTATCACTTTATATTGGGGGAGACAGAGGAGGCTTCTGTGATTAGATGACATTTGAGCAGGTACCTGAATGAAGTGATAAAAGGAAAGAGCTTTCCAAATAGGGGCAGTAGCAAATACAGAGCCCTTTAGGTGGGAGTATGCTTGCCATCATCCAAGAGCAAGAAGGACAGCCAGTATAGGTGGAGCTGGGGCAGGGGTGGGTGGGTAGGGTAGATGAGATCCAGGTGGATGTGTGCTTTTCATGTAGGTCTTTAGGTTGTGATAAGGACTTTAGAATTTACTCAGGATGAGACAGGAAGCCACTGAAGGGTTTTAAGATACAATCTAATTTGCCTTTTCCCTTTCACTTCTTAGAACATGATTTATTTATTGGTATTTGTATGTGTATAGTTCTGTAACATTTATCATGTGTATAAATTCATGTAACCTTCTCAGTCAGGATATAGACCTGTTTCATTATCATAAGAAACTCCTTTGTGTTACCCCCTCAATAGGCTCACCTTTCCCTGCAACCCTAACCCCTGGCAACCACCCATCTGTTCTCTATCACTATAATTTTGACACTTTGAGAATGTTACATATGTGAAATCATACATTATGTTACCTTTAGAGATTGGCTTTTTTCCCCCACTCAGCATAATGCCCTTGAGATCCATCCAAGTTCTTGCATGTATCAATAGTTCATTCCTTTTTAATGCTAAGAAGCATACTATTGTATGGATGTACCACAGTTTGTTTAACCATTCACTAATTTGAAGGACTTTTGAGTTTCCAGTTTGGGGCTATAAAAATAAAGCTGCTGTGAACAGTTTTATACAGGTTTATATGTGAAAATATGTTTTCATCACTATAGAATAGATCTCCAGGAAAGCATTTGTTTGGTTGCATGATAGATGTATGTTCAACTTTATAAGAAACTACCAATCTTTTCCAGAGTGGCTGTACCATTTTACATTTCCTCCAGCAGAATATGTGAGATCTAGTGTCTCTGCATCCTCGCCAGCATTGGTATTGTCAGTATTTCTTAGTTCAGCCAGTCTAATAGGTGTGTAGTGACATCTTACCGTAGCATTAATTTGCATTTCTCCAGTGGCTAATGATGTTGAACAGATTTTCATGTGCTTCTCTGCTGTCTGTATATCCTATGTGATGAAGTGTCTTGTTCAAGGCTTTTGCCCAAATTCTAACTGGATTTTTTTTGTTGTTGAGGGAGAATTCTTTACACATTGTGGATCCAACCAAGTCCTTTGTTGAGTATGTGATTTACAAATACTTTCTCCTGGTATGGGGCTTGTCTTTATATCCTCTTAACAGGGTCTTTTGCAGAGCGAAAAATTTTAGTTTTGATGAAGTCCATTTTAGGCATTTCTTTCTTTTATGGATCGTGCCTTTCTTGTCAAGTCTTAGAATACTTTGACTAATCTTCTGTCTACAAGATTTCTCCTATTCTAAAAGTTCCCTGAAAGATCTTACATATATAGATCTATGATCTATTTTGATTTAATTTTTATATAAGGTATGAAGTTTAGGTTGAAGTTCATTTTTTGGCTGTGGATGACCAGTTGTTCCAACATCATTTGTTAAAAAGACTATCCTTCCTTCATTGAATTGCTTTTTACACTGTGGTCAAAAATCAGATGGACATAATCATGAGGGTCTGTCTCTGGATTCTCTATTCTATTCCATTGGTTTTTGTGTCTATACCTCTCCACCAGTACCACACTGATTGATTACTGTACCTATATAGTAAATCTTAAAATTAGGTAGTGAAATTCCTCCAACTTGATTCTCCTTTTTCAGAGCTGCTTTAGCTATTCTAGTTCCTTTCCATGTAAAATTTAGAATCTATAAAAATATCTTGCTGAGATTTTGGTAAGAATTGCATTAAACCTATAGATCAATTTGGAGAAAATTGACATTTTTATTTTGTTGAGTTTTCAGTCCATGAACATAGTATGTCTCTCCATTTACTTAGGTCTTTGATTTCTTTCATCAGCATTTTGTAGTTTCCAGCATACAAATCCTATACATGTTTTGTTAGATTTATACTTTTTTTTAACGATTGTAATTGGTATTGTGTTTTTAATTTTTATTTCCGATTGTTCTTTGTTAGTATGTGGCAATATTGTTGATTCTGTGGGTAGATCTTATATCCTGAGACCTTGCTGAATTAACTGTCTGTTTTAGGAGTGTTTTATTTGTTTTTGTGGGGTTTTTTTTTTTGTTTTTTGTTTTTGTAGATTCTGTGGGTTTTCTAATGTGTCTGTGAATAGACACAGTTTTATTTCCTCCTTTCCAATCTGTATGCCTTTTATTTCCTTTTCTTGTCATATTGCTCTGACTAGTACTTTCAGTACTATATTTCATAATAGTGGTAAGAGCTGACAAGTTTATTCCTGATCATTCAGTAGGGTAGGGGGAGAACATTCAGTCTTTCACCATTAAGTTTATGTTAAGTAGGGTTTTTGTAGATGCTGTTTATCAGGTTGAGAAAGTTCCCTTTCTATTCCTAGTTTGTTAAGAGTTTTTGTTAAGACTAAGTCTTGAATTTTGTCAAATGTTTTTATTATATCAACTGATAAGGTCATAGGACATTTCTTTAAATTGATAACTGGTGGTAACTTTCCCATGTGAAGTACATTTTGGGGATGGAGCAAAGATGTAAGCAGGGAGACCATATTAGAACTTACTGTAATAATCTAGATGAGAGATGATGGCGGCTGAGACCAGGTTGGTAATTGGAAAGGGTGAAAAGAGGTCAGATTTTGGGTATGTTTCAAACCTTGTGTGGGCAGGAATTGATGATGAATTGGATCTGAGGCATAAAAGAGAATTTAAGAATAACTCTGAGATTTTTGGCCCAAGCAATTGGAAGTATGGAGTTGCCCTTGACTGAGTTGGGGAAGAGTGGTGAAAAGTAGTGAGTTTAGACTGGGCTGGGCAATCAGGAGCTTGTTTTGGAATCTGTTAACTTTGAAATCCCATTTAGATATATAACTGGTGATATCAAGCAGGCAATCCATTCAATATATGAAATGGAATTCAGGCAAGAGATTCAGGCTAGAAATATAAATTTGGGAGTCATCAGTTGAGTTGATGTTTAAGAAATTATAGTGGTATTTCTTAAAAACTATGCCTGTAACTGCTTTCTGTTTATAGTTATTTAGGGCTTATTAGCAAAAAGCCAGATTCTCTTAGCATGTGAAGAGCTTTATGAAAATTTGGATTGGTTCTCTTTATCAGCAGACTGTTGTTCATCAGAAATTATGTGATTGGGAGATAATTTTGGGGATGGATATTTACTATAATATGTATTTAATTGTACTTATTTGATAAGTAGATGGCTATAATAGTCGTCATCTAATAATGTCTTACTAATTTTCAGAGCTTTGTCCTAAATCTTTATAAAATAAAGTAGTTCTGTGAATATTGTGAAAAGAGTTTGGCACAGTTGTTAAGTGCCCAGATGGCTTTCTGTGGCAACATTTCTCTTACAGATTAAAAACAGGCAGAGAGGCTGGCATGGTGGCTCATGCCTGTAATCCTAGCACTCTGAGAGGCCCAGGCGGGAGGATTGCTTGAGCTCAGGAGTTCGAGACCAGCCTGAGCAAGAGTGAGATCTCATCTCTACTAAAAATAGAAAAAAATTAGCCAGGCCACCACGCCCTGTAGTCCCAGCTACTGAGTAGGCTGAGGCAGGAGGATCCCTGGAGCCCAGGAGTTTGAGGTCGCAGTGAGCTGTGATGTCGCCATTGCACTGTAGCCTGGTTTAACAGAATGAGACTCTGTCTCAAAAAAAAAGAAAAACGAAAACAAAAAAACAGGCAGAGAGATAGATCAAAAATAAAAATTAAAAACAGGAATGCAAAATAGCTAGCAAGGAGAGACTTAGAGCGAGAAATACATTGGTGAAAGAAGAGGGTGAGCCTCGGTCATAGAGAATTGGTTTAAAAAAAAAAATCCTCTGAGTCCCACTCAGATATGCTTACTTATATTAATGTATTCTGGAAAATACTTTTTAAATACCTGATTTTTTTCTGTTGTAACTGATTATTAGCGCTAATGATATTTTCTTATTAATAATTTATGTATTTCTAGCACTTTGTTTTATTTATTCCTATTGCAGGATTTACCATGTTGTATTATAATTATCTGTTTACTTTTCAGTTTCTCCCACTAAATGTAAGTTTTTATAGCATTAATATGATGCCTTAGCACTTAAACTCTCAGTAAATACTTGTGAATGAATGAATGAACACAGACTACCACAGTTTAAAGCTAGTAGACTTGCTTGTTTTTTAAAGTAAATGAGTTTTTGAGATTCCAGAATATTGGTTGTGGTTGATGTCTTTTCCAATGCTTTCAAACAAGCATTCTCCTCCTAGAGAAAACACCCATACACAGCAGCATCACTAACCCAAGAGTAGTGAGACATACATTTTGCCTTTTGCCATTTGTTCTTTTTTCCCTAATGGATTTCTGCAAATTCATCTAAACTTTGGCCCAGACTTCTTGTGTTGAATGGCGTATACGTTGCAAATAGTAGGCTGGGCTTAGAGGTGAGTCCATAGTAGCATGTCTCGTAGGAAATTTCTTGTGCACATTTTAAAATAGTGTTCATCTGTCTACCCTCTACATAGTTCTTCTCCCCATCTTTAGATAGATGTAGAGGTATAGACCAAGTTTCTCTTTAGTAATAATTATACTTACAAAAGCATTTTTTCCACTTTTGAGCTTTACAAAACAAAAATACCCTCAGCTTTTACTATTCCAATGCAGATTTAAGTACCAGAATGTGTGTTTTTTAAAACTATGGTATTATTTATTTCCAGATCCATAGCATGTATATGTATATATCTGTATATACATGTGTACAGATATAAATCATGTTAGCCATGGAAAATTAATAAAGTTCATAGGAAGAATGGCTTTCTCTGGTATTGTTGATACCAACATAGTAAGAATGTTTAATGCTCTGTTTTAAGCATCTTGGGGAATGAGGGAGGGGGGCTGTATAAAATACTTTTTATAGTGAGAGAGAGCAATATGTAGTCAACTGAGTCTCATATAGAGGTACCTACCTCACATGATTATTGGGAGCATTAAATGAATACATTATAAATCATCTGGCCCACTGCCTAGCACTTAATAAATATAAGCTATTAATAGAAAATTTATTGCTATAAAATTTTTATAAAAATAATAAAACTCTACAATCATTTTGTTATAACTTTTCATTTGGCTTTCTTGATGCCATTCTTCACTAAATTTTATCTAACTAACTTTTCTGACTCTTATTGTAAGTTCTTGGTCCTCAAGTCTCTTCTCTTGTCTGTCTTGCCTCTTTCAGCGTCAACACCTTCTACTGAAACTCAGTACAATATACCTCTATAGAATGTCTTGCCTCTCTTAGGGAGAAAGTGACATGATCCAGTCTGTATTTTAGGAAGCTAGTAAGTTTGTTACCACTATGAAATACAGCTTAGAAAGCCTTAAGAGGAGAATAAGCAATCAGATAAGAGGTCATTGGGTTATGTGGTTGGCCAGGTAACAGATACCTGAACAAGGATGTTGTGGTGGGAATTAGAGAGAAGGGGACGAATGCAAGAAATTTTTGTGTGGGTTGTCAGTGAAACTTTGCCATTGGTTGTATGTGGAGAGGAAAAGAATTGAAGACTGAGGTTTCTAGCTTCAGAATCATGCTATTTATAATTGACAGAGAAATACATTATTGAGTATTTGCGTTGAGTTTTAGACAAGATGACTTTAGGTTGTTAGCATGGTATTATCCGTCTGTTAGTTTACTTGTTCTAGTTCCATCCCTCCCGCCCTCACTCACTCACTCACTCTGAATTCCATTGCTATTAGTCTAAGAACTTCCCTTTAGGAAAAGTTAATTTTTTTTAGTTAAAGCAACAGTAGAGCTTGAAATGTGTGAAGAGCAATCGCTCCTTTCCTAACCTTATTCTCATTATCCTCCTCTTTTGGTCCGTTTTCCCTAGTGAAAAAGATTACTTAGAATAATATTTACCACCATTATTACTACCACCCCACCCCACCTCCAGGATAAGCTTTTATATTTTTATATGAAATAAATGAGACAAATTGGCGGAGCTCTTTAAAGAAAAACAAAATTTTACGAAGTGTTTGTGCTTAAGATATTAATCAGTCAATGAGCAGAGTAACACCTCATTCATCTAGTATCATTAGGTAATAAATACAAAAGATGATTGAAACTTACCCCAAAATCTATTTCTTTAGAGATTTTATAGGGATTTTTAAAAATATGTATGTTATATGTAGATAGATACAAATATTTATAGCTCTAAAACTATTTCTTTAGAATGTTTTACATGCTTTGCTGCTTTCTGAAATAGGGACACCTACCACTCCCCCCAATACTAAACCTTTTCTGGAAAATAAAAACAACTTTTTGTTTCAGAGCTTCAGAATAAGTCAGGAACCCCAGGTTCTAGTCCAAGGCCAGGCACTAAGTTCCTGTGTGAGAATTGAATCCATACACTCTAGAACAATACCTAGCATGTAGCAGGTACTTAACAGGTATGTTTGGAATGAATCATTGTTTTGTGCCTACTTTAGTACTCCTTCCATGATTTATTACTTGAAATTCATTGCTGCCTAGTAAATAAGCTTCTGGGTTTTTATTAAATAGGAGTATCTAGGTTCTGATAGAGGTGAATTGTAAGTTTCATTTATAATGTCTGTTTTAGCTGCTTAGTGGAATTTTTGGCCTTCTCTTGATATATTTTCTGGTACTTGAAGTTGCCAAACAAGTGATCATCTACTTGGTTTATTGAGGTCACTTTATTTATTGAGTATATTTTATGTGTCCTACATTTAAGCACATAGCCCATGTCCCCAGGGATCTTACAGTTTCAATGAAGAAACACAGAAGTAGAACTATAAGAGAATAATTAAATGTTGAATCACAAAGCATTGACCCACAGGTACATTAGTAATGCTGCGAATAGAGACCCTTGTGGGCTGAAGCGGGAGAAAAAGGATTCAAAGAGGAGGTGAAACTGGAATTGGTTTTGAAAAGGTAATTAAGATTTTGATAAGCATCAGGGTGAAGAAATGACATTCTAAGCAAGGACAGTAGCATAGTAAGGAAAGAAGGGAGAGAAAGCTGGTTGAACATGTTAAGACAAGCCTGACTGGATTCCTAAGGGTGTGAGGACTTGTGGGAAATAAAAGTAGGTGGATTTAGTAGAATGGTTTTAATCTAGGCTGCAGGATCCTAAATGGGTCTGGTGATAGTATTTACAGGGCTCCATGCATTTGGATGAGGGAAAATATGACATCTTTATATTTTCAATAGTTTCTAACTGAAATTTAGCATTTCCTTCTATTATGATTTTGAGCAAGAGACAGTAATATTAGCAGTACCTGTGTCTTTATTACTAATAGAAAAAGCACAGATAGTTTCAGATTACTTTATAATTTTGGAAATCACTAGATATAATTTATTCATATTACTACTTCAAAATTAGGGTTGTTATTAGACCCCTGCTAGATTTTGTTGTATTAAGTGTTAATAAGAAAGCATATACATTAATGTATCACAAGTAAGGTTTTAAAAAATACTTGGTGTTTCAGTATAATTGGTTTCCTTGGTAATCATATATTTTATTTCATGCATTTTAAATCATACTTTCAAAAATAACTATATTTTAGCAAATTGGATTTCTTTGTAATCCTAGGTATTGTATTTTATGCATCTAAAACCTGTGAGAGGGACTGTGTAGCTTTCTCCAGACTGCCAAAGGGATCCAGGACCCCTGATCTAGTGTAACCAAACTGGAGAAAGCATTGAGAACCACACTGAGGGGTTTTAGTCACAGAGATAAGCAGGAAAGGAGCCTAGTCAATTTTGTTTATTTGTTTTGTTTTGTCTCAATTACAGAATAAATGTAAGTTAATTTAGGAAATTTTAAAGTTTCAACAAGTTTTTAAAAATGGGGGGACCTCTTTTTAGCTCACAACTATAGAGAAACTAAGGTTTAAAAAGATAAAAACTCCACGATCTGTAATTCCACAATCACTATCCTTACCCTTTTATTATGTATCTGTTTCAGCTTATTAAATTCTTGTGCAACGGAGTGAAATATTTAAAGTGGTTATATAGGAACGTTTCTTAATCGGTTGTGCCATACTTACAGGTCAGGTGAGAAGACTTTGGTGGCAGGGAGATAAAACCAAGGGTCTGGTCATTTAGATGTTGGATGATAAGGATAGCATGGTAGCAGTAGGGGTAGAGAGTAGGATTCCAGGAGATACTAGGAAGAAAAAATTATAGAACTTGGTGGTATGGGGGCTGAAATACATATTATATAACTCCTCCAGCAAGATCTGAGGCATCACCCTGTAATGAGACACTAATATTTCTGCAATGAAAGCTGGAAATATTCACAGTAAGTGGGCTAAATCAAGCCTATAAATAACCTTTTGTCAGTTCAAGTCAGATTTTTGTTACCACCAGATGAGTTTCCCCATGAAGCTTCATGAAACAATCTTTTCATAACTTTTTCTAGATTTTAGAACTATGGAAGTGATTGTGGACTGTATTGACTGTAATATCCAGTGAAGAGAGTCTTAGGAGTTGTGTTTTGAGGAATTTAATTATAAAATGGATGAGATTTGAAGGAGTTGGGTGAAGGTAAAGAAAGAGAAGACTAAAGGTAACTTCAGTTTTCAGGCCAAAAAGAAAATTGCTACTTCTGATGAAAATGGGAAGTTGGAAGGAAACTAGTTTGGGAAGAGTTTAAATATAAGCACGATTAAGAAGAAAAAACGTGTTTTTGCTTCACATGACATTCCCTTTTATTTTTCATGTATTATATCTCATAGCTAAATCAGCTTAAAAGCTTGAAAATGTTGGAATGTAAAATTTCCTTTTAAAATGAGCTCTTCATTTTCAGCAACCTACAAGGAGCCTAACAGACTCATGTTGAGATGTTAAAGCGTTTCTGGACTGAGAGTAGTTGGAAAGGTGTTCCTAGATAAATGAGGGTTGTGACCCTACTCATGGAACAAGATCTGGAAAATAGACTAAAAGGAGTAGAGTGCGGTGTTCATCCCCTAACAGGGTTCTTTTCTGTATGGTTGAATCATTCCTATGGCCATATTTATAACAATGTGAATATATTTAGAAGTAATTGTTCAGCAGCAGTGGTAGCCGCCATGTGCCAGGCACTGTTCTAAGTGCTGTAGCAAGTGGCCCATGGAATTTCACAATTCTTACTCTTACAGACTGGGTCAGAACATCAACTCCAGTGGAAAGCATTAGCATAGGTAGTAGTGTAGTTTTGTTCAAAAATCTGGAATGTAACTAATTAATGCATGAATATACAGGATCGAGTAGGTTTTAACTTTATTGCCGTTTTGTAATTTTTTTAATCCACTTTGATAAGTAGACTTGTATGTCGATATTGTCATATAAGTAAAAATCTCTTAGAAATAGGAATGTGTCTTTAACAAAAGTGAAGTGAGGCCCAATGATTACTCTTAAATTTTAATTACTTTGTTTATATTTACTGTACATAAGTATGCATTTATTTTATGATTCATATGTAATAAGGCAAATTTTGTCTTTATTAACTAAACTTTTACTCATATTTGACTGACTTATATGATTGGAACTTTATGTTTTTCTTTTATTAAATGAGAGTGTTGGACTAGATAATCTGTAAGGTTCCTTTCAACATCAAATCTATTCTGAATGTGTAAGTTTCATCAAGTAGAATAGAAAGCTTAAACTACAATTTAAAGGAGATTCTCCTCACATTGTGCTGTGAGTGTAGATGAGATGCCAGAGAAGCACGTGAGAGTATGAATGTCATAACTTTGCACCTACATCCTTTTGGCAAACATTATATTAAGAAGAGGCATAGAAATAAAGATCATGGGAAGCTAGAAGAGTGTACAGTGTTGGCTAGAAAAGGACTTTTCAAGGAGAAAGTTAACAGTAATGTCAAGTTAGTACAATAAAGAAGTAACCCTGGACCTAGAGTTAGAAAGCGACCTCCTACATTTCTGATCTTAACTATGCTGCTTATTGGAGTTTTGATAATCAATAAAAATTACTTAATATGGTTATAGTTATTGCAAGTGGAGGTAAATTCATTATTATTTGTAGATGACATTGTATACCTGTAAAAGCCAAGAGAATCAACTGAAATATTACTATGAGTAATGAGATTTCAATGTGATGGCTAGTCACAAAGTAAACAAAAAGTGATCATTTATCTAACGTGTTTTTTTCCTTGATAGTCTTTAAATTGAAAGCCTATCCATATGGGTTAGTGAATGGGAATCCTCATACTTATTTTTTTATTTCTGAAGAATACACTAATTTAATCTTATCGTCTCTGATTAAGTTGTGATCTATTTTGAATAAATCATTTCCATGTTAATTTCTTAAAACTATTGAAATAAAGTTGTGGCAGTGAATACGTTTAACATGACTATAGGGAAATATTTTTTCTTTTTTTCTTTTTTTTTTTTTAATTCCTTGTGGCTTGTGAGACTTGCTCTATTACTTGGTAATGTCAGAGGTGTAATCTGATCTTTGAGCCATATTTGGTAAATAATAATTTTGTGTGGAACCCACTGTTCTATCAGTAAGAGGAAAATTATTGTCCATGTGTAAGGCTTTTCTTTGTCCCTAAAGTGTTTTCTGACTTAAAGACCAAGTTATATCATGCCTTATTTGCTTTTATGTTTTTTAAAAAGCACTGTATTCTAGGTCTATATATAACCTTTTAACAAGAGGTGTGTTGGCAGAAGTATTTTCTACTTTACTTAGAGGGAAAAGAATTACATTATATCGTAAATGAAAATTGTTATAATTTTATTTATCATCAGCTCACACAATTGAGCTCTCTTGGATATTCTCTTTCTAGCCATTCTGAAGTCAGCATTGATAAATCACTTACATCTCTTAGAATGTGATGCAGTTTGAATTATTTAAACCTAAAGCTTGTTACATAGTGGTTGCTTTAGCATTTATGAAAATGAAAACTTAAATATACTTACATATTTAGAACCAAAAAAGTTTCATTCTTTAGTAATGTGGAAAAATGTATTCGATACCTAATATGTACCAGGCTGTTGGGTGTTTTATATATGCTTTAGCTAAATCTCATAGCAATCCAGTGAGGTGGGTGGTGGTATCCCATTTAATAGAAGGGAGACATCTGCAGAGAGTTTTAATTCAAGGCCATACTGAAATCAGATTTGAATCTAGGTGTCCCTCGTAAAATTCTTTTCCCTACAACATGCCATGACAAAAGATGGAAAATTTACATTTTTCACAAAAACTATTTTTACTCTATTTTGCTTTTTGTATTGCTAGTTTCTAGAAATGCAGGGAGTTAAGTTTTTTTAATCTTTGTCTTCTCGATTTTTTTTGTTGTCCTGTTACAATTCCCACAGTATCTGCCGTCATTTGACAGCAGCAGAAAATGCAATTTATTTTGACTGCTGTGGGATTAGTTTCTAAGAGAAACTCCTAAGGGTGCCAGCCTACCAAGCATAAGGACATCATTTCCAGACCCTAGTAGTCTAATTAGTACAACATTCTACCATTTTTAATATCCTACCATTTCTGTAACCTTTGTAGTTATAAGTTTGTTTTTGGTTTTTGTTTTTATATGGGCCTAACAAAAACAATTTTTTAAAAAAAATCATTGAATCTATTTTGGTAATGGAAAAAAGATTTTCCAGTGTGGTTAAGAACCACATCTTATGAGCTGTTCTTTGCCTCCCTCTTTAAGAATTACCAAGTATTTTTAAAAATTGGAACTTGAAATCCAGTTCATTGCTTGGATGTATCTAAAGCATTTCTCAAGAACCCCCTGAGAATGATCATAGGAAATTAGGGGAGCAGTTAGAAGATGTTTGGAAATACAGTTGTGAAAGGGAAGAGAAAAATGACCTGAAAATGAGGACTTTACAATTCCAATTTTACCAGTAAAATGGATTTTGTTATTGTTTTTCTCTTTCTGTTACAGTTACTCTGTAGTCTCCTTTTGGATGGTCTGTTGCTAAAAGCCATTAGAGATTTCACAAAAGCTACTGTTTGAATTTCTAGAATGGAGAGTTCAGAAAAAGAGTTGAGTAGGTTAAGAGAATGATTTAACTAAATAGCGTCCTCTGGTAACTTGCAATTTAAGAGACCCTTTTTCCACTTCAGAATACTTTATGTGAGAGATTTGGGGGACTACCTCACTGCTGTTAGATCTTATAATGTTATCTGGTCACATTTCTTGTTCTGCCTACCTCTAGTTTACTCTAGTTTCTCTTCTGCTTTCAAGGCTCCAGACCCAGTTCCTGGACCTGCCCTGGAAAAGAAGTATCCAGTAGAGATGAGCTCACTGCAGTTACTTAATTAAAAATTTGTAAGCTGCAAAAATGGCAGTGGGCCAACCAAGAACAGCTACAATTTGAATTTTTCTATTTCCAGGTATGCTAAAGCCCATGGCACCAGTCAAGCTTAGCCTATGTAACTGCCTTACTATGAAATCTATAATAACCAAAACTTTACTTTCAAAACTTGTAGTCATCTTGCTTTAAAGTATAGTAACATCCCTAACCGTCTAGGTAACATGCGCTAGTGTTGAGTTTAACATACCTTTTGCCTGAATATTTCTAATTTAACCTGTTTGCTAGTAGTAGCAAACTAATGCAAAAGCAGTTTAAGAAAAATAAATTTGAAATGCTGTGGAGTTAAGCCCTGTAAATGTACAAAAAGTACCCTAGTCTTCATTGAAAAGTAGATATTAACAACAAAATTGTCTTCCTTTAAAAGGTCCACATATAGTACAAGCAGTATAGGGAATTAGATGAATGAAACTAGTTCTCCTTCCTAAAATTCTCAACTGTTCTGTACTACTAATGCCTTCACATAAAGAGTTAATATATTTTTCAGTAATTGGAAATCATAAGTAATATTTCTGGATAGAACCAAATAATGTATTATAGTACTTTTACTTGGAGAATTTAATTATATTTTGAATGTAAGTATGTAACTAATATTTGCTAATTTTTTTACTTGATTGCTCAAAAGAAGCCAAACAAGGAAGTCATAAATAGTCAGAATTGTCCTGGAATGTAACAACGAAATTAAAACCTGAGGTTTCCTAACGCCTTAGATTTTAACCAAGAGAAAACTACTCATGAGTGGTTAGAGGGCTGAGGTCAGTTAGCTTTTAAGCACATTTATTGCTTTTACCAATATGTATAGATTTAGAAACAAAATCCATATAAGATGAGTTTATTTACTAAACAGGTAGATAACCATACATATCTTTTGATTTTAAAGTTGAGTTCATCTAGGTTAGAGATTGCCCAAAATTGAATGGAAGAATTTTGTATCCCAGTTGTGAATTTAAAAGATGAGCGTAATATTCTAGTATGTGCCTAACTCCTTCCTTATATTCCCTCCTGCAGTGTTAAGGCATAATAAGTTTAATGTCAGGCAGCCTAGTCAACATTAGATCACTGATTATGTGCCACATTTGTTTGGTATTGAAAAAATTGTGTCTCAGTGAATGTTGAATTAGGACTGGAAAGAGAGCTACTAGCAGAGTTATGATAGGATCATTAACCACTGTTAGATGAATTGAAGGGGAAATTAAAGAGGGAATTACATATGAATATCAAGTCTTATTAGTTATTTTCAGTGGTACTATTAGTAATGGTGAAATTTTTCTACATTATTGAATATAAATTGTAAAACACTGTGTTAGGCACAGTAGGGGTATACAAATGAATAAACCTTGCTTTCAGTGAGTTTACAGACAAGTAATACAAAAGGAAAGTATCATGATAGAGATACACATGACATACTTGAGAGTACCAGCGAGAATCAGCTTTGTGGAGAAGGTAATATTTCTACTGAGCCTTGAAGAATAGATAGAATTCTTTAGAGAGAGTGGGAAGAGTATTTCTAAGTTACGGAAATGAGAGTATGTAATATGTTCTAGGAATTGTGAGCAGTCCAGTGTGTTTAGAGAATAGTGGAGGATAAAGAGAGATGGTTGGAGATGGAGCTGTGTCATATGTGTTCTTGAATGTGAAGTGAAGGAGTTTGGATTTAATTTAGTAGGCAGTGGGAATCCATTGAAGATTTCTTAGCACTGGTGCATATTAAGTCAGTGAATCTTTTGAACTGACTGCAGTAGAATGAGGGTTGAATTAATGAAGTTAGAGATTAGGCAATAGTAGTACTACTATTAGGCAGTGTGTCAGGCATTGTGTAAAGAGTTTTACCTGCAGTTTCTCATTTAATCCTCACTACAGAAATAGTGTGAAAAGTAACTGAAATAATACACATTAAGCATTTAGTACAGGACCTGGCCCATAGTAAATGCAGAAGCAAAATGATTCTACTATAGGCTCAGAGAAAATAGTATGATACCTTTGTGTATCATAACTTTCCATAAGGGTATTGTGTTTATTGGGGGACTTTTAAGCTTAATAGTAACAATAAACCTACTTCTTTTTCTACCACTCTTTACCTCTTTCTTTTAATCAATTAAACCATATCATTGGTGGATGAATACTAGTTAATCATTTTGAGGGCTTGAGTAATAGTTAACCTTGAATTAGCCTTTGTGTGAAAAAAAGTGACCTGGCTTTTTTTGTTTTAACCATGGGTTATAAATTAGGAGATTAAGCTTAGAGATGGTTAGTCATAGACCTAAACATACAAATCTATAAGTAACATTTAAATTAAAATGTGACTCTAAATCTCATCTTTCAGGCATCCTGATAATTGATCATTGCTGCAGCTATCACCTGTACATCACTAACAGTTTCAGCATAGACACAAAGGCTTTGAGTTGTTTGAAAATACCTGTGGTTGGCTAAGTACAGGTTCTTTCAAATAACTCATTCTATTCTGCTCTTACTCTCCTATCCACATATCAGAATACAAGAAATGTTAAGGGGGAATACATAGGGAATAATTTTATAAGGAAAATATTTATTCTACCCTATTTCTCAATTGTTTATGCTTAATTATGCAAGTAGTATGTGAATATGCATATAAAACTTAAATATAATAGATGACTAAATGTCCTTGGACTACCTTCCATCCATGTGTCCCTCTTACCCAGCCCCCTCTCCAAAATAATTAGTGTGTATACTTACAGAACTTTCCCTGTACATTCGTACAAAAATATCTGTTGAAAGTATATCTTTTTTGTGTCTTTTTTTTTTACACAAAGGGTATCATATTACACATAGATTTTGTATCTTGATTGATTTTTTCAATCAATAATGTCTTATGCGTCTTTCCATACAATTATTTGGATTTCTTACTACCCTAAAAAACAAACGAAAAGCTACATGGTGTTCCTTAGTATGGCTATGCAATAATGTATTTCCTTATTCCTTCTTGATGGATGTTGAGGTTGTTTTTAGAAGTACACACTGGGGTAACCATCCTTGTATGTTCCTCTTTAAACACGTGTTTTTCTGTAGATTAGATGCTTTAATTTATATAGATACAGATAGAGGGAGGGAGGTATGGCTGGATAGATAGAAAGAACTCTGGTACTTTATTGTAAGTAACAAGTATCCATTTATACTTTGTCTAACCCATGAACTTAATTATCACACTCCCCGTGCTGTAAAACACACACACAAGCAGTTGGCCAGCCATGACATTAGAAAGAAGAGTTATGTGAGATGAAGACGAAGAAACATGAGGCCAAGTAAGGGACTAAAACTGCATGGGGATCAGTTGGTGAAACTTCTTATAAGTTTCTCTGAGTCTTCATATTAAGGTGCCATTTTAAATTAATATTTAACCAAATTATTATCATTTTTTTATATCATTGAGTTAATTGGTTTGTTATAAATGTTTACGGTTGGTGTAAGATGAAAACTGGTTCTTTCAAGTGCTTTCATTTTCTTTTCTCTTCCTTTCCCTTTTACCCATAAATAGGAACTTATTATCATACTTAGTTCTTGTTTTCTTTTACAGATGATATTTATACACAGGATTGACTATCCAAAAATTACAGTGAAAAGGGGCACTGAAAGATAACTTTGTTTCCCTCTTAAAGCCATAATGTATTGGAACATAATAATGAGATATGAATTAGAAAATACACACAAGGTAGTCAGTTACATGTTTTGATGAAGTGTAACCATTCTGTCGCAGATTATTGCACTTTTCTTGATCCTTAGAAAATGGTAGTACCTACCACAAAACCACAATAGATAAATTGCCAAGTGTGGCTGACTTGCACATTTCTTTTAGAAGAACTTATAACTGGTAAGCTTTTAACCATAAGAAATGGTCAGCATTCATGGCCTTGAGGCAATGCATTAAATGAGAAAATGGGGAGATTTTCTCTTTAAGAGGAGGTAGTGTGGATTATTATGGTACTTCAGTTAATGTTCATTGTTTTTCTTTAGGAAAGAAATTATTGTAGGCTTATAAAATTGAGAAATCTGGTTTTTAATAACATAATCTTTTGCTCCCTTCAAGCTTTTAAATCGCACTACATCTGAACATTATAGCTAACTTAAAATAGCATTTGAATGACAGATTTGGTATGTTTGTTATATTATTTTTGCAAATAACTGATTATCTATGTGAAATGATTCAATATTACAACTGTTTTGTGATAAAATTTATGCCAGAGATTGACTGTAATTGTCTTTCTTTTTATCTAAATGGAGATGTTATTCGAACTTCAGATTTTTAATTGCATAGCTCTAATTCTTGCATTTTATCATAGAAAAATAACTTGGTATGACAGATTTTTTTGAAAGTTTGCTTTGCCTTGATAGAATTGTAACATCATGCTTCAAGAAATATAATTTCAGTAATTTTCTGTGCAAATAATACTGAAAAATTTTAGGTTAAATTAATGACATTTGTAAATTCTTTTAAAGTTAATCAAATGTGAAGTTCAGCAAATATTACCTAACTGGCCGTATGATGTGGTACTTGCATACTACATCAATAATGTAAAAGGTTCTTTAAAATAGTGTATGTACTTAGACAAGCAATGTGATTCTTAATTGATATTTAATTTTGAAATCTTCATTGAGGTCAGAAGGTTGCAAAACTTGCTTTAACTTAAATTTTATTCTTGCAATTCTGACTGCATATCAGTGCTTCTTTCTGTGGTGAAAATATTATTTAAAAATACCTCATTGCCGTCTGATTATGTCAGCCAATCCACAGAAGAGACATAAAGTGTAATTAGTATTAGAAACTGTTAGCATCATACTGACAACGGGTTGAAACATTCCACCTTCCTATTGGCCAGCCTGGAGAGGTTAGTGTTAACAGTTGTTGAGGTCAGAGGAGTTTTGACATATAGTCATTTCTATTAAAATTTGACATATGTGCTCCTAGATATTAATATCACCATGCTGTGCAAAATCATGTACACACACACAAAAAGACAAGGCTTATGGAAAAAATGGGTTTTTGGGTGCAAAACTCAAAAACTTCATATGTGAACATTTAAAAAATAAAGATAGGAACCTTTAAAAAAGACAGCACAGTTTATTCATGTTAAATGGTTAAGAAATATGTAAATATTACAATAAATATTGTACTTTGCCTTGAACAAGACATATGGAAGTGAACATAGGAAGGGTTGCAGCTTGTGAGTTATTGTGAAGTAGTTGGAAAAGGGTTTTCTGAAATCAAAAGGAAAGTTGTACCACAAAATGTGACCAGGTGTGACTTGTAACATGCAGATGCCTGCGCGGTAAGCCCAGGTAGCTGGTTGGTGTTTGAGGTTTGTTTGTTTACTTTTTGTGCATTCATATGCAACTTGTTTCAGCTGGGTATGGCTCTCTGTGATTAGGTAGTGTTTCTCCCAAATGAAGTTACAGCAGAATTCACTTAATGCTTACATTGTTCTCTAATATATCAATTGTGTTGGAGCAAATTTACATTTTCAAAACAGATATTATAGCAGAATTGACTTATAGCTGAAGTTAAGGGAAACTCTTGAATTTGGGGGGTTAGAACCACTTTTTATAGTAGTCTTTAAAAACTGATGGTTATTACAGACTTATTGCAACAAATACTTACTGAGCATTTACTTGACATAACTTTCTAAAAAATTAAGGTATAGCAGTGAACAAAATTATCTCTCCACTTTGGAACTAACATTACTTACATAAAGAATTTTGTGATAAGAGGTTGGTTTTGATAGGTAAATTAGACTGGTAGAAGAGGAAATATGGCAAGGAGTCTACTGGGCAATAAGTCTTGTTTTTAACCTCTTAAATTATATACTTTTATAAGAGTAACTTCCTAGGATCCTGTCCAACTCAGGATTTCATGGTTTACAGAAGAAATTCTCATCTGTAGTAGGTACTGTGAAAACCAGAATTTAATTTTAGGATACGTTGAAATGGAAAGATCTTCTCCTTACCTTGTCCATAAGCTAAGGAAGAATCCTAATGTAGTTGAGAAGTGAATTTTACATATGTCTTCCTATTACTCTTTGATATTCAACTTGAACCATATTTTGCTTTGTTAACTAATTAAATTTGTTCCAGTAAAATTCACAATCATTTAAGAATGGGGCAAATATAAAATTATATATAATGTAGTTTTACATAATATTAAAACTTTAGTGTATCTCAAAGCCTTCTCTAATAAAGCCTTCTCTAAAACTATACACTTAAAACCTTCATCAGCCTTTCTCATCTTCTGTAACTACTCCCCACCCTGAACACCTTCTTCATAATCCCCTTCTTTTCTCTTGTCCCTCCTTTCTTCCAGCCAGACAGGTGACACTATCCCTAGAATCTGCCTACTGTTTGGTTGCCTTGCTTCATACTTCAACCTTACTGAGTACCAATGCTTCAAGACTCTTTCACTCCCTCCTCAGCCCAGAGAGATCCCTTTAAACACCTATAGCACAATTTATGCCACTTATCTAGCACTTATGCACAGCCTAGTATTGTTGAGTTTTTCATGTAGCTTCATCAGAGTTCCTCAGTTAAACAAGTTATTTGTCCCATATATGTCGAAAAGGAAGGCTTCAAAGGTTGAATTAACTCCTTCAATATTCTGCAGCTAGGGTAATATGCAGCCCTGTTTACTAGGGTTTTGTTCCTTTCTACTTTGTGGACATTCACGATACTTAAAATAAATTATTATTATTACTACCAGTTTTTATTTTTTTCGATAGGCAGGCAGGTGTAATATAATACAATTAACTTTCACTGTGTCACCACTGATCCTTGAAACTCTTTGTTTTCTCCATTTTACAAAGAGTAAAATGATAGTATTGCTGTTTTATTTACATGTGTACTTACTGTGTGCTCTGTTTTATTATCTTGCATGGATTACTCATTTAATTCTCATAATCTTAGGTAACTACGCTATTATCACTATTTTATAGATGGGAAAACTGAGGCACAGAGAACTTAAATGAATGAATACAAGAATAAATACATAAGAAAGTGGCATATTAAACTTCATAAATAAACACATGGAATCCTAGAATTTATGCTTAACCAGCTTCTATGTGTCACATACTATGTGTTTTATATACATTATCTCATTTAATTGTCTCATTAGATGAGACAATGTCCACTTGTTTGGAATTGATGTTGAAATATTTAGCTACGTTAGGTTATCTCTGTTTTTAACTATTAACATATTCTTTCACAAGGAATTTTTAGAAACACAAATGGCTAACGTAGAATAGTCTTTCTTCCTTTCCTTTCCTTTCCTTTCCTTTCTTCCTTTTCTTTTCTTTTCTTTTCTTTTCTTTTCTTTTCTTTTCTTTTCTTTTCTTTTCTTTCTTTGTTTTTTGAGACAAAGTCTCGCTCTGTCACCCCGGTGTCTTCGTAGCTCACTGCAACCTCAAACTCCTGGGCTCAAGCAATCCTCCTGCCTCCCGAGTAAGTGGGACTACAGGCGCGTCACCACAGCCGCCTAATTTTTCTATTTTTAATAGAGAGCTGGTCTCCTGAGCTGAAGTGATCCTCCTGCCTCGGCCTCCCAGAGTGCTAGAATTACAGATGTGAACCACTGTGCCTGGCCTTGTTTCTTTAAATTCTACTCTTCAGGAAAGTTTATGCCTGTCTCAGAGTGACATTTACTTATTTTTTTGTTAAGACTTTAGCAGTAAAGGTCAATACTTTGTTAAGTTTAAATTATGTAAATCTAAATAATTTATACAAGTTACATTACTAGTTACTCCTTTTATTTTAAAAGTTGGATCTCTGGGAACTTAGCTTTACTCCACCATTTACTTTGTATGGTACCTCCTTGATAGTAAGCAAAGATTTTTCAGAAATTGACCTGGCCAAGAACAGTTTGTATTTTATAGTATATAAACTTCAGTTTTAGTTGACTTAAGATGATCCACATATGTTTATTGTACAACTGCATTTGGCCTGAGCTCTTAAATATGTAGTAGTTGCAGAACTCATTTGTAGACACTTACAGAGGTAATTTCCCCTTCCACCAGTTATTTCTTTCCCATTGCATCAAATTACATAAGAATTCCTAACCATTCCTGTTAGAGGCTCAAATAATGCCTTTTTATTTCATTGCCTTTAACTCAGTTTTTTTCTTGAACTTGCAAAATTCCATACCCCTTCCCATCTCTATTTTCCTTCCTTTTATTGATTCTGTACTATAAGCTTTTCTTATACATGATCTTGTGACCATAGTCATCTTGGGTTTTGATTAGTCCCTTCCCTGCCTGTCACTTACTACCTCATCAACTGGAAGTCTTGTAGGAACTGGAGTAAACTTTACTTCAGGAAACATTCAGATGAATGATTGTCATCACAGTGGATTCAGAGAAGAATCAGTGAAAATACCTGGGCCCTTCCCTCAAGGACTCTGATTCAGTAGGTCCAGGATGAAGCCCAGTGATTCTGTTACAGGTGGTCCGCAGACCAAACTAGAAAATGCTGGCCTAGGAAACACACCCTTTTCTTGACAAGGGAAGTTGCCCGTTTTTGTACCATATCTCAAATCTAAAGGAACTTTTAAGGTTTAGCACTTTTTTCCTTTCCTACTTACACACTTGTGTGCTCTAAGATTTACCTGTTTTGACATCATTAGCCTTGTCAGATGGAATTAATGGTTTCATAATTCTCTGCCTTCACTGCCCTTTAGAGTTACTGGTGGAGTGTTTAGTTTTGTTTTCTTAGTAACAGAGATGCCTAGGCCCTACATGCAGAAATTCTAATATTCATTATTAGGTTTGAGTTACCTTCCCAACCTTGGGCTGTGGTTTTCAAAGCTCCATAGGTGCTGCTGCTGCTTTCTCCTTCTTCCTCCCTCCCGTCCACCTTCTTTTAATAGGTAACACATGAGTATGATACAGAATTCAACAAGCACAGAAAAGTATACAGTGAAAAAGGAAGTCTCTTAAGTCTCCCTCCCTGGCCCCTATTCTCCCAGATACCCTCCTGTCTTTCATCAGACATAATCATTGTCAGAGATAATCATTGTTACCAGCTTCTTCCACAAGTGATTTTGATGTGCATCCAGGATGGAGAACCACTAACTCATTGCTAGCAAGCTAGATACTGTATAGGCACTAAGAGAGAAATCACAAGGTGGGAGCAAAGACACCTTTCTTAAAATAAAAATGACATCTAAGTGAAATCTTCATATTTTCATCTTGACATTCAGAATATTTAATATTAAGGTCATGTGCTCATGTGCTGAGGAAATAATTGAAATATGGAAATATTTCATGCACAAAAAAATTTTATGTAGCCTTCTACAGAAAAATTGTAAATAACCTAATTTGTTTACAAGACTGGCTAAATAAACAATGATAGGTGTACCTGATGGACTATTATGTAGTCATTTAAAACAATGCTTATTTTCTGATTTTTCTTCAGGTATGTAATACTTTTATCTCTCTCCCTCTACATGTATATAGACAGATGTGTGTGTGTGTATATATATATAGAGAGAGAGATAAAATATTATACCTTTTAGTGTGTGTGTATATATAGAGAGAGAGAGAGAGAATGAGAGAGACACATACATACATATGTAAATTTTTTTAATCCAAACGGCTCACCACTAAAACTTTGGAGTTCAAATTATAGTTATGCCTAAAAGTTAGATTCTGCTTCTATACATTTGCTTTCTTCTCAAGGTTAACAAATGTCCAGATAAAATTTAACCTAGATTTTGCCACAGTGTTCTTTACTGGATATTTGTTTCTTTATAACATTCATTAAAACCTCAATTATATGTTTTTAACTGGTCCCAATTTCTGTTATCCAAAACAAGATCATGCCCTTTGAACACAACACCCACTTACCTTAATTAGTACATCTTTATGTATGCCATCCTATCTTACCACATCAGTTTGTTTATTTGATCCTATAATCTAAAGAGAAGTAGGTAAACAAGGATTCTTTAGAGCCTCATTTTGCGTTGTGCAAATCTCAAAACTTTTATTGATTAGGTAATGTTTTAGAAAGCTAGATCATGTCATAGAATCAGACCATAAAAATTAATCTAAGAACTTTGGGTAATCTTGAACTACCTACCACTTTTAAGTACCTTTTCCTCCCTAAGTCAAAGTTGTAAGACTGGATATAAAACATTATTTTCTCTTTTTATTGAAGATATTTTTTGAATGCAGAATATAACGTTACTTGACTATGATAGGATGCTTTTTTAAAAATTTAAATTATCTCTGTGTATTTTTTTAATAGAGCAATAAATTATATTGATGAAGAATAATAAATCTCCTTTACTTTTCCTGTAGGCAGCCAGTGTTACCAGTTCTTGTGTATGCTTCCAGAGATATTCCATGCATGTATATAAGAGTATACAAAACACTGTTCTTCACTTGGTGGTGATTGTTTTTTAACTGAATAATGTATCTTGGGAATTATTCCATATTAGCATCTAGTTTTTTTTAATGGTTGTATAGTACTCCTTTGTATGAATGCACATAGTTTATACATAGTCACCATTAACAGATACTTAAGCTGTTTTTGGTGGTTCATAATTACAGACAATACTGCAGTAAATATATATAATTTTCTGTGTGACTATATCTGCAAACAGATTCATAAAAGTAGAATTGTGAAGTCAAAAAATACATACAGTTTTAATTTTGATAGACAATTTGGCATCTGTAGAGATTGCACTATCAATACATGTGTTTGTTTCCCTTTGCACTCACCAAATGATGCATAGACAGACATTTTGATGTTAATTAAGGATCATTATTTTTTAATCAAAAGTTCCCGTGAGCCCTTCATCCTTATACAAATACTTTTTTGTTTTGCCTCCAATTTTAATTTTTCCCCAACAAAAATTATTTACATGGTAATGTTTTTTACTGTTTTTGCCAAAAACTAGATGACCATTTCCTTGCATTTTCCAAGGTTTTCCTAAGTTTTAATGTCTGCAATAAAGTCAAATGTTGATAAATTATTATACAATTTGCAAATCAGCTCTCCAAAAGTTACACTTTTTAGTTCTTTCTAGGTTTTTGCTATTTGAAAACTATTTTAAACTTATGTTGAATTATTTCCTTAGGATAAATTCCTAAGACAGAAAGATACCACTATCTTTTGATTACCTTTTTATATGACGGTATTTCCTCATGTGTTTCCTACCTCAAGATGTTTATGGATAAGTGGGATCATGCCCAATTAAATTTGGGAAATATTTCATCTGCTGCTACTACCCAGGATTCACAGTGCATATTAAAGTCCGGCAGTAAAGAAACCTCCTTAACTTTAAGTAACAGCATTTTTCAAACATATTGCCACAAAAAAACTTGTTTTTCATATAACAGTAACAGCCCTTGAAAGGCACTTTGAGAAGTGATAAATGACAAAGTGACTGATATGTTGAGTTTTCAAATAGATTTCTTAAAACTGGAATTACTGAATTTTTTCTTATACTCCTGAATTTAATCATAATATTTCCTGATGTCCTGGAGAATTCCAAATGCTTATTTCCTTCTAACTAGAGATAATGATAGTTCCACCTTACCACATAGAAATATAGGAGACTGCCATTCAACAGGTATTTATAGAAAACTTAGTATGGCTTTATTAAAAGCAGGATATCACAATGCCACTGTGACTAAAGTTGAGGGTTGACTGAAATCAAGACTCAACTTCGTTTTATACACATAGTTATAGATTGTTGAAATGAGCATAAGTTAAATGAGGCTATAGAAATAAGGTGATGTCTTAGTCCATTCAGGCTGCTGTAACAAAATACCATAAACTGGTAGCTTATAAACAACAGAAATTTATTTTTCATAGTTCTGGGGGCTGGGAAGTCCAAGATCAAGGCGCCAGCAGAGTTGATATCTACTGAGGGCCTCCTTCCTGTTTCGTAGATGGCATGTTTTAGCTATGTCCTCACATGTTGGACAGGGCAAGTAAGCTTATTTTAGTTATGTCCTCACATGTTGGACAGGGCAAGTGAGCTCGCTGTGGCCTCTTTTGTAAGGGCACTGATCCCGTTCATGAGGGTTCCATCCTCATACCTTTTCACCTCCCAAAGGCCCCACCTCCTAATACCATCACTTTGAGGGGTAGGATTTAGATATATGAATTTGGAGAGGACAGACAGACATTCTGATCATAACAGGTGAGGATGGATCTAAAGCAAAAAAATCTTTCCAGACTTTATCTGTAAATCATAAGTAACCTCAATAAGAAAATCTTGACATCAGACATTAAGTAGCATATTCACTATTGTAGCATGAGGTTTAGGAGTTTGTTTTTGTTTCATTTTGGTTTGAAATGAATTCAGTATTAAAACAAAATATATAGTTGATTTTTACAAACAGACTTTGATTTTTCTGTAGGATTTTATACAACAATTTATCAAAATACCCTTGCCATTTCAAAGGACCATATAGTTTGTTTTTAGTGTTACAGATAACCTGACTATTCAGATTATTTCGTTCATCAGTATTTAAGACATTTGTAGCAGTGTAGTAGACAAAAACTAAAATAACAAGGTCCTTATTACTTTTACTTTTTAAAGTAGTATGTTTTCAACATAAAAAATGTCAGACAGTCCTGATGTATATAACATAAAAGTAAAGACTCTCTATCAATATATAGTTGGGATTACATTATACATTGTTTGGTAATAAGCTTTTTCCCCCCATTGAATGGTATTAATGAACATTTGTCCGTGTCAGTACATTTAGATAAACTTCATACTTTACACTTAATCCATGTGTGGGCATGCCATAACTTTTTTGAAAATCTGTCTTCTATTTAAGTTGTTTCTAAATTTTTTGTATTATAAATGATGCTGTGATAAACATCTTTTCGTATGTCTTTGTATGATTGTCTATTTCCTCAAGTAAATTCCTGGAAGTGGAATTGCTGAGTTGAAGGGTCTGCAAATTAAAATAGATCAGCACTCATGTTCCCTTAGAAATGTGTATATACAGGCTGAATACCCCTTATCCAGAAAGTTTGGGACCAGAAGTGTTTGAGATTTCAGATTTTTTCAGATTTTGGAATATTCGCATATACATAATATCTTGGGGTGGGACCCAAGTCTGAACACAGAATTCATTTATGTTTCATGTATATCTTATATACATAGGCTGAAGGTAATTTTATACAATATTTTTATTCAGTTTTTGTTCAGTACTTCTGTGGAATTTTCCACTTGTGGCATCGTGTCAGCACTCAAAAAGTTTCCAATTTGGGGACATTTTTGGGTTTCGGATTAGGGATGCTCAGCCTGTATTATTCTATTGTCTTCTGGCATCTGGTGTGACTAATCAGAAGTTCATCAGTCTAATTTGTTGTTCCCTTGTAAATTATGGCTCTTCTTCTCTCTGGTTGTTTTAAAGGTAGAATCTTTGTCTTTGGTTTTCTGCAGTTTCACTACAATGTATCTAGGTACAGATTTGTTTTTATTTTTCCTCTTCAGAACTGGGTAGGTGGTGGGGGAGGTGGATGGGTGGGTGGTAGATAAATAGGTGAAGATAGTCCCAATCTTAAATATTCTTATCTAGTTATCTCATAAATGCCCAAATTTTCATCAGTCCTATAAATCCAGTTGCTTTTTTTGTTTTTTAATCTGGAAACTATAGTTTCTTCTTGTGTTAAACAGTTAGCTTTGTATACTCTTACAGTCCTGGAAACATCTCCCATAATAAACCATGCTGAATACGAAGCATAGCTTGCAGTCTGAGTGAGCCATTAACTGATGCTTAGTACTCCCCACTGTCATGATGATTATTGAGAAGACAAAAACAAATTGTTTACATACTCTTTAAAAAGGAAAGAGTATAGCACCTTTCCAATATTTTTACTGTTATGTCCTGTGCTGTATATACTCTGCTACAATTTAGAATCCTTAAGGAATTAGTCCTCTTAGATCATTTTAGCTGGCAGAAGTATAGATGCCAAAACTTTGCATCTTATGCTGAAAATATTTTATAAACTATGATTTCTTTATTCTCTTTCTCAGGAGAGTGGTTATTTTGCATCTAACCATAGAAAATATGTCTCTATTTGTTATGAGAAATAATTTTCCAGAATAAATTTATAAGGTATTTATTGGTTTTCATTTTGAAATTAAGTAAATACCAGCTTGTTTGTTTCAGTAATATGTTTGGGTTGTCCTTACAAATTATTTACTGCTCCACAAAGGCTACATGTTAAAATATTAATAGTTATTTTGCCTTCATTCTTAAAGTTTACTTTTTTTATATATAGAATGTGGGTTGACAGTTTGGTTTTTTCTCTTTCAACACTTAAATTACGTCATTTCACTATCTTCTGGCCTCCGTTTCTGATGAGAAGTCAGCGTTCCTTCGACTTACTGTCGTTCTTGATATGTAATGTGCCATTTCTTTGGATGTTTTCAAGATTTTCTTTTTCTTTGGTTTACAGCAGTTTTACTGTGTTGTGCCTATGTGTGTTCATCTTGGTTTTCCTATTTGGGGTTTGCTCATCTTCTTAAGTCTATAAATTTCTATCTTTCACTGACTTGGGGAAATTTTAGCCACTATTTCTTCAAATATTTTTTTCTACCTCATTCTTTCTCCCTTTCCTTCTAGATCTCCAATTACAAGCATGTTACCACTCTTGATACTTTGCCACAGTTCCCGGAACTTTTGCTCTTTTTTTTCCCCTCAGTCATTTTTCTCTCCATCCTTCAGATTGGATAATTTCTATTGCTTTGTCGTCAAGTTCACTGACACTTCTATCATTTCCATTCTGTGGTTAAGTCCATCCAGTGTATTTTTTAATTTCAGATATTTTATTATTCAGTTCCTAAATTTCCTTTTGGTTCTTTTTTTATAGTTTGTTTCTTTGCTGAGAGGTCTAAGCATATTTGCTCTGAAATCTTTGAGCATAGTTAAAATAACTGCTTTAAAATACTCATGTGCCAGTTATAGCAGCTGGATCATCTTGGGCTTAGTCTCCATTGGTTGCCTTTTCTCTTGGGTGTGGGTCAGTTTTTCCTGTTTCTTATGTGTAATAATTTTGGATTGTATTCAGGACATTACAAATGATAACATAGAGACTCTGGATTCTGTTATGTTCCTCCAATGAATATTGATGTTTGGTTTATTTGTTTTAGTGGGCAGATAACTAAACTCAGAGTACAAACTGAATTCTCAGTTCAGTTATTTTAACCTTAGCCTGGCTGCCTGGAATCTGTCTCACGTATGTGTAGTCTGGAGATCAGAGATACAGAGCTTATACACAGAATTTGGGGCTTCGTCTTTGTGGTTCTCTCCTTCCTGTGATTTACTCACTAAGTTTTTAGCTGTTGTCGTCATGAAAAAGTTTGTCCTTTGATTCATCAAGCAAGTAAGACTGCAGGTTTTCTATCTGGGTTTTAGCTACCCAAACTAACTGGGGCCTGCTCTCTGTGTAAAAGCCATTAAAAAATAGAAGGTCACACTTCCTGTTTCCTTCTTCCCAGTGCTGACTCCCTTGTGCCACCTCGCTCATTTGTTTCTGCCTTCAAGTAGTTTTTTGTGCTTTTCTGGTGTTTATAATTGTTATTTTTGAAAGAGTTGGTCCAGTAGGAGGTAACATTACAGGAAGTAGAAGCCATAAAATAAAATTGTACATTTGAAGAGTGTCTCATTTGTGTACTTGGTGGTCTTTATTAGAAAACCAAGCAAGTGTGGTAAGAGATTTCAGTATATGTTTTAATAATGGAATATATTGAAATTTGTTTTCATGATTCATCCTCCTTTAAATAATAAAGGTCTCACTCAATTAGACTGAGTATTTATTTGCCTGTCCCTCAAATTTTGTATAAATTATTTTTTTCCAAATCTAGACTTGAAATATGTTTTGGAAATAAGATAATATGAAGAAACCTTATAGTAAAACTTTGATTTTATCCAACAAATGTCACATCCTCTGTGAGTCAGGGATAATCTAGATCCTGGGGATAGAGCCTTGAACTTTAAAGTCCTTGATCCTGTGGAGCTAATGTTTTTGGGATAGACAGATAATGAATAAATATATCTCAGGTATTGATAAATGCTACCAAGAAAAAGCAGTACGAGGATGTGAGGGTGGGGGAGGGCAGGGTGTGGTGTTATTTTAGACAGAGAGATTGGTCAGGGAAGCTGTCTCTTGAAGAAGTGACATTTGATGAAAGATCTTAATGAAGTAAGAGAGGGAGCCAGGCGAGTATCTGAGGGAAAACTGTTCCGAGCAAAAGGAGTAAAAAGTCCAAAAGCCTTAAGAGAAGAACACGATTGGCTTCTTTGAGAAATCACCAGAAGTCCAGTTGGAACTGAGGGAATAGGAGAGGGACAGGAGATGAAGTTAGAGGGTTGGGAGATAGTCAGCAGCCTTGTGATGTTGGATTTTGAGCAGAGAGTGATAACTCATCTACTTTTCATAAAGATCACTCTGCTCAAAAGACTGGGGGTGAGGTTGGAGGGGGAGGTGTTGGAGCAAAGTATGAAGGCAGGAGGAGACCAGTTAGGAGACCTTTGCAGTTGCAGTCTAGGTGAATTAGATGGTGGCTTGGACAAGAGCCATAACAGGTGGAGAGGAGTGGTCAGATTCAGAATACTTTTTGTAAAGAAGCCAGCAAGTCTTGATGGTATAAATGGAAGATGAGAGAAAGACCACCTGGATGCATGATGGTACCATTTACTGAAATGGAAAAGACTGGGAAAAGGTTGGTTTGGATTGGGGGGGGGAATAAGAATTCAATTGTGTACATATTAAGTTTGAAATAAGTTGATATCCAAAAGGAGGTATCAGACAGGCAGTTGGATATATTAGTCTGGAACTCAAGGCAGAGATGATAATTTGCCAAGCCTCAGCATATAGATGCTATTTATTTAATTTATTTTAATCTGTTTTATTGTGAGTTGATATAGATGCTGTTTAAAGCAGTGAATTTGAATGAAATTACCTTGAAGAGGAATGTAGGTATAGTTGGAAAGAAACCCTAGCACCACTAGCCACCAATATTTAGATGTCCAGAAAAGGAAAAGGATCCAACAGAGAAAACTGAGAAGAAGCTGCCAGTAGGTAGGAGGAAAACCAGAAGGATATAAATCTCAGGAGCCAAGTGAAGTAATTGTTTAAAGGATGGAGGAGTGGTTGACTGGGTCATAAGCTGCAGAGAAGTCTAGTAAGATGAGAACTGAGAACTCACCATTTGATTTCATGACCTGAAGGTCTGTGGCTGCTCTGATAAGTGTGGTTTCGGTGGAGAAAAACTATGAAAGCCTGATTGGGGTGGTTTTAAAAGAAATTAGGAGGAAGGAAATGAAGACACTTAAGTATAAATGACCTCTCCAGGAGTTTTAGCCGAAAATGGGGGAGGAGCAGAGAAATGGGCTGATAATTGAAAAGCAATCAAGAAAGGTTTTCTTAAGATGAGCAGTTCTGTAGCATGTTTGTCACCCCTTAAATTATTTTAAAATATCATTTACTAATTTTCAGTCCTTCTCTTTTCTCCTGCAACCCATTTGTAGAAACACTACTTTGAGTCTAAAATGTGTGTATGTTTTACATATAAATACTTTGGGGAAATTTATAATGCAAATAACTTAGTTTGGCAGTGATTTTATCTATGAGATATAACTAAGCTAAAGTCACACAAAAGAATTAAGTAAAATTTAATCAAGTGATGATAAAAAGCTAAAAGGCTTATTATGCATATCTAAGTGAGCATTTATTCTATTGAGGACTCAGGAGTTCTATCATAGCTAAATCTATTCAAAACTATTTTAACATCTATTATGTTGAAGACTTTATAAAGTGCTAGATACACAATAATAAACAAAGGACACCTAATTCCTACATTCATAGAATTTACAGATTTGTATTTTTTTAAGCATATGTTAATGAGGTTAAAAGAGAAATACTACAAATAAGAAATTAGTTTTAAAGATATTGTTTTCTTGTTAAATTTGTCCTAAAATGAAATGTATTTTAATTATTAATCAAATAGCATGATTTTAAATATTTAAATATTTTATTTAGGTTTAATATACTTATATCCTATTTATATCCCAAAGAGGTTTTCAGGATTAAACATGGTTTACATTAGGAACATTAGGAATAAAAGTAAAGTAAGTAGTTTTCAACTTTGGCCACACATTATAATCACCTGGGGAACTTATAAAACTCCACATGCCCAGGCCACTCGCTCCCCAACCAATTAAATCAGAACCTCTAGTATTGGGGCCCCGATATTAGTATTGGTTAAATAATGATTTAATAGAAGCAGAGGGAATAAAATGGTACTAAGCTCCTGAGAATGAATTGATCGTACATTTAAGGATTAAGTATGTCTGAAAGATAAAGCAAAATATCAAATGAATTGGGTTTTAGAGCATTAAGTTTCAGACAAAGCATGCAAACTCATTTGTAGAACCAAATTTTTTCAGTCTCCAAACTTTAAAATTTTTAAGTAAAGCAAATAAGACTACTCACCTCAGGCTGTCCTCTAATCATTAAGGAAAAAAAAAATTAGTGAAGTTATTCATTCTCCTCTTTTAAAAGAATGAGGGAAAACAGCCTTGACAGTAATTTCTTACTTGAATGCCTTTTGGCTCAGCCATTATAGAGCATACAAATATGTAGGAATTAGATAATATAAAGTTTACCAGAAGAAGTTATGCTGAAAATACAGTATAACTATATGAAAAGCTTTTTAGGTCTAAATAATATTTATTTTTATAGTTTATATTAAATGATAAGTGCTAAAGCACATACCCTTCTGTACTGAAACTTTAAATCCACAACAATATTCATTCTGTAATCAGTTCTCATTAAAATTTTTTTTCTTTCTTTCACAGAAAATGCTTGGACAGAAGAGATGAGTACTATTTCCACTAAGGCCTAGAATTGCCTGCTGTACAAATAGTCCTGATCAGGCAATATACGAATGGCCCAAGGAAGCCACCAAATTGATTTTCAGGTTTTACATGACCTGCGACAAAAATTCCCTGAAGTACCTGAAGTTGTTGTATCCAGGTGCATGTTACAGGTCAGTGTTCAATGATTTCTCAATTTATTAATACAAACCTGGTTTTTTTTTTTTAAAACATTGGAAGAAAACTCTTTTAAATTATCTTCTTGTTGGCATTAGTGTGCTTTGATGAAAAGAGATGAACTTTGGTGTCTGATAGTCCTGTGGCCTTTGGCAAGATGGAGTTCTCTCTACCCCATCTTTAACATGAATAATAACTACCTTATAGAGTAGATGTGAGGGTTAAATGAGATCTGAATGTAAAGCACTGATATATGGTCCATATACTTACTAGATATGAGCTTTCTTCACTTTTCCCCCTCCTATTTTGCTAGGAGAACTAATTCCAGATCTTCGTATGAAAGTGAGAAAAATCATTAAATTAAGGAGTCAGGAAACTTGGGCTCTAATCCTAAATGGACACCCCAAGCATATTTGGCAAGTAATACGCCCTCTTTGTATTTTGGTTTTCTTATCTATAGAATGAAGGCGTTTGACTAGATAATGCCTAAGGTACCAATTCTAAAGAAAAAGTCTGTTTTTATATTGTATATTTTAATCTGTAAGTTTTCCAATTAATATCACTAACCCTCTAATTTTTACATTGTTCTTAGTATACACAATTTTAGACATCCATAATTCTAAATATTTACTGATAGTTGTGCCTTGACATTTTATTAAACTGGAAATCTTTCTATCAAACTATTTGGGGCTCAGTCAGACATATTTACTCTTGAAAAATGATTTTTTTTTTTAGACCAGTCAAGCGTAGTAGTGAGAAGGGGGGAAAGTAGTAGAGCAAGGAGTTCAATTTGTAACTGACTGTGAACAAATCTAGTGAAAGAACTTAGTACCTTTGGACCAGCTGAAAAATGATTTTTAAAGTTTGAAATTGTGTGAAATTATTATCAAATCTATACTTGGTATCAAGTGACTTCATGTTGTTCACACCCTTATCACCTTTTATCTAACTTTTTAATTGGTCTACCTGCCTTTAGCCTAACCCAGTTTTGATCTCTCCAGTCTATCCTCTTACTTCCGCCAGAGTGCAGAGTTCATATATTTACATACATAAAACCTCTTTTTTTTTTTTTTTTGAGACAAGGTCTCTTTGGCACTGGCTAGAGTACAGTGACATCATCGTAGCTCACTGCAACCTCAAACTCCTGGGCTCAAGCAGTCCTCCTGCCTCAGCCTCCCAAGTAGCTGGGATAGGCACATGCTACCACACCCAGCTAATTTTTCTATTTGTTATAGAGAGGGGATCTGGCTCTTGCTCAGGCTGGTCTCGAACTCCTGGCCTCAAGCGATCTTCCTGCCTCGACCTCCCAAAGTGCGGAGATTACAGGTGTGAGCCACCATGCCTGGCCAAAACCTCTTGATTGTTCTCCATACCCTCCAGAATGAGGCTCATATATCTTGCCCAGGGTGTACAAAGCCTGTGATCTGGAATCCTGGCTTTTTCTACAGCCTGATCTCTTGTCCAGTCCTTCCTCCTAACACCTTCTACTGTAGTCATCCTGAGCTGCATGGAATTCTCCAAACTTGCCTGACTCTTCCTGTAGTATAATGGTTAAGAGCGTATGTTTTGGTGATAAACAGACTTGAGTTCAAGTTTTGACAGTTGGTGGCAGTAATTTAATTAACCCCTCTGACCCTCATTTTCTGACCTTCATTTCCTCAATTGTACAATAAGAATTTCAAAAATTCACAGAATGCAGATAAAGCAACTAGTAGGATACCTGATTCATAATGAGTATTCAATAAATGTTAGTAGCCAATACTAATAGGAATAATAATAGTAGAAGGCCCATAATAAATATTTTGTAAATGAGTCAGTAATTTACATTTGTCAGTATAGAATGAGAAAGGAAAAAAAGAAAGAGGAAAAAATGTAATAAGGATGTAGTCAGAAGTTAAAGCAAGTGTGGGGAAGGAGCAGAAATAGTGAGGAAAAATTAGTCTTCCCCCTAGAACACAAGTACCTCTTCCTGACTTTTCAAATAAAATAGAATTTTGTGGTAAAACTATGCTGAGAATGTTCAGTGAGTTATTGAAAAGCTAATAGGAAAATACTATAGGTTCTTCGATAAAATTCTGTAGACTTCATATTGGAAAGAACTGTCTAGAACACGTCCCTGTAGCACAGCTACAGAGATTTTGAAATACCCCAACTGGGAGTGAAAAATAGAGTGTTTTGTAGAATTACTTTAAGTATTTTCAAAAGAATAAAGAGCTCTAGTATACTCTTACAGTATGATCTTCAGGATGTGTTAAGAAAACAAGATGCAGAGCGGGGTATATAGATGGAGCAGGGCAAATAAATATATACACATATTTATGTTTGCCCCTGTTTGCATAAAGTACTGGAAGAGTGAGAAACGAAATTAACAAAAGATGGTTACCCATAGTAGGCAAGAGGGAATAGGCCTGTTGGGGACAGAGTTAGGATTGAGACTTCTCAATATGTATCTTTTTTATTGTTTTGATCTATGTAAATGAATTATCTATGTAAAAATAAAATAATTAAGCATGTTTTCAACTTTACCCAAAAATAGAAAATAGGTGATTTTGAATTTCCTTTGCACATCCGGTAATATCATCCTCACTATATTACTCTGATTTTGCACAAAAACTCCTCTACACTCAACATGCTTCCCAACACCTAGTGATGACTCAAATGAAATCTGTTTTGCTAGCAAATTACCCATGAAACAGACCACACTTTTTAAAAGTGAGTTAATAATCATTCTGGGCATCCAGGTAATGTACTTTCTTAGCTGATGAGAAATGTGACAAGAAAGAAAGGGGGAGGACTTCTCTGGGGATACAAGCAAATTTCCCCAAATTTAGGGAGATGTTTTTAAACTATAAAGGCAAATTAAGCTGCTTCTAAAGCCTCTGTTTTAGGAGCTGCTCCCCCTTTCTCAGTTGGGTGGGCTTTTGTTCTTTCTCATGGGAGATCCTCACTATAGTATATTGGCTTATAATTTTTTAAGAAATCAGTAGTTAAAGGATCATGCCATGCTGCCACTCTGTACATGTTCTTCTTAAACGTCTTGCTTCTTAGCAGAACATAAGTATCTATCCTCTGTTGTTCTCTTCTTGACTTTATTTGCACATACCCTTTTTTTTGGAATTACATTGTTTCCTTGTGGTGTGGATTCTCTCAGATAGCTATATTGCCAACATCTGTAATTTGTATCTTTAAAATTTGTTTTTATATTTGGTAATTAAATCTTAAAACTTAAGACAGTGAAAATATTGCATAGTTGGCACTTTGATTTTTTTCTTTTTTAACTGAATTTTTCACTATTTTTAAATTTTCTTCATGTGATGATTGAATCTATAGATTTAAAATTGCTATTTCTTTTCTAAATAATGCATTAGGTATTATTCTTTCAGTATATGTAAGACTTCGTATTGAAGTGCCATCTCCTTAGTTGAAGTCTTTCAGATGACCTTCACCCGTAGTTCTTTCCCACCTTTCTATTGTA
The DNA here is from genome assembly GCA_023783475.1 of Daubentonia madagascariensis. Classification (NCBI taxonomy): domain Eukaryota; kingdom Metazoa; phylum Chordata; class Mammalia; order Primates; family Daubentoniidae; genus Daubentonia; species Daubentonia madagascariensis. The sequence continues at coordinate 17,763,881 of JAKFHU010001815.1, read as the reverse complement.
ACAGCTACCATCCTGCATTATATTTGTGTTCACATTAATCTTCTCTGCTAGACTTTGAGATTCTTCATATCAGCAGTCATATTCCTTTCTACTTGCCTAATGGATGCTCAGTAAATGTTGGTTGAAGGAGTGAATGAACCAGAGTTTGAGAAGGGTAGTTATGGGGTGGGGTATATTTTGATACTATCTGTAATTTATTTGTGCAAGAGTTTGGGGAAAAAGTGAAAAAGGAACTGGAAATAAAGATTCAGACTTTTTTGTAGCTTTGAAGAGAATGCAGATCTGAGGCTATATACAAAACAATGATTCTCTTGGCCTTTTAAAAACTCCTATCCCATCCCTTTTGATACACTTAAAGGGAATCCTCTACAGTTTCCCACTAAAAGTAACCAGGGCTTCTTTGAGAAATGGCTGATTCCAGGTCTGGAGTAAGAAATGTACAAGATGCGCTGGGACATCTTGCCATATCAGAAAGCAAAGAAGCTATGAAAAACTACTGGATTCATTTCATATGTACCCAGGAGCCAACTTGAAGCTGTTCTCTCCAGCCTAAAGATAGGATATAATGACCACAATTGATTGACACACATCAAAATATTAAAGATACAAAAGTTTATAATGATACTAAAAATAAATCATAGTCACCTTTGGAGATTGCTAGGGCACCGACTTATTCTAAAAACTGATAAAGAGAAAGAATTTCTTTATCCTGCCTCTTTTGTGCAAAAAGTAACCAAATAGTTGAAGAGAGCAGGTCTTCGAGGAAGAATTGTTGCTAAGAAACAGAGATGAAATCTTATAATTGGGATATCCCCAATATTACTATTTGCAACCCCTAATGAAATAATGTTTCTAAACAGTGAGCATCAATAGCTGCTAAAAATCATTATTTTGATCAAGATGACATCTGACTTCACCAGTCAGCTTTAAAAATCACAAAAAGACAGTTATACATTATTAAGTCTCCTTGTGTGATGTGATAATAGACTCTGTGAAGGGTCTTACCAAAAATCATACATGAACTTGATCACACCCTTAAATATAATTACTAGCTTACAACGAAATACAAGGGATGTTAACACCACAGGGTGCAATCCAGAATGTGGGAAATTTTACTGGACAAGTATCGAGTTTTCTCAACAAAAAAATGGCTAGACAAATTTTTAAAGGAGGGAAGTGTTAATTATTAGAAGAAACCTAAGAGGCATATCAACCAAATGAAATATGTGGACCTTATTTAGATCCTGATTTAAATTAAGTGTAAAAAGACATTTTTATGAGACAGGGAAATTTAACACTATTTGGATATTAGGTGATATTAAGAATTATTGATTATTTTAAGGTATGATAATGGCATTGTGGTTATGATTTTTTTAAGTCCCTGTTTTTTAGAGGTATATATTGAAATATTTACAGCTAAAACAAGATGATGTCTTAGACTTTACCTAATTTGGTGGAGGGAGAAGCTGAGGCATACACATTGGATGAAAAAAGATTTGTCATGTTGGTAAAGATAAATGATGAGTATGTGGGAGTTTATCATATTTCCTCTCTACTTTTGTATATGTTTAAAATTTTCTAAAATAAGAAGTCTAATAAAAAGTACATTTCATTTTGTCCTATTATAACCTTATAAAACCCCTATAAATTCTTCTGTGTTTTGCTGATAAGAAAGTGATGTCTGTAGTCCCATCTACCAGGAAGGCTGAGGCAAGAGGATCACTTGAGTCCAGAGTTCAAGGCTTCAGTGAGCTATGATTGTGCCACTGCACACCAGCCTGGGTGTGAGAAAGGGCACATAAATTATGGCATTGCTGGGACTAGAATATTGCTGTTTAATATGAACATATTAAATAATCAGGTTATAAAGGATTTAAAGGGATTTTTGAGAGCTAAAGAGAATTAAAGAGGAAGACTTTTTAAATATGAGTATCAAGTTTTTACAAAGGAATTGTGGAATTAGATTTGGTAGGAAACATACATTTTAATTTAAAAATGATAGAAGGGGGGAAGGTGAAAGGAAGACATGATCTCTGAGCTTTGGCTTAGAAGGGAAAAGAATTTACTTGGAATGGCAATAAAAGTAGCTTAAGGCAAAAAGCACCAATTAGGTTTGGCAAAAGGTACAGTCTAACTATAATAAAGAGTAATCAGTCAATAAAGATTGTGCCCAATTTTTTAATTTTATTTGAAAAACTAGTATGTATCAATTCAGAGTAGTAAGTAAGTTAAAAGACCAGCCTGGGCAACATAACAAGATCCCGTCTCTAAAAAAATGTTTAAAAAATATTAGCCAGGCATGGTAGCGTGCCTGTGGTCCCAGCTACAGGCTGGAAAGATCACTTGAGCCCAGGAGTTTAAGGCTGCAGTAAGGCTATGATAGCACCACTCCACTGCAGCCTGGGTGACAGAGCAAGACCCTGTCTCTTTAAAAAAAAAAAAAAAAAATTATGATTTGTCTCCCTAGCTGAGCGAGCTGCAAGCTCTTTTAGGGAAAAGGTTGGGTTTTATATGTCATTGAGTCTTCCACAAGCTCAAACACAGTCCTGTGCATATGGTAGGTGTTCAGTAAATATTTTTATAGATGATTTATGACTAATGGTTAGTTTATTTTGAGAATTCTTTAAAAACAACCTGATTTTTTTTTTTAACTTCTCTGGAGTAGATTTTTATGGTGCTGTCTAAAGGCAGGGATGTGTATCAACTAAGTTTATGTAATAAAGGCAGAAATATGAACTCATTTCCTCTGGAGGCTACCTTGAGCTTATATGTCATATATAGATATATATTTTACACACATTAAGAGGAAGCATGTGAGGAATTGAGATGACTATGGTATGAATTTTAGAACTTTTTAAATTTAAATACTACAAATATTTACAAATATTAGTAAAAGAATTTACATGATACTTGAATGTGCAAGCATTGGTAGAATATTTTTCATTTAACTATTTAAAAAGTGTTTAATTATACAGTATTATATACTTAAGTTGAATGATTATATTTTGTTCACCTTTAAAATTGCACTTTTAATTAGGTTATAATTCTACTTATTTATTTGAACCCGTTTTACTCCTTTTATCCATTTTTGCTGCTAAAACAGAACAATGACTTGATTCACTTTTAGCTATTGCTAGTCAGAGAGCTTTTCCATTACACTAGTAGTAAGGATTTTTAATTCAACCATTTGCATAAAAATAGTTCTCAAATTAAAAGGTTAAAATGTATCTGTTATATTAACCAATCACTTGTTAATCGTGTAATATTTTTGTAGTGATGAAAATATAAGCATTAGCTTCTGGTTGTTAATATCAAGCTGTTTTTATTTTGTTTCATAGAATAATAATAACCTGGATGCCTGCTGTGCTGTTCTCTCTCAGGAGAGTACAAGGTATCTTTATGGAGAAGGAGACTTGAATTTTTCAGATGATTCTGGAATTTCTGGTCTACGCAATCACATGACTTCTCTCAACTTGGACTTGCAGTCACAGAACGTTTACCACCATGGAAGAGAAGGGAGTAGAATGAATGGAAGTAGGACTGGAACGCACAGCGTTAGTGATGGACAGCTTCCCGGTGGTCAGTCCAGTAATGAACTATTTCAGCACGAGCCACAGACAGCACCAGCTCAAGTTCCTCAAGGCTTTAATGTTTTTGGAATGTCCAGTAGTTCTGGTGCTTCAAATTCAACACCACATCTTGGATTTCACTTAGGCAGCAAAGGAACATCTAACCTTTCTCAACAAACTCCCAGATTTAATCCTATTATGGTAACTTTAGCCCCAAATATCCAGACTGGTCGTAATACTCCTACATCTTTGCACATACATGGTGTACCTCCACCTGTACTAAACAGTCCACAGGGAAATTCTATCTATATTAGGCCTTATATTACAACTCCTAGTGGTACAGCTCGACAGACACAACAGCATTCTGGCTGGGTATCTCAGTTTAATCCCATGAATCCTCAGCAAGTCTATCAACCCTCACAGCCTGGTCCCTGGACTACTTATCCTGCATCTAATCCTCTGTCACATACCTCATCCCAACAGGCAAATCAGCAAGGCCACCAGACCTCTCACGTCTACATGCCCATCAGTTCACCTACTACTCCACAACCACCAACAGTTCATTCATCTGGTAGCTCACAGTCTTCTGCCCACAGCCAATATAACATTCAGAATATTTCAACAGGACCTCGAAAAAACCAGATTGAAATCAAACTTGAACCCCCACAAAGAAACAATTCTTCAAAATTGCGTTCTTCTGGACCTCGAACCTCCAGCAGTTCCTCTTCTGTCAACAGCCAGACCTTAAATAGAAATCAACCCACTGTTTACATAGCTGCCAGTCCCCCAAATACTGATGAGCTGATGTCCCGTAGTCAACCTAAGGTCTATATTTCAGCTAATGCCACCACAGGAGATGAACAGGTCATGCGGAATCAGCCCACACTCTTCATATCCACAAACTCTGGAGCATCTGCTGCCTCCAGGAATATGTCTGGGCAAGTGAGCATGGGTCCTGCCTTTATTCATCACCACCCTCCCAAAAGTCGAGCAATAGGCAATAACTGTGCAACGTCTCCTCGAGTGGTAGTCACTCAACCCAATACAAAGTACACTTTCAAAATTACAGTTTCTCCCAATAAACCCCCTGCAGTTTCACCAGGGGTGGTGTCCCCTACCTTTGAACTTACAAATCTTCTAAACCATCCTGATCATTATGTAGAAACAGAGAATATTCAGCACCTCACGGACCCTACTTTAGCACATGTGGATAGGATAAGTGAAGCACGGAAATTGAGTATGGGATCTGATGACGCTGCCTACACACAAGGTAATATTAATACTAAAGGTATTAGTATTAATACTAAAGGTTGGATTATTTTCCATGCTGGACATATGGGTGTACATTTCATTTCATAGCAGAAATGGGCATCAACATTATTATTTCATCTTTTAAATGTTGCCCCAAATGTTATCTTAACATTTGAGCATATTTATATAAATTTTAATTTTAATTTTATTATCATAAAACCTGAAGTTTGAATGGGTGAGTTATCTGCTCTTCAGAATAATCAACTGGTTTGTTTGTTAATGTTTATAACACTTTTTTTTTCAGTTAATCTTGTACCTGTGGTAATACTGGCTTTCCCTTTACAATTTCTACAAATAAAAATTCATGAATATAAATTTTAACAAGCAACTAGTTGACTCTTGACTAATATGATAAATCTGCCTTCTTTGACCAGATATTTGAAGAATAAAGAATTCTCTTCATTTTTCTAATATAATGTTTTCATTTTATTTTATATCAAAGTCTAAATTGCTGCATGAGTTCTAGAATAATTTACCTCTAAGAGAAATTTAAATCTTGTTCCTGATACATGTCTCTTTCAACTTGAACCTCCCTTAAATGTTGGTTAATACAACATTTCTTTTTATTTGGAATTATAGATAAGAACATTAATTTTTAATCTATCTTGATTGATTATCCTTTTTGAAATAGACTAGTTGATACTGGTGTAATACTAAGTTATATCTGTATTAATTCAAGTAGAGACAATTTCTGTCATATGTTTTACCTGACCCCTTAAGTTACTTAATTTTTAGTAGGAAACATTAAATTTATTCAGATAAGAAGGTGAAGGTTAAGTGTTTGTTTTCTTGAATGTTGTTGTAAATTTGTAGATTAACTGAGTCTTTTAGAGCAGCAGTCCCCAACCTTTCTGGCACCAGGAACCAGTTTCATGGAAGACAGTTTTTCCATGGACCAGGGGGTGGGGTGGGGTGGGGAGGGGTAGCTCTGCGGCCTGGAGGTTGGGGACCGCAGTTGTAGAGTAAGGACATATCTTAGTTATCTTCGTACCTGTAATGAATTGTCCCGTGTCCAGCTATAGGTTGGAAAATACTGTATAACATCACCCTCATGCAGTGTGCAGCCCCCTGCTATCACTAGTACCACTTGTCTTTTTTACAATTTCTAATACAGTGACTTAACCACAGGATTTCTTAGAGTGGCCTGATTGTTTGGGCTTATTTTATGTTTTAAACCGTTATACACTAGTGATTCGCAGTCCAAGCTGGGCTGTGGTGCTTTCAACTGTGGTGCTTTCAAATTCCATAATCACCTATGCAGCTTTCAAAAAATAAAGTGCCCAGGGCTCGGCCCAAACTTGCTCAATTAGACTCTCTGAATGGTGAAGCCTAGGTGCACGTATGCGTGGTGTGTGCTTTAGAGGTTCATGGTGATTTCGGTTGCCCTAGAAATTGTGTTAATACTTTTATTTTCCACATATCTGTGACTAACTGCAACCACTTTTGTTTAGTTTCAGCAATGAATAAATTTTAATACACTGTTTTTTCCACTGATACTTAATTTCTCTTCTTCCCCCAAAATCATCTTTCTTCTCCTCCTCTCCTTCTGTTAAAACAGCAGGCTTCAGGCTGAGCGCAGTGGCTCACACCTGTAATCCTAGCACTTTGGGAGACCGAGACAGGAGGATTGCTTGAGGCCAGGAGTTCGAGACCAGCCTGACCAAGAGCAAGACCCTGTCTCTACAAAAAATAGAAAAATTAGCTGGATGTGGCAGCATGCACTTGTAGTCCCAGCTACTTGGTGGCAGGCTGAGGCAGGAGAATCGCTTGAGCCCAGGAGTTTGAGTTTGCAGTGTGCTCTGTTGACACTACTGCACTCCAGCCTGGTTGACAGAGGCAGACTCTGTCTCAAAAAAAAAACAACAGGTTTCCTATGTTTAGATAGTTGCTGATTCTTAAATGGAGAGCAAATTTTTTTGGTTTTTATTTTTCCCTTATAATTTGATAAGGGAAATTTTCAAGTAAAGTAGACATTCACATTTAACTAGATATTACAAATTATATTAACAGAGTTATTCATATTTATCTGGAATTTGAAAAGGAAGTGTTACTTAAACTTGCTATATCCAATTTCCCTCCTCCTATTCTCTCTTGAATCTACCACACTCAGTTTTCCCACTGTAGTCAACCAGAACTGCTCTTGTCAAGGTCACCAGTGATAGCGTTCTTACCACAAACAGTGCAGCCCTCATTTTCCTTGATCTGTGTATCATCAGCCCTCTGTCTGTGAAACGCTGTTCATTGGGCGTCTAGTATACTACTATGGGACTCCTGCTGCTTTCATTCTTTGCTGGTTCTCCTTCGTCTCTCTGACCTCTCACCTCTTTTTCTTCTACCTGTTTGTTCCCACTGAATTCAAAGCCTCACAGCTCAGTTTTTGAACCTCTTCTCTCTTCTGACCTCATTCAGCCTCTTGACTTTAAATGACACATATGCTCATGACTCCCAAATCTGTAGAATTTGTAACTCAAACCACCTGGACTTCTTCCCTGAATTTCAAGCCAGTTTATTTAACTACCTACTTACCATCTCCACTAGGGTGTTTAATAGGCATCTCAAACTTACTATGTCTAAAACAGCTTCTGACAACTTACTCTTCCCCCAGCTTACTCTTCCTGTGGTCAGTCTTCCCATATCAATTACTGGCAATTTAACTTTTTTTAGTGATTAGGCCACTAATCATTGGAAACATACTTGACTCCTTTCATTCACATTTCACATCTAGTTTGACAACAAATCCTGTCAACTCTGACCTTCAAAGCATATCAAGAAAGTCACTTCTTATCATCCCCATTGCCACAGCACTCTGGTCTGAGCCACCATCATCTTTCAAATGCATTCCTGCGGTGGCCTGCCCTTGCCTTCTTGTGGTCTCTCAGCATCCAGAGAGATCCTGTTAAAAACATGCATCAAATCATATCACTCCTCTGCACATGACGGACATCTGTTTCATTCCCAGTAAAAGCTATGAAGCTTTACATGATCAGCTGCCCCTCCCTGCTTCTCCTTTTCCTTTTGCTCACCACCTGCTCACTCTGTTCCAGCCCTACTGGCCTTACTCTTCCTTAAACATAGAAGGCAAACCTTAGGGCCTTTGTACTTGCTATTCCCACTGTCTGAATTCTTTTCTCCCAGAAATCCCCAGTAGCTCCCTCATGTGCTTCAGGTCTTCACTCACAGTCACCTTTTCAATGAAACATCCTGGGTCTCCCTATCTAAATCCACCCCCACCCCCGCCCCCGCCTTCCAGCATTTCCTGTCTCTTCATCCCTGCTTATATTTGCTTAATGGGGAACAAATGGGTAATCTAATATTACAATATATAATAACTAATATTTGCAGAAAGTTTACTATGTTTTAGGCACTGTTCTGAATGCTCATTTATTTCCCACAACAAATCAGAAAGTAGGCACTAGTATTATTTCTACTTACAAGTTAAGTAACTTGTAAAAGGACAAGTGGCAGAGTCAGGATTCTAACTAGGAATTTGACAACAGAGCCCACAGTTTTAACCACTGCAATATGTCTTTCTTTCCAGGTTTTCAAGATAAACCCTTTGGAAAGACATCTTGTAGCTTCATAGAGCCCGTGGCACACCACTGTGGGGCCACATGTGCCTCAATTTAAGAAGCATGGAGCTAAAAGATTATTCAATAAAAAACAAAACAAGAAGAGGCAACTGTAGTGAAAGAAATCACCATAAACAGATAACAATTAGAAATAACTTGAAACTATAAAGTAGTACCCTGGGTAGGTTTAGAGGGCACCTTCTGAAAACACCTGAAAGTAAAAGAAATTCCTGATGAGTGAAGGTTCTGGTTTAAGAGCCACCAAAAAAGCAGGTTTCCCCAGAATCTGCCACTGAAATTGTTCCTCTTCGCCAGTAGCCTTCAGACTCAGACAGGTGTAACAACCTCAATCACTTTTTTTTTTAAGAGACAATGTCTCGCTCTGTTGCCCAGGCTGGAGTGCAGTGGTGCAATCATAATTCACTGCAGCCTTGAACTCCTGGGCTCAAGCCATCTTCCTGCCTCAGCCTCCCGAGTAGCTGAGACTACAGGTGCACACCGCACACCCGACAAGGTCTCACTACATTGCCTAAGCTGATCTCAAACTCCTGGCCTCAAGTGATCCTCCCACCGCAGCCTCCCAAAGCACTGAGATTACAGGTGTGAGCCCTGGTGCTCAGCTCTAGATCACCTTCTTTAAACATATCTGCATACATACAGGAGTTCATTAACATTCGTATGACTGTGAGCCCTCAAGTTTTCTTTGTGTGTGTACACTATATTGGAGTGAGTGCTAGTCTGCAGCCCTTCATCCCCTTGTTTCCTTCTGGATACTGTGGAACTGGTGTTGACCGAGGCTGACCTAGCATCCAGTGATAGAATCTTGATCTAGTGTTTCATTTACTAGTTGAAGACCAATCAAAGGATTGTTCTTTGATGGAAAATGCATCCTTTCTGCTTTTACCCTACATAGTTTACAAGCACTCTCTACAGTAGTACTAAATGGGATAGCCTGAGTAATCCTGATCTTTAAGCAAGGATCTTTTCTGAACTCTAATTTGAGTGGTATGGGTAAGAAAGAGAAAAGAAATATCTCTGTCTCCTGCAGTGAAAGTGACCTTTCTAAAACTCCTGGAACGTACTGTTTCAGAGTAGAAAAATAAGTTGAGCCAGGGTACTGGAATCATAGGAAAATATTTTTCCCAAAATGAGGAGGGAACATACATAAATTTGGTAACCATTACTGCATTATTTTTCTTTTAGTCTACCATTTTAAATCTAAAATACTATAATTAAAAAAATTTTAATGAAAAGTTTATAAAAGATGTATTGTTTGATATGCCCTCTGCTATAGAGATCAAAAGAAAAAGAAGTAAATTAAAGAAATTTTTACCAGGACTGTGCTTATATGAGCACTAAGTCTAACATCACCACTATCACCACCACAACCCACCCAAAGGAAATGAATTGAAGTTGAGTCCTTAAGGTACTATAGGAATCAAAGATGAAAATCAGTGCTAAATAGAAAAAACAAATTAAGATTGGAGAGAAATTTTAAAGTTTGTAAGTGTGAAAAAGATTCTTATTTTGTTAAGAACAAATATAGAAGTGAAAATTGCTTACCAGTGGTAATGTCACTGGTCACATAGCTACATTTTTTCCCCTTGAGTCACACCACCTGACTCTACCTAACTTCTAAAAAATATCGAAAAATACTTATCATTCACTGTGTTCTGAGACCTTCTAGTGTCCTGTCCCTTTCATAGTGGTTTGTAACACTGGCAACTTTTATAGGTATGGAGGACAAAATGCTTTACTTAACACTGCTGCCAAAAATGATTTCTCATTCTCTTAATTCTACAGAAATCCATCTCTGGTATTAACTTAGCTGGTAAACTGTGTTGTTTTTAAAAATATACACATATAAAATCCTAAATATTTTTAATGATACTTTAGTACCTTTTTTTCCCAGTTATATTTATGGTCCTATCATACTGTTAAGCAGTAGCCTTGACTTTGAACCTAAAATAGAAATACAAGTAAGAAAAATTATGAATTGAAAGGTAGCTTCTTGAACTTTGTGTTTCTCATTTCTTGTCATTTTTTACCAGTACATCTCTCCAAATCATAACACTTTTCTATTTAATAAGATTTAATAAAAATGCTAATCATGACACAAATTCAGTGGGCTAGAATAGATACTCTTTTCAAAGGAAATACAATTTAAATTCAGATTTTAAAATTCGCACTTTATGCGTCTGCTGTTTGGAAGTGCCTTTTCTAGAATGTCCTGTGTTGGCATTGAAATCACATTATTGAATAATTAACTTGGCCTGGTGCTGTGGCATGCATCTGTAGTCCCAGGTGCTCAGGAGGCTGAGGCAGAAGGATCGCTTGAGCCCAGGAGTTCGAGGCCAGTCTGGGTAACATTACAAGACTCCGTCTCTTTAAAAAAAAAAAAAAAATTAACTCAATAATTAAGATTGACATCAAACCACTTATAGAATTAATTTTTTTTCAAATCAGCTTTACTACCCATGTGTTCTTTCCTGTCTTAAGAGTAACTACCTTTTTAATTTGGGGTAAATCTCAGGATTGGAAGAGTCTTTTAAGGTCATGTAGAATTTTACACCAAAAGTTATCCAGTCCACTTACCTGTCCAGCGCACAGATCCCTATCAAGTGTAAATCCATTCCGTACTTGAATACCTACAAGAAACACGCTTCCTCCCATGGCAGCACGTCCCATTTTTGAAGAGCTCTACCTACTAGCAAGTTATTTCATGTATTAAACCAGTATCTTTAAAAAGTATTATGAAAATAACATGTACCTGGTAAAAGAAATTTTAACTAAAAAAAGAAGATACAATAATAATGTGTCTCCTTTCAACCCTTGACCTGTCCCTTCCCCGTAGCCCTTCTACTATTTAACTGCTAGAGGGAATTTCCATTGCAGTTCTTTATGCTCTTGTTATATTCACTCATACACACACACACACACACACACACACACACACGGGTATATGTGAACATGTGTGGGATTATGTAATATATACATACTCTATAATATGTCTAACATACATACTCTAAATATGGAAATACATAGTACATATTTTTTGCTTAATATATTTCAAGATATTTGCATTTCAGCATGTATAAATCTGTTTCCTTCTTTAAATCTTTTTTATTGTTTTGTCATTTTTAACAGCTATTTGAGATATAGTTAATATACTGTATAATTCACTCACTTGCAGTGTACAAGTCAATTTTTAGTATATCCACTGCTGTGTACAGCCATCAGCACAGGCACTAGTGTAGAACACTTTCATCCCTCAAAAAGAAACCCACATCCTGTAAGTCATCTCCCCGTCCCATTACACCCACCCTCAGCACTGGGCAACCACTAGTCTATTTTCTGTCTCTATAACTTTACATATTCTGAACACTGCATATAAATGGCATCATGCACTGTGTGATCTTCTGTGAGTAGCTTTTTTCACTTAGCACTTTCTTCACACAAAAGTTCATCCATGTTGTAGCAAGTATTAGTACTTCCTTCTTTTTTATAGCCAAATAATATGCCATTATATAAATATACTGCATTTTATTTATTCATTCATCAGTTGATGGACATTTGGGTTTTTTCTACCTTTTGGCTACTATGAATAATGCTACTGTGAACATTCATGTACAAGTTTTTGTGTGGGCATGTGTTTCTCTTCAGTATATACCTAGGAGTGGAATTGGTAGATCGTGTGGTAATTCTGTGTTTAGCCATGGAGGAACTGCCAGACGTTTCCAACGTGTCTGCAGCATTTTGCATTCCCACCAGCAGTCTGTGAGGGTTTTCATCGCTCTACTTCCTCAGTAACACTTGATATCATCTGACTTTGTGATTCTTGCCATTCTAGTGGCTGTGAAGTATTTCATTGTGGTTTTGATTTGTATTTCCCTAATGGCTAATGATGTTGACTGTCATTTCATGTGCTTATTGGCCATTTGCATTTTTTCTTTGGAAAAATGCCTGTTCATATCCTTTGCCTGTTTTTTAATTGGGTTATTTATCTTTATTGAGTTGTACAGTTCTTTGTATATTCTAGAAATAAGTCCCTTATGTGATTTACAATTATTTTCTTTCATTCTTTTTTCTCTTTTTTTTGGACAAAAATATGTTCTTCAGAATATTTTCTCCCATTGTTGTCTTTTCACTTTCTTGATGGTGTCCTTTAAGCACGAAAGTTTTTTATTTTGCTGAAGTCCAATCTAGTTTTTCCTTTTGTTGCTCTTGCTTTTGGTGTCTTATCTAAGAATCAATTGTCAAATCTAAGGTCATGAAGATGTACCCATATCTTTTCTCATAAGAGTTATATAGTTTTAGCTCTTATTTGGTCTTTCATCCATTTTGAGTTAATTTCTGTGTAATGGCATGAGGTAAGGATCCAGCTTCATTCTTCTGCATGTGACTATCCAGGTATCCCAGCACCATTTGTTAAAAAGACTTTATCCCCATTGAATGATCTTGGTACCTGTGTAGAAAATCAGTTCACCATAAACACATGGGTTTATTTCTGGACACGCAGTTCTTTTGCCTTGATCTGTCATGTTCCTTATGCCAGTACCATACTGTTACTTTGTAGTAGGTTTTGAAATTGAGATGTATGAGTTCTCCTAATTTGTTGTTTTTCAAGATAGTTTTGGCTATTTAGAGTCTCTTGCAATTCTATATAAATTTTAGAACCAGCTTGTCAGTTTCTACAAAGAAGTCAGCTAGGATTCTGATAGGGATTGGATTAAAATATTTTTCTACATACTTGATATTTTTTTAAAATGCAAACAGAGCTAAAGGGTGTATAATGAAAAATTCCCCTCACTAGAGATAACCCGTGGCTATTCACAAACAGTTCATTTTGCATTCTTCTGAAGAAATTGAAATTGTACATCAAAAGTGTATATATACCTCTTTTTATACAAATGGAGCATAGTGTTTTGCTTTTTGTCTTAATTTTTTTGTCTTTATCTCTTTGAGAGAATTCCATATCAGCATGTACAGATGTGTTTTTTAAGAAATGGCTGTATAGTAGTTTGTACTACAATATCTAACCAGTCCTTTCTTGATGGGCCTTAAGGTAGTTGTTATTCTTGCTTTTACAAACAGTACTGCAGTAAAAATCCTTGTGTATACATATTTGTGTCCATGTCTGAAAGTATGTTGGCAGAAGAGATTACTAGGAGTGAAGGTGCTGTGTCCAAGTGTATGTTTATTTTTAATTTTGATGTATCATTTAGTCTTGGTTATGCTGTAGTAACAAACCATGTCTTAAAAACAACAAAGGTTTATTTCTAGCTCACAATTCTTGTCCGTTATAGGTTAACTAATGGGCTCTATCCTGCGTCATCCTCACCCAGGGACATAGGTTAAGGGAATCTACCTTGACAAAGGAACTATAGCAGATCAGCTGTGGCTACTTCAGCTTCTGCCTCAACATGTTATTCTTTAGCTAAAACAAGGCACACAGCTACACCTAATTCACAGGGAATGAGGAGGCACAATTTTACCACGTAACTGGGAGATAGCCACAAGTATGTGGTGAACAACGCTAATGACTGCCACAGGAAATGTTGCCAATTTCAATTTTGAGGCTCTCTCTAAAGTGTACTAGTTTATGCTCCCATGTTTATAAATGAGAAACGTTTTTTGGCAACATTTATAAGAACGTTCTTTCCCCATTCTCTCCCCCATTCATCATGTATGTAAGTAGTTGAAAAAAATACATCTTTCTCAGTCTGCTAGGTAAAAATGTATTGTTTTGGTTTTTTTTTTAATTTGCATCTTTTTAAGGAGCTTGAATGAAATTTGCATCTTTAAATATGAGTGAGGTTAAGCATCTTTTCATGTGTTCTTTTTCGAGCCATTTGTATTTCTTATTTTGTAAACGTGCCTGTTTTTGTAGGATGCCTACTTTTTTTTCTAATTTGTTATTATTTTTAACTTGGTCAATAAAATTTTTTTGTTTTATAAATTTTTTACTTTTATATATTCAGACTTAGTCTTTTTTTCTTATGGCTTCTGAGTTTTGTTTTGTTTGTTTGTTTGTTTGAAAGGCTTTCCTCATTCCAAGATTTTGAAAAAAGAACAGAAATCTTATGCTGTATTTTCTCTTTCATTATAGTGATACTCCTTGAAACCGTATTGAATTGTTCTCATACGGCATCCTTTCAAAAATTAAAAACAGCTACCAAGCTACCATGTTGTCTTTTAAAAGTATAAACCTTTCAAAGTTATAAACACTCCCACTTCCTATAGTGGTTCATCCGGTTGTATGTCTTTGAGGCTCTTTTGATATCTCTATGCCTCAGTTTTTTTTCTGTCTAAAATGAAAGTTTTAGACAATATCTTTATCTTAGTACTGTAAGGTCACATGCAGAATCTTAACTATATACAAGTAAATGCCCACAAATTGTTACCTAGCAAGAGGCCCAACCAGTTCTGCCAAAATAACTAAAACTCATCTCTTACTAATACCTGTGTATAAATAATTTAAATTTATTTAAAATCATTACAGAGATTAAGCATTATTCCCCATAGTTTGGCTGTTACATCAATTTCCCAAATTATAGGCCCAGTTGCAGCACTATTGCAAGATCTGATTTCAAACTGCCTTTAAAAATGGCAAAATAGATGAAAACAGTTTGCTTTATTTTAAAGTATAATAGCCATCTTTGAACCTTTTGTGACTCAACCACCAAATATGTGACTATAATAATACAGTGGTGTGTAAAACAGATATGATTCCCACCGTCAGCAAAGTTACAGTCTAGAATAATCTTGACTTATTTTAGAAGCTGACATTGTATCTTAGGTACAATGACTTGGGCAAGATTTAGGCATTTACCTGATAGGCATATAAAATTGTCATGACAGGGAAAAACTAAAAAGATATTAGAAGTTAGTACCAGTTATGTTTTTCAGTGGCAAAATTTCTCTTTTTTTTCTTTTAAAATAAGCCTAAAATCTTTATATCTATAAATACCTGGTACATTTTCCAATGGCATAGGTGTTTTTTTAATAAGCAAATTCTATCTCTTATTTTTAAACTTCTAGGGAAATTAGATGTTATTTACACTAAAGAATGCCTGAAATTAATAAAGCTAACATCATCTGGAATTTCACGTGTGTTTTTCTAATTTCAGATAAAATTGAGTAAGAAATTGTCTCTGTTGTTCATCAGAAGCGACAAAAGTTGGCTAAATACTAAGCTTTCTGTATAAAACATTTAGAATGCCCACAGGAGTGGTTTAAGAGCCCTAGTACTTGAATTCACTCAAGTGAATACTCATTTTAACAACCACAAGAGGGAGTTGCATGCTTAAATTAACCTTCATCTATTAAAATTTTAATTTTGACTGAAAGAGGATTTAAAAGGTACTGAATATTTTTTTTCTACCTGTAATTCCTCCTCCTCCTTTATCTATTTAGGAGGACAAGATAGACAGTTTAGTTTGGAAAACTAAAGAAGTGAGTATATGATTGAGATGTTAAATATGTCACTTACTTTATTTCCTTGGTAGAACTAGCATATAAAAAAAGCCACCAATCTGCAATGTCAGCAACCTAAAAGTCTTGCCATATTTCATAATGTATTGAATGTTGCTTAAGTGAAAAACATTAAAGCTAAACATTTAAGGAGACTTTAAAATAAATCTCAAGTTTTTGTTTTATCAATGTATCTATTTCTTGGACTTAAAATTACTATTTTGCTGTACTATCCATTAAAAGTCACACTGTCATTATTTTACATTTAATAGATATTTATTGGGTTCCCACAATTTTCAGGGTATAAGAAAATTGTGGGCACTAGATAATTTGCTATGTAGCAAATGGTACAAAATTGAATTCAGTTTTTACCCTCAAAGAGATTTAGATTTAATTGAAAGATGTACTTGATAATGTAAAATCTAAAATGCTGAATTTTTCAAAGTGCAAAATGAAACGAACTAGTCTAACAAAAAAAAAAGATTCTCCTTTAGTGTGATGATGATTTATAAATACAAAGTAATAACATGTAAGCTCTTGAAATTCTTCCTTAACTTTGTTTCTGTCCTTCACACTTCACTCATGGGTATTAATTTATTTACTGCCTTTTGAACAGGTAGTACAAAAATTAAACTCCATTACTATTCAAATTATCTTGAATTCCAAAATAGTGAAAACTTAAGGTATTTTTTTCTGAAGAAGTAAAATAGCATTACAATGTAAATTTCACATATGAAACTGCAGCACACTCTTTACCCATGCCTTATTATTATGATTTTACTACTTGTATCTATTATTTTAATTTTATCAAGGTATGCATATTTTTATACATACGTTAATATATGTTCAATATATAATACAGTTTTTGTGTATAATACTATGTATGTATTGTAAAACATATATATAAAGCTTCAATATAGCTTTTTAAATACATCTATACTTTTTTATTTATCAGCTTTAAAGTTTTTTCTGCTGACTTCTTGCTATGATAAATAAGGCTTTTACTAATAACCTATAGACTACCAGGACCTTTTCCTTTCTCTTCACCTCTTCCCAACTTGTGTCTTCTTTATTTTTACTTATATAACATGTATTTGTAGTAGATAATGTTTACACTTTGTTCATAATCTCTTAGTCTGTTCAGGCTGCTATAACAAAATACGTTAGACTGGGTAATTTTAAAACAATAGAAGTTTATTGCTCACAGTTCTAGAGGCTTGGAAGTCCAAGATCAAGGTGCCAGCAGATTTGGTGTCTTGTGAAGGCTCATTCCTCATAAATAGTGCCTTCCATGTGTACTCATATGGTAGAAAGAGAAGGGAAGAATAAGCTCCCTCAGGCCTCTTTGATAAAGGCACTAATCCCATAATGACTTCATCATTTCCCAAAGGCCCCACTTCTTAATACCACCACATGGGAATTATGTTTCAACATATGAACACAAACATCTAGACCATAGCAATTATATATTGTGCTTGCTGTATAGGTTGATTATAAAAGCTGGAATTTAATAAATGGCATATGTATAGTACTCAAACTTATAAATGTTCAGGCAGAGCCATATAGTTTATCTGAATTATAGTTCTTTTGTATAGCTTTCTGTTTTTCTTGGAATTTTTAATTTTTAATTCTCTGCCTTTATCATATCCTTCCAACATCACCAAGATACCATCTATTGCTTTTTCCAGGAGACCTCTCTTCCCTGTTACAATATTGACAGGTTGTTCACTAGGATTACTGCACAGCTATCATCTAAGGATTTTATTTTTAAGCAAACGCAGAAAGCATCTAAGGATTTCTTCTATCACTCATATAAATTAGTCACTGTTTCTTGGATCTTATATTATCTTCCTTTTTGGTTTATGCACTCAATTACTTAGAATATCTCCTTAAGTATTTTTCTAATAAAGGACTTGGGAGATAAATTCTAAGTCCTTAAATGTCTAAAAATACCCTCATATTTTTAGCTGGGTATAGAATTCTTAGTTGAAAATTATTTTTCTACAGAATGTATCACTGAGGGTCCCTTGTTACTGAGGAAATCTGATATGTATGTGATCTTGTACCTTTGTGTGTGACCTATTTTATTCTCTCTGGAAATATTTAGAATCTTCCTTTTGTCTTCAGTAGCCTGAAATTTTACAATGGTTTGTCTCTGTGTGGGTCTTTTTTTTTTTTTAATCATCCTTGTCCCACATTTAGTGGACTCCTCCAGTGTAAAGGCTGGTGTCTCCCTTCAGCCCTGGGAAATTCTCTTCTGATCCCACTAGTTTCTCCATTGTTTCTTTGTAGACCTCCTCTTGCTCAGCTTTTAATGTCCTGGATCAACTATCTGTTTCTCATTATTATATCCTAGTATATTCCACTTCCTTGTCTTTCTGTTCTACATTTTAGGAGATTTCCTTAATTTTTTTTCCAACCCATGGATAAAATTTTTATTTTAGCCATGATGTGTTTAATTTCTGAGAGCTTTCTGATTCCTTTTTCATGCAGATTGTTGTTTTATGGTTGCTATAGTATCTCAGATCTCTTAATGATATTAATTACAATTTAAGTTCTCATCTCTCTTCTGAATTATCTTCACTTAATCTGGATTTAGTTTTTCTCTTTGTTTATGCAGATCTTTCACATTCATGTCAGATGTTCCTCAAATGTGTGGTGATCCTTGGCTGTTGGCTCATATTTAAGAGTGAAGTGCTATGAAGGCTGACTGAAAGCCTTGTGTGAAAACAAGACTTGTTACTTGGCAGACTTTGCTTTGTGATGGATAGGTGAGGAGTCAGCTGCTACAAGCAAATACTCCACCATCACCGCCCAGTGTTCTATATGCGTGGGGGCCAGGATGGGAAATGTGTGTTTGGGGGGTGGAAGGAAGCTTAAAAATAAAGTGGCAAAGGCCCTTCAGTATGGGGAGAGATTGACTTTTCCATATACAGATAGCCAGTTAAGCCTCTGTTTTCTGGCCTGTTCTTCACTTCTGCCTCCTGTTATTACCTGCATTCTCCAAAGTCAAGAGCCTCTTTAGGTTTCTGCAGAGCCCTCCCTGTCCGTGGGAGTCTCCTTCATTAGTCTATCATTTCATCTGCTTTTAGTGTTCCAGAAACTTGTGGACATCTATTGTCAATTAATTGCCTTCTTTTTTTTTTTTTTTTGAGACAAAGTCTCACTCTGATGCTCTGGCTAGAGTGCAGTGGCGTCATCGTAGCTCGTGGCAACCTCAAACTTCTAAGCTCAAGTGATCCTCCTGCCTCAGCCTCCCGAGTAGCTGGGAATACAGGCGTGCGCCATAACACCTGGCTTATTTTTTCTATTTTTTAGTAGAGATATGGTCTTGCTCTTGCTCAAGCTGGTCTTGAACTCCTGAGCTCAAGCAGTCCTCCTGCCTCAGCCTCCCAGAGTGCTAGGATTACAGGTGTAAACCATCGCACCTGGCCTGCCTTCTTGTTTCTTATTGCTGTTGGATTATACCCATTTTATTCCTCTATTATTTTTATGGGGTTTCTTTGTACACAATGCTCAGTCAGCCATCTTTAAACAAAAGTCCTGGCCAATGTAATTGAATCTTTATAGCTTGGCCTTTTAAGTCAGTAGTAATCTATATGTAAATAAATGACAGGGATGGAGAAGACTTTTTCTTCACTGTAGTCTGTGTAATAAATCACCCTACCTCCTATATGAGTAAGTATTACTAGATTGTGCATGAGCCTAGTTCATCTGTATGTGTGGTTGGTATGATTTTGTTTATAACAGTTTCCTTACGTGTCAAAACAAACAAAAACCAAAAAGCCAGTATAAGTGATTTTCTCAAATCTCTATTCACAGTCATTTTCCATAACAGGTACAAATGTCTAGCCTCACCCAACAACTCATTTTCTAAGCCTTCCTTACTCTCTGTCCAACCTTCTTTTGGACCCTGGAAGTGTAACTGTCGTGTTTCTTTCTTCCCAGTCGGCACCTAACCTTTTTTCATTTAGTGGAGGCTGATTAGAGCAAAAGTATCTTTACTATAATTATCCTTCTTCAGTGTGACTCTAATAACATTGTTTCATAATGGACAAGTATTGGGCAATATTTTGGACAGTAAAGGTTAAAATTGTAGACAAAACCCACAGAGAGGAGAAAGAGTGTATAGCTTTAGCTGAATTTTCATAGTGATTTTTAGAAATTCACCTTGACCCCCTTTTTTCTCAGTAATTCATTTCTTAGATTCCTATCTAAAAATCCCAAAGCACAAATGAAAAGCGAACTAGACTCATAAAAACCCAGTCACTTTGAAGAAAAAATTGCTGAGAATAGATGTATCTCTGTCCTACTATGTTCATAGCATTTTTAGCTTGTTTATAATTAACAATTATACCTAAGAGATTCTAAGTAGTCCATAACTCTTCTCTAAAATTTTGTTTAAACTGGAAAGAAATACTTGTTAAATACATTGTAAGTAATTGTAAGTGGATTTGCAGTATTTTACTTTAGAGCTTCAGTCTAATCATAAAAGATATCTTGCGTTTACGCCCAAGGGCAAGCCACATCTTCAGACATTGTAAAAACCCCTTTGTGAATTCCCCAGGATTTATCTGTTTCAGAAACATTCTGAAGAATTTACTCTTTAACTTCAAATACATCCCATAACCATACCGTCAGCAACTGTGGCTCCTTCAATTCTCCTAAATCTTCTTTGAATCAGATTTCTGCCTGATGTTAAAGGCCATCTCCTACAAATATTGGCCTTCTATGTATCTCTCAACTCTATGGTTTCCTTTCCTGTTTTGATAGAAACATTAGAAATATTGGATAGGGGATTATGAGTAGAGCTGTGACTGGAAGAATGTTCAACCCTGTCCTGGAACATATACTTTATGATACATTAGTTGGAAAATAAATTAGAATATTCCTTTATTGTTTTCCATACAGAATGAGAGTTGTACACTAACATTTTTCCCTTTTATCATTAAGAACATCTTTATCTCATAGTATATTTTGCCCTAAAGTCAAATTTTTTCTGAAATAACTGTATTAAAATTTCTCTAGCTGCCTTTAAGATTTTTGCTCTATCTTTGGTTTTCAGCAAGTTTGGCTATGTTGTATCTAGGTGTTTTGTTTTGTTTTAGCACTATTTGGGGATCTTTGGGCTTCTTGGATCTGTGATTTGTTGTACTTCATTAATTTCGGAAAATGTTCAGCCTTTATCTGCTCAAGTATTTCTCCTGCCTTATTTTTGTCTTTTACCAGTTACACATACATATTCGATATTGTTCTGCAACTCTTAAATTCTTTGTTCTTATTTCCACTTTTTTTGTGTGTTCAGTTTGGGTGATTTCTATCTTCACGTTCACTGATTCTTCTGTGTCTAGTGTGCTGATAAGCCTGTCAAAGGAATTTTTTATCTCTGATGTCGTGTTTTTTATTTCTAACATTTGACCCTTTTATAATTTCTCTCTCTCTTCTCAAATTATCTACTGGTTTCTGCATGGTTTCCATGATTTAAACTAGTTCCTTTAATATGTTCATCATAGTTATTTTTGAATAACCTGTCAGGACGTTTCAGTGTCTGGGTCATCTTTGAGTGTAGTTCTGTTGATTGCTTTTATCTGTTGGTGATGAATTGGGTTTTTCTCTTGCTTTTCTGTATGTCTTATAATTTTTTATTGAATGCCAAACACTGTGTGTAAAAGGAACAGAAGAGACTGAAATAAATAGTATTTATGCCCAGAAATGAGGATACCTATTTTTCTGTCAGGTTGTTTGTGTAATGGGTCAAGTCAATATAGTCAGGAGTAGAGCTGGGTTTGGGTTTTGTTGTTGCTGTCAGTGCATCACAGCCTTCAAATACTTTCAGCAATTGGCTACTATTACTTTATGCCTCTTAGAGTGGTGCCTGAAGTGCAAGATACTTATTTTACTTTAGTCCTTTTACTTTGAACTTTTCTGTGCTGTGATGGGTCCCCATTTTATTCAAAGTAATACAGTCAACAAGGTGTTCTACATGATCTGGTAACGGGCCAGATAGTAAATTATTTAGGATTTTGCAGGCCACAAAGTTTCTGTCACAACTATTCAGTTCTGCTGTTGTAAAATGAAAACAGCTGTAGACAACAAGTAAACAAATGAACAAGGCTGTATTCCAGTAGAACTTCATTCACAAAGCAGGCAGTGAGCCAGATTTGACCCATGGGCCCTAGTTTGCTTACCCCTTATTTAGAGTCCTGTTCTTGTTCTCCTCCCCTGCCACGGTCTCTCCTATCATTGTAATCTAAGTTCCAAAAGGGC
Organism: Daubentonia madagascariensis; assembly: GCA_023783475.1. Classification (NCBI taxonomy): domain Eukaryota; kingdom Metazoa; phylum Chordata; class Mammalia; order Primates; family Daubentoniidae; genus Daubentonia; species Daubentonia madagascariensis. Next base: position 17,741,692 of record JAKFHU010001815.1, on the reverse strand, counting down.
AGGGATTTTTGCCTGTTTTGTTCATTGATTTCCCAAGTGTCTACAATACCTGACACATAGTAGGCTGTCAAGTTATTAAAAGAGGGGATGAGTGAATTATATTTTGAGTGTTGTTTTTTTTTTTTAATAAACAGCATATAGCTGAATTTTTAAAATCCAGTCCACTGATCTCTCAGGTCTCAACAGATACATTTAATTAGATTGAGTTTATTGTGATTTCTAATATAATATATTTGGAATTATTCCTGTCAGGTTTTTGTTTTGTTTTGTATTTCTTAACTTTATTTCCTCCTTTCCTGCCATCTAAGTTTAATCAAATTTTCTTTATTTCTCCTTTTGTTCCGTCCTTTAACTTAGAAACTGCACATTCTATTTAGCTTCCTTTAGTAGTGATCCCTAAATATTTAACATGTATATTTGCCTTAGCAACATTTGAGGGTATTCTTCCTAAATACTTTCAAGACCTTAGAATACTTCACCTCTGATCTTCACACTAATAATTTCTTACTATTCTTTTCTAATATTTTAGTTTGGCTTTGTTTTAGCCACTCCCCCATCTTCACCATAGTCTTTTTTTGGTTTTATAGTCAGCTTTTTTTAAAATTTACTCATCTTATTCCACCCTGTTGTATTTAATTTCCTTCTTATCAAAACACATCTTTAGTAGTTATTTCAGTGGCTGTTTTGTCTTTATTCATTTGTATTCTTTGATAATTTAGGTAGATGAACAAATTATTTCATTATCTTCTAAAATTTACTTCCTTTTTTCCTTCAATTTTGGAACAATTTCATCCAGTATCTCTTCAGATCTTGACTTTTGTCCATTCTCTCTGTTGTCACCTTCTGGAATTCATTTTTTAGATGTATGTGAGACCTTTCAACCCCTCTTTCATGTTTTCTATCACTTTATCTCTGTGCATTCTGTATTCTTAGATCTGTCTGACAGGTCACCGACTGTGTCTTTGGCTGTATCTAGTCTACTGTTTAACCTGTCTGTTTAACTTTTTCATTTCAGTGACTTTTATTTCAAGAGTTTGTTTAAGGTACTTTTTCAAATTTGCCTGTTTTCTCAAGATAGAATCATCCCAAGCTGTCTCTTTATAAAAGTAGATTCAGGTATCATCACTTCCAGTCCAGTATCCTAAAAGATAAGATTCACATCCAAAGATGGATCCCAAGAACCTAGACCAGTTTTTATAGCTTAATGAGGTTTCCCAAGCAGTTCATCGTTCATGCTGCAAGATTGATTGCTTATTTTGTTTCTTTACAAATCTTGGGAAAATATTTTTACAAAATATAATCTGAGTGTAAGAAAATGTAAGTGTTTGATTTCTTTAAATGATACGGTTTTTACTTTGTGATTTGAATAATTTAATATTAACATTCATGTGGATTGAAATCAATCTACCTGTTTTGTTTGTTATATACATCAAAATGGATTCAACCCATTCCACATTTACTTCTAAAATATCTATAAAATTCTCGTATTAGAGTACTTCATTCATAGATTAGACATGTCAGACTCTGGAGTAAAAGGGCTTGTCCTTTCCAGAAGTTAGATGTGAATTAGATACAGTGAGTAGGTTAATTGACTAGAGAACCTTTAGAGAAGTTATGGGTTTAAAATGCTGTCTTCAGCCATTGAGTTTTTCCAAATCCTAAAAAAAATTAAAATGAGTGACATTTGCTTAAATAATTAAAACAATTTTCATGTTAAAATTTTTGAAAATTTTAATGTTTAAACTCAAAATATTTGTTGTAATGTAACTTTGGGATTCTTGGCAAATTGTTATCACAGAAATATTCATTTGTTTTGTTTTCCCAAATCTACTTAAAGGTTAATTGACTAATGTGGGTGAGTCTTCATGTTTACTAATATGTGTTGCAGCTCTGTTGGTACACCAGAAGGCCAGAATGGAACGACTTCAAAGAGAACTTGAGATTCAGAAGAAAAAGCTGGATAAACTAAAATCTGAGGTCAATGAAATGGAAAATAATTTAACTCGAAGGCGCCTGAAAAGATCAAATTCCATATCCCAAATACCTTCAGTAAGTCTTTATGTAACTCTTGTGACCTCTGTGCTTGAACATGAGAATAGGCTATCTTCCATAAGTGTATGTCGTAATCTAGTTTTCTACAAATCCTCTTAATTCATACTTACTTTTCTGTCCTTACTTTCCCCTGCCAAACTCCACTCTTTATTAATTAATGACAGGAGAATTCAATGCCAGTCTTTCTTACATAGAATTATTTTTCAGCTCGAAGAAATGCAGCAGTTAAGAAGTTGTAATAGACAACTCCAGATTGACATTGACTGCTTAACCAAAGAAATTGATCTTTTTCAAGCCCGAGGTAAAACTTCAGTGCATACTAGCTGAAATTCATTGTATTAATCTACGGACTCTTTTCCTGTAGCTAAAAACAGACTTATCAATCATAACCTTAATACTGTCTCAGAACATTTGGCTTTGGAGCCAGATAGTGCTAAAGAACTGTTGGGTTATTTCCTCTTTACCCTCAAAAAATAATTATGTACTTGGTTGAGGAGTAACTTGATATATTTTATATCCTTCAGATCCACTTTAGTCATGTGTTAAGGGAAGACAATACTATGTCTAGATGCGTTGCCAGAAGTATTGCTTTTATTTATTAGTAGAATCTGTCACAATATTTATTGAGATTAAAATATATTTATTCATATAAATTTTTCCTATTTCCATTTATTCCTTTTACCTTTCAAAAATTATACTTTTAAGAATATAATTTAAAAGTCATCCCCTTCTCAATGGCACTATCTAAATTGATAAAATAAAGAACAAAATAAAAATAAGGTTTATACATTCTTAGGACAATGGTAGTTGTTTATACTTGAGCTATTAGTAACAAGCAATAATTTATTATTGTAGTAAGAAATGTTTACAATTTAATTCAGTTCATAGAGAATTAAAAGGAAATTTAACCACTTAAACCTAATTCTGAAGTTGAGGAAATATTAGAAATATATAAAATGGAAAAGACAGGAAAGGGAAGGAAGCCAACAAAAAGGAAGTCCTTAATCAGTCTTTTGAGTGTATTTCAGAATCCATTAAACTGGAAGACAATTAGTTTTATTTCTTTTAAAATGTTGGTTAAGCTGTTTATCTTAGAACATTCATAGAAAAATACCATAATCTAACTTTGGAGAGAAAAAGTTAATGCTGGTCTGGAAACTATAAAACAATCCTTGGACTTATTCCTTTTGCATAAAATCTGAACCATTATATTGCATTAGTGCAAGGTTTTTATACTTACTTGGGGCAAAGCTATTTAATTGCATAAGTCCATGTTTGATATTTAAAATTATATTTTAAATTATTAAATTTTAAATTATTTTAACTTGTCACATAGAACAGGATTATACTTCTGATTCTGTTAGTGTCTTACCAGCATTGATTTGACTTCTTCCTCAATTTACCACTTACCTGTTTATGAATACTATAATACACCTAATAAATTATATTTGAAGTATTTTGAAATCTTATGTATAATTTGCAATTAGAGGGGCAAAATAAATTAAAAGCATTTTCTGTTTGTAATGTGTTTTTTAGAAAGAAATACTAAAAAATAAAGTTAAGAATTTTTGAGCTATAAACATTAATATATTTCCTTTTTATATATTTCAGGACCACATTTTAATCCCAGCGCTATCCATAACTTTTATGACAATATTGGATTTGTAGGTCCTGTGCCACCAAAACCCAAAGGTTAGTGTATCCATTAAGCGAGGTTTTAGGAAATTTTTATTTTTAGCAACCTTCCACTCTAGAATTGCTTCAAACTTTGGCTTTCTTAAATGAATTCAGTAGGAAGATGTTTGTGTATTTTCATTTAAATGCTGGGGGTTGGGTAGGATGCAAAGGTGTAATATACTTGGCTTTTTAAGAGTAATATGCAGGACCTTTGGAAATCACTATATATTCCCAAAATAATATGTCTTGGTTTAAAAAAAAAATCAAGTGCAAAGATTTGTATTCTTTAAAATTTTACACAAATGGTAAGGAAGATACCTTAAGGAAGTTATTTTTCATGCATATCATGTTTTATTTAATTGATACATAATTCTAAGTAATCAAAATACTCTGAATTCCAGATAAATGGTTTTCTACCTACTATCATTTTACGTCATTGATATTCACAGAATATATGCACACCAAACTTAGACATTTCACAATATGTCTGCGTGTTTTGATTTAGGCATTAAAATATGTATAGAAATGGAAACAAGTACATAAATATCCCTGGTGAAGGTAAATATATAGACATATAGAGATTAATATAACACTGTAATTGTGGTGTGTAAATTACTTTTAACCCTAATATGAAAGTTAAAATGTAAAAATTTGTTAATGGACATACAGTATTTAAAAAAGCGTACTCTGACTGTAAGAACACAAAGTGTGACAGGGTAGGGGTGGTAAAGGTATAATATTTTTGTGTACAATTGAAGTTATCAACTTAAAAATAGAGAAGTATAACTAACAGATACTTTATGCAAGCCTCCAGATAACCACAAAGAAAAATCCTACAACAGATACACAAAAGAGAGAGATAATAATCAAAGTCAATCACTATTAAAAAATCATCAAATAACAAAGACAGCAAGAGAAGAAAAGAGGGACAAAATAACTGCCAGGTAGACAGGAAACAACAGAATGGCCAGAGTAAATCCTCACTTATCAATAATTACCTTAAATGTAAATGAATTAAACTCACCAATCAAAAGGCATAGAGTAGACGAATGGATTTATAAAAAACAGGATCTAACAAAATGGTGTCTACAAGAAACTCATTTATATTTAAAGACATACATAGGCTGAAAGGGAAAGGATGGAAAAAGGTATTTCTTGTAATTGTAACCAAAAGAAATCAAGAGTGGCTATACTTATGTCAGACAAGATGGATTTTTAAGTCTAAAACTATCTCTAAAGACAAAGAAGGTTGTTATGTAATGGTAAAAGATCAACAGGAAAACATAACAATTATAAATATATATGCACCCCACATCAGAGTACATAAATATATAAAGCAAATATTGACAGATCTGAGGACAGAAATTGACAGCAATACAGTAACAGTAGGAGACTTCAATACTCTGCTTACAATAATAGCACATCTAGACAAAATCAATAAAGAAGTATCTGATTTGAACATTATGGACTAGATGGACCTAACAAACACATATAGAACTGTCTACCCAACAGCAGAATACACATTCTTCTCAGGCACACATGCAACATTCTGTTCTCTTGGATGGATCACATGTTAGTTCACAAAACAAGTCTTAACAAATTTAAGACCATCAAAATCATTCCAGGTATTTTTTCTGACCACAATGGAATGAAACTAGAAATCAATAACACAGTATCTTGAGACAAACAAAAATGAAAACACAACATATCAAAACCTATGGGATGCAGCAAAGGCAGTACTAAGAGGTAAGTTTATAGAGATTAATGCCTACATTAAAAGAGAAGAAAAATCTCAAACAATCAAAAACAATAGAAAAAAATCAACAAAACTAAGAGTTGGGTTTCTTTTTTTAATAAACAAAATTGGCAAACCCTTAGCTAGACAAGTAAAGAAAAAAAGAGAAGACATAAAATCAGAAGTGAAAGAGGAGACATTACAACAGATGCCTCAGAAATAAAAGGGTCATAAGGGACTGTTTAGGACTATTAAATGCCAATAAACTGGATAACCTAGAAGAAATGGATAAATTCCTGGAAACATACAACCTATGAAAACTGAATCAAGAAGAAATAGATAGCCTGAACAGACCAATAACAAATAAGGAGATTGAATTAGTAATCAAAAATCTCCCAACAAAGAAAAACCCAGGACCAGATGGCTTTATGAGTAAACTATACCAAACATTCAAAGAAGAATTAATACCCGTCCTTCTTAAACTCTTCCAAAAATTAGAAGAGGGAACACTTCCAAACTCATTCTGAGTCCAGCATCACCCTGGTACCAAAACCAAAGACACTACAAGTAAAGAAAACTATAGGCCAATATCCTGATGAACATAAATGTAAAATATCCTCAGTAAAATACTAGCAAACTGAATTCCACAACACACTAAAAGGATCATACACTGTGACCAAGTGGGATTTATCCCTGGGATGCAAGGATGGTACAACATACACAAATCAATGTGATACAACACATTGAAACAAAATGAAAGGAAAAACCACATGATCATCTTAATCAATGCATAAAAAGCATTTGACAAAATGCAACACCATTCACGATTAAAATTCAAAATAGGTATAGAAGGAACTTGACACGATAAAGGCTATATATAAAAACTCCATGGGTAACATAATCAGTGGGGGAAAACGAAAAGCTTTCCCTCTAAGATGCAGTACCTGGCAAGGATGCCCACTCTCACCCTTCTTTTCAGCATAGTATTGGGAGTCTAGGCCAGAGCAATTAGACAAGAAAAAGGAATAAAACACATCCAAATCAGAAAGGAGGAAGTAAAATTATCTCTGCAGATGACATGATCATGTATATAGAAAACTCTAAAGACTCAACAACAACAAACTGTTAAAACTAATAATTTAGTAAAGTAGCAGGATCCAAAATCAACATGGAAAAGTCAGTTGTGTTTCTATACACAAACAACGAACTATCCAAAAATAAAATCAAAGAGATCAAGAAAATAGTCCCATTCACAATAGCAACAAAAATAATAAAATATTTGGGAATAAACTTAACCAAAGAGGTGAAAGATTCATACACTGAAAATTATAAAACATTGATGAAGGAAATTAAAGAAGACACAGATAAATGGAAAGACAGCCTGTGTTCATAGATTGGAAGAATTAATGTTGCTAAAATGTCCTTACTACCCAAAGTGATCTATAAATTCAGTGCAATCCCCATCAAAATCCCAATGGCGTTCTTTACAGAAACAGAAAAAATCCTAAAATTATGTGGAGCCAGAAAGACCCCAAATAGGCAAAACAATCTTAAGAAGAACAAAGCTGGAGGCATTATACACCCTGATTTTAAAATCTATCACAAAGGTATAGTAATCAAAACAGTATTGTACTGGCATGAAAACAGACATATAGACCAATGGTAGAACAGAATAGAGAGCCCAGAAATAAATCCATGCATCTGTGGTCTACTTATCTTTGACAGGGGTGCCAAGAACACACAATGGAGAAAGTATAGTCTCTTCAATAAATAGTGCTGGGAAAACTGGATACCTACATACAGAAGAATAAAATTGGACCATTACCTCATATCATATACAAAAATCAACTTAAAATGGATTAAATACTTAAACATGAGACCTAAAATTACAAAACTACTAGAAGAGAACATAGGTAAAAATCTTCTTGACATTGGCCTGGGCAGTGATTTTTTGGATATGATACCAAAAGCACAGGCAACAAAACCAAAAATAAACATGTAGGATTGCATCAAACTAAAACACATCTATACAACAAAGGAAACAGTCAACAGAGTGAAAAGGCAACCTACAGAATGGGAGAAAATATTTGCAAACTGTATATCTCATAAGGGGTTAATATTCAACACATATAAGGAACTCATGCAACTTAATAGAAAAAGAAGCAAATAACCAGATTAAAAAATGGGCGAAGTACCTGGATAGACATTTCTCAAAAGAAGACATGCAAATGACCAACAGATATATGGAAAGATTCCCTACTTCCTTAAGCATCAGGGAAATGCAAAGCAAAACCACAGTGAGACATCACTTTACAAACCTGTTAGAATGGCTGTTACCAGAAAGATAACTAGTGTTGGTGAGGATGTGGAGAAAGGGAATCCTTGTACACAGTTGGTGGGAATATAAATTGGTACAGCCTTTAAGGAAAATAGTATGGAGGTTCTTCAAAAAATTAAAAGCCTGCTGATCCAGCAATACCACTTCTGAGTATATATTCAAAGGAAATGAAATCAGTACTTCAAAGAGATATCTGCACTCTTATGTTCATTTCAGCACTATGCACATTAGCCAAAATATGAAAACAACCTAAATGTCTGTGGAGGAATGGATAAAGAAAGTGTGAGATAGATGCATACACACACACACACACACACACACACAGAGTGGGATATTATTCAGCCTTAAAAAATAAGGAAATCCTGTCATTTTTGGTAACATGGATGAACCTAGAGGATGTTAATGCTAAGTGAAATAAGCCAGATGCAGGAAGACAAATACTAGATGTCACCTATATGTGGAATCTAAAAATGTCAAACTCCTAGAAACAAAGACTGTAGAATGATGTTACCAGGTCATATGGGGAGATTTTGGTCAAGGGGTACAAAGTTTAACTTATGCAAAATAAATAAGTTCTGGAGATCTAATATACAACAATGTGGCTATAGTTCATATTTTACTAAATGAAATTTGCTAAGGGTAGATCTTAAGTGTTCTCAAAACAGAAAAATCCTGGTAACTATATGAGGTGCTGGATATGTTAATTATCTTGATTTTGGTCAATATTTTACAATGTATGCATATCTCAAATCATCAAGCTTTACGACTTAAATATATATAATTTTTAACTGTCAGCTATACCTCAGTTAGTTGGGGGAGGGGGTCCAAAAAAAGACAGCAAAACAAGAACTTTCATTCAAATTCTGATGTGGTAAGTCAACCAACCCACATTTAAAAAACTTTCGTAGATCCCTTATTGATTGCCTTAAATACTACATAAATAATAGATTGAAGTGTAAAAAGGTACTTCCTTATGGTCCCCATTCTTAAAATTTTAACCTTTGCTGTTAAACAAAAAGAATAGACAAACTGGTCCTAAAAATGCGCCAGGTGGGAATGTTTTGTAACGCCTGAGATCGAAATTCCAGTAAGAAGGATGGCTCCTCAGATTAAAACAGTTATTCTATGAAATGTTTCTCAAGTGTGGAGTGTGATTTTAGATGGTAAGAAGTCAAACTTTTTCGAACTGTATTTCTTTTAATGTGTTTCAGGGCGTACTAACTAGTGTTGTCAGACCCTTGATTTTTTAAATTTTTTACTTAGGATAAGACTTAATTAGATGTTTTTAAGTTATTCAGTTTGGGGAAAATACTGCATAATTAATGCTGAAAAGTGTGTGTGCATGTGGAAAACATTGTGACAATAGAAAACCAACACCTAAAGTTGGGGGCTTTGCAATAAAATTTCTATAAGACTAATCAGTAAGTAAGGTGCTGCTAAGGGGGAGCAGTACCAAATATCACTTGATTATTTTAAATGTGTTGTAAAAACTTCCTATATTTTCATCTACTAGGTACAATTGTTTTTCTTTTAAAGTAGCAGGAAACGTATCATTTAGTTACCAACTTAGTAGAGTAGGTAGAATTTGCATATTAATATACATTGTTTTAACATAGTTTTGAATCTTCAAATTATAAACCTTGATGGAAAAAATCCAACAATGCATGCTCCTTTTACTTTAAACTTCCCAAAAATAATTTGTAGGAATATTGTTCTAAATTATGAGACCCAAATTTTTAAAAGTAGTTTCATAAATGTAATTTCATATTAGAGACAACCTATGAGGAATGTAATCTATTTAAACATTCTAGAACATTGGCCTCTTAGAGCTGCAGTGACCTTTATTTTAAAGTAAGAAACCTGTGATTTATCTAAGATCACAGAGCAAAGAAATGACGAGTTAATAGCAAAGGCTGAGGCAGAACTCCATTCTCACAGCTCTCAATCTCATATTAAACGTGATAGAAAATAAAACAAGAAATAAAGTATGGCAACATTTTTACACTGATTTACTTCTCCAGGGTCTATTCTTAAATAAGACTTTAGAAATTAGTTTGTCTTTATATTTTATTTGTGTTATTCAAGACTTATATTTCCAGCAGATAGAGAACATGTATTAACAGAAACTTTCATTTCTGGTTGAAAACAAATATAAACACTAGTTCAGTGGGAAATGAAATTCTAACATTATTTAATCAGACTGTCAGTATTGTTTTGCAGTAGGACACCTTTTCACAATCTTAAGTGATGTTATGGGAATCTTTGCTATTAGATACCCTTTCTCCTGCTATAAATTGGAGAAAATAATGCTGTTTCTCCCTTAAGGAGATACCGCAGCGATAACATCACGTCCATGTTGCTCTGCCCCTGAGGGAGAAGTACCAGCTTGATAGAGGCTGGAGACACTCAAGCATGTCTGTCAGTTTCAGTTAGATGCTTCATTTGGTTAACAAGCTGCTTCATGCTGTGTGTTACAGATGGTGTTTCAAGTTGCCAGTAACCTTTTAGACTTTGTGATTTTTACTTCTAAGATAATTTTTTTGCTTCCTTACAGATCAAAGGTCCACCATCAAAACACCAAAGACTCAAGACACAGAAGATGATGAGGGAGCTCAGTGGAATTGTACTGCCTGTACTTTTTTGAACCATCCAGCCTTAATCCGCTGTGAAGAGTGTGAGATGCCCAGGCATTTCTGAGCCAGAAGGCCCTATACCTTCCCTAAAACCACACCTGAAGTCTGAGAAACTAGTCTGTCATCGGGAAAAGTTTCACTGCTGCATAGGGTTTTGTCACGTTGAAGGTGTGACAAGATGGTGGTGTGCTAATGTTAAGTGTCAGCCCACAGAGCTAATAATACCTCAGTATAATGTCATGGGCAGTTGAAATTCATCACATGAAAGGTAATCTGCCAAAAGACTTGGGTGCCCACTGCCTAACCATGTACAGTGTTACCAGCATCCCATATGGATAATTCTCAATATGTTAATGCCTAGGTGTTCCCAGTACCTTTTCCCCTCATGTCACTACTGAATTTTGACAGGAGGAAGGAATAGAATGATAGCTTTTTTTTTATTTGTAAAGCTTTCAGTGAAACACTACATACACAAAGAAAAGGAACAAGGTTTAACTATTTAAAAACTGTTTTGCTGCCGCATAGTGCCATTGGATAGGGGAAGAAGTTCACAAATCTGTGGTACTCTTGGCCTTGTCTTTGTCTTCCCTGAAAACGTCTCCACTCTGTGAAGCCAGCATCTAGGGGCTAAAGATGCAAAGGAAAGCAGCATGCATTGTCTGTACAAACATGCAGTGAAATACCCCAGAGCTTTTCCTACTGTACAGATCTCTTGAGTCTGCTTTAAGTGATTTCTTTTCTTCTTTATTATTTTCTTATATTTCTATATGTATAGTGTAATAGCCTTTTGTTAACTAATTTTCTTTTTTCCCTTTAGTGATTAAGCACGATCATGTCCCTTTTTAAGCCTTATCTGAGAGAAGCAATGCCTTAAAATAAAAAAGCATTAATGAGATGAAAGTATGCACAGAATAATTTTCCTCTACTTATTCTGTGTTTTGCCCTCATGAGTACCAGTGTTTTGTGAAGACATACAGATGCAGCACAGTGAATTGCAGACAATTATTGTAAGAATTATGTCTGTAGGTCATAGTATGTACTTTAGCAGTCGGTGACACAACACAGTGTTTTGCCTTCCATAGGGAAGCTTTAAACAAAAGGTATTTTTAACCCACTGACAGCACAACAAGGTTAAGCTTGCTTCATCTACTTGGTGTCCCACAGAACTCTCACGAGAGATTTACTATTGGGAAAGTACAGTTTCAAAACGAGCAATAGCAGCAGTACCTACAGCCCTTTTTTTGGAGAGAAATTTAAATGCTCTACTGTTGGGGCGATCCACTTCTAAACCTGACGTGGTGGCAGTATCATGTGTATTTATGAAACAAGGCTGGTCATGTTTAGGACAACTGAAGAAAAGCTGGAAAAAAAAGAAAAACAAGCAAACTTGAACACTGAAGCAGCCTCAAGCATCTCTTTATTTTGATGATATATTTTTGTAAGGAAAATAAATATTCAGATGATCAGGAATGTACATAACTAAATGGAATCAAGAAAAAGAAATAACAGTATGCATTTAAAAAGAATTATGAAATCATATATCAGTACTCAGAATGGGGCTAAGGGAAGTGCTGAAATATAGCAAGAGATACAAGATAATGTACTGTCACCCACTGTAAATGTTTGCAAGTGGCTGTGTTTTAAATAAACAGGATTATTGCAGGTAATCTCTATGAATGTCAAAGCTGCGACTTTCAGGCTTTGCATTTTGTATATGGGAAGAAATATGACAATCCTAGTTAATTAGACAATAGACCCAAAGCCCTTACATTTGATGCATTTTGTTTTAAAAATAGGCCTTGTTTTTCAGCTTCATCTGCAGTTCTATGTGAAGATTGATAAATCAGTTTTTACTTGTTTTATTAATAAAACGTAATTTGGATATCTTGAGTTGATGGTTTTGTGATTTAGCTGGGTAAGCTATCTTTGTAACAGATAAGTTATTTATAAAAATTAAAAAACTTATATTCTAATGCGGATTTTGTGACTTGTTTTTAAAGCTTGTGGGACAGGAGATAATTTATACCTCAGCGGAACATTTAACCGTTAATTGAAATCAGAGAAAGCTCATTCTCTAGAATCTTCTCATGATATCATGGAATTCAACTGCATTTCTTGGATTATTTTGTCAGTTTCCCCAGACTTCTGTTTAACGGATGAAAGGAAGCAACCATGTCTCAACTGAGCCAGAAAAATGGATGTTGCTTTTTTCATAGTTTGTTACAGCTTTCCATTTCTTTTTGGGGTTTGAAAATTCACCCCATTATTGAAAACAAATGTGATTTCTTGAGCCATTTAACTTGAGTAGTCATTTGGTTTGTATTTGCTGTATCCCATGATTTGTAACGTAGGTGCTGAGGATGGCGGTGCTTCTCTTGAAGAAAACTTTTATATTCACAGCTTTCAAGGAGTTGTGACTCAGTTTTTCTGAGCTTGAAAAAAGCAAAGTAGCATTTGCTGATCTCTCCATGACACAGTTATATTATATAATAGGCCTACCTCAAAATGTGTTGTGTTTTGTTTTGTTTGAAACAAGGTCTCACTCTGTTGCCCGGGCTAGAGTGCAGTGGCATCATCATAGCTCACTGCAACCTCCAATGCCTAGACTCAAGCAATCTTCCCACCTTAGCCTACCAAGTAGCTGGGACTCAGCTAATTTTTTTATTTTTTGTAGAGATGGGGTCTCGCTATGTTGCCCAGGCTGGTCTCAAACTCCTGGCCTCAAACGATCCTCCTGCCTCGGCCTCCCAGAGTGCTGGGATTATAGGCATGAGCCACTGCACTCAGCCTTGAATGGTCTTTTAAACCTAGTGGGAAGGAAATACTCTTTACCAAGGTATATAAGGTCTGAACATGCTGGTTGGATGGAGACTACCTTCAGGAATTATTGCACTAAAATAGAATTACAGGTCAAAGAACCTCCAATGGAAAGATGAACTTCTAAGTGTTTCTTGACACTAATTATTTAGTGCTAACATTCTTTTTTTGGAGCTTCCACACGGCAGCAGGGTGCCAACATTCTCTATATTTAAAGAACGGGGGGGGGGTGGAATCGGTGGAGCATGTAAACTGGACTTGTCAGGAAAACTTTCATGTTAACAAAATGCCAGCCAGTATCTATTGTCAACTAATACATCATACAAAGATGGGTATTGCATTCCAAATTTTTGTGAAAAAGATAGGAAAATTTATTTTTCTTTTGAAATCTCCATTTAGTTTTTTAAATGACCAACCTGAATCAGTCTACAGTCTAGTATTAATTAACTTTATATAGGAGAATTGAAATTGCATTGAAAATCGTATCTACAGATAGTTCAAAACTATATTAGCTATTAACTTTAAACATTTTAATCTAAGCATTTATAAATAGTAAAATTAACTGATATTTCATCAATGTAATGTTGATGGTAAATTCTAGTGAGCAAAGATATGTTTAAGAGGTAAACGGTGTAATATTCAGCCCATGAGTAATTGAAGTTGGCTGTATAGCCCTAGAAAATAGTGGCACCAAAGACTGTTCCAGATTTAATATCTATATACTGGGTATTAGTATAGTTCCCCACATAATAAAAATACTTGACAAGTGAACATATTTTTGGCTCCAGTTTTTTAGAGCTACAATATTATATCCATTTTACTTGGAGATGACATGGCTCAGAGCTGCATTTTAATTTTTATTGCTTCCATCTGAAAATAGGAAACAGAAAAGAACAGATCACTTCTAAGGAAAACACAATTTTGTAGCTTTGTACTTGTTAAGTTAGGTTTTTTTCCTTCGCAGTATGTAGTAGGCTGGTTTGGTTTTTGGTTTGGGGAGTTTTCTTAGTGCAGCTAATCATATAAAAATGCTTGGTAATACCTTGTCTTTGCAACTGTAAATTTCTTCCTTATTGGTTCAAAAATAGAATTATGTTACATTATAACAGTAACCTATTTAGAGGATATGAAAGCAGTTGCATTTTTAACTATTCTTTATACACTCATGTACATACAGCATTTTTAACAGCATGGCACCCTGTTCCTCGGGTAGACCTCTCAATTCTTTAAGAGTCAGGAAAGTTGAGATCCAATCTGGACATCTCCATAGATATACCCTGTAACCCTCGGGCACTTCCTTTTATTTCCCTTCCTTGATAAGATAATTATATTAATGTTAAACCCACCTCACAGGGATTTTGTGAGGATTAACATGAAACTATCCTCTGAGCCTACCCCTTCTCTTGCGCTAGGAACTGCATTATCCTAGGAATGGGTCATGTTTTTACATGAATGGATTTTGAGGTATTTTTCTCTCAACGGGACTCACAGGTAAGTTTGCCATTTATTTCTTTTAATTGCTCTGTAGCCATCTCAGTGGATCAGAATTTAATGTTTTAATCACTAAGAATTTTTCCCTCTTTTAATGTCAGGTTGGTTGCCTTGCAAAGATTATAAAACTGTCAGGCTGACCTGAAGATCAAGTGTGTTCATATTTCTTTTGTATGTCCAGCTATTTAAATGTACATTTTATGATGGAGTATAACAAATTATTTCCCCAGGAAAATAAACACTTTTTTCAAAGGACTTACTTCAGTGTCTGCACATCTGCATGTTTGTTTTAAGCCTAAAACTGACTGAGGCACACGTCACTCTCATGGTCCCTCAGGAGCCCTTCCTTACCTCCGTTCTCCCTTGCTGGGGGCAGCCTTCCTCTGTCATGCTACAGAACCATTGCAACTTACTGATCTTCATCCCAAAAGTGCTTCTTGATCCTCGTAGCACGGCGAACAAATACTGCAGTGTCTTCACCATGGAAGTGCTTCCCAAAGATCTGTTGTTGTTTAGAGACAAGGTCTCCTATGTTGCCCAGGCTGGCCTTGAACTCCTGGGCTCAAGGGATCCTCCCGCCTTAGCCTCCCAAGTAGCTGGGACTACAGGCGTGAACCACTGTGCCCAGCTCTAGAGAGTTTAAAAAGAAAAAACTTTCACCCGTGGGTTGTTAGGCTTAGTGTCCGTTCACACTGTGACCTCACTGATTCCCCTGCCTCCAGGTCCCTGCAGCTAGATCCCTGTATATCACAGAGATAACACTGTCCACTCCTCTGGTCAGAAATCTTGATTGTTTCCCCGATGTTCACTGGGCTTACTCATAAGACTCTATCATCTGTTCCTTACCTGCCTCTTCAAGATCCTTGGTTACTTTCTGGCAGAATTCCTTTACCACTGAATCGGCCTAATCACCCCCCTTAATAGGCCTTGCACATCCCCACCAGGGTACTTTTGTCTATCCCATTTGCCATCTCTATTTAAGTTTAACCTTTCAAGGGTCAAGATCACAAGGCCTTTCCAGACTGTACCTTCTCTCGGAGGACTTGGTGGATTTTGGGTTCACTTTGCATTCCTTGCTACTTTGACCTCTCCACTTATATACAGACATACCTTGTTTTATTATGTGTCACTTTATTGTGCTTCCCTGATACCGCATTTTACAAATCGGTAACCCTATTTGTGGCAACCCTACATCAAGTAAGTCTGTTGGTGCCATTTTTCCAACAGCATGTGCTCTCTTCATGTCTCTGTGTTACATTTTGGTAATTCTCACAATATTTCAAGCTTTTTCATTATTCATATCTATGATGGTGATCTGTGATCAGTAATTTTTGCTATTACTATTTTAATTGTTTTGGGGCTCCATGACCATGATAAATGTGTGTGTGCTCCCTGCCACTGACTGGCTCTTCCTCCATCTCACTTTCCTCAGGCTTCCCTATTCCCTGGGACAACAATATTAAAATTAGGCCAGTTAATAACCCTACAATGGACTCTAAGTGAAAGGAAAAGTCACGTCTCTCGCCTTTAAATTAAAATCTAGAAATGACTAAGCTTGGTGAAAAAGGCATGTCGAAAGCCAAGATAGGCCAAAAGTTAGGCCTCTTGTGCCAAACAGTTGGCCAAGTTGTTAATGCAAAGGAAAAGTTCTTGAAAAAAATTAAAAGTGCTACTCCAGTGAACACACAAAAAGCAAAACAGCCTTTTTGCCAATAGGGAGAAAATTTTAGTAGTCTAGATAGAAGATCAAACCAGCCACAGTATTCCTTTAAGCCAAAGCCTAAACCGGAACAAGTCCTTAACTTTCTTCAATTCTATGAAGACAGAGAGATGAGGATGATGCTGAAGGAAAGTTTGAAGCTAGCAGAGGTTGGTTCATGATGTTTAAGGAAACAAAGCTGTCTCCATGACATAAAAGTGCAAAGTGAAGCGGCCAGTGCTGATGTAGAAGCTGGAGCAAGTTACCTAGAAGATCTAGCTAAGACAATTGGTGAAAGTGGTTACATGAGACAACGGGTTTTCCATGTAGATGAAACAGCCTTCTATTGGAAGAAGATGCCACCTAGGACTTTCTTAGCTAGAGAGAAGTAAATGCCTGGCTTCAAAGCTTCAGAGGACAAGCTGACTCTCTTGTTGGGGGCTAATACAGCTGGTGATTTGGAGTCGAAGCCAATGCTCATTGGCCATTCTGAAAATCCTAGGACCCTTAAGAATTAGGCTAAATCTGCTCTGCTCTGCCTGTGCTCTACAAATGGCACCAAAACCTGGATGACAGCACATCTATTCACAGCATGGTTTACTGAATATTTTAAGCCCACTGTTGAGACCTGCTCAGAAAAAAAGATTCCTGCTCATTGAAAATGTACCTGGTCACTCAAAAGCTATGATGGAGATGTACAAGGAGATTTATGTTTTCATAACTGGTAACACAACATCCATTCTGCAGCCTGTTGATCAAGAAGTAACTTCAACTTTGAAGTCTTAATCTAAGAAATACATTTCATAATATTTTAGTTGCTGTAGATAGTGATTCCTCTGATGGATCTGGGCAGAGTAAACTGAAGACCTCTGGAACAGAGTCACCATTCTAGATGCTGTTAAGAACATTTGTGATTCATGGGAGGAGGTTAAAATATCAATATTGACAGGAGTTTGGAAGAAGTTGATTCCAACCCTCATAGATGACTTTGAGGGGTTCAAGACTTCATTGGAGGAAGTAACTGCAGATATGGTAGAAACAGCAAGAGATCTAGAATTAGAAGTGGAGCCTGAAGATGTGACTGAATTGCTGCAATCTCGTGATAAAACATTAATGGATGTGGAGTTGCTTCTTATGGATGTGCCAAAAAAGTGAGTTTTGTTTGTTAGCTTGTTTATTTTTTGAGACAAGTTCTCACTCTGCCACCCAGGCTGGAGTGCAGTGGCACAGTCATAGCTCGCTGCAACCTCAAACTCCTGGGCTCAAGCAATCCTCCTGTCTCAGCCTCCTGAGTAGCTGGGACTACAGGCGCACGCCACCACGCTTGGCTATTTTTTCTTTTTTGAATTTTTTGTGAATCGGGGTCTCACTATGCTGCCCAGGCTGGTCTTAAACTCCTGGCCTTCAGAGATCCTTCTGCCTCAGCCTCCCAAAGTGCTGGGATTACAGGTGTGAGCCACTGTGCCCAGCCAGAAAGTGGTTTCTTGAGATGGAATCTACTCCTGGTGAAAATGTTATGCATATTGTTGAAATGACAACAAAGGATTTAGAATATTACATAAACTTCATTGATAAAGCAGCAGCAGAGTTTGAGAGGATCTATTCCAATTTTGAAAGAAATTCTACTATGGGTAAAATGCTACCAAACAGCATCACATGCAACAGAGAAATCTTTCATGAATGGAAGAGTCAATTGATACAGCAAACTTCATTGTTGTCTTATTTTAAGAAATTGCCACAGACATCCCAACCTTAGCAACCACCACCCTGATCAGTCATCAGCCATCAACATAGAATGAAGACCTTACACCAGCAAAAATATTAGGACTTACTGAAGGCTCAGATGATCATAAACATTTTTTAGCAATAAAGTATTTTTAATTAAGGAATGTACTTGTGTTTTTAGACATAATGCTATTGCATATGTTATAGGCTGCAGTATGGTATAAACATAGCTTTTATGTGCACTGGGAAACCAAAAAATTCATGTGACTTGCTTTACTGTGTATTCACTTTATTGCAGTTGTTTAGCACCAAACTTGCAATATCTCCAAGGTAAGCCTGTATATCCTGACAGGGCAGGTGTTATGACATAATTATTTTTGTCCCTATGGTAAACACTGTTATGCGTAGCAAGAGGTAAGTAATTGTTGGTGATAATGATTCTTTTTTTGTCTTTTTTAAGAAATGGGGTCTTGCTGTACTGCCTAGGCTGGATTCAAATTCCTGGGCTCAAGCCATCCTCCTGCCTCAGCCTCCTGAGGAGCTGGGACTATACGCGTGCACCACTGCGCCCAGCTTTGGTGATAATAAATCTTAGCTTAAAGGCCAAGTTAATTTCTAACATTTATTCAAGTTAACCAGTGGGTACAGCCCCTTTGAACTTAGTATGTATTTTCCACAGAACCAGTATTACAAGTGATAGGTTCTGAGGCCAGCCCACTGATTTAGCTGGAATGCTTTGCATTTGAAATACTGAAATAAGGCACAGTAGATTTATCGGGATACATAAATGTGACAGTGAAATTTAAAAATAATGTTTCAGTTATCTTCTGTGTGGTGCTGGAGGAGGATGTAGAAGAAGAGATCTTTGTGGATGTTCTGGAATATTCAGAAATTGGCATTTGAAATTGAGGCCTCTGATTCTGTTATTTTCTACTTCACTTCAAAGCTTAAAGTTTGTCTTTTCTTGGATCTAGGTGTTTGAGTGGTATCTTGTTCTTAGACATGATAAAGGTCAATTTTTTTTTTTTTTTTTTTGGACTCACAATTGGAGCAGAAAGGGATGTGGGAGAATATTTTTCTGGAGAAATCTGGTTGAGAGAAGAAAAAAAGAAGAATGTATGCAAAAAGTACAATGACCCTCTCTTCCTTGTTCCCAAGAAAGGTGGAAAGACAGGCTTCTCACTAAAGGATTAACAGTGGACAGCACGAGCTATTGGTATATTTGCAAATTGGGTCCTTAAAACGAAGGCACTCCCTGCATAATGAATGACATGAAACAAGATGCGTTTTATTACGTGCATTGGCTTGAAGTCTTAATTACTACCTTTTTGGTTTTTGATAGAAGTCTTTCACATGCCCTTTTGCCGAAATGCCAGGTTCTTTTCATCAGAGAACAGCATGCATACCTTAGAATACTAATTTACGGCTAGGCACGGTAGCGCACGCCTGTAATCCTAACACTCTGGGAAGCGGAGGCGGGAGGATCGTTTGAGGCCAGGAGTTCGAGACCAGCCTGAGCAAGAGTGAGACACCATCTCTACTAAAAATAGAAAAATGAGCCGGGTGTGGTGGTGGGCACCTGTAGTGCCAGCTACTCGAGAGGCTGAGGCAGGAGAATTGCTTGAGCTCAGGAGTTCGAGGTTGCAGTGAGCTATGATGATGCCACTGCACTCTACCCAGGGTGACAGAGAGAGATTCTGTCTCAAAAAAAAAAATTAATTTACTAATCCAGACAACCAAGCTCTGCTAAGCTAACGAATGAGAAGCAATACGATGGCTGTCCAGAAAGTATCCAGCCATTGTTAATACAAGGAGAATGATTTGCGCAACATGGACGTAACCTGGCAGCCAAGACGAGTGGACTGGAATGCGCATGCGTGAGCGATGACCGCGTCCCTGTACTAGTCAGTGGGGCGCTAGGCCGCCGTGGGCTGTGTGGCTGCAGCATTTGAAATAACTGCGCGAGTAGAGCAACGGAGCTGCGTCAAATTTTGCATTAAGCTTCAATATTCCTCTGCGGAAACTATTCGGATGATTCTGAAGGCTTTCGGGGATGATGCAATGAGTGAAGAGCAAATAAAAGTGTGGCACAAACGCTTCAAAGATGGTCGAGAATCTGTTGAAAGTGATCCACGTTCTGGAAGCAGAATACCTGCAACAAGCAGAACACCTGAGAGTGTTGAACATGTACAGGTTACGTTAAGAGACGCTGGGAGAACTGTGTGAGGTCCCAAGGTGCCTACTTTGAAGGGGACTGAGGTGTCATTGTCTTATGTACAATGTTTCTTATCTCTTGCATCTTCTTCAATAAATGCCTCTATTATTCATAGTACATGGCTGGATGCTTTCCGGACAGACCTTGTATATACAGTGTCATTCCAGTGAATGGTAATAGGTGCTTTTTGTTATGATCATGAAGTATCCCAAATCATATTTAATATCAAATGGCTAAAACATACAGCAAAGATTTTAAAACTTGCCACCTGTATTCCTCTCTATTAATTACAATCTTTTTTTCCCTCCTGTTTGCTATCATTAACAATGCTACAGGTTAGTGTACTAGCTTCATATTGCAGGAAACAAATGACTCCCAAATTCTAAAACAAGTGAAATAAACAATAAATAGTATTCACTGAAAACCTTAGACCAACTGTCATTTTTTCCCTGAGCATATGTATGTGTTCCGGCTACAGTACAGAGATCTTGAAAGCCCTTCTGGAGTTGCATAAGGCTTCCATTTCATAGCATTCATCTGTCCACAAGTAAAAGGATTTTCTTGCTGTAATGGCCTCATTGACTGTGTTCTCTCAGTTTCCCATAGGCATGATACTGAGAATGTAAGACAAAAAATTCCTTTCATTCTCAAAGAGTGCAATTTAGTAACATTTTAGCTTTCTCTTCTCTAGACAGGATAACTACCTCCAGTCTTTCCTCGTGTGATCTATTTTTTCATTCCCTTACTTAGGGCCCAGCTCCCTCTACCACATTTTATAAATTGTGGTTGGACATAGGACCTTTGCCATCCTGATTTGTTCAGAAAACGGGCTAATGCTTATTTTCTGGCACTTGCAAGTCATGTGCTTTTGGTTCCGTGTTAGGGGCATATTGGAGGTTTTATACTGTGGTGTTAATCACATAGGTTTCTGCCTGAGCTTTTCAGAGGGATGTCATGGGTCCAAGCTGACCCTTTGAGTTGTACCATCTGTCACTCCCTCTGATTTTTGCTTTTGTTGTGTCGTACTTTTTTTTTAATCCATCGGTGCTTTTACTTCTTGACTATTGACTATGCTACTTTTATAGAATTTTTTTTTCTGATGTTTTAGATTATTTAAATTTTAATTTCTCCTTCAGTGTTAGTCCATTCTAAATTAATCCTTGTCTGCATATCTGAGCATTTCCTCACTAGGTTTGTTTGTCTCACCAAGAGACCGAGCAGAGTGGTGATGTCGATTCTGAGCCTCAGGACCCACCGTGACTTAGTCCTGCAGGAAGGGTCTGGATAGCCCTACCCTTGGAGCATATCCTGGTGCTAGATGATTCACCTACATAGTCAAGACTACATTTTCCTAGCTTGATAATGAGAATGCCAAATAGAAGTAATGACCTCAATTTTCCACTTACCAATTTCTCTCAAAAAGATAATCAAATTGATCTGACAAGATTTGCTTCTTCAGCAGATAAATTGGTTACTACGTAGTTTTTTAAAATATGATTTATCTAACTCGTGCTTACTACATTAGGCACTATTCTAAATGCTTTACAAATATTAACTCATGCAATCCTCATAACAACCCAAAGAAGTAGATAATATGTTATCCCCACCTACAGAGGAGGAACTGATGCAAGGACAGGTCAGGTAGTCACCCAAGGTCACGCGGCTAATAAGTCAGAGCCAGAATCCAAAATCAAGCAGTCTGGCCCCAGTCATGCTTTTAACCACTACAGTGTGCTGCCTCCAGGCTCTCGTAGGTGACTGCAAATTGACCTTATTCCAAGGTAGCTGTAGTAAGTTATCAGGCCTCAATCTCCAGAATCGTCTTTATATTTCAGGAGAAATTTTACATTTCAACTTTTGCCACTTCCCCCTTTTGCTAGTCTTCCTAATCTTATTCCAATTTCTCTTATTTTGTTCACTACTGTATACCCTGCTCCCAGCTTGGGCTTGGCACATAGTAGGTAGACAACAAATTTTATGCTACATTATAAATTGGGTGACAGTCTAACTTTATTTTTCTATGATTTTCCCCCAAATGCTTTTCAATATCACACCTTCCCATAGGCCAGGAGGTGTGTGTGATAACATGGGAGATAAAGTCACCACTTTAGAGTCTACAAAAGGGAAATAGGTGTGCAAGTACAGTCCATTATTATTTGTGGAGTCCGTACACTTTGTGAATTTGCCTATCACTAAAAATGCTCATGACACTTTCATAGTCATCCGTGGACACAAGCAGAATGGTGACAAATTGGGTCGCCCAGTGCTCACATTCTCAGCCGATCAAACAAGGAGACACTCTGCCTGCCTGTTGTACTATAAACAAGTGTTCTTTTTATGGTCTGCTTACGGACACATTTTCTGCATTTTTTTTTTTTGGTAATCTTGCTATTTAAAACACCCCCCAAGCACAGTGCTGAAGTGTTGTCTAGTGTTCCTAAGCCCAGGAAGGCTGGGACATGCTGTAAGGAGAAAATGCATGTGTTAGCGAAGCTTTGCTCAGGCATGAGTTGTAGTCCTGTGACTGTGAGCCCAGTGATCATGAATGAACAATGTACATCAAATAAGGTGTCTTTAAACAGAAACACACATAAAATAAGGTCATATAATGATGGGTTGATGAAAATGTTGTGACCAGAGGCTTGTGGGAACCTGACCCTGCATTTCCCCTAGGAGCAAATCAGTGTTCAGGATTAGCTAATTTGGCGTTTGCTGAGACTTTATAGAATGTAACTACCATTTATAAATAATGAGAATCACCTGTAATTATAACACAATGCAACTGCTGTACAGAGACATATGAAGTTCAGTGAAGGGAGAGATGACTTCTCATGGTTGACTCAGGGACAGTTAATGAAAGGGAGGTTTTGGGGATGGGACTGCAGTGGTAGGTGAGACCGACAGACGTGGGAAACATTCCAGATGGAGGCAGCAGTGTGAGCCGCGGTGGAGTTTAGAAACTACAGGGTGGTATAAGCCTCACTTGGCTGAAAGGTGGGGAAGATAAGATGGGAAGGGTAATTTGAACCATTCTGTGGAGGTCATTTAAGAGTGTACTTACTTTAATAGGCAAAAATGAGCCATGAAAAGTTTGGGGGTAATTTACCCAAGAGAAATGAAAACTTAAGTCCACATAAAGACTTAAGCATGGGCTAGGAGTGGTGGCTCATGCCTGTAATCCTAGCACTCTGGGAGGCCGAGGTGGTAGGATTGCTTGAGGTAAGGAGTTCAAGACCAGCCTGAGCAAGAGCAAGACCCTACCTCTACCAAAAATAGAAAAAAATAGCCGGGCGTGGTGGCACATGCCTGTAGTCCCAGCTACTTGGGAGGCTGAGGCAGGAGGATGGCCTTGAGCCCACGAGTTTGAGGCTGCAGTGAGTTATGATGATGCCACTGCACTCTACCCGGGGTGACAGAGTGAGACTCTGTCTCCAAAAAAAAAAAACTTAAACATGAATGTTAATAGCAGCTTTATTCCTAGTGGCCAAAAACTGGAAACAACCCAAATGTCCATCAATAAGTAGATGGATAAACAGATTATGGTATCTCTATACACTGGAATGTACAGCATTAGAAACAAATAAATACTGCTACAATATGGATAAGTCTCAAATGCATCATGCTAAGTGAAAGAAACCCAACACAGAGAGTACACTCTGTATGATCTCGTTTGTATGGCATTAGAGAAAAGCAAAACTACAGCAACAGAAAGCAGAGAGCAGTGGGCTAGGAGTCACTGAGACAGGGCACAAGGGGACTTTTTGGGGTTATAGAAATGTTCTACATCTTGATTGTGGCAAGGTTACATGGGTGTGTTCATTTGTCAAAACTCGCTTTAAAATGGTGCATTTTATACATAAACTATAAAATTGATTTGAGTGCATTTTTTTGTACATTGTCTCAGTCCATTCAGGCTGCTATAACAAAATACCATGAAGTGGGTAGCTTATAAAGAGGAGAAATTTATTTCTTACAGTTCTAGAGGCTGGGACGGCCAAGATCAAGCCACCAGCAGATTCAGTGTCTAACAAGGGCCCATTTCAGTCCATGTGTCCTCACACGGTAGAGGGGGCAAGACAGGTCTCTGGGCCTCTTTTATAAGGGCACCAATCCCGTTCATGAGGGCCGACCTCCTAATACATCACCTTAGTGATTAGGTTTCCACGTGTGAATTTTGGCAAAGACACAAACATTCAAACCATCACATATAGAAATTAAGATAATAAAGTTGTTTTTAAAAAAAAATCTTTAGGGGAAGAAATATTTAATATGTTTCAGTACTTTGTCCCCATCTTGATGAACAAACACCCGTGAAAAAAGCAAATAAGGGGAAAAGCAGAAGCACAAAACAAGCTACCAACTAGAGGCCCCCTTAGTAATTATCAGACAGAAAATAGAGCCTTGTCATATTTGAAACCAAAGACTAACAGACATCGTCCTGTTTGATAACTTCCTTTATCTATACTGTTGCTAACTTGGGTTTTATTTAAAACTGACTTCATATTAGTAGTCTATATGCCAATCCCTCTATATCACCACATATCTGAATGATTTTCTTCTCAAACCACAACACTATCGAATTTGTGCTAAGAAGGATAACTGCTCATGGTCACCCTGCAGCAAGAGCATTGTGTTGTCACCATTTTCTTTCAGGGAGCCCAGTGTGACACACTGAAAGTGTCCTAGTGATTGCAGCCATATGTGCACCAAGATCCATGCCATCCTAGTAATTTGGTTCTCTGGTCCTTCCAAAGGGCCACTGTTTCTGAGAGAGGAAAGAGCTGCACTGTCCTGGTGGTGTCACAGTCTCATGTAGCCACTATCTGATAGTCCATAAAGGGACACCAGCGTCAGGGACAGACATGCTGCAGGCATGGCCTTGGGCCTTCTCGAAGCTTGGATTCTCAGTAAGAACAGATGTTCCCCAGGAAGCTGCCCATCTTTAGTTCTCCCATTTTTGAATGCCTTTCCATTAAAATATACAATTGTCCCTCGGTATCCACAGCTCCAGGACCCCCTCGGACACCAAAATCCGTGGGTGCTCAGGTCTCTGACATAAAATGGCATGTGCACATCCTCCTGTGTACTTTATATCATCTCTAGAATATTTATAATACCTAATACAATGTAAATGCTATATACATAGTCGTTATACTCTATTGTTCTGTGTTGTTTTTTATTTGTATTATTTTTTATTGGTTTTTTTTTCCCTGAATATTTTTGATCCTCAGTTGGTTGAATCCATGGATGCAGAGCATGTGACTCTGGAGGGCTGGCTGACTGTGTGTCTAGTAATTCCCTTGCATATAAAATATCTCTGGTCACACTCACTATGTAGCATCCTATGCTGCCTAACAAATCCCAAACAACCATCAGATGTCTCTGCTCTCTAGAGTTAAACCTTGATTTAAACATTTTATTTCTTATTTGTTCATTCAAAAAGTGCAGTCCCACGTGTGCCACGCTTGGTCCGGGGTCTGGGGCAGCGCAGCGAAGGAGACACAAAGTCCTCCTGCGCTCCCCTGTGCTCTGGGCGCCCACGGCCTGGTCTGGCTGTGACACCCCTGCTGGATGTGTTGCCGCGTGCCTTGAGAGTGGTCTTATTACGGTGTCATTTTAGATTCTCTCGTTAGTAGCATATGCTCAAATCCAGAAGAATAAATAAAATTCTAAATGCGAGAGAACATTGCCTTTCCTGAAAAACTACAAACCTAAAACCATAATGCTTTTCTGGCTTCTCCTTTTTTGTGATATAATAGACCTCATTAGTCAAGGAGTGTTGCTAAATGCTAAAAAAAACAGCTTTTAATCACTTCAATACTGGTTTTGGTTGTGATGTTGTTGCTGTGTCGTTGCGGAGGTGGGGCGGAAAGGGAATAGGCCAGTAAACAGCTCTGGTGTCACAGCTCCCGAAAGCCTGGCAATTGCTGCTCTAGACACTGCACTGGGGGCATTTTACAGTTGTGGTATGATTGGCAGCGGCTGATTTTCTTTTCTTTTCTTTTCTTTTTTAAGTCGGACAGATTCCTAAATCTGACATCACTTTGTGCTTCCCTCCCTCCCTCCCTCCCTCTCTCCCTCTCTCCCTCCCTCCCTCCCTCTCTCCCTCTCTCCTTCCCTCCCTCTCTCCCCTTCCCTCTCTCCCCACCCCCCCACCCCCACAATGCCATCTATCTGGCAGAAGGGAGAGTGGAGGGTATCACAGAAAGATTGTCCCTTTCCACATTAAATGCTGTGTTGAGGAGGGAAACAACATGCGTGGTTTCTTCATTTGGGCTCCACTTTCTTGCTTTCTAAGCACATCTTGAGGGTGTCTTGCAGTCAGCTGATCACTGTGGCATGGCCCTTTACTGCTGAATAAACAGAATAGAAGTCAAGCAAAAGAAAATCACAAATACAGACAGAGGCATAATTACAAGGGAACATTTTAAGTTGAAAACATTGCTCACCCGGAAAAACTTTACAGAGAAAAGTTTAGGCTATTTTCAGTGTTCCCTTCAGACATATTTTCTTACAGAGTTGATATTTCCACAGTTCAAAAGAAACTATTAAAGTAGACGATTAAGGTTTTGATTCGCAGCACAAACATGGTCCAGCCAACTTCGAAGCACCTGATTATTGATCACAGGAAATGAGCACGTGGGGAGGGAGCAGGGAGTAGCGGGCACCAGGCCCCCAGCGCCTCCTCTCCCCTCACCTCTCCTTGCAGAAGAGGCTGTTTGAAAATCAGTGTAGCATCCTCTTCCCCGCACGAGAATGGGGTCCTTCCGACAAGGGGCAGGTACCGACCCTCTGCGGTGGCCGTGAGGGTATCTAAACTTGAGTAAGACCCATTCCTGCTCATGCACAAAGCAGAAACGAAAAAATACCTAGAAACCAGCACAAAGTCAGTACGAACTGAGCGGGGGAGCGGCACCCGTGCTGGGGAAAGCAGGAGCAGCCTGGGGCTGGTTTCACATCTGTGGTTCTCAGATGCCAGGCTTCAAACCCTTGCCAATCCCAAACTGATTTTTTTCAATGTTCCGTAGCAAAGTTAAAAAACAAAAACAAAAAACAAGAACAATGCACTGAATTCTCATCACGCTAAAATGGGGTGTTTTTTTTTTTCAGGCTGCCTTTTATTTTAACATTCTAAGATTTTTTTATAGACCCTCACGCCCTTGAGAAATGGCCTGACAGTAGATCTTTCAAATCCTTGTTGCTGGCAGCAGCCACAAGGCCTGGTCAGAGACACCAAAGATTAGACGAGGGGCAGAGGCCTGCAGAGCCCCTGGAGGGTCTGCTGCCTGGAGGACTCGAAAGACAGACCCCCAGGATGCAGCCTGGTGCTAAGACAGAGCCATGGGGTCCTCGAGCCGCAGCTGCCTATCAGAGGCCAGTATCCTTGCACGGTGGCCTGAGTTAGTAGCCTGCTGTGCTCGGCCAGGGGCTGGACACAGCCTGCAGGAAGCTGTGCACAAATGTGGTGGTGGATCCTCCCCCAGAAGGACACCTGTGTGGTAACTCTGATGGCTGTCACTGTCCTGCCTTGGGCCCCGAGGTCCACTTTATCTCCTCATTGCAGTCCGGGAAGCAGCTTCTCCACGGGCCCAGAGGCTGGTGGGACAGCAGGTCTCGTCCTGTGCCGCCTCTGTTATCCCCTTGAAGTCCTGCGTACCCTCAGCCAGCACCTCAGTCCGTGATGGGCTGTGCTGGTGGTATGGCCCAACCTCCTTTCCTGGGGCTCTGAATCTGCAAAGGGCTGTCACCAGCGGCTGCAAATGCCTATCTGCAGTTACAGTGAGGCACGGGAGTCCCGGAGGTGGCCGAGTGTGTGGCCTAGGCTCCACATACACTCCTCCCTGACCTCTGTCTCCTCCTGGGATGATGACAGGGATCCCTCGCCTGCCGGCCGCTGCAGGCAAAAAGTCAAGGGGCCTGCCACAAGGTGCCTTGGAGTCCCATGGGACCTTGCCATGTGCTCTGGCCAGAGAGTGCTCCCTTTCTGGGCCACGACCTGCAGCCCGGCAGAGCCAGCATCAGGAAGAGAAGAAGCACACAGCCCCCCTCAGGTCACTGATGTCATGGTGAGAGGAGCCACTTCTGTGCCACCCTTGTCTCCTGGGCCATGTGTTCCTGCTGGAGACACAGCACCACCCGGAGACTTCTGATGTCATACCTGGACTGCATCCCAAAGGGTGGCAGCCTGTGTTCTCAGAGTGCGCCTGCTAAGCTGGCACCTCAGCTGTGCCTTGAGAAGACCCCCCGGGGCTCCATGCAACCAGCATGTGGTGCAACCAACGGTCTTGGGGTCTAGGAGCCAACTACTCCTGCACGGCTGTCGCTGTGCCATATGGGACCCTGTGCCCGGGGGTAGGCACTCAGGACACCCCGCCACAGGGGTGCTGGCTGACGCTTACAGGCAGGAAAGACAGACCCACACTGGGAATAAGTAGACCCTTATTCCAGGACAGATTGGGCAGCATGGAGTTGACGGGCCACCAGGGGCTTGGTCACTGTCCTTGAGGAATAGTATCACGTCAGGGGCTCGGCGTTGGCCTCTGGGGCTGACGGCTTGGGACGCAGCAGCAGCGAGGTCGGCCTTGGCGAGTGGGCGTCCGTGTGGGTGCAGCTGCAGCCTCCGGCACTGCCCTGGGGCCGCTGCCTTCCTGCGCCCCCCATGCCCGTTCCAGGGCCAGCAGCACAGGCGGCTCACGTCAACTGGCCACGTCATTCTGTCCGCTTGGCTGTTCGGTGCTCTCGCGCGCTGGGCGCTTTCTGACAGGCACATCGTGTGCCCGCTACCACCTGCCCAGCACTCGCCTCTTCCCGCCTCCGCCTCATCTTCCAGCCCGCTTCTTTCCAGGCCCCTGACCTGACAGCCAGGCCATGGGCCACAGCCCTGGGACCCATAGACAATCTCACCTTGAGCCACTTCTCCTTCCACTCAAAGTGGATGGCCAGGTGCCGAGCTCAGTGTCCACCCGAAGGAAGGTCTTCCCTCTCCACCGACACTGGCGGTCACCCTTGCGTATCCACCATACATTTTCAGCTTGTGCCCATATGCCGAGGCGAGGCACCCATAAACCAAGTCTGGACTAAGTCCCCCTCCTTTGCTGGTCATACAAGAGCCCCCTGAAGGCCATGGGTGTGAGCTGGGGGAGGAGCTCTGAGGTGACATGGGGTCTGGGCCACCTGCCCATCTAGCCTTGTACCGTCTGATCCTGCTGGGTCTGATCCTACACACACCATTCTCGCCTTAACGTGGGCTGATGGTGGGCCATGCAACTTCATGGCACGGTCAGTTTGGCCAAACCCAGCTCACGGTAGACTGTTCCGGACGCATGGTCACTTGGTGCCCCAGGATCAAGGCCCAGTGACATGCCAGGAGCTATTTTTCAGAGGTTTCTAATTCTTGGCTGTGGATAGCACGGCCTTGCTCCGAAGCCCAGAGGCCTGTGCTGTGATCTCCATGGAGCTTGCCGTCAGCTTACCTGTATCTCGTCCCACCGCTGCCCCCAGCACCACAGGACCTGCTGGGTCTTACAGTCCGAGCAGCAGGGCTGCCACGCTGCAGCCTGGGTCTGCTCCCAACCCGCGCGAAGCTGACAGCGTCCTGTCACCTGGCATGTGGGCCGAGGAGCATTCGTAGGTGTGCAATGTGTTGCCTCCAGAACCCAAAGCAGCCTATTGGGCACCAGGCACTATGTTTTCTTCTTTGCGATGGATGAGGCAAGATATGGCAATTTGTCTTTTATTTTGGAGGAGATATCTGGGCATGCCCCTGACCGCTCGTAGAGGCAGTGGTCCTTGCACCTGCCTGGGCTTTTCTCCCACCTGCCAGTGAGCCGCGTCTTACACGGCTCTGCTTGCTGCCACCTTTCGCTCCTCCCGCTGGTCGGCAGATGGCATCAATGTGCTGGGTCCCGCAGTGCTCTGGGGAAGTCCAGGTGGTGCAGATCTCTCTGGACTAGACCATGAGTGAGCAGGAGAGTTCACACAGCCCTGAAGCAAAACTGGAACCGAGCATTGTTGTCCAGCAGCATGAACGCAAACTGGTTCTGATCCTCTCTTCCAATGGAATAGGAAAGAGCACGCTTGCCCCCTCAAAGGCTGCCACCGTGTGCTTGAGGCCGTATTATTCTGCTCTAACAACACTGTACCCGACGCAGCAGTTGAATTCAGGCTGTTACTGGGTTGTGCCTGCCGTGGTCTAGTCACTCTCCAGCATCCATCCAGTTTCCACAGGGGCCAGAGGGGTGGATTAAACGGAGCTACAATGGGGACCACCACCCCTGCTCTTTAATGGGGTTGCTGAACTCCACCATCTCACCTGGGATGCAGTACTAGTTCTGATTTCTTTTTCGGTGTGGGATGGGGAGGAGGAAGTGGGAGGGGACAGTCTCACAAACCAAGGACCCAATGTAGTGGTGACACCAGCTGGCAAATATATTGATTCCAACTATACACTCGGGGACTGGAGAAATGATCCCTGCCAGGTCCGTGGATTCAGTGGGCTACTGAGAGCCAAATTTTAGCTGGACTTCATTTATTATCTGAGCCAGCAAGTCACCTCTCTGACTGGAAGGTCACGTGTATCAGCATCAATTCAGACCCTGTGTCCACTAGTCCTCAAAATGTCTGTGCACTGCCCTTCCCAGTGTCCAGTCACCTGAGTAAATGGCCACAGGTCTCTTCAGGGGAGAACTGGGGGATCGTTACAATGTATGTGACATGGTGTCACAGGATCCCTCCTCCTAGGGACATGGTAGTTAGTTGGTTACACATCTGAAAATAGACTCCAGTCCGTGAACCGAGGAAAGGATCGTGACATTATTTGGGCAACTGCCCTGAGCTTTCTGCTCTTCCACTATTGCCTTTTTCTCATTGTGGGTGTTGAGCGGCTCCGTGTCAGCTGTCCACGTGTTTGGCCTCCAGGGTTGCCGTGCTCTGAGGACATCTCCATGTTTCCCATCTTGCTGCTCATTGTGGCAATCACAGCCTCCTGGTTTCTGGTGGTTAAGGCTGCCACGCAGCCTCTCTTACTTCACGGGGGTGAGGCGTGACCACTAATGAGCCCAGCTCTGTGACCATCCCTTTTACCACCAACCCTGGGCCGCAGAGGAGAGCACCCCAGAGCATCCTCGGGTACCTCTCACCAGTGCCTTCCTGATGGCCCTCCCTGGAACATATGCCCTGGGGGTCCACTGGCCTCAGTGGGATATGCTTTCCAGCATGACCGTGCCCCTCAGGCTCTGTATTCCTTCCTGTCCATCTGTTAAAGCAACTCTGGTGTTTTCACACCACTCTGTGTTGGCTTCACACCTCCAGGCTTCCAACAGCTCTTTAGCGGGAGGTTGCCCCATCCTCTGGAATCCTTGCCAGGGTGTTAAGTCCTGTGTCCCAATAAAATGCCCCCAAATCGATGAACTCTTGTTTATCCAGTCTTATATTCTAGCCCCCTTGATCAAGCCCCCTCAGAATCCGACCCCAGAGGTACTCCCTGGCCGGCACCAGCTGTCAGATTCCTGCAGCTCCTTCGGAGCATAATCGCTGTCCTCCCTGATCAGGGGCCCCTGTGGGCCAGGACTGAAGCCTGTTATCAGCTTGGTGGCCAGGAGAAGGGGCAAGTGCAGCTCCTCAGGACAGAGGCCTGTGCAGTGACTTTTGGCACAGGGGACCTCTCACTAGGGATGAGTGGGCCACCTCTGCAAGCTCAAGGGGGTCTGCAGAGCCCACACCCTCAGAGGCACCCATGCACACGTGCCTGTCCTGTGCTTGTAGGCCATGTTCTCCCAACCAGGGCAATGACCTTAGCACCACAGACCTGCCTTTACTGGGCATTTACACATCCCTGAAGTTCTGTGACTCTCAGATCCTCAATCCACTGTTCAGCTGTGGCAGCTCCTCCACTGCAGAAGATACCAAAGAGGCCTTCTCTCTGGCTGTCACACTGAACCTTTAACTGCTCGTTGGTTTTTATTCTCCTTCCACCGGCGCTCCATACGCCTTAGGCGTTCGGGCAGTCCGCTCTCCTGCAACAACCGCGTGCCCCGTGTCTTTCAAACACCCACACAGTCTGATCATTGCCTGAATTCCATTCTGCGCGGGCAGTAGGAAGAATAGGCATCGTAAGAGGCACAGTATAGCACTGGCCAGGTGACCATTCGTGGGAACTTTCTGGACCCAGAGAAAGTTGTAGAGGTAGCCGTGGAATCTGAAACGAAGAGGGTTTTTCGCAAGTCATTTAACCCCTTGTCTGCCTTAGTTTCCTCAATCTTAAGCCCCACTTGATGACCGGCTGCAAGGATGAAATACTAACGTGTGAAAGGCACCAGCGCAGAGCCGTGATGTAGGGAGCACGCAACAGCAGCACCAGGAGGGAGTTTGCTCTGGACTCCTCCCTCCCCATCCTCCCTAACACACAGGAGCACCGGCTCATTGCTCATTACCATGCAGCGTGCTTGCTGAGATACTCTCTTCCTGACTTTCCAGCACCCTCCTTTTCTTGTCAGCTAAAACCACGGCCCATACCTTATGGACTCCTCTGTCTGTGCTCCCCTTGGGAGGAAGTGGCAGTCCCCAGGCACAGGAGGTGTCCTCCAGCACCTCCATGAGCTCACCCTCCCTGCACTGGAGACAGCCACCCTCAGCTCCAGGTCTACCTGGTAGGCAGACTTTAGCCAGTGACAGTTCAAACCTACACTGGGAAGACGCTGCTTCTCTGCAAACCGCATCACTGGCTGGAAATTTGCAGTGAACAGGAAAGGAGTTGATGGCCAATTTTGGCCCAAAGCAGTGGTTTTCCAAAATTTTTAGCAGCTGAACTCTTTTTCCAAATAAAATCTTACCAAAACCTCCAACATATAAAACAGATAAAAGGTGGACTTGCCGAGGTTGGAAAGAATGTGGGCTCTGTCTGCTCAGTGTCCCCCCACCCCCACCTGAGACGGCCTCCCAGGGGAGAGGCTCAGAGCCCTGGTCTTGAGCCCTGGTCCCTTGTTCAACCTAAAAGCTGTGACATAGTGTGAGCTGCTGTGTGGCCTTATGCAGGCCACTTCATCTCTCTGAGCCTCAGTTTCTTTCTCAGTTGACACTCGGGCATCAGACAGTGCCAGGCACTGAGGATACAGCCTCGAACAAGGCCAGCGGGTAGGGATCAGAGGGGAGCCAAGAGGGCTCTGAGGAAGATGGCAGGGGGAGCACATCTGCCAGGTGCTTGGGCCTCCTGCCAAGGGACCCTGAGGGTCCATGCTATTAACTGAGCTTGAAAGGCTAAGCCTGGGGGAAGGGAGGTGGGGCTCGAGCAGAGGAAACTGGCTCAGAGGCCCAGGCCTGGCCATTTGAGGAGCTGACAGAAGCCAGGGCACCTGGAGTCTGGAGAGAGGATGGAGCGAGTGTGGCCCCAGCAGAGGCTGCAGCGGGTCTGAGGCCACCTCATGAACTGGGGTCTTTGGGAAGGCACAGAGGGAAGGACCACGCCTGGTCAGGGCTGCCTTTTCCAGCAGCTGCTCCTGGAGGAGCTGTCCCTGTAGGAAGGGGCTGGAGGGGCAAGAGGCGAGAGTCGGGACAAAGGAGCCAATGGGCGACTCACAGGCCGGGAAAGCACAGCAGCCACCGCCAAAGGGAAAAATGCTCAGCTTCCCTAGGGAACAGGAGCGTGCAAATTAACCGCAGGGAACTGCAATCCACACCCATCACCTTGGCAACAGTGAAAAGCTGCCAATACCTTTTTGGTGCGAATGTGCAAAACAAGCTCTCAAAACGTGAGCAGAATCGAATGAAGTTGAGGACGTGTCTGCTCAGCAATTCTACTTCCAGGGAGGAGCCCTGCGGAAACTCGTACACGTGCCGAAGGAGAAGGGAGTCAGGACGTTTATTAAAGCATGGTTTCTAACGCAAAAAGGGAAGTAAGCGAAACGTCCACCAATAGGGGAAGAGATGTGTGAATTGGGGCAAATTCAAACCATGGAATCTATGCAGCAATTCAAATAAACCAGAGCCACCTGCACTAACAGAGCTCACGCTCAGTCTGTAACGTCAGGTGGGAAAAGCAAGGTACAGGCAGAAGGATATACGACGTTGGTACCACTTACTGCAAAAGTCTACGTATTTTCAGACTTGCGTGTAGTAAAGACATAAAAAAATAGACAGAAGGACACAGACCAGCTTCAGAGCTACGGACACCCTTGACAGGGCATGGGCGATGCGATTCAGAAAGTCGTAAAGAGGGTTTCAGGAACATCTATTAATATAATATTCTTGTTCTTTTAAACATTCAATGCATCAAATGGCTAATGTTAGCATTTATAAAATCTGAGTAGTAGATGCATAGGCATTTTATTAAGAATGTTTGGGGGGGCACAAAGATGATTGGCGTAATCCAGGAGAGGATCCCACAGGAGTAGTGCCCGTGGGGGCGAGGCAATGGGCAGGTAGGGGCAGAACGTTCTGGACGCTGGACGTGATAAAGTGGAGAGGGGAGGGTCAAGGGTGTCGGCCAGGCGGATGGAGGTGCAGCTGGTGGAGACAGGGAACACGGAGAAAGCGGCAGGCGAGCAGGTTGGAACATGTGCAGGGGTGTCCGATAGAGCTGGGCGGGGGGAAGAGCAACCCCTCGGTGACGGTTCCAGCACACAGGAAGATGGCAAAGGAAAGGGACCGGGGAGACAAGAGCAGCCTGCCTAGCACTCCCTACCAGGCGGAGCAGGAGAAAGAGGCAGAAAATGGAGAATTGGAAATACAGGAATCTCAAAACAGCCCAATTTTAAAAAGCAAACAGAGGAAAACGTTCACAACAAATAAAACAGGCAAAAGATTGCTATTTTGAATAGGTGTAGTATTCTTACAATGAATCAACTGAAATGTTGATCACGAAGTAGGTAAAATACTTAAGCAGATGATTCACCAAAGAGGAGATAAACTTGTTAACAAACATATGGAAAAATTTTAATCAAAGACATGTTAAACACACCGAGAAACAGTTAATCAAAGAAATGGAGTTAAAGCTTGTCGCCTATCAAATTGCTGATGTGGTGCTGATAACTGTGGTTAGGGCTTTGCTTTCAATGAATTCTTGCTGGCGAAGGAGTGATAAAATATATTACTGGTGACAGTATAAATTTGCACACCTTTTTGGAAGGCAGTTTGGCAATAGGCATCAGAGGCTTTAAAATATCAGTTAGCTTGCTTGTGTCTAATAATTCCTTTTCGGGTAAATTCTGGAAGGGTGAAAAAGCTTCATGCCAAAGATATTTTTTATTTATAATAACAAAAAAAGAGAAATAAATAATGCGCAATAAGTTAAATAAATTACAGTCTCTCCACTGGTAAAAATATAGTTCCATCTTTATACAGTTTCATCTTTATAAAGTTTATAATAAGATGAAGAAATGCTCATGTTACAATATTTTTTTTTTAAAAAACAGGATTTTTAATTATACCTGCAAAATGATCTCAACCACACACCTAAGAACAACAAAAACCTTACATATTGAAAACATATTAAAAGGAAATATATCAAATGTTAAGTATTTGGGGTTTTTCTTGTCACTTTTCTCTATTTCCTGTATTTTCTGTAGAAGGAATGTATTTCTTTCATAATGGAATGCACGTGCACATTTTTTTCCTGAAGAAAAATTAATGTTAAGGCTTTTCACTCAGAATGTGGACTTGTCCAGCGCTTGGGTGCATGAGGTGCACAGTGAGGAAGAGCACAGTGCCACTGCTTGCAAAAGGGAGCAGGACACAAAAGACCTGGATGTGGATGTTCCAACATCGCTGAAAACATGTGACAAAAAGTCATGTGACTTCTTCACTGCATCAGTTTCGGGCTCAACTTCAGCTGCTTTTTTTATCTTTCCCTAGGGAAAGCAATAGCCTTGCATTCTTTACTACACCTCCCGAGGACACACAGAAATCCTGAATGACAGAGTGGCTCCACAAGCCACCAGCAAAGAGCCCATTCAAGTGAGGAGAATTGCAGAAGATAAACCCCAGCAACACGGCAACAGTCCAGCTCCGGACACATGGCTGGACTTTGCAGGGCACTGCACTGTCTAGCACGGCAGCCACGAGCCACATATGGCTATTTAAGTTCACAATTAAATTAATTAAAATTAAATAAAATTTAAAGTTCAGTTCCTCAGTCACACTAACCACATTTTAAGTGCTCAATAGCCATATATGTCTAGTGGCTACACTCTTGGACAGAGTAGAACATTTTCATCATCACAGAAACTTCTGTTGGTCAGAGCTAACGGAGAAAATTAACTGGCTTCTCCCATACACAAAGATGGCTCAACATTAAAAAATTATAAGTGAATTGCATGTTAACAGATGAAAGAGAAAAATGTAATCATGTCAATAAGATTAGACAAAGCATTCAGGTATCCAAGATTTTTGGTAAAA
Source organism: Daubentonia madagascariensis (assembly GCA_023783475.1). NCBI lineage: Eukaryota > Metazoa > Chordata > Mammalia > Primates > Daubentoniidae > Daubentonia > Daubentonia madagascariensis. Next base: position 17,704,921 of record JAKFHU010001815.1, on the reverse strand, counting down.
AATAAATACACCAATGACAGACTATGGGAAAGTGTGAAGAAAAAAAGAACTCATTCATAATAACAATAACAATACAAACTACAAGGTACCCAGAACTAATTTCAATAAAACATGCACCCATACCTTTGTAGAGAAAATTGCAAATCATTATTAAAAGAAATAAAACACTAATGCAAACATGGCAAGGTGTAAAAATTCAATACAGGCATTTGTTATAATATTCTCTGTAATTTTCTGTATGTTTGAAATAGTTTATTATGAATTTTAAAATACAATATAAAAATACATGTAATGTGCCTTTCCAGTAGCCTGTGACACCCGCAGCTCGTCCATCTTCCAACACAAAGAGCTGTACCTGCCAGAGCGCAAGCGCAGGTGTTTTGCCTGCATTTTACCATCATCATCAATTGCTCCCTGGCCTGAGGCCCAGCGCTGCTAGACTTGGGGACCGCAGGACGCGGAAAGCCAAGGGCAGCTGGGCGCGGAGCGTGGGCAGATCGTCCCCCGCCCAGGTCAGTGCAAGCTGTGCTACAACAGCGACACCTAATGGTCAGCGTGGGTGCTCACATGCGCTCTGGGACCTGACCCGTGGGGACCACCGCCCCGACGCTGCCGCTTGTGTTTTGGGGTGGCCGGTTCCTCTAGCGACTGTGCGAAGGAGAGCGAAGGATACAGAACTGGACTGGATTATAGCTGAGCCGCTGCTTTCTCAGTTAGCCAAAGCAGACGAACGCCCCCTAGGAGGCCTGAACTACTTTAGAGGATTTTGATCGTGTTTTTCCTGCCTTCCAGAAGTTCAGGGAGAGTCCTGTGTCCTGTGTCCTGGAGGGCTTCCTCCCAGTGTCCTCGGCGGCACTAGGGCAGCCTTGGAAGCCCTTTAAAAATTGTGCCTTAAACCCACATTTGAAGTGAGATTTGACAGGGAGAACTAGTTCTGTAGCTGGGTGGGAAGAGACCGCCAGGCGTGCGAATACATGCTGTTTTCCATTTCAAAGCAAGTTGGTCAGTGATTGATGCTACACAATTGTGTTGGGGTGGTTTTTAAAAATCACAGAATGTCAGGGCTGGACGAAACCTTAGAGTTCATATTGCCACCTCCCCACAAGGCATCTGAATGTCCAAACATCAGAAAATGTACATGTGACTAAGAACAAAATTGACCCAATAATACTGGCATTTCCAGCGTTACACACAGGACTATAAAATGCGCATGCATTCCTGGAACAGGCAACATGCCACGTGATGAGGCAGGCCTTTCTCCTTCCATGGCCCTTTATAAATGCTCTGAGTCTGCACAGACACCACGAATGAAACCGACTGCTTACTTGCTTTGACCTTGAAATCGACAGCCTGAGTACTTTGTCCTTCAAAATTATTGAAAATCAGCATCTTCGTGGCGCACCAGTCGTGTGCAAAGCATGGTCACAGAGGCTGCAGAGTGTCCATCAGTCACTGCCTCCAATTAGTTTTATAATTTACTTGGATAACAATATAATAATAATAGTTGCCAGCATTTTGTGCAGGGACTCTATCAAGCACTGCTCTTGGGGCTCTATTTACAGCAGCTCATTTAATCTTCTGAAAGATCCAATATGTCAGATACTCTTTTTACTGATGAGAAAACTGAGGTTCAGAGAAGCTAAGGTACTTTCCTAAGGACACACAGCAGATGGTAGGAGGTAGAGCTGAGATTTGCACGTAGGCTGCCTGAGGCCAAGGCCAGTTCAACAAGCCGCAAACCAGCAGGTAGCAAAGAAGCCCCATCCAGTGACTGCTCACAGTGTAACGGGAAGGGCCCTGGGTTGGTCCCTGGCCCTCACAGCTTACAGCCCAGTCCTTCCAGCTAGTGACCTTGGGCTAGTCACCCCTGGGAGCCTCAGTTTATTTGATCTATAAAATGGGACTCATAACCCACCTCACAGCACTGTGAATTAATATGAAAACTACATAATAGAGTACATGGGAATGTGTTTGATAAATGCCAACATGCTGCACAAATGTAGGGTATCTATATTACAGTGTATTTCCCCCCTGGTTTTACTTAACCATTTTCAAAAGCTTCTTCTTAGCAATGGCCATCTTGACTCTGGAAGACTTTTGACATTTTGCTTATTTATTGTCTTATGAAATGTTTGTGTGCATACTCTGTGTGATCATCTAAAAAGTCAGTCATTCTTGACTCATTTTTACCAAATATAATGTTGAAAAAAAAGATTTGTTCTGGCTCTTGGTTTTATGAGCCATTTTGAATGGGTGCCGTGATGTCTCAAGCTGGGTTAAGGCTGTGGGATTAATAGATAAGATTTGGGTGTTTAGTTCATATTTTTTCCATTAACATTCAATAGTCTTTTTAGTAAACCTCATTTTTTAAAAATTAAATACACCCATTGCTGGATAAAATGATGATCCCACTAAGGTAAGTTTGGGCATAGAAAGTGTGGTATGATAAAAATGACATTGGTCATAAAAGATGAAATAATGTACATAATTTTTATAATCAGTACAGTGTAAAATAAAGGCAAGACATTTATTCTTGTTGTCATTGTGTCTGTGGCTGCTGAAGGAGAAGTGCAGGTCCATTGTCTGGACGTGGGAAGTTCCTATGTCGCACAGGGCAGGACGCCCACAAACACTCCTGCCTCACCTCCCGGGAATCGAAACAGAGAAGCTTGGAACCGCTCCTTGCTCATGGGTTGTGCATCCTGGACTCGGAAAAGTCTTCTTGCCCCCAGGATACCCCCATTTGCCCAGTCTTTCCTGAGAGCAGGCTTTGACAAGGACATGAAGGAGAGCAGTGGGGAGGGAACGTGGCCAAGCAAGGGCCCTCAGTGCACTGTCCCATGCCAATCTCTTCCCTGGGGCTGCTGGTGACCCAGCCCTTGGCAATGTCCCTGTGTCTGACAGTTGTGACGTGAGCAGAGCAGGGAGACAGTAGATTCAGCAGTGACCATCAAACCCCCAGAGGGTGACTGTAGGGGCTAGGGGGCTGGGAGCCTGCTGGGCCCAGGAGTGGCCCCTGCTGTCAACCCTCCCCAGGGGCATGACCAGTGGCCCCGGCCCATGGCTCGATGCCAGCCAGGTGGCTTCTCGTTGTCTGTATTCCAAGGCTCATGTCAAGATTGTCCTCCCTGGCTTCTCCAGGAGACGCTCCTGTCACTGGAGTGGAAGAAGGCGAAAGCCACTTCTTGCAGCGTTTCAGGAGTCTTTCTGCCTGGGCATTCGCCTTCAGGGGTCGTGGGCTTGTGAGGAATCAGGTGACCAACCATCAGGTTAGCCCAGGACTGAGGGGTCTCCCAGGGATTCGGGGCTTTCAGTGCTCACATTGGGACAGTCATGGGCAAACTGGGGTGATGCGTCACTGGTGATCCCACCCTGCCTGCGGGGCCTCAAGTGGCTCTGGGTTCTTTGTCTCCCTTCGTTTAGATACTGTGTCAGCCCTGGAGCTGCAAAAGTGTCCAATGGCCGTGTGGCCCAATGGCTCTGCAGTAGGGTCAGCTGCACCTTGGGATCACAAATGTTCTCTCCCTGGGGCAATAATGGCGTATGTTTGGGGGCCACTTGGGTTCGCTGTTTTTACAGCCCCTGTTGCGATAACAACACTGTCGTGGGCCATCATCCCCAGGAGTGGCCCAAAACAGCCAGAACCCTGCCTGGGACTGTCAGCCACACTGAAATTATTGCCACCAAAGTGCCCTCTCCTGGGTGAGACCAGGCTGTGCCCTCTTCAGCCCCTAGACAGCCGGCTGCTCTTGGCTTAGCCAGAAGCACAGCCTGGCGGTTCCTGGGCGGTGTCCCCACTGCCCTCATCTCCCGCTCAGGGAGTGGCTTTAACGACAGCCCTGAGGTGTTACAGCCTCGGCCCGGAGCTAAAGGATTCCCAGGTGTGGTCCTCATACCCCTGGGAGACGCAGGGTGATTCCAGATATTAGCCACATCAGTCTGCTCTCTTTTCTTTCTTTGTTTTTTTAAATATATATTTTTTGGGTTTTCCCCTCTTTTTTCTTTTTTTTTTTGTCTTAGTGTATCTTCTAAAACTCTTTCTCCTTTTTTTAATACAGCTTGATTGGGATATAATTCATATACCATACAATCCACCATTGAAAGTGTGCAATTCAGTGGTTTCCAGGATAGTCACAAAGTTGTGCAACCAGCACCACAGTCAATTATAGAACTTTCTCTTCACTCCAAAAAGAAACTGCCCACCCTTTAGCCATCGTCCTCTTACCTCCCCCAACACTGCGACCACTGGGCTACTTTCTGTCTCTAGAGAAACAGCTTCACGTAGCATTTCCTGTAATGTATATTGGAAAAAATGCAGCGACCACATCGACCCAGGACTTCACAGACTGTGCTGCGTAGGGAGGTGCGAGATAAACCTGGGTAGGAGTAAAGGCGACGAGGGAGGGATGACAAGGCCACAGCAGTAGTGGGGGTTGTGCGCGGCCAGACCCGGGAAGGGGGCATTTTCTCCTGCTTTCTCTCTCTCTGTTGTCCCTTTCTCTCCACCTCCCCGCCCCATTTTTTAGTTGTTCCCAAAGCCTTCATTTAGAAGGACGCCTGTGTTCCACCTTGCTGTCTCCTTCAAAACTCCTCTGGTGGCCTTTTGGGGCTGAGCCTAAATTGGGAGGGGCATCGCCTTCAGGGATTTCCCAGGGGTGTTCATAAAAGGGCAAGGACGAAGGCCTCAGGCAGGGCAGGGCCCCGTGGGGGTCAGGAGAGAGGCCCAGCGTGGGCCTAAGTCTGAAGCCAGCATCCCAGCTTCGAGAAGACCCCTCCTCGAGGACAGGCAACCTGGGAACAGCCAGCATGGGCCACTGCGTCTCTCCACAGACATCCCCCATGCCTGCCCCTGAGGCTGACATGGGCCCACACGACAGCAGGGCTGCCCCATCCAGCAGGGACAGACAGGGCAGGGCCCCGTCCTGCTGGACTTGGTACGGGATAGAGAGGTGACAGGGAGAAGCTGGGACCCAGTTCACAAGACGCACAGTGAAAGCCCATCCTCATTAAAGTCGAGAGTTAATTCTTCTGGGAACAAACTGTCTATACAGGGGTTTTTTTTTAATCTTTTAAACAGCTTTACTAATGTATAATTGATGTCCTATAAACTCCACATATTTAAAGTATACAGTTGGTAAGTTTTGACATATGTATATACCCATGAAACCATCACTACAATCCAGACAATAATATATCCATTGGCCCTTTGTAATCCCTCTCTCCTACCCCTCCCCACTTCCCCATCTCCAGGTAACCATGCATCCGGTTTCTGTCAATAGAGATTAGTTTGCATTTTCTAGAGTTTTGTATAAATGGAACCACACAGTATATACTTTTGTTTGACTGGCTTCTTTCACTGGGCATAATTATTTTGAGATTCATTTATGTTGCATGTACCAATAGTTCATTCCTTCCCACTGTTGAGTAGTATTCTGTTGTATGGATATGCTACAATTTGTGTATCCGGATATTCACTTGTTGATGGACATTTGGATTGTTTCCGGGTTGGGGTCATTGCAAGTAAAACTATTGTGAACATTTATGTAAAAGTCTTTGTATGGACAAATCCTCTGGCTTAAACAGAAAAAAGAACTTTTTGATCCAGACCCAGAGTGCCTTACTGAGCCACCTATGCCTGGATGTGGCAACAGGACCGCAGGGAGAACTTGACGGCAGGCTTATCCTTTCTGTCCCTGCCTCCGCCATATCTGTGTCCTTTTTCTCTGTCTGCTGTCATTTCTCTTGGGTAAATACCTAGCAGCAAAGTCACTAGATCACAGGGCAGGTGAATGTTTAACTTTTTAAGAAACTATCAAACTGTTTTCCAAAGTGGTTGGTTATACCATAATATTAATATATTCCCACGAGCAGTGACTGAGAGTTCTAGTTGCTCTGCATCCTCACTAACACTTGATATGGTTTGTCTCTTTAATTTTAGCCTTTCTAATACATGTGTAGTAGTATCTCATGATGGTTTTAATTTGCATTTTCTTAATAACTAATAATGTTAAGCATCTTTTCATGTGCTTCCTGGCGATCTGTATCTTCTTTGGTGAAGTGTCTTTTACAACTTTTTAATTGGTTTGTTTGTTTTATTATTGAGTTTTTAAAGTTCTTTGTATGTTCTGTACATGCATCCTTTAGCAGATATAAGCTTTGCAAATATTTTCTCCCAGTCTGTGGCTTGTCTTTTCATTCTCTTAACAGTGTCTTTCAAAGAGCACCCCAATTTATCAATTTGTTCCTATATATAGCATGAGTTTAGAAGAATGATCTAAGTTGTTTTATTTGTTTTGTGTTGCATGTGGATGTCCAGTTGTTCTAGCACCATTTGTTAAAGAGACGATCCTTTCTCTGTTGAATTGCCTTTGCACCTGTGTCAGTAATCAGTTGTCTGTGCAGGGTTTGGTTTGGTTTGATTTTCCATTCTGTTCTCTGGAACTGTTGGGAGCCCCTGTTACAGGGGCAGTTTGGCAGTTTGCTCAAGGGTAGAAGTGGTCTTTGCCACACATTTCTCAGCCCTTGTCCAGGTCCCATCCCACCACGCCTCCCATCGTGTGTTTGGTAAGAATGTAGTACGTTTTCCACAGGACAGTCCCTGCCCTTTGGAGGAAGGTGGTTGCTGGCTTAAGCACAGCAGCTTACCCCCCAGTAGGGCCACCATAAGCCAGCTAAGGCCTCCCCGCTCCCCAGAGGTCCCAGGTGACAACCATGCTCTCTGTTTCACAAAGAAAATCACTATCCATAAGAAGTCTTTACACTTCCTGCCTCACTGGCCACCACTTCTGACCCAAGTCAGTGTCCATCCCCCTCCTCCACTGCCCCCAGAGAAGGGGCAGGGCCTTTCTCTCTCCTCCTAGCAAGTGCTGAAGCCCCCACTCCCTCAGAAAACTTGTCCCATCAGTCATACCCTCTGTTTCCTGGGGCTGCAACTTCCTACTTCCCATGACATCTAAACATGCTCCAAGCTCTTCCCTCAGAAATATAATTTTAAAAGTGGACAAACTTCCACCCCTGTACTTGGCTTCCTGTAGCCTGTATCTTGCCTTTCTTTCAACTTCAATTCTATCCAACTCAAGGAGCATTTTAAGAAGTTTCTACCATGTGCCACAGACAGACTAATGGAGGAGAAGGGGAGGGAAGCGCACACGGTACCTGGCTCCGGGCTTGCTTTCTCTGAGCTGTGTCTCTGGTTTGCAGAGAAAACAAATCCTCTGGACTTGGCTTAAACAGAAAAAAGAGCTTTCTGATCCAGACCCAATGTGCCTTACTGAGCCACCTACGCCTGGATATGGCGACAGGACCTCAGGGAGAACTTGAAGGCAGGCTTATCTTTGCTGTCCCTGGCTCCGCGTCTCTGCGTCCTTTTCCTGTCTGCAGGTCTGTTTTCTCTGTGTCTCAAACCACACTCAAAGGTGGTCACTCACATCTGAATCCACATGATACAGCCCATGGGGACATTGCTCCCCTCTCTCTCCTCTAAATGCCACATTCCTGGGGGGCCCACCCAGCACCCACTCCCCACCTCCTCCTTCCTGTGAGAACCCCGATTTTGCTCAGAACCCTGCATCTCCTACACGCAGAGAAGCTCAGGGAAGCTGGCCACACCCCCCTGCCTAACACAGATTTTGTTTGGTCTCTAAGCCAAACTTGTTCCCTTCTCCTGGCCAGTGACAGTTTAGAAACATTATTCTCTGATTTCTAACAGAAATTTAGCATTTTCTTCGATTATGAATGTAGGCAACAAACCACAGTGATATTTATTACCTGCAGCTTTGCTGCCAAATCACAAATATTTTCATATCACGTTATAGTTGGTGCAGACATCTCAAAATACCATTTATGTCCATCACCTCTTTGAAATTGCGTTGCATGAGCAACACATGAGAAATGACACTGGTCAGTAGTAATGAGGAGTTATTACATCCCCATTGCGTCTTGTTATTTATAAAGAACTATAAGCAAAATTTGTCATTTTAATGTTTTAATAACTGTATTTCAATTTAATTAAGGTCCTTTGTAATCTTAGAATGGATCTATAGGTCTCACCAGATGCCAAAAACAAAATTTTTTCGAGGGTTCAGAGTCCGCGCTCCACAGGAGAAAGGGAAAGAGAAAGAGTAAGGAGAAATGGGCCCCCAACTCCCGCCACGTGCCGTGGGGGCCACGTTTGCCCCGCCCTGGACCGCAGCTCCTGGGGGGCTGTGGTGGGTCTAAACCAGAGCAGACAGGTCTACACGGGTCTGATTTTATTTCCCCCTTGGGCTTCTCTGCAGTTTCCCCTCCCCTCCCACACCCGAGCTCCAGTGGAGGCAGAAAGGGCTGGGGGTTGGGGGCGGGGTCACACCTGCTCACCCCAGAAGCAGGATGGCAGCGAACAGGGCAGTGTCGGGCCGTGTGGGCGCCCTGAAGTCGCCGGGGTGGCTGGTGGCTGCAAGGGGGACGGGGAGTTGAGAAAGAAGTAAAAGTGGGATTTGGGGCTTATATTGTTTGTTTTGTGGAGGCTGGTGGGGAGGGCAGCCTGTGATCCCCATCTCCTCCCCGCCCAGCCCAGCCCGCCACAGCCTCCTGACGCGGCAGAGGGACAGAGGGACAGAGGGACCAAAGCCCGATGTCGGCAGCACAGATCTTCGTGCAGGCCTGAGGTCTGCCTGGACTGAGCACACATTTCGAATAGTCCTGTTTTCAACCATTTCTGATTATTTCTAATATCCTTTATGCTAATTAACAAGGTTCTAGCATCTATTTCTGTAATACTCGTTAAGGCTCCTCAGGTACCGCCTCTGGAGGGAGGATTCCCAATTAGGGGCCTTCAAAGGCCAACCAACCAAGCTTTGGGCATAGATCAGTGACTTATAAACACATACTTACTACTATTCTCACTGAACTACTTTTAGAGTAAGCAAGTGACCATAAAGACAATACAAAATTGACCTTTGGCAAATTACTTCTCTGTGCCTCAGTTTCCTCTTCTGTAAGATGGAATTAATGGTACTCCTCCCAAAGGTTGTCGTGAGGGTTAGATGGGGTGACCCAGAACAGCTCGTGCAGGGCACAATGAAAGTACACAACGAACCTGAGTCTTGTTTTGTACTAGACAGTAAGCTCCGAGGGCAAGCTTTCCCCAGTGTCTAGAACAGAGGGCACACAGCAGAGGCCTAAAATAATGTGCTGGGAAAATGAAGGAATGAACCAGGGCATTTTTGCAGAAATATCTAAACTGACAGAATAGCCCTGGGGCCACAAGCTCCTCCTGTGCTTTGAGCAAGTGACTCGGACTGCGTGGACGGGAGTCCCCTCAGGACCTCTGAGGTTCCTCCCCCTCTACCCTGCCAGGGACGTACTAAGTCGCACATGGAAGTGCACAGCCCTCACTGGCCCAAAGAAGAGGGCTCAGAGTCACTCAGGACTCGCCCTCCTACCCCACGAGCCCTCCTCCTTCACAGACGCTAAAAGGAAGCTAACCCATCAGAATAAATAATAATAATCCATGGCAGTCTTCCTCAGCCACCCAGCAGTGGAAGGCTAGGAGCCCGAGAGGAGGTGGCTCTAGGAATCTCCAGGGCAGGGGAGTGTTCTCCCAAGCGGTTACAGGCCAAAGAATATGAGTGACGTGGTCCAGGGCATCCAAAGGATAACTGCCATTCTGTATGAAATATGAGGCTGAGACCCAACCAGGGTGCTAACCCTGATGGCAGGGGCCACGAGGTCAGGTCTTAGTGTGGACAAAATAGGGAAACCTCCTGGCACTGCGGTTCCTAAATCACTCTGGGTAAACAAGCAAAGGAAAACCTCCCCAGGGCCCCAGGCAGAGCTTTGCCAATGATTCAAAGGTCAGCAAAGTCATAAATCAACTGAATTTGCACCAAACAGATCATGGAGAGTTATTTTGAAAATGACTTGGCCAAGAAAATTCCCTGGAGCTGAATCAACTCAAAGAGCTCAAATAGGGAAATGTCCATCATCATCCTTCTCCTCTCCCAAGAGATGAGGCTGCGAGGCCCCAGGGTCAAGCGTCCACAGCAAGGGCTGCCTCCTCGCACTTATGATATCATAATCCCTAGTGTAGGACCCAGGACAGTGTTCATGGCCTTGGGTGCCACAGGGGAATAGGTATTCCCTGGAACAGCTGCTGCGGCTGGCAGGTGTACAGCTTCTGGGAGGGTCCCCCAGGGTCCCCCACCCCTCCCAGGAGCCGGGGCCTGCACAGGACTTTCTAGCAGTGGAACCAGGCACACTGCTCATCTGGACTGCGCACACAGGCTCAGGGCTGACATCAGGGGCTACCTACCCAGGGACCTGGCCAGTGAGGATTTTCTTTAAATGAAATATGCATGCATGTATGTAGGGAAAAAGGCTGGAAGGATCCACATTGGTGCTATCAGATAGCACTTCAAGATGCCTGACTTTTATGAATAATGAATGTATATTTTATTTTCTGTTAAATACAGCATTGCTTAGCAAAGTTTTTTTAATGTTACCGAAGTTATTAACTACAGAGATTTAGAAAAATAGAGATCAAAAGGGGGAGAGGGTCACCTGTAATCATAATCTTATCACCCAGATATATTCTGGTGATCTTTCAGGAAATTTCCTTTGGTTCTTTTCTATAAATGTAATGTGCGTTTTTTTAACAACAAAGAAATCGTATGGTACGTTGTTTTTTGTAACATACTTTTCTACTTCACAATATGTGGTCAACACTTTCTATGTCATTAAAACCCTTCTACAATATCATCTTAACGGCTTATAGTATTCCATTAAATAGATGCATCACGCTTCATTTAACACGTTCCGTCCTCTGGCGTTTTCAATGAGTAAATATTTCTCTTTAGGCCACCATGGTAAATTGCCGTGGGTGCTATTCCCCAAATGTCTAACATGCAGACACACAGCACTTTCTTGTCTATGGGAAGTTAAGTGTTGCCATGGACTTATTTGGGCCAATGAAATGGGAGCAGCGAGGACATCTGGGCAGAAGCGCCAGGGGTCAGTGTACATTTCAGAACATCTCTTTCCCTGACTGGACTCACTGGGAAGCTGGGGACAGAGCCTCACTCAGCCTGGGTCTCTGCATGCACAGCCCTGGCCACCCTATGGTGGGCACATGGCACAGACCAATAACCAACTCCATGCTCTTTACCACTGGGATTCAGGACTGTGCTGTTTCTGTAAAGTCACTTGTCCTGTCTGGCCAGCCTCAGGGCTGCTGGAGAGACAAGCCTAACACAGAAACTCCACCCTCCAAGTATGTGTGGCCCAGTGGGGAAGTCCAGCCCAAGTGCAGAGGAAGAGTTCAATAAGGAGTGACTGCTGCAAGGGTGCCGTGGAGCAGTATGGTGACGTGGCACTCCTGAAAGGAGAGCTCCGCAGCCACCTGAGAAGAGAGGTTCATGGCGCTGGAATGGCCTGGGCAGCCTTCACGGAGGAAGGGCAGAGAGGAGGGCTCCGAAGGACAGGGAGATCTGAGGGGGCGCGGGGCAAGAGATGGAGGCGGTGTGAGAGCAAGGGGCGGGACCAAGCAAAACCTAGAAGGCTGCCGAGTAGGTAGGTGACTTGTGTGAAGTGGGAGCTTTGAGGAAATGAGAGTCGGGACAGCCTAGGAGAGAGCAAGGGGCCAGCGGGGGGCAGAACAACCCCTGCAAGGAGAAGACCCTCATCCTCCTCCTCTGCACCCTGCGCTTCTGCTGTGGGGAAAATGCTTCTGTAACCGCCTCACTCAGGAATGGCCTTGGTGAAGCCTAACCTTGGAGGCGCAATATGGCTTGGTGTAATGACACATACACTATATTCAAGAGTAAGTTTGACTGTAGATAAAGTCAAAACTATTGTGCTTTGCTAATCCTATTTGAGTCATTATTCCGAGCAGCCACGGGCACTGACCACACTTCAGCCTCGTCAGTCAGTGTCAGTCCGTCATTGTCAACCAGCGTCAGTTAACGTCAGTCAGTCAGTCAGTTGATCAGTCAGTGTGAGTGTCAGCCAGTTAGTTGGTGAGTCAGACAGAGTCCGTCAGTCAGTGTTAGTGTCAGTGTCCGTCAGCTGGTTGGTGTCAGTCAGTTAGAGTCAGCCAGCCAACATCAGTCAATGTCTGTCAGTCAGTGTCACCAGCCAGCCAGTCATTCGATTGTCATTATCAATGTCAATCAGCCAGTAGTCAGTGTCAGTCAGATGGTCAGTCAGACACTGTTAGTTAATCAGTGTCAGTCAGACAGTGTTAGTTAGTGTCTGTCAGTCAGTTGGCCAGCATCAGTCATTGTCAGTCAGTTAGTGCCAGCCAGTCAGCAGTTAAGCACAGCACTCGGCTGGCTGCTGAGCACTGGGCCCATTTGCCCTGCTGGTTATTACCCAGCCCCTTTCCTGTTTATGGGCATTGGGATAGGTGTGCCATTCCTGCATGTGGACAGAGTTGTCCCCGGGAACTCAGGACAAATTCACCGCTGAGCTGGGCCAGGCTCCAGCCCCTTGTTTTCATTTCCCAGCTGGGCTGAGCTGCTGTAATTCCAGGACCTTCTGGGGCTCTAGAGCTGCGGTCCCCAATCCCCGGGCCTCAGACTGCTACCTGGCCACGGACTGTGAGGAACCAGGCCACACAACAGGAGGTGAGTGGCAGGACAGCAAGTGAAGATGCATCTGTATTTACTGCCGCTCCCCATCACTCGCATCACCACATAAGCTCCGCCTCCTGTCAGATCAGCGGTGGCATTAGATTCTCATAGGAGCGCGTACCCTACTGTAAACTGCACATGCATGCGAGGGATCTAGGTTGCCCGGTCCTTATGAGAATCTAATGCCTGATGATCTGAGGTGGAGCTGAGGCGGTGATGCTGGCACTGGGGAGCGGCTGCAAATACAGATTATCATTAGCAGAGAGGTTTGACTGCACAAGAAATGTAATGTGCTTGAATCATCCCAAAACCACCTCCCACCCCCGTTCCGTGGAAAAATTGTCTTCCATGAAACCGGTCCCTGGTACCAAAAAGGTTGGGGACCGCTGCTCTAGAGGGCATCCATTCAGAAGTGAGTCAAAGAGAACCAGGTCACCTTCTCACTCTGAAGAGCCTCTTCCTCCCCCACAGGGGTTTTTGGTGGTGTTCCACCAAAGTGCTCATCTGGCCACAATCCTGGCACTGGCAAGACAGACAAGGTGAGATCGCAAGCTCTGTGCAGCAGGCCTTTCCACCTTCCTCCCACAGGAGGCTGTGTTGTCTGTGGACGAGCAGACAGAGGGTTTTCCCAACCCCTCCTTTCTCAGATAGGACCAGAGTTGAGGGTGGAGGAGAGTGGGGCCATCCTGGGCCCCGGCCCAGTCCCCAGGCTTGAACATTGTTGTGGGCATATGTTTCCTCTGCCTGAACAGCGTCCCCCCACTTCTTGGAGGGCACTGCTCATCTCCCTCCCCCGCAACCCCCACCAGCCATGTGGGGTTGGGTAGGAGGTGGCAATCACAGTGTATGTCCTCATCCTAGCCAGAGGTGGGCTTAGACTCAGGCTGGGTCAACTGTAGTACTCCTTATCCCACAGTGACTGGTCCAGATATGGGCCCATGACTCAAGCCGGGCCAATCAGGATCCTTCCCCAGGATTTTTCTGAGGCTGTCCCCTGAGTCCTTTAGCTGGAAGGATATGTGCTTGAGTCAGCCAGCAGAGTGGCTCCCATTGTGTAGGAAAAACCTTAGAAGGAGAGAGTGAACAAAAGGAAACAGGTGCAGAAGGAAACAGACAAGAGAGTCTTGACAGGGTTTCGAGCCTCTAATTCCAGTCAACCCTACAGCCGCCTCCACCCTGGGCCTCCTGTCATTTACTTTTGTGGACTATGCTCGTAGCCAAAGAACCTCGCCTAGTACAAACTAGTATAATTCTAGAGCTACCATAACCAACATCCCGTTTGGAAGTGGAGATCCAGGCTATAGTTTTCCCAAACCCCTCAACTTCCCCCATTGGTCCCTTGCATCAGAGAGGCAGGGAGAGCCTAGGGAGGCCCCACCCAGTCCTTAGGTGGCTGCAGGGGGCACACCCTCAGGTAGAGGCCTGGGGCCAGCCGCTGCCCCAGATGCAGATGGTCTTTTCTAGCTATAAAGTGTGTGTGTCCTGGGCTCTGTCTTCTTTCACACAACATTATGAACACACTCTAGCTATTGAGAATGTTCTCTTGCTTGTCTTTTTGGTAACTCCATGCAGGGCTAGCTTCCTGGGTGTGTGGCCTGTGCCGTCACACAAGGCCCGAAACTTAAGAGGACACCATGTTTGGTTTCATGCTCTGCTGTCACCATCTTGAAATTCTTAAACATTTTGAACAGGGGCCCTGCATTTTGATTTTGCACAGGGACCCACAAATTATGTAGTTGGTCCTAGCTCCATGCAGTCCCTCACATTGGATGGGACCTGTGATTTCAATGAGTTGCTCCAATTCCCAGAACCCCTTTTTCCACTGCCACCTCCTTCTTTACCTTAATGCCCCCCCCCGACACACACACACACACTCCTCTATGGTCTTCTCCCCTCTCCACCCCTTATGTGGACTTTTCTCCCAGAGGCAGGCAGCCTCTGTGGCCTCATTCTAGCTGTACCCGCAGCTAAATGCTACATCAAACCAAAGCTGGGTTCATTTTATTTGGAACAATGCCACATGACTGGCTTCCTTTGCTTCTACCCCTCAAAACCTGACATTCTGCAGTTCTGCCTCAAAGCACCTTCTGAGGCCTCTGGGAAAGCCACCCCAGGGCACACCCAGGACAGCACTGGGCACCTTTGGTCTGAGCAGTCAGGAACTGTGCTGCAGGTTTAAACAAGCAGAGCTGCTTTTATGAGATGGCTTCATAGTTCTGTAATGAGGATTTTAAAAGTCTAGGAGACAGGCAAGCAGCCTGTGTCCATGGGAACGGCCTGCTGAACACCCAGCAAAGGTAAGTCCGAGCCAAGGGCCTCGCTGCTTCTCCTGGAAAAGATGGACTCTAGACCTTCGCCTCCCCCAAGGGCAGAACAACACTGCACCACAGCCGCTGAGACTGGCCACAGCCTCAGTCTTCACACCCACTATACTTAATGTGACAAACCAATCTAGAGGGGACAGCCAGTAGGAGAAACTGATACACAATCTGGCAATTTAGAGTCCAGGTGTGGTAAAAGTGATTTATTTTTGGAGCACAGTAACAGCTGTGCAACTAGTAACATTTCATGCACCTGTCCCATCCATATTTTCATGTCACAAAGACATACTAAGACTTTGGAAAAGTTCCAAAGGTGATTACACTTGAAATCTGTTTCTTTGCCTTTTTTTTTGGTACTTGTGTTAATCACAGTGAACCAAATAAAATAGCTTTACAGCTTACTAACACTCAGACTTGTCCTCAGAGGAAGCAGTTTAAACATTTACAACTGTAAATCAGCTACGCGATGATTCCACATAAGGAGAAAAACCAGAGAGCAAAAAGCATCTCTAACAGAAAGCGCATCTTGTCAAAAGGAAAAAAAAATACACATCACAAGGAAAACCCAATTTATCTAGAAAGAGTGGGCCCTCTTCAGGACTGAGGTCCCAAAATAAGGTAAAATTGTGGGTGCAGTGTCCTCTTTGAAAAAAAAGGAGAGGAACAGCTCTGGCTCAAACTCTGCTAAGAATCTGGTTTTAAAAGACTAAAGGAGTCAGGGAAGACCTAACACTGCTGCATCTCCAGAGGCATTTACCATGAATGAAAGAGCTGGAACACGTTCCCCCTGGGGTGCCCCCTACACGGTGCCTAATAATAAACTGAGAAGAGTTTCCCTCTGCACTTGCTGGCGCTGGCTTTCCCCTGGTAGGTGCCTCACACTCTCCCTAAATGGAGCTACCAAGTCCCCTGATGAACAACTGAGCCACAAGCGGGAGGGCTGGATGCTGCCCGGAGAGGCCAAGGCTTTCTGAGGACATAGGGGTGCACAGAGCACCATCTCACTTCTTACAAATGGGTGGGTCCTTCTCCCCAAAACTCACAGCACTGGCTGGCTGGAAGAAATGGCACCGGGAAGGTGGCGATAAACGTCCAAGACTGAGCTCATCCCAGTTCTCCGCTGACCCACCTGCAGTCTCCCAGCAAAACTCCTGACATTGCCCCAGGGTAGCTGTGAGGAATGGCTTAGATGCCTCCCAGTGAAGGGCCTGTTCTGGAAACTGCCATGATGAATGGCTGGAAAAACAGAGACACTTGACCCTGAGCCAAACAGTATGTATGTGTCTGGGGTGTGTGTGTACATGTGTGAGAGAGTGTGTCCTTGTGTGTGTGACATTTGTGTGGTGTGGGGTGTGTGTGCAGGAATGGGGTGACGATCCCCCAAGCAGGCCTTCAGGACGAAGTGCCCTGCCACTCAGCCCCAGCCAGGCACAGCCACACAATTTCAGAGCGATAGTCGAAGCTGGGTTCCCCTGGTGGGTGAGGTTAGCAGTAGCTACCATGAAGACTTCCAGGTATCCAACTGGCCACCTGACTACATATTTCAAACATTATTGGATGCAATGAAATTCAAGACCATTTACCAGTCTTTGTCAAACTTTTGACCATGACCCACATTAAGTTTACACAGCTACTAAGGGTGTAGGACACACAGGGCTAGGTGATGAGAGTTCATACTCAGCCTGATTATACAGGGTGTGCTCTGAGATGTCCTAGTCCGTTGTATTTGTGGAGGTGACCCACTAAATTGATTTCATGGCCCATTTGGGGACTCCACTTACAGCTTGACAGTCACAGGCTGTTTAGGAAAAACACTTGGAGCTGCAGTGGGACCTGTAGTCTTCCAGCACACCAGAAATACTCCCTCCACGGAAGTGGGTGGGCCTCCCCGCAGCAGGCCCGGGCCTCCGTGAGGATCACCAAGTGCCACCAAGGATGAGGAAGCAGACCTCGCTGACTGTCTTTAAAGAAAAGGGGGTGCCACGGTGGGGTGACTCGGGTCCAGGCCGGCAACCACCGGCCCACGTGCCCGAGTTGCAAAGCAAGACAGAGCCATGCCTTGCAGGGGCCTGGGCCAGTCCTTTAGGGGTTCCCCTGCGGTGCCCCGGCCCTCTGGCATCTCTGCACGAGAAGGATGAGCCCGGAGAGGTTGGAGAGCTCGGGGGACTCGGCCATCACGCGGTCCACCTGGTCTGGCGGGAAGACGCTGCAGAGCGCGATGCGCGCCCGGGTGCGCGCGTCCCCCTCGCGGTCCGCGGTTGAGTACCCCGAAGGTCCCGCAAAGGCGTTGTCCCAGGCTGGCTCCACCCAGGCCGAGCGGCCGGGAAAGCTGCCAGAGCGGTGGGGGCGGGTCCATGGGTCGTCGGGCGGCCTGCGCTGGGGAAGGAGGTCGCTGTGCAGGTCCCTGGGCCCGTGTCCGCCCCGCGGCTGCAGCTGCGGCCCAGGCGGGGGCAGGAGGTCGCCAGGGGCGAACGGGCCCTGCGGGCTCGGGAGGCCGGGCGGGCCCGAGGTGGCAGCGCTGCCCGCCCGCGGGGATGTCGGGGGCCGGGGCGCCGGGCCGCTGGTGGGCACCCAGTCGGGGCCGCACAGCCCGAGCGCCAGGCCGCAGGCGGAGCCCCGGGGGCACGGCCCGAGGGGCCCCGGGTCGACGCTGAAAGCCAGCCGGGAGAAGCTCCCTCGCAGGGCTGCCAGGTCCGCGGGCTGCGGCGCGGGCGGGAGGCTGCGCGCACCTGGCTCCCGGGGGACCGACCGGGCTCCTGCGGGGCCGCCCCGGGCATTCAGTGGCCGCTGCTCCTCGGCGCCGGGCCGTGCCCGCGTTTGGGCGCGGAGCTCGTCGGCCACCGCCAGCTGCGCGTGGTGAGGCCTCTCCGGGTGGTAGAACTTGCACTTGATGCCGTAGGTGCACTTCTTGCCTGGAAGGGGCAGGGGCAGAGGGGGCACGGCTGAGACCAGGCGCGGAGAGGCTGTGCTGCTGGGTGTCTCGGGGCAGTGCCGCCCGCGGCCTTTCTCCGTGGACGGTCCTCCCGGAGGCCCCCAGGCCGCTGCGGACTCCGCAGCCGCAGCCCCTGGAAAGGCCTCAGGATCTGGGCGCGGGACCGAGGTGGGGAGAAATGCCCAGGGGCGGGCGGCCTGGGCGAGGGTGCGCTGGGCACACTAACCCCAGGGTCAGCAGAGTAAGTGTCGGTCTGGGAACTCCCTTTGACCGGGGACTGGGACTAAATCTCCAGATCCGATGACCTTCAGCCTCCAGTTCCCCAGGGACCCTGTGCATAGGGCAATCTTGGGGAGGCGTGATGGGGAGTAGGTGCTTATAGCCTAGGATTGCGCCTCCAGTGCCGCCTGAGATCCGCCATTGTCCACACCCCCCTTGCGCTAACCATTGCTCTCTCCCTGCTGACTGTTCTAGCAAAGTCGTGATCAAATGACCAAGTTACCATCCAAACCTGGGCACCTCTGAGAGTGAACGGGGGCGAGATGGGCCAACCTGAATGTATGTGTGATAACCTTAATTCTAACAAGAGATGACTCTGAAGGTCACCCAAGGCTTTATTGAACTTCTGTAAGCATAAAAACCAAAGCCTGGGGACATCAAATACCTTGCCAAAACAAGTTAGTGAAAGAGCTGGCTAGAGGGCTGGCATCCCTGAGAGCTCTGGGATAAATTCCTTAACTCTTCATGGATAGCACTGACCAAAGTCCATTGGAAGGGGGCACAGTGGGGCAGGATGAGGACAGAAGGTGCCAGGGGCCAGGGGAAGAGACTGAGAACGGGAGCTGGGGGTACCCAAAGCCTCCCTGCTTCTCAGACATGGCTTTGCCCTGTGTGGGACCCTTGCAATGAGGCCTGACAAACACCCCCCTGCAACAGCCGTCCAAGATATCAGTTCATCCTTACAATAACCCTGTCAGGAAATAGCGGTCCAGACAGGTTAAGTTACCTCTTCAGGGTCACATGGCTGGTTCAGGGCAGAACTTGGGCGAGAACCCAGGCTGCTGACCACCAGGCCAGCGCTTTTGACTGTGCCCCTGTGCCCTGTACAAGGCCCTGAATAAGGCCCACAAAGCACTGAGCGCTACCCACCATAGGGGCAGTGCTGCCAGGATGGCTCTGGGGGCTTTGGCTTCCGGCTCAGGAAATTGCTCAGGGTGGGTCCGTGGCGGCCCAGGGGATCATCGGGAGGCATGAACCTGGAAAATAAGCAAGTGAGGGGATAGACAACTGCAAGACCAACTGGGACTCACCACTGGCACCTGGAGGGAGGAAGCAGGCCCAAGCCATCCAGGGAGCACCTGGCCTGCAAAACCCTCCCTTCACACTGAACCTCCCATGGTGGGGCGGGGGACAGCCCTGGGCCTCTTTGGAGTGTTTCTGGTGTGTGGCTCAAGCCAGCAGTGTCAGAATCAGAGCTTCACACAAGACCTGCTTAATCAGAATCTGAAGTTCAGGGATCTGCATTTTAACACCTTCCCAGGTGATTTGTATCCAGGAAAACTGAAGCATAATTGCTGTAGGGCTCCCCTGGGTTCACACTGTCTTCAACAAAAGATTAGAAACCTCCATGGGTTAACAAACAGTTCCAGAGTTGTATGAGCCCCTTGAGGCTTAGGTCCCATTTCTCCTGTGTTTCACCTCATGCCAAACACATCTCTGGGAGATGCAGGTGAAGGATCAATATGAACAGAGAGTTTGGAATACCTGTTGGGGAATCAGTGATGCAGAGGCTCCCAGGTGCCCTCTGCACAGAGCACCTCCCAGAAGACTGACCTCCTCCTCTGCTAACCCCGGGCACTGTGTTTGGTCTATCTCTGGGGCTGCTCTTATTCTGGAGGAGTCACTCTCTGACACCGCCCTGTTCCCTGCATGCCCCCCACCCCCACCCCGGCACTGAGCCCTAACAAGGAGGGGGATGTGGCTCAGGGTGCTCAGGGCCCAAGGGGAAAACTACATTCCTCAAAAGGAAAATTCCCCTTGTTCAGTGGGATCCACTTTTTTATATGAATACTTCTGTTCCCAGAGACACTTCCAGGTCACGCAAAGGTTCTGCTAAGGGGTTGTGGATTCTAAGTTGGGGGGCACACTCTTTATGGGTTGGTGTTCCCCTAAGAGTCCAAGAGTCGTGCCGAGGTCCCACCCTGCAGAGCGCTGGGTGAGCCCTGGCCCAGGGCAGCCCCCATGGCTCAGCTCCCAGCTACACAGCCGGCTTCTCAGAGCTGGGCCCTGACCAAGAAGCTGGGGAGCCGCCCTCTGTGGTTATTAAAAGTTCCCGAAGACTTCACCTTCTGCTCTCTCAGGAGTAGGAGCTGTGCCAAGAGGGCCCTGTGGACGTGCCCAGGGCACTGGGGTGGGTGCCCTTGCTCACAGGCGGTTGGCAGGCCCTGCCTCTGGCAGCCCAGAGGGGCCTGTGGCAGGCCCTTAGCCAAGGCCAGTGCATCGAAAGGACTTGGCCTGGGCCCCAGGCTGTCGCCAGGCCAGAGGCGGCCATGATCCATCAGTCCTCAGTGAGGATTTCTGGAACCCACAGTTACAGACTTGCCAATTCCTCCAGGCCAAAGTTGGACAGTGAGTGCCGCTGGCCTTGCAGATCTGGAAGTGACAATGGGGGCTACTGCAGGGCACCACTGCCAAGCATCTGCCCTGGGGCTCAGGAGGGCACCTGCACCTCCATGGCTGCAGGGGCAGGTGGCAGTGAGGACAGTAGTACTCACTGGGGCACCATGTCCTGGTCTGGCCTGGGAATAACTGCTACCACTTCTGGGGTACAATCCTCTTTAGTCCTTACAGTAGTATCAGAGGTGATATTGTTAATGCCTTTTCAAGGTGAAGAACGTTCAGCTGAGTGAGGTTGAGTCATTTCCCCAGGACACACAGCCAGTAAGTGGCAGGGCCTCACTTGGAAACCTGCCCTGCCCACTCCAAAGCCCAGCTGTTTCCACAGCACCACACTGCTTCCTGGCTTCAGGGTCAGGAGCTGCAGGGCTGTGTGCAGGTGGCCTGAGCCCAGACCACATGCCTCCTCCTCTCTCCTCATCCCCCTCCCCAGGGCCGCAGCCATTCATTCGCTCGTCCATGCGACCCTGTCACGCATTCATTCATCTTCAACTGGTTATTGCCCATTATGTGCCAGGCATGCTGGGGACATGGCACGTAAGACAGATACAGTCCCTGCCCTCACAGAGCTCGGGAGCTTGTCTCACACCACATTCCAAAGAGCCAGTCGCAGAGCCCAGAATGAGGGCTGAGCTACCATTGCCTAGAACAGAAACTGGAACGGGAGTGATGTCCCAGCCTTCTGTGCCCTCCCCACCTTGTCCCACATTATTCTAATCTCCAGACCCCTCAGCCACCTTGCCAGGCTCGCAGTGTCTGCCCCCTGCATGCTTGAGCACGTCTGCAGTGGACATGCCATCGTCTCCTCCCACCTCAGCTCAGGCTGAGGACCTCACCCAGCACCTGCTGACAGATGGAAGCTTGTGGCCCTGAGGCCCCTCTCAGAGCTGGGCCCTGACCAAGAAGCCGTAGCTGGTTGGTCCGGGGTGGACCTGGCCCAGGGGGACCACCCAGGACGAGATGAACCAACCAGGTTCTCTTGAAATTTCAGCACAGAGGCAGGGAGATAGAGTCAGTGCCAGGCAGATGAAGATCTTTACAGCTCAAAAGAAAAGATTCTGTTGTCCACTCCCATACGGAATTCAAAAAAATGTTTTTAAAAGACAGGCCAAAACCTGAAATAAGTGAAAGGCAACACAACAAAGTTCAGATTTTTTCCATGATGACTATTTCAGTGCTCTTATTTGAAGTATCAAATTCTAAAAAAAGCACGTGCCTGGCCTGCCTGCTGGGCAGCTTTGTGGTGAGTCAGTCAGATGTGGCTGTGGGGACAGCAAGGTCAGGGACAAAATAGCCCTGCTGGGGAAAGTGCCCACAGAGAAGGCCGGCCAGGAAAGGGGAGACTCAGAGGGGCAAAGATGACTGTGCAGCCGGGGGAAGCCCTGTCTGCAGGGCTGGGTGTGACCCCAATCCCTCTGCCTGGAAGCGGGGGTGGCCTCTGCCCCACTCCCCTCCATGTAAGGACCCTGCCCGGCCCATACCGGTCATTGACGAAGGAGAACATGAGCAGCCTTTGCTCGATGAACCACTTCCACTCAGGGTTCTCGCTCTGCAGGTCCCGGTAGTTGTCGTTGGAGACGATGATGCCGTCTTGCTCGTAGGCCACCTTCACAATGTAGCGGTCATCGTAGCAGACCAGCCGCTTGCCGTGCACCTTGCGGGACGGGGTGTACACGAGCACCGCCTGCCGCTCCAGCTGCTCCAGCACGTGCTGCTCTGCAGGTGCAGGCAACAGAGACCGCGGGTGAGGACTTCCCCGGGGACACCCCCCCACTCCCCATATGGTCACATGAGGCGCAGGAGGTTCTGAGGGGAGGGAGGAAGCACCAGTTTTTTCCGCCATCACGTTCACTTCTTTCACTAAATTTCACTGAATTTGCCTGCAGCCCGAGGTCAGGAGGGCTGTTGGTGTCTGTCTTGCCCCTGCCATGACAGAAGTTCAGAGGATGGTACACAGCAAGGCAGAGTCACTTCAGAAGGAAGGTTTCCGCCACAGCTCTGGTCTGTTTAAGGGTTACATGCCCCTACCACAGTAGACACAGGGACCTCCTCCTTAGCAATGACAGGGAATCTTGCATCCTCCTGGAAAGCTCCTGCATGGGCCCTTCACTGGGAACCACGGGTCCTTCCCCCCATACAGAAATCTGCTCAGGACACCTTTGGGGTGCAGCATCACATAACTGACACATCTGAGGGACTCAAGAATGTAAAAGAAAAAGTCCAGGACTAAGGATCTATAGCCTGGATTCTGGGCTGAACCCCAGTTCCTGGGTACTTTACCGCTGTTTTAATGTCAGGTTGTACATTTATAAAAGGAGGATGACAACACCTCCCTTACCCATCTCGGGGTATCTGTGAGCAGACTGAATAAGCTCAGGTGCATGAGAGTTCTAGCAAAAACTAGTAAGGAGGTGACCATGTATCAGGTGGTAGAAACATTACAAGGGCTTTCTTTTCAGGGGCTTAAAGTCCCATCCTGGAAAGTTCTGCTGTTTGATCTTAGTTTTGCCTTTGGAGACATGCAAAAAAAGGAAAAATCCCTTTAACACACAATAGTTACTCAGAACTTGGAAGAGCATACGCTTCATAATTTGTCATAAATTAGTTCTTCCCCCAAGTTTAAGTCCTTTCCTTTATGACATGGTTTCCAGACTTTAAAAAAGTACGTAATGTGGCCAGGCGTGGTACCTCATGCCTGTAATCCCAGCACTTTGGGAGGCCGAGGCAGGAGGATCACTTGAGGCCAGGAGTTTGAGGTTACAGTGAGCTATGATGGCACCGCTGCCTGGGTGACCGAGCTCTACAACAAAGAAAAAAAAAAGGTGCATAATGCATCTATTATACAAAGAATAATTAAAAATGCCACATCTATAGCAATTCCTTTGAGAAATGAAGGTGGCCCATGTTTGGGAAGTCCCCTCTGCTCCAGCCAGTTTGCAATCCTCTCACCTTCCCTTAAGATAACCCAAGTTTTATTTATTTATTTTTTTAATACAGTACTTTGAGAGTATAACCCAAGCTTTAGGACTTTGTATTTATAATTCCCTTGCTTTTATTTTTAAAAATACATATGTATAAGGATCATCTTCAATGTGGTTACACACTGGACTTCACACAAATGGAATCATACTATACATATACTTATGCAACTTGCTTTTTTCATTTGCCATTGTGTTTGTGAGGTCTGGCCATGTTGATATGTTCACTGCTGTTAGTTTTGTTTGTAAGTCCCTGGCACAGAAGTGCAAGGGCCTCTCTAGGATGTATCTCTAAGGGTGGATATTACTGAGTTGTAGGGAAAGGCACTTTACAAGATAATGCCAAATTGTTTTCCAAAGTGGTGATACCAAGTTACATACCCAACACAGCATATGAGACAACCTTGCCAACACTTGGCATTTTCAGGCTTTTGAATTGTTGACAATTTGGTGGGTACAAAATCGCCTCTTATTGTAGTTTGATTTTTCATGTCTCTGGTTACTAATGAAATTGGGCATCTTTTCATATGTTTACTGGCCATTTATGTTTTCTCTTCAGTGAATGCCTTATTCATGCTTTAGCTCATCTTTCTGTTGGTTCATTGTCTTTGTCTCATTAATTTGGAGAAATTCTCTCTAGATCTAGACGGTAATCCTTCATCAGTAACATGTGATGTATACCATCCCCAGAGTGAGGCTTGTCTTTTCATTTTTTTGTTTTTGTGGTATCCATTAATGGACAGAAGCTTTTTTTTTAATGTAGTCAAATTTATTCATCTTTTCTCCACAGGTTTACACTTGCTGTGGCTTGTTAAAAATTCCTTCCCTTCCTCAAAATAATTTCCCTACTGTTTGCTTATATTATATTTAAATATTACACACTGTTGAAAGCCACCATTCTTCATGTTCGGAACATAAAGAATAATTTTGGGTAACTGGTTCACCACGGAGAACTGAACACAAGAATTTATCCCCCTCCCTCTCAAAGGAGGGGATGTAATGGCAATAAAGAAGTACAAAAGGGGGGGGGTCCCATAATCACATTAAAAGTAGGTTTGGAGACAGCAGCAAACACAGGATTTTGACAAATTTTAGAAAGCAGAGAGGATCATATTTATCCCACAGAATGGAGGGAACCACAGGCCAGAATATACACAGAAGGCTGGAGCGGAGGTGTGAGCCATGTCCCTGCAAAGTGACACAGCAGTCCCAGCCTCGGAGCAGGAGCAGAAGTCAGGCAGGGCCAGGATGAGTAATGCACAAGCTACTTATGGGCCAGCTGACTCCAAGGGTATGGAATTCCACTTGTTCCCTATCCCGATCGCTATAAAGAAAGTGAAGATATAACCAAGAAGGAGGAGGCCTCCCACTGTGGCTGTTGACCTCCTAGATAAAACCATCATCGTTTTGGCATTGGAATATGTGGTGGGTGGAGGTGCCTTGCTGCCTGCCTGCTCCATGCCAGGTATGCTAAAGTGAACACTGCCAGCCAACACAAGTGTTTAGATACACAAATACTTACCATTGTGTTACAATTGCCTACAGTATTCAGTACAGTAACCTGCTGTACAGGTTTGTAGCCTAGGAGCAATAAGCTATCCCATATACCGTAAGTGTGTAGTAGACTGTATCTAGGTTTATGTAAGTACACTCTGTGATATTCACACCACAATGAAATCACCTAATGATGCATTTCTCAGTATGTATCCCCCTCATTAAGCAACATATGACCGTATACTTAACCAGTCTACTTCTTTGTTCATAATAAAAGCTGACAAAGATCACCCAACTTTTGAGTGGAAAATCTAACAAAACAAAAGACAACAAGAGAGACAGACACTAAGATGAACAAAGAGAACTGACCCCAGAAAAAAAACTGGATAAAATTTGTGGAAATTAAGAGAAATTTTTAAAAATTCTAGATGAGCATAGAAATATTCAAGAAGATGCTGCATCCAAGAGACAAGAATAGCTTGTAGTAACAGAGAGACAAGAAGAAACAATTGGTAACCATTGATAGAATTTAAAACAAACCAAAACCAAAAACCTTTGGTAAAAAGCCTAGAAGAAAAAGTTGAGGAAACCTCCCAGAATCACTAAGAGCTCAGCCATACCATTTGTTGACTTGGCTGAAATAATGCCAACAGCGGTTAGCACCTGATCTCTTATTACAGAGTAAGCATCCCTAGTCCAAAAATACAAAATGCTCCAAAATTCAAAATTTTTCAAGCACCAACATGACGCTCAAAGAAATGCTTGTTGCAACATTTCAGATTTTGGATTTTCGAATCAGAGATGCTCAACCAGTATAGGTATAAGGCAAATATCCCCAAATCTGAAACACTGGTCCCAAGCATTTCAGATAAGGGATACTCAACCTATATAAGAAAGCCAAATAAAAAACAAACAAAATCCTGTTTATTTAAACCATATTACATGTCATGAGTTCTAAGAAATAAATAAATAAATAATAAAATAAACAATTTTGTTCTAATATTTGTAGCTTAAAATGTTCCTAGCTGAATTAAAAATTAAAAATATAAAGAATTCCCTGGACTCCATTTTCTTTTCTTTTTTTTTTCCTAAATGAAGAGATTGGACTAGGTATTCTGTAAATAAATATTACCTGACTAAATAAATGTCTCTTTCAAATCCTGTATTCTATTGGGGTGGAAGGCAGATCCAATCTTCCCTTAGGTGTTAAAAGTCATCAGACACAATTATTTTTGGAACTTAATCATTCACACTAAAAGAGTAATTTGTTCATTCATCTATTCAACAACTATTTATTGAACACGTAGTATATGCCAGGTATCATGCTAGGTGCTAGCTGCTAGGGCCATGGCAGTGATCATTCATAATCAGTGCCTCCATGGAGCTTACAGTGCAGTAAAGAAGACAGACATCATTAAACAAATCACTAAATAGGTAAGTGACTATCACTGTGAGGAGGACTGTCCAGAAAAGTTGTATATGGTACCCCTTGAATATATATCTGCTCTAGCATACCTCGAATAGGGGTATCAGCTCTTGGTGGTTCTTTCCTCCAGGATGGGACAAAAACTTTGATGTAGGTGTGTCCTCTGTCCCTGAACCAGTCCACAGCCAGCTGGATTCCCCGGCAAGAGAAGATTTCTTTATTTCCATGGCTACAACAGGAAAACAAAGAAATTGGTAGAGACACAGAAAGTATTCCTAAGCGCAATTTCCCCTGGAAATATCCTGGATCACAATCTCATAATCAAGGGAACCAGGCAAATATGCATTTCAAAGACAGTTCATTCCTTCATTCACAAACTATATCCCTTAGCTAGAAACCATGTAGCTTGTGATAAGTATGTAGAGGGTCTTGGGCTCCAAGGGGAATACATTCCAAGGACTAATAGACAAGGTCCTCTCTTTAACTGAAGCTAACAAGTATCAACATAAAATGGATAAGAATAGCCATATGCAGAATTACTCTCACCCTGAGAGATGGTTGTAAATGTGTTATTGGGTTTCCCAAGTTCAAGCAAGACCAGTGCCCCACAAATTCCACCAAAGACATTGACAGAGGCAGTGAAGAGAGAGTGGTATGACAATAGTCAGGGCTCGAGGGCCTGACTGAAGATGTTTTCCTTTATCCTAAATGGAATAATAAGCCATGGAAGGAGTTTAAGATTGGAGATGTGCATGATGTAATGTGATTTTTTATTCAAAAAGCCCAATCTGGAAGCACAGAGGACAATAATTTGGAAAGGAGCAAGAGCAGGTGTAGGGTACCAGTTAAGTTGTTATAGTCACCAGAGCAAAGACTGATGGTGACTTGGACTGAGCTGGTGGTGGATGAAGGAGAAGTGCAGGTGAACTTGAGAGATATTTGGAAGGTAAAATCTCCAGAACCCAGTGACTGATTGTT
This sequence comes from Daubentonia madagascariensis, assembly GCA_023783475.1. Lineage (NCBI taxonomy): Eukaryota > Metazoa > Chordata > Mammalia > Primates > Daubentoniidae > Daubentonia > Daubentonia madagascariensis. The sequence continues at coordinate 17,677,508 of JAKFHU010001815.1, read as the reverse complement.
ACAGGGGTGGTAGAGAAGAAAGCATCAAGGATGATGGAGAGCTATCTATCACTGACACAGGGAATTCTGAAGGGAAGAGGGTACAGAGGGAAATATCACGAGTCTGGTTTTGGCTATACACTGAGCTATTTACTTGAGATTTCCTCTAAGTAGAGATCTTAAGTAAACAGTGAAGGTTCAGAGGAGAGGTCTGAGTGATAAAAGTTGTAGGTCATCTCTACTTGAGCAACAGCTGAATCCACAGCATGGACAAAATTACCTGACTGCCTGGAGAGAAAGTGAGTGGCCCAGGGCTGCAGAGGAACTGTGGGATTTAGCAGCTGGTTACAAGTCGAGGAGGGCAATCTCACACAAAAGACAGAAAGGATCTATCAGAGAAGTAGGAAGAAAACAGAAGGGTGCTGCTTCATGAAGGCCAAGGGACGGGGGCAGCCGAGTGCTGCTCCCACTGACCGGTAAAGCCTGAAGACATCCCTCAGATTCAGTCACTGGGGCCAGTGGGGTTTTGCTGGAGGGAGACAAGTGGATAGATTTGCAATATTGAGAAGGCAAAATCAATTGGACTTAGCCATGGATGGGACACAGCCTGGCCTCACATTAGCTCATTCTCCCCTCATTACTGCTCCCCCAACCCCCTGAGCTTCCCGTAGCCCTTTACCCTGGCGGCGCCCTGTCTCCATCCACACCACAGTCCAGTCACTCCTCCTCCTCCTCCGGATCTTCACCCTCACCTCCTCAGGAATGCATCCTCTGACCCTTTAGACCCCATCCAGCAGTAACGTGAACAACAGATGACACCCTTTCCTCCACTGCACCCCCCAAACACATGCATCTCTTGACTGCAGCAAAGTCTATCCTCAGTCAATTCTCAAGGAAAAATATCACTATCATGATTATTTTTAAAATCATTTCTTATTTGCTTTCTTTTTTGGGACTCATTACATGGTGTTTAACCACTCAAAAGCCAACTTTCCATCCCCAACACTTTTGGGGTGAGGGGGTTCAATGGTGAGAGAGAGGGAGGGAAACTGAACCCTCAGAGTTCCCAGTCAGGCAATAAGGCACCCATGGGGACCCTGGGAGCCCACTCTCTGGTGTACAGAGGGAGAAGCATAATCCAGGCCTCCACTCATCTGCGGATTCCTTCACGGACTCAACGTCACTTTACGAATACCTACTACAACAAGGCTCTGTGCTGGCGCCAAGAGGAGAAATCACCCCCGCTTCTTGGAGCTCATTTTTAATCTCTCTAGAGAGTTCTGTTTGCCAGGCCATGCTGCACATTTCATCTCATTTAATCATTACAACAAGCCCTTGAGGAAGTGACCTCCGTCCTCATTTTACCCTTATGGAAGCTGAAGCAAAGAAATGTGCCCCGCTCTCTGGTCTAGCGGCAGCCTCCAATGCCGGACCTGCTGGGGTCCAAACTCTTCCTCCCTGGTTTCCCGAAGACCACGTATTCCTCTGCCTCCCCAGTCTCTACCCCTGGGGTCCAGATGGCAGCTCCTTTAGAGCAATCGTTACTGAAAGGGGCAGTCTTCCCAAAAATAACAGGAAAATACCTAATTCCACAATTTCCCCAGTAACAGTTAAAGATCAATCCTATGAGTTCTCTCACTAACAGGCACCTGCAGGAGTTCTGTTTTGCACAACTTCTGAAAAGAGCTGAATGAACAGAAAAGAGATGTGAATCTCTCTTTCAAAATTGTTTTTTGAGAATCTGCTTTTACAGAGTTCCTGAGTAAACAGCAGGAGAACTAGCTACAGCCTCAGCCGTATCTCAAGGACAGAGTCACATCTCCTGTGACATCCCTTCTCCAAGGAAAGGCAGGAAACCAACTCTTGGCCTTTGACATGCCTGCAGTTTTTGTTATCTACCTGCTGCCGCTTTTGTTATGAACTGACAGCCATCGCTATTTGTTTTCTTTTCCTCCCCCTTAAAATCAGCGAGCCACTCGGCCTCACTGCTGACACCCCTTGTCTTTCTTTGGGATGCCACGCCGCCGCCTCCCTGCTCTCTCCCCCACCCCTTCCTCTCTCTCCCTCTCTCTCTCTCTCTCAGTGGCTCTGTCCTTCTAAAGGATAAAATTAACTTTTTAAACTTTCACATCTTAATTTCTGTGTGAGAATCTTTCTCCACCCACACCATGAGCACTTACTAGGCTTTCCCCCCAACAGTTACCCTCAGTTACAATGCTCACGCCTGCGGAGGGCCCTTCCCACCCTCATTGCCAGCACTGAGAACCCCCTCACCAGGCAGCAGGCTGCCAGCCAGGCACTGGGAAGAGGAAACAGGAGGCTGTGAATACGGAGGGTGAAGGGGAAGTGGGTTGGCGCCTGAGGCAACTTTTGCCTGCACGACAACTGTGCCTGGGGCAGCCGCAGTTAGAGAGCCTGTCATTTACAGTAACTAGGCAATCTCCTTGCACACTACCATGTCTTTGACTGCTGCCCAAAAAGTCCCTGCAGAAGTTAGGGACAAAACAGTCCTGTGGGGAGCAAAGTTGTGGCTGTGGGTGGAAGGGAAGGAAGATGAGCAACGATTCCTGAGGGGTCTGAGGTGTGCAGGGGCACCACTATTTCCACTCTGTTTCTTATTTGGGGTTAAATTGGAAACGCTTTGACCCTTCTTACCAGGAGAGCTCTCCCCAGCTCAAGTCAGGCTGCTCCAGGTGCCCTCATCTTACCAAAGCAGAAATGAGTACAGACAGGTAGGAACTCAGGGCTAACGTCAGGCAGAGCAGATTCAGGGGCTCAGAGGCAGGGCTGGCCCCAGCCCAGTTGTAAACCCCCCACCCATCTCTTTTCCACCTACTCGAACCCCAAGGAGAGGGGCATGATTTCAAGCCCCTGAACTCTCTCTCACTGGAGATTCCTTAGTCCAGAATAAGCCAGAGTTGGCTGAGTTTTCTAAGAGTTTAAAAATGTAAAGAACAACTCAAACAAAAAGCCCTGTACCCTCCAAAATGAGAACACATTCAAATGAAAGCCTCCTCTGGGGCCTTAAGAGGATGTGAAATCATCAGGTGGTTTCCCCCCAAGCTTGTACTTCAAATCCTGCCTTTTCTAGATTTGCCTACAGAATGTAAAACAGGTTGGCCACTTGTGAGTTTGCCTGCACCAGGCAAGGAAATGCTGCAAGAGTTGGCTCATGAGAATTCAGGTTCTTTCAGACACCATGATGCAGCTTTTAATATGCTTTCAATGAAAGCTGCCTTCTTTTTAAAAAGCTGCTGGACATTTTTCTTAGAGCCAGGTGTGTATCCACTCAGGTATTCAGCTAAGTAACCCAAGCTGAACCTCTCTCTCTCTCTTTCTCTCTCTCTCTCTCTCTGTCATACACACACACACACACACACACACCCCTCTATCTTGAAGGTATGGGGACTGTACTTGGAAATCAGTCTCTGGGCTGCTAGTCAACCAGAGCTACCACTCAATGAACATGTGATGCCCTGAGGGGCCCCAACCCTTTGGCAGCAGCAGGAGTGGGTCCTGGCACCAGCCCTACCAAGAGTTCCTGGTGCAGGGAGTGGAGGCCTCACATGTCCTGTCTGCAGCTGGCATGTCTAGGGCTCACCCTGCGGGGGAAGGGCTCCAGCTCCAGGACAAAGGCCTATGAGGTCAGGGTCTCCCACCCTGCAGCCCTGGGGAACAGCAGAAGGAATGGGAACTGCTGGGGATAATTTGAGGCTGGAAAGAGCAACGAATCCAAGCTGGCCCTATTGCTCTGGGACCTCCGGCAAGTTACTTACTCTCTCTGAACCTCTGAAGAGGAAATACATTTACAAGAAAAATGTATTTACTTCTTTCAAGCATATATAAAATAACCACCTTGGGCTGGGCACAGTGGCTCACACCTGTAATCCTAGTACTTTGGGAGGCCAATGTGGGAGGATCACTTGAGGTCAGGAGTTTGAGACCAGCCTGAGCAAGAGTGAGACTCCGTCTCTACAAAAAATAGAAAAATTAGCCAGGTGTCATGGCGTGCGCCTATAGTTCCAGCTACTCGGGAGGCTGAGGCAGGAAGATCACTTGAGCCCAAGAGTTTGAGGTTGCAGTGAGCTATGATCATGCCACTGTACTCCAGCCTGGGTAACAGAGCAAGACTCTGTCTCAAAAAAATAAAAATAAAAATAACCACTTTGAATCTTAGCATGTTAGAGACAAAAAAGCTATTTTAAGGTTATTTAGTCCAACCTCTAAATTGTGTAAACAGGGCTCCAAAAAGTCAGGTGGGCTGGGTTTGGCAGCTCATGCCTGAAGTCCCAGCACTTTGGGAGGCTGAAGCAGGAAGATTGCTTGAGCTCAGGAGTTGGAGGTTGCAGTGAGCTATGATGGCTCACTGCACTCCAGCCTGGGCAACAGAGCAAGACCCTGTCTCAAAAAAAAATTTTTTTTAAGTCAGGTGACTCTCCTGAGGCTACACAGCTGGTAGACTGAAAAGGGAGAGCTGTACAGTCCCATAATAGCCACTCACCACACGTGGCCATGTGAATTTAAATTCAGATTCATTTAAAAAAATAAAATTTAGAATTCAGTTCCTCAGTTGCACTAGCCACAGTTTAAGTACTCGATAGCTGCATGTGGCAAGTGGCTACCATAAGGAACAATGTAGGTACAGCACTCTCCCTTGTCACAGGGAGTCATATTGGACAGCCCTAGGCTAGAGGTGCCCACGTTCTGTCCTCTGCCTCTGACCTCCCTAGTGTCCTGTGTGGGTTATGGCAACCAGGAGCAGCCATAAGATCTGCTGCCTGGGGCCCTGTCGTGTGCTCTCCCCCTGTTTTGATTTAGAGTTCTTATGTTGACCCATCCCTTATGAAATGGTAGATGACGCTATTAGTCCTGCTTATAAGAGCCCATTTCTTGCAGCAAGCACTTGGCCAGTGACCCGCTCTGCCAACCTTCCAGGTTCAGCCAAACTGCCTTGGGCTAAACCATCTGAAGCACTGGGGAGAGAAGCCCATGGAAACGTCTACCTATGGTGGCATGGCCGGGGAGCACGCTGGTGGAGGCCAGAGTCTGACTCAAACCAGTGTTGACCTTGGCCAAGCCCATCAAGTCCCATCCTGTGCAACTGAGAGGGTCTGATACAAGGACAGATGGCCCGCTCTCACATTCTCTGTGCTAACAGGGACATGTGGCTTAGTGCCTCCCAAAAGGCACAGGAAAAAAAATCCCTGACCATAAAGCACAACATTATCTATAACTTCTCACTCTACATCAGTGGTTCCTAACATTTTGGGGATCATAGACCTTTAAGTGTCTATTGAAAGCAATGAATCTTTCCCCAGAGAAACACATAAATGCACATACACCTGCCACATTGTGTGCATCATTTCAGGCCATTGCTGACTTTGAATACAGAGGGGACCATGAGCCAGGGAATGCAGGCAGTTTCTAGAAGCTGGAAAAGACAAGAAAACAGACTCTTCCCCAGAGCTTCCAGAAGCCCACCCCAGGCTCCAAGGGACAGAGACACAGCCGGCAACAGGCACACTGAAGGATGTTCCTGCCAGCAGATGACATGCTTCTCATCTGCTCGGGGTAGGAAAGTCTTTAAGCTCCTCCCCCCACCGCTCCAGGGCCAGCCAGCATGTGAAGCAGTATCACCTTCAAAAACAGAGAATGGACTGGGTGCATCCCAATGGCTCACGCCCATAATCCTAGCAATTTGGGAGGCCGAGGCAGGAGGATTGTTTGGGGCCAGGAGTTTGAGACCAGCCTGAGCAAGAGTGAGACCCCATCTCTACAAAAAATAGAAAAATTAGCTGGATGTAGCAGCTCATGCCTGTAGTCCCAGCTACTTAGGAGGCTGAGGCAGGAGGATTGCTGGAGCTCAGGAGTTGGAGGTTGCAGGGAGCTATGATGACTGCACTCTAGCCTGGGTGAGAGAATGAGACCCTGCCTCCAAAAAAAAAAAAACCCAGAAAATGGCAATGTCTGCAAAACTACAAAACCTCAGTGAAAGAGAATTTTCAGAAACCATGTTTCTGAGGTTAATTGAATTTTGAGGTCAACAGATAATAACAAGACACTACTCTGGGTTTCAAGCATCCTTTCCCTGTAAAGGGTAAGGACTCTCTTGAATCTCTTTCACGACTGAGGATCTGGCAGACCCTGAGGGACATGTGTTTTGTTGAAACTCCCATTGGAGGACAGTGTAGACATCATTGTAGAAGGGGCAGGGGATGGAGTGGAACCTTGGACCCCAACTCTCTCCCAGAACTTGCCTTTGAAAGGGAAAAATTAAGTCTCATGATCAGGTGGTGGTTGTGCAATTTGTCTCTTTTTCCAAACTACTGGGATCCAGGGGGCAGGGTCGGGGATGTTTGTCTGTGTGTAGACAGATATGTGTGTGCATACATACATGTACACACACAGAGAATACGCATAGGTACCTGTGTTTTGTAGGCAGCCAGTGTGTGAATGCATTTATGTTCTGACACTATTCATAATAAGTCTGAGTGATGTTTCCATTTGTAACCTACACAGATTGAACACAAAGGGATTAGCTGGTTATAATTGTAGAAGGGTGGACGGGGGCAGAGATTCGGGCACGAACAGATTTACCCAGGACACATTATGGTCATGTGCAAATAGAGGATGTGGTTTAAGTTTTAATTCCAAACAACAACAAAGACTCCCATCAAAAGAAAACCCACTACCACCTTACTACAACAATTCCTTAAAAATGCCTGGTCCCCAAAGAGAGAATGCTGACACTTTCCAGTAGCCCCTAAAGTAGTCTTTTTACCCTGCAGCCATTCTGCTGTTGGGATTTGGAATCACAGAACTCATACAATCTCAGGGCTGGGAAGGCTTTGATTTAAGCAATATCATCTTACATTCAAAGCCCCGAGAGGTGCCTTGTCCAGATCACACAGAAGCCAGGGTCCTTCTCACAAACCCTCCCAGATTTTCCAGGACCCTTAGAACCTATCAGATTCTTAAAAAAATCCCTTTAACTCCCCAGAGATCTTAAATTGAACAGGACTTCATAGGCTTACCTATCTGGTGCCTACACAGGCCATAGGTGAGAACGTGATAGTAAATCCCAGGGGGCAGAGAGGGCTTCATCACCTGTTGCCATAATTAAGGCCAGGGAGACACAGCTGGTTTTAACAAACCCTCTCAGTACACACTAGGAAGAGTGTGTAGGGACAGCGCCTGAGGCTGGGCCATCTTGGCTCAAACCATTCCAAACTTCTGCCCTGCAATTCCAAATCCAAAGTGAGCCCAAATCCCTAGGGGAAACTCTCAGATGCTCTGTTGACTCATTCGGTGCTGCAGATAACTGCTTTTCTGGATTCCCACCTACGGGTGGGAGTTACTCAGTTTTGAAAAGGGAAGCACATGTATTTACATCTGTGAGTGAACAATTTCCTAACTAAGCCAAATGACAGAATAATCCACTTGTTTGAGCAATGCCCCTCCTGGCCCGGGGGGAGTCAGAGGAAGCTGCAGAGATTCCTTTCCAGGGGAGCTCAGCCAAGACAGAATAACAGCTCCGCACGATGCTCGATGCTTGCATCCCCAGAACACATGAAGATGCCAACACACAAATAGTCACATAGCCGCATCTTCAGCCTGGGGGGCCACAGACACCTCGCCCCAGCCTAGCAAGGAAACAGCAACCTCAGCAGAGGGCTTCCGACACAATGCAAGTATGTCTTCCCACCTGGTTCTCCTAACCTTGAGAGAAGCAGAAGAGATATCTATTGGCCTCTTTCACAGAAGAGGAAATGAGTACTACAGCTTTCCCAGAGTCACACAGCTGGTTAGGGACAGACTCCAGACAAGGAGCCACATCTGCCAACACCTGAGCCTGGACTCCTCCCCCATTAGCACGGCCTTCCCCAGAAGAAAGCTGTTCCTCTGTGTTCATATAACAGCTACACTTGCAGAACACTTACTCTGTGTCAGGCACTGTCCTAGGCATTTTGTGCAGGTCCAATTCTCACAACTACCCTCTAGGGAGGTTTTATCCCAACCATACAGACGGAGAAAGTGAGGTTCAGAGAGGTTAAGTGACTTGCTTAAGGCCACACGGCTGCTAAGAGGTGGCACAGGGCTTCAAAGCCCCATCTACTGGCCCCAAAGCTCCTTGGCGCAAACCCCAGATAAGAAGGACAGTTCTCAGGGCCGCCGAGCGCAGGGCCCCGCCCCGGGCACAGGGAGAAGGAAGGCTACCTCATCGCCACGTTGCTGCCGTCGATCACTATGGGTCGCAGGGAGCCGGCCGGACCTCCGCAGTCCTCTTCGCGGGCTGGCCCCAGGGCGCGCCGGGCGGAGTCTGGAAGCCCACAGGAGCCCCGGGGCACGAGCTGGGGCGCGGCCTGGGCCTGCGGGGCCCCGGGGCGGCTGCCGGTGCGGATCAGCTCCTGTAGCACGTCGTTGACCAGGGCGCCCTCGCCCAGCTTGCCCAGCACCCTGAGCACGTCCTCGCGGCCGTAGCCCAGCTTCTGGAAGAACTCCATCTTGCTCGGCCGCTCCATGCCGGGCCCGCCGGCCGCCGGCGAGGGTCCCGCCCCCGGCTCCGCGCCCGCCGGGCGCGCGGGCATGCGGAGAGAGGAGCTGCGGAGAGAGGGCGCCGTCAGGTGTGCGCGGGCGGCGGGCCGCAGGCAGGCGAGCTGAGCGCGCGCCCTCCCTCCCGGCCTTATCTGTCAGGAAATCATGTCCAGCCCCGTCCCCGTGGGGATTTTCAGTTGCTTGGTGTGGTTGGGGAGCCGCAGATGCAATCACGCTGCTTTTACTAGTGCTCTTTCTGAGGGACACCGGCCACACGTCCTGGCACCCAGCACTCGGGACAGGCCAGGGAAAGGTTCCCACAGGCTTGGTCATGGGTTGACTAGTGTCCTCCCAAAATTCCTGTGTTGAAGCCCTCACCCCCACCCCGGTACCTCCCAGTATGACTGTATTTGGACACAGGACCTTTAAAATGAGGTCATTAGGATGGGCCCTAATCCAATATGACTGGTGTCCTTATAAGAAGAGGAAATTTGGACACACACATACACAGAAGGCCCACCACGTGAAGATGCAGGGAGACCCCTGCAGACACCTTGATCCCAGACTTCCAGCCTCCAGAACTGTGAGACAATGAATTTCCTTGTTTAAACCCCCAGGCCACAGTGCTTCATTCTGGCAGCCCTAGCTAACTAATAGAGGCCCCCTGGTGAATTCTACTCCCAGAAAGGAGAATAATTAGGAGAAGAATTCCCACCCAAATTCAGGTCCGTGCACTGCACAGCCTTCCCTAGCAATTAACTCAGATCGCACTGAACCTCTGCAATAGAAGGTCCTATCCGGAATTTGAGCCTTCCCATCCGGGCATCACTGCTTGGCCTACACCTGTGCGGTGGCCCAGGAAGGGGGCTGCCACCAGACATTTTCAAAAGGAAGAATAAGACCAAACCAGTAGGAACACTCTGGACAGATGGGGTGCCTCTCTCTTTTCTACCCACAAAGACCTACATCTTTCAAAAACCATTTTAAAATACAGACATAATCATTTACGTGAGTGAAAAATTCAAACAAGCAGAAGTATAAAGAATAAAAAGATACAATGTCTCTTCATGCATACCCCAAACCCCCCTGCCTCCTCTGCTGTTTGCTTCCATCTCTCCACACTTTCTCTATACATTTACTTGCAAGTCTAATGCACACAAATATTGTTTTAGGGTTGTTTTGTTGTATTTTTACAAAAATTGTGTCATACTATACATATTGCTCAGCAACTTGCTTTTCTTATTAAAAATACATTTTGGAAATCTTGCCATGGCAGTTTACCTGTTCTGCTCACTGTGTCCCCCACATTTAGGGCAGTGCCTAGTACAGCTGAATCTCAATGTCTATGTGTTGATTGATGAATGAATGAATGAATGAGTGGTGTTCTCCAGCCTTTAACCATATGCCAAATGGTGGAAATCTGTCTTCTATTTTTCGCTGTTAAAAATCATGCTCAATGAACATTCTTGCACAGCTACCTTGTTTTTTACCTTCAGTTCTTAGTCTACTATTTGACGCCTTTGCATTATTCACGTACCTCTGCTAGGTTCCCACTTTGGTGTAGCATTTTCTCCCGGCCTCTCCCTGCAGTGGAAAAGCCAGAGCAAATCTAACAATGACAGTCTGGCAGGCAAAGGGCATTTCACAGCCAACCTCCTGGACAGAGAGGTTTCTGCCACAGTCCCCACCTGCTCACCTCCCATTCTACCCTGGCTGCTGACGGCCGGCACCACTGCTAAAATACCGAAACTGCCCCCAAGGTCACCAGTCCCCTGCTTACTGCCAAGTCTAACAGCATCTTCACAATCCTGGTCTCACACAACCTCTCTGCTGCTTTGGACACTGGGGACCACTCCCTGTCTTGCTATTTTAAATCAAAAACTTATGGACTGTCCCCTTCTTGAAACTCTGTGCTCCCTTGGTTGTATAACTTGGCCTGATTCTCCTCCTGAGTCTTTCTAGCTCTTTCCTCTCTGTTCACCCCTTCAATGTTGGGGTCCTGCCCAGACCCTCCATGAGCCCCTATATTCCAATGGGCCACACAACTGCATGTCTGGCTCAAACCTCCTACTGAGCACCAGGCACACACAGTCATAAATCTGTGAGATAAATGCCATGCATGCTATTTAAATAAAGTGCTGTGGGAATTCAGAATGCTGTCATTCAATAGACATTTGCTAAGTGTCTACTTCACTGGTTCTCAAAGTGTGCTCCAGAGACCCTTGGGGGACCCCAAGACTTTTTCAGGGAGTCTGTGAGGTAAAAACTATTTTCATAATAATGCTAAGATGTAATTTGTTTATTTCACCCTCATCTTTTCATGAGTGTATGATGGAATATTCCAGAGACTGCATGTCATGTGACATTGCAACAGTTTGAATGCAGAAGCAGAATCCAGCTGTCTTCTATTAACCCAGACATTAAAGAGAGTTGCAAAAATGTATATCAGTGCCAGTCTTCTTACTCATTTTTTGTTTCAGAAAATAAAGTTATTTTTCATAAAGATATGTTATTTATGTCAATGAATTGGTTTTATTATTATTTAAAAACAAATGAATTTTTTTAAAGTTCTTTGTTTTAGTTTCTAATAAAATACATATACATCAATAGATGTAACCCACATAAACAAAAGCTCTTTGGGGTCCTTAATGATTTTTAAGAGTGTAAAGGGGTTCTGAAACCAAAAAGTTTCTTCTTAAATACAGAGCTGTTCCAACACTTATTTCCATGTAGCTAGCTCCATGTAGGTGGCCTGTAGACATGCCACCATTCTCCTAGGGCCACAGTATAGAAAGCCCAATGTCTTTCCTCCCTCGATGTGGCCCTCTCAAGCCCATCTCCTCCTGCTACACCCACACCTCTGTCCTGCTGTCTTCATCCCATACCTGATGACTGCCACAGCCTACTAAGGATCTCCTTCCTTAAGCCCATCTGGCTTGTATCCAGCACTCTATTTCTAAAACAAGTCTGACTGTGTCACCCCCACTGCTGAGAAATATGCTCTGACCCCCTGTCCATGTTACCATCCACCACTGACCCACCTGACCCTTTCTCTAGAGCCACACTGAACTTCTTCTCCCTGCTCCCTAAGCATTGCAGAATGTTTTCATCACTGTGCTACTGCTGCTTCTTGTTTTTTGTTTGTTTGTTTGTTTGTTTTTATTTTGAGACAGGGTCTCACTGTTGCCCAGGCTGGAGTGCAGTGGCATGATCATAGCTCACTGCAGCCTCAAATACCTGGGCTCAAGTGATCTTCCCATTTCAGCCTCTAGAGTAGCTGAGACTACAGGCACAGGCCACCACACCTAGCTAATTTTTTTATTTTTTGTAGAGACGGGTCTCACTATGTTGCCCAGGCTGGTCTCAAACTCCTGACCTCCTCCCCCATCAGCGTCCCGAACAGCTGTGACTACAGGAATGAGCCACCATACCCAGCTCAGCTCTGAGATTCTACATATGCTGTCCTCTCTACTTGGAATGCTCTTTTTGGCTTGGCAAACTTCAAGATTCAGCCCAAATGTCACTCAGAGCAGTCATCCCTGACCCTACAGACAGAATGAGCAGATTGGTCATCTACCACAGCACTTTGTTCACACCTCTGTTATAACACATCGAATTGTCATTTACCTACTTCTCAAGAGACTGAATGCCTCAAGTATTCTGACCTACTGCCTCAGAATCACCAGCACCTGGCATGGTGCCCAGTATATCTGAGGAGTTTGACAGATTTTTTAAAATAAATTTCCAAAGCTAGAGTTATCCTCCCTCCTCAAATATTTTTTCCTCAGGTTCCCAATCTCATTGAATGGCATCCCCCAAAGGCCCAAAAAAGAAATCTCAATGTCACCTCTGACTCTTTCTTTCCCTCACTCCTACATCCGGCTGGTCAATAATTCTATTTCCCGGGCATTTTCCATAACCACCTCCCTTTACACTCACACCACCACTGACTGCCCCAGCTCATTCACTCCCTCATGTGACAAACATTTACTGCTCACCTGCTTGGCACCAGCACTGTGCCGGGCCCCAGCTCTATGAAAACAAAATAATATACAATCCAATTTCAACCCATTCACAATCTATTCAGGAAAACAGGCAAAAAAAAATGTAAACAACAGGCAAGCCATAAATCATGAAGATAAGCACAATACTTTCGATTAGAAAAATGTGCTTTCAAAGCACTGGTGAGGAATGGCTTAGCGTCCCGTGAAGGGCAGGGGAAGGCCGGGCCTCACAGTCTGGCGGTGCAGGGAGGCCCGGCTTTCCCAGGTCGGACAAGGGCCAAGTCACACTCCGTGGCGTCATCACAGTCGGGCCTGATGCACCCTCCAGGCTCTCGGCCACCTACTTCTAGTCCAGCCTCACCTTCTGTCTGCCTCGTGACCAGTCCTCTCTCGGGAAGATTGTCCCCTGGGGCTGGGGGGTGGCTACAGTCCAAACGCCATGGAGGAGGAGGACGCTCACCCAGGCTGGCTGACCAGTGTCACAGCAGAGGCCGACCCCAAAAGGCCTCTATGAGGGCTCTTCCCTCTGCCCGAGTGCCTGTCCCCCCGGGGACCCCACTGTCACAGCCTTCCCAATCCTGGCGGCCTGCTACACGCCACCTCCACCCACCTGCCAAGCAAGCGCTGCAGCACTCACTCTAGTTTGGAAGAAGGAGAGAGGAGGGAAGGGGAGGAGGGGTGGGAGAAAGAAAGGAGGGCGGGAACTAAAGAGAGAGGGGAAGAGACGAAGCACAGTGATGGGCGACAGGATGACAAAACAAAAAGTTCACATTCATGTGGTTCTTCATCATTTCCACGTCGCTCTCATATACAGACTCTTCCATGAACCTCCCATCGCCCCTGGGGGAAGTCGGGGTGGGTACAGGTGAGGAAACGAGGCTCACTCGGTACAAAGCAAATGTCAATAGCTAGTCAATGGCAGATACTGACCATCATTAGGTGTCAAAAATAATTGGCCACTTTGAGTTGTGTTCAGGACGGAGGCAGCATCTTGTTATTGCAGAAATGGAAGAACTAAGATACGACTGGGTCAGGTGGCTTCTCTTTGGTCACAAAAGAACAGCTACAAGGAGAGTTCATGTTCACTCTGACACTTTGCATTCTGGTGTGACAGAAACAGGAGCATTTCCAGAATGAAAAGACGAGTGAAGTGAGGCAGGGAGAGCAGCCACGCGAGGCCCTGTCCAAGAGGCAGCCCCACAGAGCCCTCGAGTCACAGCCCCGGGCTCCTTTTCAGAGGAGACTTTCGAAAGGGTGTGCGTGGGGCATAACTGTTTTTACACAAGATTGACAGAAAGAATTCGCCTACTGCAGAGGCTTCCACCCCCTCCCCGCTTTGAGACTTTAAAATCAACTTCATTTCCTTTTAAAACTAAATAAGGAAGAAATAACCGGGGTGAGGGTGCTGTTCTCAGGAGCCTGGGGCCTTGGGTCACAGCCCTCCCCTTGCGATGTGATGGTCGCTGAGCTGCAACACCGCCAGCTGCTTTTCTTTCCTTCCTATTTTTAAGACCTGAAAGTATGAACCACTTCATTTCAGTTTTCTTCCTCAATCTTGACTGGAAGTCACAAACAGTGCAGACGATTAGCAACACTTAGAAAATCTTCATCGTCGCCTCACGAGGTCTTAGGATGGCCAGCACGGAGCACCGTCCCATGGGTGGCAGTTGAGGCGAGTGTGGAGGTGTGTTCAGGTGGAGTCCAAAGTTAGAGACGGCCTGACAAGATGGCAGGAAGGGAAGACAGGGAGATGGAACTTCACAGGTGGGACCAGGGGAATCAGATCAGTCTGTTAGTTCTAGAATCAGCTAATCCAGGTGAGGGCCCCTAGGCCAAAGGTCTGTAACCCCTGACTGGAAGAGGCCCCGAGGGAAAGAAAGAAAGAGAAACTGAAAGGGGAGAGAAGGAGTGGGGTAAGATGTGCAGAGAACCAGTAGCTCCCATGTGCACAGTATTTTATAGTTATAAAGCACATCCTTTTATATTATCTGTGGAAACCCCAATGTCCCTGGGAGGTGGAAAGAGCTGCCTCATAACTCATGTTGCAGGTGAGGAAACTGAGGAAAAGAAAGGCTTGGGTGGGTGACATACCCAGGGTCCCACAACTAGCAAATGGGCAAGACCAGATTCCCAAGGGCGGCGATTCCCACTGTACAGGGAGGGTGCTACCCAGGGCTGCTCGGGTAGCCACCCAATGGCTGCCACCGAGCAGGGCGCACTCACCCGCCAGCCTCACAATGAGCGCATTCAACACCTTGCCCCTGTCCCCTAAGTCCGTTCACCTCTGCCAGCTCCACAGAAATCCACGACATTACAGCCTCCAGAAATCGGCCACCATGATGAGGAAGTTGTCCTGCCCCCAGCTCTCGACAGAGCCCAAGCAGAAATGTTCTGGGTCGGCTCAGATCTAGAGGCCCTCAGTGGAGCTGTCAGTTAGATTTTGAGGAAGTCACAGAGAGGCAAAGACTGCAGCCCATAGGACTTGCATTTTGTTGCCTGGCCTATTTTTTTTTGGCGGTGGGGGGGGGATTTTTAATTATTTTTTTATTTTTTAAAATTGTGGTAAAATATACATAAAATTTATCATTTTAACCATTTTAAGGGTAAGCTCAGTAGCATTAAGTACATGCACACCGTTGTGCAACTATCCACCATCCATCTCTAGAACACTTTTCATCCTGCAAAACTGAAACTCTGTGCCCATTAAATAATACTCTCCATTTCCTCTCCCCCATCCCCTGGCAACCACCACTCTGCTTTCTGTGTCTATGAATTTGATAGATAGGTACCCCATATGAGTGGAACCGTACAGCAGCTGTCCTTTTGTCACTGCTTATTTCACTTAGCATGATGTCCTTCAGTTTTATCCATGTTTGTAGTAGGTGTCAAGGTTTCCTTCCTTTTAAAGGCTGAGTGACATTCCTTTGTATGTGTACAGCACATCTTGCCTATCCATTCATCCCTCAGTGGGCACTTGGGCTGTTTCTGCCTCTCACTAATGCTGCTGTGAACATGGGCTGGACTAGCCTGGCCTTTTGCTTTCTCCCCAAACTTGTGCCCTGCTCTTCTGTACTGCTGTGGGTTATTTAGAGGTGTACGTATGGTATTTAAGCCCTGATGCATATCCCAGAGCAACCTACTGTAGTCCACATCTCAACCTATTCAGATGCCAGTTATTGGCACTCCCGGGTTGGCATCACCTGGCCTTTGAGAGGAGGAGTTCATACTCTTGGGGAGCACAGCTGAGGTTTCTAATGGCTGCAGGGAATTAGCCAGAATTGCCTTCACTGCCGTCAGATTAAGACTTAGTTCAATTTCCTCATTGGCCTTCTTGAAGCCAAAGAGCCATCTTGATAAGAGATGCTGCCAAAAGTTTTTGATCTGCATTTCAGTTAGGAAACCAGACACCCACAAATCACTATCTAGTCTAGAAGATGCTTTCAGGAGTATGGACACAGGGTTAAAACATGCCTAAGAGCTCTACTCCTTCTGACTTCTTAATATTAAAATATCTTCAAAGGCCACAGAGGTTTTTACTTAAGCTGAAGAGCTTCCTCTGCTTAATCTTTTCCCCCACAAAAGCCATCTGGAAATTAAACACAATTTTGCTAAAATGAGCAAGGATTTCACCTAACAGAAATTAAATGTACTTATTTTTTTTATTTGAGCACTTAAAATAGTTTAGGGTATAAGAATCAGATTGTTCAGGATAATACTCACCAAGGATGAGGACAGCTCTCTAACCCACCCTCCTCCTGCCCCAGGGATCTGTCTCTCTGTTCCTACCCCCGGACTGATGTCTGCACGGTGTTGGCCACACTGACGGATGGCCAGGGGACATGCACTCACCAGCAACGTGTGTCTCTCCGGTCTTCAAAATGGACACTTGGTCAGCCTTCACACCAACGTTGTCCTGTCAGAGAGAGAGAGGCCAGGCCCCCAGCTGCCACGGAGTCAGGCGAGGGCAGCCAGCCTACACCACGCCACCACTAGGAGCCACTTCATACCAATGCTCACTTCCTACATGCCAGAGTCACAAGTCATGTTAAGCTGCAAAGGTGGTTATGCTTTGGGTTTAAAAAAAAAAAAAAAGGAAAGGAAGAAAGCAATCAAACCAGGGAGGGGGACTTGAAGTTTGCACCTCAGCATGAGTCACCGAATCGAAGTTCAACAACCACATGCAAAACAGGGCGCCCTGTGCGGACGGACTGTGGCAGGAGCTGCCTGCATAGGAGAACCAGAAGAGTCTGTTCCCACTTCCCACTCCTGCTTGCAGCTAAAAGAGCATTTGATCCTAGCTGTTCCTCAGGAAAGTTGGTCCTCACGGCCAAAGACATAGCTTGCAGGAGGCAAGAGCATCAGGGCAAGGGAGAGAACAGAGCTGGCTGTGGGGAAAAGGGTGCACAAGAGATGTGGCATCAAGTAGGACTCTGTCCCAGCCTTCGAAAGAAGGGGAATCCCAAACAAGTCACAAAGTCTTTCAGACTAGGGGGCCAGGGCACTCACCTGTGTCAGAGGTAACATGGCCCAGCATGGAGTGGGCAGCGGCTTCTCCCTCACTGTGCAGGGAAGTCTGGCCCCAGACCCACCTGACCACAGCATTCGGCAGCCCATTTTGCCACCTGCCTCAGCAGGTACAGGCAACAGACCCAGAATTCTGAGACTATTTCCTGAATTTGGGGATGTCCATCAGAGGTCAGAAGAGGAAAGAACACAATCAAAGCACATTGCAGCCCCCTCTCCACAAACAGCCGTGTCTCTGACAGTAAACCCACCCAAGGACACACGGTCAGCCTGCTTGCTAAGTGGAGAACCCGGGAGTTGGTGCTGAGGAAATAAGAACGGCACAAGTTAACTGGGATTTGTTGCTTACTTTATTTATTCCCCACCTGTCTCCCAAAGAAGATTTGAAGCAGTCAAGAATATTTAAACACAGAGAATGGGATAATTGAAATAAAAATGAAAAGTGCAATCAGACATCATTAGAAGAAAAAAGAACATTGTACTAGAAAGCTAGATTAGAATAGTCACTGCATTGCAACACTAATTCCAGCTTTGAATTTTCTGGCACAATGAATTTTCTAATAACAACTCCCATTTGTTTAGCACCAACAATATATTTGGTACTTTACCTCAAAGTGTCTTAATCCACACAACAGCTCTATGACATAGGAGTAACTATTCCCATTTCGAGATGCACTCACAGGGGCTGAGTAAGGGTAACTAAACTTCCCAAGTTCATTCAATAAGCAGTTGAGTCAGGATTGAAACCCAGGGCCATCAGGTGCCAAGACGTGATTTTTACACAACCGCATGTTGCCTCTAAGCTTTCAAAACCCTAAAAAGGCATGCAGAGTTTTCAAGAGAATTAAATATTTCCCTGGTGTTAAATTTTAGGAGAAATCTAAATGCTTATGTTGAATAATGTATCTGACAATCTCTTCAAGCTCAGATCCTATAAGAAGATGCCTCCTATAAGAAGGGCTTCATTGGAAGCCCCAGTAAAAGCTAAGGGTACAACCTCATACCCCAACTCAGGGAAGGCGTTTCCATGGGGAAATGAGCTAACATTGTCCAAGAGCCTTGTTCTCTGATTGTCTAATCAAGTAAAGCAACAGAACCTGGAGACACATTTTGCAATGGGCTCCTTAGATGATCTCTTTTAAATACTAGATGACTGAGCAACATTTCTTTTAGGTATGGGATAGCAATCAATCAAAGAAGAAATTCATTCTCTGAGGAGATTACCAAGTGCCACCTCTGGGTAATGAAATTTAAGAATCCCAATTTGTATTCAACCCCAGATAAACACCACTTCTGCACGGGACAGGGACCACAGTGGCAACACCAAATTGTTCCTCAAGAAAGATGTTGGAATCTGCTCAACTAGTAGACAAGTAAGTATTCGGTGGAGGCCCCCAAAATTCTGTGCCTTAAATACCGGAGAGATTATTTAGACCAGAAAAATTGTTACTCAATTGTCTCCACTAAAAAAAAGAACCACGTTCGGGTGCTGTGGCTCACACATGTAATTCCAGTGCTTTGGGAGGCCGAGGCAAGAGGATCACTTGAGGCCAGGAGTTTGAGACCAGCCTGGGCAACATAGGAAGACGCTGTCTCTAAAAACAAAACAAAAGAACATCATAGGGTCCCTTTACAGTATCTGATCTAGAAACTGATACTTTGTTATCAGTTGATGATGATGAGAAACATCATCTTGATTCCTTTCCACAGCTAAAGGGATTTAACTGCTATGACTCTGAGAAGCTGAAAGAATTAAACCACTGTTTAGGCTACGTATTGCCCACTTAAACAAGAAATAAGGCCTGCTAGATTTAGTTACAATATCACTGACCCAAAACTAGGCTCTGCCCGTGACAGACTGGAGAGCATGCAGCAGCTGCCCTCCTGCAGTGGTGGTTGGGCACGGGCCTCCACATCTCTAAATGCTGTCAGAGTACTGAGCAAAGAGTGGTGCAGCAAGCCTTGAACACTTCCCTCTTCTGCCCTGCTGAAAATTGGCATTGGGTCTGCCTCAAGGCTATTTCTGCCCACTATGGCCCTTGCGGTGAGACTGAGGTCTGGGCTTTTAGGAAGCCACCTGGAGGTGTTGAGACAGTTGATTATAGACATGTGGGTACAGACCCTCACCACAGAGGAAGGCTCTAACCCGCAGAGAGGTATTTGCCATGGAGTCCCAGAAGCCCATCGATGGACCCAGATTGGGAACCCCTGGCTTGGCTGCCTCCTTCTATCTACAGCACCAGTGAACGCCACAGTCTTTTGTTGTGTCATGTTTTCTCAGGGAGCTAAAACAGAGCATATATAGCCATTTGCAGTGGTGACATGGACATGCACAGGTTGGGTCCTACTGGAAACTGCTCAGCTGCTTTCCAGTGACCTGTCCGCCAGTGGCGTGAGAGTGTTTCCATTTCTCCATTTCCTGCCAACCTTTGGGACTGTGAGACATTTTGTTTCTGCCAATGTGATGTGTGAGAAATGGTACATCCTGGTTACCTTGAGTTTCCTTTCCCTGGCTGCTAGTGGACTTGGGAATCTTTTCATGTGTTTATTGGCATGCAGTTTTCTTTTTTTCCTCCATTGCCCATCTTCCTCTTGTGTAGTTTTTTTTTCTTTTTATTTGTATTAACCTTTATATATTCTTCATACTAATCCTTTATCTTTTGTATATGCTGTGTAAATATCTGCTTCAAGCCTAACACACACCTTTTAGCTTTGTTTATAATGTTTTGGGGGCCTACAGATGTTTTTACCTTTGTGTAGTCAAAATACTGCTTTTTCTTCATGGTTTGTGCTTTTTGGATCTTGTTTGACAGATCCTTCCCTATCCTGAGATTGTAAAGACATTTTCCTGTATTTTCTCTAAAGTTCTAAAGTTTTATTTTTTATAATCAGGTCTTTAATCTGGAATTTATTTTGATGAATAGTATGAGAAAGAATCTAAGCTTATTATGATAGGCAGTTTGGTATCATAAACTTGAAGCCACACTGCTCTGCTACTTACTGTGTAACCTTGAGCAAATTATCTAAACTCTCTGCGCTTCAGTTTACTCATGTGTAAAATGGGGATAATAATCTCATCTACCTCATAAGGATACTGTGAGAATTTAATTAATGTACGTAAAGTGCTTACAACAGTGCCTGTTATATATTAAATATTCAATAGATGGCTGTTACTATTTTGAGCACAAACTTTAATGAAGATAGGATTATTAGAACTTATATGGCAAAGTCCGGCACGCAGAAAACACTGAAAAATTGTCAGAGGGCTGTAGAGACAAGTAAGACAACCCCCCCAGTCATCAATAAGAATGTGTGTCTCCGCCAATACACACAGAGAAGCAAGTGGGGAAGCAGTTGTTATTGTTATTGGCTTAGCCAGTAATCTAATTGTAATTGTTATTGGCTTAGCCCAAAAATCTAATTTAAAACAATTCTGTATTTAACAACAATTTTAGTTTATTAAATAAAATCTACATGTCACTTCCTCTGAGTTCTACCTGAGATGTTATCTTAAACAACTGCAGGGATCAAGGCAATAAAACTGCTAAGTACATTTCATATCTCAAAAATGTTGCTTTATACGATGTACCGTGCTCAGAATATAATCACTCACTGAATGAAGTTTCTGCCCCTGAGTGAGTAGAGACATGATTGTAAACAAATAGTTACAGCCACATGGTAAATGTTAGACTAAAGCAAAGTTTCTCAACCTCAATGCTATTGACATGTACAGCTGGCTAATCCCATGCTGTGGGGCTGCCCTGTAGGATGTTCAGCAGCATCCCTGGCCCACCACCATAGCTACCTGTTGCACACCTCCTGCCCCCACTGTGACAACTAAAAATGTCCCCCAGACATTATGAAGTGTCTCCCTGGGGGAAATGTCACCCCTGTTGAGAACTGCTGGACTAGAGGGACAGCCAGGTGCACAAGCCCCATTGAAGAAGAAGTGCTTGACTGCGTGAAGAGGCAGAAGAGGACTTATAGAGGAAATGAGGGTTCGGTTGACCTTCTAGGATGAGTTAGAGTGTTCCAGGTGAAGAAGTCTGGGGCTCTGGGACATTCCAGGTGGAGGAAAAATCTAGGCATCGACTCAGAGGCACAAGGAAGCATGACATGATCCATATGGCTGGGACTAAGGCTCATGGTAAACTAACTCAGCTCAGGAAAAACTTAGAAAGCATTTTTTAAAAAGTATTTTCATTTTAAAAATAAAATTGATGAAATCATTAATATCTTTTTTCATACACAGGCTGTTTTAAGATTTTGAAATAAAATGATTTCCATTTCTAGGCCATCAGGAACCCATCAGGTTGGGAAAACTGACAGTCTTCCAGTGCTAAGACTGATAAACTAGCCCTAATCAAGGGAAGAGCCTGGCCTGCCAAAGGTTGCCTAACCTCTGAGGATTTCAGACTTTCCTATCAACCAGTGGTAGGAAAAGTGATGACCTTCCAGGGCACTCTTTTATTCTATTCTTTCTCCAACCTTGGCTACTGGATTCATCACCCTATTGTTTAGTGTCTGATTTACCCACAGCTCAAATGCCTGCCTTATGTTTTGATCCTGGAAATACCCCCTACTTAGACAGTGAGATTGTGTCTATATAACCTAAATAAATTGGCATTTTGGAAAATCTCCCTAAAGCTGCTGCAATGCATAGCTCCTATGGATTGAAGTTGACTTGGAGGGAACCACCTTTTCTGGAGTCTTTATTTCCCTTACAAGAAGCCTGAGGGGAGATACGAGATGGTTTGTGCTAACACTCTATCCACTGCTAAGAAGAGAAACTTTAAGTGAAAGGACACAAGGACTCTGGGAAACAGGTAGAGGAACCTCGCATGAGGGCAAAGAATAATGAGCGATGAAGCACATGTTAAGATAAAGCACCTACCCCTGGACTAATGACATTGGCTCACATCGGGTCACACTTGAACACTTGCAACATCCTATGTTTAGAAACTTGGGTTCTAAGGCTCAGCTCAACATCTTTGCTAACCTTTGGCCAAGGTGTTAGAGAAACTTCTCTTGAGCTCTGCAAACACCTTATCCCCTGTAGTGGGTTAAATTTTGCCCCCCAAAAGATATGTTCAAGTCCTAATCTCCAATATCTGTGTATGTGACTTTATTGGCAAACAGAGTCTTTGCCAATGTAATCAAGAGGCAGTCATACTGGATTAGAGTGAGTCCTGAATCCAATGACTGGTGTCTTTACAAGAA
The DNA here is from genome assembly GCA_023783475.1 of Daubentonia madagascariensis. Classification (NCBI taxonomy): domain Eukaryota; kingdom Metazoa; phylum Chordata; class Mammalia; order Primates; family Daubentoniidae; genus Daubentonia; species Daubentonia madagascariensis. Next base: position 17,655,246 of record JAKFHU010001815.1, on the reverse strand, counting down.
AAAGGACAGAGAGATTTGGATAGAGACACAGAGGAGACACAGGGAAGAAGGCCATGTGAGGACAGAGGCAGAGTAGACTGCCGCAGCTATAAACAAGGAACAACTAGGGAAGCTAGGAGGAGGCAAGGAAGGATTCTCCCTGAGCGCCTTCACAGGGAGCATGGCCCTGCCAACACCTTGATTGAGACTGCCAGCCTGCAGAACTGTGAGAGAATAGATATCTGTTGTTTTAAGCCATGCTGTTTGTGGTAATTTGTTATGGCAGCCCTAGGAAACTAATATACCCTTCAACCCCTCAAACACCGTCCCTCGGAGCTCTTGGATGTGATAACCATTTACTCACAGCTAAGCATACTCCTACCACACAGTGGGAAGACAGCAGAAGAGCTATAGAGTGAATACTGTGCCTGAAGGATTTGGCAGGCCAAGGAGCAGCTGTCTGCATATGATGCAGTATTTTCTGTGCCTGCACATGCTGTATGTCCCTCTCCCTGCACATCCAGGACAGACCTGGAAATTAAGCAAGTTTCATGGTCAAGCCCATCATGTTATTTCCTATAAGCATATGCTAGGGGAAAAGGCCATGAGTATGTGTTTTTGGCTTGTCTGAGAGTAGTAGAAAATTATCAATGTAATAACGAAACATCACTTATACATACTGCCATCCGCTGAGATTGCAGTATTTGCAAGGCTAGTTTCCCACTACGTGAGGCCCTCCCCTGCATGCCAGATATGCCAAGATGAATACAAGGTCCCTGTCCTCAGGATTCTTTCAGGATAACCCTCGGCCACACATCCCTCTGACACAGCACAGACAATGTGGGCTCTTTCTGACCCTCTTCCACCTGATCAAAGAAGTTTTACTAAAGCCATATCCATCCATGGCCATTCCAAAGATATTTGAAATATTTTCTATAATGCCAAGTGAGTGATTACGTAGCAAAGACTGCACAACTTTAAAATTTTTCACTGTTGTGATAGCCATTCTATGTTCTAGCACTGCACCAACTTGGTTATCAAATTCAGACGGTCCCAGCTTAGACATCACCTCCTCTGGGAAGCCTACTTTGATGCAAATCTGGATTTGGGGTTATGTGTGGAATACATATTAAATGAAATCATACTTAACACCATTGGAGGAATTTGTTGCCAACCCTTGGTGAAGGTCCTATACATAACTTCCAGAGTCACTTTTCTCAACTATCCCAGTGCCACTTCCTTCCTTAGTAATGCGCTGGAATTTTCTACTGCCTGGCAAATCAAATCCAAGCCTCTAGGTTTTGCATTCGGTGCACCCTGTCCTGATTTCCTCCTCTCTTTGGGCCCTCATCACTCTTCATGGTGCTCTGTGTTAGTCAGCCCATCCCATTGCTCTCCCCTCCACATCTTGCTTGTTATCATCTTCATACGCCTTCACTCCTGACTCAAGTTTTCCCACTTGGAATACCAAGCTCTCCCCACCAGACCAAGGAAACGAAACTTTTCTCCTTTTAAGGAACCCGAGGTCACTGGAGTCTTGTTCTAGATTCACAGCTAACAGCACTTTTCTAAATTCTCTATTTATACCAACTCTCTTGCTAGTATGTTACCATATTTACAATCCGTTATGTGTGTGGAGCTTCCCAGTGTTCTAACAGGAGTAAATAACAGAAATATAACTTAATTGCCCATAAAACATTACTCAAAAACCCTGCCCATCTGCCCATTCAATAAACAAGGTATAGGAAAGGAGGCAAAACACAAAATTATTAACTCTTGGCAGTGCCCCTAGCAAAATTAATTAAGCCTAATTAATAGTCCAGTGTTGATAGAGTAAGAATAAAGATTGTCCCCTTAGCAGAAGAATAATTCAGATTACTTGCTTTAAAAGGAGACAATTTTGAAAATGAAGGGGGTCTCCACATTCTGTCGTTTAACAACAGGAAGCACAGCGTCTCCGAAATTTCCCATCAAAACATGGTTTCATAGCAACAGCCACTGAAAGGTAAATTTTCTGTGATTTCGATTTTACTATCTATTATGCATTCTTTGTGACTCAATCTAGATGGGTAAGAAATATCAAACTTGAGATTTAACTTTGTTATGAGTGGAAAACAAAGATGGAATATATCTTTCAGTAACTAATAAGCAACCAATTTATTAAAAGACATTTATAAAAGTATAATTGCAGAACCTATTTAAAGTTTCTTATTTAGGCTTTAATGGTTCTGATCAAAATCTTTGCACGTTCAATTGGTAGGAAAGAGTAAGCTGAAACTTTACAGCAATGTTATAATAATTGAGAAGTTTTAGGCTCAAAATAACTTTTTCTTTAATAAAAAAATCTGCCTACTAACAACTCACTCAATTTCTTTCAGTTTCAGCAAAAGCCAGTAGGATATATCACTGGAGCCTGGTTTTAAGAGTTCACTTAAAACCTGGAGAAGCAAAACAGAAGAAACAGGAAATATGATCACTTTATCCTACATAGTAGTAGTAGTAACCTAGAGCTAATGTTAATCAAGGATACTTGATGAACACTATGGTTAGAGGGAATCATCATTAAAATCACTTTCTGATTGCTATAACTCAGTGTTTCTGTCCACACGTATAGGTTAAAGCCACAGTTTCTCAGACCTAAAATATCAGCATTTGCAATTAAGGATAGTCCTTCCTTGAAATGCTAGGTTCAAAATTTTTTACTTTTATTTTTCCCACTGAGCCTACTGAATTCAAGTTTCAGGTGTCAGGTTATTTCTTCTCACTGTCCCTATCACATGCAACCAGTATTTCTCTCTTGCTCATTTGTTCTTTCAGACCACATTTTAGAATCTTTTGTACAGACAATACTTATTTTTTTATATTCAGGTGACAGTTTCTTATGTAATTAAAATTATTTCTATTGATGGCTAAGAATTATGTACAATAGTGGGGAGACATCTGCCTTAGCAATATGGTAGACTAGGTATTCTGAATTGTGATCACCTCCTCCCACCTCCCCCATAAAACATCCACATGCCAGATAAATTACAATAATCATACTTTTAAATGCATTGATGAGATTGCAAGACAGGGAAATTCCTTATGACCCACAAATATATTAACAAAATGGTAAGCAAACCACCAGTCAGGGCGGCCCTGCATGTAGAGCTGGGGACTTAGGGCCTCAGGTCACAGCGATGAGGGACGTTGACAGATGAGGCTTTGGGCTCAAAAGAGACTTGGGAAGCTGAATCTAAGATCTTCACGCAAAGCCAGGAGACTAGAAGGGCTCACCATCAGAGAAAGACTAGGCTAGAAAAAACCATCCGCAAGCATTTTCCCCAGTTCTGCGATGATGGGAGTGTGGATGGGAGACTTAATAACAGACACATTTTCCCTGATATTTTGTCAACTCTCACTATGGTCTAGGGTTCAAAAGTATACTATGCTTGCACATGGAAATGCCAAGCCAAGAAATGAAAGTGCCCCCAGGTGATTGCCTCACCTGGAGTCAATTTAAGAAAAAAAAAAAAAATCCAAAACACACAAGGAAAGAAGCCACTATGAACAAGGGTCAGCAGGAAAAAAAATTTTTTTTTAATTCTCAAGAAATTAAGACACTGAAATTATCAAAAACATAAAGTAGCTATGTAAATAAAACAGTAGAAATAAATAAGCAAGGAACAAAATAAATATAAAAACCAGGAAAATTCAAAAAAGAATCAAACAGAACTTCTAAAAATGAATAGCTGAAATTAAAAATTCAGTAGATGGGTTAGTTTAGCAGATTGGACTTCTATGAAGAAAGAATGGGAAACCTAGAATACAGACCTGAAAAAATTACTGAGAATACATCATGTGGAAAATATGAGAATTAAGATTCAAAGAACAGAATGAGAAAGTCTTACATAAAACTGACTGGGGTTGCAAAAGGAAAGAATAGATAGAATAGGAGAGGGAGTACTTGAAGAGAAAATGGCAGAGAGGTTCCAGAATAATGGAAAACATGAAGCCAGCAGCCACAGGAAATGATATACCAATAAACATAAAGAAAATACATATCTAGACACATTACAGTGAAATTCTAGAATACCAAAGTCAAAGTAAAGCCTTAAAAGCAGCCAGAGTCTTTTCAACAAATAGTGCTAGTCCAAGTGGATGTCCATAAGCCACTCCCCCCAATTTAACTCAAAATGGATCACAGACTTAAATGTACAACATTTTTAGGGGAGGAAAAAAAGGAGAAAAGCTTCCGAAGCTAGTGCTAGGCAAAGAGTTCTTCTTACTTTTGACACCAAAAACATAGTCCATAAAAGGAAAAACATAAATTGCAGCAAAATTTAAAATCTTGCTGTGTAAAACTCTGTTAAGATGAAAAGACAAGCTACACGCTGGGAGAAAATATCTGTAAACAATATATCCAACAAAGAAAAACTAGTACATAAAACATATAAAGAACTCTCAAAACTCAAAAGTTAAAAAAAAAAAAAAACACCAAGAAAATCCAATTAGACGTAAAGTGACATTTCACCAAACAGGATATGCAGATGGCAAAATGAGTACATGAAAAGACATTCAACATCATCGGCAATGAAGGAAACAGAAATGAAAACCAAAATAAGCTGTCACTATACACCTATCAGAATGGCTAAAATAAAAGTTACACCACTAAATGCTGGTGAGAACATGGATAAACTGGATCACTCATACACTGCCGGTGGGAATGTAAGCTGGTTTGGCCCACCTTGGAAAACTGTTCAGCAGTTTCCTAAAATTCCAATTATACAATAACTATATGACCAAACAATTGTACTCCTGAACAATTATCCAAGAGAAATGAAAACTATGTTCACACAAAAACTGTAAATAACCCAGATGTCCCTCAATGGGTGAAGGGTTAAACAAATTGTGGTATATTCATACCATGTAATACTACCCAGCCATAAAAATGAATGGAACCATCTGGGAAAATCTCCAAAGAATAAGGCTGAGTCAGGGGGAAAACAAAGCCAATCCCCAAAGAGGGTTTGATCATAATCCCGAAAGACACAATCCCAAACGCCATAATCCCAAAAGATCAAAATTCCTAACACCTAAAATGCCAAAAGTCACAATCACAGGATAGTTGCAGCATATTAGGCAGAACTATTATTTTGTTATTGTCTTTATTTGGAAATTAAGTATAGTTTAAGGAGACACGTATGTGTGCCAAATTGACAAGGGGTGGATTTGTGGACTTAATTTTGTCAACTTGACTGGATTAAGGAATACCTAGAAACTGGCAAAGCATTATTTTGACTGTATCTATGACGTATAAATGAGTGTTTCTAGTGGAGATTAGTGTGCGAGTCTGAGTGAAGTAGGTGGGGAAAATCATTTGTTCATCAGTTATTTCAGGTGACTGCAGCTATAAAGCCGGGTGCACACAATTACCAACCTGATACGGATTTATACATTTCCCTTTTTGACCTGTTTCTTTATAAATATGGTTTGTCTGCTCATAACTTATATGAGCATATAAGTTATATAAGCTCATAACTTACACCTGTGCAAATGTCATTAGTATACTTTTATGCTTGCAAAGACATGTATGTTATTATTGCCTATTTTATTGTGTAAGAGGCTTCTGTAATGTTCTGTCATGTTTTTTATATGTCTCTCAAATAAATCCCCATTTAAAATAGAAATATCTTTTAAAGAATTTTTAAATTAGATTTTCCAGAATTATATTTTTGGGATTGTGATTTTCAGGATTTTAGACTTCAAGGATTTTGATCTTTCAGGATTTCAACAACCCAGATTATGGCATTTGGGATTGCATCTTTTGAGATTACTACCCAGCTCCCCCCAAAAGGCTACATACTTTATAATTCCCCTTATATAAAAGCCTCAAAATTATAGAAATGGACAACAGATCTGTGGTTGCCAGGGGTTAAGGAGTGTCAGGGAAGTAGGTGTGGCTATAAAAGGACAACATGAGAGGTTGTTGTAGTGATGGAAATATTCTGTATCTCCACTGTGTCAATGTCAACATCTGGGTTATGATAGTATACTACAGTTTTACAAGATGATCCCTTCGGGAGAAACTAGGTAAAGAGTACACGAGATCTCTCTGTATTATTTCTACATTAACTTCAAAATTAAAACTTTAATTAATAGCAAAAAAGCAGCCAGAAAGAAAAGTCACATTCCATCCAAAAGAATGACATTTGGAATGACAACAGACATCTCCATAGCAATAACAAAAGTGAAAAGACAGTAAAAGACAAAGTACTGAGAAGAAATAATTGTCAACTTAGAATTATGTATATAGAAAATCAACTTTATGGAACATGGGTGAATTAAAAACATTTCTGATAAGCAAAAACTAAGAGTTTACCATCAACAGATTGTCACTAAAGCAACCTCAAAGGACGTGCTTCAGAAAGGAAAATTCTCGTAGGCGAAAGGTCTGAGATGCAAGAGGAATGGTAAGTAAAGGAACTATATTAACACATGGGTAAATCTAAACAATTATTTATCTAAAAGCAGTAATAATCACAAGGTCTAATTTTTTTTTTTTTTTTAAAGAGACAAGGTCTCCCTATGTTGCCCAGGCTGGAGTGCAGTGGTTATTCATGGGAATGATCATAGCATACTGCAGCCTCAAATGATCCTCTCAGCTCAGCTTCTCAAGTAGCTGGGACTACAGGTGTGCACCACCGTGCTGGCTCAAGGTCTACTTTTAAGGTTAAAAATCACAAGCCAACAGGCCAGGCGCAGTGGCTCACGCCTGTAATCCTAGCAGTCTGGGAGGCCGAGGCAGGAGGATCACTTGAGCTCAGGAGTTAGAGAGCAGCCCGAGCAAGAGCGAGACCCCGTCTCTACAAAAAAGTAGAAAAAATTAGCCAGGCTTGGTGGCGCATGCCTGTAGTCCCAGCTACTCTACTCGGGAGGCTGAGGCAGCAGGATCACTTAAGCCCAGTGTTGAGGTTGCAGTGAGCTATGATGGACGCCACTGCACTCTAGCCCAGACAAGAGAGAGACTCTGTCTCCAAAAAAAAAATTCATAAACTAAGACTAAAATACTGGATGACTGTACCCCAAAAGTCACAAGAGGGGTGACTTAAAGAGTTCCAAGACTCTCAATTAGAGAGGAAGGTAAAGATATTAACATTACACTCTAAGTGTGGATGGTAAAATTCAAAGGCAGTTTCCCAAAACAAAAAGACAGGGGAGTGGAATTAATTTTTTAAAATAAATCCCCCCCCAAAATGACGGAGGTACAAACAGAAAAAGCACAAAATAAGGTGGGAGGAGTAAATCCAAATATATCAGTAAACAACAAAATGCACTAAACTCATGAGTTAAAGTTAAGATTATTTAAAAATAATCTAGCTATATGCTGTTCGTGACACTCACTAAAACATAAGGACATTCATCAATAAAGTAAAAATAAAAGGATAGCAAAAATCTACCAGCTAAACTATGAGCAACTTCATCAATAAATTAAAAACTCTGATGATAATGACAAATTCCCAGAAAAATGTAATAAAATGATTAACTAAAGAAATAGAAAGTCAAGTAATTCTATAATCATTGAAATCTAATCAACAGTTAAGAAATTTTCTCACAAAAGAAAATAGACAATTTCAGACAATTTTATAGGCAAGCTTTATCCAACTTTCAAGGAACAGATAATTTAAATCTTTTTCTTCACTTCCAAGAAAATAGAAACACTCCCTGACTTATGCTTAGCATCTATAATATATTAAAAAAACCTCTTTAAAGAAATTAGTTAGAAAAAGATAACCTAAAATAAATGGGCAAAAGACATTAAACAAGCTTTTCACAGAAGAGCAATCAGGAATGAATGTAAGTGAAAAGATGTTCAGCCTTGTTAGCATTTAGGAAATATAATCCAAATGACAATTAACTTCCACTCTGTCAAATGGAATAACAGAGGCAATGACTTACTTTCCCTATCTTAAAAACCTGTACGAATGTATACAACCAAGTTTTTCAGACACTGGACAACAGCCAGTGCGGACAGTGACTCCTGAGTGAAGGAAAACAAGCAAGGAAAGCCCTACAATTGCCCAAGCTCACTACATGGAGTGCCCAGGCTATAGCACTAGGCTAGAAAAAGAAACTTTCTGAGTAGAGAATTTAGGGGAACCAAAGTAAAACTGGTAGGTCAGAGTACTGGAAAGGAAGGGAGCTCCAGAGGGTTCCCCTTGGGTCTTCAGCTAAATACTAACCAGTGTATGCACATGAGGAAACTACCCAAGGCTGGGAAAGAACCGCCAGAAAGGAACAGAAGGTACAATTTGAGAGCTCATATATGGCTCAGAATAGTTCATATTCCCAAAAGGCAGAGTGGAGAAACCATGTAATAGGGAAGATTATTCAGGTCAAATTAGCCCTAGATTAAAGGCCATTCTGGTCCTAACTCATTAAGCTTAAAAGCAAGCTATGAAATGATGAAACTACTTCCAAGTAACTTAGTCATGTCCTAGAACAAAGCTCGAGATACTTAAAGGAATATAAGAACTCCAGCACCCAATATAACCACCAAAAATTACCAGGCATGCAAAGAAGGAAATGACAACCCAATGGGGGGTGTGGGGGGAAGATACAGGGAAGGGTTGGGATTGGGTGGGAATAAATCAGTAGAAACAGACTAGAAATGATGCAGATGATAGAATGGGCAAGTACATTGAAACAGCTATTATAAAGACATATGAGATATTAAAAAAAAAAAAGGAAAGCATGATCATGTTAAGGAGAGACATAGAAGATAAAGACCCAAATAGAACTTATAAAGATTAAAACATAATGTCTGAGGTGAAAAATACACTGGATTAGATTAAAAGGAGATTAGATAACTCAGAAGAAAAGATTAATGAACAATGAGGACACAGCAATGGGAACTTCCAACATGAAACAGAGAGAGGAAAAAAGACTTGAAAAACCCTGAAGAACATCAGAATGCTGTGAGGCACTTTCAAGTGGCCTAACATACATACAAGTAATTGGAGCTCTAGGAGACAAGTGAAGAGGAGCAGAGAGAGAGAAAAGCGTAAGTGAAGAAAAAATGTCCAGAATTTCCAAATATGATGAAAATAATAAACCCACAGGTAAATTAGTCACAGAAGAGACATGAAAAAAAACTACACCATGCACATCATAATGAAATTGCTTAAAACCAATGATAAAGAGAAAACTTTAAAAGCAGCCAGAAAAAAAATGACACTTTACATATAGATGAACAAAGATAAGAACAGTAGTCTTCTGGCTGGAAACCATAGTAAGACACCATTTAACATCCACTAGATTGGCAAAATTTTAAAAGTCCAAATTTAACACACTGACTGCCATATGAGTTGTATTTAACTCAAGTTAGTTTTGAGCCCAGGGCTGCGTGAAGCAAAACCCTACAGTTGGTTCGTGAAAATCTTACTTGTTGATGTTCTTATTGTTACAATTAATACTGACAACTTAACTCTAAAAATGTGGATTGCATTACATATAACTCACGCACAGAAAACAATGAAAAATAACAAATTAGAAAGGATCATTTTGTTTTAATAAAATACCGTGGGGCTCCAGGGGAAAAAAATTTTTTTTCTAGTGTGGCAGTCAACATGTTAACCAAGTGTTGGAGATGATGGGAAACAAAGGTAACTCACAGTGACGGTACAGCTACTTCAGAATGTAATTTGGCATTATCTTGAAAAGATGAAGATACCCATACCACATGACCAAGCAATATCACTCCTAGATAGACAATGTTCACAGCAGCATTGTTTGCAACAGCAAAAACAAAAACAAACAAACAAAACCCAAATTTCCATTAATAGAAGAATGAGTAAGTTGTGGCATATTCATATACTACTATATAGCAATAAGAAATGAATGATTCTCAAAAAAAATGCTACACTGGAAAAAGAAAGTCACAGAAGTAAACATACATTATGCCATTTGTATAAAATTCAAAAACATACAAAATTAACATTTTATTTAGGGATACATACATATGTTGTAAAACTATAATAACAACCAATGACAAACACAAAATGCAGAATAATTACTTGAGAGGGAGAGGGCCCATAGCGGACTTCTAAAATGTAGGTAACAGTCTATTTCTCAAGCTGGCTGATGGGTACACAAATATTTACATTTATTATTCTTTATACCTTATATATACATGTTTATTTATTTTTGTAGCATGAAATACTTCATTAAAAAAAGAGTGAAAATGTGACTTTAAAAATGAAGACTACCATTTATGTATAACAATAAAATTAGTGTTAAAAAATGTATACAAAGAAAATGTTCAATTCCTTATCTTTCAGTGCCCTGTATAATCAGTATTAATCTAAAAGGGCCATGATCCTAGTATGAGAAAAATAACAAGCAGAGTCTTTAACTGTTTTGACACAAAATCTGAACATCTGCTTTCCTGATACTTTAAGTCAGACAAGAGTGAGTATGTTAGCCACTCATTTCTGCCTCTTATCTTTCATCTGTACTTAGATTTTTCTTTATCTTTGGATTTCTTTGGACTTCTGCTTCGGTCTCTCTTTTTATTCCTTTCTCTTTCATAAGGATCTGTTTGGTATTTGGATTTGTGACTATTACTATAATGGCCATCCCTTTCTCGAGATCGGCTACGACTTCGGTTCTGAGGTCGGTCTCTCTTTTCACTCTTTTGTTTCTCCCAACAGCTTTCTTCTTCTTCATAGTGACCAAACCCCATTTCCCTGTAGATATCCTGTCAAAGGAATGGAGAGTTACAAGTGAACCAGTAAAATAATCATTTTGTGGGCACTGCCATTTAACAAAACTTTAAAAAGTCTGCCATTAGCAAGCTGTTTTAACAGTTCAAATTTGAACACTACCACTAATGCCAATAATCTTATAAATTATAAAGCAGGCTGGATGCAGTAGCTCAGACCTGTAATCCCAGCACTTTGGGAGGCCGAGGCAGGAGGACCACTTGAGGCCTGGAGTTCAAGACCAGCCTGGGCAACATAGCAAGACCCTGTCTCCACAAAAAATAAAAATAAAAAAAATTAGCTGGGCATGGTGGCACGCACCTGTAGTCCCAGCTACTCAGGAGGCTGATAGGAAGATCATCTGAACCCAGGAGGTCAAGGCTGCAGTGAGCTATGATTGTGCCACTCCACTCAAGCCTGGGCGAGGGAGTGAGACCCTATCTCTAATTAATTAATTAAATTTTAAAAATAAAATAAATTATAAAACAAAAATAACTGGGCATGGTGGCACGAGACTGTAGTCCCAGCTACAGACAGGGTGGGAGGATCCCTTGAGGCAAGCATGGGCTAAGTAGCAAGACCCCATTTCTAAAAAGTTAAAAAAAGAAAAAATAATTGAGAAAAAGATTTAACCATTTTTCTTGACAATCTCATTGCTTTGTATCTACTACTTTGGCTGAACTGAAAGATCAGATCCCAAAACACCGAAATTAGAACAAGTCTTTAGAGCAATGTTACAATACCAAAAATTCTGATTATGTATAGTCAGATTTCCACCTCCACTTCCTCTACTCCCCCAAAATGTGGTCCCATCATTGATCTGCAGTCAGATGAAACTACTAACATTCCCATAAGAATCCTATAAGAAGACATCATTTAAATAACACAGCAGGAAGAGGTCTTAGACAAGTCAACCAGTCTTAAATAAAATCCTGTATCATTCATCTGAGTGGTTAATTTTTAAAGTATTTTATTATATTTTATAACAGCTCCTCTCCAGATCTTCAAATAAATTTTCCATGTTTAGATTAGGCTGATATGTTTGTGTTAAAATTATTATTTACATATTTCCTAAAAATCAGTTAAGAAACACTGGAATAACCCATTGCCCCAAAGACAACAAAGAGGGTACATTTAATTCTATTCTTAATAATAGCAATAGTAATTCTTCCATACAGAAGAGGGCTAGTTAACAACAATTCTATTTCTGCTTGTGCCTTATCCCTAATTAAAACAAGTATCTCAGCAAATGGATGAAATCTTAAGAGACCAGAGTCAATGCTCTTTTAGGAGACAGTTTGTAAAATGCAACTTTCTCAAAAGATTGCCCAAAGGGAAGGCAAAATTCTAAGGACTGAACTCCCAAGAGTCCCAACTCTATCACCATAGACATCATTATAGTAGACATATATGTCAAGGCTTAAAATCCAGAGTGATGGATACCCATGGTTAAGAACAGGGGTTTAAGCAAATGATTAATTATCTAGATGACTGTATCTTACACCTGGCATAAAGTTTCTAGTATGTGAAAATATATCCAACATGATTGTTATAATCACAGTGTTTGTGGAATACAATATTATAAACTGATTTGTCATTTTCCACACAATCCCAATAGTTCCTGTCATTCTGTAAGAGTTCATGAAGTAGAAAAATCCTTTACCATCTACTTTCTAGCAAAATGACATTCCTAGATAAAAGAATTTTTTGTACTTCCTGTAACACAAAATATAAATATACACTATTATGTCTATACACCTAGTACTTATTTCTGTACTGGTTGAGACAATAGACTTAAAATGCAGAGACTGTCAGCTGAGGTATTAAATATAACTCCATAAAATCCTCAGCACATTATTTTATAAATAGTCACTTAAATGCTTTCAGTATTTAAAATAAAAGAGAGAGATATTTCCAAATGAGGTTACATTAAAAAAAAGATTAAAAATATATAAAACAAAAGAGAGATAAAAGGTTATATTCACTTAATTCTTTGAAAAAATTGATGAAGATGAAAATCTGAATTGGACTGAAACTTTAAAATCACTCCTACTTGGAGTAGTTTTCAAATCTATAACAAGCTTTGAAGTCAGGCAGCTCTGGATTCAAACAGTTTTCGCCATTTAGGAGATGTGTCAAACAAGAAGTACTCCTGAGGTTAGCTTTATCAGGGAAAGTTTCTGGAGATAATTATTTAACTGATCAGTAATGACATACAGAATTGAAAAGGGAGGGTACAGAATAATGAAAAAAAAAACACCCAACACCTGACTGAATCAAAACAAATGTTAAATTTCTAGCTCTCCCACTAAACTATAAAGGCCTAAGGACCTGTGGGATCACTACCTTCACATTTAAAGTAAGGGAAATGAATCAGATAAGTTCTAAGTCCTTTCCAGTACGGACTTCTAAAAATTCTATTATTTTATACATTTAAGACATAAGACGATTCAACTATCATGTGGCCAAAAAGGAAATAAAAAAAACCAAAACCACAAAATGGCCAACTTAAAGCAATCAACTTAACCTAGCAAATGACTTGATGTAAAGTAGTCAAAAAGTCTAACCTAACTAAAAGCTATCCTTGGCTCAGATCTCTGGGACTAAATCAAAGATTTAGTTAAATCTAAATCATTAAAATAACATTAAGTCATTAAAATGACAGTAAAAATAGAGTCTCAAATTACAAGAATAAAAACACCATGAAAACCCCAGTGGAGGACTGATAACCAGTATGAATACCTCTCAGCCAGGCAACCCCCAGGTGAATACTCATTTCCTGTAACCCCAGTAAAACCCAAACCTCAACAACACAAAAACCATCTTTGGAATTAAGACATGAGGTGGAAAAATTAAACAGAGAAGTTTTCGAATTGAATAGTATGACTGTCACTCAATAAAAAAACAAAGAATTTGAAGAAATAAGTTAAAACATTCTTAGGAAACCAGACTCACTAAGCAAAATACCAACAAATAGGAAAATTTGAGCTACACCTGAAATTAACCTAGTACTAAAAGTTCCCTTCAATAGTTGTCTTTTTAAAATTGAAATCAAAAGGAAAATAATCAGAATACAAAAAAATTGGGGCCCACTGAAATCTTAAATAATGCTGAGTTTTATTAGAAAGAAGAGAAAATTAATATAGCTATATTATTAAATCAGAGTATAAAATTAAAAAGATGTACTGTAATACACTTTGAGGGGAGAAATAAAGTTAGGAGATTATTCAGAAGTTAACAATTTCATAAGTTGATTGCCTTAAAATTCTTTAAAAAAATATTAATACTATCAGCATTCTCCCAAAAACTTGATGCCTTTTACTCCATGCCAAAAGAGAAGGATATTTGCTACTGTAAGGTTTTAAGTAATAAACAATAGGATCAAAAAGATTCACAAAAGGGGGGAGGGAAGAGACAGACTTAAACCACAGCTAGTCTCTGAATTTTTTTAGACCTCTGATTATCTCAAATACACCAATGTTTATTTCAGGTTTAAATTCACTGAAGATTCCACGTATAAGGGCAGGATGAGGAGGAGGTGTAGCTAAAAGCAGCACATGGGGGAGAGAAGAATTAAGAGTTTTTAGTGGAAAACATGTTAAACATTAATAGCAATGTGATACCCAGCCACCATTAAAAAAGATTGGGGTTATCTTAGACTGAAGTAATAGAGTACAGAAATTAAGAGGGAGGAGAGGTTTCTGTTAGATCATACTGGAATATTATAATATGGGACAAATTTTACTAAAATGACAATAGGATTTAGGAAAGAAAACTGACAGGAATATATCCCAAGTGAGAAGAGCAGCAGTAGAGTAGATAGGAGTCCAAGTCTGAGTTTAAACTGCAGTTCCATTACTTATTAGCTGTGTAAAATTATGGACAAATAACTTAATTTTTTTCTTTTTACTTTCTTTATTGTGAAAAGGCAATAAAAGAACTAACCTCACATTGTAAGGACAAAAAAAATGTTAGCTACTACTAGTTTTATTACCACTGATTCATGTGAGGAATATTTAAAGGAACTGACAAAGATATAACTTAAAAGCTGGGGGTTGGGCAGGAATGATGGCAATCTTTAAACAGCCAAAGGGGTATGAAAAAAAGAGAGATTATACCTTTGCTGGACTACAGCAAGAAGTAGGAATGTATGCTACCTAGGAAATAGGGAACTAAGCATATATATATTTATTTGCTGAATTTTTTTCTTAAATGAAGAATAAACCATAAAACACACAAAATAGTTACCTACAGAGGGAAGAAGGAAAGGAGGAGAGGACAAGGATGGAAGCGAGGTTCTCTGTATGTACCATTTTGTAGAATTTCACTTTGGAAATGTAGTTTTTAAAACTACAAAACAAAAAGTCTTAAAGCAATCAAACACTGAAAACAAAACAATTTAACTGAAATATGAATCTAGTTAATGGCAGAGAGAAACTATTCCAAGTAACTCCAAAACATAGTAATTTGACTACAATAGTAAAAAAAAAAGTTTTAACAATAATAGGCAGTATATAAAGTGTTTGCATATATATATATATTTTTTTCACTTATTCTTAACAATATGCCTGTGACGTATTATCTCCGTTTCACAGAGGAAACTGTGGCTCAGAAAGTTAAATAAGTTGTCAAGGTCACTTCAATGACTAGCAGTGTAGAAGTGTAAACGTGGGTCTACTGACAGCAAGTCCTTTACTTTGCCTACCATACCTTACTTCTCTATTTCTGTCTCTGCTTTACATTCTCACCATCTTGAATCCCTTCCCTTCTCACCTCAGCCTATTGAAATCCTTCTCATCCACCAGGTCCTAGCTCAAATGTCTCTGTGTGGTAAAACAAAAGCAAGGGGCTATGATGTAATTTGCCTTTTATTTAACTGAGAGCCAAAATGCAGGTTGGAAATAATTTCTTCTTTTTACAATCAATTTTCTTTGGGGATTTTTTATTATTGTTTTTAAAAATGTGCTGTTCAGGAGAGCTTTTAGGATGATCAAGTTAATTATTAGTGCTGTTTTTATTTCATATACACAATATGGAAAGGCACAAATGTTTTAGAGGCCTTAAAACCTCAAGGGCTGTAAGTGCTACACATAACACTTGGTGATAAATTAAGCGGATAAATGAGAACTTTTTCAGCACAACCATACTTGTTTTTGATGGGACTGAGTACCCACAGGTATCAAAATCACTCTTGCTTCACAATGTGGAAGTATATGATAAAGTTACTTCAAAAACAATCTTTTATAATTTGTGATACATATTTTTAAAAATTAAAGTCCAATACCCCAGTGCAACCATTCTACATGTTAGAGTTATGAACAGACCCAGCTCTGTTCAGAACTATCCATCACCTCCTAAATTACATCAGTAAGACATAATTTACAAAGGGATAAAATATTTATTTCTGCACATCTAAGTCTGGACATGAGAAGTACCTGATTAGTATTTTTGATTGGCATGTAGTCCTCATCTTCTTTTTCTTCAGAGCAGTGATGGGTTTTCTTCTTGTGTTTTTTACTTGTGTGTGAGTGACTTGATTTTGAGTCTTCTGCCTGCTCGTCTAGTATAAGATCATATTTTGCACTGCAGCAGTTAGTTAAGGACAAATGTAAGAAGTAACACTGGTAAAATATCAAAACAGAAGAATCTGTAAACAAAGGAGGTCATAAAAGGAGGTCATAAGGCTAAAGGTAACTTTTTAAAGCAAAAAGCATCTCAAAAGGATAGAGTACATTTTTAAAACGAAAATAATGTTTTCTTTCATTACATAAGAGAAATGGAAAGGACACTGATCTTAAACAATTAACAACTAGTAGGCAAAATATATGAAGGGGAAAATAAAACTATATCCACAAATGAAAATATAAGTAGCATAAAAATTAAGGAAACATATTTGCCAATAATGAAAAAATTTAAACTTAGAAAATGAGGCATATGTTTAACTGGAAAAAATTAAGATATTATAAACCCCAATGCCAGAGAAGCTATATAACAGGTACATTCATATGACTCTTCTTTTAGTTCAATCCTACAGTTATCACGTTTACATTCTAATAAGAATTTATAAAAAAATTAAAATAAGCTAAATGAACAAAGACATATATAATAAGATTATTTTTAACACCATAAAGTGGGAACAACAAAACACCTAATAATAAAGATAAACTTAAATGCATTATAGTACTTCAACACGTATAATATTATAAAGGAAGTTATTAACAATGAAAAATGCTATGAGAAAACCTGGAAAGGTATTTATGAAAATTAAAAGTGAAAAAAGCTTGAAGCAAAAACTGCATATACCATACAGTGATTGTAACTTTACAAAAGATAAAGGCTTAAAAGGAAAAAGAAATAAAAAGTATCATTTGTCTAAGTGATGGAACAATGAAAGAGTCTTTTTAAAATTTCACGTGTTATAAAAATTTTAGTGTTTTAATTCAGAGATAACTATTTTCTCTAACATATTGTCTTAGACTAAGAGAAAATATAAAACAATCACAACCTCCACTGAAAATAATCTCAACTCTCAAACAGATTTTGAGGAAGGCTGGCACAAGCTAGAACAGTGGTTTTCAAAGAGCAAGCTATGAGGAAGTCCAACAGGCAGAGCTATTCTAGCTGCACGTGGGACTGCAATAAATGCAGACACACTTCCCTCAAGACTAGAGTCTCATGCCACAGTGCCACCCATCAATGCTTTCCTCAGGGATGTCTCACTTCTATAGAAGATCAAACAGGAAAACGCTGTCCTTTCTGGCTTCCCACCAGATGGCTAAAGAGGGTTAGTCAGCTATACCCTCCTATTGTGACTCCATCATCTCCAACTTCTTTTCTCCTTTACACTATACTATGCCTCACTGTTTCCAGACTATCTTCTTTTTTTTTTTTTAGGAGACAGGGTCTTGCTCTGTCACCTAGGCTACAGTACAGTGGCATCATCATAGTTCACTGGAAGCCCCAACTCCTGGGCTCAAGTGATCCTCCTGCCTCAGTCTCCTGAGTAGCTGGAACTACAGGCACGTGCCACCACACCCAGCTAATTTTTCTTTTTTTTGTAGAGACGGTGTCTCGCTTTTGCTTAGGCTGCTTTCGAACCCCTGACCTCAAGCCATCCTCCCACCTCAGCCTCCCAAAGTGCTACGATTACAGGTATCAACCACCAGGCCCAGCCCCAGAATATCTTCTGGATCTTCTCCTCTTTCAGATACAAATTCAATAACCCTTGCATATGATTTCATCTAAATATGTGCTCTGCACATGCTGCTTCCTCTGTCCAAATTGCTTTAGAACAGTGTTTTTTCCAAACTGATGATCATAATCCAGCAATGGAGTACAAAATTCATTTAGTGGGTCACAAACACAATTTTTTAAAATATAGAATAGAGTGCATGATACCTAATAAAAATATTACTTTGTGGAATTTTGTTTCAATTGTGTGTGCACGTGTGTTAATGATTGTACTGTGACCACTGGGTTAAAATACAAACTGTGTTTCTTAAATGATGGATCACAGTTAAAGAAAACAGCATCCTACCTCAGCCTTCCTCTCTCCCATATTCAAGTCGCAGCTTTAAGGTCACTTCTTTTAGTGTTACTTGCCAGCCCCCTATTATAAGTCCCACATCCCACAAATGTACTGTTTTGCAATGCTCTAGACATTTTTAATTAATGGTAATTATTTAATGTCTGTTCTTCCCCCCAACTCCAACAATAAAATGTAGGCTCCATACAGGCAGGGACTGAGTAAACTGGGTATATAACAGATGCTAACTAAGAATTTGTCATACACTGAAAGCCCTGACTTCAGCATTATACAGTGTATCCATGTAACAAAAACATTTGTATCCCCTTAATATCTCAAAATAAACAGAGAAAAAGAATTTGTTGATTACATGTTATGCCACCAAGACACTTGTATCCCTTCCTTACTTATCCACTATCTTCTACTCACCACTAAAATCAACATTTTTAGATGTCAAATCTCTCCAAAATCCTTTAAATAAAACACAAATTTGTGATCTCACTGACCACTATTCTCCAATTTCATCCCCGAGATCTAGTTGGGTCATGTTAAAAAAACTTCCCTCTCCTACTTCTACTTTTGATCCTTCTTATTAATAATCTACATTTACAATTTCTCTTTCTCTCAAGACCCATAAAGTATATCCCCACCATCCCTTTTTAACTGACTTAAAACAACTTATCTGCACATTAGACTATCTCCTAAATCCCCCTCCCTTGCCATAAGTAACAAAGCAACACATAATATGAATAAGAGAAAGAGAATCTTATTATAAACGTGTGTTCTGTCTGTCCCTATATTATTCTACCTAAAATTATAAATACCTCACTAAAATGAAATTTATCAGTTACCAAGAACACAAAGACTATCCTAACTGGGTCAGACTCATGAATTTCTTCTTTCCTGTTCCATATCCCATTAATCACTTGAGAATGATTAACAGTGGTTTGTACCAAGATATCTGTCTTCTACATCAACTTCAAAAAACTAGAAGCTATACTGTTCAATATAGGCATATATGGTTGTTTAAATTAATTAAAATTAAATAAAATTTAAAATTCAATTCCTCAGTCCATCTCACATGCTCAATAGTCACACATGAGTAGCCATACTGGACAGTGGAGATACAGTACATTTCTATCATTGCAGAAAGTTCTATTGAACAGTACTAAACCAGAGATTTTCTTCTCAAACATGCCTAGTTTCCTTTCTTAATCCTTAGTAATCTACTCTCTTAAATTTAAAACATTTTCATGCTATGTATTCATCCTTTTCAGCCTGAACTACCTCTAGAGGAAAAAGATGCCTCCCTCTGCTTTGTGCTCCACAATTCTACTTCCTTTTTTTTTTTTTTTTTTTTTTTTGAGACAGGGTCTTGCTCTGTAGCCCAGTAGCACTAACATAGCCCACGGCAACCTCAACCTCTCAGGCTCAAGTGATCCTCCTGCCTCAGCCTCCCAAGTAGCTGGGACTACATGTGTGTGCCACCAAGCCCAGCTAATTGTAATATTTTTTGCAGAGACAGAGTCTCACTCTGTTGCCCAGGCTGGTCTTGAACTCCTGGCCTCAAGCTATCCTTCTGCCTCAACCTCACATCGTGTGAGGATTACAGGCATTGAGCCACTGCAGCACCCGCTCTGTACTTCCTTTTATTTGTCCTACATACTTTCCTTCTTCCAGCTGCAGTTATTAGTGGTTATCCTAAATTTAACTGCAAAGATTTGGTAAATAAATCTGAAGTGTATTCCATCCACACCTTTTATGATTTTGAGCTTTCAATCATATGCTCTCTAAAATTGACCTTTTGGACCAAATCTCAGCTCTTGTTTCATCTGTCTCAATATGAAAGCCTCTCCTCATGCTGACTTTGTCAGTACCCTTCAGACTTTATCTAGCTCTAACACTTCATAATGCTTTATGCATTGCAGACAGTCAACACATCTTAAAAAATGAATGCACAGCAGGTCAACCTGACATTCATCTTTCTTTGATGAATACTTGGAAAAGAAATGTCCATATAGCATGGCAGGGGGGAAACCCTGAAATACCAACAGAAACTAGGAAACAAAGACACCATTCACCAGAAAGAATCACAAAAGAAATCACCTTTGCAATGTGCGGAGTGATAGATTTATAATGGGAAAAATCAGTGAACAAATTAAAATGACATAATAGAAACAGTATGTTTCATTGCTTTTTACTTGTCTCAACCTAAAATGTGGAAGAACCTGAATTAAACGGTCAAGTCAATGGACTTCTTTTTAATACTATAAAAGTTAACTCTTGCATTCAACAGGAGCCCAATATTTGTTTCTGAAACAACAATGTACTGTGTAGAAAGAAGTAATCTAATCTTGTAACAGAGAACTACAGGATTTTGTTATCTAGATAAGGAAGTTAAACACAAAAAAATAAGTTAGCACTAAAGATTTAGCTTAGCAATAATAACAATTCTTACCCGAAGATCTTCTGAGAATACAGTTAAGTAGGAAGGCATTTATTCTAAGAGTAGGAAGGTAAAAGAATTAGGCTAAATATTTCTTTCAACTCTAACTTTCTTCATACATTAGAGTATAATGAAAAAGAAAAGTATACTTAAGATTTTGAAAAGAGGTAATGACAAACTATTGAAAAGAGGTAACGAAACAACCTGGATTCAGGAACCTTGTCTTCTATAGCCTTCATGACTTTTTATAACACATCACACAGTACTATACACATAGTGCACAGTCAATACATACTGACTGACTAATTCTTTTTAAGGATACTCCTGTTTGGGCTTTACTTTATCTTTCAGAACCAAATTAGATGGTTTATCCTGTTCCTTTTCATACTCCTTGAAATCACTCTTAGTATATTTCCCACCTGTTTATTAAGAAAAGAAAAAAAGAGCTTAGTAAGAAAAATCACCTAATTAATCAAGAACAATAATTATTTCAAAAACGGTATAAGAGCTATTTACAAATGGTAACATATTGGAGGCCAGGCGTGGTGGTTCATGCCTTATAATCCTAGCACTCTGGGAGGCCAAGGCGGGAGGATTGCTTGAGCTCAGGAGGTCGAGATCAGCCTGAGCAAGAGCGAGACCCCGTCCCTACTAAAAATCGAAAAATTAGCAGGGTGATGGGGCATGCACCTGTAGTCCCAGCTACTCAGGAGGCTGAGGCAGGATGATCGCTTGAGCACAGGAGTTTGAGGTTGCAGTGAGCTATGATGACGCCACTGCACTATACCTGGGGCGACAGAGAGAGAGTCTTGAAACAAACAAACAAACAAACAAACAAACAAATGGTAACATATTGGGACACAAAAAAAGGGTGAGAAGAGAACAAAAGAATCATAGTAATTCAATCTCCATTACTAATTTAACTGAAATCAGATATCCATCTAGGTAGCCATATACTGCCACCTAATGAAATATGTGAATATTACATCATCAAACTTTCAAATAAATTACACACAAATAATGTAGTATTTAAGTAGAGCCATTGAGTCCATGAGAACATTAAGTCCAATGGAAAATTGAGGATTAGGACCTGAGTTTAAGATCTGAAAGACTTAACAAGTTTGGAAGAAGTAAGGCTTTAAAAAAACTTTTAATGATCTGACAAAAGAGACACTATAATGCCAAATCACAACAAAGCACTAAGCAGATAGAAGACAGCAGGGTATGTGCAGAAGTTCACTAAAGAGCTGTGAGAGGAGCGCGTTGGTGAAAGCACCAAAGAGTAAACACTCTGCCCTGAAATTCTGGCTTACGGGCACCTTTATTCCTCCCAAGTGTCAAAAATCCCTTTGGGAAAATAGGATTTGTTACATCCTGACTAGCCTACAGTGGCAGGACCAGAAAGGAAGAGCATTTATGAAGCCTCTCTACTCTCAAACCCAGTCTCCTACCAGATGAGGATATGGTTCCTATCCCTGTCCCAGACCTGCAGACTAACCTGCCTCTCTGGAAGGCTTCCTACACAAGGATCCTAGATTAAATGTACAAGTAAAACAAACTGGAGGAACACAGACAGATGTTTTGATTGTGAATCCTGTATACACTTTGACTGTTAGGGTTTTAAAGGAAGGGGAGGTAGGAATGAAAAAGGGGATAAACATCAAAGACGAGATGAATGTACTTGGTAATTCCAGACTCTGGAAACAAAAATGGCCAGCAGACAATTTTTCATATAAATGTGAAATAGACTACTGCAAGAGTTAAAGTAACTGATAACAGTAACAAACAGGCATCATTTTACCATTGAAAAATTATTTGCCATGTGCCTGCCATTAGGAGTCTCACTATGGATGAGGTAGTTATGGTATAATAGAAAGGGCAACATTAAAGTGAGAGGTTCTGGATTCGAACCTTGACTCTAGTGGGAGGGTCCTAGGTAAGACACTTCACTTCTCTGCAATTCATTCTCTTCATTCATAAACTGAAAACAATGCCAACATTTCACAGAGCTGACAGAATCATTAGACTATAAGGGAAAATACTTAGCACTGTCAATGATACATAATACACATTTAATTTTTAAAATGTGAATCAATAACATAGATAGTTATCACAAAATTAACAATAAACTATATTTATGATGGCACGCACAGAATCAAAGCATCTCTCTCCCCTATGTGACATTTTATTTGAGGAAAAAAATCGAAGAAATTCACTTAAAATCCATCTTGTAAGTAAACTACATTGAAACAACTTAGGAAAGTAGTATCATTTCTTCAATGGGTGGATCGGTTGGGAAGAAGACAAGACTGAGAGAAAAAAGACCAAACTAGACGTAGAGCCTGTCTAAATCATCACCGTATGTGACTCTGGGTAAATCTTGTCACAACATTATGCCTCAAATTCCTTAGCCATAATGAGGAATTATAATAATACTTGTTTATACATTTTCCAAATGGTACTATTACATTAGCTCTGTGGGAAAAAAGCCTCACATAAGAGCCACCTGACAGTACTACTGGACCAGAACTACACTCCACTAGGCCAGCAGCTCATCAATAGTTCCTGAATGTACTTATTTGAATCTTTTGTTCACAAAGCTGTAATTATCACAAGTGAAAGACACATCTTAGTACTTCAATTTAGTTTTCACAAATCACTGAAAACAGTACTATCAAGAACTGGTCATGCATTCTAGTAGTAGGGAAGGTTTCATGGAAGACACTAATAGTACATAGAACCCCAATCCAAGTCACTCTCTCTCCCACCACAGAGATCACAACTTGCACTGGGCTTTCCTTGCCTACTCCAGCTATTAATAATTCTCCCTTGTCTAAACTCCATAAGGAGTTTGGTAGACACAATCTACCAAACAATTCAACACTTCACTACTAAATAGTGTTCTCTATTTCTTTCTTATTAAAAACAAACCATGGGAAATAAAGGAAAGTGTTACAATTTTTTTTTTTTTAAGAGGGTATGACTCTGTCACCCAGGCTGGAACGCCATGGTGCAATCATAGCTCACTGCAGCCTTCAACTCCTGGGCTTGAGCAATCCTCCCACCTCAGCCTCCTGAGTACTTAGGACTACAGGCACATGCCACCATGCCTGGCTGATTTTTAAAATTTTTTTGTAGAGACGGGGTCTCACTATGTTGCCCAAGCTGGTCTTGAACTCCTGGACTTAAATAATCCTCCTGCCTCAGCCTGGGATTACAGGCATGAGCCACCATGCCCAGCCCAAAGTGAAATCTTTTAAAAACACTGCATCAAAAATCAAAAATTATTCTAGCACTCTGGGAGGCTGAGGCAGGAGGATTGAGACCAGTCTGAGGAAGAGTGAGACCCCGTCGCTACCAAAAATAGAAAATAAAACATTTTTATAAAAAAGAGAAAATCTATAAAGTAAAAAAAATTTTTTTAAAAATCAAAAATTCTTATTATTTCAGCATACAACAGATCCAACCTTAAGTTTGGCAAGCTACCAGGAATTTATCTGACATATAAGTATGCATATGTGTGAAATGTCATATGTACAGGGAAAGTTACATAAAAGAGTAAAAAATCAGAAACACCTGAATGTCCATTATAATAGGACTAGTTCAATAAATTATGATATATACATTCAATAGAACATTGAGCAGCCACTGAAATGAATAAATTGGCATATTACATACTGACATGGACTTTTCAATTTTGCATCATATGACAACTAAAACAAACTGAAACATTTTTTTTTTTAGTTTTGCATCTAAAACAATCAAACCACCATAAAGTCATAATAACAACTTTGGAAACACATCATGTCTGCAGTGGATAATTACAAGTAATTTGTAATATAGTCAAACATAGAAAATATAGATATTTTTCATCAGTTTAAAACAGACACACACACGCACCCTACCTCAGACTCTAGATAGTAGCTTTGTAAAATCACAAATGGCAGGAGTTACATCAATTAACATTTCTCCTAATTAACAGCACCAAGTCAAAGTCTATACATACAAGCATGCAAAGCAGAACAGAAACAAAGGAAGATAAACCAACATACCTTTTCCTTTCCATTTAACCTTTGCAACAGACTGGCTAAAATCTACATGTATTCTTCTGTCATCTATAAGTACATTGTCCATTTTGAAGAATGCTTTCTCACAATCTTCTTCCTGAATGTAATTATAAAAACTCAAGCTTAAATCTTTACAGAGAAGATTTCTGTAGCTAGAATACTGAAAATACAAAAGGTTTGTTGTTACTAAAATTAATATTTGAATACCTATTACACACAACATGCTTTAAATGTTCTGCATCTAGTGTCTCAATTAACTCTGGTAACAAACCCATGGGTACTATCTGGTATTATCCCATTTTCTCAATGGGAAAACAAAAGTTTAGAGAGGTACAGAAGTTGTCAAAGGTCATAGAGTTGGCAAGGGTCAGAGCCAAGATTTTGAGGCAGTCTGATCACAATGGACACACATAAACTTACTGATTGTGTTATACAAGTACACAATCCTTTTTACTCAAAATCCAAAAACATCCTAAAAAGTGAGCGTTATTTTCATAAATTTGATGTTAAAATTAATTTGGCAGCAATACTTGACCTAATAGTAGGCTATGATCGTATTTTATCCACTTAGTATGAATATTCATTCATTTCACAGCAGAAATAATTTTGTGATTGATTATGGAATGCTGACCTAGAAGGGTATTACATAATCCACAGATGTAATGGGTATGTGTGTGTAGGCATACTTACAATATTACCCTTCTAAATTCTGAAAAATTCGAAATTTGGAAGCCCAGCTATTTCCAAAGGTTTTCGATAACAGAATGTGGGTCTGTGATACCAAGGTGTGTGCTACACAAGAACCCTTCCTGTCAGTAACTTCACAAACTCTAAATCTCCATTTTGACATCTGAAGACTAGAGTGACACTTTCAACCCAGCACTGATGAATTTTCTTCTTCATTTCTGGAAATACACTCCTTAGTTTGCTCACAAAGTACTAGAGACAATTCAAAGAGAAGCAGGTAAAAGAACTGGTTATAATCATACTTACTTACCATGTGTCAAGAATTAAGTGGATCATAAACTTTACAAAGATACAAAGCTTTATTCACCTACATCATTTAGAACATCATCTGGCACATGGTAGGCAATCAGGTGAATCTGATTGTTTACACTTGGGCAGGTATAATTCCATCACCATGCCAATTCCCCAAATGGAAAGTTCTCAGATCATTTTTTCAGGAGGGTAGTATTTGCAAATACTTAATTTACGTATACCTAAATAATAGTTAAGAAATCTTTACAAGATTAAGAAACTGATTCAAAAAATATATATATGGAAAAGCAAAAGACAAAAATAGCCAAGACAATTTTCAAGAACAAAGTTGGAGGACTCACACTACTGGATATCAAGATATTATAAACCTATAGTGATTAACACAATGTAACAGTGGTATAAGAATAGCAAAATTTAGGCCAGAGCAATAGCACAGCATCCAGAAACAGACTTTACACATATATAGATACCTGATTTATAACAAAGGCGGCACTGCACAGCTGTGGAGACAGGACAACCTTTTCAATAAATGGGTCACTTGGCTACCCAATGTAAGAAAAATGCAACTTAATGTAATACACATACACAAAAATCAAATTATAGATTTCACAAAGCTTCTAAATAGCATAGAAGAATATTTCAGGACTTTGGAGTAGGCAAAAATTTTTTAAACAGGCCATAAAAAGGAAGAAAAATATTGACAAACTGAGCTAAATTAAAATTAGAAATTTCTGTTTATCAAAAGACACCATTAAGAAAGGGAAAGAGCACACCTACAGTCCCACCTACTCGAGAGGCTGAGGGGAGAGGATCACCTGGGCCCAGGAGCTGGAGTCCAGCCTGGGCAACATAGCAAAACCCCATCTCTTTAAAAAAAGGACAATCTGTAGAGCAGAAGATATCTGCATCACATAAAACCAAAAAAGAGCTTGCATCTAGAAAATATAAAGAATTCTTACAAATCAATAAAAAGATAGCAAAACACCCAATCAAAAAGTGGGCAAGTCTTCAATAGGTACTTCATAAAGAAAGGACATCCAAATGGTAATAAACATGAAAAGGAACTCAGCCAGGGAAATGTAAATAAAACCACAATAAGATACCACTACACACCCACCAGAACAGATGAAATTTAAAAAACTGACCACACCAAGAGTTGGTATAGAACAACAGGGACTTCCACACACTGCTAGTGGAAGTGCAAATCAGGATAACCACTTCGGAAAACTAATTGGAATTATCTACTAAAGCTACACCTACCCAATGACTCAGCAATTCATCCCTAAATGTATACCCAACAGAAATGCACACACATATACACCAAAATACACGTGCAGAAACAGTTTACAGTAGCACCATTCACAATAGTCAGCAATTGGAAAGGACCCAACTGTCTATCAACAGTAGAATGGAAATCTAAATTGTTTTACATACACACAATGAAATACTGTATGTTAATGAAAATTTACCAAAAAAAAGTTAACAACAAAAGCTACATGAAGTAATGTATAAATCTTACAAATACAACACTGAGCAAAAGGAAGTAGACACAAAAGAACACACATACACCAGCCTGGGCAACACAGCAAGCCCTCTTCTCTGAAAAAATTTTAAAAATTAGTCAGGCACAGCTGTTGTGCCCATAGTCCCAGCTACTCGCAAGGCTGAGGTGAAAGGGTCGCTTGAGCCCAGGAGTTCGAGACTAGCCTGGATGATACAGCGAGACCTTGTTACCCAAAAAAGCCCAAAAGACAAAAAAAAACCCAGAACACACTGTGTCCATTTATACTAATTTTTAAATTAGACAAAACTAACCTAGCATGTTAGAAGAAGTAGCAGTGATGGGGAAATTACTGAAAAGGGATACAAGGAGGGCTTCTGGGATACTGGTAATTTTTTTTCTGCTAGTATTTTACTTCTTTACCTGAGTGGTGGTTTACATGGGTATATTAAGTTTGTAATATCTCACCAAGCTGTTCACTTATGATTTGTACATTTTCAGTATGTATTTTATTCTTCAATTAAAAACAATTTTGAGATCAGATTATCCAAAGCATAGAGAACTTGCCTAACATGCAAAAACAGACTCAGTGATAAACACATACAAAGAGGCTACTAACCATGAGAACTACAAAGTTGAATGTAGATTAATCTGATTTTCAAGAAAAGAGAAAAGCTGCAAAAGATCCACCTCAAAAACTGAAATGTTAAATCAAAATAAAGAATTCACAGATCACATAGTCACCCTATGCTCTACAGTTGACCTAAACTACATATTCATAGAAAATGGTATTGCTGCAGAAGACTGAAAAACACAGGCAGTCATTAGTCTATACGCAACAACGAATGAAATGAAATTTTATTTCGGAGCAAATAAATAATATATCCTATAGTGTCAATGATAGAATGGCAGTGTCAGTTCTACAAAAATTTTTTTATAGCAAACCAACGGTAAAGATCCCCTTTCTGCTGGCACTAAGGCACCTTGCATATATCATTTCTAGTACAACTGACACAGTGTCTGGGTAAATTTGTTATGTGTCTGTCTTACTCAACCCTCCATTATTCATCTTATACCTGTAGGCTTTACTGCAGTGCCTGAAATATAGAAGGTGCTCAATAAATGCTTTGGCATAACCGTAACTTAGACTGAGCTACTACTGGATACACATTAGTCCAAAGCTACGCAAACAAATAGCAGAGCACAGCAGTTAAACTCAACAGGAACAGTCAGAGATATATCTAAATTCAAATCCCAGCTATGACATTCACTAAGTGTGCGATTTTGAACAAGTCATATTATCACTACGTGTCTCAGTTACTTACCTAGAAAAGGAGGATGGCGTCTATCTTACAGACTTGTGAGGATTAAATGCAAGAAAAGTAACATAATGCACTTTAAACACATGGTTTAAAGTATGTATTTGAGCAGCATAAACTATCATCATTATTATACATCTAGAAGGGACCATCTAATCCAATACCCAAGTTTTATTTATAAGGAAGGTAAATAGCGGGCTAGGGGCAGAGCTTGGATTAATGTCTAGATCTTAACATCCAGTTCAGTTCTCTTTCTATTGCTCAATTATATCTCCACTTAAGTAACACTGAAAAATCATTAAGAGTCTGTGAAGGACTTTACATAAAACTTGAAAAGTTCTAAACTGCAGACTGTACCTGATCCTAAAGTAAAGGTACATATATTAACATCAACAGATGTTGGATTTATGCCCTATTTGAATATAATAAAGACAATAAAGTTAATTTTCTTGGGTACCTAAAGGGTAAATCTAGAAACCAGAAAAAGTTCCATATTTTTCACATTTTAATACCATATAAAAACAAAATAAATACCAAACTTAATATATCTGTATTAAGACATACCTTTTCAAATTCAATAAAAGCATAACAGAGGGACTCTCCTGTCTTCCAATCTCGGATAACTTCACAACTGAAAAAAAGTTTTTCAAAGTGATTAAAAAAAAGAAAGCAAGCATTCACTCTCACTCTTCCAAACTGAAGAACAAAATGAGGCAGTTATCACAAGGCAAAGTTAAATTCAGAGCATTTCTCCAGATTTTTTCGAAAACAATTCTTTTTTTAAAAACAGCTCACCAGTCCAGCAACTAAATTATCTAAATTCTACTCTAAATGTCCTATGTAGGCCTACAGTCCTACATTCCCTAAGCACTGAAGGAAGAATAGAGATATTTAATTTTCCTTTGGCAAAAGTAAACTGCTAAAAAATTTTTAAAATCATAATACATTTCTAGGCCAAATATAGATGAATTACAGACTAATGTTACTGTAGAATAATGTATGCACATTCATAACGTGAATATTTAGTAAGTTTATGTTTTGGAATTTTTGAATTTTAATATAAACCAAGTTCAAATTTAACACCGTAAGTATAGCTATTACACAGAACTAACCTATCAAAATAACCAAGTGAAAGGGCCAATAAGCTGGAGTTGAAAGCACCCGGCTTGTCCCATTCTCCATGTATCCTAAGTCTCATTTTAAGCCCATGAAATGAAAGGAAATCCTAAACATAATACCTTTTAAACAATTACAAAATAGACCCCTTTCTCATAGAAATACTAGCTTCACAGACTTTCGCATTAATGATGCAGGGAAAAATAACCAAAAGAAAAATTTTGGAAAATTTAGAATTAAATTAATTTTGACATAGATTGCTGATAATTCTGGGAGTTAATTAAATGAGATAAATATTTTAAATATTAAAGAAGGTTGCTGAGAATATTACAGAACTAGACTTAAATTGTTCCATTCATTTCCTGTTTTAAAGTAAAAATGTTTGTGTTGGGAGTGGGACAATCATTCAATTATTTATGTTTGTGTATATGTATGTGTGTATATGTACATATACACACATACATATACACACACACATAGACACATAGACACACATACATACACTTTTCTTCCATACTGTCTGAAGACTCACCTATAAAAATTCACCAGTACAAAGTTCACAGACTCACCAAAAATATATTAATATCATTAGAAAACCATCAACCAATACTAGTTTTTCCAAATTTCTTTCACTAATTCTAGGGATTACCTCCTTATTGGCCCAAATCTTGAGAATATTATTTCCAGATCCTCATCTGTGGTCACTGGATTCAATTTACAAACAAACAGCACATTTTCTGGAGGTTTAATATCTGCATCAGGTAGGTCTCCCACCTACATTATACATAAACAAGAACATAAATCAATTTCTTTATTTAGTTTCCATTCTAAATATCCTACCCAAGCCCACAATGCTGATTTCCCTAAAACATTTAAATTTACATTATAAACTGCAGGCTCAGAAAAAGAAATCAAAGATTTCAAAATCTGAAACTACACTGTTCCTCATATTAACAATATTAATACCTAGTATTTACCTGAATCATACTTTGTGTGAACACTGTGCTTGGGGTTTCAAATATATTACTGCTAATTCTTAAAACAATCCTGCCATTTCTGTTTTAAAGACAAATAAAGTGAAATCCAAAAAGGTTTTTAAGGTTTAAACTGCCAAGGCCACACAGTAGTAAACAACAGAGTTGAGATTTGAATCCAGCTCTTTCTGGCTTTGAAGCCCCAATTTTATCCCTACTTTTTCTTCATTCAAGTATTTGATACATTTTTAAAATGGAGAATTTATGTAAAGTGTATCTACATCATGAAGTATGAAAATAAAAACCACCTATGATGCTACCTGGCTTAGGAACTAAAATGTCCCCAATCCCATTATCCCTCTGCCTCTCTCAGAAATGACAAATATTTTCCCACAATGAAACCAATACTGTCATCATGGTTTTCTCTTACTATCACCCTCATTGGTTCTTCAGTAGGAAGTGATATGCTCTGCTAATTGCACTAGTTGACTGCGAAGTTGACTTCAGTTTAGCCGAAGTAGAAGGTCAAAGGGTGAGGATGAGAGAAAAAAGGTAGAAACGCTATCTGGGAATTGTTGCTATTCCATCTTGAGCAATAATGTGGAAAGAATTAGCCATTACAAATCACAGAAGGCTAGCTTCAGTATGATAATATGTTTCAAAAGTTCAAAAACAAGCAAAACTAAATAATATATTGCTTAGAGATGTATACCATGTGGTAAAACTCTGACAGGCAAG
The DNA here is from genome assembly GCA_023783475.1 of Daubentonia madagascariensis. Classification (NCBI taxonomy): domain Eukaryota; kingdom Metazoa; phylum Chordata; class Mammalia; order Primates; family Daubentoniidae; genus Daubentonia; species Daubentonia madagascariensis. Next base: position 17,623,840 of record JAKFHU010001815.1, on the reverse strand, counting down.
GGAATGACCAGAAAGGAAAACCAAAAAGCACTCATTATGTTGCTCAGGCTGGTCTCAAACTCCTGGGCTCAAGCAAGCCTTCCACCTTGGCCTCCCAAAGTGCTATGATTACAGGCGTGAGCTACCCCTCCTGGCCAGCAACATTCCTTTATACACATATTCAAACAATCTTAGAGATGATTTCTGTTAAAAATCATTGTGTAAAGTGTCTGCTCTTGGATAAATACCTCCCTCCTCCCAAAAAAATCTTGAAAATTAGAAACAGTAAGAAGCAAGACCCAGTAAGACTTGCTCAATGTTTCTGAAGTCTATCAAAAGACAACAATGCCTATGTCCAGTAAGAATTACCACAACACAGAAGGGGAAGAACAAATTAGCAAAAATCCCCAAAAGCACCTATAATACCCGAAGGGAAGCACACATGAGAAAAAAAGTTAATGAGTTAAAAAAGACCTTGCTCCTGGAGAACATTTAGGGGATTAAATAATAATAATAATGATAAAATAAAAATAAAAGAAATAAGAAGAACTTATACTACTTCATCAAAACTAACTTTAAAATACTATAAGGAAATTTAAAACATTCATAACAGCTATGAGGTTCAAAACTAATTTTATAAAACACTAGTTGAATTATTACACATAAATACAAATAAAGTATTCTGTTTTCTTAGAAAACAGAAGATGAAATGTGTTAATAGTGAGAATCAAAAGGACACAGGATCACCCATTACAATGGCTAAATTAAGAACATTAACACCACCAAATGCTGGCAAGAATGTGGAGAAAAAGCAACTCTCATTCATTGCTGGTAGGAATGCAAAATGTACATACAGCCACTTTGGAAGACAGTTTGGCAGTTTCTTACAAAGCTAAACCATATAATCCAGCAACTGCACTCCTAGATATTCACCCAATGCATCAAAAACTTATGCCCACACAAAAATCTGTACACAAACGGTTACAGTAGTTTTATTCACAACTGCCAAAACTTGGAATCAACCAAGATATCTTTTAATAGGTGAATAGATAAACAAACTGGTACATCCACACAATGGAATGTTATTTAGCAATCAAAAGAAATAAGCTATCAAGCTGTGAAAACACATGGCGGAACCTTAAATGCATATTGCTAAGTTAAAGAAGCCAATCTAAAAAGCCTACAAAACTGTATGATTCCAATTATATGACACTTTGGAAAAGCTAAAACTAATATAGACAGTAAAAAGATCAGTGGGACTTTGTTATAGGTTTAACCTGAATAATGTTCATCAATTAAAAAAAATTGGGCTGGGTGAGGTTAAAAAATGGGGTCATGCCTGTAATCCCAGCACTTTGGGAAGCCAAGGAAGGATTGCTCAAGGCCCAGAGTTTGAGACCAGCCTGGGCAACATAGCAAAACCCCAATTTTTAAAAAAATTAGCAGGGTGTGGTGGCAACCACCTATAGTCCTAGCTACTTGGGAGGCTGAGGCAGGAGGATCCCTTGAGCCCAGGAATTCAAGGTTGCAGTGAGCTGTGATCACTGTACTCCAATCTGGGCAACAGAGTGAGACCCCCATCTCTTTTTTAAAAAAAAAAAAAAAAATCAGTGGTTGCCAGGAAAGGGTGGGAAGTGATGAACAGGTGGAGTGCAAGGGATTTTAGGGCAGTGAAATTATTCTGTATGATGTTGCAATACTGGATATGTTATCATACATTTGTCAATTCCACAGCATGTACACACAAAGAGTTAATCCTAATGTAAACTATGGATTTCAGTTAATAATAATGTATCAATATTGGCTTATCAATCGTTAACAAATGTACCACACTAATGCAAGATGTTAATAATGGGAAAAACTGTGGGATGGAGGGAGGGTGTACACAGGAACTCTGTACTTTCTGTTCAATTTTTCTATAAACCTAAAATTGCTCTAAAAAGTAGTCTATTTATTAAAAACAAAACAAAAAAAGGAATCCATGAGTCCACATTGATACTGAATAGACAGATAAGCAGATAAGAAAGGAAGGCTCTTCCTTACAGTAGAATGCAGAATAACAATTGTGGGAAGGGTGGTGGAGTTGAGAAATTACCACTTTGCACTCATCAGAGTCAAGATTGGTTCAGGCAAAAATCATGTATGGGTAAGAAATTTAGGGGGAAAATTTGACAAGGAACAAGATATTTGAAAGTTCTCAAAGTATCTTGCCTCAGATTGTTTACTGGAGACACCAGGCAGCGGATTACCCAAACCAAGTGATCAAAATTACTGTTTTCCAATGAGGGGCAGATGGATGTCATATACCTCCAGATGTGACATCTGAGGAGGACACAACATTACTCATACACTATTTTGGCTGTGGGTACATAACTTAAATCTAATCATGAGGCAAAAGTAGATAAACATAAATTGAAAAATATTCTATAAAATAAATGATCTGCATTCTTCAAAAATGTTAATGTCACAAAAAATAAAAACAGATTAAGGGGCTCTTCCAGATTAAAGAGACTAAAGAGGCCAGGCACAGTGGCCCACAGCTGTAATCCTAGCACTTCGGAAGACCGAGGCAGTAGGATCACTTGAGCTCAGGAGTTTGAGACCAGCCTGAGCAAGAGTGAGACCCCATCTCCACTAAAAACAGAAAAAATTAGCTGGGCATGGTGGCGTGCACCTGTAGTCCCAGCTACTCAGGAGGCTGAGGCAAGAGGATCACTTGAGAGCCCAGGAGTTTGAGGTTGCTGTGAGCTAGGCTGACGCGACAGCACTCTGGCCTGGGCAAGAGAGCGAGACTCTGTCTCAGAAATCAATCAATCAATCAATCCACAAATCTGAAAATTCTATTATGTAAAATAACAATCAAAACTTTACTGTCTATTCATTCAAATATTTATTGATCATCTACTGTGTAATAAGTACACCTATTCTGCAAAAATAAGAAATGGAAAACAATGCCTAGCAGTTGGGTCAATTAATCATCTACTGAATAATTGCTCCCTAAATGACTTCATACTGTTAGTGATACAGAGAAGGAGTATATTTTAAAGTACTCAATTTCAACCCAGGTATTTTACCCTTTGACTACTATTTTACTATTTAATCTTAATACTTGTGTGGTATAATGAAGAATTATTTTTTAATATACATAAAATTCAGCCTATTAACAAGTGCTTAAAAATTGGATGAATAATTTCTCAAGACTTTATAAAAAGAAAAATGAGATGACTATTAAACAGGTGAAATTCAATTAATATTTATAAGTTATCCACTTCCCATTTTTAAAAAAGGCACTTGGCACTATATTGAAAGTGGAGCCAAATTTGTTTATTCTCACATGCATTATTATGTAATACCAAATTTAATCCAGAAAAAATTCTTAACTAAATTTTTAATATTTTAAGACTATCAAAGAGCCAGAAATAAACTCTCAACAAGTATGTATTAAATATATTGCGAAACAACTACTTGAACAAAAGATTACTCTTACCATCTCTAAAAGAATAGCTTGAGTTTTAGCTTCTTTTTCTGCCTTTATTTCTTCTACTTCTTCAGCTGATCTTCCTTTGAAATCATCAATTTCTTCATCTGCTCCTATTCGACCACTCTGTAAAGCAGAATTTACTTATAAAGAATAAAAAATCTGACAAACAGAGAAGACATTATTCTTTATTCTTAGTTATATCAAACATCCTAAAATAGCAACTGAAACAAATTTACAAACCTCTGAAAATTGATTTAAATTAATTCTAAAATATTAGCTAGATTGGGTTTCTGATTATAAAATCAAAATAAACATTTATATATACACTATCTGTTATCCAACTAACTACTGAATGAAGAAGATAAATGATCTTAGAATTGAGCACCAATCCCAACCATAAAGATAAATTTGGCTTTGAGAAATCATATTAAAATATCTGGGAGTAAAGTTTGTGCCACTCCACAGAAATTTCTGGGTTCTAGCCTGCCTCCAGGGTATCACTAATTGAAAAGTTCCCTCGCAAGATGATGGTCTAATTTGGCCTTGAAACTATACTCCTAACTAGAGTTAGGTGGTAAGAAAAACTTTCCCAAGGTATTCATACAAGCTTCCAGAGCTAAGGTTGTTCTAGTAGAACAGAAACTGAAGAAAGGAAATTAGGGAAATAAAAAAACAGCTAGATAAATGAGCATCTCTGTGGAAGAGAAAAAGAACTCTAAACTTGTTCTAGTATAATTAAGCAAAGTAATATAATAATTCTGAAGAAATAAGCTCTAACAGATGAAAAAGCTAAATCCATGCTAATCATTTAATATGCACGTACATTTAATCACAAGAGGGCTCTACTTACATCTAATTGTTCCCTCGTGGGTTCTGGTGATCGATCAGGAATTAATAAATCAGGAGGGTCATCAAATGGATCATCTAAAATCACTGTATGATTTATCCTTACAAAATAAATCCAAATCAAATGCTACATTTATTTCAAAATCCCTATTTTATTTTCATAGATTGTAACAGATAATTTGAGTATCTCTAATGCCAAAAAAAACCATACTGCATAAGGATATTACTAATCTAGGCATACTTTCATAATGAGTGCTACTGTTTTTCATTGTTTGATATCATACTTACTATCCTACATTACTTTAAGATGTAAACTAACATAAATGTCTAAATCTTAGTACTTTCACCCTATTTCTCAATAATTTGCATTTAAAAAAACTAAATTAGGCTAGGTGTTCAGTGGCTCAGGGTGGTAAGCCCAGCACTTTGGGAGGCCAAAATGGGAGGATTGCTTAAGCCCAGGAGTTCAACACCAGCCTGGGAAACACAGCAAGACCCTGTCTCTACAAAAAATTTAAAAATTAGCTGGGCATGTTGGCATGTGCCTGCAGTCCTAGCCACTGGGGAGGATCCCTGAGCCCAGGAGTTTGAGGTTACAGTGAGCTATGATCATGCCATGCACTCCAGCCTGGGCAAAAGAGCAAGATCATGTCTCAAAAAAAAAAAAAAACCCTTCAAGCAGAGGTACCCCCCCACACACAAATACCAAACTAAAGCATTAATAATTATTCCAAAAAAAAATTATTTCACTCAACATAAGCAATTATAAATAATTATTACAAATGTAAGAATACAAAAGGTCCTCTTTATCATAAAGATTCTCATAGTCTCGTATTAATTCATATTTTGGAATTAGAATTATCCAGAAATCAGTCCTCTGAACACCATATGCATACCACTACATGTCAAACATCACAGTATTAAAACATTCTAGTACATTCAGATAGTAAGTTGTAACCACACCTGATATCTTGATATGGTACAAAGTCCTTGTCAACAAAAGTCTCATTAATTTTCTTAATTATGTCCATGCCTTCTGTCACCTCACCAAACACTGTATGAACACCATCAAGGTAATCTAGATTTTCTCCTGTAGTAATAAGAAACTATACAGAAAGACACATAATACAAAAAAATGTATATAACTCAAACTGAAATCAGTTACAAACTCACAAAAAAATACTTACAAAAGTAAGACTACATTTACTGTACCAATTCTTACACACGTGTTACTAGAACTAAGTAAAAAGTACAAAGATTATATAGACAAACTTTGTTTTATTGTGCTTCGAGGTAGTGTTTTCACAATTGAAGGTTTGTGGCAACCATGTGTCAAACAAGTCTACTGGTGCATTTTTCCAACAGCATGTGCTCACTTTATGTCTCTGTGTCACATTTTGGTAATTCTGGTAATATTTCAAATTTTTCATTATAATCATATCTGCAACATAGTCTGTGATAAGTGCTTTGATGTTACTATTGTAATTGTTTTGGGGGTGCCACAAACTGTACCCACATAAGATGGCAAATTTAATCCATAAATGTCACGTGTTATGACTGCTCCACCAACGAGCCATTCCCCCATCTCTTTCCTGCTCCTCAGAACTCAGTATTCCACGAGATACAACAACACTGAAATTAGGCCAACTAATAACCCTACAATGGACTCTAAGCATTCAAGTAAAAGGAAGAATGGCATACCTCTTACTTTAAATCAGAAGTTAGAAAAGATTAAGATTAGTGAGGAAGGCATGCTGGAAGCCAAGATAGGCTAAAAGCTAAGTACTCGTGCACCAAACAGTTAGCCAAGTTGTAAATGGAAAGGAAAAGCTCTGGAAGAAAATTAGAAGTGCTATTCCAGTGAACACGTGAATGATAAGAAAGCAAACAGCATTATTGCTGATATGGAGAAAGTTTTAGTAATTTGGATAGAAGATCAAGCCAGCCACAACACTCCCTTAAGCCAACATTTAATCCAGAGCAAGGCCCTAGCTTTCTTCAATTCTATTAAGGATGAGAGAGGTGAGGAAGCTGTAGAAAAAAAAGTTTGAAGTTAGTAGAGGTTGGTTCATGAGGTTTAAGGAAAGAAGCCATCTCCACAACATAAAATTGCAAGGTGAAGCAACAAGTAGCTGATGTAGAAGCCACAGCAAGTTATTCAGAGATCTAGCTAAGATCACTGACCAAGATGGCTACTTAAAGTAACAGGTTTTCCATGTAGGAAAAACAGCCTTATATTGGAGGAAGATGCCATCTAGGACTTTCATAGCTAGAAAAGAGAAGGCATGCCTGGCTTCAAAACTTCAAAGGACAGGCTGACTCTCTTGTTAGAGGCTAATGCAGACGGTGAGAAAGGTGAAGCCAATGATCATTGAGCATTCCAAAAATCCTAGGACCCCTAAGAATTATGCTAAATTGACTCTGCCTGTGCTTTGTAAATGGAATAACAAAGCCTGGCTGACAGCACATCTGTTTACAGTGTGGTTTACTAAATATGCCAAGCCCACTGTTGAGACCTACTGCTCAGAAAAAATGATTCCTTTCAGAAGATTACTGCCCATTGATAATGCACCCAGTCACCCAAGAGCTCTGATGGAGATGTAACAAGGAGATTAATGTTGTTTTCATGTCTGCTAACACAAAATCCATTCTGCAGGCCATGGATCAAGGAGTAATTTTGACTTTCAAGTTTTATTATTTAAGAAATACAGCCAGGTGGACTGGTACGTGCCTATAGTCCAAGTTACTCAGGAGGCTAAGGTGGGAGGATCGCTTGAGCCCAGCTCGGGCAACATAGCAAGACCCCATCTCTAAAAACAAAATAAAGAAATACATTTTGTAAAGCTATAGACGCCTTAGATAGTGACTGCTCTGATAGACCTGGGCAAAGTACATTGAAAACCTTCTGGGAAGTGCTTGCTTTGGCAGCACATACTAAAATTGGAATGATACAGAGAAGATTAGCATGGCCCCTGCACAAGGATGACACGGAAATTCGTGAAGCATTCCATATTTATTTTAATAAATATTAAAAAAAATAAAAAGAGAAAACCTTCTAGAAAGGATTCACCATTCTAGATGCCATGTGATTTATGGGAAGAGGTCAAAATATCAACATTAACAAGAGTTTGGAAGAAGCTGATTCCAACCTTCATGGATAACTTTGAGGGGTTTAAGACTTCAGTAACTGTAGATGTGGTGGAAAAAGCAAGAGAACTAGAAGATGTGATCAAATTGCTGCAATTTCATGATCAAACTTGAGAGGACGTGGAATTGTTTCTTAAGGATGAGCAAAGAAAGTGGTTTCTTGAGATGAAATCTACTCCTGGTGAAAAGAGTGTGAACAATGTTGAAATGACAACCAAGTATTTAGAATACTACATCAACATGGTTGATGCAGCAGCGGCAGGGTTTCAGAGGACTCCAATTCTGAAAGAAGTTCTACTGTGGGTAAAATGCTATCAAACAGTACCTCGTGCTACAGAGAAATCTTTCATGAAAAGGAAGAGTCCATCGACATGGCAAACTTTTTTGTTGTCTTAATTTAAGAAATTGCCACAGCCACCCCAACCACCACCCTATCAGTCAGCAGCCATCAACACCAAGCCAAGACCCTCCACCAACAAAAAGATTATGACCTGCTGAAGGCTCAGATGATTAGCATATTTTTAGCAATATTTAAATTAAGGTATGTACATTGTTTTTAGAATATGTTTAACATAATTAACAGATGTGTTTTAGACAAATCATAACTTCATAGGCGTTGAACCAAAAATCATATTCTAGCGTTTTGACAATTCACTTATTATGGTAGTCTGGAACCAAACCACAATATCTCAAGGTATGCCTGTAATCAAAATAACACATCAACATGTCCCTATGATTAAAATACTGACAAACCCATGGTCATTCAATTCTATACAACAGGGCAATGCATAAGCACTTACACCAATGGAGATGCCGTGAGACTTAAACGCGAGATAACAATGAATGAAAAGGTACTCAGTAAAATCCGTTTTTAAAAAAGAATTAAATACTGAAAGGAAATGGGCCATAAATGTGAACAGTTGATGATCATAGGTAGTGGAACTATGGGCAATGTTATTCTTTGTACTTCTGTGTATTTTCTAATTTCCTCACAATGGATATGCCTTACATTTAAGAGGACAAAATAATGTTTTAATATAAAAAAAGGGCAACTTTTTTCTCCTAGCAAATATCTTTGATTGAAACTCTCTCCTTACTGGACAGTTAAAAAAGATAACTTGGTGGGTTCCTTCCAGTCCTTCATTTCTAAGCAATGCTCATCTTCTCACCCATTTCCTAACCTGAGATCCATGATGATCACTGCCATTGTTCACCATGGACACGGTGCCTTTCTTCTTGTGCTTAATTCTTGGCACTTTTTCTGCCTCAAAAAAGCTTGCTTGATCACCATACAGTTGACTGAAAATAAATATAGTAAGGTTATAAAATATACATAGTCTCAAAATGAAACATGAAAGTACTAGTAACATATAGGGTTACCAACCATTTCTTTATAGAAATGCCCCTGTGATTCAAAATATTCTTTTTTGCAATAGACATTTAGGGAACTTGGAGAAAAATCCTAAATTTGAACCATATTTTAAAATGCAGATTGAAACATGAACAATTCTATTTTTCATCATTTAAGAATAAGAGAACTTACCCAAAAATAGACTCTCCTCCACGACCAGTCCCTGTAGGATCACCAGTTTGTATGATAAAATCCCTCTATAATATACAGGATTCTTTGTTAATTAACAGAGTTTGCTAGGTGGTTTCAATAACAAAGGACATGACTAATATCCACCAACTTACCTGTACATTGTGAATAAGGCAATAATTGTAGTATTTTATTTTGCACAACTTCAGGAAATTCAAGCAGGCTGAAAAGAAGTAAATACTAAATTTATCACAGTAATCCACAAATATATTTTTAAACAAGTAAAAGCGTAGTATAATTTCTAAATTACCACTAAAAGAAAAACAAAAAAATAGTCAAATATCCAAAACTATAAAAAAGGGCAGTAAGTCTAGGAAAAAAGCAACATATTTTAAATTATCCTTTTTTTTTTCCATAGGACTTTTTTGGCATCTGAGCTAATGCAGGAAATTGATGCTTATCTTGAATAAGCAATCATTTATTGATAAATTGCTTTTATTAAGAGAAAAAAGAACATTAAAGAGATACTATTAATATAACAAGAAAGGATCTAGCAGAATATATGAAAATGGGTACAGACTATATAAATTAGGAAAAATCAAACATCCAGGGTCAAATTTTTTTTTACAGTGGTTAAATAACCCTTCACAAAAATCCACATACTTATCATGAACAAGCTTTCTCATATAAATGTATGTGCTTATCCAACAAACATTTACTGAGTATCTACTAGATGCTTGGCACTGCCATCACAAATGCCATTAAACTGTGGTCCCTGCCCTCAACAAGTTCACAGTCTAGTTGTGGAAAGACATGCTAACAAGTTCTTAAGGCACTAAGTTAGAAACCAGACAGACAATAAGATCTATTAGGCAGTCCCTGCCCTCAAGGAGCTTACATTAAGGGTCCTTACACCTGAACACAAGTAGTTACAATTCTAGGCATATCTAATTAATACCATTTGTGCCACTTAAATAGCAAAATGGTAAAAAAGCAGTTTAAAAAATGCCACAAGAGTTCAAGAGAGATTGTTTCTGGCTAGGGAAATCAGAAGACCTCAGGGAGGCTTAAGGCAAGCATTAAAAGAACTAGATTGGCAGAGTAGAGTGAGCATTTTATGCTCAGAAGACATAAAAATATCTGAAAGTGGGAATTTAAATGTTTTTTGGGGGAGGTCCAACAGACCAGTCTAAGTTCTGTAATACGCTGGTATTACAGAGTAGTGGAGGGTGAAAAGGCTGGAGAGATAAGATAAGGGGCCAAGCTTTCAGTTGTTTTTCCTGAATATATTTCTGGGCTTCCTGTTAAACAGATAAGAGTAGTCCTTTTAATAGAAAACAAAATAATGGATCTAAGCAATGATCATCAATGGCTGCCAAAATCTTTGGATGAAAAGCTGATGGGAACACTTTATAAGGGTGACAAGACCTAAACCCACTGACCAATTTTAACATCACAAAAAGAGTCAACCAGACACCAACTACTACCTCCTGAATGTGATTGCAGCTGAAAGTACACATTATCTTGTATCAAATACTCTTGCCAAAAACATTAAATCTGAATCTGGTCAAGACTCCAGAACTAAGTAGCAATTTATAGGAAATAGAAGGAATAGAGGAATATGTTAAAAGACACAACAGGGAAATAATCAGTCAAATCCAAAATGAGAGAAATTCTACAAATTTCAAATGTAGACAAATGACCCAGAGTCCTTCTGGAAAATTTTTCAAGAAAGAAAAGGGGAAGGGAACCTACAGATTAAAATATACTTAAGAGGGGGGAGGGAGAGGGGAATAAAAAAAATTAAACTAAATTAAATTTTAAAAAATAAAATAAAATATACTTAAGAGATATATTAATCAATTTAATATATGGACCTTGTTTCGATCTTAATTCAAATTACCAGTTTTTTAAATGTTTATGAGACAATAGGAAAGTTTAAATGATATAAGGAATTACTACTAATTTTCAAGGTGTGATAATGATTTGTGGTTTTTTTTTTTTTATAAAAAAAGTCCTTATGTTTTAGAGATACATACTGAAGTAGTTACAGATTAAATAAATCCAGTGGAGGTGAGGATATTATAAATGAAATAAGATTGGCTATGTGTTGACAACTGTTAAACAAAGCTGGTCATGAGCACATGAGAGTTCATTTCCATGATTCTGTCTACTTCTGCATGTTTCAAATTTTCTATAATTGAAAGCAAAAAAAAAAAAGAAAGAAAGAAAGGGAGGAAGTAGGTAAGTCTGGCTAAGTTTACTACAGGTTGATAAGTAGGTATACATATAAGTAAATATCCAATCATATGCTTTCATATACATACATACGGGGTGGACTTATGTTTTTGGTGTTCCAGCCTATCTTTGTAGAACCACTGCTTGTTAATTAAATGGGATAACCCTACCTCCCCCTTAGTTCCTCACAACTCTGGGGAAAGAGGCCCACTCATTTTGCCAGGTGCTGCTCTACGTGGATAGAGTGTCAAAGGAACTCAAAGAAAAGCAAAATCAAGAGATAAAAAATAAAATTCCCTCGTTCAGTGGCTGGTTACTAAAAATGAAAAATAAAAAGTAAAATGCCCTATATTATTTTTTTAAACCCTGGATCCAGCCACCTTAAAGCCAAGCTTACCCCAGTAACATGAGGCAATCAATTATCTTCTTTGTTTAAGCCAATCTGAGTTGGGTTTCTATCACTTGCACAGTCCCAACTAATACAGCACATTTATATGCATTAGTCAATATAACGAACCTCTAGTGTGTGCCCTCAAAGTAGCAGGCATTGTACTAGGTACTAAAGATATAGAGATAATTAAGGTACAGTTCCTGCTCTCATTGAAGCCTACATTCCGGAGAGGAGAAAGACTTGTAAATAATTCCAGGACCATAGGTAAATGTTATAAAATGTGTCATGTGGTTTATAAAAAGACCTGAGACAGAGCAGTAGAAACAGATAACTCTGCTTAGGGAGAAGGGAGAGCTTCACAGAAGAGATCATGTTTGATTTGAGATCTAAATAATAAGAACTTTGCCAGAAGGACAAAAGTGGAGAGGAATGTGGTTTAGAAGCAACAGTAAAAGAATGGTAAGGATGGTATGGGACAGTTTGTAGTGTTTTGGGCGGGTGGGGACGAGGGAGGAATAGCTGAGTGTGGGAGAAAGCGTTGTAAGGCAGGAGACATTTATTGTACAGTACTGCAGCTTGTTTCAACCCCTTTGATAGGCTCTGCATTCCATGGGGGCAGGACCCTGATTGTAACGAACTGGTCTCCAGTTTCTCCCTACTCTGATACAGTCTCCACACTGCTTCCCATTATCTTCCCAAAACAAGTATGCCATACCTCAATCCTGCTTTCTAAACCTTCAAAGACTCTGGTCATCAGTAGAGCACACAAGACTATTCACGACCTGACCTAAATGTATCAGATCAGACTCGCTGTCTGCCATTCCACAACTCATACCATTCCTTCCGGCCAAGTTAAACTACTTGCTTTTTCCAGAAAATTCCAAGCAAAGAAAACGCTCATTCCCACTCATCTTTGAATGAGCTAGTTCAAGTGTTCTTACAGTCTGCTTGTTTCGCTTCTCCCCACCCCCACCAGGGAAGAATTACTTCCTCTTCTGGTTTCCATGGCAATTTACACATTCCTCTACTACAACACTTACAAAATTAAAATGGATCCCCGCGTCGACTCCCCTCAGTGGAAAATCAGACCGTCAAGGGCAAGACGCCTAGCCCAGGACTCAGCCCAGTGCCTTGCAGGCTCCGTTCACACTCCCGGACACCCCCTTCCTCCATCCACGCGGGATGCCCACACTCGTTGCGCCAAGCACATCCTACCTGCTTTCATAAAGACTTAACTGGTTACACACCAAGCAATAGTTATGTTCCTCTCACAAGAAAAGAAAGCAGAGTAAAGCCACAAAAGCTGTGGGTATTATATATGCAGCCCGCATATCACTCTCTCTCACACACACACACACACACACACGCCCCCACACACACCCCCAAAAGCAATTAATGACCGCAAGCACCCTCCACCCGACTGGCCAACACAAGATACCAAAGAAGGACTGCTGAGGCTCAAACAAATTCTCACAAAAACTTTTCTAACCAAACCCCGCTAACAAGCAACCCGGTCACGGGCACCAGCAGCCCAGCAGCTCGGGCCAATGGCGGCCGGGGACTGTGCAGAGAAGGGAAAGTATGGGAACGAGCTCGGGGCCCCGGCGAGAGGTGTGCAGGGCGCAGGCCTCACCGCGCGGCCGCTCCTCGGTGTACAAGTCGATGACGACGTCGCCCAAAGTGGTCTCCAGCAGAACCGCCATGGCGCCCGCTCCTCCTCCGCCACAAGCCCCGGGGGGTGACTGGCGCAGCCCGCCGACGCCTACGCCAGGCGTCACTCTGGGCGCGACGCCTCCTTGCGTCATCCCTCCGCCGCCGCGGCCCCCTTCCGGCAGCCTCTGGTCGGCGCCCTGCCCGCCCCGCTGACGGGTGAACCCGATTGGTCCCGCACCCGGCGCGGCCCTTTCGAAAATCTTGGTCGGCTCTTGGCGACTTGTGCGGAAGCCTGTCGCTCAGAAGGGCCCCAGTATAGGGTTTTGTGCCCCTTTTGTGTCTATCTAAAAAACAGGGTGGCCCTCCCATTGGCCCTTTCTTTTCATCCGGTAGAGGGCGCCGGCGGCACGGTCTTCCCCCACCTTCTTTTTGGAATGACTCCTGCGGTTTCCTCATCAATCTTTTTTCTGTTTTCTTTTTCTTTTTTGTGGAGACAGAGTCTCACTCTGTCGCCCCGGCTAGAGTGCAGTGGCGTCATCGAAGCTCCCTGAAACCTCAAACTCCTGGTCGCAAGCAATCCTCCCACCGCAGCCTCCCAAAGTGCATGGATTACAGGCGTGAGCCACCGTGCGCGGTTTACAGTATGATTTTTAGCATCCTTGTGTAAGAGTGTCTCTGCAGGCCTTCAGGTTGTTGAAACCAGTTAGCTGGGGGAGCAGGGAGCCAGGGCTGCATTTTGGCCCTGGAGCCCCTCCGGCTTCTGTGGTGATGGAGAAGAAGGTGTAGATCTCCCACACTTTCCTGTTTCTCCATTTCTCCCAACCCAGCCCGTATTTTTAGAAAGTCAATAAATGGGACGATTTATAACCATCTCTATAAATGTGTAAAAATAAACTAATTTAAATTATGAAACCTTTTACTTTTATTATACTGCGTTGGTTCAGAATGCCTGAGTTAAAAACCACAGCTCCATCACTTACTGTCCTGTAACCCAGAGCAAAGCACCTAATGTCTATAAATCTCTGTTTTGTATATAAAAAATGGGATCCTAAATTATAATCATATCATTAGGCCATTGTGGGCTTTAAACACATAAAGCACTTAATACATTTAACACAATAAATGTTGGCTGCTGCAATGATAACATTTCTGTAAGTTAGTTATTCTAAGAAACACCCATCATTACAGGGCTAAGGAAATTCATTTCTAAGTACACAGACAAGAAGGTTACAATAAAAGCAGTTTTAAAATATCTTAGAAAAAAATAACATTTGTGAATGACTTTGGAGATATAATAAGGGTATCTTTGTTTCTTGTTCTCCCTCTTGTCATCTCCCAGGGGTTTTCAGGAAGTTCAAAAATATGTAGATGACTAATTCTGAAAAATACTGGAGTAGACTGTGTTGTAATAGAAGTACAGAGACTCACCATCTCCCAGAAGTTGGAAACAGATACAGGTCATGCCCCACATTTCCCTTTTTTGTCCAGCCTACTATGAATTACAGAAAAAATATGAATTCAAAGTTATATTGTGGGAATGATGAAAATAACAATGAAATCAGTTGCTGAAAAAGGAAATACATCAAGGTTTGGAGTTAAAGGATATTATTTGATGAGAGAATAAAGATGTATTTTTTTATACATCTTTTACACGGTTTTTGTTTGTTTGTTTTAGAGACAGGGTCTTCCTCTGTCAGCCTGGCTAGAGTGCAGTGGTGCCATCATAGCTCACTGAAGCCTAGAACTCATGGGCTCAAGGGATCCTCCCGAGTAGCTGGGACTACAGGCACACACCACCTCACCTGGCTAATTTTTTCTGTTTTTGTAGAGACGAGGTCTCACTATGTTGCTCAGGCTGGTCTGGAACTCCTGGGCTCAAGCAATCCTCCCGCCTTGGCCTCCCAAAGTGCTAGTACTATAGGCGTGAGCCACCGCACCTGGCCATTTTATATACTTTGTTTTCTATAGTATTAGAAAAATTTTACACTATCTTCTGCTATATAGCAGATTATCTTCAAAGAGCAGAAAGCATCTAATGTGCACAGAACTACACTGGGTTGCTATGTTAGGCAAATTGAACTCTTTTGAGTTGGTTTTATGATTGAAGAAATCAAGTTGACGTGAGCTGACTCAAAGGAACATCAAAGTACACACTGTATTAACATTAAAGGATTATTTGTTATATAAGCAAACTGCCAGGTTAATTATGTTTTTTGTTTTGCAGATAATTATGAAGGCTGAGTATACCAAGCTGAATCTTCCAGTGGATGTGAGTGGAACACTGCAACAGGGTTTGTTTAAAGTTTTGCTATGCCTCATCAGAGTTGTGGTATAGTGTTTTTTTCAAATGATGATACTTTTAAACATGAAATTCCAGTGCACTCATGCTTGCATATAGTAAAACAGTGGTCTAAAGAGAACCATGTCATACAAAATAGTAAAATTGTTCATTTTCAAATAATACTGCCAACTACTTAGACAATATTTGTCCAAGAAATAAATCCCTCCTGAGGGCCTACTCTAGCAAGCTGAGTGCTTTAAGTTTTGGCCACTCCCCTCCTGGAGCTCACATCTTACCTGAGGAGACAGACAAGTGAAAGAATAAAGGACGGGCAACGGAAAGGCTCTGTTGGAAAACAGACTGCCTCACTTTTCCCTACTGCCTTTTCATATATATGTACTTTGGAACCTTATACATATATTACTAATTCAAATTATACAGATATGCATTTCATGTTTTCTGATGTCCAGATTCTTTTTTTTTTTTTTTTTCCTGAGACAGAATCTTACTATGTTGCCAGGCTGGAGTGTAGTGGCTATTCACAGGTGCATTCTTGGCTCACACTACAGCCTTAAACACCTGGACTTAAGTAATCCTCCTGTCTCAACCTCCCGAGTAGCTGGGACTACAAGCACATCTTCTCCAGATTCATTTTTTAATTTCAGCAGTCTGAAAAAAGTGAAAAACCAATGTTTGCAGGTGGAACCCAGAAGTGGGTGATTTCACAGTGAAATGAAATCACTGGTAAGCTAATAATGATGTGAGGCCTACCTCACACTCTGGCCTACCTCAGAGTAGGCCAGGAGTTAGCTGAATGAGTGAACCTTTCGCCAAAACTTTTATAATTTACCCTAGTTAAAAATTTTAAAAAAGCAGGCACGGGGGGTTGGTAAATAAGAAAAGGGGGCTCAAAGACAGAAACAGAGATCTATTTCCTTTTTCACGTCAAAAGTTTTATTTTAAAGAAAGATTAAATATGTTTCTTATTCTGCCTGAATGGCCAGGTCTCCAAGTTCTTTTCAATCAATATGCAATCCTGTTAATCTGAAATGCCTGAACTACTCGGTACTTTCTGCTTTAGAGGATAACTTTTTAAAGGTGGAGGAGTCTAAGACCTTCATTTTATAGGTTAGGATACTGACGAAAAAGGCTCGGAGAGCCCAGGTGGGCTGGATTCCAGTTGGGTGTTGTCCCCACGCCGCCTCCGGGGTCGGCTGGATGAACATTGAAGCTTTAGGAGATTCTCAGCCTCGGATGCACCATGAATCACCTGCGAACTTTAAAAACTATCAGTGCCCAAGCCGCAGCCCGGGCTAATTAAACCAGAAACTGGAGTGCCCGGGGACACCTTAGTACTTTTTAAAGCTGCACGGGAGATTCCCACGCGCAGCCAAGGATGGGAACTACGATTTAATAAAAACTTCCCCTCCAAATGTGATGTTTCATTTTTAATGTATAATAGTGTTCCGCAAGTTTACCATTGTTTTCATATTATAGATACATGCATACGCACATATACATATACATTATATACTAGTTAAAGAAATACTGGCAACGAACACGTTCACACTCCTTCAGGTTGGAACGCCTCCCCCACCCGGTGCGGCGGTCGGACGACCCAGGCCTACTTTCCCCGGACTTGACGCCGCTCCTCGCCCTTGAGCTGCTGTGCTCGTGCGCGGCCCGCTCTTCCCGAGCCTGACCTCGGCAGCTCCCGGTATCTTCCGCGCCCGCCAGGGAGGACCCGCTCCGCCCCTCCCGCCCAGGCCCCGCCCCTCTCCCCGCCTCTGGAAGGTTCGGCTCCGCCCCCACCTCTCTGCCGCCCACCGCCCCGGCTTTCCAAGATGGAGGGCGCTTCGCCGGCCCCGCTCGCCCTCCGGCTGCTCCTGCTCGCGGCGCTGCCGGCCGCCGGGTGGCTGACGACGGGCGCCTCCGAGCCGCCGCCGTCCCGGGCCCCGCAGGTAGGGCTGGGCGGGCACGGCTGGCCACTCGTGGGCTGGGACCCTCGGCGAGGCCCGGGCCGTCCGCGACTACGCCGCCCACGTCCTGCTGGCGGGCAGGGGCGGGGTCCGGGCCCCCAAAGGAGGAGTGGGGAGCAGCACCCGAGCAAATGGGGGCGGCGGGGGAGGGCGCGAGAGAGCGAACGGCAGGGACGGAAAGGGGCCGGTTACTGCCTGGTTGAGCCTCGGGTCACAAAACTTAGAGATTCTCAGAGCGGCCCGACTGTTGCTCGTCCTGACGTGGCTTTACCGTCCAAAGTGCGCGGTCGCCCGTGCCCTCAGGCTTTTGTAATGGCGCCGTCCGGGGCTAGAGCCCGGCACCTGGGCAAGGCAGTGTTTGTGTGCTCGGGAAATGTGGAAGTTGCCCAGTCGGAGAGCTCGTTTCCAGGCCACCTGTGCCTGCTCGGCCTGGCGGTCGGGAAGGCGCGGCTGCGGGCTCCGCAGGGCTGGAGAAGTGGGGAGAGGCCGAAGACCTGGCTCTTACCGACTTCGTCTCCTTGTCGGGTGTCAGAAGCGGTTCTGCGAGCGAGGCGCGCTCGGCAGCATCTGCGTCCCCTGGGAACTTGGTTCGGCCACTCTGGGGGCGGGGCCCAGCTGTCTGTCAACACGCCCGCCGGGTGATTGTGATGCCGGCTGAAGTTTGGGAACCATTGCATCATCATATTAAAAGGTGGCTGATTTTCACCATTTTTGCCGTGGAGTCGTGCTGACCTAAACCACTATTTGCCTTTCTTCAGTTGAATGTATGGTGGGGAAGTTTGAATATTTTAAAATCTGAGTTTTCTAAGAATGACAAGGAACTACGTTGGTATGCCTTACTAGTCAAGACTTGAATACGAATACTCTAAATACAAAGGTGACTGGGGACGATAAATCACTTTTTTTTTTTCTTTTAATGTTTTAGAGTAATGACATTACTCCACTTTGGTACAAAAATGAAGAGCATTTCTCAGTTTCGGTTCTGCTGGGGCATTCCAGGAAGCCACAACATTGGATGCCTTAAGAACCACTTATGTCTGAAATTATATGTGATCTACAGTTACATCTGGTTAAAAAATATGAATTCGATGGACCAGCACCCAGAGACCAAATAAAAATGAAATAATTCTAAAGTTCTAGAAATGTGGACATTATTTTCCCCTTTTTAAAATTTTAACACATTGACTGCCATGTGAGTTGTATTTAACTCAAGCTATTTTTAACCCCCGGACCTCCTGAAGCGAAACCCTGCAGTTGGTTCGTGAAACTCTTACTTGTTCATGGTCTTATTGTTACAAATTCTAAAAACGTGGATTGTGTTGCATATAACTCATGCACAGAAAACAATAAAAAATACCAAATTTGAAAGGATCGTTTTGTTTTAATAAAAACACTGTGGCCCTAGGGAAAAAAAATTTTTTTCTAGTGTGGCAGTCAATGTGTTAAAGATTCATCATCAACACTTATGTGTCCAAAGAGACATTTGTGTGTGTATAATCTGAGAAAAATACATTTTGACTACAAGCTTAAAATATACTGCAATGTTGGCTGTCTCTTAGTGATTTGATCATTCTAGTTCTCCCTTCTTAGGCCTTCATTCCAATTTTGGAAAGTTCATATCTAAACTCAGAATTTCACAGGTTAATGAATGCTGAGCAACTAGGAGGAGAATCTCACTACTTGGAATGTGTATGTGGGAAGCTGAAGCCACTTGGTCTAAATTTTTTTTTGATGTTTTGTGAAAATTTTCCAAATGTATAGAAAATTTGAAAGAATTTTACAGAGGTCCCTCATATTAGATAAGTGCTGTCCAGGAGAACTTTGTGCAGTGGTGGCTATGTTTGCTGTCTCCATTAGAGTAGTCACTAGACTACTGTGGCCACTGAGCACTTGAAATGTGGCCAGTGCCAGTGAGGAACTGAGTTTTACAATTTTTATTTAATTTTAATAAATTTAAATTGTCACGTGATAAGTACGTACCATATTGAACAGTGCAAACATAGACTACCATTAACATTTTACTATACTTGCTTTATTACATATCTGTCCATCCTTGTATCTAGCCTGATGTAAATTTGAGAAAACTGGTTGAAGTCAGGAAAGTTCTCCTTGTCTTCTCTCAGTGACTCAGATTTATTGGGTTGTAAGCATTTTTCTGTTTTTATGTATGCAGTTGTCAGAAGTTGAGGTCACACAAGACTGAAAAAATAATATTCTTCTAATATTAAAATAACTTGGTCACCAAAGAGAGGCATTCAGAGGACATTTACTTTCTTATATGCATAACTATATATTTCATATATTTCCCTCAGACTTACTTATTTTAAATCAGGTGTCTATTACCTTTATCCTTAGGAAGCCTGTTGTGTCCCAGATGGGCATCCTATGAGTAAGGGAATTAGAGGGAAGAATTGAAAATTTGTGGGGAGAAACTTTGCAGTGTCACCATGCACTTTGTTAGTATATGCAACCCAGGCTCACAAACCTGAACTTCCAGTTTAATCAGAGGTTCTCAGGAAGAGCAAGAAATATGACCTGGCCCCAACCAAACTCCAGGCCAGGAGGCAGTAAGGAATGTGATTTCTTTCTGCAATAAAATCATTCAGAAAGACCAAAAAAGAATTTCATTGAACTTGATTGTCTAGAAAATACAGTATGCTTGTGTCTGTTAATTGTCTTTTTCAAACCCTGTATTTTACTAGGCAAGTGATACATGTAAGTGCAGTAAATTACTAACCCTATTGTGTATGTTCACTGCTGAAAGGCAGAAGTTATAGAAAGTTTTCTTAGAACAACATCATTGGAGGCTTACCTGTGGGCTTTTAGAAGAACAATAGTTTACAGTTAATGGATCTTGTAGTTTGAAAACAGGAATGGTTGACTGGCATTTGGACACAAAACAATTTAGCTGTAAATTTGATGGCTTATTGAACGTTGGCTTGTTTTAGAGGTACTGTTGGTTCTAACCCAAGCTTAATCTAGATCAAGGTGGGCTGGGAGAAAGCGCGCTGGTTCTGAGGAATCACTAGTTGGAAAGCTTCCTAGGGGAGTTGGGAAATGCACCAAATTCAGCCTAAATGTATGGTGTGGGCCTTATGTGGTATAAACCCTGTTCCACAAGTTATCCCTGGAATCAACTCAACCTCATGAAATCACCTCAGTCTTACTCTTTCATTTGTTGGAAATTATATATAAAGTATTGAGGATGCTCACAGTGCCAAGAAATATACTTGTATAGTATTTTTGATGTTTATGAATAATTTTCCTATTTTCAAAGTTAAGAATAAAACCCCAAGGAAAATGTATTTGAGAGGAGTATTTTTTTTATTGTAGGATAAAAATGTCTATCTGTGAATAAATTTAGGAAAGAATTTGATTTACAAATGACAGATTTTAGTTCCTGTGGTCAGTGGTGAATACTTCTTAAAATAGTGTTTTCTGTATAGAAAGCATGTCATGAATAAACTAAAATATTTGGGTAGACTGCTTTTGATCATACCTTGGAAGGCAGTAAAACTTCAGCACTGCAGATACTTGTCTAAGAGATACAAGAAAGGGTCAGAGCAACTTTGTTTATAAAAGCAAAAAAGTTGGAAACAATTCAGATGTCCATGGGTAATGGAAGGAATAAGTAAATTGGTGGTTAGATGATGGACTGTTACACAGCACTGTAAATAAGTGACTATAGCTACTTGCATCAACAATTTCAACTAAAAGGAGTTCCAGAAGAATACATACAGTATTATTCCACTGGGCTGGGCATGGTGGCTCATCCCTGTAATCCCAGCACTTTGGGAGGCCAAGGCAGGGGACCACTTTAGCCTAGGAGTTTGATAACAGCCTGGGTAACATAGTGAGACCCCATCTCTAAAAAATTTTTTTAAATTAGCCAAACATGGTGGCACATGCCTATAGTCCCAGCTACTCCAGAGGCCAAGGCAGGAGGATGGCTTGAGTTAAAGACTGCAGTGAGCTGTGATTGTGCCACTGCACTCCAGTCTAGGTGACGGAGTGAGACCCTGTCTCTAAAAACAAACAAAAAAATTACTCCAGGCTGGGCACGGTGGCTCACACCTGTAATCCTAGCACTCTGGGAGGCTGAGATGGGAGGATCGCTTGAGGCCAGGAGTTCGAGACCAGCCTGAGCAAGAGTGAGACCCTGTCTATACTAAAAACAGAAAAAATTAGCCAGGCGCAGTGGCAGCTGAGGCAGGAGGATCACTGGAGCCCAGGAGTTTGAGGTTGCAGTGAGCTACGATGATGCCACTGCACTCTAGCCAGGGTGACAGAGCAAGACTCTGTGTCCAAAGAAAGAAAAAAAAGATAAGTATTCCACTTACATAAAGCTCAAAAGCAGATAAAACTAAACAATATGTTGTTTAGAGAGAAATACACAGGTAATAAAACTATAAAGGAAAGCAAGAAATGATTACCAGGGAAGTTGGTATGGGGACTCCTCTGAGGGGAGGGAGGGGAACCATGCGGGGGCTTGAGGGCAAGGCTGATATTCTAGATTTTAACCTAGGTAGTAGGTACATGAGTGTAAATCTTTTAAACTCTACATTTGCTTATTATATGCTCATGTGATATATTTCACAATTAAATGGAAAGAGTATATAGATTATAAAAAATTAGAATTGTGAATAAGGGTGTAAAAAAGGCTATAAAAATGAAAATGACAGTCTTTTAAAATGTTGTTCTAATGCTGTTATAAGTGATTATACAGTAAATGTAATTGAGGGGAAAAGAAAAAGAGGTGAGTTATTCTCAGTCTGTAAAATGCACACCTGTCCAATTTATGTAATACTTGTTTTGCAGGATGGCATCAGAGTTAATGTAACTACCACGAAAGATGATGGGGAGGTATCTAAAGAACAGGTTTGTTTGTCTCTTTTTATGTTTTTAATATATCTTTAAGTGTTATGCAGCCTATTTGATTTTTACCTACACATGTAATTTAGTTAGATAATATATTTTTGACATGAAGAGTTTGTCATTGTTTATCAACATTGGAATTAATGTATATGCTGCTTTATTTTAAGGTTGTTCTTAACATAACCTATGAGAGTGGACAGGTATATGTAAATGACTTCCCTGTAAATAGCGGTGTAACCCGAATAAGCTGTCAGACTTTGATAGGTGAGTACTACTAAATTATTTCCATAATTGTTTTGTTTTTAATAATATTAAATTAGTAAAACAATTCTTGGATGTTATATATTTCCATTTTAAAGTAAAAATATATATCATTTTCAGAGTATATGGTAACACTAATGTGTTTAAAACTTTTTCTTATTTTAAATTGGCTATTCCTGTCGTATTCACTTTTTTTCTTTCATGAGATCAGCCCTGATGGAGCTGCGTTTCTGATAGGTTGATATCGATGTAAGAATGGGCATAGAGGTAGAAAATGGGGATAGCACGAGCCGCAGCCTTGGAGGAGCGCGTACCACAGTTGTAAGACATAATAAGAAAATGAATTGTCTGTCTCATTCTTCTACCTTATGTCAGTAGAATGTTCTTCTTTTTAACCTTTTACATTTTTGAGTTGTTTAAAGGTAAGCAGATATGTTACATTAGAATATCCATATTATTTGAATGAAATAACAAATATGAGGAATATATATAAGATTATTACCTGTTTTAATATATGCATTTAAGGCAGTGAATTTTTCTGTAAGCACTTGTATCCTATACTTGATTTTTTTTTAATATATACATATATATATATTTTTTTTTATTTTTTTGAGACAGAGTCTCGCTCTGTCACCCTGGCTAGAGTGCAGTGGCATCATAGCTCACTGCCTCCTGGGCTCAAGCGATCCTCCTGCCTCAGCCTCCCGAGTAGCTGGGACTACAGGTGTGCACCACGACACCTGGCTAATTTTTCTATTTTTAGTAGAGACGGGGTCTTGCTCTTGCTCTTGCTCAGGCTGATCTTGAACTCCTGAGCTCAGGTGATCCTCCCACCTCGGCCTCCCAGAGTGCTAGGATTACAGGTGTGAGCCACCATGCCCAGCAGATTTATTATATTTTAATTATCATTTAGTTAAAAGTGTTATCTAATTATTTGTTTTGCTATTTCCTTGTCTTAATGGTCTTTTAGAAGTATATTGTTTAATTTCCAAACATTTGGGACTTTTTACTGGTTCCCCCTCTATTATCAGATATATAGTCTGTATAATTTCAATCTTTCAAAATTAAACTTGATTTCTGACTTAGCATATGGTCAGTTTTAGTAAATATTTCTTTCCATGTATATTTTGAAAAGAAAATAAATTGTATAGTTAGTTGGATATGATGTATGCCAGGTCAAATATTTAATCATGTTGTTCAGTGTTTTATGGAATTACTGATTTTTGTTTGCTTGCTTGCTCTGTCAGTTACTGAGAAGAGTATGTTAAAATCTCTACTCTGTGGATTTGTCTGTTCTCATTTCATTTCCTTCATTTTTTTGCTTTATATATTTTGACATGATATTACTCTAAATGTGTACAGATTCAGGACTGTTATGTCTTCTTGGTGGATT
This sequence comes from Daubentonia madagascariensis, assembly GCA_023783475.1. NCBI lineage: Eukaryota > Metazoa > Chordata > Mammalia > Primates > Daubentoniidae > Daubentonia > Daubentonia madagascariensis. Next base: position 17,599,776 of record JAKFHU010001815.1, on the reverse strand, counting down.
GACTCTTTTATCATTATATGTCCCTCTTTGCCTCTATTGATGTTCTTGCTTTAAAATCAGCTTTATCTATATTAGTTTAGCAATGACCGCCTTTTGGCTGTGCAGGAGGGGAGGTGGAGTTTTGTGTTGTATGTCTTTCCATTTTCTTTCAGTCTTTCTGGGTCCTTGTATTTAAGGTGAATATTGTATAAGCAGCATATATTTGTTGTTTTTAAGTCAGTCTGTCAATCTGTTTTTTAATTTATTTACATTAATATAATTACTGAATATTATACACTAATATATATTTTATTTACATTGATATGATTACTGATATATTTGGATTTAAATCCTTCATCTTAGTTGTTTCCTCTTTGTCCCACCTGTTCTGTGTTTTTCTTCCCCTTTTTGCCTTCTTCTGAGTTAATTATTTTTGGATTCATAGTTCCCCTCTGTCTTGTTGGTTTTGCATTATTTTGCTATTCTTAGTAGTTACCCTGATATCAATAAATTAGTAATTTTATTATTTCCCAAACAATGCAAGAACCTTAGAACACCATTTATTCCCTTTCTGCCTTTGGGTTATTATTATTATGTATTTTAACTCTTTGTGTTGTTAAACCCCGTGCAGCATAATGATTCTTGTTGTTTTATGTAGTGCAGTATTCATTTACGTTTACCCTCGTGGTTGCCCTTTTCATTGCTCTCTGTTCCTTCCTGAGTATCTGTGCTCCCCTCTGGGGTCATTTTCCTTCTGCCTAAAGAATTCCCTTTAGTATTTCTTTTAGTACAGGTTTGTTAGCAATGAATTATCTGAGGTTTTGTTCGTCTGAAACTTCTCATTTTCTCCCCAACTATGTGAGACTGCAAGACACCCTGTCAGGCTTCTCTGCCTTCTCATCTTTGCTTTCTACTCAGCTTTCCAACTTCTCCATCTGTTCAGCTTGGAAGTTGACAAATGCCCTGTGGGGAAAAGTAGCGTAGGATGTCGTGCTCACCTCTGTGAGCTCTCTTCTTGACCCCTTAAGTGCTGTCTTTTAGCTCTCTAATGCCCCTAGACCAGATGTTGGTTTTGAGTGTATATGTGGGTGTGTATTTTTTACATCTTTTTTGGTGGTTCTCAGCAGGAGGATTGGTGTACTATAAAGCTAATCTATGGTAGCTAGGAAAAGAAGGGGTAGTACTATTTAATAATATTTTTGGTGTTACATTCACTGGAAATTTGACATGGAATGCAACCTAGCTACTCTATTTATTATAGCCATCTTTCCAGTCATCCCTGTTGTTGCACTGAGTTTGTTTCTTTGATAGCTGAAGTAAATGCTCATCTTATCTAATTAAAACAAGAATCTTCAAAACATTAAATGCAGCAACAAATCTTCTTTAATTCTTTTAAAAATTTTTTTCTTTAGTAGGCATGTTTGTTATTTATTGATATGTAACAATTTAACCCAAAACTTGGTGGCCTAAGACAATATCTATTATTTCATAGTTTCTGTAGGTCAGGCATCTGAGCTTGGCTTAGCTGGCTCCTCTGGTTCTCACAAGGCTGCTGTCATGTAAAGGCTCAACTGGGAAAGATACGCTTCCTACCTCGTTCATGTGGTTATTGGCAGGATTCTGTTCCTTGTGAACTTTTGAACAGGGGCCTCAGTTTCTCACCAGATGTTGGCTGGAGGCCTCCCTCAGTTCCTTGCCATGTGAACCTCTGTGTAGGGCATCTCACAGAATGGCAACTGGCTTCATCAGCAAGAGAGAGGACAAGTGAGGCTGCCAGCAAGAGAGAGAACTAGCAAGACAGAAGTCGCAGTCTCTTATAATCAAATCATGGAAGTGATATTCCATCACCTGTGCTGTGCTCAATTTGTTAGAAACAAGTCACTAGGTCCAGCCCACACTCAGGAGGGAATTATACAAGGGTATGAGGACCTGAAGGCAAGGATCATCTAGGGCCAATTTTGAAAGTTGCCTACCACAGTAAGGAAGTCAGAATATGAAGGGCTTTTGTTGATTTTAATTTAATTTTATTTTACAGTAGAGGTGCCAAATTTGTGGGCTGAAGAGTCACCACTTTGATGTATTTGTATGACTGCATTTTCTTATCCACTGGGTAGCTTGTGCCCTAGCCTTCAGGCACACAGACCTGCTGACAAGGAGCCTGCTGTTCCAGGAGGGAGACCAGTGGGTAAATGGTCAATGGAAATGCTGAGGTTGACCATGAGAGTGGACTTTTCACAGTAGTGAGCTTCAAAGGATATGAGGGGGTTAGGCACAAGTGAGAGGAGAAGCAAGTGCCAAGAGGAGGAGCCTGAAGGAGGAGGACCAGTTGGTGAACTACCAGAAACTCACAGGGATGCCACTGAAGGTGTCTGAGCAGGAGGCTGTGAAATCAAAACTGTGTCATAGTGAGATTAGTGTGGCACTGTGGTTTGGAGGGGGTGGGACTAAAGGAGAGAATAGTTGGGTAAATATTATGGTAGTAAGTGGTTAATGAACTAGATATTGGGCTATTCCAGTCAAAGGGAATAAGACTATAAAAGCACAGAATCAGTTTGAACAGCTGGGTCTGCGTTCAGACTGTACATCTGGGTTCCTATTTGACAGATAATCCTCAGATTATTTGAGAGACAGAAACCAAATGCTCCATTTATGGCAGTTTAATTGGTGTATGTTGCTTTATCTTTTTCTATAGCACTTTCTACCTTAGCAGAATAGGCCATTGGCTCTATAAACCAGCTGGAGCTACTACACTCCGTCTCTGTTGGGGTGGAGCTAGGGGTTTCCTAGCTAGAGAGGAACATGGCCAATAGCTAGTTCTACCCAGTCACCCCTACTAAGAGGTAACATGGGCTTCTCCCATCTTCTTTCCTCATTCCTACCCTCTCCAACAGTAACAAGTTACTTACTGGGGAAAGGACTGAGAAAAAAACTCAGTGTTCTTACTGCTTGGGCTCCTTCTATCACAGGATTTTGTGGATGATTGAATAGATTAATGAATATGCTTATTTTGCTAAAACATGGGATTGACTGTGTCTTCTGACCTGCTTTATAAATAGTTAAGCCCTGTTAATTTCTTATTGCCAACCTGTATAAAAGAATAGGAAAGATGTTGCTAGTGTGGTATTTCATACAAAAAGATCAGAGTGTTGTCCTCTTTTCAAATGGGCATAAGCAGTCATAAGGATTTGTCAAGTTGTCTTTGTTTTTATAAATCTGAAACGGCATTGAGATCAGGGATGAAGAAAGGCAAAAAATTGGTTTACAACTGTCTTGTTCCATGTAAATGTCATCAAAATAATCAAATTTAGTAATGGATTTGGTGGCAATTTCTGTTCAAAGCTGTCACTACTTTTTTTTATAGTGAAGAATGAAAATCTGGAAAATTTGGAGGAAAAAGAATATTTTGGAATTGTCAGTGTAAGGATTTTAGTTCATGAGTGGCCTATGACATCTGGTTCCAGTTTGCAACTAATTGTCATTCAAGAAGAGGTAGTAGAGATTGATGGAAAACAAGTAAGATAGTATGCTTATTAATTGGGAATTAAATTGTAAAGCTTTAAATTTGTGCTAGGTAGTATGCATGTGTTCAGTTATTTGTTTCTTACTTGATAAGGAAGGTCTGCTAATGTTGCCTTTATGTAATCATTTAGATTTTTTGTATACTTATTTTAGCATTTGAAGTGTATTCTTTAATTGCTCATGTTTATATCACTTAAAAATGTTGTGAACATCCTTAAACAGAGAAAGGGAAGAGATTGAATTTGGTTCATAGTCTGCTACTATTTCCTCTAAGTCTCTGTGTGTAAATGAAATGGAACTGAGATTAAGCTTATAATAGTGAGTGCTAAAGCAGACAGGAATATTATTAAAGTTGTAAATTAAGTGCCCCAAAGTGGGAGTGGAGGTGGGTGGAATAAAGAGTAATTATCTGAATAGGACAAATTTTTTAGTTACAGGAATCAGGGAGGAAAATTCACTTTTCAATTCTTAGGGGGCTGTGCCATTATTTAAAATAAAGAGTAATTATTTTTTCTTTCATAGGCTCAACAAAAGGATGTTACGGAAATTGATATTTTAGTTAAGAACCAGGGAATACTTAGACATTCAAACTACACGCTTCCTTTGGAGGAAAGCATGCTGTACTCTATTTCCCGAGACAATGACGTTTTATTTACCCTTCCCAACCTTTCCAAAAAAGGTAATTTAAATGACTATTATTTAAAGTAATAAGGAAATTCTTTCTTTAGTTGGTAGCTTTATACACTATTGAACTTTGTCATTTTTACACTATTTGCAAAAGTTGCTTTATATCTTTCATTATAGTTAATGTGTTTGGAAATAAGCCTCTTTAAAAAATACTTTATGACATGTATTACTTTATATGTCCATTTAAGGACTTTAGGAATCTATTTTGAGCCTTAGTAGAATGTCATCAATGCTGGTTGCATGGCGACATTTTTCGGTAATTGTCCACTCTTTCTCTGGGTACTCATCACAAAATATGTAATAAGAATATTGTAAAGGTTCATTTAGAGGAAGAAGTATTCATTTCTTCACTGAAACATCAAACTTTTTAAATTTTGGCTTTCTGTGTGACAAAATCATAACTGCTTTATTCCCCCATAACTGTCTTAGTTTGTATCTCCCTTCTGGCATTTAAATCAATGCACATTCAAATATGTGTATTTTGTCCCCCCATGGTAAAATATATGTTGTTACTATCCTAAATGTTATTGGTATAGTGCTCTTAGGACTAGTAGGAGAGACACCAGCATGCCCATAGCATTTTGTTAACTTTGCTCTTCTTCCTCAGTAGAAAGTGTTAGTTCATTGCAGACCACTAGCCAGTATCTTATCAGGAATGTGGAAACCACTGTAGATGAAGATGCTTTACCTGGCAAATTACCTGAAACTCCTCTTAGAGCAGAGCCTCCATCTTCATATAAGGTAAATCAAGTACTAGGTGTTATCATAAGCATTTACGGTTATGATGAAGAAAATAGGTCCTACCGTTTAAAATGAGGTGGAAACCTCCAGGTTGGAACCGTGGAGCACTGGTGATAATGAATGCATCGTGGTGGTTTTAATGTGATATTTTTAGGTATTCCTCTTTTCTTCTTCAAGCTTCATTAATAATAATATAGTCAGATCATGATTATCAAGGCACTGGATTTCATTTGGAATTTTAAGTTCCAAAAATCTTTCTCATATCCCCATATTTCTGTTTGTTCTGCAGCTCCTACCTTGCATTCACAGTGTGCATTGTGCCCTCAGGATCTTGTACAGTGATTAAGCATAAGTGGTTGAGAGTATGTTTTCTGGAGTCAGATTGCCTGGGCTTGAACCCTGGTCCTGCCACTTACTGGTTGTGTCATCTTAGACAAATTCTTAATCTCTTTAACCTCAGTTTCTTTATTGGTATAATGGGGCATCCACTTAATCTGTAAAGTAGTATAAAGTAGTATCTCATGAAGTTGTAATAAGATGGGTGCTACATATAAATATACATTGGTACCTACTAAGTACTCATATTACCCATGACATTTATACCTTACTAGGAAGAGTTCAGAGAGAGTGTCTTAATCTCTCTCTATATATTAGCTAGACCACTACCCAAAATAATTTCCATTTAAATGATCAGGGTCTATGGTTAGTCTCAAAGAAGTTCCCACTGAAGGTCAGGATTGCTTATTTGGGGTCACTTTAGCGGTTTGGATTGTAGCACCCTCACCCTATCTGCCTGACCTCCCCCTGCAGGTCAGCCCCAGAGCAGACTGTCTTCATAGCCCATGCCATCAATGCCCACCTTAGATTCTTCTCTTGCTCTTAAAGTATAGAAACATGTTTTATACACAATGAGCTTCTCATCTGTTCTAAAAGGTATTAATATGTTTTTCTTTCTCTTCTTTCTCTTGTCCAACTACTGGAAACAGTTGACTCTGGTACATTTTGTTTATAGTGGACTAGCCTAACTAATCTCTTGTCAAGTAGCCATTATTTTCACTTGATTTGTAGTTAGACAACAATATAAATAATCTTAAAGGATATTAACTTTTCTGTGCCTATATTATAAAACCTTAATTTTTAAAATTGTAAATAACTTTATTGAGATAAATTTTAAAATAAAATGTACCTGTTTAAGATATAGTTAGTTTTGACAAATGTAAACACCCATGTAACCACCAACACAATCAAAATATAGAATATTTTCATCATACCAAAGCTAAAACATTAAAAAATTTAAAGTTTATTCTTAGAGCTCAGTGAAACTTGCATATCTAATCAAAACTCCTTTTTTAGGTAATGTGTCAGTGGATGGAAAAGTTTAGAAAAGATCTCTGTAGGTTCTGGAGCAGTGTTTTCCCAGTATTCTTTATGTTTTTGAACGTCATGGTGGTTGGAATTATAGGAGCAGCTGTGGTAATAACCATCTTAAAGGTGCTTTTCCCAGTTTCTGAATACAAGTAAGTATTTCTTATTTTTGAAACAGTATTTTTAATAATTAAAAAGTGAGAGATATTTATTATAGAGTAGAAAATATGAAAATGAAGGGTAAGACAGTGGGAGGGAAAATAACACCTATTTTTTTTCTAGCCCATCTTCCAACTTTAGCAAAATTAAAACACATTTATTGGCCGGGCACGGTGGCTCATGCCTGTAATCCTAGCACTCTGGGAGGCCAAGGCAGGAGGATCACTTGAGGTCAGGAGTTTGAGACTAGCCTGGGCAAGAGCAAGACCCTCCCCCCCACCCCCCTACCCCTATCTATTTAAAAAAAAAAAAATTTATTGAATACCTATTGTGACAAGATGCTCAAAGATTCAAATGCAAATAAGACAAACTCTGCTCTTTAAGAACTTAAACTTGGCCAGGTGTGGTGGCTCACACCTGTAATCCCAGCATTTTGGGAGGCAGAGGCAGGAGGATCACTTAAGGCAGGAGTTTGAGACCAGCCTGGGGAACATAGCAAGACTCTGTCTCTATAAATAAATAAATAAAAAACAAACAAACAAACTTAAACTCTACTAGGGAGAGAAAGGAAACAAGTACGTATAATGGAAAAATGCAATGTGTATGATCAGAGATGGACAAAACAAGACTTCACTAGGTATTTCAACCCAAAGTATCAGTTTAAAATGTAGTTCATTTGATAAGATTAGCAGGATATTCATTGCACCATTGTTTGTAATAGAAAACAAAAGCAAAAAAGGAAAATAAGAACCCTCTTAACTGTGTACGAGTGAGGGCTTGACTAAATATTGGCACACATGTGCAATGGGATTCTCTCTGGCTAAAGAAGTCCAAAATCTGTTAAACAGAGGGAAAAGTTGCAAAGCACTATGATTGCATTTGGATAAAACAGAAGTAGTGTGTGTAATACGTACATAAATGCATAGAAAATTTTCAGAATGAGAAAAGTTATCTCTAATGAGTGGAAATGAGAGCAAGGGTAGAGAGACTGACTTTTTCTTCCTTTTATATTTGATTTTTAAATCAAAGGAATTACTTTATAATAAATTTTAAAATGAATTATTGTTAGCATTTCCACAAGTTACACCATTAGTTACTTTAGTTACCTTAATAGAAAAAAATCTCAATGGAGATGACCAGTTTTCAGCTTAGCTAAATTACATTGTACTATGTTATATCACAGGATTTACAGAAAAAAAGACCTACTTTGAGCATTTACGCTTCCACTTGCTTGTTGTGAGGTCTTTGAAACTCCTATTTCTTCAGGTGTAACAGTGAACTAATGCCTCCCTTGAAGGACTGTTAAAGGTGAACGTCATAATGCAAGCAAAGCACCTGCAGAGTAAAGAAATACTGTGCCCCTCACACCTTTTAGTTTGCGTTTCCCCTGAAGAATTGGCATTCCCATTCCTTCCTGATACAGGTTGAGTATCCCTTACCTGAAATTCTTGGGACCAAAAAGTTTTGCATTTTGGAGTTTTTCAGGTTTTGGAATATTTGCATGATACTGGTTGAGCATCCCTAATCTGAAATCCTAAAAGTTCCAGTGAGCATTTCCTTTGAGCATCATGTCATCACTCAAAAAGTTTTGGGTTTTGGAACATTTCAGATTTCAGATTTTTAGATTAGGGATGCTCAACCTGTAATGAAAATACTGTAATTTAACAGTTTTTTCTTTTCCCTTTGGCTGCCAGGAAGCTCAGAACTTTTTTTTGAACTTTATCATGCATACCTGCATAGAAAACAGTGTTGTAATTTTTTTGTTTTTCTTCTCTTACCATTGTGTTGTTATGGGCTTCTCTGCAGGAAAAGATATAATGTAAAACTAAAAACCAGATTTGCAATATACTTTATCAATGGCAGTTGTACTGAGGGTATGTTCTGGTAGAAAAAGATTGAATCAATACAGACCTGTAGAGAGCAATTAACTGTATCTCTTCATTTCTCTGTTCTTCAGTTCTTACTCTTCTACCTAGAGGTATTGATTGTCATGTTTGGGTTGGCATCTTTTATCCATATTCTATATATTGATGTGAATGTATACTAGATAATTATTGTTTATCAACTCAGACTCTTAATTGTTTCGCAAATTGCATTTTTTCACTTAAGACAGAGGTTCCTAAACGTTCTTGGTTCACAGCATCCTTAGTGTACCAGTAATTTTTTTTTGATGTCCTCACCTAGGCCAAAAGAAAAATTTAAAGAAAAATATTTTTATTTTATCCTTAAATTACTAATTTAAGAGATTGATAATGGGATGTGTGTGCTTATAGGGCACTATACAATACCTCATATCTTGGAATCAGATTGAACACTGTCACCCTCATTTCCTGTTCAACATTAGTTTTTGTACGGTATTTGCTTTTTATCAATCACCTGTCTTGGTCTGTTTTGTGTTGCTATAAAGAAGTACTTGAGGCTAGGTAATTTATAAAGAAAAGAGGTTTGTTTAGCTCACAGTTCTGCAGGCTGTATGAGAAGCATGGCGTGGGCATGTGCTCAGCTTCTGGTGAGGGCCCCAGGCTGCTTCCCCTCAAGGGGGAAGGCACAGGGGAGCTGGAGGCTTGTGTAGAGATCACATGATGAGAGAGGAAGCAAGAGAAAGGGGATTGGCTGCCAGGCTGTTTTTAACAACCAGCTCTTGCAGGAATTAACAGAGTGAGAATTCACCTGCTACATTCAGGGAGGGCATTAATCTATTCCGTGAGGGATTGGTGTCCACCCCCAAGACCCAAACACTTCCCATTAGGCCCTACCTCCAACAATGGGGATCAGATTTCAACATGAGGTTTGGAGGGAACAAACTTCTAAACTGTAGCACCACCAAAAACCCAGCTTTGGAAAGATGACTTAATTGAATGTTTTGCAATCTAATGCTGAAACCATGAACCACCCTCAAGCTAGTATTACACATGAAGTTTCCTGAAAATTGAAAATATTCTGTGATGCCTCTGTGAGTTTGCTGTGCCAACCCAGGGGCCTCAGTGTAGTTTGGGAACCATTGACTTAAGATCTTTTCCTATCAATACATATATAAGCTTATCCTTTTTTTGTCCCCCATAATTACCTGCTTTTTGAATGTCAATTTTATTTATGTTTTTACTTTATTTTTGGTTGACAAATCACAATTATATTTAGCTTACCTATTCTTTTTATGGCTGCATAGTCCTGAAGGAGATTTTTTCCTACTCTTATACTCAGTACTTCACCCTCTGTTCACCAGTGTGTGTGTGGGGATTTCTCCCCACCAACAACCAGCTGGGGTCCTTTTATTCAACTCAGTTCTAACACTGTGTACCTGGAGAGAACATCAGATCCCACAGGTTAAGGACTCAGTTCCACAAGACTGTCCCTCATTTCAGATGCCAATCCCAAGCCCCAGGTTGTGACCTGTGCTTCTGACCAACTGGCTATAAATCAGGGTTTCCATGACCCCATCCTTGGGTTTAACTTGGTAGCATGGCTCACAGAACTCAGGGAAACACTTCCATATGCTGATTTCTTACAAAGGAAACAGATGAATGGGCAGATGGAAGAGATGCATAGGGCAAGGTATAGGAAGGGCTGGAGGGGCACGGAGCTTCCATGCCTTCTCCAGGTACACCACTTTCCAGGCACCTCCATGTGTTCAGCTGTCCATAAGCTCTCCACACCCAGTCCTTTTGGTTTAAAATTATGGAGGCTTCATTACATAGGCACAATTATCACATCATTGGCCATTGGTAATCAACTCAACTTTCAGCACCCTTTCCTTCCCATCCCATCCCCAGGTTGGGGGATGGGGGCAGGAAAGAAAGTTCCAGCCCTCTAATCACAGGGTTGATTCCCCTGGCAACCAGCTTCCATCCTGGCGCTATCCAGGAGCCCCCAGCCATCAGTCATCTTATTAGCATATAAAAGACACTACTCTGGAGACTCTAGGGCTTTAGGAGCTGTGTGCCAGGAAACCAGACGAAGATTTAAAAATACATATATCTCATTATAAATCACAATATCGCGATAGTGTTCCATGGTATGGCTATACCATAATATAACCATTCCTCTATCAGATGTTTAGGTAATTTCCAATTTCATGTTAATTCCAGTAATGGTCTAGTGTACATTCTTGTACATGTATCTTTTTGCCCATGTATTTATGTAGAATAGATTCCTAAAAGTAAAATGACTGGGTCAGAGGGTATGTGTATTAAACAACAACTCAAAACCTGATGATAATCTTTTTTGTTTTTGCTGCTGTGGACAAAAATATCATCTCATTTTAATCTGTATTTTCTTCTTACTAGCATCTTTGCAAGTTTAGATCTAGCTAGGTCTAGCATCTTTGTGATAACTGGCTTATATATTTCTCTGGTGACTTGCCTATTTATAGCCTTTGTCCATTTTTCTTTTCTTTTTTTTTTTTCCTTTGAGACAGTCTCACTCTGTTGCCCAGGCTGGAGTGCAGTGACGTAATAGCTCACTCTAGCCCCTAACTTCTGGGCTCAAGTGATCCTCTTGCCTCAGCCTCCCAAGTAGCTGGGACTACAGGTGTGTGTCACCACACCCTGCTAATTTTTCTCATATTTTGTACAGATGGAGTCTTGCCATGTAGCCCAGGCTGGTCTTGAACATCCTGGGCTCAAGCGATCTTCCTGCCTTAGCTTCCCAAAGTGCTAAGATTACAGGCATGAGCCACCTCACCTGACCTTGTCCATTTTTTAATTGTATTTCCTTTTGTGTAATCATTAATATACAGGAGCTCCTTTGCCTGTTATAAATATACAATGCATATTGGAGATTTTTTTTTTTTAATCCCAGACTACCATTTGTCTTTTGCTCTTGTTTATAGAATCTCCTATCATACAAAAGCTTTAAATTTGGGATCTAAGCAATTCATGTTATTCCTTTACGGCTTCTAGGGTTTTTATTTTGCCTAAGTAGTCCAGCCTTTCCCATCTTAAAATTACGTGTTTTCTTAAAACTTATTTGTTACCACCACTTTTGTGTACAGTTTAAGCTAGAGTTGTGATTTTCCAAACAGAGACTATTGTTCCATTAGTAATTTGCCATTGACTTAGAATGTTACCTTATTATAAACTAAATTTCCATATACATTAGTCCATTTGTTTATGGACTGTCTTTTGTTCCATTGATCTATTTGTGCCAGTAGCACAGTTTTAATTACTATGTTTTAATAAAACCTTTGACAGCTGGTTAGGGCAATTCTCTTCTCCCTGTTCTTTTAAAAAAATATTATGGCTATTCTTGTGCAGTTTCTCCCGTTAACTTTAGAATCACCTTGTTCAGTTCTATGAACAACAAGCCTCTGTTGATGTTGTGATTGGAATAACATTGAACTTATAATACAGGGTCTTGGATTCAATCCAAAGACCTACTCTTTGGTCAGAGATTTTAAGTAACAAAATGAGAAATGTTGTCTAAAGATCTAAGGTTGTGTTCCAGTGGTGAGTATTGTTTAAGAAAGCTGTTTGGGCTTAGTCTTTTTGCTCAACCTGGGCATATCTAGGAACCTAATTCTGTGCCTTGTAGATGTACATTTATCCTATCCTTTCCTTTCCTACAGTTCCAAGTAATGAACTTCCTCTATACCTTTCTATTCCCTCAGTTTGGTTAAAGTGACTTTGGGCTCAGGGTTTGTACAACCATTATAAACTTTTAAATAGAATGAAGCAAAAGCACCTGACCTTAGGTTTGTATTTAATTTATCATCTTGAAGTAGCCCTATCTTACTGCCAAAATACAGGCAGAGGAAATATTTAATTTTGATAGTAATTAATTATCTTCTATTTCAGAGGAATTCTTCAGTTGGATAAAGTGAATGTTATACCTGTGACAGCTATCAACTTATATCCAGATGATCCTGAGAAAACAGCTGAAAACCTTGAAGATAAAACATGTCCTTAAAATACCATCTCAAATCATGGAATTTGCCACTTGAGTATAATTTTTGAAAAATCATTAAGAATCAGTTTATACACTAGAGAAACTGTTAAACTCCTAAGACTGCCTGCAAATTGACCTTTACAGTGCCAAGTTACAAGTTCACCTTATTCTCTAAAAGGGCTGGCTATTCAGATGATGAATTGTTAAGGAAAATTTAAACAAAGTGGAAGAGAAGACATGTGAAGAGACTTTGAAATTACCAAAAAAAAAAAAAAAAAAAAGGCAAGACAAAATGCCATGTGCCAATAACATTTCCAGGTGCCTTTGTTAAGGAAATTATATCCACTTAATTACTATAATATATAAGACTTTATGAAAAGCACTTTATAAAATTCTAATTTAAAAGCTCAAGAACTTAATAACACTTATTTTTTATTCAGTAGAATGTGCCTTTTTTAAGTATATGACTCAGTATAAAATCATTGAAGCGTATTGTGATTTGACTGTATCCTGTACCAAGACTACTTGAATGCACCAGGATTTAAAAGTAGTAGTGACATGTTCTCACTCTAAAATAAACTTTTTTTTGAGGAAAAATATAGCTGTTTTGGTTACAATAATGTAAAAACTTTGCCCAGGAGATAATTATCTCATGGACACTGGCTGAAACCAAGGCTCAAATCAGTTGAGTCCACTGGTATCATGGAATTGAAGTGGGCCCTTGGTCTTGTGGTTCTAGGTATAGTGCTGTTTACCCTACAAGTGTTTTATCTTACTTTTTTAAACCATCACATATATTGACATATTTTACAATGTGACCTAGTACATATACCTTATCTTTGTGTAAATACTTTCTATTGTTTCATTAACATTTTTTTTATTGCAACCCATCATTTTAAAACCCTTGTCCAAGAAAGTAATGGTTGGTTTTTAAACCACTTTATAATTAGGCCAAATAGATAATGTGTGTTGAGGGGGAGGGATGACAGTCAGTGGAATGAAGGAGTGATGTTTTATTTAGCCTGGCCGTTTCTAATTATTACATTTCACAGAGCTATTATTCCTATCTATCTCCATAATGTAGAAAAATAAATAATAGCATGCAATTTATAATTTGATCCTAAAGTTACCAGCTAGCAACACTCTTTCTTTATGCCCTTCCTCATTACATAAGTTGTTAGAAAGCACCAGTTCTAACTCCACGTGATCACAGGGTCTTATTTCATCCATTAACCATAACCTTATAGATTCTAGTGAGGAAAAAAATTTAGGAGGCTACATGGTCTTTTGGAGAGTACAGGCTTTGCAGTTAGCAGATTCCTATCCTGGCTTCTCTCCTTCCCAGTGAGACTTGGGACCATATAGGAAGGCACTCAATCCCTTGAGGCTCTGGTTGGGACGATACAGTCAGTTATTTTCTTATAAGTAATCATAAATGGAAATCTTACCTAAAATTTTATACCATTAACTTTGATTTCACTTATTAGCTTTTATTTATACCATTAAGTATTACTTTAGCATGCATGAGTTAATGAGTTTAATTAGCATATAATGAGCCACACAGGCTTAGAAAAATACCTACTTGCCTAGGTACAGCCTCTTATGTAGGCAGAATAAAAATTAGTCAGGCAAGACTATTTTTTTTCCCTTTTTAAGTGCACAGTAGAAGGAAGAGTCTTTAAAACTCTCTGAGAAAGAAGGGAAGTTACCGTAACACCTGGTGGGAAAGAAGGCACACTGGGCCTGGCTCATGCTTTAATTAGCTACTTGTGTAAAAATGCTTAGGGATTTTAAGTTATCCACTGGCACGTAAGGAGCTAGGGCCAATCTTATTCTCCTACCTAGAAGGAATAAGAACAGCAGACAGTGGGAGAGAAGATGCTATACTTAGAAATACATATAAAGACAGACCTAGACCCTGAATCAAGACTGGTGGTTTGTTATAGCTGTTGGTTTCAAACAGGAGCCAAGAGTGGTGTCTTCCTTGTGGTCTGTTGGCTATTCAGTATCCCACCGTGAATGGCCAATTCAGTTGGAAAAAACATACTCTAGAAAAAAAACGAAAAGAAAAACAAAGACAGCTTTCTAAGCTAAGTAACATTTGTGTTTGTTAGCATTTGCGGTTAGTGAAATAGAAATCTGGTAATGCTAAAGTGAAACAAATTTTCAGCTTAAAAATATTGCCTTTATTCAGAATCATAAAGGTTTTAAAAAAATCTTACCATTATGAAAGCTTAAAAAAATATAGCACTCAGTGCAATGAATTACTACATTTAATTATTATTTCAAACACTTAAGGCAGATTTCTCACATGTGAGAATTTAGCATGATCCAAACTCAAATATCCATTTCTCATATCTTTCAATGTCTGCAGCAGATACTGACTTAGAAACCTTTTTTAAAGCCATTTCAAAATCTTCCATTGTTGTAGGCATGTGCATTTCTTCTTTTGAAAGATTTCGGATTTCTTCTGGCGTCAAACCTTCAATACGCCTTCTCATTGCCATCAAGGATGCATCCCTAGGTTTTAAGTTAAAAAAACAAACAAACAAAAATACAAAGTGTTATTTTGATTGAATGAAAACCTGTGAAAAAAATTTTCAATGCATCTGTTGTAACACTCTCTAATTATGATCTTATCACATATATGTCTGCAGTATTGTATAGAATCTTATTGGAATACAAGGCCTGTTGTGTTTTTTAGCAGTTAAATCTTCCATGTTGAAAATAAGGATGCTAATCAATTTAAATAATTAACATATTAACTGCCATGAGAGTTGTATTTCACTCTAGTTTTGACCCCAGGGCCGCATGAAGCATATATAAAATCTTATCTGATGTTCTTATTGTTACAATTAATATTCACAATTTAATTCTAAAAATGTGACTAGAAGTCAATAAATTTCATTTTTCTATTTATATTTACCTTTAAATGACACTCGAAGTTTTTATTCTATTTTCAAATATATAAAACACTGTGGCCCCAAGGAAAAGTTTCTGATTTTTTTGTGTGGCAGTCTGTGTGTTAATACTGAATATAAAAGCCCAGAAAAAGTAAAAGGGTACAGTAAAGAAGGTAGCAAGTGAATTTCATTAAAAGTATTCAATAAAGCAAGGAATAAGCATCACACAGACAGAAGAGAATATGTTAACCAGAAAATTAAAATATTTTCTCCACGTAGTATAAAAGCCAGATGATCAAGTTGAGTGGTTTCTCCTTTTCCCCTCTAATAGTGCTTTAAAAAAAAAAAACAAAACAAAACTTCAGATTCAAGTCCCTCTTTCCTTTCACCAAATCGCATCCTTAAAAGCAGCCACCATTTATGCAAAGGGACAGCAGTATAGCTGTTTTATGTATACACATGCTACCTCTAATCCTCACTAACCCTCTGTGGTATGCTCACTTTAGAGATGAGGAAACTAGTGCAGTCAAGCCCCTAGTTAATAAGCGTCTGAGCTAACAGATTAGGACAAAACCTACTTGAATCAGCTGGAAGAGAGAAAGTCTTTTTTTCAACTGCTATTCCTATCGTATTTAGGATACAGTCACTGAGAATGAGACTGTACCTTGTGGGTATGCCAGGTCAATGCATGTCACAATCATTTCCTATTTCACAGGTGAAGGAATGCACCAGCAATCTTTTTAATCCAAGACAATTACTTTCTATTTTGTACAAATTGTTCTAACATTAACTTCTTGAACTTGTAGCTTTCAAATGAACTGTAGACTCGTCACTGACATGAAAGATACCCAAATATCTTACCAGGACCTGCTAACACTAAATTAACCCCAAAACTTGTGACTCTGACTATAATGTGAGTCTTTATTCTTCATCTGTCTTAATTCAGCATAAAAACTTCATGTTAGAAGTTTATACCCACAAAAACCTATGTGTCCAAAATAATTCATACCTGCACACATTGGTAATGTCCGCACCTGAATAACCTTCCATATTTTCTGCTATACTTGCAAGGTCAACATCATCAGCCAATTCCAGCTCACGTAGGCTTATTCGTAATAGCTCCTCCCTGCCTTTTGCTAATGGTAGAAACAAATTAAAAAATGTAAGCCTTCAGTATAAACATAGTGGATTATTATTTCTCAAATCTACTTTGTGTGAGGAGTTGTTTTCCAATTCTTAGAGCTCATTTGCTTAACATTTCAAGAGCCATATACGTCACTGAATTTTTAATTTCTTAGTATCAAGGCATATAGCCAAATTAGTAATAAAAGGGAAGATACTCTACATTTATTCTCCTTAAGAAAAGTTAATACCTAATTTTTAGTTCTCTAAACAAAACTACCCAAAAAGTTAACAAGAGCTTTCTGAAAATATTTAAATGAAGATACCCGATGGTAAAGGAATATAGATTCGTTTCTCAAGACGACGTCTTAAAGCCTCATCTATATCCCAGGGAAAATTAGTAGCTGCCAGAACCATAACCATTTTGGAAGGGTCATCATTTTCAGAAGCACCTCCAACACCTAAAATAAAGGTAAGGAGGGAGAGAAAGAAAAACATTCAGTTGGATTATACCAAATAAAGCTCAGTCATTCAAAGATCATCAAATATTTAGCACAACAATACAAGGTAGTATAGTCTTGAAGCCACCTTAAGACTTAGAAAGCTAACTGGTACATATGTGAATTTATAATTCAAGGAAAATGAGTTTTGTAGTATGCAAAAATGACTCAAAATACATTTAATCAAAAGACCAGCTCAGCTCAACTACGTTATCAATTTAAAATTTTTTTCCAAAGCATACATAACCTCTAAGCCCAATTATGTGCATTTATTTCTATTTCAATTTCATGGCTAAAAATAAGAGGTCAGTTTATATGCCAAAGGGTGTCCTGTGGGTGTTACTTCTGACATGTCACTACTGTCAGCGTACTGAGTTTACTGCTGTCAATCTCAGGAACTACTTGCCAGACTATTTAGTCTACCTAGAGTTATGAACACCTATTAAAAGCCCTGGGTTAGCACTACGGGTGGAGCTTGACCCACTGGAGCTGGAGACACCTAGCACCCCCCCTGCCCCAGGTCAGTTTATGCATACCCATGTACCTACCATCCATCTGAACCAGCAGCTCTGCTTTCACCCTTCTGCTTGCTTCGTGCTCTTCGGAAGTCCCCCTGCGACTACAAATGGAATCTATCTCATCAATAAATATGGTGGCTGGAGAATAAAACCGCGCCTAAAGGAAGAAATGCAACACCAAGTTTTTATTTCATTTTAAAATAATCTACAAGTTAGCAATTAGAAAACAGCTGAGAAGGCTGACATACTGTTCATCTCTCCCTCTTACCCTGATATTTGGGGGGAGAAGACAGAATTATAACAGCTAAAATATAGCTTCTAATGCAGACTTACATACTTACATGACAATCTTTTTGTTCCATTCAGTAATATTACTGGCTATATGCATATATCTGAGTGATACAAATACAGGATTATCCTGTATACTACAATGATATGGATAACTATGGTGGGAAAATATTTATAGATGTTGGTAAATGTTCTAAAGTTCCAGAAAAAATTTGGTTAAAAAGAACCGTTACCTTAAATAAAATCACACAGATTCCCTCCAAGAAATTCTAACTAAATGGCCACATTTTTCATTTGACTAATAACAGGTACATTTTAATGTTCTTAAGTAGTCAATTAGAAGAGTCAATTTACATGTCCCCAGTTTTTTTTAAAATTAAGACAAAATTCACACAACATAAAATTCACCATTTTAAAGTATACAAATCAGTGTTTGGTATATTCACAATGTTGTGCAACCATCACCATTACCTAACTGCAAAACATTTTCATCACCCCAAAAGATAATCAATACTTCCCTGCCCTCTAGCTCCTGGCAACCACCAATCTACTTTATGTCTTTATGGATTTGCCTAGTCTCAACAATTCATATAAATGGAATCATACAATATGTGGCCTTTTGTGTCTGGCTTCTTTCATTTAGGGTATTTTCCAGGCTCAGCTATATTGTATCATGTACAGTACTTCATTCCTTTTTATGGCTGAATAATATCCTCCAAGATTATTTTTCCACCTTAAATGCATTTCTTCCACAACCAAAGTAACAGGGAAGATTAATCTGATCCATTAAATAATAGGTCTTAGTCAAGTATTAATCTAGTAAGTAGCTAAGACTCAACAGTATCACCCTTCTCTTGAGATTTAGGAAGCAATTTATTACAGTAATTAAAGTAGTTTATTTTATTTATTTTTTTTCTTTTTGAGACAGAGTCTTGCTCTGTTGCCTGAGCTAGAGTGCGGTGGCATCAGCTTAGCTCACAGCAACCTCAAACTCCTAGGCTTAAGTAATCCTCCTGCTTCAGCCTTCCAAGTAGCTAGGACTATAGGCGTGCACCACCACACCCAGCTAATTTTTTCTATTTTTAGTGGAGATGGGGTCTTGCTCTTACTCACGCTGGTCTCAAACTCCTAAACTCAAGAGAGTCTCCCACCTTGGCTCCCAGAGTGCTAGGATTACAGGCATGAGCCACCGTGCCTGGCCTACGAAGTTTATTGTTAACCATTTTTTAAACCAAATACTCAAACTTATAGAATCACTGCACAAGAAAGTTTAAACCTAAAATGATGACCAAGATTTCTAGAAAATAGAATTTGGATGAACAAATGGCATTTTAAGATATTTCTAAAAATAAAAGTCCACAATGGCAAATGAACATTACAGACTTAAACATGCAATTGTACTGGGTCTATCAATTCTTTGAACCATTATAATCCAGTATTCTCTAAGAGGTTAGAAACACTGTGCCTCCCAAATATGGATTTAGTTTTAGTCTGTTCACTTGGAATCTAAATATTTAAAACCTACTGTCTTCTCTGGTCGAAAATTTGAATTCTAAGCCATCTGTTTCCTCCAGAGGGATAGTTTCATTTTTAATAAAGAGTCATTACTTGGGTTTTAGGTACTATGTATAACAATTTTGTACTTCTTTTTCAAGAAATGGAAGGGAAAGAATGAACTTATCATCATTAAAGCATCCAAGAAAATTCTCAATCGAAATTTTAGCTAGGAACCATCTACCAACAGACCCTACATCAACAAAAATGAAAATTTCAGTCTGTTTGTTGCCATATCAAGCAAAAACAAGTAGACTGATTCTTCCCAAATACTGAGGGTGTATAGAATGGTCTGACTTCCATATGTCATGTACAAAATTGGCTTTGGTTGGCCCAGGAAGGTACTACAGAGAGAGCTGTAGCAGATACCAATTGGTTCTGCCTGCACAGCACTAAGGCCTCTTTCTCATTCGCAAATCATTCTTCTTTCATTCTTACTCCACTACTTCAAAAGAGGCCCACTCTACTTGGAGCCCCAGGGGTATTATTCAGGCCTGGCCAATAAGATGACTCCAATTCTTTGACCAAAATGAGGGGTTCAGGCATGAGCATGTGACTCAAAACAGGCCAAATATTAATCTTTGGACTTTTGCTGGAACAACAGCAAAACGAGGGCTAATTTATCTGGGATTACCATAAGGATAATAATAAAAATAAAGCTTAAAAGCCAGGCACAGTGGTGTGTACCTGTAGTCCCAGCCTACTCGGGAGGCTGAGGTGCAAGGATCTCTTGAGGCTAGGAGTTTGGGGCTGTAGTACGCAATGATCATGCCTGTGAATAGCCACTGTACTCCAGCCTGGGCAACTTAGTGAGACATTGTCTTTAAAAAAAAAAAAAAAAGCAAAAAAGTCCGCTGCACAGGATTAAGGTCAAAGCTAACCTGGAGGTAAAGAGAGCTAAAAGTCAGAGACAAAGATTCCTGAGGACATCTGAATTGCTGGATCCTGCTAGGCCTAAAAATCTAAAAAGTGACTTCTAAAATTCCCAGTTACATGACCCAATATGTTATTGTTTTTGTTTAAACTTATCTGATTAGGGTTCTGACACTTGAAAATAAACTTTCTTAAATACAACAAAAATTATACAATTAAATTAAGTTTTAGTATGTGTTTGCTACCATCTCATGTGAAAAATTCTGGACAGAAATTTCACCAAATTTAAGTGGTCTTATTTGAAATACAGGCCTTGAGGCATGCTCAAAATTCACTTTGAGGGATTCTGGGAGGGAGAGGGCACTTTGAGAGAGGCAGTCATCTATAGAGAGAGTCAAAACCAAGCTATGATAGGCAATACAATTTTACTCCTTGAGAAAGGGAAAGTCCACATTATGAACAAAAGAAAAAACCAAGCTGGTTTCAAATATAAGCCCTAACTTTTGGTCACAAGGGCAGAAGCTCCAAACTGTAGACACTTTTTGTGGCTAAGCCACTGCTCAAGTGGGCAACTCAAAATAGCATCCACCAGATGAGCAGAGATTTATTTAACAATGTTTTAGATTTTCCCAAGCAACTCCAGGAAAGCCAGTAAAAAATAATGATTCTTGATATGCCTTAATAAACATTACTGTAAAAATAATGCAAATGAGGCTGGGCATGGTGGCTCATGCCTGTAATCCTAGCACTCTGGGAGGCCGAGGTGGGAAGACTGCTTGAGGTCAGGAATTCAAGACCAGCCTAAGCAAGACCAAGACCTCGTCTCTACTAAAAATACAAAAATTAGCCAGGCATCATGTCGCCCACCTGTAGTCCCAGCTACTTGGGAGGCTGAGGCAGGATAATCGCTTGAGCCCAGGAGTTTGAGGTTGCAGTGAGCTACGGTGATGCCACTGCACTCTAGCCGGGGTGACAGAGTGAGACCCTGTCTCAAAAAAAAGGCAGCTCTGAGGATCACACCAGTGAAGAAAAAAAAAAAAAAAAAAGGCAGCAAAGTAATCTAAGAGGTTCTCCATTAGATTGCTATTGTGCTATAGTGCTATAGACTATTAGTAAGCCATTAAGAAATTATTAAACTTTGCCCTATGGCAAATGAATTGTCAAAATTGAAGGGGGAAGAAAACGGGAACTGAAACAGAAAAAAGCCTTTTCAGAAGATGGATAACCTAAAATTGTGAACATTTTAGATTTCTTGTTTTATTTTGGGCTTAGGAAGGAAGATCTGATACAATGGCTTTGTTCATTATGATCAAGAATTCATGTCTTTGTCACTATCTATATAATGGCGTAACTCTGTCCTAATACATACAACTACACTGTTTCTTAGAGGCAAGACTGACGTGATCAGTGAAGCTTAACAAAGTCTGAAGTTTAACAGGCTGTTGAATTCAACTAAACACTCTACCAGAACTTGCTGAATTACATTTCTTCTACTGGTACTAAGACTTGTACAGGTGGGAGAAAGAAAAGGAAACTCAAAGAAAGAAGCAATGAACTTAATCCAAAGATCAGGTCATTAAACTGAAGGTATTTGGTGTAGTTAATAGACTGGAGGTGACCTAAGTTCTAGAACTACCTATGATTCTCACCTTTTGGCATTGTTGATACAATACTGCATTCACCATATTATAACTAAGCCTATTAATTTAAAAAACATAATAATTTCAGATCCCTATAGCACATTAGTAATGCAGATCCCATATCGTGAACATGTTTATCAACTAGCAGATACGCATTTACCTCTGGAGGAACGGAGACAAACAGAAACTCAAGTTATTCATGTTTGTAAAGGATACTAGCTTCAAGGACACAGGAATCATACTCTGGGCAAAATATCATCCTGCCTAGCTATTCCATATACTGGAGATAGTTATAACTCACTTTCTCCCTTTAGAGAGATAAAGAATCATTAGAGCTGTCTCAAACATTCACCATTTCAAACAGAAGACGAACAAGCTTCTCAGACTCTCCTCTGTATTTGGAAGTCAGAGTTGATGAAGAGACATTGAAGAATGTTGTCTTGCATTCTGTAGCTACTGCTTTAGCAAGGAGGGTCTTTCCCGTGCCAGGTGGACCAACCATCAACACGCCCTGTTGAGAGTATAATAGCATAAGCAGAGGATTTATCTGCTTTGTTCTAATTCACAAAAATTTCATTACTTAGTATCAAATTTCAACCAATTTATATAAATATTAAGACAAATAAAAGACAAAAATAAACAAAAGGATACTTTGTCACAAATTTACTGTCCATTACAAGAGGAAGATAACCACATTATTAAAAATTTGGAACTCAAAGATGAGAAAAAGTAATTCATAATACCAATACCCTAACGGAAGTACCATTAGCATCTGGATGTATTTCCTGCTAGTCCTTTTGCTCAGACCAATTAGGTGTTTTGTTTTGTTTTGTTTTAACACAGTTTACTCAAAGTATGTCTATAATTCTGTATCTTGTTTATCACTTAACATTTAAAGGATTTTTAAAATTAGTAATAAATGCAGTTACCCATTAACACATTTTCCAAATCCAAGAAAGTTTGTTTGACAGTCTCTTTTTAGATCAGCCCGTGATTTTACAAAGTACTCATCAGATGCAGATATTTCTCAATTATTTCTTAAGAACAATCCCCAAAATATAGGTTACAAGTTATGCAATGTGAAACATAAAATGGAATATTTTCACATTAACTGACTATGTCATATGTACAAATACAAGCTAATTCTAAATGGGGTAGATTCTAAATTCTAACTGCTGTGTATTCAACTTTCCAAAGATCACATCATACCTATTTCTTATTCTGGAAACTTTACAATAGCTTTTAGTCTAAACAAAATTCTGAATAGCACAACATGTATTTGTTAATTTTAAAATTTCCTTACTCTACTTTCTGTGTCCACTTTTCCTAACATAGATAAATATTGGGGCTTTATAGCAATGCACTGCCATTCACTTTGACAATGCCGTCATGGTAATAAACTTACTTTCCATGGTCTCCTAATGCCTTTAAAGAACTCAGGCATCCACATTGGTAACACCACGGCTTCCTTAAGCAACTTCTTAGCTTCTACTAAATCAGCAATATCATCCCTGAAAGAGAAGATATTTTATCAACAGCCCTTTAGATTATATATTTAACTCTATGCAGTCACTCTTGAGAACCACCGGAAACATACGATTTTACCCTGCTGACAGACTGCTAAGCTTCTCTCTGGGCACTAGTGAGCTAACACACTGTGATGAGGCCCACCATGTCAACCAGTAAAAGCACAATCTTGTTTTCAATTTTCGGCAGTAATGGTTTTCAGATTGGCTCATGAGAACATAGGTCTACACGTCCACTCTTAAGTGTTATCATGCCATCTCATTTTAAATTTCTGCTCTTATGAGGCTCACTCCATAATCTCCATGATTTAGAAACAAAGAGCCCATTGGGGAAAAAAAGACATAAAAACTAAAAAAGGACACAAAGCACAGACAGGTTGCAATATTGCTGCTTTGCCTCCAACTTTATTAAGAGGTAGACACCAAGGTTAAAGAGTAAAATAGAGATTGTTATGAAGTCGTCCACAACCACTGGAACACCTACTACTACTACTGCTACAAATGGCAATTTTCATTAAGAAAATTTATTTTCATTGTATAAATATCAAATACCCCCCAAAATTTGTAACATCACTCAAAACTACACCTAATAATCATTAAGGTTTTAACAGAAAATATATAACAATATACCTAACTTTGTGGGAAAGTGAGCTTTCACAATTCATTGTGACAGGTTACAGATCTTTGACTAGGTGTATAATAATATTAATAAAGTTGAGGACCACTGCTCTAATAGAAAATAAAAGCAACATTTATAGGATGCTATAGATAATAAACAACACATATACATAAAAATCATTGCCTTTTCACCATAAGAGGATGCCCCAAAAAGAAGATGAAATTTCTGTGATCTTATTCCCATTTTGTATATAAAATTTTTTTCATTAATTAAAATAATCTCAGACAAAAAAGGGTACACAGCCTGAACAAGGAAAAGTTTTTCATGATGTGTTATGCTCATGTGGTATACACTCTGGTCTGTCCCCAAGGACTGATCTTCAGTGTATGCACCCATTTGCTCCATTTTCTCTTCCAAAAAGTATCATTAGCACCCAAGTATTTTGTTGTGATATGACTTACCATCGAACATTGGGATTCTGGGAAATTATATCTCTTTCCAAAGCTTCTACTAGGTCCTTATCATATCCGGTACTATCAAATTTATTTGTCTCTGGTTCTGTAACTGCAGCAGGTGATTTGTTCTACATTGGGAGAAAAAAATAAGAACTTTTGATTGATTCAAAAATTGTATTTTGTTTCTTTGAGTAAGAAACAAAGATTGGGCTGGGCGTGGTGGCTCAAGCCTGTAATCCTAGCACTCTGAGAGGCCGAGGTGGGGGGACTGATTGAGCTCAGGAGTTCGAGACCAGCCTGAGCAAGAGTGAGACCCTGTCTCTAGTGAAAATATAAAAATTAGCCAGGCATCGTGGCGTGCGTCTGTAGTCCCAGCTACTCGGGAGGCTGAGGCAAGAGGATCACTTGAGCCCAGGAGTTTGAGGTTGCAGTGAGCTACAATGATGCCACTGCACTCTACCTGGGGTGACAGAGTGAGACTCTGTCTCAAAAAAAAAGAAACAAAAAAGAAAAAAAGATTGGACTCAAGTGATATTGTTTAAAAAGCTAATACACTAGTACAAGTAACAAGGATAAAATCAAAGTCTCTAAGTCACTCTTCTATATCAACATCAGTTTCATACTTAGTTTTTATTTTTACAGAAAAAAGTGTGACAAAAGTTATTAAAGAAAAATAACAAAAATGACTATGCAAATGAACTGGCTAGCATCAAAAAAATTAATACTGAGATTAACTGTGATCACTAGTTCAATATCAGGTATGTATGACATTTATCTGAATACTTTAGAGGAGATAAGATTAAAGACAGATGGCTTATTTAGCCAAGACTATATGGCTCAATCTTCAACTACCTATTAGTCCTCATCAATGCTCCTAACAACATCCCTTTCCATTATTCCCACCGCCCTCCAAAAGAGACATCTCAGTTCTTAGGTGAGATTCCCCTCATTCTCTGTGATGACAGTCACTAGGGCCATGGATCCCAAACTGTGAACCAAAATACCCAGGACATGATGGCAAACTCACAAGGCACTGCAGGATAGTTTAAATTTTTGAGGGAAATACAGCGACATCTGTTGAACACTGTGTGAAGTACCAACTCAAGGTAGTTCACAATTCCTACTGCTATATTCCTTTTAAATAATGGCATATTTTTGTGAAGCTGGGTTTTTGGAAGTTGCTGTGATAAAAGATATGGTGAGAAAATCAATGTGGAAGAGGAATGAAGGTGGAATGTCCATTCTGACTGCAAGGTTTGAGAAACTACAGTGTCCAGTAGGTGTTAAGCTGTCAGGACATAAACAAGTTGTTTGAACCTAACTTCTTCATAAATGGACGGGTATTCTTTTTGGCCTAGAAGTGCTATGTAAAAATTACTGAGATTGTTAATGGATTTTATGAGCCAAGAAAATTTATGAGGCTCTGCATTAGGATGATCATTTACTCCATCATGTACTAGGATTGTTACCCAATCCCCATAACATTTTTTTGCACATAACATGATAATTCCTTTGTCAACTGGTGCTGTCTAATGCCATTAACGTCTAAACTTAACCAATATTTGTGATATTCAAAGTCTTAGCATCTGTCTCACAATTTGCATATTCATCCTCCATACTAACAAAAGATTCGAGGAAGGTACTGTGTAACACTTAAAAGAGGAGGAGGTAATCTTTTCTTCCAAGGATTTATAAGGTTGTTACTCATTTACAGACATTTAACAAGTATCTATCCTGTGCTAGCAGTTATGGGAAACAGAAAGAAGACACTGTCCCTCACTATCAGGAACATATTATGTGAGCCAAAGAAGACACAAATAAAAGGCACTTTCTATTAATAGTTCTCTTCTTTTCTCCCATAGAACACAGTGCTGAGGGAATGTTTGCAGACAAAGCAAAACAAATTTAAGCTAGGACAAAAGAAGAAATAGTGTTATAATGGATCAGCCAAAGGAAGCTATGGAATTTCAAATGTTGACATATTTAATGGGATTTTATTTAATTTTTTGAACTAGCACAATTTCCTTTATGTATACATCTATTCAATAATTTTCTCTAAGTGAAAACACTAACTAGTAGGAGGTAGAAAAAATAGTAAAGGGGTTAAAAAGAACCCACACTCCTTTTCTGATGTTCAAAATAAACTTGCACAGATGGACCACCTAACCAAAAGATAAGTCCCTGGGTTTAAAACCAGGTGTTTTTCTGTTCTTTTGTTTTGTTTTGTTTTTTGAGATAGAGTCTCGCTATGTCACCCTGGCTAGAGTGCAGTGGCATCACGATATCTCATTGCGAACCCAAACTCCTGGGCTCAAGCAATCCTCCTGCCTCAGCCTCCTGAATAGCTAGGACTATAGGTGCACGCCACCACGCCTGGCTCATTTTTCTATTTTTTCGTACAGACAAGCTCTTGCTATGTTGCTCAGGCTGGTCTTGAACTCCCGGCCTCAAGCAATCCTCCTGCCTTGGTCTTCCGAAGTGTTAAGATTACAGGTGTAAGCCACTGCGACTGGCCTAAAAAACAGTTATTTTTAAAGCTGGCAAAATTATAAATACAAATCCACTCCTCACTTAAAACAGTAAATTAAAAATGACAGCCGGGCTTTCACTTCCAGGAAGATGGAGCAGACATACTTTCTACTATTCCTTCCACTAAGTAGAACTAAAACCCTTTGGCATTATATATAAAACAAATACAAGACTCTGAAAGATAATAGAGAAGGCAGCAGACCGGCTAAGGAACTCAGACAAGGTGTGAATTCCCTGGGTTTTCTTTTTCTTTCATATATCCAGACTTGGGGCTGAAGAAGCCAGCAACCTGGAAACACAAATATGGACAAATAAAGCCCCAACAGAAGCCTACTTTCTCTAGCCAAAGGACCAAGAAAGGGGCATCCTAGCAAGATAGAACCTTTTTCTTTTTTAAAAAATAATTTAAAGAGGTTTATTCTGAGTGTGTGACTGATGGCCCGGAGCACATGTTTTCAACAGGTTGTGAGAAAATGTGCCCCAAGACAGAACTTTTAGGCAATAATACACTAACTCTAGTCAAGCACCACAAAAGAGCTGTGGCCCCAACCCCACCCAGGGCAGCAAAGGCCAAGTAGGCAGCCTAGACTTTCCACCTTCTCGAGCCTGTAATGAGGCACCTCAAACCCCCCCCACCAGGCTGGTATCAGAGGCTAAGTAAGAACTTTCATTCCACCGAGCAGTTAACAAGAGCCCCTGTCCTGCCCCTCCCAGCACCCCCCACCTTGTCAGTGGAGACCACAGAGGGAACCTGGACTTCCACCCCCACCCAGCAGTACTGAGGGACTGGGGAGGTGTCAGAGGAGGACTAGTAGAGTCAAGATGAGGCCACCCCCACCATAGTGTCACTGGAGAGCATGTAGAGAACTGTCACCAAAGCTCAGCAGTAATGAGAAGACCCCTGCCCCTACTAAGGTGTCAACAGAGCCCAGCTGGGGAACCTGAGCTGCTACCTCCACCTGGCAATGGTGTCACTCCCACTTTCCCCGCCAGAGCAGTGTCAGAAAAAGCCAGCTTAGCAGTTTAACTAAGATCTAGAATCTCATAACATAATATGAAAATGTGCAGGTTTCAAATGAAAACCACTCATACCAAGTACCATGAAGATCTCAAACTAAATGAAAAAAGCTATAGCAGCTTTATTTATAATAGCCAAAACTGGAATCAACTCAGATGTCTTTCCATGGGTGAATAAACAAACTGCTACATCCATGTGAAGTAGTATTACTCAGCAACAAAAAGGAATGAGCTAGTGATATACACAACAATCTTTGGATGAATTTCCACAGAATTATGCTAAGTGAAAAAAGCTAATCCTAAAAAGTTAGAGTGTATGATTGAATTTATGTAACATTCTTGAAATGACATTATAGAAATGGAGAACAGATCAGTGGTTGCAAGAGGTTAAGGGAGGGTTTGGGAACAGAAGGGTAGTGAGTGTGCCTATAAAAGGTCAATAGGAGGGGAATCCTTGTGATGATGGAATGTTCTGTATCTTGACTGTATCAATGTCAATGTCATGGGTCTGATATTATACTGCAGTTTTGCAAGATTTTATCATTGGGGCGACTGGGTGAAGGGCACACAGGATCTTTCTGTATTCTTTCTTTCTTTCTTTTTTTTTTTGGAGACAGGGTCTCGCTCTGTTGCCCGGGAGAGTACAGTGGCATCATCATAGCTCACTGCAACCTCACGCTCCTGGGCTCAAGCGATCTTCCTGCCTCAGACTCCCAAGTAGCTGGGACTACAGGCACGTGCCACCATGCCCAGCTCATTATTCTATTTTTTGGTAGAGATGGGGTATCGCTATTGCTCAGGGCTGGTCTCGAACTCCTGACCTCAAGCAATCCTCCCGCCTCAGCCTGCAAGAGTGCTAGGATTACAGGCATGCGCCAACACGCCCGGTCCCTTTCTGTTTTATTTCTTACAACTGCATGTGAATATACATCTCAAAATTTAAAATTTAATTTAAAAAGACAGCTATAAAGTATATGTGTCGAGAAGATTCCAATTATACAACTGTTATTAATATAATTTGGGGGATCAAAATTTTATTATATATACTAAGAATCTGACTTCTCATGAAATATAGCAACTCTACCACTATATTTAAAACATCATTTTCCTGGATAGCATCCAAAAGTTGAAAATAAGCTTGTCTTTTACCTCTGTTTCTCTACTCTCTAATTCATCATGTTTCAAACTACTGACTAAAAAATAAATATCTAGAGCCACTATGGGCCAGGTATCATGCTAGATACTGGGGATACAATAATAAGCAAGGCAGAGTGATGCCTGTCCTCACAGGCATGGCATTATATCCTAATCAGGCTGCAACTTTCTACTTCATGAAATCCAGACTCACATTCTACCTTTCCCTGAAGATCTGTCACAATCTAGCCAAGTCCCTACCAATCCACCCTTCTCTTTCTCCCCATCCACCCCCACTACTCCAATATACACCTACACTCTAATTAGAACACAATTTTTCATTCCCACTTCTGTGTTCATATTTCCTTTTCTCTAGTCACATGTACTATTTAGAAGAATAAACTAATTCAACGTAGAAAGATTGTGAGAATGTATTGATTTTTGAAAAGAACAGGCTATTTTACGATTACATTTATGGCAAAAAAATCATGCATATAGAAGATTTAGAAGCACATATATACCATGGGATTAATTCTGGGAGGTAAAAATGTAAGTTCAAGTTTTCTTTCACTTATTCTATTTCCTGATTTTATGAAGTTAACATGCATCAATAATAAAAGATTTTAAATAGGAAAATAATCTATTTACTTTTTATGACTTAATTGCTTTATTTCTTCCATAAAGCTTTCTAACTACTCCATGCCCTTCTCAGGATTCCTACTGCTCTTTTTAGTCATTACCATTGTTTAGCATTTAATTGTCCTATAACTGCTTAAAATATACTAGTCTGGTCTCCCCAAATGTAATTTTCTCAACAGTAGGATGGACACAAATTTTCAACAAACACTGACTTGGGAAGAAAACCTATTCTATATATTAGTTCTTTGGCTGTTATATGCCCCTTGCTTGAAGTTCTGAGGAGTTTAGCATGAACAAAGCAATGTCGGAGTGACGTCAGCAAGGTGGCCGACCAGAAGCCCCGGGTGCTCGTGCCCCAGCAAGGACAGCCAGAACGACGAATGAACAACCACATTCAGTGAAAATAACTAAGAGAGCAGCAGAGTACATAAAAGGAGTAACAGAAACCCAGGTCAGTACAGAGACTCAGGATAGACACAGAGAACCAACAAAAGGAAACACTGGTCCTCCACCACCCCATCTCCCAGCTGGGATCAGCTGGGAACCAGAAGGAACTTCTCCCTCTGGTGAAAGGGAAGCAAGAGGATCCCAGCAGCCCCCACCCACACCTTGGACACCCACAGGTGCACCACTGGGGTCCCCTGCAGTCCACATAGCTGTGCTCCCCCGAGAAGGAGCTGACACCGTCTTGCGCCCTGTGGCCTGCGTGGCTTCTGTGCCACACCATCCTGAACAAGAACTATTGCTGGAGCATGTCTTGCTATGGGACGAGTAGCCACAGCACCCTTTCATCCTTGAGCCTAAGGTGCTCCTGAACCACCCCAGCCTTGTGGCCCAACATCCCCAAGCTGAGCTGCGAGTAGTGTAACACGCTTCCCCATGGGGCCAATCCACCTCCTCCTCCCCTGCTCCCGCTGCTGAAGATGGAGCTGCGCACCTCCTCCTGGGGAAATGGTATTTTAGCATAACCACTCCATT
This sequence comes from Daubentonia madagascariensis, assembly GCA_023783475.1. Classification (NCBI taxonomy): domain Eukaryota; kingdom Metazoa; phylum Chordata; class Mammalia; order Primates; family Daubentoniidae; genus Daubentonia; species Daubentonia madagascariensis. Next base: position 17,569,148 of record JAKFHU010001815.1, on the reverse strand, counting down.
CAGCCCTCCCAGTCGCTGTCGCGCCCTACCCCATAAGACTTGAAGTAAAGCTGCACACTGCCTCCTGAGGAAATGGTGCTCTGGTGGAGCTGCTTCATATGCCCTCCCCGTCACTGCCTCGCCCCGTCCTATGCCAGAGCTGAAGCAATGCCAGGCATCCTGGGGAAATGGTGCCTGTGCACCTTTGGCAAATGGCCAGAGCATCATGCCCCTCTGTTCCTGTGCTAAAGTGGTACCCTGCCTCCTGAGAGCAATCACACCTCCCCAGATTCTAAGTTTAGCACACCCTGCATCTCAGAAAACAGTGCCTTGGCCACCGAGAGTAGTCATACACCCCAGTTCCTAAGCTGAAGTAGTGCCCTACATCCCAGGGAAATGGTGCCCGGGACACCCAGAACAGTCAGGTCCCCACCTAGGCCTAAGCTGAAGTGGTATATTGTCCTGGCTGAGCTGAGCAGCTGCACATCCCAAGGCTGAGCTGAGACACCCAGCCTTACAGGCCAAAAACTCTAGTACCTTGTTTCCCTGGAGCTAGAATAGCCCCCTAGAGTCTGAACTGCTGAGATACCCCTCTCCCCAGGGAGTAGAGTCATCACTGTGCTGCTCCCTGCCCCCAGGGCCCAAATAACAGCTGTACTCTACCATTCTGGGGTATTTGCAGCCACTGCACCTGGCCTCAAAGTCTGGAATACTGCCAAGCCCCATTACCTCAGGGTTTAGACTCACAATGACATGGTGCCTCATCCCCTGGGACCCAAGTTGTCAGTGAGCCCTACTGGTTCAGGTTTCTGAATTGCAGCCATACCCTGATCTCTGTGCCCAAACCTCCAGATACCCCTTCTTCCCAGGAGTCAGGCCAGTGCTGGGCCCTGACCCCCAGGAGTAGAATCACACCTACAACCCAGCCCCCCGACCCCTGGCCCAAGCTGCTAGAGGATGGTTCAGAGTCACAGACATTGGCTCTGTGGGTAACCTAAATCCAACTCTGCCACAGAGCGTGAACCTGCATACCATGACCCAGGTGCCACAATAGGTTCATGAGACCCTGAGCCTAAGACCCTGGTCCCACAGCCACTCCAAGCACCTGTACCTGGAACCCAGCACCATTGCAGCTGCTTGTAGGCTGTGTCAGACCTGACACCAAGAAGGATCCCCTTGGCTAAGCCTCTTCACTGTGGGGAAAAAAATAAGAGGATCCCAAAAGCCCTTGCCACCAAGGACATTAACAACCAATGTAGAGCCAGCTATCTAAGAAGTGTGACTGTCTTAAGACCATGATGTTGTGAGGAAACCCAAGCTACATGGAGAGAAAAAGAGGCTAATAGAGAAGTACTGAGCCACCAGACATGACAGTGAAGCTTTCTTGGATTTTCTGGTTCAGTCCAGCCACCAGCTCAATGAAGCCAAGGAAAGACCCAGCAAATGTCACAGGGAACAGAACCATCGAATGAGTCAAACCAAATTCTTTATCCACTGAATCGTGAGAAAATAAATGGTGGTTGTTTTTGACCACCAAATTTTGAGTAGTGTGCTATGTAACAATAGATAACATAAATTTAGTAGAGTTGGATACGATTTGGAAAATTATACTATATTTTGGTGGGATAAGCAGAAACATTCCTATAGTTCTACTTTGAGTCCAAATGGCTTATCTTGTGTATGTGAGATAATAAATCTACAGTTCAACAGTTAAAAAAAGAAAACAAAAAACAACCAATGTAGGCCTGGCACAGTGGCTCAGGCCTGTAATCCTAGCACTCTGGGAGGCCGAGGCAGGAGGATCACCTGAGGTCAGGAGTTTGGGACCAGCCTGAGCAAGAACAAGACCCTGTCTCTACTAAAAATAGAAAAAATTAGCTAGGCATGGTGGCATGCGCCTATAGTCCCAGTTACTCAGGAGCTGAGGCAGGAGGATCACTTGAGCCCAGGCACTGGAGGTTGCAGTGAGCTACGATGATGCCACTGCACTCCAGCCTGGGCGACAGAGCAAGACCTGTCTTCAAAAGAAACCAGAAAAACAAAAAACCAACAAACAAACAAATAAAAACAACCAACGTAGCTGCTGCCCCTGCTGCCACAAACTTCTACAGCCTAGACCAGTGAGGTACCTATAGTTATTGCTGATGTTGAAAGCACCTGAAGCTGCATGGAGACCATGCTACTGTACCCACCAGGAAACAGAGTGAACACACCCTTCCCAACTAGCACACTAAGACCCAACTACAGGTGAAAGTCTTTCTCTATGAAAGCTATTCTAGAAAAGTGGCTCTAGAGGCAACTGCTCCACTAGATGCACAGACATCAATGCAGGGACACAAGAAACATGAAAAAGCAAGGAAATATGACACAATCAAAGGAATATGATAACTCTCTAGTAACAGACCCCAATGAAAAGGCAATCAACAAACTGCCAGAAAAGAAATTAAAAATAATAATCTTAAGGAAACTCAACAAGACACTTGAATATAAAGATAGACAATTCAACGAAATAAGGAAAACAATTCACGATATGAATGAGAAATTCAATAAAGAGATGGATATCATTTAAAAAACAAATCCTGCAGCTGAAGAATTCAATGAATAAAATAAACAGAATAGAAAGCTTCAACATCAGAACTGATGAAGCAGAAGAAAGAATTTCTAAACTTGGAGATGGGCTGTTTGAAAATACCCAGTCAGAGAAAAAGAAAGAAAGAAGAATGAGAAGAGTGAAGAAAGCCTACAAGACTTACGAGACACCATTAAAGCAAACAAATGGTCATATTATGGGAATTCCAGAAGGAAAAATAAATGGGAAAAGGTATAGAAAACCTATTTAATGAAATAATAGCTGAAAACTTCCCAAGTCTGGGGAGAAATATGGACAAGCAGATCCAGAAAGCTCAAAAGCCCCAAAAAGATTCAATCCAAGAATGTCCTCCCCAAAGCACATTATAGTCAAATCTTCAAAAGTCAAAGAGAATTCTAAAAACAGCAAGAGAAAAGTGTCAAGTCACAAAAAAGGGAATCCCTATTAGACTAACAGCAGATTTCTTAGCAGAAACCCTACAGGCCAGGAGAGAATGGGATGATATATTCAAGGTCCTAATTGGAAAAAATTGTCAGTCAAGAATACTATACCCAGCACATCTATCCATCAGAAATGAGGGAGAAATAAAGTCTTTTCCAGACAAGCAAAAACTGAGGGAGTTAATTACCACTAGACCAGCCTTACAAGGAATGCTCACTAAAGTCATACATCTGGAAGAGAAAAGATGATAATCACCACCAGGAAATATGCAAAAGTATAAAACACACCAGTAGAGCAGAGACACAAAGGAGAAAGAGAAAAGAATCAAATCTTATCACTACAGAAAATCACCAAACAGTAATAATAAACAATGAGAGAAAAAAAAGAACAAAAGATATACCAAACAACCAGAAAAAAATTAACAAAATGACAGAAGTTAAGTCCTATATATCAATAATAACCTTGAATGTAAATGGATTAAATTCCCATTTAAAAGATGGCTGAATGGATTAAAAATAAAACCTGACTAAACTATATGCTGCCTATAAGAAACTCACTTCACCCATAAAGACACAGGTGGAAAGAAAGTGAAAGGATAGAAAAAGATATTCCACAGAAACAGAAACCAAAAATGAGCAGAAGCTGCTACACTTGTATCAGATAAAACAGACTTTAAGTCAAAAACTATAAAAAGGCCAAAGAAGGTCATTATACAATGATAAAGGGATCAGTTCAGCAAGAGGATATAACAGTTGTAAATATCTATGCATGCAACACTAGAGCACCTACAAATATAAAGCAAATAATATTAGATCTAAAAGGAATGGTAGAATCCAATACAATAATAGTTCAGGACTTCAACACCCCACTCTCAGCATTAGACACATCATCAAGACAAAATATCAACAAAGAAACATTGGATTTACACTACACTTTAGACAAAATGGACCTAACAGATATTTACAGAACATTTCATCTAACAGCTGCAGGATATATATTCTCTTCATTAGCATATAGAACATTCTCCAAGATAGACCATATGTTAGGCCACAGTCACAACAAATTTAAAAGAATTGAAATCATATCAAGTATATTTTCTGACCATAATAGAATAAAACTAGAAATCAATTACAAGAGGAACTTTCAAAACTGTACAAACACATGGAAAATAAACAACATGCTCCTAAACAACCAATGGATCAATAAAGAAATTAAGAAGGAAATTTAAAAATTTCTTGAAACAAATGAAAATAGAAACACAACATACTAAAACCTATGGACTATGGTAAAAGCAGTATTAAGAGGGAAGTTTATAGCAAATCATCTGTGCCAAAAAGTAGAACGATTTCAAACAAACAATCTAACAATGCATCTCAAAGAACTAGAAAAGCAAGAACAAACCAAACTCAAAATTAGAAGGAAAAAAATAATAACCCAAAATTAGTAGAAAGAAAAAACAGAATAACATTAGAGCAGAAAAAAAAAAAGAAATTGAGACTCACTAAATACAGAAAACCAACAAAAAACAAAAGTTGGTTTTTTTGAAAAGATAAACTAAATCAACAAACCATTAGCTAGAATAACCTAAAACAAAAAGACCCAAATAATAACATCATAAAAGGAGACTTTATAACTGATAACCACAGAAATGCAAAGGATCATTAGAGACTATTACAAATGACCACGCATTGATAAATTGGAAAACCTTATGGAAATGGATAAATTCCTGGACACATACAATTTACCAAGATTGAACCAAGAAGAAATAGAAAACCTGGACCTACCTAATTATGAGTAATGAAATTGAATCAAATTAAAGTCTCCTATCAAAGATAAGACCAGGACCTGATGGCTTCAATGCTGAATTCTACTGAATATTTAAGGAACTAATACAAATTCTTCTCCAACTTTCAGAAAACTGAAGTGGAGGGAATTCTCCCAAACTCATTCTTTGAGGCCAGCATTACACCCTGATAACAGACAACGACACAATAAAAAAAGAAAACTACAGGCTAATACCCCGATGAACAAAGATGCAAAAATCAACAAAGTACTAGCAAACCAAATCCAGCAGCACATCCAAAAGATCATTCACCATAACCAAGGAGGATTTATTCCAGGGATGGAAGGATGGTTCAGTATATGCAAATCAATAAACATGATACGTCACATCAACAGAATGAAGGACAAAAACCATATATATGATCATTTCAACAGATACAGGAAAAACATTTGATAAAATTCAATATCCTTTCATGACAAAAAAATCTCAACAAACTGGGTATAGAAGGAACGTACCTCAAAACAGTGAAGGCCATATACGACAAACCCACAGCTAACATCATACTGAATGGGGCAAAGCTGAAAGCTTTTCCTCGAAGAACTGGAACAAAATAAGGATGTCCATAAAGATGCCCACTCTCACCACTTTTATTCAACACAGTACTGTAAGTCCTAGCCAGAGCAATTAGGCAAGAATAAGAAATAAAGAGCATCCAAATTGGAAAAGAGGAAGTCAAACTGTCCCTGTTTGTAGACAACATAATCTTATATATAGAAAACTCTAAAAGCTCCACCAAAAACTCTTAGAACTGATCAATAAATTCAGTAAAGTTGCAGGACACAAAATCAACATACAAAAATCGGTAGTGTTTCTATACACCAACAATGAACTGGCAGAAAATCAAAAAAGCAATCCTATCTATAATAGCTACAAAAATAAATAAATAAAATACCTAGGAATACATTTAACCAGAGGTGAAAGATCTCTACAAGAAAAATTATAAAATACTATTGAAAGAAACCAAAGAAGACACCAAAAAATGGAAAGACATCTTATGTTCATGGATTAGAAGAATGAATATTGTGAAAATCACCATTCTACCAAAAGCCATTTGCAGATTCTATGCAATCCCTATCAAATACCAATGACATTTTTATAGAAATAGAAAAAAAATCCTAAAATTCATATGGAACCACAAAATACCCCATATAGCCAAAGCAATCCTGAGCAAAAAGAACAAAGCTGGAGGTATCGCACTACCTGACTTCAAAATGTATTACAAAGCTATAGTAACCAAAACAGCATGGTACTAGCATAAAAACAGACAGACCAATGGAACAGAATAGAGAGTTCAGAAACAAATCCACATATTTACAGCCAATTGATTTTCTACAAAGGCGCCAAGAACATTCATTGGGGAAAAGACAGTATCTCCAATAAATAGTGCTGGGAAAAGTGGATATTCATATGCAGAAAAATGACCCTAGACCCCTACCTCTCACCATATATAAAAATCAACTCAAAATAAATTAAAGACTTAGATGTAACACCCAAAACTATGAAACTACTAGAAGAAAACACAGAAATACTTTAGGACACTGATCTAGGCAAAAATTTTATGAAGAAGACCTCAAAAACATAGGCAATAAAAGCAAAAATAGGCAAATAGGATTATATCAAACCAAAATGCTTCTGCACAGTAAAGGAAATGACCAAAAGTTGTAAAGAGGCAACCTGCAGAACTGGAGAAAACATCTGCAAATTATTCATCCAACAAGAGAGTAATATCCAGAATATAGAAGGAACTCAAACAATTCAACAGCAAAAAAAAACCCCAAAAAACATCCAATTAAAAAATGGGCAAATAAATTGAACAGACATCTCTCAAAAGGAAGACATACAAATGGTCAACAGGGATATGAAAAAACACTCAACATCACTAATCATCAGGGAAATGCAAACCAAAACCACAATGAGATATCATCTCACCCCAATTAGAATGGCTATTATCAAAAAGACAAAAAATAACAAATGCTGGCAAGGATTTGGAGAAAAGAGAACTTTTATGCACTGTTGGTGGGAATGTAAATTAATATAGCCATTATGGAAAACAGTATGGAGGTTCCTTAAAAAATTAAAAACAGATCTACCACCTGATCCAGCAATCCCACTACTGGGTATATCCAAAGGAAAGGAAATTAGTGTGTCAGAGAGATTATCTGCACTCCTATGTTCATTGCAGCACTACTCACATTAGCCAAGATATGTAATCAACCTAAGTGCCCATCAACAGACTTATGGATTAAAAAAATGTGGCATATATACACAATGGAATACTATTTAGCTGTTAAAAAGAACAAAATTCTGTCATTCATGGCAACATGGATAAGCTTGGAGGATGTTAAGTGAAATAAGCAAGGCACAGAAAGATAAATAATGCTTGTTCTCACTCATATGTGGAACCTAAAAAAATTGATTTCATAGACGTAGAGAGTAGAATAATGGTTAATAGAGGCTGGGACGGGCTGGGAAAAGAGGAGTATAGTCAGAGGTTGGTTAACGGATACAAAAGTACAGCTAGATAGGAGGAATCAATTCTAGTGTTCTTTAGTACTGTAGGGTGACTATAATTAACAACAATTTGTTGTATATTTTCATATAGTTAAAAGAACAGCTTTTGAATGTTCCCAACACAAAGAAATGATAAATGTTTGAGGTGATGGACACGATAATCACCCTGATTTGATCACTATCATTATACACATGTGTACTGAATTATCACACTGTACCCCATAAATATGTATGATTATGTGTCAATTAAAAATAATAAATACAAAATAAAAAAAACAAAGCAATGTTTACACTGAGCTTCTATAATTAATATAGAAGCAATAACGGCATTAGAAAATCATGATTTTGTAATCAGGGTAGGAATAATTGATTCAGACAAGAATCACTGGATGCCAAAACTAGTAGATGAAATATTGATGAGAAACAGGATATTTACATAGTCTCAAAGTATCTCCCCACAAATTATTACAAAAGGAGAAACAGTAATTTATAGTGGAAAAGACCAGGCAGACAGACACCATCTTAACCAAGTGATCCAATTTATCACCAGAAATAGAACAAATAGACATTCTGTGCCTTCTTACACGATACACTGAAAAGATAAAACACCACACTAGTGGTATTCCTGCCAAAAATGCATAATCTTAATCTAGTCGTGAGGAACCATCAGACAAATCCACACTGAGGGACATTCTACAAAATAATTGACCTGTACTCTTTAAAAATGCCAGGCCAAAAAAGGCAAAAGCCACAACTAGGGTTTTATCATAGCTAATTGATGACTAAAACTTATTGAAAGTTGTATAGTCTTCATTTTTAAGGTTAATAAATAACTTTTTCATTTATGAAAACCAGTAACATTTACCTTTTCCTCTCTTCCTTTATTCTGTTCTTTCTTTTCACGACAACGAACAGCTTTCCCTCTGTCATTGTGAAGATTCTGTGCAGATGAACGGTGAACTCTGACAGCTGTACTTGGACGGTTACCATGTGGTTTAGGGTCACTGTACTGAGAAGACTGGCGTTTTCTAGGTCCTGGTGAGGGTCTAATCAAATAAAACATCATTAAAATCATAATCAACTCCTAAAGTTGGTCCAGATATGGACGAACACACACAGTGTGTAAGTTGGAGTCTATGAACTAAAGAAGCCAAGGCAACAATTGAACACAAGACAGGACTGAATAAACTACAGGATGCTGAAGCCTAAGATCTAAAATTTAAATTTAACATAGCTGTTGGTGGTGATTTAATGAGAGGAATGCAGTATAGTTCTATTACAGAAATACTGGAGGGGAAGTATTGGTCACTTCTACTTAGAAAGGAAACTGTTGTTGTATATCAAAGTTGAATGAAAAAGTAGTCTGATTGTTGGAAGTTGAAAAAAGCAATTTCACAGAAGAGAGTTTTATCAAAACAACCAGAATACAGTACAAGTGGTGTTCAATTCACATTTATTCACTGGTATATACACAATTTGGCACCATTTTATTTATTAATAGTATATATAGGTTGAGTATCCCTTATCCAAAATTGGAAACCAGAAGTGTTTTAGATTTGGGATTTTTTCGGATCTTGGAATATTTGCATATACACACCAGTTGAGCATCCCTAATCTGAAACGCTCCAATGAACACTCCTTTGAGTGTGACCTTTGAGTGTCATGTTGGCACTCAAAAATTTCAGCTTTTGGAGCATTTTGGATTTTTGGATTAGGGATGCTCAACCTGTATCATAATTCTTGTGTTTTAATAAAATGTAATAATTTTCCCATTTAAAAAAACTGATACAAACACTAGCTATGGATAGCTACAAGAACTCATGTAAGGTGCTTTATGTTTACATACATCACCCTCATTTCATCTTTATTTCTGTGGCAGAATTCAGACCTCTCAAACATTTATTAGGATCCTACTATGCTCCTAGATTTGGTTGGGGTCATTTAAGAGGAGGGAGAAAAAAGAAGGATAAACCACAGTACAGTTAAACAGAAAGAAGAAAAGAAGATATGTAAAACTAGGCAAGTATACTAGAAGGTGTGAAATAGACCTAGTGCTACGGCAATGGGAATGGCCTCATGAAGACAAAATAAACTAGAGCTGGAAACACAGGAGTTGAAATAAATAAGAGGGCGCAATTGTAGACAAGAAAATCAATGAAGAAAAGCAAAGAAATAAAAATGAGCTTAATCTATGTAGAGGATTATAAAGACACTAGCCTAACAGAATGGTGAACTAAATTAAGGGATGACACTGAACAGAAAAGGTTCAGTAAGTACCAGATTTCACTGCTAGTTCAAGAGGCTTGGCCTTTAGCTAACTGCCAACAAGGATCACTGAAAACATTTTGGAAAGATTAGTCTAACACTGAACAAGATATACTGATAAAGAAAACACAGCAAGCAGGGAGATGTTTGTAGTTTACAAATGTTATTGAGACATAAGATGAGGGCCTAGCTTAAGGCAGTAACAGTGAGAAGAATATGAAAGACACACTATTAAAAAAGACACTCCAGCTAGGTGTGGTGGCTCACACCTGTAATCCCAGCACTTTGGGAGGCCAAGGCAGGAGGATTGCTTGAGACCAGGAGTTCAAGAACAACCTGGGCAACATAGCATGACCCTATCTCTACAAAAAATTTAAAAGGTAGCACACACCTGTAGTCCTAGCCACTCAGAAGGCTGAATTAGGAGGATCACTTGAGCCCAGGAGTTTGAGGCTGTAGTATATGAGCACGCCATTGCACTCTAGCCTGGGCAACAGAGCAAGACCCTGTCTCTTAAAAAAAAAAAAAAAAAGACACTCTTACAAATGGAAAGTTGAGAATGAGAATTTGGAAGTGGAAGGATGACAAAGCCAAACCAATGTGTACATGAAGCAATGATGGGAGTTCAGCTCTTGTTTTTTGTGCACAGCTACAGAAGACAATACTGGATCAGATGAATCTGCTCTTTAAATGGGACTAAAATTTAGGTGATGACAAGGTTAGCATCACCAACACAAGTGAAGAAAGAATGACTCTCTTAAGCATGAGCACAAATGAAGAGCAACAGAAAAACAGAAAGTCTTGAAAGATATCCAGTTAAGGGAGCGAGTAAAATAAATTATAGGAAGATACAGAAAGATACAGCAAATAAAGTCAAAGAGGAGAACTTAACAGTAATCCAGGACATTCAAAATCAGGGACAGAAAAAGATACTGAAGAAAGCAAGAAGCAACAAGAAGGAACACTATTTAGGGCTTAACTTCCACTAGCCTTAAGAAAGAATTCTCCTACCTCTGTTTGTCAGACTGAGGAGACCAAATACTTCACTAAATTCAGTATCAGTTGATTTTTTACTGGGCACATCTCTTCACTGGAAAGATCTTACCAATAACTGAGAGAGGAGTTATAGGGCTGTTATAGACTGAATGTTTGTGCCCCCACCCAATTTATATGTTAAAGTGCCAACCCCCAATGTGACTATTTGGAGTAAGGAAGTAATTAAGGTTAAATGAGTACATAAAGGTGAGACCCTGATCTGATAGGATTAGTGTCCTTACAAAAGACACCAGAGAGCTCACTCACTCACTCTCTCTGCCACATGAGGATACAGAGAGAAGGCAGCTGTCTGCTTAGGAAAAAAGCCCACACCTGGAACCAAGCTGGCCACACCTTGATCTTGGACTTCCCAGCCTCCAGAACTGTGAGAAACAAAGTTCTGTCATTTAAGCCACTCAGTCTATGATATTTTGTTATGGTAACCCAAGCACACTAATATAAGGACCAAGTGATGATTCTCCAGGAGGAAAAAAAGAGAAAGTAAGTAGAAGTAAAACATATTAACAGGCAAGAAAAAAACAAAAAACAAAAATACAAATTGACTCATCTATTATTAGTTCTACTTCTGAAATTAAGAAAAAAATCATAAGTGTGGAAAAATAATCATAAATATGGAAAAAATATTCACTGCAATTTTATTAATAATAATGAAAAAAGGGAAAACAACCAATAAGAGCATGGTTAACTATGTAGGTTAAGTACCACTCAGAAGAGTAACAAATAACTCTTAAAAAGCTGCAGAGAAGGCCAGCTGCAGTGGCTCATGTCTGTAATCCCAGCACTTTGGGAGGCCGAGGCAGGAAGATTGCTTGAGCCCAGGAGTTCAAGACTAGCCTGAGCAACATAGCAAGACCCCACCTCTACAAAAAAAAGAAAAATTAGCTGGGCATGGTGGCATGCACATGTAGTCCCAGCTACTCGGGAGGCTGAGGTGGGAGGATCACTTGAGCTGAGGAGTTTGAGGCTGTAGTGAGCTATGATGATGCCACCGCCCAAGCAATAGAGTGAGAACCTATCTCAAAAAAATAAAAAAAAAATAATTTTTTAAAAGCTGCAGAGAAAAAGGTTTGACATGGCTTATAAATAATCATCAATGCTTACAATACAAAGAGCAAATTACTTGACCTAACTAAGCTTAAGTTTCCTTGTCAGAAACTGGGACTAAAAAAATTAGTACCTACCTTCTAAGGTTATTTTGACAATTAAATAATATATGTAAAAGCAATTAACACAGTACCTGGCATGTAGTAACTATGGAATGACTCTTGCTTATTATTTTTCTTTAAAAAGCATACAATGTTGTGAATTATGGATATAGCACAACTACTACTATGAAAATGAAAAATGTACAGAAGACCAGAAGGAAATAAACTAGAATGACTGTGTGATTTCTCTCCTACTTCTATGAATTTTTCTATTTTTAAATGAGCCTACTGTGCTTTTATTAGTGAACTATTAAACATAACAGAAAATATAATTTATATGAAAGTACTTATGAGCAAGGGAAAAATTCAGTAAACATTCAAAAGATATCAGGAATTAATAACAGAACATTAGTACAATGCTTTTATCTGCAGCTGAAGAAAATTAAAGTGGCTAAGAATCAATACCCATTAACTGACCTTAAATGTCAGGAATATTTTGGTATGGGTCTCTCACAGGGTGACCTATGAACCACCTGTATCAAAATCACCTGCAGATTGCTGAGTTCCACCTGGTATCTACTATATCAGACTGTCTGGAAGTGATGCCCCTAGTTCCACATTTTTAATTAGTGTCCATATTAGACTGTTCTGTATGCTAGTTTGAGAAGGACTACTATGGCAGAAGAGTGCCAGCTTTGTAATGATTATTATAAAATGCAATGTATCTGGGTTCAAATCCTAGCTCCACTGGTTTTTAGCTTGGTGATATTGGGAAAAAGTTACCCAATCTCACTACACCTCAGCCATCTTATCTGAAATACAGGGAAAATAAGACTTATTTGGAAGGCTTATTGTAAGCAATAAATGAAATAACACTTGTAGCCTAAAACAGTTCAGAACACTGTGGGTGCTCAATATCCAGCAGCTATGATTACAAAATACAACCAAAAATTAAGAGTCACAATGATAAAATGTTAAAACTGAAAACATCTGAGCAACATCCTAATGCAAACTGGAAGTCATGGTGTTTTCTAGAAAGCATGATACACTCAATATTTAAATTTACAATGCAAAATAGGGAATCTATTATGTCAGTGAAATAGCTAACTAACATCCACCTACACACTTGTCAGTTAAAAAATATGCAGTGAAACTAAGTATGATTGGCTATTTACAGCATTTCAGTAAATATCAGTTTCACTAATTGTTCATTTGCTGGCACTTGGTAGTAGGAAGCCAGGGAAAAAAACGCCGGAGAAAACTCTAAAATTCAGAACATTTTATCTTTTATTTTTCTGTGAATTACAAACTCCATTTCTTTCAATTTTAGCAGCAGTATAGCTTGATGAAAAATAGTATTCTGTGATAGCCTGTTTGAGAACCACTGTTGGTCTAACTCCCTCACTTACATAAAAAAAATCTGAGGCCTAAAAAGGTTGTATTATTTTCTCAAAACTACAGATAGTGGCAAAGATAGAAACAGATTCCTAGCTCCATTCTCCTTCCACAAGATAATACTGTCTCTACTACATTGAATTCGTTCATGAAAGCATAATTTTGGATTATTTCCACCTAAATTCTATTTATTGAAATAGGTCATAGAGTCACATGATACAAAATTCAAGAGTTATAAGACAATATTCAGGAAGAAACTCCCTCCCATTCCTGTCTCTCAGCCACCCAGTCCTCCTCCCTAGATATAATCAATGCTGTAAGCTTCTTGGGCTAATTGGTTTCTTAAAAGGCCTCCACTTACCTTCGTTCAACAGGTACAGGCATGGACCAGACTTCTCCCTCAGAAGCTGGAAGTTCATGCTGTGCAGCTTTCAAGGGAGTGCTGTCTAGTTTAAAGCTCTCTAGTGTTTTCATGATATCCTTAACATGTTTAGCTTCCACATTTATTTCCTGCCAAACCTGGTTTCAAAGAAGAATATGGCTCTTTAAATTTCCATAACTAATAAATCACTCACAAGATTAAACTAGAGCCAATTATTAGAGATTTTAGAAACCTCCATTTTAATATAAGATATCCAGTAAACAACATCAAGATATTCTGTCAAAATTTTAATGATGATTCATTAACTTTTTGTTTTCAATTGCAAAATTAATTCTGATAAAATAAATTAAATATCCTAACTAAACCATGTTACTGTTCTTATTTAAATTACATAACAAATTGAAAAGTTAGCTGTAACTTTAAAGTTTGACAAAAATAAAACTTTTACAAGTTGTACTTTGATGGTTTTTATGCTATTTAATTAGCTTTAAAAATGCCAATCAGTTCCAATTACCCTGATTTAACCATTACACATTATATACAGGTATCAAAATATCACATGTACCCCAAAATATATACAACTATTATATATCAGTAATAAATAATTTCTTAAAAATAAAAAAATGGTGATCAGAATTTACTAATTTTATAACTCACTAAAGGATCACAACTCACAGTTTGAAAAACATGGCTTCAAAGGATAAATGTCTCAGTTCACATACAACCAAGATATTTTTTAAAAAGCAGTCTTGACTTAATTTTAAAACTATATATAGTTTTTGAGTCAATTGTATTATAATATTGGGTCTTAACTCAGTTTAAAAACTATATATGGTGATGGCTGCACAACATTACAAATATATGAAATACCACTGAAATGTATACTTAAAAATGGTTAAGACAGTAAATGTTATGTGTATTTTACCACAATAAGAAAATTGGTAAAAAACTATATATATGTAATAATGAAACGAAGCTTAAGTTGATAATGTTTTGTTTTACAACTTAAATGTTTAGTTTTAAATGTTTTTACACAAAAGCTTAGACATCTTAAGTAAAAGTCTCTGGCCTAACAACAAAAGGTATAAAAAGTCTTTCAGTGAAAACTTAGATTCCTTATGACATAAAATATTTTCCCTTTCTGGTAATGTATATAAAGGAGCAGATTTAGAGGAAGAAGTTAAGGTCAAAGAGGATGTTTCTCTCAAATAAATTAAGGACAAATATGGAACAATATTAAAAAAGCAGTTCAGTAGAATCTGAGGGATAATATTCTACCTAGAAGATCAGCTCAAAAAGACTATTAAGTTTTTAACATTCCTTTCCTGTTGTGACATAGTTGGACCTTGCTATAAATGCCACCCTCAACTGGACCTGTAAGTTCTACAGTTTTCACTTGTAAATATGTACTGGTACTCAGTGACTGAAATGCCTCAAATGGGATTCAAATATGATCTGTTTTATAAAGCTCTACAGGGAATATGGTACCAGTGAGATTCACATGTCATTTGCAGCTCTGACAATAGCTGAATAAAGTCAATTCTATTTTTACCAGGTAAAAATATGATCTAAAAAAATTGTCAAAACCATTGCTTTTTAAACAATCTATTAGATTCCAACAACTAGAATAATTAAGTAGAACTCATAATACTGCTGATGGTGAAAGTGGACTATTATTAATATAATAAAGTTTCATGTAACATTATATACAAATCCATCTAATAAATCATATAATCTTAACGTGTAACTGTATATAGCATTGACAATTTATCTAAATCTTCTCTTCTGAGTACTTAAGCCATTAAAACATACAGCAGCCATGTTTCTCACCTGTTGCCATTTCTGCTGGAGGTATGTGTCTTTGACTGAGTATAGATACTTGTTCATTTGGTCAAGAACTCCCTGATAATAGACCATAGCAGAGTCATAGTTTCCCAGCAACGCATATTCACGAGCCAATTTTACATTCTCACTAATCATAAGAAGACTCATGCTCAACTGTAAGCTAGAAAAAAAAAGAGAAACATTTTCATGTTACATGTCTCTTAAAAATAAGTACCAAAGAGTTTTTATTAGTATAGTTTCCAGGGTTCCCTCAAGAAGCTCACAATCACACACTTTCCATCTCTGTACATTTGCTCCTGCTATTTCCACTCCTTCAAAGAAACACCTTGGTTCCCATATCCAAACTTATGTGGCAAAGCCCGGTTCAGATGGCAGATCTTCCAGTATGTCTACCCCCTGAACTCTTCAGTTCAAAATAAACTCTCCCTCCTGTAAACTCCCCTAATACTTTACTGTGATTTTCAGCTCAAGGCACTTGTCTGCTTTGAATTATAGTTACTAAAATATGTCTTATCTCTCCTAGATTAGGTTCTCAAGAGCAGGATTTGCATCTGAAAGGTATGAGACTGTATCGTCAGTGCATGACACACAAGGCTTATTAAACACCAGCAGAACAAATGCTGAATGTTAGATACTTTTTTTGGAGGCAGCATGGATTAGCAGAAAGCGTATGTGTTTTAAAGTTAGAAAAATCTTAGAATTGTAATTCTGCCACCTTGGTCAAGTCCCTTAACTTTATTCTAAGCCTCAGTTTTTAAATCTGTAAAATTAGAAAATTAGGATAGTAACTACTTCCAAGAATTGCACTGTAAAGAATAAATGACTTTTTTTTTTCTTTTTAAGAGATGGGGTCTTTCTCCATTGCCCAGGCTGGAGTGCAGTAGCATGATCATAGCTCACCTCAGCCTCCAACCCCTGGGCTCAAGCGATCCTCCTACCTCAGCCTCCCAAGTAGCTGGGACTACAGGTGAGCACCATCACGCCCAGCTAATTTTTAAAATTATTTTGCAGAGATGGGGTCTTGCTATGTTGCCCAGGCTGGTCTCAAACTCCTGGCCTCAAGCAATCCTCCTGCTTTGGCCTCCCAAAGCACTGGGATTACAGGCATGAGCTACCACACACAGCCAATAAATGATTATCTAAATTATCTAGCATAATACTTGGCAAAGAGTAGGTCTTCAATAAATGCTAAATGCATCTTCCTTGAAACTTTCTACATGAGAGAACTTGACCAATCTTTGCACTTAGTAGGATATGGATATATGGATACGGATCTAAAGCATTAGAAGTAGGTACCTGACATTTGCTTTGTTAATGTTGACAGTGACTGCTATTATTTATTAAGTATAAACAGCACGAAGTTCAAAGTTGGAAAGATCTGCGTGCTTTTGAGAGGGCAATAACTTGGACTAGGAATGTGGCTATGGGAATAAAAAGCAGCAAATCTGAAACAGTGTGGTAAAAGAACTGCTAAGATTACTCATGAACTCACTGTGTGGAGAAGACGCTGAAAATGAATGAAGTTTTAAGCCTGGGGAACTAAAAAGGTAAAGAAATCACAAAAGATCACAGGAAAGCTGAGAAGAGATATAAGTAGGAAGGAAATAAGATTATTTTTGACTTAGTGGGATACCTAAATAGGTGTATTTCATAGTATTGCACAGCTAGTTTTCCAGCTGCTTCCTTTCTGACCTTCATTGCCCTGGCCAATCTTTGCTCACTTTGGCCCCCTTGCCACATAGAACAGAAAACTAGCAGCAGTAGCCCAGTACCAGATAGAGACAGCAGGGTACCACAGGACAAACCTAGGCCTGCATAGAGTGGGGAGCTGATTAAAAAAAACAAACAAAATACCACAAAAAAACAGAAGTCAACACTTCTGACGTCAACAGGAGCTCTTAATTTAAGAGTGGTCTCTTTCTGCCACTCTCCCACCCACCTTAGGCTGGATGCTGACTGAGTAAGACAGTTCTCAGGAAGAACAGCTCCCAGGCTGACGTGCCCCGAATGGCAGGACTGGGGCAAGTGCGTAATATCAAAATGATGGGGAGTGGTTGAACACAACAGCAGAGACTCACCATGCCCCACCACCCTAACAAAGAGTGGACACAACTGAGCAAGCCATCAACTCAGGAAGCTAGAAAAGCACCACAGAGCAGACCAAAAAAATGTAAGAAGAGAAAAAAATAAAGGGCCAAATTTAAATAAAAACAAATAAAAAAGAAACCCCCGCAAACCAGAAAAGATTAATAAAACCAAAATCTGGGTCTTCAAAAAATCAAGAAACAAACCTTTGACAAGACTGATCAAGAGTATAAAAAGGATGTGTAAATAAACAAAATACAAAGTGAAAAAGAGAAAATGACTATACAGATCTGAGATGAAAGAAAACAAAATTTTCCTTTTTTTTTCTTTTTATTCTTCTTCTCTTATAGCCTAAAAAAATGAAAACTTAATAAAAGACTTCCCCCTGTAAAAAGCTCCAGGCCCAGAGGGTTTTTATAGGTGACTTTTCACCAAACTACTGTTTTTTTGGTTTTTTGTAGATACCAGGTCTTGCTATTGCCCAGGCTGGCCTCTAACTCCTGGCCTCAAGCGATCCTCCTGCCTCAGTCTCCCAAAGTGCTTGGATTACAGGTGTGGGCCACCGAGTCTGGCACAGTTTTTACCAAACTGCTAAACGGAAATTATTCCAATCACATAAAAGTTGATCCAGAACACAAGAGAAAGGGTGACCAACTCTTTTTTATGAGGCTGGGATCATAATTGAGAACTGAATAAGAGCAATACAAGGCCCATTTCACCTACAAATATGGAAATCCTAAATAAAATATTAGCTTACCTACAATGCATCGAAGGACACACACACACACACAGTCAAGAACAGTTTATCCCAGGAAAGTAAGAATGACTTAAGATCAGAAAATCTATCATTGCAATTCCTCACACTAATGGACAAAAGTACTTCACACAAAAATGGGTAAAGAGCATAAAGGGCAATTTACAGAAAACAAAACCCAAATGGCTAACAAGCACAGATACTAGTAACAGATGAATACAAACCACAGCAATGCGAGACCTCTTTTATTTACCAGATTCAAAATAAAATTAGTTAAGTCCAATAATACTAAGTATTGGGAAGGATTTAAGAAAAAGGAAAACCTTACATATTAAATATAATTTGTAGGCATAAACTGGCATAGCCATTTTGAACAGCAATCTGGCAGTACTTAGAGAAATCATGTATACATATACCCCATGACCCAGCAATCCCTCCCTTTTGTAAATACCCCAGAGAAAGTCTTACATAGATCTATAAAGGGACTTGTATTTGGATGTTAATGATAGAACTGTTTGAGAAATCAAGCAGTTGGAGCCAATCTAACTATTCCCTGCTAGAGGAATGTGGTGGACACATACTATGGAATACCATGTAGCAGATGGAAGCAATGAACAAAATTTACAAATAGCAATATGGACAGTTCATCAAAATACAGGGTTGGGTAAAAATAAATCTTAGACACAGAACAAGATCTAAATCCCAGTACCATTATATAAATTAAAAAATACATATGCTACACAAAACACTCTTTTTAAAAGAATACATACATATCCAAGAACGTACATTAAGTATATTAGAGAGTCTATGGAGGGTGAAGAGGACAATGTGAGTGAAGAAACTGGATGAAGGGTAGAGGAGAACCAAAAAACAAATAAATACAACAAAAGAAGGACCTTATATCTATGGATAATCACAGTGCGTCTCTAAAATGGCTCTCAACGACCCCTGCCTCCTGGTACCCATACCCTTGAGTAATTACCTCCTCTTGAATATGTGTTTGTAACAAATAATGGAATGCCATTTCTGAGATTAGACTCTGACTTCCATCTTGCTCATTGTCTCTTGCAGGTCCACTCAAAGGGAAACCAGCTACCATGCAGTGAGCCTGTGCAGAGGCTCACATGGCAACGAAATGAGGGAAGCCCCAGGCCAACAGCCAATGAGGAACTGAATCCTGCCAATAATCATGTAAGTGAGCTTGGAAGTGAATCGTTCCTCAGTTGAGCCTTAAAACGACTACAGCCCAGGCTGATACCTTGATTACAGCTTTGAGAAAGACCTTGAATCTGAGGTACCCAACTAAGCATGCCTAGATTCCTGACCCAAAGAAACTGTGAGATAATAAATGTCTGCTGTTTTAAGCCATTAAATTTTGGGGTAATTTGTTATGAAGCAATACAGCTATGAAATGAAGTCTACGAGCAACTCAAGACTGGGCATCTGAGGTCCAAAAGAAAAGGAATAAGATCCCATGACCTAAGTAGTAACTCCCTGGATTCGTGACCACTGATAATATTCCATCTTAACAAAACCTTCATGGCCAGGGACCATGTCTCTCTCTGTTATTTACTGATAGAACCCCAGCACCTAGAACCACGTTGGCACATAGATTTCAATAAATCTTTAAATGAATGAATACTGCCAGGTTTTTGTCTTAACTACCAAAGAAGTTCCGACCTTTGTCCAGTTCCTGACCCTCAGCATGCTCACATTCCTTGATCCTCAGCTCATCCCTACCAAACTGGGATTACAGCTTGATTCCTATGTGATTACTTCTGCCCTGAAGCCATCCATGCCCTATAGTGACACCTCGTCTGGGCAAGGTTAGAAGAGTGTAATTGGGGCCAACTGCTGAAAGTATACAGTTGATCTGGATGAGCTTGGCTATCAAGCCTCTCATGTCTTTTCCCTCTCTCTCTCTGTTCCTTAATAAACTCCCTCCAGATCTGTCTTCCCTTTCTCCCACTAAAAAAAAAAATCTAAATTAATTACTTATATATAGGTGGTCCTCCTTTTTTTTTTTTTTTTTTTTTTTTTTGAGAGCCATGGTCCCAAACTCCTAGAAATCACTTCAGGCCTTCTTTAAAGGTTCTGTGTTTTAAACTTCTTTTTCTAATCAGATAAATTCCTTAGAAGTCAACGAATTGATATTTTCTAGCAAACATAAATGTAAAGTCAATCCAAGGCCACATTAACAAATAACCTGAAAAATCCCTGGTTACCAAAGAAACAATGTGTTTACAGAAAATAGTATCAAAGCACCCTTAGTTCACTAAATGTTAGACAAAAATAATTTTCCCCATTCCTTTAGTATTCTCTAAGCCTAAAACACACTTCTCAAATGAATGTCAACACTATAAATTTATGAAATTCTCCCAATTTTCAAAAATGTATCTTTATCATTGCTAAAATTACACTGCAGGAGGACAGAAACTGGGTCTACCTAGCACAATATCTGGCAATATTTGAGGAAATGAATCTATTTGGAAAAAAGCTAATAGACCAAATTTTAAGCACCAGGAACTGTAAACATTACTTATTGGTTCAACATTAATAGAACACTTATAAAAATGAGATTGCCCCAAAATTCAGACTCTTGGTTACACAGATTATTAAACAGAAAGATACATAGGCTGTGCCTGCTTTATCTCAAAGCAAGTTTTTCCTTTATATTATTCTAACAGAACCACCCTTTTGCTTACATGGCTTTTGCTAATGACCAAATTTATTTAAATTGAGCAAGATGCAACGTGAAATTCCAAGTAACAGAATCAAACTTTTTAAATTAAATACTAAAAACTCCATTTTACAGCAAAATTTCTAGCAAACAATATGTGATACAGTGTAGTGTCTCCACAAAGAGACTAAAAGTGTTTTTTTCCTCCTCTAGGATTAGGAAAAAGAATTGACCAAAGAGACTGAAAAAGAGGTAACAGATGAGTTCTAAGATTCTTATTCTCTTTCCAGACAAATACGGGGCCCTCCCTATTCCACACCTAAAGAAGATAACCTTACCCATTTAATTTTTAAAGAAATCTTAGGCTGGGTTCCATTTATACTGCAGTTTTGTTTTGTTTTGTTTTTTACCATAATGTACATAGGTCATTCATTCAAAAAATATTTAAGGTGCACTGAGTTGCAAGGAATTGCATTAAAGACAAAAATAAGACAGAATTAGACCTTGAAATCCTTGAATTTTATTGGAAGGATATCACTTTATTCTAAGTAATTTTTTTTCTTTGCTTACTATGAGGAGACAAGCACAAATATTATTAATGTTAAAGCACAGACTAAAAAATCAGCATCAATGTTGAAAGCCTGAAAATGTCTAAAAAATATTTATCTGCAAAATTTATTTCCTAAAACAAAAACAGATCATGAAACCCAATCATGCATCTTCCTGAAGGCATTTCAGTAAACCAAGTGTGTATGACTTTCAGAATGTTCATCTCTGGGATATGAAAGAAACCATATGCCAATTTACATCACTTCCTGATGATTATGAATAAGCACAATAAATGAGTGACCCATGACCACTTATAGCATGCCATACATTTTTCTTACCTATATAAGCACCATATGATAAATGTTCAAGTACAAGAAAGTTATCACTATTTTTAAAAAGCACCAAAAAAAAACCTGTTCAGAAAAAAAATAAAGTCTGCTATATATGTATTTGGTAAACTTTCTTTCAGTTTACCCTAAACAAAACAAACAAATCAGTAACTATAATAATTAAAATGTAATTTAAAAGCCATACCCAAGCCTTATCAATAAACACCACAAGCAAAATCTATTCAGCATGTTATCAACATCGACCTTATCGATATGATAATGCTATCTTTTTTAAACAGTCAAGTAGTTAAAAAAAAAAAAAACCCAAACCATTGTTGTAAACAGAAATCCAACAATGTTGCTAACACAGTAAATTCTACAAGATTCTGTAATCCTCAATACTTGTCAGAATTGTGATACCAGTTTCAAAACGAGGTGCAGAATCCTTTGTAGACTACACAGTATGCCTAGTACTGAATCTATAAAATATAAAAGCTTCTTGAATAACCAATGCCAGAAAGAAGCTTTATACAGTTTTTCACAGTCTAGGAATGTTGGAAAGTTGATCAGCACTGCCTTTTTTTTAAGGCATGTTACAGGCCACAAGTTAATGTTAATACAAAACAAAGAGTTGTGCTCCTATTTCTTGGTATAAGAACTCACTGATTACAAAAGCCATGTCCTTTGGAAAAGAAAATAGAGACATTTAAGACTGTATAAACCTTACAAGACTCTTGACACCTACTAAGGTGACGATCATTGTGACTACATGTCAAAGATCTATTGCACACATTCTAAAACATCAGGAATAGTTTTCAGCAGTAACTAAAGGTCTGATTTCAAAGAAGTAGACATAAATTTAGTGCTTTCAAGAGA
Source organism: Daubentonia madagascariensis (assembly GCA_023783475.1). Lineage (NCBI taxonomy): Eukaryota > Metazoa > Chordata > Mammalia > Primates > Daubentoniidae > Daubentonia > Daubentonia madagascariensis. The sequence goes on along the minus strand of JAKFHU010001815.1, from coordinate 17,546,423 downwards.
AAAAGGGGCATCACTGTGCTGTTGGAAGTTAGTTACTAAAAGCGACACTTCGCAGTTTAAAAAGGAAACTATTTTTGATCAAATAAGGGCTTGAGATTATCCACTGTACGACACTTAAGGATCCACGTTTATCTCTTTGTCACCATGTAATAATACGTGTATGAAACAAATATTTCGAGAGGTAGGTTTCTGAAAGGTATTAACTCTGATCAAAAGGGCCATAAGCCTCCCAGAGGACGTCCGGCTCTAGAATAACTAAATAAAAAATAACATCCCCAACGATATCACACCAACCTAACAAACTGATAAGAAAGTAAGGTGCATCCCAATGTCACGGCTTTCGGGGTTTTTCACGGGTGAGGGTTTCGGGGCGGGGACGGATTCGGGAGAGACTACCAGTCAAAACAGCGAACAACTAAAAACACATTCTCTCGGCCGGTGACTTCGATGGGATCGACAAGAGCCTCTGAAAAGGTCCCAGGACTCCTGGACAGGATTCCTCAGGTAGGGGGGACTGTCGCCCGAGCCACAGGTGTCAGCGACAGCAGCAAGGATCTAAGACCTCGGCGCACGCACACGCAGGCTTACGGCAGGATGCTCAGCGGGCTCTCACTGCGGAGCCGGCCCGGAGTTAGGGCACCGGGGGTCCCCAGAGCACCGCGAGAGCAAACACTCACCTGGGGCGGCCCAGGCTCCTCGGGAAACCGCCCACCGCCAGGCGCAGGGGAAGGGCCGAGTGGGGCTCCTGATAGCGAGGAAGGAGGGGCCCAGCCCAGCCCCAACCACCCCGCTTTCCGCTCACGGCCCCAGTACTGCCCGATTAACCGTCGCCAGCCCCCTGCCCTGCTTCTCTCTGCCGAGAATTTCAAGGCAAACGCGCCAGGATCACTTCCGGTGCCGGGGGCAGCCTGGGCGACTCCGGCGCACGCGGGGCGACGCCCCGGGAGCGAGGACGCCGGGCGGCGTGCGCGCGCCGGGCGGGACCGCCGGCGGGGGGTGTGGCCGGGCGCTGGCGCGCGCCTGCGCGGTTTCCCGCCGCCCGGCGACCGCGGCGGAGACTGCGGGTGGTGTTGACCTACGCTAGTCGCGTACCTCGCTGTCTTTTCAGAGTGCCTGTTCAGTTTCCCTCCCGTTTGATTTTGACCACACTCCTCAGAGGTTAGGAAGTCAGAGTGTGTATTTTACAGATGAGTGTCAAGGGTCAAGCAGTTCGTTTATGACAAATCCTGTTTTAGAACTTAGTACTCAGAGTTCGTGGGGTCCATGTCACGACGTAACGGGAGTAAGATAGGGAGGGGCTAAACAAAGATTCGGACACACTGCTGGTGGAATTTTATTTTCTTGATTTTTTTGGTCACCCTTTTAATATAACCAGTCAACAAGGAAAGTTGTGTTGTAAGATTGAGCTATGTACTAGACCGTGCTATTGGCCATGCTTCCTCTTTTCTCGCTCTCCATCCTCCGCCGTGACCCCGACGTGCGAAAGAGTTAGTTAGGACAGGTTTTCCCACCGGCTCACTCCTGTAATCCCAACACTTTGGGAGGCCGAGGCGGGAGGAGCCCTTGAGGCCAGGCGCTTGAAATCAGCTTGGACAACATAGCAAAACAAAAACAAAAACAAAATCAGCCAAGTGTGGTGGTGCACGCCTGCAGTCCCAGCCACTCGGGAGGCTGAGGCAGGAGGATCGCCTGAGCCCAGGAGTGTGAGGCTGCAGTGAGCTGTGATGACGCCTCTGCACTCTAACCCGGGCAATAGAGCGAGACCCTGTCTCTAAAATAAATAAATAAATAAAAAAGACACGTTTTCCTTTAGGAGTGCATGGTAATTAAAATTCTAACATTAAAGCATCCCAGTTATTTAATATAGACATGTAAAAACAATTCATCCGGGCGCGATGGCTTACGCCTGTAAATCCCAGCTACTCCAGAGGTCGAGGCAGAAGGATCGCTTGAAGCCAGGAGTACTAGACCAGCCTGGGCAGCACAGGGAGACCCTGTCTCTACAAAAAAAAATTTTTTTTTAATTAGCCAGAGGTGGTGGCGTGTGCCTGTAATCCCGGCCACCCCAGGAGGCTGAGGTGGAAAAGATGAAGGTTGAATTCACTTAATTAGAGTGATCAATCTGTACTTCCCTGAATTGGTTTTTGATTCCAAAAAGATATACTAAATATAGTTTTGATAACCCAAAAATGAGTGACTCAGAGTCACAATCATTTGAGGTTTATTAAACCAGAGTTTGAGGTACACCTGGGAAAAGCACAAACCCCAAAAGCATGTGTGACCTGTGCTCTCCAGAGAGGGTTTTGGGAACTCAGTATTTAAGGGGAAGGCGGGTAGGCAGTGAGGCAAATGGTTACATTCTTGTGAGGCTCTAATGCTCAGTAAATCTATGTTTTACATAAGATAAGGTGAACATTTGAAGAAGAGGGGCTAGAGGGAAAAGTCAATTATGTAGCCCTCTCAGTGTAGGCAGAGGAGTGATTGATCTCATCTTGTCCTTGTTCTGTGTCTGTGGAGATAAGCCCACATTGTCAGTGTGAGACTTAACTGAACTCAGGTTTAAGAACTTACTTAGGTTGCAGACCTAAGGTTGCAATTGACATGCAATTGTTTTATAGGGGGCTATATATCCTGAAAGGTTTAGGGGGCTTACAAGGAATTTCCTTATAGAAGTCAGTGAGGGCAGCCATCTGGAGAGGCAAAAGGCCTTTTGTCATTGTGGGAAACTGGCCTGTGTATAATGTTATGACACAGGGTTGTGAAATCACTGCCATCTGAAAAAGGATGGCAGTGTTACATGACTCAGTTCCCAGGCTTAACTCTCCCCATGGCATAATGAGTTTGGGGGTCCTAAGATTTATTTTCCTTTATAGTTTCCTGAGCTCTATTACAATAAGAGTTCATATCCACCATAGCAAAACTATTATTTTCTACTTAGTTAAGAATTTTACAAGACTTTAAACCTCAATAATCATTCTATTTTGTTGACCACTGTATATTCAGTGCCACACACTGTCTGGTAGGTGCTCGATAAATATTTGTTGACTAAATGGATGTATTTCCCCTGAATTGCTTTTATTTATTTATTTATTTTTTTGTTTATTTTAGAGATGAGGTCTTGCTCTGTCACCCAGGCTGCAGTGTAGTGGCAAGATCACAGCCCACTGCAGCCTCGAACACCTGGGCTCAGGCCACCCTCATGCCTAAGCCTCTGGAATAGCTGGACTACAGGTAGGAGCCACTGTGCCCATCACTCAACCTTCATCTTTTATATGAGTACAAAGGTATGCTAACTGTAACTTATAAAGCCAACTTACAGTTTAAAAACTTATCAAAGGGCACAAATGTATACATATTGTATGTATTCAATTATAGGAAATTCTAGAAGAAGCAAAACTAATCTATAGTAACAGGTGATCAGTGGTTGGTTGCTTGAGGCTGGATTCAGGAGGTGGGGGAGAGGAAATTGACTACAAAAAAGCCCGAGAAAATGTTTTGAGGTGATGGAAAGGAAATGTTCTGTTGGGGTAGTGGTTACACAGGTATATATATTTATCAAAACTCATCAAAAAGTATACATAAAATGGATACTTTTTATTGTATGTAAATTATACCTCAATGAGGATTTTCTTTAAAGCAGAAAGAATGTAAGTGGCTTACATTTACTACTTCCATTTCTTTACTAGTTGTACTAGTCAGGGAAGAGTAGGTTATGCTGTAGTAACCCCTAAATCACAAAGGCTTCAAACGACAGGATTTTTTTTTTCTTATCTACTGTGTATGTTCATAGCTGAGTGGATGCAAACACTGGGAACCTTGGCAGGGAAAAAGAAAAGGAGACAAATTGCACAGCTTCTGCCTGGATGTGACACATGCCACAATGAAATGCACACATTTCATTGGCCAGAGCAAGTCATGTGGTCAGGCTGGACTTCAAAGGAATGGGGGTGTTCGGTTCTACAGTGTGCCCTGAAGGAGAAACAGAATATTTGTGTACCACCCCCATGATTATTACACTAGTCATTTCTTCTTTTACAGTGTGGTTTCTACAACTACCACCCTTTTAAAATGATTGTGTCCAAACTAGAACGATTATATTTTCCTGTTGAATGGTCACATTAATTTGGCAGGATCATAGGACATATGAAGAAAAATTATGGGAAAAGAGGTAGAAAGAGAGGTGCCAGCTACAGAGTTTAAACTTTCAGTAGGCAAAAAGGAGCCACTGAAAGTTTTCAAATGAAGGCATAAATTATATAGCAAATAAGGAGATTAATTTGGCAGTTAAGAGTAAGACGGTTTGGAGGAGAGACAGAATAGAGTGGAGGACAATTACAAGAATTGTTATGACCTCTGGAATTACCTAAAAAGAGAATGGCCATAAAGACCATCTGTCAACATTATATATTTGTCTCTCTTGCCCCAGCAGGTAAACTTAATTAAGTCAGATACTTTGTCCACTTGACTAGAGCAATGTCTGACACACTGTAGGCATTAATTAGATATTTGGAGATAAATAAAATAAAATCATTTCAAAGAATTAGAGACACTTTTTGCATTTCATCAGAGAAATCTAGAGGGATTCTCAGGACCAGTCATTAATTTTGTCCACCTGGTCGATGCATCTGGCACTCCCCCTCTACATACTTCAAACATTTGAGCCATCTCTTGGGATACAGAATATGTATAAGACTACAAAATTCTAACCATGAGTAACATTTGCTGGATTTTTAGACTATGTAACTCAATATCTGCAGTAACAAACTGTGACAGACCTACAGTAACCTTATACACATTCTTCCTAAATAATAGGAAGATCTACCAGTGTACTTCACTAACCTTATATACATTCTTCCTAAATAATAGCCTCCATCACTAATCTGCTACTACCAGACTGTTGAATGCTACAGAGAAAAATCACACCACTATGAAGATTGATGAACCTGAAACATATTTTTCTGCCTGTCCCGCTGTTTCACTCTTCTTATTATTTCAGATTTTCATCGCTTTCCTCAAGCTAGCTACCCAGCCCTTTCAGCTCTTTCAGCAAATTACTATGCCCCCAACTTCAAAGAAATAGAAGCTATCAGATAGAAATTCCATCAACATGCTCACTGTGGCAGAGACTGACTGCCATTTGCCCACCAAATACCCATTCTCCTAACTTAGTAACAAAACCTAGTTTGATGAAATCGGGCCAGCTGGAATAAGGACTATATTTCCCAGACTCCCTTGCAGCTAGGTGTGGCCATGAATCTAACTTCTGGGCAGTGGCAGTGTTATGTAGAAATTTTAGGAAGGCAACTGGGCATGGTGGCTCATGCCTGTAATCCTAGCACGTTGGGAGGCCAAGGCGGGAGGACTGCTGAAGCCCAGGAGTTTGAGGTTGCAATGAACTATGATGACACCACTGCACTCTAATCCAGGAGACAGAGCAATCTCTCAGGTAACCAGGTTCTATTCACTTTGTTGATCCACCATCACTAGAGCGTTTTCCTAATTTTCATGATCAATATAAAGTCACTATGTACTATGTACATGTTCCATCTGGTGGGAAGAGGGACAGAACAAGTGGTGAGCAAGTAATATTAACTTTAATTGTATGTAGAATGTGTACATATCATGTCTGCTCATATCCCAATGGCCAAAACCTAGTCATATGGCCACACCTAATTACAAGGGAATATGAGAAACATGGACTCCAGTGGGGCAGTCAAACCTTAGAGAGGGATGGGGACTCTATCAGTAAAAGGAAGAATGGGAGGATGGATACTGGGAAACAAGAGCAGCCTCTGTCATTAGCCAACCCCTCTGGGAGCTAGGCATTCCTGAGAATCTTTTTTGGTTTTTTTCCTGCCACAGAACAAACTTAACCCCTCCCCAGAGGAAACAACCCAAATTTCCATCCAGAGTCTGAATCCAGTAAAATGTTCAGAATCTCTGGGTAACTCTGTTACTAAAAGGAAGAAGGAAAGACCAGATACTGGGGACAATAACTCTTTATGCTTCATACATACATTTGGCAACCTCCCTCTACCCTTTACATACATAAGCAGACGTGTGTGTGTTGCAGGGGGCTTTGGCATGGCATAGTCACAATTTTAAGCATGCCAAATGTTGGTCCACAATGTAGCAAAATAAATCATAGGAATAATGCAATTTGTGTCAGCTATACAATGGCCTCATGTAGGCCAAATACAAATTTACAAGGGAGTACATACAAGGAGATAAAAGGAAACATAATGATGGTAATGCTTGAAAAGAGGAAGAAAAATTTAGTATTTGTCCATCCACATAAAGTTGAGATGAGACTAAAACATCAATGTGTACATTTTATCTAGTTAGAATTTCATGTGATAAGGGATTGCAAATAAAGGAAAAGAGATTAACCAACAACTTCATACTTTAAAAATTATAAACAAGGCTAGCATAGTGCCACATGCCTGTAATACCAGCACTGTGGGAGGCTGAAGCAGGAGGACTGCTTGAGGCCAGGAGTTTGAGAACAGTCTGGGCAACACAGTGAGATCCCCCATCTCTCCCAAAAATTTAAAAAATTTTAGCTGGGTGTGATGGCACGAGCCTGTAGTCCTAGCTACGTGGGAGGCTAAGGCAGGAAGATCACCTGAGTTGGAGGTTATAGTGAGTTATGACTGCACCACTTCACTCCAGCCTGGGTGAAAGTGAAACCCTGCCTCTTAAAAAAGTAAATAAATAAATAAAATAAGTAAAAATTATAAACTGTACTCAAATGATATTAAGTGTAGAATTTAATAACTAAAAAGTTTTAAACCTGTAATCTGAAGGAAGCCTTTAACACAACAAATTTATTGTACTTATACTGGACAAAATGAAAACATTTAAATGGAAATATCTGACATTTACACTACATTCGGTTTGCCTTAACCTAACTAGGTACTATCACTAGTTATATATTTTAATTCTAAAGCATCAAATTTTTAATCATAAATTTTCTTAAAGAATAAAGGCATTAAAATAAACTTTTAAATTAAAAAATTGACATACTTAAGCAGCTTAAAAATTAGCTTTCCACACTTAATTGAAAGATTTGAATTTTGCTTTTTTTTTTTTTTATTATCCCAGCAAACATTACACTAGAGAAAATGATTGGGAATATACAAATAGATTCAGTAAAAACACAGGCTGATTATTCGTATCTATTACATTCAGAAGTATGCAAAACAATTTAGTTATATTGAAAAGCTGTAATTCCTTTTCTAACAAAGCATGATTTTATAAAACTGTAGTGTTGCCATTGATTCAATTTTAATACAAAATACGTATATACACAATACAATATAAAAGTAAACTGTGTAGTGCCTTCCACAAAGGGATATATTAAGGCATTTTACAAATATACCAGTATGTTGACCCATATTACTTTTGCTTTAGATTAAAATGAACAGGCTAAATGTTTTACTTTAAATACCAAAGGGATTTTTGTTTATTTTTGCTTACTAAAAAATTTTTTTCTAAAGTACCTTGGGTAACAGCAGCAGCAATGTCTATAAATCCTCCCACTGTATTCTCTAATTTCTAACATATTATTAAGACAGAATAAAACATTTCCACTCACAGTTTTGCACTTTGCAACAGCAGAAGGTAATAACTTTTTTAAAAAGTCAATCTCAAAGTGACTTCTTAGTCATACATTCTATAGTTTCTATTACAAGTAATGTAGAAAAGATACAGCAATAGGGCCTGCCTTATGATGTCACTGGACAATACATAACAGTATCTACAATAACATAATTATAGAACATATTTTATAAATACTATTGATATGCATAAAAAAGGGGTAAGTATAAGAAAGACAGCAAGTTTTTTAATGAATGAGAAAATTATTTTAAAAAGAAAACATGTAGAACCAATGTTTTCACTCCATTTCAATTGAGAGCATCTATATTTTTTATGTTTTTGTTCTCATCTTTTTGGTCAGGAAGCACCAGATTCTATACTGGAAGAACTGGATGTAGTTCAGGAATAAGATAGCTAATAAGTATATCCAAACTATTAAAATTGCAGATACCAAAGGCTTGTATACTGCTTCAGATAAACACAGAAGGCTTGTACTGTCAGAGGAAATTTTAAAAGAACACAAAATTTGTAGCTTCCGTTACATTTGGCAAATAGGGGCAATACAGATTTTTGTGGGAAGGGAGGGAGGAGGAGACAGCACCTTAGTTTTCCTACAACATAAATGTAACAAAGTTATTTTCTATTGTATTGCACCATAGTCCAGAAGTAAAACAACTAAATGAAATTTAAATAAATCTGACTGGAAAAGCCCAGAGAGCAAGAGGGATGTCTTATAAATCTGAGTAACAAGCTAAAAATTCTTGAACTAATTACATTGGTTGCATAGGATTTTATGGGACTAATCAAATGTTCTGTGAGGTGAAGACTGCCATCTCGTAATAGTGCATTTTCTTACAATTCTCTGATTAGAAATCCTTCAGAAACATTTCTGTATTAAGCCTGTAATGAGCCAAACATTTCAGTGCCCTCAAAATGGTCTTGGTGTATTTATAACATCTCAGTGTTGTCCCAGCAAGAGAAAGGCATTCGTAAAATCATCTCATCACACGCTATATGCCTTTTCCATCACACATTATCAGTGTTTATATAAGACGTGCTATTCTGAGTACTAATCAGTAAATTAAAAGCAAAATTCTTAGGTTAATGCACCAATTTTCTTATAGGATAGAAGTCCTTAACCTAGAGCCTGTGACAGGTTTCAACATGTCCAGAATCCCCCGAAACAGCATGCAACATTTTATGCGAATGTATTGGTATGCTTTTTTTTTCTGTGAAGAGGGTCCCCAGCTTTCATCAGATTTTCAAAAGAACCAGTGACCCTAAAATACCCACGATGACACAGCAATGGTTTTCAAGCTGAGCTCTGAGAGGGCTACCTGTAGGAAGGTGGGAAATGTGAGCTAATAAATGTTCTTTGCCCTCCCCACCATTTAACTGGAGCAGCTTTGCCTTTAATTTTCTACATGCATGGTTTCCATTAGCTTTTATATGAAGAAAGTTAAAAGTCTGAAAATCACTAACATTACGCCTTTTATTCACAAACACTAAGTTTTGATAAAACAATTCTATGAGAAAAGGAAATAAAATAAAATACAAACTTTACTACAGTCAGAATAGAACCCTTTTCCCCTTCCTAAAAGATAAGCTACATGTATTTTGGTTTGAAACCATGAGTCTTCCTTAGAACCTAAGCATTATATATAATAGGCACGTTGAAAACATATTATTTAACCTTAAATAAGTTAAAAGGACTTGAATTTTCTACTAAGACCACTATATAACTTCCTAATTACTAACATCTATCTCAATTAAGAGTTAATTTTTTCATCAATTAATCTGTCCTTAGGTAAAATATTGCCAAATAGCCAGATTTTCCTTTGCCAATAACAATCTATATATGCAACAGTGTTCTGAAAGAGGAAACATTGATGACATATTCAAAACTAGTCACTATATAGAAAAAGTACTTTTTAAATGAGTACCCACAAATAATTTCCAATCAAAGTTTTATATGAAACTGAAAATAATTTCTCTGCTTAGAATGGTGGGAAATTTTGTTTTTCATTTCAAAGTAAAAAATTAAAGTCTTTAGCTTTTAGTATTTGAAAATGTTGATTTATGACAGCTTTGTTCCCTTTTAAAACTGGAAGCAGCATTAAAAATACCAATATGGAAAGAAAACCAGTAGTGCTTTGGCTTCTTTTAAAGCCAATAATTCTTGAGAAATAAATGCTAGAAGATTAAATATTCCACTGAGGGGGAAAAAAAGATAAACTGCATTATTTTTCATTCTGAAAAACATTAATATTGTTTCAACCTTGTATTTCTTAGTTCCAGGATTTGAATTACACAGATTATCATTAGCCTAGGAACACTCACCAACATGATGGCTTAATTTCTCTAGCTTATTTTGCACCAAAAACAAGGTTACGGGGGGTAAAAAAGAGCTCTGTAAATATGGAGTATGTTTCATATTTGGTTAAAGCAAGATAAAACTAAACTGTCTTTCAAAAAAATTTAAAAAACTCTTGTCTTTTAAAATTATTTAGCATATATACAAATAGATACCAAGCTTCTCCTTTTATGAAACAAAGCACTATTTTTTGTTTTAAGTACTTTAAGTACCAAGAACTGACTATAATATTCAGTTCATAATTTACTTTCCTTATAACAATTTTTTTCTAAATTACTGATTTAAAAGACTGGAATAAGTTAACATTTTAAAAGGATTTCCCATAATTTAGGAAAATAAGATATTGTACACAGAGCACAGATACATAGCTCTGTCACATTTGCATAATTTTACTGTCAGAACCTCAAAAAAAAACCTTGCATTTCAGGCCCTTTTGCAAATCCTCATTACAATTACTTACTAGAGTGTTAAACATATACTAGATCTCGATTTTTGGTCTCTGGGCCTGTGTGTTGATCATCTTCATCTGACTGTTGCTCAGAGCCTTGTGAATTAATGTATTCATATTCAATAGGCTTTGGATAATTATATGGGTAGCCATTGTCATCAAAAAATCTCCGAAAGGTAAATTCATAGAAAGCATGTTCAGGATGCTTTCCATTTTTATACCATCCATTGAGAGTGTCATTTACATTTTCTTCTTCATTATCATCACTCCATAACTTATCAGGATCAACAGGATCAAAATTTGATGTATCTGTTGGGTGTGTGATTTTAGGAATGTATGAAGCAGATTGCTGTCTCAGGTCACTGGAGAAATCAATTGTTTTAAAAAATGGATGCGCTTTTATTTCATCAGCACCATTCTTGCCTAAGCGATCTTCAGGTCCTCGGCAAAGTTTAATAATAAGATCAGAAGCTTCAGGACTCAGTTTAGCTTGTGGTGGAATGTGAAGAGATGTCTGCCAGTTGATAACCTTTAAAGATTTTTAAAAATTAGGAGGGAAGAGATAAATTAGAAAAACAAAAATTTTCTCCAAGTTTCATACCAAAAGTCTTACTGGACTATTTGTGTATTTTAAATAAGTTGCATGGTATTTCACCTTCCATACTTTTAATAACGAGTCACTGCTGGTGGGAAATGACTTTTTCTCCTATCCAGGCAACTTATACTCACACTACAAGACTTACTGTAAGTTTTTATCTCCCCTGGTAGGGTCTTCTACCTCTAGTAGAAATGACTACTTCCACTACTTCCACTCTGCCTCCACTGCACCATAGATTTCTTTCTGTCATAATACTTCTAATATCCTGTGGTATCTATATATGTCTGTGTCCTTCTACTGGATTGTAAAATTCTATTAAGGCTAGGGACCATGTTTTAATTGTCTTTGTACTTCCCAATGCTTGGCAAACTGCCTGGCACAAAATTAATAGATGTTTAATAAATCTTGGTTCTGGTTTTGAATAAAATGGAATGAGGAAGGAAGCAATGCCAAGTAAAGCCAGACTACCTAGTGTCTCTCCCTGAACTCTAGAAGGCAGGGGAAGTGGTACAATGTTAAATAGATTTTGGGTAAACCCTGTTAAGTAGTAGAATGCATTATTATTTAACCTAGATAAGACATCTTCAACTTGTCACATGGTAGGTAGTCAATAAATATGTGTTAAATAACTAAATAAATGAACCTCTTTCTTCCTTATTTATATAGGCGCTATACTATAGACAGAAGAAAAATATACCCCCTCTTCTATTATCTGTTCATTTAAAGTCTCATCCCAGGTTAGAAAATGGAGATGCCTCAACTAATAGAATATTTTAAAAATTCTTTTTTGAAATAAAATGATGGTATAGTTAGTAATAGTTACTTATACATCTGGTTCTGTCACTTATTTCAGACACGAGAAGTGAAAATATACAATCAGCTGGACAAGTTTTTCATTTTTTATTGTAAAATACATTCAAGATTTTTTTAGTTTAAGGCAATCCTCACTTTTTGGTCAGAGAACTGAAAAAGGGAGCTTTAGGGAACTAGAAAGTACTGGGGACATCACAGACAGGGAAGAGCTTGGGAAATTGACCCCGTACAGTTGTTTATGAACTGCTCACCCTCCAAACTGTACCTGTATGGATCTAGTCCTAAAGAGCATACCAAAGACTTTGAGAATTGAACAAAGGAAGAGACCACAGCCTAGGCTAACCAATTTTTCCAACATCATTTGCTGAAAAACTATCCTTTCTCCATTTGTACCTCTTTTTTTGTTTTTGTTTTGTTTTTGAGATAAGGTCTTGCTCTATCTGCTCGTGCTAGAGTGCAGCTGCATTATCATAGCTCACAGCAACCTCAAACTCCTGGGCTCAAGCAATCCTGCCTCAGCCTCCTGAGTAGATGGGACTATGGGTGTGCGCCACGATGCCTGGCTAATTTTCCCATTTTTTGTAGAGACCAGGTCTTGCTATGTTGTTCAGGCTGGTCTCAAACTGGCCACAAGTGATCCTACTGCCTCGGCCTCCCAAAGCGCTAAGATTACAGGCGTGAGCCACTGTGTAGAGCCCATCTGCACCTCTAACAAAGATAAAGTGGCCATATTGATATAGTCCTATGTCTGCATTCTTTATTCTGTCCATTGATCTGTATCTGTATCCTTTTGCCAATATCACACTGTCTGGATTACTGTAGCTTCACAGTAAATCTTAAAATCAGGTAGTTGATTCCTTCAACTTTATTCTTTTTAAAAATTATTTTTGCTATTCTACTTCCATTATCCATCCATATAAATTTGAGAATCAGCTCATCCATATCTACAAAAAATCCTCTGGGATTTTGATTGGCATTGAGTTAAATGTATAAATTTGTGGAGAATTGATAGCTTTACAATGTTGAGTCTTCCAATCAATGAACATGGTACATGTTTCTACTTATTTAGCTCTTTTATTTCTTTGAGTAGCATTTTGCAGCTTTCTGCATACAGAGCTTGTTCATGTTGTTAGATTTATACTTAAGTATTTCATTTTTGGGAAGCTGTTATAAATGGTATTGTTTTAAAATTTCAATTTCCAGTTGTTCATTGCTTGAATATAGAAATACAATTTATTTTTATGTGTTACCCTCGTATCTTACAACCTTGCTAAACTCACTTATTGGTCCTATACGTTTTTTGTAGATTCCCTAGCATTTTCTATGTAGAAAATTATGTCATGTGTGAATAGGGGAAGTTTTTATTTCTTCCTTTCCAATCTTGCCTTTTATTTCTTTCCATTGCTGTATTGCATTGGCTAAGACTTCCAGAACATAATATTGGTGAGAATGGACATCCCTGACTTGTTTTCAACCTTAGGGAAAGAAAACATACAATTTCCCTCTCTCTCTCTCTCTCTCCTCTCTCACACACACACAGACACACATACACACAGATATGCATATAATTACATAAATGTATATGTGTGTGTATATATATGCACACATATACATACTAAAATGAAGGCAAAATAAGGATACTTTCAGATATTCTTGAGAGAATACATTACCAGGAGACCTATGCTACAAGAAATTCTAAAAGAAGTTTTCAAATAAAATATATTAAATGCAATGACAAAGAAAGTTACAGCTTGGGAGGAGGAGGAAATCAAAGAAGAAATGGTATCTCAGTATACCCACAAAGAATAATTAAGAATAATCAAGAGTTAATCAGGCTTCAGAAAGGAGGGATGGTTACAGAAGATAGAAGGAAGTAGGACATTCCAGACAGAGGAAATGGTATATACAAAGGAACAAAGGGCAAATTTGGACTTTAACCCACAGACAAAGGAGTCACTAAAGGGTTTTAAATGGGACAATATATGGTCAAAATTGTGGACAGCTTCTCATTTAAGTGCCAGAGGTATTTTCAAGTGGAGATAACAGACATTTGTTTGTAGTTTGGGGCTAGAGTATGCATGGAAGAGACAAAGCCAGAAGGCAGTGACTAACAAGGGGTAAATTGGAATAAATCTTCAAAAGGGACTAAAGAGCTTTATGAGAATGAAATATGAGTATAGCGTGTGAGTGAGGGAGCATATAAGAGTATGATGATAGTAGGATAATAGAGATTAGAGTTCATACATGGAATTTTAGTGTGTTCATATACTTTTACAAATTTATTCTTTAACTCTAAATTTAGATGCTCTAAGTGAAGGTGAAGTACTAATAAATAAAGTACTATGGTGCAGGGACTTTGTGACAATTCCTTTGATACAGATTCTATACCTTACCTTCATTTGTGTTTCTAATGGTGTTTGTGCCAAGAAAGGAGGCTGTCCCACCAACATTTCAAAAAGAATAACACCAACACTCCACCAATCACATAACTGTGTGTATCCTAAAATAAGATATCAAAGTTACAGTTATTCATAAGCACTTAAAAAGTGCTCAGAATTAATACAATCAAAATTAACATTAAATCACCAATTTATACTATAAAATTAATACTTAATTTATTATAAACCTAAAAAATAAAGCATATTCTAGTATAAGTATTAGCTGGTCTAAAGACCTATTGAGACTATTTATGAAACAAAAGCTTTACCTGTTCGTAGCAACACTTCAGGTGCAATATAATTGGGAGTCCCAACCAAAGAATGTGCTAGACATCGCTGGTGCTGGCGCGCAGCTCTCCGCTCTAGTGGCTTCAGTCTATCTCCACATCGACAGTTCGAGGAATCACCCCATTCGTTACTGAAATCCATGCTATCTTGCCGTGGATGGTCACCTGTACAGTAAAATAAATTAATAAATAAACAAACAAATAAATAAATGCAACAAGGACAAGAGTAAACCTAGTCTGTCTAATCTTTTGACATCGGGTTTAGGATTAACAACATACTCCTTTGTGACAAACTAAGACATAATGTATGCCAAGTCACTGATGGTGTTTATTACCAACTAGAGCCTGCTTTCTGAGGTGTCAAAAGGAAAGTTTTACACTAAATTAAATTAGCCTAAGATTCAGTAATTTACTCAATGTTAAACGGTAACAATAAGTCATGAGTAGATTCAGACTGCTCCCCATTACCACTCTAGACAAACTTTCAAAAAAATTAGATCAGTGTTTCATTATTTCAATAAATGGCAATGATATGTAAGAAAGACAAAGTTCTTTTCCCAGGCAGTTTACATTCTAGTAGGGAAAGAAACAAAAGCTACATATATAACATAGTGATGCGTCCTTCACAGAGAATCAACACAGTATCACGTGACAAATGTGACTGGACAGCTATATTAGACTGAATGGCTGGGGGAGACCAATTGAGAAGGTGACATTTGCTAAGATGTAAACAAACAAGAGGGACTCTCAACCATTTGAAAATCAGGGCAAGGCATTCCATACAGAAACAACAGCAACAGAGTGACAACCAGTGCACCTGATAAAGGGGAGAATGGTAGGAAATGGAGCAGGAGCCAATGCAAATGGGTTTTGCAAACAACAGAAATGGTTTGCCTTTTACTCCAAGTATAGTGAAATGATACTGGAATGTTTGAAGCACGAGGATGACAAGATCTGATTTACTCTTTAAAAAAAAGAAAACTCTGTTGTATGGAGAATAGATTATAGGGAGGACAGGAGTGAAAACAGAGAACAGTTAAGAGGCCATTATAGGTAATGTGGGACTAGGATTCAGTGCAGCTGGAGAGAAGTGAATAGATCCAGAATATATTTTAGAGGTGGAGTAAACAGGACTTACCGATGAATTAGACATAAGGGCATGGCCAAAAAGAATCAGAATAACTAGGTGGGTGGCGGTGGCACAATGTACTAAGATGGAACACACTGGAAGGGAGTGGACATGGGGGTGGTAACAAAGAGCTCTTTATTGGCAATAGTAATTCTGAAAGGCCTATTTGAAATCCATGGGAAGATATTCAGGAAGCAGTTGATACAGAAATTAGGAATTTCAGGGAGGCCATTTCTAGAAAGAGAGATTTGGAAGTCACTGACATATAGATGGTATTTAAAGCCATGATGGGATGAACTCACCTAGAGAAATGTATCTGAAATTAACCTAACTGTAATCATCATCTGGGATGTTTGATTAAAATATGATTTCCATCCTCCAGTGAAGATTTTTAATCAAAAAGACTGGAATAGAGCCTAGGGTTCATATTTTTATGAAGAGCCCCAAGCAATAATTCAGGTAAATTTAGGGAGACACTAAATTCCATTATGTTGAACATAAAGTAGGTTCAGGTGTCTCAATTCTATCCATTTAATGTCAGTTTACTTGTGTTCGCAGAAGCACAGGAGGCTAATACTACTTACCTCAGAGGATTGTTATGAGCATTAAATTAGAATATACTGGCTATAAGGCACCTAGTACATAGTACGTATTCAACAAATGTTAGATCAACTTACACTTCCATTAGCGCTTGAAGGAATCTTGGTGAGGCAGTGTGGTGTAGTAGAAATAACATGGGCCCTGTAATCAGACAAACTTGGGTTCAAAGCCTACCCCTTACACTTAATTTCTGTCTGACCTTGGGCAAGTTACTTCATTTAACTAGGCCTCAGTTTCTTCATCCTGCCTCACAATGTCATTGTGAGGATTACATAGAATCATGTACATAAAGTGTTTAGGGTTAAATAAGTTGTGTAATAGTCACATAACGGAATCCTAAATAGCAGTGAAAATAAATATTACATGCAATAACATGGAGGAACTTCAAACATATAAAGGAAGTCAACACAGAAGAATACATATAGGATGATTACATTTAAATATAGGTTCAAGAGTAGCAAAATGAAATAATATATTGTTCAGGGATATATACAAATGTGGCAAAAGTATAGAGAAAAGTAAAAAACTGATAACAAAGTTCTGAAATAATGGTTATCTCTGTGGAGGAGAGAAGGGGAAGTGATTGTTTAGGGTCTTCTAAAAAGTATGGACAATCTAGTTTTGAAACTGAATGGTGGATATAGGGCTTCATTTAAAAATTATTTTAAAAACACTGACATATTTCGAAGGTGAAGGGTTTCACTCAAAAATGTTAAAGATATTTAGAAATAATCAAATTTAACATATTCTTTCATTTTATAAGTCTAAATGCTTAAAGGATTCACCCAAGTTTATGCAACAGAGTCAAGACCTGACCCAGGTCTTCTGGCTCCCATCCAGTGATGATACCATCTCATATTTTACTGCATTACTAAATCACATTATTATGAACAAACTAAATTTTATGAGTTTACTTACCACTTTGATAGTACTTAGAATCATGTGTCCATCTGAAGCCAGTGCAGAGTCCAAAGTCAGTCAATTTAATATGACCATCACGATCAATCAAAATGTTATCAGGTTTAATATCTCTATGAATAAAACCCATTTTATGAACACTTTCAACTGCACAGGTAAGTTCTGCTATGTAGAATCGTGCCAGATTTTCTGGAAAGATGCCCATTCTAATTAATAGGCTCATCATATCACCCCCCGGAATGTAATCCATTACAAAGTATAAATTGTCCTTATCTTGGAATGAATAATATAGACGAACTACCCATTCATTGTCAGCTTCAGCCAGAATATCTCTTTCAGCTTTAACATGAGCGACTTGATTTCGAAGCAGAACATCTTTCTTTCGAAGAGTTTTTGTTGCATACAAAGCCTTAGTATCTACTTTTCTTGCTAGACAGACTTCACCAAATGCTCCTATTCCTAGCGTCTTTATCTTCACAAACATAGACTTGTCCATTTTAGCCCTTTTAAGACGGATGTAATTAGACTCTTTTTGGCAAAGCATCTTTCTCATTTGATCCTGGGCATCTTGAGATAATCCAACCTAGGCAAATAAACTAGATGTTAAATAAGGAATTATCTTCTTCAATATTGAATATTAACAAATAGCTTGGAAAAAATTCAGGCATATATTTAAAGGTTAAATGCATAAAATTTTTAATAAAGCATGTTAGAAATCTAGAATACATTTCAGAGAAAACTAATGATCAAAAGTGCAGCTTAAGAGATAGTTAACAGGATATACAAGGTTGAGTATATATGCAAATTTAGCTGTGGAGAGCAAGAAGAAGACACCAATAGCTTTCTATTCTTCTCTAATGCACTTAAAAAAATGTTCCCAATGTATAAGCATCTGTTAACATGCATCTTCATCTATCTCTCCATGCACATTCACCACAAATTATATGATTTAATTGCCTTCATCATATACTTCTCTTTGAGGAATGCCTAGGCCTCAAATATTCTTCCCATTTTATTCTTTATGAAAAAAAAAATCTTCCACTTCAGGCTCACTTATTCTAAAAATTGAGGTACTAAGAACAACAAAAGAATGCCTTCTCTAACTCATCAATCCTTTCTCCATTCTCAATAAATGCACAATAGTCAGTAACAGTCTTTCCTTCTGTCTTTCGCAGGGTATTAGAGTAAAGGTGGGACTCACAGCCCACCACTAACACAAAATGCAAAGGATTTCTCCCACTTTATTTAAAATGAACAACATGCTTGGTTACAAGGCATCTTTTAGATATTTTGGAATATTTTAAATAATAGTGTGACATATGAAGATATCAAAAAACAGATAAAAACAAAAACCAACTTCTAAGTAGATATGGGGAACACCTGGATTTAGAAGGGAGGAACAATTTGTTTTGGCTAATTAATAAAGAAGCAATTAAAGGGTTTAAACAGAAAAGAAATTCAGTTGGAAAAGTAAGGTCTAATTCTAGAAATGCAAGACTAATTAAAATATAGCAACCTCATGCTTCGGTTAGAATGCACGTTTACATGCAAAATCTTTTAAGAAGAGTAGCATGCCAGACTTAGTATAGAACTGTTTCTCTTAAAATCTTACTTGCCTACACAGTAATGGAGGCTACAGAAGTCAGCAAAGCTTCCAACACCATAAAAGTTTAAATCAGCTATTAGTGAAAGTGAAGAGGAAAAAGGAAAAATAAACTAAGAAAATACATACAGACAGACTTTAGTAAGAAATTCTAAGAACTAAAATATGGATAAGTCATAGAGATTATCATATTTCTCATCTAACAAAATTCAATTTATAGCAGGAATAATAATACTGTAAAATCAGATCTGGAAATGTCATTTTAAAAGAGTGCCTCTCTCAAGTATGTAAAGAAGTTTAACCAAAAATTTAAGCCTCTTGGATTCGGAGTGATAGATGTAAGATTACGAGTCAAATCTTTAAATTCTAGTATATAATAAAAATAATAATGATCATAGTATTACCATAATATCTAGTGAAGGGATCTATGTGTAATCACAATACAGATTAAAGTGAATGTTTACTTATTAATATTTTGATCTCCTTTTTAGTATAGTTTGACTTAATAATTTCAGCACATTTTTCTCCAGTACATTATAAAAATGAAATTAGAAGGGGGAAATAACTAAAGTTACTATAAGTAAAAAGAAATGTTTCATAAGTGTACCAAGAGATGGGACCCAGATAGTCCTAGCTTATTCTTAAATAAGTAAGATAATGTGTAAAACCTAGAAAACAATCCTCGCTCCAATTTCCACATAAAGGGATTATGTATACGTAAACTGTATACTGTAAAATTATATTTTTCTTAATTTAGGTAAGAACTTTATTATAGGGAATTCTGAGTAAATCTTGAAATACTGAAGTATTTACTCACTTCTACTCACTTTTAAATTCTGTAATTGATTAGTTAGCTGTAAGATGAAAGAAAATACTGGAGCACAATATTTTAAAATAAACAAAGCAAACAGATAATAAAGTATAAAATGGACATTTTAAAAGCTTTTACCCGCATCATTTCGTTCTCTAATTGTTTTTTACGATGTAGACGTTGTTGATGAGATTTGAGTACATTTTCTACATGTTGCTCCATAAAGAATTTAAATGCCTGAGGAGAATAACTTTGAATACGAGATTCTCTTCGCTCTTCATCTTTCTTGTTTTTCCTAACGGTGATAGGTGAAGTTGTAATCTGTTTCTTTTCTTTGTCCCCACTATCAACATTTTCATAACTTTTTTCACCCTCATCTTCCTTGGGCAAGCTAGGCTGATCCTCTTTGCTAGATTTATTTATTGATTCATATGGAGGAACAGATGGGTTTTGGTGTAGCAGATGTTTTGGATAAGGTGGTGGTGGACCTTGATAGTTTGGAGCTTCAGCAACAGGTGGCATAACAGTCACATTTGAAGTGGTACCCTCAGAAAAAGGACTGGGTTGAACAGTTTGAGTTGGTTGTGGTATCCAAGAAGGGTGTGTAGGTGCTAAAGCAGTCTGCAGCTCCGGTTTTAATACACGCATGCTTTTCACAGGCTGTTGAATAGGAGCTGGTGTAATTGCAGTGACTGTTGTAGCTGAAGGCTGAGAATTAGCAGAGTGACTTGCTCTATTTCCTAATGGGTTATTAAAAGAATTTGATCTCACTGGTATGTTAGGTTGCCATGTAGGGATTTCATGCCCACTGCTTGGGGATGACTGGGCTGGAGCAGAAGATGACTGAGGCCAATTTGTTTGCAGTCCAGGTACATTAATGTTATACAGTTCCATGTTATGACTATTTCTGTTTGGCACCATCATAGACTGAGGAATACTTCCATTTGTATATGATGAAGGAGCAGCAGATCCCCCTGTTTGTAGAGCAGAAGGGCTTTGTCCATTAGTTGGGGCCAGAGGATATGGAGGGGGCGGCTGCCGATTCACAGTGCTAGCAGGGACAACATTTTGGTGTATCATAAACTCAGTCTGACCACTACCATTCTGAATTCCAGGTCTCCCTGGTGGAAAGTTAAACTTGCTAGAACTCTGCATGATGATTGGTTGTCTGCCAACAGGAACAGAACTGATGCCTCTCTGTCCCTGATTAGGGGGATTCATGGGGGAACTGTTAAGAGGTGGTGGTGGAGGATAGCCCTCTTGCCATGCCCCTGGCGGAACAGGAGAGATTCGGGAGATTACATATTCCATGTTCCCAGAATAGCGCTTCGTTTGAGAGTTTGGTTCCCACGAAGGGGGAGGTGGAGTTGTACCTCTTGGAGGGGGAGTTTGCCCTCTTGGAGGTGGTGGAGGAGTGACACTCCTTACTTGAGGTGGTGGCGGTGGGTTTACTCTTTGTCCATTGCTAGGGTGAGCTTGAGCAAATGCTGTTATACCAGATCCAGACAAAGGTCTTCCTACATCTGTCTGTGAGTTGGGACTTTCAGAATGATAGGCCACACTTTCTCCTAGTGGTGGGCCATGTCTCTGAGGAACTAAGGATTCTTTAGAACCTTTCCAGCTTTGTTTGCGGTTAACTGATTGTTGCACACTCCCTATGATTATAAGAGAGAGAGGAAAAAAACATGTTTTTAACCTTATTTTTTAAAAATTTAGCTTGAATTCTGACACTACTAAATGATGCTCAATTCTCTTTCAAGAATTATAAAAATAGGAGTAAGTTCAAGAGATCTATTATGCAAAATAGTGACTATAGTTAATAACAATGTATTGTACTCTTGAAAATTGCTGAGAGAGTAGATTTTAAGTGTTCTCACCACAAAAAAAGATGTATGTGAGGTGATGCATGTGTTAATTAGTTCAATTTAGCAAAAAAAAAAAAATTATAATGTAATATACTCATGGCTCACAAAGTACAAAATGATAGCCACCTCTGTCCCTTAGCCAACCAGTTTCCTTCTTTGAAGGTAACCAATATCATTAGTAAGATATTTTAGGGATATACAAGATAGTAGTATACTTCCTATATATATTATTGTGCCTTGTTTTTTTCCATTTAAAAAAATGAAGATTCCATATCACTTTTTAAAAAAGTGTTTCCTCACTTTTAAAAAAGGTCATCATGGTTTTTCACTGTATGGATGCACCCTGATTTATTTAATCAGTTCCTCTACTGATGGACATTTAGGGTGTTTCCAGTCTTTTGCTTTACACACAAAAAAATGCAGTAATGAAAAATTTTGTGCAGATATAATTTCACATATATGCATGTGTATCTATAGGTAAATTATTAGAGGTGGCTTTATTAGGCCAAAGGGCATGTCCATTTATAACTTTTATAGATAAAATTACTAATCTTAAATACATTTTAATATGGCTTTTAAAACAGAAAAAGACAGTAGGCGATAATTAGCTGAATGCTAAATAAGCTATAAATTTTACAGCATCTGTCCTTAATAGAATTTCCAAATAAATGAAACAAGAAAATATACAATACCAAAAAAATGAAGTATTTAAAATAGAATAGTATTGCTACTTAGAACAAATACAGGACACATTTAAAAAATATATAAAATACATTGGTATAAAAGATAATATATATAAATATACATTCCAGAAGGATTAAAGATTTCAATATTAAAGATGAAACCATATAAAAGCACTAGGAAAAAAAAGTGAACACTGAATAATACTGAGGTACCTCCTGAAAATGTCTTCCTAAGCATGACAAAGGTAGAGATCTAAGTATACAAAACATTTATCACTATTAAAAAGAAAACAAAACAAAACAAATAAGAACACCCATAAATTTGAAAGGTCAACATCATCCTGGGCAAAAATATATTTAATAACACATATGAGAAAAAAGTGGTAAATGTTCAGAATGTACAGTTTAACACTCCCTTTCTTCTAGGTTGGGCAATATTTGGGTTCTGTGACTTCAGGGAAAAATCATCATTCTGAGCAAGCCAGAGAAGTCCTCTGACCACCAGGCTCAGTCTCATGTTCCTCAGATGGCCAGATGAGGCTAAACACACCATGTCACTCACCCTCAGCTTTTAGAGTACAAGGCCATCCCTGCTGTGCTGCATCTCCCCTAGAGCTCTTCACGTTCTCTCACTTCCCAAACCTCTCCAATAACCCCTCTAGACCAGCTCTGCTCCACAACCAGCAAGTGCTCCTGTATCACTAACCTCTGCTCCAAGCTTTTCCTGCCTCCTCCTTAAAGCTGATTTTCTTCTGCTGCTATTACTTTCTTTTCCGCCCTTTGAAATTAAGGTTTTCTTTAAAAATAAACTGGGCCAAAGGATAGGGTTCTACCATTTATGCTTTCAGGTCCTTATTATTCCTCTTAAAAAGCCAGCTCTTTTGAAGCTCATGCTATCTGGGAGGCCACACTAAGTCCTACTTGAACCTACCTGCCCTTTCTTATTCACCCACAACCTTGGCATTTGGTCTCACCTAAGCCCTGCCATCATCCTGTGACCTCAACATCCACATGGATGAACCATCCACTGCCCTCAGCTCTCAGCTTCTTCACTTCTACTCCTCCACTCCTCCTCAAATATCACTCTGAAGATTGTATTTCAAATTTTGATATCACCCCTATCTGCCCTTCTTTCAGAATCACTAAGTTAAGGTTTATACTCTCAGACCACAGCTTCCTCTCCTTTTCTTTTATTTATTCCTACTGCAAAAGTCCTTCAACCTCATCAAGATCTCCAAGATTAATCCCCTACTTCATCAGTCTTCCTCTTTCTCTATGACATACTTTGTCCAGTTTGAATCCATGCTCCATCACTTCTTTCTTCCCTCCCTATTCCTTTTCTCCTCTCCTCCTTTCTATTCATTCATTAAATATTTATTGAGCATCCACTATATGCCAGGTACTGCTCTAAGCAATCCAAGTACATTGGTGAACAAGAGAACATTCGTTGCCCCATGAAACCTACATTCTTTGGGGAGTGTCCTCATAATAATAGTTTTTTCCGAGCTCATGTAACAGGTGGATAAACGGGTATGAGATTCAGTGGTCAGAAAAGCTCCTCCTCCGAGATGACATATGAGGCTAAGGCTGGTTAAAGGTCCTGAGGTGAGAGCTTGTTATTTTCCAAGAACAAAAAGAAACCCAGTAAGGCTGGAGAGAGTAAATGTAGGGAAGAGTGGTACTAGATGGGATCTGAGAGGTAGCGAGGCCATAGACAGGAGTTTGGAGGGACTGAGAAGCCAATGAAGGCAGAGGAGGAGTATGTTCTAATTAAGGATTTAAATTACCCTTTCAGGAATATTATCTGTCTTATTTTGCACTTATTTAGTAAAACTCTGATCATGGGTAATTCCAGCTATCTATTTTTTTTTCCAAGCCTGCAAGAAAAGAAGATATACTGGGCAGATTGATTATGCTATAAATTCATGATCAGCATCCTCAAATGGCCTCAGCACCACCAGTAGATTCCTTTCCTTCTTTGGTCTCCATGATGGTCAGTCCTCAGTCTCCTTAAAGTGTCTAGCCTGTTCCTTACTCACCACTCTTGGCAAATGACTCAATTTACTACTTCAGAGAAAACAGAAGACATCAGAAAGTAACTCCCTTGCCAGGCGCCGTGGCTCATGCCTATAATCCCAGCTATTTGGGAGGCTGAGGTGGGAGGATCTCTTGAGCCCAGAAGTTGAGCTATGATCACACCACTGCACTCCAGCTTTGGCCACAGAGTGAGACCCTGTCTCTAATTTAAAAATAGGAAATAAAGAAACTCCCTTCCTCATCTTCCCTACATAACCTAGGCCTGTTTGCTCCTGTTAGAGAAGATGGCTATTCCTCTTTCCATCTAAGGCTGATAATCCCTCATCCTATGCTTTGGATCCTATCTCCTCTTGGCTTCTCAGGGACATTCTGTCTTGAATATTTATTTTTATCCTCTTAACTACTGTCTTCCAATCATCTCTTGAATATGTTTCTTTCCTTAAAAAAAAAAAAAAAAGACTCTTCCTTCACTCTCCTATGTACACCTTACCTCAAAGTGTTATCTGGCCTGGTGCTGGTCCACAAACTGATACTGGCCTTCTATGAGATAAGTATGGAAGCTGAGTGAGAATTGAGAAACTTCTACAGAAATCTGATAGAGTAATCTTATGTTTGTTTAATAATAAAATATATAAACTTACATTTTGTATGTCACTGCAAAATTTAATTTCCTAATAATTTATTTTTATTGTATTTTAAAAAATTATTAATTCACGATGAATTGGAAATTTTTAAAATCAAACATCTTCACCACAATGGTTTGAGAATCACTACCCTTGCTAATGTCCTCACTTTCTCCTCACAGAAAAACTTCTCAAAGGAGTTATACTTGTGTTCTTTACTACTTTGCATCTCCTTTAGTTCTCAACTCACTCCCATCTGAATTACGCTCCCATGATGAGATAGGAACAAGTTCCCCTGTTTGTGATGGGCTGAATTGTGTCCCCCACCAAATCCTTATGCTGAAGTCCTAACCCCCTAGTCCCACCAAATGTGACTATATTTGGTAATTAAGGTTAAATGAGATCATTAGGGTGAGCCCTAATGCAGTATGACCTGTGTCCGTGAAAGAGGAAATTTGGACTCTGAGACACAGCCCAGATAGGTACACATGCAGAAGGATAACCATGTGAGGACACAGCAAGAAGGCAGCCATCTATAAGCCAAAACACGCCTCAGAAGAAACCAGACCTGCCAGAAACTTAATCTTGGAATTCTAGCCTCCAGAACTGTGAGAATATAAATCTTTATTGTTTAAGCCACCCTTTCTGGTATTTTGTTTTGGCAACCCTAGCAAACTAATACACTATGTCACTAAAGCCAATAAGATATTTTCTAGTTCTCATCTTGGTCAATCTCTTTTTTTAGTAGTATTTGGCATTTTGACCATTCTCTCCCCTTCCTGAAACATTCTCTTCCCTTGGCTTCTAAGACACTCAAAACCATATTGGTTTTCTTCCTTCCTTTTTAGCTAATTCTTCCATGTCCTTTGCAGGTTTATCCTCTCCTACCAGCTTTAAATAATACGCTTGGTTGCAGGCTATCTTATCATTTTTATCTACCTTATCTCCCTTAGGTGACCTACGTCATACACATGGCTCATACATACATCTCTAGCTCCCTACTTAATATCTCCCTCCACTTGGATAATTCAATGAACTTAATTCAACCTTTTGTCCAAAATTGGACTTATGATCTTTCCCACCAAATCCTTTTCTCTCTTAATATTTCCTTTTTCTTTTTATTGGAGGGGGGTTGTGAGGAGGGTTGTCTAGTTGCATTGTTTTTTTTTTGTGGAGACAGAGTCCTCACTCTGTCACCCTGGGCAGAATGCAGTGGCGGCACTGCAGCTCACTGCAACCTCCAACTCCTGGACTTAAGCAATCCTCTTCCCTCAGCCTCCCAAATAGCTGGGACTACAGGCACGTGCCACGACGCCCAGCTGATTTTTTTTTTTCCCTTGAAATGAGGTCTTGCTCTTGCTCAGGCTGGTCTCGAACCCCTGAGCTCAAGCAATCCACCCGCCTCGGCCTCCCAGAGAAGCTAGGATTACAGGTGTGAGCCACTGTGCCCGGCCAATATTCCCTTTCTTAATGTAGGGTGTTACCATCCATCTGTTTTTCTAAGCCAAAAGCCTAAGAGTCATCCCTCTTCATCATGTCACCGACTCACCAAGTTCTAGTCAATTTCACTGCTCCCATTCCTCTTAATTCATTCACGTTTCTCCACGGCCATCTCCTTAGCCCAAATCACCTTCATTTCCCATGGACTACTGTATCTCCTATCAAGCCCATCCCCATATCCTCTCCTGCTCCTCTCCAATCCATTCTCATCCACCGCAGCCATCTTTCTGCAACACAAATCTAATCATGTCACTACCCTACTTGAAACACTTCTATAACTTCCCACTACTCTTAGGATAAAATTAATAAAACAAGTCCTGAATAGTCAGGCCCCTATGGACTTGTCCAGTCACATCTCATACCCTGTTTTCAGTGCTCCAGCCACTTTCATTTCTTTGTGGCATCAAAACCTGCCAAAGGAGCCATGCACAGGGATATTCTTCCTCACTAAACTCATCCCCATTAACCCCTGTATTTCTTCAGATACCAGCTCTATTATCAGTGAAAGGAAGGTTTTTTTTCATCTTCTTTATTAGGTAAAAAAAAGCCCCTTTATTATATGAGTCCACAGTACCATATAATTCTCCCCTCTTCATTCAAACTCACATAGCTGTAATTCTACATGTATTTGTGTGATTATATGATCTTCCTTACTAGGATGTAAGCTCCACAAAAGGGCAGGAACTTACCCAATGCCAAGCAAAGAGCCTGAATCAGTGGTTGACCAATAAAAATTTATTGAATGAAAAGAAGAATGAATAAAGTCCTCTTATAAATCAATTAAAAAAAAGACAAACACAAGATTAACAAAGAATTAAAATGGCAACTAAAAAATAACCAATAAACACATGTTCAATCTCACTAGTGATTAAAGAAATGTGATGTAAAATAAGATAGTTTTTCCACAGCCATTAAATAGACAAAAATGATGATATCCAGGCTTTACAAATGAAGGTATTCTCATAGTAAACTGATAGTGAGACTATGTGTTGGTATTACCTTTCTGGACAGCAGTATCTATGAAAAACCTTCCTTTTTTTTTTTGAGAAAGGGTCTCCATCTGTCACCTGGGCTAGAGTGCAGTGGTGTCATCATAACTTACTGCAGCCTCAAACTCCTGGGCTCAAGGGATCCTCCTGCCTCAGCCTCCCAAAGTGAGCCACTGCACTCAGCCAAAAAACCTTACATTTTTATAAGTCTTCTAAAACTTACTTTTAGGAAATCATCAGGTATGCACAAAGATTTAGCTATAAGAGTAATTTCTGCAGTGCTGTCTATAATGGCAAATAAAAAACAGAAACAAGGCAAATGTCCAAAATGGGAGACTGGTTAAATAAAGTATGTAATAAATCTATTTTAATGTGGCTATTAAAATTATTTTGTAAAACATTTAACAACAAGTAAAGTTATGCAGTGTATATTAAGTGAATGACATAAGTTTTAGTATGATCCTGTTTTTTGCTTAAACAAGTATGAAAATACACATATATAAACCCATTCAGGTTTCCCACAGGAAAAAATACTGGGAAACAAAACATAGTAAAATATTGTGGTCATTAACAGTAGTATTTTCTTTTTGTTTATTTGCTTTCTAAATATTCTATGATTCTACGATTTTCATAATATGAAAAAATACAAAAAGGAAAAAAGAGTAGTTTGAATGATGGCATTTGCTGAGAAAAAAAAATATATTTCAGTTGCAGTATAACCAATCATGTGGTTTTCAACCTAGACTGCTGCTTATCAGGATTACCTATTAACTTTTAAATGTGAGGGCCCCATCCTCAAATTCATTTTGGCATAACACTATAATGTTAACTTAATTTGAAACTTTCATTTACTGGGATGCTTTTAGCAATTTCTAAGACCAAAGATTTGACATACTTAAGTATTTTAAGACTATACAGTAAAAGAAAAGACCAGAAAAAAATGTGATTAATCACCTGGTTTCATGCCGGCATTAACAGGTCTGGCAGCTGCTGTACCCATCTGTTCCCATCGAGGATCTTGGTAACTCATTTTGCTAATGAATTCAATTGCTGCTTCTATACTTCTGTTATTAGTTTTCTGAAGAGCTTGTATAACCATATCCTGATATGAAGTTTTAAAAAAAGAAACAAAATATAAACCTTATGATAATACCATGAAAGAAGCCTGAGTTCCACTAGAGAAATTCATAATTATGAAGAGCAGGGCCCTAATCATATTATTAATGTCTGTTTGTAACTACTATAAAAAAACATGTACAATCTCAAATTACTAAAGAAAACAAACCTTCAAATCTTTTAAGTGTTTCTTTAATATTTTCACCTTTATGTAATATATTACTACTTCCTCTAGGACTAACTTCTTCGGTATGGTGCAATCACAGCAACATGAGTCTGATCATTTCTCATTCTTTTTTTTTTTTTTTTTTTTATTCCCCAGCCCCCCATTTCTCATTCTTCATTTCATCCTTATGTAAACAATCAGAGACTATCAGATTGTTAAAAAGGTATCAATCAAAATATTAGAAACTACTTTTTCCTATCATTCAAGCATTCTATTAAGCACTTTTGCCACTGTGTATACTAGTAAAAGAACTATGTAGTCCTGGTTCTCATCCTGTCAGAGTTTTCATTTTCAGAGAACTTCATTTACAGGGATGCAAATATAGGACAAACAGAAGAAAACGCCTAGACAAAATATGATTATGTGATGGAAGACTTTAGGAGGCTAGATAGTATGATGGAAAAAACAGAGGACTTGGAGTCAGACAGATCTAAGTTTGAGTTGCAGCAGCTCTACTTTAGAATTGTGTGAATCTTGACAAGTTATTTAACATTTCAGAGCCTCAGTTGCTTCTACTGTAATAAGCTTACATGGCTGATATGAGGATTAAATAAGAAAACATGGAAAGCACTAAGCACAGTGCCTAGAGCTCAGTGTTGGTTGTCCTCTTCAACTCCTTGTCCTTCATGTTATACGTAAACATAAACTACACACTATCATGCAGAAAGTATACTGACAAGCATTTTTCTAGAGGTAAGCAACTACTTACTTGTCCCAGAGGATTTAGTATTTCAAATGACATTTTTTAATGAGAACTGACTTAGTAAGACTAATGGGTGAACAGGCTCCTCCTCCTCCTTTGTGAAATGACTGGAGATGAATGTGAGACCAAGCAACAAAAAGTTGTGGTAGAAACCTGTTGCCTATCTAAGGTCCATTTCCCTTTTTTGGAAAAAGTTATTGATTTTGTTCGAAGAAGCAAGGGATTCTGGAAAAATTTGCTATGCCTGACTTAGGTACTGGTCCTTCCTGCATCCTGTTTCCTAGGCAACAGATATGATACCTGTGCTAGGGCATGTTTCCACCAGAAAGTAAAATTCAAGAGACTTATTAAGAGTCCCAGGCTCTGACATCTTTAAGAGGCTGAGCCAATGATAGCTATAGACACTGAATCACCATCTTGTTTAAAGTATTATTATTTGGATTTTTGTTAAAAGCAACTAAACTCAATCCCTAATTGATACAGAGGTACAGTGTGGTCACATTTTATGCCAATCAAACTTTCCAAATTTGTAATGAAATACAAAGAAATTAGTAAGTCTCACTTTATGTGCAAATTTAAAATAATACAAATCACTCAAAATTAAAATTCATCAGGGAGGGCTAAATTTTAAAACTGGTTAAGCCAAGTGAAATATATCTGTATTTATGCTATAATCACATGTCAGTACCACCTCAGATGGCAAGAAAATGTCACCCACTACCCTTTTCCAGTATTGGGGGAATCGTATTCTTGTTAAACGCACTGGAATTTCAACCTGTGATTTTGGTGATTATTATGCTGGCTTTTATTTTTTAATATTTATTGCTATGTTTTAAAATAGTTTTTGCATCTCTAACAATGTCAGCCAAGTGTTCTTAAGTGGGGATGGGATGTTAGTGCCAGTGTGAAAAAGAGCACCCTCAAATTGGTAACCTTAGAATGTAAGTGTTCTGTGATAAGAAAACATTATGTCCACATTATTATGCTTTTGTTTTTCTTGCTTATAAACAAAAATATACTCCAATGATTGTATACGGATGTGCTCCAAGAATGCATTTAACATTTACTCCTATGAGGAAATTAATCTTGAAATATTTGAGCTTTTAATTTTACAGACCCACCAGAAACAAATTCTCAAAAAAAAAAACTGCCTTGAACTTGGTGTAGTTAATAAAAGGAATAGGTTAGGGTTTACGAAATGATAAAAAGAATGAAGTGAAAACTAGGTAAGAATTTTGAAATACCAAGTTAGGATCTTGAACAATATAAATTCTACACTACAATGGAAAGTTAGCTACCAGAATGAGTGATTCAAGGAGACAGTAAGTAGACTGCCATATTCTTTAATATCACCAATAGTATAAATAATACCATACTTCATTATTTGGACAAATGAGGAATCATAAATGTCTGAATGCTTTCAGTAAAGCAACTTTTATTATTATTAATGTCATAAAGTGACAATTTTGAAATGTATGACTATAATTAAGCTAACATATCTTTGTAATGCAAAGCACTTATTATTGTTATTACCAAGAGATAAAGAATAGGACATTAACCAATGCCTTAGATTTCTTAAAAATCTAAGAAAGAATTTTTGAGTCTCTTAAAGGTATGGGCCATGTCTGGTATGACTCACTATCCTGACTAATGGGTTCACACATAGTAAAGAGCTCCATAAATGCATATCTACTAGGTAACTTATCTGACATAACACATTACCACTTCAAGGCCTTTATAGCTATGTGATTTTATAATTCTCTTTCCTTAGCAATATATAAAAGGAAAGAATAAGATCAATGATTCTCTTTATTCTTTCCTTATTGGCTAAGGGATTAGGAGGAAGTGCCCTGGAGAATCTCCATTCAAGCCATTTCCTTAATCTTCCACTTACTAACCAGAAAAACATTACCCTAGATCCTTTCCTGCTCCTTCTCTCTCTATTTTCTGGTATAAATCCAATATTTTTAGACCACTTAAGTATAAAAATGATAGGAAATATTAATCAAATAAGTAAACAGAATGAGCCAGAAAAACTAACCTTTTTTCCTCCTAGTTGTAAATCTCCCTTTTGAAATCCTTTACTACAATGCACACTTAGGTTTTCATTTTTAAAATTAAATATAGAGATCTCAAAATGTGGTCACCAAAATATTAAAAAAAGTAAAGGAATTTTAAGGGTAGTTATCTTTGCATAGTAGAGCTAAAGGTAATTTTCAGTTCCTTCTTTATATTTTTTAATTTTTAACAGAATAGGTAACTTTTTTTTATAATCAGGAAAAAAGTTACTATAATTTTTAAAAATGTAATTAACTCTAAGTTATTCACATTTAGGTACATTTTACATTTTCCATAGCCAATATTTTTCTAACATGATTTCTGCTTCCTAAATATTTATGCTCACAAGGTCTATTAGCATAAGAAACAAATTCTATTAACCTAAACAAAATATGATTAAATATATACGCTATGAAAAAATTTCAAAATGAGTTCTGAAGGTAAATATTAAAGACTTGGCATAGTTAGCCTAAACTGAAATTTCCTTAGTTTTTGTGAACTTAAGATTTGGGCCTAAGTATATAACTGCTTAATCAACCCATGACTAAATCTTTTTCCCTACTATAAACTTAAACTTCATGTCCTTGGAGCTGTCTCTTCCCCAAGAGCCACTTAGCTCACCAAGCTCCTGTTTCACATAAACAGACGTCCTTCCCTTACCCTCACCTGTGGCTTTCTTCAACTGCACTTCCACTCTGACTTTATGACCTGGCCTTTTAAATTCCAGAAACTCCAGAATTTAGTGATAGGTATCACAGAACGAAGTAGAGAAACAACAATTATTTTGTTATAATAATTAATGGAACTGTAAACATAACATTCTTTGCTGACAGAACGCATACTTTGTATACACAGTTAAATTCTCTCAAAGGAAACATTTTGGCATTAGTTCACCTAAAAAGTGTTATGTAGTATATAGTAAGAAGAATTCTTTCTTCTGTCTTTAAAATTTCTTACCTCATCAAATCCAGCAGCTTGCAAGTCCTGAAGCATTTGTGGATTAACTTCTGAAGTACTCCGGGAGGAAGAACTTGTTTCATTTGCAAATGGTAGTAGAGAGTTTCGAATTTCCTGCAAGGCTTTATGATGTGTCCCAAATTTGGGTGGATTTCTGACTTGTCGAGGATCTTCAGTTGACATTTTGCTCATGTTATGCTCAGCCTTAGCAGCATCAGATGGTTTGGATAAATTCCTAAGGGATTCCCGAATTTCTTGCAACATTTGCCGGCTGCTGCCAGTGTAGTTACTGGCAGGAAAGGTCTTAGGCCTCATTTGTCTATATCCTTCTGGCTTTTCACTCCTCTTCATGAAAACATCTATATATGGAACCCACACAAAGGATTTCTTTAAACTACTTGATAGATTCAGAGTTTCTTTTGAGCAAAAGTGAAAATGATCCTTCAAGGAAGTCCCCAGCAGTGTTAAAATTCTTTACAATCTAAATAATTAACCCTATAAAAGAAAAAAATAAATAAAAGCTATAAAGTGATTAATAAAGCAGTACCATGTATTAGAGGAAAACCCCACTGATAAAGGAGCTAAGAGATACAGGTTATAGTTCTGGCTCCATTAGGATTACTGCAGGATTAAGACAAGTTACTTATTTTCCTAGCCTATAAAGTGGATTTACCTCAAGTAGTTATGATGATAAAAGAATAATTTAAAGAGTGCTTTAGTAAGCATATAAAGCATATACAAATGCAAGCGGTTACTAAGTGAACAATACAACAGGCAACCTCTCATTATCAACTCTACCCAGTGGCTCCAATTTTAGATTTTACAAATTAGGCTTCAATAAAAGACTTCTTTAGAAGAAAGAATATTGTTGCTTTAAGAAGGTTTTTAAACCACTATTCTAGAAGACCCCTTTATGCTTCAAAAACAGATGCTTGGGTCTATTCCCAAGCTGTGAACTGGGCCTCTAGAAACAGTAAGTTTATCAACAATGTACTAGGGAAAGGCTCTCTCAGGTCAACTTGTCTTATTCCTCACTCAATGCATGAATGTCTTCTACAACACACTGGGAGAACAGTCATCTGAAGGCTTAAAGGGGAACTTAAATGTCCCCCACTGATAGGGAAATCACTAATTCAAGGAAGTCATTCCATTTGTAATCTGCAAGAAGTGTCAGAAATGTTTTCTTCATATGGAGCTTCATGAAATCTCACTCAGTGCCTACTGAGAGCCTGGTATGGGCCAATGCTAGCCGACTTTGCCTACCTTCTTACCTAGCCATGCTAATACCTCTGGTAAGGCAGGCTTGGTAGATAGTTTGTAGATCCAGAAACTGAAGTTCAGAGAGTTTGGGTAAATAGCGTATAAGTGATACTACTGGGATTGAAACATTGCTAATTATTATCTACTGGGAGCCTATTTCTAATCTCATTAAATGTAATTACCACTCATGTTACATAAAGATATCTACAGATATATTAATATATAAATATTGCCTTCTTGTCATTTAAGTCTCAGCCCTATGTTACCTCCTTAAAGAGCCTTTCCCTGGTCAATTAATTATCCTGTTTATTTTCCTGACAGTACTTATCACTATCTAAAATTATCTTACTTGTTTACTTAATTGTCCATTTCCCCTCACTGAAATAAATGTCCCATGAAAGTAGAGGATCTTATTTGTCTTGTAACTGCTGTCTGTCTACCACCTATAACAAGACCTGGCACATAGTGGGTGCTTAATAAACAAACATATATGTTGAGCAAATGAAATAAACACGTACCTCCTAAATATGCCCAGTTACTTTAACCCTTCCCTAACTCTAGTCATACTCTTCTGGACACACTTTAATTTGTCAAAATCCTACAAGTACTAAAAGAGCACAGCACTTGTAATGGAAATACAACAACAAAAAATTCGATTCAAGCATTTGTTCTGTTAATTATTAGCAATATGGACTTGGACATTTAATTCTCTGAAACTTACTCCTGAGGCACAAAATGGTTGGAGTTACATCTACCTTAGGATGGAACAAGGATTAAAAGGAACAATGCAATACAACTCAAGGAATATACACACAACTGTGTGAAGATATAGGATGTTTCTTTCAACATCATCAGCAAAAGATGACATCAATCTAGATGCTCATCAATGGAGGATTGTTCAAGTAATTCATAGTACATTTATATAATATGTGACTAAGTTAAAGAGAATGATGTAGTTCTATCTATATGTACAGACATGAACAGATGCCCCACAATACACTCTTAAGCAAAAAAAGCAAGTTTCAAAATACTATGTAGGCCAGGTGCGGTGGCTCACGCCTGTAATCCTAGCACTCTGGGAGGCCAAGGTAGGAGGATTGCTTGAGCTCAGGAGTTCGAGACTAGCCTGAGCAAGAGTGAGATCCCGTCTCTACTAAAAATAGAAAAATTAGCAGGGCGTCAGGTGTGGTGGCGTGCACCTGTAGTCCCAGCTACTTGGGAGGCTGAGGTAGGAGGATCCCTTGAGCCCAGGAGTTTGAGGTAGCAGTGACCTACGATGATGCCACTGCACTCTACCCAGGGTGACAGAGTGAGACTGTCTCAAAAAAAAAAAAAAAATACTGTGTATAAAATAAACCCATTGTCCATTCTAAAATTAGAACATAGTGATGGCTGTACTGCTTTATAAATATGCTAAAAATCACTGAATTGTACACTTTATCTTTATTATTTTTATTTATTTATTTTTCTGCATGGGGGGGTTTCCTGCTAGAGAAATTCTAAAAGAGCTGTAACATTCAAATTATACACTTTAAATGGGTAAACTTTATGGTATATAAATTAATTCTTAACAGAGCTGTTTAAAATAAACTTGTTTTTCATGTTTCAATTTATATTTACAGAAATTAATTATATACACACACATATTTGCAGCAGGCCTAAGACAGGATGCAGCCTGTAGGAACCACTAGAGGTACAGTTTCCTAATGACTTACCTCATTAAACAATACTTTCGTGGTACAACTGCAAAACTAGTTATGAATCAACCACACTCTACTTGACAAGCAGCCCACATTTCTCTATTTTGTTTAAAAAAAAAAAAGAACTTTGTCATCTGAATCACACATTCTGTCTACAGCATAACTCAATCCATTTATAATTATTTCATAAATGAAATTAGAACTGACATACCTTGTGCTTTTATGAAGGAAGCTGGTCCCTAATGATGAGCATTTCCTTTTGTAAGCATTCCCAAAATATTAATTTAATAGCTTACTAATTAATTTTTCTAGGCTTAATATTTAGCTCACCAGTCTAAAGTTTGCAGAAGTTACCTCTGGCCCTTTCTGAAAGTGAACATATTTTCCATATCTGGTCTTCTGAAACCTACCCATTTCTCCATAATCAAGAATTAACATTGTTGTGCAGTCTCACATGTTAGTCCTTTCAATATCTGGGATCTAGACATTCCTTTAATATCTCACTTATTTTGGGTTTCAACTCCAACTTAATCATCATTTTATTATTACTGTTATTTTGCCATTTCCAAGATCATTCTCTTTGACAGAGAAGAAAGAAAAGAAAAACAGCACAGTTTTGCTTCTTCCCATCAAGATAAAACATTTGCTTCCATTTTCCTACCATGAGACCTGTTCAACAGTAGGCAGTACAAAAATATTTGTTGAACTTACAAATGTAGATGACATAGCCCTTCTTTTTACTCTTAATAGTTTATTGTTTTTTTCTAGTTATAAAAAGATGTATCCTTACTGAAAAATTCAAGTATTTATATAAATATTATATAAATATATAAAGTAGAAGTCCCTCATAATTCATCTCCCTTAACAGTGAGAATCACTGTAATGGGCTGAATACTGGCCTCTCAAAAGATATCCACCTCCTAATCCCTGGAATTTATATATTTTATCTTATTTGGAAAAAGGCACTTTGCAGATGTGATTAAGTTAAGGATCTTGAGATGGAGAGATTATCATGGATGAGCCCTGCATGCAATTACAAGTGTCCTTGTGAGAAGCAGGAGGAGATGTGATTCACACAGAAAAAGGGGGGCAACCTGATGATGAAGGCAGAGACTGGAGTAATGTGGCCAGAAGCCAAGTAATGCCACCAGCCAACAGAAGCTGGAAGGGGCCAGGAACAGCTCCTCTCCTAGAGCCTCTGGAGGGAGAGTAGACTTGCTGACACCTTGATTCTAGACTTCTGGCCTCCAGAACTGTGAGAGGATAAATCTATGTTGTTTTAACCCACCAAATTTGTAGTGATTTGTTACATAAACCACAGGAAACTAATAATAATCACTATTAGTACTTCATATTCTAACATACACTATTAACCAAAATGGGATCATAACACACAAAATATGAAATCTCATTCTTTTACATAATCATGTGTACTTACAAGAAGAGAATGTAGTGTTGCCCAAATTTATCTTATTTAACTTTTCTCCCCCAGAGCATTTCATAAGCTTCATGTTCTATGGAATATACTTTAGAAAACAGTAGACCAGAGAGATTCATTCTAGTTCTCTATTTTATAACTCTGTACTTTGATGATGTAATTCCTTTGATGCAAATTCTCTGATGATGTAATATCCAAGTACACAATTGTCACAGAAATGACAGTTCTGGTATATGTGTAACAATGTGTTTTAGGTTTATATAACTGAAAACTTATTTTAAGCTTATTTCTTTCATCTACATGTTGAAATATTTGTGAATAAAATATAATGTCTGGAATTTATCTCAAAATAATTTGGCTGTGTGCTGAAGTGGATGGGGATATAGATGAGACAAAAGTGGTCATAAGTTGAAGACTGTTCTAGATAGGTAATGGGTATATAAGGGTTCATTGTACTATTCTTTTACTTTTGTGTATGCTTGAAATTTTCCAAAATAGAAAGTTAAAAAAGAAAAAGAAATGACTATAGTGCTTTAGATCTTGGGATGGTTCTGCTTCAAATGCTTATTCAAATACAACATGCACTTAAAATACACAGGATTTATTTAATTTAAAGAAATCATTATTTCCATGAAACAATATCACTTCAACATTAGCTTTTCAGGGGGAATAACAGAAATATTATATCTAAATATTCATTTCAATTGTAAGATGATCTGCATCTTCTGATTTCAAAAATGTTGGAATGGAGGAATTGTAGTATATCTTTATCCAATTGCTACTGTTAAATGTATTCTTGCAGAGACTATATTCACATACAGTACTCGCCTCCATTTTCCAGATAGCTCTGGCCAAAGCCTGGTGAGCAGATGTGACATGTCTGAATTCTGGGCTAAGGCAGTTAAAAGCAAGTGTGCTTCTCTCTCTTTCCTGCTTCAATGACAAGGTAGGTCACATTTTGAGATAGTGGCTTCAAAACATGGAGAGAATGTGGATCCCAGAGTCACTTGATAGAGAGCCCTTACTGATTCCCGTTAGACTGTGTGTAAGACAGACATTTCTGTTGTGCTAAGCCATTTATAGTTTAGGATTTGTTACCACAAAACAGCCTAATAATATTGTGGAAATAGACAAAGACTGCCCAAATGAGAACAAGCAGAGGCTATTTAATCAGAGCTTGCTATAGGACGGGAAGTTAGTCACTGTCACTTGTGCTTGGCAGAGATTCAAAGGCAGGCAGGGGAGTGGGGAAGCTTTATACTAAAAAAGGGGGAAGACTTCAGGTATGCTGTGATTGTAGGTTGTCGGCGTGAGGAACTGGAAGTGGGTTAACTATTATAGAAGAGGAGCATCCTATGTGATTGATCTGGGGAGCACATTTGGCTTTCTCTGGTTGGTCCTGAGTTAGAAGTAGGCACAAAAATTAGGGAAGCTGGTAGTTACAGACCAAGTCTTGACTGTTTTGGCCCACCACTACAGAGGTCATGTGTCAGAGTTGTAGTTTCATACATGATCTGGCCATTGTCCATTTGTATATTCAGTCTTTCATTATCCTAATGCAGAAATTGGTACCTAGAAGTGAGGTACTGCTACAATAAAAACCTATGCAGTATTGGCTTAATGGTCAGGCTGAGGGCTGTGAGGAAACTGATACTAGAGCCTGGAAAAATGGAGAACCATGCTTTACAATGGCAAAATATTTGGTAAAGCTGTTGCCTATAACAACTTTTCGTATGACTGCACCTTTTCATATGATTCACCCTTGTATGCCTACTGACTCTGTAGTCATATGAAAAGGGTTTGGAAAAGAGAATCTTGGAAGTGTATATT
This sequence comes from Daubentonia madagascariensis, assembly GCA_023783475.1. Classification (NCBI taxonomy): domain Eukaryota; kingdom Metazoa; phylum Chordata; class Mammalia; order Primates; family Daubentoniidae; genus Daubentonia; species Daubentonia madagascariensis. Next base: position 17,507,820 of record JAKFHU010001815.1, on the reverse strand, counting down.
GGCTGCTATTGGCTATTTAGCAAACTATTATAAGCAAACAATGAGCTGAAGAAAGAAGCAGCTGATTTGAAAGCAGAAACAGAAAATAGAAAGAGTTCAGAAATTTAGTCTCGAAGGATTGGAAAAGCAGCTTGCACCGAGACTCCAAACACGAAGAGACAGTATTAAAAGACTGAGCACAGATGCCCACGGAAACCTCTTAGCTAACTAAAGTACCTCAGTGGTAAAGATCATATTAAGGTGTAGCCTTCCCATTCAAACCTAATAGCCTCAAATAACCAATTGAGAAGAGGAGGAATGGAAGCTCTCAAGTCTTTGGATGAGGTTACTAACACATGAGAACTTTGGTTGTGGTTACTATTATCCTCCTCTGAACCCCAAATGCACTTTGCACAATTCAAATAAAACTTATGTTTTTGCCCTATTCATGTTCTTGTCTTATTTTTTCTACAAGGTCACAGATTTAAAGAGCATAAGGTGTCTTGCTTGGAGTTTTTTTTTTTTTTTTTTTTTTTTTTCAGACAAAGAAATGAATCCAGAAGTAAATTGGCCTGCCTACGGTCATGTAGTCAGCTGGTGGAAATGCTAGGAATGGACTCCACACATCCTAACCTAGTCCAGGGCTCACTTCATCACACCTACAGCTTGAACTTCCTAAGGGCAGGGATCATGACTCATTCTTCTTCTTTTTTTTTTAAATTACAGACAGGGTCTTGCTCTGTCGACCAGGCTGGAATGCAGTTGCCCTATCATAGCTCACTGTAACCTCGAATTCCTGGGCTCAAGTGATCCTCCTGCCTCAGCCTCTAGAGTATCTGGGACTACACAGGCTCACACCACCACACCAGGCTAATTAAAAAAATATTTTTGTAGATATAGGGGTCTTATGATGTTGCCCAGGCTGGTCTCGAAGTCCTGGCCTCAAGCAATCCGCCTCAACTCCCAAAGTGCTGTGGTTACAGGCGTGAGCCACTGCACCCAGCTGTCACTCATTTTTTGAAGGGGCACTTAAATTGGTTAGACTAAATGGAAACCTCCATGTTTTGGGAAGTTTAGACTCATCAAAAATACAAATGTCAGTAAATCCAAACAAATATTGTTGATTAGTTTGTCCAAATTACGAAAAAACCAGGTACCATCGCATAGTACGATTTCAGAGTGTTAACTTGGGTTGAATTAAGTTTATCAAAAAGGTGGCCTAGCTGGGCCTGGTGGTGTATGCCTGTAGTCCCATCCCAGCTACTGGGCAGGCTGAGGTGGAAAGATCACTTGAGACCAGGGGTTTGAGTACAGCCTGGGCAACATAGTAAGACCCTGTCTCTTAAAAAATAAATAAGTAAGTGGTGTCCTGTCTCAATACTTTGACTAGATCAATTATAAGAATAGCAACAATAGTATGTACTGTTTCTTTCTCAGCAGCATAGTCTTAAGTTGTTTAGACATCAATATTGAAGAATCTCTGCATACTGACATTTTCTTCCATTCACTTTCTAAGAATTAACTGACCAAAAATGAAAACAATCACTATATTTTCATCTTCATGCTGAAAAATGATTGCCATCTCTATTTGACAAAATGCTATTTAATGACTAAATAACTATTGTGGTGTATAAACATCCCCCAGTATGGCCGGGCGTAGTGGCTCACGCCTGTAATCCTAGCACTCTGGGAGGGTGAGGCAGGAGGATGACTTGAGGTCAGGAGTTGGAGACCAGTCTGAGCAAGAGTAAGACCCCCCGTCTCTACCAAAAATAGAAAAAATTAGCTGGGCCTGTTGGTGTGCACCTGTAGTCCCAGCTACTCCAAGGGGCTGAGGCAGGATGATTGCTTGAGCTCAGGAGTTTGAGGGTGCAGTGAGCTATGATGATGCCACTGCACTCTACCTGGGGTGACAGAGCGAGTGAGATTCTATCTCAAAAAAAAAAAAATCTCCCAATATAAACTTCTAAACTTCTAAAATTATAACTAAATAACCAGAGTTAGAACTGTTCCAAGACATATTTATACAGAATAACAAGGACTAGCAATAAAAACAGAAACAAAAATAAAAACGTATAGAATGAAAGCCAGATATCACACATAAAAAATGTAGCATAAGGATTTTTTCATTTACTTTTGGAGAGCAGCAAGGCATATTCAATCAATATTCAGGCATAGAAAGAATGTGCCTTTTCCAGCCTGGGCCATGATCTAGTTTCTTGCAGTAGCAGTTGATCAGAGAACACAATGCTACTTCTTTTACTACTCAGTCAAATTCCTTCACTGCCTTAGGGAATCAACTAGCCCATTTTACCTGTCTCTCAACTTATTTAAAGGAAAGAGATAATCTTAGTTAAAACAATCACCAATGTAAGCACCTTAGCAGAGAACATTCATTCCAATCATGTCTTACATTTTCTTCCTCATGGTGGAAAATTGATAAAAATTTTTAACCTTCAATAAATAATCCATAAAGGTCTGACAAGCTTCGTGATCCCGGCATTCGAATCCACTTCCCAAACTGGAGTGATACAATATTATTTGTGTGCATGAGATTATACTTATTGCTCACTAGACTTATGAATAACTTCTAGACGATGATAGATACTTTAAAAGCCAAATTAACATATAAGTTGACAAACATTAAACTTTGTTCCCTTAGAAAATGATTTTCCAGGAGAAGTCAGAGAGAATGGGGATAAATCAAGTCATCTGAGAGTCATTCTTAGAGCTACGAATTATTTCAGGTTATAAAAAACAATGTTCCCTTAATTGTACAGCCTTAATTTTCTGTATTTATATACACACTCCTACTCCATAAAGACCCCTCCATCTCTCCCACCACTTACAACTATAAACACTAACCTAACATTACAGTGGCCTAGAAATAGAGATCCCCAGGATTTTTTTAAGGTATACCCAGGATGAGGGTCCTCTGGGATACAAAGAACTGTAGCTCTCTTACTGCAATTTTCCTTCAGAACCACCTTTCGCGTTCCTTCCCTCCTAAACACCGCTGACTCGGGTGTGTTGGGGGTGGGGTGGGAAGGAGACAGTCGGCGCGAGGCCGCCAGCAAGACAGGATCTTCCTAGCCTAACCTGCACCCCCCAGGCCGAGAAGCCTGGGGCTCTTCCTGCAGCACCCGGAGCGGCCAACCCTCGCTTCCCCAGGGCAGGGCTCAGCTCAGGTCAGTGCAACCAGCCAAGTCAGGCCCGGATCGGGCCGGCTCTGCCCGCAACTCCGCAGCAGCCCCTGGACCCCCGCCAGCGGGGATGGGCGTGGGCCCCGGCGGCCACCGCCCCGCCAACTCGGGCCACGGAGGAGAGAGTGAGCCCCACCCGCTACGCCAGCCCCGGACCTACCTGCAGGGGAGAGCAGGGCTCCTGGACAGCGGCCACGGGCCCGAGGGCGGGCGCCGAGGCGGCCGTAGCCCGTCTCAGAGACCCCAAGTACCCCTGTTGCGGCGGGGCGGGGAGAGACGTCGGGGGGCTGCCGCAGGCCAGCGCAGCCCGTCGCGGGGGTCGCGGGGACCTGGCTCTCCCCTTAGCACCAGGCCACCGCCGCCGCCGCCATTTTGCTTTCCACTCGGTGTCGCCGCCGCACTCCGCTGCAGGTTTCCCGGATGTGGGCATTTCCCGGCGTCGCTTGCGCGGGGGCCGAGGACTGGGGGCTTCTGCCCGCCTGGCGGCCGGGAGCGAGCGCCGCTGTGGCCTCCGGCCTCGCGGGTCACCCGCTGCTCTGAGCGGTCGTGAGCGTCGCCCCGCGGCGCTCCCGCTGGCCGCTGCCCAGATGACTCGCCCGCGTCCGCAGGATACGGCTGTCTCCCGCCCAAGCCCACTCGGTTTATTCAGTCTCTCTCCCATTGAGTTCTCTCTCTGGACGGAGAGTACGGACGCGCATTTCAAGGAGCTTTTCTCAGTAGGAAACAGCAATGAGTTGCTCTCTGAAACGTCCCTGTGGACATCAGGATTCGAGATTTGTAGGGCTTTGAAATAAAATTTCATTCTTGCTTAAATGTCTTTCCAGGAATAAATCCGTGAGCTTCGAACATACGTATTTTCTCTATCAGCCAGATAATATAATCTTGAACGGGACCAATTGATTGACAGAGTTTGGAGATCTTTGTCAACCGAATCCGTAGAAGAGGAGGTCATTATTGCCATAATTGGAATAACGGTGACGGTGTGAGAAGAGGCTTCATTTATGGTTAAGTTTATAATGGAAAATAAAAATCTCAGCCCCACCTCACCCCCAACCCCAACGCCTTGTACAAAAGGGAAGGTCTAGCCTGGAGGCTGAGTCATACAACACCCCCTTCCAAATGATTAGCTTTTACTAACATTGTGCATTACACAAAGGTAAGGTCTTAGGCATCTAGGAAGGTCTGCCCCTGCAAATCATTCATAAGGAAATTCTTTGCTGTCCTCCCATAAACAAGGACATGCAAATTGTAACTTTAGGTCTGCAGGCTAAGTCTAGCTCCTAAAACTAAAGTCTGTTTGATTCCACACTGACAATGTTTATTCCAAGCTTATCTTTCCAGGTGCAGGACAGAGACAAGAGATCAATCATTCCTTCACCAACCCAGAGCCATCTGCATAATTGATTCTTCCTTTACTCCCTCTTTCTCTTCAAACATTCACCTTATCTTACATAAAATGTAGATTTCCTGGGCAGTAACTAAAACCCCACAAGAATGTAACTATTTGTCTTGCTGCCTACCTGCCCCTCTTCCTACATTCCCCCCCCCCACTTAAGGAAATGTATAAATACTAAACCTCTTAAAAACCTCTTTTAATAAAAGTCACAGATACATATGTGGCTTGTGTCCCTCCCCCAACCCACCAGGTGCTCTAAAGATGGCTTTAATAATCCTCCATTGACTGAGATCCTTGCCTAGTCAGTCATTTTGGGTTGTCAAGTTGAATTGGAAGTCTGGGATGGGATCATTGGGTTTGCAATGTTTGTAGGTGCCATCCACGCTTTGTAAAGAGTGCCTTTGCCAATTTTGCCTCATGTAGTTAGTATTTTAAAATATCTCCTTTCATAATTTTTCTACTAGAGATTAACTATAAAAATTAAAAATATTAAAGACATTTTTCTGATATTAAATTAATGACTGACTACTGTATCCAGAAATTCAAATGTGAAAACCTCTGTTAAAAGATTACATTCCAAGAACATTTGGTTGAAAACTTATTTTCCACAAGCAGAAAGTTTGTAAAATGTAAAGAATATGACTCAACATGCGTCACTAAGTAGTCCTGGTCTTACTTTCTTTAACTGAATGACTAAGTAACCTATGAAGTCCTTTTTAGCCCTAAAATTAAATGACTTATTTGAGTCTAATAGGTTCACAGGTCTGCTTGCCCTGCCTAGAAGCATTATGTATCTGGAAGAGCATACTGCCCTGAGAGTCCTGTCACCTGTCACCAACCTATGGAACTTCTTCACTTATGTGCCTCAATGCTTAAGCCTAAAGGAAAGTATCTCCACAAACTTTTTTAAAAATTTATTTTATTATTTATTTTAAAAATTTCTTTTGGAGACAGGGTCTTGCTCTGTCGCCCAAGCTGGAGTATAGTTGCACAATAATAGCTCACTGCAGCTTCAAACTCCTGGGCTCAAGGAATCCTCCTGCCTCAGCCTCCTGAGTAGCTGGGACTACAGGCACATGTCACCATGCCTGGCTAATTTTTAAACTTTTTTGTACAGGTGTTCGATAAATAGTGAGGGATTCCGGGTCTCCCAGGGACAAAAGTGGGTGCCCTTGCAGTTCACCCCATAAATGAGCTTTCAGAGAGGCTCATGGGAGCTCTGCATGTGCAGTAAGACTCAGGTCATATAACGCCCAACTGTCCAGTCAAAGTGGTTCCATGGTGACATTTGAACCACAGGGAGGTCCCTATCCGGACAGTATAAACAAGACCCAGACCATAACCAAGGTCTCTTTCTGCTATGGCAAGGGGTCTAGTCATCATCTGTGGCATACATATCTTGCCCTGTAAACCTGTATCTTGCTTTTGCTCTATAGTCCTATCTTGCTCCCCCTCAATAAATTTCACCTCATGCTTGCCTTACCTTGGTGTGTCTGGTCAGTCTTCCGTCATGAGCACACCAAGAACTGAGAACACAGAACAAGACTGCCAAATCCAACAGAGACGGGGGTCTTGCTATGTTGCCCAAGCTAGTCTCGAACTCCCAGCCTTAAGCAATCCTCCTGCCTTGGCCTCTCAAAGTGCTGGGATTACAGGTGTAAGCCACCATGCCTGACCCTCTAGGAAAATTCCTAGATAATTCAAGGATCTCAGGGTGTAGTACTAGATTTACTCGTGTGAAGCAGAGGGAGAGACAAGCAGGGAGAGGAGAGAAGGAACTGACAAGGTGACAAGTGGCTGGGACTGTGGGTGGGGATGGTGCTGAAAGGCTGGGAAATACTTACTGTGGGTGCTGGATGTCTACAAATGCCGATATCTGCGATGGTATTTGAAAGTCTTTGTATTATTGTGGTGGAAAACCCTTGGTCCAGCTTCCGCCTACTCAGCTCTTCAATGCTTCATGGGAGTGGGGCTTGTTGGTTTCATTTTGTTTTTAGCAATAGATGTAGAGGCCAGATTTCATGCTTGGGTGACTGCTGGGAGGAACAGGGACAGCATACATGGAAGAAGTATTGACACCAATGTGGCCCTCCGAACGTAAGCCCTCTCCGATACTCATACAATCTTAGGGGAAGACTCCAGACTACATGCAGCCCACCCTTAAATAATAGGGAGTTGTGCTCCACCACCTTGAGGGCAGAGAATCTAAATACATTATTTGGGATTCTGCAGATTTGTCTCTCCTCCCATATTTATTTATTCAAATTTATTTATATTGGTATGGATTTATGGATATTTATTTTATACTTTGGGTATTTTATTTTGTTCTTCAAATTGTTTCAGCTTTGGCCTTTGGGAGCTCTTTCAGTTGGCTTGTGTTCCTTTGACATACTCCAATCATTGTTTGTTTGGTTTTTTTAAACAACTTCCTTATTTTCTGGCACTACAAGATGCTCCAAGCTATCTTGTGTATTTCCTGTCCCAGTCCTGGAATCACCATTTCTCCAAGGAGCCCTGGTTCCTTTTGTTGGAAAATGATATTAGAAATTAAATCTGCGTGCAAGGTGTGCTCCTTGCTACTGGGGTATCATTGATTCTAGGACTTCTCTGGCTAAGAAGTTTTTTTAAATTTAAGTTTATTCCACACTATGCAGGGGTAAAAACTGTGTTTTGATTTGTTGCAGCTATTATGATTATTTTTTGAGACAGTGTCTCACTCTGTCACTCAGGCTAGAGTGCAGTGGTGTCATCATAGCTCACTGTTGCAGCTATTATTTTTATAGTCTACTATTAATTATAGTTTAGCTTCATATATCCATGGCCCATGCAAGTTTTGAGAATTAATGCATTTCTGACAGCTGTGTGTTAGGTTGGTCTGTTAGCTACTGCCCACACAGTTTAGTCATGACAGTTTGGAATTGAACATTATTGTTATTTTAAAAATTATTATGGGTACATAATAGTTGATCTTTATAGGGCACATGTGATGTTTTGATACAGACATACAATGTGAATTAATCAAATCAGGGCAACTGGTGTATCCATCACCTCATGTATTTATAATTTCTTTGTGTTAGGAACATTCCAATTCTACTCTTTTAGTTATTTTAAAGTATGCCCTAACTTGTTGATTATAGTCACTTTGTTGTGCTATCAAATATTGTTCATTCTATCTATCTAACTACATTTTTGCACCTGTTAACCACCCCCACTTTATCCCCCCTCTGCACTATCTGTCCCAGCCTCTGGTCACCAACATCCTATTCTCTGTCTCCATGAGATCAATTGTTTTTAATATTTAGCTCCCACATATGAATGAGAACATTCGAGATTTGTCTTTCTGTGCTTGGCTTACTTCACTTAACACAGTGTTCTCCCTTTCCATTCATGTTGTTGCAAATGGCAGGATTTCATTCTTTTTTGTGGCTGTATGATATTCCATTGTATATATACACCACAATTTCTTTATCTATTCATCCATTGATGGACACTTAGGTTGATTCCAAATCTCGGCTATTGTGAATAGTGCCGCAATAAACATAGAAGTGCAGATATCTTTTTGATATACTGATTTCCCCTCCTTTGGACATATACCCAGCAGTGGGATTGTTGGGTCATATGGTAGTTCTGTTTTCAGTTTTTTGAGGAACCTCCATACTGTTCTTCATAGTGGTTGCACCAATTTACATTCCCACCAACAGAGTACAAGGGTTCCCCTTTCTCCACATCCTTGCCAGCGTTCGTTATCGCCTTTTTGATAAAAAGCCATTTTAACTGGGGTGAGATGATATCTCATTGTAGTTTTGATTTGCATTTCTCAGATAACCAATGATACTGAGCACGTTTTCATATATCTGTTGGCCATTTGCATGTCTTCTTTTTACAAATGTCTACTCAGATCCTCTGCCCATTTTTTAATCGGATTATTTGATTTCTTCCCATTGAATTATTGGAGCTTCTTATATATTCTTTAGTCACTTGTCAGATGAGTAGTTTGCAAATATTCTCCAATTCTGTGGGTTGTCTCTTCCCTTTGTTGATTGTTTCCTTTACTGTGCAGAAGCTTTTTAGCTTGATGTGATCCCATTTGTCCAATTTTGCTTTGGTTGCCTGTGCTTTGGGGGTATTATTCAAGAAATCATTGCCCAGACCAATGTCCTGAGCGTTTCCCCAACGTTAGTAGTTTCTTTTAGTAGTTTCAGTTTCAGGTCTTAGATTTAAGTCTTTAATCTATTTTGATTTGCTTTTTGTATATGGCGAGAGATAAGGGTCCATTTTCATTCTTCTGCATATGGATATCCAGTTTTCCCTGCACTATTTATTTAAGAGACTGTCCTTTTCCCCCTGTATGTTCTTGGCACATTTGTTGAAGATAAGTTCACTATAGATGTATGTGGATTTATTTCTGGGTTCTCTATTCTGTTACATTGGTCTATGTGTCTGTTTTCATGCCAGTACCATGCTGTTTTGTTTACTACAGCTCTGTAGTATAATTTGAAGTCAGATAATATGATTCCTCCAGTTTCCTTCTTTTTACTCAGGATGGCTTTAGCTGTTCTTTTGTGATTCCATATAAACATCAGGATTATTTTTTTCTATTTCTGTGAAGGATGCCATTGGTATTTTGATGGGGATTGCATTGAATCTGTAGATTGTTTTGGGTAGTATGGACATTTTAACAATATTGATTCTTCCAATCCATGAGCATGGACTATCTTTCCATCTTTTTATGTCCTTTTCAATTTCTTTCATCAATGTTTTGTAGTTTTCATTATAAAGACCTTTCACTTCTTTGGTTAAGTTTATTCCTAGGTATTTCATATTATTTGTAGGTATTGTAAATGGGATTATTTTCTTGGTTTCTTTTTCAGATTGTTTACTGTTAGCATATAGAAATGTTATTGATTTTTGTATATTGATTTTGTATCCTGCAACTTTACTGAATTTGTTTATCAGTTCTAATATTTTTTGTGGCATCTTTAGGTTTCTCTAGATATTATTTTTAACTAATTAATATTTTTTACCTAATCAGCCAGCTTCTAGTCATTCTATTTCTCCTGTACCCCCTAGGGTTTCCTACCCTCTTTGTACAGCTCTAATGTAGGGAAATGTTGGGAAATGTTTCAACGCTATGATGACTGTAGTCTAGGACCTAGCTGTCAGTTGTTTTACATTGTCCTTATTAATGGTAGTTTAGCATGATAATGAAAGGGTTCAAACAGTTGCATATCATATTTTGGGTCTCCCCAGGTTTCATATCTGTAAAATAGCACTACTACTGCTTCAGATCTTCTATCAGTTTGAGCTAGATATCATTTTGATACCTTAAGTTTAAATGAAGGCTTGATATAAACTATACACTGGTGAAGTTATGTATATTTGTTAGACAAGACTCTAGAGTGGATTATTAAAAGGATGTTTCCACAATGTTATTAAATAGAAGTATTATTCACAAGAGACAAAGAATGTTTCAATTATGTCAAATTGTTGATAGGACAGATAGTTATAGCCCAGATGTTTTCTCACAAGAGCCTTATAAACAAGATAAATAAATGGGGCAAAATGTCAATAAATTAGGTCGGTTTACAAATATTTCAAGAACTTTAGCCAAATACCAAGATTCAGGTGCCAGTTATAATTGAGAGGATTCTAACAGTGGGTCTAAGACCTTCAGTCCATTTAACATCTCTACTAACCAATGGGATCAAAGTGTAGAGAGCATGCTGGGCAATTCTGAAAATAATTAGCTTCTACAAAAGAGTCAAAGAAAATTGTTAGTCCTTTCCTATAATGAAACAAAAGTTGTATTAGAACAAGAAAATAGGCCTATCATAAGGATCAAAAACCATCTGCATTAACTCAAGGATATGGGAAGCATAGCTTAGGAGTAGCATATGTGAAAATTTTAAGGGTTTAAGTTCAACTAATCAGCAGTCTAATTTAACAAATGTCAGAATAGCTAAAATAAGCTGAGCTAGCAGTACAAAGGAATATAGTACCCAGAACCATGATGACAGGTCTATCATAATTTCCGCAAGGCAGACACCACCTGGAAAAGTGTCCATTTTGGAAGTCACATTTAACACATTGTCTGCCAGACTAGAAAAAAAAATTTTTCCCTGGGGCCACGGTGTTTATTAAAACAAAACAATCCTTTCTAATTTGTTATTTTTTATTGTTTTCTGTGCATGAGTTATATGCAACACAATCCACATTTTTAGAATTAAATTGTCAATATTAATTGTAACAATAAGAACATCAACAAGTAAGATTTTCACAAACCAACCACAGGGTTTTGCTTCACTAGGCCCTGGGGTTAAAAATAGCCTGAGTTACATACAATTCACGTGGTAGTCAATGTGCTAAACAGGACCTTTGGTAAATGGGAGTATTTTTTAAAGGGATAACAAGATTGGGAATTTAGTTCAGTTCAACTGACAGTGATTCACTGCCTACTATGCATCAGATACTATTAAACACTGTTAATACAACACTAAGACATGGGCCCTGTCCTTGATCTTGTGGTCCAGTAGGGGGAGACAGGCTCCTTAACACACTGCTATAAACACAATTCAAGTCCTGTACAATGGGCTTTTGAAGCAGAGCACAATTTAGTTCAGATTGTTGGAGGCCAGCAAAAGCTTTCTGGAGAAAATGACACCCAAAAGGAGTCTTGAAGGGTAAGTAGGATTTAGCCAAAAAACACAAGAAAGACTGAGAAGGGAACCTTGCCTGAAGAAGTTACAGAAAGTAGTTTTGAATATTTGAATATGTGATGAGAGGAATTAAAATTTTTGCGTGGCTTCTAAGACAAATGGAAGCAAATTTCAGTTCAATATATGAAAATTCATTTATTTAGTGAAACCCCACATTAAAGCATGCCAACATAAAGCAAATTTGGATATAACATGATTGGTCATTGGCTTATCTCATAGGCTCACATCATTTCATTAACTCACAACATGATTCAACCTTTGTACAGGATTGAGTGTTCTGGATCCCACTCACACACTAAACCCTACCACCATGCTACATCAATTAGAGCTGCACAAATGAGAAGAAAGTACACTGGAAAATGGGAAACCTTATCACAGTATGTTTTTAAGTATAGGCTGAATGATAATTTGTTGGGAATCCTTTACAAGTGATAATTAAATATAGGTTGGAGATAACCCTCCAAGGTAACTTCCACCTCTGATATCCAAAGAAAAACTATCTGCGGTGGCTCATACCTATAATTCTAGCACTTTGGGAGCGTGAGGAGGGAGGATCTCTTGAGCCCAGGAGTTCGAGAACAGCCTGGGCAATATGGTGAGATCCCATCTTAAAAAAAAAAAGAAACTTTATTTGATAGTTTCATGAAAAAAGGCAGTGACAATTAACAAATTAATAAATTACAGTGTTATATAACATAAAGCTTATGTTTCTCCTTAAAAATGGCAGAAATTGTCAATTGCTATAAAATGTAACACTATTCAAATGTACTTTCTTTTACTTATGGTTACAAATATCCTTAAATCAAAGGAAAGCCTCAAACTTAAAGCAATTGTTTCCAGTTCAAGATAGTATCCTAAACCTACATGTCTGGCTCCCTTCTACCAATTATTTGCTATAATGATCAAGGGAAACTTTATACATTGCTGCTGGAAACTGAGAAAGGTGCTAGCAACATAAATAAAAGCTTCACAATTTTCAGCAGTGGTTATTACAGATGAAAGCAGAGGAAAGGTGAGGCCAAACAGGCTTGCCAGTCACTGCGCATGGAAAATGTGCCACCTGGGAGCTAGGGTCTTCCTAGTCAACTCTAAGCCCATTCAGAGAAAGGATGTTAGCCTGCTGGGTAGGAGGGGAGGGTACCTGCCCTGAAAGAGGACCATTGTCTTAGTGGGCTTTAGGCTATGGCAATAGATATTCCTGCAAAGAGAAATGTGAAGTCAAAGGAAAATCCATAGCTATGTTTTTATTACTGAATCAGAAAGAGTGAAAATTGGACCTGAATCATTGCAAGCCATTTACAGTTTTCATTTTTCCCATTTAGTATGGATGTATCTATTTCTCTGTAGAAATATTAATATGCTTAACTATAAGGTCCTGCTCCAGGCCCAGAGCCATTAATTGCTGCTAAAACAATGTTTTTGCTAAAGAAACCTGCTTGTCTTATAGAACTTAAATTTTGGATTTGGCTGGTTGCATCCCCCTGTTGTCATTAACACATTGTCTCCACTAGTGCCTATAAACTGGTAGAGAGCTAAATCAGGTTCAAGTTTGTTTTTGCGAGTTGGGAAGGACAGCTAAACTGAAAACAGTTCTCAAATTGATATTTAGGGTAACAGCAATTATGTGAATATTTGGTCTACTTCTTTTCAATGCTAGAAAAAAATCTACCCCGAGCTGAAGAACTGTACGTTTATACTTACTCCTGGAATACCACAAAGTAAGAGACAAGTAGTTTCTCCTGGACAAGAATATTTCATAGGTGGTGTTATTTACTCCTTTACAACACATTAGGAAGCACATAATGTCTACTTGTCTACTTTTGTGACATTAAGATTGATCAGTAGGTTCAGGTGTTGTCTGCTTGATTTATTTGTCATAAAAGTACCATCAGCAAAAAAAAAAGAAGGAAAAATAGAGGGGAACCTATGGATTAAAAGCAATTTAAGAGACATGTAATCCAATCGACCTTGTCTGTTGATGTGAACAAACCAACTATAAAAAATGTTTATGATCAATCTGGGAAATTTAAATAGTGCTTGAATATTTGATGATACTGAGAAATAAGAATGTAGTATAGGCATGATAATGGTATTGTGCTTATGTTTAAAAAAAGGTGGGCTCTCATCCTTCAGAGATATACAATGAAGAATTATAAATGAAATATGACATCTAGAATTTGCTTTAAAATTATCCAAAGCAGGGGTGGGGTCATGGGGAATGGACAGCAGAGATTAAACAAGACTGGCTGTGTGTTGTTAATTGATGAAGCTGGTTGATGAGTACATAAGTTCATAAAACAACTCTTTTTATATACTTAAAATTAATGGTAATAAAAAGAAGAAAACTTCAGATGTATTGTGTTAAATAATTAAATTTCAAATGCAATAAATAATTACATGCAAAATATGAAACCACAAAATATTTATATACGATAGGAATAGCATGATGCCAGGGGCAGAAATTATAAAAAAAAGATATCAATTAATTTTACCATATACAAAATGCAAAACTTCTATGAAAAGCACCATAAGTAAAGCCAAAAAATAAATTTAAAAATACTTGTATCATATGACCAAAGGCAAAAAAAAATTCTTTATATATAAAAAGATGTTACAAATTAATAAGAAAATGCCAAACTACCTCAGAAAATAAAAATGGCTAAGGATATAAGCAAGTTTTAAAAGAAGTACAGACTAAATAGACATTATAGCACTAATCACAACAGTAAGAAGACAGAAACATGAAATAACCAATAATGGTTGAAATAAATTATGGTACACATACCTATATCTATACTTTAGAATATTAATGACATGAGAGAATGATTACTAGAGAAATGTGTTTGCTGCTAGGGAATGTGCATCCACAAACATACCATGTATGATATATTTTCATTCTTATAAAAAAATTATATACATTGATGGAAAGGGATATGAAAAGACTATTAATTGTCTCTGAAATTATAAGTATTTTAATTTTTCTTTTGACTATATTTGCTTTTTCTGTAATGAATTACTTTTGTAACAAAAAGTCTTAAAAAATTAATCCCAGCAGTAAAACTATAAACAGATTAAAAATTCCTATCAGCAACATTTTCTTTCCTTTTCCAATTCTTTGGAATTCAAAGTTACTAATTATTTTCAATCAAATAGCCTTGAGACAAATATATGTTAAAAAAGCAGATGCATATACATTCTATTTCAAAGTACTGACAAAAACCCTGAGGTAAGGTGGCATTAAAAAATTGAAAATATTTATTAGGACAGAAAAGAAAAATGTTACCATAATTACTGTTTTTGGAATTATAAAGTAAATGAATGCATACTTCAATTGTGTAATAGCAGTGATTTGTCATTAAGGTTTGAGGTCAATAATACATTTATAATCGAACAAACTTTGGAAAGACGATGTCATAAAATTGTCTTATAACACTATATGTTAAGTCATTAACACTTAAGATAACAATAAAGATGGCAAAATACTCTACTCTGACCACATCATCACATGGTTATCACACTTATTACCTATCAAATTTTAGTTTGGAATTCAGTCCACTTATCAAATATCAAATTCTGCTTTATTACATGATGTCTAGTTTGGCAATCTTTGACTATGTTCTAAAACTAAACAAAAGCAAAAATACTTAGAAAAAAAATATTTTTCTTTTGCCTTTTCAAGAAAAATAAAGTTGGTTCTAAGCAGTCGATAGAGTTTTGCTCAAAAACCTATTCTAAAGGAACTTGTCACAACATTTTCACCTTTAAAAAAAATTGAACATGACTATAAATTTGTCATTTTTGGTTTACTCAGTTCTTTCTGAAAAAGTTTATTTAAATTATTAAGGAAATAAAATGTGGAAGGATTGAAGAAAATACTTGCAATAAAAAGAATCATTAACATTGGCTAAGCCACTAGGGAGGAGTGTACTCCACATACTGTTGATAAAATTTATGGCAACCCATTGGTGCTTCCAGTTACCACCACTGATGTTAAGTCCCACAACAGCAAAAATGAAGAACTGGTTCCATGAGCTGTCAATAACAGTCTGTTTGTACTGATATATTCATCAGCACAAAGACCCCTCTGCTGTTCTTCCACGTGTTCAAAATCGTTTGCCATCAATCATCTATCATATTCTGCAACTGTTACGGGAATATCCCACAACAATGTAACTAACAAAAGCCGAAAATGGGCATTGACACTAATAGTAGTTTACTAATGTTTCCCCTGCAAATCTCACATTTTCTGATAATAAAATTTTGCACAGAAGTTGGAATTCAAAAGGCCAATTGTATGTTTTATCTGAAATTTTATAATTACAGTACTTTCATGAAAAAAGTTGTCTAGTGACATAAATTGCTTCTGCATCAGTTCCACAAACAAGACAAGGACCTAAAACATCCAAACTGTTCACCGACAGAGTCCTATTGGGAAGTAAGCTTGTGATTTCAATACGGTCTTTTGCAGGATCAGTGAGCCAGGAACTTATGAGAGACTGGTGAACATTAGCTTGGTTACTAATGCTATGAGACAAAAAAGTACTAGTTCTTCCTCCTGGGAGAAAAAAAGAAAAGGGAAAAAACCTTTCAAGACTATTTTTATATTAGTAAACATCAAACTTCTACTGACATTTTAGAAAGGTGATGATTTTGATGTGTTTAATTCTCTGAACAGGCTAATACTTAATTCCATTAGCACACATCACCATTTTTTGACCAGAGGCTTATTCAGTGTTATTAAAATATTCAGATTTCCCTGGGATAATATGGATATTAAACTTCAAGTCTTCAGGTAAAGCAGAAGATTTAATTCGACACTGTCTTTCTGTTCATCTTTTAATGGAAAGTGTCAGAAAGGTAGCAAAATGGCCAGAAGACAAGTAGAATAAATAAGGAAAAAAGAAACCAAAAATGTAGATTATATACAGAAATACAAGCTCTTGGGTAGCAGAAAAATAAAGTGATCATGAGAAAGAATTTCTGGATATATTTCTAGATGAATATTTCTAAAAATACATTTCTAAATATATATTTCTAAAAATATAATCAACTTGCTTCAGATCATTTATTCTTACCCTTTTTAGGAAAATGTTCTTAAAAGTAGAATTTTAGATTTTACTAGATTAAAAACTTTTATCTCTAACAGTGCTCTGCATTTAATAAAGAATAAAATGAGGCAAAGGCAGTATATTTCAATTTTAGCCATTATTTGCAATTTTCTTTCCTCTCAACTTGCTGTCAAAGCAAATAAGGACAAATTTCATTCACTCAACAAATGGCTGAGTACCTACTATGTGTCAGGCTTTGCGCTAAGTGCTGGGGATACAAGACAAAGTCTCTGATGTCTTGAAGCTTAAACATTAGTAGGTTTAAATCTTGCTGATCCTTTAAAATCCAGCTCAACTTCCTTCTCTAAGAAACCTTTGAAGACAACTCTAGTTCATGTTTCTCTTCCTTCCTGGAACTCTCAGCACTTGGATGTACCATTAATTTACTACCTTGTAACATTTCTTATATCATGATTTAACTTTCCACGCCCCTTCTCCATAACTAAATTAAGTATTTCTTAAGAGCAAGTTGCATATTTTATATTTGTTTTACTTTTTCCACAGTGTCTCATATTGTGCCTTGCAATAGTAGATACAGAATAAATGCTTTTTCCCAGTCTAACTGAGGTTCCTTAAAAGTAAACTTGCAAATGTAAGACAGTGGGGGTAGGGGAGGAAGGAAGTAAAAACCAAGTACGTATTTAGTTAATCCTTAGATAAAACTGTTAGTTTCTCCATAAATGAAGTTAGCACAGACATGCATGCATGCTCCACACGTGCTCTCAACTCCAGAATTTTTCTGGAGAAGTTTTAGAATTTTTTTCCTCTTAGTTTTCCTGTTTATCTTTTACTGCTCCTATATTTCACATTGCTCTTGAATACTGTAAAAATTAACATATCATTAGAACCTCTGTGATGAGACTCCTCTGATCTCCCTGCTTCCACTTTTCCCATCCCTCCTCCCATAGTCTATTTTCAACAGCAGCCAGTGATTCTTTGGAAATATAGGTCAGATCATGCTACTCTCTTGCTCAAAATTCTGATGGCTTCCTATCACACTTAGAATAAAATCTAACGTCCTTATTATGGCCTAGAAGACCTATAGCATCTGCCCCTCAGCCACCAGTCCTTATCTCCTATCACTGCCCTGCCCTGCTAGCTACACTGCAGCCACAGTAGTCTTGCCATTCTCTGCCTGTCTCCCACCCTCGGTACTTGCTGTTTCCTCTGCCTAGAATGCTTTCGTGTTACTTACACCTTCACTTCTCTCAGGTCTCTGCTCAAATATACTTTCTGCCAAGCAGCCTCTCCTTATACCTCTCATTAGAGCAGCTCCCCTCACCCCTGCCTTTATTCTTTATCCTCCTACTTTGCTTTATTCTTCTTCACAGTAATTGCCAGTGTCTTTAGCCCCATTATTTTCCTTTTTGCTTCCAGTCCCCTTTCCCACTTTACTGTGCTCCACTCTTTACTGTAGGGGTGGGAATCTGCAAACTCTGTTTTCCAGGCTCCCTTGCCATCTGCCATCCAGATGGGCCCTGCCAACAGGAGGTACTACTGGTATGTGACTGGAAGGTGGAAGAGGCAAGAAACAGCTCCCTTTCTGCTCCAGGTTTCTGGCAACAACACTGGCAGTAGTTCCAGCCCGGCTGAGGTAGTACTTTTTCTGCTGATCCAGAACCAACTTTGACAGCATTTTTAACTGTGCAGCAGCTGGTGTATTAACAATTTTGGGGGTGGGGTGTGGTGGCTCATGCCTGTAATCCTAGCACTCTGGGAGGCCAAGACGGGAGGTCAGGAGTTCGAGACCTTCCTGAGCAAGAGTGAGACCCCGTCTCTCCTAAAAATAGAAAAATTAGCCAGGCATCGTGGTGTGCGCCTGTAGTCCCACCTACTCAGGAGGCAGGAGGCTCCCTTGAGCCCAGGAGTTTGAGGCTGCAGTGAGCTAAGATGATGCCACTGCACTCTACCCAGGGCGACAGAGTGAGACTCTGTCTCAAAAAAAAAAACAAACCCATAAAAGATCTACTTTCTTCTTCCATACACCCTGCCTTGGCAATGCAATATAAAAGAGTTGCCAACATCTATCCTATGGTATGAGGGCCCAGGTGAATGGCACTCAGAAAGAAGAACCTTGGCTGTTTGAAGAGAGCTAGCTTTTAGCACTTCTTGTCATTAGTAGTACAGCAGTAAGTAACTAACAGTCAGATTTCAAGCTCTACGATGCTCGATACTCAAATTTCCTCTGAGGCAAGAGAATGAAAACATTTTGCCATTAAGTTAAAAATATAAGAATGTCTAATTTGGTATTTAAAAGTATAATAAAAACTATACACAAGAATCTTCATTAAAAAGTTTTACCTTGGTGAAAGAGTGATGACTTTTCAGGTACATCTGTGGAGGCATACCAGTGCCAGAGGGACCCATCTTCAGAACAAGTAAATAGATGATCTGGGTTGGATGGGTGAAAGTGAACTTCCCACACTAAGAGATAAGAACCAAGCAGCTTATTCCTATGCAGAGTGGCTGAACAAACAACATTAAAACCTTATCTCTAGGCATCATCTTCCATTAACCTCCATCACGTACCTTTGAACCTCAAGTTTGTGATAATAATCAAAGGCTTCAGAATTAAAGAAAAGACAAAAAAAGACATACATCTATCCAAGCTGTAAAACGCAGAAAGGAAAAAGAAGCCAAGTACATTTACTTGTGTATTGGGCAAGTAAATTTACAAATTTACAAATTTATAAAATGAATAAAAATAATTGCTAAATCATTTGACCTATTACATTTTTTGAGAAAAAAAGACTACTTTTTATGGAAAATTTTTTTTTAATTGGCAAGTTCCCTTATTTTTAATTCCTGTGTCATTAATATATGGAGGTTATATTATTGGAAAGACTGAGAGAGAAGACCCTAAAAGGAATATACAAATGAATTTCTAAGAGGCACAATACAATATTGGCTCATGCCAAGAATCTGGATACTTCTGGCCTCTATCACGTAAATAGCAACTGGCTCCTAGCAAACCAAAACTAGGAAATGTTCCAAGAATTTGGCTCCAGTTTCAGATGGAAGGCTTTTAAAAAGCCATACCAGAATTGCCCCTTTCACCCCACCTCTAAACTTTAAGAGAACTTTATGTGTCTATAGACATCTGGGAGCCAATGACTAGCCAGGATTCCTCAGAAAGTAACCTGCAGCATGCAGATAAAACAGGTAGTCTGTGAACAAGGGTTTTCTAGATCTGGGCTAGGTGATTTTAAAGAATCGGTATAGAAAGTGCCCGAAGTATGGCATAAAAAGTGAATAGCAGCCAGGCATGGTGGCTCACTCCTGTAATCCTAGCACTTTGGGAGGCCAAGGTGGGAGGATCGTTTGAGGCCAGGAGTTTGAGATCAGCCTGGGCAAATAGGGAGAACTTGTCTCTACAAAAAACATTTTTTAAAAAATTATCCAGGTGGTGTGTTCCTGTAGTCCCAGCCTCGGGAGGCTGAGCCAGGAGGATCACTGGAGCCCAGGAGTTCAAGGCTGCAGTGAGCTATGATCACACCACTGGACCCTAGATTGGGCAACAGAGCGAGACTGTCTCCAAAAAAAAAAAAAACAAACAAAAAAAGCAAATGGCACACGTCTGCAAGGTGGCAATCTTCATGCTGATAGTTACCATAATTAAATATCACCCACAAGCCAGAAAAAGGTCACCTTCCTCAGGAGAAGAATGTGTTCTGGGTGAGTCCTAGGTAAGATACATTCACACTGTTTCATTAAAACAAAGTGAAACAAAACAGCCTGTAGAGCCATAAGCAGATTGCCCAAATCTAGATTTTTATGCATTTATTTTCAAATTAGAAAACAAAACCCTATAAAACTAATTTCATTTCTAGCCAGGAGTCAAGATAAATTCAAAATAATACATCATAAGCCACTGCATTTGTGTGCATTGCTTAACAGCATAGGCAGGCAGTTAAAAAATGGCTGTGGGTAGAGGTCGGTGGCTCATGCCTATAATCCTAGCACTTCGGGAGGCCAAGGCGGGAGGACTGCTTGAGCCCAGGAGTTCCAGACCAGCCTGCACAACATAGTGAGACCCTGTCTCTACAAAAATTAAAAAAAAAAAAAAAAAAAAAAAAAAAATTAGCTGGGAGTGGTGACACACACCTCTAGTTCCAGCTACCCGGGAAGCTGAGGCAGGAGGTTCGCTTAAGCCCAAGCACTTGAGGTTGCAGTGAGCTATGATCATGCCACTGCACTCCAGCCTGGGCAACAGAGAATGACCCTGTCTCTTAAAAAGAAAAAAAAAAAAAAGGCTGCTAAGAAAAGATCTGAAAGTTTGTAATTCTACCACCAGACCACCAGGTTAGTTAACATGAGAATCAGTAAGGGTGTAACTTACTCGTTTTTTATCCTTTTTTTTCTGGGCAGAGCTATACCTGGGATAGACAGACAATTTTCTATCCTTTTATTTGCTTCTTGAGTTTAACTTTAAAGTCATTTATCTTTCCAAGGTAATAATGTAAAACTTACTTAAATAGAGAAGTTGCAATTGGTTCAATGTTTGCTTTCTTATACTTTTATTCAAGCAGGGTTTAATATAAACTTCTTTGAGATCAGAATTTAAAAATATAATTCATTCTGGTATGATATCAAAGACAGAGTGATAAAATGAAAAATTTCTGTCCAGTAAAAAAATCTCCCCCAGAATCAAATGACAAAAAAACAGACAATAGCCTATATACCTATTGTTCTTATTTTTTAAAAAAAGATGCAATAAAAAATTGAGGAGCACAACAGATTAGCAAATATGAAAAATAACAGCCTGCGTTTGCATGGGAAAAGGGCATTCTTGCATACTCATAAAGTATGGCAATATGAACTGGTATTATTACTATTACTTTTTTTTTTTTTTTTTTAAAAGAGATGGAGTCTCACTATGTTGCCCAGGCTGGAGTGCAGTGGCTATTCACAGGTGCAATCACAGTGTACCAGAGCCTTGAACTCCTGGGCTCAAGCTACCCACCCACTTCAGCCACCAGAGTAGCTAGGGCTACATGTGTGTGCCACCACACCCCTGGCTTAAGCTGGTGTTTAAAAAAAAATCTTTTTATGTCTTACTGGTATTATTTTAATGTAGAACAATCTGACAATGCATTACAGCCGTAAAATTATACAAAAGTTTTGGCCCACCAATTCTACTTCTAAAAAATTATCCTAAGAATATAAGTACATAAAGATGAATATCTAAGGATATTTACTACAGTTTTAGATATAATAATGAAACATGTTAAAGAACTTAACTGTCAAATAGAAAGAAATTAGCCATATATATCATTAGCTTATATGTCACACAACCCACCCAGTAAAAACTTGTCTGTATCTCCACAATACTTACTTTCAGCTTCATGAGCTTTCAGCAGAGACATGGGCATTGTACCTTGTCTAACATCCCAAATACTCAACATTCCATCCTGGCCACCAGTAGCTACAACATGCTGTTGATTGGGATGTCTATCAACACAATGGAGCGGCACTCGGTCACCAGTCCTTTTGTGGGAGATACAATGACATCAGATATGTTATTAAGTATAATTTATCTTTGCATAACACAAGAAACATGTTTTATGTAGTGATTAAATGAGAACTTTGTAGAGCTAGTGGCTGAATCTTAACAATGCCAAAAAATTAACTAGATTAAACATTTGTCTACATGATAAGAATTTTTTTTAAATTAAAGGCTAAAATTATTCATTCTCACTTCAATTTGGAGACATGGTTTGCAAGATAATCTGATGGTAAGATGTATTAATACAAAACACATTTCCATTTCTTAGATTTTTTAAAAAACATCATATATCAACTGTACCAAATAACATTTACTCATCTTCTTTAATGCTTTCTTTATATAACTATGTTTTCAGCTTGACACATTCTATTTTCTTAAGACAGAAGAGAAGGCTGCACACCTAGAAAGGGGGATTTCTGCTCAGAAAAAATATCTTGGACTGTATTTTCTCTCCAATCATATCTAGAGTATATTTTATCCACTGTATATTTTAACAATACAATCATTTAATGAGCATAAATAAGTTCTCCATTAAATAATACAAACTTCAGAGTAAAGGTTCTGAACCAACAAATACTTACTAAATGAAGCATGGTACTATCAATTCCATCAAGTTATACTTGCTCTATCAAATTTAATCAGGGATCATTCTCTTAAAACACAATTAAAATACATTATGGTTTAAAGTCAGCTGCTACAAACAATCGAACAAATTTTGGACAACACTACTGAAATTACAAATCAAAACTTACAATGATAATATCTGAGAAGGCTCATTTCCTTGCTGTCTGAAATCCCATATTTTTAACTGTCCAATTGAATTTACTGTAAGAATCTCAGGAGTTCGAAGGAAGGTCACAGCATGGAGTGTACTGCTATCTGCATTGTCTAAGAATTAAAAAAATGGTAGTGTGTGTTAATGGGTCCCTTTTTTCCCAAGAAAATTTTAAATCACATTCCTTCTATTGATTGAAATATTACAAATAAAATTTCCAGTAAGTCATAGTTTAATTTCTATACAAAAATGCATGGTAATGAACATGTTTAAATGGACTCTTCTTAGATAGAAAAATATCAGTCACAGGACATCTGAACCGTTTTCAGATGGAGGGCTGAGTTTTCACATATTTCTCTTTGTCTATTTCCTCTTAAGATTGTTACCCTGCATTTCTGAGATAGTCGTTCAAGCTCCTCTATGTCCGATCTTATTTCCCACCAGTCCTTGACCCAGAACTTCCATTCTATTGGGCCAAACCCCAGTGCTTCCTACAGAGTTCACTCTGACCTTGTATTACTCTGCTGACTCATCCCAAATCTACACATCTTTATTCTCATCAATTCTCTCCTATGTGAACTTGTTCCTGATTGTAATAATGGTCCTTTTCTTTCATTTCCTAGAGTGTTTAGAACTTATGACACATAATTTAACACACACTTATAGACTTTTGTTTTGTGTCACTCCTCCACACTGTCACTAGGCAATGGTCCTTAATAATAAATAAGTGATGTAACTGAAAACTGAAAATCATAATCAACAACACAAAAAATTGATTCACAGCCTCAATTCCAAGAGATTCTGATTCAAGAAGTCTAGGGTGGTGGACAGTTAAACAATCTCCTCAGGCAAGTCTGATTGAGACATAGTTGAGAGCCAATACACTACATTAACCCTTGCTCAAAAACTTTTAATGGCTCATTGGTTTTCCAACAAAAAAATGTAACCTCTGTGGTTTTGCATTAGAGACTCTTTGCAACCTGGCCACAACTTACATTTCTTGGTTCATCTTTCATCTCTCCTATATAAATATCTAAAGTCAGGTCAAACTATACTTTTTGTCATTCTCTGAATGGTTTTATCCTGCCTCTGGCCTATTCCCTTTGTCTGGTGTGCCACCTTTTAGTATTACTTATGGTCTAGATTTAGAACCTAGATAAAATTAATTGCCACACACCCCCCCCAATTCTTTATCTGATAATCCCTTCCAGCCAGGAAAAAAAAGTTTCTGTCTCCTCTGTAGTCATTCATTCGTGCTGGCCTTATCAACAACACACTGCCTTGACAAAGGGATCCTGCCTTGTATATTTTTATATTCCTCAAACACTTAACATTGTGTTTACTTAGCATATGGTTTAAATGTTCAATTACTATGTGATGGACAAAAGAAATATAATGATTTTTCTTACCTATAGTTCTTACAGCTTCCTTGTGATCAGCTCTGAAGAGATTTATTCGACCATCCTCTCCAACCGTGACAATTTCTGGGTTGTTGCACACAATACCTGTACATGGTGCACTGCTATAGGAAGGACTGCCTGGACCTGTGTGGTAGTGAGCTGTTGTCCACTGCTGGTTGACTGACAGAATCTAGGCATCAGAAATGAGGATAATATTAATTAAAGCAAAGTTCTAACAAACTAGCATTTTTCCCCAATAAGAGTATCTTTAAACTCCACCTCACACTGTTCTAGAAAAATAACTTTCTTCTTTTTCCTTTAGGGTATTGAAATCTAGAAACAACTTCCATCAAAGCTCTGTATACCCTGAATTAGGTTCAAAAGGAATATTGTTCAATAACGCCCCACATTTATCTCAAACTACAGAAATGGTTTTTAGGTATCAAGTAGATCAAGTAGTTGTACATTCAAAAGTAACTCTTAAATTCTTACGGGAATGAGCCTACAACTAATAAATAAATCTCTATAGCTTTTCTAAATGACTCCATTAAGAAAAATACTCAACAAGAACTGGGTCTTACATTTACTAGAAATGTCTATTAGTAAGAAAACCTTTATTAATTCTATATTTTAGGTCTAAACTAACAGAATTTATTTAAGGGATATCCAATTGCAATAAAAGCTCACACAAACATGGTTCTAGAATTAATCTACCAAAAAGTGGGTAATATAACAATATTTTCTCCTTCATGTTTTAAGACTATAAAACTTTATTATTTGTATAATGATTAGGCATAGCCTTCTTTAAGCCTTCCTAAAACTAATTAAAATATAAATTCACTTTTCAAACAAAAGTCCTTTACCTGGTTATTTGGATGGTGAAGGAAAATTGTTACACATCCTGTTGATGAAGCAGCTACAATTCTTTCCTGATCAAGAAACTAAACAGAAAGTTTCTGCTTGTTAAAAGATTCAGAAATATTAATAGAGATGAAGCCCATTTATTTAACTCAATTAGTACTAAGCCCTATAACAATTTTAAAAACCAAACAGCCTATAAATGCTAAGCAAATAAGATGTGTTAATAGACATGAAAGTCAAAACTGCTATACAAATAAAAGTATTTCCATAAGGAATAAACAATAACATTTTTTTCCTAAAATTGTTCACCCATAATTGATTTAATTTTGGATCACCATAATAAAGCTTTAAAGAAATATCATTCCTAGGGCTATACAGCTTTCTATAGAATAAAATGCAGGGACTCTAAAGTCATACAGATCAGGATTTGAAAACTTTATTTCATCACCACCACTTACTACTGGTTTTGAGGCCTTGGCCAAGTTAAGTTCCTTAAGTCTTGGTAAACCTTTAAAAGGGGGAGTACTAATCTCTACTTAGGGAGTTGTTATGAGAATTCAAAAAACAAAACCATGTAAACTGCTCTGCACAGTATTTGTCACATGGCATATATTCAAACAATATTAGTCTCAGTTTTCTCATTGGTAAAACAGTGATAACAATACTTGATTCACAGGCGTGCAGTGAGAATTAAATTAGCTTATGTAAAGCTCTCCAAACAGTGCTTAGCACATAGTAGATGGTCAATTAATAAAAAACTATAATTAGATCTATATCCCCTTTCCCAGCCCGGATTCTTCCACAAAGTGGCTAAATGATGTTAATTCAGTTTCCTGTCAACCAGGGGAGAGACTAGACAAACTTTAAGGTCCTCTGCGTCTTTAAATGTATTACTCTCAGTTTTTTTTAAAGTTAGCTTTTGGATACTACACAGATTTACCTGTAAATCCATTACATCACCATGGTGTCTGATATCACACAATAATTGATGGTCTCCTTCAAACCCTCCATCAGAGTCCAAGTTTCCAAAATCTCCAATAGACCACAGTGAAACGTAATTTTCCTGAAAAGCAAAAAGTTTTATCTTGAGATCATGTAAATGTCAACTCTCAGAAAGTACAAGCTGTACTGCCTTCAGGCAACATTGTTCCCAAAGCATCTCAGACAAATGGTATGGTGAGAGTTTAAAAGGCAACGAGATAAGAGGCTCAGGAACACCATCGCTGGCTCTGAGCCTGAGATGAAGAATTGAGAGAGGGAGAAGTGCAAGAGAAGCCAGGAGGAGAGAGGCCGAGAGGGAGGAGGGAGAGGGAGAGAGACAGAGAGGGAGAGGGAAGAAAGAGAGGGAGAGGGCGGAGAGAGAGGGAAGAGAGAGGAGAGAGAGGAAGGGAAGGAGGGACAGAGGACCGTAGCGAACGTCTCCGCGGTCTGCAGGCTCCCCGGAGGCACCGGTCGCCAGCGGGTTTTGCTGATTTTCTGAGACACAAACTTAGCATAAATTTCCTCCATGCCGAAAGCAACCGTAACAGGTACAGCAAGAAGCACAAGGCGCACCTCAGTCCCGCCCCTTCCCGCGGAGCCCTGATTGGATGGGAACTCACGAGGGAGACGGTGGCTGCGGAGGGTCAATTCTCGTCAGCAGCCTGTGCGTACATCGCCCCACCCAAACTGAAGGAACCTGAGACGCCCATTCTCACAAATGCAGCTCTAAGGAGAGGAAGAGCATCTCGGCCCTTGTGCGGTAGGACTTGCTCCTAATCTGCAAACTCAGTATAGGTAGCCTGAGACAATGTATTTGTGCAATGTAAAATTTAAGAGCAAAATAAAACAAAATCAGTGCAGGAGAAACCACCTTGTTACCACACCTAAGCATTCAGTTGCACGTCACTGCGCATAGAAAACGATTCAAAATCCTTAAATTCTCTTGGAAGTACCTCGACTAAAGTGCCAATTTATTATCCGAAACCTCTTCCTGTTGTCCCCCAAACAAATTCTTTGCTTCAAAGTTAATACATAATGTCAGACCCTGGAATTGTAATTTTGAAATCTCCAGTTTTAATTTTGATGCCAATTGCCTAGCTATGTAGCCTCGGTCAAGTCACTCATGTATATAATTAAGAATGAGTTTGGTGATATCTAATGTCAATAGCCCGGGAATCAGTGCTCTAGGTTCTTTCTGTGCTTTTGATTACGCCTACAATATCCTTTGATTACTCTCTACTCAGAATCCTTGCCTGTCATTCAAGGATCATTTCCTTCCTGTACTTTTTCCTGATAACTCCAGCCCATATTGATCTAAATTAACATAGCACTTGATATCTAGATCACTAATGACACATATTAATATTTTGCACTCTGTAGTTTTCTTAAGATGCAGATCTCTCCAAATAGAATGTGAATCTTACCGAATACAAGAGGTATGACTTACTTATCTTCCTAAGCTCCTTTACACTGTAGGTATTCATAACCGTATGCTGGTTGCTTCTTTAAAAAGGACCATGATATGTTGTTGTTTTTATCTGATATTGGTAGTCCTGCTTCACAAGGACAGCATGTGGAAGTACTGCATGTAAATGCAATCCATCTGGTTCAACTTTAGATAATCAGGTTATAAGGACTTGTTTTTTTTTCCCCAACCAGAAGACAATCAAGAAACTGTAGAGAGATGAAATGGAGAACTATTAAATGGATAAGAATCCCAAACCAATAATTTTATGCCTGCCTAATATTGAAGTAAAGAACATTGTTTTGCGTGGTTTCATTTGTAGTCACAGAATCCCCGAAAACAGGTAATGTACATTTCGGATTGGAGGCAGGCTGCGTAACACATTTGACAAAATCTGCTAAGAACTAGAATTTGAAAATTGCTACTGACGTACTACCATAGATGTCTTACAAAGCTAAGACAAAGGTTTTCTTCCTAAAAGTTTACTGGACTAAATGATTGCTGGATTCTGTCGGTATCAGTTTTAATTAGGAGTCAGCAATTTGGATGCGAGACAGGCAATGTTCCCTGCCAGCTTCTCATTCGTGGTCTTGCAGAGCTGATAGCAATAAAGCTACAGTGGAATTTGCGAGGCTTAATTAGCTGGAAACTCACACTTGCATTGGGAGGATAACACATTCACCATAGGATACTGTGGTATTTTTAAAAATTGTAACTCTTTACGTCTGTGTTGTTCTAAATGAGCAAAGCTTTTCTTCCCATACAACCCCCATATGTCATGGGCTTTTTCCATTCTCTGAATTTGCACTTCAGAGTTGAAAACAAACAAGGATCCTCTGCTTAACCAAACAGTGACATGCTTGTCACAAAGCCAGAGGCCGGTGTGCTCGGATTAGAGAGGGCCTTTGCCTTGGATTCCATTAAGATTATTGTTCTTCTATTATTCGGGCTCCACCACAGGGAGTTTAGACTCTAACCGACCTAAATATTAGTCAACTTGGTTGGGTGAGCCAGAACGGATGAAGCCCACCGTCTAACAATCTGGACAGCTATAGGAGCAGACCCGCCGCTCGCAACAGCTGACCCAGCGGCTACCGCGGAGCCACCAGCAGCGGTGACCCAGTTCGGCCCCGCCATCCCGCCGTCGCGCTGGGTGACCGGAGACGCAGCCAGGAACGCTACCGACCGCGCCGGGGGCCGCCGGCCTGGCCGCAGGGCGAAGGCGGTGCGCAGTCCAAAGCCTCAGAAAGGGACACGCAGCCGCGGCGGTGGCGGCACTGACTCAGCCCGGCCTCCCTGCGGTTTCTGGGCAGCCGCAGCAGCCACACACGCCGGCTGTGCGACAACCGGCCTCCTGCGCCTCGGGCCCCACCCGGCCGCACCCGAGGCCGCGCGGCGTCACAGAGCGCATGCGTGCCGCGGGGGATGCCGGGAGCGCGCAGTGGCGGCAGCGGCGGCGACGGCAGTAACAGCGGCGGCTCCGGCGGGGACGCGAGCGGGGCGGTGACCGTGTGGGAGGTGGTCTCACTCTTAGGGAAACTGCTGGGCACTGTCGCCGCGCTGAAGGTGGTTCTGTACCTGCTCCGGGTGTGCTTAGCGATGGCCTGGAAATCCGGCGGCGCCAGCCACTCGGAGCTAATCCACAATCTCCGCAGTAAGTGCCACCCCCGCCCGGTGTGGGGCAGCTGGGGCAGGCTGGGCCTGGACCGGGTCCCCCTGGGCCGTGCGGAACGTTCTGTCTACCCTCCCCCCCCCCGCCCCCGCGCCTGTTGGAGGACTCCAGCGCAGGGTTGCACCAGTAGTCCCGAACGGCATGCGCTTGCAGTCTCCTCCCCCGGGACCTGTCACTCGTCGGCGACGTGGATTGGAAGGGGAGAGAAGAAGCTAGGGGCCGCTGCTGGTGGGGCAGGGGCAGTTGTCTCCTTGCGGGCCTGGGGGGAGGGGTCGCGGCACAGGTGGTGGTGCTGTCACTCGAGTCCGCCGTCCGGTCCGGCGTGCGAGGGGCGTGCCTTTGGGGTGGGGAGCTGTGAGCCAGGCCTTCTAGAAACTGGGCTGGAACTGAGGGGACCCCACCCTCGCCCCCCGCATTTTCTCACCTTCCTCCTGTTTCAGACTCAACCTCGCTGCAAGCTTTCCCTGTTCTACTGCCTCCCCCGCCCTCCAGTTTTTCCTCTGGAGGGAGATGCCACCGTCTGATACAGGCGAGGGGAGGGAGAGGAAGATGAGAGTACTGCCATTGCAGATGCTGGGAGAAATTTCTCTGGCGGCTGTCCAGTAGACAGCTCCATAGGGGGCGGAAGAAGAGAGAATCAGGGGATGCTGTTCCTGAGAGACTTGTATTTCAGGAGCCTTTAGAGGTTCCGGATCCAGCAAACGATTGTGTGTGGAATGTTCTAACTTTTTTTTCACGGCTAACATAGGCTTTAAAACCTTCTATGGAAGTTTCTTTATACCATTCCCTTTAGTTATTGTATTCCTTTCTCTGGTGATAATTTTAGGGTGGGATGAGTGCTGTGTCACGTTCCTTTTTTAAATCGAAATATAGTGTCCCTGTCTTGTTGGGAGACCAGAAGGACCACAGTCTATAATAATCTCACTCTGGTCAGAATTTATAGCACTCTCTTTGCCGCTAACTTTGCAGTAATCGTATCCTGCCACGTGGTATTTTTAATTGTCCTGTTATTTAGCTTTTTATGTGTTTGTTTTATCTCCCAACTCGATTTATAACCTCCATAAAGGTTGGGACCATTTCTTAGAAAATATCTTTGAATCCTTTCAAAGAACTTATACTCATTCCTTTTTTCATAAATGCCAATTAAATGTCCATTATATGCCTAGATCTAGGAGTATAATGGAATATAATGCTAGGAATACAAAGGTGAATGAGAGAAATAAGTACTACTGTTTGGCGTGTGGTTGGTACTTAATATGTTAGTCATTTTGAAAGGTTTTTTTGGACAGTACTTAAAATTTGGAAATTGTGTCTTTAGTAATGAATGTTTAGATGTCAAATTTTGTCAAGCATTGCTGGTTCACTTTATGGAATGATATTTGATTGGAAGTTGCCATTTATGTGCTGAGGCAGTAGTATGTAGTATGATTTAGGTTCCCATGGATTGCGCATAAACTCAGTATGTTGTAAATATTTTTATAAAATTTCTAGCCTATTGTAAAAAAAAAATTCCTTAACATGCTCTAAGTATGTGTTATTGCAGTATACATACCTGAAACATTCTATACACTAATTGTGGTTAAGTAATTTTCCACCAATAGGTTGTCACAGTAGACACTTGGCTGTGGCAGAAATTTGTAATCAATCAGGCTCTTAAAGTCTCTCCTTTTGGGGCCAAATTTGTAGTAAGCCAAGACTAGATCTTTTCCCAGTGGCTTTATAATCACTTTAATGTATTCCATTACTGTTCTTAGCTTACATTTCTAAGGATGTTTTTCTTTTTCTTTCTTTTTTAAATAGGAAAATCTTTTTATGACATATGCATAAAGAAGGGTTTCTTAAACATATTACAAAAGTACTAACATAAAGGACTGATAAATTTAACTAAATTAAAATCAAGAGCTTGAGTTCATCAAAACATCATAAAGAAAATGAAAGACAAAGCTCAAAGTGGCAGAAAATATTTACAATGTATAAAATCAATAACAAATTATATGCAGAAAATGTAAGAACTATAAACCAGTAAGAAAATGTCAAATAACTCAGTAGAAAAATTAGCAACACACAATAGACATCATGCAGAAGAGGAGATATAAATGTCCAACAAACTTATGAAAGGATGATTAATCCTACTAGTAGTCAGAAAATGCCAGTTAAGACAACAATGAGATGCCATTTTATATTCATTGAACTGGAAAAAGAAAAGAAGCCTGTTAATATGAAGTGTTAGTGAGGAGGTGGAGTAATGGGAGATTTTTACATATTACTGGTTAAAAAAAAAAAAGTACATTGCTCTAATACTTTCGAATGCAATTAGGTACTAGCTGGTAAAGTTAAATATTCACATAGCCTCTTCGACAGAAATTCCATCCTTAGACCACACTCTAGAGAAACTCTTGCTCATGTGTCAGGAGGTGTTTATATGAATTTTTTCTTTACAACATTGTTTGCAATATCAAAAAATAGAGTAAACTTAAATACTTATTGATAAGAAAAAAGATAAACTTGTGTTTTATACAGTATCTAAGGATGTTTTTCTGTCAGAAAACTTAATAAGGAATATTTAACATACATGGGTGTTGACATAGCAAATATTTAGTTTCATACTAGATGTATGATTGGTAAGAGGAAATTAGAGTAGTGAAGTTGTTTAGATTCTTTTGTAACAATTGCGCAACTTTAGTTTCAACTTCTTGCTGAGGTAATGGTAGCTAATAGATTTCTTTTTTATATTAGTTTATTATAAAAGTAATATTTGCTCATGTGAAAATTGCAGTTGACACATTTGAAAATATCTCCTTCCTTATTATTCCACTATGTATTCTTCCTAAATTAAAGACTTTTAATTGAAACCTTAGAAAAAGATGAAAATGTGATTATGTTGATGTTGAAATGAAAAGGGATCTGCAAATTGGAAGAGGAAGGAAATTAGTTTTAATGTTTTTTAAAAGAAATGAAGTTCATGATTTACTTAGTTTTAACCTTATAATTTATTAAGAATCTTTACTGGTTTTTTGTATTAGAATACATAATAATAGAAATATGGTAGTGTATCATTTCATAGTTGCTGCATCATTTAGAGAATATTTTTATTATTATTATTATTTTGAGATGGGGGTCTCGCTGTGTTGCCCAGGCTGGTCTTGAAGTCTTCAGCTCAAGTGATCCTTCCACCTCAGCCTCCACAGTAGCTGGGATTACCAGCTCCAGCCACTGACCCAGCTCGTTGATAGAATATTTTAGATTGTAGTGGTAGATTTCTTATTATCTTGTGGCTTATGTTGTGATAACTGCTCTTTAGTAACTTAGTACGACTAAAACTTGAGCATGCTTCAAAATCTGGATCACCTGGAATGCTTGTTAAAACAAAGATTACTGGGTTTTGAGAATTTGTATTTCTAACAAATTCCTAGGTGATGCTGCTGGTCCAGGGACCACATTTTGAGAACCACTGACATAGAGAATTGAAAACTACAAGATTGAATTCTGCCAGTGTCTCAGCTAAATTAGTTTTATGCTTTAAAATAAACTTTTGGAAAAGTCTATAGCAGTTTTGCCCTATAGAGCGCTCTGTGATCTCTATTTATGCTGTCCAGTATAGTAGCTACTAGCTACATAGGACATTGAGCATTTGAAATGTGGTTAGGCCAACTGAGAAACTGAAATTTTATTTTATTTAATTTTAATTAACTTAATGAAATAGCCGCATGTAGCTGGTAGTTACCGTATTGGACAGCACAGGTCTATAGAAATGAAAAATACAGTTAGTTTATAATTATGGGCTGATAATGTGCTCATGAAACAAATTGGCTTAATTTAAAACACCTATGAGCCTGCTTAATCCAGGGAATGTGGCCATTTAAATAATGTTTATATTAGAGTTTATTTCCTACTTTTATTGAGTTAATTTCAAGCCATGGTAAAATTTGGGAAGGTAGCAGAGTTAGATGCAGTGGTGTTCTAGAGCAGGGGATATCTAAACCAGAGGGTTTGTTGTAGGTTAACTCTTAACTGATAGATTTCGAAGCTATACAGTAGTCCTCCCTTTTGCGTTCCAGTTTACCTGCAGTCAACTGCAGTCCAAAAGTATTAAGTGGAAAATTCCAGAAATAAACAATTTATAAGTTTTAAATTGTGTGCTGTTCTGAGTAGCATGATGATATCTGTCAGTGTCCCACCTCATCCTGCCCGAGACGTGAATCATCCCTTTGTCCAGCATATTCACAGTCTGTACTACCCACCTGTTAGTCACTTAGTAGCCTACTTGGTTAGCAGTGACTGTTGCAGTTTCACAGTGCTTGTGTCCAAATCACCCTTATTTTACTTAATAATGGCCCCAAAGCACAGAAGTAGTGATGCTGGCATCATGTTATAATTGTTCTATTTTATTATTAGTTATTGTTGTTAATCTCTTACTGTATCTAATTTATAAATTAAACTTTATCATAGGTATGTTGTGTATAGGAAAAAACAAAGTATATACAGATGGTCCCTGACTTAACAATGGTTCAACTTAAAATTTTTCTACTTTGCTGGATGTAAACCTGTCATAAGTCGAGGAGTATCTCCCAGGGGTGGGGAACCTGTGGCCTTCTGATTTCAAGATTCTTCTTTTTTTAAGCACCAAAGGAGACAAGAAAAACTTCATCTTTTTCTGCTGCACCCCTTTTAATAAAAGGATTTGTTCTGCAAAATTTGGATTCAGTCAAATGGCGCCACTTAGGACCAAGAAGGCCACATTGGTACTGTCTGTGGTTTCAGGCACCCACTGGGGGTCTTAGAACGTGTCCCCTGCAGATCGCTTGAGTTCAGGAGTTCAAGACCAGCCCTGTCTCTACAAAAATAGGAAAATAAGCCAGGTGTGGCGGTGCGCACCTGGAGTCCCAGCTACTCGGGAGGCTGAGGCGGGAGGATCATTTGAGCCCAGTAGTTTGAGGTTGCTGTGAACTATGATGATGCCGCTGTACTCTAGCCGGGATGACAGATCGAGACTCTGTCTCCAAAAAAAAAAAAACGTGAGTGAGCAGTAGGGTTTTTTTTGCGGGGGAGGGGAAGTGCGGGAGATCAGGAGTTTATTTTAACAAATGTTGGGTTCTTATAAGACACTTAAGTGGATATCTTCAGTAGGCATTTGAATATGTAAGAATTATGATTTGTAGTTTTTATATCCTAAAAGCATTTACTTTTGGAAATAAATTCAAATTATTTTCTTATTCTATTAGAGGATCAGTTGTTAGCTACTAGCAGTATAGCTAGTAGAAAAGAGCAGTTAGTCTCAATATTCCATTACTTTTGTATGTACATGGGACAAATATAACCAGCTAGTAAAATCCTGAGAAATCGGAGCCTCATTTAGAATCCAGAAAATACCTCCTCATTTTAACTTATTTCAACTCAGTCTTGTGGATATGTACTAGTAAGTAAACTGACAGTGCATTGAATAAGATTGAATTTGTACCACTTTTTGGATTTTTTTTAGTGTATCTACTTTGATCAAAACTAAATAAAATTAAAAATTGAGTTTTTTAGTCATACTGGCCACATTTCAAGAGTTCAATAGCCACACGAAGCTAGTGGCCACCCTATTGGACTGTGCAGGTATAGAACATATCCGTCATCACAGAAAGTTTTGTTGGATTGTACTAGATCTAGAAACTTGGTTGTATTACAGTCTGTTTAATATGACCTTAGGCTATAGGAGAGGAAAAGTTCCATTGTACTGTTACAGATATTTTTATTAGTATTGCATTTAGCTTTGGCCAACATGCTTTAAGGGTAACAGTGAAAAGCCAAAGATTATCAGATAAGGGTGATGAAGATGATAAGAGGGGCAGCATTTTACATGGTGCTTGGACAGGATTGAGGTTGTTTGGTTTAGCAGAGAGAAGACTTTAGGGATCAATGGTGTTTAAATATTTGAAGAAATGTCATGTAGTAGAGAGTCAAACTAGGACAAATGGGAGGCACATTTTGGCTTATTATAAGGAAGTATTCACAAAGCTATCCTAACAATCAAAGAGTTGGCTTTGGAAAAGTGTTTTCTGTCACTGAATATGTTGAAGCAAAGAATGGTTGACCATTTCACTGTAAGGGATATCGTACAAGGGATTTTGTCATCAGATTTGAATGTACAGTGGATCTCTAAGGACTCTCTCAAATCCAAGAGTCTGTGATTTTTTTAATAGCATTACAGATTGCATGAAATCATTTGTGTGGTGTGTGTGTTTTAGAAGTGAGCCACAGAAGTTACCTTTTTTTTTCTTTTTTTTGAGACAGAGTCTCACTGTGTTGCCCCAGCTAGAGTGCAGTTGTGTCTTCATCGCTGACTGCAACCTCAAAACTGCTGGGCTCAAGGAATCCTCATGCCTTAGCCTCCCGAGTAGCCAGGACTGCAGGTGTGTACCACCACACCTGGCTAATTTTTACTGTTTTTAGTACAGGATGGGGGTCTCGCTCTTGCTCAGGCTGGTCTCGAACTCCTGAGCTCAAGCAGTCCTCCCGCCTCAGCCTCCCAGAGTGCAAGGATTACAGGTGTGAGCCACACACCCAGCCAGAAGTTAACATTTTAACATTAACTTCTAATGTTACCTGCATTTTAGAGTTTTGCATAACATTTTAGTTTGTCAGAGATGTAAAGGAATCCAAGGAACATATCTTTCTCCTTTGAGAAAAAGCATCAAAACAAACTGTTAACTTTATGTATCAATTAAAAGTGATTAAGGTATATATTTTTAAAAGATATATATTTTAAGTAATCTCTGGTACTTACATAATATGCTTTACCGTAATTTACCATCACATAAAATTCTTCTTTGATTATAGTATGAATTTAAAACTAATCCCTTTCAGACTCTCTGTACTGGAAAAGTACGGACAGTACTTTGGGAATGTCTCAAGCTCTATTTAGCACCTATAATACGTAATCATTCTGGATGGGAAGAAAAAGGTGAAGGTTTTGTTAATTTCTTATTGTTTTCCCAGACATGTTGATAATAGAGAAGAAATATAGGGTAGATGACTAACAGCTGTTCAAGTCTTACAAACTAATATAATAAGGTAATATTTCTTTTATTGAGAGGTAACTTTGTACCAAGCTTAGAAAAAGTTTCTATATGGCTTGAGATCCATCTGCAGCTTATTTTCTTACCTGTATTTTCAGAACTTCATACCATCACGGGCCCTGTCTTTTTCATTTCTGCGAGGGTTACCTTCATTCTTCTATTCTCCTGGATCAAGAATTTTGGAATAAGCATTGATTCTTTCTTTCAGACTGTCATCACATCAACAGAGCACTGCTTACGGTTGCCTTTCATAGCCATCCCTTTCTCAGTATTTTCATCGATACCATCCCCGCCCAGGCTCTTAGTTCACACTTGGAGGTGATATACCTGGTGTCTGATTGGTTGTCACACTTTTCAGTTTCCCTTCCCTGAGATCCATTCTATACATTATTCTGGTTTTCCTAGTGTACTGCTTTCTGTTATGTCACTTTTCTGCCCAGGCTTCCTAATGCTTACTGTATTGAGTGTAAACACTTCTTACTTAGCTTTCAGGCCTCCTTAGGGTCTTATACAGCCTATTTCCTTGCTCCAACTCCAATCTTGTTCTTCAGGCAGATCTCATTTTCCTCTTCATATGCCTTGTGCATGAGGGTACATATTCAGTTGCTATAACAAAGATCAAAGTAACAGTGACTTAAACAAATTAAAGTTTCTCCCATAACAATCCAAACAGTTCAGGGCTAATATGGAGGTTCCATGGTGCTGAAGACTTAGACTCCTTTTCTCTTGTTCCTCTGCTCTTTCCCTCATCTGCAAGGTTGAAGATAGTTTACCTCCACCATTTTCATATTCCAGCCAGTGGGGAGGTAAACGGAGAAAGAGGAAAACACCCATTCCTTTTAAGGGCATGATCTAGAAGTTATGTACATATTTCTGCGTAGGTTCCATTCACAAGAACTTAATTGTAAGGCTACACGTAGTCAAAAGGAGGCTAGAGCTGTAATGCACCTAATGAAAATTCTATCACTGTGAAAGAAAAGGAGTTTCTGCTACATCTTGCCAAATTTGGGGGGGATGTGCATACACACACACGCACGCACATGTATATCTCCATACTATGTGATAGTGAGATTAGGAGAATTGAAAAGACTAATTTTTAACCAAGTAATATACATACATAATTAAATTAAAGATAAAATATAAGAGGGGCTTATAATGAAAAATAACGTTCCTCCCTACACCTATACTTATTGCCTAGAGTAAGCCACTTTTAACTATGTTTTTGATTCTTGTGATTATCTTCATCTCTCTAAATCATATGCTTAAACTGCTATTTCATGTTTTATCAGCTTTAGACATCATCTGCAGACCTCTTGCCAAGAAGGATGAGTATTTACACAATACAAACCTACCCTCTTCCTTTATATAGTTATATCATAATTTTTGGTTCCTCTTTTGTGGTTACCTTTAAGTAATATACTTAACTTGTATTTCTTGTTCCATAATTTATAAACTGACACCTCTTAACCCCTCTACTTTGTAGGAAAGGAGGAGTTCCCCCTCTCATTTCCCAACTTATTAGCAGTTCTTTTGCATTGTCAAAGTTGATAACACATATATTTTGTTCTGAGCAGTAAATAAATCTTCTGCACTTTATTTGTTGATTTCAAAAGTTAAAAATCAATAACTGTCATTAATATTTATGGCTATGTCAACACTTTGCTGAGCTTTGTAGTATGCTGTGAGTTTATTCCTTGCTCTTTGTTTCCAATATCACAGACCCCTCTACTATTGAAGAGGACTGTCAAATGTTTTTCCTTTTTTTACACGTCATCGGTTGCTTGAAATCATGCCACATTTTAGTTTTCTTCATATATAAATCATGACTCTGGTATTTTTGTTTTTTCCTTGGAATTCATTTTATCCTCTGTGCCCCTCTCTACCTCTCAAGTTGGGAAGAGAAATATATACCTTCTCAACATGGCCTTCATTTCTTCAAGCTTTTTATTATTTGGCTTATAGCTTGGGTTCTGTTGCATTCTCCTGTTTGAATCCTATTAACTTCTCATTTGGATCAGTTGCATATTTGAACCAACATTAGCCATTATTATAATTATTTAATTAGGGTCCTTGGACCCTAGGGTTGCAAGCAGATTGGGTATGGGTGGTTTTCAGTCTGTTTGCTATTTCAGAAAAGCCTAATGGTAATTACACGTTTACCCCTAATTAGTCTATATATGCAAAGTAAAACATCAAATTACTTAGCTGTTTGTTAGAAATATTTCAAGGCACTGGCAGTTATATGTGTCATAGGTTACCAAAAATAGGAAATGATTTAATAATTTAGCAAATGTAGCTTCATTTAGGCATCTTTCAAAACATGGGATCCTGGGCAAAAATAAGTAGTAAAGAGAACCTTGTAAAAATTTTGGAAACCACCCAGTAATGCCTAATAAAGCTATATTCTGAGCCTTGATATGTTCAGCTTTTTAATAAATGACTGACGGCATGCTATTAAAAACAATTTAGAGTTTTTAGTAAATTCCATATGCCTCTATATCTATAAAGTAAGAAAGGAGCCAAAGAAACTCACATGACTTTAGTAGAAGTATATTATCTAGCTTAAGGAAGTGAATTCTTTAATTTACTTTGGTTTTTAGAATGTGCCTTGAGTAATATGTTTGGTTTAAGATGTCATACTTAAAGTATCCGCCTACAGAAGAGTGAATAAAGTGAATATGGTTTTTAAAATTGATGAATAATTGGAACTATTGAGTGAGGCTGCTTAACTTGAAAAAAATAGGGCTTGGGATAGTCATGATGTATCTTCAGATGTGTAAAACAGGTTGGCTGGATAGAAAATTCAGTATATTCTTTGTGGCTTTAGAGAGCAACACTAAGGGTTTGTGTGAGTGAGTTATAAAAAAGGGATATTCATCTTAATACAGGGACGTTTTCTGATCTAATGGTTTGCATGTGGAAAGGGCTGTTCTTTGAGCTAGTAGGAGTTCCACATTAATGGAACTCTCCTAGTAGAGAGCATGGTACCAATTTATGAAGTTAGACTTGATAGCTTCTGAGGCCTCTTGTGGCCTTGAGAGTCTATGAATCACCCCTCTGGAATCTGAATTAATTTCAGGGCAAAGGAACCACTCAAAAATTATTTTGGGAAATGAATTAGAAGAACTCTCTAAGCTATTTGAATGTTAGTAGCAGTACAGTGAAGTGGTCAAGAGAAGTCTAACATCTTCTGTAAAATGGAGTAATAAAGCCTACTTTATAGGCTTGTTAGAGACAATATAAGATAGTTTATTAAGTTCATGTCTTAGTTTATGTAAAGTGTTTAGGTCTATCACATGGTAAACATTGAGTAAATGGTATCTCTATTATTACTATGCTTTTAAAACTTTTAAAAATGCTTTCACTGTTTTATTTTAATAACCTTTTTGGGTAGCTTGCCTGAGATTCTTTGAGTAGAAATAATATTTTCTTTTTTTTTTTTTTTTTTTGGAGACAGTTTTTGCTCTGTCTCACTCCACTAGAGTGCAGTAGCATCATCATAGCTCACTGCAACCTCAAACTCTTGGGTTTAAGTGATCCTCCTGCCTCAGCCTCCTGAGTAGCTACAGGTGTGTGCCACTGTGCCCAACTAATTTTTCTATTTTTTGTAGAGATGGGTTCTTGCTCTTGCCCAGGCTGGTCTCAAACTCCTGGCCTCAAGCGATCCTCCTGCCTTGGCCTCCCAAAGTGCTAGCATTACAGACGTGAGCTACCACACCTGGCCAATATTTTCTATTTGAGTTAATTTATCCAAAATTTATATTTTGAGATGGAAAGATCATATAAGTTTGTCTTTGCCATTCTATCACTGTTTACAATGTTTTCTCTATTTGGTGTGTCTTGTTTGCTAATTTAAAAAAATGTTGTTATTTGGACGGGTTGTATTTATACCTTTTATGGTGTCCTTAATCCACCTTTTTCTTAACTTTTTACTATCTGGTCTGCAATATTAAATGCTATCCTTTGATTCCTTCTATTACCTATACAACAGTCAGTAATCTAATTCTACTTTGCCTTTTTTTCCTCCTTGCATTGTTTTTAGTTTTATTCTTTCAACTTTGTCAGAACATATAACATTTAAGTGCTTTTATTTTACCCATGTCCCTATCCTTATTTTTGTCTTTGCTCTACAACTGGATATGTGTTCTTTGCTGATATATTGTTGGTTGTCTGTTGGTTAGATGGAGCACATCCTTTAGAAGATTTCTCAGGAAGGGCTTGTATGTACAGCATTCTCTGAGTTCTTGCACATCAAAACTTTTTTTCTGTAGCCTTGGTATTTGAAGGACAGCTTGGCTGGGTATAAAATGCTTGGCTTATACTTTTTAGAAATCAGCTTTATTGAGGTATAATTTACATAAAAATTCACCAGTTTTAAGAGTACAACTTGAAAAAAGTAACAAATATATATAGTATGTAAGTACTACCATAATCATTATATAGAACAGGGGTCAGTGAATTACAGCCCACAGACCAAATCTGGCCTGCTGCCTAATTTTATAAATATTTATTGGAACACAGCCACACCCTTTCATTTATGTATTGTCTGTGGTTGTTCTTGCACTACAATGGCAGAGTTTAGTAGTTGCAACAGAGACTATATGGCCTGCCAAGCCTAAAATATTTACTATTTGGCCCTTTACAGATGTTTTTGATGTCTGCTATGGAACACTTCTTTCAGAAACCCAAGAAGTTTCCTCATGTCCCTTTACAATTAATCTCCTTCCTCCACTTCCAACCCCTAGCAACTACCTTGGCCTTCTGCCACTATGGTTTTGGCTTTTCTAGAATTTGTTATAAATGGAATCGTATAGTATATAGTCTCCTTGCCTGGCTTCTTTCACTCAGATTAGTGCTTTAGAGATTCATTTCGTGTTCTTGGATGTATCAGTAGTTCACTCCTCTTTATTGTTGACTTCTTGTTTCTTTCATTGAATTTCTTAAAAATGCTGCTTTGTTCTTGCCTTGCTTTGAATGTTGCTCTTAAGAAACCGGATGGTTACCTAATTTTTTTCACTCTTATTAGGTAATTCGATCACTTTGCCTTGAGGTTCTGAGAATTTTTTTCCTTATCTTTAAAATCTAATAGTTTCATTAGAATGTGTTTTGATATTAATTGTTCCTGGTAATATTTTTACTCACTTTCTGGCAAGTTTTCTTAGAATATAGTTTTTGTTTGTTTTGAGTCAGGGTCTCACTCTGTCACACGGGCTAGAGTACAGTGGCGTCATCATAGCCCACTGCAGCCTCAAACTCCTGAGCTCAAGTGATCCTCCCACCTCAGCCTCCCAAAGTGCTGGGATTACAGGCATGATCCATTGCACTGAGCCAGAATATAGTTTTAAATATTGGTTCTGTGTAATCAGCTGAAATGTTTTGATTTGCATTTATAATAGCTTTGAGTGGTGTTGGGTTGATTTTTGTTTTTCCCTTTCCCTATTTTTAGGCATTTTGTGGATAGGGGTCAAGAGTACCCTCTCCTGTCAGTATAGTGACTTGCAGTTTCTTCAATGGATGATAATGTTGGTAGTAGGGATGGGAAAAGGGGAGGAGTTAGCATACCTTTTTGGTGTTCTGTTTGTGCAGGATTCTTAATTTTCTTCCTTCTTTCCCTTTATTCCCACATCTCGGAAGAGGCACCATCCTTTCCCTGTTTATCTGATTCTCCCCCAGAAGCAGTGTTTCTGGTAGTTGTCACCTCTGGTCCCATTAACTTTTTTTTTTTTTTTGGAGACAGGGTCTGCTCTGTCATCCAGGCTAGAATGCAGTGGCACAATCATATTTCACTGCAGCCTCCAAACACCTGGGCTCAAGTGATCCTCCTGGCTCAGCCTTCCAAGTAGCAAGAACTATAGGCACGCACCACCACACCTGGCTAATTTTTAAAAAATTATTTGTAAAGATGAGGTCTCACTATTTTGCTCAGGCTGGTCTTGAGGTCCTGGCCTCAAGTGAACCTCCGCCTTGGCTTCTCAAAGTTCTGGGATTATAGGCATGAGTTACCATGCCTGGCCCTATATATGTATTTTAAAAGCTTTACTGCAATGTAATTCCATACCATGTAATTTACCCATTTAAATTGTACAATTCAATGGTTTTTATTATAGTCACAGATATGTGCAACCATCACCATGGTCAATTAAACATTTTCATTACCTCAAAAAGATACCCAGTCTCACTCTCCTATTCCCCCATCGTGATCAGCCCTAAGCAACCACTAATCTACTTCCTATCTCTGTAGATTTGCCTATTCTGGACATTGCATGAAATAGAATC
The DNA here is from genome assembly GCA_023783475.1 of Daubentonia madagascariensis. Taxonomy (NCBI): domain Eukaryota; kingdom Metazoa; phylum Chordata; class Mammalia; order Primates; family Daubentoniidae; genus Daubentonia; species Daubentonia madagascariensis. The sequence continues at coordinate 17,465,421 of JAKFHU010001815.1, read as the reverse complement.
ATACACTATGTGGTCTTCTTTCACTTAGCATAATGTTTTCAAGGTTCATCCGTGTTGTGACATGAATCAGTACTTCAGTCCTTTTATGACTAAATAATATTTCATTGTATGGATATACTACATTTTGTTTATTCATCTGTTGGACGTTTGGGTTGTTTCCACCTTTTGGCTATTCTAAATAATGCTGCTATGAACATTTGTGTACAAGTTCATATGTAGTCATATGTTTTTATTTCTTTTGGGTATATACCTAGGAGTGGAATTGCTGAGTCATATGGTGACTCTATGTTAAATCATTTGAGGAACTGCCAGACTGTTTTACAAAGTGGCCGCACTGTTTTATATTTCCATTAGAAGTGCATGGGGATTCCAATTTCTCTACATCCTTGCCAACACTTTTATTGTCTGACTTTTTGATTATAGCCATCCTAGTGGGTATGAAATGGTATCTTATTGTGGTTTTAACACATTAACTGCCTTGTGAGTTGTATTTAACTCATGCTAGTTTTGAGCCCTGGGACTCGTGAAGCATATGTAACTCATGAGTCTCTACCTTGGGAGCTGCGTGAACTGTTTTTCAAGTTGCAAATAACTTACGCACAGAAAACAATAAAAAATAACAAATTTTTCATTAAATTAGAGAGGATTATTTTTTTTCGAAATTTCTATTCTATTTTTGTAATAAAACACTGTGGCCCCAAGGAAAAAAATTTTTTTCTAGTGTGGCAGTCAGTGTGTTAATTTGCATTTCCCCATGACTGATGATAGACATCATTTCATGTGTTTATTGGCCATTTGCGTATCTTCTTTGGAAAAATGTCTAGTCAAATCTTTTGCACATTGTTAAATTGGGTTATTTGTCTTTTTATACTGAATTACAAGGGTTCTTTATATATTCTAGATATAAGTACCATCTCAGATATATGGTTTACACATGTCTTCTCTCATTCTATGTGTTGTCTTTTCACTTTCTTGATAGCAGCTTTTGAAGCACAATAATTATTAATTGTGATGCTTTTGTTGTCGTGTCTAAGAATCCGTTGCCAAATCAAAGGTCATGAAGATTCAGCCTAATATTTTCTTTTGAGAATGTTGTGGTTTTAGCCCTTATATTTAAATCTTTGATCCATTTTGAGTTAATTTTTGTTTATGGTATGAGGTAAGTGTTGAACTTCATTCTTTTGCATGTGGCTCTCCAGTTGTCCCATCACCATTTGTTGAAAACACTATTCTTTCATCACTGAATTGAAGATCTTGGCACCCTTGTCAACCCACTGACTTTTAAGTTCCTTTCTTATAGCCAGTACAATGAATTTCCAAGTCCCAGACCTGTGTTAAGTATTTTTCTTAGAGTTTTTTAAACCTGACCCCTACTACCTTTACTTTCTATGCCCACAGACTTATAGAAGTAGCAGGAGCTTTGTTGAAATTTTTTGTTCCTTTTTCTATTTAAAGGAAATTTGGAGTCTGGTTATTCTCTGTCCCCTAGTAATGTGATGGTGTAGATCATGTATAGTTTTGTTTATAACCTTTTTTGATCTTGGGTTGAGGTTTTTTCAAGTAGCTGTGTGGAGAATTCAGATTCTGGTGGCCGCCATTACCCTCTAGAACCTGGAAGCGCCACAGTTGATGAATAAAGTAAATTAGTTTGCATAAGTATTTTGAACTTCTCATGATGCTTTTACTGAAGTAGTCTCATTTTAAAATAGTCATTTAATTATCTCACATTAATAGTCAAAATTAATGTAATCATTAATTGCTTCAATTAATGATTGATTAATTAATTAAGCAAGGCATGTTTTGGTTAAAACAATTTAATTTATTTCTGGATTGTTAAATTAAAGTCATGTTTATAAATTTAATTTTATAGATTTTAGATCTATGAGGGCAGAAACTATACTCTCGTTTATTTTTATAATCCTAAGCATGAGGCACTGTGTCTGGTATCTGTTAAATAGTAAACATACTGATTGAGTAAATAAAGGCTTTTATTGCATAATAAAAGGCTTTGTTGCATAATAACAATACGCATGGTACCATGAAGGCTTTTGAAGTTTAATTATTTAATTTCAGAGAACTAATTGTTGGGGAAGCCAAATATATATTATTGATCTTGCTTTTCACTTCTCCCAGGCTCTGTAACAATATATCTGCCTGGTCTTCATCCTGCCTCTGTGGCCGATCCTTCTCATCATCTTTGGAGGCTCCACTTCCTTTTCTCTTAAGTGTTAGCTTTTGCTTTTCTTTTCTATTTATCCTTACCTGGCCACTTTCAATTCACTTCCATTGTTTCAGTTGCCATCTATATAAATAGAAATTTATATCTTTATCCTAGATCTCTTTCCTGAGCCCCAGATCCATGTGTCCCACTGACTGCTGAATATCTCCACTTGTGTGATTGTCCTTTTCTTCTTTAACTCTGATTCTTCTCCAGGATTTCTCAAATCAGTGAATGGCATCAGCATCTCAACCATTACCCCCACTCCTGCCCCAAATCCGGTTAGTCAGGTAAACGTTACCTACTAAATATAACTCAAATCTTTCTACTTTTCTCTGTCCTCACTGTCAGTCACTATTAAAGACCAGGTTGCTATTACCTGGGCCATTTCAGCAACTTCCAGTCATGCACTCTTCCAGTGCAGTTTCTACAGCACAACCAAAGTAAGTATTCTAAAATACATCTGATCGTGTCACTCTGTGCTGAAAATATTTGCCTCATCCATTTCAGAAAATGGAATCATCAAGACAGATAAAGTATTTGAAGTGATGCTGGCTACAGACCGCTCCCACTATGCAAAATGTAATCCTTATATGGATTCTCCACAATCTATAGGTAAGCTTTAGATTTCTGAAAATGTCACATTTTTCCTCATTTACTTTATGATTTTTGTAAGTAGAAAAAGACTGGGACACAGATACTTATTTGTTATTACCTTGTTAATTTGAATTTTATGACTCACTAAGTTTCATAATCCCAAACATATCCATTTTAATAAAATGATGTATCTTTTTCTATGTTCTCAAACAATAAATAATATGTATAAAGAATTTAAAATTTTTTAAAAAATATTTAATGAAAAACAAAACTTTGAATGAAAACTTAGTTTTAGCTGAGTGCTGAGTTTTCATGTTAGATTGCTTTTCACGTTAGCATTAATTTTTAAATTAATATTTACAGGAAATAAATGTGCTTAAGTTATTACTGATGTCTCTGCTTCACTTGCCCTGATTTTTTGGCTTGTGTTTGTTTTTAGAAAGTCCCATATTTAACTCCTTCTCCTGAAGCAGGTTTTGCTGAACTGCTGAGCCTTGGCAGTGGGCGCCTTTGAGGCTTAGAAGTGCCTCAGGATTCTGTGAGCCAGCTGCCATGCTTACCTTCTTGTGAAGCACTGTAACAGTCAGCAGTGAAGATCCTGAGGAGCTTCTGAACCCCGAAGGCACCTGCTACCACCGCTCAGTGAAAATTACTTCAGAAGCAGACAGAAGCAGGTAAATAAGTTTTGAGAAAGCAACACTGGAAGAAAAGAAACTAAAAGCTAAAAACCAAGAAAAGATTATGTGAATTAACATCAGATAATAAGATAAAGAATAAAATAAAGTAGTTTATTGGTCTCTTAAGCTACCTTGTCAGTTGCTCTAGTTTTTTTAAAGTTGCCAGAAATATGAAGCAATTTAATTTTGTATACCTATTATATATGGAAGCATTTTTTTTCATATAAGTCTGAAGGAAAAGCAAGTCAAAAATAGTTCAACTCTCAACTTATTGAAATTCTTCCTTTCTTAGCTAACTATACAGGAGAAGAAATTTTTAGGAATAATGGGACTGTTTTACTAGATGAGCACGTTAGCCTTGGGCATGATTGTATTTTCTAATTTTAACTGCTGTGTGTCAGTACTCTAACAAATAAAAGTTTTCTTTTCCTGTGATCATAAAAACTAAAAAAGATTACTATGAAAAACAATGTATGGATGTTAGAAAATGAATTATATGAAATATTCAGTATATTTTTGTAGTTGAATGCATCAGTAGTTCTCTTCTTGTTTTGCAGGTTTCCAAGCAACAATCAGTGCTCCACACATGGTAAGTTAACTTTGTTCATTTGGTTACAAATGAATCACATTTTTCTCTGTGATCATTTTCTTCAGTAAAAAAGGTTTAAAGAAAGTTTTAAAATTTCAGTTATCAATTTTATCATCTATGAATTATATAAATTGGTAACAAACATCTTATTCTTTTTCTTTTTTTGAGTATCTTATTCTGAATACATGGTCTATAGAAGGAGCTCTTTTTGGTAGAAGAAACTATCAGATTAAAGTTTTTGGTGGTTGTCATTAGGATCTATGACATGTAAAAATTCTACATAAAAGATTTGTTTAGTAATGAGTTAATTAAAGGAGAGAATATTTTAAATAGTATAACAGACATGGTATAGAAATCTCAAGTTGAATATTATTTCACATTTTATTTGGAAAATTCATTAGAGAATAGTTAAGTATAGCAGCCATGAAGCCTGCATAGGTCTTTGAGAAGGACCTATTTTAAGTGACTTTGCACTTTTAATCTTTTGGGAATTTTCTTGGGTTTTAAATGTCAGTATTTGAATGAGTACTTTGTTGGATTTTGCTGGAAAGAACAATAGCTTTTCTAATTCTCTGCTAGTATTTGGGGTCGGGAAAGCTCTTATTTAAACTTTATACTGACAAATTCTATATGTGTATTTATAGTGAATTGATAATTAGAAGAAAAAAACTAGGAGACAGTTATAAAAAATGAATAGAAATGGCTTTTTAAAACATGACAGGAAACACAGAAGCCATTTTAAAAACCTGATACATTTTGCAACATAAAAATTTAGGATTTCTGCAGAGAAAAAAATATTATGAGCAAAAATTAAAGAAGAAAAATTGAGGGAAATATTGTAATACATATGATAGCAAAAGGCAAATTTCAATTTATATACATATATACATATATATGTGTATGTGTATAACCTGTAAGTTAATAATTAAAAGACCAGTAAGCCCAAAAGAAAGTGGATAAAGGGCAAGATTGATAGTTCATCAAAAAGAAATACAAATGACATTGACATTTAAACAAATGAAAAGATGTCATCTTCACTTAAATTTAGTAAGTTGCAAATTAGCACTACAGTGTAGTACCGTTAGATTGTCAGAGATCAAAAAGTTTGATACTTTGTATTAGAAATGGGAAACTGGCTGTCACATGCTTTTTTTTGGTGGGAGAGTAGATTGAGTGTTTTTGGAAGGCCATTTGGCAATATCTATTGAAATGTGAAATAAATATAACTTAGACTCCCCAGTTTTACTTCAAGATATTTGTCCCATAGTATAGTTACGTGAATGCAAAATGACTTGACTAAAGTTATTCATTGGCATATTGTTTATAATTGCAAAAAAGTAGCAATAACCACTAATAGTCCACTAATAGTGGACGGTTAATAAATTATAGTATAGATGCTCCTCGACTTATAGTGGGGTTACATCCTGATAAACCCATCATAAGTTGAAAATATTGTAAGTCAAAAATGCATTTAATACACTTAACCTACCAAACAGCCTAGGCTACTTTAAATGTTCTCACTTACATTAGCCTACAGTTGGGCAAATTCATCTAATACAAAGCCTATTTTATAAAAAGTGTCAAATAGCTCATGTAATTTATTGAATACTATACTGAAAGTAAAAGACAGAATGGTTGTAGGGGTGCTTGAAGTACAATTTCTACTGAATGTGTATTATTTCTACACCATTGTGAAGTTGAAAAATCGTAAGTCAAGCCATTGTTAGTCAGGGACCGTCTGTACATCCATATTGTGGAATATTGTGAAGCTGTTAAATGAGGAATCTCTGCAAGTACAAATCTGGCAAAGTTTTCGAGAAACATTAAGTATAAAAGTCAAGTGCATAAGGATATTTAGAATATTCTATAATATTATACTAAAATCAAATATGTACACATATATAACACATTTTTTTATAGGAATGAAAGCTAAAAATGATTTTTTCTAAGGTAGGGAATTATATGACTTGAGGCATAGCAGTGGAAGTGAGATCTGCTTTTCATTGTGTACCCTTGATCCATTATCAATTTCAATTTCTTTCTTTATTCTTTTTTTTTTAGACCTTTGAATGGGAATGGCTTTTTTATGCATTACATATTCAAAGATATTACTGATTAAAAAGAAAAGTTATAGTCTTAAAATGCATTAAACAATTTGAACTACTACTTAAAATGAAAGATTTATGTAGAAGCATTCACCTAACCCTAAAGGTTATTTTGGAGAACTAGTACTCAACATATTTGGGAAATTGACTGGAGGGGTCTGTTTTCAGGTATTAAGGGAAATACTGTGCGATTTTTTTCCCCCTGAAGTTTTGCTCTGGGTGTCCAGTTCACTGCCAAACAAAACCTGGCAGTTACTCCTTGGGAAAGGATGTATTTTTTAACAACAAAAAAAACCCCAGCTTTATTCACATACTGTAGAGTTCATCCTTTTAAAATGTAAAATTCTGTGATTTTTAGTCTATTCAGAGTTGTGCCAACATCACCACTAATTTCAGAACATTTTCATCACTGCAAAAAGAAACCCTATATCCATTAGCAGTTTCCATCCCCTATTCTGCCCAGGTCCTGGCAACTCCTAATCTACCTTTTTGTTTCTATAGATTTGCCTATTCTGGACAATTTGTGTAAATAGAATTATATAATATGTGGCCTTTTGTGACTGGCTTTTTGAATTTAGTATAATGTTTTCAAGATTTATCCACATTGTAGTATGACTCAGTATTTCATTCCTTTTTATGGCTGAATAATATTCCATTGTATTGATATACCACATTTTGTTTAACTGTTGATGGACATTTGAATTGTTTCTACTTTTTGGCTAAATAATACTGCTATGAGCATTCATGTACAAGTTTTTGTGTGGTCTTATGTTTTCATTTCTCTTATGTATATACCTAGGTATCTATATTACTGGCTCATATGATAAGTCTATGTTTAACATTTTGAGTATCTAAAGTGGCTGCACCATTTTACAGTCTCACCAGCAATGTATGAGGGTTCCAGTTTCCTTGCTTCCTTGTTAGCATGTGTTATTGTCTGTTTGTTTTTTGTTTTTTGTTTTGTTATTGTTATTGTCGTTTTTAGAGACAGGATCTCACTCTGTTTCCCAGGCTGGAGTGCAGTGGCATAATCTTACATTCATTGCAACCTTGACCTCCTGAGCTCAAGCAATTCTCCTACCTCAACCTACTGAGCAGCTAGGACTACAGGCGTGTGCCACCACCCCAGCTCATTTTTAAATTTTTTGTAGACATGGGGTCTTGCTGTGTTGCTCAGGCTGGTCTCAAACTCCTGGCCTCAATCCTCCTACCTTGTCCTCTCAAAGTGCTGGGATTATATGCATGAGCCACCGAGCCTGGCCCTGCTTGTTTGGTTTTTTTTTTTTTTTTTTTTGGTCCATCCTAGTTTCTTTCTTTCTTCTTTTTTATTTTTTAATCATCCAGCCCAAAATGTCGAAATGTTTTTATCCATCCTAGTTTCCATGAAGTGATATCTCATTGTGGTTTTAATTTGCATTTCCCTAATAATTAGTGATGTTGAGCATCTTTTCATATACTTATTGGCCATTTGTGTGTCTTCTTTGGAGAAGTGTTTATTCAGTCACTTACCCATTTCTTAATGGGGTTATTTATCTTTTTATTTTTGAAAATGCATTTTATTTAAATGCATTAAAATTTTTTAATTGTGTTAAAATACACATAACATAAAATTTACCATCTTAACCATTTTATAAGTCACTACAGGTGAGTAGTGTTAAGTACATTCACATTGTTAGGCAACCAGTCTTCAGAACTCTTCATCGTAAAACTAAAACTCTGTACCCATTCAATAGCAACTTCCTGTTTTCCCATTCTTCCTTTCCCCCAGCCACTGGTGATCACCATTCTATTTCTGTTTCTGTGAATTTGACTACTGTAGGTACCTCATATTATAAGTGGAATCATACAGTATTTATCTTCCTGTGACTGGTTTATTTCTCTTAGCATAATGCCCTCAAGGTTCATCCCTGTCATAGCTTGTGTCAGAATTTTCTTCTAAAAAGGGTGCATTTTTAATGACCTACATTTTCTGAGTAATGTATGACTTTTAATAAGGAAAACATGTATCTATGTGTGTACATTTATATGAATGTATATACGCATGTACAAACAGTAAGCATATGGTGTCCTTTGATGCTTGCTGAACCAGGATATAAATAGGATAAAATATTATTTATTGTATTACTATCATATGGCCAAGCATTTGTGATCTTGCATCAATTATTGCATAGGTCTTTGCAGGATTAAAATAGAAGCAGAAAGTGAGGAAGCAAAGAGAAATGACATCTGCATCTAATGAGCCTTTAAATCACAAGCTTGGAAATAACTGTAACCCTGGAATATTTTCCAGAGCTGTGAAGAGAAATGTGATGTGTGCATTGGTCAAAAGATTAAAAGCAGTGTGATAAAATGGCATGCTGGTAGCAGTGAGCACGAGCATCAGATTCTAGATCTTAAGTATCATTGCTGACTAAAAGAGACTAGCACTCCTTGGAAAAGTGACTGATAGCAACAAAGTGAGGAAGTACTCAAAGGCTAATGGGATAATGTCAAAGGACATAGGAGCAGGTTTAAAGAGGCTCCCAAAAGCCAAATTTGAGAGAATTTGAGAATGAAAAAAAAAAAAAAATGACGATAACAGATTACAACACAGTGAATTGAAAAACAAAAATCTGTGAGTCCATGGAGACTTTACAAAAACAAAAAGAGCAAGACAGGGAAAAAAATGAAAACTATTCTTTACAGAAAAACAGAAGCATGCCAATTAATAAATGTGGATGGAATAATAGAATTTTAGGTCGGGTTCGGTGGCTCGGCCTGTAATCCTAGCACTCTGGGAGGCCGAGGCAGGAGAATTGTTTGAACTCAGGAATTCAGGACCAGCCTGAGCAAGAGGGAGACCCTATCTCTACTAAAAATAGAAAAATTAGCCAGGCATCATAGCCCGTGCCTGTAGTGCCAGCTACTCAGAAGGCTGAGGCAAGAGGATCGCTTGAGCCCAGGAGTTTGAAGTTGCAGTGAGCTATGATGATGCCGGTGCACTCTAGTCAGGGTGATAGAGCAAGACTCTGTCTCAAAAAAAAAAAAAAGAATTAAAAAAAATTACTATTTTGTAATCATCAGTTTAATAATTAGACAAAGATCATCAATAAATCTAAAACTATTAGGAGGAAGATTGTTGGGAAACAAAAACATTCGTGTATTCTCAAATTATTACTCCATATACCACTTTTTAATTATAAAGAGAAAAATATGCCTTGAAAATAGAGTGATCACCACATTTACTGAGTGGCTGAGGTTGGCATGTCCAGTAGTGAGGTGGCCCGACATCATGTGGCTTCCTGATGTGAGGCAGTTAGTGGGGTGCATAGCAAGACCTGTGTGTGTTTTTGCTAGGAGTCTTTGAAGTAGAAACATCTAGGGTGTGGGGCATTATGCGTGGGGACAACTGGATAAGACTCCTTAAAAGAGTCAGTGTTCTGAAGAACAGTGATGTGGTGGTGGAGGAGGAGAATTGAGGGGAGAATATTCTAGATTGGCAAATGTACTACGTGAACTTTGAATAGATTGGGAAAAAACAACCATTTAGCACACATTTGTGTGTTATTCCTAAAAGGGTTCTGTGGAACCTTAAAGACTTTCTACTTTGAAAGTTTGAAAACTCTTGGATTATGTGAGACTGCATCTCTTAAAGGCCTTCTTTCTGTATGTTAGTTGTGGGAAAAGATAATCTTAACTTCTTATTATGGAAAATTATGGAAGCGTTCCAACACCACACACACAAATAGCATAATCAACCTTCATGTAACGATCATTCAGCTTTAATAATTACCAATAGTTTGTTAGTCTTATTTTATCTAACTTTTTCTCTTTTGCAGAAGTATTTTAAAGTAAATTCCAAACATATTATTTCACCCTTAGATACTTTCATATAAATCTCAACTACAATGCCATTTTTTTTTATTGTTTCATTTGAACTAAGAATTGCTATATTATACCTAACAATGTTTCTTAATATTATCTTATGTCTAGTCCACATTCAAACTTTGCCAGGTACTTAAAAATTTTTTTTGTAGTTAATTTGCTTAAATCAGTATCCAAACAAGTTCCATAGGTTGTGTCTTTTTAGTCTTGTTTTAGTCTTTAGTCTCTTTTAATTTTAGAAGACCCCATTCTTTTTTTATATCTTATTTATTTATTGACAAAACTAGTTTATTTGTCTCATAGAATTTCCCATATTCTGAATTTGGTTAATTGTTTCCTTGTGGTATTTAACTTGTTCCTTTTTTAAAAATTTTTAAAAATTTTTTCAAGAACACTTCTTAGTGGCCCTTCCTGTTGCATCTCATCAGAAGGTACATAATGTCTGATCATCTACTTTTAGTGACTGGAATAAGAAGTCTTTAAAGTTTTTGTATTATAATATACACACAGTAAAGTGTACACATTAAGTGTACAGCTTGATGAATTTTTACATGTGTACATATGTATAACCACTACCCAGATCAAGATACAGAGCGTTTTCAGCACCTCAGAAGGTTTCCTGTGCCCTTTCTTAGTTAGCCCCCATCCCCAAGGTAACCAGTATCCTGGCTTTTATCACCTAGATTAGTTTTGCAGAATAGACCTTCTTTTTGACATTGCCTATTTCTGATGATGAAAAAAATTTTTTTATTTTGACATAATTTGAAACGTACAGAAATTTGTATGAACAGTACAATTCCTGTATACATTTACCCATGTGCCCCAATGTTATTTTACCACATTGACTTTATCATTTATTCTTTCTCTCTCCTTTCTCCCCTCCCTCCTCCGTGTGTGTGTGTGTGTGTGTGTGTGTGTATTTATTTCCTTTTTTCTGAGCTCTTTGGGAGTAAATTGCAGGCATAATGTTCTTTACCTTTAGAAATAAGGACTTTCTCTTACATAACCACAGTATAGTTATCAAAGTCTGGAAATTAACATTGATATGACACTGTTAGGCAATTTACATACCTTATTTAGGTTTCCTCAATTGTTCTGATAATGTTCTTTATTAGGAAAAAATTGCACATCACGAGTTTCATTGTCTTTTTAGTTTTTTTTAAAGAAAGACTAAGGAACAGTTACTCATTCTTTTCTTTTATGGCCTTGAAAATTTTTATGAATACAGGCCAGTTATTTTATATAATGTCCCTCAATTTGGGTTTATTTGATGTTTTCTCACTGTTGCATATGAGTTATGCATTTTTGGCTGGAATATACCAGAAATGATCTTCTTAGCAGAGGCGTTTGATGCCAGTGTGTCCCATAATTGTGATGTTAACTGTGATCATCTGATTAAGGTGATGTCAATCAGATTTTTCCACTGAAAAACTTTTTTCTGAACTCCACTATACTACAGTTACTGTTTTTCCTTTTGTGATTAATAAGCATCTTGGGTGAACACTTTGAGGTTATGTAAATATCCTGTTTATTCATCAAATGTTAACCCACTAGTTTTAGCTTCCATTTATGATTTTTGCCTGAATTGGTTATTAATGAGATGGTTACCTGAAGACAATTTTCTAAGTTCATCATTTTTTATATATTTATTAATATTAGTTGGTAACAGTTTCCCCTATTCTCCATTTATATTAATATATGTATAGAATTATGTAATTATCACTGTGGATTAATGGATGTGTATTTTTATCAACCAAGATCTGGTAGTAAATGTGATACTGGATGTGATGATTTTTAATAGTGAAAACACCAGACATTTAAGGACAGCTTTTGAGATAACATTTATTAGTTCCAACCTCATATTTTAGAAAAGCACTGAGATGCAAGTTTAAAAGAAGATGAAGTAAGGAAGGTTTTATTTCTTGGTTTAGTCCAAAGCATAACAAACATGATTTTATTTATAATTTATATATACTGTAAGCATAAAAATGCATATCCTTTGGCTCCTTGAATTCTACTTCTAGGAATTTATCATCTAGATATACTTTGTAAGATTTTTATATAGATTATTGTATTATTATTCTACAGATATACCTTATAAGTTTATTTCATCTCTTTGTGTTATAGAAGATAGGTGCTAACTTAAATATCTCCCATTAGTGGTATTTGTTATAACACATCCATACAAGAATATACTCCTTAGCCACAAAAAAGAATGAACAAGCTGTTTAAGTGTTGATATGAAAGGTCTTTCAAAATATAATAAATGAAAAAAATGCATATGTATTTGCTTGCATATTATGCAAAGAATAAATACTTTTGGAAGGAATCACAAGAAACTGGTAACATTGATTACCTTCAGGGAGTGAAACTTGATAGTTGGGAATGGAAGTGAGGTAGGGACTTTTCACTGCAAATTCTTTTATCTTTTTACTTTGAATTAATTAAATTTTTAAAATTCACACACTGGAGATATAAAATTATTGAAACACTTGATTTAATTGTAAGAATTCTAATCAAACAGAATTTTCTTATGTAACTCCTGCATTAACATGAGTATATATGTTTTTGTTGTCTTGGTAGATGACAATAGTAGAAAAAATTGGTAGAAAATTGGCAACTATATTTATATGCCACGGTGTGTATACTTTAGAGTCTTAAATGAATATTTCCTTTGTTTTCTTTTGGCAGCATGCATATGCACTAGAACTTCTATTTGATCAATTGCACGAAGGAGCTAAAGCTCTTGATGTAGGATCTGGAAGTGGAATCCTTACTGCGTGTTTTGCACGTATGGTAGGAGCTTTATTTTTCATTCTGGCCCCAACAGAAGAATATTATATGATTTGGCTATATGTATTTTTAACTTGTGGTTTTGATGTTTGTTTGTTTATTCTATTAAAATAGCAGTTGGAATGAGCATCACTTAGGGTTTTGTTGTTGTTGCAGGTGACAGAGCATTCAGCCCAAACCGGCAGAGCTAAAAGGGAGTATATTTAGTTAGTATAATGGAAAAGTTTAGGGGTATATCTGGCTTCTTGCGTGGCTGGATTTAGAAGACCAAATGTTTTACTGACAATGGGTTTCTCTCTGCTTTTTGGTTTGGCTTTACTTTCCTCCACACATTGGCTTCGTTATCAGGCAGACTCTACCCTTGTAGTCCCAAGTTGGTGGCCAGTAGCTCCCAAACTACATTCTACCAAGTTCTTCTCACTTGGTAGAAAAGAATAAAGTGAGCCTGGTTTCTGAATGCTCCTACAGGTTTATTGGGAATGAAGGTAGAGCTTCTTTTACATTATAGAAAGTGCTCTTAGAAAAATGCCTTGTTTATTATACTTCACCTTTTATCATCAGAGACTTATCTGGTAAATGACTATCCAGAGTATAAGCTGGGGACACACTAATGCATCTTGGAGTAAAGGTTCATCTGTGCTCAGATAATCAAATCAGTTTGATTATGAGAAATCTTGTGCCTGCAGGCTAGATTGGAAAATTCTGGTCTAGTTAAGTTGGGATTTATGGATGCACCTTGGACTAGAATCCATGCAGCTTGCTTTAAATAAATATATAATCAGTAGACCCACTAGAATGTAAGCTCTGGGGAGGTGGAAATTTTGTCTGATATTTTTCATTGATGTATCTGTCGTAAGCATCTAGAACAGTGACTGGCACATAATAAGGTCTCGCATATTTTTTAAAGATGTTTGTTTTGTAGAGGTTAAGTCCTCATTAAAGGGTTATTGGATTTTTTTTAAAAAAGGTTAGAAGTAGCATTTAATTAGTGACTTGTTCTCTATACTTGACATGTTTATGGTTACAGAGGAATATTCATTTTTTTAAATCATTAGGTTTCTGAGTTATTTTTTTTTAAATTACAGTTAATGTTTTTCACACATTTACCATATGCTAGTCCATGTTCTAAGTGCTTTTCATGTATACTCTTATTTAATCTTCATATCCTGCATGGGGTATACATGCTTTTCCTCCTCATTTTATAGCTGAGGAACCTGATTCATAGAAGGAGAGGTTAACTTGCCAAGGTTATATCGTTGTAAGTAAGTGATGAAACTTAGATAAGAACCCCGGTAGTCTGACTTTAAAGCTTTTATTGTTTTAAATTTTTTTTACAACTAATATTAATACTTGGGGCCTTTTTATATTTTTATTTATTTTTATGTTTTCCACTAATGGCAACAGAATCAGGTGTAGAAATCCCTTCCCATCAAATTTTTATGTAACATTTTAATATTTAAAGTTACACTTTTTGATGAAACTTAAATTAAAAATTATTGTACTACCTTTAAATATTGGTAATTTTACTTCAAAGTTCTGGATTTAAAATAGAAATCTAAAATATAATTTTTCTTAGTATAAGTTTTTGTAATTTATTTTAGCTTTTAAATTGCTTAAATATAATTATTCAGTGAGAGTGATAGTTGAGAAAGTTGTATATGGTAAATAATTTACAATAAACTGAGTGTTTAGCAATCTAAGTGGAGGCTTAAGCTGTTTATTTTTTGTTTCTCATTGTAGAATATGATTTAGGTAATGACATACTTCAATGACACTTTGGAAAAACAAATTTAGCCCAATAAGCTATTGAATTATTTTCTCTTTTCCAGGTTGGAGGTAGTGGAAAAGTCATAGGAATAGATCATATTAAAGAGCTAGTAGATGACTCAATAAATAATGTCAGAAAGGATGATCCAACCCTTTTGTCTTCAGGGAGAGTGCAACTGGTTGGTGAGTATCAGAAAAGTTTAAAAATTTCTTCTCCAGAGGATTTTTATTTTCAGAAGAGCCAATGCAACCTAAATAATACTCAGACCTAATTATTGAACTTTTTACATTCACTTTTAAGTACTAAAAAAGAAAAACAATTACTCTTTTTGCCCACCTAGTGAGTGTATAACATTGTATCTCTTTGTAAGTTTAATTTTGTGTTTTCTTTCTAAACAATGGGATTGAATACTTTTTTCTTGTGTTTGGCCATTTGGATTTCCTCTTTTGTGAAGTGCCTGTTAGATATTAGATTGCTTGTGTTTTTATTTGATTTATAGGGCCTCTAGCCCTTTGTTTATACATTCTGTAAATTTCTTCTCCCCCCTGTGGTGTGCCTTTTCATCTTACTGGTACCCTTTTGATAAGCAGAAATTTTTAATTTTAATGTAGTCAAGACTTACCAATTTTTTCCAGTGTTTTCTGTGTCCTGTTTAAGGATACCCTGAAGTCATGAAGATATGTCCCTATTTTATTTCTTAGAAGCCTTATCATTTTAGCTTTTCACATTTAGGTCTTTGATATTCCTAACATTGATTTTAGTGTATGTATGAGGTAGGGGTCCAGTTACTTTTTTTTCGTATGAATAAACAATTGTCCCAGGATCATTTATTGAAAAATTTATCCTTTCCCCATCTTAAACCCCTTATACTGGAATTCTTCACATTAGGTTTGATCCGAACAGGTTTGTAAAGCATACCTTTTTTCTTTCAGTGGGGGATGGAAGAATGGGATATGCCGCAGAGGCCCCTTATGATGCTATTCATGTGGGAGCTGCAGCCCCAGTGGTGCCCCAGGCAGTGAGTTGGGATTTTTTGTGTGTGTGTTTGTGTGTTTTATTCAACTAAAACTCTAAAAGATGTTCAAAATATAATTAGACTTTTGTGTCATGCATTTTGGTTACAGTTAGCTGTTACTCTTTTTTTTTTTTTTCTATATGCAAAAAATTGTATAAATAACAAGAAAATTACTAAACCCCAGCTATGGTTGTCTTACTTGAAGCAGTATTTGATCCAGGTAAGAAGTAGGACAACAATAGAATTGGGAAAATCCCTCTGGAGTTCATGACCTGATAATCAGTTTGGTAAAGTCTTATTATTAATAAATATGAGAATATGCAAGACTATGTTAGGTGCATGAGAGTTACTAGGAAGTATTTGTCATACATTGTACCCTCACAGAGCTTATATTCTAGAATAGATGTGTCTCATATGTAACAAAGAAATTAATGATATGATAGCATATCATTAGTATATGATATATATTGGATGGAAAAGAAAATATGTATATGAGGGAGAAAATTTTGCATCGAGTGGTCAAGGAGACTTTACACAGGGAACTTGAACTGAATCTTAAGGACTAGTATAATATGCATAGTTGGCAATGAGAAGGAAGCGTATCCCAGTATTGTATGTTGTTGTTATTATATTCTTAGAGAAAGGGTCTCGCTCTGTTGCCCAGGCTGGAGTGCAGTGGTGTAATCATAGCTCACTGTAACCTCGAACTCCTGGGCTCAAGTAATCCTCCTTCCTCAGCATCTCAAATAGCTGGGACTACGGGCATGTGCCACCACTCCCGGCTAATTTTTTCTATTTTTTAATTGAGACGGAGTCTTGCTCTGTTGCCCAGGCTGGAGTGTAGTGGCTTCAGGCTAACTCACAGCAACCTCAAACTCCTGGGCTCCAGTGATCCTCTTGCCTCAGCCTCCTGAGTGAGTAGCTGGGTCTACAGGCCCACACCACCATGCCCTGCTAATTTTTTTTCTATTTTTAGTAGAGACGGGGTCTTGCTCTTGAGCAGTCCTCCTGCCTCAGCCTCTCAGAGTGTTAAGATTATAGGCGTGAGCCACAGCGCCTGGCCTTGGTTTTTTTTTTTTGTTGTTTTTTTTTGGCAGCCTAGAATGAACAGCTAAAATCTAAAATAGAAGCGTGTTTAAATGAAGGGGGTGGGTACAGGGCTCAACTTCCCTACTAGGACCCAGAGGCTTTCCAGTTTTAAGGTAGCAGAGTAAAGAAGTTTATGCCTCCTCTTGGAAATCACTCCAAAACAACTAGAAAAACAAGAAAAAGAAACAAAAACTCCATACTAATTAACCTGGAGAGTATACCTGCAATCCTGAACTCCACAGTGTGTAAAGGTAGAAAGCAGATGGAACAATCGCTGACCCAGGAGGGTGGAGGAAGTGAAAACCAAAGAGACTACAGAGTGAAATATCATGCAGAAGCAGTTTGCTCTGCAGAACTCTGGAAAGGCTTGGGAATGGGAGGCGTTATGACCTTGGAAATCAGAGGTGAAGCATGGGTCTGAAAAGAGGGCGTGCTGCTTGCAACTCTGTGTAAGAAACAATTAGCCTTAAGCCCCAAGTGAGAAAATTTCCAAAAGCTGGTGGATTCTATAGTTTGAAAAGCTCTACTGAGTGCTCAACACAATAAATTTTTAAAATAAGAAAAAAGAACCACAATATCATCATGAAATTTCAGAATATTAGGGATAAAGAGAAGATTCTAAAAGCTTCCAGAAAAACAAAACAGATCTGTTAAGGATTGGTAGTCAGAAAGGCATTAAGCTGCAAAACAACAGCATTAGAATCAAGTCAGGAGCAAACCATCAAAATTCTGAACTGAAAATTATTTCCAACCTTGAATTCTGTATGCACACACATCACCAAATAGATAGAATAAAGATAGTTTTAGACTTGCAAATGTCAATCTCTCTCTTTTAAAATATTCTAAGTACTATTTCACAGAATGCTTCTGGAGGAATTGCTTTAATAGTACAATCAAGATATGAGAAAATGGGGCCGGGCGTGGTGGCTCACGCCTATAATCCTTCCACTATAGGAGGCTGAGGCGGAGGATTGCTTGAGGCCAGGAGTTTGAAACCAGCCTGAGCAAGAGTGAGGCCCCATCTCTACAAAGAATAGAAAAATTAGCCAAGCATGGTGGCATGCACCTGTAGTCCTAGCTACTGGGGAGGCTGAGGCAAGAGGATCACTTGAGCCCAGGAGTTTGCGGTTATAGTGAGCTATGATGACGCCACTGCATTCTAGCCGGGGTGACAGAGTGAGACTCTGTCTCAAAAAAAAAAAAAAAAAAGAAATGAGGGAAGAGAAAGACAGTAGGAAAAACCAAAAAGAGGAAACCAAGTAGGGCATCTTGGTCAGAGAGAGGTATAGGAATTCCCAGGATTATTGCAGAGGGAAGTCCCAGGATGAAAGCTAAGTAGCAGGCCTGGAGAATAACTAGTCCAGATTTGGAGTCACTATAAGGAAGTCTGTCTACAGAAAAGAAAAGAAAAAAAAGCCCTAATTAGATGGGTTTGACGGTGTGAAATTTTTGTTGAGAAGCTGTTGGAGGGTGGAACGATTTACAGTTACAAAGAAAATTAAGTGAATGAAAAAAGAAAAGCCTTCAATTTTAGCTGCAGGGAGAACAAAACTATTAATATTATGTAAGAAAGGAAACAATCATTGGATACCTCTTGGCTCAGCAGCAAATCATATGTACACAGTAATCACTGAAAATGATTTTAATAAATTATGATTGGTTAGATTGGGGGAAGGAGGCAAAATGTATGTTAAGAGAGTTCAATCCTTATATAGCGTATATTTTGAAATATAAAGGTAATTACTAGAAGACAGCAGAAAGGATTTAAGATGACTGGATTTAGGGAGCAAGATTGGGGTGGGAGGAAGAAGTCTGCTGTTTTTCATTATAAACCTTGAAATTGAGAAAAACAACTCAATACTTAAAAGTATTACTTTGATAAAAATTAAAATGAAAAACTAAGATTTGCTGGCAACCAAAATTTTAATTGAGGGCACCCTTCCCTGGGATGAATAATACCCAAAGTAAGATTTCTCTTTTTTTGGTTAATGGTGATCTGTAAAGCTATATTGTAATAAAATGATCAAATATGATTTAAAAATTTTCTGACTGGAAGGGCTTTTTCAGTAAGTACTCTTTTGGTTCTTCATTGATAGGAGTGTCCTCATTCTAATGCTGCAGGGACTCCAGCCCTACCTTCCCTCCTCATGGTACCAGTAATCCTAAATTTAATCATATAACTAGGGTTCCCTTATCTTTGCTTCAGTGATGCCCTAGATTCTAAAATAATAGTATAGGGATTCTTTGCTGATTTTCTACACTTCCCCTCCTCCTCTCTCCCTCCTTTTCAACCCACAGAGATTCAGAACAGGCACACAGGCATTAGAATTTTATGCTTTGCCCTTGGCCTCCCCAAGAGGATAGTTCTACATTAGGTGGTTCAGTTCAAACATTTTGAGCATTGTGGTTGTACCAGGTATTTACTATATGTTGGATGCTGGGAGCACAAAGATGAATAAGACACAGTCCCTATTCTCAAGGAACTTGTAGTTTAGTAGAGGAGGCTGATAGTTGAATAATAGTATAACAATCAAAGTATGTATAAGTTTGAGTGGCCCTTATCCAAAATGCTTGGGACCAGAAGTGTTTTGGATTTTGGACTTTTTCAGGCTTTTTTAGGTTTTGAAATATTTGCATATACATAATGAGATATCGTGGGGATAGGATACAAGTCTAAAGATGAAATTATTTATGTTTCATATATATCTTATACACATGCCTGAAGGTAATTTTATTACAATGTTTTTAATAGTTCTGTGCATGAAACAGAGTTTTGACTGCCACCCATCACATGAGGTCAGATGTGAAATTATTTACTTGTGGTGTCATGTTTTGGATTTTGGAGGATTTCCAACCTTGGATTTTCAGATCAGTTATGTTCAATCTGTATATATTAAATAAAGTACATTTCTGCTTTCTGCCTATGTACACTAAAAGTTGTTTACAGTGATGTAAAATGACTATTAAATAAAATCTATAACTTGGTGTATATGTGTTTTTCTTTTTCTTTTAGCTAATAGACCAGTTAAAGCCTGGTGGAAGATTGATATTGCCAGTCGGTCCTGCAGGTGGAAACCAAATGTTGGAGCAGTACGACAAGCTACAAGATGGCAGTGTCAAAATGAAGCCTCTGATGGGGGTGATATACGTGCCTTTAACAGATAAAGAAAAGCAGTGGTCCAGGTGGAAGTGATTTTATCTTCTGCTCTTTCTTCTTCCACACATGCAAGGTGAAAGGGTGTGGATTTTAAGACATTAGACTACAAGAGCTGTTTTTTGGTTGTCACCTTTATGCTGCTCCATTATAACATCAGAAATTCATTACATTAAAAATGTGAAAATTTTGCATGGTCTGCCCTTCTTTTGGTTTAACTCATATCTTTGGGAAAGGGAGGGTGAGACTTGGTTGGCACAAAGGTGTTGGTTTTTTTTTTTGTTAAGAGAGTTTTCAGCTGCAGTTCAGTACTTTCTAAGGATTTTTTTCATTGTCATCTACTCTGTGTTCCTATATTTACAAATCATTTTTATAGCTGCTGTATTGGCATGGAAACAAAGTCTTCAATCTGGAAAAGAAGGGGCCATCATCATTTCCTGTCTTGTTCACTCTTTATTGTATTAATACCATTATTATAAGAAGGGGAAAGATAACAGTTGTCTCAGTGTTTGAAAGCGTTAGAATCCCAGAGAGGACATTCTTCCTCTCAGCTTGATTTTGTCTTTCAATCAGATTCATAGACATCTGACAACCTGTACCTGTTTTACATTCAGTCTTGTTCAGAGCCACCATGAAGAATAAACTTCTCATCATTCTATAGGCCTGCCAATTTTTAAGCTATTCTTGCTAAATTCCTGGGGAGGGGCAGGGATTCCATAAGCTACCCCTTGAGTGCCCAGGTCTCACAAACCCACCCAAAGGGCCAGCAGCATGCAGCAATTTTCAGCACAGCATGGCTCATTATAAGTGTGTAATGTTCACTTTTGTTTTATGTCTCAGCATAATCTGAATATTTTGTTTGAAGCCAAAATTTCTCTTCTCTGTTTCCCTCCCATTCCACTCCCTTGGATGAGAGGGAGTGAGACCAGTACATAAAAGTGCCATTAGCTGAGATTACTTGAAGTTAAATGCCAAATAAGAAAGGCTTTATAATTTCTTTATCTTAGAATCTATTTTTATTTGACATAAAGATTCTTATTTTAAGATAATTGTTAATAAGTAAAATAGTGATTATAAGTTTAATGGACCTCTCAATTTTGTTTTCTAGAAAGAGGAAAAGCACTTTTTGAATGAATGTTTAATTGCAAAAATGGTAATGAATCTAACTCAGTTCAAAACTGTGTTTTACTTTGAACTAAAATGTCTTTTCTAAAATATCTTACTAGGGATTGCATTTTATTCTTTACCTATAGCTATTTTCTGTGAATTCTAGCCTGGAGCATAGCTACTTCTTAAAAAAAGTTATTTAAAAAACTATCTTTTTAGTTAGAATTAGACATAGTTATTAACTATTTACAACCTTTCTTCACTTTACTTCTAGTATGGTTTATATGATTACATAATATTATTATGTGATTACATAGAATATGATTGCATGGTATGATTATTGAAATTTGACACCAAGTAAAAGTTCAGATTCATTAGAAAGTTTAAAATTTTTCTTTTTGTACACAATAAATATTAGTATTAAACATACTACCTATAATGTAATGATGGATTTATAAAAAAGTAGTTTGTTTTCATAATTAGAGGTGGATTTACATGAAGCTTATGGAGCTGAAGCTCCAGAGCCCTTTCTTATAGGGTCTTTTCTAACTCTGTTCCTAATTTTATGTGCATAGTCTTACTGATTTTTTTTCCTTATAAAAAGATTCTCCTCCTAATTATATAAGCCTCAGAACCCCAGAAAACATAAATCTACCCTTGATAAAACCAAACTATTTGTTAAAAAATTTAGAATAACTTTAAAATTTATGGACAATTATTTGGTCATTTGCCAAATATTTAAATGTATACCTGTTTTTCTTTTTGGCCTTCAAATTAACAAGAAAAAATAATCGAGCAATTTTTAAATGTTTGCATCACTGGAAAACTTTTCTCTACCTGTACCAGGAGGACATTCTAATTTTTTCTCTTATAGATTTTTTAATCTCTTTTTTCAAATACATTTCGTACATCCAAGATGTGGTTCTAATTACAAAGATACTCAGTTACTTGATTGTAATTCTGGCAGTTTAAAGCATATAACTTAAGGTGAAACAAAATCTAGAAACTAAATGGGGGAAAAAACAACTACCATATTAAAAAAAAAAATTGTCCCAAAAAATTACTGGAAAATAGGATATTGGAAGAGGGGGGTACAACATTAACAGTTAACTAAAATCTGAGAGACTGTTAATCTGCTATTTCTATTTGTGTTCATAAACTGTATCAGTCAGGGTCCAGGCAGGAAACAAGGCATACTCAGCTAGGATTTTGAAGTGATTTTAATGAAGGGACTTTCAGAGAAGTATGGGAAAAATTATGGGAACCAGTAAAGGATCTTGTTGTTGTACCCAGATACTAGGGACACCCAGGAAGCTTTTACCACTCTAGGCCTAAAAGGGAAAGGGGAGGAAAGAGTTTTACTGGAACCCTTGAGAGCAGGGACAACCCAGGTAGGGGATGGAGGAGGAGGAGGGTTCCTGACAGGAACTGTAGTAATAGTGGGAAGTGGCCCCTGCCAGATCTGTGAATCACCTCAATGTTCTTTCTCCCACGCTTCTCTCTCTTAACGGGGCATGATGTGAGCCAGACTTACTGGAAGTCAGAGGAAGGGGCCCTGTGGCAAATATACTCTGAAATCAGTTCTCACCACTACTTCCTTCACCTTTCCCCCAAGTAGATACCCCTGCTTCTTTTAAAATTTAGGTTCGGAATAGATTTGAGAGGTCATCTAGTTTTTATATGCCCTATTTCTGTTCCCTTTAGGCCAATCTATACGTAAACTGTTCTTGACAGAAAAAATGTATTTCTTCTAAATTTCCTTTGGAAAAGCAACATCTAATACTTTCCTTTGGCAATTTGTTCTGTTGTTAAATATTTTTTCATTTTGAGGACCTTCTTAATATCATTCATTCAACCAATATGTGTGTGCCCGCTATGCCAGGCACCGTACTAGGCGCCAGCAGTCTTCAGCTGTGAAATTGAGACTGACTGTTCTTATGCAGCTTATATTAATAGTAATGTAGGAGATCGAGACAAACAGGCAATGACAGTGTAGTGTGTTCAGACTCACAGTAAGGAGCAATTGAAGTGTGTCAGCCAGGCAATGATGTTACCAGAATTACATTTCAAAAAGATAACTCTAGCTGTCATGTAGACAGTATATTGGAAAGGGACAAAACTAGAGTCAGAAACAGGAGGGGGTTGTAGCAATTCAGGTGTGAAATTATGGTGGCCTGAATTAAGGCAGTGTCAGTAAGGACAGAGAGAAGTGGACTGATAGCTACATCTAAGAAATGGTCACTGTTTTCTAAGTGTCCATTCCACATTTGGCAGTTGTCATCTGAGATGTTCCTTGGCCAGCTCCTTGCCAGGCTGGATGACTTCTGTTCTTTCAAACTTTCTTCAGGATTAATTGAACAACTCACAGTGCTTTCTTAGGAACCATCTCTTGTTTCTCACTCGCTTTCCATCCTCCCTTCACTGTGGGATCCAGAGCTAGTCGCAGTGTTCTGATGAGGGTGAGATCCAATTTTTGCTGAGGAGGTGTGACAGAAACTGTATTTTAAAAAATGAGAGCTAGTGGACATGCTGAATTCTAGTACCAAATAAAGCCCAAAACTTGAATGTAGGCTTGTGTCTCCTTATACTCGGAAAAATGTCACTTGTAATTTTGGTGGATTAATAGAAGGTGAAGAAAGGATGCCATATCTATAGCCCATAGGCCATAGGCCCAGAACCTGTGGTATTATTTATGTTCATCACTATGGATATGTAATAGTTGTATTAGTTGCCTCAGAAACTTAATACCTTTTAAATTTGTATTTTATTTTAAATAAGTATCTTTATTATATCTATGTAAATCAATATTTTATTAATCTTCTGGCAAAAGTTTTATTTTTTTATTTTTTTTGAGACAGAGTCTCACTCTGTCACACTGACTAGAACGCAGTTCACTGCAACCTCGAACTCCTGGGCTCAAGTGATCCTCCTGCCTCAGTCTCCCAAGTAGCTGGGACAACAGCCATGTGCCACTACTCCTGGCTAATGTTTTTTTTAAAGCTAATCTCGAACTCCTGGGTTCAAGCAGTCCTCCCACCTCAGCCTCCCAAAGTGTTAGGATTACGGGCGTGAGCCAGTGCCCCCAGCCTGATTGTGCATTTCTAAGATTGACAATATATGTCCTAGGGTATCCAACTGACCCTGTGTTCCATATTCTATATTGTTCCTTTTTTATTTTTTTACATATGTTACAGCATTGTGACATATTTTGCATACTTAAAGCCAGAGATATGTTGTTACTTTTGAAATTCTTTTTATGTCTCTCATAATGCGTTGTATGAAGCAAATTGTACAAAGCTTTTTTGGGGGTGGGGGTAGAGAGAGTCTTGCTCTGTTTCCCAGGCTGGAGTGCAGTGGCATCATCACTGCTCGCTGCAACCTCAAACCCCTGGGCTTAAGCGATCCTCCTACCTCAGGTCCCTAGTAGCTGGGAACTACAGGCATGTGCCACCATGCCCAGCTAATTTTTTATTTTTATTTTTTATAGAGATGGGGTCTTACTATGTTGCCCAGGCTGGTCTTGAACTCCTGGCCTTAAGTGATCCTCCAGCCTCAGCCTCCCAAAGTTCTGGGAATAAAGTGCCAGCCCTTTTTTTTTAATATAGCAATTTGAAAGAGCCTTTCTAAAAAATTTAGGACACAGTACTCTTTATTGTAAATGATCTATTCATGTAAATCAGATAAAGATATGGTTATGTAGAATTTTTTCCCCCCTCACTTTCCAGTGTTGGAAAGGATATGGTTTTGTAGAATTTTGAACGTTAGGGAAAATTTAATAACTTGAAAGTTACATAGATTTCAGAGTATTAGAATGGTGACAAGATTGTGCATGCACTGGTAGCAAATTTTTGTTTCTCTCTGGCACCCTAAATTTTAAAATTCAGGTGTATAAAACTAATATATTTTTCTTTATTAAAACATTTTATAGGTGAGAGGATATTTGGAAATACTGTACTGTGTTGATGAGGCATTAATTTATTTGCAGTATCCTTAATGCCTTGCAATAGGGAAATAAAACGTAATGAATTAATAAAAGTAACAGTATCTTCAATTTGTATTTTAGAAAGCACAAGTAAATTTGTTTATAAATAGAGCACTTTGCTAGTGAACTCTTTGTAGACTGAGTATTTTAATGCTTGCATGAATTTAAGTGAAAAATTCTATGAGAATTATAATATAGTACTGTTATTTAGAAAAATATACTAAGAGCAATCAGAACTTACAATTTATTACTTAATAGATAATCCAATACTGTGATAAAGTCACCTTATGGGAGAAGTAATTTTTAAAATATTTTCTTGCACAATTTACAAAATTCAGTTTTAATAAAACCAAGTTATCTGATAATTCCTTAACTTACCACTTACCTGCAAAATATAAGTTCTTTATTTCTCCTTTCCTTCCCAGCAGTCCCCAACCTTTTTGGCACCAGAGACCGGTTTCATGAAAGACAATTTTTCCACCGACTGGGCGGTGGGGTGGGCAGATGGTTTCGGGATGATTCAAACGCATTACATTTATTGTGCACTTTATTTCTATTAATATTACATTGTAATATATAGTGAAATAATTATACAACTCACCATAATGCAGAAGCAGTGGGAACCCTGAGCTTGTTTTCCTGCCGCTGCTGATCTGACAGGAGGCGGAGCTCAGGTGGTGATGCCAGCAATGGAGAGCAGCTGTAAATACAGATGAAGCTTCACTTGGCCACCGCTTACTTCCTGCTGTGTGGCCCGGTTCCTAACAGGCCATGGACTGGTACCGGTCCGTGGGCCTGGGGGTTGAGGACTGCAACTTTCAAATTTATTTTAACAACTTTTTCAAAACTTTTCATTTTTATTACAGTCAAGTTGCTAGAATAGTACAAAGAACTCCTAAATCTCTTTATCCAGAGTCACCAATTATTAGCATTTTTCTACATTTCTTCATCACTCCTTCTTTCTATATATACATATATGTGTAATATTTTTTCCTTTTTGCTGAATCATTTGAGATTTAATTGCTAACATCATGCTTCTTTACCCCAAAGTACTTGAATGTTTAATGATATTTTTGTCACTCAGTTACCCTCATATATGAGACTTTTAGGCTTTTCTGGTAGCTTTATTTATCTTTTCACTTTTAACAGCTTTATTGAGGTATAATTATATACCATACAGTTTATTTTAGACTGCATTTTTATTCCTTCCTTCCTCTCAGTGGCAGTTGCTGGTACAGTGCTGCACCTGGCTGAGCGAATGGTTTCTTTTGGAGCTGATAAAGCTGCCTTATGAACTCAGCTGACAGGTATATTATACCTACAGATGATGCCTTTTCTCCCAGAGAGTGTGGGTTGAGACTGACCCACTCTACAATTACTAACAGACGCTCTAAGCAAAACACTAAATTTTTGTCCAATTCTGTGACTGTAACTTTAAAAAAATTTTTTGAACTCCAAATACTCAAGTTGTCATTTTACAATAAATTGTGTAAAGATGATCCTAGACCTAAAAGTTAGGATTTTTCTGAATTTTTGATCTTGAAGGAAGAAATCTATTTTTAGAATTAAAAAAAGAACTCAGGCTTCTAGGTTTCATACTTCATTCTGGAGTAGCATGAAAGATGTTTGGAATGGCTGACTTCCTATTTTGCTTTGACTTGGGATTGTTTGCTCTTTTCTTTTTTAAATATATTGATTGGGCATTAGTGCATTTTTATTGATTTAATAGTTGTATCTAAAACTATTATAAAGCCAAATGGTGTAGTATATAACTCCTACTTATCTTTTTTCCTCTTTTCTCCCCCCAGGGATGAATTGTAAAAGCAACACCGGCTTGACCAGTCTATAACATTACAGTGGATTGCTCATCTCAGTCCTCAAAGCTTTTTGAAAACCAACACCATCACAGCTTGTTTTGGACTTTGTTACACTATTATTTTCAGCATGAAAATGTGTGGTTTTTTAGGGTTTCTAATTCTTCAAAGAGGCACAGAGCCAAATTGGTAGAGGAAGATGCAAAGTATAAAGTTGTGTATTACTACTTTAACATGCCCACATTTTACTTTGAAATATTAAAAGAAAGGGTTCTGCAAAATGGAAAACTTAGTTTGCGAATTGATTTTGAAGAGTGGTTTTTCTTTTCTTGGACACTTAATTGTGTTCTGGTATTAATTTATCAGATTGCTTTTGTGCATTGCATAATGCCACGATTCACAAGTTCAGATTTTTGGTATTTGGATGTCTGTTAGATGCTACTAAGAAAATAGAGATGAGCTTTCTTTTTAAGGCTTTTGATGTGGTGTCATAGAATAGCATGTTGTAGATACAATCAGCTGCTTTGTTACCTTAAAACTAGGCATTTGTAAATATTAAACCTTAAGATGGCAGGTGATGTCCTGTAAACACTCAGCTGTTCAGATTGGACATAACTGAAGTAGTTCTTCCTCTCTCTCTCAAAATTATAGGAGACTTGTAGCTTAGTGGGTTTTTTTTCTGTTTCTAATTTGCTGCTGGTAATGTATATGAATTTAACATGCTGTGTAAGCTGTGTCCTAGTTGCTGAACAGTTTATGCAGTGCTGCTTTGCCAAATAAAGTTCAAAGTAAAAGAGGCATTGGTGGTGTTTGAATATAGAAGAAAGAACCGCAAGTCTACCAGATACAAAATGCTAAGATCACAGAGAAAAAATTATTTCTCTAATGTTCCATTTTGTGAAATCTAACTAGGTAAATAGCAGTAATCCAACTGTGCATTGTAGAGCGTGACTACATTGCTTCAGGGCCAGGACCATACTTGAATCATCATTTCTCTCTGTGTACCTACCACAGGGCTCTCCTGTAGTAGATGTACAATAAATGCCAAATGAGTGAGTGGGTGAATGAATTGACTTAAATGTCAGGAAAGAACAGGGTTGAGGATAAACTTACCAAAACCTCTCTCTCACTTATAAAGAGATTTATTAATACAATGACTATAAATGAGTTTCTAAGAAAGCAGTAGCACTTTGGGATCTTGTTTAAATGTGGTTTTATAATAAGATCTTAGTTTTTCTAAGGGTTCTAAAACTTGAGGAAATATAGGCTGTTGAATGAGCAGAACCAGCACTCTCAACAGAGCCCTTCTGCTGGGTGCAAGTGTGCATAATTCTGGCAGGAAGCTCCTTAGTAAGCATGTGAGACACTTCCTTGCCTCCCCAACTTTTAAAAGTCTTAAACATTACTTCTTTTAAATGGCTTTTAAAAATTATGCATACATTTTCACAAGTGTCTTTTCTTAGGTAAGGTCTTAGACACAGGAAACTAGCCTTACTGCTGGCTTTAGTTTGCTGCTGCTGTTGATTGCTTCTGGACCCAGGCCATGAACCCTCATAGTCCAGAACTCAGTGTCATTTGAAGTAGATGCAAAGGTCAAATATTTCAAATACTCTTTAGGACTTGAATTTTTAAACTTATCCACTAGCCTGTGTCCTTCACAGCCATTACCAACATTTTACTATATGTAAATCTTTATGTTAGGTTTTGGGGATAGAAAAAGGCCCTTACTCTAAAGTAGTTTTTAATCTGGTTGAGGAGACAGTTTATAAATATGATAAGACAAATGTAAGTACCACCTGAATAGTACAGACAAATGCTATGCCTTAAGCATTGTTCAAGCATTGCTCTTGAGTTTATACTTTTATGAATTAAAATTTTAGAACGTACAATAAATAGGAATGGATTTTAAGGGAGCATCAATAAATGGGTAGAAGTGGAAATGGATTATGGCAAGGTCCAAGAGTTTTTCTCTTTAAGAGAGTTAAATTTATGTATGTGTGTAGGTCAGAGATAAGAAATGTCTATTTTTTTATTTTATTTTATTTTTTTTGAGACAGGGTCTCACTCTGCTATCCAGGCTAGAGTGCAGTGGTTATCATCAGAGCTCACTGCAACCTCAAACTCCTGGGCTCAGGTGATCCTCCTGCCTCAGCCTCCTGAGTAGCTAGGACTACAGGTGTGCACCGCCACACACAGCTAATTTTTGCTATTTTTTGTAGAGACCAGGTCTCACTATCTTTCCCAGGCTGGCCTTCAACTTCTGCCCTCAGGTGATCCTCCCGCCTTGGCTTCCCAAAGTGCTGGGATTACAGGCAGGAGCCACCGTGCCTGACCAGTGAACACTTTTATTTAAAAGTCCCTATACTCAACACAATTTTTCCTAAAACTTTTTTGTAAAAGTTCAAATTATTTTTGTATTAAAATTTGTTTTGAGAAATTTCCTAAGTTTTGAAATAACTTTATAAAATCATTTTTACATTGAATAATTTATAAGTTGATCTCTTTCCAATTCAGTGTGATGACATTTAAAAAACTGATGTGATCTGAGAATTAAGTAGACATGAAGACATGCTTAGACCTAAATAAAGCAAATACAGGAGAAAGCTCAGTTCTAATCACTCCATCTATTCCTGAAAACATTCAGCTTTGGGATGTCTAACCTTATTTTCATCCTTGGTGGTTTCATGTTTAGCCATTAAAATAGCTGTAACTTAAAATAATTCACTTTTTATCTTTAGAATACTAGAATCCAATAGGGCAAAAGAGCTGGGAAAAGGGGCCATGAACCGAGAGGTCTGCAACACAGGTGCTTAAAAAGCCAGCGAGATGAGAACATTTTTTAATAGCAAACTGCAAACTAAGCTTTTCCTTCTTTGTATTCAGCTGGGGCAGTTCTTTGTTAGAAACTCTCACTCGATTTTAATTGGAAAAATTGTAGGAAACCTGGAGTCCAGAAAACAAATGATTGAACTAGTTCTGCTAGGAGCAAAATGGTATAATCCTAAAAGAACACAAAGCAAAACATGAGAGTTTTGGAACAATACAATTTAACAGCAACTCCAAATTACAGAATCCGAGGCTCAGATGCTGTGTTAAGAAGCACCAGCATCAATGATATTGAGGGCACATCTGAAAGTAAGGACAGCCCCTGCGTTCTGGGTACAGCACACTGTAGTATGTTTATACAGTGAAATCCTATTTCACATAGAGTCA
The DNA here is from genome assembly GCA_023783475.1 of Daubentonia madagascariensis. NCBI lineage: Eukaryota > Metazoa > Chordata > Mammalia > Primates > Daubentoniidae > Daubentonia > Daubentonia madagascariensis. The sequence continues at coordinate 17,435,436 of JAKFHU010001815.1, read as the reverse complement.
TCAACAGGGTCTGCCTTCAACAGCAAAACTGAAAGCAAATAGAAATATCCATCTTTATGTTGGGTGGAGGGAAAATACAGTAAAAAGCAACAAGAACAGCCCTCAGTAACTGAAAGAAGGTGTTGGTAAGTGTAGTAGGGAACTGTGAGGCCCAATCACAGGTTTTGAAAAGTCAGGAGAAAGATGAAAAAATTCTGTTGTCTTCCTATGGAAGAGAACATCCTTGGTACTCAGGTGATTTGAAACATTAAAATGCTTGTGGAAGTCTGGAGGAGTAGGTATTGTCTACTGAGAATGAAAGGAAAAAGTAAGTTTAAGCGTTCAGGAAGATGGTTTAAGTGCGCCTTTTCTTAGGAAAAGAGATGTAAAAACACAAGAACATGTTTGAGAAAGAAATCGTGGACACCTTTCCCCTTAAAATTATTTTTAATTGTCTTAGATGCAGAACTCCTTTAATCAAGTAATCACAGGTGAGATGACTTTAAAAAGTCCTATTCAGTCCATCTGATAATATAAATATTTTGTAGACTTTAATTCTGCTTCCCTCCAATGTACTTTTTATGGCCTTGAGCAAGTCACTTTTCTCTAATCCTCTATTTCCCCCTTTGTCAGGTTGATATGATTAAATTCAAATAATGTAGTAATAAATTCACAGTGTGATGACATTTAAAAAACTGATGTGATTTGAGAATTAAGTAGGCATGAAGACATGCTTATACCTAAATCAAATATAGGAGAAAGCGCAGTTCTAACCACCCCATCTATTCAGTCAATATTAGCTCAGTCAATATGAGCAACTAAAAGGTAAAGAAAAGCTTAAGAATAAAATGCAGTTTATTAAAGGAATATTGTTTACATAGATACAGGACATCTTAAGTATTTCAACACCATAGCAACACTAAATTGTGTTTAATTTCTTTATGTATAAAAGATGTGCTGAAAGATACATGCCTCATCAGTTTTTATTTTATTGGGTATGGCTATAGGTAACATCTTTCTATATAAAAACAAACCGCACAGCATCATATATAAACATCTTAAGTTCATTCACACAGTTCATTTCTCTAAACTGCCCTTGAGAAATCTAAATCTTTGTTCACTTCTAAAATTCAACAAAATGCTTGAGTTTCTCATGAACAAAAATAATACCCAATTTATTTTTTTTTTTAGAACTAACTTTCCATCTGTTAATGTATTTGATATGTTATATCCTCCACCTAAACTTAAGCCCTTTGCTAAAGGAACAATGTACCTTAGGCTCACATTAAAAGTAAAGTGTACTAGACTCTAAAGTGTTTTTCAAGTATTTTAAAAGATTTGCCACTTACAATGAAAAAAATATGTAAATAGGAACATCATTTGAGTGTAGACAGGTACCATACTATACATTCCTCTCAGAAGAATCATTTCTAGAATGTGTATAATCAATCACAGCATTAAGTGATGATTGGAATAATTTGCCTTTAGAAGCCTACAAATCAAAAGGGGAAAAATGCAAAGCTAGATCCCAATTTTCTGTAAAGATGAATTTGTGAAAAATTGCTTTATGCTCTAGAAATACATAAGCCTGGCATTAGCTAATGGCACATTATTACATTTTATAGCACTAAAAATAACGGAAAAAACTGGCTCATTCCACTGCATGAAAGAACCTGCTGATACTTGAACATGGTGACATTTTTGCAAAAGCTGTACCCAGAAATCCACTCAATGTTCTGCTTTTCAATTTGTATTTTTCTCTTTCATCAACAAAGACTAATGTCGAAAACCAGTGACCTTGTAAATGAGTTGCGGTGCTCTGGACCATGGAGTAGTGTTGAGGTGCCCTCAGCTAAGTTTCAGTTAAAATTTTTGGCCCTCCAGTTTCTCTGCTTCCACCTTGATTTCCTATCTCACTTCATGACCATCTTAGAGCTGTGTGTAATCCAAAGTCTGAGTTTTTTCTCCCAGAGAGCAGCCTGAGGAGGCAGCCACCTACATGACACGATGTCAGAGGCACCAGGAAGAACCCACAGTCATCCTCCCTGAGGCTCCCTGACCTGTTCATAGGGTTATCATTTAGATACACCTGCCATAAATAACATCTCATTGAAGGTATAACTCACTTGAGATCATTCTCAGAAACAGGTTTTGAAGGGGAAAGAAAAAGGAGAGCATGGGGAGCTTAAAGGGGGAAGAACAGGGCCACGGAACAGGGGGCTGTGCCTACAGCGGTCCAGCGCTGCCGCGGGCTTCTACAACCGGAAGGGTTAAGGCTGCCATCCTAAGACTGACTCTTGAGATAATGAATTTCCTGCCTCGGCTAAGTACAAATTTCTATTTTCAGGGACAGCTTATGTAAATCAGAATTAGAGTTTTAAAAGTCTTTAATCATATGAATTCCTCTCTAAATTTCAAAATATTTCATACTTCCTAAGGAAAATCTTTCTATAATAAATAATAAAGACAAGGTTTGGGATTTGCAGAATCTTCTAGCCCATTTACAAACAAAAGAAGTTGTAAATATTCAGAACATAATATATGTATAAATTATAAGTGAAACATGTCCTTGCTCCAAAGCTATTTAAATTACATTTATTATAGATACATCCCATTTATGAGGTAGTCCGATTCCTCAGATGTAATGGGACGAGCTTTCTTAAGTTTCTGTTTCACTAGTCGTAGTCGGCAAGCAACCATGAGAAGCAGCAAAGCAGTGATAGCCAAACCCAATGCCAGGGGTAGCACTGCACCTGTAAAAAGGTTAGAAATGAAGAGGATAAGACAGTGATTATTAACAATGACAGCTACTATTTACTATACGATAAGCACTTTGAATGCACTATTGAATCTGAACTCAACTAAATTGATACTAGTATTACTACCATTTTGCAGATCAACGTGCAGAGAGGTTATGTAACTTGCCTAGGAGTGCATAACTTGCAAGTTGTAGGTTTAGGTCTCAAACTGGACCTGTTTAAAACCAAATTCCATACCAGCTTCCCACAAAATGCGTATGCCATCAGTGGGTACAAATGTTGCAGTCATATCACTCTTACATCCAACTACAGTAGACATTCTGACCCTAAGAAATTTTTTAATTGTAGTCATAGATTACATTTATGGATTCATAAATGATCATTCTCTCTTAAAATACATATGGACTAACTCCTGATTTCTTGTTCTGGTTAGGGCTTAAGAAATTTATTTTCTTTTCTAAATCCAGGGAACCTACTCTCAGCCAGTAGAACCTTTGTTGAAAACTAATTTCAAAATACACTGGTGTGATTTGGGCCAAGGATCATTACGGAAAACATCTCTACTTTTTCCTGTGGGGCAGGTCCTAGACACCAGACTAGAACCATCAAAGGATGCAGGAGTCTGGAAGGGACAGGGTGTGCCCAGAGCAGTCTTTCTTATCAAGCTCAGTAGGCTCTATTTTTAATCTGATCTACTCTGTAGTCAGGCCAGGTTTGGAGATGATATGGTGGAACTATTTTTAACTGCAGGGGTCTTGCCAACTGGTGAACTAGAGGCAAAACATCTCCATTGCATAAGCTCATTCTATAATACTTTCTTTCATTTACTCATTCATTCTGCACTAATTAAGAGCCTTCCATGTGCCAGATGCTGAGCTAAGTGCTGGTAATCAAAGATAATAAGCAATTTTTATTTGTAAACAAATAAATACCCCCTCCAAAATATAAGCTAATGCTAAAAGTGCCAGCTTTATAGCTTACATCATTGAATTCTCATAAACACCATCTGAGTCGGTACTATTATTCTCCCCATTTTACAAATGACGGAACTAAGGCATTGAGAATTAAGTGACTTATCTATGATGGTATTGTAAGTGGTGGAGCTGGTATACAACCCCAGCCAGGATGGCTCCAGAGCCTGGGGTCTTAACCACTATGGTACACTACTTCTCCAAAAGGTAAACGAGACAGTTTTTGAATGACTTGAAGTCTGGGTAGATAGGCATTTAAATGGAAAAAAAAAGATGCAACAAAGTGTTATAGTTATTATACTATGATAAAATTATATATGAAGTACAGATGTAAAAAGCCATCTGGTCTGTAGGATTTTTGCTTGAGTGATTTTGATGTACGATAATGCTTGGCGCAGGTGAAGGAGAATTTATTTTTTGACTTTTTTCAGATTGAGATGCCTATAGGAGATCCAAGCGGAATTTTCTCTTAGGCTCTTGGATTATCGGGCCTAAATATGTGGAAGCCTTTAGCATAAAGGTGGTAGTTGCAGCCACGGGAGTGGTAAGATTGCCAGAGAGAAAGGAACAAGTCCTGGGCAACACCGACATTTAGAGAGCAGGCAAAAGAAGAGGATCAACAAAGAACAGAGAAAGGCCCGTCAGAACAGTGGGATGACCAAGAAGGAGTGAGGTCTTGGAAGCGGAGGGAGAGGCTAGTCCAAGAAGAAAGTACTCAGCTGAACCAGATGCTACGGAGAAGTCAAGCGAGGCAAAGCCTGGACAGCCTGCTGGAGTGAGCAACTGGCGCTTCAGTCACAGGGAGCCTGAAGCCTGAGGGATGCTATCTGGGCTTTTTATGTATGAAGAGAGATTTGAATGTGCTTGCAGTCATTGGGGGAATGAGCCAGTAGAGAAACAGACTGAAAGCACCGCAGAGCCCACAGGTCATGGAGAAACGCAGCTGAGGAAACGAGGGGTTATGTCAAAACCAAGGGGAGAGACTGACCTTGGAGAAAGGGGACAGCTCTTCCTTTAGCACCTGAGGAAAGGAAGAGGGTGTGACTGCAAACAGATGAGTTTTTACGTCTGGGGGGGAGGCAGCCGAGGAAGTTCACTCCACATAGCCTTGATTTTCTGGCCTCCTCTTGAAGACAAGAGGACCTGGAACTGATGACTTACTAACAATATTTCAATCTCTGCTGTGTTTTTAGAATTCAAGGTGAACCTCCTGAACAAGATTCTCAAGAACAGTTAAGTGTCTAGGCATAGGAGGGGATGTGGAAGTTGCTTTAGTGACTGTTAAGTATCAAACAAAGTTTTGAGAGAGGCCAGTATTCCCCTAGAGAATTGTGAAAGAGAAAAACCTGTGATAAACCACGGCCTGGAATTCCATTCGAGAGCTGTCTCGTATATTCCACACACAGCAGCTCTCTGGAGGTGTCAAGAATCACTGCTTCATCTCTCCACTCCAACAGTTTGGGCCTTAGCGCCACTGCTGGCTCCTGACGGCCACCCGAGGAAAGTTTCAGCAGGGCTCGTGGCCTGGAGCTATCAGTTTTCCCTCCACCTTCCCATACTAGCCTCATAAATCGGGTATGTTACAAAGGGACAAGACCAAAAAAGGGACTTTGGTCAACCCCCCAGAAACCCCAGGAACCCCAAACCATTTCTTACAAACTGTAACGTAACAACCCAGCCCTGGTTCTGCTTATTCAGGGCAGGAATATGAACAAGAGGCTTCCAGACCTCAAAATGTGTCTGACTTGTTTAAAGATGAGCACCAGTGTTTAGGCTAAAGGGGAAGGAAGCTGTGGTTGAAGACCCCAAGCCCAATCCCAGGGCTCAGGTTTAGCTATGGTAATAATAAAACAGGTGTATGATCTAGGAAAATGTTCTATTTGCCAAAGCAGATATGAGGTTGCTGAACTGCCCAATTTGATTCCTGCTTAATGCTTTGATGACAAGGAATATAAAAATCCCATAAAGTACTTGCCAGAATATTGAAAATTATTCTCAGCTTTTTCATACTTAGTTAGCATAGTTTTTTCAATGTTTTTAGTTTGGGTAATTTGAGTTTTGGGAGTTTAATGGACGAACCAGGATTTGAACTGTGGCATCTGACTCTAGAGCCTGTGTTCTTAACTACCGTGCCACAGGGATGACGTTCTCCACAGACACCACACCTGGAGGGGTGTATAGAAGAGGTAGCTGAGGTCCAAAGGTAGTAGGTCTTGCTCTGTCACCCAGACTGGAGTGCAGTGGTGTGATCCTAACTCACTGCAGCCTCAAACTCCTGGGCTCAAGCGATCCTCCTGGGATACAGGAGTGCACCATAACACCTGGCTAATTTTTAAAATTTTTTTGTAGAGACCAGGTCCTGCTATGTTGTCCAGGCTGGTCTTGAACTCCTGGCCTCAAGTGCTCCTCCTGCCTAGGCCTTCCAGAGTGCTGGGATTACACGAGGGAGCCACAATGCCTGAACTAATTTCAGATTTAAAATTTTCTAGCCCCTTCTAAAATACACCATGATAGTATTCTCAGTAACCAGCTAAGGTGATGAATTACGTATTCTGTTCATATGAACGGGAGTGAAATTTAAAATATGTTAACAACTAGAATGGGCAGCAGCCAATTAGTACTGAGACTCTCTGGATACATGTTGGTGTGGGAGCAAGAGGTAGGCTGGTTTCCCCCTACATTCCTGATGGGAGACAGGGCCCCTTTTATTCAAATATCTTGGGACAGGCTAAGTCCAGTAGGCCAGCAGACTGTATGTGTGTGTGTGTGTATCCAGGTACTTAACATCTGGATTATTCTTAGCTATCTATTGTTTAAAAATTATATTTTAATATTGTCCATATATTAAAAAGAATATTCTAGAGTAAAAAGAAAGTTTTCTTAATGTTTAGATCTGTAATTTAATAATCATATTTTGTTCTCTTAAATCATCTTTTACTTATTTGTGGAATTTAAGACTTAAACCTGCCTTTCTATAAAGTCTTTTCTTTCTAGTTAAAAACAACCAAAATTATGAAATTATGGTATTCTTCCACTTCACAAATACGCTTTCTATTTCTTACACTCTTCCCCCATTCCTACTATCTTCTGTCTTTGTCACTAGAGCACCTGGAAAGAAAGAGAACTAGGTACTCCGAGACCTTTACCCTTCTTGTATCATAAATGACTCGATAACAGCCAAGGTTTGTATATTTGGCTCTTTATGAGCCAAGCAGTGCACTAAATGCTTGTTATTAATTGTCCCATTTATTTTCCCTAACAGCCCTATGTAGCACATATAGCTACTGTCCTCATGCTGATGAGAAAACTGAGCTCCAGAGAGAGAAGATAACCTGCCCAAGGTCATGGAGTTTAATGGATGAACCAGGATTTGAACTGTGGCATCTGTCTCTAGGGCCTGTGTTCTTAACTACCATGCCACACGGATGACGTTCTCCACAGATGCCACACCTGGAGGGGTGTATAGAAGAGGCAGCTGAGGTCCAAAGGTAGTAGGTTACTAGCAAGAGCCCCAAGATGCAGCGCAGTACAGGAAATGAGAAGACAGTTCTTCTGGTTCACACATCATTGCTCCTGTCATGAACTCTCGCAGCTTCATCTAATATCCTCAGCCAGAGGACGTGTAGTTCTGCAGAAGTCCATGTTCAGCCATGGGTTTCCAAGGGATACATTTACCTGTTTCTGGGGCTGGGTGTTCCCCACCTCCTCGATCGCCCTTTGACTCAAAGATATAATTTTCCTCTTTTCTGTTCTTCCCTGAGGAACTACTATCTGCAGAAAATAAACAGAACATTTATTGAAGGAGCATCAGAAACTTTAGGAAAAAGATATGAAAATACAGCCTTATTTATTTTTTAAAAGCTGGATTTAGAGAAAGGACTTACAGGATTTATTTCTGTAATAAACACAGGTTTATGTTTGATACTAAAATACTAGGTAACTCATGTGGCCAATTTAATAAAGCAGAGCTTGCAGCTCGTGCAGAACCAGCAGAGGGAGAAAGGGCAACAAGGGCACCGCACTGGAGCTGCGTCACCTCTCCTGGAGGAGCAGGGAAAGGCCTCCAGCTAGAAAAGCCCTGGGGAGTCTCTGGACATCACATCATGAAAAGCAGAAACAGTCAAGAAAGGTTTTTCTTTGAAAAATAAACAATGAGCGCACATAAGCATTTAGATGTGCTGTTTCACTTTTGCTCACCACAACCCTGCTTGGCAGGTACGAGCAGCTCAACTTTTTCTAGTTAGGCCCAGGGATCAGGTTTCCATCCAGGTAGGTCACGGGGGCTGGGATTTACACTCAGCTGTGTCTAACTGCTTGTTGGTGGAAACCAGCACTTCTCATTTAACGACGTATTGTTTAACTATTCTATTCAGTTCTCATACTGAGGGGAAAATATTAAGAAAGATCAAATCTTAGGATTTTTATCCCCAGGTTCTGATGAGCCATGGCTGTGCCCGTCATTTCCCATCCAGTCATTTGCAGCATTTGTGTGTTTATCACAATGACAATATAACACTTCATGAGCTGGCGGAGTTACCCTCATGCTGTGTGTGATGTCAAGTGGGATTTTTGAATATTCCAATGCTTAATGGCAATGAATTAGAAATGATCTACTGACATGAATTTTTTTGAGAAACGAAAAAATTTTTAATGCTTCCTAACACTTCTGTTAATGCCATGTGAGTAAATAACTTCTGCAACTGAAAGAAGACTAATTAAAGGTGGTATGCAAAACTCTTTGGTAACTTGTGCTTAGCAATATTCATGAATTTACTAAGAATCACAAAGCCAACTGGATAATGGAACATTGTAAACTTAGTCTGTATACCTACTAGAGCCAGAAAGTACTTATTTAAAATGATTATTGCAGTCACGTGTTAATGATGGTAAAGAGAAGGGACAAGAATTACATGCATTTCATCGGGACACCCTTAACCCTCCCTTTTGCTCACCCTTCATCCCATCAGTCTACAAGAGCCTCCTCCTGGCCTTTCTGTTTCCAGATGTTCCAACTGGAGTGTCTGCAAAGGTCACTCATCCACGCTCATTCAGTGTATCAGTACTGTGAGATTAGCCAAGTTCGCTTCTCTTGGCCAAGGCCACAGCAGGCTCACTCCATTCTACTGTGCCCCATCTTCTTACTCTAAAAGGACCCATGCCTGGTGGTCTATATATAGCTAATAATTTGGGCTTTCTCCATAAACCCTAACCTCAGACAGAATGAGAAAGATGACTAAAGCATAAGCAATTTCTTGCAGGCTGGAGAATCAGATTTACCTTTCAAATTGCTTTCTGTTACTGCCCACCTCACTGTAGTAGCAGAAGCCCCACTCCCCTCCAGAACAGTGAGGAGACGGAAAGGACAAGAAGCCAGTGTGACCGTGGTAAAAGAAGGTAGTGACCACCACGGGGTGAAGGAGATGGAGACAGCCAGCTAACAGGTATGGGAGTAAAGTGACTGTTGCCTGGAACTTTGGGACCCGTGTCCCAGTGGGATCGGGACAGGGAATACTTAACCTAAATGATGGGGCTGGTACAGCACTGGGGCCGTCGAGAACTTGGGCTCTTGACCACAAGGCAAAAAATTGTCTAGTATAGTGATTTCAACACCTGTGGATTTTGTAGCCCAATAAAAATTTAAAATAATTTCTGAGGCCAATTTACAGCTGTCAAGTTTTATTTTGCCATGGCATTAAAGGAAACAACTGTGTACTGAGACCATCATCCTAAACCCCCAAATTATGAAGGATCGAATTACATAAAAAGGACAGATCTTCAAATCGAACAAATTTAGCCTTATAAAAAAACTACTACATTGTCCTTCTTTCTCTCATTTGCCATGAGCGGATGAAAGCTATGGATGGGTGCTGGTCCTTCTCTGGCTGGCTGTGGGTCTGGCTGCTCTGAATTCCGTTATTCCCCTTTTTGGCTCAGCCCTGTCCACGCCGCCTCAGTCAGGGTTTCAAGGCTCTCCACGTGGCCTCTATTCCCAGCAAGCACCCTTCACTTTGGGCAGCCGGAGTGCCCTGCGTAAGTAATTTCCACTCCTGGCTCCATTTGCCCATGCAATTAGTTAAAATCCTTCTTTCCCACTCATTCAAATTCTTTATACCCACTCTTCAGCACACAGCAGTATTTCCACGCCCATCATGTAGCCAGGGCCGACTACCCATTAGGCACCGTGGGCAGAGAGCCTGGGATCCGTGGTACTTTTAGGGGCCACAAAAATGTTCCCATTTAATTTCTTTTAAAACCACAAGAAAACAATGAATGTAATAATGATGAATATGTAATAGTGAATTCAGCCTGGATTATATTCATCTTTATACTGACAGTCATAAAACATAATATTTAATTTTCTTTTAATGGAGGAAGGAGCCCATGAAGGCAAAAGTGCCCAGTGCCCTGAGAGTCACAGTGCAGCCCTGCAGACAGCAAACTCTAACTACCCCGTGCTCATAGATCTCTTCCTTCTGAGCTTCTAGCACCCTCACGGAAAGTACTGTCTAGGCAGGGTCTTAGGGGAGCTGTAGCTGCTTCCTGTCTCTGTAGCTAAGAGACAAGGTCCTTGAGCACACAATGAGGCTTGCTGCATGGCTCAGGGTTGGTATTCGACTGCTAAGTTAAATCCTGGCTTCATCACGTACTAACTGTGTGAGCTTGTGTACGTTCTTAACCTCTCTGTGCACCTCAGTGTCTTCATCTATAAAGTGGGGATAATGATTTCTACACATCACAGGGGTTATTATCCTTTAAAGACCAAAGGACTGCAGAGTGATGGGTACTCAATGAGTACTCAATGCAGGAAAATTATTATTATTATTATTATTATTATTATTATTATTTTACAGATGGGGTCTTGCTCTGTTGCCCATGCTGGAGTGCAGTGGTGCCATCATAGCTCACTGAAACCTCAAATGTCTGGGCTCAGGTGATCCTCCTGGCTCAGCCTCCCAAAGTGCTAGGATTACAGGTGTGAGCCACCATGCCCAGCCAAAAATTATTATTATTTTAAATTAGAATATATTTCAATTTCAGATTTGCAGAACATAGCCAGGACAGTGGTCACCAAGGACTTCTCCAGATATCTGGATTTTCTTATATGATACCTGATCCCAAGCAAGGTAGTTCTACAAGATTTTATTATATATGTTTCTAGCTCAGGAAGCTATACTACAAATACTATAAACAGCTGCTGGCATAGGAAAGCACTATTTAATACAGAGAAATAATGAAGACCATGAAGTCATTTTATTACTTTTTTACTGCTAGTAAACAGAGCAGAATGCAATTTTTTGGCCGGTAAATATTTTGAAACTTTTTTCAAGGATGTGGTACTGAGTACATATTTAACCACTGCTTTTATGATGCAAATCTCATGGTATTGATATCCTATTGAAAATCTGAGTATTTTCAATGACATTTTGAAGGTTCAACATAAGCCTTGTTTAGGTTATTTTCTTATACACTCTCAGCTTCAGTGAATGTTTCTGGGCTTTTGCTTGGTAAAGATATTGAAAACATTACTGTGTTTTAGAGTTAATAATGCCTGATTTTTCCAAAACCAGTTACTCATGGATCTCCGAACGGAACACAGTATTTGTTTTGTGGAGATAAAAATCACTGATAGGCAAAACATTTGGTCCAGCTAAGCAGCTGCACACAGAAAACTAGCAGCCCTGACAACAGGCTGGAAATCAAACTACTAAATTACCTAAACCACCGTGTAACACCACTCCGTCCCTTTCTTCCTCCCACTGTCTTACTGCCAGGTTAGCTTTAAAAGGGACTTCTATGCATTCTGCTTTACCTCTCTCTCCAGTAATCAATTTGGAAGTGGGAAGATCACATAGTTGGGAACTCATGTCCTACTTTTTAAAAATACTGAGCCATGGTCGGGTGCGTGGCTCACACCTGTAATCCCAGCACTTTGGGAGACTGAGGCAGGAGGATCGCTTGAGCCCAGGAGTTTGAGACCAGCCTGGGCAACACAGTGAGACCCTGCCTCTACAAAATATAAAAACATCAGCCAGGCATGGTTGCACACGCCTATAGTCCCAGCGACTCAGGAGGCTGATCGCCTGAGCCCAGACGTTCGAGGTTGCAGTGAGCTATGATGGTACCACAGCACTCCAGCCTGGGTGACAGAGTGAGACCCCATCTCTAAAAAAAATAATAAAAATAAAAAATAAAATTAAAATGAGCCAGGAATAAAAATAAAATGCCAAAATTCACCAACCCCCAATTTTTTTCAGAGATTAAAGGGTTTGTCTTTCATCCAACAAAAAAACAAATTATTAATAACTGCATTCACAATGTTCTCCCCCTCTGTCTCTTTCCAATGAAGATGAGAGCTTGTTCATCTTAATTTTGAAGAAGAACTCAGTACTGGGAACACCACTGCACTGTTTCTATTTTTTATTTGAATTAACCACATTATAGACTTGCAGCTCTCTTACTCTAGTTCCCTAGTGAATACCACTGGACTTGAATGCTCTAGCAAAAATTCATATAACATTAACTGAGAGACATAAATTATATTTATATATAATATCTCATGCAATCTTTACCACACTATGGGCTTATATTATTATCCTCTTACAGGTAAGGAAATGAAGTTCAGAGAAATTAACTGCCTGGTAGCTATTAATCACTGGTGTCATAATTAGAACCCAGGACAGATCCAAAGCAGGAGCTTTTCCACTGAACCATACTGCTCTCAAAATTATGCTGGTAAATGTGAGTTTTGTACTCTAGAACCAAGTCAATAATATATTTATTTACCATATCCAGGAAAAATCACAAATTTAAGTGGTTTCCATAGGAAGATCTTGGACAATGCTCTATTAAGGATGCAGTGGAGAAATTGGTTAACTGTACTTGAAAAAAAAACCTGGCCTTGGAGGTGGGTTCATTTTTAAAAATGATATAAGTTCACCTGGAATCTTCAGTTGTCAAAATTAAAGAGCATTTTCTTAAATGCCCTCATTCCCTGGAGAGAGGAAGACAGTGGTGTAGGAAGCGGGAGGCATCAGTTGTCAGTGAGAGGCCAGGGTGCATAGGAGACTTCTGGAGGCACAGATGCCATGGACTCTACAATTACCCATGGGGCCTTGCCCTGCCTTCTGGGTATTTGAAATATGAATTTCATGAAGGAATTCATTGTAATTTCCCAGACTGCCTGATTCACTTTTCCTAGACTTCAGCATATGGAATGCCACAGGGAAACGCTTCTTCCACATATCCAATCACAGGTTCTAACCAGTGTGGCAAATCAGAACAAAACACAACAATTGCATCACTTGCTTTTTCAAATAATCCTTTTTGGCAATGATCCTTCTAGAAGGTTTAATGTTGTAGGAAATTATTTTTCCTCTCTTCTGAATGACCTGTTATATTATGTTTACCATGCGTAGCTTCACGTTCCCAGAGGGATTTGGCAGCTAGATGAAAGTTGTTTTAATTTCATTTTCAGTCGCCACAGAACATGCAGGCATGTTCAGGAAGAAAGTTGGAAACGCCAGCTGGGAAAGTTACTGCCATATGGGCCTGCATTCCAGAATGCTCTGTAGCTTCCTGTGATCGCCTGCTATACCAGCCCAACAAACACAGACACCAGTGTTGTCCTTTCTTGCTGTTCAATGGTAGATCACACCGTACGTCTACAAAGTAGATAAGAGGGAGCTCTCTTCTTGGCCTGCGTGCCTTCTCAGACCGGAAACGTTATTTAGGCCTCATTATAGCCATAAAACTCCTTATTGACATTCTCTGTGCTCATTTTCATTGCAGTACCATTAAGCTTTGGAAAAGCCTCTACAACTTGTCTAAAATTAGTTAAAAACAATTCTAAGTTCATTCATTTTATCATCCTTTCTCCATTGGTGAGGGCAGGATAATAAAAATATCACCGTTTACAAACATTTGTATTTGCCTATAGGGTAATGTTTTGATCCTGTCACAATGCGAGGTGTATTCAACCAATTTCTAGACAAAATGGACCACATCATTTGTTTAAAACCAAGCGGTTCCTTGGGAATGACCCACATGTGGGCCAGGGATTACAAAACAGAATTCACTGCATAAACTATATATAGATGTCAAATAATAAAAATCATGTAACCCTTTTCAGCATCTGGTTACTGGCAAAGAAAAAGAAAAAAGAAAAAAAAAAAGTCATGTAACCCCCACTACAGTCCCCAAACTTGCAGACTGAGACCTTGTAGAAGGCAGAAGACCACCATTTCTAAGTGCCCCAGAATAATGGGGTGTGCTTAAAGGCATCTGCTGATTACAGCTAAATGACATTTTCCAAAGAAGTAATAGGTCAATGAAAGAGGATCTACTCTCCTCAGAATAATTTCATGGAAATAACCATTTGAGTATCCTCATTTGTGGTAAGTGTATTTCCTTTAGCTGGATCTTCCAACCACTTGAGAATCTGTCTGGCTCCTGGCACCAGGTTGGAGCACAACAGGCTGTATGGATGTTCTGCCTGTCACGCATCAACAAATTCAAACTACCTTCCCAGAAATGTGATCTTACAGCTTCCAAACAGATTCTCAGTAAGAAAAGGGACAGTCAAACACAACTAAGAGATGAAATACCCATGAAAAATCTAGGGTATGTGGAAAAAACCCTTTAAAAAATCCTTTATAAAGATGTTCTCTCTGAATAGAACACCTTTTATAATAACACAAAGGTTGAAGTTGCTCACTCTAGTTAGCTCTGGAGATAAGTGAAATGAAGCTTTGGCATATTTCGCAAGGGAACCTGTGAAAATGCAGGCAGAAGTCCACACCTCCATATAGAAACCACGCGTGCTCCTAAGCCCGTGCTTCTGTCCAGTTCCTTGAAGAATCTGGCTGACCCTCTGTGCTAGCCATGAATTCTCATTTCCAGACAACATATCCTCCATGTGAATGAGGATACAACACTACTTCTCTAGCACTCTGCAGGGCTGGAAACCAGATTTCTTTCCTCTGGCTAGGTCAGATATAAGAGGATAGCCTTGTTAATGAATGACCTGGACCACAGAAAACAGGCCCTACAGCTGAAACCACATCCAACAACAATTCAACCATTGTGCCATTACGTGCTGAGCAAACCCAGGCAACACTGGACCTCTGTGCTCCTCCTGGCTGGTGGCTCTGAGTATACTGAGTGTGCATTCACTTGTGTAACCAAATATTTGTACGTATCCTTTACTTTATCCTTAGTAGTATGTTTGGAATAAATTCCCAAGAGTGGGATAATTAGGTCAAGGCATACAGTTGTTAAGGCTTCAGATACTGCCCTCTGCAAGACTGTACCAATTTTATTCCCACCAGAAGTGTATGAAATTTGTTTCTCATGTACTCTTAGAAACATTAATTATTATACTTTCTCATCTTTGTCAATGTGATAGATGAAAAACCGCATCTCATTACTTTGTCTACCACATTATTTGTGTTAACCGTACTATCTTGTTAACACGTCTTCAATGAGGTAAGTCTCGCTTATGCTCACCACATGTCTGTGAGGAAGGAGGCAGAAGTACATTTAACTTGTTCGTATTCATTGTGCTAGCTGATGAGCCTTTTAAAACCCAGGCGCATGTCATGAACAATAATGTACTTTTAAATCTATTTATGTTATGCTGGGTCTTTAACTCATGTGAAATCGGAGGCTGGTGACTCTAATCTGGTGGTCTTAGGGACAGAAACCACGTGCTATGAAGGCTCTTTTTAACATTTTCAAAGTTTTTTTCTTTTCTTCCCACTTTCTTCACCCCTAGACTTTCATAAATTATGTTTTTTGTTGAATATTTGATAACACATGAGAATGCTCATGAGAAAAATAAAAGTTTTGCACAAATGATATTATCTTTGTTTTGTTAAAAATGAATAATATGCATGTGTATGTGTAGAAATAAAAGTAACCAGAAGAAAATGCAACAAAATGTTAATGGTGAGTTTTGCTAGATGATTTTAATTTTCTTCTTTGTATTTTTTTGTATTTTCTGAATTTTCTATAGTCAATCTGTGTTACTTTAATAATTAGAAAAACCCTCAATATGCTATAAATAATAACTGGACATCTGATCTCTCTGCATCTGTGAAATGCCATTCTTTACATCTTCATAGCCACAGCCAAAGGTTTATTATCACCAAGGACAAAAACAGAAATTGCAAATACGTTGGAAATTGGGTGCTGACTCCCATCAACTGCTGGTGGCAGCCTGGAGCATTATTTTCAAAAGGATTCTGAGGCTGAGTCCACACTCCCCAGGGCACACTGCTGTGATGACTGAGCAACATCTAGCACAGGTAGGGGATGATGGGGTGAAGTATGGGGTCAGGCTATTTGTCATTCCTGAATCAGACTCAGTGCTGGATGGCACCTTGGAGATCATTTGGTTGGCATCCCTTATTAACAGACGAGGAAACTGAGGTCCAGAGATGCGAAGCAACTTACTGGAAGTTCTAAAGGCAGAACCAAGACCAGAGCCTAATTAAGGTTCTCCACTTTACCTTCAGCTAATTCGTTTGTGCTCACGTGGGCCTTTCTACCACAGTGACGTAGCAAGAATTCATCCATCCTGGCCTCTGAGAACACAGTTCTTTCTGTCAACTCTTCACCCCTTCAGAAGTCCTGCCAAAGACACCTGGTCTCCCTTGACTCTGCTTCTTAAGTGGTGGCTGTCTTCTCCATACAAACCTAGCGGAAAACACCCTACACCAAATCCCACGGCTTGGATGTAGTGACTGATCTGCCCAGTAGGTGGCAGTTCCAACAAGGAATGGACCAAAGCAGGCATCTGAAGTGGACTTAACCCAAACTGTCAAAAATAAAAGCCCCTGACAGAATTCAGAGTTTTGCAGACATATTTGTATGGAGGCACTTAAGATCTACAAAGTAAATGAAGTAATAAAGTAAAAGATTAGAATATACCAAAGTATTAAAATTAGTTTTCAATAAAGGGTGGATTTTAAGTCATTTTCTTTTTTAATTATTTTGTATCTTTCATATCTTGTACAATAAACACAAATTTTTTATAACAAGTTATTAAAATAGTGACAATTTCAATAAAATGTATGCAGAGTTTGAGTACTAAAAGGACATCTACAAAAGCATTTGGAAATGTGATCATCTATATTTCTGTTTCCTATGTCACATAATCATGCAAATATAAGTGGGAAAAAAGAAATGTAAAATGATGGAATGCTGTAATACTTTAGTAGTGTGAATGTGTTTTAAAATCTTATTAGCCTTATTAAAAAACAACAAAAAATGACATATTCAGTTAAATTGGATGCAGAACACTGAATTCTAGCACATGCAACCATTTCAAGATGACATACCTTTACATTCACTTTAAATTCATCTTTATGTCCACTCGCTTAGGGTGAAGAGGATTTACAGAAATACATAGAGGTTATGCTGTTTCATCTCAAAATAACCTAAAATTTAACACTTAGAGCATTGGGTTCCTTAAGCTAAGTGTTAAAACTTCCTAACTCTAACTTATTTACAAATAAATGCATTGTTACCTCTGGAGTATGTGTATATATATGAATGCATTTAATAAGTGTCCCTTACTCTACATTAGCACAAATATCAGGGTTTTTTTTTTCTTTTTTGGCCAGATTCTTAATTTTAACTCTCTTCTTTCTTTTAACATACTTCCTTAATACTTTTCAAATATAAACTTAATTGTAAGCCAAGTTTAGCTAGAGAAAACAAGGCTCTTCAAGGAGAACAGACCCGAGTCCTCACCTGGCATCACAGGAATTACTTGACTCACTGGTCCCCAAAAGGCAGAATGATTCCTCTTCTCTGTGTTTGATAATGCAGGTGGCTGGTTTGGGGCAGTGGCTTTCTGGGACTTTTCCAATAAGGAGTCCCGCCCTGCCTCTTCACTCAGTCCCGTGGTTCTTGGCTGGGCAGGACTGGTTGCCACGTGGGTCACCATCTTGCGGTCAAGGCCCACTAAAGCATGGAAGAGCTACTGTTAGTTGCTAGATTTCTTTTCTGAACTTTAAAACCACTATATTTACCGCTGATTCAAAGTCATGGATATTTGGGAATAATAACCTGCCCATCTAAGACATGTCAGAGGCCCATAAAAAACTATTCTCTCCAGTTTTCAAGTAGGTAATCTGGCCTCTGTTCTTCCAATAATTAGCCTTCCAAATGTCACCCTAAAGAAATGGACAAGACAAAACTTCAACCTAAAGTTTTGAGACTCTTCATCCTTCCTCAAAGCAGTACTTCATTAAACTTTCAGCAGCTTTTCTTCTTCCTTGGGTTGCACTTTCATGTGTGCAACATTGTAAGAATTACAGCTCTGACTTAGCCACACCCTGGCAAGTCGTAAATTTTTCTGAAAAAATTATCAAAACAAAACAGTTACTCACTTCAGTTTTTAGAAAAGCACGTGTTATACTGCATTTTTAGGATGGAAAGAATCTTTGGAAAATTGAAAAAAAATCTCACAGCATAATCAATCCCCAAAATTTGACATTTGCAACTCAGTTTAGAGACTCACAGTGAATTTTCATTTAAGGCATAGCTTTTCCACATGAAGTTACACCTACAACCAGGCAAAGGAACAACACTGAGTTTGCATTTTATTCTGAGAATGCAGACCTCTCTACTCCATCCCTTCCAGCCCCTCTGACAAGGCACACAGCCAACTCACAATTTTGGCAGAAGGCTTCATCAGACCCATCGGGACACTGCCGTGCTCCATCGCAAGCCAGCGTGATGTCAATGCAGCAGCCATCGTCACAGAAGAAGTGGTAGCGTGAGCACACGTGCAAACACCCTGTTTGTAAACAAGTCTCAAGTCACAGGAGTGCAGGGAAGGTTAAGAGTTCCTTAAGATAAACAGAGACTGTGGGGACCATAAGATGCATTTGGGTAAACAGATGCAGATAAGAGGAAAACCTAACAGTTTGAGCTCAGGTCCTGGAGAGGCTAAAGGGCTCTTCTTGAGTCTCCTAGCTAAATTCTCAGGACTCCCCAGAGGCTCTTCTCCTGAGGGCTGTTCTCCAAGCCACACTGCCTATGAGGTGGGAGCAGAGGAGCAGCAGCTCTGGTCTTCTCCATCCACTCCTGCCTCCTCCCTCCATTGTCTCACTCTGCACGCTGGTGCTCTTCCCTGGCCATTTATTGGTGTTACTGTCCCACCCCCCAAATGGCACTTGGCTGGCCATCTCTTATCAGAGACACCATTTTACATATGCTACATCTTGCATTCTTGTTTCCTAAGTAATCATTTTTACCAAGATTAACTTTTTACTACTGAATCCTATTTGTTGACTACCATAACATCCCTGCTGCTGTAAAGAACAGACAGAACCTTTAGCTACTGGCTGGCAAGAATTTATTTTCATGCAATGATGGCATTTCCTCCCCCTTTGAAGCTCTTAGATTTAATTTGCAGTGCAATTCATAGGAGCTACAGACATTTTCTTAAAAGGCATTTTCCCTTCCCCTTGATTAAACCAACTTTTTTAGACTTAGCCCCACAAGAATGGGTTGACTGTCTGGTACTGACAACACAGACTGAAGGTATCAGGCTAGAAGTAGGTCATTAGGAGTTCCATAACCATAAGGGGACAGAATAGACCAGAGAATTCACTTAGGAACATAGGAGAGTAGCAAATTAGATGATATTCCACCAAGAACAAAAGTCTGAGCAGTCCACACACCCAAGTGAAATCTTGGATACATACTTTATTGAAAAGCAGTTAAATTAATAAGTTGGAAAAGGAGTCCATGTGGGTGCGAGGCAATTTGAAGATATCTTGATCCAGGAGGAAAGAACAGGGTAAAGAAAAGAAATGGTGCTAGAAACTCTCGAGGAAGAAGGGGAAGCAAAGAGCCTGCAGTTGTGACTGAGAACTTGGGCCTGAGAGTCAGCTCCAGCCACTGGGAGGAGTAGAGAGAAAAGGTGAAGGGGGAACTCTGAACATCATGCAGGACACAGTTACTTGTCACATTTCTTAAATTCATGGCACGAAAATCCTAAAGATCTCAAGGTTTTAACTTGGAATAAGTTTGGAGACAGATCCATTTTTGTAATTTTTCTATTTCTGGATTAGCAGCCTCCAAACTTTTTAAACCATGTAT
Source organism: Daubentonia madagascariensis (assembly GCA_023783475.1). NCBI lineage: Eukaryota > Metazoa > Chordata > Mammalia > Primates > Daubentoniidae > Daubentonia > Daubentonia madagascariensis. The sequence continues at coordinate 17,415,611 of JAKFHU010001815.1, read as the reverse complement.
CCTGATCAATAATGTACTGTTGAACAGGCACCTCCAATTTATTTCTAAATAACATTTATGTACTACTGTACTAACATGTTATATATCCTATAAAATATATTGAAAATTTTAAGGAGAAAATTTAAAATTAATAAAAATATAAGTTCTGATGTCTTCTTTCCTACCTTGAAAATGTCTCGAACATCTCAGGGTGATCCTATTTGGAGACTGCTGAGTTAGATCATATAGGAAGCACTTGCTGGCTTGCTATTTGAATAGATTAATTTTTCTAAACATGCAAAGAAGTTCAAAATGTCAACATATTCAAAATTGAACCAAGTTATTATCATATAAGCAGGAATCCCTGTTTGTCTGGCTACCCTAGTAGGTGCCATCCTAGGTTACCCGAACAGCTGGGTCATCGATCATAAGATCAATACATATAATAGAGGGGAGAGAAACACCTCTCTACCCCACCTCTGTTTTTCAATGTCTCTCTGTGGTGTTTTTATTAACTTTAATTCATAGCATGTTATTCCAATAAAACCAGTAAGTGATTCCAGATAGCAGCTAGTACGACATTGATTCTTTTTTATCTTCTATATAAAGTTACACATACAAGACCTCTACCCAAGTGGCTATTCAGTAATCAAAAGTGATCCATACCACTCTCTGCCATTTCAAATACATTTTATTATCCTCTTGGAAAAGGGCCATTTAAGCTGGCAACTTACATCTGGTGCCCAGAAAACTGGCCTGAGTAAATAAACCAGGGCAAACAAGTGGCTGGTGAGGTGTTAGCCCTTCCTCCCTCCCAGGCACCTAGGCCGTGCAAAAGCAATCATTTTCTAATTTCTGTGGGGATGAAGTGGTATCTGTGCCCTCTGCCCACTAGCGCTTTCCTCCCAGAGTCAGCACTTACTCAGTCCCTGCCTAGGGGAGCCCCACACCCAGGGGAGAGCCCTCTGGGCCCAGTCCTACACTGATGAGCTCCACCGACATTCAAAAATGTCAGAGACTTGTTGCAGGTTTACTAGAGCTATGGCTAGTGCCTGCAGAGCTTTGTGAGACTATAAGCTACAGGAGGACAAGGACCATCCCCACTGAGTGCATTGCTCATCCCCGATGCCTAGCAAGGTTCCTGCACACTGCAGATGCTAAGAAAATCTCTGCTGACCAAGTAACTGGATCTGCAAATGTACCATATCTCACCACCTCTCCAGAATGAATTGTGGGGGTGTTTCCCTCTGCAATGCCACAATATCTTTAGTGCTGCCAAGTTCCATATAATGGGTATTTTAAAAAATTTGATGAGCTAATCTTAGAAATGTAGATGTTTGGGAAAGCAAGAAACATAGATCAATGAAACAAATGAGTTTCACACTGTGTAAGAGAATGTGAGAACCATCACATATATTTAAAATTATATTATTAATATATCTATGCATCTGTGTAAATGTCTACGAAAATTTTTAAGTAGTGCTTTTAAATTGACATGTGCACTTTGCATATTTTAATTTTATTTATTTATTATTGTTATTTTTTTGTAGAGACGGGGTCTCACTATTGCCCAGGCTGGTCTTGAACTCCTGGCCTCAAGCAATCCTCCTGCCTTGGCCTCCCAGAGTGTTAAGATGATAGGTGAGAGCCACTACAACTGGCCAAAAATCTACTCTTACAGCAGTTTTGAAATAAACAATGCATTATCATTAACTATAGCCACCGTGCTGTGCAGTAGACCACCAGAACCTACTCCTCCTGTCCCCCTGAAACTCTGCACCCTTTCACCAACATCTCCCCTTTCCCCATCCACCCGCCACCTCTAGTAACCACCTTTCTACTCTCTACTTCCGTGAGTTTCACTGTTTTAACTGTCCTCCTTAGCTGCACTCTTTGAACATACGTATTAAATGGACGATCCATCTTTAAACAAAATCTTCTCCTGGGAAAGCCAAGTGATTATCCTTTATGAAGGCAAATCCTGGATACATGGACTGTCCATAGGGCCCAGTAGCTCACACAGTTTATTCTCATCCCCCCTGGGGGCTCCCTCCACCCCCACCCAGCCATGTCAACTTATCCCCAAATACAATGGAGCCAGTTTTTATCATTATCTTTTTAGTAAAGACTCTCTCATTCAACAACACCCAACAAAAGAAAACATAAGAGCCCGTGGAATGAAAAGCTTGAATATAAAATGCCAATCCAACATCATCCTTCCAGAAACAGCCAGGTTTCAGCTGGCTACTGTGAATGCGTGGGAAGGACTTTGTCTTACCTCCCGTGGAGTAAGCTGTGGCAAGCACTGTCACTGACACATTGTCGGAGCTTCTCTGCCCAGCAGTGTCAATCACAGTCAGCTGGAAGGTGTACGTTCCTTCCTGTAGGTGGGACAGCTTCAGGGTCCCTGATTGAGGCACCTGACACACAGATGGGAAACATCACGTTTAGTGAGCAGATGTGAGCATGGAATCCAACACCATCCTGAACTGAAGTCTGCGTCCTTGGAGCAGTCCCAGGACCTGCCTCTCCACTCTGGTCTGAGGCTGCTGAATGCTGGATCACACACTATTTTGGCAGGTTGGCCCCACCTTGAATTTGCCATTTCCAATTTTATCTGAGCTGAGGAGATCCTGGCCTGACAATCCCTCCCCTGTGCTCAGCAGCTGCTCTCTGCCCAACTCCACACTCAGTACCTAGTCCCTTCCTTCCCAGCAGGTAGCCTCACCGACTTCAAGGAGAAAATCCACCACCCACCTCCTCCTGGGAACAAACCTGTACCGCCATCACCTCCATAAGGGAGGAGTTGTCCCTGCCGCATCCCCACCAACCCCCTCTTCTAGCCCCTGACCCTTTCTATGACTTTTAGAACACTGACCCATCAACTCATTTCTCTTTCGAATGGCTCTATTACTATGCTCATTTCTCTCATCCTAAAAGACAAATTAACAAAACAACAAATAAAAAATTCTCTAAGCTCCAAGGCCTCTCCAGCTGATTTCTTTTCCATCTCCCCCTAACTTCCTGAAGGGGGAGGTGGCTTGCTGCCTCCACTTGCTCATTTCCTGTTTAGTCTCCTTCCACCCCAGGGCCCCACCACTCTGAGACTGTGTGGGCAAAACTCACTCATCCACCTGGCAAAGGTCATCTCGTTGTCAAAGACCAACAATACTTATTTGTCTTTCGTAAAAAAGAATTTTAACTGGCCCTCTTACTGCCTCTAGCAATGTTGGCCACTCCTGTCTTTTTTGAAACTTTCTGCTTCTGTGGCCTCCTTTTCTACCCAAGTTCCCCCTACCATTCCTCACAGATGCCTTCACAGGCTTCACTTCTGCTCCTCCCTACCCCGGGCCTCCATCCTCATCCTCTGCTGTCCTCATGCCGTTTGCAGGCAGCTTCATGATCACAGCAAGAGCAACAGTTTCCAAGGCCCAATTCCGTGGTGTGATTTTGGGAATTGTTCCTGGACACAGCCTTAAGATTGTTTCTTCAGCTCTCCTAATGATTCTATTAACAGTTTAATATCCTATTTTTTTTTAAATCCCTTTCTACTTAAATGAACTAGTCTGGATATTGTTCTCTGCAAAGGAATGCTGACCATTATACATTCTATTACACTGATACATTAATGGATTTTTGAAATTACAGAGGGTTATACTAATACAACAATCTGCTTGATTTTATTTATGAAATCCTAGAATTTAGACTAACCTTGGCTTTCAGGATTTGTCAGCACTACATATACTCACCAGCAGAATGCTTTATAATCATTTAGAGGCAATATAATGAGATATAATGGTTGTCACATTTTACACTGCTTAATAATCACCCGGAGCTCTTGTTAAGGTATGGATTTCAGGGCCTTAGTCTTGGAGAGTCTGAGTCAGTGGGATCCGGGCCTCTACACTTGCCAAGCCCACTCAGGTGATCCACTGACCACACTGGAAGGAACACTGGTGACATGGGAAGGCAACAGGTACTGGCATCCAACAGACCTGGGTTTGAATGCTAGCCCTACCACGTACCAGCTATGTGACTGTGTGCATGTCACTTACCCTCTCTAAACCTCAGTGTTTTCATCTGTAAAATGTAAGTAATAATAGCACCTACCTTCCAAAGATCAACTGAAACAACTCAAAAAAGAGCTTAACATAGGGCCTGGCCCATAGTAAGTGCTCAAATATATCCACTATCTCCTTTGTCTCACTGGCTGGCTCTCATCTCAAGCGGACTGACACTGCCCGGTTAGTTTTTACAGACAGGGAAATGAAATCTCAGTAAAGTGACTTTCATTCTCTGAGACAGTGACAGAATTGAAGCCTCCAGTTATTAATATAATACAGTCTACATTGGCCTACAAGCTGTCCACCACTCTCCATGCAAAAGCTTTAAGCTGGTGGGCTGGCAAAGACAGCCGCCCGTCCTTGGCTGTTGATTTCAAAGAGACGTTAAGCAGCGTTCACTGCCATGCTGCGTTATCACCTTCAGGCCCAACTACACTGCGAGAATACAAATCAAAAGTCACTTACGTGAATGCCAAAGTACTGAGGGTAACAGAGAGAGAGATAGTGACAATAAGATAACTTCAAAAGGGCCTGGAGTGGGCAACTGATCCCAGAAAGAGAACACACTGAGATGAAAGCGGCGGTCAGTCTGGGAGCCACGGGGCGGATCAGCGTCAGGCAAGCAAGGCCGAAAACCAGGTAGCAACTGTGCTCTGCGACCTCGGGGCTGTGGTCGGTGCCCCCTTCTTTCATTCCTCACATTTTTTTTTTTTTTTTTTTTTTTGATTAAGGGGAGATTGTGAGGAGTGCTGCCTAGTTGCCTTGTCTTTTGCCCTTTTTTTTTGTGGAGACAGAGTCCTCGCTCTGTTGCCCTGGGTAGACTGCAGTGGCATCATCGTCATCGTAGCTCACTGCAGCCTCGAACTCCTGGGCTCAAGTGATCCTCCTGCCTCAGCCTCCCGAGTAGCTGGGACTACAGGTGCGTGCCACCACCCCTGGCTGATTTTTTTTCCTTGAGATGGAGTCTCGCTCTTGCTCAGGCTGGTCTGGAACCCCTGAGCGCAAGCCATCCACCCGCCTCGGACTCCCAGAGAGCTAGGATTACAGGCGTGAGCCACCGCGCCCGGCCACGTACCTCACATTCAATCCATCAGGAAATCCCACTGCCTCTACCTTAAAAACACATCCAGAATTTGACCACTTCTCACCAGTCCCCGGTTACCACCCTGCTCTGAGCCTGCCCTGTCTCTTGCCTGGGTTACTGCAATGTCCAGGACACCTGAGCCCTGGTGGGGTCAGGGCCTGGTGCCCCCTTTCTTCTGGAAGTCTTCCCTCCCACCTCCATCACAGCGAGGAGAGGGTCAGTTGTGACCTCTCCCTGTGGCCACAGGGGCACCAGGCTGAACCAAGGCGCAAGTCTTCAAGCATGGAGCTGCCTAAGTGGCCGTGGCAGCCTCTGACTTGCTCTCTCTGTGGCTCAGAATCAGGCAGGCCTTGCTGGGTGGCGGCAGTGCAGTAGGCTACACCATCACTGTCTCCTGGGACTTAGGAATACTGGGGAACATGATTGCAAACAATGAACGTATTGGAATGTGTCGTTGTGAGGCCTGGCAGCCTCAGTCGAGTAAGGTGCTTTGAGAGAGCAGCTCTGTCCCAGCTGGTCTGCCTGAAGACAGACAAGAAGCCCTGCGACTGCCGAGGGCCCGCTGCGGGCAGCTACCCCAGGGACATGAGTGGAGGGGGAGACCACAGGACTGATTCAGAGCCGGCATCTGCAAGGCCTGTGTGATAGAGGGATGCTGAGTCATGACCAGCTTCTGAGTGTGGCCATCAGACTGAGGCAGAGAGGAAGTTAACAGAGATTTAAAAAGAAACCAAGGAAGCCTGAGGCTAGGGGGCTGGAAGGGCCATCCACAAGGAGACTGACATCTGTGCCAGAGCCCTCTGCAAGGAAGAGTGAGTCACTAGGCTTCTGGGCATCAAAGCTCAGCATGCCAGTGTTGAACCAAAACTCTGCAGGCCTGGGAGCTGCTGGGAAGCCTCTTCCCAACACTGGGGCTAGCAGGACAGAGCATCCCTGGGCAAGGGGCCAATCCCTCTACCTGGACTTCGCAGGCTGCCCCTCCTGCATGCCCAGGCACCTCCTCCCTGATGCAAGAAACACTGGATCCAGATGCAGACCATAATAATCACCTTCAGCCTCCTCAGTCCACTCAAATTTAGACCAATTCAGATTAAATATCCCTACCCCATCTCTTTTTATTCATTTAGCTAACAAAAACTGTCCTCAAAATCGTCTATTTAGAATATGTAGAACAGTTAAGATGGATGCTTTCCCTTCAAGGGCCCAGCTGATCCCCCTAGACATTTTCTCACATTAATATGACATTGAAGAGAGGATTTAAAGTATTTCACAAACACGTTCCAAGTTTCAGGATAAAACAATATAAACATATACATATACACACAACATACTTAATTTGTAACTTGGAGAGAGACATGATTTACCTTTAATAAAACAAGGAGCTTCTAATTGCTACCTGAGATCCCTGTTCAGCAGTCACAGAGCCTTTGGTGGATGGCCTCTAGCCAAATCAATGCATGACTCAGCCTGCTTTTCTGACTCAACCCTATCTCCCTAGCTAGGAATTCAGGGGCTAGAAATACATGTTTCAGCTTTTTTTATATATACATACACACACACTGAGTTATACACACATACGTACTTATCATTGTATACACCTAATTGCAAAATAAGTAATGCCTATCTATTTTAAAAAATTATGTATAGCAGGTAAGTCCGGGTACAACTGGTTGTGATTTAATAATGAAATTGTTGGTGTAAACAGTATCTATCCTTCAGTAAGCTTCCTTACATGTGGTATTCTACAATCACTGCTATAGACTGAATGTTTGTGTGCCTCCAAAATTCGTATGTTGAAACCTAATCACCAATGTGATGGTACTTGAAGGTGGGGCCACTGGGAGGTGCTTAGGTCATGAGGGTGGCATGCTCACGAATCGGACTAGTGCCCTCATAAAGGAGGCCCCAGACAGCTGCCTTCCCCCTTCTGCCATGGGAGGACACAGTGAGAAGACAGCTGTTTATGAACTAGAAAGTGGGTCCTCAGCTGGGTGTGGTAGCTCACGCCTGTAATCCTCGTACTTTTGGAGGCTGAGATGTGAGGATTGCTGGAGGCCGGGAGTTTGAGACTAGCCTGAACAAGAGCGAGACCCCATCTCTACAAAAAGTGGAAAAAATTAGTCAGCCGTGGTGGCGCATGCCTGTAGTCCCAGCTACTTGGGAGACTGAGGTAGGAGGATCGCTTGAGCCCAGGAGTCTGAGGTTGCAGTGAGCTATGATGAGGCCATTGCACTCTATCCTGGATGACAGAGTGAGACCCTGTCAAAAAAAAAAAAAAGAAAGTGGGTCCTCACCAGATACCAAATCCGACTGCATATTGATTTTGGACTTCCCAGCATCCAGAACTATGGAAAGTAAATTTCTGTTGTTTATAAGCCACCCAGTTATAGTATTTTGTTATAGCAGCCTGAATGGACTAACACAACCATTTAATTAAATAATTTTAAGCATGTGATGAATATGAATCAATCCACTGATTTATGAATTCCAAATCTCTCTGAACATCCTTGTACTCTGTATCATATTCCTAAATGTCATATTTTACAATCTGACTTCAGATTTAAATGTATTATGTTTAAAATCATGAAAGTCAGTGTCATTTAATGGGCTGCCTGAAAAATACGTGTCTTTTTACACTTAAGAATATATTATATATCAATATTCAGTCAAGTGGATATAGAATATCCTGTTCAAGGGTGGAAGATATTTAACTTTAAGATCTAGGTGACAGCCTCTTAGTTCGGACCAATCACCCCTTCTTTCTTCATAAATGAAGAAGACCAGTCAGGAAATGAGCTTTCCTTTATGCTTAGTCCATGCAAAGTACTGAGTACAGTACTGGACACACACTAGATGCTTAAAAAAGGTTAGCTATTAATTTTATCATAATTATTCTGGCAACATAGTTCCTTTTAGGGTGAGAACCTCATTGATTTTTGTTGTTGTTTTTTAAATATTAATACTTGACTGCGTCACTTGGATGTGAAAGGGCAGGTTCTAGAACCTGGTCTTAAATTATGGCAAGACAAAGCAAGGGCTGACTACTGCACCTCAGAACAGAGAGAGGGTTGAAGAGCTTGTGCAGATGGCAGAGACAGGGGAGATGAGTGAGGAGAGAGGGGGGTTCAAGAAGTGGCTGGGGTGTGCGCCCAGGCGAAAGCCCTGCCAGTGGGTGCTCTGGGGTGGTGGGGACAGTCAAGGGGCTTAAGAACAAGGGAATCCAACACCAGGTCTTAACTCAATTGCTTTGCTGTGTGGGGCTGTGACTGCCCTTTCTCCATTCCCAACACCCTTCAAGGTCAGCCCATTTTGCAGCCTGAAGGAGGAATATGTTCACATTCTAAGTCAGCTGGATACCATCCTCAGAAAAAAAGTGATTTGGGCTGTCAGATATTTTAGGTGTGAAATCAGGCTGCTCAAGTTAAAGCAATTAGACGGGTGGCCCCTGAGGGTGGTTAAGTAGGATTAAAGGAAAATTCTCAAAATGGTAAAACCATGACTCTACACAAATATGACATGAGCATGTTTCAAAGATTTTACTTAACTCATTAACTAAAGAGGGAACCAACAAGGTGTTCAACTGATTCAAAGGAGAATCTGAAGACTAGATGCATGTAAGCAGTCATGAATGCTGAAAAGAGCTGCAAGGAGTTGCAAAACTGAAACAGGTTTGCTAATCAGTACTGAAATGGATTTTTTAATAGATTGGTTAGTACCTATGGTGCTGAAGTGCCATGTTTGAAATCTTTTCTCCAAGGTGAAAAGCCATTGCATCTCCCAAATGGCATATGGATACCTGCACTGCCTCCTTGTCCAGGGCAGCCTCCCAAGCCCTGCCCACCATTACCACCTCTGGCCCCCAGACTGTAGTCTCTCACTACCATTGCCACTAAAATGGTCCAGAGCTCCCTGGGAAGGACCTAACGTCAGCTCTTGGGGAGGAAACATTCAAGATGAGCCTGAAACATACTGTATTACTAAGAAAGTCTGCTCAAGACCACACAGGTAGGTCAAAAGGATTCAGGAACCAGCCTGAAAAGAAGGCTCCCCCTGGCCAAAGCTGAGGTAATTTGAGCAGCAATAAAAATAACTTCAGTGTAAAAAAAAAAAGAAAATCCATTGCATCTACATACAAAAAAATTTCTTTGAATTTCTATGGACAAGAATCATTTGATTACTATCAGTTTTCTTCAACTTATAAATGCTAACCCTGGAGGATCCACTAGCCAACCCCCAGCATTCCACTGAAAGGTCCTCAGTAATATTTTGCCCATCTGAAAGTCTTCCACAATTTTTCCTGACAATCTTAATCCACAAAATGGGGATGAGCCTGCATGTGAGGTTGTTCTGAGGATTACAGATATGTCCACCCTGCCTGGCACTCAGTGGCTGCTCAATCAATAGTGGCTATAGTAGGATGAGTGTTTACTCTTGGGGGCATTCACAAATGTACACCATTGTAAGACAGTCACAATTTGGAAAGAGATGGCTCCCCCTTTGTTACTTAGATGATGGCTTCGTAACTTTAGGTCTATCTGCCACTCTTATTATATACCTGGTTGGGGAAGTGATCTAGAGTTTTCTCTTGATGGCATAGCAGTCAGTCCAAAAAGCCTATGAGAAATACCTAATTTTATCAAATGCTTTTTCTGCATCTATTGGGATAATCATATGGTTTTTGTCCTTCATTCTGTTGATGTGATGTATTACATTTATTGATTTGTGTGTGTTGAACCACCCTTGCATCCCTGGGATAAATTGCACTTGATCATGGTGAATGATCTTTCTAATGTGCTGCTGGATTCAGTTTGCTAGTATTTGTTGGGCAGAGAAATACCTAATTTTTTCACTCCTTTATAAATGTCTTCAGTAAATTAAATATTGAATCATCGGCATATTTTTATTCAGCACTCATATATGCAATTCATTGCTTACAAAATAAAGCTTTTAGTAGCAAGTATGAAAAGCTAGATGATGATAGAGGCAAATTTGCAGCTGCTTGAACAGATATATCAAGAGATATAACACCAATTAATAGTCAATGTCCATCCCAAGGGAGTTCTCTAGTGGTATGATCAGTGGCTTATCCATACATCTTTCCTGATCAACCTTAATTCTCAAAATTTCCCTTGAGATATATTACTCAATTTTGCAGCTGAAACAAAGCATAAAAGGATAATAAACATGATGGATGACACTCAAAGTTCAAAACTATTTCTGTTGTAGATGAAAACCAAAAAGCTAAGATGTAAGAAGGATAAAGAGAAGGTCCCGCACTCAGGTTCAATACATCGATTACACAAACACAGGATGGGGAGGCCATGATGACAGTAGTTCATGTACAAAGATGAAGCAGGCTGCAGGTAATCTTGCTAATGGAACACGCAGCATGAACCTATTGTGTATGCAGCTACTAAGATAGTTAATGTAAATTAAGCTCATTAATAGAAGTAGAGGCAATGTCTGGATCACAGGAGGTATTGGCTGTGTCAAGAAGAACCACAGCTTAATTACGGGATTCAATTAGAGGTGTCAGGTTTTCAGAAGAGCATGAATTAATCCAAGAAAATCCAGACGTGGCTGGATGGTGGTCAGTGTGAAAATCAATTCATATGAGGAACATCTGAAGAACTGAGGGTGTTGAGTTCTGAGGAGAGTATAGCAAGTGGTCATGTTCATCTTTGTCAAAGACTTCAAACAAAGGTTTTTACGCAGCATAATAAGATGTGTTCAGTGTTTTGCCAAGGGGAAGACCTGGCACCAACACACAGAAGTAATGGGGAGGCGTGTCTTGTTTGCTTAATAATTAGAGCTGATTAACAATGAGATAGGACAAGATGTGAAAACAGTGAGTTTTTGTCCCTGGAAAAGTCAGGCAGAGAGCAGATGGCCCCTGGAAGGGATGATGTAGAAGGGGCTCTTGTCTGGATGAGAGGCCAGATAAGATGTTGAATAAGGGTCCAGTCCAATTCTAAGACTATATGATCAGTGGGTAAAATCAGTGTACTTAAATCGGTGTTGAGGGACTAGCTGATCATGTTTTTGTTTTTGTTCCAATAGAGTACAAATCAGTGCTTCCCTATGTCACCCTTTCTCCACCTTCTTAACTGAAGTGGTTTGAAGTATGTCTGCCTGTCTGTCTAAACAGGAAATGCTCCTAACTAGAAAGGGTCCTGACAGGGTTAATAAAGAGCCATTTGTCTCACAACTCAAGACTCCCCCCGGCCTAGGCAGCCACTGGACAAGTGGCTCATTTCCACCTGCTGCAATCCACACCCAGATAAGCCTGACCAAGAGCAATCGGGAGCACCCAGCCAGGACCTCCTCGTGCCCCTCCCCTCAGGCCTAACTGCCAGGGAGGATGTTTACTTTCTGGATCATGTAAAGAATGAGTTCATTCTATTGTTATTTTCCTTTTTAGACTCCCTTGTATATTTCAAATTTTCTACCAGCATCTTGAGCTAAGAAAAAGAAGAGATAAAACTTTATAAAAGTAATCTGAGTCATTAAAACAAAGCACGAGTCTTTTTTCTTGAAGTGTTTTTGTATTCTGGAGAAGTCAACAAACAGCAGCAAGAAGGAGGGTAAGCTTCAAAACAAATGATCAAGATCACTGTTCACTCACTAGGAAAATAAATTTATGGAATAAACCATTTTTGGACAATCAATTTTATACTTAGTTTCATACCTCTTTTGCTAGCTTGCGGACATTTGGGGAACATTAAGTGGCAGGACATTATGAAAGAGCACTTCACTGAAATACCTGTTTTCATTAGCGATGACAACATGCATTACCTTCATGTCCACTGACGGGTCACCCTGCAGCAGCGCCCACTCATACTGGACAATGGCATGGTCATCTGTGCTCTCGCGGCCGTCCAAAATCACCCCGTCTGTGGGCAGATGCAAAACCACATCCTGCCCGGCCTTGCTAAGTGGAGGCTCATCCTCTTCTAAGAAAGAAAATAAATAATTCATAAGAGAGATGATTCCCTATTTTTTTTAATTTATGAAGAGAGGTATCCTGTTTGCTGAATAGATATGGTTTAGCAAAGAAATGTTAAGAGAATGTATATTAACTGGAAACTATTTTCCTACTGATCTTCATTGTGTCTTCTTTACATAACAATAAAATAGCAATATATTATGAATGTGGAATTTAGCTATAATACCTGCAGAAGAGCAGTGTGGAGTGTCAGCTGGTAGCAGCAGCCATGGCAGTCATGGGTACAAGACAGTGTACTAGGGCCCACCAATGTGTAAATGTGGAGAAGTGGTTTTATTCCCTGAGGGGATTTTTTCACTTAATTTAAAAATTACTTAAGTTCAAAGTTCTATTAAATGAATTTATCAAAAAATATATATATATTATTAAAACAAACCTGAAAAAAACCAAATTTACCTCTAACATGAATTTTCTTTTTTGTTATCCTTAAAGTTTTTAACATAAGAGTTCAATGAACATAAAGTGTTCAATGGATGGGAAATACATTAAATTTGGAAAGTTAAGCCATGCAAATTAAAGCCTGCATAGAAATTCTCTGGAATCCAATTTTTCATCTAGGAAAATTGAAGAGGTTCATAGCTTCTAATAACTAATTTTTATAACAGAAGCCAACACACTGAATTTCTGTTAAGATGTCCTATAACAGCAATACAAGTATGTATTTACCTTTGATCTAAAATGGTATTAAATAATTTAAGGCTAATTATGTTTACTTAAATATTAATACTTTACTGACAGCTGCTTCATTGATGACTGATAGGCTAAGCTGCACACAGAAAACATTTCTATAAACTTACTTACAAAAATGTTAATTGACTTAAGCTTCTTAGTAAATTACCCAAATAAATACGTATTTTAAAGAAACAGCAATATAGCTGGAAGAACTCTACAGGTTCTTGTAATACTTCCTTTTTGGTATCCGCTATTTCTCTATTCCTCCAGTGCTAAAGTTCTTGTCCAAATGCTGCCTGGACATGTCCCTTCTCAACTTACCCTGAATGATACTGCCAAGGCACTGCCTCTCCTCCCGCATTGTGACCTATTACTTTCCTCGACCTAAGCAAATTTCCCAGGGCCAAGCCAGATGTCCCAGTGCCTGAGATTTGGGGCCTACTGCAATCCTACCTCAGTTTCTCATTACGCAACAAAGGGTGGTCACTCTTGATGCACTGCCTCTAGAATGACTCTTCCGTAATGCTAATCTGATTGCATCATTCTGCAGCTTAGGAAAAACATTTCAACAAGTTATTATTATCTTTTGGATGTTGGGGACCTAACTCTCCTGCCTTATCTTCTCATCCAGTGGTCTGCCCAGTGCCCGGCATTAGAGGATTTAGGGGAGGGGCATGTGGCTCTTGAGCTGGGGCTTGTCTGAGTAACAAGGCTACTGCCAGCCACAAAGGGAGATGATTTTTTTTTTTTTCAAAAAGCATGTTATAAGGAATAAGCACAATTGCTTCATATATGCTATTGCCAAGGGGTACCTTGTCTAAGAAGATGAGCCCCATTTCTCCAGTCATTTAAAATTTGAGGACTAGTAACTTTGGTTTAAATAAGCCTAGCAAACAACCCCCTGCCTAAGAAGAAATTTGTTCTTCTGCCTTTTCCCTCCTCTGAGCAAAGACCCAGCATCTGCTGTCTTTATTCTGCTTCTCCCAGGTAGGGAGAGATGTGATATCTGCATTACCAATAAGCCCTTTTATAGTGATGACATTTCCTTTGGTTCTGAAAGGTTCATCATTTCCACACAATGGTTTATCACTTTATAATTCTGGAAAGCATCTTATAATTCAGCAGTTATACATTACAGTTTAAAATACTATTTTTAAGTAGACAAACTAAAATATGCCTATGTGATATAAACAGCAATGAACATTATTAATAATGTTTTAAAAACCCTCAAAGATTTAACCTCAAAGATTTAAGATGGAAGAAGCAGGTAAGTGCTGAAATAGCCCACATATTATAAAACTAATTAATCCTGCTTCTCCTGGAAGAAAAAAAAATCATTTTAGTCATTCACTTTTATTTAGGTGAGCTTAAAGATGATTTATGAACCTAGTAAAATCTTCATATCCTTTAAATTGATCACTGATGCATTTGCAATAACAGAGATAATGTTTCCTCTTCAGTTCAAGTCCAGGCAAATTATACTGCAAAATGTATTTTAAAATGAGCCAGACCTTATCTACCCAGAAACAGCCCTTAAATAAACAAATGACAAGAGGAGGAGGAAAGGAGTGTGCTACCATTTAAAAATGTTTGATTTGCTGATGAAAAACAAGATAAATGTAATTTTGAATTTTTGTCATAAAAATGTAATAAATGTATGTTAAGTACTATGGAAACACTGGTTTCTTTTGAAAAGTAAACACACTTAGTAAGACCTGTGAAGGTGAAATAAGACCCCTGATAATTTAGAGCAGGTTTACCAAGGCGGCATTTTATATAGGGAACAACAATGTTGTTAACTAGCCTCATTCACAACACACTGAGCCTCCACGGCAAGGAAGGCATTCTAGAATCTGGGTCTGTGCTGTGTGGGCGCCAATGATACAGCCCAGCCTGAGAAACCGGAAAGGACCCTGAAGTCAGGGTACAGAAGAGGATTACATACAGGGAGCGAAAATCTATTGTGTTTTTTAATTGGAACATTTTAGAAAAAAATCATCCACAACCCCAATATGATTATCATCATTTTTGGTGTGTCCCGTTCTAGTCTTTCTCATTATGCTACTGACAGTAATAGTAGCTCCCATTAACGCGTGATTTCCAGGCACCATGCTAAGTGCTTTACAGGCATAAGACCACTTAACTTTCACAACAAATCTCTGAGGTAGATATTATCATCTGCTTAATACTGATGAGGAAACTAGGCTCAAAGAAGCTAAGTTAGTTGCCTAAGATCACACAAGTGATAAATTTGTCAGCTCAGATGTCAGCCCAGATATTTCTAACTCAAAGGCTCTGTCCTTCCACTATTCTTTGAAGACACTCTAGGTGTATTCCAGTTACAGTAAATATAATTTTACAGTCTGGATTTAATCCATTAACTTATTGATAGATACCATTTATTAACACTTATTCATATATCTTAGCACTGCCCAGGTGATTACATAAACTTCACAATTGCCATTTTAGTTTCCTAACCCTTACTATTGGACATTTACTTCATTATTAATTTTTTTACCATTATAAATAATGCCATATGCCATACTTTTTCTTCAGCATGGATCGTTTTCCTAAAAGATATTACAGAAGAATGATATTTTAACAGTCTCTGCTACACATTTCCCAAATTATTTCCAAGAGGGTAGTACTGATTTACACTATCACTGAGCATATAAAAGTATATAGGCCGGGCACAGTGGCTCACCCCTCTAATTCTAGCACTCTGGGAGGCCGAGGCAGGAGGATCGCTTGAGCTCAGGAGTTTGAGGTCAGCCTGAGCAAGAGCAAGACCTCATCTCTATTAAAAACAGAAAAAATTATGTAGTCCTAGCCACTTGGGAGGCTGAGGCAGGAGGACTGCTTTAGCCCAGGAGTTTGAGGTTGCAGTGAGCTGTGATTACGCCACTGTACTCTAGCCCAGGTGACAGAGTGAGACTCTGTCTCAAAAAAAGAAAAAAAAAAGAGCATATAAATTGTTCCACATGTATGCCAATATAAGAGTAAACTTATTTTTGCCAATTTAATAAGTGTAAACTAGCATTATTTATATTGATTACTTCTAAGCTTAAACATTTTTCCATGTTTATCAACTATACTTCCTCCAGGAACTGTTTGCTCATGTCCTTTGTCCATTTATTTTTGTTTTTCTTGCTGATTTATAAGCTCTTTCTATTTTTCTCATATTTTCCTAGACTCTTGTTTGCAATTCCTTTTGTTTCTTGATATGAAGTTTTTATAAAGATGTATATAATCTATCCTTTATGATCCCTTTAATTAATTAGAAAGCTATCTTCCTTCCAGATACCCAATAGTAAGTTTATTTGCTTCAAGTTTGCCAATGTATGAAGTAATCTATGGCTTAATTTTTTAAAAAAATATTTAATTCTTTAATCCATCTGGAATTTATTTGTGCGTGGTCAGAGTTGACACTGCAAACCAGTTATCTTAATATTATTTATTTAATATAATTGTTTATTTATAACACAAAAGGGAGATGAAAAAAATGTGAGAAACTAAGCTCCTTGGAGAAGGAGATTGGTCAGGCACCTGTGGAAGGATTAGCCTTGAATGGGAAGGTCAGCTCCTTCCTTTGCACTTGGAGGATGCAGGGAAAGGCTGGGGGTAGCCATGGCTGGCTCTGAAGAGGGGAGAGCAGAACTCTCCCTAACAGCTTTGATTTTTCCTGACACAAAAGTGGTGGGCTTCCCAAATTCTGCCCTGGGATACTTGATTTCAGGCTGAATTTCCAGTGGAAACCACATAAAGGTGCTGGTCCTTGAGCTCTTGGAGGTTATATCCCCAGCTCCTCTATGATCCTAGCAGCTCCAGCACCCACCACTCCCTCCCACACTCCCTCCTGCTGTTCTTCACTTTTTTCCTGACATCCAGTCCCCCAACCCCTCCAGTCACGAGCACAACCCAACCAGAATCCTAGAACAATATCATGTATATGTGTGCCACCTTCATAATTCACGAGACATGTCCACCCTTGAACCTCACGACAATCTGAGCTGGGAGGCAAGCAGGCACTCAAGCCCCAAGGGGATTAGCAGGGACTTGTGTGTGGAAGAGACAGGACTCAGACCAGAGCTCAGATCTTCAAGCACCCTACTCTGCTCTACGGACGTTCTGCAGGCAGTTTCAGTCATTGCAGGACACCTCTCTCCAGCATCCCCCACTCGATCCTGCATTCTCCCACCACCCCCTACACCCATCTGCTCAGTCTCAACCCTGCAGTTCCCTTTCCAGCTTCCTTTCCACAACCCCCATGCTGTGTGACCCTCAGGCAAGTTACTTTCTCTTGCCAAGCCTACACACCGGAAATTGTAACAGAACCTAGGTCTGCATGCTGTTGTGAGGATCAAGTGAGTTCATGCACGTAAAGAGCTTACAACAGCACCTAACACCAAACTCAACAAATCTCAGCAACAACAGGGTCAATGGGTTCTGCTGTGAGTTTGTACTATCCCGTCCCACCTGGCCCATAAGCACTTCTCCATGATCCCTGTATTCACCTCAAAAGGACCTGGTCACAAGTTCTCTACAAGGGCTTCTAGACCATTTCACCCTGCTTTAGCCTCTGACTCCACATGCTCACAAGATTCCAAAAAAATTAAGAAACAATTCAAAAGGAAAAAAATTAGTAGTCTCAGAAGCATAAAGAACTTCAACAGGTTAAGCATCTAGGCAGGGGACACGCAGGACAATGGGGAAAAAAGTCTGCCCTCTATGCAGAGCAGAACAAGGGCATCTTGGAGCCTGAGCTGCACCTTCCACGTTTCCATGCTGCTGGGGACCTGAGGAAGTCTAAGCATGGCAATGTTCTCCCAGAAATGAGTACCAGCCCAGAGGTCACCTATTCTGATCCCCAAACCTCTACAGAACTGAATTTCGACACAAACTCCCCCTAGGGAAGGGAAGGGCAAAGAAGGATCTAGGAGGAAAAACCACTTGGAAGTAGTAACCTAAACTTTTTTTTTTTTTAATTTCCATGGGCATATTCTTTCCTTGTTTATTTTCCTTTTGGTTTCCCCTGTT
Source organism: Daubentonia madagascariensis (assembly GCA_023783475.1). Lineage (NCBI taxonomy): Eukaryota > Metazoa > Chordata > Mammalia > Primates > Daubentoniidae > Daubentonia > Daubentonia madagascariensis. The sequence continues at coordinate 17,397,769 of JAKFHU010001815.1, read as the reverse complement.
TAATAGGAAAGCTCCCTTTGGCAACGTCAGTTTCTTCCAGGTGAATAGTGAGAACAAGGGGAAGGGACTTTGTTTCTTTGCTGCTGGGGCATTCAGGCAGGCAGGATGTGCGTAACAGGAATGATGTGTGTGTAACAGCCATGGGGGGAAGCTCGGGATGCTGGGGGAGGTCCAAGTGAAAGTCCAAGTGAAAGTGCTGCCTGCTGCTTCTACACAGGGAAAACTACAGAGTCCTTCCCAGTGTTCTGCCTCCTTCCCAGTGTCTGTCTCAATGCCAAACAGTCGCAGGTGACCCTATTATGTCTACTTCCCTGACAAGGGTCCCGAGCCTCATCTCAGGTGGAGGTGGGGGAGGGAGGCAGGGTGCAATCGTCACAGATTTCCCTTCTCAATGGATCCACAGGTTTTGGAGAATCCACATTTCCAAAGTGGCTGAACTCCTCCCCACCCCCATCTTGCTAATGATATCATTCCTGTTATTATCAATCAAACAGCAACAGAGTATGATGAAACACACTGAGCCTCACCACAGTGGACCCAAACAAGGTCGTGTTCCCTCAGTGACATTCATTTTTGCTACAATTTTTTGTGCCTCCTGTTAAGTGTCTTGATTCTCATTCAGAGCATCTACAAAAAATAAAGCCCTCGAATTAGCATCATGTTTAGCTCTTTTTAAGAGACATGCCTTAAACGTTCTTATTTTCAATGAAAATCAAGTCCCTTCTTTTCACTTTTTATAAAGGGAGCAGTAGTTTTCCTCCCCATTTTTGTCTGATGAAAGCAACTACAGGCAGAATAATAAGAGTCCGCAGAACCACGCTAAGAAACAGGGGTGGGAGTTCTGAGCAATTTGGCTTCTAATTAGTTTTGCTCTTGCAGTTACTTGGCACTAACCATGCCTTATAAAACCCGTGAGAAAATAAACTTTTTTTCCTCTGAACTTTTCTCCTCTTTTAAATCAAATTTCAGTGAATCCTCATAGATCTGCCTCATTCCCCAAGCCTAGAAAAATTCTAGCAGCAGCCCACCTTTCCTACTTCTGCCAATCTACTGGGCTTTTTCATCCCTAAGACAGAAATCGATGCCACTCCTTTGGGTGCCCGCAGGTAAAATAACTTGGAACGGGTGTTTCCTTTCTAACTAGGCGAAGAGGGCCCAGCGATCCCGCCCAGGCGGGTCTCCCAGACATCTGGTAAAGTGCAGCCACCTAACAGGCGCAAGGACAGCGGGACGCAAGCGGTATGGCCCCAGCCGGCCCTTCAATTGCGCGCTTACCCAGCCCGGGCGAGGCGCGGGCGGTGGCCGGGGCGGGGTCTCCGGCTTCCAGGCCGCCCGGCCCGCCGTCCGGGGCGCGGCTCAGGCTGTAGCTGCTGTAGCCGCGGTGCAGCGCGAACTTGCAGACGCTGCGGCCGCGCGCCGTGCAGTTGAAGAGGTAGCAGGAGAGCGCGGCGGCCGGGGGCGCGGGCCGCCGGGGCAGCTCCACCACGGCCACGGAGCAGCGCGGCTCGGAGCAGCAGGCCGCCACGCACTGCCGCCAGTCCCGCACGGCCGCCGGCGCCCGCAGGAAGCTTGCGCCCGCCGCGATGGAGTCCTTGGTGCGGATGATGGCGTCCGGCATGGCGCTGTAGCCGCCGCCGCCCTGGCCCGGGCAGTCCTCCTGGGGGCCGCCGCCAGCGCGCAGCTCCAGCTCCAGCTCCTCCTGCGGCCGCTCCTGCTGCAGCTGCCGGCGGAACTCCTCCAGCAGCTGCTCCACGCCCGAGAGCTGCGCATGCAGCTCGGACAGCGGCGCCACCGGGTGCCCGGCCGCGCGGCCGCTCGGCAGCCACAGGCAGAGCAGCAGCAGCCCGCGCAGCGCCCCGTGACGCGGCGGCCGCCGGCGCCCCGAGCCCGCGCTCTCCCGGGCGGCGAAGGCCATGGCGGCGGGCAGCCGAGGGGAGCGAGCCGAGGCGGGGCCGAGCGCGGGAGGAAGGCGGGGAGGCGAGGGGCGCGGGCGCTGGGCCCCTCCTGCGCGGCCGCGGCGGGCGCTAGGCCCCGGCCTCAGAGCTCAGCGCCCGCGGGGCCCGGCTGCAACCCCAAGGCCGCGGGCGCGCCGGCGCCAGCGGGAACCGCAGCAGCGGGAGGCATAGCAGGCTCGGCCGGGCACCGCTCCTCGCCCTTGCCCGAGGCCGACGGGCGCCCCGCGCCTCCCCGCCCGGCTCCCCGTCGCCCTGGGCGGCTGCAGGCCGGCCTCGGCGCAGGTCAACACAGAGCGTGCGAACAGTGGCCGCGGCGGGGGCGGAGCCACGGCGAGCCCCGCCCGGACACGCCCCTCCGCGCGCGGCCCCGCCTCTCCCTCCGCGAGCTCGCGTGTCCCTGCCCACGCACCCTACGCCTGGCGCCGGCCCTTTGGCTGGAGGGGACCGCGGCCTCTGGGAGCAGGGGAGCGGCGGCGGGTAGGCGCCTGCGAGTGCAGCCCCGAGAACTGCTCTGCGGCGGCGGCCCTGCCCAACTCGGGCAGGGTTTATGACTGGGCCAGCAGGCTTTATTAACCAACCAGACCTGCTCAGGGCGACAGCTCACAGGAGCACGGGCACCTGCGGGTGGGGGTGGCGGTGGCGGTGGCGGTGGGGGTGGTGGAGAGGGTCTCTTCATAGATCCTTGTGGCCTCAGCGACTACTCCGGCGAAGGGACGTGCTCAACTAGGGAACCATCAGACAGCATCATCGGTCCTTCCCCTCCAGGGTCCCTGATTGTTTCCACATTGCGGTCCTAAGACGCTGTGCTGGGATGGCACGAGGCGGGGGCAGTGCTGAGGGATGTTTGGTCGGTTTAACCATATAGCAGTCAGTGGTCACGTTCACTTAGATTTCCGCAAACATAACTAAAAACCTGGACACGGCCAATCATGGGGACCTGGTGAGTAATCTCTACAGCTTGCGAAGGAGAGGCCTTTCGCTGTGAGATCATGTAAAATCTACGGAGTCCTGCTTTAAATGACATGAGGTATAAAAAAAATGCCCAACTCAGTGGGGGCTCTACCTTAGAGTTCTAGCCGTCTGTGAACTGCTTCTGCATCTTGTTTATTTCTGAGTCAGTTTCTCTTGATTCATTTTTCTCCTGATTGTGGATCACGTTTTCTTACTTTTTAGCAAGTCTGGAAATGTTTGCCTGGATGCTTCACATTGTGAATTGATCATTGTTAAGTGTCTGTATTTTTTAGGAGGGGAAGACTAAATACTTGGATAGGAAAATAGCAGTCTCTGCTGTGTTTTTTATTTCCAGAGCTGACATTTAGGAAACCATTGCTTGCAGGTCCAGGACAGAGTAGGAGGTGAAATAATAAGGTGAAAATAGGTAAGAAAAAGGAAAGAAAAGGAAAAAAAAGCTCAATTTTACTTGCCATTCCATGAAAGGGAGAAATTATACAGTTTTTGAGGGGAAGTATTTGAGTGACTTTCAGACTGAAATAAATGGCCTCTTGGCCCTGAAGGCTGTGTCTGGACTGTGCCACTTTGGGCTGGAGATTATTCCACTATGGGATATTTATTCCACACACCCACACAACTGTGGCCACTTTAAGACGCCCTTGAAGCAATATAAGGATTCTTTTTTGCCATAAGCCTTGGAAAGCATGAGCAGGCTGGTTGTGAGGAGAAACTTTCACTAGTGATAGAAGTGGCCTCTGAGGGTATCAGCAAACCTTCTAAAGACTACTTATTATAATAGTTATTAAAATAAGCGTGTATGACAATATGATATAATATTAACTAACAGTTGTATATCATTTCAAAGTTTGCTGAACACTTTCACATACATGATTTCATGTGGCCTTCACAAAGATTTGGAGATGGACACGTGACTCTCACTTCTGCCCTTTGGACAGTGAAAGAGAAGTCAGTGCAGAATGAGACCTAGCTCACATGCTCCAAGGGGGAGGGAGAGAGGAGGGGACAGCATTTCTCAAGAGCGTTCATTTCCAAATCCCTCCAGCACCACGAAAGATTTTCCCGCCTCTATAAGTCCACACTAGGGTCTTTCTGAGTGAAGTGGAAATGACTTAATGTTGTGTTCCGTTAACAGTGGTTATTTCTGGGGTGTGAGATGGGGGTACTGAAGGGGAATGTTCACTTTTTTACTTTATAAGACTTTATATCAGTTGAATTTTTTACAATGAGCTTGTTGTAAATCATTTTTCGTTTTTAAAAAATAAGCTCTGACATCTGCTTCTGCCATGATGGAACAGGGATTGGACTTAACCCTGCAACCTGAAATGAAAAATCTAGGGGGGAGAAAAAAAAACGTGTGAAACAATGGTTTTCAGACACCGGGCAATAGGCAACGGACTTGGAAAAAGGGAGACAAAAGAGATGCACCTGCCCCAGCTTACTGCCTGGAGAGGGATTCCAAGCTGCAGTGCAGGTAGGAGAACGCAAAGACAGCCTGGCAGTCTCTCCCAGTTGAGGAAACACAACTGAGAATCAGGGAGGCCAAGGTGGCTACCATTCATAGGCCAGAGTACTAGAGAAGAGAGTGCCACAGGAGGAGAGAGTTCTGGACATCCGCACAGGGTTCTCCTGAGTGTCCATCTGAGAACTGGTCAAGTACATGCATGTGAGGAAACTACCCAAGGCCACAGAAAGAACCGCTAGAAAAAAGGAGGCAGAACAATGTCTGAGCTTGCACAGGCCTGGGAATAGTTCATGTTCAACAGCCAGAGTGGAGAAACCTTGTGACACAAAGGGCATTGGGTTGAGTAGGTTGGGAGGGATTACAAGGAGGTACAAGGAAACTCTTGTGGATGACAGATATGTTCATTATCTTGATTGTGGTGATGGTTTCACTGGTGAAAAAAATATATATATCAAAGCTCATCAAATTGAACATATTAAGTAGGTATAATTTGTTGTATTCAATTATATGTTAATAAAGCTATAAAAAACCCAAGTTTCATTGCATCATACATTATGAGGGAGAGTTACCTTCAAATTCTAATTTTTCTTTCAGTTTTTTTCAGAAATAGAATATCACTGTTTTGAAAGCCTAAGTAAATGTCAAAACCTTATCAATGGATAGACGAATTTTTATGTGAAGATGAAAATGTCAGGACTGTGGTCTGGAAAGATGAAGATATGTTTCTGTTTTATAAGATCATTAAGGGTAAGGGTTGAGCAAATTGAGATTTGCACTTTGTAGGTCAAGTTGCTGAATGTTGGAAGGAGATGACACCCATCTTAGTTTGGGCTGCTGTAACAGAATACATAGACCCCGTGACTTATTAATAACAGAAATTTATTTCTCACAGTTCTGGAGTGTGGGAAGTCTAAGATCAAGGTGCTGGCGGACTCCGTGTCTGGTGAGGACCCACTTCCTGGTTCGTAGACAGCAGTCTTCTCACTGTGTCCTCACCTGGTGGAAGGGGTAAGGGAGTTCTCTGCGGCCTCTTTTATAAGGACGTTAGTCCCATTCATGAGGGTTCTACCCTCATGACCCCATCATCTCCCAAAGTCTCCACCTCCAAATACCATTAACTTGGAGATTTGATTTCAACATATGAATTCTGGGAGGTTACAAACATTCAGTCTATAACATCACAGTGACCATCTTTTTTTTCTCTTTAATTTAAATTTTTTTTACTTTTATAAATAAAATTTTATTACATATATTAAAAGATAAAAGAAAAATACCCCCCCTCACGACTCCTTGGGGACACATGCAAGCCGACTCTGCAGCTGCGACCAGAGGGGGCGCTGGGAAGGGGGAAGACACCACCGCTCTGCCTCCAGCACCTGGGGCACAACCCGGTGCGCTCCAGGGGTACCGCAAAGGGCCACGCAGACCCAAAGGCAGACCCAAACGCTCGACAGGGCGGCGGGACGGCCTCCCACACACACGCCGCGGGAAGGGCCCCCCCGCAAGGCGACAGCCACAAGGGGCGAGCGAGGGGTGTCCGCTGCGTCCAGGGGACCGCCGACCCCGCCGAAGCCTCCAGGCAGAGGGCGGCGGCGAGGTCCGGCCGGATGCCGCACCCGGCCTCCCCACACAGGCCCCGGGCGGGGAGGCACGCGGGCGGAGTGAGGGGACCGCCCGTCTCTCGCCTGGCGCGCGGCTGAGGCCCGGGAGAGCGTGGTGTCACCACATCGATCCGTAGTGGCCCTCTTGAATGCTTTCCTGGCATCAAATAAGTTAAGTTAGTGCATGTGAAGTGCTTTGAAGGGCATCGGACATATGGTAGAAGGTCAATAAATGCTAGTTGTTGTTGTTATTGTAATTACTATTATTTCTAGTTCCACTTCTTAATTTTACAGATAAGATTTTCCTCTGACAGTGTTGATTTTTGTCCTAGTGGGCAGTTCAATTACCTGTTAACCACCTTGGACTTTAGAAGGCTTGGTTTTATGCTCTGTTAGGTGGATCTGTGGACAGTCCAGGGTGGTTCCTAAGACCTTCTAAATTGGCAGGATGCAATCTCCAAACTCTGTCTTCCCTGCTCATCTAGATAGGGATTGGTTTTAAGCTTTATTGGGGTAGATCTTACTCTAGGGTACGACCGTTATTCCTAAGATTTGGACTTAGGATGCTTAGGGTGTTAATAAAGTACTAATATTAACAACATCTCTCCTCTCTGGCTGGGCTGGACCCAATGTCCCGGAGCACTGCCCTGCCTGTACTATTTCTGTTTCCTTCTCAACCCCAGAGCAACTGCTCTTTGGCATGCTTCGGGATCTCCTCCTACGCATGCAGCACTTGGCCAAACACTCAGGGAGAACTCCCCATAGACCTCTGCCCTCCACTTCCCTCAGCAGTCTCCTCTTTGGTGACCTGCTCTGCAGATTATAGCCACTTCAGCTGTCCAAAACTCTGGTCTCTGCCTTCTCTGCTTAGTGGGACCACAATGCTCTTCTTGGACTTGCACTTACAGCACCATGGGAATGGTCCCCAGGCAGAGAGCCCAGATAATTGTGGGGCTCCCCATAGGAGTTTCCCTTCTCTCCAGGACTGCAGTCTTGCACTGCCTGTTGCCCATTGCCTGAAAACAGTTGCCTATTTTGTCTGGTTTCATGTCTGTTTATGATAGAAGGGATAGTCCTAAAACAGAGCTGCAAACAAGTTCACACTTTTTTTTAAGTCTGATAAAAATGTCAGGATAATAAAAATTTACAACCAAATCCTGTTTGAGATTGGAGAAGTGGACAAAATGAAAGAAATATTTCCATATCTCATTTACTTTAGAAAAGTGTTCGGTATGCCTGCTTTAAAGTAAAACAAAACAAAACAATTAATACACACAAAATATTTTTGTGCATGCAGTGTTAAAGTGCTTATTAGAAAAGAACTACTTTCATTGCGCACACATAATTTATGGAGTCAGTTATGCCACAACAGCTTGTTTGAAAACTCTAATTTGTTCCAATGCAAATGATATATTAGGGGATAATTTGAGCATAACGTGAATATAAGGTTTGCTTATCAATGACTTAGTCTGTGAGAAACACTAGGTGAATTCAGAAAACTGCACCCAGCTGAACCAAGCTGGGTAGGAACACACAGCACAGTATATGCTGGTACGCATGTGTGTGCACATGCAAAGGCACATACCCTAACCAGCTTCCAGCTACCTCAGTTCATCAGGGGTGTCATGAGCTACATCTGTCGCATCTCCGCACAATAATTCACAAGCTGCAACTCTTCCAGCTCCTGTGGACTCAGGCTCTCCCTTCTCTTTTCTCCTTCTTTCCTCCTATTTTATACTGTTCCTCTCTGTTCTTTGTCTCTATTTATCTCTCTTTTCTCTCTCATTTTTGTTCTCTTCCTCTCATACACAGAGGAGAGGGTGTGGGCACCAGGTGGGTGGGTGGTGGGATTATAGACACACAATTCCACAAGCAACTTCAGGTCTTTTTCAAAGTAAAGTGTCATATGTATTGTGATATTTCTGTATTTCTTAACTTTAAAAACTGTGTTGTTATTTTATTATATTCCTATCTTTTTAAAAAATATGTCACTGAAAACCTTTTTGGGTATTGTGTCCCTAACCTCATTTTCCCACAAACTCTGTGGTTTTTATTGTATTTTATTTTGCATAGCACTGGGAATTTTTTAGAAACACACATCACATTGTAGCAAAACTGACTGTACTTGAGTTGAATATTAATTGAAGAAAGTACTTCAGAGAGCTTATGAAGATGATCAGGAAGGATTAAAACCCCTTCCTTCACTTGCCCTTCAAGAAGCCCATGACAGAAACTATTTATTGAAACTTTCTGGGTACCACACACTTTTATAACTGATCTCATGTCATCTTCCCCACCATTTAGTGAGGACAAACCTATTCCTCTCCCTAAGTCACAGATGGAAAACCAAGGCTAATAGAGGGTGCAACTCAGGAGGGTCACATGTTAAACTGGTTCAGCAAAGGAGGAAGTCCTATCTGTCCATGCCATCTAGTCTTGGAATGGGGTTTGCAACTCAGCTTGACTCAAGGAAAACACGACAGCACCAAGGTTGTTAGCTATTAAGAACCACACCAGTGAGCAACACCATGCTGATGCGGCACCACCCTGTGGTTGGCTCCTCCACCTCCAGAAAGGAAACAAGGGTGGCGCCCCCGAGTCAGATCACCTCAGGATTTACCTAACTTCCATAGTCTCTCCAGGTCTCAGACTGGCCCTTTCTCTCAGGGAAAGATTCACCCCTGCTGTTCCCCTCTTATCTGTCATCTAGTTTACAAGATTGTTTTCTTTGCCCTATTCCATCAATACTTTGACCCAGATCCTGTGGAAGAGTTTTTAGGAGTTCACAACTGACAAGGACACAGTATCAGTGGGAACACGGTGGGAAATCTACAGCAGAGGGCGAGGGTCTTCCAGCTTTGGGCAAGGGTAGCCCTGCAGCAGGTTCAGAGCCTTGACAACAGTGGGGCATGCATGATGCTGGTTGCCAGGATCTCTGCCCCAGGGGTGAGCCAAAAACCCACATGTCCAAGGAGTCCCACCTTCTTTTTTTTTTTTTTTTAGAAGAGCAATTTTACTTTAACACATTTATGGTAATATTTGCAACACTGGAATATAATTAGGTAAGGTATAGTTAAGTAAATCAAATAAGGAATCCAGAAGAAACTGTTCTTCTTGGGTTAAGCATGACACACATTGGAAATTTTGGGAAAGTAGAACACACATTAGCAAAAAGAATATGCACACTCAAATGCAAGTTTATATGGTGAGTGTTTTCAAAGGATTTAAAGCATACAGCTTTTTCTCATTTACATAACAGATGAATTCCGTCTGCTTGTGTACAGCAAAGGATTAGAAACTGAATAAACTTATTTATGATTTCAGAAATATGCTATTTTAGAAATGTACTCCATAGAATTTACTTCATTGCTCCTACCACTGATTCCTCACATAAGCAAAGTATAGGTCTCATCCCTTGAAATTGCTTTTAAACACTAGCACTTTAAATGGAAAGCTAAGTAGAAACATGGCAGTATCAGGAACAAGGCTTATATACTCAGTCTTTTTTAAGATAAGAATTGAATGCATGACAGAAAATGTATCATTTTCTTTATCCTTGGAGGGGCGTGAGGGAAAGAAAGCAGAGGTGGGGTTATGGTTGCACTATTTAAGGAAGACCTAACAGGAAGACAATGAATCCTTCATAGTTGCAACAACTCCACAATGAGTAACTGTGGATATCTCATCTATTTTATAATTCATGCTAGATCAAGAAGTCAGGTTCCCTTCTATGTATATCAAGTTTCAAACCTTATTCTCTTCAAAATACAAAGATGCCTATGACAAGATAAACTCTAACTGCAATAGTATTTCCTAAGTAGAAGGTATTTCCAAACACCAAAGGGAATCTCGCCTTCCAATGTCTTTTGATAGGACAAAATTTTGCCAGAGTGAAAGTCTGTCACTTAAATAAGTAATCTCAAGGCTAACTAAGAAACTACAGTTGTTAGGAGTATTACGCTACAGTCACCATATGTAGTACCTATTAAATTAAACCCAGCATTAAATGTGCTTGTATAATTATGCTATGAATGATGATAGCAGTGAGGATGCTAGTGAAAAAAGACTATCTTTAACCCAAGAAGATTAAGGGGAAAAAAGTGTAACAAGCAGAAGGTGGACACAGAGTTGGGCATTTTTTGAACAGGAAAGGTAATTTTAAACATAGAAATATAAAAAGAAAATTAGTTCCTTATTTCCACTCTGTGGAAATAATATGAAACATTTATTTGATATATTGGACAAGAACAGAGCTAAGTAATCGAACTCTACTGCATCATTACAAAAAACATCATCCCTTCACGACTGTGTAAGATTTAAATGCAACCCACACAAAGGTGCATGTTATGTAAAACACAGCAAGACTACTGCTGCCCTGCCAAGTACTCCCAGTCCCTACCCAGGTCCTATTGAAATACTGGTGGTCTTGATAGTTTCATCAAAATAAATCATCTTTTTTTTTTTAAATAAAGCATTTAAAAAGACAAATTAAAATGCCTCAGTAATCATATATCCAACTCAAACTTTATTTAAATGAGTTATATTTGCCCCCCCACTAATAAACCTTTATTTTACTCAAACTAGAGCAATAATCTCCCATATAAATACCTTCCTTGCCCAATAACTCAAAGGAAAAAATCCAAAATGATTAGTAAGAAAAAATGTAGGAATTAACACACCCTTTTAATTAGTTTTAAATATTTTTAAGGTTTAAAAAGTGTCATGTGTATTAATTTACTAAGGTTGCTTTAACAAAGTACCACAAACTGGGTATCTTAAAACATTAGAACTTTCTTGTTTCTCACTTCTGGAGGTGAAACTAGAAGTCCAAAATCGAAGTGTTGGCAGGGTTTGTTCCTTCTGAGGGCTCTTCTACTTTCTGCCAGTGGCCAGCAATCCTTTGAGTTTATTGTTTTGCAGCTGCAGTGCCCATCTCTGCTCCTGTTGTCACATGACTATCTTCTTCCCCAATATCTGTCTTCATGTCATTTTCCCACTATGCATGTCTGTGTCTGTGTCCAAATTTCCCGGTCATATTGGGTCAGGGTCCATGATATTGGGTCATCTCACCCTAACTAATTATATCAGCAATGACCCTATGTGTAAATAAGGTCACAGTCACAGGTACAGGGGAGGGGTGGGTTAGGGCTTCAACATCTTTTGGGAGGACTCAGTTCAACCCAGAACATCATGTTAAATAGAGATCCACTTTCTGTTACATGATTAACGAATTATCTCTGTGCCATTCAATGATCAGTAGATGCTTCACTGATATTTCTTGCCATACTATTAGATATCAAGTTTCCAGGTATTATTGGGTCTGTTTCTAAGCTTTCTTTTCTGTTGTGTTGATCTGGTCTTTCTATACTGACATCATTGTTTTAATTACCATAATTTAAAATAAATTTTAATATCAAGTAGGGTCAGTTTAAGTACAATCTGATGGATTTTCACATCACACTTGAGTAACCACCGCATAGATCAAGATGAGAATTCTTTTTTTGACATTGTAGAGACTGCCCCACTCCCTTCTCTACTCGGTACCTCCCTCTCAGAGGCAACCACTATTCTAGCTTGTATTGCCGTAAACTAGTTTTGCCTGTTCTTGAACTTCATATAGAAGGAAAAAGATATTACATGGTCTGGGAGATTCATCCATGTTGTTATGTGTCACAGTAGTTTATTCTTTTTAATGTTGTGTAGAATTCACAGTTTATATATATATATATATACACACACACACACACACACACAACTCTAGTGCTATATACTATATAATTTATACTATATAGTTATCTACTATAACTTATTCATTCACCTGCAGTAAATGATGACATTTATTTTCTAATTTGGGACTATAATGAATAAAGCTGTCATGAAATCCTTGAATATGTCTTTTAGTGGACACATGCAGGTATGCATATGTCCATAGTGGACCACCAGCAAGAAGAGGTTTTATCAGGAAAGTGGTATTAGGAAGAATTCTTTTCCTGTGTTCCACATATCCTTCAGATGGTTGATCAAAGCAGGAAGAAATGTTAGTACAGTCATTGGGTGTGATACACTAAGTCTCTTCACATTCTCTGGTGCCCATACAGGAATAAAACAGCAGGTAAACAACTCTCTTATATTAAGGAGTTCTGGTGAGCTGAGCCATGCTTTCCAGCCTGGAGCCTTCTTTTTCCTTCAGAAGAGAAGCAAGTATTTGTTTAGATCCTGGGGAAATGCTGGGTCAGACCATTTTGGACCCACCCCCTGCCTCTTAGCTCCCAATCTGAGACACTCCATGTCCACCCTTCTGCTCTGTCATTTAGTTTTGGTCAGTCTTCTCTCTCCTCCGCTACATCAACAGAAGCAATGCCAAGGAATGCCAAAGATGACAAAATAGTAATGTGTCATGGGCACACAGCACCTTTTGTCCCTTAGGTGCTGATACTCCCTGTGATGGGAAGGCCCACGACACACAGTGGGGAGGCTCTCTCCAAAGGTGGAGGAAGGGTGAGGGAATACATTTCTTTCCCCTTAACTCTAACACACCCTTGCCTGGGCCTGCCCTGCATGCCGCCTGTTCAGCTCAGCTGTGGGCACCAGCATCTACCAGCAGTTGAGCCCAGGCCTACTTCTGCCCAGACATGCAGCCCTTCACAGCAGGCTCAGGTAGCCAGGAAGAGGCTGGCTGAGCAGGGCGGGGGTGGGGGGTGCCCAGGTGTCCATGGAGGCCCAGCCTCCTCTGAATCACCACAGTTCACACCCAGTTTCTAAAACTGGTCTTCTGCATCCCTTCCTGCTCACCAATCCCCTTTGCTGCTGGGAATGGCAACTAAATCCCAGCCTGCTTGGTTGGGACAGTTAAGCCTTTCTCAGTCACCTTCCACCAGGGGTTAAATTAGACCCCTTTGTCTGCAGCTCTGTGGATGGGATCCATTCTCATCTGTGGACAGATCTGTACCCACCCAAGTCTGAGCACATCCATTCCCTGTATTCCTGCTGCCGCCACACCTCAGGCCCTTCTGCACGAGTAACCCTTGTCTGACTCAAGCCATATCTCATCAAGCCTGTTTGGATACTATAATTTGATTTGGTAAGCTCGCTTTTCACCTAGGAGCCCAGGCTTAAAACAGATACAGACCTGAGTCTTGGTATTCTTTTAAGCAACTAAAAGGGACTTTAACTCTAGAACTACCAACTTTTCCAAGTTGCTATACTTGAATTTTTGAGGTCTACCTGGGCCAATGTGGGGAGGACACTATGGGGACAAAGACAGCAATGGAAGAAAGAAAGGAATTCTTAGTGTCAGAGCAGTGATGAAGGAAGAAGACTAACTAGTGGCAGGAGTCTGGCGTATAGTAGTTCTCTCTCCTCTCCCTCTCTCTCTACACACACACATCGGATTCTCATCAGAAAAAAATATATAATATATTTATAAGTATATTCCTGACAGGAGAGTACTACCAGTTTGTCAAGATATTAATGAAAATTGAAACCTCTGCTTCAATTTTCTAAAAATCTTTTTTTTTGTTGTTGAAATGTAATACCCCTACAGTAAACTGCACAAATCTTAAACGGTCAGCTTGACGTGGTTTTAAAAATGAAATCCACCTGCATAATCATCTGTCAGATCAAGTTATAGATTATTACCCAAGGTATCCATTGTTCTGATTTCTATTACCAAAGATTCATTTTGTCCATTTTTGAAATTTATGTAAATGGAATCAGAGTGTATATTCTTTTGCATCTGGCATTTTCCACTCAACGTCCTGTCTATGAGAGTCATCGGCTTTCTGCCTAGCGGTAAGCTTGTTCTTGATCTATTTCTATATGTGTTCTGTTTGTGAATATATTCCACTTTATCTTTTGTAGGATATGTTGATAAGTTACTATGTATGTTAATTCACGTGTTATTCAACCTGTGGCCCTGTACCTTTGTTTCATGGCACCTAGTGAGTCAGCATGGTTGACTTATGGTTTCTGCACAGTAATAACCCAACGGTACATGAAAGTGAGTGTGAATACATATATATATCTCTCATTAAATCCAAATAAATATATTCTTAACTCATCTTCCTCTCAATTGAATTTCTAAAATGCCAGCAGCCCCTCTAATTCCACCTGATGTGGAGGGAAGTCTGATGGACAGTGTCAGAGCAAAAATGGCAGTCCTAATTGACTGTGAAAATTTGCAAATTTTTCAAGATGACCGAGTTGACACATTGTAAAGGCTCCTTCAAGGGCCATGGAAGCAACTCATGCAAATGAGGCACTCTGAAGCTGGGAAAACACACTTCCAAGTGGAAATAATATATTAGATTGGCAGCCAGACTGTCATCAAAAGTCAGTTTTTGCCATCAAGGGTTGGTCTAACATTGTTGCCTTCTCATAGTCCAGGGAAGAATCAGCAGGTAATGTAACAGACGCTACAACCTTAAGGAAAATTGAGTTAAGTCATGGTAAATTCAGAGAGCAAACAACTTTTTGATCAAAGGGCTAGGGGAATCCTGGGTAGCTTGTGAGGTGACAACAGCCCAGCCAGGCTTTCCAGATCTTCTTAGACCCAGCCCCTCCTCGGGAAGAGATGCTTGCTTCCTCCCTTCCTCTCACTGCACTGCCGTGCGGCCTATGCCAGCTTTCTCTACCCAACAACAGGGTAATCTCCGTGCAATGTGGGGGCTCCAGACTAAGAGAGTACATCATTTCCATGGACAGAGATGGATCCATGGAGTGAACGGGGACTTGGGTGAGAGCCACGAGTCACTTCTCCCAAGTCCTTACCTGACCAAGACCTCCCCAAGAACCAGAGGCCAGCCTGCTCCTCACCTTCCATGGTGCCTGATCTCCTAGTGCACGCGATGAGAAGAATGCCAATGCCAGTTAGCACGAGGGTGGCGAAGACCACTGAGATGATCTGTTCAATTAATGGGGTAGGTAAAGACTTGGGGGTATCTGGGGACTTTACTGGTGGCACTAAAACAGAAAAGCACAAGCCCTGTCAAACATAAAAGCGTACTTTCCCCAGCCTCTGCTTTCTCCAGGAACACAGGGCACCCACATATTTACTGAGTCATGGACAGCCACTCTACCAGGCCCTGCGTGTAATGATGAACGGGGCTTGTGCCTCATCTCCGTGGAGCTCAGATCTCTGTTGAGGGAGACAGAAAATGTCCAGCTGATTATCATGCAATTGAACACATTTACTGTGGTTAGAACTTTCTGGAGGGTGACACAATTGGTGGTGCTGACTTCTGTCTGGGGAAGGTGGTGAAGGTTCACAAGAAGGGACATGGGAGCTGGTTGAAGGGTAAGTATGACGGAGGAAGGGGAAGCTCGGCGTTTACAAGGATGCATGTAGACTGGAGACCATGTAGCAGTGGGTCAGCGGTCACTGGATCGTTGGTTGGTGGGGAAGGGGGCTCCTGCACCGAGGAAGAAACAGTGGGAGGTGGGGTGGGAAAGGGAGGATGATGGATGACAGAAGTAGCATCCCCCCCGCTTACCCCGGCCAGCCTGAACTGTTACATCAGAGCTCCACTGGCAGCCAGTCAGGTAGGATGAGGGAGCCTGTGTGTTTGGCTACTGCAGCCCGCCCCCATCATCTCTTCCCATTCCTTCTTCCTCGGGCCCCCCTGGACAGTGTTCCTCTCTGGGTTAGGTCTAGAACACCTGACCCCTCCTCCTGTCCTTTCTGTTTTGTGTCTTTCCAACAAATAGATGAAGCCTTTACTTGGGACTTATCTACTTGTCAACTCACGGGTGCTCTCTACACACATCTATGGGCCTGTTCTACGGTGGGTTTCAGGGGCACTCTGCCTACACCCTTTTCAACAGGAAAAAAATGGGTGGTTTAAATCTCTTCTTGGACTCCCTAAAACACCCCCAAGAGGGACCACAAAATTCTCTGAGGCTGAGCCAATGGTCAGCCCTCTCACTTTGGTCACCAGTAAAGGCTAGGGCAAACTAGAATGCTATTCGAGCCAGAAGACTTGGTAAGTGAAGGCTAACGAGTAGCATCCCCAGCCAGGAAGAGTCCTGGCCTGGAGACAGGAGGGTAGGTTGGTAGCACACACCTGCGCAGGGCATGGTCTAACTAAGCAAGCCATGTCGAGCCAGGTGCTGCCTCTGGCCTCCACAGTCAGTTGAGGGACCCCGGAGGGAAATTTTGGGGCCAGGGAAGGCTCCGGGCCTGTGAGATTGCCTCAACATCTCCATGTGAAACCTCTGTCTGTCCATGAGTGGGACGCCTTCATGGACAGCTCTGACAAGGGGCCCGACAGGAACAGGGATGCCCTTCCTTCGGGTAGTCTAACCCCCCCCCCTTCTCATAGATTGCCGTGGGACAAGGAGTGTCAATTACTTTGAATTCGCCCTTGGGATGCCTGTTAAAAAAAATTGGAAAATTGTTGGATTTGATAGCTTTCAGAAAAAGAAACTAATACAACACAGCCTGGTCCCAATATCAACTGCTGGATGGTGAATCCTGGCCTGTAAATGGGAATCTAAGTTACAATACAATCCTACAGTTAGACCACCTTTATAGAGGGAAGAGAAGTGGTCAGAGGTCCCTCATGTGTGAGCTTTTATATACTTAAAAGACAATCCCCAATACTGTGAGTCTTATATGGAGAGTTGTCAGATAAAGAAACAGGAGGGAGGATGAAGGGCGAGTTCCAAGCCCCTTGTGAGCACCAGCCCCACCATCAGGAGGACAAAATAGAAGCAGAGGGGGAAGCTACAGCCTTGGCTCCAGGACAATGTCAGGAGCTCCTGCCCGATTACCACACTCCGTCTCCTCTCTACCCTCCTATTCCTCACCCAACTCCAAAATGCTCTTTACATATTGGCTCTTTACAGGTCCAACCAGACAGTCAATAAGAGTAGAAACTGGGAAGTTTTTCAGCAGATCCAGGGAGGTTGATAAGAGAATTTCAACATCTGTCAGTTGCCTTTAACCTAACTTGGAAAGATGTGTGGGTTCTATTTTCCCATTGCTATTCAATAGATAAAAGAAATAAAATCTAGGCTGCTGGTAAAGTGTATGGGGATCAGCTCCATTCAATAAATGAGGGACTTCCCCTGGGCAACCAGGCCATTCCTCAGATGGACCCCGGATGGAAGTATCAGCAGGGCCAGCGAGGGGGAGGACTCCAAAACCACATGTTCCTCTGCTTAATTGGGGTAATGAGAACCATTCAAATAGAACCTACAAATTTTTCAAAACTTGCTGAGGTGGTCCAAGGCAAGGAGAAAAGTCCAGTGGTGTTTAGAGAGAGACTCACTGAGGCCATCCGGAAATATACTAACATGGACCCAGACTACAGAGAGGCAATGATAGTGATTAATACTAATTACATTAACCAATCTTTCTCTGATATCTGCAGAAAACTACGAAACTAGCTCTGGGACCTCAAACTGATACTACCTAGTTACTGATGGTGGCCTCCACTATCTACAATAATAGAGCTTTGGAGGTAACACAGAGGGACCGCCAAAAGGCCAAATTGCTGGAGGCAGCTATTGGTGCAGAGGCTCACCTGGCCACTCTGAGAGGCCCAAGCGGAGGTGGCAAAACATGCTATTGATGTGGGAAACCTGGGCACTTCAAGAGCGAATGCCCAGAGGCTGATAGCCATGCAGGAAATAGGGCGAGGAGAGCCATGCCACCCAAAACTCCCTGTCCCAGATGTTGACAGTCTGGCCACTGGGGTAGGGACTGCCCCTCAGCCCCCGGGGGTGGGGGGACTGCCCAGGCCATAGGAATACAGAATGACCAGGCCTGAGGGGGCCCGGGTTTGTCACAGGCTCCCACCCATACCATCAACATCTCCCACAAAGAACCCTGGGTAACCTTGGATGTGATCAGTAAGCAAATATCCTTCTTAATAGATATGGGAGCCACCTATTCAGTCAGCAAAACCTTTGGCTGGCCTCTGTCACCCTCCTCCTCTGTGGTGGTAGGCATTGATGGAAGCCCAATTAAGAGATATTATACTCCTGCATTGCTATGCAGCTGGGAAGGAATACTAATTACACACCAATTCTTACTTATTCCAGAAGTCCCAATCTCTTTATTGGGAAGAGACTTTTTAGTTAAACTGGGTCAAAAGAAAGGGATGTTCTTTCACCCCCACTGGCTGGTGGGAGCACCAGGGGGAATTGCTCTAACATCTCTTGGAAAGTGGCCTCTAGCTTTCACCAGGCCTTTCATGTGGGGGGTTAAATCCCTAAAGCTTCTCTTGGAAAGAATGTGTTATTACACAGATACTGGACAAACTGTTTAAATGAGTCCCTAAGTCATGGTGTCTTTACATCCAAAATAATCCAGAAGGGGGAATTCAGCCACCTCGAGAACCGGTCCAGCGGTGAGACCAATACCTGGGGGAGGATTGACAAATAGACTTTACAGTTATAAGCCAGTGTAATGGTTATAAATATCTTTTAGTTCTGGTGAATAAATTTCACCATCTACACAACTTTTAAAATGGGAGATGCCTCCCCCCTTTTGCATCCAAGTTAATATTTGGCCCATGTTTATTTAACTTGTTGATTAAATTTTTATCTTCCAGGCTCTAACAATTTCATCTCAAACTTATGATGGTCAGAGGGTTCCAGCCATTTCCTCAAGATCAGGATCCTCAACTACCCAATACCCTAGGTCTCCATGCCTCCACTTTTAAACCAAACTCACACTCCTAGGGACAGTACAGGAGAGACAGACGTGGCCTCTAAGTAGGAACAACACCCCTTTTTCAGCAGGAAGCAGTTACAGAAGATGGACCATCGACCATTTTCCCTGAAATAATTCAGGCCTGTCTCTCAGGGGGGAAATGTTAGGGACAGAAAAACAAGTGAGAGGGAATGGAAATCAGAAAAACAAGTAGGAGAAAGCAGTTCTAGAACAGCAATAAGGAGGAAATAGTTACAGAAAAATGACCAGGGGAAACAGTTATTTCAGACTTAAAGAATGGGGTCATTAGGCCGTGGAACACTGACCACCAGTCAGAGGATGGAAATGGAACTTTCCCCGCAGTACGTCTAACATAACCTTTAAGTCACATCCAAACAGAGAAGGGAATTCAGTCCTAATTATAACTAACCTTTAACTAAACATAAAGCATATAAAAAGGAAAACATGGAAGTAGACAGCATCTTCTCCACTTGCGGAGACAGACCCGTTTCCCCTTAGGAAACGTCTTTGCTTTCCTCTCCTAAACTATCTTATAACTTCACTACTTCCAAAAAATTCTTCACGCATACTTGTTGAGTGTCTGTCATCTCTCTCCATTGTGTGAGCCTGGCTTGCAATTCTTCCAAGCCAGGAGCCCAAGACCTGGGGCAACACTTCGAAGTCCAGCCATGGACTGAGCCGTGACAAGAGGGAGAGCAGGACCAGACAAGTCGGGAGGGAGGAGTTAGGGCAGGAGAACAAGGAGAAAGCCCTGTCCCCAAAACTGGACCCTGGGCTGTACAGAGGCGTGGATCTGAGTGCTTGGTGTGCAGGCAAAGGACCCAGAGAGCCACCCCTGTCTTTCTGGCCCATTCAGCACCCCTCCCCCCACTCACCCATCTGTTCCCCTCAAGCCCCACTTCCACTTTAGTAACTGCCCCTGCTCTCCCCCCGCTTGATCCCCACTTTTCTCCTTTGCTCACAAACACACACATCCCCCTCCTCTGGTGTCTTGGGACACTGTCCACCCCACACACTGTACCTTGTGCCAACAGGAGACAAGTTATCCTGCCGTTTCTAGGATGGAGGGGCCTGAGGTGACTACTTTCTCAGGGTCTCCAGCAAACTCTGTGTGAAGCAGAAACCAGCTCAGCACCATGGGGTGCCAGGGAGGCCTACCTGACAGATACACCACACTGCAAAACCCTAGCAGCAGTCACACGTTAGTCATTCTAGAGTGGGGCTCCTTGTCAGTCTAGTTCAGTATTGGATTCGTTATCAGTGATCAGACCAAGATCAGGTTTAAGCCCCAGCCATGAAATTCTAGAAAGGATTTATTTTAATTTGAGCAGTCATTGAAGACCAGTATTTAATGGCATATATATGTTCTCTTCAGTAACATATGAGGTGCCCCACACTTTTTTCAGTGATTTGGCTTTCTAGTGACATGGCAGAGGGCCCTACCTCATGTCTAGTGGGACGCTGGTGCCCTCTATGCCCGGTTTCTGTGAGAACACTGGTTTGTTGTCCTGCTCTCTCGTGGCCTGGAGCTATTCTCACTTGTTTTATGGAACGTAACTGTTCTCTGAACTCCTTTCCCACCCGTCGGTGGAACACCAGGTCTTCTCCTAAGCCACCCCACCCAACCCATGCCTTAGAAAAAACAACCACCAAACCCATGCCAACTATGTGTGTATGTAGTCCCAACTTTACCAAAGACTTAGAGGTTGGGTGGTAAAGATGCGATGAATTTAAAAATCCAAATATTAGCTGGACGTCTTTCCTACCTCTTCTTTGGACTAGAAATAAACTATCTCTTATTTGGCCACACCCTCTTCTATTATCTGACCCTGGTTCTAGGCCATGGTCCCCTTGAGCTTGGGTGTTTGCAGTTCTGCCCTACTTGGTCTCCCTGTGCCTACTGCCTAAGTGTCTGTTGACAATACAGCAGCTGGAGTGATCCTTTAAAACCTAGCTCATTTGTGTCCCTCCTCTGCTGAAAACCCTCCAAAGGTGCCCCTTTTCTCTCAGCCAAACCAAAGTCACCACAGAGACCCAGGGAGCCCTGACAGTCTGGCCAGACCAGCATCATTCATTCTGTCCCCTTGCTCACTCAGCTCCCCCCACGCCCTGGTTTGGAATCTTTTTATTCTTTTTTTTTCTTTTTTAAAATTGTGGTATAATACATGTAACATAAAATTTTCCATCTTAACCATGTTTAATGGTAAAGGCACCTATTTAAAATCGCAATACCTCTGCCTGCCCAGGCAATCTGAGCTTTCTTAAGCTGAATTTTTTCCCCCGAAAGTAATGACCACTTTAAAACATACTGTATTAGCTTTTAATTGATGTTGAAACAAATTACTGCAAATTTCGTGACTTAAAACAACACAGATTTATTACTTTACTGTTTGGAGATCAGAAGTCTGAAGTGGGTCTCACTGGGTTAAAATCAATGTGCTGTCAGGGCTGCATTCCTTTGGGAAGCTGTCAGGGAGACCAGCGAGATTATGTTTCCCCCTCACCTTTTCCAGTTTCCAGGGACCATCCACATCCTCTGTCTCTCGGCCCCATCTCCCCATCTTCAAAGGCAGCTAGTCAGGCTGAGACCTCACAGGTGCCGCCTGCTCCCTGTCTGGTTCTCCCTCTTCTTCCTGCCTCTTCATTTATAAAGATCCTAGCATTACACTGGACATCCCTGGATAATCCAGAAAGTCACCTGTGTTACTCCATGTTATATTGCTATGAAGGAAATGCCTGAAGCTGGCTAATTTATAAAGAAAAGAGGTTTATTTGGCTCACGTTTCTGCAGGCTGTACAAGAAGTATGGCACTGACATCTGCTTCTGGTGAGGGCTTCAGGGAGCCTCCAAGGTGGAAGGTGAAGGGGAGCAGGTGTGTCACATGGCAAGAGAAGGAACAAGAAAGAGAGAAGGAGGGGTGCTGGTCTCTTTTAAACAACACACTCTCCCTGTGAACCAACAGAGTGAGAGCTCCACTCATTACCTGGGGAAGGGTACCAAGTCGTTCATGAGGGATCCGCCTACATGACAAACACCTCCCCTCTCCAACATTGGGGATCAAATTTCAACATGAGATTTGGAGGGGACAAACATCCAAAAGATATCATTCTACCCCTGGCCTCCCAATCTCCTGCCCTTCTCACATTGCAAAATACAATCACCCCTTCCCAATAGTCCCCAAAAGTCTTAACTCTTTCTAACATCAACTCTAGAGTCCAAAGTCTCATCTGAGATTCAAGGCAAGTTTCTTACAGCTGTGAGCCTGTAAAAAATTAAGAACAAGTTATTCACTTTCAAGATACAATGGTAGTACAGGCATTGGGTAAATATTCCCACTCCAAAAGGGAGAAATTGGCCAAAAGAAAGGGGCAACAGGTCCCACACAAGTCTGAAACTCAGCAGGGTAGATATTAAATCTTAGAGCTCCAGCAGACAGAAAGAAGTCTTGTAAAAAAAGAAAAGAAAAGAAAAAAGATAAATCTTAGAGCTCCAAAATAATCTTCCTTGCCTCCATGTCACTGGTGCAAGGGGTGGGCCCCTGAAGCCTCGGGCATTACCCTCTGCATGGCTTTGCTGGGCTCAGATCACTTGGCTGCTCTCACAGGTTGGAGTCTTGTGCCTGTGGCTGTTCCAGGCTGAGAATGCACACGGCCAGTGGCTCTACATTCTGGGGTCTGGAGGGTGCAGCCCCCTTCCCACAGATCCACTAGGCAATGCCCCAGTGGGGACCCCTCATGGGGGCTCCAACTCCACGTTTCTACTCGGCACTGCCCTAGTAGAGTCTCTCTGCGGGGGTTCTGCCTCTGAAGCAGGTTGGCAGGTTGGCAGGTTGGCAAGTTCGCCTGGGCACTCAGGCTTTCCCATACATCCTCTGAAATCGAGGTGGAAGCTGCCATGCCCTATCACTTTTGCAATCTATGCACCTGCAGGCTTAACACCATGGGGAGGCCACTGAGGCTTATGGCTTGTGCCCTGTGACAGCCCAAGCTCTTTGAGCCAAGGCTGGAGCCAGAGCAGCCAGTTTGGGGAGCAGCATTCGCAGGAGGTGCAGGGTGGCATCCTAAGCCTGGCCCCTGAAACCAGTCTGCCCTCCTAGACCTCTCAAAATTAACCTCAATTGGCTTGTCCGCATATTTGCACAAGGAGCTGAACTGTCTTTGGCATAGACAAATGAGAGACTGAGTTTCTCAGCTCCGAAGACAAGGGCGATCTACTCTTCCCAACTGGAAGGCGTCCCTGCGTGACTGGGGTCCTAAGTGGGAGTTGCCTGGGGTGATTCCCTGAGGCTCGAGTGGCCCTATAGGGAACCCCCAACAAACTAATTAAAAAGAAGGCTCGTTCAGGAAACGCACATAAGAGCTGATCACTCAGCGTTTTGAGCCCTCTGGGAGGTACTAGGCCCCCCGAAGAGAGAAACTGAGACACGTAAGAGGGTGAGACCGACTCAGTGGTGAAACACTGAGGAGCCGAACCCACAATCAGCACTCTCTGATCCACGACACTAAACCCTAGACTACAGTTTGGTTCCTTCTTCTAAAAAGAGAAGAAAAATGGGAAATAAATCCTTTAAAAATGAGTAAAGACAAGGAGAATGACCCCCTTCTGGGCACCCCAGTTGGTTTATGGCGCCTCTACTTGCAAGTATTTGTGTAAATGGAAAGGTTCAAAGGCATGCCGGGTTTTCTAGGGCTCCAGCTGGTTATAGCCAATTCTCGTGCACAGGTTTTTACTAGAGGGCAAATTACATCAAGGAAAATTCAGAGCTCAAATGGTCAACCTACTGCTATAGAGCTAAAATGTCTCTCAAGCTATTTCTTTTTTCCTTTCTGGCTAACCTGCTAAATTTTTTCTATTGATGTTGAGATTACGCATTGTTTGTGATATTGCAATTAAAAGGCTACCTGGAGATCCGCAGCCAGGGCTAGCTAAGATGTAAACTTTGAAAAGTCATTTTGAACTGAAGACAATAAATAAATAAAAGGCCATGGAAACGCTTTACCCAAACTTTGATTCACAGGCGTAATTGGGTTACCTATCGGGGCAACTGAAGTTTGCCATGTGAACAAGCTCCAGTTCCGTCAGAAGAAATTTAGATCCAGTTGTCTTTTACAGACTGGTGAGTTGTGTTATGGCTAGAGTTCTAGGGTAAAATCTATTAGAACTTTGGGAGTGTGTGCGTGCGTGTGTGTGTGCATGTGTGTGTGCGGGCGCGCGCGCGCGCGTGAGTGCATATGTTCAGGTATGATTTGAGTATGGCCATGTCTTACACGTTTGTGCTTACATGGTTCTGGACTGGCTTAAAAATAAGGGAGCGTTCATAAATTAAACAAACCCTAACGGTGCACGTAAATTTAGTAATCTTTGGTTGATAAACTGGGTTGTTATTTTTTTTTTTAAGTAGTAGTGTTAGTAAAGTAATAGTAAAAATGTTTTCAAGTTGTCAGCACATATTTGTTTTTGCCTGGGTTTTGACAGACATTTTTATGTTCTTAAGGAGTCAGGGTTTTGACACAAAGGTTATAAAACTATAAACTCAACCAAAGACAAAATGATCTGTGTTTGTATGATTTTTGATAAGTAGGGTAAATTTAATGTTTGGTCTAATGATAATAGCTAAATCTCCTGAGTTATCAACAAAAATACCTGTGTGCTTCACTTTAAGGTTCTTAATAAGGTAAAAATGTAGATGTGTCTAAATGAAAAGGTGTCAGCAAATTAGAATAAATAAAACGCCAGGTAGAGAGAGCACAAAACCAGAAACTTAGGCCAGAGGTTTATGAGGATATTTGGTTTTGGTCTTGTAATTCTAACTGCAGATGTAGATTTCTCCACTGATTTCAATGCCTACGGAAAGATACACATAAAACGTGTTTCTAACTGACTCTTTGTATCATCTGATGTTAACGGTACTGTTAGGGATGCAAAGCTGCCCTAGAAGTTGTACTTACGAGAGCTTAAATTGGAAGCTTTCGTTTTCCCTTGATCTTGTCCACTTTTGATTTGCTAGCTGGTTATGTGTGCATTATGTTGCTATAACAAAGTTTTTGCCTAGGAAGAAAAATCCTAAAGTGTTAATTTTTGTGTAGTAATTTATTTTAAGATAAAAAGTAAATGATTGTTAAAATCCAAAGAAAATCTCCAAAGTCTTAAATTCAACTCTTTAGAAATATTACATGTACTCAAATTTACACCCAAGTTGAAAAATGTTTTGAGACTATTTAGATTGTTTTTTCAAACAGCTTAATTTTGATCCTCATGTAAAAAAAGTTACAACTTTGTATCATTATTTGAGGTGTTAAGGATTGTTGCGGAAGGCTTTTTTTTTTCCGTCTAAAGTCAAGTAATATCATGCCGATGGGGTGCAGAAAACTATTCTAAAATGAAGGCCTCCGACGCCAAAGTTCTCTGACCTTGCCTTGTTCCTACCTCTTAGTTCCCTGAGGCTCGCCAGAAAAAATCAAAATCCCTTTCCCCAAGGCAGGTCATAAAGGCCAGAACCCCTTTTTCTGAAAGATAGCCATAAAAACTAAAATTATTCTATGTAAGAATTGGCCATAAAGTAATTATCTAACCTCCTTTGTTTGCCTGTAAAACCCCATTCCAGCAGCGCTTTGCCCTCAACCCAGAAGGAAGGAACGTACACTCAGATGCCAAGCGGAATCTAGACAGAGAGACCTTGCTGGGCTCCACTCAGCTGTTTTGTCCCATCATATTTCTACATGGCTGGCCATACTTTAAACATAAAAGTGGACAATCTCCTCTGCATCTTTGAGTGTTCATTCTGAAGGTGTCCATGTATAAGTTTTTAATTTTTTCTCCAATTGATCTTCATGGCAGTAAGTTTTCAGCAAATCTTTACGGGAACAGCGGCCTTTGCTACCCACAGTTTGACTAAATTTGGGGGGCCAGGAACACTTTGGTCCCTCGGATGTCAATAGATTTTGTTTTGGGCTGTGGTGTTTTGGAAGGATCTAATTAATTAACACTTTCGAACAGGATATATTCTAAAATATACCATATTTATAAAATTTAGAAATGATGTTATGTTGTTTAAAATAGCGACTCTTACTAAAATACTTTTCTTGTTTGTTTCTCTCTTGGTTAAGACTTATGAGTTTAAATACAATAATTAAAACTCGATCTTAATCCCTGTTCTGTGTAATATCTAACTTACAGAGTATAATAATGGTTAACAGAAAAATAACTTCAATGATATTTGGAATCTAAGTGAACTACTGAGATAAATTAATTAGATAAGTTAGGTAAATACAAATGGGATAAACACAAATGAAATTTTCATCTTGAGTCATGTTGTGTTAGGAAAATGATCATGAAATGACTGAGTCATTTATGAAATACTAAAACATTTTGAGCGTAAGTTTAAGTTTACATACCTTGATCTTACATTTTGTATTTAAGAATAGTCATAAAATTTGGGACTGATAACAGTTCAAAGTTACTTTAACTTTCTAGATTTGATTTTTGTAAGAGTTGACATTATGATTAGTATATGCAATTAAGATTGCTGGATGGGGGGAGACAATTCTATAGGAAAAACAAGATTAATAGTTTTGTTGAAAGGGATGGTTTCATCTACTTTGTTGGCTTTGAAACTATTTTAGATTAGATGGGTAAGTGATGATTAAAATTAAATGGGTATCAAAGCCTTATACAAGTAAATAAAAGATATGTAAAGGTTATAAAAAATCTTACAGTCAAATTCGTTAAAATTAGATGGATCTGTTTATAAGATTTTATTAAACTTAACTTTATCAGTAATAGATTAATACAATGAAGAAAATTTGGGTGATTCTTCTGAACTAGATTTTCATATGACATTAATAGGAAAAGCGAGATTTGAGAATAACAAAGGATTTTTTTGTTCACCTTTCGAATGAACTGCAAAAAGGGGGGGGGGGAAGGAGAGAAAAAGACAGATTCAACTGGCCTCCTAATTTGCATTTCAGTTTGTCTACGTTAGGTCTTATAATTGTTTGGGAAACTGAGTCTCCTCTATCAAAGGATAAGATTTTTGCTTTTTAAAATGTTTGAATTATGAGTTTGGCTAAGTAAATGTCTATAATTTTAGAGTAACCTGCAAACTTGTTTCATGACAGCACTGGACAGTTTATGACTTTCTGCTTTTAAGCTTTCACTAAAATCTAAAGTTACTAAGAACAAGAATTCTAGTCAATGCATGTGATTCTACACATAAAGTGCACTAAAGAATAAGATATGTTTTTAATAAGATTACAAAAAGCATAAAATGTGTTCTTATTAAATATATATGTAATCTTGTCTAATTCAGAGGTTATTTAAAGGTTGGATCAACATATAGATTTAAGGAAATAAAAAACAAAATAGAAAGTTATGAGTAAGAGAAAGGGATGTAAAAAGGCAGTGAGTGCGGAAATATACTCTTGGTGAGAAAGGTTAAACAGAAAGGAGACTAATATTATAAAGAAAGGATCTTGTCTGGAATTTTTGCCCTAAAATGATTGGTTATTTAGGAAAGGGGAAAGTTAGGATAAGACAAAGTTTTTAGGCATGTTTTGTAGACGGTAAGCGAAAGTTGGGATAAAGTTTATAAACAATTTATGAAGGAATTTTGCATATAATCCAGTTGCTATAATTTAAAAGGACAAATTTTAGTTAAAACAAAGTTCCTTTGAGACATTAATTTGCTCTTAATGAAATTACATAACGTACTCATTTGGAGTCTATAACCTGTTTGTTAGGTTTTGACTAACTAAAAAAAAATCGAAACTTTTTAAGGGTTAGGGTTTACAGCCATATCTTCCTTTATTGCCTTTAGAATCTTTTGATGACTCTCACTCTTGGTTAAATAAATGACCATTATTTTATAGTGGCTTGCGATTCTATTTGAAAAAGTGCTTCAAGCCTTTGATATTTGACAAACTCTCCAAAACCCAAATTCTAAATCCAACCTTTTTGACCTCAAACTAACTTTTTATATATTAGGGCCACCGAAAGTCTGCACGTTAGGCTTATTTGGCATGTTAACTGTACAGGAAGCATTGTCAAATATGCAATGTGCTTAACCTTTGTTGGATTATATTTGTATAAACATGTTATATATAAAACCTAGGAAATGTTCAAATATTATAAAATATTGATATGTCTTAGTGTATGTTATATTAAATTGCCATACGTCACAAAAATAACCCACCTTAATTTTCAGTTGTCTCTTTAACCATGACTAGTCTAAGTTTTTATTTTTACTTTGATTCATTCAGAAAGTGTTTTTTGTTTTGTCTTGTTTTACTTTAAACCGGCTAAGTCCAAAGTTTACTTCTTCAAGGAAAGTCATGGAAAGGACTCAGTTCTCTTAAATAGAGGTTTCTGATAACCTTGGAGATTATATACCCCTGGACTAAAACAAAACAAACTTCCAGGACTTTAACTGGAAAACTGGTATGTCCATGAATATCACTAACTGAACCTCATGAGACCGAAACTAAATTTCTATGACTTTATTTAAAATGTTACTGATTTCTCTTGCCTTGTTTTCCAGAGTCATGGCCAGTTGTAAAGAAATAACAAGTTTACCTAAATCTCCAGGGTTTAAAACTAGCGAATCCCACCTGGCTCAACCTGTTATTCACCGCCAACGCCCTGTTATTGCAAACATCCTCCCTTTAGGCCCAGGGACTTTTCGCAGAAGAGGAGGTGGGGGGGGGTGTGAGGTTGTGGGGGCCGATCCCGAGGGTTGGAATTAGTTTAGACCCTCCAGATTAAGGAGGGGCACACAGAAGCCTAAACAAACACGAACCGAAAAACTTTGTCTTTTCAGACCACATGGTGCATATATCCATCCCAATCATAAAGAAATTTTCCTACTTCCCACAGACTTAGAACTTCCTGAGGTATGGGGTTTGTGCAAAAGGAGATATGACAAGTGGCTAATTTATCAGCCACCTCAGGACAAATTACTAAAGAGACCAAAATAGTGTGACATAACAAAAGTCTCTAAATTCCTTAGCTTGAATGGTTAACAATGCTTATGTTTGCTACAGGTCTACAACCAAACCCAAAAATGTAATAACTCAACACTTATAAGATGAATTAATTTCATAGCCTTGCATTTAACATTATGGTTTTTACTCTTTGTGTTTCCCAGAAGGCTTTAAAGGGTTGATGAGTGCCTGTCCACCTCCAGTCCTGTCTGGCCTAAAACATTTCATGGGCTGTAAGCCCCTTTTGGCTATTCGGTCCTCTTGGCCATACGGGTCCCACCACAGGCCTTGGAGGGACCTGGGGCAGGTAGCCACACCACCCCAGCAACAGTTGGGACAAAATAAGAGTTTGGCCATAGATGCTGCCTCTGGCAGATCTTGCCCAAAAGGGGGTGATTGTAAACTAAAATTAAATAAAAATCTCCCCCCCCTCCCCACCGGCTGACTGAGTGGACCCCCTGCTGGCCAAGAGGATATCCTAAAACTAAATTGTCTACCGTGAGGAGAAGGTCAGACATGCCTCACCATGCCCCCCTCCCTTCTTGGAGATATCCTTTGTCACTCATTAACAGGCCTAGGCTATGCAAGACAAACCTGCAGGTCCCCAATTTACACAACAAATATATGTCCAGTGACTTGTTTCCTATCTAAAACATCCCAAGCCTTTAGACAAAGCTTCATTTTTTAACCAATTACAAGTCAAGGACTCTTTAAACCCATCTATAACCTGTAAGCCCCCGCTTCGAGATGGCCCGCCTTTTCGGGCCAAACCAACATATGCCTTCCATGTATTGATTTATGACTTTACCTGTAACCCCCATCTCCCTAAAATGTATAAAACCAAACTGTATCCCAACCACAGTGAGTCCACTTGCTCCAGCCTTCTTGTGTGTGATTCCGGGTCATGGTCCTCAAATTTGGCTCAGAATAAACCCCTTTAAAATTATTTTACAGAGTTCGGCTTCTTTTCCGTCGACACCAGGAAGCCAAGGGTTTGACATTTTTGCTATCACAGTGAGAATAAGGACAAGCTTTCTATCCACTCTGCCTAGGACCTTATACCAGGGCTGCCCAGATCTGGACTGGGTTGTGACAATGAAGTTGCAGCAAAGAGAGTGAGCATCTGTGAGAGAAACAGCGGAGGTCTGGATGAGGAGGAGAAAAAGACCCTTTAGGCCCCCAGTGTCAGTGATACCAGAAGGAACCCTTTTAGGGCTGGGCGGGCAGAGGCAGGAGCCTCCTTTCTCAGTCCCTGCATCCTCTACTCCTGAACACTCAGCCCTGTCTCCCTTCCACCTGTCTGAGGTTCAGGAAGAATGGTCAATCTACCAACCACTGGGTGTGCGCACTGTTGCCAGGGGCAACCGTTTGGCAAACATTTTAAGCAGCAGCTACAATGAGCAGCACCCTGGGCTGGATGTGGGGCAAGTTACAGAAGTGTAAGACTGTCTGTCCTCCAGGAGCTTACAGCCCATCTGGACACACAGGACACTGCACATCCTGGGAATTGTGGTAAAGGAACAATGGACTCATCCATGTTGTAGCAGGTGTCAGAATTTCCTTCCTGTTAAAGGCTGAATAATATTCCCTTGAATGTATATATGACATTTTGCTCATCCATTCCTTCATTGATGAATAATTGAGTTGCTTCCACATTTTAGCTATTGTGAATCTTCATATATTTTGATGGTCAATTATTAGGTGTGTAAATGTTTAAAATTGTATCTTCATGCCGTATTGATCCTTTTATTATATATAATGTCTTTCTTTGTCTCGTGAACCTTTTTTGATTTAAAGTCTATTTTGTCTGATAGTATAGCCACCCCTGTTCTCCTTTGGTTACTGTATTGTGGAGTATCTTTTTCCATCCTGTTACTTTCACTCTACTTGTGTCTCTGGATCTAATGTGAGTCTTTTATACCTAGCATATAGTTTGATCTTTTTTTTTTTTTTTTTTGAGAGAGGATCTTGCTCTGTCTCCCAAGCTAGAGTGCAGTCGAGTCATCACAGCTCACTGGAACCTCAAACTCCTGGGCTCAAGTGATCCTCCTGCCTCAGCCTCCCAAGTAGCTGGAACTACAGGTGCATGCCACCATGTCCGGTTAAGTTTTCTATTTTTTGTAGAGATGGGTTCTTGCTCTTGCTCTGGCTGGTCTCGAACTCCTGGCCAATAAGCTATCCTACCACCTAGGCCTCCCAAAGTGCTAGGATTACAGTTGTGAGCCACCACGCCTGGCCTTCTGTTTTGTTTTTTATTTTAAGCCATTCTGGCAATTTCTGTCTTTTGATTGAAGAGTTTAATCCATTTATATTTGAAGTAATTACTGTTATGGAGGAACAACCTCTGCCATTTTGATGATATTTGTTTTCTATATGTCTTACAGCTTTTTTGTTTCTCATTTTATAGATTACTGTCTTCTTTCATGTTTAGTTGGCTTTTTTGCAGTGAAATGTTTTAATTCTCTTCTCATTTGCTTTTGTGTATATTCTATGGCTTTTGTCTTTGTAGTTACCTTGGGGATTATGTTTAATTTTCTGTAGGCATAACACTCTAATTTGAATTTATACCAGCTTAACTTCAATCATATACAAAAACTAAGCTCCTATACAATTCCATCCCTATTCACTTTCAGTTGATGTTGCAAAATTATGTCTTTATACAATGGCCTGCATTGTATGTGCAAAGACATAGACTAATAATCATTTTTATGCAGTAATCCCTTAAATTATAGAGAAAACAAAATGTGGAGTTACAAACCAAGGTTACAATAATACTACCTTTTAAACTAATGATAGTTTTCTTAAAATGTATTAATCTATTAAATCATATGGAAAGCAAAAAGTGGAGCTACAAACCAAAATTAAAATAGTACTAGATTTTATAATTGCCCATGTATTTAGCATCATTGAGATCTTTATTTCTTCATATGACTTCAAGATATTATTTAGTGTCCTTTCATTTAAATCTGTAGGACTCCCTTAGGTATTTCTTGCAAGGCAGGTCTAAGGGTAGTGAACTCCCTTAGCTTTTGTTTATCTGTGAATGTCTTAATTTCTCCCTCACTTTTGAAGGAATATTTTGCCAGATACAGGATTCTTGGTTGACAAGAATTTTTTTTTCTGTCAGTACTTTGACTATATTAGCCCATTGCCTCTGTATTCCAAAGTTTCTGATGGAAAATCTGCTGATAATCTCATTGAGATTCCTTGTATGTGATGAGTTGCTTCTTCCTTGCTGCTTTCAAGATTCTCTCTTTGTCTTTGACTTTCGACAGTTTGATCATGATGTATCACAGTGGTGGTCTCTTTGATTTTATCCTACTTAGAATTCACTGAGCTTCTTGGATGTTTCTATTCATATCTTTCAGCACATCTGAGAAGTTTCCAGCCATTATTTCTTTGAATAATCTCTCTTCCTTCGTCTTTCTCTCTGCTCCTTCTGGGACTCCCACAATGCATATTGCTTGATGGTGACCCACAGGTCCCTTAGGTTTTCTTCACTCTTCTTCAGTCTTATTTCTTTATTTTCCTCAAAGCTGATCGTTTCAATTGTCCAATTTTCAATTTCACTGAGTCTTTCTTCTGCCCACTCAAATCTGCCTTGGGATCCCTCTTGTGAATTTTTCATTTCAGTTTTTGCACTTTTCAGCTCCAAAATTCTCTTTTTATTTTTTTTTAAGTTTTCTCTCTTTATTGATATTTCCATTTTGTTCAGACATTGTGTTCTTAACT
This sequence comes from Daubentonia madagascariensis, assembly GCA_023783475.1. Taxonomy (NCBI): domain Eukaryota; kingdom Metazoa; phylum Chordata; class Mammalia; order Primates; family Daubentoniidae; genus Daubentonia; species Daubentonia madagascariensis. The sequence continues at coordinate 17,365,390 of JAKFHU010001815.1, read as the reverse complement.
TTCTTAATGTCTTCCCTTATTTCTTTGAGCATGTTTAAGACAGTTGTTTTAAAGTCTTTGTCCAGCAAGCCTACCTTCTTGTCTTTCTGATGGTTTCTGGGTTTTCTTTCTTTAAATGAACCATACTCTCCTGTTTCTTTGTGTGCCTTGTGATAGTCTCATTGAAAACTAGACATTTGAATCTATTAACGTAGTTACTTTGGAAGCCAGATTGTCCCCCTTTTCCAGGGTTTGCTGATTTTTATTTTTGTTTTTGTTTCTTGATTGTCACAGGCTGTCTTTGCATAAGGGATCAGCCTGAAGTATAAACTTAAGGTCTTCTCAGGTCTTTTTTGAGGCTACAACTTTCTCTGCACAAGTGTGGTGACCTTCTAAATTCTCTCATATATGAAGTTGCTTTTGAGTGCCCAAGACTTTAAGGATCTTGCTCCTGAAATGGGAAAAAGAGAAAAATGGGGAGGAAAAAGAAAAAAATAGAAAAAAAAAAAGATTCTTGCCCTTTAAGTCCCCCACAAGTTGCTTTGGCTGCAGGAGGTGGGTCTATAACAGTGGGGAGAGGTGTGCCACAAGGCTGACCACTTGTGTATCTGTGCCTCAAAGATCAGGGCACAGATTCTCAATATTTGGAAGACAGGGTCCTTAGTGCCCACTGGGCTTTCACAAGCTGCATGCAGGCTGCTCTAGGAACAGAAACACTGCCTGCCCTGGCACTGAGGGCTGGGGAATGGGTAGCCACTGTGCTAAGATCTGAAATTGATAAAATTAACCATAATTCATTGTCCAAGCCTTCCCCTAGAAACCGTAAGCCTTGGAATAGACTCCAGAGTTCCAAAATAGTTACATCAGACAGATTCTGCTGGCGTAATTGTCTAGGTGCGGAGATAGATTCCTGGTGCTCCCTACTCAGCCACCTTTAGCATTCTCTTTTCCTCTTATAGTTAATGATTCTTTATATTAAACTTTGCTTTTACAAATTACTACGTGGTTTTTCTCTCTCAATTGGACTCACGCTGAGACAACCACTCTCCAGATCATTAATCTGTATTATTTTGGTATAGCTATTGAGTAACTCATCACCCAAATGCCCTTGCCAAAACTATCATCCTCAGTCTTCTCTGAAAACACATTGGTAGATATTATCTAATATACTCAGATATACTCTGTCTACCATACCTGTCAGTCTTGAACAACTGTAATTATCTGGAATGGGTAAAAATAATTACCCCTGCATACCTCACTTAGGGAGTCCATTCTGGGGAGTGATAAATACTCTTCTTTCCTATTTCCTCTAAATTGTCCTTTACAGACTGGTTCAAGAATCTTGTCCAGGATTAATATCAAGCACACTGGGGTAGTCTTTACATGATCCTCTCTGTAAACCAGTGGTTCTCAACTAGGGCTGGTTTTGCCCCCCAGGTGACAATTGTCACTGGGAGAAGATGTTACTGGCATCCAGTGAACTGTGTTTGCTGCCAGACATCCTACAGTGAACAGGACAGTCAGCCACAACAATTTTCCAGCCCCAAAATATTCATAGTGATGAGGTTGAGAAACCTTCGGAATTTGGAGTGGCCTTACCCATTTTCATTGCTGAACACTTTTCCATCATCCATAACACACACTGTCTGTAACATATAACATAACACCAACAGTGGGCTAGTCTTCTTGTTTGCAAATTACTCACAGCCCTGGAATGTGATTCACTTGAACCAGGAAACTTGAACTCCCTGATAACAGTGAGAACTCTTCTTACCTTTGCTACTCGCATCTTGGACTTCCACTTCCCCTTTGCAAGATTTGCTCTGTCCTTTTGAATGTGAGATTTACTCCCCTTGTCTAGAATTCTTGACCAAATTGTTCAGTGGGTGGAAAATTACTCAAATTCTCAAGACTGCCACGTTTGGGTAGCATAAGACATGGCACAATATCTGAAGGAATGGGTGATGGTGACTTTTATTGGATCAAAAGAGAAGAAATCTGTCCCACAGGGTTGCACTGCTGGGTCACCAGAGAGCATCCATCTGCTTTTGGCCAACACAACATCTTGACCTGTGAGGTGGGAGGACCTGCCCTCATTCCCAAGGAGATCCCTTTTGCTCTCCATGAACACCTCCTCCATGAGTCTCCATGTCCTTTGTCTTCTCTTTAGAACAGCCTATTGGTGTGGCTCCCAATCTGCGTTCCAAGGTGCTCTGGGAGCAAACTCACTATGAGCAGACTCACTCTGGGGATATTGAAACATCTGAAGGATATGCAGTGACATCTGTCGGACAGTACTAGCTCGAGGTATTTTATACTTTCAACATTAGACTAGGCAATATTGTTTTGGATTTCATCATATTTTTATAATTTGTGTTTTCAGCAGTTGCTGTGACAAAATCAAAAAGCCCTGCAAAAATCTGTGTGAAACAGGAAATGAGGGTGGCTATGTCCATCAGATTCCAAGAACTGAGAATTTGTACAGTGCATAACAGGTACACACGTCACATTAGTAAAACCATTGTGGTTATTTATAAATGTAATAAACATTATTTTTTCTTTCAATTCATGTGTGTTATTTTGTGAAATTGCCATTATATTGCTAGGTCATATATATGTATTATCTGGCCCTAACTGCTTAATAAACAGTATTTTAAAGTATTTCTTTGGTTTTAGGGATGTGTTAAAAAAAGTTCCTGAGGCACAGAGCATGCCATAAATAATGAAAGTTTGGGACCCTCTGTCCTGTGCACAATCTAAGTCCCCAGCTCTGCTCTCCAGTCCCGTCCTTGCTTAGGGTTGGACCAACTGGTATCAGTTATATGACGCAAACTCACTCCCAGAGTCCTGCCCCATCCGCTCTTCCTCTCACGCACCCCCTGCTGACTGATTCCCAACCTGAACCTTCCCAACCCACTATGGTAGTGGAAGCCTCCAGTTCTCTCAGACTGAATCATCCTGAGCTTGTGTCTGTATTCTCCATGGTTCGGGTCTGCCCTGTCTTTGCCTTTGCATCATTTACCTTCTCTCCCAGGGAGCCCAGGCTTTGACCTTGCTGCTGTTACTGTCACAGTAAGAGACAAGCTTTCCACATACATTGTACCTCTTACCAGGGCTGCCCAGGTATGGACTGGGTCATGACAGTGAAGTATTAGCAGAGAGTGTGACTATCTAGACACTCGGGGAGCACTGGGTAGGGAGAAAAGGACCCTTGAGACACCTAGTGTCAGTGACACTGGAAGGAACCCTCTTGGGGCTGGGCTAGCAGAGGCAGGAGCCTCCGTTCTCTGTCCCTGCATCTTCTGTTCCTGCACCCTTGGTCCTGTCTTCCCTCTGCCTATCTCAGGATTGGGAAGAAAGAAAAACCTACAGTCCACTAGCTGTACACGCTGTTGCCAGATGCAACCATTTGGCAAACATTTTGGGGGAGCAGCTACAATGAGCAGAGCCTTGGGCTGGGTGTGGTCAAATTACAGAAGTAAGAGACAGTGTTTGTTTCCGGGGCTCACGGTTTATCTGGGCACAGTGGACACTCAGCAAGACATGAGCAGCCAGCACATCCTGTCACATGCAGGAAATGAACAAGGGACTCCGGTGGTCAGAGGCCTCCTGGGGGAGGAGGTGGGACTTAGTAACACAGAGAGGGGACAAGTGGAGGAATGTTGCAGGGAGGAGTCCCAAACCACATCTCTGCTGTCCAGAATCTCCAGAGAGTAAGAGAACACTGTGGGGAAGGAGTCCCACCCTGGGTGATGAGAGACAACTTTCGAATCTGGGCTGGGGCTCTCCAGGAACTGGTTGGCAGAGGGTGATAGGGTCCAACAGAATCAGATGTCAGAGTCCAGATGGAATGTCTAATAGAGGGATCATTAGAGTAGGGTTGAGGTTGAAGAAGATATTGAAAATTTTAGGAAAAATGTTCCACATACCCTGAATTGTTAGGCTAAATCAGGGGATTCTTAGAGAGTGACTTAAAGATCACCTAAGAGCTGGGCATTACCAGGGCCCTCCTGATAAGACAGAGCACCCTGCTGTCCAGGTGGGAAGGAGCAGGTGGAACAAAGCTGGCCAGTTTTTAAGGAGTTCTGGTGAGCTGAGCTGAGCTTCTCAAGTTTCCTGTAAGCGGTAAGGAGGAGCTAGGCCACTTTTCAAACACTTTGCTTAAAGATTTCCTCAGCCAAAATATCCAATTTCATTGCTTCCAAGTTCTACTTTCCAGAAAAGGCTAGATCATAAACACAATTAGGCCAGGTTTTTTGCCTTTTTATACCAGGATGGTCTTCCCTCCAGTTTCCATTAACAAGTTTCTCATTTTGGTCTGAGGCCTCCTCAGAAGCACCTTTCCTGACCGTGTTTCTACCAGTATTGTGTTCAGGGTCACGTGTGTATCCTCTAGGAAACCCAGGAGGCTTTCTCACAGCCTCCCCCACCCCGTTCCTTTTTTTTTTTTTTAGACAGTCTCGCTGTGTCGCCCGGGCTGGAGTGCAGTGGCGTCAACCTAGCTCACTGCAACCTCAAACTTCTGGGCTCAAGCGATCCTCTTGCCTCAGCCTCCCAAGTAGCTGGGACTACAGGCGCGCACCACCACGCCTGGCTAATTTTTTCTATTTTTAGTAGAGATTGGGTCTCACTCTTGCTCAGGCTGGTCTTGAAATCTTGACCTCAAGAAATCCTCCCTCCTTGGACTCCCAGAGCCCTCTTTCCTTTTGGAACTTTCACCAGAATTGCCTTTAAATGTCTGTTGACAGTAATGTAGGATTTTTCTAGAATACACCTCACAACTCTTTCAACCTCTGCCTATCACCCAGTTTCAAAGTTGTTCCACATTTTTGGGTATTTGTTACAACAATCCATCCACTTCATATCAGTTTTCTATCTTATTCCATCTGGGCTGCTATAATAGACTGGGCGGCTTAAAGTACAAACATTGATTTCTAATAGTTCTGAAGTCTGGGAGGTCCAAGACCAAGGCTGCAGCAGATTTGGTGTGTGGTGAGGGCCTGCTGTCTGGTTCATAGACAGCTATCTCCTTGCAGCCATGGCAGATGGGAGCATGGAACTCTGGAGTCTCTTTTGTAAGGTCACTAACCCATTGTTGAGGGCCTCCCCCTCATGACCTAGCAACTTACCAAGGTCTCTACCTCCTAACACACTCTGGGGGTTAGGTTTCCACATATGAATTTTTGGGGGACACAAACATTCAGCCTATAGCACCCCCTCTGCTGGGTCTTCCCCCAGTAGAAATGAGAAAACTTGAATAAAGCTCCTGCCCCACGCAGGCTCCACTTGAGTATGATCAGCTCTGAGTGGCGCAGAAGAAGTCCAATGTCTGAGCTTCCTGGGGAACAGTTTCTATTGACTGTTTTCTTTTTTGTGAATGAGGATACTTTCCTGTTTCTCTGTATATCTTATATTTTTTTGAGATAAAAGAGAATATTTAAAATAATATAATGTGGGAAATCTGGAAATCAGATTATCTTCTCTCTTCAAGGTTTGTTGTGGTTGTGGTTTGCTTGCTTAGTGACTTTCCTGGGTGAATTCTATAAAGTCTGTGTTCCCTATTTGCTGTGGCCCCTGAAGACTCTGCTCAGTTAGCTTAGAGGTCAGCTAACAATTGAATAGAAATTTACATAAGTGCCTTGAACCAGTAAGTCTTTCACCCTTTACTGAAGGGTTTGTGTGTGGCATGTGGCACTTCCTCAATCCTGAGGCAGGCAGCTGATAACTCTCTGTTAGCTCTCATTTCCTTCCTGTACAGAGCCTCAAAGTCTGCCAAAAGTAAAAGATTTGGGCCTTCTCATGGCTTTCCCGGGCATGTGCCAAGCCCCTTTGGAGATCAGATTCCCCAAATCTTCCTCTAGTTTTTGTTGTTGTTTTTTTTCCTAGCCTCTTCTTTGCCCCAGCTGGTGTCTACGCCTCAGACAATGGCTGTTTTTAGCCAATGTTCTGGTTATTGGGCTATTTCTCTAGAGTAAGTACACAGTCAGGTCAAATAGTAGCAAGCCCTATGAATGGGGCCTTTCTGGGAAGCTGCAGATAGGACAAATATTGTTCTCTGGGGCTGGGGCTTTTCAAAGCTCTCTGATCCCAGAGTGTCCCCTGTGGGCTAGGCTAAGCTGCTGGGATTCCTACCTATCACTGCTGTGAGGTTACTTGTTTTCCATGCTCCTTGAGTTGGGGATGGGAATCGTACTCTTTAACCAGCTGCAAAGCTCACTGTTCTTACCGAGATTCAGTTTTTTCTTTTTTTTTTTTGATAAGTGCCCCTGAGGTTGATGTTTGTTAAATTTTCAGAGTTCTTACAAAGCTAACTGTGGACAATTTTGCACATGTTCTCATTGCTTTAATGAGTAGCAGATTTTCAGGCATCCAACTACACCATTCCAGAAGGCCTGACTCCCAGATTGGCCCTTTTATAATGGAATCTGTCTCATGTGTCCTCTCTGCTCACACCCTCTGATGGCCCAGCAGACTGTGCACTGCCCCCCATGCTCACCTGTCTGGACTCCTGTCCACAAACCTTCCTGCTGCTGCAGCCACTGGAGCCTCCTGGATTTTTCCATGGACGCTCCAGGCCCTGTACATGGCTGGAAAGCTCACCTGCATCAAGCCAAGACTGGAATGTCACTTTCTCAGCACGACCTTCCTCGGCCACGCTTCTGCTGGCAAGGCAACCCCCTGCCACTCTTCATGCCCACTTCCTGGCTCCCCGGCCTACGGAGTCATTATCACTTTCCTGTGCTCTGTGCAATATGCTTGTTCATTATGTTTATGTGTTTCCCCACCGGAGCAGGGATTTTGTCTGTTTTTCTCAGTGAAGTATCTGCAGCGCAGCCCATTGTGGGTGCTCAGGATGTACTTACTGCGTGAGTGAGTGAATGAAAGGGAGTGATTTGGGGTGAGACCCTCTTTCTTGTCCATTAGTTCCCTACACTTCATACTGTAGCTTAGGACATCATGGGTTCAGTGTTTTCTGGGCACAGTAAATCAGGGTATGGTATGCAGACAAGAAGTAGAATCAAATGATGTTAGGAGGAAAAGTGTGAAGTTTCACATGGTGGTTGGGAAGAGTGAGAACAAAAAACCTGATCAGGAAAGAGGCAACGTCTGCTTGGTTTAGCTGATCTGGCAGAGACGCACGGCCGTCTGCAGCAGAGGGGCTGGCGTGGCACATTCCTCTGCAATCCTGAGAGCAGCATCCAGGACCTGCTCGGCCTCCTCCTCTCTCCTGAGACTGAGCCCAGCTATCAGCTCTCCGATCCAGTGGCCAAGGAAGCCACAGTCACCTGGCACAGGGAGGGCTGCGGTGGACAGTGGAGAAGGCCTGGTGGCTGCCGAAGGGGACTCCCAAAGTCCCCACATTCCTGAGGATATGTGAAAAAATGTGCCCTTGCAGATGGGTCAAATAAAGAAGGATGCAAAGCACAAGTGGGAATGATCTGTAATTCCATTATTCAGCACTTAATTTTAGCATTTTTTACATTCAGATATAATTTTTATAAAATTATAATCATATGCTTTTAAATTATTTTGAAAGACTAGAGTTTATTTTTTGGAGCACTGATAGGTTTACAGAATATTGAGTTGGTGGTGCAGAGCCCCCTCTCCCCAGTTGACCCCATTATTAACATCTGTAGTTTGATACATGTGTCACCCCCGATGAACCACTATTGATACATCATTATTAACTCAATCCATAGCTGCCATTAGGCTCACTCTTGGTCTACATTCTATGGGCTTTGCCTAATACCTAATGGCAGTATCCACCATGAAAGTGTCATGCAAAATAGTTTCACTTCCCTTAAACCTTCTGTTTGCCCCTCCTTCCCCGGCCATCAAGGAACTTTTTGCTGTACAACTTTCTGTCTTACAAACGTGCACACTCACTTGGAACGTAGAGTATTGACTATTGCAGACTTTTCGGGCTGGCGTCTTTCACTCAGCAACTTGCCTTTGAAGTTCCTCCATGTCTTTTCCTGGCTTGATGGTCCATTTCTTTCTATCACTGAATCCTATTCCAATACAAGGATGGAGCAGACTTTGTTTATAAATTCACCGTTTTTTTTTTTGAGGCCTCTGCTAGGAGAATATAAATTCTCCTTTTGATGGATATCTTGGTTGGTTTCAGTTTGTGGGAATTATGAATGAAATTGTTATAAACATGAGTATGCAGGTTGTTGTCCAGATTTATATTTTCAACTCATTTTGGTAAATACCCAGGTGTGTGATTCCTAAATCACATCGTTTAGTTTCATAAGAAGCTGCCAAGCTGTCTTCCAAAGTGGTTGTGCTATTTTTGCATTCCTTCCAGCAATTTCTGAGAGTTCCTGTTATTCCACATTTACCTACATTTGGTGGTAACTTGTTGTTTTAATTTGCAATTTCCAAATGATATGTGGTGTCCAGCATTTTCTCACGTGCATATTTGTCATCTGTGTATCTTCACATCACATGCTTTGTTTATTTAACAATGAAGTTGTCTGTTTTTTTATTGTTGAGTCTCAAGAGTTCTTTATGTATTTTAGGTGCACATCCTTTATCAGATGTATGTTTTACAAATATTTTCTCCTCACCTGTGGCTTGTTGTTTCATCCTCTTAGTTTCATCCTCTTAGTTTTAATGAAATCTAACTTAGCATTTTTTCATGGATTAATTTCTTGTTGTGTCTAAAACCTCCTTCCAAACCTTACATCTCCTAGTTTTTCTCTGTTGTTTTTAACTTCTAGCGGACTGACAGCTTTGCGTTTTACATTCAGGTGTAGGATCCATTTCTCATACATATTTGTGAAATGTCAATGTCTATCAAAACATTTATGCTTATTTTTCACTAAATATTACATTAAGAGAATTTCTCCTGTAGTTAAGAATATTTCCAAAGCATGATCTATATTTTCTGCGTAATACTTGAATTTCTGGATATACTGTAATAATGAATTAAACAATATATAAATTGTTGAGCTTGGACTAGCCTGGCTCCTACTGCGATGCCATCTCAGCTCAGCCTCTTTGCCTGACTCCACTTGCCTCAGTTTGCTACAGGTTCTTTGCAGTTCAAAAGCCTCCTGCCTTCAAACCTGCTCAGACTGTGTCTCCAGGGAACTTGACCTAAGATTGTTGGTACCACGAGAAGCCAATGCTAAAACTAGAACTAGGACTTGGATTACCTTCTAAATGCAGGCCACCCCATGTCCCTGTCCTCACGCACAGACAGGCCCTGTGCTTGGTGCAGGCCTGCTCCACTTTCCCGCAGGCTCAGCACTATGGGGTTTGTTGTCACCAGGTGCTAGTACCCCACATGGAGACTGTGGAGTAGGAGGCCTTAGTCTCTATTCCTCATGGGATGGGGACAGGCTTCGTGCATGGGGGCAGAGAGGGCCTCAGGGCTCTGCCCATCCTCACCCCACGCTACGACCTCCACAGCTACAGGGGCCACTGGGCCCTCCCCTCCCTCTGGTGTCTGCCCACAGTCCCAGATGTGTCCACAGTGACTGAGACAAGGGTGTGATGAGGATTCCTCAGCTGTGGATGACTGGAGTGACACAGTGATGAGCTAAGTGGGGACAGGGCTGCAGCCACAGGGGCAGGAGTGTCTGACCACAGATGGTTGTGCTGTAAAGTGAGCCCCACACGTAAGAATAACCTCCCTCAGCTCCTGCTCTCCATGGTAATTCAGTCTGTCACATAATGTTCTCATCTCTGTATTAGACCAGATATTTAAAAAGGATGGAGGGACACATTCTATTTCCAAATCTCGTGAATTGGTAAGGTACAAATATACAATGTACTGTCACACAGCAAAACACACTTACTGTGGGCTCAGGACACACGAGGGGGTGATCAATTTAGCCTGGGGAGGTGTGATGAGATGTGTCACCTTTGAAGGTGCTTTGGATGAGATGAACATTATAAATTGATGAACTTTGAATAAAAAGCAAATTGCTTCCCATGATATGATGGGCCTGATTTAATCAGTTGACTTCCTGAAGAGAACTAAAAGACGGGTCTCTCTGAACAAGAAGGAATTCTCTGGAAGACTGCCTCACACTGCATCTGCACCATCCACTCTCCTGGAGATCCAGACCGCCAGCCCACACTGCAGAGTTTGGACTTGAAGCCTCGTAGTTGTGTGAGCCAGTTCCTTACACTAAATCTCCCTCTGTCTTTCCCTCTCTGTCTCATCTCTCTCTCTCTGTGTACACACACACACACACACACACACACAGAGAAATATCCTATTGCTTCTGTTTCCCTGGAGAACCTTGACCAATGCAGGAAGGTAAGGCACACTTAATGGGAGGTGATATTTGTGCCCACATTTAAGCTTGACTGGCTCTTAGCTAGCGGAAGAAGAAATAACTGTTAGAGGAATGTGCCAGAACAGAAAGGCTGGAGGCACAAAGGTAGGACCAAGGGGCAGGCCAGGATGGTGACCTTAGGGGATTAGAGAGGAAGAGACATCAGGAGGTGAGATGGGACAGGGATGAGGTGTGGGAAATCCATATGGTAGTCGTGAGTTCCAGGCAGAAAATCCACGGAAACACACTTGTACACACACACCCACGCACAGACACACACACTGGCAGGGAAGATAGCTGATCTAACATCAGAAGAGCTGCTAAGCCCTTTGGTGTGACTCTGTCCCCTACCAGGTCCTGCATCCAAGTGAGGGTCAGGATCGGTGATGTGAATGTCCCCACCAAAGGCCCTGGAGGTGACTGTGCAAGTGAGGAGGAGGAAGGAGAAGCTTCCAGAAGACACAGAACAGAGAATGAGGAGGAAACACGGGGGAGGACCTGGCTTTGTAGGAGCAGCAGGATGGGGAATGTATTTATTGAGGTATTTGCTTCTTTACATCAATTTCTGAAAATTAAGTTTTTCTTAAATTCCCATGTTTAACTAGTATAGGAAATGTTAAAACAAGCAGAAACTTACAGAGTATGTGCAAGTGCAGTACAGAGAACTTCCCTTCCTGAATTCCTTGAGAGTGAGCTGTCATGCTGACTACCGCCCATCTTGAGGGATACCCCCTGATGCCCTGTGCTTTACAGTGCTTCCCTGCACACCAGGACACTCGCCTAACAACCACAGTACAATCACCAAAATAGATTTCCCACACAGACATCGCCACCACCTCATGCTCAGACCCCACTCAAGTTTCATCAATTGTTCTAATAATGTCTTTCACGGCCAAACATCTGATGGATTTAGGTATTTCCTATTCCCTTGTTTCGCTGGAGACACAGGTTGTAGTGTTTTATTTTCCCCATTTGTTGATCTATTTGTGAAAATATGTGGAAAATCTGGATTTATGTAGTAATTACTACTGTGTATCAGTCAGAAGTCCTCATTAATATACTTGAAAGAATTAACATATTTCATCTAGCACTTTGGGGGTTTCATTTTTGGTAGTTCAGACTTTCTAGGCAGACAGAGAGAGAAACAGAAATCTTTCTCCAACATTGAAAACTATATTCTACTTTAGTTGCATATTTTATTGCTAGTTTTTTGCTATGGCATTCAACACCACAGTAAACAACCAAATATGTACATACTTCTGGAGTATATTTGAAAGCCTGGAGCTAACTCTGGGATTGTTGTGTAGTGGGACGAGCATATGGCCCACTAAATTGGATATCATCAGATTGTATGTCAGAGGATCTATTCAACATATACCCCTACCAACAACGGAGAGATGTCTGATACACCATTTGTTGTCTACCATTTACTTAGACTTAAAAATGTGTTAGTATGATGGGTGTGTAAGGGTACACCACTGTCCTTTTGTTTTGTGTTGCAGTGATTATTTGGGATATGTTGAGGCACATATTTCACAGGCTTCTTCCCCTTCTGTGAACTCTTGATAGCATTTGCTCACATCTTTGGAAATTAGATGTATTCTTACTTATTTGTAGGCGTTCATTATATATTCTGAATACTGATCTTTGTGCATGAGGTAACAAAATAACTTTTAAAAGTAAGTCCTGCTCTGCTGTGAGGACTTACTTCTGATGGAAGCAGGCGCAGTCAGGGCTGAGGAGTGACAGGAGAAGTCACTGCTGAGGAGGGACCTGTGTGGGGGCAAACCCAAAAAACACCACAGTCCTTAAGCACAGAATATGTGTTTGAATCCAGGGTATGAGGACAAGGTGTAAGACCGACAGGCAGATTGCTGGTAATTTACACTCTGTTTCCACAAGAAATCTAGCAGGGTCACTAGGTTTAATACTCCATAACATGGGGGACAATGAAATTCCATTAATTCTCAACTGGGTTATAAAACAAAATCTCAAAGTCACTAAGATTTGCCAAAAATCCAGATATTTGTTTAAATATAAGGAGAGTGTAATAAATTATTAAAGAAAACAATCTTTGCTTAGCACCGAGAGAAACTGGCTGACATGTTACAAAAAAGTGCTGATAGGATTATGATGAACGGATACAGGCCCTGAGATGGCGCATGTGCGGTTCCATCACGCCTGTGGCAGGCCTCTGGCGGAGCTAAGGCTTCAGCTCCTGGAGGTCTGGACACGAGCAGCAGGTGCAGGGTGGGTGGTGGCCAGAGGGGAGAGTGTAAACGAGGCCACGCTCACAGGGGCTTGGGGGGAGCAGCTTCAACCTTCGGAAAAGACACAGTATTGGTTTAGGAGGCTGAGGAGACCCTGGGCCAGTTCTCCTGGGCTGTCCCTCCCCAGTCACTCCCCCTCTCACAGCCGCCCTCACTGAGGGACATGTTTTCCCTGCTACACTCACGCCTGGCACCTGCAGCCTGTACCCACCTCCACCCCCCTTTGCAATCGGAAATAGGCCCAGGCCCTGCCGCAGCCCCTGTGGCTCAGGACTGAGGCTGCTGAGGGATGGTTGTGCCTCACTCAGGGCCTCCTGCCTCTCATGGGGCCTCTACAGCCCCGGGGCCTGTCGAGAGGGAGGCCTCGGGTGGGGCTGCAGGCAAACATCCTTCTCTCCCCTTCTCTCAGCCTCTCCTCACCCTGGGAGCAGCACCCACAACTCTGAATGTGACTGTCCCCATCCAGTCCTGGTCCAGCTCAGTTGTGACCATGGGACTCCAGCTGCAGCTCAGCCCCACCTGTCCTCAGAGTGGCTTCAACTCATCAGGGTCTGGAGTGTGCAGGAGGCTGGGTGTCAGCAACATTGCCCAGGGCCCAGCTGGGAATCCCAGAGTCTAGGAGGACTGGGCTTTTCCTCAACCTTGTCCTGGACACTCTCTGCCCTTAACTTTCCAGCTTAGCTGCTGTGCCCCAATCCACATTCCGTGGAGTGCAGCCCTGAACTCCAGCCTTTGGAAGTGGGAGTGTCAAGGCCACTGCAGCCCCTCCTCCTGGGATTAGACCCAGTTCCTCTGCTCTCTTCCTTGTAAATAAAACCTCCTTCCCTTTGAAACATCACCTGGAGCCATGTGCTGCTATGGCCCATGTTCCTGCTGTCTGCATGCCACCCAGCATGGGGCCCATAGGAACAGACAGGCTGCTCTGAAATCACCTGACTCTGCTCCTCCCCTTCAGTGTCCAGAGGCCCTAAGCCTTGGTGTGGGCCCTCCCTTCCTGCTGGCCTGTGACAGTGACAACTCCTCAGAACTTGGGGCTGGGCTGGCCCAGGTTACTGCAGTCAAGCGGCAGGAGGACTCATTCCCTGTTTCATTCCGGGATGAGACGGTCCCGTGGAAAGGGCGGGGGTGCAGGTGGAAGTTCTGGGAGTCCCTTTTCCGTCCTCCCACCTCACCACCTGTCCTTCTCCCCTCCCAGTTCTGCTCACAGTACCTGTCACTCTAGGCACTCAGGATGGCCAGTGGGATGGAGCAGCTGAGGATCACGGGGAGGCTCCAGGGGCTGGTTGTGGTGGCTGTGGACATAGATAGGGCTGTGTCTGGGGCCTCAGTGGGTGGTGCTGAAACGGAAACACGAGAGTGACACCCCTGGTCTGGGCCCCAGATCCAAGGAGACGCCTCCTCAGCTGCTGCTGCCCCAGGTCCTCCTGCAGCCCAGACGTCTGTACCCTCTGCTGTGTGGCAGCCGCTGGGACAGGTCCTGAGCTAGCAGGGTAGACAGGGGACGTGTCCTGTCCTCAGGGAGCTCCCACGCTGCTGAGGGAGGCAAGGGTGACCTCATGACCCAGCCCTCCTGCCCTGGCAGAGGACGGAGGTGATGCCTGGGCATGGGGTAGGGGAGGCATTTGGGGAGGGTTTGAAGGAGACAGACCGGGGGAGGGGAAAGGAGAAGTGATTCTAGCAGGAGGGCACAGTCAGGCCAAAGGTCTGGAAACATAAAGGTGCCCACAGTTTCAGGCTATTTAGAAAATCACAATAAATGGACAAAAAGTACATGCAGTGAGGAGGAGATGTCAGGCGGTGAGAAGAGAAAGGAGGACGGTGACCAGACTAATGTCATTATCCCCGCAAGAAGCACCCACCATGAGTGGATCATTTCTGCATGCTCACACACACACACACACACACTCATTCCTTCTCACATGCTGGGGTAATCAGATCTCAACTCCAGACAGCTTCCATATTTAGTTTTCTCACTTACCTGTTGGCTGCGGCATTTTCTTCCAATGTGTCCAGAAGTCTGTAAGCCACCTCCCGCAGTCTCCCACGGCAGTGTTACGAAGGAACGTGGTCACATCCTTGTCATTCTGCCACTTCGCTTTCATCTGTGTGGCTCCAGGATGAACCAGTATCCACGTTGTATTCTCTGCGACAAAGTACAGCAACACCTGTCCATGGGAGCCAAACTGCCAGGATCCACTGGTGCGTCCACTGGCCTCAAGCTGACAAGACAAACGGACCTGCAGGGGGAGAAAGTCTGTCCCCACGGGAAAAAGATCAGGTCTGGGCTTGACAAATCCTGTGTCCCCAGCCCATTCCCTTCCTATCTCCTGGCCGTGCTGTCTCTGCCACATTGTGGATTTGCTCCTGGACCTATTGGGTGAGACACACTTGCCTTCCCCGCCCCTTTTGTTTACATGAAAGCAACAAATGCCTGTACCCTACAACAGCATCTGCCCTCTGCTGCCCAGGGCCACTTCAAACTTACCCTCAGGTATGCAATTCTGCAGCTGACACTCAAGCAGTTCCTTTCTGAGTTCCTCCACCACGTCTCTCAGTGTTTCTCTCTGTTCTTCCCAGGTCTTTGTCCCATTTATTTCCTTCCCCAGGGGACCAAAGGGTTTGGCCTTATTGCCACAGTCATAGTGAAGAAAAGTCTTTTTATCCACCTGGCCTTGAACCTCACACCACCATGGTCCAGGTCTGAATTCAGGAGCCATGGTGAAGTTATAGGAAAGAGAGTGAGTTTCTGTGGAGGAAAAAGGCAGGTGAGGGCTGGGTGGGGACAAAGGGACCCTGAGACACCCCCTCATTGTAACAGTAAGTGACTCCCTCTGAAGGGTTGGACCTGCCAAGCCAGGATTCACCTTCCTGGGTTGTCGTGTCCACCAGATCAAGGCCAGTGCTCCTCCCGTGCTTGAGGAGGAGGAGGGGGAGGTCTCTGCCTGGCAGGAAAGCACATGTGCCCAGACATGTCCCACCTCCCCTCTGCCCACATAGGTCACCACATGACCCTGCCAGGGAGGTGCCCACCTGTGATGGGAGGAGAGGCCTGGGTGCCAGGGCACCTTCAGCAGCAGCCCGCATGGGTGTGGGAGGGACAGAGTGGAGGGGCTGCCTTGAGGATGCTGGGGCAGGTGGGGCAGGGTGAGGGTGGGATGCAGGTTACATAAGGAGAGGTCATTGTCATGGGTCACAGGTTTCAACGCATTGGCAAAGCCCCTGGCGTGATGCTCATCTGCCATGAGGATGTGTTTGTGGAACCCTGGAGAGAGTATGGTCCACACGGCATGAAATAGAAACTCCAGGACTTGTAAGGCAGGCGGTAGAGGAGGGCTCAAATGGCTGACAGCAGTGCACGTGCTGAGCGGATGGAGCGTGAAACCCAGAACAATGTCCAGCGCAGTGTGCTCCACGGGGAACCCTGGAGGGCTCTCATTCACCAGGCATGTGAAGAATGCACAGTGTGAAGGCAGCAGACTGTCAAGAAGCTCAGTGGTGCCTATTGTTGACGGCTGACTTTGACCGCAGGAGATGCTGTTTCTGGAATGGGTTCCTGTTGGGCTTACTCAGGGCGGGAATTGGAGGCATGGGTGGAGGGGAGCGGGGTGGATGAGGAGGCCAGATGAGGCCCCCGGGCATTGTCGAGGTTGTAGAGATAACTTTGAATTACGAGGCTGGGATGGAGCCAACAGAGACTGGCGACGGCTCCAGGAAGAACCGTCCCTTCACCAAGAATGTAACCCCCTGCCTATGCCGGGGAAGCCGCCCCTCTCAAAACCCCGAGAGACTTCAGCCCCGCCCCCTTGAGAACCCCCACCCAGAGCCCTGAAAACCCCCCAGCTTGTGAGCCGGGCTCTTTGTCTGTTTTCTGACAAAGGTGCTCCTCAGGCTTCACCATTAAAACCTGTCTTGCCTGCCAAGCCGCCTTTCCGTCTCTTTCTTTTTCCCCCTCTACCTGACACTCCAACTAGTAATCGGGATGAAAAATCCTGACATAGCTCCCCAGTGGGGCACTCAACTGTCTTGAGAAAGGAAGGTACGATGATTGCAATGGTTAGAAATCAAATGCCAACCAGAGACCTGAGCCACAGAGAGCTATGCCCATGGCTAACAGTACACGGGGAACAAGAGGCAAAATAGATGGGGAGCCAACCCGGATACTGCTGGATTTAAACAATATCAGAACCAACGGAGACAAAACATGAGGGTCAGCAGGCTGAAAATAGCCATTCTCTAAAAAACCGGGAGAGGACCCAAGATGGCAGACTAGAAACCACCTGCGTACTCCGCTCCTGTGAGCGGATGTTCACCTATGGTTGGACTGTCTTAGAGAGAGCCTCATGAATCCTTAGAGAAGCATCTGGAGACACGCAAAGTGAAGGAGAGGTAAGCAGGGTAGACCGCTAGGCAGGATCAGAGGTACCTACGGAAGGCACCCGCACTGCGGAAGGGACAGAGGAGAACCCCAGGGTTCCACACTCCCCTCACAGACACACAGACATTGCAACCCGATCTGCAAGGGGGACCCCCCCCACCACTACAGGCCTCGGGACTGATCAGGGAGCTGTTGGACACTCCCTGGTAAGCAGGTTGGACCACACTGGTAAGCAGGCACTGTGGGTCCCACTGGCTTCTGATCCTGGGTTGCTGTAACTCACTCCAATCTAGGCTCTCAGCCCCAGAGTGCCCTGTCCTGTCTACACAGGGGTGGGCTCCACTGCAGGCTGCATCCCCATTGCCCCTGCCCTGCTGGGCTGGGAGAGAACAGGGAGGCCAGGCCCTTTCTCACCTGTGACTGGTTGCCATACATCTCCCCCCACCACACTGGGGACCACTGCAGCCTAATGCCCCAGCCAGGGCAACTCCCCCATGTGCCATGCCCCTATGGAAAACAGTATGGAGATTCCTCGAAGAACTAAAAGTAGACTTGCCATTTGATACAGCAATCCCACTACCCAAACAGAAAAAAGTCATTTTATAAAAAAGATACCTGTACCCGAATGTTTATCGAACCACAATTCACAACTGCAAAGATATAAAATCAACCTAAGTGCCCATCAACTGACAAGTGGATAAAGAAAATGTGGTATATTGTCAATGGGAAAAAACCCCAAACTCTGCAAAATGAAGAGGTTTATTCTGAGCCTAATATGTGCAACCATGGCCCAGAGAGCCACGCCTAAGAAGCCTTGAGCAAGTGGTCTTGCTGTGGTTGGGTTACAGTTGGTTTTATACATTTCAGGGAGACAGGAATTACATGTAAAGTCATAAATCAATACATGGAAGGTGTACATTGATTTGGTCTGAAAAGGCAGGACATCTCAAACCTGTTATTAATTCATGTGAGAGGTGGGTTTAAAGATTCTTTGATTTGTAATTGGGTAAAGAAATGAAGTTTTGTCTAAAGGCTTGGAATATTTTAAGTTAAGATAAGGAAGTCTGGACAAGCCACTGGACATATACCGAGACTCAAGTGATCTTTTAAGTAAATTGAGGACCCACAGGTGTGGTTTAACCTTCGTCTTACATGGCCTTAGACTTGTTAATGATTTTGTATCTTATTGTTACAAAGAATAACTTTAAAAGGGACAGGGCATAACTAGGCCTGTCTGACCTCCCTTCTCCTCATGGCCAGCAATGCAGCTTTAAGGTTTTTTTTTTGCGGGGGGAGTGTCCCTTTGGCCAAGAGGGGGTCCATTCAGTTGGTTGGGAGGGCTTAAGATTTTATTTTAGTTCACAATATATATACCATGGAGTACTACTCAGCCATAAAAAGGAATTAATTAATGTCTTTTGCATCAACTTGGACGGAACTAGAAACTTATCCTAAGTGAAGTACCTCAGGAATGGAAAACCAAACACCACATGTTCTCACTAACAAGTGGGAGCTAAATGATAGATACACATGGTCATAAAGTGGTGCAATGGACATGAGAAACTAACAAGGGGGAAAGGGGAAGGAGGGTGAGGGATAAAAATTTACCTATCGGGTACAATGTACACTATTCTAGTGAAAGGAACACTATAAGCACTGACTTCAGCATTATACAATTCATCTATGTAACAAAAACACTTGTATCTCCGTAATATTTTGAAATTAAAGAAGGAAATGAAAATTTAAAAGGTAAAAAAACAAAACAAAACAAAACTAGGCTTCTTTGCCCACTTTCCAGAACTAAATTACTTCTCAGACAGACCCAGAAGCCATTACTAGATGGAGAGACCATTACTAGATGGTTTCAATGAGGAAGGACCCTTCTACCCCACAGCAAGTACAATGATTCCTTCTGGCCTTTCCCACAGAGAGGTATGTCCCCTAGCACTTGCTGTGAAGGGCTCTATAGTAAATATGTAACGGGTTGCAGGCAATATAGTCTCTCCTAACTACTCAACTCTGCTGTTGTAGCTCTAAAACAGCTAAGGACAATATATGCATGTGAGTATTGCTGGACCTGTCACTAGGGCCATGTGTCCAAGGACAGCCTAAGATCCTAGAGGCACCTGTGATTGGAAAAGGGACTTTGTGGAGTTCATGGCAATTCCTAATTGGAGAATCACAACATGGACTTCTCGTGTTCAGAAGCAAGGCTCTCCCACTTGCAGCAGCGAAATGCCACCATTTAAAGTGGCTCTGGTATGGTTGGGCCCTGGTAGAGATGGGGCCTCCAGCCATGAGATACCAGTGACCACGCAGCCTCAGAGCTGCCCATCATGGGATGGGCTCCTCACCCACTATGTCACTCGGGAGATAGGCCCAGCAGTGACACAACACAGGTGATCCTCCTGGGACTGGCAGGAGCAGGGGCCAGAGCGAACAAAGAAGCTTAATAAGCAGGTGTCCTGATGCCCAGGACACCACACTGTTGTCCCAGCATCTCCCCAGGGCTCACACCTGTGGCTGCAGCAAGTGTCCTTTGGCCTCATGGACCAGGAAGCCACAGCAAAGATGGGAGCAGTAGGCTCTAAACCACAGGACCCACACTCCCATCCACCCCACCCAGAAGCCTCAGGCAGGGAAGAACCCGTTTCTGACTCTTTGCCCTGCAGCTGAGACATGACACCCTAGGGATGGGGCACCCATCACTGGGATACTGTATATCCTAATCTGGGGTCAGCAAACTAGGACTGTGGCCACATCCAGTCTTGGTTTGTTTGCAGGTTGCCTTTGCCTGGTTTTGCTCTACAAAGAGAACATACTTGACACAGAGAAAGAACCAATGGCCTGCCAAGAGGAAAGCACCTACTAATTGTGAACTAAAATTAAATAAAAGGCTACCCCTCCACCGGCTGACTGAATGGATCCTCTCCTGGCCAAGAGGATATGCCAAAACTAAATTGTCTGCCACAAGGAGGAGGTCAGACATGCCTCACCATGCCCCCCTCCCTTCTTGGAGATATCCTTTGTAACTCATTAACAGTGCAAGACAAACCTGCAGGTCCCCAATTTACACAACAAATATTAAGTCCGGTGACTTGCCTCTTCCTTATCTAAAACATTCCAAGCCTTTAGACAAAGCTTCATTTTTTTAACCAATTGCAAGTCAAGGAGTCTTTAAACCCTTCTATAACCTGTAAGCTCCCCCTCTTCAAGATGGCCCGCCTTTTCGGGCCAAACCAATGTATGCCTTCCATGTATTGATTTATGACTTTACCTGTAACCCCTATCTCCCTAAAATGTATAAAACCAAACTGTAACCCAACCACAGCGAGTCCGCTTGCTCAAGGCTTCTTGGGTGTGGCTCCGAGTCATGGTCCTCAAATTTGGCTCAGGATAAACCCCTTTAAAATTATTTTACAGAGTTCGGCTTCTTTTCTGTCGACATACCTTCCCTTTATGGAAAACGTTTGCTGACTCCTGTGTAAGTAGCAGCTATTGCTGTCTCCCTAGTAGGCAGAATGGGTGGGTGTGGGACCCTAGGGCAGACGTGGGTGCCTCTACCTACCAGCATCCCCAGGGTCATACTGGGGGAAAGGTGCTTCCCATCCCTCCTACTTTAGGTCTGTGCGCCAGGTTGGCCATGTTTGCTGCATCCGTCCCCAGGCAAGGGGGACAAGGTGCCAGTTGGTGGAGGTGGTAGGGCCCCTTCATGGAAGGGGAGGTGAGGGAGGCCTGTGGGGGGACAGGCGGGCTGAGGCGGGGAGTAAAAGGATGTGACCTGTGCGTTGGCGCAATGAACGGGGAGGGAGGAGTGGGAAGTGGCTGGTGAGCCCCCGCCCTGCTGGTGATGTATCTTGAGGGCAAAGGGCAAAGGGGAAGTTCAAGGGCACAGAGTCCGAGAGTGCTGGAGGGTTAGCGTGAGGAAGGTTTGTGAGAGCACAGCCGGGCCTGTGGCTTTCCTGGGGTGTCTGTTGTCGCGTCCCTGCGAGATCCCCCAACCCCGGTCCTGCCCACACACCTCGGTTTCGGTTCCCAGGGCTCCCGAGGGCGGGGAGGGGAGACTTCACCCGCGATTTCTGCCGCGCAGTCCCTCCCTCTGCAGCCCTCTCGTCCCTCCCACCCTCCTGCCACTAACTTTTGTCCTCTTTTTCGCCCCTCTCCTTGCCTGGGGGCGAGAACCAGCTTGGGGACAAGACGGGGCTCACGGGGGCCCGCCGAGGGGAACGGAGGTGAGGCGCGGCGCGGCCAGAAGGATGAGTCCTCCCGCGCTCCCTCCCAATTCTTGTCGGTGTCCCCTGAAATTCCATTCCCCGGACTCACCGGCCCCCGCAGCCCGGAGACTGTACAGCAGCAGAAGCACATCCAGGACGTAGTGAATGAACTTGGTGTCCACGGCCGGCGCCACTGGGACTTGCACGTGGCGACCAAATCCCGAGGAAGCCGCAGTTCGCCGCGCGCGAGGAAAGCCTGAGCGACTCGCGGCGCCCGGTGCCGCTCGGGCCCCCGCGCTCCGGCCCGAGTGCGGGCTGTACCCGCAGCCAGGCCTGGCGGCCGCGCCCCCTCCCCCCGCCGCCGCAGCACCCGTCTTCTCCAGGGACGCCCTCCGCGGATCAGTGTTTTGCAGACATTCTCTCCCAGTTGAGGACTGCCACTGCATTTTCTCAAATGAGGTTCGTTTGGCTTTCTGCGAAGCCCCAGTTAAGAAGTACCGTCCGCGGCGGAGGCGGGGCCGATGGCGCGGGCGCGCGGGGCGGGGCGGGGCGGGGGTTTTCCCGGCCCTCGCTGCTAGGCCGCGTCCGCCCGGCAGGTTGCGGGAGCTGGAGCTGGGCCGAGCTTGGCCGGTGCGCCCGCAGAGGTTGCAGCCGCGCCCCCGCCTGACCTTACGTTCCTTTTTCCTCCTTGGCACATTTTACCTCCCGTTCCTTTGGCAATCTCAGTTTATTTTTAGGATATTGTAGGATCTGGGGTGTTTGATGACCAGTTCCTGCCACCCTGGCTTTTCAGATACATTTATATTTCTTATAAAAGGGATAAAGAAAGTTGGAATAAGTTGTGGAAATGCTGTTTTTCTTAGTAAAGTAGAGATGGGTATATGTATCAATGCTTATTTTTAAAACAAATATAAGCCCATATGTACTCTGCTGCATCCAGGTTATATCTCAAAATAATACATCTTGAATATCTTCCCAGACCAGCACATACAGACTTACTTCCCTTTCTTTTTTTTTTTTATATTTTGTTTTTTTTTTATTTTTTGGAAATACCATTTCGTAGGAAGTTATGTGTTCTGTCTGGAGGCACATAGTGTCCAATTTTCTCTTTTTGTGATATTGGCAGCCTTTGATGATCAATGCCTATATCTTACTTCCCTTTCTAACTTGTCATGACATTCCGTAGAATGATTGTATCCCAGTATAAGTAACCAGTTGTTTACTTATAAAGATAAAGATCGTCTCCAGTTCGTGACTTTTACAAAAACAAAATGCTGCAATAATCATGTTGTATAAACCTCTACACAATTTTGTAGAATAAAATCCCAGATACAGAATTGCTGTGCAAAGGATGGAACTTTTGAGTGTATCATTTCACCCAATTGCAACTTGACTAAACTCTTGTGTGTAATTGCTAAGAACCAGCTTTGGCAAAGGATGGTGAAAGTCTCTTGGTAGTAGGAGTGAACACTGGGACAACTTTCCTGAAGGACAACATGACAGGATTTATCAAGAGCCGAAAATGTCAAACTCTAAAATTAAGAATAGATATTCACATTCGTTTGAAATGATATAAAAACTCCCCAAAAGGATAACAAATAATCCAATAAGAGTGTCCCTCTTGGATATGTGGCCAGAGAGAGTGGATTATTTTGAGATATAACCTGGATGCAGCAGAGTACACATGGGCTTATATTTGTTTTAAAAATAAGCATTGATACATATACACATCTCTACTATACTAAGAAAAACAGCGTTTCCACAACTTATTCCAACTTTCTTTATCCCTTTTATAAGAAATATAAATGTATCTGAAAAGCCAGGGTGGCAGGAACTGGTCATCAAACACCCCAGATCCTACAATATCCTAAAAATAAACTGAGATTGCCAAAGGAACGGGAGGTAAAATGTGCCGAGAAGGAAGAAAGGAACGTAAGGTCAGGCGGGGGGGCACCGCCAGGCTGGCAGGCATGGGAGAAACCTCTCACAGAGTACCTTTGAGGTGGTTTTGATAATGAAACATGTGAATATGTTAAGGTGCAGAAGTAAAGATAAAAAACCCAAGTTATTTGATCCAATAACTACCCATCAATGATCAATTTTCAGAAAATAATCAGAAATATGTACAGATATTTAAATACATGGATTTTGTTCACAGCATTATTGTAAAATAAATTAAGTTACACCTATAATAAGGTCAATTATATAGCTATTAAAAGTAATGATTTTGATACATACTTATTGGCACAGGAATATATAATATAATGTTCAGTGGAAAAGTTATGGCACAAAGTAAACAGCATGGCAAGGTTTTTAAGTAAATAACTGTATAAAAAAATTTCTTTCAGGAAATACACAATAGTTATTGTTGAGTTGTTAGTTTACATGCAATTCTCTTTTGTTCTTCATATAATTTGTAATTTTTGAATGGTTTGTGATGAACGTGTATCAGTTTTATAATCAGAAACCACAGTAATTGGTTTAATAAACAATCCCTTCCAGTGTCTGCTTCTTTCCATGTCTTTCTGACCCCTCCACCCTGCTTCAGACATTCTGCCATCTTCTAATGCCATTCACTCTTGGCAGCCTCAAGCACTGAATGACTTCCTATCTAATGATTGATTTGGTCAAGGATTCTAGTTTTCAGGCACAGAAAGTGAATTGCAGACTTAAAGTGAGGGAACAAACCTTGTAAAGGGAAAATGGAAGTTCAAGGTGGGAAGGGCATGCATAAGAAGAGTCCTCACTGTTCTCCGGACGTTTGAGTTTTCTGGTCCAAATGAATTCCATTCCAGGGCTATGATCAAGGTGCAAACAAGAAGACTGGACCACTGTTGGTATTATGTTATAAGTTATGGACAAAGTGTTAATGGGCAAGTGTTCAAACAAGGGAAATGGGCAAGGCCACTCCAAGGTCCAAAAGGTCCTCAACCTCATCACTATTGACACTTGGGTGAGATAATTCTTTGTTGTGGCCAGTTGTCCTATGCTTGTAGGATGTTTGGGACAGCAAACCTGCCCCTCTAGATACCAGTAACACCCCCGTTTCAGTTGTAACAATCAAAATTGCCACCAGAAATTGCCAAATGTCCCCCTGGGGGACAAAAATCACCCTTAGTTGAGAACCACTGGTTTAGAGGAGAGATGCTGTAAATACCACCAACCAGCGTGATTGGTTTCAATCTTGATCAAGATTTTTGAGCCAGATTTGAGGGCCAATTTAGAGATCTACAACAGTAAAGAAGATTGCTCATCAGGCTCCAGGATGGACTTCCCAAGTGAGGTGTGCAGGGGCAATAATTTTTACCTGTTCCAGGTGATTCCATCTGTTCCAGACTGACAGGTATGGTGGACAAATATATCTGATATTATGTAATATCTACTGACAGGGTTTCAGAGAAGACTGTAAAATATAGATGGGGGTGAGCGGGCATTTGGGTAGTCAGTTACTCACTGGCCTTTCCAAAATGATACAGGTTAGTGATCTGGAGAGAGGGTGTGTCAGTCTGGGTTCAATGACACAGTAATTTGAGGAGACAAAGTTCAATGTAAAGAATTGTTAACTATAACAGGGAGTGTCCATTAAGAGGAAAAGAGAACTCTGAAGTGTTCTTGGGCAGCACATATGGGGGACAGCCATGACCTCCAGGGCTGAGACAGAGCACTCACAAAAGGAATATATTTGGAAGAGGCACACCCCACAGGGCTTGATCCAGTCCTCCTTGGAGAGGACATGACCTTTACCTTCTGGGCTGCAATGAAGCTCACAAGGTGCCACACCTGCTGAACTCACCGGGGAGCCACCGTTTTCAGTGCAGGAGGGACTTCCCACAGCAATTTTTCCCAGTAGGGAAAATCCTTGCTAAAAAACTAAAGGTGACAGGAGGAGTTGCCACTCTGGAGTTGTCTGTCAACAGCATATTCTCTTGCAGCGCCTCCTGCTGACAATGTGCCAGCTGTGCAGAGGAAGGATGTTCAAGGCGCCAGCTCCACTCTCCCAGAGCCAGGGCAGGTGGGATTGGGAGCCGAACAGCAATGCGTGGATGACTGGCAAAGACCTCTGTGGAGGGCTTCAAGGCGCTACCCTTTCCCTGTCCTCATAAGTGCTTCTCAGTTTAGGGAAAGAGATAGTGTTTACTCCTCGGCATTTACATGATATGAAACCAAGTGTATGTTGGATGACAGAGCCAAGACCCTGAAGTTTTATGATGGGGTGAATCAGTTATGCTGAGAAAATCTGATAATCCTTTGTTGTGGCGCACGTACATGCACTTGGCACAGTCGTGGACACTTGACATGTTTTAGGTTTAGTTAACTCAATCTGCAGAACAACCGTGGGCTAAAGGTACTCTTAGTAGTTGTGTTTTATGAATGAGCCAACAGGGACCGGAAGAGGTTACATGACCTGCCTAGAGTCACACAGCAGAAATGGTGGGATCTGGGATATGAACCTTGGCAGTCTGACTTCAAAGTCTTAGCTTTTAAACGTGAGGGTACGTTAAAAATGCAAGCTTTTGTTTTTCTTTCTCTCTCTCTCTCTCTTTCTTTTACAGGTAGAAGATGACAAAGCACATCTCAGCTACAGAAGAGCAAAAGGACATTTAGGGATTTCAATCAGCATCAAACTGAATTTTAGTCTAATGTGTGGTGTCACTGTCCCAAAATCCTAAGGTTGGAGGTCAAATTATTGCATTTGATTTGAGTGTCACATTTATGGAGTTTTAAAAGGACAGCATATTGTAGAAGGGACTTGAATCATATCACGAGAAAGCCATTAAATAACTGAACATCATATATTGTATACAAATATGTACAATTTTTGTTAATTAAAAAATAAAGAGGCCAAGCACAGTAGTTCAGACCTGTAATCCCAGCATTTTGGAAAGCTGAGGCGGAGGATCACTTGAGGCCAGGAATTTGAGACCAGCGTGAGCAACACAGCAAGACCCTGTCCCTACAAAAAATAGAAAAATTAGCTGGGCGTGGTGCCTCATGCCTGTAGTCCCAGCTACTCAGGAGTCCGAGGCAGGAGGATCGCTTAAGCCCTGGAGTTCAAGGTTGCACTGAGCTATGATGGTGCCACTGTAGTCTAGCCTGGGTGACAGAGTGAGACCCTGTCTCAAAAAATAACTAAAAATAAATAAAATAAAAATTTGGAATATCCCAGCATTTTCAGCTAGGATAACTCCCATGATAGCTTTATTTTACATATTTTAAAGGTTGTCCTGTGGTAGAAAATATAGACTTGATCTGGAATACCCCAAGAATAAGACATAGGATAACACTTCAATGTTAGAGAGGTACATATGGCTACATATCAAGCTAAAGTTTCTCATTAAATAGTTTGAGCTGCCCAAAGAGGAAATGGTCTGGGTTGTGTGAAGTATTGAGTTTGTATTACTATAAAAGAGAGAGAAGCTGTTATGAAGAGTTTTTATTGATGGTTTTACCCAATTCGAGTTAATTAATGCATGTGGCTAGAAATTGCGTTGGGTAGTGTGGAAGACAAGCTTTGGAGTTTCTTCCCTGTTCTCTACAACACCCTTCTCTCAGGAATGGCAGGGTGGGGACGCCCTGTCGGTACCCCGTGATCCTGCAGCCCTGATCTCAGCCACTGGGACTGCAGTGGAGACAGGACTCATTGGGGTATCTCCCCAGAGCTTCAGTATGGGGACCCAGGTGGCAATCCCACTCTGTGAGTGGCAGTAACTGCCATCACAGAAACCCAGCCTCTGTGGTGAGGTCCTGTGCATGGGGGGTAGTGAATGCCAGTCTCTGCGGCACACCCAAAGCCAAGTGCAGAGAGAGGAGAGATGGGAGGCGGGGAGAGGCTGGTGTAGACACGGGCCGTCTTGAGCCCCACTGGACTTCAAAACAATGACTAGTGAGACTGGGCACCCAAAGGGGTCAACATTGCCCACAGGTCATTCTTAGGCACCGTCTGGCAGAATACTATGATCAGGCCTAATGTACCAAGTGGCGGCCAAAGTTCCTCTGTTACTTGGTATGGACCTGCTTTGGGAGCAGACAAAATCACCTGGATTTCTCCAAGTACAAAAGGACTCTGCCAGCAACAAGATGCAAGCAGGTTGGAAGGACGGAAGAAGACCAAAGCTGGTTACCGAGGGCTCCCTTCTGACGTAGAGGGTTGAAGAGTAAAGGAATGGGGAGACACTCCTCCCAGAGCACAGAAGGGAAGCGGACCTCAAAACCATGTCACACGGTAAGCTACGAGAATTGCACAAAGTGTGCTGTCCCTAAGGACAAACATCTCAAGGTAAAAGGGAAAGCAGCTCTCCGTTTTGTCATTTCTCCTTGATGATTTTAAAGACCCCAAACCCAGACTCTCACAGCACTGACCACAGGTGGGATATAAGGAGGACAGAGGGTAAGGAGCATGAACCATGATGAACCCACCACACCTCTGTACCCCTTCCCCAGACTTCCCAGCCAGGCAGTTGTTGGTAGGTTGATATTTGATCCGGGATAAAATTTGAGAGGGTTGGTTCTCAATAAAAAATGACCAGGGAGGCCACAGTTTAATGTTTGCCTCTATGGGCTGCTTAGCTCTACAGAAATACACCCAGGGCCTTCAGTCTAGTCTGTCTCACTGGGAATGGGAACAGGAACAGGGAGAAGAATGGTCAGATGACACTGTCTTCCCATCATTTGGCACCCGAGGGAGGGGGCGGGGGAGACTGCAAGGGGACTGCAGGTACTGCCTCTTTTCCTTGTTGATCCTATTGGCCAAATCAGGTACACCCAAGTATCACCGTTGCTGCTTTTCTTCTAATCCTTGCAGGAGAGTCAGATGTCCATCTCAAACTGAGCATCATCCCCAGGTGCGTGCTTCCTGTCATGATTGTTCAAGTCGTTCAAATTGTTTACTTCTATTTTGGAGTCTTCAGTTAAGGTGCCAGGGCCAGTGACTCCTGGGGTATCGGGCAGATGGCAGGGCGGGGTCTGAGCCTTGGGAGAATTGCGACGATCCAACAGAAACTCTGGATCATGAATGATTCCAGTCCCTCCCGGTGTGGCGGAGAAAAGCGCCCCCCCCCCGCCGCGCGCAGTGCGACGGGCGGGAGGTAGGTGCGGGCGTCGCTGATGCGCACGGCGCGAGTGGGGGTGGCGCGGCTCCGGCTGGGCTGGCGGCCGCTGCCGGCGGAGGAGGACGTGGCTCTGACGCGGCCTGCCGGCTTTGTCGCCAGGGCAGGCGGGGGCTGCTCCGGCCCCTCTCGCGGGCCCCTCCGCGCCGCTCGCTCCCGCGTCCCGCTCTGCCCCCGTCGCCCCTGCCGCCTCCGCCAGCAGCCTTGGAAGCAGCAGCAGTGAGGACGGCGACCGCAGGGACCGGAAGCGGGCGACTGCCTTATTGTTGAGTTTCAAGAGTTGTTTATAAATTTTGCGTACACGTCCTTTGTCCGACGTACGTTTTGCAAATATTTGCTCCTCACCTGTGGCTTGTTGTTTCATCCTCTTAGTTTCAGAGGATTAAAACTTTTGCAGAGTAGAAGTTTTTAATTTTAATGCACTCTAACAGCATTTTTTTCATGGATTCATTTTTTCTTGCGTCTAAAATCTCCTCGCCAAACCTGAGGTCTCGTAGATTTTCTCCATATTATCTTCTAGCGGACTGACAGCTTTGCATTTGCCATTCAGGCGTAGGATCCATTTCCCATGCGCATTTGTGAAAGGTCAATGTCTATCCAACATTTATGCTTATTTTTTCACTACATATTATATTAAGAGAATTTCTCTTATAGTTAAGAATATTTCCAAGACATGATCTGTATTTTCTGCATAATACTTGAATTTCTGGATATACCATAATAATGAATTAAACAATATATGTATTGTTGAGCTACTGGAGTAGCCTGGCTCCTGCTGCGATGCCATGTCAGCTCAGCCTCTTTGCCTGTTTCCACTGTCCTTAGTTTGCTACAGGTTCTTTGCAGTTTAAAAGTCTCCTGCCTTCAAACCTTCTCAGACTGTATCTCCAAGGGATCTTGACCTAAGAGTGTTGGTACCATAAGAAGCCAATGTTAAAATTGGAATTAGGACTTGGATTACCTTCTAAATCTATCTGAAATCCATCAGGCCAACCTGCAGCAGGGTCATTGTTCCAACTTGCACTCCTGCTGAGCTGGGCCAGGACAGCCTTGGAAGGGATGCCATGAGCTGTGGGCTTAGCCCCAGCATTTGAGAGACTCTGTGATTAGTAATTAGGAGACCCTGGAATGCACTGCCTGCTGTGGGGTGCTACCAAGGCACTGGAGCAGCACAGTGAAGCTAAGCATGACTAAAGGTGGTGTCTAAGGTGTCTCCAGGTATTCTCGGGGACATCTTTCTTTCCCCACCCCACTCCCTCCCGCCCATTGCTGAGACGGTTTCCCCCTGCTTTCCTGCCCCTCCCCTTCCCCAGGGGGTAAGAGCCAGCAGGGCAAGCTGAGGCAGCAGGAAGGAGGCCCCCAGCTCAGCTTCCTTCCCCTGAGTCCTTCCCTCAGCTTCTCCCCAAAAGGGCCCCATGTCAGCTTCTGTCTCCTAAGTGCTGCCCATCTCATCTGAAGCTGAAATAACAATAAATTAGCATTCTGGGTCATGGAAAACTGTTCAGGACTGAATTATGTTCCACAAAGATCACATATTGAAGCCCTAAGCCTCAGTGTGACTGTCTCTGCAGATGGGGCCTTGAGAAAGGGAATTAAGGTAAAATGAGGTCAGGAGGGTGGGTCCCTAATTCAGTAGGACTGGTGTCCTTGTAGAAGAGGAAGGCGCACTGGAGCTCCCTTTCTCCTCTGTGCACAGAGAAAGACCACATGAAGACACAGAGAGAAGGTGGTGTTTCCAAGCCAGCCCGGACAGAGGGGCCTCGCTGGAATCCAACCACAATGGCACCTTCATCTTGGACTTCTGGTTTCCAGAATTTTGAGACAATACATTTCTGTGTCTAAGCTACCTACTCTGTGATATTCTGTTATGCTAGCCTGAGTCCAGTAATACAAAGAGTAAAATCATCACTTTTTGAATCTGCAAAAGACCCTGATTCTTGTGAAGTGGTCCTCATTTGTGGCCTTTATTTCTACCCATTCAAAGAGGCCTGCAGTGACAGAAGACTTGCCATGGACAGCAGTGCATGGTCCCTCTCCTGCCACAGTGGTCTTGGCCTAGGACGTCAGGGAGGGCAGGACCAATAACTGGATCAGGAAACCCGTGGAGAGTCCGTGGCATGTGTGAGGCCAGGGTCGCCTGCACGACATCCTCACCATCTCTTTTCATTCTGTGAGGTAGTGTTCCCTTACTACAGAGGTAGAAAATGGTGCATGGAAAGGTTCAGCAACTAGCAAAAGCCAGTCAATCAGAAGGGCACCCACATACCTGGCTACTGTTCTGAAAATATGATCTATAGCCCATATGCATTAACATCACCTCCACAGCTAATTCCACTGTGTTCTGGGTCTGGCCTGAGCCTGGTGGCCAGGAACCTGCCTCAGGGCTGAGGCTAGAGTGTCTTGTGTCCACAGAGGCCCACCCTGCTCTCACTGGCTGTACTGTCAGGGACACTAATGCCAGCCTTTTGCCTCCCTCCTGGTCTCACAGTGACTTGTCCGCTTCCCAGGCTCGTGGGTGGGGGGCTGCCAGGCCCTTCACAGTGGCCTCCTCCCAGGGACCCACCAGGCTCCTGCACCCAGCCCCCATGCATGGGCATGTCTGATCCAGCACTGATCAGAGGACCCACCCAGCTCAGCCCTACTCATGTCTGAATCCCACCCCCTGTGTCCTGGTGTCCTCCCTACCACCCTCCACAGGGTCCTCCTGGATAGAGACTCTAGTGCATCAGGTCACAACCGTCTACGCTCCTGTGTACCTGCTGATTCCCAGAGTTTGCTACCACCCCATGTCCCTGTCCTCAAGCAGAGACAGGCCCTGTGCTTGGTCCAGGTCTGCTCCACTTTCCCACAGGCTCAGCACTGTGGGGTTTGTCATCACCAGGTGCTGGTCCCCCACATGGAGTCTGTGGAGTAGGAGGCCTTAGTCTAGATTCCTCACTGGATGGGGAAAGGGCTCCGTGGATGGGGGCAGAGAGGGCCTGAGGGCTCTGCCCGTCCTCACCCCAGGCTATGACCTCCACAGCTCCAGGGGCCACTGGGCCCTCCCCTTCCTCTGGCATCTGCCCACAGTCCCAGATGTGTCCACAGTGACTGAGACAAGGGTGTGATGAGGATTCCCCAAGCTGCAGCCACAGAGTTGGGAGTGTCTGCCCACAGATGGTTGTGCTGTAAAGTGAGCCCCACATGTAAGAATATCCTCCATCAGTCCTGCTCTCCATGGTAATTCAATCTGTCACACAGTTGAGTATCATCTTGGTATTAGAGCATATACTTATAAAGGATGAAGGGACACATTGTATTTTGAAAATTTCTTGAATTGGTAAGCTACAAATATACAATGTACTGTCACAGTGAAACACTCTTACTGTGGGCTCAGGACACATGGAGGGGGTGATCAATTTAGCCTGGGGAGGTGTGATGTGAAGTGTCAACTTGGAAGGTGCTTTGGATGAGACGAACATTTAAATTGATGAACTTTGAGTAAAGCAAATTGCTTCCCATGATTTGGTGGGCCTTATCTAATCAGTTGACTTCCTGGAATGGACTAACAGAGGGGTCTCTCTGAACAAGTAGGA
The DNA here is from genome assembly GCA_023783475.1 of Daubentonia madagascariensis. Classification (NCBI taxonomy): domain Eukaryota; kingdom Metazoa; phylum Chordata; class Mammalia; order Primates; family Daubentoniidae; genus Daubentonia; species Daubentonia madagascariensis. The sequence goes on along the minus strand of JAKFHU010001815.1, from coordinate 17,333,576 downwards.
ATTCTCCAGAGGACTGCCTCACATTGATCTGCACCATCCACTCTCCTGGGTCTCCAGCCCGCCAGCCCACGCTGCAGAGTTTGGACTTGAAGCCTCATAATTGTGTGAGCCAGTTCCTTACCCTAAATCTCCTCTCTCTTTCCCTCTCTGTCTCTCTGTCTCATCTCTCTCTCTGTGTACACACACACACACACAGATCCTATTGCTTCTGTTTCTCTGGAGAACCTGACCAATGCAGGAAGGGAAGGACTTAATGGGAGGTGATATTCGTGTCCACATTTAAGCTTGATTAGCTCTCAGCTAGTGGAAAAAGGGATACCTTCTAGAGGAATGTGCCAGAACAGAATGGCTCGATACACAAAGGTAGGACCAGGGGGCAGGCCAGGACAGTGACCTTGGGGGACTGGAGAGGAAGAGACATCAGGAGGTGAGATGGGACAGGGAAGAGGTACGGGAAATCCCCATGGCAGGCATGAGTTCCAGGCAGAAAATCCACGGGAACACCCCCCCCCCCCAGAAACACACACAGTAACACACACACACACTGGCAGGGAAGATAGTTGACCTACTGTCAGAAGAGCTGCTGAGCCCTTTGCTGTGACTCTGTCCCCTGGCACATCCTGCATCCAGGTGAGGGTCAGGATCGGTGATGTGAATGTCCCCACTGAGGGGCCTGGGGGTGACAGTGCAGGTGAGAAGGAGGAGGGAGAAGCTGCCTGAGAACACAGAACAGAGAGCGAGAAGGAAACACGGGGGAGGACCTGGCTTTGTAGGAGCAGCAGGATCAGGACTGTATTTATTGAGGTATTGGCCTCTACATCAATTTCTGAAAATTAAGTTTTCCTTAAATTCCCTTGCTTCACTAGCGTAAGAAATTTTACAACAAGCAGAAACTTACAGTGTAGGTGCAAGGGCAGTACAGACAACTTCCCTTCCTGAATCCCTTGAAAGTAAGCTGTCTCCCTGACCCCTCCCCATCTTGAGTGAGGCCCCCTGAGGCCCTGTGCTTTACTGTGTCTCCTTTCACACCAGGACACTCTCCTGTACAATCACCAAAATAGATTTCCCACCCAGACAATTCTACCATCTCATGCTCAGACCCTGCTCAAGTTTCACCAATTGTTCTAATAATGTCTTTCACAGCCAAACATCTGATGGATTTAGGTATCTCCTATTTTGCTGGAGGTATAGGTTGCAGTGGTTTTTTTGCCACATCTGTTGATCTGTTTATTTTTGAAAGTATGTGGAAAAATTTGGCTTTGTTTGTTTATTCCTATTGTGTATCAATCAGAAGTCCTCATTAAAATATTTGGAAGATATAACATTTTTCAACCAGAACTTTGGGTGTTTCATTTTTGGTAGTTCAGACATTCTAGGCAGACGTGGAGAGAAACAGAAATCTTTCTCCAACACTGAAAAATATATGGTACTTTAGCTGCATTTTTTATTGCTAGTTTTTTCCTATGACGTACAACACCACAGTAAACAACCAGTTATCTCTATTGTTTTTGGAGCATGTTTGAAAGACTGGAACTAACTCTGGCATTGTTGTGTAGTGAGAGGAGCATATTGTTCACTGAATTGGCTATTACCAGATTATATGTCAGAGGATAGATTCAATATATACTCCCACCAACAATAAAGAGATCTCTGATATTCCATGTATTGTCTACCATTTGGTTAGAGAGATTTAAAAATGTGTTAGTATGATAAAAGGTGTGGAAATGTAGACCACTGTCCTTTGTGTTATGTCCATTATTTGGGATATGTTGAGGCACGTATTTCACAGGCTTCTTCACCCTCTGTGAACTCTTGATAGACAGCATTTGCTTATATCTTAGGAGAATTAGATGTATTCCAATTTCTTTGAAGGAGTTCTTTATATATTCTGAATACTGATCTTTTGTCCATGGGGAACAAAATAACTTTTAAAGGTAAGTTCTCCTCTGCTGTGAGGACTTACTTCTAATGGAAGCAGGTGCAGTCCAGGCTGAGGAGGGACAAGAGAAGTCACTGCTGAGGAGGGAACTGTGTGGGGGCAAACCCAGAAACATCACAGCCCGTAAGCACAGAATATACATTTGCATGCAGGGTATGAGGACAAGGTGTGAGACCCACAGGTAGACTACTGGTAATCCACATTCTGTTTCTACAAGAAATCTAGCAGGGTCACTAGGTTTATTACTCCATAACATGGAGGACAGTGAAATTCCATTAATTCTTTATGGGGTTATAAAACAAAATCCCACAGTCACTAAGATTTGCCAAAAATCCAGATCTTTATTTAAATATCAGTACAGTGTAATAAATTGCTAAAGGAAAAATCTTGAATATAATTTTTATTATTAAAATTATTTTTTATAATTTTTATTTATTTATTTATTTCAGAATATTATGGGGGTACAAACGCTTTGGTCACATAAATTGCTTTTGCACCCCCTGAGTTAAAGCTACAAGCATTCCCATCCCCCAGACATCGTGAACTGCACCCATTAGGTGTGAATTTGCCCATCCCCTCCTCCCCCCCACACCTGCCCCATCCATGATAAATGTAACTTCCATATGTGCACATAAGTGTTGATCGATTAGTACCAATTTAGTGGTGAGTCCACGTGGTGTATATTTTTCCATTCTTGTGATACTTCATTAGAAGAATGAGCTCCAGCTCCATCCAGGATTATATCAGAGGTATTAGTTCACCATTTTTTTTTATGGCTGAGTAGTACTCCATGTTGTACATATACCACATTTTATTAATCCACTCGTGTATTGATGGGCACTTGGGTTGTTTCCATATCTTTGCAATTGTGAATTGTGCTGCTATAAACATTTGAGTGCAGATGTATTTTTTATAGAATGTCTTTTTTACTTTTGGGTAAATACTCAGTAGTGGGATTGCTGGATCAAATGGTGGTTCTACTTTTAGTTCTTTGAGGTATCTCCATAATTTTGATAGAGGTTGTACTAGTTTGCAGGCCCACCAGCACTGTATGAATGTTCCTGTCTGTCCACATCCACGCCAATATTTGTTGTTTGAGACTTTTTGATAAAAGCCATTCTCACTGGAGTTAAGTGATATCTCATTGTGGTTTTGATTTGCATTTCCCTCATGATTAGAGATGTTGAGCAGTTTTTCATGTTTGTTGGCCATTAGTCTATCTTCTTTTGAAAAGTTTCTGTTCATGTTCTTTGCCCACTTTTTAATGGGGTTGTTTGATTTTTTCTTGTTGATTTGCTTGAGTTCTTTACAGATTCTAGTTATTAGCCCTTTATCAAATGTATAGCATGCAAATATTTTCTCCCATTCTGTAGGTTGTCTGTTTGCACTAATGATTGTTTCCTTGGCTTTGCACAAGCTTTTTAATTTGATCAGATCCCATTTTAAAATTTTTGTTGTTGCTGTGAGTGCTTTTGGGGTCTTCTTCATAAATTCTTTGCCTAGGCCAATGTCTATAAGAATTTTTCCAACATTTTCTTATAGAATTCTTATGGTTTAAGTCTGTTACCCATCGTGAGTTGATTTTTGTGACAGGTGAGAGGTGCAGATCCTGTTTCAGTCTCCTACATGTGGCTATCCAATTTTCCTAGCACCTTTTATCGAATAGGGATTCTTTTCCCCAGTGTATGTTTTGTCTGCTTTGTCAAAGGTGGCAATATGAGGATGGTTATCAAGCATCAAAATTGAAGCAGCAATAAAAAATTTTCAAAAAAAAAAAAAAGTCCTGGACCAGATGGTTTCACACCCGAATTTTAACCAGACCTACAAAGAAGAACTCGTACCTATCCTGCAGAAATTATTCCATAATATCCAGAAGGAAGAAATCCTCCTTAACACGTTTTATGAAGCCAATATCACCGTGATGCCAAAGCCAGGAAAGGATTCAACAACAACCAACAAAACTACAGACCAATATCCCTCATGAATGTAGATGCAAAACGTCTCAATAAAATCCTAGCAAACGAATTCAGCTACTCATCAAAAAAATAGTCCATCGTGACCAACTGGGGCTTCATCCCAGAGATGCAGGGATGGTTCAACATACGCAAATTTATAAATGCAATTCACCACATAAACAGAAGTAAAAACAAAGGCCATATGATCCATTCAATAGATGCCGAAAAAGCATTTGACAAAATTCAGCACTTTTTATGATAAGAACACTTAACAAAATAGGCACAGATGGGATTTGCCTCAAAATGATAAAAGCCATATATGACAAACCCACGGCCAACATCATAGTGAATGGGGAAATATTGAAAGCATTTCCATTTAGAACTGGAACGAGACAAGGTTGCCCTCTATCACCACTTCTACTGGAAGTCCCACCCAGAGCAATCAGACAAGAGAAGGAAATCAAGGGTATCCAAATGGGGGCAGAGGAGGTCAAATTATCACTCTTTGCTGATGATATGATCGTATATCTAGAAAACCTGAAAGAATCTGCCCAGAGACTGTGGAACTAATAAATACATTCAGCAAAGTCTCAGGTTACAAAATCAATGTACACAAATCAGTAGCATTCATATACACCAACAACAGTCAAGCTGAGAACCAAATCAAAGGCTCGATACCTTTCACAATAGCAACAAAGAAAATAAAATACCCAGGAATACATTTAACTATGGAGGTGAAAGACCTCTGCAGAGAGAACTATGAAACACTGAGGATGGAAATAGCAGAGGACGTAAACAGATAGAAAACCATACCATGCTCATGGATTGGCAGAATCAACATTGTTAAAAATGTCTAGACTACCCAAAGTGATCTATATATTCAACGCAATCCCGATTAAAATACCAACATCAGTTTTTGCACATCTAGAAAAAATAATTCTACACTTCGTATGGAACCAGAAAAGACCCCGTATAGCCAAAGCAACCTCAAGCAAAAAGAACAAATTGGGAGGCATCAATTTACCAGACTTCAAGCTATACTACAAGGCTATAGTAACCAAAACAGCATGGTACTGGCACAAGAACAGAGACATAGACCAATGGAAGAGCACAGAGAACCCAGATATAAAAAATTGTTTTTCAGGAAATGGGAGAGTAGGTTGAGACTCTGAAATCTACTTTGGCAATATCATTTGGAAGAAGGTGGTCGTGGTTCAGATAACTACAGGCATCCCTGGGTTACAGAGGAGATACCTTCCTTCCTAAGAACGTCTTTAGGTCAAATAATAACCTCTCTATTTCAATAATTAATTCATTATGCTGCTTAGTAATACTTGATGCTTTCATCGAGGCACTGCCTGTCACACGTTCCATTATTTTCACTTCATCTTTTATCATTGTTCCGACAGTCGAGTGACCTAAGTCTAACGCTTTCCTAGTGAGTGATGGCTTAATTATTTCTACTTTCGTTTCCACTGTAATCACCCTTGTCTTCACTGCAGGGTCACCTGGACTTGCAGGGGATGTTTGCTTTGGAGGCCTGGTCATAAGGATAAACACAGAATCACACAATGGAATAAAAAGGTTAAGACGAAAGTGATGCTGTGCGCAAATAAATGATGAGACCAGCCTGGAGCATAAAGATGCTGCCTCAACTCCCCGCCACGCCATGTGGGTTTGTTTACATATGCGGAAGAAACGAGTTCCCAAGTTATTAACTTCATTACTCAGTTATAAATTGTCCTTATGGGCAGCCTTGGGAGCCCGTTGATACGTACAGAACACTGTAAGTCAGGTTGTCCATAGCCTGTGGACGACCTGTGTCTACTTTCCACCATCAAAGCAGAAGATGAAAAGTGCTCTCGTTGTTGAGATTTCATTTTCCACCAATCAGAACTTTCAGTGCAGAAATTCCACTGCTTAGCACCAAAAGAAACTGGCTGATATGTTACGAAAACATGCTGACAGCATTATGACCGAAGGGATACAGGCCCGGAGATGGCGCATGTGTGGTTCCATCATGCCTGCTGGCACAGCTAAGGCTTGAGCTCCTGGAGGTCTGGACACGAGCAGCAGGTGCAGGGCAGGTGGTGGCCAGAGGGGAGAGTGCAAACGAGGCCACGCTCACAGGGGCTTGGGGGGAGCAGCTTCAACCTTCAGAAAAGACACAGTATTGGTTTAGGAGGCTGAGGAGACCCTGGGCCAGTTCTCCTGGGCTGTCCCTCCCCAGTCACTCCCCTCTCACAGCCGCCCTCACTGAGGGACATGTTTTCCCCGCTATACTCACACCTGGCACCTGCAGCCTGTACCCACCTCCACCCACCTTTGCAATCGGAAATAGGCCCAGGCCCTGCTGCAGCTCCTGTGGCTCGGGACTGAGGCTGCTGAGGGATCATCTGCCCCTCACTCAGGGCCTCCTCCTTCTCATGGGGGATCTACAGCCCCGGGGGCCTGTCCAGAGGGAGGGCCTGGTGCCATGATGCCATGACGTCAGGTGGGGCTGCAGGCAAACACCCTCCTCTCCCCTTCTCTCAGCCTCTCCTCACCCTGGGAGAGGTACCCACAACTCTGAATGTGACTGTCCCCATCCAGTCCTGGTCCAGCTCAGCGGTGACCGTGGGACTCTAGCGGCAGCTCAGCCCCACCTGTCCTCAGAGTGGCTTCTGCTCATCCACTCACTCAGTGTCTGGAGTGTGCAGGAGGCTGGGTGTCAGCAACATTGCCCAGGGCCCAGCTGGAATCCCAGGGTCTGGGGGGACTGGCCTTTTTCTCAACCTCGACCTGGACATTCTCTACCCTTAACCTTCCAGCTTAGCTGCTTTGCCTCAAGCCACTGTCTGTGGAGTGTCACCCTGAACTCCAGCCTTTGGAATTGGGAGTGTCAAGGCCACTGCAGCCCCTCCTCCTGCGATTACACCCGGTTCCTCTGCTCTCTTCCATGTAAATAAAACCTCTTTGCCTTTGAAACATCACCTGGAACCACTACTGTGCTGCCCATGCCCATGTTCCTGCTGTCTGCATGCCACCCAGCATGGGGCCCATAGGAACAGACAGGCTGCTCTGAAATCACCTGACTCTGCTCCTCCCCTTCAGTGTCCAGAGGCCCTAAGCCTTGGTCTGTGCCCTCCCCTCCCGCTGGCCTGTGACAGTGACAAGTCATCAGAACTTGGGTCTGAGCTGAGTACCAGGGTACTGCTGTCAAGCGACAGGAGGTCTTGCTCCCCTGTCTCATTCCGGGATGAGAAGGTCCCGAGGAAAGGGCAGCGGGGGAGCTCTGGAAGTCCCTTCCCCATCCTTCCACCTCACCACATGCCGTGTTCCCCTCCCAATTCTGCCCACAGTACCTGTCACTCTAGGCACTCAGGATGGCCAGAGGGATGGAGCAGGTGAGGAGCATGAGGAGGATCCTGGGTTGGGGCATGTTGGCCCCGTTTGTGGTTTGGGCCGAGTCTTGGTCCTCAGTAGGTGGCGCTGAAATGGAAACAGGACAGTGACACCCCTGGTCTGGGCCCAATTCTGAGGAGACGCCTCCTCAGCTGCTGCTGCCCCAGGTCCTCCTGCAGCCCAGACGTCTGTATGCTCTGCTGTGTGGCAGCCGCTGGGACAGGTCCTGAGCTAGCAGGGGAGACAGGGGACGTGTCCTGTCCTCAGGGAGCTCCCACGCTGCTGAGGGAGGCAAGGGTGACCTCATGACCCAGCCCTCCTGCCCTGGCAGAAGACGAGGTGATGCCTGAGCATGGGGTAGGGGAGGGTCTCGGGAGCTGGCATTTGGGGGGGTTTTGAAGGAAACAGACCGGGGGAGAGGAAAGGAGAAGTGATTCTAGCAGGAGGGCACAGTCAGGCCAAAGGTCTGGAAACATAAAGGTGCCCACAGTTTCAGGCTATTTAGAAAATCACAATAAATGGACAAAAAGTATGTGCAGTGAGGAGGAGATGTCAGGCAGTGAGAGGAGAAAGGAGGACGGTGACCAGACTAATGTCATTATCCCCCCAAGAAGAACCCGCCATGAGTGGATCACTTCTGCACGCTCACACACACACACACACACTCTCTCACACGCTTGGGTAGTCAGATCTTATCTCCAAGAAAGCTCCCATGTTTAGTTTTTCACTTACCTGGTAGGTGTTGCACTTTCTTCAAAATATGCAAAACGCTTGTAAGCAATTTCCTGCAGTCTCCCATGGCGGTGTTACGAAGGAATTTGGTCACATCCTTGTCATTCTGCCACTTCGCTTTCATCTGTGTGGCTCCAGGATGAACCAGTATCCACGTTGTATTCTCTGCGACAAAGTACAGCAACACCTGTCCATGGGAGCCAAACTGCCAGGATCCACTGGTGGGTCCACTGGCCTCAAGCTGACAAGACAAACGGACCTGCAGGGGGAGAAAGTCTGTCCCCACGGGAAAGAGATCAGGTCTGCACTTGACAAATCCTGTGTCCCCACCCTGTTCCCTTCCTATCTCCTGGCTGTGCTGTCTCTGCCACATCGTGGATTTGCTCCTGGACCTATTGGGTGAGACACACTCCCCTTCCCCGCCCCTTTTGTTTACATGAAAGCAACAAATGCCTGTACCCTACAACAGCATCTGCCCTCTGCCACCCAGGGCCACTTCAAACTTACCCTTAGGTACGCAATTCTGCAGCTGACACTCACGCAGTTCCTTTATGAGTTCCTCCACCACGTCTCTCAGTGTTTCTCTCTGTTCTTCCCAGGTCTTTGTCCCATTTATTTCCTTCCCCCGGGGACCAATGGGTTTGGCCTTATTACCACAGTCATAGTGAAGAAAAGTATTTCCATCCACCTGGCCTTGAACCTCACACCACTGTTGTCCAGGTCTGAATTCAAGAGTGATGGTGAACTTATAGGAAAGAGAGTGAGTTTCTGTGGAGGAAAAAGGCAGGTGAGGGCTGGGTGGGGACAAAGGGACCCAAAGAGCAGCTCCTGCATTGTGACAGTAAGCGACTCCTCTGAAGGGCTGGACCTGCCAAGCCAGGATTCACCTTCCTGGGTTGTCATGTCCAGCAGATCAAGGCCAGTGCTCCTCCCGTGCTTGAGGAAGAGGAGAGGGTGGCCTGTGCCTGGCAGGAAAGCACATGTGCCCAGACAAGTCCCACCTTCCCTCTGCTCACATAGGTCCGCACACGACCCTGCCAGAGAGGTGCCTGCCTGCTATGGGAGGAGAGACCTGGGTGCCAGACACCTTCAGCAGCAGCCCGCATGGGTGTGGGAGGGACAGAGTGGAGGGGCTGCCTTGAGGATGCTGGGGCAGGTGGGGCAGGGTGAGGGTGGGATGCAGGTTACATAAGGAGAGGTTATTGTCATGGGTCACAGGCTTTAACACGTTGGCAAAGCCCCTGGCATGATGCTCATCTGCTATGAGGATGTGTTGTGGAATCCTGGACAGAGGTATGGTCCAGAGATGGGGGTTCCTGAAATGGCTCCCAGTAGTAATGGGCATGAAAAATCCTGAAATAATTTGAGTGAGGCACTCCACTGTCAGAACCAAGGAGGGTGCAGGGACAGACATGATGTGAGAGCCACAGAGGGTTATGCCGAGGGCTAATAGGACATGGGGGTGCAAGAGGCAGAATAGATGGCAGGCAACCCAGATACTGCTGGATTTAAATGGTTACAACAACAAACACAAAACACAGAATCGATGATCAGGAGGCGGAAAGCAGCCACCTTAGAGAAAAACGGGGCTCGCCTACCCAGTTTTCAGAACTGAGCCACTACTCAGGCCTAGAACCCATTACAGGAGAGCCCGGGGTCCAGGAGGGCCCCTGAATCCCCCCAGCAAGGGCAATGGCTCCTTCAGCCTTCCCCATAGAGCCATCTGGGCCTTCCCACTGGTAACTGTACACCGAGAAACAGGAAACACGCAGACCTTGCTATTGGACAGTGTGTGCTGACCTCCTGCCCAGGGACTGAGGCAGGATCCTGTCCCTGTTACTGACGAAGTGCCTTTGGACAAGGTAATGAATGGACACCTGTCCTAGCTCCTGCTCAGAGGTGGGTCCTGGGTGCACAGATCCACTCAATGGTCATTTCACATTGCCTGGATTTGTAGCAGGAATGGACAGCCTTTGTAGTTACTATAGTAAATATTTTAGGCTTTGCAGGCCATATGATCTCTCCTGCAACCACTTAACTCTGCCCTTGTAGTGTGAAAACAGCCATAGACAATAAGTGAAAGAATGAGTGTGGCTGGACCTGTCCCTAGGCCATGTGTCCAAGGATACCCTGAGATCCCAGAAGCACGTTTGATCGGAAAAGGAGCTTTGTGGAATTCATGGCAATTCTTAATTGGACAACCACAACATGGACTCCTAGTGCTCAGAAGCAAGGCTCTCCCACTTGCAGCAGGAAATGTCACCACTTAAAGTGGCTCTGGTATGGTTGGGCCCTGGTAGAGATGGGGCTTTCAGCCATGGGATACCAGTGACCACGTGGCCTCAGAGCTGCCCATCGTGGGATGGACCTCTCACCCACCAGGTCACTCAGGAGCTAGGCCCAGCAGTGACAAGACACACGTGATCCTCCTGGGATTGGTAGGAGCAGGGCCAGAGGGAACAAAGAAGCTGCACAAGCAGGTGTCCTGATGCCCAGGACACCACACTGTTGTCCCAGCATCTCCCCAGGGCTCATACATGTGGCTACAACAAGTGTCCCTTGGCCCACATGGACCAGGAAGTCACAGCAAAGATGGGAGCAGTAGGCCCCAAACCATAGGACCCACACTCCCATCATATCCACCCCACCCAGAAGCCTCAGGCAGGGAAGAACCCGCTTCTGACTTTTCACCTTGCAGCTGAGACAGGGCACCCTGGGGATGGGGCACCCATCCCTGGGACACTGTATATATCTTAATCTGGGGTCAGCAAATTAGGACAGTGGGTACATCTGGTCCCCCTTTGGTTTGCAGGTTCTCTTTGCCTGCTTTTGCTCTACAAAGAAACTGTACTTGACATAGAGAAAGAACCAACAGTCTGCAGAGATGAAAGCATCCAGCCCCTTCCCTGTATGGAAAATCTTTGCTGACTCCTGTCTAAGTAGGGGCTATTACCTATGATGCCGTCTCCCCAGTAGGCAGAATAGGTGCGTGTGGGTCGCTGGGGCTGACATGGGTGCCTCTTGTAACCAGCATCCCTAGGGTCATACTGGGGGAAAGGTGCTTCCCATCCCTCCTACTTTAGGTCTACGGGCCAGGTAGGCTGTGTTTGCTGGGTGTGTCCCCAGGCAAGGGGGACAAAGTGCTAGTTAGTGGAAGTGGTAGGGCCCCTTGATGGATGGGGAGGTGAGGCCTGTGGGGGGACAGTCAGGCTGAGGTGGGGAATAATGAACAGGGAGGGAGGGGTGGGAAGTGACTGGTAAGCCCCTGCCCTGCAGGTGATATCCTGGGGGAAAGTGCAGCAGGTAGTTCAAGGACACAGAGCCCCAGGGTGCTGGAGGGTTAGTTTGGGGAGACTGTGTGAGAGCAGAGCAAGACCTGTAGCTGTTCTGGGCTGTCTGTGGTCCAGTCCCTGAGCACTCCACCCCACCCCCCACCACCCCCCCGCCGTCCCCGGTCCTGACCACGCCTCGGTCCTGGTCCCGGTCCGGCGGCTCCATCTTCCCCAGGGCAGGGAAGGGTGGGGGCGGGGGTCTCTCCGCGGATTCCCGCCCCCTACAGCCCTTTCGTCCGCTTCCAGCCTGGGGTGGTGACTTTTTAGCCTCTTTCTGCCCCTCTCCCTCCCCGCCCCCGCCGCCAGAACCAGTGGGCTGGGCGACGCGGGACCGGCGGGAGGGAGCCCGCGGAACGGGGCTGAGGCGCGCGGCGCCGTCCGGGAAGCGCGTTCCGGCCCTTCCAGAAGCCCGGCAGTCATTCGTGCAAGGCTCCCCCTTGTCACCCGCTTCGGTCCAAGGCCCGCACTTGTCACCCCCTGGGATCCAAGCCCCCTCCCCCGCCCGCCCGCGTTTGTTCCCAATCCGCTGGGGTCCATCCCGGGACTCACCGGCCCGCCCCTCCGAGGCCGAGCCCGCCAGCAGCAGCAGGAGCCGGAGGACGGTCAGACCCGACTTGGAGGCCGCGGCCAGTGCCATTGGAGACCCGGGCCCAGAGGACAGTGGAGACCGGGAAGCCCGCCGGCGGCAATGTGACTCACCCAGGGCGCTCCGAGGCTGCGTTATATCCGCGTTGCTCCGCCCACGGCGCTCTAGGCGGGACGCGCGTCCCGGGCGGTCCCTTCGCTCCTTCGCTGCCCCCCACCCGCTCTTGGCTCCATCCCTTTCCTCCCCGCCCCCCACCCTGTCCCCTTTCCGTTCCCGCTGCCAGACTCCTTTCTTCTTTGCTTAAAAGGCAGGAGGTTCCTGCCCTGGCACACTCCGGCCTCAGTCCAACCTGCTGAGTTCTGCACGTAACTGTCCTAGCAGCAATGACATGTTTTCTAGAAGGTTGTATCTTGATAGCGTCCCAGACCTGTTGCAAACCAAAGTTACTCCTCCTTGGAAAATATTTCGGAGCCCCCGGGACGGGCATTCAGATTTCCAAGTTTGGGCGGGGCGGGCAGCAGGCTGCAGCCACCTTCCCTCGAGTCCCTTCTGCAACGACGCTTTCAGCCTTCTGGACCCGTTCGCTGTCAGACTCTCTTATTTATTCAGTCATTCCCTCAGCCATCCACCGCCATTAAGTAATGTCAGGCTCATCTGGTGACTGAGAGGAAAATCCGCACCTGTTGAGTCTCAATCTTGATAAGCGGGTCCTGGTCTTCGGCCTTTGGGTCCACCCCTTCAAAGAGACCTGGAGTGACATGAAGAGCCCGTGGACTGGGTTCAGGGCTGCTTCTCTCCTCAGGGTGGGCCTGGTCTTTGCTGACTTGAGGGAAGGCAGGGCTCATGACTGAACTAGGAGCCCTGTTCAGTGGTGAGTTCTTAGCATGTGCAAGGACAGGGTTGCTTGCATGAGCTCCTCATTTAATCTGTTTAAATAGCATTTGACAGTTTCTAATTGTGGAAGCTGATGCACAGAAAGGTATAAAAATTGCACAAGAATATTCAGCTAGAAATTCATGCTGGCTTCTGTTTCTAAAAATATGACCTAGAGATCACACCCGTGAAATCACCTATGTGCAGATTCTGTTCCTGTTTGGGTCCTAGCCTGAGTCTGGTGGCCAGGAGCCTGCCTCGGGGCTGAGGCTAGAGTGCCCTGTGTCCACAAAGGCCCACCCTGCTCTCACCAGGCTGTGCTGCCAGGGACACTAATGCCAGCCTTTTGCCTCCCTCCTGGTCTCACAGTGACTTGTCCACTTCCCAGGCTCGTGGGTGGGGGGCTGCCAGGCCCTTCACAGTGGCCTCCTCCCAGGGACCCACCAGGCTCCTGCACCCAGCCCCCATGCGTGGGCATGTCTGATCCAGCACTGATCAGAGGACCCACCCAGCTCGGCCCCACTCACATCTGATTCCTACCCCCCGTGTCCTGGTGTCCTCCCTACCACCCTCCACAGGGTCCTCCTGGATAGAGACTCTAGTGCATCAGGTCACAACCGTCTACGCTCCTGTGTACCTGCTGATTCCCAGAGTTTGCTACCACCCCATGTCCCTGTCCTCAAGCAGAGACAGGCCCTGTGCTTGGTCCAGGTCTGCTCCACTTTCCCACAGGCTCAGCACTGTGGGGTTTGTCATCACCAGGTGCTGGTCCCCCACATGGAGTCTGTGGAGTAGGAGGCCTTAGTCTAGATTCCTCACTGAATGGGGAAAGGGCTCCGTGGATGGGGGCAGAGAGGGCCTGAGGGCTCTGCCCATCCTGACCCCAGGCTATGACCTCCACAGCTCCAGGGGCCACTGGGTGTCTGCCCACAGTCCCAGATGTGTCCACAGTGACTGAGACGAGGGTGTGATGAGGATTCCTCAGTTGTGGACGGGTGGAGTGACCCAGTAATCAGCTGAGTGGGGACAGAGCTGCAGCCACAGAGTCAGCAGTGTCTGCCACAGATGGTTGTGCTGTAAAGTGAGCCCCGCACGAAAGAAGAACAAACTTCCCTCAGCTCCTGTCCCCCATGGCAATTCAGTCTGTCACATAATTGAGTCTCATCTTGGTATTAGAGCATATATTTATAAAGGATGAAGGGACACATAGTATTTCCAAAATCTCTTGAATTGGTAAGCTACAAATATACAATGTACTGTCACATAGTAAAACATTCTTACTGTGGGGGGGGGCTGGCCAAGGAGGGGGTGATCACATGGAGGACACATGGAGGGGGTGATCAATTTAGCATGGCGAGGAGTGATGTGATGTGTCAACTTGGAAGGTGCTTTGGATGATCAGACACTTAAATTGGTGAACTTTGAGCAAAGGAAATTGCTTCCCATGATATGGTGGGCCTTATCTAATCAGTTGACTTTCTGGAACAAACTAAAAGACGGGTCTCTCTGAATAAGAAGGAATTCTCTGGAAGACTGCCTCACACTGCATCTGCACCATCCACTCTCCTGGGTCTCCAGCCCACCAGCCCACACTGCAGAGTTTGGACTTGAAGCCTCGTAGTTGTGTGAGCCAGTTCCTTACACTAAATCTCCCTCTGTCTTTCCCTCTCTGTCTCTCTGTCTCATCTCTCTCTCTGTGTACACACACACACACACAGATCCTATTGCTTCTGTTTCTCTGGAGAACCTGACCAATATAAGAAGGTAAGGCAGACTTAATGAGAGGTGGTATTTGTGTCCACCCACCTTTAAGCTGGCTCTGAGCTGGTGGAAAAAGGAATACCTACTAGTAATGTGCCAGAATCAAAAGCCTGGAGGCACAAAGGTAGGACCAGGGGGGAGGCGAGGACAGTGACCTTAGGGGATTAGAAAAGAAGAGAAGTCAGGAGGTGAGATGGGACAGGGAGGAGGTGTGGGAAATCCCTGTGACAGTCATGAGTTCCAGGCAGAAAATCCACGGGAACATACACACTCACAAGCAGACACACACAGAGACACACACACACACACACACACACACACTGGCAGGTAAGATAGTGGATCTAATGTCAGAGGAGCTGCTGAGCCTCTTGGTGAGTTTCTGTCCCCCCCCAGCTCCTGCATCCAAGTGAAAGTCAGGATCTATGACATGAATGTCCCCACCGAAGGGCCTGGGGGTGACTGTGCAGGTGAGGAAGAGGAGGGAGAAGCTGCCTGAGGACAGAGAACAGAGAGGGATGAGGAAACACGGGGGAGGACCTGGCTTTGTAGGAGCAGCAGGATCGGGAATGTATTTATTGAGGTATTTGCTTCTTTACATCAATTTCTGAAAATTAAGTTTTTGTTAAATTCCCATGTTTAACTAGTATAGGAAATGTTAAAACAAGCAGAAACTTACAGAGTAGGTGCAAGTGCAGTACAGAGAACTTCCCTTCCTGAATTCCTTGAGAGTGAGCTGTCACGCTGACTATCCCCCCATCTTGAGGGATGCCCCCTGATGCCCTGTGCTTTACAGTGCTTCCCTGCACACCAGGACACTCGCCTAACAACCATAGTACAAGCACCAAAATAGATTTCCCACCCAGACATCGCCACGACCTCATGCTCAGACCCCACTCAAGTTTTATCAATTGTTCTAATAATGTCTTTCACGGCCAAGCATCTGATGGATTTAGGTATTTCGTATCCCCTTGTTTTGCTGGAGATATAGGTTGTAGTGTTTTAGTTTCCCCATTTGTTGATCTGTTTATTTTTGAAAATATGTGGAAAATCTGGATTTATGTAGTAATTACTATTGTATGTCAATCAGAAGTCCTCATTAAAATATTCGGAAGACTTAACATTTTTCATCCAGCATTTTGGTTGTTTCATTTTTGGTAGTTCAGACTTTGTCGGCAGACAGAGAGAGAAACAGAAATCTTTCTCCAACATTGAAAAATATATGGTACTTTAGTTGCATATTTTATTGGTAGCTTTTTCCTATGGCATACAACACCACAGTAAACAGCCAGATATCTCTATGGTTTTTGGAGTATGTTTGAAAGCCTGAAACTAACTCTGGGATTGTTGCATAGCGGGAGGAGCATATTGCCCACTGAATGGGATATTGTCCCATTATATGTCACAGGATTGATTCAATATATACTCCTACCAAGACTGAAGAGATCTCTGATATTCCATCTGTTGTCCACCATTTGGTTAGACAAATTGAAAAATGTGTTAGTATGATGGCTGTGTCAGGGTAGACCACTGTCCTTTTATTTTGTGTTATGTTCATGTCTGGGATATGTTGAGGCACATATTTCACAGGCTTCTTCACCATCTGTGAAAACTCGAAAGGATTTATCCATATATTAGAAGAATTAAATATATTCTAATTTATTTCTAGGAGATCTTTACATATTCAGGATAGTCATCTTTTGTGCATAGGGGAATAAAATAACTTTTAAATGTAAATCCTCCTCTACTGTGAGGACTTACTTGTAATGGAAGCAGGTGCAGTCCGGGCTGAGGAGGGACAAGAGAAGTCACTGCTGAGGGGGGAACTGTCTGGGGGCAAACCCAGAAACATCACAGCCTTCAAGCACAGAATATGTGTTTGCATGCAGGGTATGAGGACAAGGTTTGAGACCGACGGCAACTGCTGATAATTTGCACTCTGTTTCTACAAGAAATCTAGCAGGGTCACTAGGTTTATTACTCCATGACATGGAGGACAATGAAATCCCAAAGTCACTAAGATTTGTGAAAAATCGAAGTCCTTATTTAAATATCAGGACAGTGTTATAAATTGCTAAAGGAGACAATCATGAATATAATTTTTCTTATTATAATTAAAAAAATTTTTTTCAGGACATGGAAAGGATCACTGAGACTCTGACGTGTACTTCAGCAATATCGTTTGGAAGATGGTGGTCCTGGCTCAGATAAGTCCACGCGTCCCTGGTTACAGACGAAATACCTTCCTGAGAATGTCTTTATGTCAAATAATAACCTATTTCAATAATTAATCCACTACGCTCTTAGTAATACTTGATGCTTTCATCGGAGCACTGCCTGTCACATGTTCCACTTTTCTCTCTTCATCCTTTGCAATTGTTCCGATTGTCCAGTGACGGAAGTCTAACGCCTTCCTAGTGAACGGCAGCCCAATTATTTCCACTTTCGTTTCCACTGAAAGCTCCTTTGTGTTCACCACAGGCTCACCTGGGCGTGCAGGGGACGTTCGCTTCGGAGGTCTGCTCATAAGGGTGAACGCAGACTCACACGATGGAATAAAAAGGTTAAGACGACAGTGATGCTGTGTGGAAACAGACGATGAGACCGGCCCGGAGCACACAGATGCTGCCTCAACTCCCCGCCGCCACGCCATGCAGGTTTGTTCACATACCCGGAAAAAACAAGTTCCCGAGCTATTAACTTCATTATTACGTTTTAAATTCTCCTTATGGGGAGGTGTGGCAGCCCCTTTATTAGTACTGAACACTGCAAGTCGGGTCGTCCGTAGCCCGGGGACAGCCTGTGTCTGCTTTCCACCATCAAAGCAGACGACGAAAAGTGCTCTCGTTGTTGAGATTTCATTTTCCACCAGTCAGAACTTTCAGTGCAGAAATTCCACTGCTTAGCACCAAGAGAAACTGGCTGATATGTTACGAAAACATACTGACAGCATTATGACCGAAGGGACACAGGCCCTGAGATGGCGCATGTGCGGTTCCATCACGCCTGTGGCAGGCCTCTGGCGGAGCTAAGGCTTCAGCTCCTGGAGGTCTGGACACGAGCAGCAGGTGCAGGGCAGGTGGTGGCCAGAGGGGAGAGTGCAAACGAGGCCACGCTCACAGGGGCTTGGGGGAGCATCTTCAACCTTCGGAAAAGACACAGTATTGGTTTAGGAGGCTGAGGAGACCCTGGGCCAGTTCTCCTGGGCTGTCCCTCCCCAGTCACTCCCCTCTCACAGCCGCCCTCACTGAGGGACATGTTTTCCCCGCTACACTCACGCCTGGCACCTGCAGCCTGTACCCACCTCCACCCACCTTTGGAATCGCAGATAGGCCCAGGCCCTGCCACAGCCCCTGTGGCTGGGGACTGAGGCTGCTGAGGGACGGTCTGAGCCTCACTCAGGGCCTCCTGCCTCTCATGGGGCATCTACAGCCCCGGGGCCTGTCCAGAGGGGGGGCCTGGAGCCATGATGCCCTGACCTTTGGTGGGACTGTACGCAAACATCCTTTTCTCCCCTTCTCTCAGCTTCTCCTCACCCTGGAGAGGCACCCACAACTCTGAATGTGACTGTTCCCATCCATCCCTGGTCTAGCTCAGCTGTGACCATGGAACGCGATCGGCAGCTCAGCCCCACCTGTCCTCAGAGTCACTTCTGCTCATCCACTCACTCAGTGTCTGGAGTGTGCAGGAGGCTGGGTGTCAGGGACATTGCCCAGGGCCCAGCTGGGAATCCACAGTCTGGGAGGACTGGCCTTTTTCTCAACCTCGACCTGGACATTCTCTACCCTTAACCTTCCCGCTTAGCTGGTGTACCCCAAGTCACTGTCTGTGGAGTGTCGCCCTGAACTCCAGCCTTTGCAATTGGGAGTGTCAAGGCCATTGCAGCCCCTCCTCCTGGGATTAGACCCAGTTCCTCTGCTTTCTTCCTTGTAAATAAAACCTCCTTCCCTTTGAAACATCACCTGGAGCCAGCAATGTGCTGCTCGTGCCTGTGTTCTTGCTGTCTGCATGCCACCCAGCATGGGGCCCATAGGAACAGACAGGCTGCTCTGAAATCACCTAACTCTGCTCCTCCCCTTCAGTGTCCAGAGGCCCTAAGCCTTGGTGTGTGCCCTCCCTTCCTGCTGGCCTGTGACAGTGACAACTCATCAGTACCTGGGGCTGAGCTGGCCCAGGGTACTGTTGTCAAGTGACAGGACTCATTCCCCTGTCTCATGCTGGGATGAGAAGGTCCCATGGAAGGGGCAGTGGGGGAGCTTTGGGAGTCCCTTCCCTGTCCTCCTATCTCACCATCTGCCCTGTTCCCCTCCCAAATCTGCCCACAGAACCTGTCACTCTAGGCACTCAGGATGGCCAATGGGATGGAGCAGGTGAGGAGCATAGGGAGGAAGCAGGAGAAGAACTTCTTGGCTGCAGACTTGGGTTGGGCTGTGCCTGGGGCCTCGGTGGGTGGTGCTGAAATGGAAACAGGAGAGCAACAGCTCTAGTCCAGGCCCAAATCTGAGGAGACGCCTCCTCAGCTGCTGCTGCCCCAGGTCCTCCTGCAGCCCAGACGTCTGTATGCTCTGCTGTGTGGCAGCCGCTGGGACAGGTCCTGAGCTAGCAGGGGAGACAGGGGACGTGTCCTGTCCTCAGGGAGCTCCCACGCTGCTGAGGGAGGCAAGGGTGACCTCATGACCCAGCCCTCCTGCCCTGGCAGAGGAAGAGGTGATGCCTGGGCATGGGGTAGGGGAGGGTCTCGGGAGCTGGCATTTGGGGAGGTTTTGAAGGAGACAGACCGGGGGAGAGGAAAGGAGAAGTGATTCTAGCAGGAGGGCATAGTCAGGCCAAAGGTCTGGAAACATAAAGGTGCCCACAGTTTCAGGCTATTTAGAAAATCACAATAAATGGACAAAAAGTATGTGCAGTGAGGAGGAGATGTCAGGCGGTGAGAAGAGAAAGGAGGACGGTGACCAGACTAATGTCATTATCCCCCCAAGAAGAACCTGCCATGAGTGGATCATTTCTGCCTGCTCTCACACACACACACACACACACACACACACACTCTCTCTCACACTCTTGGGTAATCAGATCTCATCTCCAAGAAAGCTCCCATGTTTAGTTTTTCACTTACCTGGTAGGCGTTGCATTTTCTTCAAAGGATCCAAAAAGCTTGTAAGCAATTTCCCGCAGTCTCCCACGGCAGTGTTACGAAGGAACTTGGTCACATCCTTGTCATTCTGCCACTTCGCTTTCATCTGTGTGGCTCCAGGATGAACCAGTATCCACGTTGCATTCTCTGCGACAAAGTGGAGCAACACTTGTCCATGGGAGCCAAACTGCCAGGATCCACTGGTGCGTCCACTGGCCTCAAGCTGACAAGACAAAGGGACCTGCAGGGGGAGAAAGTCTGTCCCCATGGGAAAAAGATCAGGTCTGCGCTTGACAAATCCTGTGTCCCCACCCTGTTCCCTTCCTATCTCCTGGCCGTGCTCTCTCTGCCACATCGTGGATTTGCTCCTGGACTTATAAGGTCAGACCAACATCTCCCTCCCTCCCTTTTTTTACATGAAAGCAACAAACGCCTGTACCCTTCCACAGCATCTGCCCTCTGCTGCCCTGGGCCACGGTAAACTTACCACTGGGTGTGAAATTCTCCAGGTGAAAGTCAAGTAGTTCCTTTCTGAGTTCCTCCACCACATTGCTCAGTGTTTCTGTCTGTTCTTTCCCAGCGTTTGTGCCATTTATTTCCTTCCCCAGGGGACCAGAGGATTCCAAATTCTTGTTTCCACAGTCACTGTGAAGAAAAGTATTTCCATCCACCTGGCCTTGAACCTCACACCACTGTTGTCCAGGTCTGAATTTAGGAGTGATGGTGAAGTTATAGGAAAGAGAGTGAGTTTCTGTGGAGGAAAAAGGCAGGTGAGGGCTGGGTGGGGACAAAGGGACCCGAAGAGCAGCTCCTGCATTGTGACAGTAAGCGACTCCTCTGAAGGGCTAGACCTGCCAAGCCAGGATTCACCTTCCTGGGTTGTCGTGTCCACCAGATCAAGGCCAGTGCTCCTCCCGTGCTTGAGGAGGAGGAGGGGGACGTCTCTGCCTGGCAGGAAAGCACATGTGCCCAGACATGTCCCACCTCCCCTCTGCCCACATAGGTCACCACATGACCCTGCCAGGGAGGTGCCCACCTGTGATGGGAGGAGAGGCCTGGGTGCCAGGGCACCTTCAGCAGCAGCCCGCATGGGTGTGGGAGGGACAGAGTGGAGGGGCTGCCTTGAGGATGCTGGGGCAGGTGGGGCAGGGTGAGGGTGGGATGCAGGTTACATAAGGAGAGGTCATTGTCATGGGTCACAGGCTTTAACACGTTGGCAAAGCCCCTGGCGTGATGCTCATCTGCTATGAGGATGTGTTTGTGGAACCCTGGACAGAGGTATGGTCCACATGGCACGAAATACAAACTCCAGGACTTGTAAGGCAGGCGGTAGAGGAGGGATCAAATGGCTGAGAGCAGTGCACGTGCTGAGTGGACGGAGCGTGAAACCCAGAACAATGTCCAGTGCCCCATGGTCGGTGGGACAGCCCACAGGGCTCTGGCCTATCAAGCATATAAAGAATGCACAGTGCGAAGGGCCCCGGCATTGTGAACAAGCCCAGTGATGCCTACTGCTGAAGGCCAGGGTCAGCCCTAGGAGATGGGGGTTCCTGAAATGGCTCCCAGTAGTAATGGGCATGAAAAATCCTGAAATAATTTGAGTGAGGCACTCCACTGTCAGAACCAAGGAGGGTGCAGGGACAGACATGATGTGAGAGCCACAGAGGGTTATGCCGAGGGCTAATAGGACATGGGGGTGCAAGAGGCAGAATAGATGGCAGGCAACCCAGATACTGCTGGATTTAAATGGTTACAACAACAAACACAAAACACAGAATCGATGATCAGGAGGCGGAAAGCAGCCACCTTAGAGAAAAACGGGGCTCGCCTACCCAGTTTTCAGAACTGAGCCACTACTCAGGCCTAGAACCCATTACAGGAGAGCCCGGGGTCCAGGAGGGCCCCTGAATCCCCCCAGCAAGGGCAATGGCTCCTTCAGCCTTCCCCATAGAGCCATCTGGGCCTTCCCACTGGTAACTGTACACCGAGAAACAGGAAACACGCAGACCTTGCTATTGGACAGTGTGTGCTGACCTCCTGCCCAGGGACTGAGGCAGGATCCTGTCCCTGTTACTGATGAGGTGCCTTTGGGGCAAGGTAATGAATAGACACCTGTCCTAGGTCCTGCTCAGAGGTGGGTCCTGGGTGCACAGATCCACTCAATGGTCATTTCACATTGCCTGGATTTGTAGCAGGAATGGACAGCCTTTGTAGTTACTATAGTAAATATTTTAGGCTTTGCAGGCCATATGATCTCTCCTGCAACCACTTAACTCTGCCCTTGTAGTGTGAAAACAGCCATAGACAATAAGTGAAAGAATGAGTGTGGCTGGACCTGTCCCTAGGCCATGTGTCCAAGGATACCCTGAGATCCCAGAAGCACGTTTGATTGGAAAAGGAGCTTTGTGGAATTCATGGCAATTCTTAATTGGACAACCACAACATGGACTCCTAGTGCTCAGAAGCAAGGCTCTCCCACTTGCAGCAGGAAATGTCACCACTTAAAGTGGCTCTGGTATGGTTGGGCCCTGGTAGAGATGGGGCCTTTAGCCATGGGATACCAGTGACCACGCGGCCTCAGAGCTGCCCATCGTGGGATGGACTTTTCACCCACCAGGTCACTCAGGAGCTAGGCCCAGCAGTGACAAGACACTCGTAATCCTCCTGGGATTGGCAGGAACAGGGCCAGAGGGAACAAAGAAGCTGCACAAGCAGGTGTCCTGATGCCCAGGACACCACACTGTTGTCCCAGCATCTCCCCAGGGCTCATACCTGTGGCTGCAGGGAGTGTCCCTTGGACCCAGTAGACCAAGAAGCCACAGCAAGATGGGAGCAGTAGGCCCCAAACCATAGGACCCACACTCCTGTCACATCCACCCCATCCAGAAGCCTCAGGCAGGGAAGAACCTACTTCTGACTCTTCACCTTGCAGTTGAGACACGATACCCTGGGGATGGGGCACCCATCCCTGAGACACTGTGTATATCCTAATCTGGGGTCAGTAAACTAGGACAGTGGGTACATCTGGTCCCCCTTTTGTTTGCAGGTTCTCTTTGCCTGCTTTTGTTCTACAAAGAGACTGTACCTGACACAGAGAAAGAACTAACAGCCTGCAGAGAGGAAAAGGTCCAGTCCCTTCCCTGTAATGAAAACCTTTGCTGCCTCTTGTCTAAGTAGCAGATATTACATATGATGCCATCTCCCCAGTAGGCACAATGGGTGGGTGTGGGACCCTAGGGCAGACGTGGGTGCCTCTACCTACCAGCATCCCCAGGGTCATACTGGGGGAAAGGTGCTTCCCATCCCTCCTACTTTAGGTCTGTGCGCCAGGTTGGCCATGTTTGCTGCATCCATCCCCAGGCAAGGGGGACAAGGTGCCAGTTGGTGGAGGAGATGGTAGGGCCCCTTCATGGAAGGGGAGGTGAGGGAGCCCTGTGGGGGGACAGGCGGGCTGAGGCGGGGAGTAAATGGATGTGACCTGTGCGTTGGCGCAATGAACGGGGAGGGAGGGGTGGGAAGTGGCTGGTGAGCCCCACCCCCCCCCCGCCCTGCAGGTGATGTATCTTGAGGGCAAAGTGCAAGGGGAAGTTCAAGGGCACAGAGCCCCGGGATGCTGGAGGGTTAGTGTGGGGAGAGTGTGTGAGAGCAGAGCAGGGCCAGTGGTTGTCCCAGGGGTGTCTGTAGTCGCGTCCCTGCGGCATCCCCTCCCCCTCCACAGTCCTGACGCCACAGTCTTGACCACACCCCGCTTCTGGAGGGCGGGGAGGGGCTGGGGGGATTCTCCTGGGAGTCTAGCCCTCTCCAGCCCTCCCGCCCCTCCCATTGTCCCGCCGCAACTTTCCGGCTCCTTTCCGCCCCGCTCCTTACCCGCAGCGAGAACCTGCGGCCGCCACTACGCGGAGCGGCGGGAGGGAGCCCGCGGCGGGGACCTGAGGAGCGCAGCACGGTCCCCGGGGCTCCTCCTACACGGTCCCGCCCTCCTACAAGCCGGGCCCTCATTCGGTGCGCGGCTCCCCATTGTCGCCCCCTTGAATCCAAGCCCCCTCCCCCTCCCCCCCGCGTTTGTTCCCAATCCGCCTGGGGTCCATCCCGGGACTCACCGGCCCGCCCCGCCCAGGCCAAGCCCGCCAGCAGAAGCAGGAGCGGGCGGACCGTCAGACCCAATTCGGAGCCCGCGGCAAGTGCCATTGGAGACCCCGGCCCAGAGGACGGTGGAGGCGCAGCAGGCGAGCCGGCAAGCGAGCAGGCTTAGGAGTCAGCGACCGCGCTCGGGCTTTTGCGTCCCGGCAGCTCCGCCCACGGCGCTCTAGGCGGGACGCGCGTCCCCGGCCGTCCCTTCGCTCCTTCGCTGCCCCCTGCCCTTTCTTTGCCCCATCCCTTTCCTCCCCGCCCCCCACCCTGTCCCCTTTCCGTTCCCGCTGCCAGACTCCTTCCTTCTTTGCTTAAAAGGCAGGAGGTTCCTGCCCTGGCACACTCCGGCCTCACTCAAACAGGCTGAACTCAGCAGTTAGCTGTCCTACCAGCAACGATATGTGTTCTAGAAGGTGCTATCCTGATGGAGCCCCAGACCTGTTGTAAACCAAAGTTACTCCTCCTTCGAAAAAATTTGGGAACCCCCCTTCAGGCATTCATAGTTCCAAGTTTTGCCCGGCGCGGACGCTGCCGCCACCTTCAGGCCTCTACAAGTCACAGCCTTCCCTCTCGTCCCTCCCACAATGGCGCTTTCAGCCTTCTGGGCCCGTGCACTGTCAGACTCTCTTGTTCATTCAGTCATTCCCTCAGCCATCCAGCTGCCATTAAGTAATGGCAGGCTCATCTGGTGACTGAGAGTAAAATTGTCACCTGTTGAGTCTGAAAAAGGCTCCTGAATCTTGATAAGCGGGTCCTGCTCTTTGGCCTCTGTTTCCACTCCTTCAAAGAGACCTGGAGTGACATGAAGAGCCCGTGGACTGGGTGCAGGGCTGCTTCTCTCCTCAGGGTGGGCCTGGTCTTTGCTGACTTGAGGGAAGGCAGGGCTCATGACTGAACTAGGAGCCCTGTTCAGTGGTGAGTTCTTAGCATGTGCAAGGACAGGGTTGCTTGCATGAGCTCCTCATTTAATCTGTTTAAATAGCATTTGTCAGTTTCTAATTGTGGAAACTGATACACAGAAAGGTTAAGAAACTTGAATAAGCATATTTGGTGGCAATGTTGACTCCCCCACCCACACCCACCCGGCCCCCAGCTGGGAGCTGGACACCCAGCCTTATTGTGCTGCTGTGTTTCCTGCTGCCTTGGCCACCCTGGATCCTGGCCTCTCACCTTGTCCCACACCTCTGCTGCAACTCCGACTGAGTCAGGAGGGAGGAGGGTTACAGCTTACAAGTAGGTTTTATTGCAGAAACAAATACCATCCAAATTTCAGAGAATTAAAACAACAATATATTGTACACTAAAAAATGGCTAAAATGGTAAATTTTTATATGCTTTTTACCAAAATTAAATATTAAAAAATTATTTAAAAAATTAATGTCTTGCTCATGCTATATGCCCAATTCAGGCTGGAAACAAGACCCTGCTGATTAAAATCAAGGACAGCATTGAGAACCTTGTTCCCTAAAATCATAACTTGTGAGACACTTTGCTGATTTAGAAATCACATCAGAGAGATTGGCACCTCCCTCTCCCAGTTAAGCAGCCACCCTCCTGCATATCCCTGGGAAATGCTGGTTTTAAGCAAAAGTTGCTAATGGTTCCTAACTGCTGGCCTACTCCTCCTCGGCAAGAGCCAGTCATCCCTCAAAGCTGGGCACAAATGTCTATGTCATCTTCCCACAATAAATAAATAATACAGTACTCTCCTATGCTCCCTAATACCTGAGTCCACAGTAAGAATATCTCACTTTGTGATAATTATTTGTATACTTCTTTCTTTCTTTTTTCTGAAACAAAGTCTCACTGTCACCCAGGCCGGAGTGCAGTGGCTGGTTCATAGCTCACTGCAGCCTCCGACTCCTGGGCTCAGGTGATCCTCCCGCTTCAGCCTCCCGAATAGCTGGGAATACAAGCTTGAGTCACCACACCCAACTAATTTTCTTATTTTTTGCAGAGATGGGGTCTCACTATGTTTCTAGGTTGGTCTCGAACTCCTGGCCTCAAACGATCCTCCGACCTTGGCCTCCCATAGTTCTGCGTCTATAAGCATGAGCCATGGTCTGTTTGTGTATTTCGTTACCTCTCTACTAAAAGCATGAAGTCTTTGAGAATATACTATATCCCTTTATAACTTTTGCAGAAAATAAAAAGACCTAATAGACTACTGTTGCTCAATCATTATACGGTAGATTATATTTCCATAGGGAGCAGGTACTGAGGGAGAGTTCTATTCATGTTTGGGGCTCACTTTGCAGTACAACCCTCCATGGCCAAACCGCATGTGAATCCATGGCCACGATCCCACCTCTATTCAGGTCATCACTATGGTCACTGCAGCCACCCTCAAAGGGGAAATCCTAACTGCATCCTTTAGTCACCATGAAGGCATTAGGTGTTGTGGGCTGAAGTGAGAGGGAGGTGAGGGCTCCAGTGGCCCCTGGCTGCTGGGGAGGTCTTAGCCTGGGGTGAGGACTGGGCACAGCACCTAAGTCCATCCCAGCCATGCACTGGACAATTTCCCATCCGATGAGGAAATGAGACTAAGGCCTCCTACTCCACAGTCTCCATGTAGGGGACCAGCACCTGGTGACAACAAACCCCACAGTGCTGAGCCTGGGAAAGTGCTGGGAAAGTGGAGCAGGCCTGGACCAAGCACAGGGCCTGTCTCAGCATGAGGATAGGGACATGGGGTGGCAGCAAACTCTGGGAATTAGCAGGGACACAGGAGTGTAGACGGTTGTGGCCCAATGCACTAGAGTCTCTATCCAGGAAGGCCCTGTGGAGGGTGGTAGGGAGGACACAAGGATACAGGGGACAGGACTCAGACGTGAGTGGGGTAGAGCTGGGTGGCCCAGTGATCTGTGCTGGAGCAAAGAAGCCCATGCATGGGCCTGGGTGCAGAAGCCTGGTGGGTCCCTGGAGGAGGCAACTGGGAAGGGCTTGGCAGCTCCTACCCATGAGGCTGGGCAAGTGGGCAAGTCATTGGGAGACCAAGAGGAAGGCAGAGAGCTGGCAATTGGGCACCGGGCAGCACGGCCAGGTGAGAGCGGGGTGGGCCTCTGTGGACACAGGGCACTCCAGCCTTAGCCCTCAGGTAGGCTCCTGGCCACCAGACTCAGGCCAAACCCACATGGGAACAGAATCTGTCCATAGGTGATATCATGGGTGTGATCTCTAGAGCATATGTTTAAAACAGAAGCCAGGATGAAATTTTGGCTGAATGTACTTGTGCAATTTTCACAACTTTCTGTGTATTAATTTCCACAACTGGAAAATAACAAATCCTGTGAAAACAGATTAAATGAGGAGCTCATGCAAGCAACCCTGTCCTTGCACATGCTAAGAACTCACCACTGAACAGGGCTCCTAGTTCAGTCATGAGCCCTGCCTTCCCTCAAGTCAGCAAAGACCAGGCCCACCCTGAGGAGAGAAGCAGCCCTGCACCCAGTCCACGGGCTCTTCATGTCACTCCAGGTCTCTTTGAAGGAGTGGAAACAGAGGCCAAAGAGCAGGACCCGCTTATCAAGATTCAGGAGCCTTTTTCAGACTCAACAGGTGACAATTTTACTCTCAGTCACCAGATGAGCCTGCCATTACTTAATGGCAGCTGGATGGCTGAGGGAATGACTGAATGAACAAGAGAGTCTGACAGTGCACGGGCCCAGAAGGCTGAAAGCGCCATTGTGGGAGGGACGAGAGGGAAGGCTGTGACTTGTAGAGGCCTGAAGGTGGCGGCAGCGTCCGCGCCGGGCAAAACTTGGAACTATGAATGCCTGAAGGGGGGTTCCCAAATTTTTTCGAAGGAGGAGTAACTTTGGTTTACAACAGGTCTGGGGCTCCATCAGGATAGCACCTTCTAGAACACATATCGTTGCTGGTAGGACAGCTAACTGCTGAGTTCAGCCTGTTTGAGTGAGACCGGAGTGTGCCAGGGCAGGAACCTCCTGCCTTTTAAGCAAAGAAGGAAGGAGTCTGGCAGCGGGAACGGAAAGGGGACAGGGTGGGGGGCGGGGAGGAAAGGGATGGAACAAAGAAAGGATGGGGGACAGAGAAGGAGTCGGTGGACGGGCTGTGCGTGGAGCAACCCGAGTTAAAACCAGTCTGGGAGCCCTGGTGATCCTGCGTGCTCGTCTCCAGTGGTCCTCTAGGACTATAGGTCCCAATGGCTCTGGCCGGGGGCTCCCAGCAGATTCTTGTCCTCCGGCTTCTGCTGCAGGGCTGGGGCTGGGGCTGGGCCTGGTTGGGGTGGGCCGGTCAGTCCCGGAATGGACCCGAAGTGGGATTGGGGGCAAATGCGGGGGACTTGGGCTGAAGGGGGGTTTAGAGAAGGGCCAGCCTTCTGCAAGGATGGGAACCTTCTTTCTGGAATGTCATGAGCGTTGCTAGCCCCGGCCAGTTTGCATGGTGAGAGAGATATCAGCCCGGTGAAAGGTGTGCAGCCTGATTTAAGAGCGAACACTGAACCCTTTCAAAGAACAATAAAACGTATTTTACACGCTAAAAACAATACCCCAAATCAAAACCAAAACCTAGCCCGTCTTCACTGATACACCACCTTTTAATTCTTAATCTGTTTCTTTACATTTGAAAGGTGTCTTCTGAAAACAATGTATGTTAGTTATTTTTTTAATCCAACCTGAGTGTTTCAGTTATTTAAATGATGAGTTTATGAATTCACATTTATTGTAATTACTGCTGTATTAGGACTTAGCTGTGCCATCATATTTTTTATTTATTGTGCTTTTTTGGTTGCTGGTTTTTTTCCTTTTATTCTTTTATTTTAGAATATTATGGGGGTACAACACTTTGGTTATATATATTGCCTATGCACTGCCCAAGTCAGAGCTACAATCGTGGACATCCCGGCACCCATTCGGTGAGAGTTTTCCCATCCTCTCCAGCCCCCTCCCACCTGCCCGCCCCCGATGAATATTATTTCCATGTGTGACATAAGTCTTGATCAGTTAGTACCAATTTGATGGTGAGTACCAGTGGTGCTTGTTTTTCCGTTCTTGTGCTACTTCACTTTGAAGAATGGGCTCTAGCTCCATCCAGGATAATATGAGATGTGTTAATTCACCATTGTTTTTTTATTGCTGAGTAATACTCCATGATATACATATACCACATTTTATTAATCTGCTCGTACACTGATGGGAACCTGGGTTGATTCCACATCTTTGCAATTGTGAATTGTGCTGCTATAAACATTCAAGTGCAGATGTCTTTATTATAGAATGTCTTTTTTTCCTTTGAGTAACTACCCAGTAGTGGATTGCTGGATCAAATGGTAGTTCTACTTTTAGTTCTTTGAGGTATATCCATATTACTTTCCATAGAGGTTGTACTAATTTGCAGTCCCACCAGCAGTGTATGAGTGTTCCTATCTGTCCACATCTGGTTGCTGTTGTTTATTTCCTGTACCTGTGTTCCTGTTACTCTATTAAGTTTTCTTCTGTTGGTTTAAAAGTTATATAATACATTTTATGTTTCTTCTCATGATGGCTGTCCTTAACCTCATACCAATATTTATTCACATGTATTTGTTTATTGTTTTTGTTTTATCTCTAATATAAAAGTACTTAGCATGTTTTCATATCACTTTTGTGTGCTACCTCCAGCTTCATTTCCATGATGTGGTTTAGAATTTTAATTCTGGGTTATCTATAGGTTTTTTGTTTGTTTATTTCTTTGATCTTAACTTCACATTTCCCCCTTTTTTGTTAGACAACAACTTTTAAGAAATTATTTGGGTACTCATCCTCTTTGGTTCTCTTGTCACATCTCTTGTGTTTCTCTTACTATAGGAGTACTTTCCTCAAAAAGTATTTTCCACTTGGATCTTTATGGGGCAAATATCCTTTAGGCTTTCTATATATGTTCAAGATATTTCTAATACCCAGTGGTAGGCAGAATTCTAAAGCTGCCCCCTCAAGTTTCCTGTCCCTTGGTTATTCAATCCAACACTAATCTAGGTACTGCTCTGTAGGAGCTTTGCAATAATAATTAAGGTTACTAATAAGTTGACCTTAAAATAGAGAGATTTTCCTGGATTATTTGAGTGGGCCCAATGCCATCCCATGACCCCTAAAAGCAGAGAATTTTCTCATGCTGGAGGCAAGAAGGATGCAGCAGAAGGAGTCAGAGAGATTCTGAGCATGAGAAGGATCCAGAGCACTGTTGCTGGCTCTGAGATTTAGGCGGATGTGCAAGGACTAGAGAGAGGCCTCTGGGAGTTAAGGAAGGGACACTAGCAAGGAAGCAGGGACCTCAGTCCCACAAGTCCAAGGACTGGATTCTGCCAGCAGTCTGAATGCACTTGGAGGCAGAGTCTTCACAAAACCTCCCAATAAGTGTCCTGGACACTTTGATCTTGGCCTTGTGAAACCTGGAGTAGAGACACCAATTAAGCCATCTCAGACTTGTGACCTACAGAACTGTGAAATAACAAATATGTATTGATTTAAACAGCTAAGTTTGTGGTAATTTGTTATGCTGCATTAGAAAATATACCTTCTATTTAAATGAGAATTTGACTGAGTATCAAATTCTAGGCTCAAAGTTCTTTTCCTTCGATACTTTAGAAATAACACTCATTTGTCCTCTTGCCACTAGGGTTGCTGTTGAGAAGTCTGTCATGGAACTGTTTCCTTCTTCCTTCTATAGTTTCTCAGGGTTAATTTGAAGGAGGGAGCCAGAAGACTGTGTTGGAGTGTTGTCTTCATTTGTTTGATTTTGCACTGTACTAGGCTGTGGGTCGTAGTCTCATGGAGGCAGAGGAAGGTTTAAATTTTTCCCCTGCCTTTTCATAGATGCACTCATAAATGTGACAAGTTCATTGTTTTTCTTTTATTTAGCTACTCCTAGTCTTCTCTCCCCCTGCCTTTTATAAAAATCAAATCTATTGAGGTATAATTTACAGACAATACTCCTCTTCTTTGTGAATATAAGAAGCTTAAAGTCCCTTATCTCTGGGAGTATATTAGAAACAGGTAGGCATTTGGCCAAATTATAAGGCATGTTCCCAGGCTATAAAAGTAAAAGCAGATGAATGATATTACTTCAGCCAGTAATTGTCTTACTAACCTATAAATTCCACTGAGAATCATATTTCCAAACCCTCTTCAGGTTTGCAGAGGGGAAAAAAGCCAATAATTTTTTCAGTGAACACATTTTAGCTTTTAGACAAAATGAATGCTAGAACTACATTAAGTTCACTTTTACTTCCTGTCATTTCTATACCTTATACATTGGATAAAATCAGCCTACATAATCTTAGATGTATTATAATTATGATAGATATTTTAATAAAAAATCCAATTGCTTTCAGTCATTGGAAACATTTACATTAATTCTAGGCTTTAAAAATAAATAGCCACATTGTAGAACAACAGCACCCTTTAAAAACTGAACTCACTTGAATTAATGAGATGTTATGAGATATTTTTGTGACTCTAACAGAAGCTTAATGAATAATTTTAAATAGATTTAAATATTTTTTGGAATGTATCTAAACTGTGCAAATTATAGTAAGATTGCCTTTGAGAAGAAATCATCAATTTTGAATTTAACATACAGAATGGCACTCTAGGAAAACATGTAAAAAAGTCAGGAGAATTGTACCTTTAAGAGTACAAATGAGCAATAAAAATACATATCAGCAGAGTCACCTCAATGGGTACCTAGACATTTACTTGCGCTGCGAGCATTTTTCTGCCTAGAAACGGCAAAGTCGACTGCTCAGATCTAGCTGGCAGACACCACGTGACATAGCAACAGCAGCACAAGGAAACCAGGAAAATTTTCTGCTAGAAATAAACTTATTTCAAATCTTCTTTTGCAAAGCATCGTGGCTAAGGTGCTTCCTCCTCCCAACAAACTAAAAACAAGCAACAACAGCAACAAGGATGAGCAACATGAACAACATTCTGTATGTAAAATCCAATAAAAAAACTCTTCCTTAAGAAAAAGTATCTATAGGCTGTCCTTACATTTAGAATTTTCTCGACCTGACTGATCCAGGAATCTGCAAGTCAAGAAATTAACATCAGATGATCCGTGGCTGGTAGCGATCCATAGGCATTTAGCAGAACCAAACATAGTGTCTCACCAGAACATAACCTCAAGTAGGCTGCAGAGGTTTCAAACCAAAAAAGAAAAAAACAAGCCCATGCCAAAGAAAAGCTTAGTATTTAAACTTACAGAATACATCAAGAATCAAACCACGAACCACAATAATTGAAGTAAGCCAATTCAACACACTAGGTTAGGCCTCCACAACTCCAGATATTAGAAGTATCAGTAAAATGGTAGAGTATGTATGATGAAATTATTAAAGACATAAAACAGGGAATAAGAAACACTGCAAATAATGAGACATTGTCAAAAAAGACTAGTTATATTTGAAATAGAACCAAGCATAACTTATAGCAATGAAAGATACAGTTTATTAACCCCTTTTGCAGCCATCGCTGAAGCGGCAGTGGCTAAAATGAAGTTCAATCCCTTTATGACTTCTGACTGAAACAAGAATTGCTAAAGGCATTTCAACGCACCCTCCCACATTCGCAGGAAGATGATGTCTTCCCCACTTTCCAAAGAAGTACAATGTTCGATCCATGCCCATCCGAAATGATGAAGTTCAGGTTGCTCGGGGATGCTAGAAAGGTCAGCAAATTGGCCAAATAGTCCAGGTTTACAGGAAGAAATATGTCATCTACACTGAGTGGATGCAGCAGGAAAAAGCTAATGGCACAACTGTCCCTGTGGGCATTCACCCCAGCAGGGGGGGTATCAGGAGGCTTAAACTGGACAAAGACCACAAAAAGATCCTCGAACAAAAAGCCGAATCTTGCCAAGTAGGAAAGGAAAAGGGCAAATACAAGGAAGAAATAATTGAGAAGATGCAAGAACAAAATAATCTGATATACAACTTTCATTAAAAACTGCCAAAATGAAAAAAAAGAAAAATATGTTCATTAAAATTTGAAACTTAAAACTCTGATGAACTAGCAAATCAGACATAAAACAATAAAGAATCACTGAATTGGATAGTTAATCTGAAGAAATCACTCAAAATTCAACAGAGTGAGCTTCATTCTGAAACTACAAGAAAGAGGTGTGAAGATGTGGATATACAATGAGAAGGTCCAGTCTGTGTCTAACAGGACTCCCAAAAACAGAGAGGAAAGAAAATGAGGGAGAGGACGTTTTTCAAGAGCAAATGGCTAAGAATTTTCCAGATTTTATGAAAGACATTAATCCTCAATTTCAGGATATACAACAAATTTCCGGTAGAATACATAAAAGTAAATTCACTCCTAGGCATATTGTGGTAAAACTGCAGAATATCTTAAAGATCTTTGGAGGGAAAAACTTAAAGGAGAAAAAAATCAAAAGCAACTACTGACAAAATGCAGATTACCTTCAAATGGAAAGACAATCAAATTGACAACAGTCTCCTAGTCAGTTTTGAAAAATTCTCTGCCATTACCTCTCAAAATAGAACCTCTCTGTATTTTTTTTTTTTTTGGTACCTGTCCTTTTAGGATTCCAATTAAATGTTGGGTAAAGCTTTTCACTGTGTTAAATGTTTCCTATTCTCTCTCGTGTATTTTCCACCATTTGCTCCAGGTGATTTCTTCCAACTTGCCTTCCAGTTTAACACTTCTCTCTTCAGGTATGTCTAATCTGCTATTAAAGCCATCTATTGAGTTCTTAATTTCAGTTATTCAATTTAACAGTTATGGATTATTCCATATTTCAAATGTCCTACATCACTTTTATATAATCACCCCTCTATTTTGAATTTTTAAATTTTATTTTATTTTTTAAGTACTTTAAACATAGTAAGCATAGTTATTTTAAAATCCCTGCCTGATAATTCTAAAATCTAAAGCTGCAAGATCCAATACTGTAGTCACCTGCTACATTTAGCTATTGGGCACTTGAAATATGGCTAGTTTGAATTGAGATGTACTTTAAGGATAAAATGCACACCACATTTCAAAGATTTAGTATAAAAAATATCATATATCTCATTATTAATTTTTATGTTGATGCCATGTTGAAATAATAATTTGGGTTAATTAAAATTTGAGTTAAAATATATTGAGTTAAATAAACAATATTTTAAAAATTTATTCCACTTGTTTCTTTTTACTTTTCCAATGTGGTTACTAGAAAATTTTAAATTATGTGTGCGGCTCACCCTTGTGGCTTGTGTTATATGTTCACTAGAGCACTGATCTAGAAGTTCCGTATATTTTCTGTTTCTATTGTATGTTTCTGCTGGTTCTCATTCTTGTCTTATCTCTTCATGTGCTTGGTGATCTTTGTCTACGTGCTGGATATGGTGTTTTAAAAATTGCTGTTGAAAGAATCTGAAGTGTAGGATGATGATATTTCCTTCCAGAAATGACTTTCATCTGGTTATATTAGGCACTTGGTAGCTATAAATCCAGAATCACTTTAATTTCTTTTCAGGAATTGAGATATGTTGGGCCATGCAGAAGCCCTGAACCTGGACTGCTTCTGTCTGAAGACTGGCTAAGGTCCAGTTTACCTATACCCCAAGGGTCCGGTCCTTCAGGGTTCTACCCAAAGAGCCAGGAGTTGATCAGCGTCCCCCCTCTTGCCAGGCCCTGGATGCCAATATCTGCTTATTTAGCCTCATGAAACTGTCCAAAGCCTATGTGAGCCACCAAGAGAGGGGCTCCTGCTGTGATCAAAGGCTGCTAACTCCGTTACCACACCACTGCTGCCATGATCAGGAAGTCACCACAGTCAGAAGCCACAGTGCATCTGTGATGATTTTCATCATCAAAATAGATCCCCGGTGCCCTGCTCTTAACATCTCAAAGCCAGCGACTACAGCCCAGGACTTCTGCTAATGCTGCTGCAGAAAAACCAAATGTCTTTACACCTGGGCTTGGCAGCAGGTGCAGCAGGTGCCTGGCCTCTGCTCCAATTTTGCCACATTTGATTGATGGACTTTAACTCACACCCAGGACTCTGGTTGTATAGGAATCTGGGAAATGCAGTTTTTAGCATTACTGTCTCTGTGATGTAGGCAGGTACAGCAGAAAGAAGATGGAAAGGATATACATTTCCCCATCTGCCCCAGGTACATACAGCTATGATCCCACTTAAAGTTTCAGAATATGCCAAAGAATACTATATCTTGCTGATTGATATATTATATACACAGAGATACATGTACATTCACACGTCTATATCTATATATCTGTATCTCTGTCCACAATTGCCATAAAGGCAGTCAGTAGTGGGTTTCAAGCATGAGGTCTGCAATCAGATGGCCCAGTTCAAAACCTGTGTTTGTGTGATGTGGGGCATATGTTTCCTCAACCTCTCTTTCAAAGCTTGTACTTCCCTATCCGTAAAATAGGTTTAATGAGAGTACCTACCTCAGAATGTTGTTGTGAGGCTCAAAAAGACAATGCCCGCAATAGGTTTAGCATAGTGCTTGGCTCACGATAAGTACTTAGTAAATTGTAGCTCTTTTTGTTATAAGGTAGCAGAAGATCTAGGTGGTTAACTCAACTCATTATACCACCTTGGCAAGTCACTTAACTTCTCTCGGTCTTGATTTCCCCGTCTTTCAGATGAAGTTGTCCTAAATGATCTACGAGGTGAGTGCCTGAGCTAACATCTCCAAGTCCTTTAATGGAGAAAGTCAGGCACTGGAAGAAGTTATTTACTCAGCATTTTACAGTGAGCAGGTCAGAAAGTCTGGCTTCTGCACATCTTGATGATTGTTTTTTTAAGCACAGTCTTATAATTGTAATTTATCTATAGATGCTACCTAAGAGAAACAGATGATAAAACTACCACCATGATGCGTTTGAAACAGGACACAAAGGCTAATGACTTTCGTTGCTAAAATCAAGACCAACACCAGAGGGCGTTTCAGTTAAAGAGCTGGGCGGAAGGCAGGCAGGCTGCCTGTGTAGCTGGTCTTTTAGGGAGTGACAGGAGTAGG
Source organism: Daubentonia madagascariensis (assembly GCA_023783475.1). Lineage (NCBI taxonomy): Eukaryota > Metazoa > Chordata > Mammalia > Primates > Daubentoniidae > Daubentonia > Daubentonia madagascariensis. Next base: position 17,297,748 of record JAKFHU010001815.1, on the reverse strand, counting down.
AAATTAGTCTTCTGTGAAGACCATGGGGAAATATATTGTTTAATTCAATCTTCACCTACCTAAATGTGCATGCCTTGGGAGAGTAGTTGTATGCAGTTTTGTCACATGCATTTGGATTGTTGTTAGAAAGCTTAAAGAGTCACATTAATAAAACAAAAACAAGTAACAAAAATAAAAGCCTTTATCATTGGCTATGAATTCTTAGGCAATGAAAAATACTTCCAGGATTCTAGTATTTGATGAATGAGAAAATGTCCATGTTTACAGCCTGTCACGATTGTAGGCTTTCACAATACTTAGGGGAGACCACCCCTGGAATAAGTTAAACTTGTGGCAGTTTACAACACAGTGACTTCAGTCCCCAAGGGAAACTTAGGCTCAAAGAAATGTACTTTAGGACTCTAATAAATATTGGAGATGGATAATTGAAAATAATTTCAATTAGTTGAAATTATATTATTCAATGGAACCATTTTTGACTCTCAGAGAGATGATACTTTTTGAAAAGTAGAAATACAAGCAACTTAATAGAAAAAAGGCCCTCATTAGTGTTAAATTTAAATAACAACATTTAAATGATCTCCTGATACCTGGTACTGCGATAAGGGTTTATACTCTGTCATATGCTCTTTTTTTCCCAGTTAACATAACTTCAGGGAAACAAAGATTTTATGCAAAGTCACTTTTATAATACAATAAACTGCCTTATGGTTCAGCAATGATGAAAATCTAGGCAAATGAAGCCTCCTATATAACAAAAGTTTCCCATTAGCTCTGGCCCTCTGTCTAAGCTCAGCACTGCATGTTCAGAAAATGGGAAGGCTGGAAAATCTTGCTAGCTTTAACTGTAGCAGACGTGAGCACAGAGAGCAAAGGACATTCCAACTCTGACATATGCAAGCTCCAAAAATTGAGCAGATACCTGCATAGTTCATTAGTTACTTCCACAAAAGGGAGCACTTAAACACTATTGTAAAAATCCTTTTGGTTACCAAGAGCTATCAAAAGAAGCATGGCTGCTTCCCATAAGAACCTGACGATAGACTTGCTTAGTGATTGGTAAATGATGGAGTAATGTTTAATATTGAAAGTGCCTCCCTAGGTGCTGTGTGTCATTGTGAACATCCGTGGTATATAGTTTGTTAGGCATAGAGCAGATGTGTTGCTTTCCGGCAGACAACTCTGCCTGGCACCCAGCTGATCCTCTTCTGGGGGACACTTGAGCCCTGGGCCAGGCTGATGTGGGTGCTTGGGGATGGTCTCCTCCACTATGGGGTACATATAAATGTAAAGATCCTTATTTTTAGCTGTTCGTTTCTCAGACTTCACACTGTTTTATCTGAAGCCCAAGGGTAGGCCTGTAGGATGTGGAGACGGAGATGCAGGAGCCGTGTATGTCTCTGCCTCTCGCATTGAGGTGTGTGCCCTGTTAGGACTCTGTTGAGTGACAAGACTGAGAGAAACCACAGGGGCAGCCAGTGCATCTCCCTGGAGAACCCATTTTGGTAAAAAATTTGTACAGAATAAGCATACTAATGTATATTAAATATTTATATTAAAACAAATCCAGCTATATTATGGAGTAAAATGCAGAACTGGATGTGTGTGTGTGTGTGTGTTTTTAAATGAAAACAAGGAACTTCAGAGAAATTTCTCTCTTGCAGAGGGCTGCTTTTGGCTGGGTTTTCTGGTCCTTAGGAATAAAACAAATGCTCACTAATGCTCTTCTGCCAGTAGTGGTACTTCAGCAGAAACCTGTGGGAACCAGATTCTAGTTTAACAATCTCATTTGACATCCAAGGAAACTAAAGCACAAAGAGAAAGCTTCTGATGTCTGAATGTGATTTGGACTTTATTCACCTTCTTTCTTCAATTTAACCTTGGATATTTCTTCCCACTGCCAACCCCAGCCTTGGCCAATTAGAAAATTCAGATAAAGCATGGTCTCGTGGTCCAAGGAAGAGCCTAGCATGGTCCGTGGTTCTAGTCCCTACTGCACCACCAACCAACTGTGTGACCTGAGTAAGGGATTTAATGTCTCTGTCCCTCAGCAGTGGAGAAATGTATGTAAAAAGTAAGAAAGGAGGAAATCTGAATACCCATCCTAAGTGCCTCAAGTGCCTGTTAGAAAGATCGAACCAGATAACAGATGTGAAGTTTGAAGGGCTGTATAAAGAGGCGAGGCCCAAAGCCTGGAATCCAGCAACTGAAGGCACTTTGGCAGGTACACAGGTGGCCTCACCACAAGCAAGTCTAATTTCAAACACATGTACTTGCCTGCTGCTTTATCCGTGTGGCCAGTGGTTGGTGATTCATCAAACCACCTTCACTGCTAAACTCTGCTTTATGCCTTGGCTATGGGCTTCCTCCTAATTCTGGCCTGTGGATGCTACTAGAAATGCAGACTCCAGGCTACTAGGAGGAGTAAGAGGAGGAAGAACTCTCACAGACCCACCTGAGGCCTTGGGAAACAGGAACCTGCCAGCGTGTAAGATTGTTGAGTGCTATGTGAGTGTTAGGTGTTATGCTTCCCATTTGCTCCCTAATCCTCTCGGGAACGTCATTGGGAATGACATTAGGAATGTCGGGTCTACACCTCCCCCCATCTTGTAGATGAAGACACTGAAGCTTAGAGGGGTCGAGTGCTCCACTCTCCTGCCAGCCTATCTGCAATGCCTCCCCACCCTGCTGCCTGGTGGGTGCCTGCCCATCACCTCCCCCAAGAGTCCCCAGTTTAGGGACCCCCTCCTGGGTGCTCCTGTGATGTGGCTACATGGTTTCCTCACTTTCCCACTAGTAGGTAGATTAAACCACTAGTCCCAAATGTCTGTGATCACTACTGTCACAGGCAAGGGCCATACCAAGTGGGAAAACAACTTAAAACATCGCTTCCTAGGAGGAGGCTAGCTCTTATCCCCACCAAGGTGACTCTCCCTGTCCTAAGCTCCCCAAGGCCAGGGTCGCTTCTGTCCTGCTCAGTGCTGTATTTCCAGCACTGAGCCCAGTGACTAGCACGTCATAGATGCATTTGTGGAATGAATGAAGAAAGACTTACAGAGGTGGTGGCATTTATGGTGGATCTTAAATCAGAGGGGTTTGCCAGGGGAAGTGGATGGATAATTTTGTAAAACAAATGTGAGTGATTACATTTATGTCCCTTCTCCCTAGCACCAAAAATCACTGATATTTCTGAGCAGGTATCACGGCAGGCTGGAGCTTAGGCCAATGAAGTGCCTTTTAGTCTCTTATTTTCCAAAAGCTGGGCAGCCGTCTGGTAAAGAGAATGGGGTGAGAGAGCAGCAAGTCCCAAATCAGGGTGGGATAGTGGAATCTGCCTTTCCTTCACTCCCCTATCCTCCTGGGAGAGACAGCCACCTCCCCTTCTCTCCACCCATGGCACTGCGAAGAATCAAGCCTTGAAAGAAACCTTTGAAAGGTGGCCATTCCATTGGTTAGAATTTCTTATTTTACCTTCCTCTGCTTTCTCATTGGGGCAAATATTTTGGTGACAGGGCATTTACCAGTTACAGTCTAAATCAGGAGTCTTAATTCATGATCAATTCAATTCAACAAATATTTAGTGAGCACCCATGATGTCAAAGGCACAGTGCATGAGCCGCTGCAGAAGGTACAAGGTGTGTGAGCCGAAGGCCCTGTCTTCAAGGAGCTTATTTTTTAGTAAATAAATAACAAAAATAACACAAACAACTAGAATGCAGTGAGAACATAAGTGCTTGGAGAAACTGCATCTGGCAATCAGGAATGGTGCACGGGGGAGGGCAGCCCCTGAAGAGAGATTGGTGTTGTATGGCGGAAAGCACGGAGCACCACATCTAAAAGTTCCCAAATGTGAAAGATCTTAGGCAGGTGACACACTAGAAAGGGTAGTGCAGGAATTTAAACTCTTATTTCTTCTGACTTGGAAGTCCGTATTTATCCCATTGAGGCAAGTATAAACTGTGTAACTAAGTATCCTGGAATTAGGAGGAAAGTGGTAGAATTTTCAGGAACCTTCATTGCCAGCTAGATTTGCAATATAAGATTTTCCTAAATGTTGAATGCAGAAGTCCCACAGCCAATTTATCTGAGCAGAAGGAGGGTCTGGGGAGGCTTTTCTCCCCCAGCAGAAGGAGGGATCCAAATGAAAACGTTGGCACAACCATCGCAGAATTGGCTCTTGGTTAGATTGCAAAGTTTAAATTTTGGGTTTGGTTTCTGGATTGTTTTTTAGTGGAGTTTGGGAGAGGGAAATACCTGGAAACTTGTTCCTCTCCAGAGGAACGAAGGAGCAGTAGGAAAGAGGAGGACACAGGATTCCAGGGTCCTGTGTGGTCAGGGGGCTGGTTGAGTCACTTTATGGACATTGTGGGTCAGACTCTTGGGAAGACCTGGCTGGCTGCCTGATTCTCATTTGCAGCATCCTCTCTGTTAGAAAGCAAGTCCCAGGTTCTCAACATGAGGTGCAAATGAACTTTTGAAACACAACCTGTTTGTAAGTTGAAGTTATGATGATGATAATGGTTTTAGGTTTAAAACAAATTTTAAAATCTTGATTTTTGAAATCCTCATGAACATGAAATTGGGTTGGCAAGAACACGTAACAGATGGGCACGTCTGATGATGGAAAGGCAGTAGTCCGACTGGGTTGAGAGAAAGGGTGGCTCCGTGCATCTTGCTCACTCCTAAACAAACTACACTAAAACCTGCCACCACCTGAAATGACTCTCTTCCTGCCAAATGTTTTGTGACTTGTCTCTTTTTATTAGGTCAGCTTTGTTGGTCCTTGTATGGTGCCTTTTATGTATTTCATCTTCAGTGGAGCACCTAGGGGGATAATAAATTAATTCTTGCTGTATGCAGGTGGGGCAGAGGAAGGACTCCAGTGTCAGAGGAGGTGAGTGGGTTCCGCTTCTCCCTCACCCACTATTGCAAGGTGACCTTGGACAAGTCACTCAACCTTTCCAGGTCAAGTTTGCTCCTCTGGATATGAAATGAGGGGATGGAGCAAGGCTTCGTATAGCTCTGAAAGTCTGTGATCCTATATATAAAGCAAAGTTTTATAGCAGAGCCTCTTTGAAGAGGACTAATAAAATTATTGCCCAATGAGTAATTTTTTTTCCATAGCTACATATATCATTATCAGAGATAGGTTATTGTCTTTAAAGTCTGTGTTTTGAAAAGATCAATGCTGTCAGAAGTTGTCAGGCTTTGTGTGTGTGTGTGTGTGTGTGTGTGTGTGTTTTAAGAGGCAGGGTCTCGCTCTGCTGCCCAGGCTGGAGGGCAGTCGTGCAATGATAGCTCACTGTGACATCAAACTCCTGGGCTGAAGTGATCCTCCTGCCTTAGCTTCCCGAGTTGCTAGAACTACAGGTGTGGGACACCACACCGAGCTAATTTTTAAATTTTTTGTAGAGATGGGGTATCACTGTGTTGCCCAGGCTAGTCTTGAACTTGTGGCCTCAAGCAATCCTCCCTCCTTGGCCTCTCAAAGTGCTGAGTTTACTACAGGCATGAGCCCCTGCAATAAACGTTGTTTTTGAAAAGTCACTTGAATGACAGTGGACTTTAAATAACATTGTGGATCCTTTGTTTTCTTTGTATGTCCTTTCTGGTGTGCAGCTAACAAGTTATTTAATTTCTATTAGAGTGTCATAGACATTTTCATACCTTTGACTTTGGGAAAAACAAACATCAGCATTGCATCTTGTAATTCACAAATATTCATGGGTGTGTAAATCATTATTTTAATTCAAAAGTCAGGATTTCTGAGAAAAAAAGTGGCCTGAGGTATCTCAAAAGAAGGGAGGAAATAAGACTTTACTGCAGTACGTGCGTAGGAATCACTGCGTTGTCTCTCCCTTGGCTTCACTATGACAAATTTGAGTTGCCCTTCATTATTCTCAAACCTTCTATCTTCAGAAAGAAACCAACCATGGTGCTAGGAGTGTTGAAAAAACTTGTTTCTGTGCCTTTTTCTTCTGTGAACATGGTTACTTCATTCTAGGCTGGGGAAGAAGGGAAGGCATGAATTCACTCTTCTTACAAGACACTGTCTTGTAAGACAGTGAATAAGTGTCTAAGTGGTCATCTGGGATCGAGTGCAAGTTCTCTTACAGAGTGGGAGTACATTAACTATTTCAGTGAGACCCCGTGTGATAGATCCAGAGCCAAAGAAAAGACACACCAAAAGGATAAAAGTTTTTAAAGCTGATGCATCAGAGAGCTTTTGAAAGCTACGTGGAAAGAGCGAATACAGTTTTAAGGAGGCAGGGCTCTGTACATGCACTACTGTTTGTGGGGAGGAGAGGCCTGTACAGGCAAGCATGCTGGGGCCTGTGGCCGGGGAGCCTATATCAGCTCTGCCTTTGGGTCGAGCAGAGAGGGGGTGCATGGGAGCTTAGATGCTTCCACATTCCTGTCCTTACCTCCTATATTCATATCTTTGCCCCCTCAAAGTCAACCTTTGTGCAGCTCTTTCCATGGGTGACACTTGGCTTGAGTCTTGTGTTACAAGTTGCTCAGGAAATAGTATTTACTCCACTTCTTGGATGCAGAAACAGACACAAGAAGGTGAACCAACAGGCCCAAGGACATACTAGTTAGTAACAGAGGTTGGATTTGAACCCAAATCACTTGAGGTCAAATGTAATGCTCTCTTTGCTGTTCCTTGTTACTTCTGAAAGAAATTCTCAGAATATTTCTTGCACTGATTCCCTGCCTTTCCATTATTACACTTCTAGCCCAGATAATAGCATCTTTTGTTTCCAGCAGTTTAGAACCATTCAGGGACTCTATGAAAAGCTCACATCCTGTGGCCATGGGGCAGCAAGCTGCCACTGCAGCAGAGAGGGGGGAACCATCTAGATAGGCATGTGTCCCCGGTTCATGCTTCTCAAAGGCTGGGTGGGCAGTGGCTGGGCTGTGTGCAGGAGTCTGGTAGATGACATTCATCAGGGAGCTACCTTCAATATGGGGGAGGGGCAGGAGGGGGAAGGGGGAGGAAGCTTAACATTCATGGGACACCAGCCACATGTCAAGCACAGTGCTCCCTTAACTCCATGGTGGGAGGACTGGAGCCTACAGGGGTAGATATTCTCTCTTCCAGGCCCCTGGCAGCGAGGCAGCAGGCTGTGGCCTGAGAATCACCACTGGATGCTTCCTCTGGGACACTGGATTGCAAGGAGTGGCACAAGGTGTGGGGAGAGTCCAGGATGCCTCACAGCAGCACCGAGGTGAGTGCCCAGTGCAGCCAGAGTGGCATCGTAAGCAGGATGTCCTGGCTGGGCCTTGCTTTGCCTGGTGTCCGCAGTTGGCCAGCCTGGATCTACAGCCCTCCCCTCAGTCCCATGGGTTTCTTCTCAATAGACTGTTTTTCTGCTAAAGATGGGTTGTGTTGTTTGCAAGAAAAACCCAACTGATGCAGCCAGTAAGAGGCAGAACTGGGATTCAAACAGGGCCTCTCAAATTCTATAAACCCATTATTTATTCTTCTACACCCAAAAAAGTGTCCAGTTTAAGTCTTCAGGGGAAATACATTTATGAATAGGTCAGTGATCAAATAGCCACATATATGTGTTTCAATTGATTGCTCAGTTAGCCTTTATGTTGCTGGCATTCCCAGAGAAGGAAAGTGGAAGTAATGCATCCTGAGTGGTTGTTAGTGCAAGAGGCAATGGATGTTGTGGTAGTGTGTTTGTGCTGCTGTAACAAAATACCACAGACTGGGTAGTTTATAAACAAAAGCAATTTCTCACAGTCCTGGAGGCTGGGAAGTCCAAGACCAAGGTGCTGGCATTCTTGCTGCATCCTCACGTGGCAGAAGGGGAGGACACTGTGTCTTCCCATGGTGGAAGGCAGAAGAGCAAAGAAGGTCTACGCTAGTTCCCTCCAGCTCCTCTGTAGGGCACTAATCCACTCATGAGGGAGCAGTCAGGACTTCATCCCTTCCCAAAAGGCCCCACCCCTTCATACCACCACAAAGGGGATTAAGTTTCAACACATGAATTTTGGGGGACGTTCAGACCATGGCAGATGAGCTACAGAAGTGATTTGTTGGTTAAGACAAAGAGTTGGGAGTTAGATTCAATTTCAGTCCTAGGGCTACTATTGAACGTACCTTTGTGACCTTGGACAAGTTATCTATCTTCTTTGAACCTCATCTGTAGAATAGAAATAATGACACCTATTTCACAGGAATTCCAAACAGCACATGTCCAGTGCCCAGCACAGTGCCTGGCAGTCAGTGCTTAGGAAATGGGAGTTATTGCTTTATTTAAGCACGTTACTTAATTCAGTTCTCACGACAGTGCTGGCAGATTGGATCGTTTGTCCTTCCTTACATACGTTTAAGAATCTTCCTTGTGGGCATATCCTCTTACCACCCTCTAAAACAGAAATGATACGGGGAGAGGGGACAGTGAGATGAAGAGGAAGCCAAGCGGATCATTACAAAAGTTCTATTTGAGCCTAAAATGGCATCTGGGTTGTCTGTTTGCAGGTTCATTATTGATCCATTAGTCAACAGTTAATTTGACCTGTTCATTTTGCCTGCCAGAATGCCCAGTAAATTTGGATTAAAAAGAGGCTATTATAAATAAAGAGTGCTCAGCATTTATAATAAACTGTGATAGAATTCCCTGGAGTTGGGTTAGTCACGTCCTCCTAGCCCCCTACATCCACCCAGGCAAGGCCCACAGCTCCGCGCATCCACCCTGAGCCCCTCGTCCTGGGGACGCTGCTCTTCCTGTGTTTCAGGAATGAAGGTGGGTTGCAAGCAGCATCAGTCCAGGAGTGGCCTCTTCACCAACGAGCAAAGACAGCTTTGGAGGAAGGAACTGAATCCACTAGAAAATCAGTCGATCAACACATTCATTAACGAATACATAATAATAAACCACACTGTATTCTATTACATTGTGTAATATACAAGAAAAGTCTTTGTCAGTCTGCTTTGCAAATAACAGGTACTAAGGGAATGTTAATTTCCTTTCGCTCTTTCAAAAATTCTTTTTGTGGCTTGTAAAAAATTTTCATCTGAATAAGCTTATATAATTTTCACAACAATCTTGAGATGTGTGTTATTTTTCATCTGCTTTACAGAGGTGGAAATCTGGAATTTAGAAAGGATTTTCCTAGGCTTGTGCTGTGTGGAAATGGTGGCGCAGGGGCTCAAATCCCAATCTTTTGACACCAACCTTGTATTCGTTCATTCATTCATGGATCACCTACCATGTTCCTGCAGCTGGGCTGGGCCCCGGGGACCCATGATAGGAAGAGTTTCCTTGTTGCCATCCTGTCTGAGACGGCACCATTTTTTTTCTGGCCCTAATTAATGATCTATTCATATCCTGAAGCCAGAGGATGAATAGCTATATTCAGGTTTCCTATTTATGGTGATTTTCTTTGGATGCCAACCAGTTTCAGGTCTCCATTTCAATGTGCCCACGAACTTCATAGTTAAACTGTTGAATATGATGTGGAAAGTGGAACCATTTCTCACCAGGCTGCACAGAGGGGCATCTCAGAGTTCCGTGTCTCTCTGACTCCCTTTAGTCTGGGCAACAGGGAAGGAGATGCTCCAGAGTCAATGCCTGCCCAACTGACAGTGCTCCAACTTTCTGCTTTTAGTTTGCTTAATTTTCTTAATAAGACAAAGCTGAATTTATTTTTCACCCTGGCAAGGGAGACAACTGCTACTTCAGCCTAGTCTTGATAGTATCTCAGAGGGGTAAGGGCAAAATTGGGTTATTTATTGAGACTTTGAAGTCTGGTTGAATGCAAGTCTTTACGTGTGGTGCTGGACTAGAAATGTGTTATTGCTTTGAAACTTGAGAATGAGTGCATTGAGAGGAAAGGCTTAGAGAACTCTTTTAAGTTTTGGGACTATTGTCCACCTTCCTCTGGCCACCTGGCCGCATAATTAGTCCTGAGAAGTCCAGCTATGGAACTCACAGATGAGACACCAGTGACCTATATCTGGGCAGGCACAGCCACTTTGATGTCTCTTAGTTCACTTCTGCTTCCCAATTTAGTCCAGGGACAAATTCTCCTTTTTTCTCCACCCTCAAAATGTGGAACTTCCCGGGAGCATCACACACATGACAAAATAATCATCATAAGAATCCTCATCATGCCACTAGCCAGCATTTATTTGCCCTGACTATGTGAAGGCAACTGTGCTATACACTTTGCATGGATTCCGCTCATGTGAGCCCCGTAACAATGCCATGAAGTGGGTGCAGCTTTGTTCTTATTTATAACTGGGATCATTAAGCTCACAGAGGCTAAATAACTGGGACAAGGTAGTTAGTAGTGCCAGAGCCAGAATTCAAGCCACGGCTATCTGAGTCCCAAGACCATTTGCTGTTTACAATTGCACTATAGAAGCCCTCGCTCCTTTGAACATTTATTGTTCCTTCATAGTAGCAACTAATTTCTTCAAAGTAACATCCAAATGTTTGTTCACAAGGGAGAAGATGACTTTCCCAGTACAGGGCTCCTCTCTTCTTTCAGCCTGGCAAGAAGTTTGGGCTCTAATCCACATTTCAGCGGTTAGGTGGCTTCTCCTATTCCCGGGAAGCTTTCCACGTGCAAGTGGTTTCCGCAGTAACCACAGCCCACGCTGGCCCCTCTGCCAGTGAATCCATGGCTTGCTTTGAGAGTCTTGGATTCTTAAAGGTGTTTCTGTTGGGCTGTTCCGACTGCTGTGATGCATGTTATGACAAACTACTGATGAAGAAGACACTGCCTTGGGCTAGAAGGAATGACTATTCAAATAAATAAAAGAATCCTGTCACCATAAATGGTGGCTGCTGCAGGGTGGGAGGGCTCTGAGCAACTGGTCCGTTTAGTTCCCTGGCGTTGGGTAGACATACAGAAAATTATTCCAGACAGATGAAATTCTACTGGTTTAAAAGGCTTCCTAGAGAAGGAGCCTCCCATTGTTCCCTGTAACCAGTGTGTAACAGTTGGGCATTTATTTCTAATAGCTAATCCAAGTCCTGCACCTGGCAATCTTGAAGTCATTTCTAATTTTTTGCTCCTTAGGTAGAAATGGACAAAGGACCACCCACTCGATAGAGGGGGTCACACTTGTTCTGCTCCATTATCTTGGGAAGAGGGACTGTAGTCCAGGGAAGGACTCCGCAGCCTTCAGGGAACAGTAGTGGGTGAGGGAAGAAGCCAGCCCCAAGCTCAAGCTCAGTGTAAGCAGAGGGTCAAGTCCTTCACTTATCAAGAAACAGTTCTGCGGACTTGCTTCCTGGGCAGTAGAGGAGGAAGGAAGTAGGGTGATGGGTGAATGGACTCTAGGGACATGGGTAGTGGGGTGCGGGAGGACGGCCCTAAGGGGCAGTGAGGGGCTGCTGTGTTAGGAGAGGATGCAGGCTGACTCTTGGAGGCTGGAATTGAGAGAGATAAAAGATCAGAGACTCATATGGAGTCTCAGAAAGGATCCTGGCATCGAGCAGCAGAAAAACCCTATTGCAGTTCATGTGAATCTTACCAAGGTCTTCAACACGCTTGTAAACTGGTAAAGTTCACGGGATCTTGACACACCCCCAGACAAATCACGTCCCCTCCTGGGTTCTGGTTTTCTCATTTTTTGTTGAATTTCTGTTCTATTCAAAGAAGAGGAAACAGATTTCTTGGCACAGGTGGACTTTGAAGGTGGAACTTTAGGAACAGGCTATTTGAATTTAGAAGGCAAGAACAAATAAGCAAGATCAAGAAAAGAGGAACAAGAAGAAGAGGTAAAGGGAGAACACAGAGATGTTATTCCACTATCACGTCTCGTAGACAATATCTTCACAGCCTTCCACTCACTCAGTGGCTACTGTCATGCCCAGCGACTGTGCTGCCTGCTATGGATGCAGCATGTACACATTAGACTTGGAGAACCCAAGGGCTGTTAGAGGAGCTGGACCGTGTGTTGGAGGTGGCCGGTGAGAAGACAGAGGTGGAAGCCCACTGCTGGTGCCGAGGGGCTCAGAGGATGCGAGATCCCTCTCGCCTGAGACACGTGAGAAGGGATGGGGGAGGAGGAAGCCTGAGAACCAGGCTTGTGGACAGATGGCCGGAGGGAGTGGTGTGTGGCTGCAGGTGACGCTCTGGGGCAAGGGTGACCGCAAAAGCCCATCTCGTCCCTCTTATTGAAAACGAGGAACTGTCACCTGTGTAATTGCCAGTGAGCCCAGCCACCATCAGCCTGTATCAGGCCGCGGTGGCCGCTGCAGCTGAGGAGAAGCCCAGGGGCGAGAGAGAAGTTATGAAAGTCGAGGACATTGCCAGGCAACGCTGCCTGAGATAAACGATGAATTCTTCTGACCCTAGCGGCAGTGGGGATTGGCGCTGCATACCGCTAGCCTCAGCTCGTGCTTTGCTACCTTATTATTTGAAATTGAACAGCCTCCTTTAATGGAGCGTTCACACATAAGCGTTATGGAATCATCTGGCAACACACAGACTTTCAACACGCACAAGTAGCCTCTGTTCTTGGGGTGGCAGCTTTGCCTCCACAACCACACTGATCTCCAGGCTGGGGAATTCTAGAGAACTAAGAGAGGAGATTTTGGACAAATTTATGGAAAAAATACAATCCCAGATAATCATAACCAAATCAATAAGTGTTGTTTTTTTCCCCCAAGGTTGGATCTTTATTCTATTCTCATTTTGAGGAGGGGTAGGCAACACCTGTGTGTAAAACTTTGGTGAAAATATGGCAAAACCTGGGTCCTTGGTCAGTGGCACCAGCTGAGCTCTCGGTCGGCAGCCAGCTCCAACTGCTGGCCATGTGATAGGTTACTGCTGGGAGAAATATCGTTATATTATCCAGAATTTTTGATAGAAATTCCCAGCAGCCTGGTGGCATCTGGCCAGCATATATGCATGACAAGGAAAAGATACCGCTCATCTTCTTCTGCTATTTAGAACCGACCTTTTCTGAGCCCACCCCTCACTGTCCTCTAATCTTATTCCCCTTTCACCCTCTGAAATTGTCCTGCTGATTCGTTTGCTGTCTGCTCTCGTGAGGATGTGAACCTCCAGGGAGCAGGGACCTCGTCTGCCTGCTTCACTGCTGTGCGCCTGTCTGGAACATGGGGAGCCTACCTGTCCCCTCCTTCCCCCTGCATGCCTCTCTGTGGCGTCTGCTCTCCAGACCCGAACCCTCTGCATGGGCCCTGTTGGCTTTGTCTTAGCTTAAGCAGTGAATGATGTAGAAGCCAGAAGTAGGGCCTGCTTTAATTAAGTGCTCATTAAAATCTGTGTTCATAAATAAAAGCACTTGCCTTTTCACTGACAACATTTGACATTGATTTATGTTGTAGTTACATAGAATTCTCAATCTTTAAAGAAGGATTAATTGATTCACACTGAAATATGTTTCATCTTGTTTTCTAAACTTAATATACTTCTTGATGACATGGGAACTGGAAGGCAAGTAGTTGAGGACATCACTCTTTAGACAAAGACCACCGGAAACACACTAGCTGAATGGGTTGGGTTTATCCCCCACTGCAGTGGGGGAGGACACACACCATGCAGAACCTTGGGTGTCTCAGCAGGAGGGTGTGAGAAAGGACTTAAAGGATTTGCACTGGTGTTTGATGCTTTGGGGGAGGGTTTGAGGGAGGCTAGCTTTGCTCTGCCTTGGATGCTGTCAGGAAGTAGAGAAAATTTATGACTGGGTACCTTGATCATTCTAATCTAGAAGGCAAAAAGAACAGAGGAGGGTAGAGCCCAGATTAGTAAAGAAGCGGCAGCCACTCATATTGGCCAGGAAAATGTTGGTCATTGTGATTTCAGCAATGCTCTTATTTTTGTCTGTGTTCAAACATGATTACAGGGTGGTGTTTCTGTTTGCTCCATCCTGGTCACAGAATGGCTCCGTGTGATATTGATGTTCTCTGAGATTATATTCCACAGAAGAACATCAGGGCTTAGCTGAGAGCGCTTGGCCAGCTCCTGGCTGTCCAGTGCTTTTCTCTTTCTTTCTCACCAACAGACCACAGAGAACTGTGGGGAGACTCAGCCTGGAACTGGGTGTTCCATAGGAGTCAGGGAAATGATATTTGAACTGCAAACTGAAGAGGACTGTTTTGAAATGCTTAGTCCTAACATGTAGATTCAATTTCTAACACATAGTGTTCTTTTCTGGAGGTGACATTTGCAGTTAGCAGTCTAACTGGTACTGCCTGTGTGGGAGCATGGAATAATTTTTCTCGAACTTTGCACAAAGAAACAGGTCTGAGTTTATTTCACATCCTTAAGATTTCTGTTTCTCCCAACCCTTCAACATCTGCATGGTGCATCGTGAGGGATTTCCTTTCCTGGGATCTAAACACTGCAGATGCTACCAGGTGGCAGTATGTCCTCAGGCTGTAGGACTGGGGCTTAACACACAGGTTTGCGATGGGACCTTGCATGCACATTAAGGAAGCTTGTCTTCTGTTAAAAATTGATAGAGGAAGCAGGAACATCACTGTTCAAACACACGGACTTTAAGTCAGGTTGACCTGGGTTGGAGTTGTCCTGGGACTCCCATGTACTTGCTGTGTGACCTTGGGCAAGTTATCCAATCTCTCTAAGCCTCAGTTATTACAAATGTAAAATAGGGATAAATGTTCCTATCTGTAAGTTTGTTGAGAGTAATAACCCCACTGTAACAGTGGGAAACATATTGATTATATGAAATATGTGTGTAATGTGTGGCAGCTTTATTGATTGTTACCGGATAATTGCCGACCATCAGTAATTTTCCTCAGAGTCCAGGAGAAATCAAAGGGAGATCACAATGAGATTCTTCCTGGAAATTCTTGGGAAAAGGGTGCTGGCTGACTGTTATGGAAGAATTATTTGATTTGGATTCAGGAGATCTAAGTTATGGTCCTGACATGGTTGTGAATTGGTTGTATAACTTTGAACAAGTCTCTTAATATTTTTGAGCTGCAATTTGCTTATATTTGCTTATTTATAAAGTCAGAATAATGATGCTTGTCTCTTTGCACTACCAGAGGTGTTGGTGAGAATGAAATGAGAGTAAGTAACAATCAGCAAGTACTTATGTGAGGGCACCATATGCAAAGGCATGTTGCAAAGGCACATAGCATTATAAAATGCAAGATGCTATCAAAGAAACTTAAGAGTTGGTAATAAATTCACTCCTAAAATGTTGCCTTTAAAGTGGGTATCTATAGAGAATATTCTTTTCATTTCCTTTTTTTAAAGATATAACATACAAAGGTACAAATTTTCACATTTTTAAAATTTGAAAATATTAAGGGGGTACAAAAGTTTTTGTTACATGGACACCTTTTGTAACAAATTTTCACATATTTTTATCTCCATGTAACGGCCACCCAGATTAAAAGCAAATGATTCCGAGGAAGAGATTAGATTATCTCTGTTTGTAGATGACATGACCTTATATATAAAATACCCAAATGTACCTGCTCTTTACAAGGGAAAGTTAAAATAAATAAATAAATAAATAAATAAATAAATAAATAAATAAATAAATAAAATACCTAAATGATTCCACTAAAAAATTGTTAGAACTAATAAATAAATTTAGTAAAGTTGCAGAATGCAAAATCAACATACAAAACCCAGTAGTGTTTTATACACTAACAATAAACTATATGAAGAAGAAATCAAGAAATTAATCTCATTTACAATGGCATAAAAAATACTTAGAAATAAATTTAACCAAGAAGGTAAATGATCTGTTCATTGAAAACTATAAACATTGATAAAAGAAGTTGAAGAAAACACAAGTAAATGGAAAGATACTATGTGTTTTTGGATTGAAAGAATTAATATTGTTAAAATGACCATACTACCCAAAATGATCTCTAGATTCAATGCACTTTCCTATCAAAATTCTAATGACATTTTTCACAGAAGTAGAAAAGACAATCCTAAAATTTGTATGGAACCACAGAAGATCCTGAACAGCCAAAGCAATCTTGAGCAAAAAGAACAAAGCTGGAGGTATCACACTACCTAATTTCAAAATCTACTACAAAGCAATAGTAACCAAAAGAGCATGATACCGTCATAAAAACAGACACATAGATAAATGAATAAAATAGAGGGCTCAGAAATAAATCCATGCATTTACAGTCAACTGATATTCAACAAGGGTGCCAAGAACACACAATGGGAAACGGTGACTTCTGTCACCATTGACTTGTTGTTGCTTGTTCTTTAACTTCATTAGAATCATACAGTGTGTTCTCATTCAAGTCTGCCTTCTTTTGTTCCCATAATGACAATGAGAGTCATCCTGGTTGTATGTATCAGTAGTTTGTTCTTTTGTAAAATGGTGAGTAGTATTTCCTTGTGTGACTATGTCACAGTTCTCTTCTCTGTATGAACCATTCTCCTGTTGATGGGAATTTGGGCTTTTTCTGGTTTTCAGCTATTATAAACAAAGCTGCTATGAACTTTCTTATTTTTTAAAATTTGTCTATTATAAAATTTCAGGTGTGATTTGTAGAAAAAATGTTTGACTCTGACAAATAATATAAAACATAAAACACTTAAATTAAAGCCTCCAAACTTAAAGGATAATGATAATTTCAAATGGCGTTATTCTTATAAATAAATCACAACATTTTAAAACAAAGTCTCTGGCATTATCTTTGCCTTTTGCACACACACAGAATAGTCTACAGCAGTGTTTTTTCATACTGCAGACTGGGAACTGTCAGTGTGTTCTAAGTAAAAAAAATTTTTTTTAAGAAATAGAAAATAAAAGAACAAAATCAAACTCTTTGGGCTTGGTACGGATAAGTATTATTTCTTATGACTTTTGTTTCAGTGATATAAGCATATGTTTTCTGGTTGCAACCATAAAGGGAAAATTGTCTCAAACCTTGATGGGACAGAACCTGTATTGTGATGTAATTCACAACCTCTTTCTAGGACAAAATCAGTATTCCTGATAAAACACTTAAATTCTGATATACTTGAATAGAATTAAGACTTGTTCAAGGAAACTGGTTACCTACCCAACTAGTTGACTGTCAGCTGAGTATCAATCAAAAAATCTATTATAAGGACATTTAGCTAAATATTTATTTTCTTTTAGTAGTCTAACTATAACCATCTTCTTTTTCTATAAAATGTCCCCACCACAGGTAAATCTTTCAATCAGCCTACTAGAGGCCTTTTCCTTTGCAGCAAGTTTATAAAAATAACTTTGAAATGTGTCCATAATTGCATTTATGCAAAATTTCTTTAACATATGTAAAATATATTTCTTTCTGTGGATCAGGATCAAAAAAGTCTGAAAGCTGTTGAGTTAAAAGGGGAAGGGCAGTGGCAGATTAATGGAACAGAATACATGGAACTCAGTTTCTTGGGTGACAGAAACAAAGTGACAGGGACACTGTTATACCCAGCTGACCCCTTCAAGAGAGAAGACCGGGGCAAGACTCACTGAGGGAGCTGCAGCTGCTCACACAGATGAGGCAAACAGGATCTACACCAGGATGTCACCTGTAGGCTGAGTCACACCCCTGCCTGGTGGTCGCAACGGGGCTGACTGAAGTGTGGCCAACGGGTGGAAGGCAGGGGCTGAAGGCAGAGGGAGAAGCTGGAATCTGCAGCAGGAGTTGGGATAATCATCCGTACGTCTGTGTCTTCTAAGAGCTCGTGGCCATGGCAAGCAGCGTCTTGTGGCCTCACTAGATGATTAAGATCCGTGAAGGCAGGAAGGTGCCTATCTTGCTCAGCAACATATTCTGTAGCACATAGTGGATATCCAATCATACAGAATGAGTCAACATTGACTTTCTGTCCATTAAAGCGTCCTGACGTGTCTCCCTCTGCCTAAAAGTCCTCACTGTGCTTCCTCAGACGGGTCAGGGCCCACCCCATGGCTGCTTGGTGATGGGTCTCCTTGGTTCCTTGGTTTCTACGTTACCTGCTTCTTTCCCAAAGGACCAGGGACCAGGGCCTTTCAGGTGGGCTTTCGACCATCCTCCCCCAACCTCCCCAGATACGTGGCTACCTGGAGCCTATGTCCAGGGACTTTGTAGAAGCTGCTGGCTCTTGGTATGACCAGTCAAAGGAAGGAACAAATTAACATAGAAAGAGAAACAAGGCCTGGATGATTACAGTAAAGAGAACAGGGGTGAAGAAAAGGGAGAATGAATTTGCTGTATCGATGAACAGCTGAACTGCTTGTCTGATGTGTGCATTTTGAAATAATGAATTTAGGAATATAAACCTGAAAAAGAAACATGTTGCATATCTCTCAGGTTATTGCCTCTGCTGGAAAATAATTTTACCTGGGTTATAAAAATCTACTTTCAGAATGGGTCGGTACTACATAGCCCAACAGGGATGTCACCTTCTTTCCCCTTCCCTTATAGCTGAACGATTAAAAGCGAGTTGATTGCTTTGTTTCTCATTTATTTATTTATTAGAGGTGGGGGTCTCACTATGTTGCCCAGGCTGGAGTGCAGTGGCTATTCACAGGTGTGATCACACTGCTGATCACAGGAGTTTTGACCTGCTCCACTTCCAACCTGGGCTTGTTCACCCCTCCTTAGGCAACCTCATGGTCCCCTGCTCCTGGGAGGTCACCGTATTGATGCTGAACTTAGTGCAGACAGCTGATGGGCATAGCGCACTACAGCCCAGAGCTCCTGGGCTCAAGCCATCCTCTTGCCTCAGCCTCCCAAGTAGGTGGGACTACAGGCATGTGCCACTGTGGCTGGATGCTTTGTTTCTTTACTTGATTCCTTCTTTAAGTTGTGTCCTAGCTTGGTTTCTGCAGAAAGCGAAGGCTGAGCAAAAGGTGTATGTATGAGGATCTTACTGGGGAGTGTGATCTCAGGGAAAGAAGGAAGGCTGTCTTGCTGAGTGGCCTGCAGCAGTGGTCAGATGGTGGCTGGATCTTATGGACCCCCCCCACCACCAAAGAGCCATATGAAGTGCATCTCGGGACTGTCCATCAGGGGAAAAAGGGGAAAGATCTGTCTGCCAATTTCTGTCCCTATAGATCATGGTTTTGTCCTCTAAGGCAGCAGTCCCCAACCTTTTTAGCACTAGGGACCGGTTTCATGGAAGACAATTTTTCCATGGACGGGGAGGAGACGGGATGGTTTTGGGATGATTCAACTGCATTACATTTATTACATTTATTACATTTGCAGCCACTCCCCAGTGCTGGCATCACCCCCTCAGCTCCATCTCAGATCATCGGGCATTAGATTCTCATAAGGAGCCACAACCTAGATCCCTCACATGCGCAGTTTACAGTAGGGTTCACGCTCCTATGAGAATCTAGTGCTGCTGCTGATCTGACAGGAGGCGGAGCTCAGGCGGTGATGCGAGTGATGGGGAGCGGCTGTAAATACAGATGAAGCTTCACTCACTCGCCCTCCGCTCACCTCCTGCTGTGCAGCCTGGTTCCTAACAGGCCTCAGACTGGTACCGGTCTGCAGCCCAGGGGTTGGGGACTGCAGTTCTAAGGTAGTAACTTCCCCATCTTCCAGGTTAGGCATGCACAGGCACCAAGTGGGTTCTGAAGATAACCCACTCTGTGCTGTCAACAGACAGGTGCTGGTTTGAGTGGTGAAAGGCTTGAGATGCCAGTTCACCTAGGTCTGGCTGTACCTGGGTGAAACTGCCAGGAGCCATCCCAGAGCTGGTGTCCCTATGGAGGCTGAAATAAGAGACAGGGGAGGTAGAAAGTGTCCAAAGTGTTAAGTAAGAACCGTCCAATACAGATGGTGAGGCAATGACACCAACAGTTATTCCTTGGGACAATATTTCAGTCAACAAGACAGAGAACGAGCACATTTGGACATTGGCTTCAGCCTTGGCTTTTGTTTTTCCTAGTAGTGATACAGTAAGATGTCTAAATATATCTGCTCAAAGCTAGAAAAAGAATACAAGGCTGGGCTCGGTGGCTCACGCCTGTAATCCTAGCACTCTGGGAGGCCGAGGTGGGAGGATCACTTGAGGTCAGGAGTTTGAGACCAGCCTGAGCAAGAGGGAGACCCCCATCTCTACCAAAAATAAAAAAAAATTAGCCAGGCATAGAGGCACACGCCTGTAGTCCCAACTACTCGGGAGGCTGAGGCAGGAGGATCGCTTGAGCCCAGGAGTTTGAGGTTGCAGTGAGCTGTGATCACGCCACTGCACTCTACTCGGGGTGAAGCAGCGAGACTCTGTCCCAAGAAAAAAAAAAGAAAAAAAGAAAAAGAAAATTTCAGTCATGTGAAGAATTACCACCAGAACTCACTGTTGAATGCCATCCAAGAATGGAGTGTCAAAAGGCACAAATTTCCCCCAAGAGAGCCTATCCATACCCTGGCTTCAGCCACTGTCCACATGATTCCCAGCTCTAAATTTCTGCTCAGCCACACTCCACTTACTTTATTATCTTTAAGACTCTTCCAAGAGGAACTTCCTATATAACCTATCCAAGACAGAAATCAACACCAAAGTCTTCCCCTCTTCCCTTCTCTGTCTTACAAATGGAACCCACTGGGCCAGAGCGCTGGGAGGGGCCATCACAGACTCTTCCCTTCCCTCTCTCCTTCACGTCCCTCCCCACAGCCAACCAGCTGTGGAACCCTGTCAGTTCTACCCCCTCGCTATCTTCAAGTCTGTCCCGTCTGTTCTGGTCCCTGTGGCTTAGTTCCAGGGACCTCTCCTCTTGCCTGAGTTGCAGCCACAAAGGACATCCTAACTCGCCTCCCCGCCGACAGTCTTGTTTTCCCCCCATCCTCTGCGAAGACTTCCCTGACTGCCCAGAGACCAGGGGATGATGCGGGAAGTCACGTGGCCTGAAAATCAACAACGATACAAAGAAGTCATCTGGGTGGGACGTGAGGTTTTTATAAGTTACCAAAATTGGCTCTTGCTTGTTCTCTAAGTCCATCAGTAAGTATGATGGGATTCTTATTCCTTCCCCATGTACCTGGTTTATCTACCTACATCCCTCTAGGAGGCGGGTTCTTGGACTTTCAGTGCTACTCTTGATGCCTCATAAACAAATTTTTATGACATGCTGTGGCTGTGACTGTATACAGTTGACCCTTGAACAATGCAGGGGTTAGGAGCATCAACACCCCACACAGTTGAAAATCTGCATATAACTTTTGACTCCCCAAGAAATGAACTACTAAAAACCTACTGTTGACTGGAAGCTTGACTGATGGCATAAACAGTGTATTAACACATATTTTGTATGTTATATGTATTCTCAGAATAAAGTAAGCTAGAGAAAAGAAAATATTATTAAGAAAATCATAAGGAAGAGAAAATACATTTTCTACTCATTAAGTGGAAGTAGGTTATCATCTTTGTCTTCACATTGAGTAAGCTGAGGAGGAGGAGGAGGAAGAGGAGGGGTTAGTCATGCTGTCTCTGGGGTGGCAGAGGTGAAAATAAATCCATGGATAAGTGAACCAGCAAAGCTCAATTCTGTGTTGTTCAAGGATCAACTGTATATGTATTTGGTGGTAGTTAGGGGAGCCTAGGGGTGATGTTGGATCTATGACACAGTACACCTCCAAAAATACTATAGGAAGGTGCACACCAGGAAGACAGGCATGTTCAGCAGGGCCTTCCTGGCTCTTAGCCTGGCCTTGATTTCCTGTCTCCCTTGCTGTTTAAGGGTGACAGGGAGAGGATTTTGGTCAAACTCCCTGGGGAGGGGAGGGAAAATTTAATTGAGTGATCGGTGGAAAGTAGTGTTTGAAGGCTTGAAAGCTACTGACCTAGAACAGCCCTGTATTTTACAACATGTAAACTATCCCCTAATGTAGTAATAATGATTTCCCATGGGCCAGCTATGTCCCACCTCGTGAGAGGCATTATGAGAGATGTAAAACATGTAAATATATTACCCTTAAAGTAGGAGAGGAAACTTATACACATGGACCATTAGTACAAGGTTAAAGAACCAAGTGCTGAATTGTACGAGGCAGAAAGAGAGGCTGTTAGAGAAGATTTTACAACATCCTTGAGAGCCCATCATGGAAAAAAAATCTAAGAGGGAACCTGGACTCATAATGTATTTTAGAACCATGGCTCACAATGTGTTCCATATATTTGTTTGTGTACCTTTCATAAAGTAGTATGGGAGGAAAATATTTTACCTGCTTGGAATTTCATTGAAAGTTCATAAGGTATCTTTTCTTGTAATTCTAATTACTGGCTATTTTTCTGGCTGTTAAAACAGGGGAATGAAGAGAGAAAAATTCAATCACATCTCTCTGTTTTTTGCTTACTTTGCATGATTGCATTTGAAATTGTTCTTCCAAATGTTGGCAGCACATGTAGACTAAGCCATGGCAAACGATAGAGATTCCAATCGTGGGTTAGTGAGAGCTGTAAAGAAATCGCCATGGACATGCTACCTCTTGTCAATGTTTACTGTACGACACTGAGATTAATTTTATTTTAATTAGGCTCAGCACTGGAGCCTCAATTTCTTTAGTGAATGCCAGGTTAAATCCATTACTTATTTCACAGCTGTGAGGGAGTTTGTTAACATTTGCATATTTCAGATGTCAGACTTTCTTTCTGTAAGAGAGATTTTTCATTTTGTTTCAAGTTTAGAAAATTTAACTTGTTGGTTCTGTCAAAAACTGAACAGAAATAACATTTATGATCACTATTCCTTATGTTGGATGGACTCATTTGACTTGGGGTAAAACTTTGCAACATCTAACAAACATTATTTATTCTTAAGACAAATGTTAGATGATATCTTCAGTTAGGTCAAACTCAACACATCTGTTACAGGCTGAACTGTGACCCTCCCTCCCCTTAAATCTATATGTTGAAGTCCTAATCCCAGTACATCAGAATGTGACTGTATTGGAAGATAGGGCCTTTAAAGAGATGATTAAATTAAAATGAGACCATTAGAATGGGGCCTGATCCAATCTGACTGGTGTCCTTATAAGAAGAGGAAATTTGGACACACAGAGAGACATTAGGGATGTGCACGTGTGTGGAGGAAAGACCACGTGAGGACAAAACAAGAAGGTGTGCATCTGCAAGCCAAGGGGAGAGGCCTCAAGAGAAGCCAAACCTGCCTACATGTTGATCTTGGACTTCTAGCCTCCAGAACTGTGAGAAAATAAATTTCTGTTGTTTAAACCATCCAGTCTATGGTATTTTGCTATGGCAGCCCTAGCAAACTAATACAACATCTGTAACCAAATATTATTCCGTGTCCAACCCATTCATTCTGTGGCAGAGGCATTTATGGCTCTCTGAATATCCATGTGATTCCCTCTGAAAGCCTCACCCACCTGTGATTAGGTGGAGGCCACGCACTGGTTCTGGTCTGTGGGCTGTGAACAGTCATGATATGAATCACTTCTGGGCTAAAGCATTTGAAAGCTTGTCTGAGACCCTCCAATGATGTTTTCCTCTGTCACAGTGACCAAGGATGCCACTTGTCCCAGAGGGGTAGCTCCAAGATGGTAGGGTCTCTATCAGCCTGGGTCCCTGAGAGACTGGGTGGAGCAAAACCTGCCACCAATCAGTGTTGGCCACGTACCATAGATGACAAATGGTGCATTACCATATTAACCCTGGGACTGGGGAGGTTAATTTCTTTCTTCAACTTTACCTTGTTTATCATGACCAGTGCACTCTGCATCCCCTTAGTTCTCCTGGGAGTGGAAACTTAGCCATAATTTGGACACGCCCACTGATTGGTCATTAGTCCTTTCTATTCTGTTTTTGCAACATTCCACAAGTTTGTCCCTGCTTTCCATTCACACAGCTGCCATAGTCATGTCCCTCAACAAATGATGACAACGAGGAAAATGATGAGGATGGGATAGTGTTCCAGGCACTGTTCTAGTGCTTTACATATATGAAGTCATGTAATCTCTTAGCCTTGTGAGGTAGATACTATTATTATCCCCTTTTTCAGATGAAGACAATGAGGTACAGAGAGTTTAAGTAATTTGTTCAAGTTCACACAGCTGCTAAGTGGCAGGGCTGGGATTTGAATCTTGGCGATATGGTTTTCATTACTAGTGAATAAATTCATGTATCAACAAAACCTCATCTTCTGATCCAACTGTCCCCTCTCAGCCTCTTCTCCCATCAAGAACAAGCCTCTACCCTGACTACTTCTAACGCTTCACTCTACTTAGGGTCCAGATGGCGTCTGTTCTCCAAACACAGCCTGCATTTGTCCACCTCTGTCTCATTGCTCAAGCTCTTCCATTAGAATTAATTGCTCTACTTCCCATTCCCTCTCTCCCTTGGCCCTATCCATTAGCTTCCTGTGCATCCTGCCATGCTCCCCTCGATGGCCACCTCTTCTGGGAAGGCTTCCTTGAGGTCGTCCTCATTCAGCACTCCCATAATCCCTTGCCTATACTTCCCTGTGGGCTCTCGTGTTCCACTTATTTGTGCCTGTGCCTGTCTCTTGCCCTAAAGTCTAAGCTTCCTGAGCCCTGGGACCATGTTTCTTTGTGGATTTCCTCTGCACGTAATGAGCACACAATAGCTGTGTTATAAACGTTGACTGCATTTAATTAAAAGGAAAGTTTCCTAGACTGCCTTCCTGCTTGACAGAAGGTAATAATGTTACCCCTTCTCACTTGGGCCACCGTGGCTTAAAATTCCCAGTCACACTTTGTGAAAGTGACTTTGTTGTTATCAGAACATTTTTTTCTTTTCCTCTGTCTGCTCTCACTTCTCTGAGTTTGACGCTACCACCCCTCATCTGTGTGATGTTAGCAAATTGCTCCTTTGGTCTTTATATCAGAACTGAATTTCACTGAATTTCAATTATTTCTTAGCTTTGATTTATTGATTAGGAGCAGCCTTTTATCCTGGTGGTATTTTCAAGCATGTGGTAATGTATGTTCTCGTGAGTTGAAAGAAAAGAGAAGGTTGGTGTTCCTGCCTCTCCTTACCCCTGCAAGTCTCACCTTTGAGCATTTCATGAAGCTTTAGTCACAGGAGTGGGCGGAAAGCCAAAAAGAAAGTGGAGTTCAGTCACTTCTGCTACAAATATTGTTGGTTCACATGCAGGATGAAGGAGTTGAGACTTCAACAAAATTGCATTCTCTGAAAATATCAGTTGATCATTCTCCCCAAGAACGCATTTGTGCTAATTGTGTTTTTGAGCAGGCATGCATCTTCCATGGTGGGGCAGTCCTTCTGCAGTGACAGACGCCAATGATCCTGCCTCCCGGTCCCATGCTTTTGTGTCATCCCCTCCCATGGCAAATAGGGGAACCAATCCTGCATAAGCAATGGGATTCTGCAGAAGTGACAGAGTGTGACGTCCACAGCTAGATTATAAAAGACATTGTGGCTTCCAGCTCTCTATTGGATCACTCGCTCTGGGGGAAGGCAGCCTCCAGGTTGTGAGGATCTGGGTCACCCTATAGAGAGGTTCATGTGGCAGTGAACTGATGCCAACAGCCAGCACCAACTTGCCAGGAGTGTCAATGAACCCTCTTGAAAGTAGACCCTCCTGCCCCAGGGAAGCCTTCAGATAACTGTAGGCACAGCTGACATCTTGACAGTAATTCCTGAGTGACGCGGAGCTGGGTCAGCCCAGCCAAGCTGCTCCCAAATTCCCGACCTACAGAATCTGTGTGAGATGATAAGTGTCTATATTTGTTTTAAGCCACTAAGTTTTGCGATATAGCAATAAGTAACCAATATACACGGCACATAAAGTTTGATTTTATTGGTTCTTTGTAAATCTACAACTCTGTGTTTTCAGTTCTACAATATTTTTGGCAATATGTAGAGTATGAGTCTGTGTGGTAGAAGTTAAAATCAATGGTATAAAGAAAAATCACCACGGTTTGGGCCAATCTCAGCATAGAGATCTGCCTTGTTTCCTGCTTCAGTTGTGCCTGAACCCCTGGAACTGCCCTGAGACCTGTGCCACTTTCCTACTTCACTCCAAGCCTCCTTTGCCC
This sequence comes from Daubentonia madagascariensis, assembly GCA_023783475.1. Classification (NCBI taxonomy): domain Eukaryota; kingdom Metazoa; phylum Chordata; class Mammalia; order Primates; family Daubentoniidae; genus Daubentonia; species Daubentonia madagascariensis. Next base: position 17,271,808 of record JAKFHU010001815.1, on the reverse strand, counting down.
CCTCCTGTCAGCCACCCTCCAGGACAACAGCACCCCTTGAATAGGTGCACCAGGATACCATCAGGACTCAGAGGCACCCACCAAGCCCCAGGCCAGCATGGACCTCTAAGCTTCTTCCATCTACCATCTGTGCCTGACTGCTCTGATGGGAAGGCTGTGACTTTGAAGCACCTTGTGAAATATTTTCTTCATCAATCTCTGAAGGAGACATAACATGCTAAGGAACTGGTGTAAAGTCACCAAAGAGGCCAAATATTGCTTTAGAGATATCAGAACCTGGCACCTAAAACAAAGGGCTGAAGCTGTGAAGTTTGCATTGCACTGGGGGGATGTGAGTCAGTCATTCCTGTAATAGCACAAACAGCTCCAGACACAGACAACCCCACGTGAGGGACCTCCTTGGTGCTCGTTACCTGAATGTGCAGGTGAAATCACCAAAGCTAACTGGCGTTAGAGGGAGCCTCAGATGCTGACATAGCAGAGTATCTGTTTGACAAGTACACCTGGAAACAGCCACAACTAGAATTAAGTCACGGACTGCTTTTCTCTGGTCTTGAAAAAGGTGGCCTTGCTCACACCTGTCTGTTTCAAAAGGTGCTTCTGCTTCCTGCGGACGTCTGCCTCACCTGTCTGACACATCAACTCTTCCCCTCCCTTCTCCCCCTTGCCTCCCCTCTCTGTACCTTTACACACTGGCACAATTACACATAATTAGTACAACTGACCTTTACATTTCTAAATAGTGCATTTAGAGCACCTTAGTTAATTGGAAATTCTGCATTGCTTTGCAGGCAAGGAGTATACAAAACATCGTGTGAGAAGCTATAAGGATTAATTCTTTTACTTCTGATTTTTAAAAAAAATCAAAACAAATATACTAAGTATATACAGTAGTCCCCCCTTATCTGTGGGGGATATGTTCCAAGACCCCCAGTGGATGCCTGAAACCACAGATAATACTGAAGCTGTACATACACACCTGTGCACAGTAAGGGATTAACAACAATAACTAATAATAACATAGAACAGTTATAACAATATACTGTAATAAAATTTATGTGAATGTGGTCTCTCTCTCTTCTCTCTCTTTAAATCTCTTATTGCATGTAATATTTTTGGACCACGGTTGACTGTGGGTCATTGAAAGCACGGAAGGTAAAACTGTGGAGCAGGGACTACTGTACATCTTTCCTGTAAAATGTTTCAGAACACGTTATCTCTAATGTAAATATTTGCCATGGATCTACACAGCTTAGAGAGAGTGAAATTTAAAATCTGCATGGTTAATGCATTCAGTGTTCAAAACCACACTGGATTATTTAGGCAAGAAAATATATTTCAGCTACTTTGAATCTGGAAGATACTGGGGTTGCCAAATTTTCACTTGGCTCTATATTACACAGATAGATATTTGGAAAGATATTATCAATAATTCCAGCTGTAAGGATACATATAACACCTGCACTGTCCACCCCAAATCACTTAAGGTTTTAATCTACTGATGCTCACTTTGTATGAACAGGTTAAACTTGGCTAAGTGTCTGTTGACAATGGCCTTACATGGTCTGAAGAAATCCTGGTGACTTATCTGAGCCCAGGGTCTAAGGGACAGCAAGAGACCTTTTGAGCTTCCTTGGAAGCCCAGGTCTTCTATGAGGATCACAGTCAACACTGGGCCTGCCTGGGCATGGACTTCTTCATCCTAACATCCTGGTCCCTGAGGTCTGGGCTGGAGAAACTGCCATCCTGGGCCAGCGGCAGGGTCAGCCGCTTGCTCCCCTAGCTGCTGCCCTCCCTTTTCTGGCCCCCCAGGGCTGGCCCGCAAGGGTTGACTCCGGTAACAGTGCAGCTCTGCGAAGGAATGGTGTCTGGCTGCCTTTGCCATTCACGGTGTCAATCAGGAGCTTTAACGAAGTTGTCCCTTTCCCCCACTCCATCCACACCCGAGAAGAGCTATTGTGTTATTGAAACTGCTGAGGGCACTTCCTGGGAACGTGGAATTCGTCAAATAGAAACCCACAATGAGAGGTATGAACAAATTCTGCAAGTGTTTGCTCCTCTCAGGGTTTCACAGGCAGCCAATCCCGCAAACTCGTTTGGGCGGACAGCCGCGGGACTGCCAGGGCAGGAAACTGCTTTGTGCTTCTTGCCCTTGGAGAGACACTGGGGGCTGCCCACCTAGCTGACTCTGAGTCACAGCCAGGGAACACCTGGAAGGGAGTGCTGTTCTCTAGGAGGGCCCAAAAGGCCATTATTGTGACCAATTCTCAATATGGAGGGACGGCCGTGGGCAGAACTGTGAGTGGGTGGGCTGGTCTTTGTTGGTCTCTCTCCATTGAGTCCTCTCTCCTGGCATGTCCCTTCCAGGTACCCTCAGCCCCTCCTCTCACCACCCTTACTCCACCAGCCACCCCCTCTCACCACTGGCCCCCAGCTACCCAGGGCATCTGGCTTCATCTAAGACCACCTTCCCTTCTACGCTGTTAAGACACTCCACACTTCACCCGTCACCTTCTCCTCCAGGCGTGTAATCTGATAAGGTCCTCCCCACTAACTCCGCAATCAAAGAGACCACTGCACCCCGAGGCCTTCTCTGCTTCTGAGGGACACACATACATCCTGAGAGTAGCCTCATGCACATATGTAACGTTCATACCTTTCTGGAACCCAGCAGCAACTATGGGGGGAGAAAGTACAGCCCTCACAGCCGGTGAAGGAGTTCAGGACGTGCCACCCAAAAATAGGCTGCTTCGGCATACTGCTTATTTTGAGTTAAAAACGCTGGAAAAACAGCAGATGCAAGGTGCTGCAGAGGGAACCCTCAGGTGACAAAAAGCTGGCAAACTGCAGCCCACAGAAAAATAGGGCTCACAGACATCTTTTGTTTTGCTTGCACAGTTTTCTTTTAAAAATTTTATTTAGTTGTCAACATTTTAAAATTAGGAGATTTCACATAAAAATCTGGATTCTCTTGGAAATCTGAAAACCTGGCAACATGGGACCTGACTAGTTCTTGGTGGAAGTGAAGAATGAACCTGTGTATAACATGCACCTGGGGCTGCTCCCGTGCCTTCTGGGCCCCTGGCGGGCCACAGGCTGGGGAAGGCATTGCTGATAGAGTTGAGAGGCCACCAGGCCAGTGGGCAACTGGCACCCGGACCCGGTTTGGAGGCAGGCAGAGATTCTCTGCTCAAAATCTGCATGTCTGGAATCAAAAGAAAGCGACAGACTCCCACCTGAATAAATGTGGTTTCACAATGAAGCCCATGTCCACACCTCCAACCAACTGAGAGAATGGACCACTCAGGAAGTTCTTCAGAGGTCAAGGGTAAACCAGTGCTGTGGGGGTGGGGCTCTGGGCAGGCCTCTTGGGCCCGTTGCCCCTGCAGGGAAGGGCTTCCTGCTGGGTTCAATGGTCTGCTGATACTGCCTTGAAATTGTGGATACTTTTCCAACAGGGGTCATTTTGTACTGCAATTATGTAGCCAATCTTGGCAGAGGTTAACCAAAGCAGGATCCGCTGTCTCACCAAGAGGATGGTTTTGAGATTGGATGCTTTGAAGAGACGGAATGTTGATGGAGACTCTGTAGCTCTGGCGTTCTGAGCAGAGAGTAATTTCCTGTAATACTGTCAGTGGAATTAGAGGGTACGGTCAATGGATGACAGAGCTCCTAGGAGAACGTGGGAACAAGTTAGCATATTCATTGTCAAGTGATCAGAGCGTTATAGCAGTCTCACACCGAGCCAGTGAAGTTAATATCTTCTCTGCTTTAAGAATTTTTTGCAGACTGTGGGCTGGGTGGCCCACATGGGGGATAACGCCAGTGTGAGCTGCAGTTCCTCACCGCCTGCAGGTCCCAGTGAGCGCTTTGGATACCTCTGCAGAGAAGTCTACGCAGGGTTGCTGCCTGTCTTCCAAATGAATACGGCATAAGTATCTGGCTACCTACCACAACAGTAGCTCAACCAAATGCTTTGAGAACTAAACAAACAAAAAAAGAGGTAATATTTCTGTAAGTATATCATATTGGTGTCTTTGGCTAAGTTTTTTTCGGTTCATACTCAGCATTTACAGTAATTAAAAAGTGATTTTTGGCCAGGCGAGGTGGCTCACCCCTGCAATCCTAGCACTCTGGGAGGCTGAGGCGGGAGGATTGCCTGAGGCCAGGAGTTCAAGACCAGCCCCAGCAAGAGCAAGACCCCGTCTCTACAAAAAATAGAAAAATTAGCCAGGTGTGGTGGTGCATGCCTGTAGTCCCAGCCAGTTGAGAGGCTAAGGCAGGAGGATCACTAGAGCCCAGTTTGAGGTAGCAATGAGCTGTGATGACACCACTGCACTCTATCCTTGGTGACAGAGCAAGACCTGTCTCAAAAAAAAATAGTTATTAAAAAAATATTTTTAACTGACAAATAAAAGTTACATATTTATGGTGTACAACATGATGTTTTGAAATATGTATATATCGTGGGATGGCTGAATCAAGCTAATTAACATGTGCATTACCTCATACACTTATTTTCAGTTGTGAGAACACTTAAAACCTACTCTCTTAGTGATTTTCAAGTACAGATGATCCTTGAACAACACAGTTTTGAACTTCCTGGGCCCACTTATACACAGATTTTCTTCCGCCTCTGCCACCCCTGAGACAGCAAGACCAAGCAAGAGACAGCAAGACAAAGACCTCCTCTTCTTCCTCTGCCTACTCAATGGGAAGACAATGAGGATGAAGACTTTTATAATGATTCACTTCCATGTATATACATTGGAGACAGAGTCTCACTTTGTTGCCCTGGCTAATAGCTCACTGCAACCTCAAACTCCTGGGCTTAAGCGATCCTACTGCCTCAGCCTCCCGAGTAGCTGGGACTACAGGCATGTGCCACCATGCCCGGCCAATTTTTCTATTTTTTGTAGAGATGTGTCTCATTCTTGCTCAGGCTGGTTTTGAACTCCTGACCTCAAGGGATACTCCTGCCTCGGCCTCCCAGAGTGCTAGGATTACAGGCATGAGCCACAGCACCTGGCCTCTTGTGATTTTCTTAATAACATTTTCTTTTCTATAATTACTTTATTGTAAGAACAGTATATACTATAACATACAAAATATGTTGATCGGCTATATATGTTATCGGTAAGGCTTCTGGTCAACAGTAGGCTATTAGTAGTTAAGTTTTTGGGAAGTCAAAAATTATACTTGGATTTTCAACTGTGCAGGGGTCGGTGCCCCTAGCCTCTGCATTGTTGAAGCTTCAACTGTATACAATATCTTGTTATTAACTATAGTCACATGTTGTACAATAGATCTCTTGAACTTATTCCTCCTGTCTAACTGAAATTTTGTATCCTTTGTTCAATATCTCCCCTAACACTCCCCCTGCCCAGTGCCTGGTAACCACCATTCTACTCTCTGCTTCTATATGTTCAACTTTTTTAGATTACACATATAAGTGGGATCATTTGGTATTTCTGTGCCTGGCTTGTTTCACTTAACATAATGCCCTCCAGGTTCCTCCATGTTGTCCAAATGATAGGATTTCTTTTTCTAAGGCTGAATAGTATCACATTGTGTATATATATCACATTTTCCTTATCTACTCGTCCATTGATAGGCACTTAGGTATGGAAGTGCAGATATCTCTTCAATCAATATACTGATTGCATTTCCTTTGGATATATACCCAGAAGAGGGATTGCTGGATCATATAGTAGTTCTATTTTTAATTTTTTGGGGAACCTCCACCTTGCTTTCCATAATGGCTGTACTAATTTACATTCCCACCAACAGTGTTGCAAGGTTTCCCTTACCCCCCCCATCCTTGCCAACACTTATCTTTTGTCTTGTTGATAATAGTCAACCTAACAGGTGTGAAGTGATATCTCACTGTGATTTTGGTTTGCATTTCCCTGATGATTAGTAATGTTGAACATTTTCTCATATGCCTGTTGGCTCTTTTTATGTCTTCTTTTGAGAAATGTCTAGTCAGGTCCTTTGCCTGCTGTTTAATAGGGCTCTTGCTATTGAGTTGTTTGAGTGCCTTATATATTTTGGCTATTAACCCCTTATCAGACATGTAGTTTGTCTCATTTAGACAGCAGCATTGCAGATATAATTAGTACAGATGAGGTCATACTAGACTAAGGGGGGGGGCCCTTAATCCAATATGATAGATGTCCTCATAAGGAGAGGAGAGGACACATATACACACATGGGGAGACAGCCGTGTGACAATGGAAGCAGAGATTGAAGTGCTACAGGTAAGAGCCAAGGAATGTCAAGGATTGATGATCATCGGCAGGAGCTAGGCAGAGGCAAGGAAGGACTCTTCCATACAGGTTTTACAGGGATGTGGCTCTGTGCACACCTTGATTTTGGACTTCTAGCCCCCAGAACTGAGGGAGAATACATGTCTGTTGTTTTAACTGACTCAGGTTGTGGCACTTTGTTACAGCAGCTCTAGGACACTAATGCATAGGTATTCCTCCAATATTTTTTTCTTTTTGGGTAAATCTAGTTCTTTCTAGATGTCTACATTTAGAATTTTTAAAAAGAGGTACTCCATATTTTTACATATCTGGACCTCATTTTAAGCTCCCAAAGTTTTTGCCTGATAGGTACACTTTAGTATTTTTAGTGTACAGTACTATAGTACTAAGAAGTGATTCTATAGTATTCTATGATTATTCCATTAAAAAAATAGCTGCCATTAATGAGTGTGTGGCCATTACAACATCCAGGAATCCTGACCTGGTATTTTATCATAGGCAGCATCATTTTTGTCTCTTGCTGTCTCTTGAATCACTCAGTGGGCCTAGCCCTATCCTCTGTTTGAAGAGAAAGCACTAGAAGAATTTCTGGTCATTTTTAGAGCTTTTCTGGTTACTTCCAGTTGACCAGATTTAGTGCAGTGATTAAAAACTCAGGTCAATGTGATGTCAAAGCTGGGACCTTCTCTAAAGTTTCCTCCCTTCCTGCAGCTCTGACCTGCCCCGGGCTAGGAACTGCGAGCGCCGGTGTGCTGGTGTTGGTTGGGACAGCAGAGGTGTGGGGTGGGCTTCACCTCTGTGTCTCCACCCAGGGTTCTAGGGTTCCACCTCAGGTGCTGAGCCCGCCAGGGTTTGGAGTTCAGGGCAGGGAGAGTAAGTAAGAGAAGCAGGAAAGGTGACATTGGTGATTGAAATGGCAGCTCCACCCTGTTCATGTTAACAGCTGTCTTTTCTCCTTAGAACTCATCCCCTTCTAACATAATTTATAGTTGGCTTATTTGCTATGCTTGTTGTTTATTTTCTGTCTCCTCCACAAAGGCAAGATCTCTGTTCTGTCCAGTGATGTATTCCAAACTCCCAGGAGGATGCTTGACAGGAATAGGTGCTCAGTGAACGTTTGTTGAAAGAATCTTGTTAGTTAAACAAAAAGATAGTGGCACCTTTCTGGGCTTGGTAGGTTTGGAAAGCTGACTTTTTTCTCTTGTGCCCCTTTGTGAGTTGGCAGAAGTCCCCCCTCACCCAGCCCAGTCCCAGGTTCCTATCACTGGGGTCTCTCCCTTGCAGGGTTTTTGTTTTGTTTTGTTTTGTTTTGTTCGTTTGTTTTGAGACAGGATGTTGCTCTGTTGCCCGGGCTAGAGTGCAGTGGCGTCATCATAAATCACTGCAACCTCAAACTGCTGGGCTCAAGCGATCCTCCTGCCTCAGCCTCCCAAAATGCTGGGATTACAAGCGTGAGCCACCTTGCCTGGCCTCCTTGCAGCGTTTTAATGTAGGTGAAACATCTTGCCTACATCTTGTCAGTTATGGCTTCATAACCCGTCACCCGGAAGGACTTCTTTAGCTCCTTTGTCCTGAGCCCTCCATGCGGCCCCTGTGATCAGGATCCATGACCTGCTTGAGCCTCTGCTCTCTCTGGTCACACCTGGTTCTCACTGGGGCTCCACTCCTTGGTTCCCGGGAAACACTCAGGCTTCCTGGACAAACTCTGGGAGGGCAGCCGCTCCCCATGCAGCTGCTTCTTCTGGCTCTGTTGGCATTGCAGCCAGCCAGCCAGGCTTTGTCAAGTTTCCTGGTCTGGGTCAGATGTCAGCATCTCCCCGCCCCCCACTGCTGCCCCATGTTCCCAAGTGCTACTGTTGTGATCCATCCCGTCAGGGATTTAAAGTCAGGCACCTTCAAGCCACCCTCTTGGGAGTGGGCAAGTGGGATTCTCGGCAGCAACCTCTTCCCCCAACTCCTCCCAGCTCATACCCTTCTCATGGCTCCTTCCTCCCACTTCCTTTCTGCAAGTCCTACGTGGTGGTCTCACACCTTACTTTGGAATGTGGTATCTATTGTCATCTGGGGCCTCAGTGACAGAGTCCTGTAACCAGGGCTTACTCTGTGCCAGGCCCCGTGTGCATCACTGTAATATAGAATCTATGTGCATTTTCTCATTTAATCCTCAAAACACCTCTGCAAGATAGATACTATTCTTATACCCATTTTATATAAGAGGAGATTGAGGCTAAGAGAATTTAATAGCTTGCCCAGATCAACCAGCCACAAAACCAGGGAGCCCACATTCAAATCCAGGTCTATCTGACTCCAGGGCCTACAATGGATTACTGCAGTTGTTAATATTTTTATCTGTCAGTTTTTTATTTGTCCAGAAAAGCCCTAAAAACAGAACTTTAAAATATTCACTAAAAGGCCTCATACAGCCTATATTGTTCATTATGGTCCCTCTTCATTGAAAGTGGGGAATAAGTTCAGGGTCTCTCCAAAATCTCATAATTCATTATGGGGCAGAGACTGCTAAGGGCTCATCAAAACCTCCATTTCTCCCTGGGCACACAACTGAACTCTGTTGCCAGGTCCCCTTGCCATTAGGAGTAGCCCATGTGACAGAGTCCTATCCAATAAAATGTGAACAGGAATAGATGCCATTTCCTGGTCTGGCCCGTGAAAACCTCCCCATGCCGTCTTCTAGCCTCCCTCCTTCTGAAGGGTTGATTTCAACACCTAGGGCTGTCTTGAAAGCCACTTGACTTTCAATTTGAAAGAACTTTTTCTGCTTGAAAAGTGGAAGATGGCAGAGCTTTCAGAGCCTGGGCCTCTTTTTAAATGGCTACATAGAAGAGGGCTGTTCATCTATCCAGAATTAATATGTGAGCATGGAATAAACATCTGTAGTGGTAGAACCATTATATATTTTGGGTCTCTGCCACAGCAGTTAGTTTATTCTAATGAAGGCATACTGCGTTACTGATATATAAGTAGGTATGTGTGGCTTACAGGCCAGATGGAGGTAAGTGCTCCATAAAATCCAGGCATGGTCTGCTGATGCTGCTACTGATTTCCCAGAAAAATAAATGTTTTTCAAATGTTTATTCAAAAATAAACGTTGATGCAGGTTTTTCTGAATAGCTTTCAGATATCATTTAATGCTAGTGGAGGGTCAGCTAGCTAGCTATAGCCTGGGAGGTGTCCTGAGGGCAGTTTAGAGTCCATAAAAAATATGATCCACATATTATCTTGACCACATCAGGTAAATGGTCCCCATTAGCAAACTCCCTAAGTCCCATTCTAGTTTCTCATGTACACTCAGAAAATTTATTAGAACCTCCAGGAGGTTTGGCAAAAGGAAGTCATCAGTCTTGGTCCTGCAAACAGAGCCATCATTGCTCTCTTCTTGCTTGTGTGTTTAACATTTCATTTCAGTTCCAGCCATTCTAGCCAGGTCCAGGGGAAATGAGACATCTGAAAAGACAGCTATTTAAACAAACAGTGCAGCTTTTTAAATAAGCTAAATTCATTTATTTGCAAACACTCTGGGGAAGACAAGCCGGAACTCTAGCTTCTTCCCAATGACCCCATGATTCACAGCTTATTCACGGTGTGAATTGGATGGATTCCCTGTACAGGGCTGGGCGGTGGTGGGGATGGTGTGGGGGCGGGGCAGAGCTGGGTAAGTGAGAGCTTGCTGAGTCTGCAAATCACATTGACGGAGGAGCCCGTGGAGGGCCAGGATTTGGGGTTTGGAGGAATGTGGCTGTGCCATGACCAGAAAGAACCTTCTCTGTCAGTGGGATGGCCAGATGTGGTACTTGCACACAGTGGGGACTTCATAAACATTTACTGGAGGAACAACTTCTGATGAGAGGCTGCCTGGCATGGGGGGACTACACTGGCCCGCTCTGCTCCTCCCCAGCTGTGTGATCGGGGCAAGTGACACAGCTCCTCAGCATCTCTATTGCCCCACCTGCAAAATGATGAGTTGCTCCAAGGACTAAACAGGTAGAAGATGTAAGCAAAGCAGCTGTGATGACAGCTGGCAGTTAGGAAGTGTCGTGTAAGTGTTGCTATTGTTCTTATGAAGCAGTATTAATATTCCCCTTCAACATTGACTTTTAGGATGTTGAAGTGATTCTCAACGTCTTTCTCTTAATAAACTGAGAAGAAAAAGAGTATAGAACAGCTATAGCTCATCAAGATGATATCTTTAAGTCCAAATAGCATTTGGTGCCTAAATATCTTTATGCTTTTTTAAAAAATTAGCATACGTAGACATGTATTTATTCATTAAGCCTACTACTTGCCAAATACCATGGCAGGGCCTGCGAATACTGAGCTAGTATCATAAGCCAAACCTGTTCCCTGTTTTCTTCTGAAATTTTATAATCTAAAACTCTGTTATTTAAAAACCATTTTTTCCAGCCCCACAAATTTCTCAAACCACTTTGACTTTGTGTTTTAAATCTTTAAACTTTTACAAGCTGGTCCCTTCTTTTAGGACCCCTCTCGAACGTTCTTTGGCCTACTCACTACACACTGGGTCCAGTTTCCATTAACAGGAAATCAGCTGACATTGGTGTATTTGTTTAAGAATAATTCCACTTTTTTAAAAAAGATTAGACTTTTAGATCACTGGCATTTGGAAAAGACTACTCCTAATTCTAAGTGTGTTATACTGTGTCCATTTCCTTTTTTCTCCCATAAAGTGAAAAACAGAAAACATTTCGACATGGTAGGCGAGCGGGTGACTGTGGGAGCCTTCTGCCTAGAGCGAGGGTTCTGAGGCTGTGGGCCCTGGGAGGCGCCCCCAGCAGGGCTGGCAGCTCTGGACACCGGACCGTCACTCTCTCTTCCAGTCCGTGGCAGACGACACTAATGCCACATGGCACGCTTCCTTGCCGAGCCTGCACTGCCTCAGAGACTTTCTCCACCATGGATCTAAGTGGTGTGGCCCCTGTGAAGCAACGTATGTTGTCATTTGTGATGAAACTTATTTTCCATGCCGATTCTGTAGGAGGCCATGGTTAGCGGCCAGGTACCCACTCACCTGTGAAGGCTCTGTATTAGTTTCTAGGGTTGGAGGAACAAAGTACCATAAACTGGGTGGCAGAAATTTATTCTCTTATGGTTCTGGAGGCCAGAAGTGCAAAGTCAAGGTGTTGGGAGGGTCATGCTGCCTCTGAAGACTCTGGGTGAGAATCCTTCTGGCAATCCTTGGCCTTCCATGGCTTGTAGCCACATCACTTCAGTCTCTGCCTCCCTCATCCGTGACATTTTCCATGTCTCTTCACATTGTCTTCCTCCCTGTGTGTCTGTGCTTGCGTCTCTTTTCTTCTTGTGAGGCCACTAGTCCTTACCCCAGTGTGACCCGTCCTAACTGATGACACCTGCAATGATCCTCTCTCCACATGAAGTCACGTTCTGAGGCTCCAGGAAGGACATAGATTGGGAAGGGGGACTCCTCAACCCAGTACAGGCTCTTTGCCGTTTGCATTGTCACGTAGCTGGTTCATCCCAGCAGGAGTCTCCGCGTTGGTCCTGGAGGAGCAGGGAGGGCTGGTGGGGGCGGAGGAGAGCAGGGAGGAGAGCAGCGGGAGAAACTCTGCAGCAAAGGGCAGCGGTGGAGGACAGGGCACCTGGAGCATGCGCCTGGGGAAGTGGGCGACCTGGAAATTAGGAAGAGGGACACAGGTCACCCCCTCACAGCTTGGGTCAGGGCTGGCAAGCAACCCGCAGCTGCATCCCAGGACCGGCGACTGCACGTGGCGCAGCTTCACGTCCCGAGCGTGGGCGCGGGCTGCTTCCTGACTGATTTGAAAGGACAAAATGGAGGACACAGCACAAGAGGCAAATTTAGATTCCTACCCTGTTCCCCAGAAAGACTCCATATTTCTCAGCTCACTAGAATGGGGAATTTCCTGGCATTTTTATTTTCTGGAGTGATGGCTGTGATTACGATTGCAGTTCCAGTTCCAGTGGTGACACTTTGGGAAGTACTTTGAGGCTCATCTTCATTCATTATGTGCTACCACATTTCTGAGTTTTTCAGTAGAAAACCTCATTTCTGAGTTCATAAAGGCTCAGATCGCCAAAGGGCGTCTGTGGAATATTTTATAATTTTCTGTCTGTGGGCTGGGCAGCTGGGGCAGAGGAGGTTAATGCCATTTATTAGTTATTCCACAGCTCATCGCTTTGCTGTCTACACAGAATGCACTAGACACACTTACTGTTTGTTTCGTTTTCTAGGCTGTGATGTTATTGCGGTACCATGACATACACTGTTACAATTTGGTCTGTTTCCAAACTGTGTACGCAACATACGTCAATAGATTTTTCTCTTATCTTAAATACGAAAGTTAGGAAGAAATGCCATTCTCTACTTTTTCAACATATTATGATTCCTAGGATTAACATAATTCTCTACACACGTTTCTGACAGACCACACTCTTAACTTGTTCTGCTTTTTAAATTAAGTAACTAGCTTTCTTGGTGGTATGATAGATTTAATATATCCGGTCCCTTTATTATTCTAAAGCTAGGTATTTCTGTCTGCCCAGAAAGACCCACTCCTTTTATATTTTGAAACAGTTGGCAAATTGCTTTACCAGTTTCAAATTGTACAATGAAATTCACACTGAACCGTGCATTTCTATACCAGGGACGTATTTGAGGAAGTACTTATGGGGGAACTGCTGCTGCTAATTCTGAGGTTTTGTGGCACAAAGCCATAGAGGGGAGAGTAGTTGGGAGTGGGGACGAATTAAAGAAGTCTGAGAAGAGAGGAAAGAGTTTGGGGAGTGCAGTTGTCACCCATAATACTGTCCCCAAATGGTCTGACACAGTGGTCCTCAGCCATGGCTACACAGTGGAACCACCCAGGAACTTTTTAATAACACTAATGCCCAGACTTGGCCCCCAGAGACTTTGACTCAATGGGTCTAGGGTGGGCCCATCATTAGATTTGCATCTCATGTGACAGGGAACATGGAACAAAACATCTGGCGGATGTCATACATAATTACTAATTGATTTTAGAGGATCTCAGTTCTCAAAGCAGAGAAGGGGAAAAGGGAAAACTGCTTTTTTAAATAAAAAACAAAGCTTGGCTACTCCAAATTTGGAACTGGAACAGCAATCTTTGTGAGGGATGGGCATGTGCTCCTTTGAGGCTGACTGTCGCCTGAGGCTCTGTCATGATGACCCCAGGCTGTATCAAGCCAAGCTAGAATGGAAGGAAGCAGGGTGTCATGTGCCCATAATCCCAAGATCCTGCCCTAAACACACACACAGCCTTGCTCTAAAGACCCTGCCCCAGAACTGAAATGGGCTGGAAAATTTAGGTAAGATTTTTAGGTTGGGTGTGGTGGCTCACGCCTGTAATCCCAGCACTCTGGGAGGCTGAGGTGGGAGGATCACTTGAGCTCAGGAGTTCAAGACCAGCCTCGGCAATAGCAAGACTTCATTTTTACAAAAAGTAGAAAAATTAGCCAGTCATGGTGGTGCGTGCCTGTAGTCCCAGCTACTTGGGAGGCTGAGGCAGGAGGATCACTTGAGCCCAGGAGTTTGAGGTTGCAGTGAGCTGTGACGATGCCACTGCACTCTAGCCCGGGTGACAGAGTGAGATCCTGTCTCAAACAAACAAACAAACAAGCAAAAAAAACCAAGTTAGAGTTTACAAATGACTAGGCCAGCAGATCAAAAATAAGGTCCCAGCTCCACTATCCATAAAACCTCAGGGTGAAGATAGAGGGTCATTTAGCTTCTGGTAGCTTGGTTTCCTTATCTTTCAAATGAACATAATAGTTAACCTTTTGGGTGGATTATCTTGCAGGGTTGTATGAAAATTTAATGAGATAGCATTTATAATAAAGTGCCTGACACATAATAGGTGGCAGTGATGGGTAGATTTTGGTATAATTAGACTCAAACTGTTATTAACCTGGTTATTTGCTCACAGATAAGACTAGCTCAGGACTTGCCTACCCTGGACATGGGTCTACCTCCCCATGGAGGACACGCACAAGCATAGTGAGGTCTAGACGTCTCCTTAGAGTCTAATCACGAAGCAGTAAAGTCACTTCTCCCATTTCCCCTTGGCAGTGGCTAAGGAGCTCCAGCTTCTACAAGGACATCTTAGATCTCCACATAACTGACGCTGGGAATATCGGGCCCTTCATGGACTCCTAGCCCCCTGTCCTCTGGGATGGAGCCTGTTGTAGTATCTTAACACAATGCAATGATCCCAATAGTCATAGAGACCCATATAAAACAGGGATGCTGATTTCAAAGGATGCTCGAACCATCCTCCACAGGACATGGTAGGCAAAGTGTGAAAACCATGTGGCCTCAGTTGGAAGGTTCACAACTCTCTGGGTCACTAGGATCAGCTCTATTTTTCTGAAAGATTTCCAGAGGAGGAAATTAAAACCAATGTCTCCTTGTTTTAAGCTGGAGGGCAATGCTCAATTATTATTGCTATTACTATAGTTATCAAGGTTTATAAGCCATTCATAATGACAAAATGAGATAATTGGCCCAGTGTTTTTCAGAGCGTGGTTCCTGAACTGGTGCCAGTTGGTGAACTGTTTGTTATTGGTCCATGGTGAGTTAGGTACAGAAATGGGGAGTAGATGTTCAGAAAGTTTTAGAGTAATTTGACATTGTCCTGATACCAGTGGTATAGACTGGTTTCACAGAGCAGGGTTTAGACCAGCCCGAGTGCTGGTGAGTCACAGGAGGCATAAGACACGTATTTAATTGTGTGCTCTAGAACCACACCTTGCTCCACAATGAACTGGGGAAAAACAAACTTGGTCCTTCACCACAGATGGCCATAGGTGGGAGCCTTCAGAATCATTCCTACTATTGTAGATATGAAAACAATCGCTGAGGGAGATTATGACCTGCTGATGGCACAGCTAGGTACAAGTAGAGTTGGAATTACAATTTGATTTTACACCTCATTCCTTAGCCACTGTCTCATAACGGTGGTTCAATCAATTCAAAAGCTGAAACTAAATACTGAAGCAAAAGGTGATTAGAGAGTCTGCTCATGTATAGGACCTGGGGAGAATTGGGTGGTAGCTGCCCCTTTGTTTACTACAGAAACATAGTAAAACCCACAGAAGCATCTTGGTAGAGGGCAGAAGTGTGACTTCCTATAATTTAAAATAGGAACCACCACCAAATTGGGTCCATACTGGGGAAAGATGAAAGAGATCTGCATTTTTGTGTGTTTGTATCGGAGAATCAAGAAAAAATTTGTGTTCAGCCAGAAGTGGAGAGAGTCTCGCTCGTTCACTAACTTTGGGGCACCTACCACGTGCTAAACAACGCTCAGGGTCCTGAGAACACAAACTCCAATTAGCTGTGTCCTCGTCTTCAGGAGTTTGCAATCTAGTCGGAGGGACCGATGACCCAACAGACTCCTTCTGTCCACAGTGAGACACCAGATGCTACTACTTGTCTCACGGTGTTTTAGGAAGTGGAGACACTGAGGGGAACACCGAAGTCCCTGTCCTCAGGAAGTTGGCGTGCTGGTGGGACCGTGAGGCAACGGCAAATACATAGATAGTTTCCAAGTAGCCATAAGAGCAAGAAGGGGAAGTACAGGGGAGGAGAGAGGGTGCGGTGAGGCGTAGCTGAGCAGAGGGCAGATTGTGCGACGCTCCACGGCTGACGTGGACAGCCAGGGACAGCGGCATCAGCAAGCGGGACGGCGAGCCCGGCTGAGAGCAGGGGAGTCAGGAAGGGCTGCCTCACGGGGTGAGAAACGCGCTCAGCCTGGGAAGAAGATGGGTGTCCGAGTCCGTTTGTGCTGCTGTAACAAAATACCACACACCGGGTCATTTATAAAGAACAGACATTTATCTTCTCACAGTTCTAGAGGCCAAGAAGGCCAAGATCAAGGTGCCGGCACTTGGTGTCCTGTGAGGGCCTTCTTGCCGTGTCCTCACAGGGCGGAAGGGATGGAAGGACAACGGGGGGGGGGCACTCCCTCGCCCCTCCTTTGTAATGGTGCTGATCCACGCATGGGCTCTACCTCACAACTTCACCACCTCCTAAAGGCCCCACCTCTTAATACTATCACATTGGCGATTTTAAGATATGAATTTGGGGGGACACACTTAGACCACAGCAGTGGTGATTTCAGTTTGAGTTGCTTTAAATGGAGGTGACTGCAAGACATCCAGGTGGAGGTCCAACTGAGTAAGTAGTTGGATATAAATGTTTACCTCCCGGTTTATTGGGACTCTTCAATGGCTTCAGTAATTGAACTTGCTGTGTGGACAGTTGAAGCAGGAGCCCCATGGAGATGTTTTGCCACTGTTCTCTTCCCATCCCTGGAGTCGGGATGTGCCTGTGGCCATAATTGCTTTTGGACATTGTTGGAACAATGGTGAGCCAGTCCTCTCTGCTGTTTACAATCCCTTCAGAGATAACAGCAGGTACCATCCTAGGTGCTATATTCCCAGTAATTTGTTCAACCCTCACAACAACCTGCCAGACAAGTACTGGTGATCACTTTGTAGATGGAGAAACGGAAGCACAGAGCGATTAAGTAACTTGCCAACGTCACCCAGTGCCTAAGTGGCAGAGGTTGGATTCAGTCAAGGCAGATGGGATCCAGGTTTGGACTGGTGACCACCACAATATACTTGTCCTCAGCTGAAGGCTCTACCAGTCCTTGCCTTCCTACCTTTACCCTTCTGCATGCCACCATTTCCTTAGGGAAGCTAGAGGTCCAGTCAAAGTGCATCTGAATGTCCAGAATATTCTTTCCTTTTGGTTCTTTTGTGGCACCTCCAGGAGGATTGCATGCATGCCCTGTGTCAGCCATCTGGGGTAAAAGTTGTTCACCAGAACACTTAAGTTATTCTTTAAAAATGGTGGAAAGAAAATGCCAGGGGGTCAGAACCAGCCTGGAGTGTGCCATTAAGATGAAGGAGAGCCAGGATTGGTGCTCATAGGCACACTTCTGGCTGCCAGCTGTGGTTTGCACAGTGGGCTTTTTGCAAAAGGGGGTTGCAATCTTTTAGTGGGTTGGGAAATCAATTTAGTAGGTTGTGACCAGCATTCATTAAACATAATGAAACAGAATAGACTAGAACAGGAAGTGTCAGAGTGTATCACATGAAATATGGTAAGTGTATATGTGTAGACATATATTTGGGTCATGACATAAAATGTATTTCTTATTGTGGTCTGTAGTAAAAAAAATTTTTTAAAAGCATTTGAAAAACACTGGGCTTGAGCATACTTTACTGTGCTGAGCACACATGGCCAAAAAAAATATTCATTGTAATGTTTTGTTCTCCTAGTGCATTGCTATAGATGTGTATTGATGTAGTTTAAATACAAACACAGTGCATTGGCATTAATTGCTTTATGCTGTAGATCTGAAGCTTGGGCTGGAGATCTGTTCCAGGTCTTCATTTGATGAATCTGTGGCAGGTGGGTGGTAGTCAAAGCTGCAGGAAGTGGCAGCTTAGGGAAAAATCACCTGGGGAGCCTGTGAATGAGCAAGGAAAGAGCGTGGGTAGAAACTGGGAACCACCTACCTTTAAGGCGGGGATGTAGGAAAAAGTAGCTCACGAAAACCACTGCAATGCAAAAGACAAAGAGGTGGGAAGAAATCCAGGAGGGTGTTGGCATCCGGAGCCAAGATAGGAGAGAGTTTGAAAAGCAAGGAGAGGTTTGAGACTGTCAAATGTGGCAGGAGGTCATTTAGATAAGAGCTGAAACATGCACATGGACTTGAGCAACAGGGAGTTGGCTGGTGACCTCGGTGAGGATGCTGTCACTCCAGGCATGGCAGCTGGGCTACAGAGGGGAGGGCAGAGTGATGAGAGGGGAAGACGCAGAGACGTGGGGGAAAGGGACCCCTCTTTCAAAACGTTTGGCAGTGAAAGGTAGGAGGACAAGAGGCCATTGCTAGAAGGGGCATAACTTGCTTCTCCAGAAACAAATTTGAGCCTAGTTTTACAGAAGGAGAAAAAATATTCCACAAGTTAAGTTTACTGAAATGGGCAGGGATATTCAATCTTTGTTAAAGGTATTGAAACAAAGCTATGGATTTTTCCCCCCTACCAATCATCGTGTCTGAACCATCAGGTAAGAATTTCTGTTCATTGCTGAGACAAAATTCTAGACATGTGACAATGACTGCTGCTGTTGCTCTGGTTATAGATGCAAGAAATGGCTAAGTTTATTTTGGAATTATGATTCCAAATCGTGGAGCCTGATACAAAGGTACAGAATTACGAAAAGAGAAAAAAAAGAGGATGAAACAGTAGCCAAAAGAAAAACTACATTGATACACTGTGAACAGCATCGCTGCTTATCACTCTCTAAGGAACAATGAAATATTGGACTGAAAACTGAGAAATCTGTGGGTAACCAATAGAATCCCAAAGGACAGATTAAATTTCTCCTACATTTATGATGAAAACCAGACATACAATTACTTTTGATTTGTGTTTTTGCTTTATCAAATCTTGGAAAGAATTTGGATATAGGCACCTTATCACTGGCATTTATTACTCAAGATAAGAATATCATGTTCAGGTTTGTGGGCCTCCAGGCGATAATTATAACATTCTCAAGGTAGGTTACCAGGTGTTGCATAATCATTGTGACATTTAGTCTTTAAGGAGTAAGGAAATTTGCATCTGAGTATAAACATTTGTATTTAATTGTTTCCCTAGGGGTAAAGAAAGCCCTGGGACCCCCATTAAGTCATCTTGTCTAACAACCTTTGGGCATAAAGATCATATTCAGAAATAAAGGATCTATATAATTCCTCAAAAAAAAAAAAAAAAAAAAAGCCTTTCCCTAAATCAGGGAGCAAGTAAAAAATGCCCGAGTGAAGAAAACACAAAGCTATAAAGAAAAAGGTATGGATGAATGAACCTTCCTTAGGCTGCTTGCACAGCAGGGAGTAATTGACTTAAGGTAAAAGTTCATCCCTTGCATTCTAGAAAATTTCCAGACCATTCAATTCACTAAAAACTATTCATTTTTTTTGATTAACCAGTATTTAAAAATACTTTTCTAAACAGACTAGAAATGAAAGCATTTGCCTTGAACAAATATATATATTGGTCTTATAGAGAGAAATATCATTGGTTATGCTGAATTTAAATAGTCACCTATGTAAAGTGACTCTGGCCTGGGAATAACTCCTTTATCCCAAATATTTTGTCTTCAATATTTGAAATCTGCAAAAGCAGTAATTTTTTCTGTCAAGATTTGAACATTTGAGTTTTAATTATTCAAATCTGGAATGAAGTATGCGTGTTTGAGGGGGGAGCATGCTATGGAGTTTATTTTGAATATAAATTATGTCTTGGGTGCAGCAAGTGGGTTTATAGAAAGAGAAACTTTTGTCCTGAGTTCAACTCCTACTTGCAAGTTGAGGTGACTCATTTGAGCATCTGAAGGCCAACATACCTGTAGAAAGAGACTGACTACTCACTGGCTGTTTTTTTTTTTTTTAAACAAGTTAAGATGCCTAAAAACTCACATTTTTTAGTATCTGTTATTTCTGACGTTGTAAGTGAAATCTGAGTTTTAAGCACAAAGGAAAAACAATCCCATGCAGTGAGGAAAAATTGGCATAAGAATTTCTCAGAAAGAACTTAGTGAATTTTTACAAATTCTTTGAAGTTATTGCTGAATGACTGAACTCATTGTCCAAAGACTGAAAGTAAGGAGTTGGAATTTCCCTCTCTTTGCCACACTGCAGTATCACAGGCACAATTTTCAAAATAATTGGTATTGCCAGGTCCCAGCGCCAGAATGAGGTAGAGATCTTATATAGTTTCTCTTTTGTTTATATTCTGGCTGTTTTTGTTTTGATTTAAACTCTCCTGGTTAGTGCAGTTGGTTAAAGCTGGTGCTAGCCGACCTGGCTAGGTGCCAGATGTCTGGAGCAAGACAAGCTTATTCTGTGTGGGGAGACACTGTTGTTGGTCACCGCCCTTCCTCCTCTTCCTCCTTGCAGACAGAGTTCCATTTTGTTGAGGTGCTCACCCTGTTGGCTATATGTTCGGGATTTAATATGATCTGCCCTACCAGGCAGATGGGGGCAGAGGTGACCAGCACACTGGTCATCATTCTCTAGGGGCCAATCATGGTAATTCTGTCTCCCTTGTCCCTGATAGGTGAAAAACCCACCTTCTAAAGGACAGCTGGCCTCTTCTATCCCACAGTATCTTCTAGCTTTGACCCCTTTGTAATTACTAGGGGAGTCCAAGGCCAACACCAGCCACCCTATTTCACACTTCAAGGCCTGACCTGGCCTTCTGAGGAGCAGCAGGCATGGGATGCTTTGGTGAAGTCCCTACTCAGGCTCTAGCTGGAAAACCCTAGACTAGGGGAACAAAGGCCATTATACACCCGGGTGGAGCAGAGCTGGGCACCAGTTGTTGCAGAGCTGGAAGAGCCGGGAGAAAGCCACTGGTTACTTTTATTTTCGGTGTCTTTATACCCGTCGGTCTAGAACCCCATGCAGAATCCTTTCCACCATAGAGAGTGTTCAGAGGGGATTGACTTAGTTATCTATTTTGCCTGAAGAAATTTCTTTGAGTACCTGCCAGCAACCTTTACCAGCCTTTTTTTTTTTTAAATGTTCATAAAAGCTGCTTGTTCTTGAACATCTTTGCGGTTTCTCTCAGTTGCCTAAACAGAAATTTATTGTTATGTACAACAGAGATATGTTCGTCTTCCTGATCTTACACACATACACAGTTTTGTTTATAACTTCCCTCCCCACCTAATTGCCCTAAGCCTTATAATAAGCTCATTCATTTGTACCTCTACTTAGCTGCGTGGTGTTTCAAAAGTACAGTTGCTTTCCTAGGTTGTTTGGAAATGGTATTGAGAGAAAGCTGGCTGTTCAGGGCATGCAATACTAAAAATGTAAAAACAGCAACCGTCACAGACTGGACGTCCCCAGCCCCTTTGCCCGAAAGCTGAACAAGTCTTCTGCCCGTTAGCTATAAAGATATCTTAATGCTCTGCCTGCGATTAAACAGATGCTTGGTAAGGAAAGAAAAACTGGCCTGGAAATAATTTCCCAGAAGCGGAGATCGCCTGATTGTACAAACATCGCCTCGTTAATTTTTCTCACCACCCGAGAGAGGAAGTGGCATCCATCGTGGCAGGAATAGGAATGTGTGTTGGAGCCGCGAGGTGGGGCTGGGAGGGGAGGAGACAGTGGGGCGAGGACAACCTCCGTGAGGAACCTGCGGCGCGGTCCCTTCCCACGTCCTCTTCGTGGCAGTCCCTGCCCGGGGCAGCGCCCGGGGGAGGTTTCGTGCGCTCAGGGACCGCGGGAGAAGCGCGATTCCGGGTCTCCAAGAGGAGAGCACAGACACGCGCGCAGAGGACCATTCCCTGGCCACGCCAGTCCCCTCCGTGTCTACACTCGGGGGACCGCCGGTGTCTGGGCGCACACATTCTCTGCCTCGAGGGCGACTCCCACGCCCCGGGCCCCCTGCTCTGCAGGCGCCAGATTCCGCCTCCCGGGGTGGACCGGGAGGGTCCTCTGTGGCGTCTTCAAGGCTGCGGTTCCAGCTCCGCCCTCCTCCCCGCCCTCCTCCCTCGCGCCGCGGCTCCTCCCGCCCTCCGCGAAGAGCCGGGCGGCCGGGCGTGCGCGGCGCGCGGAGCAGGTGCCGGCGAGCCCTTCGCATGCGGCTGCCCGGCCGGAGGTGGTAGCGGCGCCGGGCGCGCTTCGCCCGCCCCTCCTCCGGGCCGCACTCGGGCTCCGGAGCGCGGGGACATGTCGGTGGTGACGGGCAGCAGCGAGGCGGCTGGCGGGGCCGGCGGCGGTGGCGCGCGGGTTTTCTTCCAGAGTCCCCGGGGCGGTGCCGGCGGCAGCCCGGGCTCGAGCAGCGGCTCGGGCTCCTCCCGGGAGGACTCGGCGCCGGTGGCCACGGCGACTGCTGCCGGGCAGGTTCAGCAGCAGCAGCAGCGGCGTCACCAGCAGGGAAAAGTGACGGTGAAATACGATCGCAAGGAGCTTCGGAAGCGGCTCGTGCTGGAGGAGTGGATCGTGGAGCAGCTGGGTCAGCTGTACGGCTGCGAGGTACCTGGGCGCGGGGCTGGGAGGGTCGGGGACCTTCCTCGCCCCTCTGTGCGGGCACAGGGATTCCCCGGGGCTCCAGCTGCCGGGGGCGCACGGCCTTGACTCCCAGGGCGCGGCGCGTTCCTCTGGCGCCAGGGCGCAGCGGTTGGGACGCCCCTGCCTGGGTTCAGCTGCCGGTGCCGGGAGAGCTGCGGGCCCCCGTGATGGCCGTGGGGACGGTTGGGTCCTGCGGAGCGCATTGCTTTTCTCCGAGCTCCTGGCACCTCTCGGCTCCAGCTGCAGCTACACGAAGCAGGGCTCCGACGGGCTCACCCCAGCTGCGCCTAAGCAGCGGTGGGAGAAACGGCAGCCAAGGCGAACAGTACTCACTGCTGGCACCCGGGCAGCCCCGGTTTTTGTGGAGAGCGAGCAGGGAAGGGACCTGAAGCTGCTTAATGGAGAGGGGAGGTTCTGGGGATCTCAGAGCCCCCCTTGGTTCCTGAAATTCTCTATCAAAATCATGAGATGAACGCGTTCCCTTTTCCAGCCAGCCCGACGCTGTCCTTGCGTTACCAAAGCTGCACGCGTTGCGTCTTGTTGAAGCCGATTTCTTTTTCCCTCCCAAGCTCAGTTATTGCCATTATGGGCACAGAATGAGTCTGGGGTAACCTCGACGGGTGCCTAGGTGGAAGGATGGTAGCCCTGCGGGTGGTGTGCGGGGTGCCGGGACCCGCCAGATCAAGGCCCCCAGCTTCCCTGTCCTCCACGACACTGTGACTTCCCACAGTTCGGGGGCTAAGGTTATACACAAGTCTGACTGATGTGTATGCATTTGATGTAAGGAGAAATATTTAGAATAAGCTGTAACAAAGATATGCTAGAAAAATGACCAAAGCCAAAATGATCTCTCATGAGAGGCCTTAATATCAGTAATTAATTCTAAATGAAGTGTTCTACTTCTCTTAAGGGAGTGGAGTTTGGAAAAGGTGTAAGCATGAAAGGGTTAATGATTAAGGATGTGACTTCTAAGTTAAAGCCAGGTTTGTATCCATATGACTGTTATGCTGTTCGGCTAAAAAGAAAGCCAGATGAACTCACTGGCTTTACCACTGCTGTTAGGTATTCTGTATTTCACACATTTTATGGCCTATTGTGAATACATATTTTCTTTAACATCCTCATTGCACAAGGAAACAGCATTCTCATTGCTGACTATTGATGAATGATTATGATATAATGAAGCTTGACTGTCTGACTAATGGGCTTGTAAAAATATATTGTTTCTCCAGCCTAGCTCTTATAAAAACCCAATTTAATTGCATAAATAAAAACTGGCAAAAATAGGAAGTGTTCATGGGATTTTTATAGGAAGTTGGCAAAGCTCTTTAAAGAAACAATATATCTGATTTAAATGGGATTACTGTTGGATGTATGAATGTGCTCAGTCTTGCCTCTGTAGAATCCAATTAATTCTCATTTATTTCAACTGGCCTTTATACTCCATTTTGGGTTTGGAGAAGATTTGAGTTAATAGAAAAGCTATTGCTGAAATTAACAATGCTTTAGTATGGCTCATTTTATGGGACATCAATAAGATGTAGTTTGGGTAACCAGAAAGAGTTTTACCTACTTAGTAGGTTGATGAATCATATATATTAAAAATTCTTCAGAATAGTTGGAGAAAGTGGAGGTTTGACTGTTCACTGTATTGAACATGTAGTTTAGGTACCTATTATAAAGGGTACATATGACCTTGAATCTTTTCCTTGTACTTTTCTTGGGTTTTAGATCTTCAACACAGGGCAAACAGCTAGACATTTGAAAGAGGTTTTTGTGGTGACATAATGCAAGATGCTCTATATGCTGCCTGCATATCATTAAAATGTGGCAAGTATTTCTTTTCAAGTTGTTTGTTCAGTCATTGTGGGCTAAAGGAATATAAATCATTGAGAAGGTTGTTGGCAATTTGTAATTACTATGCTTGATGGTTTATTTAATAATAAACATGTGGATTGATAAGTAGCCAAATGCAGGATTGTCTCTTTCTGTTTCTCCACTGGTAGGGCTCTATTTTTAGCTCTTTTCTGGTAGCCTTTCTTTGTTGATAGCTTCAAGTATTTCAGCCCCTGGTTTGTCAGTCAAGAGGACCTACCCTGGCCGGTAGCTCTGAACTTCATGCATATGAAGATTAGGAAATGTCCTTCTTACACTTAAAATTGGTAATGTTTTCAAATGTTTATTGCATGAAATTGACACAGAAAGCCAATTTGCCAGACTTCGTACTTCAAACTTGCCAAAGGCTTGAGTTATCTGCTGAGTTGGGGTAGAAGATGAACACATATTAATTTCAGAAGAACTTGTTCCAGGCAGGTTAGCAATTAGATGACTTGTCCTTTTCAGAATAGAAAATAATCTTTTGGAGTGGCATAAAGCAAGATACTTAAAATTAGAGAGGAATAGGAAAGAAGAAATAACAGAACAACTTCCTGGCTATGGTCTTATCTAGAAGTGTGCAGTGGCCAATCAATTTTGTATGGAGAATAATGTACTAGACAACATTTGTAGAGTACTTATGTACCAAGTGCTGTTGCAGGTACTTTGTATGGGCTAATTCATTTAGTCTTTACAACAACCCTGTAAAGAGGATGACCTTACTATCCTTGTTTTACAAGTAAATGAGGAAACTCAGGGAGACTCAGAGCAGATTAAGAGCCTTCTTCAAGCTCACATGGCTGGTGAGGGGATGGTAGTGGGTGTATGAACCCAGGCTATACTCTGAGTCCCCCATCTAACCACCAGTCCTGCTTGTAACTTGCAAGAGAACAAATAGAGGCCCACAGAGCATACGTCTAGGTACTTAAAACTTATGAATTAAGCTAATAGGCATTTACTAAAATTTGTTCTGTCCACCAACCTTGACAACTATATGTTCATAATGACCTGGAAGGCTAGGTTTGGATTTTGAATTCAAAATTCAGCTTCCCAGAGCGCTGAGCTGGAATGCAGTTGGGAAAATCTGCCCCAGCCCAGGTTTCTTCCCTTTTGCTTCCCATCCCTGATACAGTCTCACCTGGTGAAGAGCATCATGTCCACTTGTACATCCAATCTTGGTATACACTTGCCACCCCTTGACCCTACCTCTGGCTCAGGCCAGTGCCAGTGGCAAAGTCCCCCCTGGGGAGGACAAATCTGGGAGGAGTCTGTTCATGCCCTGGAAGCTGCTTGATATTTGATGAGGGAATTCTGGGGACCTGAAGCAAGGCCTAAAACCAGGTGGGGGGACACTGGTTCTGGATGGGTAAGTCCAGCTGGTCCTAGGAAGTCTTCAGGAAGACGAGTTATGGCAGGAGTAGGGCCCAGGATTATGGCCTCTCTTACCTAGTCTAAGGGCGGCATTGTTAAACACCACACAATACAGCTTTTTAGATACATAGATAAAAGTTTTTATTAGATTCCAAAATGATTAGTTATATGTTTACAGTTCTTTTCCATTTCATCATCTCATGGGAAATCTTGTACAGGTAGTTACATTTTCAGCTAGGAATTTGGTTATAATGGAACTGTTAGGCTAAATCTACACCCACATTTAAGGATTTCTGTTTTAAGACATTTTCATATTTCTTCCAAACCCTGATGGTTTTTAAGAGCATTTGAAATCTGGCGTAATGTCTACTTTGACAAGTGTTGCAAGATGACTTACTGGATAAGTCATATATCAATTTTTCCAATTTTGCCCAGCATCAAGATAACATCTATACTTCCAGTTTTGCAATTTGATTTGCTTTGGAAATAAAAGTATGTTGTTAAGCTCAGATTAATGAAACAGCAGTAGCAGCCTAGCCATGAACAGATTTGTATACCTAGGATAATTGCTATGTCATCCTGACTGTCCATTTACGAGGGCTTTCCCTTTGCTTCAGGTGTCAGCTTTTAAAAAAATGGTTTCTGGTTTATTACACCATTCAGTCTTCCTGACTTCTCATCATCCCCATCCTATGAAACAACATTTTTGTGAATTTTTTTTCCCCAACTCCCCGCCTTTTGGAATTCGAGAATTTTGGGTGGTGACACAGAAAGAAATACCTTTTAGATTGCTGCCTGATACATGTAGAGAAATAGGTTGCTGCCTGACACTTGGATATACAGAATCGGGAATTCACAAGCCACCACTTAAGCGTACCATGTATGCTAAGGAAAAACATAGAAGTAATCTAAAATATGACTCATTAATGTTTAAGTACAACATTCTATTCTGTTTCATTTTCCCAAAATGCTGGTTGTGATCCTCTAAATTTATTTTATCACACATTTAGGGGTTGTGACCTGCAATTTAAAAAATATTGCTTTAGAAAGGGAAAAGCCTAAACATATGTAATAGAATTAGCACACATTGATTGAGTATTTAGTATATATTAGGAAAGTTTCATGTTATCCTAGTAACAACCTCTGACACCCCTATTTTATGGGTGGAGAAACTGAGGCACACACAGAGAAGTCAGGAGGTTTCCCCAGGGCCCTCAGCTGGGATGTGTAGCAGGGCTGTGGCCAGGAAGGTAGGCATACCTTACCCACTGCACTGTACAGCCTCCCAAGGCAGGACAGAGCCTGGCACCTCTGTGAACCCCTATAATTTGCCTATTCCCAAATACTGCTATTGGACCTTCTAAATTGACTGGTATTGCATGTAGGGCAGAGGTCCCCAACCTTTTTGGCACCAGGGACCAGTTTCATGGAAGATGATTTTTCCATGGACTTGGGTGGGGGGGTATGGTTTCGGGATGATTCAAGTGCATTACATTTTTTGTGCAGTCAAATCTCTCTGCTAATGATAATCTGTATTGGCAGCCGCTCTCTAGTGCTAGCATCACCACCTCAGCTCCACTTCAGATCATCAGGCATTAGATTCTCATAAGGAGCGCACAACCTAGATCCCTTGCATGCGCAGTTTACAGTAGGGTTCGAGCTCCTATGAGAATAGAATGCCCTGCTGATCTGACAGGAGGCAGAGCTTATGCAGTGACGCAAGTGATGGGGAGCGGCTGTAAATACAGATGAAGCTTTGCTCGCTTACCTGCTGGACATGCCATAGACCGGTACTGGTCCACAGCCTGAGGGTTGGGGACCGCAGACATAGGGCACACCACTGTCAGTGAGTTTGTTCTTAGACCTGATGAGGCTTCTTGTTTTAAGTTCAGGTCCTTGTTTTGTGTATAGTTTCCTGCTGCACGACATCAAATTGGTCTGCTTTGCTTCTTTGTTAGTACCCCAGTTGGAAGGTAGAAACTGCTGCTTAGAACTTGGTGTGGATTATTTGGTGAATCCCCATTTGTTTAGGTATTTGGGAACAGGCTTTTAAACAAAATTGCTTTTTAAAAAAATCTCCTTAAACTCAACCTGTAAAGTACTAAGGAATAAATTAAATTTGTTAAAAGTCGATGGATAAAAGAATTCTAAATTGCCAAAGGAAGAAACGGAAACTGTACTTAACACATTTGCCTTTGGAACAATGGTTAGGGAAATTTGGTGTGGGAGCAGTAGTTTAGGGTGTATGCTTTGAAGCTAGGGGGACCTGAATTTATATTGCAGCCCATTTATTCAGTAGGTATATGAGATTAGGCAATTTCCTTAACCTCTCTGAGTCTCACTTTCTCTCTGTGTTTAAGGGAACCATCACGGCGCCTTAGCAAGGTTGTTGTGAGGACTGAGTGGTGAGACACCAGTGTAGTACTTGGGACATAGTGGATGTGTGGTTAGTGTTGTTATTGAAGCTATAACCGGCCACTAACTGTTGGTTGTTCTGTATGATGTAGGCAGAGGGGAGGAGGGGAAAAGAACAAGGTATTCACATCTACTTGGTGCAAGAATTTGAGGAAAGATGTGTGGATACTTTGGAGTCAGGGGTGTTGGTGTGTGTTTGAACTTGAAAATAGGCAAATGGTCTCTAAATTATTCTTCCTGTTCCTAGATCCTTTCTCATTCTTAGTGTTTCGGTGGATTTTCACAGAAGTGTAGCGAAGTTAGACGTTAACAATTTGAAGGCAGGAGCTGTCTTAATTTTCGTCATATAGCCCCTAGTTCTGCAACATGTAAGCGTTTGTTTAAATGAATGAAAAAAAGTCAATGTTCACAAATGTTTTCGGAGTCATTGATGTTTTAGTATCTGAATTAGTAGGTGGCGTTTCTTTATCATAGATGTGGCTAAGCAGAAAAATCGATCTATGGTTTTGTTACCATAATCCATATCATACTCTTGCGTTGTTACTATTTTGTGTCAGCGTTGTTGAAAAATACACCTCCCTTCATTGACTTACTTGCTCCAAACAGGAATTGAAAGGTGGCAGTGGTAACTGATTGATTTTTTAAAGTTTAGATTGAAAGAATTTTTTTGAAAATGTAATCTTCCCGTATACTCTTTTCCTTTGCTCCTAACGTGCCCCTGCTGTTCTCATCTCTGCAGATACATGAATGCTTCGGGTGTCTTCTGTTTTCCTCCCAGCCTCCAAACACCCTGGCTGCACAGGGCATCCCTTGCCTAGCCCACAGTCCTCCACAAAGAAGTCTTCTCTCTTTAGTTGGAGGGAAGAAAGAAGTCTGAATTGTTTTGTTTTCCATGTGGCCTGTGCTTTGCACGCGTGGTTTTATTTTGTAGTCTACTGTCTTGCTCTTGTTTCCTGCTCAGGGCTGTTTCAAACCTTGACCTGTCTTTCCAAGGCACCTCTTCTGTCATCTCCCCTCTGCTCAGCTGGTGTCCTTGCAGCCTCTTCCTGTGCAAGCCAGCCCAGCCACTTCCTTCCATCCGTCACACTCCTATCTTGGCTGTTTTTTCAACCTCTGCCTTTCAATTCCGCGTATACACAAGTTGAAGTCTTTCTCTTCTGTTTAAAAACACCCCCACGCCCTGCAGCCACCACACAAAAAGCTTCCCCATCTCTGTCCTGTATCCCCCCAGATGCCACCTGTCTTTCTCCTTCCCTTGCTATCTATTTTTCTAGAAGATCTTTCTTCACCGATGACACACACCTTCCTTTATCCACCTCAAGGTGATGTCAGCTCCCACCAGCTTCCCTGAGGACCTCCGTGTGTCTCGACCCGGTGGACTTGTTGGAGTCTTCCTTTGCCTTGACCTCGTGCCGCATCAGGTGTTTCTCATCCTTTTGTTCTGAAGCCTTTGTCCCCTGGCTTCCGAGGTGGTCCTTCTCCCCGTCTCAGCCCTTTGCTCTCGCTGTGCTTCCATCCCAGTCTCTTTTCTGGGTCTTCTTTCTGGCTTGCTCTCTCTCCTCTGTTTATTTCGCTCCTGCCTGCTCTTTCTGGATGATAGGAATATTCCTGTGGCTTCAGTTGCTGTTCATATGCTGACAGCTTCTAAATCCATATTTTTAGCCTGAATCTGTTTTCTGAGTGCCAGACATATTCAGAGAGCTTTGAAATGGACAACTCCACTTAGATGCCTCAGGGGAACCTCATATTCAACTGGTCTGAAAATGAGTTTCTGATCTTCCTCTGCACACCTGCTCCTCTTCCTCAATTCCCTCAGTGCATGGCAGGTGCTGCTGTCCTCAGTTGTTCCAGCCAGAGACTATGTGGCATCCTTATCTCTTGCTTCTCGCTTGCCTGTCACACCCAGTAGTCACGAAGCCTTGTTGATGCTTGCTCCTTATATTAGCTCTGGAATCTGGGTCTTGACTGCTCCCGGCCGCTGCCTTAGCCCAGCACCTTGTAATGTCTCACCTGTGTTACAGCAACGGCCACTTTCATCTAGTTTCTTTCAAATTACGATTCCTACTCCTACTCCTACACCCCCTGACTACTGCTACTACTTCTGGCACTAACAGCTCTCAGCCAGGCAATTTATACATTTTATCTCCTACAATCAATCCTCACAATAACTTGATGAGCTGGATGGTATTATCTTCATTTCTTTATTTTATAGAGGAAGAAACAGATCAGAGGAGTTTTTGCATGTCCTTGTCCAAGGTCACACTGATTCCAAAGTCATTTAGCCACAATGCTACCATTGCTCTCTGCAGCTACATTTATTAAGTTCTTACGGCATGCCCCGTCCTTTGTAAGCTCTCGTTTAATCCTTGCAGTAACTCCGAAAGGTAAATAAAGTGAGGTACAGAGAGCTCGAGCCAGGGGCCCTCATCAGAGACCATGTGGCTGGTGAGTGGCTGTGTCTCCAGTTCTCGGGCTGAGGTCTCCTCTGCCCCTACCCCCGCAGCTTCCCACGGTGCTTCAGAGCCACTTCCACGTGATGCTGCCAGAGCGTTTTCTAAAATCCATGTGGGATCTTGTTCCCCACAGCCTTTGGGACAAAGCATGGGCACATAGCATGCAACCAGGGCTCAGAGGTTGGCCCTGCCGGAGTCTCCAGACTTGTCTCTGGCCACCACCCCCAGCCCTGCTTCTTCAGTTATCAACTGGGACCCTCGTGCCAGTCAGCAGTCACCCTGTGCCAGAAGCACCTCTACCCCGTCCCCCAACTCCACTCCTCACCTGTCTACCTTTCACCTGTTTTTCAGGCTGGCGCTTGGTGGTATCTCCTCTGGGAAGCTACTCTGACCTGTCTCTAGCTGTCAGGCTGGCTCATGGGCCTTCCTAGGCACCCCTTTCTGTAATCCTGTCTCTTCTTCTTGCTGTAGCTTTGTGAAAGTAGAATCTTACATGTCTTTGCAGCCCTCGTGACTCTCACATACCTGGCTGTACTTGGGTGTCCCTGCTATGGACCGAATGTCTGTGTCCCCCTAAAGTTCATGTGTTGAAACCCTAATCTGCAAAGTGGTGGTATTTGGAGGTAAGGCTTTTGGGAGGTCATTAGTGTTAAATTAGGTCATGAAGGTAGAGCCCTGTGATGGAGTTATTGCCCCTATAAGGGGATGAGGGACCATAGCTCTCCTTCTCTGCCATGTGAGGACAAAGCAAGAAACACAGCAAGAAGCCCACCACTTGTAAACCAGGAAGAGTGCCCTCACCAAGAACCCAACCATGCTGGCACCCTGATCTCATACTGCCAGCCTCCAGAACTGTGGAATGGAAATGTTTGTTGTTTGAGCTACCTAGTCCGTGTTATTCTGTTTCAGCAGACCTAGACAGTCCTGTATCTGACCGCTGAGTGAGACAGACAGAATGTGGCCCTTAAGAACAGTGGCAGCATCTTCTAGTTTAGTGATGTGCAGTTCAGAAAAATGTTCCCAGAATTAACTGCATTAATATAATCTGGCTCTGCCTGTATTGAAAACCTACTTTCACTGTTGACTTGAAGTTATGGCTCCTTTTCATGGATGTGAATTATAACTACACACTCCTTTGAGCCTGTGAATTAAAAGGAAATTGTCATGGAATAAGGCACAGATGCATGGGTGATGAAAGTCTTCGAAGGAAGGAATCACAAATTGCAGCAATTCTTCTCTGTAAATTTAAGTTTTCAGCATGTCCAAGAATACTATTTTATTTGCACAGGAATTGTTCATTTCTTTGGGAGTGGAAATGCTTGTGCAAGGAAGTAGCGAATGCTTTTCCATCTGCAGATAAGATTCAGAGCAACAGGCGCACACAAGTCTTGATAGAACAAGAATGAAAGCCCAGATTCCTGTCTCTGCCTTAAAGTTTGGGCCAATAAATTCTCACCAGGCTTTTCTTAGTCAGCACTGGCATTTTGGAAATCTGTTCCACTGAGTAGAAGCTTAGAAAAAAGAAGAGACCAGAGTGTGGTCTCTAAGGTCTCACTTCTATGGTTGAGAAAAAAATGACCAAAAAAGGGCTTTTCTGTTTTGAAAGAATCCTTGGGGCAAATTGTGGAAGGAGCTGTGGAGGGCTGGAATGTTAATTCTTTCGTTCATTCATTTAACAGGTATTTACATAGGGAAGGAAAGAGGAATAAGAAGTTTCATCCTTTAACTGAGTAAGAGAAAAAGGAAAGGCACTCTTCCCATTAGTGGCGGAAGAATGGAGAAGTCCATGTGATTGAAAGCTCTTTGAGGGCAGAGACTGTGTCCTGTTCCCAGTTGTGCTAGTGTATTCAACACATTTATTGAGTACGTAGTGGCTGCATGCACCTTCCTTTACTCAAAGCTTGTGCTCAGGAAAGGATGTGATAAATTCACCGATGTTGTAATGTAAAACAATTTAATTATCTCTCATTTTAATAGGAAGTAAGATCTTAAATAAGAGAAAGTAATCTCTTAACAGCTGAACTTCAGGAATGAATAAACCAGGGCAGGGTGTATTCTTTCGGATTACAGGAATTTTGTGCAATCTATGAAATCAATTCATGCCGGCCATTCCAGTGGGAAGGGACCTGGCATATGAGGTCTGGTCTAGCCGGGTTGCTGCTTACCAGCTGGATGATGTCGGCAAGTTATTTTCACCATTGGGTTTTGTTTTCAGGTATTCTTTCCTCATCTGAAAAAAATGAGGGATGTCTGGGGCTTCCCAGCTCTAACCTTTAGAGTTTCTATGATAAAGCCAGCCCTGCACTGGAGAAAGTGACGTGTGTTAAAAAGCGGGTGATATCGAATGCAGAAGAAATAGAATTGTCTTTCCCTTTCAAGGCAAACCTGAGACAAGAATTAGAATAGCTCACCAAAGGATCATCAAATTTATGCAGCTAATTTCCTATAGCTAAGGTGGGAGTATATTCATCCTTTACTGGGCATGATGCCTTGTTTAATGTGACTCAGGTAGGGACTAGGTACATAAGGATAGATTGAGGAGCCTTCTTAAAAATCATCTCTCCTCCTTCTAAAACCTTCCCCAACTATTGGCTTTCAAGTTAAATTTGAAATCTGATAGCGTAGATACTTGTAGCCACCATAACTGCTTTTTCTTTGCATTTAATTGGGTTAACCTTTAAGAAGGGCTGGCATATTTGACTTAAAAAATTTTAAGCATATAACTTATAATATTGGCTGTTGGAGGGGGTGCTTTTCTGTCATTATTTGTCCTGTATCTTGGCAGCTCATAATTAACTAATGGTGGTATTTATTTTAACTTGGGGGAGGTTTGTGTTGGGATATAAAATGAGCATCTGAGAGGGAAAATCACAGCAGCTTTAAGGCATAAAATTTAAAAAGGTGAAAGGTACAAATTAGCCTGAATAAGAATATGAATAAATCCATATTAAGCAAATTAATTTTCATGGGGAAATTTATTCCTGAAATGTCACTTTATAGTTTTAGAACTAACATGACAGGATCACAAAAAGAAATTAAGATATTTCATGGACAGTTCTGGCAAGAAATGGAAAGCAGAATTTCTTGTTTTTTGTAATATTTGTTTTGTACAATGAGAGAATCATAAAACACCACCAGATAATCCCGTTCAACCCACATGAATACTCTGTGATGTAAGTAGTCACCCCGTTTTTAAAATGAGAAAAGTGAGGCTCAGAGGGGCTTACTAACGTGCCCAAGTTTAACTTGCCAATAAGAAGGGGAAGAAGACTTGGCTCTTGGAAACTGTGAAGATCAGTTCCACCTTCTCTCCCTGCCCCAGATAACTTCCATGTATTCTAGCATGTTTGACCAATACACTGAACAAATCTTTTCTTTTTATTTGATACATTTTCAAATATGCTTCACCTTAGTTGAATAATTTATAGGATTCTATTTCTTAGATGAACCATTTACAGGATTCAGCCATTTCTTTAGAAAAATTCAAATCCAAGGATACATCACAGTGAGCATGCTGCTTGTTTGTTTGATTGCCAGGTTTGTGAGAGCAGCTAATAATGGAGTGCTCATGCTCTCCACCTACCCGGTTAGGTGGAATTGGCTCTGTGCTCAATCTCTTCTTAGGTTAAAAGTTAGAAACTCACTTTAAATAAGCCATGGAATACAGAGTGTGTATTTTATCTTACATGTTTGAAAAACAGCAGATATTACCTTTGACATGATAGAAGTAAAGTAATGCATTTTCTAAAGAAAATGTGAAAAACTCATAACAACTTGTTTAACTTATGCTAAAGGATGTTTTTGCTCAAGTCCTCAGCTGCTGTGGCCAATCACCTGTTAGCATCTTTCTCTTTTATTTTATATGTCAAGAGTGCAATTGACGTAGCTGCTTCCTTCATTTCTGCTAATATTAATGAAATCAAATCTATTTCAAGCCAGGTAGGTAAGGTGTTAAGTTTTTAGATTGGCAAAGATGGCTTTTCTGCTTAGTTCTTATGAGCTGATACTCTATATAACAATTCTAATTAGTCAGCTGGTTTTTCTTATGTTTGTGTTGGGGTGTGGCACATCTCTGACAAGTCAAAAGAAAATGAGTCATTGATTTGGTGCTAAAACATGATTGTGCTTGCCATAATAAAAACACCCTACAAATATTATAACTAAAAAAGCAACATGTACTATCTCTGGTAGACAAGTGCCTTTTGTTAAGTTAAAATGTTCCATTTCTTCATCAAACCCCAGATGGTTTAGCATTTAGTAATGTTATAACAGAAGCAGTTTATATGGATAGATGTTTAGATAATGAAAACCTGTCTGTGTTTAGATAAACAGAAAGGCCACCTAAACTAGCCTGAGACTCCGAAAGCATTGAGCTGCCAGTCACGCCTTAAACCTGTGGGATATCCCATGTTAAATTTTGGAGAGAGATGGGTGGTGGGCTGTATTCAATAATGAACAACCCCAAAGTTGAGTTAACTCATCACTTTGAAGAAGAACAAAATGAGGAACTAGTTTACCATTGACACCTTAATATGAACTGTGGAGGAGGACAAAGAAAGAGATAAAGATAACATATAAAATATTTAGTAAAATGAAATTCAAATTTTCATGTTGGCCATTAGGACTGACTCCAAGGGTATGAGGGGATGTACTCTGCGCAGGGTAGGTGGGAGAGGGTCCGGACCTCAGCCTTCCTCTCCAGGAAGCCACGCTTGTGAATATCTTCCTCCCTCTGGCCCCACTTTACAAAGTCAAAACAAACAGAAAAGTTCCTAAATATGGTTTCTTACTGGTGGTGGGAAAGTTTGTCTCATTTCAGAGATCTCTGCTGGTTACGGTCATAGTTTTTTTTTTTCACCCCAATTGAGAGGATGTCTTAGTCTGTTTTATGTTGCTATAATGGAATGCTTGGGACTGGGTAATTTATAAAGAAAAGGGGTTTACTTGGCTCATGATTCTGGAGCCTGGGAAGTTCAGGAAGCATGGTACTGGCATCTGCTTGGCTTCTGGTGAGGGCTTGGTGGAAGGTCAAGGGGCGGTGGACGCATGCAGAGGGACAAAACGCAAGAGGGTCCTCACTTTATAACAACCTGAGCTGGCTGGAACTAAACCATTGCCTCCAGAACTAATCCAGTCATAATCACCACCATCAGAACTGCACCAAGCCACCCCCACCCACAAGGGTGGAGCCCCCATGACCCAAACACCTCCCATTTGGTCCCACCTCTTAAAGGTTACACCACCTGACTTTGCTGCACTGGAATTAAGGTTCCAACATGAGTTTTGGTGGGGACACTCAAACCCTAGCAGAGACATTGCCTTCTAAGGTAGACCTTCTCATCTCCCTAGGATGGGGAGTCGGCTTAGTCTGCCTAGAAGGATGAAGCAGGCTGCCCTGCCCTCTCCCACCTTTATTTATGAGTGGTTGTCAGTTGTCATCCTTGGTTGACTTTAATTTCCCCTTTTAAATGCTCTAGCCCTCTCAGGGATGTTTTGAGGATTAATAATGTTAAAAAAGAAATCCCCTCGAAAGCCCAGCATATTTATGAAAGTACCATTAGCAACATCTACTATGCTTTTGCTGTAACTAATTCTGCCTTGTTAATACATGCATTCAAATTAAAGGTGTGTTCTTTGACCAAAAAGGGAGCAGAGGCCCATGGGGTTTTTTATTTTGAAGAATTTTGGTGGAGTTCTGCCTTGATTGCTAATTTTGGTCACACACCAGGTTGTATGAATATAGAATAATCTAGTTAGTACTCCAGAATGAAAAATCTTGTTGGGTTGCTTCAGGAGAATTACCCTTCTGCAATGTGAGGAGCTATATCACATTTGAATTAAGTAATAATAGATAGCATGCATTCTGGATAAAAATCTTTCTCATAGGATATCCTTTATATGTTCCTAGAAAAGAGACTAGAATGATACATAATAACTATTAATAGTGCTTTTTAAGTGTCATGCTGGGTGATTTTAATTTCATTTATCTGTTTTTTGCAATGAATATGTATTTCTTCTATAAGGGAAAAACTCTAGAGTTAATTTTTTTAAAGGCATGGGCACAGTTATCCCCACTTAAGAAAAGGCATACACCCACTCCTGCCACAGGGCTTTATAATGTTTAGAACAGTTTGGGTGATGTTTTTGCCATCTTCTCAGACAGGCATTAAAATTTTTTAAAAATTGTAAATAATTAAGGAAACGAGATAAGCCAGCAAATTTGTGTGTATTTGATTCTTTACATTTTTAGAATAAGCAGTCACAGCACTTCCGGAAGATACTTTTGATGTCTTCATTTTTGAGGGGTGGAAAGACAATCTCTGGTGAGGATGGTGGCACCACCCACAGGACAGAAGGAAAGTTAGAAGGAAGGCGAGGTCGCCCTTTACCTTCACTCTGGAGCCCATCCCCTTCCACCTGCTCAGGGGCTGTCTTCTCCTGTATCAGCCGTTCCTTCGTTTTGAGAGTCTCCAGCTTTCTAAGCCGCTCTGTCCACTGTCCTCCCACCAGCCATCCCAGCATCTGCCCATCCTTCCACCTGCCAATGTGCTGTCCATCTGTCCCTCCCTCCAATACCCATCTACCCGTCCCTCCATCTACCTTCTGCCAGGCATACTTCATTATTTTTAAACAAATAAACTTTATTTTTCAGGTGGTTCTAGATTTACAGGAAAATTGCAAAGATATTACAGAGTTCCCATATACTCTGCAAGGGTTTCCTCTCTTAGTAACATCTTATATGAGTGTGATAGATTTGTCACAATTAATGAATCAGTATTGATACATTGTTATTAACTAAAGTTCATAATTTTTTTAGATTCCTTAGTTTTTACCTAGCATCTTTTTTTGTTCCAGGATCCCATCTGGGATAACACATTACATTTAGTCATCATGTCTCATTAGACTTCCCTTGGCTATGACAGTTTTTTGGACTTACCTTGGTTTTGATGACCTTGACAGTTTTGTGAGTACTGTTAGGTATTTTGTAGAATGTCCTGTGGATCATTCTAGTCTCCTTCCCTTGTCTATCTTTAAACTCCCACCTCAACAGGGAAACCAGTGGTCCCCACCAACCCCCATCCATTCCCTTAACTGTTGGAGTACATGTGGATACAGTATCAGACCTGTTAACCCAACTCCCATTGAAAACAATTTTATCAGCTAGAATACAGTGCTAATGTGCAGTTCCTTTTGCACTGAGTCTTACAGACTCTACTCATTTCTAGATACTTAGATCAGCACCCTTTTTCTCTACCCCCTTCAGTGAGGTTCTTGCAGACGTTTGTAATATAGTTAGATTGTTTTGTCACATTCTGCATTCCATCTTGGGATCCCCAATCTCCTAAATAATTTTTAAACTGTGTGTACATTAAGGTTCATTCTTTGTGCTGTAAAGTACTATGGGTTTTGACAAATGCATACTGTCATGTATCCACCCCTACAGTATCATACAGAATAGTTTCACCCCCTAAAATATCTCCTGTGCTTTACCCATTCAACCCTCTCCATTTCCCCCTGAACCATTAATGTTTTTACCATTGCTATAGTTTTGCCTCTTCTAGAATGTCATACAATTGGAGCCATACAGTATATATAGTCTTTTCAGACTGGCTTCTTTTACTTAGCAATATGCATTTAAGATTCACCCATGTCTTTTTGTGACTCAATTTTAGTTCTTTTTTATGGCTGAGTAATGTGCCATTGTATAAATGTATCACAGTTTATCCATTCAGCTATTGAAAGACATTTTGGTTGCTTCCAGTTTCTGATGATTATGAATAAACCTGGTATAAACATTTGTGGGCAGACTTTTGTATGGATATAAGTTTGAAATCAGTTGGGTAAAATGTTAGATACACTTTTATGTGCTAAGGATGTAGGTGCTTGGGATATAGCAGTGAATCAGATCACAAAGTCCCCGTGCTATGAAAACAAATACAAACAAATAAATCAAAATGGTTTCAGCTTGTGAGAAGTGCTAGGAAAGAAATAAAACTAGTAGGAGAGAGGGTGAGCAACTGTAGCCAGATTGGTGGGGCCAGGAAAGGTCTTTCTAGGAAGTTCATTGCATTTGAAGCTGAGCTTGCATGATGTTGGATGACACCAGCTGTGCAAAGCCACAGGGGCTCAGTTAATGCAAAGACTCCAAGGCAGGATGGACCTTGACATGGCCAAGGGACTAGGAACAGAAAGAACTGTGAAGAAAAGTCATGAATGAGAATATTTTCTAAAAAACTTTTTATTGTAGTGTAGCATACAAAGTACACAAATCCTAAGTATATAGACTGATACATTTTCTCAAATTGAACCCACTATGTAACCACCTTCCAGATTAAGAAATGGAAAGTTGCCAGCACTGCAGGGGTCCCTCTTGTGCTCTCTTCCCATCATTAAAGGTTTATATGATTAATTTGCCTTCTTAAATGCCTTTATGTGTATTTCTTTTGTTCAGCATTAGGTATGTGAGATACACCCATATTGTTCCATGCCGTTGAGGTTTGTTCATTTTAGTTGCCATATTGTATTCCATGTGTGACTATACCACAGTTGTTTTTTATACATTCTGCTTCTGATGGACATTTGAGAGGTTTCCAGTTTTGGGCTATTCTGAATTGAACTGTTGTGAATATTATTGCACATGTCTTTTGGTGAACATGTATCTGCATTTCTGTTGGATTATATAGAGAGTGGTTAAATTGCTGGCTTATAGCGTATGCCTATGTTCAGCTTCTCTGGGTATTCCCAGATGATTTTCCAAAGTAATTGTACTGATCTACATGCCCACTGCACTATATGGAAGTTCTAATTGTTTCACATCCTCACCTACACTAGGTAATTTCTGACTTTTTCATTTTAGCCATCTGTTACATATATAGTGGTACTGCATTGTGGTTTAAATTTGCATTTACCTGATGACTAGAGAAGTTCAGCCCCTTTTCATGTTTATTGGCCCTTTGGGTATCCTCTTCGTGAAGTGCCTGTTCAACTTTTTGCCCATTTAAAAGAAAAAACAACCAACTTTGGGTTTGGGTTGTCTGTCTTTTATATATCCTAGACATTGACCCTTATACATTCTGGGTATGAGTCCTTTGTCAGAAATATGTGTGGTAAGTATTTTCTCCCACTTTATGAGTTGCCTTTTTCACTCAATGGTGTCTTTTGATGAACAGAAGTTTTTAATCTTAATATTGTCCAATTTGTCAGTTTTTTCCTCATAATAGGTGCATTTTCATCCTATTTAAGAAATCCTTATCTGCTCTAAGGTCATGAACATGTTCTCCCATGCTATCTTTTTGATGCTTCATTGTTTTACCTTTTATATTTAGATCTGTAATCCATCTGAAATTCTTTTTTGTGTACGGTATAATGTAGAGGTTAAAATTCATATTTTTCCACTTAGACACCCAGTTGACCCAGCACCATTCCTTGAAAAGATCACCCTTTCCCACTGCACTATAGTCACACATCAGGGGATGTTATGGACTGAATGTTTGTGTCCCCCTAAAATTCTTTTGTAACAGGGGGACCTTTAGGAGGTAATTAGATCATGAGGGTGGAACATTCATGAACAGGATTAGTGCCTTTATAAAAGACACAGAGCGCTCTCTCTCTCTCTCTGCTCCCCACCATGTGAGGACACAACGAGAAGATGCCATATGCAAAGCAGGAAGCAGGCCCTCAGCAGACGTGGGATCTGCTGGTGCCTTGATCTTGGACGTCCCAGCCTCCAGAACTGTGAGAATTAAATTTCTGTTGTTTAAGCCACCAGTCTATGGTATTCTGTTATAGTGGCATGAACTGACTAAGACAGGGGACCTTGTGTGTGTGGCTCTATATAGATGCTAGTGAGTGTTTTGATGTTGGGTGGAGCCTTCCTGTCTTGGTCACTATATTCCATCTCTGCTTCCTGGCAGTGGCCCATGAACTATAAATGGGCAATGAATATCAGCTGGTTGATGGACAGGTCTGAACTTGTCTTTAGGTGAGAGTTTTTAAAATCTCCAGGCTCTGGCTCCAAGAAAAGATACTCAGATTTTGTTTTAGAGAAGATTTTACTTGACTAGTTAATTGAATTTTTTCCATAGGCCCAAATATGGTTCTGGGCTGGTTCTGCTGGCCAATGTCCTTAGGGAAGGCCCGATGACCTCAGACTATCCAGTTGGTGGTACTGCATCTATTTGACAATCCAGCCAGCCACCCAATAAATATTTTTTATAGGCCTACTATGTGGCAGGCATAAAGTAGGACTAAAATAATGTAATTATTTTCAGAGTTTCTATTTTTAATTTTAGAACATTTGTTTCTTTACAAGTAAACACTCAGTGTAAGGAGGGTAATTTTGAGAATTTTCTTCTATTTCTGGGATAGCTTTATTGTTCTATTATAGTTATTTAAAATTTTTTATGTGACATTCTGGGTAAACAGGCAACAGGCCTAAGAATTAGAGCTTTTATGTTGCTATCAGACTATTTTAAAACAAACAAAACTTACAAAAGAAAAGAGATTTAAAACAACAGTATTTCATACAGTGAATTCAGTGAGCAATTAAGTACTTTTCTCATTTTCAAAATTTAGTGCCAGAGCAAAGACCAAGTTCAGAGAAATAGAAAAATGCATTTTTAGGAGGTTAGTGTGTACTCTGGATGTGCCAATCAGTGTCATTACATCAGACGGCATTGCAAGTGGGTGACATGCCAGGTGCTACTGTTGCTCCTGGTAACCGTCCATTGGGGGACAAAAGAGCCCTGGGGGCTTCTCCTGTGGCTGTCATCTTGCTCAGTGACACCAGGGCCTGGGTTCATGTCCCAGGGCCCCTCTGCTCCTTCCTCCCTCCAGGAATGTGAGCTAGGAGCGGCAGGGAGTGGGCAGATGCCCCAAGCTGGGGCCAGCCCCGGCATTAGCTATTGGAGGGTGGAGCTGCCTGCACCGGCACTTCTCGTCCACCAGTGCCTGTTTCTGATGGTTGCCAGTTTCAGGGGCTCTGAAGCCTTTTGTGGCCACTGAGAGAGGCAGCCTTGGAGCTGGGCCTGCCTCAGGAAGACAAACTAGACAGCTAAGGGGACAGGGCATCTGGTGCTACTGACTGTGACTCCATGACAGGACCTTGATTCTCTTTCTTATTTAGTTAATGTTGTCTCCATTTGCTTTATTTTTTAGTTTGTTTCAGTGGAATATTTTCTATATTTAGTGAAACCTCACCTCCCTAGAAGTCATGAATTTTGTAACCTCAGTCACTTGGAACACAGTGAAAAACCTAAAAGAAAGCAGAAGGAGTAGCTTTGAGAACCTAAAGGGATACTCTAGAGCTGTGTTCTTTATTTATTGGTGAGAGCCTTGGGCTTTCACATAGAGCTTATTTACTCTTACTCTAGTCGCAGTTCTAACAAGTTTGGTTTTCTGGCTTCTTAGTTCACTAGATTTAGAAGCAATGAACGAGGCTGCTAGGTACAAGTACTGAGAGAACATCTAGAAGTGACAGCTGACGGCCTGACAGTAAGGGAGGAGACAGAGAATCTATAAAAAGCTCAGAGACCGCAGCCGTCTTAGACACTGTATAAGGCAAAAAGAGCTGTCTGCCTGTTGCGGCCTAGAGGGTGTCCTGTGAGGCAGTGTGGCAGGACATCTGATCACAGGAGTGACCTGAGTCATTAAGAAAACAGTGAATCGTGTTGGTAGCCTCTGCTTCAGAAGGCAGACACATGAGGAATCAATTTAGAGAGATTTTCAGAAAAAGAGCTTAAATGTTGGTTATCTGAAATAATTTGCTTATATAGAACCATTGGATTCCTTAGGATACTAAATAAATAAAATAATTCCCCTTTCTCCTTCTGTTTCCCTTCCCCCCCCTTTAGCTTTCCTGCCCCCCCTTCCCCTCCCCCCTCCCCCCCTTCTGCTTTCTTTCTCCTTTTACTTTCCTCCCCGCCCCCCAACACAGTACAGTTTCCCATTTTCCTTTGTCTTGGAGGTTCACACATACGCAGTGGGTTGCTGGTAAATGTTTAACAGCCAACAGCCGGCTCTCAGGAGAAAAGAAACCCTGATTTGATTTCCTTGGTGTAGTACTCTCTCCATGGTGGATTTCAGGCAAACATTGTCACGGGTGCCTGAGTGTGGAGCAGAGAATAGGATTTCCTCCATACATGCAGTAGATTAG
Source organism: Daubentonia madagascariensis (assembly GCA_023783475.1). NCBI lineage: Eukaryota > Metazoa > Chordata > Mammalia > Primates > Daubentoniidae > Daubentonia > Daubentonia madagascariensis. The sequence goes on along the minus strand of JAKFHU010001815.1, from coordinate 17,229,147 downwards.
ACAACCCCAAGCACATAGAGAATAGTAAAATGTGATAAAATAATTAGAAAGTGATGTTTTGAGTATTAATAACAACTTTGTTTTTAATAAAATTAATTTACTTGTATGTTTATGTAATTTAAAAAAATTTTAATAATATATCTTATTTAACTCAATATATCTAAAATAGTATCATTTTGACATACAACCAATATAAAATTGTTAATAAGATATTTTAAGTTCTTTTAAAAAATATATAACCTTCCATTCTAGTTAGGGGTGATCTTATGACAAATTTTGACCAAAGAGATGAAAATGGAATTCATTGCGTGGAGCTTTTGCGTGATGATTTGATGGTAACAATGCAGTTGGCATGGGGACTTTCGTTCTTTCTCGTACTTCCTTATGTGTGAGCAGAAGAGAAAAAAAAATTAAAAACAAAAACAACAGAAAGAGAGCGCATCCAGGACATCTTTGAACTGTTGAACAAATGCCAATATCTAACTATCTTGGACTTCTCTATATATAGCAGGAATAAAACATATTTGGCTCCTGTAACTGCTATTATGAGGTTGTTGTCATGTGAGCCAAGATCTAAAAAAAGGAGGGCGGCACAAGACAAGTGAATTCTGAGCGAAGACAATTCTGGGCAGACAAAATGGAAAGTGGAAAGACCTGAGAGGGAGGGTATTGAACGTAGAAAGCACCCAGGTTGACTAATTACCAATGCCACATAAAAGATTTCCCCAAATCTTAGTGGCTTAAAAATTAACTATCACTTATTTTGTTCACAAATCTGTGATTTGTGCAGCATTTTGTGGGGGTGACTCATCTCTGCTTCATGAGGACAGGTGGAGTGGCTGACTTAGGGCTGGAGTATCTGTTTCCAATGTGGCTCACTCACACGGGCAGGGAACTGTTGGGGCCGCGGGCCATTGTGTCAGCTCCTTAACATACAGGCTCTTCCATGGGCTATTTCAGTGTCCTTGCAGTATGGTGACCGGGTTCTAGAGTGAACAACTCAAGATAATCTGGAAGAAGTTGTATTGCTTTTAATGACTTCGCCTTGGAGGTCACATAAGTGTCACTTCTGTTATGGTCACAGTTCTAACCAGCTTTCAAGGACAGGAAACATAGATTTTACCTTCTGATGGAAGGAATGTCAAGTTACCTTGTGAGAGAGAAAAGTGGAATGGGAAATATTGTTGAAGCAAGTTTTGGAAAATACAGTCTGCCACACGAGAAAGAATAAGAAAATATGAGCGATCAGAAGTGAATTCAACAAATATTCATTACACTTTTGTCATGTGCTAGATACCTTTTCAAGCACCTGTGATACAGAAGTAAACAAAAGAGACAAAAATCACTTCTCTTCCTTCTGGGTTGTACTTTCCAGTGGAATGAGTGGGAGGAATCGTAGGAAATGAGGTTAGACGGACAGAGCCTGGTAGGTCATGGTAAGGAATTTAATTTTGTTTCCAAGTGTGGTAGCCTTTATGCAGGGACGTGATGTGATCTTGTGCTCTTCTTCTCCTTCTTTCTTCTTCTTTTCTGAGACAAGGTCTCGCTCTGTCGCCTAGGCTGGGGTGCAGTGGCCTGATCATAGCTCACTGCAGCCTGGAACTCCTGGGCTCAAGCCATCCTCCTGTCAGCCTCCTGACTAGCTGGGACTACAGGCGCGCACCACCATGTCTGGCTAATGTTTTTTATTGCTATGAAAGTTCATTTTTATTTAGCATGTTTTTTCAAAATATATTAAAACGATTTTTTTAAACTTTTGTTTTTTAGAGCAGTTTTAGATTCACAGCAAAATTGAGAGGAAGATACAATTCCCATATACTCCCTGCCCCCACTTATGCACAGACTCCCTCACTGTCAACATCCCCCACCAAAGTGCACCATTTGTTACAATCGATGGACCTACACGGACACACCATTATCACCCAAAGAGCATAGTTTACATTAGGGTTCACTCTTGCTGTTGTACATTCTATGGGTTTGGACAAATGTATAATGACATGTATCCACCATGGTGGTATCACACAGAGTGGTTTCACTGACCTGAAAATCCTCTCCTTACTGTGTTTGACAGCTGGCTTGTAAAATTCCTGAAAATTTAACAGTTGTCTCTTGTGAGCTGGTACAAGCCAGCCTCAGCACACCACTGCACGTACTTAATATCTTATAGCTGAGGGAGTCTTTGTGATTTTAGTTGAGCACAACAACAATCTAAACTCTATAGAGACTACCAGAAGCCCACAGTTAAAAGAGACCTCAGAGATCATCAGATCGTCTGTCCTGACCTCTCTGCCTGACATGTCGATTCCATCTGCAGCCTGGGGAAAGGATATTCCAGGGCCGCTGCCACTCAGATTTCTCGTGTTCCAACACAGAAGCCGTGATTGACATACACATTTGAAAGTTAAGGGACTTTCTTCAGGCTGCAAACCAGGCCTGAAATTTAATCTCTTTCTCTTGTCCCTCTCTAATTTTATCCTGGTGCAAACAACCCAATTCCTGATTTCGTAATTTAGCACAAGACATGTTTTATCTGAGTAGGGATTAATTTAAAGAGCACAAAACTGTGTCATTAAGTAAAATCAACAAATGTTTGTTGGCACTTACTCTATGGTAGGTGTTCAGAATCTCTCCTTTTTTGCTGAAGAATTTATTTTACTGATTCATCTCCCATATAAAGGACATTCATTATATAGGTTATAGACAACCTATATATATGTATATGTTCATTTTATGGTACTTTGACATGCAGAACTAATGGTTCAAGTTACTATAGATAGGAAATATTAGATTCCCTCAGGCCGGTGAGGCCGGACAACTCCTAGGAGATCTTTCTAACCCCCAGTGCTGGTGCTTTTATGGCCAGGTGAAGCTCTTTTGTAAAGCTGTATTTTTGTGCATCTTTGTTAACGCACTAGACCATTCCTGGCCTCCTGTGTGAGGCCCCGTCCTGCAGGGGGAGGACAGAGCAAGGCAGAGCTGAGTGCAGAGCCCACCTCTGCTGCTCACTATGTGTGTGATTATTCTTCATTTGGACTATTAAGAGCTGATGTTAGGGATATTTTTTCATTCCTTATGAAGCCTTGGTTTATTATGAGACTCAAAATAGAAGCTTCTTAGCCTGAAGGTAAAGTTCTTAGGAAATGCCATCTGACACCCCTCCTAGTGGGCAGAGTTGCTTTGCTAAGTTATAACTGACAGCTTTATAAAAGTATAATTGACAAAAATTGTATATATTTACAGCGTACAACATGATGCTTTGATATGTGTATACCTTGTAAGAGGATTAAAGCAGACTAATTAACATATTCATCACCTCACATTATTTTGTGAGTAAATGTGAGAACATTTACTATCTTACCCTGTACTTCTTGGTATTTATAAATCAATTAAGAAGAAATGCTATGGTCTCACTCAGTGGACACTTGCTGTATGTTGTCTGAGTGTGGTTTCTTACATGCCTGCATTTTATCTTCTCAATTGGACTGCAAGCTCCTAAGGCTGGGAACTTTGGTTTATAAGATAATGTGTCCTCCAAAAAAGCCTGGCAGATATTGAATGTTCAATAAATGTGTTTTGAATAAGTATGATTTCCTGGAAGATCATTTGATAATAATAAATGAAGAGAATATTTCTTTTTTTAGTCTTATTCTGTTTGAAATATACTATCAATTGGCTTGAACATTGTTTACAGTGCTGCTATGACATTTAATCCCTGTTGGCCAAATAATAAAACCTAAAACGACAATCACAATAGTAGCTCACATACTGCTGATCACGTGCTGGGCTCTATTTTAAGGCCTTGCCCTTGCCTCATCCTCTTAATAAACCTGGGAGGGGGCTGCTGTTACTAGTCCCATTTTAAGGATAGAAACCAGACAGGGAGAAGTTTGGTAATTTGCTGGGAGCCACAGAGGAGGTGGCGGAGCTGGAGGGGGCTTCCCTGTGGGCCGCGTCTCTTGCGTCTATGTGTTGGGCGGGGGGGGGGGGGGGGGCGCGGAGGTCTTTGCCAGCAGAGGTTACATGTGGACCCAGAACTTGACTCCTTTTTTTGTGAAGTTACAGTGGTCATTTACTAAGGATACAGAACTTTGATGTGTTGAATGTGTTTTTGGGAACGTGAGTTCGTTAATATCGTGAGTCTTTATAAATATTTAACTCCTTGCTCTTTATGACTGGTTAGTAAAATATTACCTTGTAAAATATTACTTCGTAAAATATTACTTCAGCAATAAAAAGCACAAATAAAGGCAAGCTCCTGAGTGTGGAGCTGGTGAGGGCATTTCTAAATGCAAGGATGTTGCTTTGAGGTTTCCATGGCGGTGGTTTGTTCAGCCCAGGTACGGAGGGTAGGTAATTACCAGAACTCTTGCTTTGTGTGCTTTTCCTGGTCAAATGCTTAATCATTTTACAGTGTCTCACCACGTGTTATTGGATAACATAACCCATGGCTTTTGACTGTGCTAGGTTTAGGGCTGGCATTTTCTCAGCAGAATTGGTTAAAATAAAACCTGGATGTCACTGCCTGGCCTGTTTTGGAAAATACAGTTTGAACCACAAGCTCAGCATATTTGTGGTGTTTTAAAATTATGTTTGGTTGGCCAACCTTGTTTGCTAAGCAGACTCTGAACGTTTTGAAGTTCTCTCTCAGGTAATAGGATATCTAAACCTGCCACACGTAAGTCATAAGTTTTTCTATGAAAGAAGAATTCAGAACTCCACGGGGGGTATTTGGAACACTGGCCTGACATGGTCTTGTGTTCTTTTCCTTTTCTTGTTGGGTTATCCATTGATTGATACCTGTCTTTTGGAGGGACAGTGTTCTTATGACTGGGGTGAACAGGAGGCACTTGGTGGGCACCGTTAGGTTAGGGAGTGTGGGGCATTGGGGGTGGAGCCCAGGCAATGCTTGCAGCCAGCCCTGCTGGCTAATCTGGGTGGGCCGGCCCTGGGGGTCCCAATCTTCCGTTCTACGGAAGTGCCCATGGCTTCCTTGAGTTACCAAGCCGAGAATTATTTCTAAAAATGGGGCTGGGCTGTGTGGCTCACTCCTATAATCCCAGCATTTTGGGAGGCCAAGGTGGGAGAATTGCTTGAGGCCCAGAGTTTGAAACCAGCCTGGGCAACACAGTCAGACCCCGTCTCTACAAAAAATAAAAAAGATTAGCCGGGTGTGGTGGTGCATGCCTATAGTCCCAGCTACTCAGAAGGGACTTCTCACTTGAGCCCAGGAATTCAAGGTTACAGTGAGCTGCCACTGGGCCACTGCACCCCAGCCTGGGCAAAAGAGTGAGACCCTATCTCTAAAAATAAAAAAATAAAAAAAATAATAAAATAAAAATAAAGTTGGAAGCAGATGCCCGTGGTACAATTTGTGTCTGACTTCCTTGGTAACTACCTCTTGTCTTGTTTCCTGCTTCAAGGCAGTATCTTTCAGATTAAACTGAATTTTCCCCCTAATTATATGTCTTAGTGTCAAAGAGACAACAGAAGTAACATCCTGTTTCTATCTATTCTATCTTATTTAAGGTCAGAGCTCAATAAATGTGAGAATTTCCTTAGTTTATTTGAAGGACTTGCTCTTAGTCTAATTCATGATCTATGTCTTTCTACTGATACTTTGGCGGATTAGTGGATTGGGGTCTCCAGGGCCAGTAGAGTTTTGTTATCATCTTCAAGTAGTCCATGTTCAAACAAATCCCTTTCGGATCATAGAAGCGAGCTTTTCTGCTAAGCTATTATTAGGAGTGAGGCCCACATAAGGGTGGTTCCCTGCTGTAGCCGCGGGTGTCTGGGTTTAGCAGAGGACTTGAAGGATGGCTTCAAACAGAAGGGTCCTGTTCACTGTGGGGGCACCCTGTGCGCAAGGAGGTGGGTTTTACGTGGATGAGGCCGCTCAGGGCAGTGGGACGAGAGAGCACTAGGAACAGCCAATTATTTAGGGCAGGTCCCACCTGCCTAGTGATCTGGCCCACCCCTGTGTGTTGGCGTGCCCGTCTCTCCCCCTTCTGTTTTCCTGTGCTTCTGCCTCCATGTCCTGTTTGCTGCCTTCCCTGTCCCTGGGATCCTAACACCCGGGTTTCCTAGCCTGCAAACCTGGCCCTCGCTCCCGACAGAAGTCTTTCTGGGTCTCTTTGTTGTAGATGTTTTGGACACTGAACTGCCCTCTGAGCACAATGAAGCCAGTCTCTGCCCTCAGAGGAAGGGGCACAGGCCTTCCTTGTACCGTATGTCCACCTGAAAGGAGAGATGCACTTGACAATTCCAGGAAAACTAAGACATACCATTTCTCTACCTGTTGTTTCTGTGAAGGGATCTGGGAAGAAGAGAGGGAAAAGTGAAGTGAAGGTTTTGGGCCCCTATATGGGTCCTACTTAATGGTGTGAGCATTAGGGCCAGGTTTATATTGGGAAGGGAACTATCTTTGTAGATAAGAAGTGAAAATTCTTGCCAGCGTGACCGAGGGTTGGAACCTGTCTGTTGATAGCATTGGAGGCAAGTGAAGTTCATGTGTAGTGTCTCCTAGGACCTGGCTTTTGGGGTCACAGAGCTTCTGTGAGGGTCTGGCCGTGCCTTAGGTAGCCTTACCTTCCTTTTGCTTGTTCCTTACTTCTCCATCTGTCTCTCCCTGTAGCGTCAGGTATATATGTGCCTGGGGCACAAATACGTGAGTAGCTCCGAACCCTTGTTTTCTTTCCCTCCTTGCTGCCCCCAAAGTTCTGTAGTCCCACATTCTTGGAGACCAGTTTGATCTAGCACCCTGGGAGGCCCTGGGGTCAACACAGGACAGAGTCAGAGGGAGGCAGATTGGGTGGGTGAGCTCTTTTAACTGGGCCAACTGGACCTGCATCAGAACCCCAGTGGCTCTCCCAGGGGACGGGCCAGGGACAGACTCATCACCTGAGGCCCTGTCTTCAGGTGGGGAAGATGAGCTTCCGTTTGTTTCATGCTTTTCCTCATCACTGTGCAGTTAGCCCTGGTTGTGATGTAAATATTGTCCAGTTGCTCACTGGTTAATGTTCTACCTTGCTCATGAATGTGCTTTTCTCAGATAGCTGTGTGTGGTAGCCGCAGCCTCCTAGAGGGTGTGTGCGTGTCTCCTAGTGCCGAGGGTGGCCCTCACCCCCCATGCGGCTACTGTGGCCTTTTCTGCAGAGCCTTGCTCTGTCGTTTGTGCCCTCCTAGTATGTCTGCATCCTGTGGTCCGTTGCTGGGCACCTCATTGGCAGGGTTTACCGTGAGAGTCTCAGCAGAGTCTGGGGTGTGATTGGCAAGGAAGCAGGTCACAGGGGGTAGAGATTTGTTACTATCCTAATATGCATGACCAGCCCTTGAAGTTTGATTCTTCAATTTAAGTATAGTCAATGTGATTAATTTATAGATGTACTGGAAGTATCTCAACCAAAGAGATGATTGTTATCTCTAACCTGAGTGCAGCCTCAATGGCTTTGTTTCCTCTTTTGTTTTTGGAATCATTAAAGATAAAATTACTCCCAGCTTTCAAAATTGTCATGATGATGTAAAATAGCATATCAGAAACACTAAAGAGGGTCTTTGCATCATTGGATATTTTGTTACTGACAATGGGAATGATAATCTAAGGCAGTGGTCCCCAACCTTTTTGGCACCAGGGACTGGTTTCATGGAAGACAATTCTCCACGGACCCGGGGCAGGGGGATGGTTTCGGGATGGCTCAAGTGCATTACATTTATTGTGTAGTCAAACTTCTCTGCTGATGATAATCTGTATTTGCAGCCACTCCCCAGCACTGGCATCACCGCCTCAGCTCCACCTCATATCATCAGGCATTAGATTCTCATACGGAGCACGCAACCGAGATCCCTCACATGCACGGTTTGCAGTAGGGTTCATGCTCCTATGAGAATCGAATGCTGCTGCCACTGATCTGACAGGAGGTGGAGCTTATGCGGTGATGCCAGCCATGGGGAGCGGCTGTGAATATAGATGAAGCTTCGCTCACTTGCCTGCTGCTCACCTCCTTCTGTGTGGCCTGGTTCCTAACAGGCCACGGACTGGTACCTGTCCAAGGCCTGGGGGTCGGGGACCACATATATAAGATGAAGAGCTAGGTAGATTTGGTTTGTCTCAAATATTATCCTGACCTGGGTTGAGAAGATATGGAAGCATCTAGGTGTACCCTCTGAGATGTGGATTTTCAAATCTTATGGGAACTAATTTCTTCATCCATAGAGAAGGAGAGAAAATGAGGTCTGTGTACCTCTTGGATGACCGACTTAATACATAGATGCTGGAGACAAAAAGAGCTCTCGAGGGAAAGTTAGACAGCTGTACTTGTTAGCTTTCTAGACTCTCCCTGTCGCTATGAGTATAGAAGTGTTTTTCAAAGCTCTGTTCTACTTCCTAAAATACCTTACAACCCAGTTCCTCCTGGGAGGAAGGGAGGCCTGTGGTGTCTGCCTCTCCTGAGATTAGAACCAGCTGGGGAGGCACAGGGGAGACACAGGGAGGAAAGTGACTGTGGCCGTGAATCCTTCATCCTCTTAGTGAGGGCAACAGACGACCCAGGTGCGGAGTGTCTAGATAAGGGTCTAGACCTGGGGACCTGCCAAATGGGCCTGTCTTTTTTTTTTTTTTTTTTTTTTGAGACAGAGTCTCATTCTGTTGCCCTGGGTAGAGTGCAGTGCATCATCATAGCTCACTGCAACCTCCAACTCCTGGGCTCAAGCAATCCTTCTGCTTCAGCCTCCTGAGTGGCTGGGACTACAGGCGTGCCCCACGACGCCTAGCTAATTTTTCTATTTTTAGTAGAGATGGGGTCTTGCTCTTGCTCAGGCTGGTCTTGAACTCCTGGTCTCAAGCAATCCTCCTGCCTCGGCCACCCGGAGTGCTAGGATCACAGGTGTGAGCCACCTCACCCGACCTCTCTTTTTCAATGGAAACTAGCTCTGCAGATTTGCCCTTCATTAGAATCTGAATCCCCAAGCATGTGTCTCATTGGTTCATGGGCTGTTAAAAAAATTGATAATATCCATGACAGCTATCTTGTATAGGTGAGATGAAGTAATATTTTATGTAAAGTATGGCTCTGACAAGTCTGAAGAATAATATCCATGTATAGAACGAGTGAGAAAGACATGGGTTTGATTCCCAACTCTACCACATACTGACTGTGTGACTTTGGAGAAGTTACTTGGCCTCTCTGTTCTTTGGTTTCCTCATCTGTAAAGTGTGTGTGTGTGTGTTGGGGGTTAACAAAAGGGATGTTGTGAAAATTATCTGAGATGATCCATGTAATAAAGCATTTAGCATGGTGTCTGGTAGAAATGCATTCAATGCATTTAGCTATTATTATATTTGAGACAGAATAGTACAGATTGGTACAAGTCTTGGCTTCGCCTCTAGTTGTGTGACTGTAGGAAAATAACTGAACCTCCCTCACTGAGTCTTGCCTTCCTCATCTGTAAAATGGAGATATTCATTCCACCTACATGAAAGAGTTGTTATGAGAGCCACACATGGTGTGTTTTGGGAAAGTGCTTTAATGAAACATAAGCACTTAGGACTATAAGAAGTGGTACTTTTGTGTATCATCAAGCAGTGCATAAGGAACTCTACAGGTGTTGATACATCTCACCAGCTCCCCAGTTTGCCCTCGGTTTTTTTCTCCGATGTCAATGTTGTCAGAGCCATTCTTGGAAGAGTTGTTTCAGGCATGTGTCTTCAGGCTGTTCCTGTGGTGACTTCAGAGGATGACACTGGAGAAACAGTCTGTGTAAGCTCCCTGAGAGCACATGATGTAAAGATCAGAGCGACAGCAAGACAATTTTGCAGCAGTGTAGGACTGACACCCAACAGTCAGTGTGGCTGGGGGTAGGGGTGAGTGAAGTGTGAAAACCTCAGATTGTGTGAATTTGAAGGCAGCCTGGCTGCTGAGCTGTTTGTCTGGAGTGATGTGTTTCTATTGCTGAACAGTGACCCTGGACCACATCAGAAACTCTAAGAGGGGCTCAGGATGAAATTAGAGATGATTCGGTGCAAATCTGCATCATCACTAGAAAAATTAGCCAGTGTCTACATGCTTCTTATGGAGCATCCAAAATCAGGACAGAATGTCAAAGTTTAGGTTTATTTGGGTGAGAGGAAGGTAGAGAAACCATAGCCTCTTAGGAACTAACGGTCAGATTTAAATTTAATAGTTAGTGATATCTTTTTTCTATATAGTAAAAGTCAGTAGAGCTGACTTCGAAAGTGCAATATTTATCCCCTCTTTAGTAGGTTTATCTGTAAGTGGTTGAGTGCTTTGGGGGAGGCTGGTGCTCTACAGGGTGTTTCTTGATCAGGATTGCCTGGCCTGGCCTGGCATCGCATGCCTTTCTGAGGTTTCTCATTATTCAAGTGTGCTTTTCAGGGACCGGGTGGGCAGTGGTGGGCAATTCCCTTCCTGTCTGCTCTAGGATTCAGGTTGTCCTTAGAGGAGAAATTCTAATACTCTGGTAGAACACTTAAAAATGCTATCCTGGATATTTAATTCTAGCTATCAATGTCCTTCTCTGTTGCCCTATCTCTTCACTTTTGCTTTATTTCCTGTTCCCCAGGTAATCCACTTCTCAAGTTGAAAAATGGCTCTTTGCACATAATATTTTTAAAATTTTTGCTTATACCTTAATTAGGAAAAATGTCACCGGCGAGCTGAGCCCTCTCGTTTCTAAATGTAGTCAGATTCTTTGTCCTTCTCCCTAATTGTACCTTGCCACAGAGCTAAGCTATTAGTTTGCTTCGTGTCTGTGTGAGCCATCCTTCTGACAGGCATAGCACATGTTTTGTGTATCTTTGTTAAGATCTTTCATTAAATGAGAGTTGATTCATTTATGATTTTTGGGCTATGACAGGTTTTCTTTTTCATTGCTTCTAAAATTTGACTTGAAACAGAATTACTTCCTGCAGTAAATGCTTTGCAGTATGTTTCTTCCCTTCTTCCTTATCCATAGCGTGCTAGCTGAAGTGGGAAACAGGATTCTCTGGTGAGATAAGAATTAGTTCTTTGGAAATGCCAAATTTCAAATTGACTATGTTGCTAACTAGCTTGGGTATAAAGGACATTAAAGAAATATAAAACTTAACTTTGTCGTTTGACTGAATTCAGCCTTTTTCACCAAATTGGGGTGTGTGTGCGGATCTTCAGGTTATAGTTGGCAACAGAACAATTTTAGTTAGTGTCGTGGCTAAGGGCACAGACTCTGCGTCCAGTCTGCTGACTTGGAATCTGGCTCCCGCACTTCCAAGCTGTATACCTTGACGCAAGTTATTCAACCTTTCTGTCTTAGTCTGTTCAGGCTGCTATAACAAAATGCCATAGACTGTGTGGCTTAAACAATGTAAATTTATTTCTCACAATTCTGGAGACTGGAAAGTCCAAGATCAAGGCACTAACAGTTTCAGTGTCTGGTGAGAGCTCAGTTCCTGATTTGCAGATGGCTGCCTTCCCACTGTATCCACACATGGCAGAAAGATAGAGATCATCTCTCTCTGGTCTCTTCTTATAAGGGAACTAATCCCATTCACGAAGGCCTCACCTTATGACCCATTTACCTCCCAAAGGCTCCACCTCCAAATATCATCACATTGGGGATTAGGGCTTCAACAAAAACATAGAAAAGCTACAGTAAAAATATGGTATTATAATTTTATGAGACTTTTGTTGTATATGCAAAATGTCATTATGCTAGAAATCCATATATGCCCATTCTGTGCAAAGCATACAAATATTCTGCTGGTTTGTTGATTATATCTTTCACGATTACTGTGGTAAATTTGAAAGGGAATGATTTTTTTTTTTTAACGCATTATCTTGGACTATTAGCAAGCAATTCTGGCTGATGTTAGTCATAAACTTTACTTGAATTTTCTGTAGTGCAGTTAGCCCTGAATTTATAAAAAGGAAATGAGTTGGTAAAAATGGGTATATAAATTCAACTTTATCTCTCTACCTCTACAAAAAGGAAGTAGAATTAAAACTAAATGTATTTTATCTTAGGACTTCAGGGAAATTCAGTGTTCAGAAAAATGCTCCCAAATGTCGCAGTATATGGAGAGTTATTGTGAACCTACAGGGGAACATCTGAGTGGGGGTTCTACCTGAGGCACCAAACTGGGACATTTCTTAACATGAGTAAATGAAACAGAAAAGTTTTAGTGATTTATGTAGACTCTCACACTGATGCATATTTATAAGCATACTTATTTTAAACATCTGAGAAAAACAACAGAGACTTGCTATGGTGTAATGCTTACTTTTTGACAGTTCACATATTTCCCAAGTTGTAAGTAGTTCTTTTTGATGGCAGGTCAGTGATTCTTTTGGCTTTTGAAGAAGGATTAGTTTTGACAACCCAGTGAGCTAAATTGGGCAGGTTAAATGTCATTTTCTTCTTTGACATAGATAGACTCAGAAGTTAGTATGCAGGCTCTATAGTAACTAATTTGCAGGTGTGGTCACATATCCAAGCGCACCTGGTGAGCAGGTATCCCAGGCAGCATGTGATGTGAACATAGCAGGGGCGCAGCCTTTGGCTGATCACGTCTTTGGGCTGAGGCAGCTCTTATGTGGAATATGGAGGGGCTGTCTCTGTCCCTGCCACCTCCTCCTGCTCACAGGCAAGTCTGACCCCCCGGGATGGGGAAATATGGATGTCCATCCCCCTTTATCTCCTCCCCTACCCCATCCTTTTATGGCCAGAGGGTGTGTTCTGTCATTGCTGTACCTACATTTTGAGGACAACACTTTTTAAGCATATTTTGAACTTCTCTCTGCCAAAAAATGTGCATGAGTGACCTCTGTTTTGCCCTCAGTGGGCTGTCACTCCCAGTTCGTCTTTTTTCTCCACTTGAACGAAAGACGCCCTGAGAGCAGCCACCGCGTGTTTGTTTATTGTTGCACCCAGAGTGTAGGGCACAGCACCTTGCATGTGGCAAGTGCCCAAAAAGATTTGTGAATGGTTAGTAAATGAGTAAATTTTTTTGTCTCTGAGTCAACTGAAACTGGGCACACAGGGGTAGCTGCACAGCCTGGCTGAGATATTCTTGATCATGGGGTTATAGTTTTATCCATCCATTGGGGATGGAAGTGACTAATTCCCCCTTCATAGCCTTCACGCCCATGCTCGTGCAGCCAGGACCTTCTCTCGGCTAAACAGACCCTCTGTGGTTGGCTGTTGGCTGTCACATTTTGTTGCAGGTTATTCCCCCTTTTAATTCCAGACTATTATTAACCATATCCAGTTTCTAATGTAGTATTCTCACTTCCTGCTTCTTAGCTTAGCTGGGTTGCATTGGACCTTTTATTTATTCGACTTCTTTCTGTGTCACTTTCCTTATCTATAAAATGGCAACAATGGTATTGCCTCTCTTACAGGGTGGTTGGGAGGATGAAGGCAGTTGGTGCAGGTGAAGCCCTTGGGAAATGCCTAGCAATGGTTGACTCTGGGCACTGAAAGTCACACATACTCACAGAGCTGCTCCTGCGGGGCCCCTGCCACCTGCCCTTTACTCTCTGCTCCTACCGACTGCCTCACTAGTTTCCTGACTCTGCTCATCTTGCCACAGGGACTGTCCTCACATCAAACACAGGAGTTTCGAGCAACACTCCACTACTGTATTCCTAGCACTTAGCCCAGGGTCTGACAATAATGTATATCAATAAGTAATTGTGCAGCAGCAGATGCTGGGTCCTGCCTACCCCTGCTGCCAGGTGTGGGGCTTAGGGCTCCACAGAGAGATGGCTACTACTGCCTGATAGTTCCACAGCCTCCTTGTCTGTAATAGGAACCTAATGATCCTTCATATAGTAGTTCCAACAAGCAGTGACAAATTAGCTTGGTGCATCAGTCAGGATAGGCTAGGTCATGTTACAGTCAGGAGAGACCCAAAATTTCAGTGGCTTAAAACAACCAAGTTGTATTCTCACTCATGCTGTGTAGCTTGTGTTGGCTGACGTGGGATTCTGCCCTCACTGTTACTCAGGGACCCAGGCTGTTGAGGCTGTGTCCAGACACATGTGGCCACGTGATTAGCACAGTGGGGCAAGGGCCACGCACAGCACCAACCAGCTCTTAAAGCTTCCCCCAGAAGTGCACATATCACCTCAGAGTTCATTGGCCAACGCAAGCCCCATGGCTGTGCCTAACTTCAGAGGGGCAGCAAAGCCCAGACCTACCCTGTCCTAGGAAGGGGCCCTTGGCGTTTGTGCACAGCCTCCATGGCTGCCATGACCAGGGAGGGATTTTGGTGATAAAAGGAGCTTCGTTGTTAATGGCAATTCTAAAAAGGAATGTTCCATGCCACATTTCCACCTTCATCTTAAATAATCAATTATTTTACTTAGGGAGAAAAGACATTAATTCCAGGAAGTTTAACAAATGGACTTTTCCTCTTGTGATGGTCTTCAAAAGCCCTCAGGAACAATTTTCCCATCCTCTTTGAAGGGTATAATTCTTCTGTCTGTCTGAAAGCAAATGTCCTATGTAATTTGGAGTGGGCCTCAAAGGGGACATATTACAAGTCAATCCCCTCAGTGAACTCAGTTATTTTATCAGGCTTTTGCTGAGCCCTGTGGTGTGTTTGGAGTTTATATGGCCTTTAATACTGACTCATATGTGGGCTTGTCATATGGATGAGCTTCATGTCCAGTAGACTTGATTTTGAAAATCAGAAGTAGGAAGCATAAGGCATTGGGGAGTAGCCCCTCTGTGGCCGGGGGTTGGGGCTCTGGGGTTCTGGGGTCGAGTGAGTAATAAGCAACATGGTTTCAGAGAAGGAAAAGCCACAAGACAGTGTTTGCTAGAGACCTGGGGGAGGGGTCAGGTCCCTTAGATCCTGAGGTAGGGGAGGCCGTGGACAGGAGGTGACAGACTCAGAGACTGAGCAGTCAGAGCTCAGGTAAAAAGGTGGGGAATGTTCAGGAAATGGATGCCAGGGCAGTGGCCACCCAGCATGAGGGGAAGCTGACTTGTGGGCCAAGTAGTGGAGTCAGAATTTTAAGCTCAGTGAGAAGTCATTGAAGCAGGGGTGTGAGGTGTCAGGTTTGTTTGTTTGTTTTTTAAAGTTATACTTGACTTAGTCATTATTTTTTATTTTTTACATGCTCTACTTCTTGGTATGATTTGTATTTCCACAACTACTTACTTTCCACAATATTTGTTTTAAACCTGACGATATATTTTTTTGCTGAATAACCACATCCCATTTTAAAATCTCATCCTTTTCAATATTTTTCACTCACACAGAAAATTCGACAATATAAGAATAACTGAAGTAGAATATTTATATTCTCACATAGTTTCAGTCATTGCTGAGAAAGATCTGTTTATTATCAAGGTTTCTTTATTTTATTAGGGGAGTGCTACAATTTGTTGTTTGGTCAAAATTTAACTTTGTATTTATGTGCTTAAAGCATGAAGGGTTTCTAATTTAGAACAGATTTATCTACTTCTGGCTTTGTTGGTTTTGTGGTGAAATAATCTATTTTTATGGATCTTTCTTCCTTTGGTAATAGCTTCATTAAATGGTCAGACAAATGTTTATTCAACACATTCTAAAATCATAAATTTTGTTCAGAAGTGGTTGAAAGCGGATTAGAATTTTAAAAAGACATCTCTGGCTGCTCGGGGCACCCCATCCTGGTGGGCAGGTCCAGCAGAAGCTTGGTTGGTGTCGGAACAGAACAAAGGGAATTACCTCCTTATGGGATATTTTTTTCCTGGAGGATAATTACCCTTTGTTCACTGACTGAATTCACCCTTCTTGTAAGTTCTTCTTTCTGGATACCACTGAAATCAATCCATGAGGGCCTGTGCAATGCCTTTTCCCCAAAAATGCCAGCGAACAGCAATACATTTGAAATATTTGACACTGCTCCCCTCCCCTCCTCCCCTACATCTCCATATATTTGTTTCTGTTGACACAGTGCCACCTCACACAGAGGTCATGATGTAGTAGAGCCAACTTCAGTGTTCTTTGATGACTTAATTTACATCCAGTCCCATTTTTCAGGGCCGCTGTTATTGGATTCAAGGGAGACTCTGGTCTCTTGATTGGATAAGGAAGACACCTGGGTATCCTTGATTGCGTTCAGAAGACATTCCCGTGTCCTTGTGGAGGATGGGGGAAATACTCCAGTCCCACTGCAATGTATCATCAAGTCATCTTTTATGTTGGAGGGCTTCCTGGTGACAGCTAAACTCCTCATTTTGGTATTGACTGTTTTTACTTTTCTTTCAGTAGGAACATTGTTTGACCTCGTGTTCTAAGGTTACTTCCATGCAGAACGTTTGAAACCTTTCTTCAGACTGATAGAGAATGCGTCAGTACTGACCACATCTCTGGATAAAGCATGAAAGCTATAGACACCTTGGCGTCAACCACCACGGTCTGGAATCTTGACCCTGGGTAGTTCTGTATTGAATCCAGCAGCTTCTACCCACCTTTCTAATCTTTTTAACTGAGTCACAGGAATCTGTTCTGGGTTGTAACCATGCCCCACCCGCCAGCACAGACACCCCCAGGAGTCTACAGGAAAGTGAAAGGTTGAGGGAGTCTCTGTTGCGCAAGGCCTGCCAGGCTCCTAGCCTGCCCTGGCTTCCCACTTGCAAGTCAAAGGAGGAAAAAGATGGTTTTTGGCAAACTTCCCCTAGCAGCTGGCCCAGGACAAATTATGTCACCTCTTCTTGTCTTTCTACATTCCATCTTTTGGGCTTCTTAGTCTCATGGCTTAAAATCTATACACTGGTGAATCCCAAATTTATATCTCTAGCCTGGACCCCTTTACCTAACTTTATTCTTATATATCCAACTGCCTCTTCAACATCTCCACCTGGATGCTTAGTAGGAAGCTCAGCCTCACTATGTCCAAAGCCCAGTCCCCGATCTTAAGCCCTGCCCCTACCCCACTCCCTTCCTGCATGGCTTTACTTTATGCATCTCAGGAATGGCAACTCCATCCTAACGGTTGATCAAGGCAGAAACCTTAGAGTGATCCTTGGTGGGGCTCTGTATTTTGCATTCTGTATGCAATCGGTCAGTAAATCCAACTGGTTCTACCTTCAAAATGTGCCGAGTCCGACCTCCCGTACCCTGATCCATGTCACCAGCCTCTCTTGCTTGGATTATTTTTGCAGCCCCTGCCTGCTCTGCTTTCTTCCTCCCTTGCCCCTACCCCTTCACTCTACTCTTAGCACAGACGCTGGGGCAAGGCGTGAACGTGAGTCAGCTGATACATGGCGTCTGTGTCTTCACGCGGGTCTGCACAGCCCGTGTGGTCTGACCCCCACCTCTCTGATCTACCACTTTCTTTCCCTTCACTCTCTCTGCTTCCCCCACATTGGCCTCCTCGGTCCTTGAACATGCTCCACATGTTTCCTCCTTTGGGCTTTGCAACTTGCTGTTCCCTCGGCCTGGAACGTTCTTCCCCTAATATCTGCATGGTTCCCTCCCTCACCTCCTTTAGGTTGTTACTTACATGTCAGCCTCCTGGTGAACCTTCCATGACCAACTATTTTAGAAATGGCAACACCCTCAACACTTCCTGTTTTCCTTTCCTGCGTACTTTTCCCTGTAGCACTATCTCTAGCTGACATTATTTTGCATATTTAAGGGCAAAGGATTCTGTGTACTTTGTTTACTCTATTCCCAGCACCTGGAACAATGCCTGGCATATAGTAGACACTCAATAAGTATCTGTGGAATGAATTCCATCCACCAGATGTTTATTTATTGTTCACCATCTGCAAAGAACAGTGCTCGAAATTGGGAGGGACATGAATAAATCAGATGTGTATAAGTCTGTTAGGGTGTTCCCAGTAGTGTGAGAGAGAGAGCAAAGATATGCGTTAACACTTCCTCTTTAGAATCACTAGAGTACCACAGACCCTGTTTTGTTTATTTCAACTGCTTGGTGGTAGATGTTTGCTATTCTTTAGCATCTCAGTGAGTACAGGGGGAAGTCTGCGTGTTTGAGTATTTATGCACATTGAATACAGTTATTGACACTGAATTCAAAGGTGAGACTTTAAAAGAGAGAGACTTTACCCTGCCAACTATTCAAGAAGGAAATGGTTTCAGGTACCAGGGTAGTCTCTGAACTGGGATTTGAGGTGTAGATGGGGACAGAAGCATGTTCCAGGTGCATATGACCGCTTGCACAGAGGCTGGGCTTTCAGGCTTGATGTGCGGGAAGGAGTACCTGGGTTTTGTTTGTTTCTCCCTAGATGAGTAGTCCTGAATGCCCTCCCCAGGGTCCTCACAAAGCATAGAAATTCCATGCTCGAGATTTCATTAGGGGCATGTTTAGGCTGGCGCATTTGGCTTTTTCCCCCTATCCATTCTGTGACTTGATTTGGATACCTGAGCCGTGTGATTATTTGGTTTTCTCCAAGTTCGTGTTGTACTTGAGCATGCTAGAGGAAGACATGGCCCAATCACATGGTAGTTGGCCGTTTAGTGGGAGGGAGATAGACCCTGGAATATTCTGAGTGATTAGTTCTCTTTTTCTTACTCTCTTATTTAACTACAAAGCGAAAATCATTTGTCTAGGAGCTCCTGGAAGATAAGGGCCAGGGTTTGCTTCATGGAGAGAAGGGAGCTTAGGGGTTACCAAATCCAGTGTCCCCAAACTACTTATGACCAGAGTCACTCTAGGCTTATTTTATCAGCATCTCCAGAGAACAGGCCCAGGAATCAGCATTCAAAAGGAGAAGAGGAGGAGGAGGAGGAGACTATGACGTCTCAGTATGTGGGAAAATCTCAGAGACTGCTGTACCAGGTGGAAGGTTGGCTGTGTCTTGGTCCCCAAATGCCATGCTACTCAGAAAAACAAACAAAAAAAAAGTCCATTTTCTTTACTAGAATTGGGGTATGTGGAGGTCTATACCAGAGTCTGCATTTTCAAAAGAATTTCCAGGAGTAAGTAAGAGATTAGGGAGTTGAAGGGAGCTCAGATGGGAAACAGGGGCCAGAGGTGGGAAATGGAAAACGGACTCGGCTCGGCCCGCATGTTGGAGATGGTGAGTGAATGCAGAACTGCGGGCTGAGGGGCGGGGCCGGGAGAAGGGGGCAGGGAGGGATGGAGGTAGAGGAGGGAGGGCCCTCTGCCGCCTCTGCTGGCTCGCTCAGCTCTGGAATGTCCTTGCAGGGCAGCCCAGCTGTTCTTGATAAAAGCTTCTTCATTTTCCATTTCCTTCTGCCATTTGTGTGATGCGGCTCCAGAGCCCCTGCCCCAAGCCTGGCTCTCATCCGTTCTTTCAGCAGACATTTATTGAATGCCTAATGTGGCCATGTTGTTCTCATCTCCTTTTTTTCTCTGAGTCTCTCTTCCATTTCTATTACCTTCCCCTTATCCCAAGAAAGGGTTATGCAATGAATACAAAACCCTTATGAGGATTTGGACACAGCTTTGAGCCAAGATTTATCTCTGTATAGCAACCCCTGTTTGTTTTATCTCTTTAGAGTGTGTACAAAATGATACTGTAAACAGGATTTTAAGTGGTATATGTAATTTAATTAAGAGAACCAAATAATGTTCTACCACAATTTGTAGGTCAATTATAAATCATTCTTTTCCATTAATTAAAAGAACTCTTTGTTTGTCTACCACTAGGATGCTAAAATGATGAAATCGTGTTTCATTTAAAATATTTGACATTTTATTAAATCACCTTGGCCTCTGACTACTGTTGACTCACCTCACCTCTAGCACAAACAATTCTCTCCTTTGTTAACCTGATAAAATGACTTGCTTGTTCTGTTGTAGAATGTAAAAGAGGCTCTTATAATTTTCTGTAGTTTAAAGACCCTGTTTTGTTTATTTGAACTACTTGGTGGTAGATGTTTGCTATTCTTTAGCATCTCAATGAGTACGGGGAAGGCTGCTTGTTTAAGTACTTACACAGTTGAATATAGTTATGGACATGGATTTAAAGGTGAGATTGAGCCAGTTCATAAACATAACAATTGATCCAGGAGGCTCCTTGTCTGGAATGAATTGATAAATGAAGGCAAGACTTATAAAAAGAATATGTGTCCATTTTCCTTTTGTACTTTAATGACTTACATACCTAGAGCAGTTACGAGGTATAGCTTTTTAAAATATAACCTGTATGACCATCTTGTCTCCAATTCTGTGTCAATCTTAAGAGGAAGTTAAATACCCATGTAGTTATATGGGTTACCCTTATTCTTAACTTGCACATTCCAGAAAATATGTTTAATGGTGGTTTTAGGCCTAAGCATCTCACTTGGGAGAGAGCTTTAATTTATTCACTTAACAAAAAAAATTGCAATGTGTGTGTATATGTATTAGATATCGTGCTATGTATGGGGGTTCCAAAAATAAATGAAACATAATCCCTGCCCTGCAAGAGCTCTTAGTTTGCTGGTGGAGACAACTGATACACATCTTGATTTTTTTTTATTGTAGTAAAATATACCTAACATAAAATTTAATGTTTTAGTCATTTTTAAGTGTACAGTTTAGTGGCACTAAATTCGTTCACATTTTTGTGCAACCATCCTCACCATCCATCTCCAGAACTTTCTCATCTTCCCAAACTGAACCACTGTACCCGTTCCTGATGGGTTTTAGTATGGTAAGGACCACAGAGCTATGCGGGGCCAGAGGATGGGAAACTCCCAGTGCTAAGGCAGTGTCAGGTCATGGGCAGCGATCAGCCTGAATGGCCTTTGCCCTATCTCCTGATGTGTCCAAGGACTGAAGACCTGAGACTCTTCAGCCTGGTCGCTGTCTGGGCTGAAGAACCTGTCTCAGTGAGCGGAGACCTGGGATTCTCCTGTCCTCTGTCATAGATACTGAAACTGTAGTCCTAGCTGATCCTCCACCTTTCTAAATAAGAGCCTCAACGGGGCCTTCAGGAGAGAATCGAGGCAGTATACTGTTGTTAAGCCTGCTCAACTGCTAGCTGGACTGCTTGGAACAGCCTAGAAGCTGGCAGGGATTTATGATCATTGGGGGCAACTGGGCAGCCATAAATCTGGAACCCTGCTTGCCTGTATAACAACTGAGTAAGCTCGCTAGTGCACAGAGCCACTGGGACTCCGCATAAATCATCCAGACACTCAACAGATAATTATGGAGCACCCACTAGGTGTGAGACATTCTGTTTCCCCTTTCTTTTACGTCAATATTTAGCAGGAGTAGGAGCAAGGCATCCGATTCTTGAATCTAATTTCTGTTCCAAGGACTTTTTTTTTTTAAAATCTGCAAGGTTGTTTTGAGTATGCCATCCTCAATCCAAATCATTCCCTGCTCAAGAGAAAATAAATAAAGCTTTGGGGAAAGATTGGACTATTTAACATCTCTTTCTGGAAATAAAAACATAGATCAGAGGAAAGGATTGGCCCCCTTAGTATTTGCCACCATTTTTTCTTTGAAAAATAAATATGTAGTTCAATCAATTAATTTGTTAAAAGTTAAAGTACAGCTTCCCCTTCTCCCTTTCCATCTGCCATGACTTGTGATCGAATTTGATCTAATCTGTTCTAGTAGCAGAAGTAACAGATGTAGGTGAGACAATACTTACTGCCTTAATAGTTGAAACTTACTTTGTGACTGAGTCAGAATAAAATTGGGGTTTTTGAAATTATTGGAATTTTATTATATGCTACTTGCCTGGAGTCTAAGCTACAGAGCTGCTGTATCCTAATCAGTGCAGACAGACAGCATTTGTGGAAGAAAGACAGGAACTTCCCAGGAATCAGGAAGGCTGGAATGCACTTGCTCTTCCCTTTGCCCCGCTCCCAATACACCTACCCTTCTGCCCACCTGTACTGAGGCTCCAACTGCTGCTGCCTGCTTCACCCCTTTAGTTCCCTGACCTGGGGTGGCGACTTGAGTCTCAGTTGAAGGACTGTAGAAGGTTACAGGGATTGTTGGCTGCCCTTGCCTTCCTCAGGCCTCCGAGAGGTGGGAGATGAGGGAGGAAAACGCTAGGAGAGGAGCCAGTGTCAGAGGCTCAGCTCCAGCCTGCTGAACCTAAACTGCACCTGCTCCTAGTCTGAGTCACGTGTACAGACTCCCTTTCTAGGTCCTGTCGTTAGTCTAGGCAGTTAAACCATGGGCCTCTTACCTGCCTCGGTCACTCCCGGGAGACAGCCTCAGATCTCCGGCGCCAGAGGATACTTGTATTCATGGAGAGGCAATAGTGTTTGAATGGAATTGCATACTTGCTGCTTGCCCGGGGTCCGTGAGATTAGTGAGAAGGGAGCAGGTGGCCTGAAAGCTGAAGGGCTGCCTTATAGTTGGCAAATTGCTGATTTCCAGACTGTCATGGGAAGTCTGGTGGTGGGTGTCCAGGTCGTTGAAGCAGGGTGGAGAAAAAGATCCTCCTGCTTTCCAATGTGCAGGCAATCTGGCTATGACATCTGTCCCCCTGCCTGCCACAGTGGAGGAGGAGGAGGACCCGGAGATCTGGCTTTGTGCACTCCTGCTCTGGCTACATGGTTGTCAAGTGACCTCCCCCTCCAGGGAGAGAAGAGCTGCCCCTAGCTAAAGGAGGGTGTGCATGGCTTTGTCCCCCTGCCAGGACATCCTCATCCTTGACATTTTCACTAATCTTGCTGCATCCTGTGGTTAAGACCCATATGATTACAAAAGCTGTGGAAGATGGTTTTCTTCATTCATTGTTGAAATGGAGGTGCCAGCAGGGGCTGAGAAACACTAAGGGGACCTCAGCAATGCCGTCTGTTCTCAGAGGGTCTCAGGAGAAGCAAAGACAAGTGGTGGCCAGCAGTAGTGCCCCCACAGTCCAGGCAGCACCATTGGCCCTCATGCTGCTGAGCTTATCTTCCATAGCCAGGGAGCAGGGTTTCTTCCTATAGCAGCCATCTGCCTCTCTCGTCATTACTCATCATGGTTTTGTCTTACTCCCCAAAAGGTAGGTGAGGGGCTTATATCTTGCAGATCTTTGAATCCTCAATACCTAACATGGCACCCAGGCTGCCACAGGCAGGCAGTACACAGAGCATGAATGATTGTTTTCTCTAGAAGGGGCATGGAAGTCAGTGACCTTACAGAAGTGGTGGCGTTCCCTTTTTAAATTGTCACCATCTATTTAATATAATGGAATGGCATCCCTTACTTAAAAGAAACTCAACACCTTCGGGGGCAGTGGCCTTCAGACATTAATCGCCTGTGGCTCCCTACTACGGCAACTCTTCACTCCTCACTTAGATATTAGGGTTCAGTGGCTTCGAGGGAGTTCCCAGGAATCTGTATTTTTATAAGATCACGAGAAGATTCTGAGGCAGGTATTTCGTGAATGTGAATCCTAACTTGAAAAAGAACACTTCAAGCTTTCAGCTGAGATGTAGCTATGGTTTGAATGTGTCCCCTCCAAAATTCAGGTGTTGAGAGATGTAATGGCCAATGTGGGGGTGGTAAGAGGTTGGCCTTAGGAAGGGATTAGGCCGTGAGGCCTCCCTTGTGAATGGGACTAAGGCCCTTATGAAAAAGGCTTCACGCAGCATTAGGCCTCCTGCCCGTCCATCTTCCTTCCCTCTGAAGAACGCAGCAACAAGGCACCATCCTGGAAACTGAGAACAGGCCCTCGCCAGACAGCAAACCTGCTGGCACCTTGATCTTGGACTTCCAGCCTCCAGAACTGTGAGAAACCAGTTTCTGTTCTTTATATGTTACCTAGTCTATGGTATTTTGTTATAGCAGGATAAAAGGACTAAGTCAGGCATGCTCTGGAAAGAGATTCTCCAAGTAGGGAATAAATAGGGAAGAAGAAAACCTGGTTCATTTCTACTGCTTTTATCTTACACCTGGGGTTTTTTACACTTTGATTTCTTTTGTCCCACCCCATTTAGTCCCCCAGGTACACTTTATCTCAAAATATACCTTAAATTTTCAGTGCGTGGTTGAAACCAGTTGACATATTAATATTTGAGTACTTTTATAGGAGAACAAAAAAAAATTACTGCAGGGCATACAATTAAAAACCAGTTAACTCTCCAAATTATAGGATCTTAAATAAAGTCTATTTTAGCCCCAGAGATTGGCAATAGTCACAGTTACCCTTCCTGATACCAGGGTCTTAATTACTTGCCTCTATGGGACAGTTGTCTTTCCCCCTCTGATCTTCTGTGATGCCCTGTGATCTTGAATTGAACCCTTCCTTGACCGAGTCTACAGACTTAGATTTATCCTCTTCCTCCTAAGGTCAACCTGTCCAGCTCCAGGTCCCAGGCTGGAGAGCGCCCCTTTTCCACTGCTGGGTGGACAGTAGAGGAAGAGACACAGTGACTGGTCTCCCAGCCCAGCCCCCAGGTCCCCTCCCCTTTGGACACCCACCTCGGGTGCAGATGCGACCTTCTCTGGAACAGGTCCAGAGAACAGCAATATTTAAGCAGCCGTCTCCACCATATTTGCAACAGGTAAGGGCCAGGCCTCCAGCTGGGGTGTAACATGTTTTCCAGAAATGGTGGGTCATTCCCAAACTTGCCCTTTCCCCCCAGGTCTTCATTGACACTCTGAATCCCTTCATATCTATCTCACAAGGGGTTGTGGTCCCTTGAGTATCTGAAAACTATTGTCATCCTTTAAGTTTCCATGGAGCTTCCTAGGTCCAGATGGCTGCAGGTGCCTTGGCTCCTTCTGCTGTGTTGGAAGCCTAGAGCCACAGCAGTGGCCTGGAGGACCCCCAGGCTGCTGTCCCCACACCACTGAAGGGCTCTACTGTCCTCCTTTGCTGCTCTAGAAGTCACTGAATTCAAAGGGGAGAAATCTTTTTCCCAGCAGTGCTGCATTCTGAAAGGCATATAGCACAAGTTGTAGGGGCCATACATTTTGGGGTCAGATTGTCCAGGTTTGAAACTAAGCTGTCAGCCCCATTGGGCAAGATACTCAGACATTCTGTCTGTAAATAAAGATGATAATAATACCCAGCTCAGAGAATTATTTGTTCTTTAATTCAAGAAATGGTTAGCCAGGCCTTATTGTTTATCAGGCACTGTTCAAGGCACTGCTCCATGGTCTCCATGTCAGGGAGGGAGACTGACAAATGCAAATTTTTACTCTCTATTCAGCGCAAAAAAGGAGAGGTACAGGGTGTTATGAGCCACGTTTCCAGGGGTGGGAGGTTGACCTCATCACAGGATGGCCAAGAACGTCTTGCCTTGGGAAGTGATGGCTCATGTGAGATAATGAGAAGAGCGTGCCACACGTGCACCCTGCACGTGCAAAGGTCCTGTGGCGGCCTCGCTGGGGAGCATGCTGAGGGATGGGAAGAGGCCAGAATAGCTGGAGCTCAGAGAGTGGGGGCGGAGTATTGAATGGAGGTCAGGATCCCAGCATGCAAAGCCTTGCAGGTGGTGGTAAGAATTTTGGTTTTAAAAGTGGTAGGAAGCTACTCCAGGGTTCTAAGCAGGGGAATGGCAGATTTGTGTTCTCCAAGTTGCTACTCTAGCTACAGAGTAGAGGTTGGGTTGGAGGAGAAACGAGCGTGCTTTTGGGGAAGCCAGTTAGGAGGTTCCTGCGGTAGCTTAGGCAAAAGATGATCTAGCTTTGACTTGGGGATGGTGGAGGTGGTAAAATATGCAGGCTGAGGAGACATTTAAGCCTTAGAATTGAGGGTTTTGGTGATGGGTTGGATGTTGGGGACAGGGAGAGGAGGGGTCAGGGTGAGGCATCCTGTGAATAGTCACATTGCCTGCACAGAGTAAACACTCATTAAATATAAATGATTATGGTAATAATTTACAGAAAAGCATGCCCTCTGGTCTGCTTATTTTACACAGTGGCTCTGGTTAAATGACTTTATTTTGGACGGGTCACTCTCCCCAAGACTGGAATTTGACCAAAAGCAGCTGGGCCCATGTGCCCAGGGACCTGCCTTCACACCCTTGCACCAAGCATGAGCGCCTCTCTCCCCTCCCTCCTGGGCGGTGTGAGGGAGGTAATGAAAGGAACATTCTAGCAGGTTCTTCTTCCCCATGTAGAACATTCTTCGTGGGGCGATGCCATCCCAAGGCTTGGCAGCATCCAGTCTGCCTTAGTCTCTTTGTCCCTCCCCTGTGCCCAGGCTCCAGCCTGCTCTGCCCAGACTGAGCCCACACCCCCCTGCTTCAGGCTTTCCAGGCCCCTGGCTTTGCTTCTCCGTCTCTTATTTGCACCCTTGACCTTCTTAGGTTTGGCACGGGCTGTTGTCCTGTCAGCTGTAAGCCTGGCTTCTCTCCACGGGGAGTTGAGTCTCCATTTGGCAGAGCAGGCTTTGCCTGACGTGGCCGCTCCTTTCCTGCTGGGACAGCTCTGCAGGGTCCTCTCTGGGAGGCTCCGCCATGGTGCGTCCCAGGCAGCCTGCCCTGGTTTCTGTGGTAGAACCGAGGACCTGAACATGCCTGAACGTCATAGTGTGACTCACACCTGGGACCTTTAACACATCTGTCCGTGGGAAGAAGAGTCAGTACAGCCATGAACAGGAGGGTTAGCTTCTCATGTTCCCAGGCATGGTCACCACCAAAACAGTAGTCTTGGGTTTTTTTTTTTTTTAAATTAATAGTCTTTATCTTTTAGAGCATTTCAGGTTTACCGAAAATTAAGTTGAAAGTATAGAGAATTCTCATCTACCCCCTCCCCCTCCCTCCCTTCCAGGTTCCCTTTTTATTAACACCTTACATTAGTGTGGTGCCTTTGTTACAACTGATGAGCCCATCGTGATGCATTATTGCTAACTAACGTCCATAGTTTCCATTCAGGCTCACTCTTTGTTTTTTACATTGTGTGAGTTTTGCATTTGTGTGATTTTTCTCTCATTGGGTTTGACAAATGTATGATGACGTGTATCTACCCTCGCAAGATCATACAGAATAGTTTTCTGGCCCCCCAAACGCCCGTGCTGTCTTATTCATCCCTCTCTCCTTGCCAGCCCCTGGCAACCACTGATATTTTTACTATCTCCATAGTTTTGCCTTTTCCAGAGTGTCCTATAGTTGGAATCATACTGTATGGAGCCTTTCCAGATGGAATTCTTTCACTTGCTAATAAGCATTTAGGTTCCTTCCTGTCTTCTCGTGGCTTGATAGTTCGTATCAGCAATACTCTTTTCAACTTGAAAATACAGATGCCTGGCTCCCACCTGCAGTCTTCTGAATGGAATTCACAATTTCCTCTCAGGCTCTTCCAGGCAGCCTTTCCACATCATCTTCCCAGTCTCTGCGCACCTGCCAATACCGAACACATTTAGCCATAGCAGATTTAGGAGCCTTCCCAAGACAGGAGGTGGAAAATGTCTGGACTTAGTGTTCTGCGTTAGGAAATCTAACACCACAGTGACCCTGGATTGCCATCAGAACAGCCTGGTCACGAGCAGCGTGGGGAGAGGTTTGATAGTGTAGGGGAACTGTCTTCTCTCCAAGGATTGGCTGTAACGGGCTTCTGCCCGTTGCCTTTATGGACGGGTCACGGGAGTGTTTCCAGCCTGAGAGAATTCTGCTTGGCTCCTGAGCATTTCCACTAAAAAGGTGGACATGGACCATTTTCTATCAGAAGACAGCTCAGGCCAGATCCCTAAATTATTGGGAAGCAGGACATAGCCAAGTGTGACTTTTCAGAGACAGGCTGGACTGCTGCTGCCTCTCTCTCCTTAGGTGACAGCAGCCCTTTCTTTTGGATCACTCCTTTACTTTTTCCCAATGTCCTCATCCACTGCCTGTGGCCAGCACCAACACCAAGCCTGCAGCTCACGCATGGTGTCCATGTCCCTCCAAGGCACCTTGATGCACGTGCTGCCATGGGGCACTGGGCATCTTGAGGGGAGGCACTGCTGTAAATTAGCACAGTGGGCACGAGGACGGTGGCTATCTGTCCACTGTAGCCAGAGCCTTTGGGATGTTCTCATTGTCCTCATGCATGCCATCATGCCACAACCGATGCTAGGAAGGTTGTCCTTGCTGTCTCTATGTACTGCCTCCGCTATCACTTATTTTCAAATGCCTTATTAGGAGCAACCTGCTGATTTTCTTGTCATTTTGGCATTGTTAGAGACCAGCTGTGCGTGCTTGGTGTTCATATGCAGAGCAAAGCGTTATTGTTTTCAGAAAGCTTTGCATCTGGGGATTTTTGCTTACATTTTCTTTTCTTTTTTCCCCCCTTTTAGTCCTTGTGGTTTTGAACAAGTTGGTAATGTGTTACTTCTTCACTTGGAATTTTCAGACATCAGGAGGGAAAGAGTCTCTGGAAGAGATGTTGACAGTGAACATTTATTTATTTATTTTTTAAGAGAGGAATCAACTGGTCAAATGCGCCCAGTCAGCTTCGTACCTACTGAGGTCATATTACCATTTGTTGAATTTGCATGACATGCCTGGGCAGGATCATGCCAGATTTTCATCCCCATTTTACAAGCGTGGGAGGTTAGGGTTAGGAGGATGAGTTCCTGCCCCCCAGCTCACACAGGTTGTAAGTGGCGGCGATGGAAGTTAAATCTGGCCTTGCCCTTCTCCAGACTTCATGCTCTGGCCCTGACCCAAGGGGTCTTCTTTGTGCTGAGAAGCAGGCAGCCCAGGGCACGTGTGGAAGACTGAGGCTTTGGTTGCTTGATTCCCATTCTGTATCCTGTTCACCCAGACTCCCTGGGTTCCTTTTGTCACAGAAGGAAGTGGCCTCCTGGGCCATTTGAGACCAAGGCTGGGGCATAGGACACCATGTCTTCCCCGACTCTTGAGTCTTTTTTTTTTCCCCCAACTGTGTCTGGAGAGCCCTGATGACCTCTCCAGAGACATTCATTTGCCAGAATGAATTGCTAAATGCAGGGGAGAGACTTAGCGGGTGGAGGAGGCCTGCCTGGTGGGTGGGAAAAAGAAACCTACATGATGCGTGGGTGTCAGACCTAGGACAGACCTCCTCAGCTCAGGTCCCTGTGGCTCTGCCACTGTCCCCAGGCACCTGCCTTGGCTCAATCTAGGCAGCCCCCCCAGACTTCCCTCAGTGCCTGGGCTGCATTGCTGACGCCCCCCTCACCATCACACCAGTCTGCTG
This sequence comes from Daubentonia madagascariensis, assembly GCA_023783475.1. Lineage (NCBI taxonomy): Eukaryota > Metazoa > Chordata > Mammalia > Primates > Daubentoniidae > Daubentonia > Daubentonia madagascariensis. Next base: position 17,200,123 of record JAKFHU010001815.1, on the reverse strand, counting down.
CTGTTTCATAGGTGTGCGCTGGATACCTGCCATCTTGCAAAATGCAAAATGACAGATGCGTCAGCCAATGCAGTACCTGGTGGAGCTCCTGAGATGTTGGTTTTCTCTTTGAGGTCTGGATTAACAGTGACCTATACAAAAGCTTATTTGTGAGAGCAGGATATATATCATGCTACGCCCTAGTCGAAGTCAGTGTCTCTTCTTACCAGCTTATGTCTACAGCCTCTTAGGAGGTCTCTTTGCGTTTGCCCTCGCCTCCCTGCAGCCCACTCTTCACAAAGCAGCCTGGAGGATTGTTTTAAAAGGGAGATCAGATCATGTCATCCCTCTGTTCAAACCCACCAATGGCTTTTCTGTTACTCAGGGTACAAATCAGAGGCTTTACAGGGGCTTCTGGGTCTCCACATGCTTCTCCCCAGCCCTAGTCCCAGCCCCGCTATCGACACCCTGGGCTCCTGGCGGCTTCTCACACACAGCTTGGCCTTGGCTCTCCTCCCTCGACGCTGAGGATCAGATGAGAGACATCAGATGTCTCTTTCACGGAGCCCCACCCTGTCACCTCCCTATTTAAAATTCCAGTCCTCCTACTCCCTATCCCTCTTCCCTGCCTAATTTTTCTGCAAAATATCTATCGCTATTTGCCGCACACCATACTGTACTTATTTGTTTATTGTCTGTCTTCCCCTGTTAGGGTTAATCCCCACAAGAGCAAGTATTTTTGTTGGTTGTTCATTCCTTATCCTTGGCATCTAGAACAGTGCCTGGCAGGAAGTAGGTGCTCAGTAAATAGGTGTTGCATGGATTTGCCTGGTGTTCCGAGATCCTGACGTAGATGTGCCTAGTTGTAGAATAATCTAACATGACCAGTAATGTGAGTCTTCATGTCTATGAGCTATTATTTGTTTTATACTACTGATTTGTAAGATAATGACACTCTTGCTCACTTGTGTCACAATGTGTTTTCAGGAGTAGGAGGAACGAGAGGCATTCTGTACTGGGTGCTAGGGTGGCACCTGTGGTGGCTCTTCTCCTCCCTGCTGCAGCTGTCACGTGTACATGCATCAGTGCCCCAGCAGTGAACCTTTGTGGGAGAGACGTAGGTCAAGACCTGCTCTCCTGGGTGCCAAGAACAGTGATTCCTGTAAATATTATCTGAAACATCTTTCCACTTTACCACAGAGTCGAGTTCAATGAGGCTGTTTTGATTTTTTTAAAGGAGGAGTTGGGGGGGTTTTGCTTTTTGGCTCTGAGCAAGCTTCAGCCATTGGAGGTTATTTCACTTTTAAAACAAGTGTATATTAGGGAAATACTAGCAATATAGGATCCAAGTGGAATGACATGCACTTGTTCACTCATGTCAGTTCTGTTTAAGGCCTCAAGTGAGGCCATCCTTCCCTAACCCCTCTAAGTGGCCTGGCCACTCATGCAAACATGTGCCCAACAGGACTGGAGCCCAGGCCCACACCAGGCAGCCTCATCTCCGTGCCTCACTGGCTTCCCGGCTTGTCAGGCCTCTGCCTGTTTTGTTCTTTACTCTGATGTCTCATGCACCTTCCTCAGTCTGGATTTTAGGATACACTGTTTGGTCTTCAGGAGCCACAACTAGGGATGATTTAAGAAAATCAAAGTTTATTTCTTTGGGATATAAATGGAAGGTAAACATATTAAGATGTAAGACCTAATGTGTCTTAAAATGTGTATGGTTTTTTCCTCTCTTGATTGACAGTTTGGGTGTGTCTTAGTCCATTTTCTGTTGCTATAATAATACCACAGATGTGGTCATTTATGAAGAAAAGAAATTTATTTGTTACAGTTCTGGAGGCTAGGAAGTCCAAGGTCAAGGGGCCATGTCTGGTTGGCTTCTGGCGAGGGCCTTCGTGCTGCATGATAGCATGGCAGAAAAGCAGAAGGGCAAGCGAGCAAAAAGGTGGGGCAAAGGGGGCCACCTGGCTTTATAACAGCCAGTCTTGGGAGAACGGCAGTAATCTATTCATGAGCACGGTGCCCCATGAGTTTTAGAGGGGTCACACCACATCCGCACCATAGCAGGGAGGATATAGGCATTGAGGTTGGAAATCATTTCCCCTCAGGATTCTGGAATCATTGCTGTTGGCTTCCAGTGCTCAGTGTTGCTGTTGGGAGACCTGCTGACATTGATTCTCTATCATTCCATGTGTGACCTGTTGTCTTTCTGAAAGCTTCCAGATTCTTCCCTTTATCCCCAATGTTCTGATATTTTGCAGTAGTGTGCCATTAGGTAGGCTGGGCTCCTTAAGTGGAAACAATTTCTTGCAGATCCTGGGGCCGATTTAAATGTTTAATATTATAAGATTATTTAAATATGTACCACTTAACACTAGGTATAAACTTTTTATGCTTATGGTTCTTCCAATTATAAAATCATATCAAAATTGCAAATTGAACATAAAGTACCCAGCCAATGAAACTCAAATACAAACATTTATTTACTGTGATGGCTGACTTCATTCCTTTTGTAACAAGAACTAGGTAGAGACTGCTGCAGCTCAGTGTCCTTTGAGTGATACCATCTGGATTTACTTGGTGTAAATGAGTCATTTATATATTAAATCTACCCTGTGGCTTTTTTCTCATTAGCCACAAAAATTAATGTGTAAATGCAGAGTGGGCCTGGTATGACTTGGTCATAGCAGGGCCATTGAGACCATTCTTAGAATATGTTTGCTTACAGGAAGCACTTTGGATTGTCATTAACGTGAAAACATGAAATGTAAATATTTTCAGAGAGAGCTCACATAATCCCAAGAATTCAGTTCTTTTTATAGGCTTCCTATGCCAGTTTTCTCCTGTATGCTTATAGAAAGGTGAGCTATAAGAGATTTTGCCTGTTTTTCAGGCGAATGTTTGCACAGGCATAATAAGCTGGTGTTTGCCACTCCCTGCTCCTGCCGCCCATGTTTCTCCATCAGCTGCCACAGTTTGCACAGTAATTTAATCCAATGGTACTTCACCATCCTTATTTTGAGATGGAAACTGCTGAGAACTGTCAGCTACAGTCATTTCCAGGGAGCTGCTAAGCTGCGTCTCACAGAGCTTGGAAACCATGATCCACTTCCAAGCTAAGTTTTAGCTTGAACATTGCTGCCCACTGCCTTTACTGCTGTGGACGGGGGTGAGCATTTGTATTTTTTCAAAGCTGACATGACACCTGACATGTTTCACAGTATAAATTTCTGGCCAGTTAGAAGGGTGCGTGTGAGTGTACGAGTGGTGTGTGTGTGTTTATGTGTGTGAGTGTGTCACCACAGGCCAGGCTGCGGGTTCTGGGGCGCGGTGCGTACCTGTGCGGGGCAGCAGGGGACCCGTTTCTGCCTTCAAGTTGGGGTGGGGGCAGGCGAGGGCTGGAGTCTGCACTGCGTGTTGGCTTGTGAAATGTCTTCAGGGTCCCGGGTGTGCTCTCTGTCATTGTCGTCTTTTCCCAACACCTCTCAGGCTCGCAAACCAGGTCTTCTCTTTACCTTTTCCTTCTCCCTCATCCAACATCCAGTTCGTTTTAGATTCTGTTTCTTCCTTCCCGCTTATCACTGTTTTCAAATCTTCTTTTCATTCTTGCCAGGACTCGCCTTCAAGCCCTGTTGCCTCACACCTGGATGACAGCCGCTTCCTGGCAGCCTCCTGCCTCCTCCCCGCTGCCCTAGCTCTTCCTCCCTCCTGTCATTTCGTCCCCTTGCTCCTGACCCCTCAATGGCTATAGCCTCTGTGGGACAAGGGGAAACTGGCAGCCTGTGGGCTGATGGATTTTGTTTGTCCTATGCAATAGTTTAAGGAGTCATTAGCCAGCTTTTAAAAATTGGGATTTTTTTACATTAAAAATCTCTATTTTCCATTTTTCCTGAAAACTTAGAAAATCTGGCCACACTCAGCACATATTCCTAAATGGTGACAGAAGGTGGGAGTGGAGTGTTCCCCGCCACCTTTCCTTGTACCATGTTTTCCCCAGTTTAGCACACTCCCTGCTACTCCTTAGAGCCCCCCACCTGCCCCCTGACTGTCACCTGTCTGGCTCCCATAGACATTCATGTTTGCAGCCCGAGCTGACTGACTCCCAGACCCAGGATCTTCCTGCACCCATATCTAGAACACACCGTGTACCACTTTGCCTCTTGTGAGTGTTCTCCTTCCCCCTCCAGATTTGTCCAAAGCCTGTCATCCCACAAGGCCAGCTCGCCACCTCTTTCTCTGCGAAACCTCCCTGCCTGCCCCCAGTGGAAGCTTTCTCTCTCCCTAAATCACTAAAGCACTCCAGGTTTGTCTCTGGCTGTTGGTGCCGTTGTAGGTCATTTTGTTTGTCAGAACCATGCTTAGATGGACCATCCCTCCGGGGCTGGGGCCTCACAGTGCCTGACACACAATGCGTTGCACACGGTGGGTCCTCAACAGACGTACGACAAGAAGGACGCATAGAGGTGATACAGGGCCTCGTTCTGTGGGGGCAAACAGGAAATCCTCTGGCTAGTGTGGGCAGGGCTGGCTAGCGACTTTCCCAGCTGCTCTGCAGATGACTGTTTCACTTCTTGTCACCAGAGCCACTGTTTGGGGATGCTTCCTGAACATGGGAAAATACCCAAACACAACTACACTTTGAGACACCATAGTGGGCCATGGGTGTGTTCACTCCCTTGTAAGTGACTTGCTCTATCACTAAGGACATTCAGTGATATTGCTGTAACATCAACATCCAGAAGAGAGAGCTAAATAGAACTTCAGTTGAATTTAGAATACTTCCATACTTCTCATTAAAAGTATTAAATCCCGAAGCTGTACAGGATTCTAGACTAGGTGCTGTCTTTGCTTCCCAGGACTCTCCCTCGTGTCACATTGCCCACATCTCTATGCCCTTCCCACCTGGATTTTGTTTCTGCGTCCCCAGCATTCAGAACACCCTGGGACTCTGTCTCTGTCTCTGAGACGCCTGGGAGGAGGACTGAGAAGGCAGAGGTGGGTAGGAAGAGCTGACGCCTAGTGAGAGTCGTCATTACTCCATCAGTGAAGGCCTCTGCTTAGTTTGCATCAGCTGGAAAACCAAGCCCAGGGCTTCCTAGCCACATGCCCTTGGGGCGTGGGAGTGACCTTGAGATGCCAGGCCTTTCCTGTACTCCCCTCAAGCCCCTTTGAGAGGGGAAGGGGCTTTGCCTCCCAAGTTCTGGGCCAGAGGTGAGCGCACCCTGGGGCAGCGCTGTCCAATGGAACCTTCTGCGATGGTGCAGGTGTTCTCTCCCTTTGTGCTGCCCAGCGCAGTAGTCGCTGCTGCATGTGGCTATGGAGCACTGGAGATGTGGCCAGTGTGACTGAGGAACTGGATTCTTAACTGTATTTCATTTTAATGAATTCAAATTTAAATACCACATGTGCTTACCACATTGGACAGCCCACATCTCAAGGGTTGGGAAAATGGGTCAAACACGCACCTAACGGAGAGCTGGGTGCAGTCCTGGCAAGAGGACGCCTAACCCACGACGCCCACCGCGCCGGGTGGGGCTCTGTGCTGCTACGCAAGCCCAAGCCTGTTTGACCAAACTTGGCTGGGCATCAAAACTGAACAATGTCTGCAGGGAAACCCATTGCTGTGGTGTTCTGAGGAGGGCATGAGTTAGTGACTGTTCTTTTATTTCCTTTAAGAAGAGCAGACACCACTCTCCCCTTAGCTGGGATTCCTTTAGCAGGTTCTATATGCAGCTTCCTTTGCTGGATTTCATTAAACATGACATAAATATATACTTTGTGTCCATGAAGTATAAGTCCTGAACCCAAAGGACTGTTTGCGGGCAGGAGGGATGAAATGTAAGGGGAAGGCTGTACAGACTGTTACACGGATTGAAACTTGTGGCTTTATGTATTTTGCTTGGCTTTTCTTGAATTGAGTCAGCTGAAACCTGCTGTGGGTGTTTTGGTACTATGTGGTAGTTATTAAAGCCAAACCAACACCACCTCAATGGCAACCAAATTCCAGCTTGAGTTTTGAGGGGAACATACATTCAAACCGTAGCATATGACTTTTTCATCTTTTGTTATTATTATTTTAGAGATTTTTGACTCTAATAAGATTAAGGATGTTAGAAGTGCCCCTCTACTTTAGGTTCAGTTTTCCTTCTGTTTGTTTTTTGCCCTGAGCTTTTCAATATAGACTGTACGTCTTCCAATATTGCAGAAATAATAATCAGTGCTCAGCACGTCTTAGTTGTGTGCTAGGGACTATTCTGAGAACTTAATATCAATTAACTAATTTAATCCACAGATTAACCTTAGGAGGCAGTTGTTATTTACTATCCCATTTTTTTATAGGTAAGGAAACTGAGGCCAGAGAGGTTAAGAAACTTGCCCAGAATCACACAGTGAGTTAGTGACAGAGCTGGCCTTTGACCCAGACTGGCCGGCTCTAGAGTAGGTGCTTTTAGTAGCAGAAAAGTGACCCTTCAGCCTTACTCTCATCAGAACATTTCAACTTCCTATTTCTCAATCATCAGCTTCTGCTAAGATTGTTAAGTACAAATACGGAAATGATGTTGAGGAATACAAAACCTCTCTTCTGTTAGGTAGAACTGCACCGATGAGACCTAAAACACCACATTGATAAATAGTGGTTTTGAAGTGGGTTATCCCACTGACAACCAAACAAAGGATCTAAAGAGAAATTCTCCACAGGAGCAGGAATGAGTCACCAGGGATTCAAGGGGAGGGTTGTTTCTGGAATTTTCTTGCCCATTGAGGGCCTGTCCTCGAGAGCTAGTGTTACTGAGGGTAGTGTGTCATATTCCTCAGTTTCCCCAATATACTGGGGTGCTCACTTTGGTGTTGGAACACATACACACACAAAAGGTTCAGCACTATTACTTAATAAATGCATTTTACTAGAAAGGAAATGTTCAGAAAGTGAGCCTTGCCTGGGAGGTCAACACAAAGAGCTTACACAGAGCAGTTAGGCCCGGGCGAATGCCCAGGCGTCCCCACGTGCAGCTTTCTCTACCTCCCGCAGCCGCTCCTCAGCCACCCCTGTGGCCTCAAGGAATTGGGCTGCGGGTGACTCCTAATTGGAAGATGAAATGCAAAATTGCAGGACTCTGCTATTGTGAAATGCCATTTTTAGAGGTATAGAGAAGACTTAGGTAACAGAAGAGATGAGGTGGCCAAGATCTTCCTTGTGTTGGAAGTTCAGATTCCAAATTAGTGAGGTCTTTCACCAAATCCAACTGGCCTTTCTTGCCCTCTTTTCTGGACTGGATGTCTTGGGTTGCAGGAATGTTAGACTCGACCCACGCTGATTGAAACAATAAAGGGGGTGTACTCACTCAGCAGTAGGCAGGCTTCAGAGGTGGTTTGACTTGGAGCCTTGGAGATCTTATATAGAACCCTGTTTTCTTATTCCTCCCGGCTCTGCCCACTGTGGAGCCAGCCTCATCCTAATCTCAGCATCTGTTTGTGGTTGCGTGGTGGCTGCCAGCAATTTCCAGGGCCATGTGCTTCCTCAGCCTGCGCTCAGCGTGGAGGGGTGAGGAGGATGCTCCTGTAAAGAACGTGTCTTCCCAGCGCCCCCTGGGTCTCAGGTGAATCACGTGTCCTCTCTTGAATCAGTAACTGGGGCTGGGAAGATGCTGATGTGCAAAAACCCGCAGTGGAATCAGGTTTCCCACAGACCCAGAGCTGCGCGGGGAGAGGTGGGCCCCTGAGTCAGGACTGGGGGAGTCTCCCAGCAAAGGGTGGATGTTAGGCAGGGGCTGCGCCTCTCACTGCTCTTCCCATGAGGTCGTCCAGTGCCCCATTACATACTTACGGGTGCAACTTCCTGCCAGAAAGTGGAAAATGATCATTTTTGAAATACTACTTTTTACTGCTTTGTGTCTCTTAATTCTCCTTTGCTCCCCTCCTCCCTCTCTCCCTTCTCTCCCTCCCTGTGTTTTTCCTCCCTTCCTGCCTTCTCCTTCCCCCTTCCCCATCCCACCCTCCCTTTTCTGTCCTTTCCCCTTTCCTCCTATCTTCCCCTTCTCCTCCCCCCCAGTCTCTCCTTCCCCCTAGTCTCTCCGTCCTCCCTTCTCAATTGATGACCAAGTCATTTATTTGACTCAACCAAGTTGGTTTGGTACAGTTCGGTTTCTCACTAAATTAAATGCCTCCATTCCCCTCCCGCCCCTTTCCCCGCAGGAAGAAGAAATGCCAGATGTGGAAATTGACATTGATGATCTTCTCGATGCAGACAGTGAGGAAGAGAGAGCTTTAAAATTACAGGTAGGCAGTTTTCTAGAACCTTCCGATCATGGATGCCTGAATCCACTTGGGTCTCTGGAACTTGGCGTGAACTGATTCTGCCCTGTGGCGGTGTTGGCAACGGCAGTTTGCAGAGAGGAAAGCAGTGGGCTGCTAAGTATTCACCCTAGAAACTACATCTCTGATGATAAAGCAGCTCCTGGCTGCAGTCAGTTCTCAAAGCACCTTATGGGTATGACTTTCTCCAGCCTTGTTTTCTTGGGAGAGAGAGCTGGTTCTGCCTCCAAAGATCCATTCGCCAGGGAGCAAAGCGCTGCCCACAGTTGTGTGAGAAGGAGAGGGCTGAGCTAGGACTGAGTATCCAAGCCCAGGGCTCTGGCCTCTGAGCTATGGATTCTATCATTCATGAAATCAATTTCTAGATAAGATTGCTTATGATATAATTCTATTTATTAATAGTAAACCATCTGTTAATGGATGACACTCACCTGACAGCATCTGACAGTAGTACAACAATGGATATTGAGATATCCAATATTTCCTTAGTGGAGAGCAGTCAAGTACAGTACTTATTTCTCTTCCCACAGGAGGTCAAATATATCATTTTAAAATTTGCACTTGGGAGTTTCTAAAACCAATTAACCTTTACCTGCCATTGTTCTTAATGTCCACTGATAATTATTGTTAATGGCTGTTGGTTATCACCAATGGCAAAGGGTCACTAAGGGAATCAAAGGGTACATTTTAATGTCTTAATGTGTTTAATGTATTAATAATTACTAGGGTCCCTTCAGTGGTGAACAATCTTAGTTATAAAGATTATTTCTTGTTGATAGATTTAGCTGGGAAACAATAGCATCCCAGTTAGAAAGTGAAAAAAAAAAAGATAAAACACCAGTTCTATAGAAAATGTAATAACATTTAAAAAGCTTTTTAAAATTAGCTGGATGCAGTGGCTTGCACCTGCAATCCCAGCACTTTGGGAGGCCGTGGCGGGACGATCATTTGCGGTCAGGAGTTCGAGACCAGCCTGAGCAAGAGCGAGACCCCGTCTCTACAAAAAATAGAAAAATTAGCCAGGAGTGGTGGCACACACCTATAGTCCCAGCTACTCAGGAGGCTGAGGCAGGCGGATTGCTGGAGCCCAGGAGTTTGAGGTTGCAGTGAGCTATGATGACGCCACTGCACTCTAGCTCAGGAAACAAAGTGAGACCCTGTCTCCCAAAAAAAAAAAAAGTTTTATTAAAATTGAGAATATGAAAGGGGCTTTTTAAGCCATCATGAGGTCACCACCCTCTCTCCCAGTTTCCAGGTGAAGACATCAAAGCCTGCAGAGGTTATGTCCCAAGCTGGTCTGTGGTTGAATCACAGTCAAACCCCTTGCTCTCTGAGTCTAGTGATTGTCACCATCTCAGACAGAGAGATGTGTGCATGCACGTGGGTGTGCATAAAGTCAGGGTAAAAAGTCATTGACCAGGTGGGTAGGTTTGAAACAATTTGGACCCCTCTGGGTTACATTCAGTTAATGGAAGGAAAACTGGAATGTGGGGATATGGTTCCTGTGGAAGCTGCCTGGATTTTGAGCTACTGAGTTAGTCCACATCTCTCTGCAGACTATAACCTGATGGATACCTTAATATCACCATCCTTCTATAAAATAAGCTCTTTTCCTTAGTAAGGTATTCATAACTTCATCAAGGGTTATATTTTTTCAATGCTACAGTAGCATAAAATATAAATCTTTTCCTATTCAAAAAACTTTTCGTGCAGCATGTATGTGTGCATGCACTGAAGAACATATTAAGGATACAACTTTTTTCTATCTTTAAACAACCAACTGGTGCTGAAATAAAGTATGTTTCTAGATAGTCAATATGAAATGTTGATTTAATATTGTAAAAATAATACTATAGAGATGAAATGATTTTTAACTTCACTTTAAAATGATATTGAATATTAGAATAATAAAACTGCCTTTCTGTGTGTTTAATTCCAGGAAGCTCTTGTAGACTGCTACAAACCAACAGAGGTAAACGAACCATTTTTCCTAAATGCCACATTTGAATGGTTTTATTAAATCAATTTGTCTATTTTTAAAGCTAAACCACAATCAGTGGATTTGATTATGTGTATACTAATTAGCAGTTATTATCCACGAGTGCATATGTTTGAATAGTACTAACTTCATTATTTCTAAGCCTAAACATGTCTAGTTCAGAAAGACTTAAGACTAATGGAGCAGAGTGTGTTGCTTGCTTTAGATAAAAGCCAAACTTTAAAGGAAGTTATGAGAAGGTTGGAATCATTTTAATAAAAGTTTTAGGTTATAACTGGCTCATGCATTTTATTAGTTTATAGGCATGTATTTTTAAAAAGCTTAAAGTCAATTCTGTCTTTCCAAAGAATTACCTTTATTGGAGGGAAAAATATATGCCTTGTTTGGGTATTTATCAAGTATATAAATATTAGTATAAAAAACAATGGATATTAGTCTGATTAGACCAATATTAGCAGTATACAATATCAGCATTTAATGGAGACTCTAATGACTAAAAGCAGAGTGTAGAAATTAAGGTTTGATCAGTTATGAAAATATTAGCAAAAGAAGTACTTTCCATTTGTTCCTGTGATAAATCAGAGAAATTAGAACATCCATCAGATGTTTTGAAGTCTATTTGTAACATCCAAGCAATGGTTCTATCAGCAAAGTTTTTCATGTTCGAAGTGGTTTACTTTCAAAGGGAGAGGCAAGCACACTTTTACAAGAGTATGTAAGATTTCAGTGGCTTGGTTTGAGGCTAGTTGCCTATTTGAGCTTTATTTTTATGACCTCCAGTTTTAGTTAAATCTTTCGGTCATAGATATTTTTAATTTTAGCTGTCAAAATATATATTTTTAAATTAATGTAATAGGTATGCATACTTTTGAAAACCAAAAAATATTATGAGGCTTATAAAGAAAAAGTAGCAGTGCCTTTTGCCACCTTTCAGGCCCCCTCCCTAGAGGTATATATTTTATATTTATGTATTATATTTATGTATTGTTATACAACAATACTTTTGGCTATTTCCCTGCTATTTACTCTTGTATTCTTAAATGTGCATTTGCTGCTTATTTTTCATTTGTTGAATAAAGGGGAAAGATGATAGTTCTCTTACTCTCCATATAATTCCTTTCCATCCATCCCCTTATCAAAGTTATTTAACATTATTTTGTTAAGTCAGTGGTCAAGGTTTATAATATTATGATTTAAACAAATATTTTTTACTGCTGAGCCAACAGTGAAATATGTTCATGGCTCCTTTTTTTGTATAGCCCTTTGTTTTTCCTGGAGTTGATAACCACCTTGACTTTTATTTTGTCTAGTACAAGTTCCTGTTTTTTTGTTGAACTCTCCAGTGTCTTTGTCAAACATGTATTATATTTCCTGTCTGCTCAAACACATCACTACCATCGCCCTGCCCCAGACTTTCCTCCTGGAGCCTCTATGTAACAATATAGAGAAGTTTTTCTCTGGGTCCACTGAGTAGCTATTGTCCTTAGATTTCTGTTCACTGCTGTCTTATGTTCAATCTTTGTTTTATAAATCTCTGTCTTCCTCATTTTTGTTGGAGTACATCATCTAGTAGCTTTTTGAGAGAGGGTGCTTAGAGGTAAATTTTTTTAATCCTTGTATGTATGACACTGTATCTTGATCAATAGTTTGGATGGTTTAGAAGTCTACAATAAAATCATCGTTAAAACTCAATTTTAAAGTCATTACCCTATGGTGTCACTTATAGTGTTAAGACGTCTGATGCTATTTCCATTCTCAGACCTTTGTGTGTGACCTATTTTTCCCCCTCAGTTAACTTTTAGGGTTATGTCCATATTTTGAAATTCTAAATATGTCCATATTTTGAAAAATACTCTGGTAGTGGGTCCTTTTCTATTCTTGTGCTGGGTACTCTGCAAGCTCTTTTAGTCTGAAGGCATGTGTTTCAGTTTTTCAGAAATTGTCTTTTATTATTTCTTTATTCTTTTTACTTATTTCTGCCTCAGTATTCTATATTTCTGGCTCGCCTGTTATTTACATGTTGTGTCTTTTAGGTGGAGCCTCTAATTTCTTCTTTTGCCTTTTATTTTTCATCTCTTTGATCTTTTGTTCTACTTTCTAAAATATTTTCCTGACTTTATCTTTGGGCCTTTTTCCTGATATTTTCAAATTTCTTATACCTAATATTCAAGAGTTCTTTCTTGATCTCTGTTCACTATTTTGTTTTAGTATTTCTTCTTGTTTCATGGATGCGTTTTATTCTCTTTTCTCTTTGAGGATATTAATCAAATGTTTTCTTTTCTTTGTTTTTGTTTTTAAGAATATTCTGTGTTCTGCATTGTCTCTGTTTTCTCTGAATCCCACTTTTTCTCTGCCTATTTTCATCTGTCTGCTGATTTTGGGCAGCGTGGCCATATTTGGCTATGAGGAGATAGTAAGCGGATTGGCATGTGTGTGTATGAGGATGGTTTGTCCATTGGTAGGTCCCGCTGTGGAGTGACCAGATCACAAGCCAGACTTTTTTCACGATCTGTTGTATGTGAAGTGGAGGGACTCTGTAAACAGTTAGTATTTGATTATCTTTTTTTGTGGAGAGATTCAGGTTTTTTAGAGTTTGACCCTCTGATCTCTTGCCTGAGGCTTGACAGTCTGACTTTAGGCTTTCTGGAAGCAGAGGAGAGGAGGCAGGAGGCCTTACTGTTTAGGTCTTTGGGGAATAGAGTTTCTTTATTTAGTGCTAGTTGGGGAATTAATATAGGAGTTAAAACAACTCGATATTTGGAGAGCGGATTTTAAATTTTGTGACTGGTTAGATGAGAATAGTAGGATTGTAGTCAAGAAGAGTTATGGATTATGCAAATGAGTGAACATGTGATGTGGGGGAGAGTAAACCAGACATGCCATCTCCTCATTTTACTATTCCCTTTTTCTTCAGCGTTCCTTGTAGGTGGAGAAGTTCACGCTTTGGTTACTTGGGTGGGAAAGTTTGGGCTTGCAGATTTCTCCTTTGACTGGCTCTGCAGGCAGCCAAAAGTAGAAAGGCATTCCACTTCCTCACCGAAGGGAGCTCTGTTCTCTCCCCAGTTTTTTGTAATGTCTAGGGAACAAAATATTTACACTAGTTAACAGCCACGCAGTTAGATGAAAATGATGGGTCTTGGCCCAGGAACAAAAATATTCCTCATCTGGTTTCTATATGGAGGCTTAGGAGATGAGAGGATGTAATATTCGAATATTCTTCAGAGTCCCAAAAAGAAGAAAAGAAAAACGAGTTGGAGTTTGCAAGTGAACATCTCTGTTCTTTTTTTAGCTCATAGTTTCTAGGAATGGAAATGATGTAAAATGCTGAGGAATTTCATTCAAGTTCATTTATCTATTAAAGGATCACTCCAGAAAGGCTGGACAGTTTTGCCTTAGAGCTTATGTCCGTAAGAAGCAGTTTTTACTGGCACCTGGGTTGTGATAACAATAACAGCTTATGTTTTCCCAGAGCTCTGTGGTTCACAGTGCACTAACGTGCATTATTTTATTTAATCCTCACCATCATCGCTTGAAGTAAAGAGGGTTTGGGTAACTTGCCCAAGATGTCAAAGACGTGAGCAAGGGTGCCAGGACCCAACCCGAGGTTCTGGCAGCTGATTCTGTGCTCTTTCTTTCCAATCTGCCAGTCTTCCTAAGCTATTTGACTCAGCAAGAGATTTAGGACTTTAAAGGACTTTGTCCTATCTGAACTAAATGCCTAACAAATAATAATGTTCTTTTTTAAGTAGCCATCTCTGAAGGTGCTGTTTTTGGATGGAAATTATTTTACATACAATTATTATGCCACTTGGAAGTTAGAAATGTAAGGAAGACGTCTTCGCTGATTCAGATACATTTATCTATAGCCTTTCGTTGCAGAGGTAGCGCGAGTGGTGGAAAGAATCCTGGACTTTGAGTCAAGAGTCTTATCCCAGTGCCAGCAGTAACTGTGTGACTTTAAGCAATATTCTCAACCTCTCTGAGCCTCCATTTCCTCCTCTATAAAAAGGAGGTAATAATAATCACCTCCCTGCATTTTAGTAAGGATTATTTGCGATGATAATTTCAGTGATAGTAAAACAACAATGATAATAATAGCTAAATAATTACTAAGCATTTAATACACGCCAGGCACGGATCTGATCACATTTCGTGTATTAACTCATTTAATCTTTTTTCGTAAAAAAACTTCAAACATTTATTAAATTCTTCATAGCTTTTAAAAAAAATTTTCAATAGACTTTAGTTTTTAAAGCAGTTTTAGGTTCACAGTGAAATGAACTGGAAGATACAGAGATTTCTCCTGTACACCCTCCCCTCCACCACACACACACACACACACAGCCTCCCCCATTATCAACATCCCCCACCAGAGAGGTACATTTGTGAGAGCTGATTAACCTACATTGATGCATCATTATCACCCAAAGTCCATAGTTTACATCGAGGTTCACTCTTGGTACTGTACATTCTATGGGCTGGGACTTATTTATAATGACATATATCCACCATGACAGTATAATGCAGAGACGTTTCACTGCCCTAAAATTCCTCTGTGCTCTGCCTGTTCATCTTTCCTTCCTCTCTCACCCCTGGAAACCACTGATCTTTTTACAGATTCCATAATTTGACCTTTCCCAGAATGTCATATATTTAGAATCAGACAGTGTATAGTCTTCTCAGACTGGCTTCTTTTCCTTAGTAGTATGCATTTAAGTTTGCACCAGGTCTTTTCATTGCTTGATAACTCATTTCTTTTCAGTGCTGAATGATATTATTCTATTGTCTGGATGTACTCCAGTTTGTCTACTCATTCACTTACTGAAGGACATCCTGGTGGCTTCTAAGTTTTGGCAATTAGGAATAAAGCTGGTATAAACAAATCCTGTGCAGGTTTTTGTGTGGACATAAGTTTTCAAGTCTTTTGGGTAAATACCAAGGAGCACAATTGTTGTATTGTATGGGAAGAGTATGTTTAGTTTTGTAAGAAACTGCCTATCTTCCAAAGTGTGCATTTTCTTCTTGTTGTCATACCATCATCACTCAACCCAGAGCATTTAGTGTTGTCAGTGTGCAGCTTGTATTTTTTTGGCCTGTCTAATTGGTTGGTGTTGTGGTATTTGCTCACCACTTTCTGTGTTAATTTGCATTTCCCTGATGACATGATTTGGAGAAACTTTTCATATGCTTATTTGCCATTTGTATAACTTCTTTGATGAGGTATCTGTTAAGGTCTCTGGCCCATGTTTTAACTGGATTGCTTGTTTTCTTATTATTGAGTTTTAAGAGTTCTTTGTATATTTTGGATAACAGTTCTTTATGAGACATGTCTCTTGTACATATTTTCTCCCAGTCTGTGGCTTCTCTTTTTATTCTCTTGACAGTATCTTTCACAGAGCAGAAATTTTTATTTTAATGAAATGCAGCTTGTCAATTTTTTTCTTTCATGGATCATGCCTTTGTTGTTATATTTAAAACTATTGTCAAACACAAGGTCATCTAGGTCTTCCCCTATCTTTTAGGAGTTTTATAGTTTTGCATTTTACATTTAGGTCTATGTGTGATCCATTTAAGTTAATTTTTTGACAAGTGTAAAGTCTGTGTCTAGATTTATTTTTTGGCATGTGGATGTCCAGTTGTCCCAGCACCATTTTTTGAAAAGACTGTCTTTGCTCCATTGTATTGCCTTTGCTCTTTTGTCAGTGATAAGTTGACCCAAAGATCAGTTATCTATTTCTGGGTTCTCTATTCTATTCCATTGATCTATTTGTCTAGTCTTTCACCAATATCACACTGTCTTGATTACTGTAGCTTTATAGTAAGTCTTGAAGTCTGATAGTGTCAGTCCTCCAACTTTGTTCTTTTCCTTCAATATTGTGTTGGCTATTCTGGATCTTTTGCCTCTCTATATAAACTTTAGAATCAGTTTATCAATATCCACAAGATAACTTCCTGGGACTTTGATTGGGATTACATTGAATCTATAGATCAAGTTGGGAAGAACTGACATCTTGACAATATTGACTCTTCTTGTCTATGAACATGGAATATTGCTCCATTTATTTCTATCAAGATATCTTCAAGTTTAGTGCTTCTTTTCTCAGCTGTGTCTGGTCTACTAATGAGCCCATCAAAGGCATTCTTCATTTCCATTACAGTGTTTTTGATCTCTAGTATTTCTCTTTGGTTCTTTGTTAGAATTTCCATCTTTCTGCTTGCATTGCCCATCCATTTTGCATGCTGTCTGCTTTATTCCTCAAAGCCCTTAGCATATTAATCATAGTTGTTTTAAATTCCTGGCCTCATAATTCTAACATCTCTGCTGTATGTGGGTCTGGTTCTGATGCTTGCTCTGTCTCTTCAAACTGTGTTTTTTCCCCTTTTACTATGTCTTGTAATTTTTTCTTGCTATCTGGGCCTGATGAATTGGGTTAAAGGAATGGCTATAAATGGGCCTTTAGTGATGTGGTGGTGAGGTGTGGGGCAGGGGAAGCATTCTGTAGTCCTGTTATTTGGTCTCAGTCTTGTAGTGAGCCTGTGCTCCTGCACTGGGAACTTCACATGTGCTTCTCAGACTCCCTCTGCCTTTAGGTGGGATGGATGGCTCAAGCCAGCCGGAGTTGGGTGTGTCCCTTCCCCCAGGTCAGTCAGGCTCTGGCAAAACCCCAGCAGGTTAAGCCCTGGTTAAATGGTTTCTCCTTAGGGCAGACCCTGTAAAGAAGAACAGAATGCTCTGGTGCATTTCAAAATGGTTCCTTTTTCTTTCTTCCTGCTGGAAGCACAAGGGAATTTTTCTGCAAGGTTCCCTATGAAGAGCCTTGGTAGAACTCTTGGAGGTAAAACTCACAAAAGTATACCCCCCTCCCATGACGGGGTCCCCCTGGAGTTTTCATTTCTCAGACTTATCCACTTTGAGGCTGTAGCAATTTGTCAGTTTCAGGTCTGGTTTCCCTACCATGGCTTTGGCACCCACAAAGGTTGCTGCTTGTGAGCTCCTGCTCCAGTAAGCTGTGATTCTCTATACTCACCTGTCAGTCTGTCCACTTTCTGGGCATTTGTTTGCCCTGTGACCTCACTTCTCTTATGGATCTAAAAAGAGTTGTTGATTTTTTAAGTTTGTTCAGCTTTTTGGTTTTGTTTGGTTGGAATGGCAATTTCTAAGCTTCTTGCCTGCCTGACTGGCAACAGGAAGTCTCATTTAATCTTTACAACAAAGCTATGAGTTTGACATTATTGTTACCAGTTAATGAATCTGAGGCATAGAAGGGGTCTGTAATTTGCCTCAGTTCACATGGTTGGTAAGTAGAGAAGTCAGGATGGGTATTAAATCACATACCATGAAACCTCACACATATTGGGTCCTGAACATTCTAGTTGAATCTGATTCTATACAAGGTAATGCTTCTCTATCACATGTTAAGTATGCAAAATGCCCAAATTCACTAATAATGATATTCTTGAATTACTAAATTTGAAGAGAAAACTTTAAAGAATCTGCTGCTTTCCCAGAAGTGATATTGTTGTTGGTATGTCACCTTCTGTCATGTACTTAGGGTCCATGGTTTCACCCTATGTGGGCCACTGGCTAATAGAGAAAGAACTTGTGTCTCCCCATTTTGATTCATATTCAGACTGTGGACTTTTGATGTGTAAATCTTCATGACTTGGACCCTTCAAAACGCAGCAATATAATTGTGGTCACCACACTAATGTACTAGTGATTGATTAGTAAGAATGGTGTTTTAATTGTTTCCTTTTGAGTAAATGCTGTTTTTTATATGGTCAGTAATGAAATAAAGCTGAGTTAAGGGTAGCAAAATGATGTTTCTGTGTAATTCAAGAAGAAAAGGAGTAATTTTATTTTGGATGTTACTGGGATTTGAATGATCAGGAGTGATAGGCTAGTGGATGTGGTGAAAACCAGGGGTTGGCGGTTGGGAGCCTATTAGCCAGGCTAGGGAGGAGTTCCTTGTCGTTTTTCTCTTTCTTTGCATGGTTTCCAATCTTGGAATTACATAGGAACACCTCTATTGTACTGAAATGATGGACAGAAAATGCATTTAATGTGGGCTTGAGGGCATCTGCCTTACCATCTGTTAGGGGAGTTGTCAGTCCAATCAATGAGCTCCTTTTTTTTTTAAATCTCTTTTTATAGTTGCCTATGCCATTGCTCTCTGATAAACACCAGGTTTTTCTTTCCATGCATTTATTTCATTTTTTGAACTAGAGGTTGTGATATAACCTATCATTTTAAAAATCAAAGCCTATAAATTGATATGCATCAGTTCATCCAGGATGACTAAGTGTGACAGTAGATGGTGAGAGTCATTTCTGGGTCCCAATAATCTGCCAGGTAATGGAAATGTCATCGCCATGCAATGGTGCAGGAAAAAGATATCTGATCTGGTTTTTAAGTAGAAATGGAGAGTGTTTTCTGAAAGGCAGGCCTGCTCTGTTGTTCTTTTTGTGTTCACAGTAGGGAAGCAGAATTTCCTTCTTTTGCAATGGTTTCATGGTGACTGTCACTTTTCTGACAGGCTTTGGTGGTGGCTATTGTCAACTCATCCTGTTTACATCAGATCTCTATCCATTTAGCATTTAAACCTATTTTTTAAAGTTATTGTTTAGCTTATACATACATGGAATTACTCACAGTACTTCTGCATTGAGCTGTTTACAGTGGAGAGAAAATATGAAGTGGGTATTTACAACACAGGAAAATTGTGTGGGTGACTGGAGGAGACACTGCTTGGTGTTTTACTATATTCTCTTTATTCATTTGCTCAACAAATGTTTATTGAACATCTGTGTGCCTGTAACTAATCTACGGACTGAGATCTGGCAGTGAACTTCAACATCCTTTTTTAAAACAACCTCTTAGAAGGCTGCAGTTAACTGTGGTGGGAATTGAAATGTTCAAAGAATATTAAGATAGAAGTAAAGGACAGACGTGCCAGGCTGTCAGCTTATTCAGTGGTTTCCTAAGTTATGAACCAAATTGCTTGACAGAATGTGTTTTTTAGGGGATCTGCACTTGCTAGAGAAAGCAAAGGAAGCAGCCATGATATTCAGTTTAATGGATCTGAGTGTCCAAGGCAGGGAAACCCCTTTCTCATGTCAGACACTTTTCATCTGGCTTCTCATGGAGTTTACTCAAAAAACACTGCAATCTTAGGCTGGGATGAGGCACAGAGCTTGAATGCTAGATTAATGAGTTGAAAAGACACTTTTTTTTTTTTGAGACAGGGTCTTTCTGTATCTCCCAGGCAGGAGTGCAGTGGTGTGATCATAGCTCACTGGAACCTCAAACTCCTGGACTCAAGTGATCCACCTGCCTCAGCCTCCCAAGTAGCTGGGACTATAAGTGCGTGCTACCATGCCCAGCTAATTTTTTTATTTTTTGTAGAGACAGGGGTCTCAGTGTTACCCAGGCTGGTCTTGAACTCCTGGCCTCAAGCAATCCTCCAGCCTCAGCCTCCCAAAGTGTTAGGATGACAGGCATGAGCCACCATGTCTGGCTGAAAAGATACCTTTTAAAAGCTGTCACCTTCAGAACAATGTTTCTGAATAGAGAAGGAATTGGAAACTTCCAAAGAAAGACCAGAATCAGATGAAAACTATATTCTAGTGGTTATAGCCATTGGCTACAAAAGCCTTATAATGTTTTAGTGTAATTGGGCAGGGAAGTATTAATGGATTAGGGTTTATTAGCCAGAAACACATGTAGCTTTACTTAGTAGCCAAAAGGATTTTGGTCCCAGTATTCCAGTTGCTTACACACTTCTGTTAGGACTTATGTACCAGGCCTCATCTGCCCAGGGTATAAGAGCCAATATGTGCTAGAGCTGGCATTTGGACCCACATTTGAGTCCAAATCCTATGCTCTGTCTACTTCTCACTGCCTTGCTCTGAATTCTTACTAGGTGAGCCCAAGCTCCACTTTGGAATATTTATAAAGCTAATTAAGATTGTCTTCATTGAGGAAAATCAACTCAGAAATGTTAGGTAAGCTTGCCAAAGACATGCAGTCATCAAGCAAAACCCTGCATTTATTTCCTGGTCTTTATTCAGCACCCTTTGCAAACTTAGGAAACTGTACACAAGACCCCCGCTTACTTCTGACACCAATTGCTAGTTCACAGGTTCCACGACCACCTTCAGGTTTGATGATTCACTAGAAAAACTCACTGAAATCTGCTATACTCATGGTTCTGGTTTATTACAGTGGAAGTCTACAGATTAAAATCAGGCAAGGGAAGAGACACATGGGGCTGAGTCCAGGAAAGTTGCAGAGCTTCCACTTGCCTCCTCCCAGTGGAATGGTTGGCATTAACTCTTTCAGCAGTGATGCATGACAACACCTAAAGAGTATTGCCAATCAGGGAAGCTCACTTGAGCCTGGGTGTCCAGAGTTTTTATTGGGCCTCGATCACATAGACATGGTTGACTACCCACATGACTGGCCTCAGTCTCCAGCTGATACCACATGACCCAAAGCCCCCACCCTCAATCACATGGTTAGACTATCTGGCATGGCCCAGCCCTCCAGGTAGACAAAGACACTTTTTACAGGCAGACATTCTAAGTGCTTAGAGCTCACTTCTCAGGAGCTGAGGGCAGGTAAATTCTTTGCTACACACTCTTAGAAGCAGGATAACCATGAGAATAATGATGATGGTGATGATAACAATAATAGTGATAAAAATAAGGAAGAAAGAGATGGCGTTATAGAAAAAGCCACACAAGCCTTGCTTTGGGATGTATCTCCCCACCCCCCAGTAATTAATGATTGTTATTTTTATAAAAGCTGCAATAGAGGAGGCACAAGCTTTAAAGGGCAGTGCACCTGGCTGGCATTTTCAAATGATTGATTGTGACTTTACGGCCTTTTCTTATTCATTAAATTCAGAATGATCAACCCCATATTAAAAATAGCTCCACATTCTCTTCCTGTGTTTAGATTTATCTAGACAGAAGAAAGAATATAAGTGAAAGACAATTTGACACATGACTTTTGGATGTCTATATGTTTAATAAAGAGAGTTCTCACCAAAAACAAATTCCAAAAAGTTTGGAAATGAGTTTCTTTTATTTAGGTAAGATTCAGGTATTTGTAGCAAATAATATTCTCCCTCGTGGATAGTAGGAAACTTGGTGAAGTTACTTTAGTTCCTTAGTGATTATAAAGTGGGAGATTATAATTTTGCTGAATTTACTCCATTGATTATTTACAGTGGTTGGATTATTTATGTGGATTTTATTTTATATTGCCTGAATTGCAAGTGCAAAGATTCTGAGAAACCTGTTAGTAAATGAAGGAAGAATTAAATGCTGTAAGGTAGAATCTGGGGAGAGCAAATGAACTGTTCTGCTGCATACAAATAAAAGTCGGAATTTGGGTAAAAAATAAATTAGTCCGAGATCAGTGGACCGGATCTCTAAAACAGATTAGTGGGACTTCTCTCACAGTGGAACAAATTAATATTTAAAGGCAGATAGTCAAGCAAATAAATGGACAACATAGTGTCAGTGGTTTTAAGTCACAGTTTGGGGGGGGGACAGGATGTGGTTAAGACCTTCAGGAATTTATGTTGGTGGAAGTTATATTTAATAACAACAGCAGCCACAAACCCTTACCCATAACAGATTCATAAGCCTCTTTTCAGATAATGAAAAATAGGATCAGTTCTGGTGTGCCCTGTTAGTAGATGAACCTCGCTAAAGATAAACAACATTCCATCCCCCCAAAAAGAAGGGAGAAATTAAATATTTCTGTGGTGAGTGTTGACAGGGCTTGCTGTGGAGCTGAGGAACGCCTGTGACTTCAGGGTGCAAACCCCAGCATCGCCCTGAGCTGGGGCCACCCTAAAGCTGAGCCCCACAGTGCCGACTCACTGCCTGCCTGCTGGGCCTCCTGGGTGACCCAGATATTCATGTGGATAAAAGTTTAGTGTGATTTTTAAATGCTTAGCTGTTTCTTTGGGTGAGGACATTTTGCCATGTGGGACAATTTTCAGGTGTAATTTCCCTTTCAGGGGTAAATTTCAGGTGTCATTTTCAGGAGTAATTACCCTTCCCGTTTTCCTCACTTATCTAAACTTCTTGGATCTGGAACTTCTTGTCTCCCTCCACCCCATTCACACCTTCCCTAAGTCCACCGGTCTGTTGAATGTCAGGCTTTTTGGAAGAAGTGTCCGGTAGCTGCTTAAAACTTGGGGCGGAGTGAACTCCATTTGCTGTAAGTTGGCAGTGGGACTCAGGGCCAGGGGCAGATGGCTCCTGTGAATGTGCAATTTTAAGGAATTAACTGGTCCAGGGGACAAAGAGGAGACAGTGCTCAGGGGATCCACGTGGATCCCAGCCTTTGGAATCCTCACCTGCTGTTTCTCTCTTCTGCCACCCTTGAACTCTGTGTAAGGAGTGGATGGGATTCTTTTTGGAAAACCAGGTTGAGCATCCAGAGTTCTTCTGAGCACCCTTTATCAGAGCTTACATAATTTGTACGCTTACTGTGGTTGGTGAAACCATTCCCTGAGCTGTGATTCTAAACGTCTCTTTTAGAAGTTCTTTTAAACTTCCTAGAATACTTCCTAGAAGTATTCAGGAAATACTAATCCAAGGATACTGCATGATATTCATTTATCTTAATTATCTTTTTAAATGACTTGAAATGCTTAAAAGAATGACCTAATACAGTTTATGCACAAAACAGTGATTTTCAGTGATTCTGTGGTTTCTCCTTTTCCTATTTTCCAATGGTCCCATCTTTTTTTAAGTAGCACGTTATTTTCAATGAGTGTAACAGATTAATTACTTTGAATGACATGGGGAGGCTATCAGACACCTGGCTATGGTGATAATGACAAAATATATGTCCATCTGCTGCCTCTGGTGCAGGCTGAAGCAGGGGGGCGTTGGGGAGGGGACTCTGAAAGCCACAGAGCCCAGGAGGGACCCGGGGGAGGGGGGGAGCTCAGAGTAGCGCATGGCCGCTATGATGCCATGTCCCTGTGACAGAGCCACACGACAGAAACTCCAGAGCGAGAAAGGACCCTGTGTTTTCACGGCTGCTGCCAGATCTGGACTTCGCTCTTTTTTAGAAGTCTCTCATAAATCAGGTGGTTGCATGTTGTATAAAGTCAGTTTTCTAAGTTCCCTGGAAATGTGGGTTTCTTTCTGCTGCTCTTTGATCTCTCCTCTGTGTGTATGTGTGTGTGTTTCAGTGTATGTGTGAGTGTGAAGGAACATTCTAGGCTCCACCCTTTCCTGAATGCCTTTCATCTTCGCTGACTCTCCCAGGTTGGCCTAGTTTTCCAGCGTTTGAATGAGCACCTCTAGAGCCGTCATAGTGGTTGGGCCAGTTGGTACTTTGTACAGGTTTTTTCTTACTCAATTGATATTTAAAGATTCTAGTATCCCCTCTTTCTGTTTCTTCACTTTTATGCCACAGTTGTAGGAACTAATTGGTTCATTCATATATTCCTTTACTTTGCAAACCGTTGCTGAGCCCCTCTTATAAATTAAGTGCTGTGCTGGGAAAACAAAGATGAGTAAGACTCTTACAATCAAGTAGGGGTGGCAAGGATGCACATGGATTATTTTGTATGCATTTTAACTGTGTACATAATATTTTGCAAGTTTTCTTTTTTGGCTTACTTATTTTGCCTAACATCAGATGTCTGAATTTATCCGGGTTAACACAGGAGACTCTAGTGTGTTCATTTTTATTACTCTACAACATTCCTTCATATTAATATACTGTAATATATCCATTCTTCTGTTGATACTCACTTAGGAGTGTTCAGTTTTTCATTATTACAAACAATGGTGCAATGAAATAATTATTATTGACCTGTTGCTTTCTGTCCAACGTTTTCTCCAAGGAATACAAGAAATGGAGTTGCTCTTAAATGTTTGCACCAGCTTGCATGCCCAACAGGATATAAGAATTCTCTTTTAACCTCACTATTCTCATACCTGGTATTGCTAAACTTTAAAATTTTTGCCAATCCAATGATATCTTACTGTTTCAACATGTCTTTTACTGACTGCTAAGTAAAGTTGAGCAGTCTTTTTTCCCCTGTGTGCGTATTGGCTATTTGTTTTCCTTTTCTTGGAATTTCCATTTCAAATTCTATGCCCCCTTTTCTTTTGAGTTGTTGTGTTTTTCTTGTTGATTTTTATGAGTTTTTTATATATTCTGGATGACAATCCTTTGACCTTGATGTCATTTGCAAATTTATTTTCCCAAACTGTGGAGCTTATTTTTACTTGTGTTGTCTTTTGTGTACAGAAGTTTTAATTTTAATTAAAGCCAAATTTATTAATACCTTAATAAATTAATACATTATCTTTTATGGCTTGTGCTTTTTAAAAAGTCTTATTTTAAAAATCTTTCACTACTCTGATGTCTTAAATATAATCTCTTTATATTTTGTTTTGAAAGTTTTCACTTTTGCCTTTTACACTCAGGTATTCAAACACCCTTGAATTTATTTTTGTGTATGATGTGAGGTAGAGATCTAATTTTATGTTTTGTCATATTGTCCTGGTACCATTTATTGAACAGTGAGTTCATCCATACTGCTCTCCTCTGTAATCCACTTCTGTCATAGGTCAGGTTTCCCCATATATAGGGACTATTTCTGGCTGGCTGTCTACCCTTGCACACTGTCTCAATTACCAGGGCTTTTATAATAAGTTCTTAGTAAGGGTCAGGTGAGCACACAATTTTCTTATTCAAAGTGTCTTAACTATTCTCGAATATTTGTATTTTGACTGGAATTGCATTTAAATTTATGGATTAATTTGGAGGGAGAAGAGGTCTTGATGATGGTTTTTTCAGGACACAAAAAATGGACACTGTAACTTTCTGAAGGGGTGGAACAGGTTGGAGGAAGGGATGGGTAACAGTGAGTTCACTTTTGGTCATTTGAAACGGATCTGCCTGTGGGGTACCCTGGTGGAGATCTCTGGTAGCCACAGGGAATGCAGATCTGGACCTCAGGGTGAAACTAGAGCTAGAGATGAGATCTGAGAGTCACTAGTGTGTCTGGGTAAAAGAGAGTGCCTGGGAACAGCTTTGGAAAAGGCAGCATTTAATCAGCAGGTGGTGGTGGGTGGGGGAGGACCCAATGAAGGGGAGTAAGGAGGTAGGTCAGAGACCCAAGTAGAGAACATACAGTAATTCTTCACTTAACGTCATGGATAGGTTCTTAGAAACTACAACTTTAAGGAAAACAAAACCAATTTTACCATAGGCTAATTGATATAAACAAGAGTTAAGTTCCTACGGCGTATTTCTGGTCACAAAAATATCACCAAACTTCTACAGACCGACCAAAACACTTCTAATATTAAACATTGAAATAAATGTGAGCTATATATACATTTAAGAAAGATTAATAAAAACAAGTAAGGTAATTCTTTACCCAATTTGTGGGGGATCAGTGAGTGATGGCAGTCATAGTAGAGGTGGCCTAAATCAAGGCATAAATGTTTGCAAAGTGGAAATTATCAGGAGCACCCCCTCCCACCATGAAGTTCAAAAACAAACAGTAATTACTATGGCAGGGTTGCCAAGTGCGTGTATACCCCATAGTTTATCATCATGTATTTGTATGATTATTATATACTTTACTCATTTTTTATTTACAATAATTTGTGTTCACTCATTCATCCGTTTTCCAACCTGCTTATTCCAGTTCAGAGTCTCGGGTGGCTGCAGCCTATCTTGGCAGCTCAGGGTGCCAGCTGGGAACCAGCCCTGGCTGGGACCCCATCCCACCACAGGTCACACCCACACACTCAGTCACACTGGGACCACCGAGACACGCCAGTGAACCTGGTGGGCACAGCTTTGGGATATAGGAGGAAACTAGAGTACCTGGAGAAAACCCACACAGACACAGGGAGAATGTGCAGACCTCACACAGACAGCCACCCCAGCGGGAATTGATTTTTTTTCTGAAATGACATTATTCAAGAACCTGCTGTAGAGGGAAGTGGACAAGCTCCTTGAAAGACTCGCAAGGATCTATCATCACTGTACATCCACTAGAATGGCTGAAATGAAAAACACTGACAACTCCGAGTGTTGGTGAAGATGTGGAAGCATCGGAATTCTCATAGCTGCTGGTGGGAATGTGAAATGGTGCGATCACTGTAGAAAACTATTTGGGGTTTTAGAAAAAGTTAAACACACATTCTACAACTCAGCCACTACATTGCTAAGTATTTACTCAAGAGAAACAAAAAGACTTGTACAGGTATATATGTAACAGCTTTATTCACAATGATCAAAACCTCAGAACAACCCAAGTGTCCATCAGCAGGTGAGTGGGTAAACAATCAGGGTGTACCCATGCGGTGGAATACTCCTCGGCAATACAGAGGGCCGAACTGCTGATGCACACAACAGTACCGATGAATCTCAGGAACAGGGAGTTCAGGGAAAGAAGCCAGGCAAAAACCAGGACAAAATGAATGATTCCATTCACATGAAATAGAAACTAATTTATAGTGACAGGATACTGGGGCTGGGGCCAGATGAACTCTTAAAGGGAAATAAGACATCTTTTGGGGGTTATGGAAATGATCCGCATCTTGATTTCGATGGTGATTCCCTGGGAATAACCAATTGTCAACACTCATCAAATGATACACTTTAAATAGATTAAATTATTGCTCAATGAAGTTGATAACGAAAGAAAAGAGGAAATAAAAGTGTCCTTAGCAGTGTCAAGTGAAGAGACCTGGGTGGGGGTAATGGGTGTGACGATGAGGAGAGTCTCGATGATTCAGGGGCAGGTGGGGCAGAATTTCAGTGGGTAGAAAAGTCAACACTCTGCTTCCCTCTCTTGTTTCTTTTTCTCTTTCCCTTCCTTCTCTCCTCTTTTTTTCCTCCTTTGGCACCTCTTTTTCTTCTTTTCTAATTTATGAGTTAGCTAGAATAGGAGGTAGTTATTGAAGGCTCTTGAGATTTTTATTGTCCCCTTGGGAAGAGGCTATAAGGAAAAGGTCCATTCTCAGGGGACAATTTCCAGTCTACCTGTACTGTGGTCCCCAACCTGGCCGCACAGCAGGAGGGGAGCTGTGGGTAAGAGCCAAAAGCTTCATCTGTATTTACAGCGGCTCCCCATCCCCCGCATCACCGCATAAGCTCCGCCTCCTGTCAGATCAGCAGCCGTGGCATTAGATTCTCATAGGAGCGTGAACCCTACTGTAAACTGCGCATGCGAGGGATCTAGGTTGCGCGCTCCTTATGAGAATCTAATTTCTGATGATCCGAGGTGGAGCTGAGGGGGTGATGCTAGTGCTGGGGAGTGGCTGCAAATACAGATTATCATTAGCAGAGAGGGTTGACTGCACAATAAATGTCATGCGCTTGAATCATGCTGAAACCATCCCCCCTCTCCCCAGCCCGTGGAAAAATTGTTTCCATGAAACCAGTCCCTGGTGCCAAAAAAGGTTGGGGATTGCTGTACCTGTAGGCCACAGTTCTTTGCATATCTGTCATCCCTTCCCCCATACTTGTAAATTAAAATGCTATGTTTATCATAGGCATTTCAAGTCATTTTAGTTTAGTCTGTAGTTAGACTGCAGTTACCTAACCTGGTTGCTTAATAAAAAAGATTTCCCACCCTGGACAGCATGGGACAGAGACAGAGAATTGTACCCTCCGCTCCAGGGCAGTGATCCCAGGTTCCTATGCCTTTATATTAACACAGGGTTTGAATCTTGGTCTGACCACACAGCAGCTCTGTGACCTCACTCTGTACCCCTCTGAGCCTATTTTATACTTGTAATGATTAAATGAGACAGAATGTGAAAATAACCGGAATTATTTTCCCATAAAAGGTGCCCAATAAGTATGAGCTAAATCTGAGTCCCAGACAGGTGTTTGGTGTCCATGAGAACATGGTGCTGTGCCAAGCAAAACAGAAATGCACACACCATGGGAAAGATAGTCCCCAGGTGAATGAACGTAATAAAAACGTGAATGCAGAGCATTCTCAGATCCAAAAATAGTGCCCAGGACTGAGGTAGGGGGCCTGCCCCAGGGTCATTTAAAAAGGCATTATTAAAGAAGGGAAACTCTCAGTTGTTCTAAGGGAGGGTAGTTAGGGGGCGAGAAGGGTCACTCCCTTCACATGCAGAGTGGTAGAGGCCACGTCCAAAGGCTCAGAGGAGTCAGCAGGAGAAGGAAGAGCTCAAGGAGTAGGAGCTGCTTGTTGGTGCCGCTGTGTGTGTGTGTGTGTGTGTGTGTGTAGAGGGAGGGGAGCTGTTGGGAAATTCTGCTGAAGGAATGTTTTCAAGCCCATTTTGAACACTTCATGATGTGAACAACAAATATGCTTTCACTTGTAGTCCCTTAAGGGCGGAAGTCATGCAGTAGAAGTGGCTCTGGAGTGGCTGGCTGTGGTCGCAGGCTGTTGCTCCGACTGCAGGGAGGAGAGGCCAAGGGCAGGGGATCTGCTGAGGAAGGTGCTCTGGGAACTACAGCATGGGACCAGTCAGGTCTGAGAAAGGCCAGTGTGGATTTTCTCCGCAATTTTATCCTCTGTTGCCTGAAGCCGGGGCAGCCCACAACCACAGAGGGAGAAACATTTGCAGGGTGGACTGACAGCTTCCTTGGAAGAAACCCACGTGTGCTGCTCCCAGCCTGGTGTCCAGACCCTGGACTGAGCATGGTCTCACTGGTGTCACATAACATAATTCTCACCTGCCTTCATTGTCAGATCTCTCCCACAGGGAAAGGGAGGAGCAGATTACATTTTCTTAGTGTAGTCAGAGTAGCATATTATTGATTTGCATTTGTATAGACTGCATATGTTCTTATCTTAAAGTTCAGGGTAGTCTCGATGAAGATGACGATGACAGCAGTGATCACTTGCACAGCTCTCACTATAATCCAAACACATTCCCAAACACATGACGCATATTAATTCATTTAATCATTTAATTCTTACAGCAGCCCTAGGGGTAGCTTTTATGGTCATTGCTCCCACTTACAGATAAGAAAAACAGAGACTAAAATGATTAGTCTTTAAGTGGAGCACGAGGATGTGAACCAGGTCATCTGGCTCCAGAGTCCCTCTCGTCACCACGTGGCTATACTGCTTCTTACTGTGTGCATAGGGTGACTCCTTTCTTGTAGGAACAAACCCATTAAGATTTTTTTAGGCATTTGTTTCAAAGGGTCCTCCTATGTTTGTAATCCAAGGCCTTTATCTTCTGTTTCTCTGCTTCTTGCATCACCATACAAGTCACAGTCCTCAGGACACAGGGTCCCAGCCTTGTTATGTCCATGCAGTGATGTGTCCAGCAGGGCACAGCAGCCCACAGTGAGCATGGTGGCTGGGAGGCAGATTCTAATGTGCAGACCTGGGATCTCTTAGGTAGCATTTTGAGGAGCATTTGGGCAAAAGCTGCTCAGGCAGTCTTGAAAGCCACTTGTCTTGAAAGATGGGTCAGGGCAAATGTTTGGCGGTTAGTTGAAATAGTATTTCAACTGTTAGGAAACTGGAATGGCCAGATCTTAGAAACTGGTGGAGAGACAGTTAATAAAAAGTTTCCCTTCAAGGAGTGATGGGGGAAGGAGAGGAGGAGGAGGGAGGAAGGAAGGAGAGAGGGAGAAGGAGCCAGCCCACCCAGAGCAGTCATTCTGGGTTCTGTAGCCTTTGTACTAACACAGAGTTTCTGGCCTTTTGAGGTCTCTTGGAGCTGTGACCTTCTTTTGCCCTGTCATCTGCTGTGAGGGGCACTGTGGGAGAAGCTGGGCTGGCCCGGCAGGGGCTCTGCAGGGTACCTGTGCACACACCCAGCACTGTGGCTCATACCTTATTTTGACAGGGCCTGCTTTGGGTTTAATTTGCTCTTCTTTCCCTGATTCCTAAGGTGGAAACTGAGGTCCCTCCCAGTGGCCTGGGAGCTCCTGGAAGGCAGGGCCTCTGCCACCTTCTGCTCTGCATCTCAGCACTTGGGTAGAGTCTGGCGCAGGCTCTACTTAGGGTAGAGTGGGGGCTCAGTACACATTTAACAAACTCGGTTGTCGTCAAGAGATATGGATTCAAATATTTGCTATGTGACCTTAGGCAAATGACTTGCAGTGAATTAGAACGTCAGTTTTTCTGAACTGCAAAACCTCTGCTACGTTGGATCAAATATGGTGACGTGGAAAGAGTCTACCAAGAGAAGGCCTTCAATCAGTGCTTGTTCCCTTCTCTTTTTTTGGTTGAGCACAGCCAGTATCAGATCCCAATACAGACCCACATCCACCAGGGAGCTCCTCATCTGTCCTCACCCATCCTTTCAGCCAGGGATTGAAAGGTCAAAAAGGAATCAAGTGCCTTTTTTTGAATATTGCAAAAGATCGTGCCCTTTGTGGTTAGAGAATTGCCTTAAGCAAATTACCGTTTCCATTTGGAAATCCTGCAACCGGGGAGCCACTTGCATACAGCCTTTCTTTCAGTATGTTCGGTGCAAGTACAAGTTACATGGGAAGGGGCTGTATAAAGGCAGTAGTGAAACATCCGGCTTGGAGACAGCCTGGTTTTTTATAAAACGCACACAGAACATTTACCAGGATAGACATATTCTGGGCTAGAAAGCAAGTCTCAAATTTAAAAAGATTCAAGTCATATAATGTATGTTCTTTGACTATAATGGAATTAAATTAGAAACCAGTAACAGAAAAATACCTGGAAAATCTCCAAATATTTGAAAACTAAATGACACATTTCTAAATAGCCCATAGTCCAAAGAAGAAATTAAAAGGGAAATTAGAAGCTATTTTGAACTGAATGGAAATGAAAACCCATCATACCAAAATCGTGAGATGCCCCTGACGCCGTGCGTAGAGGGGAATATATGCACTAAATGTTTATATTAGAAACGGTCTCAAATCAATAACCTCAGTGTCCACCTTAGGGATCAAGAAAAGAAGAGTAAATTAAACCCAAAGTAAAGTAAAGAAAGGAAATAATAAAGATGAAGTCAGAAATCAGTGAAATAGAAAAAGAAAATCAGTGAAACAAACCTGATTCTTTGGAAAGGTCAGCGCAGTCGATGACTTCTAGCCATGCTGATAAACGGAAATAGAGAGAGAAGACAAATCCTCAGCAATGAGAGAGGTGACACCACTGTAGATTCTGCAGAGATGATGAACAATCTTATGCCGGTAAATTCAACAATTTATGTGAAATAGGCATGTGATAGTGTGATATTATAAGAAATACATATTTGATCTCTACCCCCAGTTCTTGGCACAGAGCTCCTAAAACCCTTGTAATTTCCTGAGCAATAGGTGCTAGGTACGTCTTTGGTTCGAATATTTGGTTTTTGACTCCAGTTCCTGACCCAGAGCTCCTAATCCCTTGGAATTTCCGGGGTGATAGGAGCATCTTTTGTTGTAATGAGGCAACTCTTGGTGGGCTTCTGGATGGGGACTGGTCCCCAGACAGACCAAGCCATGATTAGAAGCTTTGAACTTTCGGCCCCACCCCCATCCTCCATACAGGAGAGAAGGGATGAAGATTGAGTTAGTAATAGGTCATGTCTGTGTCATGAAGCCTTCATAAAAACCCCTGAACCCTTCATAAAAACCCCTGAACTATGTTCAGGGATTCAGAGAGCTTCTAGGTTGCTGAACACATGGAGGTGCTGGGAGGTTGGTGTGCCTGGAGAGGGCATGGGAGCTCTGTGCCCCTTCCCCATGCCTTGCCCTGTGCATGTCTCCATCTGGCTGTTCATCTGTGTCCTTTATCATATCCTTCATTAATATAATACACCACTAAATATAAGTAAGTGTTTCCTTGAGTTCTGTGAGTTGCTCTAGCAAAGTATTGCACCCAAGGCAGGGGTCATGGGAAACTCAATTTATAGCCAGTCGGTCAGAAGTATAGGTGACAACCTGAGACCTGGAATTGGCGTCTGAAGTGGGGGGCAATCTTGTGGGACTGAGTCGTTAACCTGTGGGTTCTAACTTTAACTCCAAGTAAATAGTGTCAGAATTGAATTGACTCTTAGGACATGCTGCTGGTGTCTGCTGAAGAACTGCTTGGTGTGTAGGGAATCCCCCCTCCTCCCCACCTACCTCCCCACACATTCTGATGGCTAGAAATGGGCTGTGTTGATTGTGAAAGTAGGCGAAACAGTTTTGTTTTTCCTATCTCATATAGGTAAATTTCTTAAAAGATACAACCTTTCAAAACTTTCCCTCAAACAAATAAACAAACAAAAATCCAGGCCCAGATGGCTTCACTGGGGAATTTTACCAGACATCCAAGGCAGAAATCATAAAAACTCTATATAAACTCTTCCAGAAACTTGAAAAGGCAGGAATACTTCCCAGTTCATTCTATCCAACATGGTAGCCACTAGACATATGTGGATATGAAATACTTGAAATGTGGCTAGTATGATTAACAAAATGAATTTTCAGTTTTACTTATTTTAATTAATTTCAATTTAAGTAGCCACATATCCCTAGTGGCAACTGTACAGAATAGTAGTCGAGGTCTAGATTGTTGTGTGTTTACAAACTATGGGTAGGATCCCATTAGCTGGTCTTGACCTGTATTTTTTCAGAATAAAATAGTAAGAGTTATATTTTTTCATAAAACTTTTGTTCCAGTCTGGTATTTCTGTGGGTCACACATAGTTGTTTTTTTGTTTTGTTCTGTTTGTTTTGAAGTTGAAAGTGTGCACTGATCTAGGTGCTGGTGATGTCCATATTAATGTCTTCAGCCATGAGCTGAGACCTATAGTCACACGTGTCTGTCATCTTGACATCTCATGACAAATCTGTAAATCTGTTTTTTTCCTCCAGTTATCCCCCATCTCAGCAGAGAGCACGGCTTTGTCACCTAGCTGCAGAGGAACTGTGACCTTAATTCCCTTCTGACCTGTCCTCCCCTCCCATTCAGTCCAACAGCCAGGTCTATTGGCTCTGCCTCTGAAATGGACGCCAAATCTTCCCACCTCTTTCCATTTGGATTTGCATCAAGGTCCCCTCAGCCCCGGCATCCCTTGCCTGGGGCACTGTGATGGCTCCATACCGGTCTGTCCTTCATTCTTGTCTTCCTGAGCCCCGTTCTTCACACAGCAGCCAGAGGGATCTTTTAAAAACATGAATCCAAATCCGATGTTGTTGCTCCCCTACTCCAGAGCTCCAGTGGCTTCCCATTGTGCCAGCACTGTTCTGTCATCACCTCACTGTGCCCCGAGAAGCCCTGGTGACCTGGCTTAGCACCTCCAGCATCGCTCCACCATGCTCACCCTGGCCATTCTGTACCAGGGACACCCACTTTCTTGCCTGTTTCTCCCCAGGGCTCTGCATGTGTGCTGTGACCTGAGCCTCCCAGATCTTCTCAGGCTGGTCTCTCTCTGGTAATTCAGGTCCCAACTCAGAGGTCATTTCCTCAGAGGAACAGCTCTGCTCTGACTAAATCAGCATCCCCAACCCAAGTCTGGGTGATTTTTTGGGGGAGTCAATGAGGTATGTTGTTACTAAAGTGGAGTGCTTTTGAGTAATAGGAACCAAGAGCCATCAAAGTATTTTTGAGTAGAGATCCTTGAATCTTCTTTGAGAATCATCTATAATAACAAAATCCTTCTGTGCAAGTGGTGTTGCCAAGTTTCTATATGGAGAATAAATATTGGTCTTGCTATTTTTTAACTTAGCTGAGTACCCCATTATGCAAATTTAATGAACAGTTTAAGATATGCACATTATGCACAATATAGTATATTATGATATAGACATATAAATTATGTTGATATAAAATTTAAAAAGAGTTTTTCATTAATGTTAATATATCATAAGCACAGGACAAACCATAACATTTATTTAAACTTTTTAATCTCTGAAATTTATGCACATGATGATCAATTTTTTGAGAAAATTTGAATTTGATTTAAATTACCAAATTACTTTTGTTTTGAAGAGAAAAGTCTGTAATTTAGGGTATATTATTCCTTATGGGACTTTAGCCTTTACTTTGTGAAATATGTTATTAAAATAGTGCAGAAAAATTACCAGAGTTATCAACAAAATAAATTACAGGGTTTGTGATTCTGACCTTTGCTTAAAAAAAAAAAAAGGAAATTTATACTCAAATACCCAAATTCTGAAACTTTTTGCAGGAGTCATTTGCATAACAGATTCCAAAAATGCTTAGTTAAAACTCTATATGCAGAATACTATGTATTGGTTAAACCACATAGTAAAGGAGGCAATAGGGAATGCATTTAATTTTCAAAATGAAAATTGAATTACAAATGGGAAAGTATGGCATTATTTTATCCTAGAAAATTCTTTAAGTTAGATAGTGTTCAGAAAATTAAAATAGGACTTCCATTTTACTTCTCTTGTATTCCATTCTGTCCAAGTTCAGAAACAGTGATGATTAAAATCTTTTGACCCTCTTCCGGGATAGCTCTCCAAAGGGAATAATCCAACCTACGAAGATTTATGCACAAAGATGTTAGTTATGCCATTGCTTATAATTTTGAAAAGCCAGGAACCATCCAAATATCCAGTGATGGGGGAATTAAGCAGGTTATACAACATCCATACAATAAAGGATTATATAACCATTAACATTAATTTTTAATGTTTAATGTTATGGGCAAAAGCTTCTGACATAATGCTAAGTGAAAAAAAAAGGATATATGTATATGGTATGATCTTAATTAGGTAAAAACAGTATCCATAAAAGAAAATATGTTAATGGTGGTTATTTCTAAGGACTACATTGTTGCTGGTTTGTATTTTCCAAGTTTTCTAGAAAAAGCACATATTACTTTTATAATAGCAAAAAGATAGTTTAAAAAATTGTGGTGGCTAATAAAATAGTAAATATTTAAGTTTACTGTGTTTTAGAGCTGGAGAGTAGTACAGGGCTCATTTAGTCTGGGAGCTCAGGACTGAGAATTGTAACCGGTACAGGGATATTGAGAGCTGTTTTTCAGAAGTCCTCAGTGGAGAGCAAGGTTTCTTAGTGTTTTTGCTTAGATGTGCTCAGTTCTGTCACTCACAGGCTATCACTTGCTGATCAGAAAGTCCGACTGGCTGTCAGCTTTGTCTTTGACAAATATAAAATAGGAAGATGAAGTAATTATTTCCCAATATATATGACTTATTTGATAGTCAAACATTTTAAAACAGCACGCAACAATGACAGATTCCTGACGGCATAAAGTGGGAACCATTCTAGATTGTTTTTCAGTCTTTGGGTTCTAATCCACTTATAGGTTATAAAATCCTCCTACTGGGTCTCCCCCACCATTTCTTTGTAAGTGAAATTAGAGTGGAATAGAAAAATACCAGGGTACATTGTATGTGATAAGTATTCTGTAAATTTTAATTTTAGGTGTGTGTAGGTTCTCAATTGTAATGTAAAATGTGTTTTGGCTTCGTTTTGTTTTGCTCTTTTATCTATGGTTTGCAGTCAAAAAAGTCCAAAGACTGTTAGTGAGATCTAGACCAGTGGTTCTCAGTATGCTGTGGGGATTAGTAGCACCAGCATCACTTGGGAGTTTGCCAGAAATGCAAATTCTCAGGCCCCACTCCAGATCTACTAACTCAGAAGCTCTGGTGGTGGGGTCCAGCACTCTCTGGTTTAATAAATTCCTGTCTTAGTCTGTTTTCTGTTGCTAGAACAGAAAACCACAGACTAGGTAATTTATAAGAATACAGGTTTATTTAGCTCATGGTTCTGGAGGCTGGGCAGTCCAAGAGCATGGCACCGGCATCTGGTGAGGGCCTTTTTGTGCCATAACATGGTGGAGGTTGTCACGTGGTGAGAGGGCAAGGGCATGCATGTCCATTCAGGCCTCTCTTCCTCTACTTATAAAGCCACCAGTCCTATCGTGGGGAACTCATCCTGATGACCTTATCTAATCCTAATTACCTCCCAAAGGCCCCACCTCCAAATGTCATCAACACATGAATTTGGGGATTACATTCCCAACACATGAAATTTGGAGGACACATTCAAATCAAAGCAGTCCCCCTGGTGATTCTGACGCACACTCAAATTTGAGAACCACTGGTCTAGCCTTGCTATTCCTGGTGTGGTCCAGGGACTAACATTGGCATCATCTGTGAGCTAGTTGGAAATGCAGAATCTCAGACCCCAGCCTGGACGTACTCACTCAGAATCTACAAGATCCCCAGGTGATTTGTATGGGTAGTAAGGTTGAGTAGCACTGGTCTAAACACACATTCCTCAGTCAGGGAAGGTAGCCTGGTTTTCTCCCTAAAGAGAGTAGGTCAATAAGAAGGCATTGTGGTGTGAAGTTTAAGTATTCTTTGTTTGTTTAAAAATTTCCTGTATTATACCAGTTGGGGTTAACATGTCCAACCAAATTTATCAACTAAAGCTAACTGCAGTTGATATCAATTACTTTAAGTAGATTTTTAAACACAAATTTTAGTAGTGACCATTCATACTAACTTCATCTAATCTTTTTTAGGAATTTATCAAAGAGCTGCTTTCTCGGATAAGAGGCATGAGGAAACTGAGTCCTCCGCAGAAGAAGAGTGTATGATTCTGGAACAGGGTGGAACTCTCCCAGAGACGAAGACAGGGTCCTGGGATTTGGCTTCATGAAGATTTTGTTAAAGAACAATTGTCCTTATGGGCAACTTTTTTTTTTTTTTTTTTTTGGTGTGTGTGTGGGGGAATCTATTAGACATTTATTCAAGAGCGTTCCTTTTTTTTTGTTTTTAAAGGTTTTTGTTAGTGTAATATTTTAATAGCAAAGATACCACGACTCTGGCCACAGCCCAACCAAGGATTATCAAAGCAGGTGGACATCCAAGGATGGACCAGGCCAGGCAAGCATTTTCTGCAAGGACTCAGATGTTTAGTACCTTATGATACAGGGAAGATGGCTTTCTTACAACTAGTTTGATAATACTTTTTTCTTAAGTTGTATATTTGACTCAGCTGTCAAATTTCTTGTACTTGTATATATCTACCCACAACCAAGTTAAAATGTAGGTGTGAGTTTTATTTCATATGGATGGAATAAACTTGTGGTCGTCCTTCAATTGGAGGTCCCAGCACATGTGTTTTCTAGAGGCCACCAGGCATTCTTCATGTGAGTGCTGCTGTCTGTCAACATTCACTTTACGCACCAAAGTGAAAGAATTCAGTGTATCCGTTCTTTTAATGAGCCACACTACGAAAATGTTGAGTTGGTCAAGGGCTTAATTTATGGACTTTATATTATTTCATTGGTTGGGATGCTTTGCCAGGTCATGTACTTATTGCCTCATTTGTGGTCTTTTAAAGTTTTATGAACCCTTAATTTGTAGAATGAACATGATTTCTAGAGAAATGCCTATGCTATCTGAGTGGTGTTTTGCAATGGAAGAAGGAAGCACTGTGTAGCAACGAATTCTCTGCTTTCAACCAAATACTGTGTATTATTCTCTATCCATGAAAGCAGATCAAAAGGGAGTTAGCAGATTGAGTGTTTTCCTCCTTAGAAATAGGTCCCTTCTATGCCTGGTTGCATCATACTGGAAGGGTGTGAACTGGTGGTTGAGGACGTGCAGATGTGAGAGAAAGCCTCACCTTCTCTTAAGACAGTTGATACAGGAGCATTTGCTGGTTTGGAAGTGTGGAGATTGCATTTCCTGCTTCTCTCAGTGGCTTATGGTGAGGACTTTGGGCTCTCCTGGCCCTAACTGTGCACCCTGATCCCTGTGCTTGCAGCTAGGCCTGGGCACCTGCCCTGCCCCTCTCGGTTACATACCAGCTCTTTGGAGAAGGATCAAAATTTAGATGAGATGTGGGCAGGGTCAGAGGTAAGAGTAGAAGCTCTTCCTTCCCTCCACGAGGCCCCTGCTGCCTCCCACAGAAACCCTACCTACTGGGAGTTGTCTGCAGGTGGTCCTGTCCAAGGACTGGGGTCAGGCATTTTATATCAAGGGTGCTCTGAACATATTTTATTTTTTAAAAGAACTGTTTGTGAATTTTACGTATACTGGCAAGCTTTTGAAAATGTATTTAATTTTGTAATGTTTACCAATGATTTATTTACAAGCTATTTACTCAAATAAATGGAGCTGCTTACAAGTCTGTTTCCATGTATGCCTTGCAAACACACTAATATGATGGTTTGGCTTTGTCAGGTTCTCTCTAGATGAGGGTACCAAGTGCCTATATCCAGTTTTTCATCTTCAAGGTACTTTTAGGCATTTAATCCTGGCCCTCTCCCGAGACGTCTTCAGATCATGTGGTGAAAGCAAAAGAGCCGGGACACATTTGTGGGCCAAGAAAGAAACAGGACGCGAGCCCTGTGTGCTCTGCCCTGCCTGGCTTCTACTCCAGCACTCCTAGACCATGCCTCTTTCATTTAATTAAAACTCCCTTTGTTCCCATTTGATAGGAATCTTCAAAAAAGATTTCAAATTCATAAAATACTCCAATTACTGTTAGAATGCCATGCACCATACAAATCAGAAAAACACAGAATTTGCAGGACTTCTATTAGGGTTGATTGACCAGCCTACGTTACGGTCTTCAGATGAAGCAAGAATTAACTCTTCCTCCAAAGGCGTCTGACCCCACCGTGCACACACTCTCCACTGCCCCTTCCTTCCCTGCTCGGGGTCTGGCCTCACCTAATCCCCCGAGGGCTCCAGCCGGAAGCCTGGGGCTCTTCCCTGACTCCCCAACATGCTCCCAGCCACCAATCTGGTCCGCTGCGAATACCTCTCAAATCTATCCCATGGTCAACTTTCCTGGATTGCTGCAGCCATCTTGGCATTGGCCTCTCCATGTCCAGACTTGTCTCCCTCTGATCTGTTCTCAACCCAGGAGCCAGAAGGATCTCATCACTCTGCCCCTTGCTTAAAACCCAAACCCCCTCAGCATGCCGTATGAAGAGCTTATCCCTGCCTCTCTTGCCTCATCTTTTGGCCTTGTACTAATGTCCAGTCCCACTGAATTCCTTGGGGTTTCTGGAATGTTCTGTGTATTTTCTCCTCTGGGGCTTTGTAAAATCTATTGCCTCGTCCTGGAACTCGCTCTCTGGCAACTGACTGTATCCACAGAGCTGGATTAGATCCCCTGCCAAGTGTGTTCACCCACCGCCCCAGCCCTTACCCCATCGTGGCATGCATCCATGGTGTCATTACTGTCTGCCCACTTGCTTGTCTCTTCCCTTGTAGTCTAGGATCCTTAACATTGAGACTGGACTTAAGCATCTGGTCCTATGCTTGGCCCATCAAAGAGATCAATACATGTTTGCCAATTCAATGAATATGACAAAAAATTCTTCAAGAAAACTCCACTGTTTTCTTCCCAGCAACAGTAGTGGTTCTTAGATCTGAGTGTACATTTGGATCACCCAGGAAGCTTTAAAAACAACTGAAGCCTGGGCCTCAGTCAGTCCTAATTAAATTAGCATCTCTAGGACCAAAGCTGGGGCATTTTTTCAAGCTCCCTAGATCAAGCACCACCAGGCCATTGGGTCATTGTTGTGCTGTCGGATGGTTGGACGCACTACTTTAACCTCAGATCCCCATGTTTACACTATTATAGCAGATGGCAGCTATGACATTAGTACATTGGCTGTTTCTCATACAGAGAATCTCCTCACTAGGGGAATGGCTCTAACTTCTAGTTAAGTGTTCGTTGAACAGCCACCTGCAGGGCTCTTCCTCACTCCTGAGAGATGAGGGGCTCACTTGAACACTAAGAAATGTAATGGACTGGTTCCCACTTACAACAACCATAATAAAAGTTAGCACTGTGCTAGATACTTACATGCCTGACCTTGTTTAATCCTGACCTTAATCTTACGAGGTAGGTTGCATTATCCTCATTTTATAGATGAGAAAATAAACTCAGAGAGGTTTAGCAGCTTACCCGAGCTGCAGTTACAAAACTGAGATTCAAATCCAACCCTATTTGACTCCAAAGCGCCATAACCATTAGGCTTTCTTGCCTCTTGCAGGTTACTCTCAATTCCTCGCACAGGAGTGAAACCCAGGAGCTGCACCTATGGTGAGCCGGGTCCCTGAGCTGGCAGGGCAGGGGTTGGAGGCTTTGCGGATGGAGGGAGTCCTCAGCCACCTGCAGGAGCTTCTTCCTCACTCCGAAGAGCTGGGGCTCCCCTCCTCCCCACCCGCAGTGCAGCCAGGCCCCGTGCTGCCGGCCCTCTGTGTCCAGCCTCTTCTTGCTTTTTCCTCCAACATAAAGCTCCTGGACTTGGGCTTAGCAGCTGAGCATAGAGTATCCAGCTGTCAGTTTCCTGAGAAAGCAGCACTGGGAGACAGAGTAGCTCAGGGTAAGGCAATTTCCAATTTCTGGAACACAGATATTGGGTTTTTATTTATCACCTAAAGTCCCCATAAAATACTATGTGCTGTACAAAATCAGCTTTGGGGAACATGAGCTGTTTGTGACAGGATTACTCTTTAACAAAAGAGTGGCATGCCCCGCAGCTGTGGGACATGTCCCCACTCCCACCCCACATCCTTCTGCTTCTGGGAATCTTCCTTGGAATCCGGCCCCTTTGGGAATAGGAGCAGGGGAAGTCCTACTGCCCCTGTCAACTTCCTCCTATGATTCAATTAATGGTAAGGCATGGCCTAAAAGGGCATGGTGGGAGGGCCTGTGGGTGGCAAGAACTTCTGTCTGTGGCATGTCTAAAATAACAAAACTTGTCATTTGGTAGTTGGACCTTTTTGAAAACCATTTTCAAATTGGACACAAAGATACTAGTATTTTTCCCCCACTGGTTTCTCTTTACATGAATTTATTTTAACCCAAATGACCCTACAGAGTTGTTACTAAGAACTAACCTCATTTCCTTTGGGGTTTGGGGTATAAATTACTGTGTGTTTGTAATTTGCCTGTGAAAAGTTGAGTGGCCTCTCACAGACTCTATGAGTGAGAAGGAAAGGTCCAGGCTCCATGGCGTTCCCTCCCACCCCCACTCAGAAACAAATGCTGGAAGTGCTTTACTTTTGAAAAGCATTCTTAGGCCACCATGAGTGCTGAATAGTCCTCTCTTGTTGACTGGTATATTGTGCCTGAGGATGAATTGTTCTTTAAAGACTGGATTGTTCTCTACCTCTCTTGGCTCTGTGGGTGTTCCCACCACAACACACTAGACAGACATTTCAATAAGGTACTGATGTTAAAACAACTACCAATTAAGTCC
Organism: Daubentonia madagascariensis; assembly: GCA_023783475.1. Lineage (NCBI taxonomy): Eukaryota > Metazoa > Chordata > Mammalia > Primates > Daubentoniidae > Daubentonia > Daubentonia madagascariensis. The sequence continues at coordinate 17,158,638 of JAKFHU010001815.1, read as the reverse complement.
TGGAAACCTTTTCTGGTGATTTCATTGAGTCAATTCGATAAATAAGACCAGATTTGTCTCTGGTACCTGTTTCCTTCATGTGCAGTCTCCTCAGTGGGATGTTAAATGAAACTGGCTGGGTGGTCTCCTTTGGTCTCGCCTGTTCTAGTGGATTCTAGAGGTAGATAGTCCTAGCAAGCATAGGCAGTAAAGTGCTCTTTTAATATACTTGCTATATAGACTTGGTCCTAATTCAGTGTTAAAGTTGTTGGGAGACAATTCTGCATGGGTCTCTCATGTTTCTGCATGTCTTGTGAGCAGACTGCCTTTGCTCCAGACCATCTTTTCAAGAATGTTTGTAAGTATAGCAAACAGCCTTGGAGGTTAGAGAGAGTGTCTCCCTCTCGAGCAAAGCTTACTGCCTGTTATAAAAGAATTGGGTTCTCTAAGTTCAGAGTCCCTCTTCTGGAATGCAACCCACTGCATGTGCACGTGTCATCTGGCCTTCTTTGCAACACCCTAGGGGAATTGGGAGTCAGGAAATCAACACCAAAAAAATGTTGCTACTCTGGCCACTGCTATTGCTGTGAGTAACAAACTGTCCTTCCTTTCTGACCTAGGAGCGTTGGGTCTTCTACCGGCACCCATGAAACTGGTAGGCTAATTTGTTAGCTTACAGTAGGGTAAAATCTCAGACCCCACACAAGTCTTGACAATGGTCAGTTGTCTTGTTCTCTTTTAATGTGACTTGTGTCATTTTTGTAACTAATAGGTACTTTCTTGTGTTTAGATCCTAACTTGATTAATCATTTTCAACTACATAGGGTCAGGAGTTTCCTTTAAAGAGATTTCATGCCTGGAAGTGGTTGTTCTGTGGAAGGAATTTACTTTTGTAAAAGCCACCTTCTCTTTTCCTCCTTGTTAACAACATGAAGTGAATGCTGCCTGGGGGAGAAAAGGCTCCTGGAAGACAGACTTCTTATCCCAAGAATTTATAGTAAAATCAGCCTCTAGAGTGAGGGAAAAGAGACAGGCAAATGGCAAGTTCTTGCCTGGAATCTTTCTCTTCAAAACATGTGTCTAAATAATATGAGTAGTACATCATCACTTGCTATTTTGAAGTTCCCAAATTAAACTCTAGAAGCAGTTTTACAAACTTAGTTTATTTGTGGTACCATGGTCCATCCAGTGGTTACGGAAGCCAAAAATAGAAATTGAGCTCAGGGAATATCTGGTGCTACCAGATTGGTTCTTGTCAGGTCACTAAATGATCCATATAAAGTGTCACCCAATACACCCTCTGGGTCACATGTTGCTTGAGGGTGAGTGATTTACTATTTGGTTTTTCTGTTGTTAGTAGCAGAACATTACTTTTCTGGTGCTGGTTAGATTTTTTAAAGGGACCATTACTAACTCAGACCTCCTTTCTGATAGCTCATAGATAAGGGACAAATAAGATTATTTGTCTTTTTTGAAATATATTTTTATAGCACTTAGGACAGCACCTTGCTGTTTTGGCTGTAATCCCAACGTGGGGAACCAATATGCGCGATCTATAGCATAGGCTTTCTCATCTTCACAGAACACCCCAAAGCCTTAGTGAATCACCTCTTTCCATAATTGGTGATAGGAGAGGAGTAGTATAAGACCTCTCAAACTGATTGAAAAGAAAAACAGCATAGATTTTTTTTTTCTGAATCTTGTTTTCTGTCTCAAACATTTGTGCCTGCTTTTAGAGCTGGAAACTCCCTGCTTGTGTCTTTAAGCTAGGAGTTCTTAAAGCTACATTTCATGTGGGCCTCATGAGGTCCTCACAGCCTCTGAAAAAACTGCGTGGGAGGTGCATTGTCATCAAATGGAACTTGGGGGGGGGGACAGATCGAAGCAGAGCCACACATAGAGCTACACAGAGAGATGGTGAGCCAAAGACAGAGTGCCAGGAAGAAGAGAGACAGAGAATGTCAGAGAGGCGTGAGCATCTGGGGGAGGAAAGGGTCCATGTTGCCACTGGGTACTCAAAATGTCCATACCTAGAACAGGTGAGGAACCGGGGCCCAGGCTCATGGGAGGCCACAGCCACTCAGGAAGCCAGGGCTCGGGTGTCCCAGGAATAGATGTCAAGCTCTGCCCCCATCCTCAGCCTCAGACCTCACCCTGACTGCATTTCCTGGTCTCCTTCCTTCCCCCTCATCCCCAGGTGTTCCACGCCTCTCCCCAGGACGCTGCCCCAGGACAAGTAACAGCCTGCCCAGCAGGGCAGCCTTGGCTGGCCATCCGCCACCTCACATGCACACACTGGCTTGCTTGGGAGGTGGGTTCTAGGTCTCTCCTTCCTCCCTGCTCTCCGTGATGGGCTCTGCCCGTGGGGTTTCGTGATCACAGGCCCTTGCTGTGGACTTGCCTCCAACCCCTCAGCTTCACGTCTGCTTCAACTGCTGACGCCCTGACGCACTCCCTTGTTTAGGTTACCAACCAAGCACGTGAATACTGGTTTGCGATACAGAGCAACACATGGAAGGAAAGTCCATACTTTGTCATCTTGTCCCTGGGAAAAAACGAGGATGAGAAGGGTAAGAAGGATGCCTCGTCCTGTGACAAAACACTTTGTGCATTCTTTTACTGTTTCTTAGCTGTGCAAGGAAACAAAGCCATTGTATTATATTTGGGCTGGCAATCTAAATTCCATCAAATATTTTACAACTTCGAGGAGGAAGTAAGTCCTTAATTGCTCTTTTTGCTCCTGTTTTATCACGAGTCTCATTTAATCCAAAGTACCTCTCCTTAGTTTGTGATTTTTATGCGGAGGAAACGCTGACAATACTTCTTAGTGCCATCATACAGAGAAAATAGGTCGCACATTTGACATTAGGAACAGAAATCGCCCTTGCTTAAGTGCTGGCTCACCCCTCCACCACCTGAGATTAAGAATGACTCAAGCGTGCGATGAACCTGACAAAGCCACATTTCTAATGAGCTCCAGAGCCTGAAGGCAGAAACCCTCTAAGAGCTGGAATTCCCATTTTGTTGCCAACAACAAATGTTAAACTTAGTGTTCGCTCAATGATGATCATCCAGGGAAAACCAAGCAGAAATGAAGGGGCTTTAAAATCATAACCACTCATCAACCCAGTTGCCTCCCTCTGATACTCACTTCATTACCAAGGGGGTAATTATTTTTGTGTTGTCAGAGTTTTAGGGAAAAGTCCCTGGGGGGTTATTCACTAGTAATTGGAAAAGTAAATGTTAATGTCTGCTGTGGATTAGGAAAGAATGTTTTATGACTAAGTGTTCAGATGCTTACGTTGAATTGCCCGAGTTTGGAATTTTATTGGTTTTCCACCCAAGGCTTCATAAAAGCTTTTAAATTACCTGTAGTTGTCAGAGGTAATAGTCTCCTAAGGAAGTAGATAAAGCTTACCCACTATACTGCATTTCAGGTTTTTAAAATCATGCTGCTGCTGCAGCCCTGTCTCACCTCCACCCCCCAATTTTAAATTGTGGTCCTGCGGACAGGCTGTAGTGCCACTGATTTGAAAAGAAAAGAATCCCATAGGAAAGCAGCTCAGGTTACCAGGAGCTATGAGGTTAGCAGGCCTCCAGCAGGATGAGGTTTCAGCAGCCACAGGGAAGTCCCTCCCCCCTTCCATTATGACTCTCATTTGGATGTCATTAGGCTGCTTACAAAACACTTTTAAGTTATCTCTGACAGCAGCCCTATGATGTGAGCAGCATCATGCTTGTGTTTACAATTAGGAGCCAGGTAAAAAAAGGTTCTTTGCCCAATGACAGAGCAGGGTAGGTATACAAACTGGAACCATATTTTTGGGGGCAACTTGAAAATATCTATTCAAATATAACATGTGAATGTCCTTTGATTCAGTATTTCTACTTCTAAAAATGTACCTAATACTTGTGCAGACATATGTAAACAGCTTTTTATGACTGTATTATTTATACTAGAAAAAAGTAGGAAACAACCCAGGCCCGTTAATAGAACATTGTGTAGCTTTAAAAAGAATAAGGTATCAACATGGTGCATTACTAAAAAAGAAAAGGAAATTATAGGAGAGGATTTAATGTAATCCCATTTTAAATACACATACTTTTTAAAAATACTTTAAAGAATGATTATATTCATTTTTAAAGTCTGTCTTAACTGTCATCAGCGTCATCTTGGGGTAAGATACGGGGTTAGGATTTGGGGAGACCATTTGTTGTCTATTGTTTTTCCATAATATTTGAGTTTTTTCATAATAATAAGAATACGTTTCCTCCTATAGTCAGGAAACAAAGCTTGAAAAATAAGACACTTTTGCTGAAGGTCACGGAGCTGATGAGTGCATGCTCCTGGCCCAGCGCACTCTGTGCCATGAACGCCGCCACCCTCACATGTGTGTCCAGGCTGAGGGCACTCGGCAAGAGCTGGACTATGCATTTGGGCCCACATGACTTTGCAGAGCATTTGCAACAATTCCAGTGTGTCCTACGGAGGTTTAGCCAGGGGACTTGTTCACCAGAACCTAGTTTGCTGATCCACAAAGGGTGCTGTGGGGCATGTGAAAAAACAGGACAAAAATCATATCCACTCCATCATAAGGATTAGGGTGAACCTTGACCACTGTGCAGGGTGGTGAATATATCTGCAAAGACATGGTGAAGAATTAGGAGCTGGAGGTGGGATGGTTTTCCTCTGTAACATATTGACAAAATGGATGGGTTTATTTTTTCTTTTAAGAATGGTCCAAATCAGTTGTGGCAGGAACAGGCCCTGGATGAGCCTGGGTCTCCCTTTTACTATTCATTGTGGATACCCTATGCAGCATCCATGCAGCCTGTCCAGCTAAGTAAGTGCAGGATTTTTAAAGAATCCCTTTCCAAGCTCAAGCCACTTTCACTTAGGGATGCTGTCATCATCACCAAACCCAAGCAAGTGATGGTGCCGTAAGAGCTACCTCTTATTGAGCACTTACTGTGCCAGGTGCTGTTTACTCAGATTCATTGTACACAGAATCCTTAGTTATACTTGCCTCAGGAGGCTGCTGTTATGCCCGTTATATAGATAAGGAAACTGAGACTTGGAGAGATTAAGTATTCTGAGGTCATACCATCAATAAATGACAAAGCTTCCATTTTGAGGCAGGCAATCTTATTACAAAGCCAATTCTGCTAAACTGAGTGCAGCTTGTGGTTATAGGTGGAACTTCAGATTCCAAGTTAGACAGTTACCTGGGATAGGGAAGCATGGGTGATCAAGTCTTTTGGCTCCCATCTTGTGATATGTATCTGTATTGAGGTAGATCCTAAACTGGGTGCTAGATTTGACAGTCTGTGATTCTGGTACATAGATCTGAATATTTCCTCCACAGAACACTTCATGCAATGCAGACATTGTAGGGAAAGGTCTTGCTCAGAACAATACCTTGCAAGAGAGTATGTGTGTTGGGTAAGATATGGTCTTTATTGTGATTTCCTATGGGCCTCAAGTGCACTATAGGAGGTTGACAGAGAGAAAAGAATACTTGGGTCTGTCACAACCCAGTCTGGTGTCTGGGCAAGTGATTGAACCTGTATGGACTTCATTCTCTTTATCCGTAAACTTAAGAACACTTGCCCTGACGATCCCTCAGGGTAGATAGGCTCAAATGAGCAACTAATGAGAAAAGGTTTGGCACAGTGTAAACATATAAAGGAGGAAGGTCATATGTTCATAGTTTGGAAGTGTGAGTAGCTGCAAAGGTGTGGTGCCAATCAACCAACTAATCAATCACTCAATAAACCAATAGATGGCAGTGGGCTTGGAATCAGAACCTAGCTCTAGCTCTGCTTTTATTCTCTATGTGATTCAGTGAAACTGACAGCACACCTAATTCTGTGAGGCTACAATTACCAGACTTCTCTAGAAGTAGGACTGGAACACCTGCCCCTGAGGACAAGAGTTTGTCACCTAGAATTCTTGAGCTCTTGAATTCCATGGTTAGGCGTTCGAAAGATCTTAAAAAAAAAAAACCACGAAAACTTTTTTAAAAACCCACAACTTTGTTGTCTATATGTTACACTTCATACTTTTTAACATTGAAATGTGTTTATATTGTTTCTCCCTCTTGGGGTCATATTTGGCTAGGGGTGGGGGTGGCAGTTGAGCAAGAATCCTAAATCCAATAGTCATCCCAGTGGGCCAAATTATGGGTGGGAAAATGGCCCACCATATCTAAGATTCAAAGGACAAAAAAACCCATCTAAAAAGGCACACATGTTTTTTCAAGCATTTCTCAGGGCTGGTGTTTTTTAAATCAAGGACAAGGTTATGGAAGATCATCTTTAATTAAACCTGCAGTCAGTCCCTCTGGGGCTTTGCGCTGTGTTCACCTCTTAAATTATAAACTCCAATTAGCAGAATCCTTCCTTCTGGCCTCGAGGCTTTATTTGCAGGTCTCACCATTCTGTGGTAGCTGTAATCTGTTCAATTTTCTCTGGAAGCATCGCTCTAGCGTTTCTTCCCCTGCTGGCGTAGGGTGCATTCTTTTTCCTTTCCAATGTGTCTGCGTTGAGAGAGCAGCTAAGGGTGAAGCCTGCTCCGTCTCTTAAAACATCACCCCACCGACCAGCCTACCTTTCCCCTGAATCTGCCTCCACCTGACTAACAGTATTTAAGAAAGGTGTTGACCAGCATTTCCTGCTCATCCAGAAAGAACCTCACGGAAGTGATGTTCCCTCCTTCATCCAGAAGAACTGCAATATAAAAGCACCTCTGGGAGAAGAGGTGGAGGAGGCTGCTCGACCAAGCATCTCCCCTCCTGACGCTTTCCCCTAATGTGATTAGCAAAAGTTAGCTGATTTTTAAAAAATCTTCATCACTTGATAAATTAATCATTTTAAAAGTCACCAGAAAATGTGGAGCTTCTTTCAAGTGATCCACATATTACCCCTAAAAGACTTTTGTTTCCTGCAATTAATTAAGAGCTATAAGTTACTCAGCAATAATTTTTTTAAAAAATCATTGTATTTTTGGTGTACAGAAAAATCTAGGAAATCATACTGAAAGATCTCTCTCTCTCTTTCTCTCTCTCTCTCTCTCTACTTGATATTCTGCTTAAGAACTAAAACATCAGCCAGGTGTGGTGGCTCATGCCTGTAATCCTGGCACTCTGGGAGGCTGAGGTGGGAGGATCGCTTGAGGCCAGGAGTTTGAGACCAGCCCGAGCAAGAGCGAAAGCCCGTCTCTAGGAGTTTGAGGTTGCAGTGAGCTATAATGATGCCACTGTACTCTAGCCGGGGGGACAAAGCGAGACTCTGTCTCAAAAAAAAAAAAAAAAGGTTATTTAAAAAAATATATTTTTAGCCTGCAGCTCTCAGCTTCAGTGTCTGGCTTTGCAGTGCCGAGTGAGTGGACCCCAGTTTGGTACAGTGACACTGTGTGGCCCTGTCAGGTGGTATATCATGGGAACTGTTTGCTGTCTCCAGGAGTTTCAGCTCCAGAACAGTGCCTGTGGGGGCATGACGGCGTTTCATGGATAAGGCCATAACTCGGATACATGCTTGACTTGTGGTAGATTTAATGACTGTTGTTTTTCATGATTTTCCAAGAGCAAAATATGCTGGAAATGGGGTAATCCTGGAAAAAAAGAATTGTTTTATGCAGGGCTTTTGAAAATAAAGAAAATGGAGGTATTGAAAGGGTGAGTTAAATCGCAAGTTTTAATGAAAAAAAGTAAGTCAGACTTCGAAAGGGGAATACCAGGCCTGGTGTGCAGGGACATTCGAACACCACGCATCGAACAGGGCAAGGTCGGAGGTGGTGGGAGGCATGGGTTGGCTCTGTCTGGATTATAGAAGAAAACATCTTGTTCTCAGAATTAATGTGTTGGCTTGAATAAAGCCTGGTAGCATCTCCAGAAAGTCCGGCAAAGCCCCTGGCCCGGCCTTACAGGTGTGGTGTCACGGGTTTCGTTAAGGATGTGTAAAGAGAAAGGGTGAACTGGAGGCTGCTGCCAGGAAAGCTGAGAAATGGTAGTTGCTGAGCTCCTTGAATTGCACAGCGTGGGAGCAAATGGTAAAGTCACCACCAGGCTGCCAGAGGAACTTGGCACAATCAGCAGTGTCTGGCCTGGGTGATGACAGGTGGACAACTAGCAAGTCGCAACAGTGAGTAGGGTACGCGTCTGACAGTGTTGGGAGCTGGTATACTCCACCTACCCTGGCATCCTCAACCCTGCATGCATGCCAGATCCTGGCAAGGGCTGCACGCATGGTAGCTGCTCACAGGCACACACTGTGCTGTGGTTCCACCAGTATTCTGTGCTCCAGATCTGTCTCTGCCTTTTCCCATGTCTGCTAATCCAGAAGGAGGTGCCACCCCTCCCAGGTGATGCCATGCCTACCTTAGCAAACAGCATGCACATCTCTGAAGGTCTGTTTCAGGCTCTGTGGTAGGTCAGGTGGTTCCCTCCCTGCCTCTCAAATCACATGGTGGCTCAGCCGCTGTGTAGGGACAGCCCTAGACATGCGCTCTGAGCGGCTGCCTTACCGGACACAGTTCCACCATGGAACTGAGGAGTAGCCACCCTGACTGTCGTCACTCAAGGCCTAAGGAGACTGCTGGACTGAGGGAAAAAAATACCTTCTTTCCTTCTGTCTCCATGCCAACAGTGAGCTGACGGGAACAGGTCCCTGGGTCTCCCTCAGTCCTCCAGGCGGCCAGGGCGAGGACAGCCAGGCGGGGCTGTGTATTGATGACCTCCTGAGCTGACTTCTGCTGACTTTAAGCCAGGCTTGGTCCTACTCCTTCCACCTGATGCTCAGCGCCCTCTCTTTATTGTCCCACTTGGAGGCCAATTTTGCAAACTCTGAAAGAAAAAGAAATGGTTGGCTATCATCTGAAAAAGTTAACCCTTGGCATTTAATAACTGATGTGAGTGTGGCATTTCGTTGTTTTAAAAGTGTTTTTACCGCTGTCATCTGCTATTCACGTCAACTCTGTGAAGTAGGTGAGGCAAGCATTGTTATTCAAAAAAATTTCTGGCCAGGCACGGTGTAATCCCAACCCGTAATCCCAACACTGTGGGAGGCTGAGGCGGGAGGATCACTTGGGGCAGGAGTTCAAGACCAGCCTGGGCAACATAGTGAGGCTCCATCTCTACAAAAAATAAAAAAATTAGCCAGGCGATTGCTTGAGCCCAGGAGTCTGAGGTTGCGGTGAGCTATGATGATACCATTGCACTCTAGCCCGGGCGACAGAGCAAGACAGTATCTCCAAAAAAACAAAAAGTAATTTATTGTCACTTTATAGATGAGGAATTTAAAGCTTGAAGAGAATTTCTGAAGAGAATGTTAGGTCTTCCAGAAATTTCTGAAGGCCCCGGAGCTGGTATGTGATGGATCTGGGACTCAGACCCAAATCTTAAAAATCACTTAATCCTGTGATTTTTCAACTAGACTATTGATTGTATCAATAGTCAAGGTGCAGATGGCACCTTGTGCAGTCAGGGTTCTCTGGAGAAACAGAACCAATAGGATACACACACAAGCACATACAAACATATATGTTTGTTTATGCATATGTGTATTTGTGTACATATATGTGTGTGTGCATCTATACAGGTATTATTTCAAGGAATTGGTTCATGTGATTATGGGGCCTGGAAAGATCAAACTCTATCTGTAAGGCAGGCTGGCAGGCTGGAGACTCGGGTAAGAGTTAATGCCGCAGTTTTGAGGCAGAATTTCTCTTTTCTGGGAAGCTCCAGTTTTCACTCTTAAGACCTTCAGATGTTCAACTGATTGGATGCGTCCCATCTGCCCACATTATTGAGGGTAATCTCCTTTACTTAAAGTCAACTGATTGTAGATGTTAACCACATCTACAAAATACCTTCTCAGCAATACCTAGTGATTAAATAACTGGGTACTATAGCGTAGCCAAGTTGACATATAAAACTAATCACCACAACTATATCATAGAAATCTTCCTAGTATAAGTCTCAATTTTGTGGTGGGCAGAACTAAGACTTAGAATATAGAGGGATAAAAGTGAAACCAAAGATTTATGCAATGGTCTGTATTCCATTGATGTTGTGTCCCTGGAAGGTAGGTCTGCATCATGTTCAGCTCTGGATTCCTGGCACCCAGCACAATGCCTGGCCAAGGTAGGACATCAGTAAATATGTGTTGAAGGAATATGTGTAAGCCCGTCTTGTTTATCTCACAAGGTGCTGATTACAGAATTAACCATAACTTGTAACACTGGTGGCTTCCAGGCCTGTCCAGCAATAACAGGTGCACTCTGGAACCCGACCATCAGGCATTGAAGTATAGCATCCCCACTTTCTAGCTGTGCCACCTTAGGCAAGTAACTAAATTTCTCTGTGCCTCATTTTCCTTATGGTAATTGTATCTACTACATAGGGTGGTTGTGCAAATTCAATGAGTTAGTGCATGTGAAGTGCTTAACTCAGTGCCTGGCACATGGAACCACCCAATAAATGTTAGCTAGTATTTCTATTATTATTTACACATCTACCCTAAATTCTTTTGCTTTGAGCCTCACATTCTTCACTTACAGGAAATCCAGACTTGTACAGATTCTTCTTCCCCAAACATTGCCTAGATTCTTGGGTTACCAGGGCTAATTGTGCACATTAGAAGCAGATTATTTAAACAATTGATAAGATATTATCTTATGGAAAACAATCCCTCTGAACACTAAAACAGTCAAAAGTAGCTTAGTGTATTAGCTTTGCAGGTTGCCATAAACAAAGTACCAGAAATTTATTGTCTTGGGGTTCAGGAGGCCAGAAGTCCAAGATCAAGGTGTTGGCAGGGTTGGTTCCTTCTGAGGTCTCCGAGGGAGATGTGGTGCCACGCCTCCCTCTGAGCTTCTGGTAGCCTCAGGCGTTCCTTGGCTTGTAGATGGCTGTCTTCTCCCGGTGTCTCCACATCACCTTCCTTCTATGTGTGTCTTTGTCCAGATTTCCCCTTCTTCTAATGATGCCAGTCACATTGGATTAGGGCCCCCGATGACTTCATCTTCACTTGATCATCTGTGCAGATACAATGTCCAAGTGAGGTTATAGTCACAGGTGCTGGGGGTTAGAACTTCAACATCTTTTGGGGGCGCACAATTCAACCCATAACACCCTGCTTTCATACTGGTCCCAGGGAACTACAACTGTGCTTATGCTCCGGCCCCAAGGCAATGCCCTGTAGCTGATGAACAACCACCAGATTCCAAACTACACTGTGGTTATATGCAGAGCAACTCCAGCCAGAGTGACGCTGGGGCCATGCACTATTCTTTTAACATCCACTATTGCTATATTTCAACCTTTTAAAAATATCTTACAATAAACATTCATTTAGTTGGTGATACTAGTGCTGAAAGATGGCTTAGAATGAAAATTAGAAATAGAAAAATGAAATGAAGGCCCAACACCATGATACACCACGCTATCACCTTCACAGGAAAGGGAACTCAGTGAAATACCAGAGATAAAGCCAAAATAATTTTTACGTGGTTGTTGATTTAGGTGCTCTGAGAAGTTATTTCCTCCACTTTACATGTGTTTCCGTGTAAAAATGAGTTTGGGTTGTGCAAGGACTTCAGGCTGAGTCCCTCCATGTAATGCCACGGCTCTGACTTGTGCAAGGCTGCACGCTTTCCCACACAACTTCACAAGCAGCACCGACTGCATGTAGATATCGTTTCATGAGCCATCACCCTGAAGTACATAGGGAGGTGACTGTCCCTACATAAAGTGGGTGTAGTTCCTGAGATACACAGAAGCTAGTGAAAGGCAGGGCCCAAACAGAGCTCCCTTTTGGGTTTGTGCCGTGCCCTCAGGTAGGAGAACAATAAAACCCTTCCACGTCTGCACACCACTGAGTTCAGACTGTATGAGGAACTAGTTCCAAAGTTCTCAGAAAGAGAGAAATTCTTAATGACGGGAAAGGAAGGAATTGTCCATTGTTGATCCATTGCACTGGGTTCTGTTTCTCTTTGAAATGGAAATCAAGTGCTCGACAATGAGTTGTCCTGGGGTCTCCGCCTTTTGAAGGTGCTTGGCCAGAAATCATTTCCCTGATTGAAGTTAGTCTTGCCGTTAACTAAAGAGCAAGCCAGACAGTGTGGGTCACTAAAGACAAAGGGTTCAATCTCTTTTGGGAGCAGTTCTTGCGCCAGCTGCTCTTCCCCCACCCCCTGAGAGCTCTCCACAAATATCTGTCCACCTTGTCACACTCTTCCTGCAGGTGTGATCAGACACTTGCCCTTCCACTGAGCCTGTCTGCAGGAAACTGCAGTGCTAGTGGGGTTCTGGAAAAACAGGGTCCTGAGTTGCTGTTGGACACAGACACATCCAGTTACTGGCAGGACAGGACACGGGAGGCAGAGCAGTGCTGTGGGAGTCCAGTCAAGAGCCTGGTACAGGGTAAGAGTGTCGAACAGTGGGAACAGAGAAAGGACACTGAATGGAGTCTTGTCGGGGGGTAGGGAGGTCATGGAAGCATTTCCAGAATTGGAGCTCTAGCTGTGTGTCTCCATGGTACTCTGTGATGGTTAATTTTATGTGTCAACTTGACTGGGCCACAGGATGCCCAGATATTTGGTCAAACATTATTCTGGCTGTTCCTGTGAGGATGTTTTTGGATGAGATTAACATTTAAATGGGTAGACTGAGTAAAGCAGATTGCCCTCCCTAATGTGTCCAATCAAGTGAAGGCCTGAACAGCACAAAAAGGCTGCCCTTCCTGTCAGTAAGAGAAGAGACCTCCTGCCTTCAACCTGGGACATCAGACTGGAACTGAACTTCAGCTCTTCCTAGGTCTCCACCTTGCTGACTCACTCTGCAGATCTATGCTTATACACACAAACATCCTGTGGTTGTTTCTCTGGAGAAGCCTGACTAGTACACATCCTGTTCTTATTCTGTCACTTCACCCATCACAGCATCTCATCACTGCCTGTTTAATTGTTTCTCCTCATTGAGCCATGAGCGCTGGCGAGGGCCAGGTCTGCCGGCCCATTGCTGCACCCTCAGCCCCGGGGGCAGAGCTGGAGTCAGTACAGCAGGTGCCTGCAGACAGGCTGACTGATGGGATGAACAAGGACCTGGGGCCTGAAGGCCGCGTGAGGACGAGCCAGGAGGAGACGTAGGAGGTGGCGGAGTTGGAGGTCAGAGAAGGATGATCTATCCAAGGCAACAGCAAGAGCCAAGGGTCTGGCTGAGGATGGGCACAGTGAGTCTCGGACATCCACGAGTTCAGCAGGGTTGGAGCCTCCCGGGAGAGTCAGGGAGGGGTGAAGCTGGAAAGTTGGGTCATGAAGGGCTTTGCACACATTAAGCAGTTTGGACTTTATCCTGAGGGAAGTGGGTGCCATAAAAGAGTTTAAGGATTCTGAATCTACTTTGCAATGTGGCCCTGGCCAAGGTATTTATTAAATAACTCTGGACTTTGGTTTTGTTGTTTGTTTGGTTAGTTTATTTCTTTTTGCCATTAGAAAAGCAAAGGGAAATACCTGCCTGCGGAAGTTGTCAGAGTGCCAAGTGTGTGCTGAGTGCATGTAAGGGGAGGCGTGTAGGGAAGCAGGTGGGCCGGTGGGGCTGGGTCCTACCCCACCCTTGGCACATGGACAACCCCACAATGTCCTTCTGCCCTGAAGGGTGACAATCAGCAGAACATGATGAATGAGTATCCAGTGGCATCAGAGAGTACGAAGTCTTGTCTGAGTGCCTGACATTAAGGGAGTACGTTCTGTCTTGGGAGCATCCAGAGGAAGAAATGATATCTAGGAAGAGTCCCTGGCAGGGGCTCAGAGGTGCGTGAGAGAGGAGGTGGTTTTGAAAACAAGGTTCATTGAGTTCCAAGTTCAAAAATCTCAATTCATTCATGAGCCACGTATCTCCCTGTGCTAGTTTGGTATTAATCCATATTCAGAGTATATTCAGGTCAGCTGCTGACAAGACCTTTTCACTGGTCTAATGTACTACTCCATATGGGGAAATGTGGAGGTTTGAGTAGCTTAAATAAATATTACAAAACCTTCCAAACCCCACTTTGTGGCCAGGAAAAGTATTTTATTTTTCTGAGCTCACTAGAGAAAGAGAGGCAGGATTGTTTTCCCAGTGGTGTTGTGGACAGGAACTTTAGAAATCTGGGGACCAGAAAAATATTGTACCAATTGCAGAGCTCCAGGACCCCACCCCTTAACCACCCTCCAAGGATCAAGAAGTAGCCACTGCAAATATTGGTTCCAGGAACACACTGACCCAGCTGTTATCCAGGGATTGAACACTATCACCAAACCTGTTGGCTACAAAGCCACATGCATGCCCTGCCTCCCCCTCCACTCAACTCAGTTCCCAATTCAAGGCTGCATGAGTGCCTTGAGGTGACAATTCTCAATCATATAGGAAACCGTAGTTGTGAGAGATTCTTTCTTATATTGCAGATCAGTTGGCAATATAAGAAAGTCCCTAGAAGAAGATTGGAATAAATCTGCTTCATTGAGTAAGTATCTGAATATTCCTCTGTCCAGTGTATGCCCTTAAAGGTCAATGCAAGAAGTTGGCGAGAGGGAAAATTCTGATTAGTTTCCTATTTTAGGCATACATGATTTAATACATTTACCTGGAAAGGTCTGAACATGCACCCTCTACCCTGCGATCCCCCACCTGTGCTCAGGGCAACCACAGTTTGGAGAAATGATTTGCTAACCCAGGCTGGGGCAAGCCCCAAGAGGATTGCCGACAATGGCCACTTTTCTGGGCCAGAGACACAGAATCAGACGGGCCAGAGTTAGCCCATTCATCTCCCTTTCTTCCTCTTCAAGTCTTGTTCCCTGGCCGCCTTAACCAAGACTGAATAGTTGATGGTAGCTTGCAATAAAATCGAGATTCCCAAACTCCTAATGAGGTTCTGGAAGCCTGCATTTACCTCGGTTATCAGTGATGCGGGTTGTTCCTGCCCAGTCTCTGCTTCTAAAATCTGGCTCCAGGGCCAGGTGGGTTTAGGCATGTTCCTGAGGGAAGGTGCTCTGCCTACGTGGAAGACTTTTTCTTGCTGGATTCCAACTGCTTGATTCATGGGAGTGACGCCACCAAGCCTGCCCTCTCCCACGCCTAACGAGGCATCTGCCACTAAGTTAATTCATTTGCATGGTGTAGACTGTAGTATATCCAGTGTTAGGACAAGGTGTCTTCTTCTTTCTGATTATAATAGTAAGAAATGCTTGTCATAGAACATTGAAAAATATATCCAATAGGAAGAAAGAGAAAACTCACCTAAAATTATACCACACACAGTCTTACATTTGGACACTTTTCTTTCTTTTTATCTTCTTTCCCTTAAAGCCACAGGATTTTAAAAACAACCCAAGAGAGGGAGTTAGTCTATCTACGCACATCCACGTATGTTTGAGTGAGACCTTCATCGTGTAGATGCAGATCTATTTTCTTGTAGAGACTCAACCTCAGGTGACATCACCGCTTTCCACTGCAATATTCATCACTGTCAGAAAATTCTTTTTTTTTTTTAATAGCTAACTCAATAAAATTGCTGTAGTGATAACTCATTTTTTTAGTGTATCATCCATTCGGCCAGCACTATCTAGAAGATATGCAGAAAGGCCCAAACCTTCTTCAGACAACAAAGAAACTGCTTGGTAAAACCATCAAGGGGCTGATTGGCATCTGGGAGTGTGAGGGAGTGCATTGCACTAATAAAGGCTTTTTGTTCTTGAAAAAGTGTTTGGATAAAGGCTGTGCTAAGCGGACAGCATCTCCGTAGCTCCCCGGACATATGTTCCGACTGTGCTACTTAGGCACACAAAAAGTTAGCATATGGCTTCCCTTCTTTCCCGGCAGAAAGCGACAGGCCGGGGCATGTCTGCCTCACCTGCTGTTACTCTCGCCCTGGAAAAAGGAGTGTTGGCAGCATCACTTCCAGTAAATCTTCTTCACTGGGCTCCCAGCAGGTCTGGCCTGGCTTGATCCCTTCATGGGTGACAGCAAGAGGCCAGCCGCCCTATCCCTTGGCTGAGCAACCAGAAAGCAGCGCACTGAGGGATGGGTTTAGGTTTGAGGTTAAATATAGCCCCACACATCTTTTAGAGTCACATGGGCCTCAAAGGGTAAATAGGTCTTAAAATGATGCTCTCGGGAGGACAAATCACTTCCATTCTCTGTCCTTGAGCTGTCCAGTTTGCGGGGGACGAGGAAGGTCTGCAAGAAATTGCCTTCTTGGATCTTTCCGTGAGTGGTTGAAGTGAGTGCTCGGGGCTGATGGCCAAGCAGCCGCCCCAGCCTTTTCCCTTCTCCTCCTGCTCCCTCCCCCTGAGAAGTCAGAGCATCAGGAAACAGCCAGGCCGGGAGAGGTGAATGGGGAAGAAAGAAATTGGGGAGGGGAGGGGGCCTAAATCGGAGGTCCGGAGAAGAGATTAGCACCATGAACTTCGGCCACCAGGGGACACAAAGCGCCTTCCGAAGGGAAGCCGCCTGGCCTTCTGTCAATCAGTCTTGTATCGGTTTGATTAAAAAAACCAAAAAAAAAAAACCACTGTCCAAGACGATGTCACTTCCTCATCCAACTCAACAGCAAGCTAACTGCAAGCACTTTCCCCCCAAAGCAACCAGTTGAAGAGAAGGCCAGCAAATATGTCTGTGGAGGCACAATCTCAGTGTTTTCCAACCTTACTTTTTTCACAGCACGGCGCATAGAAAGAGACATCTGAAGGCTGCACGCTGAAGGGGAGGCCACCAAGGGATCAGTCTTGGAGCCCACTAGGGCGACCTGGGGCCGGGGGCACAGATCGGTGACCCCAGTTACTCTGCAGTACCTGAGGAGGGGTGGGGGGATGTTCAGCCAGAGCAGCCTGAAGTTCTGCCAGGACCTGATGTCCGTGTGATCGCATCCTCCCTTCCTCATGCCGTTCCTCGATTGAGTCTTTCTTTCTTTCATTAATCAAAATCTGTCCTCAAGGATCGCACCTTCAGCTCGAGGAAAAAGGCCCATCAAGCAACCACAAGGCAGTGGGAACAGCACGGAGAGAGGAGTGGTCAGAGGATAGGTACTGACAACTGTTCCGACATCAGTCTCTCACGTGTGTGGTGCGTGTTGGAACCACCTGGGGTTCTTTGTGTAGATGCAGCCTCTCAGGCCACCTGTCTCAGGTGGCCATCAGAAATCTGCATTTACCAGCCCCATCCCCACTCCATCTCTGGATGTTCTACAGGCCACACTTTGGGAAAACCACTTAAAACAGTGTCCCCCATTTCCTTATTTTAGTAAAGGAATGTTAGGGTGCCTAGACGCACCCTAAGTGTGAGGAGTAAGTCTTCTCTCAAGACTTAGGTCCTTGTTTTCCAGCACCAAATAGACATTTCTAACCTTCCCATTTCTCAAAGGACAACCAATTTCAAAGCCTCCCGGGGGAAAGGGTTTTCTCCATCGCAGGTGATGCTCTCCCCATTTGTCTCCAGGGCCCCAGGCTGTTGGAGGGGCGGTACAGATGTGCTGAAAGGTGGCTCTGCACCTGTCCTGCTGCTGCTCCTGAGCTGCTCCAGACCTGTGTGCATGGAGAAAATCACTGCAGAGTTGAAAGGACAAAAAACCCTTTGAACATGACAGATACCTGCGGTAACAGTTGGGGGAAGAAAACGTTTCAAGCCATCCAATGTGGGCCAGCAGTCCTAAAGCAGGTCCCAGAACACCTTACCTCTTATTTGTCCCTGAGACCCAGCAGACACTAGCAGTCCTATCTAGCACCTTAACTTCTTCACGTTCTTTAACAGGCTGAATACTAGGGTGACCATGTAATTGTTCAAGCCACATACCGTTGAGAGTGAAGAGGATGCTGTTGGATGGAACAAAAAGACATACCAGACTGTCCTGGGTACCCAACCTAATGTCCACTTTCTTAAGAGGAGGAACATGAGACTGTCAGGGTAAGCAGAGATAAACCCTGTGGTTTCGGTCCAGTTCGACAGGAGAAGTACCTCTCCACCATGTAACTCCCAGCTTGGGAGACACTGAGGGTCCAGCCTTCATTCTACTGCTGCTTAGCAGGGGACCGTGAACAACCGCTGACCTCTCTAGTCTCATCTCCTGCCCTGTAAAATGGGCCGACCCCACCAGATCATTTCTGAGGCTCAGTACTGAAGGAGTTGTGGGCTGTAGTTTTCTTTTCTTTAATTTCCTCTTTTCATCCAGCACCTAGTCCTCACTCTACACCAACTTGTGAATGGCAGCCTTGTGGTTATTATCACTAATTGCAAAACTCCTGTTTTAACATGCAAACCAACTCGATTACAAAAAGAAAGTCAATTTTAATGATGGGCATGCCATTACTATATTGTATGATATCCTTGGTTGTTTATATATCACTCTCCTCAAGCACACTGTAAATCCCTTTCCAAGAGGCTGGGAGCTTACAGATTCCTTTAGTGCAAAGACCTACATAGTTGGGAGGTGCTATAGAAGTGAATTATAGCAACTGAATTGAGATCTGCAAGTTCTGTCAACCGTCAGTAGGCTAAAAGAAGCTTCCCTTAATGGTGGCAGGAGCCCAGAATTGCCTCAGTTTAGAGCGATTGAGAGTTTTTCTGAGTTTCACCCTACTGCTGTCTGGGACAGCAGCCAAAATTGAAGGGAGGGGTGAGGTGCCGCCAACCGTGCTGGGAAAAGGGGGGAATTGGAGGAAACCGAACAGCTTCGTAAGCCCTTGCTGCTCTATGCTGAGAGGACATCTCCATTAGCTCTAGAAAATGAAGAGGAAATACTTTAGGTGTGTAATTTGCTAATGACTTGATAGGATTCTATATTTAGAGTCATCCTTTGATACAGCCCACTGTCTGTTTTCATAGGGTCCTGAAGCTAAGAATAGTTTTTCCTTTTTTTTTAAATGGTGGGGGGATAAAAGCAAGAGAAGAACAATATTTTGTGACATGTAAAAATTATATGAAGTTCAAATTTCAGCATCCACAAATAAGGTGTTAGTGGAACATAGATCACCCCCATTCATGTGTGTCCAAGGCTCGCTTGTCCACGGCTGCTTTCCATGTGGGGTAACTGTGGGGTATTTGTCAAGAACGAGCCCTCATCACCCTTCCAGCGCTTCTCTCTGCTGCCCAGCGCACCACAAATTGCAGTGATGCAGTTGTGACTCCACAGCCTTTGGAATGCTACCAGCTATTCCAAAGACTTCAAAACTGCAGAGAACAAAGGAGTAGAAGTGAATCTGAGGGGTTGGCTTCCAACTCTGTAATTGCTGAGGATTCTGCTGACAATTGTAGACCTCAGAATTCCTCAATTTACCTTGGTTACTTTGCTTTAATTTTTTAACCCATTCTTACATTAAAGTGTGTGTAGGGGGTGACAATTGAGATGGGGTGACATTAATCTATACAATTGCATTAGACTCACCTAATAGTTGCTTTCAAATCTCTATCTAGTGTGCAAGAATAACTGTTCTGGCTTTTTTCAGGAAATCCGCTGTTGTTAATGGGAAATTTTCTCTTGTTTTGAAAGTACCTACATAATAGCCTTTTGCCTCTTGGCCCACAAAGTCTAAAATATTTACTATCTGGCCCTTTCCAGAAAAATTCTAACTCCACAGATTTTAAAAGTTCCCATCTCTCCCTAGAACAGTTCAGAGCCCAGGCATTCATTGGTCTTCCTGCCTGAGCCCATCTCTTTGGCTCCAGTCCGATCTCACCGGCTGTCCCCACGCGTGCCCTGTGCCGCAGCCACAGCAGTGATGGAAGGTTCTGGACGGCCTGCTCCTCCCGCATCCTTTCCCTTGCAGGGGCTGTCTCCAGGGCCCCCAGTGACCTCTCCCACACTGACTGTCGAGGGGGGAAGGGACCTCTGTCCCCTGGCTTTATGTTTCTACAAGAGCAATAACAGCATGCACCCACTGGGCACTTCATGTGTAATAGGGCCTCGGGACTTGTAATATCTAATTTTATCTTCTCCCAGTCCATTGAATTAGGTATTATTACCAACCATCTCCATCTTACAGATCACAAAACTGAGACTCCAAGAGGTTAAGCAACCTGCCAAGGTTGCATCGGTAGAAAGTAGCAAACCTAGGCTTTGGGTTGAGACAGCAGAGCTGCAGCATCCCTGCATCGGCTGCTTTGCCACAGGGCCTCTCTGGGAACACACCTGGCCTCTTGCAGTCTTTCTTTGACCCTCCACAAATGCTGCCTTGGTGACCTGATTGGGGAAGGGGGAGGTCACAGCCAGTGGCCCATGGTTGGGTGGGGCCAATCAATTAAATGCCTTCGGGTTCTGGGATTCAGTGTCTTCTCCTCCCCTCTCCTTGCTGTCCTGGGCAGCCAACCTGGTCAGGGTGTCTGCTCTGCAGTTCCCAAGTAACCACCCCATGGTCTATACTGGGGTGGGGGCCTGGGGTTGTTGGCATGCCCCCATATGTTTCTCTTTAATAGGCTTTTTTTTTTTAGAACAGTTTGAAGTTTATAGAAAAATAGAGAAGATAGTACAGAGAGGGCCCATTACCTCATATTAGTTTCTGTTATTGTTAACATCTTACATTAGTATGGTACATTTGTTACAATTAATGAACCATATTGATACATTATTATCAATGAAAGTCCATAGTTTTATTTAGGTTTCCTTAGATTTCACTTAACGCCCTCTTTCTGTCCCAGGATCCCACTTAGGACACTGCATGACATTTAGTTGTCATGTCTCCTTAGGCTCCTCTTGGCTGTGGCAGTTTCTCAGGCTTTCCTTGTTTTTGATGACTTCGACAGTTTTGAGGAGTACTGGTCAGTTACTTGTCTGATGGGATTTGTTTGATGTTTTTCTTAGATTAGACTGGGGTTATGGGTTTTGGGGAGGAAGACCACAGAGGTAAAGTGCCATTCTCGTCATATCACATCAAGGGTGCTTGCTATCAACATGATTTATAGCTGTTGACATTGGCCTTGATTACCTGGCTGAGGCAGTGTTTGTCAGGTTTCTCCACTGCAAAGTTCCTCCTTTTTTTGGCATGTCCTTTTGACCATAGGTCAAAAGTCATTTCTCCAGCTGGCTTTCTCAACAATAAAACTGACATTTGGACCTCCATTTGCTTGTTTTTGCATCTTATTTCTCAATTGATTTCATACTTAGGAAGGGAAGAAATAAATGGATGTTAGGTATTCAACCCCTAAGACCTCAATATTATCCCCCTGGTAAAACACTGCACATCCTTCATGGCTCACCCACGCATCACCTCCTCTTTGACGCCTTCCCTGATCTCCCCAGCCAGAGTCATCATGTCCTCCCAGATGCTCCCATAGCCTCCACCTACTTCTCTGTGCAACTTTTCACTAAGCTGCACTGTACTTTCCCCCACTGGATGATCAGGCCCTCAAGGGCTCTGACCATGTTCTACTAATCTGTATGTTCCTGCAATCTGTTCCAGAGTCTGGAATTTAGGAGACTCTTAGTAAATGTCTGCAGAATGAAGAACCATTCTTTCCACATCTCCCATCTGTGAGGGTTGCCTGGCTTCCCCAGGATGGCGACTTAGTGGGACTCCTCTTAGCGATTGTTTGAGGATGGCATCCCTACTTGAGGACCTGTCCATTCTCTTTCCAGCTCTTTGAGAAGGAGACAGGGCTGCCAAGCTGGTACAGCTGGAATAACAGTTGAATCTATGACCCAAGTTAGATTAGGATTTATGATTTCATCAATATTTACAGTTGTTATTGAATGAGCAGCAGGAGGAAGGTAGTCATCCTGGGTATTGTGTTTCCTGTTGATTGAGTCTTTAAAAAAAAATCTCTAAGAAAAAGTGTAGTCTTAGAAACTGATAGCTAGTAATCATAATAATAGCTATCATTGTTGAGTATCATTGTTGAACAATGCTACGGTTTGGATGTTTGCCCCCTCCAAACTTCATGTTAAAATTTGATCCCCAATGTTGGAGGTGGGGTCTAATGGGAGGTGTTTAGGTCATGGGGTGGATCCCTCATGAATAGATTAATTCCTTCCTTCAGAGGTGAGTGAATTCCTGAAAGAGCTGGCTGTTAAAAAAGAGCCTGATACCTCCCTCCTTTCTCTTGCTTCCTCTCTTGCCATGTGGTCTCTGCACACACTGGCTCCCCTTTGCCGTCCTCCATGAATGGAAGCAGCCTGAGGCCCTCACCAGATGACCAGTCTTGAACTTTCCAGCCATTAGAATCTTGAGCCAAATGAACCTTTTTTCTTCACAAATCACCCTGCCTCAAGTATTCCTTCATAGCAACACTAAACAGACTAAGACCAACAAATATCAAAAGTACCATGCTAGGTGTTTCATACATGTGATATTTAATTCTTATAACTCTGCAAAGTAGACTTTGCCTTGACCTTACCTGAAGGTCATATGACTCAAGGCCCAGAGAAGTAAAGCAATTTTCTCAAGATAACACAGCTATTAAAGACCTGGACCTAAGTGGGTCTAATTCAAAATTCATTCTCTCTCTGCTGAGTCTACACTGATTCCCTTCATAACTTTCTGCTTTTCTTCATTTTCTGCTTCTGTAATTAGCTGAGAATAAGGAACCAATGTGAGAAAGGACACAGTATTGGCCAAGAGAACACAACAGATGGACTGAGGTTCTGTTCTTTTCTCATAAATAAGACTCCATTTTCATAATCTTGCCCTATGGAATGCTGACTCTAAACTATTTCTGCACATTTTCTCTAAGTCTTCACTGATATGACTGACTATTTTCTTGATTTTAAGATGCACATTTTCCCACATTTTAACATCCTCTAAAATTGGAATATGTCTTACATTTATATTCAGTGTGGATTGAAATCAAGTTTCTCAAGAGGGGATTTGCAGATAGTTCTATTTAAAGTTATCTCAGGTTGGTGGTCTTACCCGCTTGAGTTCAAATTCTCCAGGGAATATTTTTTCCCCACCTTCACCCAGTGCTAGTGAGACTTGTAAGTCATCACTAAGGTGATTCCTTCCATCACTAAGGTGTAAGGTGTTCCTTTTTGTAGAGTGGATTTATTTATCATTTACCCCTGCACTGAAGGTATAGCCTTTGGTAGCCCAATTTTATTTGGAGAGTCTTTCAATATTGGCTAATTTTGTCTTTCTTATTGCTACATGAAATAAAGGTGTCTGACAGTTAATGGTATTCTAGGTCCAGTAGTAAACTACCATATTTATTGAGGCCTGATGTTAGTTTCAAGCAGTGTGGTAGGCAGTCTCCAAGATGGCCCCAGTGATTCATGCCTCTTGATATTCTCACCTTGGTAAGTCTCCTCCCACACTGAATAAGGCCGACTTGTGCAACAAATATGATATTGTGGAAACCACCACGTGACTTCTATGCCAGATCATAAAAGACCTTGCTGCTTCTGTCTTGTTCTCTTTTGGATCATTTATTTCGGAAGAAGCCAGCCGTCATGTTGTAAGGACACTCAGGCAGCCTCATGGAAAGGTCCCTGTAGCAAGGGGTTAAGATCTCCTTCCAACACCAGTCTTAACTGGCCAGGCATATGAGTAAGTCAACATGAAAGCAGATCCTTTGGCCCCAGTCAAGCCTTCAGATGACTGAAGCCCCAGCTGACATCTTGGCTACAACCTCATGAGAGACATTGAGCCAGACCACCCAGGTAAACAACTCCCAGATCTGTGACTCTCAGAAACTGTGAAACCACAAATATTATTTTAAGTCATCAAATTTTGGAATAATTTATTACACAGCAATGACAACTAGTGCAAAAGCTAAAAAATATATTTAGAAACAAAAAGTTTTACTTGTTTTTTCAAAAGCAGTTTTTGGTTCTTTGTTTTCAAATGATCTTTTTTCCTACATTAATGAGGAATGTCTATTATTTTCAAGATGACTATGAAATAGAAAGAAACTGTGAATATTTACTCTGTCTAATATAAAGTTAGAGATTTGCAAGTGACTTTATGCTGTATATATTATGCTTTGCACGTGTTTCGAACTTTATAGTTTCATTGAGGAGATTTTTCTGATAATGATATCAGTAGGAATAAATTACGTATCCCTTTGTTTAAGAATGGGAAAGTATTGGTTGGATTGTTTTTAGTACAGAAGGAATACTTTACTTGCAAAGATGTCCTTAATTATCTCAAAATGCTGTGGTTTGGGGGCACCAAGCTAAAGAACTATCCTAGGTTACTTATAAGTATTGAAGAGACCATCCTAACCTCTGGTTGCTGTTCAAAGCTATGCATTTAGAGGTATTACAGTTCTTTCCTTTTGGCTTGCTGACACAATTACATTTTAATGAATATTTAATGAGCATACCCCTTTGGAGAGCCTCTTGCATTTTTATGTCATCTTTGGAAAAAGCCAGCATATACTTGTCTAATGCCCAAGATGCCAACTGAATCTATTAAAATAGATTAATGTATTTTTTTCCTCTTTGGTATTCAAATGGATTGTTTTAACTTGTATTTTTATTATTATTTTTGGTTGTCACAAAATTGCAGTGGTTTCTAAACTTTGTTGCTCTTCAAAATCTCCTGTGGAGCTGTTTATTTTATTTTTTGAAAACATAGATACTGGACCTCTGCCTGATTTCCTAAATTAGATCTCCAGGGGTGGGACTTGGGAACCTGTATTTCTTTAATTAACAAATCTCCAGTTGATTCTTTTAGAGTCATTTCAGCATATTTCCATTAATGAGTACATCAGAAACCACTGAGTTCATTCCCCACCTATCCACCTCCACCTTCTATTCCAGCCTCCAAATCTGCAGGAGGGGCAGATGCAGATGTATTTATAGAACCATGGAGTAGTGTCTACTAGAAGAAATCTTAGAGATGATCTGGTCCACACGCCTTTAGTTTTCAGGTGAGGGGACCCCCTACATCATGAGAGAAGTGAAGTGACTTACTTTCTTGGGGAGTTTAGCTATTTCATTAGTGTTATTACAATTGTTGACCCAAAATAAGTTACTGAGGCAAAAATGTCAATTAATGGAGGTTCATTAGGCCAAAGTTGAGGACACACCCAGAAAAAACACAAACCACAGACAAAACTGTGGCTATTTTTCTGAAGGGGAATTTGGAATTTTCAGTATTTAAAGGGCATACAGGAAGAAAAAAAGCAGGATTGGAGTGGGTAGTGAGCCAAAATTATATTTTTGTGAGACCCATGAAAATCTACATTTTCCATAAGATAAGGTGAATGTTAGAAGAGAAAAAGGGAGTGAAGGAAGCATCAATTGTGTAGATGTCCCTGGGTAGGTGGAAGAATGTCTGATCCCATTTTGTCTCTGTTCTACACCTGTGCAGATAAAGCTGTAATTCAATATTAGTTTTAGGAGCTAGATATAGCTTGCAGACCTAAATTTACAATTTGCATGTCCTTACTTATGGGAGGCCAGTAAGGAATTTCTTTAATGAATGATCTGTAGAGCTAGTCCTGCACAGGTGCCTGAAGCCTTTATCTTTCCTTTTGCACAAGGAGTTGTGGGGGGTAGTTCTGAGATTTGTATTTTCTTTTGATACAATATAATTGAAAATTACCAATTAATGAAAACAAATACAAAAACAATGGTTGCTACAAATCTCCATTCTAAGGGAGGGATGTCATTTATCTTCTGGAGAGCAAAGCTTTTTAACTGGGAAAGGCAAGGCCTCCCCACCTTGTAAGTGATTTCATGATGGTTTTCTTGAGGAGACTTTTCTAATGATGAACATGAGTTGGAATGAAAATATATCTCATTTTTAGATTGGGTAAAGAATTGGTTGGATTATTCCTAATTCAGAAGTAAATATTTTACTTGCCTAGGTGCAAGAGGCTTAGAAAAACAACTAACTCTGCATTACAAGTAGCAGGATTTCTGTGTTAGGGTCTCATAGCCTGAGACAGGAGATAATTGGTAAAACTTGAAGGCAAGTAAAAGGTCACAGAATCTCTGTGAATATCAGTGGTCAGAGGCTTTAAAAGAAAGGAATGTCCATGAGAAAGCTCCAGTGGAGGTGGCTGGGGAAATCCAGGGCTGTGGTATCTCATGCTGTGATATTGTGATTTATAATAAGAAATATATATTTGGTCCCTATTTCCTGGCATACAGCTCCTAAAACCCTTGGAATCTCCCAAGGGATAATTGTCTTTTTGTATACTAATGCAATAACTGGTGGGCTGGGGATCCTGGATGGCCCTGGGGATGGGCTGGTTGCCAAGGGGACCAACCTTGTGATTAGAGGGTTGGAACTTCAGCCCCACAGGCCCCACCTCTGGGGAGGAGAAAGGGACTGAAGGTTAAGCAGATCATCAACAGCCAAAGAGTCAATCAATCATGCCTATATAATGAAACCTCCAGAAAAACTCAAAGAACAGGGTTCAGAGAGCTTCCAGGTTGCTAAGCATATGCAGGGTGGTTCCCCCCCAGAGGGCACAGAAGTTCTGCACCCCTCCTTGCATACCTTGCATACCTCTTCCATGTGGTTGTTCTTGAGTTGTATCCTTTTATAATAAATAAGTAATAGAGAGTAAACCATTTTCCTGAGTTCTGGAAGCTGCTCTAGTAAATGACCAAATCCAAGGAAGGACTCGTGGGTACCCCCAATTGGTCAGTTGGTCATAAGTACTGGTGTCCCGGACTTTCAATTGGTATCCAAAATGGGGTACAGTCTTGTGGAACTGAGGCCCTAACCTGTGGGATCTGATTTTAACTCCAGGTAGATAGTGTCAGAATTGAATTGAATTATAAAGCAACCAGTTGGTGTTGGAGAATTGGTCAGTGCGGGGGAAAGAACAGAATCTGGTCACAGAAGTGTTTTATATTGAGCATAGAGAGTACAATAGGAGAAAACAGTTTGTTTTCTTATCATACACATGCTTAATTTGATATTATTGCCTGAAATGTGCTATAATTCTCCCTCCATTCTCCCAGGTTTTACTGAAACGCCTTCGACACACTCTCATCTTGTGTTGGTGTTGCTTGGGGAATGAGGGAAGAGGGACAGCATGGGGTAAAATGATGAGACCTGAGGCGATTTCAGTAAAAAAGGAAGATACAAGACAGGGAGAGAGAGAGAGAGACAGCGTGCACACCAAAGGAAGTCTAATCCCCTGGAGACTCCCAGTAGACATGGACACTGCACTTCATAAAGAATGTGGGATGGTCTTAAGCTATTTTTCTTGGATGTTAAAGGAAGGGTGACACCCAGAAGAAAGACTTGGGAGCTGACATCCGCAACAGACACTTGGATTACATCATAAGTTTTCTATGAAATGAAAGAACTTATATCATGCCACACACATTCCTGCCACACTGAAACCTTGGGCCCTGATGGATGTTTCCCCTAGAGGCTGAGACTGCCCTTTCTCTCACATACATCCAGCTATTCTTTGGACACAGTTTCCATGCTCCCCAAAGAATGAAACCACAAGTCCTCCATCATGAGGAAGACAGGTTTACAATAGCCGGGGCCAAATGCTTAATTTAAATGCCAGGAAAGAGCCAGGGTTGTCAAGGGAGAAATGAGAGACCCCCCAGCTCTTCCTAGCTTTTGTATTCTGTGATTCTTGGGAAGAGAAAGGCCAAACCCTGGTTTTGTACAATGATGAATAAAATGGTCTGACTGGGTGTCAGCAGGCCTGTCAAATCTGGTAGCTGGCAGGGAATGAACAGAGAACTTCCAAGGAACTAGCTCAATCTGCATGTATGATGTGTTCATATATACTACCTGCATATAGATTATATAACATCCATGACACATACAGAAGGGCTTTAGGTTCCTGGGAAGGAAGATGCTCAGAAATAGACCCTTTCTACAGTAATACAAATCAGGATAGAGATTCTGGTCTCACACATGGGTGATCTTGGCTGCCAAAGGATGCTCAGCAACCAGGAAGGCACATATGAAGACAAAGGAAGTCATTCCCATAGTCAGGGCCCCTACCAGAAGCTCAGAGAGTGGGGGGTTGCCTGGCAACAGCAGAGTCTTCTTGTCTTTCCATTCACCCCTGTTAAGAGCATGATAAATGTCTCCTCCTTTTTTCTTCTTCCCTGAACCTTCATTTTTTTACCTAATTTCACCTGAAATTTGTTGAGAAGCCAGTGTGATTTGTTTGAGGTCTCAGAGGGATGCTGGTTGGAGATAGATTATTCCTCACATGGAAACTGAGCCTCCAGGAGCTAACTCCCATGCCTCTGAAGCAGCTGGTAGCGCCTACAGGTTTGCTAACTCCTACTGTGGGCAAAATGTAATGACAAGATTACAGCTAGGAGAAGGGTGGTGACATGGTCCTGAATGCCTGAAGAAACAGCAGATAACTGATCTATGAATTTGTATGATTATTCCTACTGCAAGCCATTCTGATGTTTTAGAGAATCAGGCATTGGCTCCCAGTCCAAGTTTCACCCTTGGCTGTCTACAGTCACTTTGCGTCTCAAGGCCTTGCACTCTAGTCTCTGCAGGAAATCAACTCCCACCTGCCCCCAGTGTGGTGCTGCTAGGAGGTTTGGTGAGAGCGGAAGAAAACTACTGGATTATAAAAGCTCCTGAGGGTGGAATCACCCCTTTTTCATTTCTATGTACCTTCTAGACATCTAGCAATGAGTTTTTAAAAATATATTAGATGCTCAAAAAATGTTCACTTTGTTGAGTAATATTAATAAGAAGAACCCGCATTTCTGCTGGGCTGCATGGTCCCTGGCCTTTCCCATCCCATCACAGCATTTTGCTTGGATATTAAAGGAAGGGGTGAGCCCCAGAAGAAAGGCTTGGAAAGTGACATCTCAATAGCAAATACCTGGATGACATTACAAAATATTTTCTATGAAATGAGTTGAGATCATAGCATATGTGTGCTCATGTATACCGAAAGGTCCAAACATTTACTCACCCAGTGCATTCCTGCTGTGGTAATACTGAAGGCACAAAATGGGATTCAATATTCCTGGCAGCTTCAAGTATTGTGGAAAAGGGAGTTCACCGTGACTTTGTATGTCAGGTCAGATTATCTCAGGATTATTTTACGGAGAGGGGATGTTCTTCCTTTCCTTGAAGATTTGAGCTTTTTACTGGGGAGAAGGGCAGAATTTCCTGGGGAAGGAAGCACTGCTGCTGACTGCTGGAGGTTTTCTGCTACGATGGAAGAAAATAAAGGGAAGAAGGCCCTGTGGGAAGTACCCTGTTTGGAGCTGAGTGAGTGAGTCTGTCAGATGGGATGGGATGGGAGACCTGATATTGTTGGTGGGGACCCTTGCAGCAAGACTTCTAGTTTGTGTTCCTAGTTGTGTGACCCAGCAACTTTTAAACTCTTACAATTTTGTCTTCTTTTCTCTGGTTTTAAGTTATCATTGTTTTCTCTTGTCATATCTGAACCATTAAAAAAAAGAGTGAGCATTTATCCTTTAACTGCACAGGCTGTCATATTTAGTCCCTGTAACAGTCCTGAGAGGGAAGGAGCAGCCTCTCCGTTGTCACCCAGTTGGCAGGTGTGGGAGGGGAGCCAGAGCCCAGGATGTCTGATTAACTCCCAAAGCCACAGAGCCGGTAAGCGGTAGAGCTGGGACTTGACCTCTGGGTGGACACACTCCCAAAGCCACGCTCTATGACTTTTGATTTTTTCTTGCTAAGCTGAACTGACAGCAGCAGGTGGAGAAAAGAGGGCACTCTCCTACAAATGAAGGTGAATCCTCAAATAAGGTCAGACCTATTAATCCACAAGAGATTGGTGAGCCCCGGCATGGTCCTGAATTCTCACTTGGATATAGCTTTCTGATGAAGCTAGAATGTTCCTCTATGTGACATCAAGAAGAGGCATCTCAAAATACAGACAGTGAAAGTGAAAACCTCAGAACTGAAAAGATCGAGGCAGAAGGCTCTGGGGCTCAGCAGAAGCTGCTGCGGGGCAGCTCCGGAGAGCTGGGCTTGTGCAGAGGTGGGCGGAGCTTGCAACCAAGATTTGCAAGGGAAGAGCATGGCCTGGAGCAGTGTTCTCTGTGGTGTGGGGGGGAGTGGACTTCATTGGGCTCTGCCCCTGGCCTTGATAAAAGTTCCCTGAAAACTAACCAAGCAAGAGTTAGTGGATTAACTTCATGACTGGTTGGCTTTCCTGATAAGCCAGATTGCAGAGCTGTTTGGTTGTTTTTCCATCTGACTTAGGTCGCACCCTCCACCCCTGAATAGAGCAGCTGGGGCAGAGGTGTGGTCTTCCTTGGTGGTCAAGGCTCTGGAGTGAATGTTGGGTGGTTCCTGAGGCCACCAGAAAGAGTCTTTCCCAGGGAGGGCAAGAGTCAGGGGCTGCAAGAATGAATGAATGTGGCTAGAAAGACATGTGCCTTGTAAAATGGGCTTCGGGGACTTCCAGGGACCTTGATCAGCCAGTTCTGTTGGTTCTGATTAACATGCTCAGAAAAAGCGGGAAAGCATCCGCATGTGGACATGCTGTCCTAACCATCTTTAGAAAGGTTCCTTTGCAGCTGCCAATCTGAGCTTGGTCTTCTCTTGAGAACATCTTTTCCCTCTGTCCTGTGACACCATTTTTAAGAGGGTGTTGTTGGCGTTACTTGGAAAAGTATTGTGGTTTCTTGGTGTAGTAGTTTGATATTTTTAAGATGAGGCTCTGGGCCTGTGGTTTTAAAATGATAGTTGTTTGGGTTTTTTTGGTCTTGTTTTGCTTTTAATTTTTATTTATGTATTTATTTTTATTTTTCCCAGATCTCCCTTTGAGAAAGAATGCTTTGCTTTTTAAAGAAAGGCCATGTAACTGCCTCTCTTATTTTATTTTATTTTTTTTGGGAACTGGTTCTTGTGGATGTGGCTGCTGGCACTGGAATGAAACTGAATTTCCTCCGTGGTTAATGCAAAATGGGGTTCTGTTTGGGGTCATCATCTAGGTTGCCATAAAACAGCACATTTTAAAGTTTGTACCTGTAAGATTGTTGAAAGGCATGTGCCTGTGTTGGGGTATGTGACCTCTGGCATGGCTGTGGGGGTAAAGTAGCAGTGTATTCACCAAGGGTCACTCACCAACAGCTGTCCGCGGCATGGCACGCCAGTCACGTTCCCAGGGCTCAATTGTTCGCATTGATGCTCACTGTCACCTTGAGTGAAGGCTTTTTCTCCTTCAGGGAGCTGCCTAGTCATGTAGCTTGGGGGGCCCACTGTGCTGCCCAGTCTGGACGACTCAGGAATAGGATTTCCAGCATTCTGGGCCATTCAGCTTAGTGATTTTCTCAGGCATGCATAGAAATGGCTGCTTATGTGTGCATGCATGTGCACTGCTCCTTAATTCTCCATAAGGCAAGTCATTTGGCTCAGCTGCTTCAGGAGAACCTTTTACACAGTCAAGAGTGGAAAACAAAGTGAGACGTTCATCTGTTTTAAATACTACAGTCAGTCTTTTGAAACCAGTGATACAGCAATTGCAGGTGTCTTTGTGGTTTAGGGGACTCTCATCCTAGAGCATGGTTGAACAAAAACATCTACCTCTGTCAATATTGTCAGAAGTATACTCCTGCTAGAGGAGGCAGTTGTTAAGGACACTCTAAACAAAAGACTTGTGGGAGATCTCACGCATTTGGAAGTTTCAGATACAGCTTCAAGTGAGATTCGCTTTTGGGTGGGGTAAGGAACTTCCTGATTTCCTTTCTGCTGGTGTTAAATTCAGAAGGTGGTCAGAGATGGCATTTGGAATGTCTGCATTCCGTGAAGATTTTCCTTGCTCAGTGCTGCTCAACATTCCCTCAAGACTCCCTGCTGTGTGCTCACTTCCTTAGAGAGCTCCTATGGCTGCCACTGCCACAGACCAGTAGCTTTAGAAGTTGAATCATTTAAACGAATTTTCATTTAATTCAGGGCAGCTACTTCTGTAGTGACCCGAGAGAAAAGACACAGTGGAGGCCTGCTGAGCTGGGTTCTGATTTGCCTTACTGTTTCCTAGCTGTGACACTATAAGTCACTTTAATTCAGAGTCTAAAAACTAGAGGCCTGCTGCTGAATTTGCTTTGCAGGTTTGTTTGGCTTTATATTATAAAAACAGGGTTTATAAAAATTTAATTAGTTACCAATATCTAAAAATCAGAGGATTTTGACATGAATCTAGATTTCTGGCTTTTCTGGAAAAATGAAAAGATCTGGCAATACTGGGCCTGAATTCCTGCCTAGCAACAAATTGCCTTGAACTGATCATTCTTTATGTGGAGCAGTACCCCGTGGTTTCATCATTTACATGGTCTCTATTGGCATTTAAGTTTGCAACCTCTACTTTGTTTGAGCCTCAGTTTCCTAATCCACAAGATAGGCATACTATTCTCAACTCACAGGTTCTTGTGTGAAGATAATATACATAAAGCATCTAATAGGGTTCCACACACAGTAGGCCCTTGAGAAATGTTGGATCTTATAGTTTGCATGTAATATTCAGTGTGTCCTCAGGGTCAGGAAACACAGGATAAGCTTATTTTTAAGCAGCATGTTGGTTTACATTTTCAAGTAATATGTTCAATTTGTTTCTTTTCAATGCTGAGATCAGATATTTTTCAGGTGATGTACCTCTAAAGTTTAAGCAGTAGATCCATCATTAATCTGAATGGAAAAAAAGGTGCAACAAATATATTCTTTTCCCTATTTCCAGACTTTTTGTATAGTTTTAGATTAACAATTAGACCTATTGGAGTACTTCACATGAATGAATATACGTCAAGCATATTATTTGAAAATGTAATTAACATTAAGTATTTCCCTGGTCTCCTGATTTTGTGGACACCCTGCACATAGAGTTTATGCATATTTGTGGGAATGGGGGTGGTAGGGGGAGTGTATCCTTTGGGGAAGGAAACAACTACATCCTAATTCTGTTCAAAAGTCATCAGAACAGGCTGAGCCATGCTAGGTTGATATCCCAGTGATAAAAGCCTTGGGCCTTGTTTCCACGACAGGTGTCATCTGACTCTCTTTTTGCTGTCCTCAAGTGGTAACGATGGTTGAGCTTGATGATACTGGTTACAGGATTCTGAAAATCAGAAAATCCTAAATCCCAACCGTCACACCCCAATTCTGTAGAAGAAATTTAAAAACCAACAGTTTTTGTTTTTTTAACAGAGCGAAAGGAAGCTCATGTAAAACAAGGAGATACAAAAGCTATATACCCCGACTAGCTGCTTCTGTTCTCCTTATCCTGTTTGAGCATTTCCCTAGGATGCTCAGAATATCTGGTAGAAGGGACCTGCAGAGCCTCCACGATGGAAGTTGTCCTCCAATATGGGAAATGGATTTTTCAGGGTGCCATGGGGCATTTTAAAAGTTTGAGGGAAACCAGTGTCATTGAGGTAGTTCATAGTTTCAAAATTAGATAATATTTTATTTCTATTGAAGACATTATATTTTTAAAAATTTTAGAAGGAGGATTACTTGCGGACCATCTGAGACATGGAAATGAGACATAATCCCTCCTGGAGTCGACAGTCACCCAGTGGCCACCAGTTGGTTCACGCTTCTATTCATACCCTTGGGTGGTCCCTTCCTAAATGATTCTGGGCTTCGCCATGTGGCTTGTTTGGCCAATGGGACAATAGCAAACATAACAAAAGTAGAGGGTTGAAAAGTGCTTGCACATTGGGTCCTGCCCTGTCTTGCTGCTGGAAACTTCTGCCATCATGTGAACAAGGCTGGGTTGATCACCTGGAGGATGAGAGGTCCCAAATGTCCCAGCCACCCAAACCACCCCAAACCTCCCCCGCTGAGGACTCAGAAACACAAGGGAGGCCATCAGAGACCATCCAGCACCAGCCAAGCTGGCCCAGATCAGAAAAACCTCCCTCAAGGAACTTAAAGAATCATCTTCAATGTGGAGAGGAGGCAGATGTGCAAGTTGTCCATGGCAGAGAGCACACAGTCACTCCATCAGAGGCTCATGGCAGGGCCTGCCGGGATAGGAAGGACTGACGGAGGCCGTCAGGTAGGAGCTGAGACCTGCAGAAGGAGCAGATGCTGGCCAGGTGGACAGCCAGGAGGAGGACCCTGGGCACAGTTCGAGGTGAGGCAGAGCAGGGTGTCTGAGGGCACCGCAGGAACCATGTGCTGCTGGGGGGAACCTGGGGTGCTCGTTTTCCTCTAAACAGAGATGCTTCCTGCAGCCCAACAAGGAAACTCAGGAAAGATTGGCCAACTGATCATTTTCTTAAATGTTTGGTTTTACTTTTCAGGTTTTTATCACTTCACTGTTTCTCACCTTTGGTGGGAGGGCAAATCTGCTTATAAACACTGTAGGCAGGGCCTTTGTAAGCAAGTCTGGGGCTCTGAAAAAATTCCTTGGGGGCTGGCAAGGACATATAGACCGCCCAGGCTCCCACCAGACCCCGAGTTATTTGTACTGGCATTCCTCCATTCTTCTTGCCCCTGCTGGGTGATTTACAGTGATTTGAGATGAGAGTTAACTTAATGTTGCCAGTAATTAAGCTTCTCTCTCTCTCGCTCTTTCTTTCTGTTTTTGCAGTTCCTAGGAATCCCTAGAAAATGCAATTTGTAGGGGAATGTCTTTTTCTCCAGTCTCTCTTGGTGCCAATAGCAACAAAGAAGCCACATGGCAAGATCTGTGCTTCTTGGAGCAGAGCCCAAGGTCCAGTGGCCAACAGGGACAGAATAACTGTGATCACATGGGAACTTCAGCCATCATATCCATAATGTCACACACCACGCCTCACTCATGCTCATGATTGCACTTGCTGTTGTCTCTCTTGACACCTCTATCACAGTTCAACACAATTCACACTTTATCACTGGGTGAAGGGAAAGGAAAACCAATTTTTTTTTCCTCGTGAAGATCTTGAAGAGAGTAATTTCTGAGCTATCTCCCTGACATGCTGTGAGAAGGCATGTTTTGATATGACTGTGCTTTTCTTCTCTCTTCATTCTGACTCACTTAGTGGAGCAGAAGACAGGGAGGCGGAGAAGAAACCACTGCACTCCTTGGAGGGAGTGTGAGGGGCTGGGACTGCCATCTTAGACCAAGTTTTCATATCAATAGCAATGTCTGGGCCAGAAGTTTTTAATAGATGATGGCAGAGATCCAGCCCTCAGGAGCAAGAATTTGCCATGTAAAACATAAAACAAATTGTGCAGCAAAATCTAGATAACAACATGAACAATCTGTGGGATAAGGATGTCTTCCTAACCAAGACTGGAAAATCAGAGCTATAAATGAAAAAAGTAGACTCATTTCTAAAATTTAAAATAAATGAAAATCTTTTATGGAAAAATAGAGCACAAAGTCAGTAAGCAGGACATTTAGGGAGAAATGATATATAATGCAAAGGATAAAGACATTATTTTATACAAAGAGTTCTTATAAATTACCAAGGAGGAAAATATGAATCATTACAGAATTTGTGACCCATTAATTTTAGTAAAATTAAAAAGAAAATTATACCCTTTGACCTAATATTCCCACTCCAGGGAATCTATCCCATAAATATAAAATCACGAGGATGTAAGGAAATATGTATGAGGATATTTACTAAGCTTTGTTCAATGTGGAAAAGCAAAACAAAACAAAACAAAAGACCTTGACACATTCACTGATCACATTCTACGTGGCAGAAACTGTGTAAAGCTCTCATTTCACTGTTTCAACAGCACAATAAGGCAGGTATTAGTCATAGCCCTTTATTAGAGATGAGAAGTCCAAGACTCAGACAAAGTAAGCAATTTGCTGAAGATCATACAGCTAGTAAATGACAGAGATGAAAAAATGTAGAGATAGAAATAAAAAAAGAATAACATCAAGAAATAGAAGAAAGATAAGAGCTAAAGGTTAAAGGTAAAAGTAAAAGGTTAGTAGGAAGACAGGTAAAATGTAAAGAACCAAAAAATCAAAATGGAAAAGAGAAAATAAGATTTAGAAAATTTTTAAATAAAGAATAAAATAAGAAATAAAAGAGCAAAAAAACATAAAGTGAGAGTGATGATGTCTTTTAAAAGATGAGATAGTTAAAAATAAGAAACTAAGAGCTTAAGAAGTATGCCAATAAGGAACATCAAAAGGTTCCATCAAAGGTTACAGCTTAAAAGGTGAGCCACCTGCAGGCTGAGCACTACCCATTCCCTGGGCCAGGGAGATGCAGCTGACCTGGGTGTGGAGGAGCAGCTGTTTTCTGTCACCCGTGTCCCAGGGGTCTGGGCTGGCTGTAGCTCCTGGACACCAAAGTAAGCCATGTGCTAGAACCTCCCTACTTAACCCTGGTGGTCTCTCTAGCTAACCAGAATTCTGCCCTGGGCCCTGGTCTTCTCACCTCCTTCCACTGGAACCTGGGACAGCCACGCCTAACGGGCTGCAGTCCCCATTCCTTTGCCTGGTTCCTAGGAAGCCATTCTTCTTGGGAGCTGGAGCTGTCCTTGGCTGGGCCCCACATCAAACTCTGTGGAGCTCCTTGAACTACAATTCTGCTCCCATTGCCAGGTAAGGGCCATTGCTTCCGAAAACCCTCCCTCTACTGGGGCTTCCCCCTCTTGTCACCCCTTTAGAGAGGACCCCCCTGGACCATTGGCCGCATTGGACACCAGACCCTTAGGATTTGGATTTAAATTGTCTGCTCTTTCCTGAGACTAGGAGGCAGCACTGGGGCAGAGGAGGAGGGAAGATATCAGACAATATGTCACATCAGAGATTAGGACAAGCAGTAAAGAACTAGACAGTTCTCCAGAGGAGATTCTGGCAGTGTTTCTGAAGTC
Organism: Daubentonia madagascariensis; assembly: GCA_023783475.1. Lineage (NCBI taxonomy): Eukaryota > Metazoa > Chordata > Mammalia > Primates > Daubentoniidae > Daubentonia > Daubentonia madagascariensis. Next base: position 17,121,986 of record JAKFHU010001815.1, on the reverse strand, counting down.
AGGGGACTGGTAGCAATAATGGGGCTTTGATCCTGAAAGAAAGACTACTAAGCTGAAATGTTTCTCTGCAGTTCTTGTCAAGGGCCAGAATGGGTCTCGGCGTGGTGGAGCTATGCAGACAGCAAAGCAAGCTGGCAAACTGGCCTCCAGAGTGAGAATGGGCAAGACCAGGCAGCCTCTGAGAGGGAAGATGATATGAATTTAAGTTAGACAATCTCAAGGAGCATCAAGTTACTGGGAGGTCTCATTTAGAAGAATGACCGCACACTTGGGCGAGAGGTGTTGCAATTTGGTGGAGAGGATGTCGTGTATGATGAAAGGCCTTCAGCACCAGTGACAGGAACTTGAGAATGACCTGCTTCTTCCACCACTCACAGCTAATTATGGGACAGAGTGTCAGCTAAGCCAGGAGTAAGTCTCTCTCAGAAACACAGTCTAGTGAAAACTACTCATGAGAAAAGGAGCTATGTTAAAAGGTTGCTTTTCATCTTCTGTGAATTCCAGCATATTCTATCTTTTACGTACAAGACACACACCTGTGTACTCTGGAGTAAGAGCATATGAGCACCAGTCACAAGATGTGTGAAAACTGATCATACGTATTGGGTCATTCTTGTCATGCCAAACTAAAACAGAGTCGAGAAACCAGGAGGAAAGGCACTCAGGGCACAAAACATTGCTCCAAGTATGTAATTCTCTGCAAGCCTGGCTGCGGAACTGCTTGTAGCAACCTGAGTCTAGTGTTGTCTATAGCGTCTGAGATAACTTGCTGCAACTCTAGGACTAATTTCTCCCACTGCTGTCACCCACCATTCAGAGCCTGCCAGCTCCCCAAGCCCTCACTAGCGCCAATGAATTTTCTCAAAGAGCAATACATAACATTTCGGCTTTTTATAAAATCTCGAACTTTCTCTTTGTTCTTCAGAGAGAGCATTTTCCATTCATTCCGGAGACTATCTCTCCCTAGTTTGCAGACTGATATTGCCAATGAAACTCTCTTTTCCACTATCTCGCCATACTGGTGGTCCTTTAGACGACAGGTGTAAGCAGAGTTTTTGCTAGTAAGGAATTTAGGGCTCCTTCTCATCTGACACCATCTTATAAGTAAGAAGCCAAAGTTCTAACAGGTTAACTGATGTCCCCAAAGTCACTGAGTGATGAGTAGGCAGATCTGCGACTGGAACACCTATCTTCTGACCTCTAGGCCAGTTCTCTTTCCATTGTACTATTCAGGCAAGGTTTTATAAGACAATGAGCTGCCTCATCACAGTAAACTCAGCAAAAGTACCAGGCTCACCCACTTACATCTCTTACATAACTAGAAGCATCCTTTTATCAGCAGACCCGAGGGCAAGGAGATGGAGGAGGATTGCTTAGGCTAATGGATTTCTCCTACAGATGCCTGTGACACCCCAACCCTATTTCATATTGTGACATGGGACACAGTAGAAGCCTGCTAACAGTGACAAACCCTTCTGAAGGAATAAAGGATTTGTGAAAAAAGCCTTTGGCTTAGGGCATTGAGTGGCTTTATGCAGTGTCCTGGATTCCTGGAAGCTCGCCTTTCTGTGACCTCCAGGAAGTGAGAGCCCATGGATATTCTTCCACCCTTGCAGACCCAGGGGGCCTGTAGGCAACCTCAGACCACCCAGCACCCTGCTGCTGCCTGGATAATGTATATTTTTACTTCCCCAGATCTTTGAAGCCTTCACATGAGCTGAAGCAGAGACTCCAGACTATCGCCTGATAGGGTGAGTTGACAGACTTCACCAACATATTAGTGTCAGCTTTTCAGAATCACATTAGGATGAGTTCGTGTCAAATCCGTCTTGACAGTGAATAGTATGAATTAGTGACTTGCTTTGTGAAGGCTGAGCTGGGAGAACAGAGGCTATAGAGAAGCAAGCACTTACAAAAATGAGTCATTCACAGGCAGTGCTTGCTTTTCTGTATTGTTTATGCATCAAGGCCCTGGGTAGTTCAACAAGGAGGGAAGGAAATCAGTATATGTAGCTCCGGGATGATAGGCCCTTAGAGTGTATCTACAGGGTGGTTGGTGATGGCTTCAGTGTTGGTGTCTGTCCTTAGATCCTGGCCACAAGTCACTTCTCAGCCTCAAGTTGACATTCCTCATGAGATAATCACTGGGATACCCTTTAAATATGTGGTCCTGATTTACTCTTCCATCCAGCTCTCTACAAAGGGTAGCTATGAGCATTTATTGCTTCTTTGGCCCGGCAATTCAGTCTGCTCTTCCTGAGTACAGCTGTGGCAGTTGAGGCTTTGGTGTCTGTTCCTGGGCAGTGGGGGATTGGCTGGCATAAACCAGTGACGTTAGCAGCTCTGGGGACAAAGATCAAAAGCCAGCCGCCACAAGTTTATTGCAAGTGAGAGTTTGAGTTTCACCCTGACATGGGAAAAATCAGCAGGAATCAAGCAGTTAGGAAGTGTTGCAGACTGCAATTACCAGGTGACAATTCTGTCTGATCCCACCCACAGGGGTGTGCTAAATTTAGCATGTTGCTTTATTGGTGATGACCAGTAGTATCCCAAGGATGAGGGTGCTAAGCACATTTCCCAGCAACATGGCATTCGTATGGAGGCTGGGAAACAACAGGAGCTGTGAAGCTCACTTGGCCCAGGGAACAAGTAGAGCTGGGGACTCTTAATAAGCAGGTCTCTGAACTGTCAGTGCTGGGACTGATGGTGGCAGATCAGCTGGAGCCCTGTGGGAGCCAACTCTCCCCTTCACCCACCACCTGTGCAATATATTTCAACAACATGGCACATAGGGAGCCAGGCTAATTCTGAAAGATTCAATAGCACAATTAATTTCAACTTAAATAATTAAAAATAAATTTCTCTTTCTAAAATTAGATAAACCAGACCAATCAAATAAGTGTCAGATTTCCAGAATAAGACTCCCTAGAGAAGGGGTTGGCAAACTGCGGTCCATACAGGCCAGCAGCCCATTTTTGTAAATAAAATTTTATTGGAACATACTCATTATTTTATAAATCATCTATGACTGCTTTCAGGCTACAAGGCAAGAGTTGAGTAGTTGTCACAGAGACCAAATGGCCACCCAAAGCCTAAAACATTTACTACAGGGCTCTCTAAGAAAGTTTTCTGACCTCTGCTCTAGAGCAATGGTTCCTGGGCCAACTCTTTTCGGTAGTTACAAATTTAATGGAACTTGTACATGATATAACTACAGAAAGTGACTCCAGCAGGAATAGCAAACTGGTGGCCCAGTCAAGTCCAGCCTGCACATATGTATTCTTTAGGCAGCACAGTTGTGTTTTACAAAAATTAGCAAATTTTAAAATCAGGAGATTTCACACAAAATGTCTGATTTTGGGCTACCCTTGGAAAATCGGGCAATCTGGTCACCCTGGGCCCACATTCCTGCATGGCAACCGTGGGCCAGAGCCCAGCAACAGCAGTCTTCTTTAGATGGGGCATCTCCTGTTCTACTTTACCACAATCCTCACCATTGCCTATTGTCTCTGCTTCACTAAGACAGTGTCAGCTACCATTTATCATGGTTCTTGTCCTGCTGGGTTCACACCCTGAAGGCTTTAATATGCCAATCTTCCAGTTGCCATATGGGTTTGCAGCCCAGCACTAAAATCAAGATTCTTTGCTGTGGGCTTGAATTCTCTCAGGTTATTATCAAGTACTGTTTGTTGCCATGCTAATCAGAAGCACTGTTACTACTGAATTCACATTACTCTGTTGACTGTCACTCACATTAATAAATTATCTGGAAGGAAATATTATATAATAAAAGTGAGACTTCACAATGAAAAGATGGGGGAGTCATTAGACAAAACAAAATGTATTGTTTCATATGATTAGAGTGACCTTTACCAGTCATTAGTAACTAGTAAACTGTCAACTCCAAGAGGACAAGGAGGAGTCCAGCCACTTCTGATGTTTTCTCCTCAGCTAGGTAAGTGTGCCTGACATGCTAACATTTTTCTCCCAGGGAGTTTTGCTCTGGATGAGCGTTCCCCAAAGTGTGGTCCCTGGGGTACCTGCATAGAATCACGTGGAATGCTTGTTAAGGCACATTCCTGGGTCTACTCTAGGCCAACAGAATCAGAATCTGTTGTGACCTGAGAATCTCCATCATGAATGCACCTGGATGATTGTTGCTACAATGAATCATCAGCCTTCATTGCCTGCTGCTCAAGAGGAAGCCAACACACTGAGACAGCAGGGGTTATAGCGGAGAAAGAGTTTAATATCACAGGTACCATGTGAGGAGATGGGAGGAAGTTCTCAAATCTGTCTCCTCAAGAATTTGGGAGAAAGGGTATTTAAAGATAGTTTGGCAGGAAAAGGGCTAGGCAATTGGGTCTGCTGATTAGTTGGGTTCAGGTGGAATCATAGGGTATAGAAATTGTCTTCTTATCCTGAGTCAGTTCCTGGTTGGAGATCACAAGACCAGGTGAGTCAGTTCCTTGGTATGGGCCACTGGTCTGGGTGGGTCAGCTGATCCACTAGAATGCAGGGCCTGGAAGATATCTCAAAAACTAGCCTTAGGTTTCACAAGGGTGATGTTAACTATGGGAGTAATTAAGAAAGTTAAGAATCTCTATGACCATCAGCTATGTGACTCCTGAGTAGCAATTATAGGAAAGCAAACTAGGGAACAATGGCTGGTTATATAAATTTTTTAACTGTGCCTATACGTTTGCAGAGTTCGGGCCCCTACTACAGTTCCCACCTTGTGGCCCTTTATTAATTTTATAAAGGGTGGTTTCATTGTCATCTATGCTAAAATTTTGACAGTTTAACTTGCCTTCTGAACTCCAAAGATGAAGGCACGTTTCACCTTCTTTAGAAAACTGAAGCCCTTACCTGTCATCACTAGGATTTACTTGCTTTGTATTCTGAAAGAAAAAAAAAAGAATGCTGATTTTTAAAATGATCTTAAAAATCATAATTACATCTCCCTCCCATCTGCTTGTTTACACAGTTTGGCACAGAAGGGATTTAATTCCTGCTGGAAGTTTGAGGTATAAAACTCCCAAATTCTGTGGCTAACTGAAAAGAAGATGTCTAAAGTTCTGTAGCCAGTTACCACCAAAAGGCACTTGAGCAGAGTTTTAATTTTCTTCATCACAGAAGCCAATGCCTGAGGAAATGGAACCAGAAGAAACAAAAGCTCTTGGGGTGGTGCTATTGGCCCCAATGAGGCTGGGGGCTTGAAGGAGGAGGGAACCAAGGCAGTTTAGTCTTCCATATTTACATACATGTCAAGCAACACCATTAGCATCTTCTTTAAATGCAAAGTGACATAGAACATTAGAAAATATAACTCTCCTCCTGAAGGCTTGGCTATTTCTACGTGGAATGCATGAATAAAATTACAGTTTTATTTTGTTTTTAGGAAACTCTGTAGATCACTGGGCTCTCACCCTGCAGACACTATTCAAGGCATCCAGTTCAGAATCTACCACCAGCTCAGATTGTAGCCTCGGAACTGATCCAAGATGTTTTGTGGCTTTAGCTTATACATTTCATTCCAAGATCACAGAGGCTGACAAGATTTTGGGGACCCCCCTACCCTGATCCCCAGATGTCCACTCAGGGGAACTGGCTGGCAGGGCTGAGCTTCTGGGCCTTACGGGTTCTTCCTTTATTACCCATAGGTATCCATTAGACCATTAATTTTCTTCTAAAAGCTCTCAACTCTGCACTTATTAAATTAAAGCATTTTCTTAAAGAAAATATTGAAGCCAGGAGGTGTGAACTCTTTTTATTGGGGGAAGGTGTGTGTGTGTGTGTGTTTCTCCCAGCCCTGATCTACTTCCTCAATGTATATGTCTATACACGTTCTTACTTTCCTTAATCCTAACTTGGACTTTTTTTGTTTTGTTTCTGGTCTTTTTAAAAAACTAGGTTTCTCCATTTCTTTTCCTTATCATTTTCATCCTGTCTCCTGTGATATGGAAAGTACTATTCCTAGGGTTTGTTTTCTCCTCCCCCTCCCCTTTCCTCCCCCTCCCCCCTCCCTCCCTCCTCCTCTGTCTCATTCTTGGAAAGTTATGTTCAAGGGAACACAGCGAGTGTTTACTGGGGACTGGTGATTGATCAGTTCTTCTGGTAACCCTCCCCGACTCTGTCCTCCTCTCCCCCAACACTCCCCCACCACCCTGTCCAAGAATATAAGAGAATTTCCACTGTCTCAGATTCCCTCCTTTATGAGAGTTCCCATCCTTTAGCTCTAATATGTGCTGTCTTTTCCAAGTTGAATTCCAGGGCCAGGACCATCCTTCCATTTATGGCCTCATGACTCTTCAAGAACCTCCATCCTCACCACCTAGGATATTGAGACTTCCTCCCCTGCTGTTACAAATATAAAGGAGTGCCTAAGAGCAGCATAACTCTTCACATGATCAGATTCAATGCAACGAAGAGCTCTGCTCCCAAGACAGCTCTTTTACACTATACAAAATGTCTACAGGCCCCCTCATCTGCAAATTCTCAAAAAAGATCAAGTAAAGAGCATGCTTGATTTAGGGCTAATCAAATGAAGGGAATAATAATAATTTAAAAATAACAAACCATTCTTTTTGGATTTACAAATAAAATTTTAAGAAGTTTTGTTGGATTAAAATTAAGAAAATCATTTTTTGCCAGGTGCCGTAGCTCATGCCTGTAATCCCAGCATTTTGGGAGGCCAAGGTGGGAGAATCATTTGAGGCCAGGAGTTAGAGACCAGCCTGAACAACATAGCAAGAACCCATCTCTATAAACAATTAGCTGGGTGTAGTGATGTGCACCCATAGTCCCGGCTACTCAGGAGGCTAAGGTGGGAGGATCACTTGAGCCCAGGAATTGGAGGTTACATTGAGCTATGATTGTGCCACTGTACTCTACCCTGGGTGACAGAGCAAGACCCTGTCTCGAAAAAAAAAAAAGAAGGAAAGAAAATAATTTTTAAAATGAGGTCCCCCTTCCTGTTCCAACCTTGCCATATAACTCTGTGACTTTGGGCAAATCACCCCCCACCTCTGGCTCTGAAGCTTCTTATCTGCAAAATTGCAGCTAAATGGCTCTAAGAGCTCTTGGAAGCCAGTGAAGGCATCCGAGTTGAGGTACTGTACCTTGGTGACTCCTCATTCTCGCCTCCAGTCTGAGTCAGAGTGAATCTTTTCCTCCTCTTGGTTTTCACCTCTGTGGGTTATGGCACCTATCACATCCTATTACAGTTAGCTGTCTGCCTGCCAATTTCCCCAACCAAACAACAATCAGATTCTATTATTGTGTCACAAGTAAGAGAAAATCCAAATTGAGCAGGCTTCAGAAATAAAGATCATTTATTGGCTCATGCACCTGAAAGGCCCAGCCATGGCCGGACCTCAGGTCTGGCTGGATTCAGGGCTCATGTGATGTGACCAGCCCGAATTTCTCTCCTTCCCTGTCTCTGCTTCCTTGATGTTGGCCCCATTCTCAGGTAGACGTGAGATAGTAGCCACGGTAGCTCCTGCAATTACATCCATCCTCAGTCACATCCAAAGGGAATGAGAAGGTTTGTTCCCATGGTTCCAGGAGAAGGAAGACATTTTTCCTTCCCAGAAGCCCCTGCACATCGCCTCCTGCCACAGTGACTGCTGGGGTCACGTGTTTATCCCTGCACCAATGGCTGAGGCCAAGGAGATGAGATATGCTAATGAGCATGGGCTCCCTGGCCGCCCTGCCTCCTGGGAGCTGGGGGTAGAGTCAGCCCCGCCCACCGGCATGGCTGCGAGCCGGAGAGATGCCAGGGCGATGGAAGAGGAGCGGGGAGGGCTGGGGCGGGGAAGCAGCTGGCGCATGCGGCCTGCAGCTCCCTTCACACAGGGTCACACCTCTACCACAGCAGCCGCCATGATTCGCTTTGCGTGCGGTTGTTCCTGTCTCCCCCTTAGAGGGTGAACCTCTCTGCCACGTGCACGCCATGTGCTCAGCAGAGGATTCTTGTGGTAAATTTTTTCAGATGCCTCCTGTGCAGTGAGCGTGGTGAGCAGCAGCACCCTGGGTCTTCGGAGCTGGCATTCTCCTCGTGGCGTGTTGAGAGCATGGAGATCCAGCCATTTACCTTACCCCACAGCAGCACAGGTGTGTTCCGGCATCATGAGGACTAATGAAGAAAATGACCCCCAAGTCTGGTTTTGGATATGACATTTACCACCAAGGGACATAGGTGGGTATAAAAATAAAAAACCAACAAGCAACCTGACTTCCTCCTCTCAGTGATAAAATTGCCTGGGCTGAGCATCTCACAGAAAGAGACAGGTGAAGGCAGGAGTGGAAATTAGCTTTCCCCCTCGTTCCTGAGCAGCAATCTGGCATTTAGCTGGAGGCAGCTACTGTAAAAAGGTTTGTGGCAGCACTGTGAAAGAGAAATCAAATGTCAGGATTTCCTCTATGGTGGCACCCGTGTCGGGTTGTCCCCCATCACACGGGCTGATGAAAATGTATTCGAAAGGGTATTTTGTTGACTTAGCAAACTATGGTTCTGGAACATAATGGAATATGAAATAGCTAATAAGATGCTGTGTTAAAATGTTGATTATGGATGCTGTATTTGAATTAATGTAAGTTAAAAAAAGAAAAACCACAGAACTCAAAACAGCATGAACACACTGATTATAGCTCCACAAAACATGTGTTCATTTTTAAATACAGAAAGAGTGTTTGGAGTAAATAGTTTATTAGGTTGGATTCTTTTGTAAAGTGCCTCAGTTCATAATTAATTTTAGAGGATTTTTGCAGAATGGCCTTCACTGGGAGAATGAGTAACGCGTTTTCAGGAATTGAATTCTGCTCATGCCAGGGCAGCTGGATGTGGTAGTGGTCTTAGTCCGAAGAAGAGGGTGTGCAGTGTGAGGAGAGGAAGGAAGGAAGGAAGGAAGGATGGACAGACTGAGGCAGTCTGTGGGTCTGAAGCCCCAGTCTCAAACAATAACTGCACATTTGTTGGGAACCTGCTGTTACTCCTTCAGTTAACACAGTGTCCAGTTCTGCGCTAAGAGCTATGGAGGGGACCACAAAAGTGAGTAAGGCCAGGCGCGGTGGCTCATGCCTATAATCCCAGCACTTTGAGAGGCTGAGGCAGAAGAACCTCTTGAGTCCAGGAGTTCGAGACCAGCCTAGGCAACATAGCAAGACGCACATCTCTACAAAAGAAAAATAGAAAAGTTAGCCGGGTGTGGTGGTGTGCACCTGTATGTAATCCTAGCTACTAAGGAGGCTGAGGTAGAGGATTGCTTGAGTCCAGGAGTTTGAGGTTGCAGTGAGCTATGATGACACCACTACATTCCAGCCTGGGTGACAGAGCAAGACCTGTCTCTCAAAAAAAAAAAAAAGAAAATGAATAGGACATTGTCTCTGTTATTAATACACTTTCCATCTCATTAGAGAGACAACAATAACATATTAAGCAGTTGGGAAAAAAAAAAAACCATAGTGAAATGCAAGATTGGAAACTACCAAGAAGAAAAAGTATACAGTATATGAAAGAGAGAAATTAATGAATGCCAGCGCAGTCAAGGAAGGCTCCTGGGAAAAGGTGACAACTAGCCTGGGTCTTAAAGTATGCCTATGATTTAGATTATTGCATTCAAGAAAAGGCACGGAGAGACAGTGAGCAAGGGGATCCAGGGGCAGTGAGTCCCGCCCACTTGGGGTGGGGTGGGGAGAGCAGAGGGGGACACAAAGCTGGCCCCAGGGGAGGAAGTGGGTCCTGGAGGGCCTCAGAAGCTAGGTGCTCAGGAGCTCAGGTTCCATTGAGTAGGAGAAAGGGAGCCATTGGAGGCTTTTGAGAAGTTGAAAGCCAGAAAAAGGGTGTTATTTGGGGAAGATTGATTGTAGTCATGGGTTTGGGGGTCAGAGGTGCCAACCAGGGTGGGGAGAAGCAGCCGGGAGAAATCCATAGATGTGCAGGTGGGGGGAGAGTGGAGGAGGGCAGGGCCTTCAGAGCTGTTGGGAGAATGGGGAGGGGAGGACAGAGATGGGAAACCACAAAGAAAAACTAATCAATCTCTTCTCATCATATTTGACTCAGAGAAAATGCTGAGGGTGTAAGACGGAGCGATCGAGTCTCCTGGCTGTGCCATTTACTAGCTCCATGGCCTTGGATAGGTCACTTCCTCTCTATCTCTGTTTCCTTATATGCAAACTTAGAATGATACTTGCCTTGCTTCGTTCAAAAGATGCCTGAGGAAAGCAGACAAAATACTTTAGAAAACATTTTGCAAAATGTCAAGTATTAGGCAGGTATTTGCTGTTATTACATATAAGAATTCCTGTTCTCTACTATAAGATAGGTTGCTCTCAGCTGAGCTAAGGCTTTCTGCCTTTGTCCAAAACGGTCTCAAATTGCCATTGTTTTAAGCCTTTCTTACAGCTTTAAAATCCTCCTGCACTCTCAGAGCATTATCTTGCTGCTGCTGCTAACCTCTGTGGGTTCTCTTCTCCCTCAAACTTTTGTGCTGCTGCCATGGAGTTAGTTGTAAACCAGATCACTAGGGTTGTTAGGACTAAATGTAAAATAAGAATAAATAGGCTCTGAGTGAGCCCTTGGGGAGGCTCTCCTGTGGGCAAAGTTATGAATGTTAGATATTAATTTTTTTGGCATCACTTTGGCTACTGATTTTATTTAATAACGATAAAAGTGTACTGAGCGTCTGGGGCTGACTTCTAGGCTCTTGGCCATGCTGCAGGCCGTGGAGACTGTTGGGTGAGTGATGGCCGAGCAGGTGAGATGTTTCAGACAGCGATGCTTCTGGAGCTCTCGCCACTCTTGGTGGAGACTGACCACAGCAAGTCAGGCTCAGCCTACTGGGATTCAATTAAATAAACATTTCATTTAAAATTTGTCTTTTTGTAAAAGGATTGTGTGATTGAGTGAAATGTGATATATTCGACAAAAGCGAGGAAGGTGATTGTAGGAGCTGGTTTGCAGTGAATAGAGATTATTCGATTTTAGACATATTATTATACATTTGAGGTGATGACAAGCCATGGCCATGGAATTGTCTCATGGACAACTGGAGATTCAGGAGGAGAGCCTGGGTGAGAGAGAGGGACTGAGACCGGAGGTAAGGTTTAGGAGTCACCTGCAGATCCATGTAGATAAAACAGTGAGACGGACAGGCACGTCCAGGGAACACTGCAGGCAGGGAGGGTCTGAGGTCAGGGGGTGAGTCCCAGGCAAGGCCAGACGTAGAGGGGCAGGAGGTAGAAAATGTGAAACGCTGCTCCTGACCCACAAGAACTTGGCGTATTGTTGGAGACACTAAATGTGCACATTATGCAAGATGGAAGAGTGACACATGGCTGTAAAAATGACCACATAATAATCTGGGCTCTCTCCACCATAAGTGCTGGAGGTGGTCAGGCAGATGTCATGAGATGGAGCAGCTGCAGGAGGTTCCCGGGATGGAGAGACGCCCACCCTGGGAAAGGTGGCCCCGGGGGCTCTGGGCCGGCTTCAGTACATTTGGGGAGCCTGTTAGCCCAGAGACATGTGTGCAGAAATGTGGGGGCCTCATCAATCCAGTGGAAGGACTCCCCTCTCTACCCCCAGCCAGCCTGCGCCATCTCCCCAGCATTGCCCCCCATTCTTCTTCCTCCGGCTCCTGTGTACAAATCCAGCCTCTGAAACATGCCCTGGGCTGCCCCTCCCTGCTGGACAACCCCTTCCTCTCCTGCTGTCGTACTTTCTGGAAGCCTCGCAGGACCACCCTCGTTGACCTTTTCTTCCTCACAACTCTAGTAACTTAGTTCTTGTTACCATGTATTCCGAACTTTAGATATATTTCTTTGTATTGTTATTCATCATTTATATGCTTGGCCTTGTGTTTCATCTGCCTTAACAGATTGTTTTGACATCAAGGGCAATGTACATAAGGCACCAGCACAGAGTTGTGCTTGGTAGGAGCTGCCTGTTATCCATGGTGTTACGATGCCCCATGAGATCAGTGGCCATGTCGCATGCCCTCTCCACCCCTAGCGAATGGCAGGCACTCAGGGAATGCATGTATGCATGTTCACATGACAGGAGATTCTCCCCACATTCAGCTGGCCTCTTCTGCATCTCTCTCTGCCTAGGAGAGCAATTTTGTCCAACAACAGAGACTGGGAGAGCTCATTTCTGAGAAGTCTGAAGAAGACATTTACCCATTTCATTTTTTTAAAGAAATGGCTGGAGCAAAGCCAACACTCTTCTCCTTTCTTGATGAAGGACAAGTTGCTTTTGTTAAATATAACATCTCAAAATGTTGCAGATGGACATTAATGCTGATGACAGACTCAACCTCAGCAAACTGCAGACAAATGGAGAATTATTGGCTCAGGAAGAGAGCTCGGGCAGAGGGCTTTAAATCCCTGGCTGCTCCTGGGTGTTCGCGCCATTAATGGAGTGGGTAATGCTGTTAGTCCCTCTTCTACTTGGGGATTTTGCCTCACATTTCAGAGCACCTGCAGAATGGGGGGGGGAGGAGGATGGAGGGAGGAGGAGGAAGAGGAGGAAGAGGAGGACGAGGAGCAGGAGGGGGAGGAGGAGACGAGAATGAACTGCTTTTCTTTTTCTAAGTGACATGCATGTGGCCCAGCCTGGAGGATTTCCATGATATTATTTTTTTGGAACAGCCATTTTTAGAGTCTGACGTGGTTTCAAGTCAGATCAGCTCTATTGTCTCTGATGTTGGTGGAGCAAGGAGCTGGAAGCATTTGTGTCCCCAGAGAGTATTTAGGTTTCCTCTTAATGGCACTAGTCACAGTTTGGCCTATTGTAGCCTTTGCTGGGAGAGGGACAGAAATGCAGCCATTGGAATTTCTGGGTCACATCTCTTTTGCACACTGACCTTCACACTTTGGCTAATTTTTTAAAAAAAACAGATGTCTCCCGAATCAGAACAAAAAATCCTGCTTACTTGCTACTTACAACTATTTCACATTCCCATAGTGAATGTACAGAGAGGGGTAAAGGGAAGATGTGCTTCCTAGTTTCTCGTCTGCCTCCTCCAAGCAGTCTGGATGCATTTCCATGTCATGTATGTAAAACACAAATTGAACTCTGAGATAGGTGTTTTGTCCTCACAACGTGCTGCCTGTCCCTATGGTCAGCAGTGCCTTTACATGTGACCACCCAGACACTTCTCCGCACCCAACAGGCCTGGCCTCAGCATGCCGGCTGTCCTCAGCCCCCTTCTGAGGAAACAGCTGGCTCACCTGGTGTTCCTCAGCTGGGGTCCAGGGCCCCATGAGAAACCCCCCTGCACTCTGCAGTCCCACCCCACCCCCAAAACGACTGGACTTGGGGAGGACACCTAACTCCACAGTGTCCAATCTGCATTGCCAGCTGGGAGGTGGCTGGGCTCTAAAGCCCATGTGGTGGGACAAAGTGATTAAAATCAGAGCCTCCCCTGCCCCTGGAATGTGCACTGGAGAAGCGGGTGGAAGTCACGTGGCTGGGGGTGAATTTGCTGAGAGACCTGCAGAGGGCACAGGGGGCTGGGAGGAGCTGCAGTGAGCGGAGAGCAGAGGCTGTGAAGCCAAGAGAGACACACTGGGCAGGCGAGGGCGACAGCTCTTTGCTGGTGCTAAGGACAGGAGGGGAGGACGTGGAGGGCTGGCTCCCCATAAGTGGGTGGTCCCCATGTTCTGGCCACCTTGTCACTAGGGTGGCTGCGAATCGGAAGCTCCTTCCAGTCCCCGCAGTAGGTGGGATCTGCACCCTGGGAGGTGGCGCCCAGTGGCTCCGGCTCATCGCAGTGGCCAGCTGCCTGGTAGCTCAGCTTCTCCTCATTCCCACGAGGCCCAGCCGAGATCCCGTTTTCCTCACTCCCACGCAGATCCTCGGGAACAAGTCCTCGTTCCTTGGCCCAGAGTGAGTCTGACTCCTGTGGGGCAGCCCGTTATCTTCTCACCCTCCCCCCTGGAACCTCCCCGTTTGCTACCAATGTTTTTGGTTTTAAGAAAAGGAGACACCAAGATGCTGTGGGATGAATAACGCCTTACAGTTATGCTGAGACTTGACAGATATTTCACTTTAAAGAGCTCGGGCCTCCTCCTGCTCAGCTCAAGCTGGACAGAGCTGCCTTAGCCTCCCAGGTGGAGACCAGGTGACCAAGAGCCTCACAGGGACCCCGGGGGCTCTGAGGGCTAAAACAAGAAAGGCTGAGGGGTCCTGGAGGAGGAAAACAGGGAGGGGGACCAAAGAGAGAAGCGACCGTGAAGCCCAGCCAGTGGTGGCTCTGAATGGATTTGTGGGTGACCATGTTTGTTAATCTATTAATTCATTTATTCATTTGTTCAACAAGGATTACTGAGCACCTATGATGTGCTGGGCAATATTCCTAATTCCTATTATTTATTACATAAATAATAAGAACTGTCGGGTGAGGTTAATGCCTAGAAGAAGAGTAGAGTGTGGATGGAGGCTGGGGAGACTGCGTGTTTGCAGTTTTAGGTAGCTGGCGTTATAAGCAATGGTCTGGTTATAAATAGAAACGCCAATGATTTCATAAGATAATTACAGGAAGTAGCTCCCAAGACATTGTCTCTTTTTCTCCTTTTTTGCTTTAAAAATCAGGGCACTGACTGGGGAGAGCTAGACTCTTAGGGACCCAATCAGAAATCAAAATACAGAAAACAGGGAGTGTCCTGAGAGTTCTTAGCATCTTAGAATAACCATCGATCAACCTTGGAAGGTGCGCCCCATGTTGTCTCAGTGTTCTGGCGCTTCAGACGGACCACGTCTGCCTTCCAGGTCTGGATTCAGAAGCAGATCCCAGAGGACCTCCTCTGACCTCACTGGGACCTACCCTCTCCCCCTCATGGGTGATCTGGCCACATTCGTTACTGAAGCCTACTGCTGGCCAATTGTGCCCCCCTGTCTCCTGGGCTTTGCCTGAAGGACACTGGCAGGTGTGCAGCAGCTGGCAGGGACCCCTGCCCCTGGAGGGGAGCCGGCTGAGCAGGCAGGCGAGGCCCTCGGAGCCCCTGGCCTCAGGCTCACCAATGCTGTGAAACTGACTCTGGCTGTCCACGCTGGTTCTGGGAAACTTAACCACTGGCTTGTCCGAGTTGCTTTTGAAATAAAACCTCTGAGAAATAAATGACTCCATAGTGTAGGTAAATTAAAGATCTGAATGTTACAGATATTTGATTTTACAAAAATTTTCTGACTTCACCCATGATTGCTTTCATCTTTCCTGACATGGGTCATCTCCTTTGGTAGGGGTGTCAGTCAGACCTGGCTTATGTCGGGGACATTTCAGAATCACTCGTTGTTGAGCATCCTGTCACTGCCTGTCAGTTGCAGGGGGTGGGAGGCCTTCATCATGACAGGCCCCACCCCAGTGACCTCATGTTCCTTAAGCTCTCCCTGCCGGAAACTCGACCCCTAGAAACTCCTCCTTTTTAGGCTGGACAAAAGTGGCATCTGTCACCACCCCTGCTTATGTATGGCCAGTACCCCACCTGGTACCTGAGGAGTTTCTCTTTTCTGGGGGCCCTCCAGAAGTGTCTGGCTACTGAACCACTCAGATCTTCTTGCTGCAGGTTTGAGGAGGTTTCCAGATCTTCCCACCCAAACGTCTTCCCTGTAACCTCTGGTAGGGGATGATGTGATGAGCAGCAAACAGCAAGGCCGGGCAGTGACCATGTGAGTGTCCACTACTTTTGAGCTCTCGTGGTGGGGATGACTCTGGATTCAGCCAGCATCTTGGTGGTGACACTTTAGACTCTGCCTTGGAGCTAGAAATGAAGATTGGAGGCAAGTCTGGTAGTCTGGTAGTTTGCTGACTGCAGAGTACTGACAAAGTTCATCACACAGCGAGGGATGGCTGTGTGACATCTGGTGGCCTCCCCGTGGAAAACTGCCTCTGCAGCTTAGCTCCAGAGAGTGACTGAGCTGCTTGGGGCTTTCACATGTCCAAGCAGCATTTAAACTCTGAAGGCCTTCAGTCTTTCAGCCCCTCTTCCTCTAGGCTAGGGAAACCACATGAGGTGGAGTCAGACACCTCCGATTGATTCTTGGGCCACCTCCACAGCAAGCAGTGCTCTGTGGTCCAGTGGCAGGACAGCCTAGAAGTTAGGTGCACAACCTCTGGAGCCAGATGTCCACTCAGCTGGCTCCTAGCTGTGGGCAAGTTACTTCAACACTCTGTGCCTCAGTTTCCTCCTGGGGATAATAATGTTGCCTATCTCATAGGATTGTCACAAAGACTGAGTTTCCCACATAAGGATTTTAGAACAGCGCCTGACACAAAGCAAGTATTTAATATGGAAAATAGATAAAAATACTGGAGGCAAATAAGTAGGAAATTTTCTGTAGGGCTGTTTGGACTACAAGAATTTAGGTTCATTTCTATCAAGTACTCTGGTCTTCCACCCACGGGAAGTGACAGTGGCACCTTGTACACAGACCGGCTGTGTACTGACTGTTATTGTCATCCAGAGACTACTGCCTGGAAAATCTGATTATGGGTGGTCTGAAAAGTGATCTGCCAGGACTGAGCTTCTGAGTGTCCAGAACAAGTCACCTTAGCAAGACCCCCCAAGTGGCCGCTGCTTTCTGTCCACTTGTCACATGCCTGTCACATAGTAGGAAATCACTAGATGTCCGTTGAGTAAAGAGAGATTTGGAGTAGGCCTATTTTGAACTTGAGTGGAGTTTTGATTTCTTGAAGCCCTCTCTACGGCTGTGGGCTCCTTGCTAGAGTCCTTTTGGAGGCCAGGCCTTCTCAGAAGAGGTCTATCCTTGCACTTCATAGGATGCAATTACACAGATGGGCAAAACCTACAGTTTGATTAACATAGTGCGTCAATCAAATCAGACTCAGAATATAGCCTCCAGGCAAATGACCCCAGAATAGTTTAGGACAAGAAGTGAGGAACATGGTCTAATTACAGCAGCAGAGAAGGCTGAATATAGTGGTGTGTCCAGGCAGCAGACCAAGCCACGCATGTACTAGATGTACATTCACTGTATCCATCAGCTGAGCCCAAGCCCAGATATGGTTTCAGCCCGGTCGGCAGTAGCTTCCCCATGTCCTCTCAGCTAATCCTGGTGCAGAGCACATAGAGCGTGGAAGGCTTACGAAAGACAAAAGAGCACTCTGGGGTTGTGGTGTATTTTATTACCACCCACGCACTTGCAAAGGTGCTGATTTGCTAGGACTAGGAGCCACATGCGGGCTCTTCCTGGAATGCAAAATTGGCATAGATACAAAATTAAAAGCAATTTATGTTCTGAGAATTGGTGCCCAGAAAAAAATCACATACAATTGTGCATACTATGACTAAAGTCAGTCAAGATGTAAAAAAGAGTTGACCAACTTCAATATTAATATCTCATGTTTCACAGAATTTCAGAGCTCTCCTATTTAGTCCATTTTTAAAATTAAAATATATTTGGGGGTACCAGTACAGTTTGGTTACATACACATATTGTATAGTGGCGAGGTCTGAGCTTTTAGTGTACCCATTACCCAAATAGTGTACATTGTACCCAATAGGTAATTTTTCATCTCTCACCCCCTTCCAACCCTCTCACCTTTGGAGTCTTCAATGTCTGTTATTCCACTCTGTATGACCATGTCTACTTGTATTTTAGCTCCCACTTATGAGTGAGAACATGCATTATTTGATTTTCCATTCCTGAGTTACTTCACTTAGAATAATGGTCTCCAGTTCATCTAAGTTGCTGCAAAAGACATGATTTCATTCTTTTTCACAGCTGAGTAGTGTTCCATGGTATATACCACATTTTCTTTATCCACTCATTAGTTGGTGGACAGTTAGGTTGATTCCATGTTTGCTATTGTGAATTCTGCTGCAATAAACATATTAGTGCAGGTATCTTTTTGATATAATGACTTCTTTTCCTTTGGATAGATACCCAGTAGTGGGATTGCTGGATCGAATGGTAGGTCTACTTTCAGTTCTTTGAGGAATCTCCATACTGATCTCCATAGAGGTTGTACTAGTTTACATTCCCACCAACAGTATATAAGTGTTCCCTTTCCACAACATCCACGCCAACATCTATTGTTTTTTGACTTTTTTTTGAGACAGGATCTCGCTCTGTCACCTGGCTAAGAAAGCACTGGCATCATCATAGCTCACTGCAGCTTCAAACTTCTGGGCTGGGCTCAAGCAATCCTTCTGCCTCAGCCTCCCAAGTAGCTAGGACTATAGGCACATGCCCCATACCCAGTGATTTTTTTTCTATTTTTAAATTTTTCTTGTGGAGACAGGGTCTTGCTATGTTGCTTAAGCTGGTTGACTTTTTAATAATGACAATTCTGACTGGGGTAAGGTGGTATCTCATTGTGGTTTTAATTTGCATTTCTTTGATGATTAGTGACATTGAACATTTTTTCATATGTTTGTTGGCCATTTGTATATCTTCTTTTGAAAAATGTCTGTTCATGTCATTTGCCCACTTTCTAATGGGGTTATTTGTTTTTTTCTGGCTGAGTTTGAGTTCCTTATAGATTCTGGATATTAGTTCTTTGTTGGATACATAGTTTGTGAATATTTTCTCCCCTTCTGTTGGTTTTCTACTTACTCTGTTGATTATTTCTTCTGCTGTGCTGTGCAGAAGCTTTTTAGTTTAATTAAGTCCCATTTGTTTATTTTTGTTTTTGTTGCATTTGCTTTTGGGGTCTTAGTCATGAATTCTTTGCCTAGGGCAATATCCAGAAGAGTTCTTCCTAGGTTTTTTTTCTAGATTTTTATGGTTTCAGGTCTTATATTTAAATCTTTAATCCATCTTGAGTTAATTTTTATATATGGTGAGAGGTAGGGATCCAGTTTCATTCTTCTGCATATGGCTACCCAGTTTTTCCAGCACCATTTATTAAATAGGGTGGCCTTTGCCTAGTGTATGTTTTTTCTGCTTTGTCAAAGATCAGTTGATTATAGGTATATGGCTTTATTTCTTTTTTTTTCAGATGAGAAAACTGGGGCTCTGAGAGAATTGAGTGAGTCATCAAGGGTCACCTAATTCATAGCAAAACCTTGATTAGAACACAGATTTTCTAACTTCAGCTCAATTACTGGACTAAAATCTACTCTTTTTTGTTGTTGTTGTTCCAAATGTTACTAATGATACATTGTTCCCAACATATTATTTAGGTTTGTTATTTTGAAATGACAGCCAATGGGAAACTTTTTTCCCAAGGATTTTTTTTTTCAGGAAAAAACCCCAAAAGC
Organism: Daubentonia madagascariensis; assembly: GCA_023783475.1. Lineage (NCBI taxonomy): Eukaryota > Metazoa > Chordata > Mammalia > Primates > Daubentoniidae > Daubentonia > Daubentonia madagascariensis. The sequence goes on along the minus strand of JAKFHU010001815.1, from coordinate 17,102,759 downwards.
CTATAGAATATCACCACCATCAACCCAGTTGCTTAAGCCAAAAACTTTTGAGTTAGTCTTGATTCCTCCTCCACCCTCCCTCATGAACATCTAATCTGTTGGGAGGTCCTGTTTGTTCTATTTTAAAAATACATTTCAAATTCATCTCCCTCCGTAGAACCTCTGTTCCAACTGTTTCTTGCCTCCTGTGCTGCAAAAGCCTCCCATCCATCCTCCATACTGAGCCAGAATGATCTTATTTTAATTTTAAACTTTTTATCTTGAAATCATTATAGATGATAGATAGTTGCAAAAAAATCCCCAAAAAACACAATATACAGGAAGATCTCATGCACCCTTCACCCAGTTTTTCCCCAATAGCAACGTGGTAGCATCTTGCACGACTATAGAACACTATGGAAACCAGGACATTGACATGGTGCAATCCACAGGCTTCATCAGAGTTCACCTGTGTGTGCGTATGTGTGTCTATGCAATTATATCACATGTGTAGATTTGTGTAACCACCACGACAATCAAGAAAACTATCTTTTCAAATTGTAAACCAGTCATGTTACTTTCTTGCTTAAATCTTTCAGTGGCTTCTCATCCTTCTTAGAATGCACTCACTCTCCAGCCCAAGTACCTCCTCAGCTTCCTCCCAGACTCTCCCCTGTTCACTGACTGGGACCCCATAAGCCCTCCCAGCTTTAGACCCTGCTGTTTCTCTGTCTGGTTGGCTTCGTTCTTGGCTCTTCTCCTGGCTGACTCACCTTATCCTCAGGTCCCAGTTCTCAGGCCACCTTGGCTGACCACATGCAGCCTGGGAAGCAGCTCCCCAGCATGAAGTGGACACATTGAATGATGAAGGTCAGAGGCGAAGCTTCGTCCTGATGCTCTTGTCAGCAAGGGCAACTTTGGGGCTGAATTTATTTGATGGGAAAAGAACTGCATAGTTAGATATAAAGAGAAAACCTCATAGTTGAAAAAGAATATACTTGCTTTATATTTTAAAAAGAATATACTTTATATACTATACTGAATATGAATAATACTTCAAAAATGCTGCAAAGGCATAAACCTTTGTAATTTTTTTTAAAAGTCTGTATCTAATACTTTTTGAGGTGTGAAAGGAAAATTGTACTTGCTACTCTTCATGAAATTGCTTTTTTGGTAAATGTTGAAGATAGTTCTGTTTTTTTTCTGTGTTCTATTTTGTATCCTTGAGAAGGATTTCAAACCCATCTCACTATAAACACTAACAGTAAATGTTCCAAATAATGCACTGTTGCATTGATGACAAAAGTAGGTGCTTACACGACAGTTTGTGCTGCCTGTGAGTATTTGTTTCTGTTTTCTCAGCCACTTCCACGCAGGAGGACTTCATGACTGATGACAATATTTAGGTTTAGTCCTAAATGGATGGCTGCAGAGTGCCCCTTAGTTAAGCAGAGACACTGAAGATTTTGTGTCAGCTGGACATCAGTATTAGATACTCCGTATTTATCTAATCCTTTAAAATTTTTCCTCTTCATCACAAGCCCTTGGGATGCATTTATACCATTTTAAAACATGCAAGTTAATTTTTAAAATGTAGGTACCACAAAAACTCTCATTTTCCTTTGAAGCCTGACTAGGCCCCCGGAGTTAGTGCTGTACCCCAGATGGCAGGGCTGGGGGGGGCCTTGGTTGTCTGCATGGGGGGGGGAGACTTTCTTTTTACACTTTGAATTGAGGGTGTAGCTGAAGTGACATGGGCCATTGGAAACAGGCCATTCTGCATAGGGTCAGTGGCCATGTCCCCTGTGGATGGACACCTCCTGTGCAGGAACTGCCCTGGGCCAGACTGAGCATTGGAAGGCGTTTGCCTTTCTGCGTCCACAAGCGGTTCCCTCTTGAATGCACTCAGCTTTCTCCAGCCTAATCTCTCTGAGAAGCTGGCGGGCAGAGATGGGCTCTGTTAATTTGCTCCACATTTCCTTAGGCAAGCTAGACTTTAGTGCTAATCCCTTATTCCGTTAAACACCCATTAATTGCCACTACTGTGGGTCAGGCATAGTGTCAGAGACTGGAGACAGGAGGATAAAGGACTCGGCCCTTGAGAAATCACAGGCCCAGCAGGGAGTGCAGATAGATGGATGGGCCGTGGTGTTAGTTACGTGTGTTATGCAACCAAGGCTCAGAGGCTTTGGTCCCAGTAAGGCCAGCTGAGAAGGGAAGAGGAAAAGAGTCGTGAACCCTAAGGAGGCAGCTTCCTCGAGTTGTTCTCTGAGCAAAAATCAAAGCTGCTATGAAGAGTTCCTGCTGACAAGCTCTGGAGCAAACTGTCCCAGGAAGGCTGACATCCCCCTTCCCTCACCCTGCAGCAGCTGCAGGTGTGACCAGGAGGCAATGGGCGATTCCTTCCCCAAATCTCAGCCACCCTGCACTGGGTTCTTCTCTCGCACCTGCGGTCTCCTCGATTAAAACGCAGATGCGGACACAAGGGCTGGAAGCCCGGGCAGTCCCGCGTGTGGCCCTAGCACTGACCACAGTGGTCCGAAGAGACCCTAGCAGAGGCCCCAGCTGAGGTCTCAACGTTCACCTGCCCTCCACTTGACCTCGTTCTCCCTGGTGAGGGAGCTCCTCTTTCCAGTGTTAGGATCATCCTTAGGTTTATTGAGATATACTTCACACTTTGCCGATTTTTCTCTCTAGTTAAAAATGTTTTCTTAATTGGAACTTAAAAATTAGTAAAATAGAACCTATTTGTTCTCCCCTTTACCCTGAAAGAAAACTGTCAGTAAAGAGCTTACGTTCCTTCCAAACATTGCAATTGCTCCATCCTCACCTGCTCTGCGCTTCTCCTGAAGGTCAGAATCTCACTACTGGAAGCAAATCTGCGCAGGGGCTGGAGCTGCCTCTTTTTCTCTGTCTCAGGTCATTGCGTGTTGCAGACATAGCCAGGGGCCGCTCAGGACGCAGGTGTGTGTTTATCTTCCTTCAAGCATTTCAGGATTGGGAGACACCTAGTGCCAAGGAAGAAACGAAAATCTGCAGGGGACAAGCCGGGCCTTCAGGCGCTGTGTCTGCCCCACGTGACCCTGGCCCTGTTTCTTGCCGTCTCTAAGCATCGGTTTTCTCATCTGCCAAATAGGGGTGATCAGAGTGCCTTTCTCACGGGGTGATTTGGGCTACCCCTGCGTGGCACTTAGCCTGGATTCTGGCACAGGAAATCTCCTCAGAAATGTCAGCTACAATCGCTATTATTCAACGTATTGATCTCAAATGTGAACAAAGCATAAACTGGAGGTGAAGAAATACTGAGACCTTAGGTAATGCTTTCTATGACGACCTCTAAGTCTGAAAAAGCAACAAGCACAGACAGTGGAGCAGGCAGCCTCCCCAGCCTTCTGTTATCAAAGCCTCTCCACGCGGCTCGCACAGCTCGGGGTTCTGCTTATGCCTGGTCATTGGTGCCCCTCGGCCTTAGCTGTAATTGCGCAGTTGAATCATCTCCAAAGCCGGTCTGCAGGCTCCTGGCCAGGGGCAAACCCCGGGTGGCCCAGTTCCTGCAGATGTAGCACCAGGCCGCTGGCTTAAGGGGATGTGCACTCGCCTCCACGGTGAACCTTGGGCAAGAGCGGATGGATCCTCTCTGCATCTTCGGTTCCTTCCGGTGAGGCTCCTCTTTGTCTAGTGCTTGGGGACCCTCTGAAAGTAAATGCTGAACAAAGCTGCTCCTTGTGTTCGTAGCAGTATGTGAGTCATGCTCCTATTGTGAAGCAATCTGTACCATATAACCAAGAAAACTCAAAACGAAAGCGGCTTGAGGCAGACTGGAGATAGGCCTGGGGCTGGTGAGGGAAAGGGTAGGGCGGGAGGGGCTGGGGGAGGAGGGGGTGAAGCACACAGACCCCTAGCCCTGCTCCAGCTGCAGGTACAGCCTCTGCAGCCTCATGCCCCCCCCCCCCCCACCCAGGGCCTGTTTCCCGTGCTGGGAGGACTGCCCCTGGGATGGCTAACCTCAGGCATTCCCATGGGAGCTTGCCCTGTTTTATCCATCAGCTTTTCTCTGAGGTTGCAAACAGTGGAAACACCCTGCCATGTCCAGCCTCTGTTTCCCAGAGTCCTCATTGCTAAATTATTTGTTTGCACATTTGAAGCATCCAGAGGGGGCTGGGCACAGTGGCTCACGCCTGTAATCCTAGCACTTTGGGAGGCTGAAGGGGGAGGATCACTTGAGGCCAAGAATTCAAGACAAAAAATAGAAAAATTAGCCAGGCGTGGTGGCCCATGCCTGTAGTCCCAGCTACTCGGGAGGCTAAGGCAGGAGGATCGCTTGAGCCTAGGAGTTTGAGGTTGCAGCAAACTATGATGATGCCACTGCACTCCAGCCTGGGCAACAGAGCAAGACTCTGTCTCAAAAAAAAAAAAAAAAAAATATATATATATATATATACACACACACAATAATAAATGAAATGTCCAGAGGAACAAAGCTACAGCCCCTATTTATCTTCCCCCCTGCCGCCACTTCCTGCAGGCTGGGGGGATAGGGGTGGGAGGGTGCACCCTGTCCGCTCAGTGGGAAAGCAGGGCAGGGAGCAATATGGGTGTTGTCATTCTGTAATTCCTTCCAATCTTGAAAATGTAGTCACCTTGCCGCGTCTGCACCTTCAGATTCCAAGGAACCAAGAACTCTTCCAGGTGCCACGAATAAAAAAAAGCCAACAGAGTGGAAAAACCTTCCCTGCTCTCATGCAGCTTACATCCTGGCAGAAGAGACCAACAGAAGAGACCAACAATAAATATACGCTGTCAAATGGCGATGAGAGCTCGGAACAAAAGGAAAGCAGGGGAAGAGGTGAAAATGTGGAAGGGTTTCGGGTTGCAGCTTCAAATAGGGTAGCCAGGCAAGGCATCAGCAAGCAGGTGCACTCATGCAAGGACTGAAGGCGGTGGGGAAGTGAGGCTGCAGACATCTGTGGCAGGGGGGCATCGGCTCGCAGTGAGAGGGGACAGCTGGTGCAGAGGGGGCCTAGCATTTTCAGGAAAAAGCCAAGAAGGCCCCAGTGGCTGGAGCAGAGTGCATGAGGACAGAGGAGGAGAGGATGAGGTTCCAGAGGTAAATTGGAGATGAATAATGCAGGGACCTGAAGGATTTTGGCTTTTACTCTGGGTAAGATGGAAAGCCATCCAAGAGTTTTGACAGTGTTGTGATCTAAATTATGTGTAAAAGAATCACACTAGCTGGTGTACTGAGAATACATCAGAGGGGTAAGAACAGAGAAAGGAAGACTAGTTAGGAGGCTATTGCCTGGGGATGATGGCTTGGACCAAGGATGGGGCAGGGGAGGGGGTGAAAACAGGATATAAGGTATGAGAGAGGGGGGAAGGCGCTATACTTCTGGGATGGTGAAAACTACAGGAAAAGCAGATTTGGGGAAAAAGCCAGGAGTTCAGTGTGGTCGTGTCTGAGTAGACCGTTAGACCCTCATAGGGCGAGGTTGAGCAGACCGTGCCTAGGCAAGTCTGAAAGATGCTGAGAGTGGCCAGCATGTGATACAGTTAAAGCCATTGACTATATAATCGTCTCCTCCCAATTTGAAATGTGACTGGGGGATCATGCTTTTAAATGACAGAAAGAAAATACCAGAGTAAACATTTACAGAACCTGACGTCTAGGGGAGACCCCTTTATTAAGGCTGTTTGTTTATTTATTCATTTTTCCTTTCTGTTTTTAAACTCTTACCCATTTTTCTATGCCTGTTGTGCCTTGCTGCAGTGTTTAGAACTTTCTTCCTCTTGTTCCATTTGGAACTGTAGGGAAGAGGATGCAAAGACAATCAGGATGAGCGCAAAATTTTCACGGGCAGAAAACTACTTTTCTTTGCATGGATTGTGTAATGCACACCTTCAGCCTGTATTTTGCTGGGGAAGTCCAACAGGAAACAGAAAAACGGTCTCTGAGGCTTCCTCTGATATATCTTGACCTACTACATACTGAATCGAGATGACTCAGAAGTTCCTTTCCTGGAAGCTTGGATCAGGCCTTTGGGAGATTCTCGAATTCCACAGCTGGCCTGTGGGCACTCCCTGGTGGCTGGAGGACAAGGAGGAACGTGTTGCTGGAGAAACCTCAGCTGGACCAAAAGGCTTGGCTCAAGCCCTGGTCTTGCCACTCACTTGTGACATGACCTGGGACAACTCACTTAACATTTAAATTTTTATTACTGTGAAATGAGGACAACCAGTCTGCGTTATTCATGGATTCCATGTTTATGAACTCATTTGCTTGCTAATATTTATTTGTAACCCCCAGATCAATACTGGAGGTGCTTTCATGTTCACTCACTAGCAAGGGCAGAGCAGTGCAACTCTGGAGTTGCCTGTGCGTGTTCCCAGCTGTGGCCAAGCACTCTGAGAGTGGCACTCTGCCTCCTGGTTCCTACTCTTATAGTGTAGACAAGAGAGTTTTTTCACAGTGTTTATTTAGTGCCACAAAGTTTGATTTATTTTTCTTTTTTGGTGATTTTGCTGCTTAAAACTAACCCCAAGCATAGTGCTGAGGTGCTGTCTGTGTCCCCAACCATGAGAAGGCTGGGATGTGCCTTATGGAGAAAACACAAGTCTTAGGTAAGCTTTGTCCAGGCGTGAGTTATAGTGCTGTTGGCTATGAGTTCAATGTTAATGAATCAAAACTATGTATTAAATAAAGTATGTTTGAACAGAAACACACACAAAACAAGGTTATGTATTGATCAGTTGATGAAAATATTGTGACCAGAGGCTTCCAGGAACCTAACCCTGAAGCAAGGGTTCAGTATGTGCTAATTCAGTGTTTGCAGCGACTTTATAGAACATAACTACCATGAATAATGAGAATCAGCTGTACTTGTTCTACCCAACTCAAAAGATTGTTGTAAAGGTCAAGTGAGACAGTAAATGCAAAATTGCTTTCTAACTAGAAGCACTAGGTTGTGAAAGGAGCCACACTTGCTCAGCAGTCTGCAGCACACAGAGTACTTTGTCATTATGTCTATCACACCCCTGTGATACAGGGTTTGTTGTTGTTATTGCTGTTAAATATTTCAAATATAAGAAAATCAGAACCAAGAGAAGCAAAGGGCTTGTTCAGCAGTGGGTAGTGAGTGTCTACTCTGTGTGAGGCTCTTCATTCTAGACGCAATGAAATGATGAACGTGCTGGGCTCTCATGCTCCCTGAACACCTGAGCTCGACCCCACCCTCCCGAGGCGTCCACCTGCCGGGGTGGGGGGTGGCAGGATTTGAAACGGGCAAGAGGAAAGCAAAGAGGAAGCTTTCTGTTGATTGGCGCCTGACTCCTCTCCAGGCTTTGGCTGTGGGGAAGATATTTTAGATAAGCGAAGGCCATATGGAGGTCAGTTGATCCTGCCCTCGGACCAGTCCGGGGACCCAGGAGAGGCTGGCTTATCATCTGCCCCCACACTAGGCTGGGGAAGGCCAAAGTTGAGTCAGGCAGAGCCCCCAGTAGTCAGGTGGATGAAGGTTCTCAGAAACAGTTTTACCAAGCTGCCTGAGGACCTGAAGTGGCCTGGGCAGGGCCTGAAAGTAGCCGGGAGTCAGGCTTAGGAGGGCTCTATTTCTGGGTGCCACAAGGCCTGTGTTAGGGCTGCCGAGTGACCACGACTAAGCCAAGCCGGAGCCTTGCCAGGCCTCTGAGCTGTCTACCACAGGGCTGTGGGCTGAGGCTGAGTAGGCCAGAGACACTCCAGTAACCGTCTTCAGCCCTGAAGGCCCCTTGGCCAGAGTGCCCCAGGACAAAAGAGAGAGGCAGGGAAGGAGAAGGCTGCCTGAGAGTCGGAGCATTTTTATGAGAGATACTGAACACCACCCCAAAGGGCCTGTCTCAGTGCCTCTCAAAATTTCATTTTCATGAAGGTCATCTGGGGATCTTACAAAACGCAGATTCTGCTCCAGTAGGTCCGGAGGAGAGCCCAAGAGTCTCACCAGCTCCCAGCTGGGGCCAGCGCCACTGGGCTCAGGCCACACTTTGAGTAGCAAGTATCAACTGAAGAATGGCAAGGTTCATCCATTTGAAAAGAATGTTATTTCTCATAAAGGGTTGCAGCCTGCAAGCTGGCCATATTGCAGGCTGGGAAGCATAGCCTCTGGCCAGGAGCCAAGAGCAAGCACTTCAAGGGAGGGGCAAAGGGAACAGGAATTTATGCTGAGCAGGGTGGCTGAATATACATATTTAATAAGCTATAGGAAGAGTCATGAATATTTATGAAAAGAGAAACATGCGCGTGCGCAAGTGAGCTTCGTGCCCTTCGTAGGTCACAAGTACAAAAAATGGCGGCATTAGTGTGACCTGAGGGTGGTGTTTTTGGCCCTCTGACCTCAAAAGGTGAAGCAGAGGACACAAAAACCCTCACTGCACATCCTCCACAGACTGGCCAGAGCCAGTCTCTTATCAGGAAGGAATGCTGGTCAGTTGTATTGAAACCGCAAAAAGGAGGAACAGCATTAGGTGGTTGGTTGAAATCAGGTGTAGAGCAAGTATTTCCAGAGGGCTGGTTCTGTTTAACCCTTAGGGAAGGGGAGTTAGTGAGGGAGGGGGTGTAATAAGGCGTGTGCTTCCTCCCATCCATCATGGCCGGGATTTCAGTTTTCAAGGTTTCTCTGGGGTCTCTTTGGCCAAGAGGGAGTCCATTGAGTTGGTTGGGGGGCTTAGGATTTTATTTTTATTTCTCACAGGTTCTTTGTTATTGTATCAGATCACAATTGAACTGGACTGGAATATTAGTTGTTTCTTCTTTCTACTGAGTGATGGAGACTCAGGAAGAGACCAAGAGAGTCATAGACTGAAAACAGAAAAACATATATTTGTCAGGGTTCTCCAGAGAAACAAAAACAATAGAACATATAGATATTGATATAGATATACAGAAATATAAGGTAAGATTTATTATGAGAATTGGCTCATGCAAACATGGAGGCTAAGAAGTCCCCTGATATGCAGTCTGCAAATTGGAGAGCAGGGAAAGCCAATGGTGTAACTCAGACAGTAGAATCAGGGTGAAGGCGGTAGAAAATGGAGGTTCTAGCTCAAGGAGAGAGAGAAAATTTGCCCTTCTTCGGCCTTTTTGTTCTATTCAGGGCCTCCATGGACTGGACATTGGTGAGGGTGGATCTTCTTTACTCAGTCTACTGATTCAAATGCTAATCTCTTCCAGAAACACCCTCATGGACACCCCCAGAAGTAATGCTTTACCAGTTTTCTGGACATCCCTTAGTCCAATCAAGTTGACACATAAAGTAATTACAAGTCCACATCTTACCAGCTTGGAACCCACATGCATCTCCTTAAAACATGCTTAATCTCCAAGTAGAGACAATAACACGGCCGTAATTCCTCCTACCATGATACAACTATCCTGCCTACAACTGAAACTCACTAATCCCTTCCTTAGAAGAGAAGGTAAAGTCCTTAAGTGAAGTTTACTCTTCTGATATCCCATAACTCAAATACTATGATGTAAAATTAACACAACTTAAAAACTGATATAAAGTCAATACATCTTATGTTACAGGATAAGGAAATAAGAAAGGAAAGAAAACAAAGATATTTGCTTAACGTAGGCATACACACACAAACATATTCGTAACAGATAAGGAGGAAATACTCATGACTGTTACAGTCCTCCTTTCTGTAACTGGTCACGTGGTCATAGCTGGTGTTTATGATGACTTTCTTTTACTGACCCTTCTGTATGCCCTTTTACCTTCAGCAAACACCTCAGCTGGTCATGGATCTTTACCTGGTGGGGTGACCCAAACATTCAGTCTCAGAGGATCTGGGCCATCCGTAGTCCTGCCTGGGTTGAACTGCAATAGTTTCCATTGGCCTTAATCACAGGCCACGGTAATACTAAGAGATGCCCTAAGGGACCACCTACATGCCAGGCATATACTCTTCCTTACTCCATTGTAGAGGAGCAGTCCAATTTCTCTGTGGTAGTCCAGATCAATCACCCGGCCGACATCGTTGCACCCCTTTTAGCCTGCTGACTCAGAGGCGTGAGGGGCCCAAAGTGCCAGGGTGGCAGTCTTACCTTCCAGTTCAATGGAATCATTGTTGTGTCTCCTGGTGGAAGCATTCCCTCCTCTGGAACTAAGACTTCCAGGCCAGCAAAGCATAAAGCCTTGGGAATGTGAAGCAAAACACTTTGGATTTGGGTCACTATGGGTAATGGTGGGGGCTGCCACTCCCATCTGCACCCCTGCATTCCTGGACCCGCGAATCCTGGCTGTGGGAGAAACAGCACCATATATTAGATGATGAATCAGAGCATATACAGCCTTCTAGAGAACCTTGCCTCAGCCCTGCAAGGTATTAACACCTACCTGGTGCTATAACTGAGTTTTTAAGAGGCCATTCCACCATTCTGTCAAGCCAGCTGCTTCTGGGTAATGGGGAACATGGTAAGCTAAGCAAATTCCTTGAGCCTGGGCCCTGTGCCACACCTCTCTTCACGTGTATGAGTTCCTTGGCCAGAAGCAACACTGTGTGGACATGATGGTGGATAAGGCCACTGTAAGTCCACTGATGGTAGTTTTGATGGAAGCACTGCATGCAGGGAAGGCAAATCTGTATCAAGAGAAACTGTCTATTCCAGTGAGAACAAAATGTTGCCTCTTCCATGGTGGAAGCAGATCAGTGTAACCAACCTGCCACCAGGTAGCTGGCTGATCACCCTGTGGAATGATGCCATAATGGGTCCTCAGTGTTGGTCTTTCTGCTGGCAGATTGGGCACCCAGCAGTGGCCATAGCTGGGTTAGCCTCAGTGAGTGGAAGTCCATGTTGCTGAACCCATACATAACCTCCATCCTTGGCACCATGGTCACTTTGTTCATGAGCCCCTTGGGTGATGACAGGGGTGGCTGGGGAAAGAGGCTGACTGGTATCCACAGAGTGGGTCATTCTATCTGTCTGATTACTAACGTCCTCTTCTGCTGAGGTCACCCTTTGGTGAACATCTGCATGAGACACAAATATCATCATTTTCTTTCCCATTCGGAGAGGTCTATCCATATATCTCTTTCCCAAATTTCTTGGTCACCAATTTTCCTTTCACGTACCTTCCAAATCCCTGATTATCCAGCCAAACCATTGGCTACAGACCATGATTTGGTATATAATCACACTTCTGGCCATTTCTCCTTCCCAACAAAGTGTGTAAGAATGTGCACTGCACAAAGTTCTGCCCACAGGGAGGACTTCCTTCACCACTGTCCTTCAGGGATGTCCCAGAAAGGGGCTGTCATGCTGCAGTTGCATATCGCACAGAGCCATCTGTAAACCAGGCCCAAGTCCTCTTTCTCTGTGCCTGATCTTCTGCCACTTCCATTTGATGCTGGAGTGCTGCTGTGCACTCCCAACCTTATGTTTTGCTGGGTCTGATAACACCCAGTTTTTGATGGGCAGCTCAGGTCACATGGTACCTTGGTGGCCCATGGTCAAGTGTTCAGTTTTTACTAAGGCCGCGTGGCAGGCCAAGAGCTGTCTTTCAAAAGGAAAGTAGTTATCAGTGGATGATGGCAGGGCCTTGCTCCAAAATCCTAAAGGTCTCTGCTGCAATTCACCTATAGGGGCCTGTCAGAGGCTCCAAACAGCATCCTGTCTGCCACTGGCACCTCCAGCACCAATGAATCTGCTGGATCTCTTGGCCCAAGTGGCAGAGCAGCTTGCACAGCAGCCTGGACCTGTTGTAAAGCCTTCTGTTACTCTGGGCCTCACTCAAAACTATCAGTTTTTTTCGTTCACTTGGTAAATGGGCTGGAGTAACACACCCAAATGTGGAATATGCCATCTCCAAAATCCAAATATGCCAACTAGGGATTGTGCCTCTTTCTTGGTTGTAGGAGTGGCTGGATACAAAAGGTTATACTTCACCTTAGAAGGGGTATCTCCATATGCCCATACCACTGGACCCCTAGAAATTTCACTGAGGTAGAAAGCCCCTGTATTTTAGTTGGATTTATTCCCCACCCTCTGACACATGAACGTGCTGCCAATAAGTCCAGTATAGTTGCTACTTCTCACTCACTAGGTCCAATCAGCATAACGTCATCAATGTAATGGACCAACATGATATCTTGTTGAACAGAAATGCAATCAAGATCCCTGCTCACTATATTATGATACAGGGCTGGAGAGTTGATACAGCCCTAAAGTAATACAGTGAAGGTGCATTGCTGGCTTTGCCAGCTGAAAGCAAACTGCTTCTGGTGGGCCTTATGGACAGGGATGGAGAAAAGGGCATTTTCTAAATCAATGGCTGCACACCAGGTACCAAGGGATGTGTTAATTTGCTCTAGCAATGAAACCACATCTGCTACAGCAGCTGCAATTGGAGTCATTAGTTGGTTAAGCTTATGGTAATCAACTGTCATTCTAGAAGATCCATCAGTCTTCTACACAGACCAATTAGGAGAGTTGCACGGGGATATGGTGGGAATCACCTCCTCTGCGTCTGCCAAGTCCTCGATGGTGGCGCTAATCTCTGCAATTCCTCCAGGATTGCAGTATTGCTTTTTGTTTACTATTTTCCTAGGTACAGACAGTTCTAATGGCTTCCATTTGGCCTTTCACCACAACAGCCCTCACTCCACAGGTCAGGGAACCACTGGGGGGATTCTGCCAGCTTCTATTCCTATTCTGCATTCAGGAGCTGGGGGAATAGACACGGGATAGGTTCAGGGACCCACTGAGCCCACGTGAGGTGGACCTGAGATAAAACTCCACTAACCTACATAAGGAGGAAATGCCTCTGTAAACAAAACAAAATAGCAAAACACAATCCCCACTATCACCTGACTTCCATAAGCCCCTACTCTGATTCGGGGGCCACAGTGACATTCTGGGTCTCCTGGAACCAATGTCAGTTCAGAGCCAGTGTCCAGTAGACCCTAAAAGGTCTAATTATTTCCTTTTCCCCAATGCACAGTTACCCTGGTAAAAGGCCACAGGTTTCTTTGGGGAAGGCTGGGAGAAAGATTAACAGTATAAATTTTCAGTCGTAGACCAGGGTCCTTCCTCGAGGGGCCCCGTCCTCCCTTCCTCCAAAGGGTTCTGGGTCTGTAAACTGGCTCAAGTCTGGGAATCAATTAAGGGGCTCTGACTCTGTTTTTATAATTCAAGTTAGGCTTTTGTTCACTTGGCCTGGAACTTTTCTGCTTATGCAGATCACGTAAGAATTTGGTAGGCTTCCTACCTTTTCTCTTCTAGGAACACCATGATTAACCAGCTAATGCCAGGTGAGTCAGACTGTTCTGATTGCTGCCTTGGCCCTGCTGTCCATTGCGGCAACCACACCTGCCCTGCCTTTGGTGGTTGAGTGCCACCATTTGCCCTGACACCCCAAGATCCAATTACTCCCATTGCATTTAGGTTTTCCAATTGCATGGCTGCGGTCCCACTGTAAGGTCTGCTCTACAGAGAACAGCAACCACAGAGTTCTTCAAGGATGCTGGGCTTCCCTTGCAAATCTGTTTCTCTATTGGTGAAAGGTGTGTCTTCTGGACCCTCCCAGTGTAGGTGAGTAGGTCTTTAATGACAAATCCATGCTAACATTCTAGTCTCCCTAGCCTTTGAACCCCTTCCCCCACATTAAACAGAGAGCAATCGGGCATTTTCACTCGCTCAGGGTGGGCCATTTTTTGACCCACGGTTCTGTCCACCAACCCAGCAAACTGTGAGAGCCTTTCTCACTCCCTGAGCTGCAACATTAAATGCAGAATCTCCACACAGTGGGCCCACACCAATAAACTCAGCCTTATCCAACTTTATGTTCCCTCCACCATTATCCCACCCCCTTAGTATTTCCATCCCCACACATTCCCTGGATTTCTGTCTATATAAATTGGAAAAATAAAGTAGTTCTTTTGGAGGGTCATGCACCTCCTCACAGAGGGTCACACTTTGCCCATCACCTGTGGGGGCCTGCTGGACCCTGAGTCTAGTTATAGGTCCAGAAGCAAAGAGGGGTGGTGCGGGAGGGTCCTGGGCAGGATCAGCAGTGTCTTGCTTGGCAACAGCCTCGGGAGAGGTCATTACCATTGTGACACAGGATTAATCCCATCAGAAGGATGTGGGAAGGCCCCTACCAGTGGGGGCGGGGAGGCCACATTCTCTGAGGTTGGGGGCAGCACTTCTGCGGGGGGCTGGAGAAGCCTTTTTTGATGGTGGTGGGGAGACTTCCACTGGCAAAGAAAACTCATCAGCATTTAGGAGGGCAACGTTCCCGGCTTCATCAGGGTCTCCCCACACATCCCCGTCTCAGTGTCATCCCATGGGACCCTATTCTTTCTTAATCAATGCCCTCTACTCACCGCTGGATGCCCTGGGAGGCTGGGTGTTCAACGTGCACTGTAATTCAGCCCATCGCAGTGGATGATCTTATATTTATTTATTTGTTGTTCTGTGTGTCTGATGGCAGGTGGGTTTTTACACTGAAAGTCAAGGGGGCACAGGCACAGCCTCTGTCCTCGAGCTGCACCCGTGCCACTCTGCCAAAGGCCCACAGCACAGGACTCTACTCCAAGTCTTCTGACGGCCAAGTTCATATCCTTTTCATTCTTCTAGGCTACCAAGGATCCCAGAGCCCAAGGCCTAGAGGAGTGCCTGACTCTAGTCAGTCCCGAAGGACACGGCCCCAAAGGGAAGGATCCAGGACAGAAGTTAGCCAGGGAAGGTGTGATCACGTCAGGATTTGATGGCTACAACGTGGTTCCTCTTGGTGACCAAGATCTCAATTACACAAGCATTTGCCAAGCACCTTTCAGGGCAGACGGATTCCTACAGTGCTTTCAATCCACTGGGAATACAATGATGAGAAGAGGCATTCCTGCCCAACGATTTCCTCTCTGGCAGGGAAGAGAGGTGCACAAATAATCACACTTCTAAGGCTCATATTTATTTTATCCTATGTTGTAAACCTTTGATATATAAAGTGTTGTTGTTTAGATAGCATCTAATAAGACCATGTAGGGTCAATTGTCTAACAGGGAATTGTATTGTGGAAAAATAAAATGTATATTTCAACACATCAAGGAAAGGCAGCCTCGAGTTCGTCCTGATTGTCCCACTTGCTCCACCTTGTGGCCATTTATCTGAATTGCGGGGTCAGTTCTTTGCTGGAGCCTCTTGGAAAAGGAACCTGCAAATCTAAGCGTATCTTGAAATGTTGGTAAATGCCTCAGAGGATTGTCTCCGCACTGTTGAATGGGACACCTCTCTCACTTTGGAGCCCTGGTAACTCATCACTGCATTTTGTCCTGCTGTTTTTGAAATTGTGAAAAATACTACCTTTTGGCTTAGGGGGTTTTAGTGAGTTGATTTCTAAAGAGGAGAGGAGAATTTTTTGAATTTTTTTGCAACCATGCTTTGTTGGACCAAAACAACTAAAGAGAGAGAGACAGAGAGAGACAGAGAGAGGGGGTGAGAGAGGAGTAGAAGAGAGGAGAGGAGGGGAGGGGAGGGGAAAGAGAAATTAAACCTAATAAAATACAAACAGTAAAAAACCAAAAAAACCCAACTGTTTCTGAAAAAGCTAAATCCCAAATTGCACAAAAAGTAAAACATATTGTTCCAATATTTATGAAAGGGATATATATGGATAACCCATTTATTAACCACCATATATTACTATATAGTCTCAGGATCAAGATGTATTTATTAAGCACTTTTTCCACCCCTGGTGCTAGGCAGAGTACAAAGTGAGTTAAACAGATTCTTAATTCTGAAGGCTTAAAGTAGCAGTGCCATTATTTAAAATTACCATTATTCCAGGAGGGGGGAAAAAAGCCAGTAAAAATGAGCAGTTTGTTTTCAAGAATAAGTAGGGACAACAAGAACTCAAACGCCGGTTGGTGCCAAGAGGTGGCGACTGGGGGAACCCTCCCTCTCACAGTCTTCAGCAACAGGCTTCCGCATTACATGACGTTAGCATTTGATACTTTCTACCCAAAAGCAGCTTCAAGCCCTGCCTTCCAACCAAATTGCTGCTCCTAATTTTCTCCTATAGAAATTTTGGAGCCATCACCTATAAATATCCAGCCTAGCACCACTTCTAGAAGTTAGCCAAAGGCCTCTTAAATAGTTTAGTGATGTAATTTTGGCCTCTGAAAAGTGTTGACGTTTATGGATCAGTCATCTGGTTGGAGGACAGAAGAAATTTCTGGCAGGTGGCTACCATTCTGACGAGGTGCTCATCAACTGGGTGAGTGAACTAGTTAATTACACTAGTGTGACTCACAGGCCTGCCAGTCATTAAACAAAGCAGTTCATTCATTATGTTTAACTGTGTGATCTGCCAGACTCAGCTCAAAAGTTGGTTTCCTTTAGCTGAAAACTGCATGCAGTGCAGATTCCTCATTCCCGTGACCCTAAGACTGCAGGCTAAAGCTGCGTCAAAAAGTATTCAAGATTTCAGGTGGGAGTGCATAATTCACATCTAAAACAAACACCTAGTTAAAGGAAAAGAAGGAAATGATTTGAAAGGGGTTGTTGGCTAACTGTAGCACCACAAATGAATTAAATTTTAAATCAAAAATTTAGCAATAAGCCCCCGAGGGCAGCCACCTATAAGTAGCTAAGATGGGAGGTTTAAAGAGATGTAACATAGAATGTTATTTTAATACCTGGTAGAGATCATCTCATTGATAGCAGCTATAAAAACTAAATCAGAAGGGCTCACAGAGAGAGAAGAGCAGGGAGCTGAGGAGAAAGGAGTAGTATAGCATATTCGTTCATCCAACATTTATTTATTGAGTGCTTAAATCTGTTCATTCGTTTGTTCATTCAGTTCATTGTTTATTTGAGTGCCAGGTACTCCAGTAGGCAAGAGTGATATCAAAGCCAAATAGTCTGTGTTCATGGAGCTTCAGCCTAGATGGGGAAGCAGGCACATGAATATAAGCGTCAACTGAGACAATGGCTATCAGGAGGGGTACACTGTGCCATAGAATATTTTTAAAAGGGAAAAATAGGCCCAGAAAGGCTCCTGTGGAAGTGACACTTGAGCTGAAAAGGGTTACTTACTAGAGAAGATGGTAAGAGTCTTGCAGATAGAGGAAACGGCATGTCATGTGCAAAGGCCCTGTAGCATGAGAAGCCCAGTGAGTACCAAGGACTGTGGGAAGAGCAGTATGGCTGCAGTGCAGGCTGTGGAGCTGGGCAGGGGCTACGGGATGCAGGGCTCTGAGGGCTGTGTTGGGGATGAGAGGGGATAGGTAATATGCTCTGTTCCCCTGCCCCCTTTCAAATGGCAAGTAGATCTCCTGCGTATCCCTCAGAAGAAGGATGTGACAAGGCAAAAAATAACTGGCAAGACTCTTTCTGGCTTTGGTTTTCATAAAAAAATGTTAGGGGAATGCAAGGGACTCTGAGCTCAGGAAAAATGTTTAGAGAATATCATGAGATGAGGAAGGTCTCCCCTCAAACTAGGAAAGATTTCCTTGGGGCTGAGAAAGGAAGTGAAAGATGAGGAAAAGGGACAGGATCGTGGGTGGTGAGGATTCTGCCAAGAGGGATCCTACTCTCCACTTTCCCTACAGAGCCCAGATGGGAGGGGGCCCAGGGGCAGTGAGGGAATGGCCCCAGGAAGACCAGGCGGATGGGGCCCTGACCCACCTCACAGCAAGACCCGAGAGCAGCAGGAAGAGCCACTGGGCCTGGCAGACCATGTGGCCCCATTTGGGCAAGACAAGGGCTATTTCAGCAGTGACCTGGAAGGAACAATAGCAGTCTCGGCATCTGTCTGCACCCCTCCCCACATGCACTGGGGAGACCCCAGGACTCTAGACCCAGTCCCCGGGAAGGCAGAGTGGGGTGTGTGAAATTTCCATATTAACTGGGATTTGTTTCCTGCAAATGCTACCAAAATAATAGAGAGGAGAGAAGGTGGGGGCAGGGGGACCTTCGTATACTTATGTGCTTATATAAGCACAGAATACCTCTGGAAGGACAGGGAAAAACCACTGGCTGTGGTTGTCTTGGGGGAGGGGACATGTGACAAGGGAGATAAAGTTATTCTTCACTTGGCTGTCTGTCCTTTTAAATTTTGTGTCACATGCATCACTTACCTATTTTCAAAAATGTGAAAAACCCTAACACTAGACAGAGATGAATTTGTATGTTTTTGGTGGGTTTTTCTATTTGCTTTAGCAGATAAGAAATCTTAGAATCCAATGCTTTTACCAAGGGGCACCAAGTTACCTTATTCTGGGGACTGCAAGTACATATGATTTTAGGCAAAATCTGTCTTCCCCTCATGTTTAATATCTTGTTGTATTTTTGTACTTATGTGGATCAGT
This sequence comes from Daubentonia madagascariensis, assembly GCA_023783475.1. Taxonomy (NCBI): domain Eukaryota; kingdom Metazoa; phylum Chordata; class Mammalia; order Primates; family Daubentoniidae; genus Daubentonia; species Daubentonia madagascariensis. The sequence goes on along the minus strand of JAKFHU010001815.1, from coordinate 17,084,435 downwards.
GAGCTGTTTCAAATTCTTTTGGTAGAGTATGTGGTATGAAACTTAAATAAGAATAGTACTTAAACTTTTTTTAAAAAAGTTCAATAAGAGAGAGAGTTCCTGAATCATTCCAGATAAGCGGACGCATTTATATTCCTGGTGCTGAGGGATGTTGGAGGATTTTATTGGCTTGCATATAATTCCTACTCCAATTAAGATGGTATTTCCTCCTACATCCAGAGTCTGCTTCAAATCCTTAGAAAGAGGTAGGGATTCTCATTTATATTTATTCTTTCTCATTTCTAAATTGACACCTCTGCTTCTATGATATGTGTTGTGTGTTTTATTTGTGACAATTATTTACTCATAAAGTTTTCAAATTTTCCGATTACAATAGAGTACAAGAAAACAAACATCAATGGAAAATACTGACAAACATCTGTGGCATCAGGAGCTGCAGAATTTTGTAATACTGAGCTTTAAAGAAAGTGCTAGAACTTTGGAACCACATTCTGGGAGGGACACATTACTTGCTCTGGAGTTAGCAACAGTGATGTCACAGTGGCTCAACAGACGGTGATCGATTGATTGATGCATCTTATGATGAGATTAGTCAAATTGACTCCATTGAATGGGGTCCTAGATGATTTTTCTTTTTAAAATACAACGGACCTTTATCTTAGATGTAACCTCCAAAGTTTAAATTATTTGCAAGTGATCTGAAAAGTCTGATATGTAGCAACTTATAGACGAGGCTGCGGCTGGGAATCGGATGTGCTTTAACGCTGACGTGCAGGAACAATCTCTTGGCTGGTGAATGAGCCTAGCCAGCTGCCAACACCTCCGCTGCTACCAGACTTAGCTGTTCTCGATTTATTGCCTCTTTTACAATAACCATCTGTAAGGGTCCAAAGAGATACTTTGCTTTTTTCCATTAGACTTATCATATTTTATGAAGGAAATCATAGTCTGTAGTAGAATTTGTTATTTGAAATTCCCCAGATGTCAAAGATCTACTAGTATGCCTTTGAAAGAGAAACCGAAGAGTGGACTTTGTTCCCTTCTGTTATGTATTAAGCATGTATTTACTCTCTGAATCATGCCTCCTTCCCAATTCATATGTTGAAGCCCTAACCCCCAGTGCCTCAGAATGTGGCTGTATTTGGAGGTTGGGCCTGTGAAGAGGCAACTAAGTTTAAATGAGGTCATTTGGGTGGGTCCTAGTTGAATATGACTGGTGTCCTTACAGAGGAAATTTGGACACAGATGTGCACACACAGAAGGACCACCATGTGAGGACATGGTGAGAAGACGACCATCTGAAAGCCAAGGAGAGAGACCCCCAAATGAAACCAACCTTATTGACACCTTGATCTTGGGTTTCTAGCCTCCAGAACTGTGAAGAAATAAATTACTGTTTTTAAAACCATCTGAACATCCAGTCTGTGGTATTTTGTTATAGTAGCCCAAGCAAACTAATATACCTTTCAACACCAAGATTCTTTTATTGTATAAATCTCCCTGCAGTAAATAGCATGACAGTACATTTTTAGCTTCCTATCCAGACACACAAAAAATACAAATATTTTCATCCAACTTAAGAAACTGTACTTGAGAGTCCTGGCTGCATCTGGAATTTATGGGAAAAGTAAGGATGTTTCCTGTTTAGATCAATAATATAGTATTGTGCAATCTTGGTAAAACCAGGCAAGTTATGGGATCCTTTTGCTTTTTGGTTTTTCTCATACTTACTTCCGCTAAAAAGCTCAACTAGATGGAATAGCTTCAAGGAATGCTAAATAGAACATACAATTCGTGTGTAATTACATGGTAATTATTATTGGGGAATTTAGATTCTAATTTGATGCAAATGTGTGAGGTATAAACAAAATAGTATTCTTTAAACAAACCCAATTGACAATTTTTTCTAAACATAGATGTCTCAGTATAAAGTAAAGGCAAAAATATAAGAATAAAAATATTAATGCTTCCATAAGGTTCTATAGCTGTGGTTTTCTATCTGTTCTTGGGACCCAAGGAGCTGCCTCAGGAGTCTCTGTAGGGAAATGAGAGAGGCTGTGTGGCAATGCAAGATATTGGGTTTTCAAGCAAAATTTTTAAAAAATGCATAGTTTCACTGCCAAATATTTTCATCATGAATATTCTCCATTTATGCATTTATTCCTTCAATAAATATTTACTGAGTGCTTATTATGGCAGGCACTGTGGCACCATGCTGGACGACTACCCACCGCCCCTTTCTAAGTATATTTAATCCCAGACTTGGCATTGTAATAAAAGATGACACAAATAATAATGCTTCTTTGTTATTTTACATGTTTTGAAAATGGAAACTACTACTGAAACTATTTCACAGAATGGAAACTGAAGTCGAAGATAATTGATATCTTAGAGTAACTGTCCTTTCTCTTACATTTTAGGTTAAAATGTAAGTCTGACTAGAAGGATAAGCAACGGGAACAACGGCAGAGGAGATGCCCTTAAGTGTCCCCCACGCCTTCTCTTTTGCCCTTTGGCAGGTGCCAGTGAGGGATAAGGGCTGACCGGAAGTGGGAAAAGGGAGGTGGCACCTTCTTTTCAGGTTTGATAGCAAATCTGATGGAACCAATTCTGATGTATGTACCGTGCCAGCCTGACATTCCTAACCATGTCAAACTCTGCACACTAAGGTATTAAAAAAAGAAAAAAAGACACAAAGTTTGTGTATTTTTTTCACTATCTTCCGGACTGGAACTCTGGAGCCTTGGGGCCTGCTATCTTGTCACTCGTCATCAGTGGCAGGAAGTCCCGCCCACAGAGGGGAAGTCCCGCCCACAGAGCGGAAGTCCGACTAATATCTCCTCTGTAAACACGTCTGCCAATTTCCAAGGAGTGACTTTACTCTTCTCTCTCGAGGTTCACAACCCCTCTGTGAGGCAGAAAGAAAGAAAAGGTGTTGTCGGCTTCATTTTATGGATAAAAAAGAGAAGACTGGGGAGGTTAAGTGACTTGCCCGAGGTCAAACAGTGTGTAGGTGGTTGGGCGGGAATTTAATGCCAGGTCGTCTGACTGCAGGGTTTAGTGGGGAGAACGTTGACCTGGGGATCAGAAGATCTGGTTAATGTTTCAGATCCGCAGGTAACTATTCTGCAACCCAAGATAGCCACTTGTCAACTGGAAGGTAGGAAGGTGGGGTCACCTGAGGGATCCCTAAGCTTCTGAAATTCTCTTTGCTGGTGGGGAGTGTGGCCATCCATTTTCCCCTCTGGCTGATCCCGGGTAAGTATTTCTCAAAGCGTGGAAATGAGGAATATAAGTTAATAATTTCCAGTGAGGTTTTTTGTTTTTGTTTTGTTTTGTTTTGTTTGAACAGGGTATCACTCTGTTACCCAGGCTGGAGTGCAGTGGTACCATCATAGCTCACTACAACCTCCAATTCTTGGGCTCAAGCGATCCTCCTGCCTCAGCCTCCCAAGTAGCTGGGACTACAGGTGCATGCCACCACACCCGGCTAATTTTTTTATTTTTTGTAGAGATAAGTTCTTGCTATGTTGCCCAGGCTGGTCGCAAACACCTGGCCTCAAGTGATCCTCCATCCTTGGCCTCCCAAAGTGTTGGGGGTACAGGCGTGAGCCACCACGCCCAGCCTCCAGTGAGAATTCATTTCTCTAAGTACAGAAGTGCAGAAAAATCACTGGGGAATTATTAGCAAAATCCCTCAGTACCCATAAACCTCCTTAAGTAATTTGTGGTTGCCTAAATCTGAAGTTAAGCTCTGGCTTTTTCCTAAGCTGTTGGCAAGCTGCCTGTATAATTACAACATGGCAGGAATCTCAGTTATGTCCTGTAGAACAGCAATTAGCTTTGCCTGTAATTCTGTCTTAGGAAAACTGCCATTTTAGAGTGTGAGCTGTGACAGGGTGTTACAGGGTCTGAATTCTGGGTGTTGTGGTTACTTTGGACTTGATTGTCACCTCTACATTTCCTTCTGTAACTTTCCTGCCAGTGTTTCTGATCCTACAAACTGACATTTTTCCCATCAGTGATGAGATTTGGCTTTCCAAATGTTGCCTTGATTTCTATGGTAACCCCCCAAAAGGGAGAAACAAACAAGAAGTAAGTTCACATCACGTAAGCTCCATATCAAATCCATGTGAGGAAATGGGTTTGTTTGGGCGAGGCTGCTGCCACCACCAACTCCCTGGAGCCTGTGGTACTCCACCTCTACTCAGCAACAACCTCCTCTCCTGGGACAGCCCTGCTTTCAGTAACGCTCTGTTATTCCTTGTTTTACTGCAGAGTGGTGTAAATTGATGTTAATGCTCTATTAAACAGAGGGATGAGCCAGAGCATCTTAGTTAATACACAGTTCAATTCCATCAGCCTTGTTGAAACACTTTACCCTCGGATTTAATTTTATTTGCTGGCATGGTGACGGCTCCTGGTTCTCACTGGTTGTCATTCACGTGGGCACACTCTCTAGCAAAGAGGTAAGACCTCTCTCCCGCCCTTCTTCCCACAGATTAAGGTTGTTAGGTGAAGGCTCAAACAGCATCCTTTGAGGGGCCTTTTCTTGTGCGCTCTCTGCTGCCAAAGGACAACTGGGGTGGGCAGCATTGCTGGCCAATGACAAGGGGGAAGGGAAGACATCATTGCTGCCCAGTGACCCTTGAAACGTACAGAAGCTCAGTCTGACATGGTGAATGCAAACCTCTGATCTTTACAGGGTTTTCTCTGAAATATGATCTAAGTGTTTAACCTCTTCCTTTCTGAACACTTGAATGTAGCACGATACAAGTCGTACAGCAAAATATCCGGATTGAAAAGAAGATAAAGACTGGCATTAAAACATATTTTTCTTAGGTTAATTTCTTTTAAGTAACATTCTAGGTCAATGTATCTTAAACCATGGACTTCTTAGGCCTTCGGGATGCTTTATGTAAATTGTGACTCTTGAGAGTGTATTTGTTTCCTGGGGCCGCCATAACAAAGGACCACAGACTCGGTGGTTTAAAACAACAGTTATTCTCTTACAGTTCTGGAGACTAGACGTCTGACATCACGGTGTTGGCAGGGCCATGCTCCCTCTGTAACTTGTAAGAGAGGATCCTTCCTTGCCTCTTCCAGCTTCTGGTGGTAGCCAGCCATCCCTGGGTATTCCATGGCTTATATTGGCCTCACTCCAGTGTCTGCTCCATCATCGCCTGGCTGTTTCCCTGTGTGTGTGCATCTCTGTGTCTCTCCTCTCGTATGGACACAGTCATAATGGATTTTGGGCCCACCCTACTCCAGTGTGACCTCATCTTAATTTACCTAATTACATCTGCCATGACACTATTTTAAAATAAAGTCACATTCTGAGGTACTGGAGGTTAGGACTCCAGCGTATCTTTTGGGGGGCACAATTTAACCCCTAACAAGAGAGGACACAGAATCCAAGGTTTCCTGGATTTAGGCTCAAAGAGAGTGCTACGGAACTACTGCCTTGTGGAAGAAGTGTGTGAAGGGATGCCCTACGCCCTCTGAGTGCTGGCTCATCGACTTCTCCAGTTCACCTTGAATATTACTGGCAGCATCACTTCCCCATCTTTCAGGTATTCTTATGTTTCGGTTTCCTGGAGAACCATGGAACTTGCCACTTGTGAGAGGGACGCCTGCATTTTGAGTGAGACGCACAGCCAGCCTGTCCCTGCCAAGCCCTGTACTTGCGCTCTCAAACTGAAACTGGGACCCTCTCTAGGTGTGTGCCTGCCATCTGCTGGTCGAGTCTGGTATTTTTGTTTGATTTTGGTTTTTGGTTTTTTGGGTTTGTTTTTTTAAAGAAAAACAGAGAATTTGCCTCTGCAGAGATTGATGCTGCTTCAAAGTGCAAACCACCTGAGCCAGCTGCTCCTTGCAGCTGCTCTGGCCTCCTGGACCACCCCAGCGACGCTCCGGTCTTCCTGCTGGTCTTCATGAGACCAGCCCATGTGCTGTTCCACCTGTTCTGTCCTTACTCCTTGGGCTGTCTTTGACCCCATTGACTACTCTAGGACGTCACATGCCCTTTGTCCTTCCAGCCTACTCTTAGTTTCTTCTTAAGTCATTTCCTGGCCTTGCTTACTTAACCCAGTCTGTATACGTTAGTGTGCCTTCCCAGTCAACGACACCAGTAGCTTTCAAACACTTGTGACCAAGGTCTACAGTAAGAAGTTTGCTTTTAATCTTGAACCAATACACACACAAAAACATTTTTAACTACATTAAGTATCATGAAATAATATTTACTCTTACAGAATGCCATGCACTCAATTTTCTATTCTATTTTATTCTATTCTGTTCTGGCCTGGGCTGTTTCATTAAAAAATGTTGTTCACAGCCACTGAATTTGATTTCACTACCCATTAAGGGGTTGCAACTTGCCTTTTGAGGAACGGTGACATGGATGAAGGCAGAAATTTCTTGAATAGCCTCCCTGCTTCTGCTCTTACTTCTGTCCAGTTTTTAGGTTCTGTTGCTGCTTATCAATATACCCTGTTTTATGTTCCTCTTACTACTCATTATCTTCTGAAAGTGTTTATTGATTTGCTGGCTTGTTTGCTTTCTGGCTCTCCCACTAGGATATAAGCCCTCCACGAGGTTCTGAAGATGGAATAACCTTCGGAACTGTCCAGATTTGGGCTAGAGGGCCAAGCCTTTAAATCTCTTTGATGATCAATAATTGGATGTGGGCTACCCGAGGAAGGGGGTGAGACATTGGGCAAGACCCACCGGGTCTTCAGCTAGGCGAGACCTCGTGGGGATAGCAGCTGGACTGAGCATGTGGCAGCAGCACTCCCCGACTCCAGGAGGGGGACCCATCACAGCATCCGCCATGGGTTCCAAACAAGCCTTTTTACAACCACAGCCCCAGCATGGAGGGCAGTGCTGGTGCTCGGTAGTTGTCTCTGCTTTGGTGGCTGTTCTCTCTCCTCTCTCCCCCCTTCAGCGTCCCACTTAGGTTCCCATTACCAGCCTCAAAGTCACTTTGCTCTGATACAGTGATTCTCTCCTAGATGTCAACATCTGTTAATAGAAATACTACATATTGGTTGTTGAAAATATGGAAAATGTTGAACTATATAAAGAGGAACATTGAAAATCAAGTACCACTCAGAGAGCACCATTATTAATATTTTGACACAAGTCCTAAGTTTTCCTATGCATGTTTCTAATATTATATATAGTATACAGTACGTTAAAGCCAAACTTGACTATTATATTTTAATATAGTTCAATGCGGTGTGGAGGGGTCTAGCTGTGTAGGTGTACTGATTTGAGAAATTAAACGTGGTATTCTGTTGAATGGGATCCTATTCCCATACTGCTCTTCAACTTTTAAAATCAGACTGAGAATCAGATGTTCCTTTGGGCCGCATTCTAGAATTCCTTGCCCCTCACCCAAGGGTGAACAGCCTTCTCCATCCCAACAGCGATGCGAGGCCCTCGACTACCCAGTTCCTTGTGCTGCCAGCAGGTGTCATTGTGGCTCTAAGGGCAAAAAGAGTTCAGACCCTGTTGACAAAAAGCAAAGTGGCTGATTTGGGACTTGTTTTCATTAAAGTCTCATTACCCATGGTATTTAGTAATAATACTAAGCTATGATAGTATGATTATGATTTTGATGACAGAGCTATATTTTCGCAGTCTTTCTGTGCTGGGTAGGTCACTTCTGACATTTGGAATACTCAGGAATGGGCAAGAAGTGACTAGCCTCTCGCTTTAAAGGCAAGGAACATCACTATGGGCTCAGTGCTATTGTCGAGGTTTTTTGGGGGGGTGGTGCTAGTGGGGATGTAAAGGAACTAAGAGAAATGGGCCTTGCTTTCAAGGAGTATGCAATCTAATTGAGATCTCCTTCCTTTTTTATGTAATAATATCATGTTCATGGGGCTTGCTCTATGCACTTTACATGTGTTAAATCAGTTAGTCCTTAACAACAACCCTATGGGCTGGGCACTCTTATTGTCCCCATTTTACAGAGGAGAAAATTGAGGTGTGAAGAGATTAAGTAATCTGTTTAAGATCACACTGCTGGTAAGTGGCAAATCCAGGCCTGAAACCCAAGCAGTTTGGCCCAGAGTGTGTGCTGCATTACATGATACTGTCTCTCTTCATTAACAATTCTAGACCCTTGGACACCACTAAAAAATTCCTATGTATTCAAGAGCATATTTTTAACCTTTAAAATTAATAGAAATACTACATACTGATTGTTGAAAATATGGAAAATGTTCAACAATATAAATAGGAACATTGAAAATCAAGTACCACTCAGAGAGCACCATTATTAACATTTTGACACAAGTCCTAAGTTTTTCTATGCATATTTCTAATATTATATATAGTATACAGTACTTTAAAATTTGTTATTGTGCTATATAGGTTGTATGTAAAATCTTGTAATGTAATTTTTGAACCTAATATTATTTTCAATTTAATGTCAATTTACTTATATAATTTTCCATTTGTTCTCCCATATTATTAAATATTCCACAAAACATAGTTTTAGTTTGCTTTTTAATAGTCTGTCACAATTTATTTAATCACCTTTCTATCATTGCTGTTTATTGTTGTTTTCCATTTTCTGCTATTGTAAGTAGTGCGTAAATTAACATTTTTGTGCAAAAATCTTCTTTTGTATTTCAGATTCTTGGTTTGAGGCTTATTTCTGAAAATGAAATTTTTGGTATAAAATAATTCTTCAGAGCTGGGCATGGTGGCTCACACCTATATTCCCAGATACTCAGGAGGCTGAGGTGGGAAGATCAGTTGAGCCCAGGAGTTCGAGGCTCTAAAAAAGTAAGTTAAAAAAAATTACTCTTCAAAAGATATTTAATGAATATTGGAAATTTTTTTTATTAATATATTTATAAAAGCTGTATCAATGTACATACCCCAGGTGTGTATTGAATGAGAAAAGCTATTTTATCTCACTCTTGCCAAACTTAACTACTATATATATTTTTAGAGACAGGGCCTTGCTCTGTCACCCAGGCTGGAGTGCAGTGGCATGATCATAGCTCACTGCAACCTTGAACTCCTGGGCTCAAGTGATCCTCCTGCCTCAGCCTCCTGAGTAACTAGGACTACAGGCGTGTGCCACCATGCCCTGCTAATTTTTTTTTTTTTTTGCTGAGGCAGGTTCTCCCTATGTTGCCCTGGCTCAAGCAATCCTCCCTCCTTGGCCTCCCAAAGTGCTGGGATTACAGGTGTGAGCCACCATGACTGGCCCAAACTTGACTATTATATTTTAATATAGTTCAATGAGGTGTGGAGGGGTCTAGCTGGGTTGGTATACTGATTTGAGAAATTGTCTGTTGTTAATTTATACTTCTTTACTATTGAGTTTGAACATGTTTATAGATTTGTATATTTCTCTTGTGCTAATATTATGTTGCTGTCTTTGTGCCTATTTTGCTATTGAGTTATTTGGATCTTGATGGATATATCAATTTGTACAAATTTTTAATATATGAAGTATGTTTTCTCTGTGTCATATTTATTACAACTGTTCTGATTTGATAATCTTTAAATTTTGTATATGCTATTTTTGATATATAGATGGTTTAAATTTCTATATAGCCAATTTTATCAAATGTTTCTCTTCTGATTTATTCTATTACTCTTACATGTAAAAAGTACTCTTGGTCCGGGCACTCTGGTGTAAGGTTTGCCCACAGCATGGTTGTGAAGTAGAAGACCAGCTCCATCTTAACCTCTTCTAGCTCCCCTCAGGTCTTGCTCTCAGAGATGCCCTCAACAGCTTTTTGGTGCTAGGGTTCGACCTCCCCCTTACCCCCGCAGGGCAGCCTTCCTGATCAGGACACTAGCAAGCCAGCTCCAGCCCAGCTACCTTCTGAGGTTGGCCCATAGGAAACTTGCTTATCCAGGTGAGCGTAGGCTGCTCCATGAGTGTCCTCTGTGATAACAACATCACATGTTGATGAAGATGTGCATCAGTGGAAACTTATTTTTTGTGTATGTATTTTTTTGAGGCAGGGTCTTGCTATGTGGCCCAGGCTGGTTTCAAACTCCTGGGCTCAAGCAGTCTTCCTACCTCAGCCTCCCTAATAGCTGAGGTGTGCACCTTTCCACCCAGCTGGAAACTCTTATTAACAAAGACTCTCCTTGACCAAACCTGAGTAAGGCTCCTCGCCTCCTTCTCAACTAGGTACCAACCCTGGATTCTGTGCTTTGCCTCAGTCCAGTTTTAGCAAGAATTCTGCTGGGTCAGCTTATGGAAACTGACCCCCACCCTTAATATGTGATCACATTCCTCCAACCCCACTGTTGGTATCTGATCACCCTTGCCATCTGTTCCACGTCCTCACCCCCAACCCTTGATACCTGGTCACCCTGGCCTGCTTTTAGCAAGAATCTCCCTCACCGTGGGGTTTCCTCTTAGTAATTCTCCATCCACTGAGCCCCACCCTGTTCCTTGGCTACAAATCCCCACTTGTCCCTGTTGTATTTGGAGTTGAGCCCAAACTCCCCTACAACAAAACTCCCATTGCAGTAGTCCTTTGTGTGAGACAAAGTAGCAAACGTAAGAAGCCATGTTTGCTCATTTCTGCTTGCAGCATAATTTCACAAAGCCCCTGACTCTGATGACGTGCAGCTCTCCAGAAAGATGCTTTGAAGACAAAATAGGAGAGAGCACATGCCCCCCCACCCCACATCTCTGGCCTGAGTCACTATATTCCGCAGAAGATAAATGATGTTAGTTCTCGCCTTTTCCTACTCATGAGATAACATCTGACAGGGTAAGTGATCGTGCCTCTGTACTCTATAACCAGACGTACTCCTACACCCACACCTTGATGTGGCTCTGCTTTAATGTAACTTCTGAGTAAGTTCAATGTGATTTTGCACGTACTGAACCCCCACCACCTGTATATAAGCAGTGGGCTGAAAGGCTGTGCTGAATACTGCAGTCTGACAGCACTGCTTGCGGCTATAGGCCTCAGTCTATAGTCCTCAGTAAGACTTCTGAATAAAACTAACTAATTCTTTAAAAGCTTGATTTTTTTTTTCTTTAGTTGACACTAGAATAGTCTTCCTTACCATCTTTGACAGGTGTCAGAATGAATTTACCTTTAACACTGTACACTACTAATAGGATTACAGATTGATGAACACTTTGGAAGCCTGCTTGACATTATTTTGTAAAGATGAGTGTTTGCCAACTCTACGAGCCAACAATTCCCTTCCTAGGACAGTCTTCCCAAGGGGCACCAGGACCGTTGCAGCCACAGTGTGGGACAGGAAGTTGTGCATTATGCAACTTCATTAGGGTGCCATTCACATCACAGGTGTCCAGCAGGTGTGAACACGGCAGCCTGTCTTGGAGACATACCCAAGGCTGTTCATGTATGTTGCTTACCCTCTCCAAGTCTCAATTTCTTCACTAAAATAAGGATAATGACAGTGCCTACTGTGGGATTTGAGTGGGATTATTAACCACCTTTCTCTCTGCTCTTCAGAGTTCAAACATAGATCCAGGAGTTAGAAATATCAAACTAAATTATCTGTTTTATTACTGGTAAAACTCACCTGGAGAAAGTAGCTTGATTTGTGGGCAGAATCAGGCAGCTACTTCTTCCTCTTCACAACTATTAAAGTCCCGTTCCCTTGTCCCCCAATCCCACCACCAATTCTGCTTTGGTAGGCTTACTACTCAAGGAACAAATGATGTGGGCATCCTGACAGGCCTCTAGGAAATAGAGAGATTCAAGACGCATGTGAGCCACACAGGAATCCTCCTTTGCTAAGCAGTGAGCAAGGCAAGGTTGAGAGCAAGGCCTGGGAGGCCAGGTGGAAGTTTCTTCCTATGTGGGAATGTAGGAGTACAGGGGAAAATACTTCTTGATGTCTACCTTGCAGATTTGAAGTGAGTGTTAAATGCTGTAGAGTTATTATCACAGTGCCTGATGGGGGAAACGCTCAGGAAGACAGCAGCTATGATTTTGTAATTATCATTACCACTGGCTAAGCAAAGCCAGCCTGTGTCTCCTTTAGTTGACTTTGCAAATTCTGTTCTAATCCACTGCAAGATGATTTAAAATTCGGATACAGGCCATCTAATTTTTTGCCTTTGCAGATCTTGCAGTGCGTTTCATTTTGCATTCATGATCTGACTACCTAGTAGATCTTTTTTTTTCTGGACTGCTATCTTTGTTGACATTTTTAAATAAGATTATACTAATTTTGCTCAATAAACTGGTCAGCTTTTCATCCTTATATAAGCGCTGAAACTTTTTATTTAGCCTGGGTAAAATCTGTTCTTTAAATATTTGAAAAGTTTTCCATCTGAGCTGGGATACTTTTTTTTTTAAAACATAAAATTCTTTGATGATGTTTTTAATTTTTTAGCATTGTCACTGATTTTTGGTCAGTTTTGGAACTTTGTTTTAGGGAGATTATCCCAGATTATCTGGGTGGCCCTGATGTATTCAGGAGAGAGCTTTGCCTCTCTCCCAGGGGTTATCTTAGTGCAAGAGGGAGGCAGAAGCCAAGGTCAGAGTAACGTGATAGGAGAAGTACTTGACCAGATGTTGCTTGTTACAGTTGTTAGCATTGTTTAATAGAATCTTAAAATATAAGAAAAATTAAAATATGTAACCTTTGGACCTCTGGCCTTTCCAGAGTACAAGGTTGGATCTAGATATTTTTAAAAAGGATTCTAGTCTTCCAACATTTGTACTGAGCAATCTGACAGTCCCGGCTGTACAGGTTAGCTGTTGAGCTCCAAAAGGGAACTGATGACAGGTCGGTTGAGTGAACACCCTTGTTTTCAAGGAGAGAGAGAAATGGATGAAGTTTCTCACTTTGCAATTAGAATAAAAACCTGGAGACCATATGATTTGATTAATTTCACATTAACTTATCCTCAGCAGAACAGGCTGGAGTATCTTTACTTCCATTGTACCAGATATTATGGGTTGAATTATGTTCCCAAAGAGATATGCTCAAGTCCTAACCCTCTGTACCTTATTTGGAAATAGGGTCTTTGCAGATGGAATTTAGTTAAGATGAGGTCATTGGGGTGGGCCCTAATCCAATAGGACAGATGTCCTTGTGAGAGGAAAAGAAACTCAGAGATAGAGATCCACAGAGGGAAGTTGATCTGAAGACACATGGGGACAATGCCAGTGACAACAGGGGCAGAGACTAGAGTGATGTGTCTGCAAGCCAAGGACCATCAAAGATTGCCAGCAAACACCAATCCTAACTTTGTCTCACTCCTTACTTTCTCTGGGGAAGAGTTTGGGATTTCACGGGCTTAGTGAATTATTTAATCCAATGAGCATTTAAGTGGAGCTACGATGGGTTTGGGAGAGGCTCTTCATAGAAAGAGTTCTCAGGAAAAACACTTGAAAGAAAATACGGGTCTCAGAAAGTTGGGGCTGGTTCAAGAACATGATTCATCAAGTGAGACCGTCTCTGCCTCTATCAACACATTAATTTTGACATTGGGATATTTCCCAGGTGTTTCTTTTCCTCGCCCAAGCAATATCCAAACAGTGCTGCTCAGGTCACGGATTGGGGCTCACAAAAGAAAAAGTATAGCAATTATCCAACCACTGTGTTATATTATCATTTGAAATCAATGCCTTTATATGAAAGAGCTTAGCCGTGTGCATTCTAGACGAGAGGACAGAAACTCTGTGGTGATTATTGGTCACAGATATTTTAATAGAAAAAAATCATGTTCCAGAGCAATATTATGTAACATTTATCAGTATTATATTTATTTTCTATAGAAATTCATTATTGTTTTTCTGCAAATAAAAAAAATCATCTGAGCTAGTGATTATTTCCCTATCTTTTTTCTCCTCTAAGAATAAATTATTGAGACATAATTTTTACAAAACAAGATGGCTCTTGATAAAAGCATTGGTTGCTTAGTATTTAAGGAGGTACCTGGATTGTATTAGTTTCCTAGGGCTGCTGTAACAAAGTATCACAAACTGGATAGTTTAAAACAACGGAAATGCATCCTCTCACAGTTCTGGAGGCTAAAGTCCAGAATCAAGGTGTCAGCTGACTCATCCTCCCTGTGAAGACCTGAGAGGAAAGTCTGTTCCACACACTTCTATTAGCCCCACTGTTTGGATATTGCTTGGGCGAGGAAAAGAAACACCTGGGAAATCCCCCAATGTCAAAATTAATGTGTTGATAGAGGCAGAGACGGTCTCACTTGATGAATCACGTTCTTGAACCAGCCCCAACTTTCTGAGACCCGTATTTTCTTTCGTTTTTTTCCTGAGAACTCTTTCTATGAAGAGCCTCTCCCAAACCCATCGTAGCTCCACTTAAATGCTCATTGGATTAAATAATTCACTAAGCCTGCGAAATCCCAAACTCTTCCCCAGGGAAAGTAAGGAGTGAGACAAAGTTAGGATTGGAGTGTGTGATTTGCTGGGAGAAGGAGGGATGTAAACTTTGATTCCCACTCTATAATCCCCCATGTCTGGACCACATCATTTTCACCACCACCAAATTTTATGCAAACAACTCATCTTCCCTGTCCCACAATTTTCTTCCCAGATAAGGCCCCCCAGGATCTCAGCTGAATTGCTGCCATGGTTCTTTGACATGCCTTCCTGGCCACAGTGTCTATTGGCACCTGATTTTGTGACCAGATTAATATTCCTTAATATATTAATAGTTTTAAAAACATCACTTCCATTCTTAAAACTTTGAATTTGTATTTACTGGGAGTTGATTGTGTGCAAGATACTGTGCTTTAAGATACCATGTAAAATTTTTTTCAATGAACTTTTGATGTTTAGAGTACTTTGCTTTTCTGGTTGGTATAGGGGCTTGCTTTGAAGAATCTGAATTTGGAATAAAATAGGGAATGTGAGAAGAGAGACTTTCCTCCAGCCCAGCGTTTCTCAAACTTTAGCCGGCATCCAAACCACCTAGAGGGTGGTTGAAACAAACATTGCAGGTCCCTGCCAATACAGTTTCTGCTTCAGTAAGCCTGGGGTGGGACCTGGGAATTTGCATTTCTACTCAGGTGCTGCCGCTGCTGCTGCTAATCCAGAACCACACTTTGAGGACTCCTGCTCTAATTCATTCACTATGCCTTGGCCATGGAGGGTAGCTCTTCATTTTCTCTTCTTTTCAGGGCAGTGGAGATTCTTATAAGGTGCTTCATCCTGAAAATTCAATGGGGTAATGTAGATAAAGGGTTAAAGCAGTGCTGGCCCATAGTAATGCATGATAGACCTCTGGACAATTAGCTATAGAGTAAATGCCCTTCGATGGATTGATATTAGTGCATGTGAGTTGTGTATAGGTGAGGCCAATTAGGTTTAAAAAGATTTACAAATTCCTTCTGTTTTTCCAACCTCACATCTGAACTGAGAGAAGATTGTGTAGTACGATACAGGCACATCCTATTTCAAGCTTTGAACTTGACCACTTAATATAACACTTTCTGAATGAGCATTGATGGTTATGTTTGATAACAGTTTGCTTGTGTGAACCGTTAAAACTGTTTTAGGTCATTCAATGCCCCAAAAAGTCTCTTTCCTGAAAAGTTCTCTTTCAAATTTCTTTGACTTCTCCTGCAAATGTACACGTAGGATGTTAGGAAAGCAGGAAAGAAAATGGACACAGGGATCATCGGATTTAGCATCAGCATTGAAAGTTAAAAATCATCTGTGTGTCTTGGGGAACTGTGTTTTCTGGAGTAGTACTATTCACAATGTAGTTGCCACCAGTCCCAAAACAAGATCAGGAGCATGCGCTAGGAAATGTAGATTCAGGGAAACCACCCATGTCACCACACTGCTTAGTTCAGCTGATCTTTTTCAGGGGGAGGGGAACACAACTTTCTTGAGGAGGGCAACAGTGTGTTGATCACATTCTGGCACAAACTCATTTTCGGACTGGCACTTTGGGCAGCACTGTCCCAGGAGACAATGAGTTTGTCAACACTCAGTAAAAGATTCATCTCCTCCATGGGCCTTGTGCCATCTCAGACTGAGTCAGGGACCCTGTGTGTGTGCACATCTATTACTAACTTAAGTAACAAACAGAGAGAAGCTCTCTAAAAGAAAATGGTGTTTATTGGGGGATAGGGCATTGCAGTGGGAGGGGACTACACATGCCGTAGTAAACTATGTGCATATTTAGAGAGCTTCAAAGAAGACAAAGGTTTTAAAAGGAAAAATGAAGAGGATTACATAATTGTTTTGAAGTGATGATGCTTGGCTACAAGGATCTATAAGTAGGGTGATGCCAGTCTGAGGTTGGACAGGCAGTTGCTGGGCCGATGTCCTTGCGGAAGTATTTTTGTGTGAGGTTGCAATGGCCTTTGTGCAAGGTTGTGGTTTTTGCAGAGTCCTTTGTGTGAGTCCTTGTTATCAGGCATGTGTGCATGAGAACTCTCCCTGCAGGGCCTTTCCCCAGCTCTGTCTCCAGGGATTATTTTTTTTTTAAACACAAGTGACTCCATTTGGATTCTGACAACTTTCACATTATCATAGCTGTCACCACAGTCTACTGTAATACTTTTTAAAAAACATCACAGAGTATTTATTTAGTGTCTGTGGTTTTAGTTATAAAAATAGCACACGCTGAGTCATAAAGGAATGGAGTTGTGACACCTGCTACAACATGGACGAACCTTGAGGACATCATACTAGGTGAGATAAGCCAGTGACAAAAGGACAAATGCTGTACGATTCCATGCTGTGTGAGGCATCTAGAATCGTCCGACTCATAGGGATATAAAGTAGTTTGGAGATTACCTGGGGAGAGGGGAATGGGGAGTTATTTGCTTAATGGGTACAGAGTTTGCTTGGCATAGTGGAAAAGGTTTGGAAATAGATAGTGGTGATGGTTGCACAACATTGTGATTGTAATTAATGCCACCAAACCGTATACTTAAAATGGTTAAAATGATAAATTTTATATATATTTTACGACAATAAAAAATACAAAAGAAGTGCATGCTAGTTGAAAACAATCCAAATAATATGGGCACATATAAGGCAAAAAGTGAAAGAGAAGACAGAGAGGGGCAATACCCCTCTTCCCCAGCCTCCAAAACCACTGGAGAATAAATATCCCAAGAGCCTTCAGACTGGAGGGCATGGAGCTTGGTTGAGGATGGGCCAATCCGAAGGGTCCCGTGTCTGGGTTTGGAGGATACAGAGGGGTGGGTGCAGTCCGCATGGTGCCTGTTGCCTAGGACCATCAGGACTATACCCCCCGTGGGACCCACCAAGATGGGGGCCCACGCCCAGGCCCCCATGCCTCTCCCCCAGTGCCAGGACACTCTGTGAGCACCCGGGGAAGGGCAAGAGAGAGAATTCTAATTGTCTCTGCATTAAAATGGAAGGGATAGAATTGTCTCGATAGCAAAATTAGATTTTCTGCCATCAGTGGAAAGGACATGATTAAAACAGACAATGAATCTGAAATGAGTAATGAAGTGAGAAACCTTTACTAGCAGGCTTGGTAGTACCATGAAGAATTTGCTATCTTAATTTTGCTGAGAGTGGCCACCTGGCCATGGAGACGGTGTTGGGTGTACAGAAGTGTTAAGAGTCACTGGGCCCAGCTCAGGTGAGCATTGCAGGAATCCACACTGAGAGGAAGTGGAACTGTCTCAAATCCAAGGACAAGGGCCCTGGGAAGGCGACACTCGCTGAGGCCTGCAGGTACTCTGGGCTAAAAGGCATCGTGGACACAAAGCCCTGGAGCTTGTGCATCTCCCCTCCCAGTGTCAACATTACCTGCCCTGGTTGCTCTCCACCACCTGCTCCTGCCACCCTTTTGCTGGTAGCAGCTGCCAAGTGCTTTTCCTCTTTGCTTTACATATATTTAACCCTCTTTTCTGTGTTCCTCCTAAGCCAAGCATGAGCCATGGGAAGCCACATACCTGCACCTCCTGATCCACGCAGAAACCTGCACCTCCCACTCCCTGCTCCCCAGTCAGGCTGGTTTGGCACTGACAGGCTCTGGCCAAGGGCTCCAGCCTGCTGTGAAGAAGCTTCAAGGGGGACATTTCAGGGGAACACACAGGGGCTATTTCTGGCCCATTTCTCTAAGACTGACCTGAGGCATATTCCTTAACCTATTTGTGCTTCATTTTCCTCATCTGAGAAATGACCATGACAATGGAATCTCTGGCGTGGGGTTGTTGTGAGGCACATGTGAGTGAACGTGCATAAAGTGCTAAGAAGAGAACCTGGAACCACAGAGGGAGCACAGAGCAAGCTGTCTGTTCTGCCCCACCATTTTGTTTCTAGCCCCTAACGCAATGTCTTTCCCGTCACTCCTCAAAAACATATGTTGACTGACTGACTGAGGGAACAAAGGATCACCTTGCTTTTCCTCTCTGCCTTGAACCAACCAAGTAATGCAGAGCAACAGTCTTGTCTTTTCCTCCTGCAAGTTACCAAATGTGATGGAAAGCATCCATCCCGGATGGCTGTCTCATGTTTCTTGTCCTCTGGGGTTGTTGATGCTTTCAGAATCCTCTAAAGAACTCATTTTGCTGGACACATGGTCTGAAACCCAAGAGATCCAAGCACTGCCCTACTTAGCCGAGCAGCCGCTGCACACCACAGCTGCTAGTGTCCGCCTGAGGGCTCGGCCTCCACCCACCACTGTGCTATGAACAGCTCTCAACACCCCCATTTCCTCTGGGTTCAGTCCCGTTGCTGGCACTGATATGAGTTGGGCTCTTGCGGTTGCAGGAACAGAGGATCCCTCTGATCTTTTGAGGGTAAGGAGACATGGGCTGAGACTGAGCAGACCTGGGACTTTCCAGGAGCTGAGCCTGTTGTAGCCTGTGGCCCCCGACCCTGTCTCTCCCAGTGGGCTGTGTGGTGTTGCTGCCTTACAGGTCTTGCTTCTCTCTGCACATTTGTTCTGCTGTTCTCTTGCTACTGAGTAGCTTATTCATTCTGGGGCTTTTTTTTTTTTTAAGTGGAATGAAAAGGTAAACTGGGCTGCAGCATGGGCTGCTGTCTGTCAAATGGGCCAGCTGTGTGGGGTCAGGTGTGGGATTGGATCCCATGGACCAGACATGCCACCTCTGATGCCCTTTCAGCAGGAGCTTGGGAGAGCACTTCCCTGCACAAGGGCTGTGGGCACAGCAGGCAGCACCACATGGGGAGGCCAGTTCTTCCCTAACAAACAGTCTACAACCTTCCACACAGTTCTCTGGAGTTAGAACCAGTACAACATACATAAAAAATAGTTGTCTATCACAAAAAAGAGTATTACAATATATAATATAATAAAACAAAACCTTCAAAATGACCATTGAAATAAAATAACATGTGTTTAATTTTTTGAATAAGTAATATAATCATAACAGTAAAAATTCTTTCTCCCACCCTTGGCCCATCTCTGTAGTTACCACACCCTCTCCAAAACGAGTACCCAGTTTTCTTTTTAATACTTTATTTTGAAATAAATAAACAACTACTAAACTAGTAAAGAGAAGTCCTGATATAACTGCTGTTTAAAATTTATAGTATATTCTTCCAGAAAATGTTATGAATATATAAGCACATATAAATGTATAGTATTCTCTACTTTGTTTTACTCAAATGGTATCACGTTATACATACTTGGTACCTTGCTACTATAAACTGAATGTTTGTGTCCCCCTCAAATTCCCATGTTGCAGCCCTTACCCCCAATGTGATGGTATTTTGAGGTTTGGGAGTGGGGTCTTTAGGAGGTGATTAGATGATGAGGTTATAGCCCTCCTAAATGAGATTAGTGGCCTTACAAGAAGAGAGAAGAGAGAGATGAATTCTTTCTCCAGCATCTACCATGTGAGGTTAAAGCAAGAAGGTGCCAGTCTGCAAACTAGGAAGAGAGCTCTCACCAGAAATCAAATTGGCCAGCACCTTGTCTTGGACTTCCCAGCCTCTAGAACTGTGAGAAATAAATTTCTGTTGTTTAAGCCACCCAGTCTATGGTATTTTTGTTACAGCATCCCAAACTATGATATTTGCAAAAAAAAAAAAAAAAGCCCTACTTAAGTTATTATACAATTAATCAAACTGTCATTTTAATGTTTTTGTATTACTTTTTCTTGATCAAAGGTTGCTGTACCTCTTTCCTGGAAATTTTCTTTCAGCAGATCTGAGTTGGTACCTGGAAATCTGCTCTTTTAAAAACAAGTTCTCCAGGCAATTCCTAGCTTTAGGCAAGTTGAAGAAGACACTGCTGCCAGAGAAAAGTGATACAGGAGGAAGATGAAATGCCTTTTACCCCTGCTGGCAAGATCTAGCACATCAGTGTTTACTCAGATCCTGGCGATTGTTGCCTGAGAATATATTGATCAAGTACACAATTTTAAAAAGTGAATGCACTGGTGCATGACCAAGCTCACGTCACATCCCACACGCACGTGACTGCGATCTTTGCTCCTTTGCATGTCCTCACAGAGCTGGAGGGTTCTGCACTTTGCTCCTTCCCTGGCACTCCTCTGTCTCCCTTTCTTCCGCCTCCCTGCATTTTCCATCCCTGTCTCTGTTTGTTTAAACACGGGTGTGGGAAGCGCTTTGGGATCAGACTCCTAACCATGTTTTTCCTGACTCCAGTCTTGGTAGCGGTTCTCTGCATTTTGATTGTGTGGATTTTTAAAAATGCTGACAGAAACATCCAGAGAAAGAAGGGGGAGCCTGGAGCCAGGACAGAGTCTCGCCCCTGGGTGGATGAAGACTTAAAAGACAGCACAGACCTCCACCAAGCAGAGGAAGGTAAAGATACCGGGGACACTGCATGGCTTGGCCACTGCACGTGTGGATGCTGAATGTAAGGCTGGGCTTACAGAGAGCAGGAAATTCACACAGGCCAATTTCATCCTTAACCTCTGTTGTGCAAACTAACCAGTGGGTGACAGAGACAGATCATCTCCCCAGGTGATCGGTCTGTCACCTCCTGGCACCATCCCCCTTTGTTTTGGATGCTCAGTGAAAAAGCCACTGAGGGGCCAAAGTTCTCCCTGGCTCCGGTCCTGTCCTGGCTGTTGGAACCTTTCCGAAGGGTCTCCTCACGGGCCGGCAGTGGGCAGGGGTGAGCGGGCAGGCTTCGGTCAAGAACTCTGAAATCTACCAAGTGGCATCTACCTAGGGGTTTGCCATTTTTCACTGGGACAGGCCCTGAGGGAGAGAGATGAAGGTGGCCTCTGTCCTCAACAAGTGGAGTGTCCAATTCAGTTGACAATATGAGACACGGGTAAGACAAAGAGAGACAAGCCCAGTGGCACTGATTCTAAGGGGTTTGGAGCAGGTGTGGGGGTGGAGATGCAGTTAGGAAAAGGACAAGCCGGGCCTGGGGGGGTTAATAGGGTAGGAACAGCAGGGGGTGGGGCCCTTCCGAGGGGAGGGGTGTGTCACTATCAAACGGAACACGATTTGAGGGACTTCTAAGCAGGAAGGGGAGCGCAGGGAGGCCCCGGGAGTGCGGAGGGCGGACAGGGTGGGGCTGGCCTTGGAAAGAAGAGGTGATGCGGTGCGGGTAGGAAGCGGGACTATGCGGGGTCTTGGGTGATGCGTGTTTGAGCAGCTTTGTCTGGGTGGGTTCGTGGGATGGATGGGCCCACGAGAGGCTGTGACTCCCAGCTGGGCCAGTGATGCCCCACCCCCAACAGAGGCCACTGGAAGTGTGAGCGTGTGTGTGTATGAATGTGTGCACGTGCACTTGTGAGAGTGTGTGAATGTGAACATGTGCGTGAATGTAAGCATGTGAGAGTATGTATGAGTGTGAATGTGAGCGTGTGAGAGTGTGTGTGAGAAAGAATGTGTGAGTGTGCATGTGTGCGTGTGCAAGTGTGAGTGTGTGAGAAGTGTGTGAGTGTATGAGGATGCGTGAGTGTGCGTGTAAGTGTGAATGTGAGCATGTGCGAGAGTGAGGTGTGTGTGAGAGCATGTGTGAATGTGAGCGCGTGAGTGTGTGTGAGTGGTGTGTGAGTGTGAGCGTGTGTGTGAATGTGAGTGTGAGGAGTGTGTGTGTAGGAGTGTGAGTGTGTGAGGGGTGTGTATGTGAGTTTGTGAGAGGGTGCGTGAGCATGTGAGAGAGAATGAGTGTAAGTGTGAGCGTGAGCGAGTGTGTGAGGAATGTGTGTGTGAGAGGGTGCGTTAGTGTGTGAGTGTGAGCGTGTGCGAGCGTGAGCGTGAGGAGTGTGTGTGTGTGAGATGGTGCGTGAGTGTGCGTGTGAGCGTGTGTGTGAGCGTGAGGAGTGTGAGTGTGTGAGAGAGGGTGCGCGAGTGTGCGTGTGAGCGTGTGTGTGAGCGTGAGGAGTGAGTGTGTGAGAGAGGGTGCGTGAGTGTGCGTGAGTGTGAGCGTGTGCGAGCGTGTGAGGAGTCTGTGAGTGTGTGAGAGGGTGCGTGCGTGTGCGTGTGAGCGTGCGTGCATGCGAGATCCAGGCTGGGAGGCTGTGTCCCTGGCCCGGGTGCGGGCAGCCAGCGCTGAGCGTCCCGCACGGCCGCCGCCTCTGCCGGGCTGCAGGCCCCAGCCAAGCCGCCGGCTCGTCCCGTCCCCGCTGAGACGCGCTCCCCCTACACAAAGCGGCGCGGGCGGTGAAGCTGCGGCATGACCGGTTCTGGGCAGGGCGGCGGGTGGTGGTGGCAGCGGGAATGCCGCGCGCGGGTGGATCAGAGGAAGGTCGAGGAAGAACAGCCGGGTTTGGTCCCAACCCGGACACGGGAGAAGTAGGAGGCGAGGAGGTGGAGGCGGGAAGAGTCCGAAGGACGCTGTCACAGAGGGGCGCGGGAAGAGGGTCAGCCTCGGGGGAAGACGTTGGGTGCCCTCGAGGACGAGGACGAGGACGTGTTCCGTTTATTTGGTGACACATCTAAGCAGGAAGGGGAGGGAGGGCTCCCGGCCCCAGAGGTCCAGACCCTCTGATGGGGGGGTCACCAGCAGAGGGAAAGTGCTTGGAACGGGGGGAACTGACGAATTCCCGAGGTGGGCGTTGCTGGAGAGAAGGCTGAGCAGGGCTGGGGGACCCCACGGGTAAGAGGAGCCGCCACCAAGGAAGGTACTAGGGCGTAGGGGAAGGTGTGGGAAAGGCTCCAGGAAATAATAATAAGCCCTTATGTGGCACTTACTGTATCCAGTGTCACATTTGATGCATAGTAATCATTCAATCTCCATGACAATACCATGCAGTAGGCACTATTACAACTCCCACATTACAGGTAAGGAAACTGAGGCCCAAGCAGGGTAAGTCACCTGCCCAGTAAGGCAGTGGCAGAGAGAGGGCCAAGCACTCTGGCTCCAGCTCCAGGATCCAGGCAGGTAATTGTTTGCTGGGCTGAATGACCTAGAGCAGAGGGGCAGGGGATGACCAGCAGGGGCAGGCGTTCCCAAGAGATCTGAGAGTGTGCATTGAGCGTGCAAGACAGCCTGGGGCTGGACCCGAGAGTTGGGAACACAGAGCACAGCTCTGGCTCTTGCCTGATTATTCATTTTTGCAAAACCCTTTGCCTCTTCGTTCTCTGCTCCCTTCCATCCTCATCCTTCTCTCATACAGAGGAATGAGTGGGACAGTCTTAGTGTCCTCCTCAGCAGCTAGGGCAAATGTGGACAGAGTGTCGCTTACGTAAGCTAAGCCATGCACGCTAACGTCGCACAGCTGGTCGGTGAGAACCTGCTTAAACCCAGGCTCCCCTGCCACCCAAGCCCCTGCTCTCAGCTGCAGGATGGGTGGACATGGTTTAAGTGGGGATCTTACTCCGGGTGCAAAGGATTGAGTAGGGGGAGAACTGGAGAAGAGAAGGATTCCATCGCTGAAGAAACGTGGAAACGGTGTTGATGCCTGCAAATAGATACGAGATGTTGACTATTGTGAATGTTAACGGCAAGATACAAAACAGTAAAATAAGTGCTGTAGGCCGCTCTAACGTGAGTTACGGAAAAGATGGATACTAATCCAACCTCCTCCAGCTGTGATTCACAAAGAATTGCTACTCACTGTTCTTAGATCAGGAACGCAGCTGATCATGTGGGGGGTGGGGGAGTGGGGGGCAGTGGCGTGGGAGAGCATGGGGCTTATTAGATGTAAGATACAGACTTCCCTCTGGGACCGGCCAAGTCTGGTGTCCTGTTAATACTTCCAGTTCCTTGTTTATGTACAGCCAAGGTCTAAGAAGGAGAAGTTGCTGATGTTTACCTCAAAGAGAAAACCTCAGATGGTCACACTAAAATGGGACTAGCCTCTGGGAACTGGAAAGAGCCGATTGTTAAATCTGCAGGACTTTTGTGGGCCCTTTGTTAAATGTCAGTAGCTTGAAGTCAGGCCATGATGGGAATATTCATATCACAGATACTGGCAAGTGCTATAAATCCAGGCTCCCCGTGCCCCCAAAGGGCTGGTTCACCAGCACACCACTGCCACAAGGTCCCTATCAAGCCAGAATTCTACTCTGCTCAGAGAGATCGAGATGGGCTGGCACAGTTCTCCTTGCCCATGGGAAGCAACACATTCATCTTCGTCTTTGACACACCCACCATTAATACCTGTGCATGGATAAAAGGTTGGTTTTTGCTAAGACCCCTGTAAGACCTCAAGGTCTTAGGACAAATAACAGGTAAGTGTAGATGAGAGTAGAGATTAGGAAAAGGGAAGGACTTGAAGGAAGGTGTTGTCCTTAACATCCAGCCTGGTGGGTCCTGCTGGGGGACAGTCACAATCGGCACCGGACGCTGGACACAGAGCGTGAGCTCAGGAAGACAATTCTTCATTTCGCCATCTGCAGGGAGTAAATAGCTTTTTCTCTACCCAATCTGGGTTCACTGCTGAGCCGTCTGTAGCAAAAGACAGATTAGCCCCAGGAAAGCTTGCAAATTTATTAAACGTAAGTTTTATGTGACACGGGAGCCTTCAGAAGGAAATGACCCAAAGGAATGGTTAAAGCTGTATGTTTTTATGCTAGGTTTGAGTGGGCTGTCATGGAGACATGGATAGGCCCAGGAATGGCTTCTGAAAGGTTCGTTCTGTGTCCGTGATGCACGTAATGTTTTCCTCTGGGTATGGGAGGTCCTCGGAATCAGGGTCCATGACTGCTTCAGGGAAAAGTGCAGTTGGAGCAGAGCCTTCCCCTCACCTAGTTTCCAATATGCCACTTTGGCGTGCCTGAACCCCATCACTACAGGAGCAGATGTCGGGAGTCTCTCTGCTGGGCACCCTAGGCCTCCAGACCACCTCCTCAGTGCCGCTGAGGGAACGCTCCTATCTACAGCTAGGAGCGAGATGCCGGGGCCCGGTAGGAAGTGGGATCGCTGAGCAGTCAGGAAGAGGCGTCCAACGAAGCGCGAAGTCGTCATCGCACCTTGTAATCCGACCGCTGGTGACACCGTTGAACCACGTCCTAGCAACGCCTACCGACCCCAAATTAGAGACTGGATGATTGCCCTTGGTTTCATGGTTAGAAAACATCTGGCCATTTGCAAAGATTTTGAAGTAGAACTGCAAAAACACAAAAACAATTTATTTAGAGATGCAGCCACAAAAATACCTCCATGTTAAATGTGAAAGGACAGAAGTGATCTAGAATTACTTGGCCGGCTAAACCTTATTATGGTGCAATTAAGGGATTCCTTGGCAGTAAAGCAATTGTAGGGGCCAAGAGAAAGCTTCTCCTCTGTCCTCTGAAGGTTTGTTGAAAATGAACTGACAAAAGACAGATTAATAGAAGAAAAGGCATACAGATTTATTTAATGTGCGTAAGCACAAGAGACTTGCAGGAGAACGTTTACTCAATACCTCGATGAGGTCCAGATACTTATGTGCCCTTCTTCATAGGGGAGGGGGTGTTGGGAGAGGGTATGGGATGATTTTTAGGGGAAATGATTTTTAGGGGAAATGAATGAGTCCAAAGAACGATGGCTTGGGGCGAAGTGCCTCTGAGCTGGGTGAGGTGGTGGGAAGGTGAGTGGGAAGGTGACGGGCAGGACTTCACTGTGAACTAAGGTTGTCTTATTATGCAGATAACGTCCGCCAGGTCATCTCAGAGCTGCCCTCAGAAGCAGTTCGTCTGGGTGAGATGACACTGCTAGTCTCTTCTCTGCTCTGGTGGTTAATCCTTCCTGGTTATTTGATGAGATTCCTGGGGATAGGGCCTTAAGACAATTACATTTCTTTTGGAAAGAAGTTTCCTTAGTCAGATAAAGTAAATTCCAGACAAAGTCCCTCCTGGATCAGAAAGACAGGGAGGTGGGGGAGGTCAGAGAGAGACCTTGAGGCTGTTTCTTTAGTTCAGCACGTCAAGCCCTGTATTTTGAGATATTGTTTGCTGAGCCCAAATGCAATGATGCAAGGCAAGGGCATGAATGGATCTCTAGTGGCTTGACTGGTCTAGGCTGGAGGCAGGAATACAAAGGAGTTTGCAGAGGCTGTTCTCTTGCCTCTCGGTGAGGGCCACATTCCTTGGGGGCAGTCAGGAGTTCAAGGGAAGGAGAGAAGTCGTACCTTGTGTGTTTGTTCACTGCCCTGCAGCTCCACTTGGTGCTGTCTCTGTGGGCACTCCCTGTGCTCCTAGCCTGGCTCTGATGTCCCCATTCTGGGACTGCAAGACAGTCCTATCCAGAGGTGATAAGGACCATTTGTTTGCCTTGGTCAGATAAGGCACTGACAAGGCCCAGGCTATAGCCCACTTCATTCTGCTAGATGAGAAGAGACTGCCTTGGACTTCAGAAGCAGAAACTGCCAAGTCATGCACCTAGGCTGCCTTTAGTTTATGCAGATGCTGAAGGGATCTTAAGAGTTAGTAACTTACCTTTCAAACAGTTAAGGAAGCATTTAATGCATTTGCTCACATACCACTTTCTAACTACAGAGGTTGTCAGACTTAAATGGTGTCAAAAGTATCATCGCAGTTGAAAGTCTTTATTGACATATTTGATAAAGTCAGAGTTGTAATTAGGACATCTGCATTTCGTTCAGGATTGATTGCAGGAAGCTGGTAGGTGTTTGTTACCACCCCCAGCCCACTTACTTCCTTCTAACTGAAAGTGTAATCTGGACCCGACTCTTACATGGAACTGCCCCTACTAGTAAAATGGCGAAAGAAGTTTCCTCATCAATAGCTAATGTTGCCATTGGGGTTTCTCAGTCCCTGATCTCAGTCCCTTGTAGTGAGCGTTCCCTCTCCCCTGCCTTCTCCCGGGGCCTGATAGGTGAGGCAGCAAAGTGTGTGGGTGTGGATGTGGGAGAAGGTTAATCCTCCGCCTGGAGTCCACCTAGGGAATGGCTGAGTCCCTCAGGGCCAGGTCTTCACCTTCTTCCTCTCTTCCTTGTGTTCCTGGTGGTCATGCTCATCTTTACGTGAGGGCTTCCAAACTGCATCTCACCTTCTGCACAGACATTTCCTTTGGTACTTGACACTTCCACTTGAATGACTCACAGATCTGGAATTAGGCAGATGCTGATTCCTGTTCCTCCCTTGTGCCCCACATCCCCCAGGTGGTTCATCTCTCAGTCCTCTCTAGATGGTTCCAGCATCTACCCAGTCACTAAAGCCAGGTAGTTCCTCCCTTTCCCTTCCAACCACTCTCAGCCACTCGTGTTAGCAAGTCTTATGACTTCTATTTCCAAGCTGCTTCAAGAATCTGTACACTTCTGTCGTTCTTTCTGCTGCCCTAACGGTCCAAGCTGACATCATCCCTCCCCTGGGCTGTGGCAACTGCCTCTGCGTGGGTCTTCCCTTTTCATTTTTGTCTCCCTCCAATATATACCTTTACAAGTGTCAGTAACATTATGTCACCCTTCTGCTGCTTCATATCCATCTATGGCTTTCTATGGTACGTAGGCTTAAGCTACGATCTTACTAAGAGTACACCCTATGGACCCACATAACCTGGCTCTTGCCTACTTCTCCACTCCATGTAAGCCCTTCTCTCCCTTGCACGATAAGACCAGCCATGTTTAGGTCTTTCGGCTGCTCAGACATGCCTGAAAACACACCCTTCCCCATCCCCAGCCCCCAAACGCTCTTTCTTATTGCTCCTGTTTCACCTTGCATGCCGTCCTCAGGGAGCCCCTTTTTGTCCTCTCTTTCTGGACCACCCCTCCTTGTTCTCTGTCACTTCATAGAGAATTAATCATCTTCACAGGAATGATCACAGTTTGTAATTCTATCCTTAAGTGCATTTGCCGCTTGGTTTAAATGTTTAAGCACCAAGAGTATTGTCCCAAAGAGGAACACAATTACCTTTGATCCCGTCCCTGAAATTTCATTAACCAGAGAAGATTAAAACTCATATCACAGAGGAAAAGACTGAAAATTAAACACCACACCTAGAGCCCCAGATAAACTTTGTCCCAAACATTGTTTGTTCTCAGGTCCCATTTAATTCCCAAAGAGAATTAGTTACTAACCTATTGTCTAAGCATTGGGTCCGTTCATTCCCCCTAAAAATTACTTACTCCTGTACCCCCATCTCCTCCTACCCTATAAATAAGTGTATATATGTATCTGTGCCCTATTGCGCTGTTGGATAATCAATCTCCTGAAATTCCCCCATGCATGTTAAAATAAAATTTGTATGCCTTTTTCCCCTGTTAATCTGTCTTTTGGAAGTTTATTTTCAGTGAACTTTCAGAGGGCAAAAAGGGAAGTTTTCCTTCTTCGCCCCTATAGTACAAAAATCATATCATCTACTTTGTTCACTAATATATACCAAGTAAATGCACAATAAAAACCTTGTTGGAACAAATTGTATATTTCCACCACGTAGAAAGACTTTGGGAGCTTTACTAAATGTAAGTTTTATTATACATAGTATTTTGTGTTTTGCAAATGTACAATTATAACATGGAAACTTTTTTTCCAAACTAATCATAACTACCAGAGATTTCTATTCCACTATTCCACCCATCTCCTCCCAAAACACCACCACCAACAGCAGCAACAACCATTGCAGAATCATTGCTAGTGGCATCTCCTGAGCAGAGGTCTAAAAGGAGAAAATCGTTCAGTCGCGCTAATATAAACAGGTCAGCTTTGGGACTTGCCTCTCTTTTTCATGCTTTGTTTCTTTTAGCTAATGTGTAATACTTATATAATCCAGGTGGCAGCTGAGCTTACCCTATCTAGAAAAAAAAAAAACTAAACTAAAAGTAAGTTTTTAAAAAAGCTGAATCCTCAATCCCACATCTTTTGAGGGGCCAATGCCCTCCCAAGGATTTCTGAGAATTCCCAGGGAACTTGTGCTCTTGGGGCCACCTCTGGCTCTGACGTTCAGGCCCCATGGACTTCCTGATTTCTTCCAAGTGTTTTCTTCTTCCACCTCACACCAATTTACACAGAAATCAGCCTTGGTTTGCTTTTTTTCTTTAGTGATTTCCCCACTTCCCAACCACTCAGGCAGCATATGAGCATTTGGGCAGCCCATTCTTCCTTCTAAAGGCCTTCTGAGTCACTGTTTTATGGTCCTGCCTTTGGGCTCTTCTTCCCAAACTCTCTTGCCTTTACTTTATCACGCAGGGTAGCTTAGCCTCCTTGTCTAAAGACTCATACCTGTGTTCTGAAAAACAATGGGCCGTGGGATGCAGGGACACAGTAGCAAAGGGAATCCTTAGAGGTTTAAAATTTTACACGCTTTCCTTCCCGCATCAGCCTTGTGAGGGAAGGTGAGCAACAGGGAGATTTATTTTCCACCGACACAAATTATGCTATTTTGCTCAGAAGGCAAAAGTATCTATGGCCAGTTTTGTTTATGCTTTCAAGTTATCATTCATTGTTTTAAACTCTAAATGCTTCTTGAAAGCATTAATATTTTAAATATGAAACAGGAATTTTAAAATACTGGTTTTGCTATTGTGCTTTGAAAAATGGTAACATGGCTAGAAATCCGTCTCTAAGGATCTAAGCTCCTGCTGTATCTAGACTTTACCTACTTTCACTGAACTTGAACTTTCACTGCATTGAGAAAGTGTCAAGCACCTTTTCTGCTTTTTCAAAAGTTTTATCTGACAATAAGATAAGACTGGCCGGTTGATCTATCCTTGATTCCTTTGGTAATTAATCTCTATGACCTTCCAATCATTGAAAAAATTATTAATTGTGAAATGCAGTATACTTGCTGAAAAAGTGTATAAAACATAGAAGAAATAATCTTTAAGCAAAAACTCATATAATTATCACCTAGGTCAAGAAATGTAAATTTCCATCACTCCTAAACCCCCCATGTCCCTTCTCAGTCACAACTTTTTCCCTACTCCACAGAAGTAACTACTATTTTGAATTTTACGGAAATTATTTCTTCGCTTTTCTTCATAGTCATATCACCCATATACGACTGAATATTCCTAAACAATAAAATCATAGTGTTTGTATTCCTTTGACTGACTTACTTCTTTTACTTATCGTTGTATTTGTAAGAGTTGCCCAGGTTAGGCATGTAACTGGAGTTCATTCATCTGCACACTGTTTAGTATTCCATTTTATGACTATATCACAATTTATTTACTCTACTGTTGATGGCCATTTGGGCTATTATAAACTATGTTTCTATGAACATTTTTATACTTGTCTCCTTGTACATGTGCACAGATTTCTCTGGTGTGTACATGGAATTGCAGGGTCACACTGTGATGGGCATGGTGACATACTATGCAAATATCCCTTCAAGGAAGGACTTCCTGCCCCTACTGCTGGAGGTGCTGTCAGCTTCCTCCAGGAGTTGCTTCTGCTGTAGACAGTTACGTCGCCCGACTCCCTGCCTTTCCCAGCGTGGCTCACATCCAATGACTGACTGATTGCGGTAGGGGTGTAAAGGCACAGCCACTGTGGCCTAATTTGAGACAACTCTAATGGGCCATTTGGGTTCCAAATTAGCCCTGGCTGTTGGTTGAGGCCATTTTTCAGCTTGCGTTACATTTTGGCTTCTTTTGCCCAGTTCTGCTTCTTTCCTCTTCTTTCCATAGGTTTTGATCCTAAAGATACCTCCTAAAAACATCCCAAATACTACATTCAGTCTCAGAGTCTGCTTCCTGGAGAACCCAAGTAGAGACATGTAGGGCACACCTATACATTAATACAATTTTACTAGATGATGCTGAGTTTTTAAATCTGTGGATTGGTGTTTTCCATGAATTTTGGAAAAATTTCAGCCATTATCTTTTCAAATATTGCTTCTGCCCCATTATCTCTCTCTCCCCTCTCCTGCCAGGACTCCACTTAAATGGTTAGACCTTCTCACTGTATTATCCAATGTTTTTTACTTTCTCATCCATATTTTCTATCTTTCTGTTTTTTCATGCTACATTTTGTATAGGTAAGGAGAAACTATCTTCCCATAGATTCATTTTCTTTTCAGCTGTTTCTACTTTGATGTTAAACCTATCAATTGAATATTTAATTTAGGTTATTGTAATTTTTATTTGTAGAAAATATACTTGGTTCTTTTTTCAAATTTGATGTCACTTTTTCCTGCCAAAATTGTCAAGTGTGTCTTTTATTTCTTTGAACCTAGCAAGCATAGTTGTTTCATAATATGAATCTGATTATTTCCATTTCAAAAGTCTTTGTGGGTCTGTTTCTGATGTCCATGGTTTTGGTGGTTCTTACTCATGACTTCTTATTTTCTTAACTATATTGTTATCTTTAATTGTATGCTGGTCATTCTTTTGGAACATTACTCATAAAACCTTTTTGAGGTCTAGGATACTGGTACTTATTTTCAGGGAAAATTCACTTTTGTGTCTACCATTGTGTGACACTAATACTCTGGGATGATTTTAACCTAAGGTCAAGACCTGTGGCTCCCTGGATCACTCAAATGATATTACCTTAGGCTACAAGTCTGTACCAGAGCTACTTTACTTAAAACTCACCCTTACTATGGGAATGTAGACCTTCAGGGTCTACATGTTAAAGTGTGGGGGCTCTCAGGCTCCCAGCCCTGGGTAGAACTGGGGTTTTTACTGTTGTCATCATCCTTTATGTCAAATCAGCCTTACAGCTATTTCTTGGTAATTGGAAAGTGTTCTCTGGACATTTGAGTACTGATCTACCTCTAAGGGTACTAACCTTCATCTAGATTTTGACATTTCCCACAATCACAAATGAGCTCTTCAGTGCATAGAAGAAAATGTTTTAACATATATTTTACTAAAGATTTTAGTTTTCTTTAGCTTGAGGAGTTGGTAAAAATTATCTAACTAACTATTACTGGAAGTGGAAATCCTTTAGTAGATGCCACAACTACAACCACACCATGAGCTAATCAATGTGATTAAAGTGGATTTGTATCTACTCAAAGAAGAAAGTAAGAAATAATTGTCTTCTATCACACAGTTCAAGGTGTGGGATATACATCATATCACACAAATATAAACTGGGTGTTGGGGAGGTTGTCAATGAGAAAGATACATGACAACATTATATTCAGTTTTCTAAAGACACAGTTTAGGTAGTACAATGATGATTCAGGTAAGACACGTACACATGCACACACATAAATTTTAATGATTTGAAAAATCCCAAATTTGTTACTTTAGGAAAGTGAGTGCTGAGCACTTTCAGCAATACAAACATGGCACACTCTGATTATCTCTTCTCATCTAAGCAGGAGTTGCCTCCTATGGCGCTATGGCTTCTGTGCACCAATTCCCATCAGGATGAAAAGTATTAGGACAGGTTTAGTAAAAACTGAATTGTTGTGTAAAAGAACCATCTACTCATGAGATCTCACTGATACTTTCAGGGTCTATTTCCTGGGCGGCCTTCTCAGTGAAGCTTTCTTTATGTGATTCAAAGTTCTCTGAAAAAATCCAACTCATATCAATTTATTCTGGTTTATGTACTGAGGTCTACTTTGTGTATTGGTTTCCTTTAGGAATCTTTTGCCTCCTAGGTTCTAGGAGTTGATGGAGTTCAACAACAACCAGAAGCCCAAGACCAGCCTAAGACAAGCAAGGAATATATATATTTTTCTTCACCAAAACATTTCCCTTTTCAATAATTTTAATTGTTTTATTGAAGACAGCATCTTGGAACTTATTTCTGTTGAAATCTTTGTAGCTCAGATCAAAAGTATGTTTATTCGTGAACTTGAAAGAAATGAAGAAACACTCTATTCAGAAAAAGAGCTGTGAAATTTTGGATACATTAAATATAAGCAACGATTTTGAGAATATTGGAATTATGCATCTGAGGATTTGACAATAAGTTCTTCTGATCTCTTATTTGTAAAGCCTACGAGGAACCTCACAATGTTATGTATTGGAAAATATCCTAGAATAAGATAATCGGGTCTGCCCTTGGTGAGGCTTTTAGTGCACCAGACACATCTTCCTTTTTTTCTTCTTCCATATCTGTGGGTTCATTTTCTTCCTCCTCAGTTTTACCATTTTTAGCTTCAACTATTGAATATTCTCTTGCATCTTCATCTTCTCTAAGATCTTAGCTACAGATAATGAGCTTCCAGAACTCTCTGAACAGGGGGGTAATAGGGAAAACCAGAAGTGGCAAAAGCAGGCAAGTGTAATGGTGAATTTATGTAGCTAAATTTAACAGCATTTTGCTTACGGTTAATATTTTTGTGTCTTAAGAAATCCTTCTCCACTCTAAAGTCGTGAAGATATTCTTCTATATTCTTTTCTGAAAGATTTAAAAATTAGTCTTTTATATTTAGAATTGTGGTGAGAACACTCAGCATCCTTTTGTTCTCAATCTCTGATGGAAAGGTTTCAAAGTTTTGCCATTAACTATTAATACATAGCTGGATGTGGGTATTTTTTTCACCCATAGTTAAACTTTATCAGATTAAAAAAGTTTTTTCTGACTCCAAATTTACTACGAGACAAATGTCAAATTCTATCAACTGCTTTTTCTGCATTGGAATGATTTTCTGGTTTATGTCCCTAAGCTTGTTAATGTGACCAAAAAAATTGATTGTTTTTCTAATGTTAAATTAACCTTGTATTCCTGGGATAATCCCAACTTGGTCAACCAAGATGTATTGTTTTTTATTTATTGCTGAATTCTGTTACTAATATTTTGTTTAGGATTTTTGTGATCTGTGTTTATGAGGAAGCTAAGCCTATAGTTTTTCTTTCTTTTAATGTCCTAGTCATGTTTTGGTATCAAGGATGTGATAGTTTCACAAATGAGTTGGGGGATGCTCCTTCTTTTCCTATTGTTGTGAAGAGTTTCAGAAAGTTTAGCAATATTTTCCCTGTGAATGTTTGGTAGAACTCCTTCATGAAGCTATCTGGGCCTGGAGTTTCCTTCTCTTTTAGGAAGATCTTTGCCTACTGATTCAACTTATTTAATGGTTAGGGGACCTTTCAGTTTTTATATTTTGAGTCAGTTTAGGCAGGGTACATTTGCTAGAAATTTGTCTTTTTACATGACTTTTCTAATATATTGGCATAATAATATTCTTATACTATTGGTTAAATGACAGTAACATCTGTAGTGATGTCTCCTTTTTTATTCCTGATATTTATTATTTGTGCTTTTGTTTTCTTGATCAATCTTGCCTGGGGACTTGTCAGTTTGATCAGTCTTTACAGAGAACCAATTTTGGTTTTGATATTTCTCCCTATTGGGTGTTTCTTGTCATTTTCCTTAATATGTCATATTTAATATTTACTTCTTTCTACTGTCTTTGGTTTTATTTGTTTATTCTTTTTCTAACTTCTTGAAATGGATTTTTAGTTCATTAATTTTTAGGGTTTCTTCCCACCTAATCTATGTATTTAAGTATTTAAATCTCTCTGTAAATATAATACTTTAGTGTTATTGCATAGATTTTTCAATATGTAATAATTTCATATTTTAATTTTGAAATGTTTCCTAATTTCCATTAAGGTCTCTTCTTTTTTTTTTTAGTTGTCTTTTCATTATTGATTTCTAGCTTAATTGCATTGCAGTCAGAGATCATTATCTATTAAACTTTTAAAATGTGCTGAGAGTTATTTTCTGGTCCAATGTATGGTTAATTTTTATGAATGTTTTGAGTCTGCCTAAAAAGAATGAGTTTTCTGTAGTTGTTTGATAAAGTGTTGTATATATGGCCATTTGGTCATCTTTGTCTATTGCCTTATTCAAATCTTCTGTATCCTTCCTGATTTTCACCTTCTGCTTATTCTATCATTACTAAGAGAGATGTGTTAAGATCTCTCACCATGATTGTGGATTTTAACATTTCTTCTTAAAAGTCTATCTATCTTGAAGTCCTGTAATACAAATACATACATCTTTAAAATTATGTTTTCCCAGCAAATTAAATTGTATTATTATAAAGTGACCCTTTTTATTACCAACAATGCTTTTTGCCTCAATTTTTCTCTCATCTGATATTAATATAGTTATATGAAGCGTGGAATAACTTTTCCACCATGATGCATGGTATAACTGTCAACCTTTCTATATTCTTATGTTTTAGATGTGTCTTTTCTAAACAACATATTTGGACTTAAAAAAAATCAATGGCCTTTATCAGGAGCATTTATATTCAATGCAATGATTCTTGTTGCTATTAAAAATTCAGTTATTCTTGTTCTTCTGGAAGTAATCTTTTTTCCCTCTGGTTGCTTTTAAGATTTTATGTTTGATTGTAAAATGTGTGGGTTTCTTTTTTTTTAATAATGCTTAGAATTTACTGGGCCTCAGAGTAAAAATGTATTGTTTACATAGTTTACTTGTAAGTAAGGAACCTGAAAAAAACCTGTGGTTTTGAATCTAATTCAGCCCCTGATTTACTTGCATTGTTACCAGGATTAATTATGAAACTGACGTTTGGTGCCTTCTTTTTATAATTCTTTTTTCTCTTACAGCAGTTGTGTTTAATGCCATTAAAACACAAATAAAAGTTCTTGTCAAAAAAAAAGAATTTACTGGGCCTCTTGAATCTGCAGATTTGGTATTTTTCATCAGTTCTAGGAAAATCTCAGACACTACCTTTTCAAATATTGCCTCTGCCACATTCTCTCTGAATCAAATGATTAAATGTACGTTAGACATTCTCACTCTGCTCTATTTTTTCTTGCTCTTCTATGTTTTCCATCTTTTGGTCTTTCCTTGCCCTATTCTAGTATTTTCTTCTGACCTATCTCCTAGTTGATTAATTTTTCTTTAGTTAGTCTTACCTTCTGGTAACCCAGCCACTAAGTTCTTAATTCTATTATTTTTCAGTTCTAAAAGTTCCATTTTTCATGTTTTCTGTGTTAATTTTTATCCTTTCCTGTACCCTACAGATTTATATAAGTTTGTCTTTTTTTCTCTAAACATAGTAATCACAGTTGCTTTATCTTCTGAGTCTGATAATTCCAATATTTGAAGTCTTTGGGCATCTGACTTTATTTTTTAAAATTGATTCTGCTGTTTCTTGTTCAAGATGGTTCTTTATGTGCCTGATTGCATTTGGTGAATTGCTGGTAATTGTACTTAAAATTTTCTGTATATTGGTATTTGCTTCTGCTAGGCAACTGGGGTACTTTCAGGCAGGACCACCTTATCCCAAGTTCAAGTTTGAGGCAAGACCCATCAAAACAATATAAACCCTTGAGGGCTGGTTTATTTATGATTCACACTTTCCCTAAGGATGTAGCTTGGGGTCCCAGCTTATTAGATTTCTCACTATGTATGGGCCTGGGCTTTGATTTCTGTCACCCTTGATCCCTGAAGATATAAAAATGGAAATTCAAATATGTAGGGATTGGCAAATGCAATCAGGGAAAATGTAGCTTCTGTGCTTATTTGCCTGCATAGATTTGTATTTTCCTCTCAGTTTGGCCTGGAAATTTCTTACTATGATTTTAGAAGGATTTTTAAAAATATCTAATTTAGTGATCTGAGTGGTTTTCAGCTGATGAGAGATGATTGTTTCAAAGAACTTAGTCCACCATTAACAGAAATTTGAATTCTTCATCTTTTTGTAGGTAAAAATTTTCTTTTTCTTGATTTATAACAAGTACAACAAATCTGGAGTTTGGAGGATAGACAAGATCAGTGATCAGTATTCTATTCTTTTTAATTTTTATTGTTTTTGTGTGAAATTTTTGTGTTGGTCTTTTGGTTTTGGGTTTTTCTTTTTCCCTTTGTTTTTCTTTGTTTTTTTTATGTTGTTTGGTTTGGTTTTTTTTTTTTAGCTTAGACATTTTTGAGAACTTCATTCCCTTCTCTCCAGTGGCCACCTTATGACCAAGAAAGATCATTTAATTTGCTACCTTTCTTATTCTTATTTGCAGATGCTCATGAGTGGCAAGAATCAGAGGAAAATGTTGAACACATTCCATTCTCCCACACCCGCTATCCTGAGAAGGAAATGGCTAAGAGATCCCAGGAATTTTACGAACTTCTCGATAAAAGACGGTCAGTCCGGTTCATAAGTAATGAGCAAATCCCAATGGAAGTCATTGATAACGTCATCAAAGCAGCAGGTTTGTAATTGCACATTGAGCCTTTGAGAATGTCAGCTGCCTTACTGGTGTGACTCCAACACTGGAACAATGCTGAAGTTCAAACAGTGAATAAAGCCTAGAGCAACATGTTTACCTATAAAGTCTTACCCAAGTGTTGAGTGACTGCCAGAAACATAATGATTTCTACTTTCTACATTTTGACTATTATAAAAATCTTGGAAGCAGATGTGATAATAGTTCAAAACTTCTGAAAGTATTTGGTTTTATGAGCTTTTATTAAAAACTAAGATTTCTAAACATATCATTATATATTCAAAGAGAAACGTCCTGTTTCTTTCCCCTCCCCTTGAAACACACCACGTACACACACTCTCACACTTACACATGTGTCTTTTTGGAAGAATATTTCTTATATTACACACCATGATGCTCTATAGTATTCTAATGAACCAGCAAAATTTACTCATGTGAATTTACAAAGTAAACCAAAGCAAGACAAACCCTTTTTTGCTATTGTTGTTGATCATTTAGTTCCAATTTAGTGGTGAGTACATGTGGTGTTTGTTTTTCTATTCTTGTGATATTTCACTTAGGAGGATGTTCTCCAGTTCCATCCAGGTTGCTGCTAAACCCATTTTCAACATAAATAATATCTCCACAGAGAGGAAAAAAATAAAGAGCTACAGAAAAAGGGGAGGAGATGTAAGAGAAAGCACCTACTTGAGAGTCTCTTCTGATTGGAGTCTCATTGCTGTGTAAATCATATTTAAGTTTATTTGCAGAAATTATTGCATGCCCATTGTGAATCCATTGTCCAACTTAAAAGGAAACAAGAATAAAATATTTCACTTCTGTTAAGGGTATAAATGCACTACATTGTTGAGTCCTTTAACTAATAGCAGTTACTAAATTTCCCATTTATCTATGTCTGTATCTGTATATATGTGTGTACATATATGATGTTAAGGTAAATTTGGCACAATTTAAAACATTAGGGAGAAATTTATTTCTTGTGTTTAGAGATACAAATATTTAGTAGACAAATAAAATGGGTACAAAATTAACCAGAAATTACTCTGTGCAGAAATTTGGGCCTCATGTTTAGCTTTTTTGTATTTTCCAAGCCAATCATGACTTCTAGTATTAGAAGTGGTGTGTGGTAAACAAGAACCCCACCAAGAGCCTGCAGGCTTTACTCCCTCCAGAGGTAGAATTTATTCCATTAAAAGAAATAAGGGGGACTGGGCGCGGTGGCTAACACCTGTAATCCTAGCACTCTGGGAGGCCCAGGTCGGAGGACGGCTTGAGCTCAGGAGTTCAAGACCAACCTGAGCAAGAGCGAGATTCCGTCTCTACAAAAAAATAGAAAAATTAGCTGGGCGTGGTGGCATGCACCTGTAGTCCCAGCTACTTGGGAGGCTGAGGCAGGAGGATCGTTTGAGCCCAGGAGTTTGAGGTTGCAGTGAGCTATGATGATGACACTGCACTCTATCCAGGGTGACAGGCCATCTCTAGGACTAAGAGTGACACCCAGGTCAGAAGCTGGCCCAAGCCCTCTCCGGAATCTCAAGGGAATTTAAGCTCCTTGGAAAAAGATGATGCACCATGGAGCTTTGTCCTGGGACACTGGCGTGGATTGAGGTGTGGGCCGAGGGTTCCTGAAAACCCCACGAGTGGAAGACACACAGCTGTGCACATTAAGTGCCCAAGGCCAAGGGTTCCCCAACTCTTGTGTGTCCCCAGCAAAACCACAAACCTCACAGTGTCACACTCAGAGCTTTGATATAGTCATGAAACCATTTATAGTTTAGTTGCCTTTTAAGGAGTGTTTTTAAAACCATTTTACCATGCACATTTTGCCTTTTCCAATAAGCTTCATGACATCATCCTTTTTCAGAAATACAAAACGAATGACAGTTTGGAGAATTCTGGCAGTCAGAACTTGCCCTCTGAGTTTTTTTCCTTAGTGGTCACAGTACAGTTAGTTAGGGACCTTTTCTCCCACATAATTAGAGAAGCAGGGATAGGTTCCCACAACCCTGGAACTACTGGTCTTGTTCTTGATAAGGTGGCTCGGAGACACCTAGAGGATGCCGAACAAAATGGAATCAGCAGCACATGCCAGAGCCCACTGCCAAGCACTTTGTTTTCCAGCTTATCTAACTTCATTTTGAGCAAGTGTTAATTATATTTATTCTTAATGAACAGTCTCACACTTCCCTGAAGCTTTAATTCCTGGTTTTGATTTAATGGGTGACAGGGACAGCCCCCAGTGGGGCCCACACGGAGCCCTGGACCTTCGTGGTTGTGAAGGACCCAGATGTGAAACACGAGATTCGCAAGATCATCGAGGAGGAAGAAGAAATAAACTACATGAAAAGAATGGGGCACCAATGGGTTACGGACCTGAAGAAACTGAGGTACAGAAGTTGGTGACATTAGGGATGTCTGGTTTGGCCTCTTAAAATGAAAGCAGTACCACTGCCAATTCCTGGTTCTGTTGTGAGTGTTAAAAGGTTTGATCCTGACTCCAGGAGGAGTTATGGATACTAAATCAGGCCCTGCCCCTGTATTGTCATGTGATTCTTGGTAAATAGATAGGCTCTGACCCAAATAATTGCTTAGTAAATAAAACTTTGAGAAATCACTTCACTTTCTACCCATCTTGGAACATAAGATTGTGAAATACTTCTCAAGATCTTGAGTGAAGCAGATTACAATTTGCTAAAGTGATCAGGTCTTCCAAATGATTTTACTAAGCAGGCTTTAGTTTTAGGACAAGTTTGGCACAAGTGTGGTATGTGTGAGGCGTTAGTCACTTTGTGGGCTTCCTCATCTCCAGGAGAGAAGTGGCAGGGAACTCAGTGCAACTAGTTCTACTATGGTGCCTCAAAGACGATGTCCTTCCCTGCCCACTGTCTTCCTAGGCTGAGCATGAGGGGGCATGGGAGGTGGTGACAGTGACTCTGACCTCTCCAGGGGCCCTGCAGTGCCAAGCTCGAGTCCTTGGCACTCAGAATGCTCAGAAGAGATACCTAATGCCTCTGGCTCAGCTGTGGGCCACAGTGGCCCGTTCAACACCAGCCACCCAACACCCCACAGTGGCACAAACCTGAGAAAGGACCATGGGATCGCAGTTTTAGGGGTTTGGGGGGACTTCTCACTGGAAGGTTAGAGTGGCTGTGATGAGAAGGTGGCCTCTGGCCCTGCTCCTTTTTCAGTTATTTGGCACCAGAGGACAATTTTCTCCTAAGACATTTAACCCTTATCAAGATTGATGTCTTATGGAGTTGTAACTTCTCAGTGTGCTCTGGAGCAAGTGCGGGGATAGTAGCAATGAATATATAAATCTTATTGCATGTTCATGGGAAGAAGTGGGACAGGTAAAAGTCAAGTTGAGTCTCTAAACTTAGAGAGATGCTGTACGCTAGGTGTGCACAGTACCTACAAAATACTATTGTCCCTCTCACACTTTCCTCAGCAGTGGCAGAATTAATTGCTCTCTCACCTATGTGCCAGAAGCATCTAACACACACTTTTCATACATCTGAAATAGCCATTACCACATAGTATTTTAATTATCAGTTTTCTTTTCTTCTCATTTTATAGACCATTTTTAAGAAATCTTTGTTGTACACAAAGATACACTTGGGAATCCAATTAATTTATAGACTTTTTCTATTGACAATGTATATACACACACATATGCAAAGAACTTCAGAAGCCAGGCATGGTGGTGCATGCCTGTAGTCCCAGCTACTCAGGAGACTGAGGCAAGAGGATTGTTTGAGCCCAGGAGTTCGAGGCCAGCCTGGGCGACATAGAGAGACCCTATCTCTAACCAAAAAAAAAAGAACTCTAGGAGTTGCTGAACATAGGTTCAGCTACCCACCACCCAAGAACCAAACATGAGAGGTGAGTGTTGGTGAAGGAAACATGGTTTGTTCAAGTGCAAGCAGCCTGAGGAGATGGCAGACTATTGCTCAAAGACCATCTCATCTTTCTCTGCTCACTGAGACACTTATAAAGGGAAGGGGGTTTGTGGCAGAAAGCAAGCTTTGTGCAGATCATTAAGACTTGTTTGATTGTTATCAGCAAACAATAGGTCATCTGGTGGATCTTGTCATCAGCTGTCTGCAGTTGGCCTATTCCTGGCCTGTTGGGACTTGATCTGTTTTTTCTCAAGGTCGTTTTCTAATCTCGTGCCCAGCAGCTATGTAAGTAAGCAGCAGGTTAATTCTAAACTTTTAAGACAGAACAAACCAAAAGCATCCTGGAAACAAAACGGCTTCCCTTCAGCTAGCCTAGCGTTATGGTCTGAATGGCCCTTGGGGTGCACTTATGTAGGAGTCAAGGGTGGTCAGATTTAAAAAGCTCAGATGACACCACCCAGCACAATGCTGATGCATAGTAGGTAATGGAGTAAATGTTTGTTAAATTGGATTTGCAAATGAACATATGTCACAGCCTTACCAGGTTCATTGCCTGCTGCTCAAGAGGAAGCCAATACACTGAGACGGCAGGGGTTACAGCAGAGAAAGAGTTTAATATCAAAGGCACCATACAAGGAGATGGAGGAAGTCATCAAATCCATCTCCTTAAGAATTTGGGAGAAAGGGTTTTAAAGATAGTTTGGTGGGTAAAGGGCTAGGCAATTGGATCTTCTAATTGGCTGGGTTTGGGGCAGAACCATAGGGGTGTAGAAATTGTCTTCTTGTGCTGAGTCAGTTCTTGGGTGGGGGTCGCAAGACCAGTTGAGTCAGTTCCTTGGTATGGGCCACTGGCCTGGGTGGGTCAGCCATTCTACCAGAATGCAGGGCCTGGAAGATATGTCAAAAACTAGCCTTAGGCTTCACAAGGGTGATGTTATCTATGGGAGCAATGAAGAAAGCTAAGAATCTCTATGGCTATCAGCTATATGACTCCTGAGTAGTAAGCAATTATAGGGAACAATGGCTGGCTATATATATATTTCCCCTACCACAGTTCCCACCTTGTGGCCCTTTGTTACTTTTATAAAAGGAGGTTTCACATATGCCTTGCTGTCCTGTTTCAGTCAACTCTGAAACCCATAGCTGTTATCAAAGGCTCCATATAGAATCTAGATCCAACCTACCTTTCAAATCTTATCTTCTCTGGCTTGCTGGTAGGAACCTTCGGTCAGAAGGTGCTACTTGTCATTGCTGTCTTTTTGTTAGCTTTAATGTGACGTCATCATAAATTCTTATAAAATTGAATAAACCAAAATAAGCCAAAAATATCAGATACCAATGCATGCTTAGGCAAAGTATGTAAGTACAAAAATCTTTAAATAATGATTGACATGCCTTAAAATCTGGGTAGATTAATCTTCATCTCGTATTTTTAAAAAATTTTGTATTATCTACTCTCTCTATAGATGTTTTATCTTTTAATTATTTTTAATAATACTGTTAACTTAAATAATAAGTGACTGAAAATGAGAGTCACCCTCAATTGAGGTTTATGAAGCCAAGATTTGAAGACACGCCCAGGAAAAGCACTGCCCGCAAAGTGTCTGTTGGAGGAAGGGTTTGAGAATCTTACATTTAAAGGAAAAGGCTACACAGGAAAAAGGGAGAGGGGCTGAGGAGGTGAGCA
Organism: Daubentonia madagascariensis; assembly: GCA_023783475.1. NCBI lineage: Eukaryota > Metazoa > Chordata > Mammalia > Primates > Daubentoniidae > Daubentonia > Daubentonia madagascariensis. Next base: position 17,041,450 of record JAKFHU010001815.1, on the reverse strand, counting down.
GTGGGGCGACTGATGTTATTCTTATGATCAGAAATCTACATAAGATAAGATGAACATTCAAAACAAAGAGGGAGAGGAAATGGTCAATGTTGTGATCTTCTCTGGGTGGGTAGAAGAGTGATTGATCTTTTCCTTGGTTACATCTGTGGGGATAAACTTGTAATCCACATTTAAGAGTTTATTGAGGCTACAATCCTAAAGTTATAACTGACATGCATTTGTTTTATAGGGGTATTTGAATGATATGTTTTTAGGGCTGAAGGAACTAAATATTTTACCCCAAAATACATTTCTTTGACATATTTTGAGATGGCTGTTGGCAAACAGGAATAATGCTTCAAGCCTGTCTTGGGTTGTGGGGGCAGATTTGCCTCTGTGGAGAATCTCCTTTAAATGCAGCCAGGCCCTGCCTATTTGATCTGGGAAAGATTTGCTGAGAGTTTGACACCCTTAAAGGTCTAAAAAAAGACATTTACCGTCTATTTTCCCTGAGGGCTATCTGCATAACAAGACCAGCTTTCGAGTCAGGATTTTTCCTCCCTCGAATACACTGTCCACCAAAAAAACAAACAAATAAACAAACAACAACAACAACAACAAACTGTTTAGTCATTGTCCAAGCCCCTCCACTTCTTAAAAAAGGACCCCATAACTCACTGGGGAGAGTGTTGCCACCCCAACCGGGTCGTATTGCCCGCTGCACAGAGAAGAGCCCGGGGTTGCAGTGGAGAAAGTTTAATTCCGCAGACCACTAAGGGAGGAGACGGGAAGAATTTCTCAAACCTGCCTCCCCGAGAATTTGGGAGAAGAGTTTTTAAAGATAGTTTGGCAGGCAAAGGATTAGGCAACTGGGTCTGCTAATTGGCTAGGTTCAGGGAAAAATTAGAGGGGTGTAGAAAGCATGTTCTTAGTACTGAGTCAGTTCCTGGGTGGGGGTCGCAATACCAGTTGAGTCGGTTTCTTGGTATGGGCTCCTGGTCTGGGTGGGTCATCGGATCCACTGGAATGCAGGGCCTGGAAGATATCTCAAATACTAGCCTTAGTTTTCAAAAAGGTGATGTTATCTAAGGAGAAAGTTAAGAATCTTTCCCCATCAGCTATGTGACTCCTGAGTAGCAATTATAGGAAAGCAAACTAGGGGACAATGGCTGGTTATTGTCATTATTTTTAGCTATGCCTGTGCCTTTGCAAAGTTTAAGCCCTTACAGTTCTCACCTTGCACCCCTTTATTAATTTGTAAAGGGCGGTTTCAAGAGAATGGTACTGCTTATGTCACTCGGTTGTTAGCCTCAGTTCTCCCTTGTGTCATAGTGAGTTTTGGGGAGTCCTGACATTTTTATTTTTGCTTTACAATACAAACATCAGAATTTTAAATCATGGAAATATCTGTACAGAATACAAGTTTATTTAATAGAACCCAGTTTGGGGAACACACACAACAGTCTCTGGATAACATTCGACTCCACGTGGGGTAGGGGGTGGGGGGGCTGCAGAATTGCTGGGTGCCCTGGAGAGCAGCGTCCCGGGTCTGCTCCAGGCACTGAAGGCACAGTCTGTGTGCCAACCAGTGAGTCAGGAAGGTGAGTTAAAAGTGGTTCTTCTGTATTGATATTTCCATGATTTAGAATTCTAATGTTTATACTATTAAAAGCTCCTTTATCTACTTTAACTTATTTCACCCTCACAATGACCATCAGGGATGGGTGCCCAACAGCACATTTTACACAGGACATTTGACGTAGGAGGAAACTGAGCCGTGGGAGGTTCAGTGTCTTGCCCAACATGGCCAAGCTTGTCTGGCTCCAGAGTGGATTTTCTAAACTATTAGCATTTCTCCCTCTTTGTTAGGAGAAAACAATCAAGAGCAGTCAAATGTGACTAAGCGGGCTGAAGTCTGGTAAAGTAGCTTTGAAAGTGTAACCTGTAGATGTTACTAGTGTAAGAGGAACCATGGAAAAATACTCAGTGAGTTTAGTGTGCTTTAAAAACTGCAACGCCATAACTAGGCCAGAAACGAAGTGAATGGGGACCATCTCTTGCTAATTAATGAAATGATATGTCCTCAGGAAAATTCCAATATATGAGATTGTATGACTATCTCTCTTTTGAATATCTGTGCTGGAATGAAACTTTTGCCAAAATGTATGGGACAGGGTAATGGAATCAGGACAGAGATGTTCTAAGCTGGAAAACGAAAATTTCAACTCCGTATTTATACCTCACGTGCCTCCCACTCCCCCAGAAGTTCCCTTCCTTCTTTCCATAACTGGGCAAACTGCATTGCCACCTGCCCACCTGCGATTTATTTCCATTGAACCTCACTGTCATCCTTGCCTCTTCCTTGCTGGTTCCTGTCCCTGATCCCGTCAGCTCTGGCCTCTGTCCCTCCCCTAGTTCTCCTGCACCTGTCCCACCTCATTTTGTCCCTTGGCTCTGCCTGGGGCGCCTTCCCCAACCCCCCTTCTCTGCCTGGTCTTCAGTGCCTTAAGGCCATTTCTGGGAATTTTCTTCCAATCTTCTTATTCAGAATTAACATTTCAGTTTTGAGGGGCTCCCAGTGCACTTGGTTTGTACTTCTTTGATAGCACTTACCAGCTTTCATCTTACTGAATATTGGCTTAGTGCACTTGGAGTTATAGGATCCATCCTTGTATCTTACAGCATTTCATATGCCTTGCTGTAGCGGGCCCTTGTTAATACATGTTTATTGAATTGAATGATCTTGGACAGTGTGGGGGTGAGGGGGAACTTCCCCTTTCCCAAAAAGTTCACTGAAAGATCAATGAACAATTAAGGCAGATTAATAAGAGAAAGAAGTTTATTTACTGCAGTCACGGGGAGAGTCGCAGAGTGATTACTCATATCCCAGTGCGGTCCAGAAGTTTGTATACCCTCCTTTTAGAGGAGAGGGGGAAATGAGGAGTATAGGTAATTCTGTTTAGGGGCAATAAATGGTTGCTAGGGAGGATGAATGGATGGGGAAACAGATTGACTTGTAAATTAACCGGAGACACAGGTGTTATGTTTAAAATGATTTGGGCCAGGTCTGGTTGCATGCTTGATCTTCTTTCCTGCTATGTATTGAGATAACAGGGAGGGGAAGAGAAGTCAACTGTTCTTTTGGTAGATCCGTCTGGTTATGCAGATAGAGGGAAAGCCCCTTCTAAGGGCCTGTTGATCTCCAAAGGCCTTTAATTCAAAATACTCTTTACACCAAGGAGTCATATTTTGAGGTGAAATTTCCTAAGCTCCTTCCACAGAAAAAGATGAACAAAACACAGACAACCAAAAATTCTGCACTTTTTCAATTTACTATAAAAAGCAAGTAAACATGTTTTTATTTTTATCACAAATAAGCTAAGGTAGTAAAAACAGAACCAAAAATGAGAACAAATTTTCTCCTGAATCTCTTTTCTCCCCCCAGAACCAACTGGATTAAAGAGTACTTGGACACTGCCCCTGCTTTGATTCTCATTTTCAAACAAGTACATGGTTTTGCTGCAAATGGCAAGAAAAAGGTCCACTACTACAATGAGATCAGCGTTTCCATCGCCTGTGGCATCCTGTTAGCTGCCCTGCAGGTATGTGTCCTTCCCCCCAGGCCCAAGAAACAGAAGTGAGACTTGGGGGCCAAAGGGTGACCTTATTAGAACATTTTAGCTCAGTCTTAAATTCAAGGACGTTTGGAAATTGTTTTATCTAACGTTGAATTCCTAAGTAAGGTAACTCCGATGTGAAAACTGACTCTGGAAACCTGGACTGGTGAGTATGATGGTTCAACAAGCTGGAATTCTTCCTGGAAATTCACTTGTAACATCATTTCAGGGTTAGAAAAATTGTTGTTGTGGTTGCCTTCAACTGTTACAACAAGTTCCAAGGGTTTTGGCAGACACACATGAAGAATTTCCAAGCCTGAACGTCACGGAGACTAACTCCCTAGATGTGTTTGCTGTTGCTATCTGAGCTGAAGGAATGATTAAGAAGGAGAACTCTTTCACAGAGCTCCTTTTCTGGGAAGTCCGCATGGTATTGCGTTAGGAAGATGACGGTGAGCTTGAAGAAGTCCCATCTACACAGTAACTAGGATGCGAGCATGAAACGGAGCAGGATTGAAGTTTACCCTTCAAACCACCCGTCTCATTCACTCAACAAGTATTTTCTGAGCAGCTCCTACGTGGCAGTTCCGGGGAGGCACTGGGGGCAGTTGCACATTCTGCTGGGGCCTGGGGGCTGGGTAGGAGGTGGAGAGAGACAGTAAACACATAAAATAAATACAGCAAACAAGATTATAAGAGGGAACGATCATACTTTCAAGGGACAATTGATTCCAAAAAATGAGCTTATTCACTATCTCAAAGAAAAATGTGTGTGCTGAATGACACGTTGCAAAATACAGCCATTGTTACACAAAAGAAATGTTTTCAGGTTATATGAAAAATTGTCCCAAAGGAGCTGGCATTTGATGTCCTTACTGAGTCTGCCATTAGATAAATAATGGAATCACTGTGCAGCATCAGACCTCAGGACACCCCATCTGTTTTAGGGTCCCGGAAGAAGCAGTGTAAGCCTGGAGGGAGCTCAGTTCACCCAGTGGCCTCGGTGCCTTTGAAGCGGGCAGTCTTAGTCTCTTTCTCGTTGCTGTTGAGTCTGCTGCCCTCCAGCGTTCCAGGAGAGAAAAATCTTCCTGGACCCCCCATCCCGAGCTTGGTGACTGGTGAGGCACACGTGACACGTAGAGGCGACTTCCCGAACTTCTTTCTGGCTCAGGCTTAGCGGTGGAGATTTGATTGGAAAAGTGGAGCGGGGCAGCTGGGGAAGTGTCTGGAAGCCATGCACTGTTTTTACTTAGATGTTTATTATTTGGAGGCTTGAAGAGAGGTTGATGGGGCATCCCTTGGCCACTGGGTCCCCTATCATTGGGCACTGGCATTTTCCCTGGGCATAAGGCTCTGCTTCCATGTTGATTCTGTAGTTGTAGGAACTCCCTGTGGTTGTAGTTGTTTAGAATAAAATAGGCAAGACTTTATTAATACATTAATTGCCAAGATCTAGCAGCAGCAAGATCTAGCGAGATCTAATTCCCAAGATCTAGGCCTATTATTTTAAAGTAGTGACGAATGTGATGATATTTTAAGATATCTGTAATATCTGTGAAGTGATATGAGAATATCTGTGAATTTTATTGATGACAAAGTCATAGGTATTGCTAACACTACTGTGGTTTGTTGCCTACGTTTATAATGGAAGAAATTTCAGTTAGATGTTCGTGGATATTTTTTCCCATCCGAGTTCACAGACCTGCTGAGTTCAATCCTTGGTCCTTTGGGGGTCTGAGAATTCCAGGCCAAAAAACTCCTGACCTATAATAAGACCAAAGCACTCAAATCAAGAGAGGTTGAAAGATAAAATACTAATAGAAATCAGCTGAATATTACTAACAGGGATAGCTTAATGTGTTCTGTGTGTTCACAAATGCCTACTGCAAAAGAGATATAAAATTCAGTATGGGGTAAAAGCTATGTCTTAAAAAAGGACTAAAATATAAAATGACACCAAATTAAGATGTAAATATTTTCTCAATGGAAAGTTCAAGATTTATCCATTCCAAATTTAAATACCATGTGAAGATAGAAATGCCATAATAAAGTAGAGACAATCTAAGCTGATGACAGAAGAAATCAATAGATTTTTCAAAGCATGTGTTCTTGAGAATAGACACTTAGGCATTATAAAATCTTTGTGAATCAAGGTATAGAATGATGTAGTATGAGAGACCTTCAGCAAGAGACCATATTAAGTCACTCCAGATCCATATATATATAGTCATGTGCTACATAATGACATTTCAATGACGGACCGCATATATGATGGTGGTCCCATAAGATTATAATGAAGCTGAAAAATTCCTATTGCCTAGTGATGTGTAGTAGTCCTAATGTTCTAGTACAATGCATTACTCACGTGTGTGTGGTGATGCTGGTATAAACAAACCTACTGCACTGCCAGTCTGTATAAAAGTATAACAGTACAATTACATACAGTATATAATACTTGATCATGATAATAAACAACTATATTACTGGTTTATGTATTTACTATACTATACTTTTTATCATTACTTAGCATGTACTCCTACTTATTAAAAAAAAAGTTAACCATAAAACAGCCTCAGGCAGGAGGCAGGTCCTTCAGGAGGTATCCAGAAGAAGGCATTGTCGTCATGCAGGAGATGACAGCTCCAAACCTGTTATTGCTTCTGAAGACCTTCCCGTGGGATGAGATGTGGAGGCGGAAGACAGGGATGTTGATGATCCTGACCCTGTGTAGGCCCAGGCTAATGTGTGTGTTTGTGTCTTAGTTTTTAGCAAAAAAAGTTTAAGAAGTAAAAGATTAAATAAATAAATAAATTTAAAAGTAGAAAAGAGCTTATAGAATAGGGATATAAAGAAAAAATATTTTTGTATAGCTGTATGATGTTTTTGTGTTTTAAGCTAAGTGTTATTATGAGAGTCAAAAAGTTAAAAAAGTTAAAAAGTTTATAAGGTAAAAAGTTACAGTAATCTAAGGTTAATTTATTATAGAATAAACAAAAAATTTTTAATAAATTTAGTGTAGCCTAAGTGTACAGTGTTTATAGGGGCTACAGTAGCATACAGTGATGCCCTAGGCCTTCACATTCACTCACCACTCACTCACTGACTCACCCAGAGCAACTTCCAGTCCTGCAAGCTCCATTCATGGTAAGTGCCCTGTACAGGTGGGCCATTTAAAATCTTTTATGTAGTATTTTTACTGTACCCTTTCTATGTTTGGATACACAAATACTTACCATTGTATTTATAATTGCCTACAGTGTTCAGTACAGTGACATACTGTACAGGTTTATAGCCTAGGAGCAATAGGCTATACCATATAGGTGTGTAGTAGGCTGTATCATCTGGGTTTGTACGCTCTATTATGTTCACACAATGAAGAAATCACCTGAAAAAAACCAAACAAACACACACACAAAGAAATCACCTAATGACGTATTTCTCAGAATGTATTCCCACTGTTAACTGACACATGAGTGTACACACACACACACACACTTAAACATATATGTGGGTTCAAATGCCAATGTTATAGATATTGATTACAACCCATAGATTCCAGACAGATAACCAGAATTCAGGAAAGAATATTTAGTAAGAAAATTATAGTAGAATTTGGGCTGGGACTCTGCTTTGGTGGAGTGCTGTTATCATCTGGATCTTATACCAGGATACAGGCTTAGCTAAAAGGAACTCCCTATTGTTTTTGCCATTGCTTTGGTGTAGTTGGATTCCCCCAATTTTTTTCCATAAAATAACCATTCCTATTTCTTAAGCATCAGTGAAAAATAAGACTAGTATTTTTCTGGTTCCAGAAGATTCCCACTGCTTGGTTAAAAGAAGTCAGGGGGTGGGGAGGTTGGGGGTGCAGGTGAGGTTCACAGTACCCATCACCTGAGCTGGCAGCCTCTTTGCTGCCCAACTTCGGGGAAATGATAGACAAGCAGGTGTGCTAAGGATGAAGGTCCCCAGGCTGGAGGCAGAGCTGTGATTTTGCCTGCTGGCTTTACAACGCACCCTTTCCTCTCCTGTTTTAGAATGCAGGACTGGTGACTGTCACTACCACTCCTCTCAACTGTGGCCCTCGTCTGAGGGTGCTCCTGGGCCGCCCTGCACATGAAAAGCTGCTGATGCTGCTCCCCGTGGGGTACCCCAGCAAAGAGGCCACGGTGCCCGACCTCAAACGGAAGCCTCTGGAGCAGATCATGGTGACAGTGTAGGCAGGAGCCCTTCAGGGAGCTGTGCGAGGATGGTGCCCAGGCTCCTCCCTGCGGCTCTGCCTGCCCCTCTCGGGTCCCTCGACTGCTCTCTCTGGGTGTGGGGTCTTCCCCACACTCAACATCATGGGATGGCCACTCTGCGTGTCAAGAAACCTTTCCACACTCTCTGACACTTTGAGTCTGAAAAGTGCTGTTTCTTACCCACTTTGGAAATGCATTAACACTTTAAAAAGAACAGGCCCTAAGTTTTAAAAATCATTCTGGAAAATCACTGCTGACTTTTATTTTTTATTTTTTAAAAATTCACATAGAGGAAGGAGTCATCGGAAAATTTAATGTAGTCCCAAGAATTCAGCTATGGGGTGACTCTTGAATTTAAATTCAAATTAAAACAAATGGCCTCCTGCCCTCTGATTTCTGGCAGTTTTTAGACAAAGGGTGTGCTTTGGAGATACAGGTTTTAACTGAACTTCAGAGACATTCTGCCAATTTCGAATAAGTAACCATCAAAGTAACTAAAATGTCACCCTCACAGCACAGGACAGGGCGTGCTTGGGTAGCAGGGGGCTGGCTGGCATCATCTGAGCATATAAATAGGCAGTTGCACTGTCTGGTGGTGTGTTGGAGCTGGCTTGTAGCAGTTCGTGGAAGCTGTTAAATATTTGAGAATTTTGCAAGCCAGTTAGTTTAAGTATTAAACATTTGTAGTTGAAATTGCCCATGGTGGGTGTGCTTACACCACAGCAATCGGAAAACACTACAATAAGGGCTTGTTTCCTTTTTCTTAAAGAGAATGGTTTAGCATACGGCTGACTGTGTCTCCCTCCTTTTCTACTTTACCCACGAAACACACTTTTGGCTTTTCTCCACATGGTAGTACAGCTGTTTGGGACTGATGGGGTCACAGGTGCCATCATATCATACCTCTTCCTCCCCGGGGCGTCGTACCCACGGGCACACTCCTGCAGCTCGGGTGATGGCTCGTCAAGCAACTCTGCTCACATCCTCATCCCCTTCCACTGTCCCTTTCTTCTTCTATTTTTTTTTAATCAGTTCCCTTGAGAAAAATCTCTCTTGCCTTTTTTCATTCCATCTGTGAGTCACACAATGCAAGAAAAGTCTTTGGTATCATTGATAAGAGCAAGAGCTGGTGACAACCCTGTGTCAGAGAAAGACAAGGCCTTTCCTTGCTTTAAAGTGTCATTAGACATTACAAGAACCAGTGCCTTCAGCCTGCGAGGCCCACTGAAATACCCAGAAGTCTCTTTTGGAATCTCCAAAATCTTCCATCTACATCTTTAGTTATCTCTAAATATTCTTTTCTCCAAGTCTACATATTTTAATAAATACAAACTTTCTTACTTACATTTTATTTCTATTCTTCCTTTAAAAAAATTAGTATTGTGATAGGTATTTGTCCCCAACTTTTTATTGTAAGTGAGTGTTGTTTAGCTGCACTGTGGCTTCATTATTTATGTGGGCTGGAATAGGAACCTAACCTCTGTACATCATATGGTTTCATAGGAGAAAGATGCTCTGAGTTCCAAATGTCAGAATAACAAACACACTTTGGCATTGCAGTGTAAGGAAATTGAAGTTATATTTATAAACTTCTCTATTTCTTATGTCTAAAAACTGAGCCCAGGGAATTTTCACTAGTGTTTTAGTCGGCCTTGCTGGGGAGGGTTGAGGTGGAGAAGAGGTCTTTGCCGCCTCCTTAGGAACCCCAGGGAGAGGAGTTGGGACGGGGACAGAGGGGGGATCAGGCCAGTGGTAGGGGTCCCAGTACAGTCACCAGGTACAGAGCCGTTTGAGTGGAAAGAGAGTCAAGGCTGCAGGTCAGTTAGGGGCCCTCAATCAACACGTTGCAAAGGTCTGGTCACCTTTAGATTACTGCACCCAGAAACACAGCCTGATTGTTCATAGGTGCTGCACAAAGATGTACAGGCACAGATGTGGGAAGGGCTACAGCCAGCTTTCTCTTTGGGGGATGGAATTGCTAGTAATTCTGAATTGAGATGACAGGCCATAGACAGACCTGAACTGAAAAGTTGCTCTCCTGGTACTCACCAGCTGGGTGGCCGTGGACAAGTTTATCTTTCTAAGCCTCATTTTTTTCTTCATCTGAAAAAGGAGCATAAACATAGAGCTCACCTGAGTGTTGTTGTGGTGATGGAATTTGAAGACCCACATATAGTTCATAGCATATGGAAGTTGACATTTGGTGTTAGCTTCTATTGTTGGTTCTCTCATTAGTAGGAGTAGTATTACCATTATTATTAATACTGTATGCTATGCATGTTTGGCCCCCCTTCCCCAAAAAAGACACCCTTTAAGAGTCTTGCCCTTAATGCACTAAATAGCTATAAAATGTAAAAGAAAGGTATCTGTTGTCTCTCTTGTGCCTGAGCTGTGTTTCAGATGCGTCTGGTTGTGTCCTGGGAGCCTCTGCATGGGCCCTCTACAGAACTCTCTTTAGTTAGAATAACAATTTAAAAAGCTCATTGAAGCCCACACGGTGGCTCACACCTGTAATTCTAGCACTTTGGGAGGCTCAGGTGGGAGGATCAATTGAGACCAGGAGTTAGAGACCAGCCTGAGCAACATGGCAAGATACAGTCTCTACAAAAAATAGAAAAATTAGCTGGGTGTGGTGGCACACACCTGTAGTCCCAGCTACTCAGGAGGCTGAGGCAGGAGGATTGCTTGAGCCCAGGAGTATGAGGTTGCAGTGAGCTATGATGACGCCACTGCACTCTAGCCCAGGCAAGAGAGCGAGACTCTCTCTCAAACACAAAAACAAAAACAAAAACATAACTCATTGAAAAACATATATAAGGACATAAAGTAAGACCCAATGACAATAGATCAATGTTAGAAAAAGGGAAAAAGGGGCAAATCTGACCGTGGTCTAGGCTCTGCCCCTCACACACCAGGTCCATGGAATCTCACTAAAGTTCCTAGAAAGAGGGAACTGGGACCAAAAAAATAACTGCTCTCTGAAGATCTCTCCAGATCTGTCGAAAGCTCAGCCATTTAATCCGGTCTATGGTATGGGGTTGCATTCAAAGAGACGTCAGATAGTTTTGCCTATCCAATAATAACTGATAAGCAGTCAATATCTTTACTGCTTTCTTTTGAGAATGCAGCCAAGGAAGATCACAAAACTCCAAACCCTCTTTCCATTTTTGTCTTTCTAAATATGTATCTACCAACGCACTACAGCTGCTTTCAAAGTACCCACGTTCCCCATTTGTTAGTTGTCTCAAAATTCTGTCACAGGCATCCCGTGGACCCTCTTGTATCCCAAGCTCCTTTGTACTTTCTGTATCCATTTTTTTCTCTTGCCTTTCGCCCTTGTGACTGCAGCTGGGCTTTGCAGGTTCAGTCCTCCCTCCATACATTTATTCTGACCCTGGTAATAAAGAGCTCATCACAGCAGGTGGGGGAGACCTTTCCTTTGCAGCAGGTCACGAAGAGAAGGGGCGGTGAAGCCTCAGATGCCAGTATTACCTCTACCAGGTGTGTCCATGAGACGGGGGGATGGGGGGCCTTGAGCTAGTTACTTAACTAAGGCTCTTATCTGATGTAAAATAGGGCTAATCATACTCACTGTCTTGCTCCATTCGGGCTGCCATAACAAATTTCCATAAGCTGAGTGGCTTGTGTCGATCCAAGTAAATGACTAAGGCAAAAAATCTCAATCAATGGAGGTTTATTAAGCTGAGGTTGAGGGCGTGCCCAGGAAAAACATGAACCACAGAAAAGCTATGGTTGTTTTTTCCAAGGGGCAGTTGGAAACTTCAGCATTTTAAAGGCAACAGAGAGAAGGAAAAAGGGGTGTGTGGGGGGGGCTGCTGATGAGGCAAAGTGGTGACATTCCTGTGAGACTCGAGAGATCTACATTTTACATAAAATAAGGGTGATGTTAGAGGAGAAAAAGGGAGTGAAGGAAGCATCAATTGTGCGGATGTCCCTAGGTAGGTGGAAGAATGTCTGATTCTGTCTTGTCTCCATTTGTTACCTGTAAAGCAAATGTGTAATTTATTATTAGTGTAGAATTGAATAGGCTTTAATTTTAGGTGTCAGACATTGTTATGATTTGTATGTCCTTGTTTATGGGAGGTCGCCAAGGAATTTTCTTAATGATCTGTAGGGCCTGTTCTTCACAGGTGCCCGAGGCCTTCACCTTCTCTTTTGCATAAAGAGTTTGGTGGTGGTGGGGGTGACCCTGAGACTTTGATTTCCTTTTTACACTTATAAACAACAGAAATTTATTTTTCATGGTTCTGGTGGCTGGAAGTTCAAGATCAGGGTGCCAGTATGGTTGGGCTCTGGTGAAGGCCCTCTTCTGGGTTGCAGACTGCTGACTTATTGTGTCCTCATGTAGTGGAAAGAGGGTTAGAGAGCTCTCTGGGGTCCCTTTTATAAGGGCACTAATCCCATTCATGAGGGCTCCACCCTCATGACCTAATTACCTTCCAAAGACCCCACCTCTTAACACCATCACATTGGGGGTTAGGGTTTCAACATATAGATTTTGAGGGACACAGACATTTGGTCCATTGCCCTTACCTTAGAGGGTTTGGCATGCTGCATGGTACACAGTTATTCATAAACAGTAGGTGCCCTTATTGCAGTGGTTGGTGTAGACTCTATTGTCATTGTAAGGCAGCCCTGCTTTGGGATCCAGGTAAGCAAAGGTAACAAAGGTAGGTGAGAGATACCCTCCTCTTCAGAGCAGCCTGACTATGGTGCTGGGGCAGCTGCCGGGCCAGGTGGAGGTGGCCCAGATGGAGTCAGCCTCACCCTGGCAGAAAGCTCCTCAGCACACATCACCGCCCAGAACTTGAAATAATTTTTTTCTCTGTGTAGTTAATGTTATCCATTTGATATGCGATTAGGTTATTTATTTCTGTTTGCAGGCATTTTTAAAATTTTTATTTAAAAATTACAATGGAAAGATCTGGCCATCACCTTAACCAAGTGGTACAGTCCTAGCATACCATTAATGGGATAACCAGCATCCAGCGCCTCCTGCTGGGATGCAGTATGAAGTGTTCAGCATCACATATGAAGTACATTTGCAAAAATGTCTTAACAGAAACTAAGCAAGTCTCCATGCCTAACTTCCAGTTTATGGTAAATGCAGAGGAGAGAGAAACAAGTTAAGGACATGGTGGAATAATCAGAATGTGGGTCATTCTACAAGAAATAGTCCTGGACTCTCTCAGGAGTCAGTGTCGTGAGGGGAGAAAAAATAGGACAGAGACTGTCCTATCCTTACTGCTCCAAGTGTGGTCCTGCACCAGGAGCATCATTGCCACCACCTGAAGCTTGTTAGAATCGTAGACTTGGGCCCCACTCAAACCTCTGGAATCAAAATCTGTATTTTCACAAGATCCCCAGGTGATTCGCATGCACGTCAAAGTTTGAGAAGCTCCATTCCAGGTAACCAGAGACATAACCAAAGGCAAAGTGTAAACCTTGATTGGACTTTGGTTTGGGAAAAAACAGTTATAAAAGACAACTAGGGAACTTTGAATGTGGATTTGGTGTTGGGTGCTATTGTAGTTATGTGAGTGATATGTGCTGAAGTATTTAGGGGAGAAACATCATATCTACAACTTACTTCAAGGAAAAAGAAGGTGGTGTGCATGTGATTGTGTGTGTGTTCAGACAGAGAGAGCCTATTATGGTAAAATGTTAAGTGGGACATACACAGTTTTCATTATACTCTCATTTTAAATGTGTATTTGAAATTTTTCAGAGTAAAAAGTGGAGAAGCAAAGGAACACAGTCACATGTGAGTGCAAATACCACATATAAATAAGCATTTCCTTCAGTTACATAAACAAATTGTCTAAAAATGCCCTGTAAATCCATCATTAGGTTTAGAGATTTACTGAAGGCCACAGATATGACGCTTATTTCGTTATATTATCTTTGAATGTCCCCCAACTAGATAGCTCAAGGTGTGAAAATGGGAACCTTAGGCGAAATAAGGCCAGAGGCTCACATTGCTTGCAGGGAGCCAAGCGGGCAGTCGAGGAGCGGAAGGAAGCCCTGGGAAGGAAGGGGAAACCATTTCAGCCTGCCCGCCCGCAGAACGCAGAGTCTTCCAGGGACCAGGAGCATCAGGTCCCCCTACTGCCCCGAGGGCATCCCCACACCAGTTTCTGCTGCTGCACCGTGGTCAGGGCAGATGCGTGCAGCCCCAGCCACCAACAGTGTCTACGAAGGTAAAGATAATTTTCCTCCTTCTCTCTGCAGTCCCAAGCTCCTGCTAACCTTCTTTTATGTGTTCATTAAACACAGTCGTGCTGACCATGTTCAAAGTCAGAAATCGTGACCTGGGAGGCTTATAGATCCTCTTGTAGTTCTGAGACCTTAAAACAGGGGAGATAATGGAATGATTGCATCACTGCGAGGAAGAATAATTAACTAAGAGACTTGAAAATGGTTTGTGTCTTACTGATAGGACTCAATTGAAGACTCTACTTTGCCAAGAGGGAATTTTTAATTGATTTCTCTGTTAGCCAGGATAGGCTAGAGCCATGGCCCTCAAACCAGTGGGCATCACAGTCGTCTGGGGGACTGTGGGGACACAGATAGCTGGGCTCCACCCCCAGAGTGTGTGACTCAGTAGGGCTGGGCAGTGCCCAAATGCTCCATTTCTAACAGGTCCCTAGGTAATGCCGATGCTGCTGGTTGAGTACCACACTTTGAGAACCTCGTTATAAAGGCAGTGGCGGTCTATAACTCCAACACTTCTGTGACTTGACATGATAAGAGTTTGTTTCTTGGGCCAGCAAATTCCTCTGCAGGCCCAGGCAACCCTCCAAGACAATTGCTCTGCATGGGGTGACTTAGCAATCCTGTGGCCCCGCTATTCAGGTGGCTGCCTCCTTCCTAGAAAACGCTGGAGGAGCCCACCCCAGCGACATACCCTGGAGTGACTTCCTCACTCTCACAGCCCGGTGGCTAGAACTAGTTCCCTGGCCTGGCCAGGAGGTGGGGCAATGTCATCCTCCCCTGCCTGGAAAGGAAGGGGGCCCACACGTGAGTGGGCATTGGACGTCTCTTCCCCAAAACAAGGAAGCCTGAATTTCGGAAATAAAACTGGATATAACAAAAAAGGAAAAAGAAGGGAGAAGGAAAGTTGAAGACATTGGTGAAATCAGAATAAGATAGTGAAAGGCATAAAGATTTTCTTCTGAAACATTAAAATCAGTTGATATTTGTCTGATACAGCTTTAAATACAGTATCACTTCAGGCCAAAGAAAATGAATAAAAAAAATACATAAAGGGGAACTAAGATTCCTTTCCTGCACATTCCTGCCTCTGCCCATCTCAGAAGTACCGGGGCACAGTTCCTATTTCCACTTCTTATTTGCTCCTATGAAAGGAAGAGTGACTTCCCTGGTGGGTGAAGTTGGGGGGAAATGGTTATTGCACATGCTCAAACCCCAACAAAGTGCACCCCGTTTTAAGCCAAATTTACAAACTGGGGGTGATTATTCATCTTAGAGAGATGATTCACCCATTAGTTTATCCAAATATTAGAGTTTTTAAAGAGTATTCAAACAGAATACTCTTTTCTGTTTTATTATATTTAAAATATAATATTTTAAAAAATATTTTGTAAACATCTTTTAGAAATACCTATAAGTGGAAGAAACACACATAGTTGTTAGTGGATATTTTGCCTGAGAAGCAAGAGAAATGCAGCTGTTATTTTGCCAGGTATAAGCAGAGTGTTCCCTTATTATCTGCATGGAATATTCGTGTGGAATGGTAACAATGATAATATAATGTTTTTAATCCACATATATGTATAAATAATGAGAGATCTAGAAAAAATGTTGCTCCAGCTCTGTCGCTACAGTGCCTCCCTCACTCACATACACCAAAAAAAAGAAAAAAAAAATAGTCCAGACATTCAGAAAAGGAGGTATTTATCTCCCTTTCAGAGAGAGTGAGTAACAGAGAACCAGAGGTGGGAACGGAAGGGAAACTCCCGGCGGTGAAGCGGAGCAAATGGGCTTATGTGGCTAAAGTTGAGACCAGATCGGTTCTCCATTCGGGTGGCCTCGGCTAGTGCACAGGCCATCTAGGGGCAGACTGGAGGGAGACTAGCACCCGAAGCTAAGATCTCGCTAAGTTAAACACAGTAGTTTTAATAAAATGTGAGACGCTTTAATCCCATTTTGGGAATTCCTAAAAAGTCACAAGGAAGGGGAATGATTTGTGTTATTATGACTTGAGAGTCATGGCTCAGAGCTAAAGGTTGGGGATTAAATTCAACAGCATTAAAATGTCTTTAGAGCAAGATGGAAATATGTTGGCAATGTCTGCAGAGTGCCAAATAAATGCAGAAGCCAATGAGGTAATAAAGGAAGTTAGCTGACCTAGGTGTAGTTGCCAGTTTCCTTCTATTCTAATAATTAAAAATAAAAAATAATAAGTAAGAGTTAATTAGAATGACAGTTCTAAAAGCAAATCCCTCTGAAGGGTGCAGACCGGGAGCCCCCTATTGCCATAGTAACCACAGATGTGCACTCCCCTTCTGCCTCCGGCTCCTAGGCAACCTCAGTTTATCTGAGATGTCCACCACATTGTGGTCATAAGTTCTTGACCTAGTAATTTTCAATCCCTTGAGATAGTAAATCTGTTCCCTTGTTGAGTAAGTGACTTCCCAAGTCTGAGAATGTATAGAATTAAGTATGGAGATGATGCAATAAATCAAATCCATAATATTGATATTTTCATGTTAAACTTAGGAATAATTTTGTATGTATTCTTTAAGTGATTTAAATGTTTAAAAAGCTTGTGATCCTAATTTAAAATGTAAAATTGATTTTCAGCTTGTGATTTTAAGTTGAAAGGTATGAGAAAAATTGACTTAGCTCATTAACAGTGTTAGAATAGATTCATTATATTTATAAATTTACTTTTTTAGATTTAGAAGAGTTGTTTAAGTATATGAGAACATTTTGTCTTAATTGGCTGTAATCTTGCCATGTCAATGATTTGAAGTGCTAAAATAGAAAATCAAATATGATACATTTATACAAGGAGTTTAAAATGTCTAAGAGATTTTAATAAACAAAGCTTGTAAATGAGACTGATGGTTTAAGAGACTTTAGCTTATTCAACTTGAGTTAACCAAATGTTAATTAAAGCCCCTTTTCCCAAAAGAGATTTGTTTCATTTAAGTTTACCAGATTCATAAATAGAGTAATAACATGTGTGTATCAGGTCAGAAAGCTTTTTTTTTTTCCCCTGAGACAGGGTCTCATTCTGTTGGCCAAGACAGAGTGCAGTGGCTTCACTGAAGCTCACTGCAACCTCAAACCCCTGGGCTCCAGAGATCCTCCTGCCTCAGCCTCCTGAGTAGCTGGGACTGCAGGTATGTGGCACCATGTCTGGCTAATTTTTAAATTTTTTGTACAGATGGGGTCTCACTATGTTGCCCAGGCTTGTCTTGAACTCCTGGCTTCAAGCGATCCCCCCGCCTCGGCCTCCCAAAGTGCTAGGATTATAGGCGTGAGCCGCTACACTCAGCCAGGTCAGAAAGCTTTTGGCAGAAAGTAATAAACAAAAAACCCCCAAATGTAGTGACTTAAACAAATAGGGGATTGTTTGTCCCTCATAGTGGGAAGTCTGGAGGAAGTTCATCACTTCGGTGAAATTAGTGCCAAAGTCTCAGTGGTTCTATCAGTTTTCTTCATAACCACAGGATGCTGCTATAGCTTCACCTATCACAGCAAAGCACAGTGCTTGGAACAACAAGTGCTCAATAAATATTGGGTAAATATTGAATGTATGCAGAAATATACATCTCTATCTATCTACCTAGTCATACAATTTTAGAGTGCAAGATCTTAAAGGATCTGGGAATCTGTTTTTAACAAGTGTTCCAGGTGATTCTGCTGATCATGGTAAACATGGTAAGCTTTCTCCAGTGAGCATACCAGTCCCGGCCTGTTAGTACCTTCCATCTGCCAGGAAGGTCTACTCCTCTATCCTTTACCTCACCCCTAAACTCTAAACCCTTACACCCAACTGCTTTCTATGTCCCCTCACTTAGATGTCTATCAGGCACCTTCTCGCCCCTTGCCTGGTCCCTCAATTCATATTTGTTTGGATGGAGCCACAAATCTAGAAGTCATCTTAAATTTCTGTCATTCTCTCATCCTGCACATCGAAATCCATGAGCTAATCTTACTGACTATACCTCCAAAAATTGTCCATGGGAAGGGAACATGGAGAAGCAACGCGAACAAGATGCTCACACTGCCTGCTGCTGTGAATAGTAAAATCTTTCGCTCTGACCCAGGAGTCTCATGTCTTCTGCCAGCATCCACAAAGTTGAGTCAGCCTACCTTGTTAGGTTGCAAGGAGGGCAAAATCTCAGACCCATCACAGTTCATGACACTTTGCCCTAGATGTTCTCTCTACTTGAAAGGCTCCTCCGCCAGATGTCGTGGCCGGTTGCTTCATGTCCGTCACATTTCAGCTCAACTGTTACCTCTTCTGAGAAGATTTTTCACCACCCAGTCTACAGCACCCCCCGCCAAACCCCAGTCACTCTTCACTACTTGAGATGTTTATATTCTCTAGAGCGCTTATCATTATTTAATCAATTTTAAAAATTTTATAAGGCAACATTTAAAATACACAAAATCTAAAGAATATTATAATACATAACTGTATAACCACAACTTAGGTTAAGATACAAAATATTAACAATGCAGGTGATGCTCCTATTCTCCCCAATGCAATCCTCTTCCCTCCCTCCACAGAGGAAAGCACTAACCCTAATTTGGTATCATTCATTCCTATGCATGTAAAAAAATAATTTTCCCACTAAATAATATCTAATTTTTTTTTTTTTTTTTTTGGAGACAGGGTCTCGCTTTGTCTCCTGGGCTAGAGTATAGTGGCATCATCATAGCTTACTGCAAACTCAAACTCCTGGGCTCAAGGGAGGATCCTCCTGCCTCAGCCTCCCGAGTAGCTGGGACTACAGGCATGCACCACCACACCCAGCTAATTTTTCTATTTTTTGTAGAGATGATGTCTTGCTCTTGCTCAGGCTAGTCTTGAACTCTTGGCCTCAAGTGATCCTCCTGCCTCAGCCTCCCAAAGTGCTAGGATTATAGGTGTGAGCCACCCTGCCCAGCCATTAGCTAATATTCTTTTGAACATTTCAACTTTACTTAGATGGCATTATACTTTACCTATTTTTCTGCAATGTGCTTCTTTAACTTATGCTTGGGAGACAGCCATGTTGATATTTGCAGCTCCATCTAGGTCATTTGTTCTCACTGCTTTACACCATTGTAGGAATATATCGCATATTATTCATTCTCTTATGGGTGGGCATTTAAATTCTTTCATGTTTATTCTTTCCCCTTGGGTAAATGTTTAGAAATTTCTCTAGGGTAGACACCTAGGAATAGAATTGCTAGGTCAAAGGGCAGTCATATTTCAACTTTTCTAGACCTTGCCATATTGTTCTCCAAACCTTTTTTTCCCCTGACTAAAAAATTCATTTTTTTAAAAAAAACCTCATTTATTCAGTATCTCCCATAACCAGACAGTAAATTCTAAGACATCTTATTGACCATGCTCACCTCTATATTCCTAGTGCCTAGTGGCTGTGACACGAGTATTTGTTGAATGGCTGAAGAAATGGAGGCCGAGAGGAATGTGGGACACAAAACTATCTTAGTGACCAAGCGGGACTTGAGCCCAGGCTGCTGACTCCCTATAACCTGACTGAGAGGAAGCACTTGTGAAAACGATCCCCTGAGCTATGGTTCCAAAGGTCCAGTCCCCAGGAAGAAAGTCTTGTGTGAGTCCACACTGAACAACCAGGCCCTTCCCACGGCTCTGAGATGGTGTGGGCCAGACACACACTCCCACATGCAGATGGGAGTTGCAGTTCCGGAAGCTTCTTCAGCAGGTGCAGATCTGAACACAGGAGTGCAGGGCTAGAGCCTCTGTGGTGACAGAGCTGCAGTGGCGGGAGGACCCCAGCAGGGTACGAAAGGCAGGGGAAGCGGCTGCTCCACTGACCCAGCAGAGGCTTCCTGTACAAAGCCCCGATATCACGTCAATCGTTAATTTGAAAGGCAAAGAAGGAAAGTAAAGAGGCCTTTTCCCCAACTCCCCACACGTCCTCGTGAGGGCAGCCCTGGAGATTCCTTTGCGCCAAGAAGGAGGCCGTGGTGGGCCAGCGCAGATGTATGGACAAGCTGGGACTCTGTCGGTTTGAGGTCTTTTGTTGGTGTTTATCCTGGCCTTTCTTTCTAGTTGATTTGCATTTGGTTTTCATCCCACACTGTCTTGGATCCAGCCTGAAATATATAAATCACTTAGCCTGCAAACAAACAGTAGGGTCACCAAACGGATGGAAAGTAAAACCCCCAAAGTGGGGTTGAGGAAGGGCAGTTAGAGAAAGGGAAGGGGAGGCAAGAACAGGCGGGCGGGAGGCAGAGAGTAGCTGGGACGTGAGCTCACAGAGGCTGTGATCGCGCCCTCGTCCCCGAGCACCGGCTCACCAGGTCTGACACCTGGAGGTAGAGAGAGAGAAGCTAGACTGAGCATGTGTACAGAAAGAACGTAAAAGAGAACAAGCCCATGCATCTAGCCTCAGGGGGCTACCCATCACTCGGACCATCTGCTTCCCCCAGGGGGTCCGTTCAGTCATGTGTCCCTCGGTCCCCCGACTTGTCCCCCCTCTACTCAGACCCAGGATACCCTCCCGTGCCCTTCTCCCAGCTTTATCTTCCCATCCTTTAAGGCCAACTTTATGTTGCTTTGTCAAAGAAGTCTCCCCAAATTCTCCAATCAGACTTCACTTGGGAAAGACCAAGGCTGGGCTCATCTCTCTCCTCTGAACACCCATGGGGTCCTCTCCTTTGGCACCTGCTGCCTTCCGTGGGTCAAGCCCTCTACTAGACTCTCAGCTCTTAGAGAGCAGGGACCAGTCTGACTCAGCTCTGTGTCCTCTGGGCACCTCACACAGGGCCTGGCACCTCGTAGGGCCGTGGTAAATATGGGCTGGTAGGAATACCATTGTACAAAATCCCCGCAATTTGAATGATATTGCTGGATGGTTGCAAGCCTTCACCAAAACCTTTTCTGCAATTTTGGTGAGAAACTCTTGTGAAAAAAATAGTGCTGAGCGTCTCTGATTTAGTAGCTAGATCAGGGGTGGGGAACGTTTTCATGTTGGAAGGCCACATTAATTTACCTGTAATTAAATGAGGCCATGTTCAAGAAACTTCAATTAAATATACTTTAAAATGTTCATTATTTTGTAAAAATCTAACTACTATGTACTTAATAATTTCAAAAAATAAAAATTATTTGTTAATTTTAAAGTTAACTAACCTTTTAATGACTTTGTTGTGTCTGCTTTTTGTTGGAAAGCATTTGAATATTTGGTTGCAGCAGGGAGGTCTGCAGTCTCAGTTGATCCTCTAGTTGAGTATCAGTCATTTGTGACCTTAAGGGAGTCTTGATTTGGGTTAGGTAGGAAAATATAGATTCATAGCAATAACTGGTTGAAAAGCAAGAAAGCACTTTCGGGCATGTTGCCGAAGGCGTGGGTATTCTACTGCATTTTTCCATATTTCAGTTGGATCTTTCTTAGCATCAAACAATGACTTTAAAATGTCATCTACTGAGAGCTCACTCAATTTCATCTGTAGTTCTTTAGGTACCTTGGTGATTTCAACTAGGTGAGGCTGAAATGCTAGTTTGAGTGTGATGTCATGATTCTCAAAGTCAGTGAAATTTCATTGTATTCTCCAATTAATAGGTCTATAACAGCTGCATATTCTTCAAGTGATTCACATATATCATCCTGCTCATCAATGACCTTTGCTAACTGGGGAAAATGTTCACCTTCAAATTTCCTTTTGAAGAAGAAGTGTTTTGAAAAAAGATAGCTTTTTTCAAAATGCTTGGATTTTTTTGTCACATATCATATATAGACTTATAACCTTGCAAAGAAATATTCAATCGTTTTGATTTGACATGATATCACACAGAAATGCTGCATTCCTATAGAAATCTTCTTTCAATAATTCACATTGCTGAATTCGTTCTTCATAAAATTTAGCTATTTGTTCTCACAGAGATAAAATTTTGGCTAACACCTGTCCCGGCGATAGCCAACGCACTTTAGAATGATATGGCAAATCCACATTGAATACCTCATCAGTCAACTTTGGTATGTCACAAAACTGACAATGCTGTGTTGCATTTGCATGAATATAGTTAACAATACTTATAACTTGTTGCAAAGTGTCACTTAAAGTAGTAGCTTTAGCACAGAGATTTTGCTGATGCAAGATATTAATACAATGAAAAGAAATGAGAGCATCTGGATCTGTTAATACTTTTTTTAATCTGTGCAATAAGCCCTTCATGTTTTTCTGTCATGGAAGGTGCACTGTCTGTACATACACTCACTAAATTTACCAAATTCAGTCCAATTTCATGGCATTTATCTTGAAAATTGTTGAAGATATCTATTCCCTGTGTTCTGTTTGCAAGAGTGGCCAAAGCGAGTAACTCTTCATAGCAAAGAAAATCTTCTGTTATGATGAGAATGAAGTACAAAAATCTACGCCGAGTCAGTAGTATCAGTTGATTCATCCAAAGCAATTGAATAATTAATATTTTCCTTTTGAAGGATTGCATGAAATTGTTCTGTTAAGTTGAAGGCTAATTTACATGCTGCTGATCGGTTATGGTTCTCCTTGAAAGAGGCAGTTGTTTGTACTTTGAAATGTATCAGGGTCTAAGCATCCTACAACTTCGACAATGCATTCTTTCACAATTTCTACATCACTGAAATGGCCTCCCTTTTTTCTTGAGTATATAAACTACTTTATAAGTTGCTTCAGTGGCATTATTTCCAGGTCTTATTGCTGCTTGTAAGAATTGTTTTTGCTTTTGCTTTTCATCTTTTAATTTCTGCAATACAACCTTTCGTGCCTCTCCCTCAGATTTAAAATATTTGTGGTCCTTATGAGTGTTATAATGCAATGAGCATTGAATTTCTTTAATGTTGATATTGCAGTATCACAAAGCAAGCAAATCATCTTATCTTTAGCAGAAACAAGATAATATTGCAATTCCCAATCATCATTAAAAAATCTGTTTTCTTCCTTCATCCTTCTCTTGGTCTTCTTTGATATTATGTGCTGTTAAGCAGAGAGAAATAAAAAATACTGTCGAGCTGTGCAACTATTCACAAATTCCACTTCGAACAGAAACACAATGCACCATTGTCAAAAGCTGGTTGCAGACTGGCGTACTCAACCCGCATAAACTCTCACCAACCAGCCTCGTGCGGTAGTGGCGCCAGTCAGGTGGGAGAAGTTAGAACTAAATCACGAGCTTAGCAGCCATCAGTTTAGCCCTTATGGCTTACTAATGTTCTGATTGTGCCGGTCAATCTGGGAGGATTATTTTGTTGAAACTTATTTACTATTTGGTATTTTAAATACATTCAACTTAAAAATAAAATAAAAATATAAAAGATGAACAAAAATGTATTAATGAAATTAAAAGAATTTGTTCTGTAAAATTTGGATTCAGTCAAAAGACCCCACTTAATGACCTAGAAGGCCACATGTGGCCTTAAGGCTGCAGTTTCCCCACCGCCAAGCTAGATTAACCAGCTACAACACAACCCACATAATTATGGGGAGTGTGGGAGTATGTGTGTGCAGGTTAGGGTGGCAGGAAGGGATTAAACTAAGTACAACTTCTTCCCTCTTTGGCACTGTGGGTTTATAACTTAATTTCTGGTCACAAACTAGGAGCATTGGGCTGACTAAACATTATGTTTCTGTAAAGTTTTGGACTGAAAAAGGAGTTGAAAGGCTATTTCTAAGCCCATAATCTGCTCTTAGAGGGAATGAATGCCCCCATGTTGCTGCACTCTAAGAAAGGGATTATAGGGCATATCAGACAAGATCCAGCCAGGTAAAGAGATGCTATTCTAAGTATTTCCAGAAGGATAATTTAAAACAAGAAATTGATTACATAGGTGATGGGAATATTGAAAAACCAGAGTGGGGACAGTGAGGCAAGGGGAGATTAGGCCTCACCCTTCCTCCCCCAGTACTGGAGGGACAGGAGAGGAGGGGCCTCCCCAGAGCCCAGGGTCTGGGAGCACCTGGAGGAAGCAGGAGTGGGAGACAGCTTGCCAGGTGGGGGCTGGCCATGGGGCAGTGCAGAGAGACAGGCGGAGGCATACTCTGATTTTTCTCTTCCTCCCACCAATGCTTCCCATTGGCTGAACCAATCTTCCTCCTTTCCTCCCTCCTTTCCCCCTCTTTCCTTACTTCTTTCCCTATTTTTAAGGTAAACACTTTTTTTAAGAGAAGGGAAATTTTTTCTGGAGCTTACTAGTATATGTAGAAAAGAAAATAGCTCATTTAAAATAAAAGAGTAGAAAAAGGTAGTGCCTGTGGTCGCCCTGACAGCGACAAGGAACGACACTTTTTTCCTCCCCAACCTCAAAGCACCCCATGAACTGTGACAAATGTCCCGTCTCACTCAAAGTGCAGTGGGACATGGTGGCTGGGGGTAAACAATTGGCTCTGTTCCTGATTGTGTGATCTTGGGCAAGTGTTTCAATATCTCCATTGAGTATTCTTATTTGTAGAAAGAGGGAAATGATAATGGCAGTCCCTACTTCAGATGATCAGTGTAAGGATTATGGAGTTAATGCATTTACGAGCCTTACAACAGCGCCTGGCAAACAATACAAGAGCTCTGACCCTGAGAAGATTCCTAAGCGGACCTGTGGACTCAGCCGTGTTCCAGCAAAGGAAACCTGCTTCAGCAATCCTCCTCCTGTGGCAATATTTAGACTCAGAGATCAAATATCATCAATTTTTAGCCTTTAATCAAACATGCCCTATTTCCACCAGTGGGAGTCAAGTGCTGTCTTGGCATCCTGCCAGATGTCATCTGGCCAGGACCCAATTAAACTAGAAGCAGGAAGTAGGAAAGACAAAATAAGCCCCTCTTTTGTCTCAAAATGGCATTTCAAAGACTGCCAAGCTCAGCTGCTGCACCAGCACAAATCAGGGTTAATGTGCTACACCTGCACAGTCAGGGGCCTGCCACCGGCTTGTGACGTGGCCACCCAGCGCCAGGCCAGAGTGCCTGAAGAATTCAGAGCGTGTCTGCCTCACCGTTTGGTTGGCAGGTTGGACCAGCTTATCCAAAGCCTGTGCCTTTGCAGACTGGTTTCTCAAGTCAGCTCTTCCTTTGGTTCTTGTGTGGTCTTTCTTCTTTACCTTTCAAAAGTCTAGTATTAATTTCTGAAGAAATAAAAATTGGGCTAGTGATCCCATAAGGATATATGGCCTTAGACTCAACATATTATTAACCATTAAAATAGAAAAGGACTCTAGCAAATATATGAAGGCCCCCCTACCTAAGTGTTAAAGATTCAGTTCATAAAATTGAAATGGGACCTTTCGAAACTTTTATCACAGACTCTTTGTGTACCTAGGAGCTAGGGGACTTCTGATTTTCAATTAGGTGATTAAATGTAATTAAATGAACACTTCTGCAGTTCCCTTCATTAAGGACTAAGGAAATGAAGTGATTTAACTTATGCCAGTTTTCACCCATGCATGATTTTTTTTCCATGTTGAAAGCAAAACTCCGAGTTTCCTAGCTTAGAGGCAGAAACTAAACAAGAGCCAGCATGAACTCTGGCATTGACCTTATAAAGGGAAAATTGTGGGGGAGAAGCCAGAGGGAAAATACAGCTTAAAGGAGGCAGGATGTCCACTAATTAAAACTAATATAGGACATGAAAATCAACGCTAATAGATGGTAGCTTAATTCTTTAAGACTTCATTCCTATCCAAACATTTGTTTTAGTGGCCAAGTCCGTACTCGATGCAATTTTTTAAATGCATAAATGTCTCTCTTTTTTTTTTTAATATGCCTACTTTCAATAAAAATTTAAGGAGCTGACACTATTAAAACTTATTTAAAAGACAAAAAACAGAAAAAACAGGACAGATAAAGACAATAAGGAAGACAACTTCTAATGAGATATTTTCCCTTTCCTAGCACTCTTGGGTATAAATATATAGACCTTAATTCAAGATGATCAGATTACATTAAGTTATCTAAACATAAGATCTCTTGAAAACAGTCTGAATGTGGAAAGGCTTTTCTAAAGGATATTCGATGTTTGTTCTTCATCACATAAAACTGCAGACTTAGTCAATTGTAATATGACATGTGGCATTCCAGTCGCAGATGAAGTTATAGATCTCAGCCATTGAGATAAATGGCTTACTTCAACATGATAAATTATACCGAGGTATTAAAACTTCTCCAAGCCTTACATACAAATCGATATGATTTAAAATGTCATTTTCCTTCTTATAAGCTGCATTTCTATGATCGATTACAAAAAGTAAAGTGGAACATGTGCCAGCCAATTACCAGATCTATCTTTTTCAAAGCCAAGGTTAGAAAGGAGAGATTCTGACAGCTCACTGGCTTTCTTCAAAGCAGTAAATTATGTATGGTGTTCATTGTTTCTCATTTGGAATTATTAATTTATAAGATGAAGCCTTGAAGTGAGAATTCTTTATCATACCTAAAAATTAGGAAGCAAATACAGATGAAAAACTCTTGAGCCAACATAAGCCAGGATTCTTTAATTACAGAAAAAACAGCTATCTCAAGGATAGATACTATCAGCTGCATTGGGTGGTCAAAAGCCTCCTATACCAGGAGTCAAAAGAAAACCTTTGTATTCTTCCCCTTTGGGTAATACCAGCCATGCCTACTCTTACTGGTCATTTAAGAATCAAAGGAGATCATTTGCATTTTGAAGCTATAAAGCACCATTTGTATATTAGATGTGACAGTCACAGTAGGGACAGAAATATTGGAGATTCAATGCAAACTATTCTTATTTCTAAAAAGTAACCCAAAGTATGTTCCTATAAAATGGAGTCAATATCACCATGCTCTATTTTGAAGGAAATAAAGGGAAGGGAAGCAAGGGAAATAAATAGCCACTGTAAAATGAAAGCAAAATAATTCAATAATCTGTGAAAATTGAAAGACAGCTTTTTCCAATGATCTGCAGTCTCAAAGCACAATAAATCTGGTCATTGGCTTCTTGGGAGAAAATAAAAGCAATCATACAGAGTATATCTTAAATACTCAACAACTACAATTGTAATGTATTAATTGTACTTTATAAAACACTTTTCAAAAAAATCAATCTATATGGTCTAATCCAAGTGACTTAACTATGGGGCACACAATTTTGAGTGAGTTTGCTCCACATAAAAATTGCTGGATTAAAAAATCAGAAGGCTGACTTTCATCACCTAATCAAGTATGGAAATAGAAAAAAACCCATAATGTCTTCACAGTGGCTCCTGTGTCTTGGTTTTGGTTTTCAAGGCATTATTTTCAGCAGCAAGAGATCGTTTATTCATATGCTCTCTAAAGGTAAAAATGAGAAGTGTATAGAGTTTATATCAATATAAGAATGACTCACTTTACAGATATTTGGATTTGTGGAAATCTCAGCCCTCGGGTTCATAAACTCCAACCCAAAGGTGAAATTGTTTTTCTCCAGAAGGCCTTAAATATCTGTCACAAAACCCATCCTAAAGATCCATAACAATCCTCCACAACAAATGTCTTCAGACATTTACTCAGAGGCTGTTTATTTTACAAAAAATGCTAAAAAGCATAGTTATTTAATTTCCCAGCATATAGAAAATAGAATTAGGAATTTAGAGGTGAGAGAAGGGGAAAAACAGGGAGGAACAATATTAAGAAAGATGTGAAAGCTGACAGTCTACTTACTAGCCAGGCAACAAACAGAAAGAAGCTGAGATGCACTAGCAGGGATGTGGGGCTCCAGTTAATCCTCTAGAGTACTTGCAAATTTAATAGTGTTTAAGGCTATCACTGTGTTCACACATATAAACTTCTAGGTAAATATTAAAACATTGAAGGACAAAGGAGGATATACTAAAAGAAATTTTTATTTTTTTCTGTGGAAAATTTGGAACATGTATGAAGAATATGAAAAAAGCTCTCATGATTCTATAACTTAGAAATAATAAATGTCAACAATCTGATTTCCTCCTGGCTGCAACCCATGCACTAAGATCTTATTACTAGTCCATCTCCTAATGGCCTGGCCTCCCTCTTTAAATGGAAGCTAGTTGTTGGAGCTATTGAGAAGAATTGGCAGACCTGAAGGGACTGTGGATGTTTTTCTCCTAGTGTTGTGAGGTGAACTGGTATTCTAGAATTGCAGTCCTTAACACCCCCCACCCCCCCCCCCCCGGGGAAGGAACAGTACTGGTCCATGGCATGTTAGGAACCCGGATGCACAGCAGGAGGTGAGCCGAGGGCAGGGGAGTGAAGCTTCATCTGTATTTACAGCCGCCCCCCATTGCTGGCATCACCACCTGAGCTCCACCTCCTGTCAGATCAGCAGCAGCATTAGATTCTCATAGGACTGTGAACCCTACTGTAAACTGCGCATGCGAGAGATCTAGGTTGCACGCTCCTTATGAGAACCTAACGCCTGATGACCTGAGGTGGCGCTCAGGCAGTGATGCTAGAGCTGGGGAGCAGCTGCAAATACAAATTATCATTAGCAGAGAGGTTTGACTGCACAATAAATGTAATCCACTTGAATCATCCTGAAACTATCCCCTGCCACCCCTGTCCATGGAAAAATTGTCTTCCATGAAACTGGTCCCTGGTGCCAAAAAGGTTGGGGACCTCTGTTCTAGAAGAAACTATGAAGAATATTGTAACCATTCTAAAGTGATTTTTATTACATTTTTACTGACATATGTCAAATTGGTTGTGGTAAAAGGTAAATTTAGCAATGTCATAAAGGGTGGTCGCATCAGCAGTTTCACATTGTTTTGGTAACTTGAAAAATGTAGGCAAGTGTAGAGAACATAACAACACACATGAATCCAGCACGTGGGATTAATGAATAATTACATTTTGTACTATTGCATCCTTTTAAAAATAAAAGTAACAAAGCGCTATAAATGCACTGGTAAGGCTTCATTAGTCCCTTCTTGCTGTTAACTCATTCCCTCCTCTCCCAAGGCAACTACTCCTGTGTGAGTCACTTTTGAATGAAAGGTGTCAATCACCAGCAGAAATCTTTGGGATGTGGCTAACGAAATGGATGCTATCTGTGGGATACGACAAATAGTATTTCATGTCTTTTTCTAGGGCATGGTCATGACTTCACAAAAGGCTTCCTGGCTCTAGATCAGAACTGACTTGGGTTCAGATTCTGGCTCTGCCAGTGATTGGCCATGTGACCCTGGATGATTTACCCAAATTCCCTATGCCCCAGTTTCCTCATCCCTAGAATGGGAATAAAAATTGTACTTACAGGTTTGTTGTAAGGATAGGATGAGATAATTTACATAAAATGCTTAGCATAGATCCTGGCACATAAAAAAGTCTGAAAAAATATAAGCTGTTTTAATGAGAACTTGCAAGATGAAGGAAGATGTATCAGGAAGTGAACTGTTAGCTGTACAGAAAGTGTCAATGAGTGGCTTTGTTTTTTTTCTTTGACCATGGCTTAACATAGCTAAAGAGTGGGATTTTTACCAAGAGACATCAGCAAAGCTCTAAACTGGCAATTGAAAGGAAGATTATTCAATTCAATTCAACAAACATTTATTAAGTGACTAGTATTTACCAAGGACAGTGAGATTTCAATCTAACAGAGGGACAGACAAGTGAATAGATATTCTGTCTCTGCTGTCTGATGGTGCTGCATAGGAGAACAGGTGCTATCCTGGAGATGAGACTTTCTGTGTAGTTCATAATAATGAATTGATCAAAGATGGGTAAAATGCCTTTCTAACTCATGACTCACATAAAGCTGAGACAGTGAGGTGAGTACAAAAGATTCTAAAAAGCTGGAATTATAGACTAATATCTTAAAAATGAGATTTAATAGGGATAAATATAAAGTCCCATAAGCTTCAAAATCCAACTACCCAAGAAAGCAGGGCAACGCCAGGACATCTGAAAAAGTCTTGTAGATTTTAGCTGATTGGTACAAGCACAATTTGAGCTAATATATTACATAGTTGCAAAAAGTCACACAGTCTTACACCATATTATTAAGAGAAACACATTATCACAGCCAAATAATGGTCTCATTGTATTCCTCACTGCCAGATCACATTTTGCTTATATTAATATTTGAAGAATACCTGTTTAGAAAGGGTATTGACACAATTTAATATCTAGAGGAAGGCATCAGAGATGGTAAAGTAATGGAAATAGTGACTGTATAGAAAAGACAAATGCCTGAAGATAGTTTGCTTAATGGAGAGAAGTACTGAGGACAAGGACATGGTAGGTCGCTTGGTATAGTTTAAGATTTGTCATGTGGTCTTGTCTCTAACGTTACAGGAAGTTATAAGATGACAAACTATAACTGTCAAGAATGGCATTCTCGAAATTGTAAATAAAATAGTAACCATTGTGAAGAAACAAGTTCACTGTCATGGGATGAACTGAATGAAATGATGAACTGTCAGGTAAATTGTAGATAACTTTTACAATTTATCTTGCCTCAGTGGGAGGAATTTCTAAGACTCTCTGATCCTATAAATGCCCTTGTAGCAAAAACACAAGCGAACAGGCTATGCGATTATTCCCCTCTGGGCTAGGTAAGGTAGAAGTATGTAGTTGGCTTGAACATAGAGAAGTCTTTTCTATCCCTAAAGACAATCCATTTGTTTTCCAGTCTATATTTGCATTAATACTTGCTCTTTAAAATAAAATCAATGACC
Source organism: Daubentonia madagascariensis (assembly GCA_023783475.1). Lineage (NCBI taxonomy): Eukaryota > Metazoa > Chordata > Mammalia > Primates > Daubentoniidae > Daubentonia > Daubentonia madagascariensis. The sequence continues at coordinate 17,010,741 of JAKFHU010001815.1, read as the reverse complement.
ACTTTACATCCACTAAGATGGCTATAATAGTAATAATTTTAAAAAAACAGAAAATAACAAATGTTGGCAAAGATATAGAGAAATTGGAACCCTTGTACATTGCTGGTGGGAATGTAAAATGGTGCAGTTGCTGTTGAAAACAACTTGGCAATTCTTCAAAGAATTAAAGAATTATCACATAGAATTTTAAACATGGAATTATCATGTGACCTAGAAATTCCACTCCTACATATATACCCAAGAGCATTTTGAAAACATATGTTTATACAAAAACTTGTACATAAATGTGCATAGCAGGATTATTCATAATAGTCAGAAAGTCGAAACAACCCAATGTCCATCAACTGAGAAATGTATAAAGTGTTGTGGATCCATACAATGGAATATCATTCAGTCACAAAAAGGAATAAAGCACTGTAATATGCTACAAGTGGATGAACTTTGAAAACATGCTATGTGAAAGAAGCCAGACACCAAAGGCCATGTATCCTATGATTCCATTTGTATAAATTGCCAAGAATAAGCAAATCCACAGAGATAGAAAATAGATTTGTGGTTGCCAGGGGCTAGAGCAGGATGTAGGATGTAGGGAGTGACTGCTATGGATATGGGGTTTCTTTTTGGGGTGAAGAAAATATTCTAAAGTTAGTTTAAGATGATCATTACACAACTTTGTGAATATACTAAAAACCACTCAACTGTACTCTTTAGAATGGTGTATTTTATGTTATGTGAATTATATCTCAATAAAAAATACCATTAAAATGCCAATGGTTTGGAATATTCTAGTTTCAAAAGTAGAATATGTTGTAAAAATTATGACATGTTTTAATTTTTCCAACTTTTCCAAAGGATACAGAGGATTTTGGCCCAGGCGTGCTTCCTTCCAGGCCTGTTTTACTATTCTGTACATTCATATGTTTTTATAGATCTACATGAAATACGTAGTTATTTCAAAGCAACTTGTGAGATAAACTATGACTCTTCCTTACCTGAAGATTGTTCATAATTTTTCTTTCCCGAGTTTCTTCTGGCTCTTGTACTGTGTTTGGCGATGAGCCTCCCAACTGAGAATGTAGGTGGCCGAGCAGGGAACTGCACAGCACTGGGGACCTTTGTGACCTGGGGACAACCTTACATGGGCACTGGTGGCCTCCAGAACACAGGTCAGAGAGCAGGAGGCTCCAGGTAAAGTAAGAGATAGCACAGCCGGTGTGGCTAGGCTCCAACTTTAGAGCAAATTATTAAAGATCACCAAAATTTCAGAGCAAGAAATTTGGGGAGGTCAGTGTTATTGCTGTGTGAAGAACATCAGCCTTTGGTCATCTGAAGAACGGCTATCAAGTTTGGGGGTTCTTCTTCTGCATCTTTTTTAGCTGCTACTGATACTTGCACTAACTCTTAGCACCTTATAAACAGAAGGAAGGAGAAGCCTGCAACTCCTCCTCAGCAGATACCCTTCTGGAGGCCAGTGACAGCAGAGTCTGCAGAGCCTGTTGGTGTCTGGTCTACAGCCACGATGCCCATTTTGACATTCAGTGGATGCTTTTAGATGATGAAATCAGTGGTTTGAAATTAGGCATTCATGTGAAGTTCACAAACTTCCATGAATTGGCTTAAGTGACTTGGAAGTAGCTATGTGCAGATGCCATGGAAATACTCTTTCAATCTCCTTTTATTGTAGTTGATGGCAAATGCAAAGCACCCTTCTGAACTGAATTTGCTTCCACCTCGAGGCAGTTGCTGTGAAACCACTAGGTGGCACAGTCCTGCCAGGTGTGATGAAGACTTCAGCAGCGATGAGGAAAATGAGTCTTGCTAGATAACTTCATCAGATACTTAAGGAACTATAGTTTACTTTCCGCCCCCAGAATTTTTCTACATGTTAGTAATTTATGTCTTCCAGATCCCGTAGTACAGATGTGTTAGAGTTAGTCACCTAAAGCGACTGCTCAGTGACTGGGGCCAGGCCGTAAACAGGACCACTTGTCTTTGTTTTCAGTTCAAGTATTTTGACTGCCCCTTCGCCACACATTTCTTTACTTTTCATACAGTTACATCAGTGGCCTGCGTCTCTTTTCTTCTGTACACCTACCAATAGGGAGGAAAATGACTCATCTCCAACGTGCGGGAAATGGTTTCATAGCATGTAAATTTCCTAGCCCTCTGGAAGATGTCGCTCATTTTCTTTTGCACTGCGTGAGGGAAGTCCGGCCTCTGGAAAGATGTCAGGGAAAGAAATGTCCCAAGACACAAAATAAAAATTACTTTCTTTATCCAGCTTTATTTGTCTATTTGTCATTTCTCTCTCTCTCTCTTTTTTTTTTTTTTTTAGAAAAATAGGGGAAACATTTTATTCACAGCCAGAGGCAGAGGCAGCAAGACCAGGCAGGTTAGCGAGGCTGTAAATACCACTGTGTCCACAGTCACTCACCATACACCATGTCCCAGCGCACCCTGGGTCCCCACCAACACCCCTTCCACAGCCGCACACACTCAGGCCCCCAAGGGGAAGTTTGGTAGCGCTTCATTGGGAACAAGTCCAGAGCCAACAAAGGAAAATAGTGAAGAGATTTAGGATCAAGAAGAGAGAAATGAGATTTATTTAGCCTGTGGTCACCATGCCACGAATGTGTGGCCAGCAGGGGCTCCTCATATGGCAGCTTGAAGCCAGAACAGCCAGCAGGCTCTGAAGCCAGGGCCCCCGCAGCTGCCCTGAGAAATGCTTGGTTTGAGGTCTCAGGGAACATGGAGAGGCCCCACCGAGGTGGTGGCAGCCCTGGAGTGCATGATGCCAAGGAAAGGGCAGCGCACCCAAGAATGTGGCACAGGAATAGGGTGGGAATAGACACGCTGGCCATGCTTTCCTCAATTCGCTCATGGCGCTCAGTTTCCTCAGGGGAAGGACAAAAACGAATAGTCTAAATCACAAAACAAGGGTGTGATCTAGTTTTTTATAGAAAAGCTTTGAGAAACAGCCTGGATTGTGCCAACAAGACTTTAGGAGCTATTTTTAAGTATGTTACTGAGGTCTGTAGAGATGACCTTTAATTCTAGAATTATATGGTTAATGATATCTTTTTCTTTTTCTTTTTTTTTTATTGGCCCCAGATTTATATCTTTGGGATATAAATAGAACCTTGTGGTACTTTGATGTTTATTAAGAGGTATAGTGCCTTTAATTTTTTAATACATTGGATCAATTTTTATACAGTATTACATTTTTTATAACTCTTAATTACTTTTTATTTTTAAACCTCATCATCCGCTCTGTTCTTTTGACCCAGGTGTCATGTAATAAGTTGTGACATTATAGATTTGCAACTTAGAGCTATGTTCTAGGGCTTTGGTGCTCTTATTATTTCAAAAATGGTATGTCCTATGAGAAAACATGCATATTAAAGAAAGTAAACATGGATTCAGTTTTGTAATAATTAAATGGAATGCCAGGATAACAAAGATTTAAATATGACTTATACTTGGCATCAGTCATAGCAAGTAATGCTAGCTGCAATAACAAAAACCCAAAAGTTTCAATGGCTTAACATAATAAAGATCTATTTCTCACTCTCTTCACAGTTCAAAGGAAGGCGGCAGGAAGGAGGCAGGGAGGGAACTCTGCTCCACACATTCCTTCAGGGATCCAGGGTCTTTCTAGCTGGTTGATCTGTTGTCTTCTAGTACCTTGGCTTCCTCTACCAATGCTTTGCATCCCATTAACAGGTGACAAAAGAGAGGGAGAATGGAAAAGTCACACGCCTCTTAACTCTCTCAGTCTGGAGGTATCATACATAATTTCTGCTTACATTCCATTGGTGAGGACTAGTCCCAAGGACTTATCTCAAGAAGAAGGGAAGCTGCATATTGGTGTAAAATATTCTGGTATCTACCATACACACATGTACCAGCAATATAAAGTTTGAAAAGATAGTAAACTCTTCCAACAGAATCTGCCCAGTCATACCACACCCCACCAGGAATAAGCAAAATCTGGCCTTGGGAAATAGTTTCCTCTCTCCAGCATTTGTGTAGATAAAGGAATCTCAGTGAAGTCCTGACCAAGGGAGTTTTTCAGTAAAACAGCATATTTTAAAAGTTGATTTAATCTAATCCTTAAGAAACCAGGCTTTACGTCTTTTGTTCATGTGGTGGCCTGCCTATAAAATGGTCCCCAGGAATTCCTGCACCTGGTATTCACACCCTGCACAGTCTCCTCCCACCGTGAATAGGGTTGACTTGTGTAACCAACAAGATACTGTGAGAAAGAAGGAGTATGATTTCTGAGGCTAGGTCATTAAAGCCATTGTGGCTTCCCTTGCTCTGTCTTGGATGACTTGCTCTTGGGGGAAGCCATGTTGTCAGGACACTCAATTAGCCCTAGGGAGAGGTCCATATGATGACGAAATGAGGTCTCCTTCCAACAGCCAGCACCAACTTGCCAGCCATGCGGGTGCACCATCTTGGAATCAAATCCTGCAGTGCCAGTTAGGCCTTCAGATGACTGCAGCCCTGCATGACCTTTCGACTATAACCTCCTGAGAGACCCTGAACCAGAACCACTCCACTAAGCTGCTCCCAGATTCCTGAGCTACAGAACGGTGTGAAATAATAAATGGTTATTGTTTTAAGCCACTAAGTTCAGGACTAATTTATCCTAAAGGAACAACTAACTAATACAGTATATCCATAATGTTGTGGGGTGTGGGGTGGTGGGTTGACAGTAGACAAAAGGCAGAAGAGAAGACAGTGATTCTATCCCACCAGTTAGAAATGTATTTGATTTAAAGAGATTCTGCTTTTTTAATGTTCACAAAAATGCTGCCACCCCAACCAGGTTAAGTTCATTAGTGTATAAATAACCTTAGCTAGCTTGCTTTTCTTTTTGAGAAGAAGAGATCATTTACTCCTGAATAAATGACTATCATTCATTTAAATCTTCTGCTGGAAGTCATTCCCATGTTTCCAGATGGGAAAATGAGGTCTTGGAGAGTTTAAACAGCTTGACCATATTCTAAATGGCAGAGTCAGTATTCAAAATCAAGGTAGTACAATTTTAGACACTGGATGTGTTTCATTCCTGCTGGCTCTTAAGCCTACCTGAAGCCAACCATACTCTATGAAGAGTCACAATCCCAAGAAGAGGATAGAGTCAGTTTTGGAGCATGTACATGCTGGGCAGTGAGGGACTTGGGTTGCAGCTTAAAGTCAGTTCAGTGCAGTTCAATAACTGTTTACTAAGTACCTTGTTGACATAAACGTCCCTTAGGTCCTGCTGGCTTGTGGATTCTTGATGGTATAACAATGATGATAATGACATCATGATGTCAGGTACTATTCTGATTCATTCACATGTATTAACTCACTTCATCCTCTTAACAGCTCAGTGGTAGGAACTGTTATTATCTCTATTTTACTGATGAGGCACCAAGGCAAAGAGAGATGAAGTAACCTGCCCAAGGCCACCCAGCTAGCGAGAGATGGATCTGGGACTCAAACCCAGAGAGGCTGACTGCAGAGTCTGTGCATCTGACCTTGTGCTCTGCACCTTCCCAGGCTGCTCAATTGACAAGTTAGGCCTGTCCTATATCTGCTGGCCTAGTCACCACCCCATGCCTCACCTTCATGGGTTTTGCCTTCCACGTGGGTCTTGCCACTGCTCCGGCCACTGCCACCACAGCTCAGCTCCCCTGCATTGATGCACTGTAGTCTACTGCACTGCTGATGCCACATGCTAGTGGGTTGTCTGGAACCTCTGGGAGCCCTTGGGTTACCTTTGCTCCCTGTTAGAGCTATATGGGTGCTGGACAGCTATTTCCCCCAATCTCCCCAACTTTGATGCAGCCTGAATCAGTTCCAAGAGACCACTGAGTAGTCTGTGTTCAAGCACAGCAGCGTGATTCTCAAGCTGGGATGAGTAGAAGAATCACCTGGGGTACCTGTGTAAAATGCAGATCCCCAGGCCCCACAGGCCATTCTGAGCCTGTAGGTTTGGGGTAATGCTGGTTATTCTGAGGCAGGAATACTGCCCTGGCCCTTAGAAGAACCCACAGCAGGAAATGCCCTCCTCTTCACAAGCCCTCCCTTAGAGGGCCAACTGCGCTTCCCAGAGAGTCCACATGTTTCCAGTGTTATTTCATGCTGTCATAGTCTGTTCTGGCTGCTATAATGTAATACCATAGATTGGGTGGCTTATAAACAACAGAAATTTATTTCTGACAGTTCTGGAGGCTGGGAAGTCCAAAATCAAAGGGCCGGCAAATTCTGTGTCTGGTGAGGGCAGCTTCCTGATTCATGGATGGTGCCTTCTCACTATATCCTCACGTGGCGGAAGGGACAAGGCAGCTCCCTGGGACCCTAATCCCATTCATGAGGGCTCCACCCCATGACCTAATCACCTCCCAAAGGGCCCACCTCCTAATGCCATCACATTGGGGATTAGGTTTCAACATATGAATTTGGGGGGACACACACATTCAGACATTCAGACCACAGTGCACGCTTCCCATAATGACTGCTTCTTCTCTCCATATCAGGAGACTGAGTCTGGCCCATAGTGTGGTCCACATATTCTTTTCTCACTTGAAGTGATCTATCATCCTCCAGGGCCCTACGAGAATCCAGGGGGATGGCTCCAACACCATCCGGAATGCTCAACTCCATTCAGTGGCTGCTGGGAGCAGCGAGCCAGGCCCTGGTGCACAGGGGAAGGAAGGGACCAGCCCTGCTCCCCAGGGTCTTGGCTGCTGGTAGGCATTCAGACACACAAGCAGATTATTTCAACATAAAGTGGAAGAGCCGACAAAGAAGCATGAACCGGGTCCCACGGAGCACAGACGAAGGGTCTTTTGCCCAACACACCCAACGTTCAGGGAAGTTTCCTGAAGAAGGCGACATTTGTCATGGCAGTGAAGGAGGAGCTATCGCCTAGGTCAGGGGCCAAATCCAGCCCGTGCCTGTTCTGATCCAGCGCATGAGCTCAGACCAGTTTTCACATTTTTAAAGGCTTGAGAAGAAGGGTAAAGAAAGGTTGATATGAAATCCCAATTTCAGTTTCTCCCCATGGAGCTGCATCGGAACACAGCACGCTCGCTCGATATGCGTGTTTGTGGCTGCTTTTGTGAGTTGCGCAGCGTCACACATTTACCTCCGGCCCTTGACGGCCACAGCGTGCAGAGCTTTGGTCCAGGCAGAAAGGGTGCTCCGGGCACAGCGTGGGGCAAGAGAACACACACGTGCTGTGCGTGTGGGCGGAGAGGGCCGCCCCTGGGGGTCAAGGAGGCGGGAGGTGAGGCGGAGGCAGCAGGGGGGCCGCGGCTCAGGGTGGGCGTGGGCCTTGCTTAGACACGCGGGAATGGGGAGCTCTGGAGAGCAGGGGACGCAGCAACAGGGACGGGATGCTGAGGCCGCGAGGGGAGAGGTGGCGAGTGGGCCATGCAGCAGAGTGAGCAGGTGGAGGCCCAAAGGCAGAAAATCCAGAAAAGGAGCTGGCAAGGGCGGGGAAGCTCTGCATGTTGGGTGGTTTTGTAGAGGATGCTGGTGCTACTGTCACTTCATCATCATTCTTGCGAGCCCCGTTTATGTGACTAAAGGTCTTATCTTAGTTATTTATTTTCCGAGTCCGTAATGAGTATCTCCAGTGAGAAGTTACCCTTTTGCATTTTCTCAGATGAGGAACCTGAAAATATTAATATGATAATGTACCTACAAGGCACTTTATAATCAGTGCGGTACCCTATAAATGTCAGCTGTGATTGATCTACAGGGGCAAAAGTAGGGCTAGGTCACCGAGGGCCAGTTTAGATGGTTAAACATTGCCTTTTCTTCAATAGTTACTACCATTTGCAGTGTGTTCCAGAGGTGCTTATTCTTGATTCATTCTGTGTGACTTTCAGTATGGACTTGTGCCCGCGAATTACTAGTTTGGCAGGCAGGCTAATAATTATCTCCACCATTTGTCCCTGCTTAGGGAGAATTAGCATAACTGTTGCCCACTTGATGAATGCTCTAGATAATTATACTCAGTATCTTGGGAGAAGACTAAAGGTCTATGACTTGTCCTGTTCGTCTGTGGCAATTAGTCATTCAGATGTTCTTCCAGTAAGAGAGGCCTGGACCCTGCACAGGACAGGAACTGGGGAGGGTGGTGAGGAAGGATGAGGTGCTTCTTAACCTCAAGGATAGCCAGGGAGCGTTCAGTCTTGGGCTTTAAAACAAGCAAAGCGATTAGGAGGCCGTCTGAAATGCTCTCTCAGCACTTCTTTGCCTTTATTTATATTTTGGGCGGGAATGAAGTCAGAATTATTTTTAAGTAAGAAAGATGATGAAAACCAAACCATTAAAAGGTACAAATTAAATATTCATAAGCACAATCCCACATCCTTCACGGGCAGTAGTGTCTCATGAGGAGGTGGGATGTCTTCCTCTGATTCAGGGGAGGAACATCATCTCACATGGAGTCAGTCCCGCTGGTGGCCGTCTCCCATCCCAGCCACCCCACGTCTCAAGTTAACTGTCCTTGGGGCTGGAGCACAGCCTATCATGTTTATATTTCTTCACTTTGTTGGATTTTCTTTTTAAACCATAGCCACAAATGCAGGCTTACGTTGGCCGAACTTGCTATGTCCCCAAAAGGAGCGAATTTTCACCATTTTGTTTTATTTCTGGGAAGAGGACAGAAGTAGAAAAGCAAGCTGGGAGAGGTGGCCATAAACCCGCTGTTGGGTTCTGAATAGACTGGGGCTGGGAGAGGGAATATTATATTATGTTTCCACTGGCTGTGAAAGCCACTGAGACTAGACCAACTCCCATGACCCTTCCCACCATGATTAAAAGGGATGAAAGAGAGTTTTTAAAATCTCAGTCTCCTATGGAAGAGGATTTCAGTCACCATGCAAATTAACAAATGATTAGACAGAAGGCAAAAGGTACTAAAGTACCATTTAGAAACTTTCTTTTCTTAATAGCGACCTAAAAGCAGGAATAGCTACATAGTTTGTGGGGCCAGTGCAAAACAAAAATGCAAGGCCCTTTGTTCAAAAATCAGAAATTCCACATCTGTGAGAGCAGAGCATTAAACCTTTCTGCATCCAATGCAACCTCACAGATGGCATGCCCATGAAACTTTAAGGCAACTTTCAAAATGTGTCTAATTTACACTGAGAGTTAATTCACCTACTAAGAATTTGTCTTGTCTAAGTAGAGCCAGATTAAACGGTCTATAGTTTTTCTTTAAGCTTGCAAAGGAGTGAATTTGCCATGGACATTCATATCTAATTGGTTCAAACCAGTTCTTGTCAGTGAGAATCTCAGGAGGGATTCCTCAGAGGCCTGTTTGGGGACCACACACGCATGCAAATGTCTTGGTGTTGGGAGGATTTAATACTACGCAATACTCTTTGGAATTGTATTACCTTTGGATAGAAAAACTGATAAATGGGGTTCTGAAAATATATACATGTTTAGAAATCCCATTTCCTTTGTTGCTTTACCTCTCAATAGAAATTTATTCACTACTGTCTGCTGTTACACTGGAAAGTGTGGTCTATGCAGGTGCTTCTTTGAAAAACTATCTTGTTGAAGTTACTTGACAAAGCAGAGGCCAAATAGTGTGATTTTAGCTGCAAGACAAACGTTCCGTAGATGCGCAAATCTTTCAAGTTCTGAAAGTAAATTTGGATGTGGGATCAGACCAAAAGAGGAGGCAGCAGCCCTGGAAGTGGGGCGGGAGCTGCAGAGGAGCCATTTCACAGGAGGGAACACTGCTGAGGAGCTCTGCTCTCAGAGGGGGCAGAAGCTGGTGCAGGAGGGGCCGGGGCAGCCACCGGGGAATAAGCTGAGGTCCTAAGTGGGCAGCCGTCCTTACACCCAGCTCCACCCCAGGCCAGGTCACTGGGAGCAAGCGGCCACTTAGGACGGAGAGATGTGCGAGAGGACAGGGCAAACCCCACGAGCACGTCTAAGTCAGGCCTCTGCTGTCCTTGTGCCTGCCAGCGTCCCATTGGCCACAGTAACCCACTCGGCCACACTCAAGGTCGGACACTGGGAGAGTGCACTCCACCCTACCTACACGACACCACGCCATGGCACAGGGAGTAAAGAAGAGAGAATGATAACAATCCAGATGACCACAGCGTAGCCAGGAGGACAGTGCCTGCCCCTCAGGGGAGGACTCCGCAGCGGAGGCACTGCTTCCTCCCCAACCCTCCTCCCCAACTCGGACATGAAGGTGGCCAAGATAAGCCCACCAGCGGGAGGAAGGACAGGAAGGGCTTGGCCATGGTGCCCACGCCTGGGCTGGCGAGCCGGCAGCTGTGGTTCTGGTGGGATCTGCTCCCTGGGCGCAGTTCCTCCCGTTGTAGTTAGACCCCGAACGCCACAAAGACCTGTTCTGCTGCTCAGCTGACAGGTCTCAACCCTGGCACGTGGCCCACGGAGGGTGTCGGAGGGAGCAGCAGGACCAGGCCACCACCAACCTTGAGCCCGGGAGGCCATGCTGAGTGAAGGTGTCTGGGGGCAAAGTGGCGTGTCCCAAAGTCCAGCGCGTGAGGTGGGGATTGTCCGCCCGACCCCCAACCAAGGGAAGTCGGGGTCTGGACTTTGGCCTGGCTGCTGGGACGTGGAGTGGAAAGGGGCCCAGGGGAGGAAGGGAGCTTCAGACATTCCTGCAGGGTGTGACCCTGTGGAACTTCTTGCAGGAAGGGGCTGCAGTGACAATGACAAGAAGGCCACTGCTGCTCCAGCCTTCCCGCCAGCAGCAAGGGCGCGTTGGGCTCAGGTGGGCCAAGCTGGCTGTGGGCCTGACTCCTGCCTACGTAGGGACTTCCAGCAGCCCTGCTGAGGGGCCAGAAGCCAGTCTAAGCTGGGAGGAGGCGATTCTTCTTCACCGGTCCGCTGGGTGGGTGGTACTAATGTCTGCATGATGTCACGCCACCTCATGGCGTATCACCTGCATGTCCTTCCAAGCACAGAAATGCAAAAGGCTCATTCTTTGCATCCTGGATTGTTTTCACAGTAAAAATGAAGAAAAAGAAGCAGGAGGAAACTACACATACCTGCTAGGTATGTTATTTGGAATATAGGCTCTTTCCCGATTAAAAAAAAGTTTAAAGGAAAGATGATCATGGGTTTTTACGTGAGATCCCTCTGGGCAGGTTTCTCACTTTCCTCCACCAGATGCTGTTTTTTGGGGAGGGCAGAGCATGAGGCAGTGTGGGCTGGGCTCAGGGCTTCCTGCTCCGGCCTCAGTTTCTCCCCTGCAGAATGAGGGGGCTAGGCCGAGCTGGATGATTTCTGAAGGCGCCCCCCTCTCCAGCTCTAGTTGTCTGCGATTCTAGACTCCTGGCCTCCTTTTCAGCTTTCTGTCTCTCTCTCTGTCTCTGTCTCTCTGTTTCTTTTTGGCTGAGTTTTTATTTTATCCCTGAATAATACAAGAGTTTATGCTAACAGGACCAAATGCTCAAAAGTCAGAAGGGTGCCTCATTTATGTTTCCTTAATCACTTGTGTTCATCAAGAAGGTGTGGGGCAGGTGGTTTGGGGGGGCAGAGGCCTGGGGTGGTCTGTCTTCTGTGAGTGCTCCTGCCAGGCACCAGCAGCCTTGTCACTGGAAACCTGATGGTCTCACATGGGATTGTTGCCCTATCCGCAGGACAGACAGCACTTCAAAATCCCCTTACTCACCCCAGAAGCATCACAGGGTCTTTAGGACTCTATTTCCCCTTCTGAAGTAGAATACACAACCAGAATTTTCTCTTTTTCTAGAAGTTAAAATCTATAGACTGACTTCATGTTTAGGCATTGTATTAAACTCAGATTTCTACCTCAAACTGAATTTAGGAAAGTATTTAAATTCACATAAAATGAAATCTGGCTTGTTTATAACAACAATAATTTTTTTAAAAATCCAGCCCTATTTTATCTTAGGCTCTGCGATAACAAGTATGAAGTGGCTCAAAAGTCAAACCCTGCAGCCAGGCAGGGTGATGAACAAATAGCTTTATACGGGGAGTGTCACAGTGTCCAGATTTCTGTCTAGGGAGGAATTTATTGTTTAGTTTGGACCCAATCCAAAAGATACCCACCTAAAAGAGAGGAATTTAAAAGTGTGTTATTCTGTGCTGTAGTACAGACAGAACAAGAGGAAACTGGTTAGAGAAAATAGCTGCTCAGACTAGAAGAGAAATTCAAAGATCACTCCCTGTAAGAGAAGTCGTCTCCTGGGGGAGCACCTGCTCCACTTTCCCTACGTGCTGTTTCCAGGCCGCCTCTCATTCTCTTCCCAGCCTGTTCCAATCGGGTTTGTGTCTGCACCTCCCCACAGACACCACCCTGGACAATGTCCTGGACCATGTTCATCTAAGTAAGTCCTGCGGACAATTCTCCATCCACATCTTACTTGACCTCTTAGCAGCATTTAACCAACTGATCACTTCTCCTTCTTGACTTCCAGGTCACCACACTTAAATCACTTTCTTTTTATCTCACTGGACTCTCCTCCCCAGGCTTCTCTGCTGTGCTCCAGGACTCAGTCCTCAGCCTCCCACAAAGGCAATTCCAGCCTTTGTCACGGGGTTAAATGGCGGTTGTATACTGATGGTTTCCAAACTTACAGCTCCAGTCCTGACCTCTCCCTTCATCTTGGATAACTGCCAACTCAACATCACCTCTTGGGTGTGGAACAGGCATTGCAAATTGATGGAAAAACCAGAACCTTCGATTCCCTCCCTTGTCCTCACCATTAACCCCATCTTCTCTACACCTCCCAGAAGTACAGGCCTTTGTTACCCTTGAAGGGGATCAAGAAGGATGTGAAAACCTCTCTTCAATCTTGTGCGTGTGTCCTACAATTTCTATCTCATTGCTGGTCTAGCCCAGATAAAAGAGTCATGCCTGATTTTAAGAAATCCTAAAAAATAGATGTTCAGTAGTACATATTGAATGAATGAATGACTCAGAGGAAGTAAGGAACTTAAATAGCCACAATAGGTCTTCAGGGCCTCATTTATCTGGAGCATTATTCTCATTTACCAACATGTCAGTTATTTAGAGATTTAAGAACCTTTCTCAGACCGGGCACAGTGACTCACACCTGTAATCCCAGTACTTTGGGAGGCTGAGGCAGGAGGATTGATTGAGGTCAGGAGTCTGAGACCAGCCTGAGCAAGATCGAGACCCCATCTCTACCAAAAATAAAAAAATTAGCCGGGTGTGGTGGTGCACGCCTGTAGTCCCAGCTACTCAGGAGCCTGTAGCAGGAGGATCCCTTGAGCCCAGGAGTTTGAGGCTGCAGTGAGCTATGATGATGCCACTGCACTCTAGCTGGGGCAACAGAGTGAGACCCTGTCTCGAGAAAAAAAAAAAAACTTTCTGTCTGACTTGCTAGACTTCTCACCTGCTATCTTATAGCCACTTCTCTGCCTGAACTCCTAGCCCTGAACATGCATGAACAATGGCACTGTAAAACTCTGATATTGAAATAGCAGCTTAAATTACAAATTCTAGGTAGAATACACTAGGCCCAGCATCCCCCAGCCTCCTGAAAAGCCTCCTGGCTGCGGGGTTTGACTTTTTAATGACTTCATGCTTGTTATCATAGGACCTCAGGTAAAATAGGGCCAGATCTTTAAAAAAATTATTGTTGTTATAAACAAGCCAGATTTCGTTTTATGTATTTTATTTAAATACTTTCCTAAATTCAGTTTGAGGTAGAAATCTGAGTTTAATACAATACCTAAGCATAAAGTTTTGTTGCCTTTCAGGTGGTTTAAAACTAACTTAAGGTGCAAATGCTGCCTCGGATGAATGTTTGGCAAAGAGCAGGGATTGCATTGCTGGCTTGCCCTTCCCATAAAGTTGCATGAAACAGGAGCGGTCATATGTTGAAAGATCAATTTATGTCATCTGTAGATAAGCTTAAGAAAGTAGGTGGACAGTATCAATGTAATACAGATATTCTCTTTTTGCTTTTAAATTCTTCAATTATGTGCACTCTTGATAGCCTCTTCCTTTTGAAGACAATCCTTCTAAATAACCTCAAACAGATCTTAATATTAAAAACGCCGGTGATGACAGAATGGAAAATGGGGCAGAGAAACCAACAACAGAGAAGTGTGAAGTCATGCAGTGTGATGTCATTGATTTGCCTCTAAATAAAAACTCTCCTGACAGGCCAGAGAGCTACGGGTTTGTTTTCTGAGGTACATGGAAGGGCTGGAGCCCGTGAGTCAGGAGAAAGTCAGCTGCTGTCCTCCCTTGGCTGACCTGTGACTCTTGTTGGTGAGAGCAGGATGGGATGTGATGCAGGGAACACAGGCGCGAGGAAAAACAGGCAGTGGCTTTCAGGGTCTTTCTTCGCAGTGACCCGTGGGAACCAGCCTGGCTCTTTCCATGTCTCTGGGACTTTCCCTTCTTCTTTTTCTTCCTTTTTGTGCCTATAATTTCTCCCTACTCCCCTCTCCAAATTCTTCCTCTCCTGCCACTTTTGAAGCAGCAGCCTCCGTCCTTACTTCTCAAGGTGTCACAGAGGGAGAAAGGGAGGAAAGGCTTCCTCCAAGGCCCCCTTCCCACAGCCAGGGCCCGTCTCACCGCAGGGGGCCTCTTGCTCTGAGCAGGAGGAGGAGGGAGTGGGGAGGAGACGGGGGTGGGCACCTGTCCTGCTGCTGCTGCCACCCAGGTACTTGTCCCAGGACACCCCCCACCCCCAGCACCAGGGCCAATGTCAAGGGCAGTGGGAGGGGAGCATGGGAACAAGCCATCACTCTCCCCAGCCCTTCTCCAGCTCCTGACAACGTGAGTCCTGGCTGGCACATGCTCCTGCGGGCTGCTGCTCTCCACCGCTCCACCAGGGGACCCCAGTGGGGGCTTGCTGGGAGGGAGCCCTCCTCCCCCACCCAACAGGGTGCAGGTGCGGTGAGGTGACAAATCAAACTGCAGAGTCACTGTCAAGGCTGGCGGGAGAATGTGATGGGGGAAGCAAGGGTGGGGGAAGAAAGGTGCCTAACAGTCTAGGCTGATACTTATTTCTCCATAGAGAAGTCACTATAATAGTGCATAGTTTCTTCCAAACATAAAGATGCAGTATTAAATCATAAGTGCATAAAATTAACTGTAGTGCATATAGTCCTACTGTAATAATTTCATAGCCACCGTTTGTTGCTATTTCGGTGAGTATCTGCTTAAAATGCTGCAAGACACTAATCATCTCCACATGAGTATTGCAGCAGAAAGTGATCTTCCGTGGTTCTCGTGTATTTTTCATCATGTTTAGTGCAATACTGTAAACCTTGTGTAATGTCATGGCACCCATACAAAGTGCCACTAGGGATGCTGGAAGTGCTCCCAAGAAGCAAAGAAAAGTCATGACATTACAAGAAAAAGTTGAATTGCTTGACATGCACCATAGACAGAGGTCTGCAGCTGCAGCTGCCTGCCATTTCAAGAGCAATGAATCCAGTGCAAAGACCACTGTAAAAAAAAAATGGACATTTGTGAAGCCCTTGCTGCAGCTACACCGGCAGGAGTGAATACCTTGCACTTTTTGAAAAATACCTTTTTATATCATATTGAAAATGCAGCTTGTATGTGGGTGCAGAATTGCTATAAGAAAGGCATACCTATAGACTCTAGCAGAAAAAGTGAAGTCATTATATGACAACTTCAAGCAAAAGGAAGGGGAAAGAGATAAAGCTGGAGAATTTAATGCCAGCAAAGGATGGTTCAATACTTTTAGAAAGAGGTTTGGTTTTTAAAATGTCAAGATAACAGGAGAAGCAGCTTCTGCAGACCAAGGGGCAGCAGGGAAGTTCCCAGACACCATTAAGAAAATCACTGAGGAGAAAGGCTATTGCCTGAAAAGGCTTTTAATGCAGATGAAAGTGCCCTATTCTGGGGGGAAAAATGCCACAAAGGACATTTATTAGTAAGGAAGAGAAGTGAACACCAGGATTTAAGACAGGAAGGGATAAGCTAACTACGGTTTTGTGCAAATGCCGTCGGGTTTATGATCAGGACAGCCCTATACATAAGGGTGCTAATCCCCGAGCCTTGAAGGGAAGAGATAAACACCAAATGCCAGCCTTTCAGTTGTACAAGGCCTGGACAACAAGAATCTTTTTCTGGATTGGTTCCATTGATGCCTTGTCCCTGAGGTCAGGAAGTACCTTGCCAATAAGGGACTGCCTTTTAAAGTTCTTTTGATATTGGACAATGCTGCTGGCCACCCAGAACCCCGGGAGTTCAACACTGAAGGTGTCAACATGGTCTACTTGCCCCCAGACACAACGTCCCTAATTTATTCTGTAGATCAGGGGGTCATAAGGACCTTTAAGGCTCATTATACAAGACACGCTGTGGAAAGCATTCTCAATGCTAATGGAAGAGAACCCTGATAGAACGTTATGAAAGTCTAGAAGGATTACACCATTGAAGATACCATCATCGATATAGAAAAAGCCATGAAAGCCATCAAGCCTGAAACAATAAATTCCTGCTGGAGAAAACTGTGTCCAGATGTTGTACATGATTTCATAGGATTTACAACACAGCCAATCAAAGAAATCATGACAGAGATTGTGGATATGGCAAAAAAGGTGGGATGGTGAGGTGCAGAGGGCCATGGAACCCACAAGGAGTGTCTGGGTGCTCCTCCTGGCTCTGGCAAAGGCAGCCACATGCCATATCCTTGCACCCGGGTGGGCAGGCCCCGGGTCTGGTAGGGCCAGGAAGCTTGAGGAGCACAGACCCAGGGGAGGGGAGCTAAAGCAGAGAGAAAAGTGTCATTGTCAGTGTGAAGAGTGAAGAGCAGCTGGGGAAGGGGGGAAAGGAAACTGAGTCCAAAGTGGGAGGGATGACGCAATGCAGGTGGCAGTGCTGGAAGGGACAGGACGAGGTCACCATCAGAGAGGACCCTGCAGTCCCATTTTTGTATGGTTCTGGCTACATGGAATGGGGGAAGTGGTGGGGAATTAAAAGAAACCCTAGGATCAAACTCACACGGTAGATCGTCCCGATGCTGTTCCCTGAAGGACACCCCTTCCGACACTGCCGTTACTCTTGCCATAACCCAGTGCACGAGTGGGCACCTGCCTCTGTGATAAGATACCAGGAGCACAGCAAAAGCACCCCCTTTCCCTAAACTTTTCTCCTGACTCTCTACCCAGGTGCCTGAAGCTCACCACACTAGTCCTTTCCTTTGACTACTATACATAAGCACAATTACTCAACTTCTGTTTCTGATGATATAGTGGACCAATTTAGACCAATCTTTCTGCTGACAACTAAACATTCTGGATACAAAATTTTTAATATCCTCTTGAAAGGATCAAAGCATTGGGAAGATAAGAAGGAATGATCAGACCAAATACTAGTGAAAGCTGAAGCCTGGAGAGGTAAGGAGAAGCACCAAAGTCACTTTGCTCTGAGGGTATTTGCCACTTTAGTGAACTTGAGCTTCTGATTTGCCGTCTGCCTAGGGCATGTAGGACAGAAGAGATTCATCCATGTTGCTGCATGTATCATACTTCATTCTTCTTTATTACTGAGTAGTACTCCAATGTATGGATGTACCATAGATTGATTATACATTCACCAGTTCATTGGTGAACATTTGGGTTCATCAACTTTTTCATGATTACAAATCAACCTGCCATAGACAATCACTCATGTGAACATAAGTTTTCATTTCACTTGGGGTAAATACCTAGGAGTGGGGTCACTGGGTTATATGGAAAGTGTATGTTGAATTTTGCAAGAAACTGCTGAACTGTTTTCCAAAGTGGCTGTGCCATCTTGCACCAACAATGTGTGAGAGTTCCAGTTGTCCCCCCCATTTGTTTTGTTGCCATTCTAATAGGTACATAGTAGTATCTCATAAAATTTTCATTTCCCTAATGACTAATGATGTTGAATATCTACTTATTTGCCATCTGTAAATCTTCTTTTATGAAGTGTCTACTGAAAGTTTTTGCTAAATTTTTCACTGGGGTGTTTGCTTAATATTGAGTTTTGAGAATTTTTTGTATATCTTGGATACACAGTCTTTATCATATCTGTGATTTTACAAATATTTTCCCCAACCTGTGCTTGCCTTTTCATTTTCTTAACAGTATCTTTTTAAAGATCAGAACCTTTTAATTTTGATGGAGTTTGTTTCAATTTATGGGACATACTTTTGGTATTAGATTGAGTCCCCTTTGAGCCTGTTTTATGTTTCAGTGGCTGGCAGCTCCCAGGTTTTCGTGTGGTTTCCGTCCTGCATTTCCTCTGATAGCACTTTCTCAAATACATGAAAGGCAGTCATCCAATGAGTCATACTGAGCAACTCAAAGTCAAGTGGATGTGTAGCATCTTCACCTGTTAAAGTCTTGACAAAGATTTGGGATGGGTGGTGCAAGAGGCAGCAAAGCCATGATAGAGCCTTTGTAAAGAATAAATCATCTTTTTCTGTTACTTTCACTGCTTCACCCATTCTAATGTCAGTAATGTACAGAAATAAAAGTGAAATAGCATGCACAGTTTAGGGGACAAAAGGTAACTGTAACTAAAATAAGGACAGTTAAGGACAGTAGCTCTGGGTAGCCAATCATTTCACAGAAAAAAAATCACCCTGTAATGTTGATCTTTAAAGATTTGCTTTATCAGCACAACCTCCCTGTGCTGCAAGGAGGGCGTGGGTTTTCAAAGATGTGAAAACTGATGCAGAGAAAAACTGTGGGTAAATTGCTTATCTGAATATCTGTTCATTTTGTTGGTCTTCTAATATTCAATTTCAACCATTGTTTTTTGAAGAGTAACAATTTAGTAACAAAAGATTTTGCTTGTACAATGATTTTATTATCTAGAAATTATATCATTACTCCTACTAAATCATAAAGTGATTTTTAAATAATAAATATCCATAATAATTCATATAGAGCTATTAATTTATTTTCTAATTAGCTGTGATCATTGAAATATGGCCTTGATTGTTTTATATATGCATAAGGTAAAGTTCTTTTTATCCTCTTAAAGGATCATTCCCAGTATTTTGGTTAAAAATTTTGAAAGTTTAAGAATATCTTTTATCTACTTTTCAAAACTACTAATAATCCATTACATGCCAAAATAACACTGAATCTAGAGCCTGAATCTAAAAAAATCCCATCTGATTTAGAATACAGTGGAGACTCAGGTTAATACATAACTATATACCAAACAGAGTTTATTTCATTCATTGATCCATTCCACAAATATTTCCCAAGCACCTACATAGGTCATGTACTGTTGAGTTGCGATCTGGATAACAGTAAAGATTAACAGGGAAAGGGGGTGTGGGGTGAGTGAACATTCTGGGTAACAGCACATGCAAAGGTCCTGTGGCACATTCAAAGAATTGAAAGAAGGCTCAAGAGAAGGGGGTGAAGAAAGTCACAAGGTCATCTGACATGCAGTTTTGATCATGCTGGGTTTTAAGTCACCCTAAAGGAGGTGTTAAACAAGCAGTTAGACCCATAGGTCTGGAGTTAGAAGAGGTGCCCAAGCTGAGGATACAAATTTGGGAGACACTGGCGTATTATAATTGAAAACATAAGCATGTGTGGAATCATCCAGAGGGCCTCTGCAAAGTAAGAAGAAAAGACACCCTAGGCAGTGCCTTGAGGGCCTCTCAACATTAGTGGCTGGTGAGAGAGGACACACTCCTAAGGAGGGAGGGCAGCCAGGGCTGTATGGGAGAAAGCACAGGAGATTTATGGCAGCACACGGTTAACTAACTGTGTTGAATGCTGCTGAGAAGTCAAGAGCCTGAAAAATGTACATCAGTTTACTAACATGGAGGTTATTGCAGCTGGTTTGAATAGGATGAGGGCAACAGCCAGACAGAACGGTTGAGCAGTGAGCAGAAGGTGAGCAAATGGAGACATAGTGGGTGCAGACAGCTCTTGAGAAGTCTGGCTCCGAACAGAGAAAAGAGATGGGGTCGGCTAAAGGGATACACATGATCAAGGTTAAATTAATCAATAAATCATCTAAATAATGACAGGTTAAGATATGGAAAGACTATTGCATGTAACATGAAATACCCGAAGTGCATTATATAAAATAATTCAAGTACATGCATTAAAATGCATCCGACTACCTTTTTATTTTAGAAGTTTTTCAGCCTATTTTTAAGGAAACTGAATCCTTTTATTAAAGAAAGTTCCATTTATAATCACAGCCTGTAAAACAGATGAAGTGAAGGTGGTCCTGTCGGCACCTGCACAAAGCATTAGGCTCTACCCCGTACAAACCAATGTCCTTTGCAAAGGTTGTAGAGAGGTGGCCCACCTGCTATTAAACGGGTGTTCAACAATTACTTCCTTCTTAAATGTATTTATTTGAGGCAACTTGTAAAGATATGTAAAATACAAAAGAATAAGAGAGAAGAAAGAATCAAAGCAAAGTTAGCTCTCAGAATAGCATACTCAAATCTATACTAGCTGGTTCTGTGCAGCTGCTAGACAGATGAAAATTTGTCTCTAAGCTTCCCAGTAGCCAAAGCAAAGAGAATTACTCACAAGAATCACAGTGTCCTTAAGGTAAGGTGCCCAGCTGTTCAGGGAAGTAGCTTTTTTTTTTTAAGAGCTAGGGTCTCACTCTGTCCCCCAGGCTGGAGTGCAATGGCGTATGATCATAGCTCACTGCAGCCTCGAACTCCTGAGCTCAAGTGATCCTACCGCCTCAGCCTCCTGAGTAGCGGGGACCACAGGCACGTGCCACCATGCCAGGCTAGGAGCGTAACTTTTCATAATAATGAGACCCAAGAAAGGGGTCTCTCACGAATTCTCATGTGGGGGAACCGGAGTGTAATAGACAACATCCTCAACAATATCCTCTTCAACAGATGTAGTGACAAATTTTGTGCACCTGTTTCTTATTTTCCTCAAGAGGCTAACAGGATAACATCAAAGTGTAGTCTAATAAAAGGAACTTTTGTGAGATTAAGTAAATGTGGTAAAGAGGGCAAACCAATTTCTGAAGATCCAAGACACAGCCCTTGAACAATATTGCAAACTCCCTTTTCTCTCTTAGAACACAGGTGCTTTCCTTCTCTGGAAAAAAAAATCATTTATTATTTTTCATTTGTACAAAAATAATGCACATTCATTACAAAAATGCCAGTAATTCTGAAATTTATAAGCACAAAAAGTGTAATTTCCAGTAATCTGATCCCTCAAAGATTTCAGTTTCAGTATAATCTACCGAGACTTTTGGATTATGTGTACAGCACTAATTAATGGGCATATTTACAAGATGAGATCATACTCTATCCAATGTGTAGAACCTCACCTTTCAATGACTATGGACTAGCTTATCATGTGAATGTAAAATACTTACTTGATCAACCTCCTATTGATGGGTATTTGGGTATTTCCATTTTTCTCATTAAAACATCAATGAATTTTTCATAGGCAAAATTTTAACACCTTACAAAGTTCTTTTCAGCCATCTCCGGAACATCCCCCTGTTAGCAGAGCTGATGTTAACTCGCTTGTTTTCCATCTTTACCTCCACCAAAGTTATCTTATGTTTCATTTCTTAAGGCCCTGACATCTCTCTGATGGCTCATAGCTCAGAAGAAAACAATTCCCTGCTGAATGTCACCGAGCACTGATGGTTTTGGAGTTTACTTTCCCAGTTGATGATACATTTCCATTGCAGTAGCATCCTTCTAGAACTAAACCTTCATCCATAGACAGGAACCTTTTGAAAGTGAAAGTTGGGTGGGCAGGTGAGGTGTCTTAGGCCAGATATGTTGAGTCAGCTGCCTAGATACAGAGCCAGTTTTACAAGTGTTCACAAACACACGCAGCTGGCTGACCTGGGAAGTTGCATAGCACAGTGGTGCAGGGTAGCACTAGCTGTGTGTAACCTTGGGCAACTTATTTTGGGCAAACTTATGCCTCAGTTTACTCATCTCTAAACTAGGTGGAGTTATGAAGATTACATGAATTACAACTACAAAGCACTTGCATTAATAAATACAAAGCACTTATGTGCTGGCACAGAGTCTATGTAAGTATTTGCAAAATAAGTATAATCTACTCTCAACCTGCCACACACTGATTCAGACATCTCAAGCCCCTCCTACTTTCATGCTGCTATTAAACTGGGCCCAGGCTGAGCGCTTACAGAATCAAGGCCAGATTTTTCTATGGCTAATCAACTCAGGGGTTGCTAAATCATTTCTTCATCCATTTAAACACCTGCCACTACACTTGAAGTTTTATTTTGGCTGAATGTAGTTTTATAAGTGCTATCAAAAGCACTTTTATACTATAGGGTGTCCCAAAACTTGCCATACATAGGGAAAATGAGAAATTATAGATAGATGTAACTTTATTTACAAAACATTCATTACAAAAATTTTGTAATGAATGTTTTGTAAATATTTACATTTATATTTAGCTACACGTACATTTCCCATTTTCCCTATGTATGGTGACTTTTGGGACACCCTGTATTATTATGAAAAGTATGATCTCTTTGGATGAATTTATAACAGATAAGAAATTAGCTTAAGAAATGATTATTGATAAAGTTATAATAGACTAAATACTTTAGATACTAGAGAATGCAGATATTACTAAATTACATTTTATTAAATTTAATTATTATATGAATTATTTTCTAATTCCTGATTTTGTTTGAAAACAGATTTGAAGTGGCTTGACAAATACCACATAAGGAAAGAAAATACTCCATCAGTGTGCCTGTAAGGACAGAGACACTTTTCAAAGCAAATCCCAGCTCTGCAACAGATTTTACTAGGCTCTTTTCCAAATCAGCCTACTAAATCAGTTTTATTATTTTTTGGTGAAGAAAGACTCAGCAATAACTACCTTTATTCACCTACAGAAACATATTCTAGAAACATCCTAGTGAATGCTTACAAACAATAAGCTTTTCACGCTCCATGTAATCTTCCACAGAGGCCATTACCAGGTGCTTCAGAAAGACTAAAAACACCAAAAATGTTCGTAAATATACACATTTAGCTCTCTAATTTTTGGGGGGAACTACTTCTGGGCTCCAGTGTGCTGCCTACTTTGCAACCTGAAATATGAAGTAGTTTTGCTCACATAACTAGCTCTAGTTATAGAATTCTTGTCCAGCAATTGCCATTATACATATGAAATTATGACTTTTAAAACCCACACTCCAACACTGTTACATAAAATATCTTAGACTAATGTTTAGTTTTGCCTCTTTTTTATGGTCTAGTGTAAGGCAATAACTCATTGTTATCTAAAGCTAATATAACTCTGTACTCAAATAACATGTTGACTCGTCTTCATGGTGTGAGAAGAAAAGACACTTCCATCTCCTCCTTTGGGAGAAAATCTCTTCAAGTTTTTCAAGTCAAGGTGTTAAATGCATGAACAAATACAGAAAGCATAATCTCGTGGGCATTGTCATTTTGATAGCTAATCAGTTGGTTAAAAAGAAGTAAATGAAAGATCAAATTAACATCTCAAGCTCAAGCAGGAAAATTTTCTGAAAGTGTTCCCTAAAGAAGGTATTTTTTGCTCACATGAAGGTAGGGGCTGTAACTCTTTTAGGTCTGTACTTCCCATCACAACCAAGACATGGTAGGTGCTCAGTAACTGTTGAACTAAATCGACTATTAAGAATTGAGGAAAATCTTGGTTTGGAGGCGTGGCCTAAAAGCAAGAACATGGACTTTGAAGTCAAGCATGACTCCGTTCAAGATATGTCTCTTTTGCTTATTTGCCATATGACTGGGCAATTACTTATCACATGATCTCCAGTCTTCTTGACAAGGAAATGAGAATAAGACCTAAGTCTCTGGGCTGCTGGGAAGAACAGTGATAATGGATGTTGGGTACCCAGTGCAAAGAAAAGGCGGCTATGACTGTGAGGATTATAAGGTAAAGTCTTGACCACAATCATCCGAAAATGAGTTTTTCCCTAACAATGCCCATCAACTCCTCTCTTTCTTTATTATTCTCTCTGTTAATTGATACTTATTTCTGAAAACTTAGCTCAATTTCCTGCTTTAGGGTAAAATATTGAATCTAATGGTGTCTTTCTGATGTTTGATGAGGCACCCGAGAGTAATTGTTCATTCTAAATATCAGGTCGTATTATCGAGCATATGTTAATACAGAAAGTGTGAGAAACTGGGTTAAATGTGTATTGGACCCAACACATTCTGGAAGATGCTTTATTGTTTGTTAATTTTTTCAAACACCATGTTATCAGTTTGACACCTTTGGGTTGCCTGACTTCTTTCTTCTGGAAGTACAATGCAGAGCGTGTTGGTCAGTTCCCATAAGCATAGTCCCCATACTGGCTTGACACATAGTACTCAGGAATGAGCCTTGCTTTATGGCGGGGCGGGGGGCGGGGGGGAAGGCTTCAACCTGCCCAGGTGTCTAGGAGGCAGAATCTTAGACAAGGGTGGAGCATGCAAACAGGTACTACACACACAAATCACAGGATAAGCCTCCGGGTATGAAGTGTGAAAAGAATTCCTCACTGTCCACCAGCCTTGTCAGTGACGGCTGCATGTGCACACACACAGGGCCCTTTGTGAGCCAACTACTGGAGCAGGACGCTAGCAGAGGGAGTCAGCAAACAGCCTTTGCAGCCTCAAACTGGGTTGGGAGGATGAAAGGTTCAGAGGTAGCCGAGGGGGGAAGATGTCCAGCTAGACAGGGGTGAGGAAGGTTTCAGCACCCTATCACTTTAGGAAGGCTTTATGCAATATGAATGAGGGACGTTTGCTTGCACAACTGAGTTCCTCATTGCCTGACATAAAGTTGCTGATATACCTGTCATCAGAGAGCTAATGAAGTGTGGCAGCAGGCCCTTGTGCTGCTGCTTAGCATAGAGAAGAACAGCAGGTGCACCGTGAAGCCTTTGGAGCCTGTTTTCCCAATTGAGGCATTTGAAATATTTCTTGCACCATGGAACATTAATAATATTTTGAAATCAAAGAAAGGAGCTGTTTCTCCAGCTTAGAGCCCAATATTGGCAGTAAGGCTGCTTCCTGTGAGCCTCAAGGGGCAGGCAGTTTGGCTACTGGGCCTTTTTGTCCTTTTTTCATTACCATCTCCTGGAAATGACCTTGGGGTCTGGTTGTCTTTGCTAACGAAAGAATGGTCCTCAGACCAGTAGCTTCAACATGAAGAAGCATCACTCCAAGTAACAGAGCTGGGGGAGAGCTCTGGAAACCCAGTAGAACATTCCTCTGTCTCCACCGAGACAGGCCCTTAAGAAAGGCCAGGCTCCAGGCCACACACTTGCTCAGTACTGGAGTCCTCAAAGGCCTCTTTTGCTGGTCCAGTGTTCCTTCCTTTAGGCCAGGCTGTTTCCACACCTATGACCCGGTGCTAAAACTGGGCCCATGTGTCGCCATGTGGGCTGTGGAAAGTTAAGTAGCCACCCAGTTTTTTGGATTGTTTCCTAGTGTTCGTGATTCCTGGCAACTGAAAAGTGCTTCCAGGGACAGGACTTATGGTGGGGCGGAAGAGGGAGGAGAGGAAAGTGATGTGAATACTGCTGATGCCGGGAAAGCCTGCCGGGAGGGTCCCTGAATCAGCAGGAGTTCACCTTCCTTCCTGGCCTGCTCGCCAGGCCCCGGTGCCGGGGTCAGCAGTTCATGCATAAGAAATCAGGATTCTTTGGAGCAATTCATGCTGCCAAATCCACACTGACAGTCCAGGCCAAACCCACCTCCATATTTGAAGGTCACTTGCTCTGCATCAAGCACACTTGACAATTGCTCAAAGGGAAATGAGGGGATTGTTCTGTATAAATGAGTCAACCTGTCTTCAATTAGCACCACTTGAAATGAACCTTTCAATGATACTCAGACAAGTTTGCATGGCTTTCCCTGAACATTATCATAAACCACAACACATATTATGTACCTCTCAGTTTATGCACTATGTCTGGTTTGGGGAAGAAAATAATTTGGGCATAATATATAGTCTAGGTAATTTCAGCAAGATTGGAGGCAGCATGTTAAGAACATGTGTTCACATCCAGTGATCTGAAGCGAGGAAGGACAGAAACGAACCCATTCCAAGGCGGGAGGTAACAGTGTCAGCCTCCTCCTTTCCCCCATCCCAACCCTCTGGCCACTCACCTCTCTGGGGGACAGGAGGGGATGTGCAATCAGACACCCAAGCCATGGCACTGTGGAGGCTGGCAGGGGGATTGAGGCAGGCTAAGGATGTGAAGAGGTGCCCCACAGAGCATGGTTAACCCACACCAGGGCTAATGGAGAGCTGGCTGCACAGATACATGGATAAATATTGGAAAATACATTCAGTTCCATTAAATATTTATGATTGATATGGGGAACGGGATCAGTCTGGGATGTGAGTGGTTAATAAAGAACCTGTATATTGTATGTTTAGACAAGACAGGATAGGGAGAAGTCTTTTTCATTTAAGAGAAAAGTGGGTTTTTCCTGCCTTTTCCAACTTGTGCTGTAAACTCTGATAATACCACTGGGGAAAAACTTAATTCATGGGGTGTCAACTGTTTTGTCTGGAGACA
Source organism: Daubentonia madagascariensis (assembly GCA_023783475.1). Taxonomy (NCBI): domain Eukaryota; kingdom Metazoa; phylum Chordata; class Mammalia; order Primates; family Daubentoniidae; genus Daubentonia; species Daubentonia madagascariensis. The sequence goes on along the minus strand of JAKFHU010001815.1, from coordinate 16,984,196 downwards.
CAAGGCAAAGTCAGCCTCAGAAACTCTTTCAACCCTTTTATAATCCATGTTAAATCCCTCTGCTGATGAAACTGGTGCTTTGGCAGGGCTATTTGCCATATTCACTAGATTCTCAAACACTGTAGCCACTTAGACATAAACTTTCATTTCAAGCCAGGTTAGATAGCTCCATGCACAAAGGGAGAGAAAGGTCTTCACAGTCAGTGTCCCACTAATCCCCAGCATATGCTCGGTAGGAGGACAGGAAGAACAAATCCAACCTTAACATCTGGAGAGAAGCCCAAAGCTCTACCAGAGACCCCTTGAGGTCGGCTGTTGTGGTACCTGGTGGCCCTTCCACCTGGCTCAACGGAAACCTGTACACTCAGTCTTGGGGCCTACATACAACCCAACCCAGAAAAGCACTTCCTGCCAGCGTCTCCTCCCCCATCCCAACCTAGTACACGCAAGACTTTGGGAAAAAGTAAAAATTATGTGTTCCTACCTCACAGCAGTTGAGGGTGCACGGTATAGAGTACACCTCACTGAGAAAACCAGGAGAGAGAGTCAGGGTGTGTGTCCATGTCCCTTGACTTCTGAGTCTGTACTCGACGTTTTAGTCATCCTGCTCCAGGCTTCTGTGTTGGAAACTGATTCCCTGGATTATACTAGATACCCCAAGAACATATGTGTGTATGTGTTTGTATTTGTGTATTGTGTGCATGTGTGTATATGTGTACATGTATACATGTGTGCCTGTGTATATGTGTTTATGTGTGGGTGTATACATGTGTGCATGCATGTGTGTATGTGTGTACGTGTATGTGCATTGTATGCACATGTATACATGGGTGCACGTGTGGGTGCACGTGTATATGTGTGTGCATGTGTATATGTGTCTCTATGTGGATGCATACATGTGTGCATGTGTGTGCATGTGTGTTTGTGTGTGTACTTGTGTGTGCATTGTTACATGTATATGTGTGGGTGCATGCTTGTGTGTGTGTGTGTGTGTGTACATGCTTTCAAATGCTCACGAGTGTGTTGGGGAGGAAGTTTGCCACAGTGGTGCTGAGGAGAGAGCACGCTAATGCCTCCCTGGTGTCTTGCTGCTGGAAATAACTAGTCAGAGCCCAGGGAGGCGGAGGCTGAGAACCGTCAGGGAACATGAATGACATCTGGCAGTGCCAGCCTGCCTGTTGGAGGAAAGACCAATTTCCTCCTAGAAGACTGGACTATTGCAGACCAAGGGGAGAGTATAGACACAAGCCCTAGTATTCCAAGGGGGCCTGGAGAGCAATTGACCAAAGTCTATTTAGGTTCAGAACAAGGCACAGACTCGCGGCTCCTTCACCTAGACCAACATGGAAATTAGTTCCTTCACCTAAACCAACATGGAAAACCATGGAAATTAGAGACCATGGATCTGAGGAACTAACATACAAACCAAAAGAAATTTTTGGGTAGACTGAAAGCTGCCTTGTCCAGGCATGCGCCGTGCCCCAGGCACAGAAAGCACAGATCAGCGGGCCAGGGAGGCTAGGCTGGGGGAGACCTTTTAAATTTTGCTCTATCCCCTGCTCCTCATTTTCTCACTAGGGTCTCAAAAAACAAGAGACAAGGCCAAAAAAAAAAAAAAGGAAATTTATATAAAATATTTCAAGAATCAGTTGTCAAGCTGGGGATATGTGGAGCTCTATCAATAGCTGGGGACCCTACACTCTGCCCTGTGTCAGCCCCCCTCTCCCTGCTCACACCTTCGACCTGACACTGCCACCACGGCCCCACTGGGCTCCGACTGTCGATCACCACTTCCTGGCTTCACTGGCTGTGACCACAACATGACGATATGACCACTGTGTGATGATATGACCACTGTGTGACAATATGGCCACTGTGTGACAATATGACTATGATGTGACAATATAACCACTGTGCAACAATATAAGCATGATGGGACAAGTCTTGAGCTTCATCAGGATCCACAATCCACCATCTTTCCCCTCTTTTCCAGCTCACCCCTCCAGCGACCTCACTTCCTTCTGTCCCCAGCAAAGACCCCATCCCTCATCACTGTGATTATTCCTGTCTTGCACCCCAGACACCCTCTAGCCTCTCTCCAGCTTACTCACCTGGAAATGCCCCTGACCCCGGTTAGCTCCCACTGGCTCCCTTCTCTGACCCTGCACCCGAGCAGCTGGTGTGGCTGGAGACAAACATACAATATTGGTCAATACTGTCCAGCAGTCTTCCCGTATTTCCTTAGAAAACTCATTCCCTGACTCTCCCAGACACTCACTGTCTCACAGCGTCTTCCTTCTCCTCCAGTCCCTCAGCATCCCTGCCCTCCCAGCTGCAGACCTTGTCTCTTACTTGACTGAGATGATAGAAACACCCAGAAGGCGCGCGCCTCACCTTCCCACTAGCACACCTACCCGTCTAACTGGACATCCCGCCTTCCCTATTTTAGTGATGGACTCACTAGGGCCAGCTCCTTAGTCCCAGGTTGGGTTCCTCAGAAGCAGATCCTGAGAGGAGGATGGGTAAAGCAATGTTTAAGGAAATGCTCCAAGGAGAAACCAGGAAAGGAGGCGAGAGAGCAGGACAGGGAAAGAGAAGAAGCCAGGCAAAAGTGGGAGCTCAGACAAAATCCCTGGGAGCACAGCTTCGGCTTGATCCTGCAGAACTCTGGAGTGTCCCTTCCACCTGGGATTTGTCCTGCCTGCAGGCCAGGGGGCCGGACTGTCACTGTCCTGTACTTATGAGCCCCCAGGGGCAGGCCAACTCCCTGGTGTTTACAGCTCTGCAGGTGCAGCAAAGGGGCTGCAGCAGCCCGGGGGCAGGCTCTGAAGAATCGTAGGTATGGGCCTTTGGAAGCAAAAGTACCAAAAGTATAGCGATGTACAATAATTAGATTATGGAATACGCTGTGACACGATAAGTCATGATAAAAGAAGTAGAGGAGGAGAGATTGGAAGTGTGGGGTTTGGGAGAGGGGTGTTCAGGAGAGGCCTCATTAAGAAGGTGAAATCTGGGTGGAGACACGAAGGAGGCGAAGGAGCTAGTGGAGACGGTACCCGAGGATGAGAGGCTCAGGCAGAGGGAACCTCTAGAGCCAAACCCCTCGGGCAGTAACACGCCTGGTCATAGGGTGACCAACTCACCAGTTTGCCTGGGACTTTGCTGGTTTTAGCACCAGCAGATTCCAGGTGCAGCATTTCGGCCAGTGTAGCTGGAGAAGTCAGAGAAGGAAGGAGAAGTAGGAGATGGGGTCACAGTGGTTACAGGGAGGGTGGCCAGATCATGTAGGACCTTGTGGAATATTTCAAGTATTTGGCCCTGAGCAAAATATGGAGCAGAAGACTGACTGATCTGACATATCTTACCTCCCCTCCTCTCCATGTCCCCACCTGCTTTATCTTCATAGCACTTACTGCTAGTTGTCTATTTGCTTGTTTATTTTCTGATTCCCTGATTAGGATACAGGCTCCATGAGGACAGGGGCTTTTTATGTCGTGTTCATTTCTATACTCTCAATGCTGAGGATAGTACCTGGTACATAGTAGGCCCTTAATGAATTTTGGTTAAAGTGAATGAATGAGTGAATCTGGTATCAGATCCAGGGATCTGTCTGGACTGCCCCCCCAACCCCCTACCCCCACCAACCCCCTACCCCCATGTGAGCCAGTAGCCAGTGGCCTGGGAGCTTTTTTTCCCTTGTGATTTGGAGACAGTAGGATTCCACAGCGCCCAGCATACTGATTTGCCCTCCAAAAGTACCTATCTCGATAGGATGATTTTTTAATAAGCAGTATTTTTAAGGGCAAAATGGCCCTCTCTTGTCCAATGTCGTTGGTAGAGCCAGATGTCAGCCATTCTCAGGTATGAGTGCAACATAAATTTGTTCTCAAAGAAACATCAAATTCAAGACAATTGTCAAAATGGTTGTGTGTGAGGCTCATGTTTGAAGCTCCTAGCAGGATACATACTCTTCCAAGATGCCTGTGGGGAAAACATACAAGAATTTCAAAATCAAACAGAAGTTAAATGTTGAGATACATTATGCCAGTTGGTCTAAAACCCTAGAAGAACATTTCTTTTCCAAAAATGAACAGAAAATGCATTTATAGCCACATTTCTTCAGTCCTTAAATAGCCAAAACACTAAATGTCTGTCAAGGACTCTGCTGCTGGAGCAATAGAAATGGTGCTCTGAGGACTTGGATGGCGGTTTGTCAGCCACGCCTTCCCGCAGATGCCATGGGAGACACATGATAGAAAACAGGGTGATTATTTTGGTCAATCTTAGTCCCAACTGTATCTTTACTTCTATAGTAAAATTTGCCCACATTTTGCCTTTACCACCCAAATATTAATTCTACCCTGATTGTCTGATTGCTCTATAATTTTCCTAATATCATTTTTTCCCATTTTAAAATTAGTGCATACACATAGTAAACATTTTTTATTTATTTAACCCACTTCTCCTCACCACGGCTCAAGGGTGGAAGTTTCAAGAAGGAACTTCTCAATTCGTTCATATTGATGATGTTGTTCATAGACATTCTGTCTGCTTTTGGCGTGTGGCCTTTTCTTATATTTAATATTTAAGAAACTCACAAGCTCGTATTATTTGGGTGGTGTGAGGCCAAGCGACAGTATCGTCATGGAAGTTGGGTGACAGTACATCAGGAATCTCAGGCCTGACATATTAAACCAGAATCCCATGATACATCCCATGTCATGGATATCAAAGAGAAATAACAAATTCTAGTCTTCCGAACTAACTAAAACCTACACGTATGTATAACAAAAATAGCAAACACATAGGATTTAGCAAATGCCAGGCACTATTCTAAGTGCTTTATCTTAACTCCTTTAACCCCACAACAACTCTATGTGGTAAACGCGATTCTCTTCGTTTGACAGATGTAAAACTGAGACACAGAGAGGTGAGTGACTCACACCAGGTCACACAGCTCCCAGGTGGCTCAGCTGGGATTCAAACCTGTAGATCCGGCTTGGGAGCCTGTGTTCTTAACACCACAAGTCATGAATTATCCTGTCCGCTGACCCTGAGTCAGGCTTTCAAATACGGTATCCGGTTCAATCCAGAAGCTATGCACTTCTGTAACCTGGTGCAGCGGCACTGGGGGAGACGAGTTCCCTCAATAATTCAGGAAGCCATAAAAGCAAAGGGAAGTGTGTTGTTCTGGTCAAATTTAGGTTCTCTGGTATTCCGCCTTTTCGTTTGGTTTGTTGTTGAATTTTTCCCCCCTTATCTCTGCTCTCTGGTTGGTATAGACAAGCTCCAGGTTTTCCTCTATTTAAAAAATTCTGGATGTGAAATTAGTAAACAATTTAGGCGAATGAACATATGCTAAGGAAGTGGAAACAGCTGGCGCTGGGGAGGCTGGCGGCTGGCCTGGGCTGTTTTCATGTGGGGCAGTCATTAGAAAAGCTCCCCAAGCCTGCCTGGAGTATCCCTCCCCAGCTCCTGCGGGATCTGCAGGCGTCCCCCTTCCTCTCCCTCCTCCCTCCGTTTCATTCCCTCCTCTGCTTGTGCTTCGATGTTGAAAAACACTGTCTTCCCTCCCAAACTCCCTCCCTCTTCTCCCTCTTCTTTTGTTGGTGGTGGCTGTGACCATCATGTTTGCCTCAAACTCCCCAGGATACACAAGCAGCAAGAAGGAATGGGCTCTGTGGCCTGTAGAGCCATGGCCTGGATGGCAGCCACCTGCGATCTCAACCCGGGGAAGCCACAGTGGATGGTTGGGGCTGCAGGGCTGAGGCCCCAGAGGGGAAGTCCAGGGAGGGACTGCCACCTGGGTAAAGGGGGCAGAGGGTGAGGGGAGGCTCCTCGCAGGGCAGCACACTCTTGGGGAGGATTGGAATCATAATGACAGCGTGGAACCAAATGAAATGATTCCCTTTTCATTAATAATAACAGTGATAATAATGCAATAGTCGCAAACACTTAAGTAGCACTTACTACATTCCAGGTACTAGCCCAAATTCTTTATATATATTATTATTAACCCTTTTTTCCCTCATAATAGCCCTTTGAAGTGTGTATGTATATATGTATTATTCTTGTTAACTGTTTTACAAATGAGGAAACAGAGACAGAGAAGTCATGTAACTTGCCCAATGCCACACAGCCAATAGTAACAGAGCTGGGACTCAAACTCAGGCAACCTGGCCAGAGTTTGAGCTGCAGTTTTAAGAGCTCATTCTTATGCCTGGCTTAAAGGATCCTGGAAAAACAAACAACTTGAATGAATGGTCATGTCTTTGCTATATGAGTGCGTGTGTGTAACATAGTCAGTAGTGATGCACAATAGGATTTCAATGTTCTCTAATTCTGACAGCTTCACACATGATCACGTGGCCGGATGCAGGCCTGTGTTGGAGAACATATTTTGTCTACATGTGTGTTTCCTCTGGGTGGTCTGCTAGCCTTAGATGAGAAAGAATACTGGAAGAGCAAGTTACCTATTCATTTATTCAATTGTTTATTAATTGTCTACAATGGGCCAGACACTGGGCCAGACTATAAGGATGCAGAAAAGGAAAAATCTGGTCTGGTTGAGAAGACAACCAAGTAAACATAAAGTGTAAGAAGAACCATAAAACAAGATAAGCACTCTATATGAAGGACGCTATGAGAATCTCTCCCACCTCTCTGGCAGGACACAGCAGAAGTTGGGAAAGGAAGATATCAGGGCCTTTTTCAGGAGGAGATGGCATTTGCAACTCATCCTGGAGGATGAGCAGGCATTGGTTAGTGAACATAAGGAGCTTTTCTTCTCTCACGACTGGAGCACCAGGGCGTGCTGTGGGCCTCATGAGCACACGTGTGATTGATCTTGTGCTTCCTCTCTTGTTGTCTGTACCATGGGTTAATCGATGTGTTAATTTTTCTCATCTGATGCAAACCCCCCAATGTGACAAGTTAGAAGTGTATAACGCAGCATTGTGCAATGCTTTTCAATGTTAGTTAATGAAAAAGTTCTAGTTATACCTATTATGGACTGAGTTATATCCCTCCAAATTCATATGTTGAAGTCCTAACACCCAGTACCACAAAATGGGACTGTATTTGGAGACAGGGACTTTAAAGAGGTAATTAAGTTAAAATGAGGTCATTAGGGTGGGCCCTAATCCAATATGATTGGGTTCCTTATAAGAAAAGGAGATTAGGATACAGACACAGAGGGAAGACCACGTGAAGACACAGAAAGAAGACAGCCATCTGCTAAGCCAAGGAGGGGGGAATCAGAATGAAACCAACCCTGCCAACACTTCAGTCTTGGACTTCCAGCCTCCAGAACTGTCAATAAATAAATTTCTGTTGTTCAGACCACCCAGTCTGTGTTATTGGTTACGGTAGCCCTGGGAAACTCATCTACTGCCTTTCCCTTAATAGCCTGTGCTGAACGAATGTGTCCTTCAGTGGATCAATGTCTGGGGGGAAACATCTGCTTGAAAGGACCAAGGTTGGCAAATGGGGGATTCAGAGAAAAGACGTCACAGTTCCTCGTCTTAAGGAGCTCTGTGACATTAAGCAGCACAGGGAAAGAGGACGTCTCCCAGCAGACCTGGCCTCCTGGCACCCTGTAACATCGAAATTCGACACATATGGCCTTCCTCTTAGCCCATACTTGGCCAAAAGTTATAACAAGAAGAGATTTCCAAACACATAGGCACAGCACATGTGTACTGTCAGATTTGGGATTTCATGTGCAGAAGGATTCTAAACCCTGCAATGTGCACACAAGTTAAATTGGGCTGATGGGCTTTAGTATCACATACTGTCAAATATTTTCTTCCAGAGTAGGACTATAATTTACCTATGAAAAGCAGATGAATGAACACTTGGAATCTTAGAAGTTTGCTAAAGCAATGTTTGTGAGGTAATCCTTGAGCATTTGCAATTGAATAACTAAGTCAGCTGAGATTTTTTTCCTGAAACAGTAAAAGAGAACATTGTGCTATTTTTTCCTAATCTCGCATGATTTTGAAGTTGACTATAAGCCATTCTCCCCAAACACTCCCCATCTATTTCTAGTAATAAAAAATAAGCAGATGGGATGGTGCTGCTTATTAGCTATAAATCCCTTGTAATTACAGTGGTAATATAATTTATCTTTCAAACTAGCACATTTTTCAGAGTAAAAGAAGGCACTATTAAAAATTATGCCAGGATAAAGTCAGAATCCAGGGTTGTTCTAAGCAAACATAAAATCATCGTACTAGACAAACAAATGTTTTTAACCCTACTTACAGCTGTCATTGAGGAATCATCCAGTGCATTGTCTCATTTTTAAATCTTAAAAATCACAAGCACTTTTTTTTTCTTTAGACAAAGCCATTTGGATGTATTTTCAGTGTTTTCTAAAGCTTTGCCATGTGAAGAACTGCAATTTTGGGTACTCACATCTGGATGCTTCAAGTGGGCTGCAATTCTCCTGATTTACATAATCATAACTATGTAATCTGATTTCATAAAACTGAGGAAACAGCAATTGTTCATGTCCGAAAATGAAGAGGGGTACAGACAGAACGTGCTTAGTCTATAGCCCCCCTGCGGTGCTACTTCCATGATTCAGCTCTGAAGTACATGAGCCTAGGATTTGGTAAGGATAAGCACAGTGACAAAAAATGAAAGATGAATGTTAACTACAAGATTGGAACCTACGATGTCAAAATTCTTAGAGAAAAATGGAACATTAAGGTCCTGGTTGAGAAATGAAAACACAGAGAAACATAAATGATCATCCTAAGAATTTTCTCATTAGCTGTAGCTTCATTGGCAATGACTTTTAGGATATAACTCTGTAGTTTGGTCTTCTTTCATAAATATCTACTATCTAATCAAAAGAAGTTTATCTTAAAAGTTGGAAATTGTACTTTTCACCCACTAGAATGGCAAAAAATTTAAAAATGCGACTGGTGATATGGAGGCTATCAGGAAATGGACATTTAAACGTTGTTGGTAGGAGTATGAACTGCTACCATTTTTTTAAGTAAAGTTTTTCATTGAGGTGGGTTCACTTACAATAAAATGGACCAGTTTGAAGTGTACATTTTGATGAGTTTGACTAATATACCCATGAATCACCACTGTCATGTAGAACATTCCTATCACTCCCAAAATATTCCTTGTCTCCCAGTCTATTTAATAGTTATTTTTCCCAACCCTCTCCACCCCAGTCAGCCATTCATCTGTTTTCTGTCACCATAGATTAAATCTATCTTTTCTGGAATTGCATATAAATGCAATCATGTGTATGTATTCTTTTGTGTCTGGCTGTTTTCACTCAGTATCTCACTAGCACATGTTTAAGATTCATTAATGTTGCTGCATGTATCAGTAGTTCATTCTTTTTCCTGATGAGCCGTAGTCTGTTGTCTAGAGATACCACAGTTTGTTTATCCACTCACCTGCTGATGGACACTTGGGGGTTGTGTCCGGTCTTTGAATATTATGAACAAAGCTGCTGTGAATGTTTGTGTACAACTCTCTGTGTGGATCCAGGTTTTCATTTCTCTTAAATACCTAAGAGTGGGATTTGCCGAATCGTATGGTAAGTGTATGTTTATAAGAAATTGTCAAACTGTTCTCCAGTGTGGTTGTCCCATCTGACGTTCCCGCCAGCAATTCTAATGATGTGCAGTAGTTTTAATGTGCATTTCTCTGATGACTAACGGTGTTGAGCACCTTTTCATCGGCTTATTAGCCACTTATACATCTTTTGTGAAGCATTGGTTCACTAAGAGTTCTTTATATACTCTAGATGGAAAATATTCTGGATGGTGTAGAGAGAAAATATTTTCTCTCAATCTGTGATTTCTGTTTTCTTTTTTTTTGAATTTTTATTTTTTATTTATTTTATTTCAGAATATTATGGGGTGTGATTTCTGTTTTCATTCTTTTAATTTTTTTTGAAGAACAGAAATTTTAATTTTGATTAATTTACTTGTAATTATTATATATTTTCAAATTTTATGGTTTGTGTCCTTTATTTTTTCAAAGGCTTTATTGTTTTACTTTTTACACTTAGGATTATGACCACCTGGAATTGATTTTTGGGTACAGTGTGAGTTAGGGGTCAAAGTTCCTTTTTTTTTTTTTTATTTAAGGCTATTTAACTGCTTAGAAGCATTTATGGAAAAGACATTCTTTGCTCCCATTCTTTGAATTACAATGTTTGCTTTCTTATTATTGACTTGTATCTAGATACAGATGCTTTGTTATATGTTTTGAGAACAATTTCTCCCTTTTCATGTTCTTAACAATGTGTTTTAAAAAGTTGAAGATTTTAATTTTGATGAAGTCTAATTTATCAATTTTTTTCTTTTATGACTTGTGTTTTTTGTGCCCTAAGAAATCTTTGCCTAACCAATGGTCACAAAGATTTTCTCCTCTGCTTTCTTCTAGAAGCTTTATAGCTTCAGTTTTACCTTTAGTTCCACGATCCACTTTGATTTAATTTTGTATATGGTGTGAAATGAGAGTGAAAGTTCAATTTCTTATAATTATATCATTTTTTATTAATAGACTTTTTAAAGAACACTTTTAGATTTACAGAAAAATTGAGCAAATGGTAAAGAGAGTTCTCATGGATCTCACACCCAGTCTCCCCTACTACTAACATCTTCCATTAGTGTGTACATTTGTTATAGTTAATAAATCAATATTGGCGCATTGTTATTAACTCAAGTCCAGAGTTCATTCAGATATCCTTAATTTTTCCCTAATGTCCTTTTTCTGCTCCAGGATCCTATGCACCCCATTACATTTACTTGTCATGTCTCCCCTTGGCTGTGATAGTTTAGACTTTTGTGTTTTTGGTAACTTTGATAGTTTTGAGGAGTACTAGTCAGGTATTTTGTAGACTGCCCCTAAATTTGGATTTGGCTGATGTTTTTCTCATGATAAGACTGGAGTTAATGTGCCTTGTAGAGGAAAACCACAGAAATAAAATGTCATTTTCATCACATCACATCAAGGTTATATTATCAATTTGATTTATGACTGTTGCTGTTGACCTGGACTGTCTGGCTGAAATGTGTTTGTCAGGTTTCTGCACTGGAAAGGGGTTCTTCTTCCCCTCCCTTTCCATACTATACTCTTTGGAAGGCAGTCACCATGCACAGCCCACACTTGAGGAGTAGAGGGTTATTCTGCCTCTCTTTAGCCTGGAGTATCTACATAACTTGTTTGGAATTCTTCTGCATAGGAAATTTGTCTCTTCTTTCCCCCAGTTGTTAATTTATTCAATCATTTATTTATATCAACATGGACTTATGAACATTAATTTTATGCTTTGGATTATAATCCAATACTACTTAATTTGTTTTCTTGCTCAGATGTGTTTTCTTGCTCAGCTTTGGCCATTGGAAGCTCTTTCAGTTGGCTCCTGTGTCCCTTTGACATACCCCATCAATGCGGGACTATTCTTTTGACTTTTTTGAAAATATGGATTTCCAGTTGTTTCAGAATTAATTTTGGAAAAATGATCATTTCTTCCATTGGCACCTTTGCCACCTTGGCATCTTTGCTGAAAAGCAGTTGATCATATATGTGGTCACGATGTCTTTCTCAGGCCGTGAATAATGTTTATATCCATTTACCCCCAAACTGGGAAGAGCAGTAGCAAGAGACACCCCAGAGGATCACTTGATGGTTATGTACTTTTTCTCTGTCCCCACCTCCTCCTGGTGATCAGAATCAATTATCTCTGCTCATGTGTTGACTCCTACTCTTGTCGTCTGATCTCTCAGAACAAGGAACCTGAAACAGCAGGTTGATTGCCATCATATAAAATGTAAAGGGACTCTCACTGGTCCCCTGATGAAAATGTTCTCCTTCTAATAGCCAAGACCCTTAGACCCACAGAGCCTAAAGTTTTTGTAATGGCAAAACTCCTGATGGGTTCCTGAGACAATGATAAACGGTCCACTCCTACATCTACCTGTTGGTTTCTAGATCTTTTATTCAAACTTTTAGGGAGGCAGCAGCATAGAAGCGTTGTGGATTAGGGGGTGGTCCTGAATCCTGGAGGATGGCGCTTCATTCTTTCAGAGTGTCATCTCTAGGTTGGCACCACAGCTCTGCCTTTCAGAGTGTTCCATCATTATATCAGACCAGCAGCTTCCGGGTGGTGTGTGATGTGATAGGACCAGTGGATCCTGTGATCTCACAACCACTGTCCCACTTTCTTTGCTGTAGAGTGTGTCCTTTGGTCTCAAGTGAAGTTATGTGAGATCCTGTGGTATGTGAGCCCTCTGTTAGTGGTACAGGTAGAAATCCTGAGGGTAGAAAGGCAAACTCACGTATGGGCTATGTGTGAATCCCAGTCAAGATGAATTATTGCCTCTTCCAGTGTAATCAACTTGTCACCAAAGGACAATATTATATCAGAGACTCAGTGTGGGTCTCTTGCTGGCAGGTTGGATGTTCACAGTACACTAGCCAAATCAGCCTTGGTGAATGTGAGCCTGTGCTAATGTGCTGATGCATATTTTCCATCCGGCCAGGACACCAGGGTCTTCCAAACTTTCATTTTCTAGACCTCAGATCAACCAGCAAATGCATTTTCCACTGCTCAAGGGTCCATGTATCTTCTCATCTCAGGCCACTTTTCTTTCACACAAAGCTGAAGACTAGGTCCACTGCCCAAAGATCTGCCAGATGGGAGGATTTCCCCTCACTCCTGTTTTTCAGGGCTACCCCTGAGTGGGGCAAAGTTGCATCAGCAGTGCAGCTGTGGCTTGCACCCGCATGCCAAGCCAACACATCTCTAAATAAAACTCGGCAGTTTTCTTCCTGACCACCCAGTCATAAGGACTCCTCCCTCTGCACATGCACCCATGCAGCCATAAGCCCGAGCTGAGGGAGAGACATGCATGTAATAGCAGTGGATGGTTTGGGGGTCTGGGCCACGTGCTCCTGCAGCTTCCTTATACCCTTTGACACTGCTCATCCTTAGCCCTAAATGTATTATCCATCCTACAGTGGATTGCCATCGGGTCTACCTAAACTTTGGACTTGGTGGGTATGACAGGACCTTGCTCGGGAAGGGCAGCTCTAAACACATGTCCACTTGATGTCTCATGGTCAAATACTCTGTCTTTACCAGTCAAGTAGCACACCAAGACATGGTTCTCAAATGTTGTGGAATTCTCTCCTATAGAAGACATGGTCTTGCCCTAGAACCCTAGGGTCTACATTGAGATTCTCCTATTGAGGCTCATCATAACTCAGCATAGTGACTTTTCCACCACAGATACCTCTAGTACCATAGTGTCTGCTGGATCAAATGGCCTAAGTGGCAGGGAGACTTGTAATTCTGTCTGGACTTATACAGAGCCCTTTCCTGCCCTGGGTCTGATTCAGATCTTATAGCCTTCCATAGCACCTAGTAAGTGGGTCAGACAGCATTCTCAGGTGTGAAATATGCCAGTTCCAGAGCAAGAAGAGGCCCACCAAGAAGTGTGCTACCTTCTTAGTGTTGAGAAGTAACAGCACTAATTTGTTGTTTAATTTGATGGGATGTTCTGTCATACCCCTAAACACTTCACTGATGTGGTAGGCCCCTGAATCTTCATAGAGTTTACCTCCCACCTTTATGGAGCATACCAAGGCCTCCAATGTACTAGCTACGTCTTACTACACAATTAACGTAAGGATTAACATAATATCACCATTTGATAATGTCATTGGTGTAATGGACCAGTGTGGTATTTTATGGAATGTCCCTATGGATATATTACAACAGATGGCAAGGGAGTTAACATAGCTTTGGGACAACACTGTAAATACATACTCTTGTCCACCCCATATAAATGAGAACTGTTTCTGAGCCTTCTGTCTAATAGGGGTATTAGAAAGTATTCATGAGCTCAGTGGCTGCATACCATGGACTGAGGCAGTGTGACTCTGCTCTAGCAAAGACACCACGTCTGGCGTTGCAGCTACACTGGGGGCATGAAGAGAGGGCGTGTGGCAGGTGAGACTGGAAATGTAGGCTAGTGGCAGATTGCAAATGGATCTAAACTCACTACGGGATAACACTTTATCCTGAACACAGTGAGCAGCCCTTACAGGTTTGGAAGCAACACATTCTATCCACTCACTAGTTTCAAACAGAAAACAGTGTTTGATAACTTCTTAGGAGTTTCCAAATGACTGTCTCATTAGGTGGAGTGGGTACTGCATGCTGGAATGAGCTGCCCAGATCCAACCGCAGTCCCGAAACGCTCACCCTCGTGGCTGCCAGAAGTGTGGGCTGCTGACTCTCACAGCCAGGTCCCAACACCATTATTTCCAGAATATGGTGTGCACTCCCCACCCTTTACTCCTTTGCACTTGCTATTCTTTCTCTGGGATAGCTCTTCCTCTTCCTGTGCCTGGAGAACGTCTATTCGTCCTGCAAGACTTCCTTAGGCGTCTCCTCTCACCCCAGGTAGGATCAGCTGCTTCCTTCGGTGTGTCCAGACCACTTTGTTCATAATGTGAGTTTAGGACGTAAAGAGTCCTGTGTAGCATATCCTGGCTGTGCATGTCCTCGGCTCCCTGCTGGACTGTGCACTGTTTGACCTCCAGGCCACAGCGCATTCAGTTCATGTCACCAGAGGTTTGCATGGAGCCCAACACAGGTAGGCATTCGAGGAATGATTACTGAGTTACATTTTGTATTTAATTGAATCTCATTCTGATGTAAAGAAAGGAAAAAAACAACCCAGGCTGAGACACACTCATTTATTTTTTCATAAAACGTGTGTTTGCCATCATATGACATTGGGCTCAAAGAACACTTTTGTGCTGCTATTATTTGTCACTCCAGATTTTGGAAAGTGAAACTGTCATAAACCCTAAACCTTTTCTTTTCATTCATCCTAATTGGAACCATTTAACCAGGAATGCACGTGACTCCAAAAGCTTTACAAAGTATTTAATTGTGTGTGTGTGTTCACGAGCACGCAGGCGCTTGCGTGTAGGTGTGAATTCGTGTTTGGAAATCCCCACTCTTCGATTCATTCATCTTTTGTCTTCAAAGCATTAATCTCATAACAATTAAAGCAACCAAATAGTGCTGAGAGCAAAGATGCTTTTCTTTATATAGTTTCAAAATTACAACCTGGGTTTTAGTTTAACACAAACCCTAATTCTTTCTAAGTTTTGATTGGGGAATAAACTATATACCCGTGAAAGACTATGAGTTTGACACGTATTTACACCTTTTCGGGTGCACATATTCTGGGGAAGGATTCCCAGTGCAAAGTCCCCAGCACGTGACCATTTTTTTAATGTGAACCACAGATCGACATAGACACATCATTTGCCTGTGTCTGTGTTATGGACCAAGCATGTACATTTTAGACAATAAACGAGATATTTATCCAAGCTAGAAAATTGCACATTTTATTAATTAGACCCAACCCACCACTAATTTTACAATCCCCAATCACAGTGGCTTAAACATGGCAGAAGGGTGTAGAGTCACACCTCCCTCGTGCCAGAGTTTGGGTGTAGAGCAGTTCCAGGCTTTCACTGCATCTCCATGATCACCTGGGCCCAGGTGCCTCCAGCTTTCTGTTCCACCAGCCTGAGAGACTGGTCCTCATTCTCATGGTCCAAGATGGAGCACAGCCATCGTATCTACATGACAAAGCTGATGGATAAAGGGGAGAAGAGGGGCCTCCATCCTCCCCATCCTCCTTTACAGACCTGTCCTGGAACTTGTGCATATCACTTTCTCTCATATTCCATGGGCCAGATCTTAGTGCTGTGGCCACAAACAGCTGCAAATGAGTCTATACTTAGAATGGCCATGCACCCATCTAAGTATTGATGGTCCTATTACTGAAGAAAAAAGAGAAAATATGCATTGGGGACCATTGACATCTCTGCCACATGCATACATACCAAAGAGAAAACACAATGCTCCGATGACATTTTGCAAAATAATAAATTGGAGGATTCCAGCTTTAGGGAAGTTGTCTTTGTCTTCATTTCTTCCACTTGCCCTAGTAAGTCTCCTGCTTCCATTTCCTGTTTTCGTGCCTGAGGCCATGTGTTTGTCAGAGCTTCTACAGCTTGGCAGGCTCTCTCTAGAGAGGGCCTCCCCACCGGTTTTGCTTCTTTGGGAATGTATCTAATTTGCCCTACATGAGCTCAACTCTGAGCATTGGACTCATTTGGCAATGATAATTTATTTATAAATAATCATTAACTTTTTCTTACATGTTTTGCTTTGCATTTTGTTTGCTAAAATTAAAACAGATTTTCTGAGCATTTAGAAAAATAACACTATTAAGTTGAGAAAATGAATGAGGGACATAAGGTAGAGGTACAAAATTGAAGTCAAAAATTAGTTAAGTGGTTCTCTTGGTGTTGCTTCAACTGCCCAAGGTAGTGGAATTTCCCATCTAATTCTCCTTTAACCTGGAATGTTCATCACCCTCATAAACCACATCAAAGCCAAAAGATTTTTCTGTAGGGAAGATTGCTATAAGCTTGACATTATCCTTGGTGCTGCAGGAGATAAAAAAAGAAATTTGCATCCTGGACTTCAGGGATATATCCTACTATGATAGGAAATAGACAAGGATATGGGATTAGGTAGGATAAGATAGGCTCTGCTACAGTAACAAATGAATTGGGAAATCTTAGTGGCTTAACACAATAAACATTCATTTCTTACTCACCTTTCAGTCTGAGGCAGGTCTGACAGCCATTATCTGTCTTACAGTACTGCTATCTGGAACTCATGCCCTTCAAATTTGCCATGCAAGGATAGGCAGGACTAGGCAGGATGATTTTAAGGCCCAGGCCTGGAAGTTTCTTTTGCATAAGCCAGAGTTCAGTCATATGGCAGGAACCAAATTGCAAGGTGGTCTGAGGCTGGAAGCCTCATCTCCCTGCATGCACAAGGACAGGAAATAGTGTAGTGAACAAAGGTGGCATCTCCATCACACCCGGCTTTGACTCCCTGCCCTTCTGCTTTTTTATCTTTATGATCACGGGCACTTCACATAGTTTTTCAGCCTCAGTTGTCTTATATCTAAAATATACATAATAACTGGGTAAAAGTTAAGTGCTCAACATGTAGGTATTCATGAAATGTAAATTTCCTTCCTATTACTTAGAGGCACCCACGGTCTTGGAGACAGTACTTAACATACCTGCAAAAACTAGAAGCATCTCCAAATTTGTCCTGAAGGCTCCCTTCCTCCAAAGCACCTGAGAGTGGTACTTAAGATGAAGATTTCTCTCCCCTCCCACTCAGACAGCATTTCCTAAATGGGGATCTCAGGGCTGGGTCTTGGAACCTTCATTTTATATTCTCTTCCCAAATGATTGTTTTAAATCGTGGCAAAATATACATAACACACAATTTACCATCTTAACCATTTTTAAGGGTACAGTTTAACAGTGTTAAGTGCATAACACTGTTGTGCAACGAATCTCCAGAACTCTTTTCATCTTGCAAAGCTAAGACTCTACCCATCAAACTACTCCCATCTCGCTGCCCCCAGCCCCTGAAAACACCATTCATTCTACTTTCTGTCTCCATAAATTTGACTCCTTAGATACCCCATATAGGTGGAATTATACAGTATTTGTCCTTCTGTAACTGATTTATTTCACATAGAATAATGTCCTCAAGGATCATTCATGTTGTAGCATGTGTCAGAATTTCCTTTCTTCTGAATGATATATTGCATTGTCTGTATCTACCACATTTAGTTTAACCATTCATCTGTCGATGGACACTTGGGCTGCTCCCACCTTTTGGCTATTGTGAACAGTACTGCTGTGAACATGAATGTACAAATACCTCTCTGAGATCCTACTATTGATCCTTTTGGGTACATACCCAGAGGTGGAATTGCTAGATCATATGGTAATTTTATTTTTAATTTTTTGAGGAACTACAAGATTCCTATGCCCACCAAAGTTTGTGAGGCACTGGACTAGGGCACAATAAGGGAGATATAATCAAGTGCCAAATTTGTAGAGCAAGGCAACAAATACTATGGGATGTTAGGAAAGAAGAGGAGAGAAGAGGGAGAGCTAGCATGGGAGGGGAGTGCTGCACAGGAAAGGTAAGGACTGAGAGTAGCCTTGAAGCACAGAGTGGAATAAAACGAGAAACAAGAGGAAGGCAGTCTGGGGGGGGAACCTCAGAAGCAAGCCAAGGTGGGGACCCTGGGTGCAGCAGGTAGCAGGAGAGAAAAATCATGCTGAAGGCTGGTGGGAGATAAGGTTGTCAGGAGAGCTGGAGTCGGGTTATTGCAAGCCTCAGAAACCAGGCAGATGGATTCAGATTCAAAGCAACAGGCTCTTGAAGAGAAGCGTCATAAGATTATTGTCATGTCATCACCCAGGAAAATCCATATCATTGACTAAATAGCATTAAAACTGTGTCCCTAGATAAATTCCATTGTAGAGAGCATTTCAATAAAATGATATAAATTGTTATTGCCATATTATAAATGAACATAAATATATAATTATGTGGTCCCCCTCTGCTTACCAGAAGCTTCTAATGTGCAACAGATATAAAGAACAACTAAAGATACAACTAGCATCTTCCACAACACCTGGCAAAGTTTGAGACCAGCCTGGGCAACATAGTGAGACCCCATCTCTACAAAAAAATTTTACATGTTTTAAAAATTCAGCCGGATGTGGTGGTGCTCGCCTATAGTCCCAGCTACTCAGGTGGCTGAGGCAGGAGGATCGCTCAAGACCAGGAGTTGGAGGTTACAGGAAGCTATGATCACACCACTGCACTCTAGCCTGGGCAACAGAGCAAGACCCTGTCTCTAAAGAAAAAAAATTAAAATTAAAAATAAAGCACAGTCATGCACTGCATAACAACATTTTGGTCAAGGATGGACCACATATATGACAGTGGTCCCATAAGATTATAATATTGTATTTTTACTGTACCTTTTCTATGTTTAGATATGTTTAGGTAAACAAATATCCATTGTGTTACCATTGTGTACTGTATTCAGCACAGTATCATGCTGTACAGGTTTGTGGCCTAGATGTGTGGTAGGCTATATCATCTAGGTTTGTATTAAGTGTACTCTGTGCTATTCCTACCACGATGAAATAGCCTGATGTGGCATTTCTCAGAACGTATCCCCATGGTTAAGCAACGCATGACTGTACCTAAATTATATTAGCCCTCAATATGATTTCAAAGCCCTTACTTTTTTATCAGTCCAATTTTCCATTCTTTTATCTTTTCTCTGAATTTTCTATAGCAGCCTTCTTAAAATGTAAAATTCTCTGCCTGGCTTATTTCACTTAACAAAATGACCTCTAGTTCCATCCATGTTGCTGCAAACGACAGGATTTCATTCTTCTTTAGGCAAATATCACATGTTTTCACTCATATGTAGGAGCTTAACAAGTTGATTTCAAGGAGGTAGAGAGTAGAATGGTGGTTACCAGAAGCTGGGAAGGGCGGGCAGTGGTAAGAAAAGAGGTTGGTTAATGGTACAAACACATAGTTAGTTGGCAGGAATCAGTTCTACATGTAATAGTACAGTAGGGTGACTAGAATTAACAACAATATGTTGTATATTTCAAAATAACTAGAAGAGAAGATTTGAAATGTTTCCAACACAAAGGAATTATAAATGTTTGGGGTGTTGGATATCCTAAATGCCCTGATTTGATCATTACGCATTTGTATACATGTATCAAAATATCATGTTACCCTATAAATATGTACAATTATTATGTATCAATAAAAATTTTTTCATGTAAATCCTAAACAATAAAAACCTGCCAAGGAGTGGGGATAAAAGGAGGATGGGCTGGGCCAATTGGTGCTGGGGCTAGAGGTCAAATCCATTTTGTTCAGTGCTAAATCCTATGTCTCACTCCACAGCTGTCATGTCAGAGACCAATCAAATAAGCAACAACCTGTGCCCCATACCCCGTCCCATCATCCTTCATCCCAACCCATCAGTTGTTGCTATCACTAATTCAAAGGAGCAGATGATGCTTTGGTGAAAGGCAACAGATCATTGCATACGGCAGCATTGAAAGTGGTGACCGCAGGAAAAAATTTTATCAAAAAATGTGGATTGGAAGAATATGATCACACCTGCAATAACTACAGAGTTTAATCATTTAAGAGCCAAAGCAAGGCTGGGGAAACAATGTAGGGATAAAAAGAAAGGGAGCAAGGTAGGAAAGAAAAAAGACAACATTAAAAACACAAAATAAAAACAATAAACTAGTTTTTGCCTAGCAACTACACTTCCAGGCACACATGCATTTAGAACAGCAGCAATTTATCAAGGAGAATTCCGTGTTGACTTAGTACTGGTCACAGATGTTTCTCAGAAGTAACCATCATTTGGAAATATTTTGAAAGTTTATAAGCAGGCAGAATACACGATGTTATGAGACCAGATAAGATAGCCTGTTGATGTGACCAGAGTCCTCAGGGCCAAACATTCAGTGTATTAAATCACTGACCCACTTTAACCACCCCCTCCCTGGAGCTCCTGAAGGTCATCTGAGCTTGAGGCCCCACAAAATCCGGACTTTCTGAATCATGTTCATTAGTGTGTGTTTATGAAAGGGAACATCACAGTGAACTTTACAGCCAACTAACACTGCCTGGCTGTGACTGGTGAGGCTCCCATTAGGGCAATGATAGAAAACCGAAAGAGCTGTGGATTCATTTGAGCCAAACCAAACCCCTAAAAAAGTAGCGGGAATAAAACACTAGAAGACTTGCAAACTCTCTCTTTAAACATTCAACACAAGGAGCCTTGGTCTTGGCTAGGCCACGGGCCACAGAGGCACAGCTAAGCCACAACTTGGGAACATCCTTCACATCGAGTGGCAAGAAGCCAAACATCTCTCCTGATCCTGAAGGGAATCTTTCCTTAATATCAGAAAAGAGTGCTACTTTCTTTGATTTCTCAGTTGGGATTATTTTTGTATTATGAAAGAATTATGTGAGTTTGGGGGGTGTTAGTTTTATGTCAACTCAGCTGGGCCATAGTACCCCGTTATTCAGTCAATCACTAATCTAGGAGTTGCTGTGAAGGTATTTTGTAGATGTAGTCAACATCTACAATCAGTTGACTTTAAGTAAAGGAGATTACCCTTGATAATGTGGTGGGCCTCGTCCAATCAGTTGAAGGTCTTAAGAGCAAAAGTGAGGTGTCCTTGGGGAAGAAGAAATTCCACCTGTGGACTGCAACATCAGGTCCTGCCCATGCAAGCCAATATGTGATTCTATCTATCTATTCATCTATCCATCCATCCATCCCCTACTGGTTCTGTTTCTCTGGTAGAACCTTGACTGATACAGGAGGGAATCACTAAAAAATTTAAAACTCCATGGGGAAAGATTGTTTTAACTAACACCAACAACAAAAACAAAAAGCCAATGGTCTCATCACCATTAACCATTGAGTCCCAGACAAAGACCTAAAGCTCCAAAACAAAACCATGTGTTCCTGAGATGACTCAGAAAGTTCTGCTCTGGCCACTTCAATCATATGACCTGCTCTGCCACAGACTGTGTGATCTTGAGCAAATTTCTTAGTTTCCTCATCTATAATTTTTTAAAAATTGCAGTGACTATTTGATGAAATAATTTAAAATAAGTAGTAAATAAAAGTAGCACTTGGGAAGTACAATAAATATAAGTTTTAGCTGGGCATGGTGACTCACACTTGTAATCTTGGCACTCTGGGAGGCCAAGGCAGGAGGATCGCTTGAGCTAAGGAGTTTGAGACCAGCCTAAGCAAGAGCAGGACCCTATCTCCACAAAAAATAGAAAAGTTAGCCGGGTGTGGTGGCGCACACCTGTAGTCCCAGCTACTCGGGAGGCTGAGGCAGGAGGATCGCTTAAGCCCAGGAGTTTGAGGTTACAGTGAGCTGTGATGATGCCACTGCACTCTAGCCTGGGCAACAGAGTGAGACCCTGTCTCAATCAATCAATAAATAAAGTTTCTTTCCCCTTCCCTTCTAAATTGTTCCTCCCGAAGAAAGGGCTTCAATTGTTTCACCTTCACATAACCTCGTGTAGAAATTGAGTCATTAAAATAGGCACCTTGGATGTCCACAATAACTTTTTTGTTTGTTCGCTTGTTTGTTCATTTGTTTTGAAGTCTTTCTTTGGTATGCAACACTTGAGATGACTAAATCAGGTAAATTCAAAAGATGGACCCACAGCCATGCATTTCCTCCCATAATTAATAATGAGATCAGGCCCCCATTGTTTATAGAAACACATATATGAGCACCAGAGTCCAGCTAAAGCATACAAATGTTCATTTATCCTGCCTTGTTTGTCTGAACACATTTCCATTGGAAAACAGAAGTCTTTTTAAACATACAGTCTTAGCATAACACCACGAAAGAAACAAAAATATCTGTAACCTGTCAACTTCACCATTCTCTCCCCAGTCCACCCGTGCTTTGTTGCTGAGGCACAGGTCTGCCTTTGGCCCCATCTTACAACCCTATCTAGTTTTCCCCACAGAATTTCCCTCTAGTTAGTTCCACCTCCTACCTCATAAACAAGACTTAGTCCTGCCTCCCTCCACATCACAGGTGGAAAGCCAGTGGCCTGAGGTCGATATGTGGCCCCAACACCTGTTTGTTTATTTCTTTTAATTTTTTTTTTAGAGACAAGGTCTCGCCCAGGCTGGAGTGCAATGGTATGATATCATAGCTCACTCCTGGGCTCAAGCGATCCTCTTGCCTCAGCCTCCTGAGAAGCTGGGACCACAGGCGTGTGCCACCACACCTGGCTAATTTTTCTATTTTTTTAGAGACAGGGTCTCACTATGTTGCTCAGCTGGTCTCGAACTCCTGGCCTCAGGTGATCCTCCCACCTCGGCCTCCCAAAGTGCTAGGATTATAAATGTGAGACACCACGCCAGGCCTGTTTTATTTTTTTTTTAATTGACAGATAATTTTGTACATATTCAAGGGGTAAATAGTGATGTTTTGATACATATAATGTATAGTAATCAGATCAGAGTAATTAGCATATCCATCATCTCAAACATTTATCATTTCTTTGTGTTGGCAAAGTTCGATATCCTCCTTCTAGCTATCTGAAACTATATACTAACTATAGTTATCCTACAGTGCTATAGCACGCTAGAACTTATTCCCCGATCTAGCTATAATTTTGTTTCC
The DNA here is from genome assembly GCA_023783475.1 of Daubentonia madagascariensis. NCBI lineage: Eukaryota > Metazoa > Chordata > Mammalia > Primates > Daubentoniidae > Daubentonia > Daubentonia madagascariensis. The sequence continues at coordinate 16,961,006 of JAKFHU010001815.1, read as the reverse complement.
TTTAACAAATCCCTCCTTATCCCTCCCTTCCCCCACGCTTCCCAGCCTCTAGTATTCTCTGTTCTACTCTTTACTTCTATGCGATCAACTTCTTTTTTAAGCTTCCACATGTGAGTGAGAACACGCTGTGTTTAACTTTCTGTTCCTGGCTTATTTGACTTAACATTATGTCCTCCAGTTCTATCCACGTTGCCACAGTTGACAGGGTTTCATTCTTTTTTATGGCTGAATAGTATTCCATCGCCAACACCTGTTTTGTGTGGCCTTTGTGTCAAGCCCACACAGGACCTTAAGGTACTAAGCCTGGAAGCCACGGCAGCAGCCTGGCCTGCTTCCTATCTGCCCAGTAACTTCTCTTCCTCCCAGGCTGTTGAGTTTGAGACCTTTGCTCTCTACCTATATTCAGCATCCTCCACTTGCTTGGTCTACCCTACTCCCCCCAATTCTAAGCATCCTTTAAAATCCTGTCGTGCTCACCTGCTTCCCGTCATCAGCCCCGAGAGTCTTGGGCACAATTTCAGCTCATCTTTACTGGGAACAGCCTTGGTGGCCCTGGACTGGTGTTTCTATTTGTTCTTGTCACAGATCATTCTTGGCTTGTAGCAACGCTGGCTCCCTCTCAGGAATAACCAGTCTTTACGAATTCTGACATAAATAGCCACGCAAATGTAAGAAACCTCTTTAAATTCCTTGAACTCACAGGGTGAATATAAATAAATGTAATTACAAACATAAAATCACTATCATTGTTTTTCTAACAGTGATTTCTAGTGGTGATAAGTGGTCCAGGGCCATCTACCCATCCAGCCTGGCTCCTGTGTGAACCAAGATGCGCACTTGAGTTTGTAGCCAAAGAATTTGATTTTGAATTGAGCTGCTAAATGAGAAACAACCAAACCATAGAGCAGCTCTTTCTGTCTACCCAGGGACTCAGCCAGAATGAAAGGACACATTCAAGATGCCCCTGCCTGATTCGGGCATATCCTCAAAGACACTCTCTTTTGTTCAATGTCAAGAATTTGCTCCAGTTTCTGAAATGGTTGCTCACCTTCTTGACAGACTGTAGAATGATTCCTGTTTCCCTGTTGTTTCCTGAAGGATAAACATTGACCTAAAATCCCTTTTGTCAATAAGTCTGGAAGGAACCCGTCTTCACGTGAGAGCTTTTTCCGGCTCTGCTGTGGTTGTTTGTAGCCTCAAAGGCCACGGCAGGATGTTTCTATCCCGAGTCTCTCAGGACTTCTCATCCCTCAGATGGCCTTGAACAACTAAACAGGAATGATGTAATGCTCCAGAAGTCTCCTAGCCTATATTCAAGGAGAATAAAATACCTCCCTGTGCCTGACCATGTCCCTTCATCTTAGTAAATGGAGAACTATGTGTATGAATATATATATTCATACATGTGTGTATATTTACATGTATATGTACACATATAAACATGTGTGTGTATGTGTGTCTTTGGAGCTTCATCTACTACTACAGCCCTCGACAAACACTGCAACAAAATTATTCAGCTCACTGCTGAGGACAACTTATTTCTGAGTGACTACTATGCACCGAGTAACATGCCCGTGTCATGTAATCCTGCAGGTAGGTGCTATTTAACAGATGAGTATACTGAGGCTCAGTTCACACAGCTAATAAGTGTCAGAGCTGAGACGTGAACTTGGTTCCATCTGGCTCCACAGCCTTTCTCTCTCTCTGTCTCTTCTCCTGCTTCTGATGCAGTAGAACGCTCTTCCCCTTGCTCCTGATGTGCCCACTTTTAGAACCTGTTGAGATTCAGCTTCTTCCTGAAACCTTCATCTCCCCAGCCTCAGAGCCCTTCTCCTGGGTGGGGTGCTGGAACTGGCTCGTACCTGCTCATGCCGCCTCCCCAAGATCACACTGCTGGCGTCTCTTCCTACTCCATGTTCAGTGGCACCATGTTGGGAGCTTGGAATTGGCTGTGGGGGGGAATATTTACACGGCAGAAATTGTCAATCAAAAAAAATCAAGGCTTTCTTTTTGGAAAGAAACATTTAGCAGCATGACACTCTCTTCTAAAAGTTTAAACTTACAGCTATTTGCAATGTATTGATTCCTTTCCAGATTAGTTATTCTTCACATATACGGGCCCCATCTCTCAATTATGTTACATAAACTTCTTGAGGGGAGGACTATATTCCTCCACCTCTTTTGTGTCTTGAGAAACCCAGTGCTGCGGAACCAAAGGCTCCAAGGAGCACCTGGTTGATAGATGGTGAAGCATGGGATGCACACTGATTCCCCTTATACACCGTGAGTATTCACTCCCAGATTCAATCCGTTCTGACCCACCTCTCCTGCTTAAAATTTGGTGAGATAAAAACCCAGCTTTTCAGACACCGGTCATTTTGGATTTAGGGCCTCCATTAATCCAATGTGATCTCATCAACTTGATCCAGCTGCAAAGACCCTATTTCCAAACAAGGTCACATTCACAGGTACCAAGAGTTAGGGCTTGCACATATCTTTCTGGGGAACACAGTTGTTAATCCACAACACCATTCCAACTGTCAGCTTAATTTTTCACTAATGTGCCTCAGATCTGTTGCTTCCATAACATCGAGAATGTAGACACTCCTAAGAAACTTTCTCAGACTCTAAGGAAGGATGGAACGTACAGCTTCCCTCTGGGTTTCCTACCACCTGGATACCTTTCTGGCCATGGGAACACTTCCTAGACAGCTTTCTGATCTGACTTTTGTACTGCTCCATGCATCCACTGATGGGTTAGGGTTCTCCAATCAGCTCTATCTGGTCCCCTTCCCAGTGGATTTTCCTAGAACACGATGTGTCATAAAATATTTATTAATTCAGACAAACGGAATGATCAGGTGAAAATGCCAATAAAATAATGTAGCAGAAAGAGTACTGAGAGGGTCTTTTTCAATGTGTGTTCTTTGATTCATTTTCCTCCAAATCTCTATAAAAATACAGAATTCTCAGCCCCACCCTGTCATTTATTATGTGTACAGGTGTGTCTGTGGGAGAGATTATCAGAAGTGGATTTCTGGATCAAAGGGCAAATGCATCTGTATTTTGTCGGGTATTGCCAAATGCCTGTCCACAGGGACTATGTCAACAATATACCAGAGTTTACTTCCCTTGTAGTGTTACCCACAGACAGTGCCAGTTGTTTGCCAATTTGATGGGTTAGAAATGGGATCTTGCTATGTTTCAATTGTGTTCTCTTATCAACATGAGCTGAGATTTTTCATGTTTAAGGGTTAACACACATTTTTATTTTTTTGAGACAGAGTCTCACTCTGTCACTAGGCTAGAGTGCTGTGGCGTCAGCCTAGCTCACAGCAACCTCAAACTCCTGGGCTCAAGCAATCCTCCTGCCTCAGCCTCCCAAGTAGCTGGGACTATATAGGTGTGCACTACCACAGGCTGATTTAAAAAAAAGTTGCTTTGTGGGGACAGGGTCTTGCTATGTTGCCCAGGCTGGTCTGTGGACTCCTGGCCTCAAGCAATCCTCCAGCCTCAGCCTCCCAGAGTGCTGGGATTACAGGCATGAACCACTGCACCCAGTCAATATAGCTCTCTTAAAGTTTCTAGCCTAAAGCCAAGGAAGTTTTTTTTATTTGTATACAAATTTAAGGGGTACATGTGCAGTTCTGTGACATGGATATAATGCATAGCAGTGAAGTCTGGTCTTTTAGTGTAAACTTATCACCTGAATAACATACATCATGCCCATTAAGCAATTTCTCATCCCTCACCCACCTCCCACCCTCCCACCCTGTCCGAGTCTCCAGTGTCCATCATTCCTCACTCTATGTGTACACATTATTTAGCTCCCACCCACAAGTAAGAACATGTGGTATTTTACTTTCTGTTCCTGATTTATTTCACTTAAGGTAATGGCCTCCAGTTCCATCCATGTTGCTACAAAAGCCATGATTTCATTCTTTTCTACAGCTGAGTAGTGTCCCATTATATATATATATATATATATATATATATATACACACACACATACCACATATATATATACACACATACCACATTTTCTTTATCAAATCATCCATTGATGGACACTTAGGTTGATTCTACATCTTTGCTATTGTGAATAGTGCTGCAATAAATAAACCACTGCAGGTATCTTTTTAATATAATGATTTCTTGTCCTTTGGGTAAATACCCAGTAGTGGGATTGCTGGATCAAATGGCAGTTCTATTTTTAGTTCTCTGAGAAATCTCCATACTGTTTTCCATAGCCAAAGAACTTGAAGGAAAAAATAGTGCAGTGAATGCTAATGCTGAGAAGCAGCTTCCTGTCCAGCTTCCCTCCTAGAGACCACAAGCAGCCCCCAAGGAACCGTCTCCCACTGGACGCTGTTCCCCATGGGACTTCACACCCAGAGAGTTCACCCTACTCTAGTCTAAGCATACAGACTAACATGTTTTAAAACAGGTTTCATAAACTGTAGCCCATTATCCACTTCCAGGCTAAATAAGATGTTAGAAGACACTGAAGATTCTTGTAGAAGACAGGCTTGCTTTAGAGCACGTCGGCTGTCATGTTCTGTCCTCCCCACTTCAAGGGCAATGGTGTGTACACTTCCTCTACCACTCAAGCCTAGAGAAGGGGCTTCACAGGCCACTTGGAAGGTTTGTCAAAAGTCCCTGAAGTTTGACAGGCATTGGGACTGGTATTTGGTTTCCATCTGAAAAGCCTAAAGGTGTGACACTAAAGCCGAAGTGCAGAGATGTGGCTGCTTTGGGTCTCTATGTTCTAGGGTCACCAACCACCGCCATCTGCCCAGGACTGAAAGGTCTCCTGGGATATGAGACTTTCTGTGCTAAAACCAGGACAGTCCTAGGTAAACCAGCATAGCTGATCACAAGGAGTGAGGCAAAGGTACCTTTTTCTGAGGAATAGGACATGGACTCTGGAGGCATTGTCTGGTCAGAAGTCATCTTCAAAGAATTCCCATTCGAAAGAAGCACCTGGAAGGGCTCCCACAGAGGAGGAGTACACTAAAATCCCAAGCCTGCACCAGACCGCAGCAGCTAGCCTGGGAGGCACTGTCAGTGCAAAGAACTGCAATCAGTGGTCCTCGGGGGGACCTTCATGGAAACCCCAAAAGCTCCCCGCTGAGGACCAGCTTGCACTTGCATGTCTGCCAAAAGGTGGTCACAACCGCACCAGCTAAGGAGGATTGTGTCCTTGTCCTCCAGTCCCCTGTGGTAGACATTGGGATGCCCTGACACAGGATGAGGGGCTTAGCCCCCTGCTGCTGGGACTGCTGCCTACAGAGAGCCCTCAGTGGTCAGCTGCCTAGAGGCCACCTCCCCTTGCTGGGGTGACCAGAGCCTTTAGCTGATGGATGTGGAAGAAGAAAGGCCCCGCCCACTTGCCACAACTGGGAACAATTTGGAAGGGTCACTCCAGCTTCAAAACTCTCTGGGGTCAGCTGAGGCCCCAGCAGGACTGCATTGAAGCTCTGTGTCACTGCCTCCCTACCCTTGCTTCCCTTCCCCAGGTGGTGATGGCAAGGCTTCACCAGGGGCAGGTAGAACCACCGGCACAGAGTGAGTCTCCGGGGGCCAGGGGTTTGGCCCACACCCTGCTGAATTCAGCTCAATGAATATACCACTTATAGGCTGGGCGTGGTTGCTCACGCCTGTAATTCTAGCACTCTGGGAGGCCGAGGCAGGTGGATTGCTTGAGCTCAGGAGTTCAAAACCAGCCTGAGCAAGAGTGAGACCTCGTCTCTACCAAAAATAGGAATAAAAAAATCAGCTGGGTGTTGTGGTGTGAGTCTGTAGTGCCAGCTATTCAGGAGGCTGAGGCAGGAGGATCGCTTGAGCCCAGGAGTTGGAGGTTGTGGTGAGCTATGATGACGCCACTGCACTCTAGCCAGGGCAACAGAGCGAGGACTCTGTCTCAACAAAAAATTTGTAAAAATTAAAATATATATATATGTACTACTTACAGTAGTTTCTAGTGACTCTTTCACTGTCTCCAAAATGGCTAAAATAGTGCTCTATCTGCTCCTTACTTCACAAAGCCTTCAACAAGAAACAAAAGATGATTCAAACTCTCTGAGATAAAGACAGTCAGAAGTCTGAAAGTACTATTTTAAGACCAAATATATCCCTCAGAACAGCACTGCGAAGTTAACCACAAATAAGGATGTGGGGATTTTATCTGAGTCACTTAACCCAGTTAGTCATTAACCCAGTTTGCCAAGTGAGCTTAAACTACCTCCTTAATAGAAATGATATGGCCCATGTGTTAGCCCTGAGCAAATGTGTGTATTTGAACTCTAACCTGGACTTTTCCTGAACCTTTGAAGACCCCTAATCACTTTTGGTCGGGGGTGGGGGACATATGTGATTTTTGAAAAAGTACTTCACATGTTTAGCTGAGGTCATGTCACTAATGGCTCAAGAACAGAACCTTGGCCTGTTTCCTCAGGGGTGTGAAAGGTTGCAGCGTCCCACCCCCACCCCAAGTTTTCAGCAGGTGTTCCGGGCATCGGTGTATTTGAGGTGTTTAGGAAGCCTAAGAAATAAATGTGTATCCAGCTCTGTTTTCACATCAAGAGTCAAACCAAAAAAACCACAGGTCGAAAGGAATCAGGAAGAGGAAAAAAACATACACTTTATCCACAAAATGTATTTTTAAACATCTGTTTTTCCTGTGCAGCTGTCTGGCCTGATTCCTCTGTTGAAGAGCAAAAACTTAAAAAAAAAAAGTATAATAATTAAAAATAAATTGTTTTACCTTACCTCAGGATCAGAAATGTTTAGGATTGGAAAGGATCTTATAATTCATTTAATCAAACTCTTACAGCATGTAGGTGAAGAAATGGCACCAGAAAGGTGACTTGTTAGTGATGGGACACCCATGCTGAGACGAGGGCAGACTGCGACAATCACCTCGTCTGGATATTTACGACATTCTATGACTAATAGTCTCACTCAAGAAGTTCCAAGTTCTTCAGCAGCTGGAAAAGATGTCCCTTCCAGGTAATACTGGAGACGTTAGGTGATGTGCTTCAAATCTCACACTCCTGTTCAAAATTCAGTGGTTCTTCATAGGTTTTGAGATAAAGTGCTTCCCGGGCCTCCCCTCCCTCTCACTGGCCCCGCCCTCTCTCTAGCCCCATTTTCTCTCTGGCCCCTCCCCTTCATTGCTGCCCTCACTGGCCCCGCCCTCTCACTGGTCCCGTTTTTTCTCTCTGGCCCCGCCCACTCACTGGCCTCACCGCACTAGCCCCACCCTCTCACGGGCCCCACCCTCTCACTAGCCCCGCCCTCTCACTGGCCCCGCCCTCTCAAGGCCCCACCCTCTCACTAGCCCCGCCCTCTCGCTGGCCGCTTAGGTCCTTCCAGCCTCCCTGTGAGCCCTGGCATGGCTTCCCGCGTGCCCTCTCCTGAGGAAGCTGCAGGGCAGGGCTGGAGTTCCATTACCACCCCTAGGTGTGTGGGGGGACCCTGTGAGCCCCCTGAGATTCGCCTTCCTCCTCTGTGAAATGAGAAGCTCAGACTAGCCCACTTCCAGGGTCATCTGCTGGAAGTTTGGCCTCTGGCTCTGGACAGACGCAGATGCAAGTGAGCTGCACGGTTCTTGCGGGCCTGGCACACCGGACCCACGGCATGGCTCAGCTATGCAGCCCCAGGCCCCACGGCCTTCTGGGCTCACCTCCCTGACTCTTCTTCACTCCCTTTTGCTAATACATGTCAGCTGAAAGTAAAAGGGTTCCTGGGGAAAGTTGTCTTTCCTTTGTCAATCCCTGCAAGGGAAGCACCAAGGGATTGTGCACTGGTTACAGCATAAGGTGTTTCCCGAAGGCTATTTTCAATGTAGAAATTTTATTTACTTGCATTGGGGATTGTGAATTAATGAATGAAAAATATAAATTTTTCCTTCAGAACTCAGTTAAAATGTGGTTTTCTCAGGGATGTGTTCTCTGATATTCTTAAGTCCACTGTTATTTGCTGGAATAGTATCTAGTAATTTTTCTTATCATGGTCCTAATGAAATAATTATTTATGCGACTATTTGTTTAACATCCACCTATCCAGCTAAAATATATTCATTCATTCTCTTTTCATGTTTTATCCCCACCACCTAGTACAGTATGTGGTACAGAATAGAAACTCGATAAATATTTGTTGAATGAACAGCCACCCCCACCTTGGCTCTCAAAGTGTGGTCCGCAGATGGGTAGCAGCCAGCCTCACCTGGGAGCTTGTCCGAAATGCAAACTCCAGCCCTTCACCCTAGCCCTGCTGAGTTAGAACCTCACAGCACACACACGCATGGCTTCTGGTGAAATAGGTTAGGGTTTAGCACAAGACTCTTTCCCATAAGGGATCTGGAATGAAGGGGGGAAGACAGGATGAAACCTCAACCTGTGGCTTCAGCAACACAGCCAGGGATGGGGGAGGGGGCTTGCAAGGTAATTGTAGGGGGAAGGGGCGGCAGCTGCCTGGGCACAAAGGACCCCCAGCCACGTACTAAATACACATTTGAGGCAGCAGGACAAATTCCAGCCCTATGGGCTGACAGTATTGACGCGTGAGACTGTCCCATGCACACTGAGTGTACACTCCCCCTACTGACAGGTTCCTTGACCTCCTATACTCTGTTTTTTGGAGTAGGCAAGCACAGTGGAGTCTAGATTTGTGACCCCTTCATGGACAAGACTGCTAACCTCTAAGACCCTGAAAAGACTTCACAGAAATTGCTCCCTTCATCCTGGAGAGGTAAGTCACTCCACTTTTGTGTACGAGTTGGCTACAAGGATGATTGTTAGTAATTTAAAAATCTGTTGTTTCCTCCCTCATATTTAGAGACTATACATCATATATCTTTATCTGTATTCATACCTGGCTATTACATAGCTCCCTGGAAGCTCTGCCTGGTGGTCTGGGGACTCCTGGCTCAAGATTGCCCAGCTAGGCTCTGTATTGCTTTTTGCCAGAATTACTTTCTTTTAAAAATTATACAAAAATTCTGACTTAAAAACTACACACTACTTAATGCTTAAAATTATCCGAGCCATATGAATACTAAAGAGTGAACAGAATAAACATAGAGAACAGACTTGGACCCAACCACTTGGATGAGCATCCCGGAATGAACCAGAGTAGAGTTCACCATCTCCCCCTGAACTGATCGTTTGGACAGCGCCTTCCTTTCTGTTCCGCCTAGTGTTCCCCCTCCTGCTGCACCTCTGTCGCCCCGCTCCCCACCCCAGTCCTCATTCTTTGTTACCCCCAAGATCGTCTCTTTCCCTGCCTGGGGCCCCCAGCCTGTTGCAAAGCTGGGGCTCTGCCAGTTATAACCCGTCCATGACCAGCTCATAGCTCAATAAACTATTTTTGTGACCTCCTACCTAATAAGAACATTTGGCTTACTCCACCTGGCCAGATTCATGTGTTTTTTTTATTGTTCTTTTCCTCATAGAAAAGGCCAATAGCTATATTTCTTTAGAAAATAGATTCATATTGGATACAAAAATGTCAGTGGAGAGAGAAGGGCCCTAGTAAGAGGAGTCCTTGACCATGAGCTGGGCGTTGTCAGGTCCCCAGATTCATAAGGTCTCATGGGTGCAGCAGCAATAGATGATGCTATGGAAATGCTTCATTTGGGATAAGTTTGAGAAGGTATGTGTGTGGAGGGGGCCTCCTCAAGTAAGTTACATGAGTAGGTGTAACCACCACACTGAACCACCGTGGCCTCCATCTCTGCTCCCACCTGCAGCCTTGTGTGTGTCCCCTATAATCTGTCAGGTGGGAGGGAGGAGTATTCAAGACGGGTTTTTTAAAGAATTCGTTACCAGCTAATTAAAATACACATGAAGTGTCCACAGTGCTTTTGGAACTGAATTGCTCTATTTATTTGTCCAGATTATTTCAGATAGTGAAAATGTTCTTTCTGAAATATTCTTAAGTCTCTTTCCAATGAGTAAAAATAAATGAGGGAAAACAAAAGAAAAAAAAAAGGCTGGGGCCCAAGCCAGCCTGTGGGCTTTTCTAGCTCACTATTTTATTGGTAATTATTTTTCGTGACTGTGTATTTATTCCCTATGGGTGTGTCCTGGATTCCATAGCAAATATCCTTTGATGACCACAGCAGTGTCTTCCGATGAAGATCCAGGGATTTGTCCTAAACGCCCCCGCTGACAGCTCTGCCAACAGGATGTATCATGACTGAAACAGATGCTTGCTCTCCCTGGCTGAGGAATTTGAGTCCCGCCCTACAGATGAGACACGTCACCCCTTTGACACCAGAAGCACCTTCTTAATTTCATCAGACAAGATGAGATTATTTGTCTGGGGGGTGACCCCAGTGCTTTGCCTTAAACAGACATATAAAATGTATGAATTTAGTGACAGCATGAACCTGATATGTAAAATGTAGAGTTAAGCAAACTATATTGGATTGAAAATAGCACATTCTTTTCCTGGTGAGCTAGCAACCTGTCAAGATGATTTTGTAAAAAGGAAGGATAAAAAAACAGCTCAGGAAGAAATCTTTATGTTCTGGAGAAGGTAACCAAATTGGAGAATCATGTATGGTATATAATATTTCCCAATAAGAACTATAACATTGAATTAAAGCCTCAAAGCAATAATAAAACTCTTACTAAAATATGTGGTCTACATATTTCTTCCGTGTGATTCTTCTGTGTGCTTCTCAAAATTTAACATGCACACAAATCACCTGGGGATCCTGTTAAAATGCAGATTCTGATACAGGAGGTCCAAAGTAGGGCCCCAGATTCTGCACTTCTAACAAGCTCCACAAACTGTAGATGCTGCTGGTCTGTGGAACACACTTTCGGTAACAAGGATTTACACTATTCTTAAAGCAGTATTTCTCCAAGTGCAGGTCATTGGATCATTTGCATGAGAATCTCCTGGGTGATCTTTTGAAAAACACAGATTCCTGTGCTGCACCATAGATTCACTAAACCCAGGGTCTAGAGTGGAACCCCAGAAATCTGTATTTAACATGTTTTCCAGACAATTCTTATTAATGCTAAAGCTGGAGAATGACTGCAGTCTAATGGATATGATAAATGGCTAATTTGGGATAACCAAGAAACTTGTAACAGATGCCATGAGGTTGTTGCACAAGATGGGGAAGGTTTGGGCTGTGCTGAGTAGGCTCTTGTGTATCCGCAGTGAGGGAAACTACCAAGCAGTTAAGCAGGTGGGGCATAAACAAGTTGGCAGGGGCAAGTGAATCAGGGAGCCCAGGTGACAGGGAAGGAACTTCTTTAAGCGTGAATGATGATATGATGCTGTGCTAACTTCTGTTGCTAAAAGAAACATTAATTGTCAGTATTGAGCAGATGCCCCTCACTTTAGAAAATAATTATGATTTGGAAAAGTTGCAGAAAATTAAGTTATTATCTTATGTTCTCATTGACTTGCATTATAATTTTAGAGGAGTTTGTAATCATTATTTATGTGAATTCTTCAATTGGTGGTGGGTCCTAGAATTTAGTTTTTATGTGTTTCCAAGTCCTCAGTCTCCATCTCTTTGATGGAGGAGAAAAAAGTTTGTAAGCATCTGCTAACTTTTATCAAGTAAGTTGCTTTTCAAGAAAAATACAATAAGTCTTTGTTTAAGATTATACTTGTTTGGTAATAATGATAGCTAGCATTTGCAATGCATTTATTATGTATAGCACTTGGAACTGTGATGAGTAAATTAAGTTTATAATTGCAATTAATCTTAAAACCGTATGAGATATGTGCCATTATTGTCCCCATTTGCTGTTGCATGAGTCGTCCAAGGTCACATAGGCCAGAGGTGGTCCATAAGCAACCTGGTGCCAGGGCCTAACATCTTAACACCACATTTCTTAGAGAAACCTGTTGATTTAATCTTTAAACATTTTTTGTTCAAGAAATGTATGTAATTTATATAAATACACAGTGTTTTCAAATTTCATCTTTTTTTCTTTGGCTCCATCCTGCCTTTCACACCATCATTCCATACGAACTCTTCAGACAACCTAGTAACTATCTTTCCATATTTTTCTAAGTTTTTCTGATTCCATACACCCACACACATAAACACACATGTGCGGATGAAACGTGATAATCCCAGATAATTAGAGATTTGATCATTTTTCATACTTATTTTAGCCATGTGGATCTATTCTTGTGAAGTTGATTATTCATCTTTTTTGCCTGTTTTTCTGTTAGATTGCTTTTCCCTTCTCATCAGTTCCTTAAAATCCTGTGTGTATTAACAAATATTGCCAGGTACTATTCTCTGCCTTACAAGTATTTTTTCAGATCTATTGTTTTGTCTGTTTTTAAAAGTGGACAACTTGTATGTGTTGAATGTGTCTATTTTTTATTTTCTAGCTTCTGGGTTTCTAGTCTTGGTTAAGAATGTCTTCCTATTCTGAGATTATACAGATTTTCCTAGATTTTCTTGCAGAATGTGTCATTTATTTTATCTATTTACTTATTTAAGCATTCAGTCTATAAGACACCTGGAATTTACTTTTTATATGAAGTAAGTAGGAGACCAAGTTTATTTTCCAGGTAGTAGTAGTATTTATATTGAATAATCCATTTTTCCCCACTAAATTTAAATCCCGCCTGAATTATATATACTGCATTTGTTTGCCTTTATTTTTGGATTCATCATTCTGTCTCAGTGCTCTATTTATTTATTCCTATATGAACACCATATCGATTTGATTCCAATGGCTTTAGAGTTTTCCAGTATTTGGTAAGGCAATTATTTTTCAAAAGTATTTTGACCAATATCAGGTAGTTATTCTTTCTTATAAATTTTAAGATCCTTTTATCTAATTTAAAATTCTATGGAATTCTAACTGGAATTGCATTATGTCCAAATGTTAATTTGGGGAGAATCAATATTTTTATCATAATAAGCCTTCTTACTGGTAGAATATGTAACATTTTTCTACTAGTTTGGAAATTCTCTCTGGTTCTTTCATAAGATTTGTTTTCTTCTTTTGAATCTGGTGTATTCCTGTTAAAGTTATACCTAAGTGTTATAGGGTTTCTGTCAGTATAATAAATGGAATATTTTCCCTATTTCTTTTCAGAGCATTTTGATGAAATTGGGGAAAAATGTTGATTCTGAATATTTAGGTTATATCTAAAAACCTAACACAATTTTTAATTACTTCAATTATTAGTCTCAGATATTTCTAGTTATGCAGTAGTATAATAAGCAAAGAGCTAGTTTTCAACATTTATCATTGTAATTTCATTTTTTATCTTACCAAATTTCTAAGAACCTGAAGTCAATGTTGAATTTATTTGATAAGAATGAAGCATTCCTGTTTATTTCCTGACTTTAATTGAAATGATTTTACTAATATGCTATTTAGGATTAAGCTGTGATTAGTTTTTGATAGTCTTCATTATATTTATGTAGATTCTAACAGTCCTAATGACTTTGAGTTTTAAATAAAGATGACTGCTATTTTGTAAACTGATTTTCACATAAACAATAGATACTCTAAATACTTTATGAAAATAACTATGCTTATATGTCATTTTTATGGCTACAGAGTGTTTCATTTGGTGGCTGTATATAATTAATTAATCAAAACCCTATAGTTAAAGTTTTAGATCATTTTCAAAAGTTTACCATTATGAACACCACCATAATAAATATACTTGCAATGCCCATTTGTTTTCCCAGTCTTTCTACTTTAAAATGGCAGCATTTTTAATAGCTGCATAATATTGAATGGCATGAATATGTCACTGTTTATTCAATCATTTCCCTATTGATGGGGACTTCAGCTTTTTGCACTCTCTTGCTACTATAGATAATGCTTCAACATATTTGCACATACATCCTGGGGTCCTTACGTTTATATTCTAGTCTAGATTTGTAAGTAAAGAATTGTTTGCTGGGTCAATTGTATTAATTATATTTGTGCATCTTGCCAGTTTGCTTTATATAAGAGATCTAACAATTTACACTTTCACTAGCTATGTACCATAGTGATGATCTCTTCCTTATCCTCCTCAGCACTGAGTAGGAGTGACAATTTTAGTATTTGCCATATATAATATATCCATTCCTTTATTTTCTGCCTTTCCTTAAACTTCATATGTGGTCTTTACAAACAAAAAATTCCAACTTGGTCTGTCTTTTAGTAGAAGAATTTGGCCCATTCACATTTAATGGAAATACCAATAAACTAAATTTTATTCCTTTCATTAATTTATGACTTTTATTTATCTCACTTTCTTTGTCCCTCCTTCCTTCCTTTCTTTCTTTCTTTCCTTCCCTTTTTTCTTTCCCCTGGATCAGTCAAATTATTATCTCTTTCCTATTTCCCTCTATTTTCAGAAGTTCTGTTCTGTCTTACAATTTGACAGAATAGAACTTTGACCCTGTCCCTATATTCATAATCCAACCCTTATTTTCTACCATTGCAATAAAATGAATGTAGCCAGATAGCATTGACACCCAACACTTCTTCACACCCATGCAGCAGAGAGGGGCCTGAGGAGCAGAAAAAGGAAAAAGGGGTAAAAATGAATCCTTTCTATATTTTCTAAACTTCTTTGTCTGCTACTTATTGCCTAACGCTCCTTTGGATAAAATTTCTTTATTGATCTGATTCTGTTCTTTTAAAAGTAAGGACCAGAGAATTATCCAAAAGTAGGAGTCCAGGCAGGAGTAGAATGTTTCAATGAAAAGTGCACATAGGAGAAAATGAAGATGCAGGCCGGGTAATAATGTGGCAAAATGAAGACGACTCACCGGGAATCTCACTAGGTAACCCCAACCAAGCCAGGCTAAGTGTGAGAAAGAAAACTAGGCAGCAAATTTGGACAACAAAAAAAGTGTTAAAAAAAAAAAACAACATTGATTACCATCATCCCCCTAACCAGAGAAAACCATCGCTAACTTTTAGAGGTATTTTCTTTCAGCGTTGTGTTTGTGTGTGTTTCTGTGCTCATATGCATTTAGAATTTTGACTCTCATTTACTCTGTGACTTTGGTCTAGTTACTTAACTTCTCCTGTATCTCACCTTCTGTTCTGAAAAATGGACATAAAAATAGTACTAACCTCATAGTTATGAGAGTTAACTAGGGTAAGGCATATACAGTGTGTGGAACCTAACAAAGAGTACACACTCAGTTAATGTGAGCTTTCCCCTGCTCCTCTGCTTTCTCTTTCATCACCATGATGATACAGCCATTCTCACATGGCTTCCCTTACACTCACAGAGCTGTTGTGAGAATAACAAGAGATAATGACTGTAAACGTCATCCCTGTAAACCGTAGGCTCCCAGATTTACTTCTAGGATATTGAATGCCAAAGCTTTACGATATAGAAGACGAAATGTTTCCTCTTTCAAAAAATATTTTGCAATCACCACCAGGTCCACAAAAGTTAGCTGGATTCTGTGGGAAATACAAAAGTGTTTAAGACCATATCCCTCCCCTTAAATTCTAACAATTGGCTTCCTACATTATTCCCTAGGAGGACTCAAGATATCAAGTCATACTCTAAAATTAAGTAATTAAACATTGTGTTATTGGCACAGAAATAAATCAGTGGAATATATTAGAGAGTCCAGAAGCAAACCCTTGTGTATTTGGGAATTTAGCTAATAAAAACCATGACATTTCAAATCAGTGGCAAAAGAAACTTCAATAAATAGTGTTTAGAAAATTGGCTATGCATTTAGCAAAAGAAATAAATACCTCTTACCTCTTCACTACCTCACACCATGCACAAAAATGAACTTTATATGGGTTAAAGAGTTAAGAACAAAAAATCCCAAAATAAAACCTCATGTTAGAAGAAAATATAGATACATCAGTTATTCACTGCTTCATAGTAAACCACCTCAAAACTTAATGTTTTAAAGCTATAATCATTTATTGTTGCTCACAAGTCCGCAGGTCACCTGGGCAGTTCTGCTGATTGGGGCCAGGTGGGGCTGATCCCGACAGGGCTTGCTCCCAAGGCTGTGGTCAGCTGGCTGGTGGGTTGGAGGCTGGGTGTCTAGGATGGCCTAACCCAGCATGTCCTCTGGTCAGCTGGATACTGGCATAGGTGAGGGTGACTGGGCCACATGACTCTTATCTTCCAATAAGCCAGTCTGGATTTTTCACAAGGCAGAGGTAGGGCTTCAAGAAAGAGAGCAAATGGTACACACTGTCACTTCTACCACATTCAATCGGCCAATGCAGGTCACAAGTGGGGAAATAAGTACCATCTCTTGATGGGCAAAGCAGCAAAGTCGGATTGCAAAGGGCGTGGATACAAAGAATGAAAAACCACGGCCACTTTTGCAACCTCCCACAATAGGAAGTGATTTTTTATTTTAATGCTTTCAGGATTGATTCCATAAACGTTTAAAACTTAAGCCCAGTAACAGATTCTATAAACAAAGTTAAAAGAGAAACATCAAATTGAGAAAAATATGAGCAGCATACATGGCAGACAAAATGTTTTTATTAAACAATAAAAAGACAACATTCTAATTTTAAAATAGGCAAAGGTCCAACAGGGTCAAGTCTATGAGAGAAGTGCACAAACATCCAACAGCCATATGAACAGATGCTCGATCTCACTAGCAGTCTAGAAAAGCAAATTTAAAGAAAAGAGAAACAAAGCTCATTATTGAAATGATTGGCAAAGATGAAAGTGATTCATAATATTCAGAGTTACAGGCATGCAAAGCAGCAGACTTCATATACTACTGTGGGAGGTATAAATCTGCATATCTTTCTGGACAGCAATCAGCAATATATATATCAAAATATATTTAGCATGTGGGAACCTTGTGCCCCAGCAATTTCTCTTCCAGGGGTAAATATATTTTTTTAACTTAAAGAGGTTTATTCTGAGCCAAATATGAGCAGCCATGGCCCAGAGAGCCATGTCCAAGAAGTCTTGAGCAAGCAGTCTCTCTGTGGTTGGGTTAAAGTTTGGTTTTATACATTTTAGGGAGACAGGAACTACACGGAGAGTCATAAATCAATTCAGGGAGGTTTCTTAAGGAAATGATTGGCAATTGTTTATAACAATCGAAAATAACCTAAACGTCTAGCAGTAGGTAATTGAACACCCAAGTCATGGCATATCCACACAACATAATGATGTGCAACCATTACAAAGAATGAAAGCAGGAGCAGTGGCTCATGCCTGTAGTCCCAACTACTTGGGAGGCTGAGGAGGGAGGATCCCTTGAGCTGGGAGTTCAAGGCCAGTCGGGGCAACACTGTGAGATCCCATCTCTATTGGAAGAAAAAAAAAAGAACAAAGCAGATTTATTCAAACTCTTGGAGGATGACAGCATGACACGTTGTTCAGTGAGAAAAGTGACAATATGTATCATATGGTTTTATTTTGGTGAAGGCCACCTTGTTTCAACCTCCAAGAGTTAACCCATGTTATTCCTTCCGACTGGAAATATTCTTCTCAACCACCTATTTTCCAAATCACAACCTGAGAGTCCATCCTGAACAGCCCCCAGATGACACATCTTCCCATGCCGGGAGAATTGACAACTTCCTCCCTTGTACTCCCTGAACCTGTATACAATTCCTCAAGCACACTTGTGTGTCTGTCTCTTCTGCTGACTAAGATATCTCTCCCTCTCTGTCTCTCTGTCACACCACACACACACACACACACACACACACACACACATGCAGTAGTTGGCTTAAGAAAGAGGAAGAAAAATAAATAGAAATTGTATTAATAAAGACTGGGGTTAATAATATTAGTATTTTTGAGCTGATTAACATTAACAGAGACTAGGATGAATAGGGAATGCCTTCGTTTGTTTGTTTGTTCATTTGATGAGGGAGCAATACCTGAGGCCAGGGCTGTGGAATACACTTCCCAGCTCAAGGCCTGCCAGGGTGAGGGAAACATGTTAGCATATTGGTCTGCAAAAGGCAGGCCTGTGCCCCTTCAGTGTTTCCAGTGGGGAACAAAGAAATGGGTTTAGCTGGTATATGAACTTTATTTGTTAAAAAATTTATATGAGTTAATCTACTGAAGATTTATTTAAATTCCCATAATTCATAAAAAATTGGAAGGCACTCAGAGTTTGAGGAAAAAGAAGTCTATTTGCTTGAAGCATGCCCAGAAACGTGGCATGGCAGCAAAGTTAAAATTCCATAAGGATAGAGAGAAAAAGGAAGGGCACCACCCCAAGAAAACGTGATTTGAAAAGACGAGAGTACTGTTGTGAGGTGAAAGCATTTTGTGGGACAAAAAAAAGAAGGAGGCCACTTCCTCTCTAGAAAAACCCCTGCGTGTCACTCCCTGCATGCCAAGGTGCCCAATTCCCAGCCGTCGGGAATGTACGCTGCAGCAGCATTGCAGCGTACATGCCTGTCTGGATTTTGAGTCCTAAAGTACGTGTAGTTACATTTCGTTAAAGTGCAACCATCTAGTAGTGTTCTTTCCACGTCACCCCGCCATGAAACACATTGTATGTAATGATTACATTTTAAATCATACCCTTCTCTCTCTGTTCCCCCAGTGAAAACCCCCAAAATGATATTTTTAAAAAGTGTGATCATGTAGGAACCTGTGTCAATTTCCAGTCCCCAGACAATATTTTAAAACTACTTCAGGTGTAAGAGCTATCAAATATAGAACTGGTTTGGATTACAATGGGAATAATGGCAAGACATATAAACTCTGAGTCCTGATTTGGTATAAGAATTATCGAAGGCTAAAAACTAAAACATGCCAACATTTTATAAACTTTCTGAAAGCATGAGATTTCATCTTAACATAGAAATGAACTCTCCGCAAATGAAAGCACTTATACTTTCCCCCAAATCTTACAGGTCAATTAAAAATCATCAGATTCCTTATCAAACAGGTTCATTTTACTGTTAAATATTACATGTTAACTGTTGGCTTACTGCTTTCAATGACTCCTGAAGCACAGAATTGGGCTATTTTTTTCTTTGGCAAATTCATATTTTCTGAGTGTTTCATCTGAGTGTTCTCCTGGGAGTAGACTCCATCTGGGAGGGCCAGAAGCTGGAGTTTTTGAAAGAAATGGAACTGGCCTTGTGGTCATCACATCTGCTGATCCCTGATCAAAGAAGTGTGCTCCTTATTCCCAGAAGTTGAAAAATATCACCAAAAGACAGACCAGGCATCACACGTGCATCCAACTCAGCAAAGATCTTGTACTATTCTGCCGTGTCTTCTTAGAGAATATGTCTGCAAAAAGCATCTTCAGACGCAGCCAGTCCAGTGAACTCAGGTGCATGGGAAGTTTTGAAGGGTTGAGATTAAATCCTTCCAGAAATTGCTCCTAAACAGGGGCTTCAAAGGCCTCCCCAGCCATGAACTTCCCATCTGAGGTCTGTCCTGTATCCTAGAAGGGTGCACCACGATCATGTAGATTTTCTCCCTTTGTCCACATTAAAATTTTCCACATGCTGCATGTACCACAGGACAGAACTAACATATGCTGTGCATTCTGTCACATTTGCATAGATTGTTTGTCCTTTGCCAGGCCGGACACATTTAAAAAGAGCCATCATAATACCTATTGTTCCAATAACCCCTCTGACTGAGGAAGCCAGGAACTTTGGTGGTGCATATGGTTTCTCATGTTTTCAGCCAAATTTTGACAACACGCTAGGTAAAGCCAAAAAGTTAATATCATGCCCTTTGCTTTCGGGAATACTTACTGGATAAGTGCATTCCAACAGAAACCTTAGCATAGATAACTCTTGGGTTCTTCTGTAACATCTCCTCTGGCAGACATGTCCCTTGGCCCAAAGCCAGCACCTCTTTTGGGAAAAGATCGATCAGCACATTGGTCTGAAGACAGATCTTCTCAAGGATGGCAGCACCTTCTGGAGTTTTCAGGTTTAGAGCCAATGACTGCTCACCTCAGTTCACAAACTCAAATGTGTCCTTTTGGTCCCAATCCACACCAACCACCTGGGTTCCACAGTCAGCAAGAATCATCCCACAGATAGAAAAGGGAAATTTCCCAGCCAACTCCAGTACCAACACTTTGTTGAAGGCCATGTTAGCTTTACAAGCAAAGAGCTGGGACTAGCTGGGGTGGGCCTGAAGTTTTCATTTTAAATCTGAGCTCAGGACTTTCTGGGAGGTACTACAAAAAGAAAAAAGCCCCACCTATCCAAGAGTCAATGAATAACTTTTAAAATTTACTTGGTTTGTGGGCTGTCTTCCAGCTGCCACTGCTTTTATAGCCCATCTCCTTTCAACTAGCAACTGTGGTTAGCACATAAAGGCAGCTATTTCTCCCCAGGAGGTCCTTATTTCAAACCTTCTAAAGAATTAAAATGTAGTTGTAAGTGGCCCTTTTCCAGGTCATAACAATTCCTTACCCTTCAAAAGTTTAGAGTAAAGATAAATCAGATGGAAGGAGAATTATCCTTTTATTGGCTGAAAGCAACCACTGGCTCCCTTTGCAGTGGTGTGACCTTCTGGGAGGGAGGTTCGTGCCTTCTAATGGATATTGCAATAAGAGAGAAACACTTGGCACAAAATTTCTTCCCCCGCCAGTGTCCTCAGCCTGTGATTGTAAAATTTTGGAAATACTCAAATGTTTGTCAGTATAGAAAGATATGCAACAAAAAATTTGCTATTGTTTGGGATTCATTATGCCAATTTAATTTTTGCTTAATGCAAAGTTATGATCTATCTGAAGGAAGATGCTGCTCACAATTTAGTTGTTAAGTTCCAGCACCAGTGATGTGTTGAGATTTCTGCAGTGGCTCCAGGGTACTGAATTTAAGGCTTAGTGATGAAAATGAGCTGTTAGATTCAACTCCACCAGTCTAAAAGGAAACAATCTTGGCAGAGACTGCCAAGAAGAGGCCAAGGAGCACGCAATGAGACGACTTATCCATTTCCCAGCTGAGTCTACCACCATTTGCTTGGATGGTGGTGATGGCCATGGGGTAGCGGGGTCTTGCCCAAACTCAGGAAGGTCCAAAACTCTAATATTCCCAACCATATCTCCGAACCTCCAGCACACTTACTTCATATGCTTGCAAAATAAACTGCCTTTAGGCAAGCCAGTTTGATGTTGTTTGGTGAAAATTTTTTCTCTGCCACAGCACTATATGGCCACGGGTTATAAAAGAATAACTTGTCCTTACACACACACAGTCCCCTTGCAATGACATCATGGTAGCCCATCTGTGACGGGGAAATTCATTCAAGGCAAAGAAGGGACTGAGCTCAGAAGGCCTGGCCAGGACCTACCAGCTTCACAGAGGCGAATCTACCCTAGTCCTCCCACAGCTTGTTTAGAAATGATGGCAACCTATTAAGACTGTTTTTGAATGATGAGAAACAATGGCAAGTGTTCTTGCAAAATACAAGAGTAAATGTCATCATTTCATTCCCTTTTTTTAATAAACTGCTTGAAAGGTCACATACTAAATTTCTTTCATATCCCTCACATAGTAGGGATAGGATCCCAAGACTTTTATATTCTAAAGAGTGTTTATCATATACTGACAAAAATATAAATGACATCTCTATAAGGCTATTCACTGTAAAACTGCCTTTAATAATGAAAGACTGAAAACCACCTAATTCCCTTTAATAGGAAACTGGTTAAAATGGAACATCCACACAATGGAGTACTATGCAGCTATTAAAAAAAAATGAAGATATCTATATATTGCAGTGGAGTGATCTCCACATATGTTAAATTAAAAAGCCAGATGCAGAACAATATGTTAGTATGCCACCATCTATTAAGAAGAGAAGGGGCCAGGCATGGTGGTACCTGTAGTCCCAGCTACTTGAGAGGCTGAGGCGGGAGGATGGCTTGAGCCCAGGAGTTCTGGGCTGTAGTGTGCTATACTTATCAGGTGTCCACACTAAGTTCAGCATCAATATAGTGACCTCCTGGGAGGTGGGGACCACCAGGTTGCCTAAGGAGGGGTGAACTGACCCAGGTCAGAAATGGAGCGGGTCAAAACTCCCATGCTGATCAGTAGTGGGATAGCACCTGAGAACAGCCGCTGCACTCTAGCCTAGGCAACACAGCAAGACCCCATCTCTAAAAAAAAAAAGGGAGAAGGGAAGCTAAATAGTTATTAATTTTTTTATATTGATTACATGTTGAAATGTTAACATTCTGGATATGTTGGGTTAAATAATATATATTATTAAAATTAATTCCACCCATTTCTTTTTATTTATTTATTTTTTTGCAATGTGGCTACCAGAAAATTTAGATGGCATAGGTGGCTCTCATTTT
Source organism: Daubentonia madagascariensis (assembly GCA_023783475.1). Classification (NCBI taxonomy): domain Eukaryota; kingdom Metazoa; phylum Chordata; class Mammalia; order Primates; family Daubentoniidae; genus Daubentonia; species Daubentonia madagascariensis. The sequence continues at coordinate 16,938,739 of JAKFHU010001815.1, read as the reverse complement.
CCTTTGGACAGAACTGTTATGGAGATCGTGCCACTCATATACCACCTGACCAGCAAAAAGGATATCAAATCTCAGGTGAGAAAATGTTGGTCATGTGGATTAATAAGACTATTTGAAGCAAAAATCTGACAATCGAATAGGTTCTCTCACACTCCTAGATCACTCAGCCCCCAAATTAGGCACACAAAGCCACATGCAGTTACAATAGGAATCAGGAATCGGGAATCTGAAAAATACAAACAGTTGATGTAAGAGCTACCTTTTCTTCAAAACTTAGAATTTTTATGTTTAATGGTATTAGACTCAATAGCAGGGCATTCAACCTGCAGAGCCATTTGTGTCTGTGAGAAAATGGAAACACCTGCTGACATATTCTGAGGTCATCAGACTTTGTATATCAAGGCAAACCCATGGTATGCCCATTGTCCACACACATTGTCTCTGTTTTTAATGTTGGCATTATGAAAAACATAGAAAGGTATCATCACTGCTAATATCAAAGATTAAGGAGTTTCATCTAAACACTAGGATTTTCTCTGAGAAGTTATCATTCCTATATGTATCTAAATAATTTTGAAGTTTTTTTTTTTAGCTAGTTGGTTTTTTCCTTTTGAATGTAGCTTTTGTCTGACTACAAAAATAATATAAACTTGCCCAAAACTGTTAGAAAATACTAAAAAGTATATTCAAAAAGATCTTCTGAAATCCCACCACCCAGATGTAGCCTCTGTTAACATTTAGGAACATCTTTTTCCAGGTAATTTTCTCTGTATATTGTGATAATTAGATATAGAATATTATTTTTTTTAATAAAAATAGTGTGTTATACATGCTATTTTATATCTTGCCCTTTTGGTCAACAACATGTTGTGGCTATCTTTTCATGACATTAAATTTAATTATACCTCATTATCTTAATAGTTGTATTCTGTTTCATGGAGTGGATTACCCTTATTTAAAGTTTCTTGTAGATGAACATTTAGGCTAATTCCATTTCTTCTTATTATAAACAACATTGCAATGAATATTCTTTTACACTGTTATTTTCGTATTCTCTAAAGTAAAATTAAACTATAAAATTTTACTGTTCTAAGACTTTGGATGCAATTCTCTTCCAGAAAGTTTTCCACAATTATTACTTATATCGGCAGTGTGTGATTATATTTGTTTTCTAACATTTTTACTGAAACTAGCTATTTTAATATTTTTGATAGACAGAGATGCCTGTCTATTGTGTCATAACATATTAAGTGAGTCATAAAATTGCCACTATTCAACATTTGCTGACCTATAAATGACCATTTCATATGGATAAACCTAGTAGAAATATCTATAAGCACATTTCATTATCTTATTCTTACATATAATATTTCATTAAAAAGAAGTCATTCAATCAGTCATGAAGCTTTATAGATCAACCTTCTTTTTTTCTTTTCTTTTTTTTTTTTTTTTTTTTTTTTTAGAGACAGGGTCTCTGTCACCCAAGCTGGAGTGCAGTGGCATTATCATAGCTCACTGCAGCCTCAAACTCCTGGGCTCAAGCGATCCTCCAACCTCAGCCTCCCTGGCAAGGACTACAGGTGCACGCCACCACACCTGGCTACTTTTTAAATTTTTTTGTAGAGACGGTGTCTTGCTATGTTGCTCAAGCCGGCCTTGAACTCTTGACCTCAAGTGATCCTCCTGCCTCAGCCTCCCAATGTGCTGGGATTACAGGTGTGAGCCACCCTGCCCAGCCCAGATTAACCTTCTTAAGAGCTACTAACTCAATTCTCTCCTCTCAGCCGTAAAAATCCTGACCCCACCCTGTCGCCAGGATGATAAATAAATCTGGCCATGTCATTCTCGGATAAAAACCCTTCGATGTCTCCTTGGCGTGTGGTGGGCCACCTGCTGAAATGAGAAGAAATGGGGAGCGTCCCATTTATGGGGGAGGGGGAGTGAAAGCAGAAGGTCCATGTTGAACACATTACATTTGAGGCAGCATGAAATACCCACGCAGAGGAGTCAGATGGCAGTTAGATGTATGATCCAGAGTTCACTGCAAAGTCTTAGCTGAAGGTAGCAATTTGGGCATCATCAGCCCAGAGATGGCATTTCAACCTGTAACCAGCAAAGCTGTACCTCTGCGTACAGTGCCCTCTGTGTGAACTGGTTTAGTGGCTCTATCCTCAGCAGACCTGTGCAGGGTGAGGATAGGCTTTCTCCCACACTGTCAGCAGTATAATTTATTAAGGAACATTTCCATGCACAGAGGAAAGGGAACATTAATTCTCCCACCCTGAAGGAGACACAACAAATGTAAATGCAGAGGTCAGTTAAGAAACTGTTCAAATTTGTAAGAAAAAATTCTTGAAAGAATGTCTGTCTTCTTCAACCTTTGTCACTAACTTCTACATTTCAAGAGCTGCAGTTTGTTCAAGTTGGTTTGAAAATGGCTCCACTCTGATTCATGGGAGGTGAAGCAATGTTATGTAGCAGGAAACAGGAAGGTTTCCTAGTTGGAGAGACATCAATATGAATTCTCAGTTGGCCCTTTACAAGCTTGGTGGCTGTGGGTATTCTTCTTAACGTCTCTGTACCTCCTTACCTGTAAATTAAGGATCATAATGCCTACTCTCGAGATTCAGAGATTCAGAAATGAACTATTTTCACAGTGTAGCACACTCTCTGGCCCACAACAGACCCTCAGCAAGTGTAGATCGCTGTTAGCACTGAGAAGTGTATGAAATGCTTTTTAGCTCAGAGTTTTTGCCTGGAATATGGCACACATTTGTCAAGTATGAGGGAGACTGAATATTCCCTAAAGGGTCTCCACCATGCCGGCACCCACCATCCACATGGACGATTTCTTTCTTGGCTGCTGAAATTCAAGACCTATGTGTGAACACTGAAAGTAAACGTGTACCTCTGCTGTATGGTGGGCAGGTAAAATGCTCTGCTCTTGTCTCCTGGTGGTGCTTGGCGTGGTAGGGAAAAAAACTGCACATGTAAAAGCTTCTGATATGTTCCCAGGGTATCTTGAAATTGCTGAAGTTGGAAAAAGTATCATTTGGGGGGGTGCAGGTGATTCTGTATTTGGGGTGGAGGCTGAACTACCTTCCCTGCCTTTGCTCCAGGAGGAAATCTCAGTTTTCTTGGTCATGAGAGTGTTAGGCAAGAGTCCACTCTGTTTTTGGGAAAAACCTTAACCAGGGAAGACATCCAAAGGCAGTGTTTCAGACAGGAAGTGTTGACCTGTGGGCAGAGCTGGATACATGCGGAGATCAGGAGGATGCTGAGTGTCCCCTATCCCTCTGACTGGACTCAGCCGGGGCAGAGACTCAGACAGGACAGGGACAAGGGACAAGGGACTACCATCGGAGAACCTGCCAATTTTTTCAACTTCCACAATTTTAAGATACTCTGGGAGCAAAACAAAATGACAGCCAGTAGGGCGGAAGCGTGACTCATGGATTCTGGTAGTGATATTTGATTTTGACTTAAGTTTTCCTTTTTCACCAGTTCTACTAAAATACTACACAACCACCATCAACAACAACAATAATAATAAACACTAATACTTTTAAAGTGCTGTTCTAAGTACTGTACATAAATGAGCACATTTAGCCCTCCACTCAGAGAAAGTCCTCTTATTATACCTACTTTATAGGAAACCGAGGCACAGAGAGATTAAGTAATTCACTCAAGATCACACAGATAAGATGTGTCTTTGCTGCATTACGTTAGAGCCAAGCCTTTGTTAAACTTCTATTGAACACTTGAGTCTATTGCTAGTTGCATTTTGGGGTACTGAGGTAGGAGCTGTGTCCATGCTTTGAGTAAATCAGTGAAGGGCAAAGGGCAGAACTTGAAGAAGATACACAAGATCTGACTAACACAGGAGCCCAGGGCAGATGTCTGAGCAAGAGATGATCGTGACACTGGGTAGCTGATGGGAACACATAGTATTCCCAGAGGAGTCTCAGGAGCATTCGGGGAGGGGGCCTACTAGGAGGCGTGGGCTTCCTGCTGAGCGGCGCATTTGGAATTTTGTTGTGAATGAAAAAAAGGGTGACTCCTGAAGGCTGGAGGATATTCAGAAACATTCAGGTTACATGTGTATTAAAGGCATTTCACTGAAGACCACTTGTTATGGACTGAATTGTTTCCCCCTTAAATTCATATGTTGAAGCTCTAATCCCCTGATGCAACTGCATTAGGAGAGAGGAACTTTAAGGAGGTGATTAAGGTTAAATGAGGTCATGGGGTGGGCCTTAATCCATGTGACTGTAGTTGGCCTTACTGCCTTCAAAGAAATGATTAAATTAAGATAAGGCCCATTGGGTGGGCCCCTAATTCAGTAGGACCTGTGTGCTTATAAGAAGAGAAAGAAGCATCAGGGACACAGAGAAAAGCCACTTGAAGACACAGCGAGAAGATGGCCACCCTCAAGCCAAGGAGAGAGGCCTCAGGAGAAACCAAACCTGTGACACCTTGATCTTGGACTCCTGGCCTCCAGAACTGTGAGAAACAAATGTCTGTTGTTCAAGCCCCCATTCTGTGCGCTTCTGTATGGCAGCCTGAGCAGACTAAGACATCACTTCAGACAGAAATATCATAGAGACGACTTCCAAACTTCCACAGGCCCCACCTTTCCCCCTCCTTTTAGAACTACGTTTCAGAATACCTGATAGAAATCCTCACTTATTCAATCGGCTGGCCCCTAAAATTCAACCACCTCAAACCAAGCCCTTCCTCCCTGCTCCCAACCACCGCCCAAGCATCCCACCCTGACTTTCCAGTCGCAGGTAGGCTGTCATCACTTCAAGCACCTCCTCACCTGTGTCTTCTTCCTTCTGCCACCAAGTCTTCTCAGTCTCAACCTGGGAAGTCTCTGGAAGTCATTCCCTCCTTTCTGTTCCCACAGCCAAGCTAAAATCTATCCACACGCTTACAACCTCCTCCCCTATAACATCTCCGTGGTGGGATTTTTACCTCCTGGGTTGCTCCCCTGACAATGCACAGGACAGTCTGGGACTAAGGATGTCATTGCATCTGGTGGTGTGTGGGCATGCACAGGGGGGGTCTCTGGAGGGCACCCAGAAAGATGAGGGAGAAAGATATGTATACAGTCACAGGGAGTGAATAAGAAGCTGGCAGCACAGGAAATCACTCTGGATTCCAGGTGGTGGTCACCCCCAGAGCGAGGGGACATCAGGAAGGTGCCATCCTGAGGCTTGGTCAATGGTTGAGAGCTCCACCACATCTGAGGCCCAGAGAGGCCATGGGCTTCTCATCCCGCTTCACAAACACCCAGAGAGGGAGATGCACACTGAGGCTCAACACGTTGGTCAGATGGCAAAGATCCCGGATGTTTCTTTCCAAGTGTGTGGGTTAGAACAACAGACTGGGTCTCTTTCCGGCGCCTAGGACTGGGCCCGCCAGCTCAGCCTGCCTGCAGAGAGCACCCCAAATATCCCCTCTGTTCCATAAACAGAGAGAGTGGGTCCCAGCCCTGTGTGGGGTGGGGAGGCATGGTGCAGTGTTGTCTATGACTGTGTGTGCAAGAGGCTGCCTAGTGTTGAAAATTGGAGTAAGGAAGCCACTGTTGCACACACACACACACACACACACACATGCCTTGCTGCATCCTGCAAATTAGCCTTTCTCTGTACTAAAGCTGGTATTTTGAGTTCCATCTTCCCAACTTCGGTACCAATATACTAACTGGCTCCTAGTAGGGAACAGGAGTGAATTTACTGAGCACCATCAAACACCGATAGGGTGCAACTGCAGTGCTGACTACAATTTCCCATTTCTTTGCACTACTCCCCTCTCCTCTCCAGAGCCTACCAGCAGTGGGGGTGTGTGGGGGGGTGCGGCTGGCGGGTCTTGTTCACAAGGTGGAAATCAGGAAGTCCCTGACCCTTGGCCCCTAGGATCATGTCCAAAGGTCCCCTGGGCAGAGTCCTAGGTCGAGTGGCTAGGAAGAAGGAGGTATTTCTTTCTTCTGGCATTCAGCTTTAGCTGCCTTTGGGCATCAGTGTTCACTACAAGTCCGAGGGCCACTCAGGGCCAGTGAGCCTGTGTGTGGCTGCGCAGCTCTGCCCATTATGTGAGCAGAGCAGCAGTGGAGATCTGGGCTGACCACGTGACTTGGGGACTGTTCAGGTCAAGCCAACAACTACTCTGTGCTGGGTGTAGGCACGCAGCAACAAGTAAGATGGAGGAGACCTTGCTCTTGTGGAAACGGTACCTTGAGGGAGAAGCTGATACTTCAGCATCTGGCAGTAATTGATAAATGGGGTATGTGCAGAGCGCATCACCTACACAGAAGGTGCCTGAAGGTCAAGCTGGGGGTCAGGAAAGCCCCTTAAGGAGAGGACACCTGAGCTGAACTGTGAAGAATTGACAGGGACTTGCTAGTTGGGGAAAGGTGAGATGTGCCTTTGAGGCAGAGTAGACACCTGAGCAGAGGCACAGGGTGTGAACCAGCTTGGTGTTCTCAGGGACCTGTGGTCAATGGGCTATCATGAGCACATGGTGAGGAAAGGGCTCTGATGGGAGGTCAAGGTGGGAGCACAGCAGCAGCAGTACACGGTGAACCTTGGGCCACGCCAGAGGGAGCTGGCACTACATTGCACAGTGATGAGGAACATTTAGAGGAGGGTCAGGCTTGTTTCTTAATATACTTTTCGTTGTGTTGAGGAAGGATTAAAAGGGGGGAAGGCAGCACGGGAGTCTGGAGGCTCCTGCAAAAGTCCAGGTGAGAGATCATGAAGACTAGGCCAGGGAATCTGGCTGGAGAGGAGACAACAGGGTCAAGAGTTATTTCCTAGGACGGATCAATTGGAGTTGGTGACTGAGGGGTGGAGGAAAACCCTGGCTGGGGGTGTTCTATGGTGAGGATGGGCCTTTAGCTGATATTGGAGTGCAGGGTGAGCAGAGGAGCTTGAGGCCCCAGAAGAGACACTCTAAGAGGGAGAGAACAGTGTCACAGGGGACAGAGAGCTCAAGAAGCAAGTGGCCATCAGGATGAAAGCTGGCAGAGAAGGCCAGGATGACAGGAGATGACAAATATCCATTGGCTTTGGAAATCGCTGATGCCCTTTATCAAAGACACTTCCATAAAGTGGTGGGGATGGAAGTCAGATTACAGAGGGCTCGGGAGAAAGGACATGAGGAAACAAATGAGTGCAGTATACAGAGTACTCTTTCAAGAGACCTGACTGAGAAGGAAACAGGAGGGATGGGCTAGAGGGAGACCAAAGGTCAACCAACATCTTCTTAGGGTAGGAGGTCTGCTGTGGTTGGGATGTTTGCCCCCCAAACCTCATGTTGAAATCTGATCCCCATGTTGGAGGTGTTTGGGTCATGGGGGCAGATCCCTCATGAATAGGTTAATGCCCTCCCTGTGGGGGGAGTGAGTTCTTGCTCTATGAGTGCCCGTGAGAGCTGCTTGTTAAAAAGAGGCTGCCACCTCCCCCCACCGCGCTTCCTCTCTCACCGTGTGATCTCTGCACACGCCAGCTCCCCTTGGCCTTCCGCCATGAATGGAAGCAGCCTGAAGCTGATGCAGGTGCTGTGCTTCTCGTACAGCCTGCAGAACCGTGAGCCAAATCAACCTCTTTTCTTTACAAATCACCCAGCCTCAGGTATTCCTTTATACAACACTAAATGACTAAGACAAGGTCTTTGTGCATAGTCAGAGGCTGAAAAGAAAGAGAGAGTGAAATGAGGAGGAAGGATTGAAGATATAAGGGAGCAAATGATAATGACAAGATCTTCTGATCAGAGGAAATGGGACTAAGAGTGTGGGGGCCATGTCACCCTTGGACCTGGGGTGGCATGCCTCGCCCCGTGTGCCTGGAGGACGGGAAGGAGGCATGTTGGTGTGCTGTTCAGAAAGCTCGTGTGATTCTCGCCTGACGACTTCTGTTTTCTGAATGAAATAGGACAAGTCTTTGGCCAAGGGTACTGACTGTAGGGTTGGGTAGGGAATTTGAGGAGAGAGAGAAAGTTTTGAAAGAGTTGCCAAGTGGTAAGGGATAAAAGACTGAAAAATGACAAGAAAAAGGACTTTTTAAGGTACTGAGGGTCCAACTGAGGCAGGAGACCAGAAATTTGTAGGGGATCGTGATATCCTGTTGTGTGACTTGCTCCAGTGACACTCAGTGACAGATTGCCAGACCCATCCAAGGGTTTTTGCTGGGCTGGGCAAGGCAGGGGGAGGGAAGAGGATAAAAGAGTTGAGCATGTTTGTGATAAAGACATGGTTTGGGGGATCAGTCCTGTGGCCCAAGTTGAGTTAAGAAGTTAGACAAGGAAAGGGCTGCTAGGTTGGGAGAAGGGAGGGATGGAAAGTATGTAGCAGACGTGGCCAAGAGCAGGCTCTGGAGGGACAAAGCTGACAGAATGAGAGGTTATGGCCAGAAATGGGGACATTAGAGCTTAAGATTTCAGAGGTGAATCATTCTGGGTGATGACAAGGTCTTGGTGGCAGAAATGGAAGGGAGAAGAAACCACCACAGACAAGTATATTGTGACCCGAGGATGTTGCTCTGTGTGTGCTGTCCACATGGACACTGCAGTGACCCACGAATTGGTGGCAAGACATGGGCCAGAGAGGAAGGCTGCAGTCTTTGTGAGTAAGTCCTGTGGGAAGGTGAGAGTGACCAGGATATCAGCAGAGGGTAGTGATAAGCCACCAAGGAGACACCTTCGCTGTGGGATGTGGGCAAGTCTAGCAAAACAGCATTGTAGTCAGGGGCATAGGTTTGGGGGCTCAACAAACATGGGTTCAAGTCCCAGTTCTGCCATTTAGAAGTTATGAGACTTGGGCCAAGTTACACAGCCTCGCGGTCCTTAGTTTCCTCATCCACAAAGTCAGGATAACAATACACAGATAATACATGCTCTTAGGGTTCTTGTGAGGATGAAACCTGAGTGTGACATAAAAAACAGCTTCATTCTGCCTGGAATGTCCTTAATTCTTTTATTTATTGAAAGTCCTGTTTTCTATTAGGATCCAGATCAAATGTCAACTCTTCTCCCTTGCGAACTGTGACTTCTGTTTTCTTAATGTCTCCTGCAGTTGCTATTACTCTGTGTTCCAGTTCTTTCTGGAAATGTCTTTTACCCTACTAGATTAAAAAATTTGTGGAGAAAAAATAATAGCTTCCCTGTCTGTGTTTCAAACCAAATGACCAATAAATAGTTGTTGAATTCTTCCTAATTCCTTCTCAATAGTATCCTAATAATTAAAATTAAAATTGTATTATAAAGCCTTATAATTGATCAGAAAACACAAGAACTTTTAAGATTGCTGACAAAAATCTTGGGGCCAGACACTCTAACGTGAAGCCTCAGGACTTCAAGAGAAAGATTGTGAGATCACACCCGCAAATTCTAGCATTTGGTAATTCTTCTGGGATCAAAAGATCTCATACAAAACAGTCAAGTCATACATAACCTTAACTGACCATAAAAGTATGTTCTAAAATCAGTCAGTGCATTACAATTCAACTCATATGTCTTTTGTTTAAGCCAATGCTTTCATTATAACTTAAGCCATATAGAAATCTTAGCTTGTTTCAGCCAAAGAAGATGTTATAGAATTTTATTCTGTCTTAACAGAATACACAGGAGTGCCCTGGAAGAATAAAAGTCAGATCTTTATTAAAATCTCCTTAATAATAAGTACATGGCTGCATAAGGTAAATTCTTTCCCCCTATACATACATAAAAAGCCATAAAAAGGAATGAACTACTAATGCACACAACATGGATGAATCTCAAAGAGAGTATGTTGAACAAAAGAAGCCACACACAAAATAATAAATACTGCACAATTGCATTTCTGCAAACTTCTCGAAAAGGCAAACAAGTGACAGAAAGCATCAGTTTGGGGGCTGGGGAATAATCGCAAGGGGCAAATGGAACATTTTTGGGATGATGGCAATGATCTGTAACTTGATAAAAGTGTGAGTGACCTCGGTCTACATTTGTCAAAACCCATCAAGTTGTACATTTTAAATAGGTGCATTTTACTTTAAGTACTTTATACCTAAATAAAGGTGATTTAAAAATAAAAATTTTAAAACTCCAATACAAATCAGGCTAATCTGAACAATTCTCTAGGTACTAGGACCCTCTAAGAGCCAGTGTTAAGGACATGAGCAGGGTTTCCAGATAAGCTAATGGGATGGAAGAGGTTTACAGTGGATTAAGAGGTAAAATGTTTAGTTTAAGCAGCAATAACTATAACAAAATAGAAGATTTTTTCCAAGGCTAGTATTCTCCTTTCTCTTCCTCTTAGACCAAAAAAAGACGGAGGAAACAGGCACCTGAGAGTGGATGAGGGCTTTCCTCTGACAAGTCCACATCTGTGGTCTTACCTGACCCATGGCAAGTGTAGGCCAGATTGAAGCCTTCTGTGAATACTTCGGGAGCAAAATTGCATGGAGGTCCCACAAATTCAGGAGCCAGGAGCAAATCCCAGGGCATTCTAGAACCCATTAAACACACTTAAGAGTGGTTATATTGAACAGTAATTGATAACAGCAGAAAATTAGAAAGTTAAATCATAACTTATTTTTGACGGGTATTTCTTAAAATTTTTCTACACATAGATCATTAGCCAAATATAATAATTTAAAACCTTATCAAACTTTGTACTTAATTGTTTTAACAAAGTTTTTTTTTAAATTTGAGGCATGAGATCCCCAAAATTTGAGGAGTAGATATGCATTCTAAGAGAAGTCATCTTCCCTTTTGGAAAAAAATATTAAGATTGTTAATCTTAATATTTTTCTGTAAAAAGAAGAGACTATCAAATATTCTCCCTACTCTATTAAAAATGACACATAAAATATAATCCTGAAAAAGCTGCTATTCTGAAACAGAAGAGACACTAAAGAGTCTGACTCCCAAGTACAATTAAGAGACAAGAATAAAATGGGAAAAGTTCAAAAAGGGCAGGACTGTTTCCCTACAATGTTTGACAATGGGCAATGTTTACAAAGAGAAATGTGTGGAAGAAATTAATCATAAGGGCAGAGATCTTTACCAAGTCATTTAAAACCATAATATTTGGTAGATATTTCGTAGAAGGTTTTAAATGTCACATCATTTTACAATTATCTTGGTTAGCAGACATAAAACAAGAAAGAAAAGTCCTAAAGTGGCAATTATAACCTAGCAGCTTCTCTAGCTGAGGAAGTCTAAGGGATTTTGCGTGGGGTTTTAGAGGCCAATTTGGCCATTTTCATAAGTTCACTTTATATGCAATTCACAAACTGGACAGATGGAAAAACTGCACAACTCTTTACTACAGTAGAAAAGAGAAAACATTTCTCTCTTCAAGTGAAATGGCAAAAGCATGTGATCATTCTGAAGGAAAAATGATTTTCAGGTTTTTTCTGTTCTCTCTCCTACGAAGGAAGCATTAGTATAAGAAATCTACACAAATGCAGGGCCAAATAATTTACAATGATTTTGAAGATGTTTGCTGTCTATATTCGAATAAAGATGTGCCTTAGGTTCTAGAAATTCACATTTTGGGTGACCATACTAATTTTCATACTTACACAGAGCCTCATTTCATCCAGTCCAGAGCTTGGTGTCTGATCAAGGCTACAAGTTACATCTTGTAGAAAGAAATGGTTATCATCTCTCAAATGTTAGGATCGTAAACTGAAAGTACTCATTTTCCTTAACAACCCAACATGGTCCTGACATTGTCAGTGCACCTGTCCTTTCAGCCACCACATCTGGCTCTTTTGTTGTTGTCGTTGTTGTTAATAAAAACATTTATTTTGCATTTTATACAGAATAACCTGAAGTCTGCATCATGACCTGACAGTTACCCAAGGGTTTACAGAGTGTCCATCTCAACAGTGTGGTTCTGGGGGTTGGGGATGCACAAACACAGCAGGAGTTTTGAGGGAAGAAAGGGGCACAGCAGGAGAGTACCTCAACCCTTTCTCAAAGAAAAGGCAGCAGAGCATTCTGAGTTGCTGAAAACCTGTGCAAATGGGGCTTCTAAAACATTGTACTGTGAGCTCTTGGGGAAGGGGCAGGAAAAGGATGCTGATAAATAAGGGGGCATATTCTTGAGGAAGGGGATGAAGAGGGAAGCTTACTATTTTTAATGCCCTCATTCCCTGGAACTGATGTTCAAAGGAGTCCATGTCCAATCTTGAATGATTTTCCTATTCAAAAAGAGGTGCTAGTCACCCTGGGACCAGACTCTGAAGATATGCTGGTCATTCCTAAGTTCCTGTCGCACAGCATAATATTGGGGTGGGGGGGTGGTCAGAGGGTAGTGGCTTATATTCTGTGGAAGTAAAAAGCTTAGTTCACATTAAGCATTGATAAAACCCAATGACTGGGAAAGACCACAGATCAGACAGATCTGTTGAAAGAGGTCTCAATAGGTCCACAATGTCCTCATCTTGAAGTGCAGCAGGTATAGAAAGTCTGGAAGGAGATGAATTTTAAAGTAATGGGAAACAGAACACTCCGAGACCTTAATTTTAATGAGACAATTTTAAAAAGTGAAAATCAAACACTGTGTGTGAGTCACAACAAATGCCATGCTTTTATGGTCACCTGGTACCATAAAAAAATTGCCAAAGCATGTCCAGTTAACCGATAGGTTCTGCTAGGAGATGTTTGTGTGCATGGGATAGGGCAACGGAGCTTGGTACAGCTGACAATCCAACATGATTCCTATGTAAACAGAACAGGCAGAGTCCTGGTTTGCTGGCTAATTGAGGGCTTGGCAGAGTAGAAGCAAAAGCTCCGAAGTGACTACAGACTCTCTGCAACCAGCTTTGACCCCGGGAAAGAGGAGCCAGATTCTCACTCTAGAGATGGTAGGGGACCAAATCTAATCCATACTATATGCATTAGTCCTGGTCATCCTACAGTTGATGGGCAACTCATACCAGGCAGCGGAAGGGATCTGGTTAGGGAAGAAGGGGTCACTTTTCATCTTGTAAAGTTGTAATTTATATTTTAACCTCAAACATATTATCAGTGCCTCAGATACAATTTAATAAAATTTAACAAAAGTATATATATATTTTTAAGCTTCCTCAATTTCTGGTATTCAGTTTCCTCCCAGTCTCCAGTTTTATCCTGACTTAGAGTCTACAAACTCGTTTTTAAAAAGAATTGGAGTTCATGCCCTTAGTTCTGAACCATCCTCCTTGACCCAAACCATTACAACCTTCTCTCATCCCCTAACCTTGGTTAAGTTTTCTCAGTTTCATTTTGAATTTATCCTTCTTATTTAACCCTCTGAAAAATTCTTCTTCCCCATGTCTTGTCTCCTTCCAACAGATTCTGTTTCTCCATCTTAGCTGCCCTCCCTCAAGAAACCCCTCCCAAGCTGTCTCTGCTTTAGACCTTCCTATCCCAGATGTATTATTGCCGTTTTTGCAGAAACCAATCCACAAAAATTGTAAAAATGTACTTATATGCCATTCTGATCTTTTCTGGAGGTAGTGAGTACAACTCATTCATTGTAGAATTTCAAGTGTGTAGGGAATTTTGTAGAACAGAACAATCTTCCTGTTTTTTCAACATCCTTCCTAGTAATGTTTACTATTTGGCTGGTTTTTCTGGTTCCAGCATGTCAATGGGTTGACCATTTTATAGGTGATTCCAAAACCCTCTTCTAGGTTGTGACAATTATTTCAGCATTGGTCATCTATGAGACAGTTAGGTTCATTTCTCCTGCATGAATTCCCTTGCATTTAACCACACACAAACTCAACACTACTCTTCTGGCCACCTTGTGAGTCCCTGGTGATTTTTGGGTTCATTAACATCTGATAAACATTTGACTCTACAAACAAGGCTGGAACCTTCTACACACTTCAAAAATTCATGGAGCATTTTCCTTGTATATGAAAATTTCTTAGGTTGTTCCAATGTTGTTTCAATTTTTAAAATCTAGCCTGTGCATGGAAAAGATTCCAGTCATTTGGTCAACCAGTCAGTCAACTAGAGTTTATTGAGAATATGTATTAAAGTGTGCAGGGAATTGTAGAGATCAGGAGAATATTTATGTCTGACCAGCTTGAGGAGACTGGAAGTTTGAGTCATAGTTTCTGGCTCAAACCGTGCTCCTGAGTGCCTGCCTAGGGATATAAATGACACTGACAGTCTAGCAGTCCTCTATGAAGCACAGTGTTCCTATAAAATTAAAGTTGCATAATTTGGTCAATAAGTCCACAATTACATTCTTCCCCTTTCTAATGGCTTGGCTTCACCTCTTCAGTTCATAGGTCTACTATATCCTGTTTATCCACCACCTACCCATTTCAAAAGACAATTTGGGAGTTGGAATCTCCCTCTAGCCTTTTCTGCAAGGGTAATTCTAAAGAAGAGCACAGTCTTTGTTACCGACCATTAGAATAATAAGGAAAAAAAAAAAGAGAAGAGCACATTTTTTTTCCTTTAAAAAAATTGGAAAATGAACAATTGGCAATATAATTACCAAGAGGCAGTCCTGAGTAGCTTCTTTGAACAGCCTCTTATTACTGCATTTGGTTCCCCCTCTCGGGAGCTCTTCCTTTGCTTGGGAGGCTGGTCTGATTTCTGGTTGTTGCTGACCTGGAACATTTTCAGGAGTTCTCACTGGAGCCAACAAAGCATGGTCCTGTAAAAAGAAAATAAAAATCTCAGGGCCACCCGCCCCCAACTCCTTATGCAAAAGGGAAGGTAAAAGCCTCAGGCACCTGTGAAGAACTGGCCCCACAAATCATTCATTAAGGGAATTCCTTGCTGGCCTCCCATAAGCAAGGACACACAAATTGTAACTTGAGGTCTGCAGGGTATGTCTGGCTCCTAAAAGGAAAGTTGGTTGGATTCCACACTAATAATGAACTACAAGAACAGAAGACAGGATCGGACATTCTTCCACCTACCCAGAGACATCTACATAATTGATGCTTCCTTCATTCCCTTTTTTATCTCCTAACATTCACCTTATCTTACGTAAATTGCAGATTTTCGGGGCCTCACAAGAACGTAAAAATGTTGATCCCACATATGAGTGAGAACATGTGATGTTTAACTTTCTGTTTCTGGTTTATTTCACTTCACATGATGTTCTCCAGCTCTATCCATGTTGCTGCAAGTGACAGGATTTCATTCTTTTTTATGGCTGAATAGTATTCCATCGTGTATATATACCACATTTTCTTTATCCATTCATCTGTTGCAAATTTATTTTAATAATAGGCAGATTACCTTCAAGAAGTCCACGAAGCTAAAAAAAGTTGGTCTCATAGAAGTGAAAAGTAGAACAGAGGATACTAGAGTCTGGATATACTAGATACCAGGAGGGAAAGTACAGGAGAGGGAGAGATTTGTTAGAGGATACAAAAGTACAGCTACATAGGAGGAATAAGTTCTAGTGTTCTACATCACTGTAGGATGACTACAGTTCACCATAATATATTCTATAGCTTCAAATAGCTACAAGGAGAATTGAGTGTTCCCAACACAAAGAAATGATAAATGTTCGAGGTGATGGATATGCTAATTACCCATATCTGATCACTGTACATTACATGTATCAAAACATCACTATGTACCCCATGAATATGTACAATTATTATGTCAATTAAAGAAATAAAAATTTTTTTAAAAAGAATGTCACCATTTTGCCTCACTAACCCCCCCACACCCCATCGCTTTTTTCCTTCTCTCTGCGTGCCTTTGAATGCTGAAGCCTCCAAATTCCCCTTTGGAAAAACAGCCACAGGTCTGTCTGTGGTTCATGCTCCTCCCCGGCAGGTCCTGAATTTTGGCTTAATAAACCTACATTGATTGAGATTTTTGCCTCAGCCTCTTATTTGGGACGACAGTCCCCGGCCTCCCCCGAGCCCCTGACCCTGCCTCGTCCTCTGAACTCTAGTCCTCTCCTTTACAGACGGTGAAGACCAACTGTGCGTCGGGAGGTGCCTGAGTGGGCTCCAGATGGTTTCATGTGGCCTTAGGCAAATTAGTTAACCTATTTCCATGTTTCCCTCTCCTGCCTTTCAAATAGAGATAACAGGCCTGTTCAGAGGATAAAACAACTTAGTATAGATGAAATGTTTGGAATGGTGTAGTACGCAGCAAGTGTTAATAAGTGTTAGTAGTAATAGCTTTTAGGGAAAAAATAGAATATATCAATCGAAAAAACCACTCAACTCCTGACACCAAACCTACACGCTAACTTGCATTCATTCATACTCTTCCGCCACCCTCCTATTGTCAAAGCCTCTAAGGCGGGTGCCTCATACGGGACCTCTGCTTTCCTGGGGCCTCCTGTTATGTTACCCTCCCCACCTTCCCTCCTGCATCTTAAGTCCCACCCTCTTCACTATAGTTTCTCTCAACAGCATTAAGCATACTCAATACTTTGTCATTAAAAAATAACAGTAACCTCTCTTAACTCCTACCCACTGTGATGATAACTTCATCTCTCACCACCTCGGCAAACACTAAATGCTTGGAAGGCTTGTCACCACGCTCCCCATACCCCAGATCCCCCTCCGCGCCCACTGCTCTCACCAATGTCCCTCCCTGTCATTAAACCCAGTGGACACCGCGCAGTCCTTACGTGACTGGAATTCTTGGCAGCATTCAACACTGTGAGCACTCCCCCCTCACAGCCGTCTCTTCCCCCGGCCTATCACACACACACTTCCTTAAATTTCCTCCAAACTCTCTAGTCATTTTTTGCACTTAAAATTGCTGGTGCATTGCCTCTGATTTTATTGGTGTTCACTGGGCCTCTGTCCTGGTTTCTCTTCTTTTCTATCAATATTCTCTCTGTAGTTAGTGCTTTTGGTGTTCTGTTTAAAAAATTGTTCTTTACCCCGACATCACAAAAAAAAAAAACTCTATATTATCCTATAAAGCGCTATTGTTTAATCATTCACATTTAATCTCAGTCCAACTGGAACTTCTGGTTTCAGTATGGAGAGAGAAAAGGATGAATTTATTTTTCTCCATATGGGTATCCAATTGACAAAAGGCCATCTTTTACCCGATGCTCTGTTGTGCCACCTTTGCCATGAAGATCATATTTATATACATGTGTGTGTCTGTTCCTGGGCTCTGGGTTCTGTTGCATGATCTGTCTGACTATACTTGTACCAATAGCAAATTTTATAATAGGTCTTGAGAACCAAGAAAGCAAATCTTTCCACATTTTTTTCTTGATAAATTCTGTTGGGTTTTTTAAAATTGGGATTGGAATTGCATTGAATATACATATCAATTTGTAGGGAACTAATATCTTTGCAATACTGACAATCTATGAATGTGGTATTCCCCACCCCACAATATATTTAGGTTTTTTTAAAATTTAGGTTTAATTTATCTTAATGCTTTTTTTTGTACAAAGAAGTCTTAAATACATCTTTGTTAGATTTATTCCTAAACATTTTATATTTTTGATACAATTTAAATAGAATCTTTTAAATTACATTTTCTATATATTGCTGGTATTTAGAAATGAAATTGATTTTTATAGTTTGTCACCAGGTCCAGCTCATGCTAAACTCACTTTGTTAATTCTAATATTTGTTGAATATTTTTGGAGTTCTACACATATCGGCATATAATTATGTCATCGGTTTTATTTCTCCTTTTTCAATATTTGTATATTTGGTTTTTTTACCTTCCCTTAAGGTACTGGCTTGAACCTCCAGTATAATGTTGAATAGAAATGGTGACAATAGGCATACTTGTCTCTTTCCCCAATGTTATTTGCCTATTATAATTTATTATTTCTCTAGTTAACTCAAAAGTGTAATAGTAGAATTACAGAATATTAGAGCTGGAAGAAACTTGGAGGTTCATTGGTTGAAATACCAAAACGTGAATTGAATTCTTTAATGCTACACATTGAAAGTGAAAACAGATTTCGGAACCCAGATATTCTGACTACTAGTTTAGTGTTCTTTTTCCTATAGCAAAAAGTCTTTCCAAAGAAGGAATACAATTAAGGCAATTTCTTATTATTTCCTAAAGTTAAGGAGTGCTTGAAGTTTGAAGCTTTTGGAGCTGAATAACTTTCAGGCTATGCCATTGACAAGGCTACCACAGCCAGGCCAGAAACAAGGAGGCCTCACTGGGCAAACCCAACCTATTCCACTAAGAGCTTCAGGGAGCTCCCAGATGGACACTGGCTCTATTCAATTTGGGAATTTCTAGTCATTTCACTGACATTTCTCCATAATCCTATGTCAACCTAACCTAGTGCCATAAGAACAGGCAGTGGTGATTAGAGCCATTTCTAGACACCTCTCCTTTAGCTCAATTTCCCATGAGATCATAGGAAATGATTTTGTGCTTTCCTCTTTTCTCTTTGGAGTTAAACTGCTGGCAGAGCATGAGCAGTGAAACTTTTGTCTGTCCTCTTGCTGTTGCCAGCACCTTCAATTCCTTTATCTCCTAGCCTCCCCACCAGCCCCTGCCTGGTAAACCTCAACCCAATCTCACGGTCTGACTCCACTACTCCTTATAACTGGGTCTCTGAGCCCTGCTTGGACCCACTGGGCATACAGCAGTGTAAGCAATTGATTTTCAAGAGGCCACCTCAAAAGGCAGTAGAGATATTTGATACAGCACTAGACCTTAAAGACTTTATAATCTAGTTGTGGAGACAAGATTAACACACATGAATTAGAGAACGGTAATGTTCATATAATCTCTGTCAGCAAACAATCAACACACAATAAATGGCTCCAACAAGTGAACAAGTGCAAGAGTATTTAAGTCTGATGCCCTCAGTCCCAAGTTCTGTTTTGTAATTGTTCCTGCTTTCTCGAAAGTTCCTCCCTGTCATCTCAGCTCTACTTACTGGTTCATTCTTCTCCCCTCCCCCACCTCAGTCTTTGAGGGAAATGTTTGCTTTGGGTATTCTCAGTTGGAACTTGGCACGCATTTTCCTCTAAGACACAGTGGTTGGGAATGATGTAAATACTTCAGTCACATTACAGGTTAAATGGGCTATTGTGAAATAACTATTTATAACTATTTCTTTGGAAGAGCTGTTCTGAATACAAAATGACCTGCTTTCAAGTGAAATTTCAGAACACAGACTCTTCTTTGCTACAAATACTCAAGACTAATCACTCAGGAAGTGTGTCCTGCCAGCACCATGATGTTTTCCTTCATCAGTGATGTTGATTGTCTTGTTATTATATATACGCAAAAGAGTAAGTTTGGAAGTATTGGGCAGTAAAGCTGTGGGGGGGTCGCATGCTCTTTGTCTTCAAGTGCTTTTCTACTCTTCATGGTCTTCTCCTATACAAGGGCAAGAGGATTAAAAACATTTTAGAAGAACTGAGAAGAGACTGGACATGCTTTGTGTACAACCACAGCTCTCAAGTCTGTAAAATGAATCACAACATGTTGGTTTGCACTCTTGGCCTAACCTGAGAAAGACAGCTTTTAGAATACATATCGTTCATAATTCAGAGGCTGCTAAATAATAGAAGTGGAGCCAGATTTAAGGAGGATAAATTCCCAATGTGTCATAGAGCAGTGGTGCTCAAAGTGTGGTCCACAGACTTACACCATCGGCATCATGGGGGAGGTTGCTGGAAATGCAGATTCTTGGGCCCACCCAGAATCAGGATTTCTGAGATGAGGTCCAAATATCTGGCTTTAACAAGTTTACCAAGTGATTTTTACGCACACCAAAGAGAACAAGGACTCTTCTTCCTTCTCTCAGCTCTGCAGAACCAGCATTGGTGGCAGTCTGCTGGGACTTGCAGAGGTTGCATAGCTCCCAGAGGTGCCCTGCCTGGCTGTGAGGGGGCTGATGGGTGGCTGAGCTTAGGGCTGGGCACAGAGCAGATATTCCTTAACTGTGGAGTGAATGAATCTGGCATGGCCTCTGGGTACCTTCTGTTTCTCCTTACACCCTATATACTTCCTATTACCTGCTATGGGCTGAATTGTGTCCCCCACAAATTCATATGTTAAAGTCCTAACCCCCAGCATCTCTGAATAGGATTGTATTTGGAAATAGGGTCTTTAAAGAAGTAGTTAAGTTAAAATGAGGCCATTAGCATAGACCTCTAAGCCAGTATGACTGGGTCCTTATAAGAAGAGGAGATTAGGACACAGACATGCACAAAGAAAAGACCTTGTGAGACAGAGGGGGAAAGTGACCATCTCCAACCCAAGAGAGAGGTCTCAGAAGAAACCAACCCTGCCAACACCTTGATCTTGGACTTCTAGCCTCCAAAACTATTAATATAAGAAATAAGTTGCTGTTGTTTAAGCTCTCAGTCTATGTAACTTTATTGTGGCAGCCCTAGCAAACCAGCACATTACCCCCACTTGACCTCACACACCCAGGATGCTTTATACAGAGCTCCGCCCAGGGTAAGGGGTAGTTCCTATGGCATGTCACTGGCCTTTGGAGTGGGCATGCTCATGAGATTTTCTGTGATGGGCCATTTGTGCAGAACACCTGTGCCCAGTTCTTACTCTGGTGAGAATGTGGTCATCAGTGCCTGGATGTCCCACCTGGTGGGGGGTCGTAGGCTGGGAAGCAGCACAAGCCTGACACTCAGGAGCCCAGGCTTCCAGTGTCTACCACTAGCCACATGTGTGTCTGTGGGAAAATGTCCCCACTCTGGGTTTGTTTCTTAATATGTCAAATGGGGACATTAATGACCTTCACGTAGACATTTCTCTCTCTCAACCCTATTGAAAAGGTCTAATGAAGTAATATACATAAAGCATTAAAATGCATTGTAAATGAAAGGTGGAGATGTATACTACTGTGTTCACTTTACTATTAGGACTATTATTAGCAAACATTCTCTGGTCCCACATCTTAGACACAACAATAGCTGGGAGCCGATAATGGAGCACCTCCCTCATTCAGCTCTGTCACCTGGTAGAATTGAAGGGCCCTCAGGTTCAACCTGGCAGCCATACATCTGGAAACTTTCCAAAGGGTCATGTAAACATGTTTGTATTTTTGCAATCTTTTGTCACTATACATGTTCATCTCGACTTCAGAGTGTATGACAGA
Organism: Daubentonia madagascariensis; assembly: GCA_023783475.1. Classification (NCBI taxonomy): domain Eukaryota; kingdom Metazoa; phylum Chordata; class Mammalia; order Primates; family Daubentoniidae; genus Daubentonia; species Daubentonia madagascariensis. Next base: position 16,917,690 of record JAKFHU010001815.1, on the reverse strand, counting down.
GACAGAGCCATATGTGTGTGTTCCAGCTCTAAGCAGATCAAGTGAACTCATCTATAATTTGGGGTCCATTTTGCTGTCTCCTTAGTTTAAACCATCACATTCCTTCCTACTCTCATTAAAGAATGCCTGTATCTTGGATCAATATGGGTACAATTAGGTTGAAAACAAAGGCCCCCTTATTTCTGGCTTTAAGACACCAGAACAAAGAAGTCATATCAAGGGCTCTGTTCATCCAAGAAGCACAGCAGAGTGAGTGCTAAATGACACCAGACAAAACAAGGGAATGTTTTGAGAGATCATTGGTGGAGTCGAGACTCAAAGACTTCTATTTAATTCAAACCACATAACAAATGATGGTGATATCATTAAAATAAATATCCCACATGGGCCATCCCCTTCCCTCCCATATCACAGCCCTGACATCATTTTTGCATATTATATCCATGGCATTTTCCATATTCTGCTGAAAGGTCACAATTCTGTCAGTAATGAGATTCAGCCCCCAGTCAAGCTGTTCCAAGACACCACCGCCCAATCCCAAAACAATTTCAAGGGTGGCTTTCCAGCAGTATGAATTCCAGAGAGCAGACGTCTCCTTGGGTGTGAGCCGAAAGTTGAACTGGGGGAGTCCACTCCAGATCACCATGGCCAGGCCACCTAGGAGGACACATAGTAGCATGCAACATCTAGGAGGCTTCCACAGAGCAGTTGGAGGGAAGCCAAAAGGGGCCCAGCAGCACCATCTCTCTGGGCCAACCCTAGAATCCCCACTAGTGCAGCCACAATGGTCAAACAATAAATCCCTGAAATAAGACTGGGAGGCATAATTTGTCTAAAGATTAAACAACTCTTTTGAGTTCAGCAGAACTAGGACAGAGCCCTGGCTCTGTTCCCTGCATAGCTGTGTGGCTTTAAGCAAATTACCTAGCCTCTCTGAGCCTCAGTTTCCCCAGCTGTAAGGCAAGGGTCATTACAGTCTCCCTCTCTCATAGGCTTATTGTGAGAATTATGACATAACACAGGTGAAGTGCCTAGCGCGTGGCCAGATCACGAGCCTTCTATAAATGCTGGCTGCTTTACTGTTATTGGGGATCTTAGGGCGTGCCAAACTTGAATATCTGCCACCATAGGGACCTACCATCCCTCCTGTCCCCTGCTGGAGCTGGGGGAAAGGGATGAAAGGTGCATTTGACACTTGCAGTGTTTGAAGATTCTCGGGAGAATCCGCGTGCCCTGGAATCCTCAGAGGCTATGTCATCAGCCACATGTCTTGTCCTCTCTGTAAAATGTGGATCTGTGCAGGGGTCCACTCTTGAGTTCAAATGCTAAGTCAATAAGACTTGTTTTCATTCCCCGTTCTGCTGTGGCTGCACACCTTTTCCATTTATATTATCAGCCCTCCCTTTGCCTCCCCCAGGATCCAGTGAGTCTCCCACTCCCACCAGAGTCACACAGAAAGGGGTCTGTTAGACCACTAGCATTTTCGTGTGGATTAATGCAACCGGTTAGCCCTCCCAGGAGCATTTGCCTTTCAAAAGAGAACACCTGGGAGAGAAACAGAGGCTCTTTTGATGACTGTATGAGGGGAGTGATATATACATAGACTACCTGAACTTCAGCAGGGCAATTGACAAAAAGCCCTCGGAATATCCACGTGGAAGCAATGGAGAAATATAGGCTGGAAAAGAGCATGGTTCTTCTTATAACCAGTTCAATGTCCCTGCCCAAAGAACGTTTACTAATTAAAAGAAGGCACAAGAGTGTAGTGTCCTTGCAGAGGGTCACTGGGCTCTTTCCCAGGCAGGCCACATCCTGGTCAACACTGTTATCAATAACTTAAATAAAAACATAGATGGCGTGCTGAGCAAGCTCACGGAGGGCTGGATTTTGAGCTGACACGTTTTGATGATCAAGACTATTCCATGCTCTTATTTGACCTCAGGGCCCAGCATAAGGTGCCAAATAGTGCAACGACTGAGCTCCTGCTCAGTGCACACATTCTCTCTATCCCTGCAAGAGGTAAGTTACTGCCTTCATATTATGATGCTCACCATGGTTAAGAGGCTTGAAGGGATCCCACAGCTGAAAGGAAGGACACGGCTGGAACCTGACCAGATCCGCTTAACCCCAAAGTCTATGCTTTTTCGTGAGCTCACATAGTCTACGTGTCAGTTCTGTCCTTCCCTTTAAAATGTACATGTTGTATAATGGAGGGAAAAGGTGTCTAGCACAGTTTCTGGAACATGTAGATGCAGAAATACTTGTGGGAACTTAAAAAAGGAGAGGGAGGCTTTAATCTGTGCTAGCAATCATGACCAATGAGAAACATCTGAGGATATTTACTTTGGCAAGTGGAGACACCCTAGTCCTCTTCAAATATTCAAAGGACTGTCACGTGGAAGAAGTACTAGATGTAACCCGGGGAGGTGGATTTTAATCCAATGGAAGCTGTAACTTTCTAAGATAATGAATGTTGTTTTTACGTACAGCAGACTGCCTTTGGGGGTGGCATCCTGTCCCTGGAGGTCTCAGGCATGTCAGATGGTGACAGAGAAGGGGCCTAGGGCAAGAGCTGTGGGATCCGTGATCTCTACTTTATATCATAAAAATATCCTAGCAGGATTTCAGATACTTCAGCCCTTGGGTTGAGATGCATTTTGTTGCAGAGGAAGTGTTTTCTATGAGTTTCTGCCTCCTCCACTGGATAGGCAAAAATTATAAGTATCAAATAGATATGGCCCCTCATTATACCAAATGCCAGCAAAACAGTGGCCTAATTTAGTTATTTGTTTGAAGGAAAGGGCTAAAGATCCCTAAAGCAGGAGTCTGGGGAAAAGAAAAACCCTCGAAAGTACAGCAGGGGTGCTTTGGGAAAGCACAGAATAGGCTTTGTTCTGCTGCTGCAAGCCTGTGCCAGCAGAGCAGTGAGCAAATGGAAAACTGTCCCGACCGTGTTTATCACCCAAGCCATCTTGCATTATGCACAGATTCTTACACAGACCTTCTTGCCGGGATGCTCATGCTGATGAGTTTGAGCTGTACGGAGTGTTGCTGGGTTTTTCTCTTTTAATTTTCAAAGCAGCAAACCAGGAAGAGCTTTCAACATCCTCCCAGTAACTGGAATACTAACAATGAGACACACCAAGACCAAGGCCTGCTTGATTATTTCCTAATTTTCTCTTTACGCTGGTTCCAGCCCAGAGACCCTGCCAGATGCAGAAAGCTTCCTTCATGGCGGCACAAATAGTTTCCATTTCCCAGCTGAGAGCCAGCATCCAAGAGGATCTTCTGATTTGAAACTGAACGAAACAAAAGATGGCCCAGAACCCAACTGCAGCCAGGAAACACAAGTTCACAAGCCAGAAAGCCTCCGCAACGTCCCAGAAATCCCCCTGGAGCAGAGACCAGGCACATGGCTATCTTATGCAAGTGAGCATGCTTGCAGTACAGCCTCCCGGCTATTTTTCTATCGAGATTTTTTTCAAGTTCTTGAGGACCTTTTGTGAAAATACATTCCACTGTGTGCCCTCCGTCTTAGTCTCTTTTCATGCATCTACACAGGACTTCATAAATTCATCCATTTTTTTCAATTCTTTCTTCCACTAATTCAGCAAACACATATTGAGTATCCCTAATTCATTCTTCTCTTCAATACTTTCTGAGCATCCACCACAAGGCAGGACAGGGTTGGGTTAAAGAGGCGACTATAACCATCGCCCTCGCTCCTCAAGTCCTGCACTTTCTAAGACTTCTCACCTACAGGCAAGTGCTCTAGCTGTTTTTCTCCAACTCTGCTTTCCAGAGCCACGAACCAGAGGAACATCCCACTGACCCCTAAATGTCAACATATTCGAACTGAACTCACGTCCTGCCCCTCTCCACCCTCTGAGTCTCCTTCGTGACTTCCCTCTTCTCATTTCCCATTTTCCTATTACCTGAGCTCATGCTCAGAGACACTTCTGATGTTCCTTTCTCCTTTACCCAAGACAAGAGTGACTTTCATCTTCAAAATGTCTCTCCAACCCTTGTTTTGTTCCATTTCTACTGCTACCATTCAAGGACAGGGCAGGGGCCCAGCAGGTCCGACCTGGACTTTGGCAATAGCCTCTTGGCTGGTCTTCCGGCCTGCATGTCACCACACTCTGGTCCATCCTGAACTTTGCCACCAAAATAATCTCCCTAATTCATAGCCTCACAATGTCACTTTCCTGCCCATTGCCTACAGGATCTTATCCTAGGGTGGCATTTGTACTCTTCTACAATATAGCCTCATCCTCTGCTACTCCCCACACATTCTCCGCACCCACTCACGCTGGCAAATACCCCTTGATGGATACTCTACAGGCCTTCTAGCCTCCAGGCCTTTTCTTGTGCAATTCCTCTGTCTGGTGCCCTCTTTCCAATCTCGGTTTGCAGAAATCCCCCCAGACTGTGCCTTCTAGCCCAGGTCCTCCATGAAGCCTTCTTACCGCCTCCCTGGTGGAGAATGTTCTCTCCTTCCCTGAACCCTCCTCTTGCCAATCATCTCTCTCCCGTCCACGCAGCCCTCACTCATACCTTGGCTCGCTCTTCAGCGCCTGAGCTTCCTGAGGGCAGCCTGCTGCCCTGGCAGTGAAAGGCGCTGCCTGCTCACCTTGCCTATTACTTTGCACAAGGAGGTAAATGGATAAAAGTTTTTTCATGAAAAGGAGTAAGAACGAAGAGTAACAGTACTGAAAAGGAAACAGGAGGGACAGGAATCTTACAAAAGAGAAAGGGATAGAATCAAGGCCAAGGGTGTGGGTTAGTTTTAGACCAGAGGTGAAACCTCCCTCTCCTCCGACTTCTCAGGGAGGGACGAATAGTGGAGGGGGGGGTGACACGCGTGTGGAGGGCCAAGACATCCAAAATGAAGCAGTGCTTCTGCCACCATGAGGGAGGGCACAGCGAACGCCTCACTCTGTGGCTTGGGCAGTCACACTCTGAGCCTGGTTCCTCGTTTGCAAAACCGGGGAAAGGGCAGTGCTGTCATGCGATTGTAGTGAGCAGCGCGTGAGATAATGTGAGTAAAGGGCTTAGTGCAGCGCCCAGGCCCATCACATTGATTGACGCGGGTGTATCCTGCCTGGTGGCCGCAAAGGGATGGAGCTGAAAGTCCTGGAGTCTAGAAATGGCAGGAAATGTGAGAGAGAAGTGAGTGCCACGCTGTTGAGGCAGATGTTAAAACCGAGAAGAGAAAAGATCACAACTAGGAGAAGGTGTGATTGGGCAGCAAAGTAAGTGATGAATTAAGAGCTGATCTACCTTTATCAGGATGTTAAAGAGGGACTTCAAAGGCAGGAATCTTTCACACCTACAGAAGATGATAGAGGTAGTTTGGGTAGCCATTACTAAGCAACTGGCTGGAATAAGAGCCTGTTGTAGAGAATGGTACAAAATGCAATTCCCTTCATTGCATCTTCAGTAAACGTGATTTCTTAATTCTTTTCTTCCTAGGACTCATCTGTCTCCTCTTCAGACTCTAGTATTGTCCCAGCAACTTCACAGTGTGTAAGGGACAAATTTCAACGGCCAGAGCACCCCAGCCCCCTGAGCTGCTTCTCCAGCAACTCACATGCGGGTTCACACTTCTCTATAACACAGCAATTTGGGAAATAAGGAAAGGAATTAAGGACAACTGCACACCCAGGAAAGAACATGCAACTAATCATTAATTAAAAGCAAGAATCCTAGGGCATCTGTATAGAGAGCTGTTTAGGTAGCCCCCACAACAAATTCCTCTGCCAGTTTACATGGCCCTGTTCTCCTTTTTAGAAAGATTTTTAGTGTCTCTGGGGAGTTAGGGGCTATTCAGATGGTTTTCCAACCTATCTTAGTGCATATAACTGTGATTGCAGATAAATGCTCTAAACCTGAGTCTGTCCCAGAGACCTAATTAGCAGCTCCAGCCGGCCTGACCCATTGGCAGTGACCCGAGAAACCAGCATTCCTGGGACAACACTCTTTGTGTTGGTAGGTGATTCAATAAAGGATTCATTTTCTAGTTCTGACTCCCATGTCAGTATCAAGAGTAGAAAATTAACTCCAGGCAATAGCCTCTGCATATGTATTTTGGTTAATTGGCACCTAAGGGTAGACAGATGCCAGATTTAACTTGTAAAGGCCAAAGGCAGGGCCTTTTCAGCTGGAGCAGGTGGCTGAATTAGGACTGCAGGGTGCTAAACAGAAAGCATAGGCTCATTATTTTGGCTTTATTTTTCCTGGATATGAAAGGAATGGTAATTTTGCATTGACTTTAACCCAGAACTCCTAGGAGTTGTTACAATTAGAATATTCTTCCTCTTTTGGTTTTACTGTCTCTCAATAAGTGCCTAATTCTTTTATCGAGAGAGAAAGGTGAAGTTCAGTAGCAAAGAGCTGATATTATTTATCTTTTATAGTCTCTTATCTATTTTTAAAAACATACATGTGTTAGTCTACTTGGGCTGCCAGAACGAAATACCACTATCTTGGTATTTTGGGAGAGAGAGAGAGAGGGAGGGAGAGAGCTTGTTCTCTGGTGTTTCTTATAAGGACACTAAATCCTATGGAATCAGGGCCCCACCCTTGTGACCTCATTTAACCTTCGTTACTTCTGTAAAGGCCCTAGGGGTTAGGGCTTCAACATATAAATGGGGGTGGCACAAACACTCAGCTCATGACAGAAAAATATATATGAGATACATGTCATTGAGTTAGAAATGCCGACAAGCATCTGGTTTAAAGGTAATCCCACTGCTTGGGCTTCTGAGAGTTTCTTTTTTATCTCTGGCCCTCAGATGAAGATCAAAATGAACGTGTTAGGTGAATGCAGATCCTACTCTCGCACACTTTTCCTTCCGTGGTTTTGATGCTATTCTTTATTCTTTTGACAATAAGTAGGCCTTATTTTATTCAATAACGTCTGCCTGAAAACAACATTAATGCTAGTTTAAAAAAAATTGTTTCTTTTTACCTTGCTTCACTCCAAACAAAAGTGTTTAAAGGGGTTGACAGAAATGCAGACAGGACAATAGAATTTTTAAGCGAAATGAGGGGAAAGAAAAAACAGCTCTGGGAAAAGAAGATGAATCCAACAGCAAAGTTGGAACACAAAAATTTGCCGTAAGTGCCCGGAAAACTGCCTATGATAGACCTCAAATTCGAGGTTGAGTTCCCTAGGAGCTAAAACAATGAGAAAATCAGGCTTTCTATGTTGATGGTTCATAGCAAGTTCACGTTCTTTGAAGGCTGATCAAGTGAGAGGGAAGAGGGAAGGACTGTAGTTGAGATGTTCTTAAGGAAATTAAGAAAACTAATTCAAAGACAGAATAACTACAGACCACATAGACCGTATTTATGGGTAAGCCCAAGATTTCCCTAAGAAGACTGTCCTTTTGACATAGAGCAGGGGTTCTAGAAATTTAGCATCATCCAGCAGATTTTTGGTCTATCCCCGGAGGTCCTGGTTTAGGAAGTCTAAGTTGGGACCTAGGAGTCCGTATTTTAGCAAGCTTTCCAGGTGATGCTGATTCTGGTGGTCCACAGACCACACTTGGAAAAACACTACCAGAGAGCATGGCCGTCAGAACTTTGCCAGAGAAATTTCCAAACAAAACCTACAGATTGCTTACTATGCATAGAAGTGTGTGCGTGTGTGTGTGCACATACACACACAAAGAGCCTATAGAAATCTAACTTTAAGCAATGCTACTTCCTGGTTGACCCTCAGACATAAACTAGTTGTGAAATGTTTCCCTAGGAAGCCAAATAAGTTGATTTGCTGTACGTGGATTTTGGATAGAAGCCAATTAAAACTCTCAGGTCTTTTTGACATAAACTGCACTTGAGTTATTGATTTTTTTTTTCTGAGGCTCAAACACAGAACTTTACATTTATTCTCGTTTCACGCATCTCTCGAGCAGCTGGCCTGAGTCCATGAAGTTGGCCTCATTTGCCCTGTACTCTCAACAGCTGAATTCATAAAGGATACTCCTACATTTAAGCTTGTAGAACATTTATCAAAGTCAGTCGATTTTCTTGAATTGACAATGAACAACATATTCTATTTAAAGTTGTTCATTTTCTTCCCAAATTTAATTTCTTATTGGGGCAATTAACTAAAAAAAAATGACTTCATGCTTTTTGAAGTCTCTCAGTACCTAAAGGGCAATGACTGTGTTCCATTCATCTTTAGATGTCACCAGTTCTTAATGAGAGAAGACAACAAATGGTTGCTGAATGAAGGAATGAATGAATTTATATATGAATTAGTTTAGGATTGGAACTAAATTTTCCAATGAAACAAGATTATGCCTGATGGTTAAAAGACCACACTAGCACCGAAAACTAATTAACCAATTAATTAGTGGTTCTAATTAACCAATCAAATGTGGTTCTTTTCTCCCTCCCACCCCCACCCCCACACTCAAGCAGCAACAGCATCACCTGGAAACTTGTTAGGAATGCAAATTATGGAACCCCATCCCAACTCAACTGAATTAGAGACTCTGGGGTGTGGGCCCAGCAAGCTACGGTTTAACATGCCCTCCAGGTGATTCACGTGCACTAAAGTTTAAGAACCACTAATAGATAGTATTGGTCCTTCAGAGGCTGCACACATTAGTGGTATTTGAAAAAGCGCCTTCCTCAATACATGTAAATTGTGGTCTAAAAAATTTCATCAAGCACCTACTGTATACCAGGAACTGGGCTAAACACTCAGGATAAAGACAATAAAGACGAATTAATTCTTTACCATGCTACAATTCTCTTCAGCATCAACATAGCATACATTCATAGTAAAGTTTTTAAAGTATAAAAAAAGAATACATAAGCAGGAGGGGGAAAAATCCCCACATAATCCCACCACCCAGAGGTAACCTCTATAATTCCAGTAAAATCTAAATAGTAGTACCAACAGTGACCCTGAGTCCTGGACCTGAAGATGGTTTGGGAAATTTCCAGAGCTTGGGCAGCCTCTACCAGCAGCAGCACAAAAGGGCCCTAGAGATGCCAGGGGTTGAAGCAGCCAATGGGTATGTGCTGCTGGGTTTTCAGCCAGTGCATAGTGTCATCAGCTGTCCTGCTGTGCCCAGGACTGTCCCAGTTTTAGCACTGTAACTCCCACATCCTGGGGAACCTTCCAGTCCCTAGCAAACCAGGACAGTTGGCGACGCTTGCAGATGTTTCTGCATTGAATAGGCATTCCTTTCTTGGTTTCTTCCTGTTGTGAAGAAAAAAGGAACGAGGACGTCGGACAGCTGTGATGCGATGGAAGAACACCGGAGTCAGAAGTTCTGATTTCAAGCCAGGCACTCCACTTCCTATGTGATCCTGGCAATTTTATGGAACTTCCCAGAGCCTGTGAACATTAAATGACCTCAATTGGCTTCCTACATAGCTCAGAGTCAAAGCCGAAGTATTTATGGTGGCTTCCAGGGCCCCACATAGCCTGCCCTTCCCCTACCCTTCTTGGACCTCATCTACTGCTTTCCCTGTCATGCACCCCATCCCAGCCTCACTAGCCTTCTTGCTATTCCCCAGACACACCAGCTGCTTCTACCCCAGGGCCTTTGAACTGGCTCTTCTCTGCCTGGAGCAACTCTCCACCCAGAGATCCATAAGCTTGCTCCCATACTTCCTCAGGTCACCCAAGTGCCACCTTACCAGCGAGGCTGCCCCCAACCACCCAATATAAAGTAGCAACAACCCTCCCCTCTCCTCTTTCCCCCACCCCAGCCCCCACACACCCAGCAGTTTCTATCCCTTCCTCTGCTTTTTTTTTTCCTCCATGGTGCTTAGCACCAGCTGACCTGCACTTTATTTATTGCTGGTATATTTTCTGTCACCTCCAATTAGGATGTAGGCCCCATCTCAGCAGAGATGTCTGTAGCCTTGGTGACTCAAATAATGCCAAGCACTGTGAGCAATGGATGTTTGATGAATGAATGAACGAGTGAATGAAGGGTTGAAACATCATATGTGAAAGTGCTTTGGAAAAAATAAAGGTGTCATCATAAACAAGGTCTATAAATAAGTCAAAGACGGAAAGAAGTTGTTTGCAACACATATAATAGACAAAAATGGCATCGATACTGTATTTTTCAAAATCCTAGATATCAGCAAGAAAAAGATCAGCAACACAATAGAAAAAATGGGTAATGGATATTAATGAGAAACTTACAGTCGAGGAACTTTGGTCAATGACATTGGGCAGGTAACTTCTGTGTCTAGTTTTCCTCATCTGGTAAAATTGCTCCCTACCTCCTAGAGTTGGGAGAATACAATAAGTTAATATAAGTTAGCAGCTTGAAACAGTGTGACATAGGAAGTGCTAGACAAGTGCTAGCAAGTATCATTATCAGTGGTAATGAGAGAAATATAACTTAAAACAAAAATACCAATTTTCACCCATCAGATTGGTAAACAATATTGTCTGAAAACAGCAAATATTAAGGATGTGGTAAAAATATGTATAGCTAGAAAAATTGAAAATGTGCCCAGCCTATGATCAAACAATTCCACTTTTGAGTATATAAAAAGCCCCTCCCAAACCTCCTGGACTCTAAGAACACCTGAAATGGTGGTTAAGCACACAGATGCCCGGAGACTCCCCAGAACCACTGACTCAGAATTACCAGGGAAAAGGCCTGGGAATCTGGATATTTAAGTACTACGGGTGATTCTTATTATCAGAAAAATTTGGAAAACACTGAAGTAATGGTTGGCCTTTAATTCAAGACTTGTAAAAGGAAGCTAAATGTAGGATTCTTAGCAAAAATAAAATGATGGAAACAAGCTAATGTGTATCCGTAGATGAATTAATTAGCAAAATGCAATGTATACAATGGAATAGTCATAGTAGTTTAGAATTATAGCCCTGTGTGTCAGTATGAATGGGTCATTTTAAAAATTGGGTGGAAGAAAACAAGATGCAGAACTATATATAGTACTGTTTCATAGTGTAACTATTGTACGGTACTATTCCAGTACATTTCAAAAACAACACAAGTTGGTGGAGATGTAAATTGGCATTAGCACTTTGTAAAATGGTTTAGCAATGCTTACAAAAGCTCATTATAATCATATCATATGACCTGACAATTCTACTCCTCGTTATGTACCCAATAGAAACGTATATGTGTGTGCCAAAAAACACGCACAAGAATGTTCATAATAGCACTACTGCTAATAAATTGAAACTCGAGAAATTGGGAAACAACCCAAATGTCCATCTATGGAAGAATGGTTAGATAAATTGTAGCATGTTAATGTGATTGAATACTATACAGCAATGCAAATGAATGAACTACAGGTGTATGCAGCAGCATGTATGAATTTTACCCAAGTGTTGAGCAAGAGAAGCCAGACAACAAAGATTCCATTATACAGTGTAAAATTCAAAAACAGGCAACACTAACATGTGATGTTACAATATGAGCGTGAAGGTACTGGTAATACTCTGAATTTCTATCTGCGTAGTGAGTGCATGGGTATACTTTATAAAAGTTTCCTGAGCTGTAACTTTTGATATGTATGCTTTATACACACACATGTTTTGCCTCAGTAAAAAGCAAAATACACATTAGAGCGTACTCTATATTTCATGGATATATATTGCATGTAAAATATGGAAATGGACTTAAATTTTACACACTAATTGCATCAAACTTATGGTATAATTGCATAGTTGGAGTGGTGAGGGTGATAAAGGTTGGCAGGACCAAGGATGATGGTTGAAGTGAACTTAAGCTACCTCTGTGAAGCTTTAATTATCTAAAAAATTTAAAAGAAAGAAAAGAAAATGCTAGAAGCAAATACATTAAAAATTAAGTTGATAATTCTGGGTGATGCAAATATGTACACGGTGTTATATTATTCATTATTCTTTACTTTTAGAACTCAAAAAAATTTTTTTAATATATAAGACAAACAATATTCTAAAGGGCAAAATTTTTAAAGCAAGGAATTGCTACATTTGAGGGGAAGTATTCATGTTTTATAGATGAACCACAAAAAGAAGTAATTTTTGAGTCATTTTAATAAGACTAACATAAAATATTCACATGACAACTGAATTAAGAGAATTAAATGAAGCAGTGATGTTAGTTATACCCATCACTCCCTCTACCCACTGCTGCTAGATGCCACAAAAATTCCCTGGACATTCATTCACAATGTCGTTTGTTCTATTGTTAGTAACCAAACTGAGAAAATCTTGTTTGCTTGCATGGAAACAAATGTTAAGAGTTCACCCAGTTCTGGCTAAGAGAGCTGCAGAAATAGAGGCAGATTAAAAGGATATGGACTAAGATGAAGCTTAACCTTCTCATCTGAAGAAGAAAAATAATATTTTACTAACCAGAGGGAAGCATTGTGAACTATCTGGGACCCTCAAACTCGAACTTTTAGAAAAGCCTGTGCTGGCCCTGGGCAAACCGTCAAGGAAGTGCCACGGGCTAAGCCGTGCTGCCTGCAGCTCTAGAGGAGCCCAGGCTGGGAGGATGCTGCAGCCAACACAATTGACTTCCTGGTCTCTGCATTGAGATAAAGCCATCCTCAAGGAAGAATGCCAAAAATAGGAAGTCTTAAAATACAAAGGAAACAAACATTGTTTTTTCCTGACATTGATCCTCTTGATGTGAGCCACCAGAAGATAAGGTAGCCCCCTTAGGAGAACACCTCCCCCCAAAAGAGGGGAAAAATGCGGTTCCACCTGTGAGCCATCTGATTTTACATTAGACACTTCCCAGGCTCAGAAGAAGCTTTTTGACCACGGTCAAAAGCTACCGAACAGCTGGATTTCAAGCGTCAGCACCTTTTCCCGTGTCTCCGAACACCTCCATGGCAGCTTTTCGCGTCAGTAGTTTACACTCAATAACTGAGCTCTTAACTGATATCCTTTTCCTGTGTCTCTGCTTAGAAATGAGACTGTGCCGGCAGTTGTTTATTTCGCCTGCTCAGCTTTCATGGAGGGTGAACGGAAAATGAACAGGCTGACTCAACCAGCGGAGGGGCAGCTTTGTGATCAGGCCCCTAAAATGTTCATCCTGAAGACAAAGGCCCTGCATAAGTGATGAAACATGCTCTGTTGGTATGTTGTATGTTTGTTGCTTTATGTTTTGTGCAGGATTCTCTTCCTTCCTCTTGGTCTGGAAGTTGCTTTTTGCATGCATCTTAGGAGCAAAGAGAATGATGTTCCAGGAGCTCCCTCCTAATTCTCTAAGGATGTGATTTCTTGCTCTCACACAGCCACTTTCATGCACATTTTGGAAAGCGTGAAAATAGATGCATCAGTCTGCTTCCCGGAGTGCTGTCCCTCAGTCCGTTCTCCACACAGACCTCAGTTCCGTGCCTACATCTGCAGAACTCTTTTCTCCCACCCTGTGGTCTGTGTCCAGGCAGCTGCCAAGGAGGAAGATAGGGAAGAAAGGAGAGAAAAGAGGGAGAGAGAAGGCGGAGGGAAGGGAGGAGGAGGGGGCTGGATGCGTCAGGGAGCATGGAGTCCCTAGAGGCGAACACAACGAAGACCAAAGTAGTGTGTCTGTGACTAGAAAGTAAGAAACAAGTTTTCGATGTGGCTGGAAACTGGCTCTGAAGGCAATCCTTGGGGAAAAGGTTGAAAAACTAAACTTGGAAGTAGTGTTTTGGTAGGGGGAGGGATCTCATGACCTTGGGGGAATGCCTCCCCGTTCAGTCCTTACATCCACTTGACAAGTCGGGCAGGGAGAGCCCTGGCCAAGGCTGCCGGTGGGAAGTCCCGGGCAGGAATCGTGGCAGGAATGAATAGACTCGATTTTATGGCTTCGAACTCAAACTCCACACCACATGCCTTTGACCGCAGCTCCAACTTTCAGTCGAAATTTGAATCTCCTTGACAATGGGATGTCACAGTGAAAGATTGAAGGCTGGACTATTTGATGTTTGAGAAGAGGGAATAACCTGAAATGGCCAGTGACTGTGACAAGGAGACCCACAGGAGGTCCTGCAGCTCTCTTTCTGTTGCCTAAAGCATAATTACAATGGGAAAAGGATTGTGGCAAGCACAGGTCTGACAGAATTCTTCCACGAGGCCTGTCAAAGTCAACTCAAGTCAGCCTTCCTGAATTCCCTGAGTCAGCACTATGCCATTTCAGATATGTGGGACTGGTTATGACGGAGCATTTTAAAGCTATATTCTGGATCTGGAGGGGCAAATGGAAGATGTCACGGCGTCACCAAACCTCATTCTCTCCCTGCTCTCGCCGCCTCTCCCATGGACCAGACCCAGTGGGTACCAGCGAGCACAGGAGCCCCTGGTGCAGTCCATGGGGTCAGCTCCAGAAGCACCATGCAGGGTAACAGGAGTGGAGGATACATCCAGGAGAGCAAAGAGAGACAGTCCAATACACTGCCTCGAGCTCAGTCCTGGGGGAGCCCCCTTTGGCGGCCCTGGAGGCAGAAGGGACTGCTGTCCTGTGCCAAGAGCAGGTGGAGATGGCATTTAGGCTCATCTCATGGCCTAAACAGATGGCAGAATGAGCCCATCCACCTCACGGCCCCGCCTCCAGACTGTGCTGATGTCCACGGGTGCTGGTGACATCTCCAACTGTTATCAGAGAGGGGCAGGGGGCCCTGCATGGCTGTCTGAGGGACCCACGGCTCTGCTGGGTCCATAGCACCTTGTAGCAGCCCAAGGCCTGGAGCCCTGCAGAAAGTCAGGTCAGCCAAGTACAGAGACACATCCTGCATCATTCTAGTGCCTCTGAAAGTCCTGATTCTCAAAAATTCCAGCAAAAAGGCTACCAGGCTCCAAAACTATCCAGACCAAGTCTCACCCTCACATTTAAACCCAACAGTCCTTCCCTCAGGCCTTTGGCCTCACAGGGCCCTCTTGCTCTGATGAGCCGACAACACATACGGGTGTGTTTTTTAGTCACCCTCAAGTCTTATTCAGACAAGATTTTGGGCTCTGGTTCTCTGGACCTCTTCATAGCACATGGGCTCCTGCAGAGTGAAAGCTGCAGTCCTGAGGGCCCCCTGCCCGCTGGGTTCCTCCCAGCCAGGTTCTCCCTTCACCCCTATTATGAAATGCTATGGATCGGAGCTGGGAAGGGCCACACAAGTCCTCTGATCTGATCTTTTCCTTCTCCTGGGGGAGCTGAGGCCACACATTTGCACAGGGCCACACAGCCATGAAGCCAGGTCAGTACTACACTTGTGGGCCCCCATGTCGGGCCCCCACGCCGGGCCCCCGAGCTTTCTACTAGGCTGCATTCTTCATAGCTTTTCTAAGGACAATATCCTCTGCTAAAAGCCGTAGCTGTGGCCCTGTGGTCATACTTTGCTGGCGTGGAGGACATGTCACAGGACTAGCCGTGCTGCAGCACCCCACCCCCGTCTCCCTCTCGCTCCCCTCTGTCTCTACCCCTCCTCCTTCCACTCTGGCTCATCCTGGCTTCTCCTTCTCCCTCAGCTTCTCCCCTTCCAGTTACTCCCCAGAGATTTTGAAAGGGTGGGGAGCGAGAGAAAGGCAAAGGACAGGCAAGATCGGGGAGTGAGGAGACGAAGAAGTACCTGGAGCGCCCACTGAGCTGTCTTCATACTCTCCTGCTTTGCATGAATGACCTCGTTTCCCAGGAAGCCTGTCTATGTGCCTTCTTCATGGCACTCGACAAGGAAGTTCTCCACGTGGCCAGGACGAGAGCCCACCTGGGTGCTCTCCTTGATGAAGTGCACCAGCCTTGCTCCACTCACTGCCTTGGACAAGCCTTCTAGAGGACTATATCTCTTTGTTGGACAAGTCTGGAAGCGTGGGCTGGGAAGGAGGATTGTGAAGGGGGGAGGCTAAACTGCGTGTCCCCACCCTGCCCTCCTGCTGTGGGCTGAGCAGGTTCCCCAGTGAAGCCACACACTATTGGACACACCTGCCTAAGCCGCAGCTGCCTGCCCAGCCCTGGTGTCCTCTGTTGCTCCTTTTGCCCGAGCACTGAATATGGGCTGTTCCCCCAAAGGCTGGTCTTTGATTTCTAATCTGTCCACAGATTGGTTTGTTCATTCCCTAAATTCCTTTGAGCTCTAGCATTCTCTGAATCAAAAGTAAATTTGTTACTATTTGCAGCCAGGCACATACATGCACCCCAACACCTTCTTTATTAAATGTGTGTTTATCGTAGCATTGCATGTGTGCCTTTTGTTGTTTAAATCAGAGCAGTGACTCTGATAGTGCTCACTACAGGCCAGATAGGCAGAAGCTAGTGCTGATGAGAAACAAGTATGTTTGTGTAGGTGAAACCTCTCAGTGGCTGTCCTGCACGCCATACCCACCATACCCGCCACACTGCGTGGACCCATGTGGGCCAAGCTGGGCCCAGTGCTTCTTTCTGGAGCTAATTGATATTGATATTCCAACTGGTAAGAACAAGCACTTCCACCACATGGCCATTCAGTGACCTCAAGGCAAGAAATTGTTTTTTCTTGTTTTTCCTAGTGTGTCAGTGTGCCCTGCGGAGAGCAATCCTTGAGATTTTTCTGAAGCTAGAACAAAATTGCTCCCTTAGAAGTTGCAAGCAAGTTCTGCTTTCGATGTAAAGCCTTGATTTCAGGGCAGAATGTCCCTTTTATGGGAAAAGCTGTTTGATTGGACCATTTTAGTTCATTAATTCAATTATTCAACAAGTACTGTGCATGAACTAAGTGCCAAAACTATCCTCCTTTCTAGGCTTATAGTGGTGAACAAAGCAGAGTCCCTGCCATCTCGAAGCTTGAGGTACAGCCAAGTAGAAGTACAATCAACAAGTAACCAAACAACTACTTAATTTCTCTGAAGGAAACCAGCAGTGTCAGTGGCAGACAGCAATAGAGGAGGACGGAATAGACAGGGAGTTCATGGTTCATGGAAAGCGAAGACCTAAAGAATGAAACAATGTCAGTCCAGTATGGCAGGTGTAGGGGGAATGTCCAAGCGAAGGAATGTTCCAAGCAAAAGAAACAACAGGCGTAATGACCTGGGGGCACACGGGGAAGAATTAGCTTGTTTGAGGAAACAAGAGAATGTCTCCAACTCCGAGTCTGCATTCAGCCTATGCCTGTTAATAGCTGCTTGTTCCTGTAGCTGTGCATGCTGTCTGAAGACTCTGCAGAGGAGGTGGGGTTTGGCAGAGAGGAATGCAGGGGAGCCAGCTCTTCCCTTCTGTAGGGTTGGTGTCAAGACGCCCCAATGTGATTTGGTGTTTTACACAGATGCTAAGTTTGATATTTGTGAAAGGTACTGTAGGCCCTGACTACCACACTAGTGGTGATTTTAAGTCACTTTCTGTGCTACATTTCTTTTCCATTGTCTTCAAACCTTCCAGAAAGTCTTTTTAAATTTTTGGCCGGATCTCAGCTATTCAGTGGGGAATTAGGGGAGGACCTGCTTTGGAAGGAACGGCAAGAGAGAGCTAGATGTCCTCCCTGAAGCCAGAGTGGGAGAATAGGCAGAGGTCACCCACTGAGGTCAACTAGCCTAGAGGCCACGGAGGTCACCTGCTCAGAGGCAGCACCATGGCATGTTGATGAGGCCAGGGGGGAAGACAAGAAGGGAAGTAGCCCTCTAAGAACTTGCAGACAGGTCAGGAGACTGCTTAAGGGTGATAAACAAGGGTCCTCATGGAGCACTCAGGCCACCGCTCTTAAGGAGATAAGACGATGTGTCAGGCTGGAGGTATTTGTGCTACCTTAGCATGTTATGTGACACATGTGTGACCGGCTTTAGCTGCCTTTTCCCCACTTTTCCCAGTTTCATGGACCCTAAGGATCAATAGTCACCTGGTATTAGAGCCACTTCTGCTTGTTTTCAGGACTTGACACAAAGGAAGTTTTGTAAGAATAGAGGGTGACAGGGAGCTTTTAGATAAGGTTTGGGAGGCTTTAGACCTCTTCAAAATCTAATATTTTATTTATTAATTTTTTAAAATAGACTTTTTTTAAAGAGCAGTTTTTAGATTCACAGCAAAATTGAGTGGAAAGCACCGAAAGTTTCCACATAGCCCCCTCTTCACAAACACACAACCTCCCCCACAAGCGACATTCTGTGACACAGTGGTGCGTTTATTCTAACTGATGAACCTACACCGGCATATCAGTTTACGTTAGGGTTTGCTCTTGGTGTTACACATTCTATGGGTTTTGGCAAATGTACAATGACATGTATCCCCCATTGTAGTATCATACAGAATAGTTTCACTGCCCTAAAAATCCCCTGTACTTCTCCTTTTCGTCCATCCTCCCCCCAACCCCTGGAAACCACTAATCTTTTTACTGTCTCCATCGTTTTGCCTGTTCCAGAATGTCGTATAGTTGGAATTATTCAGTATGCAGCCTTTTCAAAATGGCTTCTTTCACTTAATAACATGCATTTAAGGTTCTTCCATGTCTTTTCATGACTTGGTAGCTCATTTCTTTTTAGCTCTGAATAATATTCCATTATCTGGATGTACCACAGTTTATCCATTCCCTTACCGAAGGACATCTTGGTTGCTTCTAAATTTTGGCAATTATGGATACAGCTGCTATAAACATCTGTGTATGGGTATTGTGTGGACGTAAGTAAGTTTTCAATTCATTTGGCTAAATATCAAGGGGTGTCATTGCTGGATCATATGGTAAGAGTATGTTTAGTTTTGTAAGAAACTGCCAAGCTGTCCTCCAAAGTGGCTGTCCTGTTTGTATTCCCACCAGTGAATGAGAGTTCTGTTGCTTCACATCCGTGCCAGCATTTGTTGTTGTCAGTGTTTTGGATTTTGGCCATTCTAATAAGTGTGTAGTGGAATCTCATTGTTGGCTTAATTTGCAATTCCCTAATGACATAATGTGGAGCAACTTGTCATATGCTTATTTGCCCTCTGTGTATCCTCTTTGGTGAGTTGTCTTGCCTGTTTTATAATTGGAGAGTTAATTTTTTTATTGTTGAGTTTTAAGAGTTCTTTGTACAGGTATACCTCATTTTATTGTGCTTTGCTTTATTGTGCTTCATAGATAGTGTGTCTTTTACAAATTGAAGGTTTGTGGCAACCCTCCATTGAACAAGTCTTTGGTGCCATTTTTCCAACATCTTGTGCTCATTTCATGTCTATGTGTAACATTTTGGTAATTTTCACAGTATCTCAAACTTTTTCATAATTATTATATCTGTTATGGTGATCTGTGATCAGTAATCTTTAGATGTTACAGCTGTAATTGTTTTGGGGCACCACGAACCATGCCCATATAGTATGGGGAACTTAATCAATAAATGTTGTGGATGTTCAGACTGCTGCACCGACTGGCTGTTTCCCCATCTCTCTCCCTCTTCTCAGGCCTTCCTATTCTCTGAGACACAATGATGTTGAAATTAGAGCAAAAAATAACCCTACAATGGTCTCTAAGTGTTCAAGTCTACAGAAGAGTCACACGTCTCTCACCTTAAATCAAAAACTAGAAATGATTAAGCTTAGTGAGGAAGGCACAATGGAAGCTGAGATGGGCTGAAAGCTAGGCCTCTCGGGCCAAACAGCTGAACTGTGAATGCAAAGGAAAAGTTCTTGAAAGTGAGCCAAAGCTTATCCAGAGCAAGGCCCTAACTCTCTTCAATTCTATGAAGGCTGAGAGAGGTGAGGAAGCTGCAGAAGAAAAGTTGGAAACTAGCAGACGTTGGTTCATGAGGTTTAAGGAAAGAAGCTGTCTTCATACCATAAAAGTACAAGGTGAAGCAGCAAGTGTGATGTTGAAGCTATAGCAAGTTATCCAGGAGATCTAGCTAAGGTAATTGGTGAAGGTGGCTATGCTAAAAACAGATTTTCAATGAAACAAAACAGCCTTATATTGGAAGAAGATGCCATCTAGGACTTTCATAGCTAGAAAGAAATTGATGCCTGGCTTCAAAGCTTAAAAGGACAGGCTGACTCTCTTGTTAGGGGCTAATGCAGCTGGTGACTTAGAGTTGAAACCAATGCTCATTTACCATTCTGAAAATCATAGGGCCCTTAAGAATTAGGCTACATTGACTCTGCCTGTGTTCTATAAATGGAATGACAAAGTCTGGATGACAGCACATCTGTTTACAGCATGGTTTACTGAATATTTTTAAGACTGCTCTCGAGACCTACTGATCATAAAGAAAGATTCCTTTCAAAATATTACTGCTCATTGACAATGTACCTGGTCACCCAAGAGCTTTGATGGAGATGTACAAGGAGACGAATGTTGTTTTCATGCCTGCTAACACAACATCTATTCCACAGCCCATGGATCAAGGAGTAATTTTGATCTTCAAGTCTTACTATTTAAAAAATACATTTTGTAAGGCTGCAGCTGCCAAAGATAGTGATTTCTCTGATGGATCTGGGCAAAGTAAATTGAAAACTTTCTAGAAAGTTTTCACCATTCTAGATACCATTAAGAACACTTGTGATTCATGGAAGGAAGTCAAAATAGCAACATTAACAGGAGTTTGGAAGTTGATTCCAAACATCATGGTTGACTTTGAAGGGTTCAAGACTTCAGTGGAGGAAGTAACTGCAGATGTGGTGGAAACAGCAAGAGAACTAGAATTAGAAGTGGAGCCTGAAGATGTGACTGAATTGCTGCAATCTCATGATCAAACTCAAATGGATTAGGAGTTGCTTCTTATGGATGAGGAAAGAAAGTTGTTTCTTGAGGTGGAATCTGTTCCTGGTGAAGATGCTGTGGACGTTGTTGAAATGACAACAAAGTATTTAGAATATTACATAAACTTAGTTGATAAAGCAGCAGCAGGGTTGGAGAAGATTGACTCCAATTTTGAAAGTTCTACTGTGGGTGAAATGCTACCAAACAGCATCACATGCTACAGAGAACTCTTTCATGAAAGGAAGAGTTCATCGATCCGGCAAACTTCATTGCTATCTTATGTTAAGAAATTGTCACAGGCACCCCAAGCTTCAGCAACTACTGCCCTGATCAGTCACCAGCCACCAACACCAAGGCAAGACCCCTCACCAGCAAAAAGATTACGACTTGCTGAAGGCTTAGATGATTGTTAGCACTTTTTAGCAATAAAGTATTTTTTATTTTTTAAGGTGTGTACATTGTATTTTTAGACATAATGCTATTTGTAATAGACTATAGTATAATATAAAATAATTTTTATATGCACTGGGCAACCAAAAAATTTGTATGACTCACTTTATTACGAGATTCACTTTATTACAAGATTCACTTTGTTGTGGTGGTCTGGAATGGAACCCACAATGTCTCCAGGGTATACGCCTGTATATTTTGGATAACAGTCATTTGTCAGACATGTCTTTTGTAAATATATTATTCTACTCTGTGGCTTTAGACCTTATTTTGAGAATTCCTTTAGCAAGTAGTTGTTTTCACTTATAGGAGGAAAAACAGGGGATTTCTTCTGTGATTTTGCATGACAAAAGACTTAGAGATGATTAGTAATTATGATTCCCAAAAGAAGCAGGGCAGTCTGCAGTAAAAGTTTTAAAACATTGTGTTTGTCCTTTCCTAAAGATTTCCAGGCAAATTTGTTTTTTCACTTTTTTCATATCTAACTTTTTAACATGACTATAGTATCCTTATCAGAACCCCCCAAACCCCCGCAACTCCCAAATATATCATCAACTTGTGTTCAGTTTTTCCTGATTGTCTCAAAACCAGGCAATTTTAAATGTCTTCACTAATTCTGCTAAGATTTCATTTTTAGGATAACTGTATTCATTTCCATTTAATACTTTAACATGCCTCTTCTTATGTTTCATTAATTATGGTACATCTAAAATCCTTTTTAGAAGTATGTTTTGGGGTTTTGGAAAAAGTCCAGATCTTGGGTAATAGTTTCTTCTCAATCTAAACATTCCACCTGCCACTTGAACCAAAGAATAATGCTCTGCTCAGCTCTTGAAACAGCTATTAGGCAATGGAACTATACAAATAATTCTGGAGCAGATATTGTTCTTATACTAGTGTCATATGCATATAAATACTTACATATAGATATGTAGTTCATTTGAAACCAATTCAAACATTTCAATGTGTTTTTTAAATGGATCTATCCTAAATGACCACTTTAGATATAATCAGTAAACTTTAACCACTTCAGCCAAATTGGGGGAGAAATACCACTTTGAATTTGTTAAAAGCTAAAAATAAAAAGACTATTTAAAAGCTTTAACCTTTTGCAATCCATACCTCCAAGCAAATATTTTACTGTGCTATATATTTCTAAGTAAATATTTCACACAGAAGCCCTTAATGAATGAATAAACATTACATACAAGGATGCAACAGTAGAGATGGTGGCTGACTTATCAGTAACCATGCAAGCCAGAAAACAATATCACAACATCTTTACATCTTTACAAAAGAAGAAAAAAAGCCTGTTATCTTAGAATAATATATCCGAAGACAATATATCTATCAAATATAAGCAATAAGATATTTTCAGAAAAAAATAAAGCTGAATGGAATTGTTCCTAGCATAAGTCCACTATAAGAATACTAAAGGAATTTCTTTTAGGTGAAAGGAAATGCTATCACATAGCAACTTGCATCTACATGAAGAAATCAAGAGCACTAGAAATGGTAACTTTGCTATAACTAGTTTGGCTTTTCTCAATTTCTTTAAGAGATAACTGAACTGTTTAAAGCAAAAATAATAGCAATATGTCATGGGCTTTATTAAGAAGAAAACTGTAAGACAACAATAGAACAAAGGATGGAGGCAAATGGAAATACATTTTTTAAGGTTGTTATAGATGAAGAAGTATAGTATTAATTCAGAGTAGATTATAACAAGTTAGGGACACATATTGAAATCCTCAGAGCAAAAAATAATAAAAATAAAAGGTATAACTGATGTTCCAATAGATGATAAAAAAATGGAATACTACTGAGTATACCATTAATCCAAAAGAAGAGAGGAAAAGGAAGGTGATGTGATAAATAGAAAACAGATAAAATAGTAGTCTTACATATTGGACATTTCATAATAATAAAATAATCAATTCATTAAGAAGATTTACAAATCTTAAATATCTGTGTACCTAATAACAGAGATTCAAAATACAGGAGCAAAAACTGACAGCAGCAAAGGGAAAAATAGATAAATCCAAATCTGTAGTTTGAGATTTTAACATTCCTCCCTCAATCATTGATAAAACAAGTGGATAATACTATCAACCACCTTGACCTAGTTGGCATGTACAGGATTCTCCACACAAATAGCATTCATATTTTTGCAAGAGCATGTGAAACATTGCAAGGTAGATCATATGCTGAGCCATTAAAAAGTCTATAAATTTTAAATAATTAAATTATACAAAGTATGTTCTCTGACCATAGTAAAAGTAAATTATAGATCTATAACAAAAACTATCTGGAGAATCTCCAAGTATTCAGAAATTAAATTGGGGAACATAGCCGAAGCAGTGAAAGAGAAAATAGAGAAACAATAGAGAAATTTAATAAAACAAAAATTTGTTTATTGAAAAGACTAATAAAATTGATACACTCAAGCTAGATTGATCAAGAAAAAAAGAGTGAAGACACAAATTACCAGCAGGAAGTACGGAGAAGAGACATCACTACAGACCCTACAGGCATTAAAAGGAAATAAGGTAATTTTATGAACAAATTTAGTTCAATAAATTCTACAACCTAGATAAAATGGACAAATTCCTTGAAATATATAAATTACTGCTATTGACTCACAAGGAAATAAAAAACCTAAAAGACTCTATATCCATAAATGAAATTGATTTTATATTTAACCTTTCCACAAATGAAACTCTGGACCTAGATCCTACCAAATATAAGGAACAAGTATATTTATCTCACAGATCTCTTTCAAAAATAGAAAAGTATTGAACATTTCTGCCTTCATTTGTTTTGTGCTATTACAACAAAATACGTCAGAGTGGATAATTTATAAAGAACTTTATTTCTCACAGATATTTATTTCCTATAGTTCTGGAGACTGGAATGTCCAAGATCAAGGCACCAGCAGGTTTGATTTCTGTGGTGAGGGTCTAGTCTCTGCTTCCAAATGGGCACCTTGAATGCTGCATCCTCCAGAGGGCAGAAGGGAGGGTAAAAGGGGATGAACTCTCTCCCTCAAGCCCTTTTATAAGGGCACCTAATTCCATTCATGAGGAAGAGCCCTCATGACTCAATCACCTCCCAAAGGCCACACCTCCCACACTGTTGCATTGGGGATTAAGTTTCAACATAAATTCTGGAGGGGACAAAAACATTCAAACCATAACAACTTCCAAACTCATTTTATGAGGCCAACATACCATGATATAAAAACTAGACAAAAATTCAACAGTGAAAGAAAATTACAAACCTATATCCCTCATGAACATTGTAGTGAATTTCTATAATTTTGTGTTGCCCCATTTTGAATATAGGTTTCACTTTCTCATACCAGAAGCAGGACTTAGTCACCCTTGACACAGTTTTCATTTCTTCACTTCCTCCCAGTTTCTCAATATGGTCAATCCAGATATCTGCCTAAAACAACTGCCTCCTGGTGACCTCCCTCTTGTGACCACCACATAGAGATACAACCTACTTGACTCACCCCACTGACCCCCCACACTCTTCATGGACTGCACAGATATGCTACTGTGACCACTTCTCAGCCACCGCATGAGCCCACAGAATGCAGACGTGCTTGCTCTAAACCCAATTAGAACTCCCCAGGGAAACCTCCTTGGGTAATGCCCTAGACCCCAACAAAGGCATCAGCCCATAGGTCCATCTTTCCCTTGCTCCCCATGTGATGTTTGAGTGCATTGCCCCTGCAGCTTCCTGTTATCCCTCATCAGTATCCTCCTTCTCTCACGGACCTGTAAGTAAGAAAATTCTGTCATTCCGTGTGTATTTGTTGTGTTGCCTCCTCTGTGTCTCACCCCACAAACACATCCAGACCTAACTATTTTCCAGTTAAGGCTCTTCTAGAGAGTGGCTATCTTGGCAGGAATAAGCTGGACACAGGTCAGATAAGAGCCACAAGGCTAGCTGCCAGTGTGAACAAGTTTCCTATGAAAGGAACATTTGGTCATGAGTTGAACAATTAGGCTTTAGACCATCTTCCAGGATAAAAAAGTATTCTGTGAAAGGCACATTGTAAACATAAACAAATCCCCTGTAGCCCTGTCAGGGGAGGGCCAGGGTTTATAGCCATTCTTCCAAGAGAGACCTCAAGACCAAATTAGAGAAAAATACAACAAACACAGTTGCAAAAATTCTTAACACAATGTTAGCATATGAATTCCCAGCAATATGAAAAGAATAATATATCATGACCAATTAGAGTTTATTCCAGAGTGCAAAGTTGTTTTAACGTTTAAAAATCAATCATTGTACATTATCATAGTAACAGAATAAAGGAGAAAAACCATATAATCATATTAATGGTATAGCAAAATCATTTGATACAAAGCAATGCCAATCCACAATTTAAAAAAAACTGAGCAATCTAGAAATAGAAGGAAACTTCCTCAACCTGATATAGAAAAAAGCTTACAATTGCCATCAGACTTAATGGTAGAATGCTGAATACTTTCCTCCTATGATTGAGAACAAAGCCAAGATGTCTGTTGTCACAACTGCTATTCAACATTATACTGGATGTCCTAGCCATTGTAGTAAGGCTGGAAAAAGAAAGAAGAGTCAATTGGATTGAAAAGAAAAAGTTTAAACTCTCTTTATTCACAGACAATATAACAAATCTTATGAAATCTATGAATAAATACTAGAACTTATAAGGAAATTTAGAAAGGTCACATGATATACAGTTAGCATACAAAAAACGTATTTCTATATTATAGCAGCAAACAATTGGGAAATAACAATTTAAAAAGTAATACCATTTATTTGGCATTGAAAAATAAAATGCTTCAAGATAAAGTTAACAAAATACGAACAAGACTGTTAACTACAACACATTGCAGAGAGAAATTTTAGAAGACCTAATAAGTGGAGAAATATATCATATTCACGGATTGAAAGTTTTAATATTATTAACACGTCAATTCTCCCCAAAATTGATTTATAGATTTAACATTGTTCCTACCAAAATTCCAGCAAGGTTTTTGTAGAACTTGTAGGCTTAATCTAAAATTTACATAGAAATACCAAGGACCTAGAATAGCCAAAACAATTTTGAAAAACAGCAACACAGGTAGCAAAATTACAATAACGGATTTCCAAAATTTACTATAAAATCACAATAATCAAAACCACACACCAGTTCTGGCAAAAGAATAAACAAATAGATCAATGGAATACAATAGAGAGTCTAGAAATACCATACACACATATGTATTGTCAATTGATTTTTGACAAGGCTACCAAGAGAATTCAATGAGGAAAGGATAATCTTTTCAAGAAATGGTGCTGGAAGACTGGATATTCATAGAGGGAGAAAATGAATCCTGACTCATGTTTCATACAATACACAAAAATTAATTTGAAATGGATTATAGACCTAACTATAACAGCCAAAACCTTTAAAATTCTGGAATAAAACAAGAAAAAAATTATTGTGTTAAGGAAAGATTTCTCAGATAGGACATAAAAACATAAGCCATATAAGAAAAAAGAATGATAAATTGGACTTAATCAAAATTTAAAACTTTTGCCTCTCCAACTGCATGATTTAAGAAAATTAAAATGCAAGACACAGACTGGGAAAAACATACACTGAAACCTATATCTGATAAAGGACTGGTATCCAGAATCTATAAACAACTCAATAATCAAATAAGATGACGACCTGACTTTTTTTTTAATAAAATTTGACTAATTCTTCAGGAAGAAGATATGCAAATGGAAAGTAAGCACATGAAAAGATAAATATTATTAGTCACTGGAAAAATAAAAATTAAAACCACAATGTGATATCACTACATATCTCTTAAAATGGCTAAAATTAAAAAGACTGATAATACTGAGCATTGGCAAGTATGTGAAAGAATCGGGACTCTCATACATTGCTGATGGGAAAGCAAGGTGGTACAATCACTTTTGAAAACAGTTTGGTGTTTTCTTATAAAGTTAAACATATGTTTACATCATACCATAAATCCCACCATTAGGCGTATACCCAAGAGAAATGAAGACTTTAAGTCTACAACAACACTCAGACATGACTATTGACAGAAGCCTTGTTCATATTGCCAAGAAGAGGAAGCAACCCAAATGCCCGTTACCAGGTTAATAAAAAACCAAAATATGATATATTATTCATACACTGGGCAATAAAAAGCAATAAAATATTGATGCATGCAACAACTTATATTAATCTTGAAAACATTATACTAAGCAAAAGAAGTCAGCCACAAATGTGTACATACTCTGATTTTATTTTATGAAAACCCTCGATAGGTAAAACTAATTTATAGAGACAGAAAGCTGACCAGTGGTTGCCTGGTGTCAAAAATGGGGAGGAGTCACTGCAAGGGGACAAAAAAAATCTTTAGAGTGATGGAAATATTCTACATCTTGACTAGGTGGTGGTTACACAGGTGTATACATTTACAAACACATGCAACTGAAAATGGGACATTTTATTACAGGTAAATTGTAACCCAGTAAGGTTGAATTAAAACAGAAAAAAATGCACATTGAGATATTGCTACATACCTACTTGAATGGCTAAAACTAAAAATATTGACAATATCAAGTGTTAGCAATAATGGGAGCAACAAAACTCTCATCCACCACTGATTAGTGTATAAATTGGTAAAAATCGCTCTGGAAAACTGTTTAGCGTTATTGATCATATATGTAACCTTTGACACAGACATTCTTTTTCTAAGTATAAACCTAACAGAAATATGTACATATATGCACCAAAAGAATGTTCATAGCAGCATCGTGTGCAATAGCTAAAAACTAGAAACAACCTAATTGCCACAAATAATAGAATGGATTAATAACTAGTGGTATATTCATATGGTGGAGTCCTGTGAATAGTGGTATATTCATATGCTAGAATGCAGCAAAGAAAATGAATGAACTACTCATATATACAAGAAACATGGGTGAATCTCACAAAGCAGACCCAAAAGTCTACATAATGTATGACTACATTTATATAGAATTTTAAAATATGGAAAACTAATCCATGGTGTTAGAAGTCCAGATAGTAGTGTTCTTTGGTGAAGAGGAAGGGGTTGGTGCTAGGAAGGGGGCATGAGAGGAGTTTCTGGGAAGATGGTGACTTTCCACTTCACAACTCCAGTTGCTACCCAAAGTATGGTCACTCTGTAATGGCTCATTGAGTTAGACACTTACGGTTTGTGCCTTTTTCAGGAAGCAGGTGGTCTAGAGTTTTTGGTCAATAATTTCAGTGCTAAATGGGAGGATGCAAAAAGGGAGGAAGCTTGGGATGCAGTAAGATCACTGAAAGATGTTTTTTGGATTAGAACAGATTTGATACAGTAAAAATAGGGTATAGGAAAAAAAGGAAAGATTTGAATATACTCACATACTGATTCTTTTTTTAAGCCAGTGAAGGGGAAGAATTAATGCCATAGGAAATAAATGATTAAAATGATGAAGCACTGTTTAAAAAAAAAATACAAAGCAGGGGCTCAGATGGGAAAGAAAGGAGGAGGGCATTCGTAGAAGTGCTAATCTTACACAAAATCTTGTGCAATAATGACCCTTTTTGCTCCAAGTCTCAAAAAAGAAGGTAATGATGGAAGCCATCATTCCATCATAGGAAACCTATGAAAGGATGAAGGAAGAGTGGGAAATTTGAGAAAGAAGCTGAGGGAGTTTGTGTTCCATACGAAGCACAGCCAGACTTGGGATCTTAAGAACAAGGCGGTGAAAGGTGGCGCGCCCAGCACAGGAGAGTGACGGGCAGCTGCTTATGGACAAATGAAAAAAAACGTGAGTCATATTGAGGGTTCAGCTAAATTTGGAAACTACACATTGCTTATTGTGCTAATTGGCACAATCATTCTCCCAAAATACCCGAGCATGAAACCTTGACGTCATTGTTTTGTGACATTGTCTTATTCCTCCCTGTCACAGCCTTCTCATGTGCAACACTCCCCTTTTTGCCTTCTGCAACGGAAGCCCTATCAGAGAAAACCTAAACTGCTGTGACATCTCCCCAGTGGGGTCTCTGCCTCTGGTCTCTCCCTTTGATTCCTATTTCCCTAATATGACACTTAGATATTGTCATGCCCATGTTCAGAGACCCTCAGTGGCTCCTGGTGTTGAACACCAGTGAGACGAAAAAGCTTCCTTAGCTGAGCCCACCTCCCACTTCAGACCGTGATGGATTCCAGAGCACACGGCACCTTCGTAGACCAGACGTGAGCTCAGCTCCAGCTCCACCCACAGTCAAGCTTTCACCCAGGTAGGTAGAAAGTAATAATAGCTGACAGGTATTACGTACTTATTATGTGTGAGACATTGTTCTAAGCACCTGGTGCGTGTTAGCCCGTTTGATTCATGTAACAATCTCTGGGGTAGGTTCTAGTTTTCTCCTTTGATAGGCAGGGGAAATGACATATAGAAAGGCCAAGTAAATTGCCCCACTTGGAGTTAGTGAGTGAGTGTGCGGGGCTGCAAATCCAGGCCGCTGGGCTCTAAAACGCACATGTAACTCCAACACTAAGCACAGGCACTCATTGATACTTGGCTGCCAACATCGCTGTCTTTGAGTTTGCCCGTCCAAGGCAAAATCTTGGTTCTGCAACCCACCTTCAGCATGGCCTGGGACCCTTTGAATATTGGTTTTTCTTCTGGTTCCGGGAGCTACGTGCTGTCTTGAAGCAGAACTTTCCCCTCCCCCAACTCTATTGGTTGGTGTGCGACCCCCTGCAGCAACCCCTTGTCCATTAGTCAACCCTGATGCTCCAAACCTGTGACCTTGATGGTGTGCTAATGCTCCCATCCCTCCTACTCAGTCATGAAAAATGGCTAATCATTTTTAAATGCTGGAAATAAGAACGGGGAAGTTAAAAAAAATTAGAGGGGGAAATCTCATCCTTATAATGAGTAAGTGGTCCTTTAAAAGATTATTTCATCTTCTCCTGTGCTCTATAGTTCTGATTTCAACACAAAACTATCTTTATGTATTTTATTAATATCTTACCCTGTTCTGTCGGATTGATTCTCATTTGCAAAAAGACTTTTTCTTTTTTTTTTTTCCTTGATTTCCTTAAGGAAATCATCATTTAAAGAAAGAAATGATTAAAGAATTGACTTACTTTCCCGAGGAAGTTTGTTTCCCTTTTCTGAAGAGTTATCCTTATTTTTCTTCCCAGAACATTTTTTGCAGGGTTTTTTTTTTAACAAGGTAGAGGTTACAACAACCTTTTCTATACTGAGACACTCTTAAGATTCCATTGTAGATACAATTCTTATCAGTTTGAATAGCATTGGCCATGTAGCAGAGTTCTTATACAGAGCCAAAGATTTGTGTTAATATTCTACAAACTAAGATACTGCAAGCCCATGAAAGTTAAGTTTTACAGGCACTGCTGTGTCACTTAATGTAGTTCTTTCTTCCCGCAACACAGAGCTTAGGCTTGTCATGAATAGCATGAAATCTCAGCCTTCCCATGCTTCAGTGTGGAAGCCCTATCGTAAATACATAGTACATTATCCTTAAAACAAATTTCTCTCTGACTTCAGTGTCACTAAAATGGCCTGCAAACAATGGCGCTGGCACCGTTCCAGGGTTTCTGGACACTGCTTCTTAACATAAAGTAAGTTCACAAAGACTGGGGTTGCATTTCTGAGGATAACAGATACTTTAAATACTGTACACTTTTGTGTCTACACATACAAAGTAAAGCAGTGAATTGGGGCAATTATCCTTGTAATTCAAGTATGCCCTTTTCTCCCCACATACATATTTTGGCTTCAATTATCTGAACATTTCAAACAAAAAGTATCTTCCTCTCCCTCCCTCTCCCCATGGAGAATTGCTTCATTTCTCTACTTTATTTTGTGCATATAAATTTAAATTATTCCCTAGTCTGTATGTGTAAGTGAGAGAAACTTTTGCAAATAAATCATTTTGGAACCAACACTTTTCTGCTTTCTAACGGAGAGCCATAAAGCTAGCACCTCACATACAGTTCAACAGGCAAAGTGTGATTTTCCTATGAGGTCAGAGTCCCACCCAGGCAGGGACATCCTGTCTCCCCATCCTGCAGCTCGAGGAGCAGGGACAGTGGCAGAGGCCCTGGCCCCCGGGGACTTGGCAGAAGCTGTCATTCAGGAGGCAGGCACACAATTCACCTGTGTCCTCTGCATCAGCATCAGATGCATTGACAGGCACGGTGCCTGGGAGGAAGAAGAGGCTGTCTTCCGTGCCAGCTGGTGAAGGAATGGAAGGTTCTCTCATGCAGCAGGAGTGAGAGAGTGTTGTCAGCATCATCATGGGCATGAGTCTTCCACGTCATGGACAGAAAGTTCCTACACACTTTGTGGAGTCCTTTGCAGGGCTTCCGTGAGTGGGGAGGGATTTGCAGGATGGGATTAGGAGCTGTGAACTTGTCTTTAGCATTGGAGTGCAAGTATTATGTGATTAGCTGGTGGCCTGAAGGCCCAGGGGAATCGCCCATCCTAATGTGCTCACACCAGTTTAAGGAAAAAAGTGCTGTGGTTTGGCAGGTGAGCAATGCAGTCCATCTTTTTGTTTTTGTTGTTCGTCCTTTTCACTAAGCTGTGGCAGCAAAGTATTGCTTTCTTTTAAAATTGTGTAGACACAAATGCGGACATGGTCTCAGGAAGCCTTGATTCGACTACAATTGAGTAAAAGAAGTGTATGCTTAAAATATGATAAAGTCCATCCTCAGAATACTTATTGGTGTGCCAGAATCTCTGAAAATGACTGATTTTTAGTGTTGTGAAACATAGGTCAGGGGAGTGTAACCCTAAAAGACCGCACCAAGGGGGAAAACTGTACGGTTTGTATTATATCGTGGCTGTAGTTCCAAGGTTGCAGACTACAAGTCCCTGAAATATTATTACTTCCCTTAATATTGAGCAGGAGAATTTGTTGATTCCAAATAAATGCAGAGCGAGTGTGCATGCGTATATCCTGCTCGGAAGTCAGCTCCTTCGTCAGCCAGCTGATGATGAAAACAAAATGCCTTGTTTCTGGAACAGGGGGATCTATGGAGCCATATGGCCAAGACAGATGAAGAAGCCCAACCCATTAAAGCTGTGAAGAATGAGGTGCCTGGCTGGAACCGTTTCAGATTACCGGCTGGATTAAAAGGTCTGCTACCAAGTCCTGGGAATTGTCAGCCACGGGTGTGGCCGCAAGGATGAAAGAAAGATTATTTCATGATGCTAAGGTTTTCATTCTCTGGTCATAAATCAATATTTGTTTATTTCAGTTTACCTTAAAAGGAACATTTAGTCACAGGAGATATTTTAACATAATTTCTTGTTGCCTCGGGTCAAAAGCACCAGGAGGCCAGAGATAGAAGACCCTGTAAGAAATAAATCCTTGCTTAGAGTTCAGCCAGCCACGCGCTGAACTGCTCCAGTCGTTCCTTCTCTTCCTCCATCAATATGATCCCCAAAACTATCGCTATTTAACCTCAATCCCGAGCCACCCGTCTACTGTCCAGCTCTGTCGTCGTCTCGCTCAAGTCTTCCAGCGTGTGTCTGAGGTCACTGCTCTGTCATCCACTCAGTCCCTTCTTCAGCCCCTGAAATGCCCACCTGCACCTCCACGTGGGACCTGCACTTTCCCAGCTCCCCTGGCCTCCCGCTGTCCCCACCCTTAAATTCAAATTCGGTGGTTTGATTGACGTCTCCTTCTTCTCAGTCCTTCTTTGCACTTGGACGCTTTTTTGACCACTGTATGTCCTTTCAAGCATCACGCCTTTGTCTTCTGAGTTCTCAGCCCTTGTCTCTCTCTGATCCGGTGTCACCTTTGCATTTCCCTCCTTCCCCCACCCCTTGCCCGTGGTGCCTTCAAGTGTCCATCTTTAGTGTCCTCTCCCCACCCTCTGTGCAAGACCCTTCATTCCCTCTACAGCTCCATCTAAGCATCCTCTCCACCATTAACCTCTTACGTGTCTATGGTCAACTCAACTAAACTCAACACAGATCGGGCGCCAACCCCTGTGTCCAGCTGCCACTGTTTGTCCTGTTGGTGCTGTAGGCTGAAAATGCCCAATCTTAGCATCTTCCCTCCTAAAACGACCCCCCCTCCCCACGGATCCCCTATCTGGTACCACTCCTGCTCCCTGGCTTTGAAGCTAGAACCTCTGACATTTGATTCCTTCCCGTTCCTCAAGTCTGATATCCAAGCTGTTGTCTTTCGTACTGCAACCGAGCTCTTTGGTGCAGCCTTTCTTTGCCCACTCTCCCCAGCTACGGTTTTCATTTGGTTTCTTGCCTCTTTGACAGAGCTCTCTGGCTTCTGTGCCAGCATCTGTTCTCCTGCTTTTTTCCACACCTGGGCACTCTCTGATCCTCCATACCCATCCCTCCCCCTCTCAGTGCGGCAGCCCATAATGGCATCTGTAACCCCAATGAGAACTCATACGTCTCCCTGTCCAGGCTGCAGGATATAGCAGACTCAGATTGCCCAGCAGTTTGAAGCCTAACTTTGTGTCACAGTTTACTGAAGGCTTTCATATATATCCCTATCACATCGTCCTTGTAATAACCCTATACAGTATAAAGAGCAAAGGAGCAGATGAATAAACTACCAATGATGAAACTACAGTTTAGGGTGGTTTGATGGTTACCCAAGACTTGACAGCCCAAGATTTGAGAGCTGCCCAAGATTTGAAAGCAGGACTTGCATCGCTTAAGTTCTAGGGGCTGAACCCTGAGTCCCCTTGTAGCTTTAATAAGCTAAATAATGATCATATCACTTTGCTGAAGTCTTTCAATGGCTCCTCACTGTCAACAAAAGGGAGTCTAATTTCATTAACCTGGCTCCCAAGGTGGAACCCCCATGGTCTGGTTCCAAGTTACTTCTTCAGGTTGATTTCCTGGAAAAACAAACTAATTCCCTTATATTCAATATTTTTGCACCCTAATCCACGAAAATGTACCCTACACAACTCTTAGCTGATCACCAGCTTCAGCCTGTTTTATGGCCTATTCTTGCAGCAGCCAGAGTGGTCTTTTAGAAATGTGAGTGAGCACATGTCTGTGCTTTGATCAAAACACTCAGAATAAAATCCCACGTCATTACTATGGTGCACAAAACTCCACACGATCTGGCCCCAATGTTCTCTTTAAGCTCCTCTCTATAATTCACCTCCTCGGTAACTTGCCACATTGGGTCACCTGTGCTTGTCAGACACACTGGTTGTTCCCTCTGCAGGCCCTTGGCACCAGCTGTTCCTGTGCCTGGGGCGCTCCAGCCCCCACACCTGCATGGCGACCGCTCTCACTTCCAGAAGATTTTTGTTTGTTAGAAAAGCCTCCCTGACTACCCTCTGTAAAGTGACATGTCCCTGTCATTCTCTGCCCCTTTGCCTGCTTTAATTTTCTTTTCAATGCCTAACACCCCTGGCATGTTACAATTTTGTATGTTTAGTGTCCTTTTCCTGCCACTAGAATATAAGCTCCTTGAGAGCAGGGACTTTGTGTGCAGGGTTTACTCCTGGATCCCCAACACCGGGTGCACAGTGGATGCTCAATGAACATTTGCCACATGAATCAATCAATCAATGGAAATGACACTGCTTGTCATTTACATCCACATTCTTACCCGGGCTACTCTTTCTGCTGGGAATTTGTGGCAGAGCCTGCAAAAGAATCCATTGCCACGTGCCGTCTCAACCCATCAATACCTAAGTCATGGACCAGCTAAATGGTATATTTTCCTGAGCACCCCTGATCTCTTCATCTGTGAGTGAGTGGCCTAACTCTCCTCCACGCTCTGATGACTATGTCTTTGTATCTCTTTTGTGACATCTATTGCACCTCATCTGTGGTGTGGATATTTATGTACCGGACCCAACCCTCATTGTTTGTGTGACAGTGCCTGGCACAGACCTTGACACTTAGTATTTGTATAAATAGAGTAGTATTTATAAATAGATTATGACAGTGTGATTGTGTGTTCAATCAAATGTATAAATAGAAAAGTAAATATAAATGAAAGCGGCTAGGACAGGTGCAAGAACATAAGTAACAAAGGGGAGAGAAAAATGGAAGGAAAACCCAAGACGAGCAGAGATTTATTATCCCTCCAAAAAACATACGCCCTTCTTTAGCTTCATCCCTTTCCTTGAGAAAATGACCTGGAGAATATAACTGGCTGATTTCAGATGACCTGGACTTCCACTTGTTCATGGCAGTCAGCTGGCTGGTTGTGTGGGAACTGGGAAGGCTGTGACAGGGACAGATGACTGTGTCGTTGCCATCAGTCTTCCGTGTGAGGAGCCTGTGCTGCCAGTGCCCACAATCGTCAGCACTTTCCCCCGCTGGCCCTGCTGACACGGTTCTGGCAACCTGTGCACCGCCACAAAGTTCACTGACCCTTCCCACGCACAGGTCACAGGTCCATTTCCTGGCGTCATTGGGGATCACTCCAGGCTGTGCACTGACCCAGCTCAGGGACCAGGAGCCAGCAGGAGCAGGACAGGGGCCCCAGGCAGGGGGACAATCCCAGAACAAACTGAAACCTGTATTGCAAAGTCCTGCATAGTGGCCTCCAAGGTGGACAGAAGAAGCAGGAGGAGAGAGCAATGGTGGAGGGGGCCTCTCGGCAGTGGGTGCCTGAGGTGACAGCAGCTCAGTTTTCCCAGTGATCTGGTGATCAGGCAGGTCAGCCCACGCAGCACGAACGAGTCCAGGGAGAGCCTTTCAGGGGAGGGGTGGTGGCCTTTGCAGCAGCTGCCCTGGCTTTGTCCCCTGCTGACCCACAGCCCGCAGGCTCATGTGCACCCATTTCTCCCCTGCTTACCCCTCACTACCTCCCAGGAGAGGCAGTATGAATAGCACTAAGTGTGGCATCTAAAACCCTCAAGTCCTCAAGAAGAGCCAGATACCCCCCAATGCACCCCGATTTTCCCATCTGTGGAGTGGGTAGAAGAACACTTACTTGCTCCATGCCTCAGATGAAATACGAAAAATTGCGGGGAAACTATCGGGCTTGCAATACTGATATTAGCTTTCTTCAACCTCCCTGCTTATTTACTCATCTTCCTCATCTTTCCTTAACTGCCCCTTTACAAATCTACTCTAATATGAGCAAACTATACTTTAAAAAATTCAATTAAACCAAATATAAATTTGTCAAGCCTCTAAAAGAGATAGTTTTGTGCTTGTGTATGTAAACCAACCAAAATTTTATTTTTGTTCAACATTCCAGGATATCACAGATATTATGCTTCACTATATAAAAATATTAGTTACTTAAAGTTGATTGAAATAGGTCACTCTAATTTTATTCCAAACCACCTTTGGTGAGTGCAGGAAACAAAGTTTCTTCAGTGGTTCTAAGCACCAAGGCTGGCTTTTACAGAAGTGGGGGCCCAGGCTGCTCTGCATGGTGATTCTAAGTGCAGGAGTCGGTCCGGATCAGCTTTACAATTCCCACCCCACATTCCTCTCTCTCTCTTGCCAACTTGTGATCCCTAAAATGTTACCACCAATTCCATAAGGCAAGAGTTCCAGGCTAAAATGAGAAGCTGTGCTACCTCATAGGCGTGACTTAACTCCAGTTTCTTTCCAACTTAGAAGAACAACTTTCCAGAAAACGATACAGGAGAGAAACAATTGTTTATGTGTTTGATGTAGAAGAGGGAGCTGCTTTAAAAATATTTGTGAAAAAAAGAAAGGAAGGAAGCAGTGAGACACTGCTTTTGTCCCCAGAGTGCTTCTGAGGTTTGAAGGGAGTACCCTTACTCCAGAGTCAGGCTTCTGTCTGGTGTGAGCATCCCCACGTAGGTACCCAGTGGGAATGCCTTACCTGGCCAACCAAGAGGACAACACAGGGGTCCTGGACACCTGAAGGAAGGGACGAGTCAGACCAAAGGAGGAAAAAAGCACTACCAAGTAAGGAGGGATGTTCTCTGATACTATCACTCCATACAGCTGCACTTAGTCTGTGCATGCTAGATAGACAGGAAGCAGATGTGCTCGCATATTTATTGCATCCTACTCTAATAAAAACAGCCACCGTTGCTTGAATACTTAGTCTGTGTCAAGCGCTATTTGAAATGCTTTACATTTGAGCCTTACAGCAACTCTCTGGGGGGGGGTCCAATTGCTCTTCCCATTTCACAGATGAGGAAACTGAAGCCTAGAGCCGTTAAAATAGTAGCCACAGGCCTCTCAGCCAGTAGACGGAAAACCAGGTTTTGAACTCAGGCTTTCGGACTACAGGGTCCACTCTCTGCACCAGATGCTGCCTCCCCTGTGCAAGGTGGTTAACACAAGACACGTGGAAGGTCTTCTTCTCAAGACACTGACGCAGACAGAACTGCATCCTGGCCTATCTCGCCTTTACCTGCCAGCTCCCAGGGCTCCAGCTCACTTCTCTTCCATTCCCCCAAAGGCTACAGATGTTTTCAGGAGTGCCCACAGCAAGGAGCTATCCAGAGGGGGCTGGCTTCTCCTCCTCCCCTCCACCCTGAAGTAGGGGCAGTCCTGAAGGCCACAGGTAGAGAGAGAGGGAATATTCAGGAAGCAGGAGGCCCTTCCAACACCCCCAGGGAGGCACACAGGGCGATGCTCAGAGCGCCACGGGTTTCCACCAGCTGCTTCTCCTCAGACACACGCACATATGCACATACACACTTGCACACAAATGCACACATACACACATACACACATGTACACACACACTCATGCACGTGTGCGCGCACACAAGGGAAGAGAGCACTTGTGGCATTTAAGCCTCTCCCCAGTGATCACATGGGGAGGTGTTTATTTCCGCTGACACGACTGAATTGCTCATCTCTGTGTTGTCTGTGTGGCCATGGTTCCCTCTCTCGCTGGAATGGTAGGCTCCTGCCTGCCTCCTACCCAGCCACCCGGCCCTGTGAAGAATGAGCCTTCCTCTCGTTTTGAGACCTGGAGTGTGCAAAGAAGAGGGCAGGCTTATGTGCTCCTAGACAGGCTCATGTGGATGGAACTGTCAACTTGGGGGCTGGAGGCCATTGTCCTTCCCCGGCTTTGGTAATTATCTGAGCCTCTAAACTATGAGCTCTAGGAGATTAAGGGCAATTCCTCGTCCATTTTTATTTATCCAAACCCTAGAATAAGGCCTGGCATATCGGAAGGAAGGAGGGCTGGATGTGTGAGTCAGACACCACCCTGGCTCACTGGGCTTCCACTCCTCAGGGAGGAGGAGGCGGGGCACTTCTCACTAGACACAGGGCACCCCTCAGGTGGCAAGAGGGGTTGGAGGACAAAGAAATGACGTCTGTTCATGCAGACTGAGGGAGACCGAACATTCGTGGAGCTGGCATTGGAGGTGGCCTTGAAGGACGGAGAGGATTTCAGAAGGCAGAGCAACAGGCGTGAACACGGCACGCTGCAGGACAGCGTGGGAATACTCAGGAAGCAGGAGGTCGTTTCCTTCGGCTGGAGCACGAGGTACGTACAAAAGAGCAGCAGGACCCAGAGCGAGGGCGGTGTTGGGGCCAGGCCTGGGGGACACTGGCGCTCCAGCAGCGCTGGGCGGTGGTGGGAAGCAGGAAGGCCCGGGTGAAGGAGGCCGGCAGCAGGCAGTGTTTTCCCACCTCGCTTTGT
The DNA here is from genome assembly GCA_023783475.1 of Daubentonia madagascariensis. Classification (NCBI taxonomy): domain Eukaryota; kingdom Metazoa; phylum Chordata; class Mammalia; order Primates; family Daubentoniidae; genus Daubentonia; species Daubentonia madagascariensis. The sequence continues at coordinate 16,878,975 of JAKFHU010001815.1, read as the reverse complement.
CATGGGTTCCGAGCATCAGTTCCTCTACGCTGCGCAGACAGGGGGACTTTCCCCGCCTCCCGTCTGTGCTTGCAACCAGCCTGCGTGGAGCCCGCAGCACTGGCTTTCGGTTTGGAACCAGAAATCAGGCTTTGGGAGGGCATTCTCCATGCAGGAGGAAGAGAATGTATTGTTATCTATTTGTGGAAAGACTCTATGGAGATTGTAACCATTCTAATTATATCGAACTCCACTAGGGTGCTTTCTTTTTGCTAATAACATAATACTTTGTTCAGAACACATAACACTCCACCCCTCCAAAATCTGAATTATTCAACGGGACCCCTAAGTGGACAGTGCTACAGTGTAAGACAATTGGCGAGCCTGCAGGGGTTTCTAGGAATAATGCAAAATGAATGAAAACTATTCTCCATGTGAAATATTAAAATGTTACCAACAGGGCTAAAGTGCCCTCTGAGCGACCCCTGTCCCAGCCTCATCCCTCCACGCACCCTCCCCCATCCTAGCACCGAGTGAGCTATTAGCGTCAGTCTGTCATCTTTATTTCTAGAACTTTTTCCTGTGTATTTACATATTTAGAAAATATATGCCCATGCTTCGTGTTCACATACCTCAGCATATTGCTTATGTGGTTTTGAACCCGTTTTAAAAGGCTGAGGGTGGAAAATGAAGAGAACACTGTGTATGTGCTAAAGTAGAAATACAAAGCTCTTCATATGCAGTAAATAAAAACATGTGTCCACTTAAGTTTGAATTTTCCTTCCATGTTCAGGACAAAGTTAAAGGACAAAGTAGTTCCTTCTCTGGAAATCTCTGCTAGATTCCCCACCCCACACAAGATTAGCAAATCTGATAGGAATATGCAGATGGAAAAACCCAAGCATGACAGACAGGCTGTCACACATTCTGCTCATCGCCAGAGGTGGAAAATCTTCTCCTGCCCCCACCAACTGCTGGAAAGACACGGGCTGCCCCAGCCTCTGGACACTGCCTCCCTCAGCCCAAGCTGTGGGAGTTCATCCCCATGGCTTGCTTAGATCTCTAGTGTGACAATGACACCAGATAAGTTCTCTTGCCTTCTTTCAAGTCAAATCACACAGGGCAATAATGTTCATCAGGGGGCGGGCAGGTGGGAGGGGCTGGGAAAACTCTCACTGAATGGATGCAGGAGCACAGTTTGGGGGATGACCACGATCGTAGCTCTGACACGGGCAGTGCATGGGCAATATATATAGCCAAAGTGTTGTACCCCCATAATATTCTGAAATAAAAAAAAAACAAAACTATTATGAAAAAAATTTTTTTAAAAATTTTCTTCTTACACCAAAAAACACAGGGCCTTGCAGATAGAGGCTTTCCATCAAGAAAGACAAACAGACTGCTTAGATATCTCAGAGACTGGAAAAGTTGAGGTGAATTATTAATAAATTTAGCAATAAATAAGATTTCTTCACTTAGGTGATAAAGCACATCTTTTGAGGAGATTCTCTTGCACTTCCTGTGACTACTAAAAGCATTACCTCCCACAGGGTGAAATTTAGAAAGCTAGGCTGCATTTTCATGTCACCTGTTACCAAGGATCAGCTCTCACTCTGGATGAAGTAACTACTGATTTCTTATTCTGCTTCCTAAAGTGACACAACTAATTTAACTGTGACAATTTCATTAGGGAAAGCTAAGGGCCTGTCATCCTCCTCTGACAATTTATTTCCCTGTGGCCCTCAGAGCCATGTTGGTTATCATGAAATATTACAAAAATTTCTTCTGCCTTCATTATAAAGACAAATTATATGTTGCTTTGGAGTCAGGTTTTATGAAGATGACAAAATCCTCTAATGGGTTCCATGTGCACCTTTCCCACTAGCCGGGAGGCCATCCTCAGGCCACTGCATGGATGTTACCATAGCTCAGCAATATTGATAGTGGCTTTTCTTCTACCATCTCTTTAAAGGATTTCCATTGAAATCTGGAGGACTTAGATGCTGAGATTTGCTATATGAAGGGAAAATGATTTTACCTTCCAACCTTCCACAAAGATTTTATTTCTGTGATGACTTTATACTCCTCAAGAGCAGTTTCTCCACTGTCTCTCTAGTTCTATGCAGTGACACATCTCAGCCTATCACCAAGCACAGTTCCTCATCAATGCATAGATATGTGTGGTGATGGCAATCCGACAGCCTGCCAAAGGCACTGTTGGCTTTGGGTGTCGCACAGACAATCCTTGGCCTCCTGGAGCTGCTCCCTTGCATGGGGGTGAGCACTGCAGATCCGGGATTCTGAGGTCTAAGCTGATATGCAGCATCAAGAAAACATATTTTCAAAGAAAGAACATAGTGCTATGCTAAAATAGGATTTTCTGTTATTGCAGTCTTGCAAATGACAATGTACCAATATTACTCAACTATAACTTTTGCTTAATTTTTAAAGCTTTATATTAAAATCGTAAAGAAAATAGTTATCTGCAGGGGACTGTAAGTCCGTGAGTGAAGGGATTTGAATTGGTGTTCCCTTTATCATGCCTTGGGGTGACAAGCACACCCAGCAGGAGTCCCTGGAGCATTTTAGGAGGCACCAAGTGTAGAACTCTGCTAATCCCAGCTGGCATTCTCAGAAAACCAAGAACAGGCCGTGTTGCAGTGCCTCACGGAACATCATCCTCAGCCTGGGTTTCTGTGGCTCCTTCCCGGCCTCCATCCACCCCTCCCCATGCCTGGCTGAAGGGAAGGATGAGCACCCTGTTCCCAGCAGCCTCCCCTCAGTGGCTGCCTGACAGCCCCTCTGCAGTGTGGACAGCCAGTGGTGACAGGATCGTGCAGTCACACCCCATCAGGAGCTGGGTCCCAACCAAGCCCAACCAAAGGGTCTCTATTCGTCACTTGTCTGTCTGGTGAGGTTTTCCTTTTCCAAAGAAAAGGCCTTTCAGTCAGTTCAGCCTGCCTTTAAAGCACAGGTTCCCTCACACCAGGAGGCTATTATGTGCCATTATACCACATACCATCACCCAGCACCCAAGTCACAGGTGTGATGATGACGATGATGGTGTCACTTTCACAGGGTTCTTTGTTATATTAAATGAAATAATACAAGCAAACCGCTTAGTACCATCTAGGAGTGCAGAATCTCTCAATAAACAGTAGCAGTTATTAGGTTTCCTCTCATGTTCTTTTACGCATCCCGTAGTAGTATACATGGTGTGTATTTTTATGCATTTTTCAAACTTTTATAACATGCTAGACGTTACCACGTTACAGCATGTGCCAATTGTCTGGATACTAAATAGTTTAATCAGCTGCATAGATTAATTCTATGTGTTCCAGTAATGGAGAAAGACGGAAACTAAAAGAAAATAACCTATCACAGCAGAGGTGTATTTTTAAAAGTGGCTTCAATGTTGCGCCCTGGGTGTCAGTTCAGTCTACCCTCACCACGATCATCCCCAGCATTATACAATAAGAATTTATAGTCAGAAACGTGAACTTGGGCTACTGCAAGGTCTGTATTGGTAATAAAAACACCCAATTATTTTAAGGCACAAAATATGCGTAATGATTTTCTACATAATGTACTGCAATGGAAAGGGAATTCAGTAAGCTGTAATACTCCATTTTGCAAGATTTTATTTCATCCAGACTTCAGTGAATTGAGTGAGTGAAGAAAGTCTGTGGATTAGAAGATTTCTGGCAGTGTGGTGTTGAACTAGTGTACATCACGCTTCTTTTTTCTATGTCCTTCCCCAAGACCATGTCATTAGTCATTATCTATGGTTTAGGCTGCAGAGTAGAGCACATAGAATATATAATCACCAGATAATATGCTCCACTCAAAGCATTTGTTCATGCTATTACATTAACCCTGAACACTCCTAGGAGGCAAATATTAATGAGCAGAAATAACTAACTCCTTCCTGTCGCTGGAGAAATGAGGTGCAGTGAGTCGGTGAAAGACCACTGCAGTTCACAGCAGGCATTGCTCACCTCTCATTAATACCAGCATTTGGGATGCCTCATCACCTCTTTCCTGCCATGTTGCTTGCCTTTGAAGATTTTTGAAGAGCTGCATTTCTGACTTTCCCCTAACCTGAACGGGACTAATTTGGGGTGGGGGGGAAGGACCATTTTGGGGAGGGAGTGCTCCATCTCCTGGGTGGAAGTACAGTGGCCCATTCACTGTGCTGATCCTGGGGTGACTCATAATGCAGCTGCTTAGATTTATGGCCAGTTGATGGATTTAAACACTGTTGGCTCTTTTGTTGAAATTCATATTAATAAAGAAGGGGGCTCTATAAAAACTTACTGTTGCATGGAAGGAATCCACTAAGCACTGCAGCACAGGGATTATTACATCCTCACAATTAAAGAAGTAGGGTAGAACCCATGCTTTCTTTCATCAGGTTCTGCCCTCCTAAAAGCAAGTAGGCTTTGATGGAATTTACCCATAAAATTTGCAGGACGAACTAAACTCTAGCAATTACATTTAAATTCCTGCTCTTACTCACCACCACCACCACCAAGAAGTTACTTTTACCAAGACATAATGTGTGTGTGGGCGGGGGGCTTGGTTTTGTTGGTTTTTTGTTTGTTTGGTTTTGTTTTTGTTTTTTAAAGATCAGATGTAAACACTCCAAGGCTGCATTCTGGCAAATTCTTCTTTTATCCAAGTTCCTAATTTATGCCTACATGCAGCATATACCAGTTTTCAACCACTACAGAGAAATCAAATCCTGGTGGTGCAATACAGTAGCATAAAACTCTGAAAGAACATCTGAACTTATAAGGACCATGATCCATTCCTCTTTTTTATAGAAGCTCTTCTCTAGCATTAGGAGCTAGCTGAGCTCTCAATGCACAAAACTAAATATGAGATGCCAGGGAAAGTCATTTCTATCTTATTTTACTTATCAACACAATGGTGCTTCAAGGTATGATTGATGAGGAAGCTAAGACCAGTAGAAGTTAAGTAATAATCTCATCCAAGTCACCTTGAGCACTTGTGGTAGACAGATTTCTGAACATGGCTTCAAAGATTCCATACCCTAATCCCCAGAACTTGTGACTATAACGAGATATCACTCCCATTATTATGGCTCAGTAGACCTTAAAATAAAGAGATTATCCTTGGACCTAGTTTAATCACATAAATTCTTAATAGTAGGGAGCTTTCTCTGCCTGCTACAAGAAGAAGTCAGAGAGATTCAAAGCATGAAAGGGCTTGGTTGATGCGCCATTGCTGGCTTAAAGACAGGGGGTAGAGGGTCCACAGGCAAGGATAAGAGAGAGGCCTCTGGGAGCTGAGAACGACCCCAGCAAGGAAACAGGGACCCAGTCCTACAACTGCAAGAAATTCTGCCAAACTTCTCAATGAGCCTGGAAGTGGCTTCTTCTCCAGAGCCTCAGTTGAGAATGCAGCTAGCCAACACCCTGAGTGTGAGGTCCTCGGCAGAGAACCCAGCTGGGCCATGACAGGTGTCTGACCTATGGAAATCATGAGATAGTAAATGGGTGTTATTTTAAGCCACTATATTTGTTATGCAGCAATAAAAAACTAATACAGCAATTAAGCAGAAGAGCTGAGGTTCAAATTCAGCCCTCTTTGGCTTCGACCAAGTGAATAAGAAAACTTCTGGCCTAATTAATCACAAAACTGACTTAAATAGGTTAATGCAGAATAAATAACTCATTTCCAAAACAGATTTTAAGAATAAGCTCTTGTTCAGTATTTGCCTCCACCCCAGTCCCTGACTTCATCGTCAGGAACATCCACGTTTCTGCTGATGAGCGTCTACCTGCCACCTTTGTACTCGTGTTACTACTGTTACCTTCCTTATGTCAACACTTCCTAGTTTTTCAAAACATTTTCACATTCGTGATCTCATTTTCTCTTCACAACTACTCTGCAGAGCAGACTAGACAGGAATAATTGTCCTCACTCTCTGGATGAAAAAGCAGAAGAGCAAAGTAGTCAGCTAATTTTTCTAATAGTGACCCAGTTGGTAAGTAGGATAGCCATGAACCAACTTTGGCTTTCCTCCAAATGCAACCTTTTCCTAGAGATTAAGAAACCAGGCCAGGCACCATGGCTCATGCCTGTAATCCCAGCATTTCGGGAGGCTGCGGCGAGAGAATTGCTTGAGCCCAGGAGTTTGAGACCAGCCTGGGCAACATAGCGAGACCACGGCTCTACAAAAAAAAATATTAGCTGGGCGTCGTGGCGTGAGCCTGTAGTCCCAGCTACTCAGGAAGCTGAAGCAGGACGATCACTTCAGCGCAGGAGTTTGGGGCAGCAGTGAGCTATGATTGCACCACTGCACTCTAGCCTGAGTGACAGAGTGAGACCCTGTCTCTAAAAAAAGGAAGAAACCAAAATCCAGAGAAATGGAGCAACATACAGTAGATCACAAATCTACTGGCTTCGCAACTAGTTTCCACAGCATACTGACCCGGAATTCCTCTGCCTTAGCTGTTGGACCCCAACTTCTCTACCTTCTGCAGCTCTCCTCCTGCAGCCCATTGCTCAGATCCAGAACCCACAGCCAAGCAACAGTCTTCTGGCATAGGTCCTTCCTCGCTCAAGGCCCCCAACCACAGGGACCTTTTCCCAGTGGCTACACTCTGCTGCCGCAGGGCCTTTGACAGGCTGCAAATGTTCTCTCGGCTGGAACACTCTGTCTTCTTTCCTTCCTCTTTGCCATGATAATTCCTATTCATTCTTCAGATGCCAGCTCAAAAGCTAGTCTTAGGGATAACTCCCCCGGACCCTAGAGTATGAGGGTTAAAACCCTCATAATATCCTTCACTTTTCCACAGTTGGCAATTTATACAGTCATGTACAGCATAGTGACATTTCGTTCAACAATAGAGCACATATCCGATGGTGGTCCCATAAGATTATAATCGAGCTGAAAAATTCCTATTGCCTAGTGACATCCTAGCGGTCATAAGGTCGTAGCACAATGCATTACTCATGTGTTTGTGGTGATGGTGGTGTAAACAAACCTGCGCTGCTAGTTCTGTAGCACATACAATTACATACAGTATATAATACTTGATAATCATAGTAAGTGACTATGTTACTGATTTATGTATTTTGTATACTATACTTTTTATTGTTATTTTAGAGTGTACTCCCACTTATATAAAAAAAAGTTAACTGTAATACAGCCTCAGGCAGGTCCTTCAGGAGGTATTCCAGAGGAAGGCATTGTTATCATAGGAGATGACAGCTCAATGCATGTCATTGTCCCTGAAGACCTTCCAGTGGGATAAGATGTGGAGGTGGAAGACAGAGATGTTGATGATCCTGACCCTGTGTAGGCCCAGGCTAATGTGTGTGTTTGTGTCTTAGGTTTTAACAAAGTGTTTAAAAAATTACAAATTTTAAAAATAAAAAAAGGCTTATAAGATAAGACTATAAAGAAAGAAAATATTTTTGTACAGCTGTATGATGTTTGTGTTTAAGCTAAGTGTTATTACAAAAGAGTTTAAAAGTTTTTTAAAATAAAAAGTTTATAAAGTAAAAAATTTACAGTAAGCTAATTTATTATTGAAGAAAGAAAAATATCTTTTTTATAAATTTAGTGTAGCCTAAGTGTACAGTGTTTATAAAGTCTGAAGTTGTGTATAATAACTTCCTAGGCCTTCACATTCACTCACCACTCACTCACTAATTCACCCAGAGCAACTTCCAGTCCGGCAAGCTCCGTTCGTGGTAACCGCCCTGTACAGGTGTACCATTTTTTCTCTTTTATATCATATTTTTCCTGTACCTTTTCTATGTTTAAACATGTTTAGATACACAAATACTTACCACTGTGTTACAATTGCCTGCAGTATTCAGTACAGTACATGCTGTACTGGTGTGTAGCCTAGGAGCAACAGGCTACACCATATAGCCTAGCTATGTAGTAGGGCTGTACCATCTAAGTTTGTGTAAGTGCACTCCACGACGTTCGAACAATGATGAAGTCACCTAACAACACATTTCTCAGAATGTGTCCCCATCGTTAGGTGAAACATGACTACTGATTTGGGTACTATGTCATTAAGGTCTATTTCCCCCACTATATAGCATTTCCATGAAGACTAGAACAGTGTCTTTTTTTCTCACACCACGTCCCCTCTGCCTTGCATGGCCCTGGTACATACATGGGACTCAGCAAATACTGGGAGACTTAATGAATGCACTTATGCATTGAAGTATGAATGAAATACTGTGTATCCGTGTTTGTGTATCTAAACATATTTAAACATAGAAAAGGTATAGCAAAACTAGGGTATAAAAGATAAAAATGGTACAATACTAGACCACCATTTTCTACCTACACCATCCCTATGCCAAGCCCAAGAAGTGAGTGTAGGGCCTTTCCAGTAAAAATGTTACGTTCCCATCCCCTTAAAAATCCCTTCACAGTCCTGACTGGAAAGCACCGTGCATGGCCAGAGCACTTCCTCCATTTCCTGGGCTGGCAGGGACATTATTTCTCACCTCTTCACACTAACAGCTCTATTGACAGATCTGCCCTGAAAGAGCGTCCCTCCCCCAGGCAGCTGCCGATAACCAAGACACCCCCTGGCAGCTGGGCGACTGCTACTCCATGACCGGGTCTGTCTCCTCCTCACAGCAGAAACCAGTTATAAAAACTCATCCACATATCAGCCATTCATGAATAAATTGGTATTTTTTTTTTCCTTTCTTGACAAAAGTTACTTGGAAAATCATTCGAAAAGTTGCACTAGACAGTCTCTAATCTCCTCTCCAGTTCTGAAAAATTCTGTCAGTCTGAAATTTACTGGTTTTGCATTTCGGACGTCTCGTAGCCACGGATTTACAGCATCGTCTTATTCAGTGAACTAAGGTGAACGGTGTCAGACTCTAGAAAGTTACACAGCAACATAGAGAATGCCTTCTTCTGTGGAAGAGCAACATAAATAACGTGCTGAAATTCCTTTTGATCTGGTTTAAGATTATTTATCCCCTATACTTCTGCCAAGTAGTTAGCAGTCTATTAAAAAATACTTCAGTAGAGAGAGATTGTGACTTTAAAGAACCCGCCAATGAATCATTTTGTTACACGAATAACTACCTTCAATTATATCAATTTTGTTTGCTGAGGTTTTTTTAAAAACAAAAAAATCATGTACATGCAAGTCTGACCATTATGAAATTAAACATGTCTCACCTGTCTTACTCCATCATTGCCAATACTCACACTTTGAGTGCACACCAGGCGAAGTACTTTGGTCATTGTTGCAGTTTGGGGAGAAGACGATATATATACAACATGTGGCTTGGACATTCTGAGCGAGGAGCTTATCTCAGGGATGTTTGGGGGAAAACCAAGTATAGGAGGTAGAACTGGAACTTCTCCTTGGAGGAAGGGTACGTCTCCTCAAAGAATACAGGAAAAGCACTCCTACCACAAATGCAGAAATTCACATAATATGTTTGAGGAATACTACTCACTGGTAGATTTGGTTAACTGAAAGGTTTGAGTGGAATAAAAATGATGATGATGGTGATGATGGTTGTGGTGGAAGCCCTGGTGGTCAGGTAGGGGCTAGATTAATAGTTCTTGAATGTCAGGCTAAGGAGTTTGAACTTGATTCTACACTAGGGAACCACTGATGTGTGTCCCAGGAATGGGACAATGATGTGTGTGTACATGAGGTACACCCAGGCCCTCTCCTGTACAAGGCCAACTGTTCCTAATCTTTTCCACACACCATGAGTATCAACCAGAGGTGCCCCATAGTTCCAGTATCTTTCTTTAATAATCCTGAGGAATTCTTTGAACACACAATATTGTGAAATCATCTAACAAGAAATTAATTGGAACACATTCATATTATGGGATGACCCATATACAATTTTTTAATGCAATGAATGTAATTAAATATATAAACAACAAATTGCAAATAGTATACAGACATCCTAATAAGTGTTTGAGCCTTTCTTACTAAGAAATTTGTGAAACAAATAAAACTACCTGATATTACGAGGATTCACATCCACCACCTTCTTTCAAAGGAAATGTCTTTGTTCCAGGCCTGCCAAACTCTTCTTCTTTCATCTTCCTAATTTAGGATAATTTGGTGATCACTGCAGATATCAAACTGACCCACATTCCATGCTAATTCACAATGGGTTGATTATTTCCTTGCATCAGAGATAAAACAGGATATAATTCAGAGAAGCAATTCCTAATCAGCTTGCAATTTCTCAAAGTTGAGTGTGTAAGTAAAGAGTCTTCCTCAACTATAATTCCAAACGTTAGCTACTTTTTTTTTTTTTCCACTTAACCCCTGAGCAAGTCTGGACAATGCTGACATTTAATTAGATGTGTTCCCCTCCTACAAAACCACCTGCCTCAGTTCCGTATGACTGCCTAGGGAGCAGCTTCCTTTCTGGCCAGCACTGGAGCAGTGGGAAGAGTTATACACCTCCTTCCTCTGGACAGCAGTGGCCAGAGCTTAGCTGGAGAGAGAGACATGCAGGTCACAGGCTGCCTGGCCAGTCTCCCTACTACTCAGACGTCTTTGATTCTTCACCTACTTTTTAGATCACACTCTCAAAGTTCTCTTTGGCCACACAGCTTGGTTTTGCTTTGAGTCTGGGGGTCCTTTGTGTGTTGTTAGCTATGCAAACAGTAGCCCACTAAGATCAGGCTGGGAGCAGCACCATGCAGAATGCACAGGAGCCTGAAAGTGGACGTATCCCAGTAGTCAGGGAATTAAGTGATGAAGACTCGAACTATAAAGCAGGAGTAGAAGGATGGGAAGGAAAGAAATAGATGATTACCTAGGAGGTATATGCTTATTTCATCTTTATGTGTATTTTTCATTGTAAGATTACGGAAGATGCTTGTTAATTTAATTAGTCTATGTCAAGGTTGTCTTCTCTTTTTCTTTTTTCTTTTTTAACTCGAATAGTTATAAAAGACTCCTTCTGTTCTTGAAAGTTGAAGGGATACATTTCCTAAAAGAAATAGGAGCCCAAAACATCTTGCTAGGAATGTGGGAGTCAACTCTCAGGAAAGCATTTGGTTTCCAGAAAATAATCATGAAGTTGCATTATTCCTGGTTGAAGTCCTTCTGTAATTACAGAAAAAGTTACTGTGAAACCAGTATACTGAGTGTGTCTATAGTTAATCTCATTACAAAGGACTTCAATCTACACAGGCAGTTGAGTTCATGTAATTTGTGGGGTTTCGATCTTCTCTCATATTTCTGTCTAGGTCTTTGGTAGGCAGTTTTTGTCTATACATAAGTCACTTACTTGTTCAACCATAGTGAATAACTTGAGGGGAATTACAAAAATGAAGAAATCAATTTTTAAAAGATGATTTTTTAAGATCAATTTAGAAAGAAGCATGACATTTCTTTGGCTCTAGTATAATTTGTTCTACTACAAAATTCCAAAAAAATGTGAAGCATCTCAGAATTCATATGTAACGTATGGATATTACATAATCAGGTTTTGCTGAATTATGCTGGAAGGAAAACGCTAATAGGAACAAGGATGTCAGTAAAGTGAATAAAGTTGAATTTTTTTGGAAGGAGAAGGACTCAGACATTAAAAAGAAATAAAAGGAAAGCTAGAAGAATAGACCTGTACAAAGAGACAGATATACATATGTGGATGTAATTGTGATGAGGAAGTCGATTTTACTTCTATTCTGAAGAGAATTATACACACAAGTGGGAAAGGTAATCTCGTCAGTCTTTGATGAAAAATGTGATTTTGAATATTTAGGGTGTACTCACTGAGCAAACACTGAGGAATTAATATATATTAAAAATATTTCCTTTCTTCTTAATAACTTCTATGTTTATTCAGGATACTGTATATTAATAGAGTCTGGATGCTAAAGGTGATGAATAAAATTTCCCTGAGTTTAGTAACAAAGGAATTTAGAGGAAAAATTATTTGAGGTATCTTGTTATAAATTGCACATATGACAAAAATTCAATTCACCATAATATTTTCGCAAATCAGAAAGTTTGCTCGTGCTAACTTGAAAGTATGTTGGGGTTAGAATGATGTTACCTGCAGTTCTCACATCAAGACCTCCAGAGACAAGGTAGAAATTCAGTGTGCTGAGAAATTTTCTCTATTTGCTGCTCAGTTCACCTCTCTTCCTCATACTGTTCTTCCAGGACTAAGTTTGTGACCCTGCTGAAAACTGCTTCCTTCATTACCAAACTCTGTTTAAATTCCAGGTCTTCAAATTTTCAAATATCAACATTTTTCCACCCAAAATGAATTTTCTTTTTGAGAATTTCATGAGATTTTTTTTTTTGAGACAGATCTCCATCTGTCTCCCGGGCTAGAGTGCATGGCATCATCATAGCTCACTGCAAGCCCAAACTCCTGGGCTCAGGTGATCCTCCTGCCTCAGCCTCCCTAGTAGCTGGGACTACAGGTGCACACCACCACACCCGGCTAATATTTCTATTTTTTTTGTGGAGATGGGGTCTCGCTCTTGCTCAGGCTGGTCTTGAACTCCTGGCCTCAAGCAATCCTCCTGCATCGGCCTCCCAAAGTGCTAGGATTACAGGCGTGAGCCACTGAGCCTAGCTTGAGATTTTATTTTTTAAAGACTTTTGCATTTGTCTTACAGGGTTGAGCTACATGAAACTATATTTAAAAGTTCCTATTTTAACTTGTTAAACATGCAATGCAAATACCCAGTTCTAGATCATATAAAGCCTAATTTCAAACAACATTTTGCAGTTGATGGGAGAGCAACCTTTAAATCTTGGTTTCATTGGAAACTTTCCTTTTGGAGTTTTTGCTTGAAATAAGGCATTTTTAATTTTTCATGAAACATAGCCTGCCACCATTTAAAATGGAAAAGAAAAAAGGATGTAGCATTCTGCTGAATATCTCAAATTTTCCAGCAGCTTCTAAAGAGTTGTTATAGATACCCTAGCGATGGTCCTAGATAATTATTTCTAAGATGATGTTGCGTCTGAAAGAACACTGCCAATTTGCAGTCTCAAAGACCTTTGTTTGGTGTTAATGAGTAAGGATAATCATGGGCCTTTTCCCCTTTCTGCTGATCACTTTGTTCCCACTTACAATTCAGTCCCCTTTTTATTCCTTTCAATCAGATCCTGAATGTAAACTTCCTTTTCTCAAAGGTAGAAGGGCTAAGTCTGAAGCTGCAGAGAAGAAAGGAGAACTAGACAATCATGAAACTTCATTTGCAGGTAGCAACATACAAGGGTGAGGGCTTCTGTGGGCTAAAACCCTTTTCCCTCCAAGGTTGTGTCAGTTCATGTACTGAACAAGCCTCCCTTGTGCTCTCCCTTCAGCCCCTGCACTCCGGCTGGCAAGTAAGGTCCATGAATCTTGCCTGGGTGAGTGAGAAGGCAGAAGCCCAAGAACCCTTGTGGCTGGGCCACTGCAGGCGGCACCACTTACTGGTCCTTTGCTCTGCCTCTACCTGCCACTCCCAAGTGCTCATGGTTCCCGTGGTCTTTGGTGAACATTACTTAAGCCTTAGTTTCCCAATAAGCCTGAATCCACCAAACAATCTTATTCTAGCACTGTTAAAATAACCCTAAGGACAAAAAGATAAAAACAGGCTATGAAAAGTGGTTTGCTTATCAGCAAAACCAAATTGACATTTTCTCTTTTTCTGCTCTAGACCCTCCCTTAGCAACAGGCAACTGGAGACCTCGCTGTGCCAACTTGCTGGGAAGTGTAGAATGGGAAGAACTCAAGGTGTGCCATTTTAATCAACCAGCTTTTTGGGGAGGGAAGGCTGATTTGTAGCTTTGCCAATTTCTGCGTTGTGAGTATTCCTGCCATGGCTGATTTTAAGCTACCAACTTGAAGTCGATTAGCTTGCAAAAGTTCTGAAATTTTGACAACCATCTCTTGAAAACTAGTACAAGCCAGCTACAACACACTACTGTTCTTACCATTCATAAAACATAGTTTAAAGAGTATCTATTCAAGATAGTGCGCACTCTTTCAAACTTCAGATTCATAATCCCTTCAAGATTTTATGCTTTTTTTGAAGGGAGATTTTAGAAAGGCAATACAACATATACTGTATGTTATGTAGTAGTCCTGCAGGAGTCCAAGGCAGCACCCCCAAATCAAACACCTTAATATTTCTGCAGTTAAATGAATGGAAATTCACACTAAATAGGATTTTAAAAAGAAACTACAAATAGCTCCAATCATTGCAGGTGAGGCTTTATTGCCAAATGAGTCCAGGTCAGGGCAGGCTTTGCCACAAAGATTAAGCAAAACATTCCATTTGTAGGGTTGCTGGATTTTCAAATTGAGAATAAAAGATTATGGACTACAGCTGTTTAGAGTATCTTCTTATCAGAGCATGTGTGTGCATTTTCTCTGTGAACTATTGTTCAGAAGAACTCAGGTGGTCATGCAGTCATAGAAGAAGGTGACCAAAAGAGAGACATGAAGACAGCTGATTAATGTAGAATCTCACTGTGGACTGACAAACCTCAATGGCACATGGTACTTAAGGGGAGAGGTTGGGGGTCACGGACCTGGTCCCAAATTCCTACACTGCTCCTTACTAATTACAAAACCTTGGCCACATTACCTAAGCTCTCTAAGCTTTAGTGGCTTCATTTATAAAATGGAGAAAAATATACCTTGTTAGGATTACATAAGATAATGCACCCAGACTGCTTAATGTAGAGTTGGGATATGGTAAGTACTCACAAACCAGCAATCATTATGTCCACCAACTTGTAAATACAGTTGTCCTTTGGTATCTGTGGGGGATTGGTTCCAGGACCTCCTGCAGATGCCAAAATCTGTGGATGCTCAAGCCCTGATATTAAAATGGTATAGGATTTCCATATAACCTACGCACATTGTTCTGTATACTTTAAATCATCTCTAGACTACTTATAATACCTAATACAATAGTATAATAATGTAAATAGTTGTTATATTGTACTGTTTAGGGGATAATGGCAGGGGAAAAAGTCTGTCCATGCTCAGTAGAGATGCAATTTCTTTTGTGACTATCTTCTATCCAAGGTTGGTTGAATCCGTGGATGCAGAACCCACGGATACGGAGGGCCGACTGCGTTTCTTTTATATTGTCAACATTGAAAAAGAGAAGAGATATACAGGAAGAATGAGGAAACACACCTGAGGCCTCTGTCATCAGTTTATTGTTTAAAAAATTTTTAAGTTAATTTTCCATGGATAAAATAGTCTTTTACCCTGCCGCTTTATTTTATTATTTTCATTGTAGCATTTATGGCATTGGATTCTTAGGGGAAGGGAAAAGTATTTTCTATCAATCTTTACTCACAGAGCTGACTATGTTTTTAAGATAGGAGGAGAAGGAGGAGGAGGAGGGGAAGGAGGAGCAGGAGGAGGAAGAGCAGGGCGTAGTGATGCTTTCCTTTATTTTTATCTAAGAAGTTATCCAAACGCAATCGGGAATGAAAGAGAAGGAGCAAATTGGAAATTCACAAGAAGAATTTGACTTAAAGGAATGTTTTTGTTTAGCCAAAACAGTGCTTAAGAAAATTTGAGTTCATATGCCTTCAGGTATATATGACATCCTGACGACTCTGAACTGCTGACCAAATTTTCTTACTGGTCTAGCCTCTGAAGGCATTTAAATTTGAGATACCTCATCCAAAGGGACTACTCACAGTGTGCGCTTAAGGACATACTCTTGGTATTTAGAATGGGACAACTCCGTCGTGCAGGATTGTTCCAGCATTGCAGAAAGTTTAGCAACCCTGGTCCTTCACCACTAAATACCAGTGGACTCCCCCATCCATGGTGACAATCAACATCCCCATCACATACGCATTTCCAAACGACTCTAAGCGGTGTAGTCCTACTCCTGCAGAGAACTTCTAAACATCATTTTTTTGAGAAATAAAGGTGGAAGTAGATCCTCCCCCCCAACACATCCAACATAGAGAAAACAGTCAAAAAATACAATAAGTTTCAAAAGCTCCCAAATGTATACCCTATTGACAACTTGAAAATAAAGCTAATTTTGAAGCAGAAGTATACACTGTTCACTGTTGCTTTGTCTTAGCAGAATACAATTAGGAATGTTCTCTGTTATGAAGACATTCAGTCTATCTGCTTAATATTGGATTTTGTTTAAGTCTTCAGGATGTAGTGACCCTAAGTTTGAAAGTTTCAAGTTCTAGGACTTTTTTGCAAACATCAATATTTGTAAAGCATTACACACATCTTACTTTACTATATTGGTCAAAATGAAGATAATGTAGGTAATCAGAGGGATGGGTAAAATGATGGCCTTGACCATGAGATATTTACACTGATTTTCACATGTGTTTGATATCTGGGCACATTTCTGTTTCCTTTTTGCGTCTCTTGGTGTCTTGCTTTTCCTTGTCCTGGCTGACACCTGGTGTCCTCCTTTGCCACCAGAGAATTGTGCTTTTTAAGAAGATCTGATGGGCTTACTATGCTAATCTGATAATGAGTAGGATAATTACTCACTATATTATCCTTGATAGATAATGAATTTTCACTTGCCTTCTGGGGACCAGACCTTTACTCTCTAGGTTACTAGTGATGGGGTTTTTAGATACTCTTGTTACAAGCCAGCAATGTATCAGGATTTCCAGATGGCCTCAAATTCCTCTGCCTACTTTCAGGCCCAATTCAATTAGATACTAATAATCATGAACATTTCTTATTTTATCTTTCACTCTTTGAGGTTAGTACAGCTTCTTAATTTTTAAATCTTCTAGCTAGTTAGAGGCTTGAGAGAAAGGAACACCAGCACCAACATAGACTCTGATGGCCGCTCCTGGCTGCAGAGAATTTGAAGACACTGGTCATCCTACACACACTTACTTATACCCTTGGTCTTTCATTTTCCCTATATGAGACTCTATCATAAGTCTTCTCTCACCCTAATCTCTCTAATATGGCCAGGATATTCTAGAGAGTTTTTTGAAGCCTCACAAATACAAATTGGAAATTGAAATAGCTCCCCCCCCCAAAAAAAAAGTGGATAAATGCTACCTGGTTTTTCCTGAGGTGCTTTTATAATCCAGTGGACATGATATTTCTGATCTTGTGTAATCATAAATTCAGTACAGTCACCATTAGCATCATAAAAGTTATCACCATGCATCATAAAATTAAAGCAGGGTGTGATACAACCTTTCAACTCTGTAAGCTTTGCAAACATTAGTTCTCATATATACATGGATTGCACAAGGACCCTGAAATGTGATGCTATACAAAACCACACAATTGTGCTGCCTTTTATGAGAAACAGCTGAGTTAGTGGGTGAGCCTGAGAACTGGAATGTAGAGCCCTCTGTTTGCATTCTGCTGTGCCTTGGATTGCTGTGTGGCCTTGAGCAAGTCACTGAACTTTCCTGAATCTCTGTGATCTTGTAGATAATTTAAGGATGATAGTATCTACCTTACTGAGTCTGTATGAGGAATAAATAAGATGCCATAGGAGACATTTGATAATCTCAAAAAGCAAAAACATTTCTTCTACAGAAATCTAATTGATAGACTCAATCAGAGGGGAAAAGGTATGATTTGAGGGATTGGCTAGGCCTGGGCCTGGTCCCTCAAACTCTTCTTGACTTTTTTCTGCTCAGTGTCACAAGATTGTGGGGATGGGGTGAGGGAACACCTCTGTAGGCTGTGCCTTCTGAGCTCCTCTGTCTAGAGGTAGCGCTGGCTTTCTGCTGTTGCTAATTTCTGGGCTGCCTCACTGTCTCCTTTTGGATGGTTGGTTCCTCCATTATTTGTAGAGCCAATTCCCTGCATTAAAGTCTTTATAAATACTTTAAGTGGTTTCTGTTTCCCTTGTTTGACCTTGACAAATACAGTAGTATTAGGAAGACCTCTCACCAAAAGAATTGTGCTGTTACTGGATGCACCATTAGAAAGCTATTCCATTGGGTTCTTTTCCTTAAAGGTGGAGAGTAACATGGACTACTACATCATAGCATTTTCACAACTCTTATCTTTTATGTATGCATCCATCCATTCATCCATCCATCCACCTGTTGAACGTTGTATATCTATTATGTGTCAGGAGCTGAGCTAAGTGCTGGGCACACACGGATAAACTAGACCCACAGAGTGTCAGCTAGGTGATTTCAAGGAGCTCCTACTCTAAAGCTCTGAAGGGCAGAGTGCATTTATTTGGGAATCAGAGTGATAATTTGAGTTAGGTGTCTAGTGCAGTGCTTGGCACACAGTGTCAGCAAAAGACATTTCTCATTCCTGTTCCCACTTCCCACCTCCCACCTCAGTAATAAACTGAGGTGAAGAGAAGAGAAATGGGCTGGACAGGACATGCTATATCCATTCCATAGTCACAGAACCAACTTCAGAGCTGTTATCTGCCTTAGGGTGAGCAGCTAGTGAGCGGTGGGGTCTGCAGCTGGTCCAGTCTTTTCGTCAGATCACACATACCACAGTGAGGCACTGACTGCTTCACTCCATGTAACCGCATCCATGCTAAGAAATGCGTGCCTGGGGGCCGGCGAGGGGGGCAGCAGAGAGGGGGAAACCCCAGTCCTCCTCCCTCCCTCTCCAAGTTGTCCCCAGCCCCCTCCCTCAGCCACAAACACACTCATCAATGAGCAACTTTGAATCCTAGGTCCTTTGAGTGTCAAATAAGGGCTAGCTCCTACCTCACAGGATTGATAGAGACCATAAAAGTGCTATTTCACAAATGTGCTCTACACTTCTGCTATTGCAAATAACAACACAGAGAGATGGGATAACAGGCAGTTTTGTGTGAGTTCCAGACACTGGGATGGGTCTTGATGAAGTTTCCTGTCTGTGAAAGGAAACTAGCACCTGTCCAGTCGACCTCACAAGGTTATTGCAAGACCAACTAAAACGATGCTTTGAAGATGGCAAATAACTGTTTTAGTCCCATCATAAATCGACCGTGGTAAATGTATTCCAAGCATAACCCAGTCCCATAGCGTTACGTAATACAAGTCAGTTGTGGAGGCTCAAATAAATGATAACACAAAACACAAACTCCACATGGTAGAGGAGAGAACTGTGACGCTGTGTGGCCTTACTGCACAAAACCTTGTTTTGTTTCAAATCTTTACTATAATTTCCTTAACCATGTACTGCATAAAGGCAAATAAAAGGGGACAATCAACAAGAATGACGAACATTTATCCTGGCTTTATATTATGTGCCAGGCAGTCTCCTAAACCTTATTACCTAAACACTATCTTACTTAAAGCACACACAGCAACTCTATGAGGTTGGCACAGTCATCATCATTTTACGGATGAGGGAATGCGGGCACAGAGAGGTTAAACCATCCTCTCAAGGCCACACAGCTAGCAACTGGTAAGACGGAAGGTCTGTAAGCAAGTAAAGGAACAAACAGTGCATTCATACATATTACCAAACCCCACGGGTCCACAGGCAAACCTGACATGTCTGCCTTTGGCAGGAGATAAGCGTTAAGAAATGACTTCACATGCCTTTGACTCTCACTGCAGGCACCTTTGATTGAAGTCATAACTGTACTACAGAGCCGGTGCCTTTAAACATCTATCTGGCTATCACCAGGGTTATTCCTCTTTGCCTCCTTTTCCACTTTTGCTTTCTCTAGGCAAAGGTCATTTAGCACATTAGCCGAGGTGATTAGGGTAATGATGTTCGAACAACAGCGAGCTTCCCTCTCTTTTTACATATTATTGCGCCAAAGCTTCTGTGCAAAACTAGGATGTTTACTTAAAATAATGGTTTTTGATATTATTTTAAAGAACTCATGTAGGAAATTATCACGTCCAAGGGAAAGCTAAACCTGAAGAGCCCGGAAAATGAAAAGTGATGTGTCTGCGAAAACAGTAGCAGGAATTTTTTTTTTTAACTTTTTCTCCCCAGAGGCTGTAATTTGACTGCTCTCTTTGGCAAAGCTCCAGAGACAAGGCCAAGTGCTTAATCTCTTTCTCTTTCTCTCCCTCCCCCCATCCCCTCCACCTTTCTCGCCCCCGGGCGGAGGGGAGGCGGGACGCGCGATCCGCTGCCCGGGCCGGAGGGGCCGCACCGGGGCGCGGGGAGGGGCGCGCGGGCGGCGGGGCCGAGCCGAGGAAGAGGAAGTCGGAGACCGAGCCCGAGCCCGACGGCGCTGCGGGGCGCTCCGGCCGCCCGAGCCGGCGCAGCGCACCCGCACCTTCCCCGCCGCCCTGCGAGCGCCGCCCCGCGCGGGGGCCGCCTCTCTCCGGGTAAGTGCCGGCGGGGACTTTTCCAAGGAGGGGACAGGGCACCGGGGACCTCGGCCCGGCGCCCCACAGCCACAGGTAGGGGTGGGCGCGGTGTGCTGCCGGGCCCCGCTGTCCCCCCGCGCGCCCCTTCCTGGGGTGGGGACAGAGGGTGCTGGGGAGCACTGCGCCACCGGGGGTCGGGGTCCCTCCGGCCGGGGGTGCTGCCCGCCACCGCCCGGCTCTGGGCTCCCGGTCCCCGAGTCCCCGGCCCGTGGCCACAGCGTCTGCAACGTTTGCTGCTCCGAAAAGGAGTTTCTGCGCTCACCCGGGAGTGTTACCACCCCACCCCCACCCCGACTCCACCAGAACAGTGCGGCGACAGGACCCCACGCCCAGCCGCCCTGGACCAGCTCCCCACCAGCGGGGCCGGCGCCGGTGCCCCCACGTCCAGGGGACCCACGGTGGGAGGCGGCCGCGCAGCTGCGGCGCATTAGGCTTGGGGGCGCCCTGCCCTGGCAGAAGCCAGCGTCGGTGCCCCAGCTCTGCAAAGACGCTTTTTGGGGTGCGGGGGAGTCGAAAGACTGTGGCTCGTCTGTCACGGGGGTAGATGGCCACTAACACCTGGTCGGCTGCGACTTTGCCCGCAGTTCTGGCCTCTGAGGACAGCCGGGACCTGCGGGTGATGCCCGAGCCCGCCCTCTCTTTGTGTCCTCGGTGGTTAGTCTTGTTTTTAAACCAGAAGCTTAAGGACGCTGTGACTAGGAAAGCGTTGTTAAGCTGTTCAATTCATTCCGTTCCTTGGAAACAATGAGGTGGATCATTTGTTTTAGTGTGCTGGTGGAGTCTTGTTTGTAAAGCCGGTATTTCATGGAGTTCTGGTCCTTAAGGCTCCCTTTGTACCACCCTCAGGTGGCCGAGGCTACTGCACATATTTTTGAAATCATTGAGTGCGGGTGTCTTGGGGCAGGCATCACTCTGAGAAGGCAATATCGATCTCAGACTGAGAGATGGTTTGGGGTTTTGAACATGTTGGATACAGAACTATCTTGTGTTTCGTATTTAAACAGTGAAAAGACCAGAATGTTAACTGTAGGTTAAGTTTGTCATCTAACAGAATTCCAGGCCTAGATAGGTCGTGTAATGCTGCAAAAATAGTCATCAAGTATTAAAACCGGCACCTTCTGGCTTCTCAGAGTCTGTAGTTGGCATACTTCTAAGAAATTTATAGATTTTGGATTTTGATTAAAGTGCTATGAAAACATTTCCAAGCCCATCATTTCAGGACATCAGAAAACTGTACAAACTTTGGCTGTGCCTTGTGGAACCTGGGCAAGCTACACAGCCTCTGGTGACCTTGGCTTCCTCACTTGAACGGCAGGTAAGCGCAGATGTCTTCTAAAGCTCATGTCATGGCCACGATCCCTCATCCCTGGTGAGAACCCGGGTATTTTTGGTCGACAATATTTAAGACAGATACAAAAATGATGGGTTGTTCTTTGACTCTTTAACACTTTGAGTCTGGCTTCCCAGTTCCTGACTTAACATTTTGTCCTATTTGAGGCCCCATATCTAAGCCACCAAACCACCTGGCTGAAGGTACTTTTTCCTCCAGAGTTCTCCCACCTTCCTGGCTTTATCTTCAAATAAGTCATCAGCAGCATATCCCTACATGACCTTCCTTTTCCTTTGTAGAGCAGCCCCCCAACCTTGTAAAGGCCCACCAAACTGTAAAGGAAACAAGTTATGCAATACAGATCCATGTCTAATCTGCTTTTCCTGATAGCATTTTCCTATAGCTCTCCTTCCCAAGGGCACCCTTCCTCATGCCTTATTATGCTTTTCCAAATATAGCTTTAAAATTCAGTGGGATTCAAGCTGTAGTTCAAAGAGGTTAAATGATCACTTTTAAACAAATTGATAGAAAGTGGAACATAAATTTTTAAAAGGGCAAATTAACATACTTTGTTAACCACTTTGTGATTTTTTTTTTAGTGATTTAATTAAGATTTAATGGTTCAAGGTCTGTCACATAAATATGGGAAGTGCTTGAGTAGCACTAAACCTTTTGAGCCTTTAGTAA
Organism: Daubentonia madagascariensis; assembly: GCA_023783475.1. Taxonomy (NCBI): domain Eukaryota; kingdom Metazoa; phylum Chordata; class Mammalia; order Primates; family Daubentoniidae; genus Daubentonia; species Daubentonia madagascariensis. Next base: position 16,856,682 of record JAKFHU010001815.1, on the reverse strand, counting down.
ACTAAAAGCAGTTCCTGGATGTATACTCTAATTTTTAATGGCTGCAATCCACTTTTTGCAGGTTTCTTTTTCTCTCTACTCTTTTCATTGCTGGTACTTGGTCTTGCAAACAATTGTCATCTCTTAATCCTCCTGCACAATGCATTTAATCCCTGGAATTTTTGTTTCTTGAATTTTTTTTTTTTAGGCTTGAGCTTGTGGGCAGGATTGGGCACACTGGCCTCAACCTGGGCCTCAAGTGATCCTCCTTCCTCAGCCTCCCCAGTAGGTAGGACTACAGGCACGCACCACCATGCCTGCCTAATTTTTAAAAAATTTTTTGTAGAAAGGGGGTCTCACTATGTTGCCCAGGCTGGTAACTCCCCAGCAGTCCTCCTGTTTCAGCCTCCCAAAGTGCTGGGATTATAGGCATGAGCCACCGTGACCAGCCAATCCCTGGAATATTAAACCTAGGGTGGCTCTTGGATGATCTAGTCCAGCCCCTACATCTTAAAGATTTAGAGAGTGTGAAGCGGTCAAAAACAGTGCTCTGGAATTAGCATACCTATGTATGATGGTTGCCTCTGCATCTCATTAGCTCTGAGACCTTCACTTCTTTAAGGAAATTATTTAGACATGGATTATTTTATAATTAGGCAAAGTAACAATCATAGTTGATCAGTATCTCTCTCTTTCTCTTTCTCTCTCTCTTTGGATTTTCTCACCTTTCCTCATTTCTTCCCCTGTAAATTTAAGAAAGAATGGCCTTTACCTCCAGAGTTGTTCTGAGGATTAAATGAAATAATTCATATTAGTGTTTGGCACACATGGTGTGCTTTGAAGATGACCGTTGTTGATAAACCAAGTTCCAGGAGTGAGTGATTCTACAGAAAGTTATACATAGCTCTCGATTGGCAGAGCTGTAGTTTAACTCAGGTTCACTTCTTTCTCCCTGAATTGCACTGCCTAGAAATGATGGTTGCATGGAGACATATTTTTAATGAAATGTAATGGTTCACTTTTTAAGAAAAAAATTGCTGTCTTTTGACTTAGGAAAAACATGGTTTCCAAAGCAAAATGTTCATGTATTCAGGCAGGGATGGGAATGGAAACATCTTCTAGACAAAGACTCTCTAAGCAACCTCATACTTGTGTGTGGCAGTCATCTCAGATATTAATGTTTCATCACAGGCCTGCATCAGTCTTGCTTGATAAAGTGAAAAGCTGACCCCAATCCATTTGGCTATTTAGAGCCATGGGTTTCTGTGCCAAGTAGAACTTACTGATGAAAGAGCCAGCTTTCAAATGATTAAGAAATGCAGACATGGGTAGCTTTTTATTGCCCATACTAATAAAAAGCAACAGATGCTTTAGCAAAGAAGATAGAAATACATGGCTAATCCTAGCAATGGGGCCCAGGGTTGTTGCAGAATAACAGGGCCATAGGGTATGTAGATACTGCTTCAGGTATGCCTGGGTGATTCTCATTCCAGTGATTAGGAGTTGACTGTATATCTAGAATAGTTTTCATGTTTGAGTCAGGGTATCTTTTCAATCTGTAAACATAAGGTTACCAAAAAATTTTTTCCCCATGGGATACAAGCCAAGTAAAAATTTCCAAACCTAAACATCTTTCTTTGGTAAATATTGAATTACCATTTGATGGAAAGCTAAATCCTGCTGGATTCATGGATCCACAAACATATAACCCTCCTCTTCTTTTCCCCTCCCCATATAGTCCTAGAGGAAATGCAACTTGAAGAGTGTTAATGTTAGGCTAACTTTTAAAAAAATTCCAGCTACGCCCACTTGTAATAACCTGATGGGAGGAGAGTCAGGGTTTTTACCAGGTCTTTAATTAAGAAAGTTGTTTTGGTAAGCTTTAATAACCAGGGTGCTGTGGCGTCTGCAGAAGCCTCCAAGCACCAGCATTAGGAAGGTCAAACCGTTACAGCATTTGGCCCAAAGCTAGCAGCCCTTTTAGGTATAAGAAGGATATCTTTTTAAAACATCAAAGAAAAACAAAGTTAAGATGAGTGTGAATCTAATAATAGCTAAAATTTTAGAATTCTCATAAGAGGAATTATTAAATCCATAAATCATCATACTATTAAATTAGCTCTAACATTCGAAGTGGTAAATAGATCTAGTTCTCTCTGTGTCTGGTCACATTGAGCACCAACTTAAATGGCCTGTGACTGAAAGACACATGCCATTTAAGGGAAGAGGACCATGGAAAGCCCTAGATCAGGGGGTAGCAGACCTTTCCCCATAAAAAGCCAGGTGGTAAGTACTTTAGGCTTTGTGGGTCCATAAATGTCTTTGTCATATACTCTTTGATTTAGGGGGTTTTGCTTATTTGTTTGTAACCCTTTAAGAATGTAAAAACCAATCTTTGCTCATAAGCCATACGAAAACAGGGAGCAGGCTGGGTTTGGTCTGCAGCCGTCGTTTGCTAACTCTGTTCTAGATGAAATACTCTGTTTGTAATATTCTTCAGTATTTTCATGAACACCCAAAATGACAAAGTTCATAGGCTTTATCTAAGTGGACTCGATATAGACTGACTTATAATCAAGATCTCTTTGTCACTCTATTTTCTAGTCACCCTTCTGTATTTTCTCTTTACACTGTAGCGAGAAGTCTCTGCTAGACAGCCATCAGTTGACCTAGGAATGGCAGGGCCAAATTTCAACATTTTACCTTGGGTTAGATGCTGAATGGGGAGGAAAGCTCCGCTGGTTTGGAATAAAGCCCACATTGAAGCTGATCATTGATGACTCATATGAAGTGAGGTCCAAACCCCTGAGCATGGCATCCAAAGCCCTGGTACCTACTCTTCTCCCAGCACCTCCCATGTATACCTGCTGTTCAGGATAACTCCAGAGCCTAGGTGGGCTGTGCTCTCTCACCAATGGTGGGATCCTTCCACACAAAGTTTAAATATCTGTCTCTTCCCTGGACCTTTCCCTCATCTTATCGGACAGAGATGCAGGCACCTCCATCTCTATGTTTGCACAAGAGCTTATACGTGAAGCACTTAGAAGTCCAGAGGAATGTGGTGATCCCCCATTGACAAATGTTACCTTCCAAGGGTGGGGGAACAGTTTTATTCCTCTTTGTAGCTTCATCTTGCCTTCCACATCTGGACCAGTCACAGAATGAAGCACAGAACTATTCCAGGGCCTTGAATGTGCTACACGGGATAGCATGGTGCTTACATATATGGGCTTTGACGTTAGGCCGAGCTGAGGTCTAGTTCCTTGCCTCTCCACTTACCTGCTGCAAGTTCCCCCATCTTTAAAGTAGATAATAAGAAAGACCTGTTAATTCCTAGAATAAATGATAAGCATATAGTTTAGGGTCTGATGTATAGTAATTAAAAAGTAGTAACTTTTATTCATTCTGGAGCCATTTATTGAGCATAATGCCTGACCAACACAAGATTGATGGTCTCCACAGAGATGTGATCAGTGATGTGGGAGACTCAGAGCATAGATGGGCTCTCTTCGATTGGTGGTCCAGGAAGCCTCTCAAGGAGGCAACATTTGAACTGAGACTTTAATGATATTGGTGAGTTCCTGTTCATCAGATCTAAGATACCTTTGAAATACACCATTTTTAATGTACCACTAAGAAAGAAGAAATGCTGTCAATAAAATTGACACCATCTACTGTAAGATTCATCCATAAGTTGTAAAAAATGTGTGTCTTAGCATCGATGAAGTGTATTCGTATTTGTGCTCAATAAATATCCATTGAATAAGTGAGTGTTACTCTATGGTTGCATACAAGATTCTGCTACAATGGCTTATACTGAATTTCTTTCCTCTGTTTCTCAGCTCTGAGATGTTGACTTGGACCTGGCAAAGAGAAAAAGAAAAACATAGTAAATAAAACTATTGTAAGATATTTATGATCCCATGTATTGTAAAAATAGTTTAAAACATTCACTTCAATGGCCGAAGCGTATCAATGGATCCTGTTTAAGTGAAATTGATGAACACATAACTTGTGTAGGAGTGCAGTTGAGCAACGGGGTAATTCCTTTTGGCAGCTGTCTGCAGAGATGTGTGAAACCTTAATGCACATAAATGCCATCCTAGGGGCAATGAAGGCATTAGCTCCAGGCTTCCTTCCTTCTGTTTTCTAGATTTAATTTAACATAAATACTCCTTTCTCCTCCCTATGATGGAGTGGGTCCTTTCAAACAATGAAATGGAGGAGGCTCCGTTTAGGTCCAGCCCCCTTCCCGGCTCTGGCAAGCCTCTGCTTCAAATAATCCAGGCTGGGTTCTCGTCCAGCATTTCCCCTCCCTCCTCCCTGTTTAGAGAGTAAAATACTGCTGAAGTCTTCGCTTTTCTGACCACCCTCTAAACTCTGAATTCTAGTCAAGACCTATTTTCTGCACCCAGTTTGGAGCCTGTTGTCTCTCTGCAGCTCTTCCACCTCCTATCCAAGTCTCCCTTAACCCCGCAGTTTCTGGATGACTCCATGGGAGTCTTGACAATACTTGGCTATTTCTGGCTGTTAAAAAAGTGTGCATTCATGCTGTGTTGACTTTCAGTTCAACATGTCACCCAAGTCCCTGGCACTGGGTGGCATGCTGGCTTGCATGGTGCCCTTCATTATACCCTCCTGGAATCTGTTCCTTTTCGGCTCCTCCCTCCCTCACCCAACTTTGCTCCTGAAGCCAGAGCAAAGTCCCCTTCCTGCACCCTGCCTGACAGGGAGGGTCAGTCAGCTCTCGGCCAAGGAGGAAACAAAATGCTGGCCTTTTTTCCTTCCTGAGCCACCTCCTTCTTCCCTCCACCTTCTCATGTGATTAAAGGCCCTCATGTTTTAGGAGTCTGCAGAATAGACACCAACTGTAGCTGAAATTTGAGTCTTTGGAAACAAGTAGGTGCAAAGGAGAAGTCATCTGCAGGCATTCCAGGGATGCATATTAACCATAGTGCAGCCATGGTGGGGATGATTGGAGGCTGTCTCTGACCTGTGACTGGCAGGCTGGCTGCCGTGGAGGGGAATGGGCAGGGGCGAGGCCACACACAAGGGCTGGCGGGGCTGATCCCTGGCCATCCGGAGCTCAGCTTCCCGTGGCTGTGTGATTACAGACAGTCCTCAAACACTGACATCTGCGCCTCTCTGATGTGCTGCGGAGAGAGGAAAAGCTGTAATCTGAGGCATAAATATACGATCCTGTGTTTGTTCCCTTTAACCGTGTAACCTGTTATTAGTTTAAGCATCTATGTTGTGCTAAAATATGATAGCTGCCTCAAAGGAGGATATGGTTGCTGTTCTGAAACAGCTTGCAGTTTAAATCCTCAGGTGTCTCACACTTTTTAAAATTCAAAACAACCAAATACATGCATAATGAAGCGTGGGGGTCAGAATCAAGAATTTAGGATTACTGAGTGGGTGGTAGAGGAGGAGGTTAGAGGAGACCCAGGCTTTAGAAGCTTATTTATTAAAAGAAGAGACTTCCCATACATTATGCCTTTCCCCTCATCTACGAGAGTTTTTAGGGAGTGACTTGATAAGGAATAACAAGGTGGGGCTGTAAGAATGATGAGGCGTCAGGGAACAGATGGGAGATGGGCGTGTGGATGGGCCGATTAGTATTGGCTCTTTTGAGGAAAGTGCTTTGGGAGATATTTGGAAGCTTTTGGAACAGTTATGGAGGGAGATCTTGGTGGTCTTGGCTTTTTTCCATTTTTCTTCACTGTCTATATAAGATAAATGCTATTTCCCCCTTTGGCAATTAAGTGTTTAGATTCGACTCTAAGGAATGTCGTTTAATCACAATACTTAATGATATCTGACCTTGTAGCTAATACAGCAAAGAAAGTAATATGAAAGTAATAATTTTGCAGCATGTGGAACCCTTGTGGTCCATAGGTGTGCCCCATCACGATGAAGCATTACCTCTAGCAACTTAGAATCCAGATGGCTTCTCAAAAGTGACATTATTATGAAACTGTCTTATTTTTTGTTTTTTTTTTTAGAACTAACTGAAATGGAAGTAAATATTATGAAGTTCTAAGAATTGAGCTGTGATGAATTTCATAATAGCAATGACTTTCAAAATCCAGAATGCCCAAGGAAGAAAAGGAGTCTTGTGTTGCTTTATGATGTGTCATGTATCAAAATGTGATACTGTCTAATCTAATACTATAGCTTAAGAAAGTTTCTAAAAAGGAAGTTAACAGGTGTTTATTCTTAAATTCTTATAGAAATAAAGAAGAGAATATATTCGCTAAAGACCTAATAGCTAGCCATAAGTATTCTAAAAACCTCTTTGGTTTTGGATTACTAATGTATGAAGAAAATATGCTTGGCAAATGTTCAGAAACTGTGTACTATACTCTTAAATGAGAAAATTCTTACTTGATGCTTCAATATGCATAATATATATAGCACTTGAATATAATATTTTCTTGCTTTATTTGCTTGCTTATTGTAGTACTCCTTCAAATGTGGTTTCTGGGACATTTATTATGATAAAAATGGTGTGCATGGAAAAGATAAGTTTGTTTTTCTGTGGTCTGAATACTGAAATGTGGGAATAATGTGGAAAGTAGGCAGTCTATATATGTTATTTGGAAGTTACTTGAAAATACCTTCTAAAACAAGGATAAAATCATACAATGAAGATGTTGTGAGGTCGAAATGCATAATGTATGGAGAGCCCCTAGTCATACATATTAAGCCCTTGGTAAATAGTGGCTATCTTATTATGTTTACTGGCGGTCACACTTAAGTTTTATTCTCTGTTACTCTATGGCTAGGACAATAAACCAATGTGAAAATAACTGGGAAAAACCATCTAGGTGTTAGAAGAAGGGCCTTAAGTTTCCTGAGGCAAAAGTCAATGGTAAGGGGGGAAAGAGGAACACCTTCTTTGTTAGTTTGTTTTATTGTGGTAGAGACCCGTTATTCAGCACACTTGGGAATTGAGATTAGAATTCTTTTATTTTACAAATGTACTTTCTAAATTCTGGAGATACGGTGATGGACAAAACAGACCAAACCTGGAACGAAGGGGGACACTCTATGTAACAAGGTGCTTTAAAGAAAAAAGAGAGAAATAGCGTGGGGCGGGGGGGCTCTGTGTTTGCCTGGGGGATCAGAAAGGCCTCTCTGGGGAGGTGACGTCTGAGCCAAGGTTTAAATCATAAGGAGTGATCACGAGAAGATCTGAGGGAAGGATGTTCTAGGCAGAGGAAAGGAATAAGGATGGAGGGCCTTCGAGAGAAATAAGCCCCGTGAGTTCTAGGAAAAGAAAGGCAACCAGTGAGTGTGAGCAGCGGAGGGGCAGCAGTGGGAGGAGAGGCAGGCAGGGGCTGGTGTGTGGGTCTTTATAGTATCAAAGACTTTTGCCAGGGCTTGACAGTGTGATGCAAAGCACCGGAGGGTTTGGAGCACGGGACTGACATCATCTGACGAATGCCCAGTTATCACTCTGCCTACTGTGCAGAGAAAGCTGTCATGGAAAGTTCTCAAAAAACAGAGCTGTTGGGAAGCTATGCAGTGGTCCAGAGAGGCGGGATGTTAGCAGAGGAGATGGTGAGAAGCGACTCAGCAATGGCATGTCAACCATGATAGTGCAGCTCAAGGAGAGGGAGTTATGGGGCCTGGGAGCAGCGTGGCCGCTGTTGTTTGCTTTCCCTGCATGCTGGCCTGTCTCCATTTCTCACTACCATCGTCTGCTCTCCTGCAGCTCCCCAAGCCGAGTAACCAAAGCAGCTCATGCCCCTGAGTGATGCTGTGAAGCCTTGATGGATAAGTTCCCCTCCCCCCACACCTACAAAGCCAAGTATCCTTCCTCTCAGCTCCTTAGCATCCTCCTCACCTCTGTTCCAGCACTTACAACGCGATATTTTTGATAACCATTTGGTTGTCTGCCTTTCCTCACTGGAATACTACAAGCTCCTTAACAGCAAGTGTTTGAACAAAATAATTTTTCCTTCTACCGGTTGAAATTACCCTTAAGAAATCTAGGTAAAAGAAAAAATCACAAATTTATTGAAGAATAGAAATTCAAAGGAGGTAGCTAAATATTTAAATAAGAAAGAGGAAGAGGGAAAGAAGGAGGAAAAGGAGGAGAAGGAAAGAAAAAAAAAAGAAAACCCACTGGAGAAATGCAGCCGAGGTCTGAGTTAACGCGTCACAGAGGTTTCTTTAGAAAAGTGTTTTTGTTCAAATGGTTTTCTGTAATCGGAGTCCAGTAGTTCTGTTGGTTTAAAAGCTTTATGGGTCTGTAGTAAATGTGGTGCTCTGTAAGTATGTAAGTTCCTTGCCTGCCTTTCACTAATTTATTGTAAACTTTCAAACTCAGCAGGGATTGTGTTTATTCTGGAATAGAAACAACTATCAGAGAAATTGTAGTGGTAAGAGGTTTAGTATTCCAAACCACTTGAGTGATGGATAGGAATTTCCAGACAGGATATTGGCCCCATTCCAAGCTATAAATACGCCTTTTTATGTATGGGGAGGACACCTTGATCTTTTGGTAAGCTGGGAATCTTCTGGGGCATATAGATCATACCATACTCACCCTTCCATTCCCACTAGCAAGCATGGTGGCGGGCACACTGTTGACCTTTAATCATTTGTTTGACTTGAATTTTGGTGCATGTCTCTATTTCCCTGTATAGTGAAAAGGGACTTTTATCTCTGACTTAAATTCCACCATCAAGCTTCCCTTTGGGTTGAACCATTAGAAGAAGTCTCTGTTAAAATGCGTCCGATGTCAGATTCATGTTCTAGTCATGGCAGTCAGTGCTGGCTCAGCAATTATTCTAATAGTCTAGGCAAGAGATCAGAGGCTAAAAGCATAGGAAGGGGACAAGAATAAGTCAATATGGACTGAGAACTATTTGAGAAGTTATTGCTAACTGATTGGACAAGACAGGAAAGGGAAGGAAAATATCTTGCTGTGACCACTGAATTGTGTTGCTATTAACTAAGAATTGGAAAAGGAGGGGGGAAAACAACCCCAGGAAGTTAGAGGTAGGTCTGGAAGTAGAGATTATGAGTCCATTTCTGGGTGGGTGAGTTTGAGTCAATTGTGCAAAAGCCAAATAGATAAATCCCAGAAGATATCTGAATAAGAGTGGGAGGCACAGGCAACCCTACTTTGCAGTTTTTTCTCTTGACTTATTTTAAAACACAATAGGCCCTCACTATTGGAGCCAGAAATTTTAAATCAGAATATTCTAAAAGAAATGTGATTTGATTATTTTCTAGTAGGCATAGTAACTGAAACTAGGCTACCAAAATCCATTCCTTTTTAATATGAAGGGGTCCTTCAGAGATCTGTCTTAATAAACTGAATTTACAAATCACAGAGCAATTATAAAGTCCCTTTAGGGCTTCTCTGGTCACATCCCCTTCTCATACCTCAGTCCAATCCATAGGCAACCCTGTAGGCTCCAAAAAATCCAGATTCCTACAACTCTCACAGTCTTCACTGTTTCTACTTGGTCCAATCCACTGTCATCTCTCCTGGGATCACTGCAGTAGGTTCCTAACTGGTCCCCTTCCGTAGACCATGCCTCCTACTAGCCAGAGTTATCCTGTTCCTGTGTCAGGTCAGTCTCCTCTACTGGTTTTCTGTCTCACTCAGAGTCAGGAGCAAGTCCACGGAGCAGCCTAGGAGACCCTCCCTGTCGGGCCCCTGCTCTGCTCTCTGCTCTGATCTCATGTCCTGCTCCTGTCCCTGTCCTCTCTCTGCATCAGCTCACCTGCCTCTGTGGTTCCCAAGTGCTCCACACAAGCCCTGATCAGAGTGTTTTCATTGCCTCTGCCTGGAACATTCTTCCCCAGATATCAGGGCCTTATTGTCTCCCTTCCTTCAGTTTCCTGCTCAAGTGTCCCCTTGTCAAAGAAGTCCTCCTGACCATGCTTTATAAAAAAGGAAGCCCTGCAACCCATACCCTTCTCACTGTACCTCATTTTTATGCATAGCATTTATCAACACCTGACATAAGATATGTTTGTTTTATTGTCTGTCCTACCACTTCATGAGAGCTGAGACCTTGCGTGGCTTACCATTGCATTTCCAATACCCAGCACAGAGAGACACTGAAACATCTGTTGACTAAATCAGTATCACTTGGGTAATTGCCATCTCATGCCTCTAAGAAGGGTAAGTTCTGGTTGTCTGATTCTGTTGGACCGTGTTCTAGAACAGAGAGCAGCAGCCTGAGGTGCTGCAGGAGTGATGGAGAAGCCCCATCTTCTTGCATCCTTGCCCTCACGTTCCTGGCTTCTGAAGAAGCTTCCATAGAGGTCCACCTCTTGCCTGCGGGTGTGCTCTCTAGCACCACCCCACCCAGAACCCTCCTCATCCCTGCCCTCCCGCCATCTGCCCTCCGCTCCATTCAGCTACTCCTTCACGCTCAGCCTCATGCCTCCGCAGTCCCCCACCGCACTGGACAGCATCTCGCATGTGGCAGACACCAGAAAATATCAAGCCACTGCTTTATTTAGGTCTAATCTTTTCCCCTTCCTTTATCCAAACAGTACTTAATTATCCGTCAAAATAGGCAGTGTGGTTTGATAGTTAAATGCTTAAAGTCTGGAGCCAGAGTACACAGATTCAAACCAGGTTCCACCACTTAGAGTTCACATAACCTTGGACAAGCTATTTAGCTGCTGTAAGCCTCGGAGCATCCTCTTGTAGGTGGTGGAAACAATCCCAACTTTCTGGGGTTATTACGAGGATTAAATCCAATAATTCTTTAACATGCTTGTAGAACCTAGTCCTAACTACTGTATAGAAAAAGTTAGGTAAATGTTAACCATTATTTTCATTAAGATTTCTTTATAACTCACGTCTTGCATAAGACTCAAATTGTTCTCTTCCTTCTCAGAAAATTAAGTATCTTTTAATTACCATTTTATTCAGTTACATGTGTATTAATTTCTTATCCTAATATAGGTTATCAACTCCTCCATGTCTTATATTAATTTACATATAAAATAAATAAATATTACACACGGGAAGAAGGATTATATTTATCCACCCACCTCTTAGCCTTTCCCCCTCCCTTCCCTGGTCTATTTTTCTGCATAGCACTTCTATCTGTCTGATTGACACACCATAAATTACTGTTTGTTCATTATCTTTCTAAGCTTCTTGGAGGGAGGAATTCATCTTCTAATGAAGGAAATTTCCAAGTAAACATAAGTAGAGAAAATAGAATGAACCCCCACGTATCCATCTTTCAGATTCAGCAGTTATAGGCATCATGCCAGTCTTGTTTCGTCTGTTCCCCACTCACCCTCCTCCCCAACTTTGAAGTATTAAAAGCACATCCCAGATACCATGTAATTTTGCCCACAAATACTTCAATATGTATTTCCAACTGATAAAGACACTTTTCTTTATAACCAGAGTCTCACTCTGTCGCCCTGGGTAGAAGGCAGTGGCATCATCCCTCACGGCAACCTCGAACTCCTGGGCTCAAGGGGTCCTCCTGCCTCAGCCTCCCAAGTCGCTGGGACTATAGGCATGTGCACCATGACACCCGGCTAATTTTTCTATTTTTAGTAGAGACGGGATCTTGCTCTTGCTCAGGCTGGTCTTGAACTCCTGAGCTCAAGCAGTCCTCCCACCTCTGCCTCCCAGAGTGCTAGGATTACAGGCATGAGACATTATGACCCAGCCAAGGACAATAGTTTCTTAGTATCAGCTCTTATCCTGTCTGTAGTCGAATTTCCCTGTTAAAGCGGGGGTTTTTTGTCTGTTTTGTTCACTGCCATGTCCCAAGTACATAATAGGCACTGCGATATTTAAATGAATGAATGGGTTGCATTCTAAAAGTTTACTTTTGGAAGACAGTTCCATAAAAAATATTATAAATGGTGATTGTGATCTTGAGCTAATAAAAGAAAGCCCACTTGACTCATAATGTAGCTGAGGCATAGCTCTAATATGCATGAGTTCTGTACAGCTAAGGCCAGTGTCTTTCAATGAGCAAATACCTTCAGAATTCTAAGTTGGGACAGGCTGTCTTTGAACCTGACTCTCTTGCCTCAGAGAGGTCTGAAATCCCACCTCTCCTGCCCTTCTTGAACAGGAAATGGAAGTCACATGATTCATACTTACAGAGTTGGGTGGACTGTCGTTTGACGATGTGCTGTGCTATTTACTAGCCAGTTCTTCATCCATAAGATGGGGATAATTATAACTAGTGTATGGGATTGTTATGAACAGGTAATAATAGTGGGCAGAGTGTTACACAGTGCTTGGTGTTTAGCAGCTGTTCCATGGACATCTGTGGTCTTTCCCTTGCTGCCAAGCCACTGTTGTTGGCAACCTCTAAGGCAAGACCTCCCAAGACGGAGGGGAAGACCCCCAAGCATTGGTTGGGGGAAAGGGGCTACCAAGTGGAAGCTGGCCCTCAACAGTGTCACCTCTGCAGAACTCCCTGACCTCCATCCAGTTTCTCTCTCTCTCTCTCTCTCTCTTCCTTTCTTCCTCTCTTTCTCTTTAGGTTGGCTCTTTAGGGTTTCCCACTTTTGTTGTGGTCTACTGTGGAATGGAAAAGCAGTGTTGTAGTTTTACTCTGGTCGGTACACTGTCCTTCTGAGAGTTTGAAGAGTTTTTACTGCTATTAAGGAGATTTAAAAAATACTTGTAGTTCTACCTTCTCTTTTGAGTAAATACTGGGGAAAATTACATGAAAATCACATGAAAGTCAATTTTGTAGTCTCCTCTAAGTTTGGAGGACTGTATCACCTCTCCATAATTAGAGCTCTATTCCTAAAAACCCCTGAATGAATGCCTGAATTACACTTCAGATTCGTACCTAAGTAAGATTGTTGTCAGGCATGTTGGGATCCTTAATTAATTTTGAGGTCACAGCTAGTCTTGTCAGTACCACACTGGCAAATCATTTCTCGTAATACGTGTGGATACAAGGTTTGCTTTTCCCTCTCTATCATCCCTCTAGTATGTGGAAGTGCCTCGTGGTTTGAAGTAGTTACTCTGTATCTCTAAGGCTGCGCCTTGGTCCGAGGCACATTAACTGGTATTTGAGATGAATAAAGCTTTGGATAACCTATAACCTCAGCAAAGCTCAGTCCCCCTCCATAGTCTAACAGAGGGTTTCAAAGCATCAGGCCCGGCTCTGATAACTTCATCCCAGCACGTGCACCTTGAGCTTTTTTCTGTGTTGTGTGCCTGTGCCCCTCCCCACAACACGCCCCAAACGCAAGCTCTCTGCTCACTCTCCCGGGGCCTCTGTTGCCCTCTGAAAGCTGCCATCTGCTCTGTCTCTTTTTCTCCTCCATCGCGGCCCCTTCGGCTTTCTAAATCGCCCCAACAGAAATCTTGTAATAGGCATTGACTTAAAATTCTCATAACAGAAAAAAACATAGAGATGTACATTCACACAGGCTAGAATTTCTTGTGAGGAGACTCAGACTGAGGCGGGACTACAGTGGCGGAGTCCACAGTAAAGAAGAGAAGGGAAACGCTACACAAGGAGTGAGGAGGCGGGCGTGAGGAGAAGGGGAGCGGTGGGGCAGGGAGGGGCGATGGGAAGCTTTACCTTCTGCTTCCCGTTGGCCTCCTGCCTGTTCCCTGTCGCACCAAGGAGTAGCAGATACCAGGCTGATTGGTATTGGGGTGGCAGCAGCAGTGGTGATGACAGCTAGCGTTGATTGTGCACTTACTGGTCCAAGTAAGAGGCTTTGTGTATATTTACTAATGTCATGCTCACAAGCGCTTTGAATACATGCGGTTATTCCCATTTCATAGATGAGGAGACTGAGGTAAGAAAAAGGTTGGGTAACTTAGGTAATCAATGGCATCGTTGGGATCGGAGCCCAACAGACTGGCCCTAGATCTCACACTCACAGTACGCTTGGTGTTGTAAGTTAGGACTGCAAGTACAGAAAAACAAAACAGTAGCTTAAAAGAGAGAGAAATTAACTTTTTTCTCACAGATCTTAGTAGCTCCAGGGCTAGTAGGTGGCTTTCTGCAGCTAGGGACCAAGCTCCTTCTGTCATTGTGCCCTGAGGGAGGCCATCTTAATTATGTACAGCCATATACCCAGTGAAAATTGAGGATTGTATTATTGCAGAAGGAAAGAGTAGCTAGTTGGGAGACAGCTCACTTGGTAAGAGAAAAGGAAGGTACCAGTACAAGATGAGGCAATCCGGAAGCAAGGATGCCAGTTCACTGGCATCGCTCAACTGTACTGCTCATGTGCTGGGCAAAGCTGAGGTACACGGTAGCTACTGAGGTACTTGATTAACTAACTACTGGGGTGTCTTCTGTAGAGGAAGAAGCTGTGTCCAAAATGTTTAACATCTGGTGGGATGCCCCACTTAAGTACAAATAAATATTAGATGCTAGTGTTTAATTAACAACTGGGCATTGCCAACGAACATTTCATTTTGGCAAAGGTTGTTTATTGACAAATTCAAAAGCATTCTCTTCTGGAGAGGGAACTCCTAAAGATGCTAGTCATCGTAGGACATCAGTCGTTCACGGTAACATCAGGAAACACCTGAAAAATGATATGGACTGCTTCATCTTGTTCAGCTTAATGTCTTGTAAGAACACAATCATCTGACAAAGAAGCATACTAATCAGGCTCTTGTTTGAAGGACTCCACATTTAGACTGAATTGATTAATTCCAGAAATGATTGAGGCTGCAGTATTCTCTGTCTACCATGATAAAAAACCATTGGGTAAATGCTGAAGTTCTAGAATTAAGACCTAAATTGAGGGAGGTATGATTTAAATATTATTGAGAAGACTAGAAAGAAAATAAAAAACTTGGAAAGTAATGATTTTTGCCAACATTAAGAATTTGAAGTGTAATTGAATTAAATTGTATAGTTTCAGACATTTAAATTCTGTCTATTTTCTGCTGCTGCATATTCCCAGAGAATTACAGGAAATCCTTTGTAACAGGGTATCCTGAGTTTGGAGAGTTTGTTAAGTTAAAAAAACACTCATTTGGTGGTTTGCTCCTGGTGAAGATTATAGAATCCATTATGCTTCACTGAGTTTGAAGAATAACAATCACTTTAATCACACTTCTTTTCACGGTGGCCCAGAGGAGAATTAAGAGACTTCCTTTTTAAAGGGTTTTTGCTAAGACAGCGCTTTTATCCTCCAGTTGAGTCAATGGAATTGTTGTTTCTATTGGAATTTCAAAATCAAACTTGATGTCCTAGTGAAATTTAAAAGGAAATTGATGATAAGTAATTAACCAGTTAATTACTAGTGTGGCAACATAAACTTGTACTTTTAAATGTGTTTAACTACTTCAAATGGCTGGGGGCCTTCAGGAGAAGATTGTATGTGAATGTCATGAAACCTTTGGAAGTACAGAACTCTAAATCTCCGCAGACCTCAATAAGATTTTGGTCTAACTTAAATGTGTTTATCTCTTTCTGGGCTGCCCAAGAAAGTTAAGAACAGTGATGCTGATAGTGAGTGGTGAACACAACTGCCAGTGGGTATAAGTCAGCTTATGCAGTGAGGCAAGAGGGCCTTCACCAAGGGCTTATAAATGCAAAGGATTTCCTTCCATTCTCTGAGGACATTTGACAGACAAACCTACTGCAGCTTATTGATGGGCATATCAGCAAGCATTGTTTTGTGTAAGGCCTGGGGTGTGGGAACAGGACTTAAGGGGAGAGGGAATACATCCAAACACAGGAGCAGTAGGAAACTTATATGGTATGTTCTGGTTAATGTTTAACAACCTGTTGGGTGGGAGTGGGGGGCTGTGTGTGTGTGTATATATACAGATAAGACATACATATACACATATACATGTCAGTCTATTATAAATTATACTGATATAAAGGATGTGTGACACACAATTTTCACATAATAATAAAAATGTAAATGGATTTGCATAGAAGTTTTTGTTGATGTTTGCCAAACTTCTTATATTCGTAGCCAACCTATTAATGAGTGAATGGTTTTGACATGAGTATTGTTCGATATTTTCTTTTACATTAATGAGTAAAACAAAAGTGGAACAATGAGGATGCATGTCAGAACTTTACTCCTTCCTCAATGACATGAGTGACTCCTCTGCTGAATTGGATCATTGTTTTTGAATGCTGGATGAAGATTTTGGCATTTTGGGGTGCTGTGTATATAACGTAGTGGCTACAGACACAACACACCTTTATGTTTAAGCTGTATTATTAACATTTTCTCCATCACTTTCTTAGACAGGAAGAAAACAAATCAAGCCCTGATTTGTGGTGTTTGCCAGTATCCATGGATGTAAATATTCCCACTGTGGCTGACATCAAGCCGCCAGTGTGACATCACTGAATGCAAGTGCGGAAGAGATGTGCAAGATCTATCAATGTAGTATTTCTACCATATAGAGATCATAGATGTCAGTAACCTCAGGAGCATATAGATGATGGTAAAATACAGTACAATAATTAAGAACTGATTAGTTTTGAGCATTTATACCATTGTTTTTAATATGATTTATTTAATCTTGAGTTTATATTATTTACTTTTTAATGATGGCTTTGGTTAACAACTGGCTCACAGAATTCCTGAGAGCTCTTGTGAGTTGGTAAGGAAAAGCGTCTTGTGTGGGAGGGTGTTGCCTCTTGCACAGTGTAGAGAAGCACGGGAGGAACGTCCCTGAGAGTGGCCATCGGGGGAGCCTGTCACCTGATGAAACATGTTTTGGAAGGCAGTGGCAGTTTTCCTCCACATGTGGGGCAGATGCATTTAGGTAACTAAGTAAACACGGTTTTCAAGTTACTAAGGACAATTAAAATCCAAAGGGCAGGAGGAGCTCCTGCCCAGCCATTGGTGGAGATCTCCTGTCAGTTACCCTGGACGCCTTTTACTTTCTTGGGGGGTGAGGGGAGCAGTGGTTAGAGGGAGGGTAGGCAGTGCTAAGCTTGTGAAAAATCTGAGCGTGCAGAAATAAAAGGGAAGAAATTATGGAAAGGGAAGAATAGTTGGGACTTGCTCTGGGGACAGATCCTAGACATTTGACTCAAGTGATACTCTTTCTCAAAACTCATCCACTTGAGAGATCCATTGGGTTAGAGACACAGAGGGGCCAGGGAGGGAGTTCAAAGGTCATCTCAGTTCTGTGCTCAGAGTTTTGGTTTCCAGCCGCCCTTCCCCATAGATGCCTTCACAGTCTTCCTCCCTTCCTCTGCCTTTGTAGAGTTTTGGGTTTTTTTTAAGCTTTTTCCATCCTCATGTCTTTCTCATTCAGCTCAGCAAACCGACGGCTCTCAGAATTGATACTCTCTTAGAGGGCAAGAGAAGTTTACAAAACTAGACATAGGTGTTTTTCAGACACGGTTTCATTGGAGTGAATTCGGTGTTAATTGTTTTATTCCTAATTTTCGCTGAGATCCTCCATACTAAGGGAACAGATGATGAAGGGGCAGGAAGGCAGTTTGGGAGCAGCGAGCTGTTGCAGACCTAAGGGTGGCTTTTATGGGGCAGGAGTGAGAGGAGGTGGAGGGGAAATAATATAAAATGCATGCTTCTGGATACTTCTTTAGTCATAAAAGAAGAAAGGCTCTTTTTCTTCTCCCTCCCACTTTATATTGCTTCCAGCTTCGGTGACCAGAGCTCAGAATAGCTACCCTGCTTCTCATAGAAGCACATTGTCAAAACCAGCTCCGAGTTGTAGCTGGGATGGCAGGACTTCTAGCACACAGCCCATGTGCTGCTTGGGCTGCTTATAGTTTTGAGCATACATTGATTTCTTTTTCTCAAAAGATGTGTTTTGAGTTAAGCAGAATGTTTTTGTAGGTGTTTGTTATCTATCATTAATACCAACATTTATGCTGCTACATTTTCTATATACATGTTATGTTTTATTTGATCACAAGCACACAATTATACTTTTTATATTTTTATTGTATTTATTTTTCCTCTTTGCATTTATTTTTATTGTGTTTACATTATTGTATGTATTTTTATAACTTTTATTGTGTTTTCAATCTGAAAGGGGGTTTTTGTTTTGGTGAAGGGAAAGAAAAATACTGATTCCAGTTTGGTCGTTAGAACTAATTCTAAGCCTGTGCTTCTCAAAGCCCTTGACTGGCCATAGACAGGAAGCCCCAGGTGCTGGGCAGCCTGACGTGTTCCTGCCCCAGGAAGATGCCGCCACTCAGGAGCACACCAGCTCTGCCAACTCCCAGCCACATCCAGGCCAGATCTGGAGGGTCCTGATGAAGCAGGAGATTGCTGCTGCAACCTGGACTGTCCTTTGTCCCTCCGGACCCCATCATTATTTGTGCAAGAGGGGAAGGGCTCTATATAAACACTGTCACTCCCTCTGTGAACATCAGGCATTCCACACCCACTTAGTCCAAGTGGAGGGTGGTGAATAGAGCCTTGTGTGTGCTATTTTGCTTGTCTTTTAAATTGCCAGATCTTTTTGACTTGAATTACTTATTTTTTTTAAAGTTGTCTAGACTTCTGCTGTTATCAGGAGTGTATGTATGTATGTGTTCATTCAGTGACTATCTGTGTGCCTGTTTTGTGCCGGGTGTCATTCATTATTTGTACCAGGCACTTGGGCTGTAAAATGAGGCTCTGCCCTCATGTCGTTTGCATTCTCGGCAAAAGACATCACAGACAAGGAAACATCAGATGTTATCAGGAATGATCAATGCAATGAATTGAGGTTGGGGAGAGAGGTGTCTCTTTTTCTTATTAACACCCAAATAAAACTCATTTGTTGATAACCAGAAGAAGGAAATAAAACTATGCAATTTATCCTCCCTCTGCAAAGAAGGGAAAACCTCTGGCCTCTCTTGGATTGACTCTCCAAGTTTCCTGACTTTAGTCTCTCTGTGCCACAGTTTTCTAACTTTAAAATGAATTTAATAATGGTAACAAACTCCTGGAGTTGCTGCAAAGAGTAATTGAGTTAATACTGGCAATGTGCTTAGAATAGTGCCTGGCAAGTAGTAAGTCCTCAAATGTTAGCTCTAATTATGTATAATAATGATTGTTGGTGAGTGTCCAATGCTTGTGCGAGGAGGCGTTATTCCAGAATGTCAGAACACTGGAGCTGTTGCTCTGCTGGGAGATAATCAGAAAGTCACAGCCTCTCTAAATATCAGCTTCCCTCTTTGAAAAATGGGATCATATTAATCTAGTTCAACTCAGAGGGTTTTGTCATGCAAATCAATTTAAACAATATGAGTGTACAGTTTGAAAACTGGGAAATACTAAATGAGTGTAGATGATGTTATTGAGCAAGAATAGAGACCAAGAATGCCCTATTTAAAGTAGCTAATTATAATTATAAATGCTAGCCCCATATACATATGTAATTATTTATGCTACACATCTTATTCTCTTTACTTTGATCCCAGTTTTCTGCTTAGGTAACATTTTACCACTTGAACAAGTTGCGATTCACTACCTGGTCTTACCATGTTGTGTCCAGGACTGTCGTGTTTGTGCAGTTGACCTTGAGCTGTAGGTGAGAGATGCACATTTGAATCCAATTCACATTTGAGTCTCTGCTTCCCTTACTGATCCCTAACATGACCCCCTCCTCTGAGAGTTCTGTCCACATCTGGCATCTTCTTGGTTCTGGTAGCCTACTCTTCACATCATATCAGATGGAAGGAAGCAGAGTTGAAGGAGAATATCATATTGTGGGGTGTCAGAAGTTTTGTTAAATGAATGAATTTTGATAAAAGCAAAAATGTTATATGAGTATTTATTGATATTATGTACAAGGCACTATTCTAGATGCTATGATAAGTGGTAATTTTGGCTCAAAGATAAAAGAACAATAAATTAGTATGTTATACTACTTACCATAACAAAAAGGAAGCACTCCCAGCATTCATATATATATATATATATATATATATATTTTTTTTTTTTTTTTTTTTTAATTTGCAAAAGTTCAAAACGACTGGAGACACCAGGTTGTGTTCCAGGGTGTAGGCAACTTGGTGGGTCACCCATCCTATCCCCTGTCCCCCAGCTCACCCCACCCCCGTGGGCAGTCTTTGGTGCCAGAGCTTCTGAGGCAACATAGAGCTACCTCGAGAATTCTCCCCACTGTAGCACTGTTCTGAGACAGGAGACCGGGCTGGACGTGGGAGCCCACCCTCAGGCAGGCCAACAAGACCTTACTCGAAAGATGTTTCCGCCCCCTTGCCATCCCCCTCTCCACCCCAGTGTAGAGTTAGCAGGAATCTCTCAGACCCATCCCCTAATCACCTCCAACAGGTTTTTTACAGGAAATTTTGTTCCTACAGGACTTGTTAATTGAGGCATCCTCTGCCTCTGCCGTTGGTTCATTGTCAAATGTGTTGGTGGTGTTTTGCCACTACAGGAAATTGGATACTTTTCCTTTAAATTGAAATAAGAAATCAGCAAATGTTTGTTTCAAGACCTCCCGAGTGCCTAAAACTGTGTAAGTTCCTCTTAGGGGATAGAAAGACAAAGAGGGAGTTTTACAGTAGCATCCCTCCATCCCGCCCCCCCCCAGAGAGACTTGGTCAACTGCATTGTTTGAGCCAGTCTATCAGAGAGAAGGTGGTATTTCCTTTTGTGTCTAGTAGATATGGATTCTCCATTAGCATCTTTTTTTTTCCTGTAGGAAATGAGCGCACTAGCTCGCTGAGGCCACTTCTGCTGTTTGTGTTAAGTATCCTGTATGTTGATGACACATTCTTGAAGTTTCACGTCTCTTTACCCCAGACCTCACTTGAGTATAATCCATCAAATGACACTGAAATCACATCTGATGTAATCATGCCTTAAACCACACAGGTGCAGCCAGAGAGAGGAAAACAGATGGGAGATTTTTTTTGTTTTTTCATTTTGCAAGTTAAGTAACCTTGGGGGAAAAAACTTGACCTGGTTTTGTGAGCGCATGTGCTGTTGGGTTCTTTAGCAGTGCTTTATGAGGACATCCTCCATCAACACCCTTCTAATGGAGCACGTGCATCGTGCACTTAGCAAATGCGGCGTGCCTGTTGCGGATCGGGCACGTCTGTCTCACGCCACCTGTGAGGATCTGGTGATGAGGCCGGTGAACTGGCGTTCTCTCTAGTTTGCAGTGGGAAACTCAGAATCTCAAGTCACGTGTCAAGTAAGTAGTGGAAGGAGGACCAGAAACCAGTCATCTTCCCTTCTGATCTAGTGTTCAGCCCTTGCCCATCTTGTGAGCGGATGGCAGAGCTGGCCCAGGCCTTCCCTGTGTGTCAAGCACGGTGCTCTTTGTCAGCCTGTTTGCCGGGTGTGTGCTCTCTGATCCCATGGCCCCGACACCACCTCTGTCCCCACCCGCACACCTGTCACCTGCCTCTCCAGGCATCTGAGGCTGCAGTGACCTGTTTACCATGCTGCCCCTGAGCTATGAGATTTTTATTGGTCACTGTGGATGGGTATGTATGATGAAGTTTTACATGAACTTCATCATACATACTACTCAAGGAGGAAAATAAAATCCTCAACATGTGTCTGAAATCTCCAATTAGGCTGAGCACAGATTACAAAATGTCACAGCACTTGAGCTGGATGGAGTAATGAACACCTTATCAGGTTCACGTATTAGATTGTAGGTTTCTTAAACTTCTGGAATCATAGCAATTGACAATTGAAAAGGATCGTTTATGCCAGGCCCAGTCCCCATGTGAAATCTTCAGTGACTACCTACTGCCTGTAGAAGTTATCACAGATTTCTTGCTCTGAGCCTCAGCCCTGTATAGGCGCCAGCCTGTTCTTCTAGTCTCTTTTAAGAAATTCAACCAGGACAATTTTAGTTTGCAAAGAAAAGTAGGGAGACTGTTATTAACATCATGGTTACTTTTACAGGCATAGTGATCAATTCTTTATCCTTACTTCAAACAGAAATTTATGGATTTCTGTTTGGCTTAAGGAATGAGAGGGACATTTACTGAAAACTTTCTATGCACCAACGCTTTCATATAATTTTGAGGTGTTTTTTCCCAGTTGTCACCACAATTGGCCTCACTTCAACAATGACAGGCAGTGTTAGCTGTGGTCTCTAATGAGGAAACTGAAGCCCAGAAGTAGGGAACTCACTTCAGAGCCACCTTGTACCAAGGGAGAACTCCCTATTTGGAATCTAGTTTGTCTGAAATAAAAGCCCATGATTTTTCCATAACAACTAAATGTAATGGATGAACTTTGATTGAATCACAGATTTTTTTAAAAAACTATAATAATGGTAAAACAGTGTATTAGTTTGCTAGTGCTACCATAACAAAGTACCACAGACTAGGTGGTTAAACAAGAGAAATTTATTTTCTCACAGTTCTGGAGGCTAGAAGTCTAAGATCAAGATGTCGGTAGAGTTGGTTTCCTCTGAGGCCTCTCTCCTCGGCTTGCAAATGGCCTTCCTCTTCCTATATCTTCACATGATGGTTCCTCTGAGTGTGTCTGTGTCCTAATCTCCTCTTCTTATGAGGACACCAGTCATATTGGATTAGGACCCACCCTAATGTCCTCATTTTAACTGTATTGCCTTTTTAATTAATTACCTATCTTTAAATACAGTCACATTCTGAGGTACTAGGTGTTTGGGCTTCAACATATGAATTTTGGGGGGACATAAATCAGCCTTTGACAGACAGTGAGCTTTGAACATGGACTGGATATTGGATGATGTTACGGAATTCTCGTTGATTTTCCGAGGTGTATTAGTGGCTTGTGGTTAAAGGCTTCTATAGGAAGCCTTTGTGTGGAGGGATGTGTGATGAAATATTTTGGGGTGATGAGTGATAGAGAACTGTGCATTACTTTCAAAAGGTTCCATAATAGCAGAAATGTTTGTGAGGATGATGAGAAAATTGCAAGGACACCATGATGGGGAGAAAGTGAATACAACATAGGCAATGGACGAGGGTCTTTTGTCCAAAGTATGTAAGAACTCCTGCAGGTCATTAAGAAAGACAAAAAAGTAGGAGGGTGGGGAGGGCCTGTATTTTATTTCCATTAAGGAAGGATCTAGAGTGAGGTCCAAAGAAAGCGTGTTATCTTTAGAGGACTTCAAGCAAAGGTTTAGAGTTCCTTGGCCGGGCCAAGCTTCAGTGTGAACTTTCCTGAAGGAGAATTGACCACGCTGACCTTGAAAGCGCCATCAGTGCCTCGGCATCAGGAGTCAACACTGATCTGTGTGTCTGTCTGTGAAGGAATGTTGGGGACACTGTGACTTGTGCTCTGTCTCTGTTCACTCCAGACGGTTGCATCCATGTTAGCTAGCTCACTTTTTCTGACCCAGCAAGGACTTCAGATGTACCCTGTTGGCAAGAATTTTTTTGTTTTTAAGTTTCAGCAATGACACCAGTCAGTATTATGGGATAGAACTAAAATAAGTAAAGCTCTTTGGGTAGGTGCCTATCACTTCCATTTCAAAAGGCTCAAAGGCACACAAATAATTCAAGCCCACTGTTTGAGATCCTTCAGGGACAATATCCTACCAAGTACTAGGAGTAGTTCTGTTCCATTTGCATCCTGAAACTCTGTGTGTGTGTGTATGTATGTGTGTTTTATATTTTTACCCCCAATGGCTGTATGAAACTATCCGAAGTTAAATATATTTGCACTCAACCATTAGTAAACCCAGGAAAGCTATGAAAGAAAAGTAGCAAATAAACCATTCTTTATAGTGAATGGGACACTTCGGGGTGAGAGGAAGAGGGAAAAGCCACTGTCTAGACTCTGTGGTGTGGTGAGTTCTCTTGTAATAGATCAAGGGAAGAAGAGTTTGCTCACTGACCCTGTTTCTGGAGATGTAATCTAACAAGTTAAGTCAGCAAGTCCGTAACAGACATGTTTGTTTATACCATGTCAAATTCTGGACAAAATATTTATCTGAAAGATGAAAATATTTAGGTCTTGAAAGGCGTTTTTGTGGCAGTCAGAGATGGAAAGTTTTTAATCATTTTTCTTCCTAAGCTGTATTTATAAGCTACAAAATCTTCTCCTAAATAAATTGTACTTATGAGAGACTCAAAACCATCACCTGCTTATCTCTACTCCTGAATTTTGCTAACGTTGCAACAATCTCTGTTCCAACTGTAAATTTTTCTTTTGTTCAAAAATAAGGTTATCAGGGTTTTTTCCATTAAGAAGAGTGAACATTTCCACAGACTATTGTGGTGCAAATCTCAAGGTTTGTGAAGAGAAACGAGACTTGACCTTACAAATATTGGTGGCCTTTAAAAAAAAAAATCAACACCAACATCATTTTTGAGAAGAAAACTTAAACATCTGTTTTTCTTGTGGGAAACTGTACTTTTTTTTTTACATTAATCTTAATAATAATAAAAAAAGTCTTTACTAGTGTGTAAGTGGAAAGTTATAAGAGTTACTATATACTTGAAAAAGTCAACACTGACACATAGATTTTATTTATTAGGATTACAGGGTTAAAAAAAGTTGGATATACATGTGTCCTGCCTGGCAGAATTGCATATAAATATCTGTGTCAACATATGTTTGCCACAATTAGAAAAGTTTTCCATCACCCTCTTGCCTTGAGCACTAGTGGAGGAGTTTATTGCCATCTGTGATCATTAGAAACTTAAATCCAAGATTATGTATATAATAATAAACAACTGCCACTTTGTGGCCTTCCAAACATGTTGCTGTGTAATATGCAGGGAGTTTTATGGAATGCAGGCTTTATTCTGTGTGTCAAGAACCGATATAGACCATATAGACCTACATTAATATTTATTTTTAATGATATCCTTGTAACCCCAAGATAATGGAATTTTTAAATAGAATCCACTCTTGTACAGAATAAATATTGCAGACTTAACTATTCTTTGACATGTGGGCAACAGATTGAACTCAAAGTAAATGTTTTAACAGTTTGGTAATACTGACACGATTGTTGGAGGCAATGCTGTTACTGAGTAAAACTGAACAATGAAGCAATGATTTAGGCATTTGAACTACCACTTTTAGAGGTTTGAAATGTTACACGTTTCTGCTTGTTTTCTTCCCTCAGTGGAATTTTCTGTTTTATTGTAAATTGCCACTGCTCCTTAATATGTGTATATTTTTCTTAGTATAAATTTCAAAAAGGATGTTGACCCAGTAGAAGACTCCTTGACTGTGAGAACAGCATAAAGTAGGAGCTTTCCACACACAGGACGTTAATCCTGGTTTCTCTTTAGATTCCTTTGAGATCAGTTTTCAAAGGGTCCTCAGCAAATGGACATTTGTTTTGGGATGGTATGGACGTAGGAAAACACACACACACACACACATACACACACACACACACATGTCTTTGCCCCACTGTGTTGTACCCTCTATATCTGGATTAGGTATTAACTGGACTTGGCTGGAGGGACTTGGGGTTGAATTCATTTAGTTCAGTGGAGTTGGTTAATATTCTGCCCCTACTACTACTGATGTTATAATCTAGCAGAGGATAACATGATTGCACAGACCATTCATTGTATTATCCTGTAGAATAAGACCCTGTGTTGTAACGACATCCCCAGGTAACTCAGAGGTTAGAGAAGCTCGACTCCAGGTGATGAGTAAGCATGTAGTGCTGTCATCTGCGTGCAAAGATGACGAGGCCTTGGAGAGGACTGGAAAGCAGTAGGAGAGAAGAAGTTCATCCAAGAGAAAGTGTGTGTGTGTGTGTGCGCACACGCATGCGTGACGAGAAACTGATAGAGGAAAAAAACAAAGATTTTGCTTTAGCCACAGTGGCATAACTGGCCGTGGACCCAGTTTGGATGTGAAGGGTAGGATTCACGAACATAAGTGTAGGACTTGAGGTGACTTCAGTATATCCAGGTGGTGCATACTTTGGGCACTCTGAAGTAGAGGACTGGACACAGGAACACATTGCTGCTAGAAGTGTATGCTTCTGAAAGCCATTTGACAATATGTGGCAAGTCCTCTAATGTTTGTACCCTTTGATTCAGTAATTCCATTTTTAGGATATACCCTAAAGAAATAAACCTTTCTGCACGACTGATTCTATGCAAGGTTTTCCATTGTGCAACATTTAAACAACCTAAAATTTTAATACTAGAGGATTGGATAAGTTATGGTATACTCAGACAAGGGACTATTATATGCAATTAAGATTTCCCAAAAAATAGCTATGATAAAATTAAAACCTTTAAGGCATGTAAGAAAGGAAAGGTTAAAATCAACATGGAATCATCTATTACAAAAAAAAGTCAATACTGCGTAGAAAAGAATGGCAGGAAAGTGGACCAAAATAGTAATGATAATTATAGTTATCCTTGAGCTTTGACACTTTGATTTTTATTTCATTTATACTTTTCTGTATTTTTTGGGACTGTCATATTTTTCAATATTTCTATAATCAGAGAAAAATTATTTTATTTGTTAAGTAAAAGTCAAAGATACTTATCTGGTTAGCATGTTCCCAGCGAGAGTGGTTGAAGCCATAGGCTATTTGAGGGGGCATCGCTGAGGATGCCATCCTCTATGCTTGCGCAGTACTATCTGCAGAACTGTCTTCAAAGCAGTTTTTACCTTGTTCAGCAGGGAGGCCAAGTGAAGAGTGGTACCCAGGGCATTGGTCCCAGTTAGGGCCTTAACTTTAGTCTGGGTGTGATGAGAAGCCACTGGTGGAGTTTGAACTCAGGAGTGCCATGATCTTGCCTATGAACAGAATTGCCCTGGCTTCTGTGTGGAGAATCAGCCCTGCAGAGGCAGGGAGATTGGCAAGCAGGAGGGGACTGTAGCAGTCGAGATGAGAGGTGATGGAGTTGGAACAGGCTGGGGGCTGTAGAAGTGGTGAACCATGGTTGAGTATCTGCTGAGAGTGGAGCCGACAGGGTTTGTGGATAGCTTAGTTGTGGGCACTGGAGGGCAAAGAATAAGGAATAAGGCCAAGGACATTAGCCCAACCATCTGAGTGTAGCTGACACCACTTGCTGAGGTGGGGGATGCAGGGGAAAAGCAGATCAGCAAGGGAGGGAAATTGGGACTCAGGGTTTGGTCATGCTAGATCTCAAACAGGCATCTCAACTTTTAAGTGGCAATGCCAGGTTGGCACTTGGATGCAGGTTGGCACTTGGATGTGTGAGTTTGGCATTCAGGAGAGAGATGGGAGGAGAAAATACACACCTGAAAACTATCAGCAGCTCAGTGGTATTTGCAGCCATGGGGCTAGCATGTGAGAGAGCATGCATGCAGAGAAGAGGCCAGGAGGGAAGGCCAGGAGGCTGATCTCAGGGCCCCCCAGCACTTAGAGGTGGGATGAGAAGGAAGACCCAGCCCAGGAGAGGGGGAAGGAGCTGCCAGCAAGGGAGGAAAGCCAGGGGTCTCTGGTCTCCTGGAAGCCAAGTGGAGAAAGTACATCACTTGGCTTCCAGGCTGAAAAGCCAAAGAAGACAGGGAGGTCAGTCATTGTTTTCGCAACAAGGAGGTCATTGGTGACCTTGATAAACAGTTTCCATGGAGTGGAGGGGGTTAAGGCCTGATAATCCCTCTTAGGAGAGAATGCTGAAGCTCTCAAAGATTTTACCAAATACTGTGGAAGAGCAGGAGAGGCAAAGAAACTTTCACATGCCTAGGAATACAGAAGCTCATGGAGTGCAGGTCTCTGGGTCTTCTGTGGCTGTGCCATCTCAAGGTTTCTAGGCTCCAGGTCGTTCTCCAGCCTGCTTTAAGTAAGTGTATGGAGCAGCTCCAGCTTGGCAGGTCTGTCTCTGTCATGGGGCAGCTGATCACCCCAGTTTCTCTTTCTCTCTCTCTCTCTCTGAATTAAAACCATGAAACCAATTCCACCTGCCTTCCATCCAGCTCCCTCCTCCCCAGCTCTGCATTTGGGCTGCTTTCAGGTTGCAAACAGGACTGTGGAGAGTGGTGCAACAGAAGCTGTTGCCCTTTCAGGGACACGCCATCCCCCCCGCCCCCAACACAGGGAATACTAGGACCCTTAGAAGCCCAGCATGACAGCCACACCTTATACCTAGTGAAGTTGGACAAAGTCTTGTGGCTTGGACACTCATACCATAATAGGAGCATCTTTAGGGCACCTAGCAAGATGCCCAAAGTAACTGAATGACCAGGTGCAGTAAGAGTTGTAGGAAAATATAAGCTCTAAATTTGCATTTCAGAACACCTCTTCCCCTGCTGCAATGGATTTGGGGGCTCCCCTTCCTCTTGCAGGCAACTGCTCCCTGCTTACAGATGCCCCATGGCTGGCGGTTCCTGAAGAGGGGGCTGAGGGGAGGACAGGGCTGGAGAGGAGGAGAGGGTGTGGGTTAGCGCAGGGGTGCGCTTAAGGGGGAAAGAGCCAGGGAGCTGGCACAGGGCCTTCTAGGGGCCAGTTGTCCACTCCCTCAGCCACTGCCACCAGCCTGTCCACCAGAGCTTCTCTGCTCTCTGGCCTTCTGAGAATCAGAACAGTCTCACAACTTCAGGACCCTGGTTCCTAAAACAAGCATGCGGCATTTCTGACATTTTCTGAAGAATTTTTGCTGCAATTAGCAAAAGGTCAACAGTTTAAAGTTCTTTCCTAAAAATGCCTATGTTATAATGTTCAGTGGGGAAAAAAAAGGTCAGAGTACACTAAATTGTTTAATTTCCATTCTCCATTATAAACAAACAGGCAAAACTGGAAGGAAATTACCAAAGTATTAACCATGATTCTCAATGGATTATAAGTGATCCTTTCCCTTGGTTTTCTTTAATCTCTAGAGTTTCTTTTACAGTGTGTACCTATTCTTTTTATAACTAAAAAAAGAAGTAAATTTAAAGATTTCTTCCAAAGTTTCTCTTTTTGTCCACTTTTACCGTCAGCCTTGACCAGCTGTGTACACGGAGGACCGCTCTCAGGGTGCTGGGCCTGGGTCGTGGGGACGGTGGGAAGGGTGGACAGAGGGCACTGAAGCTGCTGCCACCCAAGGCCCCCGGGTGAGAGCTGTGCGGGCTTGCCACGCCTCTGCACCGGCTTCTCTTCCCTTGGCCACTGTGCCTGGTTCCCAACAGGATGTCAGGAGCACGCACCAGCCAGTGAAGAAGGTAGTCTTGGGGCCATTATGCAGTAGCAATAAGCAGAGAGATAGATAAGAGAATAATTTTGCAAACGTTTTGTTCTTACACAGGCAGTGTTGGTGGTAGGGATACTGGTAGTTGAAAGACAAGGAGTGGGGGAAATTAAGTCCTTTACCTCCAAGTGATGTTTTAAAGAGTCCTTTGTAAGACCTTCTGCCATGAAATGATACATATCACTAATCATTGGTTTTATTTACCAAAAAGTTTCTGGGGAAACTAGCTGGTTATAAATTAGAGCAAAAAGGTCCCCAACCTTTTTGGCACCAGGGACTGGTTTCATGGAAGACAATTTTTCCACGGAACAGGGGTGGGAGGTGGTTTTGGGATGATTCAAACACATTACATTTCTTATGCAGTCAAACCTCTCTGCTAATGATAATCTGTATTTGCAGCCGCTCCCCAGCACTAGCATCACCGCCTCAGCTCCACCTCAGATCATCAGGCATTAGATTCTCATAAGGAGAGCACAACCTAGATCTCTTGCACGTGCAGTTTACAGTAGGGTACACGCTCCTATGAGAATCTAATGCCACCACTGATCTGACAGGAGGTGGAGCTTATGCGGTGATGCGAGTGATGGGGAGCTGCTGTAAATGCAGATGAAGCTTCGCTCACTGCCCATGCTCACCTCCTGCTGTGTGGCCTGGTTCCTAAAAGGCCACGGACCATGGGTTGGGGACCACAGAGTTAGAGGATCAAAGACTAAAATTTGCATACATTTCTTACATGATTTCATTTGAATTTCCCTTTTCTGACTTAGTTGATATTGTGCTAATGACTTATGTACTTAGACTTTGAAACGATTTTATGAAAATACCTCATGGAATGTTTATTGAAAAAGCCCTGTTTATTTATTTTTACTAAGCTGAAAACATGCCTTACATCTGGCAGCAACCAAATAACAAATTTACTCTCCTTTGAAGATTCACAATTCTGTTTAGCATTTTTGAATAATGACTATGGGCCTAGGGTTTCAAAGATGAGATCTGGTTTCTGGCCTTGAGGAGATCACAGTTCTAATCAAAGAGTCAGGGCAACAGTATCATCCGGAAGTGCCTCGCTCAGGGATGCCATCCAAGGGAGTCTTGGAGGGTGAGAGAGAGCCAGCCAGGTAGAGATGGGCTGCAAGGACCTGCCAGAAGGAGGTGGGGTGGCAGGAATGGGCACAGCAGGCAGGATTGGTTCCAGGCAGTTTGGCACGGCTGACATGTGTGTCACGAGCTCGCCAGAGTCGCAGGTAAAGCTGGCAGGAATCAGACAGGACGCAGGGCTTTACCCTGGTCGGTAATTAGCCAACGGCCTGTCATGGAGCTGCTCCCCAGGCAGGCACTGGGGGATGCAAGTCTGAAGGCGTTGGCTAAAGCTGTAAGTCCGGGTTCAGGGGCCTCTGAAGGCTGGTGCCTCGGCCATCTCAGCGGTGCAGCAGGAGAGTGGACGCCTGGATGGAGTCAATGGGAGAGAGAAAGTAGAGCGTCCTAAACAGTGACCCTGAATGAATTTGGTTGAGCAAGGAAGATAGTAATAGCCGAGGGGAGGAGAGAGGGAGTGTAGGCTCTAAAGGGGAGGCTTTGCAGGATGGTTGCCACGTCAAAGCTCCTGGAGAGGGCGAGTCTGGATGTGTGGGAGAGAGCAGTGTGTGGCCAAGACGGGCAGTGCTGGTGATGAGGTTGCCCCTCCGCGGTCCGGACTGTCCTCTCCTCTGCACCTGGGGGAGGACAGGGATAAGGGAGAAGCTGGAGGTGGATGGGCAAGCGCGAGGCTCAGGGTTGAGAAAGTTTGTTCCTGATGGCCTAGTCTTCCACAGAGTGGGAGAGAGTGCTATCTTCCAAGACTGTGGGGGTCAGAAGATTTGAGGGATGAAGTTAAAGATATACCTGCTGCAGAGACAAACTGTAGCAGGAGCTGATCAGTGATAAAGGTAGTAGCAGCTTCTCCTGGCAGCCCCTGGCACACAATAGGTGTTCAGTTAACATTCAATTATTAAATTAAAAAAAAATGTTCAAGGATTGTTGAAGAGCATTGAGAACTCAACTGAGGTTGGCGACCATGGATTTATCATGGTATCATTCTGTATGTGTGGTTTTTCTTCAGTTTTCAGCTCCTAAGATATATAAGTTGAATTAGAAAGATAGAAAATAACTCAGTAGTGGGTTTTGCCTGGACAGTTGCAAAGTACAAGAATGGAAGGGAGTGGAGGACCTTGTTAAGAGAGGGGGTGAGGGGTGATCCAGGCAAGATCCCATCCTCTAGGACAGCAGTCCCCAACCTTTTTGGCACCAGGGAACAGTTTTATGGAAGACAGTTTTTCCACAGACTGAGCAGGGGGTTGGGGGGAATGGTTTTGGGATGATTCAGGCACATTACATTTATTGTGAACTTTATTTCTATTATTATTACTTTGTAATATATAATGAAATAATTATACAACTCACCATAATGCAGAATCTAATGCTGCTACTGATCTGACAGGAGGCGGAGCTCAGGCAGTGATGCGAGGGATGGGGAGCGGCTGTAAATACAGATGAAGCTCTCTTGGTCGCTTGCCGCTCACCTCCTGCTGTGCGGCCTGGTTCCCAACAGGCCATGAACCAGTATCAGTCCGTAGCCCAGGGGTTGGGTACCGCAGCTCTAGGAGAAAGAGTAGGGATCCAGGTGCGAGAGGTGACACAGGTGGGGAGGGCTGGGAAAGTGGGGTTGTCAGTTTTTATAATGTCCATAATGAATTCCATAAATGCCTTAATTTTTAAATGATGATATTCATATATTGTTAATTTTAAATATTTGTAAGATAAAAAGAGAAGCAGTCTAAATTTTCAACAACACCAAAATAAAAATTTAAATTCAAGATGGTGTTAATGAAAGCAAACCATGTGTGATATCCCTGGGAATTCATGATGGTATCACATCTGGCCCAGGTAGATCTGCCTGGGAGAAGTCCCAGGGTCTGGTACAGTATTAAAAATCAGGTCTCATTGTTTCTCCCTCCTGAGATAGAGGATCCTGCAGAATGCCCACAGATGGCTACAACATGTACATACCCATTCAAAGACATGTGAAGACCTACTATGTGGGATGCCACTTATGTGCTAAGTACCATGAGTAACTAGGAGGTATGAGAGAGACTGCCTGGCCATCAGACTGGTTTTTGGTTTGGTTTAGGAGAGAAGGTCTGCTGACCTACCTGCCTTTGTAAAACAAAGTGTGTGATCAAGCAGCCATATGGGTGGTAGAGAATAATAAACATGAGAATGGTTTTCTAGTACAGTAAAAATGTATGGCCTAGGGTAGCCTAGGAGAGCTTGATGGAGTTGGTGAAATTATAAACCATAGTTGGAGAGAAAAGGGCAGGAAGTTTAAAAGGCACATAGTGTGCCTTCAATAAGTTATCCAGTGCCATGTTGACTTCTATAATTGAACCACATTCAAGGCTAACTTGAAAAATGCATAGAGGCCTGAAACTTAGCTTTGGAATAAAGCATTTTTTGTAAAAAAAAAAAAAAAATTAAGTGAATAAAAATAAACATTTAAAATATTTTAACTGAAAGAATAAATGTTTCCCCATAATTAGAGCAAATGGTTTAAATTTAGACATATGGAAAAATTTAACTTTCAGTTCCAGACTCTAAGCCTAATTTTGGGAGAAAACCCATTAAAGTAATGAAGTAATGAAACAATTGAATGATAAATCTTGATTTTGTAGAGAATATAGCAAATGCTTGGAAGTACATCATCATTTCCATGCTTTTGGGTTATTATGAACACCAGTATCTTTGCCTGAGAGTTACAAGGCTGTGGTTTGCAACTGACTTCAGGGTGGGAGTGGGTAGGAATTTGTAGGATGTTATATCCTTCCAGGAAGAGTTAGGAGCATTTTGAGGGATGCAGATACTTAAAACAATCCAGGTTTTAAAGTAGTTGAGAGACTCTTCCCTTGGAAAAATAATTAGTTCCCAGTCCTGTTTAATTTGAATATTCAATAGGGCTGTCACTGGGAACCAAAAGAAATGAAAAGGAGGGTGGAATAGGGTTCCTCCTCCTAAAGGGCTTACAACTGAATCCTTTGAATTTCACACAAATGTTTTCCATCATTTCATTACGTTTACTCCAGTACATTCCAATTAGTTTCCTGGAGAGCAAGTAAATTGCAGCTTTCACAACTTTTTTTTTCAATTTTCTTTTCTTGTTTATTTATTTATTTATTTTTGGAGTTGTAGAGACTTGTGTGCTGCAAGGTTTGCTCTTAGTAAATGACACTGAAATATTTTTAATGCCCTGAAATAACTAATGAGAATTTTAGCAGTCTCATAATTAAAATAAAAAATAGAAGAGCCATGGATGGACATTTTAGAGGAGTCATGGTTCTATTGTTTCTTGTTTTGGGATTTGTGGATAAACTATGTGTAATTTGTAGTTAAAAACAATTGGGAAATAAGTGTCTGCTTTGGGCTAATTTTGTCCTTTTTAATGTTTCTAATCTCAGCTGTCTTCACTTATAGGACCAATATCTCAGCTTACCTGAAGCCATATTTTTGTTTTTATATTCCTTTCATGAGTTCAGATATGTTAATCATCATCATTTGCATCTCCAAGGAGCTATGAATGTGGTATCTTTTTATTTTTCTCAGTTGTTAGACTCTGGATTTTTAAGGTAAACAATTGATTTAACAGCTTTACAGGGAGCATAAGTTAGCTCAGCCACACTAAATGTTCGTGTTAATTATAAGCTACATCTTGAGTTCAGGTATGTTTTTAAAACATTGTATGTCTTAAGATAAGGAAACTCAAGAGATATGCAGTGATTTGGAAGGGACCTGTTAAGTTGTTAAATATATTAAAGTCTCTAGTTTCATGCACTGTACAACACTCATAATGGATTTTGATTATATGCTTGGTAATAAGTGACTTACAGAAGGCAGGACTATGGGCTTTTCCTATTTTGGATTTAAAATAAATATCATATCTTTTGGGTGTTAACAGAGGGCATTCTTGAGTTGAAGGGCATGAAACAATTATTATCTTTATGGTAAGTTATCATTTGTAGATAAGTTAGTGGTTTCCTGTGCAAATAATTATGGAGTCAGCATACCTAAGACTTGGGTTCTCTTTAAAGACAAAAAAAAAAAAGTATAGATATGAATCCCTCTTCAGGGTCATTAGACAAACTTCAAAGTGTTAATGTTCGTGAAAAGACCCCCTATTTTGAATTTTTCCTGTGAGTAACAATTTCAGGCATAAAATGGCCAGATCATTGTATGGTATTCATGGCTTTTTTAAAAAGTTAGTGTAATATATGACACTTATAAACAGCCACACTTATAGAAAGGAAGAGAGAGAGCAGTGTGTCTTTTGAGCAGCTTTTACATGGATAAGCCCTTGGTCCTTCAGCCGTGGCTATGGCGGCAGTGTAGAATCTAATGGCTTAGTGCTGTGACTAACGTGGCTCAATTGGTCCCATTTTTTAGTTCACTGAGGTCTTCTTCCTCTTGGCCTTCCCTGTGATCATTCATTCATCACAAATGTACAGACACTGCCCCTGGGCAAGGGAACAGATCTTCCTGTCCTTGATTTTGTTTATACCCTTGCTTTCAAGTCAGAGTTTAGATAAAAATCTCTTACTTAATCGTTTTTAGTTAGCTTCACATGTTTGGAGGTCTAGGTTGTCCTAATTTTGAAATATTCCCTTTATTAGAAGTTAGATGCCCCATGAATAACAGTTGACTTATTCTACTCTAAATGGATGTATTTTTTAAAAAATCTAAAGTTTGAAAAGAAATCAAATATAAAAACTTCATTCCTCAAGTACAACTACAACTAACAGTTGCTATGTTAGTGTTGTTGCCAATTTATTTCTTTTCTAAAGCATACACTGAACCCCAGTCTGAAAAATGAGGATCTGTGCATCCTTTGTTCACCTCTTCTGTCCTGTGACTGAGGTGAAAAACTAGTCCTGGTTTACACAGGACTGTCCTAGTTTGGGCACTGAAAGTCACATATCTGGGAACCCCCTTGGTCCCAGGATGTTCGGTCACCCTTCCTATGACCTCCCAATTTGCTAGACTGTAATTTTTACAGTGTCACAGTTTAATGCATTTGTAATTCTTATTGTGACAACATAACTATGGATGTCTGGTTTTGTCTATGGGTGGTTTCTAAAAATTTAAAGCCAATGTGCAAATATTATTCACTGTGGAGCCAAGTAACATAATTAGACCCATAGAGAAAGAACTTCCAACCCGGATCACTGAACTTTGCCGCTTGAAGGAGGTTTTTGAGCAGTTTCATTTCCTTATAGACACTTCTCTGGGGGTTTTGGGTTATATTCAGCTTCTGCTGTTTTTTGTAGTTCATGTTGTCCTCTTTCCTTTGGTAGGCTGTTCCCCTTGAGTAACTTTTGATATATAACATGCATGGATGTAAGCTCTGTTATTGCGTGTTTGAAAATGTCTGATTTTGCCCTCCTACTTGATTAATAATTTCAGCCTAGATTCAAAATTGTTTTCTCTCAACTTTGAGGAATTTCACCTCTGATACCTAAAATCTAGTATTGCTAATAAGTCTGATGTCAGACTTAGAACCTAGTTGATTGTGTGCATGTGTGTATGTGTGTATATTTGTCTACCTTTTTGAACCTTGTAGGAATTTTTTGTTTTATCCTTAGTTCTGAAATTTCACCATTATTTTTTTTTTTCATTTGGCCTTTTTATGGCCTTTATGGTCTGAAGTCCCGTCTAGCTCAGGATATTCTCTCCCCACTAATATTAATGTATCTTCACCTAGAATTCCAGAAGATGAATTTTCAACCTCTTGGAATCAATCTTCCATGGCTTTCCTATTTTCCTTCTCTTTGTTTTTTGCTATATGTTCTAGAGATTTTCTTGGCTGAAGCTTTGCAGCCTATTGAATATCTTTAGCCATATAGATTCTATTATTTAGTCCATTGAGTTTTCTGTTTTGGCACTTATTTGTTTAATAATCTGAGAACTTTCTCATTCTTGTTATTCTTTCCATGAAAGGAGTGTGAATATCTATGGATATTGTTCTGGCCCTTAAGAAGGTACTGTTCTTCACAGATGATCTTCTTGGATTGCTTAGAATTTTTCTTTTCCAGCATCAGAAACAATAATTTATTAATTTTTAGACAGAATATATTTCTGTTTGCCACCAAAACCCCAGCTTCAGATAAGTTAGCTGTCTTATGGCTCCTTGGAACCATTCAGGCTTTTCTACCTTCCTGTACTATTCCACTGTTTTTGAATATATTTCCTTTCTTCTCCCAACTCTTCCCTAAAACCTGTTCTGATTGTCCTCCTTCCACCCCGTCTATGCAGAAGGTTCCTGGACACCCCTTCAGCCAGAAGCCGCTTCCCCTTCCTCCTGACATTCATTGGCCCTGGCGTGAACCTTTCTTCTCTGCCCCTCCCTCTCTTGCTGAGGGTTGCCCCTGCTAGAGTAGGATTCCTGAAATGAAGGCAAATCAAGGTGTAAAGAGGACAAGAAAATTCCAGGCATGGGAGGGAGAGGATGGAGAATCCTGGTGGCCAGGCAGAGGCTCCCTTGCCTGGTACCTCTTGTGTGAGAATAGCTATTTGGTGGTTGGGAGCTTACATTTCTACTTCTTACCTAGAAACTTGATTGGACTGAAACTTAACTTCTCAAGTTATTTAATGTTCCAAAATTCTTCTAAGGAAGAGTTAGTCACTAGATGAGCAAAATAGAAGCTATTAGAATTCTCTTTATATAGTAGAGAATAGAACCTGGATGCATTCCTGAAATTTCTTAGTGGTTTGGCTTCAGTAAATTACTACTTTACTTACAGCTTTAAAAATATATCTAGACTTAAGTTTAAAGAGTGAGAACCACATGTGTAAACATCATTGAATACCATTCTTTTAATGAATGGGGAATGTTATTTATATTCTGTTTTCACTTCCTCTGGAAAGCCCGTTTCTTTGGGGAATGGTTGACTTATATTGTACTCCCCTTAAAAAGTGAAAGGAATTCACTTCAGTGTATTTTAACTCAGCCACAAAATTCTCATTATTGTTGCTGAGAACTGCTTGGCCTAAATCTCTGAGTGCAATGTTTTAAAATTAGACCGTCTTAAAATAGCAAATGACAATATATATACCACTAGAATAGAGAATAGGTGTGTTTAGGAGATTGGAATAATCCTTATTTTATTTATGCTTTTATAGAGAAAAATCTATCTTTCTCTACTTTTTTTCCTTTGGAAAATAATTGGAATTGGAAATTGGAAAACAATTTTGCAGCTAGTACTTCAGTGGGACAGTGAGTGAGGTGGGCAAGTGGGCAGGAACCGATGACAAAGGGCTTCCCGGGCTGGGCTGAGGAGTCTGGGTTCACTCACACGGTGATGGGGACCTTGTCAAGGAGTAAAGCAAAGATGCCACATGGTTACGTGTGTCGTGTTGACGGCCAGGTAGGGGTAGAATCGGAGGCAGACTGGAGAAGAGGCCATTGTGTAATCCACGTCAGAAAGTAACAGAGCCATGGACCCAGGCAGCGAAGAGGGCTCCTGGCCAATGAGGAATTTTTATTCTGTATTAATTGTGCTGCCTTTAGACTAATTTGCTGGTTATTTTGTGAAGACTTAGCCCTTTTAGAGCTAGAAGGGACCTTGGAGGTTCTTATGCAACTCTGTCATTTTATAAATGGCAAAACCCTAAGGCCTAAGGAAGCAAAGTGACTCTTCCAAGTCAGACGACTCATTAACAGCGGGCAGAGCTTGGCCTTGGGCCCAAGTCTTCCAATCCCAAAGCCAAAGCTTTTCCTGTAGGGCTACCATGTGGTCCTACCTGCTCTCTGCTAAGCACATGCCTGGACCTGTGTGCTCTGTCACCTGGTGGTTGATGGCACAGAATGAGATATTGACAGACTTACTCTTTTTTTCAGTCAGCTCATGACTGGCTCTTCAAAATGACTTAATTCGAATCTGCCCTACTCTTCTCAAATACACATTCTTGCCCAACATATTCAGAAGATGATCTTGCCTCTTGCTTCCCAGAGAAAATAGAAATCACTTGAGAAGACACTGGGTCGTGGCCTGCCTTCAATCTACTAATAACCACTGTCTTTCTGCCCTTTGTTATGACAGCATAGTGTCCCTATCTCATTTAGCACTGGGTCCTGGGCCCTGGGTCCTACTCTATCCTGTCTT
Organism: Daubentonia madagascariensis; assembly: GCA_023783475.1. Taxonomy (NCBI): domain Eukaryota; kingdom Metazoa; phylum Chordata; class Mammalia; order Primates; family Daubentoniidae; genus Daubentonia; species Daubentonia madagascariensis. Next base: position 16,818,473 of record JAKFHU010001815.1, on the reverse strand, counting down.
TTCAGGGATACTTTTGATTATTCTTCCTTTTTCAGTATTTTCAATCTCTTCTTCTCTAAAAGATCTGTCCTGTCACCATTTATCTACTTCCTGTGCTCTCCCGTGTAAAACCCTGCTTAGAATACCCACCCGCGCTAGCTCTTTCTACGTCCCTCCTTTCAGGCATCGTCTACAATACATGGTGTTTCGTTCATCACCTCAACCGTTTCTGCTTTAGGCCTCACAGTTTCACAAAACTGCTCTCACTGAAGTTAGCAATGACCTCATGCCGCTTAGTCCAGTGCTGTGGGATCTCCTGTCATCTAATGGGAGGGGGGGTGCGCGGCAGATGCTAAAGAAATACCTGTAGTTGCTGAGCATTTAGATCAGAAAACACAATTTTAACTAATTTTATAGCAGCAGGTACTAAATTTCAGTTTCATCGTGAAACTTGTGGCAGTGTGTTCTGTAGCTTAGCTCTACACTATGAGAGTTCTGCCCTTTCATCTAGGGTTAACTCTAATATCACACAACCAAATGCCCAGGCTATTTTCAGCTCTTTTACCTTTTATGTACCCAAGTATCTGGGCAAAACATGCACATCAATGAAATCTGAAGAAATATGACTCTGCTCATGGAGTTAGAAACTAGAAACCACCTATATGTATTCTAAATAAAATTTATTCTAAAATAAACCAACCATGTTTAAAATGGTCTAAACTGGCAAATAGAGTGAAGAAAATCCTAATGGTTTTGTGTGAGGGAAACCAAAAACATTATACAGAAAGGATGATCTGTGAAGTTCAGACTCCGTGAACTCATATTAAGTTTTGAACCATTTTGAGATCAGCAAAATAACTGTGTAAGGATACATTAGATATGCTAATGGAAAGTTTAGTGAAAGTAAAAATAGTTTCCTCAAGTGCAGACTGAAAATGACGAGGTTTTCTTGTATATGTCAGTTGTCACCCTCTTATTTCCCTCGTGGGCTACATTATTCAATTTTAACAGTTCCTCTCTTTTTAGAAGTAAAAACAGTCCACATTAGCAAAACCAAAGATTTCCAGGAAGTGCGGTAATGCTGAGGGACCTGTAGAATGAATAAATCACTGTTTGGTAGTAAATGTAAAATGTTTTATTGGAATTCAGCCCTTCATATTCACATTTCCTTTTTTTTCCTAAACCTGAAAACTCATTGAAATATCCTCAAGATGGATGTTAAATAAAAACTCTGTGATATATTTGGTAGCTGACTTTAAAAAAAAAATGGATGTGTCTAAGCTTGTTTTTCTTGACTGATGTGGAAAGGTAAAAAAAAAGTGAAAGGAAATTACCCCTCTAAATGTAACATTTTCAAGTGATGTAATAGGTTTTTATTTCCATATGTTGCCTGAATAAAAAGTAGCATTTTTACAGAAGCCTGGTTTAAAAACTGTACTTCACCATTAAATAAATAGGTGAATACAAATTCTGATTTTAAAGCTGTCTCCCCAAAATGTTAGTTTATTAAATAACTATCATAAGAAACCTGATATTCTTTGTTTCCCTTTACCAAATCCATTTTACTTATGAGACAGTTCAACTTTTAAAACCATAGCCATCTGAATTCTGTTCATTTTAAGGGAATTTCACTATGTTAATTAACATCATTCATTTTCACTGCTTGTTAACACATTCTGAATTGCTCAAATTTATTGACCTAGACTGAAAGAAGCTCTTGAACTCTAATCTATAAAAGGTGGTACTTCTAAAGTTTTTCTGCTTATTAGAAAATGTTTATCAATTTCTGTGGCTTCTTCTGTTTTATGATACGTAGAATCTGCCAAAACCTTACTAACTTCACCTTCCTTCTCCTTATTTACGTCTAGACTTGAGGATCTTTGAAAAGTCTTCTTGCCTTACCCAATATTCCTCCCTGGATGTGCTACCAAGCCCCAAATTTTAATATTTGAGTTGGATATTTTTTTTAATGCTCTCAAAAGCACAGTGTATAACCACAGTTGCCTCTGGGCATTGTCTCTAGCTAAATCTGTGCAGGCCGTCCCACTAGCTGGAGTTCCCATAAGGGTAAGGGAATCCTTACCCTTATGTGTCTGTCCTAACCACTGTTGGATCCTTAGCACCTATGCTGGTAAACCATCAGTGCTTGAATATTGAATGCATTCAAGGCATTTTAGGAGTAGCCCAGGTTGTTGGGGTGATAGGAAAGTGAAGTTGGGAAAGTGTCAATGCCTGTGTTCTATAGCACTTGTAATATACCTCCAATCCAATCTGTCTCCTGGTATGTATCCCTTCAAGAACCTAATGTCTAAGACAGGTGCAATATTTTTCTTTGTAACTGTGGTGCCTGTAACAGCACCTGTAATAGTAGCTATCCTTAAGTGAAGATCCTTCCTTCAAAAAACATTCCCTATTTCACACTGTTGCCCAGCATCCCCTCTAACATTGGAAAATTAAGGAAAATGGTGTTGGAATCCCCAGTTCTAGTTGGCCAGCTTTTCTTAGGTCTTTGCTGTGAGTATGAAAAACAGTGGGATGACATATAGGGGAATATGAGGAACAGGTCACCCACTGGAACTCCTAATCTCTAATTAAGTGTTTAGAATGAATTATCCTTTGCCAAGTAATTATGCCAACTGTTAGTCCCTTAAAAAAAAAAAAAGGAAATGGCCAAATCAAGGTCTCGACCATCAAAATTTGCCATAGGGTTATGGTTGTCTGTCTGCTTTTGGTTTCCTTTTTTAAAAGCTCACAGCCAATTTACCATGAAATCTAGCCCAGATTTCTGAAGCATCCGGTATCAATGTAACACACCTTAATGTATTAAGAACTTTAATCAATCCTACCTAGTTTTGGTGTGTGATCCTGTGGAACCAAGGTATTAATACAAACTAGAAAGTGAGCTTGTCTTAAAAGCTCAACTGATTTCATAAATTTTACTTATATGCAGCATGACAAACCTGACATAGAACATCTGGATTGAGTAGGTAGAACCTTCATTTTGACAAGTTTTTCCTAATATATCTGTCAAAACACCAAGGAAACAATCCAATTTATTAAAAACTGCTTGATGTATGTAGTTTTTCCAAGAACATATCCATTTTGTAATGTGAGACATACTACTTAGAGATGCCATGATTTATTCACTTTGTGATTCCTGGTGCCTGCATACTGCCTGGCACACACCAGGCATTCACTACTTCATTGAATCAAATTATGGGTAAAACTAGTATGTGTGCTGGTTAGGAGACTAAGAAGTATTAGCAATGGAAAGATTTGTACCCATTCTCCATGGTTTCCACTTCCAAATTCTAGGTTTTTATTTTTTTTTTTCCCTAAGTGGTTGAGACCCACTGGATTTCTTTCAAAAGAAGAAATGGCCATTTAGAGATATCAAATTAGAAATTAAAATGGACTTGAGTTTGCAAGGAAAGCTATAGAGTATCTGTCTTTGGAGATCTGTGAGAGTAGAAATGGGTGTCTGTACATAATAGATTATAAATACTTGGCAAATGGATAAATAAATACCAATTCTGAGGTATTTAAATAATCACCTGCATGAATGAAAAATTCAAATGATTGTAAATTGACATTTTATCTCTTCCCACCTTGATCAACCAGTTTCCATTGTGAATTCTGTAGCTGATGGGTTTTCTTGCTTATATCCAAACAATTATATGTGCCTATAGCATCCCAGAACCAGAATTTGGTTCTATTAAAGAACTAATAAAATCAATAAACTTTTGACAAGAAAGAGCTAGAAGAGAGTGTTCTGTGTATTCTTCTTATTTTTGCAACTTTTCTGTATGTTTCCAAGTATATTTTTTTTTCGTTAGTAATAACCTTTCTAGAAAAAGCAGGATACCTTTTTAAAAGGTACCTTCTCTAGGAACAACAAAAATAAGATCCCTAGAAATATATCTAATGAAAGATCTATGAGACCTTTATGTAGAAAATGAAATAATTTTAACCTTATTGAAGGATTTTTTTTGAAGACCTAAATAAATTGAGGAGGGGAGGGAAATGACATGTTCATAGATAATCTCATTATTGTAAACATGTCAATTTTCCCATATATAGGTCCAGTGCAATCCCAATCAAATTCAACATGTTTTTGGTGGAACTTAGGTTGATTCTAAAATTAATACAGAAAAACAAAGTAGCCAAAACAATTGTGAAGAGGAAATAGAAGGATTTAGCAATGCCCTATTTATATGTTTATAAAGCCATAGTCATTTAGGCAGTGTGATTTTGGCAATAGGGATAAGCAGTTAGACCAATAAAACAGGCCCACGGTTTTGTAGAAACTTGATATGTGACAGAGATGAACTGCAAATCAGTGGAAAGAAGAAACTAATAAATGATGCTGGGGTAATTGGTTGTCCTTATGGAAAAAATGAAAAGGTATCCCTGCCTCACACCATATACAGTAATCAGTTTCAACTGGATCAAGGACATAAATGTGAAACACACAATTATAAAGTTTTTAAAAGAAATGTAGAAGAATATCTTCTTGTCCTTTGAGCAGGAAAAGAATTTCTTAGAGAAGACACAAAAATCATTAAACCATAAAGAGACAAATAACTGCACCATATTTAAGAGCTTTTGTTTGTTAAAAGACTGAAGGTCATAATCCATAATAAACATATGGATTTATATATTGAAGAACATATAAATAACTCCAACAAATTCATAAGAAAAAGGTAATTCAATAGAAAAATGGGCAAAATGCATGAATTTCCTTCACAGGAAAGGAAACATGAATGTCCAACACATATAGGAAAATATGCTTAACCTCATTAGTAATTATGAAAATTTAAACCACAATAGTACCATTTCTCACCCATCAGAATCACTTGTAATTAAAATTTTATAGTATCAAGTGTTGGCCATAATATGAAGCAAAAGGAACTCTCGTAAGCGATGGGTAGAGTGTAAATTGGTACAGTTACTCTGAAGAAATTTGGCATTACCAGTAAAGTTCAACACATGTGTGATGAACAGCACTTTCAGTTCAGGTGAATACAATGTAGAATCTCCGGCACATGAATAAGAGACATGCCCAACATTGCTTGTAATAGAAATTTTTTAAAAACTAGATGCAGTCTAAAGGTCCAAACACTAGAGCATGAAATATACTACAAGTTATCCAATAAAATACTAGCCATCAGTGCAAACAATTGAACTACATAGTTAGCAAAATAACATGGAGCAATCTCACAAACATAATATTGAGTGGGAGAAAGCAAGTCACATTGGTGTATGTATAAGCCGATTTTATAGTTCAAAAGCACACAAAATTTATCAGAATGGAGTTCCTCCATGTTGGCTCATTCTCAGGCCCCATGTGTTTGCAGGGTGGCTGCAGCAGCACTAGCCTCTAAATCCTCTCTTGTTCATATCTAATAGGAGCAGGAAAAGGTCTGTTTCCTTCTTAATAAAACACCATAAATTAGGTCTCATTGGCCCTGATTGGTCTGGCTTGGGCCATGTGCCTATCCATGAACTAATCACAGTCATTAGTGGGATAAAACATGATGAATGGCTAGCCTAATTAATGTCATTCAGAGCACATGGGCTGGAAGTAGGGCAAGGGAGAGGAAAATGCTGGTATGGATGCCAGAAGGAGTGTAGACGGATGTCAGGCTTCTAAAACAACAGATGATATTATTCCACCCACTTAGTAGAGGCCAATTTGTATTACACAAGCCGTTGTTACTTGCTTATAGTCTATGAATGATATGAAACAGCTCAAACAAGAGTAGGTAGAAGCCAGAAAGGGGTTTTTACGTTGCAGTAGACCTAGAGCCGCAAGTTACCAGCAGCACTCCCAAATTGGAACAGGCAGGTGTTGAGCTGCACTCCAAGACGGCAGGTAGGGCCAGCAGCAAGACTCCAGTCCAAATCGAGATTCTGTGGGATTTACATGATCAAATTTGATGTCCCCTCAAAAATGCTCACCTTGTTTTTGTCTACTCAACTATCCATGTTACTGATTTAAAGAATACTTTCTAGAAGCTATGAAAAGAGCACTGGTAGATTTGCCCTTTTTTGGCATGATTACTATTATACCCTGATCTGAAGTTCTGTGATTTCTGGTAGTCCCTTATATAGATTTCCTCCCTCACTTTGTTTCTTTTATGAAGTTCATGTGTTTTACTCAAGAAATAGGGATACCTTTTGGGCTCATGAACAAATTTATGTGGCTCCTTACATCAAATAATTGATAAGGTAGGGAAAACATTTATGCTTTGGGTCTTTGCATAGTCGTTACTATAAGTATTAACAGCAGTGTTATTATCAGACAGGACTTTAAATCATTACTTGTTTAAGCTGCGCCTAACAACTCAGACCATTTAAAGCTGCTTTTACCTAGTCACAAAGAATAAAGGCCTTTTATTTTATCCTACATATATAAAACAAAGTTAGTCCCTTTTGTGGGTAGTTGTTGTTAACATTCATTCTGGAATAACTAGAGTCAATCCCATAGTTATTGTCAGGGACACATAGCTTTGAGTCTCTCCTCATTCTGACTGTTGTCTAAAATTAAAGGTAAGCTTATTTTAGACACTGTAGCTAAAAGGACATGGTGTATGTTGGACTTGTGTCTCCTTCTTACAAAACCAACCCTGACATTTTATTTATTTTTATACTCAAACCCACACTTAGTTATGTTTTGCCTATGTGACTTATTTTAAACATCACCTTGCTTGTAGTCCAGACTATAAGTTTAGCATTGTTCTTTGGCCAAAAGCAATAAAATGTGAACTGTTTCATCATGATTCAGTGATGTGTAATCAGCATTGTCTTTTCACAAATATAACATCAGTGGCTATTTATAACATTTCTTCAACTTTCAGAAATGTAATGAGGTTTTGTTTTTTATTTACATAAAATTCTATTTGTATTTAATGCCCCAAGTACAATATGTTAGTGGATTTTGCACTTAAGGCCAGATACTAAAATACTCTTAATGTGTTTCTAAAAATCCTATCTTGAATTTATAGAGCAGCCTCTGAGATTCTCCATATTCACCTATAAATAAGCATTGCTGATTATAAAAGCCCTCTTGCTGTTCTCATATTCCTGTATCAACCAAAAATATAAATTCATTGGTTTACCTCATATTGAATTTCCTGACTAGATGGTGCTTTTTTCTTTTTTTAAAAAGTACATTTGTACTTTTCATCATTTCTCATGAGCAAAGCATTGTCCTAAAGATTTCTTTAAATGTCTTCTGTATAGATTCTTTAGGCATAATTTTTCTGAATATTATCTATTTTCAGACAATCTTCATTTTCATTTGTTTGTGACTGGTCATTGCTGCTACTGGACAAAAACCACTGTGTTTCAAATCATCTTATGGTACCTTTACTATTTCTGATAGCTTTTAAAAAAGCTATTTCTCTTGAGTTTTCTAGGTATTCAGCCTTGTCACCTGCTGCTGATGATAATTTGGTCTGTTCATTTCCTTTCACTATTGCATAGTGAGCATCTTTTATTTTATTCCTAACTTTTAATAAAAATATTGTCTGTTGATTTCAGATCTTTTTAAAATCATGGTAAATTATCCTTCTATTTCTAGGTTATTGAGAGATTATCATATATAGGAGCTGAATTTACCACATGCTGTTTTGGCATGTTTGAAGATAAGAATATGTGTTGATCCTTTGTGAGCTATTGATAGGGTGTAATGGATCTATTTATATAATATTTATAGAATAAACCCTATTTATATTGATGTGCCATATACTAGAAATTGAGTTTTCTGAGCTCTTTATTTAGGATTCTTACATCTTATGCGAGTCAAACGAGCCTCTTACCTTTCTCTGTTTGTGCCTTATCAGGTTTGGTTATCAGGCTTGTGTTAGCTTCATCAAACAAAGTGGGGAGCCTCATTTTTCTCTGTCCTGAAATCTTTTTATATAGTTTGGGAATTATCTAATCTTTGGAGTTAACCATATATATTAGTTTTTCAGCTTTCATATTTTCACTTCAGTTTTGATAATTAAATATCACCTTAGAAAACTGTTTCCATTGAGATGCTCAAATTTATTCACAAGGATATTTTTATATAGTACTCTGATTTTTTTTTTTTTAAAGAAATAGGGTTTTGCTCTATTGCCTAGGCTGGAGTGCAGTGGCATGGTCATGGCTCACTGCAGCCTCAAACTTCTGGACTCAAGCATTCTTCCCACCTCAGCCTCCTGAGTATCTGGGAACACAGGCACACACCACCTTGCCTGGCTATTTTTTTTTTTTTAAATTTTTTGTAGAGACAAGGTCTTGCTGTGTTGCCCAGGCTGGTCTAAAACTCCTGGCCTCAAGCCATCCTCCAACCTCAGCTTCCCAAAGTGCTGGGATTATATGTGTGAGCCCCCACACTCGGCCTTGATTTTTTAATGTTTTCCATTACTATGATATATTCTTGTAATAATTCTAGTTTTGTGTTGGATTTTTAAGACTAGGTTTGCCAGAAATCTGTCTTTGAAGTATTTCATCCTGCAATGAACTATCTATTGCTTTTTAAATATCTAAATCACACATTCCTGCTTTTATTTTTATTTCTGCTTTTCCTATGTCATATTTATTGCTGTTTTCAAACTTAACTGAGGTTAAATATTTAGTTCATTTCTTTGTTTCTCTCCAATTAAAAAAAAAATTACTGGTGTCACAAATGAAGCTATTGTATATTGTTTCTACTCCCCAAATACAGAATAAAATCAGCTCATTTTTGCTCTCTACCCCCACCCATTTCCCCATTTTTGATAACATGAGCTAAGATTTCAGAATTAAGTGGAACTAGTTAGTTTAGTAAAGTTTTTTATTAGATGTTTTTTCAAAATTTTTGAAAGTTTATACTCTGTTTGGACTGTTTTTATAATAATATTTAGCATACTCTGGTCCTGCTTTCAATGCTCACCACCAGTGCTAATGCATAACTACTTTTTCACTCTTAAGTTTTTATTTTGATTCATCCCTCAGTCAACTGGAATATTTTTGAGTAATTTTTTTCACGAAGATACTCAGCTGATAATTTCTGGGCATGTTTGTTTTTCTTTTAGAACTCTGCAAACATTGAAATTTCTGTGGTTCTTTCTTTTCAAAAATAGTGCCCAGAAAAACTGTGGCCCCAGATTTTACCAGATGTAAGCAGCACCCCCTGAGCTCTGCCCCCAGCTACCTTGCAAAGGTGGAGAGTGAGAGGAATTATGGACCAGGCGGTCCTGGAGAGGAACTCAGGTGGCGCGGCCATGGCCTGAGGAAGTCGTCCCGTCCCATGGAGGACTTGGGTCTCAGAGGTAGGGAAGCTGTGGTTGAAATTATGAAGTCTCCTTCTACTCCCCTGCATCACTGCCTGGGGAGTTTCTCTCTCCTCTGTTGGGGGAAATTCTTCCTGATATCTGGCAAGTCATTGAACTCCTTTGTTTTCAGAGCTATTGAAAGTTCAAGTTTCCTATCGAATTTTCTTAGTATTATAAGGGAAAGGGAAAATCAAGGATGATTAGACATCAGGAACTTTCTAACACCACATCCTGTGAGTCTTTTTGTTTTCTAATTACATTTTTATGGTTATTGTTATAGGCCTATTATCACTAGTCCAGTAATATAGATGTAGTCTTTTCCTGGGCAAATTCTGGCCTTCCTTTTAAGCTACTTAAAATTAGCCCTGATATCACATCCATGTCCCATTAAAATAATTCTGAAAAGTAAAATTTAAGTCAAAAGCAATATTTTTTGTGTTTCTACTGTAGGTGAAGACTGATGTTAAGAGTCTATGGGTGAAGACATTGGAAAGCCTTCGATTATAAAAGTAAGCTGTTTTCATTTTTTTGCCACTTGAGTAAGCATATGTTACAAGGTTAATATATTCATAATTTAGGTTTGTTAGGTATTTTTGCATAAGTACACTCTGTAGGCCAATTTTTTCTATTTGCAAGAACAGTAGCCCCCCATTATCTGCAGGGGACACAGTCCAAGCTCTCCGGTGGATGCCTGAAACCGTGGGTATAGTATTGAACTCTACATATACTGTTTTTCTTATACATACATATCTATGATAAAGTTTAATTTATAAATTAGACACAATAAGAGATTAACAACTTATAATAAAATAGAACAATTATAACAATATACTGTAATAAAAGTTATATGAATATGGTCTCTCTCTCTCTCTTTCTGTCTCTCAAAATACTGTAATATTTTCAGACCATAGTTGACCTCAGTTAATTGAAACCATGGAAAATGAAATCGCAGATAAGGGGCTACTATAGTTTTCGTGAAAATAGAAAAAACTACTTTCAAATAGTTTTTAACTATTTTGTAAGAAATAATGACAAATATTGTTACTAAAGGATAAAAAATGAAAGAAAATGCATAGTGCAAAATAACATACACAAAGAGTAAAAATGGAGTCAGAAAGAGTAAACTATAACATGACCCATTTCGCTGTCATTTTTTTCCATTGGCCTTCTAGTATTATTGAGTTCATCTTTCTTTTAGGTAATATTTTAAATGTTTTTCGTTGGCCAGAAAAGGCTGTTCACCCTTTTAAACGACTTCTTTTTCTTTAAGATTTAAAATCTCATTTCAGTTTTGTGGTGGTGGTGCTTGAAAAGCCACAATAAACAGTAGAAGAGAAACGAAGGAAGGGGATATGCTTTTTTGTTAGGTCCAGGCAATTATTTTACTCTGTTTTCTTTCCTAAGTACTTTAATTTATCATACTCTGACCACATTATAAGCTATTTGCCAAGACCTGAAAGGGTGAACTAGCGCTGCTCAATTCCATATTGTATGCTTGCTAAAGTGGGGGGAATAGATGAAGAAACTCCGTCTGGTAAGCATAGTGTTATCATTTTTTTACTGACAAAACTAGTTTATACTTTCAATTTTATACCATGTCTTTTTTTTTAACCAAACAGTAAAATAAAACAATTATAATAAAAGCTTAAGTGCAACAATGGGTTAGAGTCTTGCCTTTAACTAGCAAAATATAATGCTTTATAGGAGACATAAATATTTGATACACTGAAATATTCTCAGAGTACTCAAAGTTATTACAAAGACAAATAGTATATTAATGGAGCAAAGTTTGCTTGTGTCAGAGTTCATCGGTGGTTTGTTAACTGGTAAAACAATGACTTTCTTACTGCAGGTTGTCATTACTGGCAATAAAGTCCCAGAAGTTCTTTTTTCTAACTTTTGACTAGAATGCCTAGTGGCTTAAAAATCAAGAGTCTGTAGTCCAGAGCAGATTTATCCATCCATCCACCAGGCACAGTGCTCAGGGCCCACGATATTTTCGGTGGATCATGAAATTGTTTTAACTTTAATTTCTTTTAAAAGCAGAAGAAAAAAATAAAAATAAAAATAATGAATATATAATATTGAACCCAGCCTGGATGATATTTGGCTTTATACCAATGCAGTTGTAAATATAATTTTTAACATTTTTTATGGAGGAAGGGGCCCATAAAGACCAAATTGCCCAAGGCCCACAAAAGTCATCATGTGACCCCACCAGTGTTACAGTCAGGCACACTGCACCATGTGTGATATCCAGTCATTTGAATGCTTTTGTTTTTTTAAAAAGAAGAGTAAACATTTTCTTTTTTAGAAATGATTATCTTCTTTGTAAATGAGTTCTTAGATATGTCTGCATATCAGAGAGACACATGGTTCTATCTACATTGTTAGGTTAGTTAGCTGTAGTTATTCATTCTGTTTTCCTAAAAGCAAATAAATATTTTTTCCCCTATAGATACACCTTGATATTCTGTTTGCTTTGTAATATGACACAGAAAATAAGGGGAAAGGAAGCAGCACTTGCCTCAGGATTCTTTGGTTCCATTTTGGCCAAGTGTTTCGCCTAAGGGGTATGTGTTCCATGAGAATGGCGGTCAGCTCCACCTCCTCGCTTCTGTGGGAGTCTAGAATTTTAGTACTTCTGTAGTCACTGATCTGTGTTACTGAGTGTATAGCATTTCCAATTACTGTGATTGATCTGGTTTGGTTTGTTTCCAAAGCTATGATCTAGTTTTAGAGAAAGTATTTTTATGTCTTCCACTTCTATGACTATATTAATTGTGCACAGAATATCTTCTGAAAGTCACTTATTGATTTAAAAATAAGTGTGTTGCATATCTTAGGAACTGCACTTTCAAAATTTATGCCTACTCAAATATAAACTCCCTGAGGAGCAGGATCTTTGTCTGTTTTGTTTGCTGCTATATAGTTTAGAAAAAGACATACAAGAGAAGCTTAAGTGTTTGCTGAAAGAAGGAACTAATTTCCTCCTTTAGCAAAGTCGTGTTATGCCTCTGAAATGTTCTGATGTTGTTTTAGGTATATAAGTGGACTGCTGAACCACTAATTCTCAGACTGGCAAGTGTCTTGGCATGTATGCAACAATGTATATAGCACATTAATACAAAGCAACAACCTACCAGCCAGTGACCCACAAACTGTATATAAGAGGTGACCTCTCTAGGGTAGCAAGTCAGTTTAGTCTCTGAGATCACAAACCCAACGGGTACCACTTAATCAAATTAAGCTAAGAAAGCAAGAAAATTCTGAGTGAAAGTGCCCCTCTCTCTAGATGTTGAGGACTTACGATTAGGGATGTAAACAGAAGGAATCAACTGACCTTAATTAGTACTACTAGGTTAGGTGGTCGTAATTTACAGAAACGTTTGAAAAATCAGAGAAGTATAGGCCTATTTTACACAAAGTTTTGGTTTCTTGACCTTAAGGGAACTAGAAATGCATTATTTTTCTGTTACTATGATGTCTGTGTGTGTGTGTGTGTGTGTGTGTGTGTGTGTGTGTGTTCAGCTTTAAGACTACATTTTTTCAGGTACTACAGAAAAAGGATAAATAGATAATTTTTTTTCTGAGTAGAATTGTCCCTACATTTTGTTCCTCTATGCCTTCTTGTCCAGGGTTTCACATACGCCGGTTCTTTAATGGAAGTGTATCGGGGCAGAGCTGCTGCTTACAGCACACAGCACAGGGCTGCCAGAGGCACATAAAGACACTGATTAATGTTCCCAGGCCCATGTAAGGCACTCGATGCTGAGGGCATCCTGGTCTTGGTGGTTCTTGCTAGCATCTTCCAAGCCCCTTACACTGTTGAGTATGGTGACAGGAGAGTGACGTACTTTTTCATAAAGATGCCAAAGATTAGAAATGGTATGTTTTCTGCCCTGGATTTGGCTGTTGCTCAGCACATCTGTGCTTGGTGACTCTGTGCCTTGTGGCCCTACTGCCAGTGCTACTCTTCTCTGGAGGGTGAGCATCACCCTCTGTGAAGCACTGTGACTGCTCTCTCACACACACTGAGCCCATCCCAGGCCAGTAGCTGTTCGTGTGGTTTCTCGGTAATGTATAGTCTTGATGCCGAAGACTTTGTGGGATTGGAATATTGTGGCTCTTTACCCCTAAGACTTCCAAACAATATGGCGAAGGCATGCTCCGGAAGGAATCGACACCATACGTCCTTTCGTATGTCTTATAGGTGACCTTGCACCCATGTCCCGGGGCCCTGTAAGAGTCTTGCTCAGGGCTGATGGATTTATCGGAAGGCAGCTAATAGAATTATTAGAGGCTACAGCATAAAAGATTTACATTGTGAATAAGTAACTTGTTATATTGAGCTAGACATGGCTAATAATATAACCATCCGGCAGAATTCTCGACAGAATGCCAGAGGACAGGAACTGAAATGCAGTGTGTGATCTTTAAAAAGTCATTGAAGTGCTTTCCTTCAGTTTCTTCCATTGCAAAGTCCCCTGATTATCTCTTGGTATGGTGGCATCCTGCAAATGATTTTTTGAAATATATAATTAAAGATTAAAAGTGTTATACAAACTAAATATAGTAGTTATGAAAATATGGCATAGAATATGGCGTTTGGAAAGATGTGCAGATTTGCCTCTACCTAAGCATTGGGCATGTCTTTTCCATTTAAAAAAAAGTCTCCTAGAAGTTTGCATACCTTAAGCTGGTGTAGAGACGAGACACCCTTCTGTAGGGGGAGACTTCCTCATTGTAGGCTCTTTAATTATAGCTGGTGAAGGGTGTGAGGGGATTCTTAACAATTCATGAGGGAAAAAAGGATATAAGTTAGAAAAAAAATACTTTTCTTTTTTTTTTTTAAATGGCAGCTTGTCTTGTTTTTACTTATTTATACATATTTACATCATGCATACACACACTCATATTTATAAACATAGAAAGAAGTCTGGAATTTTATTCATCAAATGATACTTATAAAAGCTGGTTTCTTCCCTTACACTAAAGAATAAAGAAACACATAAAAATCATCCTGGTTACATTTTCATCAACAGACATTTTTTGAGTGCCAGCTATATACCAGGCACTGTGTGAGTAGTTGCCTTTTAAAGTAACATAAGCAATAAAATAATGGAAATTTGGGGAAAAAATGTATCTTATTATGGTAGTTTGTGGCTCTCTAACCAAATTAATTATATATTCATCCTTTTCCCATAGAACGTCATGCTTACTTCCATTGTAGCATGTATTGCACTATATGATACCCATTTACTTCCATTTTTATTGCTGCTGCTAGAATATTATCTCCTTGAGGGGAAACTCTGTCTCTTCATCTTTGTAATGCCAACTTTGGACCCAGTGTTTAGCCTGTAATAGGTGCTAATTTTGAAAAACAATACTTTTCTAGTGAAAGGATGACCTTTGGAATGAGGAGCTAGCTCCTGTTGCTGACGTTGGCATTGAGAATCGGGAGACTCTCGGGACAGTGTGTCCTCAGTTCTGTGGAATTATGGTAATAGGTTTCTGTCAGAAACAAGAAAGGGAAGGGGGCTTCATGGTCAAGTGAGTTTGGGATTTAAGCAAGGTTAATCAGTTCCTTTTTCTTCAGACCTTTACTGTGCTTCCCTGAACTGCGCGTGTTCAACAAGGAGGTGTTACAGGCAGGGTTTCCCAAACTTAGTCAAGCACAGAATACCTCCTCCCATGCCACCACCCCCACCCGCCTTCTAGTTTCTGAACCTATTACTGTGTGGTTCTGTGGAAGGTAGTTTGGTAAATGCAGAGTTAAGGTCAAGTATGGGAAAGAGAAGCAGGCAGCACAAACACAGCAATGGGTCAGAGGAAGAAACGTGGATGAATTGAAGCGATAACCGTGCTGCATCCCTGATGGAGGAGCTTGGAGAAAGGACATTTGAAGGACAAAGCTCCACACGGCAGCTATGTGCACTCCATCTGGATAACCAGTGACAGTATCAACCCTGGTGTTTGCTAGTTAGGGAGTCCCTCGCCTTTTGCTCTCCCCTCGGGCTGACCTCTGCACTCCATGTGTAAAAGTTGTGGGGCATCTTGAAACATTTAGCTAAACCACTGGCTGCAGGACCGGTGAAAGCTGCCATTCAGTCATCTCAAAATCTGGCATGGAGGAAAATTTCCTTAGACCTTTTGTTATTAAACTACCTCCAATCTACTATCATTCAATAGATCCTGATGGATCTTATATAACACATTGTTCGAAGAGAAGTAGCATAAAATTACGCAGTGTAAGTTGTTAAAGTGACCTGTTTGGGGATGATCATGAATTCCTACTTTGGGTAAATTACAGAGCTAAGCATTGTGAGTGATACAAAGGCAAGGAGGGAAGGCTTCTGCCCTTGGAGAGCTTACAAAGTGAGGCGGGGAAGGGAAAAATACATCTACAAATAACTTCTCTATGAAGCAGCATGTGATAAAATAAATTTGAAATTAATCAGAAATTTAGGGTACCAAAGCAGTTAGAAAGGTGATCAGAAGAAATGTACTTCACATATTAATTGTTCACTTGTGAATGTTCTGTGTCTTTGAAAATACTGTTTATTTTCTGTTGGTTGGGTATAGCTATTAACCAAATCAAAATAGTTTTTTTTTTTTTTTAGAGACAGGGTCTCACTCCTGCTCAGGCTGGTCTTGAACTCCTGAGCTCAAGTGATCCTCCCGTCTCGGCCTCCCAGAGTGCTAGGATTACAGGCGTGAGCCACCATGCCCGGCCAAAATAGTTTGTTATTCATATCATCAATATCTTCTTTTGTACTTGAAGTTATTTTCTGAGAGAGCTGTTTTAGAGCTCTCACTGTGCTACTAGATTGTCAGTTTGTTCTTTTAGTTCTGTCACTTTTCCCTTAATATGTTTCAAAGAGATGTTTTAGATACATAAAGGTTAACAAATTATCCCCTTGTTGTATAGCTAGGTACAAGCTCATTGTTGTATTTTAAGAACCAGATAGAATAGCATAACCTTGTGCGGAATGGGATCATAGAAGCTTCATGTTTTTAACATTTGCCGCTGCTGATGAACTTGGAGAGACCTTCCAAGGGCTTACCCAGGGACCGTTCTAATAGGCACAGAAAGGCTGTCACCTAAAATGTCAAGAGAACCAGAGGCACTCGGTGGTGTCAGATCTGCTTTCAGCAGTTATAAATAATGAATCCAGTGTCTGGAACAGAAAAATTAGTTGTAATATTTGAAAAACTTGTAGAAGCACTAGACCATATTCCCCAAGCTTAAGAAGTCAGTAAAACAAAGTTATCCTCACGGCTTTAGGTAATCAAGCCTGCATTCATGTTGACTGAACTGAAGCCAACATCACTTCCTCCTCTGCCTTGTCCTCTTTCTTCCTGTCTCACCCAGATCCCAACTGTCCCCATTTCAGTTGCGTTTTCCAGGGTATGCATGCTTCTAAAAATCTGTGTTGTATTGCCTCAGACCATCATGACTTTTCTGTGCCATAAGGAAAGCCTGTTCTGGAGAAAGCTTACATTTGTGGTAAAGACTTTTTAGCGTTAAGTAGGGTATTAAAGCAATCATTGTGTTTTAAAATCAAAAGACATGGAGTTGCAATTGATCTTAAGTCCTGTATTAAGTCAAGTATTTTCTTTTAATATCCTTTGTCGTGAAAAATGTGGGGTCTGGTTTCTTAAAATGTTGTAAGTTCATATATATTCCTTTGATTTCTGAGGCAGAGTCATTCAAAGAGAAATGGAGTTTAGCAGTTTCACAGGTTCTCATAAGTGGAACGTTACAGCAACCAGGCTTCTAGTCAAGTGGTTGCCAGATCATTTTTCTATGGTTTCCCTTTTCTCCCTAAGCCCTCAGACTCAATTCTGTTTCTTTTCTGGGTGTTTTCAATTGGGGACCTCCCAGTCACCTCTAAAATCACTTATTCTTAAAACTGCCACGACCTCCTAACTCTCCTATTTGAAGAAATGAAGATATTTTTGTGCAGCCTCATCACATCAAAGGCAAGCTTGACATCTCTCTCCCTTCCTTCTCCCTGCTTCTCACCCTGCCCTCAATATCAGATTTGTCACCAGAGCTCCCTACAGTTACGTCACCATCTGTCTCTTCCCTTCTACTCTACTTCACTCCCTTCATAAAGGGAAAAATTAACCTTTGAGCATTTACCACAAGCTACATACTACTTACTGTTTCTTATGTAATTCTTTTAGCCTTGTGCAGTTATTGTCATTAATTGGAATTTACAGGTTAGGAAACCGGAGTTTGCAGAAATTTAAGTCACTGCCTAAGTCATGCAACTAGTAATTTTCAAAACCGTTTGAGGTGTAAATACCCAAGTGCAGCTCCAAGCCATGAAATGTGCTGCAGCCCAGCCACACTGTGATGCTGTGTGTGTGTGTGTGTGTGTGTGTGTGTGTGTGTGTGTGTGTGTTAGGACTGGATTCTCTTTCTCTCTAGTTTTTCAGAACTAATGAATCTCCTGTGTATTCGGTCCACCAGGCTGTTCTACCCAAAGTGCTCAGTTAATTATGTCAGGTGTCTGGTCTAAAATTTACAATAACATATTGTTGCTTGCTCTATAAGCTTCAACCTGGTTTTTTTCATCTTTAAGTCAAGTGTTCTAAAAAGTGTTTTTGGTACCACCAGAACTCTCTCTGCTCCTTGGAGTTAGTGTGATAGGAACTCAGTGGATTCTGGGGTCAGCTAGACCTAGTTTGTGGATCACAGCTCACCTCCTTACTGGGAGGCCTCTGGCAAGTTATTTGCCATTCTCATCTACAAAAGCATGATGATAAATGATTTCAGGTTAGTCGTGGGTATTAGAGAGCATGTATACAATGCCTACTATAGTGAGTGCCTGGCCCTTGGCAGGCTATCAAATGGAGCTATAGAGCAGCAGCAGCAGTAATAATATTATCCAGACCTTATCTATCCTTTTAAACTCAGTTCAAATTCCTTCTCCTTTTTAAATTACTCTGACCTGATTTTATCTGCCCCCTCCTCTAAGTTGCTGTATCAGTTAGCTACTGAACAATTCAGTTAGCAATTTTAATTATGTATTGCCTCTTGACATTGCTTTGTGATCTTAAAAATCCTTCTTGAGATGCCTACTTGGTTGCTTTTCCTGAATGATGTTAATTCCTGCTGTACCAGACTAAAGTAATTCAAAGGCAGGACTAGGTCTTATACATGACACATAGCCTTGTGCCTTATATGCATATATAACTACTCACAAAATTTTTTGATTCAAAATTAAGAAATTTTGCATACATTCATAAGAAATCAATAAGCTGAGTTGGTTTCAAGTGCAGAGGGTCCCTAGATGTAGGTGTCTACATCTAGCATGATTAGCTTAAATTTCTTTGTTCATAATTCTGAATGTGAAGAATATTGCACAGTAAATTTTAAAACTCCAAGAAATTTTACTATCCAATACTCCCATTGGATAAAACTGTCTTTTAAACTCTGGCCAATCTTAAAACATGGCCGTATACACAAACATGTTTTATTTGCTTAGAGTAACTCTAAATCACAAAATATTCTAATTTTTCCCTGATTATTTTCCAGGAATAAATTTTTTTCTCAGGTGGATTTTCATTTTTCTCCTTTGCCTCTTCAATCCAGACAACTTTTCCTCCCATTTCCAGACCAGATTTTTCCTTGGGAGAGTCTGGTGAGAGGATGGTGCTGTAAAAGACATGTCTGAAGAAGGGTCATAGAAGAAGGCCTCTTTTAGAGATAAAAATGTGGTAGCACTTTTAAATTGACAGAATAGCATTGTTAATGATGAGCTTCTTAGGTCATTTAAGCACCCCATATTGACAGCCAGTTTTTAAAATTCCATACTTTATTTATAATTCTAACTGGAGGTTTAAGAGTCCCCTCTTAAACCTTAGAAACATCATTTGGAACAAGTTGTAGGCAAGTTTCACCTGCCAAGGTGTATGTTCCATCCTGAAGCAACATTTTAACACATTTGCACAGAGTATATTTCTAAACAAAATACGTATTATTAATTTTAGCAATATTTTGCTTATATAGAAAAAGTTATTTGTTGAAATATATACCTAAGGGAAATATTGACCTGCCAAGCTTAATGTTGCTAAAGTAGACTGTGCGGTGAGAGTCTTTGGAAGAGCCCCTTCCTGGGGGAATGGCATTTCACCTTCTTGGGGGAAAGGAGGGGAGTGAATAGTTGGAAACCAGATCCCCCAGCTGTGGAAAGGAGTCCTCTCTCGGAATGCATGGCTCAGTGAGTAAATCCCTTGCTTTGGGCCCTCAGTCCCACTGACCTTGTCTGTGTGGTGATGCTAGAGGAAGCCTCGGCAGGGGCAGAGCATAGGTTGGGCCAGCACTCACCACCATTAGCATCTAGCAAATCTCTCTCTCAGCAAAATGACCGTTCAAAAGAAAATCTTTGAAAATTCAAGATTTTTGAAGAACATTTGAACAATCAAGATTAGGATTCTGTAGAGAAAGACTGGGAACTAAAGGATGCAGTCAGTGAAACCATGTGTATATGCAGCATATGTTATGTGCAGGCGATCTTTAATTTAAGCCAGGGTTGTTTTCTAAAAGTCCATTTGAAAACATTTTGGAGTGGATTCTTTCCTCATTAGGTATAAAGCTATGTACAGGAAGTCCTCAGGCGGAGCCTATTTAACTCATCCTGTGCCTGGAATATACTCAGGGCCATTTGAAGGGCCAGTTCCCATTACTGATATTCTTCCACATCGTTCCTATAAACATTGAAATTCCAACATCTGTGGACAAACCCCATGTCCTGGAGTACTTCTCACAACTAGAGAATGTGGCATAAACTTTTTTTTTATCAGACCATGTATCTTAATACTCAAATTTAGAGATATGCCTATTAGCTATAAAACTATAGTAATATGGAAATGAGTAACTGTATGATTCAGGAGAGTTTCATCTACATTTCAGAGCAATAATAGAAGCACCTTACGATTATATAGCATCTTAAAGTTTTATGTACTTATATCTTATCCCAGGTTTAATTTTGAAACTCTGAGACCCAGGCATTCTTGTTTACTTTGTGGCATGAGCGTCGGTGGAACGCCAGGTCCCAAGATGGGGGGAGGAGACAGCAAGAACCAGGGGCTGTTTGGCCAGGCCTTTCGGGGAGGACAGAGAGGCAGAGAGTTCAGAGGAGTCCGTCACGCTTGGCGGGACAGTCCTATTCCCTCCTTATATCCCAAGGTGGGACTCTGTAGGTTGTTTGTAATGTTAGGCTGCCAGGGAGGAGAAAGGAAGAGAAAAGGAAATCTTTGCCTCCCCCTCCTGTCAGCTCCTGCTGGTGTCTTAGAAATGGTCTTCTATAAAACACTGGTAACCTCTGGTTAAGTCCCACATTTGAGGAACATTGTGGGTTAAAAAGCATTTATAAGGAAGGCTGGGAACCATATATGTGCCATTGGAACCTGGAACACATTTTCCCATAGAAATAAAAATCCATTTACCAAGAGTCTTTTGGAAGAGCGGTCCCCAACCTTTTTGGCACCAGGGACCTGTTTCATGGAAGTCACTTTTTCCACGGACGGGGCTGGGGGTGCTTGCATCACTCAGGCGGTGACGCGAGCAATGGCGAGGGCTGTAAATACAGATGAAGCTTCCTCGCTGGCTCGCCTGGCGCTCACCGCCTGCTGTGCAGCCCCCAGTTCCTAAGCTTCATGGAAGACAGTTTTTCCACAGACGGGAAGGTGGGGGGGGGTGGACATCTGTGGCCCAGTCCCTAGGTCCAAGGACAGGGTGTTAGGGACTGCAGTTTTGGAACATGCTCCATTTTTAAATTGGTTCTGCCTGTATTGGTAGGACTGAGTGAGCATGAGAAGAGAATAGTAAAACGCTGGATTTCCATGGGGGTGCAAGGCTTTTTTCCTTTGGAACGGAATGAACTGTTCTACCACTTAGTACACCTAGAGACCAGTCTCAACCATGTGTTTTTTAGACCCCCCCCCAAAAAAAATTTCAAAGATTTCCATGTTTTATGATTTTGTATCAACGTGAGCTTTCCTATCTGAGAAACTTTAGAGCACTTATGAAATGATTATGATGCTCATGGGGTCACTTTAGAGTTCAAAAACACAGATGGTAAGAAGTTCGTTGACATGACCTGCTGACCTGGGAGATATTGAACACATGAATTTATTTTTCTTCCCCCATAATCATTCTTCTGACCATCTTGAAAGACAGCCAAGAAAACTTTTTCTTCTAATTATTTCCAACGACTATAGGCCCATTCAGACCTACAGTTAAACAAATGATTCATGCCTTGGGAACACTGGTTTTAAACATCAAATGTTTACATTATATATAGAGAGAATTAATTCTCTTCCACCCCCCACCACCAGATTTTAGCCTTAAAGGCAAGTTATTTAGTTTTGTTCCTTGTATACTGAGCAGTTGCTTAGGAAATGGGTTAAATAACATGACCTCTTGATTCAGGAAAATGTGGCTCACAAGTGAACCATTTAGAGCAAACGGTGCATGTTTTGTATCTTAGATTTATAGCACATTGAAGACTTATATGCTAAAGAATTTTTATTTTAACAGATCAGTGTGTGTTCAGGAAGAAAGAAGTAGAGATGTTTGAGGCACTTTCTATACTAATGTTCAAAGTACATTCACGTCTGTTGCATCTTTTTTCTCCAGCTCCCCATCTGCAGGTTTCACACTGTCACTGGTAGCTTATCAGATAGAACACTTTCAACGGTAATAGTGACTTTTACTCAAATTTGGTAAAACAAAAAGATATTACTAAACTACTCTGGAGGGAGGGCAGCCTTTAAGGTTCATTGATTCAGTGACTCAGAAACATCACTGGGGATGCACTTTCTCCCCATCTCTCTGCTCGGCCATCCTTGGGGTTGGCGTCTTTCTCAGGCAGGTTCCCCTAAATGGTCACAAGATGGCTACTGAACACAAGTGGAGTAACAGATTTCCTTGTCCACATGCACCAGGGGAGGGAGAGAAAACAGCTGTTCAATACAGGGCCCTTCTTTCAATCTGATGAGGCCACTTACATCAAGAAGGGCAGTAACAGTACAAGGATGCCATGCACTGATTGGCTTAGACTAATCAGGATCCACCTCTAGAGCTGAGGATGGGTCAGCTCCACCTACACCCGATGACTGTGTGTAGAAGGGACAAGGAAGTGGGTACCTCAGGAAAATAGGCTGTTGCTGGGAAAGGAAAAGTGGAGCACTGATGCTAGGTAAGCAACCAACAGTGCCCGTCAAAGTGGGGCCATTGTACTTAATTGTTGCCTTCTTTGTACTTTCTAAATAAAACATAAGCTCTGAATATAATCTGTCAATCCCTGGCTCTAACCCCTACATATTATACTATTGCAGACTCTCCATCCTCTAAAAGTTCAACTTATTTCTTGGCACCTTGTGGTGGTGGGGGTGGGGGGTGTCTTCATCTTCTGGTCTGAGTTGCTGAGGTCTCCCTAACTGGAAGGTGCCAGCAATGCAGCTGACACTGCCGTCTAGACTCTCTCGTGCACAAGAGCCCACCCTGGCCAATGGTGGTTTGTTCTTTGAAGTATATGCCAGATCATACCACATTCTGTGCAGAATGGGGGGAGATGCTTCTATCTCAGGGACTTTTAAGTAAAAATTACTCTGTTAAAAAATGCTTCTGCCCTACATTCCTCTATCTTTCTGATGCAGATGTAGGCCATGGGACAGGGCTGGAGGACAGTAGACCAACAATGGAGCCACTGAGGATGGTGTCCAGACCTCTAGCTTGGACAGCTGGGGGACCCTAACCCTAACCCTAACCCTAACCCTAACCCTAACCCTAACCCTAACCCAAATAGGTTGCAAACAGGAGGACAGGCTCCTTGTGGTATTTAGTGCCCAAGTTCAGTAGACTGATGCAGGTGATTTGGGAACTTATTTATCCTTGATAATGCTATGTCTGTGGGAAAGTGGGTGCCGGACTTCAGACTTTGAGTCTGGGCTCAGGATGATTCAGAATACAACCTGTTTGCAGGTTCCAGGTTACTTAAATAAGTTGTAGCCCTTTATGCCACTGTTGTTTTCCTCTTTTCCCAACAATACTATGTCATTGGAAGGGAAAAAATAGAACTTTTCTTCCTGCCTGTGTCAAGGCTCTAATGATTTGATTTAATAATTAATGTCAAGGCTGAGCGGGGACCTTTCTTCCTGCTGGGCCGTTTTTCTCAATTCCTTCGATGTATCAGCACAGGCCTTGGGAAAGGCTGTGGTTGCTCTTAGCTATAAAATAGGTGGTAAACCCCCAGCTGCTTCTGGCATTTGTTCCTTTATTCCTTAAGGTTTGGCCAAGCAGGGAAGTTGGTTGGGGTAGCATGGGGAGCCCTGCTAAGGACTCAGATAGTAGGAGGAAAGCACGGTTAATGCCAAAGGGGTTCCTAATGTATAAATTTGGCCACAGTGGGCCTATCTGCCCACCATGGGGCCTTGCTTCTACCTCTCACACGGAATGGTTATCCAGTAGCCGGTCTGATGGTTTCTTCCTTTCTTTCCACGTTGGAAATGCTCTCACTGGAACAAGAATTCCCTGTTAAAAAAAGATAAAAACATTGCAACAGAGATATGTAGTTTCTTCTGAGTCTTTCCTCTACCATGGTAGTACTCTGAATAAAAAGAGACAAGTTATATAAATATACTGCAATTTCCTGGACAAAACATATTAAAAGGGTCAGATGTTCCACTTTCTGCAATCCGATGGAGTTGTGGTTGTCTGAAGTCAACCAATACATTCAGGTTGGAATGTTGCCCAGGGAAGAGAGTTTGGGAACAAGGGTAGACTTGGCCTTCCTTTCATCAAGCTGTGGTCACCACAAGGTAACAGTCTCCCACCTTTAAGGGCTTCTGTGGTCTGACTTCTGTCCAGCTTCCTCTCCTGTCAGTTCCCCATCCTACAACCCCTCAGCTTCAGCCATGTTGGGCCATTCACTACCATCTTGCCCCATCTTCTCTGCCTGGGGCAGGTTCCCACCTTCCAGATAACCAGTGAGCCCAGTGTTACTCCCACTCTCTGTGCTCACCTCAGCAGTATGTAGGTGTTAACTATAGACACAGAAAAGACCTAGTCCTGAATGTCTCATGTTACTGATGAGAAAATTGAGATCCAGAGAGAGTCGATGATGCCACCAGATTTGCACAGCAAGTTGATGACAGAGACTGAACGGGAATCAAGAGATCTCATCTTCTAGCCTAGTACAGTTGTCATCCTACCAGCTGCATTTATAAGATTTTTTGTTTTCTCTAAAAGGGACATACACACACACAATGCTTGGGGATGCCAAGCATATAAATCATACAATGTGAAAATTGGGCCTGTTTAAACATATATTAGGGTTAGGTTTGTATTGCCTTTGGTTACCTAACTACTAAGATTTCAAGTTTTTAGCATCCCCAGTCTCCTTAAATATTGTATTGCCGTAGACATACTTTTTTAAAAAAAGAATTTCTACATGTGACTTTGTAGATACTTAGTCTTTGACTAAGGGTTGACACTAAAAAGGCTGTTTCTATTATCTGTTCAGTCAAGTCTTGTGTTTTCAACAAATGTGTATGAGGTAGCATTGTGTAGTCTTAATACAACACTAAAATGGAGTCTGAGGCAGAATGGGCTTCTGTTTGTTAAACACAATCTATTATTATAAAGTCTGTTGGAAAAGAGTGGTCTGAGTACAGAATCCAGCGATAAGCCTCCCATGGTCTATTAATTTTCCTTATTTATAAGAGTCTACTTTTTCCTATTTGCAACAGATGTGTCTAAATAATGTTGTATTAATTCAAGCAGAAATATTTTCCTGCACTGAATTTGCATTAAAATTACCTAGGAAAAAATATAACCTGGTTTCCCTCACACGTCCTCTGTGCTGCCAGAGAACTTTTAGAGAAGCTGAATTCAGAAGTCTGGGAAGAAACAAAGCTGTGGAAAACAGAGTTGACTTTCCTTTAGAACTACAGGGGATAGTGAATCCACCAACAATTACTACAGTTATTACAACAATAATACTGTCATATCGTTAGAGAGTGCTACTTGTTCCTTTAAAAGATTTCCCAGTCTGTCAGCAGATATAAAATGTTCAAGACTTCTTGTCTATTTGTGAGACAAGCATATAAAGATACATAAAGGGCAGAAGTGTTTGAAGATTGTCTTGTAAGACAAGGTGGCTATAAAACTTACATACAAATAGGTCTTTCCAGGAATATGAAAGTGAGGATTGACTGTGAACGTCTAGTTGCTATTTTTCTAGGCTAAGTTGCTGTTGGCTGTGAGAGCTTTCTGTGAATTAGCAAATGCTTCTTGTGCTTATGAATTGCTGAGTCTTGGTGCCCACACACAGACTGGGTGAGAACCTCACTGTTGCTTGTATCTGCCAAGAGCAGACATAAAAGCATTGGCTGCCCTACCTGTAAGTTTTGCTAAAAACAAAACAAAAAATCATCCTGGCAGCCTTCAACAACTAGAATACCATCTAAACAAAGTGCAAAGTGATTTGGTTCTTTATGGCTCCTCAAATATTTCTCAACTCCCTGTAGTCCTGTTCCAAGGAAAGGAATTGTGGTTCTCTTGGAAAGCCAACAGTTCCTTTTGTCAATTTCTGGATTTTTTCTGTGTGATATTTTGAGTTCTTCTACAATAAAATTTAGTGGTCCATTTGAGAAATTGTGCCCATATTCAGCGTAGTTTCTATTATTGGATAGTGTGAGGCGATTCTTGAGTACTAAACTCTTCTTTGATCTATTGAAACGTAGTGGTTGCCATGGAGTCTTGCTGGCAGGTGACCAGGTAAGTTCAGCATTCCACTCAGACAGCCTCAGCCTCCTAATCAGGCCTGACCTGAAATACTAGCACAAAGGACTTTAAAATGCTTTGTATGTAATTACTGAAAGTAAGTTGATTATTTTGGAGGAAGAGTATGGTAAAGGTTAAAAAATTTGTGTTTCATTTATTTAAATTTTGATTTGTTTCTGTAAAAGTATTTTAATCTTCTGATGATACAAAATACAAGTTTTCTCTAGTCCCCTTACTTTGTACAAAGTAATACAAAATTTGTCTTATTTGACCTTAAATGTAAATAAAATGGGAGCCAAATTATTGTGACCAATATAGCTCACTTTCTGTGGCAGTAATCTTTTCATATTATGGCACTGATGACTTAAAGCCATTGTTAATCCGAATTTATTTTTAAACATTTCACTTGATCCTTCTTTCCAGGGTTCTTTGTATCTCCCCCACCTTGTTCTATAGGATAGCCTAAAATAAGGTCACTGTAAACGCTGACGTTCATTTTTTTTAACTCACACATTTACACAGCTCCACTGTGGATTCAGGAAAGACATAAGAAGGTTCCCAACTTGCAGCTAGCCCTCAAATAGAGGGGGAAGAAAGCCTTCAAGGCACATAATTATAGATAGCTGGGATGGTGTTTTTACTGTACAGAATTCGTAGGAGCAAAGAGGAGAGATGACTTTTGCCTGGATGGCTTTTGATTCCCTGCAGAGGTCATTCTCTGACCTAGTTTGTTGTTGGACTCCCTTATATTATAATTGTATCTGCTCAAACCCATAAGGCTTCAATCTATGGGCAGAATTAACCCTTTGGCCAACATATAAAATCATGAGATGCTCTTTGGTATTAAATTTTTGCCTGAATTACTTTTAATACCTTACTTGATGTCAAAGTTACGTGAACTGTGTATTCTGTCCTTTTGGCATCATCCTGTGAGCAATGTAAAGGATAATTCTTAAACTTCAATCAGGTTCTTACTAAAAGCGTTCTTCACGTGGACATTGCTCTAACCTGGATTTTGATCCTAAAATGTATTTCTAAATTCCTTTTGAAACCATTCCTGGGATAACTGAGGGATTTTTGTATTTAAATAAAACAGCAGCTTTATTAATTTTTACCCTTATCCCTCAATGAGATAGTTGTTTATTTTTCTTCCTAAGTCCCATGGATTTTGATAGAAGAAAAACAGTGATTATACAGCATTTTCACATATGTTATGTTTTCAAAATAAGTAAACAATGAGGAATCAATTTTCAAAAATCAGTAGTACTGGGGTTTTTTCCCTAATAAAAAATCAATTTAAGCAGGTTTTCATTTCAAAGCCTCTCGCTGACCTTTATTTCATTGGCTTTATAAGGAATATGATCCATTTAATCATATTTTTTAAGACATGTATAAGATAAATGTAACAAAGAATAAATCTAAGAATAGGGAAAAGAGCTGGAAGGATAATCCAGAATGACAACACTGAAGCGCCGGCGGGGCCACCAGCGACAGCTGCATGCAGTGTGCAGCACCTGCACCCTCTACTTGGTGCTAATCACAAATCTGTGAGTGGGTGCTGCCTGGAGTTGTGCCAGCACATCAGCCCTAGAACTAAGGATGATTAAAAAAAAATACTTTTGCATTCTTGTGTTTCTGCATTCAGCAAAACTTTGGGATTCCCTGTGTATCCTAGGAACAGTGGGGAAACCCTGGATCACATAAGCATGCATGGATAGCTAAAGGGCCTATTAGGCGCTGACCTCAAATAGTAGTCCATTGGACTAAGGGAAACAGCACAATGTTAACAACTCTTATGTTGTTTTTTTTCCGTCCATCCTGAACACTGTTCCTTTTAAGAGGAAAGGGCAGAGCTATTATGGGTAAGAAGGAAGCCCAAGCCTGCTGAGGAATGGTGAAGTCGGTAATCACTCGCTCAGTCTGAGCTGATGTTAAGGGACGGACTCCATACACCAGCCACTGCAACAGGTGCTGAGAAGACAGTGGTTAAATTAGTGGTGACATATGCAGGGAACTTGGAGTCTAGTGGAGCTGAAAGATAGTAGTTTTAAAGCCATAATAAGTGTGCAATTTTAAATTGTGCTCAGTGCTATGAATGAAGAGAACAGGTGCTCTAAGAGAGTACATTTGAGTAGCAGGAGGAGATTGGGGAAGGCCCGTATGAAGTTGGCACATGAATGAAAGAATGGAAAGCCAGAGCGGCTGGAGGCAGTGGGGCTGGGGCTGGGGCTGGAGAGAGAGATGAGGGCTAGATCTTGCACAGCCTTGCAGGCCATGTTAAAGAATTTGGCATTTATTCTCAATGCAGTGAGAGAGCATTTATAGGTTTTAAGCAGCAGGGTGATGTAATCTAGTTTAGCTTTTTGAAGATTCACTAGTTGGTGGGTGAAGAATGAATTGCAGAAAGTGGGGTGGAAAAGGAGTAACAAGTTAGGAGCCTTGTGCCATGGGCCAATCAAGAGTTAATGGTCCCTTGAGCCAAGGGGTCCCTGATATTACAGAAGTTATTCTCCAGGACACATAAAGATGTGCAGATGTTATCAAAGAACCACTATTTGGGTAACAGAAAAAGAAAATGATACCAGAAGTTTTAATCCCAATATTTCCCTCACCTAACTCACCTTTTATATGCTGTGCCAGAACTCCCTCTGCTTGGATTATCTCTGCACTGTGGAGAAAATTAGAGCCTGGTGCTTGGAAGTCCTGTGCAAAGTCTAGCAACTGCTGCCACTTCCTCTGCTTTCCCCTTTGTTCCCTTAAGTTCCTGGGGGAAGCCAGAGGCCATTTATATTGTTTCATCGTGGAGACGAGTGAACATTGGGATTAAGGATGATTTTACAATTGTCTTGGAAGTTGAATCCTTTGAAAAGAAGTTGCTCACTGTAACTGTAAGCCTATATTAAAATGATCCTATATTTTACCAATAGTAGCATTTAGGTGAAATAAGAGGATACAAAAATTAGTTGACTGAAGGAACAGAAAGAGAATAATATGGTTATATATTGTTTCTTTGTAGATGTTTAATTTCATTTCCACACAGGTAATTTTATAGCAACAGGTGAAAAGTCCTCATTTTTAAGTTTGGGCGGGAAGAAAGGGCACCATTTATAGACAAAGAAGGAAGATAAGATTAAATAAAATAACTGGCCCCTCTCTCTTTTAGCATTTCTGCAGGTAGACGCACAGTGTGAGTGTCTGCTTCTGAGCAGCATGAAATAAATAATTCAGCATTTTCAGCTGCACATCTACTCTCTGCTTATTTTCCCCCTCAAATTACATATTCTGGCAAGATCTCTCACTTGTTAAAGCATTTAATTATTGTGTTTGGCAGTCATGGTTGGTTGCATTATATAAACAAATACCTACTTCAAACACTGAAACTGATTTTTTTTCATAGTCTGCCAGAAAATGAGACTATTTGATGTGCAGTGTGATGCTGTGTTTCTGATTATATAATTTAGGTCTGGGAATAGAATTTTGGCATTTATCTGCACTTCTCATGCCATAGAAAATTAACCTTCAGCATCCTCTCTAAAAGGGCAAATCATCATGCATACAAGTTCCAAAAAAAGCTTTTAAGGTAAGCTCCATTCTATTAAAAGATCTTTTTATCTTCAAGCACATGCACATCTCTCTAATAGTTCATTATTTAAAAATATTTCTATGAAATTTGTGACCTCTGCAGAGCTGTAGCTAACTCAGCCACCGTCCCAGTCATGGAAGGATCCTTGATCTTGGTAGACAAAGTCCATTTTCTTCTCCCTGTGCATAGGGCAGTGCTTGCTATCAGATGCTGAAATATATTCAAGAACACTCTCAGCTGGCTAGATTCTAGGGCACTATATACACCTATAGTTGAGTAAAAACTCAGGTAAAGCAAAGTCCTTAACTACCTTTTTCTAAACTCACTTTATAGAAGAAACTCTAATCCTCCCTACCCGACACACAGAATACTTACACGTAAGGAATTTAAGGAAATGAGAAAAACCTTCTAATGTGTGTCAGCCTATCAGTCTTTATTAACCCCAGCCTCCCCCCTTTCCTCTAGAGTCTGGTGTACCGCTGGCCTTGTTTTATAGAGTTGACCCTGGGGCAGAGCAACAGTCTGAATCATCAGAGGAAGGTTAAATTATAGTTTGGATGCCATACTTATTGAGGTGGGAATTTGCATGACCCAGTTTAGGAAAAAAAAAAAAAAAACAAGGGTTGAAAGAAGTTTTTATTGTTAACCCTAAAGTTACCACAAAGTTCAGTTAGGCAGAACTTCTCGTCTCGTAAGGAATTTGGATAATTGCTCTTTTGCTCTAATAATAGTGACAGAAAGTGACCTCAAAGTCCAGGCTGTCTTTCCCCTGACTTTCTCAGAATCAACCTGCAACCAGGGAATGATCTAAGCTCATCTGAGAATCATATCCACCTAAGTGAAGAGTAGAGAGCCAGCCGGATTCAAACTATTGTTTTCAATTATTGGAGAACGACATTTATGGCACCTGCATTTCACTTTTATTTCAAGTTCCATAATGCCAGGTTAAACCTCAAACATTTCCTTAAAAAGGTACATGCAAATTAGGAACTGTTTGCTATTTGAAAATGTAGTGGTAAACTCAAAACTTTGCTATGAATTGATATAGTGGCCAAGCCGAGAAATATTTTATAACTACGGGCAAAATTTTGGGATCTCACCATGTTCCGGGAAACAGTGTGGGGCAAGTTCTTTGCATGAACTTGGTCATTTCTCCTATACCACCTATGGTAACAGCTCCTGACTGGTCTTCCTGCCCTCCCTCTTCTCCCCTTCAGTCCACTCTCCAGGTGCACCACTTATTAATCCACAGGTGGGAAAACTTGCATGATTTGGGAACTTGCCTGAGTCCACACAGCTCCTAAGGGGCAGAACCAGGACTCAGGCTCAGACTTTTTTGCCACCAAAGTGCATGCCTTTACCACTTGTGCTGTTTCCTGTGCATTTCTCACTTACACTCGTACATTCTTGCTCTTTTTCCTGCTTTTTCTGTCATACACTTTGGGTTGGGGTAGAGGGTTGGGCAGAGGGAGGTCCTATCCCTACAACCTCGACTTTCAGTTGTTCCCGTTTCCAATATATTTGGGGATCTTGAGTCTTTTATCCTTTTCCTAAGATCATTTTATCTTGGCTTCTTGTCTTTAATGATAAAAATTCTTTTTCTTAGTGGGAAAATAAGCATGAGGATTATTTAAATCTAAGAAGATGAAATTAAATAGCAAAAATGAAGCTATATAAACATTTCTTGCAGATATCATGATCAAATACTTACAAAACATAGATGACTCAAGTAAAAAACTAGTAAAAATAAAGCTACTAACACAAGATGTTAGTACAAAAGAAAAAATATCCAAGAGTCAGACCACATGCCATAGAATATATGCCACAGTGAACTCCCCGTGAACTAAAGGATTACAGATTTGCAGTAGCACAACTTCAGCTATAAAAGGAGAAAATGTTTTTAAAGGAGAAGAAAATTGAAGAGGGAAAAGAAGGAAAATTGTATTTATATAAAATTTAAAACCTCTTAAAACTGAAACAGAATGAAAGCAACAAAATGGGAAAACATGTGTAGCAAAAATGAGAGACTAGATTACCTACACATGAATTTATATAAATGTGAGCACAATATCAGATTCTAATTGGATAATGGTCCAAAGATACAAACAGCTATTTCACACAAAAGAAGACAAATGGAAAACCAAATCTGAGGATATATTCAACTTAAATAAATTTTAAAATGAAAACATTTTACATAGACTAAGTAAACAAAAGTGAAAGGCCAATCCTGGGCAGGTTGTGGGGAAAAGAGGTCCTACTTATGCATTATTGTTAGCACTGTAAACCTGTTCCATCTTTTTGGCGAAAACCTGGCAGTATATAATAAGAATTAAGTCTTATCCTTTGAACCTGCAATGCTCTTCCTGAGAGTTCATCCCAGGGGTGTCATGAGACAAGCGTTTATTGAACAACTGCCTGCTGGAAGCTGTGAGAAATGGAGACGAAGGAGACAGATTCTAACCTGAATGAGCGAGGAGCTAGTGTAACTCAGAGGCACCAGCATAGCACATGTTCAAAAATGTCTTCACAGGATTAATTATAGTGTGAAAAAAGTACTTAGTGATAACCTAAATGTCTAAAAATGGAAAAAACTCATGATTTGCCTGAATCACCCACCACCCTTTAATCAAATATCTTCTGCTCTTCTACGCATACCCTGGGAGGGAATGGCCACGACAGCTACACGCCTGAAGCCCTCCCTGCCTCCTCCCTCTCTTTCCCTCCCCCCTCCAATCAGCTCTCAAACCACAGGCGTCCTCGCTCCAGCTGCCTTTATCCAGGCTGGCAGCCTCTCTGCCTTAGCTAGTCTCCATCTCCGTGCTGGCGTTCTTACTTTCTCCCATCCGTTTTCCAGCTCCACTGTGAGTCTGCTTTTCAGAATGCAGATCTGATGCTGTGTTTATCTCAATTGAAAACATCTGTCTGAACTCTTCGCTGGATATAGGTGACCCTTGGTAGTGTGGTGCCTGCTTACCTCTAGTCTTGTCTTCTTACGCCTCATAACACACACCCACACACACACCCACAGTTTCTACCTTGCTGCATTGCTTGTGGTTCCCCCAAATAGACACCATGGGTCTTTGCACATGGCACTGCCTCTCTCTAAGATGCCTGTCCCTGCTCTTCACCCCATCCCACAACTCCAGGCTGGCTGTCTCCTATTTATGCCTGTTTGTTCTTCTGCACTCAATTCATATCTCATCCTCTCTAGGGACATCTTGAGACATCTTCATGATATAGGCCCTATCCTGACACATACAGACACAAGACTAGGTTAGGGGGCCCACCTGTGTTCACCACCACACCTGACACATGCTCTTCATGTAGAATGCTGTCTTTATTGGAAAAGAAATTCTAAATTCTATTAATAAAATTTGATGTCTAAATAGTCTGGTTTCCATTTAACTTGGGGCAAAATATATTAGCATGCTTAATCCCTATTATGACTAATTATAATACTATTTTTTATCTATGTTATTAATAGTAGTGGCAACAACCATATAAAATTATATGTAAGAATTGTATTTCTATGTTGGCTTCCTTGATGGCTACAGAAGCTAGAACAATTTTTCAGACTGCTAGATTTTGGAAGCCTTCAAAAGCCAGCGTCAAGGAGGAAGGAGGGGAGGGATGTCCAAAGGCATCAGGGCGAGGTTTGGGAGGTCGCTGCAAGAAGAGTTTCTGGTTAAAGGTGCTCCTATCTGGGATTGACCAGATTACATTAGCTAGAAAATCCACTTAGCCAATTGTTCATTAATTTAAAAGTTTAATATCAAATGTTTTCTGCAAGCATAAAGAGGGAAGCCTTATAAAGGCGTTTCAATTTGTTTCTTTATCTTTAATATAAATAGTATTTGTGACCCCTTAAATGTTGGTATGAGTTTTATCTGATACATAATGACAAAATGCGGCAAAAAAGGCAAATATGCTTCCCCACTTTTTGTAGTCAAGTGTTTTTTGTGTTTTTTCCAAAAGTTTTAATTGACAAATAATAATTGTATATATTTATGGAATACAATGTGGTGTTTTGATACATGTGTACATTGTGGAATGATCAAATCAAGCTAATTAACATATCCATCACCTCACATACTTATCATATCCTTGTGGTCAGAACATTTAAAATCCATTCTTTTAGCTATTTTGAAATATATAATACATTATTATTAACTGTGCTGTTTGTCACCAGAACTTGTTCTTCCTGTCTAACAGAAACTTTGTACCATTTGACCAAAATCTCCCCTTTATGCCCCCCCCCATAGTTAAGTGTTTTAAAACTACTCCTAATGAACACCTAAATTCAGCAGTGCCCGAATAGCTTCAATAATTCTGTAAAGTGAGCATGGAGAAATCTAACTCCTTATGCCATTAATAATTCTCCGTATATAAACAGGAATTATTTCAACAGATCTATGTTTAACTTCAGCTGCCCTAGTAAACGGGAGGTTTTATATTACGTTCAGCCTGATTCACCCATCTTTACCCAATCTAATGGATGTAAATGGGAATTAATTTTGTTCAGGCAGGGGTAAAGACTAATCCAGGTCAATCAGTGCCTTGTAATTAATCCACATACTCTTTTTAAAAAAGAAAGAGAAATGTTGGTATACTCTCTGGCTTAAAGTTCTATACCAATCTACTGTAGAGTTCTGAGAGTTTATAGTGTTCAAATTTCAGGGTAGAATTACAAATAACAAAGGTTTTGCTAAAGCAGATGGTTATTTCCAACTGCCAAATGTTGAGGTTTTGTTGGGAATCTGTTCTAACCATCCATGAGCAAATGAGTGAGGATATGAATTAAAGACACAGTGGGTGCCTTTGAAATATGGTTAGAAAACCTGGGTTTTACCATTTTAGGTTATCAGTGATATTGCAGATTTTAAAGCTTAAACTCTCTGAATACCAATTAATTATAAACTGGAAATCAGTCTAAATCCATCACCTTTCATTCCTGAGAAAACAAGTAATCTCTGAAAAAATAAAAGGACAATACCATTAATGAATAATTTTCTACAAAATCAATCTTCATCATTTTAAAATTGTGGATGTGAGTGAAGCTGTTGTAATATAAGGTAGTCTAGACTTACTTTGATACAAAGGAGAAAATAAATATGGAGATCATTTTTGCAGTATTTTAAAAGTTTGCATGAGAAGGCCCATTGCCTTAACTTTATTTCTAAGTTATTGTATTCTTAATAACAGTTTTTAATATAATTTAACCTAGGTTTTAATCTTATAATGAATCTTAAGCTGCAAAGAGATATTTAATTATTTATTAAATTTCTTGAGCTTTATGGCTATGTTTAGCAATATAGCATTTTTCAGAGCAGATAATATGTGAATATTGTATCTAAGTAAGAGATAAATACAGGCAGCTCACTTTTAACCAATGTGCTGTCTTTGAAGACTCCATAAAATAAAGTAGGTATCATAAAGCAGATCATGTTTTCCCATGGGAATGATTTCATAATTTCGGGGCTCTTTCTTTACCAGAATTTAGTATCTAATTATAAACAATAGCATGTTTTTTAAAATTACAACAGCTATGATAGAAATATCTTACACACTAATTATACTAAAGTCCCCAGTGCACTATAGTTGTTCATTTGTTCATTCAACAAGCATTCACTGAGTATGTATAATACTATGTGCCAGGCACTCACTGTTCCAGGCACTGTTCCAGGCTCTGGGAATTTGATGTGGGCAAAGCACATGCGCCCACCTCCACCCCCATCAATATACTGTAGGGGAGATGGCTATAAATCAAATAGTCATTGTTATAATTCATTGTTTATAATTTGAATATATTCAAATTATAACTGCCAAAAAGGAAAAAAAAAATACAGGCATTGGCCTGAGAAGGTGATGGCTGAGCTGAGGTCTGACAGATGAGTAGGAGCTGCAGTGGGGGCAGAAAAGCCATGTGGAGAGACCATGGCCCTGGAGGGACTCAGAGAAGAGCAGTGAGCCTGGCATGGCCCAGGTGAGAGGGCCGGTAAGGCCAGCAAGGAGGCAGGGATGGGGACATGCAGGCACTGGAGGCCAAGTTACGGATGGGGATCATTATCCTAGAAGAAATGAAAGGCATGACTGAGTTTTCAGCTGCTGGGTTAAGGGTGGGGGGACAACAGAGTTGCAATTTGAAAGATCATGGCATGATCGTCCTGCTCCCCTCAGGAGAGCATTTTGAAGAATATTATGCTAATGCAGGTGGAAGATGACCAGGGTCGAGATGAAGAAAAGTGACATGTGAGTGAGAGTTAAGAAGTGAAGAAATTGACTGGAGGTGGTGACGATGTGAATATCTGAAATGAGGGAGTAAAGGTGGAAAGGACAGCTCCAAAACTGCCAGCTGGCAGGACCTCACAAATGAGGGTGGCATTCCCTGGAACAAGGCCCGCTGGGGAGGGAGATTGTGTTTTGTTTTGGGTATATTGCATTTCAGTTTCCTGTGAAATACTGGTCTGGTGCTCAGATGTTAGGGATGAGTCGTGGCTGATCCTGCAAAGGCGCCTGAAGAGGGATGTTAGTACAGGTAGGAGGAAAACCAGGATTATAAGGGGCCATGGTGCCCAAGGGAGGACAGTGCTTCAAGAAGAAAGCAGTGGCCAAAAAGTGTCAGGTGCTGCCAAGAAGTTATATAGGAAAGAGACTGATCAATCCCAGTTGGACTAAGCAGCATCATATTACAGACAACTGTTTTGGTGGGGAGGTGGGGAGGGAATACCAGGTTGGAGTGAGCTGGGGAAGAGATGAGTATGGTGAGTACAGATAACCCACTTGTGGTTTTACCCTTGAAGGAAGAAGAGGGCTCCAGGTGGGAGAGGGCATGAGAGTCAAGGGAAGTTTGCCTTAGATGGGCAAGTTTGAGCACATTTTCCCACCACTAGGGCAGATGGAGAGGAGGTGCCCTTGGGAACTAACGAACATCTCCAGACAATAA
Organism: Daubentonia madagascariensis; assembly: GCA_023783475.1. Classification (NCBI taxonomy): domain Eukaryota; kingdom Metazoa; phylum Chordata; class Mammalia; order Primates; family Daubentoniidae; genus Daubentonia; species Daubentonia madagascariensis. The sequence continues at coordinate 16,781,859 of JAKFHU010001815.1, read as the reverse complement.
TGCTTGTGTATGTGGGAATCCAAATTCTATATAAATTTACAAATACATTTTTTAGGAATTAATTTATATTAGCAGAAACCAGACATGTTGGTATTTCCCCCTGCTTTTGTCCTGTATGTGACCACTGCAACACCCATAAATATGGCACGTGAGAGTGAGTGCAGTGCGTGGGTGACTTTTGTACAACATCCAATTCAGAACAGTTCAGCCTGGTTTGTGGTTATTGCTTAGAGAAATGATGATAGTTCGTCTGGTTTTTTTTTGTTTTCCTTTTTTAAAAAATGTTATAGAATTTCCTCCGTGTTCTTCGTGTTGAGACCTATACAGTACATACACAAATGGCTCCACATCCTTCAAATTTAGAAAACAGGTTTTATTTCCCATCCCTGGAGCAGTCCGCTATGCACAGCTGTCTTCCCTAAATGCAGTACTTTGATCCAAAGACCACTGCCCAGTCTCATCTAGAGCTGACTTGAGGCCCCATGGTGTCGGGAGACTCTTAAACCTGTGGATAGCCACCTGAATCCAAGCTTTGCCCCCCTCAATTTCCTCTTGGCCTTGCCTGCAAAATAGAGTTTGCAGCAGCTGATCAAGTGCTGCTGAAGAAGCCAGGCAATAATAAAGCTATAGCCTCACTCTGCAGCGCATACAGGACTTGCTGCCTTGCAATATTGTTCCACCCCTGATGTCTGAAAAGCCTGTAAACACAAAGACTCTCGTTTCCCCATAGTTGACTCCTTGCCTCAGTACCCCTGCTTCAGAAACCCCACACCTTTGTAGGTCAGGGGCAAGCTTGGTAGCCTGCCTCCGACAGCCCCTCTGCCTTAGGCTAAGATCACCCTTGCTGCGGCCACCCGGCCTGTGCTTACGGCGGCCTGACACTCCAGAAAGAGCCACTCACCCATGGTGAAGTCGCCTTCAGTTGAGGCACCTGCCAAAGGAAAAAGTACACCAAAGCTGCTCAGCAGGAGCGCTAAAGGCCACCTGCGAGACTGGAAGCTAACCAGGCGCCACCGGTGTGCTGTAGATCCCGCGGGAAAACCAGCCGCCCGCTCTTCACGCTGCCTGCGGCATCCGGAGCTGCGATCTTCCCGAGTCGTTTTGGTCCTGAAATGCATGTCCCTGAGACACTCCTCCAGATGTTAGGGCTTGGGATAAGGGTAATAAAGACCCTCTTCTCCCACCCAGGTTCTGCACCAATTTGAGAATTTGAACTGAAGGCGTAGGCGGATGGAGCGTAAACTCTTGGCCGGCACCACGGCTCACGCCTGTAATCCTAGCACCCCGGGAGGCCGAGGCGGGAGGAGAGCTGGAGCTCAGGAGTTCGAGACCAGCCTGAGCAAGTGTGAGACCCCCGTCTCTACTAAAAGTAGAAAAATTAGCCGGCTGTAGTGGCGCACATCTGTAGTCCCAGCTAGTTGGGAGGCTGACGCGCCCAGGAGTTTGAGGCTGCAGTCAGCTGTGATGACCCACTGCACTCTAGTCGGGGCAAGACAGCGAGACCCTGTCTCACACACACAAAAAAAGTCCCTCTCACTTTTATTGCTGATAAAGCTGGCATTGGAAATAGTGTCTCGCCTCTGGGCAGGCAAGCATCCTGAGAACAAACTCAGAATCGGAAGCCTCCCCAGCCGGTGGGTTGAGCGGGGTTGCCCTCCCCACACAGAGTAGAGTTTTCGTGTCACACCCACAGCATTGAGAGGTAAAGCAAAGCAGGTGCCCCCTGTGGGCAGCTCTCTGCCCAAAGAGCAGAAGGGTGCAGCTAGGTATAATAATACCTGCCCGGTTGTCCCTCCTACCCTCGCCAACCTGATCCCTGACTCCTGCCCCCAGGAGAGGCGTGGAAGAGGGCTGAAGAGAGAGCAGAGAGAGAAAACATCAGGAGCGAGGAAGAAATACTCCACACACAGCCCCACCCTCGCCCCAGACTCCTTCCGGAAGTCATAGTGGGGGGTCAAGTATTTGCTACAGAGATGCAAGTCATACTTAATCCTGATGGCTTCGTGCACATTTTAACAGTCAACAACCATATCATCACAGCTCGACATGCATGTCTTCAGTCAGCATTTGCTAAGTGGCCTCTGTGTGCCCAGCACCATGTTAGGTCCTAGGAGATGACGAAGAATCAAATGGCCTGATTCAGCCCTGGTCCTCTGTAGAGGGTGGGTGTGGACAGTATTTATGTTTACGAGGTTTAGAGGATAATTAGTAAGTCACAGTCACAGTGGGACATGAGGAGCACACGCCCGTGGACTCAAGCTCGCTGTGAACCACGCTGGCCTTTCAGCAGCCTTCAGAAGGATTCTGGTTTCCTAGATATCCTAAGGAAAAAGTGTGTTTCCTTCTTCAGTGTGTTCCTTTCCATGATAGGAGAGGGAGTGTGCCTTATAATAAGATTATATTATAATTAGTGATTAGTGTCATAAATTATCTCCTAAAGACTCCCTCTCTCTGGGGGTCTCTTTTCAGGCATCATTTCTCTTCTGTCTTTTAGAACATCCTGCCCTTCATCTACCAAAGGTCTTTTTTTATTTTATTTTTTAGTCCTCCTGACCCATGGCACCTTCTTTCTCAAATTGGAATCATTTTCTGTAGGGAAACTTGCAGAGGGACCATGTGACGTGCGAGAGGCTGGGGGAAACTGACCTCATGTGCTGTGGCTGAGCCGCTTCCCTTCCCAGCCTGGCGGAGGAGCCCGCACGGCCGCAGCGGGTCTGGTTAAGGAAGCGGGTCTGTGTGAGAGGGAAGGGTGGGGCTGACCTCACAGGCAGGACGTTACTTTTCTTCCTGTTCCTGTCCATGTTTCTCACAAGAGTCAGGGTCATGGCTTCCTGTTGGGGAAAACCTTGGACACTGAGCATGCGCCTGCTACAGCCAGTGAACTAGAGACAACAGTGTCCTGTGCTGCTGGTCAGCCTGAACCCTGAGCTTATATAGGGACCCCTTTCCATAGTACCCAGGGCACAGGACCTCTGCAGCAGAGCTGGAGCCATCTCTGTGGGGCGAACGGGGCAGGAAACAGCTGCCTTGTCAAACCGTGTTCTGGGCCAAAATATCACAGGCGAGTAGAACACAGGAATACCGAGGGGCCTGGGTGACCCTGTGAGATGGCACTGACAGCCAGGGTGGGGTTGGGGGTAGGGGCAAGCAAGGGGGTTTCCTGGAAGCATGAAAGTATCAGGCAGCCTGCTCGGTGTGGACACCAGGGGAGGTGCTCCTGGGCTCCTGGCCACGGTGTCGACTCTCTTCACATAACAGGCTGTGTGCTGGGCACAAAGATAACAAAGGCTGTGGTCCCTGGCTTCAGGAAGCCCCTAGTCTAGTCACCTGGTTCTTCATACTATGCTTGGATGGAATCCAGGTTGGCAATGTAAGGAAATGTGGGAAGAGACACAGTAGAATAGCCACTTCAGGCCCTGGGACTCTGTGTTCTGTCAAGTGTTTCTGATGCCCACTGAGATTTGAGGGTAGCTGGTTGAGTGAGACAAACGTAACAAGTAGATCATCACAGCAGAGTGTGACAAGTGCTGTGACTGGGCACCTAGGGCATGAGGAGAGCGTAAAGGAGTTACACCTGCATGGGAAACCCACGCGTGGGGTTGGGCCCTTGCATTTGAAATATCAGCTGGCTCCATTTGCCCACTTTCTCATGTACCTCCATATCCCCTCTGGAGGTGGATAGCAGCAGCTGTGCGGGGTCTTAGTGTCTGAATTTGGGCAGTTTGCTGCGCTTCCAGAATGGCTCTGGCCTCAAGCCCTATGCCTCCCACCTTGGACTTCTGATTAGCCCCTTAGGGACAGGGATCTCAGATGTGTGGCCCCAGTAATGACTGAGGCCTTGAAGAAGAGCTCCATTTGGAGAGTGTTAGTACTTTATGGTCTCAATACCTAGTCCTTTGCATCTTCGCTGCTGCCTCACCCGCAAGGATGGGATCAGAGGTGGCGTCTGCTTGTCTTAATAGAGCCTCTCCTTGAATTTCTGCCACCCCTCATTCCCAGCCCATGCAGCCTCCTACAACTCAGCACAAAGTTCCAAAGAGAAATTATTCAAGGTAAATGCACAGCTGTGTTTCTGCCTCCTGATCCTGTCCTCTGATGAGCAACACTGCACCATTCCTTGTGATCTCTCCTTAGTACCCCTCCTCCCAGGTGAGACCGGGCCCCAGGCTTGAGTGCCTGGCTCCCCTGCCCTCCCTCGCTGAGGCCACCCTACTGCCACAGGGAGTGGCCCCCACAGAAGGCAGGTTCAGCCTGTCTGGGTGACTCTGGGTGTGACAGGAAACTGAGAGATTGCTGAAGGTCTCTCTTTCCTCTCCCCTGAAGGTTGAGTAGCATTGTCCCTGCACAGCTCTCCCCTCCCTGGCAGAGGAGCTGCCTGTGGGAAAGGGAAGTGCCACCCCAGTGAGGAAGGAGAGGCCCCCCAGAAGGACGACAAGTGTACCTCTCAGCAGGTGCTGCCCTCCATAATGGGACACTGCCAGAATGCCCCCCACCACCGAGGTTGGGGTGTGGAGGGACCAGAGCCAGCAGCTTCCAAGTCTTATACCATTTTGAATTCCCATTCTGCATTGCTAACCTTCCCTCTAACCACAGTGATACCAAAGTTTTTCTAAATTTTGGAAAGGTCGACATAATGATAAGGGAAATGTCAACCAAATGAATATGTAAAGTGCATATCCTCAAAATACTGTTTCTTTAGTTAATTGTGGCCTTCTTAATTTTTATTTTATTTATTTATTTATTTATTTATTTTTGAGACACAGTCTCACTCTGTCACCATGGGTAGAGTGCAGTGGCGTCATCACAGCTCACCGAAACTTCAAACTCGTGGGCACAAGCGATCCTCCTGCCTCAGCCTCCCGAATAGCTGGGAGGACAGGTGTGCGCCACGACACCCGGCTAATTTTTCTACTTTATGTAGAGACGGCATCTTGCTTTTGCACAGGCTGAATTGTGGCCTTTATAAAAAAAAATGTGATCAATTTCAGGGGCTTTGAGGAATTTGCCTGGCTCCTGCAGAAACGATCTTGATCTTATTAAATTAAATAAGATGTAACTTGGGAATGGAGAAGAAGAGTGAAATCAGGTATAGATCATTCCATCTGGGTAACCAGAAAAGTCATGATGACAGTAAATCACATCAAAATTCATTAATTCGGTTAATTCAATCTTAGTTTTTACCACACCTAGAGTGGATGAATATAGTGTGCAGAGATAGCCAAGGGATTCTAGAACTTTCCAGAACTACTTGCCCCTTCCCCAGCTTTAATGCACTCTTTGGTCTCTCACCAGTGTGCACCTGGCGCTTGACCAGTAGGGGGCAGGGGGCATAAGTGAGCAGTGTGCTGTATGAGTGCAGGTACCACCTACTCGGGGTGAGGCAACTCCACCTGGATTCCACAGGGAGGTAATTAGGCCATTGGAATCAATTTGTTTTTAAAAAGCCTTCAAGAGTTTACATGATTGTTGATTTTTATTAAGTCTCCTAACCAACTTTCCTCATCCTGAAAAGCCAGCATAATTCTGTGGAGTGAACACTCAGAACATCAGAAACATTTTCCATGTATTGTAAACAAATTCTGTTTATGTAGAAGATGGCTCCCTTTGGAAGAACAGTTGCCTGACAGCTGTTCCAATTTAGGCAAGAAAAATAAGCTGAGCAAAGAGAAACAGATACATAGGTCCAGGCCCCCACTCACACCTCCCACATGTAGTCATTTTTGAATGTTGAAAAATTAAGTAATAAATGAAGAATTGGAAATAACCCCTTACATAAAGGAGATTGGTGCTTCTGTAATATTGACCATTCTCTTCTGTTGGTCACCTCTACTCCTAGTCCTCATTTTTATTTTTGTTGCCTGTTTTTTCTTGTCTCGCCTCCCGGACTTTCCCTGTGCCTCCCGTGGGAGGTCTGACACCACCAGGAGGGTGAGAATGTGGGTGTGAGGAACTGCCCAGACCTGTCAGCCTTGGGCGGAGCACCTCGGAGGAGGACATGATTCTCCTGCAGTGACAGCCTGACAGGGGCGAGCATGTTGACCACAGCCATGGTGGGGGCTCTGGTCAGAGGATGGAGGAATCGAAGCTCTCCCCGAAGGGCTGAATCAAAACTTCTTATCCCACAGAGCCAAGATGGAATTCAGATTCAGGGTATGTGTGACAATTTGCCATCACTGCTTGATTCTTTATAAAGGGTTTGGGCAGCATGGGGTGCAGAGACCATGGGCCTGCAAGCTTTTGTCCATCTTCAAATAGAATTGACAAATCCAGAGTCTGTTTTTCTTCTCAGGTTATTATAAATTATGGCAAAGTCACTTATGGGAGGTTTTTTTTCCATTCCTAATCAAAGACTTAGGTACCTGCAGTAGTCCCACAGTAAAAGATAATTATTTCTACCTTCTTTTCCTTCCAAACCTTTTATTTTAAGATGGAATCTTTTTGTTCTGTGGTATTCGTGTTTGACTTGTAGGGTAGAAAAGGTGTACTGGCTTTTGGCAAATTTTAGCCTAAATCATATCACTTTTTACCTCTGGTATGGGAAAAGGTAAAAGTTAGCTTCTGGGTTTCCCCGTTGATTATTTTTATTTTCTGTTTTGTTACTATTGTTTTGAGGTAACAATAGAACAAGTGACAAAAATGTAGCTCTCCTGTTAACTTAGTTCAAAAGGTTACTGTGGCCTTTTCTGAAATAAGTTTTCATTAGAATAAATACTTTTTGAAATACCTGACCTCATTCTCTTCTGTCTAGACCTTGGACTTCTTAATGATACTTACATAGAAGGGAGCTCTTTGGTCTTGCAGATGACTGAGTGCTGGGAGACACACAGAGCCAGCTGAGGAAGCAAGTCTGCGCCAGGAAGTAATAGACTCCCAGGGGCTTTCTGAGCTGGCCTGCTGCCCCTCAGAACGCTTTTATCTGACCCAGAGCCTTGAGAGATGCCTCAGCAGTAAACACAATTGTTCTTTCACTTCAGTAATATGCACTGAAAGCCAGTGTGTCCCAGACACTTTTCTAGGTACTGGCCTGCTCTGATCCATAGCTAACCTACTTTTAAGAGGTGTAAAAACCAAACGTTGTCATCTGTTTTGTTCTGACAGTGGTTTCTAACCACACTTTTCAGGCTGACTATATTCCAGAAGAATCAAGCTAAGAAACTATTTTGAACATGGTCTAATAAGTACTCATTGCAAGATAGTAAATTAGCCATTTAACCAGCTATCCAAAAGATAGAAGACTATTCTGTGTTCTAAACTGCCAAAGGATTAGTGATTATTTGTAAAACCTAGACAGTCAGTAAGAAGTATGAATCATAGTATTTCAAAAATTCATCACCTGATTTTGATCCTTTGTTTCATAGATGAGGAAACAGAGCCCAGGGCACCACAGGGAATGAAGTGGCAGAGTGGAATCACAATTCCCAAACTCTTGATCTGACGTTCTCTCTTCTATCCCATGGTCGCCTGAAAATTTGGCAAATTTCTGTAACAAAATTCAGAACCTTACAAGATAACAAAGTACTATGCACAGGTCAGGGATTTTTTTAAACAGTTTTATTGAGATATAATTCACATGTCACAAATTCACCCATTTATAGTATACCGTTCAATGATTTCTGATATGTTATATCTGTGGTAAAATATATGTAACAAAAATTTGCCATTTTAAGTGTATCATTCAGTGGCATTAATTATATTCACAATGTTATGCAACCATCACCACCATTTCCACAATTTTTCATCACCCCAAACAAAAATTCTGTAACCATTAGGCAGAAACTCCCAGTTCTCTTCTTGCCCTGTAATCTATTTTCTGTCTCTATGTGTTTGCCTATTCCCCTGTGGGAATTTATTAGAAATTTTGTGTAAGTGAAATCATCTGATATTTATCCTTTTCTGTCTGACTTATTTCACTCAGCATAATGTTTTCAAGATTCATCCATAGCATGTATCAAAAGTTCATTCCTTTTCATGGCTAATGGGATGGACTGTTTTAATTTCCTTCTAGTTCATTCTCCCTCCTTTAAATATACTTTAATTCCAACCTGGTCATGAATTCCTTCATGTATATTTCAGTCTACTGGTATTTTTATATTTAAGTTATCTAAAGTGTGAAGAGGATCTTAGGAAGGTGTTTCTTTTCAGTTCTTTAAAGGCAGGGGCCATCTATTAATTTTTTTTTAATCTTTTTATCTCTGACACCTAGTCCAGGGCCTGGCATAGAGTAAATCTTGAGATGGACAGATGAGTGATTTTTAAGGTTTTACTTTTAGGCATCAGGAAAGAGATTTTAAATAAAAAAGAATATGATCTTTAAGCTTTAGTTCTTTATTCTCTGGATTAATATTTTCTTTTGACATAAAAATTTATGGTTGCAATTTTTTCACACTTCATTGAATCAATACAAAAAGACCACTTTATATAGTATAAGCATTTCACTGTGTCATGTCAAAAGTTAACTCAAGAAATCTGACAATGGCTAGTTCATGCCTTTAATGACTTTTTGGTGGGGCATAGTACTGAGGGTGATTGGAGTTCCCCAGCTGCTAAACAGTGGGACTGGAGACAAGTCCTTTAAACCTTCAGTCCCCAAACTCTGGGCCGTGGACTGGTACCAGGTCTGTGACCTGTTAGGAACCAGCCAGCACAGCAGGAGGTGAGTGGCGGGCCAGAGAGCAAAACTTCATCTGTATTTATAGCTGGTCCCCATTGCTTGCATCACTGCATAAGTTCCACCTCCTGTCAGATCAGCAGCAGCATTAGATTCTCATAGGAGCGCAAACCCTACCGTAAACTGCGCATGTGAGGGATCGAGGTTGCACACTCCTTAAGAGAATCTAATGCCTGATGATTTGAGGTGGAGCTGAGGTGGTGATGCTAGCACTGGGGAACAGCTGCAAATACAGATTATCATTAGCAGAGAGGTTTGACTGCACAACAAATGTAATGTGCTTGAATCATCCCGAAACCTTCCCCACCCACCCACCTTCATCTGTGGAAAAATTGTCTTCCATGAAACTGGTCCCTGGTGCCAAAAATGTTGGGTACCACTGCTTCAACACATTAAGTGAGTTGTATTTAACTCACACTAGTTTTGAGCCTAGGGCCTTGTGAAGTATATGTAACTCACACGTCTCTTCACCCTGGGAGCCACAAGAACTATTTTTCAAGTTGCATATAACTCACGCACAGAAAACAATAAAAAATAACAAATGTTTCATTAAATTAGAAAGGATCGTTTTGTTTTTGAAGTTTTTATTCTATTTTCATAATAAAACACCGTGGCCCCAAGGAAAACAATTTTTTTTTCTAGTGTGGCAGTCAGTGTGTTAAACTCATAACTGCTCTCGGCCCTGTCTACATGGTTGTTCTTTCTCAGTGCTGGGCTCAGGAACTGAGAGCAGTCAAACTGAAACAGAAGCTGCTACTACGTCAAGAAGTCTTTACACCTCACTAGAAAAAGGAAACTGGATGCAAAGGTGGATTTCAGTGGTTCACAGTTTTCACCTTCAAATACAAAATGTAGCTATGCTTCTGATGCTTCTGTTCAAATAAAGTAAGCATATAAGTAGCCTACCATTCAGTGCCCTAAAACATGCTCTTCTTGTGTGTCAGCTATTTCAGAAGGTGTGGAGGATGCGAGAGGGAGGATGGGGTGTGCAAGATGAAATATGTGATTAGGAGTGAAAACCATTGGAGGTTGTCTTTGCTATACATGATTTCCCCTTTCATGCTTTCAAAGGTCAAGAGCAAACATTTGCAAATTTTAAATTGCAACCAAAGTTATTTGCCTTGTTGAATGGGATCATGTTTATTTTAGTGTGTGTGTTATTTTGGAAATCCTGTTCTCCTTCCTCTGGGCAGCTTCTTCCAACTCAAAGATCGCTGCCTCCTGTGAACATCTGAATGGCCTGTTGGTCATGTCGCTCTTCTGCAACTCAGCCTATGCAGCATGCATTATTTACTTTCCCCATGGTCCTCGCTCCTTCTCTAGATGACGAACCCGGTTAGATCATCATGGTTTGATACTCTCTAAATCCACCCTGCCCAACATCCTACACAGAGTAGGCACTCAATGAACATCTGATAGCAGTGACTTCAGAAACATGAAATGCAAGATGTTGTAAAGGAAGGAGCCTGGTTTCCATATATGGCCCGTGTAATCTATGTGGATGCTTTATAAGTCATACCAGGTACTTAAGTTGTTATTGCTTTTTACATCCTGAAGGCCTATAGACTACCGTTGGCCTAAATATAAAATAATAATTTCTGACTGTAGAGCTGTACACCCTGTAGTTGAAAAGAAAGCCCTTCCTTCCTTATTTCTTAATGACAGCCTATAATCATCTTTGAGCAATTTTTGAGATTCTTTCTAAACCACCATTTCCTTCATTATGTCAGCTGGGGAAGAGCTTCTCCTTATATCAGTGGAATGGTTCTCATTCCTTCCCAAGCCCAACCACCTACATAGTAAGAAGAGATAGTTGTAAATTTCATCCAACTTTCTTTTTCAAAATTATGCTAGGAAGAAAGGCAGATGATAAAATCAGTTAACCATCAAATATTTACTGAAGACATGGGAGAAGTAGTTTTGGGTAGGCAGTAGAGAATATGACTGAGCTACTACAAGAGTTCTACCCAAACCTGATTTCCTCCTTTGGTTCCAGACTAGGTTTGAGGGAAACAGGGGACAGGGATGGATCCAGATTCCTGTCTAGCCAGGACGTGGCCCATTTCCTTTGTTAGGCCTGGGAGCAGTTTGAGGTAGCTTGGTTAGGCATATATAAATCCCAACTGGAATTTTTTTACCTTATGCCATGTAAGTCCTAGCAACTACAGGCATGGGTAATATAAAGACTGAGAAATTGTGTGTTTATATGCCAAAAGTATTTTATCTTTGTAAACTAAAAATAAAATTAACCACATCTTATAATTAATGGTAGTAACTAAATATAAACATGCTTCTGTTTAGTAAATTCTGTATAGTAAATTATTTTATTATATCTGTCACTGCTTTCTGATGGAATTTAATAGACTCCTATACTCTTGTTTTACCTAAAGATCAGCTATATAAGTCTTTTTCCACATTTCCCTGTAACTATGTCGTTTCCATTTGATAAGAGCACCTTATTTTAATCAGAATAATATGATCATGGGGTTTATGATTCAATAAATATTCACTGAGCAGCTGCTATGTGTAAAACTAATGGGCATGCTGGAAAGAAATGAATTCCTAAGGCTCATCCTTGACAAAAGTGTTCGTGATCTAGAGAAAACAAATCTTAAGAGATACAACAAATATTTAATATAATATGAACAAGTAGAATTAAATAAGCACTCATTAGGTATCAGAGGAAGACATGAATAATATTAAGGGATAGTATAGAGTTTCCCAAGTAAGTAGAACTTGAACTGGGCCTTCCAAATTATTGAAGAAACCTTCAACTCTGAACTTAGGGCCAAGAGAAAGTAAATATTTGCTCTTGTCACATTTTCAGTCTCTTTTAACTCATGAAGGTTCTACTAAGTCTAACTGAATGTTTGGGATTAATTTAGTTATCCTGTAGGGATGAGTGTGTTGGTGATTTCTGTATTTAGAGAACGGTGGGAGGGCCATTCCAAGGGAGGCACTAGCATGAGTGAAGCTGAAGAGGCATGAAAAGCAAATGGCATTTGTGACGAACATTAGATTGTCCCAACATGGCTACAGTTCCAGGTCGGAGCCTTGAAGGAAGTTGCTTCTCAACTTTTGACTTCTCTCTCTCTGACCATTCTAACTCTGGAACTTGGAAGGTCTTGTGTCAGCAAACAAAGCCCATGGCAGATTCCTTCTTCCCTTATGTTATCAGCCAGTGATTCAAATTGCCTGTGGAATGATCACTGAATTCCCTGGGATAGACTCTGAGGTCCTGCATCAGTTACTACCCTCTCTTTGGTCACACTCCAGCACAGCTCCTCAGTTCAGGCCAACCACTCCCCATGCGTCCCGTCTCTTCATAGCCCGGCTTTGTTCTCCAGCACTTGGCTGCCTTCTCACCCGCCCCCTGCTTTGCACATCCTCATCCATCACTGCCTTCGAGAGCCAGCTCAATGCTCAGCCCCTGTGGGAAGGCATCTACGGCACATGTTGTTATGTTTGTGAATCATGCAACATCTGTGGAGCGTCTCCTTTGCACAGGGCCCCGAGGGGGATACAGAGCCATGAGTGGCCCAGGTCAGGATCTCAGGGACCTCATGCCTAGTTTGAGGACCAGGGTAAAGTGGTAAAAGATGCATATAGCACTTCAAGAAAATGGAAGCTATGTCACATGATAGTTTAGAAGTCATTCCCAGGCAAATTGGTACAGGCTGGGTATGTAGTTATTACTTGACTCATCTCCATCTTTCTATACACTCCTGATGGTTTACCTGGGGGACTTTTGAATCCTTAACTGGACCATGAGCCACTCAGAGACAGGCATCACAGATCTAGTTTATAAGAACCTTTGCTGAATGAACATGGCAGAAATTTCTGCTTTATTTCCACCATTAGTGCAGTTAGGTGGGAACAGTCCCTGTCCTTGCATGTAGGGCTCTGCTACAGGAAGTTATTATAGCTTACGGAGTAAAAGTTTCAGTCCTAGAGTTAGACTGTCCTGGTTCACCTGGTGACCAGTTTCACCACTTACTAGTTTTGTGACTTTGAAAATTATTTCATCTCTCAGTGTCTCATTTTTCTCAAGTACAAAATGGATGATAGTAATACCTGCCTTTTAGGGTTGTTTGAGAATTAAATGAGTTGATCTAAAAAGAAAAAGCTCAAAATGGTGCCTGGCACATAGAAAGTACTCAATAAGTGTTAGCTATAATTATTATTATGCAGTCCTCATGACTGAGTGATTTCCATGTTTTAGGTGTTTTCTAGTTAATTCCTAGTAACTGGAGCTGCAGCTCCTGGTAGCTAGAATCATCAATTCTGTCTGCCTCCTATGCTAGTAAATTTTTACAAAACTAAAGTTTAAAAACCTTGCTATAAACATTCCCCCTGGATTACTAGAGTCAATGGTATTTTATTTTTCCTACACTGAGTTTTTAATAGCCTACAATGGCTTTTAAAAGAATTGGGAAGACACACAGCATCTGTTGGTCTCCATATTGGAGTTCCTGTTATGTTTTTGTTTCCATGTGAACCCCATTTTTTCAAAAGTTTATAAGTCTTTTGCTCCATGGTGAGATTCAGTGACAAGTTTCTGTTCCAAAGAATAATATTTGTCCTACTTGAAAATTGACTCTGGTTTCCATTTTCTTTCCTTGTTTTTGGAAATTTTTTTGACATCATCTCCTCCTCAGAGGTAAATGGTTTCCATTTTCTTTACAAAGAGATTGCTGAGGGCCAGGTGTGGTGGCTCACGCCTGTAATCTTAGCACTCTGGAAGGCCAACAGGGGAGGATTGCTTGATCTCAGGAGTTCAAGACCAGCCTGAGCAAGAGCAAGACCCTGTCTCTACCAAAAATAGAAAAAATTACTCAGGTATGGTGGCACGCACCTGTAGTCCCAGCTACTTGGGAGGCTGAGGCAGAAGGATCGCTTGAGCCCAGGAGTTAGAGGTTACAGTGAGCCGTGATGATGTCACTGCACTCTAGCCAGGGCGACAGAGCAAGCCTCTGTCTCAAAACAAAAACAGAAAGATTGCTGAATGTTTTATGCTTCTCAAACTTGAATTTTGTTTGATGATTTTGCAAATGTAATTTTTCATATTTGATAATTTTGAAGAACTTCTTTAAAACTCCAAGCATAGCATGTTGTCCTTTGGTTTTTAGATACTGAGTTGCTTTAGTTGGTTTTAGTCTGAGATAAGGATGTAGAAAATGTTAGGAATTCACTAGAAATATCTCTGTCCTACAGACTAGGATCCTAGACTGTAGAAAGTATTTCTTTCTTATAGAGAAAAGAGCTGATTCCACTTTCCTTGAAATTTTAAAGTATAGGGCAATGGTCATGGACACTAGCACCAGAGTAAACAGATCTGGGTAAAATTCTAGCTCTTCTGCTTATGAGTTGTGTGACCTTAGACTTGTTATATAGCTTGCCTAAGCCTCAACTTACCAATCTCTAAAAAGGGAACAATAGAATTCTTATGAGGACTGAGTGAGATCGTACGTATCAAGTGTTTATAGCAGTGCCTAATAGGCACAAGCACTCACATGTTTATTATTGTTTTACAGAGGTCTGACCCTAAAGTTTCTATCATGAACTATATATCTGGTTGTTGAAATTTTCTTGAAACATCATGGCCCTCATTGAATGGAGGGGGATTTTGTGTGTAAACATCTGTAAAGTGACTAAGTATGCTCATTTAAGTTACACTTATCAGGAAGAAAGGGGGGGGGAATCTATTAAAATAATTCAAATTTAGAATCTTTGCCTTAAAAATGTTAACTTATCATTTTCTTCACCACTTTCACAAGTCAAGTGAACTTGAGATATTCTTTATATAAGTTACACAGAGGGTACAGAAAACTGATAACAAAAGCCCTGCCTCTGTCAAGTTGTGATGAGAATGAATTCAGATCACAGAGAATATTTTAGGATGTCTTCCTTCTGTAAATATTTCTTAAAGTCCATATATCCTTTAAGTGATTTCTTTGACAGCTTAAATTGAAAGTCCTAGGAAGTCTGACAGTGGAATTCATGCTAAAACCAAGAGATGGAGGGTAAAGCCACAGACAGGGAGGAGTGGAGTCCTCTTTGAGTGATGTCTTTTTCCCCTCTCCCTGAAGCTGTGAGCCACTTCAGGGCCTGCAGTGATGGCAGGCTGCCAGCTCCACAGTAAAATCTGCAGTTTTTAATTTGAAGTCAGAGGATGACATTTAGACACTTGATGATCTTGCATTAAACACTTTGAATATTTCATTACACATGTGCGTGTGCGTGCGCGCGCACACACACACACACACACACACACACATGCACATGATCTCCTTTCTTCAGGGACGCATTAGCAGTGGTTCCAGTGGTCAGTTTTTCTTCAGCTGCATTGATCTGACTTTGTGGGTGTGTGTTGGAACAACAGCATCTCCATACAAAATGCACAAAAGGATCTTAAGGCAACTAGAAATTAAAAAGTGAATAACTCTTTCATGAGCATAATTTTACAGGTGCTTTTTAAGTCCAGAGATATAAAAAATTACCTGTGAAGAGGAAAAATATCTCAAGGTAAATATTCTTTAGAAGTATTCCTTATGTGCATGAGATTGAGTGCCCTGGTGGTGTGATGGTGGTTTTAGAGATCAAACTGTAAGGCTGTTACAGAGGTGGTTGTCTTTTTACATATTATCTATTACATAGAAGACTTTGTTATATTTCAAAGAATAAAATTACTTCTGAAATACCAAGAAAATATGAAAAAATTATGCTATGTCCAATGAAAAATTCCTTGGTTTTGATTATTTTGGTGGCTTTACATATACATATTTGAGAGAGAGAGAGCGTACTGCATTTTGCTAAACTTTGATTAGAAACCATATGTATTGTCAGAACTGCATTTAACTACATCAATACTTTTGAGCATTTTAAAATTTCTGCAGGAGCTGAAATAAAATATATATGTTGATTTGATTTCTAAAGAATAAGGACCATTACAAACAATTTGTAAATTCTTGATCTTAAAAAAAAAAATGGATAAAACAGTAGTTTCAATTACGGAGACCTACAGAAAAGCTTGCTGTGTTGTAGGCAGTGGAAAGAGCACTGAGCTTGGAGTCAGGCCTGTGGCTCTCTAGCAGTGTGCCTTGGGCAGATGATTTTAGCTCTCTGTTTCCTCGGAAGGCTTGCAGGGTGGCTGAGCTTAGGACACCAGCCCTTGAAGTGGGGAGCCCTGTGGTGGGAGAGATTCAGGGACACCAAAGTAGGGAGTGAATCAGGTGCCTAGGAATTGGGGAGGTGGCTTTGGTGTGGTCCAGGACAAACTTCTCCTGTTTCAGAATCTTGCCTAGGGCTGGCCCTGGGAGGGGAGAGCCCTTTGCAGAAGTTCCACTTGGTCACTCAGAACTCAGATGACCCCAGTGGGGGGCATCAGCTCTTTGTGTACAGCTGGAGGGGAGTTTGGCTTCTCTACCTATTGAAACATCTGTTTACTCCGGCCAGCCTCCCACGGAAAATTGACACAGACAGTTCCCTGCTGTGCAGAGGGAAGATGCTGTGTTTTGTTTCCTAATACCAGAGCAGCTTTCTTATGGTGAGGAATCAAAAACGTCCCCACATCATTACCTGCTTAGGAAAGTAATTCTAGTCCTTGTCGATAGACCTGAAGCATCTGCTTCTTACGAGCTTCACGAGACATTTTGTTTCCCTGGTGGGTTTTTTTAATGTTCTGGGTAAAGACCAAATGTTGCCTAATGCATCAAACAAGTAGATCAATTATGAACTACAGGTTGAGTATTCCTGATCTGAAATGCTTGGAACCAGAAGTGTTTTAGATTTTGGATTTTTTTTTTTTTGGATTTTGGAATATTTGCATATCCATAAAGAGATATCTTGGGCATGGGACCCCCATAAAACAAAATTCATTTAGGTTTCTTGTACACCTTATACACATAGCCTAAAGGTAATTTTATACAATATTTTTAATTTGTGCATGGAACAAAGTTTATGTTAAGTACTTAATGTGTGGAATTTTCCACTTGTGGTGTGATGTCAGTGCTCAAAAAGTTTCAGATTTTGGAGCATGTTGGATTTCAGATGTTCAGATTAGGGATGCTCAAACTGTACCTCATGTTATATCAATTTTGAAAGATATCAATTCTGATCATGTTATATCTATTTTATTAAGGAAATTGTTAGCATATCAATGGTTTGACTCCTTAACCGGATTATGTAGTATGAACTGAGATTATACAGTAAAACCTTACCTACTCCAGCTAATAGAAATATTGTTTTATTATTTTCAAGAATATATATATATGTGTACATATATATATATGAAAACAGAGTATGCTCAAGGAAGAATATTTTGGATGCCTTTAGTAAATTGATTAGGCCAATTTATAACAAATACAGTAATGAGAGCTGCTAAAGATTATTTGGGGAAGTGTAACAAAATGCAAGTTCCTCCTGTATGCCACTCTAGGCCAGGCAGTGCATAACGTTCTAAAGCTTCTCATTTATTATTTTCCACCAATTGTGCAGATTGTGTGTGTGTTTGGGCAGGGTTAGGTGGGTTAGGGTCTATGTATTTCAAATCTTGGGTTTACCTCTTTAAAAGAGGCTAATAAGCTTTTGTATCTGCAGATGATTGGAAAACAGGTTGATTTGATTATAATCATTAAGCTCAATCTCTGAAAAGAAATTTAGGTTTTTTTTTTTTTTAGGGAATTTTATTGATACAATTCATTTGCTTAACATTTACCTTTTTCTCATAGCTAGTACAGAGGCAAATTTCAAAGTAATAGCAAATGATAGGAAATTTGGTGATTGTGTTCATTGTCATTACATTTTTTTATGTCTTCACAACCAAAATGTCACTGTCCTTAAAACTGGGGAAATCTGAATGTGGACTAGACCAATGTCTGTTATTATGCTATAAATAGGTATGCAAGATGTTATTGTGGGGGAAACTCAGTGCAAGGGACAGAAGGCTCCTTGCACTTTTTTTTTCCAATTTCCTATGGATTTAGAATTATTTTAAAATAACAATTTTAAACAAAAAAAAGAAAAATGTAACTGTTTCCTAGCACTCTTACCTGCGGTCTCTGGTGCCTGGCAGGGATTCAGAAAAGATGCTTTGATTCAGTGCTTAGTGACTAACAAGTATTAAGTCCAGTGAGGTTTCCCCTGTGTAACAGATAATTGCTTTGTAGATGTAGGTGCTCCATAAATGCTTCTTGGGTGTCATTGTCCCTAAATCACCTTGCTAATGGGGAACAGGTTTTTGATTATGAAGTCTATACTCCCCCCTACGCCCTACCTATGTGCCCACGCAAATGGCCAAGCCCTAGGCTCTCCTAAATAATAGGGGTGATAATGTTGCAAGCAAGCTGACATTCTGTGAGCACTTAATATGTGCCAGGCTCAGTCGTGCCTTACTCTTACTAAATCACTTAAGCTTCAGAACGCCCCATGAGGCCACGAAAACGAAGCAATTTTAAACATGGTAAGTTTAAACAATAATTCAACAATGTCCCTACTTTCAAAATAATTTACACTCTTAGGGATCTTAATGAAAGCAGTGGACCCTCTTAGCTAAACAAATAAACAAAAAAATTTCCTTTTGAGTTATAATGTAAACAAAAGAAAACTTTGAAATTGTTTAATTGTCCTTCCCTTCTGAGGATAAATACTGGCAATTATCCACGACCCCTGCTATTTTTGCTAACTCCATCTATGTTTAGCATTGATAGAGCCAGATTTTAGATCACAAGTTTTGGTAAATAGCTCATAGTGAGAATAATATTTACTCTCGGCAGTAAGTAGGTTCCTATCGTTTCAAATTGCTCATGTGCTGGGGGAGGTAGAGGGACATAGTGAAGTACCAGTATTGTAGTGAATTGTGGTGTAACGTGCCAGAGAGGAGCTTCCCATGTGTCTCAGCCACAGTGAGAGAGGCCAGGAAACCCTTGCAGGCCGGACACAGGCCTGCTCTGCCAGGCTCACCAGCCTCCTTTACCCCTCACTGTTACAGAGCAGCTGGCATCCACCATTGGTCTCCAAAGTGGGGAGTGCAGAAACCTCATTCTGGCTTAGCCACTGACTGAGGAGGTCATTGATTCTCAAAGTATGTCCCCAGAGCCAGCAGTAGTAACCATCCAGGAACTTGGTAGAAACCCTCAGGCCCCACCCTAGCCAGAGACCCTGGGGTGGGACCCAGCAGTCTGTGTGATAACAAACCCTCCAGGTCATTCTGATGCCAGCTGAGGTTTAAGAGCCACTGAGCCAGATTACCTTGTGTGATCCTCTTTCCAGCCTTCAAACGTCTATAAAATGAAATTTACAGTAAACAGATTTATTCTAAGGCCCCCTCTTCATCCTCAAGGAACATACCCCAAGCTCTCTAATTCTGTAAATCAGTGATGTAAATCAATATATCTAGCAGTGTTGCTCAGTGATTAAGAGAACAGGCTCTGAAATCTGACTGCCTGGGTTCAAAGCCTGGTGCCTCCACTTTGTAGCATTTGCATACCCGAGTGATGTAGTGAACTGTCTGCATGTGGAGTTCTTTATCCATACAATGGAGACAATAGCACCTCTGTCTTAGGAGGGTTGTGAGGAATTAGTGTAATGCACGCAGAACAGCACCTGGCACTTAGGAAGTACTCGCACATTAGGTGGTAGCATGCCCCTCTCTCTCTCTCTAAAAAATTCTGAAAACTTTGAGGATGGGAATTATAGCTTGTACAGCTTTATTTTCTATACATGGGCTGTATATTAAAAATCCTTTTAACACTTGCTAAAGAAATAAGATAATAAGTTAATGGTGTTAAAAATTTGTGTTCATAGGAAGGCCCCACACTGGGCATGGAAGCTGGATTTTTCAGGAATAAGCCATGATCCTTTAGGAAGGCATTGATTGTCATTACAAATCTAGCAGGGGATGCATGTGAGATCTGTGATTTCTTCCATGTTGTAACCAGAAAAAAATGAACAAAATGAGTGTAGACTTATCTATATTTGGGGTTCCTTCAAACCTTTTGAAAATTGTCTATTCGTAACAGGAAGGAAACTAATATGATTTGGGTGCCTGTTAGGTGCCATGTGTGTACCTGATGGATGTTTTCTAGGTGTTATGTCACTTAAATCTAAAGGTAACCCTGTGAAATAAGATGATTCCCTGATTTTAAAGAAACTGGGGTGAACTCAAGTTAAAGTCCATGATTATACAATAAATTTGAAACTAGGGGTACCTCAATCCATAATCCACCCTTTGGTCTCACTAGTTTAGCTGTTATACTTTTAGAACATAAAATTAAATTTTCAACAAATGACACATGGACAGCTTTTGCTACTTCAAAAACACAACTGGACAACACAGTGGTTTTTAAAAGCTCTGATGTTTGGAGCACTCTGCAAAGGGCGCTGGGAACTTCTCACCATCAATAATGCTTCTCTTGTTTGTACCTACAAAAATCAAAGACTCTCACCTAGGCCTGTGTTTTCATCTTCATCATTCTCCTTTTATCTGTACAGGCCTTTGGATGAGAAAAGGGCCAAGGTACTTGGAGAAATACCCAAGCTGCCAGGAAGTGGAAGCTAAACCTAGGTTTTTAGTCTCACCATAAAGAAAATCATACTGTCCCTGCCTGCTGCTCCTCTACCTACCTCCTCTCCACAACTTTATTCAAAGTGAAAGCAGATTAGGGTATACAGACTTCCCACCAAGGGTTCGTAGATTTTGACTTACTTAATACTTAAAATACGTAATTTTATTCTGTCCATTAGAAAAGCTGTATTCTACGCAAAGAGCTACTTCTTATAATATAAAAAATCAACTAGAAAATGTTCTGCTTTTTCATTAAATTTTACTTTAATTTGGAACTATGATAACATTCTTGTGGCACAGCTGTGGCTCTCTACACTGACAATACATATGCATGATTTTAAGAAAAATATATTCTGGTCTCACTGTCCAAAGAATATGCTGTTTTAAAATAGTGTTTGATTACTGTTTAATACCTTGATTGTTAAAGATTTGCAGGATTTTGTGCAGCATTTTTACATGGTTGAATATACTAGGTGCCTTTGAATTTGCTTATGTGCTATTATTTCCCCGGACAGTATAACTAATATCAAGTCTTTTCATTATGGCTGACATAGTAGGACGTTCACTCTGGTGAAGATTGGGTATCCATTTACATGAGGAATCCAAAAAAGACTGAAAGTACAACAATCACAAATATTAACTTTCTATTGGCCCTTGAATTTCAGAGTTGAAAGTATCTTCAGTGGTTGATAGTCCGACTTCATTATTTACCTGTTAGGAGGTTGCAAATGAATCTGAGTTGGCTCTTTGAAGTGAGGGAGGAGATGGACGGGATCCCAACTGCAAACCCACCAGCACCCAACCATCCCGGCCTCCACCCTGGCCTCTGAACGCAGAGTAGCCACAGCACAAACACACTCTTAATTTACCTTTGGCTTCAGACCCAGATCCCCATCTGGTCTCCATCCGGTGGAGTTGGGCAGCATCTCATGTGGGTCTTAAGGGCCCCTCTTGTCCCTCCCAAAAAAGCCCAAAATGTAGCTTTTCCTACAACATACCTCACCCTGAACCCCAGCGTGATTCCTGACTAGGCCTATTTATAATCCTTTGTTCCTCTTTAGTGGAGCCTAGTTTTAAGTGCTTTAAGTCTGTCGTCATTGACCCCATCAAAGCATTTCCTCTATGGGGTGATAGAATTGGGGAAGGCTGAGGGAGGGGTGTAGGGGGCTGCAGGCATCCTTGAGTACCCCCTGGAGCACTGATTCTCAACCTTTACTATGCTCAAAAATTACCCAGAGAGTTTGGTTACCATTATCCGTTCCTGGATCCCATCCCTGGAAATTCTGATTTAGCATTCTTGGGCAGGGCCTAGCAACCTTGTTGCTTATTGAAAATCTAGCTGGTGGTGATTGTCAGCCAGCTCTTGCTGCCATAACAAGATACCACAGACTGGGTGGCTTAAACAATAGACATTTATTTTCTCACTGTTCTGGTGATTGGAAGTCCAAGATCCAGGTATAGGCAGGGTTGGTTTCTGGCGAGGCCTCTTTTCCTGGCTTGCAGATGGCTGCCTTCTAGCTATATTCTCACATGGCCTTTTGCATGGAGAGAGAACAAGGTCTCTAGTATCTCTTCCTCTTCTTATAGGGACACCAGTCCTATTGGACTAGGCCCCACTTTTATGATTTCATTTAACTTTGTATCCTTAAAGGGCCTATCTCCAATACAGTCACCTTGGGGGTTAGGGCTTCAACATATGAATTTGGGGGGGAGGGGACACAATTCAGTCCATAACAGTGATTTAGGATTTAGGAGGTATTAGATCACACTTGGAGAAATGCTGGTTTGGAGTGTGTACTAACAATTGCCAATTTTATTCATCAAGAATTTGGTTTACAACACCATTATGATAACTGATGTATTAAAATGTCTAAATAGATTAAAATCTCTGTGTCTACAAAAGAATGAAGTGTAAAGCATATTTTGAATATATGCCATCAGAGCACTCATTTTCATAAGTTGTAAATAGTTGAGCTCATCTTCAGAAAAAGTTTTTTATTTTTTTAGAGATAGGGTCTAAGTCTGTTGCTCAGGCTGGAGTGCAGTGGTGTCATCATAGCTCACTATAACCTCCAACTCCTGGGCTCAAGTGATCCTCCCACCTCAACCTCCCGAGTAGCTGGGACTTTAGGTGTGCGCCACAACACCCAGGTAATTAAAAAAATTTTTTTGTGTGGAAACAGGGTCCCGCTACGTTGCCCCGGCTGGTCTCAAACTCCTGGCCTCAAGCAATCCTCCCACCTCAGCTTCCCAAAGTGTTGGGATTACAGGCATGAACCACCACACCCTACCAGAAACTTTTTTTAAAATAACATCACGGGGTGGGATTTATCCACGTAGAAAAGAACGAGAATCCCTTACTCTCTAACGCTTTCTAAGGAGGAAAGGGAGCATGCCGGCAGAAAGCCGCGGGGAACAGCCTGTCCTGGTGTAGACTGCATCGGGCTGCCCAGCCCTCGCCCCCGCCCCACTCGGGCCCCCACAGCCGGCCCCCAGGCTCCCCCAGGCCTGACCGCCTGGACCTGCGAGGAGTTGTGCTGGGAACAAGCCTGTGGCCTGGTAAACAAGCAAGTTAAGTAGTCAGAAGTTTGTTAGACCTGCTTGATCCATCTCAGTCTGGAGTAGCTTTTTCCCTGGGGGAAGCTTTTAGCTTTCTGCTTTTTCTTCCACAGGAGGATTAGGGGAAAGTGGTTGGTTTTGTTCTTCTGTCCCCTCACCCGCCTCCTCCTCCTCATGCTCCTGAGGGAAGAGATCACATATCAGAGATGCTTCTTCTCCAGAGAAGCTCGGGTATGTCTCCAAATCCTCTTGGTTGGAGGCCTCTGTGTATTAAAAGTTTTATCTCCAGGGCTCAGAAAGAAAGAAAACACTGCTATGGTGTGCAGGACGGGGTTTTCCCCCCTTCTAGGAAAAATGCTGATGATTCACTAATGCCTCTAGGTGTCTTCTTAAATGATCGATGTCAAAACGCACAAATGCTCCTCCAGGTTAAGGGGACTCCTTATTTCTCTTTTTTCCTTGCCTGTAAATCCAATTTTACAGTCATTGTTTATTTCGATAGGACTCGAATGTCCAATTCTGAGCCTTAACTTCTATTGTTTCTTAAAATGGTACAACAAAACTAGTGTTTTATGAGGTTAGGATATGGTATGTAAATTTTGGCATTTGTAGTGGATCTTGGCTTATGTTTCAGAAGAGCATCAAAAGCAAATCCGCACTTCAGTGTTTCTGTAACGGTAGGTAGATGGCAGGAACCACTGAGTCTTGCGAGCCAGTTCAGTGTGTCATTTGAGGACTGTGGTTTTTGTCTTGCTGTTCTGGGATTGTTAAATATCAAAATCTATAACACCAGTTATCTGGGTGTTTAGTTTGGCAGAGTTACCAATTAAACTGCTTCTTATACCTTAATTCTTTCATAGAAACCCTGAACAAATTCTAACGTGTTAATGAAATGCAGGTTTGTAAAAGAACTAGGAGGATAAGACGCTTTGATTAATATAAAGAGTAGAAAAACGAAAATGAGAGCTAATGAGTTTAAATGGTAAAGACAATTGACATTTCCTGACCTGAATTAATCTTCTCCCCACCCCCCTACACCTTCTTCCCTCCCCTTCACGACATCATTCCATGGTAGAAAGATTGGTCTAATGGCACTTTTTTTGCCTAATCCTATGCAGGGTAACAAACAACAAATGACATTTTTAAAGTTCTTTATGTTTCATTTTTGTATGGCTTGCAAATTGGAGAAGTAAATTGTTCCTATCAGATTATACAATCTGGTAATTTCTAGTACTGCTAACCTAGTATACAGTGAATTGCCCTGATATGCCCATGTGTGTAATCCAGAGTCACATGCCTCAAGGGCCAGCCAGATCATGTAAAGAAGTGAAGGAGATGGGTGTGACACTAAAGGGCGTGGTGGGGACTGTGGCAAACAGGAAAGTGCACAGCCAGTGACATGAGCTCCACCCATTGCTGCATGTAGGAATGTCAAACTAGTGTTAACCAATGTTTATCCCTTTTTTTGGGGGGTACCCCTTCCCCAAGCAAAAAAGTCTGGAATTCTATGCAAAATCTCCTGACTTTTTAAAACTTGCTCATCAATTCAAAGAAATTTAAACCCTGTGTTAACCAAACAACAGGTCTACAGGTCACACTCTGCCTAACCAGCCTCAGCTCACACCAGGCCTCACCAGCCCTATGGGTACAGGTAAAGTCTCTTTAAAAGACCAGACTTTGCTAGCTTATTGGTCACTTCCCACAGGCATAAAGACAGGACCTCAGCCCCTTCCCTTGCCTCCAGGCAGGGCCTCCCAGCTCCCTGGTCCCTCTGCCTGGCCTGTCACTGCCCTTCAACCCAGATCATGGATCCCCTCAGGGGCCCCTGCCCTGGATATCCAGAGAGCCCAAGCTCCCTGTGGGTGACCCAAGCCCTTACCCCCAGGCTGCTGAAACCCTCCACTCTTTTCTTCATGGGAAAAGGGTTCTTTTCTCTTGTGTTTTCTTCAGTTAGAAGGATCTCACAGCCCAGTTACCTGGGATATTACGGTTGTTATATTTCTTGTTTTTGTTTTTTGGCTACCCCGTCTCTCCTTTGTCAGGCAAGGCCAGCCTGAGTACATGCCATACATGAAATCAGAAACCAGTACTCTCCTGGCTGACGGCCTTTTGCTCATTATGTTCATCGTGCCAGACATCCTTGCCTTCATCTCTCCAGGGCCACCAAGTCTTTTCTTGATGAGAGATCACCAGATCTCTCATCCCCTGCCCCACCCTCAGCTCCCCATATAGAATCTATACCTGAAAATATCTGAATTCCAGTTTTAGATAATGTCAGAATTCTTTTTCCAGGGGCCATCTTAGACAGGCTCCTTGAAAAAAATCAATCATTGATCAATCAGTCTGTCAATCACAGCAAGTAAACCCAACTGGGGGACAGCCACAAAGTCTTCCAGTCTCACCCACCCAATCTCTGTGGAGGCTCAATCAGGAAACCCCACTGTAGTGATTTTGTTCTAACCATCATAATTGCGTGTAAATTTAACATATAAGAGTTTCTTGAATAACTTAGAACAGACCATAGTGTATATATCTATGTATTGTAGGAGCATAATTTTTGCAGTTGTACGGTTAGCTCAACTTCTATGTTACCACTTATTCCAGAGGTATGTTAGGGTGGGTGCTTGGTTGAGTTACAACCACAGATTCCACAACATGCCTGTGGTAAAACGAGCTATTTCATAATCTACTTTATAATCTGGTTTACAGAATGCAGTTTTGCAGAAAGTGGAGATGATGTCAGTGAATGGGTAAAAAGCATGACCTGGATGCTACACCTTGGACTACTGTCAGATGATGTTGTTGAAAAATGTTGTAGGGAGTTTTTCTGTTGATAATAGTTAAGATGTCTGTCACAAATTCTGCCACGTAAGGAGTTACGAGTAATTGAAAGCAGTTTCCCTATACCAAGGCCACATGCTCCTGGGTTTTGCATCAGTTTATGGTTATCCGACTGTAATAGTGGACCCAGGTTTAAGATGCCAGGTAAAATTATTTGAGAGCTCAAGAGAGACTGTCTATGGAGTTAGGAAGTGGATGTCAGTGGGACCCATCACCCAAAATCACGGAATCTCAGATTCCTAGATTTGGCAAGTGTTCTTAAATGTAAGAGACTCCATAGCTTTCATTCTACTCACCGAGAGGAATCTGGAACACAAAGAGGTTAGCAGCTTGCCCAAGATGACAGAACTGTCTGGTAGAGCTGACAGTCTACACATCTCGAATCCAGATCTTGGGTCCTTTCCACACATCATTTTACGAGCAGTAAAGGATGGTTTAGATCGAACACAGTAAGTTCAGCTTTGGGGATGGTTTTTATTATTAACTCACTAGGCTGATAACTAACAGTCATTGTGAGAACATAACTCCTCAGGACTCTTAGAGCCGCTTTCATTAGGTTTTGCCATTTTGTTACACCCTAACTTGTACAGACTCTTATGCAGATGCCCTATGTCTGGAGCCATATTGCAACTGGGCAGTTGTCCCTGGCTTTGGGTCCCCTGGAAAAGATGACCCGCTGGTCCTGGGAAATACTCATGGCACACATGCACACGGTCAGTTCACAAGGCCCATAGAGGTAGCAAGACAAATAGTGGTGTAACCACCACTCCCATTCTGCCGTTCTGTCCTTTTGTGACCCCTTCTTTTAGGGCTCCTTTGATGTTCATTTTAATCTGATTATACCTAAATGAAGATGCTGGGCAGGGAAGTTTACATTGTGACTTACTGTGACCACACCTTAAAAGGACCCCCCCGTCCGAGTGATGGGGCAAGAACAGAGTTACGAGTACTGCCCAAGCAGCTCTGCCCACTGTCTGGAGGAGGAGGAAAGGCTGAGGAGAGACTGATACACGCAGATTAGCATATGGGATCACCCCGGAGTGGAAGGAAAGCAGAAGCTACTTTAATAAAGGAGCATTGTACAGTCAACATAGTTATTAATTGTAGTATGCAACAGCGTATTTGCAAACAAGATTGCCCAGGAAAAAATCTAGGTTGGGTGGTCACCGTGGGTGTCACGCCAGGTGTGCCAGCAGCCTGTGCTGACGGAAGGTAAAGAGGCCTGGACGGGCTTTTCTTTCCTCCTGGCTTCCCCAAGTTGACTTCTTCTCAGCCTTCAGCTGTCAGTTCACACATCCATTCCTCAGGGAAGCCTTCCTGGACTGCCCCAAACCAGGCCTGGTCCCCTTTACATGTTCCATAGCGCCTGTGCCTTCCCTGCGTGGTGCAGACCTCACGCAGCATCAGTCTGCTAGTCAGGCGCCCCTTCGGTGTCAGTCTGCCGGGCCAAACTCTGTGCCCTTGGAGGACAGAGTGGTGTTGATGTATCTAAAGGTATGACTTGGGAGGAGCAGGGGAAGCATTTATTTCCCAGAGGATGTTCTCTAAAAATGGTGTCTTTTCAACACTTGTTACAGTGGTAGGTTGGCATGAGGGTTGTTAAGATTTTGAAACCACTTTGGTAGAAGCAGTAGGACGGCAAGATCCTGAGACACATGGAGAAGGTGATGAGAGAGTGGTGCCAGCTTTAAGTATGGACTATCCCACACTCCCAAAAACCACAAGGGGCAACTGTCCCCCTGGGCCCCCCACCCCTACCCTGACCCCCGCCATTGAACCCTGCCTCCAGGAATCCCTTAGGGGTAGTTCCTCAATGAGTATTTGAATGAAGAGGCAAATACATGTGGGAAACCAATAGCAGAGCTCAAATAATTAAGGAACTACAAAATAGAGGTGAGCTGTGATTTCTCTTGTGTTTTCCTGTACTAGTCCTTAAAGAACTTGAGCTCAATGTGAGAAAGTACTTTAAAGATTAAAACTGCCTCAGAGTGTGATCGATTATCTGAGCAGGGATGGAATGCCCCATGACAGTATCCAAGCAGAGACTGGACACGCTTGGTGAGGTGTGGAGAGTGGTGATTCAAACGCTAGATACGGAGTTAGACTAGAACGCCCCAAGGTATCTTTCCAACATTGACATGCTGTTATCGTAGGATTTTAGGCCATATATTCCCCCCTAGAAAATAAGCATCATAGAGGCAGGGATGTTTATCTGTTTTGTTCACTGCTGTATCTTTAGTGCCTAAGGCAGTGCCTGGCAGATAGTAGCTGCTTGATAAATATTGACTAAATTAATATATCAGTAGATTTCAAACTCAAAATATGTTTCTGGCACAGCATAGGCTCTAATTAAGTGTTTATTTCGTTGACCTGAATCAAGTAGGCCATAAGTCAAAAGGGGCTAAAATTTGGCATTATACCACCCAGTAAAAAGCTCAGGTCAACATTCTGACTAAGTCAAACTGCTATCAGCTTTTCAGGCCAAAGATTCTGGAGTTAGTATGATATTGCATCAGCCAGAGACCTGGCAAAAACTAAATTAGCTCAGCTGGTTCAAATGAAGGGTTTAATGAAGGGGCTCCTTCATCTGGGGGCGTGGGTGGCTAATGAAACCAGGAAGGGATGTGAAGCAAGGACAGACAGCAACAGCAAGAAGCCTCAGCCACTGCTCTCCAGGACAACCTGCAGGGACCCTTGAGGGACCAGGGAACAAAATAGAGTTAAAGAAACCCAGTCAGGGCTGGAACCATGAGGGGCTGCTCCCTAATAATCAACAAGAGAACAGGAAATGTCCCTATTTCCCTCTCTTCCTGCTGCTTAATATCGGTGACTCCCATTAGCCAAACACACCTGGAAGGGAGCAAGGGAGCAGGGTGGGCAGACCTTTGGCCAGAGCAGGGCCCGAAAGATGGGGACATGGGGAATACCCATCACGCAATTCACTTTGTTCTTCTTATATTTTAATTGCACAAGTAATACATAATCATTAAAGAAAATGTAGAGACTAGATCAAAGTGTGCGGGAAAGAACTCACCCATAATTCCACCTCTCAAACCACTAGTCTCAATGTTTTGGCTTTTTCTCCTTTGTCTCTTCTTTCCTATACTTGTAAAGGATTCAATAATTTTTATTCAGAATAAACAAAAATAAATTTGGTTACACTTGTTTCTTGACCTAATTAAGATTAAACCTGCAGTTGAACAAAGAGCTCTTTTTCCTTTCCTTTGTTCTGTTAACATAAACAAGTTACTTCATGTACCTCTGTGGGAACTGGGAATTAGGCAAGTATTTAGACTCACAAAAACTTTCAGCAAGTTTGGCTCTCGGCTTGCATACTAAGTAATTAAATATAAGATGAAAGATGAGTCCAACTGGGCTTACTCTCTGAGATTGGGAAGGGAACTCTAAGTGAAGACAACCTAATTTAGCTAGATTTTACTGTCAACATAAAGTTTCTATCCATTTTTAATACTAATTGAAGGACAGTTTGAGAATGGGGGAAAGGCAGTTTAGATAGAAAAATAGAGCAAATGCTTATGTACACAATTCTTGGTAGTTTTCATCTGCAACGTCCCACACTGCTTCCTAACCCTCGTCACACTTGTCATTTTTTATCTGAGGCTTGTCCAATCCTACTTGACAGGAGCTCCAAAAAGGCAAAGTCCATGTCCATTCACTGTGCCCAGCACGAAGCCTGGCATTTAGCAGGTCCCCGTAAGCGAGGCGAGTAAGTGGTTGATACTGTTAGTTCGACTAGAAAGAAGATGTGAAGGGAGACAGACCAGCAGGTTGTTGCTGTGTGTGCCAATGTTCTGAAAGGCACAGATCAGTGCACACGGCAACAGATGGGTTTTTAAGACTGTTGTGATACTAATACACTAAGGTCAGCAGGCTTCGTTGTCTTCTTTGGTTAAAAAAAATCCTGGAAAGTAGTAAGTCATCCCAACTCATTTAGAGAGGAATAAGTTCTGCTTTCCTGGAGTGGAAACTATATTTGGCCTTTAAAAAATCTCTGCCTGAACGGGGTTGTCCCCATGACTTGGTACAGGAAGCCAAATGAATATAAGCTCAAACCACCACCCCCTTCAGTCCTAGAAATTATGTAGTCTCCCCGAGATAAATTCATTTGCTCACAGGTCATACATCTTAGAGGTTAAGCTGTCAACCGCTGTGACATTGAACATAGCTCTTTGGGAGTGGAGGAAGAAGACAGATTGTGATGATCCTGAAGAATGGGAATTGCTGGGGGGCGGGGGGAGTTCTGAACGGGTTCAGAGACTGATTCATTCATGTTTGCTCCAAGCAGCTTGTCTGTGTCTCCCCTGCAACCTACATTCTCTCCTCTGTTGCATTTGAGAAGTGCCTCTCTACACCCACCGTCACTGGGTCTATGGGAGGGGTTGGGGGCAGCTGGCCACGTTGAGCTGAGCCTTCCCCTTGGCTCCCTGGCAGCCATGGAGCTGTGTCCAGAAAGAGGAGGAAAGCCTAGGAAATGGGGTTGTCTCTCCTGTGCCAGGATGGGAAATTGCTTTGCAAGCTCACATAAAGGTTATGAGCCTCAATGGTTATTGCTCTGAAACTGTAAGAGATTCTTGTTTTAATTAGTATTTTGGAAAATACACACTGCTGCAGGATTTCAACAGAGCATCCAAGCCTTTTCTGCAAGTTCAAGTACATTTTTTAGAGTGTTTCAAAAGTATAGGTTGTGTTGAATGCCTTTAGTTATGAATGGATTAGATGTGTGTTATCTCCTGGAGAAAAATGTGTCTGGAAACGGACTGCATTCTTCAGGGATAATTACTTCATTGTGCTTAGCACAGCGAGTCCTCCAATGGTGTCCTTAAAGATGGGACTGATAGATTATTGAAAGCAAGAGGCTAGTTGCAACATATTTGCTTGCTTGATATCTAAAAATTGTTCAGTTCAAAAATAACTAAGACTTGATTTCATCGTCTCTGGAAAATAAAGACCAAATATCCTAATAAAAGAACAGAGTGAAAAATAGAGCTAATGATTGTCATAGAAGCAGAAAAATGAACCCATGGAGGAACGCCCAAAGCAGAGCAAGATTTTAGAGTCCCAGAATGTGTGCCCTTTAAGGCCACCTCAGCTCATTTCACGGCTGACTGGAGGTAGGTATACAATGGAGAAGTTAAATCGTAGCTTGATTGGAAGGAAAGGGTATTGTGAATAATAGGCTTTGTTTGTTTGTTTGTTTTCTAGAATTCGTATGACCATGCCTCAATACTGACATTTAGTGCAATAGGGGCCGAGAAACCATGTTTTCAGTTGGATGATTTGAGTACTGGTAACTATTTAGTATTTATAGTTTGGTTTCTATTGTTAGATTCAGTACTCCAGGACTAACAAAAAATACTTTCATTTAATTTCTCCTATACTTTTGAGTGCTTTTTGTCTGCCTTAGACCTGTATCTTTTGCTGAGAGTAAATACTTTTTAAATTTGTGAAAACAAACTCACTTGCCATTAAAATTATTTCACTTTGAAAAGAGCCCTTTAGAAAGCAAAACACCGTGTTAGCTTTTTTGTTTGACAAAGTGTATAGTTTTGTTGGTGTAACAACAGCAAACAACAGCAAGGCAGAATTTGTAGTTGGTGACATTTTCTGGGTTTGGAGTAGGCTGTTTGGAAGAGTGTGTATAGATTTTTAATAAATAACAACTGCAATGCAGAAGAGTGTTAGCACATTCTCTCTCACATTCAGGAGGAAGGTCAGTGTGCCCTTACAAGGGACTTCAATGCAGATGCGTGACACCTTTTGGCATGCAATTTACTTTAATATTTATCACATTTATTCTGTGGTTTGCACTTAGAAAATGTGGTCTCATACCTTTTTCTTTCAAAGAAAAAGTTCTAATAGATTAAGAATATATTAAGAATGTTTTATCAGTGGGTTGTGCTTCAGAAAATAGTTGGTTTTACTATTTGCCTTGGAAAATATACCACCATGGCAATATCTTAAATCGCAAGATAAACAGGGTCATCCCCTCACCCCTGCCACCCTGCATTTAAATGTTTATGCTTCATGTGGAAAATAGTATTTGTGTCTTGAAATACCCTTTATAACTTCTAGTACCTTTGTATCTGAAAACCTAAGATTATTTTCTAAATCTGCCTTGTCCAATATTATGTGAAGCAAAATCTGTCCTTGAACCCCAAAATGTATGCATGCCTTTCTTTGCCCTTCCTCCTCTCCCAGGGCCGTTCTTTCTGCCTTCATTGCCCAGCTTTTTGAGCTGTTGCCTGGCTGCAGAGTCCGCAAAGTGTCTCAATTAGGTCAGGCCTTGTGAGTCCCTAGAACTGTGTGCTGTGTGTGCTTCCTGCCCTCAGCCTCCCCATTGTGGTCTCATTCCTAAAAAACCTGGATAGTTCCTTGGAAGGATGAGCAGGCTAATCCATGTTACTGTGGCAATGACCCCATAACCCTCCCCAAGGGGATATTGTAGTTTTAACTGATGACTTTTACCTTAAGTCAAGTTGGTTTTTAAAAGCAGAATTCCAGTCCCTATGGCGGACTTCTGGGAAGGGATTGTTTAAATGGTGGAGACTTTCTGGTCTTCCTCCAATTAGGCCACAAGGCTGGCCTGCACTTTCCTTGCCGGCTGGTTTGTGTTCTGGTCGCTATAGATATGTCCTGTGGGTGCTGCACTTCTGTGCCTTGATGCCCCATTCCAGGTGGGGACATTGGGAATCACACCTGTTCCTCCTGATTGTGTAACCAGTTCTGGGAGGGAAGTAAAAAGAGCTGCTGTCCAGTAAGGGTATCTTTGTCGCCTAACAAGGCATACATGTTCCTTTTATTTGTGGCCACTCTTGCTATCATTTAAAAAGAAATTTTGCTGAGCAAAAATAATCTTTTCACACGGTGTTAGTATTGGCAATTAAATTATAGAGCAAGAAGTGGCAAGGATACCAGCATTTGTGCCTCTTGTGTGTCTTCGGAATTTTTTTTTTTCCTGCACAAACAGTGGCAAGATAGTAGGCCCCTCCAAGAACTGTTAATAGTCCCGTGTATCCAGCATGTGGAATAGGAGAGGGGAAGGACTAGGATGCAAAACCATCACAGAGCTAAACTGGAGCAAACTCGGGCCGTAAGAAAATACTGAGGTGCCAAGGGCTTCTCTGCTCTCAGGTGTGAAAGAAGCTTGACTGTTGCTCAGGAAATGTAGTTTTCTCTTCCCTTTGCTTTTCCTGTCTGCTAGTATGTGTCTGCATTGTCCCTCTCCAGGCCTCCTGCACTATTCGTTGGTTAATTCATTTATGCAAATACCTGATACTGGGATAAATATAAAGGCAAAAAGTTTGTGTGTGTATATATCCCCTGCTTTGAAAAAGCTTACAGTTTTAAAAACTAAATTCAAAATACATTAAACCATTGATATTTGTGGATGCAATATAGGTGGTTTCAGTTATTTCCAGGTGATATGGGAGGTCTTTATTTTTATAAGTTGATGATTTTGCTAAAGCAGAAATTGTGGATGAACTAACAAATGACTGTGCCATAGGACCAAATATGGCCTGTGCTGTCACTTTGAAGCTGTCCTTCAGGACTGTCACTTGTCCGGTGGGTAGGCATAGCTGACTGCCCACCATCCACACTGAAAGCAGCTTTGCTGTTTTTGTTTACTTGTAACATACACAGTATCTCTCAGAATGGCTTTTTAAAAACATGTTTCTTGGCAAAAATAAAAATTGAAAAAATCCAAGTACAATAACATTTTCATTGGAAGATGAAGGTAACTATTAATAACTTGTGATCTGAAGATATGCACACACAATAAATAAATGAGTCAAGAAGAAGCCAGGAGCCTCTGTATGTTCCACCCCATCTAAGAGTTCAGATCTTTGTATCTTCCACGAGAATATCAAATCTGTAGTATAGGAAGGGTCCCTCCCCCCACAGCTGCCAATGCAGGGTAGAAGAGAGACAATTAGAAAATAATTAAATATAAGACCATGTGATACTTTAAGTGTAATAAGCAGCTGTTTAATTAATGGAAGGAGCAGTGCACCAGAGCGGTTGTAGCAGATTGGTTGGAATTTGAGCTGACTCTTGGCTGAGCAGAAAGGGAGGCCCTGCTTGGGCGCCACTATGGGGGACACCAAGACTTCATTTGGGAGGCAAGAGAGGTCACTGCAGAGGTCAGAATGGGTGTGTTCACTGCCCACCAATGACATGCATTTTAACAATATGTGTTATGTCTGTGTCAAAGATTGACTTTGAAAAACTATAATCAGAAGTGAACTTGAGAATTCAAGGGGGAAAAGCTGTATTTTGTGGAGTTTAGTGAGAACCATGGCCAGAGCCACGAAGGTAAAGCCCAGGCAGCTTTAGGCCAGCATGGGTTGTATTTGATGTTCACAAAAGAATGGAAGTCGTAGGGTGTTGCTCAGTGAAGTGTGCATTTGCAAGTTACCCACAGTGGTGTCTATTGTCCTGTTTCTCAATTGAATGATGTCATGTTTCATTTAAGGCTCTTAGTGATGCTGAAGTCTGTGGTCTGCACACTAGGGGGAAAAGGCAGTGAGAAAGTTGCAAATCAGGTTTTTGCAAAGCCTTTGTGTGTAGGGTTTGAGAGATAAAAGCTGACTCATGCAATATTCCTACGGAAGGAAGGCGCTGCACAGACTAGTAAAGGCTGCTGCTTTTACCTGACTGAGCACCCAGTGAGGTCACTGTATCAGCTGAAGGCAGACGATGTGCTTTACCCTTAGTGGAGCACAGGTAGGTGATAATAAGAATGTCCCCGAAGAATGGACACCGGGACAAACTTGCTCCTTCCCTCTCGGGGTAGCCGGAGTAGCCGGGGAGGCCCACCGAGGTGAGACACGGTTGCAGGGGGGTTTCTTCATAACTGTGCAGGGACGGAGGCTTGGCTGTATTATAGTGCAACGCTTCTATTATAAATGCGATGGACTGAAAAGAATTATCTGACAGGGGAATTAGTCTAGAAGATGATTTTTTTTCCCCCTCCATCTGAACTACAGTCTGTCTTAAATGGCTTTTGTCTTGGTTTGGTTTGGTTTTGATCTTTCCTTAAAGTTAAGTTGAAATATCTGGAGAGCTGATGTTTGTGACTCTGGGGAGAAATCTAAAATCCTAAGTTGTTGTGCATTGCATGCTCAACATTTTAATATGCTTTCTTTTTGAGCTTCATGCAGGCTAAGCTGGAGGAACAAAATAAATGTTTGCAATTTTATGCTTAGCAACTGCAGTGATGAAATTGTCTGAGTCTAGTGGCAACCAAAGTTAACTAAGTACATGCAGTTTCCATTTTGAGTGTTTATTAGTAAGAAACACTTTTGTTAGGAGCAATGATCGGGGAAAGGAGGCATGGATTGTATTCAATACTGTTGTCCTTGGAATCTGATTTTATTTTCTTTTATTATTTGAATTTAGTGACACCAACATATTTGAGAGAAGATGTATATATTAGGCATTCCTTAATCACATATTGAATATTAAAATTATTTTAATTCAAAATAATTAAATATTTGATACAAATTGAGGTTGTGATTTTAATTTCCTTAAGTAACTTTTTCAGATTATAAAGTACACTTATTGAAGAAAAGAGATATTTACAGATAAATAGCAAAGGAAGAAAATTACCCATTCTACTTGACAAAACCAATGTTAATATTTATTATATATCCTTTCAACGTATTTCTAATGTGGATAATAAAGAAGTGGCATTTTAGATTCAAAATTGGGATCACATTTATAATGTTTTTTAAACCACCCATTTTAACTCAACTGTATATTATGACCACTTTCTATACTCTTAAAGATTTGAGAGGACGTGACATTTAATCATTTTATATTGTACCTTCTATACGTATTTATTTATTGATATCTCTGTTGTTAGATACGTCAATTTCTTTAAGAAAAAGTTTAATGTACTTTATGGATGGATTTATTTGCTCAGAGTGCTCTTGTTAGTCACTTGGAATTCTCCTCATCTTTCTTTTTCTTTAAGAAAATGTTATTTCTCTTAATTCTTCCCTCCCAACTGTGCAGGGATGTTTTTGGAACTGAGGGTGTTCAATATAGATGGAGCCTGTCTATATAACAATCATTGTTTAGTTACTGCCTTGAGACTGATACTTTTCTGCTAACAGGAAGGTGCTGTTCAAAGTGAAGCTAGAGCATAGATTATTATTTAATCTAAATTAAAAATAGTGTTTTAGCCTTTGGCAAACTCAGTATTTCATGATGCAAGATCTGGTATTAGTAGGATGTAGAAGAAAATTGCTCTGATCAGGTTACTGCGTGTGCTGTGACTCCAGCTAGGAATGGGCAATGCAGCTGTGGCAGCTGGTGATTTGCTGGGTATTTCTGGGTAGGAGTCACTTCCCAAAGGTTGGATGGGACCTGGAGAATTCATCTGGTCCAGCTGCCTCACTTACATGCAAGGAAACCAAAGATCCAAAAATGTAAGCCTGGATGGTGCAGAGCCAGGGCAAACATGCAAATCCTCTGATCAAAAGAGAGAATTAGGTCATAATTTAATTTCTGGCTGGTCCTCTGAATTCTTTTTACGCACACAGTTGGGGAATGTATTCATCCTTACACACACACACACACACACACACACATGCACATTCTCTCTTTCTCTCTCTCTCTCTCTCTCTCTCTCAATCCTTTTGGCACGTGGTACCCTGTGCTTTAGACAGGTAGCTTATATTGAATCCTTCATTTCGTGATCTCTTAGTTCCTTTCCTGCCCTACTATTTTATGAATCTATATCCAAGTACAAGGAATAATGGACTAGAAATCAGAAAACATAGTCTCTGATTCACAGTTCGACTTTGCTCACGATGTTACCTAATCTCTCTGTTTTGTTTTTTCTATCTATAAAAATTTTTTAAAGTGAGATACATGAAAGAACATTGACGTTGGTTTTTGAGTTTTTTATAAGGATAATTTTGATACGGAATCATAGCAGTTGTATTATAGTAAGGCCAATCTGTTATCATAGAGACTGTTTGGGTTATCTCTTACTATGTAACAAATCACCCCAAAACTTAATGGCTTTAAACAACAACAATCATTTACAATCTCTCAAGGTTCCTGTGAGTCAGGAATTCAGGAAAGGCTGTGCTAGGTGGTTCTGACTTGGGTACTGTCATGAAGTTACAGTTGGACACAGCAGGGCTGGGTCGTCTAGAAGGCTTCTCAGGCACGTGTCTGTTGCCTTGGCTGGAAACTCAAGCAGCAGGGGCAGGAACAGCTGGGGTCCCTTGAGCATCCCTCTGCATACCATTGTGGTCGCACCACATAGTTACATGGTTTCTCTAGCATGGCAGCTTCAGGATAACCAGACTTTTTAATGTGGTGGCTCAGGGCATATCCAGTGCCAGTGATTGCATGGTCTCATTTGTCTTTGCACTCTGCCATACTCTAGGGTGGCTGGTATCATTCTCAGGGTTGAGGCAAGGTTTTTGCCACATCTGGGTTCCAGGGCAAAGGGGAAAGAATGTGGAGGAACAATGTCTCATGTCTTGAGAAATGGACCCACAAAGGGACCTGTATCATTTCCATTGGTGAGAACTTGACCACATGGCTGTATCTAATCACCAAGGAAGCTGGGATGTGTGCTCAGCTGAAACTCTATTCACTAAGGAAAAGGGGAGAGTGGATTTTGGTGGACAACTAACAGTTCCCTCTGTAAGTGATAACACAATGGATGGTGCAGGGTGCCCCCATAATCGCCTTCATATCCCACACTAAGTCACCACAAAAAAAAGAAACAATAAAAGTGAAACCAGCTGCATTTGCATTAAAGGCTTCAGGGAGTTACTGTAGGTCCCCTTTAACCAGACTGGCCCAGAATCACCACTTAGCTAAGGCAATTTATCTACCACATTAGCCGCATTAACTACTTAATCCCTACTCAACTGTTGTAACCATTGTATCTCTTAGTTTCCATTGACTAGTGTCTGAGTCCATTTGGGCTGCTACTTAACAAAATAGCTTAAACTGGGTAACTCATAAGGAATAGAAATATATTGCTCACAGTTCTGGAGGCTGGGAAATCCAAGATCAAAGTGCCAGCAGATTCTGTGTCTGGTGAGGGCCTGTTCTTTCTAGGTGGCACCTCCTACGTGTCCTCACATGGCAGAAGTGGCAAACAAGCTCCCTTTGGCCTGTTGTATAAGGGCACTCGTCCCATTCGTGAGGGCGGAGCCCTCATGACCTACTCACCTCCCAAAGGCCCATCCTCCTAATACCATCACCTTGGTGATTAGGTTTCGACATAGGAATTTGGGAGGGACACGAACATTCACACCATAGCAACGAACATAGGAATCAGTCAGCAAATAACCTGAGTATTTAGTATCAGATGTTACAGGCTCCTCATTCAACCTCTCACCTCTTGTTTGAACAAAAACATTTTTGCAAAATATCTTTTCCTGTTCTTGATCTTCTTGTACAAATACTTGCTTTACTGACTCTAGTGGTAATGAGATTTCTTAAGTGATGGTAAACACCTTTTCATATTCCTGTTGGCCACTTGTATGTCTTCTTTGAAGAAATGTCTATTTAGTTTCTTTGCCTATTTTTTAATCAGGTTATTTGGTTTTTTTGCTTTTGAGTTTGAGTTCCTCATAGTCTGGATATTAACCCCTTGTCACATGCATAGTTTACAGATACTTTCTCCCACTCTGTAGGATGTCTCTTTGTTGATTGTTTCCTTCACTGTGCAGTTTGGTGTCGTCTCAGTTGTCTGTTTTTGCTTTTGTTTCTGGTGCTTTTGGTGTCCTATCCAAGAAATCACTGCCAAGACCAATGTCATAAAGCTTTTCTCTTCTATGTCTTTTCCTAGAAGTTTTACAGTTTCATGTTTATGTTTCAATTTTATGTTAAAGTCTGATTAATTCAAGTTGATTTTTGTCTATGGTGTAAGATAAGGGTCCATTTTCATTCTTTTGCATGTAGATATAAGAAAATGTGGTATGTACACACAATGGGAATATTATTCAGCCATTAAAAAAGGAAATCCTGCTGTTGTGACAACATGAATGAAGCTGGAGGACATTGTGTTAAGTGAAATAAGCCAGATACAGAAGGAAAAATACTACATGATACCACTTATGTGAGGAATCTAAAATAATCAAATTCATAGAGGAAGAGAATAGAATGGTGATTGCCAGGGGTTGGGGAGAAGAAGAAACAGGGGAGATATTAGTCAAAAGATACAAATTTTCAGTTTTGCAAGATGAAGTCCAATAGCATAGTGCCTATAGTTAACAATACTGTGTTGTATACCCAAAATTTTGCTAAGAGTATAGATCTTAGGTCAAGTGTTCTTATCACAAAATATAATAAATAATAAAGAGGCATAAGAAAATTTCGGAGGTGGTGGATATGTTCATGGCGTAGATTGTGGTGATGGTTTCATGTGTATACTTAGCTTCAAACTCATCAAGTTTCATACAATAAATATATACAACTTTTTATATTCAATCACACCCTGATAAAAAACAATTTTTTAATTAAAAAAAATTTTTAGCTATTTATTTTTGGAAAATTTTTAAATTTATAGAAAAGTTACAAAGATAGTGCAAAGTTCTCGTATGTCCTTCATCCAGCTTCCCTTAATGTTACATCTTGTATAACCATAGTACCTTGGTTAAAACTAGGAAATTAACATGGTAACAAGATTTTTTGCTTATTACCACAGAGCTACAAATACATATGAAAATTATGTTCCCTGAACTGAACATGCTGGACACTAAAGAACAGGTGGAATTATAGTCCTGGCCCTGCCATTAAAACAGGAATCAAGTTGATATTTTAGAAAACCAAGAGGTGGAAATACATGTTGCTATCTGGTGGCTTTTAACTATTGAGTTATCCATTATCTCAGAGCTATGTAGGGAAGAAGGAGGCTCCTCAAGACCTGGTGTTATCTTTGAAATATATAAATATGTGTTTCTTAACTTTGACTTTTAAAACGAAATTTAAAGCATAAATTTCATTGTTTATGACTTTGAGCCTCTGCCAAAGACTGGCTCTGTAGTAAATGGACTTTACTGGCTGATAGAATAACTTCTTGCTTATACTTCAGTCTTTCTGTAGCCTCCCTCTCTTTGAGGGATTCACAGAAGGTGTAATAGGGAACTACATAATTGTAGTTATTCATTGGTGAGCACAACACATTCTCTTGATTCCATGAGTATCCTGCCAAGGAACTCAGACTAGGTAGTTGATGTCTAGAATAGCAATGAGTAGAATTTGGAAATCCTGATGCCCCTCAGTTCCTGCAGTGAGAAGAATTTCTGCCTTGCCTTCTAAGGTTCTCCTTGGGCTTTGGAGGCTGTGGGACCATCAAGTTCTCCCCTCCACATGCAAAGATGGTCACAGGAAGCCATAGAATGTACTGCATCAAACCTCAATCAGCCTGAGAAACCAGTTAGAGCCAAGAAGTGTTGCTTTTGATTCTGGCAGTGATATTCCAAAGGAAAGCAATTAGTGGAAGTTTGAAGAGTAAACAAAGACAAGCCAAGCAATGAGAGCTCTTTTGCCTAGAAAAAATGAGAGAGAAGGACTTTCCATGAAGTATAAGGTGTGAAAGCATGTCTACGTGGGAGCTGTCTAGCCATTTTTTCCTTTTATTGAGGATGGCACAAAAAAAGGAATATTTTATTTTGATGGCTTTTAGGCTAACCAGTACTTCCAGTTCTAAGAATCAGCAGGTCTCTGAGGCCCCCCTACAGGTGCTTCCACCCCACCAGCTCCGGGTCAGATAGACCACAGTCCTCAAGGTGGGTGGAACCAGCTTATTTTAGGGTATTCATGGTCAAAAGATCGACTGGCTATGGGCCACTAACAAGGTTTGGCCAAAAGTTCTCAGAAATTGTTATATTATTAGGCCTGTGTTTGGGATTTTGGAAGAAAGAGAAGTTATGAGAAGGAATGCAGTAAATTACCTGAATACTAATACAACCTGCCAGCACCTTTCACTCAAGGCAAAGGAAAAAGCTTCCTTGCTCTACAGTTTTTTATCTGGGTGTTTTCAGTTTATCGTGGAAAATTGGTTACCCCAATATCTACTACACAGTGGTTGTCTCCCAACTCTATTTTTGCTCATTTATAACAATATTGTATATTAATGGAGTAAAAAAAAGACAAACTTTGTGTCATATGCATTTCTCCATTCACTATTACTTGAACAAAGATTGGTAAGGTAAATTTAAATTTTCGAGAATAAATAGAAGATTTCTATTAATAGATCAACATTACCCAGCTAAGATATATATGAGCCACGTGTGCAATCTTTTTTTTTTGAGACAGGGTTTCTAAAACTCTGTCACGCAGGCTGGAGTGCAGTGGCCTGATCGTAGCTCACTACAGCCTCCTGGGCTCCTGGGCTCAAGCGATCCTCCCACCTCAGCCTCCTGAGTAGCTGGGACTACAGGCATGGCCACCACACCCAGCTAGTTTTTGTATTTTTTTATAGCAATGGGGTCCCACAATGTTGCCCAGGCTGAACTCCTGGTCTCAAGCGATCCTCCTGCCTTGGCCTCCCAAAGTATTGGGATTATAGGCGTGAGCCAACCCACCCAGCCCCATATATAATTTTTAATTTTCTAGTAGCCACATTAATAAAAGTAAAATGAAACCTGTGAAAATAATTGAAGATATTATTATTTAACCTACTATTCCAAGATATCATTTCAACATATAATTGATATAAAAATTATTAATGAGGCATTTTATGTTTTTTGTTTCATACTAAATCATTGAAATCCTGTGTATATTTTGCACTTAAAGCACAGCTCAGTTCGGACTGGCTGCATTGCAAGTGCTCAGTAACCACATGTGGCCAGTGGCTACTGTGTTGAGCAGCGCAACTCTAGAGATAAATAGTAATTTGTGAATTGTATTAGAAAGAATAGGCCAGACAATCTTAAATTATTTTGAGGAAGGTGAGAACAAGACTAGACAGTTTTTATGAGGTACATTTCCTTATGTAAGAAAACTGTAATTATCTTCTAAGCAATGAATCAACATAAAAAATGTTATCCATTAGCAAATGTAGGCTCATATTACATGCCATTATATGACCTGACTTTAAATGTTTCACTTCTGTCATTGGCAATTTTGGAAGGTATTTAGTTTGGGGCAGGAAGCTTGACTAAATACTATAGATACCAAATATCTGAAATATTCTGTCTTATAAAGTGCCTGGTTGGCAGCCTGAAGAAGTGGCTGGTCCCAGTGGCGTTGAGTACATAGCCTGGTGTTGGAACATGTGAAGCCTTCCTTGAAACGGTGCCCAATTCATGTTGCTAAAGGCGCTATCAGCCCTAATAGCCCAACGTGGACGTCTCTAAACACGATTTGCGTTCTTCTTGATCTCTTAGTCCCGATATTGGCTGTCTAACTTGAAGTGAAAGTAAAGAAATGGTGATAAGAAAGAAATATGTCTCTCCATTGTGTTCATTTCTCACTAGTCCTGATAATGAATATAATGCCAAGAGTTCTGTAACGGTCTTAAAGACAGTTTTCTATACTCAGAGGAGATTGATTCTTACCTAGTTAGAAAATCAGAACTTGCCCTGGAGACCAGTGTATCCAGATCTATGGGGATTAGACCTTTCCAGATGTCCTGGCCTTGCATATATATAGTACAATATATACAACTTATGTTTGATCTTAAATCATAGCCTCATTGGACCCTTGGGACCTTAAAGTATCCTCATATATTTCCCGACTTAGTGCCCATTTCCTATAGTGAGATCAACCTCATGGTCATGGATGCCAATGGAAAGAAAACCTTGTGTCTGCCCCTGCTTTGAACTGCTCATGACTTTCTTAACACCAGTCCCAAAAGTGAGCCCAAGCGTCTTTTGCTGCAAGCATACCTAAAAGCATGGCTGCTTCTTGGATTTTTGCCACACTCAAGTTGGATCAGGCTTTTTAGGTCAAGTACATTTTAACTACTATAACCAATTCATGTTTTATAGGCCATAAAGTTGTTATAGAGCAAGCAGAGAGAATATTGCAAAAGCTTTAAAAATTTGTGGCAAACTCATACCATGTGGTAGTGGTTATGCTGATAAATTGCTCATTTCCTACATATTTCATACCATTCCTTCTTGTTGACTCAGAGTTCCTTTATTTTACATTCATAATTTTAATATTTGCATTATAACTTTGTGCTAATATTTGCCATGAATATAAACTATCTAGACAAAGTATGTTAAGGATACAGACTTGATGGATTCTTTATATTTTAAAAATATTGGTACCAGCTGTTTGATGATCTTTATTATAGAGTCAAACCAAATTCACGTTCCTATTGAAAAGTGTTCATTAATATTCTTGTTACTATGTTTGTCATATTATAACCTTCTAAACATAAGTTTCACTCTTCTATTTTTCTAACAAACCCTGTAAACATGGATTTTGGTGATAAGGTAACTTGCCAAAATAAAGCAAATTTCTTTATTAATCACATTCTTTATCACAAGGCATTTTGTTTCTATAAACCTGGAATCTCATTATTATGGGGGGAAAAATGTTGATCCTGCCTTACAAATGAAGAAGATTGGACCTTTGAGGGTTTCATGAAAATAGCTTCTGAAAGTTTAGTTTTCATGTAGGTCCTTTTTGGACCCAAAATCATATTTAAATGCTAAGGGTATTCAGTGACCTTTTGACTTTGCAGACAGTCTTTTTTAATGCCCTATTTTAAACACAAATAGCCCCATTTCTCATAAGTTTTCTTATAATTTAGTTCCTATATTTATTATTTGATTATATAATTACACGGTTATATTATAACTTTACTTTTGGAATGTTGTACAAACATATTCTCTAGTAGTATAACTTGATACATGCCACAGATGGAATGTTTTTAAGAAGAGATTTAGAGAAATGTTGTGGTGAGGGGTAAATTTTAAATGGGTTGTGGGTCTTAATACAGTCGTCTGTCACTTAACAAT
Organism: Daubentonia madagascariensis; assembly: GCA_023783475.1. Lineage (NCBI taxonomy): Eukaryota > Metazoa > Chordata > Mammalia > Primates > Daubentoniidae > Daubentonia > Daubentonia madagascariensis. Next base: position 16,738,253 of record JAKFHU010001815.1, on the reverse strand, counting down.
GGGGATACATTCTGAGAAATTCATCTTCAGGCAATTTCATTGTTGTGCGAACTCATAGAGTGTACCTACACAAACTATGGTATGGCCTACTAAACACCTAAGCTATATGGTATAGCCTATTGCTCCAACAACTCTCATGTTTGCAGTCCATGAAATGTCATTATGTGGCACGTGACTGTATCTTACTTTGCTTTTCTTGCCAAGTGTTAGAAAATTATTGTCCAGGCAACCCTTTCCTTTAATGCTGTATACAGGTAAAATGTAAAATCAGCATCAGTTAAATCAAATGGTAGTGGTTCCAGGATTATAGCCTAAAATTTTGTGGAATTATGATGGAATACTTAAAATCTAGAACAATGTTTCTCAAAATTCCATGAGAATCACATAAGGTCCTTTTTAAGTACATAAGAGCTACTTGTGGTGCTTGTTAAAGTAATAGATTCCTCGTGCTGTGACTGCTGAGCCTTTAATTTAGTAAATCTGGGTAATCTGTGTATATGAATCATTCCAGGTGGTCACGCATTTGAGCCAACAAATGTCTTAATAGTGCTTCTCAAACCTTAATGTGTGTAAATCACACTGGGATATTACTAAAATACAGATTAAATTTCAGTAGGTCTAAGGCAGAGCCTGAGACTCTGCATTTCTAACAGACTCCCAGGTGATGCTGTAAAAACTCTAATTTTGCATCTCAATTGACCACAGGTACCTTTGCATTTCCTTCTATGATTAATTTGCCATCTTTTTGTTATTGACTATATACATTTGGGCTAAGTTTTCACCTCCTTTCAACCTTCTGTTTGATAGAATTTCAAACAGAATTTTTGAAAAAAAGAATACTTGCCTACCTTGCTTATGTTGTCCTTTGTATTTATTTTCTTTAACACACATAGATGGACACCAGTTGCGTCTTGAAGTGCCATCAGCTGTAACCAAAATTCCAGATCCCAAGACAATAGCCAGGCATTCCCGCTCCCGAGAACTGAAGACCATGGAGCTCTCTGACAGCGACCGACCCGTCAGCTTCGGCTCCACATCGTCCTCAGCCTCCTCCCGAGACAGCCATGGTTCCTTCGGCAGCAGAATGACCTTAGTTTCAAATAGCCACTTGGGTTTGTTTAACCAGGATAAGGAAGCAGGGGCCATCAAACTGGAGCTGATGCCAGCCAGACCGTTTTCCAGCAGCGACCTGCAGAGGGACAACCCCACTGGGCAACAGAACATGGACGAGGCCAGCGAAAGGCAGCCCAGGGCCCAGTGGAGAGCGGACACCAATGGGGCACCCAAGACAACTGCAGACTCGGCCACCAGCCCCAAGCTCCTCTACGTGGATAGAGTTGTCCAGGAAATTCTAGAGACTGAGAGGACTTACGTGCAAGATCTAAAAAGCATCGTAGAGGTAAGGCAGACTTCACTTTTAACATTTGTCATGCAGGAGAAATACACTTGCAAAATAAAGAGCCAGCTGTTGGGGATGTGCATGTCTCCTGAGATGTAGAAAGGGTATGAATGTTTAAAGAGATCCCTAATGTTAAAGAGGATAACTTAAGAGAAACCCTAGGGCCATACTCCTTGGGTTAAAATGCTCTTAATACTTGTGTTAACAAATCCATTATGTGTTAGGAGCAAGAATGACGATACTGTGCACGGACCAGTATGTTGTGTTAATAAATCCTACACCACAGATCTCAGAGTGCCCCACACATAGTGGAGCTGACGAGGATGGAGGACCTCAAGCCTCCTGGTGTATAGGTGTCAGGTGTGTCCAACTGAACCCATCAGCTGTCTTTGCCTTAATCACCACTCTCTACTGGTGTCTGGGAGCTTCCAAAACTACTGATACCTGGGTCCCACCCTCAGTTATTTCATTGGCCTGGGGTGTGGCCTGGGCAGTGGAATTGTTGAAGATCCCCAAGTGATTCTAATCTGCAGACAAGCTTGGAGTCTCTGTTCTCTCCTGTTCCCTGTCTCAGTTGGTGTTTGGGGAAGGCAGCAAAAGGTAGAGAAAAACCACGGGCTTTGTCTTGTCTTGGGTGGTATTTTTCTATTCACTTTTATAGCAAATGGTTTTATGTAAATTATTTTGTATAAACTATTATAACTCTAAATTGCTTACATAAATTATTTTGTGTGAATTGAGCTTGGTTTATGTAGCAGGTCACATCCTATGGAAATCCAATTCTTAATTTGGTTTTGATTTATAGGTGGGTTTTAAAGGATAAAGAAAGGATAAAGTAAGAAATGCTAGAGGAGTTCAGATGTTAACTCAATCAGAATTATTAATATCTCAAGGGCAAATTTATATATTATAAAGCTATACTTTGCTGCCTAGTAATATACCAAATTCTTTTGTTAGTACCTATTTCCTGTTTTAGACATTTAATCTAAAAGTGTTCCAGCATATAGTAGAATATTTGCTGATGAGTGCATTCTCCATCAAATACAGTTTTATAGCATTAGAAAAAAAATTCTAAAGCATGATTGTGTGTTGAGTTCCACAAATGATAGAACCAGACACTGTCTACTAAAAATAGTTATGACATACTTTCCCGGTAAAAATAGAAAAGTCAATAGATAGTCAACCAAAACAATATGTGGTACCAAATGTAGAATAAAATAGGCCGATTTCTTAAAAATTCCAACTATGATGTCATTTGTACTTCAGAAGAAATACCTGTGAAACGGCCAAAAGTTTTACAGTCTCTCAGGAAACTTGTGGTTGTTAAAGCTCTCTTTGGTCTATGCTTTTTTTCCTTTCTTTCTTGGAAACTTTTCCACCTAATCAAAACTCATCTTACTAAGAGAGAAACCTTTAGTTACTAAACTGGTATTCCATAAACTCTGGTTTTTTTCTGAGCCCCATTAATGAGGTAAGATATGAATGATAGAAAACAGGTAAAGACAGAATTTTTTTTTATAAGGAAATTTGAGTGTAAGTTCTATTTTAAGTTATCCAAATGTTCTTGCCTTTTTTCTTTTCCATGAATTAACCATGTTTTACACTAGGGGTTGGTGAGCTTTTTCTATACACAATCAGATAGTAAAACTTCGTTTAGGCCTCCTGGACCCTAAGATCTGGGTCATGACTACTCAGCTCTGCCACTGACGCTCAAAAGCAGCTGTAGATGCTGTGTAATAAAGGGGCCTGGAGGTTCCAGTAAATCTTTAGGGCCCATTTGACCCAAGGGCCATAGTTTACTGACCCCTGTCCTAGACTATAAATTTGTGCCTCGTTTCATCAACTGTAAAATGGGACTAATAAATAGTACCTGCCTCACAGGATTATTAAGAGAATTGGATAATATAGGAAAAGCTCATGCAACAGTGCCTGGCACATGGTAAGCAATTAACGGAAACTGTAATCATCACCATCACCAGCTTCCTCTGAATTTGCTGGTTAAGAGTCATCACCATTTATACTATGTTTTACCTAAAGTCTTTCACAAAAAATAATCAGATTAGCCAATTCTTAACAGCAGAAATTTAATTAGAAAAAAAATTTTTAAACAGGTGATTCCAACATTCTCATTTTGAATGAACCCACTAAAAATCTGAGGTGAAACCTAATTAGGGAAAGGAGAGGTGAAGTGGGGTGTTGGGAAGGAGGGTTGTTGGGGAGGAAAAGTCCCAATTCTAGGGGGAGGCACCCAGGCAGGAGGAAGTAGGTACCCCCTTGTTCCAGAAGTCACTAGAATGCTTTGCCCTCACCTCCTAGAAAACTTTGGAACCTCTTCAGATCAGGGGTTAGTCGATTGAAGCTGCTGCTTCATCTGCTTTGCCTGTGTGACCACCTCTGTATCTCAGAATCACAACCTTAACAGAATGGTTCAACCCATTTTATCTAGTTATCCCTGGGTGAAGAGTAACCAATTATTTTCCCACCTAAAGCAACACTACCTAGTAAAGTCTTACGTGGGTATACTTTTAAAATAGAATTATCAATTCCTTTAAAATCGGTCTTCCTTGATCTATTTCTAACCTGTTTTTATAATTCTGTACATAACTTCTCTAATAGCCTACGTTTTTCAAATGCAGAATTTTAAATTGGGAAGGGGGCTGCTCATTACCTACTATGAGAAGCTCTTAGCATGCCTAAAAGGTAGATTTTTCCTCTTAGTTGGTGTGTTCCAAGGAAGAATTTTTTCTGGGAGAAAAAAAACAGTCTAATGGTTTATAGAGATAACTAATAAGTCACTTTTCATTTATACAGTAGCACAATTTCTGACTTTGTGCACTCTGCTTTATCGAATCTCCTCAGTTTAATTAATTTCCCCCCACAAGGGTGCATCTTATCTGTATGCCGTATAGATACATAATCCTCACAGCTCAAGTTTGTATTTCGTTTTTAGGCTTTGTAAACAGCAACATTTTTGTGAAAGATCGTTGAGATACATCCACTGACTTAAAAGACAGTAACACAAATGATGATTTGACCTTTCAACATGGTCCAAATATCAGAGTAGCTTATTTCCAAGAAGAGAGACTTCTAATCTTAGCTGGGCGACAGGATTTCCAGATGTTGGTTACACATGCCAAGAAGGTTGTGTGCCTTTCTTTCCCACATGTAGAGACATTGTATTAAAATAATCCCACATATATAGATATTTTTTCTTTCCCATGCCATTTAGGGATTCAGAAATGAATCCCTAATGCTTCCTGAAAGTTTAACTAAAAAATGTGGTCTTCTTATTCCTACTGCTCTTTATGGCTTGCATTGCCCCCAGACTCTTCTCTCGAGGCCCCCGTCCCCTCCCCTGCCATGGCTCTTCCATCTTCTGCTCCTTTGCCCAATATCCTAGTCATTTGCTTCTGTACATTTGACATTTTAGAGAAAGAGATAAAGTCTTGCCTATCACCCATACTCAAAGGAACAATGGGGGCTGTTATTTCCATTTTTATTTATGGCTCCTAAGAGCATTCACAATAAAATGACATAATAAATATGAAAGCAAGTTTTAAAAGTTAAAAGTAAAATAGCCACTGATACAATTTGTGGAGAGATAGAAATCCATAGTTGGAAAGTAGAATATAAGGGTCTCTTTCATGTTTAATGGGACCTTCGATTGACTGAGCAGGGACAGCCATGGTTAGAGTGGGTTTCTTTAATCTTCCTAAATGATCTATATAAAAGAGCCTTTGAGAGCCTCATAAAATTTGGCCTCAGATATAGTTCATGACCAGTTTTAACCTTTTAGTAAAGTTTTTAAATAGTTCATAATGTTATATAGTGCTGTGTAATTAGAAGTTACATTCCTACTACAAAATGGCATCTTTGAGCTCTAAGAGATGCTAAATTAAATCATCTTTCAGGATGTTGAGGATGTGTGTATTTAGTGGGAAAAAAGTGGGTAAAATGTTAAGTATAACATGATTTTTGTTTTTTTCTATCATATGCCAGAGAGCTAAAATTCTTTTCAAGCACCTTGGTCCATAAAGTTCGTTAAAAAGCTAAGAAGTATTATAGCCTCAGTGTTCAAAATTTAAACATCCAAAGCTTAAGCCTATCTTTGTTAGAAGCATTCAGCATAACTCAAAAACTGTAGCTAAACGAGGATTAGAATGATGATCTCCAGCCCCCCAGCTCTGTTTATTAGTCTATGTGGACTCTATTTATTGAGTGATTGAACAGACAGTGTCAGGGTAGGCAGAAAAGAGAAGGGTGCTTTTCACATGCTTAGTGACTTGCAACACATGGAAAGCTCTTCTGCACATTGCCATAGCTTAGAGAAGAGGCTGCTCTCTTAGTACTGGTGGGATCAAATTAATTGGAAGGAGAACTGTCTTATGCTTGGGAAGCAAGCCTTCTCCCAGATTTGTGCAGAATAAGAGAAGGAAACCCAGTAACTGGGCCTGGGGATAAAATGGAATCTGAGTTGGCTTTTGTCCTGGGGCACCCCTCCCTTGAGGACAACGCTGGAGTTTGGAGGGGTTCTGACGAAGCTTGGCTTCCCATTGATCCTGCTGGAGAGGCACAATGGTTTGGTATGGAAAGGGCAGCTTGTGTCTCTGCTACTCTCTTTCCTAATAAACCATAATGGAGGGGTTGTGGGCATTCCCTGGACCAGCCGTAACTGCTTAGGACACTAGACAAAAGGAGAAAGGTTTTGCACCAAGAAAGAAGGCTGCTGAGAAGAAGGGAATCATCATAGATTTTATTGTCTTTTTATTTGCAGATGTCCCCCCTCCATACTTTCCCTCCAGTTTAAGTAACATTTATTATACTGTGACTTTTCACAAGGTTCATTTAGATTAAAGTTTTTTAAATACTGAGCAGAAAAAATGTCTTCAATGCTGGATTGTAGGAGTTGGCAGGGATTGTTTTTAATGAAGCTTTGTTATGTGGGTAGATTTAATACAGAATTTACACTGTAGTACTTGGCATCACTTAATGTACTTTTTCTTTTACGTGGCTTTGAGCACTTTTGTGTGAGTGTGTCTCTTATTTTTTTCCTCGAAGGGCTTTTATCATAATGGGTGAATGAGATCTTTCTTAAAACCATCTAAGATCTGTGGTAATTTAAAAGCAAACCTGTTAGATAGTGTTTTGCTTATTTAAAAGCTGTTGCTCAAATAGTACTTCTAATCACTGCACCTAATGCCCCCAAATCTCACTTTGACTATTTCCATATCTCTTTATTGTTGTTGTTGCTGTTGTGATTATGACCCCTTCTTCCTCCCGCTCACCACCTCGACAACAGCGACGCAAACTTAGAAGGCAGCGACACTGAGTGATTTTAAGTGTTCATCTCTCCGCTCACCTCAGCCTGATCTGGGAGGGTGGGGAGGGAACTGTCCTTTCACCTCTTTCTATCCCTAATGAGTTTGCTCATTTTGCATGTTACTTATGTATAAATACCTGCTGGTTGATTGCTAATGACCAATGAAAACAGTTCAAGGCCGGCAGCATTTGGTAAAAGCAAAGCGAGTTGAGGTTTACAGAGTTGCTCTGCACGAGAGTTCATGTGTACTTCGTGACTGAGGCCAGGTTGGGTTATTCACTCCAAACTTTTATGGCCAGATCTTGAGTCACAATTTAGGAATATCATTGAAAATACCTATGTTGGTCAGATTCTCCTGTGAGCACGGTAGGCAGTGAGTATCATGTAACACCTTTAATTTTGTAACCAACCCCATCACCTCAATAGACCCCAGCAGCTATAAATACACTACGTGGCTACCACTTCTAAATATTCTGGATATATGCCTCAATAAGACAAAAACACCAGAACAACAGCAGCAACTAATACTTGAGTACTTGCCATAGATCAGGCACTGGATTCAGCACTTAGAGCTGCAGCCACAGCTCCATCATGTGGGTGCTATTGTGATCCCTATTTTTAACATGAGAATATCAAACATACAGATGGCAAAGTGACATGTCCAAGGTCATGTAGATGGGTAGTGATAGAGCTGGAACTGCAACCCAGGTCTCTCTCCTAAAGCCCACTCCTTTCACAGCAGATCTCCTCTTAGACTTCTTAGAACCAGAAGGTTCAAAGTTTCCAGCCCTCTTCTTAAGCTCTCTAGAGCAGGCATAAGTGGCACCATAGACATTTTGGACCAGGTAGTTCTTGGCTGTGGCAGGGGATGGTCATATGCATTGTAGGACGTTTAACAGTAAACCTGGCCTCTACCCACTAGATGTTAATAGACCACCACCATCCCCACTCGTGACAACCAAGAATGTCTCCAGACATTGCTAAATACCTCCTGCGGGGGCCAAAATTGCCCCTGGTCAAAAACCACTGATCTAAAGATTTGAAACACGTAATATAAGGAATGGTAGGCTAAGCCGCAGCAGCAAATAGACCTCCACATCTAGTGGCTTACCACAGCACAAGTTTCTTTCTCCTGTAACTGGGCCTGGGGATAACAGTCCTTTGTGAGTGTTGAGGTAAGTAGGAGTAGTGCTCCTCCATGCAGTCATTCAGGGACCCAAGCTGCTGGGGCTCTGCCATCTTCAGCACAGCTAAGACCCAAGAAAGAGTAGAGATGATGGAGAAAGCTGTATGCGTTTCAAAATGCCTACAATGGGTCCTGCAATACAGTCGTGCATCGCTTAACGATGGGTATGTTCTGAGAAATGTTGGGTGATTTCATCATTGTGTGAGTATCATAGAGTGCACTTACACAAACCCAGATGATGTAGCCTACTATACATCTAGGCTATGTGGCACAGCATATTGCTTCTAGGCTGCAAACCTGCACGGCATTTTACTGTACTGAATACTGTAGGCAACTGTAACACAACGATAAGTATTTGTGTATCTAAACAGAAAATGTACAGGAAAAATACAATGTTAAATTATGGGACCACCATCATATATGCAGTCCATCGATGACCAAAACATCATTATGCGGTGCATGACTGTATGATGTATATAATGCGTGTGTTCCTAAAAATCACTCACTCTGCAAAATTACATGAGGCAAAAAACAGGGTACTGAGAACAGTGCTCATATTTCACCCATGACACACAAGAAAAGACAGGAATCTAACAAAAAGGAGGCACAGTTTTATACGTGTTAAATGATTAAGAAATACGTACATACTATAGTAAATGTGACGCTTCGTCTTGAAAAAGATCGGAAGTCATTTGTGGAAGCCACAAGGTTCTCACGTCCACCACTCTGTGTTCTAGAAGGGAACAAAAGGGAGAGAGAGAGAGAGAGAGAGAGAGAAAAGAAAAGAAAAGAGAAAGAACAGAGGAGAAAAACAGGCTAAGGGGAAAGAGAACCGTCAGCGAGGGGAGGCTGTCGGCGGGGTCGTGGAGGAGGGTCCCCGCTGTGGGCGGAGAGCTGACCCACTGACACGGGTGGGTGCGGCTCATAGCTTGCTTTGTGTGGGGGTGGGGGGGAACCCAGGTGGCTGGTAGGTGGTCAGGTGTGTGCATGTGTTTTGTGTTCCTATGCTGCTCTCTGGAACCGGGTGCAATTTTCTGCATTCACCAAGTGTTTCTCATGGATGAAATCCTACATAAGCAAAGGCAAAATTCAGAAATTTGAATTAAGTTTGAATTGCTCCCTAACATATTAGTCACATGGGAACAAATTCATGTTTTCAAAGCAAAAGTAATAGCAGAACTGACTGTACTTATTCTTTGGAGTATTAAGACTTGTTACAAATAGGTCTCCCCACTCCTCCCTCCCCTTCGCTCAGACTAGAAGAGTAAAGAATACTACGCCCGTTGCCAAAAAACATGGTCTTCCACTAATGTTAAATAAGACTAATAAAAACTACCACACATACCCTTAATGCACTTTTTATTTCCACCTTATAAGAAAAAATGGTTTAAAAGAATTTCAAGCTCTTAGTAGTTTGAGAGTTGATTCATATTCCTGAAAACTAGTATGATTGCTTATAAATATAAATATTTGTAGGAAATTTTTCTTTTACTAAAAGGGCTTGCATAATCATATTCTTGCACAAACTATAGCATTTGCTGTCTATGAAACTCTTAGTACACCAAGGAGACTTAATATTATTATCAGTGTATTTCTGACATTAAAATTAGAATTATATTTTCCACCTACACTTTCAGATTCAGAATTAGTGTATTAAAAGAAAGGACAGACTTAGCATAATTGGAAGGGAAAGTAGACTATAGATAGAAGCTGTGGCTTTCATTTCATTTGTGTGCTTAAGCACTTCCAAAAATGCCTGTGACTGAGAAGTTCCTTTTTACTCTCTTAGGCTTTGCTTTTAAGGCAACATTTTGACTTTTAATGAAAAGGCATTTCAAAAACTTAAGTCCGGTTATTGAGTAGCTATTATTACTGGTCTGCTAAACAACTGCTCATATATTTCAAAGACTGCCTGTGGGCAAAATTCTATTGAAGATTTGCTAAAACAGGTCCTGTTCAGTTGGGTTAGAATCATGCTGCTTTTTGTGTGTCATCTTGACTATTCAGTTATACTGAGTGGGTGGAAAATTATAGAATTCAGGAAATTATGTTCTAAACACACCAGCCTTCACCTGGGAGAAGTTTCGCATGGCCAGATATTTCTTCCAAAGAAAAGTGTTACTTGCACCTGGTGAAACTAATCAAACAGAAGACTTTCACCCAGGTGTGTGACAAGTCTAGACCACGTGTGCTTGTCCAAGCACCCTGTTCTAGAACACCTAGAAAAGGAATAGGAAGCTTGGGCTGATACATGACTTGCCAACCTGCATAATTTAGTAGTTAACTGTTTTCTGATCATTTATATTTTTGACTTCTCCTCTCCCTACAAAACAAGTGGATTGTTTTACCACTTGAAGGGAATGGCATTGTTCTATATGGCAGCTTGCATGGAATTTTTAAAATCATTTTTTAAAATTGTAAAATATACATAAAAGTTACCATTTTAACCATTTTTAAATGTGCAGTTCAGGGCTGTTAAGTACATACACATTGTTGTGTAACCATCAACACCATCCTTCTCCAGAACTTTTCCACCATCCCGAACTGAAACTTTGTACCCATTAAACAATAATTCTCTGTTCCCCCTCAGCCTTGGGGAACCATTATTCTACTTTCTATCACTATGAGTTAGACTACTCTAAGTACCCCAGATAAGTGGAATCATATAGTGTCCGTCTTGTGGCTGGCTTATTTCACTTAGTATGATGTCTTCAAGGTTTATCCATGTGATAAGATTTTAAGGCTGAATAACATTTCATTGCATGTGTAAACCGCATTTTGTTTATCCATTCATCCGTCGATGCACACTTTTGTTGCTTCCAGTTGTATGGGATTTTTTATTTAGCAGAATCATGCCAAATTTTAGAACTGGAAATAACTCGGTTAGGTCTGACTATAAATTCTGAAAGAGCAAGAAGTGTTTTATTTATGTTTGATATTTTATAAAATTTTATATGTAAGTTTTATTCCTTGCATGCAGCACTGTATCTGACACTTAATAGGCCATCGGGAAATATTTGCTGAGCAAATTTTCCAGTACTCCCCTGTCATTTTCATACGTGAGGAAATGGAGAGCCAGAGATCCCAGTGATTTCCCCCACTGGAGGCAAGTCCTAGCTCATTCATTCATTACCTTTGATCTTGAACAATTACTTAACTTCTGTAACCTGAAGTTTCTTCATCTTAAAATGGGGGCGATGTTGTGTATCTCCTAGGACCTTGTGAGGATTAAATGAGTTAATACCTGTAAAGTGCTTAGCACAGACCTGGCAGCAGGTGAACACTCAACAGCTGTTAGCTGCTTGAGCCCCAGACCCTGCAGCTAAATATTGGCAGTGCCAGGATGCGTCCTAGTCCTGCCTCCCAGCCGTTTCATTTAGAAACAACTGGAAAAACCGGAAGCATTTTCTTGAGTGCTTCTTGCATACCAATTAAGGTGAGTCCTCATTAATACTTATTAATAAAATTTTCTGGAAACGTATTTGATTACCGCCCAGTTTTCTACATTTCAGCCATTGACAAGGATAAAATTGAACATATGCATATGTGAAGGGATGAGCTTGACACTTTATCTACTTCCAGCTACCACATAGTTCAGACAAAACTGGAGCGGTGATACAGGAGGAAGTGGGAACAATTAGGGTCACTTCCTTAGTAACTTTCTGAGACAAGTCTAAAGCAATCCGTGAAATTGCCCTTTTTCCACCTAGCACAAATATAGGTACCCTTTTGTGGGTAAGAAATTGGCTCCCGCTGTCCTGCAAGATCTGAGGGTCTTCCTAGGCTAGTCTGCTTGTGATGATTAACAGACCAGTTGATACTCTGGGACCGTATTTTGCCAATTCCTGTTGTGAAGGAGGAGTTGGTGCTGCAGTTTCAGGTCCTGTTTGAAAAGGGATAAGGAAAATAAGGTTACTGATGAAATGTGTAAATTTACTTGTGTTCAAAATTATCCAGAATATTCAAAGACCACTGTTAGTAATAAAACCCACTAGAAGAACATTCCTACTTCAAAAATAGGAATAAATAAAATGTTAACAACCCTCTCAGAGAAACACCAAATTAACTGGTCATCAGCTAGATTTATAGCAAGGATAGTAAGCCCACATAAACATGTTCAAAGGGGCAATGATTTGAGCAATTAAAAGCTGTCACCTAAGAAATCTATTAAGAAGGAACAGCTGAAAACTAGGGATTTTTCTAAAGCAAGGCTACACATGAGAATCACCTCGGAAGCTTTTACATCAGCCCTACCTAAGCCACACCCTGAGCTGTGAAATCCCAGTCTCTGGAGCTGGGATCCACTTTCCTTAAAGCTCCCTAAATTCCAGTAGTCAGTCAATGTTGAGATCCACTGTCCTAATGGAAATTTTTTTTTTTTTTTGTTATAAAGCAAACAATAGACTTTTAAAGGCAGCATGATTCCCTTCTCATCCCCATGGAATGTAACAAAGTGATGAAGATCTCAGACTTTATAAGCTACCGAATCCAAATCATGGCTCCACCATTTCCCTGTGTGATCTTGGAAAAGTTACTAAACTTCTCTAAGTTTGTTTTTTTTTCCTCATTTAAAATGAGAATAATAGGATTGTGAAAATTAAATACGATTATCCATGTAAAATGCTTAGCACAGTGCTAGATATATAGTAAGCATTCAGATAAGAGATGTTATGATTATTCATATAACTGGTATTATTTGGACAAAGCCAATTTCTGGTAGGTTTTAAAGTATCGTGCTTGCTAATCTATGTTAAGGTATTTCTGAAAATTATTTTAACTTTACAAGTTAAAAGGATGTGTTATATTTTGTTGCAGTTTTTAGTTTACCTAATATAATAGAGGGCTACAATGGCAGAATGAATTATTTTTTTCAGAATTTTGATTTGAGCTAAGTCAAACTGGGGTTGCTTTATGCTGACAGTCAGCTGTGTGCCCATGCACAAGTCACCAGTCTGACCTCAGCTTCATCCTCTATAAATGAGTCTAATTCAAGAAGCCTAAGTCTACTGATACTAGTGATCATATCTCCACCAGCCTCAGCTCTCAAGAATGCAACCAGGAAATAAGTAAGTCCTTTGAGCAGCCAAAACAGATATTTCAAATGCCAAACAGTAAATCCTGTGTCCTTACCCAAGGAGAGGCCCCAAGTTCTCACTAAAAGCCTGTTTACCCTATGTGTTTAAAATAAACTTAATTATTTGGTTTCCTAGCCCACAGCAAGTGGAGCGGGTAGAAGGAGGTGAGGAGATGGCACCGAGGAGCCAGAGGAAAGAACTCCTTAGTAGACTAATTAACGTAAGGCCATTTAGAATGGGTAGAAGCTCAGGCTGGTCACCCAGTGAAGTTTACTTGTGAATTATGGCTGCAAGCATAACTGAAGTCCTTCCTGATGTGCCTACATAGCAAGAAAAATTTTCATAATGGTTGCGATAACATCTAAAATGTCTGATGGCTGGCTTTCATAAACAAAGTGAGTTTTTAATTATAACTAACTTTGTAAGTGTTTTTCATTATGGTAAAATATGTATAACTTGAAATTTACCATTTTAACCATTTTTTGTTGTACAATTCGGTGGCATTAACTATATTCACAATGTTGTGCAACCATCGCCACTGTCCATGTCAAGAACTCTTTCATCATCTCTAACAGAAGCCCTGTAGCTATTAAACAATAGGTTGCCATTCCCCTCTTCCCAGCCCCTGGGAACCACTGTTCTACTTTCTGTCTCTATGAATTTGGCTCTAGGTTCCTCACATCAGTGGAATCAAACAGTATTTGTCCTTTTGTATCTGGCTTATTTCACTTAGCATGTTTCCAAGGTATATTATCCGTGTTGTAGCATGTATCAGAATTTAATTAATTATAAATTTAATACTTACGGAAAATTCTTGTACAGTAACTGATCCCTTAACAAAAGTGAGATGGCGCTTTATAAAAAGTAAGAATCATCCTTACTCTGTAAGGGAAGGAGGTATTAGGAAAATAATATAGATGTGCTGAGAAATTGCAAACATCTAGCCAACCCAAAGCAAAATTGAATGCGTGTTCTAAATGTTAAGAGTCTTTGTTAAGCTAATATAAAATAATCTATAATGACCAACCACATAGATTGACCACATCAAAAATGGAGAGAGGCTGCAGCCTAGGTCTGCTGTTCCAAAAGGCAAAATCTCAAAGGACATTGTTGGGGGGGGCGGGGTATGACGGAGAAGCCATTCCTTTGTAGTTTAAAATATTTTCATTTGAAAAAAGCCTTTTTCTCTTTTGGCTCAATAAGAAATGTTACAAGTGTCCCTCCAGTTTTCTAATGCAACTTACAGGGATGCTGTTAACCTTTCAGAAAGCTTTGAGTGGGAGATGAGTAGGAACGGGTGCCTCGGTGCCTCGGAGCAGCAGCCGACGGTAAATACAGAATTGCTGAAAGGCCGCTGCTTTTGTCCTGTTTTCCATAAAACAGTGGATAAATCACTCAACCCTGGGGGCTGTTTGTAGCCTCGTAAATGGTGTTCCAAATGCAAATGCACAGAGAGAAAAGGGTAAGAGTTAATCTACTCTTGATTAGAGAAGCGTTTCTTTTCTTGTGCAAAGGCAGGAGTGAGGTGGGTGGGAAGAGCTTTAAAAAAAAAAAAACACGAAAAAACACATAGTTTAGGGACCTTTGTCATCTTCAAGAGGTGGTATTGTAAAAATGCTGTCCCTGCAACAAAGGCGGGAGCAAGCGAGGAATGTCGGGTTGGGTTAGGATTCTACAGCTCTCTCCTCTTAGCTGGAGACGGAGCAGCAGGACTCAGTTAACCCTTGCTTTCCCAGGCTCTGCTTCGCCCTCTTAGCACATTGCTTAAGTTTCTGGGAATTCACTGCACCATCCCTCCATCTACAAACATTCAGTGCTGGGAAAGTAAAGCACAATTCCTCCTAATTGTTGACATCAGTTTTGTGGGAGAAAAGGAGCTACAAAGAGACTTTTATAGCACTACATGAAGATTATACTTCTTTTATCATGGAATTATAAATGTAAATACTCACAGGAACACCTGACCCAAACAGGAGGTAGGAAGGTCCAGGGAAGGTTTCCCAGGAAGAATCTTGAAGGATGAATTAGCCAGGTGTTGGTGAGCAAGAGGGCCAATCCTGGCTGTGGGAACAGAATAGGTAAAGATAGAAAGGCATGAGAGGACAGGGGACAGGGGACATTCCTGAAAGAGCAGTGAGTGTGTGTGTATTGGGGGCAGGGAAAGTGAGAGGGAGCAAGAAAGTGATCAGAGATGACCCTAGAAAGGTAGGCAGGGACCACAGACCCTGAAGGACCTTCCTCTGTGCTGAAGGCTGTGAGGGGTCATTGAAGGATTTTGCGTGGGAGGCATGCCATCAAATTGGAGTTTTAGAAAATTACGCTGGATTCATTTGAAAAGTTGGAAGGGTTAAGACCCACAATAGAGGGACTAGTTAAGGTTTCCTTGCAGAAGTCCATGTGAGAGATGAAAACAAGACCAAGGCAGTGATGAGAGAGGACAAGTCAGTTTCAAAAGCAATACATGTGGTAGAGGCAGGATTTATTGTCTGGGTAGACATAGCAAGAGGACGGGAACTTTTAGGTGGCTTGGGGCTTCTTATGCATATGTCTCCCCTAATAACCATAATACCCTCTGCCAACGTTGATGGTTAATAACAAGCTGCTCAAGTAAATTAGCCTTCCTATGGCACTGTTAATGCCAGTGGCAGAGAAAGGTGGAGGGAAGAACTTTTTATTATAATTTGTCAGCGTGCTGATAGAGTTCATTTGCTTTTGAACCAAAAGAGGCTCCAATCTGGTCTATCCTGCTTCTTGCTCTACTGAGGAGAAACCTGAGACACAGAAGGCCACCCAGCAGCTAATGTGACCAACCAGTATGTGCTGGGCCCCCTGTGCCAGGCACCTTCAACAGATCATGTTATTTAACCCCTGGAATGATGACTAGGTGTTTAACAGATGAAGCACTGAAGTCTCAGCAAGGCAAGTAACTCACCCAAGGTTGCAGCTGGTGCATTTTCCACCACATTGCACCTGGAGCCAGCACTGCAGCTGAGGCCTTCCGTGATAAATCCGTCATCCTTTCCCCAGTGCCTTGTTCTGTGCTCAGTTAAATCTGCTGTCTTGGGAATGCAAATTTGCAGCATATGGAAACCGCATCTGTTACAAAAACAAGCATAGTGCACTTCTGTTCAGATTGTAAAATTGCTGCTGTAGAAATTCATACAACCTCTTAAAATCACTATGGAAACTTTGTTTAATGAGCATGTGTGTTCTCTCTCTCTCTCTTTCTCTTTCTCTCTCTCTGCCTCCTTCAGTTCTAAGTAAGCAGATGGCTTATGGACATTGTGATTTAGGTTGAAAAGAGGAGGAAAAAGAGTTTTCCCCAAATCATACATTTCACCCTGTGGGCATACATCCATGACAGTATGACAGAAGGAAATATTTGAGTTTACCCCCTGCCCAGCACTCCTTGAGAAAGTCAAGTTTCTGGGGAACGTCCCATCATTTTGTCCACCTGCACTGCTGAGGACAGATCTACCCCCATCTGCATTGTGCAGCTGCCTGCTCCCCTGTGGATCATCAAGCCCATGACTGTTTCTTTATCAATAAATAACTTTTGAGTAAGGTTTCACTGTGATGAGATCAGCAATATTATCGACAGTGAGGCAATAAGATATGTCCTAAGGGCTCCTCATTGTTTTGGGTACAATGAACGGGGCTTAGCCTATGCATTTCCATGTTTAGCAGTAGATTACCTAATGCCGCCAGGGTATAATCACATCCATCGTGTTGAAAAGCTGCCCACAAAGAGGTCAGTCCTTGTGCACATTTATTTTAATATATACGACCTCATTGCATTGCAATTTTCAAGTAGAATAGGTTGACCTTGAGGGTCATTATCAACCTGTGTAACTCAGTAGATGGGAAGTTGAGCTAATGTCTCCCAGTTTTTTCCTCTTCCTTGTTAATATTGTCCAGGTAGCCCCTGCCTTTTTTGGCTAGTTGAAGCTTTATTTTATTCAGGGTTAGAGTTCCAAATAATTTAGCACAAATAACACAAGGCTTTTTGTCTTTAAGGCCCTGTTTTTTATCCATTAAACGAACGGTATTTGGGCATCTACTATATACAGACCAACTATTATGAGAATTACCTATATTACTGTTCCTGTCTCAGTAAAATAGATGAGAAAGTGTTCCAATTCATTAAATAAGTCATATAGTTAATTACTACTCAACACATGTTTAGGTTAAGCATGCAATAGTTGGTAATGTGTATGTGGAAAAGCTGTACCTGTTTTAATGGGTGTCCTTGCAAGTCCTTGCAATAAGGACTTGGTGTCCTTATTGCAAAATTTCTTGTTCTCTAGAATTAAGAGTCCTCAAGTGAAGTGTGGGTTGTGATTTGATTTGTGAACAGGAAATGTGTTTGTGGCAGCCGTCAGTCACCATTTTGACATTTAGTGAAGGCTTTTAAGCCGTCGCTATATTGAAGTGATGTGCAGAGCTCGTGGAGAAAGTGAGAGTTCCCCTGATAAAAACCCAGACTGTTGCGGACGCAAGTGTGTGTGTCAAAAGTTACTCTAAGAAGCTACATACATGCCCCCATGCAGAGTGTTAGAACACCTACCACAGTCACCTAGCCATAGTGACAGGGATGCTTTTCTATGCGGGTCCTGTACCTCTGCGTATGGTTCTATCTCAGTACATCAGCATTTTCCTCTAAGAGCTGTGCCTTTAGAGCTGGGGGTTCTCTCTTCATTTCTGATTGATCCTCATTTCCAAGTGATTCCTATTTAGCTTTAAAATGCTCTGCTTCCCAGGCTCTTCATCAGGTAATGATTTTATGTACTTAAAGGTAGCATGGTGCTGAGAGAGCTGATGAATTCATCTGCAGTGATTCCACGGGACTGGTTTTGGGAAGGAGCCATGGTCCCGTAGGGAGAGCTGTAGAGAGTCATGTCTGTAAAGCCGGACCAGGTGACCCACGTGGGGTGGCTGGAGACAGAAGTGGGCTGTATTGAGGGAGTGGAGAGCCTTAGTGAGAAGGAAGGCAGAGGACTCATGAGCCGAGTTTGTAATAAAATGGCAGGTGGTTGAAAGCTGGTGTGCTTGGTTGATGGAAAAACGTGCCCTGGGATGTGTGTTAATGAAGTAGGATGGGCAGTGTGTGAATGGGGCCGATGCTAATCCAGATACGGCACACGATGGTCCTGGCACATGGGGAGGTACCTGGAAAATGAGGGTGGCTGTTTTGGGTAGGCTCCTACCTGGTGAAAACCACATTTATTTATTGACTGATTGAGACAGAGTCTTGCTCTGTTGGCCAGGCTAGAGTGCTGTGGCGTCAGCCTAACTCACAGCAACCTCAAACTCCTGGGCTCAAGCGATCCTCCTGCCTCAGTCTCCCTGGTAGCTGGGACTACAGGTGTGTGCCACAACGCCTGGCTAATTTTTCTATTTTTAGTAGACACGGGGTCTCATTCTTGCTCAAGCTGATCTCGAACTCCTGAGCTCAAACGATCCTCCCCTGGCCTCCCAGAGTGCTGGGATTACAGGCGTGAGCCACGATGCCAGGCCAAAAACTACATTTAATCCTCAGAATAAATCAGCAGCAAACCGGTCTAAAGATACTGTGTCAAGATATACCTTGCATGTGACAGTGCAGGATTTTGGTGCCCAGGCTGTAGTCTGTAGATCCTGGTTTGAGTATGACTTGAGTCATTTACTCTCTGTGTGACCTTGGGATAGTGACGGAACCTTTCTAAGCTTCCGGTAAAAGGGGATTAGTAATGGGGCCCAATTCCTAGGGCTGCAGTGAAGAGTAAATGAGGTAATTCACATAAAGCAGTCTGCTCAGTACCTAGCAATAAACCTTAAAATAACAATAATGATGATAAATAGCAGGGAGGAGAAGTTAAAATTCAGATTATTTAATAATATATATTTATTTTACTGATTTTTTTTTCCCATATGAAAAACATTCAGGCTTTATTTAATTTTCCTTAATTACCATGTTTCAGATTACACCAGGAGTGCTCTGACTACAACTGAGATGAATCAGTTTCTTATTTTCAGGTACTTAAAGTGTTGCCAAGTATTTATACGTTACGTTAATTAGTCTACTAAGGACTTCTTTCCTCTGGCTCCTCGGTGCCATCTCCTCAGCTCCTCCTACCTGCTCCACTTGCTGTGGGCTAGGAAACCAAATAATTAGTTAATTAATAATCTCCCTCCCCTTTCTCCCCTCTCACCCTTCCCCCTTCGTCTTCCCCTCATCTTCTTCCCCTCCTGCCCCCCAAAGATACTGGCAGAAGATCTTGTCATATTCCTTGTACTCTGGATTTTCAGTACCATTCTTTGGGGCGTGGGGTCTACGTTATATAGACTCGGGGAAAACATGGTCCCCACAGTAAGGGCTTTTGTTCCCAGCCTGGGGGAGCGGCCAGAGAACCAGCTCCCATGTCTTTGGCTACCCCATCTCCTCCCTGTGTATGCACAGAAAAAGAAGAGAAGAGAGATTAACTTGAAGATTAGACCTCTGATACTTTACCTGCTGGCTACAGTAGGAAATTTTACTGAAAACCCTGTTCAGTGGCTTATTTGGAGAAAGATAAAGGGTTTCTTTAATTTGAGAACATATTCTTCTATACTCTTGTAGTACTTTGTAAATAATTCTTATAGCACTTAAATACGTGGTTGTACTGTGACCTCTTTCTTTAACATGTTTTTCTCCCTTGCTCTCTTATGAGCACCTAGAGAAACAGGGATCATATCTTCATCATTTCTGATGCCCCCTTGCCCTTCAGAGTGCCTGGCACATAGGATGTGCCCCCCACAAACAAAACCTTTACTAATTAAATACGTTATAATGAAGCTATTAAATGGGTTCAATGCAGCCATTATAAAGAATGAGAAAGAACTACATTTACCTATAGGAATTATGAACATTTACATACATTGAGTAGGAAAGATAAAATTGTGAACAAACGTAGAATCACACTTTTGACAGATATAATGATCCCCCTAGAACGTGGCCCAGGAGCGCAGGTACCACGCTGTTCACCACAGTCACCTCCAGGGAGGGACACTGGGGAGGAAGGCAAGGTTGTTGAGGGAGAGGGAATGTTTTTACCTTATGTGCTGTGACTTGCTAGCAGTTTGTTTTCTACAACATAAAACGAAGCTGCCAGTGTCGATGTGGCTACCCCCGGCCCTCTCCAGCTGGCAGTGCTGCTGCAGGCTTCCCCGGAGCAGGGGCTTGCCTTCCTGTCCTCCTCAGCGCTCACCATGGCCGGTTATTCCCCTCTTGTGACTCTGGGCTTCCCCTCCCACCTTCTCCTTTCCAAAATCTGTAACCTTTTCATGGACAGATAGACAGCCGGATAGACAGACAGACGGTCAGTCCATCCATCCTGCCCACTCCTGCATCTCTTCCAGTTACTGCCCTCCCCACTCTCCTTCTTTTACAGCCAAGCATCTCAAAATTTATACTCACCTGTTACCCCACGTGCACCCTAGTCACTGGGCTCGGGGATCTGTTTTCCCCCACATTTCCCTGAGACCGTTTCTGGAAGGGGTGGGAGGCCCATGGCTGGCTCTGTGCTGTGAGTCCCCTCCCCAGTGCCCTCACTGAGGACGCCGTCCTCCACCAGCCTGGCCGCAGAGTTCTGTAGTGCCGAAGGTCATGAAGCTCTGTCATCACTTGGCTAAACCCTCTCTTTGCAAGGACCGTTTGGTGCCCTGAGATGGGGGACTCCCTGCATGAGGTGCCTTCCTGCAGGTGCTGGGCTGGCCCCACCAAGGCTGCGGTTTGCTAGCCCTGGGATACTCCAAAGCTGCTTTCTCGTGGCCGGGCACTTGACATGGTCCCGGAGCCAGGGACCGTGTTGTGGCCCCACCATTCTGTCAAAATTCCATAAGCTCTGCACAGCTGGGCACTTCCAGGCCCCCACGGGTCTCTGTGAGCAAACTGTTCAAAGACACTATCCTGCTAACCCTCCTTGGAGGCACCCCAGTCTTAACATGGCCAAAGCTAACATGTTCTTGTTCCATTCCCTGGGAACAGGAAGAGAACATGAATGAGTGGGGATCCTGTGGTCCTGAACCAATCTCCTCAGTCACGATGTTCCCTCAGGACACTATTTGTGCAGGGGACAATGGCTAGAAAATAAAACCTGTATTCCATCTTAGAGCTTGGACCCTAACAAGAACAAAGCACGCAAGCCTGAGCACATGAAGACCCACTCTCTAAGTTGGCCAGATAGGCCTGTCTCCTTTTCACCACAGATCCCCAGAGATATCTTTAAGTACTTCATCTTGGTGTGAGAAAGTCCAGTGCAGAGAGAACCAGCCCATCAGAATAGCCTAGAACAGCCCTGCCAGGGCCGCTGCAGACTGGGCCAGCCAGAGCCAGGTCTAGGTTAGGTTTCCCTCCCCAGCCACTTAAGAAGAAAATCAGAGGAGAAAAGCCAGCAGGTCCTTTTCCCCAGTGGGAGCAGCTCAGCACTCTCCGTGCTGCAGCCAAATGGAAGAGGAGAGAGGGTCCCATGTACTTAGGGACTTTTAACGTACTCACTGCCACAGGGGACCATAAAGTGTCCTTGCTGGGACTGAGTAGAACAGCACCGTCCTCCTTGGGGTAGAAAGTGAGCAAAGCCCCAGACATCCTTCTCCTGAGACCCAACAGAGCTGATCAGTTACTTATGCTGTGCCTGTCACCCCTGACTCAGACCTGTCTCTCATTCTCCACGCCCCATTGAACTTCTCTCCACCCAGTTTAGGTTTAGGACGTGGTCTGCGCTCACCTGCGCTGCTGCACTGGTCTCCTCCCCAGCCTCCCCAGCAGTGTGATAGCGTCTGTCCTATTTTCTTTACTGGTTCTGGAATGATCTGTGATCTCATCATGTCCTTCAGTGGTTGCTACCACCTGTATACATAACATGGAAGTGTCTCCAGAGTCTGTCCCATCCCTCACTGCAGCCTCATCTCTCAGGGCAGCCCCACCCTCGAGGGTCCTTGCGCTAGAGCTCCTGCCTTGCTCTGGCCAGCCTCAACCCCGAGGTCCTGGCTGGCCTGAGATCTAGCCCATCTCAACTCTTCCTAGTGTCCTGACTTTCTCTTCCCCTGTGCCTTTGTTTACTGTCTCTATCCTGTTTTCTCTATGTCCAAACTCCTAGTCATCCTTGGAGATTCAGCCCCACCCTCACCCCCGCTATAAATCCATTCCCCTTCCCTGGAATCACCGCTTCCTCCTTTCCATCCTCCTTTTCCTTACGTACCAAGCGTTCATCAGTCCTGCGGCCAAAGCACTGTATCCTACTGATTTGTTTACACTTGGCTCTTCAACCAGACCGGGAGCTCCCTGGGGGAAGGGATCATGTTTTATTCATATTTTAAATTTCTAGCTTGTAAAACAGGATCTGGCATACATTCTTATGTCCTCAAAATAAAAAGAAGGGAGAAGGGTTTCTATGAATGAATGTGCTTTTAAACTGTAAATTGACATACAAATGTAAATTATTCTAGTTTCAGAGGCATCCCAATGTAAGACATGAAATTTGGAAGGCAAGTTTTTGGATAAACAGATGACTACTTTCTAGAAAAAGTGGGAGGAGTTGGAGAAACAGAAAAAGGCACTTCCTCCAAAACAAAAACAAACAAAATCTTAAGAGTTTTATCAAAGGGCTTGGCATTTGGAAGTGCTAACAACAGAAGCTAAACCAAAAAGTGAACCCTAAAACCACTAGATAGAATTATGAGATATGAGCAAGGGGATTGAGGAACAGAACCTTTTTTGTTTTGTTTCTGCAATAGGACTGTCTATGAGCAAGAAGAGTGAAAAGGTAGAAAGGATATAAAGTATTGATGGATGTTATGATTGTAAATAACTATCTCTTTTTTATTATGGTTTATCTTCCTTACATTAAATAGGTTATAATTTTAAAACATTTTAAATGTGATATCAGAGGAAGAAGGGAGAGGTCTTTCAGGGCATCTTGTAGGAATAAGGTAAGCTACCAAGGGCACTGAATTTGCCTTCTGTCTCAGTTCTTTGTATAGAAAGAAATTTCTACAGTGTTCATTCTACAGTATCCCTGATGGATGGTTATCTAGACCAGGGCTTCTCAAATTATCTATGGTGAGGGACTAGTGTGTGTGTGTCCTTATGATCTGCCACACACCGATTCTTTTGTAAAATACAATAAAGAATTTTTTTAGAAATCAGTAGAAAAACCGGAGAAGAATAAGACACACCAAATGCAAGCACAAATTTATTATTAGATCCAGCAGATATTAAGTTATTCTGTCAAGCTACTATAAAATTTTCTACATGCTTACTTTCAATATCTGTACTTATCTCGTGGTAGATCAGTAGCAAGCAGTTTGCAAACTGGCTCCTATCCATGTACCATACTTTGCGTAGCACCAAGTGCTTGGAGATATTCAATAATATACATTACAAGGAATGAAAAAGTTAATGAGAGCAAGACACTCATGTACAAATCTCATAATGGTAGAAATTTTATGGACATAAACTGATTAGAAAATAAATACTTCAGGGGAAATTTTAGATTGCAAAATAGAAAATTATTTGAATGGTGAAAAGCTCTATTTTGTGTCTCTCTGCTCCCTCCCTCCCCAAAGTAGAGTGAACTCTTTGATCTTCTTGGGGAATAATTGTTTTCAGTGCAAAAGTTTCAAATTGATCCTTCATTGTTAACAGGAGGGTAGCTGTAGGTGCTGACATCAAGCCAATAAAATTAATAAGCAGTGTGACAGGCTCTAATAAATTTCATTGGTATCCTTACTCTGTCACTTTGAGCCCAGAATGAACTGTTATTATCACTGAGCTTCAGACCTCTCATTTTGGCTACAGATGATTACAGCTGCTAATGCAGTACATGTTACAGTAGCAGTTTTCAGCTAACTGGTTTAGGGTTAAAGTATCATATTTAAAAGACTTATATATGATCAGCTGGCCATACAAGTTATGGCCATACAACTTTGATCTGTTTTCTCGAGTGGCCTACAAAAATTTGGACTCCTAACGATCTGTTTTCTGAACAATTTCTGAAAACAAGCAGCTTTTAAAATCTAGTTTTTCTACCATAGACTCTGAGGGTTTTGAAACTCTTTCAGTTGGAGATGGGCCATCATTTGTTGGAAGCAGGCCATGGATCTTTGTCTCTAACCCCAGATGAAATTCTTTAAGCCCCTTAACTAAATCTTTCTCTCACATGAAGAATTTAGTATCGGGTTTCTGCAAGTGAGCAGGCTTCGCACTTGAAGTGAGAAAAAAGATTGTTCCTTCACTCTTTGAGCCCCACTGCAGAGCCTCTGAGGCCAGCCAGGTGAATGTGGCATGCATCCATCACCCCTGTCTCACCTCTCGTCTGCTGGGTTGGTGTGGATCATGCCCATCCAGATCTCTCTGTTTTACCTTCTTAATTTTGTATACTGTGTATCCTTTTAAAATGTCTGGCAAAGTCTTAAGCTACTATCAAATATAAGCGTTCAATGCAAGTTGACCATTAGTCCATCCTTTTGTACCGTGTGTAATTTAACAGAAATATCAATGAATACATTTTTTTTTTCCCTGAGGAGGTGTATTACTTCAATTCTGGCTTTCTTTAGCTTTTCTTATTTAAGCGTTAGCTCTCTGTCCTATGTAGGTACTTAAAAGATTAAGCCAAGATATTGTGGGGTTTTAATGCCAACTACACTTAAACCTTGTAAATCTAGTTTCTTATTGAAATGACCACTTTCTTAAGAAAAGCTCTTACCACAAAGCTTGTTTAAACAAAAAATTTATGGGTGGGGCATGGTTGTTCATGCCTGTAATCCCAGCTACTCAGGAGGCTGAGGCGGGAGAATCAGTTGAGCCCAGGAGTTTGAGGTTACAGTGAGCTATGATGATGCCACTGCACTCTAACCAGGGCAAGAGAGCAAGACTCTGTCTCAAAAAAAAAAAAAAAAATGATGAACATTGGTTCATGCATGACAATGATTTTAGTATGAAAGAACCAGAATGAAAACTTACTTGATGCAAACTGTGAAATGTGCTACTTGAGAAAGTAAATGATGAAGTCCTGCCTATTTTCACTGGGGGAACATAAAGAGCATTAGAGAATGAAAGTGGATTATTAAAATGTGTAAGAAACAATTATGTGATGGTTCTTAAATTTCAGCTTCGCATCTATTGTGTTTGCTATTGGGCATTGGAATGCAGCTGTGGTGCTGGGATTTTCATGGTCTGGTTGACTTTTCACTGGGTTACTTCCTCCAAATGCTGCAGCTCGACTTGTTGCGTTTGGTAGGCAGCCATACTGCATTGTTCAGCCCGGGGCAGGGGATGTATTTATTTTTTATTTTACGTTATTTCAGCTGTTTTCACTTTTTTCTTTATTGTCTTCTTGCCCCCTACAGAGTCCTTTTTCAAGCCTTGCTGGGGGAAGGGACTACACTCAGTTATGAACTCTTTAGCACACAAGGGGCAAAAGCTGCTGTCCCCTTTCTCAGCAGTTCAAATAGCTTCTTAGCCACGTCAGTTTAACCCACTGTGGGTCTGAAACCACATTAGAGATGTTTGGGAGCTGGTTCTGTGTTAAAACATATAAAATCATTTCAGAGTTTTTCATGGCTCATTAACATAGCCTGTTAGCATAAGTGAGTTATGTGCTTATTTTTTTAAAAACCTTTTTTAAAATAAATCGGTATTTAAGGGAGAATTTGATCCTGTACTTTTAACTCATAGTTTTCTGAGTTAAAGGTTATGTTTAAAACAATTCTGTCACATTTCAGAATTTTTATTTCTGGTTTTCCTTTATATGAATTTTAGAGTATCTTTTTATCATATAAATCACTCAGCAGACAATGTTGTTTTGCCAAAACTCTGACATTATTGGGGCTGTAGTCCTTCTTTTATACATCTAGGAAAGCTCTAATATATTTGGAGAGTAGAAACATTTTGTCATATTCTTTCTTATTACTAAAACTCCCTGTTCTATAAATAGGTAGGTATTATATTCATTAATAAGAGAACAATTCTGTACTCTCAGAGTTGATGAGCACATTAGCATAATAATTACTTGAAGCAGATATGAAAGATTCATTTTGCATAATTAAAGATAACTTGTAAAAGAACAGGAGTGTTTATGGCATCCTTCTCATTGATTTCACAGGATTACCTTGACTGTATCAGGGACCAAACAAAACTTCCCCTGGGGACCGAAGAAAGATTAGCCCTTTTTGGAAACATACAGGATATCTACCACTTCAATAGGTAAGTTAATATTCAAAAGATTGGGCCAGGTGTGGTGGCTTATGCCTGTAATCCCAGTGCTTTGGGAGGCTGAGGCGGGAGGATTGCTTGAGACCAGGAGTTCAAGACCAGGCTGGGCAACATAGCAAGACCCCATCTCTACAAAAAATTTAAAAATTAGCTGGGTATGGTGGTATGTACCTGTAGTCCCAGCTACTCGGGAGGCTGAGGTGGAAGATCACTTGAGCCCAGGAGTTTGAGGTTGCAGTGAGCTGTGATAATGCCACTGCACTCCAGCCTGGGCAACAGAGCGAGACCCTGTCTCTTAAAAAAAGAAAAAAATAAATTCAAAAGATTGTTGTCACATAGAATGTGATGAATTTTTCTCAAGTGACTGCGGCCTAAGAATACGTTACCTGTAATCCCTGATTCAGCTTCATAAATTTTTGCGGGCTGTTGTGCCATGAAATTTTCTACCTAGAAGCATTCTTATTTTCTTATGAGTCTCACATTTATTCAATATTCTCTCCCTCTCCATCCTCCTGGCTCAGAGAAGAGACCTATTTGCCCTGGCAGGGCAATGACTTCTTTATTCCACAACATGACAGGAACAGGACATCCAAAAATGCCTCCAGCAGCCCTAGCTACACCAGATTTTCTACACATTTTCCTCTGCCTGGGAAGTGGGCTGGACATGGTAACACACAACATATACTTTGTCATAACATATTTAATTAATTGATAATTTTAAATAATTAAAATAATTCAAACACGTATTAAGTATCGACTATGGCAGCAGGCACTAGGCTAGGAAATTATAATGGTAAACCCAACAGATGGGGAACTGAAAGGCATGGGAGCAAGTAAATAAGTTATTGTAATATATTGATACTTCTTGGAAGCCAGGTTTAGTAGGCAGGTTAGGAGCAGATGCTGTTGTTCGGCATATGTGGGTTTGCAACCCGGCTAAGCCATGTATGTGTCTTGGGTAAGTCTCTAAACGGAATGAAAGAACCAGCTCCCTCATGTCAAGTCTTCACTCGGATGCTGCTGAAGTGGAGAATGCAGATGTACATGTTCATTAGTAACGTATTGGTGTTAAAGCAGGCCCCCACTTAGCAGTTGCTGATGATAAAATCCTATGAGCCCCGGCATGGCTTCTTCCAGAGCCCACTAATGGCTCTGTAACCCAGAAAGAGGCAAGAGGGCTGGATGCTGGAAGGCCCCTGGCGGAGGTCTTTTGTGGTTTGGCTGAAAGTTGATGGTGATGCGTATTTATAGAGTGCTTACCCCATGCCAAAGGCCATAGAGCTTTAGATGCATCATCACTTCATGTGCATCATATGGGCCTCTCTGACTCCAAACCTTGGACATTTAGCCATGTGCCCTCCTGCCAGAGTGGAGCCCTGCTTTTCAGGGCATGGTTCATGAAGTCACAGCTTACTCCAGGAGGGGTTTTTTATTCCCTGGAGTTTAAATCTTCACGTGTCTTCTAATTTAAAGAAAGATTAGAATGAGTTAGCGAGAGACCTTTGCAGTATAGTCCAGTCTGCAGAAGATGGATGACTGAGAAGACCTTTACGTTCCTGAATCGATTCTCTGTTCTTTTCTATGGCTGTTCATTGAACCTGAAAGTCAGACATGTCTAAAATAACCTGAATCAGAGTGAATGAGTACCTTGATGATGGTATGCAAGGGGTCAGTATGACACAATTACAAGTTAATTGTGTTCATGCCTGTTCCTTGTGTTGATCACATTTGTATATTCCCTGTAAATGCATTATCTCATTTAACCCTCTTAACAGCTCTGTGAAGTAGATAGGATGCAATTTTATATATGTGTGTGTGTGTGTGTGTGTGTGTTTTATAGACGAGGAATCAGCCTTACAGTTCAGAAAGTCCTTTGTGCAAGGACATAGAGCTAGAGATCCAATCTAGTCCATTTTGAATACCTGGTTTTGTTAAATCTCTAATACCAGTCACTGTTTTCAAGAGTATCTTTTTGTTTTACTTTGACAGTTGAATTGCCTATACTGTTTTGTTGTTCTTCATTTTTATTTCTTCTGTCTTAAATCTAGAATCTAAATTTGGAGCTCAGATGTATTTGTTGTTATTATATTTGGTTAAGTAAGAGTATTGATTTGACTTTTTATGTTAATGCTGCTTATGGATCCTTTATTATATACCTTATATCAATTGATTTCAAAGATACAGCTATCTGGAAAATCTATGGTTGGGGCCTGAAAAAATAATTTTTAAAGTTTCTATTATTAGTTCAGGACCAGGTTTTTCCACATAATATAATAATATTGTGGCCAGCTAGGCAAGACTTAAATCACTAAAATTAAAGAGGGCAAAAAGAAATGGTTTCATGCTGGCCTGAAAAATTCAGCTGACTAGATTTCTTTTTTTCAGGAAAGATTTCCAAAATACAAAAAAGCATAGAATAAATGTTAAACACCCATGAACCACCTCCAACTCTGTCAAAGCCTTTCGTTGTGCCGTATTTGCTTTAGAAATTTTTTGAAGCTTAAGAATATTACACATAATATTGAAGCCATTTATAAAACCTTTCCCAATCATATTCTGCTCTGTGGAGAATGACATACTGATGTGCTGGTAAACCAGTTCTCTGGTATGGGGACAGGCAAACGGGAATCTGGACTTGAAAGTGGCTGCCAATTTCTGTGGTGTAAACAGTCCCATCACAGCACATTTCAAGGTTCTAACACGTTACTGAACATGAAATTAAGAAGAGATGTGCAGAATTCGCTCAGGCAAACCAGTATAATCTGGCTTGGTACACCACTGTACTGTAACTGCTATCAAAGACGTGGTGTTTCATTCCCAAGCATGGTTTTGTTGCCATGACTATATATGTAAGTATTTATTTAAAATATGTAACATGCTTTTACATATTTCAAACATGGCATAAATAGTGTCAGATTTTTTTCACTCAACATTGTTTTTGAGATTTATAGCTCTAGTTCGTTTAGCTGCTATGTAATATCCATTGGGGAGCATCTTTTCTTGCTGGCCACTTAGATTTCTGCTGGGATTTGCTGGCTCATATCCATTGCCCATTTTTCTGTTGGGATGTTTCTCTTTCTCATTGTTATATAGGAGTTCTTGATGAATTCTGGCTGGTGATCTTTGTGGATTATCTGAGTTGCAAATATCTCCTAGTATGAGACATATCTTTTAGCTTTAATTATGATTTCTTTGAGAAGAAGTCATATAATTGAGAAGTTTGACTACACTAAATGCACTTTTTGTGGTATATAGATTTGGTGTTATTTTTAAAATGTTCTCCTAATTTCAGGTCGTAAATATACTCTATTTTTTTCCCAAAAGTCTTAAAACTTTGCCTTTCCCATTTGTCCTTTATCTGCCTAACATTGATGGAGGTGTGGTATACAGGAGGAGACCCAAATTCTTATTTTCGTATGGCTAGCTAGTGGTCACACCACCACTGATTGAAAAGCACGTCGTCACCCTACTGATACGTGGTTCTACATTCCTCACATGTCACATTTACATGATGTGTGGGTCTGTCTCTGGGCTCTTTGTTCTCTTTCATTGGTTATTTTATCCATCCTTCCGCTGTACTACACTGTCTTGGTTTTTATAAGGCCATGTTGCTCTTCTTCAACACTGACTTAGCTTTTCTTGACTCTGCATTGTCAAGTGATTTTTTTTTTTTATTGGTTAAGTTCCTTGAAGCACTCTGTTGGGATTTTTATTGCAATAAATGTATAGATTAATTTCATCAGAATTGACATCTTTACAATATTTTCATCCATAAATATATATCTCTTCAGTAAAACCTTTTAAAATATCCTTTAATAATGTTTTATAATTTCTCCATCACATTCATACATATAACTTTTAAAACTTTACTCCTAGATACCTTATAGCTTTTGATGTTATTTGGACTAGAACTTTTTTTTCTATTTTTTTAATTAGCTATTATTCTCATTTAGGAATGCTTTTGATTTTTTGTATGTTGATACTGTATCAAACTAACTTTCTAAACTTTCCCACTAGTTCTGATAGTGGTGTATAAGTTCTCTTGGATTTCTATGTAGGCAATGATATTGTCTGAAAATGAGAATTTTTTTATCTTCTTTTACAGTTTTTCTACCCTTTTTGTCTTTTTCTTGCTTTATTGCTTTGGATAAGTCTTCCTATACAATATTGTTTTGATGTTGACATCCTTATTTTCTTTTTGACATTAGCAGAAATGTTTTACCATTAAGTATGTTTGCTGGGGATTTAGATAAACATTTTTTCCTATTTTGCTAATATTGTGAATATTATGTATATTGAATTTTATTCTTTTTGAAAGCCAAATATCTTTCTCTTATAATTTCTCTGATAGCCTAGAAATTTAAGTCTCTGGTTTGGTGTCTGGAATAAATCTCCAAATGATCAAGATATGGGTTAGTCAATTTGAACCAGCCCCCTTAAATCCCAAAATGTTTTTTTTACTGCCAACCAAAGAAGAAGTGCCAAATTTTTAAAAATAAAGTATCCCTCTCTTGGAACATAGAAAAGTTACCTAAACTGCATTTGAATGTTTCCTTAAGAATGAAGCAAGAGGAAATAAAGGCCGTTCCTCCATATTGAATGTCTATTTTTAAATTATTATTATTTTTTTTAGCAGATTAAAATCATCCAAGCTGTCTCCCTTCCTCAAAAGATCAGAGTAAAAATTTCCTTTTTCCTTCAATTCCTTTCTTTATTCAGTATACCTGTGTGGAGTCATTACTATGCATGAAACACTGGACTAGGTCTAAGAGCATAAGGATGAGTGACACCGTTGTACAAGGGAGGCAGTAAGTCATGTAATCAAGGAAAGAACCGAATGCTTTGAGAATTCTGAGGAATGTGCAATTAATTTTGTCTAAAGGGCTGGTGAAAGCTTTTCAGAGCAAATAACATGTCTGAAGACAAATTCTTTGGGCCATGCTTTCTTTTCTCCTTGAAATGTGATTTAGAGAGTGAATCGAGTGAATCGTGGGATGCCTACAGCAACAAGGCAAAGGAAGGTGGAACAGTTTTCTTCTTTAGTGCGTTTTTATACCACCAAAATGTCTGACTTCTGCACAATGGGAGAAATATTTTTACCCACAGATTTTTTTCAAGTGGACCTTTCCAGGCCAGTGCTAATGTATTAGTGAAATTAATGGAACATTTTCTGTTCCCACATGCACATGTGTCTCTGTGGATGCATCAGGTTAAAATGCCAGCTGACCTAATTAGGCAATGGGAAAGGGAAGTGCTGTTTAGAATCTATTGCAGACTGGAAAAGGAAAGGCCCCATCCCTGAATCTCTCACAGTGTAAAGCAAGAGAATATTCAAGGTCATAATACAATTCCTGCCGTCAAGTTCACATCAGTGGTCAGGAACTTTTCACATGGAATATGTTCTGTGAAAGAGAAAAGTGTCTCCTCTAATTGCCCACCCAAACAAGGGACCTGAGCTCAAGGTAGGACATTGCGTATTTTTTTCATAGTCCTACTCAAAAAAAGGAAGAAATATTTAAAATACTCAAGGAAAAGAGAAAATACTCAAATCCTGAAGGCAAGATGAGTCTAATCCACTTTTAGTTTTGAGTACAAAACACAATCCATGAGTTGTTTCTTTTTCCTAGTGTACATGTGCAGGTGCACGTTAGTCACACTAATGCAATGAGAAATCTACAGTCTCCACCTCTCAGGCTGGCACTTTAGAAGGATGGTCCCATTTCTGGTATTTACAGAGTATTCTCAGTGGCTGATGCACTGCGTTCCAGGCCCTCACTGTGCTCCCATGGTACTTCACATATTCTTATAGCTGGTTGTCTTCCTATATCCCCACATTCTGCTGCTCACCAAACTCCAGCCACAGTGTCTTCTTTGTATACTTCACACAAACACACACCAAGCTCATTCTGTTCTGGACTTGCAACCCCATTTC
Source organism: Daubentonia madagascariensis (assembly GCA_023783475.1). Lineage (NCBI taxonomy): Eukaryota > Metazoa > Chordata > Mammalia > Primates > Daubentoniidae > Daubentonia > Daubentonia madagascariensis. Next base: position 16,706,110 of record JAKFHU010001815.1, on the reverse strand, counting down.
TTCAGGGACATTCTCTTCCAAGGCTTCGTGCACTTAAATATCACGCCCTCAGAGAACCTACCCTGATTGTCCCACCCTCTCCCCTCCCCCACCCCACCTCAGGTGCTCTGTCACCCTGCCTTCTTGAATTCCTTCATATCGCTGTAGTACAATGTGACATTATGTTGTCTGTTCATTCACTTATTAACATTTATCACCATGGTCAGAACATAGGCACATGGGACAGGGCCTTTGTCCATCTTCTTTACCCCTGTAACCTCACTGCCTCTGCCCATACCTGACATGGGAGTCCTTCAGTAATTGCTTGTTGAATGGCAAGTAAACAAGGTGGGTAGGACAGCTTCATTGGGATGATAGCCCCAGTGGCAAGAGCATGAGAAAAATCCCAATGTTCTCTCTTCACTGTTCCCATTTTTATTGTGTTTGTCCCACTTTAGAAAGGGGTTGTAAAGGAAAGTCGACCAGGTGACTCAAACAAGGCCTCCCAGGTGGGCAGTACCATGTTGAAGACGCCATGATACAGATCTGGCTCTCAGCTTTCATGATCTGATCAGGAAACAAATCTCTCGATCAATGTGTTTCTAATAGAGTGAGGGACAGGGATTCGAGAGCCCTGATTCTAACCACAGCTGTGGCCATTAATTATTAGCTGTGTGACCTAATGTAAGCTACCTCCTTTTATAAGCCATAGATTCCTCACCTGAAAATTAATTAGGGGTTGGAACGAAAGGTGTCTGAGTTCCCTCCCAGCTCTGTTGTTGAGCAATAAATGCCGTTCATTTGCAGGTGAGGTCCACCTGGAGCCTGGGCGGGTACCTTAAGACACTTCCTCTTACCAGCAAGTCCACTCTGGAGATGAAATTAAAGCTTGGAGGGAGCAAGATGAGCATAAATTCAGAACATAAGGAGTTAAATATTGTCAAGGAGTATTTCTGTTAAGCTATGAGAAATAACATGATGGAGTCTGCTCAAAAATTTTTTCTGCTCAGAAAGAGGATTTATATTGAAAGACCCAGACAATACCTACATGCAGAGCACTCCATCCTCCAGTAACAGAACACACTGGCCCAAAAATGTTATTTCTGTGGCTATTCTTTTTCTTAGACTTTTTCTTTTACCTTAGCTGGTATTCTGGTCACAATTTAATCACACCTATCTTTCTATAAAAGATCATGATACAAATATCAGAATTATATTTCCAAGCTAAAAATAACCTTATAGAGGGGATGTTTTTATAAGAATATTTAAAAGGATGTTTGAAATTGGGACTGTTTTAAAAGATCCTTTCAACATGCATAATAGACCAGTGGATTTTAAAGTAACAGTATAGAACATTGATGTGGTTTCATACTCCAACAAATCTTTAACATAGTACCATTTGCTGAGTTTCAGTGTATTATCAAAAAAGGATATCCATACATATCTGAAAAGACTATTAAAATACTCCTCCCTTTTCCGATATACTTCAAAACAACAGATTGTAACACATTGGATGCAGCAGCAGGATAAGAGAATCCATTTATGTTCTGTTACGTTAGAGATTAGAGAGTTGCAAAAATGTAAAACAATCCTACTCTTGTCACTAAATTTTTGTTTTATAAAATCTAATTATTTTTCACAAAATTATTTATATTAACATGGATTAAGCAAGTTAATAATTTTTTAATTATTTAGTTTTAATTTCTAATATAGGTAATCTAGATAGATATAATCCACATAAAGAATTTTTAAGAGTGTAAACAGGTCTTGACACCAAAAAGTTTAAGAACTGCTGCCTTGGAGGGAGGAGCGTCACATGATAAAGCCCATCCCTGCCCAGAGTTTATGATCAGCACTGTGCTGTCTCGCTTTCAAATATGAAAGAACAAATGCAGATTCCCAGATTGTGAATCGAGCCTCTAACATGAATGACAGAAGCCAAAATGGTCAAACGGGGAAAACGGAGCTCAGCAGAAAACAAAGAACAGGAAAGAAAAGTACAAAATCATCGTCATCCTATTTATGAAGAGATATTACGCTCATGAAATAAGAATGGAAACATAAGCAAGAAACATCCAAAAAGCATGTTTTTAAAAAAATCTGATGGTAGAAATGAAAAAATGTAATAAAAGGGATGAGGAATAAAGTTGAAGTCTCCCAAAAAACAGGGCAATCAACAAGAAGATGGAAAATGAAGAAGAATAAAGAAAATTAGAGTATCAGAAGAGGAGATCCAAAATGTGAATAATAGGAGCTTTAAAAGTGAGAGAGGAAAGACATAATTCAGGAACAGAGGTTCTTAAGTGTTTTGATCCCAGGATCTCTTACATGCTTAAAAATTATAAGGACCCAAAACACTTTTCTGTTTGTGTTTTGTTTACCATGTTAGAAATAAAACTGAGAACCTATTAAAATATCTATTTACTTAATAATAAAAATAGCCATTGCAGTACATTGAGCTCCATAGAGACAGCGCAGGGGCAAGTGAGACCCAGACAGGCCCTGGGCAACTCTGGGCCTCGCTAAGGAAAAATAACTAAACGTGGGGAAAGGAGATCCTAATAATCGGAGAGGCGAGATGTCGTCATATGCATTCTTTGTGCAAACTCCATGGGAGGAGCACAAGAGGCAGCACCCAGATGCTTCAGTCAACTTCACAGAGATTTCTAAGAAGTGCTCAGAGAGGTGGACGACCACGACTGCTAAAGAGAGAGGAGAATTTGAAGACGTGGCAAAGGCAGATAAGGACCGTTAGGAAAGAGAAATGCAAACCTGTATCCCTCGTCAAGGGGAAACAAAAAACTAGTTCGAGGATCCCAATGCACCCAGGAGGCCTCCTTCGGCCTTTTTCTTGTTCTGTTCTGAGTATCGCCCAAAATGCAAGGAGAACACCCCGGCCCATCCGTTGGGGATGCTGCAGAGAAACTGGGAGAGGTGTGGCGTGACACGCCGCAGGTGACAAGCAGCCCCGTGAAAAGAAGGCTGCGAAGCTGAAGGGAAACTGCAAAAAGGATATTGCTGCGCACGGAGCTCAAGGAAAGCCTGATGCAGCAAACACGGGAGTCGTCAAGGCTGAAAAAAAGCAATAGGCAGATGAAGAGGAGGATGATGAATAAATTGATTCTAGTGCAGTTTTTTTTTTCTTGTCTATAAAGCATTCAGTCCCCCTGTACACAACTCACTCCTTTTCAAGAAAAAAATTGAAATGTAAGGCTGTGTAAGATTTGTTTTTAAACTGTACAGTGTCTTTTTTTTGTGTAGTTAACACACTACCAAATGTGTCTTTAGATAGCCCTGTCCTGGTGGTAATTTCAATAGCCGGTAACCTTGCCTGGCACGGTATGGGGTTGTAAATTGGCATGGAAATTTAAAGCAGGTTCTTGTTGGTGCACAGCACAGATTAGTTATATATGAGGATGGTAGTTTTTTCATTATCTTCAGTTGTCTCTGTTGCAGCTTATACAAAATAATTGTTCTGTTAACTGAATATCACTCTGCAATTGCAAAAACAAAGTTGCAGCTGTTTTGTTGACATTCTGAATGCTTCTAAGTAAATACAATTTTTAAAAATAATAAACCTACATATTTCTAGAAAAATAATTTTACTACTTTTGTCATTAAATTTTTTTGTTTTGGAATTGTCTTACATTTTTACAGATCTCTTTACTATCTGACTTGCCAGAAGACAGCTGAATTCTCATATCTGCTTTTACTTTTCATCTGTTGTGATATCAGACATCATGTAGCCTCTGGAAAAGTTCGCTCTACTCATGAGAGAATGGAAGTAAAAAAAATCCAATAATGTCTCAGTATTTTTTATGAAACAACAACCTTGTGGACCTCTTGACAGGGTCTCAGGAACCAGGGGTCATTGGAGCACACTTGGAAAACCACTGCTCAAGATCATTTCCCAAATTTTCAGATTGGCTCAGTGCATGAAAAAAGACCCACCCCAAAGCCTACCATCACAAAATTTCAGAATTCTGTTAACAAAGAGAAAACTCTAACAGCTTCCAGAATTTAACAACAAAAAAATGTCACATGGAACCTGGACCAGGGATCAGAATGATATTGGACTCTTAATAGCCACATTGGAATTTATAAAGCAACAGATAGTTTTCTGAATACTCAGAGAAAATGACTTCCAACCAAGAATTCTATAGCCACTGACTTTATCAGCCAAGGGTGAAGGGAGAATACTTTGAAACAGTAAGTGCCTCAGAAAAGTTGCCTCTTATTATCCTTACTCAGGAAGCTACTAGTGGATGCTGTAATCTCCCAAAGGAGGGAATTCATCAGAAATGGTATCTAAGAAGCAAGCATCCAGCACAGGAGATTGGTGAAGACCATCATCAGGAAGGTGTTGAAGAGAGAACCCAGCAGGCCTGGAGAGTAGCCCGTCCAGGTTGGCGCAGAGGGCAGAGGTCACCAAGAAAGACATGCAACCATCAACTATTACCTGGTACCTGAGCACAGTGAGACAAGATCTGTACTTTTGGCACGCAGTTTGAGACTGTATTAGTGGTGTATGCTTTGAAAACAAAGCAAAAAAGACAATTTTAAATACAGGGAAAACACAGTTCTACAGGAAAGGAAATGAAATCATGGTATACTCCAAAGCTTAAATAGGAATAATATTTACATAGTTTTAAAGATGTTTATTTTGACATTTAATGAAATTGCATACGAGAACTATTTGAGAAGATGGCAAGAAGGGAAGGTTAAAGAAATTAAGAAGTCAATAATGTGTTTTCATTATTTTTCAGTTCTAGGTAATTATCAGGATGCTTAGAAATATGGACCTGCTTATAGCAGAAATAACTAAAGAGTCAAAAATGCTTCTGAGCAGTGCCAATCAGGAATGAGAAACAAAAAGCAAGAAACTGTTTCTTGTAGGACTATTTGATTTTTTATTAGATATGTAATATATAGATAATTTTTTAAAATGCTTAACATATTAAAATATATATTAATACAACTTATATGGAGTACAACTAGGAAATGTGTTAACATTTACACTGAGAATGTCCTTTGACCCATCAGTTATAGAATTACATCCAACGGTGGGAGATTAGTTAAATTAATTATGATAAATCCACACAATGAAATATTATACTGTTACTTAAAATAATGATACTGATATTTTTAAAAAATGTAGATTTACATTTGTTTTTTGTTTTTGAGACCATGTCTCACTCTGTTGCTCAGGCTAGAGGGCAGTGGCATCATCATAGCTCACTGCAACCTTGAATGCCTGGGCTCAAGTGATCCTCCTGCCCCATCTTCCCGAGTAGCTAGGACTACAGGTGCATGCCATCACACCGAGCTAATTTAATTTTTGTAGAGATGGGGTCTCACTATGTCGCTCAGGCTGGTCTCAAACTCATGGCCTCAAGCAATCCTCCCACCTCGGCCTCCCAAAATGCTAGGATTTTTTTTTCCCTTTTTTTTTTTTTTTTTAATTTATTTCATAATATCCAAAGTGCTAGAATTACAGGCATGAGCCCATGCCTGGACTAGTTTTACATTTGAAGAAATACATTATCTTCCCTAGCATAGCTTTCCTTTATAGCACTATCTCTGTTTGTAATTTTATATTTGTTAGTGTGATTTTTCACTGAATGTCTGACTCTTCCAATGGATTGGGAACTCCATAAGACCAAGGACCATATCTCATTTTGCTAATTGATGTGTTCTTAATACTTTGCACTGTACCTGGTACCTGAGCAGCTACTTGATGAATGAATGAGTGTGCATGAGCATTTGTGCAGACGATAACAAATATCTAGAAAATTTAAATGTTGGGCAAAGCTTATCTCTGGTGGGAGAGTTACAGGTCCAACCTGTGTTCAAATCCCTGCACCATCTGGAGCAAGTCCCTTACCTTAGCCTTGGATACAATGGCAATAGGTCCTCATCCAATCATATGATTCCTTGTAAATGCCATAGAGATGTGTAAACTTTTAAGTTATATAAAATATCCTCAACCAGAAGACTACAATCTAATACTTCCTATTATTTTTTTTTTTACTAGTGAACTTCTGCAAGATTTGGAAAACTGTGAAAATGATCCTGTGGCCATAGCAGAATGTTTTGTGTCCAAGGTAAGCAGGGTTCATTAATCCGGGCCAACCAAGACAGATACAGAGTATAGATTGTTTTCGTTTTAAAATTAGAATGACTGGTTTGTTCCATATTGGATGAAGGTAACCACTAATCTCTCTGTTTTTTTATTTCGTTGTTTTTTTCAGCAGCAAGAAAAAGATATACTATTACTAGGGAGAAGGAGATGCTAATGTAGTAGCTATCCTAGAACTTGTATAGTAACTGAATAATGTTACACTGTCCTAGGAAAAACTAAGCTAGGGAGAGGAGAGTCCAGAGTAGGAGAATGTTAGAAAAATAAATACATATAAAATGCCACTAAACTAGTTATAAAATTGCAGTAGAATCTAAATATTTTATATATAATATATGTGGCACTAGCCTGGTCTCTATGATTATCTTTTGGGGGATGAAGAGAAACAGAATTAATCTCCTACATATTAAAAATGCACTTTCATTTTCCTACAATTTTCTTAAGCCGCATTGATGGTTTAGAAAAATACAAGGAAAGGATTTGACTTTTGAAACTTAAGTGACCATGGATTCATACTCTGGAAACAAATAGGAGATAGAGTTCTGAAACATACTGGGAGAGCCTTTCCTACATTTCTTTCTCAACATGCTACCTAGCATATATAGAATCCTATCTTGTTTAAATTCTCCTAAAAATTCAACAGCTTTTATTTGGAAAACCTCTAGCAGAAGTTGTTTTGCAGCAAACCTTCCTGTGGTTTCTGCAGTTATAATTTGAAATGTACACAGGTTTAAGCAAAGTTCATGAAGGTGCTTTGGGACCAACTGAGAATTAGCACCTCATTTAGAGCCCCAGAGTCCAATGTGAACTGAGAGATGTCATCCCAGTCCAGACCTGGCTCTGGACTGTTCCACAGGGTCATTTCTGGTGGCTGTAGCTCCATCCGGATGGCTTTGAATCCAAACATAACACCCTGGGTTTTATTGATGTAAAGTTCCTTAAAGGCAATCAGTGGGCTTGTATATAATACTCTGCTGACTGTGTGTGTGTATGTCACATGTAAAATGTTTGTGCACACATGCTCACACATACAATCCTTTTCACAAGTTGCCTGTGTCATAATTGGGCAGGAATTTGCAAAAGAGAAAGAAAATGAAAGGAGAAATGGGTAAAAAGACACACCGAATATATCAAAGAAGGTATGTTAAAATAACCACAGCGGGTAAACAACACAGAGGCTTTCGGAAACGTTTGGGCTTTTACTGGTGACTGTAATCACAAGTTGATTAAAGATGTTCCAGCATATGCTTAGCTCTCACTTAATTATTCACATAAAAGTCTGTTTATGTGCCATGTTGCCAGCTCCCAAATCTTATTTTTCATTGTAATATTGCCAAGTTTAATTAGAAGACTGACTTCAGCACTCCACACGTTCACGTGGAAGCAGGGAATTGTCAGAGAGCTCTTGATCCTGGCATAACCGGCTTCTCGCTCAGCGCCCTGAAATTTAGAAGATGTTACATTTGCTGAAGCACAACCAGCCACTCGACGCTGGGGAGGAATGGAAAATTGCTTTAATTGGGAGGCCGTTCATGAAAGAGGAGAAGCTGGCGGTTGACTTCTGCTTTTATCTGGATCGCTGGGGCTTACCCAGATTCGTCTTTGACCTTGCTCACTTCCGTGGTATGTGCAGGTGACAGAAGTCCTTATCGACAAAAGGAGAACACAGCTTTTTACCTGATGGCTCACAGAAGAGGAATAAGGAGCTAGTGGTTCTCTTGATGGACAGAAATTAAAGTTCCCTACCCAGCAGGCTCAACCTTCTCCCGGTGAACATTTTTCTGCTCTTGGGACTCTGGAAACACCAGCAACAGTCGTTTTGTTTTGCTGCCTTCACCTCCACCCTCACGCCCACCCCTCATCTTGACTCACTCAGCAGCGCTGACCCTGGGCAACACTTAGGAGAGAGATGAAATTTGTCTTCAGAGCCTCAACCTGCCCTTAGCTGCCGCCTCTCCCTGGCTGCATGGCGCTCTCCCCGTGGCTGCCTGTCTCCTGTCAGGGCCCAGGGAGTGAGCACGTGTGCACACACCCCACTGACTTATTGAATTTATCCTCGAGAACTGATATTGGATATTCCATATCATTACAGTGAATTCAAGTCAAGGTTACCTTACCCACGTGCTGTTTTATATATTAAGCCTTTCCCATGGTGTCCAATGAAAACATCTCAGGAATCAATGAGGGAGAGAGCAGTTGTGTGGCAGAAGAAACCTAAGGTCCTACGTATTGCTTTACTCTGGCTACCTATTCAACAATTATTGGAGGGCCCTATGTGCTCAGTCACTGAGCCCTGATTAGCTTATATTTTGGCACTTTCATAATTGTTTCATTTCTACATCATCTGTAATTACAATTTGAAAGAGTTGAATAATTAGAAGGAAATATCTATTTTTGCATAATTTGTATCTATTTCTATAATATATTCCCCCAAATACTTCTAAAAAGGATTTGGCATGGCGTATTTAATAACTAATAGCATTTAAGGATTTAACTAACTAGGGGCTGTTGATTTTGGGGGTAAAACCATTGTTCATAAGATCCACAGATCTTCACAAACCTAAGATCAAACCTGTGTTTGATTCTATATTAAGGATAAATAGCTGATTTAAATAAAAAACCTCTCATTTAAGATAGGAATAGAGCCACGATGCCACAAAATATACAGAAATTCAATTGTGCAGAAGTCTTGAGGCCTTATTATGGCACTGTGTGTGTAGGTCAGCTATGTGATGCAGTTTAAACACATTTTCATTGAAGGCCATTGTTGTTTGATTTGGCATTTCAAATGACCCTACAGGTCCCAAAATGTAAGGAAAGTCAGCCTGGTATTGTTCAATCCCAGGTTGAACAGCAGGAGGCAGGAAAGAAGGAGGAAGAAACTCTGAGAAAGTATGAGCAAATTAGGAAAAAGCTCCAGAGTGATACTAACTTCCTAGAAGACCTTGGGCATGTCACTTTGCCTTTCTCATCCATGGAGCCAAGGCTGGCTTCAGGAGCCAGCAGGTGAACTTGGTGCACAAGGGGGCCCAGGTGGAGCCTGTGGCGGTCTAGGTGCTGGCCTGGTCTCCCAGGGATGGCAATTGCCATGGGAAACTGCAGGCCCAGGGCTGGTGGGTCTTATACTTTTTCAGAAATCAAGATATTTATATCTTTCAACTTTTGGAAGTTGGCAACCACTTTAGATTTTTTTAAAGTACTATGCTTGAAATTTGGTACTAGCTTGAAATGTTGGCAAGGCCATGGGGAAACAGGCACTCTCACAACTGTGGACAAACAAAATGGCACAGACCTATGAAATTTGGCTCTATATATCTAGCATCTGAATTTACCCTTTCACCCACCGATTCTGCGTTCAGAAGTCTATTCCAAAGATACACTGACAAAAATTCAATAAGTATGATGCTATCATTTACAGTAATATTTGTTACTGCAAATAACTAGAAACAGCCCAAATGTCCCTAAAGCAAGAAGCTGGTTGAATAAACCATAGTATATCCACATAATGGAGTACTATGAAACAATAAAAACAAATAAAGGATATCTCTACATACTACTGGGTGGGGAAGTGGTGGATAAAAGTGTGTATATCACTGTGGTTCTCAAAGTGTGGTCCCTGGACCCGCAGCATCGGCATCACTTGGGAACTTGTTAGAAATATAATTTTTCAGGCCACACCTCAGACCTGATGAATCAGAAACGTTGGTGGAGGGACCCAGCAGTCCTTGTTTTAACAAGCCCTCCAGGTAATTCTGATACTCACTCAAGTTTGAGAATCCACTGGTGTAACATGATCTGTTTATCAAGGTAAGGGGAGAATATACCTATGGGGTTTTTGTTGTTGCTTTTTTAAGGATAACATGTAAGACTAAAAATTGGTTACCAATAGGGAAACAGATTAGACTAGGATGGAAAAGAACAGAGGTTAGATTTCCTTTTTTAATATTACTTCATTTTTAATTCCTTTCATTTTTTAATTTTTTTAAAAGGCAATGATAGACTTCTTTGAATATGTATTTCTTTGTAGAGTTGACTTTGAAACCATGTAAATAGTTTACATAATTATAAAACAAAACTAAGGTTTTAAAAAGCAGTCTCCATAAATTGAAAGCAAAATGAAACTCTATCCAGTTGGTGGCATAACCACACAAAAAGAATTCCAATTGATTTGAAAATATGCTTTGGACAAAATACAGCAAATGCATCTCTGGTTTAGTAATGATACTATTTATTGTGTTGCTGCTGTTCTGAAATTATTGAGTATGTTGTGGGATAAAGTAAAGAAGTATTTACATTATTGTCATTTAGAACTGGAACTGAACCTACCTATGAGGTACAATGAACACTATTTGGGGATGGGCACACTGAAAGCCCCGACTCAAACGTTATAAAAGGTATCCATGTAATGAAAACTTTGTATCCCCTTAATATTTTGAAATTAAAACAAAGAACTGGAACTGGTAGGAGAAATAAAATACAGACATAAGAATGATTGTGGCTAATTAAAAATGCTATAGTCCTGAATCTGAATTATAAGTATTAGTATGAACTAAGGATGTATTTTATCCTTTAAAAAACACCATCTTCCTAACTCTGTCCACTGAAAAGGCCTAGAAATAATGATTCACCTCATATCAATAGCATCCCTAATGCCCAGATAGTGGTCTCCAAACACTGTTTCCTGCCAAAGGGAATCAGGGCTCCATGAGGAAGGGGTGTGGGGTAGGAAATACACAAGGAGGTCTGGAACATCTTGTCACACCAGAAAACAAGGAAGCTACCAAAGACTGTAGGTCAGGTCATGAATGCTCAAGAAGAGGCTCCTACTAGCCAGTGAAAGGATAATTTGAGCATCAGTAAAGATAATTAACTGAAAACAACCGAAACTCATTAAGTGTATTTATATTCATGAATTTACAGTGATATTAAAAAGCCAAATTAGTCACCTTTGCAGGATGCTGGAGAAACAATGCATATTTTTTGAAAATTAAAAGGAGGAATTAAGCATTTTCCTGCCTTTCCCATACAAACCACAAACTGCAGCGTAACCAATAGTTAATATAAGGAAGTTCCTTTTTTTGGAAAGCTTCTGACTGATAAAGGAAGAAAGAATAATAGAATTAGAAACATCCCCATTTTGCAACCCCTAATGAATTAACTATAAGTGGTTGTTAGTGTCACAAAAGAGAGACCACCAGACGTTATATGCTTCCCGATGGAGGTACAATGCAAGCTATGATATATTTGCACCAAATTTTGGAACCTAAATCCGAGCAAGCCTCTCCCAAACCACAAGGATTAGGACAGACAGGGCACGTTAGAGGAAGCCATAGGGATGTCTCAGCAACACAGAGACTGTGCAGGACAAATGATCTTGTTTCTCCAGCAACTAACTTGCAAGGGGAAAAAAGATAGACAGGAACTTACAGATTAAAAGGGACTAAAAAGATATCAACCAGTTGCTGTGTGTGAATTTTATATCCAAATCAAACAGGCAAACTATTTTTTAAAAGGAAAGAAAATTAAGAAGAAAGAATATGAGCAGTGACTGGGGAACCTTCATGATATTATGGAATTTATTTATGTGTGATAATAGTATTGTGGTGATGCTTTCTAGTCCTTATTTTAGAAATACATACTAAAATATTTATAAGTGGCCGGGCGCGGTGGCTCACATCTGTAATCCTAGTACTCAGGGAAGCTGAGGCAGGAGGACCGCTTGAGTTCGAGACCAGCCTGAGCAGAGCGAGACCCTATCTCTACTAGAAAAAAAAAAAAAGAAAAATTAGCTCGGCATCCTGCCACCCACCTATACTCCCAGCTACTTGGGAGGCTGAGGCGGGAGGATTCCTTGAGCCCAGGAGTTTGAGGTTACAGTGAGCTTTGATGACACCATTGCACTCTAGCTGGGGCAACAGAGCGAGACTCTATCTCTAAAATGAAATAAAATAATAAAATAATAAAAATTTAAAAATAGTGAGATGATGTCTAGGATTTGCTTCCGAGTGATGGGAAAGCAGGGAGCAGGTGGAATACAGACGATGGTGAGTAAGTAACTGGGTGAGGCTGGGCGACAGATGCTTGGGGACTCATTACACCGTCCCGTCTACTTTCATATGTGCTTGAAACTTTCTGTAATGAAAAAAGGTTTAACCTAATCCCAGTTTAGTTTAATAGGAAGGATTCTCAGAGATTCCCTTTGAATCAGAAAAAAAATTAAAGCATTAAAGTTACCAAAAAAAAAAAAAAAGGCACTGTTGTGGAGTCACATGTGAATCCAGCATGAAGTGGTTTAAAAAGTAAAAGGAAAACTCAAAAAAGCAGAACATGACACTCCACCAAAATAGTTTGTGGCTCTTTTTCAAAAGGTAATTTCATTTTAGATTTTGCAAGAGCTAATAATTCATTGGCCTCGTATTAGTTTTTCTGACAGTCTTACAATCAAAAGTTTAAAAACCTGGTTTCAGCCACTTCCCCTACCTCTCTATATACCCCTTGCCCTTGGCAGTGTAAGTGAAAGTTGTGAAAGATGGAAATCCACCAAAAAGATGACTGTCTCTAATAGAAAACTAAATGTTTTCAGTTTATCCCTCCAGATTATGTAACTCAATGGGGTCTCTACAAATTTCATCATCTTTGAACCTTTTTACAACTCTGTAAATCTTAGATAGCAATGTGAACGATTTTTGACCACAGACGTGCAAATGAATTCTGTCCCACAGAGGGACAGTCAATTTCTTTATCCGCCCATCCGCATGGAAAAAAACAGTGTTGTATCTATTTGTAAATTCATTTCAGCATTTGTTGTTGACCTACCTAAGTGTGATACTTTTATTTCTCCTTTGATCTAGTTGTGATGTCTTACTGCTTTCCTCGTTAATTAACAGGTTAAATAAAATCTCTGACAGTGTTTATATTTGCACGGAAGTCAGGATTCTACCTTTTTTAAAAATTACCCTTTAATAAGCAATTATTAATATTTCCTAATATCTGATGATATGACTAAGCATCTGAAAGATGACGATAGTCATGGAAATAAAAAGAGATTTTCAGGAGCTGGGAATATAATCATAGCAAAAGGCGAGAACCCCACACTGGTTAGTCGAACACTTACTGCATTTGAAGCGTTGCTGCCATGCTACATGTGGAGAGACCAGGAAGCTTAGATCCTGCTCTCAATTAACTTTCAGTTTAGTAGGAGAGAGGGAGATTCAGTAGGTCAACAAACATTATGAACATGTTATGTGGCCCCCAACCAAAGGAACTCACAGCCTAATGTGGGCGACAGAGAAACAGAAAATGTTACTATCATTTGGTAAGTGCTACAAGAAAGGTAAATATTGGGTGTTGTGGAGCCCAGAGTAGGAGCAGTTGGCTCAGCCTAGGAAGGCTCCTTGGGAGAAATAAAGCCTGAAGTCAATCTCAAAGGATAGTTAGTGACTATCCAGTGGAAAATGTGGGAAAGACAGTGGGCAAAGAAAACTTGCACATGCAAGGACTCGAAAGTCACAGCGGCAGCTTTCTCGTGCCTTGCACATACTTCCGGCATGTTCTTACCACGTGATATTTAAATCATCTGCTTATCTGTCTCCTATGCTGCATATCTTCCAGAGCACTATGAGCACTTTGGGGCACAAACTTTATTTTCATCCTCTTCCTGTTTGTCTTCAGATTCATTGTAACACAGCTGATGCTCAATAAATGTTTATTGGACTCAAATGAGTTCAAGTGTGTGTGGATTCTAGGCATAGGAAAATAGGCACAGATGATGCCCCAGGGGCTTAGGAGACAGGCTAGTGTGATTAGAGAAACAAATTTAAAGGCCTGAATGCTATTTCTTTTTATTGTTTTTAAATGAATGTTGATGTCTGTGCTTTTTTTGCCTATAAAAATCTCTTTTGTTTCTTCACAGAGTGAAGAGTTCCACATTTATACCCAGTATTGCACTAACTATCCGAGGTATGGGTCGGGAACAAGCAGGTGTACTTTCGCTCACTTTCATATTGTTTCAAATCAGTCGGTCCAGTGTCTGTATTTGTTGGGTGTATTTGTTGCCTGGCCCTGTGCTGAATTCTATGGGAAGAATGCAAAACATGCTGAGAACAGATTATAGGGGTACCCAGACATTGATTCGGGCTTTGGGGCTCCCAGCAGAGGCAGTGTAGGGAAAAACTGTGAAAGACTTTGTAAGAGACCAAAAAGATTGCTAAGTATCCCCGAAGAAAAACCAGGTGAGCCAGTTGCATCAGGCTGTAAGCCTTGTCTGTGAAACCTTTTCTATGTGTGCCATGTTTTTAAGAATTTGGGAAATGCTGCTAGTGAGCTTATATAATCTAGCTGGGGAGAAAATATGTTCTATGTTTGTTGTATAAGTTTTTTGAACTATATAAGTTTTATGGAGTTCAGAGAAAGGACATTGGAGGGTTTTAGTCTCCTCTTAATGTTGGTCACGACATTGTGCCATGATAATTTATTTGGTTGCTGGCCAACCATACTTCTCCCAGGTTTCCCTTAAAAAAAGCAAATGACAAAAAACCCACATGCATATTAGAGCATTTATCATAGATCCTTATCTGTAGACCCACCCATCATTTACAGTTTCACTTAAGCAATTTTCCCTCCTAAAGTGTTTGTTTCCACCTCAATGCTGAAGCTATCAGGAAATTGTAGGATGCGCCAACTAAATCCCACAGTCCTTAAACCAAAAACCAGTTTGCACCACACCCTAATTCAGAGAAATTACAGAATTAGCCCTCAACTTCTCCACAAAACTTCCTGAGGAAAGGAAAAAAACATTCAAACTCTGAAGAATCAACAAAGTTCTGGACCTGATTATCAGAATCTAAAATGATGGGCTCATTTGGGGGATTATGTCTGTGTAAATTTCATTATAAACGTACTGTTTGAAGAAATAACTTCTCTATATAAACTTCCAAAATTGCAAATTCAGAAGATTTTCTGACTTACTAAGAAAGAAGAGTACAAAATAAAGGCAGCCTTTTTATATGCTAGGCTGCTTCCAAGTTAAGGGAAAGGCAAAATCATTTGTGCAAGAATATTTTTAAGAGCCTGTCATTCACAGAGCACTGTCACAAGGTCAGTGTGTATTGGCAGGAAATAGGAACAAATATCTCTTGCCTTCAGTTTATATTCTTTTGAGGGTCAGAACTCAATTAAATGTAATAGTGGACTAGCATGTTATGGAAGATCAAATAAATAAATATGAATTAATACAGGACACTAGGTAATGTGTAACATAATTAAAAGCTAAAGATACCCAAGGTAAGAAGTAATCAGTCCCAGTGAGGATAGTTAAGGGTAATTTTCTGGAGGAAATGGGGGTTTTTTTTTGTTTTATTTTGAGTCTGACTTTGAAGAAACGTGATAGCAGAGAGGTGCTCGAAAGGCGTTTTCAGTGAAGAAGGCATGTCTGGTTCTTGCCCAATTGTGTGCTTTTCATATTCATGGAGAAATAGTCTCTTGTCCCCTTGGCTGCAATCAGTTTGCTCTCTGAGGCCCGATGTTCCCTTTCCCGTCTTAACAAGCCAAGAGTGCCAGGTGTTTGGGCCCATCTGACAATTTTTCTTCCCCCTTTGGATCCAGGCTGGTGGTATTAAATGCTGGCACACCTTGACAGGTGTCCACTTTCTTCATACCAGTCACACCTCAGTGACTTTACTGTGAAGAGACACAATCCCCCACCCCCAACCTTCCCTAGGGAGGAAGCACAGGGAGAGGCACAAACCTGCTCAGATCATTGTCCTCAGATGCCTGCCTGCCCGCCCACGCCCCAGACTTCTGGGAACCTAGAGCTCAGTGTGCTCCCAGTTTGTGCAGGTCTTTATTCTTGAGCAAGAGCTCAAGCCTTCAGATGGCCAAAGGGCTACAGAGTGGCTGATTCTGATTCTAAAGAGCGTTAGAAAAGTTCCCAGTTTACGTGATGTAGCAGAGTTTTGAAATCTCAACTCAAGGAGGAAATAAATCAGTTTGAACAGATATTTCTCAAAGCAGATGGGCCCAAAAGGGATTCTAATGGCTTAATTATGAGACTTCCATTTAACTTCATTTCACAGAATCTTATTTTGTTCTTTGGCTCTATATGATTTTTTTCAATTAATCCTTAAAATATATTACTCACTTGGGTAGAAAGGAGCTGAAATTATTTCCACCTGCTTCCTTCTACATTATGAAACCATAAGATTTTAATTTATGTGTGTGTGACTGCACAAGCCTGTTAGCTTGCTTTATGTATAAGACATGAGCATTGTTTCAACCATTCCCTTAAGATGTTTTGGGTCTATATGCATTACCTCTGGGGGAGCTGGGTGGAGGAGGATTTCTAACCCATGTTTTGAATACCCTGCACTGAGGCACACTCCATAAGAGTAAGGCTATCTAGCCTTTCCAGAAGCTGTATTAAGAGTAAGGAGAACCACTTGGAGGTAGAAAGGGAGACCTGTACAAAAATCCTCAAAGGGAAGTTAACCATGGGAGAGGTCTCTAAGGAGGCCACCACATAAGGTCACACAGTTTGTGCATCATATGAAGTGACCAGCAGAGGGGGTAACAAATGCCCTGGTAGGGGGCTAGATCTGCTGGCAAAAAAGGAACTCCTTTTTCTTAGTACAAAGGTGCCTGCCTCCTCCTTATAATCTAACCTGTGGAAATTGAATAGACATGCAATGTGAGCACTGCACAATAGGGACTAAAATCCCACTGGCATGGGGCTGCATCTCCCAGAAGGAAAGAACTTGCTACTTAGAAGCCATAAGCCATGGCACTACTCTCACTGGGCACATGGCCTTTTTGTAACCCTCCCAGAGGGATGCCTTTGTCTAATCTGCCCAAAGGCATGCTAGTCTGGCTATAGCTCTGTTGCTACCCTACCCATTTTAGGGCACTTACACTTAACAACTGGCATTTAAAACTTCAATACCCGTGTAAAAAAGCATTACAATTTAGATTAAAAAACATTTACTCTTCTTGCAGATCAGTGGCTGTGCTAACAGAGTGCATGAGGAACAAGATACTGGCCAAATTCTTCAGGGAACGTCAGGAAACTCTGAAACACTCATTGCCTCTGGGGTCCTATCTCTTGAAACCAGTTCAGCGGATTCTCAAGTATCATCTCCTTCTGCATGTAAGTTTCTGCCTGCCCTCCACTTTCCAGGGGATGGAGATTTTGTGTGTATATATTAAGTTTGGGGGAAAATACCAGAAAAGGCTGTGGACATATGGAAACGTTTTTCCACCCTCATATTTTACAACTGACTAATCTGCTTTGAGGAATTAAGAGATATTTGTATTCTAGGCCTGTAGCCCCATTGACAACAGCCAAGTAAAGAGATTAATTTTAGCTCTGATGCCGATCGGGCTTAGGAGTGCCTCGCACTGGGCAGTGACAGTTTCAGGCAGGGAGCTATTGTCTAAATGAAAAACAGATTTTTTAATGTTTTGTTTTATTTCCATGAGCCCTGATTCAGTAAGCAGTTGGGAGGGAGGGAAGGCTGTTTGTCACAGATTGGCTTTTGTATGAGAGCAAAGAGAAAGGGGCTGAAAAGGGAGAGGACAGATGAGCAGTGTGGTGAGTGATCTCCGAGCCGGGCTCAGCCTCACTCCAGCATCTCTTTATATTATTTTCCGCTGCTCTCACAAAACTCAGGGAGGCTTTAGAAACAGAGATAGTCGTAGCTCTCAAATTCTCATTACTTATCCTCTAAGGAAGTTGATCCAAATGGAAGAAAGGTCTATCGAGGTAATTTTCATTCTGTAAGTAGGGCTTGCTCACCTTTGCAACAGGAGAAAGTGTAGCAGAGTGATTAGGAACAGGGCTCTGGGGCAGGGCTGCCCGGCTCCAAATCCTATAAATTGCCCCCGTTCACTGTGGCTTACAAGAACTCCATAAAAACAAGCTATTGTTTTTACTTTATTATTTTTATATTACAAGCAGTCCCTTTTTTAAAGGGATTTGAATCCTGAGCACCTCTCTCTGTCAATGTGCCTACAGGTCACAGGTATCTCTTCTTGAATGATTCCAGGTTTCTAACTTTGGATTATCATTTCAGGTTTGCTCAGTTCACACACATTTAAAATTTTAAGAATTTTGACGGTCCAACTTTACCACAAATTCCTTAGTTTTGTCTCTTTGCCTGGGTGGCTCATCTTTGGAGATTCTTAACATCCTATGAAGCCACATCAGGGATATTACTTTAATTTTTAAATTGATCCTAATGTCCTTTTAGGTTAGTGGGATTAATTAGCTGCATTCAAATAATTCTTAAATAAATAATATCTGTCCCAAGACACATCTCTGCTGAACTCTGTTAATATGACATCTAAGCCTAGCGTGTCCCAGTAATCCCTAATGTGGTCTTCCAGACAGTGGGATGGCCACCAATCCAAAGAAATGTCTGAGATCTCAGTTACGCATGTGAGACAAGTCAAGATCCTTACAAAAAGTTAATTAACAGCTCTTACCCTCTATATTAGTAGCTGGCAATGAAGAAAAAAGGGAAGAACAGTATTTGGATTAATCCAACACTGACTTTTGGTTGCCTTTGAAGTCTTTTTTGCTTTTACAGTTGATTAGCGTGTTGCCTCTGTCATTCACATCATTTCACAGTTGCGTAGCCATCCATGAAAATCCCTGCAGGAACATGTTCTGTACTTCTCAGTCCATTTGCTGATGAACAGAGTTGCCTCTCAGGCTAAATGAAGGAATTACTATTTTTTAAAATTTGCCATTGTTCATGAACTTACCTGGGAGTCATTAGTTTCGTTAGTATGGTTTCATAGGGCCTTT
Source organism: Daubentonia madagascariensis (assembly GCA_023783475.1). Classification (NCBI taxonomy): domain Eukaryota; kingdom Metazoa; phylum Chordata; class Mammalia; order Primates; family Daubentoniidae; genus Daubentonia; species Daubentonia madagascariensis. Next base: position 16,687,190 of record JAKFHU010001815.1, on the reverse strand, counting down.
TTAACAGCTGAGTCTGAATATGGAAAGCAAAGGTAAATTCCTTACCCATTTCTAGCTAGATGAAAAACTTGAGTACCCAGGAAAGGTAAACAAAGATTTACAAAGTGTTACTATAATATAATAGAATGTTGCCCAGGCTGGTCTCCAACTCCTGGGCTCAAGTGATCCTCCCACCTCAACCTCCCAAAGTGCTAGGATTACAGGCATGAGCCATGGTGCCCGACTCTGTTGTTGTTTTTAAGAAGATGTAGCTTCAATTTAATAAGCACTTATTGACCACAGAGCTCTGTGCTAGGTATTGTGGAGATGATAAATCAAAGGAACTATGTACAATAAGTCGCTATCCTTAGGTTCTTTGAGGAGTCTAGGGACAGGTGTTTTATGTGCTTGAAAGAATTAGAACAAAGAATGTGTCCCCCTCTCATGTCCCTGGGATTATGGACCTCCAGTGCTAAGATGAGTGCTAATGTAACATACTTCTGACCATCAGAGAATCGAATACTTGAACCATGTTCTCTCTTTCAACACTGAAGGATTGCCTTTAGTGAACTTCATGTGGGCTTTAAAACCTTAACTACATGAATATGCACTTGCTATAGAGATTTTTTTTAAAGCTAATGTCCACTATATTTTTTAATCTGTTCCATATTAAGGTCCTATGTGAAACATATGTTTCCTCTGGGAGAAAAAATAATAAAATACGTTTTTAGCTTGTAAGAGTGAGACCTATATTGTTAAGAACTGTGTTACATTGGCCACCAGGAAGCTCAGAACTCTACAGCTATAAGATCAACTCCCATATCTATTATAATAACTATAATATCTCTGTAAGACTTAATGGACCATGTAATGGACCATGTATTTTATCCTCTTTGTCCTGGAATTCTATTCTACTTTTGTTTTTTCTATCCCTGTCTTTATTCCTGTCTTACCATTATTTTGCAGGTATTTCTGGCCTCAAAATCTTAAGGAATGATGGCAGTGTGTAAATAAAATAGGAAAATAAATATAAGGAACTAATCATAGAGGTGCCATTGGTTTCATTGGCTATATGAGAAAAAAATGGAAATTAACTAGTTTTTTTTTTGTTTTTTTTTTTAAGGAAATAGAAAATCACCTTGATAAGGACACGGAAGGCTATGACGTGGTGCTTGATGCCATAGACACGATGCAGCGAGTAGCCTGGCACATCAATGACATGAAGCGGAAACATGAGCACGCGGTTCGGTTACAGGTAGCCTACGAGGTGTCAGTGCCCAGCAGTGTTGTTGGTACACTGACTCATTATCATTTTCTAAATCAAATATTAAGGTGGCTCAAGTATCGCACTTCATTCACGGTCTTCAGTATAGTTCTCCCTAAAGAAAGGTCAGGACACCGATAATCCTGATCATTGTTTAGTACAACTATGTAATAGAAAGTTACACTGTCACTTCTAAGCTATAGTTTGCTCATAGCCCCTTTGACCCAAGTTAAAAATTTGGGTCTCCCAAGGCCTTATATTAATTACAAATTAGTAATTCTTGTTGAAATAAATTGTCTATAAACCATTTAAAGGCTTCTAAGCCTTTATTCCTTTCTCACTAGTTCCTGTGAAATCATGAGGTGGTATAGATGTGGCCATAGGCAAGGGACTCAGAGTCAGGGGCGTGAAGGCTGGAACCAGCTCCTTTGCGGTTTCACTTGGGACATAACTTCACGTCATTTTAGTTTCCTCATTTTTAAAAATAAGACAGAGAAGAAGTGTGCTAAGGTCTCAGCCCTAAATCCTTGGAAACTTTTTTTTTTTTTTTTTTTTAAAGACTGAGTCTTGCTCTGTCTCCCTGGGTAGAGTGCAGTGGCATCATCATAGCTCACTGCAACCTCACACTCCTAGACTCAAGTGATCCTCCTGCCTCAGCCTCCTGAGTAGCTGGGACTACAGGTGTGCACCATGACGCCCGGCTAATTTTTCTATTTTTAGTAGAGATGGGGTCTCACTCTTGCTCAGGCTGGTCTTGAACTCCTGAGGTCAAGCAGTCCTCCCACCTCAGCCTCCCAGAGTGCTTGGGAACTTTTGATAGATTCTGGACCAGTGATCATGTACCTCAAAAGATGTACTATTAAAAACAAAACAAAATGCTGCATGGGCCGAGAGGTCAGTTCCAGGCTCCTGGGTCCCTAGAGTGAGCCAGAAAAGCCCACAGTGACTCCATGCTGTGCAGAGTGGCCATGCCTATCTCTGGAAAAAAAGATACATTATTTGGCTCGTAAGTCAGAACAAATGCTAGGTTTCAGGTATAGGCAGCCAGAGCCTGGTGTTGATACCATTGACTATCAAAAATCAGAGGAAGATGACATTCTCATCTTCCAGACCACTTTTATTTTTTGCAGCAGTAACAAAAAGTTTAATGCTTTATCATTGAAGTGCTTGGCAAACATAATGTCAACATCCGTTGCATACAATCACCCCCCTTATCCTCAGTTTCACTTTCCACAGTTTCAGTCACCTATGGTCAACTGAGGTCCAAAAATATTAAATGGAAGATTCTAGAAATAAACAATTCATAAGTTTTAAATTGCACACATTCCGAGTAGTGTGATGAAATCTCATGCTATCCTTCTCCTTCCCACCTGGGACATGAATCATTCCTTTGTCCAGTGTATCCACACTGTGTACAGCTGTCAACTTAGTAGCCAGCTTGGTTATTAGATCAACTGTTGAGGTATCACAGTGCTTGTGTTCAAGTCAACCTTATTTTAATTAATAATGGCCCCAAAATGCAAGAGTAGTGATGCTGGCATATTGTTATAATTGTTCTGTTTTGTTATTAGTTATTGTTATTAATCTCTTACTGTGCCTCATTTATAAATTAAACTTTATCATAGGTATGTATGTATAGGAAAAGGCATAGTATGTATAGGGTTTGGTGCTATCTGTGGTTTCAGGCATCCACTAGGGGTCTTGGAATGTATCCCCTGCAGATAAGGGGGTGTGGGGGGCTACTGTATTTGGAAATGGCTAAATGGCTGGTTTTTCATATGAATCTGCCTGGCATTCTGAAGTCACTGCTAAATCAGACTGTGGCTCAGACTAATCTCCATTTCTACCCACTTCTGTTTGCAACCAGTGAAGTTTCTGATTGTCTTGTAGGTTCCTTAATTAAATGGTGCTTGTGAATATTTATACTTTTCAAAACAATAAAAAAAGGCTTCCTTTAAAAATGTTGATTTTTTTTTTTCCCTGATGGGGTCTCACTATGTTGCCCAGGCTGGACTCAGGCTCCTGGGCTTAAGCAAATCTCAGCCTCCCAAGTAGCTGGGACTATAGGCATATGCCACTGTGCCCAGCAAAAAATGTTGATATTGATGTATGATAAATCCCAAAGAAATGTCAGTCATGTTATCAATCTGTATTTATCATGTTCCATTAAAAACACTAAAACATAAGTTAGGGGCAAGGAAAGTTTCATTTCCTTTCCCCAAATAAGTGAACTTAAAATCAAGAAATTTCTAAGAAAATGTCTCTTGTGTAATTTTACACAGGCTCTAGTTTTGAGTACTTATATGTGATACGGACTTCCGTATCTGGAAGAAAGTTTTCAAGTCAACAGCGCTGAAGGTTTTTAACCAGACAAGAGGGGATGAGAAAGTCAAGAGAAGGAAGCATAGCTGAGAAGGTCCCACACTGGGAGCCCCTTGACCTAGCTTTTGAAAGACGTAACTGCTGCTGCCAGCCACAGCACAGGGATTATTAGATAACAGAAATAAGTAGTTGGCAACGTATCAACTAACAACTTGATTCATTTCTGTTAACCCTTACGTGACACCACCCATAAAGGCAGATGTATGTCGCAGACCATTAGACACCATTAGATACCACGTGGATCATTAGACCCTGTTGTGGACCATTAGTCACCATTCTTGAGACTGGACAGATGGGCCACCGAGTCCTTGGTGCCTTGCTTTCTGCCTCTTGTTTAATCCCATGGCCCATTCCCTTTCTCAGGAGATACAGAGTTTGCTCACTAACTGGAAGGGGCCAGACCTGACCAGCTATGGTGAACTGGTGCTCGAGGGAACCTTCCGCATCCAGCGAGCCAAAAACGAGCGGACACTCTTCCTCTTTGACAAGCTGCTTCTCATCACAAAGAAGAGAGATGACACGTTTACATACAAAGCTCACATCCTGGTAGGTGTGAACGCTGGTCAGTGGCAGGTGAGGACTTTGGCTGGTTTCATTCTCTCCTGAGCATGCCTCACCCTCTCTGCTCTCTCTGCTCCAGTGTGGCAACCTCATGCTTGTGGAGGTGATACCGAAGGAGCCACTCAGCTTCAGTGTCTTCCACTACAAGAATCCCAAGCTGCAGCACACAGTTCAGGTAATGGCAGGGCCCTGGCCTCTCTCCAAGGCCCCCCTTGTGAACCATGAGTACTGTGTGCCAGGAGGCCTTTCCAGAGCTTTCTGGCCACATGGTGCATTCTCCCGTCTTATCAGAGGGTTATGTGCCTGGTGGAGGCTCTGTTGTCTGACTGTCCAAATCTGCCCTTGGTAGGCAAAATCCCAGCAAGACAAGCGCCTCTGGGTCCTGCACCTGAAGAGACTGATCCTGGAGAATCACGCAGCGAAGATTCCAGCTAAGGTAAGGTGTTGAGGTCAGGAAACAGTAAATAGGACAGAATCCCAGTCCTAGCGAGGCATCCTGGCAGGACTAAATATTTAGCTTCAAAATAAAGATAATTGAGAAATAGGGTATGTAGGGATCAATTAAAGCAGCCATTTATATTGAAAAGATGCACATGCATGGCAGGCTCTGTGGGAGATGGTGGTGTTTTTCCTTTTGGGGCTTGAAAGAAGAAAAAATAAGGAAAAGACTATAAGAAAACTTCTAGAGAACTAATAGAAAATGGAGTTATGAGAATTATTCAGAGGTGCACTAAGCAACTGCCATGACTAGAACCGTGCCAGGCTCCATGGGAATGCCAGGGAAACAAGACACAGACCAAGAAGGAATTTATGGAGGAGGGAGCCGTGCAAGCCAGTAACTGTTTGCTGACCTTGAGGAGATAACAGGTGTAAGCAGGTATTGTGGAGGGAGAAAGTCTTCAATGCAGTTGAGTGGGAGAGAGGATGGAAAACACCTTTACCTCCGTCTTGAAGGATGAGGAATATTTTTATTAAGCAGGGGAAAAGGAAAAGGGAAACCAGGCTGAGAGGCCAGCATAACACAAACAAAGGGGAATTAATGGGCATGCTGTGTTCACGACACCCAAGGTGGTGCCTAGACCGGAGGGCGGCATTCCCAGGAGATGGGGCAGGAGGTGAGGCCGGAGCTGGAGAGCAGTCGGGTGGCCCACGGAGGGCTGTGGACACACACACTGGCAGTCCGGACTGTACTGGCCTTGGGAGCCTCCTGGGGGGGGGGGGGGGGGGGGGGGGGGGGGGGGGGGGGGGGGGGGGGGGGGGGGGGGGGGGGGGGGGGGGGGGGGGGGGGGGGGGGGGGGGGGGGGGGGCAAGAGGGAAGAGGAGGGAGGAGGAGGGGAGGAAGAGTGCTCCCACTGTTACCCGACGGGTCAGGTGGAAATTCAGGTCTCTGGAAGGCAAGGACCGGGAGGCTCCTGCACTGGAAGCAGTCATTGAAGCCCTCAGATTTTACAGGGTGGCCCACAAACATGTATAAAGGAAAGAACCACTGGGGATGCCAGCATGCGAGGGATCCTGCAAGGGGCTGAAAATTTTGAAGAACAGCCAAAGAAAGAGTGGCCAAGGAGGCAGGCAGGAGACCAGAGGGGAAGGGCATTGTGCTGGCAAAGGCAGGAATGAATCTCGGGAACGGGGAGTGGAGAGACAGCCTCAGATGCTGCAGAGATCAGAAAATATTCAAACAGAAAAGTAGATTTTACATTCAGCAACTAAGAGATGAGGTCAAAATTGCAGAGGACTGAAGACAAAGGGGGAATAAGATGGAGCAGACTGGATGTGGACTTTTTTATTTTTTATTTTATTTTGTTTTTCTTTTTTACAAAGTTCAGAAAAGAAAAAAGGTGGTAGTTTGGGGAGAGGCAAGATCAAAGCAAGACTTGTGCGGGTGAGGAATGCTGAGTCCGTAGTGGGCTGCAGGGCAGGAGCGGGGAGCGGGTGAGGCCGGGTGCTTATCGAAACGAGACCCCGGGAGATGCGAGGGAAGAGGGTCAAAGGCACAGGAACGGTGGCTGGTCTTGGAAAGGGTCGAACATCCTCCCTGACCCAGGGGAGGAGAAGGATGAGAGAAGGCAGAGGAACCTTGAGATGGACTTGAGGGAAGGTGAAGGGTTTGATTTCACTGACGCAGGTGATGATGTCATCTGCCAGGTGAGTGGCGCAGAGAAGGGGTTGGGCACCCGAGGGAAAATGGAAAGGTTCCAGACAGTTGCTAAATAAAATGGACTAGTCACTGGAGATGACTAAAATAATTTGTAAAAGGCACCCAAAGACCCAACTGAAGCTGGCCACCATGAAGCAGTGTGATGATGTCATTTCAGAATCTGCTCAGCAACTTGGGAACTAGTGGTGAGGAGCCACAGCACACAGGGTTCCTGCAGGGCGGGGAGTGGCGGGGCAGGGGAGGGAGGGTGCTGAGGAGCTCGCAGTGCAGTGATGGAGCAGGATTTCCAGGCCGAGTGGAGAGCAGAAACCAACTGGGACACTAGGCTCGGGTGGAAGGATTGCTGGTGTTGTACTTAGAGAACTGGTTCAGCAGACACCAAAGCTGGCGAGATGGGAATACAGAAATCTGCTGGAGGAGGGACGTTTGGGGTCCTGCTGTAGAGATGGGCAGTTCCGGGTGTGATCAAGTTCTGGGGGTGGCTGTGATTCCATGTTACTGTCCTGGAGTGGAGGAAAAGGTCATCAGAGGAAGTGCTCAGGGAACTGGGAGAGGGTGGTGAGTGGATTCCCACGTGTGTGGTGCGATGTTCCAAGATGGGCCTCGGAGGAGTGAGATGGGGCAGAAGATGGGATGGTACTCACGAGAGTAGAACTGGGTGGAAAGTAAGGAGCGCTGAGGTTTCTGAGAAAGGGAGAGTCTGTTTTACTGTCTGTATATTTTGAGAAACATCTGAAGCTTGTTCTCAGGGCTGCCGTCAATGGTTTTGTACTCAGGAAATGAGTGTGCATAGGCGTGTACTTTGACTTAAGCATGAGTTTCTTCTCGTCAGGGTGTTGAGAGGTGCAAGGGAGCTCATGCAGAGAGGTGGCTGCATTTTCTTCATGGTTAGTCATTTGGTTGGTGGCCTTATGCCTCAGAATGCCTGTCTGAGCAATGGCGAGGTGGCTTTGATACGCCCCACCTACCGTTTACCTGTCTACTGGGAAAATCAAAATTGCTGAAGAGATTCTGAAAGGCAATTTCAAAACCATTACAAAATGAGCCTAGCTCACATACCTGTCCTTTCTCCCACGCTAGGTGTGTGTATGCCAGGCAGTTTTCCTTTTATAGATTCAAATGGTTAATACGATCAGCATAGAGATGTACTTTTTGCCCAAGTTGCTAATCCTTTTAGAATCTAAAATTTTTTTTGCCGCTATGACTTACTGAGCACATATACACTGTGCTAAATACTTTATGTTCTTATTTCACCCTCAGCAAAGCAAGTTATGAGATAGGTCTTATTCTTCCCATTTTAGAGAAACAAAAACAGAGGCTCGGCTGGGCGTAGTGGCTCACGCCTGTAATCCTAGCACTCTGGGAGGCTGAGGCGGGAGGATGGCTTGAGGTCAGGAGTTCGAGACCAGCCTGAGCAAGAACGAGACCCCATCTCTACTAAAAATAGAAAAAATTAGCTGGGTGTGGTGGTGCACACCTGTAGTCCCAGCTACTCAGGAGGCTGAGGCAGGAGGATCGCTTGAGCACAGGAGTTTGAAGTTGCATTGAGCTATGATGAGGCCACTGCACTCTAGCCCAGGCAATAGAGTGAGACCCTGTCTCAAAAAATTAATTAATTAAATTTAAAAATAATAAAAAAGTAAATTAACAAAAACAACAGAGGCTCAGAGACATTAAGTGAACTGCCCAAGTTTATATAACTAGTACATGACCAGGCCCAGATTCAAACCCAGGTCCGTCTGGCTCCAAAGAGCATCTTAACCATATTGTTCCTACTAGCAATAAAAACACACTTGTTTAATGTGCTTTATCCACTATAAAGTTATAATAATTTTTTATTTTATTTAAGCAAGATTATTAAGTTGACTTTTCACATCTTTCCTCAGGACTATTTCTTAAATTATTTTCTCAGAGTTTTCAAAATATATTTATTTCTATGAAATAAAATAAATGCATAACAGGGAATTTTAAACCGGTCTAATAATGTCAACGAAGCCGTGGGAAATCATTAGTTCCTCTCAAGCAGCCCAGTCCTTTAATTCAAGGATGGTCCTTGGCTGACACCTAGTGGAATATCCAGAAGTAGTACTTTTTTTGAAATTAACGTCAAGACTTAGAAAAAAAAAAATACTGAGTTCTGGAAGTCAGATTTATAGATACCAGGGAACTTCTTGGAAATAGCCCTATTGCCCATTCTTGTGTATAAAATGAACTCTTGTACAAATCAACTGAGAATAAAGGTGAAGGTAGGTACTTTTTCATTTCATATATTAGTATGGTTCTGTAAGTACATTTCTAGGAAATCGAGCTACCATTTGTGTTTGAAGTTAATTCTAGCCAGTACTCTCAAACTCTTAATGTGCAATAGAAATATCACAAATGCTTACAAAATTGTAAGCATTTGTTTTCTCAAAATTAAGGTGACTGGGTTGAGACTCTCTCCCTCCTTTTTTTTTTTAAATAAATATGGTTGTCATTTAGCTTTAATATTTTTACTGTGATATCACAGATCACAGCAAAATGAGTGAAATTATTTTTAAAGTTACTTTTAGCATTGTGTTTATAGGTTAAGTTATACTATCCTTGAAAAATGAAAATGACACTAAAGAGGCGAGAAAAGGTACCTGAACTAATTAATCATCTTTGAATCCTTAAGCAAAATGATTCATGTTAGGACAATTCACTTATCTCTTCATATTCCCCTAAACATCAGCAACATATCGTAACAATAACAACAAAAAGAAGCCCCAAATCATTAAACTTTGGAAGCAGGGGTGGTGTCAGAGTGGGCAGAAGTGTGTGCCTAGGAGGGTAGGCGGCAGCTCGTGGTTGAGCCCATCACTGCATCCTAATGACAGCTCTGAAAGGGAGGTCCTGCTGTCCCATCTTGCAGTTGAGGAGGCATGTTGGGAGCTGGGAGAGCACCCACCTAGCTAAGCCCCTCCCCCTGTGAGCTGGGATCACAGACCTTGTCCTTCAGGGTCCTTCCCCCACAGGGCAGCTTGTTCTCCCCCTCTGGGAGTTTCTGGGGCACACAGAAGAGATGGGAGGGGTAGCGGGCTGAGGGGAACAGGGAGAGTTAGGTGATGACAACCACATAGCATTCGCAAGGAGGAAAGCCATGAGAGGAGACTTCAGCAGCCATTTTACGATCAACTCAAAATAGTTAGAAGGTCCCCAGTGTCCTGGGGAGGGCTAGTGACAAAGATAGCAGACTCTTGCCTTGAGCTTTTGTTTAGTACATCAGGGTTGGGTGGCAGGAATCTGCGTTTTTTAATAAGCTGCCCAGTGGATGCTGATGATCAGCCAGGCTTAGGAACCAACCTTGTCCCCTCCCTCCCTCTTTGCAGGGTGGGGGTGCAGTCTTAGCTCTGGTGCATCAGTTGTGTGGCATCTACGGCCCGCGTGAGGGCGCTCATCTGTTTGAATCCCCTGAACTGTGTGTTAATGCCGAAAAGAGGTAGTGAACTCACTAAGCTTTTTAAAGTCCATTTGTCCAGGTGGGATAAGATCTGCATTAGGATTGGGTGTTTAAAAATAATAATAATAATAATAATAATTGCAATTATGGCTGCACTTTCTCTCTTACAGGCCAAGCAAGCGATCCTTGAAATGGATGCCATTCGTAAGTTTTGTTCCTTAATGCAATTTGAAATGTCACTGTCTCCTTGTATCTATCACATTTTCTACCTTAAAGTTTATAAAAATGTCAATTGTAAGAAAATACCATCTCTACTCACTGTTTTAACAAATAGGGCAGACAGTATAATCTCTGCTTAGCGAATTGACTTGTTTCTGAATTGATTCTCCCTGGCTTATCTGTGAGTCACCTGATGGCTGGCCACGGTCTAGGTTTCTGCATCAACTAACAATGTCAGTTATGCCTCCGGGGTCAACTCTTCCCCCCACATCCACCACCACAATGCATTTCCCACTTCATCCCTCCTCTAAAAAGTCCGTGTTAATTATCTGTGAGAGTCTGATCACTTGATAGTTATTGGTTTTCCTTATGCAGTAGAAAATTCTAAAACACAACCATCCCGCAAATGTGAGAGTATTTCTAGGCTTATAAAAGCAGGCAGAGAATAAATATATCCGGTCCCCAGACCTTGTTCAACAGCATTTATCACGTCTTTGTTAATTCTCAGATTAAATAGAATAAAAAGAGAAAACAATGACTTTCAACACTCACAACCAGGTCTGGCAGAAACATGTACTTAAAATACTTCTACTTTTACTTAAACCTTTCAAATCACCTCACTTACTTTTTTTTTTTTTTTTTTTTTTTTTTTGGTGAGTAAGGGTCACACTCTGTCACCCAGGTTGGAGTGTAGTGGTGCAATCATAGCTCACTGCAGCCTCAAACTCCTGGGCTCAAGAGATCCTCCTGCCTCACCCTCCCACCAGAGTGGCTGGGACTACAGGTACATGCCACCACTCCTGGCTAACTTTTTAAATTTTTTGTAGAGATGAGGTCTGGCTACGTTGCCCAGGTGGATCTGGAACTCCTGGGCTCAAGCGACGCTCCCACCTCAGCCTCCCAAAGTGCTGGGATTACAGGCATGAGCCACCTCACCACCTTGGTTTTGAGAAGTCCTCCCTCAAGGGCAGCCGTTGGCCCCTTCACCCTCCAGCCTGCCCTTTGTTAACTCTCCAGGGGAAAAAGAAGCATCAGCAGAGTAGGAATGGAAGCATCATCCCCACCACTGTGGCTGTGGTTCCCCATTTTGTACCCACAGACCTAAGAAATGACGCATGGTGCTCCCTACCAGAGTACTAGGCTGTGTTCTCCAAATCCCCACATGTAGTTCAGTGGGAATTGCCTTAAGATTTTTTTTTTTTAAGAGCACCATGAAGAGAAGGTGAGGTCATGGCTGTGTGTGCACAAATTAGGAAAGACCAAGCAGGGGTGTGGAGAAGTCAACAGTCAGCTATTACTGTGGCTGGCTCCACTCAACAAAAGGATTTGTTTGTTCCCAGGCCCTGGGCTAGTGCTTAGAAACCAGTAAGATTCATGGAGTGCCTGGAATTATTTCAAGTCACTAATTACTGCCACATGCATCTCCTCTAGGCCCAGGCCTAGGCCAGAGCAGCCCAGCCTGAGTTTGAACTTGGCTGAATGTGAGCAGGGTAGGCCAGTCCATTGGACTGAATAACCTTACTATGTAACTTTCCACTGACATTGGAGATGTGTATGTGGTCTCTACAATCCTCAGAACTCTCTCTGAGATTAAGACACCCTTGAAGGGCCTTAATCCTAATTTGAGGAGCATGGGTTTATAGCTGTGTCCTAAAATTGTTTGCCCTTAGGCTTCCGGATAAAGATGATCATTGAATAAGCCACACTACCTTATAATTAGACCAAAGCATCTTAATCCAATGTTCCCCTTAGATGGGGCGGAAAGACACAAACTCAATGAAATTAAATTAAAATTTCTTTTCTGGTAAGAGAATCGAAAGCTTTCTTCAAACATTCAAAGGAGCAACATCTAGAAAAATATTAAGAGTCATTGCACTAGAGGACAACTTTCACAGGGACACGAAGGGAACTCGTTTTCTAGGAAGGGAAAAGCTGATTTACAGCTTTTTCTGCTGGAGAGAGAGGGAGGGCAGATGGGCAGTTAACTAGCAAACAGACTCCTAAAAGTCCCAGTGTCAACAAAAAGCCCTGAGATACACACTCCGCACCGATTATGGGAGGGGGATCATATCCATGTCTGATGAAAAAGAATAAATCCATAGAAGTCTAATCTAGTCACATCCATTTTTTAAGAAGTCCCAGAGCACCTCCCTCATGCATCTTATTTTCACAGACCTTCCGGGCTTCTGCTACAGTCCCGAGGGGGAGATGAAAGCACTCTGTGGCTCTAGAGAAGGTTCTGCTCCATATCGGCTGAGGAGAAAATCTGGTAAATAGGATGTTGTCAACAAAATTAAATACTAATGGGAGACTGGTGATGGAAGTCCTTTTCAGGCTGACCAAAAACACTTTCTGTCTGGTTTTTGGGCTCACTGCCAGTTTGAACACAATTGAGGCTGCCTCAAGGTGGGGATGCTCAAGCTTTTGTTCTACATCTCTTTCCTACTCGACTCTCTATTTCTCTCCCTGTGAATATTAAACATGTCAATCAACTAATTTTGCTTTGTGTAGCATCTTAACCATTGACTTGTAGATATTAAACCCTATTTGCTCTTGCTAATGAAAAATCCTATCCTATGACTGACACACACAAAAGATGATCCAAACCTAAGATTCCAACTCAAGTTTGCTGCACCATACTCCATGAGGTATTATCCTAGCCCTCAAATGTTTGGTTTTATTTGAATCAGAATTTATTGAGTATCTAGTAATACTTTATGCCTTGCTAAGGACTAGGAATGCAAGGATAAAAAACACACGTGATTCCTGCTTGCAAGGAGCTCATCGCGAGAGACACAAAAAAATGTGAATAAATGCCAGTCTGTGTGATGGGGCTATGGCAGAGGATGGATGGAAGGAAGAGAGAAAAGACAGAGGTTGACCCCCTAGGAAGGAGAAAGGAGGCTTCACAGAGCAGAGGACCAGCACCCCAATGGAATCTGCAGGCTGAGGAGGCAGATAGCATGGGTACAGCCTGTGCTGTACCCTGAGGCTTGAGCCAGTGTACCTGGGGACAGACATCTATGGCCAGTCGCTCAGCCTGGCTGGACTGAGGAATGGAGCTGGGGGTGGAGGAAGAGGCGGGTGAGGTGAAGCCAGAAGAGGTGTAGCTAGAGATATGCAGATAGGAGCCTATTCCTGGAGGCCCCACCCATAGCTTTTGATCTTGATCCTGCAAGCTGCAGAAGGGTTGTAAGCAATGAACTCTGAGAATGTTTGCCTTTTAAGGAGAGAACTCTGGCTCCATGTGGAGAGTGAAGCGGGGAGACCAGATGAAGAAGGCCTGGACTAAGATAGTGGGGGGGGGCATTATTGGGAACCCACAGGACGGTGATAGATGAAAACAGGAGAATGGAGAATGGTATCCTGTGCTAGCTCGGGAGGGATCCAGGAGGGGAGGTGCAGATGAAGAGGCAGGTAGGGAGGAGAGTGAGACATGTTGAGTTTGCTGAGGCTAAAGCTTTGGATAGCTTCTGGCATAAAAATATACAATTGAATGTTATTAGCTTGTAGGTAGGGTTGATAAAGTCAGATTCTGCTTTTCTATTGTGACTTCTGATTCCACAGCTTAACATTTATCCTACCATTTTGACAGGGTGAATTTCTTGCTTCTAAGTATCTCTGAGCAATGGGGATTTAGGTAAATTTGATAGAAAATTTCTAGAGCTCAATCTGTCAAGAAACTAATAATTCATTTGTAAAGAAAAAATTTTGATTTGGTTTTGCAAATGATGCTTTTTTTTTCTCCCAGAACCTTCCTCAAGATCACATAAAGTTTTGAAGACCAGTGGTGAGTCCTAAAATATATTTTCTTGTTTCATTCTTGTTGATATCCACTAAATTAAGCCATACCCAGAAAATAAATAGCAGACAAATTAGATTGACAGATTTGATGATTTGATTACAAAAAGATTAACTTCTGTTAGTAAAAGTGTCTCATTATAAAACATACAGTCAAATGACATAAGATATTTATAACATATATGACAAGCATAAAAATATTAGTATCCCTATTATATAAAGAAACCCCATACTTCACAAAAACAAAGGACTCTTTTTTAAAGTACAGGGAAGGTACTTTGGCAGCTTCACAAAAGAAACACAAACTGCCAATAAAATTTTAAAATGATCACCCATATTAGTAATCAGAAAAACATTTAAATGAGATAAATGAAGGGGAAAAAGCTATGAGCTTGGCCAAAACATAGAGAAATAGGCACCCCAAAACTATTGGTGGCAGTGTAAATTCTTGAAATGTTTCAGGAGCAAAATCAGTAATTTCCATTTGAATTTAAAATGTGCAGGTGCCCTTCACCCAACAGTTTCACCTGCATAAATGCCCTTGCCCAAACGTGGACAGATTTACGTATGAGTCTGTTCCTTGCAATATTTGTCATAGAACAGTCCATAAAATGCCCATCCAGTGGGAAATGGTTAGAGAAAGTGTAGTACATCCATAAACATGATGAAATATTCTACAGCTGTTCAAAAGCATGAAGAGGATCTCTACCTACTAACAAGAGCGTCCACATATATTTAGCAGAAGACACAATGTTGAATATTGCATCTTTATTTTAAAAAATAAAATAATTTTGGTGCGGTGGGGGCAGTGTAGGAGCTGAAAGTATGAAGATGAAACTGTTAATTGTGGTTACCTTGAGGGGCTGGGATTCGTGGGGAGAGAAGTGCTTTATATGCTTCTGTAATTAAACAGTTTTCAAAGATGAGACACGCCTAATCGGGCTATCTGTAAGGATGTCTGTAGGGAGGTAGCTGTGTGAATCTCTCCCTACAATTCCACTTGCAGCCACTCCTTAGCACGGCACCAAGGTGACCTTGTTGATTAAAAGGCTGCATCTTTCAGTTAAAATGAATAAAACGCCTAAAAATCAACAGAAGCACAGCTGTCTTATCTTTACATGATTTTCATGGCTCAAGGCTTGTGCTTTTTTTTTTAAATCAGATAATGCATATTTTTGTTTGGAAGCTTTGGGAACTTACTAACATGAATTAGTTCGTTGCTCTCAGGGATTAAGGTAGATACCTAACACTCAGACACATACACAGTAAGGTTGTTTTATGTACGGTAGAGGATATGTAATTGGGTTAATTGAAAGGCATTTTCTGAAAATTAAATCTAAAGGGCCCAGAAGTCACTTGGGCCTCCATTATGAGCAATACATTTATAAGTCCTATAAAATATTAGTGTACATTTATATGTGAGGTACATTTTAATTCTCTAACTTTAAAAAACCAAACTTTTATTTTGCAGAAACAGCACAAGACATCCAAAAGGTAAGCACTATCACATTTCTTATTTTGAAATACTTACCTTAGACACCATTTATAGGTGTCCTCTCCTATATATCTCATCCCAAGTGTAAACAGTTATTTTACATTTTGAAAATTTGATATTTTACATTTACTTTACATTTTGAATTATTTACATTTGACTTAAGCAAAGACTCATTCTTATCAACTTCCTCTCTCCCTCTCTAACCCCCCAGTTCTTAGAACTAAGGCAATTATTTATTCATTCCTCTGCCCCACGTCTCACCTCAGGAGCTGTAACCGTACCTTAGGCTGTAACACCTGCCGCTAGCCTCTCGCTGCTCCTGGGTATAACTCCCTCCTCAAAGCATCTGCCTTGGCTCAGGAGGATGAGGAGCCCCCTTCTAAGCTTATGGTTCTGCTGCTGGTATAAGAGGTGTGATGATATATGATAGAAAGAAACTTTGCTGTATCAAGTTTTTATTTTCCTTCCCCTGATAAAAGGTTAGGGGAGGAGGGAATAAGAATGGTATCCTCTGTTGGAAGATATACGTCCGAATTTATTACCTGTGAAGAACACGTAGTCTGTCCTAACCCGGGTGGTTTGGCCACTGTGGCCACTGCTCGGCTGGCTTACTTAACGATTCTCACAGAACTGGTCGTTGCCTCTTGTTGAACGTTCTGTACGTGTAAGGACGTGGCCATGAAACTCCCCCCACAATTCCATTTGCACCGTGGCTGAGCACAGGGCCAAAGTGGCCCTGATGATAAAGGCTGTATCTTTCAGTTAAAACCAATAAAATGTCTAAAAATCAACAAAGTCTTATCTTTAAGTGATTGTCATGGTTCCAGGGCATGTGCGTTTTCTTCAGGTATGTGTTTTTGTTTGGAAGCTTTTGAAACTTATTAATTGGTTCATTGTCCTGAAATATGGCATGAGGTTTTGATTGTTTTTAATCTGCTTTGTTTTCATAAGTGGGGTCACTGCAGAAGGCTCCCTGCTCTCTTTATTTTTTTTTTTTATTTTTATTTTTTTCTTCAAGCCCTTTCCCCGAACACTATCTGTTCCCTGCTCTCTTTAAAGCAGCCAAAGTGGGATCGTGGAACCAAGCCCTTCTCAGAACTATGTAGGGGAATCTCTCTGTCACAGAGTTCTAGAAATACAATCTCAAGAACTTCTTGGAAAGTTCCTACAACCGTACTCAAGCCAAGTCCATATGGGGACTAACTAAACCTTATAAAATCTGAAGACAAGAGAGAACAAAAACACCAAAATGCTTTTTTTAGTGATAAAATTTCATCTCCTAACAGTAATGTGCTGAATGTATACTAAATGCAGGGAGAGCAGATTCACCAATGATTAGAGAGTTTATAATAGGAAATATTCCTTAATAATAGCTTAATATTTCTCCCAGAATATATATTCTGAGGCTGTGTGTGTATGTAGTGATTAATTTTTATATATAAGCTATGGATTGAGACATGAATTCAAATCCATTTCTGCCATTTATAAAGTGTGCAACCATAGGCAAATTGCTTAACCTTACTAGGATTTAGTTTCCTAATTTACAGAATTGTTATAAAGATTAAATGTAATATATATGTTTCAGAAGTGCTTAGTATGGTATTTGTCACAAAGCAAGTGTCCCATAAATGATAGCTGTTATCATTATTAAATAGCCATAATACTGAGAATGTGGAAAAACAGAAAAAGTTCATTGTGGCTCTGGTAAAATTGAGGTATCTAAATTATATGTTCCTATGTTGTGACCAGTCATATACTGATTATCTCATAACCTAAGAGCTTCTTTAGTTCTCCTAATTTATTTGATGTGAATTTTCAGCTTCCAAAGACCTACTGTCTTCAAGTATAATTACCTTTAAAAATATACTTCAATATTAAAAATTCAGGTTTCCTAATTTTATAAAACATCTAGGAATTTTCTGGGATGAAAAGATCTCAGGAAGGATTTCTTTTGGCTACAGGAGAAACACAAAATCATTTTGTTTCACTTTGAAAGTGTTCTGTCATAATTTAACTAGTTAATATTAACTTGTTTTACTTTATAAAAAGTAGTTACTGGCTGCCTATATTTTTATAAACGTTATAGCAGTGCAGTCTAAGTAAGGTGAAAAGAGGTACTAAAAAATATATATATGTAGAAAGCAATAAATATATATAAATATTGCATGTGCATGTATGTGTAAAGAGAAATAAATGACTAATTGAATTTTTTTTTAAGTTTTAAAGTTTTAATAGAAAAATAACTTTTAGGATAAAATTTTATTCTTCTCTACTTCTCTCCTCCCTCCCTGAGAGATATTCCAATCAATATGTATCCCAGTTTCATTGACAAGTGATGAAAAGTTCTTCCTAATTTGACATTTCCAATAGGTGACTCTAGTGTTTTGATCAAAAAATATGTACCTGGTATTAATTAGGTTGAACAGATCTTAACCCTTTCAACTCTTTGAAGCTAATCCTTCCACCTACAGAGTAGTATCAGAGGGCAACCCACTCCTGTCTACATCATTGAGCTCCATCAAGGAGGGTTCCAAGCTATAAAAGACCCCATTGTTTTCTTTGATTAGAAATGATTAATGTCACTCATATTTTACCTTCTAGCAGGAAACTAAATATTACTTAATTAAATATATTTTGAAAGAAAGTAAAGACATCATTAGCTCAACAGTGGATTAAATTATTAGGTCATTAAATATGAAATGTCCAATTTTGAATCAAAAGTTTATCATATCTCAAACAAGAAGCAGTACAATTAATCAAAGTACATTCCTACAACAAAGACTCTTTGCCTAGAATCTATAAACCAAGGTAATGCTGGCCAGGTTTGTGGTAGCCTGCAGATTTAAGGGAAACCCTTGGAGTATGTAGTCAGGTTGCCAGCAGGAGCTTCTGATATACAAGAAACCATCCTAAGACTCCTAGGAGTCAAGCACTGGGTCTAAGACGCCTTAGAAAGTCTAAAATATAAACCAGATATCATGCCTTGAAAATACATATATTCGTTGCATAAATATATTTGCCAATTGCATACCTCATTTATTTGAAGTATCTAAGAATTTTCTGTGTTTAGCTGATATCCTGCTTTTTGGGGCAAGGTTTTTGGGGTCAGACCTAGGTTTGAGGCCTAGCCTTACTACTGACTAAGTAGAGCAACTTACTGAATCTTTAGGAGCCTAGATTTCCTTACTGTGAAACTGGTACAGTTATATCTAATTCATAGAGTAATTGTAACTATTAAGTTTAGAGAATGTCTGCAAATTGCCCAGCCTAATTTCTAAATATTAATTCTTGTCCTTTCTCCCCCTTTTGCAAAAATCTGAAGTGCTTTTCAACTCAATTAAAATCAACACTTTCTCCTGATCATTTTCTTTATGAATATTACAGTCTAGTGGCAGAGCAGAGGCAATGTATAAACACATTTAGAAGAAATTCCTAAATGATGTATCTCCTCCATGGCTCTGTAACTCAGTTGATGTTTCTCTTGTCCTCAGGTCTCTAGAGAGGAAGGCTCTCCCCAGCTGACCTCAGCACGGCCGTCTCCTGCCCAGAGGAACAGTCAGCCGACCAGCTCTGCCATGATCGGTGCATTTCACGGGAGTGGAACTGTCCGATACATCTGGAGAGATCACCAGATCAGGCAAGCCTTGTTTCCCAGCCGACGGTCCCCACAGGAGAACGAAGATGATGAAGATGATTATCAGATGTTCGTGCCGTCCTTCTCCTCCTCAGATCTGAACTCTGCTCGACTGTGTGAAGATAGCACTTCTAGTCGCCCCTGCAGCTGGCATATGGGACAGATTGAGTCCACAGAGACTCCCGGCTCTGGTCACAGGGTTGTCAGGCGGGCCAGCAGTGCTGGTGAGAGCAACACATGCCCTCCTGAAATAAGAATTAGGGACAGCGACGGCTCTCAATACAGCCCCCGGAGGGAACTGCAGAACAGCCCCAAAACAGAAGAACAGGAGGGGATGACTCCCTTTGGGTCATCTATAGAGTTAACTATTGATGACATAGACCACGTCTATGACAACATAAGTTATGAGGACTTAAAACTTATGGTTGCAAAAAGGGAAGAAGCTGAATCCACTCCCCCCAGATCAGCTAGGGACTCCGTTCGCCCCAAGAGCACCCCAGAGTTAGCCTTCTCAAAGAGGCAAGCTGGCCACGATAAGATCTCTCTTCACACACAGAAAGATGGAGCTCTCACAGGTTGGGAAGCATCTAGCCAAAGCACACATGAACTCCAGGTGGCTGAAGAAAACATCTATGACACCATAAGGCTCCCAGATCCACCATCGCTGGGTTTCAAGTGCAACAGCCTAAAGCGTCCAAAGAGGAGCACCTTTTTGGGTCTGGAAGCTGACTTTGTGTGCTGTGACAGTCTGAGGCCGTTTGTTTCCCAAGACAGCCTCCAGTTCAGCGAGGACGAGACACCTAACCATCAGGGTGCCTCCGATAATGATTATCTGAGTTTGCTGTACAACTCTTCCAGTTGTAACTTGTCGATAGCTGACAAGCCTATATCTGATAAACTGTCTGAAGAAGTAGATGAAATCTGGAATGACCTGGAAAATTACATCAAGAAGAACGAAGACAAGGCTAGAGACCGTCTCCTGGCAGCATTTCCTGTGAGCCAGGATGATGTGCAAGACAGGCTGCATGCTGAGAGCACGCCCAAGCCAGGCCGGGACACGGCACACTCCGCATCCACGCTGTCACTGCCCGGGAGCCAGGCTTTCCTCACACCTGTAGAAAGCAGGGCTGTCAGGGCGAGCCGGGCCAACTACCCATTCGAAGAAGACCTGATTTCTAGAGAAGGCTCCTTTATGAGTCTTAACCAGCTCTCTCTGGCCAGCGAGATGCCTCCTGTGGACAATCCATATGACTTGGCCAACAGCAGTCTGTCCCAAACAGACCCAGAAAACCCTGACCTGGGGGTGGAGGCCACAGATAAGACAAAAAGCAGGGTTTTTATGATGGCTCGGCAATACAGCCAGAAGATCAAGAAGGCAAATCAACTTTTAAAAGTGAGAAGTCCAGAGTTGGAGCAGCCACCAGCCAGTCAGCATCCTAAATCTGTGCACAAAGATCTGGCAGCCATCTTAGAAGAGAAGAAACAAGGAGGGCCTGCCATTGGTATGTTCCCACTGCTTTTCTTCCCTCTCAAAAGTAAGATGTGAGAGCAGTTTTCAGATTCTGAATGTCCTTATAATGGATACACCTGTGAGAACACTGACATTCAAGCTTTATTATCTCAAAGCAAGACCACAGATAAAGCCATTACTAACTTTTTTCTCACTTCACATCCACTGAGCTATGCAAGTTGCAGCATGATTTGGCCTCAAAGGGTTTTGCTGTGCATGTAACATTGTCACTACAGAACTGATATTTTAAGAAAAAGTTTTCTCTAAGGTAACCTAAAGTATGAAAAAAAGCAATCAGTTTGAACTTGTGATGTCTCGAGCTTTTCCCCGTGTGTCAGTAATTTGTTGGGAAGAGGAGTAGCTTGTGTGATCTTGTAAGGCTTGGAAGCATGTAGAATGATTGCTCCTTGCTTCAGAATCCCAAGAAAAATGTCTACCTCTGCTAACCAAGACAAAAAAAAAAAGGGTCTTTTTGCACTTTTCTTACTTGTTCACACTAGAACTCACTTGTTTTCTCACATATTCTGGTTACTACTTAATTTTTTAAAATAGCTGCTGTAATGCATTTTACACCATCTCGTTTAGTGTTCTCGCATGTTTCCGAGAAGTTTAATTTTTCAGGCAGACCTCCTTCATGTGGGGCACAGCCAGACCAGGGCCTTAAGTGTGAAATTGGCAAGGCCAGGGCTGCAGGAATGACATGTTCATGGTCTGACTCACGGATCTCAGGGGAGGAGCATAGGTGTGAATAAAGCACGTGACTGTCATGGCATGAAAAACCCGAGGGTGGTGGTTCTCCCCTGAGGAGCTTGTACCTCCGGACCCAGAGAGATTCTGGGTGTGAGCCTGGGAATCTGCATTTTAAAACAGTGTGGCCATTCCATCATATTTTAAGAAATTCTGCCCTAGATTTTCTGACAGAGGACCACCTCAGCATCGAATGAGGGGAGTCAGTTCTCCAAGGAAGTAAAAACTGAACGAGTCAGTTTCAGGACAGGTTCGGATAATCAGCTTCATCAGGACACGCACATTGGGACAGGTTGATGCCACTAACCACCTTTCTTTGGAATTGACTTATCTGCCTCCATGGAAAGCAGAGAATAGGAAGGGGTCTCTAAATCTTAAATGAATCACCAGTTACATGACAAGAGTCTATGGAGTTTTGTTTTAAGCTTCAGAGTATTTAAGAATTGTCTAAAACTTTAATCTTCAGTAAAATTTCTTAACAGATAGGGGAGTGAAGCCCTGGAATTGATGTCTGAAGGATTTTAAAGACTCTTTGAGTTCTTCCTCCTCTTCTTTTTAATCAAATAAAGGTTAATAGTGATTTTTGTATGCATGTGAGAGAGACTTTTCTCCTTGCAATAACATGCTGCAAGTAATTCATGTCCCTTTTCTGAAGCAAGTGTTGCTAAGCTGGTTTGTTGTTAAACTTGGAGAAAGTGACTGAGTTCCTGCTGCAGAAGGACTATATTTGGGCAGAGGGCATAGATGGCCTTAGAAAGAGTTGCACGTTGACCATTGCAACCACTGACTGAGTCTGGTCTGGGGCGTCTCAGAATAAGAGAAGACAGAGTACAAAGGTTTCTGATGGTGATGGATTGTGCCTGCAGTAATAAGCGTGCTCACTTCAGCACATATAATAAAAAGTAGAAATTGCCTGGGCCAGGTTGTTTTGAATATAGACCATCTGTTAAAAAGCAAAACTCTAATCTTGATAGAAGCATGTCCTTCAATACCGAATCATTAGGACCTACAACTATGTTGAATAGTCTTTTTTACCCACCTTTTAAGTGTTAGATGATTTCACAGTGAGGTTTCTGTTGCTTCCTCTCACTTTTGATTTGTTCTCCTTTTTGTTTTGCCTGCTGGTGTCATCTTGGGATCCCATAGGATCTTTTCTCAGCTTTGCATCTGGGTCCTTTCTTGACATGGTGGGCTACTATCGACGTACTCCCCAACAAAGAGGAGATCTCTCCAGAGTCATCTTCTGAGAGTGCAGGAGCACGTCCCTAGGGCCTGCCATCTCTCGGGACCTGACGAGTTATATCCACGCTGCCTCCATCCAAGTGATCGAGACCACTTCCTGTGCCCACGAGGCTTTCAATCAGTTGACATGATGACTCCTTTTCTCTTTCTTGTTTATCTGGGCACAGGACGTCGTAATCGAATGGACCGATTCTCCAGACTTCTCCGTATGGGCCTTGCCACTTTGCCAGGAGCTTGCTCTCGGTGTTGTGCGGAAGGAGGAGCACCCTATTCACCTGCTGAAACTCTCGATCATCTTTATTGAACTCTCTGCCCAGGGTCTACAGGCCCCGGGTCAGATTTCCGCCTATAAGTCACTCAACCAGGTCTAGTTGCTCCCACATTTTAGAGCCTGCTGTAGACACGGGCCATCTTGTTCCATCAGACCTCCCTCCTAATAGTCTTTGAGACCAAGGAGGCCTTTGGGTTTCTGGTTTTTTTGGTGATGTTTCACATGGAAGCAGGAAGAAAACTCCATATGGGCTTGAGGAATTTCCTCCTTGTGTAAAGTAGGGAAGGCACAATTTTATGCTTCTTTCTATATCTCAGACAACATTAGAAACATTGATTTTAATCCTCTGTCTTGAAAACAGCATGTGTGATATTTCCCTTGGCAAGGATTACCTCAAATTTTTATCTGGAATCATAAGAACTCCAACTTTCAAACCTTCAAAAAAAGAAAATAAACCAGAGACATCCTTGAGATTGTCATATAATGATAATGTACATGTTCTATAGAGACTGCTAATACCAGAACTAAGGATATGGGGGAACCTTGATCCAGCTGACTAATCCTAGGCTTTTTAGGCTAGAGGTGTCATCTTGGGCTGGCTGTTCCCTATCCATCTGGCTAGTGGAATCTATTTAGTCACAGTTGATGCTCTGGCAACTTGTCTCTTGTTCACATTGGCATCATACAAGTTACAGACTTTCTTAGAAAGTCAAGTTGAAACAAAAAAAAAAAACTTAGATAAGCACAGTATATTGTCTAGTGAGATTCTTTTTAATCAAAATTGATAAATGGTCTGCTCTGTTATCCAAAGAAACTGTGCCCATTACAAGTTATCTATAGGAAGCATTTTAACCCAAGGCTGTCTTCCTGCTTCCCCTTTTCCTGCTATGACCTGATTTCTAGGCTGCCTTTCCAGTCTCAGTGGTATGATCCCAGGAAAAGCACATCCATTTATAACACTATGCTTAAGGTAAAAGGAGTGAAAAAACTGAGTAATGAAATAGTTATTGAGAACAATTTCTGTTTAGAACCAGCTGCTCTATAAGGGAGTTCAGCAAAATATACAACAATGTTCTCCAAGATCAAAAGCTCAGAGACTAGCTGGAATAATGAAGTAGCCTATATAAAACAATTAGCAACACAAATTTTGTGTCTGCAGGTGTGTGTACGCATACACAACCAATAGCTAGCTGCACACTATGTAAGACTTCAGAGAAGGGAAATAAGTTAGAAAAGGATTCAAGGAAGGAATAGGGTAGGACTTAGGGAGGATCTTGAGAGATGAGTAGGAGTTGATTAAGCAAAGGAAGACAAGAGTATGATAAGGAAGACAAAGGCATGAGAAATACTCTGGATATTCTGGATAATACATGGTTTCAGATTATCTGGGCTAAAGAGCTGATTGTTCTTACAAGACTGTAAGGTTGGATTTTGATACTGGAATAGTTCAATGAAATTTCTAATTAGTTTTGCTGTATTCCCCAAAATTGTCGTCATCTTGGAACTTTGTCAAAGTTCAGAGCCTTCCTGATTCAGCTGTGGGATGAGGCTCAGGGCTGTAGTGTGTGTGAGAATAGCTTGGGCAGACCATCTGCTTTTAGGAGGGACTGCTAACCCACGACTATGTTAAAGGTCCAGCTGCCTTAATGTTTCATAGTTAATGAAACATTATAGGTTTTGGGATGGCTAACATGGGTACACTGGTGTCCATGTAGACTTTTACACTCTTTCTCTTAAGGTGTTGTTAAATCTTCGTTGGTATTAAGAGTCTTTACTATGCCCTTTAAGGAGTAATTTCTCAAGTTTTTGTTACTAGAAATTTCAAAACGAATAATCTCTGTCCTTCCAAGGAATTTAGAGTTGAAAACCCAAAAGATCTGAATACAGGATCTATAATGAGAAGTTAGACTATTTACCTTGATTGCAGGAAATTGGGGGTGAGGGAATTGAGGGGGTTACAATTAAAAGGCACATAATAACAGGTTGTTTTCTCTCCTCATAGAAAATAGACTCAAAAGAAATGGCAGAAACTCAAGTAAATGAATAGTTACTTTAAATTCAAGGATTAATTTACTAATAACAGGTTGCTGAAAATATAAACAGCTTGAAGAAGAAGAAAAAGTAATGTCACCAGCTGGTTGTCATATATGGAATAGATTTCCTTCACAGAGATGATGCCGATGTGGTCTGAGCAATTTATAGGACACATGGAGTTCTTAGATTCTAAGGTGGTTGTGTGGGTACCTGCATTGGGGAGGGACACAGCTCTTGAAATTGACATCTCTGGGCTCCTGTTCTTAAATCATTGATGGCCCAAGAGAATCCTCTCTGTGTATCATGGTTCAGTTCATGTCTTTAGAAATATCTGTGCTCTAAAGTGGGGCAAAGAAGAAAATGGCCTCATAGCTTAATTTTAAGTGGCAAAAGCTTTTGTGGAAGTAACTGTCAGGTCCTGCTCTTGAACCAGTACTAGAGAGCATGAGATTATTGAGTATGCACAGATGGTTCGTTCCTAATGTCTTAGTGGCATAGACTTTAGTGCTCGGCTTCTTGGGAATGAGAAAGGAGATGTGAGTTAGTCAGTAAATGTGGTTTGGGTAGTACTGGAGGGGAGGATCTCCCCTAGACATTGGTTCTCCAGACAGTGGTAGTGGAGGGCTGCCTGGAAGCAAGAAGTGCAGGAACAGCTGCCAGGAGCAGACTCCTCTAGAAGTTGTTGTCTGAGAGCAACGACAATGGTGAGAAGCCGGGGTAGCCATTGCACTGGGGATTGTGGCCATGATTCTTTTGATAACTACTTGAGTTATTTTTCATTGACCAAGGGTTAAGTGCTGACTTTCTTGTTTTTATTAATATGATGCCTGTTTTTAGCACTGACACTGTTTCATGCTTACAAAGAACATTAGAAATTTTCATCACACGCAGTGGGCACTTGCAGACCTGCTGTTGAGATAACATAATGCAGAATTAGATTAAATTAAATGAACTTTTACATAGCACTTGTATCTATATTAAACCATGGATTATTTTATCTGTTTGTGTTGCTTAGTGTTCAATGATTACTCATCCTCAAACGTCACTTAAAAGTCCCGTCTACTGTTAAAATTTTTTTAATGTGTTGGTTAGAATGTTGTAGTCTTATTTTTAATCTATATATGTAGGAATAATCCCATGTGTATTTATTATTTCAATATTTGCCTTCCAGGTGCCAGGATTGCTGAGTATTCCCAACTGTATGACCAGATTGTATTCAGAGAGACTCCCTTTAAAATTCAGAAGGATGGCTGGGCCAGCCCTCAAGATTCCTCCCTCCTCAGGTCCGCATCACCTTCCCAGGTCCAACAGGGAAGCGAGAATTGGCTTCTGCGTTCAACCTATAGTAACGGAGAGTTAGCGGATTTCTGTCCCCAGCCAGAGCAAGACTTGAGGTCCAGATATCCTACTTTAGAGATCAGTACAAAAAGTACTCCCAGACAATTGTCCACAGCTTGTTCCGTGCCTTCTCTCCAAACCTCCGACGCTCTGCCGGGTTCCATGCAGAGATGCAGCGTGATAGTCAGTCAGCCCAACAAAGAGAACTTGTGTCAGGGCCATCTTTACAACTCTTTGGGTCGGAAAGGAATCAGTGCTAAATATCAGCCTTATAACAGGTCCCAGTCATCTTCCTCAATCTTGATAAACAAATCCATGGACTCCATCAACTACCCTAGCGAAATGGAAAAGCAGCAGCTGCTGTCTTTACACAGAAGTTCAAGGTGTGAGAGTCATCAGAACTTGCTGCCGGGTATTGCTGACTCACATCAGCAGGGCACAGAAAAACTCTCAGATCTCACACTCCAAGACTCGCAGAAAGTTTTGGTAGTAAATAGAAATTTGCCCTTAAATGCCCAAATAGCGACACAGAACTATTTTTCCAATTTCAAAGAGACTGAAGGAGATGAAGATGACTATGTGGAAATAAAGTCGGAAGAAGATGAGGCAGAGTTGGAGCTATCTCATAATCGTAGAAGGAAATCTGACTCGAAGATTATGGATGCTGACTTTTCAGACGTCTGCAGCGGCAACACATCTTATTCTTTGAATAGCCCATGCACTCCAAAAAAGGCAATAAACAGCAAACTTGAGCTTTCACCATATCTGACATCATGTAATGACTCTGACAAACTGAGTGACTATCTTTGGAGGGGGCCATCTCCCAATCAACAAAATATTGTACAGTCTTTAAGGGAAAAATTTCAGTGTCTCAGTTCAAGCAGCTTTGCTTAAGGTTTTAGTAATAGCTGCCTGAATTAACTTCTTATTCTCATAAAAATTACAGATACTGATGAGGTGTTTTATATGTACCGGATTAAAACAATTTTGTAATAACTAGAGGTGTAAAATATACTTTCTTTTACAGCACAACTTTTTGAAATGGCTGAGGATACAGCCAGGATTGTACTGTAGCAAATGTCAGCATCTAACAGTATGTTTTCTGATGCTGATTGTCTTCATGTTTCATGTAAGTCAATCTATCTTGAAAATTTTTAGGCTTTTTTTTTTTAATGTGATGGCCACCATGATGTTTTTTCCCATATCCTGACACTAGTGCTTATACTATAAGAAATGCAATAATCCTCTCATATTATCCAGAAGCCCCAAGTAGTCTTATCCTGTGACTCAAAGGCAGCAAGGAGACTTTTTCACATGTTTTGAAAGAAAAGGAAAGGAAAGCTGTTTAAAGAATTTTTGTTACATTTGTGGCAAGACCTTAGAATAACTTAAGTCAGAGATCTCTACTTGGAGTGTAGTCTACAGTGCCCATTTTAGAGTTTCCATGCCAGTGTTCCTGTATCATTTCATTTTCATGGAGAAATTGTATTACTATTGAAAATTAAAATGTAGCAGGACCAATTTGCAATTTGTTTTTATTTTTTAAGCAAAAACCTTTACCTGTATTCCTGGACAAGGCCTGGAGAAATGCACTGCTCATCATATTTAGTATATAATTTCTGGGGTAAAATAGGTTTTCTTTAAGCCATTAAGGAAATAATTCAAGGTCAATAAAATGCAAATTGACTTAACTCTGAGAAAAAATAGGATGACTTCTGGGAACAACTTGATTGTCTCTTCATATTACAGTTGAAGGGGGGGGAACCCCACAAACCAGAACAAAACCCTCTGTAGCATTGTGTGTGCCTGTCTCTAATAAACACAAAGTGAACCATAAGTTAAAATAAGACAAAGCACTTTAAAATTACCCTTTCCAGAGGAGTTTTTCACATGCACCTTCATGAGTTTTAGACTCTGCCAAATAGCCTACTTGATCCTAGCCCAGAGGAGTCATTGGCTGCAGGAATGGGGCAAGAATTTATTTTCTAAACCATATGTAATATCGGAGCCTTTTTTCAATTGTTCTGAGGCATATAAAAGAATGGAATCTTTGGTTACTAGGCTCTGACTAATTTATGTTGTAATTATATACAGGATTTCATTGTGATGCTGTATACTAAACCAACTCCTTGTGAAAGGAAAGAAAAAAACAAAAGCAAGATGTTGTGAATAAAAAGCAAAAATCAAAGAAGCTAAAGAGAAAAATGAAGGCAGATTTATTACTACCTTACAAAAATATTTTACTAACACTATGGTTAATACAGCAGGAATGTTTCTCAAATAATGGCCTTTGTGTTCTCATTCTGAGTAGTTGTACAATCTATGGCCCTTCCCCGTGCTCTCCGTTTCCATTTCAAAAGATACAATACTTGGTGTAGGGAAGGGGTCAGGGTTTCTCGTGTAAAGGTAAGCAACAATATTGAATAACTGACGTGGTCATGCTTTTCCTCTTTTTAAATAACAAAAAATAACCCAAGTTTATTGCTTCTCCACACTATTCTTACAGCCTGTAAAACAAAGTCCATGTCAAATAACACGGTTCTGGAAACGTTCCTCCTTTCACTGCGTTCATTTAAACATGACATGCGTTTTCAAGATTAAGAAGTATCAAAAAAGATAAGCATCATAAGAAAGTACGTTCTTAAACTTGCTAGAGGTGTGTTTAAGTACATTTGCATTACCTATAAAAAACAGAGCTACCTGACTCTTGTCCCAGGAATGCAGTTTCCCATTTTTGCCTTTTAGTTCGTATGACCCAAATTCTAATAGTCCATAAGAGACACTGTTGTCTCTCAGAAATTATTAAGTCTTTCACACCAGTGTCTTGTACGACTTTTGCTGTCACCTATAGGAATACACCGCACTGCACAAAGGTGGATGTCTTACTGTATAAAATGTCTATGTGGTTCTTAGGTTCAAGGACAAATCTGTAGTTTTATAGATCACTTCTGTTGGCCAGGACACAGATTTTGAGAGCTGTGTGTATATATAATCATGTTTGTATTTTTCCTCAAAGTTATCAAGTAATTGTTTTTGTTTAAAAATAGTTTCTTTTGGAGGTGGGGTGGGGATGTATATAATTGGGGGGAAAAGTTATATGTACTTAAAAGTATGTCAAGTTCTTATTAGTTTCCTGTATTGAAGGTTCATTTTTTTTTTTTAATAAGTTCACTTTTCACCTACTTTATTCTTTGTGGGGGAATATAATTGCATCTAGGAAAACATAGTTAAAATACTGTATATAAAATAATAAAAGTTAGTAATGCCCATTATTTAATAAAGTTTGTAAAGTACAAAGTAAATTATAGTGTGAATTAATGTGTTTATTCTAGTATATCAAGATTTTGCCAAACTACATTTAGCTGTAATACTGTCTTACTATACTATGTTTCAGTAGCCCATGACAGACTCCTTTCTGTATCTTTGGATTACTTTTGAAATACTGAATTTAGTGTCTGGGATGGTTTTTGTTTTCTTGATAGGTGGCTAAATTAGATCAATCACTAAATTACCTTTTTTAAAAAATTTGTAACAGAAGATATCCTTTTGACTATTTCATTATTGAGTTGAAAAATTAATGTAAAGGTTTTTTTGGCACAAATTTTTTTTTCATTTAACTTCATGCTGAATTTTCTTTGATAGACAAAAATTTTTACAGGCAATAAATGCATGATAATATAAGTTGATAATTAGAGACACTTTCTAAAGCCAATCCCCTTTCCAAATATAAGCATAAAATCCTGCCCCACTATAATGAAAATATAGGTTGCCTAACTTGCCTCAAACAGAAGAAAATAGCTTTGAAATTTTTCTTTAGAATGTTTTAGAGTGAAGAGTTTTTAACTTCATATTGAGGAGCCCTAAGATCTGTTTTGCCTTGGGGTTGAAAATGGATGGGTTTGCTGTAAGTGATAAGAGTTCAGATGACAGTAGAAAAACTGCCCTGTGTAAATTCTATACATAATTAAATCCTTACGGAAAAGTCAAGTCTTAATCAGGTTTGTGAAGTGCTACAAATACAGCTGTTAAACATGAATATTTCATAAAATTTGTCTATTAAGTTGTCTCTTGATGTGAAAAAAATTTCTCTATGTTGAAGGGCAAATGTTAACAGTGCATCAAGAGCTCTGACATCCTCTAATGTTACATAATTTTTTCTATCTGTGGATAGTGGTAACTACACTCAATTCTATCACCCAGAAAGGGATTACAATAGAAGAAACCACTTCAACTTTTTTACAAATTTATATGCATCTATATATATGTCTTCAACTTAAACCTTGTCCTAGAGATAAGATCTGAAGCTTTCTGTTGTGTGCTTTTTCAATGCTTTTGTCTAAATATATATATGAAGACATAAAGCATTCTCTCACATTTAGTTTCTCACATTTTTCTTTCCTTACAAGTAGTTTAGAGCATGGAATTCCAAAGATCTTGTGGAATTATGCTGGATTTAAAAGTTTAATAAATGCAAAATATGATTGCACAATCTATGTAACTGTAAATAAAATTTGGGATGTTTGGTTTATAGCATATGTGAAAGCTCTTTCACAGGAGATCAAATGTTCTTTTTTTGGAAGAATATTCTAAAATTTAGCATGTGCAACCATTGTCTGATTCGATCCTTTGAGGTGGAAATGTTTTTGCCAGCTTTGCACAGTGCTGGACAATTTGTAGTTGTCCGATATATGTTTAATAATTGAATAAGTAAATTTTAAAACTTGTTTGAGCTCAAAGCATTAGAAAAACACATTCAAATCAGAGCAACAGAGGAAGGAAATAGAATAGCAGCTAAGTTGCTTTTAAAAATTCACAGTATCCTCAGAAATCCACTGTCATCTGACTTTTTTTAGTGCTCCTATTTGGTAGGTCAGGTGAAGGTGGCATTTTGGAAGGACTCTGTCCCTTTTCCCTCTCATGGCTGATAGAATTCTAGAGGCATGTACTCTGCAGGTTTCCAGTAAACTTTTAAGCTAAGCATCTACATGGGGACATGAAGGTGGGACTATCTTACCCTCCTCAAAATTCCATTTGTCCTAATAGCTGCTTTTGATGATGTGATGAGAGCATAGAGCACCCCTCAAGTCAGGTGAGATGGAGGGAAACGGCCCAGAATGCTGACATTTTTGGTGCCAGAAGACAAACTTGCCTACTTCACAATTGTGATGCATGCGCATGGGCAAAGTCCACTTTATGTATCTATGAAAAACAACAAAGCTTTATTTTCCTGACAATGGCTTATTCACATGCATCATACAATAGGAAAGGAAGAGAAGCAGGCAGTTCCACCTCATTCGTTCTAAAACCATGTTTATTCAGTTCAATGTAGAAGAACAGGGCTTGGATGGTGATCAAATCATCTGCTCTATGGGGCAAATACAAACCCCCAAACGTCCTCCGGTTTGTATAGCAATGTATGGCTCACCACAGAGTTCTCATGGAACCATCAAACAAGAACATGGGGTAAGCAGATTCCTTCTTGTATAGACCAGTTAAATCAGAGGCTGTAAACTGCTGGCCCAGGGGCTGAACCTGGCTTGTGCAACTTTAAAAAGGTTTAAACATGAAATCCAAATTTCCAGCTTTAGGGAAAAAAAAAAGCTATCCTGTTTGGGCCTGGATTCTGGTGAGGCAATGCTGCAAGATCTGAGGAGGGGATCTAAAGATGAAAGTCACACTACATGGTGGCAACTTGCCTGGACCTTCAGGGGAGCCAGTTCCTGTGTTCTCCATTATGAACTTGGTCAGCAAATTTAAAGCAACCATGGAGCCCTTGAACACATGTTTTAGATAGTAAAGGCTCTCCTTTTAAGGTAAGTAAATGTCACTGAAAGTCTGCAGAACGTATTGCTGCTTTGGGGGAAGTTTTATGCCTGGTCCACTTCACTAGTTAATACTGAAGTATCTGCCTGGCTTCTATCAGCCTCCATAGGCTTAAGGTTTGTGATACCAAGTATCCTCCACTCCATTCTCCTTTAATGTTATGAATTCATCTAAGGCTTAAGCTACTATTTATGCTGTTTCCTAAAACACCACCTCTAGCTCAGACTTCCCTCCTGAGTGCCAGGGGGATTTTTCCTACAGAACATCTTGACCTGAGTTGTCCAAAACTGATGTCATTTCCCCCATCTAGTACTCCTTTACTCCTCAGAAGCGCCTTCTCTAGTTTGCAGTCTTTTTCTTGGACTACTGTGACAGCTTCCTAACTAGTTGTCTTGTCACTGTCTTCCCTACTTCCTGTCTCGTTCACCTCCATCTTCCCAATCTTAGCCAGCATAGTATTTCTAAACACAAACAGAATAAAATCCTCCACAAAGTTCTCCACAATCTGTCTCTGCCCATGGTGCCCTTGCCCCACTATCCAGGAAAAAACCTACTTTGTCTTCCACACTCAGCTCAGAAATGACTGCCAAAAACTATGAAGGGTCTGAGCTTTTACCCACCTTGCAAGCTAACGAGTTAGCCTGCCTCGGTTTCATGGAGGCTGGCAGAAAACTCGAGACTCCTAGGTCAGAGATCGAGGGCAGTGGTGCAGCACAGGGAGGCAGCATGAGCTTCACATTCGCCTTGCTTTCGCTTGCTCCTCCCCTTTGAGAGCAGGGGGTGGGGATGGGGGGACGTGATGCACACACACGGTGGGTTTGTTCCACAGCTGAGGAATCCTGCGCCCAGAAATCCCTGATCTTAAAGTGGCTGTTAGCAAACCTGCCCCACCTTTGCCCCTGGAGGGAGATGTTATCTTTACTCTCTGGACAGCAAACAAATCTGCCCTCTGCCTGAGAGGGAGACACTATCTCTTCCAAGGCCCTATGCTCTATAAATGTCCTTGAATCGATACCCTTGAATAAGAGCCAAATAAGACATGCGGAAATCCAAAATGCAAGAGAGCCATAAAGAATTGTCTCAAAACAAGGACAACTTCATGACATACAAAACATTTTAAAAATTATTACCCAATATTATTAAGGATGGAGAAAGATGGTTACTTCTGATTGAGAATATAAATTGGTATAAAATATTCAGAAATGAATTTGGTAATATGATCAGTAACACTAAAAATTCATCATCTTTGACCCAGTAATTATACTTCTAGGAATTTGTTCTAAAAGAATCGTCAGCTGCAGTTAAAGATTTATGTTAACAAACGTCTCCATGCATGCCTCACCTGCAGAATCTTACACTGGTTGGTGATAAGATAGATTTTGCAGATCAGCATTTGTGTGTGTGCTACCCACCCTCCTAGAGACCAGGCCTGCCCCTTCCACCCATGGTTTGCAGCCTAAATACTCAGAGACCAGGCCCAGGCCACTTCCTGGGAGCTTCAGAAAAGCTGCATCAAACTCAGAGCTTCTCCCCAAGCCTAGCAAACTACCAATCCTGGAAGACCAAAGTCTCCCCATCCACTGAAGACTAGAACTCCCATGGAAGTGCAATCTGTCTTGACCCTTGAAAAGTCCTAGTGTCCTCGCTACACTTTTAGCCTTTCAGTATTTGCTGGGTCTGTCTCTTTGGCATCCTTTGGGCCACATAAACCACCAGGCTTCATATTCTGTTACCCTGCGTTGTTGTCCCCTTACCGCACTTCCTGGCTCATGTTCCTGCACTGCTTTCTCTTTCCTGAACCCCCTTCTCACTGCTGCTGTTCTTCCCACATCTTTTCTCTGTGTGTTCTGTGTCACCTTGAGGTCCATATTCGAACTCCTCTACATCCTTATCCTTTTAATTGAAGCTGTTCCTTCGACTCATTTTTTTTAACTAACACTTAGCTCTTCCTTAAGGATGTTGCTACTCCTAAGGTCCTCTTCAGAGGAGGCTATTCATTCTCCTACAATCCAACACCTCGAGTCCAGGAGGTAGTGGCAGCACTTCATGGGTCCATCCATGTTGGTGGCTGGATGCCATTCCTTCTCTGCCCTCACGGATGAATGGACTGTTGCATGGAGGCTCGTGCCATTTGGAATGCCAATCTTTGTGCCACTGACTGCTTTCATCCATTGACCTTCTTGTCAAGTGCCCTCATTCAGCGAAGGTGTTGACACACGGCTTATAGTCAGCTCTCATCACCCATATACTCACTGCCCTATACACTACCCCTGTCCTAAGTTGCCTCCATATTTTGATGGATGACCTGCCCAACATCTGGCTTTAGTTCTTTGACCTTCTCATAGCCAGTGACCGTCACACTGTACCAAACAACAGAGTTCTTCGTTGCAAACAATAAAAACTGACTCTAGCAAACTTAGATCACCAATTTGAGATGTTTTTCCTCCTCTTCCGTGATTTTTTAAGATTCTGGTAAAATACACATAACATAAAAATTACCATCTTAACCATTTTTAAATGTGTGGTTCGGTGACATTAAGTATATTCACACTGTTGTGCAACCATCACCACCATCCATCTCCAGAATGCTTTCCATCCTGCAAAACAAAAACTCGGTACCCATTAAACAGTTACTTCCCATTCCTTCCCACCCGCAGCCTTGGCAACCTCCATTCTACTTTCTGTCTCTACAACTTTGACTACTCTAGGTACCTCTTATCAGTGGAGTCATACGGTATTTGTCTTTTCATGTCTGGCTTATTTCACTCAGCATAATGACCTCAAGATTCATCCATATTGTAGCATGGGTCAGAATTTCCTTTTTTTTGTAAGGCTGAATAATATCCCCTTGTCTGTGTATACCACATTTTGTTTAATCCATTCACCGATTGATGGACACTTGCGTTGCTTTCGCCTTTTGGCTACAGCAAATAATGCTGCCATAAAAATGGGTGTACAAGTATCTCTCCAGGGCCCTCCTTTTAATTCTTTTGGGCATATATCCAGAGTGGAATTGCTGGGTCATAGGGTAATTCTATTTTTAATTTTTTGGGGAACCACCATACTATTTTTCATAGTAGCTGCACTGTTTTATATTCCCACCAACGGTGCACACAGGGTTCCAATTTCTTCACATCCTCACCAGTACTTATTATCTTCTGGGGGTTTTTGTTTTGTTTTGTTTTTTGATAGTGGCCATCCTCTTGGGTGTCAGGTGGTCTTTTCTTTCTTACAGCCATTTAATGCTGTAAATGCCCCCAAGTTGAGTACTTCTTTGGCTCCATCTCACACACTTGGCTCCACTGCATTGCATTTTCACTACCCTTTCCAATCTCCTCTGAGACTTCTTCATTGGGCCAGGGGTATTTAGAAGGATGTTATTTAATTTCCAAATACTTGAGGATTATCTGGATATCCGTCTGATATTGATTTCTAGTTTAACGCCAGTGTGGCCAGAGAACATACTTTGCATGAGTTGAATTTTTTTTAATATGTTGAGGTTTGTTTTATGGCCCAGAATATAGTCTATCTTGTTGAATATTCCATGTGCACTTGAAAACAATGTACATTCTTCTGTTTATCTCTAAATGTCAAATAGGTCAATACGGTGGACAGTATTTTTTAAGATTTCTATATCCTTACTGATTTTCTGTCTACTGGATCTATAAATTACAGAAAGGAATGTTGACATCTCTAACTGTAATTGTGGATTTGTCTATTTTTCCTTATAGTTCTTTTTATTTTGCTTCATTGACGTAGGCATCAAAAAATCTTACTAGAAGAATATATGTCAGCTCACAGAATTAATGGGAATTTCCGAGCACCAGACTCATAAAACAGGTAAGAAGTAAGAGAAAATAAGGATAAATTGCCTACCTCTGGGCTTCTTGTTTTATGAGCTGAAAAATAAACTTTTTCTTTACGCTATTGGGAGTCAGGTTTGCCGTTGCTTGTAGCACATGTAGCACACATGTCTAAGACATTCCCTCAGCTTCTCTCCGACTCATCTGGTATTTCTTCCACAGTCTCCTCTGTGGCCTTGTCTAGCTCCACTCATTTCTTGTCCGTGTTCTTTGGTGCTATTCTAGGTCCTCCTGTCTCCAGTTTCTATACACTCTTTCAGGGGTCTTATCATAACCATAGGCTTAGATTTCACCTCTGCGTTTTGGTCCTATGTTTATCAGATCTCCATCTCCATCTTTCAACTTCCTCCTGAGCTACACATCCGTGGATCTAATGTCCTACTAAGTGTCTGCTTCAATATCCTGTAGGCACACAAATCTCCATAGGACAAAGCCTGTTGCTTCTCTCCTCTGGTTTTCCTCTGTAAATAGCACGTCCCCCCACCCACCCCCACTCCCCCAGCAAATACTTCAAGCCAGAAACCGGGCTTCATTCTTGACTTCTTTCCACGTACCCTCCACACCAATCAAATACTAAAAGCTGCCAATTGTTCCCCTTACTTATTTCTTGAATCCATTCACTTTTCACCATTCCACTGGCCAAGGATATTCTCAGGTACTCATCACTTCTTCCCCCATAACTGTAACAGTCTCCAGATCTGTCTACTGGCTTCATTTTCCATTGTCTACTTGTCACCAGTGTGATCCTTCTAAAACACACATCTGAGATTGCCACTCTGCTGCTTCTAACCCCTTTGGTTGCTCTCCAGTGCTCCCAAAATACCATGCAGACTCCTTCATATGGTTTCATGGCCTAGATCTTCAGACATACTTGCCATTCCTCCTCATTCCCCTGCTTCCCCAACTCTGTTTCCTGATAACTCTCAGTACCTCAAATGCATCATGCTCTCTTGCACTCCAGGCTTTTGCTCGTGGGGTTCCTTCCATCCACAACACTAATTTCCAACAGCGACCCTTCCCTTAGCTTAACTCCTAAATCATCCTCAAGTCCTGCCTTCAAGTGCCACCTCCTTCAGAAAGGTTTTCAATGACTCCTGGTCTAGGTAAGTGGCTCTGCTCGGTGCTCTTCTAGGGCTCTGAACCACCATGCTCTTACAATTTCCCATTAACATGCCTGTGTTCTACTTTACAGCTCTGTATACAGACTTCTGAGACCTAGGTTTGTGTGTCTTGTTCACAGCTGACTCCTTAACTACATGCCTAGCATAGAGGCTGGGATAGAATACCCTCTCTCTCTCTTTCTCAAATGCTATTTAACCTCTCAGATAGATATATATAGATATCGATATATATATATATATATACAGATATATATAATGATATCGATATATATATATTATATATCTATCTGAGAGGTTAAATATATATTCCTTTGCTTATACTAAAAGCAAGCTTTCTTTGACATGTCCAAATGTTCTCTCAAAGTGCACGAAAATTACCTATACCCATTAGGGAAAGAATATTAGTGAATGAACTTTTAAAGCTTCAACCCAGTAGAGCGCCGCCCTCCCACTGCAGCTGACTTTTCCTAAGTAAATCAATACATATTTGAGTAATTCAAGTTAATTCAGAAGAGATCTCTCAAAATGAGGTCACAATACTTGCCTATGAAACAAACCCAGAAATATAAAGGATCCTGAGCTTACTTCATGATTCTTTCTCCTGTTCTTATTCTTCTATCCTGCAAGGACACATGACAAGTGGGGAAGAAACCTTCCATGTGGAATGTGAGCACCAAGGCTTGGGCTTGGGCTGTGTTGACTTCAGGGCCAGGCCTGGGACTCTGAGAAGGGAGGGAAGGGAACAGAGGCCTCTGTGGTCATCCACATTAGTGTTCAATCTAAGAGGTCAAGTAAAATATTTTAACTGGCTTGACTGGCACAGGCGTTTGTTGTCCTAGATCTCCAAATGATTTTTTTAAATTACATGTTAAGATCACAGTGAATCATATTATAATGGGACAGCCCTTAGTTAAGTGTCAGACATTGTAAAGAAATGATGTGCTATTAAATGTTCCTACATTTCTCATACACAACATTCCGCTCTTGGTTTTATTCCACTATTTTCACGGTTAAGGCAGAGTGGGAGACCTAACCACTTTAACAGAATTTGTGGTAACCTATAATTCTTTGATTCAAACTTGTTTT
Organism: Daubentonia madagascariensis; assembly: GCA_023783475.1. Lineage (NCBI taxonomy): Eukaryota > Metazoa > Chordata > Mammalia > Primates > Daubentoniidae > Daubentonia > Daubentonia madagascariensis. The sequence goes on along the minus strand of JAKFHU010001815.1, from coordinate 16,649,241 downwards.
ATTACCTTCATGCCAAAACCAACTCATTTTCACCTAAAATTGCTTAAGATTAAAAAGTATAACATTAATTGTTTAAAAAAATCAATGTGGTCTTCAGGTGAGGACCATGATTATATGTTAATGTACCATCTAATTAAAAGATGTAGCGCATCACTTTAAAGGTGCGGCTTCCCATGAGCTTTAGCGCGGACTGAGAGAACAGCCTCCGAAATGACTTTGCAGCACATAGATATGGCCCGAGTCATTTCCATGTTAGGGATTTTCAGTAACAAGTTAGTTTTTGTGGCTCACAGTTGCAATGAGTTTGGCTTAGGTATAGTTACTAACTTGAAGGTCTCTTCTATTCAACTCTTTCAACCATACCAAAGTATTTAATCAAATGCTGGGAAGCCCTCTTTGGAAACTGTTGGGCCATGAAATTCATAAAAATGCCATTTTCTTTGGAATTCAGTATGGTCAGGATGCTGTTGCTGTGCTGTTTATCCTCCAATTCTCTGTGCTGTTTCTTCTCATTAGTTTTTTTTTTCTTTTTAAAGAGACAGAGTCTCACTTCGAAGCCCAGATTGGAGTGCAGTAGTGTGATCCTAGCTCACTGCAGCCTCCAACTCCTGGGCTCCAGTGATCCTCCTGCCCCAGCCTCCTGAGTAGCTGGTACTACAGGGGTATACCACCATGCTTGGCTAATAGTTAAAATTTTTTGTAGATATGGGGTCTCACTATGTTCTCCAGGCTGGTCTCAAACTCCTGGGCTCAAACAATCCTCCCACCTCAGCCTCCCAAAGTGCTGGGATTACAGGGGTGAGCCAGCATCTTCTCATTAGTTATGAGTTTTCTAAGAACTGTTTCTGCAAAGGGGAACTGATAAATGTTACACCATAGGTGTGAGCCCCTCATTGCCCTAGTTCCCGACCCTTCCCTAGCACACAGAAGGAGGATCTCAATCTTGCTATTGAATAAGCGAATAAAAGGATGCTCAGAACAGCATTATTTTACATATCAAAAATTGGGGCCAATTCCCCCATTCTGCCACCCCCAGCTATAAGCAATCACTAATGTACTTTCTGTCTCTATACATTTGCCTATTCTAGACATTTCATAGAAACGGGATCACACAGTATGTGGTCTCCACAGCCTTTTTAAAAATCACTATTGCCCCACTTGTCAGGTGGAGTAGCAAACGTTACTACCATGGCAGAGTTACTATTTGCAACTTCTCAAGAACCGGGACTGGGTGATTTTCATCCTGTGACCAGTGGCTGATGATTCAGTAGTGTTCCGTGAATGTCTGATAAAATTAATTGTCCCCATAGGAGGGATGAGACAAATAGGCCTCCAAAGGGTTATGTGACTTGCTTAAGATCGTAATGGCAGTAGGAGAATGGGTGATTCAAGTCTTGTTGTTTATATAGTATTTCCTTGCTTGTACAAAACCTAACTTCTGTAAATGTGTTTCCTAATTTGTAATATGTTGGCAATATCTACCTCATAGGGTTGTGAAAGTGTTAGCTATTCCCATACCCATCTTGTCAGATATGGCAATCATCCTACAATGAAAAAGATAGACAACAGGCTACCCCAGACATCCAGGCTACTCCGACGAGCCGCCCCGCGTCCCGCAGGCCCCCGCCCTCCCGACGTCACGGCCACTAGGTGCAGTGCCCCCTAGGGGCCCCTGCTGGGCCGAGGAGGAAGAGCCAGGTCCTTCCTGCCGCTGGCCCGTTACCTGCCGGCCCGGCTCTCCCTCGCACCCTCCGGGCCACCCTCGGGAGGAACTTGGCGCCAGCGCGTCCCCGCGCTCTGCAGCCGCATCCGTGCACCGCCGCGCCGCACCATGAGCCAGCGCCTGCTGCTCGTCCTGCGCCAGCTCCGCCGGCCGCTCCAGCCCCCGGGCCCGCCGCGCTGTGTCCGCGTGCCCTGTCGCGCCAGCAGCGGCGGCGGCGGCGGCGGCGGCGGCGGCCGGGAGGGCCTGCTCGGGCAGCGGCGGCTGCGGGACGGCCAGGCCCGGAGCAGCTGCAGCCCCGGCGGCCGGGCGCCCGCGGCGCGGGACTCGATCGTCAGGTGAGTGTCCGGCCTGGCCCCGGCGCGGGGCGGCCGGAGCGCGCAGGTCTTTGCTGGGCCCGGGCGCCGCCGCTGGGGGCTCGCGGGGCGCGGGGCCGGGAGTGCTTGGTGCGGACTTGTTAGGCGCGCCGGGCGGATGGCGGGGGAAGCGCGGGAGCGGGGAAGGCGGGCAGAGGACCGGGGCGCCCCGGGGCCGAGCGGCCGGGGGGGGGATCGGGCGGGCGCGAGCATCCCCGGCAGACGCGGCGCGGACCGCACGCCCCACACGCCCCGCTCCACGTGCGCCGCCGGCCGCCGGCTCTGATGCAATCGTTCCGGGCGCGATCAGACAGGAAAGGGGCGCGCGGCGGAGGGCGGCTCAGAGAGGCGGGCCCGGGCCCAGAGCCCGCCCGCGCTAGGGGTCTGCGGCGACGGCTGCTGGCGGCCCCTGGGGCGCCGAAGTTCGCCCTCTCCCCGGCGCCGCCGCCTCTGCGAGCGGGTGGGTGCTGTGATCGCCGGCACCATTTCCTGGAAGTTCGGTGGAGCCGCGCCCACCGGGTGATCCGCGGGATGAGCCGAGAGCTCGCGGCCACCTGGTTTCCGTCTTCACGCCTGGAACCCCCCGCGCAGCTGCACCGGGAAGGCCGTCTCCGGCCCGAGCGCACTGCGGGAGCCCTGGCCAGGACCTCCCCAGTCCCCGCTGGCGGCGCCACCTGTGCTGCCCACGCACTCACACCCCTCGCCCTGGTCCTCAGCGTCCCCGCCCCTCCGTGGGAGAGGGGAGCAAGAGCCTTGGGGCGGTGTGGTCGCTGGGACGCAGACCACCCTGAGCGGGGCGCCCAGGACGCACCTGGAGGTGGCGCGGAAGCCCCTTCCTGCCTCCCTGCGAACTAGGATTAGGAAGGAGTTCCAGCGGACTCACATCCTCTTCCTTTTCTTTCTAGCCCCCTTTCTAAAAGTCGTTGCCTGCCCTCCCTCCCCTCCCCCTCCTCCTTTTCCCCTCCTCCCTCTCCCCCTCCGCCGCCCCCTTCCCCTCCTCCTCCCCCCCCCTCCCTCCTCCCTCCCTCCCCCTCCCTTCCCCCTCCTCCCTCTCTCCTCCTCCTTCCCCTCGCTTCCCCCTCCTCCCTTTCCCCTCCCTCTCTCCCTCCCCTTTCTCTGTAACATGAGTTTCTGAGACTGTTTAGGTGTAGCAGATGATTCTAAGGAGCCGTTCGTTTATTTATTAATAGTTCATCTTGTTCTTTTTCCGAACGTTGGGTTTACTTTAGGTCAGTAGATTTTTAACCAGCCCACAGCTGAGTCTCATCATAGTGGTTAGGGTCTGAGGACAGCATAAGAGGCAGAAACCACCACCCCATCATCCTGTTTTACTTTATAGAGAGTACTTATTATCTGCAACTTTCTTGTTCGTTTATTTATTTACTCATTTCTCATTTGTCTCACCCTCCTGGAATGTAAGCTCCATGAGGGCAGGGATGCGGTAGGCACTTGTGGAAAGGTCTTGGTGAATGAATGAATCAAGAATTGGGATCATCTGCGGGTTGTATTCATGCATGTAGTTTCCTTTAAAGCCATGACTGCTGTAGCATGAGTAGAGTGGTCAGTAGGGGCCTCTAGATGGGCTGCACTGGGTTCACCAAACTCAATTCCCTCAGAATGGGGGAGAAATAACAGTACCTGCCTCACAGGGGCATGGGAACAAGTGCATGAGAGAACACATGCAAAATGCATAGCCCAGGGCTGACAAATACTAAGCCCTCCACAAATTTGGCTATTGTTATTTTTTAATACTCTTAAGCAAGGGTTGGCAAACTTTTTATGTAATGGGCTAGACGGTAAATATTTTAGGTTTAGTGGGCCAAGAGGAAAAATCAAACAATTATGGAGGTACTTTTATAACAAAAGAAAATCAAAGTTCCACAAAATTTTGGATGAAATTCAGAATGTTATTTATTGACACAAATTTAAATTTCATGTAATTTTCAAATGCCATGAAATATTCTTATTTTGATTTTTTTTTTTTTAACCATTTAAAAATGTAGGCTGGGTACGGTGGCTCACATCTGTAATCCTAGTACTCTGGGAGGCTGAGACGGTAACATCACTTGAGGCCAGGCGTTGGAGACCAGCCTGAGCAAGAGAGAGACCCCATCTCTACAAAAAAATAGAAAAAAAATTAGCCAGGCATAATGGCACCCACCTGTAGTCCCAGCTACTCAGGAAGCTGAAGCAGGAGGATCACTTGAGCCCCAAGAGTTTGAGGTTGCAGTGAGCTATGATGACACCAGTGCACTCTAGCCAGGGCAACAGAGCGAGACTGTCTCAAAAAAAAAAAAAGTAAAAGTCATTTTTAGCTGGTGGGCCATGGTTTGTTGGTTCTTGTAGAAATTGTTGTATCAATGAATTAGTATTCATAGAATTATGGTTAAAAGTCAGGTGGCTCCACTTGCAGTGTGACTTTACCATTCATTAGCTGTGAGAGCTTGGGCAAGCTATTGGATCTCTGTTTTTTTGTGTGTAAAATGAAACCATAATATCACCTCTTCATAAGATTGTTGTGGACATTACTGTCATTTAGTAATCCTATGACCTACATCTTAAATATCTCTGAAACTGGTATTTGTCCTTCAGTTGATTGTGTGTCTTACAGTTGCTCTTGGCTAGGTGGCAGTCATGGCATATTTGTCATTGCCTGCACCTGTGGAAACTTGGTCATAGCCATGCATATTGCTGCACCTTTCAATTGAGTTATGTGCATGGTTTATCAAAACTCTCAGCCCTGCAAGAGATTCCCCCAGACTTGTAGGAAAAGGGGGGGGGGGTTAGAAGTCACCTGGAATAGATATCCAGGAGTCTAAGTATGTTCTTGATTCATGGACATGCATCAGAAAAGTTAAAGAATGAGCTCCCTCAAAAGCACACTGACCCATTATTCCTGATGGTGTGTCACTAGATGACCATAATTCTGCAATGTTTCAAGTCAACAAGGCATGTAAAGGTCATTTTAGGAAATAATATGATTTCTGGTTGTTGTCTGTCAACCCTCCATTGGCATCTGGTAGAATCAAGAAAGCGCTAGCATTGAAACTTGCAGAATGGGTGTCAGCAACTGAATGAAAACCCCAGGGACAAAAATGATGTGATCTAAGAAATGCTACACTCTAAGAAATGCTGCCAACACTCTTGTGGCACAGAGGGTGATATTGTATGGAAAAGAACCCCAAAACACTGACAAACAAGAACAAAAAACAATGACTTTGAATAAAAAAATCAGAAGAGTCAGATCCTAATTGTGAAGTTTCAGAATACCTTAATCAGTATCAATTTGTTATGTTTTCCTTTATATATATACATATATACACACATATGTACACACACACATATATACACATATATACTTACATATATACAGATATATACATATATATACTTACAGACATATGTACACATATATGAGTGGTTTATGGCAAAAAAATTCTGTGTCTAAGTCTAAAAAATTCTGTCAATACTTATATTAATAGAATAAACATGCTGTGTTAAGAAAAGATTGTGCCATAGTTTAACTGGTAGCATTTTTTTTTTCTTAGTGGTTCATAATGCGATGGTGTGTCTTTCATTCTCTCTTAGATTTGATGGAATACAGTAAATAAGATTATCCTATGTGAGCTCTCAGATCAGCCTTGTGCATAATATAGGAAACAGGCCAGCCTCCTTTAATAGGTACCCAAAATACTGTGGACTTGACTGTCTGGAGGGGAGCAGTCCGGGGGAGGTAGGATGACCCTGTGAAATCTACTCACTGCTCTGGGTAAAAGACAGCTGCTTGGTTTCATCACATCCCAGCCAGCAAGAGGGGAAAGGGGCCAGGTGGCAGGTGGCTGGTGCCTGGTCCTCATAGCTGCACATTTCTCACCTCCTTCTGCCAGCCAGAACTTAGTCCCATGATCCCACCAAGCTGCAGGTGAGGGAAACTGGCAGATAGGCTGTCTAGCTGGGTGGCCAATGTGCACCTAAGAGTCAGAATTCTGTTATTAAAGAAGAGGAAAATGCATGGAAGTACTATCCATCCATAGGAAGTACCCAGTAATTTAAGCCATTGTCATCAGCTTTATTAGTATTATTACTGTTGTATTGAATGTGTCTATTCATTTCCCGTGCAGTGGTTTGTTAAACTGCTCTGTGCCGCTTTTAACGTGGACTAATTCTCTGAACACCAGTGGCTGTCTTTGGAGGCAACCGCTTTGGAAATCTTCACTATATTTATAGAAGAGTATCTCTTTTGCTGTTGAAAAAGTTGAGAAGTTGAAATGTAGAATATTATTATCAATATGCTCAGCATTCAGGGACATACTTAAATTGGTATAATAATTTTCAATAACATTACCAGCTGCTTTCTTTTAAAGGTTTTGGCGTGGCCACAGGTAGCCACAAGGGGGGCTGAGGAACGTGGCCATTGTTACAAGGCAGCCCCTCTAACACATCTCATTGCACAGCCAGCCAGGGGGAAAGGGATGTGAGTCTGTGGTAGTAGCAGTGGTAGTAGACACATTCAATGCAATAGTAACAGTAACAATAATATTATCTTTAACAATAGAGTTCTGGGTTTTAGCTACACATGGCAGCCCAGCTAGAGAATCCCACATTAGCTCCCACTGTCAGAATGAAAGTTGACAAGGCCACTTTTTCTCCCAAGGGCAGGAAAATCTCTGACTAGAAACATGTATGCTACTTTTTGGATTTGTTGAGCCTGGTGTCTCCTTTCTGTTTACTTTGCTTGTAACTGTAAGAATAGTGAGTAACCCAAAGAATGAAACATTACACATAGGACAAATTATAGGGAGCCTGAGCTAGTTTTGTTTTATTAGCTTAGTTGGTAACAGTGTTGAACCCCCTTTATATGTCTATGCAGGCATGCCTCTGAGAGAGTACGGGTTCAGTTCCAGACCACCGAAATGAAGCAAATATCACAATAAAATGAGTCACAGAAATTTTTTGTTTTCCCAGTACATGTAAAAGTTACATTTAGACTGTACTGTAGTCTACTAAGTGTGCAATAGCCTTATGTCTAAAAAAACCGTGTATACCTTAATTAAAGAATAGTTTATTGCTAAAAAATGCCAACAGTCATTTGAGCCTTCAGCAAGTCATAATCTTTTTGCTGGTGGAAGGTCTTGCCTTGATGTTGATGGCTGTTGACTGATCAAGGTGGTGGTTTGCTGAAGACTGGGGTGGCTGTGGCAAGTTCTTAAAATAAGACAATGAAATTTGCCACATCAGTGGACTCTTCCTTTCAGGAAAAAATTCTCTGTATCATGCAATGCTGTTTGGTAGCATTTTACCCACAGTAGAACTTCTTTCAAAATTGGAGTCAGTCCTCTCAGACTCTGCTGCTGCTTCATCAACTACTTAGTTGATGTAATCTTCTAATCCTTTGTTGGCATTTCAACACTGTTCACAGCATCTTCCCCAGGAGAAGATTTCATCTCAAGAAACCACTCTCTTTGCTCACCCATAAGAAGCAACTCTCCATTCATTCAAGTTTCATCATGAGATTGCAGCACTTCAGTCACATCTTCAGGCTCTACTTCTAATTCTAGTTCTCTTGCTGTTTCTACCACATCTGTATTTACTTCCTCCACTGAAGTCTTGAACCCCCCCAGAGTCATCCATGAGGGTTGGAATCAACTTCTTCCAAACTCTGTTAATGATGTTTTCACCTCCTCCCATGAATCACAAATGTTCTTTTTTTTTTTTTGAGACAGGATCTCGCTCTGTCACTCCGGGTAGAGTGCCGTCATTGTAGCTCACTGTAACCTCGTACTTCTGGGCTCAAGGGATCCTCCTGCCTCAGCCTCCCAAGTAGCTGGGACTACAGGTGTGCACCAAGATGCCTGGCTGATTTTTCTATGTTTAGTAGAGATGGGGTCTCGCTCTTGCTCAGGCTGGTCTCGAACTCCTGAGCTCAAGCAATCCTTCTGCCTTGGCCTTCCCAGAATGCTAGGATTACAGGCATGAGCCACTGCATCTGGCCCCACAGATGTTCTTAATGGCATTTAGAATGGTGACTCCTTTCCAAAAGGTTTTCAGTTTACTTTGCCCAGATTCATCAGAGGAATCATTATCTATGGCAGCTATAGCTTTACGAAATGTATTTATTAAATAATCATACTTGAAAGTCAAAGTTACTCCTTAATCCACAGGTTGCAGAATGGATGTTTTGTTAGCAAGCATGAAAACAACATTAATTTCCTTGTACAGCTCCATTTTAGCTCTTGGGTTACCAGTACATTGTCAGTGAGCAGTAATATTTTGAAAGGAATCTTTTTTTTTTTTTTCCTGAGCAGTGGGTCTCAAAAGTGGGCTTACAATATTTAGTAAATTATGCTGTAAACAGATGTGCTGTCACCTGGACTTTGTTATTACATTTATAGAGCACAGGCAGAATTGATTTATCATAATTCTTAAGGGCCCTAGGATTTTCAGAATAGTGAATGAGCATTGGCTCCAACTTCAAGTCACCAGCTGCATTAGCCCCTAACGAGAGAGTCAGCCTTTCCTTTGAAGCTTTGAAGCCAGGCACTAACTTCTCCTTTCTAGCTCTGAAAGTCCTTGAAGCCAGGCACTGACTTCTCCTCTCTAGCTGTGAAAGTCCTTGAAGGCGTCTTCCTCCACTTAGAAGGCTATTTTGTCTGTGTTGGAAATCTGTTTATTGTAGCCACCTTCATCAGTGATCTTAGCTAGATCTTCTGGATAACTTGTAGCTTCTACATCAGCTTTTGTTGCTTCAACTTGTACTGTTATGTTATGGAGACAGCTTTTTTCCTTAAACCTTATGAACCAACCTCTGCTAGCTTCCAACTTTTTCTTCTGTAGCTTCCTCGCCTCTCTCAGCCTTTGTAGAAATGAAAAGAGGTAGGACCTTGCTCTGGATTGGCCTTTAAGGGAAAGTTGTGGCTGGTTTGATCTCCTGTCCAAACCACTGAAACTTTTTCCATATCAGCAATGAGGCTGGTTTTATCATTTTTATTTTATGTTCAGTGGAGTAGCACATTTAATTCCCTTTAAGAAATTTCTCTTTGCATTCGCAGCTTGGCTAACTGTTTGGCTCAAGAGACCTAGCTTTCAGCCTGTCTTGGCTTTTGACATGCCTTCCTCACTAAGCTTGATCATTTCTAGCTTTGGATTCAAAGTGGGAGACATGAGACTCTTCTTTTCACTTGAACACTTTGCAGCCATTGCAGGGTTATTAATTGGTCTAATTTCAATATTGTCATGTTTCGGGGAATAGAGAGGCCTGATAAGAGGGAGAGAAACAGAGGAACAGCTGGTGGGTGGAATAGTCAGAACATAACACAACATTAATCGATGAAGTTCACCATCTTATATGGGCAGGGTTCATGGCGCCCAGAACAATTTTGATAGTAACATCAAAGATCACTGATCACAGATCACCATAACAAATATAATAATAATGAAGAAGTTTGAATTATTGCAAGAATTACCAAAATGTGACACAAGACACACAATGAGCACATGCTGTTGGAAAAATGGCGCCTGTAGACTTGTTCAACACAGGGCTGCCACAAACTGTCAATTTGTTAAAAAAGAAAAATCTTCAAAGTGCGATAAAGCAAAGCACAATAAATGAGGTATGGCTGTATTTTCCTTTCTATCCACCCCACACACACACTATCTTAAAAATCTGATTACTTTTTAATTATTGCTGACTTATCTATAGAAGTGTTCCTTTCATTTTATTGAGGGCTAGGCCAGACTGTGAATGTTCCTGAGAAAATTGTTGCTATTAGTATGAGTGTTCTTAGTGTTCAAGGGTACTTTGGGTCTCAGAAAAAAAAAATTTGTACAATTATAAGAAAAAGGTAAAGAGTCACTGTAGTATAACTGTTTTATAGATGAAGAAACTGAGGTCCTTAGAGACTAAGTTAATTGCCCATTTGCCTACGCTCATAAATGAAATGCCCAAGTACCAGTCCTGGGCTGTATTTCCACTCAATCAGTGTTTCAGAACTACTTGGACTCCTTAAAAATTGCACATTTCTGGGCCCCACTGAGACCTATTGAATCAGACTTTCTGGGGTAAGGCACAGAAACATTTATTTATTTACTTACTTACTTTAGAGACAGAGCCTCACTTGTGATCGTAGCTCACTGCAAGCTCAAACTTCTGGGCTCAAGTGATCCTCCTGCCTCTGCCTCTCAAGTGGCTGGGACTACAGGTGTGTGCCACCACACCTAGCTAATTTTTCTATTTTTTGTAGAGATGGGGTCTCGCTCTTGCTCAGGCTGGTCTCCAACTCCTGGCTTCAAGCAGTCCTCCCACCTCAGCCTCCCAAAGTGCTAGGATTACCAGCGTGAGCCACGGCTCCTGGCCAGCAACTTTTGTTTTTACCAAGCTCTCCAGATGATCCTTATGCCGAGAGCTGCTTGGGACCCACACTCCAGTGTCTTCTCGGACCAAGCAAAAATAAAGACCTAACATGCCCAAATTAGCAGTTATACAACAGGCTGGAGAAAGCACAGCATATGGACCTCAGTCACCCATTATTGGACAGATGGATTTTAGTGCTCATTTATAAGGTGATTTGTAAACTTCCCCATATGGTCTCCTTTATTCAACACAATAATATAATTGATTGTCTGGGAATTAAGTTGCTGTATCCCAAGTGTTTCAAAACAAAACAAACAGAAGTGTTCGCAGGTCACAGACAGTTGCCTGCCCACCTACTCTACTTGAAGCTCAATTAGCAGTAGAAAGGGTGATCCTGGTTTTGAAGCCTTTAAACTTTTTCTGAGCACCCATCTCTCCTCAACCCCCTCCTGGCGAGCTAAAGCCTCCTCTGGTTACATTTGTCCACTACTTCTCTGAAAACTGGGAAAAGCTGCGCAATGCCTTTTTCTTCCTGGCAATTTACTGCTAATGGTATCTGGTTGGAGCTTTTTCCACCTTGAATTTTTTGCTGGTGCATGTAAGACCCTGTGGAAGACAAAAACAAAATTTAAAGATGGTCTTAACACTGAAGCTTGGTTACTGCCTTGGCTGAGCCTTTAGTCTATTGTGAGAGGGGGAAAAAAGTGAGAACATTTCCTAGGGGTGGTGGTGGTGAAGGTGGCCTCTGAAGTCACTCATCCTAGAAGGCTCCAGTAAGAAAGCCTAGCCCCTATCACGTTTACTTAGGCCTGCCCCACCCTGGGCCAGCACCCTCACCTCCAGAGAGGCAAAGGGGAAGGTGACTCCTGCTGGGCTTTTGGAAGGTCCAAATGCTTCTCTCCCTAGGAGGTCTTTGTAGTGTTGTCAAATTTGATGTGTGCCCTGCATTTCTGCAACCTTCCTTTCCTTTCTTCCTTCTTCCTTCTTCCCTTCCATTCCTTCCTTACACGCTGGGCCCTGGACCTTGTCTTGACCAGCCAGTTCTTGTCCAACAGCAAGCCCCTCCCCAGCCCGACCCTCACTACTCTTTCCCCACCTTCATTTGCTTTCCCCGTGGACTCCAGATTTGATTTTTTTGGGGGGTAGGGGGGAGTGTGGTGGAGGAAGGAGATTATTTAAAATAGAAACCCAAACTTTTTATTATAGTAAACTTGGGAAACACAAGAGGAAAAATTCACCCCTAGAAAATTACTGTTAGCAACCAATTTCTCTCCCTGTGCATATTTTTAGAATTGGATTGCCGCATTTTACACTGCGTTAGTGTGTCTTGATTTCATTGTTATCCTGCCTCTCCCCTCCGCACTGTATTGTCAACCTAAAAGGAAGAAGCTGAGGCAAAATTATTATCGGTATTAATATAAGCGGAGAGTTTATTTGGGCCAAGCTTGAGGATTGCAACCAGGCAGCATAGACTCAAGTTGATTAGCAGCAGTTACAAGTGGATCTTTAAAGGGGAAATCCTCTTGTAACTGCTGCTAATCCACTTTAAACTGCTCTTAAAGGGAAGATCTTGGGTGAGGTTGCTAGTCCGGAACAAAAGACTTTACAACCAATTGCCCCCAGGCATGGCTGTGGGGAGGGGATGACTGAAGTCCCACCCTCCGGTCTCTGGGCCTGCATTGCTCACTCAGACTGCTCTGAGCTATTTTTTTCTCTGCATCCTTCTGTTGTCTTATTATTTTCACTTGTAATAACAAACTTTCTAAGAAAATGGGTTGTATCAATCCTTTCTAGTCATTAACCAAGAAATGACTGTTTTTTTTCTTTCTCCATGTAGAGAAGTCATTCAGAATTCAAAAGAAGCTCTGAAGCTATTGCAAGAAAAAAACCCTGCCTTTAAGCCAGTACTTGCTATTATTCAGGTAAGCTGAGAAAGTGGTTCAGTCCTGCTATTTTAGGATGCCTTTCAATCTAGAAAATTGTATGCAAAAGGCCATCTGCATTTCTTGTCAAAGAAGAGATGGCTCAGTTGGAAATGCTATGGGTTTCCCTTTCTTTGGTCCTTTGCTTCCTCGGGTCTCAGTAGGTCCCGCTCTGCCTGAGGGCGTTGTCTCTTGTGAGTCTTCCTCTCTGGGTAGTTTTCAGAGGTCAGGAGGTAGGCGCCCACCCAAATTGCATTGCACAGGATATATTGTGGTCTGTGTGTGCTCATAAATGCTTACCAAATGTGATTTGAAGGTGATATGGGGGAAAAAAATTCCCCTTTGTTTCTCTTGGAAGACAGATGCTAGATGAAACATGGGTATTTGGTGATCTTTTTACTCTATCTCTTAAAGCCTGCTATGAGCTTCATGGGCCAAAAGTCATTACCATGTCAAAAGGACTTTGCAAGCCGAGAACATATTTTGGCTGCAGCCCTTGGTTCTGAGCTGCAGTTGGCACTCTTTGCCATCCTGATTGGCACACATGTGTGGTGGCAGGTGCCGAGGGATAATGAGGTGAGCCAAGCCTGGAAGCTAACACAGCCCGACAGTTGGGGGTTTGGCACGCACTTAGTGTATCAAAATAGCAGCCTCTAGTTCCATCAGTGCTGTTTTTCAAGACTGCGGAGCTCTGCTCAAGTTACTTACTTTCTTTGAGGTCTGTATCCACATCCGAGTTAGAACAATAGAAAGAAAATTAGATTGGGAGCTCGGGCCTCCTGGGAATCTCCTTACTCTTTGGCTTTCTACCTAAGGGCAAACCCTTTAAACTCCTGTCTTTGTCCTCATTCACAGAGGGATGCTGGCAATGTTACCGTATATGTCTTACAATATGAGGGATTTTTTTTAAAGTGACATAATTTGAAAGTCTGAGAAATTACTATGTTCATAAATGCCATTAGTCCATTTTTTGTAAGCAATATGATTCTTTTTCTGCATTTTCCTTATCGTCTTTGTCATTAGATCATTGGTAATCACAAAATTGGTCTCTGTATTATTTTGTGCCTTTTCAAGATACTTTTCTGTTGTTACGTTCTCCTTCCTCCCCTCTCCTAAGGCAGGTGATGACAACTTGATGCAGGAAATCAACCAGAATTTGGCTGAGGAGGTGAGGACAGTTGAATTTTGAAAAATTCATTATAATTTTTAACAACATATTCTCTTATAGTAACAAATAACCTTGTGTTCCCTTTTCAGGCTGGTCTGAACATCACTCACATTTGCCTCCCCCCAGATAGCAGTGAAGACGAGGTAATTACGGCAGAGCACTTAAAAACTTCCTTTCCTCTTTAGCCCACGAGGCCTATTAGCATCTCTTAGTTGTGGCTGGAACAGATCCAGCCTTTTCTTGCGGCTGAATTTTTAGAGGGAAGAGTTCAGTTTTTTTCTCTAATGTAAATGCTTCTTGATCTCTTTGTCCTTTATTGTATGTTTCTCCTAAAGACTTGAGCTAATGCTTGGTGATTTTAGTTGTGTTTCTTCAGCTGTAGCAGCTGCGTCATTTAGTGGAAATCGTCAGGCAGTGGGTGTGTAGAGGACAGGTTCTGGTCTGGCTCTGTCCTGACAGGTTGGTTGACCTTGGGGCATTCCTTTGGTTTCTCTGGGTCACAGTTGCCTTGTTGATAAAATAAAAGAACAGGACTTAACGTTCTGTGTTTCCTTCAGTGGTGCATCAGGGAAGATGATAAAAAACACCCATAGTGTTCCTTTCACTGCTGTTCCATGTGATCTGGTTGTTTCTGCCAGCAGAGAGTAACAGCCTTCCCAGGTATCATCTCATGCCTGGGAGAAGCAGCCTCCCCGCTATGCAGAGTTGAGGAAACTGAACCTCGGGCCACAGGTCCCTGTGCGAGGGCCTGGTCCTTCTGTGTCTAGCCTTTCTTCCAGGTGCCTGGCCATTTGTATGTCTTTTGAGAAATGTCTATTCAGGTTTTCTGCCTGTTTTTTAATCAGATTGTTTTTTTGCTATTGAGTGAGTTCCTTATATATTCTGGATATGAACCCATTGAGGGGTGCATAGTTTGCAAATACTTTTTCCCATTTTGTAAGTTGTCTGTTGACTCTGTTGAGTGTTTCCTTTGCTGTGCAGAAGCTTTTTAGTTTGGTGTAATACCATTTGTCTATTTTTGCTTTTGTTGCCTGTGCTTTTGAGAACCTATATAAAAAATCCTTGCCCAGACCAATGTCATGAAGTGTTTCCCCTGTGTTTTCTTCTGGTAGAAATTTTATAATTTCCAGTTGTAAGTCTTTAATCCATTTTTAGTTGATGTTTATAAAGAGTGAGAGATAAGGGTCTAGGTTCATTCTTCTGCATGTGAATATCCAGTTTTCCCAGTACTGTTTATGGAAGAAACAGTCTTTTCTGCAATGTGTGTCCTTGGCACCTTTGCCTTGGCTTATTTTTTGACAAGGAATCATTTATTCCCCATTTTTCTTTGGTGAAATTCTGATAAAGTGCATTAGTATGTCGTTATGATGTTGAAAAAAGTATCTTGGTTTACTGTTTAGGATTTTTGTCTTTGTTTTTGTTGTTTCTACCAAATCCTAGGTACAGGTAACAATGGTTCCCTCACTTCATTTTGGGCTCTTAGATTTCATGGCCTCTGTCCACCCTCCACCCCCATCATTCTGTTAGCGCTTTACCTCACGGAACCTTTATTTTTCTGCATATCATTTTTCACCTCCAGAGATTATATTATTGTTATTACTATTTTTTTTGGAGGAGGATCTTGCTTCCTCCACTAGAATATAAGCTCCATGAGGGCAGGTTTGTTTACAGCTGTATTTCCTTTACTTAGAACTGGTACAAAGTAGGTTCTCAAAACGTTTGTTGAATGCATGAAAGAATGCTGAATAAATGAAAAAAAATTTTCTTTCTGATTTTGTACATCAAATAGCCTTTTTCTCCCTACCGGGTAGTAATACCACAATGATTTTTGCTAGGCAATGGAAGAAAAATGGTAAACTAACACTTCCTCAGAATGAGGAAGTGTACACAGGCTAGTATCTTCTTATTTATGAGCAAATACATTTGTTAAGTGAAATAAATCAGAATTTTATCTCCTGGCATAAGATAGAGAAAAACAGAGAGAGGACGAAGCACTGTTTATTTAGAGACAAACCTAGCCTTTCATTTGCTGTTACACGTGAGCTTCCCAAACTGTACTTTGGTCTTTTTCATGAATAGTGGATTAGTGTTTTCTATAAAAAGGAGTCATGTGTGCTTAGAGTTTTTCTATCATATGCCTTTGGAAAGGCTTCCTATGTGCCATTCAGGTCCAGAGACCCTGAGGGCCTCTGTGACTTCTTGCATGTCGTGATTCCTAAGCTTTGTTGAGCACTTTGTATCCGAAGCTCGTAGGCTTAGCTGGGCCAGGTTGGAGCGCCTGAGACCCATGCTCCCTGGCATCCCTGGGAACTGGCAGTGTGTTTGGCTTAAAATGATTGCTCACCTAGAATTATCTTTTGTCCACCTAAACTTTCATAGCTGTTGAGCTTTGCTTTGGTTTGCTTTTGGCACAGAGTAGAACAATAAGAAAGATGGAGAAGTTGCTAAAAAATTCAGCCAAGCTTTTATTTTTTTATTTTTCTGAGCTTTTAAAGCGTAATGAAAAGAAAAAATAGAACTCTTCATTGTGCTTTACACCAAGGCTTCAACAAAGAGTAAAAAAAAAAAAAAAAATGCATTTTTCATCAATCCAGTTTTTACATAAAGTTTCTTTTGTTGGGTCTTATTTTCACAAAACTAATTTTTGGTTGTTTGTTTTGTTTTCTCTTTAGATTATAGATGAAATCTTGAAGATTAATGAAGACACCAGGGTACATGGCCTTGCTCTTCAGATCTCAGAAAACTCATTTAGCAACAAAGTCCTCAATGCCTTGAAACCAGAAAAAGATGTTGATGGGTAAAAAAATATTTTTAAAAAATCAACCTGTTGCTAAATCACTTTTTCTACTGTGATTTCCCCTAAATTCCTTCTATTTGTTTCAACTATGGCAGTAATTAAGAGATGAAAAAAATCATTTAAAATATTTCAGGAGTTTGAAGACTTTTAAAATTATATATAAAAAAGACACATGTTTTGGGAAATACACTAACCCTTTTATAGCACTTGGGTGACACAAGGTTTTATTGGAAATTTGGGGGAAAAATCATAACTGTCAGGTGCTCTGATTCATGCCATGGCATGATGTAAGCTTCAGAGGACAAAAAATACTGCCCATCTACAAGGGGGATCAGCATGTTTCTTGGGGATTAAAAACCCCATTTTCCTACATGGAAATTAGAAATTATTATATTTTGTACTGTGGCCAAAAAAGAACACAGTGTGTTTCGGGTCACAAGGTTGTAAGCAAATTTATAATGTTACGCTCTTGATCTGGTAGTAATCCTTCAGGGGCTGGAGGGAGAGGCTGCCACCTCCCCGGGACACCCAGGCATCTTCCATTCTAGTCTTTTATTGTGGCTTGGGGTAGACCCAAACACAGGTTGAGACGTTGTCATGAAAATCTCCAGTGCTGTAGTAGACTTAACTATAAAGGGAGAAGAAGCCCTAATCAATGAGAAAACTTGCCGAATCTGAAGGCATCAGGGCGTAGTTTCAAGTCTTTCCTAAGAGAAGACAATTATGAAAACTTTTCTAAATGTCTCCATTTTGTTACTAATCTGGATTGACACTGTCAGTTTAGGCTAAATAGTTATGGACTGTTTTGTCCTAGATTTGAACAAGAAAAGGCACAGAAGCCATCAAAAATGTATGGTTACCCATTTATTTTTTCCTGATTTCCTGAGGAGATAAATTTTGGGGTCATGGGGTTCAGACCTGTGAACCCCAGATCTTACTGGGTTACTCCAGATTCTTAGGATTGGTTCTGGGTTTCTAGTGGACTGTAGGACCATGGTGTTGCACCATTCCGGGGCTACCGTTCCACTGTAGTTCATTGAAAGGGGCTCTCTGTAGTTGTGAAGTGAAGCCCTGCATAGCCTTATGCTACATCCTGGTATATGGGCAGAATCCGAAAACCCCAGGTAGGGACCAGAGTGAAGTTTCCTGAGGGGCTTAATGCCCTTTATTGCCTGCCCTCTCTGTAATTCATATTTAATGTACTCTGCCTATCAAACATTGACTTGGATGTTATTTGGGACTAATACATGTGAACTACGCGTGAGTGAGTTTTGCCTGGGCTTTGACTTACCTGTTCCCTTATTTTCTGATCCAGATTAACAGATATAAACCTGGGGAAGCTGGTTCGTGGGGATGCCCATGAATGTTTTGTTTCACCTGTTGCCAGAGCTGTAATTGAACTTCTTGAAAAATCAGGTAGGTTGCACCTTCAGAAATGCTGTTTTCTGCCTGGGTGTGGTGGCTCACCCCTGTTATCCTAGCACTTTGGGAGGCTGAGGCAAGAGGATCATTTGAGCCTAGGAGTTTGAGGTTGTAGTGAGCTATGATGATGCCACTGCACTCCAGCCCAGGCAACAGAATGAGATCCTGTCTCAATAAAAAGAAAAAAAATACCATTTTCCATTTATTGGTATTTACATTATTTTTTAATAAGGATTTGTTCTTGGAAGATTCTAGTTGAAACATGGTAATAACATTTAATGTTGACTGTCTTTATTTTTCTCATCTTTTCTTTTGGGAGATACAAATGAATAACTGGAAAATTTTTCTAGTAAGATTGACTGTATTATAATTTAAAAGAGAAATTGGTAAAGGTGAATGATTGGCCTGTTTTAAACATGTTCAGTTTCTCTCGTGAAACAATCAAAATCAGTGAAAAATGTTTCAAGTTTCAATTTATCAAATCTGTCAATATGTAGGCCTAGTAAGATTTACCTTTAAGACTTAAATGCAGAAGCTGTTAGATGTAGTTTAGGGTACAGAAACCTAGATTGGGATTTATTAGTGAGCAGGATCCTTTTCAGTAGTCAGTATTTAATTTCCCTCATTTTCTCCTTGACCTTACATTTTTATGTTAGTGAAATAGAAATGAATATTTTCTCTTTCTTGGTTATTGAATTTAATGGGTAAATTACTACCAAGTATCTGATATATTTAAGGGCTGTCTAGCTGAGAATGTAAAAATTCAACTAACTGAGTTTTTCTCTACACCAACTTGGATAGAAAAGAGGCACATGCCCCTCTCCCACCCTGAACATGCACCAATCAAACAAAAATTCCAAAAATATATAGCCAAGTTTTAGTAAAAGATTAACTTTCAGGATGTACCTTTTAGGCAGTAATCATTAAGATCAAATCTCTTAGATAATCCATATATGCAGCATTATATGGATTATCTAGATGGTGATTCTGAACCACTTCACCAGAAAGTTCTCTGACAAAGAAGAGTAAATTACGGCAAGTAAATTATAGTAATGCATTGTAGAAAGAAAGTCAGCGATAAGAATTGGAATCAAAAGTGTTCAAATAGAGAATTTTGGTTAATTATGGCACTCCACTCCTAGCTTGCAGTCATTATAGGTTGTTGCTGAGAAGGCCAAGTTTTGAAAGGACATTTTTCCTTAAGTTGAAACAGTATGGGAGGAAGGATCTGAAGTTTTGATTTTAATATTGAATTTTCATTTGGTTGGCAGGTGTCAACTTAGATGGAAAGAAGATCTTGGTAATAGGGGCCCATGGATCTTTGGAAGCTGCTTTACAATGCCTGTTCCAGAGAAAAGGGTCCATGACAATGACCTCCCAGTGGAAAACGCCTCAGCTTCAAAGCAAGGTAAATTTCATGTTGGAAACATGTAACCTTGAATGCTTGTATTAGAAAAGAAGAAAGGCTGGAAGTGTATGAACTAAGCATGTAACTTAAAAAGTTAGAGAAAGAAAATTGAATAGACCTATATCTATTAGAGACATTGAATCAGTTCACTCACCAAAGAAGCAAACAAAAAAGGCAACAGGTAGTTTTACAAATGAGTTCTATCAAACAAAGAACAGATCGTTCTAATCTAATCTTTTCTCAAGTGAATGGATGAAGGAGCATATCCTAACTCGATTTATGAATGCCAAAACCAGACAAGGACAAGATGCTAAAGGAAAATTAAGGCCAATTTCACCTATGAATATAGATGAAATAATCATGAGCAAAATTTTAGAAAACCAAATACAGCACCAAGTTGAGTTTATTTTAGGATTGCCGGGGTAATTTAACATCAGAAAATTTATTACTGTAATTTACCACATTATCAGATTAAAAATTATATTTTCACCATAGTAGGTACAGAATAGTCATTTGATAAAATGATCACTTGAGTCCAGGAGTATGAGGTTACTGTGAGCCACTGCACTCTAGCCTGGGCAATAGACCAAGACCCTGTCTCCAAAAAAAAAAAAAGGTCAGAACAGCAAAAAATATTATAAACAGTGACCTAAATGCCCATCAGTGTGAATGAATAAATCAGTATAGTTGTATGTAGAGTAAATATAGATGTATAGTCATAAAAACAGAATGACATACCAACAGTGATAATTTTAAAAACTAGAACTATAGATATCAAATTTTAAAAAAATTTAAAGACAGCATTCAGTGAAAAAAACCAAGTTGCTGAAGGATGCATTTCATATAACACCATTTATATGTCTGAAAGCAATCCATGTATGTGTATATTTTAGGGTTACATACATATGAAGTAAAAGTATAAAGAAATGCATGGGAACTAGGAACCAAATCAGAAAAGCATTTACCAGGGCAAGGATGTGGATGAGGAGGGGAAGGAGACCCAGGGACCTTCATACCTTTCTTCTTAAACTGGGCAATGGGCATCCAGGTGTGTTATATTGCTCTTTTACTTATGTCTGAAATGGTTAATAAAGTTTTTCATTTCAAAAACTGACAGTGCAGCTCATGGATTTCGAGCAAAGTGAAGTTAAAGTGAGTGCATTAAGTGCAGTAAATTACTACAGAACAAGTTCTAAAAATACACATTCCTCATATTATGTCAGAATGGAAATGAGGAGCAAGTTGCAGTCCTGCCAGGGAAGGCAGATGTCTCAACAGATTTGGAATATTTGTGTGGCAGGTGGATTTACTTTATGTAACACTTGTGTTAAGACAGCTCAGGAGGAAGACGGCTTAGGAACGTGGTCTTGCAATTAAACCTGAACCTGTGTGCATTTTTAGTGGTCACCACATGGTGGCAGCCTATCCAAGAAAATTCAAGGACAATATTTTCCACTTAAGAGCCCAGAATTTTTAATTTGGAAGCTTAGTGGAAGAGGAAAATAAACTTTGCCCTGCACTGAACAGCTGTGGTGAAAATAGAAAATACCTTCATTGGCAATTGAATGTTTTCACAGCTGCCACAGATACTACGGCTAGTAGTATCTGTATTTTTGAAAAACAAAGACCTTTTTCAAAGTACTTTTTATTATGGAAGTAAATCACTTTGACTCTGTACTTTGGGATGAACCTCATCCTAATTTTGAGAATGATTAAATGGTTTGACTTTCTAGAGAATCTAGAAATTGGGTAACATTCCCATTTTTGTATGTACAAAAAGGTTATCACTAATAGTTGATATTGCACACCCATTTTTTTCCTAAGTTTTTGGTACTTATGATGGCACCACCATGAATGTTAGAGGCTGTTAACTTTAACTCTTATTGCTTCATCTTTGTAGCCAAAAACATGGGAGGAAATGATCACATGTCCCCCTCTACCTGGCTTACCTCCATACAATATGCTCCCACCGCCAGCTACAGCCTCTGTCTTCCCGGCGTCCATGTGGCAGCTCGCCCTGCACCAGCCATGTACCTCCTCCCACCCCCAGTATGCCTCCATGCTTCTGCCTGACGTTTGACTTGTTACCATTCCTGTGTTTTATTTTTACAAGAAGAAACTAGGGAAGAAAACCCTTGATTTTGGTCTCAGTAGGAATTCTAGCCTTCCTTGGAGCCATGGTAATAAGCAGATTGTACCACTCAAAGGGTCAGCAGGCCACAGTGGTACAAAGGGCACCCAGGTATGGGTTAGTGTCCTGGAGGATCCGACCTGGAGAGGCTCTGTCCACACTTGCCACACCCTTGGAAAAGCTTCACTGTGGAAAACACTGGCCGGAAAAATTTAACAACAGATGGGGATATTTTTTGTCCAGTTTAATCAACAATGAATAAAAGTACATTTGAAGATTATAGTCCATTTAGCTTCTTATTATTGACAATGATAAAAGAGTTGGGGGAAAGAAGAGGACAGGTCAAGGATTACGGCCATTAAGTAGAAGGACATTATCTTTGAAAAGCATTTCTTCTATGCTTATTGGTTCCTGACATGGAGAAAGACTCCCTGTGGGACATCTGGGGGAGGGGGTTTCCACAGCTGGGGGTGAGAGGTTTGGGCATCAGCGTCTGACTATAACACCAGAATCCTATCTACCGTCTCCTGAAATACAGGTAGCCTTATAGGTGTGGGGTGTCCTTCAAGTTACCAGGCAAGCCTTTGCAACCACTGGGAACTGCCTTTGAAGCTTTCAAGTTGTGCACAACATTTGTGTCCTCATTAAGCAGTAGAGCATAGGCTTTGGGGGCAGACAGCTCTGGGTTCAATCCTGAGCTGTCACTTAACTGCTCTGAGTCTGTTTCCTCCTGTGTAGAATAGGGATCATAATACTCCCAGAGCTTAAATAATAAATGTGGGTCAATCAGGTGGAGCAATCAAATCATAAGCAGATAAACTAACAAAATAGTGTGACCTAGGGTCCCTCCCTGGAGGTCTGGTCTACATAACTCCACTGTCTGGATGGGGGAAGGGGAGAGGGTCTAACTCTTGGTCTGTGAGGTCTCCCAACAATGTGCTGGCTGAGGGAGCTAAACCAAAAGCAAAACTGCTGAGAGACAGTGTCCCAGAGAGAGGAGGGATGGCCCTGAGTGGGCGCCAGCTCTGGCTAGTCCAGGCTTACCTGGTCCTTAACTGGAGTATTACCAACTTTAAGTAACACAACAGAGAGAGCTGTGGGCCTCTTCTTTCCTGTTCTTGTTACTTGTAAGCCACTCTGCTTCACAACATGTCTGCAGGACATTCCTCATTCACTGTTTATTACTTCCAGGCCCTGTAATTTTGAGGAACAGTTACATTGAGTTCATTAAATAGAAATGGAGCCTTTCTCTATCAGTCTGCCTACATCTAAGGATTTTCTACAGACACTGATTATGTATAAGATCTCCATGGAACCTGAGCAGGAAGAATTAAGATCTGCCTTCTTAAGAGTTCCATGAAAAACCAGAATAGACTTCTGTGTTTGGTAGCTCTATAGCCTATGCCTGTTGGGGTGTGTCATTGCAAGTCGAGAATAAGTTCCTGCTTTGTTTTTGAGCATCACTTCCATGCTTTGAGATGCATTGTGCGTTTTCATGGGCATCCTAGCGTGGGGGAGGGAAGGATGTCTGGGCATTTGTCCAAATTGGCTATATGCCATGGAGTGTCAGATGTCAGTAAGCCAAGGCTCTGGATCTGATGTTTTGGGGTAGGGCTAAGGAATCCCCTTCTTCCTCCACCTTCTTCCACCCCACACAGGCCCCGCACTTACTTTCCCAACTCCTGCAGTGGAACGACACTATTGGTTCCACTACTGGGAAAGAGCCTAGGTTTGGAGATAGCCTTTTCCTCGCCCTGGTGATTTCACACTGTTTCCAAAACCAGCCCGAGCGAGGCGAGAGAAGGTCTTGCATGTGGTGTTTACAAGGGGGGGGTGGGCCCCTCTCCACGGAAGGGAGAGGTTGGCAGGCACCACGGGCCTCGCTCCCTTGAGAGTCTCCTGAACTGCACGTCGGGCACAGCTGGACGATGATGCTGAAATGGCCTCCAGCTGGGACAAATCAGGTAAACCCCAGCTGCGTGCAGAAGAAACAACCTAGAAATGAGAGAACCGTTTTATTTTGTTTTTCTCAGAGGATCTCATCCTCCTGAGCACAGAGACCCTCAAAACCAGTACCAACAGAAGGAGGAAGAAATACAGGTCTTTCACATTTGAAGGATCAAAGTGTCTAGCTCTTTTGAGCAAAGCTAAACGATCACAAAGTCCTTTCCAGTTTAAATTTAGCACATAACGTGGCTTATAAAAGGCTTTTGAAAGGGAATTGGAAAATTCTAAATGTGTTTGTATTATATATGTGAAAGGATGGTTTTTTGAAAAAAGAATACTATCTCTTCCAAGGGGGGGGAAATCCCTAGCTTTTAAACTGGACTAGATGAGTGAGTTCCATGACAATTCCTTTTAACAGGACAGGCTACGCTTAAAACAGTAACCTATTGTAGTGACAGTAATGACAGCCAACATCGGTTGACTAAATGGCAACTCTGACCCACTCTTCTGTACTCCTGTTGTCTTACTGATTCGGCACACACTTCCTGTTAGGCAGAGCTGTCGTCCCTTCCATATTACACATGAGGAAGCTGAGGCTCAGAGAAGAGACTTTCCAAAGATCATACAATTAAAAAATGGAGGTGGCAATACAGCCCGTTTTCAACACCGTCTCATGTCAGCTCTTATTCCAGATAATCACACAAAGCCTAATCTCTAATCTTTAAAGCCAGAAATCACCTGCTACATCGGATGTGGAACATCAGAGAGACTAAGGCCCAAGACATTGGACTTGTGTTGAGACACTGTTGTTTTATTCCAACTGTTTATAATCCCAGAGACATCCGTGGAAGAGAAGCAAGCTGAAGTAGACTGAAGGTTGTCCCCTCCCTGAGGCCTGGGGCTTGTCATCAGCCGTCCAGGCTCCCTCTTCAGGAGGGATGGTGTGCACTGTTTAGAGAGGGCAGGGCGGGCACCCTGGTCAGCTGTGTGGACACAGAGGACGGCCTCAGCTATGTGAGTTCCTCCCCTTCCCCGCCTGTTCCTGTTCCGGGTGAGGTGCAGAAAATAGCCCCAGACACTCCCAGGCACCACAACTTGTGCTAAGCAGGTAGCCAAGGTCATCAGTGGTATGTAATTAAGTAAGTAGTGTAGACCCTGGAGCTTTCTTTGACAGATTTTTGGGTATCAGCTCCCTGCTTTTCACTCTTGCTTCTATCTGGTCATTGCATTGCTTATTAACACCAGAGACGGAGGGGAATAGAACTTTTTTAAAAGCCAAAAAATCAGGTGATTTTATTTAGCAGTGTTGAGAAAAGGATTTGTGAGACAATATATTGAAACTAATGGGCGTGAGATCAAGAGGGTGCCAGGTGAAGAGGGGGCGATCTAAGATTGATTAGTCTTAGATGGTTCAAAATTTAAGCTCAGAAACTGAAATTTAGGAGAAATGATGTGTTCTTATATCAAATACGTGAGTAAAACTGTAAAGAAAATGCCGTCTATCTCCACCTTTTCCTACACCCTCCCCCTTTTAGACGTTCTTCGTCTATCTTCTAGGCAAAATATTCTAATTTCAGTCTCAGTGGATTATGTTCCAAGTGTCTGAAGGTTGGTTTGAACATGAAATGTATTTTCTCATAGACATAATGTTATAAATGGTGTTAGGTTCACGGGTTGGTGAAGCCAGTTTAACGAATAATGCAACAGATTCGTATTGATGTAGTTTCTGATTTTTCTGTGGGAAACTTCACCTGGAACTTTAACACTCTTCTAAACTGTGGGGTTAGGTTCAGCCTTCATGTGGTCCATGTTAATTTGCAGTCACCTGCGGCCAGCCACAAATAAGTCCTTGTCATCATCAGGGGCCCGATGGGGACGTGAGGTGTATATTGCACAAGAGAGAGCTGTCACCAATCCTGGAAGCAGGGCTACAGGCCTGTGTCCTGCAGAGAACAGGCTGGTAGCATCCGCTGCACGCCACTTGCATATAATGTCCCATTTGCTTTTCTGTACTGTCAGCAGAGCCTGGTTCCCTTCTCCTCGCCGCCTTCTCCCATGTGAAGTTTTTTAAGGACGCGGAATTAGAATCTTTTAATGGGAAGGCCTTAAACATAATCTGTAACAATAAAGCACCTTGTGTTTGTGTAGAGATTTCATTTCCAAGGCTTTTTTGTGTATGATATCTCATTCATGCTACAGCCCTGGAACGAGGTATTGTGCTCACCGAGAGCCTTAGTTCTGACTGTTGCTGATGAAGGAGCAGAGTCTGGACTTGAATCCAGGTCGTGGGACTCCACCCATAGTGCTCTTCCCACCGTGTCTCCGTTCCTCACTTTTCAGAGGAGACGACCGAGGCCCAGAGAGTTTCTCAAAGGAAGTGGAATGCAGAACTCTGTGGCCGTGCAGCGTGAGGTTCCGAATTGAAAAGCATACATGTCAGGAAATGCAAAGCTAAATTTCCCACGGCGACATCAATTTGAACGACCGTGAACACACTGTGTGTGTTAAAGTACATGGGTAGCAGCATAAACGTAAATCCTGAGGGCCATGGGGATTCCTCTGTGGAGCCTGCCTTGCTTTGGTGTTGCTCTGGGAACTGTAACTTTAGCATTTGGTCATTTTTGTGCTCCATGCTTCTGAGTCTTTGTCCTGTGAGGGAAGCTCCCCCCTCACCACACACACACACACACACACACACACACTCTCTCTCTCTCTCTCCCCCCACTCCTTTTTAATTTAATTTTTTCCTAGGGTGTGAGTGTGAGAAAGGGAATTAATTTTGATGAAGTATATCCATTACTAGATTTGAGACTGCGCATTTTCCTTTTATCATCTGTCATGAGTTACGTATTTATGTTCATATCAGGCTCACTTCTAGAGTGATTATCTGTCTTTTCTAGCATTTTGGACACAACTGAGTATCTTTGATATTCTCTTACACTGCGCAGTAAGTGGAATGATGAAGTAAGAGGTGAACTTAGGAACATTTAGAAAAAGGAAGATCATTTAATTATCCTCTGGGGGGAAAATGATAGACAAATGCTGTAATCATAATCCCTAGTTGTCCATTTGGCTTATAATCAATCTGATTTATGAAATAACCATTAAAAATGTCTTATAATTTTAAAAGCCAATAATCTGTTCTACTGATCACAGATGAGAGTGGAAAAAAGAAATACACCCAATTCCTGAAAGGAAAAAAATTCTCCCAGGATGAAATCACTGGGTGGATGTGAAGTGGGGAAAATACCTTGTGCTGTAATTGTCATCTTCTTATCTTGCCAAAGTATTACAACATCTGGTTCAAATGGTTTGACATTCTTATTTTAGAGTAGTTACACTCTTATTTTAATGTTCCTGTTTGATAGTATGCTTCATATTTCAGGGGAAGGTGAACCTTAATTTATAGATACAAAGCAATAATTTCATGGAGGAGGTTCAGTTAATTTCAAATAAAAAGTTAGACATTCCAAGTTAGAAAAATTTATGAATAAACAGGGATTCTGCTCATGAAAAATTTTGCCTGAATGAAATTTCCATATGCGGCAACGTGCTCTACTCAAATGGCAGGAACATATCATACGTGAGCCACCACACCCAGCTAAATTTTTTATTTTTATTTTTGGTAGAGATAGGGGTCTTGCTATGTTGCCCAGGCTGGTCTGGAACTCCTGGCCTCAAGTGATCCTCCCACCTTGGCCCCCCAAAGTGCTGGGATTACAGGCATGAGCTGCTGTGCCTAGCCGAGTTATTGTCATTATAGAAGTGCACCTTTGCTGGAGAAAGCACTTACCTGTTGTTAATTTTTTAAAAGTAACATTCCTCATGTTGAAGTTTGTTTTCTGAACTGTTTTGATAACATTTGAAGGAAGTAGAAACAGGTTTCATGGGTCTCAGGTGATCTCATACCTGAGATTCTCATAATGAATTCTTTTGAAACACATTGATAGCAGAAGATAAATTCTGTCTTCTAGCCAAGAGGGTGGGGCCGTACTTTCTGTAGTTAAAAAAATTTTTAATGTATTTATTTGCTAAATATGAAATTATGATGGTCCATATAACTTTCCAAATCTCCCCTGTCCTTCCTTTCTCCTGTCTCTTCATACTCTGATGCCTGCCCCCGCACCAGTTTAACACATTGACTGCCACACCAGGGGGAAAAAAATTTTTTTTTCCTTGGGGCCATGGTGTTTTATTATGAAAGTAGAATAAAACCTCAAAAACAAAATGATCCTTTCTAACCGAATGAAAAATGTGTTATTTTTTATGGTTTCTGTGCATGAGTTATATGCAACTTGAAATATAGTTCTCAAGGCTCCCAAGATGAAGAGATGTGTGAGTTACGTGTGCTTCACAAGGCCCCAGGCTCAAAACTAGAGTGAGTTAAATGCAACTCACATGGCAGTTAATGTGTTAAAAAATCACTAACTTAGAGAAAAATTGTTCTCATGTTATCTAAACTGCTGCACCTCCACATGCTCCACATTAAATGTCTGCATCTCTGTGTCTTGCTATTGTTTTAACATTTGGTCCTCCGCCTGGGGAGTGGGTGGTTCACTTTAAGCTGTTCTACTCAGGTCTCAGCGGAGAAAGCAATATTTGGTTATGAGGTAGAATTTCAAGCCAAGCGTTGGCCAGGGTCTTTCCCATCTGGGAGGAGGAAAGTAGGAGCAGCAAGTGAGACGATAATTCTCCTTGAATTTTAGCTCATTAAAATCTTCCCTTGTCCTCAGTGGGTTATTTATTGATTTAAGCATCTAGCACTTTTCCTTTCCAGAAAGAATTAACATCTATGATGTGATCATTGCTAAGGGAGGAGATTTTTGTCTTTTCTCGGTGGGATTAACTGTCCCCCGGTTGCTTATTAACACAGCCCACGTTAGAGTTGTGTGGAGGTACGGAGTTGAGGGGTAGGATGAGATTTCTGAGATTTATAGGTAATGAAAAGAACAGGTTTTATCAAAGACACCACGTGTAGGAAGCTAAGTGTTCTTAGGGGACTTATGTGAACCTGTGATCCTTGGCTTTTTCCAAAATGAACAATTTCATTGTTGTTCATATTAACCTCCTTTTTATAGATATTTTAATATGTTCTTTTTTTGCTGCTCTTGGGCATGCAAATTGCACAAAATGGTGTATCTTATCTGCTGATCTGCCACAAGCCTTAAATGTTTGCATTTTTCTTGAGGATGACTGTACTTGATTTTATGACAGTAGTGTATGAAAATAAGAAATACTTTTTTTATATGAATGTTTAAAATCCTCTTTCCACTGGAACACTTTTATTCCCCTAAATATAACATCACCTAGAAGTCTAGCTACTTTTCAGATTTGTCTGTGGAGTTCGTGTGCAGCTTTAATGCACTATATTGCTGGTGATATTGGCTGCAGACTTCTTAGTGCAGGTAGCAGTGTTATGGCCCTGTGGCACAGAAGAAGAGTGGTTATTTCGGCAAGTTTCAGTATGGATTTCTCTTTTCTTTTTAATATGATTGATAAAGTAGATTCAGCACAACACCATTTTAATGTGCTCTTCTATTTCCTGTGCCATAGTAAAGTAAGGCACCAACAAGCAGGGAAAGCTGTTTGCTCATTAGCGGGTGCTCAGTGAGTGTTAATACACTTTTCCCTATTTGCATGGTCAAATTAATCAGATATTTCCAGGCTATTAACTTTTGAAAGTTGGCTTTGTTGTCTCTATGAGGAGACATGCATTTAAATTGTCATCATGCTCCTCCTCTATTAGAAGACTTGGAGACGCCCTTGATGTGGCCTTTTTTGTCATAAACCAAGTAGAACTGTCATGGATTTGCTTTGCTCTCATTACCATCTCTTGTTTCAGGATTACTGAAAGGCATCAGCCGATGCATCCTCTTGTCCAAACACTGCTAGAAATTCTCAGGCTGAGGTGCTGACCTGGCTCCTCTCCGAGATCCTCAGTGATCAGCCTGTCCAAGCTGGAGGTGGATGAGGATGTGTCCAGCACGTTTGTTGGCTGGTTGGGTGGGTGGTTTGGTGGTGGTAGCGGCGGGGGGTGTTTTTGTGTTTTGTCTTCTGCCGCTCTGTCTGTCTGATCCTAGAGACTCTGCAGTCAGCTGCAGGGCATCAAAGTCCGCAGACAGGATGGTGGGGGGACCCTCAGTGTTGGAGAGTGAACGGTAGGCAGCTTTTCTCTCTTTCTACCTTGTAGACTGTCTCCAAGGGGGGTTCACTAGGAGACACAGGGCATAATGTACAGTTACTTAAACGCTAAGAGCCTCAGTTTCCTTGTCTATTAAATGAGCATAGTAACACCAATCTCACATATCTGGGTTTTTCAGTGAGGTAGTACTCACAGCACCTAGCTGACTCCTGCATTTGTCTCATATTCCTTGGTCGGGTCCAGTTTGAAATCATCACTTGCTTCGTGGTGCCTGGAAAGGTGATCACTCTTTGGTTAAGGTCAAAGCCAACCTTTTTGCCCTATGTCTAGATGTAACCTTCCTACCAGACGTGTTCCTACAGCACCATAGGATCAAAATACAAACAGGATGGACAGGAAGAATGTGTTTTGTAGTAGCAGTTGCATGCTTTCCACTTTCTCAGAAAAATTAAAAAAGAGCAGTTGGACAAGGGACTAACCAGGGCCTCAAGGAAAATGGGATTGTTTCTCAAGCTCCTCAAAATCCTTTCACGGATATGGTAAAATTCCATGTGGTCTAATTTTGAGTGTGGCATTTTACAGGCCGGCAGGGATTAGACCTTATGTGGTGGCTTCACCAGGACAGCCCCTGTTTTTCCTCCTAAGCCACTTCATGAGTCAGATGCCACCTCCCTGTCAACCCCTGGGTCTCCATCCTTTCCGTGTATGCTGCCATCAGTATAGTTTTTTTTGCCCCTCCTTTTGCCCAAGCGGGAGTGCAGTGGCGTCGTCATAACTCACCATAACCTTGAACGCCCGGGCTCGAGCGATCCTCCTGCCTCCCTTTTTCTTGACATTGCAATTAGTGGTGAAAACACATAAATTATTAATATTATACTCCACACAGTATGCTGAGGTTACTGCGCTGAAGAAATGTTTAAAGTCCCTTTTTCTTTTCTTTCTAGGATATGATAATCATGTTCTGTTTGTAGTAATACATGGTCAAAAGGAATCAGTAAAGCATTTTCATCCATGTTTACCGTATGGAACAAAACTCTGTATCTGTGATATTTGTCTGTTAGATCGAAAACATTTGACGTCAGTAGTCAGTCATGTATTTATGCTTCAGATTAAAATGTGTGTGGCTTTTTCCTTTTCTCTTTCAGCTTCATGAGGCTGACATTGTGGTCTTAGGCTCACCTAAGCCGGAAGAGATTCCCCTTGCTTGGATACAACCAGGAACTACCGTTCTCAATTGCTCCCATGACTTCCTGTCAGGTAAATGTCTTAACGTCTGTACAGGGCCACTGATTAAGATATGAGTCATTTGTTATGGGAAATGTTAACCTTATTCAGAATAGAGTATGTTCCTGAAATGTGGGTTGTAGTCAGTGTGAGTATATAGGGTAGGAAACTTAGAACATTGGTTGAGGTGCTTACCTTTTGGGTCACAGCCGTGTTGTCAGGCTGAGAGAAGCCAAGATGGCTGTTGACGTGGTGCCCCCTGCCCACACTGAAGGCCTAAAATAGGTAATTTGTGTATGTGTGAAGTAAACTAAAAATAGTGGTTTTCACAGTCTCTGAACAAGTAGTGGAATCATTTCTTCCAAAGAAATCTTAGCAGAATCTCAATATGTGAAAGCAGATGAAAGCTTGGCTTGCTAAGAAGGGTGGCAGTGGGACCGGCCTCTCTGTCTCCCTGATTGACCCTTGCAGTGATCCTTAAGCACTTCCGTGGAGCCCCAAAGTCATCTCAAAACAGTATGAAAATCATCATTAGAGACAAACTGTTTGAGGATTGGTGCTGCTATTTGACAGCATTTCACCAAGGGACCCAGGAACGCTGTGGATCACACCAGGCCCGTCTTTAGGGTAGCTCAAGCTGTGCCCACGACAGGGCAGCCAGTCCAGGGGCCAGTGGGTGCTGGCCCAGAGTGGGTGCCTTCTCCAATTCACAGAAAGACACGGAGGCTAAGAAAGCCTTGGACCACACCCAGCCCCCTCCGCAAGTCCCTGGGTAGCACAGGTAGGCAAGAGACAATGGCAAAGGGAGGCAGAGGAACCCTCCTTCCTTGTTAATTTGGATTTGGCCTCCAGATTTCACCGTGGAGAAGAGGACTATACCAGGTTGTACTGGAGGGCAGGGGCAGCCTTTTCCCCCCAGAGCTGGGTAGAACATGCACCAACGTTGTGGAGGCTTCTGCTCCCTTTCACCTCTGCCAGGACCATACTTGAGTTTGAAATCTTGAAACCTTCTAGGCAGCCCCACAAAAGCGAGTGAGCCATATCCAGGGGTGACACTGACCCTCCCCTCTGGGACATGCAGCTCCTCCCAAAATTGACCAATCAGATTAAAAAGGCCTTTGGAATTGAAGAGGGTAGAATGGATGGAAGAGTATGAGGAAGATGCTGAGGAGCTTCCCAGATGGCTCACACACTCAGCTCTGGCGTTAACACCACATGGATGGGCTGGGCACAGTGACTCACACCATCTCTACAAAAAATTTAAAAAATAAAAAAATTAGCCGGGCATGATGGCGTGCACCTGTAGTCCCAGCTACTTGGGAGGCTGAGGCAGGAGGATCGCTTGAGCCCAGGAGTTCAAGGCTGCAGTAAGCTATGATCACACCACTGCACTCTAGCCCGGATGTCAGAGTGAGACCCTGTCTCCCCAAAAAACCAAAAGCACACAGGTGAATGAAGCAATTAGAGGTGCAATATAATATCTGTGTGGGGTTAATGGCTCTTTTTAACAGATAGAAGGCATATACTACATAGCTTCTTTAAAATATATGTAGTTTCTGCATATACCTTTTTATACCTAAAAACCAACGCCTGACCCATTTATGGAGAGCGAGGCAAATTTGTTCCTGTATTCAAAATCTCAGTTAAATTAGGAAAGTTAATTCTGATATTTGTTTCTGTTAAATGAATGCTTCTTTCCTGCAATATTTACTTGCTGCTTTTTATTAAAGTTCATATTTAGGACAATTTTGGCATAGTCCTGCCTGGAGATAGGAGAATCTATTTTGATGTTCTTTTAAATCCATTTAAGTGCTATGATTATATGACAGTGACATATATTTTATTAGTGAAATGCCTTTATTTTTAATAAGGTTTCTTTTTATGGCCCTTATTTTTTGAAAAAGGTGTTCTCAAAAACATTAGATTTCAATGTAACAACTCTCTTGGGTGGGGGGGAAGACCAAGGCATTACAGATGCTCCTTGACTCAAAATGGAGCTACACCCAGATAAACCCATAGTAAATTGAAAATATCTTAAGTCGGAAATGAGTGTTTAGTAGACATGATGGGATGCTAAAACGCAAATATCCAAAAAAAAGCTGGCAACTCAGTGCTCTGTAGAGTATTGGTTGTTTGCCCTGTTGATCATGTGTTTGACTGGTTTCGCTGATGCTGCTGCCCAACATCTGGAGCGGCTTTGTTCCTCCTGGGCAAAGATCAAAATTCAAAGTACAGTTTCTGCTGAATGCGTACCACTTTTGCACTATTGTAAAGTCAAAAAACAGTAAGTCAAGACATGGTAAGTCAGGAATCATCTGTATATTTTGAAATGATTCTATTATATATAAGTATACTGATTGCAGTTAGTTTATTTTAAATGTATCTGCTTCAACTGTCGTAGTTTTTGTGTTGATTTTTGAATGCCCAGTGCCTAAAATAGTGCCTGACACCTGGTAAGCACTCAGTGAATATTGAGTGTTGACTGAGTGAATGAACGTGGACTCGGAATGGTTCTCTGCTTGTGGTTTTCAGTTTTTTGTACATTTAGAGACGTTTCTTTGAACTTGGCCTCCCATTTAAAAATGGGGCTGGCCGGGCAGCTATTGAGACAAAAATGAGAAATGCTATGCTGATGATATAGATGAACATTTCCCAGGTGGTACTATTTATAATAGCATTACATTTCTAAATAGTCAAAGTTATAATTTTAGCAACTTTGATTAGTATGAAAATTTAATCTATGAGTAAATTGGATAAAGATTTTTTTCCCTCTTCATAATCTTGCCGCTTTAAACAAATAAATAGACTTTTGGAACATTATTAAAAAGAAAAGTGCTTTTACTTAAACTTAAGATCAGAAGAATTTTTAATAAACTTGTGGCTGGATGAAGGCAGGTTTTATAATGAAATTTTCATTCTCACCTTAATGGTACAGGGTCCCTTTCCCTCCCCGCTGTAAAAATAGATGGGATGTGGTGACTTATGGTGAGGTAATTCTGTAGAGGCATTTTATTGAATACCTAATCCTAGGAGAGATTTTCCTGATGGCTGATATCCCAGAAGCAGAGCTCAGAAAACAATTATACCTAACTTGTTGGGTCTGTTCACTCAGCTATTACATGAGTCAAATGTTTAGATTTTAAAACTGGGAAATGTCAATGTTCTGTTTTCTAGCTATAAGAATAACTACATTTTTTTATTATTAGAAAACTATTTTAAATGAAAGAAACGTGCTGTGATCTTGTCATGTTTTGCCTGCTAAAGAGCAGAATTCGCCCTAAGCAAGACCGTCTTGTACCCTATTAGGACTTATTAACTGATGTACCAACTGGGACCATGGAGAAGTTAGTCTTATGTCTGGGGCCCAGAGAATAGTATCAAAACAGCAACTTTGTGGTTTGAAGTATTTACAGCATCATTTGAAGTTAACATAATTCTATTTAGTGTAGAGTAGGGGAAGAACCCTGGGCCACATCCCAGGATGTGCTAAGGAGCTGGAGGATCCTGAGGGACCTTGGGCTTTCCCTCTTATGGCTCTGTAGGGAGACAGTATAATACAGTAGAAACAGCATGGACTTTAGAATCAAGATTAACCTGAGGAGGAGAAGAGCATTGGTTTTCTTAAAAACTCTTAATTGCATTGTGCTTTGGCTGTGTGATTTTAAGCAAATCACTTAAGCTCTCTGATCCTCAATTTCCTTGTAGATAAAATGTGAGCACGGGTTTTGGGAGGAAGGACTGAGATGGTACGTCATGTGCAGTGCCTCTTTGATACCACCAATAAATGTGGGTCCACTTCCAGCACTTCCTCCCTCCACTTCATTGTTGCCATGTCACCAGCACACAAAATAACTTTCGGATTTCATCTTAGCAGAATAAAAGTTTATGCTTGAAAAATCAAGCCCAGGGAAGGAAGAAGTCTAGTGAAATTCTGAACATTTAAGAAGGCAGCTTTAGAGAAATTGGACATACATGTAATTTAATCATTATCCTAATGTATTACTATTTGGAATAAAATAGGTATATTTGCTTATGACTTTTGAACTTCATTCTAAAATCCGTTGTTATCTCTTACCTGTTTTCCTTTATTTTTTCTTGGAACTTCTGGATATTTTGGATCCATCCATTTTATTTTATTTTATTCTTCTGAGACTGGGTCTTGCTCTGTCACCCGGGAGAGTGCAGTGGCATCATCATAGCTCACAGCAACCTCAAACTCCTGGGCTCAGGCGATCCTGCTGCCTCAGCCTCCCAATGTGCTAGGGTTACAGGTGTGAACCACCACGCCTGGCCTGGTTTTTTACTTTTTTAAAAGGTTCAAGTCATTTAAAATATATAGCCTTATATTAATCTCCTTCTTAATTTGGTTTCGGTGGTTCCAAAAGGATTACTTATGTGAGTTGATACTAATATTTTAAGTTTATTCTTTTAGTCATTTCTTACATTATATTCTTTTAAAAAATAGTGATACACTGTCATTTGATAGTGGGATTCAAATGATTTAAACTAGTAATGCAACTCTTGAGAGCACTGTCACAAAAATTATACTAAATGATTTATGCTAATTTCATTTATTGCTTTTACTTTTTATCCTACAAAGTTAATATATTTAACTTAAAAACTAATCACCAGTGTTGTTGTTTTTTAAGTCTTATCTGTACTAGTTTCTAATTTTTAGCTCTTCCTGATTTTAGAACCTCACATAAGTTTTTTAGAGTAACTTGTTCTCCTAGAGGGGGAAAAAATATTTGAGAGTTCAGCCTACGGGTCCCTAGAGCACTTTTGCGATAAGAAGGGGGCCCTTGGCCAGACTATGTAAAAGCTGAGAAGTTTCCGTGCAGGAGAGGTGACAGGAAGACTGAAATTTGCCCTGGTCCCTCCCACTTCACTGATTGTTCTGGCAAAGTTCCCAGGGTGGTCTCAGAACAGCTCATGTTAGGGAAAGGGCTGTTCTGATTTCCAAGGAAAGCAAGATAACATTTTGGCTTTAAATGTTCTTGTTGCATAAAGTTGGGTTATAAGAAAAATTATAAACGAAAGGCTGTCTTTTAAAGTGATTCATTGACTTGTCCCTGGAGGAATTGTGGGTTAACTGACAGTGCTTTGTGGGAGATGAAAAGACCCAGCCATGCTTTGGTACAGGACCGTGTTAGATCCTGATGCCCGGACGTCTTCCAAGCCCAGGTTAGACACCCTCCGGGTGGAGTCCTGTCTATACGCAGGCAAGGGAGTGAAATAATGGTTTCCTTTCTCAATTCTGTTTAGCCATGAAATTTATTAAGAATGTATTCCTGATTCCATGAGTTACCGGTCTTCATTGCTTCAAATTCTCTGGATGCAGAACTTTTAATTCAATTTTAAGATTGTATTGATTGCTTCTACGAAAGCTCATGGTAGAAAATTTGCAAAATATAGAATAGTATACAGAAAAAAATAAAAATAACTTCTGATCTCGTCACCTTGAGATAACCATTTTACATTTTTCCATAAAAATGAAAATAATACGATACTAGAAGCATTACTGAAAGTCAGACAGCTGTTTCTTCAAAAAGAGAAATATTGGGTCCTACAAGATTCTCCTAAAGTTTAAAATATTTGTACATGGGTGTATATATAAAAATAAATAAGAGAGTGTAGGTTTTGTGTTGTGTTTTAAAATCTATGTTGTTTTTAATTAAATGTTTTTTAATGGGCCAAAAGTTACCTTTGCAGGTAGTAAACCTTGGTTACTAGGCATAAAAATCAGGAGGCAACACTGTGTGTAAACAAAGTCAAAGCTTGGAGTCCACTTGCTCAAGGTTCCCTGGGCGTGGCTCCGGGCCATGGTCCTCAAACTTGGCTCAGAATAAACCTGTTTTAAAAAAAGAAGAAAAAAAAAGTCAAGCTTTCCCAGCTGCTGGTGGACATCCTTTAGTGTTTTGAGGACTGGCACTTTCTTCACTCCTGCTTTTTTTTATACTTGTTGACTGTGAGTTTTGGGCTTAACCAGGATCCGTGAGGAGAAAGTTTTACTTTGTCGCAGGCTTCTATTAGTGTTTGGGGCTATAGTTTCCTCTGCTCTGGTTTCTCATCAATCTGATCCTACTTGCTTCTCTCTTCCACGAATTTCTCAAGATTTCTGATCCATTCATGGCACACTTTTTACTATTACAATTTATTTCCTTTTAGCATATCTTTTAATCACTTCAAATGGACTTTTGTTGAAACAAGAGAGTAGTAGTATTCTGTGTGCCTCCTGCCTTCTGGAGCTAGAAACCTTGAAAGAGTTTGTTTTGTTTTGTTAGTCATGCCTTCTGCTTACAGAGCTCATTGTGCTTGTTGAAATTATATGTGAGATGGATGGACATATTAGCAATTATATAGCTTTTCGAAATAGCATATTCTCCCTCTTGCTAAATTCTGTTATGAAAGTGACTGAAATTATAGGAGGAATTATTTACTATATAACTGGAGGTGAGATAGTCTTCATTCACACTGGTATTTGGGATTGTATTCTGGGAACATGCAGTTATAAATTGTTACCAACTCCTAGAATGTAGCTTTTTCTTACTTGTCTATCGCTTAAAGCTGCGGTCCCCAACTCCCATCCATGGACTGGTGCCGGTCTGTGGCCTGTTAGGGACCAGGCCACAGAGCTCCGTACCGCCGCCCCCCCACCACATCCATGGAAAAATTGTCTTCCATGAAACTTAGGAATGGGGGGTGCACAGCAGGAGGTGAGCAGCAGCGAGCAAGTGTATTTACAGCTGCTCCCTATCCCTCGCATCACCGCCTGAGCTGTAGTAGTTGGACAAGATCTTAAGATCAGATCTCTAGTGGTTAAAACAAAACAAGTCTCTCTCATCCTCTAGACTCTTGGCTTTTGCCTAACAATTTATAAAACTGAAGTGTTACTAATCTTTAAACAATACCTAAGGGATATGATTTTCCAACACCCTTAATACATTTGACAATAGACCATCACAAAACACATACTCTTAAGTGTTTTGTGCTCTTTCTTGTAAAGGACTGTCAGCAAAAGTGGATAATTTAAGAGTAGAGTTGTCCGGAAAAAAAGAAAATAGTTCCTTAGTTCAAAAAAGTTACTATTAGAAATATTTCTTTTCTCAAAAGGAGATGTAGGCTAAAGCATTTTGCTTGTGTGTTTGCTTTTTAGAAATTCTATAAGTGCTAACTAAAGGAAGGAAAAGTAGAATTCTAGTCATCTTCCTGTTTTGAAAATTAGGTAATCCCTAAAGTTAATAACCTAAGATACAATTTCTTAGTTTTGATAAGAAATTGGTTGTATTGCTTCTATGACAGGGATTTTTAAAATTATCTAAGAAAACCTGATCTTTCACATAACACATTGGCTGGCCTTATCCTGTAAGTGTGTTCATCCTCCTTTTGCTTTGTGTCCAGAAGTGAAATTGCTTCTATTTTCTACATACTGTAAAGATTATAAATCCTTTATCTAATAAAATGAAGCTTCACTGTGTCGAAAAATCAGAAGGTTTGGACAGGAAGTGGTTCCAACACGTGCTGTGGAATATCCATCCCTGTCCCTTTCTTCTAAGCAGTATTTTTGCTCTAATAGTTTAAACACACACGCTATATGCCAAGCACTTTACGTACCCTATCACATTTCATTATCACAGAATTCTAGGAGGTTGATCTTACCCACATTAATTAATGGGCTCAAAGTCACAATTGCTAGCAAGAAGTAAAGGCATGATTTTAATCCAAGTCTAACTCTAGAGTCTGTGGCCTAATGTGCAGACTGTGCCACCTCCCTGTTAAATGTTTCAAGTGTTCACTATGAATTGTCTTGAGCTACTATTTATATTTCTAATTATACCATATTTTAAAAATCACAATATGACATTTGGGGTTGTTTGATGAGGCAGTGTGCCTAGATGTTTCTCTCTGGTTCAATGTGAGATATGATTTTCCAAAGTATAGTGTGCTTTATTAAATTTGTTAAATTAAATCCATTTATCCCAGGTTAGTAGTTTAGTGGGACACTTCTGTAATGTACAACATAAAGCAGGCTCAATCAAGAGCCCCAGTGCTGTGCCTGAGTGACCAGCCTGCAGCTGTGCCCTGATAGCCTAACTTCCTTGGTTGAAAATGAGACCATTATTTGGTGTGCTAGCTTTTTACAAGGAGCAATTGGTTGTAAATGACAAGATGCTGAAAGTGTTTTTTCTGCTCACATTTCTCACAGGGAAGGTTGGATGTGGTTCTCCTGGGGTACATTTTAGTGGACTCATTGAGGAAGATGATGTGAGTCTTCTTGCTTCAGCTCTGCGGATTCAGGTTGGTTTGATATGGCTATTTGGGAATTTTGAGTTTAGAGATTTGATTAATAATAGTTGCTACCATTTTGCAATGTTGTCTTTTTACCAGATGTGATGTTAAACACTTTACACACAGAGTGTCAGGCCCCTCTGATAAATGATGAAAAGTAGACTTAGAAAGACAACGTTATTTGCCTGTGATCGCACGGCATATATGGGGCAGGAACCCAAATCAGAGTTTGTGTATCAGTTATCTAGTGCTGTGTGATAAAATACCCCCAAAATTTAGCCACTTGAAACAACAAGCATGTATCATCTCACAGTTTCTGTGAGTCAGGGATTAGGGGGCAGATTAGCAGATTGGATGGTTTTGGCTCAGAATCTCTCATGCAGTAAAAATCAAGATGTCAGCTAGGGCTGCAGCCGTCTGAAGGCTTGACTGGGGCTGGAGGATCCGTTTCGAGATGGCTCACTCACCTGGCTCTTGGCATGTGCTATTTAGTTCCTCATTGGCTATTGGCCGGATGCCTTAGTTCCTCATCATGTGGACTCTCTGTAGGGCTGCTCACAGTGTGGCAGCTAACTTCCCCCAGCATGAATGATCCAAGGGAGAGAACAAGGAGGAAGCCGCAGTATGTTTTATGACCTAGTCTCCGAAATCACATGCCACCACTTCCTTTTCTCCTGTGTGTTAGAAGTGAATCGCTAAGTCTAGTTCACATTCAAGGGAAAGAGAATGGGTTCACCTCTTGAAGACGGGAGTATTAAAAAATTTGTAGACATCTTTTCAAGCCACCACTATCTATGTGATCTAAAGCCCATGGTCCCCGCCTTCCATTGTATAAACTGAGTGTTCTTGTGGCACTGGAACCTGCAGTGGTGGTGACTGCAGGGAGTGGCATTAACTGGCAATGGAGAAACCCAAACCTCTAGTTGCTGCCACAGCAGAATTAAACAGAAGCAAGTTTTACTTCATTTCTTTTTTGTGTACAAGGTAATATACAGTTCAAACTTTTTAACCTTAAAATGGGGTATTGTACATTTTTGTGTGGAATATAACTTAAATTTCCACTAAAGCCAATTTTTTTTTCTATTTATTTTTATTTTATTCATCTATAATTTATATATATACATATATATCACTGTTCAATAATTCAATTTACTTGTTCTTTTATACCAAGTATAGAAGGATGGTACTTGAAATGGTGTTGCAAATTTTGGAAGCTTGGCATCTAAGCTGATCATTCATGCAGTCTTGTGTTTTCCTCATTTTTCTTTTCTAATTTAGATGAAGAACCCACTCAGTATAATTTTATTCATGTACTTGATGTCTTTTGTGAACATGTATTATCTCACATTTTCCTTTTTAAGAAAAGCCTACAAACCTAATTACATGTGAATAAAATTATTCCTAAAACTCCCTTGGATTATTGTGCGATTATAATCTTGTTTGTTTTGTAACATCCATGAACAATATCATTTAAGTGCATACACTGTCAGCTTTTACTTTTATGACGTATGCTTTTCCCTCTGTCCCTGCTGAAGAATATGGTCAGTAGTGGAAGGAGATGGCTTCGTGAACAGCAGCACCGCAGGTGGAGGCTTCACTGCTTGAAACTTCAGCCTCTCTCCCCTGTACCAAGGTAACACTGATGATCTGTTTATACTGATGTCAGCTCACTAAAGCACCTTAGATATCCAAAATGAGTCATGGGAGGGGAGGGCACAACTCATGGTATTATAGTTTTGATGGTAGATAATGTTTTCTTTTTAAGAGACAGGGTCTCGCTCTGTCTCCCAGGCTGGAGTGCAGTGGCACAATCATAGCTCACTGTACCCTCGAACTCCTGGGCTCATGTGATCCTCCCATTTCAGCCTCCCAAGTAGTAGAACTACAGGCATGAGCCGCCATGCCCAGTGATAGTTTTCTCTAATCGTTATGTTGCCACACTATTTTTCCTATTGGAAATCCTCCAAAATTAAATAATAATGAACCTGTTTACCATATTCTATCAGTTCTAAGAATGCATATTTTTTCATTTCATTTCAATGATATTTCCTATATTAAATGGCAAAGTTTTTTTTGAGTGGTCCATAAAATAATGGTTTTAGATTTGACAAAATATGGTCATGCAATGCTTGGAATATGCTTTTCAGTGTTAGAAATGCCCAGCACACATGTCAGCTTGACCTTACGGGCCATGTACGTTTCTACTCTGGGGGTGAATGAACCAGTAAATCAAACATCATTGGACGTGGGAACTGAGCTCAGCTTTCTTCAAAACTATCTGGTAGAATAGTCTGTGATAGTCAAGATGGATGTTTTCCTCAGAGTGATATTTGATGAGGTCTAAGCTACATGTTGTCTCTGTGTAAATTTGGAAATACAAACTGCAGGACATAGTCTCAGCGTGTGATTTAGAATGATTAAGTTGATGATGTTTGAGCCAGAGAGCTGCATTTTTCAGCCTGGTGATGCCTCATCTCTGTCTGCCCTACTCTAGGGAATTGGCACACACTCCCCCCCCCTTTATCCAGGTGTATATAATGCCAGGCACTCCAGGTGTGCCTCCTCAGGTAATCCCATCCAGTATAGTGTCAAGTAGATAAAACCCCTCTAGTAACTGACTAATCTTTCATCTGATAACCAGTTACTTTTTAGAATTGACCTCTGTTTTCCTTGGGCAGTCAGCTGAACACTCTGGTGCGATTATACTCACCAGGCTGTGTTTTCACCCCTGCAACAGACTAAACATTTTAGTCATGTTCTGTCCTCATTGATACATAAATTCCAATGAGAAGTGTTATTCTTCATAACATCATCCCTGTAGTTGTGCAATCTGTTTCATAAAATATCTAATTTTTTGAAATTACTTATATTGTTTTAGGGCTTTAGTTTTTTAAACGTAAATCAGTAAATTCTACTTACAGAGAGCTAAAAAAAAATTAAGATAGATTCCACCAAATTGTATACCAAAGTCTTCAAAGTAGTTTTTACTTGGGGGAGAGGGGAGTGCTTTAATCGCTTAACCAAATCTGGTTTCTAGAGCCACTGGGAAAAGAAAGGTAGGCTGAGTAGTTTATAAATCACTCAAAAAATCAAAATGACGTCGCTATGACTCTTTAGCTAGTGAAGAGAAAACCTTGGAGATTCTCCAAGATTAGGCTCTTCAATTTAGGAGATGGTGGAAGGAGAGAAGCAGAAAAAAGGTATAGCCAGGAAGGCAAAGTGAAGTAGGAGCCTGCAAAGTAAAGGTTGGGTGGGCAGAGAACTGGAAAGGAATACGAAGGGCGGGCCTCGGGGGATTGCCTGGCAGACGTCCAGCACCCACCCCACAAGGCCCTGAGGCCTCTCTCCCCCTCCAGCTTCTCTGGTGCCCTATGGAGACGTCTGCATGGAGGTGTGTTTGCTGTTGTCTCTTACCCCAAGGTCAGGGTCCTGGAGGGGAATATAGAGAAGTTTGAGGGCTGAGAGTAGACTGCGGGCAATAGCTACAGAAATAGGGTTGAGGGGCTGCCTGCCCAAGGAGGGGGCAATCTGCTGCCCGTGGCAAGGAGGCTGCTGTGCCACAAATAAGTGCTCCAGTGCGAGTCAGAGAATGGCTGTCCCTACTGATGTGGCCCTTACCGGCCATTCCCTGATGCCTGCTCTCATGTGCTCAAGCCTCTGGGTTAGCCTTGCTGCCAGGGGAGTAAGTGTGACTTCAGTTCTCACTCTCAAACTGATGGTCAGTCAGAAAGGTGGATGGCCTGACCCCCACAGTAGAGAAATGACTGAACACAGGAGCCCCAGACAGCTCTCTCTGAAGAGTCCAGCATTATACGTGCTGGGGTCCAGAGCACTCCTGTCAGATGAGCACTGGCGTTCTCATCTCGCCAGTAAAATAGAAGAGTTAAATTATGTGCCCAGAGACACTCCGGACTTCCTAATATTTCCTTAGTCTGAAGTTGAGCTTCAAGCACTGGGTCTTTTTACCGACAGTTATGTAATTATTAAAATATTTTGAAATATGATTTTGGACTGGAAATAGGAAAGAGAGGGAAAGTATGGACACAGATAAAACAAAATAGCATTTCCATGTTTTTGAATAGCCAAGAGACACATGTGGCTAGCCCAATGGGAGAGCGTTATGCAATAACCCTTCTATTCATGGTTAACGAATATAGCGATGGCCCAGGTACAGCATTTTGCTCTATAGTGGATTTACACTTGCAGGAAGCCCTCGGACACATTGTGATATACAGTTCTCTCTTCTCCCTATGGCATAGGTGTTATTCTTGTGCCTGGACACAATTCTAGGATCTTTGTGCGTATTTGGGAGTTGCATCTCTAAAAATATGCACCGTTTTCTCATTAATTGTTAGCAGTTGTGCTTAATACTGCCTGGGAGAAAGGACCACAAAGCAGTTGTGTTGATTTAATTATTGGCATGATATATGGCTGCTTTCACTCCAGCAGCGACCACCTAAGCTGACAAGACTCTTGACTCTTTCATTCTGTCTTCCCCCCCAGTGATATTGAGATTTCAAGAGGACAGACTCCAAAAGCTGTGGAGGTCCTTGCCAAAGAGATAGGATTGCTTGCAGATGAAATTGAAATCTACGGCAAAAGCAAAGCCAAAGTACGTTTGTCCCTGCTAGAAAGGTTAAAGGATCAAGCAGATGGAAAATACGTCTTAGTTGCTGGGTAAGACTACATTTAAAATCTACTTTACTAAGGAGGCATGTTTATAAACCTCTCTTCCCTATTTATCTCTGTCCTCATAGCCCTCAAATCCATCCTGTTCTCAAATTTGACATTATTTTGTCCATTTCACTTAGCAAGCCTTCATTTGGCATCAGGTAAGTTTTTATTTTCAGTGCAGAGCAAATTAGTTTCCTCTACAAAATATAAAGTGTGACAAGTTGCAGAACTTTATCTTTTGTTTCTCATATTGTGTTGTGATCACCCCTGCTCCCCTGAGCTTTTTTATTTAGCTTTTCATGATAAAAATCAAAACAAGAATTGAAAGTAAAATATTTTGAACTGAGCAGATTTTTTTTGTGTGTTCTACTTAGAAATAATATTTTAACAGAAAAAATGTACAAATAATTATGTGAACCTTACGTTTTCCTATGTTAATATCCTTAATACTTCTTATTCGTATATTTGCATTACAGAAACTCATTATTTCTCTTTTCTTGCATTTCAAAACTAATGTGCTATTTTCATTTGTATTGGTTATTTTATAAAAGACAAATGCATAGTTTTTGTGAAAAGGAGCGTTTGCTTTTTTCCCTTGTTAAAAGAAATGC
Source organism: Daubentonia madagascariensis (assembly GCA_023783475.1). Classification (NCBI taxonomy): domain Eukaryota; kingdom Metazoa; phylum Chordata; class Mammalia; order Primates; family Daubentoniidae; genus Daubentonia; species Daubentonia madagascariensis. The sequence continues at coordinate 16,605,080 of JAKFHU010001815.1, read as the reverse complement.
ACTCACTAGCAGAAAAGATGATAGAAAGCAAGAAATCTTAAGTACTTGTTCAGTGTGACCTCAGGGAACATCAAGAGACCATATAAATTCCTTTGTTGTCTTGAAATTTCATTTCAGTGACTATTGCTTATGATACATAGGCCAAGGCTTGAGGCGCAAAAACCTATGTATTAGGCAGAGGACATTTCTTGTGATAGGACTTGACTCATAGTTAACTTTGTTTTACATATTGAATTATTAATGTAAGTCCTCTTTTATTTGTTTCTTTTTCTGGTTATAAAAATAATACCGTCTCCTTGTAGAAATATTCCAAAAATACAGAAAATATAAATAAGAAAGTAAAACATCCCAAATCCCACCACCCAGAGGCAACAACTGTAGTTTTTGTGAAACATTTGAGGACTGTCTTAGCATTGACAGAGTCTTTCATAAATGAGATCCTACTAGACATGCTATTCTCTAAGTGACTTGATTATTCAGCCATATGTTGTGTACCTAGCTCCATGTGACTGAATATAGAGCTATGTTACCATTTTTCATGACTATGTAACATTCCAATGCTCACATCCCAGATTCTTAAACATGTTGGAAAAGGGGGGAATGGGGGGGGAATAAAAATGCCTGGGATGGGGATGGATTTCATTTTACACATCTTCCAGCACCTCTAGTTCCATTGAGAAGCACTGCTGTGGCTCAGCCACTGACGGTGTAGCGTGTTTCTAATTCTTCAAGTGTATTATTGATGCAGAAAAATTATTTGAAAATATGATAGGGATGTTCCATAATTTATTTAACCAATTCTCTATTAATGGGCAATTAAATTGTTCCCAATTTTTTTTGCCATTATATACAGTGCTAAAATTAACAACCTTGGGCATGTGTATTTGTGCATTTGTCTAATTATCTCTTTAGATCCCTAGAGGGAACTTTTTTGAGTCTACAAGTAAAGCAAAATATCACCCAATAATAATATCACCTTTTAATGGTGTAATAATTTCTTCATATCTCTCTTCCTTCCCTCTCTCCCTGTCCCACCTCCTCCTACTTCTCTTGTTCCTCCTTCTGTTACTTTTTTGTGAGAGGGCTGGACAGCCGGGATCTCACAATCCCTTGGTGGCTGGGATTTTAAGGAATTCATACTTTGCTGCAGCATTTCCGGTGCCCGTGACTTAAAGTTTCTCCCTCAGGCTTCCAGAGGGCTCACTGCAGTTGGACTCCCGAGTCCTTTTCCAACCTAGGACCTCAACCCCAATGTCCCCATAACTGAGCAGGGGGAAAGCTCCTTGCTGAGGGGAGATGTTGGCCCACCTGCAGGCACCCTCTTAACTGCTATCTAGCTGAGAAGGACACAGCTAGACCTGGCTCCTGGGTCTCTGAGGTTGGAGCACACATCTAGTCAGGGTTGTTTTCATGGAAGTTTATTTAATGTACATTTGTTTGCAATGAATAAACAAACTCTTGGACATTAAGAACTTCCAAAGCATCCCCATGGATTTGGTTCCCTTCTTCTTCCAGGCTTTATGTGATCTCGGTAGGTGGGTTTGCTGGTTATCTCACTGTGTTTAGATGGGAGGACTTAAGGAAAACTCAGGAGGATGAGGTCTCAGTTTATGAAGGAAGAATCATGCAACAGTTTTTCTTATGGAGTGGCTGTGATTTACTCCATTTTGGGCTTGTCAGCGTAGGAAATAAAAACACAAATCTAGACTGGCCCTGCCCTTAGCTGGGAACATAGAATTAGTACTTCTAAAACAATAGCTGTGATGATATTGTTATCAAGTTCCTAACTAGGAATCAAACCATCAAGGCCTGGCCTCCAGCCACATGCTAGAGAATGCTAGCAAGCATGGCTATCTTGGGATTACAGCTGATGTTGGTCTATCCCCAGTAGAACATTGCTGCACGCTCTCTCTGTGCTAGCATTAGTATATGTAACAGAGCTGAAGTTGGCCTGCCATGTTGTAAATAGAAAATTAAACGTGAATTCTCAAGTACAAACTTAACACCAAGATCAACAGTTTTTTTCCTAAAATTGTGATACAAGTTTCTTTACCTAACAGGCCTTTGAAGGAACAAAAATTAAATGGTGTTCCTTTCAACTGTATTGGGAAAAAAAAAACTGTGAGTGTAGAATTATGATATATATGCATCTGTAGCAGAACTTGAAGATTTTTTAGGAAATATATACCACACTGGATTCTATAGAGGAAGAATAAACAGCCCCCCCAACATAACAAATGATATATTAATATTTTTTAAGTGTATAAACTGCTTACAGTATCTAATCCTTTAATAGGTGAATGATTGAGATCAGTTTACAACATGGACAAATATTTTATCTATAATCTGAAGTGAAAAGTCAATTTGAAATAAAAATCACCTCCATATTTTTACTTTTGATCACATCAGCAGGGGAAAATGATATCATCAAACCATTATATGCATTGTTGCAACTTCTTTAGAGATATAAATGACCCCTCCATTAAATGGAAAATTATTTCCTTTTTCTGAAAGTCTTTTTTTCATTTTGAAAATAATATCAGCTTATTGTAAAAAAATTTAACATAAAGAAAAGCAAAAAGGAGGAGAAAACTCTCATAAGTCCCTTATTACTCAAAAGTGTTACAAATCTTTGTATTTCCTTCCAGGATTTTATCTATACATTAAACATTGACATCATGCTATAAATGCCATTTTTTGTCCTGACTTTTTCTCTGAACACTGTAACATAAGTCTTTTCCCATACTTTAGCAGAATTCAAATACCCGAGTAATTTTTCAATAAACCTAAATAACAATATATTTATTATACATTTGAATTTATGTATAAATATGATTTAACTATATCAACAGTGGCATTAAAATATAAAACAATGTGATTTTTTAAAACATCTTCTATTATTAGTAACCAAAATGCAGAAAAGATTAATTTTTTTAAAAAGCCTTCTTCAAACTTTAGGATTTCTTATTCGGTCAGAATCATCTGTATTTCATCAACGGCACATCGCATGGTATTTACACCTACACATCACTTTATTTGCTTTGCCTGACAAAATGAGAAGTATTGGGAATTGTTCAGGGAAATATGCCAAAAGAATCTTAGGGACTCTTGAGTTTTACATATTTTCCCAGTTACACTAATAAAAAGGAATTTTGTTTGAGAACTTGACTCGGAGTGCAGCTGCAGGGCATTCGAATGTGTGCTCCGGTTCCATTGGGCCTTCACCAATTTCTATGCAGAAGTTTCTAGAATTTCTCTGAATTGCTTGGACCAAGGAGCTAAAAAAAGAAGCCCAAACTGGTCTGTGAATAGACTGAATTTCACACTAAAGAAAAATTAAAATCATTCATGTCACTTCATCTTTTTTTCCTTCAGAGTGCCAAATACCTGATTTGATTTTTTTTGTGTGTGTTTCAACCCATTATTTTGATACAATGTAAAAATAATCTTTACTGACTTTTCTAAGATTTTGCCTTTCCGTCTTGAGTAACTATTTACATATCTGTGAGACTTTCTTTCATTTGTACTACTTGCAGAAGAGAACGAAGTTATTTAGAAGAAACCGCTACCCCAACAGGGCCTTTGAACTATTTTCCTCAGTCGAGAGTAATGGCAAACACAACAGAATGGACTGTGAAGTTTATTGTTAAATAATAAAAGGCTTTAAAAAAACCTTCCAAGTCATCAAGATGCCTCGGGTGAATGCTGTATGTTCGTATGCTGTTTGAGCATATAGTTTTGGAGTTCACAGATAGGCTCCTGGCTAACGGCAATAATACTGTTCAGCAAGATTCTGGATTTTGAGAATGGTTCGAAGTTTTACCACTTCTCTCTGTATAAGCAATCTTTTTGACCTTTGAGTAAATGATAAACTTCTTTCAGATTGTGTCTAAATTGTCACGGAGTACTTTGACAAATTTTTACTGTAGTTGACGATAAATAATATTTATCTTAGAAAAGGCATCGTTACATCATTAGCAATTTTCTGCTAGTCTGTGCCCTGAACTGGTGATAAGAATGCAGGGAGAGTGGACATTGTTACCCACTTTTTTTATTTTTTTATTTTTTTTGTTACCCACTTTTGTTTACCTCTGAGAGCTTGTGGCCTGGTAGGTGAGACATGCACGTCAGAAAGCTCGTTATAATGCAGTCTGAGAAGTTATATAATGATCATGTAGTAAATGCTCTGGGATATCAGGGAGGGAGAACATAATCTGCTTTGAGAAATTGAGGAAGGTAACGAAGGAAAATCACAGTCCAATCTCCATAAACTCTGTTACAGAAAAAGAAATTAGATTAACTTGGTGCTGGTTCTTTTCTAAATCAACTTGATGATTTGGAATCTGAGCTGAGCATACTGGGGAAAAAATCAAGCCAAACTTTGATACCAAATGCAAGAATGAGGTGAAATAAATTTTTTATTGTAGCTCTCCTTTTATTGCTCCCAATAAATACTTCCTACTTTCTGATTTTCCTGAATTGTATTAGTTGGCAGAAAGCAGAGCAGTCCTGTGTTTCTAATTAAAAATTGGATGGTTAGCTGAAGTTTGAAGAGGTCATCTCTGGGCGTGTCTGCTTTTGGCCGTCTCCGGCAGCTATGCTAGCATATCCTTGGGAATGAAAATATAATCCTTCATGTGACACAGTTTAAGTAAACCACTTAGCCCTCTGCAAACACCAAATGCTCAGTACGGTGCTTAAAGTACACTATGTTTGATACTACAGTTTCTTTACAGGCCATTCTAAGATTGTGATGTCTGTGGGCTTTTAAGTGCCTTCATTCCCACTGTATCTAAGAAGATAAGAAGTCAACTGAAAGTATTAGTACCTTTGTATAACTTTTGAGTCTTCACGTTGACTCCACTACAAATTTGCTATTTAGACAGATGCAGAGGTGACTGATAAGCTAGCGCCATGTGGCTTGAGGAGCTGGAGGTTTCTTTTGCCTAGCGGTGTTTGGATTCGCTCACCAGCTCCCACTACGGTGGTTACCAGCAACCTCCTTGTTGCTAAATCCACTGACCACTTCTCAGTCCTCACCCTGCTTCCAGCCTCAGTGGCATTTGACTCCCTTCATCTCGAAACACCCTCTTCCTTGGCCTACTTCTGAGACTTCCCTGTGACACCCTATCTCCATCCCCAGAGTTCTCTTTACACTGTCCCTCCTAGTTTACTTTTGGTCTCTTTTCTGCTGTCTATTCCTTAAAAGCAAACGTAGTGAAAGTACTGAACTGTCCTTACCCCTTTTCTCGCTCTGTGATCTTACCCATTCCGTGCTAATTATGGTTATGGTTTCCATCCATAGAAATAGCCTAGTGTGGTCAGATGACTGGATTGATTCCCAGCTCTACTACTTACTAGTTGTGTGACCTTGGGCAAATTACTTAAACTCTCTATGCCTCAGTTTCCTCATCTGTCAGATAGAGATACAAATAGTTAACCCAATAAATATAAAGCATAGCTCCTTGCCTATGAACTGCCCCCAGCCCACCCTCAGTTTTATCTGGCTAATATTTATTCATTTGTCCGATCTCAGCTTAGATGTTACTTCCCACAGAAAGCCTTCCCTGATGCTCCAAACCTAGTTAGATCCTTTAGATACTTTTTCCATGCACTCTCATAATACAGTCTAATTGCCCTCTTTCCCCATCTTGGTGTTTATCACATTTATTGTGATTGCTGATGTATCATCTGCTATCACCTAGAAGCTCTGCAAGGCAGAGATGGAGTCTGACGTGATCATCAGTGTGTCCCCAGGGTCTAGCCCGGGGCCTGCCACATAGTACTTGATAAATATTTACCAGATGCATGACTGACTGTATTTCTGGGCGATGATGCATCTAAAGGCATTACTTCTTCCTTGTGGTCACATCACTAGGTTCGGTAGGTCAGAAAACTCTTGCCACATGTGTTGTGGTTGAGTAGCCTAGACAGCCTGGCCCACATGATCCATAGAAGACCAAATTGGAAGGCCAATGACAGTTTAAAAAAATTTAAATGATGGTTATAATATGCTAAAGAACAATTTATGAGGCCTCACTTGGGAATGTAACAGCGCCCCCCTCACTTAGTACTGTGATGTTATGAACATGTGAATATTCAGTTTTGTAGGGCGTTGTCAACAATAAGCTTCCCTAGGGCAGAAGTTATCTCTTTAGAATGTGGAGTGGCTTCAGCTTATTCTTTTCAAATATTTGAAGGTCTGTTATATGGAAAGGGATTAGGCTTAGAGTGTGGGATTCCAAGAGATAGGAAGCAGCAGGAATGCAGATATCTCCTCTTTAGAACAAAGAACTTTCTAACTGTAAAAGCTGTCTGGAAATAAGTAGGCCACCCTGGAGGTAATGAGCTCTTGTCACCATCTGTGTTCACATATGGCAGGGACAACCCGTGGGCAGGGACAACCCCTTGGCGTGCATAGCTGGAAGGAGGTGGACAAGTGGGTCTTCAGGGTCCTTTCTATGTCTGAGAGTGGTCATGTCCCCTCACTCAAGGGCCATTGAGCTAAGCCCCGTGCCCACACCATGCCCCAATAAATGGCTCAGGAAGAATGAGTATCGAATTACTCACCAGCAAGAAATGACATCCACATGATTATTTAAACCATTTTAATGGATTGTTCTATGGTATTTCTTCCTACTGATACTGCCATTAATATTAGCCCCACTGCCCAAAAACTGTTACTTTTTTGGTCTCTTGGTAAAGATGTGTCTTTGTCTTGACTTTAGCTTAAGCCGGGCCTGTGTGATGTGTGGGTAGACCATATTGGTCCAAGAAAATGGAATTATTGACTGGATTTTGGAATTTTATGTTCTCTACCAACATCCTCTGATTTTGTTCTGGTAACGTAGGCTGGTTTCACATAGATTGCCTAGGAAATTTTTATTAAATTCACTCTTTTCCCCTCAAATTAGGATCACACCCACCCCTCTTGGGGAAGGGAAGAGCACAGTTACGATTGGGCTTGTGCAGGCTCTGACTGCGCACTTGAACGTCAACTCCTTTGCCTGTCTGAGGCAGCCTTCCCAAGGACCGACTTTTGGAGTGAAAGGTACTATGTTTAACAACTAGTATATTTTTCAGAGCAAAATTTTGGGGAGGAAAGTTTAAAAAAAAAATCATCAACAGATAAGGAGTTAAAACATTTCAGAGGAACTAGCGTGTTTTATCGCTGCACACTCAGTTCTGAGCGATCCCCCACATTGTTCCTCCTGGGGACAAAGACAAGCAGAGGGAGCTGCAGGGGGCTTCAGTGGAGCCCCTGCAAGAAGCCCGTTCCCCTGGCTCTGTCGCTCAGGACTCCTGCCTCGAGCAGAGCCTTCCGTTTCATCAGTGCCTCTTTGCCAAGCGATCTTGAACAGCTGCCATTCATGCTGTGTCTTATCATCCCAGCCGCAGTGAAAGGTCTCTCCTCTGAACAGTCGGAGACCCTTTAGTCTCAGCTGATCAGAGTTGCCGTGTGGGGCCCGAGCAGCTCTCTGGAGACAGCTGGCTGGGGACAGTGGCTGTAAAGAAATGCCTCTTTGGCTGTGGTTGGGCTGATATCTGGCACCTTCTCATTCATTCCTCTTTCTTCCTTGATTTATCACGAAATCATTCCTTAGCTCACTTTACAACAGCATTTATTGCTGCATTGCTGTTTCTTCTTGGCACTTTGTGGTTTTTAACAGTATTATATTTATATTACTATTACAAATATTAATAACTCCTATCTCATTACGTTCTGATAACTCATAGAATGACATACATTATGTAGTGGAGTGAACACTAGACCTGGAGCTTGAAGGCCGAGGTTTTATTCACAGCTGCGTCTCTTACCAATGTGTGACCTTTAGCCAGTCATAACCTCTCTGCGCTGCATCTGTAAAAATGTAAAAAGGCTGATATTACCAGGCTCACGGCTTGGCGTGCGGATCAAATGAGACAGCATATAAAGAACAGGGTACGTCGTAAAATGATACTCACATGGACGATACCGTTATTGTTTTAGGAAAGAGAAGTCTTTTTAATATTATAACATTTTGAGGGATAAGCAGCATGACAAATCTTATTTATTATTACTTGAAATAAATTGAAGTTTATAATTTGTTAATCTGAGGTGGTTATCAGATGGGTTGTCTTTAACAAAGTTTTCTGATACTTCAAGGTATGTAGGATTTAGATGAAGCATAGTCACATAAATCTAATAATAAATTAATAAAATAATCTCATATCTTGATGTTTTACAGTAATAACATTTCCTATAGTATGCTTACCTTTGTGTTTTTACACAAAGAAATGGAAGTCTTTAAATTACATAGTTGGATGCAATGTGAACATTTTTTTTTTGCTTATGTTCTGCTTGGACAGAGCAGTTAATGTTTCCCACTGTCTGTTGTTATTTTATGTTGGGTATAGATGCCTTCCTGTAGGGTCTGGGGAGCTGTCTCCCTAGGGCTGTGTCCATCCGGGGTAGCTGTTCTTGGCAACTTGTTTCAAATGCTGCTTGTTCTGTTGTTTAGGGGGAGCTGCAGGCGGCGGATATGCCCAGGTCATTCCCATGGAGGAGGTAAGACCATGAAGAGATGTGTGTCAGGCATCACTGTTCTTCCCTTCTGGCACCTTTCTCTCTGTTGCTCCCTTAGGCACAGGCCCACAGTCTTTCATGCACAATCCCAAAGTCCTAGAAGCTCTGAAAACCAAAAATGTTTGCATAACTTATGTGGTGACAAAACCTGACATTGACTGTTATGAGCTGTGTATGTATTTTGTTTGTGCCACTTGATGTGAATATTCATATATATTGCTGGAGAAAAATTATTTTTGATTATTGAGTGCTGACCTAGCCCCTGCTTGAGGTGTTTTATAAATAAACTATAGGTACGTCACACTACCTTCCTAATTTCCAAAAACTTCTGAATCCCAGAACCCATCGGGCCTTGAGGGTTTTGGGTATGAGACTGTGGACCTGTATCTGCATTCATCTTCTGCTATACTGCCAAGTTCAGGAAGACTTAGAGGCCTCACTTGTGTCAATTAAGACTCCAAAATAAAATAGTTCCAGAAGAAAATGGGCAAAAACAACTGATGGTGTTAATTCTTCTCCAAGAACTCCATCTACATTCTGTGCGGCCTTGCCCTTGAGCACACCCGCCCCACACAGTTCAAACTTCACATGCATCTATGCTTTGGTTCTCCGTTTCAAGAAATGACCCCACTGAATTGCTCGAGCCAGTACCCTGGGTGTCATCCTTGGATTCTCCGCTTTTCTCCCCCTGCACATCTAATCCTGCAAATATCAGCAAACAAATCTTAAATTGTCATCCTCTTTTCCATCCTCTCTGCCACCATCCTGGACCAAGCCACTGCCATCTTTCAAGTCCTCATGTCCACTTGGGGCCCCCTCAGTGCCTTCTTCACATTGAAGCCAGAGTGAATTTTATAAAACCCAATTTGCATCGTGTAACTATCCTGTCTAGATCCCTTCCATGGCTGGCCACAGCACCCCAAATAACATCCAGCCGCTTCGCTACGAACTGTAATCGCCTGACAGAGCCGGCGCCTGCCCACTTCTCTCCCTCCCCTCGCCTCGTCCCGTCTGCCAGGTCCACTGGGCTCCAGCCACCGTGGTGTCCCCCAGTCGCTGAACAGACCAAGCCCTTTCCTGTCCCAGGGCTTTCTACCAGCGATTCCCACTGCCTGGAACACGCGACCTCATTCATTCTTCACAAGGCTGGCCCCTTCTCACCCTTCAAGTCTCAGTATTTGCACCTTCAGTTCCTCAGTCCATCTGGACTTTATTCTAATGTGTTCCCATATGATCATTTATTAAGTTTCCTCCAGTGTGCATTGTCTGTGCAGGGCACTCAGTCAACAGCCACTGTCAGGCGCAGTGTCAGACACAGTGCTCAGAGCCGGGGACACAGAGATGAAGTAGGTACGGGAGGTGCTCAACTTCAAGGAACAAAGTGCCCAAGTGTGTTTGGCCTACGCAACTACCATAAGGTAGTTTCCCTTCGAGCTACGCAGCTGATGCCCTAACACAGTGGGACACCAACGTCCTTTCAGTATTTGCTGGCTGAATCCTGAGTCGTTCCCCTGGGCACATTCCTTGTCCTGCATCCCCAGTTTGGCCTCCTGGCCTCCTGGCATGGGAGTGGCCCTTCCCCATCCAGATGTGAGACTTGGGGCTCCTTTTCTCAGCAATGCCTTGGCTGATCTTTCTCACCCCCGTCCCCAATACTTGAAGTTTATCCAGGTTTTCTCTTTGGCTTCCCTGACACTCAGGCCTCCTTGTGTAAACACTTCTCCTATTTCTTCAACAAAGTCAACAGGTATTTCCTACTATGAGGAATACCTACTATGTGCTGGGCACTCTGCTAAGTGCTGGGACCTGAAACCTCCAGAAAGGCCTGCAGCTCGTCACAGCTGACTGAACCACATGGCTGTAAACACAGAATACAAGGGGAATTCGTGGGGTGGAGCAGAACCTCGAGAATAGCATCTAAGCTGGGTAGAGAGGGCAGAAAAGGAAGGGAAGAACGTTCCAGGCAAGGGAAAAGCCCTGGAACCAAGGGAAAACAAGAAAGGAGTCTGCAAGGAGCTTGATACAGTGGAAAGAGGGATGCAGGTGGGAATCTACAGACAATGAAGCCAGAGCAGCCACCCACGAGGACCTCCAGTATCCTGCTGGAGAGAGGTGACTGCTGAAATTATGAAACAGGAAAAGAACCTGCTCAAACTTGGGCTTAGGAAGATGGCCTGGAGTACGAGGCTGATGCAGAGAGTAGAACTTACACGCGCTGGTCACTGACAGGTGTGGTAGAGGGTTGTGGTCAGAAAGTGCTCTTTGGTGCCTGTGAAACATGCAAGTGGACCTCAAGTAGACAGCTGGAAGGAAAACTTATATCCCAAATGTAAAATGGCCAGAGGGTTCAGTAGAAACATCAGGAAAGAAATATTAACACACCAGTCATTGTTCATCTTCACTAATAAATAAATCTACATTAAACCCACTATCAGTTACCATTTTATTTGTCAAATTGACAGAATTGGATTTTTCAAAATAGTAGTGATACCAAATTTTGGCAATGAGAGATCAAAGTACACCCCCATGCACTGCTGGGAAGTGTATGTTGATTAAACTCTTCTGGAGGAGACTTAGAAATATGTATCAAGTGCCTTAAAAACCTTCATACTCTTTGGCCCAAATAAATTCATTTTTATTTTATCCTAAGGAAAAATTGGATGTGTGTGCAAAGATTTAATTTGAAAACTATGTGCCTTCTTTACATAGTTTATAACATTAAAAAATTGAGGGAGAACTTAAATGTCTAATAATAGGATATTAATGTTAACTATATTTTGAAGACTAATGTAAAAATGCTAGTAACACTAACATTTAGTGTAAAAGCTAAAATATAAACTATTACAGTGTTATGATCCCAATATTTAAAATTATATATTTTATAAGATATACATACATATATAATTTTTCAAATTTTCTCCAGTGAACATATTTTTATAAGTTATAAAATAAAGTTTTAACAAGAAAATAAAAGTGTTTAATCTTCCAAGAAATTAAATAAATGCAAATTAAAACAGAACACCACTTTTCAACTATTAAATTTTTTTTTTAGTTCAGAGGTTACTTTGTTTCTGAATTTCATCCCTTTGAAAAAGCAATTTGGTGATAGTATCAAGATCCTTTAACCCAATAACCACACTCCTGAAAATATATTGCTCATTAGCAATTAATTTTTTCAGAAAGAGAAGAAAGCTATTTGCATGTATTCTTTGTAATTGTAGCCTTCTTTGCAAATGTGAAAAATTTGGAAGCAACTTAAATATTTGGACATAGAAGGCTGAAAATTTTGGTACATCTACTATATAAAGCCCCTATAAACTGTGACTATACATAAGAGTGAAAATAAGGAAACCAATCAGTAAGTCCACTGGAATATTTTGCCCTTAACCTGGGAATGGAGGAATTTGTAATCAGAGAGACTGTTCTTTGTTGTCAAGTGGAAGACCTGGACATTGATTTTCTGATTTAGGCTGTCCTGTGGACTCAGCTCATTATAAGGATATATAGTTAGCATGTTATTTTATTTATTCAGATAGTCCTTGAATTCTGCCATGGTTGTTTGAAACAAATAGAAAGATGTCTCACTTCATTTCCAGTTCAACCTTCACTTGACTGGGGACATCCATGCCATCACTGCTGCCAATAACTTGCTGGCTGCTGCTATTGACACAAGGATTCTGCATGAAAACACTCAAACCGATAAGGTGAGAGGGATTCCTTGCTGTCCATTCTGGGTGTCTTATCCAGGGGTTCCTGGATTCTTAAGGAGTTAATGGAAAGACTTCTGGAGTCTGTAGATTCTGAAATTTTATTCAGAACTTGAATTTTTATTTTTTATTTTTTCTGAGTGCCGGTTTCACAATCAATTTTTCTTTTCCTTTTTAATTCACTCTTCCGACCCTGCCATTAAGTATTGCTCCAAGCCCCCCACTCATTTGCTGACCGGTAATTCTCCTTTCACATAAGCATTATGTGTCTCTGCATCCCCACAAACATGGGGTGGGGGAGAAGCGGGAAGGGAAGGGACTGTGGGCTCCAGGGTTGTGAGTGAGCATGGCAGGAACAGGTACAGATGAAGCAGACCCTACAGCTGCCACCCTTGAAAGCCAGCCCATTTCTTCCAAGCCCATATCACCAAAAGTTCAGCACTTGTCCCCGAGACCACATCAGAAGAACGAGGACAAGTGGTTTGAGGAGGAGGAAAGAGTAGTTTATTAATTTGCTGGCAAATGAGGAGGTTAGCAGACTCCTGTCTCAAAGTGCCAGTGTCCAGAACTTGGTGAATTTTATATGTGTCCGTGTTTCCTGAGGAGAGGATCCACACTTTGGTCAGATTCTCAAATAGGTTTATGACCACTGCCAAGTTGTTGGGAGAATTATTATACATTAGGTTGTATTTTTTAAGCCAAATATTCTTTGAGATGATTCTTTAAAGGTAATGGGTAGACCAGTTCTCTTCATTCTGGCTGTAGGTCCAATCTCTGGTCTGTACTAAGGGGATCGGACAGATGTCGTTTGAAGAGTAATGTTACATATAGCTATCCTAGGTGTGCTGTTAAAAAGGTCAGAGACCCTTGTTGGGCTTCATGTTTGTGCAATCTAAGAGGTAAATCACACCCACCCCCCCAAAGGGGGATAGGTGCTAATTCCTCACAGACATAGGACATGGATAAAAGCATACTTTCTGTCATGTTTTACAACAGGGTCCTGACTTTCTTCAATTAAAGTAATTCCTTAGTGAGTCTTTGGAGCAGACTCCAGATAAATATTAATTTGATAGTTATAAGGCTATAGATCAAGAAATATATTTATGCAAACTCTTTGCAATGTGCATTGTTTCAGGTCCAGTCAGTTTTATTAAAATGATAGAATTTAGGTCTCCATTGTTTATATTAGCCTACAAATTTTAATAGGGTCTGTTATCTAAATAGTTTAGTTATAAATGTAATGAACTTTGTCATAGTCTATGAGTTGTCCAAGTTCATAGTTGGCCCTTAAACTTTTGTGGGGTTTTGTTTTTGTTTTGTGTGTTTAGGCTCTGTATAACCGGCTGGTTCCTCTAGTGAATGGTGTCAGAGAATTTTCAGAAATTCAACTTGCTCGACTGAAAGTAAGTTTCCAGTTAGCAGTTCTTTAATAACAAAAAAAAGTCCTAGAAACACATTAGAAAGATTGTCAAAGCCAGAAATTTTCTTTTTATTATTTATTTATTTATATATTTCTAAATAAGGCCAGAAGTTTTGAACTGGATTTGGTTTCAGTTTTCAAATACTCTTTTGGGTAATAAACTCTAAACAGACAAAACAATATAGCAGAGAGAGCACAGTATTAAAGGCCTGGAAACTGGACCCTGCACCAAAGAACCAGGTGGACAAATTAATTAAAGTTTTTAGGTCTCACTTTTACCATCTGTGAAATGAAAGACCTACTTTGCTTATCTACAAGTACCCTAGTCAGCTAACAAATTAGCCAAGCACAGTGGCACATGCCTGTAGTCCCAGCTACTTGGGAGGCTGAAGCAGGAGGATCACTTGAGGCCAGGAGTTCAAGGCTACAGGGCACTGTGATCATGCCTGTGAATAGCCACTGCACTCTAGCCTGGGCAACCTAGCAAGACTCCATCTCTTTTTTTAAAAAAACTAACAAATTAGAATTTTTGTGAGTCCTTCTCTTTCTAAAGAGAAGTAAATGATAAACTAGCCTTTGAAAATAAATCTATCTCAGCTTTTGTTGTAGCAAGATACTACAGCTGTACTTATAAAAGCCATCTTAATTCTTACTCCTGTTATCTTATTTCTGATACTTTTTGCTGCTTCTGGCCTTCTACGCAAATTGCTTTCCACTAGCTCATTTTCAGAAACTAAAAAATAATCCTTAATGCTATAATTTATAACCACTGGTTGGCATTAGATGGTTTTGAAATTTACCCCCTTGCTCCTTACTGAACCAAGTTCAGTGTGTTGAGAATAATAGAAATTCTACCCCCAGCAGCTATAATGTGTACAGTTTCTGTTTCCCAGATTCTTTTCTTATACTTTGTCATTAAAAACCACTTTCTTGGGATGTTTTCTTCACAGAAAAAGATGCATTAAAACTTTTAATGTTATTTCTCCTCAGTGAATTAGAAATAACTTGTTTTAGAGCATAGACATATACTTTAGTTGAATTATTGGTATTTATATTTGAAAAGAAGAACCAATGAACCAGAGCATCAATTATATGGACAGCAGTTTATGTCCCTTCTGAGCACAGTACATGGTAGCCACGTAGAGCGGCCTGAGGGCCTCCGGCCAAGGCAGCCAACAGCAGGCACAAGTGAGTGTTCATTGTCTGTCAACTGTGCTACATTTTCAGATCTGTCATTTTAAGTCTATTACAAATTTTCAGTATCTTCCACTTGTAGAAGATATTTGGCCAGCATGTATGTATCTGATTTGAACTAACCTGCAATTTACCCAAAGTTCAGTTTAGTTTTCAAAAGGATTTACTAATCATAGAGAAAATAAAATAGGAGGGATAATTTTGGTTACCTTTTGCTTTCTATTCCTTCTCAAACTTACCACATTTTTTTCTTCTTAATCATTAGAAACTGGGAATAAATAAGACTGATCCAAGCACCCTGACAGAAGAGGAAATGAGTAGGTTTGCCCGTCTTGACATTGACCCGTCCACCATCACCTGGCAGAGAGGTGGGTGCTGGGGAGACAGCAGCGTGCTGACCAGCAGGTTGGGAGGATGTCTTCGAGCTGAAGCTCTTAGGTTAATTTCATAAACGCTCTGTTTGATCTCGTCCCATTGTCCTCCCAGCCTGTGCTTCATAATACCACCGTTTCTTTCAGGTACTATCACTTTGCCATCCTCTTCCCTCATCCTTGCCTCCTGTTTAAACCAACTGCTCCATCTGGGCCCAGTGCCATCTACTTGCTCCTCTTCCACATTTCCGAGGAAGATTACTTAATTTTCTCTTCTGTCTCTCTCTTCCTTGGCTTCTTGTCTCTGCAAAAACTTTAAAGCCAGTATCTTCCCTTCTTTATCCTGCTGCCTTCTCCACCCACCATCCTAATTTCTTCCTTTCAAGCCCTTACCACGAGCTCTAGGCAGCTCTCTCATTTGGGTTTTTGTTGCTGAGTGTTTTCTTTGAGTCTGGTATGTGCTTCCAGCTGTTTCCTAGGCATCCCTCTACTACTTCAGATGTAGCATGGACAGATCCCCGTGAGCTCCCCCGACCCCCCTGCTGCTCTCTTGGCTGCGACGCCCCCTTTTTTCTCCCCCACCACTGCCCTCTGCATCTAGTCAGTCACAACAGGGGTAGCACAGTGCAAGGAGGCACTAAACATGGGGACCAGGAGCCCCAAGTGTGTCCCCCGCCTGTCCCTGACTCACTGCATGACCCTGAGCAATTCATGTGTGTGCTGTGGGCCTCGGTCTCTTGGAGATAGAAATGGAGATGATCAGATCTACTGCCCAGGAATGTGGCAGTAGCACTTTATGAACCCCAAGGGGCTGCAGAAATACTCGACGGCTTATGTTCTTTAGCCTTCCTGAATTGTCCTTTTCAGACCTGTCCCCCCATTTTTCCCATTTCTACCCACTTTTGGAACATATTTATCAGATGCCTGAATATTTTTTTTTTTTTTTTGGTGATGGGGTCTCACTTTGTCACTCAGGCTGGAGTGCAGCCGTGTGATCATAGCTCACTGCAGCCTCCAACTTCTGGGCTCGAGCGATCCTCCCGCCTTAGCCTCCCAAACAGCTGGGACTATAGGTGTGCCACTGTGCCCAGCTAATTTTTAAATTTTTTGTAGAGACAAGGTCTCACTATATTGCTCAGGCTGGTCTTGAACTCCTGGCCTCAAGCAATACTCCTGTCTTGGCCTCCCAAAGTGCTGGGATTATAGGCGTGAGCCACCACGCCCAGGCTGATGCTCAGTTTACAGCAGTTTCCTTCTAATAAGTTATCCTGCTTCCATTTCCATCCCCCAGTTCAGGAGGTTCATATTAACAGAGATGTTGTCATGTTGCTTCCTTGATCAGAAACCTCCAGGGGCTCTGCCCATCCTGGGTGATAAAGTTGCCTTTGCATAGCTTGGCCTTCAGGGCCACCACAGTGAGGCTTCGTTCCCTTTGCTCCCTGTCTGCTTGCCAGTCAGGAGGGCCTATCTTTGTCCTTCTGCCAGCCTTTGCTGAGCTGTCTCCACCCCATGTCCCTGTCTAGGCCAGTCTTGCCCTCCAGAGCTAGTCCAGGTCACATGTCTTCATGAAGTTTCCCTCCTGGGAATCCACTCAGCCAGTCTGCTAAGAATTTGGTGTTTTCACGCAAACCGTGAAGTGGAGAGACAAAGACCAGAGACCGAGTCTTGGCTCCACCATTTATGAGTTGCATAAGTTTGGACAAACTACTTCCTCCATTTCCTCATCTTTAAAATGGAATGGTAATACCAGCCTCCCCGATGGGACACTCCACTGAAATGTGAGTACTTTCCTAAGTGGAAAGTACTGCCCAGATGATCATCAGATGTCATCGTGGTAATAGTTGTATTATGTCATTTTTCTGTGTGTCTTTGTCTCCCAAACTAAATTAAAATCTTGGAAATTTTTGAGGACACGTTTTCATTTTAAAATAAGTAATAATATTATAGAAATTTTGGACATGTCTCAAAAGAATAAAAAATATTATCTCACGATACTAATAAAATTACTATATTCATAGTTTTTTTGTGCATCTGGGTTTTATGTGTAGCTCTAATTATAATTTAGGTATGTAGATTTTATATCTTGTACTAGTTTCTTTTATATCATAAGCATGTTCTATTTTGTTAACTCTTTGTTATAATGGCCATTTTAAATGTCTCTAGAATATTCCTTTGTGGATGAACCACAATTCACTTAAACATGCCTCTGTTCTTGAACAAACCAACATTTTAAATAACTGACATGAATATTTTTAGCATTTTATTGGGAAGCCTATTTATTTTTTCTAAAAAAAAATTTTATAACAGCTAGGAAGATTAATGATTAAAATGCCATTATGTCCAAAATATCTAGTCACCTTTTTAAAAGGCATTTGTGAATCTGTGTTACTCTTTAAAACTTTTTTGGAGGGGAATGAAAAATCGTGCAGGTGGAAATTTGTGTATTTTAAACCAAGCATGTGGATATGCTAAAAGAGAAATCTTTACACCAATTGGCATTCTTCCACTTCTGCTTTGGGGTTCCAGCCTGGGCACATATTGGAAATAAGACATTGGCTCAGATGTTGGTCTTGGAAAAGAAAGGTCGCATCACATTTTATACCTGGGGCCAGTGTGAGATCGTTTTCCTTCCCCGGGGGCAGAAAAAACTGAAGTGTTCTGTGGTTGCAATTTTAATGGAAGTGACAACTTTAACAGATTATTCCAGGAAAATACTAGAATTATATTCTTGTTCGGTGCACTAAAGTAAAGAAGACTTTATTGCTATGGACAAGCCACCTGGCTCAGAGGAATTTGGAATGACATTTGATAAGTAGTTGGCTCTTATTACCATAAAGTAAAATAAGAAATAGGCCTCTTCATCAAGTGAATTGAGGACATTTACTGGTAGGGTTTTTTGGCTTAGACCTAGAACTAATGCAACTCTTGTGATGAGGTTGGATCGTTATATGGTTTGATTATTAGAGGTGGACACTCGGGGATCCTAGGGGAGGGTGGGGTGAAACCCTCTTCTCAGGCCATGTGGATGTTCCACCATTTAGTGGCTACTCTTCCTTTCAGCCTGTGTACGAAATCAGGTGATTATTTATCCTATGCCTCATACCAGAAGTTTAAAGGCCTCATGTGTCTGGTAACTGGGTGGAAACCAGGAACCCACAGACTATTCCAGAAATGCTTAACATGAGCAGAAGAAAAAGGAGACATCAAGCCATTTTGTTGCAGAGCAGGACTTTGCACAGTTGGGCAGGTTGGAGCCCCTGTCTCTCTGAGCATCCGAGCCCCCAGGGGCTCACCACTTGCCTTCTCCCCCATCTCCCGCACATGTATTTGCCCTTCTTTGTCTGGCATACTTCACTATGCATATTTCCAATGTCCATTCATGGTGTAGTATATATCAAGATTTCCCTCCATTTATGGGATATTATACAGCCATCGTATGTACGAACCACATTGTGTGTATCCGTTCGTCTGCTGGTGGACACTTTGGTTGCCTCCACCTTTTGGCTACTGTGAATAATGCTGCTGTGAACATGGTGTACACATACCTGTTTGAGTCTCTGTTTTCAGTTCTTTTGGATAATACCTAGTAGTGAAATTGCTGGTTGTTCTATATTTACCATCTTGAGAAACTAAGTTGGCTGCTTCTTGTGACTTAGGTTTCAGCGTAAAATATCACCACTTCAGAAATGCTTTTCCTTGCTGCCTAGTTTAAAAGGTCACCCCCACCCCCACCATTTCCTGATGCACTCTATCATGTCACCTCTCTTGCCTTCCTGAGGCACTTACCATTAGCGGATATTTTCTTGTTCATTTGATTCCTTCCCTGTGTCCACTGTCAGCTCGGAGAAAGCTGGACCTTGTCTTTTTTGCTCTTTGCTTTGCTTCTCTGGCATCAGAGCAATGCCAGACACACACCAGGCAACCAGTCCATCTTTGTTGATTGAATAACTAATCTGTTCTCTTTTCTTTCAGTATTGGATACAAATGACCGATTTCTACGGAAGATAACAATTGGGCAGGCCACCACAGAGAAGGGCTATTCCCGGCAGGTGGGTGGTGCCTTCTTCCCAGGAGTGTCTGTTCTTACTTGTGTTGCTTTCCACTGGCCCAGAAGCTCATACTCTGCTTCTCTCTTCTCATCTTTCACCTGCAGTGGCCAGTGGCCCTGAGTAGGGCTAGGAGAAGATTAGGAGGCTGGAAGGTTGCAGTGTCTTCTTACCATCCTTTTCATGTGTGTTTTCAGTTGTTTTTCTGGGAAGAGCCACTCAGCGTGTCCCTCGAATATAAATTCTTACATAGCTTCTTGGAAACCCACCCAGTTAATATCATATCTCCATCACTGAAAAATGAAAATCTCAGACAAATTACTCAAATTTCATAAATCAAAAGAGGAACACCTAGTTATTATGCTTAATAGCATGAGGTTTTTGGTTTTTTTTTAAGGATAATGGCTTATGACCCAAATACAGAGAATGTGGAAGAAAAATTATGATATCCGCCTTCATTTTAATAGGTCTTTGATGTGGGTCAGTGGCACTTAGGGAATATAAATTCATTCCATGATTTTTCATCCAGGCACAGTGGGCTTCTAAATAGTTTTTTCTTTTTAATTGGTAATAAACTTTATATTTTATGACAGTTTTAGATTCATGATCTTTATGTTAAGTTTTTATTAGTGAAAAAAGAGTCACTTGTACTGTAATAACCAGTCCTCATACCAAATAGACTGTGGACCTTTTGAAATATCTAGAATTAAAAAGTGAATATGGGGATTAGATCAAGAAGAGAAACTGTGCCCATGCACCGCCTCTCCTCCAAACCTGGAGCTTGCACACACAAATAGATTTCAAATAGACAGTGTCCAAGCTAGAAAACCAGAATCATTGCCATAAACTTTTTGGAAGTTTCTGAAAGATAAGAAGATAGAATTGGATTGATGGAGAAAAGGACAGCCCAAAATATGGTGCAAGTATTTTAGGGGTTTTCTAAATTCAGAGGCAATAAATATCCTATTTTTCAGACATAGGAGAGGGCCAGCATACCTCTCAGGGCTACTGGCTGGGAACAGCTCCCACAAGCTGGTGGATGGACACCTCTCCGTGACACCTGTGTCTCAGCCTGGGGGCGTTGGTGTGTTCTGAGGCCAGTGCACAGTGTTCCCATCAGCCACAGCACAGTCACAGACCTGTGTATGTGCTGTGCCTCTTGTTTGGCAGGTGTCAATGAAAAGTGTCTTGTTCAAAGAAAACCAATACATTCTGACCCTTTTTTGAGGAAAGGGCAGCCTTTTGTCATTTGCAAAGAGGGACTCCTAAGCAGTGGCCCTGGGAGTAGATTCAGTATGGGAGCCATCTCTGGAGACAGGCTGGGGTTGTCAGAAATCATGTCCACAGACAGGTAAAAAGGGGCATCAGAGCCAGGAATCGCCAGATGTTTAAGGAAACCTGCATCAGGAACAGTGACTCCAGATTCAGTGAAGAGAAAGTGACATGCCCAAGGAAAACAAAATAGTAGATCAGTGGACGGAGTCTTTAAGAGGGGTACCATCAGTACTCTCAGAGGGTTGAGAGCTGTCGTATCTAAGGAGAGAGAACTGACTGTTTTTTTTAAATAGTATGTTAAAATCTTGTAAACTAAATATTGTCAAAATAAAAATCCAGTTAATGGGTTGAATAATTGAATAGGCTTAAAGGAACTAGGGGGACAGCTAAACCAAGGAACTGTCTCAGAACATAGTCCCAAAAGGAAAGCAATAGAAAATCTGAAAGAAAAGTTTAAGAGAGAGAACACACGTCAAGAAGTTCGAATAGACAACGAGTAAGAGTCGCACAAGAAAGCAGAGAATGGAGGGAAGAATATATTCAAAGAAATGATGAAAAGGGAATTTCTCTGGCTTGAAGTTTCATATTTAAAAAAAACTCTACCAAATGCAGAGCAGAATAAAAGAAAAAAAAAAGCCTTACATCCAGACACGTCATGTTGAAATTTCAGAACATGAAGCTTTAAAAAAAATTCCTGAGAGCTGCCAGAGAGAAAAGGTCCTTATTATTCACAAAGAAATGACTCAGGTCGGCACCAGACTTCTCATTGACAATACCGAATGCTCAGTGATGCTGGGGAAATTGATTGAGAGTTGTGAAAGAAAATGATTTTTGGACCTAAAATCTTTAGCAGAAAGAGAAAAACAACAGCAGCAGCAATAAAACATGTAGACTAGAAAATACAGAATAAACTGGTTGGAATAAGTCAAACGTATTAGCAGTTGCCATAGATATGAACTGTCACTGACATAAAATGCAGAAATGATAAAGAAAAGAATGGATAATTTTGATTTAATAAAAAATTAAGATCTTAAGTATAAAAAAGTGACAGAAAACCACCAAGACCAGTAACAGACTTGGAGGGAATATTTGCAACACGTATAACAAAGGGTGTTTTATGACTGTGCCAAACATAAAAAGAACTTCCAGAAGTGAATACTCCAATATTATCATTCTCTCAGTAAGGCCTTCCCTGGCCACCTTATTTAAAACTGCAACAGCCTGTCCCCAAACTCCCTCCTTCCTTTCCCTGCTGGACTTAATCCCTTATCACACATTCCTGCTCAGTCTCAGCCTCTCTTACTAAAGTGGGAGTTTCATAAGGGCAGGGGGGTCTCACTTTTTAATTCACTGCTGTAATCCCCATGCTCGGAACAGAATTTTGTCACATAGTAGTAGTTGTTGTTCAATAAATATTTGTTGAATAAATGGGCAGAATAAATAAAAGACAATTTACAGATACAGAACTTAAATGCCAGCATGAAAATATATTCACAGGTAATCATAAAACTACAAATTAAAACAATGAAGTATTATTTGCCTAGGAGCTTATCAAAACATAAATAGTTAATACTAAATGCCAGTAAGGTTGCAAGGAAATGGGGACTTTCATGGAGAGTTAGTGGGAGTAGAAATTGGCAAAGCCTTTTGGGATGACAGTTGGTTAGTATTAAAATTTGAAATGATCCAACAGATACAACTTAGAGTCTAAAAATATTTTTTTAAAAAAAGAAGAAGAAATATTTGCTTATGTGCAAAAAAAAAGATTCTATGTATAAGGATATTTATTGTAGCATTATTTGCAATGGTGAAAATTTGAAATAATCCAAATGTCCAATATTAGGGATGTCTACATATATATGGTACATCCTCTGTACCTCGTGGGAGTTGAAAGTAATAAAGTGTATACAGGTGGAGTGATGTAAAGAGAGCTCTCATACGCACTGTGAAATGGAAAGTTTAAAAAAGAAATTTAAAAATTTGGAGTAAAATATAGTGTAATGCTGTTTAAGAAAAAGCCAGCATACATGTTCATGTTTGTATATAAGCACCTAGAACGGAAACTGGAAAGATGTACCCCAACTATCACCTCTGGAAAGAGGATTAGGAACGAAATGGGGTAGTGAAGAAGGCCTGTCACCTTTTCTCTGCATGTTATGTGCTGTTTAGTGGTGGGATGGAAGATTAACAGTGGCCTTGATTTCAATGCCTACTGTACGCCTTCTGTTGACAGGTCTGTCGTATACATTAACACATTTAATTTGTAAATCTGATTTACAAATGAGAAAATTGAGTATGTTATGTTAAGCCACTTGCCCAAGGTTATATCTTGTATTGCTTTATTCATACATATTTTGAAATAAGAAGAGATCCTTTTATATTTAAGAGCTTTAACTGCTTTTTTTTAAGTCATAAGAGTCTAGTGAGGACACCTTTTTATGTCAATAAATGTGGATCTAAAATCTATGTTGTCATTTTTGATGGCTACATTGTATCTCATCTTATGCGTGTATCATAATCAATTCAGCCAGTTCCGTATTTATGGACTTGTACAATATTTGCAGTGTTGGGCTATCACAAATTAGTTGTAGTAAATATACACACATATTTGTGTATATACTTGTCTGATAATATCCTTAGAACAAATTCCTAGATGTACATTTGCAGAGTCAAAGAAGATGCAAATTTCAAATGTTGACATATATTTTCACATTACCTTCCAGAAAAGTTACATCAATTCACATCCTTGCCAACATTACATATTGGCTAAATTACATATTGGTTAAATTTGTGCTAATCTGATAAATAATAAAAATAATCTCATTTGCACCTTTATATGATTATGAAATATTTTCATTTGCAAAACAAAAATGAGTAGCTGTCTACTACACACATGATGTAGTCAGTAAAGTGAATACAATGGTATCTCAACTGACCCAATTTGTTTCATTTTTGATGCTCAATATACAAAATTTTGAAATTGTACCAATTACAAATGAAAAACTTGAATATATGTTATAAATTATACTTATTATTTACACAGATAATATTCCAGGAATATTTCTAGTCTCATGTTTCATATAGAAAATCTCAATATTTTTTAGCCATTTTCTTATATGCTCTGTTTAGAAGGGAATAGTGGTATAAAGAAGCCTAAATTTCATACAATGAAAAATCACTTACGTTTGGAATGAGTTATATGGAGAATATAATAATTGAATATAGTTGTATTTGACTTTCAGGTAATATATTTTTACTAAATCAATTACTAATGCAATCTCAACCAGGAAGTAGCCAGAAAGCTCCTTATTTCCTTCATTTCCTCACTTGTTAGGGTTGGAAATGGATAATAAAATGTCTCATAAGGTGATCCCACCAGGGCACAGCAATTCCCTCTCTATGCAAGCTTGAACTTGTCTGGCTCACACTCCCCTTGGGAAGAAGAGAATTCAGCTGCAGCGTAATGAAGTGGTTCTGTCCAGAGAAACCTTCCTAGTGGCTGAATTACGATGAGGAGGAAGTATACTTTACTTGTGTCCCTTGTAGTTCCTGTTGGACTTTGTACAACCTGGAGTCAGAGCCAAGAGAGGGGAATA
Source organism: Daubentonia madagascariensis (assembly GCA_023783475.1). Lineage (NCBI taxonomy): Eukaryota > Metazoa > Chordata > Mammalia > Primates > Daubentoniidae > Daubentonia > Daubentonia madagascariensis. The sequence continues at coordinate 16,580,905 of JAKFHU010001815.1, read as the reverse complement.
GGAAGTCCTGGGAACTTTGTGCAAAAAGTTGCTGCTCTCTGGCTTTCATTGTTGAATGCCTCAGGGTCTGTGGCCATACCCTCATGGGTAGCAGGAAGTTGAATCTGTGCCACCATTTGACTGGGGGTACCCTCACTGCTGTGTTGAGATCTAGCTCTGGGAAACTGGCCTCAGACGCAGGAAGCCAGTGTCATCTTTCACCATCTGCTCCTCATCTCTCTGCTGGACAGACAAATGCAGCCCCCTTGAGAGCCCAGTTACTGAGAGTGGAGGTGGTCAGTAGGCTATTCATTAATTTGTCATTGTGTACTGAGTACCTACTGGGTTTTGTGCTCCATGCTGGGGATTCAGAAGTCAGCCCGCCCAGTGTGGTCCCTGCCTTCATGGCACTTACAGTCTGGTGATAGAGACGCACACTAGACAGATAATGACATTAATAATCAACTACAAGTCTGAAGCATGCTACACTAGCAGACCACATGGTGCCGTGAGTGGGTATAACAGCGGCATAACTCAGCCAACTCCTGTTCTACAGAGCACAGTGAACAGCACAGTCCCCCTGGGGAGGCCACCCTAACGGGGCACTCAGCACAAGACCCTGCATGCTCTAGATGCTCAGAAAACTGTCGGGAGTGGGAGGGCAGCCCATTGAGGATAGACCCACCCCCAACCACCCCCAGGCTTGCAATCGCGTCAGTGCTAAAATCCAGCTCTGTGTGGGAACAGCCATCCCGATGGCACGGAAGGTGACCACTACCTGTGCTCTGGCTGGTGCAGGCGCAGTTTGACATCGCGGTGGCCAGCGAGATCATGGCAGTACTGGCCCTGACAGACAGCCTCACAGACATGAAGGTGCGGCTGGGAAGGATGGTGGTGGCCAGTGACAAAAGTGGGCAGCCTGTGACAGCAGAAGATTTGGTGAGTATGTTCTACCAGAAGCTCCAGGGAGCACACTGTCCTTGTTCTTTCATAACCACAAGGAGGAAGGTTTTCTTCCTTTTATTAATGTGTATAATTGGGATCCAGAGAATTTCCGTACACACATTTCTTTCCTCACAAGCCTGTTTATCTTATACCTTCCCAGTGTTCTCACGGGCATTTATGATGTGCTAGTAGCTGCCTGCAACCAAAACATGTGCAATTTAGTTCATAAGCTTTCCACCAGCCTTGCTAACGCCGATCTCTGCTTCTGCCTGGGCTGGGGTGGTGTCATCCCCCTGCAGTTGGTGGTCTTCTAAAAATGTGCAATCCATGCCTGCTTGAAAAAATTGAGGGCAAATCGCCTTTCCAAGGAATAGCAACAAGTGGCTCTACCTTCATTAACAGGAAGATAAAGTTAAAATTGGCACATTTTGGGCACCAGCCTGGCTTATTATTTAATTCTGTGCTTTAGATTTGGGTATCGCATCCTAAGAACAAATCTCCGCCTCAGTCGGTCTTAATCTTCTCGCTGCCTTTTGATTGGCATGTTGTTTTCTATAAAGCTTTCATGGTACACCACTGCCTTTTTTAGTGCTTCCTGTAATTTGGCATGCTGATCTTTTCTTCTTCTTCTTCGTAATAACAACCTTTGCTATTAACTTAAACCGCACTTCCTCACTTGTGCGGTTGCCAGTTCATTTGCGTGCACATGTTTTTAAGTGCGTGGGTATGACATAGGCTTGTTTGTAAGTGCGAGGGTATGACATAGGCTTCTTTTTTTTTTTGCCTCCTGTTGGGGAATTGAATGCAGGTCCCCCGTGTGACAAGTGGGGATACTAACGTTACTCTAAATTTAAGCTTACTGTCCCACTTACTGAGTCACATACAATAATGGAATTTAAAATGCACACTGGTAATTGAAAAACCATTGTGTGTCATCCTCGCACAGGGGCCATGCTAATCTTCTCTGCATCGTTCCAGTTTTAGTATGTGCTGCCGAAGCGAGCACTGAAAAACAATTGTGAATGGCGAAAGGCGAAGTAATATTTTATGAATTCCAAGGGCTTAGGATGTATTTTGAATTTTTTTTCAAAGTTTCTTGACCATTTTTTGGCTACTTAATGAAGAAATGAATCCAACTGACTCATCTCATAGGTCTTATCGAGTAAATTAAATATTATATTTATGTCAGCAGTTCTATGGAATACTTAATATAAAGCTTACAGAGAAAACCCAAATTCAGGTTGCTATAAAAGTGTTGCTTTTTAAAAATCACCAAAATCTCACTATTTCTATCTAAACTAACATTTTACAGTTTCTACATAAATGTATTTTTCTGTAGCCTATTAATCTTAGGTAGCAATAAATATGTGTAAGGAGTAGTTTCAAAAGTTACTCCTCATGGCCAGGAGCAGTGGCTCATACCTGTAATCCCAGCACTTTGGGAGGCTGAGGCAGGAGGATCGCTTGAGCCCAGGATTGGACGCTGCAGTGAGCTATGATCAGACCACCGCACTCCAGCCTGGATGACAGAGTGAGACAATCTTAAAAAAAAAAAGAAAGAAAATGTGTATTTTGTACAGTAAGGTTGATTTCAGTTAGATGGGAAGAATAAGTTCAAGAGATCTATTGTACCAGGAAGAAAGGAAGAAAAATAGATTGGATTTTCTTATAAAGCATAAATGATTAAATATTATGAAAATATAAACTGATCACATGAGAGAAAATTGGAGATTGTTGGGGATAGAAGTAGAGGGAGAAAGTAATGCACTTCGGGGTGGTGAAGGTTCTCCAGATTCTACCACCTCATCTGTTAGACCTAAGGCCTGCCGTGGTGAAACGGTACTATTTTCTGATACCAGGTACAGCAAGGAATAATACCTTCTAAAAATTTTTTTCTAGAGCTATATTCACAGGCATTTGCTCACTGGAAGATTTAACATAGTCTTCCAATAACTAATTTTTTGAAAACACCAAGACACCACCCTGGTCTTTAGCAAAACAAGAAGGGATTTAAAAAGAAAGAAAGAAAACAAAGTGAATAATGGCATCGCATTTAAAAGCAAAAGAAAACAACCTACAGCCTCGTGGCATTCTTTGCACGCTTTTTGCTATAATTCTCCAGCTTCATCTCTGTTCTCTCTTCCTTTTCTTTTCTTTTCCAGGAGTGGAGAAAGAGGACTTAGAGGGAACCCGGCCTAGGGCTTCCTAGGACTGGCAGGAGGCTGCCTTGTTTTATGTATAAGTGGCATCAGCTTCACTGTAGGAAGAGAGAGAACATGAAGCCTTTCAAATGCAGCAGTTTTTTGAGTGCTTTCTTTATCTGCAAGATAAAAGGTTTAGAGAGGGTAGGAAACCAGAATGGGTGCTTCTAGACTTTTCCCTTTACCTGTCTGCATTCCCACTCTAAATAGCCTTGTTTTGGTTCTTCATCTTATTTTTTTGGGCAAGAGTAAAGCCTCTGGTAATGAAAATAAAATGTGCATAAATTGCCAGACAACACTTTCAGGTGGATGAAAGATCTGTTTTGTGGCAAGCCCCTTAAACACCATCAAGGAAGGTTTTGAAGAAGGGCAAGGTGTCCTCCTTCCCCAGTGCCCTAAACGTCTTAGAATGGCTGGCATGAACGAGACAAATAGAGGCAAAGCACTGTCACCTGTGGCCAAGAGGTGCCTGTGGGGACACCCACCCAGGAAGGAGGCTGGAGAGGAACAGCCAAAGGATGATCTTTTGTCAGAAATCTAAATGTTTTTCTCTCTTCTGTAGGGGGTGACAGGTGCTTTGACAGTTTTGATGAAAGATGCAATAAAACCAACTCTGATGCAGACCCTAGAAGTAAGTGGTTTTCTTTTCATAGTAATTGTTTATAGAGTCTGTGCTGCCACAGAACAGGAGCATTCCCAGCCAATATGAGGCAGGCAGGATGCTTCAGAATAACTTCTTGGTCAACTCCCAAAAAGTTAAAAGTATATTCATAGATCCTTTGATATGATCCATATCTAGGCTTAATTGACCCAAGTAGAAACTTAGTCAGTATCTATCTAATATTTTAGTAGGTTGTACAGCCACATTTACATTATGTTTTCTATTTCTCATTTTTTTAACTTAATCTCTCAATCATGAAGTTTTGGATTTTTTGGTTTGTTTTATTTTTCCTCCCCAAGCAAAGCACAGTAAATGCCAGGAAATGTTTTCCGAGAAAGTATACTATATTCCACTCTTGTAAAGATATTGTTTTTGTACATGACTTGCCCTGCTCTTGTCTTTATTGAACTTAAATTTTTTTTGTCAAATTATCTCTATTTTAATCTAGATTTCTGGTCACTAGTCATATTTATCTGATTTAGTAATTGTCCGATTCCTTCCTCCTGGCTAATGATACCCCAAGATTTAGGCCCAAACAGTATCTGGATCAGGTTGAGCAAAGAGACGCATGGAAAGAGAGGGGAGGGGGTTGGGGAGACAGTGTTGTCCTGGTAAGTGTTTTAACAGCCAGCAGTCAGGGTGAGGGGAAATCCCTGGGTTATTTGCCAATTTCCATGGTGCGAATAATCCCACCTTCTTGCACCTCTAACATATTTCCCCCTCTGAAAGTATAGTTTCCATTTAATGAATGAATTGTTAGTAGATTGGGTTGCCCTGAGCAGTTCTTACTGTACTTGTGTTTATGCCTATCTTTCATTTAAGGCACAGGCTATTGTAAGATTACTTTAAAAGATAATGGGCCTATTTAAAAAATAAAATGGCATTCAGTTAAAATACTTGCGTGCATGGACTCTGCTACCTTGATGCTCTGTAGTCACTCTGGATTTACATAGCTAATCAGTGACTAGGAATCTACATTAGAGGATAATCTAAAAATCATCGATTAGTTTGCAGATTGTGCTTCAGTGCGCATTTGAAGACACTTGACTGTCAGTCCCATAGGAGGTCATCAAGGGCTGCACATTGTCAAGATCCTGGCTGCACTTGGGAAGATGTAAGAATACTGATTGATGCCAGGCTCCACCCCAACCCAGTGAGCCAGAATGTCTGGGGGTGCCCCAGGTGATTCTCATATATAGCCAGGCTGAGAACCCTGTGGAAGACTTAAGACAAGAAAGCAGTGAGAGGTCTTAACATTTTCCCATGGGCTAGCCGTGTGCGGTGTTGACAGAAACACTATGTGCTAGAGTGTGCCATTCAATATGATAGCACTGGCCACATGTGGTTATTTCAATCCAAATTAATTGAATTTAAATAAGAGTTAAAATTTAGCTCTTCAGTCATTTTAGCCACATTTCCATTTATGTATTTACTTATTAGAAAATTTTTTTAGTAGCCACATTTTAAGTGCTTAGTAGCCACATGTGGCTGGTGGCTATGGTACTGGACAGTGCAGATAGAGACTACTTCTAGCATTGCAGAAATTTCTTTCGGACGGTGTTCTTTTAGTAAGCAATCAAGTAATTGAAATATTAATCTTATTTAATGTTTGAAAAGTCCATTATGGAGAATATTCACAGCTTTGTCATGATGAGAAGCCAAGATAGTTCCTGCATTATTCTCCTAAGTGTTCTGCATATAAAACTCTGAACTCAAGGTGAATTTTTTTATGCCTTTGAGTTAGTCATAGAATTTATTAGCAGATTTAACTCAATGTATTGTATCTGATAGCTACATTCATCATTGAGTGTGTGATTGTGTGTGTTTGAATGTCTAACAATGATATTCTCAAAATTGTTTCTCAAACTCCAATCTGGGAGTTTTAAAACTGGGGCTCTAGTCTTAATTTAGTTATTAATCTGCTGTTTGACCTTGAAGAGTTTCCTTAGCCTCTCTAGGCCTTAAATTTCTCATGTAAGGCTGCGGTCTCCAACCCCCAGGCCACGGACCAATCAATACTGGTCCATGGCCTGTTAGGAACCGGGCTGCACAGCAGGAGGTGAACCACGGACAAGCAAGCGAAGCTTCATCTGTGTTTATAGCTGCTCCCCATCGCTCGACATCTCCCTGTCCCCCCGCTCCCCATCTGTGGAAAAATTGTCTTCCAAGAAACCAATGGTGCCAAAAAGGTTGGGGACCACTGATGTAAGGGAGAAATTGGCCTCTTCTTGCTCTCACATTATCTGTTTCTGTGATTTCTAGCTAAAACTACATTTACACAAAACTATAAAATGCTTTTGCAAAGTAGAGAGTAGGGTGGCAGTTACCAGAAGCTGGGGGTGGTGGCGCTGTGGTGGGGATTGGGGAGAAGTTGGCCAATGGGTACAAAATTTCATTTAGGAGGAATGAGTTTTCAAGATCTGTTGCACAGCAAGGTGACCATAGTTGTTAATAATGTATATTTCAAAAATGCTTAAAGAATAGACTTTAAATGTTCTCACTACAAAAAAACAAATACATGAGGTGATGGATATATGAGTTGGTCTTATATAATCATTCCACAAGGAATACATATATCAAAACATAACATTGTATACCATAAATATAGACAATTATTATTTGTCAATTCAATAAAAATGTAAATGAAAAATGCTTTTGCTAATAGATTAGTATATAGCCTAAAAGATAAGATTCTGTAAAGGATATAAGTCCTTTTCTTTTTTAATTAAAATGTTGCTGAGGGTGTGGTTATCCCAGGAACAGTGATGTGTCTGTGCTGATTCAGCCACACACTGTCACCTGTCCCCCCCACAAGCCCAGTGCATGGTGCTTCTCAGACAGATGGCCTTGGTGAGGGTTGCAGTGTGCAGAGGAGGGAAGCCAGCTGCCCATCCAGGGTTGGAGCCTGTGACCTTGTCCGTGTTAAACTTTTGCCAACTCCACTAGCTTACCACAGGCAGCAACATGCTAGAACCGGTGAGATTAGGAGGTGATGGAGACTTTACATTCTTTTTTAAAATGTTTTCTTCAGAGCACTTAAAAGGTTTATCTAGATAGAAGTGGGAAGTTATAGACGGTAAGATATAGACACTAAACATACATAATACATATCCATCAACATGTATATCTGGGTTTTATGGTTCTCGGTTTGTTATGGGGTTTATTTCCACATCCATGTGTATAACCTTATCAGGGCCCTGTATTCTTCTCCCTCTTGAGGACTTTGGGAGGAAAAGTAAATAGAGAACTCAACATAGTGGCTTTGATAAACTCTATCTTTTTCATTCTCAGAGATGACTTTTCTTACACTTCCTTTCTTCCTGCTTTTGTTCAGCTTTCTCATCTTTGAAATGTGGTCGACTAACAGCCTATTGTAGTTCCTGGGAATTTTCCACGGCTCCCAGCCCCCCAGGCCCCACGTCGCTCCCTGCCCTCCCCATGTCGCTGCAAGGGCAGCCTGTATTTTCACAGGTGGAGCTGAGGCCTCGTGTACAGACCCCAGTGGCCCTGGCTGGCCTCTGAGTAAAACCTGAACATTTTAACACATGTGAATAAATTCTTTTTGGATAGGGTTAAGGTCTATTATCAACAATAAAGAAAAAGGAAAAAGTGTAGAAGTGGCATTAAAAGTGACTATATAGACAGATTTTGTTTAAAGAATTAAACTCTGAAGTTTTTGATGTTTCTCTTAAATTGATTTCTTTTGTCCTTTTTATTAATAATAATTACTCTAACATTTTACTATAAGTGCAATTTTTCTTTGCTTTTGTTATCTTAATAGTTACCAGATTTCTAACTTGGAAGACAATTAAACAATGCAAAAGACTTAGAATTTTTAAAATTTATCAAAGCAACAACTTTCTTATTAAAATAAAAACAGTCTATAATAAACTTAAGTATTATGTAGTTGGCCTTCCATGACATCCACAATTTATTAATTGTCTTGATTTTTATGCTTACTTTTGATTTTCTTGAATTGACTAATTTCTTAATTATTAATAAAAAAATACACCTCTTAGATCATCAGAGTCTAGTTCCATTCTTTTCAAAAATATAGTGCAGAGCAAAATGAAATTAGGTAAATAGTTTATTTCCTGGTCACTGAGGCAGCTAACACAATGGCTTATCAGAATTATAGAAGGAAGGGACTGTATTCTTATGGCTTTTTCTCTCTGGCTCATCATTAAATATAGAATGATATAGTTCCAGAATACACAGGGAATTTATTCCTTTGATCAAGTCAGGGTGTTTTAACTCTCTTTTAAAGATTTTGTGCATTAAATATATGGTATTAATGAAAGCAGAGTGACTTGGATGAGTCTTTAAATACCCTACGCTCTTTCCCACATTGTTTGACACAAATTGATCTTGGTTTCTATGCTTCCACGTGTCTTTTGGGATTTTGACCTGTTCTTTTGGTTCTCTAGGGGACACCTGTATTTGTGCATGCTGGCCCCTTTGCTAACATTGCTCATGGCAACTCTTCAGTGTTGGCTGATAAAATTGCCCTGAAACTGGTTGGTGAAGAAGGATTTGTGGGTAAGTCATTTCTTTTAAATTTAGTTTTTGCAGAATATTGAAGAAATTGAAAAAATGATGACTGGACTAAAGTGATATCCATACTGACATGAAATGCATTCTTTTAGACCTCCCTTTCATAGATGGTCTCGGTATTGGAAAAGCCCTGAGGTCTGGTCTGTACTAGTGAAATTATGTTGTGGTTAAACTGTAGATTCTGATGTCAAGTACACATGGGTTGGAATATAAGCTCTGACACTTGACAAATGAGTGACCTTGGACACATTTTAATTACTACTGAACCTCAGTTTTCTTGTGTGTAAAATTGTGATAACAATATTATATCAAACCTTATAGGGTTATTATGAAAATTAAATGAGATTGTTTAGTCACTCAGCAAGCACTTACTGAGAACCTACCATATACAAGGCATGCTCCTCCGATCTAGGGATATAGCAGTGAGTAAAACAGACCTAGCCCAGCTGGGCACAGTTATGTGTGCCTGTTGTCCCAGCTACTCTGGAGGCTGAGGCAAGAGGATTGCTTGAGCCCAGAGTTCAAGTCCAGCCTGGGCAACATAGCGAGACCTCATCTCTATTTTTAAAAAAATTAAAAACAAAAAAACAGACCTAGTCCCTGCCCTCATGGAGTGTACTGTCTAATGGTATATGTAGTTTAATAGGAGAAAGTGCTCATTAAATGTTAGCCGTTACTACTCTTATTGTGTAGTACTAATAACTTGAAAGGAAATCAGGTTTCTCCTTGTTCTTGTGAACTCATGGCGGTAAGATTCCCAACCAGTAGATGTAGAAATTTTAATTGGTAGGACTTTACACCTTTTGCTGTCGTCAAGTTCTTTGTAGAACCTGCTCCTCTTTGGCTTTTGTTGCCTATTCCAACCAGAAAGAAGGGGCAACTGTCATAGAGTCTGCTCAGTCATTGCCAGCCCCAGCCTCACCCGTGATATTAAGACTTCAAGGAAACAAACAACAAAAAAACCCAAAACGCAGGCATTCACAGAAGAGCACCTTAATTTGACATATGAGGGATTATGTTGGCAGATTTCACATGCTAACAGATAAATCCCATTAACCACATGCATGCCTGTCATCAGGGACAGCAATCTCTTCTTTCCCACTTAGCAGCAGCCTCGGATCAAACTCAGAAGTGAGTTGTATTTCTAGAAAAGATTGTGCTGCATAAGTGAACTTAGCTGCACGTTTATGCCCAGACATCAAAAAGTTCATTCAGGGTTATTGAGACTCTTAAAAATTCCTTATAGACAGGTAGTCAGGATCAAATGAGGATTTATGTAGTTCATTCCTCAAAGGTCTGCATTCTCCAGCTTTCATGTACTTTGCTGCTTCAGTACCAAATCCACTATGAGAGCGGCTAGACGTGCTGTCTAAGTATTTGCTCGATTGATCGCTGCATAATTGTAGAGCTAATGGACAAGGAGGCTGGGTCAGGGCAGGCACTGAAAAGTTGGGTGCTTAAGTGAAGTGGTGGTTCTGATATATCGGCTCTGCAGATAGAGGGCCTTCTAAAGGAAAGAACTCGATTTTGTGCTGACAGAGCTCTGCCTCTATAGCTATCCTTACTTTGTCAAACACATATTTATAGAATATGGATTATCACGGCAAAATATTTTTAAAGGTATAAGCTGATGATGTATGCAAAGCAAACTAGCTCTCTATGTGACCTTGGGCAAGCCATTACTCTCTCTGAGTGTGTTCCTTGTGGACATTCTCATCTGAAAAATGACAAGTTGGACCACATGAGGAGCTGGATTTGGAAGGATAGCCATGGACCTAGACTTAGAAGCTGTGGGATCAGAGCCCTAACTGGTAGTGTGACCTGAAGCAAGTTACGTAATTTCTCTAGGGCTTGATTTCCTCTTTTGACAAAAGGAGAACAACTATGTGACAGTATTTTAATGAGTAGTATCAAATGAGAAAGTGCTTGGTACAGCATAGAGAACCATGCACATTTCAGTAATTATGCTAATTATTCCTAAGAGGTCTAAGTCTAAGAGGCTGTGAGTAGGGAGATTTCCATGACAATGAAATCTGTCTGTTGCCGGATAGTTTAGAGGTTCTGGCTCAACTCCTTTCAAGTCCTATAACCTTTGGCAGGTTAGCCCTTCTTTGCCTCAGTTTCCTTACCTGGAAAATAGGGCTTTTGAAAGGACTTGCCTCATAGGTTTGAAATGAAGGTTAAATGAGATCATGCGTGTCAAGCCCTGACACGCAAGACATAGTGAGACTCGATAACTGCCAGCCACACCACTGTTACCCTCGCATTATACATGGCTAATGAAGGTTAAATTTCCTTTTTTTTATTTAGTTTTTTTGGGGGGGATCATGATTTTATTTTTTAATTGTTGTAAAATACACATGAAATGTACTGTCTTAACCATTTGTAAGAGTACAGTTCAGTATGTTCACATTGTCATGCAGCCAATCTCCAGAACTCTTTTCATCTTGCAAAAGCCAAAATCTTGTGCCCATGAAACATCCCCCATTTCCACCCCCCAGCCCCTGGCAACCACCATTCTACTTTCTGTCTCTATGAATTTAACTCCTTTATATACCCCATGCAAGTGGAATCATACAGTATTTGTACTTCCGTGACTGACTTATTTCAAATAGCGTGATGTCCTCAATGTCATCGATGTTGTAGCATGTGTCAGAACTTCCTTCCTTTTTAAGGCTGAATAACATTTCATTGTATGCATATACCACACTTTCTTTATCCATCCATCCATCCATCCATCAGTGGACATTTGAGTTGCTTCCACCTTTTGGCTATTGTGAATAGTGTTACTATGAACATAGGTGTGCAAATATCTCCTTTTATGTTACTTTTAATGTATAAAAGTCATGCTCTATTTTGTACAAATGTGTGACAGGCAATGACTGATATACATAAATATGTACAGACCATAGGACTCTGGCCCTGTGGTGTGAAACTCTCACAAAGGTGCTGTATTGATGCTGTAGCTCCATTGGAATGTTGACAACAAAGCCAGTGTACTGGACAGCAGGAACAGGGCACAACCACAAGACAACGTTCTTTCTCCTATTTCCTGTTGCAGCCTGCTCTGTGGGGCTGGCTTATTCCCTGCCCCTGGATGAAGTTTATGGTAGCTCTGTCTCTCTAGCTCTCGGTTAATATCTGATCCCTCTAAAATATACATTTTTTAATTCTTTCGGTTACTTTCAGTCTGAAGAATAGCCCCCTTTTAATAAAAAAAAGTGTGTACAGTCTTACATAAAAATCAAAAACTCTAAATTTCATTCAGCTTTGAGCTCCTCCCCTCCCCCATCTTGGGCTTCCTCTGGCCGACAATGGGAAGGGGATGGTGGCTTCTTCTCTGTCGCCCTAGTCTTGCACTTAGGCTGGCCCTGGCCCCCTCCCCCCGCCCTGTGGTTGAAGCTTTGATGTGCAATTGTGCCCATGGAGCCTCTTACAGCTGAAGTCCTCACACGCTTGGCAGAAGCGTCTGGGTGGTATCACTGTTAGACAATCCTACCGCCGGTTCCACACCTGGTCTCCAGGCACCACCAACTTTTGGCCTCTGGCAGGGGACGCGTGTTGAGTCATTCCAGCTGGTCTTCTGAAGCCTTGCTCACTGGCTCAAGAAAAAGGGGAAGCAGCTCTGAACCCTTCCCACTGGGTGGTGGGAGGGGAGTTGGATTTGGCCCACCCATAACTTTCTTTGAAGAAATCCTTTCTGAGGTTCTAACCTTGTCAACCCTTTTCAAACCTCGAGGTGACTGTTGGGCTAAGGGATACAAAATCTATTTTCAAACAGCTTCTTTGCAAATCTTGTTAAGTCAGCCAGCATCATCCTTTGGCATGTGAATAATCAACACTGGGGGCCTGAAACAAAAGTATGACAAAAAGAGCTACATTTTAACATCCTTCTCCAGAAGTTAAATGCAGTAGGCATAAGGTTTATCTGAAGTCTGAGGAAGAATTTATGCCTAAAAAAAAAGAATTGCCTAATCTGGCAATTTCACTTCTATGTATACCCTAGAAAAAGAAGGAATTGAAAATATATTAAAGTCCTTTGAAACAATTTACTTCACTACGCACTATGTTGTTTGTAGGAGACTCTTTATGACCTTATACTAGGGAAGGGCCTCTTAAAATATAAAAGCTCAAACTCAAGAATGAAAAAGATTGATAATTTGGGCTACATTATAAAGTAAACTGGCCAGGTGTGGTGGCTCACGCCTGTAATCCTAGCACTCTGGGAGGATCGCTTGAGGTCAGGAGTTCGAGACCAGCCTGAGCAAGAGCAAGACCCCATCTCTACCAAAAAAAAAATAGAATGGAAAAAATTAGCCACGCGCCTGTAGTCCCAGCTACTCAGGAGGCTGAGGCAGAAGGATCGCTTGAGCCCAGGAGTATGAGGTTGCAGTGAGCTATGATGACACCACTGTACTCTACCCAGGGTGGCAAAGCAAGACTCTGTCTCAAAAAAAAAAAAAAAAAAAGTAAACTGTTTGATAAAAGATACAAGGTTAAAAGACAAGTGACAGATTGGGAGAAAACATTTGCAAAGATAATAGACAAATCACTGGCATTCAGAATATATAAAACACCAAGGACTACAGACTGGTAAGAGAAAGACAAATAATCCAATTGAAAAACAGGCAAAGGATTTTCAAAGGTAATTCTTAGAAAAAGAGCAATCTGGCAGAATTTCTGGGTGAGACTGAAAATGAGCAAATAATATGGCAATTTCACTTCTATGTATACCCTAGAAAAAGAAGGAATTGAAAATATGTTAAAGTCCTTTGAATTAATTTACTTCACTGTGCACTTATTGAGCTACTGCTGTATGTCAGGGAGCTGGGAATCAAAGATGAATAAGACACGTTTCTTACCCTCCAGTGGTCTATAATGTGGTGTGGGAGACAAGAACCTTAGCGGTGAGTACAATGCACTTGAGAGATTAGGTATTATATTGATTAAGTAAGAACCTTGAGAGATGATGGGCATCACTTAGATAGAATTTCCCTCATATTACTGGTGTTGCTGAGATACATGTAGTCTCATATTTTGTTCTTACAAAAAGCAAACACAAGGAAGGAATTATTTTGTCTACTGTGAGTAATTAGTCCAAGGTAATGGAATCAATAGTCCATTTAGACTTAAAACAGAGTGATGTTTATTTAATTAATTGCATGAATTTGTCATACGAGAGCAAAACGCTTCATGAGAATTTTTGGAAAAGTGCTGTGATGGCTGTACCTCCCATTAGTCAGCAGTCCTCAGGGGAGTCCACCTAACTTCCATTTACTGCTGTAAAGTCAAACATTTATTTGGCATCAAACCCTAATCGTGTTATTTAAAAAAAAAAAAAAAAAAGAAAAGAAAGGAAGGAAAAACCAATATTAAGTTCCTGGGTTTTTTTTTTTTTAATCTCAGATATAAACTATGTGTAAGAATTTCAAAGTTACACATGAACTTTGGATTTAAAAATTTTTTTTCTGTTCTCTTAGTTGGTTTTAATTCCGGTTTTCAGATAAAGACCTGGCCTTTGCTGGGGAGTGCAGTGAACACTTGTATATTCTCACAGCCAGGCTCCTTAACAGAGGGTCACCAGCCACCAGGGGGATCTATGGATAGACTTGGATCTACAACCCCCTCTAGTAATTAAATACAGACTTATACATATGGGTATATATTCCTTTTTTTTTTTTTTAAACTGGAGAGAGGCTTTACAATTCTCATTAAATTCTCAAAGGGGACCATGGCTCCAGAAAGATAAAGATGTGTGGGTGTACATCTCACAGCCTCATGGGTATTGTTTAACCTTCTTCACTGTACTGTGATCTCTGCTCAGGTGGCACCCGATGTTCCATCCATGTTGCTCTCTGTAGAGAATTACACAGGTGCTTCCTGGGGACACAAGCGTAAACACACTCGCAGCAGAAGAGAAATACGAGACCGCTACCCAATTAAAACATGCACTGATCTTGGCCTCAGACATTTCAGGATTAGGATTTAGAGATCCGAATGAATAGCCATCACAGTTCCAAAACAAACTGAGGAGGATTGGGAAACAAAGCCTGGGTAATATTTTCATTTTAAACGCCCCCATTTTCCAAGCCCTTCCTGAGCATCAGACCTGTGCTAGGGCTGTCATATACATTCTCACGTAATCCTTAAAACAGTTTCGTGGGCTCAGTGTCATTATCCTCGTCCTACAGCTTATGTGGCAGGAGCTTAGCCACGATCGCCCAGACAGCAAGTGAGGGAACATGTAACCTGAGGGCCCCCTCTGGCCAAAGCCTGTGGGTGGTCAGTTTGCTCTTCTGCCTTCAGGGATTTTCTCAACTCTCTTTACCTGGTTCCTGCCCACTCCCGTTAAAAAATAGTTTCAGATGACCTGTCTACGGCAGATGGTCACATTTTACAAAGAGTGCCAATATATCATAATATGTGCTGACAGTGATGGATGACTTTTGGTTTGGTTGTGTTTTGTCTTCCTTTTCTCCCTTCTACTTTAACATTTCTTCCCCCCTAGTAGATTGCTGATCAAAGGTGACTTTACTGAGCCCCACTCTGTCCTCTTGCTGCTCCCCTCAGCCCGTGTCCTTTGGGGACAGTTTTAAATCTTTCTTCTTGGGCTTCAGAGGTCTCCACTGGTGGCTACACCCAGCTACTGGCTTGTTCTCTGTTTCCATTTTTATTGCTATGAAATTTTAAATATTCCTTCCTTTTGGTAGAAGAAAATCGGACCAAACTAAACATTCCTATGATTTCATCCACCCTTAAAAAAAAAAAAAAAATCTGACGTTGAGCGGTCCTCCCTCCAGCTTCTAGGCTTTAGTTCTCCCAGGCCGCACCCTGTTTACATTATTTAGATACACTGATCTCAGCCCAGGCTCCGCTTCTGTTATGATACTCCCAGTTTTCCTCTTTAGCGACTATATTCATAATTCAGTCAAGGACGAGAAGTGCTTGATTATTGGAGACCCTGGCCGAAGGTCATGTGCTAACTCAGGAAATCACAGGTAGTGTTTTTTAACCCCTGTGTTCAGGAAAGCCTAACTCTGCAGGGAGGTTGTTTTGTGCTGTTCCTGGAGTTCTGATTTCCTTTATGTTACTTGGTGCCGAATTTCATTCCTCCCTCACTCTCTGGACCGGCCCTTTCTCTTCCCCTGTTTTTATATAAAGTAGCCCTCTTTCCTTTCAATGGCTGCTCCTCTGCCCTTGGGGAAAAAAAAAAATGAAATAGTAAAACGTTCTGAGTATACAATATATGGGGAAATATGCAAATTAATAAATAATACCCATGTTCCCATCACTCAGCTTCATCAAAAACTTCACTTACTGCTATGTGTGCTTTAGTTGTTTTAAAAAGAAATAAGACTTTGGGGACAGTTGAAGTTCCTGTGAATCCCTCCCTGATCCCATCCTTTTTGCTGCTTCTCTGGAGGGAAGCACTCTCCTGCTTAGGCTTATCATTTCTGGGGCTGTGTTTATACTTTTACTACATACGTATGTGTCCAGGAAAGATCTACAGCAGAGGTTCCCAAATCTTCTCTGTTCATGACACCCTTGATGGCTCTGCGGGTTTTTTCATGGTAGCCCAGGCCAAGAGAAATACCTACCACTTCCATTTATTAAGTAGTTGGGTTAAAACAACTGAATGGGTATTTATGCCCTAACAACTTAGTAGCTGAGAACATAATATATAGGAATTCAAAGGAAAAAATAATACAATTAATATTTCGTTCTTAAATAACTACCATACGTTATTAATGAGATGTGTATCCTTGTTGGGCACTGAACAACTTCTCCACAGTCAACACCTCCAACCTCATTTCCTGTTCCACGTTGATTTTCACCCAGATTTTGCTTTTTACTGAGGTACCTGCCAAAAATTTTGCTTTGCAAATATATGATGTCATTGAAAGGAATGTAGAGCACTGTTGTTAATACAGTGAACTACCTCAAACTAGTAGGATGGTTTGCAGTATTCAGCTGATGTCAAGTGTTACGATGTTTCCCTCAAAAATTTAAAATATCCCATGGGTCCTGGGAGTTTACGGCAGTGCTTCACAGCAACTAAGTGCATGTTTGGGAATCACAGATGTATAGCTTTCTTTTTGTATTTTTTATGTGTTTTCAAATTTTCTATGTTAATAAGTGTTACTATCTGCATTGTTCTATAACAGGGGTCAGCAAACTTTTCCTGTAAAGGGCAAGATGGTAAATATTTTAGGCTTTGTGGGTCATAGAGTCTCTGTCACAAATATTCAATTTAGAAAGCAGCCATCGGTACAATATAAATTCATAAACTAGTCAATGTTTATGAATGGGTGCAGCTATGTCCCAATAGATTTTATTTATGGACCCTGACATTTGAATTTCATATAATTTTCATGTGTGATGAAATATTATTCTTCTGATATCTTTTTCAAACATTTAAAAATTTTTTTAAAAAATTGCAAGCCATACAAAAGCAGGAGGACACTGGATTTGTCCTACTGGCCATAACTTGCCAATCCCTGCTCTATATAACTCGGTCTTTTTATTCAGCATTACATTTTTGCAGGTACTCGTGTAGCTGTGATCAAAGAAGCCAAATTTTACCTGCAGTGTAGTCTTCCTTTGTATGAATATAGCATGGATTTTTATAATCTTCATTGAGGGGCATTTAGATTGTTTCCACTGTTCTGCTGTTATAATAATACCGCAGGGAACATTCTTGTACATGTTCTGAGACTATGTGCAAACAGTTTTCTAGGGACTATGCCTAGGAATGAGACTTAGGGGATTAAAAGTATGCTTAGTATCAATTTGATAGATAAAGCCAAATTCTTTTCCAAAGTTCTACCAAGTTATATTACTACCAATTGTTTGTGAGATTTCTGATTTCTCCACATTCTTCCTAACATTTGTATTATTAGATTTTTCAGCTCTTGACAATCTGATAGTAGTGAAATGGTACAGTTGTGAGGTTAAGCATATTTATGGATGTTTCTGGGCATTTGTGAATTATCTATTTTCTATTGTATTATTTGTCTTTTTCTCAGTAATTTATAGAAGTCCTTTATATATTCTGAATATCAATACTTTGCCATTATGTGCTACAAATTCTTCTCCCCTGTGTAGCTTATCTTTTAAATATGTTTATTGTGCCTTTTCCTATCTACCCTTTTTCTTTATGATTTCTGCTATTTGGGATCATAAAGATAATCTTCTATATTGTCTTATAAGATGTTGTCTCTTACATTGAGGTCTTTAGTCATCTGAGAATTTATGTTTGTCTATGGTGTCCCTTTTCCTTAATTCAGACAATTTGTAAACTTTTCTTCCTCGGTGATACGTGCAGAGATGGTTGTCAGCCCCAGCCCTAAGAAAAGGGCCATGAAGCCTCCATAGATTTAGATCAGCCAGTTGTGCTGTTCTCCTCATCCAGGGTCTTGCACAGTCCAAGGCTGATGCAGGTGGTAGTCAGCTGTTTTTCTGGAAGGGGTTACAAGCATCATCTCTCTGACTCTTCCTTAATCTGTTGCTGCTGGGCTTTACTCAGGTGGTAGAACATGGTCTTTTGGAGAAGTAAAAGTCTCTGTTCCTATTGCCTTGTGTCGATTCTGGTAACTGTTGGGATTTAATTCCAAACATTTGTCATAAAAGGTCCCTTGTAAGTTTGAAAAGCAATGGTTTAATTTTATGGCCAAATTCTGCATTTTCTATTTACTTTAATATTTTTACAAGATTCTTTGTATTAAGTTTCTTTACCTGGAACACCTTCAGTTTATCTATTGGAGTGGAGGGAAGTGGGGTCCCATTTATGTGGCTAATATGGTCGTTAAATATGAAAGTCATCATCCAAAGATGTTTATGACATGAGGAAGAAGGAACTTTCACCTGTCAAGATAATGGAAATTGAAAGATATATATGACCTGGCTCAGCAGAAAAAGGAGTACATAATGGTAGCAATTTTTTTGAGAATTGATTTTCAAAAGAAAAACACAAAACAAATGAGAATTCAGTAATTACAAAACCTTTTTTTCCCTTTATTGTGATAAAGTAACTAAAAGACTTTTCTGCTGGGTACGGTAGCTCACATCTATAATCCCAGTGCTTGGGAGGCCAAGACAGGAGGATCACTTGAGGCCAGGAGTTCAAGACCAGCCTAAGCAACATAGTGAGGCCCTGTCTCTACAAGAAATAGAAAAAATAACTGGGAGCGGTAGTACACGCCTGTAGTCCCAGCTACTCGGGAGGCTGAAGCAGGAGGATCGCTTGCATCCAGGAGTTTGAGGCCGCAGTGAGCTGTGATGATGCCACTGTACTCTAGCCTGGGCAAGACAGCAAGACTCTGTCTCCAAAATAAAAAGGGCTTTTTAATGAGAAGCCTAATTTCTATTTGTTTTTCTCCGTGGCACATTTGGGGTCGTGAACTATTAATATTAGAAGTTGTGGGCCCTCCCTGATCTCATTTCTCTGCCTCCCCACTAGAAGCACCCTCCACCCTGAGTTTCATACATGGATGATGTTCGGGTGTTTTATTGCTGCTAACTTACGCATGTTCTTTCATACAAGTAAAATATCTCATGAAGTTTTTTTAAACTTAGTAACAATTTCTTAGTTAAAGATCACCATGATACCAACAAATTTTACAACCATATCTTTCAAAGTTTCAGTGGCATTAAGTTGCCATAATAATTTTTGAATTCATTTTGATGGGTTATTTTCTGCTATAATACAATGAACATTGAGATAATGGAAATGATTTTCTTCAGAGCAGCCAAGCGTGTTAGGTTGCAGGCTCCAGTTGCCTGGGTTTGAATTGCTCTTTGCCATGTGCTGGCTGCGACCTTGGGTGCATCACTTAAACTCTCTAAATCTCGATTTCTCCAGTGCATGTCTCAAGGCTTTTTCTAGGCAGGAAGGGTTGCTGGAAAAAGGATGGACTCTGGTACACACTGAGCAGTCACTGGGTGCCTGCTACTGTTCCCACTTTAGGATGCCAAGGATCTTGACTTGCAAGATAAACCTTCACAAACATAATTCACTCTTTCAAATGAAGAATATCTGTGTGAGTATACCTTTTTAAATCTTGTGTGTGTGTGTGTAAATGAAACTCATAGAGCAATGACAGTCTGATGGGAATCACCACTGCTGGTGTATCCTTCTCATACAAAAGCATCTAGGACCATTATCCATAGAGGTTATCTGAGAAATCTGAGGGACTCTGATTATTTTTAAAACCCTCCTTTGGGTTAGGAGAATCCTTCTAGACAGCCTCATTTTAAATGCTTCACAGTTACCTGGTTGAAAGCAGGAACCCAGCAGATCACTTTACATAATATCATGTTAGTGCCTTTCTCTCAGATAAGCCTTCTGCTACTCGAGTCCAAAGGAGTAAAGACACTTAAACATGAAAATTGTTGAGAACCAATGCAGAGAATCTTTGAGGGGCATTAAACATTCAAATTGAAAACATATGGTCTTAAATTTAACTGGCATATTTAACATCTCAAATATACTCTTGGTGCCAAAAGAGAGGCTAATCAAAACTTTAGGGATTTCACTCCTTATTTGGAAAGGCCATCACTGCCAAAGGGAGAGAAACCAGAAGCTACATTTTTTGAAAAATAGAGTAGCTAAGTCATTTAGTATGTGTTACTTTTAACCAACCTTGTGGAGTCTGTAGGTCCACATAATGGAGCAGATGATTGTTACCTAAATTCATTTACTTTCATGAAAGTGCTAGTCAATAATGCTGAACTTAATTGGGGGAGCTTTTATAAATGTGTTTACTTTACAATCGGTCTTCTTAAGTCACAATATTATCTAAGGGCCCAAATCAAGGACTTTCACTTAAAAAAAAAAAACTCTAAATTAACTTGCATTGTGATACAATCCTTAAATTCCAAACCCCAAGAGCTAAAGCTAACCTGTATGTGCTATGCTCTAATATACTTACCATGCCAAATGCATTATGCAGAAAACCAAACAATAACAAAGCTTTTAATTTTAAAGTCTTCTTATTTTCTCACTACTGGAATATAACACCAAAAGTTTCAAATTTGCAAAAATAATGTGGTGTTTTATTGTGTTAGAGTCTTCTCTGACGTGCCTTTTTATTTTTCTTTCTGTCTTTCTTTTTTTCTTAACCTTTTCTTCTTTTTTAGAGATGAGGTCTCACTGTGTTGCCCAGGCTGGACTTGAACTACTGGGCTCAAGTGATCCTCTCACCTTGGCCTCCTGGAGTAGCTGGGACTAAAGACATTTGCCACCATGCCCAGCCTACCCTTTTCTCTCTCTCTCTTTTTTCTTTTTTTTAGTTTTAAGACAGAGTCTCACTCTATTACCCTGGGTAGAGTGCAGTGGTGTCATTGTAGCTCACTGCAACCTCAAACTCCTGGGCTCAAGCCATCCTCTCACCTCAGCTTTCCAAGTAGCTGGGATTACAGGTGTGCACCACCACACCGGGCTAATTTTTCTATTTTTTGTAGGCACGGGGTCTTGCTCTTGCTCAGGGTGGTCTCGAACTCCTGACCTCAAGCGATCCTCCCACCTCGGCCTCCCAGAGTGCTAGGATTATAGGCGTGAGCCACTGCACCTGGCCTCAAGTGATTATTTTTATTTACTTATGGGGAATGGGGTCATAGTGATTTTCACTTTATATTTTATATATCTTGGTATTCTGAAATTTTTACTGTGTGTTAATTTTGTACTTTTTTTGTAAAGGAAAAATTGACTTGAAAAATCTGAAGTAATTTAGCATGAGAAATAAGGAGAAATATACTCTAGGCAGAGTGCAAAGAACAAGTAAACAGAAAAGTGTTGGTAGATTCTGGGAATATTTTAGAAGCTAAGATCTGGGGGAGGTGAGTTTCATCATTAGATGAGGTCATATTGTGGAGGGGAATAAATACTTACCTGAAATATTATGTTTTCAATTACTGGTGGAGAGAAATTGACAAGTTTTAAATAGTGGCTCCAGTAAGACTATCCCGAGAAGATGGCATTGAGGCAAGCCCTGAAGAAGGATTAAAATACAATCCAAGGAAGAAGGGCAGGGGGGAGAAAGATGGGTCTGTGTTCAGGAATCACAAATAGTTCAGCCAGCTGAGAGAAAGGGTGAGCAGATAGACTGGAGACATATATTCAGTCTTTAAAAGTCAGGGATCATTTTTAATCCATGAGAACTTCCTGAGTGATCTTGCAGGGAGTTACTGTTACCAGGACTGCACTTTAAGATGATGTTTCTTTTCAACCCTCCATCAGACAAGTCATTGACCTTCCTGAAGTAGAACAAATGAGGGGAAGAAGGGGACAAACTGTTGTCTATTAGGGCTTCCTCCCCAGGAAAGGACCCCCTTGACAGTTAGAAATGTGCACACTATGCCACCAGCAGTGCCACTCTTAGTTATATCCGTACGGCAGGAGCTCCAAAATACAGAGTGAAAAAAGAAGATTGTGGAAGTGTATATGCAGTTTATTACATTTTCAAAGCATACAACAAAATACTATATTCTGTTTATGAATGTGTACGTATGTAGAAAAAGTGTGAAAACCTATTCTACATAAGCACCAAGTTCATTGCACTTGTGATGGTGGGAAAGGGCAGGGGTACTGGACCAGGAAGCGTGCCTAAGAGACTCAGCTCAGCTGTGCTGCTTTAATTGTCTGAAAAAGGAAAGATCTAAGCAATTGTGGCAAAATGTTAATGTTTTTTAGTTGAGGGGAGAGGAGAAGGAAACACGGGTCTATAATTTAGGAGAGAGGCTGAGGCTTGAGCCACGATTGGCAGTTGTGATTAGTATGTGGTCAAGTCTTCACCTTTTTTAGAACTAAATCTGGATGTTAATACCCACGTATAGTGGGTCAGGAGCTTTATATTACTTTCTTGCAGTGGTGGTGGTTTTTATATGTCGCCGTCCGCACTATTGAATTTCCCTTGGGATGAGTGGTAGAGATGTGGCAGGAGGTGACCAGGGTATATCAGGCTGACTTGAGCCGGGGGGAGAGTCTCTCTGCAAATGGAACTTGGAGACATGGACAATGCCGCGAGATTTCTCAGTGGTTTCTCGTGTAGCCTGCTTTCCAAGGACAGTAAGGATGGCTTATTCTTTCATTGAAAACTCCTTATTCAGCACTGAGATGTTTGGTTATGTTTTAACGAGTTTTTAAATTTTTTCATATGTTCAAGTGTTCATGCACACAAACATTCTGAATTTCAAACACCAGCAATCTGAGTAACTTCTTTTGGTTTTTTCCCCCATATTGTTTAGTCCTTTTTTCTTTGTTTGTCTTATAAAATTGCACAAATGTTTTGGTTGACGGTAGATTGTTTTTACTTTTTAGAGGCAGGCAACAATTTCATGATGTAACTTCTAAAAATATTTAAAACAACTATAAAAATAAGTTTTTTTCTTCCAAAAAAACCTTTCTTTGTTTAGTATATATAGAAAGAAGATAGAATTTAGAGTAAAAACAGTTTTTAAAGACAGATGAACAGGAAATCCTCTGGAGTCCTGCTCATATGTGTCTTGTGCTACTCCAAACTGACATGTGTACTGGTTTCCACTGTCTTGATTTCGTTCAGTGTCTAGAGCTGGTGATCCTCCCTCCTTCACTTACCTTCGGTGGCATAGCTTTGGGGTGTCAATTGAAGAGTTACGGCCATATCTCAGCCTCTGAAAGTTCAGCTCTTTCATCAGCAAAACTTTTGAGCAAGTCTCATATCTCTTAGAAATGTAACCCTGACTTCAGGCCCCAGAGTTAATGTGATATGGAGAAAGAAAACACTGTACAATGTTCAAGTAATGTGCAAACTGAAGTGATAGAAATGAAAAATGCTATTATTTTATTTTTCTAAGTAAGCTCTATTTTCCAAATAATCTAGTAGGATTAGGTTCACCCACAAATAACAGTAACAGTGAAAAAAATGACCAAGCTATAATAGAAGTTTGCTTCTCTCATATAAAAGAAGTTGAGAGTGAGGAGTCTGGGCACATGTAGCAGCTCCTCGATTACCAGTGGCTATGTGCTGCCTGGTAGTCCAGAATAGTTGCACAAGCCCCAGCCATCACATCTGTATCCCAACCAACAGGAAAGAGGAAGAAGGGCCAGGAGCCTTTCTGGAAATCACATGCAACACTTCTGTTTACATCTCTTCGGTGACCTTGGTCATACAGCTATACCTAGCTACAAGAGAAGCTGAGACATTTTCTGATTCTACCTGGTCTCCTTCAAATAGAAAAGTGAGCTGCTAACCCACTGCCAGCGCAACACAGTTCAAGAGGTTTTCCCAGACACAGAATTGAGCTAATGCCAAGCCATCTGCGCCACTACCTCCATTCTCCCCCACAGCCCCTTTTTTAAGACCAAGTGCAGTAGTGAGAAAGGTGGGAAAGAGTAGAACAAGGACTTCGATCTATAACTGCCTGTGAACAATTGAGAGAACTCACTGCCTTTGGGCCTTTTGACCGCATCTGTCGAGTGGCCAGGCAGGATTTAGGAGAGCAGACCTTTGATCTACACAAACGATTAGGATTATCTTCTAAATCAACCAAACTCAGCAGCCCACCCTCTTGTTCATAGGTATAGCAATGATCATTTTTGAAAAAGAGCTTAGGACGTGTCCAAAAGTAAGAGGTTTTATAAATCAGGACTCACTCTTATAATGGAAGATTATATGTTAAAATATTATTTTGAAAAATGTTGACGTTGTAGGGAAGTACTCCACGTTAGGTTAATTGGAAAGATCAGGATGCAGAATTGTCTTTACAGCATGGTACCCATCATGTTGAAGATAAAGCGTGTAGGTAGAGAATACCATCCTTACTGAGGACAGCCCCAAACTGCTCTTCAGGAACCTGTCTCAGAAATTTGCAAGCTATTTGGGCTTAATGAAACCTTGTTTTTAATGCATATCTTTTGTCAATATAATAAATATAAAAATTAAATATTTGTGTGCATTTAGTATTTTTCTATACAATACAACTAATCATATTTTTATCGGCTACTTCACCCAAGTCAGACTCACTTCTGTATGAAGATATAAGGTCAGGCTGGGGACATTCCAAAAGGAGGGAAAGGTGGCAGATTGAAGGTTTGTTCTGTTTTTATATTAATGAGAAACATAACAAACTTTAGTCTCTGCTCCTTCTGGGTTTAGAGATGGGGTAGAAGTGGGGAGATGACATGAGAATTATTCCTGATTCTTTGTTACTTTTTCCCTATAAAATATGTTTACCTGCACATCTCAAGGACATCATTCCTCTGCCCAAAGAGTAAAGAGATAACCTAGAACATAGATTACAGTGAAAATGGTTAAAAGTGCTTGATTTGTTTTCTTCCTTATATCAAATTTTCCAATAATATATCACCAATAACATATTTCTAATAATATGTATGTATTTTTTTCTAAACAAAAGTTATTTTGGAAATAAGTCAAAGAAAAAAATACGGTCATCCCTCCTTTTCAAGGCTATTATCTGTAGTTTGAGTTTTTAACACATCTAAATTTGTTAAAAACTCAAGCTTGCCTTTTCAGTGTGTCCTCACTGGTTCTGTGAAACTGAATCCCTGCACAATCCAGATCCACTGAACAGGCAGTGGGGATTGTCTCATGCTAGTGGCTGTATCGGGCATCCTGGAAGGACATGGGAAAAGCAAGACAGTGCAGATTGTTCTTGTTTCCACGCCCAGAAATGGACCGCCTACACCAATAAGGTACGAAGTGGCCGCTGTTATGGGCTGAATTTGGAGAACCTGATCCACTGTCAGCTTATTCACATCATCTTCCCTGTCACCATTCTTAATGTCAGTGGCAGCAGCAACACCAGAGAAACCACTTATCTTGCCTTCAGTGTTAATTCCCTCCTTTAGTTGATGACTTCTACACAGATCCACTCCATTGTTTCCCCATCTCTTATGTGTGTAGCCTCTTCTCAAACTCTGCAGCCCAACCTGGTTCCTGCGGAGCCTGAGGGCCCCAGGGACCGAGCTGCCAGCTAGGCTGAGTTAAGCCTCCCTCTGCTCAAGAAGACGTAGTGACAAAGCAGAAAGATTGGCCAGCTGAGTTGGAGACCTAAGCTGGGTCTCCCAGTCCAAAGCAGATGTTTACCCGAGGACCCCTGAAAGTAGGTGTGAAGAAGCAGTTTTCTCTGATTGTGGAGTCCAGGCAAGCAGTCAGGATCTAAGGGCAGCAAGTCACCCCTTCATCTTTGGAAGATCCTGAATGGTGTCCTTCTTTCATCCCCTCCATCCCTGAGTTAGCCTGCTTTCTAGGCACGTGGAGAAAACCGAGAAAAGAGCCACCAGCTCCCAGGAGCGAGGGTAGAACGCTAAATCCCAAACTCCCTCCCTAAGGAGCTGAAGTCGATCTGAAGGGGCTCTTTAACCTTTCACTGTGTCACCTGACTCGTACCCATTGTCACTAATGTGACCCACGCATTCTCCGGGGCTCTGGTCCCAGCTTTGTCCGAGCCTCTCTGCCTTGCACCCTGGGCAGCCCCAAGGGCCAAGACTCTGTGTCTCCTCCAGGCCAGAGAGGGCCACAGGCTCAGTCACTGAAAGGATGAGTGTGTTGCTCGTAGAATGATGTGTCCTGAACAAGGGTGTTTGCAGCTATAAGGAACAACTTTCCTGTGCTCTATACATGGAACAACAATAGCAAAAAAAAGGAACAACTTTCCAATATTCTGCAAAATAAAGGAAATGGTCAAATTGAACAGCAGCACTTAACCGAGGATGCTGTTCACCACATTTCTCTTTATGTTACATTTTTCCTGTCCAGCTCCAGGTCAGTGGAAATGAGTCACAGGATCAGAGAGAGTAACACTGTAGATGTTTTTCTTCATCTCCAGGTTCTGATTGTGCTTTGTGACCCTAAATATAAACGCATCGACGGACGACACTGGGATCGTTGCTCCGTGGGAGCTGCCTGTGCTGTTTGTGCCAGTACTGAGCAGATTATTCAAGCCAGGCCTGAGTAATCAGTAAATTGATCTGCTTGTTCTCTTCTGGGTCTTTGCAATAAGAATAAAGATAAAAATAAAAATAAATTGATCTGCTTGTGAAACACTGGTAGGTCTAGAAATGACCACAAAACTGGCAGGTCTGTCTCTTCATGTCTTAGATAAGGCATCACCTGAGGCAAATTCTGTACCACTGGCTCTTGAATGTTTGAAATGTAATGCAGAGCAGGAATGACATTTTATTTCACACCACATGTGTGCAAAAACGGAATCAAAATCTTATGAAATGATACTGCTTTTGCTTATTTTGTATGATGTATCCTTATTTTCTATCCTATTTTTTTTTCTTACTGAGGCAACTCAGTAAGTTGACATAGTGACAAACTAGTAGGTCTCTACCGTTGGTTTCATCCTTTGCCTGTTTGTATTGAGTTAATACATTGACCATCTTATAACTTTCAAGTTTAAAGTATTTTCCTTCTGTCTTAATTTATTTTATAATCTAAGTTGTCATAGCAGGAATGCTGGCACATTTACTTTGTTTTCAGATTCGATAATCACAGTTTCTCTTGCTGAGTTACATTAATGGTCCCAGAAAAAGTTATTGCAAGGTTTTTGATACGGTTCTTTCCTGGGAAGGTTTAAAATAAAATGTATTTACCGCTTCATGTTTATACAGGTTGAGCATCCCAATCCAAAAATCTGAAATTGGAAATGCTCCAAAATCTAGACCTTTTCAAGCACTGACATGATGCCACAAGAGGAAAATTCCATACCTGACCTCATGTGATGGGTCACAGTCAAAATGCAGTAGAAACTATATGCACAAAAGTATTTAAAGTATTATATAAAATTACCTCAGGCTATGTGTGTAAGGTGCATATGAAATATAAATGAATTTCTTGTTTAGACTTGGATCCCATCCCCAGGATATCTCATTATATATATGCAAATACTCCAAAATCCAAAAATCCAAAACATGTCTTTCTGGTCATGAACATTTTGGATAAGGGGTACTCAACCTGTACTTTTTTCCTTCTTGGGTTTGTTTTCATAAACCACTCAATAAAAAAATGTTTCATTTCATCTTTCCATTATTTTAGGTTAAGTCATGTTAGTACCAAGCCTGTCAGGATTCATTACTGTTTCAATTTAACTTCCCGGTGTCCAGTTCAGGAGGTGCAAGAGAACAGCTCTGCCTCTGTGCAGTCAATCCAAAATCCCAGGCCTCTAGCCAGGACTGGGGAACCGCCACCGTTTGCTGGTCATAGTCATGACATTGTACAAATGTTCATGCTCCCTACAAGAACATGGAATTATTTGGGGTGTTTTGGGTTTTTTTGTTTTTGTTTTTGAGACAAGATCTTGCTCTGTTGCCTGGGCTGGAGTGCAGTGGTGTCATCATAGCTCACTGCAACCTCAAATTCCTGGGCACAAGTGATCCTCCTGCCTCAGCCTCCCGAGTAGCTGGGAATACAGGCACGCCACAATGCCGGGGTAATTTTTTCTGTTTTTTGTAGAGACAGGGTCTTGCTATTGTTCAGGCTAGTCACAAACTCCTGGCCTCTAGAGATCCTCTCGCCTCAGCCTCCCAGAGTGCTAGGATTACAGGCCTGAGCCACCGCGCCCAGCCTACATGGAACTATTTGCAAAATGGATTCATGGATTAATTAATTAATTAATTCAGTTGGATTTTTTTAAGGGAGCTAAAAATAATATATTTATTACATATATAATTGCATATTATAATTTTAAACTTGTACAATTCATAATTTTCATCTAAACATTTTTCCCCAAAATTAAATTTCACTTTGGTCAAAATCATTTTATAAAACAACATGATTAATGATGGTTCCAAATAATGTGAACCAGTGTGCATAACTAATTAATGTGGAGGAAGGAAATTTATAATAATTCTGACACCAAAGTACATCTGAGTGGCATTAGATTAAATAGATATATCTTAAGGAGCTGAAAAGATTTAGTTTTTAGTAAAATTTCATCAACTTAAGATAAGTTAGAGCCTCAAAATTAATATGTTCTAACCAAGCTCATTTTTAAAATGATTAAAATCCTCACTAGCCCACCTTGAACTCAAGTTCAGAATTCATGTGCCTCTGTGAATTTGAACTCAACTATTCCTGCAGACAGCTGCAGTTGAATAGATATGTTACATAGGACAGAAGAAGGCAGTCTGAAGAGTCTAGATTCTATTTCATCTGGCATTGTTCAGCCTTTTTTCCCTATGTGCACGTGATCATAAGGGAAAGTGCAGCTTGGAATAGAAAACCCAAGCTGGGGGGTTGGAGTCATTCACTTCCCCAAGCAGCGATGGGAGGGCTAGTGCCTGGCCAGAGGAGGCTGGGAAGGCAAGTCTTAGGGTCTGGCTGCTCAGTTGGGAGGGAGGTGGTGAAATACCTCCCAGGCCCCCAGAAGACCATTGGTTCTCCACCTGTGGAGTGTTCTCTGCCTGCATGGCCTATTTCTGCCTGGTGGTGGGTACCAAGTCCAGGTGAAACTGGTCCCTAGAGCTACCTCTCTGAGGTTTTTCTTTGTTCACCAGAATACTCCCCACTGCTGCCCCAGGACTCACCACTGTTGACAAATAATAGACCAAGAACTAGAAGAGGAAGTGGTTTGTAATCCGTAAATGAATTGCTCTGAGAGAGAAAACACATTTTTGAATTCGGTAAAAGAATGAAGGAATGAAGATCATAAAGGGAGAACTCTACATTCCATACTTTCTGTTATCACGCCAGGGCCGTGTTGCGCTTAGAAAACATGCCTGCACACGCTTATCAGTTCTGGAAAATAATTTAGAGCTTTTTTAGATGCTGAAATATTATTGAAATGTGAGGTCTTAAGATTTTCTTTGAACACAAAACTGACTAAGCAATTCAGCTGGAGAAATGCTGCATGCTCAGATGATGTATTGACAAGGAAGGATGGAGCAGGGACTTGGGCAGATGCTGCAAGTAGATAGGCCTTGGTTTTAGTCCAAGCTCTATCTTTTAGTCTGGCATGTAATAAATTTTTAATATTCCCAGAGGGGTGTCTAGAAAGTACAAGCCTCCTTCATCCTGCTTGAACCACAGCAGGCTGTCTCAACCTTGGCACTATTGGCATTTTGGATGGATGATTCTTAGTTTGGCAAGGGGGGGTGTCCAGCTGTCCTGTGCATCCCTATTAGATGCCAGTTGCAACAACCAAAAATGTCTCCAAACATTGCAAAATGTCTCCAAACATTGCTAAATGTCCCCAGGGAGGGTGGGGCAGAATTGCCTCCAGTCAAGAAGGACTAAACTACATTTATGATTTGTGATTCCGTGGAAATGGGTTCAATAAATGTGCTAAAGCATGAAAACATCCAGAAGTAAATGTGAAACAGAAGTGCATCCAAATTTACCTGCATACAGGTAAATAAACAAAAAATTGAAAGAACCAAAGGGAATTGAAGACAGAAAAAATGAAAAGGAAAGGGCAGAAAGATGCTTTTTTAATTAGGTAATTAACCTTTCTCATCTTTGTCATGTTAAAAATGTGCTAGAGGCTGTTTCCTCACATCCCTATATCTCTTTTAGAGTTTATTAAGAGCAATAAATATGATAAGGGAATAGATTGCTTATTTAAGATCACTAGGAAAACTTAACTCGAAGGTTTTACATGTTGGCAATCCCCAAAAAGTACCTTAAAAATGGAGCCTACATATAGGAGTGGCTTGTCCCCTTGTCACAGGGTGGGTCTTCAGATCACAGCCCCTGAGGTACTGAGGCGCAGATACGCAGCACTCCACAGTGTCAATAGTTATTGGTGACACCTTATTAAATTAGTTCCTACTTTTGTAATTACTGATTATACATCAGCATACCTTTTCCATGCTCTCTGTTTTCCTTGACAGCCTGATGTTTGAAAACAAGCAATACAAAAGTGATTACATGCAGTATTTCAGAACAGTTTTCAAAGTATGAGAATTTGGCACTTTCTTCGTTTTCTTGGCACGTAGATCATTGCTTAAATGCCAGGCAGAGTAGTAGAGGGTTGGTAATTTTTGAATGAGAATAAATAGAGCTTGTTCCTAAATACTATGATGTATGTGTTTAGTCAAAAGTGCTTTTGAGTAGAATGCCAAATATAGTAGGGAGAACTCTGGACTGGCCGTCAGAGGGGACCTGGGACAATACACTGGGCTCTGTGGCATTATCTCAGGAAGGTAACTTGCCTGGTGCGCAGGAGCCAGCAGGAGGTGAGAGCACCTTAAGCCTGCAGTTGCCTCAGACCTGTTGGATTTGATAAACCCATATTTTATAGGACCTCCCTATGAAGTGATGACATTAATGCTTTTTTTTAAAGTTAGCAGATTGGTGATTATTTCAAAATCTGAGTCCTAATTGTCACTGCAACTTGCTTCTATGCATACAGTTAATTGGGGACATACAGAATAACTGGAGATGTCAAAATATCTCTCTCCCTCCTTGAATTCCATAGATACCATGTGCACCTGCCAATAGGGTTTTGTTGTTCTGGTGTTTTTGTTGTCATCATTGTCATTGTTTCAGTTTAAGTTTTACAAGAGAACTCTTGGTGCCCTCGTGGATCACCACGGAAGGCCAGTTGCCTGGTTTTCTGGGTTGGTTTTTACTATCCATCTGAACTCAGAGCTCTGTTTCCTGTGGACGTTGCTAACAGTATTTGTCCAAATAGTCCCTTCCTAACTCAGACCCACTGACCCGTTCTGAGCTGATTTTGGGTTTTGAAGTTTGAATCAAGCCATGATACAGAATCCCTATCTAATAACTTCTATGCTTACACAATAAGAGTATCGGTCAGCATTTCCTGTTTTCATTCATGTTGTAAGTTGGATAGCTGTAACAAAAGGGAAAGGCATTGCCAAGACAAATAATTGTAGCTTGTGCAAACATTTTATTGCAAGCTTTATTAAATTTGCAGCTTTCAGAAGTCTGTGTTACATGCTTTTCAGGAAAGCTAAATCATACTAAGTGGACTCGCTTCATGATTCAAGAACAAGTCTATATTAAATTCAACATTAAATAATTCTTTGGCCTGTATCTTTTTAAAAACTTATTAAGAGCAGCAGATGTGATAAGGGAATAGATTGCTTATTTCAGGTCACTAGGAAAACTTAACTTACAGGTTTTATATGTTGGCAGTCTCCAAGAAGTAGCGAGGAAATGCAACCTGCCTACAAGAGTATTTTGTCCCCTTCTGAGAGGGTGGGTCTTCAGATCAAGGCCCCACAGATACACAGCACTCCACAGTGTCAATAGTTGTTGGTGACACCTTATTAAATTAGTTCCTACTTTTGTAATTACTGATTACACATCAGCCATACCTTTTCCATGCTCTCTGTTTTCCTTGGCAGCCTGATGTTTGAAAACAAACAACATAAAAGTGATTACATGCAGTATTTCAGAACAGTTTTCAAAGTATGAGAATTTGGCACTTTCTTCTGTTTTCTTCCCATTATTTGTCTCTATATTTCCTTTGCATTTGGAAGCCGTGGGCCCTGGACCTTTATTACGGCATCCTGTTTTCTTCTCCTAACTGAAGTTCTCTTTGTTACTACTTTTTTTTTGTTTCCAATTTGTCTCCTAAAATATGAAGTTATCCTTAGCTAGCCTATGTGGACATTTGAGATGGTCATACCTGTTTACCAGATAGGATAATTACACCTTTTAGTAAAACCATTTTGGTATTGTAAGAAAAAAAAAAGAAATGTGATAGAAAGGACTAAGAACATATTTTTAATTCTATTTAGTTCTATTTTATGTGTCTGTCTCCATTGAAGTGTGACCTTTACTTGACATCATCGTTGGCTCCGAAGTCTCACTCTGTTAATTCATTCATGTACATGTGCCACGTTCTGTCTTGGGAACTGGAGACACAAGATGAATAAGGCATGGTCCCTGCCCTCCCAGTGGGACGTGCCACGCAAGTCTAATTAGGGAGCTGCATGCAGTGACAGGTGAGGGGCCGGAGAGGGAACACACTAGTGGGCTGGGAGGATGGGAGGGCAGAGGGAGGAACTAACTCTGAGAGCATCAGGAATGTGCCAGATGGGAGAAGGGGTAGAGATGACCGGTTACATAGTGTGTGTGATGGGGGGGTGGTCCGCAGGAAGCTTAATCTTACTAAAGCGTGACATTTGAGGCAGGGAGTGTGGAGGAAGATGAAGGTAGGGGTGTATGCTTAAGATTTACATGAGCATGGCCTAGGGTTTTAATTAAAGCACTTGGATTTTTCCCATTGGGTAAGAGGAGCCAGTGAAGATGGGAGAACATGGTGCCTGCTTGTGTCGGGAGAGGGAGAGGAGAGCTAGGTTTTTGAAGGGAATTTGAGCTTGCAACTTTTCCAGGGGATTAAAAAATTATAAATGAAACGTGCTATCAATATATTTGTGATCAAGTGTTTTAAATCTTTCTCTTGTCTACTCCCTTTTATTTGGTTTGGAGCTACATGATGACATTCATTCAGTGCCTTCTGTGTGCCTTGCCGTGTTAATGTCTCAAACAGACACGGTCCTTACCCTCACAGATCTTACAGGCTAACAGGGGAACTTAATGTGTAAACCTGCATCCAACTGCAAAGAACCTAGACATTGACTTGATCAACCCCATTATGTAAAATGTGCACAACAATCTACCGCCAACTCCAACTCCCCTGCAACATTAAACAGTTCTTCAAAATACCACAGCTTCAGAAAAAATGCATAAACCTCTGGGTACTTAATCTTACTCCTCAGTCCTCAGAGGCCAGAGAACAGGTCTTACTGGTTGAACTGGTCTTGCTTCTCCAGTCATGACGGGCGATTTCCCTTCATCTTGACAAGTTGGTATCTGCTCTGGCTCTGTCCTTTACCTGTGAATCCCTTCTTTCCTCCCTCTCTCTCTTCCCTTACCCTTTGTCCCCCTTCTCCCAGCTCCTTACTTCTCTGCTTGGAAAAATCCTCCTTGTCCCTCAGAGCCTGGCTCCGTTGTCACCTCTCCCCAGATGCCCAGGCAAATGCCACCCCTCCCTGCATGCTGCCCTCCAGTGCTCTCAAGTTGAAGAGCAGGTGGTCTCTGCCTCACTTCCCTGGAGTGCTTGAGGATGGTGACCCTAAGAGTGGGCTCCTGCCACTGAGAAAAATGCCTGGACATTGCAGGAAGTCAACAACTGCTTAGGAATTAAATATGATTTCTGTGTCCTTTGGGTATCAGTGATGCCATCCATTTTTGTGAGCTCTTACTATGCACCCAAAAAAACCCAGTAACTCAGTACTTTACATGTGCTGTCTCACTTAATCCTCTCAACAAGTCAAATGAGTACTTTGAGACTCAAATTCCTTTCCTTCTTGTCGAAGTTAAATAACTCTCCAGGGTTGCACAGCTAGGAGGGACCCAGGATCCCACCTGTGACCCTAACCTGCAGGACAGTCCCGTGTAATCCAGTGCCTTGCCATCTGGGCTTCCCCCTCTGGGAACCCACCCTCTAATGACCTTTGACGAAAGTCAACTGGATTCCTTTTCTGGTGTTCACTATGCCACCAACATGCCAACGTTAACATTTGCTTTACCAGGGGTACCGCTGAGATAGGGACTGTTTCTGTAAACAATCTTCTCTGTTTTGACCACTACTAATAAACTCACAAGAATTGTCCCAAATACTATATTAAAGGAATGTGTTTTATAAGGAATATTTTTTATTTTGTCCAAAGCATATCAATGGTCATAAAAATTTTTTATATCCTCTGGCTGCATTGCCTCACCCTTGGGAATTTATTCCAAGAACATAATTTGAAAGAGATTGAAGCTCATATGCACAAATATTTTCAATGTAGCATTGTTTGTATTGGAAACAACCCAAATGTTCAGTAATGGGGGAACAATTTTGTAAATCTTAGTACATCAACCTAACAAAATTATAAGCTGCCACTTATAATCATAAATTTTGCAAGTTTGTCGTACGGCAAAAAAATAGATGATTTGGAAGTAAAGGATCAGACTATAAAATTCTACCTGTTCTATAAAAATTATGTAGGCATATTATCCTAGTCCATTTGTTATAAAGGAATACCCAAGACTGGGTAATTTATAACGAAAAAAGATTTATTTGGCTCACGGTTCTGCAGGCTGTACAAGAAGCGCAGCACCAGCATCTATTTATGATGAGGCCTCAGGAAGCTTCCACTCATGATGGAAGGTGAAGAGGAGCCAGTGTGTGCAAAGATCACATGAAGAGAGATGGGAAGCAAGCGGGAGTCCAGGCCCTTTCTCTCTCTCTCTCTCTCTCTCTCTCTCTCTCACACACACACCCCTCCAGCATTAATCTATTCACGAGGGATCCACCTTTATTTCAACATCCAAACTATAGCACATACGAAGTACTAAAAGGAAACCAAAGGAATGAGAACAACTGGTTGATATATTTAGAGTTTGAAATTATGTGTGAAATTTTATAATTTTCATTTCCTTTCCTTCTTGTTAAAAGGTGTGTATTCAGTGAATGCTAGGGACAAACATCTTCATTTTTACACTTTTAAATGTTTCGATTTCTTAGTAAATTTTTTACTGCCAATTCCTATCTGTGCTATATATTATAGCCTTGGTTGTACTGTCAGCATAGAGTACATATTTCATAAATGTTTTCTTTTTATTACATCAGTAGTACTCCCTTCTTAGAGTAGTATGTTTCCCAAATTTTAATGGACATTCATCTTACCTGAGAATCTTGTTAAAATGCTGATTCTGGCTCAGTAGGTTTTAGGGGGGGCCCAAGAGTCTACATTTCCAAGAAGCTCAGGTAATGTTGATGCTGTTGGTCCGTGGGTCACACATTGAGTAGCGAGGTGCAAGAGCTCTTCCTTGTGTATCAAGATGCCCCTGACCCAGTATCTAGCATTATCTTGGAAGACAATATTAACATTCTCTCTGCTATTTCCATGCTTGCCACTGTAATATTTCTAGCAATTGGGGGGGGTGCACGTAGAAATGAGTGTTTTCTCTGATTTTGGAATAAAGGTCTTGTATTAGGTCTGATGATCAACATCCTTACACCACTCGACTAACTTGAATTTTGTCAATAGCAGAAATGACCAGGTGGCACTAAAATAAATTATTCCAAATATAAAGAGTAAGAAAGGATCTTTTATTGTAATTATGCTCTCATTGTCCTTTGATACAATTTGGAACCTGATTAAAAAGTTGAAAATCCCATCTGTATTATGAAAAGCTTCTTTTTGAGTTACAGTATTAGAAGAAAAATCTTGGAAGAATCCTTTCCGGCTGGTGGTGTGAAGCAGGGTAGGAAGCCATCTTTTTAGGGCATATAATGAAGTAGAACATTTCTATGACAATGGGAAAATCTGTTTACCTATGCAAAGGTAAACAGAATGAATTTAAGCTGTCCTTTGAGCTTGAATCATAACAATGATTGCCAAAACCTACTTTTGTTTTTGGAATATAATAGCACATTTCCATCTTGCTTCCCCACAGTGACAGAAGCTGGCTTTGGTGCTGACATTGGAATGGAGAAATTCTTCAACATCAAGTGCCGAGCATCTGGCTTGGTGCCCAGCGTGGTTGTGTTGGTGGCAACGGTGCGAGCTCTGAAGATGCACGGAGGTGGGCCAAGTGTAAGTGCTCACACTTCCTTCCAAATAAAATTATTTTGTAATTAAGATAAAACAGAATTTAGCATTTGAAATATTCCTGCCTGCTTAATGGCTATAGTTTTCTAGAATGTCTTCTTGCTAAAACCTTTTTATACAAATTGCCACCATTGAGCACCTTGAGTTTAATTGAGTTTAGTTCAAGTAAATAGTAACACCCACAGTTATTTCTAAGCAGTATTTTGGAAAGGAGCATAATGTAACCACTTTGTAGTCTGAAAATTCACGTCTGATACTCAAGCCAAGGTTGTACAACCACATGGTAATGGGAGGATAGAGGCTCTTGTTCCTGAACGAAGAACATAAGGATTAGAGTGATTTCTTTGATGACCAAGGTTTTTCAGTGTTTGTACAGATAGTTTTTCAGTTCACTGGTATTGCAACTCATCAGATTTCATCTAAAACTATTTTTCTTCTCTTTCTGTTATTATGATTTCACCCCATAACTGTGTTATGACATTGGATTGTTTCTAAGAGAGCTTTGCTTGGAAAACACAAATTCTATTTTAACATTTTTAAAGACTTTTGATATTTACCTATCTTAATATATGTAGAAATTACAGACATCATTAAGGACATGTTTTCTTTTCCACAGAAAAAATATGTGTAGTTTTTAGTTTTTTTGTTTCATTTTTAGGAATTTCAAAGTGGAGAATATGAAATTTTATACTTATTATACTTATACGATTGAAGTTTCTTTCTCATGATAATCGTATATGAGACAAACTGCCAAGTTTGATTTCTTAATTGGTGTACCGTACTGTGTACACAAAAGTCATATAATCAATGATTATTATGCAGTAAAAACAAATAATAGGTTTGCCATCAGGAAATAGTATATGTGCATTATTTGATCATATTAGCAATTCCTTGTCCTGGGAGTGGGGCAGACCTTTTTTTACACCATTTTGTAGATGAGGAAGCTGAGGTTGGATGGGTTTAGAGAATGTGGCAGTGTCACTAAGCCATCAGAGAGGCAGTGCTGAAGCCAAGGACCTCATATCCAAATCCCCTATTCTGTCCACCATGCAGAGCTGAATATCAGTGAAGGATAGAAATGTTCTAAATCCCAAATCCACTGGTAATATGAGACACTGAAGCACTTCATTTTTGTCTAAGGCTTCATCATCATTTCAAATGCAAGATTGATATAATAAATATGGATTATAAGGTAGTAAATCCTAAAGAATTCTGATTTTACTCAAAACACCAGTTGTTGCTACAGTCACTCCTGGACTTTTAGACTTTGAATCTGTATACCAACTTCCATTTTCAAAACACTTTTTCTACCTGTGTAAGATGCATCTGAAATTCTCCCTCCCTGTCCTGCTACCCTGAAAATTATAAAATCAAACCACTTTTTAAAAAATGTTTAAACTTTAAAAGATTTTTTATTATTATGGGTACGCAATAGTTGTATATCTTTATAGGGTACACATAATGTTTTATTGCCAGCATACAATGTGAACTAATCAAATCAGGGTAATTGGGGTATCCATCACCTCAGGCATTTATCATTTCTTTGTGTTAGGAACATTAAAATTCCACTCTATTTTTAAAAATTTTTTTAAAGACCACCACCTTTGGGAAAAATCAAAGTACTTTAATGCTGGGAAGGGCTTCGAGATTGTCTAGTCTGGCTCAGTCTTTATAAACAGAAAATCTCCGAGGCTCAGAGAGATTCAGTGCCTTGTGCAATGTCGCACATCTATTTGGGGGATTAATCAGACCCAAAATCAAGGTCTCTTGACTTCCAGTCCAGTGTTTTTCCAGACTGTGGTCTCAGTCCTGTAAAAATCCTCCACGTTTTATATATAATCCTGTTTCATTTCATCTTAATGTACATGCTCTGTTTTACAGTGGTTGCATTTTCTTTCCATGTTGGTCCTTTGTGCCTGTTACATCCCCACTCAAAGCCATGGTTATATGCCAGTGAGGACTGGCAGGAGGCTCAGAGTTAGGTAGGTGACACAGATGTGGGTGTAGGGTAATAAAGGTGGGGACTGGGACCAGAAGCCCTGCAAAGCTAAGCGTCCCTCTCCTGGGTCCCAGGAATACCTTCTGCCTCATTGTTTTGTGGATGTGTAGTCATGTATCTCCCAACTTGATTCCCAATTCCTTGAGGTTAGGGACCGTGTCTTATTAATTGGGATGTCCCTAGTGCCTGGCATAGTCTCTGTCCAGGAAATGTTATCAGTAATTGGATAATAAATGAACTTTCATCTCCTTAATCCTACATTTCATGTTGTTTGTCTCAGTGTCATTCCTTCCTACTTGGAACAACTCTGTGGCAATGTTTTTGATCCATTATAATTTTTTTTCTACAGGGCCTGTGCTCAGATCTACTTCCTTTTGATACCACTACACAAATAACCATTGCTGCCTCTTATGTTTACTCAGCTAGCTTTTTTCCATAATTTGTGCAGTGGAAAATCCTGTGGCTCTTGAACTGGCCCGTTTTAGCCTCAGTTATTTTAAATTCACATCCTGGCCCTCACAGTGCTCACTGTTCTTGGTGTAATACAAGAACTAATACCTTTATTAGTTATGCTTTTGGATCCATGTATTCCTTTCATACTTAGTTCTTTAAACCCATTGTATTAATCAGGGTTCTCCAGAAAAATAAAACCAAAGGGATAGAAATATATTTATTTTAAGGAATTAGGTCCCATGATTATGGAGGCTGGTAAGTCCAAAATCTGCACTGTGGGGCTGGCGGGCTGGACACGCAGGAGTGCCCATGATGCTGTTTCAGCCCAAAGGTGGTGTGCTGGAGAATTCGCCTTTGCTTTGGGGAGGCCACTCTTTTGCTGTACTGTATTCAAAAAAGCCTCCAACTGATGGGTTGAGACCCACCCACATTGTAGAGGGCAACCTGCTTTACTCAAAGTCCACTGACTTACATATCAATCTCATCCAACAACACCCTTACAGAAACACCCGGAATAATGTTTATCCAAATATCAGACACCCCATGGCCCAGACAAGTAGACACATAAAACTAACCAATACGCCCATTACTACAGAATTTTGGTGTGTGGTGCCATGACCAGATCAAATTTCATGTTTTTCCTATATTAATAAGCAATAAGCCCAACACTATTTATTGAAATACTCCTTCTTTTCTTCCCGATCTTCACGCCCACTCTGTGAGAAATCAATTCCCCCTACATGCGTAGGTCTCCTTCAGGGATCTCCCTTCAGTTGCTTTAGTCTATTTCTTTACAACTGTGTCTCTGCTACACTGGTACCTTACAGCAGCAGTCCCCAACCTTTTTGGCACCAGGGACAGGTTTCATGGAAGACAATTTTTCCACAGACCGGGGCAGGGCTCAGGCAGTGATGTGAGCAATGGGGAGTGGCAGTAAATACAGATGAAGCTTCGCTTGCTCGCTGCTCACCTCCTGCTGTGCTGCCCAGTTCCTAACAGGCCACGGACCGGTACTGGTCCATAGTCGGGGGTTGGGGACTGCAGCCTTACAGAACAAGGTTACTCTAGTCTGTTTCCATATAGGGCTTAGAGTTTATTCCATAAAGGGCTTGTATATCTTTTTATAGATTTGTTTCTGTGTACTTTATGTTTTTCAATAACGTAACAGGCTGTTTCTCTTCTTGTATGTTGCTTTTATATCCAATGACCAAAGTTCTTGTATTCACAGTACGAATTTAGCTATCAATACTTTGGGAATTCTAGGTGGGCAGTCGCATCTGAAAATAATGACAATTTTGTTGCTTCCTTTCCAATCTTTATACTTTTTTTCTTGTCACTGACCAGGTCTTCCTAGTCACAATGCAATGTTGAATGGGGGTGCTGATAACAGGCATTCTTTTCTTAGTCCCGATTTTAAAGGAAATGCTTGTAATAGTTCATCACTAAATGTGACAGTTGATGCAGATTTTTAGTGTCTGTTTTTTTATCAGATTAAGGAAATTGACTTCTATACCTATACTGAATGGATGTTGAATTTTCTTCATCTATTAAGATGATATGGTTTTTCTCTGTAATTATTAATGTTGCAAATTATATATTACTTAATTTCCAAATAATAAATGAAACTTACATTCCTAAAAATAAACCCAACTTGGGCATATATTATCTTTTTTATGAATAAGTGGATTTTGCTAATTGGTTTCTGAATGGTTTAAGTAGGATTTTTGCATCTATACAAGTGAGATTTGTTAGCCACATAAAATAAATTGGAGAGGATTTATTTTCTTTTTTATATCCTCTATAAGGGCTTGTGTAACAGTAGAATAATTTGTTTATTCAAAGTTGGATAGTACTTGCTTGTAAACTTGTCTGGGCCTGTTGCTTATTGGTGGGGGGTATATTTTTTAACTACAAATTTGATTTTTTTAATGACCATAGGACTGTTTAGGTTTTCTAGTTTTTCTTAAATGAGTTTTAATGAAAGTTATACCTCTGCAAATTTCTCTATTTTATCTGTCTTTAAATGTATTGGTATAAAGTTGTCTTAGTAACCTACTAGTTCTGTGTGCAGCATGTATAATCTTTTTTGTTCCTTTTTTCTAAAATCTTACTAGAGTTTTTGTTGGTCTTTTAAAGAACCAACTTTTGGCTTTGTTGAGCCTCTCTACTTTTTGGTGTTTGCTTGTAACCTATTCTTTCTGCTTTTGTTTAATTGTTGGATTCTGCAGAATTCTGCACACAAGCATGCAAGCTCAGTAATGCTTAATTTTTTTTTTTTAATCTAGCATTTTCATTGTTCTAATTGACAGCTTCACTCACGGTTTTTTCCTACACTATTTCTGGAAATACCCATCTGAAAATACTTTATAGTGTTCCTACCCACTAATAAAAAACAATCCTTTCACAGAGGTAACTTCTTTTCAAAAGAGTTCTAT
Source organism: Daubentonia madagascariensis (assembly GCA_023783475.1). Taxonomy (NCBI): domain Eukaryota; kingdom Metazoa; phylum Chordata; class Mammalia; order Primates; family Daubentoniidae; genus Daubentonia; species Daubentonia madagascariensis. The sequence continues at coordinate 16,540,095 of JAKFHU010001815.1, read as the reverse complement.
ATTCTCAAGGCCTTTTCCACTAAGAGAGAAGAAAGTTACCAAGTCCTACATGAGTCCAAATGTTCTCTAGTGTTTTTCCCCCAAATCAGTAGCAGGCTGTAGACAAAAGCACTGTGGAATTGTGGAAAGCTACCACCTTGGAGTTCCAAGACCCTGTCATATTTCACGTCCCCATTCTGCCTCTCATTTCTGTTGTCATCTTGGGCAAGATACCCATCTTCCCTCAGCCTCAGTTTCCCCATCTTCCAACCTTACAGGGTGTTAATGAGAAACTAGGCCCAAAAAAGAAAGTAACGGCAATGACTTTAAAATGATTTAGGATTGATATGGAATGCTGATGCACTCTGTATAAATCAGGTGTTAAACATATGATTCGTTCCATTTTATGTTATGAAAGTTCTCAACATTGTGTCAAATTCAAACCATCTGAGGAGTTTTTAAATATTACTGATCCTGGGTCCCATTTCCAGAAATTCTGGTTTCATTGCTCTGGGTGGAGCCCAGGCGTCAGTGTTTTTAAAAAGCTTCCCACGAGTCTTTATGTTTAGCCGACCCTGCCAGCTACTGGTTTAAAAGCTCAAAATATAGGGCTACCTTTCCAAAAAGTGACCGTGATTTGGGGTTTTCTTGTGGGTTTTTTTTTCCCCCAGATCTTTATCAGAGTAAGCATTTTTATGGGATTATTCTAAATTTTTGTCACTTTTTATTTCAGGTAACTCCTGGTGTCCCTCTTAAGAAAGAATATACAGAGGAGGTAAGAAGAGACACTTAACATGAAGAATCATTTAACCCCAGTAAATCTTTGGCTTGCAGTTGACAATCAGCGTATGAGCCCTCCACCGATGCCTTTCTCTTAGAAAAGTGCTTTTCTAAGGATCCAAGAGGATATGGGTGGGTGATGGGATAAAATCCATTCAGTTAACTCTCAGATCGCAAGAAAAGGTGGGTGTAGGCTTTAATCTACTACTCTCTACTGCCAGGGCTCCTGTCAGAGCAGGAGCCCAAGGTTCTCCAGGACAGAAACAAATATGAAACTTACACCCGTGTATTCTTCTGGTATGGAATAAACTGACTTTTGGAGGCTATACAGTTGGCTTTATGACTCACACAAGTGACTGGACTCTTTTCTATGAATAGACTTTGGTTTATTGGCAGCAGTACCTCTTAGCTCCCACAGGTGGCACCAGGGATTTGAGCCTGGACTAGCTGCACAGGGCTCCTCGCCCTCCTGTTGTCCACCAGCCTACGGCGTGGGCACATGGCGTGGCTTAGGTCCTAGCAGCCAGTCAGCAGCAGAGGTTGAGCCAGGCTCAACACCCAAATATGCCCTTGGACCTGGAATAATTTTAGAAATTACTTTGAAAACAAACTTCCTCGTTCTGCAGCCATCTTTATTGGAGGAAAAAGTGAGGAAAGGTGTGAGCAAAACCTGCCAAAGTGTTGCTACCAGTTTGGTTTGGCAGGTTTGGGGGAGGCAACATACAGGGATCTGGTTTTTTTTTTTTTTTAAACAGAATATACAGCTGGTGGCAGATGGCTGCTGTAATCTTCAGAAGCAAATTCAGATCGCTCAGCTCTTTGGGGTTCCCGTTGTGGTGGCTGTGAATGTCTTCAAGTAAGTCAAGCCTCGTACTTTAAATGTGGTGGTATCACTGGGCCACCCTGTGAACTATTTGTGCGTTGAGGGTATTTGGTCTTTCTCTGCTTCATCTGAAAGTATACAGAAATACTCAGCTCTTTCTATTTGTTTGTTTGGTTTGGTTTCACTTTAGCAGATGTATTCTCAGAATGTTATTAGGGAAGCAAAATCTATATAGTGAATTGACATTTCCTTGGCTTTTTATGTTTTTTTTTTTAATTCCACCCAGCAATTCTGTCTCAAAGACTGAATGATCAAAGAGATATGTTACGGAATTTTCTCAATAAAACCCTTGACAACTTGAAATATTTGAGTCGTGTTGGAGAGGATTTTCTTCCATGCTTTTCTTTAAATCTGATTTATTTAAACACGATGTGACCACTTTTGATGTTTCAAATGTATTCAGTGTTAGGGAGCAAAGTTCTGTATAAACAGTTAGTCTTTCTTTAAAAACATCACTAAATGAATACAGATGTACAACCACAAATATTTTCATCACTAGGACCGACACCCGGGCTGAGATTGACTTGGTGTGTGAGCTCGCGAAGCGGGCTGGTGCCTTTGATGCAGTCCCCTGCTATCACTGGTCGGTTGGTGGCAAAGGGTCGGTGGACTTGGCTCAGGCTGTGAGAGAGGCTGCAAGTAAAAGAAGCCGCTTCCAATTCCTGTATGATGTTCAGGTAAGATCTAGTAACAATAACAGCAATAACAATGGCTCACATTTCTTGCACCTTAACATGGGTCGTCCCATTCAGTTCTCACAGCAACCCTGCAGGTGAGGAAACTAAAGATGAAAGAGGTTAAGCCATCGGACAAAGTCACGTTGCCTAGGGCAGACCCCAACTCCTAGCCCCAAACCCTAAGCTCTTAAAGACTATATTCTACTTCCAAATAGCAGACCCACGTAAGGGGATGCTTTGAAGAACAGGGTTCGACAGCTAGCACTTTTAGGGATTGCGCAGGAACGAGATCTTTGAGCAATCTCATGAGGCTTGGGAAATTGTGAGTGGTGTTTTCCTTGGCTATTTCCTCTGTGGTTCTCTCCCTTCATTCTGGTTTCCTTGAGCTATGTCTCATATGTATATGTTTTTTTCATTATTGTAAAATACACATAACTGAAAATTTACCATCTTAACCATTTTTTAAGTGCACAGTTCAATAGTAAGTAGATTCATGTTATTATGCAGCCAATCTCCAGAACTCTTTTCATCTTCCAACACTGAAACTGTACCCGTTGAGAAACAGCTTCCCATTCCTTTCTCCCAATAGCAGCCACCATTCTACCTTCTGTTTCTGTGAATGTGCTGACTATTAATGTCTCATACAAGTAGAATCATACAGTATTAGTCTTTTTGTGACTGGCTCATTTCACTTAGCATAATGTTCGCAAATGTTGTGGCATGTGTCAGAATTTCCTTCCTTTTTAAGGCTGAATAATATTCCATTGTATGGATGCACCACATTTTGTTTATCTATTCATGTGTTGACAGACACTTGGGTTGCTTCCACCTCTTGGCTACTGTAAATAATGCTACTGTGAACGTGTGTTCGTAACATACGTGCAAATATCTCTTCAAACCACGTTTTCAATTCTTTTGGATCTATACCCAGAAGTGGGACTGCTGAATTATCTAGTGTATTTTTAACCCCATCTAGACAGAAAATCTGAGTTTCCCAGAACTCACTGTCCTCAGTTTATCCTGGCATCCTCCTGTCACCCCTCTTCTGAACCCTGTGGCTCCAGCTGTGGCTGATGGACTTGTCCTCGTGGGAGTCCGTGGCGACCAGAGGGCTCAGCCGTCACGCTGACAGCTGCTTCTCCCGTTCGTCTGTCCTCCTGTCTCAGGTGTCACAGTCAGTAGCAATGCTCCTCTTTCTTGTTCAAATGACATAAATCAACAGCACAAGTGAAGAAGGAAAAAAGTAAGTGAAGAGAGAACTTAGCATCATTTCCAGTAATCCTGGAGTCACAGCAACAAGAGCCCAAGGCTAACATATATGAAGGCTCCCACCTACGGAGGTTTTGGTGTTCCAGGTATGCAGGCACTTTGCACATGTTCATCTCCTTAGTCCTAACATCTCTGCTGGGTAGGAATGGGGATATCCTCCCATGTTGCAGATAAGTAAACTACAGCACAAAGAAATTAAGTATCCTGCCCAGGGTCCCATAGGTGTAAATAGGCAGAAGTGGGAGAAGGAGCTCCCGGAACGGTTGAGGCCGTCTTCCTGCCCTGCTCTTCAGAGCTCAGTGCTGTGCTCAAAAGCGCTAGGGGGAGTGGGGGGCACACAGCTAAAGGAGGCAGTGACTAAGTGACCACCTGCAAAGGCAGGGTGACAGAGACAGGGACAGGCACAGAATCCATGCCAAATGAGGGACATGGTGGGCGTTCATTCGGTGTTTGTGGCAGGAAGGACGTAAGGAATAAATTGGGATGGCTAGCTCAGAAAAGATTTGTCATGTTGAAGGGTGGTTTTATGAATGAGGGACTAAAATATTCTGGCTTACAGAGGTGGTCGTGATCAACGGGGGGAAGTTTTGGAGTCAAGATGAAGAAAAATGTGCTAATTGGAAGCTGTGAGTTCTCCAGTGTGGAAATAGTTAAGCATAACATACACATAGGCCTGCCGTGGGCAAGTCAGACGGCTTAAAGCCAACTCAGATTGCGGATGACCAAGGTGACCCTGACCTGTTCCTTGGTCCCGGGTAAGGCTCACCAGGGCATCTACAATGCCTGGCACAGCCCACGGCCGTATTACACAAACCACTTTCAGGAAATTCATCTTCTATGTCCTGCTATAAGTGCCTCAGACCATCTTGTGTCTGATCATGGACCACCCCACTCTAAGTGGCAAAGGCAGTTTCTTAATGAATGATTTCACAAAGTGTGTCTCTTTTCATGGAAAACATCCCAGGTAAAGGGATGGTCAATAAACAAAAGAGATGTCTCTGAGTTACACTGTCTTAGGCATGCACTAACCCTAAGATGAACCTTTTTCCTTTCCACCAATATTTTAATTATTTTTTTTCTGAATTCCCATTCTTCATGGAGCTAATGCTACTAAAATGTCTGCTCTCCTGTGAAAAGGGGAAAAATTTATAATAATGTGGTCTACAGTCTTATATTTAATAGGCAGCCTCAAGGCCAGGATTCTTGCTTCCTTGCCAACACGCTTCTCCCTTTTCTTAGGACACAGAAATTCAATTTGAGCTGCATAATTGTTTGTTAGATAATCAGCATCTCAGCCTATTGCAACATGACAGTTTATGAAAAGAGCTGTTGCTGCCTCTGGCTCCCTTTGTCCTATCTCCCTAATAGCTATGTTCCTCACACTGGCAAGAAGATTAGATAATGTAAGCCCATTTACAATCTTGTCTTGTAACCATATCGAAATCTGAATTTGTTTATGTGGTCAGTAAGGGAGCGTGAATTTTTCCCCCCCAATTTCTTGCATTATTTAGGGCTGGTAGAATTTATGGATTAAGTAGTGGTTTCTGGAAGCCCTTTTTTCCCTTTATTTTATTTTATTTTATTTTATCTTATTTTATTTTATTTTATTTTTTTCCCTACTACTAACCCTTTGGTGCTGGACAGCTAGATAGTTGTGGGATTGCTCTACAGGTAAAAGAAGTTAGAAATGTTTTTGGATAAGTCACCCTCCCCTCTTTGCTTTTTGGTGCAAACTTTATTTCCACGTGCCATTTGCTATCTCCCCAGACATTATTTCCCCAAGAATGGATTCAGGACAAGCTTCATGGCATCTTATTTGCTGCCCTGTCCCACCCCAGTCTTGTGTTGTAGAAGAAAGACACCTGAGATCATTTAGGGGCATGGGACACAGTGTTGGAGCCCAGGTCATGACTGCTTTTATGTGAGAAGTAGAAATTGTCTCAGAACCCCAAAGGAAAGAGGGACAGCTAGAGATATGTGGAAGCACCTGACTCAGATGCTGTGAAGCCAGACAGCGCCGTGTGCTGGGCTTTGTGATGACAAGCCCGTATTTAAGGCAAGAAGCGAGTTGCACCTCTGACTTGGAAGTCTCTGCTGGACTTTATAAGAAACTGAGTTAGCAGCCACAGTTATCTAGAGAACAATTCTACATCTCTTTTTATCAGAGTAGCTTCAAATTAAAGAGCAGGCAACTTCTGATTATGGAACCAAAGGCAGTGGTTAATTAATTCAGAATAATAATTCAAAAATATGGAATAAGATGTAGTGGTGTAATTGCTCCAAATTATATCTTTGCAGTTGACTAATGCAATGTCTGCATAGCTGCAGGCCCACAGGGAAATATTATAGCTGAAAGAAAAACTAAAGTGTGTGTGCACCTTGTTAGCTGAGAAATCCCTCCTCCCTCCCTCACCAAATCCCATCTGCTATGTGGGCTCAGCTCTGCATTATAGATGGAAAGGTGACAGACTTGCTTCATAGCAAATGGACACTTGATAGGAGACAAACATATTACATGTAGTTAAAAAGCTAAAGCTTTGGGGTCATGCAGAATTTAGTTCAAATCCTGACTAGGCCTCCTAGGTTGGATATAAATTTGGGCAAACTAGCTAATCTCTCTGAGCCTCCACTTCCTCATCTGTACGATAGGATCTGACATGAACACCAACTTCCCCAAGTTGGGGTCAGGACCAAATGAAATGCCTTGGAGTAAAATGCTGGAACGTAGAAAGCAGGCAGATGATACTAGCTCTTCTGCAGTTGTGCTCTCTTCAGAAAGAAAGTAGGCCTCCTGAATTTACCCTCAAGAATTCTCTTATAACTCAAAGTAGCTTTGTCAAACTCTAGGATTGGTTTCTTTTTCACATGGGTTAAAATCAGGAATTAGAAGCCAGGGCTCCTAGTGCACCAAGAAAGAAAGGCACCACCCAATTAAACCAAGGCATTTGGCATTTTGCCTTCTCAGTGGGAAGTAGGAGCCCTTAGTGATTATCACAGAAAGTCAGTCATTTTTGCAAAGAAGTAGGTATGGCACCAAAAGCGAGCTTGAAAATCAGTCTGAATATTGTTTGTTGAATTAGGAGTTAAGGTTGAAAATCGTCTCTATATCCTTCCTCTAACCTTACAAACATTTTGAGGTGTAACCTTGACAGCAAGACAGAAAAGTGTTTGTTTTTATTAGAAGATCTTTCCTGTTCCTTGCGTGAAGCCATTTTCTTGATCACAGTGGGGGCTGGAAGAAGGAAGACCAAAACACACCACAAGACTCAGTCCAGGGCCACCAGCAGCCACGCTGGTTTCTGAACTTACACGTTCACTGCCCATATGGCTAGGAGAGTTTTCTCCCCTGCTCATCTTTTGTAAAACAGGGTATGTTTGTTATTAATGTTATCTGGTTTGTTACTGAGAAATTGTTTCATATTTCTTCTTTTTTAATTTATTTTTTCTTTCTTTTTTATTTATGTATTTATTTATTTTTTGAGACAGAGTCTCATTCTGTTGCCCCAGCTAGAGTGCAGTGGCGTCATCATAGCTCAGTGCAACCTCAAACTCCTGGGCTCAAGCCATCCTCCTGCCTTGGCCTCTCAGAGTGCCAGGATTACGGGCGTGGGCCACCACAGCCAGCCTCATATTTCTTAAAGATTCAAACTTGAATACATGCCAGTTATTGGTGGGGTTTTGAGAGTTACCCTTTAATTGGACTTAGGGCATTTGCAACCAGAGCCTCAAAAATTAAATAAATAAATAAAAATGCATATGTGTATATTTGTATCTATGTATATATAGTGGGTTTTTTTTAAATTGTAGTAAAAATATATATAACATAAAATTTCCCCCTTTAACCATCTTGAAATGTACAGTTCTGTGGCATTAAGTGCATTCACATTGTACATATAGGGTTTCATTAAGAGTTTTAAAATTTAAAATATTTATGCACATCTCTGTACATCTTTTATATTTCACAGTAATTGAAAAAATACATTCTAAGGAGAAAAGGTGTCCCTTCATTTTGTTCTTGTCCCTAGATAATTGTCTCCCCCTTGGGGCCTTTGACCTCCCCAGGCGCTTTCCTCCCATCTTCAGGACCCCACGACCCCATCAGGTGTGCTGGGCCACCAGGCCTGTCCGCACCGTTCGCCTTTCCTCTTCCTGTGCATTGGAATGTTTGGAGTGTTCTATGGAAAGCTGCCCTTTACATTTTCCAGTTGGTTAAGAATCTCATTCATAAATCTGTATCTCTCCCCATACTCTTTAATATTCTGCCTTCTTATTTATGGCTGAGCTGCCTCTAAAGAGCATGGATCATCCGACCTGAACTGCTTCAATGAGCCCCTCATAAGCCTCTTCTCCCCCCGGCCTCCTTTCCCGTGATTCAACTCTGAACTCCCAGATCCCCTGCCGCCTCAGGTCTGTGTCAAGTCTAGGGGCTCTGTCGAGTCTCTTCTTGCCTGCAACATATAACATTCCTCCCCAGCCTACCTGGTGCCTCATTCGACTGTGTTAGACAGTCTCAAGAGATCTGCACCTATTGTTAGTACCAGCCCAACTTTCTCAGTGTCCTGTGTGATTCTGGCAAAGCAGGCCCCATCCTTTGTACATGTCACAAGGATCCCTATAATTTCATTGAAATGCTTTCTTCTAGCATGAAAAATGGAATGTCACTATGATGGAAGTTTCCAGAAATGCATTATTTCATCTAAAATTATGAGATAGTGTAAAATGATGAACTGTCAAAGTCGTACCACATGTTGGCCAGCTGCCTTCCACCGCCCACTCCATGCCTCCACAGGCTTTCCGGCTTCAAGCTAGAGGAGATGAGACGGTTGTGATAGAGAATGTGTCCATTTTCTCAACCTAAAAGCAAGCCCTTAAGGAACATTAAATGTTACCACAGGTATAGACATTAAAGGTACCACATATAATAGACCACTTTAAGAGAGAAAACTACAACCTTAGGATTTGGGAGAAAACATGCTCAAACAGTGCAGGCTTCCTGGCACTCCAGTCTCTCCAGAGGTTGGGGGATTTGTTTTGAGCAGTAACATTTTCTCAGAAAATGATTTCTTTTTCCTTTCATGTAAGTAATTTGCTCTTGAGTGGGACTTTCAGTCTTAGACAAAAGGTTTTTCCTTTGGAAGCATGTCTTCGATAGATTTTGATGAGCATTGTGTGGCTTCTGTTGTCCAATCAAGAAAAAGAACCACTTGTGGAGTGCAAGGGCTCCCTGCCCGTGAGAATAGAACTGGAACTGCACCTGTGTTCATTCATATCGCTCCTGTACCACGCTGGTGTTCCTAAGTCAGATTTGTAAAAGAGGAACGAGCAGATAACTAACTGTGTGAGTGTTCCGAAGCCCAGCAGTGGCTCAGGCCACTGTCAGCCCTTCCCCCTCTTTGGGGTGAGACAAGAGCTTTAAAGTCACCTATTTCTAGTTATGTCCTTCCTTTGACGTTGCTGTAATGTTCTATTTGGGAGTAATAAAAGATCACCCGTGTGAAGTCCTTACTGTCATTGTTTCATGTGGACAAATGTGGATTTTCTAGCAGTGAGCCTTTTTTTCATCTCCCAGACACCAAGTTATCTCCACCACACACCACCTCTGCCTCAGGAGAATCTAATTCCTCTAGGAGTCTTCAGAGTTAACCAGTTGCTCAGGGCCAGGGAGCCAACAGGGACTGACGCTCAGTGGGCAGGCTCATGGAAGTCGGCACGCACACCTTCGGTCGCTCCGATGTGTTGGTTTCCAGCCAAGGACGTGCTTTGTGTCAAAAATACAGGGGCTTGTTGTTCTCAGTAACAACAGCAGAGCTGCTGCCGTGGCCCCGGGTGGTGTGTTTGTAACACAGCCCCTCTCACCTTGTGTAGAATGGTCAATATAAATTCATATCGGCAGTTTCATGTTGTACTTGTATTTGAAGTACAGGAAGGACTATTTCCCAAACTGTACTCATCAATCATTTAAACTTTACGCTTCACTTCAAATACAAAATACGAATTGAAATAATTACTGTGTGTCCAGAGATTTCTATTCAACTTACAAGTTTATTAATTGATCCTTTTCTTTACATATTTTACGGGCATTGGAATACATTTTGCCAGTATCACAGCATAGGAACAATTAACCCACATGAATTCAACTGTTTGGCCTTGATGAAACAAAAGAACAATGTATTTTTCCTTGAGCGTGGCCCTGATGCACGCCAACAACTTCATTTGGTGCGGGGCTGAAGAAAGAGTAATGTGTTCCCAACACTTCAGCAACGGCATGGGCTTTTCAAGAGGTAGTAGGATATTGATGGTAGAGTATTATGTAGTATTTTCGTGGGTCTTCTGAAAGATTTTCAGAGTTGCTAACTTTAGAATCTGACGTCCAGGTGAGATGAGATATCACTACATCGTAAAGCCTTCATGAGTCTTTATTTTCTTTTATTTCCAGCAGCTTCATTTTTAAACTTTTGTTCATTTCACTTTATTTTGTCCATTTATTAATCACCAAAAAATTATTTAAAAATTTAAATAACTGCTTTTCTGGAATTTATAGATCAGTTTTATTCCACTAAAAAGCAGGTCTTAAATAGTTTCATAATTCCAGTGGGCATTTCCAGAACCTTTTCAAGAAGGATATACTACCTAATTTTGAGTGACTTCTGTGAACCTGGATCGCCACATCTACACAAAGCATTTAATAAAGCATCCTCCAACATTACCTTCATGGTGTCACCCAGCTAGTATTTATGGTGTGCCTACTCTATGCAAGAGACTGTACCAGCAATATAACAGTGGGTCATAGCTATTTTCTAGAGCTGCACTGCCCAAGATCCTGTGTGGCTATTTAAATTTAAATTAAGTAAATTAAAATTGAGAATTCAGTTCCTCAGTTGCAGTAGTCACATTTCAAATGCTTTAATAGCCACACAAGACTAGTGGCTACTGGACTAGAAGGTGTAGCTATTGAATATTTTCATCATGGCAGAAAGTGCCAGTGGACAGCTCTATTCTAGAGTATTTTCATTTCCTAAATATATATTTCAGAAGTTTGGAAGGGAATTAGTGTAGAATATGTGTAGAGTTATATTCTTGGTGAACATGAAGATTTACCATAGGATTAGTTCAGAAGTGACCAAAGATATTAGTGTAGACTCCAGGCTTCGTAAAGTAGCTTATTAATATGTTAAGCAATTGTGCGTAATACAAACAGAATATTCACTGTTTCCCCAATAAGCCCTTTATTTGCTACCACTTGCACCTTGCTTTTGCCTTTCTGTTCACGTGGAATACTCTTTCCCTCTTCTGCTTGTTGATATCTTTCCTGTCCTTCCTTTAAGGCACTATTCAAGTTCCTGTTTATGTCTTGCCAGCTTTTGTGAATTGTCATGCCTCCCGCTGCAGTCTGCAATCTCCCAACTTTAATAGTAATATTTATGCAGAGGCTTGATGACACACTCTATTCTGTCATACTTGCTTATTGTGTCACATTATCCCCAATCCGTCAATTCTTTGTACACACAGTCCCTGAAGCTCTATGTACAATGCCCTGACATCTTTAAAGTACTTGCCCTAGATGGTTATTTGTTCATTTGGCAAATGCTGATGGGATGCCTACTGTATGCAAGCCACTCTCCTAGGAACTAGGAATATCAGGATGAAGATGTGGCAAATAAATAGATTAGTCAATATTTACAGAGCCAGGGGAGAGCCAGCAATGATTAATACATAAACACTCATAATTTATTTTGCCATTTTATTTGTTTTATAAAAGCTATCATTTACTACAGAGAAGTACAAGTGAATGTCAAGTTCAGATCAAGATCACTGGACTGAGCTTGGCTTTTATTTTTTTTTTAAAGATTACACTTTCCCCCAAAATTGAGCAGAGAAACAACAGGAAGTTCCTTGCCTACTGACACAATATAAATAGATTGCATGCAATGGGAAGTACCTTATCAGGGTGGTTCTTAGTTTTTACACTAAACCCAAAAGATGTGTGTTAGCTGAGATGTTTTTATTTATTTACTTGTACATGTGAGTGAAAAAGAAAAACTGTATTAGGAGTTCCGAGAAGACTTTGGCCGTGGGCTTCCTAGCTATGTGAGTTGAAACATTTGCTTTATTCAGGATGTGGCTGCAGGACTCAAGCTCAGATGGCACATTCTCTTCAGGCCCCAAGAGACAGTATTGTACCTGCTGAAGCCATCAGGGGGCACCTTCAACTTCTCCAGCAGTGGTGAAGCTGAGGTTGGCACATCAAAATTGCCAAATGCCGGGCAGGGTGTGGGAGTGGGAGGTAGGCGGTGGTGCCTGCCAGAAAACACACAGCTCTGGCAGTGAGGTTGAGGGGGAGAAACAAGGCTGCCCTGTTGGGATTCAGTTACACCACTGGCCTCTTCACAGTACTGTCATGTGTAGATGGTGGCAATTTTTCCTATAGGAATTAAAAGCACAACTGCACAGCTCACAAAGTCAGCCTGGCACCCACTTAAAGTTCCCAAAGCACTTTGCAATAAACATGAGAAAGGAAAACAGTTTAAGTTGTTTATAAAAGATAGATGTTTTCTTATGCCCAAAGGAATTGAAAGCTGGGTCTCAAAGAGATATTTGTATGCCCATGTTCACAGCAGCATTATGCACAATAACCAAAAGGTAGACACACCCAAGTGCCTATCAATGGATGCATGGATAAGCAAAATGTGGTAATATGTATACAGTGGAATATTATTCAGCCTTAAGAAGAAAGGAAATTCTGACACCTGCTACAACATGGATGAACTTGAGCACATTATACTAAATGAAATAAGCCAGAAGCAAAAGAACAAATATGGTATGATTCCAGTTATATGAGGTACCTAGAGTAGTCAGATTCATAAAGACAGAAAGTAGAATGGTAATTGTCAGGGATTGGGAGACAGGGGGGTGGAGAGTTGCTGTTTAATGGGTATGGAGTTTCAGTTTTGCTAGATGAAACGTCCTAGAGGTTGGTCGTGCAGCAATGTGAATGTCCTTAACACTACTGAACTGTACACTTAGAAAATGGTTAAGATGGTAAATTATATGTTGCGTGTATTTTATCACAATTAAAACTTTTAAAAATAGATATATATTTCTTGAAATAAAATACTTTCATGTTTTAAAATAATAATAAATCAAATACCCATTCACACCAATTCCTTCACTAGTCGTTCGTTTGCTATTACTTTGCTCCCATGTGAGTTTTTCCTTAATTATTACCTTAGTAGAAAAATCACAGTCACTCTTTATTTTCAAATCATGATCTAGAGTTCCGTGTAGAATGCATCTGCTCTTTAAATGTGTTGTGGGTAGTACCGTCTTGTTTTGTTGTGCTTCTAGAGAAAACAGCTCTTTCGTTCACCCTACCGCCTCACTCTGTAGTAATATTACTCAAGGTTTATACAGTGCAGCGTTACATTGACTTGCTTTACATTGCTTCCATGCGTGCAATTTGATGATACAAATGGAGTAATTCACATCCCCATCCTAAGAATGAGGAAACACAATCAGAGCAGTTCCATGATTTAACCAGACACAAGGAGGGACCATGTTCTCTTTTAGCCCTCCTACCTCACACAGCCACCATGCTTCTTTGCACAGAGCCCATGGAGGGTCAGAGTGGCCGAGCTCGGGGGAGGCACAGGCCAGAGACTGGGTGCAACAGGAACATTGCCTGGTTCCCAGGAACTGCTGTTAACACTGCTTAGGGAACATGGTATCCTGGGAGTTGACTTCCCCTGACAAAGCGTGGTCCTTGTGCCTGCTGTATGGCTTCTTTCCTGCTAGAAACATCTTCCAGCACCCTACTAACTTTTATTTCTTAAAAAGGGTTGCTCCAGCTGGGCGCGGTGGCTCACGCCTATAATCCTAGCACTCTGGGAGGCCAAGGCGGAAGGATCACTTGAGCTCAGGAGTTCGAGACCAGCCTGAGCAAGAGCGAGACCCTGTCTCTACTAAAAATAGAAAAAAAATTAGCTGAGTGTGGTGATGCGCACCTGTAGTCCCAGCTACTCGGGAGGTTGAGGCAGGAGGATTGCTTGAACCCAGGAAGTGGAGGCTGCAGTGAGCTATGATCACGGCACTGCACTCCAGCCTGGGTGACAGAGCAAGACTCTGTCTCAAAAAAAAAACAAAAACAAAAAAACAGATTGCTCCTTGCAAGGCATTTATTGACCAGCAGAGGAGCTCATGTTGGCTTCAGTGTAGTGTCAGTATCAAGCATGTCAATGTCCAGCAACATATGCTGATGGATGAGAGCTAAGATTCATGGGAAAATTCCTCTCCCCTTGTTATCTGCAGTATGGAACCCATGCTTAGTCAACAAGAAATTTAGAAATAGTCATTCATTTGTTCAACTCTATATTGAGGGCCTGCTATATATTCCAGGGGCTGTATTATATCCCACCTTTAGGTAAACAAGAGATGGTCCTTGACCTCAAAGAGTTTACAAGCCATTCTTTTATTCTGCAGCTAATGTGAACATTGACTCTTTTATATGAGAAGTTACCATCAAGGTTATGTCTGTAGCCCAGCCTCAGCTTTGCACTCAGGCAGGAACTCTTTCTACAACATTCTTGGCACCATATTCAGCATATACTGAACCCTCCTGGAGTAAACAGGCCACTTTTTAATGAAAGAGTTTTTGTTATTATAGTTCTTCCTTAATCATTGGGCTAAAAGTTACTTCCTTCTAACTTTTATCCCTTCACATTCTGCCTTCCTGGAAATAATGATCATTTCTTTCCAGAGTTGTCCCTTCTAGAGAAGGAGATTCTTCAATTTTTCATATGACATGGTTTACAGAAGATCCCTTGTCCCATCCCCCAGGAGAGTTCAGTGTCAGAGTTTGGTCCTCCTGAGTGTCCTGGGACTGTTACTACTTGAGCTCCATCAGCACTCCCCAAAACAGCATGAGCTTGTCCAGCAGGGCCAGGCCCTGTTGAACCTCTGTCCTCTGAAGCAGCAGGTAAGAGGCTACAAGGTCATCTGCACATCAAAGAAGAGAGTGCTCACGGGTGTTTGAGGGGAATCCATAAAGGCTTCCTGGAGGAGGTGGCCTTTGGGATCAATCTTGAAGAGCTTAGAGAGTTTTAACAGAGGTTGGTCTTTGAAGATTATAGGGAAAGAGGCTTTATGTGCAGGGCCCAGACACAAGAAGATGGGGGGAAATTTGAAGATACAGGGATTTATCTACTTATGCTTCAGAGGATGTATTGTGCAGATGCTTAAATATTAGAACCAGATTTTGTTCTTCAGTAGACCACAGGAAGCTGAAGATTGGGGAATTTTTCTTGCTCAGTTATGTGTTGGGAAGGTTAGATTTGCAGTAGAGGGTGTGTTAGAAGTGAAGACACCAGTTAGGAAGCTTTCCTTCATGGTAGGCTAGACCGTTAGCATCCCAACCAAGGCAAGAGCAGACTTCCTCACAGCTTCACCTACAGCTGATGTTATCATACTTTACAGATTTGCTAGTTTAATGAGTATGAATTTGTTTCTCATCATTTTAATTTGCATTTTTGTTACTGATAAGATTGAGCAATTTTTCATATGGTTACTAGTCACTCCTTTTGCCCATTATTAAATAACAATGTCTTTTTTTTAAAAGCTTTAAATTTTGGTGTAATGAAGTCTATAAATCATTTCCTTTATGGCTTACTTTGTTGTTGCCTCATTTAAGAAATCCTTCCCTACCTCAGGATGATAGAGTTCCCACTGTTTTCTACTAATATTTAGAGTTTTATTTTTCAAGTTTAGACCTTTGTTCCGTATTGGATTTATATGGGGACTTGGCATGTGGTAGGAACCTAATTTTATTCCTCTCCAGCCAAAAGTCAGTTGGGTAGTCAGCCCTTTCTTGGTTGATCTGTGTCACTTCCATGATATACTGTCCTACACCTGCTGAGGTGTCTTTCTGGGTTCTCACTTCTATTTCATTGATTAATTTGTCTATTCCCGTGCCAGTACCCATGGAATTAATTAGCATAGTTTCATGGTGTGACTGATACCTGGTAGAGAAGTCCTTTTTCTTTGTTCTTTTGGTTTTGTTTATGTTTTAAGTTATCTTACCTGTTGATGCCATTACTCTTCATTATGAGTTTTAGAACCAGTTGGCCAAGTAAGCAAAAGTGATCTTGGGAATTTTATTAGAATTGCATGGAACTAATGGGATAAGTTTAAGAGAACTGACGTCTGTACAGTATTGAGTCACCTCATCCATGAACAAAGTATTTTTCTCCATTGATTCAGACCCTTTTATGTCCCTCAATGAAAGGTTATAATGGCTTGCACCTTTATTCTTTTCTGTTAAATTGTCCAATATTTAAGTTCCAGACCACAGAATAACTCTACAGTAATAAAAAGCATAGTAATGAAAAACACGTTTTAAGGCATTTTTGGGTTCTGTCGGGGTTGGGAGGGTGGAGAGTACTAGCTTTTATTTTCTCTTGTTGGATAACTCTCCTGTATCAACAGTAATCCACACAAATGTGCCATTTGCCATTGCCAAGCAAAGTCCTTGAGGCATGACACAAGAGACTCCTGCCCCTTGATTGACATCCATTTCGTTAGCACTTGATTCAGCAATTGTCCACCAAACAGTAAATCCACTAACTGCATCATGCCTATGTCTTTTCTACTCATGGTAAAATTATGAACAATTTTGTCAAATGCTTTGCTTCAATTAAGAATCACTTTATCTGTGGAATGGTCCTTTCCTAATGAACCATTCTTGTTTCTTAAGATCACTTTCTGTATGTTAGCAGCGATCTGCATGCAGGATTTCCATACAGCATTATGGAAATCATCTCCCCACATACATTTGCCCATTTCTAGTCTCCTTTGCATTTTTCCCACGCCGCATGAGTTCTCATAATTTGTTAAAGTGACAGTAAAGTTCAACTTCTAATTTTCCAATAATGTATTTGATCACATCAGCATTTATATTAAAATCTCAACCCATTCCTGCTCACAAAAAATACACTTGTTCTTTAGTATTGCTACCTTGTCTTTAGCAATACTATGAACCACTGTTCAGACCCACTGAAAAATCAGCACTAATGATTTAGTTAGGAGACTTCTGTTCTGACATATATGATCATTAAAAGGCATAGTATAAAATATATTTTTTAAAATGCTGCAATGGGCAAAAATGGTTATAACTAAATAAGCAGCCTCTAAATTGGCTGAACATCTTAGGCTTCTCATTTGCTAGTTGACATCTGATCTGAAAATTTCAGAGCTTTAAGAAGGATAGAAAGAGAAAAGAGAGTTTGCTACAAATGCCACAGGTGCTGAGGAGGCCCTCTCGTAGGGAATTTTAACAATTACAGAAAGTCTCACTAAAACCTCTCTAAGCTGTCCCTTAATTCCTTAACCATATTAAAGTTAACATTTTTGTTGTCTTTTATGTTTCTCCAGCTTCCAATTGTGGACAAGATAAGAACCATTGCCCAGGCTGTCTATGGAGCCAAAGATATCGAACTATCTCCTATGGCAGAGTCCAAAATAGATCGTTATACTCAACAGGTAAAAGTTGTACTTTTAGGGGAAAAAAATCCACCTTTGGCTCTCAAAATACTCACCTTGACTTGCGGGATTGTGGTATACGTCTCACCAGCTGAATTTTGCTTAATCTACTTTATGGTCAATAAAGACTGAAGGAATATGCTTGGGTAGAGAGTGTTGACTATATTTAGAACATTATGGCGAGGGCATATATCCTCTGATATATGCATCATTGACTTCTGTGCTATGTCTAATATAGGAAGTATCCATGTTTGTATGTGATGTGTGATCTTTATTCCTTCCCACCCAGCCAGAAACACCAAAACTGTCCTTTGGTATATAGCTGTAGCTTCAGATTAGATGATTTGTAGTGCTTCCTCTTTCTTGCAGGCCTCTTACTACCTTAAAAATGTTAGCATATATTGCCAGGTTAGGCAAATAAGGAGCACAGCATATAAAGATGGTGGTTGGTTGGCTTGTTGTCGAGATTGTCCACTGAGCTTGAAGGCTCCATCATCATCTACCTCTATGCAATGACAAGGGCAAGTTGGCAAGCAGCTGTGAGGATGGCTGTGCTCCAGAAGGAGTCACCTAGTCCTGTAATGGTCATAATCAGACTCCATTGCAGGGTGTTCAGCCACCCTGACCAAAAGGACCATATGCTGAGTGCCCCATCCAGTTTCTCATGCTCTTAGCTTATCTGTCACAAAAAGGACTCCCAGACATTGCTGTGTACACTGGCATTGTGGTAAGATTTTTTCATTCATGTGCAATGAACTGAGTAAAATAAGGTCATTGTCATGAGGTTGGTTTGTTTGGTTTTTTCTAAGAGTTTTTAATAATGCTATTTAGGGCTATTATTAATTCTAATATTAAATCTTTTCTCTTTTTTTAGTTTTAAAATGTGCTTTCTTTTATAACATAATGGGGTGATGGTATGTGGCATATTGGTTGCTTTTTTTTTTTTAAATATCCCTACTGGCAAAATTTTTAAATTGGCAAGCCTATATCAGTTTATAGAAATTATTTTAATAGTTGACTGATTTCTGTAATCCAAAATTCTGGCATCATTTCTGTAGGGCAGTTGTGATTGTCCCTCAGTAAAATTCTTATCAGTATATAAGAGTAGGTATTTCCAAAAGAGAATGGCTCCAACACCCCCCCAATTGATAACACTCTAAAATCTTCCAAATAGTTTAAGGCTGAATCATAAGAAATTCTATGTGGGTTACCTCTGAAGATTGAATCCCCTTTATCACTGTCTGTCTATCAAGGGAATATTCCTTAAAAGTTAAGTGTCAAGTATGTGGTTGCAATTAATTAACAAAGTCTCTAAAGGAACACTATGTGCCATTTAATCAGAACCAGGCTTGGAAGACACTGTCCTTTTTGTGAGACACCACATGTGACTTCCTGCCCTTTCACCTTTGTAACTATGGGTCAGGGATAGACTTTGGTCCTTAAAAATAAGAGGCTTAAATAGTGACTTCATCTTAGTTCCTATAATGTAATCGCAGATCAAATAGGCATGATTCATACACCAGCACAAAAGGGCCCTTTGCTTCCTGACGGATTCCAAGAATGAGTGAACAACATGACTAAAAGCCTCATTCCAGAGCCTTTCTCCAGACTACCTTGCTAGGTCCCGGATATTAATAGCCTTGGAAAGTGGTTTTTACAGCTGCTTTGCCGGAAAATAGCCATGCTTTCACCAAACATGCTCATGATGCTGCCTTATCTTAAAAAGAACCACGAAAATAAATAGTAGTCATCCTCAACCTGCTCAATAATGATCACATGGAGATGAGTTTTTATCCTCAACTTCGTGTTTAATGAACAGGTAGTAACAAGCAGCTATTGTGTGTTCCTGGATCTGAGCCAACATACTATTGCTGCAGAGATTGTATACAGTGCAAATTAAACAAGTACGGGGGACTAACATGTACGTCAATGAACACATTTCCTCTCCTTTCCTCTCTTACAGGGTTTTGGAAATTTGCCCATCTGCATGGCAAAGACCCACCTTTCTCTGTCTCACCAACCTGACAAAAAAGGTGTGCCGAGGGATTTCATCCTGCCTATCAGTGATGTCCGGGCCAGCATAGGCGCTGGATTCATTTATCCTTTGGTCGGAACGGTGAGTGAGTAACATTCTCCAAAAACCCTGCCTGTTCTGTGTTGTCGTGGTGCCTAAAATCATTACGCTCTGCCAACTGTTTGTCAATCACGTATTAGGGAGTAATATTAATAGTATAGTATTTGCTATTTTTCTAAACACTCTTCCACCAAAAAAAACCAAACCACCTCTGCTATTGTGGTTTGGGTTTTCTTTTTTTAGATCATGTGCTCAGGATCCATGGAGTCAAAACTGATTCCCCTCCTAAGACGAGGAAGAGAATAGCTTGGGAGAATTCAGTCTGCTATTTAAGTGATAGAATGGCTCAGGACAGTGCTTCTCGACTTTCATATCCCATCGTGGCACTCAGAGCCATGACATTGTACCTCAGTGGGGAGAATGGAGGCGACTGCTCCTGCTAGACAGGACCAGCCCAGCCACCCAAGGGGTGGGAGAATCAGCACCTCCGCTGCCGCCCTCTTCCCCAGCACATCAGGTGGGAAGCTCTGGTTTAGAAAATCAGCGAGTCACATGAGTTCTCATTTTTGACGTTGTGATGGGACTGCATTGCTATTGGATGATTGTTATGTTATTTCAGGTTATCTATGGGGGAAAGGAAATGAGCATAGAAATAAAAGCTTATCAAAGCACTTAAAATCCATGATGATGGGCTTCATACATAAACTACTTCATTGGAGCTACACAATGATAGCCTTCTTTGGTACATACCAGTGGCCTAAATTTGATTTCTTGTCATGGAAGTGCTGCTGGATTAGGTTTAGAACAAAAAAAAAATCTACGTCCTCCTCTTCTTCCTCAATATTATTATTATTATTACAAACTGATCTGAGCCCAAACAGAACACATTATAACAATTTTTTGTAATAAACCATGTGGCTCTATTATGCAAACAAGCAACGGATAGACAAAGAGTGCAGAATTCTTGCCTTGATATTTACACATTTCATCTAATATTGGATAAAATGCTTTCAATAAGCATTTTTTTGCATTCTTCCTATGAGGCACGGGGATTTTCCGATGAGCGAGTGTGAGGAGCGCAGGCTTGCGCGGCACGGAGCAGCTGGGGGGTGCTGTGTTGGCATTCAGATGCCCTCAGAGCCCAGGGGAGGCAACAGCTAGTTCCACCAGGGAAGAGGGCGTGGAGGAAGAGGAGACTGGAGAATGCTTCATAACGGGCTCAACCTCTGAACTGGAAAAACAGAGTGGGTTTCGACTCTAAGGCACAAAAGTACATGATGTCCCTTACTGCGGTGGTCCAGTGTGGCCGGAGTTGGATGCGGTAGGGAGGCTGAAAAGTGGGGTTGGGGGAGCAGAACAGGGCCCAATGGTTAAGGATCTCACCTGCCATCTTAGGGAAACTGGGCTTCATCCCGTACGCCCTGGGGGGGCCACTATAGGATGGAGCTTTCTGTTTGTTTCTTGGGTTGTTTGTTTTTCTTTTTCTTTTTCTTTTTTTTTTTTAATAATAAGAAGAATGTGGTCTGATGTGTATTTTAGAAAAATAGCTCTGGCAGCAATGTGGGAGAATGTTTAGAAGAAAGAGAACCAGACCCAGGGAAACGGGGTACATCGGCTAGGGCCAGAGGCAATCCAGAACAGCACTGTAGATATGGACAGTGCAGGTGAGCTTGAGACATATTTTAAAAGTAGCTACCAGCTGGGCGTGGTGACTCCTGCCTGTAATCCCAGCACTTTGGGAGGCCGAGGCGAGAGGATTGCTTGAGGCTAGGAGTTTGAGACCAGCCTGGGCAACACAGGGAGACCCCGTCTCTACAAAAAATAAAAAATTAGCCAGGCGTGGTGGCGCATGCCTGTAGTCCCAGCTACTCAAGAGACTGAGGCAGGAGGATCACTTGAGCCCAGGAGTTCAAGGTTGCAGTGAGCTATGATCGTGCCATTGCACTCCCGACTGGGCGACAAAGTGAGACAGGCAGGGGTTGGGGGAAAGGGATTGTCTTAGATTGGTGACTCTGGGTGGGGAAGGGTTCAAATAAAATGAGTTCTGAATGACAGTTTCAGGCACACAGTTCAGATCAGTGGTTGCTGGGAGTTGGGGATTGGAGAAGGGGGTTGACTACAAGGGGGCAGGAGAGAACTTTTTGGGGTGATGGGAACACTGTATATTTTGATTGTGGTGGTGGTTCCATGACTATATACATTTTTCCAAACTTGGCCTATATACCTAAAAAGGTGAATTTTATTGTGTATAATTTAATTATACCTCAATTAACAAAAGGTATAAGAAGAGCTTGCTTTCTATTCCTTAGAATGGCCTCCATGGTAGCTACTCCACTCCTGGGCTTCAGTTGGTGAAGGCCTTAGCTTAGGGGTTAGAGGACAGCCAGGCAGTGCAGGCCCAGAGAGTGTAGTGCCAGAGGAGACCTGGGGCAGTGGGGTGCCCACACAGGGCATGAGACAGTGGGCATAACTGAGAAGGTTAGCCACATTCATAACGCGTCCTGTCTTGCCCCAGGCAGATTTGAAATCCCACAATAGTTCACCCAACAAATTCATTCGTTCAGCAAGTGTGCATACAGTACTCTGCTCAGGGGTACAGGGAGCCCTGACATGAAGAGGCTTTCTCTGCTCTCGTCAGTTTACAGCTAGTAGAGGTAGATAGAAGTAAATTAACAAAGAAAATGGTTTGGTATAAAAATTGTGCATTTGATTGATACCTTAATTCATTTCTAAACATTTAATAGTCATTGAATAAAAACCACAATATAATTTGAAATCTTATATATAATATAAATGTATAAATGAATCTCCTCCCCCCCCCCGCCCAAGCTAACACCACCACATCCAATGCCAGGTAAGACCAAGACAGTTCTGGAAAATCAGAATTCTGTCAGCCTTGGCTCGCGTCCGAACCCTAGGCCGGCCGGCTACTCTTGACGTCACTCTGAATTGTGACTAGGTAGAAAATGAATGTGTGGAATGGCCTCAGAGCGGCTGCAGCCCCTGGGTTCCTGAAGCAAGCCCTCTGTGCCATATGCCACTATCTCATCTTCGCAGCACTGGGCCGGGTTCCTCCCACGGCCACACACAGGGTCACCGTGAGCGTCAACACACCGTGGTAAAATCCTCCTGACACAATCGGGTGTGAGGCACGAGGAAGGAAGTGATGCCTGACTAAAGAAGTTCCTGGAGGTCAGGAAACTGTCCCTGGGGGTAGTGGCCTTAGCAGGCTGCTTTCTATGACAAAGCAGGAAGCTGCATGTGGCAGGGACAGTGGGCCAGCGGAGCCAGGATCTCCTAATAAGGGCTGGTATTTACTTTTACTTGAGCCCATTCTGGGCCCTGCCAGTCTGCTGAAATGCTTCACACATTCATCACCCATGTGGGAGACAGTATGGTGATTTCCTGCTGAGATGACCAAGGGGAGGGGAATAGGGACACGGGGCAGGGTGAGCTGGCTCCTGCAGGTGGGAAAATTCTAGCAAAATGAATCACTGTTGTGCCTAGTCACTTGACATGGGCTGATTAGAGTGCTACTGAAGTACATATTCCTCTATCCACTCCAGAAAGAAAGTCCAAACTGAGACCTCAAAATTAGAAAGGTTCTCCATTCTTCGGCAGTGTTCATTCATTCATTCAGCAAATTGTTATTAAACTCCTACAGCATGCAGGGCCATAGACCACATGGAGATGAACAAGATCCAGTCCTTCCCTCATGGGCCTTGCAGTAGACTAGTAAGTAAAACCATGCAAGACAGAATGCTGTGGACTTTATAACAAAGAAAGAAATTCCCTCTTGGAATGTCCTCAAGGGAGGCAAAGAGCCCCTCTTTCCTCTGGCTACCTCATAGGTCTGAAAGTGAAGAATCCCATCCCAAGCAAGTCTCTCCTCAAACAATAACCCTCTCCAGAGTTACTGATTTTGGGAGATCACGTAGTGAGATGCTGGATAGTTCAGCTTTTTTCCCCTCCGGGTTTAGCTTTCTAAATATTTACTTTTACTTTCCATCTTTACTTGTAGGCCAAATTTTTTCTGCCATTAATTATTTCATCATGTTCTATTTAGTTATTGCTTTAATTAGTGTTGGGCAATACATCAAATAATAATAATAATCATAAATAACATTAACTGGTGTAATAGCTTCACTAGTGTATTTCACTTCCCCATGCTGTTTTTATAGAAGCAACCCATATGAGGATTCCCAGCTCATGGACATCTACAACCTTTGCTACCGTTCTTAGATACATTGGTAGTGTTTTCTGTATTACTTTAAGGTAGCTAATTTTTCCTTCCTAAAATAACTCTTCATTCCCAGTAAGCTTCATATGTATTCTTGCCTCTGGTTGGTGATATATTTATGTATTTTTTCCAGCATATTATTGAAAGCTAGGAAATAGTACAAGATTCTCAACCAGCACAACACCTAGTAATCTTTTTGAAAGA
This sequence comes from Daubentonia madagascariensis, assembly GCA_023783475.1. Lineage (NCBI taxonomy): Eukaryota > Metazoa > Chordata > Mammalia > Primates > Daubentoniidae > Daubentonia > Daubentonia madagascariensis. The sequence continues at coordinate 16,516,459 of JAKFHU010001815.1, read as the reverse complement.
AATAGTTTATCCTGTATAGATCTTTGATCTAGGAAGAAAAGAACAAGTTGTTTTTTTAAGATTTTCCAACCCTATATTCTAAAAATTCCCCTGTTATAGTACGTTTCCAAAATTCTCTCAAAGCTTATGGTTTATAGTGTTCAATAAACCTAATAGTTTATAAAACTTCTCAAAAAACAATCTCATGCCAAAAAAAATGTAGTGGTAGGTGGTCTTTGTCTTGTGGTCACATTATTTTGATATTGTCTTTAAGTTTTTATAATTTACAAGGACATTTTAATCAGTTGGCATAAATTTCATTCACATAAAAATACTAATATGTAAGCAAAGTATATGAAATGATATTGAGAAGCAAATTACATTCCACATAGAAAAAGACTAGAAAGATGACACCAAAACCTTAACATTGGGCAGTGATATTATGAGTAGCTTTTTTTTCTTTACTTTTCTGTATAGTTCAGATTACTACAGTGGGCATATATCACTTTTATAACATGAAAAGGCAATAAATGGGAAGATGATAAGCTAGAATACAAGTACCTGGGGAAATGTTTAACTCAGGCCAAAGAGTTGCAAGAGAGTCAGAACACACGAGCAGCATGTGGTGTCCTGCAGCATTTCAGCACCTCAAAAGGTAACACAGCAAAGAAAGGACAAAAAAGCTAGAATGTTCCTGTAAGACATGCACTCCTGAATGTGGCTCATCTAGATCTAACATTTGTGAGCCTCAAATTCTCCTAAGGAAATGCAAGAATGTTTTTTCCATGTTAATTTGCCCCTTGACCCTTCTTATGTGCTGTTTTCAGGTGGGGAGAGGATGAGCAACCCCTTCTTACCAGGCTTTCTAAAACGACGATGCATTTTCAAGACAGTTGGCATGGAGGGGTGGCCGACCAAGTGTGAATTCTTAACAGATACCCATTTCCTTTGACATCGCATTGAGACAGTCAGAGAGGCTCTTGAAGAACTTAGAATATGGACTCTTTTTTCACTGACAAACCTGGGACGTATAGTTATGCCACGAAGGCTATTTATGACAAACTCTGGGCTGCATTCTCAGGGCTAAACAGCCTGGCAGTTCACCCAGAAGGGATGAAGCTGTCCTGTGGCATTTAGGTGGTGGTCAGCGCCATTTAGTGTGTTTCTGGGGGCAGGGTGGCTCCTGGGACTGTAGAGAAATAGATTTGTGCTCTGTCTCCCAGATGGAGGAGAGAGATGCGTGGTGGCTGGGGCCACTGTAAGACCCAGCAGGCCCTAGCCCCTGGCCTGGCCCCATGCTGTGCGTATCCCTGCGCGGTGTCCTTCCCTCTGTCTTCCTATAACCCCTTCACTTTGGTCCCTGTGCCTCTTCTGGGGCAGACAGTGAAGGCGGCACAGCATGTATACACACATTTTTTATTTTCCTCCTATAGGGATTGGCCTGGGCTGGACCCATCACAAGGTACAGGTCTGTCCAGGGACAAGGGACTGAAAGACCTGCAGTGGAACTAGAAGTGTATTTAGCTAGCATGGCCTTTATCTCCTCTCCGTGTGAGCTGGCACGGCCACATCTCTGCCCAGGTGCACCACTGATGTCATGGCTTGGCTGGGCTCTGGAAAGCAGGAAACTGCTGGAGCGTGTTTGGGGCATCAGTGATATCATCCACAACTAATAGTGGGTGGAGAGTGGTACAGACCAGGGGCTGGGAAGAAAGAAAGCTGTGGCCCCGCCCAGCAGGTTCACTGCCATGCTGTTGGTTCTCACGTTTCAGTTCAGCTCACTTTGTTTTCCATTCTACTCCCTCTAGTAAAAGTATGTACTGCATGTTTCTCTTTCTGCTGGATCTGATTCGGGTCAGTGGTGAAGTTCTTTGCAAGCTCAGTGGGGAGATCTTTCTCCTCTTTGTACCGGCCCTATTAGGGATGCATGGTTATATGCTTCGCTCAGCTACGCATGAAGGTGAATTCATTTAGACCACAGAGGTTTAAATCAAATGCATGACTCCTCACATTTTCCAGAGATTTATGGCCAGCTACATAGTGAGCAAATTAAACATTCACTCCCCAAGCTGCACTTTAAGTGAGATGTATAAGCAGTAATGTCGTAAAGGTCTCTTGGTGAGGTGAGATTATGCGGAGCGCAGTTAGCGTCCAGCGGGAGCTCGGCAGCGGGCACACTGCCTGTGAAAGCTCCTACCCCTCCCTCCTCCCCTGTTCTCCACTCCCCTACCTTCCCACCCCCAGAAAGAAACAAAGAAACCTTTAGCTTATTTTGCAAAAGTCTCTGCAGATGACCTTCCTATCTCCCGTGTTCCTTGGCCCTGATTCGGCTCCACACCTGCAATCTCTGATTAGTGTGAAAGAAACCAGATTCAGCTCATGCCCCGCCCAGCCTCCCCTCCCGGGCTGGCCTCACTTTGTGTCCCTATGTCATTTCCCTGCAATCCTGGAATGTTGTTTCCTTCTCCCCACCCAGCTTGGGTCCTTTTCCCCACAGCTTTTCATTATCTCTACATCAGAATTTCCTGCTTTCTTCCAAACATGCCCTTCCCTGGCCCAGGCATGGGCAGCTTCCTCTGGTTGTGACATCCCTGCAGCAGTTCGCCTGATTGCTTTGTGGCCACGCCTTCCTCTGCAGTGTCTGTCCAGTAGGAGAGGAGTGTTCCTATCTTTTTAGTGTGGCGTGTTCAGGAGAAAGGAAGGTGACCAGCATGGTTCTCAATTTCCAGAAACTGCTTATCATAATGATCGTGGGTTAGGGGGGGAGCTCTATGACTCATGAAAATGACGTTTTCCTCTCTGGCACATAGGGTCATCTAGGTCCAATCCATTTGTTTAAAGGATCTTTTCTCCCCTAGTTTGATGCAAATTTATTTTTAGCACAAATATAAAACTACTTTAAGTGAAATCAGTCTCGGCCAGGGAAATAGGCTGAGTAATAATATTCAATAGTAGAAATATGCCAGATATTTCTCCTATTGAGTTGAATTTGCAATCCACTGCTATTAATCCCCTTGTGTTGGTTCTGTCTTTTTTACTGTTGATGTACATAGGAAAGGGTGTTTGTTTCTCTTCAGGGTACAGGGGAAAAGGGGAAAAAAAGGGTACTTGTAATACTTCTGTGTCTAGCCCTACAATCAGCATATTGATCTATTATTTTTCCTAGTGATTGATGGAATACTGACTCATTTTTGTTCCTCTTCCATCGACAGCCAGCTTGTTTCCTTTCCCCTGTTCTTGCTTTGGATTCATAGCATAAAATTAACAACAAAGATATATCCCAGCTTAGAACTTCTGAAAGGCACCCATAAAATTATCGGGTACTCCTGGAGTTTCTCTGTGCTCTGTGCCTCTTTGTTACATTAATTATACTTCTACATCCTAGTCTTTTCTAAGAGGCATGTGATCAGAAGCAGCCAAACTATTTATGTAAGGGAAATAAAATTAATGCAAACCAAAATACCAGTTTTGCAAATTAGATAGCCAGGCCACCCTCAGAGTCAGCTTGAGGGTTTAGTGGGCAGGATGAATAAAAAGAAAAGTTAAACTTTTAAAAACTGGAATTGTAATTTGTGGAGAAATATAACTGATAATATCTGGAACTCAGGCTTAACTATATATGTGTTCTTTAAACTATCCACCCATGAATATCAGCTTACAGTTAAGTCCTCACTGAACATCATTGATAGCTTCTTGGAAATTGCCACTTTAAGCAAAAGGGTGCTCTATATAACAAAACCAATTTTACCATAGGTTAAGTGATATAAACAAGAGTTAAGTTTCTGGGGCACACAGTACCTCATTTCGCTTAAAGTTATAGTTTCCAGGAATCTATCCATCATGTCAAGTGAGGACTTACAGTAAGTGAAAATATTTGCAAGAAATTGTTTTTGAGAGAATTGGTTATCACATACTTTTTTCTGTGTATCATTGAAGATGTAAAACTTTTAATTAGATCTGGCTGTCTCCACTGGTATAATAAAATCAGGGAACAGGTGTAAAGTAGGTTTAGGGAAATGATTTATGTTGGGTTAGATGATTAAATTGAGAATTTTATTAACTCCCTGGCAGACCCAGAATGAAAGTTCATAACCACATTACCAAGCCCCTGTAAGAATCTGCTGCGGTGCCTGTGTTCGGTGTGCTGCCCAGGCAATTTATAATAAAGGTACCACAATCTGCCACGGAAGACACCCAGGGCTCGGCACAAAAGGCTCTGAAGCCATCAAGGCCTTCAGTCTCCTGTATGAGTCTCATCCCAACCCCAAGAATCAGTTGTGGAGATGCAGGACCCCTTAAAGTTACCTACCCTGGCTTCCTTGCACCTTCCAAACCCGTCTTCCAGTTCCCAGACTCATCTGTGTTTCCTCTCTGCAGACATCGTCACCTGGCTCCCGGGCCTTCCCCAGGACCGGAGTTCAGGGAACGGTGTCCTCATCACACCTACCAGAATATATTTAATACTTACCTACCTCCAGACACTCCATTTCTCAGGCACACTTCTGCATTTGTGCCACCAGGTCCACCCAGCTAAAGTTTATTGCAGTTACTGCCTTTGGGGGGTCCTCTTACTTTATCATGTCACCTTACCCAGTGTCTCCTGTTAATCCAGGAACCCCTACCCGGCCCGGGGACCGTGTCTTCAGTTCTGTTGACCTTTCCACAGTTGGAAGTCTAGTGTAGAACATACCATAGGAGCCAACTAAATGTGCTGGTGGCCTGCTATCTCTGCAGAGAGCAAGGGAATCTTTAAGGAGTCCACTGGCAGTGTAAACTCACCAGCACAGAATCCCAGGCTCAAAAATGTCTAGAAAAGTACATCTTTTAAGGAGCTAGTAGGAGAGCCTCAAGTGCCCACAAATCGTATCTGCTCCTAACTCCGTCCTTTTGGGGTCCATGCCCTAGTCTTTCTTGTCGAACCAGTTACTGACCAGCAAGACCAGTAAATGGTTTTATAAAACCAAGCCCAGATACATTTTTATTAATGTGCTTAGATATGGACCTACAGATTGAATGTCCCACTACAAAGGAAAAAAGCAAACTCTTTTTCCTTGTGCTCCCACATTCAACACAGAACTCTCCTGTGACCAGCTGTGTGGTGGTTTTTCCCCACACACCAGGCAATTCTCCAGCAAGCACCAACTGGGTATCCTATAATTTAATTCACTTCTGACACTATCAACCTAGAGATGGTGTCCCACAGACTACAGGCTCAGTCCCATGAGACTGCCCCCACTTCCAATGCTAATCTCAAGTCCAGGCCACCCATACTTCTGACAGACTGGCTAAAAACTGCGGTTCCCACGCCCCCCTCCTTGGATTCCATTGACTTGCTAGGATGGCTCAGAGAACTCAGGGAATTTTATCATAAAGCATATTATAAAGGATGTGGGTGAATAGCCAGATGCAGAGGTATATAAGGCGAGGTCTGGAAGGGTCCTAAGTGCAGGAGCTTCTGTCCCTGGGGAGTTGGGGTGTGCCTCCCTCCTGGCACATGCAAGCTTTTTAAATCTTAGGGAGTTTTTGTAGCGCTTAATCTCCCCGCCCCAACCCCTACCTTTCCTAGAGGTTGGTGGTGGGGCTGACAGGCCTCTAATCACTTGGTCTTTCCATCCTGAGGCTGTCTAGGGGACCCAACCTAAGTCACCTCATTAACATAAACTCAGGTGTTATCAAAGGAGCTCATTATGAATAAGAAAGACACTCCTATCACTCAGGAAATTTCTAGGGTTTTAGGAGTCTTGTGAGGACAAAGATCAAATATCTTTAATATTATACCATACCCACCAAATTTGACTGCTGGGCAGTCCAGCGGTTTGTGCGGAAGCTGCATATCCACATTTTGTGCCTGCATACCGTGGTTCTCATTGCAGCCTACATGGTCACCACCATCGCCTGTCCTTACCACAAGTCAGACACACTCCCAAATGCTTTGTATAGGCTGGCTCCTTACTCCTCATACCAGCCCAAAGAGCACAGTCAGCGATTGATAAGTGGCAAAGCAGAGTTCTCCTGAGGGTGGCGCCAGTATGTTTGGCTAAACACCTGAAAAATTAAAGCAAATACTGTTAATGTCATTTGCTTGCCAAAAGAAAGATGTAAATGACAAATACAATAAATGTTCAAAGATAGCAAAGACCATGGTGGGTGGGGTGGACTGGGCCAGGAAGGCTGGCTAAGGAGGCGGGGCTTGGGATGACATACTAGGGCATTTGAGGTTCTGTGAGTGGACAACCACCCTGGCGGTGCCCTCCTGAGGGAGGGAGGGACAGGTGGGAGACCTCAGGCCTGTGCCAAGGCCCGGGGGAGCAGTATCCAGCAGGGGCAGTGACATCCTCTCCAGTAAGTGGAGAGGATGGTGTGTGTGGCCAGGAGACTCAGTGAAGGGGAAGTCACAGGGGCTGACAAGTGATGGAGTGTGAGGAAGGAGCCCAGGTGAGTCCTGGGGACCTGGAAGGATGGGCCCAGAAGAGTAAAAACAGCAAACTGGCCTTGCAGGAAAGTGACAAGCGCCCTGCCGGTGGAGGTGCTTATTTGACTTCCTGCCGGGTTGTCCATCAGACAGTTAGCAATTAGCTTGTGGAGTTCAGGGGAGAGGCCAGGCCTAAAAACTGGGGAGTTATCTACACTGGGGGTGATATGCAGCCTCGAATTTCCTTCCAGTCGAAAATATCCTTGCGTGTCTCCTGTGCAGCGTGCACTGAGGTTACCGAGACTCAAGAGACCCAGACCCTCCCCTGCAGGCTCGGTGCTGGGGGTGGCAGACAGGCTGCTGCATGCAAGCAAAGAGCCCACAGTTGCCAGGGTGCAAAGGGACACAGACGAAGGGTGGTCGCTTCTCCTGTGCCCAGAAGTGCCCTGAGGTATCCTAGAAAGAGCAGTGTTTATGGGGGAGGGCAGGTTGGTACCCTCCATATAGCAGTGGGCAGGACCCCAAAGTCAGTGGGGTAGCCACAGAAGCCCTTAACCAAGGGAATGATGGGATGGATCAGACTGTTGTACAGCTCCGGGGGCACCATTCCTAGCAGTCTGTGTGAATGGTGGTCCCTGGAGGTGTACAAGGCCACCTCCTGCGTGCCTACTACGCAAGGGCTCTGGGCCATTCCTCACTGCTGTCAATGCAGAAAAGCAAAACTTTCAGCCATTTCCCCCGGGGCTGTGTGAGCCCGGCTACGGGAGGGATCTTGTCCTAGGTAAACAGGAAGGCCAGAAGCATCGGAACCGGAAGCTTCAGGCTGGGCCAAGGGACAAATGAGCTATTCCTGCACTGTGGGATGGTCTGTCTGGAGATTCTGAAATAATATTTCTATATCCATCTAGTCATTAAGCCTTAATAATTTGGTTTCTGAATGGGCTGTTATTTGCTATAGGTCAAAAGCTTTTAATGTTATTTCAAACTATATTACACAAATAGAATTATCCTGCATATAAAGGAAGTAATCTCTTCTCCATTTGAGGTACCATGCATTGTCTGACTTGCACAAATATTTCTGAACCGTTAGAATGCTCCACTTTCGACTTATTTGCTGCTGTATCACAGTTATCACAGGGTCATTGAGACCAGTAGCTGGGTTTCCATTATCTTTGCTCTCTCTTTTTTATAGCATGGTTGACACTACTTCCAAGAGTTAACTTGTCATTAAAGCTATAAAATTACAACGATAGGGGAAAAGTTCTCTTTTGTACCTTAGTATCCGAGAGAAATGTAAATCCCAACTACAGCGCTCATATTAAGAGACAATTTTTAGTTTTGGCCTGAAAATACTTGTATTTATATCACTACTCACAAGGACTCCTCTGCAAAAGGTCAATTCTCCACGTTTAGGGCAGTCAGTCCAGCTCCCAGGTCCATGGTGGTGTTGGTATTCCCTCCCAAGTTAATACATGATGAATTTAGCGAATTACTCATTTGTAATTTTTTATGCCATTTAAAAATCATTTAGTTAAAAATGCTTTTCATGTGGGTAGAAATCATCACATAGGTAGCTGTAAGTTCTTTATTATTTATGAGAACCATAACTGACTTTTTTCTTAAAGCTGTTTTGGCAGCTGGAGGTAATTTTAATTTTGATAAGTTTGTCGTAAAGAGTGGAATGTGCTCCTATTTTGAGATGGGAACTTTTTGGCAGGGAGAAAGAAGAGACACCAAACCACCTAACAACAGGATTCCATTGGGAGATTTGTTCAGCTTCTTTGGAGCATTTTTAGTTTTCATTTGGAGCATAAAGTGGAACCTTATGTCTTTCTTTGGAGTAGGAAGTATTTGAGAAAAAAAAAAATGATTGCTACAGCCACATCACTGGGAAAAGAATAGGTGGTTTCATAAGAATGATAAAATTAAGTTTATGAATTAGAACTTCAGATGGAATTTTTCTTTTATTTGGACCGTAAATAGTTAACGGTACATGAGAGAGCCATGATGGAGGATCTTTGCAGGACTAGAAAAACACGTGCCCATAAATCCTTCTCTAGCACTTCTTTGTGATTACAAATTCAAGCTGAGGACAGTGATGGAGTGTTCTAGTTCATCTGAAGTGCACGAGTCTACTTTGCAGTGGACTCTGACATTCCCGGCCTCCCTCCAGAGTGTTATCAACATACAGTCACTGCTGGCTGTATCATTACTTTAACAACAAAAACTCTGCCTGCGGTGGTTCAGTAAATCTTCAAAGATCTTGAATTGTAATTTTCTTTTCTTTTTTTCTGTATCTTCTCTATTGAGCACTTGAGCTGATATCTTTCTAGCCCCAAATAATCATTTCTTTTCCCCTAAAAATAATGGGTAATCCAAAAAGACTGATTGAAAGGAGGCTTAAAGGTCGTAATGTTTAGAGAGTTCCAGAGCCAGAATGATTGTCATTAAATGTATATAGTGATTGTATGTTTAAAATGTTTAATGACTTGGAGAAATAACTGGTGTGTTTAGTGGAGAAAAATGAGCAAAATGTCAACAATGTAAAAATGCATAGGGAAGAAAAGCAGGAATAAAGGAATGTTTAAATTCCTTTTCCGTGTGAACAAGGCACATCCTGGGGCTGAATGTCTTTCATTTGCTCTGCTTGCCAAGAATCTATAACGAATAAACAGCTCAGCTCTAATAATTGCAGGGTGTCCGTGCCCCATGCCTACTTTCTAACTGAATCTTGACTCTTATTCAGTATATATTTTCCATGATCCTGATTTCTGTCAATCTAATTTTTAAATTTTATTCTAAGGTAAGCCTCCTCAAGTTCTTTGTTGAAAATCTCCCTCTTGTGGAATGTACATACAGAAGATTAGGAGGCAGAATATAATAATGGTGCTGCCTCTGATGGCTCCAAGGACTAAGAGACCTAGACTCCTCCCTACCAAAAACAGAGAGAGAGAAACACACACACAATTTTCCTCCACAATTAAAACATTCCAGAGAATAGTCTTACCTTTGAGGAAAGTAGTATGCAGAACCCTTACTTTATTATTATTTTTTTATTATAAAGACAGGGTCTCGGTCTGTTGCCCAGGCTGGTCTCAAACTCCTGGCCTCAAGTGATCCTCCTGCCTCGGCCTCCCAGAGTGCTAGGATTATAGACATGAGCCACCATGCCTGGCTACACCCTTATTTTCTTTTTCTTTTTTTTTTTTTTTTTTTACTTGGGAAGGGAAGGACAGTGGACAGGAGGGGCCGGGAGGAAACCAGGTCTCAGAGAGGCTCTGCAACCTTATATTCATTGCTATTCAGGGGCAACCTATGGCTTATCTATTGAGGGGGGTTGGGTTTTACCTCTTCTCTTGCTTCATTTTAGTACCTAGTAAGAGCTTAAGCTGACTTACGCATTGATGTTTTAATGAAACATAAATAGCTTCTCAACAGAGAGATGAAAAAGATGAGTATCTAGAGACCCCCCTGGGCAAGGTGGGGCCACACTGGGGCTCAGAGCCGAGGTCCCAGTGTGAGAGCTCTGATGCTCAGGTCTGTCACGTTCATTTTTGGCCTTTGTCCTGGCAGAGACTGCATTTCTGATCTTATATAGAAAGCTTGTCGGTGTGCTGTGCAGAAATGTGTTTTGTTTTGCTTGCTGTTAAGGCTGACCTGGCTGGTAGGCAGCCAGAATCATTTGCAAATTTTCAGTAGGATGGATGGTAATAAGCCTACAGAAGCCCATTTAACCCCCAAGTTACAGCTGATCATGAAGATTGTGATTTGTGGGAGTCCGTGTAATTTGCCTCAGGAAGAAGGAAGAGCCATGGCTGAGACGTGGCCACATCCCCTCCTTTTCAAGGACTCCTGCCCCCGCATGGCTGGCTCAGCCTGGCCTGGCCAAGCGAGCAGTGTGGACGTGTGCATATCAGTCAGGGACACCCGCAGGTATGGACCAAGGGTTGTCTTTTTTTTTTTTTTTTTTTCCCACTGTTTTAACTTATTTGATAGCGCCTCACCAATATTATGCATTTCACACTGCTTCTAAAGGAACCTTTTTTTTTTAAATCAAAGGGAGGCCACACCTCGGTAAAGAGCAGGGTGGTGCGGTGGTGAGCACACGGAAGGGGCCAGAACATCTAAGTCCCGCCTCTGCCACTGAGCACCTCCCCTTACTCCTGTGGTGGGATAATGTTCTCCGGGCCCTTTTAGCTCCAAGTTTCTGGAATTCTAAACTGGATGTGATTGGAATTTTAATAAAATCAGAGTGCAAAATTTGAAAATGTTCTTGTTTGATGAGGAATGACAACTACTAAAGGATTTAAGTGCTCTAAAAGCCATCGGGTCCTTCCCTATGTATCGAGGCTTTGCCTCGTTAAGCACGTTTTGTTCCTAAAAACTCTTGGAGATAAAAAGTGTCCTTCCTAGCCCAGCTGCGCAGAGAATGGCACTTCCCAGAGCAGCTCCTACGTTGTGCATGAGGCCGCATCTCACCCGCACAGTGTGGAGGGTGGCTGTGCTCGCTGCACAGTGGGTACAGACAGCTCCATTATGGGATGGCAAGGGAGGGCTCTTCCTCGTAGGTCACACGGTGCACTAGGGAGCCCTCTGTTCCATTTACGAGTAAGTCGATGCTTTCTACAGATCTTGGCTTTGCTTGGTTCCAGATTCAGATCCTTCATGTGATGGAGGGAGGGTACAACAGAGACTTGAGGAAGGATGTTAGGATTTAAGGGAAGGGCAAAGCAGGCCAAGGTCAGCAAGAGGACATCTCTAAGATGAACAGCACTGAGCTTATGGGGAGCAATGCAGGAAACTCTGCTGAAAACTGCTCCGTGTTTACATAGTAAAGAATTCGATGCATTGCTTTGGGGTGGGATGTGGACACCAGGGGGTGTAGGACCACATGGACTTTAGAAAAGGGAGCCCTGGAGAATGAGGTTTCGCTGTTGTCACTAAGAGGGTCCAGGTGGTAGAGTTTTCTCATCGCGGTTGACTGGCCCTCTATCTTTAGACACACAGCCCTCCCAAGAGCAGTGGTGATTCATTAGGCCATTCTAGCTTAATGGCTGCATCACTATGCAGCCACACAAATGCCTAATTTCTGATTTACTCGTTCACTATATATTGAAGAGTGCTGTGTACCCTAGGCCATAACAAAAATCAACAGCATAGGCCTAGACCTTACACTCGAGGGGTTCACAGGCCAGAAGGGGACCCAGGTTAAATATAGAGACAACAGAAAGAGCTGATGCCGGGGACAGAGGGAGCCCTGTGCTCTAGGAGCCCAGGGGGCAAGTGACATTGAGGGGCTGGCAGGGTAAGGGAAGTCAGGCTGAGAGTGGGGGTCCCTGAGCTGGATCATGAAGGACAAGAACAGGTTAACCAGGCATTGGGGGACAGAAAGGCAGCAGGTACACAGCACCGCAGCAGGAGAGGACATCGCTAAAAACCTTTACTATGGCAATTGTGTGGAGAGGCAACAGGAAATTTGGGATGAGCTGTGACATTGGGCAGGAAGGCAAGACCCAGGTCATATGAGGCCTTGAGGGTCAAGTTTAGGAGTCATGACTTTAAAGCAGACAATATCATAATTATTTTCACATTTTGGAGAGATCACTCAGGCAGCAGTCTGGAGTATGGAGCAGAAAGAGGAGAGACTAGAGGCATGAAGACCTAGTTAGGAGGGGGTAGTAGTTAAGAAGGCAAGAAATGCACAAGGCCCAAACTGAGCTACTGGCAGGAGACTGGGATGAGAGATATTACAGAGGGACAATGAACTAAACTCAATGAACAGGAGAAGGCAAGAGAAAATTCAAAAATGGCTCTCAGATTTCTGACTCGTTCCCCTAGTTTGAGGGGGCTTGTTTAGATAAGGAATAAAGAAAATAGAACCAATTTTAGGAAGAAGATAATTGTGTTGGGGGGGGTAGTACCTGAGACTATAATTTATAACAGGAAAAGGATACAAAGCAAAATTAGCAAAAGGAAATGGCACATGGGGTAAAGTCCAGAGGAGACCAGATGCAAGGTTCCAGAGTCTTCTCCCCATGGAGTCACACAAGATGTGCTTAATTCCTCCAGCATCGAATTGTGACAACACCTGAAATGTTGTCTACAGAGGAAGCTCATTACAGGCTCAATCCCCAAGGTTTTTGCTGGGGGCTGGTCACATAGGCACCCTGTGCCTGCCACATACCAAGTTTCAGACTCCCGAAAGGACAGCAAATGTTCCCCATAAACCATTTTGTTTGTACAGACAATTTAGGCACAGCGAGCCACTCTTATCAGTTAGCAGATAGTGGCAGCCCTCCCACAATCCAAGTTCCCAGATACCAGCCTTGCAAGCAGGCCTTTCTAAGGACAGAATTTTCAGGCCTGCTGCATTGTCTCTTTTCTACACAATATGAATTCAGTTATGAACATGTTGGATCTGAAGCATTTGTTATAAGTTCAAGTGAAGATGTCCAATGGAGAATTGAGTATTGGGTCTAAGGTTCAACGAAGAGATCTGGGCTATAAATTAAAGATTCTGGAGTCATTAGCACCTCAAATGGTCATTAAAACCAAGGAGATACAGAAAGAAAGTCCAACTTTGTATTTCTCTAAACCACCGTGCTAGAGATCATCTAGTCCAGCTCTTCCCATTATAACAATGAGAATGCTGAGGCCCCAAAAATATGGCTTGGCTGCACATTTTTCTGTTTTAATTCTATTGCTCTTTCCATCATACTAAGCTGCCTCACAAAGTGACAGAGTCATACATTTGCATAAAGGAATGAAATGGCATTTAGTTATAAAGCAGGCCCTTGTAAGTTAGGTTAATGCAACTTATTTCCCCAAGAGCCTGATCCTGGGACCCTCAAAAGTAGAACTGAACTGGGTGCTGTGGCTCACACCCGTATTCCCAGCTGAGGTGGGAGGATCGCCTGAGGCTAGGGGTTCGAGAGACCAGCCTGGAAGGAATTTCTAAGCAGCTGCTAAATCAGCCATTCATCTCCAGTCAACCTTGATTATCAAAGGGCAGTGAAGTATTAGGACCTTTCTCTCCTCTTTGCTCTTGTGTCTAGTCAACAAATTTTTATGTTTCCAGACACTCAGCTACTAGGAATAAAAAGATAGATGTGACATAGTCTTTGCCCTCAAGTTACTTATATTCTAGGGCCAGGAAGGAGTCAGATGGACACAACTGGTAAATTAGGAGTGTGTTGTGGGCAGAGTGACCCCTTGGATATCAGAAATGAAAATAAATCAAACTCAAAACAAGCTCTTTATTTGTTTGAGGCTCTGGTAAAGGATAAAGCAAAACTTGAAAATGGTAAAATGAAGTTGCTACACATTTATTCTGTTTTCAATTTCATTCTTGGGTGCCTTTAACTTGGGTGGGAAAGTACTAGACTGCCATATATACGGCTATTGTTCTCTAAGCCATTTCACCCAACAGATGCGATTTGGCTTTGGTCTTGGGAGTTAATTTTGGTGCCCAAAAAAGTGACCTTCTCTGGTGCCCATGCCAGCCTTTTTAGGGCTAGATTGGATGCCTTTAGTTGTGTTTGCTGCTGCTTTTTGTGTGGTCATACATCCCTCCCATAATAATAATGGGCAATTTTGCATTATTCTTAGTTGTCTCAGGGGATAGCATCAAATATGTGTCAAGTCAAACTTAATGGTAGAATGTAAATTTTAAAACAAGTTGCAGGTCATCTGTATAGTCTCAAAATATGTATTAAACAAGAAACAAAATTTTTCCCTCTTGAATCTTTACTCCTGTCTTAGCTTCATTTACTGCCTCATGTGTCATCTAAGCAGCCTTTGTTCTTTCAGCTTTCAAACATGATTAATTGACGCTGTGCAGCACAGCACAGGGAAAAGGCTGAATATTTTGTAAGATGAGTAATCTAGTTAAACGCCCATCTTTCTTGTCTTTTCAACTTTACCAACAAATATGTCTTATGCAGATGTAAGGGCAGTTTGCTTATTTCCCTGTTCAAAATTTTATGCTTTTAGCATGTTTCCATTAAGCTAGCCAAAAATAATATTGACAAATTCATGAAGACTTCCATCTGATACTGTTGCAAACTTATGCAAATATATTTAGACAGTTAAGCGAATATAATAACTGAATATCCAAATGTCAAGACTAGGATAGGAAGTAGTAACACCAGCTGCCATATTACATTATCTAGCCTTAAGTTGGAAGTTAATGAATTGTTTAAAAATACACCTTTAAAACCAAAGATCTGAATTGTGTTTTAGGTTTTTTCCCCAGATTTGAATAAAGCACAGTATAATATTATAGTTGCTGCAGGAAGTTACGAGCATTTCTAGGAGTGCTCATTTTCAGCACATGCTACTTAGAATTTTTAAAGACATTCAGTATGTCTTTGTCATGAATCTTTCCACTGGGACCAGGCCACTCCTGGATGAACTCACAGATTGAGGGTATCTCAAAATACAAAGTCAAATTGTCTTAAAAATATGCTATTTTAAAGTCCTAAAAAAATCAAAGAATGAAAAACAAGCTAATACTTGGCAAAAAGTCAATTTGAAGTGTTGTCTCTTTAAAATATCTGATTTCACTTACAGAGCTTGCTTCCAAAGAAATTTACTTTTATCTCATAAATCTAAAAATTTTTCTCTTTATTGCATTTTTTTAAATTCCTGATAAATATCCTTAAAGTGTTAAATTATTTTTAACTTGCTGGAAATAGTTTTTTCTCCATTCTAGTGGAGATTGATTTAATAATTCACTGTTGTTCCCCCAAAACTCTTAAAATATTAAACCAAATCATAGCTTATAATTTTTCAAGGTAGCAATGTTCGCTAATCTTGAAAAATGTGTTAATGTTCTTAAATGACCCCCTGCACATCTCTTTACAGTGTTGTGCCTGTGATGTCATTTAATTTAGGAGTATTTGGAAATGCCACTCCAGTCTAACAGCTGGAGCATGTTAGCAAAGGAAGCATTTTTCCGGTGAGCAGATGACCGTAGCTGTGCTGTCTTTCCTGTCGGCCTGGCCCTCCAACCCCAGGCTGCCTCTCACTGCTCTCCTGGCCTCTTCCCCTTACCTTCTTCAGGCTGAGGGCCCTGGGTGGGGCGCTGGGGCTGGGAGCCTGGGACAGAGTCATTCCTAGCCAGGAGGGCCTTGTGCAAGATGACCAGGACAGGATGCTGGGTAGGCCAGGCAGCCGTGGCCACTGCTCAGACCATGCCTGGTCTGTAGTATGGATGAATCAAATGTCTCTCACGGGCAAAAACTACTCTTCATTTAATTATAGGTGAATGTTGGAGTGCATGAAATACAAAGTCATTTTAAAGCATAACTAAATTTATAATAGCTCCTTCTCATTGTGTATTTTTGTGTTGAATGGATTCTGCCCCAAGGGAATTAATTTTCTACTTCAAAAGAGGTCCCCATACTCACAAAGGTTGAATAACATTGGGTTTTTAAAAATAATGTTTCAGCTTTAGAAGAACCACAGGAAAAGTATCCTTAGTCTATTGCTGGCTCTTCCAAAGGGTCTGCAGCCAAGTGCGTCCTTTCTCTGATGCATGAGTACCCCCAACCTGGGTCCTCTCAAGCTTACATTCTTTCATCTTATTCCCACAAAATTCCTGCAGTTACTCATCTTACTCCTTTCATATTCAGCTCATAAAAGCAGTATATGCGGGTCTTTGTAGTTCATATTAGTGTTTAAAAATGTATCAATTTGATTATTATAAAATCAAGTTATATTAGTTTGACCAGTTAAAAATATCTCAAGTTATTTAATCATTTTTAAATCAATTTTTGTTACATTCATAAGTCATAAGTTTGTGTGTTAAACTTAAAAGTAGATAGGTAACTAGATATATAAACACAAATCTCCTTATACTCACAGAATAAAATCTCTCCAACCCAGTGGCCCCGGTTCACTGTATGGTTGATTCTTCTCCAGGAGTTGGAACGTGGTGGCAGCCTGCCAGCCTGGCATCACCATTAATTTGGGGCTTTTTTCTTCTGATGTTGTGGGGACACCAGCCAAACGAACTTTGACGTGTATTGTATATTGCATGTGGACTTAAGGTGCATATAAACAGGGGATGGTTATTCTTGATTACACATTTGTAATTTTTAGTGAGGCTGTAAGGGAGATCCAAGAGGACTTGAAAGTAGCATTTGAATAACAAATTTATTCTCACCAGGACTACATAAAAGAGATGAGTAATGCTAAACAGATAACACAATTCTGATTCACGCCATTGGCAAGAGAGGAGACTTCTGGGTAAACAGCTATCATGCAGATCTGATAACAGCACTGTGTTTTGAGTAAATCTAAAGATGACAAAGAAAAGTTTATGCTAGTCCTCCTATCTGTAGGGACAGAGGCATGCCTGCCTGACCACACTGAAGGAGAAAAGCCACATTGTGATTAGGGGCCCCCAGTGCCTTTTGCCTGGTGACCCATTAAGAGGAACTCGAGCTGAGATTTTATCAGTGATGGGGATGGAGACACCTCAGGATTTTCCAGTATCGCTTTTCACTTTTTGTTCTTGGACATGGTTAATAATGCTACCAGATCTCTCAAATCCTGAGGCATTTCCTCATGGCTCCAAGTAGCTGCCGCGGGTCAGGTTCTTCTTGAACTGAGGGTTCGGTTACAACATCCATATGCTTCCTGTCCCCCTTTCTGACCTTTGTTCTTTTCCAGTACTTTTTCATGCTTTTAATGTTTCCATCCTCTAATCCCAAGGGATGCTCTAAATATTCTGAGTATACAGCCCAATTATTTTTCAAAAGCTAATTTAATAGAAATTCCTTAAGCTTGATATGAATTGCATACATTTTTAATTTAAAAAGTATTTAGTTACAGCCCTAGACAGCTAAACTTGAGAGTATGTTAAAGCTAGTAAATGTAAGAACTTTAAGTAGCTAAGAGCATTATCATTTTTCTGACACTTAGCATTGTAAACAATGACACGTTCGTTGGAGGGCTCATCACTATCCTTAAGAATAGTATCAGTACTTGTCTACAGCCTTATTTCTTTTGAACTCAGCTCAGTTTCTTTGAAGCATTGATCGTGGTATCCAGCTTTGATTCCTTTTCTGTGGATTTGTGCCAGTTTGCCTGATTTCATTAAATTTTTGGAAAGGACTGAAACTATGGTGTCATTTTATTGCAACCCTCACGTCAATCATACTTTGGGCGGTCTTGGCGAAAGATGAGGAGTTCAGCCTGGGAGGCTGGGGAAGGCAGGTCCAGGGGCAAGGGGGATGGGACGCAGTAAGGACTTACTTCATATTATAAGTTCAGCTACCTCAACCTCATGATTTTTTAGCTGTGGCTTCATTCCAAAGGGACTACAGTCATAAGGCCCAAACCTAGGCACATGGAGACCACACAACTTTTGTTTGGGCACTTACCTTTTCTGTCTCTCTCTCTTTGATGGGGAGCTCCCTAACCCTTCAGGCTGTACAGCCAGGAAGGGTAAGGTATCGTCAAGAACAAGCGAGTTACTCCCTTGCTGGCTCAGTAGGTCAGAGGACCTTTGGATGCTGGATGTTCATGGCAAAAGCTAAATACGGGCCCCATACGGAGTCCCGTTTACTCTGTGCCTTTTCTCTTCATCACTCCTCAGCCTTGACCAAATTCTTTGTTGTGTTTTTCCTATTGCAGTCCTCTGCCCTGGATTTGCAACTTTGATTTTGATCTCAGGAAAGTGCCCCCATACCATCATTAGCTAAACCAAGTTGCTATAGCAGCTTGCCTTTTTCCGGCAGGCCTCATGTTTCTTCAGTTAGCGTCACGTGTCCCCAGTCCTGTTTACCAGCCTGTCCAGGGATCACTTCCCTAGTACAGTCTCTCTGGTGACCCTTTCACTCAGAGCCCAGCAGTGCCTTTGGGACAGTACCGTGTGACTAAATGACATTAGCAAGTACTAGATCACCCCAACCACCATTTCAGGGTTCTCAGATCATAGATCCCTCAACAAGTCCCACTGACACATTGAATATGCCACAGAACCAGTTATTTCTGTTTCAGTACACATCGGAACCCCACCTCTTAAACATCAAGTGCTACTCTCGTGTTGACACAGAGGACCTGGTTCTGTGTTGACTCTTTGTTAGCAAGAGTGTCATTTTGTTAGCCTTCAGGTGACACATAAATTGATAGGCTTACCACCTCTGACCCAAGTGGAACAGAAGGTTATACATGCCCTTTGGTGCAAGAAGACATCACATCTCCAAGAACTTGGGTGTTTTTCCAATCATGGACAATTAGAATCCAAGTAAAACTTCTATCTAGGATCTACAAATTAGGTTTTATAAATTATATTCTGCCAATCAGAATCTATGAAGTAGATTCTAAGCAAAAATACTATGAAGTACTATCACTTATATTTCAATATCTTCTAACCTGAGAAGGGTTCGCCCCCCAGAAGTCCCCAAAAACATTGAAACTATACCAGGTCGATAGCCCTTTACTTTTGGAAAATGCATATATTGTTGAACCACTAATCTAGGTTCAGACACCATCACCAGCCTCTCTCTTTCAGTTGACATCTGCACTTTACTAGTTGTAAAATGTTTTGGGTAGCTTTAGGGAAAGTTATGGAATACCCACATTCTTCTCAAGTGCTTCATCTCTCTTGGTTTTTATTCAACCCTTTTGTTAGTGACATTGTCTTTAAGAAAAGAAGTTGACAAACATTTTCTATAAAAGGCCAGATAGTAGATATTTCAGGCTTTGTGGACCATACAGTCTCTGTCCCAACTACTTAACTCTGCTGTTACAGCACAAGAGCAGCCATACACAATATATAAACAAATGTTTGTGAATGTGTTCCGATAAAACTTTATTTATAAAAAGAGGCAGCTGGCCAGATTTGGCATGTGGGCCTTAAGTTTTCCAACCTCTGATTTAGAAAAAAAGAGAGTTTTGTGCAATTTTGTGTTTGGGTAATAAACATATAAAACCATCCCAGGAGTCCCTAACCTCGTCCTTATTGGGAACTATTTTTACTTTCCCAGTGTCCCTAAGCACTAGTGGGAATGAGATGAAAAGGACCAAGAATGCCACTCCCCGTTTATTTAGGGATCTCTAAGCCCTGCTCCAGGTCACTTTGCCTCAACTCTAAAATATAGCAGCAAAGGAAATAAATGTTGTTTGTAGTCCTGCCAAGTCTAGCAGATGTATGTGCTTGAAATTAAATTTTCATGTAAACATCAGATTTACTTTAGGTTTTCTTTTGGGTGTACAAAAAATTGCATTGCATTGGGTAGAATGGTTGTAGGGAGATGGAGAGGGACGGAGGGGGAAGGAAAAGTGAGATTTTAGTCCACATTGGATGCTGCCATACTAAGCTGGGGAATGAGTGATGCTGTAGAACTGTTTTCTGTTATAACGTGTATCTACATTGATAATTTGTGTGTGTGTGTGTGTGTGTGTATAAAAATATATGAAAAATTAAGGTTTTATTGGCTTGATTTCTGTGGGAAAATTGCTAAAGGGCTGATCCATCAAGTCTACTTCAACATGCTAAAGAATTACTCAGACACTTGTCACATGCTGAACCACATATTTATTTGCAAATGTGCCATCATGGGAAGCTTTCATTCACCAAGGTCACTGGGAGGGCAGCAGAGGGAAGCACATTGAACTTCACATGGTTCTTGCTGCTTGTGTCAGTAGCAAAGCAATGAAGTAAGGAGCTAACTTGCCAAAAAAATAAAAGTTCAGAGAAAACTGACTTGTTTTGTTTGAGAAAAGCAGATAACCGAGCAACTAAAGAACCCCCCCTTTTTTTAATCATTGTTGTTGTTCGATTTATAAACCTAGACAGAAAATGTTATTGCCTTATTTCCTATTTTTACAAATAATTTTCTTCTAAAAAAATTGTATATATTAGCCTACATTATATGTACAGTATTTCTCGTGCCCTCTTTTAAAAATTGCAAAATTTTTTATATAAAAAATATTTTTTTTCCCAGTATTTATTTTATGTGTTACTAAGTGATTGAAATTTTGGCTCTAGGTTTAAGAAAGTGATTTAGTTTTAAGCTCATTGTGTTGTGTCACTGGACCTTTTTTATTAATTTTATTCTTGGAATACTTAGCTTAAAATCAAATTTTGTCATTATATGTAATAATATAATGTTTCCCATAACATTACATTTTAATTAGGTAGAGTGAATAGAATAATAACCTTAAACCCCTCTATAGCCTGTAAAATTCATACTTCATATTTATAAGACAATATTTTCTCACCCAATGACACATAACATTCTTAAAAGTAAACTGCATTCTAGTGAAGATAGAGTAACAGGAACTAGATTTGCCCCCCCCACTTGAAACAAGTGAAAAACCAGACAGAGTATATGAAGAAATATCACTTGAGGCATCGGACATCAGGCAGCAAAAGACAGTGATCCCTGAGAAACAGGAAACAAACAAGATGAGCCCTACGTTTGTCCTAGCCTAGGAAGAGTGTCCAGGCTGCTGTGTAGGGAGAGGGAACCTAGGAGAGGGAGAGCTCAGCTGTCTCCCTGGGTTGAGGACATGTTACTGAGGATACATCAAGGGCAACCAAGGCAGCTAGAGTTTGCAGGGCAGAGTACTGGAGAGGCAAGAGCTGCAGAGGGGGAGGCAGGGGGAGAGGGAGAGAGAGAGAGGGAGAAGAAGAAGCAGCAGGGGAGGAATAGAAAAAGGAGGGAGAGGAAGGTAGAGAAGAAAAAGAACTCTGCAGATCTATAGAGGGTACTCCCTGAGTATTCAAGTGAGTACTGATCAGTGCATATATGTCAAGAAACTACCTGAAGCCAAGGAAAGGATCACCCAAAAGAATTAGAAAGAACTGTGCATGGCTCCCACACAGATCCAGGAAGAGCTGCCTATTTCCAACAGTTAGAGTGGAAAAGCCCCATAACACAGGGGGGCTGATTAGAATATACTAGAAAAGGTCTTACCTGACATCCAATCCAAAACTACCAGGCATGCAAAAAAGTAGGAAAATAGCACCTATAATGAGAAAAGTCAATCAAAATCATTACACAGGTGATACAATATGTTTACTAAATTAAAACATTTTTTAGTTGTGACTATAGTTCATATGTTCAAGAAACTAGAGGAAAGATTTAGCATGTTGAAGAGAGACAAAGAAGATATTAAAAAGACACAGATCAAACTTCTAGAGATAAAAATTACAGTGTCTGGTATTTAAAAAATATGCTTCATATTTATAAGACAATATTTTCTCACCCAATGACACATAACATTCTTAAAAGTAAACTGCATTCTAGTGAAGATAGAGTAACAGGGACTAGATTTGCCCCCCCCACTTGAAACAAGTAAAAAACCAGACAGAGTATATGAAGATACTCTGATATATATATGATAGCAGATTAGATGTTGCAGGAAAAAAAAACATTAGTTAACTTGAAGACATAACAATAGAAACCATCCAAAATGAAGCAAAAAAAGGCTGAAAAGAATAAAGACAGCATCAGTGAGCTTTTGGACAATTTCAAGCAGCTAAAAATCCATATAATTAGAGTCCCACAGGAGAGGAAGAAAGGAAATGAAAAATATTTGAGGAAATAATGGCCAAATTTTTTTACAAATTTGATAGGAACTATAAACCAGTACATTCAAGAACCTCAACAACAAACCCCAAGTACAAGAAACAAAGAAAATGACAGAGAAATTTTTTAAAATAATCAGAGGATGAAAGACAAATTATGTACAAAGGAACAAAGATAAATTGACAGCTGATTTCTTGCTGGAAATAACACAAACTAGAAGACAATGGTGTCAACATTTTTAAAGTACTAAAAGAAAATTCACAGCCTAGAATTCTTTACCCAGTTAAAATATCTTTCAAAAACAAAGGTGAAATAAACACTTTTTTAGAGCAGCAAAAGCTGAAAGAATTCATCACTACCCAACCTAAAGTACAAAAAATGTTAAAGAAAGTCCTTTAGACAGAAAGAAAATGATACCAGGCAGAAACCTGAATCTACTCAAAAGAATGAAGAGCACCTGAAATAGTAATCACATGGGTAAATAAAGACTTGTTATTATTTAAGCCTTTTTAAAAGGTAAATTACTGTATAAAGCAAAAATAATAGAAATCTAGTATAGAGTTTATAACATATGTAGAAACAAAATATATGATGACAATAGCACAAAATCTACGAAGGGAATGAAGCATACTTTTGTAAGATTCTTATACTATATGTTAAGTAGTATAGTATCACTTGAAGGTAGACTGTAAAAAGTTAAATGTATATACAGTCATGTACCACATAACAATGTTTTGGTCAATGACAAACCACATATACAATAGTGGTTCCATAAGATTATAATACTATATTTTTTATTGTACCTTTTCTATGTTTAGATACACAAATACTAACCATTGTGTTATAGTTACCTACAGTACTTAGTACAATAACATGCTGTATAGGTTTGTAGCCCAGGAGCAACAGGCTATACCATATAGCCTATGTGTGTAGTAGGCTACACCATCTCAGTCTGTGTAAGTACGCTGTATGATGTTCACACAATGATAAAATCACCCAACAGCACATTTCTCAGAACGTATCCCTCTTGTTAAGTGACACGTGATTGTACTATAAACACTAAGGAAACCACTAAAGTAACAGTTATAATGAGCAACTATAACTGTGTTATAGTTAAAGGAGATAAAATGAAATCATTCAAAATAATCAATCCAAAGAAAGCAGAAGAAGGAGAAAAGGAACAAAGAGCAGATAGTACAATGAGAAAAAGAATAGCAAAATAGTAGATTTAAACTCAACCGTATTTGTAGTCACATTAGATGTAAATGGTCTAAATACCACAATTAAAATGCAAAGATTGTCAGATAGGCTAAAAAATACAAGTGCAACAACTATGTGTTGTCAACAAGAAACTCATTTTAAATATAAAGACACAAGTAGGTTAAAGGGAAAGGGATGGAAAAATGATAAAACTAAAAGAAAACTGGAGTGGTATATTAATATTAAAGTAGAACTAGAGTAAAGAATAGTACCAAGGATATAAAGAGGGTTGTTTCATAATGATAAAAGGGCCATTTCATCAACAGGACATAACAATTCTAAGTCTTTATGCATGTAATAACAGAGCTTCAACACACGTGAAGCAAAAAAATAAAATGTTAAGGAAAAATAGAAAATCTGCAAATATAGTCAGAAAACTTTAATCCCTTCTCAGAACAAGTAGAGTGAAATAAATTGTTCAACAAGATTTGAATACTACAGTCCAACTTGACCTAATTGGCATGAGTAGAACACTCCACCCAACTACAACAGATTATACATTCTTTCAAATGTACACAGAAAATTTGCCAAGTTAGACCATATTCTGGGTCACAAAATAAGTCTTAATAAATTTTAAAGGACCCAAATCATACAAAATATATTTTCTAACCACAATGAAATTAAATTAAAAATCAACACTGAAAGACATCTGGAAAAACTCCAAATATTTGGAAACTAAATATGTTACACAGTGGGAGAAAGTACTTGCAAATCATCTATCTGATCATGACTTGTATACAGAATATTAAAAGACTCTCAAAACTCAATAATGTGAAAATAAACAACCCTTTTTAAAAATGAGTAAAAGATTTGCTCACGCCTGTAATCCTAGCACTCTGGGAGGCTGAGGCGGGAGGATCACTTGAGCTCAGGAGTTCGAGACCAGCCTGAGCAAGAGTGAGACCCCGTCTTTAAAAAAAAAAAAAAAAAAAAAAATGAGTAAAAGATTTGAACAGACATTTCACCCAAGAAAATATATAGATGATAAGCACATAAAAATATACGTACTATCACTAGTCATTAGGGAAATGCAAACTAAAAGCACAATGGATATCACTACATAGCTATTGGAAGGAATATCTAAAATGAAAAAGACTGACCATACCAAATGTAGGTAAGGATGTGGAACAATTAAAACTCTTTTACACTGCTGGTAGGAATATATCGTAGTATAACCCCTCTGGAAAACAGTTTGGGGTTAAACATGGCCAGGCCCAGTGGTTCACATCTGTAATCCCAGCACTTTGGGAAGCCAAGATGGGAGGATTTCTTGAGGCCATGAGTTTGAGATCAGCCTGGGCAACAAAGCGAGACTTCATCTCTACAAAAAATTTAAAAATTAACCAGGTGTGGTGATGCACACCTGTAGTCCTAGCTACTCTAGAAGCTGAGGCAGGAGGATCACATGAGCCCGGGAGTTGGAGGTTGCAGTGAGCTGTGATTGCACCACTGCCCTCCAGCTTGGGCAATAGAGTGAGACCCTGTCTCAAAAAAAAAAAAGTTAAACATGTACCTACCATATGGCCAAGCCATTGGATTCCTAAATATTTACTCAAGAGAAATGAAGCATATGTCCATATAAAGATCTGTACATGAATGTTCATAGCAGCTTTTTTGGTAATAACATCCAATAAGCTTTACACTTGACATTGTATGCCATTTGCCTCAACAAAAGCTGTTAAATAATGCAATTTGTTTCCCAAAATAAAGTTGTAAAAAGTGTAAAAATTAGAGGCAAAAGTTTCAAAGATTACAGGGTCAGCCCAGGAAGTCTAACATCCAAATAATTAGAATTCCAATAAGACAGAAGAAACCAGAGGGAGAGACATTATCTGAGAAATGATCCTCAACCCTCCTCTAAAAGAATTTTTTCCCTCAGAACTGAAGGACTTCCAGACCAAAAGGGCCACGAAAATGGGTTTATAGACCCAAACCAATGTACTTTATCATAAAATTAAAAAACAATAGGGTCAAAAAGAGGATACTAAAAGCTTCCAGAGGGAAACAAATGTTGACATACAAATAATCTGGAAACAAAATGGCATTAGACATCTCAACAGCAATACTGGAGGCTAGATTGCAATGGAACAGTACTTCCAAAATTCAGGGAAAATAATATACCAGCCAAACCATCAATCAAGTGTATAAAAATAAAGACAAAGCCAGACAGTTTATAAAAATTTACCTCCAATGCCCTTTGTCTCAAGAAGCTACTAGAGGAGATGTTTCACCCAAATGAGCAAGTAAACCGTGAAAGAGTAAGATGTGTGTATTAATTCTCTCTTTTCTCTGCTGTATAACACATTACTGCAAATTTAGTGGCTTTAAACAACACACATTTATTATCTCTGTTTCTATGGGTCAGGAGTCTTAGCTGGGTTCTCTGCTTCAGGCCACCATAATAGTCTCATCTAAGGCTTGGGGTTCAAAGCTACCAGGATGTTGGCAGAATTCAGTTCCTTGGGGTTGTAGGACTGAGGGCCTAGCTTTTTGCTGGCTGTCAGCTAGAGACCACACCCAGGTCCCAGAGGCCACATGTGGCTTTTTGCCAGATGACCTTCTCTTTATGCCCACTCACAACATGGCGGCTTTATTTCTTGAAAGCCAGCAAGGGGGAAAGTTTTTCTCTTGGGTCTGCTGAGACAGAGTGATATGACATCACTTGTGCCACATTCTGTTGGTTAGAAGGAAGTCACAGATCTCCCCTGCACTCCAGGGGAGGGGCTCACTGAGAGTACTTACATAGCCCTGATAAATCCTGATCTAGACCAGAGTCCTGACAGATCTGTATTTGGAAGATGGAAGCAGGTGAGCATGCATAGTAGGGCATGAGAGCTAAGTCCTCATCTTCTATTAATATATCAGAAAGCCAGTAGTTAACACCTAAAACTGCAGCGAAAGGCAGAAAGACAAGGGCGCCTCTCAGGAGAAGGAATGCGAGTGGGGTGGCAGGGGGCGCACAGGGGTGCGTGTTTTATAGCAAGCCTCCAGGAGTGAAGTGACTTCAGCCATGCACATGATTTACTTTTCTAAAAATTAAATTCAAAATAAGAATTCATCATCTTGCTCTCTTTGTGTTTCTCCTTATTTTTATTATGTCGCATATGTGCTTGTGAGACACAGAATGAGGGAGAGGTGATTTGTGAATAATTTGAAGATGTTTGGTCCACAGTTTTCTTCGTCTTTCGCCTCTGGCTTTGATCCGGAGGAAGATGGTGTGGGCGGCTGCTGTGTCCCAGCAGTGCTGGAGAAGCCAGTGACAGAAGGTGGGAGAAACCCAGGGCCAAGGAAGGACAGCTGCACCCACCTGGTCCGTTCATTATTGTCTGCTCTTGCAAGGAGCAAGAGTGTGTGTGTCTAGAAGCCTCGGCAAGTAGCACAGTTAGAACTCTTTCAGTCCAGGAATTGGGGAAAGGTAAAATAGTTAGAAACATGTTTAGCTGATATTTTCAAAAGTGTGTTGAGGGAAGGAAGTATCCACATAAGTTTGGTGTGGTAGTCTGCTAGGGCTGCCATGACAAAATGCCACAGATGGTGGCTTCAAGAACAGAAGTTTATCGTCTCACAGTTCTGAAGGCTGGAAGTCCAAGATCAAGGTGCTGGCAGGTTTGATTTCTCCGGAGGCCTGTTTCCTTGGCTTGCAGATGGCTTTTTCTCTGTGCACGGACATCCCTGGTGTCTCTTCCTCTTGTTAAAGGACACCAGTCTTTTTGGATTAGAGCCCCACCCTTGTGACCTTTTTCTCTTTTTTTTTTTTTAAACAACACATCATAACGTCCAAAGGACCTTTTTACTTAAGCACCTCTTTAAATACCTTATCTCCAAATATAGTCACATTGGGGGTTAGGGCTTCGACATATGAATTTTGAGGGAACACAAATCAGTCCCTAATAGGCAGTAAATCACTTCTAGACCCAGTTTGAAGTCCTGAGCATTCAACTGGGATCTGGTCTGTCTCACATGGAAAAAAATTACAGAACAACATAGGCCTCTAGTATTTAAAATAATTAAACTAGGTCGCAGGGTAGTCCTGAATTCTTTCCTAAATCAGCAAATCTTGGCCAGTCGAGTGTCGGGATGGTGGTGAACACTGATGAGGCAACTCCCCCCAGCCACCTCCAGGCTTACCCACCGTCCCAAGAGAGGCATAAAGGGGAGTTTACATAACGGATATAATTTCCCTGTGTCTTGTTATGTTTTCTGCTGCAAGAGCTTATTATCTCAGGGGAGGGGCTTTGCAGGGGTCAGGAGGGTGGGGATGAAAACCAAAGGGAAATGCTAAATTACATGCCACAGTGAGGTCTGGGCGGCTGTGCCTTTGGTCACAAGCCCCTCAAAGAGAAAGACCAGATGTGCCAGGTAAAAGCAATGTCACCCCCCCCCTCTTTCCTGCTGCCTTCTCTCCTCCCATCACCTCCACCTTCTCTCTTGCTAAAGGGGTTGCAGAATAATGATTTAATTGCCAATAGGACCTTCGCATAAAACCCATGCCCAGAACATCGCTGTTAATTTTCAAGAGATGAACTTCTTAAAAACCAGAATTTAATTACTTAATATTGAGTTTCCAGTGAAACATATTATTAAGTTGGTTTGTTTTCCCCAAGCTGGAGGAGACGCTCACGGTGTGCCACCTGTCATTCAAAGGCTAATGAGTACATATGCTGCAAAAACCCTGGGAGAGTAGAGCACCTGTGAAGAATCTAACTGTGCTCTGCTCTTCACAGCATCTTCTTTGGCCTGCACGGGGGAATCTTTTCATTTCCTAAAGACTGAAGCTCAGTTTAGAATCATACCTGCTTTGGGATTATAGTCACTCTTCGGAGAGTTTCTCCCCTACAGCACTATCTGACCTCAGCCAGACCCATCCCTGGCTACTTAAATATTTTAGGTCTTGGCTGTTGGGTTTAACTTTGGATTTGATTGCCATAAGAAGGAACCATGGAAAATGTGGCCTTTAAAATTGTTTGTAGAGCCAGAAAAATTAGGGAACAATCTCATAAAACTAATGAACCTCTTTTTTCCCCATAAAAGAAACATAATTAGTCATAGACCAGATTTGGTTTTGAGTTTCCTTTTTCTGTTTCTATCATAAATAACTTACAACACTCTCATGTCATACAGGTAATTACGGTTGTACCTTCTATAACTAAAAAACGGTAAATGTTGTGTATTAAACACTAGGGTCCTTCCCTTCTCTCATTTTAATTTTGAAATAGACCCTATAATATAGGTATTGTTACATTCTATTTACAGATGAAGAACCAAAACTCAGTGAGGTAACTTACCCAAGAAGATACAGTAGTACAGGAGTGGAGTCACACCTCTCCCCGTGAAGCTGGAGCCCTTTCCAGCACACATCAGAGTCTTCATCTTGTTCCTGTTACCCCTTAGACTTTGCACTGCCCAGGGAAAGGCACACAACTGCATTGAGCCTGATGCTGCGCCTGTAGATGGGAATAGGAAAGACTGTCCTACCTCACCTGTCTCACGGCGCTGTTAAGAGGCTCAGGTGTGGTCATGACAGCGAAATGAGAGAGCGCAGGGAAGACTCTCCATAGCTCTCCAATGGAAATACAAAGAATGAAATGTAAATAATTTAGTACCTGCGTAGTGTGCTGACCTTTATGTGTCTTTTTGGCAATGAATAAAAACAAAGCATGTAAGTGATAGAGAAACCAACTGGTTGGCCACCAGTGGCATTGTTTTGGAACTGTCTATCTTGGATTTTGCTGACCCACTAGAGCTAGTTACCAAAACAAATTTCTAACATAATTATGATTGATTTATTTTCCCTGAAATTTTTAGCTAAATATGCATATTGCCCTTCAGTTGCTTCAGGGGACAATGGGGACTGTGTACACTTTTCAGATAGGTGCAAATAATCTATGTCTTATAGCTAGCTCATCATTAAAGAGTAGCAAGCCTGTTATTTTTAAGGAGAATCTCTGAGTAGTAACTGTATTTGTTTCATTTTGGAAATGTTTGCTTTTTATGATCATGAGATATTGTTTACTCACTGTTAACTGCCATGACTAGATTTTTTAAGATATAATTTGGAAAGATACTATCCCAAATGTGAGCTGTATAACATTTCTTTTTTGAGAGAGGGGTCTCACTATGTTGCCCTGAGCTTAAGTGATCCCTTCACCTCAGCCTCCTGAGTGGCTGGGACTACCAGTGCGCACCACCACACCCAGCTATAACATACTCTTAAACAAACATTAAAGGTGAAAAGGAATCAAGACTAAAATTATAAAGTAAAAATGTATTTTTATGAATACTCTAGCTGAAAGATCAGTAGCTTGACAGAGTGTGTAGATTCCCATTGCTCATAACATTTCTTTGTGCAGTTTCAACCATGGTGCGTTCATCCTTTCCTTCTACAGTTGAAGCAGGCACGCTGCCCCTGAGTGTCCATAGCCCTAGATGCCATGGTGAAAGAGAGGCAGTAGGGCTCAGTGTCTAGGCCTGGACCCTGGAGTCTGCATTTGACTTCCAGCTCCTCCAGCTACAACCTATGTGATTTGGGGCAAATTACTGAGCTTTTCGATATCACATCGTTCTAATCTGCACAATAGGGATAATGGAAATAATAACAACACTGACCTTGTAGGGTTGTAGGAATTAAACGAGATATAGTACATATAAAGAACTTAGCATTATTTCCTGGTGTATAGTCAGAACTTCACAAACACAAGTTATATGTAAGGTCCTGAAATACAAGAAATTAGCTTCCTCAGAAACCTTCCTTGAGCATGGCTACATCTATAGCAATATTTTCTAAATGTTAAACACCTCCATCAGAGGTGTCACTATTGGCTCTGCAAGAGCACCAAATAATTACTATGAAAATTGATACATAAAAGAATCAAGGAGAAAGAATAAGAAGCTACCAAAGAAGACATTCTTCCTTCACTGGGTGTCGTGGGGGTGGCTATTTGGCCTGCAACTGCTCGCACACAGCAGCAAGCCTGAGCGTGAAGATAACACCCAAAGGACAACAGGACTCCTGGGTGTGGCCTTACTGGGGGGGGGGCAGGGCTGCTAATCACAGGTGACAGCAGTCAAAGGGATAACAGCCTTATAATCAGAAGAGATACCAGGGAAAAAGTTAAATATTAATCTTTCCAAAAATGAAATTCCAGAATTATATGTGTAGAATTATCCAATTTCTAAATAGAACTATACATTATATAAGCACATTGCTTATATAGGAATAGAAAATTACCTAGGAGTTTACATAAGAAATTATTTGCAGGGGTTACCTTTGGGAAGCAGTGTGGGTGGGGGGATGCTTTTTTACTTTTATGTTGAAAATATATTTTTCAGTAAATTTTTTAAAACTAATAGAAAAGTTACTCAGGGACATGCTTCGTACCACTAAAAGAAATTTGTCTCCTTTGCAAAGGAAGAGAAAAATAACTATACTTGTTCAGTCTTTCATTCAAGGCCATAGAAATAAATTGGCATAATTTGAGCTGTGTAGTACTAGCAAATGTGTGAGCACAATATGGTAATTTTTATAGTAATTGAATGTGACTTCCATCTCAGAAAGTCATAACTTAGGAATTTATTTTGTTTATTCTTTTGATGTAAAAAGTAAAGTATGAAAAACTTTTTTTTAAAACTAAAAAGTAAAACATGATGTGACCCGAGTGTCTCAATGGTCTGCCCCTCTGGAAGCAGGGGCCAGGTCCTGGTCGCATTGGTGTCCTCGTACTTAGCCCTTAGCAAAGGTCTTGTGTCTTTTCATACAGTAGCAAGCTCTCGAGAGAGTCCACGTCATAGTGTTGGTTAATCAGCCACCATGAAAGATAAGTATACTCTGAGAGGATACACCATCAAGCTCCCAGACTATCCCTGACCACCAAATATAGATCACCTTTTGGATGTAGTCAGAAGTTGTGCAGGTAGATATTACCTAACCACCCAGAAAAAAATCCCAGAACATTCCATCTCTACTAAGTCAAGCCAGTAGAAATTCCAGTTGTAGCAGCAATATCTATTTTCATTATAATGACTTTTTTAATAAACAGAAACTATCTATTTTCATTATAATTTTTTTTTTTTGAGACAGAAACTTGCTGTGTTCCCTGGGCTGGCTTGCAGTGTTGTCATCATAGTTCACTGCAACCTCAAATTCCTGGGCTCAAGCAATCCTCTTGGCTCAGCCTCCCAAGTAGCTGAGACTACAGGCGTGCACTACCACAGCCAGCTAATTTTTCTATTTTTTGTAGAAATATGGTCTCACTACGTTGCCCAGGCTGTTCTGGAACTAGGCTCAAGCGATCCTCCTGCCTTGGCCTCCCAAAGTGCTAGGATTATAGGCACTGGCCTATAATGACTTTTAATCTCTCTCTCTCTCTTTCTTCCCCTCGGTCACTTGACATTCATACTGGGCCATTTTCCTCATGCATCATCTTAGGGTTACTTGTATAATTGTTGAAATGACCTTTGATATAAACGATTCTGTTCCTCACCTCCAAAGGAGAAGGGAAGAAATAGAAAGGAAAAGCCTAATGCCAGAGAAGACTTCTTTTTGTTTGTTTCCTATTTTCGAATCTTCTTCCACTTTTATTCATCTATTTTTAAAAATATTTATTGAGAGTCTAATATTGCCAGGCACTGTGTAAACAAGTCAGAAAATACTCTTGCTTAATAAAGACTTTAAATTTTTTGAGTTATTTCCTCAAAAAGAAAATCTTTTTATTTAAATTATATCATGTAGTTAATCATTATAATCTTTTGGGTTATTTTTAAATTTTTGAAACAAGATGACATATATCACCCACCTAGTAGAGGAGAGAAGTATGTAGAAGAACTCCCCTCCACTTCACATCATGAACTATAGGAACAAAATAGATATGCGTAAAAATGCTATTTCTTTTCTGAACTAAAATAAAACTAGGTGATTTATTCAGTTGGAAAAGATAGTAGATTTAAGGAGAAATCAGAAAATAAATTATTTCACAAACACGACAAAACTAATTACAATATTTTGGTTAAGAAAATTATGGTTACAGCCAGGCATGGTGGTATGCACCTGTAGTAGTCCCAGCTACTCGGGAGGCTGAGGTGGGAGGATCCCTTCAACCCAGGAGTTTGAGACCAGCCTAGCCAACATAAGACCCATCTCTTAAAAAATTTTAAAAAAAAAAGACTCAATAAAAAAAAGAAAGAAAGAAAATTATGGTTAGAAATTATGATTCTATCACTCTATGAAACAGAATTTTTAATGATTTTTCTACTCATGCCAAGAATATTCTTTTACTTTTTAATGACTAGTTTTAAATACATGACTATTCTCTCTTTACTGGTCTTTAATGTATGTTCGTAAAGGCTACTGATAGAACTCATCCTTTCTCCAAAATAAGGTTAACCCGAAACAGGAAAGATTTTTTGGAAGTTTCATTGTAGTTAAAATTAGGGTCATGAAGGGCAAAAGCCCATGTTTTTCAGCCTTTCTAAAAGAATCCATTAATGTGGCATGACAAGTAAGTACAATTTAGTGGCTCCTTAGTTATTTTAAGCAGGAGGCCTCCTTAGAGGGCACACAGATAAAGTCAACATAGATCACCACTGACCCCAGGCGTGTGGCCAGAGGTCAACTCCCAAGGGTTGTCTGGATTCTTTTTGTCCTGTAGTGCTGTATTGACTCTTGTCTGGGGGTACAATCCTTTGATAACAGTTTTTTTATTGGGAGAGAATTTGCTGTGAATGTATATGGTCTTGGTAACATAATTCTGTATTGTGTTGGCTCAACAGGAGAAGTTTTATTTTAAAAGTAGGATTGTTAGAGATGGCTGTTTATTCACAGGTCAAGGAGTCTCTTGGGTCTACAGATTCTATGTGGTTTCTTGTCTGTTGTTGCTTATCCCGAAGAAGTAGTTGCACTTCTTGGAAGTGATTATTGCATCATTGGAAAGGAACGTGGGTGTCTTCTGATTGAACTCATTTTTCTCCCATTTGAAAGAAAGAAGTTGAAAATAGAGGAAAGACATTTCACACTTCTAGCAGGAAGAAGGCCCAGTGGGCAGGGAGGGGGGTGGTTAATGAGGCCTGCAGGTGCAGGGATTTGCTGCCCACCTGCCACACCTGGGGGGGTTAAACAGGCTTTCCTCTCCCCTCCCCCACAAGCTCCCTTTCCCAGTGCTGAAGGTGGTGGGGCAGGGAGATGAGGAGGGCATTTAATATTCTGGTGAATTTTAGCTCCTGGTTTTGTGACAGAATCAGAATGACCAAAAGATGCGTGTTCTGGTTCACTGCAGCTAGTAAATACAACTCCAGGAAACACATGGATCACACTCTGCCTTTGTCAGTCTTTGTCTTTATCAGCTGAAAGTTACCAGTGGAGAGTTGAGATAGTGTGTAAACCAGCATGCAGTGCAAGGGTGTTATCTACAGTAGAATCTTCTACTGGTAGCTTTGGTCAGATGGGCCCAAATACACTGCCTTCAGTGTTCTTGTTGGGTTTTGTCACCTCGAGTGTATTTAAACTTGACCTGTCTCATGTGTACCAACTTCTGCCCTAGAGTGACTAGTGTTGCAGACTCAGAGGCAGCAGCAGACAGAATCCAGATGTCCTTACTAGTAAATGATGCCTTTGACCTAGAGAGCTGACCTAAGGGGTAGGGCAGCATCACTGTCGCTGAATTTGATCATTTATTTCTTTCTTTTAAACTATAAAATGCTTGTTTTTTTCCAAATCCATAGCTCTACACAGGTAATAGAGGCATCTTAAAATGCCTTCTATAAATGCCATAAGATGCCTTCGAATGCCATCTCAAAATGCAGTTAAGCAGGGAAATTGCTGTAGAGTACCTGGTTTGAGTTGTAACCCAGACAACTGAGAAAAAATATGAACAATGACCTTTGTGTTTTTCCCAGTGCTAAAACAGTAGGTGTGGTTTTCTTTCTGGGGTCTCCTCAGTTATATGCAGCCACTATAATAACCAGAGAAAAATACTTCTTCTAGGGACCTTAACATGTGGAAGCTATGGTGGCCATCCACATACCTAAAGTTTTAAAACACAGGAAGTCCCCACCTACCAGCAGGTTGTGTGCCAAAAGTTTTGTTGTAGTTCATCATTTGGAACCCAGAATGCATTTTCCCATCAGGTGTGTTATAAACGGTCCCTATATTCCAGGCAGGCCTCAGAAGCCTTTTTGGCCCACAATATACCTAAAGTGCAGTCCTGTGCAATTAGCAAGGCAGGAGCCAGCCACCATCCATCACAGTGTTTTATGTGTTCCCCCAGCCTCCCAGGTCCCCCTCTCAGCGGGCCCAGCGGGCAGGGAGAGGGGTGGTTAATGAGGCCTGCAGGTGCAGGGATTTGCTGCCCACCTGCCACACCTGGGGGGGGCGTTAAACAGGCTTTCCTCTCCCCTCTCCACCAAGCTCCCCTTCCCAGTGCTGAAGAGGCAGGGCAGGGAGGTGAGGAAGATAATGGGAACCGTCTGAGGCCAGCCCTCTTCAAACTGCAGTGTGCCCTCAAATCCCTGGGGATTGGCTACAGTTGCCGATTCTGATCCAGTAGGTCTGGGGTGAGGTCCGAGATTGTGAATTTCTGACTGGCTCCCATGTGATCCCCATGCTACTGGTCCACAGACCTCCTTTGCGTAACAAGAGCCTTTCAATGCCATGGTAGAAGGAAAGGGTGGTGAAGGGGAAGTCCCGAGTCACCATAGAAGGGCAGTGGAGCGTGACAGAGCTGTGGGCCTTAGGGAGGTTTCTTTTTTGCTGAGAACTTTTTGCCGGGTGGGAAGAAGCAAGCAAACCGCACCACAGCTTCATCCCATGCGGTGTTCTTGGCCGGGGCAGGCAGGAGGTCTGCATGGCATGGCATTAGCCCTCGGGAGAGCCAGGCTAAGCACAGCTGCAGATATTTCCCCTGAGTGATTGCACACAGCATGGCTTTATCAGCGTCATTACTTCGTATGAAATGCACACTATTAAAGCACAGTAGGAAATGCTACACTGGAAAGAAAGTGGGTCATCAGGGAGCCTCCCAATCCAGACCCCAGGGCAGTGTTTTAGTGTCTAAGAATCACCGGCTGGGGCACCACCACTTTTCCCTGGCACACGGAGGGTTTCTGATACAGGTGGGCAGAGAGCACGTTTTGAATATCTTTTATCTAGACTCGGCGCAGCAAAGCAGTGAAGAACTGGTTTTAATCCTGTCTCTGCCACTAACTAGCCGCATGTCCTTGAGCATATGCCTTTGTGTCTAAATGTCTTCTGTCCTCATCTATAAAGTGAGACTAAAATTAGTACCTACCTCATAGGGTGCTAGGGAACTTAATGAGGTTATTTCTGTAAAACCCATAGGCTGCCCATCAAGTGCCACAAAAGTAGTGGTGGGGTGGTGGCAGCAGCGGAGCAGTACAGTAGTGGAGAAATGAGTAATTTGAGATTACAGGCATGGAGTCAAATTTCCAGTTTTGCTACTTATTACCTGTGTGACCTCGGGCAAGTGACTTACCATCACTAAACCTCCGCTTCCTCCCTTGTGAAATGGAAATAATTAAAGTACCTACCTCGCAGGTTGCTGAGAGGATAAAATGCATAAAGTGCTTGGCACAGTGCCTGGCACAAAGCGAGTTCTCAACACAGCCAGGATGCTTGGTATCTGGAGAACAGCAGTTTTCAAACTGTGCTCCAGGAACTGTTGGTTTTACAGAAATGTGTCTTGGGGATGAGGAGGAGACCATGCTTCACTCCACCCACACCCACTGCCCGCTTCAACCAGAGGAGATTGTCTTTGTTGGGGTTCAGCATGAAGATATGATTTCAAAGAGAAGGTTTGGAAAGTCAGTTTTGCAGCTACAGCATGTTGTGGGACCACGGGGGAAAGTAAATGCTCTGAATTTCCAGGAAGTTACCTTTGCCTTTTCTATTTCACTTTCTTAAACAAAAATTGAAATAGCAGATGGCAAATTTAAAGAGATACATATATATATAACCTAAAGTTACATGAAGTTGTGTTAAGCTATATGGTTCATTCGTGTCATCACATGTACAGTGTTCCTTATGATCACTTCTAGCATTTGCTAATATATGACACATTGTTTTCTCCCCCAGATGAGCACGATGCCAGGACTGCCCACTCGGCCCTGCTTTTATGATATAGACCTTGATACGGAAACAGAACAAGTTAAAGGCTTGTTCTAAGTGAACAAGACTCCCACATGACCCAATTTGGGTAAGCTGCTGTGTTTTGACTTTTTCTTTTTTTTTGGTTCAAATCCTTTTTTTGTTTTGTTTTTCTGATACTTATTACAAAAGTGATCTGATGAGTCATTTTCTTCCCTAGTTACTACAAATTCCTACCTAATGACTGCCCATGACTTAAGTCCACTCCTGGGTGTAGATATGAGTCAGTACACAGGCTCTTAGTGGACCTTGGCTGAGTCCAGTGAAAGTCAGATCGTGTCATCTCTGAATATAGATTTGTCAAGAGCATCTCTAGCCATCACAAAGGAACCCTGTAACATTATTCTTTTCCAGAATTAAAACCAATATCACATACCAATTAAACCAATACCACATATCTCTTGGTACAGAGTTAGAATCATGTGATAGAGGAATCTTGGTGTATTCATTTCCTAGGGCTGCCATAACAAAGTATCACAAATTGGGTGGCTTAAAGCAACAGAAAGTTTAAAACAGTTCCAGAGGCTAGAAGTCAGAAGTCAAGGTGACAGGTGGACCATATGCCCTCTGAGACTCTGGGTAGAATCCTTCCTTGCCTCTTCCTATCATCTGCTGGTGGCTGTCAATCCTTGAGTGTGCCCAGCTTGCAGCTGCATCACTCCAGTCTCCCTCTGTGGTCACATGGCATCCTCCCTGTGCATCTGTCTTCACATGGTGTTCTCCTCTTATAAGGATCCCAGTCATCTTTGATTCAAGCCCACCCCATGGACCTCATCTTAACTTGATTACTCTGCAAAGACCCTATTTCCAAATAAGGTCACTGTCACAGGTGCCCAGGGTTAGGTCTTAAGCATATCTTTTGGAGGACACAGTTCAACCTATAATGCTCAACTGTGGCACAACAAGTGTATTCGGCTCTCATGCCCCTTGGAAGACACAAAGAGATGGGACAGATCATCTAACTAGAGGGCCCTGTGAGTCCCAGGAAGGACAGGGCAGTGGAAATCAGGCCACGTGATGACTCATGGTCTACGCGGTTTAAGAAGGTCGGGCTTGACTTGGAGCTGTCTCAGGAAGCCCAGACCTGGGGGCTCACAGACTCATTCATGGGCGCCCCTCAGTACTGCAGCCGCACCTGCTGGCTTCTGTCCTAAGACCCCATCATGAAGAAAAATGACCACACTCCCAATCCTGGACAATCCCTGGACAACTCCCAATCAGAACTTTGAAAGGCTTAGGGCTGCTTCTCCCACCCCAGAGATCAAACACGTCCTCACCATATTCTCATGACACGGACCTTCCCCCCAAGCACCACCAATCTCTTCTCCCCACTCACTGCTGTTCCTGTCCTTAGCCCCAACCTCTCCCTCCTGCCCTAGGTCTTCCAGATGAGCTTCCTTGACAAAGACCCTTCCCTCCAGCTGTCTGTGAGTTAAGGCCCCAAGCCACCCAGGGTTCTCGTTTGCATGTCTTTCACTACCACTGTGAGTGTGGGGAGTTTTTGTCTTAGTTTTTGTTTCTGTAAGTCTTTGTCACTAAAATACTAAAGACCTAAGCTATGATGAGAAAGGTAAGTGACACTACAATGAAATTACATTGAAACAAGGTGCGGAATTGTTTGTTTTAGGTGGTGGGTGGTGGTTGTGTGTGGTTTTTGCTGAGAAGTGGGAAACTGTATTAAGTTTTAGCGACAACCGCATCTTGTATCTTTGTCATTTCTGAAAAAGAAAATTCCAGAAAATGAAACGAGAGACTTAGTCACTAGTTGAACAAAGAAACCCATAAACTTGAGCTTTGATAACAGTGTTATTTTAGTCTTTTGGGTATGACTCTGTGTGTTGTAAATGTCTTGGATTTCTCAGCTAGGCCTTGGGAAAATAACAGTATCGTTCCTCTTAAACCGAGAATCGACCCCTTGTGCTAACTCATCTCTCTTTTCATGTCAAGAACCTATAATGCTACATTTCTGCCATTTGTCATTTCTCTCCAGAACAAGTTTGTACAATTCTCTTATCTCTCTTGGATAGTATTTTTCCAGCCTTTTGGTCAATTTTAATTTGCTCTCCAAGTAGGTCATATGAGACCAACTATACCTTAATTATTGCAGTGAAGACTCCGGTAATGCCAAGGGACATGTCCTGAGCTTTACTAACACATACACTTAAATCCTTCACTACCTGAGACATTTGTGTTCCCTAACAAGTATGCCTGCAGATCTTATTTACAGACTGAGCAGGGGCCTACACTGGCCTGTGGTTGTGACCTCCCATGACCCAGGGACTGTGCTAGGTACCTTGCCAGAGTGGTCACAGCACCTATGGAGACAGGTTTTGTCCCATAAGGCCACAAAGGCTTCAAGAGGATCGGGCCTTCCCCTGGGGTCATTGAGGGGTAGTATTTTTATTTCAAAGCTGTGAAAACTCTAGCCAGAGCGGTTGACAACTTGCTCAGTTTGCACAGCTGATCACTACAAAAGCCCAGACTCAACTCAGATCTGTTGGCTGTCTGTCTCACTCCAGCCTTTATGCCCCCAACTCAAGGTACCCTTTTCGTTTCGGTCACGGGCTCCATGAACTTTGGCCCATTCCAAAAGATAATACCAGCTCTTTGAACAGACAGGTACTTGGGGATAACGGGGTAATTTTTTTAAAAATAACTAAGGTAATTATTTGGGTATTAAAAGCTTTGTCAAAATTCTTTTTAGTCCAAGTATAATAGGGCTAGCTCTTACTTAATTCTCTGATTGAATGGTGTTTTACCCCTCTTTTGTGCAAGGCCTCTTTCTTCCTTGTAAATTGCTAAATACTGTTCTAGGCATGGTGGGCAGGTGGTTCAGAACCCATCATTTGACCCTGCTTGAACAATCAAAAACAGATCCAGTGTCCTAAGATAAAACCACAATATAAAGCAAACGTTCCTTCTTGGTGACTCATCAATATCATGGCCCAGCAAACATTCTTTCTGTTTCCTGTGCCTCTCACATATAGCAATCAGGGACCACTTCTACTAGTAGTCAAAGGTCTGTGGCTGTTAAAAATGCATGAAATAAAAATGTTACAGTTTGGACAAAAGTCAGCTTGGACAAATTTGGGCATCCCAAAGGAAATGTCTGGTTGGCTTATTTTGCTCACTCAGGGATCAGACCATCGATGGTTCTGTACACTGGGTTGCTGGGCAGCACGTTCATTATTCCTCGAGGAACATGTTGGAGACGTGTCCCACGTGGGAAGCGTACGCTCAGTTGATAGCTACTTTCTCTTCTTCCCTCCCTCACCTTTCTTGCCTCGCTCACCCTCTAGGAAGTTGTGTGAGATTCAACGTGAACGTGAGATGCCCAGAAATCACCAGAATTCGAGCTCTTGCTCCTCCTCCCCAAGACTTCCCTGTTGTCCTTTCACTATTGTTAGAATAAGGGCATGATTCATTCTTTTAGATGTCACTAAATAGAACTAATTAAAAGAAGTTGTTTGTCCCAATGAAATTGATGCTGCTTGAGTCTTTTGTTTGAAAATAATTGGATTGGGGGGTTAATTTTTTCCCCCCTCTTCTGGTTTCTTATTCTTAACATTTATCATATTCCCAAGCTTTGGCAGGATTCACTCAAATGAATACACGATAAAGTCTGGCAAATTTCCTGAAGAATTCAGGTTCTCCCTTACTTTGCTCTGATGTGCAAAGTTCTGTTTAGTACAGAATCAGATTCACTCTGTTCCTGCTATAAATGTTTTTTATTTACCAAAGAATTGCTTTTCTTGAATGATGCACACAGAAAGAAGTATAATACCAGCTCATTTCTTTCCTAAACTGCCTTTAAGGCAGAAATTTTCAATGACACTTAATAATCATAAATTCATCTTGAGGAGGGTTGCTGCATGCCAGCCCTTCTATGGCGAGGCCTGTTCAACCCCAAGGTACAAAGCACAGGTTTGCAAGGTGCCCTGCGAGAGCACCTGAGCTCTGTGATTTTAGTCTTGAAACTTCTTTTCAAAGAGCAGCTCAAAAATTGTTCATCATCGCTGTGCTCCAAGGAAAAGGATGTCAGTTCATCACCCTGAGCCATCCTTGACTACCTTGTGCCTTATTCCCTCCTGTTTCCAGGCAGAGACCAGGTAGGATGGAAGCCTCAGCTACTCAAATAACCCTCACTGGCATCCAAAAGATAATGATAATTAAATCTCCCCTATCTAACTAAAATGGAATATTTTGAAGTTTAGGTAACAATTGTGAAATTCTTAATTCCCCTTAAAAGAAACTTTTTCTAGGCCAGGCTCAGTGGCTCATGCCTGTAATCCTAGCACTCTGGGAGGCCGAGGTGGGAGGATCACTTGAGGTCAGGAGTTGGAGACCAGCCTGAGCAGGAGCGAGACCCTGTCTTTACCAAAAACAGAAAAAATTAGCTGGGCATGGTGGTGCCCGCCTGTAGTCCCAGCTACTCAGGAGGCTGAGGCAGGAGGATCACTTGAGCCCAGGAGTGAGGTTGCAGTGAGCTACGATGCTACCACTATGACAGAGTGAGACGCTGTCTCAAAAAAAAAAGAAACTTTTTCTGGGCACATTTTGATTTCTTAGAATTCCCGTACCAAAATAGAATGTTTCCTATATTGTATCTTCCAAAATATTTTCCCACTGAATAAAGTTCTGAAATTGTTTTTTCCACTGAATAAACAATAAACAATAAACAACAGATTCCTTTTTACATTCTCACTTTAGCTATTGTGTCTCTGATTTTCTTCATCTGTGATCAGACTTTCTATATTTTGGGCAACGCTTCAACATTCCTTAAAATATGGGACCACAGACTGTAAGCCCCTTTAAACAGGAAACTGTAGGATATGAAAGTAATGTGCCTAATCAGCTGGTCTTCCACTGCCTACCTCTGGAGCATGGATGGCCTTGCCCAGCCTTGCCTTGCTAAGCCAAGGGTCATCTTTGGTCTACTGAGCCCACCCTCCTGTCCCCCAGCATCACCCCCATCCCAGGAGTCACTGACCTCACACCTAGAGTCACGAGAGCCACTAGAGTGAAGCTGGGCATGTTTAAGTGCGCCAAGCAAACCTCCCTTCCTGACATCTAAAATGTTTTCTTTTTGTTAA
The DNA here is from genome assembly GCA_023783475.1 of Daubentonia madagascariensis. Classification (NCBI taxonomy): domain Eukaryota; kingdom Metazoa; phylum Chordata; class Mammalia; order Primates; family Daubentoniidae; genus Daubentonia; species Daubentonia madagascariensis. The sequence continues at coordinate 16,475,014 of JAKFHU010001815.1, read as the reverse complement.
TGTTTATTGTACTTGTAATACTTCTGTTTTCTGTTTACTCCCCTGAATTGAGTCTGATGTTAAGAGGGAGTATTTGAAGTTCCTCATCCCCTCTCTTCATCTCTGTCTTCTGTTTTGAAACTAACCAAGCATCCTCTCTGGCTCCAGATCTCCCAGTTATCTGTGGGAGGCCGACTCGCTGGATTTCGGCAGAGTCTGAACCCTCTCAGCCCAAAAGATACATCCTTCCGTGTATAATTTCAGATTAAAGGCAATGTACTTGGATTTGCATTTTTTCTGGAGTGGTGAACACATTTTTTCCTGAGACTTAGGTGTTTTGTTTGTTGTTTTTGAAGTGTAGTTTGATTACTTCTCTTTCTCAAACATTGCAGGATTCAAGAATAGCAAAGAATTTAATATTCTTTGAGAGAAAGCAACAAAGCTTTAATAATAATAAGTTCCAGGACCACTAATTTCCATAATGTCCTAAGTACATTTTTTTAAACCTTGCTTTATGTGCCTGCTATATAAAAGAGAAACAAAAATCCAAAGTGACAGGATTCCTTATCCTAAACATTGTCATTTCACAGGATCCTGCAGACTATAGATCCGAAATGCAGATGTTCTGGAAATACTGCCACTGTCCCCAAGTAAATCTCTTGGGAAGTTCAGAATGCTGCATGCAGTAGCCATGCAGACTCTTGGTTACAGAGTGGTGCAGAATCTGATTCTCCTCTTCCCATAAGTAAAATATTCCAAACAATGATCCTACCAACCTTTATCTTGTGAATAGAATCACTTCTCTGCTCTTGAATTTTCTTTTGGCCTCAAACTTTAGAGCTATAACATATGAACAGTTTAACACCAAAGGAGAAAGCTGTTCTTAAACCACTGAAACTTTTTTTTTTCTATTTTTCAGGCTCCTGAAACACAAACTACTCCTTGCCTTTTTGCTATAGTTGGAGAAGAAAGTGAATTTGAAATATGTCTCTTATGCAATGTTGGAGAAATGGTGAAATAGGCCAAAGATTTCTTCTTCCTTCAAGTCGAATTCTGTTTGCAACAGTATAGTGTTCAGCAAAAAGACCTCCACCAAGTCTGAAAGAAACTAATTTATTTTTCGTTTCTGCGGAGTTTACATTATTTCCTCTGCTTACACTTTAGAATGTTTATTTTATGGGGACTAAGGGATTAAAAGAGTGTGAACTAAAAGGTAACATTTTCCACTATGGAGTTTTCTACTTTGTCTTTGAAATGAAAGTAAACATATATCTAGAAAACCAACCAGCAAATCTTCAGTGCCAGATAAAACTTTGTGCTAACTATTCATGTGCAGCAATTGGGGTTGTTACCTGACACCAGTTTCTCAGAAAATTGGGAATGCAACCAGAGGGGTTTTTTTTTCAGAGACAGGGTCTCATTCTGTTGCCCAGGCTGGAGTGCAGTGGCACAGTCATAGCTCACTGCAGCCTCTTACTCCCAGGCTCAAGCCGTCCTCCCATTTCAGCCTCCTGAGTAGCTGGGACTACAGGCCTGAGCACCACACCCAGCTAACAAGAGCTTTTAAATGTGACAAGAAAAGAAATAACACCCATAGAGAAATATCTGGTCAGTTGTGAAATCTTCTGACTGTTGGAGAGTTGTAAGACCTCTTGGAACAAAGTGCATTGTATTATATATCCAGAACTATTTTTCAGTGCCAGTAAAGTTTATATCTCATACCTAAAACAAATACGTTTATGCTAGATTCTTCCACCTATGAATGAATCTCGATGGCCATTAAACTTTCTAAGTAAGGCCCACAGGGCTAGGAAAAGTAGCTCTTAAAGGTCAGGTGTTTGGCAAATGTTTTTCCTTTGGCCCAACCCTTAATTCATAGTTGAGAATGTTCTGTGTCCTGTTCCCCCTCCCGGGAGTTCCTGACCCTTCTTTATTTCCATTTTTTCCTACGAGAGTAAAAAATTATATAAAAGTTAAAACCAAGGATTTGGGAACAAACAAGAAGTGATTGTCCCCGAAGCAGTGTAAGTAAAATAGTCACCATAAATATCTTGACTGTCCCCCAGGCACATCCTGCAGTATCTTTCCTGCATGCTCTTGTGCTACACTCTCCAATGACCCTGCTCATTCATTGCTCAGCCCATAATGTATCTTTATGCACAATTTAATTTGTTCCAAAACACCGTTTAATAATGAAAACGCCTCCCCGCTCAAAGGCTAGCTGTCCCAAGAATAATTTTACTTGGCAATTCTGAAGTGTCTCTCGCCATCCCTGTCCTTTATTTGGGAGTATACCTCTCCTGATGTACAATTAACTAGTATTTTATTTTTTATTTTTAATAATTATTTGATTTTATTTTTGGTAAAGACAGGGGTCTTGTCACTATGTTGCTCAGGCCAGTCTCGAACTCCTGGCCTCAAGTGATCCTCCTACTTTGGCCTCCCAAAGTGCTGGGATTACAGGCATGAGCCACCGTGCCTGGCCCATCATTTTCAATGTATAAATCTAATTTAAGATTTTAAGGGTTCCCAGTACATTTTTTCTCTATATGATGCACTCAGAAAGCCGTCTTTACCATTGTGAATTGATTTTTAAGCAGTTGCCTTCTGCTATTGACGTTTTTATTCTTTTCCTCTGCCATTTAAAGTTTCATTTTCTATTTTTGGAAATGTTTTAGAAATCTGCACTGAAAGGACTTTAAACTAGGAACTCCTTTCCTTACCTACTTTTACCAGGCACCTCATCAATGAGGGGGGGAATAAAAGCATCCTACACACAGGTGTGGGAGAGTTTTTTATCACTACCTTGGAAGGACCTATAATCCAGGTGTTGCTGGGAACCATTTTCCCATCCTGAGGGCTCATTTTAACTCCTCTGGGTGTCATAACTCAGGCTCTGATTGACTTGTTTTCTCTTGTTCACTACGCTACTGGTGGTAGAATATACTCTTGCCGGGTGACACGCAGTCTCCACCACAAAGAAAGGTCTCTGGCAGGTTAATTAGTGGGCTTCTCAATTCATGATGACTTGAGGCATTCATAGACAAGAGGAAGGATTATTTGGGGGAGTATTGGGAGGAGCCAGTTGTCAACCATCTTTTCTCAGGCCACAGTGTGAGGGAAAAAAATTACATAACCTTTGGCGTGGTGGGTCTACGTTAGTAATCTTCCTAAGAAGGGTGGATCCTGCTTTCTTTCTGCCTCTGGAATTGAAATATAGAAAAACACTAACAGCAGAAATGGCGAGGGGCCCCAGTTACCCGCCATGGCACACAAATGTGTGGTCATACCCCCTCTGCTTGAGGCCGGTAGTGGCAAGGCCTGCAAAGGTTAAGTCCCAGACCAGAAGAATCCTCTCAGAAAGCTCCCCAAAGAACACACTGCAGGGATTAACTGAGGAAGAGATGAAAGTAGCAGAAAGGCAATCAGCCAGCCCGTGCATTAATACTGTTTTCATTCCTCTATGGCCAGGGCTATTTTGTTTGTTTTAACTAGAACGTGCTGACTCCATTAATGCCACACAGGGGTATTCGTCACACTAGGTATGTAAAGAGAATTCTAGTTTTGACAGTAGCCAGAGTTTAGTTTTTATCATAATTTACACATGCCAACAACTAAGATGGTGTACTAAACTTAACCTTGTCTATTCCAGGAAAATCCACATACACATATTTGTACATTGCTTTTGTATAAATTTGTACGTACAAGGGACTAAAAATAAAGTAGTAAGTGCATTCTGATAGCATTTGTTACAAATCTATAATCTGTATCCTCTGAAAAAGTCAAGCATTGTGACCAAACAATTGGTCAATAAAAACATCTTCATGTACTGCCTTAAACCCTAATGCAGCCATAAAAAAATCCCACAGAAAGCTCTGAACCCCACAAAAGCTCTGAACAGCTACACTTCAAACAAGGTAGAATGGACCAGAAATTCAGGGGTCTATGAAATTGGGGAAAAAAAATCATCATCTTTATTTTCACTGTTCTCTAACTGTAGTGTAGCATTTCCTTCCACTATGAGTGTCGGCAACAACCCACAGTGGTATCAACAGTACCTATGGTCTTTGTCATCAATAGGAGTCATGGATATTTTAATGTTATGTGACAGTTTCTGCAGATATTCACAATAGCATTTATGTTCATCATTGCCTCAAAATTATGGTAGTCATTAGATCTGCCACTGTCCTTATTTCATGTATAAAGAGGCACATACATGGCTATAACCAAATGCAGTTACCTTTTCTATATTTTAATAATCACCTTTCACTACCATTGGTTTGCTTTACAATCATACGTGTTTTCGTTTCAGCATTTAAAAATGTCTGCAAAGGGGTGCATAGCACGTAAGTGGTTATAATCCCCTGGACTAGGTGAAATTCTAACAGCCTAAATCCTGGTTCTGTGGCAGAGTTGCCTTGTCTTGGATGTTGTTACCTCTATATCTGCGTGTCTCAGGCCAGCCCTAAGGCTCCCTGCTTCAGGGAACCTGGTTTGCATCTAATGGAGAGTCTTGGTCTATATCTAATAGTAAGACAGGCAGTGCTAGTCACCCAAGTTTCCCCACCTGACACAGATGATATACTAGAAGATCCGGACACTGTAGAGTGCCGTGTCAACGTACAGCTTGGTTAGCAACTCCACCCCCTCCCCCCACCCCACCCAACTCCTGAGTGCCCCACCTAACTTGCCACCACCTCCCCCCAGCTCACACAGGGCCCCAGATTGCATCCTATTGGTCATATGCCATTGGTCAGATGGGTAGATGGGATAGAGCTGAGTAGCCAGTGTTCCTTCCTGGAAGGCCAAAGTCCAACTGGGCAACATTGTGGAATGCTGCCTACAGGTGCCCTGTGTCCTGAGCGTGCATGTGAATAACCATAGCTTCAGGGAATTGCCCAAGGACCTGCTCTTGATGAATGCTGGACCTCCCTTAAAGTCTCAGGAAGATGGTTGGTTTCTAAGACAAAGGGTAGATGTCAGGAACCGAAAAGGATGGGAACATACTTCACAAATTGGAGTAGGACCGTGTAGCTGGGTCTTCAATAAGAGCAAAAAAAGAATGAAATTCTTAGCTGTGCCACGCTCCTGTGATTGCAGACTCATCATTGTGGGTCCTCATCCTAGGTGATCTAATCCTATTCCTTTGTGCTACTTCAGCTCTGGGTTAGCAACCTCTCCAGGTCCAAAGTGTGGCCACCTAGCCCAGCACTGCTTTCCGGAGGGCTGTGAGTGCCCTGTCTCAACTACAATGGGCAGTTTTCATGAGGCAGCACCGTAGCTGGCCACATCCAGGGTATTCAAGTTAAGATAAGTCCATATGAGCTAGTTGAACATAGAAATCCTCTCTGGGCAATTATAGCAGGTCCCTAAGCATTTAGGCTAGTTTTTACTTCTAGGTTTTAGAACCATGATTTTTTTTTTAAACTGGTCGCAGGACCATGTTCATTAGAGTTACCTGAGATGCTTGTTTAAGATGCAGCTTCCTGTCTCCACTTAGACCTAATCAATTTGACTCTCTTGGGGTGATCCTGGGAGTCTGTAATTTATTATAACAGTTCGCTAACTTATTCTTCCACATACTAAAGTATAAGAATTTACCTAAACTCTACTTTTGCATCACCATTTGCCTAGCACAATGATAAACACATAGAAGATGCTAGACAAAGACTTGTTGAGAGGATGAATAAATGCTGGGAGCAGCCACCTTCTGGCCTTATGTGTCCCCACCCCGCTCCCTGTTATATTATATTGATACATCCCCATTACAGCCCTGCCAATCCCTGATATGCCCTCACAGCCAAGTGATCTGACATGGTTCTCATGGCATGTTTCTCAGCTAAGGCTTTGCGAGGCTCCTAAGCCCCAGAAGTTTATGCCACCTCAGCCACCACAGATCTCTTAGGAAGGTTCAATTCACAACGAAGGAGGGATGGGGTCATCCAAGTTCAGAATCTCCCATTCCACAATCCTGTCTCCTAATCCAGGATAGGCTGAGTGCCACCCCAGGCCAGCCATCTCACTAGGCTCAGCAGATTAAGGAAGATGAACAAGCCTGGGGAGGAAGGCTTCTAAAATAGTCCCGGAAGCCAATGAGAGGATCCTGGCGGAGCTGGGGCTGGCAGGATCTCCTGCAAAGCACATGAGGCCAGCCCTGGGGGTTGGCTTTTCACCCACCTGCCAGAGGGTTTCTATCCATGCTTTGAGTTCGTTGTTATAAAATCACACTCAGTCGTTAGGCTTCTCTTCTCTTTAGCACCTTTGGTTCGTATGTTAGTCTCCTGAAATGGTTTAAAAATATGAACTTTCAGATAGGTTGTCAACCATATTTCATACCACGACTGGAATGAAAACCGGCCATGCCTCCTCTGTTTTGGCATGGCAGACCTCGGAGGAGAGCAGTATAATTGCTCAGACCGAGTTTGAGGTTAGAGTGTTTATGTAACAAATCAGTTCAACTTAAATATTTCTCATGTGCGGTCGGGGCTGCTAGCCTCGCCCAGCACACCAGCTTGAATGTCATCTGTTTACTCAACCCTGTGCGGGCATCCATGTTTATGTGAAAGGACCCTGATCGTTTAAAGCCAGTTAATATTTTCAATCATACATCACGTTGCTTACGTATTTTACAATAAGGATTGTGAAGAGACAGTTTTCCAAAACAATGAGACAGGTTACATTTGTGTATGTGCTTATGAGCAGACACATTTAATGGATGTCCATTTGGCAAAGTCTTACAATTAAGGAATTTTTCTTCCTCAGATAATTACGAGCCCTGATAACTTTCCTCTGAGTCAGCCTCCTAATCACCTCCCCCCTCGATAGACAGTGTGTACCAGACAAACAGCAGAGACAGACAGCCTGAAGGAACTGCAAAGGCTCTCCTGGGTTCAGAACAAGCCAGCTACATGAGATTGATGCTTTCCAGCTTCTTCATGCAGTTGGAAGCCAGAGGATTTTTTCAGGGGCCAGGGGAAAAGAAATGCTGAATAACTCTCCTGCTCCTCCCAAGGCATTTTAGATTGTGGCTTCATTACTTAGTTTGAAATGTGAATTACCAGAATATCAGACACAAACTCAAATGTGAGTACAGAAATGCATTCCAAAGCCAAATGTAAATTATTTTTAAATTATTCATGTCAACTAGCTCGCCATTAGGACAATTAATTGTACTAACTGTAAATAGGCATAAACAGAAGCGACAGAAAAAGAAAACATCCACAACATCAACAACAAACTACAGATGGACAGAACAATCTACTTAAGCGCTAAATAATTAGGATGGAGGGAAGCCAAGGAGGGTGGGAGGGGGAGGCCAGGGCTCTGGAGGGATGAGCGAGTTGGGCCTATTCTGGAAACAGAAGGAGATGGGCGCTGGTTTGGAGAGGAGAGATGCGGGCGGCGAGGGCTGAGAGCAAAGCTTGTGCAAGAAAAGACAAATCGGGGTGGGTTCTGGTTTCTGACAACTCTGAACTCAGCGAGGCAGAGGTGACAGTTGGAGCCATGGCCAACATGAGAAAAAAGGAAGGACACAATATATGAGATGGTTGAGATCCTCCTGGAACTGCGAGACAGAGCACAAAGAAATAGCATCACATCTGCAGCATTCCACCCCAGGACCGGCCCCACTTGCTTCTCTGCAGAGAGAGCAAGGGGTAAAATGTTCTTAGGGAGTGGCAATTTGGGAGCAAGAATATGCTAACTGGAAAATGGTTGGGGGTCCCCTATTTTTAAAAAATTAGGGGTTCAAAGCAGCTACTTAGAACCCAACAGGTTTTGAGGGTAAAAGAATGTGCTGTCCCCTCAACCCCCTCCCCAGCCCCAATTCACCACCACAGTGTGTTCCCGGAATTGAAACACAAGAAGGCAACCAACAAAAAGGAACTCAGCTCAAACCCTAATGAACTCACAGGTCGAAAGTCCAAAACTGGCTGGCGATAGTGATCATTCCTAAAGGACAAATTAATCATGAAAAGTTGGGCTCTTAGCAGAGATTTGAGCAGATGTCCTTCATCTGTGCAGACGCCTGATGGTGGCTGGCAGGTCCTGTTCCAAGCCCAGGTCAGCTGTCTGGTGAGGACTGATGGTGGAAACCAGACTCTCTGAGGAGCAGTCTAAGCAATGGGTCACAACAACCGGAAAACAATGAGAACAAGAAATAAAGCCAGTCAAGATGGGTATCCATTTATTTAACATCTGATTATAATAGTTAACATTTACTGAAAGATTAATATCTGCCAGGAACTATCCCAAACATTTTGCACAGATTATTTTATTTAATCCTAAAACAACCTTAGAAAGTAGGTATATAGTTTTTAAAAAAATTTTCCCCTTTTATAGTTGAGGAATATGAGGCTTAGAGAGGTAGGGGGACATGCTCAAAGTGCCACAGTCAGCAAGTGACAGCTAGGACTCTTAGCCTGGTCCACCTGACTGCATGCGCAGACCCATTGAGCGCTTCTGCCTGAATCCAACCAGGGTTGCCCAAATTGGGATGAGCCTGTGTTCAGAAGGAAAGAGCTTTGAGAAGCTCCAAGGGTCCTTGGGCTAGGGTCCACCCAGCTGTATGGAGAGAGCGAAAGCTCAGAGAGAGTGAGGCCACTTCTGTGATAGATGATTTGGAACGTGGGATTAAAAAAACTTGGGGCACGCAGTAGAGTGGCCCCCAGTCCACCCGATCCCCACACAGCCAAGGGAGGAAGACAGGACTGACCCGGACAAACTGCCCATGACTGCCAGATTGTGTCCAACACGAGTGAGAAGAGAGACTGGAGGGTGAGGGTGGCGGTGGACCTGGAACGGTTCATAACTGAGGGTTCAGTAGATACTAGAATAGGAGGTGAATCATCACCTTCCTTCATCTCGATGGAGTACAGTTACAGATGAGAGCTCAGTTTGAATCCAGACTCTCCCCTTAACCAGCTGTGTGACATTGAGCAAGATAATTAACCTCTCTGAGCCTCATCTGCCCCATCTGTACAATGGGGATAATAATAGCACCAGCCTCATAAGGTTAGTATGAAGGAATAACTTGGTTAATACTCATAAAGTGCTCAGTACTGGGGTTGGCACATGGTGCTCATTGAGCATTATTATTATTGTCATTATTACGAATAGTAGTAGTATGTCTATTGCTGCTTAGTAGCCAATAGTAGCTGCTCAAGAATTTTATCATCGAATGAGTGAATTCACCAATTCATTATCAATATGAACACTACAGTTGCCCAGGAGGGCAGCAGGACACAGGACAAAGAGAACCCATGAGCCAGGTGTCACTGAGGAAAGTGAAGTCTTGTCCTGGAGATTGATAGAAAGTAGAAGGATGGATAAAGTCACCTCACATTTGCTGAAGCACGTCCAGGGTTCAACAGTAATGTAGAGTTAATAATTTATAAAGTTAGAGGAGTAAGACTTCCTCCTTAAAGACTTGCTCCATCTGCTTGAATGCAAGTTGAGACTTGCTAAGCCTGGGGGGCAGAATCCAGCAAGCGTTGGCATCTTCATGGTCAGGAAAAAGGAGTTGGGCGGAGAAACTAGAGCCCAGAAGGGCCTGGAAAGTTCCTACTTGCCCTGGGGCCCCCAGCAGAGGCTGCCGGGAGCGATGAGCGCAAGTGTGGGCCAGGCCTCCGTGGGCAGGGGACTCCACACATGGAGCTGACAGCATAAGAAAGGGCCACGTGACTCCCGCTGGGTTCCCACCTGTCAGACTCCAAGGCCGCCGTGAGGGCCGGCCCCGTGGAAATTGCTGGCCATGAGCCCTCCCCAGGCAGCCAACTCTAGACAGTCTCCTCCTTCTCTACCCCGGGCACGCTTTAGAAAAGGGCTAGAGAGAAAACTCATCCCCTGCAGAGCTTTATTAATAAATTGGATCCTGGCCAGGTGCTGTGGCCCAGGCCTGGAATCCCAGCACTTGGAGAGGCCGAGGCTGGAGGATCACTTGAGCCCAGGAGTTTGAGACCAGCCTGGGCAATATAGCAAGACCCCATCTTTGAAAAAAAAATTTTTTTTAAATCAGCCGGGTGTGGTGATGCACACCTGTAGTCCCAGCTACTTGGGAAGCTGAGGCAGGTGGATCGCTGAAGTCCAGGAGATGGAGTCTGCAGTGAGCTATGATGATGCCACTGCACTCCAGCCTGGGCAACAAAGCAAGACCCTGTCTCCAAAAAAATTAATAAATAATTCAATCTGGTGTAACCCTATTATCCATTTGCTGAGGGTGCTTCCGTTTTAATGTGACCTGGTTACAGTGACTCTCAGGGCAGAGGGGCAGGCATCAGGCTGGCCAGGAGGTCACTTGCCAAATCACAGAAGCTCCCCTCCCTACCCCTACTGGCCAGCCTCCCTCCCCAGAGAGATGCCCCCACCCACACGCCATGCACTGGTGCAAGCGGAAAAGATGCTTTGAACTGGGCAAAAATAACAAAGCTCCAACAAGATGTTCCAGAGGAAACGAGGAATTTGAGGAGCCATCAGCCTTCCTGGTTTCTCCAGGACTGCTCTTAGTTGCCTTCAGCAGTGGAACTCAGGATTTTTATAACGACTTTGCTCTCTCAAACTCCAGACCACCTGCAGCTCTGAGCTACATCTCCTCTGATCCACTGGTGGCCAAGGAGTGATTTCAGAACAAACCCCTCACGCCCCCAACCCCAGGTCAACATCCTGGAAGTGCCCTTTCCTGCAGGCTTGCCCTGCCTGGCACTGTGCCCTCCCTTGGCCAGGACCCTGGCCTCGCAGGCTTAAAGGACCCATGCCCAGGACCAGTGTCTTGGTAGGAAAACTGCTCAGAGTAGGCACAGCCGGTTCTTCTAGCCTGTGTTTCAAACATCACCTCAAGAAGGGAGAGACTCTAATCCTTGCAATGCGACCACAGATTCACTTCAATTATGCTGAATTTTGAATATGGTTTTCACAACAATTCAAGTATTTCTCATTTTTATGTCATAAAACTAAAAATACATTGTCAAGTATATCATTGCAGACCAGGCACAGTGGCACACGCCTGTAGTCCCAGCTACTCAGGAGGCTGAGTCAGGAGGATCACTTGAGCTCAGGAGTTCAAGGCTACTGTGAGCTATGACAGTGCCTGTGCGTAGCCACTGCACTCCAGCGTGGGCAAAATAGCAAGACCCTGTCCCTAAAAATAAAAATTAAGAAAAATAAAATAAAATAGAAAAAGTATATTATTGCCATTCTCAACCACAAGTGGGATTATTTGTTTGGTTTTTAATCATAGCAATGAAATTTACTCTATACAATTGCAGCTTGCCTCCTTTTCTTTTTCCTTTTTTTTTAAACTTTACTTTTTTCTTTCTTTCTTTGTTTTTTTTTTTTAGAAAAGGGTCCTTCTCTGCCACCCAGGCTGGAGTACAGTGGCATGATCATAGCTCACTGCAGCCTCAAACTCCTGGGATTAAGCAATCCTCCTGCCTCAGCCTCCCAAGTAGCTGGGACTGCAGGTGTGCACCACCATGACCAGCTAATTGTTTTATTTTTTGTGCCAATGGGGTCTCACTATGTTGCCCAGGCTGGTCCTGAACTCCTGGCCTCAAGCAATCCTCCTGCCTCGGCCTCCCCAAACTCTGGGATTACAGGCATGAGCCACTGCACCAGACCCTTATCTCCTTTATTTAAATCTGTTTATTTCCATAGCAAAAAAGAATTGCTACTAGGACAGTTATTATTTTTATTGGCTTGTGTTTAAAGGCATTGTAATGACATTTATTTCCAACAAACTACTACAATTTTGAATGTCTTTTGAACTTAGCTGACATGGAGAATATAATGGCAGCCTGGCAAGGATTGCCCTTCTTCGGGGGAGCAGATCCAGAACTCAGGGTAGAGCCGGAGCAGCCTGGCTTCTATCTAGCTCGCTGCTTCCTGCCTTTGCAATCCCAAATGGGTGATTGGGATTTAACAGGGAAAAATGATTAAGAAGCACTAACAATTCCAAAGGAATGAAGCAGTTGCAGAGAATGGCTCAAAAGCCTATAAGGAAACTCGGTCCTTGGAATTGAGAAAAAGGGCATGAAGCCCTGCTGAACATTCCCTGGTGGTGAGGCTGAGCTGCAGGTGGCTCCTTGGAGAAGCAGGACAAACCACAGTCCCCCAGCCGCTGCCAATCACAGCTGTGGGCAAATGGACCTCATATCTCCTTTGTCATTACAGTTCTGTTCGCTCTTATCATTGGCACTTTGTCAGTTTCTGCTCCTGGAATGCATCCCCGTGCAAGTCTGGACACATTAACCTCCCGCTTCCCTTAACCCTCTCACCCACCCCGCCCCAGACCCCACTGACATTTGGGAAGGCCTTTGAAATGGCTACTGGGTCGGTCTGGGTTACCATCCTGCTTTGAAGGTGTCAGGTCTGATATGGAACCATCCAGCAAGAGAAAAGCGTGCTTGGGCACAGAAACAGTTTCTCTCTCACAAACAGACCTCAAGGCCTGTGCAGTTCTTGTTTCATGGGAGCTCAGCCAGTGGCAAGAGCTTTCGAGGTGCAGAGATTTAGCTTTAACTAGTTTGGCTGTCACTGTGTCCTGACAGCTTCAATTCCTTCCTTTGGAATTGTTAGTGCTTCTTAATCATTTTTCCCTGTTAAATCCCAATCACCCATTTGGGATTGCAAAGGCAGGAAGCAGGGAGCTAGATAGAAGCCAGGCTGCTGCGGCTCTACCCTGAGTTCTGGATCTGCTCCCCCGAAGAAGGGCAATCCTTGCCAGGCTGCCATTATATTCGTCATGGCAGCTAAGTTCAAAAGACATTCAAAATTGTAGTAGTTTGTTGGAAATAAATGTCATTACAATGCCTTTAAACACAAGGTAGGAGTTGCAGTTACTGGTTTGAGGCTATTTTTCTTCTCTATGTATCATATAGAATTCAGCCCATTCCTATGAAGACAGAGTATATTTCTCGCTTCCCTTGATCACTACGTTGGCGTCAGTGTCAAACACTCTATACAAGGCACCACAGTGGCCAAAGAACCCTGGACAGATGAGGCAGGGTAGGAAGGAGGGGGAGGCAGTGTCTGGAAGTGCGAATATGTGCTATAAAGCCAGGAGTCCTAGACGACTTGGGCTTCCCCTCCAGCCAGGCCCAGGACAGAGCAAGAGCCCATCCAGGGGTGGAGTGTAGAAAATCAAAAGTTCCCCGTGGCCCAAAAATGCACAAGTCGTTTCTAAGTAAAAGTGATCAAAAATGATGTGATCCACTAATAGTTGAAGAGGAAAACTTATGAGATTCTGAAATTTAAAAAATAAATTTTAAAAAAAAAAACCTTAAAAAAAAAAAAGATTAAAACGGTAAATTTTATGTTGTGTATATTTTGCCACATTAAAAAAATGTTTCAAGTACATTGATTAGCAGACACCTATAAATCTTTTGATTCATTTGATACAAATTTGTCTCCTCATCCTTATCCATATTATCTCTGGGGACTAGGTAAGCCCTGGCTCTGCTCCAGGGTTCTACTCAGACTAGTTATACAACCTTGAGTAATTTTCTCACCTTTCTGGCCTTCAGTTGCCTCACCTATAAAATAAGAAATTTGAAAAGAATTGCCTGTTATGGTCTTTTGCAGCTCTGATATTCTGGGTTTAATAACAACTGCCATTTATGAGAGCTTACCCTGTACCAGGCTCTCTGCTGCACATTTTATAAGCATTACCTCATCTACTGCTCACACGGATCCCATGGGGGTGGTAGGATTATCCTTGTCTGAGAGAGAGGAGTCTGGGGCTTTAGACAGCTTCTGTGACTTGTCCTTGTCCTTGAACTCTGGTCTATGAGACCCCCAAGCCCATGCACTCAGCTGCTGCTCTGTCCTGCAGCAGGACAAACATCAGAACCAAAACGCTAAGGACATTTCTCTCTGGAAAAGCAATTAGCTGGAATATAAGACCTAAGTACAGAAAAAGAGCAGCTATTTCTGCTGTGCTGTGTTTCCTACTGAGTAACAGACAATGCTGTCATCTCATCAGGGATGGAAGGTTGAGGACAGGCCAGCTAGGCAGCCTGTTGGCTCATTCAAAGTCAGGTCCTCACAGTAGGTTCCTTTATTTCTCTCTCAACAAACTGAAGTCCCCTAAAATTAGCCACATCCTTATCTCCATGTGATTAAAGTATGTATGAGAAGACAGGCATAATTTCAGATTATGCCGACTCCTATTCCTCACCATTAATACCATCAAGAGTTGACTCTCCTGAGCATGCACACTGTGAAGCAGACATCGGCTCACTCTCAGCTGTGCCATGAAGATTCATTCACCTTCAAATATTCTCTAAGCTTGTTTCTAACCATTATTTGTTCTGTCTCCCTAAACCACAGCAATAATCAGGGCTCTGCCCAGTGACCCTCAGCCAGAGAAGCAGGAGGAAATGCAAGAAGAGGCCCCAAGAGTACAACTGAGCATTGACTGCCCAGGGGGTACTTATCTTCCTTGACCAAAATTGTTGGAAATCAACCTAGGAATTGGATAACAACAATAAAAAAAACTTGGAACATCCATACAAGGACATTATGTAGCCATTAAGAATGCATGGGATCTCTAATGGAGCAAATCATTGTGCAAATCAACGGACAAGGCTTTGGAACTTAAAGCAAAATTGAGCAAACCTCTTGCAGAGATGGAGACAGATCTGAAAATATTATTAAGGTCTTTAAACGAGAAGTAGCAATGCCACCACAAACAGCCTGTAAAAAAATAGAATAGGACACAGAAGAGGAAAGAATAGCTCAAGGGCAAATAACAGAAATCTAAACCCTCCTCAACACCAGATTGGCTAAGGTTCCCCACCTGAATTTAGGGAGGAGCAACTGATGGCTGGAATCAGAACTCCACTGACTAGCATTTGTATTCTGTTATATTTATTTATGCATCAGATACTACACATATGTATACCCATTTCCTTATCAGAATTCAAATATTCTCTTTGTTTTTCCTACCAAGTCCAGAATTAAAAAGGCCATTGGGGGTAACTTTATATATAGATTTCTGCATTGGATACTACCTGCTGGTAACCAAGATCCATTACCATGAGTGGGTAAAACCAGGTGAGTAGTGCTGTATTAGCTGGCTATTGCTGCATAACAAATCACTCCAAACCTTAGTGACTTGAAGCAACAAGAGTCACTTATTATCTCTCGTGGTTCCTTAGGCCAGAAATCTGGACAGGCCCAGAGGAAGCACAGATTTATCTCTGCTGTACAGTGTCTGGGGCCTCTGCTGGAAGTTTGAAGGGTAGGAGCTGGGATCACCTGAAGGCTTCTTCATTCTCGTGTCTGACCATTGCTGCTGTCTGTCAGCTAAGGGCCCCACTGGGGCTGTTGGTTGGGACACTCACATATGGGCCTCTCCATGTGGCCTGGGTTTCTTCACAACATGGTGGCTGGGATCCAAGGGCAAGCATCCCAAGAGAGAGGCAGACAGAAGCTGTGTCCTTGCTATGACCTATCCTGGAAGTTACACAGCATTGTTTCCAACAAACTCCATTGACCAGGCTGTGATCAAACTCCGTTGACCAGGCTGTCCTCCACCAGCTTCAAAGGGAGGGAGCATAAACCCACATCTCCATGGGATGAGCATCTGTGCCGTAAGAAGGGCACACAGACTGGGATACACGTATAGGTATGGCCTTCTTTGGAAAATACCTTCCCTACAGAATTCTGCTTTAAAGCTGATTTCTGTAGGGATGTGCTCCATGGTACAATGACTTCATAAATGAGAGAGTCTTGGGTGAATCCTAACTGGTGAGGGGAAAGTTTGGTTTGTAGTGACATGGTGGGAGATGAGATTAGAAAGATACGTGAGGGCCAGATTTCAGAGACTTCAGAATGACAAACCAAAAATATGGACTTTATTTTTGGGGCACTCTGGAGCCATAGAAGTATTTCCAGCAAACATTGCCCTCCTGGCCCTAAAGAGGATGGATTAGACAAAGGAGAATCAAGAGTCAGGGAGACAAATTGAGAGTTAAGTAAAGTGGTCCAGGTGAGAAATGTCAGGAGTCTGAACAATGACATGTATCTGCATTTCTGAGCCACCAGCCTATACCATCTGTCCATTTTTGTTCCTGTCTAATTATGTATGTAGCTAGGACTCAACTAGTTCCAGCACCCAATATTAATAGACTATAGGTCTTAAAGAGATACCTTTGGAATACAGTTATGTGCTGCATAATGATGTTTTAGTCAATGGCATATATAATGGTGGTCCCATAAGATCATAATAGAGCAGAAAAATTCCTATCACCTGGTGATATCATAGTCATCCTAATGTCATAGTGCAACACATTATTCATGTGTTTGTGGTGATGTTGGTGTAAACAAACTTACTTCTCTGCCAGTTGTGTAAAAGTTTATCATGTACAATTACATACAGTACATAATATTTGATAGTGCTAATAAATAACTATGTTACTGGTTTATGTATTTACTATACTATACTTTTTATCATTATTTTTAGAGGGAACTCCTTCTACTTATGTATTTAAAAAGTTAATTGTAAAATATCCTCAGGCAGGTCTTTCAGGAGGTATTCCAGAAGAAAGCATTGTTATCATATGAGATGAAAGCTATATGTGTGTTATTGCCCCTGAAGACCTTCCAGTGGGACAAGATGTGGAGGTGGAAGACAGCAATATGGATGATCCTGACCCTGGTTATGACTAGGCTAATGTGTGTGTTTGTGTCTTAGTTTTCAACAAAAAAGCTTAAAAAGTAAAAAATATTTAAAATTTTAAAAACAGGCCAGGTGTGGTGGCTCATGCCTGTAATCCCAGCACTTTGAGAGGATGAGGTGGGAGGATCATTTTAGGCCAGGAATTCCAGACTAGCCTGGGCAACACAGCAAGACCCTGTCTCTACAAAAAATTTAAAAATTAGCTGGGTGTGGTAGTGCACACCTGTAGTCCCAGGTACTTGAGAGGCTGAAGCAGGAGGATCGTTTGAGCCCAGGAGTTTGAGGTTATAGAGATCTATGATTGCACCACTGCACTCTAGACTGGGCAACAGAGCGAGACCCTGTCTCTAAAAAGAAAAAAATTTTTAACAGAAAAAAGCTTACAAAAGTGTCAAGAAGTTAAAAAAAAATTAAAAGTTTATAAAGTAAAAAAGTTACAGTAAGCTAAGGTTAATTTGTTATGGAATGAAGAAAAAAATGTTTATATATTTAGCATAGCCTAAGTGTACAGTGTTTATAAAGTCTACACTAGTGTACAGTGATGTCCTAGGCCTTCACATTCACTCACCACTCACTCACTGATTCACCCAGAGCAAATTCTAGTCCTGAAAGCTCCATTCATGGTAAGTGCCCTATACAGGTTTACCATATTTTATCTTTTATACCACATTTTTACTGTACCTTTTCTATGTTTAAATATGTTTAGGTACACAAATACTTACATTGTGTTACGATTGCCTACAGTATTCAATACAGTACATGCTGTACAGATTTGTAGTCCAGGAGCAATAGGCTATACCATATAGCCTAGGTTTGTGGAAGTACACGATATGATGTTCAAAACAACAACAAAATCACATAGCAATGCATTTCTCAGAATATATCCCCATTGTTAAGTGGTGTATGACTGCATATTTTTGTGTATTTGTAAACATACACATATAGTGTAAGGTAGTTTGCCTTAAAATTACATTTACTTAACACTATGAAAGTTTATAAAGCGTGGATTTTGTTCTGCAGTCCCCAACCCCCGGGCCTCAGACTGGTATTGGTCTGTGGCCTGTTAGGGACCGGGCTGCAGAGCTCTGACGCCCCCCGCCCCCCACCCTGCTCCCTGTCTGTGGAAAAATCATCTTCCATGAAACTTAGGAATGGGGTGGGGTGGTGGGGGGGGAGGGGGCTGCACAGCAGGAGCCATCACTGACATCACCCATCACCACCTGAGCTCTGTCTCCACCCCCACAACTCCCCAGGGATGAAAAAATTGTCTTTCATGAATGCTTATAAACCCTACAAACTTCCTCCTTCAGCTTCTTCTTGGACTTGCTTTTAATATATAACTCGAATACATTACTTTGGTCCCTCCATCCTCCTTTTCTGACTTTGCTTAACCCTTAGCAGAAGCCAAAATCACTGAGCAAATTATGTCCCTGGTTCTCTAAAACACTTGATTGATGGTTGAACTATGATTCAGGAGTCCTAGATATTCATGGGGTGGGGAGGGGCGTGTCACAGACATCTGTAAGAAACTGATGAAAATTCACAAAATTCACAGCTCATATGGCACTCCCAGGTGAGCTTGCTGTCTCAAGAAATGGGAAATAGCTTCGGGGTACTGGCCTGAGTCAACAGGGTCATATGTATCAGCTGTAAATTGTCACCTGGATTAGGTCAGAGTGGTCACAGGTATTCCTGGCCCTTGAAATGAAGACCCTGTCTGACCTGGGGGCAGTCACTCAGCTCTTTGAACTTCAGTTTCTCAAGACGAGAATGATAATGATGAAACTTGCCCCCTGGTGCTGGCCATCTGCTTGGAAATCCACACTAGCTCGTGTGCACAATCAAGACAAGTGTAACCTGTCCTTTCAACTGACCCTTCTGAGGTTGCTTTTACAACTATGACTTGTGGTTTAGTTTACTCTTGGATTGCTTTATTTAAACTCTAATCTACTTATATATAAACACACCTCGGCACAATTTACAGGCTTGTGATTCTTTCTATCATGGCTGGCTTTTTATTTCTTCTTGAAACAAACTCTTGAGTCTAGACTTGTCAGGTTGATGCATGAGTTTGGGGACTGTTTATACGAAAACCATATACACATTCCAGAAACCTGCCTTGTCACTGATGTGAAATAAAGATGATGAGCCTTTGACTCATAAAGGGATACCCAAGAAATCGTTTGAAGTGTAAACCCTGATCTCCTACTGAAAAAAGGCACAAGGAGATTCCTCAAAACTTGCTTCGTTGCTTTACAAAGAGGTGGATATTAGTGAGAGAGCAACTTTAGATCCATATGGGAGAGATCTTTCTCATGATACAAACTGTTCGGCAATGAAGGGGGCTGGGGAATCTGTAAATAGTGACTTTCCTCTCAGGGGAAGTACTTAAGCAGGCCTGATTGAACATCTTCAAGAAACAGGATGAAAGGGATTCAATCAATCAGTGGAAAAGAAGATGGATTTGTAGGTACCTCTCAATTCAAATATCCTATCTCAGATTTCTCCAATAAGCCTATGAAGACAGGATTGTATTAATGACTGAGTCTTAAAGAACAGGTCTTTGTAAACGGTGAATGTGGCCATCCTACCATCAGTAATGTAGGGGTAGAAGTATATATGTGGTAGTCCACCGGGTGTTTTAGGCCAAGTATGTAGTCCAAAGAACACATTTCTAAGCTCTCAAAACTCAGGCAAATTGTACTCAATAAATCAGTGTCCAGTGGCTATTTCTTTTTAGCACAGAAAAAACAAACCTAGAAGTGGCAAATGTTTATTTTGCCAGCTTGTCACAGACTGCAGACTCCTGGGAGGGGCATCCCAGTAAAAACCAGGCCTAAGGCAATGAGGAGGGAAAGGGAGTTCTTGGTCCTTCAGAACTGACTGACCTTCACAGTGTGATGACAATCAGAGTAGTACCAACGTGCATGAGAAGCAAATCAGTCCCTGAAGCCTGATGGTACATATTCATCACAAATAAACCTGAATAGCATTACATGGTCTCTTCAGAATTCCATATGCATCAGCGTCTGAAGAGTGATAAAGTTCAGGAGCTATGTCTTCTAATCAAAGTGGCTATATAGATATACACATATATTGATATATACATATATTATCTTGTACCAATCAGTTTCTTCTCATTCAGCTACCAGACAGTAAAAATTCAGAGATGGAACAATAGTGCTTTTATGACTTCTATGTATGTACTGCTGACTCACATCCTGGTATGTAGTAGATACACTGCTTTTGCCTTCCCAGCATCCAATCCTTTGTCTAGAAACAACACCTTAGTTTTCCTTTGGGAAACCACATCTCTCTACTCGAGTGACTCTCGTAGGGCAAACCTCATCACTGGCTCCAGGCGTGAGCTAGTGACCCAGGTCTGCCAATCACCAGGATTTGTTTAAGGATGAAAATGTGACCCAAATTAGGCCAGTGAAAGCCAATCCTAAGACTTTGCTGGGGGTAGGGGGAGGTTTTGGAGGAACAAAGTACTAGTTTTTCCACTGAGGTTGCTGAGTTAGTAGGAAGTAAGCCTGGAGCTACCTAGAGAGAGGTGTCTTGAGAATGAAGCCAACTGAAAAGAAAGCATAGCAAAAGATGAAAAAGGGAGCCATGTCCTGATGACACTTGTTTATGCCCCTGGATTCAATCATGACTAAAGCCAAACCATTCATTCCCTAAACGTTTCAGTTACTGAGCCAATAGAATCACTCTTTTCCATTACATCCATTTGAGTTAAATTTCGGTCACTTGCTTTCTCAAGAGATTTAATAAATCAGAGCAACAGCCAAGCTGCGATGGCACATTATAAAGAACCCAATCCTGTCCCCTGCAGTGCTACATGCCAGGGGTCTGGCTGGGCTGCCTTGGACAGACCCAATGAGAAAAGTTCAATTTGGTGATAACTTTGAGACTTTCTAATCATGTCTTACAACTTTGTTGCCTGGGCTGCAGAGACACAATTATATTTTTTAAAATATGATTTGCTTTCCAAAGGGGAAGGCTCCTAAATCATTAGGAGTTTGGTCTTTTCAGTGATTTTGGAAATCTAAGCAGTGCAGCAGGTGATTTCCAGCACATCCTTTGAGATCAGCATTTTATAAGGAGCACTGAGATATCTTTAAAAAGTATTGTTCATTTTAATTTGATTTTTTGCATTTGCTGAAATAAAGCAGACTTGCATGGTCTCAAGTGAATTGGCTTTGGGCCTGGGCTAACCATTTCTTCATCCTGTGCTAGCTCATTCATAATGGGAGTTCTATGTTCTCAATTTATGATGAAGTGTGGGAAATTTAAGAAAATTATCTCATGCTAAGGTCTAAGGGAAGCAGTTGGCCATATTGAACATTCGGAAGTTTGTTTCCTCTGAGGGATTGTGGAGTTTCCAAATTCACTTTACTAAGTATGCATATTTAATTTGCATCTAATTAGATAAGGCAGCCGAGTAGAACCTGGAGCCCTGAGATTAATTCATTAATTCAGGCATCAGAGTGGGAGGTTATGTGCAGGCATCACCCAGATGAATGCATTTAAATTGCTCTAATATACAAATTGGAGCAAATTCTCTGTACTTTAAAGCTTGGAAATGTTTCCATTACAACATACTTATTTTCTGAAACACTAGTGCTCATGCAGACTCACTGTTTAGAAGCATGCTTTCCGAGCAGGGGAGTGACAGGATCAGTTTCACACTGTAGGAAGATCATTTTGATGTTGCTCAGAGGAGGAATTAGAAGAGAGAGGCAAGTTTTATGATAAGCCAGCTAAGAAATGACCAGGAAGTGATCGCGGACAGTGGCAGAGGGTTTCCAAGGGACGGGTTTGTTTAGTAGAATGCCTATAATGGGTACAAGAGTGCCCCCCCACCACCAAAAGATATGACCACCTAGAACCTGTGAATTTGCCCTTATTTGGAAAAAGGTCTTTGCAGATGTAGTTAAGTTAAGGATCTCAACATGAGATCGTCCTGGATTAACCAGGTCAGACCTAAATCCAATGACAGGTGTCCTTATAAGAGACAGAAGGTGAGAAGACACAGAGATACACACAAAGGAGAAGGCCACGAAAGGACAGATGCAGAGATTTGAGTGATGCAGCCACAAGCCAAAGAATGCCTGAAGCTACCAGAAGCAGAAGAGGCAAGGTGCGAATTTCCTGCCACAACATTTGGAGGGAGCTTGGCCCTGTTGACAGCTTGATTTCAGACTTCTGGCCTCCAGAACTATGAGAGAATATACTCCTGTCGTTTTAAGCCACCAAGTTCGTGGTAATTTGTTGCAGCAGCCACAGGAAACTAAGATAGCACCCTACCAAGGGGCTTCCCAGGAATTACATTTTGTTTTTTTTTTTTTATCTTACCACCTGTTTTAGGGACTAAAGATCACCACCTTAAAGCAGATCTGCCTTATTCTACAAAAAAATGACCACAAGGAAAATTGCTCCCACTGACCTGGAAGAAGAATTCAATAACACTTTTTTGGGGAATGCGAGGAGACTAGCTTTAAAAATGCCTCTCCCCTCTAGCAGCAGAAAGGGAGGGGGTGCAATGATTTGGAAAGTCAGGGAGGTGGTGTTCTGAGTTACATGCAGAACACAGAATTAGCTAGACTAGGTCACTGGATCGAGTGAGACTCTTGGCTACAAGACACAGAAAACTCACTTTAAACAGGCTCGTACAACGAAGGGAATTTATCGGCTCACGTATTTGAAAAGACCCAAGGAAGGGCTGTCTTGATCCGGCAGCTCAGGCCTGAAGACCTTGCCTCTCTCCACGGCTGTGCCCTGCCGTGCAGCCACGGGCATGGGTGAGATCGCCCCTGAGCGCAGCCTGGAAAGCAAAAGCACGAAACCGTGAGAATCACCTGCCCAGAGTTATGCAGCGAGGTAGAGGAATCAGCAAAGGAAACTGAGAAAAACCAGGAGGGTGTCTCCAGAGGCTGAGAGAGTAAAGGTTCAAGAAGAAGGGAATGGTTAGCAAAGGGAAATGGCACAGGAAGAGAATGGCAGCAAACAGCCACTGCGCTTGGTACCGAGGTTGACCAGGACCGTGGCAGGAGCTGGGTAGTGGAGGGTGGAGACAGGCGTCTGAGGGTGTGGGATGCGGGCTGGATGCAAGGGGCTGAGGGACAGGGCGTTTATGAACTGAAGAACAAGCAGAAAAGAGAGAGAGAGACAGAGACAGAGACTGCCAGAGCAAAGCCTTAGGAAGAGATGCAAGGGCCACTTGAGAATGACAGAAGTGAAGGATTAAGCTTGAACAGGAAAAGTGCCTCTTCCTCCAGTCTCTGAGAGAGGGAAATGGCAAGGATGGGTGTGGATGTCAACACGTTGGGGTGTAGGTGGGGAGTGTCAGAGGAGAGTGCAGGAGGTTAAGAGAATTCACAACTAATGGTCTCTATTCTCATCCACTGAATGTGTTCGTTTCCTGCAGTTGCTGTGACAAAGTACCTACCACAAACTGGGTGGCTTAAAACAACAGAAATTTATTCTCTCACAGTTCTGAAGGCTAAAAATCAGAAATCAAGGTGTTGGCAAGGCCATGCTTCCTCTGAAACCTCTAGGGGAGAGTCCCTCCTTGTCTCTCCCAGCTTCTGGTGGCCCCAGGCATTTCTCGGCTTGTGGCTGCATCACTCCAACTTCTGCCTCTGTCCTCACATGAGCATCTTCCCTCTGTCTCTTTGTCTTTTCTTCTTATAAAGGTGCCTGTCATTTTGGATTAGGGTCCACCCTAATGCCCTCATCTAACCTTGATTATCATGTGATTGCAGAGGTCCAAAATGCATCCAGGTAGCTATTTGGTTTCCAGCATGCCATAAATCTGTGCTATCTGCGCTAGACAGTAGCCACCAGCAACATATGGCTGTTCAAATTTAAATAGAATTTAAAATGCAGTTCCCTGGTACACAATAGCCACATGGAGCTAATGGCTACTGTGTTGGACAGCGCAAATTATAGAACATTCCCATCACAGCAGAAAGTTATATGAACAGCACCACTGCTTAAGGTAGCCCTAGCTACCTAAACAAATACAGAGGACCCACAGAGCAGTCTTCTAAGTATCCCTGGAATTCTCTCAGAAACGGGGGATTGCTCACTTGCAGAGTTAAAAGAATTAGCTTCAGGCAAGTAATTGATCTTGTTCTCAGCTTCAACCTTTTCGTCTTTCTTCCTCCTGGCAAATAAAGAATCTAAAGAATCATTTGCAGGCTGCAGCAGTCCATCATTAAGAGGCTGGGAGGGGAGACATCAAAGTAGTGAAGGACACATAGGACAGTGTTATTTGAGCAATAGGCTTAAGAAATCGCTTCTCCTCTCCGGGAGCCAGATGAATAAATTGTTGGCAGTTGTCTTTGGGGAGGGTTGACTAGGTAAGCGGGGGAGGATTTATTGGTTTGGTGAATGAGTATCTTGAATCCTGATTCTAGGAAAATTAGGAAAACACCTTTGGTGTTTTTACTCCTGTAACCCGTCTGCTTCCCCAAGTTTCTAGTGTGTTATTTTCCTCCCATGCTCTAACCCTCTCCCCTCAAGTGACACTCACTGTGCGGGGCTTTGGGCAACACAAATGCAGAAGGCCCAGAGGCAGGAGGAGACTTGTCCATCCCATTTTCCCTTCCTCCCCACCCTGCCCTTTCTCTGTTCCCTTTTTCTGGGTCCTCCACTTGAATTGAGGGACCCTGAAAGCTTTACTACCCCTTTCCAATCTCAGAGGAAGATAACAGGGATGGCGACTAGAACACAGTTCAATCGCCTCTGGAGAAAAATCAGGAATATTTAAAACCTGTATTGCTATGGCACCGGAAAACAGATCTTAGACTGACAGATCACTGCTCAGCATTACTTAGACTATTATTTTTTCATTGATTTGTCTGTAGTTAACATCACACAGACCATCAGGAATTACTGGAAAATTGATAAAAGGGAATTAAAATGCACTTGTAAAACGTGAAGTTCTGCATGAGTCGTAAATCGTCTCTCTTAGCGGAGGTTGCGCTTCTATATCAGCTTTCTTCCTTGTGTCTCTCATCATTCCGAGTGTCCTTTCATCGAACGCAGCAGGCTGTCCAATGCTGGGTTCTCTCCTTCAACGTTTAAGCCACGAATGCTGTGATTATGCAGCTGAAGGAGCTTATTTTGCAGAAGATTTATAAAACCTTTGGGAGTCATCTGGTTTGATAGAACCCTTCGTGGAATGAGGGAGGGAATAAATAAATATACAGTCTTGTGTCGTTTAACGACAGGAATACGTTCTGAGAAATGCACCTCTGGGTGATTTAGTCTTTGTGGGAACATCGGGTATGCTTACACGAACCTAGATACACCTACACCTACACACCTAGCTACAAACCTGTACAGCATGTTACTGTACTGAATACTGCAGGCAACTGTTACACAGTAGTAAGGATTTGTGTATCTAAACATAGAAAAGGTACAGTACAAATATGGTATTGTAATCTAATTGTAATCTCTGTCCTATATGTGGTCCATCTTTTACCAAAACGTCATTATGTGGTGCATGACTGTATAGATAAATGCTAGGCTTTCTGGCCCAAGGATTACACACACACACACACACTTGAATACAAACCAGGGCTCAACAAACTTTTTTAGTAAATATTTTAGGCTTTGTGGGCCACATACTGTCTCTGTTGCATATTTTTGTTTTTATTACAACCCTTATAAATATAATAACCATTCTTCACTCTCGGGCTATCCAAAAATAGGCCTTGGGCCGTAGTTTGCCAAGCCCGATATAGACCATCTAGATGAAAACGTTTGTTTGCATTTGGAATTTAATGGAAAATGTTACCAATGATGAGGCTGTGTCATAAATAGGAAATAAGAAAGTAGAAATGTTTAAAATCTGATGAATAATAATAATTAGGAATAATCTAATCTGTGCATTTCAGGACCAATGTTTTAAAGCAAATGCTTTACATATTGAAATATTTAATATTCAAGTTTAGCTTTTAGCTTAGGGGGAAAAAGCTTCATTTGGCTTTTCTCATAACAAATTGGAATTTTAACCTTGTTTTCAAGTGTATATTTTTGTCACTTTGAAAGAGAAATATGATATTTTCTTCCTCACTGAAATCTCTTTCACAATAGGCTTGGTTAAGTAGTTGAGGAAGAAGGACTGTGTTTTATCAAACCTTGTTTGTTGAAAGCAGAAAACGACCCAAAGCCCAACAGTAGCAAAGAGATTTGGCTTCTAACCCGGATTACTAGCCCAGTGAACTTGAGCAAGAAACTGGATTTCTTTGGGGCTCAGCTTTCTCTCAAGGGTATGTGAGGATCAGATTAAAGCGTATGCAAAGGACTTTATAAACGTTGAACGGATATATACATGTAAGTTATCATCTTCTTCATTTACCGTTCTTCATGCTTAAAAATGCCAGCGCTCAAAATGATTTCCAATAAGCCGTTTGAACCCAAATGAAATATTCATCCCTTCTCATCCATGAGTCCATTCTTTAAACATTCATTGAGACTGAGCTATGCTCTAGGGTTGTAGAGATGTGGAAACAGAGTTGGCCTCCGCCCTTAGGGAGCTTACAGCCTCTGGAACTGTTGCAAATCACAGCTCAAAGAGAAGGGCAGGCAGTGTGGGACCCACCACTGGTTTTTGATGCCATGGTTTGGTTTAGGGATTTTGAATCTTCTACATCTAAAGGAGGTCAAATTCATCAAATAGGAGTCGAGTACTTAGTGGGTGCCTAGTAATACATTTAATTTGTAAAATTCAAAAGCCATGAAAGAGCCTGCAGCCAAAAGTCACTGTGCTGTGTCGAACAGTGCCCCACCAAAATTCATGTCCACCAGCAACCTGTGTTTGTGACCTTATTTGGAAATAGGTCCTTTGCAGATGTAATCAGGTTAGGATGAGGTCATGCTGGATTAGAATGGGCTCTACATCCAGTAAGACTGGTATCCTTATAAGAAAAGGGAAATTTGGACACAGACACATAGGAAGAACACCTTGTGACAATGAAGGCAAAGGCTGCAGTGACGCATCTGCGAACCAAGTAATGCTGAGGCTCACCAGCACCCACCGGAGGTAGAAAGAGGCAAGGAAATGCCCTCCCTAGAACACTTAGAGAAAGCTTGGTTCTACGGACACTTTGATTTCAGACTTCTAGCCTCCAGAACCATGAGAAAATAAATATCTATTGTCTTAAGCCACCTTGTTTTTGGTACCAGCCCTGGGAAATTAGTATAGTCACTCTCCACACCCCGGGCCCCAGCATCAAGTCCCTCTTCTTAGAAATGCCCAGCGTCACCCGTTTCCTGTGACTTCTTTCAGTAGCATGTTAAGACTATACCACATCTTGCTTTTTTCAATTAACATTATATCTTGAAAATCATTGCAAATGAGTGTCAAAGAGCTTCTTATTCTTTTTTATGGCCTTCTGCATCAGAATCCAGAAGGAAAAGGAGATTTTGTTAAGTGTATCTCTTAGAAAGATCACTCTGGCCACTGTTAAAGACAGAGACCTTTGAAGCAAAGCAGGTGAGGGATGATGAGGGCCTGGTTGTGGGGACAAAGAGGAGGGAAAGAGGGAGTCTAGAATCTATGAAACTTGGGGAGACACACAGGCTGACACTGTACCTTTGGGGGTCAGGGGCACATAGGCAGTGCGTTGATTTCTTAGGGCTGCCACAACAAGGTACCACAAACTGGGTCGCTTAAAACAACAGAACTTTATTCTCTCACTGTCTGGAGGCTAAAAGTCCAACATCAAGGTGTGGCAGGCTCTAGGGGATGATCCTTCCTTGCCCTTCTGGTGATGCTGACAATCCTGATATTCCTTGGCTTTCAGTGGCACAACACCAATCTCTGCCTCCAATGTCACGTGGAGTTAGTTCTCCCTGCATGTCTCTCTTTGTTTGTCTTCTCTCTTTCCTATATGGACACCACCCTATTCCAGCATGACCTCATCTTAACTGATTATATCTACAACAGGCTGGGCATGGTGGCTCACATCTATAATCCCAGCACTTTGGGAGGCCAAGGCAGGAGGATTGCTTGATTCCAGGAGTTTGAGACCAGCCTGGGCACCACAGTGAGACCCCATCTCTACTTTAAAAAAGAAGAAAGAAAGAAAGAAAAAATATATATCTATGATGACCACATTTCCAAAGAGGATCACATTCTGAGGTTCTAGGAAGGACTTGAATTTAGGGGTGACACCATTCAACCCAGTATAGGTGGCAGCCATCACACGGAAAGAGATCACAGAAGTAGAGTGTGTGGAGTGAGAACAAGTATGAACATGGAAGCCTGGAGAACACCTTCATGTAAGGGGTGCATGGAGGATGTGGAGCCCACAGAGAGACCCAAGAAATGGTGGTGAGAGAGGCAGGAGGAGAAACAAGAAGAGTGGTGTTTGGAAACCAAAGACATCACAGAACATGAAATCGATGACTTTAACCTGAGCACCTGCTGTGGAGTGATGGGGCAGAAGCCGGTCACAGTGGGTTGAGGAGCAAATGGAAGACACGGAAGAGGAAGAAGCGAAGACCGTGAGCGTGAAGCTCGTGCACTCTTTCCAAAAGCTTGGCTCCCAGCGCAAAGAGAGAGACAGCCGTAGTTGGAGGGGTGTGTGGGATGCACTTGGTGGTCTGAGAGGAAGCACCCGGAGGTTAAAGATGGAGGAAAAGGAAGATTTCATTCATAGAAAGAAATTCTGAAGGAAACAGAGGAATACGATTCCAAACACAGGTGGAAGAATTAGAATTGGGCGGCAAGACAACACCTCTTCCCCAGAAACAGGAGGGAGGGTGAGTGTGGATGCAGATGACTGCACGGTGGTGGGTGGTGGGAGGCAGGAAGCTGAGACAGTCCCTGCTTTTCAGCCTCTGTTTTCTGTGTGCAGCCGGAGGCAAAGCTGCAGAGAGTGGGTTGGGGTGGGAATCAGAAGGGGGCCTGGAGCCGTAGCAGAGGCAAAGATCTGGAAGAAAGGACATGGGGAGGGGAGAGAATGTCTCAGCATTGATACCAGAGAACTTCCAGTTCCAAATTTGTGTGTGTTGTTGATATTCTGTAATCTGTGTTGATGTTTTTCTTTTTCTGAAATTGTTCCTGTAATATGGCGCTAAAAGTGCTTGCAAATGAGGATTTTGGGGCAGTTCAGTAAGGTGTGTTTTTTGAAGTTGCTGGCTCCGTGATCAAGTCAAAAGAAACATGGTTCCTCCTCCCCCTGCCCTGCCTCACCCCCTCCCACAGAGCCACCTGGACTCTTGGTGCCCCAGGCAGAACGTGCCACAGGCAAGAAAAAGTGCACTCGGCCAGGCCCTTTATGTGGCAGGTGGAACATCTACCCGTGAGCTACCATTTTGATTTATGAAGCTTTTTGTAATTCTATATTTTATATGCAAAAAATTTTTTGTAGTTACAATGTCACGCTGAATTTTTATAGCATTTTTATGCACATCGTTTTATGTTGAACTTCACTACAAGTCTGTTAATTCCTAGTATTATCCTCACTTAAAAGCTGAAAAGGTGAAGCTCCAGAAATGATGATTATATTAAAATGCCTAAAGTCAAACAGATAATCAATTCTTGGTCTTTGAACCTAACACCCTTTCCTTAAACAGCTGGGGGTGTTCAGTGATAGCTACGTGGTCATGGGCGAAATATAAAGGAGTCCCAGGTTTGATCCTTTAGTTAATTCATTGTCACCTCCTCCTCCCCTTCCCCCTCCCCCTCCTCCTTTCCTCTTCCTCCTCGTCCTCCTCCTCTCCATCTCCTTTTCATGGAACTGATCATTACAGAGTGACTCTTGTGTGCCAGGCCCTGTGCTAAGGTGGGGATCCCGTGGTGGCACCACAGGCACTTTCTGGCCTGCCTCCAGGAGCCCAGGAAACTAGAGCACTCGTGCTCAGGGCTGTGACGGGGTAAGCACAGGGGACCGAGGGGGCGTCAGGCAGCACATCCAACCCAGCAGGAAAGGCTTCCACCAGAAGTGACATGTGGAGGGTCAAGGATGAGCAGTGTCAGCCCGGGGAAGGATGGCGGGAGAGCTCTGCAGAGCCCCAGGCACCCCGCTTCAGGGTCCCACGGCCCTCCAGAGCAGCAGGCGCAGGATTTGTGTCACCAGCCGCTTCCTCAGGCAGCTCCTCTCCTGGATGCTGGCCTCACGAGCCATCTCTTGGGGGAGGACGCTACCAGGAGAACCAGAGGCCCGGGTCTGCAACACCTGTGCCGTTGGTTATTTAATGCTCATCTATCCCTGCCCAGATGGGCATTGACAACAGGGCGGGGAGAGTATCTGCCTTATTCACAGCTGTGGCCCCAGTGCCTTGTACAGTGCCTGGCACTTTGTACCTGGGGAATACACTGCCTCAACTTGAAAGTTTCTCCCTAATAGGAGAGATTTAGGTCTAATTAAACCCAAATGATAAAAAATGGGGACATTTGGACAAATTCAGCTCATGCAATAGCATTCCTTACTTTGCTCATCCACTAAATGGAGGTTCTACCATCAAAATTATATTTGCTGTCTGCATGAAAGAAGAAATGTGTACAAAGCACTACTAATCAACCAGTAATTATTGATTGACAATGATCTGCATGTAATATCTGGCCAGTAAAAGAAATTTTAAAACGAGGTTTCTTTCATCTTTGAAAAATCCCCTGTGAAGAGGGTCTTCCTCCTCTGCATTGTTCTCCCCACCAGGCCAGCTCCTCCTGCTGTATTTCTATTTACTTTGACCCAAGTTTAGTGCCAAGATTGCCCTTGTTGGGACAAAACTTGAAAGTGGCCATTGTCCAAACCTCAAGCTGTTTCCAGCTGGCCTTAATGCTCCAGATGCTTCTCTACAACAGCCCAAAATCACAGAGCCAGGGGCGTGGCTACACGCTGTGCTTCAGAGGTCTCCAGTTAGAGATACAGCCTTTCATCAAAAGAAAAGAAGCCAAACTCTGTAAAATAATTTAAAGAGGTTTATTCTGAGTCAAATTTGAGGACCATGACCCAGAGCCAAGCCCAAGAAAACTTGAGCAAGTGGACTCGCTGTTGCTGGGTTACAGTTTGGTTTTATACATTTCAGGGAGACAGGGATTACAGGTAAAGTCATAAATCAATACATAGAAGGCATACGTTGGTTTGGCCCGAAAAGGTGGGACATCTCGAAACAGGGGCTTACAAGTCATAGGTGGATTTAGGGATTCTTTAGTTGACAATTGGCTGAAAGAGCTAGGCTTTGTTCAAAGACCAGGAATCAGCAGAAAGGAATGCTTGAGTTAAGATAAAGGTCTCCTTTCATGTGATGCTATACCAGAATTAGGTCGGGAAGTAAACCTCATCATAAAAACCTGTTTACTGAGGTTTTATCATTTGTAGGTGTGACTCACCAGGCCCCCTTAGAAAGGAATTTGGGCAAAAGAAAAAGATCAGAGTTTAGTCCTCACCTTGGACCATAGCACCCATTGGTAGTAATATCTGCTGAGTACTTACTGTGTGCCAGGCACAGTTACTCATTTAAGACTCCCACAATCCCCAGGGAAGAAGTTGCTGCCATCATCCGCATCTTACAGATGACGGACAGAAAGCTTAAGTCACTTGTCCAGCACATGTCAGGAACCAGACTTGATGCTGGGTGGTCAGGCGGCACAGGTGGCTTGCTAAGCTGTGATGCTATGCTGCTCTTGTCCAGGTCTTGCTTTTTTGTTGTTGTGGCCATTTCTGTTTTGCCGACATACAAAAAACATGTTCATACTTGAAAGGTGTCTAAAGTCACCCAATATCGTCTTTCAATCTAGAAACCAAAGCTGGAGAAAATTCCAATCAAGGCAGCCACTGAACTTAGACATCCGCCTTTTAAATGAAAATACGGGCCCCCTAGGTGGCTCACACCTGTGGTCCTAGCACTTTGGGAGGCGGGAGGATTGCTTGAGGCCAGGAGTTTGAGGCCAGCCTGGGAACAGCAAGACTTTTTAGGAAAAATTAGCAGGCGTGGTGGCTCACACCTGGAGGCTGAGGCAGGAGGATCGCTTGAGCCCAGGAATTGGAGGTTGTAGTGAGCTATGATGATGCCACTGCACTCCAGCCTGGGTGACAGAGAGAGACCCTGTCTCAAAAAAAAAAAAGCAAATGTCGTCTTTAAGAGGAGTAACTCAGGACTAAAAAGAGAGCTTAATCTGTATGCCCAGGACTAAGCAGGGTATCAAGTAGTGGGTGCTGAGTAAGTATTTCTTAAATGAAATTTGGGGAGTATTTAATGGTTTTGTGTTCATTGTTTCATGGGACAAACTTTTGTTGAATGATTGCTTTGGTCTCCTACTCTGTTAGGCTCTAAGTACAGGAGAGAGTAAAATCTAGTCCCTGCCCTAAAGGAGCTTCCAGACTGCTGGGAGAAGATGGAGACTAGCAAGCAGACAATTACAGAAAAATAAGGCCAGAGTGGGGTGTGTACAGCGTTGCCCTATGGGAGCACATGGCAGGATGGCCCAATCCAATCTGGGGGCCGTTGGGGGAGGGGTGGTTAAGGGAAAGCTTAACAAGGTACATTTAAGGAATTGCAAGTTGCGCAGGGAGGCTGGAATCTAAAGTAGTGGCAGGTCCCAGGAGGAGCGTCTTCAGAGGAGGCTGGAGAAGAGAAGGGCCCAGGTCACAGAAGGTTTACATACAGAGAGAGCGTCCATCCAGGTTGGCCGGGCCACGCCCTGTATCTTGGCATAATTATTAATAGTGGCCCCCATCACTCACTAAAGCATCCCAATTTGGATAATCAAGTATGCCGACATCCTATTTATATTTATGTCCTACAGATAATACTATATGTATTTATATAGCGTAGACTAAGGATTTGGACTTTATCCAACCAGACGCATTGGAAATGAAGAAGACATATTTGAGAAATATTAAGGTGATAAAACAAATAGGATTTAGACTCAACCCGGAAAGAGGGGGAATGAGTGAGAGCTCAGCTGTGCACGTGCAAAACTGATGACAACCTGCTGTCGGGAGTTCTGTGTTAGAATCACTTAGGGTTTCAAAAAGCGGAGATTTGGTGCTCGCTTCGGCAGCACATATACTAAAATTTGGAACAATACAGAGATTAGCATGGCCCCTGCACAAGGCTGACACTCAAATTCGTGAAGCGTTCTGTATTTTAAAAAATTTTTGAAAAAACCAAAAACAGAGATTTGTGCACCCTGACTCAATCAGACTCTCTGGGGGAGGAGCCGGGAAACTTCAGGGTTAACAAGCTTCCCAGGTCATTTTCTCTCTTTTTTTTGTGTGGGGGGGTGGCAGGGTGGGTGGGGGAATGGGGGCATGGGGGTGTGGCAGGATGCCCAGGCTAGAGTGCAGTGATGTGATCACAGCTCACAGCAGCCTCCAGCTCCTGGGCTCAAGAGAGCCTCCGGCCTCAGCCTCCCCGCCCAGGTCACCTCCATGCACTCTGAAGTATGGAAACCACAGGCTAAAATCGATCACAGAGAGCAGGAGCCTGAATGGAGGGGTGGGGGTTGAGGGGGCAGCAGCTTTGCTCTAAGCCTGTGTCTACAGAGGGGACAGGCCTGAGGGCCCCACAAGGGGCAGAAGTGGGCATCTGCTCCTGGGGTGGGGAGAGAAAGTAAAGTAAGAGCCATAACAAACTAATCACCGCTTTTACCAAAGCACCGAGGGCTGTCCCTCATGTGAAATGTCTTGTACAGAAAAAAGAGGAAGAACAGAGAGCAGAGGAAAAGACAACAGGATGGGGGCAGCAAAAGGCAGGACTCCACCAGGAACGCAGGGCACTTGGTGGTGGGGCAGGAAGGTAAAACCCAGGGGTGTCCTACCAGTGCAGGCTGTCCCATCGCGTTCCTTTGGGTAATGGCCTCTGCGTCCTGGATCCAGCCTCTGCCCGTCCTTGCCCCGGGCAAGCCTGCAAAAGACAGTTCATGCCTCTTGATTCCTAAAGGCTCATTTTGAAAGGAGAAGAAAAGAAAGCAAGCAAGAAAGAAGAAAGAAAAAGAAAGGAAGGAGGGAGGGAGGGACGGGACCATACTTAGTACTGGTGCCCACTTGGGCAGAAAAGGGAAGGCCAGGTACGTCCCCCTGCCGTGGAAGCAGCAGTCTGTAAGGGCGCTCCGGGAACACCTGACTGTCGAGGCAAGCACTTGTCATCTGCATTTGCAGGAAAGGGCTAGTTTTGTAAGCCACCAATCAGCACAAGGGAGGTACCTGTTGGCGGGTTCCCTCGGGTACACTAACGCCTGGACACAGATCGTGTTCAAACTATCAGCTAAAGCCTGTGACGATTTTTATTCATTTCAGCTCTCCCTCTCCTCTGTGGCCTCGGAGAATTGTTGATTGCCACTACCCTCAGGACCCTCTCTAAGATTTCTACATTCCTCCTAAAACACAAAGCACGAACAGCCACAAGGATCCAATCAACAACAGGCTCCTTGTCCTAACTTGCCAGACCTTTAATATTGTTTCAGGACGCTGTTACTCGCATTCAGTTTATGGCTCACTGTTGCTAGTGTTCGGTTTGGAGCAGCCTGTATTTCTCAGCAATATATAAACTGAAAACATTCTTCCTCAATTTGCGTCTGGGTAGTTTTGCTCTTACTCAGTTGAACTGGTTTTTGTCAAGTGCTATTCCAAAATGTCCCCAAGTGTGTTTCTCAGAGCAGGAGTACTATAATATGTTCCTGGATCAGTGATCAAATTAGGTAGGAGGGACATTGTAACCCAGCCAACTCTTGGGGATTTACAACAACATTAGCATGTACAAGGCTCCGAGACGTCCTGTAGTTGTCAAATTCAGTATTCCCCTGCTTACTAGCCTACTCCTGACACCACCTTTCCAGGGAGAAAGGGCTTTCCTGGGGCTGGATTGACCTGTCTCCCTAAATCCTCCACATGACAAAATAACATTCCCCACTGTGTTGCTGATGACAAGTGTCAGGGTTTTTTCTCCCCCTAAATGAAATGTCTTTGATTGCTTTTCATTATTATTACAACTACTTTTCAATATTGCTACAAATTATATATTAATTATAGACAACATAGAGAACATAAAGCACAAGGAAAACCACTCTCAAGGAAAACCACTGTTAATATCCCCTTCTAGATTTTTCTAGGTATATATACAAAATACATGTACTTATGTATTTTTTTAATGAGATCAGACCATGATGTATTTTTATACAAGTAAATTGGTAAAATCTTTCCACATCAATAGTTGCATTTCTGCAATGTTATTTTAACAGCTACACAGGATTCTTTTGTATGACTGCACCATAATTGATTAAATTGATAACCTATGGTGAGACATTCAGATTTTTTCCAATGTTCCTTTATTCCAACAGCACCATGATGAACATTTTTAGTGTTATATCCTCACATGTACTCTTAGTTATTTCCTCAGGATAGATTCCCAGAAGTATAATGTTCCTTTTGACACAGTGCTGAGATCACCAGACAGGATTTACCATCCCCTCTCACAGGTACAGCACACTCAAATGGCTCATGATGTTTCTACTGGTTTCCTAGGGCCGCTGGGACAAATTACCACAACGTGATAGCTTAACACATTGACTGTCATACTAGAAAAAAAATTTTTTTTCCTTGGGGCCACAGTGTTTTATTATGAAAATAGAATAAAAACTTTGAAAATAAAACAATCCTTTCTAATTTAATGAAAAATTTGTTATTGACTTCTATTCATTTAATCCACATTTTTAGAATTAAATTGTCAATATTAATTGTAACAATAAGAACATCAACAAGTAAGATTTTCATGAACCAACTGCAGGGTTTTGC
Source organism: Daubentonia madagascariensis (assembly GCA_023783475.1). Taxonomy (NCBI): domain Eukaryota; kingdom Metazoa; phylum Chordata; class Mammalia; order Primates; family Daubentoniidae; genus Daubentonia; species Daubentonia madagascariensis. Next base: position 16,439,596 of record JAKFHU010001815.1, on the reverse strand, counting down.
CAAGGTTTTGCTTCACAAGGCCCCGGGCTCAAAACTAGTGTGAGTTAAATACAACTTACATGGCAGTTAATGTGTTAAAACAATAGAAATTTATTCTCTCAGTTCTGGAAGCCAGAGTTTGAAATCAAGGGATTGGCAAAGCCACACTTCCTCTGAAGGCTCTAGGGGAGGATCTCTTCATTGTCCCTTCCAGCTTTTGGTGGCTCCAAGCATTCCTTGGCCTGTGGCTGCATCACTCCAGATTCTGCCTCTGTCTTCACATGGCTTTCTACTTTCTGAGTCTGTGTCTTCTCCTCTTCTCTTTCTTATTAGGACACTCGTCATTGGATTTAGGGCCTACTGGGTAATCCAGGGTGATCTCAGCTCAAGATCCTTAACTTAATGGCATCTGCAAAGATTCTTTTTCCACGTAAGATCACATTACAGGTTCCAGGGGTTAAGGCAAAGGGCATGTCTTTGGAGTGCCACCATTCAACCCACTACAATGTTCTTCCAGACCACAAAGAGTGGTATTCAAATGGATTCACACGCACATATATATGTTAGCAGTTGACTGTCTTTTGAAATGCAGTCTTACATGGCACCCTGATATGTAAGCCTACATTGGGCTATTTGGCTGAGATGGGGTGCAGGGGCTGGTGCAGGGGGACTGGCATCACTCGATCAAGGACGCATAGGATTGCAAGGGACTCAAGGACTCAAGGACATCATAGAGAGGACCAAGTTGTACTTCCTGTCTTCAGGGAGAATGTCCTGTTCCCTCCCTTTCTGGCTCTGGGTCTCAGCTATGCAGATCTGTCCCCCCACAGGGAGAATCAGCACCCAGAAAAGCTCTGCACATGACAAGCAGGACTTGGGCGAGAATCACATGGAGGTCCTGATTTACAATTTTTTGAAAAGCAAATCATTCGCATATCTCAGCAAAAGTTCTCAAAGGACATTCCTGAGTTTCAGTGGGAGGAAAAATGAGTTGCTTTCTGTGCTCCTTCAGCATGTTTCTGGACAGCTGAACGTTACAATATGCTGCAATGTTACAGCCTTATCTACAAACTGGGCCTGAGTGTTAAACACGGACTGTCCCTGAACTCGCAAATGACTATGTGTGCCAAAGGTTCATTTGTAGGAGCGTTGTTTGCATCTCAGAAAACTTTTTTTATGTATTTGCAGTGCTAGAGATCTCAAAACCTATTGATTCTTACTGTAAGCAAGATGGAGCTATCATAGCTCCCTGGCCTCGACCCTGGGCCTCACAGAGCCCCCAGACTGTGAGGCCTGGGCAACGCTGGGCCTGAAAGCAGGGCTGGAAGGGGAAGGTGAAATGCAGCAGAGGCTCCTGCAGGGGTTCAGCAGCCATGGGCATTGCTGAGGAAGGCTCCACGGACAAAGGGGTCGAGGATCAAGACTGTCACCATGGGGGTGGCTGCAGAAGACCAGAGATATCTGTGTGTCCAGACAATTTCGTAAGACAAGCCTGCCTTTATTGTTGCCATCAACTATCATAATAAGGATCAAAACCTGAATGGGAATGGATTTTGGTGTATTAATTTCCCAGGGATGCTATCACAAAATACCACCAACTGGGTGGCTTAAAACAATAGAATTGTATTCTCTCACAGTTCTAGAGGCTGGAAATCTGAAGTCAAGGTGCCAGGGGAGCTATGCTCTCTCTCCTAGCTTCTGGTTGTTTCCAGCAATCCTTGGCATTTCTTGGCTTGCAGTTGCATGACTCCATTCTCTGCCTCCCATGTCATGTGGATGCCTTCCCTCCATGCATCTGTGTCTTCACACGGCCTTCTCCCTGTCTATGTGTCTCTTCTTATAAGGACACCAGTCATACCGGATTAGGGCCCACCCTAATGACCCCATCTTAATGTGATTACATCCACAAAGACCCTGTTTCCAAATAAAGTCACATTTATAGGTACCAGGGGGTTAAGACTTCAACATATCTTCTGAGGGGGACAATTCAACCCATAACAGAAGGCATACAATTTATCATCTCACCCAAAATAAAAATATAATCTACAATGGCCATGATGTGTAGCCACAGAGCATCTGCTTAAATACTGCCAATGACAGCTAGGCAAATTCCATCTCATTTTTAGGTAGCCCCAATCATAAGCTACCTCATTTCTTAATAGGATCCAAAATCTGCCTCTCCTAAGTTTCACCTATTGATTTGAGTTTTCCCTTATTGAACTACGTAGAATAAATCTAATCACTCTTGACAAAATCCTTTCAAATATAGGAGGCCCTCCCAGCCAGTCTCCAAATACTCTCTTAAGGCTAAATTCTCCAGATCTTCATAGGACATGGTTGTAAGACCCTCTTGGGATCCTAGTCACTGAACTCTAGATGTGGTCATTAGTTTCAGCTCATCCTAAGAAGAGGCTTCGAGGACTGAAACATACAATATAGATATGGTCTGATGGATTCAAGAATCAAATGTTTGCATTTACTTCCTGGGATCTAAGCATGACACCTCTACTGAAACATAAAATTGTATTGAGATTTCTGTTTTGGTTTGGTTTGGTTTGGGTTTATTTGCTTGTTTGTGTTGCAGAGGGTCATAGAATTTATTGGCCAAACTGGACTGTTGACTCAGATCACATTTGCAGTCAGTTAGAAATCTTCTTAAAGCACATCTCCCACTTGTTACTTGTGCTATTTCTTTTTGAATCTCCTGTGTATTGATTCCTATTAAATTTCATCTTATTGCGCTCAGTACTTCCATGCATCACATTTCAACTCTTGTGAATGTTGGTCTGTCATTCCTGCATTAGCCATCCAACACAGCTCTGGTAATCTGCCTCCAGCAGAAAAAGACAAGGATGAAAGAGAACCAATATTTACCATCTTTATTAAGATGATAAATAAACCTAGACTAGACAATCATTCCTAATTGTTTAACTGACGTCAACACACGTACAGAAAAGTGGGTGAACATAAATATACAGTTCAATGAATTATCACAAAGCAAATGCCTGTGTAACCACCCATGTCAAGAATGAGAACATTAGGCTGGGAATGTTTTAATAGGCATTTTTCCCTTTAAATCCTCAGACCTATTTGGTAATTATTATAAGACCTAGTTTACAGATGATAAAACAGACTTAGAAAGGTTAAGTGGCTTGCCCAGCACCCCACAGTTGGGAAGTAATAAAGCCCGGAATGACCCCCTCAGTGTGCTTCTCCCGCTGCAGATGCTGGCCTTGACAAACAAGAGGTGTGGCCACCTACCCTGGTGGGGTGGGTAGAAGGGCCTTTCAAGCAGGGGAAGCCACAGGGACAAGCAGGCAGGAGACGTACACTGGAGCACATGATCTACCTACCGGAAAATATTGGCTGGAAATCAGGCCAGATTCAGGGGACAGGCTCACAAATCTGCACTTTATTCTGTAGTCAGGGGAAAAGCCACTGAAGCTTTTGAGAACTTTGCTTTAGGATAAAATAACTCGTCTTAAAGAACAGTGTCTTCGGCGTTCAGTCCCACCAGGTTGGCAGGCTGTTCAAACTCTGCTGCTTAATCAGGGTTCCTGGAAATTTTGGAAAATTGAGACATGAGACTTCAGGGGATCAGATTGTTTAGGGTTAAAGTGAGCAGAAGGAAATGACAAGAGAAGCCCTTAGGAGGCTGGCCCAATAAGCAAGAAGTCTAAGAGGCTGGAGAAGGCTAACTACGGGGTTTCCAGCTTCCTGCCAGGAGGAACATCACTCATTATAAGCTGAAAATATGGCGTATTGTCTTACTCTTTCAGGTAAATGAGTGAAGTGGTTCTAGCAAAGTAAAATATCAACTTTGACCTAAGTAGCTTCAAATTAATATCAAATTAATACTTCCCACACAGTGACACAGTAAATAGACAAGATTTATTATAGTAGTATGTTGTATAAAATCCAAAAAAATGGACACGAAGACCCCACAGTGACCTGGGGCATCTGACCTTTTCTCCTTAGAGTAGAGTGGAGATTAATCACTTTCTATCCAGTTTAGGGAACTGATTTAACAAAGGAAAGGAATAAATGGGCATTTCTCTGAGTATACAAAAAATAGGGACCAGTGATACAATTGCTTTGCTTTTTTTTTTTAAACAGTTTTATAAATTATGGAAATAAACAAAGACCAACCAAATAAGAAAAGCAAAGGCTATTTACGAAGAGTTTGCTTATAGTAAGGGAGTTGGCCACTGTCGCTGGCATTTTGACAGCAACTCAAACACAGGCAGAGGATTGGGAGAGCTTCATAGTGGACAAAAGGGAAGCCTCCAGGTGTGCCCTGACTGCAGGCTGCTGGAAGCTGCAGGCGGCTAACAGGAAGCAGGGCATCCTATGTGGTTGGTTAGGGTGCATATTTGGCTTTCTCTAGTTGGTCCTGAACTAGAAGTAGGGACAAAAACTAGGGAAGCTGTCTGTTATTAATCATGTCTTGGCCCATTTGTTGCAGGGCTTGTTGTTTGGCTTTCTGGATTGTCACTAGAGACAATGGTCTGACTTCTTACCGATCTGACTTACAGCAGGCTGGCTTCCTGGGCTGTCAATTGTAGATTAGGGGTTGATTTCTTGGGCAGGTTTGCTTGAGGTTGTGGGTCAGAGTTCTGTTTTTATATATTATTGGCCATTATCCGTTTGCATATCCAGTCTCTCAAAATTAACTAGAGGAAGACATGAATTTTTAAAAATGGGAGCAGGGAAGGCAATAAAGGCAGGCAGTGTAAGAGAGGGAGCGAGCCGCAAGACGAGAGAGGGGAACCGTCTTGGAAAAGTAAGAACACAGCTTTTTGTAAGAACGACAATAATCTGGGTGGGTGCAAGGGCTCACTCCTGGAATCCTAGCACCTTAGGAGGCCGAGGCAGAAGGATCGCTTGACGCCAGGAGTTTGAGACCAGCCTGGGCAATAGCGAGACACTGTCTCTACACAGAAAAACTTTTAAAAAATTAGCCAGGCATCATGGCGCACACCTGTAGTCCCAGCTACTTGGGAGGCTAATGCAGGAGGATGGCTTGAGCTCAGGAGTTTGAGGTTGCAGTGAGCTATGATGACACCATAGCACTTTAGCCAGGGTGACAGAGACAGACCCTGTCCCCCCAAAAAAGAGGCAATAATCCATTGTGGCTAGAGCGCAGGACGGAAGGTGACAAGTGACAGGTGGAGAGATGGGCGAGGTCACCAAGGGCCTTGAATACAAGACAAAGGAGTCAGGACGCAGTGCTGAAGACAGTGGGGAACTGCTACGAGTTTTCAAATAGGGGTAACACAGGCTCTGAGGTGTGATTTTAAAAGATAAGTCTGGAGACAAATCTAAAACACCAATCTGGTCATGTTATTCCCCTGGTTAGAACTGTCTGAAATAGTCTCTCCCTCCCTCCCATCCTTACTTTTGTTCTGATAAACGTGTCTTCATCCCAAATTCAGCACTACTGCCTTTGTGCTGTTTTCTGAGACTCTCTAAGGTTGAGTTAAATCAGTTCCTCCTTTGTGACCTTCGGGTATTTCCTAGTCTTCCGGTTAGAGCGCCTATCTCATGAATAGAATTCTGTTTCCTGGATTATCTCCCTTAACTAAAGCGTTATCTTGAGAGGGGGAGTATGGTTTATTCATCCTTGTACTTCCGCTGTTTAACAAAGGGCCCGGAAAAAATAGGTGTCAAAATGCACGCGCGTCGTGGCAGCTGTTGAGTGGCTTAGAGGAGACTTGAGGAATACAGCGGAGGGGGCGCTGGAGGTGGTGGGGGCTGAAGCAGGGTAGCAGCAGTGGGGATGGAGATACTTAGGACAGTGGCCCCCAAATCCTGGTCTTCATCAAATCGCCTTAGGGGGTTGGGGGGCACTTTTAAAGTGCAGATACTCAGGCCACTTCCAGATGTACTGACATGGAATCTCTAGGAAGGGGACTCCAAATCTGAATTAATGTGAAAGCCCCTCAGGTGATTCTGATACTCAACCAAGTTTGGGAACCACTGCCCTGGGATAAAGAGGAAAAGAAAGAGGAGACTAGGTCCTAGACTGGCTCAGCGGGGAAGATGGTAATGCCATTGACTGAGGCGGGGAGTACTGGAGAAGAGATGGGGTTCATTAAGGGGCTTTGGCACAATTAGGGGGTGAGGTGCCAACAGGTACCCAGATGAAGATGTCCTCTTGGAAGCTGGGAACCAGGAGAGCCATCTGTCATTTAGGACCTTGAGAATTTGACGTTTCAGTAGGAAAAAGATTATGTTCCCATACTCACTTTTTTCTCTGTAGCTTAACAGAAAAAGGTAAAGATTACTTTTATTTTCTAACTGATTTAACCAATCAGTAGTGTAATCTAGAAATAGGTTAAGTATATTTAATGCACTTACTATAGTCCTGGAGTAAATTAGCATTTGCATGGTCGCCTGTTTCTCACAGTTAAACAAATGCTTTAAAAGAAATTAAAAGAAGGGTATCTCTGATAACATATGCACTTTCAAAATGGTTATGTTTAAACTCCAGTGGATGTTAGTAATTGACTTAAAAGTCTGTTTTTACAAATAAATCCTGGGTTCAGAAATGGATATTTAACAACCTCCTCACCTCAAAAGGGCAAAAACATGTCTGCAAAAACATCCGACCTAATCAATTTTCAAATTAATCTAAAATCACTATTTGAATTCAGATTTAGTAAATGTCATAGGTCATTTCCCTGGGGCACAGATATAAACCTGGTCTACCAAACGACACAAAATAGAGAACAGAGCAATTTCTCTGGCGAATATAAATATGCATTGGAGCCCATCTGGATAATTTACATAAAAATTGGATTTTCCTCTCTTATCTTTTTATGGTGGACATCTATAATATTGTCTGCTCAGTCCTGTTTCACTTGTCCTCATCTGTGAGGCTACTGCGGGAATGGCCTTGTTTTTACGGTGCTCCATTCCACTGGCCAAAGTTCACTGTCCCTGATTGGGTACCCTGTCCCCACGGGCTGCCTCGCTCCCCCAGGGCATGTGCCCTTTGGATCCAGCCTTAAAGGCAGGCCTTCTCTAATGCTAGAAAGCCTTAGAGTAAAACATGGGAACTGACAACAGTCATGTTACCTACCATTAAGAGACATCCTGGCCAGCTGCAGTGGCTCACACCTATATCAGCACTTTGGGAGGCTGAGGCGGGAGGATCCCTTGAGCTCAGGAGTTGAGGTTACAATGAGCTATGATGGGGCCACTGCACTCCAGCCTGGGCGACAGAGCAAGACCCTGTCTCTAAAAGAGAAAGAGAGAGAAAAGAGAGAGAGAGAGAGAGAGAGAGAGAGAGAGAGAAATCCTTTCAGCAGAGAATGAAGCCCAAAGAAAAGAATAAGGAAAAATCCTGATCCACTTGAGCCCCTTGTTCCAGTAGCTTCTGAAGCCAAGCTGGCACCTGATTGGTTCATTCTTTTTTAGACTCTATGATCCAAGAATTCCTTTCAGCCTAATCTAGAGCAAGTTGGGTTTCCAGTTTCTTGAAACCAAGAGTGCCAAGAGTAATAATGTACCATTTCATACAAATTCACTCCAACTCAACCTCTGAGATCCTAACTTCCTTTAAAACAAACAGCTGTAAACGGAATGAGTAAGAGGAGATGGTCTGTCTTGTGGCTTGAATTGTACCCCCCCCAGCACCAAAAAAAGAGATGTTGAAGTTCTAATCCCCAGACCCTCAGAATGTGGCCTCATTTGGAAACAGGGTTGTTGCCGATGTAATTAGTTAAGATGAGGTCATATTGGAGTAGTGTGGGCCCTTTACCCAACATAACTGGTGTTTTTATAAGAAGAGAAGAGACACAGAGACAGAGAAACAAGAGAGAAGGTGCCCGTGTGACCACAGAGGTGGACAAGCAGAGTGGAGCCTCGGCAAGCCCAGGAGCACCAAGGACTGCTGGTAAATTCCAGAACCTAGAAGAGGCAAGGAAGGATTCTGCCCTACAGATTTCAGAGGAAACATGACCAAAACTTTGATTTCAGACTTCTGGCCTCCAGAAACTGTGAGAAAATAGAGTTCTGTTATTTTTAAACCACCCAGTTTGTGATACTTTGTTTGGTAGCCCTAGGAATCTAATCGTCTCAAAGATACTTCCTATCTCTAAATTGTTCTGCTTCTATGCTCTCATGTGGTTAAGAAGGGGTATACTTCCTTGGTATATTCAGAAAATGAACACCCAAACCAACAGGGCTAGGGATCAGGAGGGGGAAGCAGGACTGTGGGGTTATAGACTTCAGCATGATGCTTTGTATCCAACAGTTGCAGATGCAGCTGCAGACCGTAGGCTTGGCTAGGCGAGTACTTCAGAGAGTGCCTGACACAGAGCAGGCCCTCAGAAAAAGTTGCTTTTCTGGATATAGTATACAAAGAAGAGCTAAAGAAATGTATTCAAAAGAGGTTTGCTATGAGCTCTGCTGCTGACTCCACACCCCAGCCCAGTTCCAGCGGCGCTTACTTCCACTCCTTTTTCGGATTTTTGCCAAAGTGCCAGGAGAAAAGGCCTCCTCTTTAAGAAACATTTAGCCAGAATATCTTGCTATACTCGATAGCACAAATGCCTCTTGGTTTGTACAGTGTTGTCTTAACCAGAGGAAAACCCAGTTGGCGAAAACCAAAAACAAATCCCATTTTGGCCTCCACAGCTGCTACCCCTCACCCCAGAGGGGCAACTTCTCACACATTTTTAGTGTTTAGAGACTGTGTGAGTGTGATCACAAGTAGATTTTCACACAAATGTAAGTGTACAGTGGTTTATTGTCCTGTGAACGAATCTTCAAATCCATGCCCTTTCATTTACTCTAATATAAGAAGTTAACTGTATTTGCACAAGATAAATCTGGATGTTTCTTAAAATCTTAAATTGTTCGAGTTAACGAGGAGTAAGCACGTCAGGCATACACAAGATCTCCAAAAAAATTGGCAGACACATTGGTAAAGGTGTTTATAGCTTTATTCTAAAAAATTACTTTTACCTATTTCCAAAGTGAGTAAGAAACCAGTACGTCAATTGATTTATTTGAGCTTCTTTTAGAGATTGTATTAGTTTTCTAGGACTGCCATAAAAAAGTACCACAGACTGGGTGGCTTAAACAACAGAAATTTATTTTCTCACAGTTGCAGAGGCTGGAAGTCCAAGATCAAGGCTTTGGCAGGGTTGTTTTTTTCTGAGGCCTCTCTCCTTGGTTTGCAGATGGCTGCCTTCTGTGTCCTCACATGGTCTTTCCTCTGTGTGTGCATCTCTGGTGTCTCTCTGTGTGTCCAAATTTCCTCTTATGAGGACATCAGTCAGATTGGATTAGGGTCCACCCTAATGGCCTCGTTTTTAACTTAATCCCCTCTTTAAAGGCTGTCTTAGACCATTTTCTGTTGCTATAACTGAACACCTGACACTGGGTAATTTATAAAGACAAGAAATTTATTTTTTACAGTTCTGGAGGCTGGGAAGTTTAAGACAAGGCCTTGCACAAGGTGAGGGCCTCATGCTGTGTTATAACATGGTAGAAGGGTGGGAGGGCAAAAGCATACCAATCAGGCCTTTCTCTTCTTATAAAGCCACAAGGTCCATCATGGAGGCCCCACCTTGATGACTTTATATGATCCTAATCACCTCCCAAGGGCCCCACCTCTTAATACCGTTACAATGGAGATTAAGTTTCAACATGAGTTTTGGAGGGGACATTTAAACCCTAGCAAAGGCTCTGTCTCCAAATGCTCTCACATTCTGAGGTACTGGGGTTAGGATTTCAACTTGGGAATTTGGGAAGAACACAATTCAGCCTATAACAGAGATCTTGGAGAAGTTAGAATTAGGTTCAACCTCATTGAATAACAACAAAACTAAAATAAAAATAACAGTAGTTTAAACACAAGAGAACTCTTTCTCGATAGCCAGTATGGCAGCTCCAGGACCATCAAAGGCCCAGGGTCCTGCTGTTCCACCTTAGCTGTTCTGCCTTGAGTGCCACTTTAGGGTCCAAGATAGATCTTCAAGCTTCAGCATTTGCATTTTTATTTGCATTCCAGCCATCAGGAAGAAGGAAGAGAAGGAGGGAAGAAGGAAGCCACCCTTCCCTTTTGAGGGAGACTTGCTAGAAGTATTACACCAAGTTTCTGCTTTTATCTCATTGGCCAGCCATTCCAGTTGCAAGTGAGGTTAAGAAATGTAGCCTTTTTGCTGGGTAGTGGTGTGTTCAGTTGGATAAAAATCAGGATTAATTCATATAAGAGCATCAATAGAATAGATATGAATATGGATAGGTTGATAGAATGAATATTGGGAAGCCACTAAAATTCTCTGCTATAAGTTATGTAATAATAATGCCACCTTGCTCTTCTATAGCTTGTCCAAGAATATACATTTATATACTTTATTTTCTATAATTTATTACTATATATATAAACACACACATATATGATCTTGCAACAACAAACAAGGCTATCCATTAGGATATTTTTATAGTAGTAGGAGTTATTTGGGGCAGATCCAACCCCATTGGTCAGTAAGGCCCCAGGATCCAGTGATCTTCGTTTGGCAAACTGGCCAGGGTCAGAACTGCCCCTGGAGCACAGCCACATGGAGGTGGACTTTGGCCTCACTAGCCCGTGCTTTGAATCAACCGCACTCACAGAGATGTAGGGTCTTTAAGACCTGGCTGTCATCCCGGCTATGGTGAGCCATTCAGAGTTAATTGGTTTCACACCTGCATGCCTTTGCTCAATTTGCTGACTCCACAGAGAGCACCATTCCCTTCACCTGCATCTGCCTGGAAAACACCTGTTCAAGCTTCAGGACTCAGTCACTTTCCCTCTCCAGTGAAGCCTTTTCTGACTTCTACCTCCACCAAAACTCCTTTGAAATACCCTTTTTGCTTTCTCTATACCTGATACACATCTACCAAACTGAACAGCATGTGTTTTTGGTTTTTATCCCATATATAATTGTTTCTAGTCTCTGAACTCCTTGAGATCAGGGACCATGTCTTATTCATTTGTATTTCCTCAGCCATAACAAGTGAATCTCAGTATTGGAAGGAATCTAGACATGAATCTACTCTACCACATACTTCACAAGCAGTCACTCAGCTCTACCTGAATGCCAGCAATGATGGGGAGCTCATTACTCCGTGGGCACCCATTGTATTGATTAGGCCAGTGAATGCTAATGACTGAGGAAACAAATTATGTTATGTCTCCACTGGGTATCTGAATGCGTATTCCGTTTGTATTAAGATACAAAGTTTTACTTACACCAGAAAAGTAACATATGCCTTAACTGTATTTTCATAGGATTAAAACAAATAAGCAAACACATTTCTAATTCTATGCTTGCCATTTATTCTTTTATTCATTTAATAAGTATTTATGGAGTGCATACAAAGTATAATAGTACTATGTTGTTGAAATACATGCACATATATGGTTCTTGCTCTCAAAGTGTTTATAGTCCAATTGAAAAATCAAGATGAAGGCCAGGCGTGGTGGCTCACACCTGTGATCCTAGCAGTCTGGGAAGCCGAGGCAGGAGGATCACTTGAGCTCAGGAGTTTGAGACCAGCCTGAGCAAGAGGGAGACCCCGTGTCTACTAAAAATAGAAAAATTAGCCAGGTGTGGTGGCATGAGCCAGTAGTCCCAGCTACTCGGGAGGCTGAGGCAGGAGGATCGCTTGAGCCCAGGAGCTTCAGGTTGCAGTGAGCTATGATGACGCCACTGCACTCTAGCCGGGGCAACAGAGCGAGACTCTGTCTCAAAAAAAAAAGACGGGACGGGTAGACAGAGGTAGTATTAGACTATATAAAACAATATATTAAGTGCCAAAGGAGTGCAGAGACTCCCGGTCCTAGAGAACCTGGGTGAAGAAGGAAGAGAGGAGGCGAGAGTTGAGTCGGATTTTAAGAAACGACTGGGTTCAGATTTGGAGCGGGGGGGGGGTCCACTTCAGGTAGGAAGAACAGTATTAGCAAAGGTGGAGGCAAGAAAGCACATGCATTTAGGGGAGGACGGGATCGAGAACTTCAGGAGTGGAAGAGATCTTAACAGACTGGTTAGTCCAGTGATTTTTCAAACCATGTTAAACCACAGACTCTACTTAACTAAAAGATTACTTAGAGACAATATATAAAACAGACAAAAGTGGAGCTGATCTGAGTAGAGCAGGGTGTATCTAGTGGAACTCGGCCATGAAAGAGATGAGAGACCCAGGTACAACCTTCATAAGAGAAACATAAAATGAGGTAAATATAAGATTTTGTTCACACATATAGAAAAGAACAGAATTGAATAAATGGAGAAATTCCATGCCCCTGGGTGCAGAAATGTCCATTATTATCCAATTCATTTTTGCCTTCAGTGCTATTCCAACTCAAATCCCCATGGAAGTTTTGTAGAACTTAATCTTTTTTTCAGAAAGAAGAGTCTAGAATTAGGGGAATAACTCTAACATTTAAAAACATATTTTAAAACTGTAATAATTTGCATTCTATATACTTTATAATATAATACTGTAACACTTTCTAACACCACGTAATTAGATTTCATATTAAAGAATGAGTAATATTATATAAAATCCAAAGATAAGCTTTATTATATAAGAAAATTAAATATATGATAAAAAGGTGACCATAAAAATCAAAGGGAAAGAAAAGAGAATGTAGTATTGTTTGTGAATAATTGATAGGTCATCTGGAAAAAAAATCCTACCAGCTATTCACTACAAACCTACACCAAAATAAGTTCCAGATGACTTAAGGTTTTAATATTTTTTTGGTTTGTTTTTAATTCTTATTTTTCCAACCCCTAAGTGGAACCAGACTAATATATTTTAAAATATAAAAAATAACAAAATAGAATTAAATAGGTAGTAAACATCTGGATAGAAAAATGTCATTCTACACTGAGAAACAGCTGAAGAAACCAAAAGATGAACAGATTTTAATAGATACAATGTTAAATTTTTCTAGGTCAAAAATAAAATAAAATCAATAACCAAAAATAAAACACCAACAGAACAACAGAAAAATGCAAAAACTAAATATGATACAAAGTTAATAGCCTTTTTATGTGAGTCCATAAAGTAAATAAGAAACATCACTAAGACCTTCTCTCTCCCACAAAAAATTGGTAGATAACCCAGCAAATAAAATTAGTGAACCCATATATGGAAAGATGATTAAATATATTAGTAGTCAAAGAAATATAGAAAAACTCTTTTTGTCATTCTAGCCAATTGACCTTTTCTAAGCAAATTATTATGGAATTCCAGCTAGCCTAAAAATAAAAGGATTTTTAGATATCTATCCTAAAAATAAAATAATGCTGGACAGGCACTATAGCTCACACCTGTAGTCCCAGCACTTTGGAAGGCTGAGACCGGAGGATCGCTTGACCAGGAGTTGGAGGTTGCAGTGAGCTGTGATTGTACCACTGCACCCCAGCCTGGGCAACAGAGCGAGACCTTGTCTCTAAAATAATAATAATCATCATAATAATACTGCTAAGACATGAGAATAGCTTGATGTAAAATGACATTCAGGGCAGTATTATTTATAATAGCAAAAAGCTAATATATAAACGAGTGAATAAATTAATCTGCAATGGAAGATTGGTTTAAGTAAAACGGGAAATACCAACTCGATGGCAGATTATGCATTCATTTAAATTTTTTTATACAAAAACCATGTAAAATGACTTTATGTTGAGTGGAGGCAAAGTGAAAAGTGTGTTACCCCTGCTGTATTTGCAATGCTTAGCACAGTGCCTGATCTGTGGTAGTGATTCAGTACAAACTTGGTAAGCGAATGAAAACTGCACACACACAGTATGATTTTTGACCATGTGAAACAAAACCTACTTATAGAGAAAAGAATGAAAAGAAATATAAATAATGGTAGGAGTGTAGAAGCTATACTCCTACCATTATATTAATATTTCTTTTCATTTTTTGAAAAAAAATGAAGAAAACAGGTGATGTCCTAAATATTGTATGGGACACACTTATCATTATTTATCAAACTTTAAATTTAACTTGACATCTTGTATTTTTATTTGCTAAATCTAGAAACCCTACTAGACATCAGACTTTATATTCTCGTAGTTAATTTTTGAAGTCTATTGAACCACACATCCTTGGTGTGTGGTTTTTTTCTTTCTCACATATATAATATATTTGCATGTATTTTTTCTGTATAGAAAAAGTATAAACAGAGAGAAAAAATCACCCCAAATCCCACTACCAGAGATAAACACCATTTATATTTCAGGACATTCCATACATATATGCATATACAAATTTATATATGTAGTTTTACATGCATATGAAATCATACCATACATGTTGTCTTGTAATCGTGGATTTTGCTGTTTCCTTGACTGCTGATTTCACTGCCTGTTCAGAGGTTTGACTTCCATAAAATCCCATTTACTTACTACTCCCGGGGGCTAGCAGTACATGGGCCACATATGCAGATGATTAACTAGTAGTTTGTTTGTTATTTTTATGGCAAACCACACAGTGCAGGCTTACAGAGCAGCCTCACTTGAGAAGGCAAGTCCAGAACCTGTTATCTAAGCCTTCAAGGAGTCTTGAAAAAGATGCACAATTTTGTGAGATATATGTTCATGTGGATTGGTATTTACTAAGCTTTGTTTATTTCATCCCACTTTACCAATTCTGTTCCAGAAACTGCCTGAAAAGCTGTGAAAACCTGAGACAATGACCACGGATACCTGGGAGAGATGCTGACCACACAATGCAATCTTAACAGCTGAGTTTAACATTTATTGAGCAGCTACTATCAATCAGACACAGGGTTAAATACACAAAGATTAGTAAGGCCAAGAAAATGTACCCCTGGTCAGAAGAAGCTTCAACTTACCCAACGTAATATGAAGTAGACATTCATTTGGAGTCTACCACTCAGAAATACGACTATTAACATTTTGGTGAATATCGTTCCAGATACAATAATTATGACAGCGAACACTTATAGAGCTCTTTTATTTATTTATTTTTTAAGCAAGGCCCATCACTTTGGAATTATAGAGCTCTTATACTTTGTTCTAAGAGTTTTGATAGTCCCTCATGTAAGTCTCAAAATAATATTGCAAAGTACAATTCTTATTCCTATTGTACAGATGAAGAAACTGAGGCAAAGAAAGATTGTTTAACTTGACTTAAATTACACAGCTACAAAGTGGCAGGGCCAGGATTCAAATCCGATGTCTCTCGACAGATGATAGATAGACAGACAGACAGACAAAGACAGAGCGGGAGAGAGAGAGCAGATCACATTGTTTGGGAAACCAGATTTTGAAATAAATAGTATCTAACACTTGCTATGTGTCAATCAATTATGAGTGTCTTAAATATATTGATTTATCTTATCCATAAAGCCAGCAGGTACTACTTATTTCATCAGACAACTTAATGACCACTAGCGACTTTAAGAACTTTAACGAGGGGTAGACTGCTATGGCAACTGGGAATTGCCCTGCGTTACATCAGAGCCTGTAAGTAAGTTCAGGGAGTTCTGCCTCACCTGAAAGTCAAGATCGCTTAAATGGAGCTTTTCAAGTCTGCTTTCCCAGCCTCGAATTTCATGGTCATGCCTGAATGAGTTTATCTCTGGACCCATCTCCAGGAAGGTTCAGGCATGACTGATAAATGCCCATGCACAGGTGAGCAACAGTCTCAGATCTTTAGATGTATGATTGCGTCCATGCACCTGAAAAATGTGAACAATTTCGCTCCAAGCCATGAGGTGGTCTCATGTGAGCAGATTCTCAAGTGATGAGTGGGAGATTTGTAAAAACGCAACTGTCAGCCTCAGGAGAAACGAGTGTGCACTCAAAGGGAGGTAGTCGTGAGAGGTGGCGCTGTGCAGACCTCTGGGATCCAGGTACGTCAGCTGCGTTGATTGAGTGAGGCTCCGTGAGGGTAAATGTGCCAGAGCACAACTTTAATTTCCTCTCATCCTTTTTTTCCTCTTGGGCAAAATGACTCGTAAAGTTTACATTCATTTTAGTATATGCATTTTAAATATACCCTATAAAACCATAGGCGTAATGAATTCAAGATGCCCACATCATAGTAATTCCATATACAAGCTGTGTTTTATGATTTGGACTCAGCCTTTTTAGGATTTTTCAATAGGAACAGACTTCAGAGTCCAGGGAAATGAAAAGAAGGCTAATGATATGAAGTTTCAAATGACTGCTAACTTTCCAACACTATTGTCCTGTAGCCGGAGGGTGCCAGAAGGTAAGGAACAAAGTGAGTGCATTTCCCTGTGCAGGGAGTGGACGGCTCCAAGGTAAGAGACACACAGGGAGAAGGGACACTGGACTCCTGTGCTCCTCCCCCCGCCTCTAGGTGTGCCCTATGGATTGTGATTGGTCACGGGAGCAAGTGGCCCTGTGTACGTTTCTGCATTTCTGGGATAGTCCCTCCTTGCAGAAGCAAGAATCGCGTTCTTCAGTGGGGCCCAGGGGGCCATGCAGCTGTGCTCAGATTGAAGGAGGAGTGGCCTCCGGGAAAGACTCCGGCACGCAAATGTGCTTTCAAAACTTGAAGAGCTCAGGTTGCTGGGTCAGTTATCACAACCCTTGGTCTTGCTCACCCACCCCAACTCCACCTGTGGGAGAAGGGCAAAGCCTCCACGGGCCAGGCAGGGGACAGCCCACTGAGCCCCAGCCAGATCGCAGGTCTATTCACTCACTCCAGAGTGGGCTTCACTTACTCTTTTCAAGCAATGGGACAGTCTGTCTAATACAGGGGAGGCTTTAATAAGTCGGGGCAGGGAGGGGTCACATTTTCGGCTTTGCCTGCTCTGCCACTTTCTCATAAATGCAGACCAATTGTGCACAAATGTGGCCAGGACACATGCTTTCCGCTCAGAATACTCACATGAAATGTAAGGATCTCTTTTTCCCTGTAATTTTAGACGAGGTTTCAAAACATAGAATCCATGCTGGAACCTCCAGGCCAGCAGCAGGAGGTGGGCTGTCTTCGAAGCAGATGGAACAAAGGATTGGGTTCCCAAGTTCAGACGGTAAGACAAAAGGTCAAGATGTCAACCCAGGACCACCCAGGGAAAATTAAATACAGATTGACTTTTGATGGCTTATGTTAACAGAGAGGAGATGGAGTTTTGATCTTGGGGAAAAACAAACATCACAAACTTTACTATAATCAGTGTTTCTCACACCCTACTCTAGGGTAACAAGAACTGCTAAGTAGCCACAAACACACAAATGAGATGGGAGCTTCTGTTTCTTCTGGCATTCAGTCTGTCCTCTGTGGGCTGGAGTGCAGCAGGCAAGACCAAAAGAAGGTGCCTCAGGGTTTCACAGACATTGAGCAAAGAGGGAAAAATGGGTGCGTTCTCCAGCGGTCAACTCCCCCATCTCACTGCAGATCTGGGATCAGAGCCCAGCCTTGGACTGGGGGGCTGCCCACCCACCTCCACCGCCTGTCCCGCCACGGTGGTGTCACCTCGGGGCTCCTCCCCACTCTGGGATTACAGGTAGAATGAACATTTCTAACTCTCAACCCAAATCTTTTTTCAGCTGTTATTTTTTTAAATGTATTATGAAAAATTTCAAGTATACGTGAAAGTTCAGAGCATGCTGAACTTCCAGATTCAACAGTTACCAAGATTGGCCACGTTTCTTCGTCTAGCCCAATTTTCCTCTTTCTTTACAGCAAATTCTGGACATCATGTCACTTTAGCCCCTCATACTTCGGAAGCATTTCTAAAAATACAGACTTTTCTTTGCATAATTACAATGTCATTGTCACCCCTACAAAATTAACAGTAATTCCTCGATATTCTCTAAGTCACAGCCCATATGAGGTTTCCCCTAGTTCATAAAATAGACTTTAGTTAGTTTGAGTCAGTAGCCAGAAAAGAGCCACACATTTCATTTGGTTGTTATGCCTCTTAAGACCCTATTGATCAGTTCCCTCATCAATTTTTTTTAATGTCATTGACCTGGTACAGAAATCAGGAGAGTCCACCTTCAGTCCTAATCTTTTAATCTACCTCTGTGATCTCCATGCTCATCTCCCACCCTCTGATAGGAGGTTGACTTGAATAAGAAGACATTATTATCTTACACTGTGTACAGACACCCTACTCCAGACAGAAACGTGGCACAATCTGGCGCCAACTTACGCATATACAGAGCTTCCATTCTAACCAAACAGGATTACTTAACATTTTTCAGCCACCCTTTACGTTTTCCCACCTCTTTGCTTCTGCTTTTCCCATTTGCCTTGCTTAAGAGCTACTTAACATTTTCTTATGTAAATGTTCCATAGTTTATCATGGCATGGCCCTCAAATCTCACACTTCAAGTCCCTCCACCATGACCAGAATCAAAATTTCATTCCACTATCCCATAACCCACAGTCTTCAACCAAATCCAGACCTCCAGCTCCTGGGCCCCACTCCTTCCCCCAATACCAAGCTTCTCCTGGGCTTACTACCTTCTTTTTTAGTCTAAAACTTTACTACTCTCTGGCCCTCAACTCCACCTATTCCACTCCCTGTACAAATCGAGGATCAGTTTACCCTGTCTCCTCTGCTCCTATCCACAGCTGCTTGGAGAAAAGAGGCTGCTGTCACTGGTAGTGCATGCTTCCCCATCTCAGCTGGACCTCATGTCACCTCCTGATCCTTTCACTTGTTCCTGGTCAGCTCCTCGCACTGGTCAGGTATTTTGTAGAAAGTTCCTCTTTTGGGATTTGTCAGATGTTTTTCCCACAATTAGACTGGGGTTATGGGTTATTGGGAGGAAGACCACAGAAGTAAAGTGCCGTTTTCATCATATCACATCAAGGGTATACGTTCACATTATTTGTTATTGACCGTTGTTACCTGGTGAGAGATAGTGTCAGGTTCCTCCACTCTAAAGTTACCCTCCCCCTTGCCATACTGTACTCTTTGGAAGGAAATAGCTAAATGCAGCCAACGCTTAAGGAGTAGGGAGTGATGCTTAAGGGCAGAGTATCTACATAAATTATTTGAAATTCTTCTGCATGGGAGATTTGTCTCTTCTCCTCAACAACTTATTTGATCATTTGTTTATATCAGTATGGACTTATGGATATTTATTTTGTACTATCATATCTGTTTGGTTGCTAAAATTGTTCCAGCTTTGGCCATTGGGAACTCTAAGTTGGCTCTCCTGTCCCTTTTATATATCTCCATCGATGTAGGGTTTGTTTTTTGTTGTTGTTTTGGGGTTTTGTTTTTTGGGGTTTTTTTGAGCACTTCCTTATTTTCTGGCACTACAAAATTCTCCAGGTTCATCTTGTATGTTTCCTGCCCCAGTCCTCGAATCAGTCGTTCCTTCAAGAATCCTTGGTGCCTTTTCTTGGAGAATGGTGATAGAAGCCAAGATCTAGGCCCGAGATGTGCACATTGCTATTGGGGTGTTACTGCTTCTAAGCCTTTCAGCTGACAGAGCAAGGAAATATATGTGCATATACTATAGCTACTCTTGTATATACATGTGTTTTAAAACATTTCTATATGTAGCCATTTGTGTCTATATTAAGCTAAATATGAGCTCGTACTGATATCTCCAACTCTGATTCAGTACTACGTGAATCATCATAGAATTCTCTTCTTGCTTACCTGTGATCTCCCACTCCAACAGTGGGAAAACTGGCTTCCAACATCCGCCATCCATTTACCCTTGAATTCTTTTTAACTTACATCCTCCCCCCTCCACTGCAAATCACTACAAACCCTATCTAAGCTATTTAAAATAGAAAAGGAATTTATTAAATGATATTAATAAATATACTACCAAAATTTTTATGAGAGTCCAGGAATCAGGTTTGGAGGTTCTGCAGCCAGCACTGCTCTGGTAGAAAAGTTCCTGCTGCTATACCAGGCCAGGGCAATGCCCAGCATGTGGTACCAGAATTTCTACTGCTGCTGCCTCAAAGTGAGGACCAAGACCTCCCCCACCCTCAACAGAACCTGTTTCCTTGCATTACCCTATTCCTAAACAAATGTTGGCTGGTGGAACCCATGTCAATACCTGAGCCTCAAAGGAAAGTGAGTTTCTGGAGTATCAAGATTCATAAAGCATAAAATTCCCCAAAGATTGGAATGTTGTTCAAAAGATGTTGGGTGGCCATTTAAAAAAATTACAAAGTAGGATTTTGCGTCAACAAAAACCATTCCTAACTAAGAAGCTACACCCTCATCACCAAACCCAGGGTACTCTTTACACTTTATCCTATTGGTTTTGATCTCATTTTAGTTTTGTATATCTTGTATTATGAATTAGGTAAAGCATCATTTCATGTATAAAAACCATGTGCATTTCCTCTTCTGTGGCTTGTCTTTTCATATTCTTTGCCACCCTCTCACTGGAAAGTTAGTCTTTTATATTGATTTACAGGAATTCTTTATAAATTAAGGAAATTGTATGCTTACATATCTGCTTCCCCTACTAGAATCAAGGACTGTTCCATCCATGTTTGTAGGCTCATGCAAAGCAGAGAGCCTGGCAGATGATAGATATTCAAGAAACACACCTGTACCAAGGAGTTTTCGTATGTGTTTATCCTTTGGACATCACAGGGACAAAATGTTAGACTGCAGGAAGAGCAGATGAATTAGTTGTCTTGAGAGTAGTGTAGGGTGGCTATTGGTTCTTGGAGAGGGGTATAATTTTAAAAAGCATCTTCAACATACTATTGCTTTCTTTTTTCCTTACACACACTGGATAAAGTAAAGCTCAAAAAAGTCTTTGCTGGTGAGTAGGTAAGTGTTATATGGGAACAAAACCAAGCAAGCTAACCAGCACAGAAACTGTTCTAGGACAAATTATAATCTACTGTTCTCCCCTCCCCCTTTTTAGTGGTTCTTAATCTTTTAAGGTCACAATCTCTTGGAAATTTGATAATTATAGACCCTCTTTCCAGAAATATTTACATAAGGTGAAAATTTTCACATACAATTTCATGGAGTTCACAGGAACTATGAAGCCCAGCCATAGGTCATTGGATGAGGGTTCCTAGCCTGGGTCCTTGGTGAGGGTTCACAGAAAGGCTGCTACTCACCTCCTGCATGGCCTTGGGTGAGTTACTTATCCTCTCTGTGCCTGAGCCCCCTCAACTGCAAAATGGAAGTTAACAATGTTACCTGTCTCACAGGACTGTTGTGAGGACCCAGTGAGACATTATGCACAAGGTGCTTGGCCCATTGTCTGTGCCTGGTTATGTTCAATAACTTCACAACTACTTGTTAATTGTGCTAGGTCTACAGGAAAAGAGACAATTGTAATTCACTAGCACATCTTCAAAGAATCCCAGCCTAAGGAAATCATCATCTTTGGAGTGGGAGTCCTAATTATGCCACCACACTCACCAACCACTGCAAAATGCCCTGTCAAGTTCAGCCTGATGCGGCTTGATCTTCTCCACCCTATTTGGCAGAACCCAGGCAGACATAATACATCTTTTCCAGGGCCTTATTCAGAGTCCAGTATTCATCTTCGCTGTCTCTCTCTCCCAATGTCATCAAATACTATAATAAGATTGTATGGAAGTTTCCTTGAAAAAGAAACATTTTCAACCAATCCCAAAGCAGTTTACCTCAGCAGCCTCTTGACACAAGTTAATGAGATGCAACCAGACAAGAAGATTTCAAATTCTAAGACACCAGTCAGCAGGCAGAGCATCTGAGGATAGGGTTTTGAGCCAAATCTACAGAAGAGCCTTCCTTGTGTGTTTATTAGAGGCAGCATAATAGATAAGGAGGTTCAGCGAGGCTGTTGGTCCTGCCCGCTCTACCTCACCAAGGGAAAGTGCACAGAAACTTAAAGGCCCTTGCATGACTATCCACAGAGGTTACATCTATCGTAGTTCTGCTCCTCCAAGACCCTGAGACCCTCTGCTTGCTTAGGCTGCCAGATCCCACAGGGACCAGGGTCGACGCAGTGCCAGGTTACTGAAAGCCTAGAACAATGAGCTGTGCGTTTTCTAAAACACAGAATTATTCATTCATTCACAGATTTTTTATTAAGCACCCACCAAGTTTCAGAATGTTCCAACCTCTAAAGAAATACAGTAAATGACAGATGACACCCTCAGTCTCATGGTCTCATTCTAATTGGAGAAGACAGAAAATAAAAAAACACACAAGATAATTGTGGATAATGATGGATTCCAAGGAAATGAAAGCGATGGTACAATAGGAAAAAGTGAGGCAAGCATTTCTCTAGACTGGAAGGTAAAGCAAGTCTCCGAGAAGATGTCATTTGAGCAGTGACTTAAAGACAAGAAAGAATCAGCTGGGTGCAGATGTGGGGAAAGAGCCTTCCAGGCAGGGGAAATAGCTGGCACAAGGCCAGGACTGAGAAAAACGTGTCCTGGAACAGGCGCAGCACACTGAGACAAAGGGAAAGTGTGCCGAATGATGTCACAGAGGCGGCCAGGGCCACACCACATCATGTCTGATAGACTGTGTTGTTTTTTCTAACTGCAACAGGAAGCCACTGGAGGGTGTTAAGCAGAATTCAATCAGTAGAATTTGGGTTTGGGCACCTGGATGGATGGTGGTAACATTTATTAAGGTGAGGAAGATGAAGGAAGAGTGTGTTTATGAGGGAGAAGCTTAGCAATGGATAAAAAGTTCTATTTTAAATCTCTTAAACTTGAGATGCCTCTTACCCAGCCTTGGAGAAGTCCACCAAGCTGATGGACTTATGAGTCTGGTGTTCAAGAGAAAGGTCAGAACTACAGATAGAATTTGGAAGTCATCAGCATATAAGCGGCATTTATAGCCTTGACACTGGGTGAGATCCCTGAGGGTGCAAGCGCTGGGAAGGAGGAGCTTCGACCTTCAGAACTGGGGGAGGAGCCAGCAGAGGAGGCAGCAGGAAGAGGAGTGAAGCCAGGAGAGAGGGGAGCCAGGGAAATGTGCTTTGAGAAGCTGTCGGCCACTAAATGCCACAGTGAGGCCAAGCACATGAGGGTTGACCACTGGTTTGGGCAAATGGGGGTCAGTGGTCAACTTGGCAATGGTAATTTCAGTCCTGTGGTGGGGATGGAAGCCAGATGGTAGTGAGTTGAGGCAGAGAAAGTAGAAACACTACAGACAGTTCTGGAGAACTCTGGTTGTGAAGAGCAAGAGCAAAGAATTGGGGCAGTTGCTGCAGGGGAATACGGGCTCAGGGATTTTGTTTTCTGTTTGTTTGGTTGAATGGTTGGTTGTTTTCAATTATGGGATACTCATGGATCTATTGATCAGAATGACCCCGTGGAAAGGGAGAAATTGATGATACCAGAGACAGGAAGGAAATTGCTGGTATGAAGTCCTGCAACCCCTTTACAACTTCTTTTGGGGATGTTTAAGAATAGCTTCCTCCGAAGTAAGAACAAGTAGGGTGTGGAGTGTCCCCAAGTTCTAAGGGTACACTGAGGGCTAAGTGTGGGGAGTGGGGGCCTTGGGAGGGTGCAGGGAGAAGAGGGAAGGTAAAAGGAACAGAAATTAGCATTTATTGGGCAGTAAACTGGGACCAGGCAGACATGTGACTTTTATAGAACTTTTTTTTTTCTTTTAGACAGGGTCTCGCTCTGTCACCCAGGCTAGAGAGCAGTGGCATCACCACAGCTCACTGCAACCTCCAACTCCTGGGCTCAAGCGATTCTCCTGCCTCAGCCTCCTGAGTAGCTGGGAGTACAGGTGCATGCTACCACACCTGGCTAATTTTTTTATTCTGTTAATATTTTTTGTAGAGACAGGGTCTTGCTCTTGCTCAGGCTGGTCTTGAACTCCCGGCTTCAAGCAATCCTCCTGCCTGAGCCTCCCAAAGTGCTAAGATTACAGGCATGAGCCACTGTGCCTGGCCCCATAGTACCTTTTAAAAAGAAGTTTGAATATTTATTGCCTTTGTTTTGGTTTTGTTTCTTATTGTGGTAAAATATACATAACCTAAAATTTACCATTTTAACCAATTTTAGGTGCACAACTCAGTGACATTAAGTACATTCACGATGTTGTGCAATCACTACTATCCATCTCTAAAACTTTTTCATCATCCCAAACTGAAATTCTGTACCCATTAAACAATACTCCCCTTTCCCCTCCTCCCAGACCCTAGTAATCTCTAATTCTACTTTCTGCCACTATGCATTTGCCTCTTGTAGTACCTCAGATAAGTGAGATCACACGATGTTTATGTCTGATTTACTTCACTTCAACATAATGTTTTCAAGTTTCATCCATGTTGTGGCCTGTGTCAGAATTTCTTTCTTTTATTATGGCTGAATAACATTCCGTCATCTGTATAGACCACATTTTGTTCATGCATCTGTTGGTGGACATTTGGGTTGTTCCTGCCTTTGGCTACTGTGACTAATGCTGCTGTGAACATGGGTGTGCAAGTACTTGTCTGAATCCCTGCTTTCAATTCTTTGGGGCATATACCTAGAGGTGGCGCCATTTATTTTTGGGTAATGCTCACGGCAATACACAGACAGATATTCTTCAGGCTGGGGCTTGTCCGCCTTCTTTTTCCTTCAGTGGGGATTTGTATGCTCTCAGCTCCCAAGACAATTCTCCACTGTTTATTGCTTTTGCTCTCAAAGAGGTTGAGCTTCCACATCAGCCTCTGGCCCTCAGCCTCCAGCTCTTACAGCTCCTGTGTTTGTAAAAGGAATCCCACCACAGGTTCTGGCAGGGAGGTAGGTCACTCCTCTTCCTAGTCCCATGGCTGACTGCAGTGAGGAAGGGGTGTCATAAGGGGTCTGACTTACTGCTGTGGGTGCTGGGTTTGTACGTGCTTAATGTATATGCCTCTAAGTTGACTTCTACCTCATTCTTTGGATCCTTTTGAGATAGAACAGAGCTTTCTCTCCTAAAGTTATGCTCCTTCTGGAAAGAGCTAAAACCTGATTTTCCAGGCAAAACCCAGTCATCTGAAAGCAAGTCACAACAATATGTAACAGAGCCTCACTCTTTTGCCCTAGGTAGAGTGCAGTGGTGTCATCATAGCTCACTGCGACCTCAAACTTCTGGGCTCAAGCGATCCTCCTGCCTCAGCCTCCCAAGTAGCAGGGACTATAGGCAAGGCGCCATGATGCCTGGCTAATTTTTCTATTTTTAGTCTCACTCTTGTTCAGGCTGGTCTCGAACTCCTGAGCTCAATGGATCCTCTTGCTTTGGCCTCCCAGAGTGCTGGGATTACAGGAGTGAGCCACCTCACCCAGCCAGTTTCTTTAAGATATAGAATTATCTTGTGATCCAAAAATAGCTGGTCTCAGCATTGTTCCAGCAAAGTTTCCTTTAAAATAGAATTTTGCTTCCTTTTCAAAATGTTATGATCTACATGATTCTACAGAACTTAGTTCTCATTACAAAGATCATTCCTGGAACAAAAGGCAAATTTAGTGGCCCACGAAAAAGAATTTAAATTTTTAGCAAATATTTCTGGCTCCTTACTGAATTGTGACAAACCAGTGAGGACCCCAGAATAAATCCTGTTGGTGGGTACAGATGGGTAGAGGAAGGGCTGGAGTTGGAACTTAACTTTCAGAATAATAGGCCACCCCAGGCTCATAGCTTTGCACTGCCATGCATAGTTAAAGGCGGCACACTTGCCAGTGAGGTACGCGCTGCCATTGGACGGTGGGGTGCCTTTTCCCTCTTTTTCGTCTTTCCTTTCCATTTGGTCTTCCAAACTTTAAACTGATCTCAAATTTATCTTACTTCCCTAACATGGTTTTCATATATTCTGTTCCTTAGTCATTAACACACGATATACTTTTCCTGGAGTTTTTTTGGTTTTTGTTTGTTTGGTTGGTTCTTGGTGACCCATACTTGACTTTGTCTAGAATTTTTCCCACTTCAGACTTTGGTTGTCGTTGTTGTTTTAAGATTTCCCAATTCTTTTTCTGGAGTACTTTTTGCAACCATATTTTTCAATTTTATTTTCCTCTCACTCCTTTTAGATAAATATTTTCATTTTAGCTTTCAGATTGTATTTTCTTGAATTTACTCTATAAAACTACTTCTTCAAAATATAGTTAAATAGAGGACACATCAGTGATTGGAGGATTACTGACTTCCCATTTCAGTTTCCAATTTTCTACCCTGTGGAGAATCAGTGGTGCAGATTATAACTGTGAAATTCCTTATGTTACATGCTTGTTTAAATCCCTCTGTGTGGAAAGATCCTTTATCTATACCATGTAGATTCCCCATATGCTATAACTCAAAATTATAAAAGCTTTTAAAAATAATGTGTATTTAATTGCTAATTCCATAAATATGTTCATTCCTATTGAAGTCAGGAATTGAGAACGGTCTTTGCCACATGATTACTCAAAACTCTTCTGGAATCCTGGGCAACGAAATCAGACCAGGGAAACAAAGACACATAGGTATTAGAAAAGAAGAAACAAAAAAATGGCAATTTCAAGATGATATGTTTCTAGCCTGGGCAACATAGTGAGACCCGGTCTCTACAAAAACAATTTTTTTAGTGTGCCTGTAGTCCCAGCTACTCGGGAGGCTGAGGCAGGAGGATCCCCTGAGCCCAGCAGTTCGAGGCTGCAGTGAGCTATGATCATGCCACTGCACTCCAGCCTGGGAGACAGCAAGGCCCCTAAAAAAATAAAAAAGGAAAAGGAAAATATGCTTGACTACCTAGAAAATCTAAGAGAAGCACTTAATTTTAAAAAGACATGTTTAAAGTGGAAACTTCAAAAACATAGAAAATCACAAGGAAAATAAAAATCATCCATAATCCCTCTAATCAGAGGAAACCAATGTTAAAAATGACCAATTTGGTTCATATCTTCTATTATGTTTTTGCACATATATGCATATGTGTATGTTTCTGTTTCTGTACATGTAATATATTTATTCCAAACATCTTATATCTATCTATTTATACTGCCATTTACTGTTGGGTGAAATATAAAGTGACCCGACAGGGGGACTTCTTGTATTACCCTGAACGGAAGTTTAGTCCCTGCTGTGAGAATGGTGATGAGGAACGAGCATCTCACCTGGTCAGAGGACAGGGATACAAGGCCTGGCCATAATTCTAAAGCCTAAAAAGTTCCGAAACACAAAAATGTTTTAAAACCCATTCTGTAGCAAATCTTAACCTAAAATGATGTGAAGCCATTCAGTCTTTATTTACCCAATTAGTGTTAATATTCATATTAATGGGGGGAGGGGAGCAAAAAAATTTTTTTTTAATATTCATATTAATAAAAATATGTCACTGCATTGCATTACAGGGAACTTCGGGAGGACCCACAGGGGATTTTTATGCTCTGTGTTGCCTTTCTAAAATCCAGAATATTCTGAATTCTGAATAGCCCCCAAGACTTTGGGTAAAGGAGTATGTATCTGTAATATACTAGGCAATGTCCAGGGACAACACAAAGGTAGACATATGCATGCTGCAGTCCAGGAGCTCACAACCCGAATTAAGATAGCAAGATATGTGCACAGGAAGCACTTTAAACCTTTCAAATAAACCATTCGACAAATATATAATACATATAATCCTAGTCTGTATTGAAATGAAGGGATCTATAGTACTGCCTGTGAATGTTTATGTAATATATGAGTGCCCATAATTGTGCAGAATCACGTTTGATGGGTAGAACCCTCGCTTAAAATACAGAAGAGATGCGCTTCACAAGAAGGGGGAAAAAAGATTATTTATAATCCCTGTGTATGAGACTCTTCCAGTTGCAAGCCTCAGAAACCTGATTTAATATGAAGGAAGCAGAAAAAGGAAACTGTTGGCTCCTGTTCATGAAAAACCCAGGCTTGAATGAACCAGCGGATGCGGGGCCTGAACCCCTCACTCAGTCTGGTTTCTTCCGGTTTGCTCCTTTCGCAGGCAGGCTCTGTCCGCGTGGTGGGTAAGGTAGCCCCTGCAGACGGCAATCCCAGGGGGAAGAGAGAGCATCTCACCCTACATCCATCTCAGTCTCTCAAAATGACCCAGCCTGGGCTGGGCGCCGTGGCTGACGCCTGTAATCCCAGCACTTTGAGAGGCTGAGGCAGGAAGATGGCTTGAGGCCAGGAGTTCGAGACCAGCCTGGTCAACATAACAAGACCTTTTCTCTACAAAAAATAAAAAATTTAAAAATGACCTAGCCTGGCCTTGCTGGACTGACAACTGCACCTTAGGGGGTGGGGACACTGACCAGCACAAGTTCCATATTGGTGTGGAGGGGATACCATGCTCTAGTCACAGGGAAAAGGAGAAGGGCAATTCCAAAACCAAAGGGGGCTGGGGCAGATTAATTTTAAATAAAAGAGGGGGCCCTTTGCAGAAGTGGTCACAGAGTGAGAACAGGATGAAGGGAGTCTAAAAGAGCCCAGTCACTTCCTGGTCAGTGTTGAAGTTCCTGCAGGTGGAATAGGACAGTATTCATAGGCGGGTTCAAGAGAAATGGCACAAAAAACAGCTTTGGAAGTGCCTTGTGCTAAATCAGGTGAGCCTTAAGCAGGTGATTACAGGAGAGAAGAGAAGTTCGTAGGTGGAGGGAACGGAAGAGACTGTTGTAGGTAGGGGGTGCAGCATGTATCTGTTTAAATGATTTTGTCCCTGGCTGAGTCTAAATTAGAATATTCTTATGAGTAGTTCTTTTCTTCTAAACATGAGACATTTCTGGCTCTCTTCTGGATTGAAACAAACTTGTGAGAATAGGCTCATGTTTGATGGATGTAGTCCTGACTTGAAATACAGAAGAGATGTGCTTGGTAAGGAAAAAGAAGACTATTTGTAATCCCTCTGTATTAGACTCTACCAGTTGCAAGCATCAGAAACCTGACTTACTATGAATTAAAAAAATTAATCTGTTGACTCTTAGAGAAACATTAAGAAGCAGCAAACAACAATTTCCTAAGGACTGATCCTATTATAGTTCTGATATCTTAGGACCAAGAGCCTTCCATATTCAAGCTGCAATAACTTTCTAAATAATTTGCTGAAAGTCACGCAGGGAACGATTTGTTGATGTTCCAGGAGAGGGAGATACAAAGGCAAAGGGACTGTTCCCGGAATTTTTCTGAAGAATTAAGTTACAGTTGCTACTTGCAAGTCATTGCAGAAGAAATCTTCCAATAAATGCTACTTATTCAGTTATGTGTGCAAACCTAGATACTTCTTACATTACACTGTAACTATATTTTGAATCACCCTTTGTTTTGCTGGAGATAGACAAAGATTAAGTCTTAAATGCATAGGTCAGAGAAAGTAGACATATTTCTGATGCCTTGCAGGGGTGAGGAACCTGCAGCCTTAAGGCCACATGTGGCCTCCTAGGTCCTTAAGTGCAGCCTTTTGATTGAATTCAAATTTTATAGAACAAATCCTTTTATTAAAAGGGATGCAGCAAAGAAAGATGAAGCTTTTCTTGCCTCCTTTGGTGCTTAAAAAGGAACAATCTTTTTTTTTTTTCTTTTGAGACTCTGGCTCCCATACCCTGGGTAGAGTACAGTGGCGTCATCATAGCTCACTGCAACCTCCAACTCCTGGTCTCAAGCGATCCTTCTCCCTCAACCTCCCAGAGTGCTAGGATTACAGGCGTGAGCCACCTTGCCCAGCCAAAAAAGAACAATCTTGAAATGAGAAGGCCCTCAGGTTCCCCACCCCTGCACCTAGAGTAAACCTGCCCTGCTGAGTTAACACACACAAAGCCAGACCACGTCCTCCCCGAGTCCATAATCATACACTGAAAACTTAAGAAAGGAATAAATGAAACCCATAGCATGTTGGGCATTTCACACAAATCATCTTTGGAATTCTCACAACACTGCAAGGAAGATGTCATCCCTACTTTAGTAGATAAAGAAAATAAGGCTCAGTGAGCTTTTATTCACTTTTCCATGACCACCTAGCTCTTAAGTGGTAAAGCCAGGATTCTAGAACTGAATCATCTGATTTCAAAGCCTGTACAAAGGCTCAGTGATTCATTCCTGTAGTCCCAGCTACTTGGGAACCTGAGGCAAGAGGATGACTTGAGCCTGGGAGTTCGAGGCCAGCCTGGGCAACCTTGTCTCAAAAAAAAAACAACAAAAAAACCCAAAAAAAAACCCTGAGCAAGCTTCATGCTGGATGTTCTCCTTGGGGAACAATTAAGCTGTGCAACCAATACCTACCTCTTGGTTTCCTTTTACAACCTCCTCCTGTCCTTAGCACCTATAGATTTATTATCATCAAAATACAATGCAAGAAGCACAATCCAAGGAGCTGGGAACGCAGGGGAGAATTGCACACAACATTTCCTGCCAGGAATTCACCGACTGTTGGAAGAGAGCACCCAAATATGAAACAAAAATGATCTAAGGGTGGGGTTGAGCTGAGCAACCAGTGCCAGAGACTCCTAGTGACCCCTCAATGCCCGTTTCCCTTTCTTCTTTGGTAAGACAGCCCTCCTGCCTCCTGCTGCTGGAATACAGACTACATTTCCCAGCCTTTCTTTCAGTTTAGTGTGACTAAATTCTGTCCAGTGGGATAAAAGCAGAAATGATGGGGCTTTTCCAACAGAGATTCTTAAAGAAGAAGAACAATCCATTCCTCTTTCCTGCCTGTTGGAGCTACAGCAGCCACCTTGAGTCATGAGTTTTGCAGTCGAAGTTGCTCATGGCAGAGCTCCAGATGGACGAAGCCCAGGGATCTGAGTCCCTGGGGCACAGCCTCTACCCTGGACTGCCAACCCCCATTCTTTTATGTGAAAGGGAAGTAAGCTTCTGTCTAATTTAAGCCATTGTTATTTTGGGTTTCTGTCACTATAGGCAAATTTAATCCTAACTACTAAAAGGGTGCATTTCTATAAGCACCGCCCCCTCCCCAAATCCTACTATGCGACCTTCGTTCAGCAAGTGGTTTAACCTTTCCCAGGGTGGCTGGGAGAAACCAATGAGATAAATCAATGAGAGACCAGGAGGAAGCATATAGGGCTTCTAGTTGGCCTGTTGTGATACAGTATGGCTGGGGGAGGCAAGAGAAGAAAGCTAGTACACAAGACTAAACTCACCATTTCCTGAAGTGTTTCAGGAGTAGCAGGTGCAGAGGAACATACAGAATTGTGTAGCACAGACTTTAAATTCTTTGAAGATTCAGAGCTGAGAAAGTCTGCGAGCAGGAGTAAATGATTAAAGGTTTGTAGAAGGAGATGAAGTATGACCTGGCCATTAAGGAATGCATCTGATTTAGTATGGAAGTCATGACTCCTTTAGCTACAAGTTGTGGAAACTCAACCTAACCCTGCTTAAAAAAAAGAGTGGGTGCGGAGGGTTAGTGGTTGGATCATGTAATTAAAAAGGCAAGAAGTAAGTTCAGAGAAGGCTGGCTGGAGACCAGATGATGTCATTGGGATGTGGTCACAACTCTGCTTTCCTGAGCTCACTGCATTTTCATAATGCGGCCTCTGGCAGCTGTGGGCTTACATCTTATCAGTTTAGCAATCCAGAGGAGCACACCTTCTTCCTTAGAGCTGCAGAGAGGTCCACAACCTTCCCAACTCCTTGTGACTCTGGGCGGGTGGGCAGAAGAGTCGAACGTGGCCTCAGTCCCACCCACACTGCAGGGATTCAGAGTTCAAGAAGGGTGGCTGTTCAAAAAAAAAGTGAGGTGTTGTTGGCAGCAGAAGGGGAATGGATGCTAGGAAGAATGTTATTCAAGTTTTGGGGCAGAGAAGAGAAAATGCAAAGCTGTAAAGTCTGGAACGTGTGGAATGGGATGGTCTGAATGGAAGAGAAAACTCGTGGTGGCAAGAAATGTGCTGGCAGGGGCCCCCCCCTTCTTCTTTGTTGCTTAGTTTGCTTGGGCTATCATAACAAAATAGGTGGCTTAAACAACAGAAATTTATTCCTCACAGTTCTGGGGGCTAGAAGTCTAAGAGCAAGGTGCCAGCTGATTTGGTTTCCTCTGAGGCCTCTCTCCTCGGCTTGCAGATGGCCCTCTTGCTGCCTCCCCTCTGTTAATGTGCCGCTGGTGTCTCTTCCCTTCCTTATAAGGACACCAGTCACATTGGTTTAGAGCCCACCCGTATGACCTCATTTAACCTTGATTACCTCTTCAAAGGCCCTATCTTTAAATACAGTTACAGTATGCAGTACTGACGAGGGACAGAATTGAGTCCTTACCAGTCACTGTTGTCAAAAGGGCAGTAATGAAACACATAGATTTTGGATTTCTTTTATATTTATAAAAAACGCAACAATTACACCTGAACGGTGTCAGCAGTTAGTTCTCAGCAAATATTCTTTATGACCCTATCAAAAGACAAAATTACAACAAATTTAATTTAAAGGTCTTAAGTATCTTTAATTGAGATTCTAGAATTGGGCAACGCTTCATTCTGTAAAATAGGGTAAGTGTTCCAATGAGTTGAGCAGAGGAGGTTGGCTTTATAGATAGAAAAAGGGCTGAAGAAAGTAGTTTGAAACAAAGAACAAAAAGTGAATTGGTCATCACAAAGTTAATTTCCTTGTAAGGTGGGTACATGGAGACAGAACAATAGAAAAACAACTGATTGGTTAACATCGGGTTACTTCCAGTTAAGGACTTAAAACAGAGGGAACTTCATTATCATGCCAATTGAAGATAGAAACTGGCCTGTTTGGGAAATCGGCTACTACCTATCTCTCCTGCAAAAGTCAGATAACAATGTAGTTTGGCAATCTGGAACTTCAGCATGAGTGACTCCATTTTGATTTTTAGTCTGGTCTGTTGGGGCCTAGTGCAGAGCTTAGTCCAAAACAATGGCCTCCTATAATTTTTATTTAGCACCCTAAATCAGTAAAACCTGCCATCTTGAAAGATAAATCTGTCTTCTATAGAAGCTAGGCTTCTAAAACCCTCAGCCTTCTGGAATGGCAGTGCATAGCCAAAACCAAGCAAACTAACAAACAAAAAGAAGAATCTAACCACGGAACCCACAAATCAAAGGTGCACTTACACAAACCCTCTGCAATTAGTTGGTTATCTCTAGGAAGGTCAGTGACACTCCGTATTGGGCAAAGCAAAGACATGGAGAGTCAGGTGGAATGGAAGACCCACTACCTCATACAGGATTCTGTGCAGAGCAGACGCACAGGATGCAGTGACTACATTGAATTTATGAAAAATGAGCAGATGGAGGAAGAAAGAATCTCTGTGGTGTTGGTGAGTTGCCTTTGTTCTGGTGAATGGCATCGAGTGGAGAACCCCTAACACCTGGGGCAGCAGGATGGAGTGGAGGGGTAAAAGCTGCCTGCACTTTGATTCAGAAGCCCTTGAAAGCCTAAGTATGAGATGAGAGATAAGATACCACCAGAATATGTGTGTGGTGGGGGGCAGAGGCGGGAGGAGGAGCAGGCAGTGGATTATGTTCCCGGATCACCCAATCAAAAACAGATTTACCACCCCCCCGCCCCCGCCGACACACACACACTGCTGGCCTTATCCTATGTCACCTATTTGTCTGCCCACCCTATTTATTTATTTCTTAGTACTTATCAATATATAAAATTGTCTTATATAATTGTTTAATTACTTTTTCTATAGTCTACAGAAACTCCTCTAGAACCTCCAGAATATAAATTCTAGGACAGAAGGGACCTTTTTGTGGTCCTCACTGTGTCTCAGTACACAGGACAGTACCTAGCACAGATGCTCAAAAACGTTGTTGCATGAATCAAGGGGAAAGAGCAAAGGATATCAGAGGCTTCTTTAATAAAATAAGGGTAACCAATGCCCAAGTAATTAATCACTCTGTGGGGAGTTTGGCAATCCAGAACGCTTCATTCCGTGAAGATTATGCATGGTCAATGTATACTTTTAGGTCAGAAAATTTGTGGTGGCATCATGAAAAATCAGCTTTAATTGTTTCCCCTGTTCTTTTTGCAATATTAATAGTGAAAACATGATCTCTTAGATGCTTGGCTAAACTTTTAATGAATGTATCTATTAGTCGCGTCTTTTATTTTTTGTATTGTGATGCTTGACATCTGGGGCCTTGCTGACCCTCCAGGGACTGCCAATTCCTAGAGACACCAAACAACTCAGCAGCGAGCCTCCTTTGCAAATGCAAACCCAAAACTCCAGGGCTCACAACTCAACCACCTCCTTTATGGAGCCCTCATACTCCAGGCCACTATCCACCTGCTCTCATCACCCAGGGCCAGGTATCAGACTACTAGGGACAGCCCCTATGCCCTAGAGCCCACAAAAATGATTCACACTAGCCAATCCTGAACTCCTTACTCTGCTTCATCTGTTTCTTTCCACAGAAACCACAATAAAGGCTCTTGCCCACAGTTCCTGCTCCCCCTCTGCCTCTGGGCCAACCTGGTGCATCCATGTGTGGCTCCCATGGTTGTGGCATGCCCCTTTCGCTTGGGAACTGTGAATAACAAACTATCTTTTCAATGGCAGTTGTCTCCTGATCTGTTGTCCTTACTATACCTCAAATTTTCTATTAATACACTATATTTTAGAAACAATATACCAGTTAAGATATGTTCGATTGTAAGTAACAGAAAACCCAATTCAAACTGCCTTAAGCCGTAAAGGAGGTGTTTTGTGAGTTGAGAATGAGCAACCTCCAGGATTGGTCTATTTCAGTATCTGGTGAGCTTCTCCGGGCCCCACTGTCTAATTCTCATCTGCACTCTCTAGGAGCAGATTCATCTCTCCCTCCCAAGCCCATGCGCGTCCTTATCCAAGCCTAGGGAAAGAGACCAGGGCTCTTCTGGATGCTGTCTCAGAAGAATGGACAGCCTCATTCCCAAGAGCCCCAGCAAGCCTCTTTGCAAATTTGGAGCATGTGCCAATCCCTGGCCAAGAAAGGAATTATGTTGATGAATTTGGGCCTGAGCCAAGTGAATTCCCTGGAATTAGGGCAGCGTGAGCAGTCCACTTCCCAGGAAGCAGATGAGCTGTGAGGGAGAGGTATGAATGAATCCTGAGCAGAGTAGTTAACAAGAAAAGAGAAAATGCATGATGGGTGACACCATGATGCCCAATACAATAGTACAACAGCAAAGACATGTGAACAATAAAGAAATGGCACAAGACAGTGATCTGTGTTGAGGTAGATGGTGGTTTAAGAAGAAAGAGGAAAACCACAAATACTTGCAGTAGGTACCATACATGCAAGTTAATCTTCTATCTTTGGTGGCTTTTACTATGAGTAGAAGGAGACAACTTCACTTGTTATGAGATATGATTCTAATTTTGAGATGGCCATATAAAAAGTGATTAAATTTATATTTTTTATTTCTATCTTACATTTGCCTGTCTTATCTTTGAACATTGTAAACTTGATGGGAAAAGAGGTCATATATTTTTATAGCATACTGGCGTTTAAAATGTCAAAAAGCCAAAAAATTTTTTTAAAAATCAGGGTACCATTTAGCCTGAAAATTGTAATGCATGTTCATTGCTTCTGTTCATTTCACACGTACATATAGATATTACTGCCCCAACCCCAAGACACACGTATTTAGTCCTGGGAAACATAAGGCTTCAAAGAAGTTTTTTACTTAAGCACTAGAGGAAAGAAGACTAATTTAATTAGTGTCTAGTCTGGAAGGAATGAAAACAGCATCCGTAATGTAAAAAGGTGATTTGTGATCTGCTTCTTGGAAAAATGTCTGCTTGATTTGTGTCTCTCTGCTGCCCTCAACAATAGCAGTTTGCTCTCCTCTTTGAAACAGACACATTTCCAATCACCAGGGTCTTGTGAATTTATGCCCTCTTCCTGATTTAAACAGCAACTCTCAGAAGGCGGTGTACCTTTCAGTATCAGAAGACGGAGGGTTTGTTAGACATTCCTCAAGCATGTATTACATTTATTACTAAATTAGAGGTAATTGTGAGTACAGAAGAAAAATTATCAAATTCACAAATTATGCTGCTGATTTACCCAACTACAATTATGTTTAATATATGCATTTTGCCTTGATTTTTGCATTTGGTGGAAGTAATATATGTTATGAAAACAGGACTAGCAATATTTCATTTGTTACTTCTAATGAAAACAGAATGAGAAAATGCATAGGAAAGCACTTTGTAAATCCTAAAGCACTATAAAGATGTGAGTTATTCTCAGTCATTTCATTGTTTGATAAGCTTTACTTACAGGAAAAAAGGATATGAAAAGAACTGCATGTTAGCTCATTTTCTTCCTTTACTGGCACTCTAAATGTGTTGGAATGATCTATTTTGTTTTCTAGGTATTTTAACATGTTCAGATGGAAAATCTCACCCTGATGAATGTTTTCACAGTATAAAAAGGGGTCTGCTTTCAACCCAATTTTTTTAAATGGGCAAAAGAGTTGAACAGGCACTTTACAAGGGGGTCATACAAGTGGCCAATAAACATGAAAGGGTGCTCATGATTAATCCCCAAGGAAATGCAAATTAAACCCACATTTTTTGACCACTATCTGCTCAACTGAATGGCTAGCATGGATAAAAGCTGCCAATACTGAGAATTGTCAAGAATGTGGAGCAACTGGATTCTCCCACACTGCTGATGGGAGTGTAAGTTGGTACATTTAAAAAACTACTACTATACTAGTTGAATTAATGCACACCCTATGACCCAGCACTCCCAGGTATACACCTATGGTATTCAGATTACAGTCTGCCCTCCGTGTCTGTAGGTTCCACATTGGCGTTCTCAACCAACCTCAGATCGAATATACAGTCATGGCATTGCTTAATGATGAGGATACTCGTCATTAGGCAATTTTGTCATCATGTGGACATGACAGAGTGAGCTTACACAAACCCAGATGGTATGGACTACTATACTTCTAGCTATATGGTATGGCCTATTGCTCCTAGGCTACAAACCTGTACAGAACCTGTACAGCATATTACTATACTGAATACTGCAGGCAATCGTAACACAATGGTATTTGTGCATGTAAACATATCTAAATATAGACAAGGTACAGTATGGGCTGGGCATGATGGCTCATCCCTGTTGTCCTAGCACTTTGGGAGGCTGACATGGGAGGATCACTTGAGGCCAGGAGTCGAGACCAGCCTGAGCAACATAGTGAGACCCTGTCTCTACAAGAAAAATAGAAAAACTAGCCAGGTATGGTGGCGAGTGCCTGTGCTCCCAGCTACTTGGGAGGCTGAGGCAGGAGGATCACTTGAGCCCAGGAGTTTGAGGTTGCAGTGAGCTATGACAATGTCACTGCACTCTAGGCTGGGCAACAGAACAAGACCTTGTGTAAAAAAAAAAAAAAAAAAGAAAAGAAAAGAAAAGAAAGAAAAGGTACAGTAAAAATACAGTATTATAATCTTATGGGGCCACTGTCATATATAAAGGACATCATTGACCAAAATGATATATGCATTGCATGACTAAATTCAGGGAAAAAAATTAAAAATAACAATACAACAATGAAAAATAATACAAATTTTTAAAAATACAGTACAACTATTTACATAGCATTTACATTATATTAGGTATTATAAGTAATATAGAGATGATTTAAGGTATGCAGAGGATATGCATAGGTTACGTGCAAATTCTGTGCCATTTTATATCAGGGACTTGAGCATCCATGGATTTTGGTATCCTCGGAAGGTCCTGGACCCAATCCCCCACAGACACCATATACTGAAAGACAACCGTAAAGACCATCCCTCTCCACCTAAGACGTCCACATCCTAATCCTGGGGACCTGTGAATGTGTTACCTTACATGGCAAAAGGTACATTGCGGGTGTGATTAAGATAAGGACCTTGAGATGGGGAGATTATCGTGAATTAAATGGGTAGGTCCAATCTAATCACCTAAATCCTTAAAAGCCAAGAAACTTTCCTGCTGTGGTCAGAGAGATGCTACGATGAAGGCATGGCTGGAGACATGTGAAGGGAGGAGTCAAAACCTCCATTGCTGGATTCAAAGACAGAGAAAGGGAACCAGGTGCCAAGGACTCAGAGGCTTCTAGAAGTTAGGAATGATCTTCAGCAAGAAAACGGGGACTCAGTCCAACGACAACAGGAAACAATTCTGCCAACAACCTGAATGAGTGAGGAAACAAATCCTCCCCTACAGCTTCCAGAAAGAAACAGTCCTGCTGACATCTTGGTTTTAGCCAAGTGAGACCCATGCTGGACTTCTGACTCACAAAACTTTAAGATAATAAATGTATGCTGTTTTAAGCTGAAAGTTTTGTGATCGTTTGTTACAGTGGCAATAGGAAACTAATACAATACCCTATAGAAATGTGTACCTGTCTTAGTTTCTTTTAGTGTTGCTATAACAGAATATCTCAGGCTGGGTAATTTACAAAGAAAAGAGGTTTATTTAGTTCATGGTTCCACAGGCTGGGAATTACAAGAAAAATGGCACGGGCATCCGCATGGCTTCTGGTGAGGGCTTTTCATGCTGCGTCATAACATGGCAGGGAAGGTCAAAGGAGAAGTGGGCAAAACCCAAAGGGCGTTCAGGCTTTATAACAACCCACTCTCTCGAGAACTAATCCATTCCCAAGAGAACTAGTCCAGGCTCACCAGAGCAAGAACCCACTACCTTGAGAATGACACCAAGCCATTCACGAGGGATCTGCCCGATGTCCCAAACACCTTCCAACTCCACCACATTGGAGATCAAATTTCAACATGAATTTTGTTGGGGACAAACTCAAACCATAGCATTACGTATGTACACCAGGAAGTGTGTACAATGGTGTTCACAGCAGTATTATTTGTAAGAGTCACAGGCTGGAAATAACCCAGATGGCTATAACAGGATAGATAAATAAACTGGCATAGCCATACAATGGGAGAAGAAAGGAATATGGCAGCCACGTGGGTGAGCCTTCCAGGCACAGGTGGAGCCTGTTAAGAACTTGTCATATACATCACACTCATGCAGTCCATCAGAGAAAAAGCATGTATTAATATATAAAGTTCAAAACCAGGCAAAACTATTTTCCAATGATAGAGGTCAGAACAGTGGCTGTCTTTTTCGGGGGAAAGGACTGGGGAGAGGCATAGGGAGGGCTGGGGTGCTGGGAACATTCTAAATCTTGATCTGAGTAGTGTTTACTCAGGGTTTGTTTATTTAGACAGTGGGTGCGCTTGTCTGCATGAATGTTCTGCTTCAATTAAAAAGCTCACGTAATAAGAAGTCTGTTTGTATTATTAAACTTTTAAAAAATTTAAACTAGAGCCGAATTTATAATAGTGATGTTTTTTCTCTTTTAGTGCTTGACTACCCTCTGATTTTTCATTGCAGAATGTTCCCCTTAGGCCAGAAGAATAGAAAAATCCAGTGACATGCCACCAAACATCATGGTACATTTGAATAAATTTAAAGGTATACCCTTTCACACACTCTACTTTTAAATTTTGTTTATGTATTTATTTAAAGACCACCGGGTTCTTCTTCTTCCCAGAAGCAACTATTGCATTGTTACCATTTTATTCTGTTTCTGTTCAGAGATTTTCTATCACATCACATATATGTGTGTGTGTGTGTGTTTATATATGTATATAAAATTTTCTCTTTTTTTTAACATGAAATATAGCAAACTATACATGTGAATCTGTACTTGCTTTTCTCACACATGGAGCAAAATCCTAATTGTTAACAGCTGAGTGAGTATAGAAGCATTCTTCGTTTGATTAGTTCCTCTGTTGACATTTAGGTTGCTGTCAGGCCTTTGCTATTGTAAACAATGCTGCAATAACTATCCTTAAATATTCATTATTTTGCACAATCACAAGTTACTTTTCAGTAAATTTACTTCAATAAACATTGATTTGAAGCTATGGTAGATGTTAACATTTTTTTCCATTTTTGAGATGGGACTATCTACTGAGAATATGCTTATTAATGAATTCCCTCATCCAATAGATACTTCAGTGTCTAACTTCAGGCTAGACAAAGCTAAACAAAAAAAATATTCATATATCTGTAAAGGATTTTTTAAAACAATGTTTTAGTTTCCTAGGGCTGCTGTAACAAAGTACCACAAACTGGGTGGCTTAAAAGAACAGAAATGTGTTGTCTCAAAGTTCTTGAAACTAGAGAGGAGAGGAGAGGGGGCCAGGACAAAGGGGTGTCACAGAAACTGGGGGGGTTGGAGTGGGGGGAGTTTCAAAGAGGAGAATGATCACATATAATGTGAAAGGTAAGTGGGACGCAAGCTGAACAGGGACAACTGGATTTGGTAATTAGGAGGTTTCTGTTGACTTTAGAAGTCAGATTGCAGTGGATGGAGGAATGAATGGAAAGTTAGTAAGTAGGGTAATATTATCTGAAAGGAAAATAACTCCATCTTCTGACTTAATAATATGTTTGAGGTTGATAAATCACGGTGCTGACCTCTTTCCCTCCTCCTGTTTGGAGATGTCTAGGTCCTCATTCAGGGCTTCCTTTAGGTGGACACCGGCCTTGCAGGTCTGTCTGACAAGCACAACACTGACGCTGGTCTCTGTTCTCCAAATGCACTTGTCTTTCACTGGTTCAAATGCTACCCAGATCCCAGCTCAAATGCCATCTCCTCCAGAAAGTCTTTCCCAGTCTTCTAAGCTGCATGTCATCTTTTTATCCTCTGAATTTCTACAATATTTATCTGTATGTCTCTTAAACTATACTTTATATTAAACTTTTATTCCTTTTATTATATTTATTGGTGCTTTTCTTCTTTCCCTCTCAACTAAACTAAAAGCTCTAGACAAGATCCATGGCTGATTCACCTTGATATTCCCAAGGATATCATATTTCTTCACATTTGCACTAGATATTAACATCAAATACATGCTGGCTGTTCAATAAATATTTATTGAGTAAATTAATACAAGTAGATAACTGGACCCAACAGGATAACATAAAAATAGACTCCAACAACCTGACACAATGTATATATCTTTAGGTTAAATGCTCTTTGTGGATAAAAACAGCTATTTGGAAGTCAACAGAAGCAAACAATTAGATGCCAAACATCTAACCCAGTCTAAAGCATCCAAAATCCAGGAAGTAACATAGATGTCAACCAAGGGTGGGATTGCTGTAGTGAACCATGGTAGTGGGGAGCCATGTTGCATGGTGGACATGGCTTTGGAATGGCACAGACCAAGACTTAGTCTTAGCCTATAGCTTTCTATGTGATTTTAAAGAAGTAACCTTGCCTCTCTAAGCCAGTCCTCCCATCACTGCACTGAAGACAATAATTCCTCTATGGTTGTTATGAGGAACATATATACTATGTATATATAGTATCTAAAACTGGAGGAGCACTCAGTAAAGGATAACACTTAACTGTTATAGCAATGAGATGAAATATTATGCAAGTATAAAAATGATTACTCTGAAGACCATGTGGCAACACGTCTTGTTATATATTTTATTAAATGTGATATTTTTACTGATTAATTATTATTAATATAATTTAAGATATTTAATATGCCAATCTAGTAAAATTGTAAATATTATGTTAAATATTAATAATACACTATTAAATAAGAGAAAGAAGAATAAAAATTATATAAAACTGCTAGTTATAATAATGTAACAAATTATGCATACTTGTTGACAAGATTGAAAGGCAATAATTAAGTGAGAATATAGTTGTTCATTACTATGGATGCCTCAGAAAGAAAAAGGATCAATCATAAGAAACTAATGTGAACAATTATATGCCAACAAATTGGATAATCTAGAAGAAATGGATAAGTTCCTAGAAACACACAACCTATCAAAACTGAATCAAGAAGAAATAGAAAGCCTGAACAGACCAGTCACAAATAAGGAGATTGAATCACTAATCAAAAACCTCCCAACAAAGAAAAGCCTGGGACCAAATGGTTTCACAGGTGAATTCTACCAAACATTCAAAGACGAATTAATACCAATCCTTCTTAAACTTTTCCCCAAAACCAGAAGAAGGTCCAGGCATGGTGGCTTATCCCTGTAATACCAGTGCTTTGGGAGGCCAAGGTAGGACAATCACTTGAGGCCAGGAGTTCAATACCAGCCTGGGCAACATAGTGAGACCCCGTTTCTACAAAAAATTTTAAAAATTAGCCAGGTGTGGTGGTGTGCGCCTGTAGTCCCAGCTACTTGGGAGGCTGAGGCAGGAGGATCACTTGAGCCCAGGAGTTGGAGGTTGTGGTGATCTATGATGATGCCGCTGCACTCTAGCCTGGGCAACAGAGTGAGACACTGTCTCAAAAAACAAAAATGAAAACAAAACAAAACAAAACCTAATAAATTCAGTAAAATTGCAGGATACAAAATCAGCATACAAAAATTAGTAGTATTTCTATGCATAAACAACCAGCTACCTGAAAAGGAAATTAAGAAAACAATCCCACTTAAAATAGCCAGACGTGGTAGCTCGAACTTATAATGCCAGCTACTGAGATGGGTTGATCACTTGAGGCCAGGAGTTTGAGACCAGCCTGGGCAGCATAGTAAGACCTCCATCTCTTAAAAAAAAAAAAAAAAAAGCCAGGCATGGTGGCACCCACCTATAGCCCCAGCTACTCAGGAGGATGAGGCACAAGGATTGCTTGCTTGAGCCCAGGAGTTGAAGCTGCAGTGAGCTATGATGGCACCATTGCACTCTAGTCTGGGTGACAGAGTGAGACCCCAAGAAAGGAAGGGAGGAAGAAAGGTAGGAAGGAAAGAAAAAAAGAAAGAAACAATCCCACTTAAAATAGCAACAAAAAAGAATAAAATACTTAAGAATAAACTTAACCAAAGACATGAAAGACTTGTACACTGAAATTATAATACATTGATGAAGGAAATTGAAGAAGACATAGATAAATGGAAAGACATTCTGTGTTTGTGGATTAGAAGAATTAATACTGTTAAAATGTCCATACTACCCAAAAGGATTTATAGATGCAATGTAATCCCTATCAAAATCCCAATGGCATTCTTTACAGAAATATAAAAAACAATCCTAAAATGTATATGGAACTACAAAACACCAAGAATAGCCAAAGCAATCTTGAGCAAGAAGAACAAAACTGGAGGCACTACACTTCCTGATTTCAAAATTCACTACAAACCTACTGTAATCAAAACATATGAAACTGGCATAAAAACAGACATGTAGAACAGAGTAGAAAGCCAAGAAATAAATTCACACATTTATAGTCAACTGATCTTCAATAAGGGTGCCAGGAACACACAATGGAGAAAGAACAGTCTCTAATAAATCCTGTTGTGTAAACTGGATATCCACATGCAGAAAGATGAAACTGGATCCTTATCTCACACTATACTATGAATCAATTCAAAATGGATTAAAGACAAAATTGTAAGTACTGAAAATATAAAACTACTAGAAGAAAACATACGGAAAAAGTTTCTTAACATTGGTCTGGCCAGTGATTCTTTTGGATATGACACCAAAAGCACAGGCAAAAGCAAAAATAGGCAAGGGGGATTTCATCAAACTAAAAAACTTTTGCACAGCAAAGGAAACAATCAACAGAGTGAAAAGGCAACCTATGGAGAAAATATTTGCAAATCACATATCTGATAAGGGGTTAATAACCAAAATATATAAGGCACTCAAACAACTCAATAGAAAACAAAAAGCAATTAAAAACGGCCTAAGGACCTAAAAGACTTTTCTCAAAAGAAGACATAAGAATGGCCCACAGGTATATGAAGAGGTGCTCAACATAACTAATCATCAAGGAAATGCAAATTAAAACCACGATGAGATACCACCTCATATCTGTTAGAATGGCTATTATCAAAAAGACAAGAGATAAATGTTGGTGAGGATGTGGAGAAAAGGGAACCCTTGCACACTGTTGGTGGGACTGTAAATTGGCCCAGCCATTATGGAAAACAGTATGGGGGTTTTTCAAAAAATTAACAGTGGAACTACCATGTGATACAGCAACCCCACTTCTGGGTGTATATCCAATGGAAATGAAAGCAGTATGTTGAAGAGATATATGCACTCCCATGTTCATTATAGCGTTATTCACAATAGCCAAGATACAGAAACAAGTTAAGTGTTGGCAGATGAACAGATAAAGAAAATGAGGTGTGTGTGTGTGTGTGTGTATGGAATATTTTTCAGCCTTAAAAAACAAGGAAATTCTGCCATTTGCAGCAACATCAATAAACCTGGAGGACATTATGTTAAGTGAAATAAACCAGACACAGAAAGAAAAATACTGCATGATCTCATTTATATGTAGAATCTAAAATAGTTGAACTCATAGAAGCACAGAGTAGAATGCTGGTTGTCAGGGGATGGAGGATGGGGTAAATAGAGAAATGTTGGTGAAAGGGTACAGAGTTTCAGTTATGCAGGATGAATAAGTTCTGTATATCTAATGTACAGCATTGCGACTATAGTTAACAATACTATATTGTATACTTGAGATTTGCTAAGACACTAGATCTTAAGTGTTCTCACCACAGACACACACACACCCCCCCCCCGCAAGGTAACTATGTGAGCTGATGGATATCTTAACCAGCTCGATTGTGATGATCATTTCACAATGCATAGGTATATCAAAACATCAAGTTGTACCCTTTAATTACATATAATTTCAATTTGTCAATTATATTCCAATAAAGCTGGAAAAA
Organism: Daubentonia madagascariensis; assembly: GCA_023783475.1. Taxonomy (NCBI): domain Eukaryota; kingdom Metazoa; phylum Chordata; class Mammalia; order Primates; family Daubentoniidae; genus Daubentonia; species Daubentonia madagascariensis. The sequence goes on along the minus strand of JAKFHU010001815.1, from coordinate 16,395,028 downwards.
AAGCTTTTTTTAATGTCGAATCAGTTAGAACTCTGTTACAGGGGGAAAAATACTGAACTTGAATTAACTAGGCCAAAAATGGAATTTGTGTGCTCCCAGATCCCAAGGAGGCATTGAGCAATAAAGCCATGGAAGAGTGAGAATCCAGCTGGCCTGTTGGAACAGCAGGGACCAGGAGTTTCAACATCTTCGAGAATCTCTTTCCATTTCTAGATTTGCCATTGGCCTCATTCCTATTCACTATAATCGGCTTAGTCTACATGAAGAAAATATGACCTCCCCAAATCACACTTTCCAGCTTCTGCCTGTCCCTATGGTCTCTCTTCTCAAACAAGGTGCTCTTCAGACAACATGCACTGCTGCACCCGTGTCAGTTGTGTTTCAGACAATGTCTGTCCTGACTGGTGGGTACCCTGGCCTCCCTGGTTGTTACAGATATTGACAATCATCCCTGGAATCAGGTTCAAATATCCCAGAGAAGGGAATCATTGGTGTATCTTTTCTTTAATCAGCCACAGGAGAGGGGCAGGTCAGGTAAGAACTCCCACAGGAATTGTAGGGTTAAAGTTATAGAAGGAGCAGTTCCCACAATGCGGGTTGGTTGGTACTGGGCAGATCAAAAAAATACATGTGTACTATAAATGTAGTTGTGGGGTTATTTTCCAAAATTTAAAAATACTATCACTTTTAAGAGGAAAAGAAATAATTTTTGGTACCAAAAACCCATCTTTCTTCCTCAGTTTTGCTTCTCCTCTTAGAATGCCTTTCAGCGTCTCTGTCTGATTTATGGATAAACATGGGCACCATGTCGTGGAAGTTCTTGAAGAAACAGGGGGCTATTGATGTCCAGCTTAGGGTCACTGTTAGCTCATCCTGGTTGAGCAAGAAGATTGTTTGATGTTAGAACTGGGTCATGTTTGATATATCCAATTTCCTCCAAAATTTTCAGTTTGGGTTAAATGTCATTGAGAGTGATAGCCACACTTTAATCTCCCCAAGGCACTAACCCCACTTTGCTACACAAACCCATCTAGACATCCTCACCATTTCCCTTAGCATATGTAGGGAAATTTTTAAAAAATCAATTTGCATACAAATGCAAAGAATCTATTTCAAGGTCGTGTGTAAAGTCTGTTAGTAAGATCTTCCAAATTCTCGCTTTTGAATGTGCCCTAGCAGCGGGAGATCACTTGACGGCTGAGACACCATTCACAGAAGAGAAGAGAATAATGATTAATTTCTGAGCATGTTTAATTTCACAGACTCTTAAGCTCATAATCGAGTGGTTGATTCCTGGTTCTTCCAGGTACAATGACACCATGGAGAAATGATTTTAAAAGATGAAATTCTAGTAAGGGACTAATAAATTTTTCAGGCCATCTCTCAAGACTCTCTGAATTTTCTGTGTACTACCAAAGAGCACCACATGTCCAGTGATTAGAATGCATGGTAGTGCACCTGGGTGTAGAAACATCTGGATAATAAAACGGAATCTGCCTAATGCATCCAAACAGCAAGCAAACAAAAATGGAAACAGCAAGCAGACGAATAGAACAATCCCATGGTAGCAGCTACAACCCAATGTAAACCACTGCTGTGGGGACAAAAATCAGAAACTTCCAAAGGGTGTTCAGGGCACGTGTTCTGTGAGAAACCCTTGGGCACTTTGTGGTTTGCTTTTTTCCTTGGCTCACAGTGTTTGCAGTGAGACTGTAGGCCCACAGGCCTACTCAAAAATGGACTGGAAAAACCCTCTGCCAGTCCATAGGCCACAGCACGGCAGAGAAAACACTCTATTGTGTATCAATAGTTTTAAATGAAGACTCATCTAATAAATAATCAAACTAAGAAGCAAAAGTCAGAAATCACACAGAGTCTAACCTGCTAGAGATGTGGGACCATAAATATAATATGGAATTATAGATTGGAATCATTTTATAAGCTTTAATTTAAAATTTCATGCATAGACAACTATAAATAACTCGAGTTCATAATTGTTTCTTTAATGCTTATTTTTTATATTTCAGTGGCACCTAATTCTCCATGGGGAAAGGTGTCTTGATCTTTCATCAGATGAAAAGCACAGCGTAGATTTCCAGACAATATGCCAGAACGTTGCACTCGTCCATACTTACACCCTAAGTGTTTGGGAATTAGAGTCACTCATTTTTTTTCTTTCTTTTTTTCAAAATCACAGGGGCCCTACTGGCATGGTCATTAGCAATTCTGGCCTTAAAAAAAAATTCTAGCACAGCTGCAAGAAAACAGACAAACAGAACAGCTGGGAAGACCTGGTCTATTTTTGCTTTCCATTTAGTTGGCAAAACAAAATTTCCTTTTGGAAAGAATTCCCACCACTTTACTCCACCACATTCATCTTCTCCCTTTTAAAAATTTCTTTTTATTTATTTTTTCTTTCCTTAAATACTGCTTTTTCTTCATGGGGCATTTCCTTATTTTTTCATTCATTGAACAAATACTCATGGATGCTTAATGCAAGTGAGGTACTTTGCTAGGCACTGCAGGGCTGTACGAAGATTAAATTAAACATGAGTACTGACATCCAAAAAGGTTATTATCCTAACAGAGGATGTGACTGGTACATAAATAAGTATAATCAGAAGTAAAAGGTGATGAGTGATAAAACAAATATAAAGTGACATAGAAATTCAGGAGGAGAGAGATTCATCCCAGCTTGAGAGTTCAGCGAAAGTTCATCGAGGAGGTGCATGGATAAAGGGCATTCTAAGCAGAAAAAACAACATAAGCAAGGGCACAGTAGCAGGCCAATCATTTCCAAAAAACATGGAGCAATTGAGTTTGACTAGAGCATCAGTCCTCCGGGTGTGGTCCTTAGACCATTAGCATCAGCATCACCTGGGAACTTGTTAGGTGTATAAGTCCTCAAGCCCCAAATCAAAAACTCTGTGGTGGGACCTAGCAATTTATGGTGTAACAAGCCCTCCAAGAGGTTCCGGTGCATATTCACGTTTGAGGGTCACTGAATCAAGGTACAAGATACATGGGGTGGAAAATCAATTTTAAAAGTAAGATTGAATAAATAAAAGAAAATCAACTTTAAAAAGAAGTTTGGAAAAATAGACAAATGGGACTACATCAATCGTAAAAACCTTTGTGCATCAAACGACACAACCTACAGAGTAAAAGGGAAAACTACAGAATGGGAGAAAATATTTGCAAATCATATGTCTGAAAATGGGTTAATATCTAGAATATATAAATGGAGAATGGGAACGGAGAAATTGGAATGTTGCACCCTGTCAGCGGGATTGTAAAATGGTGCAACCTCTATGGAAAACAATATGGCAATTTCTCAAAAAGTTAAAAATAGCGCTATCATGATCCAGCAACCCCACTTCTGGGTATGCATTTAGAAGAATTGAACGCAGGATCTCAAAGAGATATTTGCACACCCAAGTTCACAGCAGCATTGTTCACAATAGCCAAGAGGTGGAAGCAATCCAAGTGACTATCAAAGGATGAATGGACAAGCCAAATGTGGTCTATAGATACAATGGAATATTATTCATCCTTAAAAAGGAAGGAAATCCTGTCACATGCTACAATATGGATGAACCTTGAGAACATTATGCTAAGTGAAATAAGCCAGTCACAAAAACAAATACTGTATAATTCCACTTACATGAAGTAGCTAAAGTAGTACAATTCATAGAAACAGAAAGTAGAGTGGTGGTTACCAGGGGTTGGGGAGAGGGAGAAAAGGGGAGTTGTGGTTTAATGGGTATAGAATATCACATGTGCAAGATGAAAACATTCAGACCTGTTTCATAACAACATGAATATACTTTACTGAACCGTACATTGAAACATTTTTTTGGTTAAGATATAAATCTTATGTTATGTGTTTTTTACCACAATAAAAATAAAGGAAGGTGGGCTAATCGAGGGCTTAGCTCCTTTTCTTCCATCAGTCAATTACAAGTCTATCAATCCTTTCTCTTCTTGCTTTTGGACTTGGGCTTTTCTTTGTGGGAAGTATTTTTTTGTTTTGTCCTTTTGTTTTTACTATTATTTCAGTCTCTTTGGTATAGGTTTATTCAGATTTTCTGTTTCTTCTTGGGTCAGTTTAGATAGCTTGTGTCTTTCTAGAAATTTGTTTGTTTCGTGTAGGTTATCTATTAATAATTTGCTGGCATACAATTGTTGAAAATATTCCCTCATGAGGTTTTTTAATTTCTGTAGGCTCTGGCATCATGTCCCCCCCTCATTCCTAATTTTAACAATTTGAGTCTTCTCTCTTTTTTTCTTGGTCAGTCTAGCTAGTATCTTGTCAATTTTGTTGATCTTTTCAAAGATCAACTTTTGGTTTTGCTGATTTTCTCTATTGTTTTTCTAGTCTGTATTTCGTTTATTTCCATTATAATCTTTATTGTGTCCTTCCTTCTGCTTGCTTTGAGTTTACTTTGCCCTTATTCTTCCAGTGTCTTAAGGTGGAAGGTTAGATTACTGATTTGAGATCTTTCTTCTTTGTTAATACAGGTTTTACAGCTATAAATTTGCCTTTAATCAGTGCTTTAGCTGCATCCTGTAAGTTTTGGTATGTTTTCATTTTCATTTATCTCAAAGTATTTTCTAGTTTTCTAATTTCTCTAATTACTGAGATTTGGCCATTTTTCTTGAACACATGGTACCTGACTGAATTCCTGCAAGCCTTTGGTTAATTTCCAGAGTCCAAAAAAAGTTGATTCTTGTAATTTTTGCCAGTTTTCTCATTATTTTTATAGAGGAGAGAATTTTTGGAGGTCCTTTCTCTGCTATTTTTGCTGACATCCTTTTTTCTTGCATTTCAAAACAAACCTGGGTGGGAGCTTTACACCCTCTGCTCAGTGGTGTCCTCAAGGCCCCTGGTCTCCTTCTCTAAACCTCACTGTCTTAGTCCACTCAGACTGCCATAACTAACTATACAGACCGCTGGCTTATGCAACAGATATTCACTTCTCACAGTTCTAGGGGCTGGGAAGTTGCTGTCTTCAAACCAGAAAGAGAGCCCTCACTGGGGAACCAAATAGGCAGCCACCTGGATCTTGGACTTCCTGACATCATTAATTCAAATCTAAAAGGATTTACCCTGGGGGAAGTAGGTGCAGGTTTTCCTTGGCTTTGTGCCGGGGGCAGTACCAGGAGACTTGCCCCTGTGAGGTTGCTCTCAGCTCCCTTCTCCTCCCTTCTCTCTTCTTTCACCCAGTCCCTAAGATAAGGTAGGTTTGGCTCCCACCTGAGTTGATTTGGTCAGGCCCTGGGCTTAGTCTGAACCAATTCAAGACCGTGGTTCCTTCTGATAAGGTATCTGGAGCATTGACTTTAGCATCAGACATCACCTGGCCTAAACCCCACTGTGCTGCTCACTGCGTATGTCTCTGGCTAGTCCCTCCCCATCACTGAGCCTCAGTTTACTTTTCTGTAAAATGTGGGTAATAATATTCACCCCAGGGAGTTCCTAAAAGATTAAATGAAGGGATGAATGCATTTGAAGTGCTGAGGATACCGCCAAACTTCTAGCTGGTGCTCGATAATACTTATGCCCCAACATTCTCCAGTAAGGGTGACTTACATAGCCTTGTCAGCAATATTTTCCTTTATTAGATAAACTTTCCCCTTGAAAGTTTTTTCTTATATCTAATCAAAATTCCAGGTTATATTTAACTCCTTTCTTTTGGTGCTAGCTGAAAAAAGAAAAGAAAAACAAAGGCTGCTAACCCATCACCAGGACCGTTCGCAGCCTGCCTGAAAGCCATCCCTCGGTTGCCTGGTCGTTAATCGAGATTCCTCTGCTCAGCCTGCTCTGCTCTCTGTCCTTTTATTCCTCCTTTGACAATCCTTTGCCCTCCCTTGTGCTGTCTTTCTTCCATCTCTTCCTGTGTTGGATTAACCGATGTATGTGGTAGGTCAATGGGCTGTAAAGGTCAAGGTCTGTGTCTCTGAGACTTGGATTCAGCTGTCAGCCCCCAGCCTGTAGGACAATTCAAGGCAGGGCTAAAGTTGCACTCAGAGACAAGGAGGCTGCCTGCCGGAGAAACAAACGCTGGATTTGATGGACAACGGGGACAGCTGGAGATGACAGAAACAGTGTCTTTAGGCTGATTTTCCTGAGGTCAAAAAACCTGAGAGAGTGGAGTAGAGTAAGGAGTGTTTAGGAAAAACTTTAAACATGAGCCTTGCACACACATAAAACACGAGTCAGAAAAGGCTGGGCCTGTTTCATTATTTTTCACAAAAGACTCCCTTGGACTTTTCAGTCTCTTTTGGTAATGACAGATGCTTGCCCTAAATTCTATTCATTCATTCTTCCTTTATCTGTTTATTTTTCATTGTCTCCCCTACCGGATGTATTATGCACTTAATTGTCATATTCCTTTTTGTTACAGTTCCCTTACTGTTTTTCTGACTGGTCACTCCTGTCCTCATTACAGATCTTTCAAGGCCATTTATTTGATATAATGAAAAGAACGAAGTTTGGAATCTGATGGCTCAGCCACTGGGAGATGCACAGCCTCCAACATGTGACAATGGGTGTATTTCACAATTTTCCCCCAGAGCTATTAGAAAGAGGAGAAACTTTTATGTATATGCAAAATTGGAGCATAGTAAGAACTCAAAAAATATAGCTACCATTGCTATTTTTAAAAACTCATGCATTAACTTATGCTTTTTCATTGAATGTGAGCTTATTTGGCTCTAAGGGATAATCAATCCTTATTTAGTGGGGCCTGCTCTTGGAGTTGGTGCTATGGACTGAATTATGTGCTCCCAAAATTTGTATTCCTAAAATTCCTAACCCCCAATGCAATGGTATTTGGAGATAGGCATTTGGGAGATAATTAGATTACCTCAAGGCAGGGCTAAAGTTGTATTCAGAGACAAGGAGGCTGCCTGACATCATGAAGGTGGGGTCCTCATGATGGGATTAATGCCCTTACAAGAAGAGACACCAGAGAGCTTGCTCAAGCATTCTCTCTCTTTCCTCCCCTCCCCCCACCATGTGAGGAAACAGAGGAAGGGGACATCTGCAAGCCAGAACAGAACCCTCACCCAGAAGTGAATAGGCTGGCACCTTGGTAAGGACTTCCCAGCCTCCAGAACCACGAGAAATAAATGCCTGCTGTTTAAGCCACCTAGTCTATGTATTTTGTTGTGCCAGCTCCAGCTGACTAATACAGCTGATTTTCAGGAATAAGGATGGGCTGGACTGTCATTGACATGCTCAGTCTCCCTCATGACCAATGGCTGGCATTTGTGAAGATGAGAACTTACACTCTATGTCTGTGGCAAAAATAGACGCAGGTAACTTTCAGCGTCCCAGGTTCTATGGCCAAACCTCCAGGCAACCCAGGGTCTCACCCTGAGTTCACATCAGAATCCGGGAAGTTGCTTTTTGGTTTTTTCAGTGTGTGTGTTTTTCTTTTTCTTTTTTTGTAATACCTCACACCCAGAGAGTCTATGATTTTGGTCTGTGGTCTTCCCGTGAAGGGAGTAGGGGTAAGACGGAGGCACGGGGATTGATTGGCAACATGCTATGAGTCAGGCACTCTGCACACACACCTTCTGTCTGTTCATTCTCACAGTGATCCTACCCAGCAGATGTTGACAGCCGCAGTTTACAAATGAGGAACCAGGTTTCAGCAGCCTTGCCCGACCTTCCACAGTCATACACGGTGGGGCTGGTATTAGAACAACAGCAACAGCTAATGTTTTTCTGCTGGGCTTAATGCCTTACATCTTGCATCTCATGGAATCCTTTAGACAATCTTGTTGTGTAGATTGGCTTTTATATGCCCACGTCATACATGAGAAAACAGAAAATGAAGACTTAGAGACATTAAGCAATTCATCCAAGGTCACACAGTGGCCGAGTCAGGTCTGTCTGACAGTAAAGGCTGTGTTCTTGGCACGATGTGACACCCCCTCATCTCCCCCCGACACGTGCCAACCCCCCAGACTCAGGTGCTCCTCTCTGACACTTGCAGTCCCTCTCAACCAGTCGTATGAGACGTACCCAGCCTGACCAGGAAGATCCAGGAAAATCTCCCCAAATCATATTGCCACATTTGCAACGATGCAACCCAGCCAGTGTTCCCGACGACGAAAGAACCCCTTCCACAAATTTGAGCACAAACAAGCTTGTTGAATCATAGCTAATTTATCCAAGAGTAAACATTTCTGTTGGTTTCAGAACATTTTGATTTAGAAATTACGCTGATCTAAAGAGAGCATTTATAGTCATTGAAACCACACAGTGAGTGTTAGATGTGAGTCCTAGTTATTATGTACATTTGAAAGAAAGAAAGCCGTATCCAGTTTGAATTCTAGACGCTTTTAAAAAGTGCATAACTAATTGATAAAAAAGAGAAGTTAGGATTTTCAAACACAAGGAAAGCCAGTTTCAACCTCCTTTTACCTTCTGCCCGTCCTCTTATTAATCATGATAATGGTTTGCCAACTCACCACAAGCTTTTGCTTGAATTAATTAGCTACATTTTATCATGTCCGGAGCACACTAACAGAGACTGCAGAACAAAAGGTAAAAAAATCAAGAAATAAAGGGGGAGAGGACAGTCCTTTATTATAGGTAGAAGAGTCTTTTAACTTCTACTCCAGATGGGTCGGGGGTTGGAGGGGTGGTTTGGGGACGTGACTAATAGCTGTACAACCAGGAGTGGTCCTAAGAGCCAGCAGGCATTAGCAGATGAGGTGGTTGCCTTCTGTTTTAAGTTGCTTTCTGGTGGGCTGACGCTTAAGTATAATTGAGACAGAGTTCAGGTTTATTTTTTGCTCATTCCCTGCATCCTGCCCTTGTTCTCAATGAGCTTTTTCCCTGTCCTGGTGCCCACTCCACCCTCCGTTTCACAAGAAGCCCAGCTAGTCCCGACAATCTGATTAAGTGCTCTCTGGAGACTGGAGTCCTTGCTTCTGCTCGGCGCCTGTGTCAGCAGCGAATCAGTGGCAGGCCAGGGGTAGTGTTTCTGGAGGATCAGGTGAGGATGTTTGACTCAGCACCACTGGGAGATGTTCATGAGATAAATGTACTTCTTGTTCTCACGTGCAGCTTTATAGCAAAAAGTCACCTGGTTCTTCACATTGGAAATGAGCTGTAAATGCAAGCCCTTTAACAACATAAATATTGATTTCAAGATCCTACTTTGGGTCTTTCTTGCTGTTTTTAAGTTAAGAGCCTAAAATACAGCTTACTCACATTGCCAGTTTTACCTAAGCTCCCAAGAAGAGCCTCAGGTTGGAGCATAAGGAAATGAAGGCTCTAGAACAAAATGCTTTTCTATAACTTACCCAAGGAGATGCCATATTAACATTACCTTTTGTGTGCTAACCTGTCCCTGGCAAACAATCCTATGGTTTCCATTGTTATTGTAGGTAGCCTTCAGTCTTGTCTTTCCTTTTGAGGTTAGATATGCTCCTCTTGGGGAAATTAACAATTCCTTTCAGCTTTTAAAATCCTCTCTTGACAATCAATTGAATGGAATTGAAAGTCAAATTACCTAATTTGACTTTAAAGTGCCAGATTGCTAAACCAGTTCTTCCAATAGCCAGGGAGGCGGCCACCTCAGGTGGCCAGTCCCTGGAGGGAGCTGGGGGCAGTCACTTGGCCCCCTTCCCTGTCCCCCGGGCGGTCTTCCAGTATGCCTGGAAGCTGGCTGCAGCTCCAAGAGAGGGGTTAGTTACAAAGCTCAATTGGCTACAAAAGAGCTTCCCAACTTGCTCCCAGAACCGAGTACAGGAAGCTTAGATGCTTCCCTGGAGGAAAGGAGCCAGGAACTGGACCAGTTTAAGAACAAAGGCAGCTGCCCTCTGGATCTCTCTTTTTCCCTCTTTTCTGAGCAGCAGCAACTGGATGCTTTCATTGCTGCTGAAAGAATTGTGAGAAAAGGTAAAATTCCAGGCACAGATGCTATCCCAGGCAAGAACTTGGCGTCCCTGAATCCGGCTGTGTTCCCTGAAGCAAAAGCCCAAGTGTACAGGCAGGAAGAGCTTTTCAGGCAGAACATATAGCACGTGCAGAGGTATAGAGGTGGGGAAGGTGTGGGCAGGTTCAAGGGCTGCCATGTTGAGGTCGGAGTTTAGTATGTTGGGGTCAAGAGTCAGGTTGGGAAGCGAAGGGAAAAGAAGGCAGGTGCAGATCCTGGAGGCCAAGCCTGGGGATTTTACTCTGAAAGTAATGTTGGTGGTGGCGGGGGGTCCACTGAAGAATTTTGAGGGAGAAATTGACATGACCTGTTTGCATTGTAGGGAGATGACTGGAGAAATTCAGCAGCCTCCCAGCATTAGAGGCGGCCAAGAGCTACAGGTCCCCAGAGTTCTAAAGCAGGTCCCAATGTCAGGAGCAAGCAGGCACAGAAATAGTCATACGACCTGCTTGTGAGTGAGCCCAGTGAAATCCTAGCTCTCTGCCCTTTTGGAGCAGAGATGGCTCGCACAAGAAAGACTCAATCTATGACAAATCCGACGGTGTTCTGAGGGCAGGATGTCAGCAAGCTTTCCCTAAGTATCCTCCATTAAATGTGTGTGTGTATGGGGAATGGAGGGGACATACCAATGGATTTCCAGACTAAGGCACCACTCTGCAAGTGTCAGGCTACTGAGCTCACCCGTACACCCATTTGTGCAAGAGAAGAAGTGCCTGTATAGCTCTTTCTAGCAGCCACTGTGTGGATGACTGCATTTACCAATTTGAAAATAACCTTTAACATCTTTATGCTAATCAGCGAATCCTCTAGTGCAGATCAGGTGAGATATCTGCAGTACCTTCTGAGGGGGATTTTCGATTAGAGTCTGGTCTTTTTATTGTGGTGAAATATACAAATGCAATTTACTATTTTAACCATTTTTAAGTGTACAATTCAGAGGTATTAAGTACATTAACATTATTGTTATCCATCCATCTTCAGAACTTTTCCATCCTTCCAAACTGAAACTCTGTACCTATAAAACACTAATGCCCCACTCCCCTCGCCTCCCAAGCCCTGGAAACTACCATCCTTCTTTCTGTCTCTATGAAGTTGACTCTTCTAAGTATCTCATATAAGAGGAATTGTACAATGGTTGTCCTTTTGTGTCTGGCTTGTTTCACTTAGCATGTATTTCAAGGTTCATCCATGTTGTAGCCTATAGCAGAATTTCATTCTTTTTAAAGGCTGAATAATATTAAGATCAGGGTCTTAAAAGATGTCAACTAACCACTCCTAGAATGTGGATTAAAGTGAACTTGCACAAACATACACGTGTCAGACTGTGTATGTCTGTGCTGAAAATGTAAATCAGGACAATACAATAAGGAAGGATAAAAAGGGCCTGATGACAAGCATCAGTAGCAGTGACAACGGAGGGGGAGGAACAAGTACCCACAATTCTCAGGACACAGAACTGATCAGATTTGGTTCCTGCATGAGGGGAAGAGGGAGATGGTGGATTTTTTGTGACTTGAAGCTTTCTGGCTTGATGAATTAGCAGGATATGAAATATGAGAGAAAGAATATGTTTTCAGGAAAAGGATGTGAATTCATGTTGATAATTCTTGTTGACATGCAACAAAGCAATTGGAGAGTCTGGATCACAGAAAGGAGACTGGGCTAAGGTACACATTTGGGCATTCTCAGCAAATAAGTGGCTACTGATGGGGTCCACAATACACCACTGTGACAAAAAATTATTTTGAACTGAAGGCATTTGGGAATAGGCTTTTTCTGAACTCTTTTATCTGCCGAAAAGCAGAGCCTCCCAGAAGAAGTCAATTGTCATAAATTCCCTCCCCTGGAGCAGAGAGGAGTCAGTACCACCCCTAAACAGACATGGCCACAAACTGTCACATCTCCCATCCATTCTCTTAAGGGCCATTTGTCTTTCCTAGAAGTTATAGGTTTCCCATCACTATCTCCCATCCCCTATTAAGATGGTATATGAACCCCCAATTCTAATCACCTCCTTGAGTCACATTTTTCTGTGAACTCCCATAGGTATGTGAATAAAAATCTGTCTTTTCCTTGGCTGATCTGTCTTTTGTCAGTTTAATTCACAAGCCCCCAATAACTCAACTTAAGAGGGTAAAGGAAAAGTTTTTGCTCCCAGACGCTACTAAAGCTGTGGAAGGGGCTGAACTCACTTAAGAAGGAGATAGAGTATGAGAGAGGAACGAAAAGAAGACGACCCACCAGAACGTTGCTACTTTAAGATGGGAGTCTGCCAACCTCCTCATTTGCTGGCAAATTAATAAACTTCTCTTTCCTCCTCCTCAAAAAAAAAAAAAAAAGGATAGAAGAAGACCTACCACGGGAACTTGAGGAAGAGCCATAATGAAGGAAAGTGAAACGTAAGTCTGCAAAAGAGACCAAAGGGCAGGTGGCCTAAAAAAAAGAAAAACTGGGGAGAAGAGATTTTCCAAGGGGAGTGGTCAACAGTGTCAAAGATAGAGGCTGAGCATGTGCTCTGCAGGTGGCAGCTGAGACAAGCAGACAGAGGCCTGCTGGGCTGGTGGAGACAGATGCCATATGGCAGAGCATTGAGGAACAAAGGAGGTGAAAACCAAGTGCTGTATACCCTGTTCTTTCAAGAAACTTGATTGTGAAAGAAAGGCACTCTCTTTGGGCATTGAGCAAAGTCTTATGGTTTATTTTTTATTTTTTAAATTTTTGTTGTGGTAAGAAATGCATAACACACATTTCACCATCTTCATCATTTCTAAGTGTACAGTTCAGTAGTGTCACATGGTTGTGCAACCAACCTCCAGAAAGTTTTCATCTTGCAAAATTGAAAATCTACACCCATTAAACAATGCCCCATTTCCCTCTCCTCCCAGCCCCTGGCAACCATCAATCTGTTACTATGAATTTGACTACTCTAGATGCCTCATATAAGTGGAATCATACAGTATTTGTCCTTTTGTCACTGGCTTATTTCACTTAGCACAATGTCCTCAAGGTTCATCCACATTTGAGCAGGTGTCAGAATCTTCTTCCTTTTTAAGACTGAATAATTTTCCATTATATGCATATACCACATTTTGTTTATTCATTCATCCATCTGTGGATACTTGGGTTGCTTCCGCTGCTTAGCTATTGTGAATAATGTTGCTATGAACATGGGTATATAAATATCTCCTCCAGATTCTACTTTCAATTCTCATGGATGGATACCCATAAGTGAACTTGTTCCATTTTTAATTTTTTTGCCATACTGTTTTCCATAGTGAATGCACCATTTTATAATCCCACCAGCAGTGCCCAAGGATTCCAATTCCTCCACATCTCTGCCAAAACTTTTCATTTTCTGTTTTTTCGATAGTAACCATCCTAGTGGATGTAAGGTGATATCTCATTATGGTTTTGATTTGTGTTTCCCCAATGATTAGTTACATTGAGCATCTTTTCATATGCTTGTTGGCCATTTGTGTATCATTTATATTTATTGAAGAAATGTCTATTCAGGTCCTTTGCCCATTTTTAATTGGGTCGTTTGAATTTTTGTCATTGAATTGTAAGAGATCTTTATATATTCTGGATTTCAGATATATGATTTGCAAATATTTTCTCCCATCCCATAGGTTACCTTTTCACTCTGTTGATTGTATTTTTAATGCACAGTTTTCAATTTTGATGTTTTCTGATTTATCTACTTTTACTTTTGTTGCCTATGCTTTTGGTGTGGTATCTGGAAAATACTTGCCAAATATAATGTCATGTAGCTTTTCCTTTATGTTTTCTCCTAAGAGTTTCATAGTTTTAGGTTTTACATTAAGTTCTTTGATCCATTTTGAGTTAATTTTTGCATATGGTATAAGGTAAGGACCCAACTTCATTTGTTTGCATGTGGATATCCAGCTTTCCCAACACCATTTGTTGATAAGACTGTCCTTTCCCCATTGAATGGTCTTGGTACCCTTGTCAAAAGTCATTTGACCATGTATGTGAGGGCTGTTTCTGGGTTCTCTATTCTATTGCCTTGGTCTATGTGCCCGTCTTTATGCAGTATCACTGCATAAAATAACCACTGTTTTGCTTACTATGGCCTTATAACAAGTTTTGAAATCAAGAAGTGTGAGTTACAACTTTGTTTTTTTTCAAGATTATTTTGACCATTCAGAGTCCCTTGAGATTCCAAATGAATTTTAGAATGAGTTTTTCAATTTCTGTAAAAATTATCATTGGGATTTTGATAGGGATTACATTGAATCTGTAGATTGATTTGAGTAGTATTGACATTTTAGCAACATTATGTCTTGCAATCCATGAACAGGGGATCTTTCAATTTATTTGTGTCTCTTTTAGTTATTTCAGCAATGTTTTGTGGTTTTTCATGAATGAGTCTTTTACCTCCTTGGTTAAGTTTATTTTATTCTGAAGTATTTTATTCTTTTTCATGCCAATTGTTTTGTTAATTTCCTGTTTGTATTGTTCATTGTTAGCATAAAACAATGCTACTGATTTTTGCATGACTTTGTATCCTACAACTTTGCTGAACACGTTTATTAGTTCTAACAGTTTTTTTTTTTTTTTTGGTGGAATCATTAGGGTTTGCTACATATAAGATCATGTTATCTGTGAGCACAGATAATTTTACTTCTTCCTTTCCAATTTGGATGCCAATTGTTGTATATTTCTAAATCTAAAATAGATGTTATTTCATACAAATAACATTTGTATGAAAGAAAAAGTCAATAGAGGAAGCAATGGAAGATGGGGGTGGAGGTAAGACTATCCATGGAGCCCATGTGGTGACATTAGCCCAGTGTTCAAATAGTAGCTTCTGTCACCTCCATCCACTGGGATGCTGGAGGATAAGACAGGAGTTACCCGTATGGCTGAGTTGGAGAATTAATGGGATCCCAGTGGCACAGAAAGACAGGAGATGCTCTGTTTAGGGTTAAAAAATTAGAAAACCTAGAGTGATCCTAATTCACTAATTCTAGTGCATTAACAGTCCCCGTCTGGGGAGATGCTATCTGGACACACCGAGGTACAAGCTTCCTATGGTGGATGGGGGAGACCTGTGCAATCGACATGCAGTGCTCAGAGGACAACACAACCAATGGTCTCTTCATCACATCTATCTACTGAGGAAGATGCAAAAATGAAATGTTAGACAAAAATACAAGGCCCAACATTTACAAACTAAATAATAGTTTCATATAAGAGATCTACTATTTAATTCTGTTATGAGAGAAAAAGGGGACCAACTATTAGTAAAGATCACAGTGCCACTAGCACTCTGGGAGGCCGAGGCAGGAGGATCGCTTGAGCCCAGGAGTTGGAGGTTGCAGGGAGCTACGATGATGCCACTGCACTCTAGTCGGGGCGACAGAGGGAGAGTCTGTTTCAAAAAGAAAAAAAAATCACAGTGCCAGAAAAGATCGCATCCTGGAGTCACTGTCTTTGCTAAATTAGAGCTGAATATGATTGAAATCTCATATTTAAAAGCCAAAGGTGCTTGAAAGCACATATTTCAATGAAATGACGGTACCTCTGAAGTTCTAAAAATGTGGCTCCTCACATTCTTAGCATGGTGAAAATCTCCATATAGATCTGTGAGACCTACTCTTATCATCTTTAAGCCAACCTATTGTGTCTTTTACAAATACTGATTTTCATTACTGCATTTATAGTGCTTTGCAGTTCCAGCTGTATGGAATAAACTGTAAGTTTCTGTTCAGCCTCCCTTGCAACACCACTCCTTCCGCAGTGGGCTGTTTACCTTTCTCTCTTGCTGTTGCAAAGTCCTCCTGAGCCTCCAGGGAAACATCTTTCAGATCCTGAGACTATTCCACGTTAAACTTCAATATTTAAATGTACATATAATTTGCCACTTGAAAAACTGATGTAAAATTTTCATTCAGAACTATTAGGTATGACAATACGTCATCTTTTTTGTTTTGTTTTGTTTTTAAAAGACAGGGTCTCTCTGTGTCGTCCAGACTGGAGTGCAGTGGTGTGAACCTCTGACTCCTGGCTCAAACAATCCTCCTGCCTCAGCCTCCCGAGTAGCTGGGACTACAGGCATGTGCCACCACGCCCAGCTAATTTATTACTTTTTGTAGACAGAGGTCTTGCTTTTCGCCCAGGCTGGTCTTGAACTCCTGGCCTCAAGTGATCCTTCCACCTCTGCCTCCCAAAGTGCTGAGATTATAGGTGTTGAGCCACTGCACCTGGCCTCTGAAACACAGGTAGTATTTTAGTGTCATTTTCTAAGATTCTGGAGCCTGTCAAACAGCCTGAGCATAAGAAAAAGGTTATTATACCTACAGTTCTATTTAAGTAGGTTTGAGTTGAGCACCTCCTGGTTTTTTTATTTGCACATGAGATTATCACAGCTAATTCTGCTTCTCTGTGGTCATTGTATAGGTTCTCTTTATAGCAAAGTTTTTGTTGTGAAATTGTTCTGTGACTCTGCATTTAATGAACTCATTTCCTACTCATACATCTGCCTCTGAGAGCTTGATTCTGATCCCGTTAGGAAATCAAGTGGTGCAGCAACTTCGCTGAGCATGGCTTTAGCCTAACTGTGACATGAGAAATACCCGAGACCTCAACTCAGACAGGTCTAGTAGCCACTGGGAATATGTATTTGCTAAAAATCATAAGAAGAGTCTACCACCGTCTTCTTCATTGAACATCTGAAAATCCTTGTACTTGGAAATTTACATGTATTTTGTTTGTCCTCTAAATACAAACACATAGAATTTTTAAAAATACCTTAAAACACCAAATATTTATTATTTCACAGTTTCTGAGGATCAAGAACCCAGAAATGGCTTAGCTGGGTGGTCCTGGCTTAGGGCCCCCCACGAGATTGCATTCAAGCTTTCAACCAAGGCTGCTGTCAGCTCAAAGCCCATTTGGAGCTGAAAAATTCTCTTCCAAGCTCACTCTCATGCTTGTTGATAGCGTCAGTTCTCAGCTGGCTGTGGCAGAAGGTTTCAGCACTCACCAAACGGGCCTCTACGTTGGGCAGCTCACGAGGTGGCAGCCTGCTTTCCTCAAGGAGATAGAAGAGAAAGAAAGACAGAGGGAGAGAGAACCCAAGATGGAAACCAAAGTCTTTCATCTCAGAAGTGACACCAGGGTTGAGCACACATTCCCACCCTGGTAAATAATACATAGCATTTTGCTTCCTAGCACTAATGCTCAAAGTTTTGGATTAACAGAAAGTTTTGGATTAACATAAATTATTTATATGTTATAAATAATTACAAGTACCTATATTAGAGATGAATGCTTTTTTAAAATTAGTGGCCAGGCCACTGCCCTGAGGAAGAAGAAACTGGGCTTTGGAAATATTTCCTCAGTTCCAGGCACTTTTCTGGATCCTTTCCGTGTATCCTCACCTCTATTCCTCATGCCCTCATCAGGAAGTTGTTAATATCATTCTCACCGTACAGTTGAGCAAACCAAAGCACAGAGAGGTTAAATAACTTGCCCAAAGCCACATAGCCACCAAGGGGCTGACCAAGATTCAAAACCAGGCAAACTAAGTCATGAATAGTTCTCTCTATTCCTAGGAACCTCCCTATCACCCCAGGTAACCCCACCATTGACAACTCTGTTACACTTACACTATCAAGGACTGAGCTAGGCCACGGGCAAACAAAAATGTATAAAATATGGTCCCACACCTGAAGAGTTGTGTGATCTGTGAATAAATTAACAGCCAGCCACTAATGCCAGTTATAAATTTCTGGTTATAAAGCACAAGTCCTTTTCTACGGACTTGATTGAATAAAACTGGTATTCTTTGCCTTTAGCAAAGTAGTTGCCAACCTTTTTGATTATATACTCCATCAATTTAAAAAAATTGAGCACTTACATCCAATAACATACATATATTTATTTATAGACTATACTTGTATTCCTTTAGCACTAATATGTTAGGTATATCATGTAATATGCAGTCATGTGCCACTTAATGACAAGGATATGGTCTGAGAAATGCGTGGTTGGGTGATTTCATCATCCTTTGAACATCGTACAGGGTACTTAAACAAACCAAGATGGTATAGCCTACTACACACCTATGCTTTATGGTATAGCCTATTGCTCCTAGGCTACAAACTTATACAGCATGTTACTGTACTGAATGCTGTAGGCAATTATAATACAATAGTAAGTATCTGTGTATCTAAACATATCCAAACATAGAAAAGGTACAGTAAAAATAATGTATAAAAGGTAAAGAATGATACACCCATATGGGGCGCTTACCCTGAATGGAGCTTGCAGGACTGGAAGTTGCTCTGGAATCAGTGAGTGAGTGGTGAGTGAATGTGAAGGGCTAGGGCATCACTGTACACTGCTGTAGACTTTATAAACTCTGTACACTTAGGCTATACCAAATTTTATTTAAAAATTTTCTTCTTTCTTCCATAATAAATTAATCTTAGCTTACTGTAATTTTTTTACTTTATAAACATCTCCATTTTTTAAAACTTTTTTGGCTCTTTTGTAATGACACTTATCTTAAAACATAAAGACATTTTACAGCTGTACTCAAATATTTTCTTCTCTGTATCCTTATTCTATAAGCTTTTTTCTATCTTTAAACTTTTTAATTTTTAAAATTTTACTTTTTAAGCTTTTTAAGTTAAAAACTAAGACACAAACACATTAGCTTAGGCCTACCCAGGGTCAGGGTCATCAATATCTCTGGTTTTGAATCTTGGTCAGCCCCTTGGTGGCTATGTGGCTTTGGGCAAGTTATTTAACCTCTCTGTGCTTTGGTTTGCTCAACTGTGCGGTGAGAATGATATTAACAACTTCCTGATGAGGTCATGAGGAATAGAGGTGAGGATCCAGAACAGTGCTGGCACTGAGGACACATGAACAGGTCTTCCACCTCCACATCGTGTCCCACTGGAAGGTCTTCAGGGGCAATAACATGCTTGGAGCTGCCTTTTTCTATGATAACAAAGCCTTCTGGAATCCTGAAGGATCTGCTTGACGCTGTTTTACAGTCAACTTGTTTTTTAAATAAATATTATAGAAGGAGTACACTCTAAAATAACAATAAAAAGTATAATATAGTAAATGCACAAACCAGTAACAGTTGTTTATTGTCATTATCAAGTATTATGTAGTATACATAATTTTCTGTGCTATACTTTTATATGACTGGCAGAGCAGTAGGTTTGTTTACACTAGCATTGCCACAAACATGTGAGTAATGCTCCTGTGTCACCAGGTGGTAGGAATTTTTCAGCTCCGTTATAATTATATGTATATGCCGCCCATTGTTGACCTAAACGTCTTAAGTGGCACATGACTGCACTCAAATTAGTAATTTAAATAGGATGAGATTGAATACATATAAATAGAAGTTACCTGTTTTCTTCTTCCACTGTGACAGTCCTCTGAGGACCTGTGGTTAGGTGTGGCCCTCTGTGGACCACCTTTATGGCCACTCAGAATTGTTGCTCAGGGAGAATTCCTGGAGAATCTCGGCCTTAGAATTCTTGTTAGTGGGAATCATTATAGGTCCAGAGTGCAACTAGAAAAGAGTGTGTGAATTAAAGGTACTTTAATTATCATAGCCAATAATTATTTTCAAGATAAATAGTTCTCTTCATTTTCAAGGTCTTAAGGACAGATTAAATGGGTTGTAATTCCTGTTGTTTTCACCAATTCTTCCTTTAGAAAATAAGCTCCCCAAGTGGCTAAGTCTGTAATGTTAACTGATCTCATGTCTTTTGTCATCTATTGCATCACAGACAAAACTCTCACCTGCAGTTGGTGGAAGACATCATTTTTTAAAATTCCACAATGGCCCATGAAAGAAACCAAGCTGTTTAAAGGTGGGTTTTTTGTTTCATTTATTTTAAAAATTATATTAAAGATGGGGTCTTGCTATGTTGCCCAGGCTGGCCTCAAACTCCTAGGCTCAGGAGATCCTTCCACCTCAGCCTCCTGAGTAGCTGACACTTGCAGGTGCATACCACCACACCTGGCTTAAATCACATTGTTTAATTTTCCTTTTTCCTAGTTAACCCTTGCCCCCCCCCCAAAAAAAAACCAGAAAAAAGACAATGCACTGGTTTAAAATATGTCAGGTTTACTAAGAGAGTAACTTCGTTCTCCTTGGCCCTACCCCAAGCAGGCCCCTCCTGTCCTCTAACACCCTCACCTCCAGCCCACAAAAAGGAATAATGGTGCTAGTTTCTCCAGGGTCTAGGCGACTCCAGCACACTTGACTTAGGCTGCGAGAGGCACCAGGAAGAGTAAGGAAGGCCGGAGGTGAGCTTCCTCACAGCAAACTCCCTCCCTTATCCCTGATTGTCAGGGCTGTACAGGAGACTACAAGAGAAGGGAGCAGGGAATGGGTGGTTGCCGGTAGGGTGGGGACAGATAAGGGATTTAAATCATAACAGCAGCTTCCATAATGAATGTATGAGCCAGAAAAACAAACAAACAAACAAACAAATAAAAACAAGCAGCAACGGAAACTTTGCAGCTTTAGGAAAGAACTCAAAGACCAAGGCTAGACATTTTTACCAGCTCCAAACAATTTCCGGAATCCAACTATGGCTTGGGTGGGAGGCAAGAGACTCCCATTTGATTATCTACATGGTTTTGAGCTTTTGGATGACAAGACATTTAAAGGAAATTGCTCTTGCTGTTTGTACTGAGAAAAACAGTGTTAGGAAGGGGGAAATTGTTCAGTAATAAACATAATCATCCTTCAACTCAATTGCTACTTTGTTCAGACCAAGCCCTTCCCATGGATCTCAAAGAATCCTTGGAGCCAGGGACAAATGGTGAATAAGCTCCTTGAGCCATTTCTTTTCATGAGTGGAGAAAGTTCACCTGTCTTCCTCCTTAGACTGGCCTCGTGAGCTATTTAAATCTCTTAAATCTCCCAAAGTCTAGAGGAGAGGTTTACAGCAACATCTCATATCCTCTTACCTCTTCTCCCTGACACCCAGATGGAATTTTTCTCTGCGGATCTCCAAAGTGTCTAGAAACCATTGTACTTGAATACAATGAAGTGGGGGAAATCAAAACTCCTCCCATGTAAACGGATTTTTGGGGTAGGTCTAGCAGGACTTGCGTCTCATCCTGCCCCAAAATCAGCTTCCAGTATTGGTGAACACTGTGTGCTGAGAGCTTTATCATTACTGGAACTTTTTAAAATTATGATAAAAATGTTATTAATTTGTTAGTCTTGGTGAGTGCCTCCCTGCATTGCCTTGAGCATTGCAAATATTTATAGGCAAGTGAGTGTATAATAGTTGTTATTAAATATAGGCCATAGGAAGATATGGATTTGTTAAATTCAAAAAATATGAACCATGCTCAATTTTGTTCAAATTAAATTTACTTTGGAAAATTAACATTTTTAAACCCCAAAATGCCCTCCCTCGTTTCTTTATCTGCCTCTGGGCACATCTCCACGATTCTGTTAGATTCCAGTACGTATTTTACAAACTCAAGCCACACAAAATGTTGGTGAGAGAAGCAGTAAGGGTGGGAACTGAACTGTTCTGGAGTGTAGATGTTCCTCTTGGCTGATCTCACAGAGGGAGCCCATTGCTGCTCTTGCTTCTTGCTTCGTTTCTTGTTAGATCTGGTTCTTTTCAGGCCCTTCCAAAACAGGAGAATTTGCCAATGATGTTGGCCAGGCAGATTATAGGTGGGTCTGCTACTTTATTAGCAAGATGAAGCCAAGGAGTTAAAGGAGGGTATTTACATAGCAGGGCAGAGTCAGGAAACCTATTGTTTCTGTATTTTATCAAATCTGATTGTTTCAGAGTTAATAGGCTTATGAGCAAAACGAGAATACCAACCTATTAATACAGTGTTGACATCTAATTTGGCTTAGTTTTAAAGGGTATTTCAAAGCCACTGGAAAGTTGAGGAGGCTGTAAGCTGAATAAAAACAGGTATCTTGGACCTTTATTTTAGCCCATCTGAAAATATATATTTTATCATTCCTTTTCTAAAATTAAACTTTTTCATTTTTAGTTAACTGTAGATTACCATACAGTTGTGAGAAAGAGAGAGAGAGAGAGAGAAAGAGAGAGAGAGAGAGATCTCATATACCCTTCACCCAGTTCCCCCCCAATGGTAACATCTTGCAAAAAATGTAGTACAATATCACAACTTGGATATTAACATTGATACAGTCAAGGTACACAACATTCCCATCCCACAAGAGGATCCCTCTTGTTGCCTTCTTATAGCAACACCCGCTTCTCTCCACCTCCTACCTTTCCTTAACCCTCGGTTACCACTGATCTCTAATTCATTTCTATAATTTTGTTATTTCAAGTGGAATCATACAGTATATAAACTTTGGGGATTGATGATTTTCTTTTGGCAGGATTTTCTGGAGATTCATCTAGGTTGTTGCACGTATTAATAGTTTTTCTTTTTATTGTTGAGTAGTATTTCGTGGTATGGACAGACCACAATTTGTTAACCATTCCAAACGTTGAAGGATATGTGGGTTGTTTCCAGTTTGGGGCTATAGAAATTAAGCTGCTATAAACACTCATGTACAGGTTTTTTTGTGAACATAAGTCTGTGAAGCTCCAGAAGTGCAATTGTGAGGTCATATGTAGTGATGTGCTTTTGGGTTTTTTGGTGGGGTTGGGGGACAGGTTTAGTTTTTTAAGAAGCTGCCAAACTTTTCCAGAGTGACTATACCATATTACATTCTCACCAGCAATGTATGAGTGATCCAGTTTCTTTACATCCTTGCCAGCATTTGGTATTGTCACTATTTTTTTTTTTTTTTTAGCCATCCTGACCATTGTGTAGTGATAACTCAATGTGGTTTTAATTTGCTTTTCCCAAATTACACACTCTCTCATATGTTTATTTATCATCTGTATGTCCTCTTTGGTAAAATGTCTTAAGTCTTTTGTCCATGTTCTCCTTGGATTTTTTGGGGTTTTTGCTGTTGTGTTTTGAGAATTCTTTCTATATCTACATTCTAGTCCTTTGTGGGATATGTGATTTGCAAATATTTTCTCCCAGTCTGTAGCTAGTCTTTTCATCTTCTTAACTGGGTCTTCCCTAGAACAAAAGTTTTTAATTTTGATGAAATTCCAGTTATCAGTTTTTTCTCTTATGGGTCATGCTTTTCGCTTCAAATCTAAGAACTCTTCACCTAGCCTTAGCTCCGTAAGATTTTCTCCTACGTTTTTTCCTAAAAATTGTATAGTTTTATGTTTTATGTGTAAGTCTGTGGTCCATTTTGTGTTAATTTTTTAAGAAAGTATAAGACTTAGGTCAAGGATAATTTTTTTTGCCTATGAATATCCGATTGCTCCAGCATCATTTGTTGAAAAGCTATCTTCCCTCCATTGAATTGCTTTTGCACTTTTGTCAAAAATCATTTGGGCATATTTATATAGGTTTATTGTTATAAAATTATTTTACATTTATCTTAAAAGCATTTAGCAAGTTAACCTAAAGGAATACAAAAGAATATTAGATCAGGTTATCTGCCTTTCGTCAATTTGTTTCTAGTTAAAATGTTCATCAGTTCACAGCCTGATTATTTCATGACTGAAGGCGTGTGGGTTCTGACTGATCTAATTTTTTTATAGTTATTAAATTCCATACTTAGTAGCAAATATTCAGTATTTCACAGCCATATTCTTGCCTAGGAATATAATAAGCAGTAGATAATTGCATATAGATCATTATATTAATATAATATATTTATCTATAACTATACACTAGAAAAACCATCTTCTTTGGCATGATTTTTTTAAAAAAAATAGTCTTACTATAAGATCTTCCCACTATAAAACAAAATTCACTATGTTATGAGGCTCTGTTTTGGACCCCTTCCAGGTAGATGATTTTCTTGAAAGGACCGGATTGAATATATGTAATTATGATGGTTTCAGAGCATAGACTCCTTCCCCTAATATCATTAAAAAACTGTGCTAAAAGGAAATTGCTTTTCTGCCATAGCCTTGTTTAGTTCACTGTTTGTTAATTCCCATCTGGTGGAGGCTCAGGAGAAGCCAGGCAGTATCAACAAAGTCAGTTCAATCTCAAGGCCGTAGAGCAGTGGTTCTCAACCTCAGCGGCTTGTTAGCATCATCCAGGGAGCTCTTTACAACCCCAAAACCCAGGCTGCACCCTGGACCAGTGAAATAAGATTCTCTGCGGTTAAAACACAGGCATTAGTGTTTGCTAAAACTCCCAGGTTATTCCAGTATTCAGCCAATCTTTTCATTATAGGAGAAAAAGCCCAATCCATATTCACTGTAAAATATTTAGAAAAAATAATTTTTAACAAGGTAAAAATCACCTTTAGCTATTGATAAAACAAGGTAGATGCATCTCAAAATAATTATGCTTAGTTAAAAGAACCAGATGAGTATATATTGAATAATTCCATTTCTATAATATTCTAGAAAATGCAAACTAATCTATAGTGACAGAAAGCAGATCAGTGGTTGCCTGGGAAGGCAGGGTGGGGTGGGGAGGCACTGGATGGAGGGATTACAGGGGCACAGAGGGAGATTTGAGGGGTTAATGGTTATAGTTATTATCTTGATTGTGGTTATGATTTCAAGGATATATACATTTGACAAAACTTAAATTGTATACTTTAAATGTGGGCACTTCCTTTTATGTCAATTATACCTCAATACAACTCAAAAACTATTTTTTTTTAAGGCTAGTCAAGTGAAGCAGTAGGAGTGGGGAAGGAACAAAGGAATCTGTAACTGGTTGTGATCAATTAGTTGTAAACACCACGGCACTCAGACCAGCCTGTCAAAAACTATTCTAAGGGACTGTTGACACCCACCAATCATGGAATTTGTTCTATAAAGTATTGTTTGAAATACTGGATACTGCAATCACTTACTGGATATTATTTTCACTAACGAGTTGTTTGTACTCAGAAAAAACCCATAATTTCACTCTGAAATAATCACTTTCAAATTCTCACATTGAAGGTAAAATTCAAATAATTTACTCATAATTTCTTTCAAAGAATTCTCAAGAGCACAATAACATTAAAAACAACATACCTAAATAATTGTTTCATTTTCACACCAAAGTTTTCATTGATTTAGCAGCATAAACAGCTGCAGATTTTGGAGTCAATTTCGTGTAATTAATTATGCTTCCAATGATGTAATGAAGTAACGTTACAGCATGTTGGGAGGAGGGAGAGAAGGAGAAGGGTATCTAGTTCCACTATTGATTTTCTATCTTTTATTCTGATTTATCACAGTTACCCCTCCTATAGATACTGCATTTGTGGGAGTGACAAAAAGTCATTTAAAAAATAAATCGGCTGATAGAAATCCTGGATCAATTCCCAGGAATGTAGCTCCTTGTCTCCTGAGATTTGGATAGGGGATCTACAAAGTGGGGTAAAATAGTCACCCTCTCTTGCAAATGATTTTAATAATTCTTCTTCAGGTCAAGCACTGGTCTTTTCATTGAGTACCTAATCACATGTATTTTTTGACATCAAAGAAACATATAGCAAATCTGACATTAAAAATTCACAAAGGGATTCAAGTTGGTAGAGGAACATATCTCTATATAATACACAATGTACATCTCTATAATATTTTTTGTTTTGAGTAAGCAATGTTGACTTATGAAACCAAAGTTTCTTTTTTCTTTTTTTTTTTTTGAGACAGAGACTTGCTCTGTTGCCCTGGCTACTACAGTGCAGTGGCGTCATCATAGTTCACTGCAACCTCAAACTCCTGGGCTCAAGTGATCCTCCTGCCTCAGCTGCTGGAGTAGCTGTGACTACAGGTGCAAGCCACCATGCCCAGATAATTTTTCTATTTTTTGTAGAGATGGTATCTCACTACGTTGTTCAGGCTGGAACTCCTGAGGTCAAGTGATCCTCCTGCCTTGGCCTCCCAGAGTGCTAGGATTACAGACATGAGCCACAGTGCCTCCGCATGAAACCAAAGTTTCTAACTTTGAAAAGTCTCAAGCATTTTGCCTGGCACTCAACTCAATAAAAGTTCATTGAATTAATATGTTAAAATATATTTTTAAAAAATGTTATATACTTTTAGGACCCTTTGCAGAATTTGTGAAGGGATTTCAAATTGTGAGGATTATGGTAACTTGATCTACCCTGGAATGAAGATATCTTCCGCATACCTTCTGGAATCTTCCAAAAATGCATCCTGAGAAATTCTCTCTCTATATCAGGCACATCATTTACTCTTTCTTGGTTCAAGTCCCTCCTTTGTTACTTTAGAGTAATCTCAATTTGAGTGAGAAACTGTGAGGGAAAAATATAAATTCACTGAAACCTTTCACCCTGAAAGGTGAAGCTATAGCCCTGTTTATGATAATTGCTTATCTGCTTCTGTAAGACGGTTTATTGCCACCCCCATAGGAATGTTTGTGAAACTGATGTTATAAAGAAAGAAAACTGAAACTGACTAACGCCTGCAGCTTATGCTCCTGTAAACAGCTCCCCCTTGCAGCAGCTACCTTGTAAATTACGGTAACTTCCTTATGTGTACACTTCCTGGTATAAGCCGGTCTGTATCAGGCCGGCTCCTTGCTCTTGAAGTATAAAAGGCAAGTCCCCCTGACCTGGGGTGCTCAGAATTTGGCGGAGGATCCCCTCTGAGCCTGCTGGCGTTAATAAACCTGTTCTCTCTGCATCCTCGTGTACCTCTTGGTGTTTCTCTCAGCAACGTTACCCTGGTTTTGCAGTTACAAAACCAATCTTAAATCTTGGTAAATAAAACTGATATACAAGTAGCTAGCTTTATACTTAACCCCTAAGCAATAAATTTCTTGAGAATTACAAGGATCTGCTGGGTGTGGTGGCAAGCCCTGTAGTCTCAACTGCTCAGAAGCTGAGGCAGGGGGATGGTTTGAGCCCAGGCATTGGAGGCTGCAGTGAGCTACGATGATACCACCGCACTCCAGCCTGGGTGACAGAGCAACACCCTATCTCTAAAAGAAAAAAGAAAAAAAAAAAGAGTTATAAGGATAGTATTTAGTATTTGCCTTATGTATGATGTATATCTATAAGTGGTTGACCATTGTACTTCATATGTAAATAGAACATTTTCTGTAATTCCCATGTAAATGTTGGATTATTAGTCACTCATGAACTGAATAAATTGTTAATTGTTCTAGTTTATAATTAGTAAGTGCAAGAAAGGAGGGTGGGATTTGGGTTCTTACATGATTGAATATCTTGATGGGAACAATTGGTTCAGAAAGAAGCAGTAGGCTTTTCATTTATGGAAAATAAAAAAGTGATAAAAGAGAAGTAGTTTCAAGGGTGACAAGTTGCCACGTCTCAGAGGAATTGCCTGAAGGCTTTGTAGCTAGGCAATGAATCTTTGGGGTGGGGTTAAGTGTGGGTTTTAAATCGTTTTAATAATTGTAATTATTATTGCTTTTTGAAGAGAGTGTATTAACTCAGTTGTAAAATGCTTTACATTTGTGAATTACTTTAATTTTATTTGAAAATGTTTTGGTACATGCACAAGATGCTTATTATGGCTCTAAATTTTATTGATAAATCTCATGTGACCAGTCTTTCTGGAGAAGCATAAGGAGTACAAGTTTAGCCTGCTACACTGGAAACGTGTATTTGCTTTTGAGAAATCTCAAACTGTTTTTATGACAATTTACCCTTTCAGGGCAACGAACGACTCTACCAGCAACTGCCCCATGGGAGAGGATGTGTGGGGACACCTGCGTCCGGCTGTTTAGAGGAGAAAGACAAAGCTGCTGGTGAGAAATCAGGGTAACTGACAGCCTTGGACTGAGCAGTGGAAAATAGAGAACAGCTGCCTACCCCATCACCCCAGATGCCAATCTAAGCAATTCTGAAGGCATCTCCAAAGCCCTAGAAAAAAAATTCTTAGTGGCTTGATTTAGAACCTTGAGTGGGAGGCACAGTAGTAACTCTGTGCCTGGCACATAATAGGCACTCAATAAATGTGTGTTGAGAGAAAGAATAGAATGAATGAATGAACTTTGTAACATTCTGAAGCACTAAGTAGCATATCCAAAATGTTGGGATATCTCATTGTTAGGGATAATAACAGAACTACTACTTTTTTTAAACAAAAATAACTCAACAAAGAGTAAATCCCTAGTCTATAATAAACATAGAAAGGAGGCTTTGGTTAGTCCAGAAACCAAACATAGATATGTATGTGCTTGTGTGAATCTCTAAAGTAGACTGTTACTTGTTTTTTTTTTTTTTGAGACAGAGTCTTGCTCTTGTCACCCCGGGTACAGTGTAGTGGCATCATCATAGTTCACCGCAACCTCAAACTCCTGGGCTCAAGAGATCCTCCTGCCTCAGCCTCCCAAGTAGCTGGGACTACAGGCGTGTGCCACCAAGCTTGGCTAATTTTTCTATTTTTAGCAAACATGGGGTCTCATTCTTGCTCAGGCTGGTCTTGAACTCTTGAGCTCAAGCGATCCTCCCGCCTCGGCCTCCCAGAGTGCTAGGATTACAGGCGTGAGCCACCATGCCTGGCTGAGCCTGTTATTCTTAATATCCCCTAATCAGGGAGGTGTTTCAGGCAGAATAGAAAATACTAGAATGTGCACATCTTTTAAAATAAGATTTTACTTTTTACAAAGAATATGAACATTTACATAGCCTGGGAAATAGACATAAAGCAAGCACCTGCTAATCTAAGCAGGAGCATGTGGGTTGTGTACTGTTGGCTTGACCTTGGAGTCCTTTCTAAAAAGTTAAAGGCTAGTACATGTGAAAAGGTTTGTTAAGAATTTCCCAAGAACCGAATAAATACAATCTCACAGAATGTGAAAATTTTGATAGCATTTGTATTACTTAGTGATACATTTTCATATGTGCTGACATTAATCGTTCTCAAATAGGCTTTAATAGTGTTTTTAGCTCTTAATGTTCTAAGTGAGGTCCAAATGCCACTTTTTACTAACAACCTTGAGAAGAGAGAGCACAGTTGAAAACTTCTTACAGAAGGGGAATGAAGCGTTGTGTAGTGGTTAGCTGTGGACGTTTAAGTCAGATGCAGTTGGACTCCTGGCTTTTCCTTCTACCAGCTGTGAGCCCTTCCACCAGCACACGATTTAATTTCTCTGGGCCTAACCCCTCCCACCACCACTGGTAAAATGAGAATAATAGTGTCTATACCATGGGGTTATTGTAAAGATTATATGTCATTATATACGCAAAGTGCTTTGAACAGTGCCTAATACAAAATAAGAATTCTAAAGTTTCCTAAATAGTCAAAATTTAAGTCAAAATGGGTGAAATGTGTATAGATTCCTAAAACCAGGTATTTTGCAAATATACTGTTTCTTACGGGATAAATTCCAGAGAAATTGGCCTTTGTGTAGTCCTTTCAATAAAAATGATTAATTCAGAAAACAAGTTTAATGCTGGATAACTAACCTATGGTTCCCAAGGGACCATTAGAATTCGTGCAATTAATTAGGCACGAAACATCCTAGTGCTGAACCACTGCTTACATCAACTCTCCACTAAATTATACTAAATCTGGGTAGGGATATTTATCTGGAATCTAGTGTCAATATCCCAAAAGCTTCTTCATTTTTAATAGAGATTCCAACTATTTGTGAAAACTGGGGCACTCGGTTGCGAGTTACAACTAGGATAAATCTTGTCTTTCAGTCTTAGCACTTTCATGCTTATGTGCCAAATAATTTTATGTGCCTAAAATTTAATTTATTTCAAATATTTATTGACTGCCCGCTATGTTCATATAATAAATATTATATTCAAGGGTATGAGAGAAAAGAATGCAAGCCATTAGGTTGCTACTGGAGTCTTCACCTTTTGAGAAACACTGATGGCGAACCAACCACTCTATGCCATCATGTTTTCTTTCGGCATCGCTCGGGAGAAGTGGTCTGGATGGGTGAGCTCCAGCAGCAGGCCCTCAGAGAAGGACAGGCACATTTCCGATAATAGCCTCATTTCCCCCCTGTCCCCAGGGAAGGGGGGCGGCCAGCACTGACGATGGCATCGGCTGACATCACTTGTACCGGAGGATCGGGAGCGTGGGGCCGCCTGGCCCACCTCATCCATCGCCTGACTGAATTAACCTCTCGGTTCCCTGCTCCTGCCACGTGAGGTGTCCAAATATGGTCACAGTCCGGAGGGGCCAAGAGCGCTTGCCTTTCTCCTGCTAAAAGGGAGGAGGCAGGAACAAATGTTTAGAGTCAAACACAATCTTAAGGAAGGCAAGTGGGGGTTCGGGTTCGCTCCTGGGCGAGTTGAAAGTCAGCGGCAGCAGAAGCCCCCGCCTTGGGTTATCAATCATTTAATAAACCCCAGCTAATCCAATGTCCCCGGGAGGCTTTTTGCTCTCCGTCTTTCTTGCCGTCCCCTCACCTTCTGCAGCCCCGGGTCATCCCCGCCGCTCGCGTCCTCCTTTAGGGACGGGAGGGCGCCCTGGCGGCCGGGTGGGCTGCTGCCTGGACGCGGCTGGCGTGGCGCGGCGCCCGGGTCCCAGCAGCCCGGGGGGAGATGCTGCTGCAAGGCGTGTCCGGGGCTGTGCTCATGTGATGAGGCGAGGGAAGCCAGGGGGAGGGGGCGGAGGCTCAGAGGTGGCTTTTTTTTTTTCTCCTTTTCTTTTAAGGAGTTTGCCGCGAGCGCGTCTCCTTCATTCGCAGGCTGGGCGCGTTCGCAGGAGGACGGCGACGGAGGACGGCGCTCTTGGGACCTCGCGGGCGCGCGTCTGCTTTGGGGAAGGCGTATCCCGGCGGCTGGGCGCGGGAGGAGCGCGGAGGAGCCATGGGCGCCGGGAGCTCCACCGAGCAGCAGAGCCCGGAGCAGCCCCAGGCGGGGAGCGGCACGCCGGCCGAGCCAGAGCCCAGCGGAGGCGGCCCCTCGGCGGAGGCGGCGCCGGACACGACCGGGGACCCCGCCATCGCCGCCGCGGACCCCGCCACCAAGGTACGGGCGCGCCGGGCCACCTGCGCCGGGGAGGCGGGGGCATAGGGTCCCCCCAATTTCCACCGGCGAGAACTTCTCGGCCGGTCCAGCCCATCTGCAAACTCAGAAGCGCGAACCCCTCTTTCGGGGTCTTTTGCGCCGGGGCGGGGCCAGAGCCGCAGCGACTGCGGCGGGTTGGCGGGTGGCTTGCATCTTTGTCGTGGGTCTCCAGGGGAGGCGACTGCGCCATCCGCAGTAATAAAATCCGCCCCTGCCCACCGCCGCTGAGCCTTTCTCCACGCTCTTCCGGTGGGAGCGATCCCGCCCGAGGCGGATGAGCTGCGGGGGTTGGGGGGGACCGTGGAGACCTGACCACGGCCGGGCATCCGGAGCTGCGAAGCCGGCCCCGGTTTTCGAGACGCGGGAAGTCCGCTGTGGGGCCAGGACCGCTGGTGGAGCCCGGCGGGCCGGACCCCCTCGGGCTCCCCGCCGCGTGCTACCCTAGGTCGCCGCTGCGCCTGGAGCGAGCGGGTTTGGTACCCGGTCCTCCTGCGGCGGCGGCTCCTGCAGACACCGCCTTCCTTATGCGGAGAAAGCCTGGGGTGTAGCTCGCTCACAGCCAGGGAAAACCTGGGCAGGCGCCGCATTTCCAAAAGGAATGACAGGTTTCACAAACCAGCCAGCGCCCTCCCTTCCGCGCAGCTCATTGCCCTCGGACTCAGTTGGCTAAACACACACTGGAGTAGTTAGAAGTTCTCAAAGGATGCGGTCAGAGCGTCAGCGAGCATTCCCGGTACGCTTTTCTAGGGAGGCAGTGCTGAAACTACTAGAAATACTGCATTGTATCGTCGTCATTCTTCAAGGCTGGGATATTTCTTCTGGGCCACCACAGCCGCCAAGACTGTGGCTTGTTCCAATCGTCGTATTTTGGATCTATTTTACAGCATGTGGGTTCACTAGCAAGGCTGTGCGCTATGCAGTTTGGGATATCCTTATAGAAAGATGTAGATAATCACACTTAATGCTTTAAAGAACTACCCATGTCTCGAATTTGAGGATACAGAATACGTGAGGACCATTAAGAGTTATCCCAGGAGGTGTAGATGTTTACAACGTGAAAAAAAATAGAATCTAGAACTATGACCTCATTGTCTTCACCTCCTTAGCTGTCCTAGTCCAGTTTGGGCTTAGAGACTGCTCTTAATAACAGTTTTTTACCTCCGGTCCTTAACTCATAACTGTTTGTAAAATCCATGGTTCCTAGACACTAGCAAGTACTAGTTGTGCCTCTACCATATAGATTTCCTAAGGGGTGCCTAAGCTTCTGGCCTAAGGAATGTACTAACCTTTTGAGGTCCATGTCACATTTTAATGCTTATTGTACATTACGTTTTCGTGCTAACCACCGTCAAAGTGCTCCATAACCACTGTTTACAGCCTAGTGATGAGAGTAATTTTAAGGTATAATAGCTAGAAACTTGCAATTGGGGGACTTTTTTCCCCTTGTCTTTTATACTCCTTCAGGTCTTATTAACTGTTCACATTGAAATATGGGATTTACTCCCTTTCCAATAAAGTGGAATTTGTTTATTTTAAAATATTATTTCCATTCTCTTCTCTTTTTCCTTTGTCCATAGCTGCATTTTTCTCTTTCCTAGTTACCAGCATCTTAAAACAGCCCAACAACCTTTTTTAAAAAATTACTTAAGTGTCATCCAGAATATCATTGTGCTTGTTGGCATACTGCCCAGTTATCAATTTGGAGACAAATCAATACACTTACATGTATCCTTGGAATATATGTAGTTTTCATATTAACTAGCAAAATTTATTACTCAGGTTTTGAACTCGTAGGTCCTGAATTGGGAATGACTCAGCATGCTTAACTCTGGCCTCCCCTGTTGTTTTGCTCTAATTCCTGACCTCCCGGTAATATCATCTGCCACTCTAGGCTCCCATGGTACCATGGACCCTTTGTGGGTTTAGTGGCTTGACTAATAAGTGTTCCTCTGGCTGTTCTGAATGCTCCACAAGGGCAGGGAACATGCCTGGTGTTGCTCACAAACAGTGTTCCTCCACGTGTGGCATGCTGCCTGGCACACAAGTAGGCTTTCAGTAAATACTTGTGGAAGGAAGGAAGGGATGATACTTGCTCTTTGGTTTTGACTGGAGACTCTCGAGTTGGGGAAAACCTTGGCCTGTCAACTTTTTCTGCAGTTTAACCTTTGACCGTCTCATGATCATGATCAGTCTCATGTATCAGATAATGACTAAGTCAAGTCAGTCTGTTTGGTTATTAATAGATAAAGTGAATAGTTCGGCAAAAAAACTCAGATTTGGGGGCTTTGGTTTCTGTTTCTCTAGAAATAGAGTGGTTTGTTAGCATTCTGATTTCAAATAGACAAATACTTTAAACCCAAGTGACTCAAATGAGACCACTCTGAGTTACAAATGAGATATGAGTTAGTTATAAATTATGTGTTGGACTTTCTTGATGGGTCTGTAGACATGTGGGGAGGTTTAGGCTAAAACATCATTTTTTCCTCCTTGGATAGAATGCTGATCATTAATTAAAGGTTGTGTTTTTTTTCTAGTATCTGATATTTATATGCATACTGTGTATTTAGCAATTCAGCTTACTTTCCTTTTTTCTGTTAATTTGCATTATCACTTACTCACTGAACAAGTGCCCATATCTCAAAAGACATTGTGGTAGTTGAATTATCACCCCTATTAGGTCAAATGGAGAGTTAAACAAGCTTTTGATTACTCAAGCTTAACATTTACATGCACTGAGGCAGAAACCTTGGTTCTGTAATGCATTTCAATAAGTTGGAAGGAGTCTTATCTTCTAGTCAATCGTTTATAATCTTTATATGTAAATTCTGGGGGGAAATGACTTGATCAGTTATTTGCCAGGTTTAACTTTGAGACATGGCCATTTTGGTCACTTTGGCCACTGCTGGGGACAGGAAGATTAGACCTGAATGCAGGAGGTTAAGTAAAGCCTGACATTATTCCTCAATTGTCTGTTGTTTTTTGGTTTCTTTTGTTTTTAAGACTAGTCAAGTGCAGTAGTGAGAAGGGGGGAAAGAGCAGAACAAGGACTTCCATCTGTAACTTTGAGATAACTCACTACCTTTGGAGCAGCCAATTGTCTTCAAAAATTTGTCTTTGTGCTCGCTTCGGCAGCACATATGCTAAAATTGGAACGATACAGAGAAGATTAGTATGGCCCCTGCGCAAGGATGACACGCAAATTCGTGACGCGTTCCATATTTTTTTTAAAAAATTGTCTTTGAAAGAGTATTTGCATTCAGGTGGCAATAGAGGGTGGGATGACAAATGACAAATCGACCTACCATCTCTGGCAAATCTTGATTTCTGGAGCCGCGCTCCAGGCTAAGGTCTGGACAATCATCATCCCTCTGAATTAGCCTTTCTATATTTTCTGCTCATTCAGTGATTTCCAAGCTGGAAATGGAACAGTGGTTAGTTGCAACGGGGTGAGGCCAATGCCCCTGGCAAGTGGGGAGATGGAGACTCTTGTCAGTCCCTTAAGCTGTGGTTCTGTTTTGTTACAAGAGCTGTGAATCACCAAAACATAAAGATGGAGGACTCCGTTGTCTGATTGGTAAATGTAAGGATGTGCTTGACTCTCGTGCATTAAAATAGACAGTTGAGGTGGCCAGCTGCATTTCACGATTCCTCCACCGTAGCAACCTTAGCCAACCTAAGATTATATGCTTCCTCCCACTTGCTTCTGTTTGCAAAATGGAAATAGAGATGAAGATGGCCTTGATGTGACTACATCATCAGTTTTACACTGCAGGGGCCAGAATTTAAGAATAGTGTGTTTGTTAATAGAGTGGTGTTGCTGTGTGTGTGGCGCTACTTGTATTCCTATGGATTTTCCCCAGTTTACAAGAGGTGCTACTTTCTGATTAGAACACATGACAAAAACTGGGATGTAGGTGTGCGGATGGTTCTTTAGGATAGCTTGTGGGGATTGCAGGGCCTTCCTTGGAGTCCATTACTAGCTTTTAGGCTAGTGGATGTGAGAGATCAGTGGAGATTTCCACTCAAAATACCTCCCTTTATAAGGAACAGCCTTCAAGTGTGCATCCTCTTTGGGTTGACTGACGTCTGTGACTTTATAGCTTTAAACTGATGCTATAAGATTGTTCTAGTTTGGTATTTCATAGGATAGTTAACAAAATGGAAATAAAATGTTTTGTTTTAAAGGGTACTGTGAAATTGTTTCTTTTTCAGCTTTAATACATATTCAGTATTAGAGAACAACAATGCAAGAGAAATCAAGCTAAATGGTGCTTACTTATCCTTGGCCTCTATAATTTTATATACAGTAGTCATTCATAAAGTGAGAAATTAGAATTTATAGCACTAAGCATTCTGAGAAAAATATAGTCAGTACCTTTATCTCTTGAACAAACAAAACTAAATTTCCTTAAACTCAATTCTTAGTTCTCTTATAACCTAACAAAAATTATAATTTAGAGTAAGTTTTATTTTAAAATAATACAGTGGGAAAATATGAAAAAAGCTGGGGGAAGGGAGAAGCATTATATGGTATATATGTATATGCTTATAGTCAATAAATTATTGAAAAGTCTGTAATTAAAATTACTTGACTTGTCTATTTAGGTCTTGGGCCATTTTCCTGCAAATTAGAAGATGTAAGGATGGAATTTTGTACCTATAATCATCGTTTTGTTTCCTACTCACTAGTACATGTAATAGAAGGGTTGGGGTGAAGATAATAATTTGTAATAAATTTCATTTATACATAACTTCATATTTCTCAGCATGAATAATTGAGTTTACTCATTTGAAGTTGACTGTACATCTGACATCATCACTCTTGAAGCATAAAGGCTTTATGAAGATCAACAGTGTTTGTTTACCCTTACTAAAATGATTTTTATTTAAAGTCATTGTGTAGCAGCATTCATTTTATTGTTTATTTTTTAAAAAATGTTAATGATTGAGAACTTAAATGTAAGTAGCATAATATTACTTACAAATGTAAGTAGTATTAAATAGTTTAAAACCAATGTTGATGGTTTCTTGTATATTCTTTCAAAAACTTCGTGCACATGAACGTAGATAAGAATAGCATGGTTTTTTCCCTTTTAACAAACAGAATCATATCACATGTATTTGGCAACTTTATGTTTTGGATATCTTTTTATATCAGGATATAAATATCTACCTCTATTCTTATTAATTAGGCTGCATTTAGGGGTTGAAGCATCAGAATGATTAATCAATCCCTTGTGTTTATATTTAAATTGTCCTAGTGTTTTGCTATAATGAATCAATGCAGGGAACATCCTAGTTCAGATATCTTTCTGTGTATGTAGGTATATCTCTAGGATAGATTTCTAGAAGTGTAATTGCTGAATCGAAGGATTTATATGCAGGTAAAGTTTTGATAGCCCTTGCTAAATTGACTTTGCATTCCCATTGTGTGGTGATGAGCACCTCTTCTCTCATGCCTTGCTTCTGTGGGTATCAGACTTTCTGATATTTGCCAGTCTGCTAGGTGAAGAATGAATGGCACCTCAGTTTCCTTGATGCCTTTTTAAGTATGAAGTTGAGCGCCTTGTTGTATTTGTTGGCCATGTGCTTGTCTTATATGTGCCTCCTGATCGTGAACTGGCCTGGTTTTCAGAGCATTAAAGGCTATGGTTTGTTTTCCTATTAATTAATTTTTAAGGGCTTCCCCCCCCAAGAAATTACTCAGATCGAGAAAAAGCAAGTTCAAGAGTAAAAATGCAACTGAGGCAGAACAGTTCTGTTCTTCTTTGCTCCTTTTCCTTTCCAAATCAGTAAACTGTCTTTAATTTTATTTGCTTGGACAATGACCTACTTCTTTAGCTATCACTTTAAAAATTTCTTCTCTGGGAACAATCTAAAATCATCTAGTTGCCAGAAATTTCTTTATTTTTCTGATCCATGAAATGTTGGGATCGGGGATTGGGGACAGTAGAAATCCACCTCCTGGGAAAACAATAGGCTGAAGGTCCTTCCCAGGATCCTTTCACAGTCTCATAGCAGCCTGGCTGTTTTAACTGGAATACATGGGTTTTCTGAGAAAAACGAAGGTGTTCAAAGCACTGGAAACTACAGTCTTTCCCACATACTGCAAGGCTTTTCTTAATACAAGTATTCATTCAAGTGCAAAGGGTTTTGTTTTCCCTATGATTTCTCTATGATGTTTTTTTTAAAAGGGGGGAAGCCCTGTAGTTTCATTCTGCCTAATCTTAATCCCAGTTTTAGTAACATGTCAGTTGTATGTTTGATTTGAAAATGAGATAAGCCAAAATTTAAGAAGGGAAGATTACTGTAACTCATTGTTTTCTGTTTGTTGTATGCAGACATTGCAAATTGTGGGGGTATCAAGGGATTAAATTTTTCCTTGTTTCCAAACCTGGTGGTACAATTGAATCACCAGGGGAGCTTTTTAAAGACACCCCTGGGCCCCATTCTAGATTTATTGAATGTGTTTCGATGTGCCTGGTATGGGCACCATTGCCTTAAGGGAGGGCCAGGGAGAGGGGGCCCAGGCCTAGGTGACACTAGGTGACAACGTGCGCAGATTCACTGAGGTTGGAGCTTGTGTGGTTGGGATGTAGGGTTTCAGATGTTGTTGGAGGAGTAGGCATTCCCCTCCACACATCTGGAGGAGAAAATAAAGGATAATGTTTCTTCTACATGCTTTGATTCCTTTTTTCTACTTTTTTAAAAACAAGTGTGTTGCTAGTGGGGGCTTTTCTAAATAGACTGCTATCTTGGGTAAATAGGTTTTCAGTCAAATGCTGTTATTCTTAGTGAGCTAGAAGGGCTGCTTTCCAGTGTTCACACTTTCCTTTCCATCTGATTGCCTCTTAAAACGTCTTCCCTCGTTTATCAATCTAAAATGTCCTTTGTGCTGGGTGAGTAAACAGTAGCTGAGAGCTTAGTTTACGGCATTTTGACTGGTCTGAAAATCTGTAAAGAAATCTTAAAATCTAACCAAGTCATTGACGATCAAAATAGGGTTCTGGCTTTCTTGGCCACTTACTTACTATTTGATCTTGATTCCATAAACATTTCTTTTTTTTTTTTTTGAGACAGAGTCTTGCTTTGTTGCCCAGGTCAGAGTGCTGTGGCGTCAGCCTCGCTCACAGCAGCCTCAAACTCTTGGGCTCAGGCGATCCTCCTGCCTCAGCCTCCCGAGTAGCGGGAACTACAGTCACGCGCCTGACTAATTTTTTCTCTTTTTAGTAGAGACAGGGTTGAGCTCTTGGTCTGGCTGGTCTCGAACTCCTGAGCTCAAGTGATCCTCGCCCCCGAGGCCTCCCAGAGTGCTGGGATTACAGGCGTGAGCCACCGCGCCCCGCCCCATGAACATTTCTTTACTAGCTTCTGTACTCCAGGAACTGTAATAGGAACTGGGGAGACAAGTTCGGTCCTAAAAAAGCTGAAGTTTTCCTTTTCATATATTTAGATTTTTAATCCACTAAAAGTTGATTATTTTACTCCATGAAGAGATCTGAATTCATT
Source organism: Daubentonia madagascariensis (assembly GCA_023783475.1). Taxonomy (NCBI): domain Eukaryota; kingdom Metazoa; phylum Chordata; class Mammalia; order Primates; family Daubentoniidae; genus Daubentonia; species Daubentonia madagascariensis. The sequence goes on along the minus strand of JAKFHU010001815.1, from coordinate 16,356,550 downwards.
TTCCATATGGGTTACCTATTGCTCCAGTACCATTGATTAAATATTATAGTACCTCCTGTTGAAACTCAAGTTTCCATGTATGTATAAATCTGTTTATTGATTTCTTTAAAAAAATTTTTTTCATAAGGCTCCATTGAAGTATTTTTTAAAACCTTTTTAAAAATTATTTATTTATTTATTTGTTTTTAGAGACAGGGTCTCACTCTTGCCCAGGCTGGGGTACAGTGGCCAGATCATAGCTCACTCACTGTAACTTTGACCTCCTGGGCTCGAGCAGTCCTCCCTCCTCAGCCTCCCAAAGTGCTGGGATTACAGGCATAAGCCACCAAGCCCAGCCTATTGATTTCTTTTTACTTTTAAAAATATCCCGATGTCTTTATTTGTACAATAAATCAGAAGTATTAAGGGAGTGGCTAAAAATCTAGTGGCTTAAAATGTGGTCAATGATAATAGCATACCCATGGTTTAAAATAATTTCATATTTTCCATCTCAGGTGTTACTCTGGTCTCTCTCACAGTTATGGTGAATTCATAGATACATAAATATAAAAAAGTGGAAAGCAGGAGTTATCTTCTCAACTTAATTTGTTTTCTTGGTACATAATAACATGCATTAAAAATAGATATTTCCATGCTGTTTTTTGATTGTCTCAAAAAAAAAAAGTATTTCCTAACCACTTACCACATGAAAGGCACTGGTCTAGATGCTTTGGGAGGTAAGAAATAAAACACATAGCCTTACCTTTGAGCACCTCATATTCAGAGTGAGGTAAGTCATCTCTAGATGAAATATTCAATAACAAAGATGCAAACAATTTTGACAGATAATAGCAGAATTGCCATTAGTTGGTGCTTGTCTGTTCTATGAATTGTTCAGGTAACTGCTGTGAAAGAAAAGGACGTTTTGGGAAGTGTGCCAAGCAGATAGAAGGCCATTAGTCAGGAGGCCAGAAAGTACAAGGCGTATTAAGGAGCTGAAGGTTTCTAGGGAACAATGGAAAAAAGATGATAAATAAAGCTGCAGCTGGTCAGCATGAGAGCTGCAGCGGCAGTAGAGAGCCACTGAAGGTTTCGATGATGAGCAAAATACCGCGTGCATGGATGACAAACTCCTGGGAGACCCTCTTGTATAAGGGACAGACAACACCCACAGCAGAGTGGTGGGAAGTGAGTCTGGGAAGAGTGACTTGGAAGAGATTGTGTCAGCAAACATTATCACAGTATAGTGTTGTCTCAGATACTAGCAGAAGCAGTGGGATTTGGCACAGGGTACGGGCTTGGCATGTGGGGATAATCAGAAATAACGAGATTTCGGAATTTGGAAGATGGAGCACCTCAGTTTCTCCAGTAGTCAGACAAGACTGTCTAGTTACTGTCTACCTGCTGTCTACCTTATGATGCTTGTTTGACTTACCTACTGGTGTGTGACAAACCATGCCAAATCGTGACAGTTCAGGCCAAGGGTATCTTTAGATGGAAAACATCAGTTGATAGTAGCAACTTGGGACTTTTAGAGTAAAGAAGAGGTTTGCAGCAGACTCTCTAGGTCATGACAGAGGACATTCTGGAGCTCAATAACATTTTTATTTCTTTTTCTTTTTCTTTTTTTTTGAGACAAGGTCTTGCTCTGTTGCCCGGGCTAGAGTGCAGTGGCGTCGTCATAACTCACTGCAACCTCAAACCCTGGAGCTCAAATGATCCTCCTGGCTCATCCTCCTGAGTAGCTGGGACTACAGGTGTGCACCACCACACCCGGCTAATTTTTTCTTTTTTTTTGTAGAGACAGGGTCTCCCTATGTTGCCCAGGCTGGTCATGAACTCCTGGCCTCAAGGGATCCTCCCTCCAGTGGCCTCCCAAAGTGCTGGGATTACAGGTGTGAGCCACTGCGCCTGGCCCATTTTTGTAATAGTGGTCTGCCCCAGAACAGAGACCTTGGGCACTGGGGGTTTGAGGAGTGGTGGGCATGGGAGGCTCAGAGGAAGGTTAAATATCTTAGGATGAGAGATGATAACAGTGAAGGTCCTGATGGTGGCTGTGGAGAAGGGTAGATGGAACCAAGAGTGAGTATTAATAGGCGAAAAGACTGGATAAAACAGATGCCACTGAATTGAACTGTTGGCAGATCATTGTGTCTTCATGCTACAGTAACTGTTCTACCCTAGCACATCTGAGTCCACCTGAAGGAGCCCGATAGTGGACTGCATTTTTTTCCATTTGTAAGCAGAGAAACTAGGCTGCTTGGGGGAATGCGTATCTTTACTTCTGAAGACTTTTCTTCTGTGTAATTTTTCCATCTCCAGTGTCTCTCCTTTGGTGTGTTGTTCAGAAGATGATTTATGGTTTGGTATTTTTCTTTGTGTCCGAGCACATGATTTCTTACATGATTTCTTATTAAATTAAGCCATTATGGGCTCTGAGTTTTGCCTGCCACGATGATGAATTTCTATTGATGAATTTCTATCGTCACTCCCTGATATTGACCACTGTTATTTAAAACATGCTTTATTGCATTCTTGATAGTTTCCTTTACTCTATAAAGTATATTCTGTTGTGATACATCAAACGAGATTGTTGATGTATTTTCTGGTTCTTAACCTTTTTACATTTTCCTTTCTTGGTGATAATTTTTCACAAAGTTATAGCAAACTGCTTGAAGAACGCATCTTAAAAACTTTTGTTTCAAATTATCCTTCACTTGGGTACATATGCAAAACAGTCTTACTCAACACCAGTAACACTGAATTCTTTTCAATCTTAGATGTGGTTTGTCTACTTTGAATTTACAATTGATACGTACTGTAGTTCAAACTTGGGGGGAGGGAGGAATAGGATTATAATGTACAGGAGATTGCTAAGAATTAGCCAATCTTTCCATGATGACTTTCTCTTAATTATTTCAGAAATGACACGTTTAACCAATATTTAGATATGAGTTCCTGACTTCTATATTGTTAATCTAAATATTTAAATGGAAATTTTTGCTCTTGTTCTGCTCTGTTTTATACGAAATAAATTATTGAAAAACAGTGGAACATGTCACCACTAAAGTTTACTAAATCAGTCCTGACTACTACAGTCTTTTCTCCAATCCTGACAAAAGCTAGTGTATAAAATTTAAACAAAAGTTAGTTGTCTGTAATGGGGGCAAAAACCCAGTTGATTTTGTGTGTGTGTATGTGTGTGTGTTTTTGTAAAACCTTCAGGAGTTGAAGTTTACTTTGAATTCAGTTTGATGGCAGTTTTAGATAAGTCTTTGTTTTGTTTATTGTATAGAAAACTTGTTTTGCTTTGATTAAAGCGAAGATGAGTTATTCTTTTGATATTAATTAAAGACCCACTGAGGTCTTCTGAATGCTCAAGTTTTTTGTCCTAAATGGAGAATCTGTGGTGACTGGAGAGACCTTACAATTTTATCTCGAATTGCAACAATGACAGAGATTTCAAGTCACTTCTGGAACTGTGTCTGATAAACAGTCCCTCCATGACAAGGAGGGATGCAAAGAATGCTTAAGTATTTGCAAGTAGGTCATGGTTTAAAGTATTACATTTGTCAGAGAAAGTTTCTCAAGCAGTCCCTGTGATCCTCAGGACCCAGCTTGTCCCTTACCTAGAGTGCTTTAGTTGGAGGCAGATGAGGTGGCTGAATTTACTTCTCAGCCTCCAGGAGGGCTGGACTATATCACCACCGCCTGCACCTTCAACGTCAAAAATGAAGTTAGGACTATTGGCTAGTGACTAGAAATGTGATAGATGTGATTGATAAAATGTACTTTCTGTATTGCATGGTCTTGGAATAAAAATTGTTTGAAGAGTAAATATGCAAGTTACAATAGACAGATGATGTAGAAGCATCATTAGGAAGAGAAGGAAAATCAGAGAGTTCCTTTTACAGGAACTTGGGATCTTTCTTTGCTGCCAGTGTTAAGCACTGCATAGGACCCAGCTGAGGCCCTGTGCCCTCAGTCTTTAGTGGACTTGACAATCTCATGTACTGTTCAAAGTAATTGTACCGTATTTTGTCCTGGATCACAGCTAAGTGCCAGACAAGAGGCACAAACATGACAGAGCTCAAAGGCAAAAGAGATTGCACGTACTGGGTACTAGGAAAGGTGGCATGGATGAATTTATGGTGACTTTGAAGAATGGATATGCATGAGAGAAAGAACCACTAAAATAATGAGGTGGGAAACAACCTCAGCATGTTGGGAGAAGTACTGAGTGAAAAATAGTCTAGGAAGAGTTGGGTTAAAGCTCAGTAGATTTTTTTTTTTAAACCTGCAGGACTTTTCAGAACCCTTAATATATTAATATTATTAATTATGCATCTCCAAAAGGGGAAATAGAATATGCATTTTTACCCTAATACAGTTGGAAGGGCTGGCCTAGGGAAGAGAGCACAATTAGAATAGTAATTGAGAAGCCTGGAGAGGTATTTTATGGCTCTGCTACGGAGAATTTTGAATACTAAGGTGTAACTTCTGCATTTATTGTGATTGGGAAGCCAATAATTAATGGTTGGGATGTAGGTGGAGACTTCAAGCCTGACTTTATATGCTAATCTGGGACTGAGAATAATTCTAAATTTTTAAAGAAAAATTTCTCTTTTTTGGGGGGAGGAATAGTGAATTTCATTTTGTTCATATAAAAATGATTGTATTTTATATATACCTAATTTTTAAATTAACCAAATATAGAGATTCTTACTCTTTGGTTAAGATGGAAAAATATGGGATATGTCAGAAATTTTAAATGTACATTATTTGGGAAATGCCTCAGATTATCCTGAGATAAAATACTTTATATTTTTTAATCTCCTTAAGTTAGGTCTAGACTTGCTGATATTTTAGGGGGTGGGTGGGAAAAAACAAAGTAGAAAATCAAGGCAATAATAAGGATAATTAAAATTTCTTTGATTGAATACATTTTAGATCAATTTCATTGTTCAAATAATCCTGATAATTTGCATCAGATTTAGTTTTTATTTTCAGTCTGCAGTAATAACTGTTCACAGACTCGATTTTTATGGCACTTAATTGGGCGTAGAGCTAACCATCCTAGGGCAAGCCACATTATGCCTTCAAACTCTTCCTTAACCATATTTTCTGGGGCCAGAGACAATTGGACTACTGTGGAGTTAAAAGCTGTAAATTATTGTTTTCTTCAAACTCTCTCAGCTCCTGCAGTGAATACTGGAGGAATTGTAACTGTATGTGAACTTGAACGAAGATCAGGGGAAGGTCAAGCGGAGCCTTCTGAATGGAGTTGCAAATTCTTCCTCTGGCAAATAGGAGTAAAGGGAAATGTCACCCGGTTGTTGCTTTTTATGGTCATGAAGAGGGAAAAATCCCCAAAGCTTATGATTCCTTTGCTGTGAGCTGACCAGCTGGCTTTTTTCAGCTTGGGTTAAGAACTTAAGAAGGACGCTGATTTATTTTTTCCTTGAGTCTGATCACTGAATGTCTCATAGTTTGATAACTAGAAAAGCAAATAACTGTATTTTGGGATTGTAACTAAACTGACTTTTAGGAAAGTTTTTCCTTTGTAAAGCCTAAAAATCAATGTAGGACTGTTCTTGTAAGATTACTTTTGGCCATATAAGCAAGAACAACTCAACCTACTGATTGTTCCTCCTTAATAAATATCTACTAAACTGTGTTTATTTTTAAAAATAACATGTGTGTTTGATATACCCACTTATACCCACTTTATATTGACCCTTTTCTTCAGTGTAACTTTCTGTGCGGATGCTCACACAAAGCATCAATTAACTGAAAAAGATGGGAGTAGGGGGGCTTGTTTTGGGTGTTCTATGTCTGGAGGCTCCTAACGCAGCTGATTTACTGTGTATTTCTGTGTTGATTGCAAGATTGAAACCTGTGAGAATGAACTAATAAATGCTTGAAACTTAAGGGTCAGGTGCCTCTAGGAATAAAAAAATACCATCTCTTCTCTCAATGACATGTCAGTTTACTAACTTTTGTTGGGTTTGAATACCTATTAGGTATCAGGCAGTTTTGAGGGTACTTGTATATGCTTTTCCCTATCTTACCAATAGCTTATAACTTCTGTGCGGTACCTGGTGTCATCCCATTTTATAAGTGAGCCAATTAAGTGAAAAGTTAACTAGGAAGTGGAACTTTTGATTCATTCGATCTTGAATTCAGTGCTAGAGGTCTCACCCCTGTTTGGTCAACTCCCAATGTTTAGGCTGATGAGTATGAGACCACTGCAGTGTGAAATGGGCCCTGACTATGATGCTGAATAGATGATGTCTCTCATGTTGTTAACTTCAGGGATGTCACACAGCTCCTAAGGTCCAATGCGTCTGCCTTTCTAGGTATTTCAATGGTGAGTGACTATTTTTATTGGCTGGCCCCTTGTTTCAGACCCTGTCCTTACTCCTCCCATCCCATCATGGTCATGGCCTGGAAGTGGCTGATTCCAGGCTGTAAGAGCTCTTTGGGTTTGGACACAGATCATAAGACCTAAATAAGAATCGACACCACACTTTTCTCTTTGATTTGGGAATTGCTGAACACCAGGCCCATATAGTCACTGTCTTCTCCCTTCTCATTTTGTTCTGCGTTCCTGACCTCCCAGTTCATCATCCAGCCTGCTGTACCCTGTTGAACCCCATTCCATTTTAGACACATTTCCTCCTTTAGGAGCCTCCTCTAGCTGATGTATCAGCTTGGATCAAGGCATTGTCCTTAGGGAATCTTGTCCTCTCCCAGGGCTTTAACTCTTAGAGTTTCAGTCCCACATGTACATCTATGTATTGGACAAATTTACCCCAAGTACTTCTTTCTGTTCCCTTTCCCCACCCTCTTCCCCTCATAAAAAAGAGCTCTCTTGTATCATCATCATCTTGCAGAATGGTATCACTGTCTTACTCTGGCCAAGTTAGAAACCTGGAGCTCGCTCTTCCTTGCACTTGCCCATATCCAGCCGATGATGAAGTCCTGTTGCTTCTAGTTCTGCATCCTGGTGTCTTTCACTCCTTTCCCAAATTTAATTGGCTTGTGCAGTATACTGCAACATTTGTCTTCAAACCAGTCTTCCTGTGACTAGCCATTTTTCTCTGCACGTGATTGCTTTACAGATGTCGACAGTTAGAAAGTGGAAGCACCCTGGAACCCTGTGACCTGAGAGACCCTCTGCTTGCAGTTGTATATATCCCTTCAGAGGATGCCCTGCACCTACACGTTCCCTCATCCTCCACACCCCAGGCTGCATCTTGAGGATTGGCAGAGAACACAAAAACCAATGGTTTTTTAGATGCATTCTTGCTGGTCTGGCTACATGTTTTTCTTCCGTTCAGTCGGCGCGTATGGTAATAAAGTGCAGCTCCTTTTATTGCCTTTGTTTATTTTACCAATAAATACTCTTCTGTGTAGTACAGCAGCACGGCCTCAGATAAATGTCTACATAACCTGCAGTCAGTTTTCCAACACTTTGGGTATTCTAAGATAAATGTGGACTACAGAATCCTGGTCATATTTGTATCAAAATATAATATATTCCATTGTCATGCCAGCTTTTTTTTTGGGAATTCTGTCTGAAGCAGGAATGTGGCCAATTGGCTTAAAAGTTTCAACATTTGGTTTATTGGCATTTCATTTTCAGCAGGCAGGTACCTGGTGTGAATTAACTGAAGTTTAGAAAATCTTTGTTTTCCTTCTTCCCTCATCACCTCCAAGAAGAAGAAAATTCCTAAAGCCTTTTATAATTTTTATCACAAAACAGCAGACATAGTACAGGGAAGATCTTGCCGAAGCCCTTCTTTAGCCATGACTTTTTCACCGATGAACACCCACTGTCTCACAGGCATGGCTGGCCCCTCCTGCAGTTCGTTTTTTAAAGCTGGAGAGACATTTCAAGTCTACAGTTTGTTTTTTTTTTTTCCAGTAGAGGTGGGGTCTCCGCTCTTGCTCAGGCTGATCTCGAACTTCTGACCTCAAGCGATCCTCCTCCCTCAGCCTCCCAGAGTGCCAGGATTACAAGGGTGAGCCAGCACGCCTGGCCAAGTCTACAGTTTTAATAAGTTCTCTGGGTCTCAATTCCTTTATACTTCTGAGTTTAAGCCCATTTTCTTTGCTTGTATATAAAAGGTAGTTGATTAGCTGAAGTCAGCCTTTAGATTTCTTTCTTATATGTGAAAAAATTTGTTCATGAGACTTTTCTAGTAGACTTTCTTCTTTTTTTTTTTTTTTTTGAGACAGAGTCTTGATCTGTTGCTTAGGCTACAGTGCAGCGACATCATTGTAGCTCACTGCAACCTCAAACTTCTGGGCTCAAGTGATCCTCCTGCCTCAGCCTCCGGAGTAGCTGGGACTACAGGCGTACACCGCCACGCCCGGTTAATTTTTCTGTTTTTAGTATAGAGAGTCTTGCTCTTACTCAGGCTGGTCTCAAACTCCTGACCTCGAGCGATCCTCCTGCCTCGGCCTCCCAGAGTGCTAGGCACCACGCCCGGCCTTCTGTTAAATTTAAATTTTGTCTTTGGGCCGGGCGCGGTGGCTCACGCCTGTAATCCTAGCACTCTGGGAGGCCGAGGCAGAAGGATCACTTGAGCTCAGGAGTTCGAGACCAGCCTGAGCAAGAGTGAGACCCTGTCTCTATTAAAAAATAAATAAATAAATAAATAAATAAATAAATTTTGTCTTTGACTTGCACTGTGATCCTCTGAGCATCTGGGTAACTTCCTGAAGAGAATTAGCACTTCCTGAAAGCTTATGGCTTTTCCTAACTAGAGGCATCCATTCAACAAGCACTGAATTCCTTCTGGTCATATTTCTTCAGTCGCTTTTACTCTGCATGCTCTCAAGAGATCTTACCCACCTCCTTGGCTTCTGTTTCATCTGCTTGCTGTTGAATTTCGACCCTCTCTGTCTCTTCCTTAGAAGGGGTTGGTTGGATTCCTACGAAGGAAGTGCCACTAACATCATAAAAGAATAAGATAAGATCTACATTTAATGTAAATCCAGAGGTGGTTCTTCTTTTGCCTGTAAATTCTACATCAAGATAGTATGATTTACAAATTCGTGTTAGAGATACATTTTTAGGTAATATAAATATATCTAATATTTTTGGCTCAAAAAGTAAATGAATTTAGCTTCAAAAAATCTCATTTGTTTGCAAAGGATGATGTAGATGGAAGCTTAAATCTGTGGGAAATAGAATTTGTCTAAAAGCTTTAGAGACAAAGTTAAGTTTATACATGTAAATCAAGGCATTCTTATTTGCTATGGCTTTACTGAGATGTAATTTACATGCCATACAGTTTACCCATTTTTAGTAAACAAAACATTCTTAATTGAAAAATGTTACTTAACAACTGGAAGCAGATGATATTTGTTAACTGGTCTGACTTAGGTTCTTATTGCTGCTTAAAACTTTTCCTTCGTAGGAATCCAACCAGCCCCTTCTAAAAATGTTTCGAAAATCAAAGCGTAGGAAGGGAACTGCTATTGTTATTTGAACTTTAAATAGTCACTGTAGGGATTGTGTGACCCAGTAAATCAGTCAGCTAAACTAACTTCAGGCAAGTAGATTTAAAATATAATAGAAGAAAATAAACTTAAAAAAATATGGTGGAAGAAAATAAACTTGAATATACAGTATTAAACCTTTAGGGAGAAAGGACCACTTAGTTTAAAGTCAAGATTTTAAAATTGAAAAATAGGACTGGGTGCAGTGGCTCACGCCTGTAATCCCAGAGCTTTGGGAGGCTAAGGCAGGAGGATCGCTTAAGCCCGGGAGTTCAAGCCTGCAGTGAGCTATGATCACACCACTGCACTCTAGCCCGGGTGTCAGAGTGAGACCCTGTCTCAAAAACAAACAATAATAATAATAAAAAATTAAAATTCAAGAAGATTAATGCTTGTTAACAATCCAGTGGTATATGCAAAGGTATATAAAAGTCACTTTGTACTTACCCATCCATCCCTATCAGTTTCTCACCAAAAGGAACTTCAGTTAATGGTGATTATAATATCCTTCCTGGCCTAGAATGGATTACTCAACAAGTGTGTGAGGAAAGAAATTGGTGATCACTGGGAGTCAGCAAGGGTTCACTAAGAATAGACTCAACAATCAAATTTATGTAATATTCTTTTCTGTTCTTTCTTCCTTTGGTTGGTCTTTTTGTTGTTTTCAGGTTCCTGGTCTATAGGATTTTGGGTACTGGACTGTTGGTGATTCGGATTTCACCAAAGAGATTTGACAAAATTGAGTAATTCAGCAGCTCTACTAAAATGTGGGCTGGTCAGAAGTACAGAGAATAAACATAACCGACTGGTCATCCTGGTCAGAGTTGCCTGCTATAAACTCTCCTTGGCCTCGCCTGGGTTAATACTTTATCAACTTGCTTGAGAAGTGAAAGCAGACATCTCAAAGTGACAGATGATAAAAATATTAAAAGTTAGAATAAATAGCTAATGCTGGATTGTGTATTTTTTCAAACTTACGTGTGATTGCTTGGGCATGGTGACAGTGTTTAGGGATAAAGAAGAAATGAAGACAGCCTTAGCTCTCAGTGCAACAGAGCAGACAGATGTGAAGGACACAATGTAAGACAGAGGAAGACACTGGGTCTGTGGAAGGACAGGGGGATAGAGGAGAGATAGGACAGAAGAAAACACCCTGATGAGATGCATCAATTCTTGTGCCTTTTAAAAGATCAAATTATAAAGCACTTTGGCAACGAATCTAACCATGTAAGTGTTTATATCCTTTGTGCCACTGTTCCTAATTCTGGAAATTCAACAGGTAACACAGGGGAAGGAAAGCTACGTTTCATAGAATGTTTGTTATAGGTGTTTACCATGGCCTTGTTTAAGATGTTGAAAGATCAATGAAGTAAAGTACATATGGTACATATACCTGATCATTGTTATTATGGGACACATGAGAATTTTTAGATACTCGGGAAAATATTTATGGCTTTGAAATGGGAAAATATGCAGAACTGTACTCCACAAGAGTGACTGTATAAAAAATGTATGTATGTGGCTAGAAGTTGAAAGAACAACGTGAAAGTCACGAGGTATCAGAATGACAGTGTTAGATCATTTCAACTTTTCAAAACTTTAGTTTTCTTTTTTTAAGATTATTAAAAAACCAGCAGATAGAAGAACATGGGAGGGAATTGAGGATAAGGGAGACTCTAGCTTATAAGCAGGGAAGGAAATAAAAAGCTGGGGTGGTTTAATTGATTTTATATTCACTATATATACTCTTATGCTACGTTAATAGAAATAACACCATACTGTGGTTTACCCTGGTCAGTGTCTGTGTGGAGTACTGTACTTAGTTCTCACAGTCACATTTTAATGCCAGATATTGCTGCATTAAAGTTGGAAGTGTAGATTTTGGTCCTTAAAAGCCTCATTAACATTTTGAGTTCTTTGAGAGATGGTTATCAAAACACCAGGAACACATCACAGTGTGGAAGAATCCACAAAATGCTAAACCTTGGCCAACAGAGAAGAAGGTGGGACTTGGAGTAGGGTTATTGGGTGGTCTTCAGAATGCCAACCCCATTTCCTGTGACAAATTTTGCAAAGTTACAGATGTATAGAACAAGGACAAGATTTTGTGTCTAGCCATTGTATACCATTTTTAATCCCTGTTATCAGGACCTGTTACATTTCTAGAATGCAGGCATAAAGGGACACCATAGCTACGTGTCACTGTTGATTAATGAAGGCTTTTCATAGACAAAAATAACAGGGATAATGGCAGGAACTTACAGTGTGACAGGTGCTATGGAAGGTGTAGGATGTGGGCAGCTGAGACAGTTCAAAGGTCCAATGTCCAGGTTACCAGATTTTTCTGTTGCCAGTAGGGAGACATATCATTCTTCAGGCACCTGAACCTTTCTCATCAGACATTGCTGATGGCACAAGCTTAGTTGGTCACCCTCCAGCCCTCCCCAGCGCTCTGATTCCTACACATGCTCCTTGAGCGTCACCTTCCTGCTTGACAGGTACCATCCCCTTCCATCCCCCACCCCCATTTTGTCTTTTCTTTTCCTGCTAAGCCAGATCCAGGAACCCTCACGTGGAACGAAGCAAGTAACCATTATTAAGACAGTGTGACTATATGTTCTCAAATTTATGTATTTAAAGCAAGTAACACTTTGGCAGTTATATAAAGCTAGGTTGAGCATGAATCTGTAAATACCTTTTTTTTTTTTTTTTTTTGCTTACAGGGGAAGATATGACATCTAACAAAATACCTGTATTTTATGGAAACTACCAATTCGGTGCAACGTTTCCATTTTGGAACAGACTTTTTTTTTTTTTTTAATCAAGGTTCAAACCCTTGTTTTAATATTGCAGAAGGAAAGTTGAAATTTGGAGCGATCAAAGTTGAGTATAATATAGACACTATGTTAAGAATGCTAGAACTTCCACATTTTACCTCCCTCAAAAAAGAAAAAAAAAGAATGCTGGAAGAGAGCTGTCCTTTCAGTTGCCGATGCCAGACGTGAGAAACAATCACTGGCAGGTGATCAAATCTCAAGGTCAAGGTGAAAGATGTTCAATCTTAGGTGACATCTTTTTCATAAAAGTTTTCTGCAGACATTTGAATATAGGCAGGACAAATGGTTCCTAAGTTTTTGGACACGTCTTTTTGAAGACAGCTGTAGCCCATCAGTAACTTCTCATTCAAGGACGGATGATGATCCCCAAATGTCAGCTGTGTTTTCAAGATTTTTTCATGTTTAAGTTTTATATATCCTTCCTAAAATTTTTATTGTTTAGTGCAGAATTTCTCTCAATAGCACTTTAGACTCATTTGTTGTCCTGTTTGGTCTTTTCTTCCAAATTTAGTGGCAAAGGAGCTTACTTCTATCATAAGAACTTGCCAAGACATCTGCGGAGGATTTCATAATTAAAGAATGTATTTTATTTCCTTCAGGAATCAATACCACTTGAATCTGATTTGTCATGACACTTTACTCTTGCTCAAGAAACATCATTGTCCTTGCTTGTGATTAATAGGAAATGAATACACTGCAGTAGATTTATTTACCCTGGGATGATATCTCTGGATAAATTTCCCTCTGAGCACTTTTCCCTGAAATATTTTCCTAGTCTTAGTTGCCAGAAAAGTATTAATTGTTCTGGTTTTTTAAAAGAACAGCTTTTTAAAGAAATAATTCACCATACAATCCACCATTTAAAGTGTACAATACAGTGGTTTTTAGCATGCTTACAAAGTTGTGTAACTGTCATGACAATCAATTTTAGAACATTTTCACCCCTTAAAGAAATCCCACACCCATTGGCAGTCACTCCCCATCCCCCGTCCCCACTCTACTTTTTGTCTCTGTATATTTGCCTATTCTGGACATTTCATACAAATGGAATCATACAACATGTGGCCTTTAGTGTCTAGCTTCTTTCATTTAGTGTAGTGTTTGCAAGATTTATCCTTGTAGCATATGTCAGTACTTTATTTCTTTTTAATTGCCAAATAATATTCCACTGTATGGATGTACCCTACATTTTATTTATTCATGCATCAGTTGATGGACATTTGGGTTGTTTCCACTTTGGGGCTATTATGAATAATACTGCTATGAACATTAGTGTACAAGTTTTTGTGTGCATGTGTTTTCATTTCTTTTGGGTATTCATTTAGGACTGGAATTGCTGGGTTATATGTTAACTCTTTGTTTAACCTCTCAAGGAACTACCAGACTGTTCCAAAGTAGCTGCACCATTTTACATTCCAACCACAATGTATGAGGGTTCCAGTTTTTCCATGTCCTTAATAACATTTGTTACCTTCCCTTTTAGTTAGAGATAGTGGGTGTGAAGTGGTATCTCATTGTGGTTTTGACTTGCATTTCCCTGACAGCTTCCTTGATGTTGATCCATTTTGTTTTTAGTGAACAAAATGTCTGGTATTCTTATACACTGAAGTAAAGCTAAAAATTAAAAATGACTTCTGAAATGACTATGTGTATAACAAACACCATAACGGATCCAAGTGAACATTATGCGCCCTTATCAATTAAAGTGCATACTTTTCTGGCTTCTGAATAATGGTTCTTACAGTCCTGACTTCTTAAGTACTGTTTCTAGACTGGGGAGTTGCTCAAATAATAAAATGTTTCCATGGTGGGGAGGTTTTCTGTTGGTTAAATATGTTTGTTACCAAATATACAGAAGCAGTTTCTTCTGTTGAAGTCACTAGTCAGTAACGTTTGCCATCTTGGCTTTTTCCCTCCTACATCCTTTTTTGTTTTTGCTGAACTCTTTTAGAATACATCAAACACTGCACTTCTAGAAAGTTCAGTGTTGTCTCCCAAGAATAAATTCCTACATTCTTCTGTTTAGCCACAGTACCATTATCACAGCTGAGAAATTTAACACTGAGTAATAATACCAACTAATATAGAGTCCATATTCAAATTTCCCCGGTTATCCTTAAATCTGTTTCATACCTACTTAAAAAATGGGTCCAGGATATGATCAAAGTTCCCGCATTGCATTTGGTTGTTTCTTTTTTAGTCTCTTAAACTAGAATACTTTCCCTGCCTTCTTGTTTCTCATGGGATTTATTTTTACAAAGAGCGTAGGCCAGTTGTCTTGCATAGTGGATTTGTCAGATTTGTTTTTCTGTGATTAGATTCAGGCTGGACATTCTTAGCAAGAATACCACCTAGGTGGTACTGAGTACTTAGTAGTCTATCTCACCAGGAATCATATAACAACAATGCCTGGTTGTCCCATTGTTGGTGATGCTGAGTTTGATCATTTGATTAAGGGATGCCACCAGGTTGCATCATTATGAAGGCATGCTTTTCCCTGTGTGATAATGTGGCTTGATACTGATTATTCTGTTGCCAAACAGTGTTTCAGCATCCAGTGTTGATCCTTGCCCAAATGATTGCAAAATGGTGACTTTCTCATCGCTATTCTTTCTACATTTCTGCATCTGTACATTTCATGCTTCTGTAAAGATGAATTTTTCCTTTTTATCTTATTTTCTTCCTTTATTTTCCCCTTGAAGTTAATCTTTTTTCCAACAATAAGGTTATGAGCATATTCCAACTTTTTTTTTCTTTTCTTTTTTTTTAGTGGCATCATCATAGCTCACTTCAAACTTCTGGGCTCAAGCGATCCTCCTGCCTCAGCCTCCCGAGTAGCTGGGCGCTTGGCTAATTTTTCTATTTTTAGTAGACACAGGGCCTTGCTCTTGCTCAGGCTGTTCTTGAGAACTCCTGAACTCAAGCGATCCTCCTGCCTCCCAGAGTGCTAGGATTACAAGCGTGGGCTGCCATGCCCAGCCCATATTCCAACTTTTATTTCAAACTTAAGGAAAGAGACCTCCAGCAGGCCAATTCAAAGATCCTTTTGGTAGGGACATTTTATAGAAAAAGAGAATGGTTAGATAGTCACTGTTATATGGAAATGAGAAATTATAGAAAGATTAAAAAGTATTAAAAAAGCTCTCATTTAATACAATGATGATTACTTTTGTGTGTTCTTAGGAAAAAGGAATGTTTGTGACTTGGTGTCATTTCACAAGGTTACAAGCAGTCTCTAACTTCAAAGGCACTTTAAAGAAAAGCCTGGGGTCACAGAAACAATAGTATAAAAATTAAGGTGAGAATTCTAAGTCAGACGCACAGGGAAGAAGGGCTTGTGAAGACAGAGGCAGAGATTGGAGTTATATTGCCACAAGGCAAGGAATATGTGAGGCCACCAGAAGCTGGAAGAAGCAGAGAAGAATTCTTCTCTAGAGCTATCTGAGGGATCATGACCCTGTTGACATCTTGATTTCAAACTTCCAGCCTCCAGGACTGTGAGAGAATAAATTTCTCTTGTTTTAAGCCACCAGTATGCAGTATTTTGTTACAGCAGCCCTAGAAAACTTATACAGTGGGGCACCAGCATCTACTGCAGCAGGACCCCTGGGTATCCCTAACCTTTTCTGGGGGTTTACAAGGTTAGAGCTATTTTTGTAATAATATTTAAGGTATTCTTTGCCTTTTTTACTGTGTTGACATTTGCACTAATGATACAAAAGCAATCAAGGGTGGATAAACTGCTAGCATCTAGTATGTATTAAGACAGTGGTACCAAAGTGTATTCTTTGCTGCTACACGCTCACAATAGAGAAAATGCCAGTTTCACATAGGAATAAAAAAAAAAAAAAGAATTCTAAGCCAGTTCTCACAAACCTGTTTGCCTGTAATATGGTCAAGTGATGATAATGACTGTATTCCCCTAACCACGATTTGTGTGCCTCAGGAAGGGTACCTATATGGTCTTTTCCCCAGCTCCTTGCTTGCTGTATCTGGAAAACACATTTGAAAGGTGAGAGGTTTTGCATCCAAGAGAAGCTGTGGCTGGGAGGTGTCCCTCTTGTTTAAAGGTTGAGGTTTCTAGAGTTACTTGCTTTCAGGGTGTTAGCCCTCAGAGTAACAGATGCTTTAGGAATGTACACTTTATGTGTAGAAAAGAGAAAAACCCTGTTGAATGGATTTTTGAAAAACAAATCCATCCTCCAAGAAAGTGATAAACAAAACAGCATGACTGAGACCTTCCCTTAATCAGAAACTTCGTTATTTGTAACGTTCATGTTTTCTTGTAGAAGACATTTGGATGAATCATTAGCAGTCTTTTTCTATCAGAATACATTATATATTTTATGTTGATTTAGGAATTTAAATGTTAAAAATGAAAAATCTTTTGCGATGGCACCATCACTGGAAGGAATACGGCTTTATGGGATTATTTTGCTGCCATCTGTTGTCAACAGTACCACCTGCATATCATTTTCTTTCCATCAGATGTGCGACTTACCCGCCAAGTTGTGCATTTGTATTTTCCACTCTAGTGTGGGATTGCAGAACGGCTGTGTCTGTTATTGTTGTTGAATGTTTTATGTTGATTCAATCAACAGAATACCTCCTAGCCCTGGAAAATTGTCCTTATCATTTAGACATCTAAACTGGTTTTGTTTAATTGTTTAGTGTTTATCTTTGCAGGAAGAAAATAGCTGATAAATAAAAGTTAGATTGAACATAATTATTAATCGATGACTCCACTAACCATTTGTTTGCCGGGGTCTAATAATTGTTGGTTGACAAATTGGTCAGACAGAAATTTTGTGTGTAAACATAATTTTGGTGTAGCGTTGAGCCTAAAGTGACCTTGAAATACAGAGTCAGTGTAGAACAATAAATCTTGCATTTAAAAAATCTTTCCATGTTGCTAAGCACCTTTTTAAAAAATCTTGAATAAAATTTTAAACATAGCGAATCTAAAACCGTGCAAAAGTTAATTTTAATAGCATGATGTCTTGGTGGTTACGGTCATTGTTGCAAATGCTTGTTAGTAGAGCCAGGAATGAGTTGAAAATGTAGATTTCTTTCTCCAGGAATTCGTTTCATGTTTGATAGCGATTAAGACATTTTCACAGGTGCCAATACATTCGATTGCATGTTTGTATTTTTTGCTTAGGGCTTTAGTGGAACTGAGGCAGGAGGCTAATTAAACTAACTCTGCTTAGTCAGCAGTCCTGGTGGTTGAGGGGATGCAGTTTGCTCCAGCTCTGAACGTCTCGCAGTCACTGCAGCGAAATCTTCTGGTAGACAGAGCCTCTTCCAGCCTCAGGCACAAAGAGAAGGCAAAGCATCTGGGAGTGACACCAGGAGCACAGTACACCAGGAAATCCAAGATTTGAAGAAACTTACTTTATTTATTTATTATATATTTATTTGCTTTTTTCCCTCAGGAAGTCACTGATTGTGTTTTATCACAATCATGCTTTTATGAAAGATTTAGATAGCCCATTGATGCCATGTCCCTTTAAATTGATTTATCTATTTAATAAGAATACAAGGGGACTTGACCTCTAAAAAGACTATCCTTTATGGAATGGTATGGAAGGATCGAATTTTTCTTGGCAGTTTGAGGTGGAATTCTTCATGCATACATTTCCACGGGCATGTAATCAATTGAAGCATTTTAAATCAAACCTTGCTGTTGGTCATTCAGTTAACAAGAAAACAAATAAACCTAAAAACAAATACGGCAACCTGTACAATCTGGAAGATACAGAAGAAAATGAATGTGTCCTTTCCTAGGGGAAATTATTTCTGCAGCTGTTTAAAGGTGAGTTCTATTCACTGGGGCTCCAGATGCCCATTGTAGCAGATGAAGATGTTGAGCAAATGTCTGAAAATGGTTACTAATTGATGGGGTTGCAGGATATGTTTGTCGGTTATGAATGTTGCATAGACTGGAATGCTTCAGTATGTAATCTGTGTGTTTCTGATTTAAAAGAAAGCCTGGATTTTATCTTCTTTTGGGCAGTGGAGCACTCCTAGGATAACCATATCCGTACAGATAAAACTTGGTTCCTGGATCTACTCCTCCTTAAGAAGAGTTTTTAAAGTGCAGAATAGATGGAAAGGGAACTTGTGGCTTATTGTTTCTAAACATCTAGATATTTCCAATGGGAGAACTTTTTAGAAATGAAATAACTTGAAACTATACATGTTAAGTTCCTTTACCTCAAAATTTGATGCTTGGTAAATGATAAGACACTCCCTATATATTTGTGAGTTAACTATTAGGTCTTTGTTAAAAAGTAAACAGTTCCCTTAACAAAATGTGCAGGTTCAAACCTGCAAGTAGACTGTTGCCTCCTATTTAACCGTTTCTTTTGTATACCATATTATGTTTTAACAGGGCTATAAATCCAGTTTTTTATTTAGCTTTTCTCCTCTGTTCTTCTTGAACAAATATAAAAGGCATTTTAAATGCTAATAAGAATAAAGGCAGGAGCAAATTTTAAGAGTAACATGTGGATTTTGTATGGATTTATTCTTCAATTGTATTGGTTCATCTGGTGCTGTTTTTCCTAATATTAAATAAAGCATTAATCACTAAAATATATAAGGCATGTTAAGCCTTCCTTTTCCCGATCCTTATGGAATAGCTAGTAGGTATGTGTATGTGTTTATTTTTTTCTAGCAAGGAAGAAACATTTCTCTTACTACTGTTGAAGGGAAATAATAGAATTTGTCTTTTCTTTCATATTTTATTTAAAATCTGCAACGATTAACTTCTATGTGAAGATAATCTTTGGGTATATAATATGTTAATGTGGATGGACTTAAAATGAAGGAAAAATCCAAGTGTGGCTTATTGTTATAGAAGAATCATAGCATCATAAATCCAGTTGGAGTCTTGTTTCTGGAAAGGTCCTTTCTTTGAACATAGTTGTATTGGAGATCACTTTCACTTTGCAATGATGTTGGTGCTGCAGTTAATAAAAGATAGTGTCTAGTTCATAACAGCTTAGAACAATGAGTTTGAAAGTGTTCTTCATCAACACTTAACCTCATTCTTATTTTTTAAAATTCCTCAAATAGATTTTTCAATAAGCAATTATAGTGGATTTGAAATTGAAACAAACCTTGAGTGTCACCTCTTAGGAAGACATTCATTCTTGTTCCGGTATTTTAAAAGGTCGTATTCCCTAGTCTTATCAAAATATTATCTTTTTTGCTGCTGTTAAAAAGTAGAGCTATAGAAGGAATTTGTCTAATATGGTTTCTTGGTATGTTCTCTGTTCCTAATAAGGTCTGTGACCTTGGGCAAGTAACATTCTTTCAGGGTTTGGTTCTCATCAGTGTAATGGACGGACTGTTCTAGGTAGAATTCTTTAAGCTGCTCTTTTTTTTTGGGTGGTTAACTTAAGAGTGGTTCCCAGCACTATGGGAGGCCAGGGCAGGAGGATCACTTGAGACCAGAAGTTTGAGACGAGGAGACAAGCCTGGGCAACACAGCAAGACCCCATCTCTTAAAAAAGAAAGAATGATGAGTTCATTTACATACAGCTCACCTTGATCTAAGGAAAAATCTGTAGCCGTTTGTAGTATATATGCAAGAAGAAAATAGAATTACGTGATAAAGGGCTGGTTGCAGTGGCTCACGCCTGTAATCCTAGGCCTTTGGGAGGCTGAGGTGGAAGGGCAGCTTGAGGCCAGGAGTTTGAGACCAGCCTGGGCAACATAGTAAGACCCTGTCTCTACAAAAAAATAGAAAAATTAGCCAGGCTTGGTGGTGTGCGCCTGTAGTCCCAGCCGCTCAGGAGGACTGCTGCTGCCTGGAGTTGGAGGCTGCGGGGAATTATGATTGTACCACTGCACTCCAGCCTGGGCAACGGAGTGAAAGCCTGTCTTTAGGAAAAAAAAGGTAACTTTTATATATAAAATGCAAATATACATATTAACTTGTACTTTTGCACTATTTCTGTAGCCTAATTCCTGGGTGAAAAGGAATGCCCCTCCCTCCCACTCTTCTTTTGTATTTTTGGGAGATGGAGTTTTACTCTGTTGCCTCGGCTGGAGTGCAGTGGCGTCCTCACAGCGCACTGCAGCCTCCAACTCCGGGGCTCAAGGGATCCTCCTGCCTCAGCCTCCCCAGTAGCTGGGACTACAGGCGCGCACCACCACACTCAGCTAATTTTTCTATTTTTTGTAGGGACGGGGTCTCCCTCTTGCTCAGGCTGGTCAGGAATTACTGAGCTCAAGTGGTCCTCCTGCGTCAGCCTCCCGGAGTGCTAGGATTACAGGCGTGAGCCACCTCACCCGGACTCTCGCTCTTTGTATACGATCAGTTTCTGACAAATTTACTTGTTAACTGAGGAATGATTTAAGTTTCAAAATATGCTGAATGTATTCAGCTTCCAAAAGCTCTCAGCACACACTGTATATAAAATACGAAATGCTTCGCGATTTGGGTGTCATCCTTGCATAGGGGCCATGCTAATCATCTCTGTATCATTCCAATTTTAGTATATGTGCTGCCAAAGCCAACACTCTTTTCAAAAAGAAATTATAATATTAGATACTTTACAAAATATTCAGAACCCTCCACCCCTATTTTGGCAATCCTATTTCATAAACATGAATTTTTACCGAGTTGCAATTAGTTTGAAACACTCCTATTTTGCTTTCGCTTGTAGAATGACCATTCCTTGTGTTTCCGTGTCATTAAAAAATACATTACAGTTAATGAGGTCATTCTTTTTCTTTTTCTTTTTCTTTTTTTTAGAGATAGGATCTCTCTCTGTCTGTCGCCCAGGCTGGAGTGCAGTGGCGTCCTCATAGCTCACTGCAGCCTCCAACTCCTGGCCTCCAGGGATCCTCTTGCCTCGGCCTCCCAAAGTGCTGGGATCATAGGCGTGAGCCACGGCCCCTGGGACAATTCATTCCATTTATTGATGAACACACTGGCAGCTTATTTCTGTTCTGCAGGAAGTGCCTTCGTTTCTGTGCCTTCCTCCTGTTATTTCCTTGTGGTGAACATCCAGCCTTCGTGGCGGAGGAGAGAGAGCATGGCTTAGGAGGCAAGATGTGGATTTGAATCCCGGCTCTGCCACTTACCTTAGATAAGGCTAAGTTGTGTCTACAAACCCGACAGAAGGTTGTTTGTTAAAGGACACGTTCTTACAAGTTGTGCTGGTTTTGATGCTGCTGGCAATGAATGAGTGTTCATGCCACCACAGCATCACTGATACTGGTAGTGTTTACTCTGACAGGTAAAGGATGTTTTAAGTTTGCTTTGGTTGTTGCATTTCTTTAGTTTACTAGAACAGATAAAGCTAATTCCATGTGTTGATTCACTAATTTCACGTTATGGACAGTATTTATTGCCAGCTTTGTCTATCAGGGTCTTGTTGTATGCTTCAAAACTCATGGTTTATACTTTCACGTTTGCAAGCAGTCCCTCTGTTCGCAATTTTTTTTCCCCAAAACTCTTCAGTGAGTTGGGTAGCTGAAAACGTCCTCCTTTATAAGTTCCCTACACAAAGGGGTTCGATTTTTAGGCAAAGCCCCCCAGTTCTAACTCAGTCCATTGTGGTCTTGGGTTTGGGGCATTCTCCTTTTGGGGCATGGCTCCTTCCTTTTCTCCACACACGTTTGTTTCTTTAACCAACAAGTGGCGCTTCCTGTGTTTTTCAGGGATTGTTTCAGGCACTTGACAATTATTATTAACTCATGTAATCCTCCCAACAACATTATGAGGTATGTACTGTTATCCCCATCTTACAGATAGGAGACTGAGGCACCGCGTGACTGGTGAAGTGGCTTGCTAAGGTTGTGCAGCTCCAGGAACTGGAGCCCAGATTTGAACCCTAGTCATCTGGCTGCAGAAACTATGTCTCTGTAGTCTTACTCTAGAGTGGTGCCTGCTAAGTTTTTCCCTTTAGGCCTTGGGTTGCTCATAACACGGATTTGGTTCTCACACCTCTGACATTTGGGGGACCCAGGGCAAGAATATAAATGAAGACCCACCCCCATACCGTTTTTAGAAATATTTGAAAAACTATCAGTCAAGCTAGCACACTGTTAAAGGAAATGTTCTCTCCTGTGTTGACAGTGAAACCTTCTTGATGACCCAGAAGACCAGGTCTGGATTTAGGATTCTTAGACCCTGGACTTTCCATGCCAGAATGTGTGACGCAGGAGTGGCCATCCTCCACTCCCTCCTGTTCCCACTGCCAGCTGCTCCTGCACCTTGAGGGACCTCCAGCTCAGGCATGGGGTTTTCCAGCCCACATGTCCAAGCTCTGTCCCTACCCTCCAACATCCACCAACACAAACGCCCTTTGGCTGCCCTTTGGTCCGGCGGTGCTTGGGGAAGAAGCCTATATAAGCTCTGGGAATTCCACAGTCTTGGGTCCCCGGGACAGGTGGGATGTTAACTTCAGTTCATGTAGGGTTGTCCTTTAGGTTGCTGCAGGGGAAGGATGTGTCCAGAGGAGGGCCAGAATGGGGCACTCCAAAGTGAGGGGCTCCCACCTGGGTCCGTGGCATTACCATCCACAGGGGTTGATTGAAGCAGTTGCTTCTCCCCTGATTCCCCGGGCCTGGTCTGTGGACTTGATGAGACTTTCCCTGCTGTCCGCCTCGGGTTGTTAGTTCCTGATGCTTCTCAAGGTTCAGGCTGGTCAAACTTGAATTCAGTAATTATTTAAAGTGCATTCTGTGTGAAGTACTGGGTATGTCAGAGAGATGCCACCCCACTGTCATGGAGCTTAGAGTTCCTGTCTTGGCTTAGGTCCTGCTAACTTCCCACAGCATGGCCTGCACTCACGTTGCCGGAGGATTCCGAGACGCCTGTGGAAGAAGGCTGAGGACCCTGGGCAGCCCGGGATTGAGCCTTTATGAAAGAGGGGCGGGGGCGAGCATGGGGAAGGGGAGGAGGTTGGGTTCCATGGTGGCGGGAGCAATTACGCCTGGGGAGCTGAAGGAGGCCAGCATGATGGACTGAGAGTTAGGGCAGAACTGAACAGAGGCGCTCAGGCGCAGGGAGACCAGCCCTTCGGGTATCGCATTGAATCAGACACGAGGTGTTGGAGCACGAACTAGGCAGAGATCAAGGACAGAATTGAAAACAAAAGAAAAGATAGGACTTGATGGAACTTAGCGTGGGGATGACCAAGATGCAGCAAAGCCCCAGAGAATGCCCAGGTTTCTAGAGTCCAGTATGAAGACAGAAAGCCAAGGGTTAAAAGCAATGAACAGAGACAAAGGTTTTTTCCTCAGAACTTAGAAGCTGTCACTGACATAACCAAGCCCCAAATCTGGGAGTCATTCTTTTTCTGTTGGCAAGTCCTGCTGGCCTTATCTCCAAAATATATTTCAAGCCCTCCTTTTGCGTCCCCAAGACCTCCTGCCTGGTTCTATCCCTGTCCTGTGTTGATGCATTGGCAGTCCCCTCACCCTGCAGCCAGAGTGGTGGTTTGGGGGGCTTAGGGCTGTTTGGTGATGGTCAGCTACGTCCAGTAACATGGACAAGTCTTAAGCATGTAGCTTGGTGAATTCTTACAAAGTGAACACATGCCTGCAGCCTCTCCCAGGACGGGTTGTCGAGCATGACCTGTGCCCCAGAAGCCTTCCTGTGCTTCCTTCCAGTTCTTGCTCTCCAAGAGGTCACCACTGCTCTGATTTTTGTCCGCACAGATGAGCTTTGGACATCGTTCAACACGATCGTTTGTGTGTCAGTTGCACCCGTACTACCTCTCCCTGGCACTGCCCCCGTGCCTCGCTCTCTGCCATTGCCTGACCTGAGATAACAAAAGGACACAGTCAACATATTCTTTCTCTCCTTCCTGCCCTTGGTATTTTATGCCTGTCAAGATCCAGCACAAAGCCCACTTTTTCCTGTACACCTTCTCTTATCTGCGTAGTTGACAGGATCCCCCATTAGTGCTACATACCGCTTCTTTGTGTCTCAGACGTGTTGGCACTTTTGACTTGATGCATCCGGTTGGTGCTGACGCAGGAACCCATCTCAGGGATTAATCGAGTATTGAGTCATGCTTGGGGACCTAGGGTGGGATTGGGGGCTTGTGAAAAATGGTGAACGTTCTGAGGCTTTGGAGAGTGAATTAGGAGGTCAGTAAAGAGAATGAAACACAAGGTGCAGTGTGAGTGTGTAGGGTCTTGGGTTCCCAAGATTTGGGAACTTTATTTTTTAAGACTAGTTGATGTGAAGAACATAATTTATGAAGCAATACAGTGGGGAGTGCATTGGGACCAAGTAAGACTCATGCTCCATGATAAAAACTTACATATTAGAGTAAATATGTTGTCCCCTCATTCCCCAGAGGCAACAACTGGAAACAGTTTTATAGGACATTTTCTAACCTAATTGATATGGAAACTTTTCAATCTCAAAACTATTTGCCCATTATCATATGAATGGATACCAAATAATAATTTTCTGTCTTGGCAATGATTCACGTTATTGAGTTTGCCAGTGGACTGTTTTTTCCTTGCCAAGAGGTACACATCAAGAACTGCAGTTCATTTTTTGTGTGCATCTTTTTTCCAAACCAAAGATTACCAGAGAGCTTATAATTCTCAATGGAGAGCTTATGGAAAAGATGGACAGAGGATTTTTTTAGAAGAATAATGGGAAAGTTTGAGACAAACGTGTCTTAAAACATAGTTCTTTTTTGCAGAAACTTCTCCAGTTGTAATCTCTTGGGTTAGGAACAAAATCAATTTCATGCCAAAAAGAAAGGGAGGGAGATTATGTAAAGAAAACAGAAAAAATATTCAAAATATTACAGTCTGTCATTGGGTGAATTGTGGAGAGAAAGGGAAGTCATTTGTACAGTCTGTTTAATGGGGAAGGCCAAATATATTTTCCAGTTTCTTTTTTTTTTGTTTTCATGCAGAGTACCGCTAGTGATATTTTCCAGTTTCTAAGGTAATTTCTGTATGCTGCAAATTTAAAGCAATCATTGCATGTAAGTCAGCATTTGGTCCCTAAGAGCAAAGGGTTTGTGATCATCCACATCTATAATATGATCATCTTCTGGTGGTGATATTTTTTAAAAAGATTAAGGCAAGTGCCATTTTGAGAGTGAGTCATTGATGGGACACTTGTTTAGGGACAGCCCTTTTCCCTGCAGAAGCAAACTTGCTTTAGGAATAGCATCAGGCTGAAAGGGCTTTGTTCGTATTTCAGATTAAGTTGGCAGGAAGGCTGGCACCTGTCTGCTCCATCTCTGTGCTCTTACTGTACAAGTGTTTTCTCTGTTGCTTGTTTTCAAGGTTCAAAATCAATTGCAATGTGGGGGAGGCATTTCTCAGAAGCTCACACTACTTCATGAGGAACTGCCACCCCCAGTTAGATGAGGCGTTGGCTTGCATTCTTAGAAAACAAGAAACAGAACAAAGAAGCTCTCCACTTCTCACTCAGATGTGAGTATTGGAGATTATTTCACTAGCACTTAAAGTCTGTGCTGCTTGAAATTAGATTGCTTACAGGTCATGAACCAAGTAGAGCCACCTCCACTGAGGGTGTCCATTGTTACTTAAGCACATGTGGACTAAACAAACCACTTTCTACTCTTTGTCCATCCAGGTGTCAAAGCAGAGTAACCTGCCCCTCTTGACTGAGAGTCCTGAATAGGATCTGAGCACAGTAGAGTTGGGGTCTTGTATTTTATAGAACAAAGCAATCAAGCAAGAACCAAAGCTACTGCTGTTGACTTGACCAAGGTCCCACAGTTGTTGGGGTGGCAGAGATGGGGGAAATGTATTCTATTAGGCTAAAGAGTCACAAGCACATTGTTTAAACTGGTTTTTCAAATAACAGGTGCTAAAATAAATGAAGTGCTATTCTAATGTTGATAGCATTATAACTTAGGGTGATAGAGAGCTTTTGAAATATTTAATTCATGTTTTCGTTGGGTTTGGGATGCATCTGAATTGCCCCTCACTCCTTCCACCCCTACCCCACCCCCCCATTTAGAAGCTAAAACTTACACTTTTGGAGGACAGAGTGAATTTCTCCCAAATTAATGTCTTCTGCTTCCTAAATCAGGAGAAGAGTCTTTGAGTGTGTTTATGTGGGGAACGAGGCCTGGTCTGTGTTCCACTGTATTACTGATGAAGCTAAAAATTAAAGTATTAATGGCATCACTAGATATTCTCTGTAATAGCTGGCAGCTCTAAAAGCTATTTTGACAACTATAACTTATGATTTATAAATTAGGTTAATGGATTCCTTTTATAATGGAAAATGCACTTGTAAAAGGTCACGTATATTCAGGTTACAATTAAGTACCTCCTGCAAGTGCTGCCTTCTCTTAGGTTTGGGTTTTCTGGAGGATTTTTGTTTTTACTAGACAGTAGGACATAGTTTTTTTTTTTTTTTTTTTAATTTGCAACAAATCCTAAATAACCAGAATCTCTTAAAACGTGCCATGAGACACGAATGGCAAGTCCACAGTCACTACCCTTCCCCAACAGAACCAACGCCAGCCACCCCTTGAGTGATTATGAGATTAAGAGATTCAAGCTGATATTCTCCACCTTAATGTTGAGAGAGATGGTTATGCAGCTTCAAGGTCCTCTGTAAATTCATCATACTTGGCTAGACTGTGAATGTATTTTTAGTTAGACACTGCTTTTTAGAGCATTTGCTTATGTATTAGTGAATATTCTGATCAGCCAGTATGTCTCAGAAGCAGAAGTGTGAGGGAATAGATTCGGTAGGAAAAACCAACCAACCAACCAACTAAAAAAGCAAAAAGCCAAAAACCCATCTTGTATTTGATGTAGTTTCCGTAGTGCTTTGCCTCTTGTACCCTGTCTACTTCTTTAGCAACACTTTCTCTTTTCTCATGTAGAGTTAGGTCCTGATAAGGTTAGAGTATATGCACTATAACTGCTTTATTGAGTAATTTTAAAAACCAGGAAAATGAGAAAGAAAAGTGCCAGGCATGGTGGTTCACACCAGTAATCCCAGTGCTTTGGGAGGCCAAAGCTGGACGATGGCTTGAGGCCCGGAGTTTGAGACCAGCCTGGGCAACATAGCGAGACCCACCCCTACAGAAAAATTTTTTAAAAAATTAGCTGCATGTGTGGCGTGTGCCTGTAGTTCCAGCAACTCAGGAGTCTGAGGCAGGGGGATCACTTGAGCCCAGGAGTTCGAGGCTGCAGTGAGCTAAGAGATCACACCACTGCACTCCAGCCTGGGTGACAGTGAGTCCTTGTCTCTAAAACATAAAAAAAAAGAAGGAAAGAAAAGAAACCAGAGCTGCCATTTTCTATCTGGGTGTTGTCTGTCTTAGAATGGCTTGATTAATACGATCTAGGTCGTCCTGTGGGAGAAAGGAAGCACAGGGCTGTTAAATATACTGTGGCCAGGTTAATTTTGCAAGGGGAGGATAGTGGGCCTTCTCAGATGTCACTTTCTCTTGTAAGGTTTTAGTAATAGGCTTGACTCTTAGCTCGTTCAAGCAAAGGCTGAGGGATCCTTCACTTGCAGATACTTCTGTTGCGAAACCTGGATTATAATTCCTCCCTCCTCGGGTAGCATGATGGCCAGCATGGTTACGGCTGGTGTCAGTTTTCCTTTTTTGTTTGAATGTACTTTCATTTGTGCGGAAGGTAAGGCATCAGCTGGGAAGAGGCATCTGAACAAGGCGGTTTAAGAGTTTCCCATTGAGACTGAAGAAATGTATTGAGCAGTACAAATCTGTTCTTAGAATAGTCACCACTTCTTTATGGGAAACATTATTTTAGCACCAATAAGTGCTAAATGCTTATTAATAAATGTTTATAGGGACTAGTATTGTCACCTTCCCTCCCTGTTGAATTCTGGTAGCTTGATCAGGGCCAAATGGGAACAGGAGCACTGGGCAGTGTCTGGGAAGGCAACACACCATCTGTGCTGTGCACTCAACAGGAGGGCTGGGTGGAACATCCCTCAGCCACTCTGCTGGGGCATTGGCTGGGCACCCGGATGAGCCAAGTCCCACGCTGGACTTGGCCAGACAGAGTGGAGAAGAAGCACTTGCTGTTGTTGCATTTCTTCCTTCACATCTTTTACCCTTCTGCACTTGGGACATCCATGCTGTGGAGTGTTCCCAGAGGAGGATCTCAAGCAACAATAACCCTGCAAAAGTATTATCGCCCATTTTACAGGTGAAGAAACTGAGGCTCAGAGGGTAAGAAATTTGCCCAGATACCTCATGGCTAGTAAGTGGTGAAGCCGGGGTTCCCTCCCATTGGTCTACTCATAGATCGTGCTCTTTCTACATACTGTACTAGGCTGTGCTGGGTCTAGAGGGTCAGGGCAGCATTATTACCAGCTAAAGGATACCAGCTAATGGGTGGGTTCTGCCGTTGCCTGCCTCTTAGGAATCAGTGGACCTAGGCAAAGTCCTGTTTTTCTCCAACCAGACCGACTGATAAACATTGGCTGTACTCAAGCCACAGCAGGGCTGGATTCACGTCACTTTTATTTTGGTATGCAGCAGGTCGTTTGTATTCCGTGAAGCACAAAGCGAAGCGCACACGTCAGAGAAACCCATTTCAATTTATCATTTTAGTTTTGCTATTAAAATGACCATCCACAAACCCTAAATGTATTCTCCAAAGTGGCATCTTCGAGTCCATTATGAGAGCTAAATGTTTAATGACTTTTTAAATAACCAATGCCACCATGTATAGGAAACTTTCTTTAGTTTTTTCACATACAAGGAGGCATTTCTCCAGGTCCCTTGGGATGACTTAACAACTCTCCCCAGCCGGGAGCCTCTTCTCCTTCCTTCCTTGCTGAGTGCCTTCTATCCTGAATGCTGCAGCTAGGCTAGGTTCTGACAGTGGAACCCTGTGCCTCCCAGGCTTCAGAAAGGAGCCTTCGAGGCAGAGACATTTCATCAATTGAAAAGCAGTTTAGAATTCAGCCTAGGAAGCAGTAGATGCTCTTTAGCAAACACAGCACGGCTCTTTGTGGATTAGCAGTTTGCTGCTTTTTTATTCTGTATCTTGAATTTCTCAGTGATTGTGCTACAAATATTTGGAGTCGAACATTATAAAGTAGTAATTGTTGAGTCCATCTTTGATCAAGTGCATTGTATTGAAAATAAGACAAGCAATTTTCTTGTTCATTTTCTTTTTCTGTCAAATGGAGCGTAGACTTAGAGTTGAAGTTGCAATGGGGTGATCATAAATTCTCTCTAACTGGGTTTTAAAAAAAGTCAACAACCATTTTAAGTGATGTGGTTCAAAGGCAATAGAACCACTAAATTTGCATGGGTAATGCACGGTATGGTCATCCTTCAGTCTCTGCGGGGAATTGGTTCCAGCCCCCCCCACCACATCCCCAAATCCAAGGATGCTCAAGTCCCACAGTTGGCTGTCGGTATTCCAGGGTTCTGCATCCGAGGATTCAACCAACCTGAGATTGCAGATAGTGTTCTCAGGATTTGGAACCCAAGGATATGGAGGGCCACCTGTACTTAACTTTGACAGTGGTCTCAATTATCCTCTTAATTAAATAATGTTGCCTGTTCTGGGCAAAGTTTGAAGTAAACTTTCTCGCTACATTGCAACCATCAACATGGTGAAAAACCCACAAGAGGTGGTGATGCATGCAAATAATCAGTCCCTTCTCAGGATGGGAGAAGAACTTTTTATAAGAGACCCTCTTGCGTTTCCCCCTGGCTAATTTTTGCCTTCTCTCCTGTGAACAGGTGATGGCTGTACAAAGTTGAGAAACTGTATATTTTTCATATCCGACTTCCTCTGTGGTGAAGTGGCTGATACTCAGAGACACATCTTTGATTAGAAAACATAATATTAGTATCTAAAATTTTTTGAGCTTTAAAATCTAAACTTTACTTGAGGTGATGCTGGTTTCCTCCCTTGTCGAAATTATTTATCTCTCAAGCTAAGTAACTATTTAGCCTTTCTATGGCACGCAGTGGCTTTCAAAACGTTTTGTATCATCAGATTTCTAAACAAGAATGTGATGTGATTACTTTGCTCCCAAAAGAGGATCCCTTTGAGAGAAGCAGCCACTTGACGTGAGAGCAATTACTTGAATATGGTGTGGTGTGTAGGAATTAAGTGGGAATTGGGATCTTGACTTCCGCATCTGCTACAAATAAAAACCTAGTATGAATTTGCTGGTGCAAGGCCTCAAAAGGAACCAGGCATGAGTATTGCCGGAATTGGCAGAAATGTTTCAGAACACCAAGTTGTGCTTTGAGGTCACTCATTTTCTTTATTCTAACGCTAACATTTTGCTTATTTTGCATTCGGAATCTATGGCGGTCCAAACGGCAATTGATTTGCCCTGGACAGCTTGTAGGTGCAGCAGCTCAGGTGGGGGTTGGGGGGTGGGGAACTTGTCTCAGACATTCATGCTGAAGGTCATGACACTATAAGCTCTAGGGGGGGTCTGTGTTCTGTGCTAACTTCACAAGATCTGGGACCCAAAGTCAAATAACTAAGCAAGAGAAGTTAGAGGCTTTTCTGTTAAACGTGGAACTTCAGCATTGCTTTGAAGTTTAAGGAGAGAGGAAATAACGTGAGGGTGGGCTTGTTCCCGGTCCTTGACACAAGACTCTTTTGAATTGTTGGATTGCTTAGTCTCTTCCCCTGAGTGGACACCCCAGTAAAACCACAGTTCTTTCGAATAAGAAGAGCTATGTTAGATGGATTGTATGGATCCAGCATAATGAAGTAGGGATGCACCTTTTTCTTGGTTTAAGGTAAGTTGGGGAAAAAAAGAATACAATTCTTCAAGTTCAGCCCTTTGAGTTCTTTTCTGGTTCTGTGAAGCTATGAGTAGTGGTTCTCAACCAGGAGAGGTGACACATTTCGGTGGGGGAGAGGGGGATGACCAAGGAAGCCCCGTGTCCTGTAATTACCGTGCACGTGTTCACACAGGGGAGGATGCTGGTGGTGTCAGAGACTTGGCTTAGGATTCACAGGTTTTCTTCCAGCTGGATTTATTGAGGCTTTCTCTGTCCTATGATGCAGACCTAAATGTTGTGGGGGTCGCAGACATTACAGGGGAGGCCTTTCACATAATGGATTTCTGGTGGACCATTTTCACACAGTGAATTGCTGGTACTGGTAGGTGGTGCATTTTATTTCCCTCACCTCCAGCAGAGATCTTATAAATTCCCTTTGCCCGAAATCAGCATGGTTGATCTCCCACCTAACCAGATTTAGACTGCTTTGTTTTCTTATACATTCTTTCCCAGAGAACTCGGGAGTTTTAATACTTTTGAAAACAACTGTAACTTTTTAAAGTAGGGGAATATTTGACTGAAATGTTGTGTGTTAAAACATACTGCATGTATCCATGGTGTCTTTAGTTACGGAGGATGGTGATAGAGGGGACTCATAAAGAGTTCTATGGGCAAATTATTTTAGAAAATATTACAGTCATTTCCTCCTTAGGGGTTCAGAATGCACATTAAAGAGACTTTAAATTCTAAGTAAATCTGCTTCATTCTGTCCAGATCAGAGTTTCCCAAGCTAATTGGAGCACGGAACACTTCTGAGGGAATGCCTAGTATGCTGGTATTATTATACCTGGTATGCTGATATTCTCAGATACCAGTTTGAAAAATGCTGATCTTTGAGATTTAGAGGCCTAATTTGTAGATAACATTCCTAATAAAATGAGTTCACCTGTAGTGGCCAAGTCCTTTGGAATTGACATAAGCGATGCGAGATACATTATTTTTCTAAGACACACAACAATTTGAATATTTGAATATTAATGTTCAATTGAATTGAAAATTAATTTTGCATGCTAAAAGCAAACTGGCAATTTTAGCAGATCTCTCTTAGCGTTCATTCTTATGTCCAAAAATGAGTTTGGGTGATTTTTCTTGAAATTATGTTGAGTAATATTCATGAATTTTGCTGAAAATTTTAAGAAACAGAAAAATCTGGGATTCGTAGACTGTGGCCAGAGACTCTGTTATTTATTCCCTTCACCAGGTGGCACTTGTGAGACCACAAGTTGATGTACTGTACAGATACTGTTCCGGAAACCTTCCTTAAATAGTAAGCACTGGCATTTCAAAAACAAACTAAAAGTAATCTTTGCATTCTGAAAATTAGAATTTTTGCACTAGGATTAAATTAAATTAATTAAACTAATGACAGCACCACAAAACTGCTCTAAGCCAATCAAGTATTGAAATTGGATACATGTTGCTCTTTGGTGGATAGTTTTTATTTCTGGCAGTTGGTGGGGTGATGTTGTTGAGTCACTGTGGGCTCTCGGAAGGAAAGACCTGCGATGCAGAACGGTGTAGTACATATCAGCTGGACTGTGTTGTTCTCATTGCGTGGGGCTGCAGAGAAGGAGCCACGGCCACCTTCTCTTCTGAGTCTCTCAAATTGACTCAGTCATGTCTCAAGTAATGTCACCAAGCAGTAAGGGGATATTTTGGTTTATTGGTTTTGTTTTGCTGAATATATGAGTGGAAAGAAATATCACGAAATTAAAAACCGCCAGTGGTTTTATTTAAGGATCAGAGGCTTTGGGTCATATGTATTTTAAGAGGTGGGACTTGCTGCCACCCCCAAGAGGGTCTGCTACCTCTTCCCTGACAAAAACCGGGATCGGAAAGAGAATTTTAAAGGTCAGTTTCTCAGAGGTAAGTACTTCTTTTCAGAGGTCACTAGAGTCACCCCGCCCTGGGATGTATGTTCTTCTCAATTTCATGTGGTTAGAGAGAGCTTTTGGCTCAGGGTTTTGATAATACTTCTGAAACTTGATAAGCAGTTCATTTTTTCTCTTGAAAAAATTTGCTAGTTAAAAGGCCTTCTCATATTTTTCTTTTATAGATTGCCTTAAATCTTTTTTAAATTCATGGAATATGTACATTGCTTTAGCACCGCTTACTGAATATCTTGAGCTAACTAGAAATTACATCATTACCAAGGGATGAAACTATTTAAAACATAGAAATTTTGAAATTTTATTGACCGTATTGAAGTTTAATTGACTTTCTAGATTTTATTGCCTGTACCCCAAAGTTAAACTCTGTGAGAACCTTCACTGAAGAAAACTTATTTTTTCTTCTAATTCTGGGAGATTTCAAAACATACACCAAAATACAGAATAATATAATGAATATCCATGTACCCATCACCCAGCTTTAACTATAATCAACATCTTACCAATCTTATTTTGTCTAATTTTAATTTTTAGATTTTACTTGCTTGTTTTAAAGCAAATACAAGATATTTCACCTGTAAATCTTCATTATGTATCTCTAACCTTTGAGGACATTATAAAATAACATAACCATATTATTATTGCCATTCTGTATAGAATTAACAATAATTTTTTAGAATCTTAAAGAAAACCTCTTAAATTACTTTAACACCTATGTTTTCATACGGTATATTTCTGCATCTCAGAGATGAGCTGCTCTTGTGATGGAATAGCTTCACACTGAGACACAGCGTCTCCATGACAAACTTTTTGGAAAGCACAGCTGTTGGCAGGGGAAGGAATAGAGGTGATTAAAGAATTCATTCCTGTTCACTCACAGAAATTAGGGCTATTGTTCATCTAAACTTCTAATAAATCTGGATCACTGATGGAATAATCAGCTTTTGCATTTAGCCTCTGTCTTATTTTCAGCCTATTCCTAGAATTTTTTTTTTTTTTTTAAAGAGACAGAATCTTGCTCTGTCACCCAGGCTGCAGTGCAGTGCCCTGATCATAGCTCACTGCAGCCTCTACCTCCTGCATTCAAGTGATCCTCCTGCCTCAGCCTCCAGAGTAGCTGGGACTACAGGTGCAGGCCACTATGCCCAGCTCATTTTTTTACTTTTTGTAAAGACAGGGTCTCGCTGTGTTGTCCAGGCTGGTCTCAAATTCCTGGGCTCAAGTGATCCTCCCGCCTCGGCTTCCCCTGGGATTACAGGTGTTAGCCACCGTGCCCAGTCCTATTTCTAGAAATTTAAAAAGACACTGGAAAATTCTGTGTTCCTGTGTTTATATAAAAGGGGGCATGAAATATTTTTTACCATTGTATGGATTACTATTTGGGCTATTTGGTTTGAATATACTGATTGGAGCTATAGTGATTGACTAGTATGAAATAAGTCGTCAGCCATAAAGATGGTCAATGTTTTAAGCTACATTGGTGAATGGGCTCACTGATACATACTGCACAGCTCTGGGTATGTGTGTGTGTGTGCACATGTGTGTGTGGGTCCATTCCCACAGTAGGATGACCAACCAGGAACTCCAGGAAAAAAGGTTGCATATCTTCAGTCATTGTTTCCTTTTCCTGTGACCAAGTCTATTAATTCCAGGCCATAGCCATTTTACCTGTAGTGGTTCCCTGTGTCTTGAGCTGCAACCCCGGATGAATGTGTGTGATCCAGTATAGTGAGATGTGTTCCTTGTACAGAGCTGTGTCTAATTTTGTTGGATTCTTTTGTCATTTCAAATCTAGAACTCAGATCTAATGCTGCCTTCTTTGAAACCCCCCTTAACACAAACATGAAGACAGTTTTAAAAAGGTGACCTTAGTGTGATATTAGGGCTGTAAAATACTGGTATTGAGCATATACCTTGATTTGATCAAATGGACTCATAAAATGGCTGTTGAGTGCTTTTCAATTTAGAGAGAGAACTTCTCCAAATATTATTTCATTTGCATCTCAAACAATCTGAAACCAGAGGTAATATTAATCTCAATTTATAATTGGGGAAGTGAGCTCAGAGGTAAAGTTCCATGGCTAAGTGGAGCTTGGACTCAAACCAAGACCTTGTATATGTGCTGTGCACTCTGCTGTTCCCCCCATACCTTCTATGGTTAAAAAAAGAAAAAAGAAAAGCGAATCTCCGGCAGCTCTCCTCCGTTTAGACCTTTATATAAGCTACCCTGCCCCTTTTCTCCTACCCACATCTAGAAAATAAGAAGGGTTAGAAGTCTCGGACATCTGCAGCTGTTCTGTTGAGTGCAGGGCATGAACAACACAGGCAAGAAGAACTCCTGGAGCTTTCATTTTAAAGAGGAAAATGGACATAGAACAAATAATTCCCACTAGATCACAACTGTTGAGAGCAAATGGTGTAACAGAAATAGCTAAAACTTATGTGAATAGTTTACTTATTAAGAACTTAATGTGTGCTGGGTGATGTCCCAAATATTCTTTGAGGTAGATAAAAATGAATTCTTAACCTCATTATACAGATAACAGGAGGGTATGAGAGTCCAAAAACGTTCCCAAAGTCATGAAAGTAATTTCCTTAAGGTGGAAGCAAATGTGTATAAAACACATGTTTGTGAAATGGGTACGTAATGCGTAATACACGTGTTACTATATGAGGAGCCTCTAATGGCCTGCTGTGGAACTGTGATATTCTTGGCTCTTTCTTGGTCAATATTTTTGACTTATGGTTTAGCTGAGGTAATATGCTAATCATACTTGGAGATGATAAGAGCAGAGGAGTTAAAGCTCCAACAGTTTGGCTTGTTGGCTTAGATGATCTTGAAAGATTATGAACCTTGGAAAGCCAGGTTATTAACATGCTTGTAGCCTAAGAAGCTATGGGTTTTAGGGTTCAGTGTATTTTCTATTTTATAATGATAAAGTGAATAAAAAGAAGACCATATCTCTTTTCCCAACCCCCTTCGACAATTCTTCAACAAGAATTCTTCAGAGGTAGCCATTGTTAAAGATTTGGTATATATTATGCCAGACTTTTTTATTTTTTAATGCTTATACAAACAAACATTGACTCTCTCTCTCCCTCTCCTTCCCTTTTTGTTAGTGGGTTATTTTTGTTTCCTTTGGTTTTAAACACATAGAGGAATCAAACATTCTCAGCACCTTGCTTTTTTCCACTTAAACTGGGGACGTCTTCCCACATGAGTATGTTTAGATTTACCTTGTCCCTTTTGATGCTGTCTGTTGTATGAATGTCTCATCATTTAACTATTTCCCTCTACCGATAGACTCTTACGATTTTTTGCTGTTATAAAATGTGTGTTGCACATCATTTCCCCATACCTACGTAAGTATGTAATGATGCCATATCCATGAGAATGGTAGTATAGCCAAAGGGTGTGCGCATTTAAAACTTTTACGCCTATTTCCAAATAACTCTCCAAGGGATATTGTTTACTGATTTATACTCTGATTTTTATTTTCTTCTGTTTGACATTTTTAAAGGCTTACTATCAAAACACTTTTTGTTAAAATGAAGAAAAAAAAACACATTGAAGAGTTTCCTTTTAACAAGTTTTGTCATGGGATTTAAAATTCCTTCCAGATAATCTTTTTTATTCTGATCATTTGTGCATGTGTCCTTGTTATGTTGGCTTTACTTCTGGTTCTTTCTCATTTATGGCCACTTAACGGGAGAGTATAGATCCGGGAGTGTCACTTGTGTACTGAAATTGGTTACTTTAAGTTCACTTCTTCTACCCCCAACATCCTGACAGCTGTCAAGGGCTCATCTGTTTTGTTCATTATTTAACAAATTCACCAAAGAACTTAATGCTCTACTGCTTACTCTACAAAGGGGGTTCAAAGCAAGTTGTGAGCAGTCCTGGGGAGAAGGAAAGGAACAGAAGTCTGGTAGTTTTTCTGCAATGCCTTGGCTACCACTTTGGCTATAATTAGTTGTTGTTCTTACAGAAATGAGAGGAAAACACTGTTGCTGGGAGCATTTGAGATTTTTTTTTAAAAAAGCTTGTTTAGTTGTAATGTGGTAATACTTTACGGGAATAAACTCTGGCTGACCCATTCAAAGGATATAAGCTTGAAAACATTTAGGGTTTTGATTTGTTCAAAGGAGGCGTTTATGCTTTTTGAAGCACGAATTCAGTGGGAAAACAGGTTTTCTGGAGCTTACCATGTGTAAGCATAAGGAGTGTGTCTTTCAAGTCTAGTTCTTATCTCAGAAGAAATAACTGTGTTCATAAGACCGAGTTCAAGAGGGATGGATAAAGCTATGTAAGGAAGCTTCAGAGTGAAAAAGTGGAATACAAATTTTCCTTCTCCTTTCTTTGGAAACCTCAAATCCCAAAACTACTTTCCTCCCTGAACTAGCTGCTCTCAAATCCCGCCTGACTCCACCATTTTCCATCCCATGTGCCACTGTGTTGTGTCCTTCAGGGTCTGTCTGGGCAGAGCCTGTCTGGGTAAATCCTGTCGTCTGTGGCCATTCGAGTTGCAGGGAAAAGAGGGACTCGATGGATATTGATGAAGAAACACATCCAAAATGTGTGGGACTATCAGGTTATAACACAGCATATTCCCCATTTTTGTTTTTTAAAAAAGTGAATGCATATGTTCCTATGTATGTATACACATAGAAAAGTTGGAAAGGACTTAAACGAATCTGGGTTAGATTTCTTAGGACTTGAGGTGACTTTGACCTATTGATAACTCCTAGAAGTCCCTGAATTTTTTTTTTTTTTTGAGACAGGGTCTCACTCTCACCTGGACTAGAGTGCAGTGGCATCATCATAGCTCACTGCAGCCTCAAACTCCTGGGCTCAAGCGATCCTCCTGCCTCAGCCTCCCGAGTGGCTGGGACTACAGGTGTGCGCCACCACGCCCGGCTAATTATTTAGATGGTTAGGGATGGGAGAAAAAGAAAATAAAAACACTTGATTTGGGATGAAAAAAGGTGGATTATCCATCTACAGGAATACATGACATTTGCAAAACATCTGTAAATGAAAGGACAATAGTGGAAATGTCTGCATGTGACAATCTGACTAGGAATGAAGTCCCATTTTTCTTCGGAGTGTTGGTCTGTCATGGGCTCTGAATGCTCACCCAAGACATCACCCATGGGATCAAAGCTTGCATAAAATAGACTCAAAACTCAGTTTCAGTAATTTCACTGTCATAAATTGTCTACTACAAAAGTTAATTATGTGTCAAGTGCCTTTCTAAAGTAGTGAATTACCCTGTGGTCGCTGCAGCTGACTACCTCATACTTAGGATACTTAGTACTTAGGATAAAAGGAAGTCCAGCAGTCAACCTCAGTTTTTAAGACTCCTTTTCTATCATCTAATGTGCTTTGCTCTGTATGTAACGTTTCTAAAAGAGTAGATGGAAGTTTGTGCTTGTGTCCTGTAGATCCCTCATGTTTAAAGAGACTCAGTTTGGCTCCAGCTAAAGACATCTTGGATTAGACAATTCACAAAGAATTATAAGAATCTTTTCAAGAATTACGGAAACTTTGTAGAACTCTAGACTCTATAGAACTTCAGAGTTCTGGTTCCTAAACAAGGAGTACAATTGACCAAAGTTTATTGCATGGAAATGAAGGTAATAGGGTGGCTTTCTCACGTTCCCCATTTAGTTTGCCATATCATGGTGTGTACATCAACATTTTTTAGACTCATTGGGTTGCCCTATAGCCTACAATAATGTATGATTCCTGCTTTCCTTCTTGGCTCTTCTTCACGTTATTAATCAAATCTAAGTCTAACCTGTGCACATAACCAATGATACTTAGTTAAAATCCTCTGACATTTTTGCTGATGGTCTTTTTGGAGACACTCTCCCCCCTCCCACACCCTCTGCTTTTGTCTTTAGGTTTCATTTAAAATTCCCATCTTTCATATTTTGGTAAGAGAAGGCTTTAAGTGGAAATGTAATCTGAGTATTCTGTTTAATAAATGGACTCAGCATGGGCATTTTGCAGCCAGCTCTTCCATCTGTAGTGTAAGTGAAGTACAGTGGTATTATTTCAGGAGGAAACTCAGGCAGTTGAAGGATAGCCTTGCTGGGAGCAGGGGACAGCCAGGTGCAATCAATTCAGCACAACTCAAAGTTTCTGGATTGACTGTCTGGACCCACTGTCCCTTCAGGACTCTGACCTAAGTCAGTGGTTTGGCCAGAGTCTTCTGTTGGCCAGTAAGCAGGATGGAATGATGTCAAATGGACTGTGGAGCCTTGAGATCTGTCTGTAGCAGGCAGGTGTGGTACTGTGGAATACTCTTTAAGTCATTTTATAATTGTGTGAAATAACAGGTCCTTCAAAATGTGGTGCCTGTCTTTATATTGAGGGTCTTAAACAGTTCACAGCGATGTGGAAAAACCCTGGAAGTAGTTGGTGGTGAGACCTGTCCTTGGGGCCATGGGGCCCCCATTGCTGAGCTGGGGGATCTGTGGCGTGACACTCGTCCTGCCCCACTGCAATCACTTTGAGTCCCAGTGTCCTTATCTATAACATGGAAATAATGGCAGCCGCCTTAGTGGGTTTTAAGATAAACGAGAGATGTGTGCAAACTACAAAGCATTATCGAAATCTTTAGGTTCCTAATAGTTAGAGTGCAATTTTTTTTTGGCTTAAAACTTGGAACATATATTCTCAGGATTAAAAAAATGACTAAGGGCATGACTACATACCTGCTGGTTTTTGAAATTGATGACATCAGTTGTGTAGACCATCCTACGGGGAGGATTGGAAATGACCATTTTAATAATATTTTTAAGGAAAAAACAATAACTCCAATGCGTATGGTACATACCACTGGGCTCTGGGCACCCTGGCCTTTGCACCAGGGCTCCGATTCACACCCTTTTCCTCACAGCCCCTGCCTGTGGAACTGAAGTCTCAGCTTTACTTTTACTTCCTCAGAGAAGCCCCAGACACCCCCAGCCTAGGTCTGGGCTCTGTTTATTGTCATTTGCTCTACATCTGCCTCCTTCATGACAGTTTCCACGGCTGCAGTTTAGTAATGATTTGTTTAAATGTCTTCCTTCTAACCTGAGAAGAACACATTGTCACTTGTGTGTTCCAGTCAAATAGCATGATCTGCATCTAATCACAAGGAAACATTATTCATTATTTTAAAGTAAAAAATGTTTTTTCAAAGTCTGCTTTCCATAGTAGTTTGTAAGCTCAAAGTGGTAGGGACGACACCTGACTTATTCATTGTTATACTTGAAATAGGCCTGGAAAGGTGAGTGTGTCTATCCTGCGTGGTATTCAGATGTATGAATTAATGAGTGGATCGATGACTTGTGTGCACACATACCCAGATACAAGGCCTCTTGTAAGGTAGCAGGATAGTGCAGATGAATACAAGACTTAATATCTTGGCTGGGTGCGGTGGCTCATGCCTGTAACCCTAGCACTCTGGGAGGCCGAGGCGGGAGGATCACCTGAGGTCAGGAGTTTGAGACCAGCCCGAGCAAGAGTGAGACCCATCTCTACTAAAAATAGAAAAATTAGCCGCGGTGGCGCACACCTGTAGTCCCAGCTACTCAGGAGGCTGAGGCAGGAGGATCCTTTGAGCCCAGGAGTTTGATGTTGCAGGGGGCTATGATGATGCCACTGCACTCTAGCCGGGGCACAGAGTGAGACTCTGTCTCTAAAAAAAAAAAATCTTAATATCTTTATTGTTACTGAACTTCTATTTCTCTGTATTTTTCCTTTCAATGGTTTATATTCTGGAAGTTGTGGAAGTTGATGTGTTATTTCTAACTTGGTCGTGAGAACCGACACTAAGCTTCCATGCTTTGTTTTCCCGTAGCTCCTACAGAAGAATGGTCAGCTGTCCACCGTCAATGGCTTAACTGAGCCAGGAGAGCTGAGCCTCCAGGAGGGAGCCCTGAATGGCCAGGAGGAGGAAGTCACTATCACAGATGGTAAGCCACACTTCCTGCCTCTGGGAAGGATACCAGGCACTGGAGGGCAAATAGCACTTGCAACAAATCTCACCAGAGAACTCACCAGGAAATATACTGTCATACCTAGTGGGGATGTTAACAGCAAAACCAATCAATTGGTTGCAGAAGGACGTATTTATGTGACCCTTTGGGTAGCCCCTATACTTAGGTCTTGAAGTTATGTCTCCTCTTTCTTAGGCATCCTTATCCGGAACTTAATAATAATAATAATTTTAAAATTATTATTGCCTTGTCCCAACTACTTGTCTGGTGTTGAATGTGAATTCTTGTTGGAAATACTGAAGTCATAGTTGCTTTAAAAGAGTCAGTATCTCTCACTCTGGAGAAAAGCCTGCTATACTTGGACAGATTTTTCTGATAGGTGCCTTGCAAGGTGCACCCTCCATCTAAACTATGACTGTTGCATTTTTATAGCTCTTGAGCCTAGAGCTCCAGGAAGGGTGGTGATCAGAGAGTGACTCTCGCCATAGTATCAGTATTTGATTTTAGCTCCCACAGGGTGGGTGGGGAACCATACCTTGGGGTCAGAATCAAGCATCGTGACCAGTAAGTCTCTTGTGAAAAGTGAAAAGCTACATATTGAAGAAGAATCTTTTGCTCTGAGTTCTCATTTCATCGTTCCATATAATCATAAATGAATGGATAATTAATACCCATTGTCAAAGATATATAAAAGATGATTTGGCATACAGTAATTGGACTATCATGTGTAGTATGAATAAGAGAGACAAATGAAGGGGAAAGTTCTATGACAGGAGATTGGACGGCCTTGGTTAGATGAGATTCTTTGAACATGTGGAACCTGTTTCTCTTCTTGTTCGATGCTCCCACAGAGCTACTTCAAGCAGGGAGCTGCTTTTGAAGTTGGTGGGAATACTGATCTGTATGTAGCACCACAGGCACAATATAAAGTTAGAAATATACACAGTCTTGCAGACAGAGTATTTGTATGACCTAATGTGAGAGTTTCAAATAATTTCCACCAAAATAATTGGCATGGACCCAACTCAAATTCCCAAGTCCAATGCTTTGTCCTTCCCGTGTTAACTTTTGAATCAAATCAAGCAGCAGCAATTTGTGAGCTTACCATGGCCATCAGTAAAGTTAAGACAAGGCAACTTGGCAATTACCTAATGAATTTTGCAAGAGATGAGAGCAGTTCAGAGTTCAGGTGGAGTAATCCCTTCAGGTCAGGGGGAGGGTGGGGTAAAATAGAGGGATTGGGGGAGGTTGGATTTAAATACGACTAAGCAAGGGATGCCAACAAAAGTGAGGAGAATTATAACAGCCAACACTTCATGTGCTTTTACTGTGGGGCCTGGAACTGTGCCTTTTGTGCCTTGTCACCTTTCATAGTTACAGCAATCCATGAGGTAGGTAATATTGTTTCCAGGATTCAAGTCTAGATCAGCAGATTCCAAAGCATGACCTCTTAACCACTGTGCTGTTACTGCGCAAGGCGTATCCAGAGGCTGGTGTGTTGGAACAGCGTAGTTAGTCCCAGCAAAGAGCTTTTATTGAAGGGTGCAGAATGAAAGCCCAGAAAGGAAAACTGGGTCTGGACAATAGAGCTCTGAAAGCAGAGTGTAGTCTAGGAAGTATTTAGCAGACAATGTAAGATCGCTGAAATGTGCCACCAAGGGAGTACCGGGGCTGGGGTGGGGGCTTCTTATCTGACTTAGCTGACTTGTAGGATGGATAAGAGGAGGGAAGGATGGGGCAGGGACACACGCTAACAGATGCCTAAACTTCCATATAATCCCAAACACCGTGGAAATCCCTTTTAATCTATTGGCATGTTTACTGGAGGTCTCCTGGCTATCTTCTTTTACATTTCAGCCACGTTTTCACAGAAAGCAATTCTGTCCCCACCCTGTATCTATTCCATTTTCTCCCAAGGCATCTGACCCAGGCCTTGGGGGTCTGAGCAAGTACCAGATGCCTCATGCAGGAAGAGTGGTAATTAATATACTTTGTCCTTCAAAAGATCCTGAAAAGGCGTTGTCCTCTAGAAAAGGAGGAGCTAGATTTTCCCCCGTGTGGCCCTTGGCTTATTGGGGTCTCTAAGGCAACTTGGTCAAACTTGTTTTGTTTTGTTTTTTTTCATCTATTTGTCTGCCTGGCAGACAATAATTCATAGGCTGGCAATGTAAATACAGATGGAATTTTCAGGTTAAAAGATTAAACAGTATTTTTTCATGCTTTGCTTTTGACATCAGTGATAGCTTATGGCTGGATTTTTATGGTTATTTCCAGAAACCAGAATTCTACGTGAAAGTTTACTGTAATGTAAACACAGACATAATTTGGTATGTAAACACTTAATTGTAGGATTTGGGGGACCTTGGTTTCTACCATTGTCATTTAAATAAGAACAGGCCTGACCCATCTTGGTACCTGGGAGGATTGGCCAACAGTGGAATTTGGTCCTGCTGTAGATAAATAGCAAGATCAACTGATGGGAGAAAACGAACAGGGGGCATTCCTGCTGGAGGGTTTATACTTTAAAGTGACAGACAATATTTAGACAAAGCCAGAAGTGAAAATATTTATCCCACCTTGACTGACTCACTCTTTCTGAAACCAGAAATACTGGTAATTCAGACCCAGTCCTCTTCCTATAATGAAAATGGGATCCTGTTTCCTTGTAAACTTTCTTAAATCATAGAAAGAAGGAACTGCCTACTAAGTATTTTCTAAACTGTACAGCAGGGTCAGATGTATAGATTTGGGGAGAGGGCTTGAAGATGGTATAATTTGGGGCTCATCTTTAAGAGCATACACAATCAGATATGAACACAAACATTTATTTAAAATGAAAAAAAGAAATAACAGATTACTTTAACCTTGGAGATCCATCTCTTTCTTCTTCTGAACTCTCTTTAGGAGATTTATAAAAACTGCTTATATAGAAATGGAACCTGGCTTCCTCTCCTCAACTAGAAAGTTCTTTCATGCCATGCCACTCCCAGCATTCACAGCGGCTGCATAAATGCCATTAGTTTTGGGCAAATCTGCTTCTGCTAAAAAGATTAAAAAAGAAAAAATACCCCCATCCCCCCACCTCCACCAACCCAAGTTATCAGTTGTTCTGTAGTGTATGGCTTGTATGTTTTTCTGTAAGTTGAAGACCTGAACAAGAATGATTTTTAAAATATTATATCTTGGTGGCCAATTTTAGATTAAAAATGTTTGCAAATTAGAACAACTTTGAGATTTAAAAATGAAATTCAATCTTAGTATCTGATTTTTTTTCCCACACAGTTGAGGAGAATTAATTACTAAATCAAAACACTTAATGACTTATTTAT
The DNA here is from genome assembly GCA_023783475.1 of Daubentonia madagascariensis. Taxonomy (NCBI): domain Eukaryota; kingdom Metazoa; phylum Chordata; class Mammalia; order Primates; family Daubentoniidae; genus Daubentonia; species Daubentonia madagascariensis. The sequence continues at coordinate 16,312,223 of JAKFHU010001815.1, read as the reverse complement.
TTTGATAATAGCACATTTTGTTGTGAAATAAAGTGCCTTCAGAACTCATTGGCATATACAAGTAATCACGTGATTGTCTTAAGACATTTGAATTTACCATTTACAAGGAGGTTATTTCTGTTTTCACTTGAGATTTGCCTTTTTGCAGAATATATACAGCAAACATGTATATATTTGAAAGCATGTGAAACCCATGTTTTCTCCATCCTTCACAGATCACATTTGTTTGTGTAAGCAAACAAACAACAGTGGTCTTCTCCTTGGTTTTTACTTTTTGTTCACATTTGCTTTATACTATTTGCATACCCATTGTTGAGGACATTTACACCTGCAGCAGTGGAGCAGCAAGCAGTTGGGTGCTCTGCCTGTGGCTTTTAACTGCTTTAAAAGTATCAGCCAGTTGACCAGATGAACCAGGCTTTGTTACCCTAATTAGAGCAGGGTAAAGACGTTGCTACTGGTAAAACCACTACTGTTATACCTGCTTCAATCCTGGAGAACACTCCCTCACCCTTAAGAAAAAGAAAAAACCAAAAACCCCAAAATATTTTTGCCTAAAGCAGAAGTCTTTTAGAGAAGTGGTCCCCAACCTTTTTGGTACCAGGGACCAGTTTCCTGGAAGACAATTTTTCCATGGACTGGGGTGGGGGGTGGTGGGGGGAGAGGATGGTTTCGGGATGATTCAGGTGCATTACATTTATTGTGGACTTTATTTCTATTATTATTATATTGTCACTTGCCACTCACTGATAGGGTTTTGAGATGAGTCTGCAGGCAGTTGATTTATTATGGTCTCTGTGCAGTCAAACCTCTCTGCTGATGATAATCTGTATTTGCAACTGTTCCGCAGCACTAGCATCACTGCCCCAGCTCCACCTCAGATCGTCAGGCATTAGATTTTCATAAGGAGTGCACAATCTAGATCCCTCACATGCTCAGTTTACAGTAGGGTTCACGCCCCTATGAGAATCTAACGCTGCTGCTGATCTGACAGGAGGCAGAGCTTATGCAGTGGTGCGAGGGATGGGGAGTGGCTGTAAATACAGATGAAGCTTTGCTCGCTTACCTGCCGAACACGCCACGGACCGATACTGGTCCATGGCCCAGGAGTTGGGGACTGCAGTTTTAGAGGGTGTATTTTTTATATTTCACAGGATTCCACTTTTCTATGTCTGGATATTTTTCCCCAGATACAGTAACAAATGTGACACTATGGAGAATTTCCTATGGAGAATTTTCTCATGGTGTTTAATGTCATTGTCTTTGCTTTTATTAAATTTGCTGTTTGAACCCACCAGCTCCTGGTGTATAGTTCCTTTGGGATCTGGAAAGGCCAAAAGGTTACTGCCAAATAATCTCAGCCCTCCCTATGGATCTTGTTGCCTTACAGAAAATCCATTCTGGAGTCAGAAGTAGTTCTTCCTCACTTTGAGCATTTAATAACTTTGTCTGGATAGTGAGTACCCTAAAACTTGCTGCAGGTCTCTATAAAAGGTGTCCCCCCCACCAAATACCAGTTTTTCACCAAGAGGTTGCTTTCTCTACACACAGGAGATGTTTTTATGATTTGATTCCTTTTCGATTTCAATTTGTGATCTTGTTTGTTAGTATTTTCTTAAAGACATGCCTGTCACCTACATCACTACCCTCTGTTTCTCCTTCATTTTTCTCCACATCAGCTGTTAATATCTGGCACTTGATGTCTGTCTCTTACCCCACCTCTGCTAAAATATGGAAGTCATGAGGTAGAGATTTCTTGGGGGGGTGGTAGGGGTGGAGGGTGGCATGTGGGGAGGGGGGATTCTGTCGTGTTCAGTGCTGAGTCCTCTGAGCCCAGACCAGTAGCTGGAACATCACAAGTGCTCAACAGATATTTGAATAAATGAATACACAGTTTTCAGTGAGAGTTCACAATATTACATTTTTAATCATGTGGGTGTGGAGGATCTGTTAGTTTTTAACTTTTATATCAACTCATTTCCTGCATGGTTAAATACTGCAGCTTTATAGGTTTTGTCCAAGGTTCCCTTTCCTTTGCTGCACCAGCACTAACACAGGGCTACACCATGCTAGGTTCTCACAGGTGCGTACTGTTGGTTTCCAGGTGTTGCCAGGAAACAAGAAATCAAACTCTGACCTGCCTGTGATTGAATGAGGATTCCTAATAATGCCATCAGATACGAGTGCTCAGTAGACAAAGAGAGGGGTCCCTTCACACGCACTTTGGTATTTCAAATACAATATTATTGCATGACATTTTCTCAAGCTGTATCCTGTTTTGTAATGTTTCGAAAACTGGAGGGAACACACACAAAACAAGCCTTGAACTTAGGTAAAAGTACTAGGGTATGCAATTTCTGGGAACTGGTTTTAATTCATTCCCTTGCTCCCCAGCAATATGTTTAGTGTGGCTGCTCTGAAATTACTTATGTCATTGACAAATTTCTGGTACAGATATTCTACTGCTTTCATCCTTAAAGAAACACAGATTTATTTTTTACTAGTCAGCAGCCAAGATGCTTTCCTCTGAACTATATTCAAGTCTGACAGTGCGGTGAACTTTTATTTTTCCTTCTAACTTGAAAAAAAAATGGTATGGGTGGGGGGGGGTGAGAAAATAGGAGAGAGAGTAAGATTTCTATTCATCCTCCTTCTGCTTTGTAAATCATTAACACAAGCTAAGATTGCTTTAATCACTGTTTTTATGTGTGACCTTGATTTGAACGCATCTCTTTATCTCATTGCAAGTCAGTTTTCATCTGTAAAATGAGCGTCCCCAGCCATGTCTGAAATTCTACGACTAATATCAATATTACTAGTTAATGGGCACTCAAAACCAAGTAGTGGATTAGCTGTTGAAGGCATCCAAGCGACTTTGGGCAGGGAGGAATCTACTTGGCAATTTCATTATGCCTTTTTACAAAAACACCTTTATAGTTTTTCTCTTAATCTGATCTTAAAAGCCATAGTCTGGATTTGAAGTTTTACTTTAATTGAACAAAAAGTTCAAGGGGGAAATTTTATTCAAGAATATCTGAATACATAACCATTTTGATATGAAAGAATAAGATAAATAACTTCATAAATGTGGCTACCAGGTATCTTCTCTCTCCCTGTATGTGTTCTGCTGAGTTACTGGAAGGTCAGGACTATGTAATAGGGATTGGCTGTAGCCCAGGATGGGTGAAAGATGTTGGTAAATGCTGTAGCTACTTGCCCTAAAGGCTGTCAGTCAATCTTAGAGATCTTATCTGCAGATCTCTATGGTTTGAGGCTTTTCAAATCCACCCTCAAATAGGGTCACTGCTCTGGTCCACTGAGGAGCACAGGCAGGCCGGCCTGTGGGCTTATCCACAACATCCCAAGATTTAGGCACTTTCCCTTGAAGGGACTGAGGTGGTCCCTTAGGAATGGTTCTCTAATTGTGACTGAGCCCCTAATGGAAACATGCAATTATTTTAGCCACTTTCTTAGTCCATATGGGCTGCTATGACAAAGTACCTTAGACTGGGTAATTTATAAACAATAGAAATTTATTTCTCACAGTTCTGGAGACTGGGATGTCCAAGACCAAGACACCAGCAGAGCAGATTCAGTGTCTGGTGAGGGCTCGCTTTCTCGTGGATGGCTCCGTCTGTGTGTCCTCACAAGGCAGAAGGGCAAAAGGGGTGAACAAGCTCTTTTGGGCCTCTTTTATAAGGGCACTGATCCCACTCATGAGGGCTCCACTGTTACGGCCTAATCACCTCCCAAAGGCCCCACCTTCTAATACCATCACCTTGGTGAATAGGTTTCAATATATCACAGTTTGGGAGGGACACGAGCATTCAGACCATAGCAGCCACTTTATTTATTTAATGAAAATCTTTTAGGTGTTTCCCAAGGACTGACCCACCTCGAGAGTGAAACAGCTCCAGTGTCTCCTAATTTATAGCAACCTCCAGATGGTTCTGTCAATGATATATTCTAGAGCACAATGTCCTCATATTATATAAAAGTATACTTTGATAACTTCTGAAGACATTCTCTGGGCTTAAAATTTAGTAATTTTTTTAGCCTGTCAGTTAAGATTTATTCCTGAATATCATACTTTTAATTCTTTCAAATTGCTTTTGTAATTCAAGTACAGCGTAATATCAAGTAGTTTTCCTCCGACCCCCAGTGTAAACAGTGCATTCATTAGTTATTCAGGTAAAAAGTGATATATGCTAGATTTAACTAATTGAACAAACTGGTTGCTTGAATGTGCCTTAACATGGACATGGAGTATTTAGACCAACATAAAGCACAAGGCCATTATCCCGCTATATTAATTTGCTAGGGCTGCCATGATAAAATGCCAAACAACAGAAATTTATTTTCTCACAGTTCTGGAGAGTAGAAGTTCAAGATCAAGGTGTTGGCAAGTTTGGTCCAAGGCCTCTCTCCTTGGCTGGCAGGTGGCTGCTTTCTCTGTGTGTCCTCTTAGGGTCTTTCTTCTGTGTGTGTATCTCTGGTGTCTGTGTGTCCAAATTTCCTCTTCTTATTAGGGCCTTCTCTAATGGCCTCGTTTTAATGCAAACGCCTCTTTAAAGGCCCTGTCTCCAAAGCAGTCACATTCTGAGGTGTACTGGGCGTTAGGCCTTCAACATATGAATTTGGGGGGACACAATTGCCCATAACATCACCTCCATGATTGATCAACTGGAAAGTCCAGATTTGGGACCAAGAAGGCTTAGTAGAAGGGAACTTTGAGGCTGTCTGAACCAGGAACCTGCCCCTGTGCAAGAGGCACTTCTGCTGAAACACTTGAAGGTTTGGGGAATTTTCTCCATAAAAGGAAGCCATTTATGCCAGTGGAACTAAAATATGCCTCCCTCCAACTGCTCTTCTCCGTTCTCAGTGCTGCCTCTAGAACTACACAGAATAAACTCACCTCCTTTTCCCACATGGCAGCCCTCTAAGTATTTGAAAACATTTATCATGTCTTTCCTTTAATCTTTTCTTCTCTAAGCAAAACATCTCCAGAGAAAATAACCTGTCTTACATTAAAAGAAAAACCCCAGGGCTTATATATATTTCAGATAGGAATGTGCTCAATGGAACCTTGCCAAACATAACTGGGTTTGAATTTCAATATTCCCAATTTTTAAGTTTATTTCTCAAACTCTTTAAAGCATGAGAACATCTTAGTTTGCTTTAAGCCAGTATTATGTACTGAAAGAATTGATTGGAGGAGATGAATAATTTTTTTAATTTTTTTTTTTTTCTTCAGAGATAGGTTCTCGCTCTGTTGCCCAGGCTGGAGTGCAGTGGCGTGATCATAGCTCACTGTAGCCTCAAACTCCTGGGCTTAAGGGATCCTCCCGCCTCCTGAGTAGCTGGGTCTACAGGCACCATGCCTGGCTAATTTTTAAAAAATTTTCCTGGAGACAAGGTCTCGATATGTTACCCAGGCTAGTCTTGAACTCCTGGCCTCATGCAATCCTCCCTCCTTGGCCTCCCCAAGTGCTGGGATTATGGCACAGTGGCCTCCCACTGTGCCTGGCCAAGATAAATAATTGATAGTGAAGTATGTTACTGATCGTGTAAAGGAGTCCCCTTTATAAATTGAAGATGTTGCTAATGAGCTAAAGCTAAATAAAGTGAAGAAAATACCAATATATGTTGATGTGGATTTCTAGCCTTGAAATTATCAGTCGCTCCTTTGGTACTTCCTTCAGCACAGTCATTAGCATACAGCTTTACACAATGCAGTATCTAGAGATTAAAGTAAGAATTCCCACTTTCCAAATAATTGTTAGTTGTAAATAAAGTGAAAGATGTATAGTCTCCATCCAGATAGTCTTGTAGCAGAGCCAGGGTTTGCTCCTAAGCAGCCTCCTGTAGACCCTCGGCTCTTAACGTCAAGCTCTGTGGCCTCACGTGTAAGCTCAGTGTTATGGATTGAATGTTTGTGTCCCTGCCAAATTCATGTGTTGAAATTCTAAACCCTAAGGTGATGGTATTTGGAGGTAGAGCCTTTGGGAAGTAATTAGGTCATGAATGGGGAGGAGGACCCCCACCAGAACCCAACCATACTAGCCTCCTGATCTCAGACTTCCAGCCTCCAGAACTGTGAGAAATAAATGTTAGTTGTTTATAAGCCACTCGGCCTATGGTATTTTATAGCAGCTCGAATGGAGTAAGACAATGAGCTTTTTACAAAAGTGCAATATTTTCCTTGTGCTTGTCAGAATCTTGGCCCTAAATATTTCCCTAGTGGAGTTAATTTCAGTTCAGTATGTTCAAACACATTAGGATTCCACCAGTGTCACCTTGATAGATGTATTGCCATTGGAATCTGATGCTCTTCTGATTTTTACTCCCTTGTGAATCTCACAAGGGAATGAGTCCTTTTGGTTTTCAGTCTTACAGAGATTTTACAATGAGGAATCTCCATGTTGAATCCATTTCCATTCAACGTGCTGGGTTCTTAGGAGCTCTTTCAGTCTAGAAACTCATGTACTTCGTTGCTGGGAAATTATTTGCTTTCCATTTCCCTTTTTTGGTTCTCTTTTTGGGATTACAGTCAGCCCTCTGTATCTGTAGGTTTTGTATCCGTGGATTCAACCAACCTTGGATTGAAAATACAGGTTCAATATCCTGAGTCAAAAAATTCAAAATCTAAAATGCTCCAAAATCTGAAACTTTTTGAGTGTCCACATCATACTTAAAGGAAGTGCTTGTTGGGTGCTCGACTGGTAAGCATAATGCAGATATTTCAAAATCTGAAAAAATTTGAAATCTGAAACACTTCTGGTCATTCAGGACAGGGGATATTCAACCTATAACTGGTCAAAAAAATTGCACAAAGTTCCAAAAAGCAAAACTTGCATTTGCCTCATGCCAAGTACTATGTTGAATCCATTTGAATGATGTGATGTGTAGGCATGGTATTAGGTTGATTAATTCCAGCACAACAAGATACTTCTCATATTGGGAAGCATTCCTGAGATATTGATGACAAAGGGACATTCTTGCTCTTTACAGAATAAGATCCCCCCTGCCCATGAGCCAATTTTTACCCTATTGAGAGCAATGTCACCCTCATTGAGAATGCATGATTTAAAGTAAGAATAATAGCTAATATTCTCCTTCTAGAATATACTCAGTTGTGCTAGTGTTAACCTTTATTTGCACCTCAGAATAATACTAGTTAGTGCTGGTGGTATTATTATTCTGCCATCATTTGAAATCCTGAGGCTTACATGCTTTGCCTTGGTCAAATAGCTAACAGAAGAGCCAGAACTAGCAACTAGCTTTCGGACCTCAGAATCCTTTTTTAACTATACCAGATACAGAGGTGCACAGAATCTTAAGATGAATAGTGGATTTGAACCACACAGCACTCAGGAAAGAATTTGATTCCTCTTTCTAGAACCTGAATACATTTGTTAGTAGGGAAAGTTTTTTTCTTATTTCATTATTTTTAGAGGATCACACTTTAATTTGCTTTCAGTTTGCTAATTGAAAGTTTCAGTGATTGGAGAGTTTAATATCATGTTTTTTTTAGACCATTTTGCATTTTTGCTAGAATATCAAAGGTATTGCTCTAAGCTTTGCCCCTGGAGTTCGGGACTTCCTAGCAGTGCTGGACCACTGTGTACAACCCGTGGCTGTGTGGCCAATGTGCTTGACTTCCAGTCGTAAAAGTAACTGAGGTTTGTTGTACATTTGTACAATGTAGAAAAATATTGAGACGGACATTGCCCATAATTCCACCATGATTGGTCTTTATTATTTTTCTTTCTGGGCTCTGTACATGTTGTTTTTGCCATATATTCCACTGAAGAAGTAGATACACTATTTCCCTACTATTTGGACAGTTAGGTTCCTTAAATGTTATACATTTCAAGCAGTAAACATGTATCTCGTACATGAGTCTATACTTTCTCATTTGTTATGTTTCATAGAAATAGAATTGCCAAGTCAGAAATAAATATATGTGGACTCAATAAGGGGAGAAATAATATTTATTTTATATGACTTTTGGTGTTTGAATTAAGTTTTTAATGTTTATTTTCCCCTTGCTTTTTAAGTGATTTTTAAATCCCTCCTTGGCATTTCTGTTGTATCACAACAGTTCCTTTGAGGAACTATTCTTCAGATTATTTGTCTTGGATTTTGAATCGAAATAACCATATCTATACAAACATGTCCAATTCAACTGGACCATAAAATTCAATTAGCTGGTATTTGTCTGTGTTCACAGCATGGGGCAGAGACCTAAAAGTAAGCTAAGCCCAGGGGAACCTGCCCATCTTGTATTGAACTTGCTGATGTCATTTAGATTCAGGGTGTATATATATGTACCTCCTGTTCTGTAGTCATCCAGTTTGATGCAGTTTTTTTTTTTTAACTTCAAACTCCTCTATTTGACTTTTTTTGTTTGGTTCTTTTTTCTTTCTTAGCTCCAGTGTGCAAAGAGCTTCAAGAGGGGCAGTTTTTAATTGAACTTTAAATTGTCTTGGAGCATTTTAAAGGAATAACAACAGCATAGGGGAAATCTTTCTCCCTTAGATTTTGTCTGTCCTCTTCCAGTAAAGAAAAGAGACCCTACTGGTTTTTGGTTTATTTTCCTCCAAGTGTTATGCCAGGTTGAAGAGAAAGTGAGAGGGGAAGAGACCAGGGAGGGTTGGAGTTGATGTGTAAGTCTATTTTTCCAGGTCCCCAGTTTTCGTATTTGGGTTAAATACTTAAGGGTCCTTGGAGGAAGTTAATGAACCTAATATTGGTGCTAATTCTGGTGTATCGGTCCCTGTCCCCTCCCTTTCAGGAAAGAAAGAGTAAAACAGTCATTCTCATTGCAGTTACTTGTCCGCTGGTTCTGGCCTCCAAGCTGCCAGCCTGCGAGGCCCCTCCAGTTCTCTTCCGTGTCCTTCTTTGTGACGTGTCACACTGTTGGCTGCTGCTTCCATCTTTTAAGCCTCCCCACATTTGGCTTCTGACACTGCCTTTTCCTCGACTGCCTCTAACCTCTGTCCAGTCTCAGGGTTCTTTTCCAGATGCCCCTTCCTCTGGGCTCTAGGCCTTTCTTATTTCATGGACATTGTCCCATTTGGTGACCTCACAGATTTGAGTTGCGTCTTGCAGCCATTGGGAGCTGCCGCTTCTCACTCCTTCCTCACCTTGGTCACTTCTGCTTCCCTCTGTTCCATTCCTTGAGTGTTTTCCTCCCTGTCATCACTGCCCTGGTGCCTTTTCTGAATCACAGTTCAGATTTGGTGCCACCACCTCCTGCCTCCCAACCTCCGATGGCTCTCTGTAGTCTTAGAACCCATACTAAGTTCTTTTTTAAACAAACAAACAAGCTTTATTGAGCTGTAATTCACATACCATGCAGGTGACCCATTTAAGTATACAATTCAGTGGTTTTTAGTGTATTTACAGAGTGGTCCAGCCATCACCGCAGTCAATCAGGGAACATTTTTATCACCTCAGAAAGAAACCCTATCTGTTAGCTGCCACTCCCTGTCTCCCCACGTCCCCAGTCCTAGGTAACCATTCATCTACTTCATGTCTTCAGATCTGCCTCTTCTGGACATTTCATATAAATGGAGCACACAATGTGTGCTCTTTTGTGACTAGCTTCTTTCACTTAAACTTTTTTCAGTGTTCATCCATGTTATAGCATAAATTCCATTGTACAGATATACCACATTATATTTATCTCTGCATGAGGTGGTAGACATTTGGGTTGCTTCCACTTTTGGCAGATACGAATAATGCTGCTATGAACATTCATGGACAAGTTTTTGTGGGGATGTATGTTTTCCTTCTCTTGGGTATATATCTAGGAAAATTGCTAGGTCATATGGGAAATCTTATGTTTAACATTTTGGGGAACCGCCAGCCTGTTTCCAAAGCAGCTGTACCATTTTACATTCCCACTAGCAATGTATGAGAGCTCCAATTTCTCCATTCCTTGATACTGTCTTTTTTCCCTTATTTTTTTTTTTAGTCATCCTAGTGGGTATGAGGTAGTGTTGATTTGCATTTCCCTAATGGCTAATGATGTTGGACATTTTTTCCTGTGCTCATTGGCCATTTGTGTATTTTCTTTAGATAAATGTTTACCCAGATTCTTTGCCCATTTTTAAATTGGGTTATTTATTACAAAGTTATTAACATGTCATTTGAAACCCTTCATAATGTAATATTTCTAGTCTCATTTCCAGTTATGTCTTTGGCTTTCTCCCCTCCTGCCTCCCCTGGCCTCCACAAGTAGGCTCTGCTCTATAAGGAAGTCACTTTAAAAATTTTTTTTTTTTAAATTATTATGGGTACATAATAGTTGTATATTTTTAATAGGGTACATGTGATGTTTTGGAACTCACTCTTGATTCCCTAAATGTCACTCTCTTCATTTTTGTCTTTGTTCATGCTGTTCCTTGTATGTGGACTGCCTTCCCCTATTCCCCACGTTGGGCTGTCTCCCCATCCTTTCAGAGGACAGCTCAAATGCTATCTCACAAGTGAGCTAATCCAGAGCATGCCCACCCCACGTCTGGGTCTGTCCCACCACCGAAGACTGAGCTCCCTCAGGCCAGGGACAATATCTAATTGTATCTTTGGGTATTTAGCATAATAAATATGAAGCAAGAATTTGGTAAGTATCTGTTGAATAAACCATGCAGATTTGGGAAAACACTTTTTCTATTATCCACCTATTCATGATATGGTGAACATTTTCCTATAATTTTTGCTTTGGGGGTGATGTCTTCCTCTAAAAATTCTGATTTCACAAAAACTAACAGAGAATGGAAGTGATAACAAAAGAAAATTGTCTGCATTGTACACTGACCTTACATCTGATCTTTGTTCCTGCTTTATCCTGATTGATGACTTTTCTTTGTAAATTCAGACACACAGAGGCTTACTGAGCAGCTGTGCCATGGCACCCTGTCCTCGATCACTCTTGAGGTAGAGAGCAAAGAACTATCTGCGAAGAGAGTCTACAACTTGCCACGTGATCTATTGCTCTGCCTCGTGGTTTTAACTGCCTTTTTAAGAATATCAGATAGTGTCTTCACCAATGTCATAAAAAGGAAAAAAGTTTTAAGTGCCAGAATTGAAAAGCAAAAACAGTTACTTTTCTAAATGTTCCGGGTATTATTACATTTGTAACTAGTGAAGTTTTCTCCTTTTGTTAGAATTTGGACTCACAGACAGCAAAGGAGCTGGTGGTAACAGCTGTGCAAGGTCAGCATCGATGGACCACTCATAACCTGAGCATGATATTTCAGAGGTGGCACAAGATGACAGCCCTGTGCTGTCCCCAGCCTTGGGTGCTGAGAAATGATGCAGAACCGAGACCTCAGATCCCTGAGGATAGCTCTGGGGAAGGGGCTCATTTAATGTAGACCACTAATGCAGCCTCCAGAGTCGTCTTTACCGGTAGCTGCACAGCCCAGGACACTCCGGGGTGGGATTGGGGGTATAGGTGTTGGGAGGACAGGAATGGCCAAGCTGCCTGCCCCCTTAGCTCTGTAGACTGCAGAGGGACCATTAGTGCCAGCAGCATTTCACACGCAGCAGACTCTCCTTGTAATTGAAGCAGTTTGTGAACTAAAGTTGAGACTTCTCTAGGGACGATGAAAGGTTAAGGAAACTGCTAAGTGGCTTGGTCGGGGAATCAGCTCCCAGGCAGTATCTCATCAAGTCGGGACAAGGCCCATCCCTCCCGATGACTGCCAGCCAGCCTGGGTGTTTCCCGGAAGACAGGACGGAAACTAGGTCTTTGGAGAGGCCGAGGATGATTTTGTAGCCGGCTCTGACTGCCAGCGAGGAAGCGGCCTTGGCGTCTGCTCCGTCGGGGCCTGAGTGTGGTGCGAGCGCCGCCTGGTGGCCAGAGGCAGCAGCGCCGCGCCAGCCCTCCTCCCCGCCCCCAAGCAGTGATGGACGAGACCGTCACGGTCTGTTTGCTTAGGGGACGAGCCGGTGCTAATGGGGTCGGACAGGCAAGGCATGAAGTGATAAATAGAAGAAGGATCAAAAGAAGGGAGCAAACCCAGGGGACCTAATGGACCTGCCTGAACAGAAAATCGGCACGCTAAAAAGCGTGTTAAAATTGCGGGAGCACACCGACCCGGTTCTCACTCGTGTCCGCAGAACACATCTGCAGCGTCCGTGAGAAAGAACCGAAGGCTCCTGGGGCTGCCCGAAATCTCCCACATTTTCAGTGTGGGCTCTGATGTCCGTGTTGTGTGCTTGCGTGTTAGAGGTGCGATAGTGTCGATACATTGGACTATGGCATAGTTCGATCTAAAAGTTTAGCGAACTTCTACCATTATTTTTTTAAAAAAAGACCCATTGCTCGAGTATTTCTGCTTTGTGAAAGTTGTCTGGCTCAAGCGTTGAAGACACAGAGTGCGCCTCGGAACGCCCTGCTCAGAGCGCTCGGGGGACAGGCTGCCGAGCTGCGGGCCCGCGCGTGTCCGTGGGAACCAGACGCGCAGATACTAAACGCCGGAGCTGCTAGAAAGGGACCCGTGCTTGGCACCTCAGCAGCCTTTAAACCAGCTTGAGGATGCAGAAGGCGGTGGTAAAAATGGAAGGGAGTTTCCCATCTGTGCGGTTATTTCCTTGCAGTGACCTTAAAAGCTGAGGTACAGCAGTCAGTCGGGGCCGGCGTGAGGGGACCGTTCTGCCGGGTTCCCGCGGAGCCCGCGGACCGCGCGGAGGCCCGGCCGGGGCGGGGGAGGCTCTCGCCGTCCGGAGGGGACACGTGACTCCCCGGGGGTCGCGCCAAGTCCGGGAAGAGGTGCTCGGTCCGCTCGGCAGCCCCGGGGCGCGGCGAGGGCGGGCCCGGCTCGGAGGGGGGGGGTCCCCCTATAATTAGCCGGGGCAGCTCCGAGGGCACCTCCACTTTCTCCCCGGCCCTCGGGGGCGGCTCGGCGCTTCGTTGGTTCTGATCCCGCCGACGGCGCGGAGGCTTCGGCGGCTGCCGAAGGGGGGCGAGGACCAGGGGCGGCCGCCCGGGGTCTGCTCTGCGGCTGTGCCGTTGGAAATATGCGGGGGACCGTTACGATCTCAGGTGAGGCACATGCCGGCTGTTTTGTTCTCCCTCGATGGATGGCAGGCGCGGGGCGAGCAGAGTGCGTTTTGCGGGGAGCCTTGGAGGTCACTGGCTGGGCATTTATTGGGATGTTTTTCTTCCTGTGTGCTGACTTTGATCCGAAGAACGTCCTCTCTTTGGCCCAGCAAAGATGAAACAAACCCAACGGTGCCTGCGGGAGACTTTGGTGATACATATACACACCTTTTCTTAGGGGTTGTGGAACAACAGCGGCGGACTGGATAGAAACATGTCAGATTGGTGTGAATTCGAACACAGGTTGTGAACATTTAATTTCTTGTAGTGATAAACAAAATAAATATACCTCTTTTTGAGAAATTACAAGTGTTTGGCATTTTGACCTGCTTATTAGGAACTTTCAATAAAAGTGCACGTGGTGGTTTAGGGCACTAAAATTTTAGCTCTGCCTTAAGTGGTAGTTTTAATAAAGCCATAGTTACTATAAAATTGGTAGCTAGCAGGCAACACCATTTAGGCAATGAATAGCAAAAAATGTATGTTTCTTAAGCTTGCTTTCTAGGAATCAGGCCATGAGTATGAATTATAACATTTAATACATACTTCTAGCAAATAAGTAACATGCGTCAGACTTTTAGAATGCACTTACAGCTCCAGTAACTTGACATTTGATAATCTTACCCAATTGTACTGTGGCCTGACTCTTTGGGAGCCTGGGTGTTTTCTCTTCCTCTCTCCCTTTACCCCCCATCAAGAAAACTAAACTCCATTTGCTAATTTAGACTTCTAAGAACAGGTCTTCTTTAAATATTTGAGATCACTGCTGCCAGATCTACATGTATTTTTTAAAAAGCACAGTATAGAATTTCTAGGACTTAAAAATTTTCTCAGTGTAACTGCTTCTGCCAAGCCTTGCCCTCCTATGGAATTTTAAATGAATGTGAAAGTTTAGCAAAACTAAAAATATCTCCCACTTCCTATAGATTAGCTTGTTTACTCTGAGATTTCCTTAAAATTCCTTCTCCAAGTTGACTTGGCTAGCCTTTCTACCATTACGTAGCATGAAAATTTACATGAGATGTAAAAACTATTAGTAAATAGACTGTACAAAATGAAAAAATTAAAAACACAAAAATCTCTTTTTTCCCCCAGATCATTAATTTTTCTATGAATGAAATATGCAAATGCCCAACTCTGACAAAGTCTGCCTGGGAGTGTGGTTTTAGGGGAATCACAGCTGGGGGGCAGTGCTTCGGAGATTTTGACTTTTTTCTGGGTACCTTTTGTGTACAGTATGATTTTTATTATATTCACTATTTGGTTAGTTTATCACATGCTGAGATTCTTATGGTAAAAGAAGGCGGTCCTTTTTAGGAGTAATTAAGGGTTACTAAACTTGGAGCACTTGAGGGGGGGCTTTTAATAGTTGGTTCAGATTATCCCAACGGAATGATAAATGAATGAAAACACTTGGAAGGACTAATTTTTAAGGCAAGCTCAAGTAATTGGCTCTATTGCTTTCTGAATTTACTTTTCCTACAGTGTAGGTATAAGGATGTGGCAAAATTTTGCTAAAAATTTTCCTGGTAATAAGAAAATGCACAGAAAATCTTAACTACAAAAATTTAACAGCAAATACGCATTTTATAGTGGAAGAAGTAAAAAATAAAAGAGAGTTTCAGCTGCCATTTTTTTTTCCTCTGCAAGTTATCCTGGTAAGCAAGATTTATAATTATTGTCTTTTAAAAAGTTGGTCAGAATCTTGAAAAACAAAGAGGGCTTTTAAAATTACTAGTAAAGATTAATTAAATATTAAAGATCTCTTGCATCTGTGGGATTACTCATTTAAATAATGTGGAAGAAGGTTATTGTAGTCCTGTTTAGTACTATGTTGTTGGAGGATGTGTGTGCTTACGTTTCACAATTAATTAACAGGACTGATGGCATTTTTGTAGGAACCACTTAGGAACAAGTTTTTATTTCTGAAAGTAGGGGAAAGCTGTCACTTAAACACAAACCACTGAAATGAATACAACAGAACTTGAATTATGAAATAATTGGTTATTCACGTTACATACTATGCCTATGCCATACTATTGTCACATTACATACTATTGCCATTCTTTTCCTGTCATATCCCATTTGCAATAACTTAGCTTAGAAACTAGAAAATAATTGATTTGATACGATGATGATGTCCCCCTTCCCCACCCACGCATTAATGGCATGCCAGCAAAGAAAATGCTTTTTGAATTAGGCAAATATCTTTCCTATTTTCCCTAGCTCACACACATTATGGAGATTTATAATATATTGATACTTTGCAAACTGTAGAGTATCATGAGAAATTGGGACATTTTTCTTTATCTCTAATCTGGGAAAGAAAGAATCCTTTAACATTCATGTTAGTTCTAGATTTCTTATAATGCGCTTCCCTATGCAAGTCATTTTTACAAGAGGAAAAAAACAGCCTGCACATAGCTATTTCTAATCTGCTATATAGAGGCAGATTCCTTGTCAAGAGACTTGCAAGACAAGAAATTGATACCTTTACAACTGCTAGATTAATAACTACTGTTTTCTGAGTGCCGACTCTGTCAGGTTCTGCTCACACTTTGGGGACGTTAGCATTTATTCCTCACATTAATCTGCAGAAAGTGGTTGCTTAACACCCTTTTCATCATGAAAGTAAGTTTCTTATGGTTTGGTAAATTACCCAAAGTTTCACAGCTAATAAGAGCGTAACTATAGAATACCTTGTAAAAGACTTTTTCCTTTTTGTGTAGAAGATGCTAATATTTGTTTAGTGATGCTCACATTTTTACACACCTGCCCAAATGTTTAAAGGATCATGAAACATAACTGTGAAGACCGGGGCAATGATGGTGTCACCTGTATGCTCCTGTTCACGGTTTTGCTTCTCTGAGTTTGAATCCCAGTTAAATATCTCTGCTTGGAGGTTTTGTGGTTATTGAGCTTTAGAACACGGGGAGTTGGGTGTGTAGGATATAAGGGATGGATTTAGAATGCAGAGAATTCCTGGAAAAATTCCAGGACAGTGCTACAAATCTTGGGGGAAAGTTAACCAGTTCCAGATGTCACCATAAGCCGTCGTGTTGTGCCTGGGGATGGAGAGCACTGGTTATACTAAACCTTAAAAAAGAATGTGTAGTTTTTGCAATATTGCACTTCTTTTTGTCAGCCAAAAAATGATGGTTGTGTCACTGAAACACGATAGCGAAGTTTTGGATTAAAAACATTACCATTTTGTAATATATAATACAACATATTCCTTTAAAGTTTTTTTTCCCTTTAGACCCATAAAGTAAAAGAAAACAAGTTGGACTTTTTTCTCTTAATCTCTAAGTATTTGGGAGGGTGAGAAAAGAAAGGTGACCCCGCAGCTTTTGGACACACACTGGTGGCTGTTACAGTATGTGGAGCCGGGGGCAGGGCGTAGTGTGCTGGGCAGGGTCCACCGCTGTAGCTTTGCCCTCTTTTGGATCATGGAACTTTGAAACTTTGGGGGAAGGATTATGGATATTTTCGCAAGGAGACTGTCTATTTGCATATACACATCATAGACCTCTTGCGATTGATTTTATAAATTGAGATCAACAGAATATTTATCAGTAACGAAACATAGGTTAGTAGAAGATAACACCTCGATGTGAAACACTTCAACAATTCTCAGCCAAAGTGGGATTTCTGTACATGAAGTGATTTCAAGTTTTGGTTTCTTACTATCACTAAAGATCCAACTTTTCATACATTTTCACATTTATTTGACTTTGTTAATATTCCATAGGGTTTTTTTTAACCTTAAAAGGTCTTGTTATGACAGAGCTGTTTAAAATATTAAAAAACACATAGATTGTTATTAAGGATGTGTTATAATTTTTTTTAATAGTGTTGTAACTGAGGATAGTTTATATTCTTAAAAATGTTGGTGAGAGGTGTTCACTCCAGGAAGTATATTGTCTTCATTTCACTTCCCACACTTACTATTTAAGGATACCGTTCATTTGTCTTAGAAAAACATAAAACAAAAAGCTTACACAGTCTTTATCAATGTTACAGCACCAGTAGCTTCATCCGTGTCCAGCCTTTAGCCTTACTGCATCTTGTATACTACACATCCATGCTAAGGATCTAGGGTGTATTCAGAAAATCAAGTGAATGCAAGCTCTTCCTATAGCATTTTTAAAACTATCTTTTCTATTCCAATTAATGTTTTCAACATATCGGCACACTCTTACACAAGCATGTGATTAGTGTTTCCATCCAGCAAAAAAGGGAGTAGAAGAAATATTTGATTTCTGTAGTAATGTTCTTTTGAGAAGCAAGACACACATGATGCTGTTTTCACTAATGGTTGATGTGGAAAAACCTGTCGACACAAGACGTGTACTGCCAAGACTGTGTTTTGGGTGGTGTAGATGGGTATGTGGCCTGCAGGAAGGATGATAGTCTTTTCCTGCCCTTATAAGTGTCTCTAGAGCGGGAGAAGACCAGTGACTAGCAGGACAGTGTGAAGACAGAAGTGCCTGCCAGTTCGGCCTCCAGAGGCCTCTCCAGTGGACACACTGACCACTCCCTTTCTAACATTTTGCACATCTTTGCTAACCTAGTGAGATCATGGAGTTGCTTCTAGCTGAACCTCACTCGGTATCAATGAATATATCAATGAATAAATGAGCACTGTGTTTGGACTTTATGCATGTTTGAGAGATATGTTGGGTTTGTAGCAATGTTTTCTTAAAATGGTGTATAATTCAGTTACACATGAGCAACAAGTATACATTTTGTGAGAAAGGCCAACTCTAAAACCAGTTGTTTCTGTGGAAGGAGTTTTTGGGTGTCAAGAAAGTGCACCCCCAAATCAGTGATGCTTCCACTATCAAGCCTTTTGATTTTCCTTTTCCTAGCCAATTGGACAAATCTAAGGCAGATACAAATTCGTTATATAAAACTTCTCCCTAAACAATTTTTATCTGCCTTAGATTTGTCCGATTGGTTAGGAATGACTTTGATACATTGTCACTCATGTGTCACAATGATAGCAGAGGAGGTTTTGAAGTCGCAAATTGAAAGTAAGCTTACTACTGGAAGGTCACGATGAAGTGTAGTGGTGAGTGGATTCCACTCTGCCAAGTCTGATCAAGTGAGGACTCGGCTGCCTCTCCTGGAAGCCCTCTCTGTTATTTTTGGAGGCCTCTTGTCAATCACCTACTCTCTGCTGGTTTGATCCTCTCCTCTCTGAAGCCCCCACATCTTTCAGGCTGCTTTTAAAATGCATTTAACAGTCTCTCTGCTCACTAAACTGTGATCTGTAACTCGGTCAGAACCAGCATGCAGGGAGCAAGTAAAAATCCCCTTTCAAAGGTTTCTGCTGACCACGGACGTGATAGGAATGGTGATGGTCTCCTCTGGGGGATCTCCGCCTCCAGCCAGAACCTGGGACATGAGTGGTTTTGGTGGACTGTGTACAGTGGGCTGGGCGAAGCAAAAAAGTGAGGAAGAGATGAGCAAGGAGAGGTCAACACAGGGAGAAGGGCGCAGCCACGTTCGACCCAAACTTGGTCCAAAATGGGTTAGAGGACCTGCATCTGTACATGGTGCAAATGAAGAAAAAGAGAAGATAGGGAACTAACTCCAGATGTTTGTGCCCGTCTGTTTCCTCCCCCTGGGATGTTGATGTTGGAAGTCAAAGAGGTAGAAAATAGGTGCAATGGGACATTCAGCTCTAGAATTTGAAAGTGCACCTCAACTTTCTGTATTAGTGGATTTCTGCAGTGTCTCCTGATGCTGAAGATCAGATCAGGAGCCTTCTGGTTCAGCGGAAACTAGAGCGCTGTTCAATACTGCCCTCTTCTGTTCAAAATTGATTTTATCCATGAGAATGTGACATAGTGTTATCGTCAAGGGCCGGACCGACACATACTGTCTAATGGGGGGGGACGTAAAAATAAACTAAATTGTGTCATAGTTTTGAAGACTTTTGAATAATTTATTCAGAAAAAACCCCACATGTTAATAGTGATTATCTCTGGACATTGTCTTTTTTGTTTGTTTTTTGGTGAGACAGAGTCTTATCTATTGCCCAGGCTGGAGTGCAATGGCATGATCACAGCTTACTGTAACCTCCAACTCTCAGGCTCAAGCGATCCTCCTGCCTCAGCTTCCCGAGTAGCTGGGACTACAGGCTCGTGCCATCACAGCCAACTCATTTTTAAATTTTTTTTTGTAGAGACGAGGTCTCGCTATGTTGCCCAGGCTGGTCTGGAACTCCTGAGCCCAAGCGATCCTCCTGTCTTGGCCTCCCAAAGTGCTGGGATTACAGGCATGAGCCACTGTACCCGGCCTGGACATGACAATGTCTTTATGGAAATTTCCCCCAATTTTCTGTATTATAAAGTTTCCTACAATTTATATAAATTGCTTTTAGAATTGGCAAAAAGTAATTAACTGAAAATGAGTTCTATTCTGAAGAAAACAATGAAGCAAAAAAAAAAGCTATTAGAATTTTTGCTTTATTATTATTATAATCTATAATCTACTATGATACTTCCGGAGTGCTGGTGGTGACTTATGTCATAGGTGAGGACGCTCAGAGATTTTAGGAAACTTGCCCAAAGGCCCAGTGGAAGTAAGTCATACAGCTATTTTAAATTAATTTTGCACCAATTAAATTTAAACACCAATCTGTCTCCAGAACTTCTGCTCTTTAATCTTCTTCCCCTCCACCTGAATTCTGTCCTTTGGAGGGGAAAGGTGAGTAGTTTTTCTGTTATTTAATACATAGATAAAATTGATGTTACGGTTTATAACATGAGGCAGAGATCTAATATCTAATGTCCTCCTCTAAAATCAGGTAGGGTAAAATCCTCACTCTCCATTTTCTTGTTTTCTATATTTTTATCATCTGCACTTTCAAGTGCATTCTCCTGAGTGATTTTTAAAAAATGATATCTTCAAACTTACAGAAAGTTGCAAAAATAAAAATAGTACAGGGAACACCCACATACCCTTTATGCAGATTCCCCTATTATTAACAGTGTACCTCATTTGCTTTACTATTTACTCTTTCTCTATGTTGGAAAACAAACACAATACACAGGTTTCTAGTGTCTTACGTAGGCATGGGATGTAAAATTTTCTAAAGCATGTGAGGGTAGTTTATATATATCATGGTCCTTTATCCCTAAATACTTCAGTGTGCATTTCCTAAGAATGAGGATATTCTTTTTCATAACCATAGTACAGTTGTCAACAGTTATGGACATCACACATTTATATTATAATACTTCTATATAATCTGCCTTCCATATTCCAATTTTGTCAGTTAATCTAATAATATCCTTAGCATCCCCCCTTGCTTTACAAGATCCACCCTGGTGGCAGGGATTATGTGGTATCATGTCCCTTTAGCTTCTTTTAATCTAGAACATTTCTGTAGCCTTTGTCTTTGAGACACTGATATGTTCCAAGCATGCAGCTCTCCTCTGCCCATTTCCACCCTATTCCTTATTTTGTGTTTCTTTCCTCCTGATTCAATTTAGGCTACCCATTCTTCAGCAGGGTACTGCAGAACTGATGCTGTGTCTTTCTCAGGGTATGCCAATCTGTCCCTTGTAGGTTGATGTTAAGGTGTCTGATTTATCCATTGGAGAATTAGGTTTTCCCCCCTCTCTTTCAACTTGTAAACATGTAAATATCCTACTCCCCCCACCCCCATTTAGCACCTGTTGATTCTTGCTATATCCAGTCTTTACTTTGATGATTGCAAAATGATGATTAGGTGATAGTTTCAATCACTGACTGTGAGTGGGTGGGTAGGATGTATGTATTCTTGACTTTTTTTTTTTTTAAAAAAAGCATGACTGTAACCATGAATAAACTCTGCTTTTCACATTGAAATAGGATTTAAATTGCTGTCCACATTAGACATACGGCAATTTTCCCATCCAAGTGTGGGAGATGACATGTTGAAATACTTGTTCTTGTCATAAGTGGTACTTAATGAATTATAAAAAGCCATAATGATTTATGGAAAAAAAGAATGTTTATATTTTGAAAGTGTGTAGAATTGACCTTTCTTTCAAAAAGACAAACTTTGTCTTTTGTTCCCTTTCAGTACATTGACTCTAAGTGCTTCCCAGCCAGCCTTTGGCCCTCCAGAGATGCCACACACCTGATAAATGACACTGGCCAAGTCATATGACCATTTTTAGAGCAGTTTTAGGTTCACAGCAAAATTGAGCAGAAGGTACTGAGATTTCCCATATACCCCTGCACCCACATATGCACAGCTTTCCTCATTATCAACACCCACCCACCAACAGAGTGGCACATTTGTTACAGTTGATGAACCTACATTGACACATCACTATCATACAAAGTCCATAGTTTACATTAGGACTCACTCTTGATGATGTACATTCTGTGGGTTTGGACAAGTATATAATGACATGTATCCACCATTACGGTATCATACAGAGTAATTTCCCTGCCCTAAAAATTCTCGGTGCACCTCCTGTTCATCCCTACCTCTGCCCAACCCCTGGTGACCACTGACCTCTTTACTGTCTCCTTAGTTTTTTGCCTTTTTCTGGAATAGTATATAGTTGGAATCATACAGTATGTAGCCTTTTCAGGTTGGCTTCTTTCACTTAGTGATACGCATTTAAGTTCCCTCCATGTCTTTTCATGGCTTGATAGCTCATTTTTTTTAGTGCTGAATAATATTCCATTGTCTGCATGCACCACAGTTTATCCACTCACCTACTGAAGGACATCTTGGTTGCTTCCAAGTTTTAGCAATTAGGAATAAAGCCGCTATAAACACCCGTGTGCATTTTTTTGGTGTGGACATAAGTTTTCAGGGCATTTAGCTGAATACCAAGGAGCGTGACTGCCGGATCCTATGGTAAGAATATGTTTAGTATTGAAAGAAACCGCCAAACTGTCCTCCAAAGTGGTTGTGCCATTTTGCATCCTTACCTATGTCCATTTTTGAAGTTAGTCTATATCCCTTGTGAACCAGGGAGGGACCAAGTGAGCTCTTCCCTCAAGCTCTAAGGCGCTGTGACTGTAGGCGACAGCTGTGGACGGGGACAGGCCTGGCGCCCCAGGTCTGGTCTTGGTACTCAAGACCGTGAAGCTCTTCCGGCAGCTGCGCAGTGCGGAGGCGCGAGCCGGCCCCGGGCCTCTGTGACGCGCGCGGCGGCCCCCAGGGGGCGCCCTCGTCAGCAGCGTGCCCGGCGCCCGGCCGCGGTCTCCGTCCAGCGATGGGGCAGCCGCGAGGGGCGGGCCGGGCCTCGCGGGCGTCTGTCGGGCAGCCCCTGCCGGCCGGCGGCGCGCGCCATGCCCTGGTGGAGCCACCTTTGTTGTGAGTAGGGCGCCCCCCAGCGGCCGTCCGCCCCGGGGCCGTGGCGGGCGCGGGAGCCCGAGACCCACCAAGTGCCCTTTAGCGCCGGACGGAGATGGGGGTGTGGGTTTTCCCGCCTTCTTACTTCCCGTCCCTGCCTTGGAGAAGTCTCAGTGCTGGTGGCGGCGCGCGGGGAGCGGCCAGGAAGGCCGGCGCCCATTGCATCCCGGCCCAGGGCTGCAGCACCGCCTGCTGCACCCGCACTTGTCCTGCGCAACATGTGCCCAAACCCTCCACTCTCACAGCCTTATTCTAACCGGAGATGAGACGGCAACAGATTTTAACACACCTGCAGCCCAAGGGACGCCCCAGGGCGGGCTTCACTTCCTGCCGGACAGAGGACACAGCCCAAAGGGGGGTGGGGGGTGGAAGAGAGATGGCCGTGGGCTGCAGTCACCTGGCGAGGTGGGCGGGAGGGGAGGTCGGAAAGATCCAGACTTCGTAAATCTCTAGGATTCAGCAAAGGCTGGAAAGTTGTCCTCCCTGGGGGGCTTGGAGGTTAGCAAAGCGTGGGACGCGGAACCCCATGGAACAGGCCTCGCTGCTTGGGTTGCAGCGTGGGGAATGTGTCCCGGAGTGGTAGGACGAGTGGGACTGGGAAGTAGGATGTGGCTTCCTCGCAGGTTGGCCACGTGATGATGGCGCGCGGCTTGGGGGCTGGAGACAGCCTCCAACGTGCAGGTGCACGAGGTCAAACGGCCTTGGCTGACCAGGCCAGGCAGTTCAGAAGATAATCCCCTAGGCCCTGGAGCCATCAGGATGTGTGACCGCTTGAGGATGTGAGGGAAGCCTGAGTTTCAGCAAGCTGGGCCTCCCTGTGAGGTCTGTGCGGATCGCCCCTGGCGCACAAGGCAAGTGGAGGCCCAAATCCGTGCCTAGCTTGGTGTGTCCTGGCCAGAAAATTGTTCTGACAACAATTCTCTTAGAATTACTTAGGTGAAATTACTTACAGAGCAGTTCGCCAGTTATGATTTTTAAATTTCCTATATACTTTTTTGTATGCGTTCAACTTATATATCACGTACTCTTTAGAACATCTGAATATTGCTAAGCTCTTCTAAACTGTCAATAACTGTTTTGTTCTGCCTGTTGGCAGTTGTTCATCATCTTTAGCTCCCTAGTTTTGACTGTAAACATTCCAATCCTCCCAGAATTAAACAGAAGAAAGTGTTTCAAATTGAAACACATTTAGGAACATGGAGGGAAAATAGTGAGGGAAAATGATGTGTATGACACCTGTGTTCTCCCACTTTGTTAGCAAAATGTCTCTACATTTTCTGATTCCAGAGAGGTTGATGAGTGTTTTTATCACAAGCTTGCTGGCAGGGTATTTAATTTATATTTGTATTCGTTACTGGTGAAACCATACCAGAATGGAGTTTGTTATTGGAGTTTGACTTTTTTCTCTAGTATATTTCCAATGGTGTCATCCAACTTTTTAAAAAAGAAGGTTACATTTCTTGTGTTGCATTAGAAGTGTTTGCAGAAAGTTCTTTTGTGAGTATGCTTTCATAATGGGTAAAAATGCTAAGAAATAGCTCATGGAAATGCACTTAATTTAAAGAAATCTTTAGATTTAACTATAAGCAAGTTCATTACAGTGTTGGTTTATAATAGGAACAAATGTAACCCTAAAGCATTTTCTTATTTCAGAAGATTATACATGCTTTTTAAAAATAATGAAAAAAGTATATATAAGATCTAAAATGTAGAAAAAGGTTAAAGATACTCTGGGCAGTCTAATCATAGCTGTTGGATTGTTTTTTCTCTTTGACTATTTCCCTCAGTGTTTAATGTGGGTAGTAATTTTTCTTTATTTATAAAGTCTAACATTGGTCACGTGTATTTTATAATGATTTTCTTTTAAAAAGGAAAGGAAAATCCTTTAGGGAATGTGCTTTAGATCAAAATAATGAGATTTTTGTTTTCTCTTCAAGCCTTCTCTATCTAAAATGTTCAATTCTCAGGGTTTTTTGTTTATTTTTGTTTTTTTTTTTTTGTTTTTTGTTTTTAATGCTATCTTAGATGCTGATGTCAGAATAAATGAACATTGACTCACTACCAAAGCTGTTACAGAAAAAGGCAGAGTCTGTGACATTGTCACCCAAGCAAAGGTCCTTCCTGACTCTCTGAAGAATGAGAGGCCTGGATCATCTACAAGCCTCTCTCAGCTACAGATTTCATCTGTGAATACCCAAAAATCTAGTAATGTTTGAACAGAAAAAGTAAGAGGGAAAGAAAAGGAGCTTCAGGGTAATGTCCAGTATAACAGAGTATAAAGCACATCAAGATACTACTTTGCATGCCATGCTCTGGCCCTAACTTGGCGTGGTACCTTACACAGATTTGCACCTAACTTTCTGGGCTGCAGTTTTAAAATAAAACCCCATAAATAGTACACTGGAAGTTTATATACATAGATTTATAATATTTCACGTGGATTTGTAATATTTCATCAATATGAAAATAAAATTGTTTTCATGAAGTAGTAAGATTATGTTAATATAAACTGAATTTATGGATTTGGAGAAGCATATTTTTTCTGCATTTCCAAATATTTCTATATTTCAAATATTTATTACTGTGTTCTAAGTATTGGTGTAGGTACTAGTTACAATTATTAACCTTCAATTTGTGCTGAGAACATTAAGTATATTTTTACAGTTTTTATTAAGACCTTTTTTGTGTCAATTTTAGTTGAACTTGTTTATTACAGAAAGCAGTATATGTCTTATAGAAAATTAGAAAATTCAGACAAGCAAAACTAAAATATATCACATTTTCATCCCCCAGAGATCATATGTAGAGGGTGTGTGTGTGTATGAGAGAGAGAGAGAGTGTTTAAGCCAAAAGGAGGTCATTGTATATACTATTTGGTAATTGGCTTTCTTCCGTTAAAATCTCTACCCGTTTATTTTAGTAAAAATTCATCTCATCTAATCCCAAACCATACTCAGATTTTCCAGAGAAGACCCAGAAACGTCCTTTAGCTGGTCTGCCCTAACAAATATCCAATTCAGGACCATGCCAGGCATCTCTCCCCCTTCACGTGTTAAGTCACACTTTTTACCCTCAATGATTTTTAAAATTTCAAACCTACAGAAAAATATAACGAACACCTACATAGACTTGACCTAATTCACCAATTATGGATATTTTAACACATTCTCCTCCTCCTCCCTCTCCTTAAACTATTTGAAAGTTTCTTGCAGACAGTCCTATTGTGTTTTTGCTTGATTTTGACCTTCGTGACTTTGACATTTGAGGCCAGGCTGGTTGTTTTGCAGAATGTCCTTCAGTGTGGAATTGACTCATTGTTTCCCCATGATTAGAGTCTGTTAACCATTTTTGTCAGGAATACTATGTAGGTAATGTATTGTCCTTCTCAGGGCCTTATGTCAGGAAGCACGATGACATTTGTCCGCTTATTGAGGATGTTAACTTTGGTCACTTGGTTAAGGTGGTACTTGCCAGAGTTCTTCATTGTCAAGGTACTTTTTTTTGAAATTAAGTAATTTGTGTGTTGATACTCTAAAACTGTGTTTCCTGACAACCATTCATCCAGTGGTTTTAGCATTTCGTCATCCTTGACTAAATGAGTTGTTACAATGGTGTATGTAAGTTGTGATTTTTCTAAATCTAATATTCTAAAGAGAATGACTTTAAGGATCAAAGTGGAAGTTGTATCTATGTTTATTGACATTTTTTCATAAAGGAGTGCTCCCTGCTCCCCGTTTACTTTTTATAGTAAAAAAGTAAATTCAGGGATTCTTTTTTTTATTCAATGTGTTGTAACCCATCAATGTCATTATTTCGTGTGCTTCAAAGTTTGGCCAATGGGAGCCCTTCAAGCTGGCTCTTGTGTTCTTTTGACATATCTCTATCAGCTTTTGTGAGTACCTCCTTTCTGTCACAACAAAATGTTCCCTTGTACTTTCTGTGACCCAGCCTGGAATTTCTCCAAGGAGCCCTGGTCCCTTTTTGGGACCTGTGAGATCAGTAGTTTAGTTATCACATAGAATGTCCCCTCCTTTAGATGTGTGTTAGATACTTGTTTGTGTTGTTATTTAGCTTATTCCTATAACCCTACATTTCTTATAAAGTGGAAGTTTATCTAAAACTTGATGGATTCTAGTTTAAAATCATGAGTGTGATGTGTGATTCCGTTTTATGTTGCAACAGAAGACACACTATCTGGTTAACCCACCCTTAGAGATGCTATAGCTGCTCAGGTGTAATTTTCTTTTTTTTGGTAACTAGTTTTTTGATAGTTGCGTTTGTTAACTTTCCCTTTAACAGGGAACAAAAAGAGCAGAGTAGTACCTTTGAACCTGAAATTTTGTTTTAATTAATTAATTAATTAATTAATTAATTATTTTCTGTGACAGGGTCTCACTCTGTTGCCTGGCAGGAGTGCAGTGGCGTCATCACAGCTCACTGCAGCCTTGAACTCCTGGGCGCAAGTGATCCTCCTGCCTCAGCCTCCCGAGTAGCTGGGACTACAGGCGTGCGCCACCACGCCCGGCTAATTTTTAAAATTTTTTGTAGAATCAGGGTCTGTGTTGCTCAGGCTGGTCTCGAACTCCTGGGCTCAAGCAGTTCTCCCGCCTCGGCCTCCCAAAGTGCTGGGATTACAGGCGTCAACCACTGAACTCAGCCCGAACCTGAATTTTTAAAGGTCATTTGAAAGAAGTAGACATTGCTTAATCTAGTAAGATTTATAAATACTTGTAAGACCCTTACCTTACCCTGGAATGGCCTGACATTAAAGAAAGTATTAACTGGTCATTTTCTTGAATTGTAATCATTTTTTTCCCTTCTTCTCCCCTCCCCCGCCTTTGTTACTAGTCGGACAGAGAGACTCTGAAGATGTGAGTGACAGAGACTCCAATAAAGAGATGGCTGCTCACTCGGCAGTGGTTCACGACATCACGAGTGACGGGCAGGAGGGGATGCCCGAAATAATTGAGCAGGCTCCTGCTTCGGAAAGCGATTTAGAAGAGTTAACACAACCCACCGAGTCCCAGGCTAATGATATTGGGTTTAAGAAGGTGTTCAAGTTTGTGGGCCTTAAATTCACCGTGAAAAAGGACAAGAGTGAGAAGTCTGACGCTGTCCAGCTGCTCACCGTCAAGAAAGACGACGGGGAGGGAGCAGCCGGGGCGGGCGACCACCTGGAGGCCAGCCGGGAGGCGGGGGAAGCCGTCCCCAAGGAAAGCGAACCGCAGCCGTCCACGCAGAAACCCCCGGAGGCCCTCAAGCACGAGCACGGCCACGGCCACGCGGAAGTTCCTCTTCCAGCTGCATCTGGTCAAGCGGCAGAGGAAGGCAGAGACGAAGGAGAAGACAACCAGGAAAAAGAACCCAGCAAGTCTCCGGAGTCCCCGACCAGTCCGGCGGCCAGCGAAACCGCATCGCCCTTCAAGAAATTCTTCACGCAAGGTTGGGCCGGCTGGCGGAAAAAGACCAGTTTCAGGAAGCCGAAGGAGGATGAACTGGAAGCCCCAGAGAAGAAGAAGGAACCAGAGCCAGAAAAAGACGCAGAGGACAAAGACAAGGCGGAAGATCGCCCTGGGGAACCGGCAGCTTCTGACCAGCCGCTCCCTGGGGACAGCGCTGGGGCGGCCAGTTTGTCCCCCGAACACGAGGAACTAGAGCTGCCCTCGGAAGGCCAAGTCAATGGCTTGCAGGGGCCTCCTGAAGAGAAGCTCGCTCCACTAGCAACAGAAATCTTTGATGAAAAAGCAGAAGTCCACCAGGAGGTTGTCGCAGACGTCCACGTCAGCACAGCCGAGGCAGCAGAGGAGCAGAAAGCCGAGGCAGAAGAAACAGTGGAAGCTTCGCCACCTGAAAAATTAGTTGAAACGGATGTTGAACCACAGGGAGCTGAACCTGCCCAGGACCTGGAAAAGACCGAAGAAGTCTGCGCCCCTGGAGGGGACCACACCCCGGGACCTGAACTTAGCCCTGGTGACAAAGCATCGTCCAAACACCCCGAAGGCATTGTAAGTGAGGCGGAAATGCTGTCCTCACAGGAGAGAATCAAGGTGCAGGGAAGTCCATTGAAGAAACTTTTTACCAGCACTGGCTTAAAAAAGCTTTCTGGAAAGAAGCAGAAAGGGAAAAGAGGGGCAGGAGATGAAGAGTCGGGCGAGCACAGTCAGATTCCAATAGATTCTCCAGACAGCAATGACGAGCAAAAGGGCGAGAGCTCGGCGTCCTCCCCTGAGGAGCCCGAGGAGATCACGTGCCTGGAGAAAGGGATCCCGCACCCGCACCCGCAGCAGGACGGGGACGTTGAAGAAGGAACTACTTCTGACGGTGAAAAAAAGAGAGAGGGCGTCACTCCCTGGGCATCTTTCAAAAAGATGGTGACGCCCAAGAAACGTGTCAGGAGGCCTTCCGAAAGTGACAAAGAAGATGAACTGGACAAGGTGAAGAGTGCCACCTTGTCTTCCACGGAGAGCGCAGCCTCTGAAATGCAAGAAGAAATAAAAGGAAGCGCAGAAGAGCAAAAGCCAGAAGAACCAAAACGCAAGGTGGATACTTCAGTATCTTGGGAAGCTTTAATTTGTGTGGGATCATCCAAGAAAAGGGCAAGAAAAGCATCATCTTCTGACGAGGAAGGAGCACCAAAGATGGTGGGAGGAGACAGCCAGAAAGCAGACGAGGCAGGAAAGGACAAAGAAACAGGAACAGACGCTGTGCCTGCTAGTTCCCAAGAACACGAGCCAGGGCGAGGAAATTCCTCCCCTGAGCAAGCTGGAAGCCCTTCTGAAGGGGAGGGCGTTTCCACCTGGGAGTCATTTAAAAGATTAGTCACTGCAAGAAAAAAATCAAAGTCAAAACTGGAAGAGAAAAATGAAGACTCTGTAACTGGGTCTGGCGTAGAACATTCAGCTTCAGATGTTGAACCTGGGAAAGAAGAATCTTGGGTTTCAATTAAGAAGTTCATTCCTGGACGAAGGAAGAAAAGGCCAGATGGGAAACAAGAACAAGCCGCTGTTGAAGATACAGGGCCAACAGAAGTCAACGAAGACGATGCTGACGTCCCAGCCGTAGTACCTCTGTCTGAGTATGATGCAGTAGAAAGGGAGAAAATGGAAGCACAGCAAGCCCAGAAAAGTGCGGAGAAGCCAGCTGTGTGTGTGTCCGAGGAGCTCAGTAAGAGTCTGGTTCACACAGTGGCTGTGGCTGTCGTTGACGGAACAAGGGCAATTACCAGTGTTGAAGAGAGGTCTCCTTCTTGGATATCTGCTTCAGTGTCAGAACCTCTTGAACAAGCAGAAGAAGATGAAGCCACACCATTAACTGGGGAGGTGTTTGAAAGAGAAGTGACTGCAGAAGAAACCCCCACGGTTACCAAACCTGTGCCAGAGAGCAGAGATGCCCATGACGACACAATCGTCAGTGAGGTGCAATTAACTTCTGAAGTTGTGACAGCTGCAGAAACGACAGAGGCATTTTGTGCTGAAGAAGCAACCGAAGCATCTGGTGCTGAAGAGACCACAGAAATGGTGTCAGCAGTTTCCCAGTTAACCGACTCCCCAGACACCACGGAGGAAGTGACACCAGTTCAAGAGGTAGAAGGTGGCGTGCCAGACGTAGAAGAGCAAGAGAGGCGGACTCAAGAGGTCCTGCAGGCGGTTGCAGTAAAAGTGAAAGAGGAATCTCAGCTGCATGGCCCCAGTGGGCTGGAAGACACAATTCGGACCATGCAGAAAGTAGAATCAGAACCACCAGAGAAGCTGGAAAAAGCAGAAGAGAGTCCTAAAGCACTAGGTCTGAAGAGAGAGACGGATGTAGTGTTGAAAGTACACGTACAACAGACTAAAACCGAGCCTTTTACACAAGGGGAGGTAATGGTACAGGCCACCCCAGAAAGCTTTGAAGAAGCTCCTCAAGTCACAGAGAGCGTAGAGTCCAGTGAGTTTATAACCACTTGTCAAGTTGAAACCTTAGCTGGGGTAACGTCACAGGAGATTACAGTGGAACGGGCCATCCCCCCTGACTCAGTCGAAACTCCTACAGGCAGTGAGACCAATGGAAGCACCCCCATAGCAGATTTTGAAGCTCTAGATACAACACAAGAAGACAAGATCGTGGAAATCCATGAAGATAATGAGGTCGCATCTGGTACTCAGTCAGGGGTCACAGAGGCAGAGTCAGTTCCTGCACAGAAAGAGAGGCTTCCAGCACCTTCTAGTTTTCAATCCCAGGAAGAAAATACAGAGCAATCAGAAGTGGAAGATGTCCTAGAACATACAGATAAAGAGGCATCAGTGGAAACTGTACCCATTCTGTTGAAGACCGAGGTGATTCAAGAGGCTGGCCAGTGTGCCGATGGAGAAACCAAAGACAAACCATTTGTCAAAGGACTTGAAATGTCTGTAGACACAGACGTAACAGTCAATCAGGAAAAGGTCACTGAAGTTACCCTTAAAGGTGAAGTTACGGAAGAAGCTGAATGTCAAAAGAATGGAAATATTGAACTCCAGAGTCCTCCTAAGTCTCCTCCATCCCCAGTGAAGAGAGAGATGGTAGTTCAAGCAGAAAGGGAAAAAATCGAAGCAAAGCCAGCCCAAGTGAGTGAAGAGAAACTTGAGCAAAACACAGCTGTTAGCGTATCTGAAGAGCTCAGTGTGCGACTGGTTCAGACAGTTAATGTGACTGTCATAGACGGAGAGAAGGAAGTTAGCAGTTTGGAAGGAAGTCCTCGTCCTTGCCTAGGTCAAGAGGAGGCAACATGCACAGAAGTTCAAGTTCAGAGCTTCAGGCATCATTAGCTCTAACAGCTGCAGTAGTGGAGGAGAAGGTCTTAGGAGAAGCTGTCAAAATTTTAGAGACAGGTGCACCTGTGGAGCCTGCAGGTGCACATTTAGTGCTGGAAGAGAAACCCTCTGAAAAAGATGAAGACTTTACAGCTCAGCCTGGAGAAGAGGCCGAGCCTGCAGGGCCAGAGTCTGAGCCTGCAGGGCCAGAGTCTCAGGCAGAATCAATACCAGTAATGGCATCTGCCGCTTGCGAAAAAGGCTTGAGTTCTGACCTGGAAGGAGAGAAAACCACATCACAGAAATGGAAGTCAGATGAAGTCAGTGAGCAGGTTATTTGTCAGGAAGTCAAAGTGAGTGTAGCAAGGGAGGAAGATTTAAAGGCTGACAATGAGATTTTGGAATTTGAGACTGAGAGCAGTAAACTCGTCCAAAACATAATTCAGACCGCCGTTGACCAGTTCGTGCGTACAGAAGAAACGACCACTGCAGTGTTTACATCTGATTTACAGGCACAGGCTCACGTGGAAAAAGCTGACAATCAGGGAGCTGGGCAGAAGACGGGGAAAGAAGGAAGTGAACGCGAGGCCTCGGCACAGGATGAAACACAGACCATCGCAGCCGAGGAGGAGTCGGAGCCGACCGCCGCGGGACAGACACCTTCTGAGAGTTCCAAAGACGTGAGTGAAGCTTCCGAAAAGATCATTAAGGTGGAAAGTCCCGGTGTAAATGACCAACAGCTTGAAGAGAGAATTCTGCCATCTGAGGAAGAGGGAGATGGAAACGAAACGCAGTCGGTGCCAGAAGATGATGGTGGTGCCGTGTTAGGAGAAAGAACAGAGAAGTCACAATTCGAATCCAAAGACGATGAAAAAGGTGATGCTGTCTATTACCCTGAGAAGCAAAACTCCGCCCCGGCAGAAACTTACGCCGCAGGAGGCTTAACCAAAGAGTCCCCAGATACAAACGGACCAAAACGAAAAGAGAGGGAAGATGCCCAGGAAGTAGAACTTCAGGAAGGAAAAGTGCACAGTGAGTCAGATAAAGAGATCAAAACCCAAACACAGGAGGAGATACGGAAAGAAGAGAGGGAATCAGCAAAGTCAGACGTTACAGAATCCTAAAACATCATGTAAGTAAGATAATGTTTTTCCTCTTTTGTGCCATTAGATGGCACATTTATTATAAAGGGATCGGGAGTTCAAATAATTACGGTTTTATGCAGAACCTTCAGTTGGGGAAATAATTGTCAACTAGATCTATAACAGTTTCTTTTTGTTCTTGAAATGCCATTTAATCTTATTGATGTTACAAAAATAATGGCTTCGTGTTACCTCTAATGGGACGGCTTTAGAAGAAAATACAGGGACGTGTGTGCACGCGCGTGTGTATGTTTAGCTCAAAGGCATAAGAAACACATTGTGCTCACTCAGCACCAGCACCATACCCACTAGTTTGTTGAGACTTTTTTATTTTAAATATCAGGCTGCTTAAAATATAGTTTATAGCTTTTTAGCAGAAAATGGATTGTTTTTTCCAGCAGTAGCAACAAGCATTTTTTGGGAATTTTCCAATGCATATGATGACTGACCTTGACTGGGTTAGAGAACCACAGCCCCTAGTTTTGTGGCAGCATAGCATAATTCAGTATGGACCCTTGCCATCTTTTTAACTTATTTTTTATTTTTTTGAGACAGGGTCACTCTGTCGCTCAGAGCTAGAGTGCAGTGGCGTCATCAGAGCTCACTGCAACCTCAGACTCCTGGGCTGAAGCAATCCTCCTGCCTCAGCCTCCCCAGTAGCTGGGACTACAGGTGTTCGCCACCACGCTTGGCTAATTTTTCTATTTTTAGTAGAAATGGGGTCTGGCTCTCGCTGAGGCTGGTCTTGAATTCTTGGCCTCAAGCAGTCTTCCCGCCTTGGCCTCCCCAAGTGCTAGGATTACATGCGTGAGCCACCGCGCCCGGCCACCATCTTTTTTTTTTTTTAATGGAGTTAAACTATGGTGTTATTGGGGTTCCCAGTAGCTGCAGTTCGCTTTCACAACTATTCTGTTGTTATAAATGAGGGAGAAAAAGGAGATTTTATTGATTGTGATTCTTGCTTCTTCTGCAGTTAAACTCGTTGTCTGTTTGCAAGACCAGAATGTGGAGACAAGTGGAAGAAAACGAACACTGCTGCTGAGGCTCAAGACCAGCGTTTCGGAACTTTGAGAACCGGAGGGCAGGCACACGACCTGATCTCGTTCCCAGAGAGCCCTGACAATCCTGAGGCTTCTTCAGGAGCTATAGCCGTATAACGTTGCCTCTTTTCAAGACCGCCCTGCTATTCTATTCTCCCTTGATACCATATAATGTTTCTGATGTAAGTTTCTAAATTCTTAACCTGGAACTGGAGGTGGCAATACCTAGTTCTGCTTCTCAAACTGGAGTATCATTCTTTATGTATTTATATGTATGTTTTAAGTAATCCTCCTTGTGTATCTATTGTATATTTTTTTCTTAATGTTTAAGGAAATGTGCAGGATAGTACATGCCTTTTGTATCCCATAATATATGACGGGGCGTGCAGCCATCGCAAAGCCTTGGGGAGCTTGAAGCCTCAATTGTAACCTGTGATAAAACAGAGCTTCCTAGAAATAATATTCCTGATCAGAAGGTACAGTTCTTATTTTAAAACTCAATAATGATTAGGTCCGTGTTCAGAAGCACTCTGAAATTGGTCACTTTCCTATTAGGCACAGTGTGCTAAAAATAAAAAGCAATTTTAAACATACAGAATGTTTCACTGTTACTGTGAAATTTTTCTTTCTAGCCCAGTGAAGGTTGGAAAGAAGTTTTTTCCAGTAGCAGATTACCTTTTAAGTCTTTTCTCCTACTTGTTAGATGGTTGTTTAGGCAGATGAGTGTGCTTAATCCTGAGGCAAAGTAGTGAAATGTTTTTCATGTTACAGAGAAAAGAATTGACTACTCTTACATGCTGGACCACATTCACACACAGCATGAAATAAGTCAGGTTCTTAACGAATGGTATTTTGATATATACTGGATTGTGTCTGTGCCATATTTGTGCCCATTCTTTCAAGAACAGTGTTGCATTATGTTCATTTGGATAAAATGTGATTTGACAATGGATTTCAATAAAATATTTGCTTCACTTAGATTTGCTGGTTTTTTTAGGTACCAGGAATCCTGAGACATATATTTACTGCATTAGAATAATAAGATAATGATTGATAAGCTGGAACTTTCCAAGGTAGTCACTACATGGAAACATCACTTTACACTGGTTTGAGTTGGATATTCAGAGGGAGTCACGCTGAGTTGCTTTTGCTGAAATAAACCAATAGCTTTTCAGGTTGACATTACTGGTATAATTTTACTATCTGGTAATTCCTGAAAAAGTCAGTTTTCTGTGTTAATAGTTTTGGTTTTGAACAATGACATATGTCTCTAGAGAAATTTTAAGGTAGCTTACTAATAAAAATGCCTTGCCTAAAATAAAAGGTGACCTTGGAAAATTTTTTAAATGTCAGAATGGTGAGTCATGCTAATACGTAAAGGATTTTGTCAGACAGTTGCCACGCACAGAACAGTCTGTCACTTGTCCACTGTACAGTCCTACTTTATTCACATATACAACTGGCCTGGCATGTAGCTTCTTAAATTTTACAAACTCAGTACTCCCATTTGGGAATTTAAATTTCAATTGCCAGTTAGTGATTTTTAAAGCATAACATTCTAGAAAGCCTCCTTTTAGCAGAGAGAAAATTTGCTGTTAAAATTTAAAGTGGTTTCTCTTATGTTAACAAACCTGACTACATAAATAATTGGCTATATTAGTAAGACACTTCATGATAACAGTGTATATAGGCTTGTAGTTGGAAAACACTTAATACCCTTTTAGGAGTTATTCTCAAATATATATAATAGCCATCTGTGCTTTATCATTAAGCTTTAAAATTCTCAAATTTGACAAACCCTTTGTTGTAAATCTTTTTTTCTTTATTTTGGCCAACTGAGACTTAAATCCAAGTGCCAGATTTAGGTTGAAGATCACCTAAAAAATATTGATATGACAGCAATTTGTAAGGTGTTCATATTGACTGACTTCCACTCTATGGCCGGAAGAAACTTTGTGCTGTTTTGAATAGATTGAAGATTTGTGTAGTTTGTAGAAAACGGATTTTTTTGTTGTTTAAATTCCGTCCTGCCACTCCATTCTGTTTGTGTCTGTCTTTTATTGCCACCTGTGACCAGGTGATTCTGGCCATCACAATAGGGGTTTCCAGTGGTAGTTGTTTCATGACTGTACTATCTCTGGATGTGCCCTGGATTACTTCTGTACAAGCTCTGTATCTATGTTTGTTGAGCAACCTTGTTTTATTAACAAGAGGAACACCGACAGTAGCATGAAATACAATTCTGTTTTATAATTCTAAAGCTGCTGCTAATTTATGAAGTACATAATAACCATATGTAAACTGTAGAAGTTGGAGCAAGTGCCTAAATTTTGCTATTTTTGGCATTACTGTGGAGCCATGTACAATAGAAAGCAATGCAAGATTTATAAACTCGTGCCACTTCTTGTAATTGAGGAATATAAAATGTTCCCCCTCAGGTTATTTTGCTTATGGTACCCATGAGTTGCCTCTCTCTGTACATAGATACATTGTTCCAGTATTTACCTCTGATGTTTGGAACTACAGATAGTCAAGGGCTTGAAATTTTAGTTTCAGTGTAAGCTTGGAGTTTAGCAGTTACC
Organism: Daubentonia madagascariensis; assembly: GCA_023783475.1. Classification (NCBI taxonomy): domain Eukaryota; kingdom Metazoa; phylum Chordata; class Mammalia; order Primates; family Daubentoniidae; genus Daubentonia; species Daubentonia madagascariensis. The sequence continues at coordinate 16,276,201 of JAKFHU010001815.1, read as the reverse complement.
TCTGATCGGAAACTATTTGATTCCCTAGTTCTGTTTGGGGGCAAATTTTCATTTATCTAAATAAAATGCAATCTAATTGAATGCCATGGATTTTCTTTCTATAGTTTCACCTTGATTCAGTTTTGATTACTTTTCTCTTTACTGTTGTGATATTCTTCACACATTTAAGCTCTCCTTTTTAACTACTTAGCCATCCTTTGTGACTCAGTCCATAGAGCATCGTGAGAGTTTGGAATGAATGTGTCTGGTAGGTGTGAATGCATAATAATCTCTATCTGTGATTCTCAACCTTTTTGGGTCCCAGGCCCCTTTAATCAGAACCTCATTAATTCTGTGGCTGGCCACTGACTCCCCAAAATAGGCACAGTTTTATGTACGGTTTTTGGATAGTCACACAAACCTCTGAAATGCCAAGAACTGGAACCAGAGTTAGAACCTCTATCTCCAAGGAAATGCACATGGTCCAAGGATTCCAGATAGTAAGAGTTCAGAATCTGAACACAAAACCAGTATCACATAAATCCAAATCTACATGACTATGCATTTCTAGTAGGGTTCTAGAAATGGTTCTGCTGGACACAGCAGACTTGGTACAGTTTTTGTACAAATGCAAGTTTCTCCTTACTAACAAATTCCTTACTGTCTCCAGCTTATATCTTTGGAATTAGGAAAATAATCTGGGCCCTGCTTTTATATATGAGAAAGCTGAGACTTTTAAGTGATAACACAGATTTTGGCTAAGGTGACCAGGACCTGGGGATAGAATGGTGGTGAAAATAATCTTTTATTTTTAAAATGCTGCCACAGCTTAGAAATCATCCCCCTTTTTTGGATACCTAAACATAACAGCATCTTGCAGAGTGCAGTGGCACCTGCCTGTGGTCTCAACTACTGGGGGAGGCTGAGGCAGGGAGATCGCTTGGGCCCAGTGAGCTATGATCAGGCCACTGCACTCCAGCTGGGGGTCAAAGTGAGACTCCAAGTATAAATAAATACATAAAAGTAAATAAGTGAGCTATAAATGACTTGCTTATTAGCAGAATAAAGAAGTTAACAAAGTTTTTTCTTCCCTTTTCTCCCCAATTGTTCCTAATCTCATAGAAATGCTTGCATGTTTGGGAAAATACAATTTTTCCTTTGTGATATAATTTGTACAAACCTAGGTCTAAAGCCAGACACAAAAAAGTAGACTAGATGAGCAAGAAAATCCATGCCTTACATTTTCTGGCCTTGTGCTTGCTTTTTTGCTGAATCGAAGGCTTGTCAATTGCACAAGACTTGTCGGTTACCGAGTGCTAGTCAAACGCATGTGTTGGGTGTTAATAAAATCGGGAGTAGTGTATAAAAAGCACTGCTTTTTGAATGAGCCACATAGGGGTTTGAATCTTGGCTATTTATATTAGGCTGGGCCACCTCAAAAAAGTTACTTAACCTCTCTGGGTCTCAGTTTTCTTATTTATAAAACCAGAGACATGTCCCGACAGGATTGTCAGGAGTAGGAAATGAAAGCACCTAGCGGCAGACACTCAGTACAGGATCTGCCTTCACTCCCGCTCACCCTTTCAGTTGACAGTGCGTTCTTCACAAGGATCCATCTTCTCCCAAACCAGGGAATTTCAGCAGAGCGGGTATTGTACATTTTCCAGAGAATAGCACAAGTTTAATTTGCGAATTTAATAACAGTTCTTTATGTTAAAAAATATTTTGATCTGCCTGAGGAGACTGAAACCAAAGAATATCATTTCATCCTGGTCCATTCTTTCACACTAAAAATTGCCACAGTCTTAAGTTTTTATCTTATTTGGAGATCTGCTAATAGTTCAGTTGCTATTCTTACAGTTGTGTTTAAGGAGCTAACTCTAGATAAGGCAGGTTAATTGATCTGTATCTTAAGATAATTAACTTTTTATTTGCTTAAAGATTTCTAAGCCTAAATCTTGTTTACCTGCAAATGATGTATAGCAATCCTTTGTCCCAGACCTAAATGGAGGACTAAAAGCAAAATGCCATTTAAATATTTGGAGAGTTCTGCAAATTGTCATAAAAATGCAAATGTCAACTTGGTTACGTTCCATTACAATAAACTATACTCCACCTACAAATAATTTTGTCTTAGAATTCACTGCTAGTGAATAGTGAAGAGGGCTTCCCCTTCCCCATCATAATCCCCAGCCAAGGTACTGGAGGTACCACGTGCACACCACTCTCCCCAAGAATCCTTCTAAGTGCCTGTATCTAAATGTAGCAATAGTGTTTTACCTGAAATGCGTGACTAAGGCCTGAAATTTTGAACTGAAGCGTTCATTTTCTGGATGCCTCAGCTCTTTCCTTGCAAGGTGAAATTTCAAAAGCAACAATGGCTACCACCCATAACCAAGAGAAGGTTGGGGTCTACTTTACTCTCCATCCTTGTATCACTATCCAAAGCTACCTTTTAATGGCAATGCTTTCTTTCCACTAAAGCTGTATTTCCTATGGCAAAATTATACAGCACTTCAGAAAATCTATTTTTTAGCAGTGTTCATTGAATGAGTGAGCCACGTTTATTTATTTATCTAATTTTTAATTTTTTTTAGAGACGAGGTCTTGCTCTGTCACCGAGGCTGGAGTGCAGCAGTGTGGTCATAGCTAACTGCAACCTTGAACTCCTGGTCTCCGCAGTAGATACTCCTGCCTCAGCCTAGTAGCTAGGACTACAGGCATTCGCCACCATGACCAGCAAATTTTTCTTATTTTTTTGTATAGTCAGGGTCTTGCTATGTTGCCCAGGCTGGTCTCGAACTCCTGGGCTCAAGCAATCCTCCTGCCTTGGCCTCCCAAAGTGCTGGGATTATAGACGTGAGCCACTGCACCAGGCCTGCGAGCCATTTTTTATTGTTTTCCCAATGAAAGGAAAAACAATAGCACCAGTGGTGTTAATAAGGGCTAGAACCAGAAGAAGGACAGCTCAAATTAATTCTGAAGCTTACAGGTTTAGATTGCTTATACCATCAACTGAAACTTCCAAAGCTTATTTAAACTGGTACCATCAAAAACTCAGAATAAATTGTTACATTTATAACCTCTCTGGATTGGAATAGGCACCAAGCGTTCCAAGGTAGGGTGGGTGGGCTTCAGTATCCACACCTAGCTCTTCTCTGTTTTGGGAGGGAGCTGGAGTTCAGCTGGTTTGCCCCAGTGGACGAGGTGGCCACAAGCTGGTACTAGAAGGCCCTGGAATCCCATACATAACTAAGAGATGAACACAACACCTGCCCTTCCTCCTCCACCAACTTGGGGGAGCTGAAGTGGGATTGGCTGGCATGCTGCCCTCACCCATCATTGTCTGTTGTGATTCCCATGACTTTCTGATCCCCAAGACACTGCCTTTTGGCTGCATCTCCTGTCCCTTCAAGTCTGCATGGGGTGGAGTGGAGGGCTGCAGAGGCACACTCTGGTTTACCCTTTCACAGACATTCAGAGAGGTCAACTTGGCATGAGGCTCTCGTTTAAGTTGGGAGATATGAATCTAGTTTTTTAAAAAGGATGAAACCAGTGGAAACCACTCAATATTTAATAATCAAGGTTTATATTGCACTTTGAATTTGTGTCATTTTTAGGCAAACATCTCCTGGCCTCTGTTTTCTTCCTTGTAAAAGAAAGTTGGGTTAGATAATCTCTAGACCCATTCCTGGTCAAACTTTGTTCATATCATCTTCACAGAGTGATCACTCACTTGATTCTCACAATCTTATAACATGATGTGGTTATAAACATAGATCTTCGTTTTGCAAATGTGGAAAATGCCACTCACATTAGGGGAACTGCCCAAAGTTCTGTAGCCAGGAGGATGAGATACAGGAAGAAAATGAATCCTCGCTCAGACCTCCTACACTTCCCTTTCCTGTATCTCTTTGGGTAGACAAATACACAAAAATAAAATCACATACTCATTTAATTAAACATTTATTCAATGAAAGGATGTATAAAAACTTACAAATCTGAGAACTCAACTATACATGAAATAGGATGACGGGATATTCAGTTTTTAACGTGTACACAGAGTATAGCTATTAACTATTTTCCCCTTCCCTTCCCCCTTCAGTCCTTATTTCTGGCTCCTATTTTGTCCTGTGAGACCATCCTTTTATTGGCCTAAGGGAAGATTAATGGACAATTTCTACTGTGTTCAGGCCAATGGAGAAAATTTCAGGCATTAAAAAAAAAAAACTAGAGAATAAACATCAAAATCAAGTTTTTTCCTAAATAGCAATTAGATTTTTTGTCCTGATTTCTCTTTGCCATTTTTGATGCTTCAGTTAATGTTGCCAGTAAACTATTAGTGTTGACTTTTTAAGTTATTAAAGCTACTACATCTTCTGCTCACAACGTCCCCTGTAAGATGCATATTCCTATATCCTTTTCCCTGTGGTATACGCACTGATTTAAAGGCAGCCAGATGGTGCGAAAATGAATTATCACTGGCAACTGCTAGAAAATGGCATGTCATTTTCTATCCAGAAAGACAATTTATCGAATAGTACTTTTAAATCTGATTTTTAAAACCAACAACAAATTTGTCAGAAACTAAAATACAGCATTTTGTTGTTGTTCAACTTGGAAAGAAGCCAGCAATTAGATAAGGCATGTGCATTAATTCGCCTGTTTATAGCAAGTACCCACACGTTTTCTCTTATAAACAAACTCACAGCTTGTTTTATCCAAAAATTAAGATTGCCATCACATTATTACTTTTTCTCTTTTGTGTTTTGTTAAAGTAGATTTCATAACTAATGATTTTTCTTAATTGGACATAATCTCAAAGGATGCATTCTGAAACAAGACACCTGGAGGATAAATACTAATAACTTTTTTTGGGTTTAAAGTTTCCCCACACCTTCTAGATTTTGCATAGTACAGAGCCCAGCAGTATCTCTAAGAAGCACGCTGTATTTTCTGACAATATTTTTCTGAGAAGGAAGACTTATTACCCAGGGAAAGTCATAATTTTAGCTTACCAAATTGCATTCTAGTTGTTTTGTTTTGTTACATACCCTTCATTAGTTCCAAGTCTGCCTTTAAATAATCTAAAACTTCTCAAAATCTATTTGAGTTTATAAGTACTACTGACCATTATCTTTCCAATATCCCCTGAATTAAAGTAGATACAGTCCAGGCTTATAATGCACAAAGCCTTTACAGAGGTGGGGCTGGGATGGGGAGGAGGGGAAGAGGAGAAGGGAACGGGGTGGTGGGTGGGGGGGACCTGTTTGTATCATGCCACGGAGTACTACAGTTCTGAACTGGGGAAAGGGAAGGACAATAGTCTTTGTAAAAATGACAGTTTTTTAAAAGATAAGTAATATTCAGTCTAATAATACGGTTTCCTGTTCCTTTTTGATGGAAGCTAACACTGGGTGGTCAGGTTCCGTTACTTCTGAGTCCCCACTGCCCAGGAGAATGGACCGCCCTTCGTCTAGGGCAAAAACGTCTGAGTTCTGGTTTTGGCATGAATGCTTAACAACCTCATTGGGAGTTGAGAATGTTTTGTCACACAAGTTGCATTTGTAGGGTTTGTTGGTTTGTACCAGCATGTTGTCCATCTGACTACCTTCCTCAAACGTGCAGAGTTCCAGAGTCTGTTTGTCCACCATGGTGTATGTGTCGATGCTCTGGTTGAGGCACACGTGGCGGGCAGCCTGGTTGGCCCTGCAAAAACTCTTGTCACAAGTGCTGCATTTGAAAGGCTTGCCGGTATGTATGTACATGTGCTCCCTCCAGTGGCTTTTCTGGATAAATTTGCGTCCACATATTGTACACTCGTACTTCCGCCTCTTCACCTCCCTCTCCTGGTCAGCCTGCTCCAAGTTGTCAATGTCAGCGATGTCTGAGGGGGGCGGGGTTTCCGACTGCTGCTGTCCATCGATGATTGGAGAATCTGAGATGTGCTGCAGCTCACTGTCACTGATCATCCCAGCTTCAGGCACTTCCATGGCATCTTTTCCAAGGTCAGCTGCATTGCTACAGAGAGACAGGGGCACCCGGCTTTCTCCCTGTTGGCTGGATGTGAAAGGGACTCCCGTGTGAATCTGGAGGTGTTCACGCAAGCTACTCCGGAGGGTGAAGCGCCGTCCACACAGGTGGCAAGCGTAGTACTTTGGAAAGCTTCCGTTCCTCTTCATGATGCTCGGCTTGACATGGGCTATCGTGAGGGACGCAGGCTGTTCATCAGAGGAAGAGGCTTCCAGATTGGTCTCCTCCCCGGGAGGAGGGGGAGGAACAGGAGTAGAAACAAGTTCTGGAGACAGTGAGGTCTGCAGTGGGTCTGAGGGAGTCATATTTGTCCGATTCACCTGCGCTAGATTCGAAGTCAGCTGGGAGAGCTGAGAGGCCTCTGGCACTGGTTCCTGGCTCATTCTGGAGGGCTGTGGCCTTGGCTCTCGCCCAAGTTTTTCAGGTGCTGAAGCAATCTTGGTGGCTTGCCTCAACTGATGATCTGCAATCTGAATGCCATACAAGGAAGAAGCCAGAGGGAAGACTTGGTCAGGATGAGTAAAGGCTCCTTGGCTGGCGAGGCTGGCTTCCTGAATCAGGGGGTATGCGTGCAGAAACTTGATCCCCTGTTCTAATCGAACAGGGTCGATCAGCTGAGGCGCCATCTTCCCAGTGTACATCAAATGTAAGAGATAGCTGAAAATATCGGGCTGTATGTCAGTTGGTTTCAAACGGACACACTCACTGAAAGAAACAAGTAAAAACACCTTTAAGTAAATGCCAATCTAGGTCTCAAATGATAACACAAACCCTGAAGAAAAAAGATGGACACTTAAACAAATGAAACGAGAGTATTTCCCATTTCTGACTGTTACTAAGTTTCATGAAATGGGATGGAACAGTCAAGAGATAAAAGTTCATATTAAGCAAATGTGATATCATAACCTGTAGTCTCTCAATGCAGTTTTCCTCCTAGCAATCTAGTGTCGAATTAAATATTATGTATTATATTATATTTTATATAGAACTCCAGGAGTTCCTTATCAAATGTAATCATCAGCATCAGCACTGCTGCTGGGCTTTGCAGGCATTCTGTCTCACTTGATTGCCATTAATTCTCATTTTACGGAAAAGGGTTGAAGCTTAGAGGGGTTAATACCTTGATCAATATATCACACAGTTGGTAAGTGGTGGAATTAAGATTTGAACCTAGATCTGCCTAATTCCAAAGCCACCACACCAAGATCCTTCAGAGCATTAAAACAATCCTGTGTGGTAGGTAAGGTAGGTTTGATTATTTCCCATTTGACAAATATGGAAACTGAAGTCCCCAAAAGTTAAATGATTTAAATGAGGCACCTAAAGCAGTTGATGGTACTGTTGATTTCCTAACTTTTAGAGTCTACTGTTTGCATCATTTCAGAAACATCATCTTGATCAAGCAGTAATAATGAAGAGGTCCCCAAGAACTCTTCCCAGACCATCAATAATGACTAAAATTCTAATGCATCATTAGAAATTAGTGAGATATATATCTACATATCATGAGGTATATAGTATCAACCACTGAGTGAATATATTCTATAGACATTGCATTTTCAACTTCAAAGACAGTTTCCTTGAATGCCTTTAGAATTTATAATCATTTTTTTCTGTTTTTAACTTGTTTTAATTAAAAAATTTTTTTGGTTGAAACAAAGTCTCTCTATTGTTGCCCAGGCTGGTCTCAAACTCCTGGCCTCAAGGGATCCTCCTGCATTGGCCTCCCAAAGCACTGGGATTACAGGTTTGAGCTACTGCGCCTGGTCCATTTTTTATTATACCACTTCTTGGTATTGTAACTGTCTTTGGCTCTTTTAGTAATGATGTTCATTTTATTAACAAATATTTTCAATATGCTAAAATATTAACAGCATACCCTGCTCTTCTAAATTTAACATTTTATTCTATTTAAAACAATGAAAAAAGTGATTTTAATAGCAATTTGTGACAGAACAGATTTCTATAATTACTGTATTGCTATCAATGTGTATATTTCAAGAAGACTGCATACAAATAATAACTTGAAAAATGTTTGACTACAAAGGCATGTAAGTCAAAAAAATAAAAATCAAGCATAAAAACTAGCATCTCTTTGACAGTATAAAGGGAAGAATATACTGTGACTCTATTTTTCTTTTCTTTAAAAACAGACACACAGATCATTCATATTTTTATTTGGAGTCCTTTTATATCCCTTTAAACAGGAATGCAAATACAGGTGGTCTTCTCTTTAAGCACAAGATAAGTTCCAACAATACTAAGTGCATACTATACCATATTTAGATGCTCTAGGGAAATTCAATACTTAAAATAAAGTGAATACAAGACTAGGGGGAACTTTTCCAGGATCTGGCCAAGGCCAGGAGAATGGGGAAGCCACAGGCCTTCAGAGATGCAAATTACCCGCAGACTATCAGGCACCTTTTGTTCAGCAGGATGGAACATTCCTCCAGGGAGAGGGAGGGGATAGAGTTAGGGAGTCTCCTTGTCTGACTCCCCTTCCCCCACAAAAGGGGAAAGGCAGAAATCCAAAGGGGGGCTTTGTGTTTTAGCATCCATGGAAGGTACCCCCTAGCAAAGTCCCTTTCCAGAAAAACTTTGGGGTAAGTGTTGTAATTTTTTCTCATTTGTTGTTAGACAGGCAGCTCAACTGTAAACTTCTCAAATTTGGAAGAACTATGTACAGTCTCTGATGGCAAAGGAAGGACAGAGCCCGGGAGCCCTTGGCCCACACTGCAGCCCCACCCACAGGGAGAGGAACTCCAAGGGCAGCTCTGGCAAACCAGCCGGGAACTGAAAGCAGCACACCCCTGGGTTTTACCGCCAGGGCTCCCAGAACCCAGGGAGGGCTCCAGACACCTATTTATTTCGATTTATTTATAATTTTTTTTTAAAGCAGAAGCACATGTGCACACATATACACACACACTTTAAAAATAGGTGGAATGTTTAAAGTTCCTTCTGCTACATTTCAGCTATGTCCATCCGGGACTGCTTTACTCCTATCAGCTAGACCTCTCAGTCACTCAGCTCGCCATGGGCTGGCCTTTGGTCATTTCTCAGTCCTTTGGGAGGGACAAAGTTCCCTACAATAAAATTACACCTAAGTGGTTTGATTTGCAGATATTTGTTTGACATAACTCTTTTATACGGGAGAAAGATGAGTATAGTTTTAGTACAGCTATAAGCCCTTCTATATAAACTTTCACAGTAATTTCCATTTTCAATTTTCCCTTCATTAGAATTTCAAACAAACGATAGGCTTAAAGAACTTTAAAAATAAGGATTTTTAGATAATGTTATCATCATCGGAAGGCTGTACTTAGAAAGGCCGGTCCATCAGTAGTTTTATTTTTGAGAGCTCAAAGGCCTCAGTCTCTGCGATTTAAACTCAAACATAAGATACAGACATCTAGTGGTACTCATAGAAACAGATGTCTGCTGAGCTCAACTTGAAAAAATTCTAATCGTATTCTCAGTTCTCAGTCTCTGAGTAGCCAGGTGGCAGGTGACAGTGCCTCACACACACAGTGCTGGTTTAAAGGATGTCCCTGGCCTGTGCCCTGTGTTTGCCTGCCATCTGATGAGCTGGAATCCTACAATCTGCACGTGGAAGTAGGCAAGGCTGGCCACCAGGCATGTGTCACCTCTGATGCAGTAACACACTACTGCTTACACTTGGGACTTCTGTTGCTTAAATATCACATTCCCTCATTAGAAAGGCATTTATTTACTGCCCTATATTTAAGTTTCTTGCATCTAATTAGAACCCATTATATTGTATTATTTGACTCATCAAAATTAAAATTGTCTCCTTTTCAAGGTAATTCAATTCATTGTGTTGAGACCACCAAGCACAAAGCCCCCAGGAGGCGGGAAGTCTCTAGCACAATGAAGTTAAGGGGGCATCCTTAGTGTTGCAAAATGAGCCCCCTCCTCCATTAGTCTGTTATGGTCCCTTTTGCTCCTCCGGACATTTGTCAAGGGGTTATTCTATTACTATTACGTGCAAATACTTCAGTATATTCTGGTGTTCACAAAAGATTTGTAAAACCTAGTCCCTGCCTTCAAGAAACTTACAAATGAGGTGGGGAGGTAAATACACAAATAAAAACAACATAAGGAGAATGTGTAGCTCTTGTAAAGGGGCACCATTACCCTGCTGTGACCGTGAGAGAGGAAGAGGTCGCTTTTGATCGTTTTGGTTCACTTGACTGGGGAGGGGTCATGGAAGAGGTGACATATGAGCTGGGACTTAGGGAGTGGGCAGAACACCAGCAAAATGCAGTTCAGGTGAGCCCAAACCACGAAACCAGGGCAGGCCAGGTGAAGATGGGGGCGTGTCTCAGAGGGGTCCAGCCGAGATGAGTCTGGGAGGAGGTCAGGCTCCAAGGCCACCGGGCCTTGAACGGCAGAGGAAGGAGCCTGTGCATTATTCTGACGCGGAGCGGGCATCCTCTAGGTTTCTGATTGAAGGAATAACCCAGTCTAGCGGGTTTGTGATCAGAGGCACGCCACAATCAAAGCAGTGTTTAGAATTACTAATCTGACAGTGATGTGGCTCATGAATGTTTAGATAATGAGAAAGGGAAGGAAAGGACAAATGTGATTTGAAGAAAACATGATTTGGGAACTGATAAGATGTGATTTGAAAGAGATTTTAAGCTTGGGTTACTCGAAGATAAGAAAACGGGCAAGTCAGGAAGGATTTCAGGAAAAGACTTAATTCAGTTTTAAACATCCTCAATGAGATAAAAGGATATTCAACTCTAAATGCCCAGGAGGCAGCCCAGGGCTTTGGGACTAGAGTTCTGGAGACAGAAAGGTCAAGGCCAGAGCTATAAACTGGAGTCTCCAGGAGAGGCAAGATCTCGGAAAAAGACAAGCACCCATGGCAGAGGGCACAAGACAAAACTCATGGAAATCCCAGGTTTAGAGGGCAGAAAAACAAGGGATATTCGGCTATAAAAACGCAGATGACAACCACTTAAGAAGTAAGAAAACAGCAAATGCTGCGGAAGGCAGGATGCTAGAGACTGAGACAAGGGCAGTGGTTTTGATGAGGGGTGACCTTTGAGAAAGAATTTCAGTAGAGTGGTGGGGTGGAAACCACAGTGCAGATGGATAGGAAGAGTGAGGGATGAGGACGGTGCAGGCAAGCACCTCGATTACCCTTTTAAGGACTTTCATAGTAGAATGAAGGAGAAGCAGCACCATAACTCAGGTCGACAGCAATGTCCTGATCCCTCATAGCCTGGGGGGTGGGGGGTATGAAAAGTATAAAACAAAAAGTACAGAATAAAAATCGAGGGGTCAGATCTGGGAGCAGGGGGGAGGGATGAAGATCATCTTCCTAAGAGGCCCTTTTCAATCAGATAGGAGAGATGGGGAGGAAAAAACTGAGCAAAGATATAACAGGGACATTTGAAGACAGAGAAGAGGCAAAGGGAGGGAATTCCTGCCTCAAGCTTCTCATTAGAGCAGGAGACAAGAATAAATGTTGAAGATGGGGGTGGGGGGATACCTAGAGCACTGGGCTGGAGGAGAGGAAAGGCTTAGACGAGGAGTCCAGAGAAGATTACTGAAGGGAGGGTCCACTGGGGTCACGTGGCTGGCTTTGTAATGGACCCGGTCCTACTGGTCCTGACTGCGCAGGTGACCCCAGTGAGGACATCTGGAGGTGGGGGGCTGGATTCTCAAGTGCTCCTGAGTAACCAAGAAGGGGGGGGGACGAGTGGGGTGACAAGGGAGCCGGGCGCCTAGGGAGAGGTGGAGACCGTGGTCTTGAAGAGGGCAAGGGACGCGAGGTCTACGGTCATTAGGTCATTAGCAGCCACGTTAGTTACCTGGTCTGGTGGACAAACAACATCTTAAAGTAATTGGAGAATGAAGCGAGAACGGATCTGTGTGCCTTGAAGTACACATCGCCGATGGCAACCGTGCAGTCACACAGGAAACCAAACTCTCGCTGAGCGTTTAACTGTTGCAGTAGAATAAGTCCATGGTTGGCCAAATCCATTTTTTAAAAAATCTGCAAGGCAAACAATTTTATTTTTAAGAAAGGTGGTTCACAAATAAGTATGTGTCCTTTATAGTCACCAACAGTAATGATCACAGCTAACATGTCATTGCAGCTAACGTGTCAGGCCCTGCTAAAAATGTTACGTAAAGTCACTCATTTAGTCTTCATAATAGTCCTCTGAAGTAGTTCTGCCATTGCTCTTGGTTTTTTTTTTTTTTACAGATGACATCATTTAGGGTAAATTAGAGAGTTCTGTGATTTGCCCAAGCTTACACAGATGGCAAGTGGAGAAGCCAGGAAATGAAGCCTGGTAGTCTGCTTTCAAGCAAGCAGAGTATGCCCTTGAGACAGCAAATATTCCTGGGTCATTTAGTCTTTTAGTTTAAGATCTCAAATGCAAATTCTAACGATGCATCAAAATTTGTCAAAACTTCCATAGAGACAGATAAATTAAGGTGCTGGGGGTGGGGCCGCAGCAGGGCAGGGTGAAAATCTTACTAAGTTTAGGGCCACCTTCCAGCTCCCACAGTGTGTGCCGGCCAATGATGTAACAGCTGACACACCCACTACCCCTTGCTCTCCCAGCCCTAGCAGAGCGAGGAAGCGGGACTGGTGCTCTGCCTTCTTCTTTGTGGAGGGGGAAATGGGCTTTGAGAGGTGTAAGTAACTTGCCCAAGGCCGTCTAGCTGGAAGGCAAAGAGTCAAAATTTAAATCTGAATGATCTGATTCCAAATTCTATGATTTTCATCACTCACACTTGACCCAGCAAAGCACTCTAGCCTGAATCTTTAGTAGAGAAGCTGCCTAGTATTGCCTGGTTCATCAAATCACTAGACTGCTCCTTTTCCACAAACAGCATTTGTAAAAGCCCATTACATGTAAATCAACATTATATTTAACATTATACTTAATGATGAGAAAGGGTGAATGCTTTCTCCCTCAGATTGGGAACAAGGCAAAGATGTTTGCTCTCACTGTTTAACATAGTACTAGAAGTACTAGCTAGTGAAATAAAACAAGAAAGGAAATAAAAGGCATACAGATGAAAAAGGAAAAAATAAAATTTTCCCTATTTGCAGATGACATGATTGACTGTAACATAGAAAGTCCCAAGGAATCTATAAAAACTCCTAGAACTAATAAAGAAATCCGGCAAGTTCATAAACATACCAAAAAAATCAACTGTAATTCTATATACGATCAAGGAACACATGGACACTGACATTAAAAATATAATACCATTTACAACCACTCAAAAAATGGAATACATAGGTGTAAATCTACAAAACATGTGCAGAACTTGTATGTTAGAAACTCAATGAAATAAAAGATCTCAATAAATGGACATACTATGTTTACAAATAGGAATACTCAACATGGGAAAGATACCAATTTTCCCCAAACTGATACATATGTTTGACACAATTCCTATCAAGATCCCAGCAAGATTTTTTTTTTGTAGATATAGACAAAATTATTCTAAAATATATATGTAAAGGCAAAGGAACAAGAATAGCCAAAACAATTAAAAAAAAAAGAATAATAAGGTGGAAGGAATCAGTCTACCCAACTTCAAGATGTGTTATGTTGCCACAGCATTCAAGACTAGCCAGTATTGGCGGAGGGACAGACGTGCAAATCAGTGGAACAAAATGGACAACCCAGAAGTAGACCCACATAAATATGCACAACTGATTACTGACAAAGGCACAAAAGCAATTCAGTGGAGGAAGAATAATCTTTTCAACAAATGGTGTTGGATCAATTGGACTTCAATAGGAAAAAAAAAGGAACCTTGACCTAAGTCTCATATCTTATATAAAAATTAGCTAACTCAAAATGGACAATGGACATAAATGTCCAACACACAACTATAAAACTTTTGGGGGAAAAAAAGGAAGAAAATCTTTAAAATCTAGGGCTAGTTGAAAGGTGGCCTTACTAATAACCTATCTAGCAGAGGAAAATTAACTATCTAACAGAAAGTAAGGGAAATAAACTCATAGCACACAATTGCCCCTTAAAAAAACAACACTCAAAACACAACTACCCCCTTTGTTTTGTTTAATTAAAACACCTGTGGCCTAACTCACTTTCTCTAAGAGTTTTATTTTCTCAGCCTCTTGCACCCTCTCAGTGGGTCTCAGAGCGTGAGCTCCCTGCCCCAGCTCTTTCTCAGTTCCTGCCAGAAACACATTTTCAAGGACTCAGATAAACTGGCCTCACAGAGAAAGGAAAAAACAAAGAGCACCTGCAACAGCTTCGCAGCTGCTTCTGTTATCAGTCCGCTGAAGCAGAGGAAAAAAAAAAAAAAAGCATTTTTACCCTTTAAAAACTCCAAACAACTTTCCCTTGGCCTGACACTTTTGACCCTTCCTTCCTCCGTGTGCTGTGGCCACTTCCTCCTTTTCTCTCTCTCTCTTTCTTTCTTTCTTGGAAAAATAAATAAACTTTTTGCTACTTTATATCCTAATCTCTCCGTGAAAAATCTTTCTCCACCCACAGTGGGAGCACCTAGTGAGCTTTCTACCCTTTCACTAGTCAAAGAGCTTTTACACTTGACATCAAATGCAGAATCCATAAAAGAAACAGATAAGCTGGACTTCATCAAAATTTAAAACTTTTGCTCTGTGAAAGACCTTGTTAAGAGGATGGAAACACAAGCAAAAGACTAGCAGAAAATATTTGAAAACCTTTGCAAATTAGTCCTTCAACAAAGGACTAGTATCTAGAATATATAAAGAACTCTCAAAACTCAACAGTAAAAAAACAATTAAATTAGAAAATGTGCAATAGACTTGAAGAGACATTTTACCAAAGAGGATATACAGATGGCAAATAAACACACAAAAAGATGTTCAACATCATTAGCCACTAGGGAAAAGCAAATTAAAACCACAATATCACTACGCACCTAGTCAAGATGGCTAAAATAAAAAACAATCACAACATGTCTAGCTGGCAAGAAGGTGGAGAAACTGGGTCACTCACACACTGTGGCTGGGCATGGGAATGTAAAACGATACAGCGACTCTGGAAAACAGCAGTTTCTTAAAAAACTAAACATGCAACTACCGTATGATCCAGCAATTGCAGTCCTGGAAGTTTATCCCAGGGAAACGAAAATGTAGATTCACACAAAAACTGTACAGGGATGTCCATAGCAGATTAATTCCTAATAGTCAAAAACTAGAAACAACCCAGGTGTCCTTCAGGGGTTAAATAGCTAAAAAAACACACTGTGGAAAACCCATACGATGGAAAACAACTCAGCCATAGAAGAAATGACCTACTGATACAACTCAGGTGAATTATGCTCAGTGAAAAAAGCCAATCCCGAAAGCTTACAGACTGTATGACTATATTGATATAATATTTTTGAAAATTATAGAAATGGAGACTAGATTAGTAGTGGAGGGGTGTGGGGTACTGGGTGAGTGTGTACATAGAAGGGCAACACGTGGGATCCTTGTGGTGATAGCAATGTTCTATCTGCAGCTGACTGTATCAATGCCAATATCCTGGTCGTGATACTACAGTTCTCTGAGATATTTCCATTAGGGGAACTGGGTACAGGGCATATGGGATCTCTCTGTAATATTCACAACTGCATGTGAATCTATAATGATCTCAAAGTTACTACACATTAATTAATTGACTAAATTAAAAAAAGGGGATGATTAACTTCGGAGTTAGGGAAGCTACTGTGGAGAATGTATGATCAATGAGCTTAAAAAAAAAACCCAAAGCAGACCCACAGTAATTCTTAATCAGTAGGTGCTGGACCAAGTGCGCCTTAAAATGAATGACTGTAATGGAATAATACTTTAAGAGACTGATCAGGTCACAAAGAAAGAATCCAGGATGTCAAATTTCATGTTTGAAATGAGCCATACTTAAGTATGAGAGATAGGAGAGTCATCCAATTTTGCAAGTAATTTGGTTATAAAGACCTACATTGAGGGGCAGATGCAGTGGCTCATGCCTGTAATCCTAGCACTCTGGGAGGACAAGGTGGGAGATCACTTGAGGTCAGGAGTTTGAGACCAGCCTGAGCAAGGAGAAGACCCCAGCTCTACAAAAAATAGGAAAAAACTAGCTGGGCATGGTGGTGCACGCCTGTAGTCCCAGCTACTCGAGAGGCTGAGGCAGGAGGATTGCTTGAGCCCAGGAGTTTGAGGTTGCAGTGAGCTGTGATGACATCACTACACTCTAGCCAGGGTGACAGAGTGAGACTCTGTCTCAGAAAACAACAAAAAAGACCTATATTGATGTCTTATGTGAATGTGAAAACTGATGGTATGGATTAGTAACTTAGTTCTCCAATGCTTTCTGTGTATGTTAGGAAGAGAAGGCACAGAAAAGGCTTAGGGCTCATGATGAAAGCCAGAGATGTTGCCAGGTTGCAAAGTAACCAGGATTACAGAGGAACATCATTCTAATCTGACCTCCCCGTAACCTCCTCTAACCTGACACATATCAGAAGCTTGTCTTCAAGGCTGTTCTCTGCCAAGTGCCAGAATACTTCCTTTTCCACTAGCTAGCCTGCCTTTCTCTACATCCTCTAAGACCCAGCTGCGATGTGCTGCCCTGGCATGTCCATTGACTCGATTGTGTGCACCTATATGTTTAGGCAGCTTAAGGTCCCACAGCTTCAGGTGTCATCAACAGTAGCTTCAAGTGCACTAACACATTACTGTTTATCCCTTGATGAGAATGATGAGGATGATTGTTGTTTACAGAGTGCTACTATTAACCATTCATTCCCATATGCTATTCATTTAATTTCAGACTAACTTATTTGAGATGTTTGAGGTATTGCTACCCACATTTTATAAATCAGGAAACAGGCTTAGAGAGGGTAGGTAGCTTGCCCAAGATTATAAAACCAGCAGGTTCAAGAAGTAGGATTTAAATTAGGGTTCATTTGATTTGTCAGAACATACTACACGGAAGTGTGTGTTTGTTTTAAATTAGTAAGAAATATTTTTACTGCTACTTTTAAGTATAGATACTTGTTATAAAAGATTCAAATATTATGAACACACAAAATGTGAGGCTTTTCCATCCATCCCCACTCCAACCCATACCCCCACACTCTGGTCAATACTGGGTATTACCACTTTTTAAAAAATCTTTGCCAATATCACTTTTTTACTTTCTATGAATTTAATGATGAAGTGAAACATATATTTACATTTATTGACCCATTTATATTTTCTCTAGTATCTCTTCTTGATTTTTGCCCATTTTTCTACAAGATTGTTTATCTTTTTCTTATCGATCTATACCACCCTTTGTATATAAGGAGAAGGAGCCCTGTGTCACATATGTTGCTAATAATTTTCTCACTTTCTTTTGATTTTGTTTAGAGATTTTGACATATATGATTTTATGTTTTAATATCATCAAATTTATCAATATTTTATAGGAGGATTTTGAGGTTTTTGGTTTTTATATGAACGGATATATATTATCTCCTTCGATACAGCAACACACAGGGCTCCCTCCCTTTCCATAAACAGACGACCACAAGCATTCCCCTCAGACCGTAAGCATGAAGCCATGGTAAAAACGCGGACTGTTTCTTTTTTAAGGGGGTCTACTAGTTATTTTAGGATCTCAATTTAGGAACATCTCCTAGACTGAACGTAAGTATTCAGATATAGAGGGAAAAACACATGTGCATGAAGAAACCAAATGGAAAGGAGGAAAAACAAAAGAACGAGTCGCATGTTCAAAATTCACATGGGGGAAGAGTTCACACAGATCAACTTGAAAAAAAAGTCTTATTTTGGAAACCGGAAAAAACCTTTGTCAGAGAGAAAAACAAAAGCAACTCCCCTATGCTGTTCCTAAGGTGAATTATCCTGATGAAACAGGCGAGAGGGCGGAGCAGGAACCAGGAGTGGATTCCAGCACTAGCGCCCCTCAGGCGCCCGCGCCGCCCTTTCCTAAATTTCCTTCCGCTCCTCTCGTCACGGCCCCTCGTGCTCGTTTCCAGGCGGCTTAACTTGCCCGACTGCTGCGCAGGCCGAGCTGCCCGCCTCCGTGCAGGCGGCTGTCCGCTCTTTCCACCTCCCGGGCTCCTGCCCCTCGCTCCCTGCGACGGCGCCAAGGTCACCGAGGACCTCTAATCCCTGGCCGTAGGGACTCAGTAGCCCACTCAGCCTCGCTGCGGCATTTCGTGCTCTTCATCCTGCTTTGATAAATGTTCTGGCCTCCAGGCCGCTGCTCTCCGGTTTTCGGCTCGCCAGGGGCTGTTCTATTTTAGTCTCCGTCCAGGAGTCCTCTTGCTGGTTCTCCTCTGTGCCTGGTTCACAGCTCACTTCTCATTCTGCAGCCTCTTTTGTGATCTCCACTGGCAGGTGGTTGTCCCACAGGAACCCCAAACTCTACCTAGGTAAAAGTGAACTCAAATCCCCCCTGTCCTCTCACTGCCATTTCCCCGAAAGGACGGTAAAAACCGGGACACAAACCTGTTCCTCTTACACTCCCAGCTCAGTGTGCAGTACCGTCGCCCGCCTCTTGACCGCGCCAGAAATCTCGACTTGTTTTCAGGCCTCCGTTTCTCTTACTCCTCACATCAATCGGCCACCCCAGTGCCACCAATGGAAGCTCTTTCCCCACTGCCACACCTTAGTTCTACCTCCCAACTCGTCATCTCCAGCTCTGGCCTCCTTAATCCACCCACCAAGCAACAGTCAGATGATCTTCCCAAAGGGCACATCTGGTGCGACTACCCTGCTCAGTCGGCAGCACAGCTTACAAGCTCCCGCACTGTCTAACCGCTGCTTACTCTGCACAACATACTGTGGTGCTAACCTAAGCTAATGCTTTCCAGGCTTCTTGATTCCACAGACATACTAAAAACAAACAACTCTCTAACCTGGGGGGTCCAACAGAGTGTTGCTCCCTCTTTATTTTGCAAGCAAAGACGTAAAAAATGCACAAACCCAGTAGGGATTTTTTTTTTTTAAACACATAAATGGGTAGAAAGGACATAATGTCAGTATAGCCTCCCAGAGGAAGGACTGTTAGCACTATATTCAGGACAGTCGTGTTGTTTAATGACAGGGATATGTTCTGAGACATGCCTCATTAGGTGAGTTCGTGTTGTGTGAACATCCTAGAGTGCACTTCTACAAACCTAGACGGTGTAGCCTACTACATGCCTAGGCTACATGGTATGGTCTATTGCTCTGAGGTTACAAACCTGTACAGCATGTTACTGTACTGAATACTGTAGGCAACTGTAACACAATGGGAAGTATTTGTATATCTAAACATATTGAAACATAGAAAAGGTACCGTAAAAATACAGTAATCTGATGGGACCTCTGTTGTATATGCAGTCTTTCGTTGGTTGATGCATGACTGTATATGGAAAATAATTCTTTTCTAATGCAAAAAAGTTACAACATAAAATTTTACTTTGTGACGTTAAATTGTGTCTAATTATTTTCTTGATATAAGATTGTCAGTTTGATGATCTTTAGGGAGGGATCATCAAGCGTCCATCCAGCTTGTTCTGAAATCCAAGCATTATCAAAAATCCAGTTTCATCTGAGTATGTTGATAATGGAGACAAAATGATGTTATTTTACTCACTTGGGAACTTCTGGATGAACCAAGATAAGCGGAGGAGCAGCAGTTTCTCTTCCCAAGGTCCTAAACACCCAGGGCATTCCGTGGCTCCTCACAGTCTGCCCACTCATAGCCCAGAGACTGTACTCTCAAGGCTGAGCCACTCAGCAACCTGATCTCCACTCACAGCGGTTAGGAGAGGGGCCCGCCGGAGCAGGGCTTAGAACCTCTGCTCTGGACCTTCGAATGTGCTACTTTCAGAGGGAGGGACCACTGACATGCACACGCACACTGACACACACATGAGCACACACACACTTGTCCCTGACCCTCCGGATCAGGAGGCTCTTTTTGCTCTGAGCATCTGTGAACGAACCAGTTCACACGTGTCGGCCTGATGCCTCCTGGAAGTGGGCACTGAGTCTACTTTATCATTTACTGCTTTATCCCATGTGCCTAGCGGTTCTTTTTTTTTTTTTTTTTTTTTTGTAAATTAAGCTCTGGCAAGTTTTATTAAAGAAAAAACGTGCATGATTTACTTTTCACCGGTCTATTCTGGCATGCTTCTAATGATATCAGAGTCACCTGGATCAACGATAGCCACTGTGCATACTCTGTAGTATTTTCTGCATGCTGTGCCCAATTCAATATTATTGCCACTGTAGTGATGGACACCAGTTTTGGCTAACATGGCATAGTACTCTATTTCAGATTTCCTCAAAGCTGGGCAGTTGTTGGCGAGGATGACCAATTTTGCTTTGGCTTGTCTGATCACCTTCAGAGTCTGCTTGTACCTCAGTACATACTTTCCACTTTTCATAATGAGCTGGAGCCTAGAGTTGATCTATTCCAGTGACTTTTTCATCTTCTTTGCTGCCACTATCTTCCTGCCTTAGGTGCGGGATGGCCCCCAACCAAGACCAGCCGCCAAGATGGCCGGGGAGTGAGAAAGGTCATATTTGTTAAGTAAATTAATAACTAGATTTGGAGAGGAGAAGAGTGCTGAGTTCCAGTCATGGCTTGGCCCACAACTGGCTGGGTGATGGGGGTACAAGCTCAGATTCTTGCTCTCCTAGATTGATCTAAAAAATTCTTATCAATTTAATACCTGCTATATTTTGGAAGAATTTTTCAATTAAAAAACATCACCTTGTGCTTGTTCATGCTAACAATTAAGTTCTGAATAGTGATTGATAGTTCACAATAACCCTGAAGGGCAGAGACCTTGAGAAGAATGAGGCAAGAGACTCAGGCTGGAGACTGAGGCCATGTTAAGGATTTTTGTCCATATTTAGAAGGAACAGGAAGCCACCCAAGGGGACTTTAGCAGGAGGACTCAATTAGATGATCTAATCAGTCTAGCAAGGAGATCTGCTAGTGGTCTACAAGAGAGGTGATGGGCTAGACAGTGGTGGTGAAGACAGAAAGAAATGGGCAGGATTTGAAAGATATTTAGAAGATAAAAAATCAACAGACCTGGCTGGTGGGTCAGATGGAGGAGAGTGGAGAAGATCAAAGTGTCCAAGATGAGTCCTAGCCTTCTTACTTGTATAACTGGATAGATTGTGGTGCTCTCTACCAGGAGGGAACACAGAGCAAAAACCCAGTTTGGTGGGGAAAGGCAAGACGTTAGGTTCAGCCACGTTGGATCTGAGACACATTTGAGACACCCAAGCAGAGATACAAAGGACTTGTTGGTTATATCGGTCTAGAGCTCCTAAGTCCTGACTGTGATTTATGTCTGAGAGGCTCCAGAGAAGCCAGGTGTATCTAACTCCACAAGCCCTGTTCTTAATCTTGAGTCACTACATTATAGTTCAGAGAGGTTAAAACTGTCAACAAATAAGAGTCAGGATTGAACCTTTTGTTTCCCAGGTATATAGTTCATGCCGTCTCCACTCCACTACCTTGCTCTATAGAGCATTCCTAAAAGTTCTTATTGATCCTAGATGATAATCAGACATGAAACTGAGGACCTACATAAAATCCTCAACCGTTTAAGCACTGCAAATGGAACTTAAAATAAAAAACTAAATAAAGAAATTGTCTTTCCTAAACTAGAATAGTGAACAGAGAGGAACAGAAAAAAGGAGCAATGGAGAGGAGGCAGTTCTTTCATTACAAGCAGGTTTTTAAGAATGCCTTCTTTATGTGTACATATGTGTATACAAAGTTTTTTTTCCTTAAGTAAGTTCAGAGACTGCAAGACCTTCACGTTGAAATAAAAAACACTTTCCAAAGCCAAGTATAACCTTTTAGATTATTTAATGCTTTGGTTTTGACCTTCACCACTGTTTCCCACATTGATAACGGGGCAGGGACTACCTAGTTGGCAAATGCTTTCAGCAGCATCCACCACGGAGCACATACAGGCTGATCCTTAAGCAAGTTACTCATCTTTTGGAGATGCAGCTGAATGGGACACATAACCATGTTATGTTTTGACAACCTAAGTTTTCTCTTCACTTTCAATATAAGAACGGGAGACCAAAACAGCTTTTGGAAATTGATGATACCCTTTTTCAAGATAATAGCTCTTCTAAAACACTAAACGCCATTTAGACTACCCGTTTCGAGGGCACTAAAAGGGCCCTCTGAAGTTCTCAATTTTATTTAAGTGAAGCATAAATGAATACTGTAATGCACAGGACATTACAGTAATAGAAGAAGCATTACCCACAAGTAAGATTGATTCTTTGAAGTAGTTTAGACCACTTACCAGGATGAAAAACTGCTTTTTCAATTAATATTATTAATAATTAATATTGGAGGGTCCATGAAGTAAACCTGAATGAGGCTGGTCATTTGAATTTTAACACATTCTAAAACTAATTCACAAAGGTAGGAAAAGCATCTTATTTATTAGTTGTGATGACAGATTGGTATATTTTTCTTAACATTTCTTTAGTCAACCCTCATCCAGAGTAGTTAAAAAAAGGAGGGGCATAAACTAATTACTAGCACTTATTTTCACATTGGAAAGCACAGCATTTATAAAAGATTAGTCTTTTCAATTCCATTTTCTCTACATTAACATTTAATTAGTTTTTAGTTTCCAAATGTGAGTTGGGGTCATAAGGAGGGACTCAGGGATTTTTTAGGTGCCAAGTAGAAATAGGTCAGAGATTTATGGCTAATAAAGAGTTGATATTAAAGTGATAATTCTAAAGGCATTATACTACAATAAACTTTAAGGAAACCTACATGTGATCACACACAGCAAAATTAAAAACCTAATCTGCTTCTGATAATCCATCAAGTAAAGACTGCCTTCCTTTTTTTATATGCCACATGATGATTTGTAAAATTAATGTGAAGAAAATGTAATCACCTACAGGTCTAGCTCAAGGCAGGCCACATGTGAGTTCCGAATGTGTTTAACTCAGTCTTAACTGAATAATACCTTTCAATATTTTAATGGCAGAGGTTCTCAAACTTTTTGGTGTTAGGATTTCTTTACACTCTTTAAAATGACTGAGGTCACCAGTTGTATGTTTATTTGGATTTTAATTATTGATATTTACCATATTAGAAATTAAAATGGAGAAATTTAAAAAATATTTAATTCAATTAAAAACAATAAACCCACTACATGTTAACATAAATAATAAATTTTTATGAAAAACTATTTTCAAAAACAACAAAAGAATAGTGAAGTGGCCTCTTTTTATATTTTTGCAATTCTCTTTAATAGTAGACAACTGGATTCTACATTTACTCTGCTTCTCAATTTACTCTGTATTTGTTTTGCTTGAGTATTTAATAAAATCCAGCCTCACCTACATAGTTAGAAAAAGGACAAGTACAAATTTAATAGCCTTTTCAGGTAACTGTGGCTATTCCTCTTTGATATTATACCAAAATTTGACAAGTGGTAGTTTTTTAAAGGTTAGTTGTATGATCTAAAACTACATCAATGGATGGACTTTTCCTACTCAAATATAGTAAAATTCATTGGTCTATGCACTTTCAATGGCTTTTACCCATGCATGATATTTAACATCATCCACTGGTCATTTGGAAAATATCAGCTCATTGTATTAAGCAGATCCTCCCAATGTCAACCCAGTGAAAAAGGCCAATAATATCTTAGTATTAGTATGACAAGAGTTTTGACCTTATGGTATCCTGAAAGGATCCTGGAGATTCACAGGCTACTGACTCCACACCTTAATGGCTATGTCAGCATTGTAAAAATGCCGAATCTTATTTACTATCCATTCAAAGTAATATTTTTAACAGTTTAATTTGCTAATAAAAATTATAACCTATTTAAGCACAAAAAAGCTTTTAAAAATGTTCTCGGTCTAATGCTTAGGATGTTTACAATTTTTTTTTATTCAAGAAAATTAAAATTTTCAATTCCCTTTTAGGTTTTCAGGGTCACGTTTGGAGACCCAAAGAGCATAAGAGAATAGGAAAATTGATAAATGATCTTTTGCCAGGTACATTTGGAAATTTATGGTAAAAATCTCCAGCAAATCAGTTCTTCCCATCTTCTTTCCCCATGACATGCCGGCACCACACAACTTGCCCAACTTTTCAAAGTTACTACAGGGAAAGGTGAGTTGGGCTAGGGAGGAAGCACTGAGAAACAAGTAGAGCCCCCACCTCTACCAAAGCTGATCCCATGCCAATGCCACATATTGGCCTTAAATGGGTCCTTCACTCTTTACCTCTTTCCCTAATTGGGGAAAGCACACATCCCCTTACTCAGGGCCATGCAGTGGGTACTTGAAATCACAGGATTACAAGGTGTATCTCCTTAGGGGGTTGGGGTGCATACGTTTTTATATTATATTACCTTATAAAAGTACAGACTTAAAACTGGCAAGTAAGCAGCTGGACCATACTACAAAGCTTTAGGGGTACTTTATATACCATGCCCATTAATGTGTTCCTCCACTACTGACCATTGGTGACCTTAATACCACTGGCATATCACTTCCTCTACTTTTAGATACTATGATGCTTTGGCTAGCAAATAAACTTACATACATCACAAGTTTACCAAATGAGAAATGCCCAGTTAAAAAGAATACAGTATCAGCGGTAAACTACTATCTTCTTAAAAATTACCATTAACTGTTTGAAAACATCCTGTATACACACCAAGGTCATTCAGAATGCAAAATGAAATTTACGTCGCCAATTAATTTTGGTTTGTGGTAAATCAGAGAAACGAAAATTAAAATGGCTTAGCTCTGATTTCATATTAAAATTTCAGGCCTCTCACACTTCAACGCTAGTGATATGTACACCTTGTGCTCCGCCAGGGTCAACATAGATGGTCTACAGTGTAGACTGTAGAGAGGACAAGGCAACCCGTTTAAGTAAACCCAGAGCACGCTGGAGTTCTGTGAGCCCCGACCTCCTCCTTTATGCTTTATTTTACTAAAACAATACCCTACAAAAATGAATAGAATCTAGACAGTCTAAGCAGGCCCATTGTATGATGAAAGAGCAAATGAACAATGCAGACGGGTGGGGAGGGGCAGCAAAGAGCCCGGGTTATGTCCTTAAGGCATAATTAGGAGTTCAAGTAGTTGGAAGTTCTTGCAGTAAATGGCGTAGCAGTAACTGTATTTTCACTCTGCCTGCGCTCTACCCTTGCTTTCTTTATTGCCTCTCCAATTCACTACCCGCTAAAGGCGACAAAAACCTTGCTTCCTTTGCAGCTTCTGGTTTAGTTCTCCTTGCAGCCCTGTTTAAAAATTAATGGTTTGGGGGTTTCGCGACGCCGAGAAAACGACTCCGGCCCCGGGAAGCAGCCTCCGCGCCCCCAACCTTCCCCTCCCGGAGCCCGGCCGGGCAGCGAGGGCCGCGCGGGTCGAAGCAGAGCAGCAGAAACCACAGCGCAGCTCCGGGCTAGCCCGGGCCTCACCGCAGGCGCACATCGCCGCCGGCTCAGCGCGCTCGACACCCGCGGCCCGAGCCGCAGCGAGGAGCGAGCAGGGCGGCGCCCGGAGAGGCCTGCGCGTCCCCGCCCGCCCGACAGCCGCGCAACGGCCGCCTCGCCCCACCCCGGCCCAGGGGGCGGGGGCCCGGCCGGGGGCGGGGCCGGGGTGCGCGGCGCCCGGGCCCACTGGGCCCCTCCGGTCTCGCCGACCCCGCCCCCGTCTCCGAGGGGCTGAGGAACGGGGAGGGCGACGCACTCTGGCCGCGCCGCACGCTCGCCGCTTCCCTCAGTTCCGCGTGCGCGCGCGCGCTCGCCCCAAGTCCCGCGGAGTTTAACACAATGCCGACGCCTACGCCGTGCGCAACGCCCGGGCCGGCGCAACAGCTCCGGCGCCGGGGGCGGGGGGTGGCCCAGACAAGGAGAGGGGATGAGCGCGCGCGAGAGCCAGAGACAGCGCGAGACCCGAGGAGGCCGGAAGCGCGCGTGCGCGCCCCCGCCCGCGAGCGGGGAGGCGGAGCCGCAGCAGTAGCGGCAGCAGCTGTAGGAGCCGCTGCAGCTGGGAGAAGCGCCAGAGAGGCCGGGCCTGCTCCGGTCGGACCGGATCCCTCCCCTCCCCCGCCCTCCTCCCTCCCCTCCCCCAAACCCACTTCCGCAGCTCGCGGCCTTGCCGCCGAAGAAGCAGCGGCGGCAGCAGCAGGAGGCGGCGGCGAGGCGTCGGAAGGATTACGCACCTGACGGGCCCGCCTCTCGGGGCTCCAGCGCTGGACGCTCACCGGCCGCCGCCGCTCGGGACGCACTTCACGGTGGCAGCGGGAAGAGAGGGCCCGGCCACGGGGAACGGAACGCGAATCGCCCCCCTCCCCTTCCTCCCTCCCTCCTCCGATCCGCCGCCCGCCCTCTCGGCTTCCGTCCCCTCCCCCTCCCGCAAAGCCCCGGATGGAGCCGCCGCCGACTCGCCGCCGCCTGGCTCCGGGGGATGGTTTTGTCAGGCGGCCAGAGCCCCGGCGCCAGGCGCAGCCGCCACCGCCCCCGCGGGGCGCCCCTGCCCTCACTTCCCAGAACCGGCTCCCCGTGTGGCCCGGGCCCTCCGCCTGCCTTCACCCGGAGCCCTGGGACGGGGGTCATTCGTCTTCTTTGTTGCCACCGCCGCTGCCGGAACCGTTTGTGAGCTCCAGTGGCCCCCGCCCCCCCCTCCGCCTTCCCGGAGCCCGGGCCGGGGGTGGCACGTGGGCACCGGCCCCGGGAGGCCGAGGCGGTGCGCGCTTACCTGTCGCCGATGCTGCTGCGGCGGGGGGTGTGGAGGAGGCACCGCTGGGCAGCCTCGGCTGTGCTGTCCTCCCCGCCGCCGCCTCTGCTTCTCGCTGCTGCTGCTGCTGCTGCCGCCGCGGTCGGTGTCTCCGGCGCGGCGGCGGCGGCGGCGGGGCTTTTCCTGTCCGGTTACGTTAAGGTCACATGACCGAGAGAGCGGAGCGACTAGTGCAAAGAGGCTGAGAGCGGCTCCCGCCGGGGGGGAGAGGCGGCGAGGGAGCAGTGGCGGCAAGAACCCCCTCCGCCCCCCCCAGCCGCTCCCCTCCCCCCTCCCGCCTCCGCCTCCGCCTCCTGCTGCTCTGCCGCCGCCGCCGCCGCCGCCTGCAGCACTACACTGCCGCTCCCACCCAGGCTCAGCTCTCAGCTCCAGCCAAACTTCTGCAGACCATGTGCAGCCGAGGCGAGGAAACTTCTCTCCACCTATTGGAGCTGGAGGCTTGAGTCACAAGCCCCTTGTTTACACAGAGTGTTTAGGTAGGACAAATCCTTGAGATGCTCGGGGTAGGGATGGAGAACTGCTCGGATCCTTCTGCTAGCTTCTGCTTGACATCTCCGGGCCTGTGCCATTGCCCCTTGACTTCCCGTATTAGTTTAAGTTTTAATGTTGAGATTAAAATGAAGTGGACTTTAGAACCTGGGAGATACTGTAAACGACTGATACCTTTTTATCACCAACTGTAATTGAAAGTCATACTGAAGTAGAGATGCCTGTATGTGCTGTTTATAGAGGAAGAGGTGCCTCCTTACAGACTAGTTGTGATGTAAGATGTGTTTGTTAGGATTGAATTTGATGGTTATTTCAGTAATTGGGTTTTAGTTTTTGAAGCTTTGGTTCCCCCAAAATCAAAATCTACAAAGCATGTTTGTTACTTAACAGTTTACTCTCCTGTTAAGTTTTGGTCTTTGAGGTACGGATTCCAGAGTTGGCTGTTCTGGTAGATTTAGAGGTCCAGAAAATCTTTTATCAGGGAGACCCTGAAACATGGTGATATGGCAGGGGAGTTAGAATTTCCTGATGGTTATTCTTAACATTTTAAAGTTTACTTTTTTGTTGTTGCCATTTTGCTAGAATTTATATCTTTTCTTTGGAAGTACAGTTTAGGCCTTTGATGACTGGAATTTAATGATTTCTTTATTTTACATATTTAAGATTTTGAAGACTTAAAGGATATGGCTTGATTCATAAGGAAAAGGAGGCAGCAGTTTCCAAGTTACTCTTTGGTTTTAAAGCATGCTAACCTGGTTATCAGTGTCTTGACTTGATGTCTACACAGCCAGACCCTAGCACAATGCCTACCACATAGTTTGTAAGTCACTGAAGGCAAGCTTACCATCTTAAGACAACTTAATATACAGAAGTGTCCCTCCTAAAAATGAGTTTGATTTAACAATCCAGTTATCCCTGCAGCTACTGATGACTAATTCCTTCTTTAAAGACAAAATAGGCAGCTGTGTAACTTTAGTGGCGAATGATAGATTAAGTATACACCTGCCTTGAACTTTCTAGTTCTTTGATCAGCTAGATAAATGACTTGAGTGATTAAATGTCTGCCTCCAAAACCAAATTCTGACCCTGATCTAAGTATTCTAGTGAACTATCACTAAAACATCAAAGTTGGCCTTTAGACTTGCATGCCAGATTCTTTGGATTGGCTCTAGAGTTTCATCTTATTAGGAAGATAAGATGATTTTGATTTGTTTTGTAGAGAGTCATAGTTAGAGATCTTTAGGTTCTTAATTCTTTTGGACCTTGACTCTGAAAACTTTCAAGGTTATGGTGCTGATGGAGTGCTCATGTGAAAAGGGAACTGATTAAGAAAACCTAAAAGAAAAAGTGGGCAAAACTAATGCTAAACTTGAAGCCATTGGGCAGAAACTTGGCTATGTGTCTAGAGTAATTGGCCTTGAGTCAAAGTAACTATGCTTATTCTTAAGATCAGTAAATAGTTTCCTAGTACTATTCTCCAGGTTTATAGAAATAAACCCAGGGGTAAGCCCTAAAACTGAGTATCATTCCTAAAGAAGGTGATGTCAAGAGCATCCTTTTGTCTTGGAGAGCTGCTGCTCTTAAATTTAGAACTGGGCTAATTTGCTGGTAATTATCTCCAGGCATAGGCAGGCACACTTGAATTTTGCCAAGTATGCAGATTATTTTGATTTTTAGTCACCATCATCAAGTGATAGTATTATAAGGAGAGCAATACAGACTATATCTGCTCTCTACAACTTGTTGAAGTAGAAACATTTAGATGGATACATACATCTGCAAAGGTTGAGGAGAACACAGCCCCTGCAGAGAAGGGCTAGTTAGTGTATCTCAGCATAGGGCCAAGGGAAGCTATCAGTTCTCTGGTAATCTGGTTACACAAATGGCCTAAGTTAGGTAATAAGATAAATGAAAAGTGAAATCATTCTGTAGTGTTTATGTGCCAATTTATTTTGGTATTTTGAAAATAAATCTGGCAAATTAGTTCAAAAATAGTTTTGCACATTTTACTTCAAAGAAAATCATGGTGCAAACGAATAATCTGAGTGGATTCATCAAAAATTAAGTTATATGTAAATACAAAGTGTTGTGTTGCTGAAAGTTTTGATTTGTGTTCTGCTGGGGCACGACCATAAAAATAGGCAGTTGCTTGTGTTCTGAAGAGGGTAGTTCCAATGAGACTCGGACAGTGGGCAGAAAACAATTTAATAGTACTAAACCTTTTTCTTGTGTGTGCGCTCAGGTTGAAGATGGAATTTACTTTAACATTGATAAGAAAAGTAATAGTAGGAGGAAGTACTGTATGTGGTTAGAGTCCAAAGCAGCTTTTTCGCTAAATTTATGAAGGATGTTCTGTTGAGTAACTTGTTAAATTAGGAAAATGACATGCTTTTACATGGTAAACTTTAAAGTCTAGGTCAGATACCATGCCCTCTGTTTTATATCAAGCTTAACATATAAATCAGAAAAGATGTATTTTGTAAGTCCCTTCCATTTCATTGGTTTGGTCGTAAAGTTTATAGAAAACGCTTGTTTTATAATTGGTTGTTATTGAGACCATAGTCCCTCAAGGAGAATTCCCTATGCTTTAGGGAGCTTTTTGTTTTAAAGGCTACTGGTGTAGACCTGTGGGTTTAAATGTTTTCAACTGATTCTAAGAAACACATTTAAAATTGCTACCTAGTATATACATATATGTAAAACTGAAACAAACTTTTTAGGAAATAGTACTTACTGTTATTATGAGTGAGTGAGGTACTCTTTTTTTCTTTTTTTTTTTTTTTTAAGTTGATAATGCTGCCTTAAGTTGATTTCATCAACCATAAATGGGTCAGGGTCCATAGTATGGAAAACACTGGTGTGTTAGTTCTCTTGCTGTTATAAATTAAGCCAAAACTTAGTGGCTTAAAATAAACAAACATGTTTTTATCTCATACAGTTTTTGGGGGTCAGGAATCTGGGAGTAGCTTAGCTAGCTGGTCCTGGGTCAAGGTCTTTCATGAGGTTACAGTTAAGATGTTGACTAGGGCTAGAAGGTCACCTTCTAAGGTGGCTCATACTCCGGGGCAAGTCAATGCTGGCTGATGGCAGAAGGTCTCAGTTCTTCTCCATGGAACTGCTTGAGTGTCCTCACAACATGGTGCTAGTTAGCTATCCTCGGAGCAAGTGATTCAAGCCACACACCATCACTCCTTCCATACTAAGTCCAGCCAGAACTCAAGGGGAAAGGAATTAAGGTCTGCCTCTTAGAGGGGGGAATAGCAAAGAATTTATGGACATATTTTAATAACTCCACAGTTCTTTATTTTTCTAGTTTATGGATGAATTAGGATTGAACCAAAAGCCTTCCTGAAGTCAGTCTGTAATTATCTTACTTAATTAAGTCAATTTTTTCTCTGAGGGCATCTATTCAAACTCCCTTTTCAATTTTAAATTTGAGGAAGCAAGCTCAGAGAAGTAATTAACAGGCCCAAGGTCATTCTGTCTAGGGAAACTTCACAAATTTTCTCTGACCTTTGTCATGAATAATCTGTGGGTTGATAAAGATGAGAAAATTGGCTGGTAAATTTTACTTTTTCTAAGGAAGTTATAGTGTAGAACTGTTCTCTGGTCTTCCAGTTTGTAGGCTCCTACATGACAATAGTTATACTTTACAGATAATGCTTGGTGTCTGGAGTTGTAGATTCCTCATACCAGCACTGCTTCCACTTAGTTGCTTTTTAGAGGAAACAAAATGTACTTAAGTAAACAAAATATACTTATTAAATGAATTCAAACTACTTTGGATAGAGTTAGCTCCCAGATGTTGCCTGTATACTGACTTGAGATTGTCACAATACAATTGTGCAAACTAATTCTCTAGTTAGCACATTTTGAGGACCTAAAAGAGGATGTTTTGACTTAAAGATAATAAGGATTTAAGTGTAAAGAAAACTATACCCCCCATAATACTCTGGGGAAAAAAAAAGAAAACTATACCACTTGTTTTTGCTGTGAAATTTTCATAGAAATTTTAGATCTGGAAAGATTTGTTCTAAGACTAGTTTTAGCTTAGTGGATAACAAGGAATAGAATGAGACCCTGACATTGGTAGTGTGAGTGAAGCCAGGATAAATTTCTAAGGCCTTCCTTAAATTCTTTTTTGTTTTTGTTTTTTTTTTACTCCATTAAGTTTTTCTGAGTAATAGGTAGGGATACAGAATGGGATAATGGCTACTTTCTTCTTAAACCACTTTCCAGTTCCTTTTCTGACCTAAAGTGCTGTTTATACCACTTTTTTTTTTTTTTTTTATTCAGGCATATACCTGGACACACTTACTTTGATTATCCTTCTTTCTTGTTATTTGTCTACCTATATCTTACATCCCCCACCCTCACTGTAAGCTGCTTGGGGGCAGGGACTTCTTTTTATGAATACTCCTGGTACTCAGATGCTTGCAGAATTGAGTTGAATTTGTAGTTGAAGGCCCTAAGATGATGGATCCTTTCTCCCACTAGAACTGAATGAAAAAAGGTTTATTGTTATAGAAAGCCTCTGGTTATAGGTGTTAGGTGCTGGTGGTGTACATGTGAATAAGAACTATCTCTGCTCTTCAGGTGCTCTCTGTCCTGCTCACAGTGGGGGAGAAAAACACAATCAGATACTTAATACACAATTTGTTCTATACTACAGCTGTGCAAAGTGCTATGGTTGTGTAGGTGAGGTTAATATTTAAGCTGAACCTTGTAGGGTAAGGTAAGCAGGTGGTCAAAAGGTAAACTTAGTTTTTTGATGTACTTCGAGGTTGTGCGTTTCTTAGCTTTACTCTATCATTATAAATTTACCTTGAATTGTTTTCCTTTTGGTGTGGGTGAGTTACCATAATTTATTAAATTGTTTCTTTCTGTGGCATGCATGTTCTTGTTATTTCGCTAGAACTGTGTTGTCCAGTAGCTGCTAGCCACATGTGGCTTGTGTAAATTTAAATTAATGTCACACTAGCCACATGAGCTCAGTAGCCACATGTGGTTAGAGGCTACCATATTGGACAGCACAGATATTATAAAACATTTGCATTGTTGCAGAAAGTTATGTTGGACAGCACTGCTCTGGAATCATGTTTTGCTTATTTGTATATCTTCACATTATATATGGTGTGTTGAGTTAGGAAATAGAATAAGGAAACTTAATAGCCTTCTGATATTGTCATTGGGAGAGACAGAGTGGTTGGTATTTATGAACAGATGGGATAGAGTATAGTATACTGTAGTGGTACCTGGGTTGGAATCAGGCTTCATCCCTTATAAGCTATATACTTTGGGCATGTTACTTAACCTCTGAGCCTCAGGTTTTCCCTTTTCCTCAAAGATCGATAATAATGTTGATCTCATAACGGTTGTGTGAGTGTAAGACAGTGTATGTAGCGCTTAGCACAATACCTCTGTAAACGCTAGGATCCTTAATACATTTTTGAAATCATACTGATTTAAAAGAATTTAAAATTATACAGTAAAATGACTTATTTTTTTCAGTGTACAGGTCTGTGAATTTTAACGTAGTATTCATTTGTGTAACCACCACTACCAGAATACAGGGCCGGTCTCTCACTTCAAAAAAATTCCCTCAGCTGGTCCGATGGTAGTGGGTTATCAGAACTTAGTTTAACATTAGTGTCAATAAAGTTGGTATACAACCCCCACTGCTAAATTTGACTGGCAAAAAAAAAATTATGTAAAAAAAAAATTCTCTCATGCTATCCTTTTATAGACTCACCCTCCTCCCACCCCCTAACTTTTGGCAACCACTGATCTGTTCTCCATCGCTATAGTTTTGTCCTTTCTACCACATTAAATTAATGGAATTACACAATATGTAGCCTTTGCAGACTGGCTTCTTTCACTCAGCCAAGATGAGTGAGAGATTCATCCAAGTAGGTAGATGTATCAATTGTTCACAACTGATTTTTAAAGGCATTTTAATTTTGAATCATCATTTATTAAAAGAATTGTGAATCTGAGTTCTTCAAGTTGTGTTTGACTCAGGATTTTTATGTTTAAAAGTGAAATAACTGATGAAATTTATAGGGAAAAATTACTGCTCCTGATTGATAACAACTATGTGTCTGTGTATGATATCAACGTGTTTTTCTCTATGAAAATGATTTGTCATTGGTAGGAAAGGTTGTTTTTAATAGTTGATCCATATTAAAGACCTGTAGAGTTGCAGCAAAGACCTGAGTTGGAAAAGGTGGCTGTTTAAATATCATTAGTTTCTAAAATGTGGTCTGAAAATAGGGTGACCAGTCCTGCTTTGCCTAAGACTGTCTCAGTTTTAGCACTTGAAAGCCTGGCTGCTCCCAGGAAACCCCTGGGTCTTAGGCAAACCCAGGATTTTTGGTCACCCTATCTGAAAAAACACGAAAAACTGAAGGTTCCAGTTCTTAAAGTTTCAATAGTGAACCACTGGACACATACTTCAACTAATCTTCATTGCTGTCAGGGTGCTTAGAGTCAAAATCTCCAAGGTACGCAGAATCTAAACCTAATGAGACTTTTTAGATTAAGATCAACACCTTGAATTTAAGATTCTGTGGCTAGTGGTTTAGATCAGACCAGAATTACAGCATGAATTTTTGTTAGCTTGCTGTCCTCTGTAAGTCTTCATCTGATGAGTTCAAGAGGCACTCTGGCTCATCTTTTTATACTAGCAGTGTTGTGAAAAATTGTTATGGTGAGCAAATTCCCAGGCCTTGTGTACAGAAGCTAAGTTAAAAGTTGCATTTATACTGAACTAGAATCTCTTCTGTCTTGAGTTTTTAAATTGAAATGGTGATTCTAAATCTCAAGTGAATGTTAAGTTCTTTAGTTTTAACTAGTTTGATCCCCTTTCCTGACTTTTCATACCACCTCTGTACCTTTTCCATGGATTTCTTTATAGAGCAGATCACTTGTTTTTCTTGCTGTCACCACTAGAATGTGCGCTTCATGAAAGCAGGGGCCCTAGCTGTCATCTTTACCACTGTATCTTGGAATCTAGACATTGGATGAAAAAATGAGATCCATGAGTAGGTTTTACAATGGCTGCATGCTTTCCAGATTATTTTAACAGTCTAGGAGATGTGGAAATGTTTTTAAAGAAATGTTTAAATCCATGTTTTGTTTCAAATTGTGCAGAGGAAGTGGAAATGTGGACTTTAAAAAATTTTGTTTCATTAACCCTCTTTGAGGAAAGGGAATTTAGAACAGTGAGCTTACATCTTCCTTAAAAATGGCAATTCAGAACCAATGGAGAGCTGAAAGTGAATAGATTTGGATTGGAGGTATTTGAAAAATTCCCCTTATTTTTCAACCTCGTCACCTCCCAACACATACTTTGTAAAAGCAGAGAGAAGGTATGAGGAGATTGAGTGGGGAAAGAAAGGAGAACTCAGTCGCTTGAGATTTAGTACTTAGTAAGCAAGAGAGTGCTAATGAATTATTTAAAGTCTGCATAACCTGAGTACAAACCAATAAATAGACTTTAAGTTAGTGGTTCTCAGCGTTTAGTGAGCATAACAATCTGGAGAGTTGTAAGAAACAGATTTCTTAGCTACAGCCCCAGAGGTTCCGATTCAGTACGTGTGATGTGGAAACTCAGGAATTGGTAATATTAATAATGGACAATCTGGGTGTTTGCCAGTGGAGTTGGTCTGGGGACCATACTTTGGAAAAACTGTTTCAAGTGGTAGAAAGACAGGACAATAACTTAAAATAGATGGATATGGTTTGTTCAGGTAAAAAATAAAACTAGAAATATACTGATTTTATATATATTAAAAAATCTCCACTGCTGACTACTGTGGTTGTCCAAGAAGGCAACCCAGAATACCTGTTGGCAGCTGCCTGGTATGTGCAAATGTACAGAGTTTGAAAAGCCTTTTTGGGCTTGTACTGAAGAGCCAATCCATTTTAAACAGTGGAATTACTGCTTTATATCAAAATGAACCATTCTCTTCCTATGCAGGGTTCAGTAACATCTTTCTGCTAAGTCTCAGTCATGATGTTTCTTAAATAAAGATTCAAAGGGGGATCCTGGAAATTTGATTCAGGCTCCATTTAATCTCAGAATCATGTATGGTTTTTTACTCAGGTTGTAGTAACAATTAACACTCTTAGAGCTTCACACAAAATTCTGTTAATCCTCATAGCAACCCTGTGAGATAGTATTATTATTAAACCCGTTCTACAGATAAAGGAAACCAAGGCCCAGAGAATTTCAGTGATTTGCCCATGGTGATACAGCTAGTAAGTGGTGGTGAAGCAAGAATTCAAATCCAGGTTGGTCGTAACCACTGAACTCTCATGGGTGATAAAAATTTGATGCCACTTTGAGGAGGGCTTTGGGAGCCAATGGTGAATGTACTTAACACATTGACTGCCACACTGGAAAAAAAATTTTTTGCCTTGGGGCCACAGTGTGTTATTACAAATATAGAATAAAAACTTCGAAAACAAAATGATCTTTTCTAATTTAATGAAAAATTAAATGACAATTTTAGAATTAAATTGTCAATATTAATTGTAACAATAAGAACATCAACAAGTAAGATTTTCATGAACCAACTGCAGGGTTTTGCCCAGGTTTTGCTTCACGAGGCCCCAGGCTCAAAACTAGTGTGAGTTAAATACAACTCACATGGCAGTTAATGTGTTAATTTAGGCTCTCAATATTGTGGTGTAATTTCTTGGTCATTTTGTTCTCAGACAGGTAGTGATCTTGAAAATCATTTTTTACTTATAACTAAAAACATTTTAAAACTCTTCCATAACATAAGTTGAAGTTTTTATTCATAAACGTGAATTAGTTGAAAAAGATGTAATTTCCAGTGTATCACAAATATTGATATTTTTAAATAAAGCTATTTTATCACCTTTTAAAAAGCCTTTGTGTCAAGTAGAATATAACACCGTAATGAGTTGATGTCCACCAAGATCCATTTAAACACAGGTAAACTATTCAAATTTAATACTGGTTTTTTTCTTCTTGAAACTGTGTGTTACATTTCCACTTCTAAACTTTATCCTAATACAATAAATGTTTATGAAAGTCTTATTGATCATCCTTTCATTCTTTGTAACATTTGTGTATATAAACAAATGTAAAATTTTAATTTGCCATAGCCATAAGGTACCAAATGTTCTTTTTTTTTGTGGATTATTAAAAGTGTTACTATTGATCAATTGACTCTTAACAGCCAATTTTATACATTGATACTTGGAGTAAAATTTCATTGAAATTGCATCTCTTGTAATAGAGGGGGGGAATACGACCTCAATTAAAGGAGGTTGCATTAACCAATCTTTCAAATTGTCCTCTGGTGTAACTTCCCAAAAGTTTTAAAAAATAGGTTAAATATATTTAAAGGTTATTGAATAAAGTGGATCAGGCTATTCAGGATAGGTGAGAGATGCCTCTCATGTAAAGTGTGACAAGGGAAGATGGGAAAAGAGGCACCTTTGCAGGTGTGTACACAGCATGCTGATTTTAAGAAAATTAGGTGGAACCTGATCTAGAAAGCAATTGTTTTTGTTTTTTTGAGACAGAGTTTCGCTCTGTTGCAGTGGCGTCATCATAGCTCATCACAACCTCAAATTCCTGGGTCAAGTGATCCTCCTGCCTCAGTGTCCTGAGTGGCTGGAACTACAGGCACGGCCGGCTAATTTTTCTGTTTTCAGTAGAGATGGGGCCTTGCTCTTGCTCAGGCTGGTCTGGAACTCCTGAGCTCAAGCTATCCTGCCTCGGCCTCCCAGAGTGCTGGGATCACAGGCTTGAGCCACCGCGCCCAGTCTAGAAAGCAATTACTGAACTATCCGTGTTCAAAGTACCACAGATGGAAGACAGCTACTCAAGGACTTTCAGTGTGCTGAAAAAGACACCATATGATGTTCACCTTAGCACTATTAATATTAGCAAATAAGTAAATGTCCATCAGTAAGGGTATAGATGAGTGTATTCTCCTGGTGGAATACTGTGTGCCAGTAAAGTAAGTTGCAAAATGGCAGTGTCCCATCTTGCAACGAAGTAAAATCGTGTTCCTGTTTATGTATATATTTATGAAGAAAAGGAACATTTAAATTCACCATGGTGGGGACTGTAGTGGGACAAGAGGGGTCATGCATAAAAATTAGGCAGTGAAGATTAAAGATTTGCTTTTTAAAATTTTAATGGTCAATTTAAGATGGTAAGTACATAGATGTTAAATCCTTTGTGCTTGGTACTTTTTAATTTCCCCAAAATATGTGCAAAACAAAGTCTCTGGGAAGAATATTTTGACTAACTTGGTGAAAGGACAAAGTACTGACTAATAAAAGGCAAAGTGCCAGTGAAGTCATACTCAAATTAATGCTATCTAAAATGGGTATATAAAATTCATTTCTGCCATTAAAAGCCTGTCTTCTTATTGTATATATTGATTTCACCACCCCCGAGTTCCTGTATGGTTCTTTTAGCCAGGGCCATGATTGGGATTCCCCTGGGATAGGTAAAGCTGCAGTGTCCAAAATCTAAGCCTTTTGTCTTTAAGAAATGTCTTTGCCTAGATTTCCTAGACACTGAGGTTATTTATTCTTTAAACTGAAATATTTCCATTTTGAACTGTCAGTGATACCCTAACACCAAGTTCTTTATAATTTTTATTCAAGCAACAATATAATTGGAACTGAAAAAGATCATTATAACAATTTGATTTTAAAAAATTAAATACCTATTAAATAAGAGGTCACCCAGTAGTGAACATTTATTTTTGATTGCAGAACTTGAACATCTCTTGCAATGACACTTTGGTTATCAACTGATCAGAAAAATACTCGTCCCAGCTCAAACATTACCTTAGGATGATAAAAAGTGAGAATTACTAATTGCATAGCAAACAAATTACTGGTACAAACGAAAATGACTCTTAAGATTGTGATTAATGAAAAATGCTCCTGAAGTAAGAGTAAATACTTGGCTTTCTCACATGGCAAGCCGCAAATCTGAGGCACAGGCACTTGATGTTGGACTGTGTATTATAAACTTACAGTTAGAACTTTTAACAAATGCTATCTTTAAAAATAAGGACCCTTTTCAAAAATTACCTTTAATGCATTTGCAAAATACAATCATTTGAAACTAAATAGACTTAGTAATGATAACAGAGTCATTCTCTCCTGCTGTAATTTTCTGTGTCAAATTATCTTTATTATCATCTTAGTCCCTACATTTATAAGAAGATGTAAATGACCACAGTCCCGGCATTTGCACTTACCTCAATAGTGATGAGGATGACGATCATCCACTCCAAGCGGAGCGCCCTCTTCTCATGCAGGTGATTCCGCATTAGATCTGTTAGTTCCATGCAGTGCTGAAGTTTTTCATTCATGACCTGTATGAGGAAAATCTTAGTGTCATGTATTTAAACAATTTACACTTATTTAAGTCAATGTGGTCACATACATCAAAATTCTATAGGTATACAGTGAAAAACTGTCCCTTCAACTCTTGCTTCCCAGTCCTCTGCCTGAAGGAGGCTAGTCAGTGTTAGCAGTTTCTTGTGAATCCATCCAGAGACATTTTGCAGGGCACAGATGTGACTGCAAGAGATACTTTGCATACTGAAGCTCTTCCATTTCTAAGATTTTGATGGAAGATCTAAAAATAAAGTTTTTGAATCCTAGTTTTTGGTAGCTTGTGTTTTTAGCAGTTAAAAAAGGCAAACTGGAAACATTCTTTTTTTTAGCATGGCCTAAAGATAAAAAACAATGATTACCTTCTACAAAACCTCAAACTTAACATTTGACCTGCTGCACACTCACCACTAGATGGCACTGCTTTTAACTCTGAACTGCAAAGGTTGTGTGTTGTGATGCCTCAAAACAAGTTGGCTGTGGGGGTTCAAAGAAGATAGAATCTTTGAACTTAAAATTTGGATGTGACTACTGGCAAGTTATATACCTACTCAGTATCTCTGTATATCGCTTGCCTTTGGAAACTGGAAAGTCTGGAAGCCAATTTTTAAAATAGTTTGATTCTCTCACAGGGTATGCTGGAGGTATGGGTTTGGTCAGTGAACGTCCAGAGTAAAAGAATCATCACAGACACGTGTTCAGGGATTGGCAGGAGTGTGTTAGTGCACCATACGGTTTTGCACAGAGCATTAAGCTGTC
Organism: Daubentonia madagascariensis; assembly: GCA_023783475.1. NCBI lineage: Eukaryota > Metazoa > Chordata > Mammalia > Primates > Daubentoniidae > Daubentonia > Daubentonia madagascariensis. The sequence goes on along the minus strand of JAKFHU010001815.1, from coordinate 16,236,720 downwards.
TTACTAATGAGGGATGACACCAAACCGTATTGGCAACATCTGCACCTATTTCTGGATTTTATGGTCACCCTGTAATTTCTAATCTGTATAAATGTTTAGAATGTGCCTCTTTCCTTTTCTCTCCCCCCCCCTTTTCCTTTCCTCTTGCCTTTTCTTCCTTTTTTCTATTTCTATTGGCTGCTCGATCCTGGTCTATAACATGTCCATCCTTGAGCTTGCTTCTCTCTTCAAACTATGGCCTCAGCCCTCTTCCATTTTCTTTCAGCTCTCACCAACGAACAGACATATTTTCTTCTTCCACTCCTCATCACCCAACTTATTCCTTCACTCTTTAGAATTTGTATATATTACAACTCCCCTGAAACTTCCAAAAGTCTCCTAATTTTAAATCTAACAACCTTTCTTAATTCCAAACCTCAACTATCCCAAGCATTTGACAACACAGTGAAATGTACAAACAAGAGTCCCTACCACTGCATGCTTATTTCATTTAGCTGGGGAGGCATGTGTGTTACATGCATGCAGATGAGGGGGCAGGAAAAAATGGGGGAGGCTTCACAAAAGTAGTCAATGTGAATTAGGCTTTAAGTAGGCAGCTGCCAGGTTGAAAAGGTGGGGTGGGGGGAAGGAGCATTTCGGGCAGAGTAAATGGCATAGACACAAGCATAGCTAGATTGTGGACAACTTGGAAGAAAGTGCTTGGAGGTGAGGTTAAGACAGTAAATTAGTACCAAACTGTGAGAGGTATGTAAAGACAGAATAATGACCCCCACCCTAAAGACAGTCATATCCTAATTCCTGGAACCTGTGAATATAACATGACAAAGGGAAATTAAGATTGAATTTGAAATTAAGGTTGCTAATCAGCTGACCTTAAGATAGGGAGATAATCCTAGATTATCTAGGTGGGCCCAATGTAATCACAAGGGTCCTTAAAAGTAGAAAAGGAAGGCAGAAGAGTTCAGAATGATGTAATGTGAGGACTCAACTATGCTAGATGGAGGAAGGTGCTACAAGCAAGGAATGTAGGTGGCTTCGAGGCGCTGAAAATGGATCCTACCTGCAGCTTCCATAGAGGAACGCAGCCCTGCCAACACCTTGATTTTAGCCCAGTGACACCCATGTCAGACTTCTGACCTACAAAACTGTAAGATGATAAATTTGTGTGCTAGGTTTGTGGTAATCTGTTACAGCAGCAATAGGGAACTAATACACCATGCTAGAATATTTGAACTCTATTCTGCAGGTAACAGGGAGTCCTTTGTTCAATCTTGAAATATTTATCTAACATTCACTACACTGTGCTGGGCAGAGGAGGCAGACTGGTGAATAAGACAGATGTGTCTCTTTCTTTTGGCCAAAGGGTGCAGAGAGACTGGAAAAGGGTCCAGTCTAGAGGCTGAGACAGTGAAGGTATAGAATAGTCCAGGTGAGAGGACAGGGGCTGTGGGATGCGTATTAGCAGCTGGGGGGCCTGAAGGCAGGGGTCAGTATGGCACTCCTACATTTCACCAGCCCAGGGTCAATCACGTAGGCTTTCAATAAATGTTTGCCCTTGAATGAATGACACCTAGGGGGAAACAGAAACCGACTAGATGTGGAGAGTGCAGCAGGAAGAGGCTACTCAGACTTTTAAGTTTCTGGCTGAATGACTAGGTAAGTGAGGCTAGGGGTCCTGCCATGAGCTGAAATAGAGAACAGAGAGGGTTTGGCATTTTCTGGGAGAACACCGTGAGTTTCACTTTGAAATCTAATCACTGATTAATTCTACAAATATTTATTGAGTACAACTATATGTGCGGCCTCTGCCAAGAACTGGGAAGAAAATAATCATGGTCTCTGGTCTCATGGAGCCTGTTACATTCTAGTGGGGAATGATGCAAATTTTAAAAGGGATGCTATGAGATATGTACATGTGGAGGATCTGTGAGATTTAGGAGGCAACTGGAAATATCTGGAAGGCAAAGGAGAGACTGGGGTGAGAGATGTATGTTTGAAAATTAGCAGGAAAAGGTGGGAATAGAAGGCGTGAAAACAAACACCACTGCTCATGGAATAGACGGCACAGGGAGAGGAGACTCAAGGACAAGACCTTGGCGGACACTGACGGGAAGACACAGAGCGAGGGACCCACTGCCAACTGGGTTCTGTCCCAAGACACAGCTGTAACTGCCCCCTGTGTCTGTTTTAGTGATCTCCTAAACACCAAAGGAGATGACTCAACCTCCGTCCTCAACTGTTTTGACTGCTTTTTAGTACGTCTTACGCCTAATCACCCCTGTTTTTCTCAAGACTCTTTTCTCTAGCTTTTGAGGAAAAAAACAGAAAACAAGGACCAACTTTCTTCTAGCATTACCACAACTCTTTCTTTGTTCTGTCTTCTTAGAAGACTAAAGCTTGTTGAAGGTCAGGCGAGTTCTTATTTTTCTTTTGTATTACGTATAGCGTAAGCACTGTGTTGCTCATAATAAGGGAAGGTAAACTCTTTAAACCCCTGCTAAATAACCTTCATATAATCCAACTGGTCTAAACTGCTTTTGTGATGCTAAAAAAATACTCTGGGAATTGTAGTTTGAGAACTTTTAGGTGTGTGCTTTACAACTCACGTAGAAGATTTAACACCAAAGAGCGAGACTGGGGAATGAAATGAAGAACAATTAGCTTGCGTGTAGCAGCGATTGTTTAAACAAAAAACAAAAACCAAAAAACCCAGGCATTTTAAGGGCTCCTTTCAATTATCTGACCCATCTGTGATCTCTGCTGTGGAGGACGTCAGGCACTTTTGAGGAAGCATAAGAAAAGACGTCTTTCTGTATCTTCCTACTCCAGCTAAATCTTTTCATACGAGCTGTTGTTCCTTCAGAAAGGCTATTACGCGCTGATACCCTGGCGACCCCGAGGACACGGAACTTCCCTTAGGAAACAGGTAGCCCTAGAGACTGATGTAATCAGACCACCAGTCCGGGAAGTGCTGCACCTGAGGGATACCTACAAAGTCCTCCAGAAGTACAAGGTAAGGACCGGGAAACCTTTCGTAGGAGGTGACGTTTGGGCTCATGGGGCAGAATGCAGGCAAGGATACAGAATGAATCAGATCACAACTAGAAAGAACATGAGATATATTTTTAATGGTGCCAGGTTAAATATATTTTATTTTGATTCTTCAGGATATTACCTGAATTTTTTTACTACCCTCCCCCCAGCTTGGTTGAGGTTTAACTGACAAATATTTCACATGTTTACAGTATTGATTCAGTGGAATAGCATGCATTCTCCCTGTGTACTCACTTAAGGATTCAGAAGCCAGTTACTATATTTACATATCTAATGCATTCCGAGCAATGTGTCATTAGGCGATTTCATCATTGTGTGAACATCAGAGTGTACTTACGCAAACCTAGATGGTATGGTATAGCCCATTACATGCTTAGGCTATATGGTATGGCCTATTGCTCCCAGGCTACAAACCTGTACATCATGTTACTGAATACTGTAAGTATTTGTGTATCTAAACATAGAAAAGGTGCAATAAAAATACAGTATTATAATCTTATGAGACCACCATCCTGTATTTGGTCTATCCACTGAAATGTCATTATGTGGCGCATGAATGTAGTTCATATAAGATTTTAAAAAATAACTTTCATGGAACTGACTTGTTATAGGACTCTTCAAATTGTGGGGCTGAGTGGAACCTGCTCTGCCTGCTGTCTGTGCTGTTCAGTCAACTTTGCAATGGTGGGTACAGAAGCAGTCCTTCCGCTCAGAGGAGCTCAGTCCCCAGACAAGCTCCAAGTTACCCTTCCTGGTGTGTTCCTTTCCTCTGGTTTAGCAGACTGACAGTGCAGTGGCATTTTCTCCAGGTTTTCCCCTTCCTTCTCAGCAGTTTAATTCTTGTCCAGCTAGTTGATTATTCATTGCACTTTTGTTTTCACTATTGACCCTTTTTTGACATTTCTCATTTTCCACTGTGGCTTTCATGTTGAATGTAAGGGATTTGAGTAAGTTCTTGAAAGTCATCCTTGTCTTTACACTTCTCCTTTGGCCCATACACTCAGTATCTTCCTTGCTCAAACCTTCATTGCTGGTGACTGTAATCTTGTTCTCTTTTCCTGTACTCTCCCCCACAAGAGACATGTGAAGGATACCATGGGTCTCACTATCAAAGAATACTGTGATTTGAGGGAGGTCACAGGATGCAGCAGGGATGCCTGAGCTCAAACTTGCCAAGAAGCTGGTTATCTTAGTTACTGCTCCGTCACTTTTATTAACTTAATTAAGCAGAGCAGGCTGGTTATCAGAAGAGGGAGAGAAGTATGCATCTGCTTGATGGCAGTGATACCACATCTCATCACAATGATTCCACCAGAAGTCTCCATACCAAAGAAAAAGGAGAGACATATAAGAGCAATAAGTTCTGAATACTTTCAGATTTGTCCCCAGTAAATATGGCTACCTCTAATGAATTCTCACAAGAGGCTTTATTTTCAAATTAACTTTCTTGAGACATAATTTACATACAATAAAATGTACCCATTTTAAGTATGCAATTTGAAGATTTTTGACAAATGTATACCCATGTAACTACTGTCACATTTTGATCACTACAAAAAGTTCCCTTGTGCCGCTTTGCAATCTACTGCTTTACTCACCCCCTCACCCCCCATATCTTAGGGAATCATTGATCTACTTTCTATAACTATAGATTAGATTTGTCTTTCTAGAATATCTTATATGTAATACAACAGCATTATGCTTAGGTACCTAGCTTCTTTCGCTCAACATAATGATTTTTGAGACTTATCCATGTTGTTGCATGAAGCAGTAATTAGTTGCATTTATTGCTAAGTGGTATTCAACTGTACTACAATTTGTTTTTCCATTCACCTATTGATGGGTGTTCGGTTATTTTCAGTTCTTGATTATTATGAATAAAGTTACTATGCACATTCATGTACAAATCTACGTGAGGACAGGTTTTCATTTCTCATGGGTAAATACTCAGGAGTGGAACTGCTGGGTCGTATGATAAGATAATGATTAAGTTTATGAGAAACTGCCAAGCTGTTTTGTAGAGTGGTATACCAATTTATATTCCACAATAATGTATGAAAGAGTCATTATTCCACATCCTCACCAACACTTAGTCTTGTCAGTCTTTTAAATTTTAGCCATTTTAATGGGTGTAAGGATATCTAATTGAAATTTTAATTTGCAATTCCCTGATAAACAATGATGTTGAATGTCTTTTCATGTGTTTTTCATTGGCCATTTATGTTTCTTCTTTTGTGAAGTGTTTCTTCAAATCTTTTACCCATTTAAAAAATGGGGCTGTCTTTTTATTATTGAGTAGAAAAAGTTCTTTATACATTCTGAACAAGTCTCCTTTGTCAGCTTTATATGGTGAGAATGTTTCCTTCCAGTCCATAGCTTGCCTTTCCACATTCTTAGTGTTTTTTGAAGAGCAGAAGTTTAAAATTTTTATGAAGTTCAGCTCTCAAGTGTTTTTTCTTTCATGGCTCATTGCTTTTTTAGCCTAAGAAATCTTTGCATGTCCCAAGGTTGCAAGGCTTTTCTCTCATATTTTGTTTCTGAAGTTTATAATTTTCCCTTTAAATTTAGGTCTCTGATCCATTTCAAAATAGTGTGAGGTCTGGGATAGGGTTCATTTTTTATATATGGCTATTCAATTGTCCTAGCACCATTTGTTGAAAAGACTGTCCTTTTGCTATTGAATTAACTTACCTTGTTAAAAATCTATTGCTCATATGTGTATGGGTCTATTTCTGGACTCTATTCTGTTCCACTGCTCTATGTGTCTATACTTATGCCAGTATTCAACTTTTTTGATTACTGTAGCTTTATAGCAAGTCTTAAATCAAGCAGTAAAAGTCCTCTAACTTTGCCTTTTTTTACAAAATTGCCTTGGCTAGCCTAGGCCCCTTGCATTTCCATTTTGCATTTCTAAATCAGCTTGCTTGCTAGTTCTTAAAAAAAATTAAAAACAAAACCCTGCTGGGATCTTGACTGGAACTGAGTTGAATCTATAGATCAATATGCAGAAGTAACATCTTAAAAATAGTGAGTATTCTATGCCACAAATATGGTATATATTTTCATTTATTTAGAACTTAGTTTTTCAGCCATCTTTTACAGTTTCCAGGGTACAGGTCTCATTTATATTTTTAAAAATTTATTTCTGAGTAATTCAAGTTTTTGGTGCTATTGTAAATGGTATTTTAAAAATTTCACTTTCCAATTGTTCATTGGTAGCATAAAGAAAAGCAAATGCTTTTATATACTGATCTTGCAACCTTGATAAATTCACTTATTCTAGTAGCTTCTTTGCAGATTCTTTAGGATATTCTACATACAAGATCATGTTATCTGTGAATAAATTCAGTTTTACTTCTTCCTGTAAGAGATTTTAAATATTGGGAATACAGACAGAGCCACCAGCGAGGGACTGGGGACTTGTCCAGCTGGCATTGCTTCTGGCTTTCTCGACAGGTCTAGAGTGCCAGAGACTGGGTCAGCATTTGATTCTTCCAGCTGCTAATGTGTAACAGAGGTACAGATGCTTTCCCTTCATGGAGGAACTCAATCTCAAACTGGCCCCAATACTTGAAGAAAGAGTACACTCAGTAGAGGGGGAAGAAACCTGCATAGCCCACTTGTTCTCACTGATGTCCTTTTCATATTGATCTTAGCCAAGAAATAGCTGACCACTTAGTTGTCAAGGTATTCTTCACTCAGGCAGATATCCTCAGTTGTAGACTTGACTTCAATAATTCTATCTTGAATAGTGAGGATGGACACATAAAAATGCCACCCAGGTCAAAGATGAGAATATTACTTTTGGCATCAACTTTCTTGTTCAAGTCAACAACAGTGGTAGTTGGCTCACTGATGATTCTGAACACAATGAGACCTGCAATGGTTCCAGCATCTTTGATGGCCTGCAGCTGGGAATCATTAAAGTAACTGGTAGTGTGAGGATCATGTGGGTCAGTGTTCACAAAGCAGGCTTCTAAAATTGTCTCCATTTTTTTCAAATCCATTGTGGCAGGCAGACTTCTATGATGCCAGCCAATGATTCCCCACCTCCTGGTGTTCATTCTTGTGTAACCCCATCCTGGAGAATGGGCTGGGCCTAGTGACTTGCTAACAGAAACAGCACAGCAAAAGTGATGGGATGTCATTGCTGTCATTAGGTTACAAAAGACTGACTCTGTCTTGCTAACACTCTCTCTCTTACTGACAGTGTCTCCTGCTCTCTCACTTGCTCACTCTGATGAAGCAAGCTGCCATGTTGTGAGATGCTCTGTGGAGAAGCTCTGTGGCAAGGAACTGCGGGAGGTCTCTGGCCAAGAGCTCATGAGGAACTGAGGCCTCACAGTCCAACAGCCTGAAGGAACTGAATCTAGCCAATAACCACGAGTGAACTAGGAAGTGAATCCTTGAGATGACTGCAGCCTTGTGAGAAACACAGAGCCAGAGGACCCAGCTAAGCTGTACCCAGATTCCTGGCCCACAAAAACTATGAAATAATAAGTGTTTTTTAAGCCACTAGGTTTTGGGGTAATTTGTTACACAGCAATAGCTAATTAATACAACCATAGGAGATACCTTATCTGTATAAAGCTTTTAGTATCCCTCTTTTACATCCTCTGGATGTTTAGCCCGTGTGCACAGTCTACAACCATGGAAGTCCAAGGCTTTTGACAAGCCAGTGTGTCTGACCAGACAACTGGATTGTCAAATCTGTGTCTAATTAGACATTTGGTATCTAAAACTGTGTTGATGGAGTCCACTGAAATTTGATTCTTAAAGCATCACTCAGTAATTAATCTTTCTTTTTCAGCTAAAAGCAACATAACCTGGAATAGTTACCTTTCTCTGACCATTAGCAATGATCTCTACTTTCCTGGGCTGGAAGACAACACAGGAATAGGTGATACCAAGATCAGTGACAACTGCAGATGCCTTCAATGTGGTTTTGCAAGGAGCAGTGTCTGGCTTAGAGAAAGAAAATGTAGATACCAGAGCTGCCATAGCATTCAATGAGCCATTTATGGGAACATAAGGCAAATGTGGGAAGTAGGAAATAAGATTGAAAAAGGGATAGAATAGGAAGGACCTTGTATATCAAACAAAAACACTTGAACATAACACTTGAGACAACGAGGGAAACTGGTGGTATTAAAATTCGTTGGAGGGAATAAGAAAAGACAGTCAATAGACACCAACATCAAGAGGAATCTGATGTTAGAATTATCTGACAAGGATGTTAAAGCAACCATCATAAAAATGCTTCAACAAACAATTACAACACACTTGAAACATGAAAAAACAGGAAGTCTCAGCAAAGAAATATAAGATATAAAGAAGACAACATGGAAATTTTAGAACTGAAAAATACTATAAATGAAATAAACAACTTGATGAGGGGGCAGCAGAATGAAGGTGACAGAGGAAAGAAGCAGTGAATTTGAAGACGGAACATAGAAATCACCCAATCTGAACCACAGAAAGAAAATGTGCTAGAAAAAAGTGAACAGAGCTTCAAAAATGTGTGAAATTATAATAAAAGACCTAACATTCACATCACAGAATGGCAGATTTCCTATCAGAAACCATGGAGGCCAGAAGGAAGTGGCACAGCATTTATCACGTGCTGAAAGAAAAAAAACCCATCCACCCAGAATCCTATATGTAGCAAAATTATCCCTCAGGAACAAAGGGGGAAATTAAGACATTCTCAGATGAAGAAAAACTAGAGAATTTGTCTCACCAGACTTACCTTAAAAGAATGGCTAAAGAAAGTTTTTGAAACAGAAAGGAAACAATAAAAGAAAAAATCTGAGAACATCAGAAGGAAAAAAGAACACCAGAAAGAATAAAAATATGGGTAAATACAACAGATTTTCTTTCTCCTCTTGAGTTTTCTAAGTTATGTTTGATGGGTGAAGCAAAAATTATAACACTATCTGACGAAGTTCTCTATGTCTGCAGAAAATGATAGTTAACACAACTATATTATAAATACGGGAGGGTAAAGGGATGTAAAAGGAAATAAGGATTCTATACTTCATTTAATCTGTAAAATGTTGAAACCAGTAGACTGTAATAAGTTACATAAAATGTATGATGTGATACCCAGAGCAACCAATAAATATCTGTGCAAAGATACATACTCAAAAACAATACAGATACATCAAAATGAAATTCCAAAAAATGTTTAAGTAATTGGCAAGAAGGCAGGAATTGATATACACAACTTGGATGCATCTCACAGGCATTACGCTCAGTGAAAAAAGTCAATTTAAAAAGTCACATACTGTATGATTCTATTTATATATAAATTCTCAAAATGACAAGATTATAGAGACGGAGAATAGATTACTTGCTGCCAGGGGTCAGGAACGGTGGGGGGAGGAGGGGAGGTGTGTGACTATTAAAGGGGTAGCATGAGGGAGATCTTTGTGGTGATAAATAGTTCTGCACCCTTGATCGTGGGGTTACACAAATCCATGCATGATAAAATGTCACAGAACTATGGGCACACGTACTAATGTTAATTTTCTGTTTTCTACGCTCTTTCCCATGTGGTCCGCCTCCATCATCACCTTGATACGGATGTCTCTCTTCTCAACTTTACATCCACATTTCTATGTGCCTGTGCTGGTGGTGCTAATTGAATATCCTGCTGCTACTCTAATCTCAGCGTATCTTAGATCTATCCTGTCACCTCCCCGCTCTGACCGCTGTCTGTTCTACCCGTCACTCCCAGACAAACGCCAGTCATCCTTCATTCTTCCCTCTGCCTGGCCTCCCATTACCAGTCACTGGATTTGTCTTACAGGGTTCTTTCTTAAATTAATTTCTATTCTGTCACCGTGATAAACTGTTGCTTGAAACTTGACAAGAACTTCCTAACGGACCTCTAGGCCCCCAGACTCTCACCAATCTTATCTAGCCTGTAGAGCCAATACCGGAAGATCCTCTGACACAAAAAATTGAAAAGGTGACCGTACCGAGGACAAAAGGAAGGGGAAATATAAAGAGATCTGAATAGAAGTCAAATGAGAGATTTCTCTTAAAGCAGTTAAACACATTCACCTAACTTACAAATTTATCTTTACATAGTCATACAACTCATAGGCAACAACATGTCTTTCTCTCTCAGTACAAAACACATACCTTAACTCTTCGGGTAATGCTAAGGAACTGGCAAGTTTTATCATAAAGTTCTTCCAGGTTTTCTCTGTCCCAGTAGAAATCAGGAGTAATCAAGAAGTCGGAACTCAAGTTTATACGGTGCCTTAAAAAATGGACAATTATAACTTTTTATTTATCTTGAATTAAAAATCACTGTTCCTATTACATTTCACATTCTCAAGGTGTATGAAAACATTTTTTAATGCTGACCTTTGAAAAATACTTCTCAGAAACATGTAAAGTTTACAAAAGAATCTCAAAATTCTCAACCAAATTAACTCAGTCTTTTTATTTATGAAGTAAAGAGGAAAAAACTCTCTCATTTTGTTTTCAATTTCCAAGCTTGTTTCATTTTCCATTAAAAAAATTTACAATATACACACAGATATGTTTCTTGGGGATAGGTAATCACATGGCTTAAAAATAAAAAAGATAGGCCGGGTGCAGTGACTCACACCTGTAATCCTAGCACTTTGGGAGGCCGAGGTGGGAGGATTGCTTGAGGCCAGGAGTTTGAGGCTGCAGTGAGCTATGATCATGCCACTGCACGCCAGCCTGGGAAACAGAGCAGGGCCCTATCTCTAAAAATAAATAAATAAATAAAAAATAAAGAAGATATAAAAAGATAAAAATTGATAAATCTTATTCTTATTTCCATCTTCCCCTTGCAAAGACACACACACACTTTCTCTTTCTTTAATTTCTACCCGTTTATATAAAAGGTCTAAGCTTTTTTTTAACCTGCTATCCAGAAAACTACAAGCTTACTTTTAGAAATTTTAATTAAATAAAAATCTAAGTTGTAAAAGTACACATAAATAGCTGTTCACAGCCAGGCACGGTGGCTCACGCCTGTAATCCTAGCACTCTGGGAGGGCGAAGCGGGAGGATCGCTTGAGCCCAGGAATTCAAAACCAGCCTGAGCAAGACTGAGACCCTGTCTCTACAAAAAAACAGAAAAATTAGCCGAGCGTAGTGGCGTGCGCCTGCAGTTCCAGCTACTCTAGAGGCTGAGGCAGGAGGATCCCTTGAGTCCCGGGAGTTTCAGGTTGCAGTGAGCCATGATGATGCCACTGCACCCTAGCCTGGGCAACAGAGTGAGACTTTGCCTTAAAAAAAAAAAAAAACAAAAAAAAAAACCTTTCACTATAAAGAAAGAAAATACCCTGGAGAAGAATTCAGAAAACCATCTGTAGGCCATCTTGCCCTACCACGCAACTCAAATCCTTTATTCTCCCTAAGGATAGGCCTGTGATCACTTTGATGTGTCCTTCCAGGTCTTCATGCATACATGCGTGTGTGCAAGCACACACATATATGTATATAAAGACAAATAAGAGTATTTTTGTCTGCTTACACAAATGGGATATCATATATAATTTGTGACTTTTTTACCTAATATAACTTGCCATGTTTCTCTTAACAGATTTATCATAGTCCTTTTAATAATATGTAAGTGCACTTTTGTTGTAAAGATAAGAAAACTTAGTATAAGAAAAGTAAGCCTGTATAGAAACTATTCATAAACCTAAATTTGTCCGAACTTTTGAGTTTTGATATTATAATTCACTATATCAAATTCTGCTCACACTACCAAGACAGCAGGAGAGAAGAATCTCTCCACTGTATTTCTCAGAGAACTCGAGATTTTAGATCTGCTGTGCAACGCTCCTGAAGAATGGGTTTTTTATTTTTACTGGTACCCTGAATTAGGGTCCCTGAGCTATGAGAAATGTATAGAAGATGAAACACTGGACCACTTCTCCTCTCCAGGCAGAGTATCTAAGGAGAATGTAGAAAAACAAGTCTTAGGCAAATATTTATGATGAGCTCTGGTAACTCATTCCATATGCTAGAAGAAGAAAACAGTGCTACCCTGTGAGAAAAACACCAACATCTGGGATGTTTCATTCTATAAGTCCTAGGACAATTAAAAGAATAAAATAAACTGAAAACCTTTCCAGACATTTACTTGAAACAATGCATTACTTCATCAGTTCATCAGTTTTAAGACATAGTTCTTCTCATTTTAACATCTCTGAAAATGTGAGGCATCTTAAAATTCATGGTGTCTTACAGAAGGCAGTTGAGACTCGTTGCCATTGCCTTAAATAAGTTATTTCCCTTATGCTTTCCTTCTCATGTATGCCCAAGAGGGAATATAACAGAATCTATATCCAAGTAAGACTGAAAAAGCTATTTCAGCAAGTGTAAAATTTAATTCTGTGATAAAAAAGCACTATCGTGGTTTAACTGGCAGCATCTTTTTTCTCCTGTGGCATCTTGGTGTCTCAGATTCAATAAAATATGGTACATGACTTTTCGGTAGCAATTAGGTGTATTTAGCATTGTGATGCACTGATGTATTTTTACCAAGAATTCCCATCAGCCAAATATAAGAATATGTCTTTCTACCTTCAAAGAACATCTACTGAGCTCCCTATGTGGGTTTAATGGAGAGTAATTCTGATCTCTTTTGCATATGCAACATTTCTTTCAATCTAGTCCTAATATAGCCCAACTGCTTCTAACGGGTAACAGTTATCCCTGATAATCGATGAAATGAAAATAGCTGCAATTCCCATAAAAGTATAAATGTTTGCTGTTTACTACAGAACTATACAAATGTTTTCTTGAGATTGGTGAATATATGAAATATTTTGTTCACAGAGAAAATTTTTACCTTAGGGCAAAGAGTTCGCCCATTTTCTGCATGACTTCTTCATGAGATAGTTTCACTTTCTTCCCAGCTTTTAAAGCCTATTGGGGAGGGGAAAACAAAACAAAACAAAACAAAACCTCTCTCTCTCTAGCAAGGATTAGGTCCCTAAGTCAAATTCTGAAATGACATAACGTTGATCTTATGTAAGTGTCTCCCAGGGTGACTATCTCCCAGATTAATGTCCTAACTCACCCTGAAATTTCACCGTATCACTCAGGCAGAAATTTCATATTCTCTCTTCATTGCCCTTCTCATCAGCACTTCCCATGACATACATTCCTAATCTCTTCATGGAAAAGCAGGGCCTCTTTTCCCAGGTGTAATTACACTATTGTTTCACAATAAAGACAAAGTTAACTACAGTAAAAATGATTTTTAATTATTTTGAAATTTTAATGTAACTTTGTAGGTATTTTACATGCCACTATTTTCTCATAATTTAGCAAAACACTTTTTAAACCAAGAAGAGTGGTCATAATTTCCTCTCTTAGAGAGGAAACATTTCATTTTTCTTACTTAATTCAGTTACATTAAAAATATTGTACCATCAGAGGAAAGTAATTTGAAGTTTTAAAAAGTAAAAAAAAAATATGAAGTTTCTTATTTCATTATTTTATATGTAATTGGGAGTTCTATTTTGCTTAAATTCAGTGTAGCTTTCTTAGTGTTTGTTATTACTTTATTGTACTTCTAAATACCGTTGGCCTTCTGTATTTGTGGGTTCCGCATCTGTGGATTCAACCAACTGCGGATTGAAAATATTTGGCGGGGGGAAAGGATGCCTGCATCTGTACTGAACACGTACAAACTTTTTTCCTTGTCATTATTTCCTAAATGACACAGTAAAACAACTACTTACATAGCATATACATTGTATTAGGTATTATAAGTAATCTAAAGATGATTTAAAGTATTCGGGAGGATATGCGTAGGTTACATGCAAATACTATGCCATTTTGTATCAGGGACTTGAGCATCTGTGGATTTTGGTATCCGCTGGAGTCCTGGAACCAATCCCCCATGGATACTGAGGGATGACTGTATATTGTTATATTGGGAAATTCATATTTTTCCCATGTGAAAATCAACCTTTGAAAATAAACATAAGATCGATATAATTACCTCTGGAATTGACTGAATAGATTCAACAAATTTATCCAGTGATGCTTCCCAAATAGCCAGTTTCACTGGGGGGGAAAAAAATTAACAATGGAACATTTCTTTATCATTATATTCACATTTATACAAAATACTTAAATGCACAGTACCTTCACTGCCATTTCAACAATAGTTTAAGAGAAAAATGGGCTAAAAATTTGAAACTATATTTTATGAATAGTTTATTATTATAAAGGACAGAACTAAAGTGGAAAAAAAGGAAAAAATAGATTTTCAAGCCCTATTGGCAGACCAAAGCTACATTTGGTAGAATTCCTGATTTTCTAACATTACATCTTAGAAACAGAAAAGTGCAATGTACACCTTGACGCTATGGGTAGCTCTACAGATGGGGCAGGAGTGAGATTTTTCCTGGCCTTTGCTTCTACTCCTCAGGAGTAGAAGTAAAGCTCAGAAATCTCTGAAGCCTCTCAGCGGAGTGGTATAGACAGGCTGCAGCAGCCACAACCTAATGTAAACTGGCAGCAAAAGAAATTCTTAGAGAACTTGTACAGTTTTATTCAGGGGCATGGATCTGTCAGAAAAAACTCAGAGCTGCTGTGACTTCATGTCCCATTCCTAAGAAACACGAGTATGTTTTTCTACACAGGGGCCTGTGCCCAATCCACAAGGCTGGGCTTTCTCTGCCTGGATTAGAGACTCCCCAAGAATGACAATCACACAGAACAGTAGAGAAAACAAAGGCAATAGTAATAATATAAAAAATATTTTTGAAGAGGTTAAGCTTTATCAATACAATTAATAAGGAATGAGTAACTAGCACAGTACTACCTTTTATACTATATGAGATATATTTTTTCTGTTGGAAGGAAAAAAAGGAAAAGGAATGCTAAGGATTTGTTGAGTATTCTAGAAACATGCCAAAATCTTTACTAAATCTTTCTTTACCTGAAAGGCAGAGAGCATTGGAGAAAGCAAATTTCTCTAGAATGGCATCGTCTAAATCCAACTCCGAATTTAACTGGATTTCCCCTCTGTGAAGTTTTGACTGCCCCCTGTGAAAAGCAAAAAAGCGATTATCTTCTAAATCTTAAAAAGCACTTTAGGTTTTTCTTTTGAAAAAGTTACCGTATAATCTTTCTAGAGGTCATTTTGACAATGTGTATCAAGAGTCTTAAAAATGTTTTCATATTCCTTGATCCAGGTAATTCCACTTCTAGGAGTTTATCCTAAGGAAATAATCTAAGATGCAAAGAAAGAGTTGTGTACAAAAACTTTTTATGGTCAACGTTCAATAATAAAAAATCAGGAAAGAATTAAATGGTTCAATAATAGTCATTCCAGGCTGGGCATGGTGGCTCATGCCTATAATCCCAGCATTTTGGGAGGCCGAGGCAGGAGGATCGGTTGAGGCCAGGAGTTCGAGACCAGCCTGAGCAACATAGCAAGACCCTGTCTCTACAAAAAATAGAAAACTTAGCCAGTGTGGCGGCACACATCTGCAGTCCCAGCTACTTAGGAGGCTGAGGTAGGAGGATCAATTGAGCCCAGGAGTTTGAGGCTGAAGTGAGCTATGATGACGCCACTGCACTCCAGCCTAGGCAACAGAGTGAGAGTCTGTGTCAAAGAAAGAAAAAAAGTCATTCCAGACAACAAAAATTAAAAAGTGTGTTTTGGAAGGATATTTAATAAAAGGGAGAATGTTCACAATAAATTTCTAAGTGAAAAAGTGCTAAATATAAAACTATATAGAGAGTGTAATCTAAAATCACACTGACGCGGTTGGGACAGAGAGGGAGGGGAAGTTGTGAAAAATGAACGTGTACCTTGGAGAACTCTGGAAGGGAAAGGGGGCGGGCAGGGGTAAGGGAGGGAATCTGAACACAAACGTCACGAGTAAGTGGGAAAAGGGTAAACCTTCAGAAGAGACGTGAGACAAGAAGAGATGGGCAAAGGGGGGGACAAGAGGTCTAACGGGAGGGCTGCGGGGCAGAATCCGCTCTGACAACCTCAACTGGAGGGAAAGAAGACAGACAAAAGAGAGAGTGGAGTTTACGAGATGACTGATGAACGCGCTTGGCCATGCCACAGAACCGACTGAGGCAGCAGACACCGGGAACCGCAGGCGGGACTCCGGGACTCACATAACCACAGTGGTGGCCACTAGGATGGTCTTTCTGATGAAACAAAATAGCTGACTCTGGGATCCAAAGAGCAGAGGATTTCACTCCTCACAGACTACAAGGGTGTGTGTGTGTGTGTGTGTGTGTGTGTGTGTGTGTGTGTGTGTGTGTGTATACACACATGCGAGGGCCTAGTAAGCAATAGTTTGATCAGGAAGCAGAACATAGAAGGGGGATTCATGGGAACCACGACCTCAAGGCTAAGGGCTTAATCATTAATAAAGTTAATAAAATTCTATTAGCTCCTCATTTGCTGTGTCTCATGGGTTTGCATCCTCACTTCTGACCGTAGCCACTATGGGCCCAGGCCCAACGCACTAGTTGGGTGCCCTCTGGCAAGACAGAACTTCTCCGAACCCCGTCTGAAAGCCAGTTAACTAAAATTGTAGGGTTCTTGTCAGGATGAAATAAAACAATGCATGGAAAGCACTTAGAAAACAGTGACTGCACATGGTGAGTATTAATCATTGCTGGCTGTTATTACGTAGCTCCTATTCCCATCTGGTCTTTCTACAGCTAGTGTCTCTCCCAAGTTTCCCCAAAGCTCTGCTTTTGACACTTCCCTTAAGAACCTATGAGGACTTTTTTTCCCCCCATATTCCACTAGACAGGTAACTCTGTGAGGAAAAAGACTTTTTGATCTTGTTTATACTGCCTTCTCTCTCCACTCTAATAACTTTCTTCATTTTTTCCCTTTTGCTGAAACAGGAAAATCAGCTAGTCTACTGCCCTACTCACACATCTTACTTGAGAATGGTATGTCAGGGTTCCACTCCCTGCAGGCACCCACATTTCTACAAGTGGTTCTCTTAGACAGCCCCCGCGTTATACTTCCCTTTTATACCCAAAATCAATAGGAAGAAAATGGATTTACTTCAAGAGAAAATTTACTGGAATAATTTGATAGGTTCATTTGATAAAAGCATACTATCTTACTGATTTAGTCTGCTTAAAAATGTTAAACTTTCCATTTTGGGGTTATACTATTTACTTGTTTTAATTTGTGGATAAACAGAGGTTAAAAAAAAATTATTGGCTAGGCACAGTGGCTCACACCTCTAATCCCAGGCCTTTGGGAGGCTGAGGCGGAAGGATTGCTTAAGGCTAGAAGTTTGAGACCAGCCTGGGCAACACAGCAAGACCCATCTCTAAAAAAAAAAAAAAAGAAAGAAAGAAAATTATGTTTATCTGCTAATATTTATTATATGGTTTAGGCTTTGTACATGTACCAGTAACTTTTTGCTTAAAATGAAGTCTCCTTATTCATAATAATGTGCCTCCTCTACTGCTTTACCTAGTTTATTCCAAGTGTCCTTCCCATAAATTTGATAAAAAGTTGCTTACTCTGTTTTTATGTAGTTAAGTTCTTCATTTTCCCAGTGTACCAATGCAATTTCATAGGGCTGAATTTCATGTTTTTCTAGAACTTGCATCACATGCTTCATCTAGAAGAAAAGGAAGATCAACCTGAAATTATAACTAACTCTCTGAGGACAAGTATGTTATGGTGCTAATGTTTACAACATTCTTCATAACACTTAAAGGCAGTGTTTTCTGTTGCATGTTTTTAAGGAAAAGGCAAATTCATTGTGATATTAAACTAACCAGAATGACATGTTCATTTGTTTTTACATTTGGAAAACACAGATGAGCATAAAGAAGAAAATCAAGATTATCCCAAAGAAAATCACTAGTAATATTATCTTTAAATATTTTTTAAAAAAAGGTAAAGCCCAACATACTTGTAAAAATTTAGGCAACACAGAGGCATAGACAGTGACCATCTCTTTCTGCTCTCCTGAAATCCTAATTCCCAGAGGTAACCATGATTAAATTTGGTGCATATCTTTCCAGACTTTCTATGTGTTTATCTGTACACATTTATTTTGCTTTTTATGTGAAATGGGATCATACTATGCATACGAACATTGTCAATGCTATTCTCCTTAATGGAGAAACTGCAATTTATTTAATCATCCTAAATGTGCATCTGTGGGGGATTATTTCTACTCTCCATTATTACAGTGTTGCAATGTGCCATACCTATGCATATATCTTCAAGGTTTTGTGGGAATACTTCTTTAGAAATTGCTAGATCAAAAGACATACACACTTATCATTTTGATATATATTGCTAACCTGCTCTCCAAAATAGTTTTTCCAATTTTAGAATCTGAACATTTATGAGAGCACTCTTAAAGAGCACAGGGTATTATCAGCCTTTTACATCTTTACAACTTCAAATTGCCAATTCGTATTTTCTTATATTTACTGGTCATTTATATTTCCTTTTCTCCAGGATCCCTCCCTGACCCGTGTGTGTGTGTGTGTCTGTTTGCATGTATGTATTTCCTTTTAGTAAAACTAGGATTGTATGAAGCAGATTTTTTTAACCAGCGCTGATATTATATTGGTTATATTTTATAACCTGCTCTTTTGATTTACCTGTATCATAAATATAAGCAATTTCCCAGGAATAGATATTTTTCCACATGATTTTTAAGAGGTTTAGTATATTTTATCCTATGGGTGTATTTAACAAGCTTTCTATTATTGTGTGTTTTGGTTATTTCTAATTTTTGCTATTACAAATAATGCTTTGATGAATGTTTCTGTATGTAATTCATCATGCATAATTCTGATTATTTCTTTTGGATAAATTTCTAGGTGTAAAATTGCTGGGTTAAATATAAAACTTTGATTTGTACCAGATCGCCTCTAAAAAAGTTGTATGAAACAAATCCTCATTTGGATATTGAACAAATTATTTCCCATAAGTGATAAGAACTAGAAAACTTGATCTGAAGTAAGACTCAATGCAACCAGCTTCCAACTAACTGCATATACATTAATCATTTTCTATATTATCACATACAAAGTATACTGTACTTCCTTCTGTCTGTCTGCAGTGTAGCTAGGATGATTCTGATTCTCCATAAATTAGTGTGTGTCCGGAGAAATGAAAATGCTGGAAACTTTAAAATAAGCCAAAATACAATATATTTTGGAAGATGAAACTGATAAGATAAATATCACATAATGTAGATCAAATAAGTTGTGCATTAGCTGTTAATTTCTTTTAATAGCTCAGATAATTGAGTGACAATTAACAATTCATCCTCATAAAACTACATTTTTACACTTTTACATTTTATTTACACTTACAGTTTTGTCTTTCACATTCCAAAACACAGCAGCTCCTTCCCTGATTTAAAAAAAGCATCAATATCAAAATAAAAGAAAATAAAGGTACAATACATTCTTTAGGGTCATATATAAAGCCATGCTTAGATAACTTGTAGAATGTGTCTGGAATACCACTTTTTAAAATATGATTTATTTACTAATTTGACATTATGGTCCCTAGATGAACTTGCTAAAATAAGAGCTACTTTTAAAATTCTTGATAAAACCTGACTACTCAAAAATTCATGACTGCTCACATGGTTTACAGACTAAATAGCTATTACTGCAATACTATACAACTTCATGTACCTGGACTCTTTCATACCTGGTTCAATTCTGATACACAGAAATCAGAATAAGGAAATTTTTTGAGACCCCGTCTTGGCTCTCATTAGGTATCTGCTGTGGGCAAAGAATAACTCATCATTTTTAAATAGTTGTGTAATAAAGTGACTGAGATCAATTAAAACCTCAGTTGACTAAAAGCCTCTATGGAATAATGCCACCCATCTTTACAGTGCTTAGAACAGCTACAGTGAAGCCACAGAAGGCCTTCTGAATCTGATTCTGGCTTTGACAGAATTTAATGCCTAAAACTATAAATGCACTTGTTTGATTTCTGAAGTTTGATGTGTTGAGTTGTTTCAGGTGGTAAATAAAATGAGTTATGGCTCTGGGTTACTGCAGCGGGGGAAGGAAAGGTAGAAGAGGAAGAAAGGTAAAAGTATCATGGCCCCGTATCACCATTTAAACATTCCTTAAGTAAAGTACTTAGTACGTGAGTGGGTCTGTGCTTAGCACTTGGCATAAAATGATAAGTATGATCTATTTCCTATCCTCAATCTAGAAAAGACTGACACTTGGACCACCAGTTACAATCGTCTGTGATCAGTGCATAAGAGAGTTCTGCAGAGTATACTACGGGCTGTACATCACAGGGACACCTCTCCTAAGAACCAGCACAGCTACCAAATGAGAAAATGAGAGGAGCCAACAGAGCAGCAGTGACACAGGCTCAGGGAGGAGGCTGGGGGGAGTATCAGAATACATAGCTAGTGCCTGCATGGCTGTGGACATAGTCAAGTAGTGGGCAACCAGGTTAGAGAGGCAGGCAGGAGCCAACCCCCGAAGGAACTTTATGCAATGATAAAGAGTTTGGTCAGATTCCACAGACTTTTAAGCCGGAATGATCAGAAACGCCAACTGAAGAATGACCCTCCCTACCATCAACACACAGACTGGTGGAGTGAGGAGGCAGGCCGGAAGACCAGTAAGCAAGCTGCTGCAAGAGGCCAGGAGAGGGTGTCAGGATATGGATTCAGGAGAGGGTATTTCAAGCCACAGCCACAGTATCAGTTCAGAGAATCACTTCTAGGCAGAAGAGAGGGCTAGAGAATTGCACACTCCTTCATCTAGAGCCGTGCATGCAATATGGTGCTCAGAAGCCGCATGTGGCTACCGACCACTTGAAATGTGCCTTGTGTCAATTGGGATGTGCTGTAAGTGTGACATATACAGCAGATTTCAAAGATTTAGCATGAAGAGAAGAGTGGAAAAATCTCATTAATTATTTACTTATTACATGCTGAAGTGATAATATTTTAGATATATTGGACTGAATAAAATACATTATTAAAATTAATTTCAGGGAGCATATGATATTTGTGTCAAAGTTAATTTCATATTTAAAATTTTTTTTTTAAACGTGGCTACTGGAAAATGTATCTACATTATATTTCTACTGGACAGTGCTGATCTAGAGGTCCTCAGAAATCTAAACTCCTCACTTGAGGGATGCTATTATTCCACTTGGACTAAGTTTGAAATTTTGATTATCTCTAAAGATAGGGTCAAAAGAAAGGTAGCATCGAAAGGAACAAAGATAGGGTTTCCATTTATCACCGATGATATATAGGGACTAAGACCATAGAAACATTATCCAAGTTTGGATTCTTATAGATGTCCCATGTGTTTCTGTTCTGCCACTGATCAGTCCCATGACTATGGGTAATTCACTTAATCCTCCTGACCCTCAGTTTCCTCAGCTGCAAAATGGGAGTAATACATGTTCCTCAAGTGTGGTGAGGATAACACGAGATTATTTTACACGGTTTCTATCATCATCATCACTCCCAGTCAGCTATTCTGGAGTATTTGGTATGAAGATAAACTTTAAATGAAAGCAGTAAGTGTATGTGAGTCAGGGTCCCAGTGTAAAGTCTCTGGAGAAGAAATGGGGGGCTAAAACTTTAGCTAAAGAGCCACAAAAGGGGAAGAAATTGGCAAGGAAGAAAAGACAGCAGGGGAGATAGCCTGGGTCTGATAAGGGGCACTGAAGAGGAATGAGAAATAGGATGCTTTACATAAACTTACTCAATGAATATCCACATTTACAAAGAAATCTTCCCCTGCTTTAGGGGAAGATTATTTAGTTGTTTTAAAAATTCTTTATTTCATAACAGGATTTACCAGAAAATTCCTAAAACTGACAAACTCTCCAAGATCAAATAAGAATTAAATGATCAATTTAAATCACATGCACATTTTGAACACATTTATAGTTAAGAGAGGTACGCCTGCACTTTAAAGACCAAAATTACCTGCCATGAACCCATCTCCCAGTGGGATTTCTTTCCTATCTTACCTGAAGAGGAATATTGTTCCGGGATCACCTTCCTTTGCAGAATTTTCCACACCCATCACCAAAATATTTGCTGCATCTGTGATTTAAAATAAATGAACAAAAAGCTATGTCACAAGGTAACACAAAGTGTAAGAGTCACCTACAAACATTTTAATAAGGTACTTATGATCATTTCTTTATATGCCAAGAAGTATGCTATGACATAATCTCCATCTTTCTACTCAGCTTTCTGAATGGATTTAATATATAAAAATATGACCATAAGGAAAAATGACTGTAAGAAATTATTTTCATATAACATTCAACAACCTGTGATACTATTATTAGTGTTATTTAAAACTGCTCATTCACACCCATTTTGAGTCAATAATTATCAGTCCAGTTAATGATTTTCTTTTTTTTTTTTTTGAGATGAGGTCTTGCTCTGTCACCCAGGCTAGAATGCAGTGGTGTCATCATAGCTCACTGCAACCTCAAACTCCTGGCTCAAGCCATCCTCCTGCCTCAACCTCCCAAGTAGCTGGGTCTGCAGGTGCACCACCATGCCTGGCTAATTTTTTGAAAAGTTTTTTGTGGAGAAAGGGTCTTGCTATTGCCCAGGCTGGTCTCAAACTCCTGGCCTCAAGTAAGCCTCCCGCCTTGGTTTCTCAAAGTGCTAGGATTATAGGCATGAGCCACTGTGCCCAGCCCCAGCTCACAATTATTAATGTCTTAGGTTCAATACATCTTAGGTTCAATACAACTAAGTTTCAAGAATTAAACTTCTTTCTATAAAATTAATTTAAAATAAAATTTGAAGTATTAATATAGTCTCTTCCTTTAAGTACCATTTTATTAGAAATGTAATTTCAATATTCCCAAATTACTCATTCTGAATTTTAAATTATATAAAGTGTGGGGAACAGAAAATATATAGAAACAAAGACACTGACCATTTCAAAACATATCTGATTTCAATGTTAATCATAAGAACTACCACTGTAGCCACCTGTAACTATTTAAAAATTTTAACCTTTTCAATATTAAATATTATTAAACATATACTAATATACCAATATTTATCAATAAGTAGTTGCTTTATATATTAATGTTTACATAGTAATATTTACCATAATAAGCATATATCCTATAATGTAAATTATAGAGAATATATGCAAATATATTAATGAATAAATATACTATTATTAATTTGTAAAAACTATATATAATTTTGTTGACACAAAACTAGGCTCCTCAAAACTTCAGAATTCCTGGTAGAGGTGGTAGACAGAGACCAAATCCTAAACTACCTTTTTTCGGTGAACTCTAACTTCCCTAAGTTCTATATCTTACATAGGACAAAGTTTGCTTATATAACCAAAAGCAACATAAGTTAGATGGAAAAGACCCAGAGCAAAGAAGCCCTCAAGTCTACAATGCACAAAGCCACACTGCTGACAGCCTTCAGTGTCAGCCAACAATACCCTCACGCAATTTTTCATCGTAGGGGCTCCGGACATAGCTGTTTTTCTAAGTCAACTATACTTGTTTTTGTCATCAAACAGCACAAATAGTCTGTTCAGATTAGCAGGGCTGAAAAAGCACAATGACATTTCAACTGTTTCTTATGAGAGTAATGACTCTTTTAAGAATTTTCTTTGTAGCAGAGAGGTTTTCAATCTATTTTTGCTACTCTGAGTTAAACTCATAAATTTTCTGAGTATTGGGCTATCTTGAATTTCACTGTAAAACTTTCTTTCATCAGAATGTTCTAAGTTATTTATTTTTTAATGTAAAGCAGGCTATTTCCTCAAGAATCCTTCCTGATACTATCCTAAGATCCTCAGTTATGTTCAATTTTCTTCTTTTTTATACTCATCTTCTTTTAACTAATTTTGTTAGTTTTAAAGTATTAGATTGAACTGGTAATTTTTTTTAAGGGCTTTTCTCATTTCTATCAATTTCATGGTTTTTTTGTAATACGAAAATAACTTTTGAACGTAACAGGAATGAAGAAGCATGTTTTTTGACCACCCCAAGTAATAGCGATCCTATAAATAAAGTGTAATAAATCATATTGATTTTAATCTGAGAACTAAGTTCTCTATAAATAAATTTTATTTTTTTTGTCATTTGTATAAAGAGGTTCAATACCACTTTTATGATACAATCCTTTCAAAGCAAAATGAAATGCAAACAAATGTACACTTAAAACAGCATCATAAAAGAATTATCTAATACATTTTAACATACTTGGCCCCAGGTTCAAGAAGAAGTACCTCTAGGCAAGCTTGTTATTTCAACATATCCTCTGGAGGTCAGATCTTGAGACAGATTTCCCAGATGATATTCATCTGCTGTTGCAAATGCCGTGCAGTGCATCAGGTCCTGTGTTTCAGGGAGACGAGCACAACACGGGTTACCAGAGGACTAAACTGCCTGTGATGGCTTCTGGGCTACCTCATGCAACTCCATTCTGCAAAGCTAGTACTGTGTTTTCTTCCAACATCTCAAAGGTTCATACAAGGGATGCAATGAGGATGAAGAGAACAAAGTTACAGGGAGACAAATCTCAGCTCAATCTACAAAAGAACTTGTTCCTGCTAGCTAAAAGGAAGGAATAGGTTATCCTGAAAGGGAAGCCACTTCCTGATTGTCAGTGTTTCAAGCACAGACTGAACAAAAGATACAGAGAGGATTACAGCATCATATGGGTGAATGGATGAAATGACATTTAAAGTCTCTCCAACCCTGAGGTCCCATGACTCTTTTACAAGCAACTTTAGTATTTGAGGTCATTTTCTAACTTGTCACTAGCCTTGTACAGGCAGAGAGTCTTTTTAAATCCCCAAAGGAATTACAGTATTTCTACTCTGGTTAATAATACTAAACAAAAAGGTCTGTAAATCTGATAATGTGTCCTGGTTTGGTTAGTACTTTGGTTCATGCACTTTAAGTCTTGTCCATGTATACATGTGGTTATTCACGTTGTGTCTATACAATAAACATATGGTCTATGGCACAATGCACTGTTTTTTTCAAACTATAGGCCACAACCTATTAGTGAGTTCTGATATCAGTTTAGTTGGCCCTAACTAGCTTTTCAAACAAACTAAATAGAATAAAATAGGAAATATGACAGTGCATTACTCATAGTAAATGCATATGAAGTTTTCTGTCACTTATGTGCCTATGTATATACACTGGGTCACTATGTATGAAGAATGTTAAATATTTATGTTAAATATTTCTTACTACGGGATGGGGTCAATAAAGTTTGAAAGCTATTGGCAATAAGCATTAAGATTTCAGGCACACAATTAGATTAAAATTAAAAAAAAATCAAAGTAACAATAATGCCTACTTTATAGGATTGCTGTTTATAGGATTTGCTGTAAAATTTAAACAAGCTGATGAATGTAAACTGCTCAAGACCATGACACAAGTGTTGAACATTTGTTGATTATAGCTGGTCAAAAGAAGTTTATGAGTCATTAAATCAACATTTACTCTTAGGACTTACTCATCTCAGCTCCCAAATTCCTTCCCGTTCTGTTACATTCCTACCACGAAGTTCTAGAGAAGTAGTATATTAATTCCTTCCTTTCTCCCACCTCTGTTCCTTAACTCCTGGCCATCTCCTAAGAAACAGCCTGACTCTGCTTTGCCTTTCCCTCAATCTGGTACACAGTTCCAACATGTGGCTTGAAAAGTAGCAGAGGAATAAACAGAGGACTTGAGGATCCACATAAACTGAAAAATCTAAAATCAATAAAATACCCACTCATAAGCCAAACGAGCTTAATTCAATTAGAAAAAATTAAAAGTCAGACAAGCCTGAAATTATTGGGGAATGTGGGGATAAGTGGATGTAGTACACTCATTATTAGCTGATAACGGATAAGCTAATTCCCATAGTTCCATATGAAATTAAGAACATACTGATACATGAACACATATGGATGAAGAGAGCCAAAGCCTAGATAATTATTGGAGTATAGGGATCAGGTATGTGCTTAAGGTTTAGACTTGCGAGCACCAGCTGTTCCTTCTAAGGCTCACGAAGTTAAAAAGAGCTGCCAGAGATATTAACTTGGCAGAAAGAAAGGAGTCCTGGTAAGCGGCATCAGGGAGGGCCACAGCAGGCAGGCTCTAGTCTATGAGACCTGACAAATCTACTCAAGCCTGCTAGGTAAAATCACAGTATATAAAGGTTGGATGTCAGAATTACTGTGACTGCTACAGATGATATGCTTAGTGGGAAGAGCAAGAGGCACAAAAAGGAGGTCAAAAGCTAGTCTAGTGAAGGATCGTCCCATAACTGTACTGAAAATGGTAGAGGCTGCCTCTTTCTAGAATCAGAGTTGTAAAATGGCAGCTCAGAGAACCACCCAACGCAAGAGTTGACCTACACAGCACTTCTAAAATTGAGGTAATTGTCAACAGCAAATTGAGAGAATTCACACAAAATCCAGATTTCCACCATCTCTTGACCAAGTGGAAGATCTAGCACTAATGGCCTAGGGAGTGCTGGGCGGGGGGCAGGTTTTCCCTCCCACGCAGACCCCACCTCTCCCTGCTGTCTGAGGCCTGCTTTGCCATCATTTATGTTACTGGTCAGGCCCATCTGTGCTGAAAATGCATACTATTTTGAACTCTCAAGGATGGGACAAGGCAAGTCATTCAATCACTATTTTTATGAGAAAATACATTGAGGTCCAGATTATGAATAAATCTTTAAACACAATGTTTTTACTCAGCCATTCCAAGGACCTCTGTTGTAAGTCTTCTGGATTGTCACCTTTCCTTCTCTCAGCACCTCCTATTTAGTTTGGCTTAAAGTTCTATGCAAAGTCACACAGCGTATATGGCTTGCCACACTCCTTTCTGTATCCTTCTTAAACTTCTTGGATCTGAGTCTTTGTTTCAGTTGTGGGCCTCTATTAATAGAAGATCCACAAGTTTTAAAATTTGACTTTTTAGACATCTTATTTTGGCTTTGTTTCCTTTGCTTTTAAATTTCAAGTTTTTATTTAAGCCCATTTGGTAAAAGGAAAAAGAACTACAGAGCATCTTCTCTTTTTTTCCTACTAATTAAAGGTGCTGTTACTTTAAAAAGCTTTCATTTTCATACATGTCTTTCTGGATTTTTATAGTCAATCTTTATTCATTAAGCATTAATTTCATGCACGTATGTAAAGCAAATTTCAAGTTTTAAGATGGGGATTAGCAACTTGCTCTTAAATAGATGTGGCAAACCAACCTAAAACAGTTAATTTAGGGCTTTTCTATTTTAAAGTGTTAAAAAACGAAAACAAAAAAAACCCAAACCACTGTATTTCAGTACGTTTTGTTTTTCTGGCAACAGAAGACATGTTCCAGCAGATGGGGCTATAAATCTATATATGATTCTTATTTTAGTAGCATCACATGCTCGGACACTTACCAAAAAAAGCTTATTTTTATTCATGCTCTTTTACTGAAAGAAAGGAATGTATTATGGCAATGTTGCTTCTATATTACTGTGATGTTGTGACATAATAAATTTATATTTCTTTTTTGTCCTTGGTTTCTGGCACAGAGCTCCTAAGATCCTTGTAATGTCCTAAGTAATAGGGGTGATGATAGATAGGAGCATTTTTTATTGTGATATCTGGTCTTTGCCTTCGGTTCCAAACACAGAGTTTCTAAATCCTTTGGAATTTCTTGAGTAATAAGAACATCTTTTGTTTTGAAGAGGTGACTGTTGGTGGGCTCCTGGAGCTTCAAGATGGAGGCTAGTTGCCAGAAAGACCAAACCTCAATTAGAGGCCTGAACTTTCAGCCCCACCCCTAGCCTCTGGGGAAGAGAGAGGGGCTGGGGATTGAGTTAAGAACTGATCATGCCTAAGCGATGCAACCTCTACAGAAACACCTAAACAATGCGGTCTGGAGAACTTCTGGGTTGGTCAATGCACCCACGTGCAGGGAGGGTGGCACACACCAATTTCACAGGAACAGAAGCTCCTATTTTCGGGGCCCTTCCAGATTTCGCCCTATGTACCTCTTCATCTGGCTGCTCATCTGCATCCTTTTAGAATGCCCTTTATAATAAACTGCTAAACATAAGTAAAGTGTTTCCCTGAGTTCTGTGAGCCATTCTAGCAAATTATCAAACCCTAGGAGGGGGTCGTGGGAAGGCCCTATTTATAGCTGGTTGGTCAGAAGTACAGGTGTCAACCTGGGACTTGTGACTGGTGTCTGAAGTGGTGGGCAGTCTTATTGAGACTGAGCTGAACTGTGGGGTCTGCACTAATGCTGGCTAGTGTTGGGATTAAACTGAATTGTAGGATACCCTGCCAGTGTCCAGAGAGTTGGAGAATTGGTTGGTGTGGGGAACAAACCACATGTGTTTGGTGTCAGAAGTACTGAGAGTAGAAATAGATCACATTTACCAAGGAAAAAATGAATTTTTTCCTGCAATGTATTGGTTGGAGATGAAAGTTATAAAGCACAGATACAGCTTACACTACTAGTATAATGCATTAACTTGTAAGTTTTTTTGATTATAAGCTATAATGAGAAATCATTTTATGTACACAGTACATATACACATGTGTACACACACTAGTAACTGCCGCAAAAAGCTTCACAAACCAGTATTTATCTTTATCATGAGCAATGCGTTCCAATATTTTCTATTCTATTTCATTTTTTAAAAAATGATTAACAACCCACTAGTGATTTTTCAACACACTGTGCTGTTAGTCTCCTTCTTGTGCCAGGCTCCATGCTGCTCAGACCAGTGGTTCTGTCCCTCTGGCATTCTTCGCCTGAAAGATGGGACAGGAACAACATGAAGCACCACCGCTCTTATAAACTGTAAACCAGTGGGATGTGGGGTGAATGCCTCAGTAGGTTATGATGTCTGCAAATGGGACCAGGTAAAGATTTAATTCCAATAGAGAGGGTGACTGAAACCTCATTCAGCCAATTCCAAACGCGTGGTGCTCAGCAGAGGTAAATGGATGAGCTCAGGAGCCACTGTGGGAACAAGACCAAGTACATATACATGTTTTCTGATACCAGCAGAGTCTTTTCTCCGAAGAGTGGTAGAAAGGGTTACCCTGTAACAAAGGACTGACCAGCCCAATGGTACCCATATAAAAATGAAGTGGCCCTCAATTTGGGGAATATGAAAGTCAGTCTTCAGTCCAAGGGATATATTACCTTGTCACGCCTCAAGACTGCTTTCTCTTTGAAAAGTAAAATCCTCAGAAAATAATGTTCCAAAATTATATTACCTCAGATCACTTTAGAAACGTTGATTTTCTATTATTTTCCTGTGCTTTTAGAAAGACAACATACAGCTTCTGTTTTTGCCAAACTCCAACCGAAGTCATTGTCTATTATGTTACATAATATCTCCTATAAAAGGACCCACGAAATAAATGATTCCTTAACTTCAGTGCTGGAAAACGTTTTTTGTAAGACATTTTAATGTTTTTCTCTGTCTCCCCCTCAACAATAAACAACAAACAATAAATACCAGGAGGATTTCCATTTTAATTATTGGGATTCTCAGAACTAAATGTTCAACTAGATCATTCATACCAGGTAATTTACTTCTCTGTTCACACCAACTGTTTGCTCTGAGTTAAATGTGAATGCATTTATTATCTCATTTGAAATGATGTTGAATTTTGAAAATCTACTTCAAATCCTTGCCTGGAAAGAAGCAGGAAAAAAAATCCTAAAGAAAAATAAAAAATGGAATTCAGGAAAATTGCTTCCAAGTCTACAGACAGCCCAAAGAAATAAAGCCTCTGTAACAGTTCACAACCAATCACTACAAAAAAGAGATTTCTCTGACCGTATCAGCTTCTTCATAAGAAACTTGATGCATTGTGCTGCTAGACACAACAAAAGAAAAAAATGAGTTGCTCTTCCCCTTTTTTGGATCCGCCCTGAATTCAGGTTTTTACACTTAACATCATCTCAGTCACTTAAATACTGAATTTCCCAGACTACCGCAGAGCTCCAGGCAGAAGGAAGGGGGACCAAGTACCTGCACAAAGCTTCCACCCTTCACATCCCAGGTGCAGGAAAACCATGCAAGAATTGAAACCAAACGAGAGTCCACCATAAAAACCGTGTGTTAACTCTCAGCTTCAGAATCTGAGGATTGCTGACAAAGGCACGTATATCTTTTCAAGGGATGTCAGCCGCACAGTAAAAAAACAAAACAAAACAAAACCCAACCAAAATCAAACATGCTCAGGGTCTACGTCTCAGAATCAAGATTTGAAGACAGACATTCTAACCTGTTTTCTGATAGATTCAGGAGACCCAATCAAGTTTAAAATACCTATGCTCCTATTTTTAATGATGATGACTACTGACATTGAAGATCCCTTTGCCTCTTTTCAATCCTTTCCAATTTAATAAACATTCATTAAGTACAAGGCACAGTTCCAGGTATTATGAAAGATGCAAAGGTGAACAAAGGGCTTGATCCCGACCTTTAAACTGTTTATTACTTAGAGGTGAAATGCACATTGTAGCTGAAAAATTCCCAGAAACCTCTTAACGGTGAATAAAAAATACCCCCTCAAACCTTCAGAGGGTAAAAAAGCAAAATCCCTCAAGCTGCTTTTTGATTCTATCTTGCCATGTCATTTCACCACCCCATGCAGAGTTACCATAGGCTGATGAATGCCTACCTCTCTGCAGTTACAATTTTTCTTAATTTGATGTAGAATTTCTAGTTTGATTTTCTTAAAAATGGGTTTTTTACAGTTCCATTCTTAGACTGGACTTAATACCAGTCCTCTTTTTCAAAGTTTCATTAGACCAATAACTAATCCTTTCATAAACTATATTTTTACATTTTACTGCCTATTTTTGTTTCTATATATATCACTAATTCTTAAAATTTAAGATTTTGATTCCCTTTGGACATATCAGGCTTCCAAGATGTTGATGAACAAAGTCTGAGTTGGCTGCCAGTTCTCCCATGCTAGCAGTAAGGCTGTGGCGCGAGGCACACTAGCCTAGAGAGTGATGACTGCTAAACTCAAGTGCAACCACCACACTGATTTTACCTCGTCCACAGACAGAGCTGGAAGGTTGGTCCTGGATGGTTGCCTGGTCCTGGATGCTTTTAGTGGTCTCTTGATCTGTGGGAAGTCTTGTTTCGGAACAAATGTTTCAGTTGATATAGGTGAATAGTGCCTCTTTAATATTTTTATAAGCCATTTAGGACCCAATAGATTCGGTTTGTGGGTCACCTTCCTGTGAGTACCAAATGATTTCATGGTTGGACGGTGTGCTTTCTCATCCTGGCAACGT
This sequence comes from Daubentonia madagascariensis, assembly GCA_023783475.1. Lineage (NCBI taxonomy): Eukaryota > Metazoa > Chordata > Mammalia > Primates > Daubentoniidae > Daubentonia > Daubentonia madagascariensis. The sequence continues at coordinate 16,205,336 of JAKFHU010001815.1, read as the reverse complement.
GTAGTATTTAATGGAGAGAGTGTGATTGTATTTGATATTTTCTGGTTTGTTTCCAGGATGTGAGACTTATTCAAACCACCAGCTGCAGTATCAGGAAAGAACAAATCCAAATTTTGATGCATTGTCAGTGTGCTGCATGCTGCATTTTCAAATTCCTTAAGTGGTTCTAACGTTAGATGAACAAGTCTTTGGCACTGATGGGCTTTTGACAATATACGGTGAGATCCGGCCAGGGCTCTGAGAAGTATGGCTGGCATCACCACATACCAAACTAAAAGAAAAAGAATTTCAAGTTCAAAGTTTGTTTGTTTTTTTTTAAATGTTTAAAATATATATAGTATTTCTCTAGGCAATATGCATATTTCTTTTAAAAAATTTCCAAAACAGATACACCTTAACCTAATTCTAGTAAAAGAACAAGGTTAAAAACATAAATACCGTGTTTCTGCCTCTTTTCCTTTAGTCAATGTTTGGCCTTCTTTCAGGAATATCACAAGATTATAAAGCTAGTGATATGACAAGAACCTTAAAAAAGAAAAACAGAGTGATAGAACTTCTTATTTCATTAGCATATCAATTAAAAAATCTGTGCTTACAAATTCCTTTATTTAATATTCAGCCTTTACAATGAGACAAGATATGAACTGAGGCCAGGGATGCATTCATGAGAGCACAGGGCACCAGCTACCATGGTGCTTAGGTCTCCTGGAGGAGACAGGCATCTTCAACTGCTCATTATAATCCAGTGGAACAAGACCGAATGAAGGGCTTGATCACGACCTTTAAATTGTTTATTATTTAGAGGCAAAATGCATATTGTAGCTGAAAAATTCCCAGAAACCTCTTAATGGTGAATAAAAAATACCCCCTTAAATCTTCAGAGGATAAAAAAGCTGTTTATTATAATCCAGTGGAACAGACCCTACCATTGAGCTACAGTACAAGATGCTGAGGAAACACACAGAGCTCACCTAATTCTACATGAAGAGGCAGGAAAGGCTCCCAGAAGATATAACCTGCTTCTTGAAGAAGGTGCTTTTCAGGTTGGGGCTGGGGATGGGAGTGGGCGTAGGCACGTCAGATACAGATACATATACATATATACATATATATACACACACACACACACTCTCCAGACAAAGGAAACAGACTGCATATGTAAATAATTTCCCCTCTTATTTACAGTATAAAATATTCTTTAAAAGCCCACAGTAGGTAATCAATAATAATTCTTAAAAAAAAAATAACATGTTAGGTGCTAGAGATACAAGTATGGATCAATGATCTCAGAATTCACAGTCTAGCAGAGGAAATGGAATCACGTGATATATAAATTGCTATGAGGTCCAGAGAAGAGAGCATGTGGGGTGAGGGGTGGGTGTGGCATAGTCACAGAGGTGACCTTGAACTGGGACTTGAAAGGGCAGAGGGGTTAGCAAATCAAACACCCCAGGTATACAGTCTTACTTATCCGACAGACTGCAAGCTCAGGGGAGGGAGGAGGGAGGTGCAGGAGATAATGACTGAACAGGAGCCAGCAGCCAGATCATGAAAAGGTCCACTAAGTCATCCCGAAGAACTTCTACAGGTAGGGGGAAGCCAGAGCTTTAAAATATGAATGTCACATGGTCAAATGTATTTTTTTTTAAGACAGGGTCTTGCTCTGTTGCCCAGGCTGGAGTGCAGTGAAGTGATCATAGCTCACTGTAAGCTCAAACTCCTAGGCTCAAGTGATCCTCTTGCCTCAGCCTCCCATGTAGTTGGGACTACAGGTGGGTGCTGGCACACTCAGCTAACTTTTCTGTTTTTTTGTAGAGACTGGGTCTCACTACGTTGCACACACTGGTCTCAAACTCCTGGCCTCAAGTGATCCTCTTGCCTTGGCTTCCCCAAGTGCTAGGATTATAAGCATGAGCCACTGGGCCCAGCCCAAATATATGTTTAGGAAACATATTTTTGGTAACGATGTGCAGGAATAACTGAGAGAGACTGAGACATCACTTCTGAGCACTTTTACAAACCAAGACTTCTGCTTCACCTCACAATGACCCAATGAGGCATTTTACAGGTGAGGTAACTGAAGTGTGGAGAGGCTAAGTGCTCACAGTTAGCAAGGTGCAGAGATGCAACTAAAACCCAGGCTTTTCCAATTCCAAACATAACACTGTTTTTTTTTTTTTTTTTTTTAGAGACAGGGTCTCACTCTTGCTCAGGCTGGTCTCGAACTCCTGAGCTCAAGTGATCCTCCTGCCTCGGCCTCCCAGAGTGTTAGGATTACAGGCGTGAGCCACCGCGCCCGGTCAACATAACACTCTTGACCACTACAATGTATTACCTCCCTTAAGGATAAGGACAAAGATGAGTCCACAGTGATACTCAGGAGGTAGAACCTGCTGCTTTCAAAAATACCTTCAAAATTTGGTATTCTGTTTAGTTCCAGTCCAACTGGCTATTGTAGTTCATCTTTAATTAGTACTATTCCTTGCTAGTTGAACTAATTGGTTTTAAAGAACCTACTAAAATTTTAGAAATTTGTATACAGACCTGGATATTTCCATTCTGCCTTAATATGGAAGTTACATGAGGCACTATTACAAAGAATGTAAAAGCTATAGGACAAATAAGTGTTCTCTATCTTTGCTGAGAAAGAAACAGGTATAGCACTGAACGTGCCCAACCAAAAAAAATTCAGGCTTTGCGAAAAGCCAGAACACATCTCAGGAAAATGAAATTTTAATCGTACAATCTAAATTTAAAGACTAGAAAATATATTAGATTTTAAATTACCCTAACAGCTTTATGTAACATTTTTGGCATTAAATTCACATAATTCACAAACTCCTCCATATTACCCATTTGTAATTCTTTTTTTTTTTTTTTTTTGAGACAGGGTCTCACTCTGCCACCTAGGCTGGAGTGCAGTGGCTTGATCATAGCTCACTGCAGCCTCCAACTCCTGGCCTCAAGCGATCCTCCTGCCTTGGCCTCCCAAAGTGCTAGGATTACAAGCATGAGCCACTATACCCATCCTAATGCTTGATGGTTTTTACATCCAAGTAGATCAGTGGTGGGGATGATTCTTTCAATATACTGGCCTCTGAATTCCCTGACTACCTTTCCTGAGTGATTTTGTTTTACACTCTGCCTCTGCTACTCACTCCCATTGTCATACACTCTGGCCCATATAGTAGCCACTAAGTGACACATGTTGCTATTGAACCCTGGAAATGTGGCTAGTATATACTGAGGCTTAATTTTTTAAAAAATGTAAAATACCGCCATAATTTTTATATTGATTACTTGTTGAAATATTTTTGGATATACTGGACTAAATAAAATTATTAAAATGAATTTCACCTGTTTATTTTTACATTTATCAATGTAGCTTCTAGAAAGCCTAAGATTACATCTGTGGCTTGCACTGTATTTCTATTGGACAGCACCCACCTTGTCATTACCAGTAAGTGCAACCTCACATTCTCAATTTCATGCATTCTACTCACCAAACACCACCTCTTATCTTTCCAGCTCACTCCCTCTATTATCCAATTCCAACAATTCTTCAAGCACAATAGGACCTACAATTCAAGGATCCAACCACCCTTTCATCTGGTCTCACTCCCCATGACTTCACTTCCTCCATATCCAGTTTATATTCCATGGTCTACCATTAGAATCTCTCCCATACACTTCGAGTCTCATGCATCCCTCGCTGGTCCACAAACCCAGGTGACATAACCACAACCCTAATTAAATATAATTCACCTAAGCTGTGCCTGCATTCCTGCAGCTGAACTTGGCTGGAGACATCCAACCAACCAAGCTGTCTGATCTCACTCTAAAATCATGACCATTCACTTCAGGCGGGCCTTTCATGCTGCTCAACAATCCCACTACATTTCCCCACTATATTCTACTCTCTGCTCTCTCCTCAAAACTCCAAGCCTCCTCCTCCTTTCTCATTCTCAATAATGGCCTTGCTTCCTCGTTCTCTGACAGAATAGAAACAATGAGAAGAAACTGTTCTACTGTCCACTAAACGAACTCTCTGCAATCATCTACCTGCCTATCTATCGCTTTTGTGCCCACATACTTTGTCTTCCCTTCTGGTATGACAGCTGAGTTGTCCATGATCCTATCTGGAGTCCAGTCTTCCATCTGTACACTGAATCTCATTCCTTCCTGCCCACAGAAGGAATTAAGCTCTTCTTCCCTCTCTCTTCCATGCCATTATTTCCCCGTCTTTACATTCTTATTAGCATACAATTTTGCTATAATCCCTCCCATCTTTAAAAAACAACTCTTGGCTGGGGGCAGTGGCTTACTTCTGTAATCCTAGTACTTTAGGAGGCCAAGGAGGGAGGACTGCTTGGTGCCAGGAGTTCAAGACCATCCTGGGCAACACTGCAAGACCCTGTCTCTACAAAAATTTAAAAAATTAGCCGGGTGTGGTGGTGCACACCTGTAGTCGCAGTTACTCGGGAGACTGAGGCAGGAAGATAGCTTGAGCCCAGGACTTCAAGGTTGCAGTGAGCTGTGATTGTGCCACTGCATTCTAGCCTGGGCAACAGAGACCCTGCCTCAAAAACAAAAACAAACCCAACTCTTCTCTGATCCCATTTTCCCTTCCAGGTCCTACACCCTTTTTTTTCCCCTAAACTCCTTTGCAATAAAATTCCTCTACAAGGAATTTTAGTTGCGGTCTCCAACTCCTCTGACTGTTTTCAAACCCACTCCAATTGGGCTTTTATCCCTGCCACTTCGCCAAAACTCACTTGTCAATGTCACCAATGATCTCCACTTTGCTAAACGCAATGATCATTTCTCAGGTCTTCACTTTACCTGATTTATCAAGCAATATTTGATACAGTTGATCACTCTACCCTCCTTGATGTACCTTTTTCACTTGGCTTCTAAAATACCACAACGGCTGTTCTCCTTCTACCTCATTGGTTGCACCTTCCATCTCTTTTGCTGGTTTCTCATCCCCTCAAGAATGGAATGCAACAGGGCTAGGTTTCTGAGCTTCTTTTCTCTTCTATCAGGATCTTGGTGATCTCACCCAAACTCATGGTTTTATATACTATCTATCCATTGATGAATATCAAACATTTATCTCCAAGCCACTCTTATAAGCATCAAAAATGGTAAAATGCTTAAAAATGAGCTTGTGAAATCTTCCCACGGTCTTCCCCATTCATGAACAGCCATTACATCTTTACATTTGCTAAAGCCAAAAGCCTGGAGACCACTTTAACTCTTCTCTTTCCTCTCCATACCCAATCTGTTAGTAAATCCCACTGGCCTTATGTGGACTGGTTCTCATCATCCGTACTGCTACTATCTGGTCCAAGTTGCTAACTTTCCCACGGATTTTGTAAGTTTCTTAAATTGTCTCCCTGATTCTGTTCTTGGCCTCCTACAGATTCTTCTCAACACAGCAACCAAAGTGATCCTTTGAAAACTTAAGTCCAATCACATCTTTTCTCAGTGCAAAATGTGAGCATGGCCTCACATTTCACTTACAATGAAAGTCAAACCCCTGAAATGGCCTGCATGGCACAACATTCTCTGGCCCATTATCACCACTCTGACATTTCCTACAGCTCTTTCCTTTGCTCATTTTGTTCCTCACTCTGACCACTGGATCTTTGCACTTACAGGTCTCCCTTATGCTCTTCTCCCAGGGATCTGTAAGGCTCACTCTCTCACTTCCTTTAGATCTTTGCTTGAATGTCTCCTACCCAGTGAAGCCTTCTCCAACCACTTCATTTAAAAGGAACAACCAGGGCCAGGCTCATGCCTGTAATCCCAGCACTGTGTGAGGGAAGCCAAGGCGGGAGGATCCCTTGAGGCCAGGAGTTCAAGACCAGCCTGGTCAACATACCAATACCCTGTCTCTACAAAAAAAAAAAAAAAAAGAAAAGTAAGCCAAGCGTGGTGGTATGTGCCTGTAGTCTCAGGTACTTGGGAGGCTGAAGCAGGAGGATAGCTTGAGCTCAGTAATTGGAGGTTACAGTGAGCTACCATCATGCCATTGTATTCCAGCCTAGGTGACAGAGTGAGATCTTGTCTCTACAAAAAAAAAAGAAAAAGTAGTAAAGGAAAAAAGGCACAACCAGCACCCATTCTTTATCTTCCTCCACTTTATATTTTGCCATTGTATTTAACATCGCTTGTATACTTTACTAATTCACACAGCAAACATGAACTGAGTTCTTATCATGTGCCAGGCATTGTCCTAGTTGCTGATACAGCCGACAATAAAATAGACAGAAATCCTTATCTTTTGAAACTTGCTTTACATTGGCTGTGACGAACAATAAACGTGGTAAATCAGTAAAATATATGTTAGTGACAATGCTAAAGGAAAAAAAATAGAAGAGGAAAGGATGGATTTTTGTTTTTCTCTCCCCTCTAGAATGTAAGCTCCTTCAGGATAGAGATTTTTGAGTTTTGTTCATGCTCTATCTACCTGCTATGTGCTATGTACCTCGCACATAGCAGGCATTCAATTAAATTTTTAAAATTAAATACAAGGCAGTTACTCAGTTCCTGGGCACATTTCAACTTTTAAAAAACAGTAATACCAATTAAGAAAATAGTTACAGGTAGGCTAAGATTCAGTGGACAAGGAGCCCTACTCTTTGGGAGCATGCGTTCTAATTCCTTAACCTCAAAATTATTTGGTTGAACTTTGCAGTTATCACTCTGTACTGGCTCAATAAAGGGTCCATCAAGTGTTTACCGACTGAGTGCTTTTTACTCCCAGCTAAGTCGGCCAAAAATCAGCGTTAAGAGGCCGAGGGTCATAGCGGTGCTGGTGTAAGCGAGAGGGTTCGCGCGGCCGGGAGCGAAGGCGGAGACCTCAGTGCCGGACCATACAAGCATCTAGGGAAAGGCAGTGCACTAACCTCTCCGCCGGAAGAGAAGAGCTTCCCCCGCAGGACTGCAGGGAAAGAGACAGTAGCAGCACCAACCTCCACCTGCCGCAGCCAACCCCTCTCCTACCAGGGCGCTCCTTCCCAGCACCTGAAACCGCGCAGGCGCACGGAACTCCAGGCCCCGGCGGAGCGCGAGCCGCCCGAGCCACGTGACTGTTCGACCACGTGACCGCGCCGCCGCGACCTCTTCCGCTCCTAGTAGCTGGGACCTCCCGGTCCTTCCCTGCTTCCGCCTTCCGCTCGCTTCCTAATCCCGCGCCTCTCGTCGCCCTCTACTGTCCCCGCTTTCGTCCCCGGATGATCGCGTCCTAGAGCCAGCGTTGCTTGCCATTTGTACGGGCGCCAAATAAAGTTTCGTCATTCAAAAGCATTTTTTTTTTAAAGCCACATCACTCCCTTTCTCGGCTCCTCCTCCGCAACGGAAGCGCCTCTGTTCCTGCGGCCCGTGAGAGCCGCGCGTTGGAGCCGGGAGCGCGGACCGTAATGGCGAAGCCGCCGGCGTCTCTCTCAGGACAGGACGAAGGGTTTGTCTCGCTTTTCTCCTCCCCACTTCTGCGGAAAGCCGGGCCTCGGCCGGAACCTGTGGGTGACGAGCGGAGGCCACTTGTTCCCCCGCTGGCTGCGTTCGGGTCCCGCGGTCGGGCTCGGCTTCCCACGGGCGCCTTTTCGGGTTCCGAAGGCTGCGGGCTCGGAGGCGAGAGCGCGGCGGCCCCGGGGCAGGGAGACCGCCCGCCGCGGCTGCTCGCGGGGGTCGGGACTTGGATCAGCTTTGCGGTCTTTTCCTCGCGGCCACTGGTTATTCGTTCACTTTAACAGATGCGTTTTCGGGGGAGTTAGAATTCTCCGTGAAAGTTGGGAGTCTCGGATCTATTGAGAATTGTGTTTCTTCCTGTTGCTGATCAGATCATCGTCTCAATAAAAAATGTCTCTAACTTTTTGCTTTCTCTTAGTCGTCACCTTACAGATTGTGGGTCAAGTTGTGGGCGATCATGAAAAGAACATCCATTTGCATCAATTGAATGTTTATATTTGAAATAGGTCCTTAGTTCAAAATGTTGCAGAAGATGAGAACACTTTGAAGAAAACGGCCCTACGTGGGCAGGAAGTAGGTTGATGCCAGAGAGGAGCCAATGGCCCAGAATTTAAGCGGGCATTCACTCTCAGGGTCATGCAAATACAGGGGAGTGCCTCCTTGAAATTTGCGCCATGGGCGCCTTTGGCCTCGCCCTGGTCCTGGCCTTACCCCGCAGGTGCAGGCGTCTGTCGGAGAAAATGTAGTGGTTAGAGAAATAGTAATACTTTACAATTAAAGTAAAATCTCAAAGGACTGTCACTTCTTATTGTATCTGCTGCCTTGGAAAATTCAAATGTCAATTGGTTTAATGTTCCTTCTGTCCCTCCAAGGTATTAGTGATTTTTAAAAATTAATTCTAATCAGAGTAGTTGCTGTGCATGTTAAACCTAATGACTGTTTTAGGATACTCAAAGCAGTACAGAATCAAAATGTGTTTGCAATTTTGTCCTGAAAATTCTATAGCTATCATTTGAGGAAACGATTTAAAGACATAAATACTCAAGGTACAACCCAATAATTTAAAAATTGTCTTTTGTGACCTGAAGATATAAACAGTGATGAGCTAAGCTGTCTGCTCTGTATTTAAAACTGCACAGAATTTCACCATCCAGTAGCCCGTTTTTTCTAACTGAATTATATGTATTTCCTGGGAAAATCTAATTATATAAAATGATAATCTGTAACTCTTGGTTTTTGTATAAAATCAAGAACATTTAAAATTTTTTAATGCAAGTATAAGTTTTTACTCAGCTCCAGCTTTCTTCGTTGACACTTCTATAAAATCTCTAATTTTTTGGCTGGGAGAGTGAGAGTAGCATGCCTTAATTTGTTTAGGGACAGAATAGGATGGAGGGAGAGTGCAATAGAGTGCAGGTAGAGAAGGCAGCCAGGAAAACCTTTGAAAAGAATTAAAATTGACTTAGAATATAGATTGAGACAGAGGAGAGAGAGAAACAGGTTCATAAATAGCTTTAATTCTTTGTTCTTCAAGCACAATAGAGTCTTTAAGGCTGTTCTACGTGCATTGCCTCGTTCATCTTTCTAAGCAGGTGAAGTCACTTAGTAAGTAATAGACCTGGGACAAGAGGTGGTTTGATTTCTAGGCTAATCCTTTTTCTGTCCTATCATGTTGTTAAACTAGTTACTGATTCAGGAAAATAAAAGGAGTAGAATAAGAAAGATAAGAGTGATTAAACAGACTCTAGGGGAGAATGTGGCATTAGAGGCACCAAGACTACTTAGCTTCCATGACATACCAGAGAAGTTTTCAGATTTTCTTATGTTTTGATATAGTAGTCACACAATACTGTTTTACCTTTTTCATAGCTACGTGAGAAGGAATTTTAATTTAAATGAGGTGTTCCAGAAACTAAGATAGCCATTATAGCAGTGGTCCCCAACCTTTTTGGCACCAGGGACCAGTTTCATGGAAGACAATTTTTCCATGGACGGGGGAAAGGGGGGGCAGACCCCCCCCAGGGAGGGAAGGGGTGTGGAGCTCAGGCAGTGATGCTTGGCCTGGTGGGGGATTGGGGACCACTGCGTTATAATATTGATGCTCCTAAGTAATATATTGTATGTGACTCTTTTTTTCTAGATCATTTGCATATCTTACAATTAAAGACAGAATACCACAGATCTTAACTAAGGTTATTGATACATTGCATCGACATAAAAGTGAATTTTTTGAGAAACATGGAGAGGTAAGAATTATGTTTTAACTTTAATTTTTTGTTAATTCTTCAACAGAAACACAGTAAGTAGTTATTGAAGGTATCGGTTTTCCTGTAAAATGTAAAAGTGAATACATGGGCCAAATATTTATCTGGCTGTAGTGTAATATGTTGAAATGAAGTATAATCATGTGGTAGTCAAGGATAGAAGAGCCAATCCAATTTAGAAGAGAATTGTGTTCCAACAATTAATTCTGTCGGTTATTTAAACTTCAGAACATATTTTCTAATATGTACGATGTTATAAATGGTGACCAGGTTGCTGACTTGCTCAGCAAAGCTTTTTAAATTCAAATTTAGCTGAATTGCAGTATTTATGTTAATAATTTGAAATCTTGAGTCCTGGAAGCTCAGGGTGCTGTGCCAAACTCAAGGTGGAGAGTGATATGATTTATTGACACATGCTGATTAAAGATGGGAAAGACTCGTTAACATTCAGAGCAGGATGGACTTTATGTTATTCTATTTAGAGACAGGGTCTTGCTCTGTCGCCCAGGCTGGAATGCAGTGGCATGAACTCCTGGGTTCAAGTGATCCTCCTGTCTCAGTCTCCCACAGGATAGGCCTTTAGGAATCACCTTGTCCATTCAATTACGATGAGAAAAACTATAACTATATATAACTATATCTTGTAAGTATAGGTCTTTGAACTTGCAAGTTCAGTAATCTTTCTATTACACAATAGACTGTAAAAGACCATGCATACACCAGTTCATTTTTTTTTTAAAGACAAAGATTTAGAGAAATGGTTGGTGGTGTTTTCTTCTTGGCCAAATTGAAATGGAGCAAGACAGCACATAGGCAATTTGAGCATAATGTTGTGTTTCTTTCAGCCTCTTTTATATTGTCTTCTTTGAAACTAATCTTGGCATAATACAGGGATCACCTATTCTTTTGGTGAGATCCAGCTTATCTTGGACACTGACATTTCTTTTTTTTTTTTTAGGTGTTAAATATTCTTTATTTGATATTACACATAAACCACACTAAAATGCCTTTCAATAAATGAAAGGCAGCATTTTAGTAGACACAGGGAATTAGATTGGTGTAGTGAAGACCAAAGATACAAAGTAAACGTTACTACCTTATCTCTAGCCCTTGCCTTTAACAGGCTAATGAACACAAATTAAAACACCAGTGAGTCTTGCTTGGTTTTGACACAGTGAAGGGATTTCCGTAGTATTTAAGTATATTCACATATCCATCTTTGTGAAAAGTTGAACGTTACTAATTAAGTCCAATCGTATCTTTAGAAGGGGAAAACAGTGATAGCATTTACTGAATTGTAATTGCTATCAAAATTTAAAAAAATGATCATAGTCATTTAACCACAAGCCAGTCTTAGTTAAATCAGGACTGTCCAACAAAAATATTCTGACATTGGGGGATGACCACAATTGTGGCTCTGACACGGGCAGAACAGGGGCAATGTGTATGGCCAAAGTGGTGTACCCGCATGATACTCTGAAATTAAAAAAATAAATAAATAAAATAAAATTAAAAAAAAAAAATTCTTACACTCATTCCTGGTCTGAATTCCGATGTATGAGAACAGTTGAATTGTGGTACACATAAAAAAAGTCATGAGACATTTCTGTTTTGTAATAAGTAATGCAGTGGCCAATTATTACTCATTAGAGGCTTTTTCAAGATAGGCTATCAAGTCTGCCCTTTCTGCTGTCTTAATGCCGGTGAAGATCATTTTTGTTCCAGGGATGTACTTCTTGGGATTCTCTAAATACTCTGTCAGTGTTTCCTCTCCTCAGGTGGTGCCTTTGTTCTTATTGGTGTCTGTTAAGAGAATCCAGCAGCCTGCCCTATCTTCCACCCAGAGAGACCATGGAGATTTGGCCCAGTCTTGTGCTTGCCTCCCTTTTCCACAGTGTGGCCCTAGGCACACTTCTGAACAAAAATCTTCTTGTCTTTCTCAACATCACCCATACTTAATTCTCCTTTTGGTTGCTGACAGTACAAAGGTGCCTGCTCCAAAGCCTGGCATCCCACTCGCTAAGACACTGACATTTCTGTTGGTGAATGGTTTTAATGTTTATCACAAAAACATCGTTTTCTTTTGATATATGCACACATTTAGCACACAAGTATAATTTAGCCAAGTTTGGGTCGTTCACTTGAGTATTTTGTCATATACTGAAGCAAATTACCATAATAGTTGAACTTATAATTTCAATTTTTTCAACTGGAGTGATCTAAAATGCAGTAATTAATCAAGTTGTACTTGGCCTGTATGCCCATAATCATCAGGTGACCGTGGTCGCTGAGAGTGAGAAAGCAGGGTCTATTGTCCCTCTAGCCCTAAACTATTTCACACTCTCCTGGGTGTAGGACAAGACCTGAATAAAATGTTGAGAAAGGTCTGTTTTTGGTAGCTTTTCTGTCTCCTTTTGCTTGCGTCTCTCATACCTGCAGCCACTCTCCTTAGGCCCCATGTGTTCTCCTAGTCCATAAGCCTCCATATAGCAGTACCAGGCTTGTCCCCAAAGGAGCCGTGCCACACAGTTTTCTGCCCTCCCGTCTTAGTAGCCAAATGCCTATCCCCTTAGATTACCTGTTTGGCAGACATGCATCCCTTAGAGACAGGGGGCCAGGCTTTATTCATCTTTCTCTGGCCCTGAGTCTAGTGTCTGGCACATACAGAATTCAGTAAACATTTGAAATGAATTGAAGCAAGTTAGTAAACTTGTATTGACACAAATATTAGTCCATTATCTCTTCTAGGTATTTGTGTAAAAGAGATGCTCACAACCCTGTAAAAATCTCAGTTGTTGGAATTTATGGTTAAATGATTAATGGAAGTTAAAGAATTTAGGGTAGAGATTTGGAATGGGGGGTCCTCTCAAGAAAGTCAGCCATGTAGGGAATCTGGGGCTCAGCTCCTAAAATTTATCTTTTGTACAACTTCTTTTCTTTTATTTCTGAATTTGCAGAATCTCTAAAGCTTCAGCCTTTCATTCTAGCAGCAAAAGAAATTCTACTTGGAAAAAAGAAGATTGGAGAGATGCCTGTATTTAGACAATTATAGGTCTGAAAGTAGGGACTAAACGCCCTTAATATCAACATGGTGATAATGATTCTATAAAAATATTCAGTTGGGTTTGATGTTTATTTTCTACATTTTATTCTATATGTTTCTTATTAGGCTTACATCGTTTTTTTTTGTTTAAATAGGGCAGGAATCTTGCCAGTATAAAACCAACAGTGCCGTGTCATTTTCACTTTATTCTGATCCCATAACATTTGCCCCCTCTCCAATTGGCCTGTTATGTGAGATAATGCTGTATGTAGCACCTTGTGTGTCAGGGTATCTATCTGGAACTCAGTGGAAAACAAGTAATTAAAAAAACGCTTTGAGCTGCCAAAAGAAACCTCAGGAAGGCCAGAATAATACACCTGGAAGCATGAAAGACGTGGAAAATCTGGTGGTGGTTCCTCTTCCTGTGCGTGGTAATGGTCATCCCACCCAAAGATACAGAAGGGCCAGAACTTTAAAAAAAAAAAAAAAGGCAAGGTAGATATGTCATGATTTGACATCTGTGTGTGTGCTTTGATTTTCAACTTAAAGCTTCTAAATTTAACGTTTACAATAGTTTGTGAAAGACATAAAATGTAGTTTTGAAATATGGTATTTTTCTTTCTTTCTTAAGTTTAGGTGCATAAAGATATGTTACCCTACAGGAATTACACAGGCACATGCACACACCCAAACACACAATTTATTTTTCTTGTATTTCTGCAGGAAGGCATGGAAGCTGAAAAGAAAGCTATCTCTCTTCTTTCTAAGTTACGGAATGAATTGCAAACAGATAAACCAATTATCCCCTTGGTTGAGAAATTTGCTGATACTGACATATGGAATCAGTACCTAGAGTATCATCAGAGTCTTTTAAATGAAAGTGATGGAAAACCAAGGTGGTTCTACTCACCATGGTTGTTTGTAGAATGCTACATGTATCGTAGAATTCATGAAGCAATTATCCAGAGGTAAGTGTATAACCATCAACTAGTAAATGTTTAGATAATTTATACTTTTTTTGAAATTGTAAAAATATAAGTTTAAAAAGCAGCACCAGTAGAAACTTGAATTTAGTTGAGTTCAGCAAATAATGGCATTGTTAGACACTTCTACAAATGTTATCAATTTAATAGATTCTTGGCAATTGTAATCGACTTGCCTAGAATAGACAGAAGAGTAAATGTCTGAAGCATGAGCTAATTAAAGATTCTTATAAAGACTTCTAGAGTAAAAAAAATTGTACTTATTGAGCAAAATCATAATTTGAAATAATTATGTATATATATAAAATCAAGATGGGACAAAGTAAGCATATGTTTTGTTTATAAAAGTAGATAATATGCCATATTTATTTGGTATAAGGAGTCATCAGTCAGAACACTGAATCACTCTATTGTTTTACACACTGTCTTAATCTTTAGTCTTGTTTTTTAAAAAATGGCTAGGTTAGAAAAAGATTCTCAAAGTTACACATGTATTCCAATATAACTTTTTATAGGCTTGTTTATACTATTTAATTTTTCCTAGGAAATTTCTGAAATAGAATTGATTTATAGTACTAAAGAAAAGGTAATGTGAACTATCCTTTTAGCTCACAGGTTCCAAAAATACAGGTTTGCTGAGTAAGAGGAATCCTTTGCTATCTGTTCCAACACAGCATTAAGATAATTTAAAGTGATGAATCAAACCAGTTCTAATTGTAAAATAAAATTATTTTGGGAAGCATATGTAACTTTGAGTCTGTTCATTAGCTTTTATTGTATTTATAAATTATTTTTTAAAATCATAATTTGTTTTTGCTGAATAGATAGGTTTTAGAATTTCTGCTCTAAAAGCAAAGTACACTATTAAAAATCTGGTATACTGCCTGGCACACAGAAGTCACCACAGCAGAAGACCTAAGGAGCTGTCATCTATTGAATATTAGCTGTGTCCCAGTTACTATGCAACCCGGTGAAGTGTAAGCATTGTTAGGTTTCCATTTTACAGTTGAGATGACTGAGGCTTGAAGAGGTTCGCAACCTGCCCAAGCTACGTGGCTAGTAAGCGGTAGAGCCAGGATTTGAGCCTGGTCTGTGTAAATCAGATTAGAGTTCTTGTCAGACTATTCTTCCTAAGTAGTAGATTTAGATGCCTGTCAAGGACCAAAAGTGGTCTGAAATTAAGATGATGGTTTCATAACCCTGGGAATTATTGGAAAATATCTGTGGTATGAGCCAAAGCTGCCAAGGTGTTAAAAGACTGGGTGGCACCTTGAGTAAGTAGGGTTAGTAGAGTTTGGAAGTTAGAAAGGCAAAAGGAATGCTGTTTCTGAGTTTGATTTTAGAGGTGGATCGGGTTTAGAGAATAAAAAAATCTAGGGCAGAGTTCACAAACCTGAATGCACATTTACAACCCAGTTGTGGAGAGGGAAGGTGGTTTCAAAAATGCAGATTTTTAAATCATTATGTTAGAATAAATACTGATCCTTTAATTTATCCAGGTTGGTGCCTGGGTATCTGTTTTTCTTTAGGCACCTCAGGGAATGATATCCACTGGTCCAGGGAACAGCTTGTTAAACAGGATAGAGGGAAAATGTAGCTTTAAGGTCAAGAAACTAGAAAGTTTAATCAGCCATGGATGTAGAACTCTTCCCAAAGTGATTTCTGTGGCATATATTTGAAGGTCTTGGGATTGGTGTTACATTGTGCTAGAACTCAACTTTTAGATTGGTATAATAAAGAACTGTCTTACAGCAGAACTAGTGCTGAAGTAGGTTTTAAATGTCCAATTTGTCAGGTACTTGTAGGGGGGATTCCTGTCTTGGGTCAGTGGCAACTCCAAAGTGACCAAAGAAAGGTCTCGTTAACTTTTGTAGGATCCTAAGGCACACATTAGCTTTAGGACACGTTCATGTTGATTTACCATTTTATACTGAAACATGCTTCAATAGTCTGCCAGGCTAAATTAAGATTCAAAGTTTTAGCCATATGTGAAATTTAAACATATTAAGTAAATATACTTCAGATATTGAAAGTACAGAGAAAATAACATACATTTTAAGACTTTTTATTAAGGTGTAATATAGAGAAAAATGCACATGCCTTAAGTGTTCAAGAGCATACCTGTGTACTCAGTGCCCAGATCAAGAGGCAGAACCTTCCTAATGCCCCACAAATACCCCGTGAGTCCCCTCCTAGTCACTGCCATCAAGGATGGCCAGTAGTCTTGACCTGTGTTTTGCCTGGTTTTAACCTTTATTGAAATGAAATGATACGGTGTGTAGTTCTGTGTCCAGCTTCTTTCACTCTTCCGTTGGTGAGATTCATCCATATTGTTGCGTGTAATTATAGATCATTCATTCTTGTTGCTCCATAGTATTGCGTTATATGAACGTACCGCAATCTGTTTACTTACTCTATTGTGATGGGTGTTTTAGTGGTTTCCAGTTTGGGGTTATTATGAAGAATGCTGCTATAAACATTCTAATGCATTTTTGCTGAACATACGTGTGTATTTCTGTTGGGTATATCCCTAGGAGTGAATTACTGGGTCAGAGTGTATGTGCATATACAGCTTCAGTAGATCCTAAAATAGAAAACATTTTAAAATGAAAAAATTATCTGTATTTATGCAAGTTTACTCTTAAATATGAGAAATAAGGCTCATTTTTAATGTGAGGTGTGACTTTAATGAATGATTTGTTAATAAAACATTTGACATGGGTTGGCAAACTTTTTTTGTAAAGGGGTAAGTAGTAGGCTTTGGGGGCCATGTAGTCTCTGTTGCAGCTGCTCAACTCTGCCCTTGTAGCGTGAAAGCAGCCAGAGACAATATGTATGAACAAGCGTGGCTGTGCTGTAATAAAACTTTACCTGTGGACACCGAAATTTGAATTTCATGTGTCACAAAATACTGCTTTTCTTTTGCCTTGTTTTCAGCCATTCAGAAATGTAAAAACCATTCTTAGCATGTGGGTCATACAAACCAGGTGGTGGGCCACATTGGGTCTGTGAGTTACGGTTTGTTGACTCCTACACTTGAACCTATGCATCCTAATGATTTTTATCCTTTTACGTCACCTTGAGAGACTGATTGATTTCAGCAATACTGCCATTGCTAAAAACATCTTTGAATTCTTTGGAACTTCTTTCAGAGCCAGTTTACGTGCCTCAAAAAGAAAACTAAATCTTATTGTTTTTTAGTTACTCCTCATTTTTGACCAAAATGTTTTTTTTCAATTTGATACATACCTCATTCTACTGAAATCACTGAGTAACTTTTGGCTATTTCCAAAAGTAAATTGACTTCAAAGGGCGAAGATATGCGATCACTGACAGGACATTTAATAATGTGCTACAGGTTCTGAAGAAAATTCCAAAAGAGGAATTCCAAAAGTGCTCTGAGCAATGGCAGCATCCTTGGAATAAGGGTGTAGTTTCTTAAGGTGACTGACTGACTGGAAAGAGGCAGCCATCATTTGGATGTATAAATGCTGGTAGGTTTTTGTTTCCTTTAAATGCTATTACATCGTTCTTATCGTTTTTACCCTCACATGGATGGCCCCTGGAAAAAGTAGCTAATTGAGAAGATCCAATAATCTGAATGTTTTTTATATTCAATTCTTTAAAGCCTATTATATTAGTATTTATATCTTATTAGTTATGTTTTTCTTAGGCCAATATTAATATTACTAAACCTCTCATTGGACAGCATGAAGATGTAGCAATGGCACATATATCACCTTTGGTAAAAATCAACCTGGGAGTAAAAGCTGCCCCTCAAATACCTATATATAAATGATCAAAATTTGTCATTCTAATAATAGTATTAAGTCTGATTTATCTTGAGTACTCATTGTGTTTCCATAACACTTTGTTTGACCCTATTAGGAGTTAGTTCATTGTATTCAGATATTCCGTCTATATCCATATATTTGTTGTTGGAACCCTACCACATTGGATGCTCAAAAAATGTTTGTTGAACTAAAGCAATTATCTTGAAATTTTGTTTCTCTTTCTCCTTCTTTTGCCCTTGAGTCCTTGCTGGGTAAATAATTATGGGCATAGTTAACTATAATGATTTAATACTTCAAGAAAAATTATTGATTTGGGAACTTTTGACAATTAATTACAATGAGTTTGGGGGATTTGTTTTTGTGTGACTTGATTATGTTATATCTAGTGTCTACTGCCACTAATTATTGAGACTGTATGGTGTTATTCTCTTTCCTTTAAAGAACTATGATTACCCAAATGTAAAAAAAAAAAAAAAAAGTACAGACTTACATAAATGTTTCACTTATGTTTTTTTCCTGCTTTAGTCCACCAATTGATGACTTTGATGTATTTAAAGAATCAAAAGACCAAAATTTCTTTGAGTCACAGGAATCTATCATTGCTTTATGTACTTACCTGCAAGAGTTGGTAATAGCTATTGAAGATGTAGATGAAAATCAGCTGAAAAATGAATTTTTTAAACTTCTACAGGTAAATGTGGTAATCTCCCAAGTATATTTGTTTATTTAAACAGTTAGAAAATAAATTGGTACACATTTAACAACAAAGCATGTATACATGGTTAAGTTATAATTGATAATTTTTTATCTAACATAATAGTGTTAAGACATGAAAATCCCTTTAATTTCTAAAAGTAGGTTTTGAAGTCTCTTCTACTCCAACTGGAAATGATTTTAGTGGCACAGGAGTTATCTGACTTCATAGATTCTGTCATGCTTGTGAGAATACTTCTTAGTGATTTGGTTGGCCCTGCCTTCAGCGTTGGCTCTGTTGTGTATTTGTGGTCAGACCTGAGGCATGTTACTTAATTTCTCTGGGCTTCGGTTTCCTTGTCTGTTAAATGAGGATGATAAGGTATACCCCATACTTTGATATGAGAATTAAACTAGATTTATGCTTGTGAAGTGCTGAACACAGAACCTGGAACACAGAGCCTGCTGCTGTTAGCAGCAGGTGATAATACTTGGGTGGTCACTTGACCTAATAATATGGTTTTATTACACTTCATTTATTTGGTATTAAATTTAGTTTTTAATTCATGCAAGCATCCTAAAATTTACAACATGTTAGAATCAGAACTATTTGAAAATGTGCGGTACACAGTAGTATCCCCAGCCCTCACGTTTTCCAGAAATTTGTTGACAGGTTTGCAGGGTGTGATAAAGCCCTGATGAGAGACTTCAAGGGCAAGCAGAGTCAGCTGAGTGATCATGAGTAAAGGTGTATTTTGAATTTGGAAGAAAAATTGTCGGGATGTTGTTAACTAAAAAACCTAGTTTTTTGTTTTTTGGGTTTTTTTTCCCTCTTGACTGTCCTTTATGCTTAGCTTGGAATTAAAAAGAAAAAGAAAAAAACTAGTGTGCCAGCTCTTGACTCCTAGCTAGCCCGTTCTTTCAGGGAGAAGTCTTTGAATGTGTTGTCTGTCCCATAAGTATAATGAGTTGTGAAGAAGAATGAACACCCATCTGTTTTCTGCCATCTAATTGGGCCAACAACTTCCCACTGCCACTATGCACCCAAGTAAAGGGAGCCACGGTGAGCAACAGGTTAACATCCTAAGTCAAGAGAAGCTAGTTTGCAGAGAATGTTGATCCCTTTCCAAAAGTCCTAGCACTCCGACTGTCCATGCGGACATTTCTGGGTATACTTTGTCAAACAGTGTTCTAGGTGCTGGGCATGTGGTGGCGGGGAAAAAAAGGCTGATCCTCACTGTCGTAGAACTTGTAATCTTGAGGGAATATAGACAAATAATTGTACAAATAACTGTGTAATTGCAAACTGGAAGATGAAGCAAGGATGTGCAGGAGGCCAACACAAAACCTGATCTCAGTTGGTGACGGCCATCACTTATACCATGTATGTTTCTTTAGCAAACTATAGAAATATGTGACTTTAGACACTTCACTTATTATTTAAGCCTTATTTTTTTAATCCATTCATTTATTTCTCTTTTTAAAATAGTACTTTTTGTTGGAACATGCATTTTCCTTATTTTAAATCACAAGTAAGAGTAGAGTCTATTTTGGCTAATATTTACTGTGAACTTCTATATGCCAGGTATTTGGTACATTGTTTACATGCATTATGTCAGTTAATTCTCACAATAACTCTGTGAGGTAAGTATTACAATCTTGGTTTCCAGTCATAGAACCTGAGCCTTAGAGATCTTAAGTAATTTGCCAGTGGTTATTAATTGAAGATGCTGGGATTTGAACCCAGGTCTGTCTGACTTCAGAGCCTGCAGTCCTAAACATGTAATTTTATAGCTTTAAAAAATAGCACTACATACCATTTTATACAAAATAAAATTGAGTGTTATTTCAATTTAAAGCCAAATAATAATTGATGCAATGGGTCTTTAGTTAACATTGCCTTGTCTAAAGGGTTGGGTCTTTTTGTTTGTTTTTGGAGATAGTCCTGAGTAGCTAGGACTACAGGCACGGGGCACGACACTTGGCTAACTTTTAAAAAATTTTTTGTAGAGATGGGGTCTCTCTATGTTGCCCAGGCTGATCTCAAACTCATGTCCTCAATCAATCCTCCCACCTCGGCCTCCTGAAGTGCTAAGATTACAGGCGTGAGCCACCACGCCTGGCCTAGAGTTGGGTCTTTAGACATCACCCTGTGCAGTTTTTTAAATTTACAAATGAGAGAACTAATTCCAAAGAGGTTGTCATGTCCTAAGGTTATACAATTAGTAAAAGAAACTAGGCAATTTTGGGGGCCTGGGAGGAAAAAAGGAACTGTTTTATTTTTCTCTTGAATCTAGATTATAAAGTAAACTCTGAGCCTCTCTTCACAGCATCTGATGATATTCTAATATCTGTAAGATGCAAAAACTTTTACTGTGAATAAACAATGAGGATACTAAAATCACTGAAACCAGTTCTTTTAAGTCCATTATATACTGATATTAAAAATTTTACTGTTTTACCTTACTAATACAGCATCATGTGAACATAGTCTTTGCATTATTATAGAAAGTATAGATTTGATATTTTGTTTTAAGAGTTTACAGAAATTTATGACTATTTTTAACACCACCCTCCTCCACACACACATACATTTAGTAGGGTTTTTGTTGGTTATTCAGAAGAAAGGTGAATGTTTTGTACTTTCTCTTTTTCAGATTTCGCTGTGGGGAAATAAGTGTGATCTGTCTCTGTCAGGCGGGGTATCTAGTTCTCAGAAGACCAATGTAATAAATTCTTTGGAAGACCTAAAACCTTTCATTTTAGTGAATGACATGGAACATCTTTGGTCCTTGCTTACCAATTGCAAGAAAAGAGAAAAAACATCTATTAGAGTGGATATTGTTCTGGATAACTCTGGGTTTGAACTTGTTACAGATTTAATATTAGCTGACTTCTTGTTGTCCTCTAAACTGGCTACTGAGATCCATTTTTATGGAAAAACTATTCCATGGTTTGTTTCTGATACTACTATACATGATTTTAATTGGTTAATTGAACAGGTAAAACATAGTAATCATAAGTGGACGTCCAAGTGTGGGGTTGATTGGGAGAAGTATATTAAAATGGGTAGATGGGTTTACCATGATCATATATTTTGGACCCTGCCTCATGAATACTGTGCAATGTCTCAGGTCGCTCCTGACTTATATGCTGAACTACAGAAGGCACATTTAATTTTATTCAAAGGTGATTTGAATTATAGGAAGTTGACAGGTGACAGAAAATGGGAGTTTTCCGTTCCATTTCATGAAGCTCTGAATGGCTTCCATCCTGCACCTCTCTGCAGCATAAGAACATTAAAAGCTGAGATTCAGGTTGGTCTGCAGCCTGGGCAAGGAGAACAGCTCACAGCCTCTGAGCCCAACTGGCTAACCACTGGGAAATACGGAATATTTCAGTATGATGGTCCACTTTGACTTGGGTCAGGAGCAATCAGTTGTGTAGAAAGGTCTACTGAACATCTTCTTATCCCTAGAAAAGCAGTGTGGGAGTTCAGTCACTTGACTGCTCTGGATTAGCTCTGGGAAGCCTAGCTTCTCTGTGCTCATTTACATACACTCATTTTACCCCACTGCGTTGTTTTGGGGTTAGATGGTTTTAAGCTAGTCACAGATATTTATGTTTATGTTGGAATTTTAGTAACTTGTTTCAGGTTAAATGCATAATTTCAAGTAGTTTTAATGAACTTACTTTTAATTGGATAGAAAGCAAAATATAAGTGAGTTCTTTTAAAGTTACTTAACCCTATCTTTTTCTTAAATAATACATACTGCATGGTATTTAATATTCTAGGGAGCATGGAATTTTATTTAACTTGATTTTGGGCTCTTGAAACAATGTGTGAAAATACACATTTTAATGACTCTTTGTAAAGAGAGACATTTCTTACAACTGTGATGGTTGAACACATTAAAGCAAAACTTACCTCATAAGTTAATTCTAGCTTTTGTTCTTGAATTTTATTTCATTTCAATAGCTTATTTTATTTGCATGCCTGTGGAATGGCTGTTAGGAAACACAAAATTGAGTAGAGCAAAACAAATAGTATTTGAAGAAATGTAGTACCTTTTACATTCTATTTATGATGTCTTTAATGAAAGGAAATTATTTTACCACGGAAGTGTTTTAAATGAACAGTTTTTTAGTTTGCAGTTTTAGAAAAACGTTTTAGGTAGAAAAGATTCTTTTGCATTGAACTTGGACTACTATTGACAATGAATTAATTTATTTTTTATATTCTTACACATTTTATTGGTCATCGCCATAGATATTAAAGGCTAAAAATTTCAGGTCAGTTTGTTTTGAAACTGAAATTGGAAATAAACCTGCAAATGTTTTCTTGCACTAGAATAATAAAATGAATTATACTGAAAATCTCATTGGTTTTATTTTCCAAGGGGGAAAAGTCAAGAAGGGAAGACCAAAAATGAGATTTATATAGCAAAGAAACTCATAATGTGTATTACAGATGTTGCCAAAAGCAGTTATTAAATAATGTCACTTACAAATGAGCCTATGCTCTTGCTAAGTACTTAAAAATTTTTTTGTAAAATATTTACATAAAGCCGCATATTTTGAATTTGCTGTTTCCTTATCTACATGTGTTCCTGTTTTAAACATTAAGTTACTAAAATGCTTCCATTTTAGAATTCTTTGTAGACACTTTACATAATTTAGAACACAGTTGTATATTTGGGTTGTCTGCATAGCCACAGTGTGAGCTGTTGTGTGGTAAATTACATTCTCTAGAGCACTGGGGTTTTTTTTTCCTACTTCTACTTTATTTTTATTAAGAACATGGCATTATGGTGTATGTGGAAGAAGTGCAACACCCCTCCCTACCCCTGCAAGAAAAAGCAAGGGCGAGCTAGTGCAAGAAAGAAAGGTGGCACTATGGAAGAGGTCAGTTCAAGACGGAATTTTAAAAAATGCTTAGTGGGGGAAGGACCTTCCTATTTTCACCAGTTGATTTTTTTAAACAGCTTTATTGAGATATAATTCACATGCAGTTCATCCATTTAAAATGTACAGTATTTTAGTATATTCCCAGGGTTGTGCAACCATCACCACCATCTAATTTTGTAACATTTTTGTCACCCCTAAAGGAAACTTGTACCCATTAGTAGTCATTCCCCATTGCCCTCTCCTTAGCACTTGGCAATCACTAATTGTCCTGTCTCTGAATTTAAATGTTCTGGACATTACACATAAATAGAATCATAAAATATGTGGTCCTTTCTGATTGGCTTCTTTCGAAACTTCATCAGTTGTAGCTTGTGTCACTACTTCATCCCTTTTTATGGCCAAATAATATTCCACTGTATAGATCTGTCACATTTTATGTACTCATTCGTCAGTTGGTGGACATTTGGGTTTTCACTTTTTGACTATTAGTAATGCTGCTATGAACATTCATGTACAGGTGTTTGTGTGTATATGTGTTTTCAGTTCTCTTGGGTATATACCCAGGAGTGACAGTGTTAGGTTATATGGTAACTATGTTTAATGTTTTGAGCAACTGCCACACTGTTTACCAAATTTTTTATTCCCTCCAGCAATGCAGGAGGGCTCCGATTTCTCCACATTTTTGTCAGCATCCTTGTTATTGTCCCTGTTTCTTATTTTAGCCGAGCAGTTGGATGTGAAGTGGGATCTCATGGTTTTGACTGGCATTTCCCTAGTGAATAGTGATGTTGAGCGTATTTTCATGTGCTTATCGGTCATTTGTATATCTTCTTTGGAGAAATGTCTTCAATTCCTTTGCCCATTTAAACATTAGATTTTTTTATTATTGAGTTGTAAGATTTTAAAAATACATTCTGGATACAAGTGTCTTATCAGATATATGATTTGTAAATATTTTCTCCCATTCTGTGAATTGTCTTCTCACTTTCTTGATGGTATTGTTTGCAGCACAAAACTTTTTAATTTGGGTAAGTCCTGTTTTTTCCTTCTGTTGCAAAACACTGGTTTGGGAACTGCTTCTTAAAGTCCTCTTAAGGGGCACCAAAGTGACTGACTGAGGAACCCAATGGATGGGGCCCTGCCAATCTCTCCCCCAACCCCCCCCCCCGACTTGTTTCCGTCTGAGCAAATGTGGCCTACGTAAGGTTTGACTTCAGTGGGGAGTAGCATGGTGGGAAAGCTGGGGCTCTGCATCAGGTGTGGATGGGTTTTCCACTGAAGAACTGTCTTAGGAAACTTTCCCAAAATAGCATCTTTGTTTCAACTTCTACCATGCTTGGTTACATATGAAGTAAATGCAACTTAAAAATTTCCTGCACTACACCAGGCACCTGGTGGTTTGCACTTGGAGCCCCAGCTGCTCAGCTCCCTGAGAGGCTGAAGTGTTAGGATCACTTAAGGCCAGGAGTTCGAGACCAGCCTAGGCAATATGGTGAGACCCTGTATCTTTAAAAAAAAAAAAAAAAAATTACCAGCCAGCACAGTGGCTCACACCTGTAATCCTAGCAGGCTGGGAGGTTGAGGTGGGAGGATCGCTTGAGCTCAGGAGTTCAAGACCAGCCTGAGCAAGAGCAAGACCCCCGTCTCTAGTAAAAATAGAATAAAATTAGCTGGGCATCATGGCACACGCCTGTAGTCCCAGCTACCTGGGAGGCTGAGGCAGGAGGATCGCTTGAGCCCAGGAGTTGGAGGTTGCAGTGAGCTATGATGACGCCACTGCACTCTACCCGGGGTGACAGAGTGAGACTCTTGTCTCAAAAAAAAAAAAAATTATGCAATATACTTATCAAGTCATGGATCTAATATCAGGATGGAAATGTGGAGGATGAAGGGCAGGTAAGTAATTAGGCAGTGTATGGTGCTTTTATTAAACAGCAAGTGGACAAGAAGTGGCATGATTCAGCTTTCCTGTCTAATTTGAGGCAATGTTTTGTGTTTGATAAAATGCAATAATGTTTTTGAAACTTTATTAAGCCAGAATCCATGTTGTCCAATCTCAAAGTTATGTTTCTATAAAAGAAATACACACAAGACACAAAAAGCAATACCAACATAGTTCAAATCTTTATTTGGACTTTAAGAAAAGCCCAGGGTGGATTGAAAACATAATTCAGAATTCTACTTATTAAAATTCCCTCTCCCACCCAATTGTCTAACGCAGCTCTCTCTGCCCAAACCCCCATTAAGCTTTATTCTAGAACATCTGCCACAAAACCTTTCTTTTTCCCTCTCTTCCTCTCCACTCCCCCCTTTTTTTGCTAGGTTAGGAGTGGGGAAGACTTTGAACACTTCTATACATGCACGTCATTACCTAAAGCACTGATGTAATGTCAGAAACTTATGGTAGGAAATAAGTGATACCTTGAAATTATAAAAAATGAATAAACCAGAGGGTAACAAAACCCAGGAAAACAACAATAAGAACATAGTACCACCACCTCCAAATACCCCTGTTAAGGTTTTGGTGTATATATTTCTGAGTCTTTCTCTGTATATAGACGTCTTTTTTTTTATATTTCTAAGACAAAAAAGTAGGATCATACCATTAAAATTTTTTTTCTGGGAAAAACAGTTTTCAGTCGACAACTATTTTACACAAGAGAAGTCATAGCAGTTTAAAAAGAGTCAAATATTTAAACTACAATAAAATGCAACCCTGTGAATGGATAACCAAATTGTGGCATATCCACAGAATGGGATATAAAAATGGGATTCCAGTCATAAAATGGAATGAAGTTCTGATCCATGCTACAACATGGATGAACCTTGAAAACATGTCAAGTGAAAGAAGCCAGCCACAAAAGACCACACATCGTATGACTCTATTTGTACAAAATATCCAGAAGAGGCAAATCCATAGAAACAGAAAGTGGATTAGTGGTTGGGGCCAGTAGGAGGGAGAATGGGAAGTGACTGCTTAATAGGTGTGAGGTTTCCTTTTGGGGTGATGGAAATGTGCTGGAACTAAATAGTGGTGATGGTTGCACAACATAGTGAATATGCTAAATGTTGCTAACGGTAGATTTTATGTTATGTGTGTTTTACCACAATAAAAAATTAATTAAAAAAAAAAAAAGAAACCTTGCCCTGACACTGGAGAGAAAAAGGCCCTGGCTATAACCACAAGGCCTTTGATCTGATGAAGCTTTTACACTAGCGCTTTTCCACTTTGGCCACGCACTAGAATCCCCTGGGCAGCTTTAAAGTTTTTTTTTAAGTTCTGAAGTATTTTTCCAACTCCTGACTTTTGATTGGTTGGTTGGTTTTGTTGTCATTTTGCTTTTGAATTTCTTCTTTTTTTTTTTTAGTTTACTATTTAGTTTCTGCTGGAGGGATAGATTTTTTTCTTGGCTAGCAATATGCAATATGACCTGGGACTCAATAATGGCCTGAGACTAATAAATACTTGACTTCTGATTCCCGGTTGTCTTAGTCTGTTTGTGCTGCTATAATGAACTTGCGACTGGGTCATTTAAAAACAACAAATTTATTTCTCACAGTTTTGGAGACTTGGAGTCCAAGATTAAGACACCAACGGGTTTGTTTTCTGGTGAGGGCCCGGCCTCAGCTTCCAAGATGGTGTCTTGATGACGCATCTTCCAGAGGGGAGGAATGCCTTGTCCTCACATGGCCGAATAGCAAGTGAGCCGAATTCTGCATGACACCTCTTTTATAAGGGCCTTAATCCCATTCATGAGGAAGGAGCCCTTATGCCTTAATCACCTATCTCTTAAAGGCCCTGCCTTTTAATACCATCACATTGGCCATTAAGTATCAAGACCAGAATTTTAGAGGGGACACATGCAAACCATAGCACCAGTCTCCTATTAACTGTGTGACCTGAGTCACATTCTCACAATTTTACTGGAAAAGGAGAAGTTATTTCTGGTCAACTTGAACTAAATTCAATCCCAAACCCAGATTACCCTAGGGAAACGGGAAACATGCTGAATGATAGTAGCATTCTGGCATCCCCTAGTGGCCACCTGAATATTCTGTAAAACCTGACCCTTTCCCTTCCTTTGGAAACAGGGAAATACTGTTGCTCATGGAGCATCAGGTAGCATACTCTGAGCCATCACATCAGAGACCACCATTTGAATTGTTCTCCTTCCTTTTTGCTTTTCTTTGGTGGGTCATATTTGTCCCTTTCAGTTTATTTAATATTACTTCACTCTATTTTCAGGTTTTTCAGAAAATAAAAGGGAAAATCAGTTCATACAGAGGACACTTCTTATGTGTCAAAATCCGACTAGTCATACATTTCTTGGGGCAGCCACCACCTGTATCTTCTGTGTATTTGCCCTGCACACTATTGAACACAGAGTAGGTGCTCAATGAATGACTGACAGATGATGAATTCCAGCATTTGGAATAATTCTTTAAAACTCTGAGCTGAAGCTATGTAAATTGAGGGCCGAAGGATGAAATGGGTCTGCTGGAGAGCTTGACATATATTAGGAGCTCAGTTAGTACTTGTTGAATAAATAAAGGAATATATATTTTATATAATTGGGGGTTTTCAGTAAAAGTATGCGTCTTTGGATATACTTTAGTCCTTCAATATTACATTGTGATTAATTTCCCATTTGTTAAAAATTCTTCAAAAATGTGATTTTTAATGGCTACATTTATTTCATCATATGAGTAGATCATATTTTCTTTTGCTATATAGGTTGTTCAAAATTTTGCTATTATAAAAAAGCTGAAATGAATATCTTCAGATAACTAATAGTACACATTAAGATTTTCAAGTTTTCAGATACTGCTAATTATTAGGAACCACCCAGTTATTCTAGTTCACCTAGAATAGTGTGTGCATTAGATTTATAATCCCAAACTCTCCATATTAATATTGAGTGATTGCTTACGATGAGAAGGGAACTTGCTTTTCTCCCTGCTTTTTCATTTTTTTAAATCCATACTATATACCATCCTGATGACTTTAATCTTCCTTGAATTCAATACCAAGTTTAGGCATAAGGGGGAGATCCGTTAGCATAATAAAGTGGCTGGATTTTTCTTCTGTACTATTTAGTACAGAGATGTCAGCAAGTAAAATGGGCAAAGTATAATTTCCATTGTTGACTGCACACATTCTTGTGGTTTCAACTTTAAAATCATTATACCAGAGCTAGGATTCTGGTGTCTACCATGGTAAAACACAGTAAGGTCAATGACAATAAGATTACATATGTGTCCTCATTCATTTGTTGGGTTAATTTTTATGTATACATATAATTCTTGCAAGAAAATATTACAGTGGTTTATCATAGAAGTATATCATAAAATAGGTGAATTTGAAAACAATTTAAAATTCAGGAAAAATAGAAAAAATAGAGTTTTGTTAACAACGTAGAAAAGTCACACTAGAAAAACTTAGTAATAAAATTAAAATAATTGTTTTCTATTCACTTAACCTTTGCTTGAATATTACACACAAGAAACTAAAGGAAAGAAGAAATACTATATGTTCCCCCTCAGCTTGTTAATTGTAATACAACACATTAATGCTAACCATGATTGGAAAGATTTAAAGGAACTAATATTCCAATTCTATCTTACATTTCAGATGATACAGATTGGGCTTGGCGTGTCTCTAAATCAGGAATTCTTAAAGCAGGTGTCCCAGGGGTTTAGTGGATAGAATTCAGGTGGTCTGTAAACTTGGGTGGGAAGAAATTTCATCTTTATTTTCTTCACCCTGTAATTAAAATTTGGTATTTCCTTCAAGTTTGGATATGGGCCACAAACCTCAGGAGTATTAGCAATAACTGTGCCTTTGTCACTAGAAATCACAGATGTTTTCATATTACATCAGTTGTTTCAGCTGTCTTTAAATATAATTTCATCACTACATCAAAATTACAATAGTTAGACACATTGTTAGATCTTATTTAATGTGCTAATAAAGAATCATATATATTACTTTATTATAAACTTATCTTTTTAATGTTTTGACAACGATTTTGATGTAATTTTCCCCTTTGCATTGTTTATTTAAGGCATTTAAACACTTTATTTGAGGAGTCCAGGACACAAAAACAGTTAAGAACATCTGCTCTTATTTTTCTCCTTTTCCCCCAATTCTCTTTCTTCCCTTTTCACAAAGTTGGTGGAAGTTATGACTAGTTTTTTTTTTTTTTTGAGGCAAAGAGGAGACACATTATAGTGTATTTTTTTTCTTCCCGTCTCAAATCTCACTTAAGACTAGTCCTTTCTTGTCCAGCATGTTGGCTTCAAAAGATCTGTAAAAGAAATGAAAGATTTCACATGTGTACATGGATTGAGTCATCCTTAACCTTATTATTAGGATGCTTTTTAACATCGAAAAAGCTGAAAAAGTGTTTGGGATGTTTTTCATATTTACAACTGTTATTTAAAAATATCTTAGTGGTCCTAAAAATGAGAAATCTGAAAGAACTGTTTAAAATATAAGGAAAGCTGCAAAATTTATGAAAGTTTATTTCATGAGTTTTTTCAAGTTTTATGATAGCTATTGGCAATCTGTGAAAAATCAAGCATGTACAGATGCATTATAATCAATATAGATACCATTTATGAAGCACTATCTTCCAGGCACTGTATTAAATGCTTTACTTATAATGTGGCATGATATCCTCATAAAAATCCTGAAGGCAAATATGTTTATTCCATTATGTATTTAAAGACACCAAATTTCAGATTTCAACTAACTGGCACAAGGCTGCTCAGCTAGTCAACAGAGCCAAAATTTAAACTCTGTTCCCCTGGCCTCCAAAACTCAAGTTGTGGCTTTGTATTTGAAGTTACCATGCTTTTAGCATAATTTGTAGCCATGTAGAATGAGTATTTTGTTACATGGATATATTAAAATAAATAAATAAAAAATTTTAAAAAATGATTAAGTATACCATTAATATCAATGGAAATTTGAGCCATGACTATGTGGATGATAAGCCATATTATGACTTATTAATATGCTGAAGCCTCAGTAAAAGAAGAAAAATACAGTTAAGTACTACTTTTATGTTTTGTTTTGGTTTTTTTTGGACAGGGTCTTCCTCTGTTGCCTGGGCTGGAGTGCAGTGGCATGATCATAGCTCACTTTAGCTTCGAACTCCTGGGCTCAAGTGATCCTCCTGCCTAGGCCTCCTGAGTAGCTAGGACTACAGGTGTGTGCCACCATGCCTGGCTAATTTTAAAATTTTTTGTAGAGATGGGGTCTTACTATGTTGTCCAGGCTGGCCTCAAACTCCTGGCCTCAAGCGATCCTCCCATCTCAACCTCCCAAAGCACTGGGATTACAGGCACCGGCTACTGCACCCAACCCTACTTTTAAGTTTTATAATAAAGATCTACAATTGGGAGTAAAGGTTCGGGTTGTTTTTTTGTATCATTACATTTAGTATCTTGGGCACATATGAATTCATGGATTTTTACAACAGGCTGAAAACCATACTGAGAAGAAAGTTCCCCAAGAGCTTTAGTGTAGAGGGCTGAACATGATCAGTAAATCCATAATGAAAAGGATGCTTCTCATGTTTCAGGCCACCACGCAGTTGGAAGCCAGTGGACAGTTATTTTGAAGGGAAATTGTATTTGTGAACAGATGGAAGCGATTTGATGAGGGTGGCTCATTCTTCCAACCAAAGGGATGACATAGAAGTCGTGTTTGTTCTCTTGGTAAAATCCAAAATTCTGTTCAAATAAATTAATCGAATTCCTGCCTGATTTTTTTTCTTTTTAAGAACATTAAGGAGGGGGGTAGGTTGTGAGGAGGGTCGTCTAGTTGCATTGTTTTTTTTTTGTGGAGACAGAGTCCTCGCTCTGTCGCCCCGGGTAGAGTGCAGTGGCGTCACTGGAGCTCACCGCAACCTACAACTCCTGGGCTTACGCGATCCTCCTGCCTCAGTCTCCCCAGTGAGTAGCTGGGACACAGGCGCGCCACGACGCCAGACTGATTTTTTTTTTCTTTGAGACGAGGTCTGGCTCCAACCCCTGAGCTCAAGCCATCCACCGGCCTCGGCCTCCCAGGGAAGCTGGGATTACAGGCCTTGATTTTTTTTTTTTTTTAATTTTTTCTCCGCCACTGTACTAACCGGATCCTGCCTGATTTTTTTTTATTATTTTTTCTTCGCCACTATACGAATGCGGATCCTGCCTGATTTTTTAAATAACATTACTGATAAATTGTTTATAATTAAACTGAGGTACAATTTGACATTAATCTGTAAAAGTATGCTTTAATTCTATATTTTTATTTCCTTTCTCAATGATTCTCAAATGGAGTATGATTTGAACCACTGAAACCCTAATAACTGTGGTCTTAGAGGAGACCCACCAGCCACCTTCCATTATGAGATGGGTTCAAAGAGTTGATAACTTGGGCAAGGACTGTAGTCTCAGCTCTATCACTTACTGTGTCACTTAAAGCTAGGTTAGGCCAGGCGTGGTGGCGTGCACCTGTAGTCGCAGCTACTCTGGGAGGTGGAGGCGGGAGGATCTCTTGAGGCCAGGAGTTGGAGGTTGCAGTGAGCTGTGATGAGGCCACTGCACTCCAACCTGGGTGACAGAGCGAGACCCTGTCTAAAAAAAAAAAAGCTAGATTACAAAATCTAGCTAGGTGTTCTTTCATTTTGCCACTTAATGTCCTTATACATAAACAGTAAAGTCACTTTTAGCACTGTCTATAATTTTAGGATCTAATTTTTTTTAATTCATGTTTTTCTTTCTTACTTTTTACATTTCAGAATATTATGGGGGTACAAACGCTTTGGTTACATATAAGGCCCATGTGCTGCCCAAGTCAGAGCTACAATCGTGAACATCCCCAAACAGTGCGCCCGGCACCCATTAGGTGTGAGTTTTCCCATCCCCTCCACCCGCGTCCCACCTGCCTGACCCCGGATGAATATCATTTCCATGTGTGCACATAAGTATTGATCAGTTAGTACCAATTTGATGGTGAGCACCAGTGATACTTGTTTTCCCATTCTTGTGATACTTTGCTTTGAAAAATGGGCTCTAGTTCCATCCAGGATAATATCAGATGTGTTAATTCACTGTTGTTTTTATTGCTGAGTAGTACTCCATGGTATACATATACCACATTTTATTAATCCACTCATGTATTGATGGGCACCTGGGTTGTTTCCACATCTTTGCAATTGTGAATTGTGCTACTGTGAACATTGGAGTGCAGATGTCTTTATTACGCAATGTCTTTTTTTCTTTTGGGTAAATACCCAGTAGTGGGATTGCTGGATCAAATGGTAATTCTACTTTTACTTCTTTGAGGTATCTCCATATTAATTTCCATAGAGGTTGTACTAATTTGCAGTCCCACCAGTGTATGAGTGTTCCTATCTGTCCGCATCCCCACCAACATTTGTTGTTTTGGGACTTTTAGATATAAGCCAATCTCACTGGAGTTAAGTGATATCTCATTGTGGTTTTGATTGCATTTCCCTGATGGTTAGAGAAGTTGAGCAATTTTTTATATGTTTGCTGGCCATTATTCTGTCTTCTTTTGAAAAGTTTCTGTTCATGTCCTTTGCCCATTTTTTAATGGGGTTGTTTGATTTTTTCTTGTTGATTTTCCTAAGTTCTGTATAGATTCTGATTATCAGCCCTTTATCAGATGTGTAGTAGCATGCAAATTCTGTAGGTTCTCTGTTCACTCTAGTGATAGTTTCCTTGGCTGTGCAGAAGCTTTTTAATTTGATCAGGTCCTATTTATTTATTTTTGTTGCTGCTGTGATTGCTTTGGGGGTCTTCTTCATAAATTCTTTGCCTAGGCCAATGTTTATAAGAGTTTTTCCAACATTTTCTTCTAGAATGCTTATTGTTTCATGTCTTAGGTTTAAGTCTGTTATCCATTGTGTGTTAATTTTTGTGAGACGTGAGAGGTGTGGATCTAGTTTCAGTCTTCTACATGTGGCTATCCAGTTTTCCCAGCACCATTTATTGAATAGGGATTCTTTTCCCCAGTGTATGTTTTTGTCTACTTTGTCAAAGATCAGATGGCAATATGAGGATGGTTTTATATCTGGGTTCTCAGTTCTGTTCCATTGGTCTATGTCTCTGTTCTTGTGCCAGAACCATGCTGTTTTGGTTACTATAGCCTTGTAGTATAGTTTGAAGTCTGGTAGATTGATGCCTCCCAGTTTGTTCTTTTTGCTTAAGATCGCTTTGGCTAGATGGGGTCTTCTCTGGTTCCACAATGAAGCATAGAATTATTTTTTCTAGATCTGCAAAAAATGATCTTGGTATTTTGATAGGGACTGCATTGATTCTATAAATCAGTTCAGGTGGTATAGACATTTTAACAATGTTGATTGTACCTATCCAAGAGTATGGTAGGGTTTTCCACCTGTTTACATTCTCTGCAATTTCTTTTCTCAGTGTTTCATAGTTCTCTCTATATAGGTCTCTCACCTCCTTAGTTAAATATGTTCCTAAATATTTAATTTTCTTTGGTGCTATTGTGAAAGATATTTTGTCTTTGATTTGTTTCTTGACTTGACTGTTATTGGTGTATATGAAGGCTACTGATTTGTGTGCACTGATTTTGTATCCTGAGACTTTGCTGAATTCATTTATCAATTCCAGTATTCTCTTGGTTGACTCTTTGGGGTTTTCTAGATATAATATCATATGGTCAGCAAAGAGTGAAAGTTTGATCTCTTCTTCCCCCATTTGGACACCCCTGATTCCTCTCTCTTGTCTGATTGCTCTGGCCAGGACTTCCAGCACTATGTTGAATAGAAGTGGAGATAGTGGACAACCTTGTCTGGTTCCAGTTTTAAGGGGGAATGCTTTCAATTTTCCCCGTTCAGTATGATATTGGCTCTGGGTTTATCATATATGGCTTTCATAATTTTGAGGTATGAGCCATCTATGCCTGTATTGTTAAGAGTTCTTATCAGAAAAGGGTGCTGAATTTTGTCAAAAGCCTTTTCTGCATCTATTGAGAGGATCATATAGTCTTTGTTCTTGCTTTTATTTATATGGTGAATTACACTTATAGATTTGCCTATGTTGAATAATCCCTGCATCTCGGGGATGAAGCCCATCTGATCGTGATGAATTTTTTTTTGATGTACATTTGAATTTGGTTTGCTAGGATTTTATTGAGAATTTTTACATCTATATTCACAAGGGATATTGGTGTGTAGTTTTCTTTTTTTGTTGTGTTCTTTCCTGGCTTTGGTATCAACGTGATATTGGCTTCGTAGAATGAGTTTGGGAGGATTCCATCCTTCTTGATGTTATGGAATAATTTCTGCAGTATAGGGGCCAGTTCTTCTTTGCAGGTTTGGTAGAATTCAGGCGTGAACCTCTCTGGTCCAGGACTTTTTTTTGTTGGAAGATTTTCTATTACTGCTTCAATTTTGGTCTTGATATTGGTCTGTTTATGAATTCTATTTCTTCCTGATTGAGCCTAGGGAGGTAGTGTGTTTCTAAGAATTTGTCCATTTCCTCCACATTTTCATATTTTTGGACATAGAGATTTTTATAGTATTCAAAGATGATGTTTTGTATTTCCGTGATATTAGTTGTGACCTCTCCTTTTTCATTTCTAATTATGTTTATTAGAGTCCTTTCCTTTCTGCTTCTGGTCAATCTAGTAAGTCGCCTGTTTATTTTGTTTATCTTTTCAAAGAATCAACTTTTTGTTTTATTAATCTTCTGTATAATTCTTTTGTTCTCAATTTCATTTAGTTCTGCTCTGATCTTGGTTATTTCTTTTCTTCTGCTGGGTTTAGGATTGGTTTGCTCTTCCTTTTCCATTTCCTTGAGATGATTCATTAGTTTACTGATTTGTGTGAATTTACTGTCTTTTGGATGTGGGCATTTAAAGCAATAAGTTTTCCTCTCAGGACTGCTTTTGCTGTATCTCACAGATTTTGATATCCTGTGTCTCCTTTATCATTTAGTTCAAAGAATCTTTTGATTTCTATCTGAATCTCCTCTTCGACCCAATAGTCATTCAGCAATAGATTGTTTAATTTCCATGGTTTTGAATAGAGATGTGTGTTTCTGTTGGAATTGATTTCTAATTTTATTCCACTGTGGTCTGAAAGGATACATGGTATAATTTTAATTTTTTTAAATTTATTGAGATCTGTCTTGTGGCCTAGGATGTGATCAATTTTAGAGAAAATTCCATGAGCTGATGAGAAGTGTTATTTGGGTGGAGTGTTCTGTAGATGTCTGTTAGGCCCAAATGTTGTAGAGTCCTGTTTAGGTCCATTGTTTCTTTGCTTATTTTCTGTTTGGAGGATCTGTCCAGTTCTGTCAGTGGGGTGTTGAAGTCCTCAGCTATTATGGCATTGCTATTTATTCTGTTGTCTAGATCTAGCAGTATTTGCTTTAAGTATCTGGGCACTCCTGTGTTGGGTGCATAAATATTTAGGATTGTTAAGTCTTCTTGTAGGATTTTTCCCTTCACCACTATATAGTGATCATGTTTGTCTGTCTTTACTTTTGTTGCTTTAAAGGTTATGGTATCTGATATAAGAATGGCTACCCCAGCTTTCTTTTGGTTTCCGTTTGCCTGGAAAATTGTATGCCATCGCTTCACCTTGAGTCTGAATGAGTTCTTGTGTGTAAAATGCATTTCCTGGAGACAGCAGATAATTGGGTTGTATTTTTTTATCCATTCAGCCAGTCTATGTCTCTTCAATGGGCAATTCAAGGCATTCACATTTATTGAGAGAATTGATATTTGAGGTGGATTTCTGTTTATTCTGTTAGGTAGACTCTTGTTTTGTTTTACTTCTTGAGCCATTGTGAAATCTGGGTTCTGGACTTTTACCTTTTGGGTAATTTTACACTGGTGGGTGTCTGTTGCTCTGGTTAGTGTACAATGCAGGTCTAATTACTTCCTGCAGGACAGGTTGGTCTTCGCAAATTCTGTCAGTGATTGCTTGTCTGGAAAAGTCTTTATTTGTCCCTCATATAAGAAGCTTAGTTTTGCAGGATAAAGAATTCTGGGTTGGCTATTATTTTGTTTTAGAAGGTTGAGGATGGGTCCCCGCTCCCTTCTGGCTTGTGAGGTTTCAGTTGAGAAATCTGCAGTTAATCTGAGAGGTTTTCCTTTGTAGGTTACCTGCTGCTTTTGCCTTACTGCTGGAAGGGGTGCCTCTTTTGTGTTTACATTGGCCAGCCTAATAATTATGTGGTGTGGTGATTGCCTTTTCACAGTGAGTCTCCCAGGAGGTCTGTGTGCTTCTTGTACCCAGATATCGAGATTTCTGGCTAGGCCATGGAAATTTTCCTCTATTATTCCTTCAAATAGACTTGCTAGCCCTTGTGAATTTTCTTCTTTGCCCTCAGAGATGCCTATGATTCTTATGTTTGGCCTCTTTACATAATCCCACATTTCTTGTATGCTTTGTTCATGTCTCTTGGTTTTGTGTTCTTTCTCTTCAACTAATTTATTTAGCACATAGGAGTTATCTTCCAGCTCTGGGATTCTTTCCTCTTTGTGATCCAGCCTCTTCTTAAGGCTTTCCACTGTGTTTTGTAGATCCTTGAATGCCTCTTTCATTTCCAGTATTTCTGTTTGGTTTTTCCATAATACCTCAATTTCTTTAGAGAATTTTTCATTCATTTCTTGCATTGTTATCATGGTTTCTTTGTGCTGGGATTCAATTTTATCTTGAATTTCATTGAGCTTTCTTATAATCCATAAATGAAATTCCTCTTCTGTCAATTTACCCATTTCATTTAAGTTGGTATCTGTTGCTGAGGAACTAATGATTTCTTTTGGGGGTGACTCTTTGCTTTGATTTTTCATGGTTCCTGTGTTCTTTTGCTGATTCTTTCTCATCTGCCCTTTTGGTCAAGAGCTGGGGGTGTTAGGGCTCGTTTATGGCCCTGTCTCCAAGACCCCAAGGATTGTTCCCTGGCAGAGCTGGGGAGAGGAGTATGGTCTGTATTGCCTTAGGTGTATTTTAGCAAGTTTGGTAGACCTCTTGGGTTACCTCTGACCTGTTGCCTTCACCTCTTCCCAGTGGACTGTAGTGAGTTTGTTCTCCCAGCTTGAGCTCCAAACTGGTGGATTGTACTTGAGGGTATGAATCCACTGCTCCCTAATAGCTTGAAATGGAAGGCGATGTTTTTAGCTATGGGGTTGTTCCCGCTGTTTTTGATTGTAGTTTGTGTGGAGGAGCCAGTTACCTAGGTATTCTGTTGTGCCTGTAGCAGGCTCTGGTCCCCCAGGTGGGGTATATGAAAGCCCCAAGCTTTGGCAGGGGGCTTGTAGTTCCCAGGGGTTACTTTGACTCTGCTCCTCCTGAGGTGGGGTGAGAAGCAAGATAGCTTGCAGCTACAGTGTGAGAGCTAGGGTGGGTAAACTTCTACACAGCTCAGAGGTTGCTTATCCAGCCGCTAGGGGGGCTGCTGCTATGGCGTTCACAGCTCTCTTTCTCTGGGCTTGGAGAACTGCTTCTGATGGGAGGGATCACCTGGTGTGATTGCTGAGGTCTCTAGCCTGGTTTTTTCTTCCCTGTCCACAAGCTCGGGCACTTTCCCCTCTGATGGGACCACTTGTGGGCTCTCGAGCTTCCCCACAGTTCGTGTGTCTGGCCCTCTGACGTGCATCTCTGCGTGTCACTGGCTGATAGGGGAATCTCCAATTGTGCACCCCCTTTCCACCACTAGACCCCAAGGTGAGGCAGGTGAGCATCTCTATCCCCAGAAGTCTCCACCAGGGGGATGCTCCCACTGGGGGGAATAGTGGCAGCTGAAGGCACTCTTGGATCAAGTGAAACTCCCTAATAAAGTGCATAGGTTTAGGGGGAGCTGCTCTGGTTCAGCCAATGGCACTTGAGGCATTCGATTGCCATGAGAGTTGGTACTTATACAAAATGAGTCACTATGGCACTGCAACCTTCAAAATGTTCATTCTCTGGGGTAGGGGAGGACAGGGACCTGGAGAGCAGGCAGTAGGACCAATCACATAGGAGAAGGCCAGAGCCGGGGATGCAGGACCAGATGGACGGGCTGCAAACTGTTTCTAATACACAAAGGTCCCCCAGTACAGATCAGGGACCTCGTCCACCTGGAACCCACAGAGGCAGCTGTCCATGGCCATCAAGCTGTTGCGCCCAGGCAGAAGAGGCCCTGGGCCAGGGGTGGGGTGAAGCTAGAGACCTATATAACAGTCAGCTCCAGGCGGGAGACCTTAAAGATGGCTGCCGACTGCCAATGTGGCATACAGCAGGGCTCAGATCATGCCATGAACACAGCTCTCCTCAACCTGCCTGGGTCCCGCAGAGGTAATTGCTGGCAGCCACCAAGGGCATATCCTGTTGCTCTCTGTTCAACTCCTGTAACCTGGTCCTGCTGACTTCCAGGGGCGAGGTGCCCATCTCCAGATTCCTGCGTACTGTTCTGGGAAGCTGTATCTCAGCCCAGTCCCTACCCAGCCTTGAGCACTCCCTGCACAGTGCACCCGAGAGTTCAGTGTGGCTCTCGCAATTGCTTCCTCTCCACAGAGCCTGTTGTCTCAAGCAACAGCTTTGCACCAACTCTGGGCTCGTCCCTGACTGAATGGATGGGAAGTCTGTGGGGATGGTGTGTGACCACCTGTAGGTCAGGTCGCACTGTGCTGACCTAGCAAGCATGTCCTTCCCCCACGGTGATCTCTATTGTATTCGCTGCGCTCTCTGATCTTTGTGAATGTATCTCCCTGTCGCCTGTTTTCTTGCGCTGAGTGTCCCATGATGCTTCTCTGTAATTTCACAATGCTGTTTTCGGAGTGAGCGATCCGCGTGCAGGCAGCCGTTGGCGCTCTTCACCTCCTTCCCTGGAGCGGTGAGGTGGGAGGCTCCAGCAGACCACCATTTTCCCAGATCTCATTCTTTTATCTAGGATCTAATTGTGTTTTCTGCCATGCCCCAAGACAGGGCCTATTTCCTTTTATTGCACAAATGTTGCCACTTTATCTTTGTAGAGAATTCTATCTCCTTCTTCCTACTTTGTTTATGTCATTTATTTTCTTCATGGAAAGCTCTACTTTTTCTCTTGGCTAATCTGTTTAACCCATTGAAATATTGACTAAGTTCCATCTTGATTTCCATGCATAAGATGATGACTCCCAGCTCCATGCTTAGCAGGTTGGGGGTACCTATTATACATGAAAACGTGCTTTTGCATGCTATGCTATTGGAAATTTTAAATGGTTCCTATAAGACAAATCATGAAGATATAATTAAATGTATCAGTAAGGAAGAACCAGAGGATAGAACTTATTTTCAGGTAAATGAATCCACTGAAAATATTCCACGTTGCAGACCATTGACACTGTGTACCGTAGTAATTCTTCATGAAATGGAGGAATAGTCTATAATGTTGAGGGGCCTGGCTTAGCAACAGGACTCCAAGGGTAGGAATTGAATGACTATACTTTTTTTTTCCTAAGGAAGAAAAAAAAGTCATTTTTCCTTCTTTCTTGCTGGCACAGTTGCCATCTTATTTGGGCATCCTTCCCCATGTTGGTACCGCCCCCCTGTCCAGTGATTGCTTCAGGGGTGGCATGCAGCTCTGGCCAAGGTGAGGCAGAGTCGCTGAGGGCTCCTGGAAAAGATTTTCTTGCTCTTAAAAAAAGGCTTATGGAAAGAGATATCCCTTTTCTTCCACTAAAGGTTTTCACGTCTGGATGCGATGCTATATTCGCTCCATTTTATCCATGAGATAACAGACTCTGAGAGAATGAGAAACTTGCCAATGGTAGCAAATGGCAGAACCTGTATTTGAGCAAGGTCAACGGGTCCCAACCTGTAGTTTTGCCAGCATCTATCTTGCCTCCCATAAACAGAGTGCTCTATTGTACATTTTGCGAAGACACATACTATGTGATATCACGAGAGCACTATGACATAGCTATTACTACACTAACTTGACCTATGAGGCAACAGAGGTTCAATAGGGTCCACACAGCTAGTAAGTGGCTGGGTTGGGGCTTGAACCTAATGACTTCCAAGTCCTCTGCTCTTTCTAGGGCCCCATAAATTAATATTTAAGGAAAAATAGTAAGATCTCCCAGAGATCAAAAATATCACTCTAAAAATTTTGACTTTGTCCTGTTGGCCCCTGGTTTTCAATTTGTGCTTTTTGGGGCACTTGGGGGTTCTGTGGAGGTGCTTGGGGGGCTTAGGGTGGCGTGTACAGTGGGGGTCATGGAGAGGCATGTTAGTGGGACTCTGGTGCCCCACCCCTTGTTAACTAGGTCAACAGGGGAATCTCCAAATTGATCTGGGCTCCCAAAAAACTCTCCAATTGAACAGAGATGCATTGGCTTTAAAAGGAGAAAGGCTGGAAAACTGCTGTTGTAGGTGACAGGAGCCATGGAGAGTTTCTGAGAAGGAGGTGGTTTATATCTGATGAAGGCCACACATGCTGCTGCTGGAGAACAGACTCCAAGAGAATGCACACAGGATGGATGGGGGAAACTGAGGCAAGGCACCATGTAACATGGGCCTGACGTAGGCTGATGGTAGAGGAAAATGAAACAAAGATGAATGTAAAAAAATATTTTAAAGAACAGTAGAATCTATTACTTAAGAGCTTACACAGGTTGAAAATGTAAATAATTTCCAAAACTACAAGTAAACTGGTAGATGGTAGGGCCATTATAAGTTATAAGGGAAACTAAGGATGTTTGATGTGACAGCACTTAATATTTTGTGATTGAATTAATATAAATTGTGGCTTTCAAACTGCGCTCCCAAAAGCCCCTGGGATTTTGTTATGGTGTTTCCAGGGTTGCCAGGAACAGTTTGGGGCTAGAGCCACACTCTCAACTCCCACTTCAACCAGAGCAGAGCCCAGACCCTAGATGATCTGTTTTATGTATTTGCTTCTCTGTAAAATTTCCCTGAAGTGTTAGACAAGGGAAAAAAAAGGCAGGAAAAGTACCCTGTGCACTCAAAAACTTCTTGTTCTGTGAATAAAGAGTCTCCATCTTCCCACAGACAGAAGGTAGACTGGTCCCCTTTAGGGGGAAGGGAACAGCTACGTGTATTCCAGGTCTGACCCAAGACGATAAAGAATTTTCTGCTGGGTGTGGCAGCTCAGGCCTATAATCCCAGTGACTCAGAAACTCAGAAGGCTGAGGCAGGAGGATCGCTTGAACCTGGAAGTTTGAGGTTGTGGTGAGCTACAATGACGCCACGCACTGCATTCCAGCCTGGGTGACAGAGTGAGACCCTGTCTCTAAAAAAAGAAAAAATGGAGAATAATTTTCCCCTCAGATAATTTTATCACTAATGCATTCTTCTAACTCTATCTACACTTGTAGTTTTAGTTATACTCACTGTTCAAATGTTTTATTTTTTACCCTTAAAAATGAAAATGGATTCATAATAAATCTTCTTTCATAAATTTCTAACATTTGCAAACACAATTCAGCAATTACATATATGTATTTTTGGTTTTGTTTTAAAAAAATGATACATTATATAGTTAAGGTTATGCTAGCTGCCATAACAGATAAACACTCAAAGCTCAGTGGTTTAACAGAATAAGAGGTACTCTGATGAAGTCCAATTGGCTGGGGGATGTGTGGGAAGTGGTGGGGGGTTACCAGCTCTGTGAAGACCTTCAGGGACCTGGCTGATGGTGGCTCTGCCACCTTCAAGAATGTGGCTTCGGAGGACATCCTGGAATCAAGATCTAGCCAGAACATAGGGGAAGAGAGAGCACACGGAGTCACATAGGACATTTTTATGGGCCAAACCTGGAAATGACGTACTTCAGCTTTGCCACATACCAAAGGTCAGATTTCAAGGTCACACCTAACCGGGTTTAGTATAAGCAAACCAGTCTCTTCCACACATATGGCTGAGATATAAAAATTGGAAAGCATAAACCTGGGCCTGAGATTTATGTTTTTGCCTTGGGGCAATTCAGGCTGCATTTATGTTTGTGTTTGTGTGACTGTGTAAATACTGAAATGTATAAGAACTGATTCAGAGAGCTTTGCTTACGTATGTGTTACAAAATGGCTTGGCCCCAGCACAATGTGCTGGGAGTTAGAAAAATTCTTACTTTTTCTTGTTTTATCTTTCGGAGTTCTCGTAAGATTTACCTCGCCAGGGAAGTCTTGTCCAAACTATCATCAGGTACTTTTATAACTTCAGCCATAGATTAGCATCTTGGCAATATTGCTCTGTGCATCTTGGCAATGTTGCTCTGTGACTACTTTTTCTGAGGTTGTGTTTCTGTTTTTCCTCTTTTACAAATCTCTTCATTCCTCATAAACCTAAAAGTTTGTGAGGATAGAAGTTAAACAGCCTTTACTCTCTTTTGAGCTTATTGTACGTTCTGTTCAGTGCTCTGTATTGAGCAGACTGATTTATCAAGTAAAATAAAGGCAGTTGACACTCAAATCAGTGTTTTGCATCTAGTGATAAAACTTTTAGAAACTCTCTCAAGAGACATCTGTCCCTGGGAAAGCTGAGGCGTTCATTTCTTTAAAAATGATTAGCTGATTGCTCAGCTTCCTGTATCTTGCTTGCTTCTCTCTCTCTTTTATAAGAGGAAGTTTTATAGACCAAGTAAATTTATGACCAGTAATGCAAGTTTATAAATAGGGTATTTTAATTGAGGTTAAATCTGTGAATCAGCAGAAGATAAAACCTCTTTCCAAAGATTAGACTAATTTCCTATGGTGATGTTTCTGGGAGGGGTAGATGAGAATCACTTTATATATAT
Source organism: Daubentonia madagascariensis (assembly GCA_023783475.1). Lineage (NCBI taxonomy): Eukaryota > Metazoa > Chordata > Mammalia > Primates > Daubentoniidae > Daubentonia > Daubentonia madagascariensis. The sequence goes on along the minus strand of JAKFHU010001815.1, from coordinate 16,162,408 downwards.
GTATAGGGTTGCTTAAACCTCAATTGGTAACAAAATCTAGCCTGGTTTGAATCAGAAAAATTATTGAAATGTTTTTGAATTATTTTGTGAAGCCTCAGCAGGAAGTTAGAATCAATACAGAGAATTCAGAGCAGTAAGTACATAAGAGAAACAGTCTTTACTCAACTTTTAAAAACAAGATTATTTGTTGATTTTGAAAGAAAACTGGCACAATTTTAAAAGAAATCCAATGCATGTCTAAAATGGGGTCAGGAAAATCCCACACTCTCCTCCACTCAAGCCATAAAATTTTCCAAAATAAGAAGGGCATTTTAAAGACCCAGAAGAAGCTGACATTTTTGGTTAATTTAGGAACCACATTTGCTTTTGAAAGTTGATTTTAACGGAACATTTGGCAAATTATCATTTTTTTTTTTTGAGGCATTTTTAACATTGGTTCTCCAAGAACTCCAACTCTGAGAGAAAAACCATTTTCTCATTGGGGCCTTAGGGTAACCCTGACTCACCTTGCTTAGGCGGTCACAACTGCCACCGTCACACCTACTCTCTTGACCACTCCCGGGCACATCCTGTGAATAGACAAGGATCCTGAGGGATGACAGGTTTTCTGGGGAGGGCTTTGTGGCCACAGGCTTTCAGGCTTTGAGGGTGAAATCTTGACCTTTTTTGATTTAGATGAGAAATAAAGCTATCAAAGGGACAAGACATTGACATTTGAGGTCCATTACCTTCTCAGCACCTCCCATATCCAACCCCAGCTTCCATTGTGGAATAACCTCTCTTGTGATTATAATTCTTTTTTTTTTTTTTTGAGACAGAGTCTTGCTCTGTCACTCAGGTTAGAGTGCTGTGGCATCAGCCTAGCTCACAGCAACCTCAAACTCCTGGGCTCAAGCGATCCTCCTGCCTCAGCCACCCCAGTAGCTGAGACTATAGGTACGCACCATGAGGCCTGGCTAATTTTTCTATTTTTAGTAGAGATGGGGTCTCGCTCTTGTTCAGGCTGGTCTCAAACTCCTGAGCTCAAGCAATCCTCCTGCCTTGGCCTCCCAGAGTGCTAGGATTACAGGCGTGAGCCACCGCTCCCAGCCAATTTTCTTTATATATTAATTAATATATTCAATTAACTTAAAGTCCTGTCTTGGCTAGAGAGATAGTGTGTCTTCATAAGGTGTTCTGCATATCTCTGCTTTGGTTTAACCATATGAAGCCAATTGATTTCTAAGTTCTTGGAGGTGAGGCACCTCTTTGTTGCATCCAACCCCTTTCTAAAAATCTTATTTTCCAAAAGTAAAGAAAATGCCTTAAAATTTATTCTTATTTTTTCTTATTACTTTTTCTTAAAAAGAATTTAAGCCTATGATCTTCCCAAGTTCTGAGTAATTTAGAATAACAGTTTGATTTTCTAGTCAATTTTTGCAGTGTCCTGTGGGGGAATTCTCTACTCTGTGTTTTAGAATAATAATGCTAATATTATAGCTAGCACTTGTTTTGCACTTTGTCCTAGTTCTGCATACTAGGCACTTTACATGTATTAAATAATTTAATCCGTATAACAACCCTATGGATTAAGTATTATTATTAGTTCTATATTACAGATGAGGATATAAGACCAAGGAAGTTGAGAAAATTGCCCAAGATCAAGAAGTTAGAAAATAAATAAAGCCAGGATTTGAACCCAAACAGCCTCGTTCTAGAGTCTATCTACTTAACCACTGTTCGAAGGCCTCTAAGTCCAGGGATAAATCCAAGGACTTTCAGTAATTTTTAAAAAGGACAAGATATCTCTTATACTTTATGGGTGCTTTTTGGGTTTTTTTGGGTTTTTTTTTTCATATGTAGGAAAAGAACCAGACCTCATTTCTAATTCAATTTCAATTAAGGGTTAATCTAATGATTTGTACCTTGGTTAAAGCAGGGGAAATGCTTTACTCTACAATATCTTCACTGGAAAATCTATTATTTACAGCCACCAAGTAAGAGGGCTGGCTTTTGTCTGGGAAAAATCTGCCAACTACAGCTATTGAAGACTTGTTCCTGGCTGCCTTCCTCTGTCACCATCCTTGGTGACATCAACATCCAACTGTATGACCCATCCAACATCTTGACCATTCAGTTCTTTGATTACCTGCCTCAGGATCAATGATTTTTTTTTTCTGTATTTTAACTGAGCCACCTGTTCCCATGGTTACAGTCTAGTCCAGGAACTGCACTGTCTCTGGTTTCAAGCATCCCCACTTCGACCACCACCTACTGTCCTTTCAATTCACTGACTAGAATAGTTCCATTGCAGCAACGTTCTGACCTCATCAAGACCTCTCATTCATTGTTGCTATCCTTTTCTTTTTTCAAACTCCCATATTCCTTCATTTTCCTCCTATCTTCATTTTCTTTACTGTCTAGCTTAAATTTCATGTTCCACCATTATAAAGACTCCCCTGTAAATACAATCAATTACCTCCTTCCCCTTTCTATCTTATTTGCCTGGCATAACCCTGACCTTGGTTGAAGGAAATAACCCAACCTTGGTTGAAGGTAACTATGTTCCATTTTCTCAAACAATTGAAATATATAGGAGAAAAATCATACATTTGAGCTGACTAGTTTCATTTTAAAATCACGACCATAAACCTCAGGGTTCACTCAACACTGCCAAGGAAACATTCAATTCCATTGTGTTTCCCTGTATAGTGTTTTCCAAATGTTCATTATTCTTCTATTGATGTATGATTTTTGCTGTATCTGAATATCATCTATGCAATCATTTACTAAATAATTTACTTTAAATTTATTCAAATGGAAAATGTACCCATATCCTAAACCTTGTCCTAGACCAGGGGTAGGCAAACTATGGCCCATAGGCCAAACCCAACCTGTTACTACCTGTTTTTATATGGCCTATGAGCTAAGAATAATTTTTACATTTTCAATTGGTTGGAAAAAACACAAAATAGTAATAATATTTTGTGACACATGAAATGATATGAAATTCAGATTTCAGGGTCCATATGTAAAGTTTTGTAGGAACACGGCCATACTTGTTTATGTTTTGTGTATGGTTGCTTTCACACTACAACAGCAGAGTGGAGAAGTTGCAAAAGAGACCACATGTGGTGTTCTTATCATTTTGCCCTGCTGATCCATTAACTACAGATCACATGGGTGCAGCTATAACTCTACAGTGTTTGGAGTGTCATGTGTATTGCTGTACTGTGACATTTTACTTTACCTTTTAAATTACCAGCATTTACCCATCATGTCAATACAAGAAAAAAGAGAAAAGTGGATTGGCAAAGCATTGTGTTTATTATTCAATGACACTATAGATACGCTAAAAGAATACAATAGACATTGTAGTAACTAGACTAAGCACTCATAATATTACCATTTCACAGAAAAGTAACAGTTAGAAAAATTAGAAAATTTAAAACAGAATATTTCATCACAGTAGAATTTCCCCACAAAAATAAAAAATAAAAAGAGGCTGCAACCAAAGTAAGTTTCCAAGTGGTTAACTTACTAGCCAGGCAAAGAGAGCCATTTAGCAACAGTGAGTTCACTAAATTATCATTAAATCTTTTGGCTGATTGCTGCAGCCAAAAAAATATGCCCCTAGAGAAAATAAACTTGCCTTTCAGAGACTCCAGTTGTTTAGAGAGTTGAGGACATTGGGAGCAACATCAACAGTCAATTAAAAACAAGGCGAATGATTTCTAATGATTTTCTTTGGCTCTTGGTGAGTTGACAGATGTTAACAGCACTGCTCAGTCATTTATTTGAGAACTGAGTGCCCAAACTGAAGTGACTGAAAAAAGTGGAACAACTACAGGTGAGAATATTTTCAAAGAAAGTGAGAAAATAATAATTTAGTACAACCTGAAGTGGTATCTGGTAAGATGTGTTACAACTGATGGTGGTAAATATATGTGTTGAGCAGAAAAGGGTTTAGTTGGATAAATTTACAAAGCTTGTGAAAATGAAAAGCCTGTGCTTATTCATTATATTATTCATCAGTAAGTGCTTCACAAAAAATATCCAGGAGTTATTAAACCAGTAGTGTAAATGTGGAACTTCATTTGCTCTTGTGGACTTAAACATTGTCACTTCTATAAATTTTTGCTAGAAATAGAAGCTGTATATCCTGACTTGTCCTGATGTACAGCAGTTTGATGGATCAGCAGTGATAAAGTTTTATTTTAATTTTTTGAGCTCAGGGCTGAGACTGAAATTTTTCTGAGTGAGAAAAACAGCCTTCAACCACTATTATTGAATACTGAATAGCTTTGGAAATTAGCTTTTGCTGTAGACTTGGTAATATTTATTAAGTGATTCAAGTTAAAATTATAGGATAAAACTGCACTTTATGTAAAACTTATACTGTGATAAAGGCATTTTGACAACTGTTAATGTTGTTTGAAGTACAAGTAATGTTGAACTGCTTTATATAGTTCCTAGGCTGACAAAATTTAAAACAAGATGGGCAATTTTCATTCCCACACAAATATTCAGCCCTCAATGCAAGTGCAAAGGAAATTTTCATATTTCAAAATACGTTTGTGCAATTGAGGAGCTTCCATCTAAACTTCAACTGGAAGTCATTAATCTGCAATGTAAGGACATACTAAAAGGAAAATATCAAGATAAAAATCTAGTATAAAATTATAAATGCCTTCTAAGCAATTAATATGCTCAATTAAAATCATATGCTTATGGATTGAAATCAGTATTTGGCAGCACCCATCTGTGTGAGATGACATTTTCAAAGGTGAAATATGTAAATTTTCAGTACAGATAAGCATTAAGAGATGGACATTTGCAATAAATTTCGATGATAGGAAACACTAACTTTGAGCCTTAGTGAAGCAAAATGTTATTCATCCCTCAATATAATTCTATTCTCATTAGTAGACCTATATAACAAAAATTTATACTCAATTATTACTTTTTTATTTTGAATTTCCTCAATAAAAGTGGGGAAATTTGCTTTCTCTCTTGGTATATAAGTACCTTGATTTTGCCTCTTGGCTCACAAAGTGTAAAATAGTCACTCTCTGGCTCTTTACAGAAAAAGTATGCCAACTCCTGCTCTAGAATGGTGGTTCTAAGATTTGAGTGTGCATCAGAATCATCTGGAGGGCTTGTTAAGACATGGATTAAACATGGAGGGCTTGTTAAGACATGGATTAAACTCTGGCCTCCACCTTCAGAGTTTCAGATTCATTCAGTCTGGCACATGGTCCCAGCATTTCATCTCTAATACGTTCCTAGGTAATGCTGATTCTACTGCTGCAGGGACTACACTTTGAGAACCACTCATACAGAACACATTAAAAAAAAGGCTCTTGGGCAGCTGGACGCCCTATGTTTGTCCCTGTCTCCAGAACACACCCCTTGCTGTACTCTGTGCCACAATAGGAGGGCCTACATGGATTAATATAATCAACTAGGTTCAGTTTATTTTAAAAAGCATCATTAAAATTTGATTTTAATTTTATTTTTTATTTTATTTTTCTATAGAGATAGGGTCTTGCACTGTCATCCAGGCTGGCGCGCAGTGGCCTGATCATAGCTCACTGTAACACTGAACTCCTGATTAGGACAAACATTTTAAGCCTTTGCAGTATCACTGCAAAATGTTTTTCTCCATCTTTTCAGTGACTTGACTTGGGAAGCACTGACTTTTCTTGTGCTCAGGCTTCCAGCTGTTTAAGCCAATGGGAGGCTCTGGCAAGAGAACAGAGGACAGAAGGAGAGGGAGGCCAGGGTGTTCAGACCACTCTCTCTGTCCAGCTGTGCAAGATTGAGTGGTTCTATCAAAGCCCACAGTTCTTCTCAGGTAGCTCTTTCCATACAGCCACCCTCCTTAAGTTCTAATAACCATTCCGTCCCCTAAGCTCTGCGATTCTGTTCTGCACTATTTCTTGTTAGGTTTCCTAAATCCTGACTTAAGTTTGTAAATGATCTCTTTATTCTACTCCCCTGTAAACACCCAGTTTGTGTGTACTCTCAGTTTTGTGTCAGAACTATGACACAGCAGTGATGTTCTTTCAGTATTGAAGTCTCTCTTTTAAATGTTATATTGTTGTATAACAACCAAAAATATTTTTTGTAAGCATAGAATTGCATAATCTCTTAGATGCTTTCAAGAGTATTATGGACAGTTTTTGATTCCTGCCTCCTTTTGCTGATAACATTAACTTTATTTAGAATCATACCAAATTAATTTGGAACAAATACATTTAAAAGTTATTTTTTGAAGTAACATTTGGCTTGCTTTTTAGGATCCATGATAAGTTAAACTGCAAATCTTTGAACTCATTCTTTGCTTCATTTTTTCATTCCCAAAGAGTTTATAATATAGACAGAATAAAAAATACTGTGAGGCAGAAAACATAATGAGAATTCACAGATTTCTTTCATCATTTTGTTATGTGTGATAAATTTCTTTTTCTTTTTCTTGTGACAGAGTCGCACTCTGTTGCCCAGGTTAGAGTGCAGTGGCCTCATCATAGCTCACTGCAGCTTCAATCTCCTGGGCTCAAGCAATTCTCCTGCCTTTGGAGTAGCTGGGACTACAGGTGCATGCCACCATACCCAGCTAATTTTTAAATTTTTTGTAGAGACTGGGTCTTGCTATGTTGCTCAGGTTGGTCTTGAACTCCTGGCCTCAAGCGATCCTCCCTCCTTGGCCTCCCAAAGTGCTAGGATTATAGGCATGAGCCACCGCACCCAGCCTGTTATGTGATAAATTTCTAAACTTTGTACCTACAGAGTGTTTTGGAAAACCTATTTTTTACTTCAGGTAGATAATTTGTAACAAGAATATATAATTAAAAATATTTATATTATGTGGTCATGTACCCAAATTGCCAGGAAGTACACTTAGTTTATCATAGTTAATTATTACATTATTAAATATTAGTTATTTCATAGCAATCGTCATAATGAAAATACCTTTAGATTTAAATTGGGAACTCGAAGATACCATTCTACACAAGAAACAAACAGCAGATTATATGAACTGCAACATGAATGTCAAATTTGACCAGTCACTAATTCCAGTAGAATACAGGAAATTCTTATTATTCATAGAGTTATGTTCTATAAAGTTGCTATGCATGCTGAATTAGTGAATACTGAACCACTGCTCCTAGGGGAAGTACAGGGTTGGGTTTTTGTGAGCCTCTGGTCACAAAATTTTCATCAATTTATCAATATATAACCTTGTTTTATGGGCTTTTGTTTAAAGATGCCTTATTTAATATATACTGTTGATTCATTAACACTGAACTCATGGCCAACAGCACTATAACTCATGCTTGAACGAAGGTTATCTAACACACGTACTTTCTCTGTAAGGCACAACACAGCCTGAATGTGCTTGGGAGCACTAGACAGCGCTTCAGCCTATGCTTGGGGACCATTTTAAATAGCAAAATGACTAAGAATAAGCACAAAAATGCAAAAAAAAAAAAAGCCCAAACAAAAAAACCAACACAAAAACAAAAAGGTAGCACTAAATAGACTGTGAAAAGGGTACTTGTTTACAGTATGAAAGCGGAAACAAGAAGGCAGAGGGTTGCATTGTTTGGACTCAGCTGGGAATGTGCGCTTAGATGCCTCAAATTTTTCCCCAGTCTGCACATGTCTATGAATGACTATGAAAGCTTTGTGAGTATTGGTTTTGGGGTAACAAATAAATTTCAGTAAGTAAGTGAATCTGCAAATAATGAGGATTGACTGTATTTTTAAAATGTAAAGATATGCACTAATCAGTGCATCAGAAAACCAGTTCTTTATTTAGAAGCCCAAGTCATTTTAGATATTATTCAATTATCAAATTTATTCCTCTTTTATAAATCAAAGAAGCTAGTACATATTTAGCCTTTTAGAATAAGACACTTTACTTCTATTAGTTGAAAAAATGTCATAGTGAATATACAAACTGCCCATCTTCAAAATCAACAAAAATGTAACAAAATATGAAGACATTTAAAAATAACAAAAATGTCTCTAAGGTGAATAGTGTACCCCTAAATGTGGTGTCCTTGTGCAGTGTACAATCTGACCAATCATATGTGACAGCTGGACCATAGCATAGGTTATGCAGGGGAAACACAACAGGCAAGGTAGATGTGTGTAACTTTTGAGAAATACTGAATGTTAGATGATATTGATAGCAAAAAGAGTAGAGAATTTGGAGGCCAAGAGATCTCACTTAAAATACCTGTACTGCCATTTAAGGGGAATGAACATGAGCAAACTCTCTCTCTGAACTGTAGCTTTCACATCTGTAATAAAAGGATAATAATACCCAATCCAGAGAAGTTATGAGGAGCAGAAATAATAACCTATGTAAATTATTTAAAAAAGAGGCATATGATAAGTCCCCAAATGCTAAGACTCCTCCTCTTTTCCTATAAACAGTGGGGTTTCTTCAAAAGTTTTAGAACAGGGGAATAATCTGATCAGATCTGGGTTTTAGAAAAGTAATTATTGTGTTGTTTTGAAAATGGATTAGAAGTAGACTGCAGTAAAGGCCCATTTTTAAAAAAAAAAAAATCCCTAAAATCTATTCTAAGGCAGTAATAGCAAGAAGAGGAAGGTTTGGCCACATGGCTTGAGTAGTTTGTTCCCCTGCCCTCACCTGCTGCTCTCTGTCTCCTTGTCCTGAGAGCTCTGCTCAATAAACCACTTCCTTAAGAATCCAGACCCCAGCTCTTCTAGGGGAACCCCACAGAGAAAAGACTTTAGAAATAATTAGCTGTGAGATGATTCAGAGGACAGAGGAGTCAAAGAAAGTCCTTACAGCTCTCGCTTCACCCTAGACTTTCCATAATTGTCTGGTTGGTTGACACTTTTCCTATAAAAAGACACGAGGTGATGTGGTTCTTCTGGGAGTTTGCCAGAAAGTGCTCTCTCCCCTTAGAATAGAAAAATATTAACATTGATTGCCCAATTTATCCCTCCAAATTTTTTCTGAAATATTAGACTATTCTAAACTTGCAATTTTACAACTTAAAGATCATTTCAGTAAGGTCATAAATGGTGGTATTACGTATGACAAATCTTTCTGACTAGTTGAAGAAATATCAATTAAAATTGAATTAATATGTATTGAATCTATAGTCAAATAAAAATCACATAGATCCAGAAAATATGCACTTATGGAAGTTTTTAGAACCTTGTATTTACCCAGCTAAAATATCTTGAATTGTACCTTACTTTTTTTTTTTTTTTTTAAGGGACAGGGTCTCATCTGTCACCCAGGCTGGAGTGCAGTGGCCTGATCATAGCTCACTGCAACCTTGAACTCCTGGGCTCAAGTGATCCTCTGGCCTCAGCCTTCTGAGTAGCTGGGACTACAGGCACGTGACACCACACCCAGCTATACTTTACATTTTTGATAAGAAGGATTTTGTTTATTTTAAAAAATTTAAAACTTTATTTAATTTTATTTATTTTTAATTTTTATTTATTTTTAGTTTTTTTAGAGATGGGGTCTTGCTATGTTGCCTAGTCTGGACTCAACTCCAGGGCTTATACAATCCTCCCACCTCAGCCTCCCAAGTAGCTGGGGCTACAGGCATGCACCACCATGTCCAGCTTGGATTTTGCTTTTTAAAAGAACAATTGTGATTTACCTTAACAATGAAACAGAAAGTCATCCAGTTGGTTATTTTCCATAAAGTGAGCTCTCAGTGGTTCTCTAAGCTGAGCCTATAGTAAAGTTATAAAATGGATCACATTTATTTTAGGTATAAAAATACATTGGAAATGGTCATATGTATGGGGAAAAGAAAGAAAATTGACCTTAAAAATAAATGAAATGAAAATGTATGAAAATCTTTGGACATGACACTGATAAATTGTTTTCCAAACAGCTGTATGTTACAATAGAACAAAAAAAGCACAGGGGATCTGTTTTAGGATGAATTGATAAAACTAACATCATTGCTAAAGAAGGACTCATTTATCACAGAGATAAAATAGGGATACAGCAAACACCTAAAATAAGTCTAGGAAGGGGCTGAGATTGGCTCAAAGACCTTTAAACGCTGTCACTTGCCTATGGTAGCGGTAGAGGATTTCATTGGTCTGTATTTCACCAAGTAATTTCCTGATAGATGACTAAAGCAGTTGGTTGCAGCCTCTGGCAACATTTCACTCAGTTATGTATTCATCCATTCAGGCTGCAAGAGCACAATACCTTAGACCTGCCTAATTTATAAACAACAGAAATTTATTTCTCACAGTTCTGGAGGCTAGGAAGTCCAAGATGAATGTGTCAGCAGATTCAGTGTCTGGTGAGGGTGCGTTCCTTACAGATGGGTATCGCCTTCTTGCTGCATCCTCACGTGGTAGAAATGGTAGAGGATGTCACAGAAGTGGTTTCAGTGACAAGCTTTTAAACATAAGTCAAAAGCATCAAAAGTTGTTATCATATTACAAATTTTCCTATGAGAAACATGGACATTTGTAAAACAAACAAGGAAACAAACAAAAGGAGGAAACCAAAGTCATTAACTTATGACACCACAAGAAAACCCCAAAATAGAAACTCTATTCTGTGGTTAGAACAGATAGAGCTCTTCATTGCCCTGTGGAGCTACTTCCCAGGCATTTTGATTGTCTCTGGTATCGTGTTTATTTCACATATATTCCAGCATACCAGGATTATCAATATATTTCAGGATAAAATTTAACATTATAGCAGAGTAAGCTGGATATTCTGGTTTAAGCTGGATGTGTCCTGGACTTCCTGTTTCATACTGCAAAATATGTTTGTCTTTTCCTATGGGCCCCTCAGACTAAATTTGTCCCATACTAAACTCTCTCTTCTCTCTCCTTTGTTTTGTCTCCTTGCTGCCCGATCAGGCCTCACCACACTTCCAGCCTGGCTGGTAAGCTCAGACTCTGCCAATTCCCCCTCCAAGTCTTTCTCCTCTTCACCACCACCACTTCAATTTCCTCTGGAGATAGAGTCAGATGATGTGACAAGGGTCACATGGCTGGTAGCTTCTGTCTGTTGTCATTGTAAAGAAAAACAGAAGTCTGAACTGAGGGATTGCAGACCCTAAAGTATTGCCCACATACAGAGTTTTGTGAGAAGTCTGGACTGGAACGCGCTTTTGTGATTTTTACTTCCCTCCTATGCTTAAACTGTTATCAGCCCTGGGGTGGCCCCCCACTCCCAGCCTGCAAGGTTCCATTACCAGAGTCCCAGCTCTTCCAAATTGTCATGCTCTCCAGGGTCCAACCTCAGAGTCCTCCCACTTACTCCCTTGACATCGCCACATCCCATCAGCAGACGCTGCCTTGAAGAGTCACTTGGCTCATGTCTTGACATCCCAAAAACCTCAAAGGCATCTGGGCAGGTGCAAGCCAAGCACTTTTTCTGCCTCCACTTACCACAAAAGCACATTGCTTTTCCATAGAGAAAAATCTGTTTCACACTGATTTTTAAAGACTGCAAATTCCTATCTTCTGTTCTCATAAAGAAGAGTTACAGGTGGACCAAAGTGACCAGAATTAGACTTCATAACATGGACTTCTGAAAAAATTGGATTAGAGTTAATAGAAAAGGAACTTTCTCAGGTTGGTTCTTTTCCAAGTGCCTTGAATTTTCATTAATTTTGTGTTTCCTCTGGAAGTGTTGGTTCATTGAAAAATCTAACAAGTTTGTAATGATTCTACTGGAAGGAAAAACTGCAATTTGAAAATACACTTACTACAAATTTTACTATTAATTGATTTCTGGAAAGCCTTAGTTTCCATTAAGAACTTTTTTTTTTTAAAATGTTGCTTCAAGTGAAAATGTTGAGGTGATTCTGGATTGGATATATGGCAATGCCACTGGAAGACTAAAAGCCATCGTCAAGACCAAGACATCCTCAGAGACAATATGGATTCAGGTAGGATGATTGGATGGAATACAAGAAAAGCTGCCACAGCTCTGATTTTATTTAAGTTTTGAACAGCACACGGGTCCACCAAGGGCATTCAAGTGAAGTGACTGCGGGCTCCATTTTCAGGTTTTGCTACAAATTGTGGGACTTGACATAGGTTACCCATCTTCTCTGTGCTTTAGTTTTATAGCCTGGGGTCTGACTGTCTCTCTACCACTTACCAGCTGTATATCTTGGACAATTTATTTCATTTCCCTGTGACTATTTCCTTATCTTAAAAACAGATTATTCTAATATCCACTTCATAATCTTGTTTTATTTAAGGAGCTCATACCTGGGAAGCACTTAGAACAGCTCAGGTAAGAACACACGTATTTCATAATGAGAAGCCGTGGCTGTTACTAACACTAGTATTGACTGTTGCGTGTATTTCCTTGCAGGGTTGTTGAGAAAGTTAAATAAAAGAACGCGCACTAGGACAGGCTGCATAATTTGCGGAGCGGAGAACAAAATAAAAATGCAGCACGCTTTGTTCAGAAATGACTTTAACAATTTCAAGACTGGACAGCAGAATGTTAAACCAAGCGCAGGACCCGGGCCTGCGCAACCGCACAGGTTGCGCAGCTACAAAGACTGCCCTGGAGCTCACAGACGCATCTGCACACAGTGGGTGCTAAATAAATGCTCCGCTCACCTTTGTGAACGCTCCTACCCCTCACGCGCGCCAGCACCGTTCACACTGGCCACTCACTGTCACTGTGCCTGACCTAAGGACGAGGCCTGGAATTGCGCTCACGGTGGAGTCCCGGCGGGAAGACCGACCTCCATCCCCGTCACCCGAGTCGCTTTGGCCGCGGCCGCCGCGCAGCCTCTGCCGCTCGTCCCGGAGTCTGCCGCGTGCCCCGGGCGCGTCCCCGAGGCCGAAGGCGGCCCGGGCCACCGTGCCGGTGCGCAGCCCGGCGCCGCCGCCTCCCCGCGCTGTTTACCGGTTGCCCGAGGAGACGCGCCCGCGCCTCCCGCCGGCTCCCCGCGCCGCCGCCCGGCTCCGGGCCGCCTGCGGGTCCGAGCGCCCCGCGGGGCTCCGGCCGCCATGAGGCGCGGCCGCTTCTCCGGCTCCAGGCGCCCGGACGCCACTCGCAACGCCGCGTTGGGCGCCGCGTCGCCGCTGCGCGAGGTACGGGCCCGGCCGGGGTCCTGGCGGCCTCTCGCCGAGCCACAGGGGAGGGCCCGGGGTAGGCGACGCCGGCAGCCGCAGAGGCGCCCGACGTGCAGCCCCAGGCCGACGCGTCTCCGCGTGGGCCGCGGACGGGGATCGCCGACCGCGCTGCTTTGGGGAAGTGACGGGCCGGACGTGAGTGTGAAGTGCGTGGGAACTTTGGGTCGTGCCGCGCTGCGTCTCTCACCATTTAAACTGGTTGGGTTCGAAAGCCGGCGTGGCGGGCTCCTGTAGTTCCGCCCCCACCCCCCGAGCAAATGATGCCCGCGTTTGACTTTCGCTGCTTAGCTCCTGAGACGTGGTTAGGAGCAATTTCTTGAAGATCGGATGTGGTAGGATTAATGCGAGCCCTGAGTAAAGTCGCTGGCCTTTTCGTTGCTAACTACTCCAGAAACAACAATTCCCTTGTCGCTGGATCCGTTTACTCATTTACTCCCAGGAGTCACTTAGGCATTGGGGACTTTCAGGTACCAGATATGCCAACGCGTGCGCACGAACACACACACACACACACACACACGTTCTGGCTGGCTCAGCCTGGGTTGACTATCCACCTCTGGACCCGGCACTGGGGGCCAACCGGGTATTGTGTGTGTCAGGAGCAGAGATGGGAGAATGGTGTTGAGCTGAACTGCTAACCTGAGCGGCGTCCTTGATGTAGCCATACTGACCGTGTATATCCCCGGGGATATATTAGATTCAAAACATGGGTTGGATTCTCCAACATGCTATCGGAATTCTTCTAATATTTCAGCAGCTTTGATTGTAGCTTTTACATCTGACTTGTATTTAGATTTCTTTGATTCCTGGCATATTTGTGGAAAATTAGTACCATCATGTACTAATAAATAAAACTATTTTTTCTTTCATCTGACATTTTCATATTTGACTTTAGTACATTTTATTCCAATATGGTGTCTTCAATGAATTAAGAGTGTTAGCCCATATATAAATATGTAGTATTTTTATGTTATTTATACTTTTTTGGTGAGCCCACTGAAAGTAAATGACAGACATCATGACCCTTCATCCCTAAATACTCTGGTGTGTATCTCCAAAGAATAAGGTCATTCTCTAACCAAAACACAATGGTCAAAATCAGGATATTTAGCATTGTTACAATAATATTATCTAAGGTACACTATCTACTAATATTTTGCCAATTATCCCAATTATGCTATTTATTGCCAAAAATTTTTTTTCATTCCAGGATCACACATTGTATTTAGTTGTTATGTCTCTTTAAAGCATCAGCTTTTTTTTTTTTTGTCTTTGATGATACTGACATTTTTGCAGAATCCAGGTTATTTGTGTTGTAGAATAGGTTTATCTGATTTCTCTTCATGATTAGATTTGTGGTAGGAATACTATATAAGAGATATTGTGTCTCAGTTCATCACATCAGGGGGTGCATGCTATCAGCTTATCCCATTATTGCATTGGTGATGTCCCCAGCTGGTGGCATCTTCCAGATTTTTCCACTGTAAAGGTACATTTTTCCCTTCAGCAATAAATAAGTAATCACATTAATTGAGTAATTTTATTGATTTAGATAGAAATTTTTAGAATAAGTCACTACCTACATAAAGGAAAATTTCCATCATGCCTAAAATTTTAATTGGCTTGAAATAACTAACTTTTATTGAGAACAAAAGTAGAAGTAGAAAGGCCAGCATTTATTACAATTACATTTTCAGTCTGCAGAATACTCCATATGAGATAATCTTAAAATTTAAGTAGAAAAGACAGAAATTTCCCATTATATAGAGGCGGAAATGGCTTGCTCAAATGATGGAGCAGGGACTTAGATATCTTTCTTTTGAAAGTTTTGTACTTTTCCTACCATGCTGCACTGAAAAACATTAAAATAAAAAGCAGTGATAGTATGCAACTTTCTGAAGAAGCAGAATACTGCAGGGACTGAGGTATTAGGTTTGGAACAAAAACTGAGTTCAAACAGTCTTGATGTTACCACTTAATCTGTGACACCTTGGTCAAAAAAATTACTCAATGTCTCAGAACTTTAGTTTTTCCATCTGAAACATGAGATCATCATACTTACCACATAGTGTAGTTTGGGGATTTTATAGTTAATATATGTAAGGCACCTAATAGAGCGTCCAACAGAATAACTGCTTACCAATATTAGCTATTATTTTTCTTTACAACTTTTGGATTTCCTTTGGTGTCAACACCATTATCACCCACTAATACCACCTTCGCTAATACCCACATCATTACCTCAGCTACTCCCTCAACAATCAGTTTATTGAGGATCTGTGTGAGCAACTAAGGATACCAGTGTCACCCATGAACCAGATTTAATGCTGAACTTTTCTCAACTTGGATTTACCTATAATCGAATCATCAGCAGAGTTTTACACTAGGCTAGAAAATGTGCTAAGTACTAACAGCAGTATTAAGTGAATTGAAGCAAAACAGCTCAAGCATGGAGGACAGAGATATGATTTGGGGGACATTTACAAACATAGCTTTCAGTGGACAGTATAACTTTGTCATGCATTTGAAATAATGCTACTGAACAAAAAATGTGACCGAATTATAAAGTGGTATCCATGGTCAGCAAAAAGCTATAGCAGTAGGTTAGTGGAAAGTGCTTGGGTTTTGTGTCAGAGACCACAGACATATGGTGGCTTGCAGGCTATCTTGCTATGTGTTTTCACATACCTAGAGGACCTGAATCAATGGATTGGAGCTCCAATCCATACCATTGTTGGTAATTTAAGCAAGTCTTTCCTCTCTGTAAAACAAGGGTTAATTGGAGTAACAGTTTGATGGGATTGTTATGAGAAGTAAATGTAAATAGCAACAGTCTATGAACAGCTATAGTTCTTCAAAGCAGAAGACTTAGAACTGGTTATGTATAATAATAAAGGAAGTAAAGTTTGTTTTTCTTTTCCTCCCACCATTTCTACTTTTTAAAAAATTGTGTAAAATACACATAACATAAAATTTACCATCTTAACCATTTGTAAGTGTATAGTTTAGTGGCATCAAGTATATTCACATGGGTGTGCAGCCATTGCCACCATCCATCTTTAGAACTTTGTTCATCTTGCAAAACTGCAACTCTGTACTCATTAATTGTCACCCACACTTGTTATTTTGTGTGTTTCTTTTTTTCTTTTATTGTAGCCATTCTAATGGGTGTGAGGTGGTATCCATTTCTAATTTTTAAAGAATCATTTCTTCTCTCTTCTGCTTTGCTCTGTTTCTTTTTTTGGTTGTTGTTGCACCTCCTTTATATCAAAATCAAATTTAAGAAAAGATCTGACTCTCATCACATGTCTACATATGAATTTAAGTCAGAAGCCTCTTTATTATAGGTATAAAAAAAACCCCCTAAATCCTTCCCTTCCTTGAAAAAAACAAAAATGGGGAGAAAAAGAAACAGAAAGAGCAAGGAAAAAACAAAACACAAAATGATAGTTGAACACAATACAAATACACCAGCAATTACAACAAATATATATGGACTAAATGCTCAGTTAACTGACACAAATCATCAGATCACATTTTAAAAATTCAAGTATATGCTATTTATGAAAAACACATCTACACAAAAGTATATGGGAAAGTTGAGAGCAAAAGTGTATGAGAAGACATACCAGGCAAATAACCAAAATAAAGCTGATTAGCTATATTAATATTGTGCAAAATACTTTTAAGGCAAAAAAAGCATTGCTAGAGGTAAAGAGAGTCACTACATAATGATAAAAATTTCATTCATCAGAAACTTGTAATAATTCTAAATGTGTATGTACCTAATAATATAGCCTCAATATATAAAAACAAAAATTAACAGAAGTAAAAATCTATAGGAACAAAGAGACAAATTCACAACCAAAGAGAATATTTTTAACACACCTCTTAGTATTTGGTAGATGAACCAGACCAAAATTTGGTAAGAGAGCTGTTAAAAGTGTCCAAATGCATACTTGGTTAAGTCATTGTGAAGAACAAAAATATATAAAATATTTGAGATATGGCAGTAAAAGTTAACAGGATAATTTTTTCCCCTTTGCCCGAGGGAATAAATACATTTAGACCATGAAATAATCAAGTGGACAAAAGCCTAGAAAGTGTACTCTATTGATAGGGATTGTATTAGACTAATTAGATGTTTTCCTCTTGTTTTAAATAAAAAAGGCTTTATACTATTAAAACTAAATCGTTACTATCTAATCATGAGAAACCATTAGACAAACTCACCTTGAAGGACATTCTACAAAATACCGAACAGTAATCTCCAAAAGTGTCAAGGTCATGAATGGGGGAGACTAAAGAGAAATAAAACTAAATGCAATGTGGGAGCCTGGATTGGCTCCTAGACCAGAAAAAGGGCATTAGTGAAAAAACTGGTGAAATTGGAATAAGGTCTGTAGTTTAGTAGGTAATATTATAACAATGTTAATTTCCTGGTTTTAATAAGTGTACCTCGGTTATGTAAGTTTTCAGCATTAGGGAAAGCTGGGTAAAGGGTAATACAGAAATTCTCTGTTCTGTTTTGCAACTTCTCTGTAATTCTAAAATTATTTCAGAATAAAAGTTTAAAAAAGTGATAATCAGTTAATTTGTTTATACAAACAAATTGGTTTCTCTTGGTATCTAACTATTTTTTGGCCACGTGGCTTCAGAATGCGGCATGAGATAAAACCTTCAAAGAGCAGGTAGGAGAGAACTTTTTGAACACCCGAGAGTAGGATTTTCTTTGCATATTTTAAAGAGATTGTGTATTTACTTAGGGTTGCCAAATACAATGTGTAGTATACTTCAAACAATAGTGAATACTCCTTGGTTTGTACTTGAATTAAGTTGACTAATTATAAAGACTTATTTTTTCCATGTTCAAGGACCACTGAAAATTTTTTAATTGAAAAAGGGAGTAACATTTGCTGTGCTAGGAATTATTTATGCTATGTTCTTTTACCCAAGGTTTCTTTATTTCTTTGTTTTGCTTCCAAGTTTTTTCCTTTGAAATTAGTGCTTTGGTAGCTTTGATCTAAGGCAGAGAAGTTCAAAAGCGTTGCTGAGGCAGACCAGTAGCACCTCACTCTTTCTCCTACTGATGCAAGCACAGCTATTGATTGTAACTTTTATATCTACATGCTTAGATATTGATTAAATAAAATATTTTAAATACTGCTTATAAAAGTAAATATCCAAGTTTCCTCTTCAGTGCAGTAGGGGGTGTGTTGGTCTCATGAAGATAAATACCTGAATTATATTTCTGAATGACTGAAATGACTTCCTTTTCATTGACTGAATTTACCCTTATGCTTTTCCTCTTGAATTTTCCTTCCTAGCTTTTTATAAAAATGTATTTTTCAGCATATTAAGGTCATCTTAGTCTAGCCTCAATGCCAGTGCAAAGGGGAACAATTTTAAGTCTTGATTATGATTGCCACATTTCCCTAAGTCTACTACTACTTCAGGGTAAAAGAAATAGATAGCAGAATACTGAAAAGGAACTCCTGATGTAGAAATCTTATAAATGTTTGGAGTAAGCAAAAATGGGAACATGGGAGGAAATGTGAGCCATAGATATTCCGCTTAGTGAATCACACATTGTACTAGTCCCTCATCTGGCAAACATTTACTGAGTCTTAGGCACTCTGTTAGGCACTAAAGATACAGAAATTCTTTCCTTCAGTAACTATAAAAAAGAGTGCCTATTTTAAAGCAGGCACTGTTCTAAAAAAGGTCCCACTCTCATAAAAGTTATATTCCAATGAGGGAAGTAAATAAAAAAAGTAAACAAATAGATAAACAAGGTCATTTCTGAGAGTGGTAAATGCTTTGAAAAGAAAATAAAGCAGGATAACAGGATAGAGATTGAATGGGTGAAGGGTAGGTCTAGTGTGGATAGGGTGGGTGGGTTTGGCTCTCCCAGGAGAGGAGGTGTTGAGTCTGAATGATGCTGGAAGGGCGTGTTCTTGGAAACAGCAAGAGCAGCACCAGGCCCTCAGGTGGGGAAGAGCTGGATGTGTTTAAAAATTTTAGAGTGCAGTTTGTGGAATATTCTTCAATTTGGATATATCTAATATTTCCTCATGATTAGATTCAGGTTAATCATTTTTGGCATTTTTGATGATTCTGTGAAAGGCGTTGTGTTCTCAGTGCATCACAGAAGGAGCCTCATACCAGTTTATTTCATTATTAATATTATGAAAGACAAAGAAAGGCTGAGAAACTGTTGCACATTAAACAGACTAAAGATACCTGACAACCACATGCAATGCATTTCTAGTTGCTCTAAGGAATGTTATTGGGATAATTGGTGAATAATACAGTGTCATTGTTAAATTTCTTGAATTTGACCATTGGATGAAGAGGAATGTCCTTGTTCTTAGGAGATACAAGCTAGAGTATTTAGGGATAAAGGGCCATAGTGTCTGTAAATTGCTTACAAATGATTCAGCAATCATATTGTAGTACCCACATAGAAAAAGGAATAAATCAAATGTAGCAGAATGTTCTCACAACTGGTGAGTCAAACATATATATTTGAGTTCATTGGATTATTCTTGCAACTTTTCTGTAGGATTCAAAGAAAAATTTTTTAAAAACACTATGTGCCAGGCAATAAATGGAGTTACAAAGTAGAAAGTACTGTTTCTACCTACTGAGCTTACAGTTAGTTAGGTAAATAATAATTGGTAATAAATAAAAGTTTTAAAAAGGAAGAAGGCAAGCGTAGCTGGAGTAAATATATAGTCTCAGATAAGGATCTAGAGGGAAAGACACAATTAGGCAAATGTAATTACAGAGGGTGCTCTAGCAGACGAGGGGGCAGGAGGGAGGGGAGGTTTTGCTGAGGTTACTGGGGCAATGGTGGGGGTGGTCGGGAGGTGATGCTGACCTTGAAATACCTGTAGGACATGCGGATGATGGTCACTGGCCAGTTGGAAATGTGACTTTCTAGCTAGAGGTGCAGATTTGGGAGCCATCAGATGGGGGAGGTGGCTGAGCTCTCAGGAGGGCATGGAGTAAGCCAATGAGGATGTCTTGAGTGATGAGGAAAGAGTGTTGAGTGTTGAGGACAGAACCCAGCAAATATCGAGTTGCCGAGTGGGTGGAGGAAGATGAGCTGTGAGTGGACTGGGAAGGGAAGGCCAGAGAAGGAAGAGAAAGGAGAGATGCTCAGGAGAATGTGGGCGTGTGAGAGGCAAGTAGAGGGTTCTCAGGAGACAGCGCTTAGTGTGTCTAAGGCCAAAGGGACGTCAAGTCAGGTCGGAAGTAGAAAGTGTCCTGTGGATTTGGTGGTTGGGGAAGTCTTCTCCCAGGCAGTGAAATTTAAGCTGAGCTCTGGAAGGTGAGTAGGAGGTAGCTAGGCAAAGGATTGGGGCTGGGGGTGCTGCACGCGGTCTCTCCACTGCACAGAGGAGCGAGTGCATGGAGGCTGTGGGCTGGGAAGATGTGCCACCCATTAAAGCAACTGTACAGGGCCAGGATGGCTGGACAGGACAGCGAAG
Organism: Daubentonia madagascariensis; assembly: GCA_023783475.1. Classification (NCBI taxonomy): domain Eukaryota; kingdom Metazoa; phylum Chordata; class Mammalia; order Primates; family Daubentoniidae; genus Daubentonia; species Daubentonia madagascariensis. The sequence continues at coordinate 16,141,787 of JAKFHU010001815.1, read as the reverse complement.
TGACTGGAGTGGTGGGAGACGTGGCTGGTGAGATATGCAGGGGTCAGATCCTGTAGGACTTTGCAGGAGTTGGGATTTTATCCTAAGGGCAGAGGGAAGCCACTGGAAAATGGCAAGCCTAGGGCTATATTGAGCAGCTCAGCATTTACAAACAGGATCACTCTGCTACAGTGTGGGAGACAGACTAGAGGCTTGGTTGGGGGCATAAGTTTGATGTTGGGGAGGCTGTTTGGAGGCCACTGTGATAATCTTGGCTTGCGTGGTAGACGAGGGGTTGAGAATGTTGGGTGTGAGAATCTACAAGGTTCCCATTCACTGAGATGGAGAACCCCGAGAAAGAGAGGGCTGGGGAAAGTTAGTGCGCATTCAGTTTTAGACATGTTGGGTGTGAGGTGCCTGTGCAGTATCCAAGCTGTATCCCACAGGCAGTTAGACATGCAGATCCTGAGCCTAAAAGAAATGTTTGGGCTGGGAAGTCGTCATATATTCGGGGGTTGTCATGATGGAGATGGTTCTCAAGGTCATGCATCAAGGGGGGGCCACAGAAGGAAGAGACTTTCTAGGGAGAGGGTGGGGAGGAATTTTTTAATTAACATTGAATTTTACCATGTGTTGGTTGGAGGTGAGCAGACAGGGTGACTGAAGAGATATGAAAGGAATAAATTCTTCCTGTTATAGACAGGAAGAGAATCATTTATTCATCAATTTATTTATTTGTTTATTTTTGAGACAGGGTTTTGCTCTGTCACCCGGGCTTGAGTGCAGTGGCCTCATCACAGCTTGCTGCAAACTTGAACTCCTTGGGTGATTCTCTTGCCTCAGCCTCCCGAGTAGCTGAGATTATAGGCACACACCACCACGCCCAGATAATTTTTCTAATTTTTGTAGAGACAGGGTCTCACTCTTGCTCAGGCTGGTTCCAAACTCCTGGCCTCAATCAATCCTCCTGCCTCTGCCTCCCAGAGTGCTAGGATTACAGGCATGAGCCACTGTGCCTTGCCTTATCAATTTATTAATTTATTGAGCAAATATGTGTTGGTCTGTAAAGGATATTAACCTGGGAATCAAGATACCTGGGTATTCTTGACTCTGAAATGAGCTGACTTTGTTATCTTGAGCACATCACTTGATCTCTCTGGGTTTGGTTTCTTTATGTTTTAAGGTTCATTTCCATTTCAAATTTTTGAAGAACTATTAATAAACTAATCATAACTTCCAAAATAATTTGAGAAGGCTTATAATAGAAACGTATATAAAGCAGGGGGTTGGGGAGGGAGAGAGAGAGAGAGGGAGAGAGAGACAGAGAGAGAGGATCAGAAGCCATCTAGTGGAAGCGAAGTTAGGCGTGTCTGGAAAATGGCATGAAATTGTTGTACTGAATCGAATGCTGGACCCTCTGACAGCTCATGAAAAAAAGAACAATAGATGTTCAGGATGAAAGTTATATACATTTATTTGGAGATATAATTTTGTTTTCTGGTTGTAAATCATTGGAAGGGATTTATGAATGCATCTTTATGACACCTTGAGTGAAAAAGCCTTAGGCCATGAGTTAGAAGATATGGTACAAGTCCAGCCCCATCATTTGCTAAATGTGAGAACCTGTGAAAGTTATATATGCCCTTGAGGCCTTGATGTCCTCTTTGTGAAAATAGGAGTATTAATGTAGCTGATCTGGGTTTTTGGCTCAAGATAGTGGACTAACTACATGTATTTACACCTTCTGCTTCTCTAAATCCCATTAAAAGAGAGGAAAAAATAGAAAATAGAATCAGTCGACAACACTGCTTGGAATAAAGCCAGACATTTGTACTGTTCTGGAAAACACAGAGACAAAAGTGGCATCGTGATGGTGGATAAATGAGAGAATCCTCCCCTAGATGTAGGAGAAGGCAGCAGTGGAGGTAGAACTGTTCTTCCTGGAGGACCTCCTGAGGGTTCTATGCTTGGAAGTGACAGATACGGATATGCATTAAGAGGTAGGAAGACATGAGAGTGATTAATTGATGAACAGAACATAGACCAGCTGCTTCAATCTCCAGTGCTCCCTCAACTCCCAAGCGTATGCACATAATTTACTTGTTCCCGCCCTGTGCAATTCACTTGAGCCTGTTGGGAACTGTCTTTAGTGCCTTTGTAAGAGGATGAAGAGAGATCAGAGATGTCTGTCTCTGCCATGTGAAAATACAGTTAGGTGGCCGTATGCACACCAGGAAGAGAGCCCTCACCAAGAACAAAATCTGCTGGCACTTTGATTGTGGACTTCCTGGCCTCCCGAACTGTGGAAACAAATGTCTATAAACAAATGTCTAGACCACCCAGTCTCCAGTATTTTGTCATAGCAGCCGAACTGACTAATAGCCTTTGCTAACGTTCACACACCCACTCACGTACTCAGAACTCACACCCAGCCCACCCCATTTAGGGTAAAGGCCTTCAAAACAAGTATAAAGTGTTTATAAAGTGTTATTATTGTGTAACATAATGAATAGTATCTTTAATTGCAGAATCTTTCTTCATATGTAGGTTTCTCATAACATTTATCCCTAAAGGCTGACGTATATTAAACTGTACCTTATAGAAGTCACGTCTCCAGAGGAATAAACTTGCTGGTACTCTAACTTATATTACAGAATCTGAAGCAGTGGCTGCTTAACTCGTTTCTGTTACTTTCTTGCTCACATAACAGTGTTCTTTAGGTCTTTACAAATGATAGCTCTCTTTGGTGGGTGCCTGAGGTGCAAATACTACATCTGCAATAAGTATGAAGTTTAGAGACTTTGTAACTTAGGTGGGCAAAAATGAAACTTTTGGTAACAACCCATTTTAACTCAGGAGACGCCCTCTGCTCTCGATAGCAGAAAAACGCCTTCTTCCCTATCCCAGGCAACGTATCCCCGTTGCTTTACCCACGCCCTTCCTCCTTAGGTGAGGTAAGTTTCTGCAGGTGCACCGGGTGTGGTGAGGAATATCTTGGCCCAGAGTATGAGCATTTAGACTGAACACTATCCTTGTCATCGTCTTTTTCTTCCAGGAGGACCTAGGGACATCCTTGTCTTCTCCTTGGCCCCAACTGCTCCCTCTTGGACTTGGCCATCTTTCTCTGTTGAAGTCCTGGGCTCTTTCCTGGCCTCTGAAGGTCCAGCCTGTTGCCTGCTGCATATGCCCATCCCAAGTCTCTTTAGGTCTATTGCTTTATCTAAGTGGCCCTTTTTGCTTTTCTTGGGAAAATGGAAAACCAGGATATGGTTTCCTTTCTTTGCCTGAGAAGTGGGTGCTGGAACTACAGCTTGGGACCCTATGGCGCTGCCCTTTGGCCCAGTGGGTACTTCACTTAGTCGTTGTCCTTTTTTTTAGACAGAGTCTCACTCTGTTGCCCGGGGTAGAGTGCAGTGACGTCATTGTAGCTCACTGCAACCTCAAACTCCTGGGCTCAAGCGATCCTCCTGCCTCAGCCTCCAGTGTAGCTGGGACTACAGGTGTGAGCCACCACACCCAGCTAATTTTTCTATTTTTGGTAGAGATGGGGTCTTGCTCTTGCTCAGGCTGGTCTCAAACTCCTGACATCCTCCTGCCTCAGCCTCCCAGAGCACTAGGATTACAGGCGTGAGCCACCGCACCAGGCCAGTCATTGTCCTTGATTCTACTTCCAGGAGCTGTAGGCTCCTGTCTCTATGGGCTGCTTTCTGGGAGGCCAGGGACCTAACTGGAGTTTTTATTCCAGGCACCCATCTCAAATTGTGGGTCCTAAAAGGGCAGGCAGCATCGAAGCACTGGTCCTGTCTCCCCTCTGGTCTTCCTTTCCACTGTGTTGGTACCAGTCATTCCCTTTCAGGTGGGAAAATGGCTCTCCCTCCTGGATTGCTCTCCACTCTAGGATTTAAAGCAATGATATTTGTGCCATGTGAATCTTCAAGGCTTTGCTATTCTTATGCAAAGCCATGCTATTGAAATTTTTAAAAATTCTTCTTTTTCAGAAAGCCCAGTTCTTAAAAATCAAGAACTCTGTAACTCTGGAAAGCTTCTGTTGATCCTCCAGGGTAAGCCTGAGCACATCCTTGTGGGCCCACCAGCAGTGTCTACACACAAAGAATACCTCCAAGTAAAGGGATGAGTTGACTTATTGGATGGATTTATTTAGAATTGATAATTAGAATTTTATGGAATAGCTGAGAAAAATGGTGATTATGGTTTTGACCATATTGGCTGTTAAGTGTTTCCTTTCTGATAGTACTTAACCAAGTATTTAATGTCATTTCTGGTTCTTGATTTTAAAACCATACCATTTGGGTAAAGATGAATATCTGTACTGTTATTCATGGAGGCAAATGGGCAGACTGACATTTACTTAAAAGCAAAATTAAAATACTTAGATGTATCCAAGTTTACAAAGCTAGATTTGTTCAAGATGCAGGTGACACAGTTTCATTTCACATCATTTATTTCTTCTCCAATTCTGGCAGTGATATTTGCATTAGGATTTTTGTAACCTTGTGTAATTGACTGGTATCAACCTTAAGATCACACTCTTTTTGAAAGACAAGGTGTGATGGTTAATTTTATGTATTTCTGTGAAGGTTTTTGTTGTTGTTGTTTTAGATGAGATTACCATTTAAATCCATAGACTGAAGTAAAGTAGATTACCCTCCATAAGGCGGGTGGGCTTTGTCCAATCAGCTGAAGGCCAAGGTTTCCTGAAAAACAGGGAATTATGCCTCTAGACTCCCTCTGGACTTAAGCTGCAATATTAACTCTTCCCTGGTCTCCAGGCTTGCTGGCCTGCCTTGCAGATTTCAGACTTGCCAGACCTCACAATCATGAGAGTCAATTCCTTAAAATGAATCTCTCTCTCTTTGTGTATAACACATCCTATTGGTTCTGTTTCTTTGGAGAACCCTGACTAATATGCGTGGTAAATTCACTTTGAGTCCTTCCATGCTTGAGGAATTTGTTAGAACAAATGGGTTTGGAGGCCCTCACAAAGGACAGGCTATGGCTAGACCCACAGGTACTTCATACGCAGACTCAAAGCCTAATGCTGGCTGGTTGTGGTGGCTCATGCCTATAATCCTAGCACTCTGGGAGGCTGAGGCAGGAGGATCGCTTGAGCCCGGGAGTCTGAGCTTGCAGTGATCTATGATGATGCCACTGCACTCAAAAAAGAAAAAAAAAGCTAATGACAAATGGCAGAATTCTGGGAAAAGCCTGTCATAGCCCCTGCCTGATTTCCAATAGAGACAGGGCTGACCCCATCAGTGCCTACTGTGGCCCACCATACTTTTAGGGACCCATGTAAATATTTTTCTTTTTTAAATCAGAAGAGGAAAAACATTACATTGAAAAAAACTACATATGGCCCCCAACTTACAAGGGTTTGACTTGTGATTTTTTGACTTTACAATGACTTTATTGGGATGTAACCCTACTGTAAATTGAGGACCATCTGTATTTTAATACATAATATTTTGAAATATTCATCTTTATGCTAATGCAGTCATAAAATATAATTTTTGATACCTTTTATGTAAGAAGGGGCCCATGGAGGCAACAGTATATAGGGCCCACAAAAGTTATAATGCAGCCTTGTAGGGAGATGAAACTATGTGTAGAAACATTGTAGAGAAACCATTCATAAATAATAGAATCTTCAGTTTACAATGTGATTGTAATGGTAAAAAGAAAAAAGTTTTATTAAAAGTTATTTAAATAAATTTAAAAGTAAAAAAATAAAATAATAGAAGAGTTAATACTAATTTGATTGGTAAGGGAAACTTTTATCTTGGAATTGTTTGCTGCTTCTCCTGTAGGTCAATGTGAAACTGATGAGTATTGAAATGACATCCAACAAGTCTTCAGTCTCCCTATGACAATTTTGTGACAAAATAGAGAATTGCTCTTTTGGAAGATGGGATATAAACTATATTTCAAATTCATTCTAAGGGAAATATTCCTGAGGAGCTAGTTTGAATACATAGCTTATTAAAGTTTGAAACACACCACTCAACATAGGAGCTAAATTATTACATCTTGAAAAAGTTTTCACTTTAAAATAATTTATCAAGTGTTTTATAATAGATGGAGTGAAAAAATCCCATTTGGGAAGAGTTCTAGAATTTTTTTTTTTTTTTTTTGAGACAGGTCTTGCTGTGTCACCCTGGCTAGAGTGCAGTGGTGTCATCATAGCTCACTGTAACCTCATACTCCTGGGCTCAAGGGATCCTCCTGCCTCAGCCTCCTGAGTTGCTGGGACTACAGGTGCTCGCCACTGTGCCTGGCTAATTTTTCTATTTTTTGTAGATAATGGGGTCTTGCTCTTGCTCAGGCTGGTCTTGAACTCCTGGCCTCGAGCAGTCCTCCTGCCTCGGCCTCCCAGGGTGCTAGGATTATAGGTGTGAGCCACTGTGCCTGGCCAAGTTCTAGAATTTTAAACTTGTGGAGATATATATATATATATATATATATTTTCATCATTGTCATATATATATGATAATGATGAATAAAATGTCTCATCTAGTTGTCAACAGGGATTTTTGTTTCCTCCATTCCTCTCTCAGGAGCTATTCCATAATGACAAGCTTCCCAAATCTGCATTCATTATTAATCTTGGCAACTATACCCAACACCTCCCATGGAGATATATCCAATGTAAATGCTAAAGAACTGCTAGTTGCTTAAAATAGTCCCTGAAGTTAATTAATTTGCCTGTGACTTTCTTAGAGCCCAGCCGAAGAAATTATCTTGCTAACTTCAACAGATTTTTTAAAAACTTCATGGAACTTTACATTAAACTGAAGTATAAGCTCCTAAATTGACTAGACCCAACCTGTACATTTATGAATGTGCAGAAAGCAGAATGCATCTTCCAAAATGTGGTTGGAAAGAGATTTATGAATTAATTAAAGTTAAATTAATTCTTTGAACTTAATATTATTTATGGAAATGGAAGTCATTGTCACAACAGTCACACTAGCAGACAGCAAGCAATATTGAGGGTCAGAAAATAATTCAATTTAGGGAAAAGTGATCATTTCAACTTTTAACCAGGTATATTTGGGACAATAACATGGTGATTAAAAGCATGGACTTTGGAGTCCAAAAGTCTTGGTTTGAGTTCTGGCTGTGCCATTTCATTCATTCATTCCATGAGTATTTACTGATACCCAGTCACTGGGGACACAGTGGTGAACCACACAGATGTTCTCTGTGGACCACATAGTCTAGTGGGGGAAATAGATATTAGGTAAATAATCATACAGATAAATAATAGTTACAATTGGTAATAATATGGAGGGTAAGTATTCGGTGCTATGAGCGGGAATAATATAATAGGCTAGTTTATATCAGAGGTCAGAGAAAGCCGATTTAAGGGCTAAAAGCCACAACAGGTAGGACATCGTGAGCAAGCGAGAGGGGTTAGGGTTGAGGGAGGAGAGGAGAGGATTCCTATATCCTTGGAACCTAAGTTTCCTTTTTATACAATGGGGATAGTATTAATAGTACCAGTTTCACACGGTTGCTCTCAGGATTAAATGACATTGTATTTGAATCATACTTAATATGGGCTTGGCATAATAAGTATTTAGTATCTGGTGGCTACAAATAATAATCATAATGCCCTCATGGAGTTGGAGTTCACATTTTGGTGATGTAATAATATCCATCTCAAGAATGGAAATAACCAAAGAGAGGCTGAAATTTGTTTAAAGAGCTCCAGAGAAAAATTTTGCATTTATTCTAATTCTAGAAACAAATTATTTATTACCATTAAAACTGAAGGCAAAGGTGAGACAAAACATCTTAATGTTTTCTGGTTAACAAGTGAATTTAAGTGACATATATCAGTGAGGTTACAGAATAAAAATACTGAAGTCAGAGGCAGTACATTAATATAGTTTCTCATAATGTACATCTAGCATGTAAAACCTTTCGATTAAGATTAGCTTTTGCACAGAAGGTGACAATAAGCTTTTGAAGATAGGATGAGTTAAAGAAATAATTGCAAACTTATTAGTCAAGATACTTTCATGACAAGATACAGAAAAATTATAAATTAGATAGGAAGGGGCCTTCATTCCAACAAAGATGAAGGTTTATAATTTCGATTCCTTCAAGTTAAGTATTTCACAGATGTTTTCCACTTTTATTCTTACCTAACAAGATGTGATGAATAAATTATGGCCTTGCCTTCCCAATGTATATTGGTCAACTGTCTCCTGTCCTCTCCAGTTTCTTCTAAAACTCACTATCTCTGGTTCTACGTTGATCTCTAGCCAGGGCTAAGTTCAAAAATAGGAGGTTTATTATTTTCCACTTTTATAAGAGATAAGTGAAATTCCACCTATACTTGTTCTAGGGGACTATTGTTCAGCAATAGTAAGGTGTTATTATAATTAAGTAAATAAGGTCAGCTGGGTATTTTATTTTTGTTATGCTAACCCTAGTGGCCAGAGGGAAGAAGCCTTTTCATTCTGTTTGTCCATCTATTCATTCTCCCGTTCATCCATTCATTTATCCAACAAACATTGAGTCTGTATTCATTCAACAGACATTTCTGGAGCTGTCCATTATGTGCTAGGAAATATGCTTGATGCTAGGGATACAAATATAACTGATTTCTGGGTTCTGCCCTCAAACTCACAAGTTTGTAGCTGAGCCATTCACTCATTTATTAACGTCCAACATGTATTTCATGAGTGCATACTATGTGCCAGGCACTGTTGCAGACACAGTGCTGGAAAATAGAGGGTGTGCCCTCATGGAGTGTACATTCTAGTGGGTAGACATAAAAACTAGTGTGGAAGGTAAGGGTTATGCTTTCCAAAGTGGGCTTGTGGCTACAAGGGGTATACAAGATGATTTATGAGAGGTTCAGAAAGAAAAGATTTGAATTTTTATTTATAATCTTATCTTACTTAATTTACATTTTCATGTATGTTTGGTAATGTACCTAATAGTAGTACTGAATATAATCTTTACATAAACAAATATTCCAATTTGTTCTATAAACTCATATTGATAGGTGGCAGACAAAACCAAATGCAGACCTCAGGGTAGAAGAATGGATGTTAGGATCAGATAGACTTGTGGATTTGAATCCAGGTTCTGCCTATGGGTCTTTGGACAAGCCTGAGTTCCTCACCCTTTGTAAAAATTGTTGTAAGGGTTGAGTGCAATAATGTTAGTAAAGTGCTTATGTTATGTCTGTGTATATCACGTTCTTAAAAAATAACTAATGTTACTATTGTTATTATTCATGTGATAAATATTATAATACAGGCATCTACAAAGGGATATGGACTAATTAATCAGTGACCCTTAATGTCATGAAACTTATAATACATAATTGGTAGGAGTATAATTGGTGCTATTTTATGTGCAATTTGTGTCAAAACCCTTACAATTTTTATTCCCTTAGACCCAATTATTTCTCTTCCAGGAATTTATCCTAAGGAAACAGTCAGAAGTTCTAACAAATTTATAATAGTGACAAATTGGAAAGAGAACTAAATGTCCAACAGTGTGAGAGTAGTCAAAGTAAAGCACAGTGCTGTGATGGAGTATTGTGCAGCTGTTAACATTTTAAAAAAACACTTGGGAAAATATTAATATTAAATGAAGAAGGAAGGACATAAAATTGTAGTTATCATATGATCCCAATTATGTGAAAAGGCACATGATATATATTTATAGGGAAAACACTATAAAGAAATGCATCAAAATCTAATAGAGTTGTCTCTGATTTGTGGGACTGTGGGTGGCATTCATTTTTTTTGTCATTGATTAGATGATCAGAGAAATATTAACCAAGACAAATAAACAACATGAGGATATGGGCAGGAGTGGTAATGGGGATAAAAAGAAATTTTGCCCAGGTGTCCTAGGAAGGCTTCACAGAAAAGCCAATTCCAACTCTTGAATTGGACCCAGAATTTTGCCAAGTGAAGAAGCTTAAGAAGGAAGAGGAAGGCACCTTGAGCGTGAAATAGTTGTGAATGCTTTGTGGCATGTCTAGACAAATTTTATTTTTTCTGTGTGACTGGAGGTCAGGCTGGATATTGGGCATTGGGGCAAAAATGCTGGAAATGGGCTTTGGCTGATTGGGAAGAGATTTACATACCTTAAGGTGCTTCTTCCTTACCTCGTCTATCAGGGGCAGCTTTTGTAGTTGGGGAGCGACGGATCAGGTCTGCAAGTCAGAATGACTACTCTGTGGCAGCAAAAGGATTAGATCAGCACAAAGTGAGACAGAAGGAAAGGGAGAAAGTCAGTCTCTGTTTATTTTTGGATGAAGCTTTGGCAGAACCATCTTCAGTCCTAATGTTGAAATGCCTTGAAATTACTACATCAGCTTAGATTATGGCTTTTGAGAGCTTGCTAAGTTGGTGTTAGATATATGAGGCCTCCACACCCACCTCCCAGAACATATTTCAGTGGTTTCAGCAGGAAGCCGGATCGAGGTGATGAGGAAGGCACTCTTAACACCTGGACGAGAGGCCTTGGAAATTGTGTTTCTTACTTTAACTAAATAAATGTGGTCAAATGATATTATAGATGCTTGGCTAAAGAATAAGCATGTCATTTATTCTATGGTTTACTTCAAAGTTATCCTGAAAAGCTAGAACCTGGGAATGACATCTACTTGGACTACACTGTTTTGACCCTGTTGTAGAAGTGCTTGTGCCAAACAAGGACTTGGCATTATGCCATTGGATTCTTTCATGGGTTTTGAAATTTGTCATGATTTCTCAGAGTGAATAGGTGTCACTGAACAACTGGTTTGCTTCACCTCGTGAGCCTAGTGAATTGTGTGACTCACGTTCATCTGCCTGGAAAAGCCAAGTCAAGTTGTGATCCACCTCCAGCGAGTGTCCATCACCAGCAGGACGTATATGATACTTATTTGCTTCTTCTTATTTTTTCCCTTCTTTAATTTTTTTGCCATTTGCTTTCTTCCTTTTTTTGACTTTGGATAAAAGATAGAACTGAAGTGCCTTTTTTTTTTTTTAGAGACAGGGTCTTCCTCTGTCACCCAGGCTGGAGTGCAGTGGTCTGATCATAGCTCACTGTAACCTTGAATTCCCGGGCTCAAGTGATCCTCCTGAGTAGCTGGGACTACAGGTGCACACCACCTTGCTCAGCTAATTAAAATTTTTTTTTTTTTTTTGTAGAGACAGAGTCTCACTATGTTGCCCAGGCTGGTCTCAAACTCCTGACCTCAAGTGATCCTCCCACGTCAGCCTCCCAAAGTGCTGGGATTACAGGTGTGAGCCACCACACCTGGTCAACCTGAAGCTTTGAATGGAAGTTGAAGCCATTTTCTGAAATCTAGGCCTTTTGTAAACAGTAAAGATTACAGGAAATACTAGCAAGGTGGGGACTTGCCTTTAGTTTATGACCCTGCCATGATACAGAGGAAGTATGTTCCAGAACACTCACAGAGTCAAAAAGAAGGCAACTTTTCTCCCGTCAGAGCTTGTGGTTCCATGATACATTCATGCTTTTTGGTTTGTTAATGCTTCTGGAGAGGGACAAGCTGCGATGGAGTATAGCAGGCTATTTCCGGATAGTGGGAGAGTCTGTGAACTTCCCCCACTAGCCAGCTCCAGGGCCTGAGGATATTTGGCATTGCAGATGACAATGGGATGGGACTGTGGAGTCAATCAGATGGCAGGACCAGGACATTGGGAAAAAGAGCATCCATCCATCATCAATCAATCAGATGGGAAGACTAGGATATTAGTAAAACGAGCACCCATGGATTCACTTGAGCATTTAAATTGTGAGGTCCCGAGCGGGAGCTAGGTGTGAGTTAGTGAACACCACGGTCTTTTGAGGGAGGGAGAGTCGACTACTTAATTACACACGTAACTTGTTCCTTACCTTGAGCTAAGTGCTGCGAGGAGAGGTGTGGGTTGCTACAAGAGGAGAGCTGGAAGGCAGCAGTGTGGTCAGAGGGAGCTGTGACCGGTATAGTGTAGAGAACACTGGGCAGAGGAAAAATGGCTTGGGAAGGCTTTTAAGCTGTAAATATGAGCAGAGTGAGAGGGTTGCCATGAAGGTGTGCGCACTGTCCAGTCGTTGGTTTTCTTCCTTGGCTTCTGATTCCTCCCTCCATTCCTGAGCTGCCTCCTGCTACTCCCTTCAGTGCAGTGACGGTGAGCTGGAAAGGACAGGGCTCCTAAACAGGACTCTACCCACGTCTGTCCTAAAGAGTGTGTTGAGGACACTCTCGTCATCGTCATGGTAGGTCATTGGAGTTGCTAAGCACCACAGTGTAAGGTTTGAAATCTGCCCTTAATCCGATTTATTCTGGGAACACAGTAGTGAAAAATATAATTCTAAAGACTTAATTGTGGGTCTTCCTTTGTCTCCTTGCAAGGATTGTTATAGGAAGGTTAAAAATTATTTGATTTCTTCTAGAATGAATCATGAAGAGATCACATATTGCTAACATTTCCTACCTTCTTCTCATTTGTTTACACAATGGGCCACTGTGGAGGCTTGGTGACTATCAGAAATTTGTGTTTGCTGGACTTTCTGAATTCTTTTTAACAGAAGAAATGGCAGCTAGAAATGATGAAGCAGCACTATTTACATAGAGTTTTCTTTGAGTAGAGCTAAGAACCACCTTGGAAGGCAAAGCAGGGATTTAATGCAACACAGAAGTTATTTAGACAGTTTTCTCTCTCTGGTTTGTCCTTTGCTAATAATCTTGTTCCAGTTAATAAAAACATAAAAATCATTGAATTCTTGTCTTAATCTTTGAAGACACTTAATATTTTGGCTATAACATTATTTATATTCCATTTATTCTAATGATGAATTTCCTGTGCCAAATGCAGTCAGAATGTGTACTTGCACAACAAATGCATTCCAAGTATTGCTGGAACTCAGTGATTCTTCTTTGTGCATGCTGGGGTTCAAGTTCAGGGTTTCCTGTTGCCTCTGCAGCCAAGTAAGGAATTCACAAACATAGTATTCAGTTTCTTGAAGTCTGTAGTATAGGAAGATTAAGATGTGAAACTGAGAACCCAGTAAACTGGATCTTTAAATATGTTTTCAGTTGTCTTTTACTTAATTAAGAAATTGATTTTAATGCTAAAATTATAGTCACTTTTCCTTTAAAAATCAGAACATTACAAATGTAGTGACAGTTCCCTTTGACGACCACATGTCATCTTTATCCTCTTCCCCTATTCTCCAAAGGTAGTTATTATATAAGTCTGATGGGTGTTCTTCAGAACCTTAAAAAATACTTTTCACATTCATACTTATACCGATAGAATGTATATCATTTTGTTTAGCATGTGCTTTTAAAAATATAAATTGTATCATACTGTTAGTTTTGTTCTCTAATTTACTTTATTTAAAAAACAACATGTTTTTGAGATGTAGCTATGCTGCTCCAAATAGATTTAGTCCGGTTCTTTTAACTGCTTTTCCAGATTCCCACTTATGGATGTACTGTCGTTTACTAATTCCTGTATTGATGGACATTGCAGACCATGAACATTCATGTAGAAGTAGGAATAGAACCACAGGGCATATGCCAAAGTGCTCCCTGCAGTGGCGGGGACATTTTACATGCCCATGCATTAAGCATATTTTAAACTTGTTATTTAAATTATAAAGCACAGAAAAGCAATAAGCAATCATTGCTTCTACATATACTATTAGTTGTTTTCTTTTTTCTTTTCTTTTTTTTAACTACTAGTTGTTTTCCATCTGGTAATATAATTCCCTTTTTAGGCCTTAATTGCCTTATTTTTAGGCAAGAGGATAAGAACAGCTGCCACTCACAGGGTTATTATAAAGAATGAACAGGAACAGTTCCTGGCTCAGTAAGTATTAGTTGTGATTATATAGATAAATATACGTATATATATTGTGTGTGTGTATATATATGTTTACAATTGCATCAGGACTAGTACTTAAAGTAAACCCCCCAAAGTGTTTGATACCTAAGTTTTTCCAACTGTGGCCCCTGCCCACCCAATGAAAAGAAGACTCAATTTCTTTTAGTAGAACAATAGTATTAAGAATATTTTGGAGTACTGCATCCTTTTCAATAGGGGTGTTGAATAAGAAGGGTTTTTAAGTGAATAAGAGTGATGTCCAAGAGAAAAGAAATAGGAAAATAGTGTAAAAACAATATGATCACCATTTTCACAATTCTTGGTTTTATGCAGAATGTCTTCTTCCAAAACTTTTCCCATAACCACTAAGATGTAGATGCTTAGATTCATTTTCTGTATCCCACACTCATCACACTCTCCCCTGCAGGCCCTAGTGAGCCCCAGAAGCCAAGCGCAGAGAGAAGAAAAACAGAAGCAGGAAGGCCAAGAAAGCCCCTCCAAGTAGGGAGAAGAACTCATGTGTAGTCAAAAACTGACTGGGGAACGATTAGGTTGGAGAAATGCAACTTGCAAGACTTAATTTGTGCACTGTAAGTTAGCAAAGAAACTATACGTGGTGGGAAGAAGTTGGATAATAGGAGAGAGCAGTGGCAGAGAGAGAAAGAGAGAGAGAGACAGAAAGACAGCGAGAGCAAGAGAGAAAGAGAGGGGGACAGAGAGAGAGAGAGAGAGGGAGAGAGAAGGAAGCATTCCATAATGGAAGAGCCTGTGGTAACACAACTGTGCACTGCAGTATGGGATGATGCGGGAACAAAGGAGAGATTGGTTATGGGATAGGATGGTGACAATGGAATGGATTCAGGAGCTTTTGTGTGTCAGAGGCAGGCAGTGATTTTCTTCTTATTTTTTTGTCCATGGGATAATAAGACAACTAAATACCATAGTGGCAAGACTGGCCCGAGACATTGTCCTTAGGTCAGATAATTGGGCACATTGTATACTAAATTATGAATCAGCTTATCTTTGCTTTATGCCACTGAGCTTTGAATCCGTCCTTTATTCTGGAAAAGACTATGAAGCACCCTGTGAGGCAATTTCGATCATTATCATAATACCAGGAGCAGAATCAAATCACATGTAGTTGGCTCTCTCAAATTAATATGAAATTGCTTCATGGGTTAGTTGAGAGCTGCCCAATAATATAGATTGTCCTCATGTGAGGACAGATGGGTGAGTTTTTATTTAATTGTGCCATTTGGAATCAGGTAAAAAAATTTTTCAAAGCAAAAATTGTTTAATACTTACAGGAAAAGTTGAAGAACTTTCAAAAAGTTTTATGAAGTCCAGGAGGGTTTAATTGAGAGCAAACCTGCTGAAATGTCAGCTCTTGCCTCTGTTCAAGTCTATGCCTATGGTTGTTTCTTTGTCATCATGTTCTTCGTAAAGACACAGCATAGCAGGGTTGGCGAGTTTTGTCTGTCCTTGTTTCTTTTTTTTTTACATCTAAGAGAGGATGTTTATTTATTCTGATTATGACAGTAATACACAGTCATTGTAAAGGATTTGTAAATATAGAAACATGTAATAAAGAAGAAAATAAAATCTATCCTATAACTAAAATATAACCACACTGAACATTTCCTTCCAGCATTTTCTTCTTTTCTTTAAATTATACTTAGTTATACAAATAATGCCTAAATACATCTTGAAAAAGTTAAACCATTGTCCCCCTCCCCCAGCTCCAATTCTGGTGTCACCCTCAGAGGTAAGTACTGTCAACAGGTTATGTGTGCTCTGTCAGACTTCTTTTTTTGTCTGTAAATATATTTGTAGAAAATACATAGTACTTTTCCTCCCATCTGTGTTTTATTAAAAAAGAGTATCAAACTATGGATCTACACTTTCTTACTTTTGTTCATATATCTATCTATCTATCTGAGGGATATTATTATGCCCAAACATACAGATCTCTCTCATACTACCTGTTGCATAGGATTCGAGAGTATGGAAATGCCTTTATTTGGTAATTTCCCTGTCGACAGGAATGTACATTTTTCAACACTGCCCTTCTTGTTGCTATTACAAATAATAGTATAATGAATATCCTTATACCTATCTCCTCTATGCCTGTGTATGAGTATTTTCCAAGGGCAGATAATTGGAAAGTGAAGCTGCTGGGTCAGATGGTATCTTAGTCCATTTTCTGTTGCTATAACAGAATACCACTGACTGGGTAATTTATAAAGAAAAGAAGCATATTTGGCCCATCGTTCTGAAGGCTGGGAAGTCCAAGAGCATCATGCTGTTATCTGGTGAGGGTCATCACATGGCAGAAGGGCAAAGGACAAGTGAGGGAGAACTCGCTTTTATGACAAAGCCACTTTGGTGGTATCTAACCTACTCCCATGATAATGGCTTTGCCCTCATGACCTAATTACCTCTTAAAAGCCCTGCCTCCCAATACCGTTACATTGGCAATTAAATTTTCAACACGTGAACTTTTGGGGGACACATTCAAACCATAGCTGATGGTATTTACATTAAAAATTTTAATAGGTACTGCCAAATTGGTAGGGCATCCAAAGGGCTTAGCTACTTTATATGAAAATAACTCTTTCCTTATGCTTTGCCAACACTTGATATTATCAAACATCTTATTTTTCCCAGTCTGATTTACAAAAAATGGCATGTCTTTGTTTTAATTTGTATTTCCCTGACCTGATTATTAGGGAAGTTGAACATCTTTTCAGTTTTTTTTTTTTTTTTGCCATTTATATTTCTCTGATGGAAATTCCCTATTTATATGTACACTCATTTTTATTGAGCTTTTTGTGATTTTCCTTTTTTTAAATTTCAGAATATTATGGGGGTACAAACACTTTGATTACATACATTGCCTATGAACTCCCCATGTGAGAGCTACAATCATGAACATCCCCCAGACAGTGCAACCCACGCCTATTAGGTGTGAGTTTTCTCATCCCCTCCACCCCCTCCCACCTGCCTGATGACCCCTGATGAATATTATTGCCATGTGTGACATAAGTATTGATCAGTTAGTACCAATTTGATGGTGAGTACCAGTGGTGCTTGTTTTTCCATTCTGGTCATACTTCACTTCGGAGAATGGGCTCTAGCTCCAACCAGGATAATACCAGATGTGTTAATTCACTATTGTTCCTTATTGCTGAGTAATACTCCATGGTATACATATACCACATTTTATTAATCCATTCATGTATTGATGGGGGGATGGATAACAGACTTAAGCCTAAGACATGAAACCACAAGAATTCTAGAAGAAAACGTTGGAAAAACTCTTACAGACATTATCCTAGGCAAAGAGTTTATGAAGAAGGCCCCCAAAGCAATCACAGCAGCAACAAAAATAAATAAATGGGACCTGATCAAATTAAAAAGCTTCTGCACAGCCAAGGAAACTACCACGAGAGTGAACAGACAACCTACAGAATTTGCATGCTACACATCTGATAAAGAGCTGATAACCAGAATCTATACAGAACCTAGGAAAATCAATAAGAAAAAATCAAACAACCCCATTAAAAAGTGGGCAAAGAACTTTTCAAAATAAGACAGAATAATGGCCAACAAACATACAAAAATTGATTTTCTTATTAATTTGTAGATGTTTAAAAATATTCTATATCCTAGTCCTTTGATACATATAGAACAATTTTTTTAATCTCTCATTCAGTTACCTATATCTATAAATTTTTTTTATACAACTGGGATAAAACTATATGTACAATTTTATATTCTGTATTTTTTCACTAAAAATTATGTCATATTTTCCCATGTCATTAATAATTTTATAATTTTTTTTTTGAGGTAGGTTCTTTCTTTGTCGCCCAGACTGGAGTGCAGTGGCATGATCATAGCTCATTGCAGCTTTGAACTCCTGGGCTCAAGGAATCCTAATGCCTCAGCCTCCTGAGTAGCTAGGACTAAGGATCATGCCACTATGCCTGGCTAATTTGTAAAACTAATTTTTTTAGAGATGGGGTCTCATTGTTTTGCCCGGGCTGGTCTTAAACTCCTGGCCCCAAGTGACTCTCCTGTCTCAGCCTTCTGAGTAGCTGGGACTACAGGCATGCACAATCATGCCTGGTTAATTTTTCTATTTTTTATAGAGAAGGGGTCTCACTACATTGCACAGGCTGGTCTCGAAGTCCTGGCCTCAAGTGATCCACCCGCCTTGGCCTCCCAAAGTACCAGGATTACAGATGTGAGCCACTGTGCCCAGCCTCAAAAACATAATTTTTAATGACTGAATATGATTTTAATTGTGTGAATGTATCATTTTCTGTTTATTTTTCTTCATGTTAACATTATTCTATTTTTGAACTCTAGTTGTTTTTAAATTTTTGCTATTGCAGATTTTTTGAAAATTTTGCTAAAGATTGCTTTTCTGAATATCTTTGTATTTAATCTTTGGGTATATTTCTCTTTATTTTGATAAGATTATATGAAGGAAATTCACTGGGACAAATAGCAACTTTTAAAGTCCATTGATACATACTGTCAAATACTTTTCTGGAAATTTTGTAGATAAATTTCTGGAAGTTTATCTTTTTTTGAGCAGTGTGTTAGCAAGTACCTCTAATAGAACTATCTTTTAAAATACTTAGTTATTAAATATATTAGAATGTTGCTAGGTTAAAAATTTTTTTAAAAAATTTTTTAATTTTTTAGACAAAGGGTCTCACTCTGTTAACCAGCATGGAGAAAATGTTGCTAGTTTTAAGATCAGAAATAATATCTCAGTGATATTATAATTTGTATTTAATTGATGATCAATGAGGTGGGATAGTTCTCATTTTATTAGCCATTTATATTCCTTCTAATAATTGTTAGTTCTTCTATAGAAATTTTCTCTTAGGTCATTGGTTTTCTTATTGATTTCAGAAGGCTCTTTGCATATTAAGGTTTTAACACTTGGTATTAGTTATGAAAATATTTTTCCAATTTGCTCTTTCACTTTAAGTTATGTTTACACAGTTTTTGATGTATAGAAGTTTTAAAATTTTGCTGTCATCTATGCTCTTTTTCTTTGGTGTTCTTCTATTGCTTTTATGCTCAGAAAGTCTGCTATGGCTTGAATGTTTATGACCTTCCCCATTCCAAAATTCATATACTGAAATCCTCACCCCCAAGGTGATGGTATTAGGAGGTGGGGCCTTTGGGAGGTGATTAGGTCATGAGTGTGGAGCCCTAATTAATGGGATTAATGCCTTCATAAAAGCAGTCCCAAAATGCTCCCCTTGTCCCTTCCACTGTGTGAGCATGTAGTAAGACGGTGCCATCTCTGAGGAAGCAGACTTTCACCAAACATCTTGATCTTGTCAGCACCTTGATCTTGGACTTCCTAACTTCTAGAACTGTGAGAAACAAATATCTGTTGTTTATAAGCCATCCAGTTTATGGTATTTTGTTAGAGCAGCCTGAACAGACTAAAGCAAAATCCTTCTCATGATAAGGTGAATATTAATTTATAGTATTTTTAATGATTTCATTTTTTTATAGTCAGTCCTTTAAGTCTATCTTAAATTTATTTGGGTTTATAATATGTAGTACAGCTCTAATCTTTCTTCCTTTTTTTCTTTAGTAGTTAGCTTCACTATTTATTAAACAATATTTTCTTTCCCCACTAGAAAATATTTTTGAAATATTTGTGAAAATATTTGTGAAAATATCTCTTTTTTCATACACTAAATTCTTCTGAGGATTAGAGACTAAGGACTGTACCTGGGGTTTCTATTGATCTCTCTGTTGGTTTTAGATTTTTTTCAAAAGGAGAATTTTAAAAAGGGCTTTTTAATTAAAAAAATTTTAAATGCCTCTAAGCCACCAAAGGGCCATTTAGTTTAAAAAACCATTTGTCTGGACACATCTAGTTTGAAAATGGGGGTACACCGTTGCCTTTTCCCCTTCCATTCCTGGAAATTAGCCACAAGCAACAAAGAAAATGAGAAACAAACTCTATTTTTGACCCAATGAAGAGATGGCTGAAATCCCAAAATACAAAATTAGTGGAAGGCCCACTTGAGAGTGGGGGTGGAGGGACAGAATTTTAGCTTTAGTCACAAAGACAAACCCGACTTTATTTACATGCAAATCAAAGTGATGTGGAAAGCTTGAGAATAAGAAGATGGAATACAGGTATGTGCAGTCAGATGCAAACAAAAAGAAACCAGGGAACACAATCTCACTATCAGAGAAGACTGAATTCATAGGAGAAATGATTAAACGAGACAAATTAAATGAGGCACATCATAATGTTACATAGCACAATTCACAATGAAGATGTGAACGTTTTGAGTATCTTTGCACCAAGTAAAACACCATCCGCATTGATAAAGCAAGAATACAAGTGCTACAAGGAGACATAGATTAGATTAGTAACAGAAGGCTTTAACTCACCTCTCTTAGTTGATGGGATTAGTGCCCTCATAAAAGCGGCTCAAAAAAGCTCCCTACCTTTACAAAAGGGTAGAAATTAAGCAAGGATAGAAGTGCCTAATTAAATAATTAGTAAAGTAGATCTAGTTTATTCTATATTCCAAACCCTACAGAGAATACAACTTTTTAAGTGCCCATGGAATATTTATAAAATTGAATATTCACAAAAACCTCAATAAATCCACTGAAGTAGAAATAATATAGAAAGGATAGTGATCAAAATACACAATGACCGCTATAGCATGAGAATGGACTCAATTCCAAATGGACACTGTTCAGCCACAGTGGTATGCACCAGTGAATATCAGCTCTGAATGCCGACAACATTCTCTGAGCACAATGCAATAAAGAAGTCAGTAACAAACCTGGAAAACAAAAACCCACCACCACAACAAAGCTCTTCAATAACTCAGGTCAAAGATGAGGTCATATTGGATTAGGGTGGGCCCTGATCCAATATGATTAGTATCCTTATAAGAAAAGTAAAAGAGACACAGAGATAGCAAGATAGGGAAGAATTCTATTTAACACAATATAGGGAAGAATTATATTTAACAAGAGAGGTAGAGATTGGAGTGATTTGTCTACAAGCCAAGGAATGCCAAGGATTGCCAGCAACACTAGAAGCTAACAGAAAGGCATGAAACAGATTCTCTCCTACATCCTTCAGAGACAGCATGGCTACTGACATCTTGGTTTTGGATTTCTAGACTCCAGAACCATGAGAGGATAAATTTCTGTTGTTTTAAGCCACTCAGTTTGTGGAAATTTGTTGCAGCACATTTCCTAGGAAATTAATGTACCATATAACATAACATATTCACAAGTTGGGAGGCCATTATTCTGGCTACCACAACAAGATTAAGTCAATATTAGAAAAGTTGTTAATACAGTATCCTTTATTAACAGATCCAGGGAGAAAAATATCATTATCTTCATAGGGGTCAAAAAATGGATTTGATAAAAATTCATTCTCAATTTAAAAAAAACTCTCAGTAAAATGATATAGATGGATACCTCCTTAACATGATAAAATGTATCTGTCTCAACCCAGATTCTACCATTATGCTTACAAGGGAAATACAAATACATTCCCATGAAAGTCAGGAATAAGACAAAGTGTACATTATTGCTATTACTGTTTAACAATGTTTTGGGGTTATTAACCAGTGAAATTCGTCAAGAAAAAAACCCAGAGGTATAAAAATTGGAAAGGAGGAGGTGAAATTATTCTTATTTACAGATGATTTGCATGTTTACAGTACAAAATCCAGAAGAATCAAATGAAAACCATTTCAAACAATAAGAAATATCAAAAAGGTATCTAGGTACATATTTAATATACAGGAATAAATAGATCCAATTTACATTATCAACAAAAAAGGTAAACTACAAAATATAGTAAATCTAAATTGCTACTAACAGACATATAAGAATTCTTGAACAAATGGGAAAAAATAATTTTAGTTGGAAGACTCAATACTTAAAAGATACCAATTCTCCATAAATTTATTTATAAAATTAACATGAGTTCAGTAACAATACCAACAGGATTTCTTGGAATTTAGCAAGCTGAGTTTAAATTTCATGTGGTAAAATTAACAAGTAAGAATAGCCAGGAATATTCTGAAAAAGAAGCTCTGCCAGATGCTAAAATATATTAATGAGCTCAGAGCTGCCTTTCAAGCCCTGCTGCCACTATTCTTTGCCTGCCTTTGTCCCTCAGCCTCACTGCTTGCTCTCAGATCTTTGCCTACACAGGGCAGACTCCTGCCACAGGGCCCTTGCATGGGCATTTTGCTATTTGAATGATGTGTGCTGCTCCTGCTTCAGTACCTCTTACCTGTTTAATTTTTATTTAATCATCACTTCTTTAGGGAACTCTTTCCTTCCACCTCTCTAATCTTAAGTCAATTTCCTTTGTTAGCCTTTTTTTCCCCATCACTTACGTTTATTTCAGTCTGTAATTTTGCAACCGTTAATGTGGTTATTTGATAAATGCTCTTTCCTTTATTAGACTGTAAGCTCAGTGCCTGATGCAGGGTAGGCTTTCAATAAATATTAGTTGGTGAATAATCCCCAGTCAGCTGGACTCTGAAGGGTGATTTAGACCTAGCAACTATTTTCTAAACTCAGTAATCAAGAGTCCTTCTAATGTAGGTCCTCCTCCAGTGTCAAGGTAATGATATCTTAATATATAGTTTCTTTCACCCATGAACATTTGAAGATGCTAATGCTTTTGGTACTGTTCTACATTAGATTGCAACTTCCTAAAACTAAGGACCATTTCTGAACTGTCTGATCTGGCTCATAATATTATATTCATTGGATATAATACATTTTATAGGAAGGAAATGTAAAATAATGGTATGACTACATCACTTCCTGAAAAAGAAGATGCTAGTCATTGAAAGAAATAATCATAGTCATTGGAGAACTTATTTTCCTAAAGAATTTTATAAAATGATGTGCCATCTATACTACAGGTCAAATCTCTCATAAGTGACCTACATCCTCACATGGCCTCGTTTAGGAAATATGCCTGCGGTGGTTAGGGTGTGAGAAGACCCTTCTGACTATTGAATGAGTCTGAACAGGATGTGGTGGTTCTCTAATAAGAGATTCAGTTGAACTTTTTAATGCTTTTCCCCCAAGAGTACATATCTACCGTCTTCTTGATTGTGTTGTGATTGGCAAACACCAGCTGTTACTAAGTGCCCTGAAGGTTTTGTTTGGCATTTTGTGGATTGAATCACACTGGTCATGACAACGTTTGTTGTGAAGTTAAGGGCTTTAAGATGACTTGCGTTCATAAGTATATCAAACACTAGTCCCTGGCAGTTGAGACGTCTCTGGCAGTCATAAAGGAGTTTTATTGGTGAGTCCCGTGAGGCCACTTAGATATTCCAGGAAATCCTCCTTTATGTGACCTCTTTCATATTCCTTCAAAAATGAATGGCTTTCTTGTATGTCTTTCACAAAGACCACAGGCCCTGGAAACATTATAGAGGTGGGTGTAGGTATCTGTCCAAGCTCAGGAATAAATCTTGAAGGAGGCAGGCATATGGCATGAGTCACAGAGGTTGCAGACTGTGACCCACAGGCTCTGCAGGTGTGTTTATCTGGCTTATGTGTTTCTTTTAAAACATTTAAATTGGTTGCCAAGCTGCAAACACTGGGAATTTTTACTTTAAAAAGTCTGATATATGGCTTGTCTTGAAAAATTAGAATGATTTAGCCAGGCTGGGATCCTGATTTCTGCATCAGTCACCATCAGTGGAGCTGAAAGCTGCTCCCTTCTAGATGGGCCAGGGGCTGTCCATGTACCACCACACTGTCTCTCATCTCATGCATTCATTTGAATCAACTTCATGACCCCATCAGAGGCGATAGGGTCGAGAATGAAGGGCATAGTGAATAATTATGAAGGAGACAGCCTTTTACATTTAGATCGCATGATCTCTTTGATACATAAACAAGACCATTTATTCAACAGACAAGAGAAGAGTTGATCATCTTTGTGGTCCGGAAACAAAAGAATAATGAAAACTCCCCCCCCACCCCTTACACAGAATGTAGCATTGATTCTCTTCTGACTCTGTTGGTTTTGGGCAGAGCTCAAACGGCACTTGAGTCGGGCGGAAGGAAATTCTCTACAGTGGTAAAGGCCAATTCTTAAATGCTAAATCTCACCATCACCCGGGGAGAGCACATCATTTGTTCCTGGGCTGCCTCCTGCCTCCCTTTGAATTTTGAGAATGAGAACAAAATGGTCTGAAAATAGCACTTTCTGGGTAGCATTTTTGACACATTTGGAATACAAAGAATGCTCCTGTCTTTAATCTTGCTTTGCGCAGCTGCACAAAAAAGATTGTTTAACACTCT
Organism: Daubentonia madagascariensis; assembly: GCA_023783475.1. Taxonomy (NCBI): domain Eukaryota; kingdom Metazoa; phylum Chordata; class Mammalia; order Primates; family Daubentoniidae; genus Daubentonia; species Daubentonia madagascariensis. Next base: position 16,117,566 of record JAKFHU010001815.1, on the reverse strand, counting down.
TTTTTTATATTTTATCTTTTGGGGAACTCTACCAGGAAACTTACGGTCATCTTCTGGATGTCCCAGTCACTCGGGAGCAATTAAATCACTATCGGAATGTGGCTGAAAACGCTCAAAGTGAACTTGCAGCAACTTTGGTCAAATTTGAGTGTGCTCAGTCTGAGGTAAGATTATGCATCTTCACCAATCAGAAATGGGCCTTCTTAGCTTCCTATAAATGAAGCAGAGCATAGAGGCAATTAGCAACCAGGACAGTGGGATACAGATTTGAAACTTTTGGCAAAGTTGACACTTATTTTCTTAATGTGCACCAATCTCCTAGAATTCCTGGAAGGTTATACATTTGCCATGCTGCAAAGCAAGGTGGCTTGGGCTGGATTGTAGATCCCAGAGGAGCTCCACAGCCTTGAGAGATAGGGGGCACCCGAGGACTTCGGGCTGATGCTCCATGGGCCTCGGAGAACTTTTAGCCTCTCTCAGAATATCTTCCTTTAATGTAGATTGCTTGTAATTTGGAGCTCTCAGGAGGGAATTCTGAACCCCTTCTCTGTGGTAGTTCCCTGGGGTAGTTCCAACTGGTTGGGGAAATTCTCAGAAGATGATTAGGATACATCTACCCTCTAGGCTACATCAGGTGTAGAGGGGAGTTTCTGAAAGTGTCTAAATTGGTCAGCTTATAGCCTGGTGGCCCAGAGGTGTCCTAGACTGGTCTGTGAGGTCTCGCTAAGGCTGCCAGGACCCCACAGAAAGATGAGTTGATAATGTGTGTGAATAAATGTATACATGTACACTTACAGTTCTAAATAAGTATATGCGTTCATAAAGTTTTCTTATAGGGTAGACCTGACATCCTAACTCTATAGGACACCATACATTGGTAAGCATTTTGATGCCACAGAACTCATAAAAGTTAAAATGCTTCCTTTGTATAAATCCTGTAAGGATTTCCCTTTTCTCCCATATTTTTCCCGGAAATTAGAATGTTATTTTTCTTAAAGACCCACAATTAGAGTCCAGAAAACAAGTGGGAGAAATTTAGTGATATATTGAATAGTTTGTATTTACTTGGGAAACAGTAAACAGCTATGAAATCGCAAATAGTATGGCTTGTAGGTTCCTTTTTTCACTGTTTATCAGCAGCAATAGCAGCGATATGGATTTAGAAAATGGGTCACCATTGCAAAATATTTTATAGCTTTTTTGAAATATACGTCACAAATTTCTCCTGAGACTAAGTCAACATACGACATTGCACAGTTGTTTCTTGAATGAGACAGAATATGAAGTTCATTACTTAGGCATAATTCCCCATTTGGTAAGACAGATACAGATATTTAAAAGAAAAAAAATTGGATTAAGTCATAAATAAAAGAGTGAAATTTTAAATTATAGTTTTGGATTTCTTAAAGATACTTCAAACTTATACTGTTAAGTTCTTTTTCCCTTTTTTTTTTTTTTAACTTTTTTCCCATGGTAGCTTCGAGACCTCCGATCCAAGATGCTTTCTAAAGAAGTCTCCTGTCAAGAGTTGAAAGCTGAAATGGAGAGCCACAAAGAAAACAGTGCCAGAAAATCATCTCTCCTCACCTCTTTGAGAGACAGAGTCCAGGAGTTAGAAGAAGAATCAGCAGCACTTTCCACTTCTAAAATCAGAACAGAAATCACAGCTCACTCTGCCATCAAGGAGAACCAGGAATTAAAGAAGAAAGTTGTAGAACTAGATGAAAAATTACAGTAAGAATACTGCAATATATTTCTCAGTTTAGCTAGCATTACGATACTAGCTTTTGATAGCAGGATACATCTTTGAATGTACTGGCATTTTGCATTATTTGGCCCTGAAACTCAATTTGGAAAAAAAAAATTATTGACCTCAAATATCTTCGGAGTCCTGAAAATTTTTTCCCAGGCTCATTTCTAAATGTCACCAAGAGTCCTGACAAACACAGCGTTGTCCTAAGCATTTTTATGTCCTATCAATTAGGGCTGCAAATGCTTATATACACAATTTGGAAGATTCCTCTAAGTAGAGATTTAACCCTGAGGTGGCAGGGCAGTGCACAGAGGGAGGCATTTATTCAGAAGCTAGTTATAAAAATGCCCCAGAATCCAGATGACTCCAAACCACCCCGAACACTCCTTAATAGGTTTTATTGCCAGTTTATGCAGCAAACTCACGAGACCTAGGTTTTCCACACTTTGTTCCAACAAGAGGTGATTATTGAGAAAAAATTGGGAACTGGTTGTTCCTAAAATATATTTTTAAAATTCTACATATGGCTTAAATATCTTTATTGATAAAATGCTTGATATTTATTTAATTTAGTTCTTTTTAAAAAAATACCTTACTACTTCCAGCTATTGTTCTTTCTCTCCTTCAACTTAAAGCAAAACTCCTTAAATATTTGTGTGTACTCATACTCTCCAATGTCTCTTCCCTCTCCTCTCTCTTGCATATGCTCCACTGAAACCACTCACTAAGGTCGCCAGTGGGTGCACAGTGCAAGTTGAATGGTCAGTCTTCTCTTACTTAACCAATCGCCAGTGTCGGTCATGTTGATCTTTCTACTGGAATCACTTTCTTTTCTTGGCTGCCAGGGCACTACACATGCCTAATTTTTATCTCACCTTTCTAGCTGGTCTGTTTTGCTGTTCCTCCTCACCTCCTTAGCTTTGAAATATCAGAGTGCTTCAGGGCTCAGTCCTGGAATGTCTTCTCGTTTTTATCGAAATTCATTCCCTTGCTGATCTCATTTAGTTTCATGGCTTTAAGTGTGATCTGAATGCTGGTGACTCCCACATGTTGATATCTAGCCTGGATCTCCTCCTGGCACTCAAGACCCATGTATCTTACTACCTACTACACATTTCCACATGGATGTCCAACAGCCATCTCAAACATACTGCGTGGAAAACTGAACTCTTGGTGTCTTCACAAAATCCTCCTGCGGTTTTCCTCATTTCACTCAATGACAATTCCATTCTTCCGTTGGTTGGTTCAAAATTCTTGGTATCATGCTTTGTTTTCTTTCTTTTTCACACTCCATGTCTGGTTCCTCAGCAAATCCCACCATGTCTATCCTCAAAATAAATTTAAATTTTGTCTGCTTTCCACGGTCACCTTCATTACTACTAACTTGGTCCCAGCCACTATCATCTCTCACCTGAATTATTGCAATGGGCATTTGTTACAGCAGCACCCCACTCCTGGTACCAATCTCTGTCTTAGTCAGTTTGGGTTGCTATAGCAAAAATACCATAAACTGAGTGGCTTAAACAACAGAAATTTAGTCCTCACAGTTGTGGGGCTGGAAAATATAAGATAAAGGCACTGGTCTGTTCAGTTCCTGGTGAAGGTCTTCTTCCTGGTTTGCAGATGGATGCCTTCTTGCTGTGTCCTCACGCAGACAGAGAGGTCATCTGTCATGTGTCTCTCTTTATAAGGGCACTAATCTCACTCATGAGGGCTCCACCTTCATGAGCTAATTACCTCCCAAAGGTCTCACTTCCAAATACCATCATATTAGGGATTAGGGCTTCAACATATGAATTCCAGGGGGACATACACATTCAGTTTATAGCAGTGGCTTTCCTGCTTCTGATGACATCCCCTGTAGCCAGAGTGATTCTGTTAAATAAAACACAAATCAAATCATGTCAATCCTTGGCTCGGAGCCCTCAATGACTTCTCTTCTCAGGGTAAAGACAGAGTGCTTTCCGTGACCTAAAAGGCTCATACTAACCTGGTTTTGCTACCATTCTCTCCACTGGAGTGATCCTACCTCAGGACTTTTGCAATTGCTAGTCCCTCTGCCTGGAAGGCTCTTCTTGCAGATAGTACATGGCTGCCCCTGCTTCATTTAGGTCTTCGCTCAGAAGGCACTTCTCAGTGAGGTCTTCCACGAGTACCACATCTAAAATTTTACCCCCCCAATATTTCTTACCCCCTTTTCTGCATATTTTCTTCTCCAGTCCTTTTATAAAATACTATATATTTTGCTTATATTAATATTTCCATTATTGTCCATCTTTCCAACTAGAACATAAGCTCCATGAGTGCAAGGATTTGTATCTGTTTTGTTTATTACTGTATCTTTATCACCTTTAACAGGGCCTGCTGCATAGTAGGTGCTCAATAAGTATTTATTAAATAAATGAGTAATGAGAATGATATATGTGTCTTATAAATTTTTTTAAATGCAAAGAGTGCCAAGAAAAAATTAAAATTACTCAAAACCTTATGATTACAGAAAAAGCTATAGTTAACATTTTGTTGAACAGATTTTCAGATAGTTGTATACAAATGATGACATGTAATGTACTATTTTTACTGAATAATATGTTGTAAATATTTTTTAAAAATCATTTAGCATATCATTTTAAATGGCCCATTATATTCCATTGCTTGAAATATCATAAATTACTCAACCAATTCCCTTTGCTGTTTCCTATAGGCACTTAGGTTAGTTTCATTTAAAAAATTACTCTAACCCAAGCTGCAGTGAATATCTTATGTGGTTATGTTCTTAGGATAGATTCATGGAACTTTATTGGTTCAAGTGAAATGCAGATAGACGTGGAAGTTGTTTAGAGCCCTTTGGAATGGGGAAATAATATTGAAATCTTCGGGTTAATATATGGGATCATGTATGTAAATCAATCAGCACCATAGCATTAATTGTGTTCTTCATGAGTCTAAAAGACTGAATAAATATTACCTTTTGTATGCTAAAAATAAGAATTCAGAGATATAGTGATGTTAGTCTTTTATTGTTATACATTTTTCTAAATAGACATATGATATGCTTTTGAGTATCTGCAATTACATGCTTTGTTAATCTTTGAATAGAGTGAAAGAATTTGCAGTGAACACTCAACATGGTAAAAAGGGAAAGCAATAATAATATTTATTATCTAGGATATTGAAAAAAATACTAAATTACTGAAATGATTCTAATTTGCCTTTAAAGTATGTCTATTTTTTGATGATTTCTAAGTCTCTAACATTTAAAGCATTATTTCAACAAGCCTACCTGAGATTTAATGTAAAATATTCATATCACATCATAAATCTCCTGATTTTCCTTGACTGGCCAATGCCAATACTCTTCTAATACTCTTTTTTTCCCTTATATTTTTAGTTGACACATAATTAGTGTACACATTTATGGGATGCACAGTGATATTTTGATGTGTGTATACAATGTATAATGATCACATCAGGCTAATTAGCACATTTATCATCTTGAACATTAATCATTTCTTTGTGTTGTGAACATTCAAAATCCTCTCTTCTAGCTTTTTGAAAATATCCACTAAACTATTGTTAACTGTATTCACCCTGCCATGCTACGTAACACTAGAAATGATTCCCCCCTTCTAGTTGTCACTTTGTATCTGTTAACCGACCTCTCCCTCTCCTCCCCGACACCCTCTCTACCTTCTAATAACCACAATTCTACTCTCTACTTCTACGAGCTCAATTTTTTTTAAGCTCCCACATGAGTGAGAACATGCAGTATTTATCTTTCTGTGCCTGACTTATTTCATATAACATAATGTCCTCCAGTTCCATCCATGTTGCCATGAATGACAGAATTTCATTTTTTTAATGTGGCAGAATAGTATTCCATTGTAATTTATAGATATATATTACATATATATATATTCCATTGTACAATCTATTCCATCGTAATATATAGATATATATCACATTTTTTAATCCATTCATCCATTAAATGGACATTTAGGTTGATTCCATATCTTGGCTATTGTGAATAGAGCTGCGGTAAACATGGAGGTATGGAGGTACAGGTGATATACTAATTTCCTTTCCTTTCTTCCAATACCCTTTAAAGATTCAGGGTGTGTGAAAACTAACTATGATCTTTGCTAGTGATTGAACATCTTTCTTTTTGAGAGGTGGGAACTTTCCCTGCTCCTGCTGTATTTGTTATTATGGTTACACTTGGCCATGAACCAGGACCCTTATAGATCATGTATAATGTTAGAAAAAAGAAACAAAGCCTGGTTCTCTAGAACCAATGTAGTAGCGCTCTCCTTCTTCCCTGCGAGGCCCCAGTGGAGATCTATGGGTATGTGGATTGTGACCACACATGTGGCAAAGGGTCCATGTGTGATCTGGAAGCTGCCTCCACTTCCATAGATCCTAAAGCGTTGAGGATAGGAGAACCCGTCTCCCCTCCTGTTACGAGGTCCACAATGTCATGAGGATTTCCCTACATTTCTGCCAAATGTAAGCATCCCAAAATTGCTTCCATTTTTCTCCTGCCCTTACAGGGCTTGCATGATAATTTGCTCTGTGTCTGGGAAACTGTTGTGTTGAAAATGACAATTAGTTATTTCCCACAGAGAGCTTAAGTTCTGACTTGGTTTGATGAATGTTCTCTTCCGTGATGTTAAACTCTGACTTATTTGTCATTTGCCTGATAGAAAGTGTTCAAAGGAAAATGAAGAGAATAAGAAACAAATCTCAAAGGATTGGAGGAAACACGAGGAATTTCTGACTCAACTTCATGACTGCTTGGATCCAGAAAAGCAGAATGAAAAGGCATCAGAGGAAGATTTAATTTTAAAGGTGTTTGTATGCAGATTAAAAGGACTATAGATGTAATGCTCATTCTGACACGTGCCATGAAAGGGAGTGTTGTGGTTGAGTGTGGGGGTGGTGGGAGAATAGGACAGTAGCCCAAGTGTAGCATTAATTCACTGTGTGACTTGGGACGCACTGTATCACCTCTCTGAGCCTCAATTCCAAGATCTTTTTTAGCATTATTTGGAGTAATTTTTCTCCAAAAGGGATTAACTGTTTTGTTTAAAATATTAATATTATATTTAGGTTGTCATGTACAGTTAATTATTCATTTTAACAATGTGTTTTAGAGCAGCGGTCCCTAACCTTTTTGGCACCAGGGGCCAGTTTCATGGAAGACAATTTTTCCACAGACTGGGGGGGTTGTGGAGCTCTGTGGCCCGGTCCCTAACAGGCCATGGACTGGTACCGGTCTGTCACCTGGGGGTTGGGGACCGCAGTTTTAGAGAGTTGTTTTTCCTTTTAGTTTTAGACAGAAACACACAAGTACACACACACACACACACACACACACAAACAGCTGTGCTTCATTTATGGGGTCCTTATTGAGAGTAGGGTTAAGATTAGTACTAAAGTACTTTTTAAATTTTACATTAAAACCAAATAGTAAAAATCCTACTTTAATGGTAGATTACCATTAAGATGGAAATTAATGATATTAACTGAATAATTCACTTGGCCCACAGTGCTTCATTAGGATGCCTGAAAGTATTTGAATGCTTATGGTATCTTTGCTTATTTACAAACCTTTCATATCCTTGCTTCCTGTCAGATTTCCATGCAGCCATTCTTAAAAGCCACCTCTCAGGTGTCTACTAGTATCTTCCTGAGTGTCCTCTCTGAAAGCTGCAAGATGATTTCATTTTACTTTGGGAAGTATTCCACTTAACTGATGGGTTTAGCTCAGGCCTAGGGCCCACCCAATTCCCTCATGGGTGCTGGATACACCTCATCCTCCTCCTTATGGCTAACATGTGACCAGGAGCTCAGCTGTAAAAGTCCACTTCACAGTGTAGCTGAGGGATTATCTTTCAAGCCAAGTGGTGGGGAAAAGAAAAGGAAATTTAGAAACTCCTTCGTTTAGGACACCCTTTCCTCTATCAGAGACAATCTCTATGTGCTAATCGGGGGGGGGGTCTCACTATGTTGCCCAGGCTTGTCTTTGAACTCCTGGTCTCAAATGATTCTCCCATCTCAGCCTCACAAAGAGCTGGGATGACAGGTGTGAGCCACTGTGCCCAGCCCATTGTTGGTATTTCTGATGCTTTGACATCTGGGGCCTTGCTGATCCAGGAGAGACTACCCCTCCCTCTAGGGCTTTCAGGTGCAAACTGACCAATCCAGAGCCCACTCCATAACCACCTCCTGTACCTGGTCTTACACATGGGACCACTATCCCTTTGTCCCTAATCACCTTAGGGCCAGATACCAGACAGCTCAGGGACATCCCCTACACCTCAGAGTCACTAAAATCATTCAAACTACCAAACCTAAGCCTGCTTACTCTGCCTTGCCTGTTCCTTCCTGTGGAAGAGGCAGTAAAGCCTCTTGCCCACATTTCTTCCCATCCCTTCTGCCTCCTGACTGGCCCTGGTGCTTCTCCATGTGGCCCTGTGTGGCATGGCATGCCCCTTCCTCTTGGGAAATATGAGTATTTTGATGGCAATTGTTGATTTGTTGGCCTTGGCATATCTGAGGAGTAATGGAACCTATGTTTTACAACAGATGGTAGGACTCTGGAGCATTGGCACCCCAAACACCTGAGCAGGTGCCTATCTTAAAAAAAAAAACCCATTGGCCAAGACTGGGAAGTCTGCTGTCTTGATCAAGACTTCAGCCTCACTAGGTGTTCCTCCAAGAAAATCACTCCAATTTCAAAGCCACATGCTCTCGTAAACATATGTGCACACACACTCCCAAGGAGCCATAGTGGAAAAGGAGACATTCCTAATAATGTGCTTGATATTCATTTATCCATGTCACTAACATTAGTGAGCGCTTACTATATGCTGGACACTGTTCTGGATGCTGGAGCTACAGCGGTGAATAAGACAAGACTAAGTCTATGCTCTCCTAGAGATTTCATTAAGGGGTAAAGATGGTGAAGAAATAAGCAAATAAGTACCTGATATGATCCCACCTAGTAAAAGTGCAATGAAGAAAAACAAATCAGGATGCAGGGGTAGAGAGTGAAGCAAGTTAGAGGTGTGGGATGCTGGTTTGGGTAGACTGGCCCAGGAGTGCCCCCGAGGTGGGGACTTTTGAAGGACGTTGAGGAGTGATGGCAGGAAACGTGCTCGAGAGACAGGGAACAGCTCTGAGTTGGGAGCAGGGCACCATGTTGGCAGAGTGCTGAGGCTAAACAATGGGTCGCTTCCACAGACAGTCATAACACCAATGCTGGCCCTGTTACATGGGGTTTCAAGTCTTCCTACAGGCATCCTCATGGCCTTCTCCCTGAGGTCAAGGAGCCTGCCTACTCTGATTTTCCCCTTGTAAATCTTATAAATGCTCCCAGTTAACAATCCCAATGAGCAACATAGAAAGCGAAAAGTCCTGCTAACCTCAGCCCTCAATGATAATCACCGTTAGAGCATTTTATTCAGAATTTTTCTATGCTTATATTAATTAAAAGGGTATTTTAAAAAATCACAGTCCTGTCTTCTCTATTTCCCCCGGTGCCAGGTACCACCCTCCATGCAGCAGGCCCGAGTGGACGTGGCCTGAACACAACTCCCTCCCTGTGTTGCCTGCTGTGCCCTCGGTAGAACTTCACCTCGCCGTGGGTATTTAGCAGGCAGAGGCTTGCTGAGGCAGGTTCTGTCGGGAAGCTCTCGGCTTGCCTCTCATCATCCGTGCCCTGTGGCTGCCTTTTGGATAATTTTAATGTGACCACCGGGTCTGCACCTAACAACCGCATTTAGAGGCTGCCTTTGAAAATGTGATCCTTTGAGTCCACACAGGGATAGTGTTTTTACTGTTTTGCTAATGCGGTCATTGGGGTATGGATTTTGAGTTGCTTTAGAGAAAGTGTATGAAATTGTTAATTTTTATCGGATAGTTGTAACTGCTTTTTCTTTAGTTTAGAGAGCTGTGCAAGGAAAATGCATTCGTGAAAGGACAAATTGTTACTCTTGAAGAGACCATAAGTGTCCATGAGATGGAGGCAAAAGCTAGTAGAGAAACGATCCTGAGGCTGGCTTCGGAAGTCAGCAGAGAGCAGAAAAAGGCTGCCTCCTGCACTGAAGAGAAAGACAAGCTGAGCCAGGTACGGCATGTGAAGTGTGCGTGTGCATCTGTGATCGTATTTAGGAGGAAGAAGTAGAAAAGTGGATGTTGGATGGGCGCACTAGGATTACTGACCACAAGCTTAAAAGGCTGCTGTCAGCAGGAGGGCTGGGGGCAATGTGGGACAAAGCGACCTGACAGGCCATTTGAGAGAGAGATATATATATACACACACACACACACACGCATACACATACACACACACATACTTTTTTTTCTAATTGGAAGAAAAGGAATACAAAATACTTAAAGGTAAAGAATTGGTACAGATGACTTACTTTAGTTAAATTATAAGGACTTTTAAAAATGTAAACTTAATATTTTTGAACAAATAGATAATATATTTACAAGACACAGAATTCTAAATGTATAAAAGAGTATATGGTGAAAAGTTTTCCCCCTACCCCTCTCCCCAGCCACCCAGTTCTCCTCAGAGGCAACCTCTCTATTGACAATTTCTTATATACCCTTCTGGAAATATCTGTATACATATATGTATATGTACATATTCTTTTTATTTATTTTTAACACAAATGGTGGCACACTCTGCACACTATATTTTTCTCTTTTTATTTATTTTTAACACAAACGGCAATATACCACACACTATTATCAATAAGGCTTCTATGAATAATTTTATATCATTCCTCGTGTGTGAGAATGTATTAGTAAGACAAAATCTGAGAAGTAGGCTTGCTGGATCCAAGGACATGGATATTGTAATTTTGAGAGATACTGCCAAAGGGAAGTGTCTCTTAATTCCAACCTTTTATTTATACAACAAATTGGCTGATTTTTCAAATGAGCTAGAACTTGTTTGAGCATGAGAATTAACACGGAATGTTTTTTAACACTATGTAATCCCTTAATTATATTTTTCAAATTTTGTGACAAAGAAATGAATTATCAGGTTAATAATAAAGATCCGTGTCCAAAAGCAAAATGAGCTAGTACAATCCATTATAAAAGTACCCAGGAGAAAAATAAACAGCAATGGGAAAAAAGATGGAATTTAAGATTAGGTAAGGACTGGTGCCGACAAGGAGAGGCTCTGGGGAGGGGTGAGGGTGGAGGCGCAGAGGTGTCCCACAGGCTGAGGAGGGCGTGTGGGGTCGGGGGGTGCAGGAGAAGCTGTCTTTGTGGGAACCTCTTTTGGGCCTTCCCTGTCTACAGTGACATCACTACCAAACTGCAGAGAGACGGGAAGTCAGAGTGTGAAAGTGAACCACAGCCCTGATAATAACTTCCATGCCCCCGCACCCCCCAACTCCCTGCATCCAAAAACCCTCTTGCTCCTGGCTTTGTTTTCCTGACACGTTAGCTCTCTGGAAAGCACAGACCTTATTATTGTCAACTCCCTTGTCTCAGTCAGCTTGGGCTACCGTAACAAAATACCACAGACTAGGTGGCTTAAATAACAGAAATTTCTCTCTCACAGTTCTGGAGGCTGGAAGTCCAAGCTCAGGGTGTGGCATGGTCAGGTTCTGGTGAGGGCCCTCTTCCTGGCTTGTAGATGGCTGCCTCCTCCCGGCGTCCTCACGAGTCAGAGGGAGAAAGCTCTCTGGTGTCTCATACAAGGGCACTAATCCCACCATGAGGGCCCCACTCTCATGACCTCATCTAAAGCTAATTACCTTCCAAAGGCCCCGCTTCCAAATATCACCACATTGGGGTTACAGCTTTAAAATATGAATTTTGGAGGGGACACAATTCATTCCATAGCAACTCTTAATTATTTTTCTCCAACTTTTTCTTTTGAAACATTTCAAATATATAGAAAGGGTGAAGGAATATGACAATGAACATCCATCCATCACCTCCCCAGATGTAACAGTTGTTAGCATTTTGCTATATTTGCTTTATTGCTTTACACAATACACACTCACAGATGCACATACACACACACACACACACATATTTGCAGAACCACTTGAAAATAGATTACAGACATCATATGTATTGTTTCTGACTACTTCAGCATATTATTTACCCTAAGAATAAGGACATTACCCTACATAACCACAATACCATTATTGTATCTAAAAGTTAACCATAATGACACAATATCATCTGTGGTGGTTTTCAAGCCCGCACATTTTTTGATACCTCTCATCTTGAGAGGTGGAGTTTAATTCCCCTTTCCTGAGTGTGGACTGGACTTAGTGACTCACTTCTAGTGAATGGAATATGTCAGACATGATGGGACATCACTTGAGAGATGAGGTTATAAAAAGACTGTGGCTTCTGTCTTAGATGCACTCTCTAGATCTCTCTAGAGTCACTTGCTCTTGAGGGAAGCCAACTGCCATGTTGTGAGGCAGCCCTGGGGAGAGGGATGCAAGTTGCTATGTGGTGAGGACACTCAGGCAAGCTGTTGTGAGGCCCTCGTGGCAAGGACCTAAGGCCTATTGACTACCACATGAGTGAGCTCGGCAGGGAATCCCCCTCCAGTAGAACACAGGGATGACTGTGACCCTGATCAGTCACTTGACTATAACTTCAGGAGAGATCTTGAGGCAGAACCACCCAGTGAAGTCATGCCCAGATTCCTAACCCATAGAAACTGTGAGATAATTAATGTTTGTTGTCTTAAGCCACTAAGTTTGGGGCAATGTGCTATACAGCAATAGATAACTAATAATCATTCAATATCATTCCATGTCCAAGTTTTACCACTTGCTCCAAGAATGACTTTTATAGCTATTTCTTACCCAAATTGGGATCCAATCTAGGTTCATTCACTGCATCTGTTGATTATTTTTAGTTTTATATATATATATATATATATATATTTTTTTTTTTTAAATAGCATTGACATTTTGGAAAGTCCAGAGCAGTGGTATGATTGTTTTTTCACAGTGTTGTTTAACTTGTTTCTCTTTGGCCTGTAAACTTAAAATTTGGAGCTAGAGGTTGGATTTGATTCAGCTTAAACTTTTTGGCAAGAATATTTCAAAGGTAAAGCTGCATATTTCATATTGCATTATATTAGAGGGCAAATAATGTTAGAATGTTCTACTGTTGGTGACACTAAGTTTGACCACCAATCTCTTCATTGTAAATGTACATTTTTTTTCTTCTTCAGTTAATTAAGGTTCTGTGGGGTGATAATTTTTGAGTTATTCCTGTTCCCTAGACTTTACCTTGTGATGTTAACATCCATTGATTTTTTGCTTGGATTAACTATTACATCAGAGGTGGCAAAGTAGTAATACTCTAATTTTATCATTCCTCCTATTTATTAGCTCCTATTCTTCTCTAAAGAAAAGGTTTTCTTTTCTTTTTATCTTTACTTTTCTTTTCAATTGTATGGACACATGGGTTTTAGTTTATTTATTGTGTTATAATCAATTATTCTTTTTGGTGCTCCAAATCCTCCAAATTTGTCCAGAAGAAATCCCCTCAAGATGGGCCCTGTGACCTTGTAACATGACTCCTTAGTCTTCCAACATTTTCTTGTTTTCTGGAAGAAGAAGATATCCCAGGCTTACTTGGAATTTTTAGGCCACAGAACTAAACCCGGCCAATTCCCTATGGAGCTTTGGTTCCTTTTACCAGGGAATGGTGCTTAGAAACCAAAATTTATGCTTTACGTATGCTCATTTATTGAATACTTACCATGAGCACAGTCATTGTGCTAAGTGCTCAGAGAGGTTATGCACTCTGCTCAAGTTCACACAGCTATTAAATAGCAAAGATGGGATTTGAACCCAGGTCATTACATTGCTATGCCTTCACCAATAGTTCCCTTTACATATATGTTCACAGCTACATCCTACATATGAGTCTGATGCCAGAAATTATATATTAGTCAGTGGAACAACAACAATAAATAGCTATACAAATTTCCTCAGTGAGTAGTTTTTAATTAAATTATAAATAGTAGTTATTAAATTATCAAGACTTGAAAATTAGGAAGAATTTAATATTTATTTATAAAAATGCATCTCTGGAGATTAGTAGTACGAGATGAGTAAGAAAATTTGTTGTATTAGCATATTAAAAAACCAGAATTTATTCCTTTTCTTATATAAGTGTCTTTGCTTGTGAATGTCTGATGCAATGTTATTCAGACTTTGGAAACACACTCACTTTGGGATGAGGTTCCTGCCAAAATAATAAAAGTTATAAAAAAATATACAGGCAATAAAAAACTTGAGGTCTTTAATAAAGTGCTCATTCATAGGATTATGACTCCAAAGATTTACTACTGAAAAATACCGTCAAGTGGTTCTACTGACACGTTAACAGCCTCAGGAAGAGTCTTCATAATGCTCTCTAAAGCTCTGTTTTTGAGGTAGGAAACTTACTTTATTAGTGAAGTCCAGAAGGACTGCAGAAGTAGAAGTATCCGCAGGGCCAGGGTGCTGTCTTTACATAACTCAGCTTTTCTGATTTGCTTAAAGACTCTACTTCAGTTCCTTTATGAAAATTTCACAGATAAAAATCCAGGTGATTTATCATATATATGGTAAATACGTTATTTGGAAATCTTTAGTAGTTAATATTGGAGTATATTTTAAAAACTATCAAAGATTGGTATCTTTTCTCTTGGTTATCTTGAAATAATCTACTGTTCAGGAAGGTCGCCACTTTGCCTACACAAGCTACACGCCCATTTCCTATAGACCATAGAAGTTAAAATCGGTGGGATCAGAAATTAAACTTACATATTGCATTTTAAACAGCTTCTTTCCTTCCACACTGTTCACATTTTCTTTAATTCTAATAGCTAGATTTTAAAGCTAGGAAATAATAGTGGTATTGGATTCAGACAGGCCTGGGCTTGGAATGATGTCCTTTCTGCCTTTTTGGTTGGTTACCCTGCAGTAGAATATGTAAGAGAGTGAGCAGAGCAGAGTGTTTAAGAAACTAGGCTCTTGAATTAGGCTGCCTGGGTTTTTATCCTGGCTCCAGAGTCGTTTGGCTGTGTGATCTCAGGCATGTGGCTTTACCTCTTTGAACCTCAGTTTTTTGGTCTGTAAAATTGGAAAATAATTCAAGGATCTATCTCTTACAGTTATTGTTCAGTATTTTTATTCCCCTTTCCTAGGTATTTACTTTTACCTAGGAACTAAAATAAACATGAGATTATTTTAAGAGTACAGACATATGGAAATAGTTCCTGGAAGTGAGAAGATTAAACAGGATAAATTACTAAAGAAATTAAATATCTCTTCACAATTTTAGAATCATAATGTTGGAAGTGACTTTCACATCATTTAGAATCTTGATCATCTAATTCTCTACGTGAAATAAGAATCATCTTTAAAATGTCCATGACTCTAGCTGGTGTCCAGCCCTTCCTTGAACTCCTCTAGAGGCAGAGAACTCGCTACTGTACACAGAGGTCCATCTCATCTTTGTGCAGTTCTAATTGCTGGACAGTTCTTCCTTGTAGCAAGTCAGGAGCAGAATCCCTATAATTCACATCCTCGTCCTGGCTCTATCTTATTAAACTTTACTGAATAAATGGAAATCCCTTTTCTATGGCCACCCTTCAGGCATTTGAAGACATTTATTATGGATTTCCAAGTCTCCTCTTCTGCTAAACAGCCCCAGATCTTTCAAGCATTTCTTACGTGAACCTCCTTATTGTGTGTGAGGTAGGGGGAGTTCTAGTCTCTGGGTGAGGACTTAAAATGAAAATAAACACCAAAATAATATCTGCACGTATTATAAAAAGTTAAAGCTATTCATAAGACTCTAAAGTACAATCAAAACTCCTGTCTTCTTCCATTCTGACTTCTAGTCTCACTCCTACAAAATAACCCGGTTTAACCGTTTCCCTTTTTTAGTTCTTCTGATAATTACCATTAAGACTTTCAAGTAATAGATTCATCAATTTGAGGTAGTATTTTAAGACTTTCTTCTGTGAAACATTAAGAATTTAATGTCTCCTACTTATTTTTTTATCAATATATAATATTTGTACATATTTATGGGGTATATATGATATTTGTTACACATATAGAATGTGTAATGATCAAGTCAGGGTATTGGGGTATCCATCACCTCAAGTATTTATTATTTCTATGTGTTGGGAACATTTCAAGTCCTCACTTCTACCTATTTTGAAATATACAACACATTGTTGTTAGCTATAGTTACCCTACTCTGCTATCAAACATTAGAACTTATACCTTTTATCAAACTGTATGCTTGTACCCACTAACCAACCTCTCTTCATGCCCCATCCCACACACATCAACTTTTTATTTTTTTTGGCTCCCACATATGGGTGAGAACATATGAGTGTGATATTTGTCTTTCTGTGGCTGGCTTATTTCACTTAATGTGAGAATCTCCAGTTCCATCCATGTTGCTGCAAAGGACATGATTTCATTCTTTTTTACGGCCAAATAGTATTACATTGTGTATATATACCACATTTACTTTTTTTTTTTTTTGCTTTTATTTCAGAATATTATGGGGGTACAGCACTTTGGCTGTATATATTGCCCATGCATTCCCCATGTCAGAGCTACAATCGTGGACATCCACCAAACTGTGCACCCCGCATCCATTCATTGAGAGTTTTCCCATCCCCTCCACCCCCCTCCTGCCTGCCCACCCCCTGATGAATATTATTGCCCTGTGTGATGTAGGTGTTGATCAGTTAGTACCAATTTGATGGTGAGTACCAGTGTGCTTGTTTTTCCATTCTTGTGATGCTTTGCTTCGAAGAATGGACTCTAGCTCCATCCAGGATAATACCAGATGTGTTAATTCACTATTGTTTTTTATTGCTGAGTGATACTCCATGGTATACATATGCCACATTTTATTAATCCACTTGTGTATTGATAGGCACCTGGGTTGTTTCCACATCTTTGCAATTGGGAATTGTGCTGCTATAAACATTCACGTGCAGATGTCTTTATTATAGAATGTCTTTTTTTCCTTTGGGTAAATACCCAGTAGTGGGATTGCTGGATTAAACGGTAGTTCTACTTTTAGTTTTTTGAGGTATCTCCATATTACTTTCTATAGAGGTTGTACTAATTTGCAGTCCCACCAACAGTGTATGAGTGTTCCTATCTGTCCGCATCCCCGCCAGCATTTGTTGTTTTGGGACTTTTTGATATGGGCCAATCTCACTGGAGTTAAGTGATATCTCATTGTGGTTTTGATTTGCACTTCCCTGATGATTAGAGAAGTTGAGCAATTTTTTATATGTTTGCTGACCTTTATTCTGTCTTCTTTTGAAAAGTTTCTGTTCATGTCCTTTGCCCATTTTTTAATGGGGTTGTTTGATTTTTTCTTGTTGATTTTCCTAAGTTCTGTATAGATTCTGGTTATCAGCCCTTTATCAGAGGTGTAGCATGCAAATATTTTCTCCCATTCTGTAGGTTCTCTGTTCACTCTAGTGATAGTTTCCTTGGCTGTGCAGAAGCTTTTCAATTTGTGGTGCCTTTGTAGAAAATCAGCTGGATGTAAATACGTGAATTTATTTCTGGGTTCTTTATTCTGTTCCTTTAGTCTGTATGTTTGTTTTTATACCAATACCATGCTGTCTTGGTTACTATAGCCTTGTAATATATTTTGAAATCAGGTAGTGTGATGCCTCCAGCTTTGGTTCTTTTTGCTCAGGATTGCATTAGCTATTCGGGCTCTTTTTTGGTTCCATACAAATTTTAGGATTGTGTTTTCTACTTCTGTGAAAAATGATATTGGTATTTTGATATAGATTGCATTGAATCTGTAGATTGCTTTGGGTAGTATGGTCAATTTAATAATATTAATTCTTAGGATCCATGAGCATGGGATGTCTTTCCATTTTTTTAATGTCCTCTTTAATTTCTTTCATCAGTGTTTTGTAGTTTTCCTTATAGATATTTTTTATTTCCTTGGTTAAATTTATTCCTAGGTATTTTTTTTATAGCTATTGTAAATGGGATAGCCTTCTTGATTTCTTTTTTAGCTAGTTCATTATTGGCGTACAGAAATAGTACTAATTTTTGTATGTTGATTTTGTATGCTGCAACTTTACTGAATTTATCAGTTCTAAGAGTTTTCTTTGTGGAGTCTTTTGGTTTTTGTAAATATAAGATTATGTCAGCTGTAAAGAGAGACAATTTGACTTCCTCTTTTTCAGTTTGGATACTTTTTATTTCTTTCTCTTGCCTAATTTCTCTGGCTAGAACTTCCAGTACTACATTGAATAGGAATGATCAATGTGGGCATCCTTGTCTTGTTCCAGTTCTTATAGAACAGGCTTTCAACTTTTCCCCTTTCAGTATGATGTTAGCTGTGGGTTTGTCATATTTGGCCTGTATTATGTTGACATATGTTTCTTCTGTACCTAGTTTGTTGAGAGTTTTTATCATGGAGAGGTGTTGAATTTTATCAAATGCTTTTTCTGCATCTCTTGAGGTGATCACAAAATTTTTGTCCTTCATTCTGTTTTTATGATGGTAGATATAGTCCTTTTGTTTTCAAGTTTTGGACTCCCTTAAGCATTTCTTGTAGGGCCAGGCAAGTGGTGACGAATTCCCTCCATTTTTGCTTATCTAGGAAAGACTTTATTTCCTCTTCATTTATGAAGAATAACTTTTCTGGATATAGTTTTCTTGGTTGACAACTTTTTTTCTTTCAGTATTTTGAATATATCATCCCATTCTCTTTTGGCCTGCATGGTTTCTCTAAGAAATCCACTGTGAGTCTGATGGGGTTCCCTTATAAGTGCTAGATGCTTTTCTCTAGCTGTTTTTAGAATTCTCTCTTTGTCTTTGACTTTTGAAAGTTTGACTATCTTATGTGCTGTGGAGAAGAACTTTTTGAATTGTATCTATTTGGAGGTCTATAAAAACTTAGGAAGTTTTTATCTATTATTTCATTAAATGGGTTTTCAAACCCTTTCTCTTCACCTTCTACAACTCCAAAAATTCCAATATTTGGTCACTTTATGGGGTTCCATATGTCACGTAGGCTTTGTTCTTTCTTTTCACTTTATTCTTTTCTGACTGGGTTATTTCAAAGATCTGCCTTCAAGCTCTGAAATTCTTTCTTCTGTTTGATCTAGTCTATTATTGAAGCTGTCAAGTGTATTTTTTATTTCATTCAATGAATTCTTCAGTTCCAGGATTTCTGTTTGGTTCTCTTTTATGATATCTATCTCTTCTGAAAATTTCTCATTCATATCCTGGATTGTTTTTCTAATTTATTTGTATTGTTTACTTGTATTCTCTGGTATTTCATTGAGCTTCTTTAATATTATTATTTTATTTTTTCCCCCAGCATTTCATAAATTTCTTTTTCATTGGAATCTGTTGCTGAAGAATTATTGTATTCCTTTGGATGTGTCATAGTTCATTGCTTTTTGTGTTTCTTGTGTCCTTATGTTGATATCTATGCATCTGTTGTAACAGTCATTTCTTCTAATTTTTTGCATTTGCTTTTGTAGGGGAGGACTTTTTCCTGAAGATGTATCTATGGTTTCAGTTGGGTAGGGCATTTTGGCTTTCATACTGTGTGCATGCAGTAGTGTAGTCTCTGTATAATTTCTTTGGCTCTACATAGTGCCAGTGGTGTCTGTGATTTCCTCAGTGGCTTAGGGTGTGATTGTCAGTGGAGGCTGTGGTGAAGTTTTGCTGGGGACAGGGACACCAGGTGGGCCAGTCCTCAGGCCCTAGTGGGGTCAGCAGCAGGCTGAGCATGCCTGTCCTTGGGCCCCATGGTGGTGTATGCTGGTACCAGTGTTAGCTGGTCCAGGTGGGCTGATTCTTGGGCCCCAAGGCAGTTTGCTCAGGTTCCAGCAGTGGCATCAGAGGGCTGGGTGGCTGGGCAGGTCCTTAGGCCCCTTGGCAGTAGGTGTGGCATGGGCAATGGTAACAGTAGTAGCAAGAAAACCCTCTGCCTCCCAAGTGGTCCATGCTGGTATTGGCAGTGGCTGTGATGGGCTGGGTGGGCCAGTCTCCAGGCCCACAGGTGGTGGGTGTGGGTGGGTGTCAGCTGTGGTGGTAGTGCCAGGGTGGATGGGCGTATCCTCAGGCTCTTGGTAGAAGTGCTCAAGTGCCAATGGTGGTGGATGGGGCAGGGCGATCCTTTGGCCACCAGATGGCATACTTGGGCACTGGGGGGACAGAGCCAAGATGGGCAGGCCTGTTCTCAGTGCCCCCAGTGGTGCGTATGAGCACTAGCTATGGTGTGCAGAGGTAGGGTGATCCCCAGGGCCCCAGAGGAGAGTCAAGTGGGGGTGGCAGTGGCTGCAGCTATAGGCAGGCAGCTGGGGAGTGCATGCTTCAGACCCAGGTAATGGCTTTGGGTGGGAGAGCCTGTCCTCAGGGCACATGTGATGGTGGCCCTGCTGCTAGGGGGGCAGGGTTGCTGCCAGTGGCTTGTACTTTGGTCCCAGCAACAGCAGCCAACTGCAGAGGCAGCTGTAGGTGGGAAATGTCAATGGGGCTCCAGGGATGTGGAGATTCAGGGGGCTGTTGGGCTCCAGGGCAGGATGCATTCTAGTGGGGGCTGGGCTCTTAAAATGGTGGCTTGCTGTCACTGTCTAGGACTCAGGGGTGTGTGGGACCCAGTGTGAGTTCCTTCTCTGGAGCAATACTGTCACATGGTCTCCAGGCAACTCCCTATGTTAGTCTCAGGTCCCACGTGGGTCAAGGGGCTCTCTCGTGGGTAGGACTGGAGAAGTCCACAATGGGAATGTGGACCGCTGGGGTTCTCTCACTTACCCTTTCCCCACACTGGGGAGCCTCTCTGGGCTCACAGCCAGTGCTGGCCAAGCGGCTGCCTTACTTCCCTCTCCTTCTTTGCCTTAGGTGTTTCCTGGCACTTCTCTGTTGAGTTTCAGTGTTCTGTCTTTGAAGATCTATTCAAAGTATGATTACCTACTTGCTGCTTTGGTTCTTCTTAGTGGAAGAGATGACTGCCAGATGCCTCTAGGCTGCCATCCTGAAGC
Source organism: Daubentonia madagascariensis (assembly GCA_023783475.1). Taxonomy (NCBI): domain Eukaryota; kingdom Metazoa; phylum Chordata; class Mammalia; order Primates; family Daubentoniidae; genus Daubentonia; species Daubentonia madagascariensis. Next base: position 16,096,753 of record JAKFHU010001815.1, on the reverse strand, counting down.
CCCTCCCCTCTAGCATCTAATGCCACCTGCGTTTTAGCCCCTTCTTTCTATCTCCCAGTTTTTATCATATTATTGTATTTACATGGGCAAGGTTTACATTCTGTTCTGTAACTGTAATGAAGTCTTCAATGGTTTCTCCTTAGGTTCATTCTGAAAATTTAAAATCAGTTAAAATAGTATTTAAAAATAACATGATTACATAAATATTTTTATTATGGGCCTAATCTTAGCATGTGATGCTGAACCCATTCCATTTTGCCAATGTCCCTTTTAAAATTTCCAGATGGTAACTGTCGATGGTCCTCCAAGCACAGTCTGACCAGTTCAGGGCACAGTGTCTGCAGGACTGTAGTGAAGCTCTGGAACACACCGGCCTCTTGGGCAGCTAAATTTGTTGTCAACTGGTATTGATTTTGTTAATAATGAGAATTTCAAACTTAAGCTGAATTCTTATTATTTTCCAAGGTTGATGATGCCATTGGGACATCTCAGATTTGCAAAAAGTCTTCCTCATTTTCAAGTAAAATGTTATTCTGAAGGTTCTACTCTATTAACTCATGGACCTAAGCAAAACAAACCTAATTCTCCTACATGATAGGCTTCCAATCTTTTGAAGACATCTACAGGATAAATGCTTCTATTTTTTTAACATTTCCTCTTGGAACGTGATTCAAGACTTTTGCTATTCTCCTTGCTAAACTCTGAATGTACTCCAGTACAGTTTGTTTTCAAACTATCTATGGGGAAGGATAATTTTTTCTTTATTTCTAATCCATTGCTGACAAATACTTCTATAAGATACAATAAAAATGAATTCATAGAAAAAATTTATTTAAAAAGATATATAAAACAAAGTCCAAATTTTAAGTATTAGAAGTCACAGACATAACATTATATTTCAATAAATATAATTAGAATAAACATGGGAAAAATAATAGAATTACATAAACTACACATTCTTCTTTGAAAATATGTTTGTAAGAGATTAATATAGAATCACTATTATACTCATAGCTTTTTGTTATTCTTTAATCATATCTGAACAAAAATTTATGACTAAACTTTCTTGTATTAAAGTTCTACATGCACACTTTGAATGAATACTGCTTATGTCAGTATTTAAAGTTTAATTGTGAGTATGAGCTAGCTTCTTGCTGGTTAATTTAATGCTGCTTGCAGGGGATAATGTAGAGTAAACTGTTTCATATTTTGCTTTTAAGACACTTGCAATAGAAAACCAGTCTCACAGAGGTTTGCTGAGAATAGAAGAGATTTTAAAACAATTTTAGCAAGCTCATCGTATTTATTTGTAACTTGTATCCAAAATGAAACAAATGTTGTGTTTTCAAAATCCATCTTCAATCCTCTATCTGTAGACAGTTCTATATCTGTAGACAGTTTAATTTATTCTGTAAAGGTGTAGTTAAATTTAAATTACTTTTTGGTGAATAAAATGGCTTCTGGATTTTATATAATTTTTATTTTTAGACTATACTTGGCAAACTAACCTCAAAATATGTTTTTAACATGTTCCTATAGTATACAACAGATGTATAACTCATACCACATGCTACTTACCATAGGAGTCAACAAAGCCTCAATAGGTGCATAACTTGTTCAAAAAGCAAATCCACTTGCTTGGATGTTGCATCAGTGCCAACTTCCTGTAGAAATTATTGAACTCCAAGCCTTAATTCTGAAATTATCTTGCTGGGACTGGGAACAGACCAGTGCATAATGGCACCGGATTATAAATCCCATTTTGAATAGCACTGTTTTAGGAGGGTTTTATGTGTATTAAAGTTTGAATTCTAGAACTGAATGCCAAACTCCAGGCTTGGTTTAATTCAAGTGAAATAGAGCACCTCCCTTATTCTTTTATTTTTAAATTTCAATAGATTTAGGGAGGTACAAGTGTTTTTTTGTTATGTGGATGAATTGTATCATGCTAAAGTCAGGGCTTTCAGTGTACCCATCACCAGAATAGTATACATTGTATCTGATAGTGTACACTTAAGCTGGTTCCATATCTTTGTGATTGTGAATTGTGCTGCGATACACATGTGGGTACAGGTGTCTTTTTAAATAAAAAGACTTCTTTTCCTTCAGGTAGACAACCAGTAGTGGGATTGCTGGATCAAATAATAGGTCTACTTTTAGTTCTTTGAGGAATCTCCATACTGCTTTCCATAGTGGTTGTACAAGTTTATATGCCCACCAACAGTGTACAGGCATTCCCTTTTCACCAGAACCATGCCAACATCTATTGTTTTTTGACTTTTTATTAATAATAATGGTGATTCTGACAGCAGTAAGGTGGTATCTCTTTGTGGTTTTAATTTGCATTTCCCTGATAATTAGTGATGTTGAGCATTTTTCCATATGTTTGTTGACCATTTGTCTATCCTCTTTTGCGAATAGTCTGTTCATGTGTTTTGCCAACTTTTTGATGGGGTTATTTGCTTTTTCTTGCTGATTTGTTTGAGTTCTTTGTAGAGTCTGGATATTAGCTCTTTGTCAGATGAACAGTTTGTGAATATTTTCTTCCATTTTGTAGGTTGTCTGTTTACTCTGTTTATTATTTCCTTTGCTATGCAGAAAATTGTTAGTTTAATTAAGTCCTGTTTATTTATTTTTGTTGTTGCTGTTATTGCTTTTGAGGTCTTAGCCATAAATTCTTTGCCAGGCCAATGTCTAGAAGAGTTTTTCCTACATTGTCTTCTAGAATTCTTATGGTTTCAGGTCTTACATTTAAGTCTGTAAGCCATCTTGAGTTAATTTTTGTATAAGGAGAGAGAGAGAGATCCAGTTTCGCTCACTTACAGAATATGGCTATCCAATTTTCCCAGCATTATTTATTGAATAGGTTGTCCTTTCCCCCCCACCATGTATGTTTTTGTATGCTTTGTCAAAAATCAGTTGGTTGTAGCTATACGCTTTATTTCTGGGTTCTCTATTCTGTTCCATTGATCTATGTGTCTACCTTTATTCCAGTACCATGCTGTTTTGGTTACCAAAGCCTTGTAGTATAATTTGAAGTCAGGTAATGTGATGCCTTCAGATTTGTTCTTTTTACTTAGGATTGCTTTGGCTATTTAGGCTCTTTTTTGGTTCCAGGTGAAATTTAGGATTGTTTTTTCTAGGTCTATGAAAAATGACATTGGTATTTTGATGCGAACTGTGTTGCATCTGCAAATCACTTTGGACAATATGGACATTTTAATAATCTTAATTCTTCCAATCCATGAGCATGGGATGTTTTTCCATTTGTTTGCATCATCTATGATTTCTTTCATCAGTGTTTTGTAGTTCTCCTTGGAGAGATCTTTCACTTCCTTGGTAGAATATATTCCTAGGTATTTTATTTTCTTTGTAGTTTTTGTAAATGATATTGAGTTCTTGATTTGACTCTCAGCTTGACTGTTATTAGTGTATAGAAATGCTACTGATTTGCATATTTTAATTTTATATCCTGAGACTTTACTGAATTTATTTATCAATGCTAGGAGTCTTTTGCTGGAGTCTTTAGGGTTATCTAGGTATAAGATCATATTGTCAGCAAACTGGGATAGTTTGACCTCCTTTTTCCCACTTTGGATGCCTTTTATTTCTTTTCCTTGCCTGATTGCTCTGGCTAGGACTTCCAGTACTATGTTGAATAGAAGTGGCGACAGTGGGCATCCTTATCTTAGTCTAGTTCTTAGGGGGAACCCTTTCAACATTTCCTGAACATTTAGTGTAATGTTGGCTGTGGGTTTTTTGGTATATAGCTTTTATTATTTTGATGTATGTTCCTTTTATGCCTAGCATATTGAGGGTTTTTATCATGAAGGGGTGCTGGATTTTATCAATGCTTTTTCTGCATCTATTGAGATGATCATATGGTTTTTGTTTTTAATTCTGTTTATGTGGTGAATCACCTTTATTGAGTTGCATATGTTGAACCATCCTTGCATTCCTGGGATTAAACCCACTTGATCATGGTGAATTATCTTTTAGATGTACTATTGGATTCAGTTTGCTGGTATTTTCTTGAGGATTTTTGCATTTATGTTCATAAGGGATATTGGTCTGTAGTTTTCTTTTTGTGTGTGTCCTTTCCTGGCTTTCATATCAGGGTGATACTGGCTTTGTAGAAGGAATTAGAGAGGATTCCCTCCTTATCAATGTTATGGAACAGTTTCGGTAGGAAAAGTACCAGTTCTTCTTTGTAGGTCTGGTAGAATTTGACTGCTAATCTGTCTGGTCCTGGGCTTTTTTTTTGTTGGGAGATTTTTTTTTTACCCTTATTGGTGTGTTCAGATTTGTACTTCTTCCTAATTTGGGCTTGGGAGGTTGTGTGTTTATAAAAATTTATCCATTTCCTCTAGATTTTCTACTTTTTGTGCACAGAGATCTTCACAGTAGTCTCAAATGATATTTTGAATTTTGTGGGATCAGTTCTAATGTCTTCTTTTTCATTTCTAATTGAGCTTATTTTAATATTTCTCTTCTATTTCTGGTTAATCTATTTAGTGGTCTGTCAATTCTGTTTTTCTTTTCTTTTTTTTCCTGCAACACATGCCAATATCTGACTAACTGTTTTTCTTTTCAAAGAACCAACTTTTTGTTTCATTGATGCTTTGTATTTTTTTTTGTTTATTTCCATTTCATTTAGTTCAGCTCTCATATTTCTTACTTCTTTTCTTCTGCTACCTTTGAGTTTGGTTTGTTTTTCTTTTTCTAGTTCCTTGAGGTGTGACATTAGGTTGTTAATTTGTGATCTTTCTGGCTTTTTGATGTAGACATTTAAGCCTATGTACTTCCCTCTTAGCACTGCTTTTGCTGTATCCCAGTGATTTTGGAAGCTTGTGTCTTCTTTGTCATTCCATTTGAAAATTTTTTTGATTTCCATCTCGAAATCATCATTGACTCAAGGATTATTCAGCAGCAGGTTGTTTAATTTCCATGTATTTGTGTAATTTTGAGAATTCCTTTTGGAATTGATTTCTAGTTTTATTCCACTGTGCTCTGAGAAGATACATGGTATGATTTCCATTTTTAAAAAATTTTCTGAGACTTATTTTGTGGTCTAACATATGATCTATTTTGGAAAATGTGCCATGTGCTGATGAGAAAGTATATTCTGCAGTTTTTGAGTAGAATGTTCTGTGAATGTCTGTTAGGTCCAATTTTTCTAGAGTCCTGTTGAAATCCAGTGCTTCTTTGTTGATCTTCTGCCTTGATGATCTGTCCAGTTCTGTCAGTGGAGTCTTGAAGTCCCTGGCTATTATGATGTTGCTGTCTATTTCCTTCCTTAGTTCTACTAGGATTTGTATTAAGAATCTGGGAGCTCCTGTGTTAGGTAAATATACATTTAAGATTGTTGTATCTTCTTGTTGAAATGGATCCCTTTATCATTGTATAATGACCATCTTGTCTTTTTTTTTTTTACCATTATTGATTTAAAGTCTATTTTATCTGATATGAAAATAGCTAGTCCTGCTCACTTTTGGTTTCCATTTGTGTGGAATATTTTTTCCATCCCTTTACCTCAAATTTATGAGAATCTTTGCAAGTTAAATGGGTTTCTTGGAGATAGCATATATTAGGGTTTTGTTTTTTTATCCATTCAGTTAGTCTATACCTTTTAATTGGGGCATTAGGACCATTTACATTCAATGTTAGTATTGATGTGTGAGATACTGTTTGTTCATCATGTTGATTGTTACCTAGTTGCTTTATTTTCTCCCTTGTTTACTGTTTTATAAGACCTGTGAGTTTTAACTTTTGGGTGTTTTTACACTGGTAGGTGTTGATTGTTCTGTTCCATGTATATAGCACTTTTAAGCATTTCTTGTAGGGTAGGTCTAGTGGTGACAAATTCCCTTAGTGTGTGTTTGTCTGGGAAAGGCTTTATTTCTCCTTCATTTAAGAAACTTAGTTTTCCAGGGTACAAAATTCTTGGCTGGCAGTTATTTTGTTAAAGAAGACTAAAAATGGGACCCCAATCCCTTCTGGCTTGTAAAGTTTCTGCTGTGAGGTCTGCCATAGTCTGATGGGTTTTCCCTTGTAAATTACTTGATGCTTTCATCTTGCAGCTTGTACAATTTTCTCCTTCACTTTGACTTTGGCCAGATTGATCACTATGTGCCTTGATGATGTCTTATTTGCCATGACTCTTCAAGGTTTTGGATGACCTTGTTATATCTGGATGCCTAAATATCTAGCAGTACCAGGGAAGTTTTCCTCAATTATTTCCTCAAATAGGTTTTCCATGCTTTTTTCTTTTTCTTCTTCTTCCTCAGGGATACTTATGAATCTTACATTTGTTCACTTTACTTAGTCCCGTATTTCTTGGAGAGATTGTTAATTCTTTTTGATTCTTTTTTCCTACATTTTTGACTGACTTGGTTAATTCAAAAGCTTTGTCTTTAAGCTGTGAAATTCTTTCTTCTGCTTGGTCTAGTCTGTTTTAAAACTTTCTGCTGTATATTGAAATTCCCTAAATGACTCTTTCGTTTCCAGAAGTTCTGTTTTATTTTTTCTTATGTTATTTATGTCTTTATTGAATTTTTCATTCTTGCCCAGAATTATTTTTTTGGTTTCTTTGTGTTGTTTTTCAACTTTATCATCAATCCCATTGATCGATCTTACCATCCACATTCTGAATTCCATATCTAACATTTCTACAATTTCCTTTTGGTTGGAGTCCATTGCTGGAGAGCTACTGTGACCCACTGGGGGTCTCAAGGAAGCCTGTTTTTTCATGTTGTCAAGTTCTTATGCTGGTTCCTTCTCTTCTGGAACCTCTTCTGTCAGCTCAAAGCAGATAGCTTTGTGGTGCACCTGTTCTCCTCTGGTGGGACCTCTACTGCTTAGTGAAGTGAGGGAGAGCTACCTGGATGGCATGTTTGAGTCCTACTCTGGAAGATTCACCAGAGGGAGAGGGCTGGATGCACTGTAAGCCTTTAACACTGCTGCTGTCCTGCATCTCCCTGTTCTCCTGTGGTTGTCATACAACCGCTATGGCAGGGCAGGCCCACAGCAGGCAGTTCACCCAGGTCCAGAGGCAATGACTGCATAGTTGTTCTCCCTGCCTGGGTCTGTCTGTGGTGGGGCTTCCCAGGCAGAAGTGGCTGTGCTGCCCAGATGGCATGTGGTGGGTGCTGAGGACCATGGGCCTGTGTTCATCACGGGTCCCACGGGAAGTGTGGCTGGGTGGGGCCACCCAGGCCATGGCAGCAGGTGCTGTGTCTGTGAGTGCTTGCTTTGCCCCAGTCTCCTGGTGGTGGAGGGGGCTCACAGCAGCCGCCTCCAGGGCTCACAAGAGCTCCTGCCTTCCCTGCTCTCTGCCCAGCCTGGCAGGAGTGAGGGAGAGGCAGCAGCTCCCAATCTGACCCCCAGGTAGACACAGCACTTTAGGTCTGGCACCTCAAAGTGGTGCTAGTTGCAGTTCCCAGGGTTTGGCAGCCAGCTGTGCCTTTTCTCTGGAGCAATGCCACTGCACAGCCTCCAGTCAGGTCTCTGTTTCAGTCCAGAGGCCTGCTGCAGTGGAGGGTGCCTTCCCCAGGTACCTCCGATACTGCTGAGTGGGTCAATCCACTTCTCTTTGACTTTGGGTGCCTCCCACGGCCTCCCTCTTTGTTAATTCCCAATGCTCTCTCTTCAGTGATCGATCCGCAGGTGAATATCTATTTGCCACTTTCGATCCCCTCTGTGAGAGCAGCATTGTGCAGGCTGCTTCTAGTCTGCCCTCTCAGACCCTCACACCTCCCTTATTCTAGATACTTTGCTTTTATTAATGCAGCCTAAGTTTAGCGTGTATGTGCCTGTGTGTGCATGTGCATGTGTGTGTCTGTACTCACATCAATATTGACTCAGTACTTTAAATGGACCAAAGTTCTCCAGTGTTGTCACAGTTGCCACTGTCCTGTTGCATCTTCCTTCCATTTCAGTCCACCTCCCCATCCCCCCTCCCCACCCCCCGCCACTACAGTTCCCTTCTCCAGAGATAACCAGAATTGGCAGTTACTCGTGCATGTGTCTAGAGATACTGTTTTCATAAATGTAGAAAGGTACTCTGCCAGATACATGGTTTGGCACCCTACTTTTTCCACTAATTATATCTTAGTGAGTGTTTCATATTGGCATATAAAAAGCTTTCCCATTTCTTTTTAAGAGTTTATGGCATTCTATGGTATCAATGTCTCATATTTGTTTAACAAATCACTTGTCAATGAATATTCATGTAGCACCTATTTGCTATATTATAATTGAATAACTCTGCATATACCTCATTTTCCATATTTAGTAATCTGTCCTATAGATATATTCTAAAGACTAGAATTGTAGGGCCAAAAGATATGTGCATATGAAATTTCATGAAATATTTATACCAACAATTTATGCCAAAATTATACCTATTCACACTTCCACCAGTAATGTATGAGAATGCCTGTTGGAGAGAATTTCTGAGATTATTTGTAAATCTTAACTACACTAGGTAGAATTAACCAACTGACATTTTATTTTATAAAATTGATCTAGGATTGGAGAAATTAAACTCAAGCCAGAGGTTCTCCACCCTGATAATAATTAGATGTATTTTGGAGAAGCAATATGATCTCATATGCATCTAAATCCGTATAATAGTTAGCAACATCATAGTAGGAATCAAATGTGTTTTCAAAACACAAACCTTTGGATGGTTTCATTACTTAATGTAGATTCACACATTTAAATGGGAAGCTAAATTGAATGCTGTTATCATATTATTTATAAATGTTTGTGTTACAAGTAATTGTGAAGGGGTCATTATTCCTTTGTTGCATTAGTTGGATCAAATCTAAAAATTTGTTAATTATAAAAAAATTTTTTTTAAGTGACCCCCATCACTGTCTATATAGGGCCTGTCCTCATTTGCAAATGTGATTTCCTCTGTGGAGGTCAGCTCTGATTTTGCTCAGAGGAAGCTGCTTCTTTTTTGTTCTGTGTGTCAGTGTGGTCTGACAGCAGTCCTAGGTCCTGGCCAATGATCCCGATGTCACATTATTTTATGCCATGTGCTTCAGTGTATCCTTGAGGTAGCCATGCAACCAGACTCCACTCTGGTGATTTTCTCCTGGTATCTGTACAGGTAATTGCATTTGCAGTCTGAGGACATCTATTTCCAGAAGATCAGCCCAGTGCCCCTGAATCCTCAAGCACTTAATCAGAGCACTGGAAGAGTGGCCATCCCCAAGGCCTTGTCACTGGCCCCTGAGTGCTGCATTTCATAGGAGAAGCAGATTAGAATTCATGGGGCTGGATGTGTCCAGCAAAGAAAAACCTGACCCGCTAACAGGCACCACTATAGTCTGTGATCACAAACTAATTTTGTGATTTTTACTAGACATAAATGTTTGTGCTTAGGTTTAAAAAGAAAAAGTGCTTTTTATTTGTTAGGGATGATTGTTTTCATCCTTGTCTCTAAGCCAGTGGAATAATAGTATGATACTGGGGTAGGTAAGTTCCTCACAGGAGAAATAATTTAATTGTGTTTACTGGTTTCCTGGTGTTAGTTGTCAGTTGATCCATTGACTCCAAATTGACAGTAAATCCATAGCGTCTGATATATTTTTGGTGGATTTTGAGGGCCTTTTGTAAATAATTTGTTAAAATATTACTCTATTGACCATGGAAACTTCCTCCTTTTGCATTAGGGATTTTCTTTCAGTATAAAAGTTAATATATAATATTCAATATGGTTTTAGAACTCTAAAGTGATTAGGATTAATTTTCATCCCCGAGTCATTGAATTTATGACCTCAATTTTATAACCACACATTAGATTGTACAGTTGGTTCTCTGTATCCTTGAGTTCCACATTGGTAGATTCAACCAACTGTGGATCGAAAATATTTGGAAAAAAATATAAAATAACAATACAACAATAAAAAATAATAAAAATAAAAAACAAAACAGTGTAACAACTATTTACCTAGCATTTACATTGTTTTAGGTATTGTAAGTAATTTACAGATGATTTAAAGTATATGGGAGGATGTGCATAGGTTATATACAGATTCTATGCCATTTTATATCAGGGACTTGAGCATCCTTGGATTTTGGTATCTTTGATGGGGGTCCTGGAACCAATCTCCTGAGGATACCAAGGGACAACTGTGGTTTCTAAGTAAAATATAGGCTCAATTTATTATCACCAATGTTGATACTGGTTACTCTAATTGAGCAAGTGAGAAGCTATTGTATTACTATCAGAAGAGAAATCTGTAAACTGTTAAAATATTGAATTTGTGATGAAGTGTCCTCAACTCCACTTTAAGGGTAATAATTTAATTAGCAGCAGCAATGGGGCTTCTACAGAGATGACTACTTTAGAAAAGGAAAGGGGAAACCAAGCCCTTGAAAAGCAAGGCATTTTATTAAAACAAAATGGGCTGCATAATTAACCCAGTTATTGTATCTCTGAAAAGGGCAGGCTTCTCTAACTACCTATCTACTCTGTGACTTTCCTTTCAAATTGATGTCTGAGACTTCCTTGATTTAAATAAAATCACCATAATAAAAAAAAAGATGTTATGTTTTCTATAAAAAATGGGAAGTAGTGTTTCAGCTTCCTTTTTCCTGTCTCCAAGCTGTTGGTGGAGAGAAATTCCTTTTGAAGCCCAGTTTTAATGCGAAAGGGATGATTGCATTTTACTAGCAGCCTGAAATGTTATTAGCTCATTTAAATGTAGTACCTGTTATTCAAAGGTAATGTGTTTCTTTTTAGTGCTTTTTGCCCTGAACATATTATTTTTAATAAAAATATATATTTTTTGCCACTTAACTAGGCAGCAATACTATAACAATGATGCTTAATTAACTGCTTAATCTTTTAAAATGTGAATTCATGTGTTTTGGAATTTGATGTTAACAACAAATTAAAAAAAAAATTAATTTTAAAGATGCTCCTTTGGTGCCTCTTTGGATCATTACAGATTATGGTAAATAGAAGTAGGTGAAAAGGCAACTTTCTCTATGTCTTTCATTGTTTTTATGAACCTAGTCATACATATTATATTCTTTCTTTTTAAATTTCAGAATATTATGGGGGTACAAACACTTTGGTTACATATATTGCCTATGCACTGCCCAAGTCAGAACTACAATTGTGAACATCCCCCAAACAGTGCGCCCTGCACCCATTAGGTGTGAGTTTTCCCATCCCCTCCACCCGCCTCCCACCTGCCCGACCCCTGATGAATATTATTTCCATGTGTGCACATAAGTATTGATGAGTTAGTACCAATTTGATGGGGAGTACCAGTGGTGCTTGTTTTTCCATTCTTGTGATACTTCGCTTCAAAGAATGGGCTCTAGCTCCAACCAGGATAATCCAGATGTGTTAATTCACCGTTGTTTTTTATTGCTGAGTAGTACTCCATGGTATACATATACCACATTTTATTAATCCACTTATGTATTGATGGGCACTTGGGTTGTTTCCACATCTTTGCAATTGGGAATTGTGCTGCTAGAAACATTCAAGTGTAGATGTCTTTACTATAGAATGTCTTTTTTTCCTTTGGGTAAATACCCAGTAGTGGGATTGCTGGATCAAATGGTAGTTCTACTTTTAGTTCTTTGAGGTATCTCCATATTACTTTCCATAGAGGTTGTACTAATTTGCAGTCCCACCAGCAGTGTATGAGTGTTCCTGTCTCTCTGCATCCCCACCAACATTTGTTGTTTTGGGACTTTTTGATATGGGCCAATCTCACTGGAGTTAAGTGATATCTCATTGTGGTTTTGATTTGCATTTCCCTGATGATTAGAGAAGTTGAGCAATTTTTTATGTGTTTGCTGGCTGTTATTCTGTCTTCTTTTGAAAAGTTTCTGTTCGTGTCCTTTGCTCACTTTTTAATAGGGTTGTTTGATTTTTTTCTTGTTGATTTTCCTAAGTTCTGTATAGGTTCTGGTTATCAGCCCTTCATCAGATGTGTAGCATGCAAATGTTTTCTCCCATTCTGTAGGTTGTCTGTTCACTCTAGTGACAGTTTCCTTGGCTGTGCAGAAGCTTTTTGATTTGATCAAGTCCCATGTATTTATTTTTGTTGCTGCTGTGATAGCTTTGGGGGTCTTCTTCATAAATTCTTTGCCTAGGCCAATGTCTATAAGAGTTTTTTCAATGTTTTCTTCTAGAATTCTTATGGTTTCATGTCTTAGGTTTAAGTCTGTTATCCATCGTGAGTTGATTTATGTGAGAGGGGAGAGGTGTGGATCTAGTTTCAGTCTTTTACATGTGGCCATCCACAAATTATATTCTTTAAGATTATTCTTAGTATGACACTTTATCTTCCTCTCCTTTTTTTTTGTACTTATCACCCTTGGGAAATTCCTCTACTTTTAATCTTCCCACCCACAAATGTCTGGTTATTTCTCTCTCTTTTCTTCAAGTTCTGGTCTGTATCAGTTTTGTCTTTATGAGACAAAGGGATTCACAGCCAATGAATATTGGAAGAAAGATTTGGTTCTCTTTTATGCAATGATGTTTTTAGGAGAATACTACACTATTATGTAAAATAGTATTAAGGACCCATCTTTATTCAAATAATTTTTAGTTCCTAGCTAGGACTCTGAGAGTTTACCATTGATTAAAAATCAATTTCTATGTATACCATGCTTGAAAACAGGTAGTTCTGTAAACATATTCTACATATGAATTGAATCTACTGGTATGTTAGCCAGTACTTTGTTTTAATTAACTCTTTCCAGAGGTGTACATAGAAAAGGCTTATGTGTCAAAAGTTCCTTTGTTTTCTAACCCAGATTTTATATCCCTTCTCTGTTTTTAAGACACCTAAATTTTCCTGATATACCCTTTATAATTTAATAACTTTAGGAAGAGGCAATAGGCACCACGGAGTTAAAAATGGAGTGAGCAGTTAACCCAACTCCTTGAAGTTATTAGTAGGAGAGGTGAATGAATTGCTATAGTAAATGCAGGTGTACCTGGCTGACTGCTAATGTTATTATCTTCACTTGCTGTAATCATTTCAGGACTTGCTCAGTGCTGTAGAAGCAAAAGAAGCTCTTGAAAGGCAAGTTAAGGTCTTCCAAGAAAGGCTGCTTGCTGGCCAGCGGGTCTGGGATGCCTCCAAACAGGAGCTGAGCCTGCTGAAGAAAAGCTCCCAGGAGTTGGAGAAGAGTTTGAAGGCCAGTCTGGATGCAGCCACGGCCTCGCAAAGCCAGTACTCCTCATTTAGGGAGAAGATCGCGGCCCTCCTCAGGGACGGATTAGGCATGACTGGGTCCACAGAAGACACCATTTTGGAGAAGATTCAAGAAATGGGCAGCCGGGAAGAAAGCAGGGACAGGGTGAGTGGGCTCTGGCTGCTTCTGCAGAACAGTGAGCTCTTTCATTTACCATACTCAACAAGTGATTTAGCTGAATTAGTAAAAAGCCTAATTTAAATGTGGTTATACAACTTTCAATTTCAATAGTATTTAGAAGGGCCTGGGAGTCCCTCATGTGACAGCTAACTTCAATGTGGGTTCTGGAGTCAGACCTCCCTGGTGCTGTATCCTGTCTCCACTGCACATTCACTCACAGTGTGAGCTTGGCCAGGTTCCTGAGATTATAGCCTCTGAGATTTTGTTTCCTCATCTGCCGGAAGGGGCCAGCACAGGGTTCACAACCCCTTATCTGAAACCCTTGGGACCCAGTGTGTTTTTGAATTCAGAATTTTTCAGGGTTAGGAAAGGGAAGACAGAAAGCGACCTTACACAGTCCTCCATGGTGGTGTCTGGGACACACTCCATCACCAGCCACATTCATAGTTCTGCAGCAAGACCTGTGAGCAACTCTAAGTGGGATAAATGAAGACTAGAAATAGCCTCATGTCACTTTGGGTCGGGGTTTGCTGCCCAGATGGGTCAGGTCAGGCCAAGCTTTGTAAATGAGTAACTCATTTGTAAATGAGTTACAAAAAAACTGGATTTTGGACTTGTGGATAAAGATTCCTAGACCTGTAACAGTATCTGCTTTGTAAGGTTATTATTTATTGTAAGCACTAAATGGAAAACATTGTTATAAAGACCTTAACACATTGTCTGGCAAATCACAATAAATATTAACTATTGCTGCTGTTACCTCTTCTCCCATCCTTCCCTCCTTCTTTCCTCTTTTTCATAAGTGCATTGGTGCCTAGAACAGTCTTTTAGGGGACCTATCTGATAAGTGGAGCAAAATGGTTTAATTCACAGAACTGATTGAACCTGGTTTAATTTTGTCATCTTGTTTATACTATCAATAATTCTTATTTTCTAAAAAGTTTTACTTAGGAACATCAACTTCAGCCCAAACTGTGTTTAAATTATTGTAAAATCCAAATTATTGAGGTCCTAATTAATGAAATTTTAAAGTAAATGATATCCAAAGTCCAAATATAATTCCATTATGAACTATTTCTTCTACTGATGTCATGCTTGCTCAAAAGGAGAAAAAGCACATTTCCATCTTTTAATGTTACTAAAAGACTCGGAGTGATCTCTAACTCAAAGTTCAGGGTTGCATTTGTAAATTTCCTTTAACAATCAAAAAATTTGAAATCACTTTAAAAATTCTCCAAAATTCACACGTGCTCTAGGACCAACCCTAGCAGCCCCTTTGGCTAAGTGCAGGGTTGTCTTTGTGGATATAAAATGGGCTAACCTCCACCCTATAACATGTAAGGGTCTCTGAGAGTAACCTGGGTTTTTCTGTGACTCAGTTTACATAGAGATATTCACTGAGGAAAGAAATTATTTACAGGTTTGAGAAAAGCTTTATTAAGTTATTTACCTTGAATGGTAATAGATACACAGATGATCTTCAACTTAGAGTGGTTCAATTTAGGATTTTTCTGCTTTATGATGGTCTGAAAATGATATGCATTCCGTAGAAGCAGGACTTCTTGTACCCACACAATCATTCTGTTTTTCACTTTCAGTATAATATTCAATAAATTACATGAGATATTCAACACTTTATTATAAAATAGGCTTTGTGTTAGGTGATTTTGCCCAACTGTGTGCTAGTGTAATTGTTTTGAGCACGTTTAAGGTAGGCTAGGCTAAGCTATGATGTTTTGTAGGTTAGATGTATTAAGTGCATTTTCTTTTTCTTTTTTTCTTGAGACAGAGTCTCACTCTGTTGCCTGGGCTAGAGTGCAGTGGCGTCAGCCTAGCTCACAGCAACCTCAAACTCCTGGGCTCAAGCGATCCTCCTGCCTCAGCCTCCAGAGTAGCTGGGACTACAGGTGTGCACCACCATGCCTGGCTAATTTTTTTTCTTCTATTTTTAGTTGCCCAGCTAATTTTTTCTATTTTTAGTAGAGACGGGGGTCTCGTTCTTGCTCAGGCTGGTCTCGAACTCCTGACCTCAAGCGATCCTCCTGCCTTGGTCTCCCAGAGTGCTAGGATTACAGGCGTGAGCCACCATGCCCGGCCACGCATTTTTGACTTATGATATTTTCAACTTACAATGAGTTTATTGGGACATAACTCCATCCTAAGTCGAGGAGCACCTGTACTTCAGTAACTAATGTTTTTTTGCCATTTTATTTTATTGCTTTCCCTTCTATATTTCCAAGTATTTTCCTAATACCATTTTAATTCCAGCATGTGAAACATGGCACACAATTGTCAGCATGCTATATATGTTTATTTTCTAAAGCCAAATGATGTAAATTGGGTAAGCTGGATATGCCCTCCCCCACTCCCTATAAAAATTAGAACGATTCAGAGTCTTTTTAGTGCCTTTGTCTGCCTTTCCTACCCTGTAATTTTTTTCAATAGCTGCTCTCCTTATTTAAAAGCCTGAAATCAAGCATATAGCTGGTGTCTTGTGTGACTCATCTTCAAGTAAAATCAGGAGAAAATGGATTTCATATATTGTCTTAGAAATGTTTCTAAAGAATGGGAGCTTTACAAATTGATGAATCTGTTTGTTGAGGAGGCTGCATGCCCCTGCCAGCTGCCATGGCTACACGCACAGTCAATGGTTGAGTAATACCAATGTGAAGGCCCAGCGGTGGGTTCAGGCTTGGCCTGGCAAATTCTCCACTTCATGCCGACTCCTACTGACTGAAGGTTGCTTTTCTTGTTCACCCCTTTGCTATCCATTTTTCCTCTCCTGTGTTTGCAATTCTCAATAGAATTCAGGACACCACCCACACTTTTCCAGCAAGTCATTTCTACTCGTTCCTTGCGTTTCTGCTTCTGGCAAAATTTAATCTTCTTTTTGAAAGCTTTACTATATCTTAGAGCAGTGTTTCTCAGCCGCGGTGCTATTGACATTTTGGACTGGATAATATTTTGTTGTGGGCACTGTCCTGTGCATTGTAGGATGTTTAGCAGTATTGCTGGCCTCTACCCACTAGATACCAGTAGCACTGCCCCCTCCCCAGTTTGTGATAACCACAGATGTCTCTGGACATCTAAATGTCCTCTAGGGGTCAAAATTACCCCCAGTTGAAAACCACTGTCTTAGAGGAATGTCCTACTGCTGGGTTCCCAGGAATTCTAAATGAGTATTCGAATGTTATTTAGCCTTGAAGTTTCAGGACACCATAGGAAATGTTTGTGAAATAATGACTTCTTGCACAATGACAGATTATTGCAACATTTTCAGATTTTACTTTAGAATTTTGAGGCAATTTTTTTTCTTTTAGTAAGAAAAGGGGTAAAAAAGAAAAGCAAACTTCAGTCAGTAGCAGTCGGCATGAAGTGGAGAGTTTGCCAGGCCAAGCCTGAACCCGCCATTGGGCCTTCCCATTGGTATTACTCAACCATTGACTGTGCGTGTAGCCATGGCAGCTGGCAGGGGCATGCATCCTCCTCAACAAACAGATTCATCAATTTGTAAAGCTCCCATTCTCTAGAAACATTTCTAAGACAATATATGAAATCCATTTTCTCCTGATTTTACTTGAAGTAACTGGCTAATCATCTCAATGAGAATTGATTATGTACAGAAAGAACCAATTTCTATGTCATTTCCTAAATTAAAGACAAATTAATACAAGCTCACAAATCTCATCTGGATAGCTTTTTTGTTCTGCTGTAAGCACACCTAAAGCTTTATTCCTCCCCTGGCATGTTTCCTAGTCCAGGAGCTCTGTGGGAGCTGTGGGAACTTGGCCCGATGCTGTGAAGGACCTGAGTTGTGTGCCACGACCCCTCTACAGCCCTGTCTTACCTCAGAGCCCGATCATCATTCTCCTACTCTGTTCTCAATCCCACCACCGACTAAAGCAGATGTCTCCCCAGAAGCCCCAGCAGACTTCCTGTGGCATTTCATTGTTCAGAATCATGTCACATGATCACCTCTGGCTATAAGAATATTTGGGAGAGCAAACAGAGGTCTTAGCTTTTCCAGACTCTCCATTTGTGCTGGTTTCCTAGGGCTTCTGCAACAAAGTACCACAAACTAGGTGGATTAAAAAACAAGACATTTCTTGTCTCATGGTTCTCACAAATTAGAAGTCTGAAATCAAGGTGTTGATGGTGTTGGTTCATTTTGAGGTGCTGCGAGGGAGCATCTGTTCCATGCCTCACTCCTGGCTTTGGTAGCCTCAGGAATTTCTTGACTTGTGGATGGCATCTCCCTGTGTCCTCATGTCATCTTCCCTCTATGCATGTCTATCTTTGTGTACAAATTTTTTATTTTGTAAGGACACCAGTCCTATTGGATTAGGGACCACCCTAATGACCTAATTTTTATTCCATTAGTGCTATAAAGACCCTATTTCCAAGTAAGGTCACATTTTGAGGTACTGGGGGATTTAACATATATTTTTTGCAGGGAGACCCAATTCAACCCAAAATAAAAGTTGACATGAACAAAGGAGGAAGGGGGTAGGGTTGGCCAGTCAACAGTGTTGGCCACACATACTGACAAGAAGGAAAGGGAATTTGGTTGATGTTAAGTTTGTAGAAACTGCTAACTTATTTTATATATTTTCTGAGTGAAAATTATAGCTTGATTAATTGGAAAAGAGTCCATTTAAGAAATGACATAGTCACTTAAGGTCCAAAAAGCATGGGACCTTAAGTGACTCAAGTGGCTCTTTCTTTAGTGTAGAGCTCTTTTGCTTTTATTTGGTTTAGTTTTAGGGCAAAAATGTCTCTGTGGTGAAATCAACAAATACTTGTCCTTGGGAGTGAATTAACTCCTTTAGGGCATTATGACTTCACTTCCAAAAGTCATGCTACTTGTTCTTAAAGTATAGTTTAGTTTAGTACCTATTTTGTTTAAAAAATTGAGGTATGTTTTCTTTATTACTCCCTCCCACCCTGCTCCCTATATCTCTAGTATTAAAATCCTTGGCATATTTTGTCCCAGAGAGTATCAGGTATATGTTAACAGATGACACTAAGAAAAAGGAAAACAAAGAAAAGAGAAGAAAAGACAAGCAAAGCTTATTTATTCCTTAGACTTTCTGGTGTGAAAAACAACACAAGTTTACAGTTTTGGTGGAACACATGTTCACCTAGGCACTGGCATTTGATATTCTGAAGAACTGAGTCAGATTGGAATATTACTTTATTTGAATAAATGCATGTAAATTTAGCTCTGAACAAAGTCAGTGGTGTCAAGTGCCCTGATACCTAAACAAGCGTATGAAGCCGAGTTCTCTGATGCAGTGGAGTATCAGGAGGCTGTTGGTTGTTTTCTCCTCTCTGGACACCAGACTCTTGGCATGGCAGTTGGGTGGATTCTGTAACGTTCAGCCATCTACATGTTAGTGGTTTTAAAAGTCATACTCTGATGCATCTTCAAGGTTCCATGGAACACCCTGGGTCCACACAGGGTGAAGATGCAAAAGGGACCTTCTGACCTTTGGTTCAAGCACATTTGTCTTTTATTTGTCCTTCCCAGAAAGACTTCTATTTGGAAAAAAAGACTCTACAGCTGAAAATAGTTTGAGAAGCATGACACAGGACAATCCCTGAAGGGGTTCTTTAGCTCTTTATGGCAAGAGCATAGGATTGTCTAAACCCATGCACTGGAGCAGTAATCCTGATATCAAAAATGGATGCAATGTGTTGAACTTCAATAGGGTGTACAGTACTGTGCTGCTCAAATTGTCTAAATTAGCTCATTTAATAATCACAGAAAAGTATACAAGTTTCAGAGAGGTTTATTACTTGTTTCGTTTTAACATGCTCGGAAGTGGCACAGTGGGAACCTGAAACCAGGGCTATCTGGCTCTAAAGCGGCTTTCCTATGCTCTGGTCTACATCAGATGTCTGCTTCTTCTTTCACTATCACCCCCTTAGTCTAACTTACTGCAGATACTTGGGGTGTCATTTTCAGAATGGATCCTTACTAATTGATTTCTATGGAAGGCTTTGCTTTCTTCCAGTAAACTCTACGGTGTGCTGATTATGGCCAAGTAATCATGCAGTTCTCCCTCTTTCCAGACGAGGTTTACTGCATCTTTCATCTCTTTGGTTTTATTCTCTTTGCTAGGTCAACTGTGGGATGGGAGAAGTGTTGATGGCTCTTCAGGTGGAAAGACTCACTTCCTACTTGGAGTTCAGTGTGAACCTCCATCTCCTATCACACAGAAACATGTGTCGTGCTTTGAATAATATGAATTAGTCCTCTGGGAGGCGGCATCTTGTGGACACTGTTTCATGGCCATTTTTCTGTAGGTTACCTTGTATGTTATACAAAGATAGCACATCATTTCTCTTGTACTAATATCAGATCTATTATTAGTAAGTGTATCTATTATTAGTAAGTATTAAGGATAGGAAATAAGAGATTTCTCATTTCATGTTTCATTAATGTCATGTTCTGTAATGACATTGAAAATGTTCCTTGGCGAGTATAATTCCCTGGATGTGGCTCTGACTAGCTCACCATCAAATATCTGATTTTAAGCACCTGCAGAAATATAGAATTAATTGAATTATGGGCCTGGAAACTTGAGAGCCATAGAAGCACAGGATTAGTTTAAAGTTTATGTGGTCTAACCTTCCCCATGTGGCACCTCAATCCATGCTGTAACATTTTAAATAAATACAGGCACACCTCAGAGACATTGTAAGTTTGGTTTTAGACCACTGCAATAAAGCAAATATCAAAATAAAGTGAATATCACAATAAAGCAGGTCACACAAATTTTTTGGTTTAGTGCATGTAAAAGTTATGTTTACACTGACCTGTAATCTATTACATGTGCAATAGCATTATGTCTAAAAAATCCAATGTACATACCTTAATTAAAAAACACTTTATTGCTAAAAAAAATGTTAATTATCATCTGGGCCTTCAGAAAATCACGAAAGATTTCTCTATAGCATGTGATGCTGTTTGATAGCATTTTACCCACAGTAGACCTTTCAAAATTGAAATCAATCCTCTCAAACCCTGCTGCTGCCTTATCAACTAAGTTGATGTTGATATAGCATATCTATATTTATATTCTAAATCCTCATTGCCATTTCAACAATGTTCACAGCATCTTCACCAGGAATAGATTCCATCTCAAGAAACCACTTTCTTTACTCATCCATAGGAAGCAGCTCCTCATCTGTTCAAGTTTTATCATGAGATTGCAGCAATTCATTCACATCTTCAGACTCCACTTCTAATTCTATTAATAGTTCTCTTGCCATTACCATCACATCTGCAGTTACTTCGTCCACTGGAGTCTTGAACTACTCCCTCAACGCCATCCATGAGGGTTAGAATGAACTTCTTCCAAACTCCCATTATGTTGATATCTTGACTTCCTTCTGTGAATTACGAATGTGCTTAATGGCATCTAGAATGGTGAATCCTTTCTAGAAGGTTTTCAATTTACTTTGCCCAGATCCATCAGAGGAATCACTGTTACAGCAATAGCCTTATGAAATATATTTTCTTAAATAATCAGACTTGAAAGTCAAAATGACTCTTTGATCCATGAGCTGCAGAATGGCTGTTGTATTAGCAGGTATGAAAACAACATTAATCTCCTTGTACATCTCCATCAGAGCTCTTGGGTGACAAGGTGCATTGTCAGTGAGCAGTAATATTTTGAAAGGAATCTTTTTTTCTGAGCAGTAGATCTCAACAGTGGGCTTAAAATATTTAGCAAATCATGCTATAAACAGATGTACTACCATCCAGGCTTTGTTGTTGCATTATTTTATAGAGCACAGGCAGAGTAGATTTAGCATAATTCTTAAGGGCCCTAGTATTTTCAGAATGCGAAATAAGCATTGGCTTCAACTTAATGTCCACAGCTGCATTAACCCCTAACAAGAGAGTCAGCATGTCCTTTGAAGCTTTGAAGCCAGGCGTTGACTTCTCCTCTCTAGCTGTGAAAGTCCTAGATGGCATCTTCTTCCAATATAAGGCTGTTTTGTCTACATTCAAAATCTGTTGTTTAATGTAGCTACCTTCATTAAAGACCTTAGCTAGATCTTCTGGATAATTTGCTACAGCTTCTACATCAGCACTTGCTGCTTTACCTTGGACTTTTATGTTATGGAGATGGCTTCTTTCCTTAAACGTCATGAACCAACCTCTGTTGGTTTCCAACTTTTCTTCTGCAGCTTCCTCACCTCTCTCAGCCTTCATAGAATTGAAGAGTGTTAGGGCCTTGTTTTGCATTTGGCTTTGGCTTAAAGGTAATGTTGGGGCTGGTTTGATCTTCTATTCAGATCACAAAAAATTTCTCCATATCAGCAATAAGGCTGTTTTGCTTTCTTATTTGTGTGTTCACTGGAGAAGCACTTTTAATCTCCTTCAAGAACTTTTCTTTTGCCTTCCAAGCTTGGCTAACTGTTTGGTGCAAGAGGCCTAGCTTTCAGCCTGCCTTGGCGTTTGACATGCCGTCCTCACCAAGCTTAATCATTTCTAGCTTTTGATTTAAAGTGACAGACGTGTGACTCTTCCTTTCACTTGAATACATAGAGGCCACTGAAGTGTTCTTAATTGGTCTAATTTCAATATTGCTGTGTGTCAGGGAATAGGGATGTCCAAGGGCAGGGAGAGATGAGGGAGAATGACAGTCATTGGAGCCATCAGAACACATAAAGCATTAACCATTAAGTTTGCTGTCTAATATGGACACAGTTTGTGGAGCCCCCGAACAATTATAATAGTAACATTAAAGACCACTGATCACAGACACCGTAACAGATAAAATAATAATAAAAGCATTTAAAATATTATGAGAATTACCAAAACGTGATATGGAGATATGAACTTAGCACATGCAGTTGGAAAAACGGATCCAATAGACTTGCTCAATGCAGGGTTGCCACAAATCTTCAATTCGTAAAAAACACCATATCTATGAGGTATAGTAAAGCAAAGCACAATAAAATGACGTGTGCCTGTAGTTGGCCAACTGCTGGCCGTCTTCAGTGACTGGGAATCCACTCCCTGTGTACCTTAGACAGCTTCAATCATTAGAAAGTTTTCCCTTTCTTATAAAGAAATTCTTAAGTAAATTATGATGCATTCTTATGATGGATTCTTAGTGCAGCCATAAAAACATTAATTAAGAATTTCGAATGGCATGAGAAGATGCTTAAAATATAACTAGATAAAAACAAAGACACAAAGTTGCATATAAAATATCATTTTCAACTATACTTTAACAAGGCATAAAAACCAAATCATTAAAAAATATTAATAGCTATTGCCTCTGGCTGGTGGGATCATGGGGGATTATTTTTTGCTTAATTATACTTTTTTGTTCTTAATGAGTATTTTATAATGGGCATGTATTACCTTATAATCACAGGGATTGGGGAAAAATTCTCCCTTAAGTAGATGTGGAATTCCTTCTCTGATTTATACCTGTTGGGCCCAAATCTCAGCTCTGAGGGCAACTCAGAACAAACCTAATTGTTCTTTCTTATCATAGCCTTTCAAAAAGTTTGAAGACAGCTTGAATGTCTTCTTGCTTTTAAGCATGGTTGTTTATAGATCGGCAAGCAGAAATTATTTTCTTTTTTAAAATTTAGACGTAAAAAATATAAACCAGTCAAGATGCTTTAGTTTCTGTGAGAATGGTCCTGTAGTGTTATGTAAATATCCACTACTCTTTTTCCTTTCCTCTTGCAAAATATACTATCAGAAGGAAACAAATTTATCACCCCAGATGTGGTGGTTTTATTGAATTCAACATTTTATGAAAACTGGATTTAGTACAATCAACTTGAGTATTGTGAAAATATACCTGAGGTCTTTGGTAACTTATGTTCTTGGTTTAAGGAGATGGCCAGGAAAAAGAAAGAAACTCTTGAGAAGGAGCATTGGGCAAATTAGGGGGGTTGTGGAGAGCCTTGGTGGGCTTTAACGGAGGGGCAATGATTGTATGCTATAGAAGATGAGACAAGATTCTGTTCCTCTGCCTTCTTGAACATTGCCGTTACTCCTAGTTAGAGTCACCACATTAAAGAGATTTTGACCTTTCAAATGCTCAAATGATAATATTACTATATAACTATGTAGTGTAGTCAGTACGACTAGAGTTTGGAGCATGTGTAACAAATACTCAATAGAAGGTTGGAGAAAAGTTTGGAAAAATATATTTCTGCCCTTGAATTTCCCAAAATGCCTCAAGATTACTTATCAAGGTTAACTCACTGTATAATCTTTCATCACCTATATGTGGTGGAGGAGTTTCTCTGGGGAATGACTCTTTTGTGGATTTAAAAAGTACTTTTTATCTTAACTCTTTTTCCAACTAAACTTTGAAACTCCTAAATTGAAGTTTTGAAGGTAAGTAAATGTTATTCATAAATATTTATCAGTTAACTTGTTGAAGGAATTATATAAAAATTAAAAATACCAATCAAAATATTTTATTAGATAATAAATGTAGATTTATTTCAGAGGCAAATACACCTGTCAATTACCTATTTTAAATTTAAGTTTTACAAAAAATTTGGAAGTTGGTGTCGTAAATAGTTTTGTGGCTTAAACTGAGCACTAGATTTTAACACTTTGTTGCATCTTAAAACAAGCCTTATTGTTCTGTTTCTTTGTTTCCAGATGGTCTCCCAGCTTGAAGCCCAAATATCTGAGCTTGTGGAACAGTTGGAAAAAGAATCTGATTTTCACCAGAAAGTTCTCCAGAGGGCCCAGAAAGCAGAGAACAAGTTGGAGACTCTTCAGGGTCAGCTGACACACTTGGAGGGAGAGCTGGTTTCTAGAGATGTTTTGCGAGACAACTTGAATCTTGAGAAACAAAAAGTAATAATCTTGTGGGCATGTCTATGGGTGGAAGCATCTGTTACAGTATAAAATTTTACCTGGAAATATTCTGTATTTTACAGTGCTTAGATTGCTTAAATCCTAGGTCATGAGCAAATTTCAAGGAACAATGGGTCTGGTCTCTTCCTATTGTTTGGAGCTTCCTTGATTCAAATTAACTCAATTAAACTCAACAAGTATTTATTTATTTATTTACTTATTTTAATATGTAATTAGCTTTTTATTTTTATTTTTTAACAAGTATTTATGGAATGTGCATTATATATGAGGCCCTGAAGGTTTGAGGTACTAAAGTATGAATAATAATACATAGTTCCTGATCTTAGAAGACTCATAATTCAATAGAGAAAACAGATATTCAGATAATTTGCTGGACTATGAGGTTATAAGTGTTATAATAGATGTGTTGAATTAATAAAGTACTGTATGAATGTCTGGATAGAGGGAAGATTTTATAGGGGAGGAGATAATTAAATTGATCTTTGAAGGATAAGTAGGATTATAGTGGAGAGTACAGGCAAATATTGTAGGGGAAAAAGTTTGAACAAAGGCATGAAGTCTTGCAAGTACGTAGCGTATTCAGAGAATGCAGAGTGGCTGACCGCATATGGCTGGACACATGGTGTTCTTTGTGGGTCTGTGGCAAGAGAAGAGACTGGAATGGCTTGGATTGTGAAGACAGAGCGTGTTGAGTACGAAGTGTGATAAGTGATTGTGAGCACCGCAGTATCTCAGAAAGATATGTGACGCCTCTGTGGAGCTGAGGATGCAGGATGGATGGGCTCAGAAGCGATGGTGCCAACAGCCCAGTGGGAGAGGAGAGTTGAGGGAGAAGAGACGGGGTCTGCACTGAGGATTTGAGTGTGGGGAGAGCATTGACGACTTCCAAGAGGCAGTTTTTGTAGAATGGTGGAGAATAGAAGCCAGTTTGCTTTGGGCTGAGAGATGACTAGAAAGGGACGGGGGAGCAACTTATGAACAGACTACTGTGAAGTCTGGTGACCAAAGAGAAAAGAGGCAGGAAGCAGTAGCTATGAAAAACAGGATTAAAAAAAGGGAGGTAAGTGCTTGTGGACTGAAAGAGTCCATGGGAGGCAGGGTGGGAAGGGAAAGGGAGGAAAACAGGATCAAGAGCACAGGTACAGAATTTGGCATGAAAAATATTGTTAGGTTAAAATATCTATACTCAAGAAACTCATTCATTTTCATTCTTCTGCACTTAAAAAAAGTTGAGGAAGCACAATACCTACATTGAAGTTGGATATGCAAAGACGCACAAAAGGTGTCCATGGAAAGCCATAGTCTAATGGAGGAGACAGGCAGATCAGGGCACGATTAGTACAATTAGCGCTGTAAAGGAGATGGGTATGAAATACAACAGGAACTCGGAAAAAGGAGCAAAGACTCCTTTCCTATTCCTGAGTGAGGAAAGAGCCATCTTCACAGAAGAGGTGACATTTGAGAGGAGCCTTAAAGAATGAGTAGGAATTTGTCAGGCAGCAGAGGTGGGAAGGAATTTGAGGTGGAGGGAACAGCGGAAAAAAGAAGGAACAGAGGTGTGAGACGGTGGCTCAGGAAATGAAATGAGGTGCAGGCAGACTGCAGCAGCAGGCCTGGTGAGGCCAGAGGCATGGGACGGCCCGGAGGCAGCTAGGGACAGTTGAGATGGGTCAGACAGACTACTCAGGCTTCCTTGTTTTTGAGTAAAAGAAAGGTTCCTGTCGAGGCAGACTGGCTCAGAGCGTGTAGAGATGAAAGCAGGGGGCCCAGTCAGGGGGTTCTTAGAATAGTCCAGATCACAAGATAATAGAGGTCTGGACCAGGGCGTGGGTCTGTGAACAAAGATGGGGGGTAGATTTGAGAAATTTGGGAGGGCGAAGGGCATTTTTTCTTTTGGATATCTGAAAAGGTGTGTTGGGTGAAATTTTGATTTTGAAAAGGAATATTGCATCCGAAGATAGTCCTGTAAACCAGAAAGCAACCTAACCACCTGCTGGACAGCTCCACTTAGATGGTCCATGAACACCTAAATATGTTTAGACCTGAAATGATCTCTCCTCACATTCGCCCCTCTCTTGCTTCAGTAATGGTGGCCGTCTGCCTCCATTTGCCCAAGCTGTCCTCAACACTTCCCTCTTTTTAATTATGCCTAAGCGCCATAAATCCTGTCTCCTTACTGTCTCTCCAACACCTCCCCCTTCTCTATACCCTGTAGCAGTGCTTTGCTCTGAGCATCGTGCTCATTTACATGGACGAGGGAAACAACCTTCCAACCAAGCTCCCTGCTCTGGTCTCCACACCTCAGATTTACTCTCTCCACTGCTGCCAGGGAGGTTTTAACAAAATCCTCACCAAATATTCATCTTTCTCCATCTTAAAGCTGGCCAGTAGTTTTCTGTGGCCCTTAGGATCAGGTACAGATTCCTTCTATTTCCATGGCCTCGAATTCCACGAGTCGGCCAGTCGCCCCCTCCATCTCCCCTCTCCTCTGCAATCTCTCCCGCCGACAGGGGCAAACTCAGAGGCCTTCCGGGACCAGCAGGACCCTGGTGGCGTCTGTGGTGAGTGATTTGAGCCTGAAGACATCCACGTTCAAGTGTTTAACAACACTCATCTGGCCTCTTCAGCTGCCTCCCACATTGCCCACAGCTGCTGCTCAGAGAATATTCCCTCACCTTCACCTGCAACAACTATCTCTTCAAGATTCAGCTGAAATATCACTTCCTCTGGTCGTCTTCCCTAAGAGACTTAGTTCTCCTTCCTCAGGCTCCCTCAACACCATGTGTCTGCCTCTCTCATACCACTTTGTACCCTTCCTGGATTGTTTTCAAATTTTTCTTCTCTGAATAGTCCAACCTTCTTGAGGCCAGGGAAAAAAATTTTTTGTCTGTGTTTCTCCAGGGCCTAGAGAAAGAGTCAATAACTGTTATTTGATTTATAGAAGAAATATATCAAAGGCAAGAATTTCAGGTGGATTGATATCTTGTCCCTTCCTTCAGTATAAATGCATCATTAATTTTAATTGGGATTATGCCCAAAGGACTCTCAGTAATGAAAACAAATTATGTAAGCTAATTCCGTCCATGGTGAATTTTTTGTAGCAAAAAATTCATGAGAAATGCACTTCCTAGTCAGGATAGTATCGTGTAAAATTGAGAAGCAAAGTTGTACAGAGTTTAAATGCTAAAGGCAGGTAATCTAGGCTGACACAAAAGAGAGTAGAATGCATGGTTTCTTATTAATATTTATGCTAAACTGTGATTCAAATGAATAAAATAGTAATCCTTCCCTTCTATGGAGTTAGAAGTTTCTAGTAACCTTAGTCTTTGGAAGTACAGCCAAGTTCCTTGAAATGGGTGCCTCCTCTGTGGAGCCTTGGCTTGGTCTTGTCCTGACCCCTTTTTGTCCGTTGTAGTCCTTGCATGCTAAGTGGATGGGTCGTGTGTAGCAATAAAAAAAGAGGCTTTCATACCTTCACATAAAAGGTACTGACTCTGTATTATGTAAAATACAAGCAATAGCAGTTAGGTCACTTTTGTACACACTGATTAGAAATTAAAATTCCAAAAGGGAGAGCTGACACAGCATTAGGAAGTGATAACCTGATGATGCAGAGACAAAAGCAACCTGTGGTTTTGCAGCACAATACAGTAAGTGACATTTGTAGTGACTGTGACTTATGAAGAAGAAAGAAAATTACATTCATATGTATGCTATTTAACAAAATTGGAAAATATACACTTATAAATAATTTTATCCTGATGATTAAAATATACATAGTTCTGGGCTTTAAGCTGGTATGCTTCAGTTAGCAGGAAATTATATTTATTTAAACATTTAATTGCCTGCAAATGTCAGATGAATGAGAAGTTATTGCAATCAGAAGAAAATATCCAAGATAGAACCCAAATCATAAAATTATAATATAGAAAGCTCATTGATTGATTTACTCATCCTGCAAGCACTTAGTAAGCATTATTCTATAATAATATAATGCTTACTGGGCATGGCCAGATAAGCCACAGAAATCAAGCGGAGGAAGACCCTTAAATAATTTATAACTTTAGCCTGTTAAAGTATGAACCTTGACTTCCTTCATAATCTCTGTTTTAGGGCATTGTTCATTTAACTTTTTAAACACCTTTAAAGACATTTTCTAAAACCTTTTAACTAAAAAAAAAAAATCAAACCAAAATATTGTTCAAATTTTGTGTGCATGGAGAGCGTGGAGTTTGGAATGGTGTGTAAAGCCTAGGAAGAGTAAAGTAACAACTGCTTAAGTTGCCAGCTTCCACCTTTGAGGCCAGGGCCCAGTTAGGTGGGAAAAATTCCCATGGAAGGTGCATGGATGGGTAGGTCTCAGAGGTTGGATTAGGCTGGGAGGGGCATGGTAGCAGCAGCATGTTGCCAAAGCAGAAAGATGAGGATGTAATTGGGAACATAGCCAAATTTGTCATATGGCAGGGTTAGAAAGAGTGTATAACATTAGATTGAACCTCAAGGTCACTGACCGGGGCATCAAGAGTATTTGAACAAGGAGTGGGCAGGAAACTGGCAGGTTGGTTCAGAAATTCATCACCAGATATTGGGGTCAGAGTCCAGGCTCCATGCTGAGTTTAAAGAGAACCACCTGTAAGCTTGGGAGAAAGGGAAGGATGCTGTGAGATCACCCATTAACTTCTACCTTTGTGTCTCATTTTCATTTTTTGTTCTTGGGTTTAGTATCTTAAATTTCTGGATCAGCTTTCAGAGAAAATGAAATTGGACCAGATGGCTGCTGAGCTTGGCTTTGACATGCGCCTGGATGTGGTTTTAGCTCGCACAGAGCAGCTGGTCCGTCTCGAGAGCAATGCAGTCATTGAAACCAAGACCATCGCCTACAATTTGCAGAGAAAGGTAGGGGGTATGAAAACTTGCTAGTGTCGAAAGAAGGAATTTCTGAAAAACCAAACTATTGAAAAATAATTTACCCCCACCATATTTATGAGAGTGTCTAGGAAACATACTATAAAAATATGTATTTAGAATTTGAGGCTCAATTTCAAGTCTGAAGAGTAGGTAAGTGTATCCATCACCTAAGGTTATGTTTCACTGTGAGTAATAGAGACCCCAGATAACAGTGGCTTAAACAAGCAGATGTATTTTTTTTCTCTTCTTACACAAATTTGTGGAGATAGGCAGCTTAGGGCTGGTGCGGCAGCTGTGCTCTATAAAGTCTTCAAGGAACCAGGCTCATTTCAGCTCATTAATTTCCCATCCCTAGGGTGGTCCTTATCTTCGTGGTCAAAATAGAACCATTATATCTGTGTTCTAGGCAGAAGAAAAGGAAGGCGTGAGGAAGAGGGATGCAAAACAATATGCAAGAGGTGTCTTTTGAAAAAGGTGCCCAGAATTTGCTACAAGAACTGTATATCCCATGGCCAGAATATGTTCTGATGGTCAAACCTAGCTGCAAGGGAGGCTTGCATATGCAGCCTTTACTCTGGGTAGCCATTTGCCTAGCTAAAAAAATTCACAGTTTCTATTACTTTGGAAGAAGAGAACTGGGGAAACATCTAGCAGTCTCTGCCTTTGTAAGCTCCATTGCACTGGCAAGTAGAGAGAGAAGGGCTTACTTTTCATTCACTCAAAGGAAGAGTTAGAAAGGGTTTAGATTAAATCAATGAATGAGTGGATGAAAGGGATAAAATGTAATTATTACTCATATAATTATTGGTATTGGGGAAAGAAATAGGAAAACACAGATGTTTTCTCATAATAGAATTTTCTCATAAAAATTCTATGGTAGAATTCTAGTGTAGAGGCTGTGTAATGAGTCACATCTGGGTTCCCAATTAGGCTCCACCAAGCTGTGTGACCTTGGAAAAATTATATTCCTCTCTGTCTCTGTTTCCTCATGTTTAAGATGGGGATGATATCTACCCCAAGGGGTTGTTAGTTTTTAACAAATAACATTTTTGAAATCTTGGGTCATAGAAGATGCTTTATTCACATTTGGCCTCTTCTCCATTGACCGTATCTTGAGAAATATTTAATAAAAGATAGCAGACAAACCCTGTTACCATCAGAGACATTAAATTCAGCTACCATTCTTTCTGAAGTTCTCCTCAATAATTGATCCATTTTCTCAATATCCAATGCCATTCTTTCTTAAGGATTATATAATTATTAAAATTACCAGTGTCCAGAACTTACCAGTGTACATTTGCAATAGAGAGGAATTTGCCATGAAGAAGCTCAAGAAGGAGAGTTTGGTTAGGGAAATGTTAAAGTGGCCTGGGCAGGGACACAGCTGCCAATGTTAGGCAGGATACTTAAAGCAGCATTTTGGTAAGTTCTTCTAACACGTTTCTATGTGATTCTAATATTTGTAACAGATGACAGAGATTCTGTACTTAATATGCCACTCAGTAATTGTGACATGTGGAGCCCAGGAAGATTTTTTTCCCCTCTTATAGTCCATAGTTGTTTTCTAAAAAGCACTCTAATTTCCTTCATCAAAGTTGATTGCCAATGATAAGTGATGTTTGAGGACCTGTTCCCTGCTTGGTTTGTGGTTCTTACAGGCCAGGCATGTAACAAGACACCAATGAACCTTCTTGAAGTACCTTTTTTCCCTAAGATTTTAAATGTATAAAAAAAGTTTTCTTAAAAATCTCTTTGGTATATCTTACTTTAAAAATATATCAACTTTCACATTGGGGGCCACTCATCCAATTCTAAGGGATTGACATTAGCAAGTCTAGGTTTATAATACTAATTTGTATCCCATCTTATTTCAGAAAACACTAGTTCAGGTATTGTGGCCATTGGATGTTGGGAGGATTTTGTGTCTCTGTCTTATTATATTCTGCTCTTGATAAGCCCATTTTAGTAGTTTTAAAAGTAATTTCACATTTTTATTACTATGCACATAATGTTGGAGAGAATTCCATGTTGAAAGCCGACTTCTCTGCCATTTTCTGTGGCTCTTTTGTCTCATGCTCTGCAGCTGCAAAATTAATTCTTGGAAAAGGTATGAATAAAAAAATGTGACCAGGAAAAGAAATCCAATGACCTTTTTTGATGGTTCACAAATTAGTCTTATTGAAATGTAGATAAAGATCAACATTATCTGGGTAATTCCCTTATATTTACTGACTATTTAATTTTTTTTTTTTTTAAATCCTGGTTTGTATCAAACCAGCTAAAGACTCAGAAAGAAAGACTGGAGAGCAAAGAACTGCACATGAACCTCCTCCGGCAGAAAATAGCCCAGCTGGAGGAAGAGAAGCAGGCGCGTACAGCCCTGGCCATGGAGAGGGATGAGGCACATCTCACCACCAGAAAGTTACAGAAGAAGGTGGAGAGGCTGCAAAGGGAGCTGAGCGAATGTCAAGAATCCAACACTGAGCTCAAAGCCAAACTGGCTGACACCAATGAGCTTAAGGCAAGTGCTCGGCTTCATTTCCTTGTTGCTTTTTGCTAGTTACCATCAAAGCTTATGCAAAAGAATAGCAGCCTTGTAATGGACGCACCAGAAAAAGAAAGATGAAAAACTTCCTCTGATTTCTAGAGTTGTGGGGAAAATGCAAAAACCACACAAGTCAGAATACATATCCATTTCATATCTCTTCAATATTTGAAGGGAAGCTGTCATCGCTGGGTAAAATGCCAGGCCAAAAGGGGCAATGTTTAAGTACAGAGAATAAAAACATTTCTCCAAAGTGTAGATGACTATGCCGGTAGGGATGATGTAGAGATTTATCACGTAGGAATTTGCTTTGGAAGAAATGAGGAAACGGACACAAGTGTTTACTGAGAAGAGTCAGGCAGGTAGCGGTATCGATGCTGTGCTCTGTGGGGTATATCATTACCAAGTTCAGTGACTAGATCAACAGATTGGGAGGTTGCAGTTCCTGTGTGCGAAGTGTTCAACTCCTAATGAATACAGAGAAATAAGAAAACTTAAGCAGAAATTAATAAAAAGATTTAAAAGTCTTGCACGTGTGCCACTGGCAATGATATGTAACTTCCTATGCACATAGCATCCCCAGCCAGTACGCCTATCATGAATATAGCAGACAATAATGTACTGGCTCTTTGCAGATGAACACTGTGAAATTGACTTTTGGAATGTTTCCAAAACTGGAAACAGACCAGTAGGGGAAAAGAATCTGGAATTAAGCCAGCCCTTGAACATGTGTAGTGGGGACAATATTTTAGAAAATATTTCCCACTGTATTTTCCCTTCTGAGTAATTAGCTTTTTCCCTGCTGAAGCCCTTTTTGCCATCAGGACTAGGCCACCAAGTTGAGGCGTATTTCCCTAGAGAAGGGCAAGGCAGGCACGGCCCAGAGGAGGGGACATGTTTGAATACAAGGAAAGGGGGAATGCAAGGGACAGCACCTGATAGGGTTCCATGGGAGGGCAAAAACTCCAGAGGCAAGTATCCTTAATATCCCCCTTGTGCCTTGGGACTGACCTTTGGTGGGTGTGTGGTCGGGTAGGGTAGAAGCTGCTCCCACCCTGGCTGGAAGGGCTGCAGGAGGTGCTGAGGCAGGGGCCTAGACTGCACCCCAATTCCCTGGAGCCTGGAGTTCCATTTGCTCTAGAGGGGTTTCTGGAGGTCAGCTGAAGATGCGTGCTAGAGAGCTCATTAGGGGAGCAGATGGGGGTGTTCCCTTCAAGTAAGGGACACAGTGACCCTCCATCAGAGGCTCTGGGGCAGTCACCTAAGCTATGGTCCACTAGCAATTACAGCCAAACCTTGAGTTAGCCAAGGCCGGTGACAGGGCCTTGACTCTGGTGAGTGAACCCTCACAAATTTCACCATTTAGATAGTAGATACAGGAGAAATTCAGGAGAAGCATGAGGGCCAGAATCACCTCTCCTAACACCACGGGGAATTTCCTCCACCCAGACGCTATCTCAGGAAGAAGGAAGGCAGAAGAATCTCCCAAAGATTGAGTAATGCATGAATTTTAAACCTGAGGAAATATGGTTAGTTACAAATACTATCTGCTCTAACAGTTTGGGGTGATGGTGGTGGGAGTTGGTTTCTTATTTCCAAAGAACTATGGGGCTTATCCTAACGTTAACATGGCTGGGACTTCGTATCAGCTGCTCCTGACTGTAGGCTGTGTGGCTGTTCTTCTCTCGGCTGGAGGGACCCCTCCCCTGTGGCATCCTTCCTTATGGGGCTGCAGGAGCACTACTTTGTTAGAAGAATAAAGGGCCCCTAAATACTTCCAAAGAAGCTGGAGAGGAAAAGTTAAAGAAATGGAAACCAGTGGCAAGACAGCTAATAATGGGGGGATGTCATGGAACAAAAAAGGGAAAGGGCCTTCACCATTATAGCCAAGGTGTAATACGGACCTTCAAAAATGAAACAAAATGATGGGCTCCAGAGAACAATAAGGAAAATTCACAGACCTGGTCTAATGCTTTTGAAGAATTCCCCTTCCCCATAGGGAGGTGGCTGTATGTAGACAGGATATGGCTAATCAGGAGCTGTACAGTCTTTCTTGAACACAGATTGAAAAATGAAATAGCCTCCTGGCTTTGCGAAGACTTTACAAACCTGGGTCACTTTCCAGGGCTGTCATTGTGTTTAGTACAACACTCACTGCCTCTGATCAAGCAGTAATAGGTCGGTGACAAGTGGCAGTGGAGCTCAGTACGACAGGCACGTAGAAGGTCTGTGTGGTTGCTGATGACACCTTGATAACTTCTGGGTGTCAAGGGCTGGTAGAAGAAGCTGAGCAGCTGGCAGGGGTTGGATCGTATGGAGCCTCGGGTGTCATCTGAGATGCTCGGACTTATCCTCTGGGTCCTGGGGAGCCACTGGCAGATGTTAAGTAGGAAGGTACAATTATCAGGAAAGAGACTGAGAAGAAACAGAGAGAGACAGGGGGAGAGCAGAGGTCTTCAGAATGAAGCTGTGATCAACAGTATCAAGTGCAGCAGAGAGATAAAGTCTGAAGGAATATCCACTACACTTGGCTTTGGAAAATCTATGACTCAAGTGTGTATAGTCGTAGATCGTGGTGGTAGTGGGTAAGGGCTTTGAGAATAAGCCAACTTCCAGGGATGACAGGGAAAAGGAAACAAAGACGGTGCACTACTCTTCCGGGAGATTTGGATGAAAAGGGGAAGAGAGTTGGGAACACATACAAAATTGGCTTATGTATTTACTTTATTATTTTATTTTGCATAGAGAGATCCATACGCTTTTACACATGATATATAAGAAAGGTATAGGAGAGACTGGGTTTGACTGACTTAAGAATTACTCAGGCCCCTAAACATTTCAATGGAATGTTAAGTCTGTCTTCCAGTGGAGAATAGAGATCTCTCTAACTTACTAACACAGTAAATGCCAACTTTAAGCATTTATGAGATTTCAAATACAAAATAGCTTTTATTTTATATTTGATACAAATACAAAATATCAGACTTCTCCTATTAATGTCCAAGACAGGCTACTGATATTAACTATCCTAATTAATATCCTATTAGCTATCCTATATGTTGCCTAAGCTTGTCCTTCTATTAATTTCACTATTCATAAAGTAATTATTTTTGACATTAGCAAAAATGGCCTTACTATATTAGTTTCTTAGGGCTTCCAAATTACCACAAAGTGGGTGGTTTAATACAAGAGAAATTTATTCTCTTATAATTCTGGAGGCCAAAAGTCTGAAATCAAGGTTTTGTCATGGTGGGTTTCTTCTGGAGGATCTGAGGGAGAGAGAATCCGTTCCCTGCTTCCCTCCCAGCTGCTGGTTGCTGCTGTCAACCCTTGGCTTGTAGCTGCATAATTCCAATCTCTGCCTCTTCACCTGACCTTCCTTTTGCTTGTCTCTCCTTTTCTCTCTCCTATAAGGACACCTGTCATGGATTTAGGGTGCATCCTAATCGAGGATGATCTCAATCTGTGATCCTTGCCTTGATTATACCTTCAAAGGCTCTTATTCTAAATAAGGTCACATTCTGAGGTTCTGGGTGGACATAGCTTTTGGGAGGGCACTATTCAATCCACTATACTAATTGAATTAACAGTGTTACCATTTATAGAGGGTCAATATAAAATAATCATTTGAATTACATTTTCTGTTTTTTAAAAAATAGAGAAATAATTCACATACCACGAAATTCATCCATTTAAAGTGTACAATTCAATGGTTTTTAGTGTATTTGCCGTGTTGTGCAACCATCACCACTAATTCCGGAACATTCCCATTACAATTTCTTTTTTATGGGTGAATAATATTTCATTGTATGTATATACCACATTTTCTTTGTCTATTCAGCATTTGATGGACATTTGGATTGCTTCCATCTTTTGGCTAGTATGAATAAGACTGGTATGGACATTTGTGTGCAAGTTTTTGTATACGTTTCCATGTTTATTGCAAAACCATGGTCGAAGACCTTGATTCCTAGGTTATCCAAATAAGATCAAAGATTTCTCCACCTTTGAGACCCATGAAGTAAATATGCCCCTGAATTCTAGACCAAGAAAAGTAGACCTTTCTAGATGAACTATTAAATTTTAATTTGGCAGGCAAACATAAGTGTTATAGAGATCCCTTTTTGAAAGAAAAATATTCCTTTTCAGATTCTCCTGCCTGTGTTGAGTTAAAATAATTTTATGAGAATATTACTTACATACGTACAAACTTAAAACTATATAGAAATTTCTTAATCTTATTACATTTTTTATGATTATAAAATCCAGATTAATTTAGAAATCAAAACAAAGGATAAAAATAAAATTAAAAATATGACATTAATTCAGTATGATTATGTTATTTTACTAAAATCACCATTAATAAGAATATGTGGTACCCACTGCTCATGGTGTGGGTTCTTTTGAGTTTGGCATTCCTATAGTTTGTTTTCTGTAAGGAGAGAGCAATTATGGTACCATTTGCTTTATTTTACTACTGTAGATACTTTATTTGTCCATACACCATGACACAGTTAGGCTTTCACTTTGCATGAACATATTATTTATGTATTAACTCTACCCTTGCTCTTTTCTCATTAACCTAGGATAATTAAAGTAGTAGTACTTGCTGGCACAAACATACCCTTGTAAACAAATGCAAATGCAGGCACTGAAATTATGTGGCAGAACTCCAGAGGATGCAGAAAATGCTTTGTATAACTCAGGTAATGCCAGATGCATCATGGCCTGCATCAGTTATGAGTAGTTTCATCTAAATATGTTGAAAAGCCCCGTAATATCAGTGGCTTGGACAGGAGAGACGTTTATTCCTTTCTCACTGGAAAGGAGCATGGAAGCAGACATGCCATGCTCAGAGGACAGCTCCATAGTCATCAGCGACTCTGGCTTCTGTCTTTCTGCTTCAGTGTTCTAGCAGTAGCTTTCATCCTCAAGGCCCCCTCTTAGGCCAAGCCTGCTGCTGGGGCGCCAGCCTCATTACGGTCACCAGGCAGGAGGAAGGGTAGAAGGACACCCTGTGTGCCGCTATCCAGGAATAATACGGTACTTCTTACACCTCCATTGGCCAGAACTTAGTCCCTAGACCTCATTTAGATGACGTGAGTCTGAGATAGGGGTCTTCATTCTGTGCAGTAAGAAAGAAACGAAGAATAGCTATTTGGTAGAGAACCATCAGCTATCATCCTGTCCCACGTGGCCAAAAATCAGCAGACAACCAAAAACTAGTGGAAAGCCCATTGTCTTCATTGCAGTCTCTCAAGAAAACACGAAAAGGGGTTAATATTCTTCAGCCACTAGCAAAGATCTCTCCCACTTTCTCTTGGTATTTCCCACACAGGGCAGCCACTCCCACATTTCTTCCCCACTCCAGAGCTTTCTCTAACCCTTTCTTTATCTTTTTTCCCTAAACTGTCATCTCAGACTCCGCTCTGAATTTACAGATCCATTGGCGCTCTTGGATTGCTTTGAGCTTTCCCCACTTGGGAATGCGCAGCTAGCAGAGCCCGAGCGGGAGGAATGCTCTGGGGGTGTGGGGTGGTGGAGGGTGGAAGTGTGCTGACACTGCAAAGTTGTATATCTTTTTTGATTTCTGCTACATTTCTACTTAAATCTTTTCCTTTCTTTTATTTTTAGTTGAAAAGTAATAATTGTACATATTTGTGGGATACAGAGTGATATTAAATATTTTGATACATTTATACAAATGTATAAATTTGATGTAATGATTAAATCATGGTAATTAGCATATCCATCACCTCAGACATTTATCATTTCTTTGTATTGGAAACATTCAAAATCCTCTAACTATTTGAAAATATACAATAAATTGTTGTTAGTTATAGTCACCCTACAGGGCTATAGAACACTAGAACTTATTCCTCCTATCTAGCTGTAATTTCGTATCTCTTAACCAACTTCTCCCTGTTCCCCTCCTCCACTCTTCCCGCCCTCTAATAACCACAATTCTACTCTCTACTTCTATGCACTCAACTTTTTTAGCTCCCACATATGAGTGAGAATATGTAATATTTATTTTTCTGTGCCTGACTTATTTCACTAAACACAATGACCATACAGGTTGCTACAAATGAGAGGATTTCATTTTTTTTTATAAATGAATAATACCCCATTGTGTATATATGCCACATTTTATTTATCCATTTATCAATTGATGGGCACTTAGGTTGATTCCATATTTTGGCTCTTGTGAATAGTATACTGTAATAAACCTGGAAGTGCAGATATCCCTTCACTATACTGATTTCCTTCCTTTTGGCAATATACCCAGTAGTGTAATTGCTGGGTCATGGGGTAGTTCTGTTTTTAGTTTTTTGAGGAACCTCCATACTGTTTTCTATAGTGGCTGTGCTAATTTACATTCTCACCAACAGTGTAGGAGGGTTCCCCTTTCTGCACACCCCTGCCAGCATCTGTCATTCTCCATCATTTTGAAAAAGTCAGTCTAACTGGAGTGACATGGTATCTCGTTATGGTTCTGATTTGCATTTCTCTGATGATTAGTGATGTTGAGCATTTTTTTCCACATACTTATTGGCCCTTGTTTGGCTTCTTTTGAGAAATGCCTATTCAGATCTTTTGCCCATTTTTAATCAGATTATTTGTTTTGCTGTTGAGTTGTTTGAGCTCCTTGTATATTCTGGTTATTAATCCCTTGTCAGATGGATAATTTGCAAATATTTTCTCCCATTCTGTGGATTTTATCTTCACTTTGTTGACTGTTTCCTTTGCTGTGCAGAAGCTTTTTAGCTTGATGTGGTCCCATTGGTCTATTTTTTCTTTTGTTGCTTGTGCTTTTGGGGTCTTTCACAAAAAAATCTTTGCCCAGACCAATGTCCTGGAGCATTTCCCAATGTTTTCTTTTAGTTGTTTCATAGTTTCAGGTCTTATTTAAGTCTTTAATCCATTTTTATTTGATTTTTGGATATGGTGAGAGAGAGGGGTTTAGTTTCATTCTTCTGTATATGGTTATTCAGTTTGCCAGTCTCATTTATTGAAGAAATTGCCCTTTCCCTATTTTAAGTTCTTGGTGCCTTTGTAAAAAATGAGTTGGCTGTAATAGTGTGGATTTATTTCTGTGTTCTGTATTATGTTCCATTGGTTGATATGTCTGTTTTTATGCCAGTACCATGTTGTTTTGGTACTACAGCTTCATAGTATATTTTGGAGTCACGTAGTGGGATGCCTGCAGTTTTGTTCTTTTTATTGAGTATTGCTTTGGCTATTTGGGTCTTTTCTGGTTCTGTATACATTTTAGCATTGTTTTTTCTATTTCAGTAAAGAATTTCATTGATATTTTAATAGGAATTGCATTGAATCTGTAGATTGCTTTGGGAAGTATTGTCATTTTAACAATATTAATTCTTCCAGTCTGTGAACTTGGGAGTCTTTCCATTTTTTGGTGTCCAGTTTCTTCCATCAGTCCTCTTTAACTTTTTTGATCGGTTTGGGTGGAATTGGTATTCTATTCTTCTTTAATGTTTGGTAAAATTTAGCAGTGAATCCAGCACGTCCTGGGCTTTTTCTTTGATGAAAGACTTTATTAAATGGCTTTGATCTTGTTACTCCTTATTAGTTTGTTCAGGTTCTCTATTTCTTTGTGGTTCAGTCTTGGAGATTGTATATGTCGGGAATTTATTCATTTCTTCCAGATTTTGCAATGTGCTGGCATATAGTTGTTCATAATAGTCTCTAATG
Organism: Daubentonia madagascariensis; assembly: GCA_023783475.1. Lineage (NCBI taxonomy): Eukaryota > Metazoa > Chordata > Mammalia > Primates > Daubentoniidae > Daubentonia > Daubentonia madagascariensis. Next base: position 16,057,346 of record JAKFHU010001815.1, on the reverse strand, counting down.
ATTCCTTGTATTTTTGTACTCTCAGTTGTAATGTTTTCTTTTTCGGTTCTGATTTTACTTACTTGGGTCGTCTTTTCTCAGTCTAGCTAAAAGTTCTTCAATTTTGTTTATCTTTTCAAAAAACCGACTTTTTGTTTCATAGATATTTTATATTTTTTTAAGTCTCAATTTCATTCATTTCTGCTCTGATCTTTACTATTTCCTTCCTTCTACTCATTTTGATTTGGTTTGTTCTCGCTTTTCCAGTTCCTTGAGGTGCGTTGTTAGGTTGTTTGTTGGAAGTCTCTCCACTTTCTTTAAACAGGCATTTGTTGCTATAAAATTTCCTCTTAGTACTGCTTTTACAGTATCCCATAGATTTTGGTGTGTTATATTTCCATTTTTGTTTCGAGAAATTTTGAAATTGTTTTCTTAATTTTTTCATTGACCCATTGGTTTTTCAGGAGCATGTTGTTTAACTTCCATGTGTTTGGGTAATTTGCAAGGTTCCTCTTTTTAGTGATTTCTAGTTTTATTCCATGGTGTTCAGAAAAGATACTTGATACGATCTCTATTTTTTTGAATTTGTTGAGACTTGTTTCATGGCCTAAGAATATATGGCCCAGGCTGGAGGATATTCCATGTGTTTTTTTAAAAAATTTATTTCAGAATATTATGGGGGTACAACACTTTGGCTATATATATTGCCTATGCACTGCCTTTGTCAGAGCTACAATCGTGGACATCCCCCAAACTGTGCTCCCCGCATCCATTTAGTGAGAGTCTTCCCATCCCCTCCACCCTCCTCCCACCTGCCCGACTTCTGATGAATATTATTGCCATGAGTGACGTAAGTGTTAATCAGTTAGTACCAATTTGATGGGGAGTACCAGTGGTGCTTGTTTTTCCATTCTTGTGACACTTTGCTTCGAAGAATGGGCTCTAGCTCCAACCAGGATAATACCAGATGTGTTAATTCACTGTTGTTTTTTATTACTGAGTAATACTCCATGGTATACATATACCACATTTTATTAATCCACTTGTGTATTGATGGGCACCTGGGTTGTTTCCACATCTTTGCAATTGTGAATTGTGCTGCTATAAACATTCACGTGAAGATGTCTTTTTATAGAATGTCTTCTTTTCCTTTGGGTAAATACCCAGTAGTGGGATTGCTGGATCAAATGATAGTTCTACTTTTAATTCTTTGAGGTATCTCCATATTACTTTCCATAGAGGTTGTACTAATTTGCAGTTCCACCCGCAGTGTATGAGTGTTCCTATCTGTCCGCATCCCTGCCAACATTTATTGTTTTGGGACTTTTGATATTAGCCAATCTCACTGGAGTTAAGTGATATCTCATTGTGGTTTTGATTTGCATTTCCCTGATGATTAGAGAAGTTGAGTAATTTTTTATATGCTTGTTGGCCATTATTCTGTCTTCTTTTGAAAAGTTTCTGTTCATGTTCTTTGCCCATTTTTTAATGGGGTTGTTTGATTTTTTCTTGTTGATTTTCCTAAGTTCTGTATAGATTCTGATTATCAGCCCTTTATAAGATGTGTAGCATGCAAATATTTTCTCCCATTCTGTAGGTCGTCTGTTCACTCTAGTGATAGTTTCCTTGGCTGTGCAGAAGCTTTTTAATTTGATCAGGTCCCATGTATTTATTTTTGTTGTTGCTGTGATTGCTTTGGGGGTCTTCTTCATAAATTCTTTGCCTAGGCCAATGTCCATAAGAGTTTTTCTGACGTTTTCTTCAAGAATTTTTATGGTTTCATGTCTTAGGTTTAAATCTGTTATTCATCATGAGTTGATTTTTGTGAGAGGTGAGAGGTGTGGATCTAGTTTCAGTCTTCTACATATGGCCATCCAGTTTTCCCAGCACCATTTATTGAATAGGGAATCTTTTCCCCAGTGTATGTTTTTTTGGAATTTGTCAAAGATCAGATGACCATATGAGCTTGGTTTTATATTTGGGTTCTCAGTCCTGTTCCATTGGTCTATGTCTCTGTTCTTGTGCCAGTACCATGCTGTTTTGGGTACTATAGCCTTGTAGTATAGTTTGAAGTCTGGTAGATAGATGCCTCCCAATTTGTTCTTTTTGCTTAGGATTGCTTTGGCTACACGGGGTCTTCTCTGGTTCCACACAAAGCATAGAATTATTTTTTCTAGATCAGCATAAAATGATGTTGGTATTTTGATAGGGACTGCATTGATTCTGTGAATCACTTTAGGTAGCAAAGACATTTTTACAATGTTGATTCTACCTATCCAAGAGCATAGTAGGGTTTTCCATCTGTTTACATCCTCTACAATTTCTTTTCTCAGTGTTTTGTAATTTTGTCTATATAGGTCTTTGACCTCCTTATTTAGATATATTCCTAAATATTTACTTTTCTTTGGTGCTATTTTGAAAGTTATTGCATCTTTAATTTGTTTCTCGGCTTGTCTGTTATTAGCATATATAAAGGCTGCGGATTTGTGTGCATTGATTTTGTATCCTGAGGCTTTGTTGAATTCATTTATCAATTCCAGTAATCTTTTGGTTGAATCTTTGGGGTTTTCTAGATATAATATCATATTGTCTGTGAATAGTGAAAGTTTTACCTCTTCTGCCCCCATTTGGACACTCCTGATCCCTCTCTTGTCCGATAGCTCTGGCCAGGACTTCCAGCACTATGTTGAATAGAAGCGGAGATAGTGGACAACCTTGTCTGGTTCCAGTTTTAAGGGGGAATGCTTTCAATTTTTCCCCATTCAGTATGATATTGGCTGTGGGTTTATCGTATATGGCTTTAATAGTTTTGAGGTATGAGTCATCTATGCCTATACTGTTAAGAGTTCTTATCATAAAAGGGTGCTGGATTTTGTCAAAAGCCTTTTCTGCATCTATTGAAAGGATCATATAATCTTTGTTCTTGCTTTTATTTATGTGGTGAATTACATTTATAGATTTGCGTATGTTGAACCATCTCTGCAATTCTGGGATGAAGCCCACCTGATCATGATGGATGATTTTTTTTGATGTACACTTGAATTCGGTTTGCTAGGATTTTATTGAGAATTTTTGCATCTATATTCATAAGGGATATTGGTCTGTAGTTTTGTTTTCTTTTCTTGTTGTGTCCTTTCCTGGCTTTGGTCTCAAGGTGATATTGGCTTCGTAGAATGAGTTTGGGAGGATTCCATCCTTCTGGATGTTTTCAAATAATTTCTGCAGTATAGGCACCAGTTCTTCTTTGTAGGTTTGGTAGAATTCAGGTGTGAGCCCATCTGGTCCAGGACTTTTTTTTGTTGGAAGATTTTTTATTACTGCTTCAATTTCGGTGCTTGATATTGGTCTGTTTAGAAATTCTATTTCTTCCTGGTTGAGCCTAGGGAGGTAGTATGTTTCTAAGAATTTGTCCATTTCCTCCACGTTTTCATGTTTTTGGGCATAGAGATTTTTGTAGTATTCAAAGATGATGTTTTGTATTTCCATGATATGAGTTGTGACCTCTCCTTTTTCATTTCTAATTGAGCTTATTAGAGTCCTTTCCTTTCTGCTTCTGGTCAACCTGGCAAGTGGCCTGTCTGTTTTGTTTATCTTTTCAAAGAAGCAACTTTTCGTTTTATTAATCTTCTGTATTGTTCTTTTGTTCTCAATTTCATTGAATTCTGCTCTGATCTTGGTTATTTCTTTTCTTCTGCTGGCTTCAGGATTGCTTTGCTCTTCCTTTTCCATTTCCTTAAGGTGATCCATTAGTTTATTGATTTGTGACCTTTCCGTCTTTTGGATGTGGGCATTTAAGGCAATAAGTTTTCCTCTCAGGACTGCTTTTGCTGTATCCCACAGATTTTGATAACTTGTGTCCCCATTATCGTTTAGTTCGAAGAATCTTTTGATTTCCATTTAAGTGTCCTCCTTGACCCAGTAGTCATTCGGCAACAGATTGTTTAATTTCCATGTTTTTGGATGAAGATGTGTGTTTCTGTTGGAATTGATTTCTAATTCTATTCCGCTGTGGTCTGAAAAGATACATGGTATGATTTCTATTTTTTTGAGTTTGTTTAGATCTGTTTTGTGGCCTAGGATGTGATCAATTTTAGAGAAAGTTCCATGAGCTGATGAGAAGAATGTATATTAAGTGTTATTTTGGTGGAGTGTTCTGTAGATGTCTGTTAGGCCCAAGTGTTTTAGAGTCCTTTTTAAGTTCATTGTTTCTTTGCTTATTTTCTGTTTGGAGGATCTGTCCTGTTCTGTCAGTGGGGTGTTGAAGTTCCCTGCTATTATGGCATTGCTATTTATTATATTGTCTAGATCAAGCAGTATTTGCTTTATGTGTCTGGGTGCTCCTGTGTTGGGTGCATAAATGTTTAGGATTGTTAAATCTTCTTGTAAGATTTTTCCTTTCACCACTATATAGTGTCCATTTTTGTCCTTCTTTACTTTTGTTGCTTTAAAGTTTATATCATCTGAAATAAGGATGGCTACTCCAGATTTCTTTTGGTTTCCATTAGCCTGGAAGATTTTATTCCATCCTTTCACCTTGAGTCTGAATACGTCCTTGTGTGTAAGGTGTGTTTCCTGGAGACAGCAGATACTTGGCTTGTATTTTTTAATCCATTCAGCCAGCCTATGTCTCTTCAATGGGCAATTCAAGCCATTCACACTTATTGAGAGAATTGATATTTGGGGTAGATTTCTGTTTATTCTGTTGGGTAGTCTCTTGTTCTGTTTTACTTCTTGAGTCATTGTGAAATCAGGGTTCTGAATTTTTAGCTGAGGGTAGTTTTACATTGGTGGGTGTCTGTTGTGCTGGTCTAAGCACTTCTTGCAAGGCTGGTCTGGACTTTGCAAATTCTATCAGTGATAGATGTGTCTGGAAAAATCTTTATTTCTCTATCATATAAGAAGCTTAGTTTGGCAGGATACAGAATTCTGGGTTGGCCTTTGTTTTGTTTTAGGAGACTGATGATGTCTCCCCATTCCCTTCTGGCTTGTAAGGTTTCAGCTGAGAAATCTGCAGTTAATCTGATCGGTTTCCCTTTGTAGGTTACCTGCTCTTTTTGCCTTACAGCTCTGAGGAGTGCCTCTTTTGTGTTTACTTTGGTCAGTCTAATAATTATGTGGCGTGGTGAATGGCTTTTCACGTTGAGTCTCCCAGGAGTTCTGTGTGCTTCTTGTACTTGGATATCGAGATTTCTGGCTAGGCCATGGAAATTTTCCTCTATTATTCCTTTAAATAGATTTTCCAGCCCATGCGAATTTTCTTCCTTTCCCTCAGGGATGCCTATGATCTTTATGTTTGGCCTCTTTACATAATCCCACATTTCTTGTATGCTTTGTTCATGCCTCTTGTTTTTGTGTTCTTTCTCTTTGACTGATTTATTTAGCACATAGGAGTTGTCTTCTAGCTCTGAAATTCTTTCCTCTGCATGGTCTAGCCTATTCTTAAGGCTTTCCACTGTGTTTTGTAGATCCTTGAATGCTTCTTTCATTTCTAGAATTTCTATTTAATTTTTCTGTAATACTTCTATTTCTTTGGAAAATTTTTCATTCATTTCTTGCATTTTTCTTGTGGTTTCTTTGTGCTGGGATTCAATTTTCTCTTGAATTTCATTGAGCTTTCTTATAATCCTTAACCCAAATTCCTCTTCTGTCATTCTACCCATTTCCTTTGAGTTGGTATCCTTTGCTGCGGAACTGCTGATTTCTTTTGGGGGTGACTTTTCACTCTTATTTTTCATGTTTCCTGAGTTCTTTCGCTGGTTTTTTCTCATCTGGCCTCTTGGTTGAGAACTGGGGGTGTTAGGGCTAGTTTTATGGCCATGTCTCCAAGCCCTCAAGGTTTGTTCCTTGGCAGAGCCAGGGAAAGAAGTAGTGGCCTGTATTGCCTTAGGTGTATTTTAGCAAGTTTGGTGGATCTTGGGTTACCTCTGACCTGTTGTCTTCTCCTCTTTCCAGTGGAGTGTAGTGAGATTGTTCTCCCAGCTTGAGCTCCAAGCTGGCAGATTGTACTTGAGGGTATGAATCCACAGCTCCCTAATAGCTAGGTATTCTGTTATGTCCGTGGCAGACTGTGATCTCCCAGTTGGGGTATGCAAAAACCCCGAGCTTTGGGAGCGGCCTTGTAGCTCCTAGGGGTTACTTTGGCCCTGCTCCTCCTGAGGTGTGGCTAGAAGGACAATTTCTTTTGGCTGCAGCGTGAGAGCTGAATTGGAAAAATTCTATACAGCTCAGAAGTTGCTTATCTAGCCGCATGTATCTGTCCCTCTGATGTGCATCTCCATGTGACACTGGCTGATGGGGGATCTCCAATGTGCACCCCTTTTCCACCACCAGACTCCAAGGCAAGGTGGGTGGGCATCTCTATCCCCAGAAGTCTCCACCAGGGGGATGTTTCCACAGGGGGAAATAGTGGCCATTGGAGGTGCTCTTGGATGGAGCAAAATTCCCTAATGAAGTGGGCAAGGTTACAGGAAGCTGCTCTGGTTCAGCCTGTGGCTTTTGAGACATTCGGTTGCCATGAGAACCGGGACTTTTACAATATGAGTCACTATAACCAGCAACCTTCAAAATGACTGATCTCTGGGGTACAGGAGGGCTGGGACCTGAAGAGAGGGCACTAGGACCAGCACGTAGCGGACTCGTCGGAGGCCAGATCCAGGGTAGCAGGACCAGATGGACGGGCTGCAAACTGTTTCCAATACACAAAGGTCCTGCCACTACAGTTCCTGGATCTCGTCCCACCTGAAACCCACAGATGCAGATGTCCCTGACCACCAAGGGCGAAGCCTGTGGTGCCCCAGTGGAAGAGCCCCCAGGCCAGGGGCGGGGTGGATCTAGAGACGCGGCTCACAGCTCTGGGCGGGAGGCTTTAAAGATGGCTGCCGCCACCAGCCTGGCACATAGCAGGGCTCAGATCATGCCCAGGAATGCAGCTTTTCTCAACCGGCCTGTGTCCTGCAGAGGCAATTGCCGGCAGCCCCTAAGGGCATGTCCCGCTCTCCATTAAACTCCTGGGCCCAGTCCCGCTGACTTCCAGTGGCGTGGTGCCAGCCTGCGGATTCCTGCACACTGTCCCAAGAAGCTGTATCTCTGCCCAGACCCTACCTGGCCCTGAGCGGTCCCTGTTTATTGCAGCTGAGAGTTCCGTTTGGCTCTCGCAATTGCTTCCTCTCCACAGAGCCTGCTCTCTGCAGCAACAGCTTTGCCCCGACTCTGGGCTTGTCCTTGACTGAGTGGATTGGGAGTCTGTGGGGAAGGTGCATAACCGCTTGGGGGTCAGGTTGCGCTGCGCTGATGTGGCATGTGCATCCTTCCCACGCTCTGGGCTCTGTTGCACTCCCTGCGCTCTCCGATCTTTGTGAATGATTTTGTCACCTGTTTTCTTGGGCTGAGCGTTCCACATGTTTCTCTGTAATTCACAATGCTGTTTTCGGAGTGAGTGATCTGTGTGCACAGGCAGCTGATGGCATTTTTCACCTCTTTCCCTGGGAGCGGTGGGGTGGGAGGACTCTATCAGACCACCATTTTTTCCTCCTCTCTGTTTCATGTGTTGATGAAAAGAATGTGTATTCTGCAGCAGTGTGATGAAATGGTCTATTGATGCTGGTTAGGCCTATTTGGTCTAGTGTGTAGTTTAACTTTGATATTATATTCTTGTTTTCTCTTGCTGTTTTCAGGATCCTCTCTGTGTCCTTGACCTTAGCGAGTTTGTTGTATGTGTTGGAGTAGTCCTATTTTGGCCAAATCTCTTTGGTGTTCTCTGACCTTCCCATGTCTGGATATTTATATCTTTCTCAAGTTTTGGAAAGTTTTCTCTTATAATTTCTTTGGATAAGGTTTCTATCTCTGTTCTTGATCAACTCCCTCTTGAACACGAATAATTCTTAGATTTGGTCTTTTGAGGTAATTTTCTATATCTTGTAGGTGATATTTGTTCCTTTTTATTCCTTATTCTTTTTTTCTCCTCTGACTGTGCATTTCCCGGTAGCTTGTCTTCAAGCTCACTGATTCTTTCCTCTGCTTGATCCATTTTGCTGTTGAGATCCTCTAATGAATTTTTCAGTTCAGCAAATGTATTTCTCAGTTCTAAAATTTCTGTTTGATTTTTTAAATTATTTCAATCTCTTTGTTAAATTTCTCTGATAAATTTCTGAATTGCTTTTCTGTGCTATATGGGAGATCACTGAGTCTCCTTATAACTGCAATTTTTTTTTAATTTTTAATTTTTTCAATTAAAAACATGATAAAAATAGGGTCTTAGCCCAGCATGGTGGTGTGCACCTGTAGTCCTAGCTATTCTGGAGGCTGAGGTGGGAGGATTGCTTGAGCCCAGGAATTTGAGGTTGCAGTGAGCTATGATTGTGCCACTGCACTCCAGCCTGGGTGATAGAATGAGACCCTGTCTCAAACAACAACAACAACAACAACAACAACAACAAGAAAAACACCCAAAAAACACAGTCTTGGCCAGGCTGGGTTCAAACTCCTGGACTCAAGTGATCCTCCTACATCAGCCTCCCGAGTAGCTGGGCTACAGGTATGCTCTGCCACACCCAGCTTAAAGCCACTATTTTGAATTCTTAGTCAGTAAATGTCACACATCACCACCTCATTCATCTTGTCAGGGTCAGTCACCGGTTTCTTGCTTTGTTCATGTGGGTAGTTCATGGTTCCCTGTTTCCTATTGGTTGATATAGATTTATGTTTATGTCTTTGCATTTAAGGATTAGTTATTTATTCCAATCTTCTGTCTGGCTTATTTTAGTTTTTAATGGATATGTTTGCTAAGAGAATCTTTGTAATTTACCTGTTGAATTTCTTTTTTTCCCCACTAGATCACTGCCTCATTTTTGGCACTGGATGGTACCTTAAGCCCAGGTTTGCCTCAGCTATGGTAAATGACCAGATGCTGCCTATATCAAGTGGGGGAGATCCTAAAGGGGATATCTCAGCAGTATAAGAAGGCTGGCTGGAGATTTGTGCCCAGGAGACCTGTGGAACATCTCTCCCCTAGAGTGTGGTGCTTTTGAACAGCCACTCTGATTTAGTGTCTCCTTTGGCCAAATTAAAGAGAAGTTTCTAGGGCTGGGGATAGTAGTCTTGCCTCCCCCTTTTGTCTCTGGCTGTCCTCAGGGATTTTTCTCCCTTGGGGCACTCATGATGTTTTCTGTGGGTTGAGGCAGGGACTGTTCTTTTACCAGGTAACCCAAGATGGTGGAGGAGCTGATTGTCCACCTTGATCTCACTTTTTAAGATGTGGAAACCTTGAGTCAGGAGGAAGTTTTCTGCATGCTTGGTAGTGGGAAGATTGGAGGGAGGAGTGTTGTGCATATGGAAATCTGATTCTCTTACTGTCTACTTGGAGATTTTTCACTTTTTTGTGCCCCAGGAACTGTCTCCTCATCATATTTGAGTTCTGGGATAGTGCAGGTGATAGCCTTGGTGCTGTATATTTGCTTTTGTTTTTTTCCTGTGGGGAATGGGGGGTTGTGAAGCCAGCTTGCTTCTATGCTTCCACTTTGGAACTGGAAATCTCCTTTCTACTTTGATGTAGGAATTTATTACTATAAACTTTTAGTACAGCTTTAACTGCATTTGATAGGTTTTGGTATGTTGTGTTTCTATTTTCATTTGTTTTGAGAATATTTTGGATATTCTTTTTAATTTCTTCATTGCCCCCTTCATCATTCAGTAGCATGTTGTTTAATTTCCATGTATTTGTACAGTTTCCAAAGATCCTCTTGTGATTGATTTCTAGTTTTATTCTGTTATGGTGTGAGGAAATACTTGATATGATTTCAATTTTTTATAATTTGTTGAGACTTGTTTTGTGGCCTAACATATAGTCTATGCTGGAGAATATTCCATGTGCTGATGAGAAGAATGTGTATTCTGCAACTGTTGCATGAAATATTCTGTAAATGTCTGTTAGGTCCAACTGGTTTATATTGCAGTTTAAGTTTGATGCTTCTTTGTTGATTTTCTATGCACATGATCTGTTCAGTGATGAGTATGGGGTGTTGAAGTCCCCAACTATTATTGTAATGGGGTTTATCTCTCTAGCTCTAATAATATTTGCTTTATATATCTGAGTGCTCTAGTGTTGGGTGTATATATATTTAAAATTGTTGTGTCTTTTTGCTAAATTGATCTTTTTATCACTATATAATAATCTTCTTTGTCTTTTTTAAAATGTTTTTTGACTTAAAGTCTATTTTGTCTGATATAAGTATAGCTAGTCCTGTTTGCTTTTGTTTTCTGTTTGCATGGCATATCTTTTTGCATCCCTTCGCATTCAGTCTATGTGTGTCTTTACAGGTGATTCCTATTCTTGGAGGTAGCATATAGTTGAGTCTTGCTTTATTCATTCAGCCAGTCTATATATCTTTGAATTGGATAATTTAAACCATTTACATTCACGGTTGTTATTTTATTTTATTTTATTTTATTGAGACAGGGTCTTGCTCTGTTGCCTGGACTGAAGTGCAGTGGTGTAATCATAGCTCACTGTAACCTCAAACTCCTGAGCTCAAGTGATCCTCCCACCTCAGCCTCCCAGGATGCTGGGATTAAAGGTGTCAGCCATCACACCCTGCCTCAAGGTTGCTATTAATAGGTGGGGACTTACTCTTGTCATTTTGTTCATTGTTTTCTGGTTGTTTTATGTATTCTTTGTTCCTTTCTTCCTCTCTTAGTGTTTATCTTTGTGGTTTGTTAGTTTTCTGTAGTGATAATGTTTGGTTCCTTTCTTTTTTTTATTTGTTTATCTGCACTACCATTGAGTTTTATACTTTCATAATGTGTTTTCATGATGATGGCTATTGTTCTTTTTCTTCCAGATATAGGACTCTCTTAAGCATTTTTTGTAGCGCTGGTCTAGTGGTAATGAATTCCCTCAGTTTTTGCTCATCTGGGAAAGACATATTTCTCCTTCATTTCTGAGGAATAACTTTGTTGGGTGTAGTATTCTTGGTTGACAGTCTTTTCTTTCAGCACTTTGAATATATCAAACCATTCTCTCTTAGCCTGTGGAGTTTCTGCTAAAAAATCCACTGTATCAGTTGTAATGTCTCCTTTTGCACTTCTAATTTTGCTTATTTCAGTCTTTACTCTTTTTTTCTTGGTTACTCTAGGTAACAGTTTATTGATTTTTGTTTATCTTTCCAGAAAACTTTTTGTTTCATCGATCCCTTGTAATTTTTTTAGTCTATTTTGTTTAGTTCTTCTCTAATCTTTATTATTTCTTTTCTTCTACTAATTTTGGGCTTGGTTTGTTATTACTTTTCTAGTCCCTTGAGGTACACCATTAGATTGTTCATTTGAATTCTTTCTACTTTTTTGATATAGGCCTTTATTGCTGTAAACTTCCCTCTTAGTACTGCTTTTTCTGCATCCCATAGGTTTTGGTATATTGTGTTCTATTTTCATTTGTTTCAAGAAATTTTTTAATTTCCATCTTAATTTTTTTTATTGATCCAATTGTAGTTTAGGAGCATGCTGTTTAATTTTCATGTATTTGTATAGTTTCCAAAGTTCCTCTTGGTATTGACTTGTAGTTTTATCCAATTGTGGTCTAAGAAGATACTTGATATGATTTTTATTTTAAAAAATTTGTTGAATCGTGTTTTGTGGCCTAACATATGATCTATCCTGGAACATGTTCCATGGGCTGATAAGAAGAATGTGTATTCTGTAGATATTGGGTGAAATGTTCTATAAATGTCTGTTAAGTCTGTTTGGTCTAAAGTTCAGTTTAAATCCAATGTTTCTTTGCTAATTTTATCTAGAAGAAGGATCTGTCTAATGCTGACAGTGGGGTGTTGATGCCCCCCTCTATAATTATATTGAATTCTATCTCTCCCTTTAGGTCTGGTTATATTTGCTTTATATTGATATATCTGGGTGCTCCACTGTTGGGTGCACATACAAGGGCTGTCTGGAAAGTATCCAGCCATGTAATATGTTCTCATTATATTAACAGTGGCTAGGTACTTTCCAGACAGCCCTTGTGTATTTAGAATTGTTATATCCTCTCTTGCTGAATTGATCCCTTTATTATTATATAATGACCTTATTTGTCTTTTTTACTGTTTTTGACTTAAAGTTTGTTTTATCTGGTATAAATATAGCTACTCCTGCTTGCTTTTAGTTTCCATCTACATGGAATATTTTCTTCCATCTCTTTACTTTCAGTCTATATGTGTCTTTACAGGTGAAGTGAGTTTTTTATAGGCAGCATGTAGGTGGATCATGTTTTTTTTTTTTTTCCCATTCAGCCTGTCTATATCTTTTAAGTAGAAAATTTAATCTGTTTACATTCAATGTTATTATTGATATGTGAGGTTTTGTTCCTGTCATATTGTCAATTGTTTTCTGGATGTTTTGTATATCCTTTGTTCCTTTATTTTCATCTTATTGTTTATAATTGCAGTTTGTTGGTTTTCTGTAGTTGTATCATTTGTGTTCTTTTTCTTCCTGATTTGTGTGTTTGCTTTACCAGTGAGTTTTATAGTTTTGTGTGTTTTCATGATGGTAGTTTAGGACTCCCTTAAGAATTTCTTGTAAGGCTGGTCTAGTGCTGATGGATTCCCTCAGTTTTTGCTTGTCTGTGAAAGACTTTATATCTCCTTCATTAATGAAGGATAACTTTGCTGGGTATAGTATTCTTGGCTGACAGTTTTGTTTTTTTTTTCTTTCAGCACTTTGAATATATCATCCCATTCTCTCCTGTACTTTAAGTTTTCTGCTGAGAAATCATCTGTTTGTCTGATGGGGGTTCCCTTGTAAGTGACTAGATGCATTTCTCTTGTTATTTATAGAATTCTCTCTTTGTCTTTGAGTTTTGACAGTTTGACTATACTGTGTCTCAGAGAGGACATTTCTGGGTTGAATATATTTGGGGATATTTGAGCTTCCTGTATCTGTCTGTCCATATCTGTCCCAAGACTTGGGAAGTTTTCAACTATTATTTCATTAAATAGGTTTTCTTTCCCTTTCCCTCCTTCTTCTTCTTCTGTAACATCCATGATGTGAGTATTTGTTCACTTAATGGTATTCCATACATCATGTAAGCTTTCCTCATTATTTTTCATTCTTTTTTCTTTTCTTTTCTGTCTAATTGGGTTATTTTAAAAGACTTGTTTTTAAATTTAGAAATTCTTTCTTCTGCTTGCTCTAGTCTTTTGTTAAAGTGTCAAGTTATTTTTTTATTTTATTCATTGAATTCTTCAGTTCCAAGAATTTCTGTTTGGTCCCTTTTTTAATGATATCTATGTCTTTGTTCAATTTCTCATTCAGATCATGAATTGTTTACTGTATTGTTGCTTTTTCATGTATATTGTTTCCCTATGTTGATATCTGTGCATCTAGTGGAATAATCATTTCTTCCAGTTTTGTGGCATAGCTTTCATAGGAAAAGACTTTTTTTTTCTATAGATATGTCCTATAGTGTTGCTTAGGTAGGGTGCTTTGGCTTTGTTTCTGGGTAGGCACAGTAGTATAGTCTCCATATGATTTCTTTGGCTATAATCAATGTTAGCAGTATCTGCAAGTGCCTCAGTGTCCTTGACTATGGCTGTTTGTAGAGGCTGTGGTTCAGCTTTTCTGGGGAAGAAGACATCGAGTTGGCCAGTCCTTGGGTGGCACATGCAGGCATGGGGCAGCCCCCCCATTGGAGGGGGTGACATTGTCAGTAGGTGTGGCAACAGACCCTAGGTGAGTGGCTCTCAGGCTCTGGGGAGTGTGCACTTTGGCCTCCTCTGTCCTGGGGGAAGACTCTTCCATACTGAACTGCCTATTTCCTGGGATATAGGGCACTGCATAGGCCTAGGTGCAGAGGTCTCAGCTGCACCACTGGTTACAGCTGGTGTTGTGACACTCAGCCCTTCAGATCGATGTGGTGGGATGTCAGTGGGGCCCCAGGGTTTTGGAGGGGCTATAGGGCCCCCAGGCAGGATGTATTCTTGTGGTGGCTCTGTTCTCAAAATTGTGCCATGCTGTAGCCACTCCCAGGGAGTGGGGGCAAATCAGCGTGAATTCCCTCTGTGGAATAATGCTGTCCCGTGGACTCCAGGCAGCTCCCTATACTGGGCTTGGGTCCCATTAGATCTGTGGGGCTCTCCCGTAAGTGGGATTGCAGGTGTGTGTGGTATGAATGTGGATTGCTGGGGATCTCCCACTTACCTTTTCCCTACAAGGGCATGTCCTTCTTGGCTGTGAGCCAATTCTGGCCAGCTGCTTCACTTCCCTCTCTCTGCTGCCATCTTGAGTCTCTGTGCCTCACAGCGTCTCTGTGTCTTGCTGAATTCCAGTGTTCTCCCCTAGAAACTGTATTCAATGTGCAGTTATCTAGTTATTGTTTTGGTCCTCCTTTGTGGAAGAGGTGAGTGCTGGGTGCCTTGAGTCAGCCCTCTTGATGATTTCTGCTGCTTAATTAAATCTTTGTGGTACTCTTCAGGGTGGGTTACAGCGTCTGTCTGGGCCATCGGGAGACTCTCCCACTTTGTTGACCCTCCCCATTCAGGGGGCCTGTGCCCAGTGCCTGGCTCTTCCTGGTAGTGTTTTCAATGCAGCTTCTTGAAACCCTCTAGCTGGAGAATTTAGATCTCCTGGGGAAGCCAACACATCAGATGTTAAATTTAATTACCTTCCTTTTCAAGGCCTTTGGCCCTTATAACATGAGAGATAATTGTTCATTAGATTTTAAAATTTATTCCCTTAGGAAGCAGACAGTAGATACAGTGTTTACTGGAAGTGGAGCACACTTGGAATGTTCTCCATCCTTGCTAGGATCTGAGTGGCACATCAATCTTGTTTATGACCAGTTCTGTCCCACTGGAAAAAAATTAGGGACATAGTCTCTCACTGAACTCTGGATTGGCTCTGAGAAATTCCCTTAGGAGTATTAGGAAACCAACTTAGTCCCACTCCTAGGAATCTGTTGTTGGATTGGACTTTAGGAGGCTGAGGCCTTCGTTACACTGCTGGCTCCCAGTTCTGTCCTGGTGGCTTGGCTCAGCACTCCATTATTTGCTCTTGCTTCCTGACAACAAGAATTCAGGCAGCTCTGAGGTTGTGATAAAGTTTCATATTTTTCAGCAATAAATTCTTCTTTTTAGGACTTGATTTCATGAGCTTGTAGCTCTCCAAGCTGTGTTCCATCACCTTTGGTAGATAGCCTGCCGTAAATGTTTTTTCAGTCTGAAAGGAAGAGCTGAATGTATCTCTTCTTCCGTTAGTACAAGGTCTTGAATCCAGCATACCAATTCCAACAACTTTTCCATTTTGCCACATATTTTCTCTGCAGCAGTGAGATAGTTTGCACATGAAGGGAATCTCTTTGTTTTAAATGGAGGTAGATAACTTTGCTTTAAAAGTTGATATTTATTTAATCAATGTAATGTCCTCAATCTGTAAAACGTTTGATAGTCCACAGAGTGTATTATTTTAAGCAGTATAAGTATATAATTTATAAATACACATATATTCAAAAATTTTTACTAATAGGATCCATGATCAATGCATTCCCTTTCCCAAATTCTTGTTTTGAAAAATTTCAAATCTATAGAACAATTGCAAAAATAATATAGTAGATATTCTTTTACCTTTCACATAAATTGTTAACATTTTATTGATTACTATATTTTGCCTAATGAGGGGGTGGGGGAAGAGAAAGAGAGAGAGACAGAGAAAGGGAGAGAGAGAGATTGATATTATTTTTGCCAAACCATTTGAGAATAAGTTGCAAACATCTTGACACTTCACCCCTAAATACTTTCCCATGTGTCTCGAGGGCATTCTTCTACATGAGCACAATATAATCATCACACCCAGGAATTAACATTAACAATGCTCTTATAAACTGGTATCTAACATACAGTCCATAACTAAATAAGGGTTTTGTAACTTGCGATCCATAAATGATCTCCGAGGTCAGCCTCTGTAGACCTCCTCTTAGTAGGTGGCATTTCCTTGTCTTAAATATCTGCCCTACTGGTGCCATTTCGTTGACTCCAGTGCTCCCTGAGAATCCTTTCCCCCAGCTGTTGGCATTTTATTTCTGCATGTTTTCCAAGATGCAGCAGTTCTTATTCTGTCTTGATTGTAAGTCTCACAGCAGCTGACAGTTTACCCAAAGGATTTTGTCTCCTCTCGACGGAGCCAGTTTGATGATCCTGCCTAAGCATGTCTGCCATCAGCCTCCTCTGTAGAAGAGAGAGATGTCTTAGTCTGGAGGTAGGGAACTTTTTCATGTTGGAAGGCTGCATTAATTTAGCTGTAATCAAATAAGGCTGCATCCAAGAAACTTCAATTAGAAGTTAAAAATGTACATTATTTTGTAAAAATCTAACTACTATGTACTTAATAATTTCAAAAAATGAAAACTATTTGTTAATTTTAAGGTTAAATAATCTTTTAATGACTTTGTTGTGTCTGCTTTTTGTTGGAAAGCATTTGAATATTTGGTTGCAGCGTGGAGGTCTGCAGTTTCCGTTGATCCTCCAGATGCGTACCAGTCATTTGTGACCTTACGGTCATCTTGATTTGGGTTAGGTAGGAGAATGTAGATTCACAGAAATAAGTGGTTGAAAAGCAAGAAAGCATTTTTCAGGCATATTGCTGAGGGCGTGGGTATTCTACTGCATTTTTCCATATTTCAATTGGATCTTTCTTAGCATCAAACAATGACTTTAAAATGTCATCTACTGAGAGCTCAATCAATTCCATCTGTAGTTCTTTAGGTGCCTTGGTGATATCAACTAGGTGAGGCTGAAATGCTACTTTGAGGGTGATGTCATGATTCTCAAAGTCAGTGAACCTTTCATTATATTCTCCAATTAACAGGTCTATAACAGCTGTGTATTCTCTAAATGATTCACATATATTATCCTGCTCATCAGTGACCATTGCTAACTGGGGAAAATGTTCATCCAAAATTCCTTTTGAAGAAGAAGTGTTTTGAAAAAAGATAGCTTTTTTTGAAATGCTTGGATTTTTTGCCACATATCATATGTAGATTTAGTTTTATCTTGCAAAGAAATATTCAAGCCATTTTGATTTGACCTGATATCACACAGAAATGCTGCATTCCTATAGAAATCTTCTTTCAATAATTCACATTGCTGATTCTGTTCTTCATAAAATGTAACTATCTGTTCTCTCAGAGATAAAATTTAGGCTAACACCTGTCCCTGCAATAGCCAATGCACTTTAGAATGATACAGCAAATCCACGCTGAATACCTCATCATTCAACTTTAGCATGTTATAAAACTGATGATACTGTGTTGCATTTGCACAAATATAGTTAACAATACTTATAACTTGTTGCAAAGTGTCACTTAAAATAGTGGCTTTTAGCATAGAGATTTTTAAAGAAATGAGAGCATCTGGATCTGTTAATACTTTTTTTATCTGTGCAATAAACCCTTCATGTTTTCCTGTCATGGAAGGTGCACCATCTGTAATACACTCATTAAATTTACCAAATTCAGTCCAACTTAATGACATTTAGCCTGAAAGTTGTTGAAGATATCTATTCCCCATGTTCTGTTCATGAGAGTGGTCAAAGTGAATAACCCTTTGTAGCAAAGAAAATCTTCTGTTATGACCCGAATGAAGTTTAAAACATGTGCTGAGTCAGTAGTATTGGTTGATTCATCAAAAGTGATTGAATAATATATATTTTCTTTTTGAAGGATTGCATGAAGTTGTTCTGTTAAGTTGAAGGCTAATTCATGCTGCTGATCAGTTATGGTTCTCCTTGAAAGAGGCAGTTGTTTGTATTTTGAAATGTTATTGGGATCTAAGCATCCTACAACTTAGACAATGCATTCTTTCACAATTTGTAATCACTGAATGGCTTCCCTTTTTTCCCGAGTATATAAGCTACTTTATAAGTTGCTTTAGTGGCATTATTTCCAGGTCTTATTGCTGCTTGGAAGAATTGTCTTTGCTTTTACTTTTCATCTTTTAATTTCTGCATTACAACCTTTTGCAACTCTCCTTCTAATTTAAAATATATGTGATCCTTATGAGTGTTATAATGCTGATGAGCACTGAATTTCTTTAATGTTGATATTGCAGTATCACAAAGAAAGCAAATCATCTTATCTTTAGCAGAAACAAGATAATATTGCAATTCCCAATCCTCATTAAAAAATCTGTTTTCTTCCTTCAGCGTTCTTTTGGTTTTCTTTGACATGATGGGCTGTTAAGCAGACAGAATTAAAAAATACTCTTGAGCTGTGCAACTAGTCACAAATTCCACTTCAAACAGAAACACAGTGCACCATTGTCAAAAGCTGATAACAGACTGGTGTACTTGACTCCCATAAATTCTTGCCAACCAGCCTCGTGGAGTAGTGGCACCAGTCAGGTAGGGGAAGTTAAAACTGAATCATGAGAGTAGCAGCCATCAATTTAGCCCTTATGGTTTACTAACATTCTAATTGTGCTGGTCAATCTGGGAGGATTATTTTGTTGAAACTTATTTTATTCTTTGGTATTTTAAATATGTTCATTTTAAAAATAAAATAAAAATATAAAAGATGAACAAAAATGTATTAATAAAAAGAAAAGGCTGCACTTAAGGGCCTAGAAGGCCACATGTGGCCTTAAGGCCACAGGTTCCCCACCCGTCTTAGCCTATTAAGGCAGCTACAACAAAATACTATAGACTGGGTGTCTTATAGAAACAGAAATTTATTTCTCACAGTTCTGGAGGCTGGGAAGCCCGAGATAGAGGTTCTAGCAGACTTGATGTCTGGCGAAGGCCTGCTTCCTGGTTTACAGATGGCACCTTCTTGCTGTGTCCTCACTTGGTAGAAAAGGCAAGGTAGCTCTCTGGGGCATCTCTTACAAGGGCAGTAACACCATTCATGAAGGCTCTGCCCTCATGAGCTAATCACCTTCCAAAGGCCCCATTTCTTAATACCATCACCTTGGGGTTTAGAATTTCAACATATGAATTTGGGGGGTGGGACAAAAACATTCAGACCATAGCAAAAGAAATTTAATTTTCTAAGAAGTTGTGTGAGATACAGCAAATAAAAACTGGTTTCTAGTCAGGGTTCAGCAGGCCTTTGACTCAGGCTTCCTTGATTTAGGGACGTCACATAAGACATTACAAATCTGGTTTTCTATCTGGACACCCACATCCCAAGCCGTCACATGTCCTCCGCATCATGTCCTGATCTTAGAGTAGTTGCTGGCAATCCTCTGACTTTCTAGTGGTATAGCAAGAACCTTCAGAGTGTAGATTAGGTCAACTCGTGCTGTGATTCAGACAGTCAGTCACAGAAAGATGCATCCTAAACCCAAGATGGGGCAAAGATTTCAATCCCTGATGGTAGCCCCAGATGTAAGCCAGGTAGTCATAGCCACCTCAAAACTTCCGTCAATAGAATGGATAAAGAAAATGTGGTATATATGCACAAAGGAATCCTATCCTGCCATAAAAAAGAATGAAATCACGTCATTTGCAGCAACATGGATGGAACTGAAGGTCATGATGTTAAGTGAAAGTAGTCAGGCACAGAAAGACAAATACCGCATATTGTCACTTGTATGTAGGAGCTAAAAACTTGATCTCATGGACATAGAGAATAGCACGATAGATTCCAGAGACTGGGAAGGGGGTTTGTGGGAGGGGGGATGAAGAGAAGTTGGTTATGGGTACAAACATAGAGTTAGGTAGAAGAAATAAGTTCCAATATTTGATAGCAGACTAGGGTGACTGTACTTAGCAACAATATTATATATATTTCAAAGTAACTAGAAGAGAGGACTTGAAATGATACCAACACATAAAATGATAAACACCCAAGGTGAAGGCACCCCAAACACCCTGGCTTGATCATTACACATTCTATGCATGTAACGGACACTCATATGTACCCCATAAATACGTAAGTTATTACATACCAGTAAAAGAAAAAAGCAGTAAAAAACCTTCTGTCAGTAAATAATCAGCAGTGTAGCAACTAATTGATACTTGTCAGCCTTGTTATGATTACTCAGTAAAAAATACAAAGAGGGTTTCATTCACCAGGAGCACCCAAGTTTTCATTTCTGTCTCTCGTTGCCCTGCCCCGTCACTCCAGGCCCCCACACAGCCCCCTCTCGCACCGTCCGAAGTTCTTCGCGAGGCTCTCCCGCAGGCTGGTTAGCACAGACTCTTTCCTTTCTCCCTGCTTCTCTCTCATCCCTTTGTCATCTAGGTCAATTTAGCCTCCCTGGCTTGCTTCCTTCCTGACTCCTGACCTAAAGCTCCCCTTTACCCAGATTCTGCCTTAGGAGCAATAGGATGGAGTAGATGCAATGAGAAAGTGTCCCTTGTTCTTAGGAAAGAAGGGTCGGAAGGGAAGGGAGGAGACAACAAACATTCATAATTTGGTATCTTTTATTCTGTCACTTTCAACCTTAATTTTTTAATGATTTGACCACAGCACTAAAACACAAAATGATGCTTTTCCTTTGAGAATATGCCTGTATACCTTCTCTTACACTATTGGGAAGCTCAGCACTAAATTCAGAACCCTGCTGGTCTTTGTTTGCTCTTTGTCTATTGATTCCATGAATACCTGTTTATTGATTTATTTCAAGGTCATTTATTTTGATGGTTTTTAAGGTCTTCTCTGTAAACGTACCTTCAAAGAGCTCTATCAAGATACAGTTTACATATTATAAAACTCACTTTTTAAAAGTGTACAATCCAGTGGTTTTTAGTATATTCACATAGTTGTGCAAACAGCATCACTATCTATTTCAGAACATTTTCATCACCCCTCAAAGAAACCCTGTACCCATAAGTAGTTACTTCCCATTCTGCCCTCCAACCAGTCCCTGGCTTTCTCTGGATCTGTCGTATAAATGGAATTATACAAAATGTGGTCTTTTGCAATTGGCTTCAGCAATTGGTATGATGTTTTCAAGGTTCATTCATGTTGTAGTAAGTCATAATACTCCGTTTATTTTTTATTGCTGAATAACATTCCTTTGTACGGCTATGCCGCATTTTGTTTTTCCATCCATCAGTTGATGGACAAGTGGATTTTTCCTACTTTTTGGTGATTATGAGTATCACTCTTTTATGAACATTTGTGTACAAGTTTTTGTGTAGACATAAGTTTTAAATTCTCTTGGCTATATAACTAGGAATGAAATTTCTGGGTCATACGGTAACTCTATGTTTAACATTTTGAAAACTGGCAAACTGTTTTCCACAGCAGCTGCAGCATTTCACACTCCCATGATCAGTGTGTGAGAGTTCCAGTTTCTCTACATCCTTACTAACATTTATGATTGTCTTTTTTATTTTAGCCATTCTAGTGGATGTTAAGTGGTAACTCATTTGTATTTATTTTTAAGGATCATTAAAAAAATTTGTGTCTGTGTGAAGCTGCTTCAAATTCTTTTTTATATTGTAGTAAAATAAACATAACATGATGTCTGCCATTTTAACCATTATTAAATGTACAGTTGAGTGGCCTTAGGTACATTTTCAATGCTGTGCATTTCTAGAATTATCTCATCTTCCCAAGCTGAAACTCGGTATCCGTCAAGCAATGGCTCCTATTCCTCTTTTTCCACAGCCTCTGGTGACTTCTTTCCTACATGCTGTCTGTGTGAATTAACCTATTCTAGGTACCTCTTATAAGTGGAGTTATACAATATTTGTTCTTTTGTGTCTGGCTTATTTCACTTAGCATGTTTTCAAAGTTCTTCCATGTTGTAATATGTATCAGAATTTCATTCCTTTTTTTACTTAAATTATCTTTGTAAGCACTATGGTATAATCCTAAATAATAAGCTAATAAAGAAAATGTGCCACACACCATGGCATCCTCTGTGTTTTGGCTTTAAGATCCTGGGAGAGGCCGGGCACAATGGCTCATGCCTGTAATCTCAGCATTTTGGGAGGCTGAGGTGGGAGGATTGCTTGAGGCCAGGAGTTTGAGATCAGCTTGGGCAACAACACAGCAAGACCCTGTCTCTACAAAAAATTTTAAAAAAATTAACCAGGTGTGGTGGCATGTGCCTTTAGTCCCAGCTACTTGGGAGGCTGAGGCAGGAGGATCGCTTGAGCCCAGGAGTTTGAGGTTGCAGTGAGCTAGGATGATGTCATTGTACTCTAGCTCAGGTGACAGAGTGAGACCCTGTCTCAAAAAAAAAAAAAAAACCCACAAACAAACCAAAAAGATCCTGGTACAGCTTCTTAGAAGCAGGCACCACCTTCCCCTTCTTTGTTTGCTGTGGAACATGGTTGCCACCTTCTACCTCCCATAAAGTCAATGAAAATGACTTTTTCATTGGAAAAGTCAGAAGACACTTCTCCTGAAAAACTGCCAGTCTGTATTTTCCTCACAGCAGTCATGAAACTTTGCTGAGGGGATTTTAGGTGGGGCTCCCCCGGGATACATCATGAGAAGAGGAGACATTTCTCTCTTCCTAATGTTTACATTGTAGGGACGTCCCATTGGTAGGGGCAGAAAATGCAAGTTGCTTTTGCTGAAAGAGCACATACGAGTGTATTTGTACATACTAGAAGGCTTAATTTGAATATCTAACTCCTGAATTATGCTGTCTACAATTTTATCTCATTGATTTTCCAAATGGGAATACTCTGTTATGTTGTTTATAAACTATAACTGTCTTAAGACATGTTTGTCCAGCACATATGCTTAGCAAAGTCCGTGTAACTGTTTGGGATGAATTCTGTTCTTTATTCATAAAAAAGTTACGAAGTGAATTCCATTGACTTCTGACTTGTCTTGCTTATATAATTTTCCTAAATAAATACAAAAAAATTTTCAGCATTCTCTTCACTTCCTAGATTAAAACTTTGGAACAGACCAAAGCCATTGAAGATCTCAATAAATCCAGAGAGAAGCTGGAGAAGATGAAGGAGAAAGCTGAGAAAAAGCTAAAATCTGTCAAGTCAGAACTGGATACCACAGAACACGAGGCCAAGGAGGATAAAGAAAGGGCCAGAAACATGATAGAAATGGTAACCAGTGAAATGAAGACACTGAAAAAATCTCTGGAAGAAGCAGAAAAGAGAGAAAAGCAGGTGGGTATAAATCTGGTGGTGAAACCTTCTTGTTTAGGAAATGACAGGGCAATTCAAAAGCTTGATAATTATTCATGCATTCCTTTTTTAAAATATGGAACTCCTCATGAATTCCCATGTCATTCTTTCACAGGGGCCATGCTAATCTTCTCGGTATTGTTCCAATTTTAGTGTATGTATCCCTGAACTGAGCACTAGCCATACATGTCTTCAAAAACAATTTGCAAAGCTTTCTATATCATTTCAACATATCTGTCCACCCTGTGGCATCTTTTTGGCATTTAAATAGCCATTATGATTTACCCTGCTCAGGAAAATTATTCACATTTTCGTGGCACAAATTGTAGGAAAGAAATAGACATTCTTACCAAAGCAGTGGAAAGCTGGTGAAAAACCAGGTTCTGGTTGTGGCAGCGTTTTTATTATGTTCAGTGGTTGCCTCCGAAGTTTGCATCATCCCAGATATTTTAACGTTAACTAGGACTTTGGCCTTAGGAGGGAAGCTTTATCTCCAGCAGAGATCTGTTGCAGGAAACAGCCCCAAATCTCAAACAGTGGCACCCAGACTTGATAGCCAAACAAGCACAGATGTAAGCCATAAAAAAGTACTTATTCGCTCACTGGTTGCAAGGAAGAGCACTTTATCTGGTGAGTCCATCAGGAGGTCAGGCATAAAGAAACAAGTACCGGGCAGCCTGACCTCCACTGCTTTGACTTTCATCTCATTCTTTCTAAAGCTCAAAGGGGCATAGAGTGGACTCTGATCCTAGGATTTTTTTCCCTTTGGCTGCCTCTGCTTTGGCTCATGTGTCAGGCAGAGTTGGGGAAAGCCAAATCATAACAGTGAGTATTCACAGAAAGAAAATCTCTCAGGAATTAAGAGATCGGGCCACATTTGAAAAGGTGGAAAAGTTTGAGGGAAACTTTTTCATTAGGGGGACTAGGTTGGTGTCTAGTCCATTCAGGCTGCTAAAACAAAATACCACAGACTGGGTGGCTTAGAAAAAGCATAAATTTATTTCTCACAGTTCTGGAGGGTGGGAAGTCTAAGATCCAGGTGTCTGGTGAGGACAGCTTCCTGGTTCAGAGCCAGCACCTTCTTGCTGTGTCCTCACATGGTAGAAGGGACAAGCTGTCTGGGGCCTCTTTCATAAGGGCGCTCATCCCGTTCATGAGGGCTGCCCCCTCGTGATCTAATTATCCCCCTCAGAACCTCACCTCCTAATATCATAACATTGGTGATTAGGTTTCAACATAAGGATTTTGAAAGGGCACAAACATTCAGACCACACCTGGAGAGAATGTCACAGTTCCCAAATTAGACTCTGCATGGGAAAGAGTTTGGCAAGCAAATGAGCACTGAGTGGGACCGTTCAGATGGTGTTCTCCCGGACATAACTCTGTTCTTCATGTTGGGTCACACCTATTCCAAAATGGAAGGTACCTCCAAAAGTGGAGGTGTTGGCCAGATATCCCTGACTTATCTGCTTCAGCATTAGCCTAGAACCACAGAAACCAGCCATGAGAATTTGAAGGGGTATGAGGCATATTCACCCATGGTCTCCATTTCCCCATTCTTCTTCCACTGATAGACTAATAGTAGTCCCAGAGCAGTCCACTGTTACGGCTTGTGAGGCAGGAATCTGTGTGATATGCTTTGATAATAATTTGGAAGTCCTCCTGCTCTCATTTGCTCATACTTTCTTGCCATTTGTTCCTTTTTTAGTTTAAGAGGTTTGCACCCAGCTAAAATTCCAATGAGTGAGCACTTATTTTCCACTGACACAACCACACCAACATGTGCATAGCACTTGCTAGCATGCAGAGCACATACACGGTCATCATTTCATTTGATCCGAATTTCAGAACAGTCCTCTGAGGTAGGTATGTGGTTAGTCCTACCCTGGAGATGAGAAAATGGAGTCTTAGTGAGGTCAGAGTCTCATTTGTGGTTGTTGAACTGGGATTCTTGACTCAGTAGCTAATATGACATTAATTGGCTTATCAGAAAAGTGGTTATGAAATCTCTGAAGGTTGGTGCCTGAACGGACTTAGAATTTGGTATTTTTTAAGTGATAGAACTAAGGCTAAAGAGGGTAGATAATTTGCCTACCTTTCGCAAATCTGGGTTTTCCACAGGTTTGTTGTTGTTGTTGCATTTGGCTCAGCAGTAGTTGAGCTGATACATTTTGTTTTCCCAGTTAATGTGTTTCTGTTTGATTTTGCAGCTGGTGGACTTCAGGGAGGTCGTGTCCCAGATGCTAGGCTTGAATGTGACCAATCTTGCTCTTCCTGACTATGAAATCATCAAGTTTCTTGAAAAACTGATCCATTCACATCAGCATCACTTTGTCACCTGTGCCTGCCTCAAAGATGTGACTCCTGGGCAAGATAGGTACCCACAAGGCCACTTACAACTTCTTCATTGAACCCCACATCTCTTGAGGGAGGTAGCACTAAGAGATGGGACATAATTCCCAATTTCACAAGTTCCCCATGTATTTGAAATTTGATCAGTGTGTGAATGTTGTATACTTTGATGATATAGAAAAAATACATCATGGCAAAAAAGGATCTCAAAAGTGCTAGGCTTAGATAAATGTTCAGTGCTAAAGACACTATTTCATTTACCAGCACTTCAGGACCCAGAAGCCTTGCCAGGAGTAGGGAACTCACATTAATTGTGAGTCAGGGGCTTGACTAGGCAATTTAATTCAGATAATGACCATGTGGAGAAATTTTAATGTTTTTATTTTACAATCTCTCTGGGGTCAGAGATGGTGTTACCTTCCCAAGTTTGCAGTTGGTGAGTGATGGATGCAGTTGGCTCCGCATCAAGGGACATGCCTCTCTGCCACTTCACAGTCTCAGTCTCTCTGGAATCTCTGTGATGCTGGTAGAAACTGCCTGCATAAAGGAAGGAAAACATCCTACAATCAGGAGTTGAAGTCCAAAAGTGACAGATTTATAAGTGCAACCTATATGATTGCTTTAAAGAGCAATATACCTAATTTACTTTGGTGAAACATACATAGGTCTGAGATCCTGTAAGAAACTTACCTGTTTTAAATATTGCTATCAGATTGCATCTGGTGGTCATTTTTAATGTTTGAATAGGGCTGATCTCAGTCCTTTAAAAATGAAAGCTTTAATGGAACCCAACCCTATAAGATGAAGAAATCCCATTGAGTCTTACTCATCGATACACGAAATACACTCACAGCAAGGGTACTTTTCCAAGATCAGGATTTTATTGTAAATTGTTATCACTTTCTGCCTTCCTTTTAGATTTCTGTTTTACAAATAATTTTCAGGAAACCACATTCTTAACTTCACTGAGAAAAATGTGTTACTTTTTAGGACAATGTATCTAATTTCTACCATTTAAAATGTATTTTTATTGTCCCTGATAGAAGCACTAGTGTCTAATTAACTGAAAGGGAAAAAATAGATCTAGTGCACCCAAACATTAAGAGAAAATGAAAAATGTACAACAAATTGTTCATGAGTCGTCAAAAAGTCAACGTTATAAACAAAGCATTGGCTTCTTTCTTCTAGACTAAAAGAGATTAAAGAATCAATTGCAATTAAAATTTAGGTTGAAACTAGATTGGATCTTGGTTTGTATTTTAAAAAAGCATAAAATACTCTTGCAACAATTGGGTAAATTTGAATGTGGACTCAAGACTAGATGATATTAAAAATTGTTTTTAACTTTTTAAGCTTTATAAATGCACTGACTGTTACACTTTAAATAATTAAAGTGTAAAAAGTAAAAAAAAATCCAAGAATCCATAGAGCTACACACAAAAAAAACCCCAATAAAATGGAGGAAAAAAGTGAAGATCTTTTAAGAAAACTACTGTCTAGTGAATGTAGACTGGATGGTGGAAAAAAAAGAGAGAAAGTGAAAATCTACAAGAAAGCAAATGGGTTTGACACTTACGGTTGGATGACAGACCGCATAGAGGGCGAGCGACCAGGCTCTGCTTGGGGGGCGTCATCCCTGCCTGGCTTTCTCCTTCGTGTGCTAGGACAGCATAAGGACATTTCACAAGTGAGTAAACACACCTGTGCAGCTCTGGCCTAGGACACAAGCCAGACTGGCCAGAGGCAGGAGAGACAGCCTTGATTTTTCTCTGGGGCAGGCCTGTAGTCTCTGGGGGCACCTCACACGTCCCAGAGATGCAGTGGCTACTGTTTTGGACCCGAAGTCACCCTGAGTGGAGAACGTCATGACTTTGCTGGGTCTCTAGAGGCTCTCAGAGCTGAGTGGCCCTGCTCTGCCCGGGAGCATGCACATGTGAGTGCAGTCACCGGTGTGTGTGTTTATACTGGGGGGGTTGTTTTTGTACGTTCTCTGTTTTCATTTCCCAAATACGATCTTTAATAAATGATTTATTTTCTCTGTAAATTTATTTTCTATGCTATTCAGAGATATTTTAAGTAAGGTTTTAAAAACAAAGTATATTATTAATATTATTTTTTTGTTTTTGACTTATTATCCTTAATTATATATCAGGATTCATGTAAGAGACTGAAAATGGTCCATAGTGGTTAGTACCATACTTTCTCTTTATTATGTGAAATTACATTCCATTTATCCAAATATATGGTTATATAACATTACTACTGTATGACTTAAGTGTATATACAATGATCCTTAACACATGCAAATGTCTGAATATAATCCTTAGGGACTTCTAGTGGAAAGGGTATACAAAATGAGAAAAACAAATTCTGTACATGTATATAGTCCATGTGCACATTAACTATTTGTCATTTGAAAAATTGGAAATCCTTTAATAAAGCCATTTTCCTCCTTGTTAAAATGCCAGTTGGTTGTTGGATTTCCCTCTGTGGCATTCATTCCAGAGTTGGCAGGCCAGCTTTGAATTTTTATGTTAGATTTTCTTCTTCTATCATATCCATGTATATTTTATATTGTCCAATAAAATTCATTAAATTGATGTGATTTTTACATAAGGCTTTAAAATATTTAATACTAACTCTTCTACCAAATATGCTGGAATGATAATTGCTACCGAGGTTATTATTCTGGTCACAGTCTGAGACAACTAAATACATGCATAAAATCTCTCAATTAGGAAAATAATTTCAGCTTGGTCTGTCTACATTTTCAGTTTTACCTTATAGTCTGTTTTACAGATAAACAGCAAGTGATTCAAGGTCCAGGGGTGGTGGGCTGAAGAACTGTTATTGATATTGTAACAATACTGCAGACTTAGAAGTGGAGTCTGATTTTCCCTGGGAAGCATTTCATGATTATATAACCCTTGGCTTGGAAGGCTCCACCCAGTGT
This sequence comes from Daubentonia madagascariensis, assembly GCA_023783475.1. Taxonomy (NCBI): domain Eukaryota; kingdom Metazoa; phylum Chordata; class Mammalia; order Primates; family Daubentoniidae; genus Daubentonia; species Daubentonia madagascariensis. The sequence goes on along the minus strand of JAKFHU010001815.1, from coordinate 16,028,977 downwards.
ATATACTAGTGATTATATCCACATTATTGCACACTGCACTTAGCTTCTCATTGGCAAGTGGGGTGTCTATGCTTCTTTTCCCCATGTGGCTTCTATACCATTATTCCTTTGCCTTTATATAAAAACCATCACTCTTTTGAAGCTAACTGACATACATATTACTTTCTTTGGGTTCTCATTGTGGTTATCTACTAACAGCCTATCTGTTCTCCCTACTTAAGACCCTGCAAATGGTTCATAGGTCTCCTCCACTCCTGTCTGAAGGGGTGCCGCCTTTACTCTGGGGGACTTTATTCCCCACAAGGCAACCCATGCAACGTAATTTCTTTAGTTCCTTGGCCTTCTCAGCTCTCATACCTTTATCTCCTTTTTTTTTCCAGCCACTCACACCCTAGATTCCAGTTTATAGTAATCCAATTTAGACTACCTTAAGCCAAAGGAGAATTTTGGGGGCTCATTTGAAAGATTCATGGGTAGACTAGCTTCAGCGTGGCTAGATCCAGGGATTCAAAATTGTTGTCTGGATTCTTTTTGTGTCTGTCCATCTCTCGTCTCAGTTTGATTTTGCTTGTCTTCGTAGCTTGGCTTCAATTTCTCCTTCTGCAGGTGGGTTCCTCTATATCACTAGGAAAGATGGGCACAAGCAGTTGCGTGGTCTTTACAACTCATGAGCTGAGAAAAAGGGCCTCTTTGTCTCTGAGCATCCAGGTAAGAAATCTCAGAGGACAGCCTGAGCATCTCTTCTTGATCGTGTACCCATCCTGGAGCCAATCACTGTAGCCAGGGGGATGAACTCACCAGCCTGCATCCCATGCCAACCCCTGCCAGTGACTTGGGATGGGATGAGACTCTAAGATTATCTGTTCAACCAGGATCACGTGTAATGACAGAGGGAAAGTTCTCCAAAAGAAGAGAAGCTGGACACACACACATGCACATCTGTGACACATGGTCACATCAGGACCTTCTAATCATCTAGAACTTCAACACCTCTAAAATCTTAAATTAAGTCTTTACAAACTTTTATCATCCCAGACCTCTACCTCTTACTCCAAAATAGTTGTTCTTTGAGCCTCTGCATTTCTGTGGGTCTCATACTTCCTCCCTGCCAGCCCTGCAGTCTTCACTCCGTCTGGAGCCAGCCTAGATATTATGGTTCATTTATGTAATCATTCTCTTCTTGACACCTTTAACTCCTTGTTCCCTTGACCTTCTGTCCTCAACTTTGAATTAATCCCAACTACCAATGTTTCTGGTGCTTTTCCAGCCCCACTGAATGAGGCTGGAGAAAATCACATAAAATCACAGCTAAGTGGCATCCCAAATTCCTGGCCTTTGATCTCACTTGAGCTCTCTGTGCGAACTGGTAATCCCACAGCGTTTTCCCTGGTAGATGTCACTGCCATTTTCCAAAATGACTATTTCAAATATTCTGCTCTTCCTCAAGGTTGTTATCCTGTCTCTTTCCTCTTCATCTCAGCAGATAATCTTGTCTCCCATTTCACCTGGCGAATAGAAGCCATTACAGCAAACACCTTCAATGTCATGTCCTAATACAGCCTTCTGTGTGTCCACACCACCCCTGCCTCCTTCCTCTCCCTGTCTCAGGTTATTTCTTCTACCTGGGCACTTGCATCCTCTGCAACTTATTCCCATCAATTGTTTCCTCTCTCTTCCATGTTGTCACCCTCACCTTCATTAGTGGCTTCATTCCATCAGCATTTAAATCTCTCTCATTTAAAAAAAAAATCACTCCCTCTACTCCACGACAACTTCTGCTCAGAGCCTCATCTCCCTCTTCCTCGTCTCAGCTGCGTACCTTTAAAGTGCCCTGTACGTTGCTTTCTGGTCTCGCCTCCCATTCTTGCCGCCATCTGCCCAGTCTGGCTTCTGTCTCCATGCATCCTGCTCTCACACTTTTGTTGGCAAATCTTTGTTACTTTTAAAGTGCTTATCTTACATGATCCTTCTGTAACATTTGATACGATCAACCGTTTTCTTCTTGAAACATTCTCCATCAGCTTCCATGATTTTCATTCAACTTGTTTTTCTCCCACTTCTCTGGGTACTTGAGTTAGGTAATTTTAAGATTATAAGAAACGAAAATGAAATGAGCGACTAATTCAGGAATAAGTGTGGATATAAGCGTGGGTGGGAATCTTGACCTCACAGTCAGAACTCAGTGAAGAACAGTCGGGTGTCCCAGGAACTGGAACACAGTTGACTGTCTAAGACCTGGAGGGCTGCATGCAGGGCACAGAGTGGCTCTGGTGGCTGGGTCCTCTTATCTTTCCCACAAATCCAGGTTTTCTTTGATCTCATAATGACAGCTCAACTGTCCTCTGCCTCTGCACCTGTTGCTTGAGCCAATACCCAACATTGTCTCCCCCTCTTCTACCTTTGGCCTCAACTCCTGCTTATTCTGGGCTTCCCTTGTTCATGTTTTCTAATGCTTCCTGGCTTTTCTGTGCCCTGCCACTTCTGTTCCCACCATTGACTGCTCTTGCTCTTTCTCTTTGTCTCTCCTCTGGAGGGAGAGGAGGCCCCGACTGGTTTAGTCAATCATTCTTCAGTATAAGGCATGCCTGTTGAATAGCACTTTTGCACCGTGTCACCTTGTAGGCCAATGACAAGCCTGTAGATTGGTTGCCCTTGGGTGAGGCACCCATTTCTGGTCCAGTCCACTGTGGTCACAGAGTGGGGTCTGTGTCTTGGATGTGAGCATTCCATGGGGGTCTGTCTTAGGTCTCCTTTTCTCACAGTGCATTAGTGCGTTCTTCAGTGCATTAGCCCTGTGACCTCAGGCAAGTTACTTGCCTTCTTGTGCCTCAGTTTCCTCATTTGTAAAATAGAGATAATACCTATCTGTTACAGGGTTGAATTGTGTCCCAGGCAAAAGATGTTGAAGTCTGAATATCCAGTGACTGGTGGCCTTATAAAAGGCAAACTTGGACACAGAGATAGACACATACACAGCAAGAATGCCATGTAAGATGAAGGCAGACATTGGGGTGATGCATCTATAAGCCAAAGAATGCCAAGGATTACCTGCAAATCACCAGAATCTAGGAGAGAAGACTGGAACAGACTTTTCCTCACAATCTTCAGAAGGAACCAACCCTGCTGACATCTTGATCTCGGACTTCTGGCCTCTGGAATTCTGAGACAATCAATTTTTGTTGTTTAAGCTACTCAATTTGTAGAAAATTTTTATGGCAGCCCCGGAAACTAATACACTACCTTATCAGCTTGTTTTGAGAATTAAATAATCTAAAGCATCTAGAAAATATCCTGGCACATAGGGAGTACTCATGCGTGTTAGAGAATGTCATTGTTATTGTAAATACCGCTAGCCAGTTCCACCTGTGTTGTGGCTTTAATTATCATTTATGATGATGCCAATTTTTATTTCTCTAGATCAGATCCCTGTCCTCATCTTCACACCCATGTGTGCAGTGGGATGGTGTGGAGGAGACACCTGTGGGAATTGAGCAAAGCAGAACTGAGTCCAAATACAGGCTATACTGTGTGACTTGGGTGGTTGATTAACCCCTTTGAACCCTGTGTACTTCAGGACTACAGTAAGAGTAACAAGAGTATTTTTCTCATAGAGCCCTTGTACAGATAGACGAGTTGATTATATAATGTGCACAGCTTAGAGCCTGGACAGTATAAGTGCTCGGTGAATGCTATTTTATCCTACAGGCATCTCAAACCCAACATGCAACATTGAATTTATAATTTCTGCCTCTATCACTTTCTCCCACCTCCCCACCTCTGCCCCCATAACCTACTTTGCTCTTGGGCTCCCTACCTTAGGGAGTGCCCGGCGTCTGCTCAGATGTCCAAGTTCGGATGTTGGGAGGGACCCGTGACTTCTCCCTCTCTCTCCCTCCCACACTGATAAGTCACAAAGCCCTGTCCGTTCCACTTCCCGCTTCTCCCTTGTCTATCCAAGTCTTTCCTTCCCCATCAACACCCCTGTAGCTTATACCCCATCGTGTCTTACCCAGCCTTCACTTTGGTGTTGCTGGAACTAGGGATTGTCCCCTTCTCCATTGTAGTCAGAGTGATCACTTTTTGAGAATACAAATATGATCCTATGACTCCCTGCTGTATGCCCCTCAGTTGTTTCTGCCGATCTCTGGGTAAAGTCGGCTTGCTAGGAATGCCGTACTTTATCAAAAACAGCATTTGCAGCTTCTCCAGTGCCCTCTCACCTACAGGGCTTTGCAACCGCTGACCTTTTGATCTATCTTTCTTCCTCTCACTTGACTAATTCCTGCTTATCCCCAGGAACTCAGTTTGGATGTCACCTCCACCAAAGAGTTTTCTCTGATATTCTAAGGCTGGGTTAGGTAACCCACCTGTGGATTTCTGTGGCATCTTGTGCATAACTCGAACAGCCCTGATTTACAACAACTCCTCATGGTAACATCTCCTTTCGTTCAGAAACACTGAGGCTTAGAGAAATGAAGGTTATAGACACCTAAACTGGAAGTGAAATCTAGGCTAATCTTCCTTTGAAGTCTGCATTACTCACATTCAGCCATGCTGCCTCCTGTACGTTTTTTCACTGTATATCTAGTGCTTGGCCCATCGTCAATGAGCATTTGTTGAATGTCTGATTGAATCAGAGGATGGGATGGAGTTTGAATATTCAGGTGAGTTGGATCTTCCTTTCTTTGTGTACGAGGACTTTCAACTACGTACTGATTTGAATGGGTTCTCAAGGCATAATGATTTGTGTGAGTAATTATAGAGTAGGGATATGACTAACAGTGATAATAGCTTAAAGATGTCTTATAATTCCTACTTACCACAATGTTTTCATATACATTACTTTTTTTTGATTTATACAATAATGACTATTCTTTGGAAAGGGAGAGGGGAGAGAGAGAGAGAGAGGGAGAAGGTGTTGGAGGCGGGGGAGAGAGAGAGAATGAATTGACAGAACTGAGTAGAAGCCCTGGGTTTCCTGACTCCTGGTCTCATGAGTTTTCCATTTCAAAAGCTACATTCCCCTACAATCCTTTGGGTAATCTTGTGGTTAATTCTTGACCTAGCAGAAAGTAGGGAAGAGGGTAGTGTAAAAAGTGTAAAAAAAAATTCTACTATTGAAATGGTAATGGCCAACAGATGAAAGTGGGGAGATTGCATCCATTGTCCACTTGCAAATAGAAAATAGCAGCAGAGCCTAGACTCCTGCTTTCTGGCTCTAGACTCATGAAGTTCTATTTGAAAAACAGGCCTAACTGGAGTATTGCTCAGTGGAAGATGGATTTTGTTGCTGCTATCATGCTGAAAGTCACTTACATACTCAGAACATGATTTTCCTGTTTTCCTATAGGGCCAGACTAAATGTCCTCACAAGGCATTTAGGAAACTGTAAGGACATGACACAGACAAATGATTGTCTGGGCTCTGCAACAGATGCTGTGGTGAAGTCCCAGGTTCCCCCTGTAGTTCTAAAGCACTCATTCTCCAGCTGCCTAGAGCTGTTGGCTCCCGGCAACCCACAGCCAAATGTCTTCCAAGGACTTGCTCTCACATGGAGGGAGCTACCCCATCCTGGGTCACAGACCCCTTTCAAGGTCATCTTTCATCCAGAGACTGGTCAAGGAAAGGGTTACACAGACCTGGCCCTCTTTCCTCAATGCAGGGAGGGTCATCTAGCTTCAGAACCCCCTTCCGCATAAGATTGGCTCAGGTCTCTGCTGCAACTGCATCACAGGGTAGCTGTTCCCTCTGCCCATCCTGCTTTCTTACTTTCTTGCAGGTTTTGTTCCCAAGTGTGCAATTCGAGTAACCCTGTACATCCAAATCTCCATTTCAGAGTCTTCCATGAAACCTGACCTAAGACAGATTCACTCATTCTCCTTGCAACTAGTTATGAAGATACTAAGCCATTTTGTTATCTTCCATCATGTGGTTTTATCAGTCAGTCAGTCAACAAGTATTTATTGATCATTTGCTGCTACAGATCCACAAAAAACAAAAACAACAAAACAAAAATATCTATGACTTATAAATTACTCATTTTTCTGCATCTTTTCAGAATTCTCCATAGGAATTTAGAACTAGGTTCCAGTATCATGCTGAGAACCAGAAAAGATTTATTTTTTCTTTCTTGTCAGTAGCAACAGGGTACAGTACCAGAATAGGTGCTACTCCTAGTGGCTTAGGCAAGAAGGGATATATTATAGGGTATTAAGTGGAATCACATGAGGGCTTACAGGATCATATGAGGGCTGAAGACATAGACTTGAGGTTGAATTTTCCATAGTGATTCCCAAAGGCACACCACAGAATTGAGCCACCAAGAGAGCTGCTGCTACGTCTATAGTCAGAAAGCTGGTGCATTGGGAATCACATTGATGCTACCATGATCCTGAAGCCACTGCTTCCAGCGTGTCTCCCCTCCTGCTGCTAATTCCAGAACCTCACTGCACCTGCTGCTATCTGGACTAGGAAATGCATGCCTTGTACCCTGCCTCTCAGGACCCGTGAATCTAGTGACCGTGTGCTGGATCTGCTGCTAACGATGCCACACAGGACCAAAAGTGTCCACTACATGCTTGCAAACAGGAAAAGCTGTACCAGTAGAGTGTGACCCCTGCCATCTTCCAGAGCTCACACTTGAACATCTCACTGGCCAAACCCTAATTACATCTGCAATCTTTTGCCAAGGAATTCTGGGAAGCATTGTATTCAGTTTCCAAATGTTGGAGGTGCAGAAAGGTATGCTACAAGAGTGTTTTTCAGACTTTTGACATAGTCTACTGTAAAATTCATTTTAGGCACACATACACACAGTCATCTACATGCCTCCCTGAAATAAAAGATTCTCAAGACAATGCGATGCACCCTGATGGTTTCTATTCTAGTCCGGGCTGTGCACTGCTATGCCACTCTGTGCTGTTCTGTTCCATTAAGAAATGCTGGTCTTGACGCACTAAGTTGATTTCATGATGGACTAATGGATGGGAACTGGCAGTTTGAAAAAAAACACTTCACTACAAGAAGGGAGAAATGGATGCTGAGTGCCAAACCACAATAGCCGCTATTCTAAACTGCTCCTTCCTTTGTCCCTGAATTAACAAAAAGGATTTGAGGCCACTCACAGAAGGGGGTTAGTAACATGATATAGTGTATAGTGAAGGCTTCTAGTCCTTGGAGCTACAGTTTCTCCATTTCGGAACGGGAGTGTTGTGATAGCTCTGTGCTGTAATGACCTGAATGACATCTACCTAGTAGGAAAACTAAGTAAAAGGGCGATCACTCTGTACCTCGTAATTTTTGGCAGAGGGTGGATTAAGCTCACAAGGCAGTCTTCACGGCAAACGCACTGTGGTGTGATTTTGGGATCAACTATTGTACTCCTAAAAAACATTAGTTGGTGTTAGTCCAGTACCTGGTTTTTTACGTAGGTGTAAAACCTAATGATTAATTCTAAGAGCAGGGCAGAATGTATTGAATGTGAAATACATGATTAGTTCACCTGCCCCATGTCTGGAAGGCAATTGTTAATTAATTACACTGTTAACATTTGTTAAGAACTTAATTCCTTAATGTAGAGCTTTTAGGTAAAGGCTTGTATTTACCAGTGATTGAGGCTTTCAATAAGAACTTTTTTCTAATGCAGTGCAGGTTTGAAGGTAATTGGTTTTTTAAAAAAGAAAAGCCCGTTGAGAAGGCAGAACCAATAAACATTTAAAAATTTAACAAATGTCTAATTGTGCCAAATGGTGTGCCAAGCATTTCCATATACAATAATTCGTGTAATCCTCACAATAATTCTTAATGGAGAAATTATGATTCTCATTTTTACAGATGAGGGGAAAAGTCTTAAAGTGATTAAAAGGGACTCACCAAGGTTGTTAAAACTAGAAAGTAGAAGAACATGGAATTTGCATTCAATTCTGGACGACTCACAGCTCCTGCTTTTCCTATTGTACCAGAATGTCTCTATTGCTTTCATTACTTGTTCAAGGTGAACATAAGTTTAAAAAAAAACCCAAAAAACAAACAAACAAACAAACAAAAACAACCTAAAAACAGCCTTTATTAGCAAGACTGAAATTTTTATGTTTGGGGGAACAAGAGGCATTCTAATGGGTACCTAGGTTGCCTATTTCATATTAAAGTGTCCTAAGCCATATTTTATTCTTTACAGGACCTTGATATCTAAGAGCAATAGAGAATTAAAAAGATAATTTGTAGGCATTATTTCAATTTCATATTTTTCTTTTGCTTGCAATAGTGTTTAAAGGAACTGGAAGAATTTGTGTTAAGAACTGAATGTTTGTATATCCCCAAAATTCTTATGTTGAAGCCCTTACCCCAAATATGATGGTATTCAAAGGTGGGGCCTTTGGAGGTTATTAGGTTTAGAGGAAGTTGTAAGGGTGGAGCCCCCATGGTGGAATTAGTGTCCTTAGAAGACGAGAAAGAAATTGAAGCTTGCTCTCTTTCCACCATGAAGAGAGAGCAAGAAACCATCCATCTGCAAGCCAGGAAGAGAGCCTCATCAGAACCAGGCCATGCTGGCACCCTGATCTTGGACTTCTAGCCTCCAGAACTATGAGAAATAAATTTCTGTTGTTTAAGCCACCCAGTCTATGGTATTTTCTTATGGCAGCCTTAGCAGACTAAGACAGTAAGTAACATAGAATACTCCTCTAAACACTTCCATTTTGTAAACGTAACACAATGGCCTGTTGTCTATGTGGTACTTTAGTTGTGTATGGTTGTAGCAATGTGAAGAATACTAAGCTTATAAAATATGTGAAAAAAATCTACAAAGTGTTTATGCCTCTTTAAACACTTGACTCAATATTGTTTTTGAGCTTTCCTCCTTTAGCAAAAATACATAAAATTAAGTAAAACATTAGGCCAAAACCAACACAATTCAATATGATTCTTCACCCATGCAATTTGATTTTATTACCCTCAGTACAGAGGTTGAGCTGACATTGATACTGACAGCACATATAATATACAACTTTGGGGGACATGGTTACATACTTTTGAGAATCACATTTTTTTTTTAGGCTAAGGTAAGTAGTTTATTTAAAACCTTCCTTTAATTATTTCTTTTTTTTCCCATGGAACTTAAGCATCACACAGAAGCATTTAATACAATTATCAAAAACTTTAGCATGCATGGTAGTAACATCTCAGATGAGTAAGAACGAACTTAAGGTATGAGAACACCACAGTTCTTTAAATGCCCTGATTTGTGCTTCTCCATACAATCTGATAGAGGATATGGATTCTATTGATCACATCATCATTGTATATTTTATCCCAGTTCTACAGTAAAAGAATCTCTTTTATGTAAAATCTTTGCCAAATCCACATGCTATGATTCATGACATGAAATGTGTTTGTTTTATTTTATTTTGTATTAACTTTAAGGATAACAAAAGCTGCTGGTTTAAAGCTATATAACTCTGTGTTTGATACATATGCATAAATATTTCTTGATTAGTTCAACATCACATCACTGTTATTTTAAAATTTAGTTTTTTGAGTAAGACTTACAATTGTTAATGAATAGAAGGAACAAGTTTTCTGGGTCACTCACCATTCCATGGGATGGGTGTGTGTGTGTATGTGTGTGTGTGTATGTGTCTATGCAGACCAAAAATGATTGTAAAAGAAAAAATAATTTGGGTAATTTTATTTTAATATTTTAATTTTGCCAATCATGCTGACTCTAAATACCCATCTGAGAGATAAGTCCCTATATCAGGTCCAAAGTAGACCAGAATGTTTATGTAAGGTAATAGTCTACATGGTTCTGTTGATAGTTCTCAGAAGCTAGCATGTCGTCCATAGAGATGGTGTATGATGAGTTGGGAGAAAACAGCAGAGTTCCCAAAGTAGTTCTGAAAACCACTTACTAATAATCTTAATAATAATAGCTACCATTTATTTATATACCAAAGATGGTGTTGAGCACTTTGTAGGCTTTATCTAATTTAATATTTCCCTAAATTGTTGAGAAGTTGGCAAACACTGTGATTGGCCTTGTTTTAAAGCTGAAGAAAGAGTCTGAAAGTAAAGTGACTGGTGTCAGATCCCAGGGCTGGGTGGTCTGATCTGGAGGTGTGTTCTTTCTCCTGGGCTATTTCTTCTTCCTCTTTGGAGCAGCCTGTTGCCAGGCCTTAAAGGTGTGTGTCTGGCCAGGTTGTGCCCTGTCTTACATGAGAGCGGGAACTGCTCTGTACATAGGTGCCAGCCAGTGACTCAGAAGTCCAGGTGAGTTGGATGAGGAGGAAACACATCCACCAAGCAGAGAGCTTTGTGTTTGTGGGAGCCCACTCTGACTTCCTGGTTTGGGAATCAGGCTGATTGACTTCAATTTAATGTTAAGGGCTAATTTTGAAAGCCATGCCACTTTCACTACAGTGGGGACCTTTATACCATTCTGTTTAGGAGTCTGGTAATGTGGGTGTTAACAGCATGGACTCTGTGGTTGTGCTCACTGGACTCTAATCTGAACCCACCTTTTGCTATTTGCTTCCATTTCTGGGCATTGGTTCTCTTATCTGTAAAATGAGGATTAGTAATGGTACTAATCTCCTACAGTTGGTAGGAGGGTTAAGTGACATCATAGACATGAAATGTTTAGTCCAGTGCCTGGCATATTATCATTGTCAGTATGTATTAGTTATTATTCATATTAGGCCCTTAATATGCCCAATCATCATGTTTTCAAATTTAATGCCTTTGCTGCTAAATGAAATCACTGCAATCAAATACTGATTTTTCCCTCCCTCTGGGGTAGACTGTTCCCCAGTGAATTGTGCCTCCTGGTATCCTTCCTCAACACACATTGACTCTGAACTTGACCATGTGACTTGCTTTGGGCAATGGGACACCAGCAAGTGTGCTGCAAGCAGAGGTTTGGTGAGCACCCGTACACTGGGGTTGCCCTCTTGGAACACAGCTGCTGTGCAAGAAGAGCAGACCAGGCTAGTCTTCTTAAAGAGAAGCCCTAAGACCACATGCAGAGAGAGGTCCTGTTGAGCCCAACCCTGAGCCAGTTTTCCAGCTGAATGCAACCACATCGGGGACTCCAGTTATGAACAGAACTGCCCAGTCAACCCACAGAATCATGAGAAATAATAAATTATTGTTGCCTTAAGCCACTGATTTTTTGGGATGGTTTGCTATGTAGCAATAGATGACTGAAACAGCCTCCATGATGTCTGCATAATACTGTAAGAAATAACCTTATACCAAAGCTGCGTTAGCAAAAAGAAAGCACTGATGCCCCAGTCCCAGTGGCACAGCTGTGGGAAAAGAGAAGAGCTTTCGAAGAGCTCAAAGTTGCACATTTGCATCACGGGCTCACGTCTTGCTGCCAGAGGTCCATCAGAACGCGCCTAGGGAGTTGCCAGGTCTCTTGCCTGATGGGAAAGCCAGCACCATGGGCTGGCTGTTGGCCTGTGGAAACATGAAGCAAAAAAACCCCACAGGCACTCCAACTGCCTTGCCACAATAATTGCAACTTACATTTCTATTTGCCAACAAAACCAGTGTTTACAATAGAAAAACAGGATGATTTATATTTTTAGAAATAAATGTTTTATTTGGAAAATATCAGCGCCAGTTGTACCCTAATAGTGTTTTTCCAAAACATGTGGTTAGGAAGAATAGTAGAGTAGGGATTCGGGTTATTTTAAAAGAGCTCTAAAAGGCTGCCTCAACCATATTGAACATTATTGTATTTGAAGGGATGCGGGCCTGTTTGTATTGTGGTTGCTGAATAAATGTGACATGAAACATCCTCTTGCTCCTTGGCATGGTGTAGGTCCATGTCCCAACCCTGCTGCATCCCCCTGGCCCAGCTTCCCTTTCCTGAATCACTTTCTGTTCATTGTGTTAGACGAAATGAATTGAGTGGTTTGGAAATTGGAGAGGATTATACATCTTCAGGGGAAAAATACAATGACTAGGAGGATAGAATAAATAAAACAAAAAAATCAATTTGGAATGAACAGGTTTTTTTAATAGACTTTACATTTTGAAGCGGTTTTAGGTTCACAGCAAAATCAAGTGAAACGTACAGAGATTTCCCTCACACTCCCCGCACAAACGCACAGCCTCTCCTACTGTCAAAATCCTGCACTAGAGTAGTGCATTTGTTACAGTGGATGAACCTACATTGACACACTAAAGTGCACAGTTTACATTAGGGTTCACTCTTGGTGTTATATGTGCTATGATTTTTGGCAAATGTTTAATAACATCTAGCCACCATTATAGTATCATGGAGTTTCACTGCCCTCAAAACCCTCTGTGCTCCGTCTAGTCATCCTTCCCTTCCTCCTAATCCCTGGCAACCACTGATCCTATTACTGTCTCTACAGTTTTGCCTTTTCAAGAATGTCATGTAGTTGGAATCATACAGTATGTGGCTTTTCCAGATTAGCTTCTTTTGCTTAGTAATGTGCATTTAGAGTTCCTCTATGTCTTTTCATGGCTTGATAGATCATTTCTTTTTAGTGCTGAATAATATTCCATTGTCTGCATGTACCACCATTTATTTATCCATCCACCTACTGTAGGACATCTTAGTTGCTTCCAAATTTTGGCAATTATGAACAAAGCTACTATAGATGTTGGCGTGCAGGTTTTTGTGTGGACGTAAGTTTTCACCTCATTTGGATAAATACAGGAGCATGATTGCTGGATGCTATGGTAAGAGTATATTTAGTTTTGTAAGAAACTGCCAAACTGTTTTCCAAAGGGACATTCCCACCAGCGATGAATGAGAGTTCTTGTTGCTCCACATCCTCACCAGTATTTCGTGTTGTTTTAGGTTTTGACCATTCTAATAGATACATATTTGTATCTTATTAGTGTTTTAATTTTCAATCTCCTAACAACATATGATGTTGAGCACTTTTCTATATGCTTATTTGCCATCTGTATATCTTCTTCAGTGAAGTGTCTGTTCAGATATTTTGCTCACTTTTAAACTGGATTGTTTGTTTTTTTATTGTTGACTTTTAAGAGTTCTTTGTACATTTTAGATAACGTCCATTATCAGATATGTCTTCTGCAAATATTTTCTCCCGAAACAGTTTTTTAAAGATAATAATATTTGAGATATTTAAATTAATCTTAGCATTGTATAAACAAAACAATTTTTAAAAAAGAATAAATAGGAATATATTAGCTATCATGAGCAAATTTTTGAGAAAGCGTTGTTAAATTGCTGGTCCTTTAACAAATCTGATTGTTTTATGTAAATAAATGAATACAATAAAGTTTCTTTGTGAGTTATAAAAATGTTTAGGAAAATTACCAAAGCATATATAATCTAATAAAGGCTGAGAAATAGGGAAAATCTGTAGAGAAGAAGAGAACCAGTCAATGTAATACCATTGTTTTCCTTCTGTTTCATTGTATCATTGTTATTTGTGTGTCTGTTTTCCTTGCTGGGCTGTAGTCTCCTGAGGTATAATATTTTCCTGATATTTGAAACTTTGCTGCATCTGGGATGAGACACAGTGGACCCTCAATAAATGCTTCTGAAATCAATAAATACATGAATGACTATATACCAATTTAAAAAATATTCTGAAGTTTCCATGAAAGTGGACTTATCAGAATCAATCTCAAGTGTTATTTGATGACTGGCTTGCAGCACTAACACATTTGGGGGCCGTATTACATAGTGGTCAAGAGCTTGGGCTTTGAAATCAGATCTATCTCTGAGTCCTGACTCACCACTTTCAAATTGTATGATGTTGGGCAAAGTATCTTTCTAAATCTTCTGTTTCTCAGCAGTAAAATGGCAGCAAAAGTAATGTCTGTCTCATGGGCTATAGTAGTTGAGAGGAATAAATAAGAATACAGGTGCAAAGTACCCGGCATATGGTAGGGGCTCAACAAATGTTTGCCATTATTATACCAAACAAATAAACTGACGTGATGCACAAAAAGTAAAGTTGTGTTTGCCCAAGACAAGAGAGGAGTGCCAGGTCTCCCTGCTAGAGACAGGCTCACCCCTGGAATCCAGAGGCACGGTTAGCATAAGACTGTGGGGCTGGGAGGCAGAAGTGAGCTGTGCGTTGGTGCGAGGTGCACTGGGCTAGCTGTCTTTCTGCCGATATTCTTTCTCTCTACTGTGGCTGGCTGCAGGCCAAAGACACTCACATTTAAACGGTCCTTTGTGGGGCAGTCATATTCTGACCATACCCAGGGCAGGGGTGGGTAAAGGACCAAGATTATGGGCTGGCTTAAATCCCAGATATCACCTGTAGGTACTGACCCACTAGTGCTTACAGACCCTACACAAGGCTCTTATCTAACCTGAGCCACCAACTCCTGGGATTCAGACTAATTCATACAAGTGGTCAACCAGTGATTTCTTAGTTTGCTATCTACAGCCATAAACCCCAAACATTAAGAAACACTGTTGCTTACATGATTACTAAATACTGCTCAACAGTTTCATATGGAAGACAGTGTTAAGGGCTGTGTGAGTTGTTAATGTTTTTCAGGGGGAGTCAAAACATGGACTCTTGACGCCGTCGGGAATGGCTGTGCAGCTCTTAGTGTTAAAAGGCGCCACTGAAGAGATATTAGGAGCAGATGGGTCATTATGGACAGATAAATAAATTATCTCATCTTCAGTAAACACGTCCCGTGAAAGTGAGGCTGCTTAAGTAGGAAATAGTCCTCATATGGCCGGGGGAAGGCTCTTTTGTTCTAGGCTTGGTCTTCACAGAACATTTGTCTAACTATGAGTCTCCAGGGCAGAAGCATTTACCACATTTACGAATGACAGCTTGGTTCTCACCACTCCGCATGAACTGTCAGTTCCCTTTGTAAAACCTGCTGCGAAAACACAGCGAGATTTTCTGTCTGATGCTTAGTCTGGGTCACACTGACAGCAAATTACAAACTGTAGTGTAATGTATATTTTGATATATCTAGACAGTTATTGAATATATATGTGTGTATTTCTTCTTGTCTGTATGTCTATCTTTCTGCCTATCATCTCCCTACTTATCTTGAATGAGCCTTCTCTTGTCTATGAGAAAGTTTACTAGAAGAAGGTGTTCTGTGGATTCTTTTCTGATAACTGGGCAGTTCTCTTCTGTTGAATTAGTAGAACCAGAACCCCCAGATGTGATTTCTTTGCAACGTTGATCTTTGACGGCATTTCTAGATTCTGCATATATAATACTTGTGCAGTATTTATGGAGCCTCAAATATTTCCCAATAGTCCATGGGGAAAAAGAAGAGAATTGCTACCACTTTAATTTAAAACACACACACACGTTTCATGAAAATAATAGACGAATAGGTTCTTCTCATGCATATTAACAAAAAAATCAGGTAAAGATAAAATTCCCTTTTCCATCCCTATTCCATTCTTCTATCCAAATACAATCCCTGATGTCAGTTTTACAAATATAATATATAAGTGTGTGTGTGTGTGTGTGTACATGTGTGTGGGGAGAGACAGACAAAGACAGAAAGACAGAGAGAAAGACAGATGTATAGATTTTGGGGTGTGTTTTAAACACAAGTGGTATTACACTGTATGTGTTAATCTATATCTTGCTTTTATTATTGTATTATTAGTCTGTTCAGGCTGCCATAACAAAATACCACAGACTGGGTGCTAACAACAGAAATTTATTTTCTCATGTTACTGAAAGGCTCAGCACTAGTCCTCAAGGCTGCCTCAGAAGAACAAGAACAAGTGGTTTGAGGAGAAGGAAAGAGAAGTTTATTATTTTGCCAGCAAAGGAGGAAAATGGTATTGACTATCGTCTCAAAATCCAAATTCCTGTACTTAAGCAGAAATACAGAGTTTTTAAAGCAAGGGCCCTCAGTTCTAGGCTATTGTCATTAATGATTCTAATCGTCCTATCTCTGCCATCTCTATGGAAGACAAAGCCAAAGACAAAGCCAAACACAAAGCCGTGACCTCTGTCCCCCTGGGAGGCCCACCCAGACCTCCGCAGGCCAGGTGCTGGGGCTGGGATGGAGCCGACAGTTCAGCTGAGCTATCTCCTGCAGCACAAAGAACAGAAGACATTCCCCTGCCCCTCCCGACCACCTGCCTGAGGCAGGGATGGAGGTCCTCAGTTCCCAAAAAGAGTGGGGGAAATTTTAAAGAGACAGAAAACATCTTTTGCCATTTTTTTCCAGGCCATTCCCTGTGTTACACTCACAGTTCTGGAGGCTGGAAGTCCAAAGTCAAGATGCCGGCAGGGTTGGTTTCTGGTGAGGCCTCTTTCCTTAACTTGCAGATGGAGCCTTCTCTGGTGTCTTTTCCTCTTCTTCTAAGGACACCAATTCTATCAGATTAAGGCCCCACCCTTATGATCTCATCTAATCTTAATTATCTTCCTACAGGCCTTATCTACAAATACAGTTGCATTGGGAGTTAGGGCTTTGACATACAAATACTGGAGGGATACCATTCAGTCCACAACAGTCACTTAATAGGATGTCTTATAGATCTTTCAGTATACATGGATATTTCATAACTTATTTAATCATGTCTTAGTGTGTTTTTTGTTGTTTATAATAGAATACTGGATAATTTATAAAGAAAAAGAATTTATTTCTTACAGTTATGGAGGTTGAGAAGTCCAAGGTCAAGGGACCACATCCAGTGAGGGCCTTCCTCCTGGTGGGGACTCTCTAGAGTCCTGAGGCAGCGCAGGGTATCACATGGTAAGGGGGCTGAGTGTGCCCGCTCAGGTCTCTCTATCTCTCCTTATAAAGCCACCAGTCCCACTCCCATGATAACCTATTAATCCATTAACATATTAATCTATTAATCCATGAATGGGTAATCCCTTCATGAGGACAGAGCCATCCTGACCCAAACACCTGTTAAAGGCCCCACCTCTCAATACTGACCTATTGGGGATTAAGTTTCAACACAAGTTTTAGAGTGGGTAAACATTCAAACCATAGTGCCATACTTTTGAATATTCCCAATCTTTCACTAATATAAAGTGTTGTGGTGAAACACCTTATCTATGCTTTATGGTACGTATTTCAAGTATATCTCTAGGATCAATATAGAGATGTAGAATTACTGGGTTAAGTTGTGCACTCACTTGCCAAATGGCTTTCTTTCATGGCTGAACCAATTTGTTTGCAGAAGCGTATGAGAAAATCAGTTTTTCTGCAGGCACCGACAATTGATACTATCAAATTTAGAAATTTTGCTAATCTGATTGGGTGATAACTGGTACATGATTGTTTTATTTTGCATTTTCCTGAGGTAAGAACAGTCAAGAATAGAAGTTTTCACACACTGTGCTAGTTTAGGTCCTCTGAGAAGCAGAGACCAGGACTAGATTAGACAATAAGAGGCTTATTGGGGAAAACGCTTGTGAAGAGACAAGCCAGTGGCTGAAGGATGTGGTGGGGGCACTGACACTGGTGTCAGAGCAGGACGCAGGTAAAGGGAGAGGGAGAGGGGGAGGATGGGGTGGGCAGAGTCTCAGACTGCCATGCAGTTCTAGGAATGTTTCACCCAGGCCGCTGGGGAGCCCCTGAGCCAGTCACCTGTCAGAGGAGTCCTGTGTCCTGCAAGAATGGATTCACATTAATGTCATTGCCATGTTCAGTCATTGGCTTGAATCAGTCCCTGGGAAGTGTGGCCTTGGTGTGAACATAGCAGTGGATTCGATTATTACAGCCAGGGTGTCTGTCAGTTACGTTCTCACAGCAGAATATCTGAGTGGTTTATTTTCATGTCCACCCCCTATGTTCATTGATCATTTGGCTTTCTTCCTCTAGGACAGGGATTGGCAAACTGTTTCTGTAAAGAAACAGATGGTAAATGTTTTAGGCTTTACAGGCCTGTTGGAACTACCAAATTCTGCCCTTGTAGCAGTAAAGCAGCCACAGATTACATGCAAATGACTGATAATGTCTGTGTTCCACTTAAACTTTATTCACAAAAGCAGGCAACGAGCCAACATATGCTGTAGTTTCCTGACCCAAAGACTAGGAGATGCCTGTTTACATTTATAGTACCTGTCTCTTGAGAGTTTTGTAGAATTTGCCCATAAAACTATTTGGACCTGGTGTCTTTCTTAGGAGATAGACTTTGACTAACTTTCTAATTTATTCTAGGTATACTTAAGTATGTTTATTCTTGTGCCAATGTTGAAATTTATATTGTGTTTAGAAGTTCGACCATAGTATGTAGATTTCACACTTCCTGCTACCAAATTTTACTTGGTTTGCCCTTACTTTCAAAATCTCTACATTTTTCATTTTTTTAATCCCACATTTTAAAAATTAATGTTTTATTTTGGATGATGTACATGAAAAAAAATTTTTAAAAAGCCTCTATCACAAATAAATATAAATCATGATAATGTATAGAACTCGAGATGATATCAATTCACTTGTCTAAATCTTGATGTTCTGTGGATGGGGAAAGGCAAGAGCCAGTTATGTGATGTTTTATCAATCTATAGTAGGTAGTCAAATTTGTTAGTGTTTTTCTTTTTTAAAAATAAATCATCTACTGAGTCCAAGTATCTTACTGCCATCTGGATTCATTTTTGTTGTTTAGATTACTGGGGTTACTTATAGTGGTGAAGCACATAGATTCTGGAACTAGAGGGCTTGTATTCAATTCTTGACTCCACCACGTACAAGCATTGTGAGCTAGAGTAAATTAACTAACTACTCTGCCCTAGGTCCTTATCTGTAAAATGGAGCTAATAATAGTACCTACTTTGCAATGTTATAACAATTAAATGAGTTAATATAAGTGCAGAATTTATAATTGTGTCTGGTACATGTAAGTGCAACTGATTGTTAATATAAGTATTATCAATATCGTGTGCTTATGTGCTTGATTTGTTTGGTTACAAAGGTTTTACTCTATGGTTTTTTTCCTTGAGTCTGTCTTTGATGAATTTTATATAATCACTGTACTTCTTACAAGATTCTTTTGTGAAGTTCAGCAAATGATGGTTCATGACTGTGTCAGCACCAGGGGTTACTGTGATGACATCTGTTGCCTCACCCTCAGAATTTCGGCAGAGGCAGTCTTAGCAAGGAGGGAATCAGTGACACCCTCTGTCCCACCGAGCATCCTTGCTTTCACCTCTGGGCACTGCCCTTTCACAATCATCGAGATATTGTAACGTGTGCTCAAGATCCTGATTTCAATTCTTTTGGATCAATATCCAGAAGTGGGAATGCTGGGTCATATGGTAGTAAGAGAAATCTGCACTCCCATGTTTATAGCAGTATTATTCTCGGTAGCCAAGGTATGGAAACAACCTAAATATCCATTGACAAATGAATTGATACAGAACATGTAGTATATACATACAATGAAGTACTATTCAGCCTTAAAACCATGAACAAGGTTCATGAGCTCTGTTGCTCATGCTGGAGTGCAGTGCAGTGTCATGATCATAGCTCACTGCAGCCTCCAACTCCCGGGCTCAAGCGATCCTCCTGCCTCACCCTCCCAAGTGGCTGGGGCTACAGGTGTGCGCGACCACGCCTGGGTAATTTTTATTTATTTATTTATTTTTGTAGAGATGGGGTCTCACTATGTTGCCCAGGCTGGTCTCAAACCCCTGGCCTCAAGCCATCCTCTTGCCTCAGTCTCCCAAAGTGCTGGGATTACAGGCATGAGCAACTGCACCCCGCCAAATATTTGTATTTTGACCTTTGAACTTTCTACGTCATTGTCCTCTTCCCTTCAGAGTTACTAAAGAAAAAGTCAGACGTTGATCTCGTTCCATTTTCCCAGTTGATAAGCTGTTTTAATTTTCTCTCTCTCTGCGAGACTAGGATTTTCTCTTTATATTCAGTGTTCCGAAATTTTTACAGTACTGTACTGTGTGATTCATTTTGTTCACCTTTGTCTATTCGGTCTGAGGATTTTTTGTGTGTTCTGGAGTATTTCTCTATTCCTGTTTTGAATATCTCCTCTTTTGCATTCTCTCTATTCTTGCCTTCAGGCACTCCTATTTTCAAACGTCAGAATTTTTGTGTCTGGTCTAAAACGGAAACTTAAAAAATTAGTCAGTAAGTCATGTTAGAAATAGAAGGGGTGCCCTTGAGAGTTCAAGAGCTATGAGGGAGCCCTGACGTACCAAACAGATGTTACGAGATGAACTTGCAGGAGGGAAACACTGCCCAAGACATGCATAGGGACGGGTGTCAGAAAGGTAGCAGCGGTCCCAGAGGAACTTCAGAGATGGGACCAGGAGGAAAGCAGAGAGCATGCCTGGTTGAGGAACAGCTTCAGGAAGAGACAGGCACAGCCAAGTAGCAAAAAGCAAGATTGTCATCCTGCAGCAGAAACTGTGAGTGTGGGGGTTGGCTTGGACAGGTGTGAAGTGCCCTGGCAGGTTGGCATCACCAAAGAGTAACAGGGAACATTGTGCCCCAAACTAGAGATTACTTTACTCTGTGGCAACACATCCCACCTTCCTTGCATCTCTAGGGGCAGGTTTTGATAAAAAGATGCAGTTTTCACAGACATACTAATGACAAAGCTCAAATTAAAAGATAAGCATGCAACCAGGACTAAACATCTTGCAGGGGAAAGGGCAGAATCACCACTAAAGAAAAAAGCTTTCAAATCCAACAAACAGAGAAAACAGAGTTAATAAAAAAAAAATAGAACCAGACCTTAGAATAGGTACTATTCGAGACCTCTGAACACCTCCGGGAGATGTGAGTGATACCCCATCTATAGGAGAGAAACGAGTAGAGACTTAGAGAATACAAATTTGATGTTGAGAAACAGAAAACTTCAGTAGATGAGATGAATAACAGAATAATGGAATAGGTAAGTTAGTGAGCTTAAAGATCAAGTCAAAGAATTTTCTCAGAATGCAGCTGAAGGACACTTAAAAAAAAAAAGAAAATATGAACTTGACTTTACTTTTTTTTCCTTCCATTTTTAGGGTTGCAGACTTAAGAAGTGATTCAGTCCAGCATCTTGTTTTCCTCTTACCTAATTTAAATTGATGACATAAAAACCTGTCCTACTGGTCATAAAGATTTTCCTAGAGAATCAAAAGAAAAGTCATCAGAGAATTACCCAATACGGTAAATTATAGAAATAAGATTTCCTCTATTTCATTCTCACTATGTGACTTCCAAAAATAACACACCAATTTAACAAATATTTGTTGAGGGCCTTTTATATGTCAGGTATGGTGATAGGTTTTGATGGTACAATGATTAATAAGACAATCTCAGCCTTTCAGGAACTCTTTGTGGAATCCATGAGTTTGAGAAAACAGTAAGAACTTTCTATCACCCAGTATACCATTACTAACACCCACCATTTGCCTGGCAATTTACAGTTTACAAAGTGCTTTTTAATACAAAGGGCATTTTGGTTGATTCTCGTTACATATCATTACGCCATTTAAAAACCATGAGAAAACAGTTGGAATATTCTCCTCCAAAGTGTCAAAATATAAATTATTATAGAGTATGTGTAGATTATTAAATGAAACACGAAAGATGATAAGAGTAGAATGATGTAGAGACACAACTCAAATTTGGATTCCAGATCTTGATGTCCTCCCACTATCTTACTGCTCTGGTTCATGTTAGCTGAGGAGGTTGCTCTCTGACCTTCAGATTCATAAGCTAAAAATGGATGAGAGAGTGGTTAGAGTAATAATTTCTTTTCTTTTCTTTTTTTTTTTTTGAGGCAGGGTCTTGCTTTGTTGCCCAGGCTGGAATGCAGTGGCATTATGATAGCTCAAGGCAACCTCAAACTCCTGGACTCAAGCAATCCTCCCACCTCAGCCTCCCGAGTAGCTGGGACTATAGGTGCATGCCACCACACCTGGCTAATTTTTCTTATTTTTTTGTAAAGATAGGGTCTCACTATGTCACACCGTTTGGTCCTGAACTCCTGGCCTCAAGTGAGCCTCCTGCCTTGGCCTCCCAAAATGCTGGGAATACAGGCGTGAGCCACTGCACTAAAGTAATAATTTCTAATGTGCCTTCAAATCTAACATTTTATGAGCCTTCCTTGAAGTGCACCTCAATTTATAGATTAAACACTTTCATAAATTCACTATGGGCTCTTAATTGAGTTATTAAAATTGTGATGATAGGCAGCTATTATTCTATGGTAGAATGCAAATATCACTTTTCATTGCTTTACTGCAATGGTACTTTTTCTAGAAATATTTATTCTTCCTACTCCAAATGGGATATTATTGAAATCACAAAGATGGAATATATTAAATATAATTTTTTACAAGGCCATTTTTTCTCTAACAGAGGAGCACTAAAAAGTCCAACTTCATCCTAGCAGGATACTGTCACACAAGCAAATGACTATGCTGATTTGATAGCTCACACAGCTCAGAATGATATGTCATATAACGTGCAGTCTCTGTTGAGTAACATTGCAGCTTATGTCCATTAGGTAAAAACATAACAATCTGAAAATATTTTTTTTTTTTTTTTACATTTAAAATTGTACTTCTTTTATTCGTAACATGGCATTACATACCAGAAGCATAATGAATGGTATTCCAATGTTACAAGTTTGGACCACTATTTTTTTTTTTTTAATTTATTTTTTTAATTTCAGAATATCATGGGGGTACAACACTTTGGCCATACACATTGCCCCTGTTCTGCCCGTGTCAGAGCCACAATCGTGGTCGTCTCCCAAACTGTGCTCCCCACATCCATTCAGTGAGAGTTTTTCCCATCCCTTCCACCCCCCTCCCGCCCGCCCACCCTCTGATGAATGTTATTGCCCTGTGTGATGTAAGTGTTCATCAGTTAGTACCAGTTTGATGGTGAGTACCAGTGGTGCTTGTTTTTCCAATCCTGTGACACTTCGCTTCGAAGAATGGGTTCTAGCTCCGACCAGGATAATACCAGATGTGTTAATTCACTATTGTTCCTTATTGCTGAGTAATACTCCATGGTATACATATACCACATTTTATTGATCCACTCGTGTATTGATGGGCACCTGGGTTGTTTCCACAACTTTGCAATTGTGAATTGTGCTGCTATGAACATTCGAGAGCAGATGTCTTTATTATAAAATGTCTTTTTTTCTTTTGGATAAATACCCAGTAGTGGGATTGCTGGGTCAAATAGTAATTCTACTTTTAATTCTTTGAGGTATCTCCATATTCTTTTCCATAGAGGTTGTACTAATTTGCAGTCCCACCAGCAGTGTATGAGTGTTCCTATCTGTCCACATCCCCGCCAACATTTGTTATTTGGGGATTTTTTGATATGAGCCAATCTCACTGGAGTTAAGTGATATCTCATTGTGGTTTTGATTTGCATTTCCCTGATGATTAGAGAAGTTGAGCACTTTTTTATATGTTTGCTGGCCATCATTCTGTCTTCTTTGGAAAAGTTTTTGTTCATGTCCTTTGCCCATTTTTTAATAGGGTTGTTTGATTTTTTCTTGTTGATTTTCCTAAGTTCTGTATAGATTCTGGTTATCAGCCCTTTATCAGAGGTGTAGCATGCAAATATTTTCTCCCATTCTGTAGGTTGTCTGTTCACTCTAGTGATAGTTTCCTTGGCTGTGCAGAAGCTTTTCAATTTGATCAGGTCCCATGTATTTATTTTTGTTGCTGCTGTGATTGCTTTGGGGGTCAACAATCTGAAAATATTTTATGTATAGCTGCCATTAATTTGTGACTAGACTAGGGAACAATTTTAGTATCTATTACTTTCATGCACATACAAAACCCCCTATTTTTATGTTGGGAACATTCCAATTCTTCTCTTCTAGCTATTTTGAACTATAATAAGAAATTGTATTCCAAAAATATGTAAAACTATTATGCATCAATAAGAAAAAAACACCTAAATTTTTACACCCATAGCCCAAGAGATTGTTCAGGTTATAACACCAATTGGAGTCATCCTGATTTTTGGCATAGGAGGAAGACATTTCTAAGCTAGACAGTTGTAGATGTCGTGTACCAATGTCTTACAGAATGTGGACCAGGCAGAGGGAACCGCAGAGGCTGGATTGGAACTTTGGGTCTGGGACTGGCTCAGCCCTGAGCTTGGCATGGTGCCACAGTTCCCCCTTACTAAAGCGGGAGAAATAATACTTGCTTTACCTAGTTTATGAGTCTGTTGTGAGGATGAAATAAGATAATGTATATAAAATAATTTTAAAATTTAAAGCATTTTAAGTTCTTCTGTTTTTACGGGAGAAGCAGGAACACATTTTCCTCCTTCTTGTTCTCTCTGTTCCTTTTTCTCTTCCCATTTTCTTCTTCTTTGAACTGTCTGATGCATAGAGGAGGGTTTGGGAAGTGCCTGCTCTGTGCTGACATGGTTTCGGGCGCACTACAGGCGCTCTTATTTCATAACTCCTAATAACCCACCAGACAATATGATTGGCTTTAGTTTTCCAAGCAGGGAAGAGAAGCTCAAAGAATTCAGGTAAATTGCACAAACTCTGAATCCCAGTCCCTGCACACAGTGCAGACAGGCTTCAAATCTGGTCCATCCAGTTCTAAAGTCTATGGTCTTACCCATGATTAACTTTCCTAATTTTTAAAAAAATCCTTTCTCTGCTTAACTAAAGTGCCACGGAATTCTGAGCAGAAGTTTTAAGTTTTTTAGTGTTGATAGAGAATATTCTTCAGGCAAAACCAATAATCATAAAGCCTGTCTGGTCAAAAAAAAATTGATCTGGTACATAAAACTGCTTGGTAAAATTATCAGTCTGGAGACCCAATAGACACAAATAAGAAGAATCTGCTATTACACTTTGATAGAGTTGGGAAAAATCTTAATTTGAGCTTTTTCACTCAAAAAAATGAGAGTTACCAATGGTCCCTAACTTGATGGGAGTTCACAGTAGGAAAATTTCACTTAAATCTTTGTTTTCAGTGGAGATGGATAAGACACCATTTACTGAGTTGTGGTTCTTTGTTCACTGGCTTTGGCTAACTCTAACAAAAAGGGAATATGTTGGAGAGGTTCTCAGTAGATTATAGAGTAACAGGCAATTGGAAAACCAGGTTAAAATGAACCTGGAGGACATTATGTTAAGTGAAATAAGCCAGGCACAGAAAGACAAATACCACACAATTTCACTTATATTTGGAATCTGAAAAAGTTAACCTCACAGAAGCAGAGAGTAGAATGGTAGTCACCAGGGCTGGGGAAGTAGGAGTAGCAGAGATGTTGGTCAAAGGATGCAATATTTCAGTTAGACAGGAGAAATAAGTTCAAGAGATCTATTGTACAACATGATGACTATAGTTAATATCAATGTATTGAATTCTTGAAAGTTGCTAAGAGAGTAGATTTGGTGTTCTCACCTCAAAAAATGGTAAATATGTTAGGTAATGCATATGTCAATTAGCTCAATTTAGCCATTCCACAATGTACCCATAGTTCAAAACATTATGTTTTACACAATAAATATTTACAATTTTTATTTGTTAATTTAAAAACCCCCTGGAATTAGGGCAACAAGAGCTATTTGGGCACTTGGGAATGAATAGCCTCCGACCATCTTTCCTTCACTGTATCCCTGATCAAGATGTAAGTCCCCGGGGAGAGGGTCTGATTAGACCAGCTTGAGTTCTGTCTTTATGCCTTGGCTATGAGAAGAATGTTCTTACTGAAGTTGCCTGTGATAAACCCTGTGGATGCATTTGGCTTGCAAATATGAAAGCCTCTTAATTTAGAATTCCATCAAGTCTGTCTGTTCACAGTGGGGTAATTTTTATTCTTTTATTCTCCAGAAGGAAATCAAGTGGTCTCAGAAGGAAGAGGGCTGCTAAGCAGGCCTTCCTCCTCCTGCCCCCCAAAAGTTCTGTTACAAGGTATACTTTAAAAAATTTTATTTTAAAATAAGTTTAGACTCACAGGAAGTTATGAAAACAATATGGAGAGTTGCCATGCAACTTTTACGTGGCTTCTCCCAACAATAAAGTCTTATATAACCATAGTACATTATTGAAATAAAGAAATTGACATTGGTAAAATACTATTAACTGAACCATAGACCTTATTCTGGTTTGGGCAATTTTTTACATGTACTCTACAATATTGATTTGTATGTAAACATGTGTTTGTTTGTATATATCCATAAAGAGAATTCAAATCATATTGTAACCCTGTTTTGTAAGTTGATTTTTTTCATTTATTAGTATATTAAGATTATTTTCCCACATCACGTGATTTTTTTTGATAACATAACTTGATGGCTACATTGTATTCTGTCCTATAAATATATCAAACCTATTTCTTAAAAACTTACTAAAGATTTTTTTAAAAACAATGTTTTAGTATTACAAAAATCCAGTGAGGGATATTTCTGTACATACAATTTTTTAAGGTTTGAGTTCTTATAAGATGCTGAACTAGCAGAGACCACTGGCTCTCATCTGTCACATCTGGAGAGATTATAGATGGAAAACATCAAGATTCAGAAAAACTGTGAGTATTGTTTTGAATCGATGTGTATATACGTGTGTGTGTATGCATGCTTTTGTGTGTGTGTGTGTGAGTGTGTGTATGTGTGTTTGTGTGTATGTGGGCTTGTGTTAGGGGTGGTGGCTGCAGCCTTGGAGGTGGAGGCTTTAGGTGTGGCTGTGGGATGGTAAAATAGAGTTTTTGGAGCTCTGCTTTTGCCTGGGGACACTCAGTGCCTGCTTCAACAGCTGTGGCTCAGGATGCTGGGGTAGGTGTCCCCAGAAGTGAACTCCAGGCAGTGAGGAACTGTCTGTCAGTAGGTAGTTGAAGGAAACAGGAGGAGATGGGTTGTAAAGTAAAGAGTGTCTCGTCCTAATGTTTTCTGCCTACAGGGAACTGGAAATGAAGTACTGAAATGAGGGGGTATTTGGTAGGGCAGGGAATGATCAACTGTGGTTTTCTGGTACCCAGAGTTTCCACTTTCACACACACACACACACACGCACAAGAGATGCCTTGAAATAGAGATGGTAAAATGCCTTGGTAAAATTTGTTGACTTAAAAATATAACAAATACCAAGGAACACAAAAAGGAAAACTTTATTCATAGTTATTCAGACTTAAAATTCTAGATTGTATCAACATTAAGGGAGCTGACGAAGATGTGGAAGAAGGCCAAGGGATGTGAGATTATGCTCAATTCTTAACTTGCTAGAGGGAAGATATAGACATAAAACTTTAAAGAAATAAGGAAGGATTAAAAAGAAATAGAAAAGCTGAATCACTTTGTCAGAGTAAAATAAAGTGGTAGAAAGACACAAATATATCACTATTACAATAACTAGAAATGGATGAAATTTGCCAGTTGAAAGAAAAGAACTATCAAATTAGATTTAAAAAATCCAGATATATACTTTTCGAATGACCATGCCTAAAGCATATACAGAAACCCAGAAAATTAAAGGATGGAAAAAATCAGCAGGTAGTAACCAAAAGAAAGCTGGTGTGTTTATATCAACGTAAGATAAAGCTCACTTTTAGATAAAAAACACTATTAGTAATACAGAAAGTCAATACATAAGGTTAAAGTCTCAATTCACCAAGAAGGTATATCAATTCTACGTATGTACACATGCCCAACTGAACTGCCTCAAGAGATGTAAAAGAAAAATTGAGAGAACTATAGAATCAGGCGTAAGAATTGGAAGGGAAGAAATAAAAGCAATTATTTTCAGATGATAAGCTCGTTAACACAGAAAACCCTAAAGAACCTTCAGACAAATTATTAGAAATAAGAGGAGAGCTCAGCAAGATGGCTGATATAAAACTAATATACAAAAGTCAATGTCATTTCAATGCACTAGCAACAAAGACTGGAAAAAAGACACTATTTACAATAACATTAGAAAATAAATCTAGCATAAAATGTGGAAAAACTTCTTAGAGGGAAATATCATAAAATTGTATTGAGATACTAAAGATCTAAATAAATATAGTTATATCATATTCATGCATAAGAAGACAACATTTTGAAGATGTTTCGTTACACGTACACCTAGGCATTTTGTATTTTTCTGTTTTTATGAGTTGGGTAGTTTTTTTTAATGTCTTTTTTTTTAGAGATGGGGGTTTGCTGTGTTGCCCAAGCTGGATTTGAACTCCAGGGCTCAAGCAATCCTCCCATCTCAGCCTCCTAAGTAGCTGGGGCTATAGGCATGCACCACTGTGCTGGGCTGAGTGGGGTAGTATTTAATTATATTATTTTGAACTGTAGATGAAGGAAAAGTTTTTTCTTTCCAGAATATTTCAAGATTTTGAATGAAGCCAAATTGCTCTAGGAAGGTTGTAACGATTTATATTTAATACTTCCACCAGCAGTGTTTGAGAATGCCTATTTCCTACACCATTACCACCATAAATACTATTAAAAAACTGGTAGCATACAGTTTTTAACATTTGTAATTCTCTAATTAACAGTGTAATTGACTTTTAAAAATTATGTTTATTCATCTCTAGTATTTTGTCTTTTGTAAATCTTTTGTTAGTTTTTCTGTTCACATGTTCCATTTTAAAATAGACTTTTAAGAGCACTTTATGTATTAAGAATAGCAAGCCTTTGTCCATTGTAATTAATGGTTTTCAGGATATCCTTTCTAAATACAGTTTTTCAGTTCTAGGGCTCAGAATGGAAACTTGTTACCTGCTACACCATGTTTTCACTATCTTGTGATGTATTCATCACAAACACGAGTATTGGTCAGCATTACCCCTCACTGTTAAGAGCACATTTGCCATCCTTTAGAAAAATTACTGATAGTTTTTCAGACAATTGTTCTTCCTTTCAGTAAACAGAATTTTTCTGAAAGCAGAAATGGCTCGCCCAGGTATGCAGTCAATGCCTGAACAAACTGTGCAAGCTTTGTCCAAGAAAAATATTTGGTTAATACCTTTTATTTTGGTTGATTCTATGGTTCTAACCAGTCAGATAAATTAATGTGGAGCTTCCAATATTTCCAAAATCTGATACCAATCCATTTGATTGGGAATTATATTCTGTAGCCCCCAAAGAAGGTAAGTTTTAATTTTTTCTACTCTATTCAATTTACCTTAGATAATCTAATACTGCAATTGCTATGGAAGGATGTGATTAGAGCAAGGCCTCACATATCAGGTTAAAATCATACAAGGTAGAAGGAACATTTGTGTCTCTTACAATGATACCAAGGCATGGATGTGGGATAGATATGGGTACAATGGTTGATATCTTCAAAGGCTTGATACACGGCCCCTATGTTTTCAGAGCTTTTAACTTATGATGACAATCTTTAAAATTAGTAGAATTTTTAGACTGTAATTTTAGCGAAACAACTCTTCCACTATGTTAAATTAGTCTACATCTTACACACAGGGAACACATTTTTTAATTTTTGGTTTTTTTTTTCTGCCTATTCAGGTAAGATTATCACATGTCTTTCTTCTTAAAAACTCAGACTCTACATTGACAGTTGTAAAGAAGTTTATGGGAATTTAAAATTGTTTTGAAACTATATAGAAAAATATAGATAAATTTAAGATCCAATGTGCCACTGAAAAAGGGAAATGAATCAAACTGGATGATTTTTAAAGGCATTAGCCATTAAAAATAAAATCTTAATCACAGCAAATTATATTATGGTGAAATAATTTTTGATCTATTTTGAAGTTAAATATTTTGGGTGACAATTATATTCTGTAGTTGTTCACACTTTGCATAATCTTTTAAGGAAAACTAGTCTTTTTTTGGAAACAATTATTTTTAAATTTTATTGTTGGATAATATTGCTGCATTAATATGGTTTACTGAAGTGGTTCTCCCATGTGCATTTAAGTTTTTGTTCTTTATGAAATGTGTTGGGTGAAATTTTCCACATCACTGGTCAACATTTTGTGTTGATTTTCCAGTCCCTCAGTTTAAATATTATGTAATTTTTTTTCTCCAGATCTACCTTGAATCTGAAAAGGCCAAAGAAGGGATTAACATGAGCTCATAGTAGATGGACTATAAGTGTTACACATGTACCAGTGTGTATCCAGCTTTGGAAAATGGCTTACAGAAATGAAGGTTGAACCATATAAAATTTCTGAGGTTTTTTTGGTTGTAAAAAAACGATTGACTATTGACATGTTCATATCATCCAATCTGATATCTTTCTTTTGTGAGGTTCTTGGCAAAAAAATTTGTGATGACTAGAGCATTGTTCACTCTTTCATGCTTTATGTTTTAAAATATTTTTCAATTTTAAAAGAATATAAACACATTCCAAAAAATATTGTAAATTTTTGTAAGCTAGGTTTTTTTCATAATTTTCCTCTCATAGACTTATTTTTATGCTATGCCTGTCTCCCCAATTAGATTTTACTCATCCAAGAAAGGTACCTTGTACTTCCAGCAACTCTCCCACCACCTAAACATAAATGCAGCCCACACTGCAGTGTCTCGAGTGCAGTCGGCACTCAGTAAATATTTGTTGATGGTCCTGATTACAGAATGATGAAATATGCTAAAGGTAACTTAAACTTTTGTCAATAAAACTGGGTTTCAGGTTAGTTTGACCTTTCAGTTTCTCTAAATATTTTCTTTCACGTCAATGAAATGGCTCACAAAAGTACTTATTGATTCTGAAGTCCTTTTTCCCTGCTGTGTTCCTGAGCACTGGATTTAAGTATTTTATATATCTTTGCTCACACCCAGCACACTACTGCTGTTGTTGCGGTTTTTGTTAAGTTCGTGCTCATTAATACTCCTCACTCAATAAAAATAGCTGAGATCCCCAGTATGCAACAAGCACTATTTTAAGGACTGCCGTTCATTTCATTGAGTCAATAACATCCCTTTATTTTCCCTTTCTTATAAAAGTTAGATGCCAATATTAAATATATATTTATAAATAATATGTGCTCTTAAATTGTTATTTAAAAATAATAGTAGATATCATATCTTAAGCACCTACCACATTCTGGGCACCGTTTCAAGCGCATAAAAGTTATTATCTCATTTAATCCTCATGAAAACATAGGGGAGCGACTATTATTCTTACTTTACAGATAAGGAAACCAAGGCTTAGAGGATTTATATATCTAACTAAGATCACAGAGCTGGGAAAGCAGCCAAGCTTGGATCTAAATCCAAGTTTTAAATACTGTATTAATATGTGCATGGTTAAGCAAAAGAAGGCTTCCTGAAGATGGCCAGCCTAAGGCTTGGCGGAGGAAAGCCCAAGGAGTCTGAACCGAGAAATACTAAGGCAAGCATTGACCACTAGAGGGGGTGACTAGTCCCTGGGGCAGGTCTTTCCTTCTGGGAATCAGCCCAGAACTCGCCAAGATTTTCTGGTTCCGTTGCTCATCAGACAAAGTTCCATTCATAAAGCGGTTTCTCATTTGGTTTGTCCAATGATGCTAGTCTCCCGTCTTCTTCACCCTTGAGTTTCTCATGGCTAATGAATGCTAATGAATTGGCGGTCAGGTTTATCCCTAGAACTCTGAGCCAACCTCTGAAAGAAAGCTCTCCTCCCTAGCTGCGGGCATGGTCTCGGGATTAGACCCTTGATAGGAGTAATTAATCAGGCAGTGTCTTCCCTGCCGACGCTCCAACCTCACCGAGAACTTTCTATTCAAATAATCTAAAGGTCTACAGTGTGAATTTCAACTAGGTCAAAAAGAAAAAAAAAAGAATTGAAAAATGATGTGTGTGATATACACATCAATTCAAATGTTTGTCCCTAAAATTCATACCAGATTATGGCTGATCATTAAAGGCAAATTAAGGAGGTAAAAGAGTGTAAAAACAACAGGAACTATTAGGCATAATAGTCTTTAAAGTAACACATCACTGTTGACAGTTGTTTGTGCAAAAGGCGACTTTATTTACTATGGTAAAAAGCATAAAGAAATTGCTAGCATTTAACTGTACGCACTATGTCCATCTTATAATAGATATGTCAGTATAGTCATCAGGTTAGCACTTTAGATTTCACTAGTTTCAAAGAACTTACAACGAACATCAGGTCTACACAGTCAACTGGTAGGTGAATTTAACATACCCGTTCTATAGGAAAATGTAAAATTCCCAATAAACTCCACAGGACTTTATGACTTGCTCTGGCAACTTCAGTGAACACAGCAGAGGTTAGGCAAGATGAAAAGGTGTAATTGTATTCCTAAACTCTTAACTTTGCTGTGTAGTGACTTTATTTTTAGTATTCTTTATGATTTTGCCACAAGTTCAGTACAGTGGTTAGTTTCAGCATAGCTCAGTGGCTGAACTTTTGAGATGGACAAATCTACGTCCTGACTCCACCTCTGCCACTTGTTAGAATGTGGCTCTGGTCAAACTATTGGCGTTTTCAAGCTTCCGTTTCCTTGTCTACAAAACTTGATTCATAGGGTTGTTGTGAGCATTAAGTGAAAAATACATAAAATTCATCAGAACATAATTTTGAGCAAAAACTGGCAAGTCTCAGAAGAATACATACAGTAGGCGTTCAATCATAAAAATTTGGAAACGGGCAGATGCAAATAACATTTTTTTTTAGAAGTACATGCATCTGTGAAAAAAACTATAAAGAAAAGGAAAGGACATAAGCAAAATTCTGGGTAGTAGTTGCTTGGCCAGGGAAAATAAAGGGCACAGAAATGAGGAACAAAAGTATAAACTTTGCATGTTTTGGAAATATTCTAGTTCTTTAGTCGGGTGGACTACATTTTGGGTATTCTTTTCCCTATTGTCATTTTTTAAAACATACGTATATGTTATGTAGACTCTTTTGTATGTATATTTCACTCACAAGAAATATTTTTAACTACAACTGAGAGGTAGATCACACACACATACACACATAGGCACACATACACACTGGCAAGCCCCAATGCCCTGCCTCATTTCTAAATGATATTTCTAGTGGTTTGTAGGACAGTGGTTTAAAATCTTGGCTGTGCATTAGATACTCTGGGGAGCTTTAAAATATATATTCATGCTGGGGCCCTACCTCCAGACATTCTGATTTAATTGATTAGTGGTTTGGCTCAGGTATTGGTACTTTTTTTATAAAAGCTTCCCTGGTGATTCTAATGTGAAATTAAAATTGGCCGATACTGGGATTACTGTATAAGAGTTAGTGCAATAGGTGCTAAGCCAAATGGGGGATGTGTCTTAAAAACAGCAAAGTTGTTTAAAAATTTATAATATAATTTTTACAGTAATTTAATAATTATTAAAATTACTTTTGAAATTATTGTAAATTTTTTTTAAAAAAAGCACCACATAGGTATCATGGAAAAACCAGAACTTTGTTGGATTTCCTTACAAAAATTTCGAGGCTTAGTAACGTTTCTATTTGGAAGTATGTATTTGGGGGATAAGGGTGGGAAGAGGAGAATGGGTGCGTAAGGCCATGCTTTGCAACGGGGTGTACAGACGAGAGGCATGTAGCGGGGGACTCCCAGCCCGCATCCTGCTCCGCAAGGTGCATCTCCTGCTGAGCGGCCGCTTCCAATAGGAGGAAGAAGTGCTACTTCCCAATGCGTGCACACAGGTTCCACAAACTCTCACTTTGGTCCCAAAGGCGTGGCTTTTATTTTGGTGCTTAAGATGGCTGAATGTCACCCATTTTTTTTTTAAACACAAACAAATATTCAAAATAGTTATGGGCACAGCTTGTTTGCATGGACACCAACCAATTAAAAGGGATGCCGGTAGTGGCACCCAGCGGGATCCTGGGTGTCTCCCTCACCATCCGGCCACCACTGTGCCAGGGCTAGCCCATCAGGTGTTGGAGACAGTCCTGCAGGAAGGCCCATGGAACTCATATTAGCGACTCTTTAACAACTGGTATGGAGTCATTTAGACCTTTCAACCGTCACCGTGGCCTTACTGGTGTGCACAGGGGTGCGCTTACCTTACTGGGGACGTGCTCTCCTGTTACCTATCACGGCAGTTGAAGTTTCACCGTTTCTTTCACTGTCAGCATATAGGCATATGGGCAGCAACACAGGTTTATTTTCCAGTTCTGGGAAATAATAATCATGATTAATACCCATTGAGAACTGATTATTTCATTTCATCTTCATACCAAACCTTGGGGTAGTTCCATTTTAAAGGGGGAGGAAATGGAGGTTAAATAAGTTGCCCTCAATCAATAGTGGGGAAGTGGAAGAACCAGGCTTCAAATGCACATCTTGCCTGGGCCTTGAGCTGAGCTTGAGGTCTGTGCCCTATTGCCTGAGGCTCCTGCTGCTGACTGTCCCTCCCTCCTCCTCCTTCCCACTGCGCCAGCAAAGCCCTGGGCCATGAGATGAAGGGCAGAGAAGGCCGCAGGCTAGAAAGCTACAGCAGCAAGAGAAGGACCCTGCGGAAGTGCTGGGAGACTCTGCTTCTCTTCCTGAGGGGGCCCCAGCCCAGGCGGCAGGAGAGAGGGAGGACTGAGGAACCACCTCACCCCTTCTTGGTTTCTGTTCAGAATCAGTTGCAAGGAAGAGTTTTAAAAGTCTTTAGCATGTATTTGCAAAACGAAGAATTTTGTTTATAAGAAAAAAATGTGGACTGTTCTCATGCTTCTCTGAAAAATTCTTGTTAAACTTTTGTGCAGCTAGTAAATTAAGTCATTGTTTATTCTAGGTAATGGAAAGCATGCCTAAATTGTGACTCAGGAGATCTGGTTCGAGGAATGGTCTGGCCCCGAGTTCATTGTCAGTCTCTTAAACTATCTGTCTCATCAATCTAATCTATCAGACGGAGGGTTGGGGCTGTTCCACTGGTATGGTGGGATGGGGCTACATTCTCCTGAATACGTTTCTCACGTCTCTGAAACTCAGCTTCCTTTTTGGTGATTATTCAATTACATGTGGTGACAAAAGTAGATCGTTTTATACAGTGCCTGATATGGCACTAAGATTATGTTTCCACTACAGTAAGGAGATGGCTTAAGAATTAGTTAATTAATTAATGAATGGCGTGTAAATTTTAATGTAGGTTGGGTACTTTAAATCCCATCCATATTTATCATATTCATATTTATCTACTCATCACTTTTATTTTAAAATGTTTTCTTCTGCTGAGAAGAAACTGAGATTTCTGGAAAATAGTCTAATTGTTAGCACTTTGCCCAGTACATTTAGTAAGAACTTGTCTAGTATTGACTCAACTTACTTCCCTCAAAAGGGCTTCTGCCTTTCATTTCAATTTTTTTTAACATTTACTGCCCATAATTATTGAAGTATTAATGCAGTTTCTTTGGATTGTTAAACAAAAGAATCACTGACATGGGAATTAGATTTGTTCTCTTGCTTTGTTTAATTCCATTCATTTCCTGTTTGAGCTTTCACTGTGTCCCCAGAACTGTACTAGGTGCCAACAGTGGCCCCAAAAGTATAGCTTTATATTAAAGGAGATGACAATCTTTTTGGAGGAAAAAAACCTTACACATTGAACAATTAGGGAACAATACAAGAACAATATACAATGCAAGTTTTGATTATACGTGTTTTATGGCTGTGGTCTAAAACAAAGCACCTGTTGTTCCTGATAGTGAAGAAACAAGGCTATAAAACACATAAAGGTGAAATGAGTTAACTCAGTGGAAAACTTTGGGCATGTAATTTTTCATTTGAAGTACTATTGTTTGGTGTTGGCTTCATCTTGTGGTGGTTGTTTTTGGTTGCCTCTGCCTCAGACCCTGTCATTTAAAGATGTCCCTTCTATGAGGGATCTTTGATGCGTGTTAGCAGCCTCCCCACTACCCTTTGGTTTATATTCTCTGATGCCATGCCAGTTACATCACACTCTTGCTAAGTGAGGAAAGGTATTTATAATTAGAAGTAAAAAAAAAAAGACAGAGAGATTGAAGTGGTGACTTAGAATTGAGGAAATATAGATTCCACAGAGAAAATCATATTTAGATTGTAGGACACTCTGAAAACTCACATCACCACCAGCTGGAAGTGAGCACTGTTTCATGGATTACTGGAAGAAGGTCAGCCTTCTGTAAGAGCAAATAAACAAGGACACCACTACCATATTTTCAAGTAATTTAAATTAAGAATTTAGCCCTGATACTGACATGATTTCTAAATTACCTGGAATTAAACCCAGTAGCTTATTGAAAAACTATCATGGAAGAAATAACTATTAAAAATGTATCAGCTTATGATAAGGATGAAGCTTTAGATAACATAAGAAGACAAATTCTCTTTAGGCTGAAAAATACCAGGCGCAGATTTATCTTTGACAGAGTGACCTGCCAAAATGCCTGCTCTGCAGCCCATCTGATAAAGGTCAACGATTTGAACACCCAAACAAGTTGATACACGTAGCACCTGCCTGACGAAAAAACTGCACCATTTTCTTAAAGTCCAAAAAGCAATAAACTAAATGTCCCTATCCCACGAGTAAAGTTTTACTTTCTCTTTTTCATGCTAGACACCAATCAGTGTTGTTGCTAAGTTCAATGAGGACAAGTGTGATGTGTCTGGTTTTTTTTTTCCTGCTTTTAACTCTTTCTTTTAAACCTAACAAAAGTCTCCCGCTTCTAAATTGAGAAGGAGCTAGGAAAGGTTGAGTTGTCTTTCAAATGGCCTTAGAAGAAGAGAGGGAACACTCACAGTCATTTTATTATTATGACAAGTTTGGGTTTACAAAGTAATAAGTATTTTCCAAATTACCACCTTCAATTTTTAAATAGGTAGAAAACATGCCAACTTGAACTGCCAAAAACTTATAGTTCTCAAAATATTTTGTGTAGCATTACTATTACTATTATGAACAGGAATAGCAATGATAGACATCAAATCAAGTTTTGTGAACACCCAAAATTCCATTTGTGTGTGTGTGGCGGGGGGAGGTAGTTTAGAATGAGTAGAATTAATGTTCTTCCTCTCTCAAAGCTGAGGCCAGCGCGCTCAGAGAAATTGCAGGGTAACAGGGAGTTGGACCTGAACTCGAGCCTCATCTAGTCCATGGATTTTTTAAGTGGTTTGTTTTTCAGAAGTGTCTGTCTTGACCTATAAATCATTGTTAATTTTATCATTAAACTGGCCTCAGAGAGATTTTGCTTTAAAGAGACAATGGAGTTAGAGAATTGTGAGCTCAGAAGCACAGAACTCCAGAGTTGGAGGCGCCCAGACCCCAGCAAGGGAAGCTCTCCCAGTGCCGAGCAGTGGAATTCCACGGCCTCCCGGCCCTTCTGCATGGAAGTTTCTTCTTGGCCGCTCTCTTACCCTGCCCACCCTCTTTCCTGGCCACCCTGTGCTCAGTGGGAGTAAATGTTGATAGTTTATGTTAAATGCAGCGTCAATTTTGATTTGGCAAATATTTGCCGCCCTCATTTGATTGACACCTTAACCAACTGAAGGTGTGGGAGGCTTGGAGCGGGGGGATCTAGGGGCTAGCACTATTCTCTCCACCACTCCACGCAGCTTCTGTTTCTTCTTCTTCTTTAATCTAAATCCATCTTCCCTCCCTTTCCCATGCCAAGACTTAAAAGGTTTCAAATACTCCAAAAATAAATGATTTCTATATCACCTCAAAGACCACTAACATATCATGTTTTATCACATTTTCCCAAAGCAGAATGGCATATTAAGAAATGATTTTATTTTCATCCATATTCTCTTTTGGGGATATAGAGATGTTATCTCAAATTATTACTTCAAGGAGACAGAGACAAGAATTTTGTACCATTCAAGTTCTCAAATCATTTTAGGTATTTTATTTCATTTTGCCTAAATCTCTTGGACAAGTTATTTCCTTCTATATTTTCTTATATCACTTAAAAATTACATTTTACTTGGTCAGGGTCTAAAGAATTACACTGACAAACTAAGAAATTATTGAAAAAAATTCCATTAGCGTAGCTCTAACGATCAGAAGAAATTGGCTAATTTCAGTGTCTTTCTTTGGGCTCTTCATAGAAAATTGTTGAAATGTGTCTTCCATAAGTAGCTGGCATGCTGAAATTGATTTAAAGCGGCAGAGGGGAAGAAAACTACATAGAAAAAATTAAATTTTAGATTTGGAGATATTTAGAGAACTCAACGAGTTCCATGCCCAGAGGATCCCAGACATTGGCCCTCTTTTTCAGCCATTAGAAGTGAGGGGAAAAAAGTTACTTGGCTGGTGTGGGAGGGGAGACACATGCTTCCTTTAGCCATTACCCTACTGAAGCCTTTATGGTGCATTTTCTTATTAATATGATAATCCCAACTATTTCTATGGGGAAAACTGCATGTTCTCCTTCTCTGGTGGAAGGGCCACCCGAGGAAATCGGGTTCCTATTGAGTGAGAATGACAGCTCCTGGGCCACCTGCCCCCTCCATCTGGCCTCCACTCACCTTGCTGGGCCCCCTACAGTTCTCTCCTTGATGTAGCTTTATGAGCTCCCTGTTCTTTCAAAGTGCTGGAGCTCCTGGCCTTTGCATGTGTCTATATCTGCAGCCAGAGCACCTTCACCGAGGAGCAGACCTTTACTTGGCTGGTTCCTACTCACCCCGTTGAGGCTTCCTCCTCTTCCTCCAGGAGACACACGTTGTCAGTGAGTGCTTGCAGAGTGAGTGCAGGCATGCAAGGATGCACATGCTGGAGGATGAAGGCTCTGTTGTTACTCTCAGTACACCTCCGACCAGCACAGTTCAACAGTGTCAGGGTGGTTCAGTGCTCCAGTGAGGAGATGGAAGCTGCAAGGCAAGCTGAGTGGGAAGGGCTTGGAAGGGGAGGAAGGGAGAAAGGAGGTTGGGAGTGGAAGAGGGGGGGGGAAGGGAAGAGTAGTCAGAACGTCACAGGAAATTAGAGTTTGAAGAGGAGAATTAGAGCATAGAAAACAGAGCTACCGTCAAAAACAGAGTGAGAGAGACAGAAATTCATAGATTTGCTACCTGGCCTAGATCTTACTAGCTAGCTAGAAGCTTCTTCCTTTCTTTTTGCTGACTCATCTCTACTAATCCTTTATGTAGAACATCCTTTACTTCCACAGGGAAGCTATATGTTCCCATAGAAACCAATACTTTACATATCAGAACGCTTGTCAACATTTCATTGAAATTGCTTTTTGTTAGCTTCCTTTCCCATTAGACAGTCAACTTCATGAACACAGGACTACAGCGTCTGTCTTTTTCATCATAGTAGCCTCAGCAACTAGCATACAGAAGGCTGCTCATAAGAAATAACTAAATATTTGTTGAAAGCCTAGAGCTTTGGGCAAGTCATTTTGGTTTTCTGGACCTCAGGGTCCTCACTGTGCTATAAGGGAGTTCGTCTAGTTGATACCTACAACCAAACTCTAGCACTGGTCTTCTGTAATTTTGTACCTACCTAGCTTCCTGCCTGATGCCAGATACAATTTAACTCAAGAATACAGGGATGTTCCCTGTAAATATCTGAAGAGCTTGCCATCCAAACTGTGACTTCCTGGGAGATGGTTTGGACAGGGCCTTGAACTGGACCCGGGAGAGTGCAGTGGATGGCAGGACCAGTCCTCATTAGCAGGGGGAGGAAGACAGCTACAGGCCATTTCTGTGGAAAGAAGGAGTTGCCCTTAAATCTATTGTGGATGTGAAGATATGCTGATGAGCTGTGGCAAGTTCATTACAAAGGTCTTTCAGGGACAAGCCTGCTCCTTCAGGGAGATAAGAAAGAATAACCCAGAACGGAGAGAGTGATGAATTATGTCTATATGCATATATTGCTGTATGTATATGTTCATTCAGTCAGTAAATATTATTAAGTGCATTCGTAGGCAAAGTGCTAAGGGGATGAAATGACAAATCAGGCCTCAAGGATCATGAGATTTGGTTAGGGAAGAAAGGCATATTCATAATGAAAGTATAGCAAAGATATTAAGTGGCAGTCTTAGTCCATTTTGTGCTGCTATAATAAAATACCTGAGACTGGGTAATCGATAAAGAGTAAACATTTATTTCTCACAGTTCTGGAGGCTGGGAAGTCCAAGATCGTGGTGCCGGCAGGTTGGTTGTCTGATGAGGGTTTGGTCTCTGCTTCCAGGATGGCACCTCCAGCAGGGAGGAACACTGTCCTTATACGGCAGAAGGTTGGAAGGGCAAAAGGGACAAACTCCCTCTGTCAAGTCCTTTCATAAGGGCTTTAATCCCATTCACAAGGAAGGAGTCCTCATGGCCTAATCACCACATAAAGGCCCCACCTCTTAATACTATCACACTGGCAACACCTGAATTTTGGAGGGGACACATCCCTCCAAAGAAAGAAAGAAAGAAAACAAAAAAATTAAGTAAAGTAAAATAAAAATCAAGTAAAGTAAATTTAATAATAAGTAAATTTGAAAGGTAATTCTTTGAAAAGACCAATAAAATAGATAAGCTTTTTACAAACCTGACACAAAAAAAAAAGAGGGAGAGAGAATTAAAATCTGTAATACAAAACTAAGAATGGGAAAACAGTAGAGTTTAAGAGAATTAGAACCCCCTTCTTTCTTCATTCACACTTGAATTCACTCCTCCTTGGGAGGAGCAGCCTTGATAACCTTCCGCAGCCTGATTTTGGAGAGTATGGAGTTGGACCACCCAGCACAGTGGTTAAGACACCAAACGCTGGAGAGTAGAATGGAGGGTTGCTGGATCAGGCGTAGAGGGGGACAGAACGGGGAGATGTTGGTCAAATGTTACAAACATTTAGTTAGACAGGAAGAAGAGGTTCCAGAGATCTAATGTACAGCATGGTGACTACAGTCAATAACAATGTACTGTATCCTTGAAAACTGCTAAGAGAGTAGAACTTAAAAGTTCTTCCCACAATAAAAAAAGTATGTGAGGTGATGGATATATTAAAGTTGATTTCATCATTTCACATTATATAGGTGTATGGAAACATTATGTTGTATGCTGTAAACGTGTGCAATTTTTCCTTGCCAATTAAAAAAAAGAGGAGGGTGGACTTGAGGCTCTGGGCTCAGAGTAGATGGCAGAGGAATGTCTCGAGGACATGAAGAGGAAGTAGCACGGGGAAAGGAAGAGAGCTTTGGCGCAGCTGTGCCCTCAGGGAGGGGAGAAGAAAGTTCTCAGTTCGCAGAGAGGAGGCCTGGGAATTCTTAGCGCAGCAGGAGTTAGAAGTTCTTGCTCTGTTCTCTGTTATCAATGTAGTTTTTCTGGGCTAACTGAAGTAGTAACAATGGTTTGCACGTTCTGAGCACTTACCATGTGCTTGGCACGGTGGTAAATCTTTGCGTGCCTTTACTGCTTGTTTCATCAGCACAGTGACCTGTGCAGTGGGGACCACTATTAGTCCCCCCTTTTTACCTGAGAAAAGTGAAGCTTAGAGTGGTTTAATAACTAGGCAGTGGAGGGGCTAGGAATAGATCCAGGCCTGACTCCAGCGTTTGGTATCTTAACCACTGTGCTGGGTGCCCCAACTCCATGCTCTCCAAAATCAGGCTGCGGAAGGTTATCAAGGCTGCTTTTCCCAAGGAGGAGGGAATTCAAGTGTGAATGAAGAAAGAAGGGGGTTCATGGGCTCCACTACCACTGACCCCAACTCAGTTCTTCTGGGGGCCGAGAGGGCATTTAGGGCATGAAGGTTTTCCCATAATTATCTGTCCTTTATGTGTTAAATACGACTCATCTGTGGTTCCATTAGGTTGCACACTCCTTTTCAAAGATAGCTCTTCAGTAACCTTTCCTGCTCTCTATGATAATTGAGCTACTCAACTTTTTCCACAATTTCTCAGGTCAATTTTAGCAATTTATTTTTTTCTAGGAAGGTTTGCCAGGTAGGTTTTTCTTTTTTAATATCTACTTAGGTTTGCATGTATAAGTCTCTTAAACTCTACTGTTTAGTTTTGTATTACAGATTTTAATTCTCCCTCCCTATTTTTTTTTTGTGTCAGGTTTGTAAAAAGCTTATCTACTTTATTGGTCTTTTCAAAGAGACACCTTTCAAATTTGCTTATTATTAAATTTACTTTACTTAATTTTCTTGTTTTCTTTCCTTTGGCTTCAGGCTCTAATTTCTCTTCCTAATTTTTCTGAATTTATCTTATTCTCTTTTTTTTATTTTTAAAATGAGTATTAAATATATTTCATAAATATTTTAATATTGTATATTTAATATAGTACATGTTTTATTAATAATATTCTATATTTAATATATTTACATATATTTTAAAAACTGTATGTAAGTCAGTTTTTTTCATGACCCATAAGTTTTGTACTGAAGTACCTTTTTCATAGCCTTCAGGATAGTTTAAATTAACTTTGGTTTCTTTGATTCTGAAGGTTAGTTATATATATACATATATGTCCTAATTTTCAAGTAAAGATTTTGTTTAACTCTTTTTATTCAGATTTTATTGGATTATTATCAGATTATGTGGCCTGTAAATCTCTTTTAAAAATATTTTTAAACATATTCTTTGTGCCCAAATTCATAATCAATTTTTGTAAATGGTTGATGGATAGATAAAAACATTCTCTAATTGAAAGACATAAGGATTTCTATATCATTAGCAAATGTAGATGATTTCACATCTAAAATAAATGTATTGACATCTCCCACTATAATTGCATTTAACCAAGTTCTTGCACTTCTAAATAGTTTTTGCTTTATATATTCAGCTGCTTTGGTGTTTGGACACATCACTTTATTGACTTTTATCTCTCTTTATAAAAGTGTACCTATTATATTACAAAATATCTCTATCTTGTTTGATCAGTCTTTCCAAAACGAATGTGGCTCTTTTTCAAAGTTGTTTGGGCAACTTTGCTCCCATCATATAGTACTGGGTCTTCGGGGTTTACCTTTCTAAGACTGTATAGCTCAGTCTTGAATCTATCAAGATAATCTATAAAAAATTCCATATCACTTTTTGCCATTTTTTTGGGGGGGGACATTTACCTATCTATCACCAATGTGCTTGATTTGGACTTATAACCAAGTGATTTTTCTCCATTATAAAAGAAAATGCATATTTTTCTCTTGGACCTAAGTTGCAGCT
Organism: Daubentonia madagascariensis; assembly: GCA_023783475.1. Classification (NCBI taxonomy): domain Eukaryota; kingdom Metazoa; phylum Chordata; class Mammalia; order Primates; family Daubentoniidae; genus Daubentonia; species Daubentonia madagascariensis. The sequence goes on along the minus strand of JAKFHU010001815.1, from coordinate 15,986,045 downwards.
GCATTCTACCTAAGACCACCAAACTCACCTGCCCCACTGGAATACCTGCCAGACATCAGTGCAAGTCCATGGACAAGAGAATATTAATAAGGCTGCATTAGATTTCCATTGAGAAATGCTGTGCTTTCAAAAGATGAAAACACGTAGAGCTATATTTTCAGACCTTTCATTTTTCAACCAGAGCATTGGAGTGCTTTGGTGATTTACGAAAATAAATGTTTTTCTCTTTCCTAGGCCAATTTTTGATGAGTAATATGGAGTTGAAGATAGGAATAACTAAGGAGGAGGGGGCACCTGTGCTATTGAGTATCTGCATATTACACGCAAGTGCTGTTAACTGCCAGGCTATATGAAATAACAAATGCTTACACTGCACTGAATTGATGTCTGGTTTAAAAAGTGCTGTTAATTGCACGTGCATTCACTGATCTATTCACCAAATACTTCCTGAGGGTCTACTGTGTACTGGAGTCCAGGCAAGGGCTTGTGATGGAGGTTGAGCAGGTCAGGTCCATACTTACGCTCCTGCTATTTCTTTGGGTGTGAATGGTTGGATAATTAGGTCAGTGGCTTCAGAGGCTAGCATTTATTCTAATAAGTTTCTGAGCTGCTTCACAAACCAACAGGGTTTGGGGAACCCTGAGCCATTTCCTCCTTCTCTTCCTTCTCCTCCCCCCTCCCCAACTCCTGCTGTGCCCTGTTATCACTAATATAGAAGATTTGAGATAGAAAGAAAAAAATCAATTTACATGATAAGTGGTCACTTTTTGGAATAACTCCACATTAATATAGTGTATCCTAGTGATTAGAAAAGAGGCCATCATTTTAGGCTCGACTTGTCAGAATGCTCACAATGCTACCACTGTTTTGCACTTACCTTAAAAAAAATAAATAAATAAAGGTAGCTCGTTTACTCGTTAGCATAACTTGGCCATTAAACATTAAGAATTGTTTGGGACTCATAAATTAAGCCAGGCTATGGTGAAACAAAATCAGCAAATTCATGCTGATGCCGGAAATTGGGTGAAGCTGCGCTGGCTCCTCAGGGCCAGTCTTGGCGGGTCACGGCCCGCAGGTTCCGCTGTGGACCAGGTGGGGGCAGCAGAGAGCCGGCTGCGGCCTAGGGGACCGAGGGCCCACGCACGCTTGGATTCCAGGGCGCAGGTGGAGGCGGCGGCAAGTTAGGAGGTAGCGTCAAGGTTTTGACTCTGCATCTGAGGAAAAGGGAGGAAAGCAAGAGAGTTACAAACACCACAAAGATCAGGATGCAGGGAAGCAAGAATTGAAATAGGATGCAGAACTGGTGTCAAAGAGCTTGGTGGGGAAAATGAGGGTGGGTGGGCGGACGAGAGGTGGCCCCCAGAGGCCGGCCTGCTTCGCCATCGTGCCTCCCAGGGCCTTCCCAGCACGGAGGGCCAGGTGCCTCCTTGGCCCTGCGTGGCCTTCCAAGGGCGGTGGCTCTGAATGAACGGGGACATGAGGGACACCAGCCACCGATGTCTCTTGAGCTGAGATTTGAACGAAAGTTTTTGTGTTGGTAACATATACTGAACAGAGTGGAGAATACTGAACGATTTGGTAGCGATCAGGGTGTGGTGGTGCAATGTTGCCCGAGCTTTTCCTTGTGGTTCCTGCAAAGGATTAAAGTCCTCAGCAGCCTCTGTCCATGTTTTTTCACAATCACCAAGGAAATATAGTTCAATGCTCCTGTTTACTTACTGGTCTACTACACTTAAAACATGCTCTCCCTGTGTGGGCTTGTCGTAATTATCTTCAAATGGTGCTAATTAGCAGCGCCAACACATGGGCAGCCTTCCCTTCCCTGACTTGGCACCCTCACGCTGCATTTAGTACCCCTCCTGGGAGGCATTCTGGAAGATCCCTAATTTGCACCCTCTCCCCACCTCCCCCTTGCCACTCATGGAAGCTGCCTCAGCAGAGAAACTGCTATCCTGTAAAGAACACTACCGAGCCCAAGCAGATGGGGGCTTATCTCAAGACAGTATACTCACCAAAATCCTAGCAGAAGAAAGAGCTGTTTGCATAGTTCCTGAGAGCTAATTATGACAGAGTTTGAATTGTGTAAGGCAATTTGGAAATGGAAGCAGAGTATGGAGAAAGAAAGACAAAGGGAGATTACCTGAAAGAGTTCTTGGAAAAGAAGAAACATTTCAGTTAGACTTTAGAACATCAAACTATAGACACCAATTTTATTGAGAAAATGGATGGAAAACTTTTGGTTAGCTACAACACCAGGAACAATGGGTTACTACTCTTAGCTGTACCTGCCGCAGCTTAACTGCCATGTTCTTGATCACAGTAATTAACCTCTTCCTGCCTTTATTTTCTTTCTGTAAAATGGGAATTAAAGTGCTTGCTGACAATCTTTCAAAAAGATTTTTAAGGTCGGAATAGAGAATATTACTGACAGACCAATGGTTCTCTGGGTGAGAGGGTTACCGTGAATGAATGCAGACACGCAGAGCATTTATTAACGAAGTTCAGGGTGTACAGTTTTTCTTTCTAGAGTAAACATACACCCAGTAGTATTGATTCCGTTTGCATTGTTCTGTCGCATTGTTTGTAAATCTTTTGAGTGATTACACAGTATTTGTTCTCTATTGTTCGAAATACTCTTTAAAAAGCTGAATATAGAACTCTAGCCCCTGCTGGTTTGTTCTTTTCCACTTGGCAAAGGTTGATTGATTTTATTTTTCTTTCGGCCTGTGCTTCTTAGCGGCTTGAAATGAGCATGGCTTTTTTTGTTTACCTCTTTACCCACATTGTCAATAATAAAGTTGCTCTGGGAACGGGGTGCCCAGTGTAATTTCTGCAGCAGAGTTTGCAAAGGGAGGAGGGCTTGGTTATAAATTTGGAATATTGTATTGTTTTGGCTTTATTTTTTCAAATGCTGGAACTGTTTCCTCAGGAGTTACTCTTTTTCACTGGTGAAAATTCACACATTCTCTTATAACACATAAAATCTGTAAAAGAAAATGAAAAATATGTTACAACAAATGTCATGAAAGAAGCAGAAAGCCAGTGTACAGGAATGGTGATATGAGGAATTGGCTGTGCTGTGGTCGGGTTTGATTACATGGGTGTGAGGTACATAAATGGGGTTCAGTGGGACAGATCTGTAGAAATTGTGACAAACGATGAATCCAACCGAGGGCTTTTCCATTCTCCTTGCACATTAGAAATATCTGGAGATTTAAAAAAGTGTTGATGCCTAGGTCTCTCCCCAGAAATAAGAACATCTGAGGGTGTGAGTTCAGCACAGGCATTTGTAAAGTCTCCTTAGCTGCGTAGTCAAGGCCGGAGCCCCTGATAGCCTGTAACCGTCTCCAGGGAAGCGGTCTTAGCCTAGCACCACACACCTGTGTGCGCCTGAGACACACCTGTGGGTCGTCGTAACTCTCAGAGGGCCTCCTCTTTTGGCGCTGCTCCCATGCTATCTGGCTCGTCCTGACTTTCCAAAAAAAAGTTTCTCTTCACTTGAACTCTTGGAGCATGTAGGATCCCATGAAAATGCTGAATAAAGTGGTATTTAATAGAAGTAAGGACTGATTGCCTTTATTGACATTGCAGTGGCAGTTTTTTTTTCAAAGTTCTTGATCCAACTGTGGAAAGATTGTTTTCTGTGCGTGTGGATGACACATCTGTTTTATATCTCAAAGGCGATGCCTTCAGCCTCGGAGCCAGCTGTCCTCTCCTGTGTGATTCAAAGGATGCCACGTGTCCCAAATATGGCATGCTTCTTTTTTTTTTGACATGGCCTAAAAGTCTCTTATTAAAAAGAACTCACTTTAGCTTGGAAAGGTAATTTACAGTCAGATCTGTTTAGTTTATGTCTGTTAATCTGTTACATCCAAAGAGGACAGCTCCAAGGGAAGGGGACTGAGGAAATGTAAATGTGTTGGGCAGAGCAGGTGGTAGATTCAGGAGCAGGGGAAGAAAACCCAGGGAAGCCAGAAAACAGAGAGGACACAGGCAGCCTGAGGACAAGGCAGGCGGGACCTGGGGGCCTGAATGGAAGAGAGGGTATGCAAGGGGCCGTGTTGCCAACCTGGAGTCACAGTCTTCAAGGTTTTAAATACCATCTATATATTTGTGACTCCCAAATTTATATTCCCATCCCAGCCCTTTCCATTGTCCTTGGCTGCCTAATTGGCATCTCTAATATGACATGTCTAAAACCGGACTCTGGGACCCTCCCTTTTCCCAAACCTGTACCTGCTGGTGACTTTCTTGTCTTAGTAAATGACAGTCTTGGAGTTGTTCTGGCTTCCTCTATTTCTCTCACCCATTGGGCACCCAAACTGTGAGCAAACGTGTTGGCTGTACCTTTCAAATGCAAAGCCGGAAAGCAACTGCTCAGCATCACCTACCACCACCACTCTGGTCCAGGCACTGTGACATCTCTCCTGGTGCTACGGATTAGATATTTGCATTCCTCCCGAATTCACAGGTTGAAATCCTAACCCCCAATGTGATGGGTATTTGGAGGTATTAGGGCCTTTGGGAGATGATAAGGTCATGAGGGTGGGGTCCTCATGAATGCGATTAGTGCCCTAATAAGAAGTGACATGAAAGCTTGCTTCCTCTCTCTTTGCTCTCTGCCATGTGAGGGTACAGTGAGAAGACAGCCATCTGCAAACAAGGAAATGTCCCCTCACCAGACACTGGATCTGTTGGCACCTTGATCTTGGACTTCCCAGCCTCCAGAACTGCAAGAAATACACGTCTGTTGTTTAAGCTGCCCAGTCTGTAGTATTTTTGTTATGGCAGCCTGGATGGCCTAAGACACTGGGTGGTTGCAGTGGCCAGACTGGTCCCTGCCTCGGCAGTCTCCCCACCCACACTCCAATCCATACTAATCAGTTATAGGGAGCCTTTTAAAATGTAAGTCAGATCATATCACTCCTGATCAAAAGCCCCCAATGCTTTTGCATCACTGTACTCAGAGTAAAAGCCAATCCGCTATGGAGGGTCCACGAGGCCCCACTCAAACTTGGCGTTCCTGTTGCCTTTTCTACCTCCTTCCTTTTTCTACCCCTTGCCCTGCCCATGCAGCCTCACTTGCTTCCTCCCTGTCCCCCCAGGTGTGCCTGGGACACTCTGGTCTTTGCACTCGCCCCCATTCTGGGCTGTTTGTGCCCAGAGTCCTCTTCCCCTAGATGGTTACTTGTCCCTTCACTGTCCTCAGGGAGCTGTTCAAGGTCATCTTCCTGGTCACCCTGTCTGATCACCTGACTTAAAAGTTCAACCCTTACTGCTGTATGCCCCATCTCCATGACCTGCTTAATTATCACCTTAGCACTGTCACCATTTGAATTTCTCTATGTTTTATTTATCGGTTATTGTCTTAGTCAGCTCAGGCAGCCATAAACTGGGTGGCTTAAAAAACAGACATTTATTTCTCACAGTTCTGGAGGCTGAAAGCCCTTGACCAGGGTGTCAGCTTATTTGGTTCTGGGGAGGGCCTCTCCCCGTTTGCAGCCAGCTGCCTTCTCGCTGTGTCCTCATGGAGCAGGAGGACAGCAAAGAGCTCTTCTCTTTTTTTCCTTCATAAGAGCACTAATCCCATCGTGAGGCTCCAACCTCATGATCTGTCACCTTCCAAAGGCCCCACCTCCTAAAGCCATCATGTTGGGGGTTTGGATTTCAGCACCTGAATTTGGGGGGGGACACAAGCTTGCAGTCTGCAACAGTTACTGTTTGCCTTCTTCCCTGCCCCCACTGGAATATAAGCTCTGTGAGGTCAGGGATTCTTGTCTACTTTGTTTATTGCTGTGTCCTCAACACCTAGAACAGTGCCTGGCACATTGTAGGTGCTCAGTAAATAATTAATGGATGAAAAAAATGAACTGGTCTCCTACACCATCTCTAAAATCCTGTTCAAGTGACTGGGTTTGCCTCGTTCCCTTGTGACCAAGTCTTGGCCTCATGCCCTGGTCTCCCAGAGGTTCTCACGGCCTATTGCACAACCTTCTCACCTGTCCTGCCCACCTGGAGCCCTGCCACTGACAGGGGTGGCTGCTGAGCACTCCCTCGTCCCCGTTCAGTCAGCCAATCAGGGTCCTGGTGTGCAGCCTTCGCTCACAACACTCAGGCCACCTGCCCCTGCTGCTCTGCACCCACCTCCTGGCTGAGCCCTCCCTTGCGCTCACCTCCTCGCCTCCCCCTTCAATAATCACTCCCTGGCCCTCGAGGACCGTTGGTCTTCTGAAATTCTGATCCATTGGTCAGCCCCAGTCCTGCTTGAACGTCCCTTTGAATGATTCTTAATTAAACTTCAGGCTGGCCCTGCGCAGCAGAGCATGGAAACGACGATTGTTTCTGGGGTTGCTCTGCAGCGTGGGAAGGGGGAAAGTTGCCTCCGGGTGACTGGGCCAAGGCTGCTCTGGCCCGGCTGATGGAGCCTGTGGCCAAAGCCTCCCGTTCCCGATGGGGGGAGGGGACAGTGGCCGGTGCTGCGGGTCCTGTGCCCACCAGTTCTCCTCTGGCTTCTCAGGCCCGTTCATCTTGTCACACAGAAGCCTCTGGAAGCACTCTGTGGAAGCTGGAAGCTGTTCTTGGATGATTTCACAACACTTTTCTCCAGGAAAAAGAAAAAAAAGCCTCATTCTCTTCATCCCCAATGTTACATAACCTACCATTTCCCTCGCTGGTTGAAATGAATATGCTTTCTTCGCCCGAGTCAATAACGCACAAACTCTCTGGGGAGGCGTCCTCCTCCGGCGCGGCCTCGGGGCCCGGCCGCTGTGTTGGTTTGGTGGCGGCCCACGGCCGGACACCGGGCCAGGTCCTCCTTGGTGCCTCCTTCTTGGAGTGTGCATTCTGCCAAAACGCCTTTTAAATGTCATAACAAGTAGCAAACAAGGCCCCACCTGGGGCTGTTGTGCCTCCGGAAGACCTGCTCACCGCAAGACGCGGGGGTCATTTGCAGCTGGAAAACTCCTGTCGCTGCTGCTTAAACCGGTCTCCTCAGTGCGGGGTCACCGCAAAAGGCACCGACAAGCTGAAAGGTTAAAAAATCTGGAGTTACAAACCCTCACAGGCGTATCAACTGTACACTCCTTTACGGGAAAACTGTCTGTCGCTTTAGCGTTCAACCCTTTATTTCCCAGGTGTTTGATTTTCGCGTGGAGTGTTTGATTATTTTCCTATGCCCGAGTCACTCTTTCCATGACCTGCTGTTTAATTAGTTCACGTCTTTGTCTTCACTCTGTTTCCTCTGTTTTCCTAGATGAGAACAAAAAATGGCTTCATTGGATTGCTCGGTAGAGGCTGACGCTACTCCATGCTCTCAGGTTGACTTTGGCGTCTTTTGTTTCCTCACATAGAAAAAAGCTTCCTTGGTGTGGAGGGAGGAACTGGGCCTCTCTGAGGCGAGATTCATGGGTTACTCATTCTGAACTCCTGGGAGCTCCTTCATATCACAAGCTGGTAAGTGCTGAGTAGGCCCCAAATGGTGAAAATCAAGATCCCTTTGGAGTTTTATACATAAAATTTCAAAAATGAGAAATGGCTATCCCAATTTATCTTAGAAGGAAGATGCAAATTTTAAAAGTTTATTAATTTGTAGAAGGTGCTAATTTGAAAAGGAAAAGTAACATATAGGCCGTATATAAAAATTGTGAAGAAACAGTATATATGATTGCATATTAAACGTTCCATTTACAATGATAAACCCGTTCCTTTGGTTCTTAATCTTGTTTAGGCTTCTTTAAGAATCTAACGAAATTTCCAGACTCTTTCTTCAGAAAAATACACATGTGTTCATGTACGCAAAAGTTTGGATATGTTGTCAGGGGGATTCCAAATCTCCCATAGCCAGTCATGGGGATGTTTGTTATGAAGGGTGGAAAAACTAAAATAATTTTATGAGAGAGAAATATCAATATACAGTAATTAGCCAAAATTTAGTTGTGAGGAAAATAATGTTAAACACATTCATTGCCCAAGTGATGACACAAAATTATACTCATATTACTATCCATTTTAAGCACATTTTATATTTATAGTGACCTAGTGACCCAAATGCCTGCTCTTTCTTAGTTATTGTCCCCTTATCTTATTTAATGTCAATACCATGCAACTTAAATATGTTTTGTCCTGTTTCTGATGTAACTATCTAGTTTTGTTCTTTGTTTTCCGTTTTATCTTTTGCTTCTTGTCCCTATTTTAAGGACCATTGGGACTTGGGGAAAAATAATTTCCAGTATAGATTTTGGTGTTGTACAGGAAGGTTTCCAAACCCAGGCAGGGATGTACTTGAGAGTAGAGGGCTGCTCAGTACTCCTCTAAATGGTCCAACTCCTGTTTCTACTGCTTGGAGAGCAAGGTGAATGCAGGTGACCTTGGCCATTGGGGATGACAGAGGGATATGGATTAGAGAGGAACAGGACTTTCTGCCCCTTCAATTCAAATTGAAATTCATGTGAATGAAAAAAAATGTATGTTCATCAGGCACTGTGTGAATTACTGCCACAGATATGGGCGGAGTAAGACCTATTTGCGGGTCACCTGCAATCAGCTGCAATCAACTGGTAGGAACTGCGGGAGAAACAAACATCAGCCAGGACCAGACTGAATTTGCTACTTACCTAAGAGTATCATCAAGTGTTCCATGAAAGTGCAAGTCCTGGTTGTCACACAATTCACCTGTTGAAATGTCTGTCTCCCTTCCTAGACACAAGCTCCTGAAAGTCGTGTCTGTCCATCCTTGCCTGGCACAGAGGAGATGCTTCATAAGTACTTGCTTCATTGCTGGAGGAGAAAGGGACAAGCAGCGTGCTGTAGGGATTCTCAGGAGGGCGAGAAAAGGGTGGTGTTGGGCAATCAGGAGGGCTCCATGGAGAAGCTGTCCTCTGAGAGGAAAGTTGTAGAAGTGGTGGGATTCTAACTGACCCGGGTGGAGAAGGGGCTGAGATCTAAGCACAGGATACCGGGAATGGGCAACGAGGCCACTTGATCAGAGTACAAAGCTGGAGAGGTGAGCAGGAGCCAGATTATCAGGGACATGGTAGGGGGTTGTACTTAATTTGGTCTTGTAGTCATACGATGAGGATGATTCATCAGGGAGGTGATCTGTTGAAGGTGTGTTTGATGGACTAGAAACAATCTGACCAGTTAGGACACTATTGCAATAGTCCGGCTGGGGGGTAAAGAGGACCTGAGTAGTGACAGGGAGAGGGAAGAAGAAGGATGGAGGCTGGGGATCTTTCGAGAGTGAAGTTTGTATACTTCCCTAGAATAGACCAGCCCAGGAGGAAAATAGGGTGAAAACAATAATAACAAAATAATATTTTTCTCATTCTGCTTCCCATTGTCTATTTGACAACCTGCAGTTTTTTTTCAAATTCTTCCTTCCTGTAGGGCCACGTGAATAAGTAGATGCTACAGAACTTTCCAGGTGCTGAATGTCACTGCAGGGCTCTCGGAAGCCACTGACGTTAGTGGGCCAAGGCTGCAGGTGCTGATGCCAATCAGGGCACCAGCTCGGGCAGGACCCACTTGCTGCTAAGCTTCGATGGGTGCAGGAAACCTCAAAGGGGGGGATGCTCTCTACTCGTAATTGTTACCTGGTTTAGCAATCAAGGCTTCCCTTTGTTTTCAAAGGTTTACAGAGATTTTTCTTTTCTCTTTTTAAAAAAATTTCAGTAGATGTAGAGGGTACAAGTGTCTTTTGTTACGTGGATGAATTGTATCATGCTGAAGTCAGGGCTTTCAGTGTACCTGTCACCAGAATAGTGCACATTGTACCCGATAGATTTTTATCCCTCACCCCTCCACCCTCCCCACATCTTAGTTTCCAGTGTCCATTACGCCATTTTATGACATATATATCCCTTATTTAACTCCCACTTATAAGTGAGAACATGTGTCTGTTTTTCCATTCCTGAGATACTTCACTTAGGATAATGGTCTCCAGTTCCATCCAAGTTGCTGCGAAAGCCATTATTTCATTCCTTTGTATGGCTGAGTAGTGCTCCATGGTGTATATACACACTACATTTCTTTATTTACTCGTCAGTTGATGGACACTTAGGTTGGTTCCATATCTTTGTGATTGTGAATTACGCTGCAATAAAGATGTGGGTGCAGATGGCTTTTCGATAAAATGATTTCTTTTCCTCTGGGTAGATACCCAGTAGTGGGATTGCTGGATTGAATAGTACGTCTACTTTTAGTTCTTTGAGGAATCTCTACACTGTCTTCCATAGAGGTTGTACTAGTTTACATTCCCACCAACAGTGTATAGTGTTTCTTTTTACCACGTCTGTGCCAACATCTATTGTTCTTTGACTTTTTAATAATGGCCATTCTGATGGGGTAAGGTTGTATCTCATTGTGGATTTAACTTGAATTTCACTGATAATTAGGAATGTTGAGCATTTTTTCATGTGTTTGTTGGCTGTTTTTCTATCTTCTTTTGAAAAGACTCTGTTCATATCTTTTGCCGCCTTTTAAAGGAGGTTGTTTTTTTCTTGTTGATTTGTTGGAGTTCTTTGTAGATTCTGGATATTAGTCCTTTGTTGGATGTATAGTTTGCTAATATTTTCTCCCATTCTGTACCTTGTCTGTTTACTCTGATTATTTCCCTTGCTGTGCAGAAAATTTTTAGGTTAACTAAGTCCCATTTATTTATTTTTGTTTTTGCTGTATGTGCTTTTGGGGTCTTAGTCATAAATTCTTTGCCTAAGCCAGTGTCCAGAAGAGTTTTTCCTGTGTTTTCTTCTAGAATTTTTTAAAGTTTCAGGTCTTATATTTGAGTCTGTAACCCATCTTGAGTTAATTTTTGTATATGGTGAGAGATAGGGATCTAGTTTCATTCTTCTGAATGGGGCTATACTGTTTTCCCTGCACCATTTATTGAATAGGTCTTCCTTTCCCCAGTGTATGTTTTTGTCTGCTTTGTTGAAAATCAGTTGATTGTAGCCATATGGCTTTATTTCTGGGTTCTCTGTGCTGTTCCATTGGTCTGTGTGTCTACCTTTATACCAGTACCATGCTGTTTTGGTTACTATTGCCTTGTAGTATAATTTGAAGTCAGGTATTGTGATGCCTCTAGATAAGTTCTTTTTGTTTAGGATTGCTTTGGCTCTTTTTTGGTTCCATATGAAGTTTAGGATTATTTTTTCTAGATCTGTGAAAAATGATGTTAGTATTTTGATGGGAATTGTGTTGAATCTATAAATCACTTTGGGCAGTATGGACATTTTAACACTATTGATTCTTCCAATCCATGAGCATGGGATATTTTTCTATTCGTTTATGTAATTTATGATGTCTTTCATCACTGTTTTGTGGTTCTCCTTATAGAGATCTTTCACCTCCTTGGTTAAGTATACTCCTGGGTATTTTATTTTCTTTGCAGCTATTATAAATGGTATTAAGTTCTTGATTTGACTCTCAGCTTGACTGTTATTAGTATATAAAAGTCCTACTGATATGTGGGCATTAATTTTGTAACCTGAGACTTTACTGAATTTATCAGTTCTAGGAGTCTTTTGGTGGAGTTTTTTTTTTGAGTTTTCTCTATGTAAGATCATATTATTTGCAAACAGGAAAAATTTAACCTCCTCCTTCCCAATTTGTATTCCCTTTATTTCTTTCTCTCATCTGATTGCTCTGGCTAGGACTTCCAGTACTATGTTGAATAGAAGTGGTGAAAGTGGGCACACTTGTCTTGTTCCAGTTTGAAGGAGGAATGTTTTTAACTTTTCCCCATTCAGTATGATGTTGGCTGTAGCTTTGTCACATACGGCTTTTATTATTTTCAGGTATGTTCCTTCTATGCCTTATTTGTTGAGGTTTTTTATGATGCAGGTGTGCTGGATTATATCAAATGCTTTTTCTGCATCTATTGAGATGTCATATGGTTTTTGTTTTTAATTCTGTTTATATGGTGAATCACCTTTATTAATTTGCATACACTGAACCATCCTTGCATTCCTGGGATTAAACCCATTTGATCATGGTGAATTATCTTTTTGATGTGCCGTTGGATTCAGTTTGCTAGTATTTTGTTAAGGATTTTTGCATATATGTTCATGAAGGATATTGGTCTGTAGTTTTCTTTATCTCTTGTGTCCTTTCCTGGCTTTGGTAGAGGGTGATACTGGTTCATAGAATGAGTTAGGGAGGATTCCCTTCTTCTCAATGTCATGGAACAGTTCCAGTAGGATAGGTGCCAGTTCTTCTTTGTAGATCTAGTAGAATTCAGCTGTGAATCTGTCTGGCCCCAGGGATTTTTGTTTTTGTTGTGAGATTATTTATTACTGTTTCAATACTGCTACTCCTTGTTGGTCTGTCCAGTACTTCTATTTCTTCCTGATCAAGCTTGGGAGGTAGTGCGTTTCCATAAATTTATCCATGTCCTCTACATTGTCTAGTTTGTATGTATAGGGGTTTTCATAGTAGTCACAATGATATTTTATATTTCTTTGGTGTCAGTTGTAATGTCTCCTTTGTCATTTCTGATTGAGCTCATGTAAGTCCTTTCTCTTCTGTTCCTGGTTAATTTCACTAGTGGTCTATAGATTTTGTTTATCTTTTCAGAAAACTAATTTTTTGCTTTGTTGATCCTTTGTATCGTTTCTTTGGTTTCCATTTTGTTGAATTCTCCTCTGAGCTTTGTTACTTCTTTTCTTATGCTAGCTTTGGGTTTGGTTTGTTCTTTTTCTAGTTCCTTGAGGTATGACAAAAGATTGTTAGTTTATGATCTTTCTGTCTTCTTGATGTAGGCATTTAAGGCTATGAACTTCCCTCCTAACACTGCTTTTACTGTATCCCATCGATTTTGGAGCTTGTGTCTTCTTTGTTATTTATTTCCAAAAATCTTTTGATTTCCATCTTGATTAATAATTGATCCAAGGATCATTCAGCAGCAGCTTGTATAATTTCCCTGTATTCGTGTAGTTTTGAGTGTTCCTCTTGGAATTGATTTCTAGTTTTATTCCATTGTGATCTGAGATGATACATGGTATGATTTCAATTTTTCTGAATTTGCAGAGACTTTTTTTGTGGCCTAACATATGATCTGTCTTGGAAAATGTCCCATGTGCTGATGAGAAGAATGTATATTCAGCAGTTTCAGGGTAGAATATTCTGTAGATGTCTATTAGGTCCACTTGTTCTAGAGTACTGTTTAAGTCCAGTGTTTCTTTGTTGATTTTCTGCCTTGATGATCCATCTGTCCAGTTCTGTCAGTGGAGTGTTAAAGTCCCCAGCTATTATGATGTGGCTGTTATTTCTTTGCTTAGATCTAGTAGAATTTGTTTTCTGAATCCGGGAGCTCCTGTGTTATGTGCATATATATTTAGGATTGTTGTAACATATCTTCTAGCTGAATTGTTCCCTTTATCTTTATATAATGACCATCTTTGTGTTTTTTTAAACCATTATTGATTTAAAGTCTATTTTATCTGATATGAGAATAGCTAATCCTGCTTGCTTTTGGTTTCCATTTGTGTGGAATATTTTTTACCACCCCTTTACCTTGAGTCTATGAGAATCTTTGTGAGTTAAATGGGTTTCTTGCATATAGCATATATTTGGGTTGTGTTTTTTTAATCTATTCAGCCAATCTATCTTTTAAGTGGGGCATTAAGACCGTTTACATTCAATGTTAGTATTGATATGTGAGATATGGTTCTGTTTATCATGTTGAATGTTACTTAGTTGCTTTGTTTTCTCTCTTGTGTTACTGTTTTAAAAGAGCTGTGAATTTTAACTTTTGGATGTTTTTACTCTGGTGGGTATCGATTTTCCTTTCCACTTATAAAGCACTTTTAAGCATTTCCTGTAGGGCAGGTCTTGTGGTGACAAATTCCCTTAGTGTTTGCTCGTCTGGGAAATACTTTATTTCTCTTTCATTTATGAAATTTAGTTTTGCATGATCCAAAATTTTGGCTGGAAGTTATTCTGTTTAAGTCTAAAAATGGGACCCCAATTCCTTCTGGCTTGTAGGGTTTCTGTTGAGAAGTCTGCCATTATTCTGATGGGTTCTCCTTTGTGTGTTACTTGATGCTTTTGTCTCATAGCTTATAGGATTTCTCCTTTACTTTAACTTTGGCCAACTGATGACTGTGTTTTAGCCATGTCCTATTTGCCATGAATCTTCCAGGTGTTAGATGACCTTCTTTCATCTGGATGTCTAAATCTCTAGGAATACCGAGGAAATTTTCCTTGATTATTCCCTCAAATAGGTTTTCCATGCTTTTGCTTTTTCTTCTTCTCCCTTAGGGATACCTGTGATTCTTATATTCCTTTGCTTAACATAGTCCCATATTTTTCAGAGAGATTGTTCATTTTTCCTGATTCTTTTTTCTATATTTTTGACTGACCAGGTTAATTTGAAACCCTTGTCTTCAAGCTCTGAAATTCTTTCTTCTGCTTGGTCTAATCTGTTGTTAAAACTTTCTACTGTACATTGAAATTCCCTAAATGACTCTTTCAATTCCATTAGTTCTGTTATATTTTTTCTTATATTATTTATCTCTTCAGTGAAGTTCTCATTCATGTTCTGATTATTTTTTTGGTTTCTTTGTGTTGGTTTTCAACTTTCTCATCAATCCCATTGATTTTACTTGCCATCCATATTCTGAGTTCCATATCTGACATTTCAACAATTTCCTTTTTGGACAGCTATTGTGATCCTTTGAGGGTATCAAGACAGCCTGTTTTTTTATGTTGCCAAAGTCCTTATGCTTGTTCATTCTCTTCTGGAACCTCTTCTCTCAGCTTAAAACAGATACCTTTGTGTTGCACCTGTGCTCCTCTGCTGGGCCTCTGTTGTCTGTTGAAGAGAGGGAGAGGTCTATGGATGATGTGTTTGAGTCCTCCTCTGGAAGAGTGACCAGGCAGGAGGGGGCGGATGCACTGTGAGCCTTTAACACTGCTGCTGTCTGCATCTCACCTTCCCCTGTGGTTGTCACATGGCTGCTGTGGCAGGGCTGGTCTATACCAGGGCTGGCTTGCCCAGGTCTGGTGATGGTGGCTGTGTTGGTGTTCACCCTGCCCAGGTCTGTCTGCAGTGGGTTTTCCCAGGTGATGGCAGCAGCAGCTGTGCTCCCAGATGGCAGGCAGCAGGTGCTGAGGGCTGTGGGCACTTGTTCCTCCTAGGTTCCGTGGGAAGTGTAGCTGGGTGGGGCCACCCAGGCTATGGCAGCTGGCACTGGATCCATGGGAGTCTGCTCTGACTAGGTCTCCTAAGCAGTGGTGGGGGCACATGGCACCCACCCACAGGACATGTGAGAGTGCCTGTCCTCCTCACTTCCTCCCTGCCCTGGGAGGGGAGAGAGGGAAGTAGCAGCTACAGATCTGTCCCTTGGGTGGACCTAGTGATCTGGGGCCGGGACCTCAAAATGGCACCAACCTCAGCCCCCAGGGTTTGGAAGGCAGCTTTGCCTTGTCTCTGGAGCAATGCCACTGCACAGCCTCCAGTCAGCTCTCTGTATCAGTCTGGAGGCCTGCTGCAGTGGAGGCCCTTCTGCAGCTCTGGTTGCAATGTCTGCAGGGGAAGTGTGGAGCCCTGGGGTTCTCTCCTCTGTCCCTTACCCCCACGTGGGCACCTTCCCTGGGTGCCTCTGGTCCTGCTGAGTGTGTTGTCCCACTTCCTTCTTTCTCACTGTGGGAGCCTCCTGTGGCCTATTAGTTCCCAGTGCTGTCTCTTAGACGATCAATCTGAGGGTGAATATCCATTCGCCACTTTTGATTCTCTCTGCGGAGTGATTTGTGCGGCTGCTTCCTGTCCTCCATCTTGGCCCTTCCTGCAGAATTTTCTTCTGTAAAGCAACCTGTCCTTTCACTATGACTCAGCGTTTGTGCAAACTGGGGAGTGGAATGTAGCAACAGATTCTGAGCTGTATTTAAATGTCATTTTTCTCTGACACCAGCCCCTTGTCCTTGGATGAAGTGTGTGAAATTCTCCTTTCCCCTCAGAAGTACACCTTAGTAGTTGACTAAAATACACTACCTGAGGGGCCACCTGTCTCTGGATCCTAGTGGAGACTTTGATCCCCACTGAGAGGTGTGTGTGTTAGTGTATCTGGTGGCCCGTGTGGATGGGGTGGGCATGTGGTGGGGGTGGGGTTGGGAAGGAAAAAACAGAGGGGCAGCTAGGAAGCAAGAAGGGCCGGAGATCTACTTTTGCTGAGTAGCATGAATAACATTTCCGTTTTCAATCATTGTCTTCTTCAGTGTTGCTGCTTTTGTCACTCTTGTCAATACGAATGCCCATTTATTCCTCTAATAGGAATTTTTCAATAATTATTTCCTTACATGGGATGTTTGTGGCTTGATATATATCTTTTTCTGTGTAAAAAAGAAGAGACATGATTTATGAGGGCAGGTTTTAAAAGCCTTTCTATAAATGAAGTATAAAGTTTGAATTTGTTGATCTTCTTCTGAAAATATTTTCTGCTTGACATTGTTATCTGAAGAAAGATGATCCTTTCATTTTATTGATGGATTGATTTTGAAAAAGACACTATCTTTATCCCTATAAGCTTCAACTAGGTCTTTTAATATTGAGTAAATGACTGTACAAAATGTCACTGGGGATTGGTCACATTATGGCTGTGTTGTCAAATACTTAGGACTTGTACATTGAAACAGGACCGCTGCTGGGGTTTGTGCCTCCTGATGCAAAAATTAGCACCTGGGATGCAGGATGAGTGTTTAGTTGTGCTCTTCTGATGGCAAGGAACAGAGAGACTCCCTTGGACACCTGATAACAAGGGTTATGGAAGAATTTGTGGAACTTCTGCAATGCTGTCAGTGACCGATGTAGCTCTAGCCAGACCCTGCCATGTGCTCACGGGTCCAGGGTCCCCTATTTGTTCATCTCAGCTCGTCGGTTTTCTCTGTCTCTGCACAACTTCACTTGCAAAGGGCCTTTGCTTATGATGGCCCCCACTCTCCCCCAAGACATTCCTCCCTACCCTGTGGCTCACTAGCTCAGTGTAGGTTTGCAAATTTGTACTACTCAGAGCTTGAATGTGATTGGGCAAGTGCATCTTTTTCTCATTTGGTCATGTCCTAGGTCACTGGCAGCTCTATAGATTGGCTGTTCTTTGGTCAGGTGCCTCACTATGGCCCAATTAGCTGTGATCTGAGATGGGGGGGTGGGATGGAGGGGGTCATGTGCACTTGACTTGGCTGTCTAGGCAACAGGAGCTGAGTGCAGAGCAATTTTCCTTAGAACAATAGTGAGTGGGTTGTCGGGTACTGATTGATATCTCCAGGTAAGCAGAGTTTCAATTTTGGTTGCTTGTCACGAGGAAAACTAGGAGCTCAGAGCTGCTTTCATAGAGCGAAGGAATCAAGATAATGTTCTGAGCAGTGCCCAGTGGAAGTATCTTTGCTAATAAGAACAAATGAAGAATTTTGGCAATTAACTATGTAACTGAATCCCAAACTCTGTTATCATCTGGGGTGTCAGACAAAAACACATACTTCAAATCAAAAACCTGATTTTTTATTTTAGCCTGAATCACCCGGATCACAGCAGGATTGTGCTCGAATGACCCAGACAGATGGCATCAATTTTCTGCTTTGCTTTGCTTGTGGAAACCAGGCTGTTAGTGGTTACTTCTGGAAAGGGAGAATGTATCAAAAAAGGGCTGGAACCGAGAAAAATTTCTAGAATTTCATTGTTCTGTGTTTCTTAATAAATAATATGACACTATAAGGGAATGTGTATGTTGACCCTTTTTAAAAAAATAACGATGTAGTGGAGCATGATTTTGATGAAATGTCAGGCTTATTTCTCATTTGAAAAATGTGTGTGAGGGAATCGGGTGTAATGGCATGATACTTCTCTTTGAATTATACTTACGAGATTAAATTTGTTCTGTGTTTGTTTCAATTACACTGTATTATACTGCTTCATTGAAGTTGTTCTTTTCTTCATATATATATATATATATATATATATGTTTTTTATTACTCAGTCCATCTAATAGTGATGAATACAATTTAATTAGACACTTTTCCTTGAAGGAGATTTTGTTTTCTATAAGAAAGCACAGAATATTTTAAAACAGTATTAGTCTAAGCACACATTTTTATTTTTAGTGATTTCATTAGAATAAACTTCAAAATGATTCCTAATAACCTTTTTGTATCAATCTGATGAAACTCTTCTTACCTAATCACTAATAAACCTCTGAGCCTTTGCTCCTGTGATACATACAAAGCATATGTGTTCCCATACTGGGTCCTTGTGTGTAATTTCATGTGTTGGTTCAGATTCTGCAGTGGAGTGTTAAAACATGGGAGCTTGAGTTGGTCCACCTGAGCTTGAACCCTGGTTGCAGCTGGTATAGGTACTTAATCTCAGTTTCCCACGGTTTCCTCATCTGTAAGATAGGTTTCTGGTAGTACCTACCTCACTGGATTGTTGTGGAAGTGCTTGGAATAGTACCTGACATCGAGTACAATTGGGCCTCCATATCTGTGGGTTGCACATCCGTAGATTCAACCAATCATGGATTCAAAATATTTGGAAAAAAAATGCATCTGAATGTGTACAGACATTTTCCCTTCTCATTATTCCCTAAACAATACAGTACAAAAACTATTTACCTAGCATTTACATTGTATTAGGTATTATAAGTAATCTAAAGATGATTTAAAGTATATGGGAGGATGTGCATAGGTTATATGCAAATACTACTGCATTTTATACCAGGGACTTGTCCTGGAACCAATTCTCCTTCCCCCCATCCCCCAACTGAGGGATGGTTGTATATGTCCAGAAGACATTTGCTATGATTTTTATTCTCTCCCACTCAAGAAAGCATATATTGGAATGCAAATGAATATCGATAATAGTTTTTAAGGATAATCTATATTTTGTATAAAATGTACAGTATACATTTACATTTTCTAATGAAAAGGGAATAATCTATAACCTTCAGTTCAGAATTCATTGGATTTTGAGAACTGTTGCTGTAAATAATTTTCTTCTCTGTATTGATGTGCACAACTGATTTGAACAAGTAGCTAAAAGCAGGCAGGGTTCACCCATTCTGACAAATAAAATAATTGAGGGATTTAATTAATTTAGAAAAAATATTTTGCTTTCAAAACATTTAAAGTGTTCAGAGCATTTCATTCAATAATTTCCCTTTCACCAGAAATCACAAGAAAAACAATAAAAAGCTAATAAAACCCCCACAATGCATTAGTATATGCAATTATTCCTTGTGTAGGTGAATCTTGTTGAAATTTTATGTTTGTTAACTTGAAATTAAATACTTTCCGTAGTAACTAAAATATGTCCTGCTCTATGTTAGTCTGGGGAAGTTAATCTCAGACAGATTGGCATATACAAATTATTTTATGGGCTAACTCACAGTTCTAGAGAAGGTGGAAGGCAGTTAGGATCATTTATTTCAAAATTCTTTAAAGCATTGATTATGAGAGTTTTGGTTTTCGATTTTGAGATACATCCCCTACTCGACAGATGTCAATCTGCACTGGGAGACTGAGAAATACAGCAGCCAGAGGGAGACCCTTCCTTCTCCCCTTCCCCGCCATCCTCACTTCCAGAAAACCAGCCTTTCTCAAGACTTGTAGAGTAGAAAAAGCTAGTATATTTTACAAAACCCTTTAAAGCACATACTACATAAGCCACAGCAGACTTTACAGGCTATTACAATTTCAATATTATTTTTAAAAATTTGAATATTATTTTTAAGCCCATTTTCTACTCTAGAATGTTTATCCCTGTGTTAAAAACAAATAAACAAAAAACAAACACCCTATACGTTTTTAAATTGCTGAAAAAAATGCCAGACAGTTTGTGGAAAGATCACACAGCAGAAGGAAGGTCTGAAGAGTCTGACAGAAGCTAAACCTGTTCAGGTTACCAAAATCAAGAACGTAATTAATCAGCGATAAAACGTGCAGAGTGATTGTTGAATCAATGGTTGAAGGAGAGAGTTACCAAAACAGTCACAGAGGACGTTTCCTCACCTCTGCTTTTAGTTTAGCTAATTTTGGATTAACAAAATTTATGTGCTGAATGAACAATTTTTTATTCCAATTCCACATGCTGTCTAGGCTTCAAACTTTATTATGAGTAGAGAGAATATCTTCTGGATTACATAAAAAAGAATTTCAGGCAGATTAACCCATGATTTAGCTCTTCCTAAATATCTATCTTAACGGAAGTGCCTAAGAAAGTTAGAATCAGGCCTGGCTTGGAGAAAGGAAGGCCACCCCCTCCTCTATTTTTAAAGGAGATTTTCCAATCCTAGTCAAATGGTGGTGCTAGTTCTTTATTTTTGAGTTACAGCATTTCCTAATTTCATGGTCATAATAGTCTCCTGTCTACGGCCTCAGAACAGATTCTACCAAAACTGAAAATGCAGGCTCCATGCTCAGAAGCTCTTTAACAGGCACGAAAGGTTCATGCTCCTTCCTCCTGCCCATTCTGTAGCATAAGAAGACAGTCTCTGAGTGACGTTCTTCTCTTCAAGCAGGTACTCCTGTTTCTTCTTCTCATTTTCCCCCCTTTTTGCTATAATGTGCTACTATTGACAAGCATGATGTAACTTCAGAGCTTACCTCTCATCTTAAAAGATGTTCCTTTTTCTCTTACTGCTCCAGGGATATTTTGCAAAGTTGCTGGCAAGTGTTACTTCCATGTTAAAATGTTACGTCTAAACTTGGTTCAGTGGAAATTCACTTTTGCAGTAATATTCAGCTAAGTCAGAGGGCAATCTGACTACCCTTTTCTTAGTACAGCGCTGACAGGCTGCCTGCCTGTCCCAGATAACATATATTTATTGGATCCAGCTCTAGCTATGAGATTCAGTATTGTTGAACTGTGTTGGAATTTTAGAAGTTCTTAATTGGACTGATCTCGGACTAGCATGAACATATTATCTATTTTCTTAATCTTTGGTGCCATAACTTATGTGAGTTTGAATTAAGCAATCTGAATAAGCCATTATTTGTTTCCTAAAGGCAGTCAAGTTTTCTGAAAAGATACGCAATCTAGCAATACGAGAATGAACCATCCTGTCTTGAAATTGCCCTGTGATTTTAGGCAAGTTCTTATTTGTCCTGCTGTCTCAGTTTGCTGTTTATATGAAAAAAACTATGGGTTCCTTTTTGCCCCAGGGTGGTATGTTCATAATGACTCCACCACATCTAGTAATGTGCTACCCGTGTAATGATGTGGCAGTCACAAAAGACAGGGCAGGATACTTTCATTTTGGTTAGAGGAATGCCACATGTTTCAGGAAATATTCGCTAAGTTGTAAGTTTCATGCTTTGTCAAGAAGGTAACCAGTATTTGTTCTTTTAGACGTGCCCATAGGAGCCAACATGATTTAAAAAAATTTTTTTTTTAAAGATTTACTTAATATAAGGGTTGGGCCTTATCAGAACTTGTGATCATGGCAATGATTTCTGTTCAAAGGTGCCAGATTTTTTGTGGCTTTATGGGCCAGATCTAATAGGCTTGCAAAGAAACTCTAAGTATGAGGTTGCTGGGAAACTCCTCTGGTTTTGAATGTGATATATATATATTTTAATGTTGAGAGTAAACTCTACCTGGAATACCAGGCAGAAGTATTTGAACTGAATCTTAAAATGCATAGAAAGCCAAAAGAAATTAAGTTGGATGGGAAAGTTTGACATCTAGGGCCTAAAATCCATTTCTATTCCATAAAATCCCTTCCTATTTCTCAAAAGCAAAGGTTTGCTCTGATTTTGTTAGTATCCTATGAAGACTGCCCACTGGACCTTGGAATGCATGGATATAATGCTGTGGAGGTTGGATATTACTACTTTAGTGGTTGTTAGATTTTCAAAGAAATTGGAAATAAAAATAATGAAGGTATCAAGAGATATGACATGTGGGGGAAAAAAAGCAAAATTTTGAATAAAAATACAGGGTCATATTTACTACCAGGATATTTTTCATAGACACTTGTATTTGTTTTGTTCTATTGCTCGCGACAGTCAAGGAAAAGGATAAAGTTCATGTGTCTTAAACTTGCAGCAAGAACAAAGTCAAAAATCTTTATTTCCATGAACTCTGTGTCTTTTATTTAGTTTAGGATTTAGAGCTAGCTACCGTCTACTTTCTCCCTAACACTCTAAACCTCTATACAATATAGCTATTGACGTCAGGTGCCAGCTAAAGATATGCACATGGTTATCTGTGGGTCTTCTCTGAGTATTTGTCTGTATTCATGTAGCCCAGCTGGTCAGAACAACTGCTCAGGCTGAAGGCCTGGTGGCCCATTTTAGTTTGCTTTGAATAGAGAACAGCTCTGCTCCCTGGTTGTAGATTGGGTACAAGGCAAAAGAGGCAAGAGAGAGAGTGACCCAGCTTTGAGTAGACCATCCACATTGTTTGTTTGTAAACAACTCACAGCACATGCCTCATCTATGGCCGTGGCCATTGAGATGTGGTCCTGCCATTCCCCTCTATCAGGGCAGGGTTTCTGTTGTTAATCCCTAAGAAAGAGACATCATCTGTGAAGCCCTCTGCACAGTGTTTAATAAAGTGCTATTTTTAAAGGCAAGCACTTTACAGGTGGCTTTTGCTGAAGGTTAAGGTGATGATGGCGAGCTTGTCTTCTGGGCAACATCTCATTAGACCTCTGGATCATTCCCCCCGGCTCACAATGGCAAAACCTGGCACATCAGTGAGTTTTATGGTGCTTTCTAAGGAGTGTAAAATTTTTCTCTCTGAAAATCTTTGACTGTTTTAGAGGATAAAAAGTCTTGCACTATCCATTCACCCTTAAAAAATATTCTGCTAGAAATACCTCTGCTCAGGTTTTTCACAGCAGATAAGCCTTTGATGAGCATTCAGACCTTAAGTAGTTCAATTGAAATCCATGGGAAATGACTGAGTCCACCACTTTCTAGCCGTGTAATTTGAGGCAAATTATTTCACCTCTGGCTTTGGTTTCTCATCTACAAAGTAGGGGTACTAAGAGTAGCCACCAGATATAATTATAGGGAATAAATGAGATCAAACCACTAATTAAACTACTTGCAGTCTTCAAGTGTTAGAAACTTAATATGAAGAGGTCATTTTTATTCTAAGCCTAGTACAGTGCCTGGTACTCTATGTTTGTTTAATAAATGAAAGAACTCAAGGTCAGCACCGTAGCTGCTAGGTGTTTATGCAGTTCTGACCATAACTGGGAACTTTATCTGAAAAATAAAGGGCAGTAAATTTAGCCAGCTGAGTATGCCACTTGTTGAAATGCTGCTGCTTTTAGAATGAGCATAAAGTGTTGGAAGAGAAAGCCCAGAAACCTCCAATATCCTTCCCTGCGGTAGGCCTCTCCTTTGTGACTATCTTTGTGATGAGAAGGGTAGTAAAGATCTTGCTGAGATAAGCATGTCAAAAATTTGTTACAAATACTTCCCATTCATTTTCACATATATTTAGGGATTTTTAAAGCATATTTCTTCTTTGTTGGGCAATGTCTTGGTCCATGCACACTTAAAGTTGTATGCTAACTTTCTGATTCCACATAGCACTAAAGATCTGAGATAATCTCTCCCTTACTAGCCCTATAGCATATACTTAGTGCCCATGAGGTGGTAATGATAGCAATTATATTAGCATCTAACATTTGGGGAGCTCTTACTTTGTGCAATGCTTTTTATAGGTATTGCCACATGCAATCCGCATAACCCCAAGTGGTAAACAACATTATGATTCCCGTTGTACAAACGAGGAGGAGACTAAGGCTTTGTGAAGATACGTAATGTGTCCAGCATTACACAGCTTTATAAATGACATCCCTAAAACTTGAAGATAAAATCACCTAATTCCAACGACCATGCTCTCAGCCATTACTTGGTAGAGTATTAATTTTTAAAGTTTCTGATCGATATGAACCTTTCCTTGGAGAAGCAAGCCGACCATCTGGGGCTGGTAGGAAATCATATTACACTCTCTTGAAGCCTCAGTATCTTCATCTGTCAAATAGGAATAATGATGTCTGACTTACAGAAGTTTTGCACCTACTGATGAGGATTAAATGAATTAATGCACGTAAAAGAGCTTTCTAAAAAGTTCACTTTTATGAAATGCAAATTGTTATATGGAATGCATAAATTATTACTTAGTTACATGTCAAATCTTGTTACCAAGTGAGTGAGGGTAGACTGGGTGTGGTGCTATGAAATGGGCCTGAGGAGGCGGATTGGTTTATACTTCTAAAGAACTGAGAGTATGCAGCGGTGGAAGTGTGGGTGCGGAGCCTCAGCCTCCCTGGCACATTGGCAAAGCTGCAATGTGAGTACAGCGGAAGGATGGATGGGGTTTTGGAGGGAGGGTAGTAATCTTCTTTCTGGGGCTCCCTGTAGTCTTTGGGGATGCTCTCTGATTTCTTTTGAGAAGACAAGTGGCTAAGAGCTGCCCTAGAATTTCTGTTGTAAAAACCCGGAAGATTCTTATCAGATATACATACACCTGGAGTTTCATTTGTCTGACCACAGCCTTCAAGAGCTTAAACTGGCTTCAGTCTCCTATTTAAAGCCATCACCAACTCTCAATTTTCTGAGGTTTCCTGCTAAGAATGGATAAAAATGGGTCACAGTCTTCCAGCTCCCCTTGCTTGCTGCCTCGAAGACAATACACAAGCCCTTGTGGTTACTGCCAATCACAAGGAGGAAGAGACAGGCCACAACAAGATGACAGTCCCGGAGGACTTTAAAAGTGTAAGTAGACTTGCTAGGTCTGTGTAGTCATGGTCCTGCCCTTTGATGGAATAGCCAAGTACCGCTGGGTTTTTGACATTTTTTTCCTCCTCAGATCTCATCAAACTATTTTCCTGTCAAATGGCCGGTGGCAGAGCCCCCTAAACGAACCTCTCCTAGATTCGTTCAGGAGAAGCCATCAGGGTCCTTTTGCAAATGGGTGGCCTGCATTTCTCAGACCCTTCCTCCCTCTGCTGTTCATAGAAATGGTCTCATTGGGATAGTTCCTTTCAGAATTTCAATTAAGACACCAAGAAATCCATAAGAAATTTTGTGTTTATCTGACAGAAAACATTTGTCTTTTGTACCCCAATTTCTTTTTTTACTAGAACCAATCATTTGTCAGAATACATTTGCTTAAAACCGTATAAAGAAAAGTGCTTAATAAAGAGGATCACATCATGTATATAATAATCCATTTAAATATCTTTCACTTTAAAACTATGTGACAAACACAGGTGGTCCCCGGGTTACAGACGAGATACGTTACTGAGAATGTCTTTAGGTCGGATTTGTGTGTAACTCAGATCCCTGATGAACACCACATATACTGTAATAATGATAATAACAATACTATAATGGCTCATATGTGGTAATAATAACAATATCCCTGTACTGTAATAAGTTACAGAAACTGTTGTGCTCTTTCTTTTAATTCAAACAAACAGAACATAAAAACAAACTCATACAAAAAGTTTAGATAGGATATAGGAGAAATTTCAAAAAAGAATATTAAAGGTTAACACTCACCTAATGTTGCATTAATGCTATGCTAATAGGAACGTTATGCTTATTTTGATCTTCTAACCAAATTAATGATAACCTTTCCATTTCAATAATTAATCCGCTATGCTGCTTGGTAATAATTGATGCTTTCATTGGAGCACTGAAATAATGTTCCATTATTCTCCATCCTTTGTAATTGTTCCGATAGCTGAGCGACTGAAGCCTAATGCTTTCCTAGTGGATGATGGCGTCTCGCTTTTCTCTGAACGCTTGATTATTTCTACTTCCGTTTCCATTGTGATCACCTTTCTCTTTGCTGCAGGCTTACCTGGACTTGCAGTGGACTTTCGAGTTGGAGGCTTGGTCATCAGGGTGAACACAGACTCACAAAATTGAATAAAAAAGTTAAGACGAAAGTGATGCTGTACATAAGCGATGGTATAAACAACGAGACTAAGCCGGGCGTGTGGTTCATGCCTGTAATCCCAGCACTCTGGGAGGCCGAGGTGGGAGGATTGCTTGAGGCCAGGAGTTCGAGGTTGCAGTGAGCTATGATGGCACCACTGCACTCTACCCCGCGTGACAGAGTAAGACCTTGTCTCAAACAAAACAAACCCAATGAGACTAGCCAGGAGCATAAAGATGCTGTGCCAACAAAGCGCTTATGCCATGTGGGTTTGTTTACATGTGCAGAAGAAACTAATTCCCAAATTATTAATTTAATTGTTTCATTATAAATTATCCTTATGGGGAGGCTTGGGAGCCCGTTTGTAAATATGGAACACAGTAAGTTCAGGCCATCCGTAACTGGGGGACTGACTGTACAGGTATAAATTGCTTTTTTTTCCCCATAAGGAATATTAGAAATCCTACTTTCATTGAGTAAAGGCTATTTAGG
Source organism: Daubentonia madagascariensis (assembly GCA_023783475.1). NCBI lineage: Eukaryota > Metazoa > Chordata > Mammalia > Primates > Daubentoniidae > Daubentonia > Daubentonia madagascariensis. The sequence goes on along the minus strand of JAKFHU010001815.1, from coordinate 15,959,659 downwards.
GATTAAGGTTACTCAGGATATAATATAGTTCAATTTGACCCATATTGTTAAATTCTTTTTCTAATTTTATTTGAGGAATGAATAATATTTACAAGGGCCCTGCTGTGGTTTATTAAGGTCTGTCTTAGAGTCTCTGTTCCCAGATAGACCGGAAGAGCTTCAGGTGCAAAAATGGTGTTTTGTTCAGGTTTGCACCCTAGTGCCTCCAGAAGTGCCTGGTGCACACTGGTGTTCGGTAGATGATTGTCATGTTTGACTGAGCTTGACGAGTTTTTTGATCCCTGGACAATCTATCAGGTATGGTTGGTAGGGCACATAATATGACATATGACTATTACGTGATAACTGTAATTTGTGCTTTATGTGATAATGTCAAATAATGTGATAGAGCAGAGTAGAATGTGATAGTGCCTTGAGAGTGAAGTGCGCCAGTTGAGGACGCACAAAGAGGGAAGGTATTTCTGGGTTGGGGCAGAGTGGTTAAGGATAGTTTCAGGTAGAAAGTGACATTCGACCATGACCTTAAAGGATGAGTAATGTTTACACAGGAAGATATAAGGAAGGGGAAGAACATAATCAAAGGCATGGGGGAAAGGTTTTGGGGAACCATTAGCTAGTTTGACAGAAACATAGTTAAGAAAAGTGCAGGGTGGTGGTAGGAGATTTTTTTAAGAGGGGAGAGTTAAATGTCGCATTGAGGAGCTTGGACTTTACAGTGTAGGCATTAAAGATTTTGGTGTAGGGTTGGAATGAAATAAAGACTTAACCTGAGGAGTATACTGTGTAGATTCAAGTTTGCAGAGGAAGAGTGAGTAAATCAATTTGGAGGTGATAAGAATATTTTAAGAGCGGTATAACACAATTTAACAAGTCTTTTAGGATTTGGCTTTTTGAAATCAAGATTGTTTATGGTTGTGACGATTTTGTTCCAAAAATGGCTAAGAAAGCAGTGGATTGGGAGTCAGAAGATATTACCCTGCCACTGACGTGCTCAGCAAACAAGTGTGAAGCTTGGTGCTCTGTTTTTCTGACTGTAAAATGGGCTTAACAACTACCAAATGCCCATCAAAAGATTATGCAAGCAATATGACAAAGACTAAGTTGTAGGACTTTGAAAAATAACATACCTCATATGTGTAAAATGCTAATTACTTGGAATATTTTCATAATAAAATTATTTTAGTTGGAAAAGATATAGATACTGAAAGAGATAGTCATATTTCTATTAGATTAGGATTAAGATTGTTTATAGTTACTAAATAGGTACTTTATATTGGATATTAAACAAGTCCTTGGCTTTTGAGGCCTCATTTCCCTGACAAAATGGATTAAGGCATTGGACTAGAGGAACTGCACGGTCTATGTGGCTGTACCATTTTATGATTCTACAGTTCTTGCCTTCAGCAACCTCTGTCTAGAATAGTGACTTGAGATACCAAAATCAGAAGCGTAATCAAACCCAGAGGTGTCTGTGCTGGGAATAGAAGGCAGATGTGTTGTCCTTCCCTTGGTTTAGGACTCTGATTGGAAAGGAAGACTGTGATTTTTCTTTCAGCTGCCTGGAATGCTTTGTGTTTATGAGAGTAGGAGTCTGAATTCAGTGATGGGAGGCTGGGGGAAGGAGAAAGAGTGTGCTTTCTCCCTTTCTCTGTTTTCTGCTCTTCTAAGGGAAATCAAAGGTAAGGGCAACAATTAAAAAAGAAAAAGACACGGACCTATTGGGGGCGGAGTGGAGAGGTGAGGCCAAGCACACCAAATAATTTAATTTCAGTTACAATAAATCTCAAGTGATAACACTACATCCCTGAGAATGTTCCTTGGTGTACAGGGCCTGGGCTTTGAATTTTGAGCACAGAAGTACCAGGGGAGGGTGACATCATAATGTTTAGCAGGAAGAATGTTGCTTATATTGGTTTGTTGGTTTATTCCTCTAGATCATTCCACTTTCAGAAATCAAGCAAATGGGTACTTCAAATCTAATTTGTGAAGGAAAAGATTCATAGAAAAATGTTTTCTAGGAAAAGCAAAAAGCGAAAAGCAAAGGCCTCCTGCTTCCTATGGCATTGGTGTTGCATAAGTGATATTAACGTAGTGGAGTATTAGTCACTTAGAACAGTTCACACATTATTCTCGTTTGAACTCTGCAGGGCCCCTTGCTCCACTTCTTTCTCACCAGCTGGATTCTGTCCATTTCACTCCTCCCTCCACCCTTGGAATAGAACAGAAATTTCAATGTGCCAATTTTCTACTTGTTAGAAGCCATGGCAATATGTTCAGTAGGGAAAGCGGTTTATACTGTTCCATAGAAGGAGGTTTTGCAATTATTGAAGATTTTAGTTTGTTGATGGGATTCCTAGAATCCACTCCCATTGGGTATACTAGACAAGTTGGTAGATTTACAAAAGCGCAACTAACATGGGCTGCGCTTGATTGCTTTATCCAGCTCTTCAGTTCTAAATTTATTGCCAATTTTATTTATCAAACCTATTCTCAGAAAAGTGGTATTTGCCATGGTCACAAGGAAACATCTGTGAGCTTAAACCTTAGAGGCAGATAGCCAGTTAGAACATTTGGCATATGAAGCTTAGATTGCAGAAGAGAAAAATTAATCAAGGAAACCCTCAAAAATATTGAGATGGCAATTAAGAAAAATGTCTTATCACTGACACACTGAAGTATTGAGTTCATATTAATTGAGAAATGTCAGAATTCATAATGAATCAATTAGGAGTGTCATATCATGGCAAGTTTGGAAGTTGATGTCAATCTTGACTACCGGGATTTATGGTAGATTATATAATGGAATCCTGAGTTCTAAGAGATCAAAGGAAAATGCTGGCTCTTTCTTCATCCATTCTCTTAGGTCAAGCCTACCCAGCAAGAAGCCAAGTGGAGAGTTGAGCAATTATCTGAAGTGGGCAGTAGAGACGGCCAAACCAGATAATATATAACCAGAAAGTCACCATGGAGGGAAAATGTGGACTGAAAATAGGATAAAGGGTGGAGGTAGAATGTCAAACAATTTGGTCAGTGGCCACAGTTCAAATTTACGGAATCACAGCCAATTCTTTGCTTCATGGAGTTATTTAGAACAAGACTAAAAGGCTGCGGTAAAAAAAAAAAGTTCATTACCAGGGTTGTTGCCTGTTTGTGTAAAATTTCTCCATATCTGTATTATTATCTGTGACATGTCTACTTCTGAGTAATTCCAGGGATTGGATTTCACTATTTTATATTACTGGGCTGAAGTGGTGGAGGAAGACCATATAATCTGACTTGTGTGGATAAAAGTAGCTCCTTTTATAGTTTAGTTCAATGTTGTATTTAATTAGCCTTTTTTTCCTTTACAGCACATGTTCATGAATTTTCCATTCAAGATTCTGATGTTCTCTTACCTTTAGCATTTCCTCATGTGGCAATTTCCATATCTCCTTAATTTTACTAGAACATAGCAATGACATATACAAACCCACTAGAATAGGATTTGCATGACTTTTGGCTTTAAAAAAAACCCACCAAAGTCTGAGAATCAGTATGGTGTTTTTTTCTTCTATTTGATATAGAAACCAAAAACTACTTACTTTGAGCAGATGTTTCCCAGTCCTAAAATATAGCTATCAGTCCACAGCCCCTATAAATCTGTCAGTGTGCACCTGCTCATTCTAAAGACTCCTTAATTCAATGTGAAACATTCCGTTTGTTTTTTTAACTGATATGAAGTTTGTAAATTAGGTTTGCTGTTGCTTGGAAGTAGGAAAAAACACAGACATACTAATATTTCAGATGGAAAAACAAAGTTAAGAATTAAACAAGTTTTTTTTTTCACTCTATCATGTCTGAACATTTGAAGCCATTATACAATATTTTAGAAACAAACAAACAAAAATAACCCAGGGCCACTTTTTAATAGCTCAGGCTGATGTTTAAAACACACAGCAAAAAATGCCCCATGGAATATTCTTGAAGCACTCATTCAAGAATTTGACATACAAGTAAGGATTAAGAAAGTTGTTTTATAAAGCTGTGTATTAAGTGGCATTGCTAAATTCCTTACTTGCTCTGTGCAGTGACTACTTTTCCCATGATACAGCAACGTCTGAATCTCTGTGGTAGAACCGTACAATGCAGTCACAGCAGGTTCCTCTCCACTGGTGAACATGTGATTTGAAATACTGTGGGCCAGGAGTTATTTTTTTCTAATGTCAAAATGGATGTACAGAAATGGAAGTCATCCCATGAACCAGAGTTGATATAATGGATTATGGCCTGTGCATAAATGAATAAATGCTTACTAATTGCATCAATGGTAAGTAGCTTATGCCCTACTTAGTTTGTAAAAGAATATGATCAAGGAATTTGATCTGAACAGATAAGCAAAACATTGATTCTTCAGTGCCTACTGATAAGCGAGATTACTTTTATTTTTAACCACATTATTTCCTTTAAGTGGGAAATCAAACCAGCTTTAATTAAGGAAATCTTTAGAAATCATACCACCCTTTCCTTCTCTGTTAAAAAACAAAAGGAACAAGACAACTAGAAAGACTTAAAGCGCAAAAATCTCTTACATTGTCCAGGACTGAAGCACCAAATCTCAGCACAGCCCTTTTTGAGAAAGGATGTAGATATTAATCTGAATTTTGAGCCATCACTGAGGTATGTGTGAACATGTTAGTTTCCCCTTTCTCTCTCCTGACTTCATCCATGAATTCATAAGACCTAATTTGGCCATCAGTTTGGAGAATGATTTTTCATTTAATTTCTTTGATTATCTAGCATGTACTGCCAGGGCCTTAGCAGTATAGCTGCTATCTGATGAGAACTGTATGTGTGTTTCTTGAGTTGAAATAAAGGATACAATCCATGAACTACCACCATTTAAAAATACCCCTGCATCCACTGTATGCATGAGGTTTCTTTACCTATCCTCAGAGAAGTTAACCAATTTACCTACAATGCTCAATAGTTCATTTTAGATATAGAAAACCCAGACTTTCTTTTTAAAAGCTTTTTTGTTTCATTCTTTTTTTCCTCAGAGCTTTACCGTAGCTGCTAGCAAGTGGAACTATTTCCCGATTTGAATTTCACAATCTCCTCCTCCTCCTGCCAGATGTACGGTGCTAATAAGAAGCAAAAATGTGAATGTGCATTTAATTTAACCCCCAAATAGGAGAACATCTTCAGAATACAGACTTTATATATTCAGTGACCTACCTTAAAATAGAGACATGATTTTTACATTATCAATCATTAAGAAACATTTCTATTGAATTTAATTATTCAGAGTGACAAATAGCAGTTTCATAAGGGAAAAGAAAAGCCATTTAGGTGGACAAGTAGGCATTTCACTTGTATTTGTGGTCACCAAATAATCACATCATTTTTATTTGAAATTTAAAAGAGAAAATAACTTACTGACCTTCAAGACCATTTCTCATTTCCTCCATAGAACATTTTTAAACCAGTTCACAAACCTCTTGAAAAGCCATGCCTACATTACAATGAAAGTACAAAATGTCACCATTGCCTACAGGCCAACGTGAGAGGCTGTGTATTTATTTAGCAGTTTGTGAATCCCATAGCAGGCGTGTGATATAAAAGATTAAAAGCCTCCCCTGATTTGTAAATACTATGCTAGCCTTCAAAATGTTCCAAAGCACAGGAAGTGTGAGTCACCTGAATAATACCTAAGGCTAATTTTTATATAACCTGCCCAAATTGCAAGAGGAGGAGTGTATGGGACCGAGATCTGTCTGCCAACCAGCTTGAAATGCCGGTAGACTGAACCTGACTTCACTAAGGACCAAATTGGCATGTATTGCTCAGTGTGGTGACTTCCTAATTGTACAACTGGGCTGTTTTGGCAAAGTATTTCAGGAAAATTTTTAGCTGGACCCTCTCTCCCCTACTGCGTAGGAAATGAAGGTTTCTAGGCAAAGATGTTACTTAGTGACTAACCAAAATGGTAAATAACATCACCAGGCTTAGACACTGTCCTCAAAAGTCCTGTGGGACTGGTCAGGCCAGTCTTCGAGGCTGGAGGTGCAGGACTGTTCCCCAAGCACATAGAACCGCAGAGCCTTGTCTGCAAGAGCATGGCTAACTGCAGGCTGTTTAGAAGCATCTCACCCTGCAAAACTCCTCTGGCTTAGGAATTTTAAACAGTTTTAGTTCTAATCCTTCTAGTAAGAGTCTGAGCAGCTGTGAATGAACTCTCCCGTGAATCACAGAAGTGCTAACGGGTGTGCTGCTGTAGCTTCTTACTTCCAAGTAGAAAGTGCCTATAGCTGTTTGCCAGGTCCATGCAGTGAGTGTGATTCCTCTCCTGGACAGCAAGGAGAAAGATAATGAAGAAAGAGGAAAGAAAGCATTTTAACAAATAAATGAGGCCTCTATCTGGCTGGGGCAGAGCAAAGTAGGAGAACCAATGCCAATCACTGGGAGTCTGGATCCCACACCGTTTTCAATATACTCCTTCCTTTCTTCCTTTTTGCGTTTCTAGGCACATGTCAGTCTCTGAGTAGTCTTGCATTTCTCTTCCCGCTTTGAGGTCCTAGATCTGAAACTGAGTATTCCAGAAAGGTCTAAGATTGTGCTATTGCTGGGACTTTGAAAGAAGTCTGAAACAAAACCATTGGGATTCTAGATGCCGTTGAACCCAGGGCCCACTGTGCATCTGTCTGAGTAACTGTGTCACTTAGGTAGTATCACCAGAATTATTCTCCCCCATTTTTGCTGTCTTTCCACTTTATAAACAATACACATAACATCAGTGTTTCTCCCATTCTCAAAGGTGTTTGGCTCTCTTAATATTAAATGTTAGTCTTAAGTAGAAAGAACCTAAAGTCTAAGAAATAAAATATGTAGGATGTATGTTCGTGGGTTAGTGTAGTGGCCACACATGGGGTTGCCCCCACCCCTACTCTTTCGTTTTTTGAAGATCCAACTCTCAAGTTACAAAAGCAAATTCTTTAAAGTCCTATTTCTTTTATGGCCTACTTTTCTCATTCTTGGAGTCAGTGAGTCCAGTTAAGTAGTTAAGATAATGACAGTAGTAATAGCTATAGATTATTTTCTGCTAGCCATGGTGCTTTGTGCTTTACAGAGAACAGCTTATTTGGTCATTACAACAGCTCTAGGAGTGGGCATCATTATACCCACTTTCTAGGGAAGCAAACCAAGGCTTAGGGAAATCAAATAATTTGCTAAAGACCACCCAGCTGGTAAATGGTATCACAAGATTTGAACTTGGGACAATAACTCAAGATTGTTGTAAGTATGGGTTTCCAGGTTATGTATGTAGGCAAAGGGCTTAGATGCTGAAGGAAATACAGAAGCAGTATAAAAAGGAAAGGTCTCTTCCCATGAGGAATTTATAATCCATTGAAATGAGGAGCTCGGATTTCCACCTTGAATTGATATTTGTATCCCCATTGTGTGCAATAGATTCCTATGATTTCCTTTTTACTGTTTAGAACTCATCCATTCAAGTCAAGAACTGTGATTCTGAGCCTTTATGGGGCATGGGCAATGGCTTTTCCATTTTTCATCATTGTATGAGTACATTTTCCTGCTTATAAATGAGACTTAATGGAGTTGACAGATTATATATACCTGGATCAATTTCACTTAGGTAAAAAACAACAGGCAAGGATTAACTGACCAATATCTTTATTTATCAAGCTCAATTCCCTGCTGACTTTTCTCCCACTGGTGAAAATGTGTCTCCAGATTTGGTCCCAGAGTAGAGCGGTGAAGGAGTTTTTTGACCAGTAAACAATAGCCACGCCATCAGTTTTACTTTCCTAATTAAGTTTGATGTAGATTAAGGTAAACATAATTTTGGAGTTTCTGGATGTATATGAACCAGAGATGGAAAGAGATGACTCAGACGTTCAAAGGCTGGCAGAGGGAAGGATGATCCACAAAATTGGTAAATTGCACATGAATAATCAAGAACTGACTACAATATAACAATATGTGTTCATTTCCCCTGATGAATAAGCTACCATTATTCTCTTCATTCTCTATTTGGGACAAATTACTTTTCTGCTACATTTCCATTCTTACTGGTACCTATTGGCTGTGACTTCTCCCAGTTTTGACTTTATCTTGTTACTTTAATCTTCTGTCTAAGCAAATTGCAACCCAATAAATATATTCCATTATTGTATATTGTAATTCCCGCCTTTATGCCAGGTGGCAAGAGGAAGGGACTTCTTTTATTAATTTATCAGTCTGGATATGTGCTAACAGGAACCCTAATACACATTTTGATGATGGCTGATTGAGTCTAAAAGATTCAGTTGCTCAATTTATTTTGGTCTGTCTACATAACAATGCCACAGAGCTAATGATACTACTTTTCTGTGTGTGATATTGTTGACCTGACACACAGTAGTAAATAAGATGGACCAGAATTTTCTATCCAGTCTCTCTCTCTCTCTTTATATATAGGCTGTCCTGAAAGTATCCAGCCATGTACTATGTTCTTGTTGTATTAACAATGGCTTGGATACTTTCTGGACAGCCCTTGTATACACACACACATATATAATATATACACACTTATATACATATATACACATATATATACACACATACACACACACACACAAGTGAAAATCTTAGTTATCTGGAAGTTTGGGTTCCACAATGCCAGAGAAAGCCAGACACCAAGAGCTGGAACCAGCTAAGAACGTGTGTGTACATATTCATGTCTGCATTTTCTTCCCATTGCAACATTCAGCCATTGTTTTGGCACCTATTTAAATAATAATGTTATTACTTATCAAAGTGTAAATAGGTGAAAGTGTTACTAGGTGAAAATTGAAAAGCTCTTCAGGCTAGTTTTGTGATTTTGACTCATCTCAAACATGCAGAATGCATTTCTTCAAATTACTTTGGCTCCGGGAGAGACTGGCTGGTGAGCTTGAAAGACAACTGCCTTTTCTGTTGATCTTTCCTCAACCCCACTGGGCCATGGGAAAAAGATGTGGCCCGGAATCCTTGTTTGCATCAAGCAGGAGGCAAAAGGCCTTCCAAGGGCTAGGTAGAAAGGGGGGTGGGAAGTAAGAAGCATGCCTCACAGGGTCGATGTTTATCTTGTTGGTCTTCTCAGGGTAGATTTCCTGGGACAAGAACAACAAAGCTTATTGGTTGTCCTTGCTGTGCCACAAGAGCACATCAGGTCCCTGTAGCAACCTTGTTTGCCTTCCCATACCACTGCCCTTGCCTCATGTTTCAGCTGAAATCCATTCTGGCCAGGAGGAGAAAGGAGAGAAAAAAATGGAGGAAATGTTTCCAATTTTGAGACTTCAGACCAAACTATAGAAATCTGCTCTACCTGGAAATCTGAAGAAATAAATTATGAACGTTGTTCCATAGAGGTAATACAAAAAACAGCTTTGCTGGTTTGGAATCATAGGAAGGCTTTCCGTGCAGCCTCTCTGAGCGCTGCCTACCCCAGAGATTCACGCTCAAAAGGTGAGGATTTGTAGTGTTCCAGGGTTTATATGACACTGGAGGGATAGTTTTTTAATCTAGAGGGCTGTGTGCTCCGACCTTTATCCAAGTGATGTAAGCCACATGTTTAGGTTACTGAGTCTTAGCACTACTTTTTACTGTGGAAGGAGTGTTAAAGGAAGGTTATGCCTATGAACATATAGAACTGACTAAAAGTGCCATTTTTCTTTTCAAAATGCAATTGTTACCTTTCCTATGCTTCCATTTAAAAATGGTTATTGTGTTTTTTCATATTGTGGATGCATGTTAGTTTTAGCAAGTTTAGAAAAGGCATAAAAATGAAGATGTAAATAGAAATGATCTATATTCTCATCAGCCACAGATAATCACTAACAATATTTTAGTACATTTTCATTTAGTCTTTCTCTTAGTGATATGTGTGTGTATAGGTATATATATTTACGTGTGTATATATGTGTATATTGAATGACATGAAAAAGTTCTCAGAGTATAATGTTGGTGAAAATCCAAGATACAACACAATTTCCATTTGTAATTTACATAGTATGTGTGTATATATATAGTATATATGTGTAAGATATATATGTAAAATAGACACACACATGCACACATACAAGTATGTATTTTGCAAGTTGAAATTATGTTGTATCTTGTAGAATTTATTTAACATTAGAATTTGTTTACACTATTTTGGTGTTTTAACAAGCATTGTTATCCACTTCTGTTTATTTTCTTAAGAATAATTCCTAAAAGTAGAAATAGAAGGTCAAAGGGCAAAGCTATTTATAAGATTCTTGAGGGGTATTGCCAGATTTCTCTTAGTTCCTTTTAAAACATGATTATATTACAGAAACTCTCTTGATCTTGATCTCTTTAAAAATTCCAAGCAAAAATTGCCCATAATCCTATCTAGAAATCAAATCACTATTTTATTTAGCTATGTCATCTCTAGTCCTTGTCTATGAACTTATTTATTGAATTAAATAGATAATTTCTGTTAATATAACAGATAAAATTTTTATTTTTTACATTTTTTCTTGTTATTGTGTCATGCACATTTTCTGTTGTGCTATAGACTTTTTTTTTTTTTTTGGTCTTTTTTCCTCCCTTCTCCCTTTTGCTGTACCCCTTCAGAGAAATTAATGAATACAGCTTTATATGTATTCTCTACTCTTTTCTTCATGCTCATAAAACCCTACTGAAACACATACATGGATATGAGGAGCATGGTCCCTATTTATCGTAAGATGTGGGATCAGGCTATGTACCTAATATGTGTGTGTGGGGGGGGTATATGTGTGTATTACTTTGTATCTTAGTCTTCTCACTTTGCAACATATATTGGAGATTCTGAGAAATACAGACATATCTTACTCTTTTCAATAGTTGCATAAGGTATGAATTTACTAAAATTTATTCAAGTAATTTGCTATCAATAGAGATTCTGTTGTGAAAAGTTTTCAACATGTAAAAAAGTACTGTCACTACAAATATTTTTAGACACATATTCTTAGGTATTGATGGTGTTATTTCTATGGTGTAATTCCCAGAAGTAGGATTGTTGATTCAAAAGTTATGTGTATCTTTAAATTTTAATAGGTTTTTTCCATATTATTTTGTCAAAATATAATAGCAAATCACAGTCCTACTAGCGATGGTTGAGAGTATCATTTTCCTCACTATTCCGCTAGCACTCCTGTTTTCCCACTTGCTAATTTTTGCTAATCTAATGAGTAAGCATTGTTAATTTTCTTTTCATTTTCTTGACTTCTAATGATGTTGAACATCTTTTCACGTTATTGTTGTTCCTTTGGATTTTCTTATCTGTCAGTTACCTATGTGTATCCTTGACCCATTTTCCCTCTATATAGTTGCATTTTTTTCTTATTAATTTATGAAAGCTCTTTGAATATTGTAGATTTTTTAAATTGACAGATAAAATTATATGTATTTATCAGGTACAATATGATGTTTTGAAATATGTATACATTGTAGAATGACTAAATCTAGCTAATTAATGTATGCATTCCCTCACAAAGTTATCATTTTGTGGTGAGAACACTTAAAATCTACTCTCTTAGCATTTTTCAAGAATATGATATATTGTTATTGACTATAGCCACCGTGTAGAACACTAGATCTCTTGAACTTATCCCTCCTATCTAATGGAAATTTTGTGTCCTTTGACCAACACCTCCCCAACCCTCCCTCTCACCCCAGCCCCCGGTAACATCATTGTACTCTCTACATCTATGAGATCAACTTCTTTAGATTCCACATGTGAATGAGACCATGTGGTTTTGTCTTTCTGTTCCTAGCTTATTTCATTTAACATACTGTCCTCCAGGTTCATCCGTGTTGTTGCAAATGACAAAATTTCATTATTTTTTAAGACTTAATAGTATTCCATTGTGTATATATACTATTTTTTTAATCCACTCATCCGTTGATGGACAGTTAGATTGATTCCATATCTTGGCTGTTGTGAATAGTGCTGCAATATCTCTTCCACATACTGGTTACCTTTCCTTTGGATACATCCCAGTAGTGGGATTGCTGGGGCACATGGTAATTCTATTTTCAATTTTTCTGGGAGCCCCCATACTGTTTTATATAATGGCTGTACTAACTAACATTTCCCCAACAGTGTGCAAGGGTTCTCTTTTCTCCACATCATCCTTGCCAGCACTTGTTATCTTTTGTATTTTTGGTAATAGCTATTCTAACAACTGTGAGGTGATATGTCATTGTGGTTTTAATCTCCGTTCTCTGATCATTAGTGATGTTGAGCATTTTTCCTATCGATTTTTTATCACATTAGATGCTAAATCTTTCTCCATCAATAATTTGCCCTTCTAGTTTACATATGTAATTTTCTGCCACAAAATTAAAAAATTAATTTTATGAAATTAAATCTGTCTCTCTTCCTATACAGATTCTGGACTTCCTGTCTTACTCTAAAAAGTCTTCCTGCTTCCAATTTTCTAAAATTTTCTTCTAAAAATTCTGTTTTCTGTTTTCTTATTTTTAACATTTTAGTCTTTTTTTATCTGGAATTTATTTTGACATAAAAGTAGAAGGTTCAACTTTATTTCTTTTTGTATGGATAGCCAATTGTTTAAACATTACATATTAAATAAACTGTCTTTTCTCTAACAAATTAAATTATATTAGTATCTATTTTTAAAATTCTCTTCGCTATTCCACTGATCTGTTTGTCTGTTGCCAGGCCTGAGACATATTGCTTTGATTATAATAGCTATATAATATGTTTTAACATCTGGCAAGTTTAATTCCCCCACTCATGGTGATTATTCATAATTTTGGTCTAGTTTTCAACATTTAGTCTTTCGTATGAATTTTCAAAGAATTTTATGCATCTTTATTAAAAATGAACATAAACAGATAAGAGCAAGCATATTTGGTTTGTGGTTTTAGTTAACTTACATGTATTTCCTAATTTTCAGTAGTTCAATAGCTTTGTGATAATGTCTTTTTATCCAGGAACATGGTATAGCTCTACATTGTTTAGATCTTGTATTAGGTCCATTGGATTAATTTTCTTCATATTGATCTCATTTCTTTCTTTCTATGTTTCCTTTGAGAATAAAAATAATTCAGTAGGAGGAATAAAACTGGAAGGAAATGTACTAAACCATTAACATTGGCTGACCCTGGTGGTGGGGTATGAATGAATTATTTTTGTTTCTTCTACTTCTCTATATTTATATTTTCCAACTTTTCCATATTGATTATTCATGATTTTTATAATGATAAGGAATTAATAAGATTAAATTTTAAAATGCAATGGGAATAATCGTGTCTTGAAAAATCAGATGTATAATAGTTTCATATGGAATTCAACTGTTACCTCATTAGACAACGGTACATCTCAAGGAGAAAAGGAAGTAGGGAGAGGGGAGGAGCTCTTTGTTGGTGTTGTGTGTACAGTTTAAGACAGCATTTTCCTTATTATTCACCATTTTAACCATATCACCCAGCTGGCGTCTAGTAGGATTTGATGAACATTTGATGAATGAGTGCATAAATGAATGTCATAAAACATTATAACAAAATGTTGTAACATTTTATATTTGGAAAACAAACCAAAAATCTATTTTTTTCATAATATAAAATGGGAAAATAAAATTCAATACTAATATCTTGTTGAAATATACGAATATTTTCTCTTCTATCAATCAGTAATAAGAAATTGTCCTTAGGAAGCCAATTCTTTCCAGAAGGTTCTGTCTGGAGAAGGAGCATGAGTGAGAAATACTGCACTAAATTACAATGAAGAGTCCTGTCTTATTGTCTTAATACTTCAGCACTAGCACAGAGACTAACAATTAATAAGCACTCAAGAAGTATTGGCAAATTAATGAACTAATAATGAATTATTTTGGGTGACTAAGGAATTGAGCTTCTCATTCTGAAAACATGCATGAGGTTTTTGCCTTTCTACCTATTACTAAAATATGGTACTAGTGAGAAAAATTATGCAAGGACCGGGAGGAAAAAAAAATCACATCTGTCCTTGCCAATGGCTGAATGCAGAGGTGAGGGAGTGGTTTTATGATCTAAATGACTGAAAAATAGGTTATGGTGCCCCAGCAAGTCCTTGTTGCTTGCTGACAATTAGTAGTGTCTGTTTAAATCATGCAGTTTTATTGGGCCTTAAAAATATATTTCAGTTAGTTTCAATTTCTGCAAGGGAAAAGGAGGGCAGGGCAGAGTGGAACGCTGCTCACAGCTGGTTGGAAGGTTTAAACTTGACTCTCCCTCTTTTCAGATGAATGCCCTCTGCAGTTCTTCCTCTTCTTTCTCTCATCTTACCACTTACTCCGCTCTTCTCTCTTATCTTAGCCCTTCTTTTCTTCCTCTGCATCTGTGGGGGTTGGAGAAATAGCCTGAATCGGTAAGATGTGAGGAGAGAAGAACCCCAGTCTTGCTAGTTCCTTGTTCTTCCCTCTGTCACTCCCTTTCACGGAGCTCTGCCTTTATCTGCAATCCTAGATACAATCCAACTTATAGTATTCATTCATGCATCCACTCATCCAAAAAATAGTGAGCTCCTACTACGTCAAGGTGGCGTTGATGCTTGGCTCCTTTGGGGAGCAGCATAGACAAAGATCTTGCCATTGTGGAGTTTACATCTTGTGGCAGAGGCAGACAGATGATAAACAATAAACTTCAGTAGGTCTAGATGTCAGAAGGTGGTAAGTGCTATGGGAAAGAGCTAAGGGAGAGCCAGATAAGGGGGTCAGCTGTGTGGGCATGGAGGGAGGATGCAACAGGACGGGCAAGGCAAGTGAGCCTCCTCGAGACGCAACCACTGGAGCCAAGACACGAAGGAGGTGAGCAGGTGAGGTAGTAGTTATCCGGGGAAGAAATTTCCAGGCAGAAGGAAGAGCTAGTACTAAGCCTCGAGGCAGGAGACTTCCTGTGGGACTGGAGACCTGTAGGAGGCCAGAGTGCTTGGAGCCCAGTAAGGGAGAGAAAGTCGGGGGGCTCAGGAGGGGCTGGTGAACTGCTTTTCAACAGGGGAGTTCAAGGGGTCATGCTTTGGATGAACTTAAATGAAAACGTTCTTAAATGTGTTTTCATACTATCTATAAAATTTACTTTCGCGTGAAAACTGAACTGGGGGACAGACTACTCTATGGTAATCTTTCCTTAGAGCTCTAGGACAATTTTGTGTTGTAGACTTCTTTTTCATTCACTAATAGAGAAAAGAGTTATAAAAGAGCCACAGAAAATTACAGTAGAAATATGTTCACATTAGCACTGAGTGTATTTACGTATTTCTCTTTAATGTTTGAAGGGCCAGAAGTACTCAACTTAGGATATGTGATTATTTGGAAACATGACTCAACTAGTTACATGACTAAACTAGTAGCTTTCAGAGAGAATGCAAGGTCAAAGCCAAGTGGTTGCTAATAACAAGGGGGCAGACTGTTTTGAAATTTTATGATTTGGGTAACCCATTGGTTCATTTTTTTTTTTTTGGTCAACCTAAGGGTATAAGATGATAATTGATATTGCTAATATTCTTATATCTACCATTTATTTTTCTCTTATCACATGCTTGACAATAAGCTGAGTGTTCTACCTCTGTCATTTCATTCAAACTGTGCAATGTGCCTGCTGAAACAAGGATCATTAGCTCCATTGCAGAAGGTAAGGAAATTGAGGCCAGCAGAGGTTAAATAAGAAATTTAGGATCATATACATAGTTGGTGAGTAGTACACTTCAATATTCTCTCTTTTGCCTGCATGCTTTGCTCTCACTCTATGTTTAAAAGAGCAAAGAGAGACTTATTTAAGAGGGCAAAGAGAGACAGATACATAGAAAGTAGCATTTTCCAAATGAGTTCCACAAGATGTTCTGTTGCAAAAGTCTTGTTCAAATGTTTAGAAAAATGCTGCAAACTTTATTCTTCCTCTTAAGAGATTTACAATGCAGATTAGCACATTAAGGCTTTTGGGAAATTTGCAGTAAAAAACCCTTATTAACTTATTTATCCCAATTTTCCCCAAACTTTTTGATCATGGAACTCTTTTTTTGAGTATATTATGAGTATAATAGTTTTTAATATTCTTTGGGAAACACTAGAGGAAGTGTTCTATGAAAAGATGTAATTAGATAAATTCAAAAATAGAAAAAATTCATAAAAATGACAATATTTTGGAACAAAACATTAATTTTGTTTTCAGACTGTCTGAAAGACATTAGTAAGGACATAATGTGCTTTTAATAGTTTGCATCCTTTATTTTCTTTTGAATTTCATGTTACTTTATAAAGGTAATTATTTAATTAATCGAACCATGTGTTCCGTGTGAGACGCTGTGCTAGGTGCTAGTAATATAAAGAGAACATATAAACATAAACAGAACACATCTCTTGGTATGTGTTTACAGTATAGTGAGGGACACAAATAATTTATAGGATGGAATAAGTCCTACATTCACCGTATCACTAAAATGCTATGGAAACAAAGGCACAAGAACGTAACTCTGCCCAAGGATGGCTTTCAAGGGAGGTGATGTTTGAGCTGAATTTTAAAGGGTTCCGTGGGGGGATTGAGAGTAGTTAGGTCACTCATGTGACCTGGCAGCCTACTGAGACAGAAGTAACAAAATCAGATGTAAGTTTAGAAAGAGCATTCGGGCTATAATATGTATGGTAGGTGCACGATGGATAATTGTTGGAGGGAGATTCCTGGGGAGATAGAAGGGGGTAGGACAATGTAAGTCCATCTGCTGGTATTTTAAAATTAGAAAAAGAAATTTTAGGTAGCAGAATCAGAACAGACCCACCAACTCTTTGCAAATCATGGGACTAGAATGTTTGGAAAGGAAGGTGCTAAAGATTTCCCTTCATTTGTTTAACACCTGTGTGCTGAGTGTCTGCTAGGCCCTAGGCAGTGTGTCCAATGCTGGGAGGATGAGACACTGTATGACATGCTGGGAAAGATCCCGGATCCTCCTTCACAGAACTTCAGTTTATCGGACTCTTATTGTTTTACAGTTGCAACCATGAACTTTTGGCATAACCATTTAACAAGATGTCACTCTTTTTCAAAAGCAATTTATTCATCCAACAAGTATTTGTTAAATAAACATACATAGCATCATACAGTAGGTCATCAGGGAACTACTATGTGATGCTTCATTTTACCTGGAGTGAGTCCACAGACATGTAAACCAGTGAAGTAATACCAGGCAAGGAGTGATTTGCTTCCCAACAGATGGTGACAGATTAACTTCCTAAGAGATTGACCTGCCCTGGAGGTGTTAGGAGAATCTTGTTAGAGAGGTAGATTATTGTCAGGACCTTGGAAAATTGGTGGGAGTAACTGAGACTGGAAGGGGTATATCTGGGTGGATGGGAACAGCCCCTGAGCAAGGGATCAGTCACTTTGGGGTGAACACGGCATGTTCAGGGGCCTGGGCAGAGTGAGGGCTTGTGCTTGAGCAGGTAGGTGTGCTCTGCTTGTGGAAACGTTGAGAGACCTGGCTAAGAAGTTTTGCTTCTCTGTGTAGGTGAGGGACAGCCGCTAGAGCTCTTGAACAGGGAAGTAACGTGCTGGAAGCAAGGATTTCCTTGAGAAGTCAGTCCCCCGTGTATGGGGAGGATGAGATTGGGAAGAGCCTGGCTCAGGGAGGAGGCAGAGGAAAAGTCAGGTATGGATGAAGATAGTGGAATAAGAGGGAAAAAGGTGCTCCAAACTTTGTCCATGTGTGGGAAAGCCGGTGCCTTTGATACACAAGGGAAAGCGAGAACACATGCGCCAACACGACGGAGAGTAGAGTACTCAAAGGAAGTGGCCCCATGGGCCTGAATGACCAAAGCGTGCACCCTCCACTGATAGTAATTCTGGCACTGACATGCCTGAGTGTTTATAAATCCTGATATGCTTCTGAACTTGAGCAACTTTATAGTCCTGTTATATGGAAATGAAAATCTAGATTTATCTACAACCCTTGTCTTTCCCTAAAACAGTAATGATCACAAGTAGCATACATCTTCGTATATAGCCACTGGGGCAAAATCCTGCTTAAAGCTAAATCATAATCTAAGCAAGTTATTGCATTATAGTGTAATGTAAAGGAGGTTTGGGAGGCGGGGTATCAGTATGTTTTAACTAACTATATTTCATAATGTTTATTATAAGCCTTTCTCTACCCCTGAAAAATGCCTATAAATGTGGCAGTAATGTAGGCTACAGGTCACACTTAGGTAGAAATGATGAGGAACAAAATGTTAAAGGTTAGATAGGTTTAGGTCTTTGCGTATAAAGAACTTTGTAGTTCTTTTGAAAGATATGGTTTGTATCTTCCAATTTTGGTTTTCAATGTGCATGAAGGCAACATACCATAAATTTTTGATCTATTGATTAGGAAGGGGAGGGGTGGGGTGGGCAGTGAGCATATGGAACTGTTTAGACAGAGATGTGCCCTTTAAAAGATTACATGGAAAATATAATGGGAAGCTTATGTCTAAACTTAGAAAACCCACTTCTTTCAAAACACTACTAAAATGACAACAAAGGAATGAAAAAAGTCATCAATCCATAAGAACAAAGCAGGTGGGATAGGAAGAAACAGCACTTTGGAGTAAATATGTGGAATTCCAGAATGTGGAAAGCTGTTGGAGGACTGTGACCAACTTAGCAGACCAGCTCAGGTGACACCTGAGGCTGTCAATAGCAAGCTCATCGAGCTATGGAACCCCAGAGAGGCTTGGGATTTCGAGGCAACAGATGCCTCCAAAGGCTGGAGGTGGGCTGGGGCTGAAAATGGAGTTGGTCAAGAGTCTTTAAAAGGAGCAGTTAGAGCCACAGATACCCTATTAGTTTCCAACCCTTCTCCCATTTAGTGGAAAGGGGTAAATGTCTCCTGGAAAGTAGAGAAATGAAGTGAAGGCTATCATGTTGAACAGGGACCCCCCACCACCAGCCCACCCTGCCTCAAGAGCAGCAAGGCTGGTATCACCCAGGCAAGAATTTGGAGGAGTTGTCGCTGAGGGAACTAATCGGTCCAAGAGAAAGGACCTTCAGAAACTGACATTTAAGGGATTAGATCCCCACCTGATTACCCTAGAGATACAGATGCAGAAATGTGACTGGACAACCAAGGATCACCATATGATGCTGGTAACATGTACAATAGATGCCCAAACACACACACACACACACACGAATGCATACTAATCCTTCAGTTCTTTTTTTTTTTTAATCTTTTTTAACTAATCCCATGACACATTAACCCTTCAGTTCTGTTGGAGGACTTATACAGGATGAAGAACCTCTTGTATCTTTTTTGAACCACTGTTTGCTGAAATGAATGGTTGTATGTGCTTTTGGCTAGGGCGACTCCACTCTGAAGACAGATCTTTGTGAGGCAGAGAAAAATCTGCTCAGTGTTAGCAGCATCCGTGTTTGCTCTGGGTCCATCTTGGTCTTTACTCCTACTCATCCTCATTTTCAGATTTAAATCCAGAGTTATTACAGATAGCAACGTCTGGAATAAATTTATGGCTCTGTTTTTATTATTCATCTTTTAAGAATCTCAGGAAACCTATGAAAGATGCTTGTATTTGGTCATTTTAAGAGTTAATTTTCAGACTTTTAGGTACTTTTTTCCTGTATTGTCAGTGCATGAAATTAGGTAGCACATTCACTGCTTTTCTATGCATTTTGCCTCATATTTCAAATTCTGAGTGAAGTATTTAAAAATATAAGATCTTTTATTTTGTGTGTGATCCCATGGAAGGCCTTCTGCTACAGATTTATTAAAATTCTCCCACCTCTGGCCTCTGTATTAAGGAATTTCAGGCTCTTCTTCATGACAACTCATTAAATCCTGGTTTTTTTCCTCTAGGGCAGTTGATCTACTCTTAGTAGTTTTTGTTGATTAGAGCTTAGCTTTTGTTTTTGTTTTTGCCGAACCACTGTTCATGTGTTTTGAGGTACTATGGGGGCTGGTATGTTTGATTGTGTCCCTCTAGTATTGTAAAATTCCAGGAACACAGAATTTATATAAAGGGGTCTTAAGACTTTTTGGTTTTTTTTTCCAGGAAATCTTAAGGCTATGTTCTTTGATTTGCGGCTATAGAGTTTCTGGGTAAAGTCTCCAATTATTAGTTTTCTGAGTAAATTCTTGAGAATTGATGGGGCTTTCAAGATTATTGTTTGTCATACTGTTCTAATTAATAGGAGAAAAGCTGTATAAATCTCAGATGTCTAAGATCTTTGGCTATTGCATCTACTTGGCTTGAAACCTAAGTGTTGTCTAATTTTTATCCATTAATTGTGGCAACATATTTCTTCCAAAATGTGATTTACAAATCACATTTGTAAATGTGTATTGAGCATTTCCCACATGAAAGGCAGTATGTGAGAGTGAAACAAAGACATAGAAGGTCCGAATTTTGTCCTCTTGGAGAGAACATTCTAGCTAGGGAGATGAGTTATGAAAAGTTAAATAACAAATATTTACATGCAGACAATATAAGAGTTTGCAAACATTATTAAGACTAATTACATGCCCAGAATTATTATAGAATTCAAGGCAAGAGACATGAACTTAAACTGAGTTGTACAGGAAGAACTTGGAAGAAGATGGGCTTGTGTTGGATGAGAAGGGCAAAGATAAATAGGTGGGAAGCCACAGTTGATGAACAGAGAGCAAGGAAATCAGTTGTGTGGTGGGGGTTACCTTACATTCAAAACTTCTGGACCAGTGAGGGTGCTTGGATAGTAAGGAGCAGAAGCCAACTCTGACTCATTTAGGCAGAAAAAGAATTTACAATAATGGGTCTTGCAATCCATGACCATGATATATATATCTCCATTTATTTAAGCCCCATTTAACTTCTCTTTACATTTTATAGTTTGAATAGGTTTTTGTGTAGAAGACTTGCACTTATTTCATTATATTTGTTCCTAGGCACTTGACACTTTCATGTTATTGCTAAAGACATTTTTTAAACATTTCAATTTCTAATTGTTGACACTACATAGAAATACAATAGATTTTTTGCATATTGTCCTTGTATCCAGCCAACTTGCTAATTTAATTTATTAATTATCAATAACTTTATCTATAGATTCTTTTGGATTTTCCAAATATATAATCATGGTATGTATGAGTAATGGCATTTCTTTTTGTTCTTCCTAGCTCTATAACTTTATTCCTTTTTCTTGACTTATTGCACTGACAAGGACCCTCTAATACAATGTGAATAGAAGGTGATGGTGGGCATTCTTTTTGCGTTTCTAACTACAGAAGGACAGCTTTCAACAATTCGCCATTACGATGCTTGCACTACAGATTTTTGTACATACCTTTTATCAGATTAAGGTAGTTAATCCTAACTGGGTGGCTAATGGATATTTTAAAATAATGAATTAATATAAAAATTAATTTATTATTAATAATATATTATTAAGTAATATAAATTTATCAGTTTTTTTCTGTATCTATTGAGATGCTCATATGAATATTGTCCCTTATTTAATATGGTGAAATACATTAATTGGTTTTCAAACACATTTTTTATTTCTGAATTAAATCCAACTTGATTGTGATGTACTATCTTTTTTCAAGGGAAAAGTTGATGAGTCAGACTCAGAAAAAAATAGGAACCGGAATAGCAACCATGGCAGGGGAAGGCGAGTACCTTGATGGAGAATATCCAATGAGAGAGGGGATTTTTCCCACAGCCTAATCAGGATACCGTTATATGGGCTCTTCTGTGGACATTCCTATCCTCTTACTGGTCTCTAAACTCAGGCTGTCTGATTTGTAGTGCCAGCTCTGCCTCTCACTTGGTGTGTGACCTCAGTTCTGAGTGTCCTTCTTTATAAATGAGGATAATGCTCTGTCTACCTATAGGTTTATACTAAGGATTAAATGATACATTAAAGTGTATAGGTCACTCCCAGAGTAAGCAACTATAATTTCAGCTATTATTATTGCTATTAGTGAATACTAGAAAGAAAAAAAAGTCCACTCTGACATCCTATGAATGGAAAGTTCAACTAAACATTGAGAAATTTTAAAGTCTATTTATTAAAAAGACTTTCATCAACAGAAATCACTGAGTAATTTGATGTTTTGGCTTGATCTAAAACCTTGAATAATTTTCAAAACTCATTTATGATATCTGAGCTGTTCAATAACCTCCATAACCTCCAAATTTTTTTTAGCAGGTTTATTGAGGTATAATTGACACACAATAAACTGCACATATTTAAAGAGTACACTTTGACACATTTTGATATAGGTATACAACCATTAAACCATTACCACAATCAACATAAGGAACATACCACCCCCCCATTCTCACAAATTTTGCTGGGCTTTCTTTTAAAATTCTCTTTCCCACCCCTCTTTGCTTACCACCTACTGTCTACCAAAAATGTCTAATAATGCTCTGGGCAGTTTGTCTCTGCCTAGAAAACACAGTAGAGAAAAACAGTGAAAGGGCTTCCTCACTCTTGAGTTCTACTGGGCTTTAATGGACATAGTTTAGTGTGAGCCACATAAACCAGTACTAAAATATAGGCTTTGTTCCAGAAAATGGGGTGCTAAAAATGCATGAAGCTAAAAGCTTTTATTTGTTCCATTTTCAGCTACCAAGGTAAGAAATGATTAGGTATGCCATGACACACAAATACTTTCATATTCCACAAGCACTGTACTACCATGCTTTTGGTGTTCATTTGCAATAGACTGAATATTTACATCCCCTCCAAATTCATATGTTGAAATCCTAGTTCCCAAAGTGATGGTATTAGGAGGTGAGGCTTTTAGGAAGTGATTAGGTCATGAAGGTGAAGCCCTCGTGAATGGGATTAATGCAGTCATAAAAGAGGCCTAGGAAGGCTAACTTGCCCCACCACCGTGCAAAGACACAGTGAGAAGGCATTGCCGGTGAACCAGAAAGCAGGCCCTCTCCACACTAAATCTGCCAGTGCCTGGCACTTGGACTTCTCAGCCTCCAGAACTGTTAGAAATCAATTTCTGTTGTTTGTAAGCCACACAGTCTGTGGTATTTTGTTTTAGCAACCTGTACGGACTAAGAAAAGGAAAATAAGTGATATCTGTTGAGCCCCACCATATGCTAGAAACTGTGCTAAAATCGTTTGCACACATCTTATTTAAACCTCTCAGCAAGTCTATGAGGTAGGTTCTATTAGCCTATTTACAAATGGGAAAACTGAGGCTTAGAGAGATTAAGGAACTTGCCCAGGGTTACCACATTATCAGCGGCAAGGTTGAAAGGTGAAGGGGCTGTTTCTAGTCAGGGAGTGAGGGAGCCTGGGCTTGTTCCTCCTGTGGCCCAGCATCACATTAGTCTTTTTGCTGCGCCAGCTCTGAATCGTACCCCAGGCCTAATAACTAGTTTCTTCTTGGTTTCTGCTGCAAGCCTCTGCCTCTCCCCTGGGTCTAATTCCTGGGGTCCTCTTCCTGTTGTGCACACCAATCCCTGAGTTTCTGAGGCCCCAGAGATTGAGCTCCTGCCTGGGCCCTGTTCTTCTTCCCATGGCCAGCCATCCTGGTCCTTCTTCGCCCTGGCACCGGAGCTTCTCTCCCTGCTGCCTCAGATCCCCGAGGCTGACCACCTGCTGCTTCTAGCCCTGCATCCTGCCTGCTTCCACATCACCCGTCTCAAATTCTGCTTGCTCATCATTCTCGATGGGACCTCCCTGCCTCCACCTGTTGGTCTGGTCTGGCCTGTTCACTGATCCCTCTCTCTCTGGACATCATCCTCTGCTCTGGGCCAGCCTCTCATTTTTCACAGCCGGTCTGTCCCCAGGGCTGTGCTCGAGTTCTAGCCTCTCCAGGTCCGGCCGGTGCCATGGCCAACCACCTGTCTCACCTGTCTCGTTTGACTTTCTCACTAGATCCTTCTTGGAATTTTTCTCCTTTTTTGATTTGGCTTTGGCCTTGTGGCATGAATCATTAACAAACAAATATGTGTCTTCACAATTAATTGCTTCCATTTGGCGTTCATTCTAGTTCAGTAAATTACAAGGGAGCAATATCTCATATTGAATGTCTTGACGGAATGTCTTGACGTGATTGTGGGGAACGAGGGACCATGTGTTTCATGGACATGTAATTATACGATATACTGAGGTTTTAAGAATAAAGTATAGCACTGAAGACATTCCTACTAGTCTTCCCTGGTAAAATGTTTGTCCTAATTTTTCCTTTTAGCTCTGAGACCACTTTCACACAATTTTTAATAGGTCATTAAATTAAATAGATACCGTTTTCTCTGTCCAGCCAAACTGCTGTTAGAAGGATCTTTGTGTAAAACTCATCATTAAAAAGACATTGTACTTGCCTCTTTTCTCTGGAAAGGCTCCTGTGTCTCAAACAAGGGTAAGAATCACACTCATTCTTTTGTGCCTGGTTCATCTACTCCAGGGAAATTGCTTAGCAGACATACATGTGGGTGCAGATCATGTTTTTTTTGGTTTTGTTTTTAAATCTTTGGAAGAATTGAGCTTGGCTGGCCAGACACCTAGGGCAACGTGGAAATGGAGCAGCTGCTGGCAGTCTCTACACGGAGGCTGGGGACAGAGTCACAAGAGAGATGGCACCAGGTTCTTGCTGCTTCCTGTCCGGTGAGGCCCCTACATGACTCTTTGTATAAGACACCAATAAACCCTTGGAGAGCTTACACTACCCTAGTGCCTCAGCCATGGCTTACCCATGATGGAATACGGATCAGATTTTATCCTGGCTTCATGGAATAATAGCCATGTAATCATAAGATTCTAGTTGCAGGATCTTTGGTTTCTAATAACCTTCATAATCTTCTTTTTTCTCTCACCAGGGAGACTGAATAAGGTGTCTACATTACCATGTTCATTATGCAAGTACGAGAAAGAGGTTAAATCTTCAGTTCTGTCTTGATAGACTGTAGCAGGCTTCCACGTCGGTAGAAAATGCTGTTTTCCCACTAATCAGAGAAAGAAAGTGCTAGTCATAATGAAATGGGTCCGCTGTGAAGTAGAAAACAAGAGACACTGGCACGTGGAATTGGGAACAATGAGAGAAGGTGCTAGAAGTGCCCTCTTCACCCCACACTTTAGATCACGGTTATTAACTGGCCACTGTTTACTCTGAAAGTCTATCATTTTTTTTTGAGAGATAAAATCTGAAAATGCAAGTTTCTTCAAGTTATAATTGGTGACTCTTTATAATAGAGTTTCAGAAAGCCATGCTTCTTTTCTTCTCCTAGGATAACATTTTTATTTCAATTATAAACTTGCCACTATAAATAGCCGGCTCAAGTTCATAGGGGGTGAGTCTCATCAGACAGTTAATTTACATTGTAAAAAATATGTATGAGTCATTTAACTAAAATAAAAAAGCAACCAATATTTAATGTCACATGCTCTATGGGATCCCTTTTACTTGAAAGGTAAAAAGTGGTTTGATAACCTTGCCAATATAATTCCAAAAACTAAGGACTTATTTGTAGTTGCTAATTGAAGTTATTCTGTTTATGTGCAAGCAACACTGACTATTTCTTTGATTAAAACCAAAAAGAACTTTCTGCTTTCAGGACTTGCATGTTGGTAAATAGGTTTGTTTCCCTTGATTTGTGTGTGTGTGTGTGTGTGTGTGAGAGATTTTATGGGATGCATGTATCTCATGCTTCGACGCTAGTCTTCTGTGTTAATTCAGTTTGATTATCTTTTCAGTTGACCTATTGCTTTTTTTTTTTTTTTTTGAGAAAGTGTCTCACTCTGTTGCCCAGGCTAGAGTGCAGTGGTGCCATCATATAGCTCACTGCAACCTCAAACTCCTGGGCTCAAGCAATCCTCCTGCCTCAGTCTCCCCAGTAGCTGGGACTACAGGTGTGTGCCACCATGCCTGGCTAATTTTCTATTTTTTTTGTAGAGATATGGGTTTCACTCTTCCTCAGGCTGGTCTCCAACTCCTGGCCTCAAGTGAACCTCCCACCTCTGCCTCCCAAAATACGGGGATTAGAGGCGTGAGCCACCATGGCCAGCCCCTATTGCATTTTATGAGAATTTTTTGGATGTAGTGCCTTGACCCAGAATTAACTCCACTGATGAAAAGACTTATAGAGGCTGGTAGGGGATATATTTTTGGGCACAGGGTCTGTTTTACCAGCCATCAGATCCCATCTTGCAGACTGTGGCTACTGTAACCATGACCCATGAAGGGTAGTACAAAGCATGATGCTGAAATTGAAAGGGATGGCTGCCTTTTGGACAAGAGAACTAAATGTTTTTAACCTTGTGAGTCTAACCTCTCCAACCACATCTCCCAGGGCTGCCCAGCCACACACCCTGTGCTTCAGTCTCTCTCATAATCCCTCCCGTGACCACCACCCTTTGTTTCTCTTGTTCTTTCATCCTAAAGTTCTCATCTTCTGGACCTGTGAAAAGCCCAGATAACAATAACAGATGATGTTTATTTATGGAACACTTACTATATACAGTGCACTTATCTAGGTTCTTTACATATATTGGTTTTTTTAATATTTGCAACAGCCCAATGAAATAGGTTCTACTCATACCCCCATTTTATAGTTGAAGAAACTGAGGCACTAAGGGACTAAACAACTTGTCTGGGACCACACAGTTGGTAAGCAGTGGAGCCAGGATTTGGGCCCATGCTGTATGACTCAAGAACTTATGCTATTGGCCACCACACTCTACTGCACCTCAAACCCAGATCACACAGACAGCACCATCACGGAGTAAAACTAATCAGTGTCACATCCATCTCCTCTGCTTATTGTATGTTACTTGTGATGAGGAACACATCATCTCCAACGCTTAGGGCCACACACATCAGATGCCCTATAACTGTTAATGCTTCATTGTCATCATCATCATCATCATCATCTACTACATATTAGGCACATCTATGTGTAAGGCACCCTTCACATAAATTGGATTTAGTTCTCACAATAATCTTATGAAGTTTATGTTGTTTCCATTTTATAGTTGAAAAGACCTTGCATTTAGGAAGTGGTAGAATGGGAGTTTGAGACCCTGCTGTTTGGTTCCAGAATCTTCCCCTTAACCATTGTACACTATATGCTCAATTAAGAAAAAAGGAACTGAGTAGGCACGAAAAAAACAATGATGTGATGAGTTTTGCTTCCCCAGGTATTAGCATTTCTCTGTCCCTCTTGCTAGGCTCTAGAGTGTCCTGGTCATGTGTAACTGTCTCTCTGAAGGGAAGGGCCAGGTTGTTCATCCTGGTTTTCTTGGAGTTACGCATACATATACTTCTGTCCTCCACCAGATGCCTCTACCTAATGCAATTATTTTCTTCCACAAATTTATTTGATTACATATTCATTGCAGATAATTGGGTTATTCCTACTATTTTAAACCTGTGAGACAGTTAATTCAATTCCTAATTTACTATGAAGCTCTTGAATCAGATTTTTTTTTTGAGACAGAGTCTTGCTCTGTCCCCCCGGCTAGAGTGCTGTGGCGTCAGCCTAGCTCACAGCAACCTCAAACTCCTGGGCTCAAGCGATCCTCCTGCCTCAGCCTCCTGAGTAACTGGGACTGTAGGCACACACCACCATGCCCACCTGGTTTTTTCTTCCTATTTTTAGTAGAGACGGGGGTCTTGCTTTTGCTCAGGCTGGTCTCGAACTCCTGACCTCAAGCGATCCTCCCGCCTCGGCCTCCCAGAGTGCTAGGATTACAGGTGTGAGCCACCATGACTGGCCAGATTGTTTTGCTTTTAAAACCTCAGCATGCAGAAATGGAAGTTTTAATTGTCTGTAGGATTGAGGGTTATTTTGGTGCACAGGGGTACTTTAAGAAAGGCAAACTGCTATTTAAATAGTGAAGCCTTTCCCTGGGTTTCTGAGGACAGCCAGAGCACTCTATGAGAGGCCTGGCAGCCTGTGAGAAAATGGAAAGGGGTTATCATGAACAAGAGAGAGGCGGAAAATGAAGTGGACATAATCCAAAGTCAAGTTCCATCTTCTTGGTGATTTGCCAAGGCCAGGGTGGTAGCTATGATTCTGGGAGTTACTAAAGGGCATTTTCCCCTGAGCTCTCTTTGGAGACTGTGCCATTGACTCCAAACACTGAGTCTTGGCCACCTCAGTTGCTATAACAAGATTACTTTGTGAGAGCTTCAAAGGAACTGCCCAGCTTCTCAGACGCACTTCATTGCTCCTGCCCTCCATGGGGAGAGGGCCTCACAACCTCAGTGAGAAGGGTAAGGGACTCTTGCTGCACTTTTTGGCAGCTCACTGCTCCCAGCATAAGGGCAAAGCCAAGTTCCAAAAGATAAAAAATGTGTAAACCGAAACGAAGTCGAGGTCCTAATGGGTCGTTGGATGAGTTAACAAAAATCTACTGAAACAAAATGTTTATAAAGCAGACTGTGAGCAGGAAAATCATGTTCTTTGGCCATTCCTTCATTAGGCAAGGATGCTAACTTTCATGCCTGTGTTATTTTGGGGTTGGATGATAGCTCATAGGACCAGCTAACATCAACAGATTTTTTCCATAGTTCTGGACTAGGTTTCTTAGCATAATGCGCTGTTGTAGTCCTCATGGTCTGTGATTCTCTCTTGCCAGCCCTGTCTCATCAGTCCCCTGTTGTCCTGCAGATTTTTGAGGCATTGGAATCCTAGCAACAGATTTCTCATTTAAGTAGGATGGTCCTGATCACCAGTCTCCCACAGAGAGTTGGTAAAAGTTTTGTGTTTCTTATCATAGAAACATCTCTAGTGCATTTTTTTGTTGAGCCTGCTCCCCTACCACTTTCGTAGAAAAATATACCTTACTTGTGAATCCACAATCAGGTGTCCAAATGAAATGGCCCCCTCCTAGAAGGTAATATTTCAGAAATCTTGCCTCAGTGGGGAGATACCTGGTTTTAATAGGCTTGTTTTTGTTTATTTGTTTGATTTTGCATTAGGATATGCATAATAGAAGGCTCTTTACCTTTTTAAATTTGGAAAGCCAAATTAATACTCATTCATCCCATTATTAGAATCTTCTGATTAAATATGTTTCATTCATTGTCCCCAAATCTTACTCATTTGGTTTTTTATTCTTAGTAACATGTAATAAAGTAGTAAAGTAAGTTGAAATTGTATAATACACTATAAACTTGAGTTTTTAAAAAATTTTCCTCCTAATTCTAAAAGTAGCAACAATAATAGTAAATACATACTGTATTCCATGTACTGTTCTAAGCAGTATGTTTCTACTAATTCATTGAACACACAATAACCCTTCGTGGCAGTGACTATTATTACCCCCATCTTACAGAGAGGAAAGAGGCACAGTCAGTGTGGCAGAGAGAGGTTGTGTAACTTGCACAAAGTCCCACTGTGACAAGTAGCAAGGTAGGCATTTGAATCCCGGCAGTTTGGCTCCTGAGTCCATTCTCCTAAAAATTGTGGTGTACTTGTTTAATGAAGAGAATTTCCAAAACATGGGGAAAAAGTTAAGAGAAAAATACCACCTGTTTTGCCACTATTCAAAGACATCTGTTAAAAGGAAACATTTAAAACATAGCTATATGTACTTTCTGAATTTTTACATGCATGTAAACTTTTAAAAAATAAAAATGGTGGGTTCTTTACAATACTGTTTTATAGCCTCCCCACTTTGGTATTTTCCCAGGTGAAAAATTATTCATCTTCAACATGACTTTTTGGCTGCATAATGTTCCACTGTGTGGAAGTACACAATTTCCATAATTCAATTTCTTATTAAAAAACATGTGTTATTTGCAAATCTGTAAGAAATGTCATTGCACACTATTTTTAGACATGTTTGGTCATTTCTTCAGATAGATTCCTAGAATCACTTCTGAGTGACTGAAGCTGAGGCAGAGGAGATGCATGTTTTAAGTCCTTTTATTCATCCTGCTAATTTTCCTCCAGAAAGATTGTTTCAAGTTCCATTAACACAAGCAGCGAACAGAGCTCCTGTTTCCCTGGACACTGGATGCTTTTGGGTTGTTATTCTTCCTACTCTTTTTATTTAATAGACAAAGCAAAAGAAAACGTTTCTCATTTCAATGTATATTTTTGTGATTTACAAAAAAATTCCAAAATTAACAACAAATTTATTTGTTCCTTGAATAAAAGTACATGGTTCCAAATGTTAATGAAACAAAATATTATACAGCGTAAAGTACATGCACTTTCAACACCTGTCTCCCAGACATCCATTAGTAACCCTCGCAGGAGGTAACCAATGTCACAGGTTTCTTGACACGCCTTTGTAAAATAATTATGCATATACAAGCAAAGAAGCATATAAGTGCACGCACACATATGCTTATGTGTATGTATTTTTTTTCTACACCAAAAAAGCATATTATATATAGTTTTTCTCCTTGATTTTTTCCACTTAACAATATATCTTGATGGTTATTTGATATCAATAAGCAATGAATGATCTTATTATTTTTAATGCCTACATACTATTGCATTATAAGGGAATGGTTGCAAATATTAACATCTGTTTCTTAGCTGTGGGTACTTCTTCTTTTGCAATTGCCTGTGTTCTTTGAGCATTTTTAAATTGTGGTTTTAATGTTTTGTTACTGATGATGATTTATAAGTCTTTGCTGTGAAATAAGATTACCAAGCCATTTGTATTAAATGATGCAAATTTTATTTTACACTTCATTATTGGCCTTTTAATTTTGTTTTATGGTGGTGGTTTATTTATTTATTTTTTGTTGTTTGTTTTTGTTTTGATGTGGGCATAGAGAGGTCTTTTTATGTAATCAAATCTATTAATCTTTTTGGTTTAGTTTGTGAATGTTTTTCCTGGATCATCAAAGTCTACCATTGTCTCTTTGTTTACTTAGATTCTTTTGACATAGAGGGTTTGGCTATTATGAATAAAGCTGCTATGAACAGGGGTGTGAAAATATCTCTTTGAGTCCCTACTTTTAGTTCTTCTGGATATATATTTGGAATTGGGATTGTTGGATCATATGGTAGTTCTATTTTTAATTTTCTGAAGAACCACCATGCTGTTTCCCATAGTGGCTGCACCATTTTACAGTCCCACCAGTAGTGCACAGGGTTCCAAGTTCACATCCTCACCAATGCTTGTTATTTTCTGGGTTATTTTTGATAGTAGCCCATCCTAATGGCCGTGAGGATCAATTGTTCTGAATATAACATTTCTGTCAGAATTTTGAAAAGTTTCCAAGTGACATCCCTCCAACTTCACATATTCTATTTTTTTATAGTGCTAAATGCATAGTTGTTTTAATTTATGTGTCTGAGGCAGCTACTCAAATGCCATTTCTTGTTTTAATGTAGTGGCCTTTAACATAAGATATTGGGGAGAGTTATGAATAATATTATTCTTCTTAAGCATAAATTCTAAACAGGAATTTTTTTCAGGATAATACATACTGTGTTGTGGATTTAGTTTGTGAATGGGAAATACTGGAAGTCCTAGCCAAAGCAATCAGACAAGAGAAGGAAATCAAGGGTATCCAAATGGGGCAGAAGAGGTCAAACTATCACTCTTTGCTGACGATATGATCTTATATTTAGAAAACCCCAAAGTTCTTGCCAAGAGACTACTGGAATTGATAAATAAATTCATCAAAGTCTCAGGTTACAAAATCAACATACACAAATCAGTAGCATTCATATACGCCAACAAAAGTCAAGCTGAGATCCAAATCAAAGACTCAATACCTTTCACAATAGCAACAAAGAAAATGAAATACCTAGGAATATATTTGTTTACAACTTCACATATTCTGTAAGAACAATATCATGAATTAGAACCTGTCAATGAGAACGTGTAGTTGGAAGACTTTTGTTTTTTTTTTTCCTGTGGGTTAGCTACAGTTCACATATACCTCATTTATAAACTAGTTTCTCATGGGCATGAGTTGAAATTCAATGCCTGTGGTCAAAGTAGGCTTAATGTTGAATTGGAGTTGATTAAAGTGCAATGACTAATGACCTTTATATTGAGTTGGGAGCTATTGATGTCTAAATGTCTATCAAGCAAGGAATTGGGACAATGTTGAGACTTTGTTTACCTCCATTCCTAACTCTGTTGGCTTGGAATATTAGCCCTGCCTTCAGCACCCAGCAGGTATTTCTAGTGTCTGAAGGCAGCAGGATACTTGTAGCCATTGCCAAACATGGACTGTGGATTATTGGTAGAGATTTCTCTATTCTGAGTCCCTTCCAATATTTCATGCTTTATCTTATTAATAAGAAGGGTCCTCACTGAGTAGGACTGTCCTGGCTTGACCAATAGGGGATCAGGGTCAAGTTTCCTAATCTTGGTAACTGTTAGATTGCTAATCTTTAAAATATGGATAATACTAGTACCCATGTCACAAAGTTGCCAGGACTAAATTGGCTAAGGCATGAAAAGTATTTAACAAAGTCCCTGGCATGTAAATGCTAAATAAACATAGTGGTGGTGGTTGTTATATCTTATAATCATTGTAATAATCTCAGTCATTGAGATTTTTACCATGGTACAGGTTCCTTTTTAGGGGAATTTTACTAGCACAAGATATCTTTTATCTTCTGTGTAGATGGCTTTCCTTTCTTTCTTTCTTTCTTTCTTCTCATGAGCATGAAGGGATTCCAAGTCCAGTTCTGATTGTGTATTGTCAAAGTGAAAAACAGCTGTTGCCAGCAGAGCCGCTGCTATGAGCCTTTAGAGTGCTGTGTGTAACATACCCCAAGGATTCGTTTCTCGCTAAGCCACTCTCCTTTTACTCTCAAATGACAAGGAGGGCCTTGCACACTAAAATCTCGAACCCCTTTGATCCCATTTCCAAAATATGGCCATGTCATAGATGAAGGTAAATCATTTTATTTTATCTTCTTGGCCCTGTTGTTCAAGCTCTGAGTTTATTTTGAACTTCTGCCTTTACTTACAGGTATCATGTTTCAATTTCTTTCTGGCAGGAGCCCTGTCCTTTATACCTTTTATTAATAGTTTCACCCCTTAGCGATCTACCCACAATATTCTACTAAATGGTCCTCACTGTTTTCTCTCTCCTGTCCTCCTCCCTCCCCTCCTTTTCCCCACTATCCAGCCACCAAGGTTTACTGAGAACATACTGTGTGTCTTTGCTTTCTCTATCACTGAAGATTTAACAGGTCAATTTAGATGTATGGCTACATTATCACCAGGGCTCCCCTGTGCAGGTTGAAACGGATGTTCTCTGAGGATCTTTTCATTTGCTGCCACTTGCGATCAGGCTGAGTATTTGAGCTGTGTCCTGGGCCACTTACTTATCGTGCTGTCCCAAGCTGACAAAATGGGCTCTCACCTCCAAAAGGCTCTCACCTCGACCTTCACCTCTGTCTCGAGCTTCTCTCTTATCCTCTAGAAACAGTCTTCATATTTTCTTGAAGCTTCCTTAGTTGGTTTTTGGTAAGTGTTTTCCATAGTTTTTTTTTAACTAACCAAACTATTTCCAGAACTTGTTTCTGGCCTATGTGTGTCTATGTCTGTGTTAACAGTTCTTTGAATTTGATACCCAATTTTCTGTTTGATTCACTCTGAAAATTTCTTTTTAGTCATTTGTTTAGCCTTTCTACCTCTTTTCCTTAAACCCTGGGCTTTTTTTCTAAAAAAATATTGGGGCTGATGTTCTGTTCTTTAGGGGGGTGAATGTGGCTCAAAGACCACTAAGGTTTAGGCAGCAGCCTTTCCTCCATCCTTCCTGCTCTGACCACCTGTGACATCCCACAGTAGCTGCTGTCTGCAGAGATGGGGCTGCTGGTAGCTGTGTCTGCCTCCTGCCAGCCAGCTTCCTCGAGAGGAAATGCTTCCATTTGTACATTTACTATCCTGTGTGCCTTGACTGTAATCCTTCTAGTACCTTGATTGTCTCTCCTCCTCTTCCCTCTCTCCTCTTCCTGCTTCTTTTCTTATCTCTCCTTCAGCTCATTGATCCTTTATTAAGACTTAGCTTAAACGTTTCTCACTATAAAGCCTTCCTATTTATGAATTAAAATTCATTGAGTCCTCCTCTGTACTCCTAGGCTTATGTCTTTGTTATAATACTTATCATTTTGCATCATAGCTCTCTCGCTACCTATGAGCTCATACAGGATAAGGGCAGGGTATTATTATTATTTTTGGAGTTTGAAAAATAATAGTCATTTTTATTGCTATAGCTTCAAGCATGGTTTATTTCTATGATTTATATTTCAGGAAACTTCAAGTTCAGGAAAAATTGCCCAATAGTTAGAGATGATTGGTTTATTTATATTCTCTCTTTTATTGGTGTATTTTTTCCCCAGCTTTATTGAAGTATAATTGACAAATAAAATTGCATAAATTTAAGGTGTACAGCTTGAATTTTTTCAATAATTAATTTTTATTGTATATATTTAAAGTATACAATAAGTTATGGGATACATATAGATAGTAAAATGGTTACTATACTGAAGCAAATTAACATATCCATTATCTCACATAGTTACCAATTTTTTTGTGTATGGTGAGAAATGCTAAAATCTACTTTAAGCAAAAATCCTAAATACAACACAATGTTATTACCTAAAGCACTCATGTACATTAGCTCTCTAGACTGGTTCATCCCACATATCTGCTACTTGGTATCCTTTGACCTACAGCTCCACATTTCCTCCCCCTGCCCCCACCCCACCCTGGTAACTACTGTTTTATTCTCTATCTCTGTATATTTGACTTTTTGTATTTTAAGATTCCACATATAAGTGAGATAGTGCAATTTTTAAATCCCTGTGTCTGTTTTATTTCATTTGACTTCATGTCCTCTAGGTTCATCCATGTTGTGGCAAATGGCAGAATCTCCTTTTTATAAGGCTGAATAATATTCCAGTATATATATATACACCACAGTTTCTGTATCCATTCATCCATCAATAGACCTTTGTTTTCATATATTGGTCTCGTAAATAATGCTGCAATGAACATAGGAGTGCAGATATCTTTACGGGGTGGTGATTTCATTTCCTTTGCGTGTGTACCCAGAAGAGGGTTTGCTGGATCATATCATAGTTCTATTTTTAATTTTTTGAGGAACCTTCATACTGTTTTTTAATGGCTGTGTCAACCTACATTTCCACCAACAGTATACAAGGGTTCTCTTTTCTGCACATCCTCACCAACATTTGTTATTTCTTGCCTTTTTGATAATATAAAGTCAGGGTATTATTAATATTGTTTCCCTTAAGCTTAGCAAAGTATATGTGCTGAACAAATACAGCAGAGCGGTTATGAGTACTGACTCTGAAACCAGCCTGCTCATGTTCATATCTTGTCCCTGGCAGTTCTGAACTGTGTAATCTTCGGAAAGGTGCTTAACCTTTCTGTGCATTAGATTTTTCCTTTGTAACTTGGGGATGATAATGATGCTTAGCGCAGTTATGGCCAGATAAATAAGTGCTATTAAATCTTTGCTATTGTGTGTTCAATTTGGTTTAATAGAATCATTATAATCAGAATCATTAGCCACTTATTGAGTGAAGGTGTGTGTTTTGTTCATTAGTAGCAATTACACTTAGAATAAGGTGAGGGATATAGTGGGCATTCAATCAATATTTTTGAGTGAACGAGTGAATGAGCTAGGTATTATAGATACAAAGAAATATAAGTCTAATTTCTTTCCTTCAGACCTCACAGACTGGTTGGGAATGCAAGAAGGAGAGAAGATGAAAATTGAAGGGTGCTTACATGCTAGTTTATGAATCATTTCAAGGCTGCCTCTTTCAGAATCATTTGGGAGGCTTATTAAATTGTGGATTTTTCACACCTACAGTGAGCTCATTTTTGACAAAGGTGCCACAAACACATATTGGGGAAAGAACAGTCTCTTCAATAAATGGTGCTGGGAAAAGTGAATATCCCATATGCAGAAGAATGAAACTAAACTCCTATCTCTCATCATATACAAAAATCAAATTAACCATGGATGAAAGACTTAAATCTAAGACCTGAAACTATGAAACTACTGAAAAAAAAAAAAAACACTGGGTAAATGCTTCAGGACATCAGTCTGGGCAATTATTTCTTGAGTAATACCTCAAAAACACAGGCAACCAAAGCAAAATTGGACAAATGGGATCACATCAAACTAAAAAGTGTCTGCACAGCAAAGATTCAACAAAGTAAAGAGACAACCCACAGAATGGGAGAAAATATCTGCAAACTACCCATCTGACAAGGGATTAATAACTAGAATATATATGGAGATCAAATAACTCCATAGGAAATAATCAAATAATCCAATTAAAAAATAAGCAAAAGATTTGAACAGACATTTCTCAAAAGAAGACACACAAATGGCTAACAGGTATGTGGAAAAATGCTCAACATTATTAATCATCAGAGAAATGCAAGTCAAAAGTACAATGAGATATCATCTCACCCCAGTTAAAATGGCTTTTATCAAAAAGACAGGTAATAACAAATGCTGGTGAGGATGTGGAGAAAGGGGAACCCTAGTACACTGTTGGTGGGAATGTAAATTAGTACAGCCACTGTGGAGAATGGTATGGAGGTTCCTTAAAAAACTAAAAATAGAACTACCATATGACCCAGCAATTGCATTGCTGGGTATATATCCAAAAGAGGGGAAATCATTATATCAAAGAGATATCTGTACTCCCACATTTATTGCAGCACTATTCACAACAGCCAAGATATAGAATCAACCCAAGTGTCCATCAGCAGATGAATGGGTAAAGAAATTGTGGAACATATACACAATGGATATTACATGGCCATAAAAAAGAATGAAATCCTGCCATTTGCAACAGCATGGATAGAGCTGGAGGATGTTATGTTAAGTGAAATAAGCCAGTCACAGAAAGAAAAATTTTACATACTGTCACTCTTATATGGGAGCTAAAAATTGAAAAAATTGAACTCATGGTGATAGAGGGTAGAACAATGGTTACCAAAACCTGGGAAAGGTAGTGGGGAGAAGGGAATAAAGAGGAGATGGTTGATGGATACAAAAATGTAGTCGGATAGAATGAATAAGATCCAGTATTCTGTAGCACAACAGGATGACTATAGTTAACAATGATTTATTGTGTATTTTAAAATAACTAAAAAGTGGAATTGGACTGTTCCTAACTCAAAGAAATGATAAATTCTTAAAGTCACAGATACCCCAATTACCCTGATTTGATCATTACACATTGTTCGCCTATATCAAAACATTACATGTACCCAGAATATAAACAACTATTATGTGCCCAGAATAGTTAAAAATAATAAAAAATTTAAAATAAAACCCCTGGATTTTCTAGCCAAACTTTTAGCAATCTCAGGTCCATTGATCTGATCTGGGGTGTGGGAATCTGTATGACCAAAGCGCTCCCCGGAAGCTTCCAGTGTATTCCCATGAGCAGCCAGGGTTGAGATCCACAGGCACAGAGGGTAAATGATACGGGCAAGGAGAGGAGGAAGAGAGCTCTGGGGGCCGAAGCTGCTGGGAAGGCCTGGTGGAGGAGGAGGTGCCTGCATGGGCACGCAGGGCGGGGGAGTGGGACCAGCATGACAGGAGGCTTGGTCGTGGTGGGTCTGCCTGCAAGCAGAGACAGCCTATTCACGTTTTCCTGCTCATCAGCTCCTAGGTCTCCTGGTGCGCCCTAGCAAATTCACATGGAAAGTGTACAAGAGCCATTTGTTGGAAAGTACCTAAATTACTCTATTCATTGAGTGCTTTACTTGCACTTATAAATCTAAAACAAATTATCAAGCCAAGAAATAAGTGTGTGGATATGGAACAGAAATACTGCTCATGACATCCTAAACTTGGCTGTCTGACTCAGTAACTAATATCCTAAAAATGAGCTCAAACACTACATTTCCTTTTCAGGTTTTATATACTTCATAGAACCTGGTCTCTGATGTTACAGAGATCACAGTCCCAGTTCAACATATTTCCAGAATTTCTAACTTCTCGGTGGTGGCATCTCCCATTAGAACAAGTAGCCAACTTCTCTTTTCTATGTAGGATGTCAAAGAAAAAAAAAAACCCAAAAAGAAAAAAACAAAAAAGAAAACAAAAAATCCCACAAACAAGTGGCCACCAAAGATTTCCCCCCAAGTACTTGTCCAATGTCTCAGTCCTTAAAATACATACATAAATTTGATATATAATTCATATACCATAAAATCTACCTACTTAAAGTGCACAGTTCAGTAGTTTTTAGTATATTCAGAGTTGTGCAGCCGTCACCACTAACTAATTTTAGAATATTTTCATCACCCTGAAGAAACCCATACCTACTCTTAGTCACTTCATTTCCTCTGTCCCTCAGCTTCTAGCCATCACTAATTGGCTTTCTGTCTCTGTGGAGTCCTATTCTGGAAATGTCATTTAAATGAAATAATATAATACATGGCCTTTTGTGACTTGCTTCTTTTACTTAGCATAAAGTTTTCAGGTTTCACCCATATTGCAGCTTGTGTCAGTACCTTATTCCTTTTTGTAACTGAATACTATTCCACTGTATAAATATGCCACATTTTGTTCATTCATTCATTATCTTGGACACAATTGGATCTCCACTTTTTGGCTATCATGAGTAAGGCTTCTATGAATGTTTGTGTACAAAGTTTCTGTGTGCACACATGTTCTCATTTCTCTTGGGTATATACTCAGGACTGGAATTGCTGGAACATATGGTAACTCTATATTTAACTAACTTTTTGAGGAACGGCCAAAATGTTTTCCAAAGGGGCTTTACCATTTTGTATGTCTACCAGAAATGCACGAGGGTTCCCCTTTCTCTACATCCTCACCAACATTTGTTATTGTCTTTGATTATAGCCATCCTAGTGTGTGTGAAGTACTATCTTGTAGTTTTGATTTGCATTTCCCTAGTGACTAATGATGTTGAGCATCTCTTCATGCATATTGACCATTGATATATCTTCTTTGGAAAAATGTATATTCCATCCTTTTTAAAATTGGGCTGTCATTTTATTGTATATAAAGAATTCATTAAATATTCTGGATAGTAGACCTGTGTCAAATATAAGATTCACAAGTATTTTCTCCCATTTTGTGGGTATTTGCATTTTCTTGATAGTGTCCTTGGATGCACAAAAGTTTTTAATTGTGTTGAAGACCAATTTGTTTATTTTTTTCTTTGGTTGCTTGTGCTTTAGGTGCATATCTAAGAAACTGTTGCCTAATCAATTGTCAGGAGACTTACACCTATGTTTTCTTCTAAGAGTTTTATAGTTTCAACTCTTATATTTAGGTCTGATTCATTTTGAATTGATTTTTGTATATGGTGTGAGGTAGAGGTTCATATTCATTCTTTTGCATGTGGATATCCAGTTGTCCCAGCACCGGACGTCCAGTCCGTTTTTCTTCCTTCCAGTTTGTCTTGTGCAGGCTGTTGAAATAGCGCCCTCACAGCACACCCTGTTCCTAGCCCTTCTCCACCAGGGCACCTCTCCCACCTTGCTCCTAGTATGATTATGTTCCCTCCTTAATCAAAAATACTGATTCTTCCCTTAGTTTCCATAAAATATTTCAAATCCTCAACATAAAATTCAAGGCCATATGCAGTCTGACCTCAGTTTACCTTCTACTTTTATTGCATTCCTTCTCCCCTCCCACCTGCCACCCCCTCCCGGCCATCCCTGCCTACTCGGCCTGTCTCTCTCTGGCCTGAGTGTAGCATTGGGGTTAGACACATATGCACGGTACGGCTTTGGTAGCTTACGGAGGCAGTACTACTTATGGGACAGCTACCAACTTTAATTAATAAGGGTGTTATCAGCATATTTACCCTACTGAAATGACTTCAGGAAACCTTAAGAAGCCAAATTTTCAGGGGTAGCAATCTATTTTAGGATAAGTTGGAAGAAAATGAGCTTCTATTTTATGGGTAGAGTAGCATTTACAAATTATGATATATAACTATATCATATAATTATAATCCTTAAATTATATTTTAAGTAACCAACCACCCACCATCTCAAGCTCTAAGACTTTGTTGGTAAGTATTGTGTGTCACAGGTCCATATTTTTACTTCCTCACAAGTACATTCAAGGCCTCAAACTTTAAGAAAGACTTCCATCATTGCAGTAAAAATAGAAGTCATTACTTTTAAAAAACTTTGTATTATTTTTAATTAGGGTAAAACACATAACATAGAATTTACCATCTTAACCTTTTTTTAAGCATACGGTTTACTAGTGTTAAGTATATTTACATTGTTCTACAACATATCTCTGTAACTTTTTCATCTTCTTCTTTTTAAATTTATTTTTTATTTTTTAAAATTTCAGGATATTATGGGGGTACAAACGTTTAGGTTACATATATTGCTTTTGCACCACCCAAGTCAGAGCTACAAGCATGCCCCTCCCCCAGACAGTGTGCACCGCACACATTAGGGGTGAATATACCTATCCCCTCCAGCACTCCCACCTGCCCGACACCCAATGAATGTTACTTCCATATGTGCACATAAGTGTTGATCAATTAGTACCAATTTGATGGTGAGTACATGTGGTGCTTGTTTTTCTATTCTTGTGATACTTCACTTAGGAGAATGGGCTCCAGCTCCTATACTCATGAAACAACAACACCTATTTCCCTCTTTCCTCAGTGCAGG
This sequence comes from Daubentonia madagascariensis, assembly GCA_023783475.1. Taxonomy (NCBI): domain Eukaryota; kingdom Metazoa; phylum Chordata; class Mammalia; order Primates; family Daubentoniidae; genus Daubentonia; species Daubentonia madagascariensis. The sequence continues at coordinate 15,919,024 of JAKFHU010001815.1, read as the reverse complement.
GCAACTACCATTCTACTTTCTGTTTCTATGAATTTGACTACTTTAGATACCTCATATAGATGGAATCATGCAGTATTTGACTTTTTGTAACTGGCTTATTTCATTTATTGTAATGTTCTCAAGGCTCATCCATGTTGTAACATGTGACAGGATTTTCTTCCTTTTTAAGGCTGAATAATATTCCATTTTATGTCTGTGCCACATTTTGTTTATCCATTCATTTGTTGATGGACATTTGATTGCTTCTACCTTTTGGCTATTGTAAATGATGCTTTTGTGAACATGAGTGTGCAAATATCTCTTGCAGACCTTGCTTCAGTTCTTGTGGATATATACACAGAGGTGGGATTAGGATTGCTGGGTCATACAGTGATTCTATTTTTAATTTTTTGAGAAACTGCCATACTATTTTCTATAGCAACCGCACCATTTTCGTTCCCACTAACGGTGCACAAAGACAAGTCATTAATTTTTCAATTTATCTTTTCTAATGAGAACATAAACTAAATTAAATTGGTGGGGTTTGTATCATTTTAGACATAGCTCATAAAGAGGACAATTGCTTTAAATTGTCCCTGTAACAACTATACGAGGCTTTAGTAATTGTTTTAAATGATTCATAATTAGTTTTTTAATTTTTAGATATTTAGGGGGTACAAGTGCAGTTTTGTTATGATTCATGATTATTTTTATACTTTATAACAAACCCTATGTATTTTAATGCAAAAGTCAAATTTTTATTACTTCAGGTTTTTTTTTTACATCAAAATACGGAGAACATATCTATTAAAGCCATCAAACAGATATATGATTGTGATTACATTTTATATAGTAGTTGAAACTAAAGTGCTACGTGCAATATACAGGTGATTCTTAATTAAGTCTGATTGAGGAAGACTAAGGTGAAGAAAGGTACAAACTAGGGTGGCTATCTGAAGTTGATTTTAACTTTTACTTTGATTAAAAATATTATGAGAGAAAACATAATATGTTGCAAGTCTTTTACACAACAAGGTAGGATTTAGATAAGAAGTGGGTAGAACAGTGGCCAAGAGCAAGGATTCTGGAGTCAAGTGTTTGGTGCCAGCCCAGGCTCTGGCCATTACTAGTCGTGTGACACTGGACAAGCTCCTCACAGCCTCAGATTCTTATTGCTGTGACATTTAAATGAATTAACATATGTAACTTTCTAGAACAATGCCTGGTATGGAGGAAGTACTATATAAGATTTTGTTGTTGATTTTCTAGCATAAGCCATGCATTCTTGGGTTGTTCTACCTTCCTTGTATTATCCCTGACATCCATGTTGTCATCTGCAGAAAAAAAAAGTGTATTTTTTTTTTTACTGAATGGTTTTAAAATGTGAACTAATCAAAGGTCTAAAATCATCTTCCTTTTTAGTCAATTAGTAGTGCATAAATTGAAAGAGCGATGGGTGGAACATTTTGTACCCCGAAAGCTCTTAGGTTGTGAATGCTCAGGGAATATTGGGAGATTCAGTCCCTGGGTGCATCACAAATATATTCTGGGTGACTGTAAGAGTTTTTAATGAATGAATCATTGAATAGGCAGATGGGCCGTGGGAGGCAAACCATGAGTAAATTTTTTCTTTTACTACAGAAATATTTCTGAGCAGGTTCATGATGGTTGACTTTCTTTAACTTTAAAGTAATTGCTGTTTTTCTTTCTGTATTTTGTTGTCTACATGATCTCATTTGCTGTTTATAGCCATCACCTCTCAGGATGGATATGAAGATCAGGTATGACCATGTATGTGATAGTACTTCTAAAACTACTTTTTTCAGTTTTATTGAGAAATATTTCATATAAAAATATAGAATTCACCCAGTTAAAGTGTAAAGCTCAGTGGTTTTTGGTATATTCACGGAGTTGTGCAACCATTACTACAATCTAATTTTAGAACTTTCTCAATTCCTTCCCGTCTCTATGGAGTCCTATATTGCAGAAGTCCCTGACCTTTTTGGCACCAGGGACCGTTTTCATGGAAGACAATTTTTCCACAGACTGGGGAGGCGGGGGGATGTTTGGGGATAATTCAAGCACATTACATTTATTGTGCACTTTATTTCTATTATTACATTGTAATATATAATGAAATAATTATACAACTCACCATAGGTTGGGGACCCCTGCTATATTGGACATTTTATGTGGACATTTATGCAATGCAATATGTGGTCTTTTGTGTCTGGCTTGTTTGACTTAGCATAATGTTTTCAAGGGTCGTTCATATTGTAGCATGTATCAGTACTACATTCTTTTTATTGCCAAATAAGATTTTGTTGTATGGATATATACCACGTTTTGTTTTTCCATTCATGAGTTGATGAATGTTTGGGTTTCTACTTTTTGGCTATTATAAATAATGATGCTATGAATGTTTGTGTACAAGTTTCTGTGTGGACATATGTTTTTGATTCTCTTGTGCATATACCTAGGGATGAAATTGCTGAGTTACATGGTAACTCCATATTTATCATTTTGAGGAACTGCTAAATGGTTGCACAATTTTATGTTCCCGAAAACAACGTATAAGGGCTCAAATTTCTCTGCATCCTCATCAACACTTCTTATTATCTGTCCTGTCATAATGGATGCGAAGTGGTAAAAGTATTTTTTTTTAATTGAAAAAAGTAACATATTCATAGAGTAAAAGTAAAATAGAAACAATGCAGAAAGTACTGCCCAGGCCCAGACTGCCTCCCAGAGTTACAATTTTTTCTATAGTCCTTTAAAATTGTCTATGCACATATGATATATCCTTAAATATACATTTTTAAAAATGCATCTAGGAGTGTGTTATTTTGTATCATTCTTTTGCCTTTGATAATATACCTTAGAGCGGTTTCTATAGAAGAATGGGTTGATCTACCTTATTCTTTTTACTCTTTGCAGAGGATTCCTTTGTGAGGATATATTATATCATAATTCATATAAACGGTTGTTCTATTGAAGGGCATGTTGGTTGGTTCCAATATCTTGCTATATAAGAAATGTATCTGTGAAGATCTACATACAATTGTCTTTGAGTACATTTGTGAAGATATTCACAGGAGAAATAAGTTATGCTGCTATATACCACCACTAACAGGGGATGACAGTGCCTATTAGCCCACAGGCTGTCCAACATAGCACTGTGTTATCAGACTTTCCCATTTTGGTCAATATGACAGGTGAAAAATCATTTAGTAAAAGTAAATTTGATCCATAAGGAGCAAATCAAGTGTATGGTATTATAAAGCTTGAAGTTCAACTTCCCAAATATACTGAAGTTGAACTCCAGATAATATGGTTAAAGCTTTCAAATTTCTGAAATATATGCAGTTAGAGATTTTGTCTAAATTTGCCTTAACATTTAGTGTCACCATATGCTAAGTAAAGAAGTTTATTGGTCCATTTATTTATTCAACTGACATTTATTGAGCTGTTACTGTATGCAAGGCAGAATTTTAAGTGCTGGAGAAGAGAAGGATGAATAAGAAACACATATTACTCCCAAGGGAGGTATGGTCGAATAAGGGAGACACACATATAAACCAATAAGCGTAATGGACATAAAGTAGAGGCATGTAAAATAAGCTGTGCATGTTAGTTAGGCAACAGGCTAAGCTACTGTGAAAAAAACAGGACTCCAAAATACTTGGGAGACTGCTTTCAGGAAAAGACCAAAAATGCTTGTGGAAAATGAGAAAGAGAAACAGGAAAGAGGGAGCAAGATGGCCAGAGAGAAATCTTCAGCGATCGTCCCTCCACACAAACACCAAATTCAACAACTATGCACTCAAGCAAGCACCTTCAGAAGAACCAAAAATCAGGTGAGCGATCATACTACCTGGTTTTAATATCATATCAAGGAAAGAGTCACTGAAGAGGACAGAAAAGACAATCTTGCATTGCCTATGCCACCCCCGCCCCATCCCCTGACAGTGCCGGCTAGCACGCGGAGTGGAGAGAGAATCTGTGTGCCCACGGAGGGAAGGTGAAGTGATTGTGGGGCTTGGCACTGGAACTCACGGCCACCTTGGCACAGGGGAACACAGCACAGGGCAGAATTCTGCCAGTGCCCATGGAGGGAGCATTTAGGCTTGGCCTGGACAGAGGGAAATCTTCTACCCTGAAACCTGAGTTCCAGCTAGCCCCACCACTGGCTGACAAAAAGTGGCCTGAGGCCTGGACTAAATTTCTAAGGCAGTTGGGCCACAGAGGCTGCAGTCCTTGGGCAATTCCTGCAGCTGTGCTGGCTTGGAGCCCGTGGACTTGTGGTCATCACGTGACCCAGAGAGATACCAGAGGTGGCAGCCAAGCCAGTGCCTGTGTCACCCTTCCCCCAACTACAGGGAGTGTGGCTCAAGGAGAGTCTTCTTCCACTTGGGGGGAGGAAAGGAAAGGAAAGAGTTCAGAGTATTTTGTTTTGCAACTTGGGTACCAGCTCAGCCATAGTAAAATAAAGTACCAAGCAGACTCCTGAAGCTCCTGAGTCTAGGACTTAGCTCCTGGACAGCATTTCTGGACCCACCTTGGGCCAGAAGCAAATACGCTGCCCTGAAGGGAAGGGCTCAGTCCTGGCAGGATTCACCACCTGCTGACTAAAGATCCCTTGGGCTTTGAATAAACACCAGAGGTAGCCAGATAACAGTCACTACTGGCTTTGGATGAGACTGGGCTGGCTTCAGGTGTGACCTGGTGCAGTCCTACCTGTGGTGACCATGAGGGATTGCCACATCACTCCTCCCCCAACTCCAGCAGCCCAGCACAGAGAGTGAGGGAAGAGAGTGAGAGGCTTTGCCTGGTAATCCAAGGAATTCTCCCATATCTTGTCCAAGTCCATCAAGTTAGTAGCACCGGGAGTCTGCAAAAACCACAGCATTACTGGGTTTGGGGTACACCTAGTGCTGATACAACTTCAGTGGCCAAAGACTCAGATCACAACATTCAATTCCCTTTGAATATCTGGAAAGCCTTCTCAAGAAGAACAGGTTCAAACAAGTCCAGACTGAGAAGTTTAAAATAAACACCTAATTCTTCAATGTCCAGACATTGACAGACATGCACAAGCATCAGGAACATCCAGGAAGACATGAGCTCACCAAATAAACCAAATAAGATACTGGTGACCAATCCTGGAGTGATGGAGATAGGTGACCCTTCAGACAAAGAATTCAAAATAGCTGTCCTGAAGAAGCTCAATGAACTTGAAGACAATACAGAGAAGGAATTCAGAAGCCGATCAGAGAAATTTAACAGAGATTGAAATGATAAAAAAATCAAGCAGAAATTCTAGAGCTGAAGAATTCAATTGACAAACTGAGAAATGCATCAGTCTCTCAATAGCAGAATTGGCCAAGCAGAAGAAAGAATTAGTGACTTTGAAGAAAGGCTATTTGAAAATACACAGTCAGAAGAGAAAAAAGAATAAAAAAGAATGAAACATGCCTACAAGATCTAGAAAATAGCCTCAAAGGGGCAAATCTAAGTGTTATTGGTCTTAAAGAGGAGGTAGAGAGAGAAACTGGGGTAATAAATTTATTCAAAGAAATAATAACACAGAACTTTCCAAAACTAGAGAAACATATTAATATTCAGGTATAAGAAGGTCACAGAACAAGCAGATTTAACCCAAACAAGACCACCTCCAGGCATTTAATAATCAAGCTCCCAAAGGTCACAGATAAAGAAAAGATCCTAAGGAAAGAAAGAAAAAAGAAAAAAATAACATATAAAGGAGCTATAATATGTCTGGCAGCAGACTTCTCAGTGGAAACCTTACAGGCCAGGAGTGGCATGATATTCAAAGTGCTAAAGGAAAAACACCTTAACCCTAGAATATTATATCCTACAAAAAATATCCTTCAAACATGAAGGAGAAATAAAAATTTTCCCAGACAAATGAAAGCTGAGGGATTTCATCAACACCAGACCTGTTACAAGAAATTGCTAAAAGGAATTCTTCAATCTGAAAGAAAAGGATGTTAATGAACAATAAGAAATTATCTGAAGGTATAGAACTCACTGGTAACGGTAAGTACACAAATACAGAATACTCTTTGTTGTAATTGCGGTGTATAAACCACTTATATCTTGAGTAGGAAGACTAAAAGACAAACCTATCAAAAATGACTACAACAACTTTTTGAGAGATAGATAGCATAAAAATATGGATGGAAACAACAAAAATTTAAGAAGCGGGGGTGGGGAGGATAGAGTTGAAGTGTAGAATTTCTGTTATACTTATCTTTGCTTGTTTATTTGTTTATAAGCAGAGTTGTCATATGTTTAAAATAATTGGTTATAAAATGTCTTTTGCAAGCCTCATGGCAACCTCAAATCAAAAAACCTACAACAGATAAACACACACAAAAAAGCAAGAAATTAAAACTCATTACCAAAGAAAATCACTTTTAACAAAGGAAGACAGGAAGGAAGGAAGAAAGAAAGAGAGGACCACAAAACAACCAGAAATCAAATGACGACATGGCAGTAGTAAGTCTTTACCTGTCAATAATAACACTGAATATGAATCGACAAACTCTCCAATCAAAAGACATAGAAGGGCTAAATGGATGAAAAATCAAGAGCCAACTGTAGCTTGTCTGCAAGAAACACACTTTACCTATAAAGACACACAGAGACTGAAAATAAAGGGATGGAAAAAGATATTCCATGCAAATGGAAACCAAAAAAGAGCAGAAGTAGCTATACTTCTGTCAGATAGGAGAGATTTAAAGAGAAAAACTGTAAAAAGAGACAGAGAAGATCATTATATAATGATAAAGGGGTCAATTCAGAAAGAGGATATAATAATTCCAAATATATATGCACCCAACATTGGAGCACACAGATATATAAAGCAAATATTGTCAGAGCTAAAGAGAGAGATAGACCCCAGTACAATAATCACTGGAGACCTTAACACCCTACTTGCAGCATTGGACAGATCATCCAGACAGAAAATCAACAAAAAAACATTGGACTTAATCTGCACTATAGACCAAATAGACCTAATAGATATTTACAGAATGTTTCACCCAACAGCTGCTGAATACACATTCTTCTCCTCAGCTCATGGATCATTCTCAAGGATAGACCATATCACATGTGTTAGGCCACAGAAGAAGTCTTAAAAATTTTTTAAAAATTGAAATTATACCAAGTATTTTCTCTGACCACAATGGAATAAAACTAGAAATCAATAACAAGAGGAACATTGGAAACTATACAAACATGCAGAAATTAAACAATATGCTCCTGAATGACCAGTGGGTCAATGAAGAGATTAAGAAGGAAATTTAAAAATTTCTCGAAACAAATGAACATGAAAACACAGCATATCAAAACCTATGGGATACAGCCAAAGGGGTAATAAGAGGAAAGTTTATAGCAGTGAGTGCCTACATCAAAAAAGTACAAAAGCTTCAAATAAACAACCTAACAGTGTGTCTTAAAGAACTAGAAAAACAAGAGCAAATCAAACCCAAAATTAGTAGAAGAAAAGAAATAATAAAGATTAGAGCAGAAATAAATGAAATTGAAACAAAAAAATACAAAAGATCAATGAAATAAAATGTTGGTATTTTGGAAAGATAAACAAAATTGACACACCTTTAGCCAGACTAAGAAAAAAAGAGAGAAGACCCAACTAACTAAAATCAGAGATGAAAAAGGAAACATTACAACTGATGCTACAGAAATCCAAAGGATCATTAGCTACTACTATGAGCAACTATATGCCAATAAATTGGAAAACCTAGAAGGAAATGAATAAATTCCTATACACATACAATCTACCAAGAACAAACTGATAAACAATTTCAGTAAAACTGGAGGATACAAAATCAACAAACAAAAATCAGTAGCATTTCTATATGCCAACAATAAACAATCTGAAAAAGAAACCAAGAAAGTAATCTCATTTACAATAGCTACAAATAAAATAAAATTCCTAGGAATAAACTTAACCAAAGAAGTGAAAGATCTCTATAATGAAAACTATAAAACATTGATGAAAGAAATTGAAGAGAACACGCACAAAAAAGTGGAAAGATATTCCATGCTCATGGATTGGAAGAATCAATATTGTCAAAATGTCCATACTACCCAAAGCAATCTACAGATTCAATATAATCCCCATCAAAATACCAATGCCATTCTTCACAGAAATAGAAAAAATAATCCTAAAATTTACATGGAACCACAAAAGACTCAGAATAGCAAAAGCCATCCTGAGCAAAAAGAACAAAACCAGAGGAATCACATTAGCTGACTTCAAATTATACTACAGAGCTGTAGTAACCTAAACAGCATGGTACTGGCATAAAAACAGACATATAGACCAAGGGAACAGAACAGAGAACCCAGAAATAAATCCACACGTCTATAGTGAACTTATCTTTGACAAAGGTGCCAAGAACATATAGTGGGGAAAGGAGAGTCTCTTCTGTAAATGGTGCAGGGAAAACTGGATATCCACATGCAGAAGAATGAAACTAAACTCCTATCTCCCACTATATACAAAAATCAAATCAACGTGGATTAAATATAAGAGCTGAAACTATGAAACTACTAAAAGAAAACATTGGGAAAATGCTACAGGACATTGTTCTGCACAAGGACTTCTTGAGTAATACCCACAAAGCACAGGCAACCAAAGCAAACTTGGACAAATGGGATCACATCAAGCTAAAAACCGTCTATACAGCAAAGGCAAGAATCAACAAAGTGAAGAGACAACCCACAGAATGGGAGAAAATGTTTGCAAACTCCCCTTCTGACAAGGGATTAATAACTAGAGTATACAAGGAGCTCCAACAGTTTGATAGGAAAAAATCAAATAATTTGATTAAAAAATGGGCAAAGGATCTGAACAGACATTCCTCAAAAGAAGACATACAAATGGCCGACAAGTATGTAAAAAAAAATGCTCAGCATCATTAGTCATCAGAGAAATGCATATCAATGAGATATCATCTCACCTCAGTTAAAATGGGTTTTATCAAAAAGGCAATAATGAATGCTGGTGAGGATGTGGAGAAAGGGGAACCCTCGTGCACTGCTGGTGGGAACGTAAATTAGTGCAGCCACTGTGGAGAATGGTATGGAGGTTCCTCAAAAAACTAAAAATAGAACTACCATATGACCCAGCAATCCCACTGCTGAGTATATATCCAAAGGAGGGGAATTCAATATTTCGAAAAGATATCTGCACTCCCATGTTTATTGCAGCACTATTCACAATAGCCACGATTTGGAATCAATTTAAGTGTCCAGCAATGCATGAGCGGATAAGGAAATTGTGGCACATATACACGATGGAATATTTATAGCCACAAAAAAGAATGAAATCCTGCCATTTGCAACAACATGGATGGAACTGGAGAACATTATGTTAAGTGAAATAAGCCAAGCCCAGAAAGACAAATCTCGCATGTTCTCACTCATATGGGGGAGCTAAATATTAAAAACAATTAATCTCATGAAGACAGAGAGTAGAATGATGGTTACCAAAGGGTGGGAAAGGTAGCAGGGAGGGGGGCATAAAGTGGGAATGGCTAATGGGTGCAAAAATATAGTTAGGTAGTTAGATAGAATGAACAATATTTGATAACAGAACAAAGTGACTATAATAATCAACAATAAGTTAGGGTATACTTTAAAATAACTAAAAAAGTGGAACTGGAATGTTCCTAACACAAAGAAATGATAAATAACTGAAGTGATGGATACCCCAATTACCCTGATTTGATTAATTCACACTGCATACCTGTATCAAAACGTCACACGTACCCTAAGAAGTTATACAACTATTATGTACCCATAATAATTGAAAATAAAACAAAGAAAGGGGAAAGAATGGACATGAGAGTAAGCCATTTCCTTGTTTTAAAAGTTTTATTTTATTTTTAATTGACACATAATAATTGTATTAATACATATTTATGGGGTACAATGAGTTGTTTCAATACATGTATACATTGTGCAGTGATCAAATCAGGGTAATTAGCATGTCCATCACCGCAAACATCTATCATTTCTTTGTGGTGAGAACATTAAGAATCTTCTCTTCTAGCTATTTTGACATATACAATACATTATTGTTAGCTACGGTCACTTTACTGTGTAACAGAACACCAGAACGACGCTCCTATCTAATTATAACATTGTACCTGTTGACCAACCTCTCCCCATAGCCATTTCCTTTTAAGCAAGAAACTAATGCCTATTTTTGGGGGATATTTCTTCATGCATTGTTTTTTAATGTAGATTCAAGAGTTTTATATATTCAAATTTTCATGAAAATAAAAAGCTCTAGTTACTTATATCCACATTTATTAGGAATTCAATTGTTCTTTTTGTATATTTGTGAGTATATTTTTTCCTATGGTGGAAGTTTTCCAGAAAGCAAAAGTTGCCCATGTAACTGTCCCTGATAATCAATGCTGTGCTATAAGTAGTTCTGAGCAACTGCAGTTCAGACAACGATGGAGAGTTGCTGGCTAGTAATTTGTAGAGGGTGTATAGTGAGCCAGGAGGCGAGACGGAAAGGTGGTGTTTGGTTTCTCCTTCTCATATATGGGCCAATGTTCTCTCTGATAAGCAAGGAGCCTTCTGTCTTCTAGGAAAGGATTGCATTTCTAGGTATTTTAAAAGGGAATCTTTTTTAGTTTTCTTTTAGTGAAGAACATTTCCCAGGTTTCTAGCCAGTGAAAATTTGTAAATGTCCAGGTATAATTTTGCCACGCTTTCCAAAGTGATTTTCCTTTAGGGTGAGAAACAATCCTCTGATTTTCTTGAAGTGGAAGTCTCTTCTTTTTGTGTGCTAACCCTAAAACAAGACCCGTTCAAACAGGTTTTTTAATTTTGCTATCAAGTGTGCAATTTCTGAAGATATTGGATTTGAGAAGTCATTGACAATCAGGTCAGCTTTGTCCTAGAAATCAAGCTTAGTTTTATGTTCATCCTGCCTATAAGCTTTTGTTCCAGGAGCCCAAGAATTATTTGAGAAGAATCTGGAAAACTAACCCAAGTAGTGAAAAAAAAATTGTTCTTATGTGAAATGCAGTGGAAACAGGCAACCTTGGAGAACTGGAGTTTAAACAGTGTAAGGGTCTCAGTGCTAGTCTTCAGACACTTAAAACAGCATTGATAGACAATTCAGATGTTTAAGGAAACATGCTAATCAGCTAGGAATCAGCATTAGTGGGCTCAATTTCTGGCTGAGCCTAACTTGGCCTAAAATGAATGATTATTAACTTCTTTAGGGAAAGGCTCTCTGCTGGGGTTTCTTGAGGGCTATGATCTATGGGATCAAGGTATGAAATGCTAGGGAGAACGTGCTCATTTGTGTAATATTTACATATATTTTGTCCATAATTATACAGCCAGGCAATTTATTCACTGTCTGTTTGAGAGTAAAAGTTTGATTATTTTAATATTACTACTTCTGGATTTTTCTCTTCTCACATGTTCTTAGAAGCTCCTTTCCAGTAACCCAGCTTGCCATCACAGAATGTGTCGAATGCTGACAGTAAGACACAAGGTCTTAGAAAATGGATGGGAACAATGATGCTCACAGGACAGTGTTGTCAGACTTTGCATGTTTTATGAAATCATTGTTGGAGAGTATTGATAGAATGCACTGAAGGTGTAAATTTAGGGGGAAAAATGGAAAGAGTTAATACTCAAACCAGGAGACTTACCTGGTGAGTTTTACTTACTTGGTAAAATGTGATCCAAATTAAAGTATTTTTAGTTCTCTCAGAACAAATATCCTATGTAAACACAAATGATGATATAAGACATAGATATAACTTGGTTCACAGTATCTTCCAAAACTATAGTTGGTACAACACACAGGAGAGATGATAATTAAGAACATGCTAGTAGCATTTCATTTTGTAACCCACTCTATGTGGTATAGGGCTTGAAACAATGTACTATAATAGGAAGACACTTTACTGAAATATTTTAACGGAAATATTTAATATGCATTAGGAGGTCCACATTTTCTTGCAGAGATCTTGTAGGTGGCTCTTTAAGATTTCTGTCTCTATGCATTTATGTGAAGGAGTTGGCTCCGTATTTTGGTTGGCAAATTTTGCAGACGTGTAGCTTTGGTAGAGGAGAGGTAACAATACTGTGCCTGTGTGCTGGTGAGACAGCACCACAGCAACAGTGGCTTTTAGCAGCTACCAGATTTGCTAAAAGCAACCATGTCCAATTAGCAGTAAGTGCCATGCACCTGCAGTTACTAGGAATTCAACCTCTTTTGAGGCTGAATCTTAATGTAGCCTTTTTTTTTTTAATAACAAAAATCTTACTCATACTCTGGGAAAATAAAGAAAAGTTAGCAATGGCAAAATGAAAGCACTCTGCAATTTATTATTAATATTGACTTAGAATATAGGGGGAAATGTAGAGCCAATGACACTTTTCAACTGCATTATTTTAAAATATTGTTTTTTCATAGTTGCTTTCTTGATTTTGAATGTAATTTTCATATCAATATTGCAATTGTTTCCTTAGAAATGTATAATATTGCCACAGGCTCCCTATGTATGTTTCCATAATTTTCTGTAAAACTTTTTCATGAGGATAATAAAAATAGTAGTTCCAAATTGCAAAAATGTGGGAAAAAAAATTCTCTTTGACCCTTTTTCAAGGTGTCAGATCACCATAATGGAAAGGACTACTATAATCCTATATAGTATTAAAATGTTATTTTCAACATATAATACTTATTTTTAAATAAAACTATTTCTCAGGGTTATGTTTCTATGCTTTACTGCTTGTTCTCTTTTAAAAGATGTTGTAGGAGAAAGGCATCTGTTGAGCTAAGCATTTTCTGGACCTACTAGGTTCTAATAAGACTAATAGACTAATAAATTATAATTCATTTTATTGTAACTGGAGTGTGTCCCTTTCCTTTATTCTCATAGTTCTTTAAAAAGAGCCAAGAACACCAAATAACCAAATCTAATATAGAATACATAGTAACTTTTCTTTGCTGATCATACTCTGAGAGTCACCATAATGAATAAATCAGACATATTAAAATTGTAGCTTTTTTAACATACTCACTACACTGGTAACATAGTAACATAGTCACTAACTATGTGGCTTCTTGAACTCTTGATGTGCTTTAAAGTTAGGATTATGATATCCTGCCAAAAAGATCCTACAAAGTGTCACTATTTTGGTTGGTATTGCCAGCCATTGATAATTAGGTAATTTCTATGTACACAAACCAGTTTGGAAAATTTATGCAAATAGGAAGTTATTCTCCATATTGGTTATTTGATGGAATTTTAATGGGTTTGCTCCCAACCAGTATATCCGTTTGGGTGTATAGATACTGCCATAGTGTTTATTTATTAAACATATAAATTTTTTATGTACTCAAAAAATTATTTATTTACATTTAGGAAATACATGTACAGATTTGTTACATGGATATATTGCATAGAAGTGAAGTCTGAGTTTTTTGTGTAATCTTCATCTGATTAATGTACATAGTACCCATTAGGTAATTTTGCATCCCACACACCCTCCCAACCTCCCACCCTTCTGTGTCTCCAATGTCTATTATTTTACTCTCTATGGCAATATGTACTCATTATATAGCTCCCACTTGTAAGTGAGAACATGCAATGTTTGACTTTCTGTTTCTGAGTTATTTCCCTTAAGATAATCATCTCCAGTTCCATCTACATTGCTGCAAAAGTTGTGATTTCATTCTTTTTTATGGCTAAGTAGTGTTCCATGGTGCATATCAACATGGAGTTTCTAGCTTAAACTGTTTACGTGGTAACTAATGAAAATACATGATTAAGTTTCCTGGCCTCCAGTTTCTCTCTCTTCCTCTTACCTATCTTTGCACTTGCCCACTTTTCCTCTTGCTGGCCTGTTCTTAGAGTCCATTATGTTCTGTTGCTGCCATCAGTCTGCTGCTGTGGGAAGAAGTAGGATTTTATGGGGCCTGAGATCAAATCGACTAACCTAGTGCAGAGCGAGGACCTGGGGAAGAGTCGGGTTGCAAGGGGAGGGAAAGGGAGAGATTGGAGATGCTCCCCCAAACAGAGGAAACCTTCAGCAGTAGCAGGGAGGAGAGAGTAAATGGAGAGCAAAACCCGAGTCAAGAGAGTCAACGGAAATAAACATTTTTGCATTCCAGTTATGATTTGGAAAAGAAACAAAAGTTTATTTTTAATTAAGAAAAAACAATAGCCTGCAATTTCCTGGGTCTAGAAAGTGAAAAATATCTGTACCTGACGTGAAGTTAAACCTTCTGTTATTCGCTAAGCAGCATTACTAGTAAGTCTGTCATTGGAGAGAACATAAAAATCTCTACCTATTATTATTATTTTTTGACAAGCAATAGAAAAAAGTGTATATTGTATTCAGCCTTTGGCTTATAAAGTATAATTTATGAAACAAAGGACAACTGAAGATGATAAGGTTTTTTCCCAGTTTCTAATTATTTAGCTAAAATTTGATTGATTTCTTTCACTCAGGCTAGTGACCATATTGCAGCAGCTTTCAGAGTTCATTGACCTGACTTAGGACAATTGCTGAATCCAATGTCAGTTTTGAGTCCTTATCTTATTTGACCTGTTAGCCCCAAGACCTCCCTTGACCTGGCTTCTGACATACTTCACTCTCCTGGTTTTCTTCCTTCTTCACTGGCTGCACCTTCTCAGTCTCCCTTGCTGGTTGCCCCTTATTTCCACAATTTCTCACAGTTGGAGCTCTCCAGATTCAGTCCTTTGTCTTCTCTCCTTTGTCTCATTCAATCTGGTGTCTTGGGTTTAAACACCATCTATCAGTCCCTCTCCCCTTGAACTCTGGGCACGTCCATCCAACTGCCTACTTGACATCTCCATTAGGATCCCTGAGAACTTTCTCAAACTTAACATGTCTAAAAGCAAAGTCCTCATCTATCCCCTAAACCTCCACACCTCACAACAAGTCCCGTCTTGATGTATAGCAGACCCTTCCTTCTAGTTCTCAAGTCAAAGACTGTGGGGTAATTCTCGACAGCTCTCTTCTATACTGCTCATCTACGCATCAGAGAATCCTGTTGGCCTACCTGGAATTAAACCACTTCCTACTGATGCCATGGCCACTGCCCTGCTCTGGGTACCACCGATTGTTGCCTGGAGTGTTAGAGCGGTCGTGGACCTGGTTTCCCTCCTCCTGCCTTACCTGCCCCTGAGCACTCAGCTCTGCCCTTTAAAAATGAAAATCTGGTCATGTCGTGACTCTGTTCAGCACCTCTCCTCATAGGCTCCACTTTCACTCAATAAAAGCCAAACCTGCGCCTTCCCCATCCCGGCCTCGTTGGCGTCATGCTAATCTTACTTGCTCTGCTGTGGCCCCACCATCCTCCTTACAGTTCCCTGAAAGCACCGGACATGCCTCTGATCCAGAACTTTTGTCTTGGCTATTTCCTAGAACACGTGGCTTGCTTCTTCATTTTCTTCAGGTGATTACTCGAGTTTCACCTCAGGGAGTCCTTCCCTGATCCCCCTATTAAAAATTGTACCTTCCTCCATCTTCTCCCTCTCTTCCTCATACACACTTTACTCTCTTCCTTGCTTTAGTTTTTCCCTTTATCACCTTCCAACCTACTATGTATTTTACTTATTTATTTGTCTGTCTTTCTACTCTAGAATATAAGCTCTATGAGGGCAGAGTTCTTTGTTTTGTCCAATGTTATATCCCCAATACTTAGAACAGTACCTGGTGCATAGTAGGCAGTCAGTTAGTGGTTTTTTAATGAATTGAGAGTCATACATGCTCGTTGCTTAAAGTAAAGTAAATGATCTCACATCATTTCTTGATTGGATGAGGAGAAAAAAATGTGTGTGTATGAGGGGGTGGTGCAGAGAGACTGACTTAGCATTAAGGTGGGGAACCATCTACCCTCCTTACTTGGTGGGTCCCATTACACCTCTATTGAATCAAATCAATAATCTGTGCACACTTTTTGCTGGTACTGAGGCTATTTTAATGTTCCATTAAAAACCATTGAAAATACAAAAACAAGGCTGTATTACTTTAACTCTGACCTTAGAAGACTCTCAGTTTTATAACTGCTTAGAAAAAATGTGGAAATGTTTGCTGGCCCCAGTCTTTTTATTACTCATCTCTATAAAGAGGCTTTTAAGGACATATTAAAAAGTTTCCGTCTCTCTTGTCTCTTGCCTTCCTTCTCATGTTCCTTTCTTGTACCCCAAATGGTCAAAAGCAAGACCTTGACAGTCTGGAAGAAATACATTATGGTCAGAGCACGCTGGGCTAGAGCTGGCCTAGAACCTTGGATCCAGACCTCAGGATTGCTTCTCAGATTATTGCTCTCTGAAAGAGTGAGCTCATGTGTGTTCGTTATTACTAAGAACTCATTTGGCTGTTGTTTCACCCCAAAGTTGAAGTTCCCACTTGGACCCTTTCTTTGTTTGTGCTTTCGTAGATGTTTCTTCCTGTTCAACTAGAACTAAGACTAAAGCTTTGGCTCTGAGAACAGGTGCCACAACCAAGGAGGCAAAAAAAGATGTAGTGGGATATAGTGTGTTAAACTGAGAAAGCAGGTAGTTTTTCAGAAAAACTGAGAACTGGGAATGACTTCATCTGTTTCCTGTAATAAACCCATGGTCTGATCTTGAGGAACCTATTAAAATGTGCTTCTAAACACAAGGCCTTTTCGAGGTCTAGATGTCAAATGGCATTCACCTTCGACTGTATTCTGAAACAAGGTAGTTTATAAACTGTAATGTGGCTTATAAAACTTTGGAAATGTAAAGTTTTGCAAAGTCTCCAAAATCCCTGGGAGTTTTGAATGTTCATGCTATATGAACTCTTTGCAGTTTCGTGTCTTAGCTACTTAGCTTTCTTTAGAGACACCTGCATGATAGGAAATTTAGTAGCAAATTGTGTGCAATTTTGTAAGTATGGGCTACTTTGTTTATTTTCTTTAATAGATGTAGCAAAATGGATGCTAAGAAGCAAACTACTTTTATTATTACAGATGCCTCAGGGGGCCCCTTCCATCCACGAAACCTAAAATATATTTGTCTCCTCAGTTCCTTTTTATGCATTTACTTAATAGCTGTTGACCAATTTGTTCTTCATAAGCTGTTCCATAATACTTCAAGTGAAGCAATGATATGATGCATTTAGAATTAGAAAATTTATAGCATGTTTGAGCTCCAGGGTACTTTAGAGAACACCTTAGCCCAATCCCTTGCTTGATGGAAGAGTAAACTGAAGGTGAAGATCAGCAGTGACTCATGCAAGGTCTCACACTGATTTGCTGTCAGAGTTGGGCATTAAAAGGTGCCTCTGCTAATCTCTGTGTCATTGCAACAAGTTAAAATAAAAATTTCCATAAATTTTAGAGTGGCAACAAGAACAATAAACTCATCAAAGTCTACTCTATGGTCTAGAAAACGAAACTTAAAACCAGAGTATTCTTGTGATTTCCACTGCATAAGACAATATGGTCCTGCTGACATATTAAAAATTATGCTTATATATTAGATTCTTTTTACTGTATTTAAAATGTTCAAACAATTTAAGCTATGGTAATATTTCCTTAGCCTTACCTGCCCTGCCATGCCATGGAGCTTTACTCTGTAGAACACCCAAGATAATAGAAATCTTGGGGCACATTTTCATTTTTGATAAAAATAACACAACACTGTGATTATATTCTACAAATATTTTTGCCGATGTAAGGCAGGTGTCATACCCAACTAGGAACAGATCTTCCTCCGGGATCATTCTTAGGGAAGTGCATCTTCACTTCTCTGATCATCAAAATTGGGTTCTGCTGCTACCGTTCTCTCTGGCACCTGAAAGTGTTGGTAAAATTCAGAATATTATAAAGTCAGTAAAAGCTTAATGAAATTTATCTAAATCTATGCTATGGATTAATCTGTGCACAGTTTACTAAACACTTTAACTGAAGCCCACATGCATATGTGTGAGTCAGCTGACATCAGGGATTACCCTACCATGTACAATCTAGGTTAAGGTTGGCTCAAGCCTCAGTTTGTGAACACCGATTGCCCTACCCCTTCAGTATACGCATTCTCCCAGGAGACTTGTTTCTTCAGGGCTGTCTTTGGCTGTCCACTGCTCCTTTCTGAAGTAACCATTGACAGGTCATTTTACCCTGTCTTGGATCACAGCTGAGTTCAGAGCCAGAACTCATTGCCTTTCTTTGATTTCCACACAAGGCCACCCAACAAGGCATTGTTGTTGGTGGCAGCCTCTACAGAACAGAGAGTTTACATCATGACAAACAGGCATCTAGAAATAGAGTATTAAATATCCCTCTTCTTAAAACCCATTGTCCAACTCAACTTCAGGATCTTTCATGTTCTCTCCCATCTTCTTTTCTCCTTGTTTCCATCTTGAGGGCAATCCTAACCTCTGTGGCGTTTTTTGTTGTCTTAACGTAGAATATTTTGGCTCATCCTTTGTTTTGTTCTCTCCTTCTTGGATCTACTATGGACACTGTGGAATTCCCATGTGGGCTTCTTCCCACTTCTCCAGTCTGCTCCCCTGACTCTTTCTGAGCTAGTTGCTGCCCCCAGCACATTCTCTCTGCCTCCAAGCCCATGACAGTAAACTCGTGGCACATACCTCCTCCACAGACTGTTGTGAGAGCTAAATGAAGACTATCTGCAAAACTACTGGCTCTTGGTGAAGTGCTAGAGAAACTGGTAGACACTGTCATGATAAGATGCTCAGAAAATAATCACTGGATTGATTAAGCTTCCATTTATAATCTCTTAAAAGATATAAAACTCTATAATTGAGACCTCCATGAAATATTAGAAAATATTTATGTAAGTTTATTTTCCATATCAATATGTTCCCATACACTTTTCATGGATTTATGGTGAAGGGCATTACTTTCCAGAAGGTGTGTATACATCACTCTGGCTGGGCAGAGGGTATTCCAACATTTCTTAATATCAAGCCCAATACCATTTTCCCATTACTAATTATTTAACACATGGAGATGTAGGTCAAAAATTAAAAATAAAAAAACCAATATAGCAATATCTTGTTGGTTGTCACTTAGGTGTTCATTTTAATATTTATTCTTTATTTTTTAATACTTTTCTTTGGTATGTATTAAATATTTAACTAAAAACTAATAACCGTTCTCATAGAGTACTTTAAGATGATAGAAACAATCATGAATAGAGGTGAACACTTAGGTGTACATTCACCTAGACTCTGCTTCTCATATTCCTAACCCTTTGCATAGGAGATTCAGACTTTAAAGACTTCTCTTTCTTAAACAAGATAAGATTCATAAGTTCTTGGGTATACTCCCATTTTATTCCTGACTAGAGAGGTGTTCAAATCCCTGCTTCTCCACTCCTCAGCTCTGTGACTCTGAGCCATTTCTATGGCCCAGTTTCCTCGCCTATAAGGTAGGATAATAATATAACATACCCTTTTAGTGTGGCTGCAGTGATTACACGAATTAGTCAATGCAAGATAATACACCTAGAGCAATAAGCCCTCAACAAATGTTAGCTATCATAATTTTATTTCCAGCTCCACCACTGGTGAGTCATGTGACCTTAAGCAAATTTAAATTTTCTGGATTTTAGTTATCTTTAACAGAAGGAATTGGATTCCCTCAGTGGTTCTCAAACTCACGTGTGTATCAGAAACACCTGAAGGATGTGATAACACACTTATTGCTGGGCTTCACCCTCAGAGTTTC
The DNA here is from genome assembly GCA_023783475.1 of Daubentonia madagascariensis. Lineage (NCBI taxonomy): Eukaryota > Metazoa > Chordata > Mammalia > Primates > Daubentoniidae > Daubentonia > Daubentonia madagascariensis. The sequence goes on along the minus strand of JAKFHU010001815.1, from coordinate 15,899,259 downwards.
TTATTCAGTAGGTCTAGAATGGGGTGCAATAATTTGCATTTCTAAAAAACCTCAGGTGAAGTTGATGTTGCTGATCTGGAGACACACTTTGAGAATCCTTCATTTACTTCAAACAAAGCAGTGGTTCTCCATCTTGACTGCACATGAGAACCCTCTGGGAAGGCTAAAAGTCCCCATGCCCACTCAGGACGCATCTCAGACCAATGAAATCACAGTCCCTGCAGATGGTCTCCAGACGTTAGTGGCTTTTAAAGTTCTCCAAATGCTTCCAATGACCAGCCAAAGTTGATAACACTTCTAAGACCTCTGTCAGGTTAAAAAAAACCCATAATTTTTACTTAAATGAAGGAGAAAATGAATTTGTTATTCTGACTTCATTATCTACTCTTTCATGCATGGGCTTATTTCATGAAAAAATAAGCATTTCTTCAGTAAGGTGTACGTGTATTTTTAGAGCATCCATTGGAGGCATGTTGTGCAGCTTGTACCAAAGCAGCATGGCACATGCTGAAATACTGTTTTGGATTTTGCAGATTATTTTTATAAATTAGTTTTGCTGATGTGCTATTTGATTATTAGAGAGTGGTGTTGACATGTTTCTTTGCATCCCAGGGGGTTGCTATTACCTTGAAGGGGTCTCCTTAAATACCAGCTCTTTCATTTTTAAGTTCTGTGAACATGGACCAGTTTCTTCATTTCTCTGTGCCACAGGTTTTTCAGTAAAATGGAGATAATTATAGAATCTACTTTGTAGGGTTTTGAGAATCATACAGGTAAAGATATTTTACATAACTAGCACTCAAAAATGACCATTAATTATCTAATGTTTTAAAATGTATTTTAAAATTTAAACACTTTGCATATAGTTTAATATGTAAGATATGTAAATTTTATTTTAAATACATTAAAATATATAAATTTAAAATACATAAAGTAAATATGTATAAATTAATATGTTAAAATGTTTACCAAATGTTTAAATTTGCCTCTGTATTTCTAAAAGCAATTTATTTCCTTATGTGTTATACAGTATTTATAAAACATACTTATATAATTTCCAAATTATAACCACTGTGGCTCCTGGAAAGAATCGTACTGTGTCTGATACTGTTTTCCATCCTCCTCAGTACCCACCACTCTGAGGATCAATTGTTGCTGTTGCATATGTAAAAACTTTCAGGTATAAATCTTTTGTTACTTCTATACATTCTCTCCATCTGGTTGCATTCTTCAGTGGCAAAGACAGATTCCCTTTCCTCCCACGGTGGAAAGAAATACGCAAGTTGAGCCATTCCAACGCCCAAGACAAAAATCACTAGCCAGTATAGAAAATGAAAGCAAAGAGTTTTTTTGGTGGTTGTTGTGGCTGTTGTTTTTGGTGTGTATCTTGGTATGAGTTTGTGTGTATCTTTCCTCACACCCGGGTGTGCAATGTGATGGTATTAGTCAGGGGTTCCTGATGGGATGGTGTTATCCACTGTGCTGGAGGGGCTAAGAGTAGGAAAAGGTTCTCCAAGGCTGGCAAGTGCAGACATCCAGTCTTGAAAAGAGTTTGTTGTTGGTTGTTATGTCAGAAAAGGGGTGTATTAACTGGAAGGAGGCCAACAAAATCACCCAGTGCTCTGGTGCCTCTATAAGACGTATCAACATTCATTCACAAATTCAGCTAATATGTGATGAGAATACAAGAATGAATAGCAAGATTCCTGGCTTGAAGGAGCTCACAGCTGATGGGAGGCTTGGGGACTGCACAAAGAATTAAAACACAGCATGGTAAGTACAACTTACGTGAGCCTGGAGGAGTAAGTGAAGGCCTAAGAGGGAATGATGCCTGGAAGATCACAGGAAGTTGGGCAAATTCAAGGGCTGGTAAGGGGCAGGCAGCCATGGGGTGAGGGAAGGAGGCTAAGGACTGCAGGGAACCACAGGCACTTCAGTGTTGCTGGAACACAAGGGTGAGACTCTCCTCTCTCTTGCTGTGCTGTTAACAGGTGAGATTGGCGAGTAGGGTGTCCAACGGGCCTGATTTGCCCAGGACTGAGGGGCGTCCCAGAAGGTAAGACATCCAATACTAAAACTTGGACAGTCCTGGGCAAACAAACCAGGATGGTTGGACACCCTATTTTTATGGGGGGATCTGCCAACTGAATCATGAGGCTGTCTGGTTTATTTTTTCTTTTTCTTTTCTTTTTCTGCCCGAGTAACAGAAGAATATGATAAAGACGGAATACGGAAAAGAAGGAAAGGGGAAGTATGATTTTTATAGCTTGGAAGAAGACATCGTAGATGAAGGATGTGTGTATATTTTGGAGAAGGACTGCTTGAGCAGCTAAAGACCCAAGAGTGGGACCACAGGGAAGAGTCTGTGCTCTGTGCTTGTGAGAATGAGGACAGTGGGGGACCCTAGGGAGTCCTTGCAATATAGATACAGTCTGGGGGAGACAATGCTGGAAATAGAAGGAAGAAATGGAACAGGAGACAAATTTAGTGGAATTTCTTTAAAATGTGTGGTTCCTGTCAGCAGTTCATTAACCATGACAGAAAGGGTTATATAGTTACATTCATCAAGATCCAAATTTTCCACCATTTTAAGATGTTTATCAGTCACAACAATGATCATTGAAGATGCAGTTAGATTATTTCCTCAAAAATTGTGTTATATTAACTCATATTGGTATCAATGCCTACTAAGTGTTTTCTTAATTAATCATGGGGTCAAATAGGAAATTCCTTCGGGTAAATACCCAGTAGTGGGATTGCTGGATCAAATGGTAGGTCGACTTAGTTCTTTGAGGAATCTCCCTACTGTTTTCCATAGAGGTTGTACTAATTTTCAGTCCCACCAACAGTGTACAAGCGTCCCTTTCTCTCTGCATCCACGCCAGCATCTATTGTTTTTGGACTTTTTAATAAAAGCCATTCTGACTGGGGGAAGGTGTATCTCATTGGGGTTTAATTTGCATTTCCCTGATGATTAGTGACATTGAGCATTTTTTCATATGTTTACTGGCCATTAGTCTATCTTCTTTTGAGAAGCTTCTGTTCATGGAATTTTTAAAACTCCATTCCTTAGTCAAACTGACCACATTTCAAGTGCTTGGTAGCCACCTATGGCTAGCAGCTGCCGTATTGGATAGCAAAGAAGTAGACTATACTTGGTATAGGAATTTAACAGTGGGCATATTTTATTACTCTCCTTTGCCATGCTACTGCTGTTTTTTCTCTTTGGCTGACTACAACTTTAAAATCCAGTAGACTCTCCACCTTCTCTGCAGGCATTAGTTCCATGTGCTGCCTGTAGATGGCAGCACTCTCTTCCTGAAACTACAGGGAGGAGGCGTGGCTAGGACTTGTCAATCAGAGCCTGGCATTTTTCGTGGAAAGAGTCTCAGTTCTCTGGAAAATTCTTTGGTAGCATAGGTCAGCATCTTTTCAGCTTCATTGTCATTCTGCGCAGACGGCTGTTGATTATGAAAACCAGCTCTCAGCCTCTAGTCTAGAGAATGGCTCATTCCTCAGTTTGAGAAGCTCTCAGGTGAGAGGAAAACGGGATGCAATAGAAGAACTGGTATCAAAATGCTTTCGTTTGTTCATGTCCACATTTTGGAAGTGGGGATTCCAAGTGCCATTGATAAAACTTTTCAAGGTAGATGAGAGGCAGTTTTTGCTTCACGTGCTGTGGCAACATTAATTTGTGTTTCACTTTCCACTGGACTTTGAATTTTTAAGAATACATACAGCGCTTCATGTTGCTTTTATGTACAAAATATCCACATCCAGTATTGAAAGAACTTAACAGTAAAATGTAGGCACGTTATATGTACCTGTATAAAATTTATGTTTTTACCTTGGAAGCACCGCCTACCCTCTCCTTCACATTGCGTTTGTGATAAGAGAATCCGAGATGAGGAATAAGGTACTGAGGAGAGAGATGGAGAGATTCAGAAGGGAGTTTCCTGAGGATCAATGTGCATCTTTGCATAGCACATGAGAATTCTCCTGTACTAAGACCCAGCAAAACGTGATTTGGTGTCTTGATTGTTTTTGATTGAAAGTTTTAAATCACAGGCTCCTTTTTATATAATTTTTGCTCGGTCTTTTTCCCAAATAGAATATGAAGATTCTGTTTGAATTTTAGTCATGATTTTGCTTATTTTAGTTTTATAGCTTGAATATTCATACTATAGCTAGTGTAATAAGTCTAAAATACTATGCTTTTGTCTTAAGAAAAAGATTAGTTTTATTACTATATTCGTTAAGTTTTTTAAACTCTAATATACAAAATGGATTGCTAATGGGAGCAGAGTGAGGGTGGGAAGATTGGGAAGAAAGAGAGTTAGCTTTACCTAGTGACAGGTACATGCCAGAAGTTGTACTAGGTTCTTTTGCATGTGTCTGCATAGCAGTATTTTACAGATAAGGAAACCTAGACTTAGAGAAGTACAATATCTGTCATCTTGTAAATGATACATATAGTTGAGAAAAATCTACTGAAATGGTTTGGTTTCTTATCTTTTTAGCAGAGACTACATATAAGGACTTATTCTCTATGAAGACATTTGAGAATTGAAAATACTGTGTCAGATTTATATGATCTCTTGTACCATATATTTCTGGTTCTCTTTCTTCTTTTTGGACCATTCTTTGGTCTGTTTCCTTAACAATATTTTGCCTTTCTTTCCAAAATGTAGCAATTGCCCCAAATTCAGTACTTGTCTTCCTTATTTTTCTCTTTATTAATAATCATATCCAAGTCCATGGATTCAACCATCTACCCATGCATATAATTTCCAAATTTACAACTTTTTTCTCTCTATTAGTCAGGATAGGATAATTGCTGAGCAAATAACATCATATATCTCAGCTTAAGACAATGAGTTTCTTTCTCATGCAAATTCTAACGCAGATCTTCCCCACCTGCTTTCCTGGGTGGCTCCGAAGAAGGTGGTGACTCAGGAAACAGCTCCCTCCATCTTAACCTATTTCATGTCGGTTAAGACTCCTTTGGCCAATGAACCTCCTCTCAGGATAATGTGTCTAAATGTGAAAAAAGGGGAAAAAAAGTAGTGACAGATATAATAACTAAAATTTAAAGTTAATTTCAAATTACTGATAGGTAAATATATTTCAAGATATCTGCATCAAGTATATGTGATGTGAAATAGATGTGATTTCTATTGGTGACAAAGCCATAGGTATTCCTAACTTTATTGTAGTTGTTGCCTATATTCATAAAGGAAGGAAATACCAGATTCCAGTTAAAAGTTAGTGAAAATAAAGACATATTTTCCTTACCCAAGGTCATAGGACTCCTTGAATGGTACAGACCTGGAGGTCTAGTGGCTCCATAATTGTCAAAGCCTTCTTAGAGCCCTGTGCTGGATCTTATGCATCCAATTGACTGACAAGCAAAGCCCTTGTAGAATAATATGGGACATTGGGGTAAAGGCAAAACTGGAAGGGCATAGACCACTTACAGTCATAGTTCTATGGGCTAGAACTAGTTATATCATCCTTCCCAGATGGAAGAGAACTGGAAACTATGTTTCAGCTGTGTGTCTAGAAGAAGGTAAGGTGTGGTGAACATGGAGCAATAATTGTTTGAAGCAAAAACATCAATGGATGCTAAAATTAGTGAGGGAAATTAGGACCAGAAACAGAGTATTTTCAAAGTCTCAAAGTACCTCCACACGAGACAATTATTGATTGCAAAGGGGAAATAGTAACTTTACAGAGAGGAAGAAATTTGGTAGACATTACCTTATCCAAGTGATCAAAGGTGATGTCAAAAGCAGGATGAATTAACATCATATGCTTCCTGATATGATGCACAAAGGAGAAACAACATCATTTCTGCAGCATTCCTGCCCAAAATCTGTAATCTGAAGGAGACATCAGAAAATCCAAAATTGAGGGACATTCTATAAAATAGCTGGCTATTACTTTTCAAAATTGTCAAGGTCATGAACTGCTCCATATTAAAGGGGGCTAAAGAGACATGATGATGAAATGAATGTATGATCCTGGATTGGATCTTGGATCAGAAAATGGGCATTAGTAAGACAATTAGCAAAATCTGAATAAATTCTGTAGATTTGAAAATAGTACTGTATCTATGTGAATTTCCTGGTTTTGATAAAAATACTACAGTTAAGTAAAAACAAAAAGACCTTGTTTTTGGAAATACATACCAATATGTGCAATTTACTCTCAAACATCTCAGAAAAAAAATAGAGAGGGAGAGAGAGATGAGAGGATAATTAAGTGTGATAAAATGTTAACATTAGGGGAATCCAGGTAAAATGTATATGAGAATATTTTGTACTATTTTGATACCTTTCCTTTAAGTCTGAAATTATTTCAAAATTCAAAAAAAAAGGTAAGCCTGGATCTTACTTATAAAACTAAGGAGGATGGTCAAACTTTCATGTGCCTTGTGCTTTTCTGTTTGTCAAAGAACCTTTGGTAGTGACAATCTGGGTTGGTCACTGCTGTCCTAGTTAACTTCGGAATATAAGTCTAGGAGTTCCTGGACCATGTGGAAAAAATATAGTTCTCCATATTTTCATCCATTTTCCTGATAATAGCACATTTATTTTAGCCTGTGGATATTGCCTAGTAATTTATGTACCAGTCCTGCAGATTCTGGAACATTTTATTATCTTGGTATTGACTTCTGTATTTAGGTAGATTCAAATGCCAGAATCGTCAATGATTTCACCAAGACTTCATTGGGAGAGGAAATTTGGACTTGTAAATCTAGTTCTGCAAAGCGTCTCTCCAAGCATGGCTTCTAGGACCATAGAAAAAAAGATCTGATCAAACTCATTTATTAACAAAGGCTTATAATATTGAATGGCAGCTTCTAGGAATCTAAGGAAATAATTCGCTTTTATCTCTGACCAAGGAGCAACCATTATAGTCTTTTTATACCTTTTAGAAGTGATGACTTAGTATTAAACTTATTCTGTTCCTCAATATCCCTGACCTTGACTCTCACCACATGCATACCTACTCCCACCCCCACATACCGTTGTGATTATGGCAAAAGGACAATTAAAGTGGAGTTTATTCCTATAATTTTTAATTATCATTTTGATCACATTTAGGTAACCTATTGATAGCATTCTGATAGCCAGCTTTTGGAAGAAGATCTGCTTCTAATTAATATCCTCAGATATTAAATTTGTTGGAACAAGTCTGAGTACCACTTGCCTTAGAAATCAGGTGCCATATACCGGTAAGAGGCAAAAATTGGAGTCCACTATCAAATCTGGTAAGGTGATGGTTAAAATGATATAAAAGGGAAAACTCTTGGTTTAGGGTGGACTTTCTCCAACATTTAAATGGACAGTCCCAAATAGCCTGAGCTGAAAGGTTAATTCATTTAGCAGTGCTTATCTAATGACAGTTCCATCAGTACATAGTTCTTAACTTGCACTGTTGCATAGACACCATTTTTATTTCTCCTGTGGGTTGCCACAGTGGCGGTTGGAATGGTGAGTTGTGGAATGACAGAGAACATTTAGGATCTACAAGTGACAGGGCTGGTGAACTGAACGGACAGTGGATATTTAGGCTGAAAGTAATTGAATGCAGGTGACATGTGGTGAGATAGGGAACACTGGCTGGAAGATAGACTGGGCTAGGCAGGGGGTATATTATGTGTTCAGTCTGGGACATACCAAGTTTAAGGTTTCTGTAAAATGTCCATGTGAAGATGTCCAATTGGGAGTTAGAAATTTATGTCTACATTCTTGTCAATCAATAAGCTTCAGAGTAAATGAGATCATTAAGACTTCTTTGAACCACAGGAAAGGAAGATTGTAGTAATATATGATGGCATGATGTTTTATGGAAGAGTTTTAAATAAAAGTTCTGAAGAGGATGGGGAGACGTCAGGTTACATTAGCCTGGATGGAATAAAGGGGTGGGAAGACAGGGGCATGATAGGTGAGTTAAGAAGGAAATTCTTTGTCTCAACAACCAGCTCAGATGATTTGTGAATCTAAATTGTGTGGTGGTGATATTCTAATAGACCTGGGATAAGTCACGTCAGCATTATGGGCTCTTAACTTGTCATTTATAAATAAGAAAATATTATGTAATACTTGCCATATTTTTCTAAAAGCTGAACTCAGAATGTTAATGAAATTAAAATCAAAAAATTATTTTGCTTGGAAGAGATTTCATTATAAATATTTATTAAATTAGGATAAAACAGTCTAGAAATATTTATTGTACAGAATTAAAGATATATCATCACTAGTAAAGCCAGGCATAATTTCAACTATTCTATAACACTCCAGTTATTAAATATAATTGAAATATATCTGTAACTAATATTTAATTTAATATAACTGTAATTAAATATAATTGATAAATATAACTGAAATAGGTTAAAATCAAACTGTGAGGAAGAATCCTAAAATTGACCACTTCTTTCCAAGAGGTAAAGGTGACGTGTGATTGGGTCTATACATACAAAGCAAAGAAGAATTAAGCCACTATTGAGTATTTTAGGCAAAAGTGTTTTGAGTATAATCGATTGGTTATATATATAATTTTGCTATTATAAATCTGATCAAGTCTATTTTTTTTCAAAGATTCTGTCATAATGGGAAGCAAAAGAAGGTTAGACAGATGAAGATTCTTTCTAGAAATCTATCTGCAACTCAAATTAGACCTGGAGATGATTAGTTTGACTATTTCAGCAGTTTCTGAGCAAAAAAAATTAAAAAGTACAAGTGTTCAGATTTGAGAGAAAAAAGTCTGAAGAAGAGGGAAAGAAGGAAACCCCCCCCACCCAAAACCAAAAAACAATAGCAATATGAAGGAAGTGCCCAAGCCAGTAAGAAACCCCAGTATGTAGCATGGATTATACTAGAGTTTTCTACGGAAGTATTGTAAATCACTGGAAAATAGTGTAGAACTTATTTGCTTAAAATTTTCAGTTAATGTGCTTCAGCAGCATTTTGCAGACAACGACTCTCACTCTCTACCTTATTATGGAGGCAGAGCTGTTTCTCTTTGTCCCGTTCTCCATCCTGTGATATACTTTTTATTGCTCAAGAGCTATAGAATTGTGTCCATGCCTATTGTTGTCTGCCTGATGGGAATTCATGTAATTGAAAGCGTTTATCCTCTCTTAGTAGAAAAATTGGGCACTTGGAAGTAATAAAATCCCCCACCTTTGTCCACGGCACAGGAAAAACTGTTCAGTCAGCTTTGTTCTAAAGTTTCCACTTTTCCCAGTATAACCTGTTGAAAATTTAGTCCTGCACTAGAAATACAGCTGGAATTTCTCGTGGCAGGCTAGTTGTCCTTGTTCACATAGCTATATCTTCAGTTGCTATTTCATCACTGATCAGAAAATAAAATCGTATTCTTTCCAAAGAAACATGGAATGCCATGAAGTAAGTGCATAATATGTCAGGGAGTGAAAAAAGCAAGTTGCAGTGCAAATGTTAAATAGATCCTGGTTTTTGAATAAGCATCTATTTATGTATCATTTAAATTTATATGTTTAAATATTCACTTAATTGTGAATAGTGATTACCTCTGGGGATGAGATTAGAAAAAGTGAAGTGAGACTTTTACTTTTTGCATTATACTTTTTACTTTATCCACTTCTGTATTGTTTGAATTTTTAAAATGTGTTATTTTGTAATTGAAATTTTTTAAAAAAACAACTGACAAATAACTACAGGGAGTAAGAAATTACTTGGAATGCAATATGTTTAAATAATTAATTCATCGATACACTGCTTGACTATTATTTTCTTTTGCTAAATCAACACTCCCCTGCTTTTCCCAGGAGGTTGCTTTGAAAAGGAAGGGTAAATGTTTCCAATGAAATGAACAACAGCCCAACCTTTCCACCTCCCGCCTAAATGCCTCATTTTGGTTTTGTTAGTAACAAATGCTACATGCGAGTCCTTACGGTGAATCAAGGAAGTGGGTGTCTAACAGGGCAGTACACACCATGACAGTCAATGGGAAATCATGCTTTTGTAACAGTGGACTTATCAAATTGGAGCAGGAAGGGAGATTTGGAACAACAAGTGAGGTACCAGTAGGGTCTCAGTTGTCCTGGGCATTGTGACATGGCACCCAAATGTCATGAAAGAGTGGCCTTTCCAAAGTATGCACTAATCTGAATCTCTCCGAACTTTCCTGTTTCCACCACAAAGCAATAAAGAGAAAATCATTGCCAATAACTTTTGTAATAACTTTTGCATCATGTTGCAAAGGGTGGATTGGCCTTTTGTGTGGGCACAGGTATGTGCAAAAGCAAGAAGGGGAGGAGCTAGACTCAGATCCCTTGTTTATTTTAATTTTAAGGCAAAATTTAGCAAAATATGTTGCAGATTCTTCAACTATTTGTCAGACAGACATTATCCACTTTTCTGGGGATTTATGATAGAGATCCTTTTTGGGGGGATGTTGAGTGCAATTAGGTCACAGAGACAAAAGGGCCATGAATGATGATTATTCTGTGATAACCTGCATGCTAGTGAGCAATCCCAAACTGGGTTCTGCTGACTGGAAAATCTAGACTAGCAAATCAACAATCACAAATTTTATATTCTTATCAGATGTGCAGCCTTAATAACATATTCGTAAATGGTAAAGAACTGCTTGACAGGGAGGTTACAGAGATAAAAGCTCTGAGTGGTTGTAAAGTGGGCAAATTGTAAAGCATAAGTGGTAGGCTTACTCTTCCTTTCGGCTCTTAAAAATTCCTCCTCTTCCTTTGACTATGCCTCCAATCTACAGCTTCTTGGATTATTAAGCATCCTTTTCCTCCAGGGTCTTAAAATTTCTTCATTATAGGTTGGATTGTGTTCCCCTCAAAAAAGATATTTTGAAGTCCTAAACCCCAGTATCTCAGAGTATGGCCTTATTTGGAGATAGGGTCTTTATAGAGGTAATGGAGTTAAAATGAGGTCATCAGGGTGGGCCTTAATCCAATATGACTGGTGTCCATAAAAAAGGGGCATACTTGTGCGTGCCTGTAGTCCCAGCTACTTGGGAGGCTGAGGCAGGAGGCTCGCTTAGCCCAGGAGCTCAAGGTCACTCAGCCTGGGTGACAGAGCAAGACCCTGTCTCAAAAAAAAAAAAGGAAAAAAAAAGGAGGGGGAGGTACTTGGACACAGACATGTGAAGATGAAGGCAGAGAGTGGAGTGATCCTTCTACAAGCCCAGGAACAGCAAAGATTCCCAGCAAACCACGAGAAGCTACAAAGAGGCATGAGACAAATTTTCTATCACAGACCTCAGAAAGAACCAACCCTGCCCATACCTTGATTTTAGAAGTCTAGCCTCCAGAATTGTGAGACAATACATTTCTGATGTTTGAGCCCCCCAGTTTGTGGTGCTTTGTTTATGGCAGCCCTAACAAACTATTACACTCTCTCATCTGTGATAACGCTAATGCTCTGGAACAATCCTTACTGCTTCTTTCAATAGAAAGCTGAAAGCCTACTGATGAAGAATAATTATTTTCGCTAAAGTGTTATCTTTGAAGGCACCTGCTGGGAGGCAACTGGAGGCTTTTACCCTCATCCTAGTTGAAAGGAAGTTGGCAGGTGGAGTCAGGTAGACTTCTTGGCAGGTAACCCAGTGACTGAGGCTCTTTTGTCACTCTGGGGGTCTTTGTGCAAGTAGAAACCATGGCATCTTCTCTTTTCCACTGACTTAAGGGGGAGATCCTGCTTATCATAGAGCCAAGAACAGAAATTTCAAACAGAATCTAATTGTCATTTTATTTTATTTTATTTTTTACATCCAAAATCCTCTCTTTTAACTTTTTGAAAATATAAAATAAATTGTAGTTAATCGTATTTATCCTACAGTGCTTATGCCTTAGTTGTTTTAATAAAATATATTTCTGAAAACTGAATTCCCAGGAATGTAATTCAACAGGTATGGAATTTGGAATTGGAGATTATAGAACATATTTTATGTATTATAAAGTAATCTAAATTAATTCAAAATTCAATAAAAATTTGAATGAAGTCACAATTGTAATGAAATAAACAATTCTAAAGTAACTCTATCATATTTAATGATTTTTGATACCTTGACTTTTTATGTCAGGCAGTCAGTTCCTATTATTCTTGAAATAAGTAGTCTATGACTCTCCTCCCTTTTGTGATATCTGACTAAATTTTGGCGATGGTTTGATTTTTGTCCTATTCAAAAAAATTTTTTATACTCTTAGATTTTCACAGCAAGTATATGCTGGCCTCTTTGTATGAATTAGAGAGTGTTTTGTTCTAATTGTCATTTTTAAAAAATTTTATTTTTTATATCAAAAAATTTAGGAGGTACAAGTATTCTTTGTTACTTGGATAAATTGTGTCATACTGAAGTCAGGGCTTTCAGTGTACCCATTACCAGAATAGTGTATATTGTACTTCATGGGTGGATTTTTATCCGTCACCCCCACCACCCTCCCCACTTCTTAGTTTCCAATGTCTATTACAGCTCTTTATGACCATATATATCCTTTGTTTAGCTCCCACTTGTAAGTGAGAACTTGTGGTGTCTGTTTTTCCATTCCTGAGATATATCACTTAGGATAATGGTCTCCAGTTCCATCCAAGTTGCTGCAAAAGACATTATTTCACGAAAAGCTGGTTCTTTGAAAAGATAAACAAAATAGACAGGCCACTTGCCAGCTTGACCAGAAGCAGAAAGGAAAGGACTCTAATAAGCTCAATTAGAAATGAAAAAGGAGAAGTCACAACAGATACCATGGAAATACAAAACATCATCTTTGAATACTACAAAAATCTCTATGCCCACAAACACGAAAACATGGAGGAAATGGACAAATTCTTAGAAACACACTACCTCCCTAGGCTCAACCAGGAAGAAACAGAATTTCTAAACAGACCAATATCAAGCACCGAAATTGAAGCAGTAATTAAAAATCTACCCACAAAAAAAAAGTCCCGGACCAGATGGGTTCACACCTGAATTCTACCAAGCCTACAAAGAAGAACTGGTGCCTATACTGCAGAAATTATTTGAAAATATCCAGAAGGATGGAATCCTCCCAAACTCATTCTACGAAGCCAATATCGCCTTGATACCAAAGCCAGGAAAGGACACAACAAAAAAAGAAAACTACAGACCAATATCCCTTATGAATATAGATGCAAAAATTCTCAATAAAATCCTTGCAAACCGAATTCAAATGTACATCAAAAAAATAATCCATCATGATCAGGTGGGCTTCATTCCCGAGATGCAGGGATGGTTCAACATACGCAAATCTATAAATGTAATTCACCATATAAATAAAAGCAAGAACAAAGATTATATGATCCTTTCAATAGATACAGAAAAGGCTTTTGACAAAATCCAGCACCCTTTTATGATAAAAACTCTTAACAATATAGGCATAGATGGCTCATTCCTAGAAACTAATAAAGCCATATACGATAAACCCACAGCCAATATCATACTGAATGGGGAAAAATTGAAGGCATTCCCCCTTAAAACTGGCACCAGACAAGGGTGCCCACTATCTCCACCTCTTTTCAACATAGTGCTGTAAGTCCTGGCCACAGCAATTAGACAAGACAGAGGAATCAGGGGCATCCAGATAGGGGCAGAAGAGGTCAAACTTTCACTATTCACAGACGATATGATATTATACATAGAAAACCCCAAAGATTCAACCAAGAGATTACTGGAATTGATAAATGAATTCAGCAAAGTCTCAGGATACAAAATTAATACACACAAATCCATAGCCTTCATATATGCTAATAACAATCAAGCCAAGAAACAAATTAAAGATGCTATACCTTTCGCAATAGCAACAAAGAAAATTAAATATTTAGGAATATATCTAACTAAGGAGGTCAAAGACCTATATAGAGAGAATTATGAAACACTGAGAAAGGAAATTGCAGAGGATGTAAATAGATGGAAAACCCTACCATGCTCTTGGATAGGCAGAGTCAACATAGTAAAAATGGCTTTGCTACCTAAATTAATTTACAGAATCAATGCAATCCCTATCAAAATACCAACATCATTTTTTGCCGATCTAGAAAAAATAATTCTACGCTTCGTGTGGAACCAGAGAAGACCCTGTCTAGCCAAAGCAATCTTAAGCAAAAAGAACAAATTGGGAGGCATCCTGTCTACCAGACTTCAAACTATACTACAAGGCCATAGTAACCAAAACTGCATGGTATTGGCACAAGAACAGACACGTAGACCAATGGAACCGGACTGAGAACCCAAATATAAAACCAACCTCATACAGTCACCTGATCTTTGACAAATTCCAGAAAAACGTACACTGGGGAAAAGAATCCCTATTCAACAAATGGTGCTGGGAAAATTGGATGGCCATATGTAGAAGACTGAAACTGGACCCACACATCTCACCTCTCACAAAAATCAATTCACAATGGATAACAGATCTAAACCTAAGACATGAAAGCATAAAAATTCTCGAAGAAAACGTTGGAAAAACTCTTATGGACATTGGCCTAGGCAAAGAATTTATGAAGAAGACCCCCAAAGCAATCACAGCAGCAACAAAAATAAATACATGGGACCTGATCAAATTGAAAAGCTTCTGCACAGCCAAGGAAACTATCACTAGAGTGAACAGACAACCTACAGAATGGGAGAAAATATTTGCATGCTACACCTCTGATAAAGGGCTGATAACCAGAATCTATACAGAACTTAGGAAAATCAACAAGAAAAAACCAAACAACCCTATTAAAAAATGGGCAAAGGACATGAACAAAAACTTTTCCAAAGAAGACAGAATGATGGCCAGCAAACATGTAAAAAAGTGCTCAACTTCTCTAATCATCAGGGAAATGCAAATCAAAACCACAATGAGATATCACTTAACTCCAGTGAGATTGGCTCATATCAAAAAATCCCCAAATAACAAATGTTGGCGGGGATGTGGACAGATAGGAACACTCATACACTGCTGGTGGGACTGCAAATTAGTACAACCTCTATGGAAAAGAATATGGAGATACCTCAAAGAATTAAAAGTAAAATTACCATTTGACCCAGCAATCCCACTACTGGGTATTTATCCAAAAGAAAAAAAGACATTTTATAATAAAGACATCTGCTCTCGAATGTTCATAGCAGCACAATTCACAATTGCAAAGTTGTGGAAACAACCCAGGTGCCCATCAATACACGAGTGGATCAATAAAATGTGGTATATATATACCATGGAGTATTACTCAGCAATAAGGAACAACAGTGAATTAACACATCTGGTATTATCCTGGTCGGAGCTAGAACCCATTCTTCGAAGCGAAGTGTCACAGGATTGGAAAAACAAGCACCACTGGTACTCACCATCAAACTGGTACTAACTGATGAACACTTACATCACACAGGGCAATAACATTCATCTGAGGGCGGGCGGGCGGGAGGGGGGTGGAAGGGATGGGAAAAACTCTCACTGAATGGATGTGGGGAGCACAGTTTGGGAGATGACCATGATTGTGGCTCTGACACGGGCAGAACAGGGGCAATGTGTATGGCCAAAGTGTTGTACCCCCATGATATTCTGAAATTAAAAAAATAAATTAAAAAAAAAAGACATTATTTCATTCCTTTGTATGGCTGAGTAGTACTCTGTGGTATGTGTATATATACACCCACACATACACCCCCACACACATATACCACATTTTCTTTATCCACTCATCAGTTGGTGGGCACTTAGGTTGGTTCTGTATCTTTGCAATTGTGAATTGTGCTGTGATAAACATTCAAGTGCAGGTGTCTTTCTGATAAAGTGACTTATTTTCCTTTGGGTAGATACCCAGTAGTAGGATCGCTGGATCGAATGGTAGGTCTACTTTTAGTTCTTTGCAGAATCCCCATATTGCTTTCCACAGTGGTTGTACAAGTTTACATTCCCACCAGCAGTGTATGAGTATTTCCTTTGCATGGCAACCACTCCAACATCTATTGTTTTTTGACTTTTTAAGAATGGTGATTCTGACAGGGGTAACGTGGTATCTCATTGTGGTTTTAATTTGCATTTCACTAATATTTAGTGATGTCCAGCATTTTTTCATGTTTTTTGGCCATTTGTCTATCTTTTGAAAATGGTCTGTTCCTGTATTTTGCCCACTTTTGGATGGGGTTATTTGTTTTTTTCTTGCTGATTTACATGAATTCTTTATAGATTCTGGATGTTAATCCTTTATTGGATGTATGGTTTGCTAATATTTTCTCCCATTCTGTACATTGTCTATTTACTCTGTTGATTATTTCCCTTGTTAGTGCAGAAACTTTATTTTAATTAAGTCCCATTTATTTATTTTTGTTGTTGCTATTAATATATTTGCTTTTGGAGTCTCACTCGTAAATTCTTTGCCTAAGCCAATGTCTAGAAGAGTTTTTCCAGTGTTTTCTTCTGGAATTTGTATGGTTTCATGCCTTACATTTAAGTCTTTATCCATCTTGAGTTAATTTTTGTATATTGTGAGAGATAGGGATCAAGTTTCATTCCTCTGCATGTGGCTGTCCAATTTTCCCTGCAACATTTCTTGTCCCTTCCCCAGTGTATGTTTTGTTTACTTTGTCAAAAATCAGTTGGTTGTAGCTATATGGTTTTATTTCTGGGTCCTCTATTTGTTCCATTGTTCTATGTGTCTACCTTTATACCAGTACCATGCTGTTTTGACTACTGTAACCTTATAGTATAATTTGAAGTCAGGTACTGTGATGCCTCCAGATTTGTTCTTTTTGCTTAGGATTGTCTTTTTTGATTCCATATGAAGTTTAGGATTTTTTCTAGATCTGTGAGAAATGATGTTGGAATTTTGATGGGAATTGCATGAATCTGTAAGTCACGTTGGGCAGTATGGATGTTTTAATAATGTGATTCTTCCAATCCATGGGCATGGGCTGTTTTTCCATTTGTTTGTGTCATCTATGATTTCTTTCGTCAGTGTTTTATAGTTTTCCTTGTAGAGATCTTTCACCTCCTTGGTTAAGTATATTCCTAGGTATTTTAATTTCTTTGTAGCTACTATAAATGATATTGCATTCTTGATTTGACTCTTAGATTGATTGTTATAAGTATATAGAAATGCTACTGAGTTGTGTACGTTAATTTTGTAACCTCAGACTTTACTGAATTTGTTTTTCAATTCTAGGAGTCTTTTGGTGGAGTTTTTAGGGTTTTTTTACATATAAGATCATATCATCGGCAAACAGGGACACTTTGACCTCCTTTTTCCCAATTTGAATGCCCTTTATTTCTCTCTCTTGCCTGATTACTCTGGCTAGGACTTCCAGTACTATGTTGAATAGAAGTGGTGACAGTGGGCATCCTTGTCTTGCTCCAGTTCTTAGGGAAATCTTTTCAACTTTTCCCCATTCAGTATGATGTTGTCTGTGGGTTTGTCATATATGGCTTTTATTATTTTGAGGTATGTTCCTTCTATGCCTAGTTTGTTGAGGGTTTTTATCATGAATGGGTGCTGAATTATATCAAATGCTTTTTCTGCTTCTCTTGAGATGATCATATGGTCTTTATTTTTAATTCTATTTAAATGGTGAATCACATTAATTGATTTGTGTATATTGAACCATCCTTGCATTTTGGGATAAATCCCACTTGATCATGGTGGATTTTTTTTTATGTGCTGTTGAGTTTGATTTGCTTGTATTTTGTTGAGGATTTTTGCATCTGTTTTCATAAGGGATACTGGTCTCTAGTTTTCTTTTTCTGTTGTGTCCCTTCCTGGCTTTGGTATCCTAGTGATACTGGATTTGTAGAATGAGTGAGGGAGGACTCCCTCTTTCTCAGAGTTAAGAAACAGTTTCAGTAGAATGAATGCCAAGTCTTCTTTATAGGTCTGGTAGGATTTAGCTGTGAATCTGTCTGGTCTGGGGCTTTTTTTTGTTGGGAGATTTTTTAAATTACTATTTCAATCTTGTTCCTTGTTATTGGTCTGTTCAGAATTTCTATATCTTCGTGATTCAAGCTTGGAAGATAGCGTGTTTCCAAAAATTTATCCATTTCCCCTAGATTTTCTATTAATAGTTTGTGCGAGTAAAGGTTTTCATAGCAGTCATGGATGATATTTTGTATTTCTTTGCTATCAGTTGTAATGTTTCCTTTTTCATTCCTTATTGAGCTTACTTGAGTCCTTTCTTGTCTATTACTGGTGAATCTAGCTAGAGGTCTATCAATTTTATTTATCTTTTCAAGGAACCAACTTTTTGTTTCATTGATCCTTTGTTTAGTTTTTGTTTGTTTGTTTGTTTGTTTTTGGTTTCCATTTAGTTTAGTTCTGCTCTGATCTTTGTTATTTCTTTTCTTCTGCTAGCTTCAGATTTGATTTGTTCTTCTTTTTCTAGTTGCTTGAGGTATGACATTATGTTGTTAATTTGTGATCTTTCTGTCCTTTCAATGTAGGCATTTAAGGTGATGAACTTCCCTTTTAACACTTAATTTACTGTATCTCATAGATTTTGGATGTTTGTTTCATGATTGTCATTCAGTTCAAAAAATATTTCCATCTTAATTTCGTCATTGATCCAAAATACATTCAGCAGCTTGTTGTTTAATTTCTATTACTTTGGGTATGTTTGAGAGTTACTTTTGGACTGATTTCCTATTTTATTCCACTGTGATCTGAGAAGATACATAGAATGATTTTGATTTTTCTGAATTTTCTGATACTTGTTTTGTGGCCTAACATATGATCTAGCTTGGAAAATATCCCATGTGCTGATGAGAAGAATGTATGTTCTGCAGTTTTTGGGTAGAATGTTCTGTTAGGTCCATTTGTTCTAGAGTCCCATTTAAGTCCAGTATTTCTTTGTTGATCTTCTGCCTCAATGATCTGTCCAGTTTCATCAGTGGAGTGTTGAAATCCCCAGAAATTATGATGCTGCTGTTTATTTCTTTACTTAGATCTAGTGGAATTTGTTTTATGAATCTAGGAGGTCCTGTGTTAGGTGCATATGTATTTATGATTGTTAGATTTTCTTGCAGAATTGCTCCCTTTATCATTATAAATGACTGTCTTTGTAATTTTTTACCATGTTGATTTAAAGTCTATTTTATCTGATCTGAGAATAGCTACTCCTGCTCACTTTTGGTTTCTATTGTTTTCCATCCCTTTACTTTGTGTCTCTGAGAATCCATGTGAGTTAGATGGGTTTTTTGGACACAGCATATACTTGGGTTGAGTTTTTTCTTCCATTCAGCCAGTCTATATCTTTTAAATGCAGCATTAAGATTATTTCTATTCAATGTTAGTATTGATATGTGAGATACTGTTCTGTTCGTGTTGAATAAGGCTTTGTTTTCTCCCTTGTGTTACTGTTTTATAAGAGTAGTGATCTTTAAATTTTGGATGTTTTGGCAATGGTGGGTATCAATTGCTCTGTTCCATGTGTAGAACACTTCTAAGCATTTCCTGTAGGGCAGGTCTATGGTGACAAATTCCCTTAGTGTTTGCTTGTCTTGGAAAGACTTTATTTCTCTTTCATTTATGAAACTTAGTTTTGCAGGATATAAAATTCTTGTCTGAAAATTATTCTCTTTAAAGGGACTAAAAATGGGACCACAATCCTCTCTGACTTGAAAGGTCTCTGCTGAGAGTTCTGCTGTGAGTCTGGTAGGTTTTCCTTTGTAAGTAACTTGTTGCATTTATCTTGCAGCTTGTAGGATTTTCTTCTTCACTTTGACTTTGGTCAGGCTGGTGACTATGTGTGTTGGTGATGTCCTATTTTCTATGAATCCTCCAGGTGTCCAATGACCGTCTTGTTTCTGGATGTCTAAATCTTTAGTAATACCCGAGAAGTTATGCTCAATTATTCTTTCTAATGTTTTTCCATGCTTATTGCTTTTTTTCCTTCTCCCTCAGGGATACCTGTGATTCTTAAATTAACTTGCTTTGCATAATCCCATATTTCTCACAGTGATGGTTCATTTTTCTTTGTTCTTTTTTCTACATTTTTTTACTGATTATTACTTCAGAATCCTTGTTTTCAAGCTATGAAATTCTTTCTTCTGCTTGGTCTAGTCTGTTGTTTAAACTTTGTGCTGCATATTGAAATTCCTTAAATGACTTTTTCATTTCCAGAGAGTCTATCATATTTTTTCTTATATTATTTATCTCTTTAGTGAATTTTTTATTCCTGTCCTGAATTTTTTTTTAAAATTTGTGTTGTTTGTCAACTTTCTCATCAGTCCCATTGATCTTACTTGCAATTCATATTGTGAATTCCATATCTGATATTTCAACAACTTCCTTTTGGTTAGAGTCCAATGCTGGAGAGCTATTGTGATCCTTTGGGAATGTCAAGGAAGCCTGTTTTTCATGTTGCCTAAGTTCTTATGCTGGTTCCTTCTCATCTGGGGCCTCTTCTCTCAGCTCAAAACAGATAGCAGATATGGTACACCTGTTCTCCTCTGCTGGGACTTCTGTTGCGCAGTGAAGATAGGGATGGGTCCCTGGATGGTGTCCTTGGGCCGTACTCCAGAAACTTGACCAGGCAGGAGAGGGGTGAATGCAGTGTGAGCCTTCAACACTGCTGCTCTGCTGTGTCTCCCTCATTTCTCTGTGGTTGTCACCAGGCCACTGTGGCACGTGGGCCCATGGTGCAAGGCATGCATGTGAGGTAGGGCTAGCCTACTGGAGGGGGAGTGTGTCTGGGACAGAGGAGGTCCATTAGGCATGTCGTGCACACACACGGGCCATGGCAGTGTGCACGGGTGGGGTAGGGGTGCACACAGGACATGGCACGCAGGACACCTGAATGGGGCAGCATGGGTCCATGGCTTGGGGTCCACCCAGGTCCAAAGGTGGAAGCTAAACTGGCTCTCACTTCCAGATGGCAGCTGCAGTTGTCCAGCTGCCCCAACAGTAGGCGTGCTCTGCCCAGGTCCTACAGGAGTTGCAGTTGAACGTAATCACATAAACCACAGCTGTGGAGGCTGGGCCTGTGGTCTCCTGCTCTTCCCAGATTCCCCATTGGCAGCAGCGACAGGGGTGCATGTCACCGAGGTATGTGCAAGCACTGGGACTCCCCATTCCATTCCCTCTCCATCCAGCAGGGGCAATGGGGAGGCAGCAGTCACAGATCTGACCCCTGGGCAGAAGTAGTATTCCGGTGTTGGGATGTCACAATGGCACCAGCCACAGCACCCAGGGCTTGCGAGCCAGCTGTGCCTTCTCCCTGGAGCAATGCAGGCGCACAGCCTCCAGTCAGGTGTCTGTATCAGTCCAGGGGCCTGTTGTGATGGAGAGGCCCTCCCACCACTCTGGTTGCAATATCCTCAGGGAAGCGTGGAGTCCAGGATTCTCTACTTTGTCCCTTCCCCACATGTGGGCACCTTCCCTGAGTGCCTCCAGTCCTGTTGAGCGGGTCATCCCACTTTTCTCTCTTCTTCACTTCACTCCTGTCTCCTGTCTGTGGATTCCCAGTGCTCTCGCTTACACTGCTGGTCCAAAGGTGGATGCCTATTTGCTATTTTCGGTCCTCTCTGTGAGAGCGGTGTTGTATAGGCTGCTTCTAGTCCACCATCTTGGTGCTCCCCCTCCAATTATTTTTTTTAAAAATTAGCTCTCATTTCCTCTCTTGGCAAGTGATTGGGCTGTGGAGGTTCTAGTTGGAAAATTGACCCCCAGGTCAATTTTTATGGGTGAGTTTCTCTATTGGATTGTTATCTGTAATATTATGGTATCAGGTGGCTTTTCACTAAATAAACATACCTAACGTCCTTAGTAAAGGGAAAGCTTTCTAAAATAAGACTCAGGAACAGACTGGGATACAATGCTTTGCATGAAATAAATGCCTAGTTAGTGTTTGTTGAGTTGGAATAAGTTAGATTAAGTGGGGTTATTATAAGGAACCTTGCCTTTAGGGAGTTAGAGAAGGCTTCTTGAAGGGTTTGGTCAATTTTGATTCGCCTTGCAATGAGTTTGGACTGAACCTAGCTGGTAAAATTTACTAGCAACCAGAGATGGAGAATGTCACTCAGTTTCACTTGTTGCTCTACTTCCAAAAGCGTTCTTTGATCACATTGAAAAGTGCCATTTTGGGGAATATAGCACCTCACAGAAAATAAGGAAGTCTGGCGGGGGCTCAAGTGGTTGTTCAGTGATAATGAATAACTTTGATATTTCGTTTGAAGTTAAGCTGTGTTGTTTGAACTTTTCTGTCCCTGCACAAGGCGTCATAGGCTAACCATGGGTAACGCTTTCTGAATCACTGGGGACAAATCAGTCATGGATGGGTTGTGGCACTGCATTGTGGTCTTCCTTTCATATCTAAAGCTGTAAGTAGCTTGTGACCAATTCTTAGCTTGGTGTCTGCACAGTATTAGGAGGTCTGGGTTATTGTTGCTTGTCACCACCAAATTCCATCTGTAGAAGTCTAGGATGATCATGGTGTCTGATATATCCCTTGGATTTTGAGAAAGGTCAAACTTCAAAGTTTGTCTGCATGACTACTCCCTAGGCAGCCAGGTGCCTCACTGAGCAAGGGCTGAGGTGGCAGGAGAGGGTCAAGAAGGAGTCAGGACAACAAATACATGTTAAAAGGGAAACAATCTATCACACGGAGAAGATGTACCCAAAACAACAGAAGAGGTCACTGATGGAGATAAATGTACGTTGAGTATCCCTATCTGAAATGCTTGAGACCAGAAGTATTTTTGGACGTCAGATCTTTTCGGATTTTAGAATATTTGTGTTATACTGGTTCAGCATCCCTAATCCAAAAAGCTGAAATCTGAAATGCTCCAATAAGCATTTCCTTTGAGAGTCATGTTGGCACTCAAAAAGTTTTACATTTTTGATTTTGGATTTTTGGATTAGGAATACTCAACCTATACTAGCAAGTTAAAACAGTCCTGGAGTTTACAGCTTAGAGCAGTGGGCTTAAAGAAACAAAATCTCTGCAGGAGATGGTGTTCAAGGCCTGTTATGTCAGGTCTCAGATAGCACCAGGGTTGGGCAGGCCAAGAGAAGGCAGGCCCAGGGGTCTGGACTAACCAGATATGTTGAATTTTTATGATATGGTTAGCAAGAGTCATGGTCAGGAAGTCAATTACATGTAAGAATGGATGTGAAAGGACCTTAAATCCCAGAAGGGAGGCAGAGGGAAGGGTATAAGGGGCAGTTTGGATTGCGAGTAGAAAAGTTCAGGACTTTGGAGGCTG
The DNA here is from genome assembly GCA_023783475.1 of Daubentonia madagascariensis. Taxonomy (NCBI): domain Eukaryota; kingdom Metazoa; phylum Chordata; class Mammalia; order Primates; family Daubentoniidae; genus Daubentonia; species Daubentonia madagascariensis. The sequence goes on along the minus strand of JAKFHU010001815.1, from coordinate 15,876,047 downwards.
GAAGAACAGGTAAGGCAACTTTGAGGAAAGAGGCTGGGTCAGAGGGGACCTGACAGTAGGAATCAGAAACATCAGTTGCAGGCCTGGTGGACATAAGGGGCAGGTGGAGAAGACACTAGGGAAATAGTGCCTCAGTTGAAAGAGGCTGGCACAAGAGTCAGAAATCACAGAACTAAAGTATTAGGAAAAGGAGGCTGGGAATTCTGTTCAGGATGGAAGAGATTTGTGGGACAAAACCAGTGGTTCTTGCAGCAATTTTGTGATGAGAGATACAAAAGCAGAGGCTGTCTGTTCTCTGCCTTCAGTGTGAACAGATAAGGGCTGGCAAGATTGTTTGGCAGCTAAAGTGAACTATAGAGGCCGTGGGTACTAGGGACTGTTAATTACCAGAGAACCAGCAATGCATCCTCATGCAGATGTAGGGATGAAATACTGTGTTCGGAAGACTGGCTACAGATTGGCTTGGTTGGAGAAGGAATTTTTTTATAGGGAGAAATAAGTTGGTTGATGGGATGGACAAGTGGGTATTCAGGTTTTATGTGATAGGCAAAAAGGTCCACAATATTTTGGGGATGCCAACGGCATCTGACAAAGGTTAATCTAGGCTTATGTGGAAGCTAGCTTTGACTATAAAAAAGCCAGAGAAAGGCATGTCCAGCTCTGAGGTGTCTTCTTTATTTTTTTAAACTAGTCCCGAATGAGTGTATTGGTTAGGGTTGTGGTGATGGAAATTGGGAAGAAGAGGTGAGTTAGGTATTTTATTGGACACATATGCTGAGTGTTGGTTATCTAAAGAGCAAGGGGGTGGTTAGAAAGGTGCATGTGAGAATGTGCACGTGAGGACCAGAAATCACAGTGGGGAAAGAGGGGCCAGATTGATGAACTCAGAGGAAATGAGTGACCATGGGTGATTAAAATACACAGCAGAGTGAATAAAATCAGGAAATCCACATCTTGGCACTTAACTACCCAAGACACAATTAGTTTCTGGCCAAATATTTTAAAGAAGTTTCTACTTTCCTTGGAAAATCACCTTATTCATAAATTCTTTGTTTTTATGGTCATGCAAATTCTCATGGTTAAGCCCATTTCTTCTTGTTTTGTGTACAGTACAGAATATAGAGTAGCAAGCACAACCCTGTGCACTTGTATGTTGCTAAATAAAATCTGTTTTTAAATTTTTTTCCAGCTGGGCAGTTCTCATTCCTTCCTTTTCCTCATGTTTCACTATTTAACCCAGTGGTTCTCAACTGGCAACACATCAAAATTACTCAGGGGAGTTAAAAAAAAGAAACAAAATCCTCCTGCAAAATTCTGATTTCACTGGTATGGGGTAGGGCCTGGGTATAACTATTATTTTAAAACTCCTCTCATGATTCTAAGGTGCATCTAGGTTTGAAAACCATTGGACTTTAAAGTTTTTAAGTTTTCTTTCTTTTCTTCCAAAAAGGTGAAGCCCAGTCTTGGTCAGAATTCAGATGAGGGTTAGGCTTCTGTTTGATGACATTGATTCTTGATGCTCAGTCCATTCAGCATGTCCCAGGAAAGCTTTTAGTGTCAAAAATCATGGCACAAAGGTGTCTACCCAACTTTAGCTTCTAACCCTCTCCAGTCTTGAAAGTGTTTTTGTTACTTGATCCATATAATAATAGTATTGTAGAAATCGCCAGCTAGAAATTGTCTCAATTTTTATAACCTAGTTTTTAACCAAAATGTAGTAGATAATTATTAAATATAAATGGCTCTTAAATGTTCAGATTTTGGCTATCTTTGTTGTAGAATGCAAGTACTAAAGAAACGAAATCTTTATTTTTTTTTCTATTTTATTTATTTGTTTTTTTTTAGAGGTGAAGTCTTGCTCTGTCTCCCAGGCTGGAGCGCAGTGGTGCAATCATAGCTTGTTGCAACCTTGAATGCCTGGGCTCAAGTGATCCTCCCACCTCAGCCTCCTGAATAGCTGGGACTACAGGCATGAGCCACCACGCCTGGCTCTTATTCTTGCTTTTAAAACCACACATTTCTTTAAAAACTTTTTCCAAAGTAGAATTTATAAGTGGAAGGATCCTTGAATATTATTTTAATATAATCCCTTAATTTTATAGATGAGGAAACTGAGACTCAAAGAGATCAATTGATTTATCTAAGTGTCTTAGTTTGTTTTGTACTGCTGTAACAGAATACCTGAGACTGGGTAATTTGTAGTGAACATAAATTTATTGGATCACAGTTCTGGAGGCTGGGAAGTCCAAGATCAAGGTGCTGGCATCTGGCAAGGGCCTTCTGGGTGTGTCATCACATGGTGGAAGGTAGAAGGGTAGAGGTAAAAGGCTCTGAATTTGTCCTTTTATAATGGCATTAATCAGACTCATGAAGGTGGAAATCTCATGGCCTAATCACCCCTCAAAAGTTATACCTCTTAATATGGTTACAATGGCAATTAAATTTCAACATGAGTTTTGGAGGGAACAAATGTTCAAATGATAGCACTAAGGTTATAGAGCTAGTTAAGCCCAGAGAACCTGGGCCAAGCATAGTGGATGGCTCACACCTGTAATCTCAGCACTTTGGGGGCTGAGGAAGGAAGATAGCTTGGAGCCAGGAGTTCAAGACCAACCTGGGTAACATAGTGAGACCCTGTCTCTACAAAAAATAGAAAAATTAACTGGGCATGGTGGTGCACACCTGTAGTCCCAGCTACTTGAGAGGCTGAGGCAGGAGGATCATTAAAGCCTAAGAGTTTGAGGCTGCAGTGAGCTGTGATTGAGCCACTGCCCTCCAGCCTGGGAGACAGAGCAAGACCCCATCTCTAAAAAAATAAAAAGAAGAACAGAGAACCTGAGACCAGAACCCTGATGTGCTGACTCCCAATCCAGAGTGTCCTTTCTCCTACAATCCACCTGTTTCCTGTTTCCATTCCTTTCTTATGTTTTCATGTAATTCCAACACATATTTGCTAACTCCACCCCAAAATTGTATACCACGCAGGTCAGAATGACTTTAACTTTTTATTTCAGGAAGCAGAATAAATATCTTTCTAATAAACAGTGACAACTATTTGTTTTAAAAGAAGTGCTGTGCAAAAGATAGTCTTTCAGGATAGGGTGTATTTTCCAAGTTAAATTTATAGTGGGAACAGCACAGCTTTTAAGAGTAGATGGTATAACTTATTTTGTTATTATTCTGCTTTTCTATAAAAGAAGAGAATGCAGCAGAGGTAAGTTGTAGGATATAATAATTAAAATTATTTAATTATTTAATTTTCTCAGAGGAAATAGGAACCAAAATTCTGAAGATGAGATGCACACGGGCAAAGTTCTTCATTAACTGTAATGTGGTATAGAAATGTATGTTCTGTAATAGAATTATGAAAAGTTAGGGACTTGGATTATTGAGTTCAAACCCTTAGTTTAAAAAACGAGGCCTTCAAATCTTGTTCCACTAACGGTCAGCCAACAACCTGGTGGAGTTGGAATTCGAATCTGATTCTCTGTCCTTCTTCCTGTTTGGGATATTACAAAAAAAAAAAAGAAATTTATGAGTTCATTTTTTATTTGTGAAAGTAATATATGTTCACATAGAAATATGAATATAGAAAATGTTAAAGATTATAAGGAGGCAAGAATTGTATGTATTTTTATAATCTGGTTTCTTCACTTTACATAAGATGGTAAATCTACTTTGGAATAAATTATTTTTAAGAATAGTATTATAATTCAATATTGTAGTTAGGTAATGATTTATTTAGCCCTTTCTTCATTAACAAGTGTTTATTTTAGTTTATTGCCGAGTTTTGGGTGAGTGATACTTCAGTGGACATCTCTGTTATCTTAGTATGTATTTTGGATTAGTTCCTCAAGATAAATATTTCAAAGGTATAATATGTGTAAGATTCTTGATACATACTTTTGTGTTTCGCTCGGGAAGTATGTAGACCAATTTGAAAGTGTGTGGGGGTGTCCATTTCATCACTCATTTTTCTGGCCTACTTCTATAAATCAAGCCACCCTGGTATTATGGCTGCCTTCCAGAAATCTAATCATCTAAGCACAGGATGTGAATGTGTGAATGGGCATTAATTAAGTCCTGACAAAATGTGGAAAAATATTAAGTATAAATCAAAGTCAACCAAAATATTAAATAAATACACTTCCAATTCCCCCACCTTGTCCATGCTCTTTCCCAACTACACATCTGCTCACTGAAATTTGAAATAAACTGTATGACACTAGAAATTTCTCACTTAGTGGTTTGTTTTGGTAAGTTTTATTGAAACACAGTCTGGACCCACCACTCCAGTACCCTGCCTCCATAATCACCTAGCAGCAGTCTGTTGCATGCCATCCTGTGTCTTCCAAGGACTCCACAGTGACTTTCACAGCAATCTGTACTGGGCTGAGGGGGCAAGTGGTGGCTGACATCTAGCCCCAGGCTGCTCCACAAAGCAAAGCACCTTTGCAGGGTGGCTGTGTGTGCCTGGAAGGGGCACGTTTTGCCAGTTGCCACAAAGGCCCCATAGAGGTCAGCAGCAGCCCTGTGTCTACCTCTCCTTCTCTTGGGGAGATGCCCACTATTTTACCGGCTGGAGAGGGGCATGCAATTTGTTGCCAGGAGCCAGGTTCTCACGTGCCATTGGCCTATGCAGGGCAACACAGGCAAAGGAAACCTCTCAGGGCTGCAGGACCCTCATAAGCCCTGGGTGTAGACAATAACAAAAATGGGTTAATTTCATGATAGTTTAATAGGGAGTGGTGTTAGAATTTCTGCATGTGTCTATTTAGAAAATAATTTCATATTTCATACTTCACTTTTCATAGAAAATATGTGTGTGTACTTAGATAAATTTTATTTTAGAACAATTTCAGATTTAAATTGGGAAGATAGTAGAGATTTCCTATCTAACCCCAACTCAGTTTCCCCAATTAGTAACATCTTACATTAGTATGGTATATTACAACTAATGAACCAATACGGATACAATATTATTAACTAAAGTGCACACTTTATTTCAGTTCCCTTAGTTTTCACCTAATGTCCCTTTCCTATTCCAGTATCCCATCTAGAATGGCACATTATATTTTATTGTCATGAGTTTCTCAGACTTTCCTTGTTTTTGGTGACCTTGATAATCATCAAAAATTGATTTTTTGAGGCGTACTGGTCAGGCATTTTGTTGAATGTATCTCAGTTGGGATTTGTCTGATATTTTTCTCATGATTAGTTTAGTTGGGGATTATAGGTTTTTTGGAGGAAGACCGCAGAGGTGAAATGCCATTCTTATGTCATATCAAGCGTATATTCTGTCGACATGACTTATGACTATTAATGTTGATCTTGACCAGCTGGCTGAGGTAGTATTTGCAGGTGTCTCCACTGTAAAGTCCTTCTTTACCCGCCCCCCTGCCCTTTCCACACTGTATTCTTTGGAAGTCACTATGCACAGTCCGTACTTGAGGAGTGGAGCATTCTCCTCCCCTTCTTTGAGGGTGGAGTATGTACATAAATTATTTGGAATTCTTCTACATGGGAGATTTGCCTGTTCTCCCCCATTTATTTGTTCAGTCAATCATTTATTTATATCAGTGTAACTTCATGAATATTTATTTTAGACTTTGGGTTATAATACAATACTACTTTATTTTATTGCTCAAACTGTTCCAGCTTCTAGAAGCTATATTTTTGTAGAGAAGATATATTTTTAAATATAAAAACATTCCTTAAAAAAATGAAGCCAACAGAACAAAATCATTTTTAAAAAATTTTCCTTAATGGGTGTTATTTATATCATGTTTCCATCAAATATTAATAAAATTCTACTGATTGCTTGTAATCTAAAAATTAGTGTTTATATTTTAATGGGCTGAGATCAGAAAGAAAATGACAAGTTTCCAAGACTGAGTTAGGCAACATGTGACTCAGAGTTATAAGAAATACATTTCTCATTCCCCTATCCAAATCTTCCTCATGGCACATTGCTCCTGGGGTAAAGAAAAAACTCTCCACGGCTGTCCTTGGACTACATGGTGTAGTCACTGTGACCACTGTAACTTCCCTCCCTGGGTTCCAGTTGCTAGGACTTATTTTAGTTCTTTTAACATAGCCTTCCTACTAAAGGGAAACTTTTTGGAAAGTTCTCCCATAAGTGTCTCCCACCCTAAACCTTGTGCCTTTTACTTGCATCTTTGTAATATTTCTCAGTTGGCTCATGCAACTGTGGAGGTTGGCAAGTCTGAAACTTGTAGGACAGGCCAGCAGGCAGGAGTTAATAGTACATTCTTAAGGCAGAATTTCTTCTCCAGAAATCTTAGATTTTGCTGGTAAGGCCTTCAACTGATTGAATGAGACCCACCCACATTATGGAGAGGAACCTAAAGTCAACTGATTGTATAGGTCTGCCATATCTATAGAATACCTTCACAACACCACCTAGGTTAGTGTTTGATTAAATAACTAGGTCCTATAGCCTTGCCAAGTTGACACCTAAAACTCACCATCATAGTGACCAAGATAGAAAGTGTAATGAGCAGGAGAACACCCCAGTGATAGGGCTGTGAGAGACAGGCCTGGAGGTTGGGAGGTGGAGGTGCATTTTAGATGGAGTGGTCAACAGAGATGGCATTTAAGCTGAGATATTCGAGGAGGTAAAAGAAAGGAAGGAACCAGTTCTTCCAAGAATTTGCATTTCTACAGTTTCCCAGATGGTATTGATGCAGTTGCCCTGGGGACCATGCTTTGAGAATCAAAGATGAAGGGTACACTTTTTTAAATTTTGAAATGAATCCTCAGTGAATGAGAAGGCCCATTAATGTTTCAGTTGACTGTTTTTCTCAAAATGCCTACCTCACATGCTCTGAGGGGCTGGCAGCTTACTGGGAAGGTAACATCTCAAGAGGGAAGCTTTGGAAGACCCTAATATAAAGAATAATGCACTGCCGTGGATAAAGATTAGGTTTACTTGAAGGTGACACTAAACATAAATCCCAATCATTTTAATAAGAGATTAGACTATGACTCTGGGTAAGCCACCAAACCCATTAGGGCCTCAGTTTCTCCATTTATGCAAAGAAGAGGCGACAATGGTTATGCAATTCTGGAATGTATGTTGGCAGTGCACTTGAGTAATGAGATCTGTCGGGCGGTGTGATTCAAGTAAAGGTACTTTGTTGTCAAATGACGTCTGTGTGTTGTGTGTGTTGGTTATTCCTCTATTCACGTCCTTTGCACTCTCAAATTTTCTTATGTGGGAGGAAAATCTTGGTGCAGCAGAGATTGCAGGGACTCTGGGGTCAGACAGAGGAGGGTGTCAAGCTTTCGTAAGTGTCATCCTTCATGTGAGTGGGGAAGAGAGGTAGACTTGTTAAACCAGACGGCCTTCAAGGTCCTCCCAGCCCTAGAGTCTGATGGCTACCTGGCTTGTCTGCAGAGGGTGCTCATAATACTCCTGACTTTGACATAATTTTAACATTAAAGTCTCAAGGCTGCTCCAGATCACAACTGCTAGAGAAGTGGTGATGGGGGGAAGTTTCTTGAGAGATTTTTGTGATTCTAGTGGGGCCAGGACCAACCTCCCAAATCACAGGTCTTCACAAGTCCGGCACGCCCCCTTGCCCATCTACCCTCCGGCAAGAGCTGCCTTTTCTGCCCAGAGCCAGGGCCAATGAGCTGCTGGGTAGGAGACTAGCTGCTGGAGAAGAGTCCCAAAGAGCAGGAAGCCTGGAAGAGCCTGGAGCTCTTTTAATTGAATATACCCTTTCTTCATTTCATCCTTGCTGGACTTGATCTAGAAAGTAGCTAATGAAATGAACATGCCCATTTTCTCCCAATTTTGTTGATGTTTTTAAACATCAATAACAAACTGCCATTTATTTATACAAATGTTGCCAAAGGAGACATTTGGCTTTACACAAAGGTAAAAACTGAACCTCTTAGAGTGCCTTTTGTTGATTTACTTAAAAATCTGTAATTTGACATATTTGAATGATTAAGGTAGGCATCCAGTATATCCAGTATGTTCCAATAGGTAGGCATCGTGTATGTCCTTGAAAAGAAATATAAGATGTGTTGGCTTTCCTGCCCCAGCAAATTTCACTCCAGTTTGTCTAAACTATCAGTTATAGGGTCCATTTGTTCTATTTATTGAAGGCACTGGGGAAAAGGGTGAACAAGAGGCTTGAATTCCTTGAAGGAATAAAATGTGACTATTATGCTGAAAAGCAGGCCTCATGGAGTATAAATAGAGAGTATTCACTGTGCCTTCGAATTTGTTTCCCTGGAGGAAATATAAAGCAAATCTCAAGACCTTCTAGTCACTTCCAAGTCATACAGGGCCTCTAGTCACTAATTAACATAACCAGTCCAAAGTTGATATCAAACGTGTGAATTTCATTTCATCTTGCAACTCCTCCCCTTTCCCAGTTCAGGCCCGACACAAGCCTGCTGCCTGCAGTGGGATCAGGGGGAGTTGGCCTCTTTTTGCTTCTCTTACATTTATTCCTCTTTGTGCATCTTGCCAGCCTGAATTTCTGATCCGCCCCCCCCCCCCCCGCCCTGGTTGACGAGGGGGAGTCAGGAGGAAAGGAAAGCGCTAGGGAATATTGGCTCTGAGTCTGGCAGATGTTAGGAGCTGCCTCCCTCTCTGGGGCTCCCCTGCCCCCACTCTGTACCCCAGCACTGGGACCTCACACCTGTGGACCCCTCAGGTTGGTCATGTATGGGCCTTCCTCAGCTTCGGGAGTTAGTACTGCACTTCCTATGGCGATCCTCTGTCCCCTTCAGGCAGCCCTCTTGGACGGGATCTGAATCGAACCCACACTGGTTTCCTCTTGCACGTGAACCACATTAGCTCCATCCTTTATCCCCACAAACTTGGGGTGCATAGCCCAATCCCAACACCGACACCTTTTCTTGCTTGGCATCAGAGTAGTGGACCAGACATCTCTTGCCCTTAAGATTTCCAGGTGGGCCAGACACCTGATGTCACTGTGCTCACCAATTCTTAGCAGACACTTATCAAGTCTTCCAGGGATTTTGGCGAAGCCCCTTTCCCTGGGCTTCAGATGAGGGCAGGCATGTCCAACCTCTCCCACCTGAGGTTGAGGGGGACTCATGGCAAACAACTTCTCCAAAAATCCTCTAATTTCCCAATTTTGACTCTTTTGTACCCCTGATGTGTGAGAGAGAAGAGTGAAACCTCACTCACTTTTTTTTTTTTTAAATCTTGCGTGGTGGCCTTAGACTCCACTTTGGAACGTGCCATTTAATATTTGTGGATCTCAGCCCAACACTGGGATGAAATAGTTTCATTTTAACATTCTGTTTATATATCCACATACATTTGACCAAATAAACATGGTTCAGCTTTTTTAACCTATTGACCATCAAATCATTTAATTCAGTTAATAAAAAGACTAAACCAATGGGGCCAGTCTTTCTACAGCCCATGAGTCTCCACTCTATAGTCCTGAATTGATCCCTGAACTTAATTTTCACCTTCAAGGAGTTTATAATTTTACTTGGCAAATTGGTCTTACAGTGAAATTTCTGGACGTGAAAAAAGACCATATAATGTTGGATCTCATGAGTTTTCCTAAAAGTACCAGTATAAGCAGGAAATACTATTAATGATCAGGAAGAGTTTATGGTGATTGAGTAGAATTGTTGCATTGGGTCATGAACAGAGAGCACCTCAAAGTCAGCTGTCCTGCTGCAGGGTGTGAGGTTTCAGGGGGCCCCGGGTCCATTCTATTCATACCTTTTGACTTCATCGGCTGTGTAGTGGATCTGTGGTTACTGGGCCACATTGTTCTAGAGTTTCTGAAGGTCATTAAGAGGAGAAGTCCATGCTGTGGGCTGAGCTGAAACTCAAGAATCTCAGGGGAGATTTGTTGCAACCACCACAAAGAGTCCGTGGTGAGCCCAGAGGGCAGGGCAGGGCTGGGACTTATGGGGACGTGTGGCTTTCAGGGTACCTGCTGATGAGAAACTGCCTTCTCGTCCTGTAATTCTTGAGGAATGGATATTGTTTTACATTTCAGATAGTAAAAAACACCTGATAAATGCTATGTGATCCCAAACAACAGGTAAAATGTCAAAGAAAACATTTTACCTACATGAAGCTAGATAACAGGTTCAAGTTAATTTTATTCATTCATTCATTCTCATCCAATGCAGTCGTGTATTGCTGAACGTTCTAAGAAATGTGTCATTTGGCAATTTTGTCATTTTGCAAACATCATCAAGTGAACTTGCACAAACCTGGAGGGTGTAGCCTACTACACACCTAGGCTACAAACCTGTCCACATGTCATTGTACTGAATACTGTAGGCAGTTGTAACACAATGGTGAGTATTTGTGCATCTAAACATATCTAGATACATAGAAAAGGTACAGTAAAAATACGGTATTATAATCTTACGGGACTATAAGTAAGAATGTGGTGTAAAATACAAAAAGTGGTACACCTGTGTAGGGCACTTACCGTGAGAGGAACTTGCAGGACTGGAAGTTGCTCTGGGTGAGTCAGTGAGTGAGTGGTGAGTGCATGTGAAGGCCTAGGACATCACTGTGTAACTGGTTCTAGAAACAAATTTCCATGACCACTATATGTTTTTTATAATCTTCTCCTTCTCATGTTTTAGATTCTTAGGCCAGTAGGGCTTGATGACCTTTCTGAATTGCTTCCCAGAAATAATGGAATTTCTGGAAGACAAAGGAGTAGAGATTCTGAAGGCCCCTGAACAAGCTTCCTGGTGCCAAGACTCACCACCCTCCACAATCTGCCCCCAATGCACGTGGCCCCTTGTTAGTTACAGCACAACCTGCCCCAGTGCATGTGGCCCCTCCTTAAAAAGCCCATGATCTCCATTAGTCGGGAGACAGATTTGAGGCAGCTTCTCTTGTTCTCCCAACAAAATGTTGTTTGTATTAAAAAAATTCCTTCCTTTCTTAGCAATCCTCTGCATCTCAATAGTTGGATCTTTGTGTGGCAAATAACTGGACCTGTGCTGAAACCCCCTTGTGATTTCAGTAATAGCTGTACACCACTATAGACTTTATAAACACTGTACACTTAGGCTACACTAAGTTTATTTTAAAAACATTTTTATTTCTTCAGTCAATAATAAATTAACCTTAACTTACTAAATTTTTTTCTTTAAAACATTTAATTTTTAAAATCTTTTTGACTCTTTAGTAGTAACACTTAGCTTAAAACGAAAACACATTGTACAATTGTATAAAAATATTTTCTTTATATCCTTATTCTATAAGGTTTTTTTATATTTAAATTTTTATTTTTTTTATTTTTTAAGCTTTCTTGTTAAAAACTAAGACACAAACACACACATTAGTCTAGGCCTACCCAGGATCAGAATCATCAATATCGCTGTCTTCCACCTCTATATCTTGTCCCCCTGGAAGGTCTTCAGGGGCAATAACAGGCTTGGAGCTGTCATCTCCTATAACAATGCCTTCTTCTGGATACCTCCTGAAGGACCTGCCTTCTGCTTAAGGCTGTTTTACAGTTAACTTTTTTAGAAGTAAAAGGAGTACACTCTACAATAATGATAAAATCTATACTATAGTAAATACATAAACCAGTCACATAGTCATTTATTATCATTATCAAGTATTATGTACATGCTAGATTTTTATATAGCTAGTAGCACAGTAGATTAGTTTACACCAGCATCACCACGAACGCATGAGTAATGTGTTGCACTACAACGTTAGGACTGCTACAACATCACTAAGTGATAGGAATTTTTCAGCTCCATTATATTCTTATGGAACTACCATCGTAAATATGGTCTGAAACATCATTATGCTGCACATGACTGTGTATTTGTTGAGCACCAAATATAAACCAGGCAAGTGTGCTAGGGGCCCAAAGGGATCTCAAAGTCTAGTAAAAAACACAACACTAAAACAATAGGTGTGATTCAAAGTGACCAGTCCTGTAGTAACAGTAAGTTACCTACCTACTTCCCAAGGAAAAATTAAATCTACTTGGTTAAGTTGTTAATTTTAGATTCATGTACTAGTACTATAAAAACATATTTTTAAAAATATTAGGAGAATAGGATGTTATCTTTATAATAGGCTATTTAATTTTCATTGATTTCTAAAAACTTGGGATAGAGTGGATCTAAATGTGGAAAAGAGTCCTAGTGTAAACTCTCCTTTGATGTCTATGCTGTGGATCAGAAAACTTATAAATACATAACAGTTTGGTTTTCTCCTAATATGAAAACAACTATTTGGTTTCTTTTGCAAAAGTGAAAAATTAGCCATAAATATAAAACCTCTTCTTTCCACTAAAAAAGGCCACAATCATTGTTTTCCTCTTATTGGAACCCAGATGGGTTTCCAGAATCTTCAGATCCAGCAGTTGTATTTATTGATGACACACGTGGAAAGATAACCCTAACCCTAACCCTAACCCCGGTAAAAGATATGGTTAAGAAACGTTGGGTGATTTGTGGTTTCAGCTTTACTGATAATTTTGTACATAAAGAGATTCTAAATTAGAATGTAAACACATTTGCCATTTGAGGTTCAAGCATTTTAGCTGTATATCAAAACATCTTATTACTTAATATTTGACAATCTGTTTCCAAATATTTTCTTTATTTTTGTGAAAGCCACAGTCCATTTCTCTACATGACAGCCACAGTTTTGTCAATAATCTACTACTTATTTACTAAGGTTTAAAATATGATGATGGATATTTACTTGTACTGTACAATGTCTCAGTGGGAGCAATAGAAAGTGGTTTGCAATGGGTCTGAAAACATTGTAAAACAGTAAAAACTGGCATTGCAACAATTTATTTCCAAAAACACACTGGACTCATAAGTGAGTTTTTGTTTTTTAAGTTTATAGCTTGCTTCTGGTGTTAATGTTCTCCACATCTAAGGTGCCATTATACATGGTTATTTTTTATCCCCAGGGAAACAGTCCTGATTTGTACTGAATTTCAATGATGTTGTGGCAAGCAAACTGTCATTTTGGAATCGTAGTAAGCAAGTCTTCAACAACAGCTCTTTATTTTGTCTAAAACTTTTGGGCCACACAAATCTGGTCTTTATCACACTTTCATCAACTTTAATTCATTATGAGCTTGTACTTCTGGGGCCCAGTAACTGTTAACTACTGGAAAAATAATGGTGCAAACCAGCAAGAAGAACTTGAGTTTTCTACATCATTGCATTTAATCTTTGCAACAACTCTTTGAGGTGAGAATTGTCCCCACTTCATAGATTCATGGTAAAGACCTTAATTTGTATAAAGTTATACAACCTTTAGGTGGTAGAGTTAATGTTCAGACTAAAATATCTGAAAAGATGCGTGGCCTCACTCATAGTAAAAGAGTGTTAATTAAAACCAGATGGAGAGATAAACTATTTTGAAAAGCATTGAAAAGTTCAAAGATCCACCATATTTGTAAGGGTGTGGGAGTTCAACTTGTACAGCCATTTTGAGGGCATTTGGAAACACCTGCCAAAATCAACATTGCACAGGTTTATTCAGATGCAAATTGACTTATGCACGAATTTACTAATTGTAGCATTGTTGATAATTTCAAAAGATTGGGAACACACTTAATTGCCATTAATGTGGAACTGGTAAAATAAATTAGGATTCCTCTGTGAAGCGGAATACTATGCAGTCATAAAAAGTGAGGAAGATGTTTATGTAGTGAAATAGAAAGATATCCAAGGTAAGTTGTTAATAAAAACAAAAATCATGACTCAGAATAGGGTACGTATTACTACTTGGGTTTTTAAAAATGGGTGTGGAAGTGTGTGTGTGTGTGTGTTTTCTTCTATATGCCTAGAATATCTCTGGAAGAAAACTTTTCAAAAGTGGTGACTTTGATTGTCTCCAGAGAGGGGAAATTGGTGGGTCTCAGGCAGAGGTAAGAGGAGATTTCCTCCCCATGGCTTTGGAAATCTCTTTTGAAGTTTAAAACACAAACTGCATTAAATACTTAAAAGTAAAGGATATAAAATTTTAAAATGAAATGACTTCTGCAAAGCACTTGACAGAGGCTCAATTAACAGCCATCAGAATTCACCTTATGCTTCTGGTGAGGCTTTGGAAGAGAGATATCAGTAAAGACATCAAATCTAGAAAGAATGTTTTGGTTGTTGTCAAACCAAGCTGAAAGAAGAGTCTCCAAAATTGATGGTTATGTTCGCACTGCAGTAGTACAGAGTGAACAGAAATGAGCTTCACCATCAGTCCAGCTCCCAAAGAAGCTAAGGCAATCTGGTTCTCTTTTCCAAGCTCCTTCCTCCTATAGATTGGGGTGATATGGAGCAAAGCTCTCAAGAATATACACAATGCTACCGTAGCCTGTGAGTGAGGTCTGAAAGGAGTTCAGGCTTAGACTCCTGAAGTTATGGTTCAGAGTTTCTACTGAAATTCTTTTAAACAAAGTGAAGAGTATATCCCTGGGGTCACAAGTGTTACCACTTAGTTAGTGCTAGATTACCTAGAAGAGTACGTGGATCTGCTGGGCAGAGGGGGGAGAGTTTGTCAAGTATATAGTGAAGGGTGAATTTAGGCTGATTGGGAAACATTCATTTGAATGAATGTAGCATTTATTTTCAAGAATAAGCATGTCCAGACTGATTGAACAAGAACTATATTTAGTTGTTTTTATGCCCATTCTGAAAAAGCTAAATTGTCATGTCAGAAGGAGTCAAAGATCACATTTTGCATAAAAGAAAAGCCAGTGGAAAAGGGACTTGTTAGACTAAAACTTTTGAGTATTTTATACTAGCACTTAGAAAAGGACTTACTACTTTTCATGTTTTCTGTGTCTAGCAACAAGTAGCAAGGGAGTAAATTCTTGGTGTTTGGAGTACTCTCACCCTCAGCGTTCCCTTGGGACAATCATAATTCCCTCTGATTTGAGTGCTGTGGAACATGTTCTGTGAAAGCCATGACTCTACCAGGAGGCACTGCTTGTGCTTGTTCATTATATATTATTAATCACTTACACAAGAACAAAGATGATCCCTGTGAGGGTAAGAGGGACACATCCTTACTGAGATGTGAAGAACAACTTATTTAGGAAGTCTAGGAGCTAACCAAGGGATGACTTGATACAGATCATTCTCGTTTTGAATTTTCAAGCCTTTTGAGAAAGACAAGAGCAAGATATGCTTTGCATAGAGATACCTCTTCCCAGGCCCTGTGTTTTCCCTTTTTGTCCTTTTGCAGTTCTATAAAAATAGGGATTTCCTTAGTTTAATAAGATTTCCTTTTTTAAAATTCAAATACCTCCATGTGAGATAGGAATGGAAATTAGCTCAATCAGATATGTTCCTATAAACTTCAGGCTGAAATTAAGACCTTGAGCAAACTGGAATTTTGATAGGATGGGGGGTTAGGGGGTGGGGCAGTTGTACCACTAGAACTCTGGGCACCCCACCGAAAATGAGGCCTGAGAAGGCTGTGTTGAGGAAGGAGTGTCAGTGATTGAGCCTGTTGAAAAGGGAGGCCGAGGGAGCTGAGGACACACATGTAAGAGAGAGCGCATTGGTTGGCCAGGTATTTTTTTCTAGAGTGAGTTTTGATTAAAATTCTGGGTCTCAATGGGGTGCCCCGTGTTGAATAGGGATTGACTAGGACTGGCCTGGAAAGACCTCAGAGAAGAGACAGGCTTGACAGCATGATAAGGAAGAAGTAGATACAAATTAATGACAGGAAATTGAGATGAAGGGCACAGTGGAGAAAAGGGAACAAATTTACAATTTGTACAATTAGCCATTTATTAGCATTTGGTATAAAAGTTTGTAGAATTATTTTTTCCCCTCTGGATTTTCTCCCCTCTGGAAAAAGCTACTGGCAAGTATCACTAAAAGTAATGTCATTATTCAAGAATCGACCAAAAGTTTGTCACTAAATTCTTCTGAATCTTTGAATGTTTATATTATTTCTAATAATCTTTCCAATTCTTTTAAGAGGCTGATTCTTAGGAAGGTTAGCATTTTTTGATCCTAAAGTGGTTTCCTTGATGAGTATGATAGAAAAATGGGAAGGAGCTTTAATGTCTTTCAAATTAGATTCTCTTAGAAATTGAAATGTATCAAATAAAGTAAAACAAGTAGGTTTTTTTTTTTTGGTTAAAGGTATTATATGTGTAAGTTTGTACAATTTACTAGATACAGGAAGGATTTATGTTTTTTCTTTAGCTAGAAAGCTCAAGCTCAATTCAAATTATGTGGATATAAGAGTAAGACCTAAATGAACTCTCTTCTGAGGAGTAATGAATAGAAGGTGAATTACCCATTTCTTCATGTTTAAGAGGCAAGTTGTATCTCTGAACACAAGTTGTTTCAATGTTTTTAACTTATGTTCTCAAACTCTTCTCCCTATTTCTTTACCAGTGATTTCGGAATGTGGAAGCAGTATTGTGTTTTCCAAAGACTTGGGGATTTTTATGACTTTAAGAATAGCTCATTGAGCCACCAAGATTTTGCCTCAATTTGATTTATGCTGAGCATGGCTCACACTAAAAGAAGACAGAATGAAGTATCTACACAGAGAAACTGGCAGTGGAGGAGAAAGAATGATGCACCCTAAGTTTGGAGACCCAAATTCTAGTCTATTTCCCCTAGCTGAATGTCTTTCGGCAAGTCCCCTGTGCCTTTCTGGGACTCTGTTTCTTTATAAGTATAATGAAGAGTTTGGACTCAAGAACTCATAAAGGAACCATCAATTCTAATGGTCTAGTATATAAGTAGATATAGTAGATAAGAAATGTGAGTTGTTCTAGAAAATATGAATCTGCTTCCAAATTTTCCTCCAAGCTTTGGTTCTAAATTCCAGTTATTATAGTTACTTCTTTTGAGGTAAGTCGTTGGGGAAGTGCGTTAACAATGCAAATAGGATGTCTGGGAGGAGTTTAAACATTCATTGTTCAAATAGTATTCGTTGGAGGCCAACTGTGCATCAGGCATTGTACCAGACAATGGATTCGTGACTTTGAAAAACATAGTCCCTGTGTGCCCTTTTTGAATTTACAGGCCAGTGTGGGAAAGCAAAGAAGTAAATAAAAAGTCCAACAGCATGATAAGGGCTATAATGGGAATGCTCGTATCTCTCTAAGTTAATTTTGGACAAGTTGAGCATCAAGTGGCTAGTACATAGTAGGTGTTTGATAAATATTTCTTGAATGAATGAACATGCACTTAAAAATGTCTAATAGGTATCTGGAAACATGGATCTCCTAGTCAGGAAAGAGATTTTGGTTGGAGATTTCTATTTTGAAGTTTTCAATGTACAGATGAAGCTTAAACCCCAGGGAGTGGTTGTGATCATCCAGGGGAAGGTGTGTGGAGGGGAGAAGAGGGTCTAGGGGCTAATCAAGAGGAGTGCCAATACCTGAGGACAGGTAGAGGAAGAGGAGCTCTCAGATGATCTGAGTAGGAGGGGCCATTAAAATATTAATAGGACTAAATGTGAACCCCCTAGAAGTAAGCTTTGTGAGGGGACAGATTTTTGTTTTGTTTATTTTGGGGTGCCTACCATTGACTGAATTGTGTCCTCTTCCCTGCAAATCACATGTTGAAGCCCTAACCCTCAATGTGACTATATCTGGAGATAGGCTTCTTAGGAGGTATTTAAGGTTAACTGAGGTCATAAGGGTGGGGCCCTGCTCTGGTTGGACTGTGGCTTTACAAGAAGAGGAAGAGATCTTTCTCTCTTCCTCTCCTCTGCCCCCACCCCCTGTCTCCACTGTGTGAGGACACATTGAGAAGGCAGCCATCTGCAAATCAGGAAGAGGGTCCTCACCAGAACCTGACCATACTGGCACCCGGATCTCATACTTCCAACCTCCCAGACTGTGAGAAAAACAAATCACCATCTTTTAGCCACCCAGTCTAGGGTATTTTGTTATGGCAGCCTGAGCTGACTAAGACAGGTCCCAACACTTAGAAATGGTCTTGGCGAATACAGCTAATCAATATTCTTTGAGTGAATTGAATGAATGAGTCATTCAATGGCATGCTTCTGAAGGCGTCACTCCCTCAGCGCAGTGTGATTGTAATTGAGGGGATTGGAGGGGGAGGTGCACATGGGAGTCCTGGGTGCTTAGGGAGAGTGGGAGGGAGCCGTGGTAACCAAATAGGAAGAAAGACCTGAAAAGACTCAAAATGCACAAATCTCCTTTTAAAAAAATATATTTGGCTAGGCCTGGCTCTAAAATTGGGGATGGTTCTTATTTGATCGTGTGGGGTGTGTGTGTGTGTGTGTGTGTGGGTAAAGGCCCTCCTTAACATTAGATAGGATTATCTCAATGTAAGTGAATTTAGGCACAATCTGGATATTGCTCTTCACAGAGAAATAATGCCCTAAGCTGGCAATGAGATTCCTCAAGTAAACAACAGATAAAGGAAAGAAGAGGGACACAGTGTAATAATAACTGGAATAATTTGAATTCTTGTATCACTCATGGCACTTACAGTGAAAGTGCTTTCTAAGTTGTCTTCTACTACATGCAATATAGGTAAATTATATAAGAAGATCCTAAAATATTATTAAGAATACATTTTCTAAGAAAATGTAAGGTAAAAGTTATGACATTCTATTAACCTGGCCAATTAAGTCCAAATCTCCATTTATTGATTCACAATAAAGAGTAGCCCTTCTGCTTGACAACCAAAAATTCAAACTATCTTCATCAAGTCCTGGGTAGGAAGCCAGAAAATGGCATCTGAGTTCACAGCGTTTGTAAGAGTAAGCGTCTTCAGCTTGATTCTTGGTTCACAAATCATGCCTTTTTTTCTTTGGAGTGGTGATGGGAAAGGAAAGGCTGTTTAGAAACATGTTAAAGAACCCTGATTCTAGCTGGCTTCTTGCTAATTTGTATCCTTGCAGAATTAGGCAGCATTTGATCATGTTAAAAGCCTGTTATATTTAAAAAGATCCATGACTAGAGTGTTAGTATAATTCTGTGGCCTTGAGGATCCACATCCCAGGGAGAGGGGTCTGACTGACAACAGAACAGCTCTGTATCTTGTTGCCCCGTAAAGCTGCACGCCCAACACCTGACTGGTTGTGCCATTTGTAGGAAATGTGGTATATATGTTCCAGTTTGTAAGAGATCATGGCCCAAAGAAACCACAGTTTTATTTTACCACCTGGCCCATATTTGGCAAGATAAATCTATGGTGATAAAAATCAGTACAATGGTTGCCTATAAGGGTTGGTGTTGAGTAGAATGGGGAATGAAGGGAACTTTCTGGGGTGATGGAAATACTCTCTACTTTCATTGGGATGGTTGTTACATGGGCTCATCCATCTATCCAAACTCAACAAACTATAAACTTAAGGTATGTGTACTTCACTCTATATAAATTTTGCCTCAGAAACCAAAAACTCAGGGTCAGGTGAAAAAAGTCTAGGAGCTAATCAAAAAACCTTAAAACAAATGACCAAATTATTTTTAAAATGAGCAGAAACTTCCACTTTTGAGGAAAAGTGATGGTATCAAATTAGTGCTCAAAAATGAGCTCCCAAAGAGAGCATTTATTATCGGTATAATGATCAATTTGAACATAGCTAAACTTTCATGTCTCAGAGTAAAGGAACCATTTCTTAGTAGTATAAGCTATTATGGAGATATTTCCACATTTATTTTCTTTCTGTTGGAGGAATAATGTTTTTGTAAATGTAAAAAGCTTTTAAGGGAGCTAGAGATGAAGCTATGTTTGGTCACAGTATTATCTACTTACGAACTAAAAATTCAGAGCTCTCTTGTGAATCATGCTGCCAAAAATTGCAGGCTTAAGCCTCGAGGTTGTACGAATTAGAATTTTGACTTTATGGCCTCAGTTGGCATGAAGATACAAAGATAATCTTCTAGCAAAAACAGTTTTGAAAGTGGTAGAACGTCACATGAAAATTTAACTTTTAGAGATAGATGGTTATCCAGACAGATGTGATACTATTTTGTCCTTTTAAGTATCTGGATCAATAAATCAGCCAATATTTGGTGATCTAATATGGCCGGGCACAGTGCAAGGCACTCAGAATTCCCAAATAACTCCAGCCAGACCTTGTCCTCACAGAGCTTCTGAGCACAATGAGGAGATAAAAAAATATATAAATAACTCTAATTCAGGAAGAATGTGATAAATGCATGAGAACTACCATAAGAATTCAAGGGAGAGGAGATTTTCTGTGCATAAGGAATAAAAGAAGGCATTATGGACGTGGTGGCATTTGGGCTGGACCTAAAAAAAAGTTATGCCTATCCCTGACAAGCCAGGAAAATGGGGGTTCTAGGCAGAAAAAAAGAAAAGCTTTGAGTCATCAGAAAAGCTTTGCGTTCTTGGAGTATCAAGTTTTTGTTTAGTTGAAGCAGAGGCTACAGTTGGAGGAAATAGACTAAGAAGAACAGTTATGGGCAGAGAGGATGCCCTGAACTCCTGGGGAAGCTATGATCTGGGTTAAAGGCAGAGCTGGTTCATGACAAGATGGATCCCGAGAAGTAAAAAACCAAGAAAATAAATAGGCAGCAGGGTCTAGGATGACGTGGGGGAGGGAAGAGGCAGAGAGGTCCTTAGGGGCTCTTAGGACAGGTGAGATGAAGAGGGGCTGAAGGGGCCAACAGAAGTGCAAGGGAAAGGGAGGGAGTGCAAAGCTAGAAGGCTCAGGAACTGCTTCTTGATCAGAGGCCCAAGGCAAGGGAAAGGCAACCCTCAAAAAAGACAGATTTTAATCTGGGTGCTTGGAGGGACAGGGGATGGCAGCCACAGACAGAGGGAAGTTGAGAGGAACACAACATTTGGGGGAGAGAGAATGATGACGCATATGTGCACAGGCCAGCGATGCCCAGGAGGCTGCTGGAAAAGTGGATCTGGAGATATACCTGGCAGGGCGGTGGAGCTAGAGAAATCTTTACCCTTCTTCACCTGGGAGAGTCAGTAGGTCATGGCTGAAGGCGTGTGCGTCCAGCATGGGAGTGTAGGGAGAGAAGAAGACGGAGCTGGGGTCCCCCGTGGCCAGAAGTTGTTGTCAGAGGCAGGAGAGGAAAATCACCATAGTGCAGTATGATGTCCCACCCACGACCACCAGGCCTGGGGTTACGAATCTCACCAAGAAGAGTTTGAAAGAGAATGCTGGAGGGAAAGTGGTCAAGAAAACTGCCTTTACTGGACATCTTGGACTAATTTGGTAAGTCTCTGAATAATCAAAGTCTACGAGGAGACAGCTAAGCTTCTCAGCCTTCTTATGTTAAAGGCAAACGTTTGCTGATTCCCCTTTCCTTTCTCCCTTCCTCCTCTCTTTCTTACTGCTTCCTTCTCTCCTCTCTTCTCCTTTCCCGTCCTCCCTCCTTGCACATTCTTGCTTGATTTTGGACTGACCTAGTACGCGGTTGGTCTTTGTTGACCTACAGGAGGAGCCACTCACCACTGTCACCAACAAAGGTTGACAGTCTTTCTTTTCAATGTTTATTTATATCCAATATTTATTGTTATCGCCGATTATGGAGGGAACTCTTCTGTGATCCAATACTGCAATATTTTGGCTCTTTCAATGCCCAAAAATATATATTTGCATTATGACATCATTAACATTTTTATAATTTTCTACTTCTTTCTTTGTGCTGGTTTCAAAGCCACTTATAAATCTCTCAGTAACTGCATAGTGTCCAGGGCCAGAGACTGGCCACTGCTGGCATTGTGATTAGAGTCATTTAATACCCAAGACAGTGACTAATGTCTGGTGACAAAGGCTCCACTAGCTGTCATGTGTCCTGGGACCCTGGGCATGGGCACACTAGGAGCACCTTATTATTGTGTATGGGTACCATGAGAAAAAGTTAAGGACCAGGTGGATCCACGTGGGCACCATTGGGAAATGAGAGACCTCTCCCTGTGATCAATGCTAGTACAACCTGAAAGCCTAAAATCAGCTTAAAACAAAGGTATCTACCTTTGTCTTATCTTCATACACTAGGCTTTTAATAATATATTTTTTTCACATGTTTACAGAAAGCAGTCAACTGAGCTATTTGTGGAAAGGTTTGTGGGTTTGGTTAACGAGGTGGAGGAGTATTACATTTCAGCTGGAAACACATCCCTAGAATGCCAAAACATTTATTCCAAAGTCTGGTTTCCTGGTGCAATCGGAGGCATGGCAATAGTGTGTCTGTTCAGAGACTGGGAGCTGGGGCCAGCAAGGCATTTGATCCACATGTATCCCAGAAGGCCTTTATTGTTAAATTATACTCTTTAGGAAAAACCACTCATGTCACATTTTGTAAACTTGATATCCATACACTTTTGACTGGCATTCTATCTTAGCCATAAGACTATGATTTACAGCAAGCCTGTTTTTCCTTTTGCTTAGGATGGTAGCAGAAAGCATGGGGCACTGTGCAGGCTCCAAATAAAGGAGCATAGGGGCTGGAGTTGCTTTTCTCCAGTGGCGCGCTCTCTGGCTGTGCCACACTGCTCTCCATGAGCAGACAGCGAAGTCTCCCTCACTCCCTACCCACTCATCCAGTGCTATGCAGCAGCCCAGCTGCCGTGTCTGCCGGGAGGGGCTGCCAAGTGCCCTGCCTACTGGCTGCTTCCCGAATCCCTGCCATTCCACACACAAACACATCCACACACGCTCTCTGCCTCGCTCACACACAAGCCACTCGCACATGCGAGCACATTCCTTCCTTCCTTCCCACTCTCTCGGCCCTTGACTTCTACGAGCCCATGGAACATTTCTGGAAAGACGCTCTTGATCCAGCAGGGTAGGATTGTTTTGATTTCTCTTTCTGTAGCTTTAGCATTTTAAGAAAGCAACTTACCTTTCTGGCCAATGTCTGTATCCTAGCAGGGAGATGAGGATTGCCGTTCTCCATGGGGGTATGTGCATGTCTCCTTTTTCTTTCAGCACTTGTAGGAGTCTTTGTGCCATTTGTATACAATTTGATAGCTTCAGATTTTTTAAGAGAAAAATCTCTTAAAAAGAGAAGTGTTTTTGCATGTGTTTAAAAAAGGCATTTGAAAATTGGAAGTGTGAATTACAGAAACTAAATCACCTGTAAAAAATTGCTTCGGAAAGTAACAATTGCTGGCCATAAAGAGAAATATCCGAGATTCACCTAATGTGTTTTTAACCCTTTCTTTGCTTACAGTCTATAGTTATTAATGCTAAACTCAATTTTGGCTTCAATATTAAATCAGCTACATCTGTATATTGTCCAAAATGTTCGGTTTTTATAAGAATTAGATAAAATGTATACCAACTAGTATAAAATATTCAAAACTGTAACTATTAGTAACAGTAACCTTGGCATTTATATATACTATGAACATTTTGCCAGATACTCTATTGGGCGTTTGGGATAGCAATTAAAGCAAAATATTGGTGGCTGTATTAGAGTCCATTAGGCTGCAGCAAAGGAAGTTTATTAAAAAGCATAAACTATCCAAGATTATGGAATACATGATATACTGACCATATCTTTTGTCTCATTAATAGGGTGTGTGTGTGTGTGTGTGTGCATACTTTACTTTTAATTTCAGCTAAAAACTTTTTCCTATTAATTTTTCTTCTGGATATTTTATCCTGCATATTCCTAGCCCAAGTGAACCAAGAAGGTCCAGTTGTAGGACTAAAGAACAGAAATGCAGAAATGCATTGTAAAATTTGTTGGTTAGACAGACAATGTAACATAATTGCCAAAGCTTTTGATAATGACCCGAGGTTATGTTTTATATGAAAAGGTCACATTTCATATTCAGTTTCTGAAGTTTTGGTTGCATAACCTGTGGAAGACATGAACACCCATGTGCGCCCTAACCAAAGGTTTTTCTGAATCATCGTTCACATGAGAATTCCTAATGGGAGCAAGTACAGTACTACGGTCCAACATAAACACACAAGTTGGACTGGGAGAACCTCAGAAGGTTGTGGCTGGAAGGGTCCACTTTGGGAGCATTTTGCAGATGAGTACACTGAGGTCCCACAGCATTCTCCTGATGGCAAAATGCAGCTCTTCCTACATGTACACCTTAAATCTCTGCCCCCTCCACCCCCAGATGCCTCCTATCAGTTCCTGCAGCAGCTAAATATAGCTGTCTGCGGTCGGCTGCATGTGCAACCGCGCACTCCGTTCTATCTGCCGTATCTCAGTTACAGAGCAGTCCTCCCCAGGGTCATTTTATGTACACACTACATATTTCTAGCCAACAAGGAGAGTGAATCAAACAGAAAGAGAGACAAACAGAGATAGATCGGAGTCTGGCACGGGACACATAAGGCAGCACATTAGAGAAAGCCAGCCTCTGGCTTAGTCTTCCGCGTTTATTTTGAGCCCCGTCTTCCCGGGGCCACCTTTAGGAGATCCTTGTGCGCCCCCGCCCCCCTGCAGTGAAATTCAGCCTCCATCCAGCAGCGAAGACATGTAAAGTAAAGTTCAGGGAAGCTGCTCTTTGGGATCGCTCCAAAACGCGTTGTGCCTGGACTGATGTTTAAGCCAATGTCAGAGCAAGGCAACAGTCCCTGGCTGGCTTCCAGCACCTTTGTAATGCATATGAGCTCGGGAGTCCAGTACTTAAAGTTGGAGGCCCGGGAGCCCCGGAGTTGGCGGAGCGCGTTCGCGCCCGGACTGCACTTGCTCCGGTCTGGCCGCCCGGCTCCACCGGACGCGCCGGCTCCCGCGGCAGGGCCGGGGCCCGAGCTCGCGTCGTGGCGGGACCTGCGCTGCGCCTCCTCTAACCGCGGGCTGTGCTCTCTTTCCAGGTGGCCCGTCGGCTGCTGAGCCCTCTGCCGCGCGGGGAGACGGTGTGCGCCTTGTCCGCGGCCGCTGACCATGACTATGACCCTCCACACTAAAGCGTCCGGAATGGCCATGCTGCACCAGATCCAAGGGAACGAGCTGGAGCCCCTGAACCGCCCGCAGCTCAAGATCCCCCTGGAGCGGCCCCTGGGCGAGGTGTACGTGGACAGCAGCAAGCCCGCCGTGTACAACTACCCCGAGGGCGCCGCGTACGAGTTCAACGCCGCGGCCGCCGCCTCCGCGCCGGTCTATGGCCAGTCCGGCCTCGCTTACGGCCCCGGGTCCGAGGCGGCTGCGTTCGGCGCCAACAGCCTGGGCGGCTTCCCCCCGCTCAACAGCGTGTCTCCGAGTCCGCTGGTCCTGCTGCACCCGCCGCCGCAGCTCTCGCCCTTCCTGCAGCCGCACGGGCAGCAGGTGCCCTATTACCTGGAGAACGAGCCGAGCGGCTACGCGGTGCGGGAGGCCGGCCCTCCGGCGTTCTACAGGTACCCGCGCCCGCGCCGCTCGCCGCGCCACGTCGGGGTGGCTGCCGCGCGCCCGGCGGGAGGGAGCGAGCGGGCCAACGAGCGCGGGGGTCGCGCCGGCCGCAGCCGGCCGCAGGCCGCAGGCCGCAGGCCGCAGGGTTGGGCACCCCGGGCAGCCCCGACCGCGGGAGCAGCCGGAGCCGCGGGACGCGCGACCCGAGGGCGCGCGCGCGCGGGGCACCCGGGGAGGGCGCGCGGCCCAGCCCGGGGGGCTGTTAGTGGAGCCCGCGTTCAGAGAGTTAAGTTCCATCGCTTGGCAGCTTAAAAAAATGTTCTCCATCCCCCAGCTGTCAGTGCGAGAGGCAGATCCGAAAGCCCATGTGCTTCCTAACTAAACAAACGTTGCAAAACCGTACAAAGCAGCAGTTATTTTGTGGGGGAAAACACCTCAAAGCAAATAAACACAAGGCGCTTTGGGTCACTAGCAAAGGTGCCGTTGTTGGTATTTAAAGCTGGAGGTGTTTGGAGTTAGCTGAGCTCAGAAGAGTTTTATTTACTATTATTTTAAAATTTTTGTTTTTTACTGTGCTCGCAAAACTTCCTTTTATCTAGAATTTCGGGTTCAAAATATGCAGGCTATTAGAATGATGATGACTTTTTGGGAAGCAATTCCTGTCACCCGCTTTCCCACTCCTGCCCGTCCCACGCTCCAGGGCTTTAGAATGGAGTTGCCACACTGAGATACTGAGGAGAGCCATACAGGAGTTGAGTGGGTCTCAACAAGTTTCTGATTTCTGGGTTAACTGGTTGAGTCCGTGCTGGAGCATATTGCTGGCATGTGACTTCTGACAGCAGAAGATTTATAGGTGTCTCATGAGTTTAAAACATGCCATATCAAAGCACTAGTGCTTTAAAATAACCCCTTGCCTGCTTAGTTCCACGTCTGGCCTAGCAGTGTTGTGCGAGGTCAGCTGGGTTCTGCAGCTCCCAGGACATGGGAGAGCACTTTGTGACTTAAGTGGCGAGTGTTTTGTGTCCTCATTTTAATTTTTTTCTAATAGAAATTGTCTTTCTTCCTCTGCCCTTTCCCCCCTTTTCCTTTTGACAGTTTCTCCTTCCTCTACCTGAAGGGCCTGCAGAAGGCATAGGTGGGTGTTTCTGGTGAACACCTGCAGGACGGGTATATCCTGGCTTGGGTTTGGTAGGCTTCAGAGTGCCCACATGACTGGGTGCTGAATTAGGCACTTCCCGACTGTACCCTGGTGTCTGGATTTGCCCCGTGCTCTTGCCTAGATCCTTTTGCCCTGCAAACTGTGGACCGTTTTCTCTTCAGTGTTCTATTTCCAGAGATATTTTTAGCAGAAGAAATGGCACTAAGGTGCAGGTTGGCCGCAGAGGGTACTGACCGGCCAATTCTTGGGGTATCCAAACATGCATCTTCAGCCCTCTTAGAGGAATTTAGAGCATCCCACAGCTGAGCAGGTACAGGCTGAGTTATTACTTAAAACACAAACAATGAACAAAACTTTAAAAAGTTGACATATTTCAAATTCATTTCACTTGTCTTAATTTAGGGTTAAAAATGGAGAAAGAAACAGCATTTCTTCTGCCCATTTTTTAAAATGGAAGAACAAAATAAAGCAATTAAGTGTAATTCAAACAACATTTTAAACTCATTGATGTGAAGGAAGACATTGGTATGATTTGAATTCCATAACCTTATGGTGGACTCCAGAAACTATTTTCTTTTCCATTTAATTTTCAGTTCTTTTATTGCAAATTAATGCCACTGAATTTCAATGGGCACTAATGAGACTGCTCCGTGGTGGATTATTTACTGCCTTGCTAATAATTACAAAGCGAGCCTGGTCAATTAAAGAGGGGACTACATTTGATTCAAAATTGTTCATCATCCCAGTGGCAAGTAGTATCACTATAATATGCCC
The DNA here is from genome assembly GCA_023783475.1 of Daubentonia madagascariensis. Classification (NCBI taxonomy): domain Eukaryota; kingdom Metazoa; phylum Chordata; class Mammalia; order Primates; family Daubentoniidae; genus Daubentonia; species Daubentonia madagascariensis. Next base: position 15,848,834 of record JAKFHU010001815.1, on the reverse strand, counting down.
CATCCCAAACTTTTTGCATTAAATAATATTTAAATACTTTTAGGATACTAAAAAAATGATAAGGAACTTTTAAAAATAAAGTAAAAAACTTGCACAAATAGGATGCTGTGTGGAAATTCAGTTTTAGAATGATTTTTCCTGTGTGGTTCATTTCTCATAGCATCCTTCCTCTTTCGTTAGAATTCTGCCTCTTAATACCCAGGGAAGAAGAGAAGCATCTATGTACGTGCTTCATATAGATGATATGTTATTTAATATTTTCCCCTCCTAGTTTTTCTATTTGAATAACCCTGGGTGAAAAGGAAAGAATTGACTAGACTCTTTTAGATAAATTTAATTTTCTTAGGTACTTATCAAAATTTGGGGGCTGAAAGCAGTGTTTTCAAACTGCTCGTCATGACCCAGAGGATCATGAAATCAGTTTAGTGAGTCTAAAATATTTTTTTAAGAAGGACTAAAACAGAAAAGAATATAATGGAAAATATGAGTGCATGGTATTTAGTAAGGATAAATTTTGTTTCCTGAAAATTTGTTTTAATTATACCTACTTGTGTGTGCTGATTGTGCAGTAAAATGTATTTCTTACTGTGGGTTGAGGTCAAAAAGTTTGAAAACTACTGGCATAAAATGTATGTTAAGTAGAAAACAAAAAATTCAGGCAAGTGGCTGGTTGTTTTATCTACACAAACCAAAAAGCTATTTGGAATGTCTTTTCTTTTATTTTTCTCTTAGAAATTTGGCTGGTGTCTTTAAGTCTTTAGACTAAGCTTTACTATTTCTGATTCTTAGCTTTTCCATTTGTAGAATGGGGCTATCATGTGATTGTTCACCTGAATGTCCCGCTGGGATGTTCAGAGAATCTATGTAAAGTTCCCATCATTTACAGTTACTTTCTTCCCTTGGCCACAATATGCAGCCACATCTATGTATGAAGAAATGTAATAGATAAAATTGCTCTGGGCATATAATAATGTGAGAAAGATTGTCACATGTCCCCACAAATTGTTATTAAGAGGTGATAAATTTGTTAGTAGGCAAGCTGTGAATTTTGCAAGATCTGTCTTACCTACAATTTCCTGATGAAGGAAACGGGGAGTCATCTTATCCTGCGTTCCTTTTTAGAGTTCAAACAACTTAGAAACTTTGAAAAAAACTAAAGAGGAAACTTAATTATATTTACCATGGTTTTTGAAATTCAAATTAGGTATTTAATGCTGCATGCTTATTTCAGTTTTATTAGTCAGTATTCTTAAAAGCTAAACATCACCCACTTCTCCAAAAAACTCTACAAATGTGCAAACCTTTTGCATCAAAGTCAATACCCTGGTAATTTATATACTGGTTGTCTGCACATTTTCGATTATTAGTTTGTCTGTTGGTGATCATTTAAAATTATTTCTCAACTTTGAGCAGAGGCTGATCTCCAAAGAGAGGTTTGAGCGGCTAATTTTCAAATTTCCAATAGTTCTTTCATTGTACTTAGGTAATATTTCAGCCCCTTTTCTTTCTGCCCTTACTTTTTTCATTAATTTAAATTGTGACTGGTTACCTGACACTTGGTGCTGGTCTAAGAATAGTCCAAGGAGCCACATGTTGCCTCGTGAATGAGTGTATTTTCAGATGAAAAAGGAATCACATCTTCAGTCTCCATGTCATTTTCACCTACTCCATGTGGCTTGTTCCTGTTTGGTAGAAAGCTCCGGAAGGCTAATTGCCACTTATTCTAATCTTCTTTCTCACACTCAGTTAATTTGGATCTCTGGTTATAGTTGTTTGTTGTTTACTTTTGTGAATATATTTGGGCTATAACATTCATAATTTGGGAAAATTCAGGTTGAGGATTTTGGTATCTTAGAGTTTTAAGGATATAAAAGACAGGGCAAGAAATTGCCAATGGCAGGAACAATAGATATCAGGAAAAACTGTAAAAGATACCAGGCTTCGCATTAATGATGAGACAATAGTCATTTTGTCAGGTAAGATTGTATACATGAAAGTGTTATATGAGCTATACAAACATTAGATATTTTTATTATTTTATCCACATTAATGTTTGTTTTGGTGTTTTCATAAACTAAAAACAGTAGGGAAGAACAGATTTAGGTGGTCAGGAGTTTCACTATAAATATAAAATGAAGATAACATGCAATCTTTTTCTGTGAGAGCCAAATTTAAGTAAAATCTTTATCACCATCTGAAACATTTGTTGACAGCCTGGGTGATCAGGTTATCATAAAAAACATTTGTTTTACAGATACATTTTAAGTGTCAAAACCCTGAATATGTGAAAACAATTTTACATAGGAAAACATATGGATTTTGATTTTATTTTTCTAAAATTTATACTCAGAATGAAATTAATATATCTATCTCCTCCCTGTGACTTCATTATTATTTTTAATGTAACTTTAGAAGAACCCAGGAGAGCGAGCGGCATGCTGAGTGCGTTCCTTTCTTTTCCAGGCTAATTTGAATGGAGAGGAGCAAAGGAGCCTTTGAGTTTAATTCTAAGTCTCAATTTGCTTATCTAAGAAAGGAAAACACAGAGTGACTACAGTTGTTTAGAACCAAAATGCATAGTCCAGAGAAAAATGCTATATAAATCCAAAAAAAACCCCAGCCACACTTGAACACAAACCAACCAAAGTGAAAGTCTAAGTGGTTTCATAGAAAGGAGGCAGTTCACCAAATTCATCGAGTAGTTTTATATTTTAAACTCTGCCAGTGAAGTGATGGATAATGTTATTTTTTAAAAAAAGTGTGTGTGAGCTGTTCCCTACTACTTCCCTAAAATATCCTCACACTGTCCTGTGAAATCTGAAGACTTAAGTGGGATAGGGGTTAAGGGAAGTACCTTTATGATATTCTTGATCCTATGAGGGAAGAAACCATAGTTGCTGAGTTCTGTGCCTTGGGGAATATTATTAGGAATAATAAAGAAAGTTTTGTATTAATCAACAATGTTTAAAATTATGTGTATATTTTTAGACCCTATTAAAAATCTGAATGACAGAAGGACAACTATTTTGGTCCCAATGGACAAAATTTTATGTAGTTTAATAAAGTAATAATTTCAAGAAACTTAGTCAACTAAGAAAGGGTATGGCTTTCTTACAACCCACGTTTATGTGATATGGTGGAGTGGTGGTGGTGGTAATCCATGATTAGGAGGATGATGATGACAATGGCAATCAAACGTTGATCTCAGTTTGGGTAGGTAGTATTTCTGGATGCCTTATTATGCCTGGAGATGTTTATCCTATACAGAATTCAAAATCTTTTAATTTTACTTGGCTTTTTTGGGTGTAGTTAGAATTTAATAGTCTGAAAATTTCAATAATGATATTACCAATAATTTTAATGCCATAAACCTATTAGGCACCTATAATTGCTACACAGAAAATACAAAAGAAATCCCAGAATCCCAAACAAGACTGAATTTTTTTTGTTTCTCCTCTGAACTTTTTAGAGGGACAAATTAGTTTATTCCCATAACATCTAATTTAATTAAATGTATCATCTTTAATAAGATAGTAGACTTACTTTTTTCTGTAATTTTCTACTTTCTAGACTTCATATGTATATTATACCTGGGAAAATTGTAGACATTCACTTACAGTTAAAGTTAGTTAAGTAATGTTCAGGACCGGACATTTCCAAATGAGCCCTCGAAAAGCTCAGATGGGTTCTTTTTGAGAGTTCTCTGAATACTGTTAACCCCGAGAGGAGCGAAGGGCCTCTAAATATTGTTCAGATTCTCACCTCCTGCTCAGAAACTACAGAACTGTCCAGCCCTAAGGTCTGCCCTCCTTGCTTCCACTCCTGTCCTGCATCCTCTGGTCCCGGGCTCATTCTGCCTGTTCCCAAACAGTGACATATTTAGGGTCCTCAGCAGCTGACATGTACATGGCTGGCACTCCTTCCTGGGCAGCTTGGCTTCTTGACTTATTTTACGGCTTGGGATTTCTTCTAAGGCCCTGAAAGCAGAGGACAATTTTCCCTTTTAGTTTCCTGCAACTAAATGATGTTAGAAATAGCCATTTCTGCATCGGCACAGTTCCTCTTTCCTCTGCGGATCTCTTTTATTTTGAGTCCATTCTCATACTTTCATGTTTCCTTTGCTTTATTTTCTAATAAATAGAAGCTTTAAACTCCCTTTAAGCAGATTTTGGCCTCTTTCTCCTGATCAAGCTTTCTATTTTATTTTCTGTTTTAGTTGTTCCATCTGTTTGTTCTTGGATTTTTCCTTCTACCTTTTCTGGTTTATTTCTTTATTGACTGGTTTCATCTGTTATTTTAATGCAATTTGGAACAGAGCTCAACAGAGTTCCTACCTACCGTGGGAAAGCTGGTGCAAGAATATGCCTTAGTAACTCAGAGTGGCATTAACTAGATTAGAAGTCTAAAAAATGATTTTTTTCTTGTCCCTAAGGATAGTAACTTAAAATCAAGAAGAAATTTTCACTTAGTAGAATTCCTTTCTAAGTTCATTCATTCATTCATTTGGCTACCTTGTTCCAAATTGAGTAGCTCATTGAGGGGATAGATTATATAAAATATGGTTATGTATTCCCAGCAGTTCATATAACAGTATTGCATATAGCAGCTGGAAAATCTTATGGTATGAAGGGGTGAAATTCTAATGTCAAAGTCTTCTGCATGTGTCTCTGGTATGGGGATAACTAAAAGCGCAGCCTCGGCTTTTATCTCCCAGTGGACCCAATTTCAGGAGTTCTAGATCCACGTGAACTTGCACAAGGCATTTTTGCCAACTGTAATTTTTCACTAAATCAACAAAAATGCTTATTTTTGAGCAGGCCTTGGTGCATTCATGATTCATTTTACTTGTATCACGAAGCTATTTTAAAATGATGATTTTTGGGGAGAAGGGGTAAAACTTTCATAATGCAACATTGTCACAAATATAATTGATTTTAAAGGTCTTTCATGGTGACTTTGACTTTTGCTTTCTAGAAGGCCTTACAAATGGTTATATTTATTTCTGCTGGAATGTTCAAGGAATTCAGAGTGAAAGGATGTACATTCCAATTTGAGTATGAGATGCAATTTAGTTACATTGAGGAGTTATTTTCTTTAATGATAGGAAAAAAAATTGTGGGACCTTTGGAAGCCTCTTTGGTTTGTCATAGGAGGAATCCTTGTGCTCTGGGCCAAGCAGACACCATGACTTCTTTGCCGCTGTTATTTCTCTCAGCCCTTAGCAAAGAGTGTGGCACGTGACAGTCCTGAGAAGTTGTTGGTTGAAAGAATGGTGGGCAGGAAGCAATGTGACGTGGTTTGTTCTACTCTTTTGGCTGGGAGAAGGGCCATTTAGGAAGGAATCTTTAGATGTCATTGGAAGAATGTGGGATGTTTGCGAATCTCCTTTCCTTAGGAATAAAAGTAGAAGGAAGGACTCTGCAGGGCATTCCTAGTACAGTCAGCTCTCATTATTCACAGATTCTGTATTTGCAAATTCGCCTACTTGTTAAAATTTATTGTAACCCCCAAATCGATACTTGAGGTGCTTTCTCAATCCTTGGCAGACATGTACGGAATGGCAAAAAATTTGAGTCATCTGACGTGCACGTACCCAGCTGAGGTTGAACAAGATGACGATCTGCGTTGTCGTTTCGACTGCCCTACTATAAACAAGTGTCCTCTTCACGGTCTATTTAGTGCCATGTTTTTTGCATTTTTGTACTTTTCGTTGGTGATTTTGCTGTTTAAAATGGCCCCCAACATCGTGCTGAAGTGCTGTCTAGTGTTTCTAAGTGCAAGAAGGCTGGATGTGTCTTAACAGAGAAAATACCTGTTTGATGAGCGTCGTTCAGGCATGAGTTATAGTGCTGTTGGCCATGAGTTCAATGTTAATGAATCAACAGTATATGTTCAATAAAGTGTTTTTAAACAGAAACACACATGAAACAAGGTTATGAACTGAAAAGTTAAAAAAATGCTGTAACCGAAGGCTCCCAAGAACCTATACTCTATTTTCCACTCGAAGGAATGGTTCAGTATTTGCTAATTCAGTGTTTGAGGTGACTTTATAGACCACACTACCATGAATAATCAGAATTAACTCTGTAATGCACCAATTAAAGCACAGGTTTTGGAGTTAGGCAGCTGATGTTTCTAGCCTGGTTTAAGGTCTGTCCGGTTGTAATCCCTGGCGAGATGCTTTGCTGTGTGCCTCAGATTACTCATCTATAAAATGCCAGTCAGAATAGGACCTATATCTTTTGGATGATGTGAGGAATAAACAATTTCATAGATGTCTAGGGCTTAAAGCATGCCCAGAACATAGCGAGCCATTATTTTTTATTACTTCTTCAGAAGGGATTTGGGAACTGTACACTGAAGAAGGTGAAGGTGAATATGGGAGCTCTCTATGAGGCTGGAACTTTTGTTACTTCCCTATATTTGTTTATTTTGCCTTCAAGGAACCAACTTTAATACCCTATTGTGATTAGAAGTTAAACCTTTCCAATCAAAAGGAAGCAGGAAGCTAGTATTTCTTGAAATACTTAATACATGCCAGCTCCTATGCCGGAAAAACAAAACTACTGTTAAAAAAAAAACCTCAAAATAAGTAAAAATCGATCAATCAATAAAGAGTGAGGGTCATTAAGTATTGTGGACTCAAGCAATCCCAGAGAGGGAAGTAGTTGAAACTGAGGTGAGCAGTTTACGGAAAAGCTATGGTGTGCAGAGGGCAAGGAGGGAATTTCTGTGTGATTTGGAAAAAAAGGAACCTGGGAAAGGAGAGGGATGGAAGCTCACACTTAGGGGTGTTTGTTCAACCCTGGATGCACATTCAAATCAGGGATGATTTCAGAATGACTCAGATGATTAAAACACTACTGAGACCTGGGCCATATCCTAGCAGTTCTGATAATCGCTCTGGGGTTGAACCTGGAATAAGCAATTTAGAAAAACAAAAACAACAAACAGACAACTCCTCGGGGCTTTTCTCCTGTGCAGTCTACTGATTTGCAGTTTCCCAGCATGTCTGTGAGTGTTATCTCATTTACTCTTCCTGCACCTTTAGAGGGATGGTGTTTCTGTGTCAGTTTTCAAGATGCAGATGTGCAGGTAAGTAGGAGAGTCCTAAGGTGAGGCTCAGGGTTTTGCTGTGTTCTGACCCTGGGGAGCAATATTCAATCCCAGGTCTGCCTGACCTCCAAGTCCTCATTTTACTGGGCCTCTTGGATTCCAGAAGCAGAAGGTAAAGGGACTGCTGAGGAGAAAGGTGACAGTAGCATTAATTTCTACTCCTCAGCTTTCTCAAATAAGATTTGAGATAGGCAGTTGCATTTGATACTGACTAAGTACAAAGATGGCAGGTTGAAGAAGAATATGAGGATGAAGACTTTTGCCACAGGATATGAGAATGAAATTAGGAAGCAACCTAAAACATGGACACAAACACACACCTGTGCCAATTAGCCTGCATCGTTAGATTGTTAAGTGTTTAGATAATTGAAGGTAATTTAAACCCCTCATACCTTCCCCCAATAGGGTTCATTTTCCTTCAGGTTATTCAGAGAGTTGCCACACACCAGACTGTTAGTGGTAGACATAACCTCTAACCTTTTACAACTATAAAATCCTAAATATCCATACAATTGGTTGATCGCACAAAATTTCCAGTTCCATATTTGGAAAGTTCTGTAAGTTCGAATCCTTGAACCAGTCTTGAATGTGGAGGAGGACCCAGTTAAAGCTCTCCTCATGTACTCCCTTCTGTCGTGATGTGTTTGCAGAATTCTTTCCACAATTAGAATGCTAGTTTTAATGATTCCACCGCCCCCCTCCCCCGCCTGCCAATTTTGCATTTTAAAAGACTAATTTATCATCGATATGCGAAGTGGGCATTCAGGCACTCCAGCTTGGCACATAAGCCCAGGGTTGGTCTGGTAATTGCTCAATCCTTCAGCCCACTCTTTCCTCATGTGACTCCGCCCAGAATAAGAAGCTGAAAGGTTGTCTTTGAGATCTTAGAAATGTGTATAAACGCAACTCATTGGGTGAGAAGTGAGAAGGGGTCTCCTCCAGTACCCACACTACTTGACTAGCAGGTTCTGAGCTCCACACAACGAGGAACTATCAGCTCGCTGGCCCAGGGCTCTTTGGTTCTTTGTTCTTTGTTTTTGATGCTCAGCAGTTGTGATTGATGAAACCAAGGTTGCTTTTCTGTGAGTCCAGCCCTCTTCTAAGAAGTCAGTCTTTGACATTAGGGAACGTTTAGCAAAGTTATCAAGTAGCTAACTTGTAGAAGCATTCCGTTTCTAGAGTTTTTACATTGCACGATTGTAGTTGAAAAAAGCGCAGTGCTGGTCATTTTCTAGTACATCTCAAAAACACAGATGAGAAGTTTCTGATCGTATGTTTCCCCTGTCATTTTCTCCTTTCTCTACACATGGTCAGTCTTCTGTTATTGCTGTTATGAGTTCCTCACTGGTTTTTCAGCGTTTGAGCTTTGAAACTGTAATTCATATTTCAGTTTACTACTAGAGTGTACTACCTGAAGTACAGCCATACACCTTCCTCTGCTGAAAAGCCCTCAGTCTAGTCACAGAGCACACACATATTCCTTGCTGTGGCATTCAAATTCTTGTGATTTGATTCCAGTCCATCTCCTACTATCACTCCAAGAAGCTCTTGTTCAAAGCCATATTTAAATAGCATTTTCCTACTTCTGTTCTTCGTGGTCATCTCCATCTGTGCCGTGTACCTTTTGTCCTTTTTGTCCCACCTTTGTTAGGCCAGTTCTTCCCAGAAGTCAAGGCTCAGCTCAAATGCTGCCTCTACCAGGTGAGTTTTCCACCTGGCATTCCTTCTGTGTATGTTGTGCACATATAGCACCTTTTTTGGTACCTTTTCTGTAATCACCATAGCATTCCTTTCATTTTGGTTGTAAGTAGATTTATCTCCCCCATCAGTTTAATAGATTTTATGACTGTTATAGATTACATTAGAATAGTTTAATAGATTTTATTAATATTATTAATTCACTTATTATATTCACTCACTCAGGGAGCTTTCTTAGATGTTGGTAATGTACTGGCTTCTGTGGTAGGTAAAGAGATTGGAAACATCTGTCATCAAGGAATTTGTAGTCTAGTGAGGAGGAGGATGAGCATATAGACAATTAGAAAACAGTGGGATAAGAATTGTGATAGAGAAAAAGGCTGAGAGCACTGGGGAGAAGCACTTAACCACGTGGAGGGTCCCAGTCCATCGATGCAGAGGTAAAAAAAGTTTGGTGGAACAAGTGACACTTTCAACTGAGTTTTTAAGAATGAGGATTCAGCCAGGCAAAGAAGGGCAGGTGAGGTTGTGAAGAGGAGCTGAGTCTTGTTTAACTTGGTACTCCCTGCAGTTTCAGCCCAGTTCCTTGGACAGAATAAATGCTTAATAACTTATAGAGCCAAATTGTTGAATTAACAAAATAAGGGTAAATTGTTAAGAACCAGAGAAATGACTTTAAGAATACCAATAGCTGGTGTTTTTTGAGCGTAGTGCATCAGGCACTTTGCTGAAAACCTTAATGATCTTTGTTTAATCCTTACACCAACCTTACGAGGCTGGTACTTCTATTATTCTTATTTTATGGGTGCAGAAACTGAGACTTAGAGAGAGGAAATGACTTGCCCAAGGCCACACAACCATTAATGGAGGATTCTAAACCTAGAAATTGGACTCTGGAGCTTAAGCTTTTAACCAACTATATTACGAAGAAAAATTGACAGGCTGTCTTCTGTCACTGATCAATTTCCTTGGCAGTTGGTTTGTTAATTCCTTGTAATGTCTTTATTTTAGTTGTGACAATACTTTAATCTCAGTCTATGTCCCGAGGCTGCTGCTTTTACTTTTATGGGAATTGGCTATTTTTATGATGTTTGCTGAGCATGTTTAAACAATTTTCCATTAAGTAGGGGGATGTTTTCCCTTCTAATATCAGGAGTCATTAAATAAAATCCTACAAAGACTTGCTGATAGCAACCTTATGAGTTTCTTTGCATGCAAAACTCATCTGAGGATTTAAAATCTGGATAGAATTATAGTGTTCATTTGGTCCAGGCCTCTCTTTGCACAGATGAAATCATAAAATCACAGTATTTTCATCTAGGAGGGGCCTTAGACAGGATATATTCCTACCTCTTTATTTTCCAGGTGAACAAATCAAAGTCCAGAGAGGTGAAAGGACTTCCCTGAGGTTTCTCTGCTCCTAGAGGCAGAGCCAGGACTAGAACCTCTGTGTCTGAATCCTACCTCCCACCTAACAGATGGAGGCACAGCCAGGCCCTATTCACTGAGGGCATAGAGACCATGCTGTACTCACTGTTAATAGTTCTAGCATTTATCGCGGAAGCTCAAGCAAAGTGGAATTAGAGAATGCCTAATTCTGTTCACTGCAAAATTATAATGATGGCTAAAGCAAATGTCCTAGCCGTGCCTGTTTATAGGCTGTCTGTTTAATTGGTATATGGTTTATGTGAGAATTTTTAACCTCTGTTTACAACTTCAATTTTAGTTCTGTAGTGGAAACTTATTTCCTATACTCCCGTTTAGATTATTTCCTCTCAGTTCTAATAACTATATCTTGTTTACTTTGGGATTAAAGATTTCCTTTCTCGTTTTTCTTTTTTCTGTTTCCAGGGATGAAAGGTTAGGAATTACCTTGCCAGATTTCCTTGGAGATTTATTCTAATTCCTTTCAGATTTCTACAGCAATTGGGCGCTATTTTTATTCCACTATTACCAATGCAAAAGTGGAACTTGTGTTATTTCATCATAGATCTTTCACATTAGTATTAGTAAAATTAAAAAATACAATCTGTGCTTGATCTAGCAGCCAGGTTACAATTAAGATTTTTAGTTACATGGTCCCTATGTTGAAAAACACTTGTCTTCTCTGAGACTAATTACTAAACCTGATGTGGTTATATACTGTTTACTATTAAATTTTTCTCCTTGTAGTTTAATATTGTTCCAGGAAATGAAATGTAAGTTTAATAAGAATGGCAACTGATGGGACCATATGTTGGAAGTATAATTAATGTTCCTCATAAATGTGTTAAAGAAGGGCTTAGCTGAGGGGTTATAAATGTACTAAACCAAGATGACTGGACACAACTTATTCTGTAGAGATTCATGTTTATCAGGATGGAATTTATGATTAGACAAAACTATAATATTTTTTCACTTTCACTTTTTAAATGAGTTAAAGAACTGTTAGAATTGTCAACATTTGAAAAGGAGGTAGGAATAATCTTACAATTCGCAGTGCTGTAAAGATAGCATGTAGGAATTAAATATGCTCTTATTAACATTTTATGACTTTTATAAGTGTGTAAAAGAAAAGCCATTTGAGGTAGTTACTGTGGACTTCTTGAGGTTGGCCTTTACATTTCTTTTTCCCTTCTGTGAAAAGTTGAAGACCAAATGTATTTTCTTCTGTTTTTGAAAGTGTTATCAATATTCTCTCAGCAAAATGATTTCCCCTAAGGAGCTGAAAACAAAACTACCCTTGTGATATTTTGAGAGGCCTTTGCCCAGCATCCTGCATTCTGGTGGTTCCTTGGAGACAGGTGATGCTACACACAGGAAGATTAGGTCAATGGCAACTTTTTCTAAATCAATATTTCTCCCCAGAAGATGATCATTTTAATCTTCTCAAAGTCTAGGCTAAAACTTTCTAATTGGAGCTACATGAAGGAGAGCAGCAGCAGGTGGAGAGAAAGTGAGAAAGATAAATTAAAGCCGCAAACCTCACGGTGCTGTGTCAGAGAGCTCTTACTAGTGAGGGAGTTTCTCTTTGGTGACTTAAGCTATGTAAAGCGGGAAGGTACATTCTTTTTTTTTTTTTAAACTCATGGGTAATTTTAGTAAACAAGTGAATATTAATTTACTGTGGTATCTCACTGGCCCAAGAGTTAGTAAATCTTCAATATTGCCTAATTATGTCCAAAGCAAGAGACTTTTGTCTCTTGATGAGAAAAGCATAGTTAAGCATGTGATGATTACCCTTTCCTATTGTCCTGAATTCCATTCTGTAATTGTGACTGGACTTATACATCTCTGTTGCTTTCTCTTAAAAGGATCTATTTAGGCTTGCCAGATAAAATATAGGATGCCCAGGTAAATTGGAATTTCAGATCAATCACAAATAACTTTTTAGCATGCTCCATGTGATATTATACTAAAATATTATTTGTTGTTTATCTGAAACTCAAACTTAACTGGGTGTACTGCATTTTTATTGCTTAAATCTGGCAGCCATAGCCATGTCGCCTCTGTGTTTAATGTACTTAATTTTTGAAGCTTGAAGGATATGTTACAGTACCCCTATTAGCCTGCCTGTCTCTTTCTGCCAGGGGAGGACACATGCTGATGTAGAATTTGCACACTTATTTTTGTCATTATTATTGATTATGGTAGAGCTGTGGTCCCCAACCCCTGGGCCAAGGACCAGTACCAGTCTGTGGCCTGTTAGGAGCTGGGCCACACAGCAGGAGGTGAGCAGTGGGCGAGGGAGCAAAGCTTCATCTGTATTTACAGCTGCTCGGCATTGCTTGCATCACCGCATAAGCTCCGCCTCCTGTCAGATCAGCAGGGGCATTAGATTCTCATAGGAGCACAAACCCTACTGTAAACTGCACATGCATGCGAGGGATCTAGGTTGCCCGCTCCTTATGAGAATCTAATGCCTGATGATCTGAGGTGGAGCTGAGGTGGTGATGTTAGCACTGGGGAGCAGCTGCAAATACAGATTATCATTAGCAGAGAGGTTTGACTGCACAAGAAATGTAATGTGCTTGAATCACCCTGAAACCATTCCCCCCTGTCCCGTGCAAAAATTGTCTTCCGTGAAACTGGTCCCTGGTGCCAAAAACGTTGGGGACCACTGTGATAGAGGACATAGGTTTCAATTAAACATAGAATGACATAGTTGTCATTCAGATAATTGTAATTATTGATAATTATAAAGAGGGACCATTAATGTATAAGGGAAAATATTACAATGCATGAGGGGAAAATCAGGCATATGATCTAGTAAAAACCATTCTTGCTTTCAGAATTATGGATTAGGAGACTTTTGTAAGTGAGAAATATAATGAGTACTATAGAAATAACACTTTTCTTTGTTGTCTTGGGGGAATTCTCTTATTTTTGTGGCATTATTGGATTTCAGAAAATACTAGTTCAGAAAAATAAATATCTGAAATATTGTCTAAAGCATGAAAGGTTTAGAAGATTTAGAAGAAAAAAGTACACCTCCTATCTAGATAAAACATGAAAGAGATCTGCCCTCCCCCTCTTCCACCTGTTCAGTTTGCAACGCTTTGGGGTGGCTGGCTGACTTGGTAGCAGGAGAATTTGTCCTTAACTGTGGTGGTTTGGGAGCTGCCCGAGGGGATACATGGCTACAAATGGGCTTGTAGGCATGGGGGTTCTCCTGTGCACGGTTGAGTCTGTAAAGAAATCAAGGCTGTGGTGTGAAACAGAATATGTGTGGAAGTCAGTGAAATAGGGAAATGCTCTAGTAATCATTTGAGCATAGGTCAGATAACTGTACTTGTGTAATTTTCTGGGAGGATAGTCTCTGAAGTCTTTTTGATGAGACCATGGAGAAAGGCCTGTGAGTAAGAATTCCCAAGTCCTCTGAAATATTTTCTTTTACTCAGTCCTAACACAAGGACTTTAAAGAACTCCCAGAGTCACACTCCAAGGCATAGCTGGGAGTAAGAGACAGTGCAAGGCTAGAACTGTGTTCTCCAGGGTTCTCAATTGCCTAGGAAATTCATTGCTTTAGCTGATGGCAGCTGAGGTGACTGGCTAACAGCTGAGTGATTTTGCCCCAGTTGGATGTGAGCCAGGTTTGAGCAGAGCACTGGGGATAGGGAAGGGAGTGGTTTGAAATTTGGTTGGCTGGTTTGTCTTTGGCTTCAAAGCATGCTTATACCTTGCTGAGCACAGCATGCTTGTGCTATTGCACGAGAATCCAGAAGAGTATTTCTGGGCTCAATATAAAAAGTTATAAGTGCAGCTTATAAGGGTAATAAAGATATATAATACTGATTTTACTCTGAGCAAGGCCAAGTCTTGTAGGAAGATGAATAAGTGAGGTATAGGCTGGGAATTTGAGCCCTTATCCCTGGAGATTTCAGGTTGCTTCTGATTCCACCATCTAGACAAAACCATCAGAGGATGCTGTCTAGAAATGAGAGGAAGTTCTTCAAATGCAGAGGCTAGCAAGTGCCAGCCTGTGCTGTGAGGCCTGGGACACTGACATTTCCAAAGGGTAACAGGGAAGCTTTGTCTACTGGCTGCTTGATACTCAGCCTCTAGAAAACTTTGCTGTATTAACTTTGCTGACTTCCTGGGTGCCATATGGGATCCTTGTTCATACTCCCTGTAAGGAATGATTGAAATCACTGTTTGGTAGTCTGGTATACAGTGGCCAGTGTGGCTTGTCTCACATGCTCTTACCTCACCCTGCTGATGTTGTAAAACCTCCAGCCAGTTTCACTGGGTGGCCAACCTGGATTACTCATTCATTCATTTGACAAATATTTATTGACCATCTACTCTATGTCAGGCGCTGTTCTAGGCACTGGGAATAGACCAGTGAACAAATCAGAGAAATCAGTAAAGGTTCCATAGCAAAGGTGACATTTAAGTAAAGGCTTGAGCAGGGGAGGGAATGGTTCCATGAGAATATCCTGGTGAAAAGCATTTTAGGCTGAGGGCACAGCAGTGAAAAGGCACGGAGGCAGGAAGAAGCCTGGTGTGTTTAAGGCCTCAGAGAGGCCGGGGCGGCTGGTGGCTGGCGGCAGGTGCTGGCGTGAGGAGAGGAGTGAGGGGTGAGAGCCAGGAGGGCCTTTGTGGGCCATCGTCAGGACTTTGGCTTTTACTTTGAACGAGTGGGGAATCCAGTCAAGGGTTTGGAAGAAAGGAATGACTCGATCTGACTTTTTCCTGTGAAAGTTTTCAAATCTTTACAGCTTTATAGAAAGGGAAGAGTATAGTGAAGCCTTATGTACTCATCACTCAGCTTCAACTATTAATATTTCCATATGCACGTCTACAGGATGAGGACTATTTTTAAAAACCTAACAATAATAACATCAGATTTTAAAAGTTAACGTTATTTATTTAAATATCAAGAGTTTGAATTGATTCATACTTTCAAGGCTGAGCTGATGAGACAGGTTTGACGTGACATGCAAGAGAAGAGTCAAGGAATGGCCGGTAATTAAAGTCCTTTTCATAGCACATTTACTGAAAGACTGCTATGCATCTGGCTTCATGATTTAAAATTTCTTTTCATCATCATTATCCAATGCCATCACCTCTCCAGATACAGAAATGTTGTTATTCTTATTTTCAAATGAGGAAAATGGTACAGAATTACTTACAGATTAAGTCACTGGGTCTAAAGGCCCTTAGATAGGGTTTAGAAAATCCTGGTAAACTGGGAATGACTTATTCGAACTCAAAATCTCTCTTACTCTATTATCTTTTCTTGCCAATGGGAAATTTGGGCAGGCGGGCAGTTGGGCACATGTCAGCACTGATTTACTAACCTCTCAAGCTACTTTTAATTATTTCAAGGAACATCACGGAACCAGTTCCACATAATTCAATTTAAATAAATTCAAAAGATGTATTGGCTGTCTCCTATTTATTAAATGTAGCTTACAAGGTTGTTGCTTTCATATAACAGGTATGAAATCTGCATAACTGTGAATTGCAATGCAGCGTGATGGGGGACGAGAAGATGTGGGTAGAGCTGTAAAAGTGCAAAGTGAAGTTGAGTCTGAATGTGGTGAGGATTTCTCCAGGCTCACAAAGGCTAGAAAGGGTATTCTTGGCAGGGAACAGCACGAGCCAAGGCATAAGGGTGAGCACAGGCATGGCAGGTTTGAGAATGGCACGTAAATGCTTGCTGGACTACAAAATACCTGAAAGGTGCGTGAAGAAGCAACAGGAGATGAATCTAGAGAAAGAGGTTGCGGTGGTCCAGGGAGCACTTTGCATGTGTTGCCCTAAGTCAAAGAGATAATAATAGCACGTCCGAACTCCAAAACTCCAAGCAAGTCGCTGCTCTTCACAGGGCATAGCACACACGTCAACACAATCTTCTTGCACCATGAGATCCATATGATGTACATATCCCAGTATGTGTTCCCAGGGTCTCCAGAGGACACTATCTGCAAACGTTGCCATTGCTACACTGCAGAATGATCTGCTGTCTTCTTAGAAGTAAGCAGGACAGTTTTTCTTTGTTACCTCAGCAGCAACACTATAGTTTGCTCTTTGGCCTTGCTCGCTGTAGGGTGGATAGGAAAATCAAAGAAAAGTAACCCTGAAGATTTAGTTTTCACTTCCACATCTAAGAAAGCGCTTAGCGCCTACCCAGAGGTGTCAACATTTCTGGTCTGTGATTAAGGTCAAGAATTTGGTCTTGCCACTGCTGAAGTTGTTCTGCGGAAAAGAATCTCTCTTCATTTTACACCATATCCAAATCGTCCCTTATTCCAGAATCCTTCATTTGCTTTGGAGCTCTTTCCAGCCACGTGTGCCCACCTGGGCAGTGCCACAACAGATGAATTCAGTTTACTTTGCCTTTGCTATCTCAGCTGTTTTTTCTTCCATTCATGTTCCCTGCTCAGTCATTGTTGATAGGGCTCCTCGAGCTAAGGATGTGTCAAATATACAGAGGTGCTGGCTCATCTTTTGTCTGTCTCCTCATTTCTTCCTTCCCTCTGGTTTCCTTTCTCTTCCTGTTTTTTCATGCCTCATATTAGAAAAGTGACATTTTTAGTGGGAAAGTCATTTTAGCAGTTAGAAACATAATGGCTATTACTGACTGCTACTTCTGACGGAATGGGCATTTGTCACCATTAATCGGTCACGGGAGTGCAGGAAAGACTTAAATGCAGTGCTGCCACCTCGTCCCAGCTCATCTTTTATGCATTTTGTTACTCTTAGGAAAGAGTGTGATAAATGGGCTGTGCCCTCGTGGGACGCAGTGAAGAAATTCTAGCTGGCTACCGATGCTATTTTTGGTCAGAGGCCTGGGAGAGAGTCACCGTCGCACGATTGTAGAGCCAGAAAGGAACTGAGGAAACATAGTTGTAATTTCTCATTTTACAGTTGAAGAGACTGAGGCCCAGAGAGGTTTGGTGGCTTAAGCCATGCAGCTGTTGTTGGCAGCTTTTCATCCAGAACTCAAGAGTTCTGACTCAGTCTAGAACTTTTGCACCACAATACTCTGCCCCCCTTACTTTATCCTGAAGTTTATCACATTTGCAGCAATGTGATCCCTAATGACATACAGGTTCCCAAATAATTTTTGTAGTAAAAATTTCCATTTGAAATTCTGGACATGTTTGTGTGGAATTTTATGTGATGACATATTGGTCCTATCCCTTGAATAGGATCATAAATGAAATGATTTATAGATCATATTCAAAAACAGGCCAGAGGCCAGTGTTTAAGCAGGGTTGTTTTTGGTATTTGGAGTTCTGTGTGTTCATGTTAGTTAGTGGGTCTAGGATTCTTGCCTGTAGTGTGTTTCCCAAAGGGCTATGTCTTCCTCCTGGAGCTGTCTGCTTTCCAAGGCAGAGGCTGGCTGCCTTCTCTTCCTTCTAGGCTCCTTTGTCTTACTACTCCCCGCCCCCTACTCCTCCTTTTGTATCTGTCCTTTGTCCTAGTACACTCCCTGGCTGGTCTTAGCTAGGTGCTCGCTCAATGCTTTTGAATACATGAATGAATTTCTTAATAATTTTGCAGGAAAGTCAATTTATTAGTCTCCTAATAGAGTGTCATACTTTCTGTGGAAGTTAGACTGGAAATCAGACTTTCTCAAAAAGCAGGTGTGGTGTCAAACTGTAGCTCTCTCTTTCTCTCTTGACTTACCTTTTTTCTGTCACCTATATGCCTTGTTTCTTGCATCTTTGGGCTCCTAGAACTCACCATTCATTAGCACTTGTAACAGATTGGTGTGAGTGGAGAAAGGAGAGGTGATGAAACTCAAATTGGGTCATTTGGTTACACATTAGTAACTGATAAAAGATAAAAAGATATTGACTAAATGAGGTTTTTAGGGAACTTTTGCCAGACTATTCCTGTTTCCCATTAGTGTGGGAAATCAACACTTGCTTGTACTTTGGGGTGAAGACAGTTTCCATAAGTGAGTGGGAAAACCTCTTGACATTTTACAGAGAACCTTAAATTTTGAATGGTGAATGCTAATGTTCTTTGTGCATGAAAAATTTCAGAACTCGTGTATATGAGCGTTAATGACACATCATTTTCTATTTGTGAGTTAAAATAGATATTTTCTGGAATCATATTTTTAGGAAATATTCAAACTTTTGTCAAGCCATTCTGCTGTATGACTATCAGCTCCATTGACTCTGTTTTCATGGAACTCAATAGAGTTCTCAACCTTTGCACTAGAAATTAAGTTAGCATTTTCCCTCAAAAAATATTATTGGCCTTGTAATAAATAACTGCAGGCGTTTTCTGATGGGATTTATATTTACGAGTTTGGGGATGAGATGTGAGGTAATGACTTTGTTTTCAGATGTGGAATACTTTGCCCTTGGCTTGTGATGCCTTTGGGTGGAGTTCCCAAGGATCCTGTTCTCTGGGAGGAAGCCTGGCTCTGGGGTCAGACTGCCTGGGTCCTTGACTCCAGTGTTTCCTGATTGTATGACTTTAGTGAGTTGCCTCATCTCTCTGTGTCTTTGTTACACCATTTCTAAATTAACTGGAGTTATAATGGAACTGCTTAGAGTAGCTTTAGGGTTAAATGAGTTAACACATGCAAAGCACTTAAAACAGTGCCTGCCACAACCATCAATTCAGTGTGAAAATTTGCTTGCTTACTTGGCCAGCTCCTTTTACCTTGTTAGGCCAAGGGTCATGCTGGGTTTTCCAGAAGTCCAGGGTGTGGTCTGAGCTTTGGGCAGAAGCTGACATAGCAGCTATAACTTTCTCCCTAGATAATCCGAAAGAGCTGATTTGAACTGTGTATATCACCAGTCATTTTTTGAAGAAGTTTTCTTCTGCACCTTTTAGGGAGGAGCATTATCTGCCTTTGTTTATTAACTAAAAGACACAATAAATAAATATAAAATTAAATGGATAATATGAGGTAAGAGATAGATATATTAAATTTTCAGATAAATAGTGTAAAAGAACTGAAGTAACTTCAAAAAGTTTTGAGAGGACCTATTTTGTCATGCAGAAAGCAACTTTTAAATTCTCTACCCTAGAACAAAAGTACCACATGGTTGCATTGCGTGTTGTCCGAATCTGGCCCACAACTCATTTAACTTGAGCTTTTTAAAAAATGAGTTCAGGATTTTCTTCCCCAGACTCTACCATTTTAGGTAGAGTCCATTCTTTTCCATTCTTTCTAAGAACATCTGTTTACTTCCATGAAAAATAGAGATTATGTAAAAATCTAATTATAAAATTGTATAGAGATTAGAAATACCCAGAAGGTATGTTCTGGTCATAGATCCAAACCAGCTTCAGCCTAAGTCCATCCATACTGATATTTAAAGCAGAGAGAGGTACACAGGAAACCACAGTCAGATTGATTTTTGTGTTGGTACACATACAAGCACCAAAAATGGGTCTCTCATTACCTTGATGCATTCTTCTGTTATCGCCATGCTTCTTACAAAATTGTGCTTAGTTCTTTATTGATTAATTTATTCAGTAAATATTTATTGGATACATTCTGTCTGAAAAGTGCCATTCCAGGTACTTCAGGGGTGATTCACATACTTAGAATACAATACTCTTCAAAGGCTTACAGCCTGGTTGGGAAGACAAGACATACAATATTGAACATAGAATTTTACTGATTCTACAACCATCTGTTGAATGCTTGCTATTGTCAGTACTGTGTTGGAAACTGAGAAACAAAGGTGACTGCAATAGACTCTCTTTCCTGTAGACTCACAGTGAACACATAGTTACATGATGATGATACGGACTCCAGAATAGTTCTATACATGATGCTCTGGCGGCACATGTTAATTCAGTTGAGAAAGTCAGTGGCTGCTATGTGAGAAGGAGGGATTTTCACTCAGGAGGTTTTTGCCTTTTGGCCAAGATAGGAAACAGTGTGGGTGAAGGCCAGCGATGTACTAGCTTGGTCAGGGCACGGTGACACATGATATTAACCAGCACTGGGAGGGTAGGGCTGGAGAGCAGACTGTGGCCAGGTCACAGTGGGCTGATGCTAAGGAGTCTGCATTTATCCCCTAGGCTAGCAGGTCTTAGTCTGAAACCGTTCGGGGGGGAGACATTCATGGACTTCAGGAGGCCTGTGAATACCCTAAGGTTTTAAGCAAAATTTGTATGTCTGTAAATAAGGCTACTTTCCTGGGGCCCACCATCTACGGAAGATTCAGAAGCCTTATGGTGGATGTTGAGGAGAAAGGAAGGATTTTGAATAGGGTCCAGTTTACATGGTAGAGCCCTGGCTCTTGCTGCGGTTCACAGGACAGGTTTGCGATGTGGGTGTATGGCAGGCATGGAGTCAGGAGGGTTGGGAGAGGACTCGCTGTGTCCACACATTCATCCAGATGGCAGATACTTATTAATTACTTAACTGCATGTCAGACACTAAGGACAAGCTGGGAGACCATGGCAAGCAAGGTTGCCACAGTTCCTGCCATGGTGGAGGTGATGGTATATGGGGAAGGACAAATAATTAAACAGTGCACAGCAAATGGTGGCCCTTTGTTTCAATCATTTATTTATGCACTTGTTTGTCTAACAGTTATTTTTATGCTAAGTGCTTGTCAAGGGGCTGGGGGAAATGAAGCTTACATTTCATTGGGGAAGACAGACAATAAAATAAACACACTAAAATCTGGTTTGATGTCGGGTAGTAGTTAAGTGCTATAAAGAATACAAGCAAACCAGTGGAGCAGGGTGGAAAGTAATAGCGAGACCAGTTGAGAATGGTCAGGGAAGAACAGTTGAGAAGGTTCCAGGAAGCACGTCAGGGAGAAGGCGCTGAGGCTGGGCGTGTTGGTGGGGCAGCAGCCATGGCGGCACCTGGAACTGGGTGAGCAAGGAAGGGAGACGAGGGCGAAGTGACAGGCAGGGACGGATCATGCTGGGTCCTTTGGGCCACGTAAAGAACTTTGAGTTTTACTCTTGGTGTGGTGGGAAGCTGCCAAAGTTTTGAGTAGGGGAGTGAAAGAATCTCTGCTGTGATAGGAGTGTTCAGGGCCTGCATAATCTAGCCTGAGGAGTCAGCAAAGCTCCCTGGAGGAAATGATGTTTAAGCAGAGGACAGGAGGATAGGAGGAGTCATTTGGGGGAGAGGAAGGGTGTTCCAGGCTGAGGGAGAGGCATGAGTGAATGTCTCGGTGGATCCTAGCGCCAGAATGGGGGTGCAGGAGTAGGAGCAGCCTTTCTGGGAGAAAGCAGAGGGCTGAGGGCAGAGCCCTGTGGGACACTGACATTCAGGAGCCTGGTGGAGGAAGAAGACACTGCAACGGACACGGAGCTGGAGTGGTTGCCAGAGACAGAAGCCAGCGTCTGTCTAGGTGTCGAGAGACGTGGTGAAGACTTTAAGAGCTCTAAGAATGCAGAGTTGATCCACTGTGAGCTGGAACACTTAGAATAAGTTTTACGGATGATGCGGGACTAAAGCTTGGTTTTCCAGGAGGGCTGAGAGGTGGGAGGGTGATTGGAAGCAATGAGCATGTGGGGAGCGTAGTGTGAGCAATTTCTCGGCGGTGCAGTCGATAACGTTTTGCTGAGGGAGCTACAAAGAGACAATCTGCCTACTGGTTGGTGCAGGGAAGTCAAGAACTTGGGCTTCATTCTGTATGTTTATGATTTTTTTTAAACTTGAGTTTTCCTGGTTTATCACTCCCCTAAAAGTAGGTTGAGAGTTTTGTTTGTGTGTACTTTCTAGAAAAGATGGTTTTGGAGTTTTCATTATATTCTCAAACTGGTCAATGACCCAATGACTGGTCAATGACCCAAAGAATGTAATAATTCACACACAGATGCAATGAGATGTATTCAAAGGCAAATATTGTATTTTATGACCATTCTTTGGGCAGAGGCTTGCAGGATGAGTTTGAGGAAGGATAGGAGGCAGGAGAGTAGTTCTAATAATCCAAACATGGAGTATTTTTGATCTCTCAGACAAAATGAAAGAAACAAGGAATGCAAAGAAAGATAGGCAGATTGTTTTGAAGAAATAATTGACTGAATTTGGTGATGGGTTAGATGTAGGAGGTGCGTTTAGCAAGTATTTATTGAGGACCTATTGTTTGTCAGTTAAAATTGGGAGCAAATGAGACATGATCCTTGCCTTCTTGGAGTTTACTGTTTACTCGGGGAACATACATTTGTCAATAATCACCCACATATAGGACTGGAAATTGTGGCAATGCCATGAAGAAAAAGTGTAGGGAATTTTACATGCACAGAGCTTTGGGGACTTGATTTGATGAGGGATCCTTATGAAGTTATCTCACTAGCACTTAATTCTTAATTAAACCACATTTCTAGGGAGTGGACATCTGGTGGTTCTTTTAATTTAGTTTTGCAAAAATATTTCCTCTGAAAACCAAGGCTTTTAAAATTTTTAAAAATGCTTGGCTAATCAGGGCAAAAATGCTTTTGGATAGCTGGTACCATTATTTATGGTTGGAAAAACAACAGTATTTGATTGTGCTGAGCTTCAAACTTTTCCTTTGATTAATGAGAATCTTCTTGGCAAACACTTTTTATCATGCTCTGTTTTTACTAGGTCCAAAAGACTCCACTCTCTGGACTCAATATGAATACTTTCAGATATCTATTTTAATTATGTCGAATATGAAATATTAGTGGTGCATCCATTTGGAAATATTTAGTAGTCAATTGATGTAATGAAAATGGAACGAAATCAAGGCAGTAGAGTTTGTGATTTCCATAGATGCAGTGGCATCGTGTCTTTCTTATACGCTCGCTCATGCTTCTGGGCACCCTTTCCCTGCCGTTATTCTGTTCCTTCACCGCTTGTGTGCTTCGTGGTTGTAACACATTGTCACTGATGCAAGACATCCCTTCATTTCTCACTCAGACTTCTGCCCTGCTTCTTTCCAGAGACTTCACAGGTATCTGTACGGCTGAAGGACATCTAATCCCTTAATGCGTAGCTTGGTAAACCGGTCAACTTCTTATCTAAGAGAAAGGTCCCCAAGATGAGAAACTGTAAATGTTTGGTGACAATTCAATGAGAAAGGGATAAGAATTTTATAAGGAAGGAAGTATTTCAGCCATTTTGCTAATGAATTATTAATAGTTAAACCTTTACTTATAATAAAGGGCTAAGGGCTCTGTTAGGATTTGTGAAGCCTCCTGTTAGGAACTTGAAGACATTTTGAGCATGAAAATGACAGTCGTTAATTTTGGTCCCATGATAATAAGGAGAAAGCAAAGGGCCTGTGAGGCTGAGGGAGAGGAAGAAAGATGGACTTAAACATGGTATGGGCACTTTCTACCAAAGAGATATGTGGGGCTAAAAATGCCAGGTCTGTGGCAGGTGCAGTGGGCCAAGGCCAGGTAGAGAGTGGCAGGAAGAGGTGAGGTGGGGGCCTGTAACTAGGCCCGTCTCTTGGGAGTGATCTAACCACAGGTACTCAGATAAGCCCAGGCTGGTGCCTGACCCACTCTTATGGCCAGGTCTGAGGCAAGACATGGATGCCACCCACTTGGTTCTTTTCTACTGCCCATGATTAGGCAGAGTTAGTCTGCATTCTGAGGACACAGCTCTCTGTCTAGTGGCAGTTGTACCAAATTAGCTTGTTCTGAGAGCTACTCAACCTGAATACTATTTCCATGGCAGCCCACGGGAAGATCTCACTTGTCTTTCAGCTTGATCTGGATTATATTCTTTTTTGTGACATTTTGAGATTCTTCATAGGGCAAGGTTGGGCCAAAATGAAAAATTGACAACGTTATATATGTGGATTTCCAAGTTGGCTGAAAAAGTTGCTTTATGGGTAGTAAGTACGGCCTGTGTAATTTACCTCTCTTCTTTTCACTGATTTCTGCTTTTGTGTGCTGTCTGTAGTTGAGTTTCAATAATCCGGGGTCATCTCAAAGATAAGTGTAGATGAATAGCATTTAGCCTACATCTCCACTATTTCTGGGAGAAATGGGCTTTTGCTATTATATCTTTTCCTAATGTTAAAAAATTTACGTATTTCATTTATATCATGAAAATTATAACTTTATGGGTTTAGTCATTGATTATTTGATATCCATATTATTTTGTTTCTTTTCTGGGTGAGACACTATGCTCTAAGGACTTGGCATTTCAAAGGGGAATAAGACACCAGGAACTTTGCAGATAGTAATGGAGATGAGAACGAATTAATTGAAACAATACTGTAAGTAGCAGAAGAGAAGTAAAGAAAAACTTGCTACAGCGTTCAGAACAGGGATAAGCTATTTCAAGTTTGTGGGGATTAAGAATGGTCGGTAAGAGAGGAATTCATGCAAAAGTTGACCTAAAAAATGCAGTATTCCTCTCATACTCATTAGGATGGCTACTATAAAAAACAAACAAATAGAAAATAATAAGTATTGGTGAGGATGTAGAGAAATTAGAACCTTTGTGCATTGTTGATGGGAATGTAATATGGTGCAGCCATTATGGAACCAGTGTGGCAGTTCCTCAAAAAATCAAAAATAGAATTACCATATGATCCTGCAATTATACTTCTGGGTATATATCTAAAAGGATTTTTAATTCTTGTGGGGGAGGATATTTGACACATTAGAAGTGTTGACCATTCACTCACTTATTCATTCAGTCATTTAGCAAACATGTATTGAGTGCTTGCTATGTGCTGGACCCTGAGCTAAGCACAACAATTAATAAAGCATACAAGGCACTGAATCTGTCAGTTTCGTGCTTGCTAAACATCCACTCCCACCCCCAAAGGCACTAAGCTTCTACAGTTAAGTATTCACAGCGGCTTCCTACTCGCTTGAATCCTGCGTAAGAATCCTGCGTGAGAAGTGCGGGCCATTGCTCTCTAAAGATCATTAGAAAACAAAAACATTCCCATTTGAAGCTGCCAACCTCAGAGCTAAGTCATTTAGAATGGAAAAAATTGGCAAAGTCAGACGTACTCAACCCAAGGAGCCAATGTTTTGTGAATATGATGGCAAATGTAGTTTGAGAACCACCACCATAAAATTGTGAGCAATGTTAATGTGTGAGAAGGACAGGGAAAGGCTATGAAATTTGAGCTGAAAGGACAGACAGGGTGTGTGAAGGGGAGGACCAGTGAGAGTCAGTGTGGCTTGGGTATTCGGGTGAAGAAGGGAAGCAGAAACATGAGCTTCCTTCGCCAAGAGACCCTAGAAGCCATCTCCAGTTTACATTAGGCATTAGCTTATCTCAGGTTTGGTGTTTTTGATTTTTTAAAAATCTCATAGGAATTTTCACTCCATCTATTTTTTCAATATGTGTCTACCTCTCTTTCCTGTACACCTTCAAACACTCTCTCGATTCATTAAATATGTTATTGAGTGCCAGCTACATACCAGACACTGTGCTGGGCTCTTGTCCCACCTTTATTTGGTTGCACATGCCCAGCAAATCCTGGGTCGGTATAATATCTGTTCCTCTACCTGGTCAAATGAGAGCTGCAAACTTACTCTCATCTACTTCTTTCCCTAAGTCCTTCCTTCCAGTCTTCTTCAACGTGTCTTCATTGAGCTGGTTTCTTTTACCCACGTCTTTAATCCCGACTGCTCTAGCTTCCTTCTTGACTTTATTCTTTTACCCTCTGTACCTGCCCATTCCCTTCAGTCCGCATGAGGCCTTCTCAGGTTTATTCCATTCTAAAAATCCTTTTCTTTTTGTCTTATATTCTTTAGCTACAAATCTATCTGTATCTCTTTCCAGTCTCATCCAAGTTTGCAAAGGATGGCCTCCGCTCGTTTTCATCTCCTGACGTTCCTTTCACTCTTCCATCCACCGGATTTTGGCTCGTGCCTGTACCCTTCTACTAAAACTCCTTGCTAAGAGTGCTCTTTGTCAGATCCAAATTCACTTTCTCAGTCCTTGTTTTATTGGACTTCTCTCCCCCATTTGGCATTATTGATCATTCTCTTCCTGAAGCTTCTGCTTTTTAAAAGCTTTTTACTTCCCTATTTTCGTGGCTGTCCTAGAACTTTCTTACTGTTCATTTTCAGCTTCCTTTCTGCGATAGGCTTCTTCTGTGAAATTGTTAAAGGTTGGTGGAACCATCTGTGTTCCTCTGCTCTTCTCATGCTACATGTTCTTAAAGAGGGGTATTGAATATTGAAGAATAGTATCCTAGAATTACAGAATCAAGTTACAAAAACTGATACATGGTAACAATGACATAAAAATTTGGATTGTTTTTTTTTCAACACGTGTTCTCTGATGTCCATCAGTTCATCTGATTTCCAAATGCTCCAGCTGTTGTGTGCTTTGTCTCTGTTTCCTAAAGACCCTTAGTGTGGTCTAGAATTGGAATTAGCTTTGGTCTCTAATGGTTTTGAATTACTTGTAAATTCCTGAGAAAATGAATAAGTCTATTGGAAATCAGCTAATTTCATCTTGTCATTTTCTGAGTAATATATTCTGGAGTAAGCTGTCTGTTTTTTAAGCAAGTTTGCAATAAACAATTTCCCTTCCAGGCTAATATAATAGGCAACACCTTTTCCTGTAACAGACGGTAAGAGGTAATGAAAGATTAGTTTACGTTATGATTCATTATTTCAAAATGTCAGAATAAAGTGGATCTGCTGCATCTCCCAAGCCTCTTATTCTTTAGAGGAGAGTGCATGTTTTGCTTTTCTAATGTTAATGGATTTACTGTTTTTTTTTTTTCCAGGCCAAATTCAGATAATCGACGCCAGGGTGGCAGAGAGAGATTGTCCAGTGCCAGTGACAAGGGAAGCATGGCCATGGAGTCTGCCAAGGAGACTCGATACTGTGCAGTGTGCAATGACTATGCCTCAGGCTACCATTATGGAGTCTGGTCCTGTGAGGGCTGTAAGGCCTTCTTCAAAAGAAGTATTCAAGGTAATAGCGTGTTGAAAACGACTTACTCTATTTTTGATCGTAAGAGCAGATCCTAAGAGCAGAAGCAACTGAGGAAGGAACACAAAAGAGCAGTCATTTGCACAAAACATTACTACCTACTAGGTCCACTAGTATCTTTGGTAGAAACGTGGAGAAGAGGTGGGATCTCAGGAGAAGTAGTTGACAGATGCCAGGGCAGCAGTGGCTGAGTAATTCTGCTTCCTTCATTTGGCAAGATCCAGACAGTCTTGAGAACTCTGCAAGAGGATTTCAGTAGCTGGGTCTCTGAGAAAAAAAGAAATGTTGTCTGTGCCCTGATTGAGGGATGGCAGATGGACATTCATGTTTAGCAGGTAACTATGCTGATGTGATATGGTATGATATTAATTGTCCGTGCATAATTACCTCTCTACCTTGGCTTTATCCAGGTAAAATATTCTGTTCTGATCTTTGCTCCAGACCAATTCTAATTTGGCTTGTTCTCTTCTTCCTCTCTTCTGTCACTTTCTTGTCTCAGTGGATGACATGACCTTTTGCTAAAATAAGCAGACTCGGTGGCTGGTGACTCGTCATGTGGGGGGGTGTACCATCTGTACCAAACAGTTACTAAGTATCCACCTGTAACATTTCCTTCTCTTGCCTGTCTCCATCCTTTCTTGTATATAGTTTACCAATTGCAGCTTCTCTGATAGATTGTCAGCTACATTTTATTTCTACATCAGGAGTATCTCTCTTCTTGCGTTACATAGGAGTCCCTGGGGAAACATCAATCATTTTTACTAGCTAAAATAACTGTGCTAAAGATCCTTTGTCTGACAGGAGCAGAGATCTGACAGCAGTTTAGGCTAACTGAATTAATTTTTTTGGCTTAAATGTGGGGCATTTTTTTCTCTTCTTATTCTTTTCCCATGTCAGCTTAAGGCAGGTTAGTATATAAATACTAAGAATTTTTCTGACTGGGTTTTCATGTGATTCCCTCTATGGGGAATCAGACTTTAAGTAACTTGAAAACCAGAGTCTGCTAAATTAATACATGCTGACTGAGGAAGTGATTCTCATGGACATTCTGCTACGGATCTTCACTGCCCTGATGTGAGATGGACGCTGGGGGATGCTACGTACTATTTATTTTTCCTTCCATTGCCAGTGAGATTTTTTTAAAGCTACTCGTATTTTAATGAAGTAGCATGTGGAGCCAATGTGGTCCGTTTTAAAAGCATTTTCTTCGACACCTGTTGCTTTCAACATCTTTTAGAACTCTGCTGTGAGACTTTGACTTTTTTGGTTGGTATTCTTATAAAAAGAATGACGTTCTTGATAGTAAATCTTTTCATGTGTGTATATATAAATTCTAAATATAAAAATATATTTATTATTAGTTTACTAAATATATGTGATAAATAAATATATACAGACTATTTAATTTTACTAGCTGATACTATCTTAATTCAGAAAAAAGATATTTGTATTTTGATTTAGGTTAGTATAAGCCCTTAAAGGTCTTTTGACAACCATCTTAATTTGTGGTTTTGCTGTTTATTTGAGTTTACATAATCTAAAATACCATTATTTTCACCAAACATTTAATCTGATAGTGAAAAAACATCTGACAGAGGTATGGTTAGTGGATAGGTTCAACTACACACTTGGACAAATTTATCTGAGACTGAATTCCCTCATTAGCCAAGGTCATTTAGGGAAGTGATTAGCAAAGATTTTCTGTAAAGGGCCAGATAGTAATTATTTTAGGCTTTGCAGGCCATACAGTTTCTGTTGTAGCTACTCAACTCTGGCATTGTGGCTTGAAAGGAGCCATAGATGATATGTAAATAAATGGGAATGGTTATGTGCCAATAAAACTTTATTTATAAAAATAGGTAACGATCAGACCTGGCCTGTGGGTCATAATTTATTGACCCTTGACTTAATGTTTATTTCATTTTATCTAATTTAAATACCATTATTTATGGAAAGGGAATAGATGGTTTGTAGATCTAAAGTTTTTTTTTTTTTAAATTTATTTTTTTAATTTCAGAATATCATGGGGGTACAACACTTTGGCCATACACATTGCCCCTGTTCTGCCCGTGTCAGAGCCACAATCGTGGTCATCCCCCAAACTGTGCTCCCCACATCCATTCAGTGAGAGTTTTTCCCATCCCTTCCACCCCCCTCCGCCCGCCCGCCCTCAGATGAATGTTATTGCCATGTGTGATGTAAGTGTTCATCAGTTAGTACCAGTTTGATGGTGAGTACCAGTGGTGCTTGTTTTTCCAATCCTGTGACACTTCGCTTTGAAGAATGGGTTCTAGCTCCAACCAGGATAATACCAGATGTGTTAATTCACTGTTGTTCCTTATTGCTGAGTAATACTCCATGGTATACATATACCACATTTTATTGATCCACTCGTGTATTGATGGGCACCTTGGTTGTTTCCACAACTTTGCAATTGTGAATTGTGCTGCTATGAACATTCGAGAGCAGATGTCTTTACTATAAAATGTCTTTTTTTCTTTTGGATAAATACCCAGTAGTGGGATTGCTGGGTCAAATGGTAATTCTACTTTTAATTCTTTGAGGTATCTCCATATTCTTTTCCATAGAGGTTGTACTAATTTGCAGTCCCACCAGCAGTGTATGAGTGTTCCTATCTGTCCACATCCCCGCCAACATTTGTTATTTGGGGATTTTTTGATATGAGCCAATCTCACTGGAGTTAAGTGATATCTCATTGTGGTTTTGATTTGCATTTCCCTGATGATTAGAGAAGTTGAGCACTTTTTTATATGTTTGCTGGCCATCATTCTGTCTTCTTTGGAAAAGTTTTTGTTCATGTCCTTTGCCCATTTTTTAATAGGGTTGTTTGATTTTTTCTTGTTGATTTTCCTAAGTTCTGTATAGATTCTGGTTATCAGCCCTTTATCAGAGGTGTAGCATGCAAATATTTTCTCCCATTCTGTAGGTTGTCTGTTCACTCTAGTGATAGTTTCCTTGGCTGTGCAGAAGCTTTTCAATTTGATCAGGTCCCATGTATTTATTTTTGTTGCTGCTGTGATTGCTTTGGGGGTCTTCTTCATAAATTCTTTGCCTAGGCCAATGTCCATAAGAGTTTTTCCAACGTTTTCTTCGAGAATCCTTATGGTTTCATGTCTTAGGTTTAGAACCAGCTTTTCGTTTCATTGATCTTCTGTATTGTTCTTTTGTTCTCAATTTCATTTAATTCTGCTCTAATTTTGGTTATTTCTTTTCTTCTGCTGGTTTTAGGATTGCTTTGCTCTTCCTTTTCCATTTCCTTAAGATGATTCATTAGTTTACTGATTTGTGACTTTTCTGTCTTTTGGATGTGGGAATTTAGGGCGATAAGTTTTCCTCTCAGGACTGCTTTTGCTGTATCCCACAGATTTTGATAACTTGTGTCCCCATTATCATTTAGTTCGAAGAATCTTTTGATTTCATTTTGAATCTCCTCCTTGACCCAATAATCATTCAGCAATAGATTGTTTAGTTTCCAAGTTTTCGGAGGAAGATGTGAGTTTCTGTTGGAATTGATATCTAATTTTATTCTGCTGTGGTCTGAAAAGATACATGGTATGATTTCTATTTTTTTGAATTTGTTTAGATCTGTTTTGTGGCCTAGGATATGGTCAATTTTAGAGAAAGTTCCATGAGCTGATGAGAAGAATGTATATTCAGTGTTATTTGGGTGGAGTGTTCTGTAGATATCTGTTAGGCCCAAATGTTCTATAGTCCTGTTTAGGTCTTTTATTTCTCTATTTGTTTTTTGTTTGGAGGATCTGTCCAGTTCCGTCAGTGGGGTGTTGAAGTCCCCTGCAATTATGGCATTCCTGCTTATTATGTTGTCTAGATCTAGCAGCATTTGCTTTATGTACCTGGGTGCTCCTGTGTTGGGTGCATAAATGTTTAGGATTGTTAAATCCTCTTGTGAAATTTTTCCCTTCACCACTATATAGTGTCCATTTTTGTCCTTCTTTACTTTTATTGCTTTAAAGTTTATGTCATCTGAAATGAGGATGGCTACTCCAGATTTCTTTTGGTTTCCATTATCCTGAAAAATTGTATTCCATCCTTTCACCTTGAGTCTGAATGCGTCTTTGCGTGTAAGGTGTGTTTCCTGAAGACAACAGATACTTGGTTTGTATTTTTTAATCCATTCAGCCAGTCTATGTCTCTTCAATGGGCAGTTCAAGCCATTTACATTTATTGAGAGAATTGATATTTGGGGTAAATTTCTGATTATTCTGTTGGGTGGTATCTTTTGTTTTACCTCTTGCGTCATTGTGGAATCTGGTTTCTGGGGTTTTAGCTTTTGTATAGTTTTACATAGGTGGGTGTCTGTTGCTCTGTTTAGTGTATAATGCAGGTCTAAGCATTTCTTGCAAGGCCGGTCTGGATTTCGCAAATTCTATCAGTGATTGCTTATCTGGAAAGGTCTTTATTTCTCCCTCATATAAGAAGCTTAGTTTGGCAGGATACAGAATTCTGGGTTGACCTTTGTTTTGTTTTAGGAGATTGATGATGTCTCCCCATTCCCTTCTGGCTTGTAAGGTTTCAGCTGAGAAATCTGCAGCTAAAGTTTTGATTATTCATATTTTATTGAGAACTTACTCTGTACTTGACTGGATGTTCTGAGAGAAATTGAAAAATGTGTACGAAAGACATAATCCATAGTCTCACAAAATTTAGAATTTATTCGGGAAATTTATATCGGGAAGTAAAGGTACTTGTTCTCATGATACAATTAGAAAGTAAGTCAGTATAGATAAATTGCTACCTGTATGACAAAGATAAGGAAAACAATAGATGAATATAAGAAAAGAAAATATTATCAGCTATAAATGTAAAATTATTGAGATTGAAAGTAGAAATGACCTTCCTCCAAAAAACGGTAAATTTAGGAGCATACTACATCAATTCTGATAAAATTTAGTATTGCTTCTAAGCATTAAAAACAGAAAACACAGAATCAGTGAAAAGAGTGTGAGCTAATAAAAAAATACATTTTATTGGTATGGCATTATCTCAAGTTCAAATATTTGAAAAAATTTCTGGTTACTCTTTGATCATTAGAAAAAATGTATCCCTTACCTCCATCTTGTATACATAGGCCAAATAGTAGGATTTCATTGAAATTGTACCATATAAGAATGTAATTTCTACCTGGTTTCAGAAACTTCACAGGTATCATGGTGTGAAGTCACTTATAAAAGATTTCTTAAATGGGATGAATATTGAGTCTAAAGTTCTGGAAGAAGCCCAGAAACAAAGCAGAGTTATTAACTTTTAGAGATAGAGAGGGACATTAAAATGATTAAGTTCATTCATTCATTCATTGAATACCTGTATTAAGCAAAGCCCTGTGCGAGACTCCGGAGATGCAATGACAGGAAAGATCTCGTCCCTACCCTCATAGAGCTTATGAGGTAGAGGGAGAGATGGACAAATAAACCAACAATTAAATTACAGTGTCAAGATGGAAGTGAATGCCAGTCCTGGTGGGGGGTGAGTCAGACTCTCAGAGGTTTCCTGATTTCATGTGCAGGATGAGTCAAGTGAGCAAGGTGAAGAAGGAGGGGAAGAGTGTTCTGCCATAAAAATGAGCCTATGAGTGAAGACCAGGAGGAGACACAGAGTGTGGGGAATTCTGTGCATAAAAATTAACAAAATTAATTTACCATTAGATTAAGCAAAGACATTTCTGGGCCATGTATTTAATCTTAGACTGTGTAACAACAAAGCAATTCATTTCATCTTTACTTTAAATCATTTTCATGTGTTTGTTTTGTTCATGCATATAAAAGAAAAAGACTAGAGCAAGTTTAAGGATTTCTAGTCCTATTTTCTCATCATAGTCTCGATAACTTGGAACTAAAAGTTTTTGCTGAATGTTTGCAGCTCTTTATAAATCACACTGGCCCTCAAACACATTTAAGGACAGTGAAGGGTCTGACATGCAGGTGGGAGGTTCTGAAGATGCTGCAGCTTCTCCCTGTTTTCCTTGTTACTTAAGGAGAGAGATAGAAATGAGTGTACATTAGATTATTCTAGTGTTCTAAGTGTTTTGGTTGAAGAGGCAAAGTGTTTGACTTGAAAGCATACAAATTTTCATCCACTACTTAGTGTAAAAACTTGATTACTTAAGAGATTGAATAATGGCTTCCAGTGGAACATATTTTTTTTAAAAAAAACAGTGAAGAATGCTATTTAAGTCAGAGGGATGAAATTGGATATTCTATGTATTTTTAATCATTTCAGCATAGAAATAATGTTCCTCAAGATATGTTTTAGACAGATGCTGGAATGAGTTTTATAAGCAGTTCTGGCTATAGGTTCAGCAGCTAGGTATTACCTCAGAGTATT
Organism: Daubentonia madagascariensis; assembly: GCA_023783475.1. Taxonomy (NCBI): domain Eukaryota; kingdom Metazoa; phylum Chordata; class Mammalia; order Primates; family Daubentoniidae; genus Daubentonia; species Daubentonia madagascariensis. The sequence continues at coordinate 15,815,329 of JAKFHU010001815.1, read as the reverse complement.
ATTCCAAGGAAAAAGGACTCCACTGAGCTCACTGCTTCTCTTACCTTATTATTTCAGGAGGTCATGAGGCACAGTAGGGGTCCCAACCTCTCTACATACCACTAGCTACATTATCACTTCATAATCTGTCTATAAGGTGTTTACAGAAGTAGCTTAACATCAAATCAGACATACATGGCCCAAGCAGGTGATGGATTACAGGTTATCTAAGACTAGAAGGACACGGTATCAGGGTAGAGTCTGATTATGGTTCAATGCAGTGGGGGCCTTAGGTCCAACAAGGATAACTGAGAGCTTCATCCACCAGGCCATAGGAAGCTCCAGTGTGAGACAGTCCAGCACCCTGGATAGCTCCTTCAGTAGCTGCTGAGGGTAATTTATTTACTAAAGAACCTCCGGTTCTTTTAGCTGGCTCCATCCACTTTGTAAGTGATATTAAAATGGAACTTAGTCCTTTGGGGCTTGGGGACTCACTCTTGTTCACTCAAGATAGATTAGTTTTCACACTTAGTTTCAAATTAGTGTCCAGTCACCTTCAGACTTGATGTATGCACCGTGTCTGGAAAAGGTTGGAGAGTGGGGTAGAAGTGGAGTCTGCTCTCTCTTCATGTAACTATTTTATCTCTGGGGTCTTTTCAGAGGTAAGGTTGAGATGCTGACAATATATGCTCACAAAACACTAAATCTTTGGTCTCCGTATTTCCACGTTCGCCCCCTATGGTCCAGTTTCCATGCAACAGCAGCAGAGATACATTAATCAGATCCTATGGCCTTGAGCCTAAAACTCCCAATGTACTTAGAGTAAGATTTCCTTTCCATGGCTTAAAACATTTGACATATTCTTATTCCTGTTGACTATAATCCAGCCATATTGGCTTTCTTTCTTTTCCCCCAACACACCAACATGTTCCTTCCTAGGGACCTTAGCACATGTGGTTCCCTGTTTCCCTTTGCTTGGAATAGCTAGATATTTATTTGGCCAGCTTCTCGTCATTCAGATCTCTGCCCCAAGTTACTACCCCAGAGAGGTCTTCCCCAATTACCCTACCAAAAGTAATCTTATAAACTGTTGCCCCTAGTTTTTTTTAATACTCTTATCCTGTCTTATTTTTCTTTAAAGCCCTTATACCCTCGTGAAGTTTTCCTATTTATTCATTTATTTGATTATTGTTTGTCTGTACTAGGTACCACCTCCCCACATTCCCACCTAAACTTGGATGTGAACTCAGTGTGAGCCGATTTTTGGTCTGCCTTGTTTGCTGCTCTAGCTCTGGTGCCTTTTGTAGTATTGGGCCCATCTCTGCTAAGTAGTAGAATATGGCAAGGGGTCAAAATAATGATAGATAAAAACTGCCAGAGGATCTCAAAGAAGGAAGAAATTTCATTGGGTTAGGCTGGCAAGAGAAGTGTTAATGCAAGTGGTACATTTAATATAAGCGTGGAAGAAATAGAGGATTTTTTATAGGCAATAAGAAGTTTGGAAGAGAATTCCAGAAATTGAGAAACTGAGTAAATCAGCCTTGAGAGAACAGAGGGCGTATTGTCCTTGGCCTCTGTTTCCTCTTTTCTGCTCTCTAAGTGTAGGCATCCCCCAGGGTCTGCAATCTCTGCTTCTTTCTCTTCCTCATCCTTTTTTCCACCCAGTTTCCCAGGGAGTCTCATATATGTGTAGTATGGATTGAATCGTGTGCTCTAGAAAGATATGTTGAAGTCCTAACCCCCGGTACCTCAGAATGTGGCCTTATTTGGAAATAAGGTCATTGCAGATGTAATTAGTCAAGATGAGGTCATGTTGGAGTAAGGTGGGCCCTTCATCCAATATGACTCATGTCCTTATAAGAAGAGGGAAATTTGGATACAGACACAGAGAAGAGAATGCCATGTAATGATGGAGAGAGAGGGTGGCATGATGCATCTACAAAGCAAAGGCTGCCAGAGATTGCTGGCAACCACCAGAAGCTAGGAAGGGGCAAGGAAGGAGTCTCCCCCAAATGTGTCAGAGGGAGCATGGCCCTGCTGACACCTTAATTTCAAACTTTTAGCCTCCAGCACTGTGAGACAACACATTTATATTGTTTTAAGGCACTCATTTTTGGTGCTTTGTTATGGTGGGCCTAGGAAACTAATACAACATTTAAAGCCTAAAGTATCAAAGCTATGCAAATATGTCCCAAATCTGGCTCCTGTGCCAGCTTGCCTTCTCATTTCCCTCTGCCACCAGCCCCTCCTCCTGACTCTGTGTGCATAGTAGGTTCCCTTGCCACTCCCCCAGGCATCCTCCAGACCTTGGAGTTAGTTATGTCCATCGTTTCACTTTGCTGCCTTTGCCCCTGATGTTTCCCACCAGAACTCTTGGGTAGTTCAGTTGAGTCTGTCTCTTATACGTATATCCATCCAGTTCCCATTGCACAGAGTTAGCCACATTACCTCTCACCAGGATCGTTGCGATAATTTGGCGTTTCCGTTTGCCTTCTCCTTCATCTAAGCCATTTGCTTTATTAGTTTTTGCTTCTGGTGAGCTGTTCTGCACACTGCCAGTCTATAATGTTCTTAAAGAAAATCACTAATCATATCAGTACTCTGTACAGAATCCTTTAATGACTTCCATGGCCCATGTGATAGTCCTTAGACAACCATTCAAGGATTTCCTCAATCTTGTTCTAGCCTGTCTTTCTAGTCTTTTTAAAGTCGCTGTTTCTACTCCTGAAGTAGACACTCCAGACAAACTGGATTACTTGCTCTTCTACAAATATGACCATTACATTTCTTTGCTGGGAATGTCTTTCCAGATTTACCCGTAAAAATTCTTATCCTACTCAAAAGTGACTATCATCAAATCACCGACGCTAGTGCGGAAGTTCTCTCTCTCCTGGGACCTCCGTATTCCTTTGTTCCATTGTACTGTATATATTTGTGTGTCTGCGTCCTCTTTTGTACTGACTGGGGGATCCTCAAAGGAAAGGGCCAAATCAAAGCTTTGTTTTGTCAGAGTCACTCAATGAATATAAAAAAGAATGTAAGGAAGGTTAGGATCAGTTTGTGGGCTTTAGGCGACACAAAAACATTACACTTTTTCAATATGAGAGAGATATGATAAAAGAGTCTTTAATGAAGATTAATCTGCCAAAGGCATATAGGAGAGACTGAGAAAGGAAAGAACGGGAGCATGAAGACCAATTTGGCCAATATTCAGCGACCTTAGATGTTCTAAAAATCTGGACTTTTTGGTATTTGTGAAATGGGAAAACAGGGAGTAAAATGAAGGATATCATAATGAAAGAATATACTTTGTCTGAAGATGATTAAATATGGGTTATCCAGCACCTGTAGTCCCAGCTCCTTGGGACACTGAAGGAGGAGGATGCTTGAGCCCAGGGGTTCAAGGCTGTAGTGAGCTATGCTCCAGCCTGGGTGACAGAGCGAGACCCCGTCTCTTAAAAAAGAAAGAAAGGTTGGTTATCCAAAAGAGAAAGGAGTCAAAGAGGTTCAGACTGAGGGAGACTGAACTGGGACATGAATGAACTGGAGAAATCGAGAAGGCGGCCAGTTATCAGGGGGATAAGACAAGTTTATTTCTAGACATGCTGAATTTGAGATGACAGCTGGATATCCAGACGGGTTTATGCAGCAGACACTGAAGAAGAGTCAGCTCTCTGCAGACAGTCCGGAGGACTGGAATTAATTTCCTTAATTAATTTTAAAGAAACTTAGCGAAAAGAATAGTTTAAGTACTTCTTGAAGGTTGCACATGTTTTTCTTTTTATTATTATTTCAAAATATTACTGGGATACAAATGTTTTTGGTTACATGGATCACTTTTGTCATGCTTGAGTCAGGGTTATAAGTGTGCCCATCACCCAGATAGTGTTCATTGTACCCATTAAGTAGATTTTTGCTCATCCTCTTCTTCACCCTCCCCTCTGCTTGGTTTCCACTGAGTTTTACTTCCCTCTGTGCACATGTGTGCTCATTGGTTAGTTCCAATTTAATAGCGAGTACGTGTGGTGTTTGTTTCTCCATTATTTACATACTTAATTTAGGATAATGGTCTCCAGTTCCATCCAAATTGTTGCAAAAGGGCTTAATTCATCCTTCTTCATGGCTGAGTAGTATTCCATGGTATACATATACCACATTTTGTTAATCCACTCCTGAATTGATGGGCACTTGGGTTGATTCCACATGTTTGCAATTGTGAATTGTGCTGCAATAAACATTCGAGTGCAGGTGTCTTTTTGATAAAATGACTTTTTTTCCTTTGGGTAAATACCCAGTAGCGGGATTGCTGGATTGAATGGTAGGTCGACTTTTAGTTCTTTGGGTAATCTCCATACTGTTTTCCATAGAGGTTGTACTAATTTGCAGTCCCACCAACAGTGTATAAGCGTTACTTTCTCTCTGCATCCACACCAGTATCTATTGTTTTTGGACTTTTTAATAACAGCCATTCTAACTGGGGTAAGGTGGTATCTCATTTTGGTTTTAATTTGCATTTCCCTGATGATTAGTGACATTGAGCATTTTTTCATATGTTTATTGGCCACTTGTCTATTTTCTTTTGAAAATGTCTTTTGTCCACTTTTTAATGGGGTCATTAATTTTTCATTAATTTTTTTCTTGCTGATTTGCTTGAGTTTTTTGTAGACTCTGGTTATTAGCTCTTTATCAGATGTATAGCTTGCAAATATTTTCTCCCATTCTGTAGGTTGTCTATTTGCTCTGTTGATTATTTCCTCAGCTGTGCAGAAGCCTTTTAATTTAATCAAGTCCCATTTATTTATTTTTGCTATTGCTGTGAATTGCCATTGGAGTCTTCTTCATAAATTCTTTACCTGGGCTGATATCTAGAAGAGTTTTCCCAACATTTTCTTCTAGCATTCTTATGGTTTCATTGCCTTACATTTAAGTCTTTTATCCATCTTGAATTAATTTTTGTGAGTGGTGAGAGATATGGATCCTGTTTCATTCTTCTGCATATGGCTATCCAATTCTCCAAGAACCATTTATTGAATAGGGCTTCTTTTCCCTGGTGTTTATTGTTGTCTGCTTTGTCAAGGATCAGTTGGCTGTATGTGGATGGTTTTATATCTGGGTTCTCTGTTCTGTTCCTTTGGTCTGTCTCTATATTTGTGCCAATATCATGCTGTTTTGGTTACTGTAGCCTTATAGTATAGTTTGAAGTCTGGTAATGTATGCCTCCAGATTTGTTCTTTTTGCTTAAGATTGCTTTGGCTATTTCCAGGTAGGCAGTGACTGTAAAAAAAAAAAAAAAAGATTGCTTTGGCTATTTGGGCTTTTTTCTGGTTCCAAACGAAGCTTAGAATTATTTTTTCTAGATCTGTGAAATGTGATGTTGTTATTTTCTTGGGGATTGCATTGAATCTGTAAATCATTTTGGATAGTGTGGACATTTTAATAATTTTGATTCTACTGATCCATGAGCATGATATGTTTTTCCATTTGTTTGTGTCATCTGCAATTGCTTTCCTCAGTGTTTCGTAGTTATCTTTGTAGAGATCTTTCACCTCCTTTGTTAAGTATATTCTCAGGTACTTTATTTTCCTTGTAGCTATCGTGAATGGTATTGAGTCTTTGATTTGACTCTCTTGACTTGACTGTTATTGGTGTATAGGAATGCTACTGATTTGTGTACATTGATTTTATAACCTGAGACTTTGCAGAATTTATTTATCAATTCCAGGAGTCTTTTGGTGGAGTTTTTGGGGTTTTCTAGATATAAGATCGTATTGTCAGCAAAAAGAGATAGTTTGACCTCCTTGTTCCCAATTTGGATACTGTTTATTTTTTTCTCTTGCCTGATTGCTCTGGCTAGGACTTCCAGCATTATGTTGAATAGAAGTGGTGACAGTGGGCACCCTTGTCTTGTTCCAGTTCTTAGTGGGAATGCTTTCAACTTTTCCCCATTCAGTATGTCGGCTGTGGGTTTGTCATATATGGCTTTTATATTCTTGAGATATGTTCCTTCTATGCCTAGTTTGTTAAGGGTTTTTATCATGAAAAGGTGCTGAATTTTGTTGAATGCTTTTTCTGCATCTATTGAGATGATCATATGGTCTTTGTTTTTGTTCCTGTTTATGTGGTAAATCATATATATTGATTTCTGTATGTTGAACCATCCTTGCATCCCTGGGATGAAGCCCACTTGATCATGGTGGATTTTTTTTTTTTTTTTGATGTGCTGTTGAATTTGGTTTGCTGGTGTGTTCTTGAGGATTTTGCATCTATATCCATAAGGGATATTGGTCTATAGTTTTCTTTTTTTGCTGTGTCCTTTCCTGGCTTTGGTATCAAGGTGATACTGGCTTCATAGAATGAGTTGCAGAGGTTTCCCTCCTTTTTGATGTTATGGAATAATTTCTGCAGTATGGGTACCAGCTGTTCTTTGTAGGTTTGGTAAAATTTGGCTGTGAATCCATCTGGTCCAGGGCTTTTTTTTTGTTGGAAGCTTTTTTATTACTGCTTCAATCTTGTTGCTCGTTATTGGCCTTGTCCAGAGTTCTATTTCTGATTGAGTCTTGGAAGTTGCACATTATTGATAATGGAGAATTAACTCCAAAAACTTCCTCTTAATTCTCATAATAATATAAGAGTTTCCTGGATCTTACCAAAACCTTTTCAGAAACACTCTTATTATCAAAAGTGTACTTTAAAGGTCCTTCCAAACAGGAAAATCATGAATTAGCCCAATGGGGCCAAATGCTGCTCTCCAGGGGCTTATGATTTAGAAGAGAACATGCTGCTACCAACACATTAAGCTGTACAGATAGCAAACTGCAGAAGCAAATATAAGCATTTTTATGATGTTCAAACAACCAGGCTTTTTTGGGGGGGCAAATTATTCATACCATGGGAGTTCATAGCCTTCTTTTCTGACCCACAGTTTGCCTAATCCTCCCATTATTTCTACTTCTGTTTTTTACTCTCCATCTTGTGTTAACATTCATGTTGTGCAACAGAGAAATAAGACTGTTGAGGCCGAGGACAGAATTTTAGTGTGTAAACATATGAACTATCATGTAATTTTCAAATGAAAGCATTTGCAATGAAACTTTTTGAAAGAAAGGCATTGCCCTCAGGTATTGGTACATTTGCTAGATGTTTGGGTCCTGGCTCTCATTACAGAAAAAGAAAGACACACCATCAAAATCAAAATCTGAAAACCTCATTCCATGTAAGAATGCCATCCCCATTACCAATTTTAAGTGCTTGTTACTAGTTGATGCAACAGTACAAAAATTAGACATGTTTGTGCACACCTACATTTGAGGAAGGACTCAGAAAAGTAAAATCATAGTCTTTCTACCTGTGAAATAAACAGTGGTTCTTCTTCTGCCCCCACCCCTTTAGCCAAGTAATCTGTATCGTAGAGATAATTGAGACAAAAATGCCTCTGACAAATAAAATCAGTATAGAACCCCTACTTCTTGGCAGCTTTTGTGGACACAGCTGAAGCTTTCAGAGGTCTTTAAAAACCATGGCAACAAATGCCTTTGAAGGGTAAGCAAAGGTTCCAAATGTTTTTAATCACTGGTGTTTTTTGTGCTACCACTTCAAGCATTCTTCCTCATTTTTTGTTTGTCTGATCAAAATTAAATTTTCAATTTCCATACTAAGTGGTTCTGTCTTGGTCACGGCATTGACTATTTCTACTAAAGTGGTATAGTTTGTGCCCATATATAGTGTTTGAACTTATCAACAATTCCATTAGAAAGCCCCATTTATAAGTGGCAATAATATCCCACAAAAATTACAGATAGGTTTTAATGGGCATATTTTCAAAGGACATCAACTAGCCCTCAAAATTACATGCTGACACTGTTCTTACAAAGCCTTCTCGTGGTGATCTGTGGTCTAATCCTTCCAAATTTCTCTCTCCTCCATAGAAAACTGCTGTCGATAGCTTTATATCCTTTTAAAGAGAACGACCTGTTTCTCTGATACTCATTCAGAGAAAAGTATACTTTTAGACATAGGCTGCTAATATCTGAACTATATATTCTATTTCAGCTCTGTATATACAGATTATCCTGTATCCTGCTTGCCTACCTTTGGACTGAAAAATAACAACACGTGAGAAAAATCTATTTCATAAATCTACCGTATACTTTATAAAACTTTTTCTGGCTATTATATTAATTCTCCACTCATGTGTGAGTTAGAGAGCAGATTTGATTTCTTTTTTTTTAATGAAAGATATGTCTTACTTGAGGAAAAAAAGAAAATAGTGGGGAAAATACTCCCATTTATTTCCTCATAGTTCCATCTTCCTTTAGCTGAAATAAAAAGAGATGTAATTTTTCAGTTGCTAAGAAATAAAGGAACAAAAGAAAAAACAACTTAATTTTTAAATTATAATTTCTTTCTGTAATAGGCACTTATTCGCTCTATTTTCTTCGAGAGAGAGTAGATGGATTTTAGATCCTATCCCAATGAATATCATCTTTATCTGATTCATTTGGCAGTTTCAAAATCATGTATCAGGAAGTGTAGAGTGAATGAATAGAGAATTTCTTAATCATCACCTAGGGATGGGTGGCTAGATGTGTCTATAAATATGATTTTTTGTGATTGAAATATAAATGCAAAGATTTAAAAGAATGCACCACGTTAGGGTAATTCATTAAGTGATGTGCACAATATTTTTCTTATACATCGTGAAAGATAAATTATAGTTCTTAAGATAATCAAAATTCATAATTATTTTCTTCCCTTGATACTTCAGAGTTACTAATAAGGGATTTCATTTGAAAATTATTTAAAAGTGTATTTTGCCACTACTGTTAACTGGTGCCATTATGGTATATTATAATCACTGTGGAGATGATTTTACTCTTTATTTTATTTTATTTTTTTCTGATTGCTAGCATACTGGTTACTCTTTCTGCTCTACAGGTACCTGCAGACCAGCCCCACCCTTGCTCTCTCCACTTCAATTCTTCTTTCTCTTTATTTCACTCTTCTTAGCACCTGCGTACTCTGTACACACCTAGAGACTTCCCCGTTCAAGTTCTTCACATCCTTGTCCCCAGAGACAGCTAATTGTTGTGCTCAGGAACTTAAATTTTTTTTTCATGTAACAGATATTTATTGAATGCCCATTTTATTTTAACACTGGGATAAATGCAAAGGTGTATAATCCATAGACCCTGAAATCCAATTAAGGGTTCAGCTTGTACACAAGTAGAAAGCTTGGCATAATACACATTAAACCAAAGCAGAGTTAAATTCAGCATTACAAGAGGTGCCTCAAAGCTGTATGAAGAGACCAAGGGGTATTTCAGAAGAAAATGTTGTGAGTTCAGAGGAGGGAGCAAACACAGTGCTCTAGATTAAACTAGGAGACTTTATGGAGGAGATGGTATTTAAATTGCTGTCTGTCCAGTGAACCATGAAGAGAGTTCTACTTCACTGTAAGTGTCCTGTGATTTGTTGTTAGCGATTGCATGCTCAATTCTGCATGTTCAATACAGTGTAGCATTATATAGTATTTTGGAATAACATAGGTTTTAAACTATTAGTAATATATTTTTTAATGTATTCCATGTGTATATCTGTTCCACTATCATTAGCAATGAGTCTATTATGTATCCAGAGGTTGAATAATATTTTGTTCATTTCCAGTATGTGAATTATTCTAACTTACTTTTGAAGTTTGACATGGGAGTGGTATTAATAAAATCTAAAAATGCTCCTCTGCAGTGATAGATAATGTAACTATCATGGATGTAAGTGTATTTGATATTTTTTATTATGATGTGGAGGAAAATCATGGGTCCCAAGCTAAGATTTATTTAGGTAGGCTCAGCTTAGGTTCCATAATTTTTATGTTTGCAACTTTCTTGATATTTCCTCTGTTTTTAATTCTATGAGATATTTATGAAAGGATGTTTTTAAAAATGGCTAGACTTCTGCTTCTGAGAGTTGACATGATTTTTTCCACAACAGGAACAATTAGTAGATGATAAACTTCGATACACTCTTTAATTTTTAAAATGTGGCAGTAAAACTGATCTCAGAGAAGGGAGAAAATGGGTTGGCCAGCTTTTATCAATTATATGTAGCGTGTTTGAAAGATTTCAATTTCTCTCTGCTCCATTCTCCCTGTATAATACTTTTTCTTAAGCTTGGTACTATTGATGCAGTTGGTGTAAACACAAGATAATAGCAATATATGAACGTAGATCCCAGAAAATGAGCTTCTTTCACTCTGCCATCTGTTCTGACTGTATTCCTCCTGACTTCTTGCAAATCCAGGGGAGGAACTGGAAGAGCAGGGTATGGGCTAGCACAACTTTTGGATGAGGTACCCTTCTTTTTTCTGATTTTGTTCCCTTATTTCTTTACTGAACCAAGTAAAGGCATTCTAGTCAAACTCCCTGATTTTGAATCCATTTTGCCTAGAAATAAAAGTACTGTTATGGGCCCCATGTAACAGTTATTGCTTATAAAATGCTTTTTAGATGGCTGCTTTTTCTGAATCCAAGGAAGGAGAAAGACTTTGATTCAAAGGTTTCTTGTAAACGCTTCCTTTTATATGTGTGCATGTGTGTATTCACATATACATACACACATACACGTACATACATAAATATAGTCCAGCCCCTGTATCTGTGGGTTCCATATCCATAGATTTGACCAACTGCAGATCGAAAATATTCATAAGAAAATGCATGGTTGCATCTGTACTGAACACGTACAGACTTTTTTTCTTGTCAGTATTCCCTAAACAATATAGTATGACAACTATTTACCTAGCATTTATATTGTGTTAGGTATTATAAGTAATCTAGAGCTGATTTAAAGTATATGGGAGGATGTGCATAGATACCTATGCAAATATTATGCCATTTTACATAAGGGACTTAAGCATCCCTGGATTTTGGTATCTATGGGGATTCCTGGAACCAATGCCCCACAGATACCGAGGGTCGGCTGTGTATATATTCATAAACACACACATACACACATATACACACACACACACATATATAAAGAGAAATATGTATAGACTTTGGAAATATGTATTACAAAATATTGACAGTGACTATCTCTGAATGATAGGATTATGGATGAGTTTTGTTCTTTTTCTATAGTAAACATCTTTTACTTGTGTAATAAAAACATCACTTTAAAGATCCATGTTGCAATTGATTATTTTCACAATAGCATTTTCTTTACTTTTCCCTCAGTATAGAAAGATTATTATGTATCTACTAAGTCTTCACACTTCATTTTCAAAACATCTATCTATACTCTTTTTTTTGCAAGAGGTCAAGTTTGCATTGAAGTGTAGCTTTCATTTTATTATTTGTGAGCCCAAGTGAAATCGCATCAGGTGGCTATTAGGTAGCTGAGGCCAATAAAACATTCCTCTGGGTTGTTGAGAAATCACAGCAGGAGAGGTGAAAGACCTTGTATAGTACCACCAGGAATCTAGGTCTTTAGAGCTGCTGGCCTGACTGGCAAGGGTGAAATATTCCAAATATTCCAGTCATGCAGCCAAAGAGTGATTGTTTACACTAACCATATATCCCAGGGAGGAAGAGCCAGCCTTCTGGGAGGGACATGGGTTGTTACCAGTCATTGATGGCAATTGCAAGTATGCTTGCTGTGAGGTCACAGACATTTGAAAAGCATGCTTCACACATGCACTAGATACATTGGTTCATCAGTCTGGAAACATTGCCCAATCCTCACCTTGATTGCCTGTCTTTTGCCATAACTGCATGTACCAATGGCACCAAAAGTGACTTACAACATAAACTCTAGCAATTTGCAATTCATTTTGCTCTCACTTTTTTGTTTGGAAATTGTTATTTTTTTATTCTGGAAGTAGTTGGATAAAGGGTACAAAAGTTATCTTGAAACAGCTGGAAAAATTGAAAGCAAAGAATTATATTTGACTGTAATGGACCAATCCCTGTAATGGTAATGGTTCTTCTCCTCCTTGTCCTCCTCCTTCTCCTCCTTCTTTAACAAAAAGGAAATCTGTGCCTTTAAGAAGATCCTGGGATGGAAAACTCCCCATTAGTAAGATGCTGATACTCTGGTCTTCTGGCAATAAGTTGTCTGAAGTCCCAGGGAGTTCTGAGCTCTGCATTGGTGGCTCCTAGCTGCTCCAGGGCAGGGCCTGCAGTGTGATCAGATACACAAAGAGCATCTTCTCTGTGCTAATGTGCCCCTATGATGAGCTGTTTTTTTTCTTGCCTAAGAGCAGAAATGGAGTATTTTGCTGCATTTACTCTTAGAAGTTTTGAGAATGTCTTTGTGATTTTCTTTTTAGAGATATTAAATTTTCTCATGTGACTCTCATAGTACTGGAACTCCTTTATCCAAATTAATTTTAGGTTTTGAGCCCATTCATTTATTTTTACAGCCTTTTATTTTCATCTCTTTGAAAAGGGAGCTCCTTTAAAATAATAATAACAACAATAATAAAAGATTAGTCCCCTTGCTTTATGCAGTTTGCTTTTCACAAGGTGAAAAGTGTTAAAGTTAAGGAACCATTGAACTAGACAAGGTGAGAGGTGAGGAAAGTGGGGTGGAACTGGGGAGAACAGTGGAAGGTGACAGGATGGGCAGCTGGTAGCTGACAGTGGCCATCCCCTCACCACCTGGAGAGGCTGCTTTGCCTAAGGAGAGGCAGCAACTGATAGGAAGCAGAACTAGAGCGATTTACAACAAATTGGATTTTGAGGCAGAGAAAGGGGTTACAAATGATTCTGAGATGTTGAGTCAGGATGGCTGAAAGAACACTGAGGCTGATGCTTTAAGACAGGGGTCCCCAACCTATAGTGAGTTGTATAATTATTTCATTATATATTACAATGTAATAATACTAGAAATAAAGTGCACAACAAATGTAATGCCCTTGAATCATCCTGAAACCACTCGCCCCCAACCCTGGCTGTAATTCCATAATTATCTTCCATGAAAATGGTCCCTAGTGCCAAAAAGGCTGGGGACCGCTGCTTTAACAGATTTTTAAAAATGATGTATTTGGACCACTGGGAGATAGGACTGGAAGGGAATTGATTTGGAAATGTGTTCTGGCCCACCTCCCTGCCTCTGGATCCTTTTCTGTCTGTTTTTAGTATTTTATCTGTGAATTAACACCTTACTTTCAATTGCTTTATTTTTTTTTCGAAGGAGTTTAGCTTTATATTTTAAGTAGAAACAAGACCACAGTCATACCTGGTCTGGTGCTGTGTTGTTTAGGACTCTCTTTGTGCTTGAAATCATAACTGGATTAGGGATCATTGTGATTTATAGTTCATGGTATGAACATTTAAATACTATATTTGAAATGAAAGGAGTAGAAATTAAAGACTTTATCATTTACCAAGAAATAACAGAGATTTATTTATTTCTGTAAAATTTAGTAGAGACTGTTCTTTTCTTCAAAATTGGCTTTGTTTCAGTTACCAATTAAGGGGGGTGAACTGTTATAAAAAGGCAGGTTACAGTAGCATTCTTTTAAGAAAAACTTTACAGGAGCAGTCCTTATGCAGCTAACTGCTTTGTATCTGATATATGGCAGTAGATGTAGAAGGGTCAGAAAAACAGGGCTTCCTGTTCATTAACTTTTCCTTTTTCCTTTTTTTCAGCTATTTTTTTCAACTTTCATGACTTATGATACACAAGAAAACATTACTATTCTTTACCTTCAGTGTATTTTTGCGTTTTTAATCTGGATCATATTTTGTCACAATTTATAAAAGATAGCTAATAAAAATGATTATTGCATGAGACTAGCTTTATAAATTATAAATTACCATAGAAATATAGTTGTCATTCTTATGACTTATTAGCTGCGTAATCTTAGAAATATTATTGCATGTATTAGTTAAGGCTTCTAGTTTTGAGTGAGCAAAATCCAACACAAACTAGCTTTGGGGGGTGGAGGGAAGAAAAGGAATAGATTTCAGTAAAAGGTTACTTGAGCGGCTAACTGCAGACACGACAGGGTACAGCCAGACCTCAGTGACCAGGGACCCAGGGACTCAGACCCTGTCAGGACCTCGGCCTTACCTTCACCCTTCTCTGTGTGTTCTTCATGCTCCCTGTCTGTAAACCTGTATTTTTCCTAAGGTGGGAAGCAGGGAAGGCAACAGCTGCCAAACTTCACATCCTATGACATTCTTCCAGGTAGCAAATATTAGGAAAGGCCTCTGACTGACCCAGCTTTGGACCAACAACTGGCTGTTTCAGGAGGCAGAGTCACATGCACAGAGGTGATCCCTGGCGCTCACTCCATGAGATCATTTGTGAGCCAATTACCACCCCCAACCCCCTCCGTTGATGTCGCTGATCTTCTATTTCTTCAATGATATATGGTGCAGTGGTTCCTACCTTGCTGGATTGGTGTAGTGATTAGAGATCATGTTTAACCTGCAGTGGGTGCTCTGTAAAGAGTCATTAGCATCATTACCTCCAATTGTCTCTATCAAGTTTCCTGTAGATATTTTTCTACTCTGAAGCTAAGTGGAGCAAATAACTATATGTTTCATTCTTGTGCTTCTAAATCCATCTTTACCCCTTACTTCTTTTTTTAAACTTTTCTTTTTAATTTGTTATTTATTTTAATTGTTTTTAAATAAAACTATATATATTTAAGTTATACATGTTATGATATATATAAGCACACTAAAATGTTTACTGCATTCAAACTAATTAACATATCCATCTCTTCACATACTATTTTTGTGTGTGTGTATGTGGTGAGAGCACCTAAAATTTACTCTTTTAGCAAATTTCCAGTGTACAATACAATATTATTAACTGTAGTCATCATGTTGTTCATTAGCTCTCTGGACTTACTTATTCTATATAACTGCAACTTTGTACCCTTTGACTAGATCTCCCCATTTCCCACTTCTCCATCTCTGAAATTGTGACACATACACACACACACACACACACACACACACAATGCAATATTACTCAGCTTTTAAAAAAGGAAATCCTGCCATTTTCCACAATGTGGATGAACACGGAGGACATTATGCTAAGTGAAACAAGCCAGATACAGAAAGAAAAATGCCCCTTACTACTTAAACACAAATTTCTTTCTTATAGCCAGCACCTGAAAATTAGTTACCATTTCTGCTATAAAACCAAAAGAAGATATCAAGAGTTCTTGAAAACTTCTCTGTGGATTTCTACCTCTTAGTGATGCTTTTTTATCTTAAGGACGTCAAGCTTTAGAGAGCAGAGATGGTGTATCCTTGGGCATCTTATACTGTCAAGTATGTAGCTTCTTACATATAGCAGAGACTTCGAAAATTCCTTGAATATTCTTTTATTTTATTGCTACATTACTTCTTTTTGTGAAGTTTTTAACTAGCTTTTCTTTACTTAAAATATACTTAAAAAGAAAAAGAACAAAGGTAGTATTTAATTTGCACAATATGGAATTGAAGGTAAACAATTTTTTTTTTTTTTTGAGACAGAGTTTCGCTCTGTCGCCCAGGGTAGAGTGCAGTGGCATCATCGTCATCATAGCTCACTGCAACCTCAAACTCCTGGGCTCAAGCGATCCTCTTGCCTCAGCCTCCCGAGTAGGAGTGGCTGGGACTACAGGCTCATGCCATGACGCCCAGCTAATTTTTCTATTTTTAGTAGAGACGGGATCTTGCTCTTACTCAGGCTGGTCTTGAACTCCTGAGCTCAAGCAATCCTCCTGCCTTGGCCTCCCAGAGTGCTAGGATTACAGGTGTGAGCCACTGCACCCAGCCAAAGGTAAACAATTTTAAATTAAATTTTGTTGGATGTACAAATTATTGAAATATGCTTTCTCTTATGGCTGGGTAAGTCTAAATAGTCCATTTCGCTTGTTATATCTTTGATAGTGATATTAAGGAATAAAATCTTCTCTTTCTGTGAGAACATTCCTAGATAATGGGCTGCTTCCAAACACGCCTAGCATTTTGTAGTAAATTAAAAAATAACCAAATCAAATTTCACAATAACCTTTATAATTTATACTTCAAAATGGGAGTTTGGAATGGCACCAAATTATTAATCAGTAGAAGGAGAGTAGATTGCAAAAAGGTAATTATATCAAATTTAACACTTCTTGAAATACATTCTGTTAAATAAAATATAGTCCCTCTTCCCTGCTCTCACTGGTAAGCAATGGGGATAATTCAGGTAGCGTGAATCAGGAATCAGAGTACTTTTCTGTTTCACAGATTAGCTTAATAGTTTTGGACTTACTTCAGACTGTAGATGACTATTGTCCTGTAACTTCTTGGACAGGAGACGCAACCACATTCACCTTAAATCCTGAAGTGAATTATTAGTCTGGGTTAGTATCTCTCAAAGAGGCATGTTATGACTTTCCCACATTCCTGGACAGTTAGACTGTAATTCTTGGTTGTTTAAAAAGGTGTTTGAACATATTTTGTTAAGAGGCTCTAATAAATGGCTGTTTTTCTTATATTTTTGCTTGCTTTTTCAAGCATTAGAATAGTTTCCAGCTCTGACAGCCTTATGCTGACTGGAATGGATTTTTTGGATAGGACCAAGTGTTTTGCATGATTTATAATTGACTGCCTAAATGTAGCCTAGCAAGTTATATGATGTGAAGAGAATTACTTAAGGGTAAAAATGGATTGTTTAACTACTAAGAAAATGATAGGTTATTATAGATTGGTTTGAGGGTATTATCTTTTAGACGCTGTCTTTACAAATTTGAGCTCCGTTGGTCTGGAGATTTAGTATCTAATAATAATGATGGTTAATGTTTAATGAACACTTGCTCTGCCCCAGACTCTGAGTTATGTGTCTTGGATGCATCATCTCCTTTAATCCTTCCCAAAATTTGAGGAAGTCAGCACTGTTATTACTGTCATTTTACAGATGAGGAAACCGAGATATATAAGCAGCAAAACTGGTATTGAACCTGACTAGTCTGACTGCAGAGCCTGATTCTTAACCATTGCGTTCTCTTGTCTCCCGCAAGGGAAGGAGTGCTTCCAAAAGGGACGTTGGAAGTGAGGACTACCACCTGACCATACCTGGATCCTTGTCCCAGTTGGTTAACCGACAAGAAGAGAGGGGTGCAGAGTTAGCTGGGATTAGTCCTGGCTGCCAAGGGGAAATAGGACTATTGCCATGGAATGGGAAGAACCCAGGGCACCCCTGTGTGCTTCCTTGTATCTTACCAGGCGGAGGATAAAGGTTAAGGACTCCATCCTCTATATGGAAAGGAGACCAAAGTCCCTCAGGGATAAAGGTTTGGGTCAGCTGAAAACAAGGGGCAACTGGCCCAGCTTGGGAGGAGGAGAGTTGTAGATATACTCGAGGTGGATTTGTGACCAGGCAGACGAGAAACAGAGACTAGAGCCACCGCCTGCGGTTTGGGTTTCTGCTGCTTGTTCTTTGCTGGAGTATCTGAAGATTGAAAAACACAGCTCAGCCTTAGCCTTTTTTCCTATTCTGTATAAAGGAAGTGTGGTAGTTTTCTCTTGCTTAACAAGGTTCTGGTGGTTGAGTTGATTGCTTAGTCTGTGGGTTGCAGAGTAGAGAGAAATAACCACTGGATGGGATGGTAGCAGAACCAGAAAGGAAGTACAGACTCTTGACGCCGGGCTGGTGTTGGCTTGAAATTTTTAAAACTTTTTTTTTTCTTTTTTGATTATTAAAAAAACCCAGCAAATAAATACACAAGGTTAAGTGTTAAACGGTGCAAAAATGGTACATGATTAAAGGTTAGTCTTCTTCCGGTCTCATATGAAACTCCACAGTCCTTTTCTCAGTAGGCAGACACTATTAACAGTTTCTTCTGAAAATTACACATGTATACACACATATGTATATTTTGGTAGCATAAGTGGCATTGTACTCTACACATTATTCTGTGCCTAGCTTTTCTCATTGAATAATGTATATTGGAGATCTTGCCATTCCAGTGCATATAGGTGTCGCTCATTCTTTTTTGATGGCTGTACATAGTATGGAGTAATGGTACCTTTTATTGGCACAATGTTTAATAGTGGACAAAGCATTTACATATATTATTTCACTGGGCTATGTAGCAGCCACTAATGGAAATACCCAAAGTCCCAGAGGGATTACCTGGCTCACCCAGGATGACATGGAGCCTGGAACTCAAACGCAACACTGATGCTCCTAACACCCCACCATTCCCTAAATAGGCCCATATTCTTGCCGCTTAGTGCAGAGACCACAAAGTTGCTCTAAACTGGATCAGTGAAAAGATCACCAATCTTGTGTGTCAAGAAGTCAAATGACAAGGAAACACGGACCTCAGTAGAGTAAGGAAAGAAAATAATTGAAGTGTAGAACTAGAATGGGCCCTACCGACCAACAGACTCCTGCCTTCCCTTTTCCTGATGAGGACCTGGTGTGGCCCGCAGACATTAAATAGCGCCTTCAGGCCCCACGGCTGGGTCATTTTCTTTCCTAAGGCTAGTTCTGGAGAGGGGAGGAAAGGGAGGCACTAGATTTTTCCGGGCTCTCTTGTTCTCATCATATAGAACGGGGTGTGGGCAGAATGCAGACCAGAAGCCAAACACCCTTGAGCAGTGAGAGCAGCACTCCTTTCCAAAGTGTGACGCACTGAGATGACTCTCCTGCCAGGGTGTATGGCCGCGGAGACTTGAGCTGTCCGGATGCCCAGGCAGTGTGGACTTTAATACCCCTTCTGCTTTGTTTACTGAGCATCTGAGATTCACATGGCTCTTTGCCAGAGTGCAGGGCTACTGCAGCACATGTGGAAGAAACTATCCCCTACCATGAGGATTATAAAGTGCACAGATAATCACCTACACTACTTTGGGTTAAATTTACCATGCTAATAAGTATGAATAGATGTAAAACATTTTTCCTTATGCATAGATTTTGTTTGTTTTATCAAACAACCATCCCGTAAAGGTTCAATGACAATAAAATGAACGAAAACCAGCATTTTTCAATTTCTCCTTGTTCAAACAATCAGAAGCTCCTGATTATTCTTTCATCGCTCTTATCAGGGTGCCTGGGAGGAACTTCTCCTAGGACGTTAATTTTGGGGGGTGCTCCTGATAATGGATGAAACTCCTTATTTAGCACTTAGAGGGTCAAAAGTCTACAAGGGAACATTCAAGTACGACAACTTGAGGAACATTCATATTCTACCACCACACCAGATCTTAGTAAACACAGTCTCTTCCATTCTCCCCCAAAGCACAGAAATGACCCAGAAATAGGAGGATGGGGAAAATGTACTTATTCCTGATTTTATGAACCCAGGGCAGTAAACACAGCTTTGCTCAGGGTTTCTGAGTTTTACCCTCCTGCTCTGAGCGCTAGACCGTTTTCCCCTTCCTTGCCTCTTCACCTTAGCACAAGAACAGTTTGAAATTGTTTCTACTACTTTTGGACACCAGAGTTTAGACTTGAAATGAGTGCAGGTGGGAAGGAAGCTTGGAGAATTCTCTGGAAACTACTGAACAGAGCAAAGGAGAGGGGTCTAGAGGTGAGCTGAATGCTGCCTGGTGTTGAGCTAATCACACCAATGGTCGCACTTCTCTCCTCTTTGTTTGATGCTTATGTATTGTCCCAGAAGGAGCAATTTCAGAAAGTCCTTTTCTGGGCTGTAGGACTTGCTTATTTGTCTGGTCCTGAGAGGCATTGTTGAAAGCGGTTCATTGTCTCTGGGGTATTACAATGAGCTGGTGGTCACTGATTTCATTATGTTTTCCTTTATTGCAGCTGTTGGTTTGATCCTGTGCCAGGTGCTTAAAACAATTGTGATTTTGCAGATGGTAAACGAGAGGCTGGACAAAAAGAGGGATCATGTCATTGCCCTGGCCAAATTTTTAGCAGACAGGGGTCTAGCATGGGCAAATACATAGAGGATTTCCTTTTTACTTCATTTTCATTTAGAAAAAGAAAGTTTCCAGGACGATATTCTTTCCTAGAATCCTTTTTTTGAAAAAAAAAAAAACTCTTTCATGGAAGATTTATTTAGATGCAAATAATACTTTTTGTTTCACTTAGAAAATAAAAGTAAGATGCCAGTTAGAGGTGGTTGTTGTCACTGATAAGATTAACTAGAATTGACTAGCTTTACAAATATAATTTGGGATGCATTATTAAGGCATGCGTTTTTATTTGCATGCCATTGTGTACAGATGTGGTTATGAAATAGTTCAAATCATGGCACATTGAATGTCCTCACTGGATTTTTAGGAATGTGTTCACTGAGACAGCCAAATTCTATTTCATTTTGTTTGGCTCACTGCATTGGCTGTAAATTGGAGAACATTCACTTTAATGTCTGAGTCAAAATTTATTTCCAAACATAATACTCCAGTTGTTCTTTCATAGGATGTAAATTTCTTATTTATTTCCTTAATACCTGCTTTCTACTTTCACTTTCTCTCCTTGTTTTATGCTGGAGTGTGTGGAAAGGTTTTCCAGAAAGATTTTTATATGTCATAATCTACTGATGAATACCTTTCATGTGATTAAATCTCTCATATTTTCAGAGCTATAACTATGGGAGTGTTAGGAATCACAGGTTCTGGAAATAATTTTATTGCTGCTTCTGAAATGCCTTCCCAATGATACAATATAGTAATTCCATTAGGGAATTATATTTTCATTATAGTTTAAAGTATAACTTAATATTTCAGTGTTCTGGTTCAGTAGTTGCTGAGTTCTTTTTATTTTACCAACCCTACCACGGTGTTCCTGGAAGAGCAGGTACTTGGGAATGAGACACACCTGGATTTTATTCTGTCATCTACTAGCCAAGTGACCTTGAACAAGTCAACCTCAGTCTCAGTTTCTGCTTCTGTAACATGGGAATTAGAGTAACCTAACTCATCGCTCGTGATGGTTAGATGAGACAAAGGGCTGAATTCACCCAGCACAGCGCCTAGTCCAGGGGAAGCACACGGGCTCTGCTGCTTTCCAGCCGTGGGGCCCAGCGCTTGTGGCACAGAAGGGATTCCTGACAGGCCCGCTTTGATTCCTTTTCCTGACCTGCCTCATGTAGATGCTTCCTATACCTCCAACTTCATTTTTAAAAACTGTGGTAAGATATATATAATATAAACTTTTCTACTCTAATCATTTTTAAGTATACAGTTCAGTGGCATTACATCCACATTGTTGTGCAACCAGAATTTTTCCACCATCCCAAACTGAAGCTCTGTACCTATTAAACAATAATTTCCTCGTACCCTCTCCCCACAACTCCTGGTAACCCCTGTTCTACTTTCTGTCTCTATGAATTTGATTATTCTGGGTACTTCATATAAGGGGAATCACTTAATATTTGTCCTTTTATGTCTTTCATATTCCATTTAGCATAATGTCTTCATGTTCATTCATGTTATAGCATGTGTCAGAGTGTCATTCCTTTTTAAGGCTGAATAATATTCCAATGCATTTATGCCATATTTTGTTTATCCATTTGCCTATTGATGGACATTTGGATTATTGTGAGTAATGTTGCTAGGAACATGGGTGTAAAAATATTTGTTTGAGTTCATGCTTTCAATTCCTTCAGATATATACCTGAGAGTGGAATTGCTGGATAATGTGGTCTACAATTCATTTTGATGCGACTTCCAAGCTTTGGTACTGCATTTACAATAGCCTGCTGGGAGGTTGCGTGCTGGTGTAGTACTGAAATCTTAAAGACAATATGTTTAAAATTGTTCCATGTCTCTTCTCCACCCTTCACCCAAATTAGATTCCCTTTCTGATTAATGGTAAGAGCAATTTTCAAGACATCCTGGCACAAGCCACCAGAATCTTTGACTTCTTCCTCCTTCTCCTTCTAGCTCTAAGTATTTGGCAAAGCTATTTAAAACTTCTTCACGTTTCTCTGCCTCATCTACTTTAATATTCAAAGATGATTAGTACATATTTTGGTATGATTTTTTTCCCTTGGCATAACTTTGAGTACATTTAATCCTTCATTTTTTGTGATAATCATATACTCCCACTTTCATTTAAAAACATTTTGAACTCTCCCTTCCATAACAAGTTCCTTTTCTTTTTGCTAGTGGGCTCCAACAGCATCACTGTTTGAATCTGTTGTATAGGTCTACAATGCAATTCCCATAATACTTCTTTCCTTTGGTAAATAATGTGTGTGGCACTACCAAGACAAAGTGTCACTCATGAGTCAGGGGATTGGGAAGATGTTGATAATGCAGGAAGTCAATATTTTCCTCAGTGTGTAAAGGAAGGCAAGACTTCTGATCCTCTGTGCAATCGTGTCCAGGGGAGTTGGGCTGTGCATTTCATCCCTGTTATGTAAGTCAAAAGGTATTGTCCACAGAATTCAATATTGGTTTGGTCTTAGTATTTATCTTCTGGATTTGTTAAATAGAAGACAATAACATTGGGTTGGCTGTGTTAATTCCTCACTTTTTACTTTCTTATACATGAGTTTCCTAAGAAGCAGAACACTCCGTGGTCAGACAGCTGCAGAGAATCCTGCCGTTACTGCCATCTGGAAAGTAGATACCGTTCTTGAGTGAACAGCCTGCTGTTTGGGGAAGTTGGGCCTTCCATGTATGAAGGTTGTGAGAATGGATTAGAGCTCAGCCTCTGGAATGAGGGAGGCCTGGTTTAAAACTCATCTGCCACTTGCTTGCTGTGTGGCTTTAAGCAGGCTTTATAAATTTTATCATCATTTTGCATCTGTAAAATGGGGATTAATATAATTCCTCTCTCATAAAGTTGCTGAGGGGATTAAATGAAATAGTCCCTGTATAACACAGTGTCTGGCAGAAAATGTTCAGTGTCTAGAAGAGTCAGTTTTCTTAGTAGAGAGAATGTTTGGTCAGACAAGCTCATGAAATTGCCCCCAGACAGAAAGTGTGCACAAGTGTGAACTCAACAAGCCAGAGGAGGAGCCCCTGGAAGCTCCTAGTCAGGTCTGGGTAGTTGCTAGTTTATATAACAGTGCTCTGAAAATTCACGAGCAGATTCTTATTTTCCCAAATGTTAAGGCTCAAAACTATGTTTTGACATATTTTCTGTACCTTAACACCTAAAGGACAATATAGTCTTTTTACTGATAAAACTAGTGTCATAGATTTCCCTTTGGCCAAGTATGCATAGGATCCTATGATTCCACATCACGTTTAAAGCTGTATTTAACACTCTATAAATACATGTTGATACTTAGAAGTAGAAAGAGATCTAGATTTGACATCTTATTTGGCAACATAAACTATTTGTGTACAGTTCCTGGATGCTTCAGATTTTAATAAACTAGTTAATTTTGTGCAAATGTTCGATAAGAGCCTTTAATAAAGAGACTGTATAGATAACAAGCTTTAAAGATGTTAGCTAAATTTATGGATCAATCAGCTATAAGAGAATAGGATTTTGAAAATAAAATATTATTTTGTTGGAATCTTCAATGAGGTTTTTGACAGGATTAGCTAAAATTGGCTTTTATTTGGTGTGTGGGTGCTTAAACATTGGAGAGTTAATTTATCTTTCAGAATTCGTTTTCATTTTACAAGCCTTAAAATGTGAACAGTTAGCTAAATGCTTGTACATGTTGATAAGAAATGTTAAGTGTTTTGTTTCTTAACGGGGCAAAACCTTTCCCCAGTTTACATACTTGGCTTTTTGCTTAACCTCATGAACGTCTCTTTGATTTTAATGCGTTTTTTTCAGAGTACTGTATATATCTTTATGAGCTCATTTCTTAAAAAAAAATCATAAAATAAGGGTTGCTGTCATATATTTTGAAGTTTGCTAGTTACGAATTAAATCTACATGTGGGCTTCCTTAGGAGTGTTGTGAACTTGTGGAGCATTTTGAAATGTGTCAGTTAGAGGTAGAAATAGTTGGAAAGCACCATTCAAGTATAACTTCTGACTCTACAAGTTAGAAAGTAATGAAAAAGGAAAAATATAACTATACTATATACTTATGTCACAGAACTGCTTTATTGAGGCAAATTGACCTTCAAATTTATGGGTTATGAGTAAATATTTTTAATATCTTTCTATTCAACTATTAACCCATGAGTAGAGCACTTTGAACTTCAGCTCCTCTTATAAAATGTCAATTACTGAACAGTCTATATATTTTATTTGTAAGAGACCCTTTGATTAAGACATTCCTTTTCCCCTACTAATACTTCCACCTTGCTAATAATTCCTTTATAAGAATTTTTATTTCCTATGGGAAATAATACAATAGACCCACCCGTTATATTTACAGCTAAATGTGTTTTCTGGTGATGGCAGTAAGTGGGGGAGATGAATTGCGGAAGCTGCTAATCTTGGAGGGTTTAGTAAAATCATGAAGTAGAAATTTTTAAAAAGCTAAAAACACTCTGAAAATAAATCATTATTAGTGAAATGAACCATATCAAAATGCATAAATAAACAAAATGTTAGAAAGGAAAATAACATTTTAATTCAGGAAAACAGTTTTATAAAGAACAAACTTTAATTAGAACGGATTGATTTTTATTTGGAGCAATCATGACATATATTAGGAGATCAGCAAAGCATCAAAATAGAAATAGTAGTGAAGCTAACTTGTGGGTAATACATGAGCTTCCTGATCACTTCTTGGCCCTGCTCACCTGTGAAGAGCTACCGCCTTGCACTAATGTGTGGCCCCTCCCAGTGCAGAAGAGCAGACCCCACTTCCCAACTGGCTTCCTGCTCCTCCTGCCACCTTTAGGACCAAGCCTTGTTTCGCTCAGTACGTCCTTTATGGGACCCCAGTCTGCCCCCTCAGGAGGCCTGTGCTGCACAGACGGGGGTGGGGGTGTGAGGGGAACACAGAGCCTTAGCATCTCCATTTTGTTCACATAACAGACACTTGTTGAGCTCCACTGTGTCTTGAGAATGTGCTGGGTACAGGATCAATGGCGATACTTGAGACCAATGTGGTCCCTCCCCTGCCAAGCCCAAACTGATCTGGGGAATGAGGCAAGCAGTCAAAACCCAACGTGGTAAGTGCTGTGATAGGACACAAATGAGGCACAGTTGGAGGGGCAGAAAGGTTGTGCAGAGGCACTGCTCTCTTTACTAGCACACCTGAAACATGAGTAGGAGTCAGTTGCACCAAGAGTAAGGGAAGTGTGTTTCCACAAGAAAGACAAGCATGTGCAAAGTCCCGGGGGTGAGGAGGAACGTGGTGTGTTTCAACAGAAAGACACAGCTAGAACTTGGATGTGACTTAGAGAGTGGGGAGAGAAGGTGGGAAAAGGCTTTAAGAAAAACTTTGCAAACTGTGTTAAGGCATTTAGATTTTATTTTTAGAGACTGGAGGAGCCTCAGGATATTAAGGCAGGATAGTGGCACGATGTTGTATGGTTTCAGGAAAATTACTCTGGTAACATGGTGGGGAATGATTGACAGGGGAAGGCTGGAGGCAGAGGGTCCCACAGTGGGCTGTGGCGCTAACCTGGGGGGAAGATGGTATGGACTGCAGTGATGACAGGGAGTCCAAGGCAACAATGGTTTTGCTTTGAAAAAGAATTAAAAAAATAATTGATTTGATGTGTGTATGGGGGGGGAATGGGGGTAGGGAGGGAGGGCCGAGTGAGGAAGCAGGTCGAATCTAGAATAAGGACCATGTTTCAGGCTTCGAGGTACGGTAGAGGGTAGGCACAGACGGGTGAGGAAAGAGGAGTCAGTTTTATTTGGGGCTCATTCATCTTGGAGAGTCTGTGAGCATCAAGTCTTGATGGATGGGGCAGGCGGACATACAGGTCTCAAGCTCAGGAAAGAGATTAGGTCTCAGGTGCCTGCCAGGAAGTACTGAAGGAAAAGTGTGACAATAGGAGAGATCCACAGTATTAGATTTCTCTGAGGCTACTGTTTGGCCTGTCTTTATGTTCGTTTCGAATCTCTGAATATGGGTCATTGTTTATTCTCATAACTAACAAGTGTAGACTTTGTGTGTGATGATGATAACAAAGCAAAAACAGCTGCTACTGAAGGAGGGACAACTGAGAAGGAAAAAGAAAAAGCCAAGAGAAGAGCATCTCAGAGAAGCATGGGGAAAAGCTCAGGGAGTCATGGGGCTGCCCAGGGTCCTGGTCGCAGGTGCCCCCCCCCACTCCCTGTCTTTCTGTTGCTTTATTTGCTTCCTTTCCCTTCCACTTCCTGCTAGTCAAACCCTAGATTCCCCCAAAGCCTTTTTATTTTCATTTTTTGGTGGACAAGAAAATAGTGATGAGTATTTTTCCAAATCTTCACCTGAACCTCACATCTCGGGTTTGGCCTTTTGCGCTTGCTTTATCCAGGCCTGCACGGAAGGAGCTTTTGGGCTGATCTGGTCACAGGTCCATGTAGTTCTTCTGTCTCTTCAGTAAAAATCAAACAAACAAACAAACCCCTCATTGTATGTTTCAGTAATACAATTGGTGTGAGTGGTTGTTTTAAAAAATTAATTCTACTTCAATAGGATTTCCTAATGGATTGTTTTCACAAGACCCGAATAATAAAATTTAAAAAGGAATTTCTTCTTAAGCAACTTAAATCAATTGCTTTGATAATACGTATTGGCCAAGTTATACTTATTAAGGAAAAGAAAAAACTACTTTGTTGTTTTTCTTCTTCTAATGGAAATTGAAGACTTACAAATAGTTGTTAATGGTGTTTGGTTAACAAGAATTTGTTTAAATTGTACAGATCAAATATGTACTTATTACATTTTTCTTTTTGCCAGTTTATCAGTCCTAGCTTTGCCATAAAGATTTGCAATATGAACATGATTCTGTTGTGCATCTCTTTTCATCTGTGTTAAGAGATGAGTTCAGTGTAGAAACCTAGTGTATTTTATGCATTAAAGATGTTAGTTCAGGAATTTCACTTGGTTTTGTAAAGATACACATCTACCACGGATGGCCAATCCAAACATATGACTCAGTCAATTGGCCTGTGACCCCATTCAGTTCTCCCATCTTCTTCTGGCTTGCAAAATAACCACCTTTGGGGAATAGGGGAGTCAAAGTAATATTTGATTTGAATGGTTATTGACCATTTTCTTCTGAGACTTAGTGTATACTTGTTTTTTTAGAGCTAAAATATATCAACATATATTGCATAAACACCATAGAAGATCAAACAATGAAATTTTCTTCAAAGTATCAGAAGAATACATCTTTTGCTTAGAGCATCTGCCCAGATAAATTTTGTTTCTGTTCTGTTACTTCTTCAGTTTGTCCCTATTAATAAGGACAAATCTAAAAATAATAATAATTTCAGTCAGTGTGTGGTCCTTTAATAAAGTTACAGGTTTATAACTCTGCTGACTAGTTTGCTGGTTTCTATTAGGCAATAGAAGAATATAGATATTAATTTGATCTGAAGCCTGTTTATACAGTGACTTTTATAATGTATATCTAAAGATGGAAACCCAAGTTTTATGAGACCAGCATTTCTTGTCAGGTCCCTACTCCACCCTATTCTAATTGGGACTGACCCTTAAGTTGAATAAAGAACAAAGAGTTCTGTAGTTAAAACATTTCACTACGTGTTGCATCTTGCCCTTAGTAAATGGGAAAATAGAGACTTAGGTAGAGAATCTGAATTAGAGGGTGAAATATATATTCAATTTTTTGAGGGGGAGTAGGAAAGCCATGTTTTTAAATAGTATATATCATGTCCTTAGTCTAAATTCAGGACATTTCCCCAAGACGTGTACGAATTTAGACTTATGTGAACAGACTTCTTTATTAAAACATGCCTGTATTTATTAATTTGTGAATTTTAATATTCTGCACATTATAAATCAGACTTTTTTTTGATAGATAAAGGAATAGAGATGACTTCTAAATCTTAGAGCAGAAACTTCCTGGGGGCAATTGGATGTGTGTGCCTGGAGCTCAGAGAAGAGGGTTGGGCTGGGAGTAAAAATTTGTAAGTGACCTGCATTTGGTGACAATGGAAGCTGTAGGTGGGGACTAGATTCTCTTATGGGAGAATATGGGGTAGGTTTAAGATTGAGCCCCAAGCAGCTCTGGCTTAATGTTGCATGGAGGAAATTGAATCTGCAAACACTACTGAGAAGCCACAGCCTGAGAGGCAGAAGGAACACCAGGTGTTTTGTGTTCTGGAAGCCAAAGGAAAAGCCTATTTCAAGGGGAAGGGAGGAGTCGACGTTGTCAGCTGCTTCTGATAGGTTGAGTATGATGTGGATTGAAAAATATCAGCTGGGTTCAGCAATAGGAGTGGTCGGTGATCTTAGGGAAACTGCTTTTGTGGGCAACTAAGGTGGAAAATAGATTGGTGTGGGTTGAGCCACGCAGGACAGGTGATGGAAAAGAGATCTCAATTATTCTAATTCTTAGAACAATTTTATGTGGTGGGTGCCACCATTATATTCTCCAGGTCAGAGAGGAGGAAAGTGAGACCTAGAGACATAAAGTAGCTTGTTCAGCGTCCTCTAGCTAGTCAGCGATGGACTAACTTACTAACCTAAAGGTTGAACCTTGCTGCAGCCCAGCCCACCACCCCCGACCTGGCTTGAGTTTAGGTATTCTGTGATGCATTTTAATACCTACCTAAAGATGCTTTAAATTGTATTTTTAAAAGGGCCACTTTGAAACTCTCTTCCTGAAAATTCTATGTCTAACAACTCTACCCTGACGACAATTTTAGAGAGTGGCTTGGGGGAACAAAAAGCCTTATCTCCTGAGAAAATGTAATCTTGTGAGCTCATCTAAAACATCATGCTGCAAAATATAGGCTGCGTGAACTGAAGGTGATTTGCCTAAATAACTTCTGAAGCAATTGGCAGCAGCAGAAGTTAAGTGTAAGAGAGGTTTTGTTTACACTTCAAGGACAGGAAAAGGCAGGCAGGCTGAAGTAGCAACATAGTAAGGCCAAGCGAGTGATAGGAAAACATCCTCCAAACTGTTTCCCTGTGGATTCTGACTGGCTAAGTTTCCTAAAATGATATTAATTCTGTCCTCTTGCTTTTAATAGGACATAATGACTACATGTGTCCGGCTACCAACCAGTGCACCATTGATAAAAACAGGCGGAAGAGCTGCCAGGCCTGCCGGCTGCGCAAATGCTACGAAGTCGGGATGATGAAAGGTGGTAGGTACACCCCACACGGGGCCCTCGGGGGTGGCCTTGGCCACTGCCCGGTGCTGGCTGTTTCTGCTCGCCTAACAGCTGTGGGAATTTAATGTTTTCTCTTCTAGTTAAATGGTTTTCCTATTCTTATTTTTCTTTGCAACAAAAGTATTTTCATAATATATTTCATTTAAGAAAATGGAAGCAGCTAGAACTGTAATTCTAACATGCCATTTTGTGTTTTAGATTTCTAATGTAAATAATTATATTTTAAATCAAAGATGTGTGGGAGGTGGAGGTGGAAGGCTCAGCGAATTATTCTAGAAATATTTTTCAGTTACTGTTTATATTTCGAATGCTAGAAAAGATATCTGAGGGTAAACTTTCCCTAAATTGAGACCTGTAAATGTGACAGCTAAATAGCTAATTGATAACCTTCCAATCTCTTACCATTTCTTGGGGAATTTGAGTTTCAATCAAAAGGCAGTTTTCTCCTTGGAAGTTGAGTTAACCAGACACTTTCTTAATTAACCTCAGCGTCTGGCTTGGTGCTGGACATTTAAATGATTACTGAACACTAACAAATCCCAAAGCATGTGCAAGATTTGTGCCCCTGGGCTTTTGTCTTTGTGACTCTGTGTGTGTGGTTTTCTGTCTTTTCATGTATCCAGTATTCCAGTTTTCTTATCCAGAAATCTAGAGTCCAGTTCTGGGGTTGTTAGGAGCCCCACCAATGTGGTTGTGTGATTGAGCTTCTTATATTCTTGGGAATCTCATCTTGAGGAACACTGCTTCTAGTCTTGGATAGCCTTCAACACAGTGGGAGAGAAAACATAGGAAATGTGCAATTAAAACAAAGTCGCAGATGCATTCAGTGTTTCAGGATGATATGGAGGGAAGGGAAGAAGGGAGTGAGGAAGAGCTTTCTGAAGGAGGTGAGGCTTGGGATGAGTTAAGGAGAACAAAGTTTCAATGAAAAAGAATAGTGATTTTGCAAATAGAGGGCAGCTAACCTTTAACTCATTCATACTTGGACAAAGGAGGAAGGAGAGGAAAGACCAGGGGTGCAGATCATGACTAAGGCATGCTGGCTTGTTACCAAGCACACAGTGAAAGATTCCTCAGTTCCGTGGTCACAAGTCAGTCCTCCAGATTGAGATTTTGAATATACCACTAGGAATAAATTCTCTTGGTGAATAGATGAAATGTTGAATTTACACATTGTGTAAGCTGTGACTGCGACTATATGTCTTGAATATCTGAAAATGCAGCTTTCATTCAAAGGGTAATTAATTCCAAGAATTTAACAGCTACATTCAGAAAATGACACTTTGAGTCATAAATGGATTAAATATTTAAGGAATTCATCTTTCTTTGTGCTGCTGGAGAATTAGTCGGGCTTAATTAAACTCACAAAAAGCTTCTTAAGGTAACCGGATAATTAGAAGAGCTTACTTTGAGACAGTGGGACCAAGTTTAGTATTTTTCTTTGGCGATTATAGGAGGGTGAAGCACAGGCTCTTATGTTCTCTCAAAGCTGGAAAAGGCAACCTGTGAACATGTCCAAAACATTTTTTTTAAATTCAAGGGTACCCATACATTGACCCCCCTAAATAAAAAACATTCTGTTTTTTTCCTAACTAATATCCAGGTAAAGTCTGGTTGCATAAACAGAAACTATGCGTACTCATTTTTAATCTAACAAAAATTCTAATACACAAAGACATGATAAAAGTCTCCCCACTGTTTTCAAATAGGAATCTAGATAATTTGACTGCACATGGTAGTCTGTGCGTGCACGTACTTGTACGTATTTTAATATTTATGACTGTAGAATAGATATATCTGTATTGGTTTTCTGGGGCTACCACAGTGAAATTCCCCAGACTGGGTGGTTTCACTTGATCTTAGCCAAAAGGCTGAGAAGTGGTAGACTAAGTGGCTTAAACAACAGAAATTAATTTTATTACAGTTCTTGAGGCTAGAAGTCCAAGATCAGGGTGCTGGAAAATTCGGTTTCTGGTGAGGCCTCTTTTCCAAGTTTGTAGATAGCCGCTTTCCTGCTGTGTCCTCATGTAGCCCTTTCTCTGTGTCTCTTCCTCTTCTTATAAGGACACCAGTCTTACTGGGTTAGGGCCCCACCCTTATGACCTCATTTAATCTTAAATACCTCTTTAAAGGCCCTGTCTCCAAATACAGACACATTCTGAGGTACTGGGGGTAAGGGTTTCAACATATGAATTCTGGGGGTACATGCTTCAGTTCGTAACAATATCCCATAGAGATTACTCAGTTTACTTGTTTAGTATTTCTCTACATACAATGAAAATGTGTCTTTCTGGAAGTTTATGTATATAGATAAGTTTTAAGTCAAGCTTTAAATTCATAAAACTATAGCCTGTGAGGACAGCCCATTTTAATTACATATATAGAGTGCTTGCTGTAAAGATGATATAATTTATTGTATGTTCCATGACATGGGATACCACAGATAGCCTCAGGACACTTTATGTAACAACTCCTCGAAAATTCCTCTGAATAAAGGCTTAATTTACAACTGCAAGTCTGATTATAACTAACTATAAAATTTGTGGTTTTAAAGAACAGCTGTGACTGAATACATTTTTACAACATTTTCCAACAGGTTTCACAACAATCCTGTTTCTTAACCAGGCTAGTTACCAATTAGGATATCGAATCTGTACATAGAAATAAAAAGTTTGGTTTCAGATGGAAGAGAACCACATACCTAGTTCCTGCTTTTATAGCAAGGCTGAATAAATTTACTGAAGATGTATTCTAAAGATGTAAAAGAGTATGTGATTTATCTAAATGAAATAACAATCTTAATGTGTTGTAATGCCTACTGCTCCTGAAAATTCCAACATCATTATTAGATTTGGTTCTGAACCGTGGTAGTTCAATAAGATGTGCTTTAGAGCTGTGGTCCCCAACCCCTGGGCTGAGGACCTGTACCGGTCCGTGGCCTGTTAGGAACTGGGTTGCAGCGCAGGAGGTGAGCAGCGGGCCAGTGAGTGACGCTTCATCTGTATTTACAGCTGCTCCCCATTGCTCGCATCACCGCCTGAGTTCTGCCTCCTGTCAGATCAGCAGCGGCATTAGATTTTCATAGGAACGTGAACCCTACTGTAAACTGCGCATGTGAAGGATGTAGGTTGCACACTTGAATCATCCCGAAACCATTACCCTCGGAAATGGAAAAAATTACCCTCCATTACCCATGGAAAAATTGTCTTCCATGAAACCGGTCCCTAGTGCCAAAAATGTTGGGGACCGCTGCTCTAGAGGATGTGCTTTTCCATCTTAATGTGTGGTCTCTCTGCCTAGGTTGATTTGTAGGTATATAGTTCATAAACTCTGTGACGGCAGGGGCTCTCTCTGTCTGGTTTACTGATCTCACACTAAACAAATCACAAGGTAGGTGTTCAAGAAATTTTTTTTGCACAAATTAATGAATTGATTTGATTCACTTAAGTAGTTATTTGCTTAGGACTTCTTGAATGTGAGTCATTGTAGATTAAACAATCATGAGTAGTCCCTTAGTCCCTTCCATCAATGTCCTCACAGGACAAAGAGAATATTTGTATATGAAGCAGCAAATAAAAATCCAGAAGACAAGTTGAGACTGTCTGGGTTGGAAGATGGCTCAAATAATGAAAAATCAGAATGGAAGTCCAGAGCTTCCTGGACTTCCAGGAGCCAACCACTCCTGGGTTTAGTCCAACCCAGAATATTACCCAGACCATCTGACCTCCAAGATACGTGTTGCTACCCCAGAATTTGGCATTCTAGATTCGTTTGGTGGAAAGGGGAAGACTTATACAGAAGTGAAATCCCTTGGTTCAAATACCGGCTCCTCCTCAGACTTGCTGAGCAACCCCATTAAAGTCATTTTTATCAGCTTTGCTATTCTCAGATATAAAATGGAGATAAATAATTTCTATTTAACCAAATTGTTGTGAAGATCACAAATCATAACATATGAAAATACTTTATAAATTTAAAGTAACACACAACTGTTGACTATTACATATCTTTTCTGTCTTAAAAATAAATCCTGTCTTAGTTAAAAACTTCATCATATCTGAGTGCTTCTTTTTTTTTTATAGTTGAACGAAGGAGAATGGCAATTTTATCACCTCTGCTAGGATAAATGTCTAATTCCTTTGTGGTGAATAAAAAGCTGGGTCAGACACATGGGCTTTTTATTTTTTCCCTTTCTGATCTCATATGCCTGGATATAGCTGCATGATGAGTGAGATTTGTTATTTATCATTTTATGATGCTGGAGATTTACAAAATTTGTGAAAGTTCTTTCCTCACAATAGACTCAGAGGCATGTTGGTGGCAAGGATTTCATTTTGCAGACGAGGAAATTGGCATATGGAAATTAAATAATGTGCAGAACTCTTGCATTACCCATCCTGGTTATGTTTCCTTATAATGCATTAAGAAGAAATTTGAGACAAAGTAGTAATTGTCAAATAGTACTTATTTATTGTGATGACAATGTTGCGTTTAATTTTTAGAAGTATTCCAAAACAATAAATAAATCAAAAAAATTAATGTTACAATTTTAAACAAGAAAATAACATACTACTAATATAGATAGGGGAAATATACATATCTATCCAGAATAACTCAGAAGCCCAAGGAAGAATTGGAAAATAAAATATTTCCCTGTTGTTCAAGTTTAACATTTATCACCGTGAGTTACTATAATTTGCTTTTTTTGATGGGATGAACTCCTAACCTAGGGTTTTGGATTGGAATTTCCTTTGAGCCTACATTGGCTATCTTTTACCAAAAGTAACTAACCAATTATTAATGTTATTAGGTCATTAAATATGACATGTCCGATTTCAAATCAAAAGTGTAGTTTATTATATCTCAAACAAGAAACAGTACAATTAATCAAAGTATGCGCTTTGATTTTAAAGCTATCAACATAGTTTTGCCATCTTAATGGTAGCTTGTTTATGCCAGCAGCCAAGAAGCTTGGAGAGTGAGTGGCAATAAAATCTCAAAAGGTGTTTTCCACAGCTTGTTGAGAACTGAATATTTTTTTCTTGCAAGAAGTGGCTGAAAGCCTGGAAGAAGTGTTAGTCAGTTGGTGCAAAATCTGGTGAATATGGTGGATGACAGAGAGTTTCCAAGTCCAGCTTCCGTAGTTTGATCAGCATTATTTGTGCGACATGTGGTTGAGCATTATCTTGCAAGAGGATTGGCCTGTCTCTATTGACCAATCTCAGCTGCTTAAGTGCAAGCATCCTCAACATGTTGTCCAACTGGTTGGAGTAAACATCTGCTGTAGTCAATTGACTAGGTTTCATGAAGCTGTAGTGGATAATACCAGCGCTGGACCACCAAACAGACACGATTAGTTTTTTTGGATGAATATTTGGTTTTTGACTGGGTTTCGGTACTTCATCTTTATCCAACCATTGTGCCAAACGCTTGCAATTGTCAAAAAGAATCCATTTTTCATCACATGTAACAATACGGTGTAGAAATGGTTTACCTTTATGTCGTGGCAGCAAAGAAAGGCAAGCTTTGAGATGATTTCTCCTCTGATGCTAATTTAATTCATGTGGAACCCATCTATCCAGCTTCTTTACCTTCCCGATTTGTTTCAAATGGTCCAATATTGTTGGAATAGTAATGTTAAACCTTGCTTCTAATTCACATGTGGGTTGAGATGGATTTGCTTCCACTATAGCATTCAGCTCATCATTATCCACCTTGGTCTAGGTTGCCCATGTGGCTCATTTTCAAGATTAAAATCACCAGAATGGAACTTCTCAAACCATCAGTGAACTGTGTGTTCATTAGCCACATCCTTCTGAAGCACTTTGTTGATATTTTGAGCTGTCTGCACAGCACTGGTTTCACGATGGAACTCATATTTGAAAATAACACAAATTTTTGACTTATCCATGGTTTCACAAAAATTGCTTTAAAAAATGTGAAAGATAATCACAAACTAAAACGTGTGTTTGAAAGACTAAGGATGTACCTTAACAATAAAAATAAAACAAGAAGTGTCAAAGTGAAACGTCAGAGATATCAACTGTCAAACTTAGTATTTAAGGAAATTGGACATTTCATATTTAATAACCTAATAATGATGGTAGAACCAAGTCAATAAATTTAAAATGTAAATGTGAATTACTTTCTTGGGATTGCCCAGTAATTGCAGAAGAATTGTAGCTGCATGTGAATCTTAAGTTTTTTCAGAAGGCAGGTTGGGGTGTTCATGTTTGGGATTTGATTTAAGAAAAATATTAAAGAAAACCTACTTACTCTTTACCAAAGAGATTCTGGTTGTTTTAAGAAGCAACTTATATATTTATGATATTAAAATTTTTTATTGTATTAATTTATATCATAGATATTTCATTTATTCAAAACTTTCCCCATATTATCATTTTTCATTTGCAAACAAAGAAATATACTGAATTGAGTAGTTGAATCATATATGCACCTTAAAGATTAATAAATCCAATGATTTGCAACATTTTAAAGCAATTAGACTCCTTTTCCACAAGCAGAAACAGATAATCTATGAAACACATAAAAGCTGATTTGGCATAGCCTCTCTTTACTCAATATAGTGATCATGAGAAAACTTCTTAGAACTCTAGACCTCCTAGGAACACAGTTTGCAAACCACTGATCTAATCTAGCAACTTCATCTTCTAGATTAAAAAACCAAGGTCCAGAAAGATTAAGCGACTTGGGCAAAGTCTTTGAACTACCTAGGAGATGAATTGAGCATAGAATCCTTGATTCTAGACTCCGAGTTCATTATCTTTCCAGCATATCTCTTTGCTATACTACCATGCTACCACTCACATATAATGTAAAACATAATTGATAAAAAATATAGGTGGCATATAATTAAGTTAATACACACAAACACATGCACATATTCCAGAGAAGAGAAATCCAGAGTAAAATAAATGCTCTTAATTTTTCTTCCAGATGCCATGATGACACCAAGACTTCAGTGATCTGTTGAACTGGGGAACTAAGGGAATTTGGCCTAAGAGGTTCATAGGTGACCAATGGACAGCTTTCTCTCTCTGCTTTAGTAGTGGCGACAGCAATGGTAGTAACAAAGGTGTGGAATGTGTCAGGACTAACTCTGGGTTGTAGAGTTTGAGGAAAAGAGTAGGTGAGTAATGACCATATTGGGATCAGAAAATATGATCAGTGAGAAACCAAAATACAGGGATCATAGTCATGAAATTCCAAAAAGAAAGGAAATTTACATGTCCCTTAGTTTAGCATGGGTGAAAAAAATCAGATGACTAATTAGGTTTTCTCTCCAAGATTTGGTAAAAATGAGAGAGATGTCCTGGAGCATAGTGCCCCCAATTGCCTAATAGGGATGAAGGCAGGTCAGCCTCCGTGACTGTCAGTTCAGTCAGGTGAAGCATGATGGTAGGCAGCACAAAGATCTTTGTAAGGACTGTGCTACCTTCAGATCTCTTCATGTAGATTTTGCAACTCTGCAGATTTGGCAGAGGGCATGATGGGATCAACTGAATTCAAAGACTGGTGCCCTACTGACCACACCACCAAAACTGCTTTTGTCCAGGCCATCAATGATCTCCATGTTGCTAAAGCCAGCCGTCAATTCTCAGTCTGTATCTTCTTGACCAATTAACAGCATTTGACTCCTTAATGCACTTTCTTCACTTGCTTTCCAGGACAATACACTCTCTTAATTTTCCTCCTACCCTAAGTCTTTGCATGTTTCTCCTCTTTTTCTTAACCTCTTAATGTTGGAGGGGCTCAGGATTTAGTGCAGGGAAAATTTTCTGTCTTGCACTCATCTGGATGATATCCTTGGTGATATCATCTAGTCCCATGGCTTTAAATACCATTTATATGCTGATGATTCCTAAATTCATACCTCCAGCCCAAACCCCCTCCCACGGCACTGACTTGTATATGCAACTTTTCAGGTACCTTCTTCACCTGGGTGTCTAAATAATTAAAACACTTCAAACTCAATTTGTTCAAATCTGAATATGTGATCTTTTCCCTCAACAATGCTTTATCCACAGTCTTGCTGATCTCAGCTCATAACTTCCTACTTCGAATTGCTTAGGCCAAAAAATTTGAATCACCCTTGACCACTCTCTTTCTCTCACATCCAGGAAATTATGGTGGCTCTACCTTCAAATATTTTCGGAATCTGACCACTTCTTGCCATCTTTACTGTTGTCATTGTGGTCTGAACCACCACGATCTTTCACCCAGTTTATTGCTGAAGTCCTTTCTGCTTCCTTGTTCCCCTACAGCCTGTTCTCCCTCAGATCACACCACTTCTCTAAGCCTCGCGTGGCTTTCCATCTCGGCTGACATCATCACAGCAGCTGTGAGAACCCAGTCCTCTGCCTCCTCTCTCTTCCTTCTTTCACTGTCTGTTCTATCACTCTCTGTCTTGCTCATTCCACTCTAGCCTCAGGGGCGTTCTTACGTGTGAGGCCCACTTCTGTCTTGGAGCATTTACTCTAGTGGCTGGAATGCCACTCCCCCAGACACCTGCGTGGCTAACTCTACCTCCCTCAAGTTCTTTGCTGCATATCATGTTATCAGTGAGGCTTACCCCGATCATTCTGTTGAGTAGTGCAGTTTGCTTCCCCCAACATGCCCCTGTACTCTCAATGTCTTTATGCCCCTCATCCTGCTCTACTTCTTTATTTTTCTATAGCACTTCCACCTTCTAATATACCATATAATTAATTTTTAAGTTATGTTTGTCATTCGATGTCTTTCTTACTAGTATGTAAGCTTTGGCAAGGAGCTTACAAATAAATAAAGCATATTTGTATTTTTTGTTCACCAATGTATTGTAAGCATTTAGATCAGTGCCTGCATATAATAGGCAGAGTTGTAAGAGTTACATCATGCATGAATTAATTGAATGAATAAAACTGAAAGTACAAGTGTAGAGCTATGAACAGTTTGAGAATCAAGGATCCTGTTTTTCTAATTAAGGGAGAATCTGCTCAGAAGTTAGGACTTGTATAGTAGTTAGTGTTTGGTGTGTAACAGAATCTCACCTCGAAATCTCGATGGCATACAACAACAAGTATCTGCTACTCACATGTCAGGGAGCTTGGCTAGGAGACTGCTGATCTTGGCAGGGCTCACTCGTATGTCTGGAAGTTAGCTGGCTCTTTTGGCTCGAGCAACTGGGAAGACTCAGTTTTGCTTCACGTGTCTCTCTCTTGTCCTCCAGCAGGCTAGTCCAGGCATGTTCTTATGATAATGGAAGAAGCACAAGACAAGAGCAAGTTGCAAATCCCTAGCCCATTTCAAGCCTTTGCTCACATCATCTGATGGCGTTCAGTGGGCCATAGCAAGTCAAATGGCTGAGTCCATAGGCAGAGTGAGAGGAAGCTTCAGAGTTACATGGCAAAGGTTGAAAAATTGGGCAATTTTTGTAATCTACCTCAACCAAAAATATGAGTTTTTCATATTTGGGACTGTAAAATAATTACAGAGTCACAGACTATTAGACTTGGAGGGGACTTGAGGGTTTATCTACTTTCCTTCCCTACTCATTGTAGGAATCCTGTATATAGCATGTCACACTGCTTGTGAATATAGAAGCATATTTTATTTTTATGCCTCTCTTACATACATGATGAGTGGACACAATAAGGCAGAAAAACCCTGAAATAGATGTAAGCCTAGAAAAATATGGGATAGTTTCAGACATGCTAGATTTTACTGATTTATTCAGATGCAGGTTTAGTATATACATTTGTATAGCAATTGGTTATGAATGATATTTAAAAGACAATTAAATATATTTATAATGTTTCAGTAAAAGTTCACTACATATATGAAATTAACCAAAGAACATTGACAATTATACTTTTATTTTTTATTAAATTATAATTAGAATATTGATTCAAATTTATTTGTTTTTAAATGAAAAAATGAAAATTATATATATTTATCTTGTACAGCATGATGTTTTGAAATATGTATACATTGGAATGGCTAAATTGAGTAATTAACATATTCATTACCTCACATACTTATTTTCAGTGGTAAGAATGCTTAAAATTTATTCTCTTACTGATTTTCAAGAATACAACACAATATTTTAAACGATAGTCACCATGTTGTACAATGGGTCTCTTGAACTTATTCTACCTAACTGAAATTTTGTGTACTTTGACCAACATCTCCCCAAAACCTACTTTTGTCCACCCCCAGCCCCTGGTAACTACCATCTCCTTTCTGCTTCTGTGAGTTCAACTTTTTTAGATTCCACATATAAAAGAGATCATGCAGTATTTGTCTTTCTGTGTTTGGCTTATTTCACTTAACATATGTCATCCAGGTTCATTTGTATTGTCACAAATGACAGAACTTCATTCTTTTTAACAGCTGAATAGTATTTCATTGCGTCTATAGACCACGTTTTCTTCATTCATTCATCTGCTGATAGACACTTGGGTTGATTCCAGATCTTGGCTATTGTGAATAATACTTCAAGGAACATGGGAGTGCAGATATCTCTTTGGCATACTGATTTCATTGCCTTTGACTATATGTCCAGTAGTCCCAGTAGTGGGATTGCTGGATCACATAGTAGTTCTATTTTTATTTTTTTCAGAAACTTCCATACTGTTTTCCATAATAGCTATGCTAATTTACATTTTCATCAACCATGTACAAAGGTTCCCTTTTCTCTACATCCTTGCTAATAGAGTCATGCATTGTTTAATGACGGGGATACATTCTGAAAAATGCGTTGTTAGGCGATTTCTTCAAGGTACTTACACAAACCTAGATGCTATAGCCTACACCACACCTGAACTATGTGGCATAACCTATTGCTCCTGGGCTACAAACCTTTACAGCATGTTACTGGACTGAATACTATAGGCAATTTTAACACAATGGTAACTATTTGTGCATCTAAACTTATCTAAACATAGAGTAGGTGTGGTAAAAATATTGTCTAAAACAGCAGTCCCCAAACTTTTTGTCACCAGGGACTGGTTTCAGGGAAGACAGTTTTTCCACAGGGGTGGGGTGGTGGGGTGGTGGGGCGGTGGGGCGGTGGGGTGGGGAGGGTGATGCAAGCAATGAGGAGCGGCTATAAATATGTAAATACAGATGAAGCTTTCTTCCCTAGCTCTGCTTGCCCACCGCTCACCTCCTGCTGTGCGGTCCGGTTACTAAGTTTCACGGAAGACAGTTTTTCCACTGATGGGTGATGGGAGAGGTGGGGGCGGAGCTCAGGTAGTGATGCACGACCTGGTTCCTAACAGGCCACGGGCCAGTACCGGGCTGCAGCCCGGGGGTTGGGGACTGCAGGTCTAAAAGATGAAAAATGGTAAACCTGTATAGGGCACTTACCATGAATGAAGCTTGCAGAACTGGAAGTTGCTCTGAGGGAGGGAGGGAGTGAGTGGTGATTGACTCTGGATGCCTAGGACATTTCTGTACAGTAGCATAGACTTTATAAACACTGTACACTTAGGCTGCAGTCAATTTATAAAAAAATTTTCTTTCTTCAGTAATAAATTAGCCTTAGCTTACTGTGACCTTCTTACTTCATAAACTTTTTAATGTTTTAGAAAGATTTTTGACTCTTTTGTAATAACAGTTAGCTTAAAGCACAAACACATTGTACAGCTGTAGAAAAATATTTTTTCTTTATATTCTTATTCTGTAAGCTTTTTTCTATTTGTAAATTTATTTATTTATTTATACTTTTAAAACTTTTTTGTTAAAAACTAAGACACAAACACACACATTTGCTTAGGCCTACACAGGGGTCAGGATCATCAATATCACTGTCTTTCACCGCCACATCTTGTCCCACTGGAAGGTCTTCAGGGGCAATAACAGGCATGGAGCTTTTATCTCCTATGATAACAATGCCTTCTTCTGGATACCTCCTGAAGGACCTGCCTCCTGCTTGAGGCTGTTTTACAGTTAACATTTTTTTAAGAAGTAGAAAGAGTACACTCTAAAATAATTATAAAAAGTATAGTATAGTAAATACATAAACCAGTAACATAGTTTATTATTGTTATCAATTTTTGTGTATTGTACATATTTTATGTGCTATACTTTTATATAGCTGGCAGAACAGTAGATTTGTTTTTACCGGCATCACCACAAACACGTGAGTAATGTATTGC
This sequence comes from Daubentonia madagascariensis, assembly GCA_023783475.1. Taxonomy (NCBI): domain Eukaryota; kingdom Metazoa; phylum Chordata; class Mammalia; order Primates; family Daubentoniidae; genus Daubentonia; species Daubentonia madagascariensis. The sequence goes on along the minus strand of JAKFHU010001815.1, from coordinate 15,774,060 downwards.
AATAAGATGTTGAAGGCTATGAAGTACTAGGCAACAGGAATTTTTCAGGTCCATTATAATCTTATGATACCACCGTTGTATATGTGATCTGTCATTGATAGAAATGTTATGTGGTGCATGACTGTGCTTGTTATCTTTCACCTTGTTGATAATAGTCATTCTAATATGTATGTGGTGATATCACATTGATTTCACTGATGATTAATGGTGTCGAGCATTTTTTCATATACTTGTTGGTTGTTGTGTGTCTTCTTTTGAGAAATACCTATTTAGGTTTCTTGTCCATTTTTCAATTGGGTTGTTTGTTTTCTTGCTATTGAGTTGTTTAAGTTACTTATATATTTTGGATATTAGACCCTTATCAGATATATGATTTGCAAATATTTCCTCCCATTCCATTGGTTGTCTGTTCACTCTGTTGATTGTTCCTTTGCTCTGCAGAGGCTTAATAGTTTGATGTAATCCCATTTATGTATTTTTGCTTTTGTTGCCTGAGCTTTTGGGGTCATTACCCAGAAAATCACAGCCTAGACCAATGTCACAGAGCTTTTCCCCTTCATTTTTTTTTAGTAGTTCTAGAGCTTTAGGTATTACATTTAAGTCTTTAATCCATGTTGAGTTGATTTTTGTATATGATGTTAGGTAAGAGTCCAGTTTCATTCTTTTGCATGTGGCTATCCAGTTTCCCCAGCATCACTTATTGAAGAGACCGTACTTTCTCCATTGTGCATTCTTGGCACCTTTGTCAAAAATTAATTGACTGTAAATACATGGATTTATTTCTAGCTTCTCTATTCTGTTCCATTGGTCAATGCATCTGTTTGTATGCCAGTACCATGCTGTTTTGATTACTGTAGCTTTATAGTATATTTTGAAGTCAGGTAGTGTGATGCCTCCAGCTTTGTCCTTTTTGCTCAAGGCTGCTTTGGCTATTCAGGGTCTTTTGTGGTTCTATACAAATTTTAGGATTTTTTTTTCTGTTTCTATTTCTTTCACTTCCTTGGTTACATTTATTTCTAAGTATTTTATTTTATTTTCTGTAGCTATTGTAAATGGGATTGTTTTCTTGATTTCTTTTTTGGATAGTTTGTTGTTAGAGTATAGAAACACTACTAATTTTTGTGTATTGATTTTGTAACTTTACTGAATTTGTTTATTAGTTCTAATGGTTTTTGTGGAGTCTTCAGGGTTTTCTATATATAAGATCATGTCATCAGCAAACAGGGATAATTTAACTTCTTTTCCAATTTGTGTGCCTTTATTTCTTTTTCTTGCATAATTGCTCTGGCTAGGACTTCCAATACTATATTTTGTTTTGTTTTGTTTTTTTTCCAAAATATTAAGGGGGTAGAAATGTTTTTGGTTACATAGATCACTTTTGTAATGCTTGAGTCATGACTATAAGTGTGTGCATCACCCAAATAGTGTTCATTGTACCCGTTAGGTAGATTTTCACCCCTCCCCTCTGCCCCCTCCCCTTGCTTGATTTCCACTGAATTTTACTTTCCTCTGTGCATGTGTGTGTTCATTGGTTACTTCCAATTTAATAGTGAGTATATGTTGGTGTTTGTTTTTTCATTCTTTAGATATTTTAATTAGGATAATGGTCTCCAGTTCCATCCAAATTCTTGCAAAAGGCATTAATTCATCCTTTTTTATGGCTGAGTAGTATTCCATGGTATACATATAACACATTTTGTTAATCCACTCATGAATTGATGGGCACTGGGTTGATTCCACATCTTTGCAATTGTGAATTGTGCTATAATAAATATTCAAGTGCAGATGTCTTTTTGATAAAATGATTTCTTTTCCTTTGAGTAAATGCTATGTTGAATAGAAGTGGTGAGAGTGGACATCCTTGTTTTGTTCCTGATCTTAGAGGAAGAGCTTTCAACTTTTCACCATTGAGTATGATATTAGCTGTAAGTTTCTCATATATAGCCTTTACTGTGTTGAAGGACATTCATTCTATACCTAATTTGTTGAGAGTTTTATCATGAAAGGGTGTTGAGTCTTGTCAAATGCATTCTCTGCATCTATTAATATGATCATATGGTTTTTTTCCTTCATTCTGTTAATGTGGTGTATCACATTTAATGGATTTGCATATGTTGAACCATCTTTGCATCCCTGGGTAAATCCCACTTGATCATGATGAGTGATCCTTTTAATGTGCTGTTGAAATCAGTTTTGTTAGTATTTTGTTGAGGATGTTTGCATTTGTATTCATCAGGAATATTAGCATCTAATTTTCCTTACTTTTAGTATGTTTCTCTGGCTTTGGTATCAGGGTAATGCTGGCCTTGTAAAATGAGTTTGGAAATATTCCCTCCTCCTCAATTTTTTGGAAGAGCTTGAGAAGTATTGGTATTAGTTCTTTAAACGTTTGGTAGAATTCAGGAGTGAAGCCATCAGGTCCTGGGCTTTTCTTTGTTGGGGGACTTTATTACTGAGTCAACCTCCTTACTAGTTATTTGTCTGTTCAGATTTTGTTTCTTCATGATTTAGTCTTGGTAGGTTGTATGTGTTTAGGAATTTATCCATTTCTTCTAGGTATCCAAATAGTTGGTATATAATTGTTCATAGTAGTCTCTTGTGATCCTTTGTATTTCTGTGCTCTCAGTTATTATGTCTCCTTTTTCATTTCTGATTTCAGTTATTTGGGTCTTCTCTCTTTTTTTCTTAGTTGTTCTAGCTAAAGATTTGTCAGTTTTGTTTTATCTTTTCAAAAAAACCTACTCTTAGTTTTGTTCATCTTTTGTATAGTTTTTCTAGTCCTTATCCTTTGTTTCTGCTCTGATCTTTATTATTTCTTTCTTTCTGTTAACCTGGGGCTTAATTTATTTTTCTTTTTCTAGTTACTTGGAGTGTAGCATTAGGTTGTTTGAGATCTTTCTTCTTTTTGATATATATGTTTATTGCTATCACCTTCCTCTTAGAACTGCTTTTGCTGCATCCTATAAATTTTGGTATATTGTGTGTCCATTTTCATTTGTCTCAAGATATTTTTTAATTTTCCTTTTTATTTCTTCTTTGACCCATTGGTTGTTTAGGAGCCTGTTGTTTAATTTTCATGTATTTGTGAACTTTCCAAAATTCCTCCTGTTATTGATTTATAGTTTCATATGATTGTGGTTGGAAAAGATACTTGATATGATTTCAATATTCCTAAATTTGCTAAGACTTGTTTTGTGGCCTAACATATGATCTATCCTGGAGAATGTTCCATGCTCACTTGAGAAGAGTATATATTCTGCTGCTGTTGGATGGAATATTCTGTATATATTGGTTAAGTTCATTTGTGCTAAAGTATAGTTTAAGTTCAAGCTTTCCTCATTGATTTTCTGCTTGACTAATCTATCCATTGATAAAAGTGGGATATTGAAGTGCTCTACTGTTACTGTATTACAGTCTATCTCTCCCTTCAGATCGATTAGTATTTTCTTTATACATTTAGGTGCTCTGATGTTGGGTACATAGATATCTATAATGATCATATCCTCTTGATGAATTGACCTTTTAATCATTATTTAATTGCCTTCTTTGTCTCATTGTACAAGTTTTGACTTACAGTCTATTTTATCTGATATAAATACAGCTACTCCTGCTCTCTTTTGGTTTCTATTTTCATGGAATATCTTTTTCCATATGTCACCTTCAGTCTGTCTATGTCCTTAAATGGCAGTGAGTTTCTTCTAGGCAATATATAATTGGGTCATATTTTTTTATCCATTCAGCCACTGTGTATGTTTTTATTGGAGAATTTGACCTATTTACAATCAAAGTAATTGTTTATGTGTAAAGACTTAACTTCTGCTTTTTTGTTAATTGTTTTCTGGTTGTTTGTAGATCTTTTGTTCCTTTCTTCTTCTCTTGCTGTCTTCCTTTGTGACTAGGTGATTTTCTCTAGTGGTATACTTCAAATCCTTACTTTTTGTCTTTTGTGTATCTGTTGTAGCTTTTTGCTTTGTAATTGCCATAAGGCTTACATAAAACATCTTATGCCAGGCTATTTTAAACGGATAACAACTTAACTTTAATTAATATTTTTTATACTCAAGTAATTTGATTGCTTACTTAGAGGTCATGTTGGTTCTTCTAGGAAGGAAAAAAGAGGAATCTTTATTTACAAGAGTGGCCATGTCTTACCTTGAATGTTAAAAGAAATGCTGACGGTGACTCAAGCCCAGGCGAAAATTTCAGATAGGGTCTCTCTTGTTCCTATAATTTACTTTTGCAAAAGTAAATGGTTCTTGATATGATGTAAGGACTTTTTTTTTCTGTAGAAAGAAACCAGAAAATACAGAACTTTGGGGGCAGTAATTGTATGAATGTATTGCTATTTTTAAATTCTGTAAGCTCAAGACCCCAGAAGTTTCCATATGCTTAACTTTTTGTTTCAATGGTTGTTATTAGAATAGTGAATAGTTTTTAGAACTAGAAAGAATTTAAAGATCACCTAGTTCACCATCTCTGTTTTCCAGTTCATGGTTCTTGTCCAAGTCACACAGCTAGTTAACTGCTTAGGCAAGAAACCAAGTCTCCTGACTCATGGTTTAGTGCTCCTTTCATTGGGCTGCACTGCCCAGCTGGCCTTTTAGTGACATAGATTATCATGAAAGATACACACATGCATAAGTAAGAGATGAATGTCCCATAGACCAAAATTGTGACTTAGGGAATATTCCTGTGGACATACAATACTACACCTCTTCAACAAAAACAGCAGTCAACAAATTTGGATTAGCTGCACAGCAGAAGTACCAGAATGAATTTATATGCAGGGTGTGATGCATATTTTAAAAAGACTTACTTAAATACTTAATATCATTTAATATTTAATGTAATTTAAAAACGGCATTTTACTTTCAGGCCGAAGGTTTTCACTATTTTTTAGATCATTTCAATTTTGATTATAACCTGTTTTTGTTTTTAAATGTTTTAACTATTCTGCTGTATAGAAACATCATTTTGTCGACTAGGAGTCCTGGCTAAGGGTCGAGTTTATGAGCCTGGCTATTTACCTGCTACCTAGGAACCTTGAGCAGATCACTTAATTTTTCTGCACTCAGTTTTTACTTCTGAAAAATGTGGGCTTGGGACTCAGTAGTCTCCAAAGTATCTTTCAAATCTTAAATTTTATGTTTTAGGATCTAAGTTCAGATTAATAATGGAAAGGTTAGAACCTAAAGCTAAAGGTAGTATATACAAGTTTCTGAATATTAGGAACAACCTTAGCAACTATCTATCATATTTACATTTCAAGCTAAATTTAGCAGAACCACTAGCAACTGGAAAAACCTGTTGGAATGGACAAGGTCATTCTCTTCACTAGTTAGGGTGGAAAGTGAATCTCTTTTGAATGGGGAGCGTCACAAAAATGAGTTTGATGCTATCAGCATAGTGAAATGAGCAGGTGGCTGTGATATTGCTACAAATTATTTAGCCACAAAAAAGAAAGAATTCTAGAACAAAGTTTGTTGAGACAGGACTTTAAAAAGATAACTAAGCTTTTTTTTTTTCTGTTATTAGAGATGTAATGGTCATGACTAAGACTTGAGTCCCAAGAGCTGCTGAAACTTTCTAGTTTCTGCCTTCTGGAAAGAGAGAGGAAGAGGCTAAAAAGAGTGGATTTTGAGAAATTCTGGTAATGTTTGCTTGATAGCTTATCCAGTGGGTATAAACCAACATGCTTGAGGCCAGATTTGGAAATTATAGAAATATATGCCAGCTTTAAGAGGGATCCTGAGGTGAAGAGGGAAGGGAGTCATTTATAAGCAAATCTTCTGGTCATGCCTGGAGGCAACACATGGCTTAGTTTATGCTTGATTGAGCAAACAAAAATTAGTGAGAAACATACGGAGTTGTATTTGGGTATATTATCTTTAAAAGCTTCCCTTAAAGACTAATCCTTATTACATTTACTTTATATTTAAAGTTTTAGTAGTTTTATTTTGAAAATTTTACATAACAAATGCCAAGTCAAGTCCAAACTTCTTAGCCTAAATCATTTACAGTTAACCTTTATTGAGCATCTACTATGTGAAGATGTTGGTGTCACAAGGGGATTTAAGATGTGGTCACTGACTAACCACAATGTCCAGGCAACCTAATGGTGGAAAGAGGTCATTCACATAAAAAAGACGACCAAACCTCCTTCATTTCCTCAAGAGACCTAGGATTGGAGATGGCTTAAAAATTCCCGCTGTCTCACCTCACCCACCAGTTCTGATCTTGCTCCCAGGGATCGAGCAAGCTCAAGTGGTGGTTTCAACTTCTGCCTAATGTTCTTGGGAACATGTCGTATTGTCAAGTTGAAGTCCTACCCATCCTAGATCTATTTCTCTCTCTTTGTGGGTTCCTGTTTCATGGAAAACATACATGTGTGAAAACACCAACTACCCCATAAGGCTAATCTGAGACTCAAAGACATGAACTGTATTTTGATGATTACAAACTGATGTATAGATGTTAGGTATTATTCCTATATGATGTAGAATTGTGGTTTAAGTCTTTAGCTTTTGGGATCTGACCACCTGGATTCAAATTTTAGCTCTGTCTATAGGTGTTTGGCCTTGAACAAGATACTTACCCTCTTTAGACCTCAGTTTCTTTATTTGTCAAATGAGAATATTAATAATACCTATTTAACAAGGTTGTATGAGAATGAATATAAAGGTTTTAGTATTGTATTTGGCTTGTTGAGAGCCTTTCATGTAAGTTGGTTACAATGGGTAATGAGGAGTATACTCAATTTTCACCTTATGTACTTAATCTAATCTCCAAATAAAATGCAATTCCCCGTACTATAATCATCATAATTAAACATGAATTCTTAAGTGATTAATTATGTATTTGGTTTCATTTGGATAATCAGTGGTATATAAAATGTAGTACCTTGCCCTGAGGAACCTACAATTTTGCCTCCTGCTAACCCTGGCATTGAAAGTTCTCCACCTTCCAAATCACACTTATTAATATTTTTCAGGCTCTGTCTCCCATTTTCCTAACAAATCCTTGGCTCCAGCAAACAGATCTGTCCATTGACTACAGAATGTATCTTGTCCCTGTGTGCCTCCGCTCAATCTGAAGTGAGTTATTAATTTCTTTTTATATTAGTGATAAATTTCCCTGTTTTCTAATGCCCCTCTCTTTAACTCGTTTAGGACTCCCTGAAAGTCATCACCTTTTCCCTCCGAATTCCTATAACATTCTTTCCCTGTGCCTAATGAGAAGATCAGGTGAGCTGCTGTCAGAGCCATGTCTTAATCTGAGTACTGAGATCTCTGTACCCTGCCAGCTTGAGGACAAGTTGGATACGTTGCTGTGCAGAGAGCAGTTTCTGTCAACAAGCGACAGCTCTCAGTTCTTGACACCTGCTTGCCCTCACTCCTTTGGTTTTAACAGACACTTCAACCTCTGCCTTCTGCTCGCTTCCATTTCTGATCTTTGGCATGACCCCATCTGCGCTAGGCTTTGATTTTGGACTTCTAGGGCATTTATCTGACTGCTCATTTTCTTTCATTGCTAAACTTAATTGTGTGCTCAATTTGCCGTCACTTATCCATAGATATGCCAGCCACTCAGCTCTGATCCCAGTACTGTCACCAAGTCCCATCCCAGCCTGGCCTCTCAAGTGACAGAGTACCCATACCAGTTAGCCCCTGGCCCTTTGATGGTGCTGTCCCACTTAATGTGTCTTTGTTTGTGGAGCACTTAGTTGAATGGGATATAGGATTCACTTTCTGTGTGCCACATAAAGTTGAGCCAAGCTAACAACTTCGTATTTTCAAAACATGTTTCTCTCCTATCTATCCAATTAGAGTTTTTAATGTCTAGAGGCAGAGATAGTCATATTCTTGTTTAATTCCTAGCAGATAGTCATATTCTTGTTTAATTCCTAGCACAGCAATATTTTTGTAAATATTTGTTATTGACGGTTTAAATTATAAAGGAAAAAGGCAAAAGAAGAAGAGGTGATTTATTTAGCCTATTTCCTTGACATAAGTTTATTATTCAGGTCACATAAGCATGACTGAAGTAATATTATAACCATGATACCATAATTATCTTTCTCTGTTTCTGTCTCTCTCTTGCTTTCTTTTTTCACATAGTGCATAAGGCCTCAGATTTATTATGTAATTTTAAGAATAAAAAGTAATGATGCCAAAAACTACAACTATCATAACAAATAAAATTATACATTAAATTAAAGGAAAGCAATTTAAGGGAGTAAGAATGCCATTTTAAAAATTAAGTCAAAATAAGATTTCCTTATTATCAAATTATTTGAATGATATTTGATATCACAGGTAAGATGAATAATTTTGTTGGTAGCTGACACTCTATAGATACTTGTTTCAAGAAGTTCTAGGTCTAACATCTTTACTGTTGAATAATATTTCCTATTTTTTTTCTTTAGCTTATACTTTTACATTTATTATTTTGTTCTGTGGGTATTCAAAAATATGTATTTTATGCTATACATAGAGATTACTAAAAATTATTAGTTGTAATATGACAGTTCCATAATGAATTTTCCAGGTATTCTTTCTTGTGGGGAGAGAGTAGCTCTGTTTGTTTTTTAACACATTCACACACATCCTCTCTCTTTCTCAATAAACATGGTTTTAATTTATTAAATGAAAGATTAAAAAATGTGGTAAGCATTTTCTTTAATAATATTAGTAATTAATTTTGGAATAACTTGATATGTTTGCTCCAGGGCTACAGTTCACCATTTATTCAGTTAAGTCCTTCCCAAAATTAAATGTTGTACATATGGAATTGATTTTCTTAACATGGATGTTGGGATTGTTTACTCCAAAGAGATATACAAAGAGATGTCGGTTTTTGGCTTTTAATAGTGGTAATGGGTCACAGAAGTGCTCATCTAATATTTGTTGTTATTCACTGATTGCATTTTGCAATGGAACCCACTGGGATGGTGGGGGTAGTAGCAACAGTACTAGGTGACGATTTTGATTTGAACCCAATTAAAAGAATTAGAGTTGTCTGATATAAGAACAAAAAACTAAAAACAGCAAAAACAAAAACAAAACAACAAAGCAGCAGTACAAACCCCAGTCAGATAAGTTTCAAAAATATTGAGAATATTTAAAAAATAAAAATACTCCTGCAAAGCACCCAAGTCCAGTTAAAGAGTACTCAGACAGGAGAGGGCAGAGCTGGCGGAGGACACTGAGCAAACACCCAGACATAAAACAACATTGGCAAGGGGTATGAGTGACCTGATACTACTTTAAAAAACAGAAAGGAAAAAAAGAGGTATGAACTGACAAAAGGGAGGTGGTAGAATACTGACATGTTATGGTTAGAATGTCCTTAGGATGCTAGAAGCCACAAACACACCAGAAGAGCATATAGAATCAAGAAATAAGTGCAACTGCAAATAAATATTTGGCATAAAACTTGTTTGTTTTCTAAATTACATGAGCTGGTGCTAATTCAGGTAGAACTTGTCGACTTAACAATAGAAAAAATAGATTTAATCTTCAGATAAGGAAATATAATGAGACATCTTAGTTTAAGGAAACATTCCCATAACTAAGGACCTAGATTTGGGGCGTAATCCTCAAAGACAGACTAATAGAATCTACTTTTCAACTAAAAAAAAAGAAGGAAGTTTTGTGTTAAAAGTAAGATGTTAAACTGTTCCCAGAGTTTACTTCTTCATGTTTGGGGCTTATAAGTTATATAAGGAAAAATACAGAAAACTAAGAAAGTTTTCATGAGCACCACAAATACAGCTTATAGGAAAGCTAACTTTCCTGTTCAAAAGAAGAAAAATACTACCTCAAGATGTGAAAACTAACTCAGTTGTAAACTTTTAGTGAAAACCTAAACCAGTTTTCACTGGTAGGTCCCACACCCACACCTGGGAAGATTGTTTAAGACAGATGTAATACATTTCAAGGGCAATAGACTAATACATCAACAAAAAGTTCATGCTATAAAGTAATGTATTAAATTGGATATTCCATATTTTTAAAATTATAAGGGAACTATGAAATCTTTCAAAAACTACCTAGAGAAAGATAAATTCAAAGAATCAATTCTATATCCTGCCTTAGAATGACAATTACTTAGTCAATTCAGGAAATTAAAAGTACAAATTTTTGTTAAAGCAGATGATTGTTCTGAAAACAACGTATTAGTTAAGGTTAATTTTGACCTAGTTAGAAAAGAAACAGTTTAAAATCCTGAAATGGAAATGAAAAACACATAATTACCGTTAAAAATAAGTTGATAGTGAATTTTACCCAAAACATTTTTAATGTTTAATGAAAATGGACTAAACAAATGTTAAAAATAATTTCCTGGATTAAAAAAAAATGATCCTTCAAAGAGACACGTAACAGCTCTGAATTTTTATGTCCAAATACTATAGCAACAAAATACCAGCAAGAAAAATGTATAGATACATTGGGTTGTCTTTTATTACTTTTTTTTTAGATTTATTTATATATTCTGAATCCTAATTTGTTTTATGTATTGCAACTATATTAACCTAGTATGTAGCTTGACTTTGCTTTATAGTGCCATCTGTTTCATAAAAATTTTTAATTTTTAAGTTGTGGAATTTATCATACCTTTTCTTTATTGCTTGTGCTTTGAGGTTTTATTAATAAATCTTTCCTTGCTTGCACACCATAAAGTTATTTATCTATGTTCTGTTTTAAAAGTATTAGAGCTTTGCCTTTTTCACATTTTGTTACTTATTCTACCTGAAAGAGGATTTTGTGTATTATGTGAGGTAGGAATATAATTTTATATTTTTTATCTGGATAACCAAATTGTCCCAGAGCTATTAATTAAAGAATACATTATTTCCCCATTGTTCTGTAAAGCTACCTCCATTATTTATTTTCTCCTCTATGAGAGAATCTGATTCTGAGCTTTCTTTGCTGTTTCTTTGCTTAATTTGTCTGTCTTACTAAAACCACAATTTTCATTTTTGTAACTTTGTTATTAGTTGGACTTTATAATCCTTTTTGAAATGGATTTTCTTCTTCAAAATTGTTTTGGCTATTTATAGCACTTTTGCTTTCAAATGAATTTTTAAATGAACCTTTAATGAGATTGCATTGAATTTATAAATTAATTTGAGGAGGATTGGCATCTTTATGATATTTAGTCTTCCTACCCATTAACATTAAATAACTCTCCATTTATTTTAGATATTTTATTTATTTTTTTTATTTTAGGTCTTTTAAAATGACTTACTAAAGTTTTAAAATTTTCTCCAAAATTTTTTTCATGTTTAAAAAATTATTCATAGCAATCTCATTTTACTGATAATTTTAAAGACATATCTTTTTAAAAATTATATTATCTAATTGTTTCAGATATGTCATATATTTTTAAAAATTTTACAAATTTGGAACTACATTGCCTATTCATTTGACATTTTACCATGCTGTTGGGTCTCCTTCAAACCAAAATTATTAGAGGGGCTACATTAATATTCCAGCATGGACATATTATAATTTATTTATTTCCTCAGTTATTTAATATGTATATTCTTTCAAACTTTACAATTTTAAACATGACTGTGAAAAGCTTTTTTGCTAAATCATTGCACAGCACAATGATTTTTTTATTTCTATTCACTCCTGAAATTAGCATTGCTGTGTTAAAAGGTATGTACTTTTTTATGACATTTGATATGTACTATCAAAATTGAACCAATGGTGATTGGTTTAGAAATCATGATACATAATCTAAAAAGAATACTTTCCAAGCATTACACATTATTATATATAGAAATATATTTATTGACATGGAATATATCACGAAGAAAGCTGTTTACAAATAGTATTTGAGTATTTTAAGTTACATAGGCTTCCACTGAACAATAAAGAGGAGGGTGAATAAATGAATGAATAAATGATTCTGGAAGGATATGCAGCAAAGGGTTAACAACAGTTAGCCCTGGGCAAAGGAATTATGTATGATTTTTATTTTCTTCCTTTTTCTTCTCTGTGTTTTATATTTTCAACAATGTGCATGAAGTATTTATGAATAAAATAAAAAACCTTTTGTATGTTTATATAGGTTCAGTGGGGATAACATTTCTCCCTCATTTCTTTAATTTTTAGGAATCTATTCATGGCAACTCTGTTTCTTTTTAAATGTTTATTCTTCTCTATGAGGAGGGAAATTGACCAGCTATCTTACTGTAACAACTGTGTAAGTTATCATTGTATCTAGCTGATAAATTTCACCTCTGTTAATTGTTTGATTCCCCATTTGGTGCTTCGCTGTATTTTAGGTGAGCTCACAAGTGTCACTGAATGAGCTTATTCAGTGTTGTCTTCATGATACTGAAACATCAATAGCAAATGACTGGTGTCTTGGGTATCGATGTGATTGTTGGCTACATTTGTGCTTGCCCATGATGGCAAGAAAATCGTCAAGCTGCTAACTGCATATTCTTCCCCCTCCTTGCTTAAGATTGAAGCATGAGTGATTTGTGTGATTCACTCAGGAGTCAATTCATGAAATTGCAGAGAAAAAAGTTAACTTTTCCATCCCTGTATCAAAATGTTTTCAGTCCCTCTTGACGGTAAGTGGGGCAACCCTAAATAAGGAACAAAGGTTTCACAAACCATCAAAGCTTTCTAAACAATTGAGAAAACAATTGTTCTGAAACAATAACTTATTCCCCATCCTTTTATTTGAATGTGTTTTCCTAAGGCAATGACTGGCAAAGAGCTTGATGGGTTTATGTTTAAAGCAGTCTTTTTTTCCCAGCAAGGAGTCTTTTCAGAGGGGTTCTGTGACTGAGGCATGGTAGCTCATTCTGACTGCTTGCTCTGTATCCACTATGAGTACACACTGTTCTGAAAAATCCCAAAGTTGAAAAATTTTTATTTGGGCAACTTCTGCAATCAGGGTAATTTATTCTATCTTTGGAGAATAAAATGGAAAAGGGTAACCCAATCTCTGTGACCTTAAACTTCCACTGAAACTTAGAGACGGTTAGCTCAGCTGGTGAGAGCTCAGGGCTGATGACACCAAGGTCGTGGGTTCTATCCCATTACAGGGCAGTCGATCTCAGAGGATAATCTCCACTGCAGTGGCACAGGCTCCCTTGCCTAGCCATTCACAGCTAGGCAAGGGAATGTGAGGCTTGTTGTGGGACCAAGGATGAGGGTCAGCTGAGGCTGGCTAGGGAGACCCTAGAGCACCTTAGGCCACAGCACAGCAGAGAATGAGAAAAACTGAACTAGCCTCAGTAGGTGCCAGTAAAAGGCACTGTATTCAGTGAATGTAACAAAGAATGGGCTTCTGACACCAGGAGAGTTTTCAGAAGGCAGATTACATAAACCAGTGTCAGGATATCTGTCTATAAGGGCCAGGACGCCCCCATTAGGCAAGAGCCCTGGAGGTGGGGTCCATTCCTGGAAGGAGTGTGGGTAAATGCCATAAAAGGTTCCTCCAGCTACTACTGGGTTCAGGGCTGATGTTCACCTCTGAAAAGCCTGGGCAGAAATGTGACCTCTGGAACTTGGCCAACTGAGCCGTCAGGGCGTGGTGTAGATAAGGAGTGGGGATGTTTGGTGAACTCCACAGTTGTCTGCCCAGGCCTTGGGTGTGGATGTGGAATCTATGCTGTGTCTGTGAGCAGATTAAATTATAAGTTTCTTTTTTTTTTTTTTCTCTTTTTTTTTTTTAATTTATTTTTTTAATTTCAGAATATCATGGGGGTACAACACTTTGACCATTCACATTGCCCCTGTTCTGCCCGTGTCAGAGCCACAGTCGTGGTCGTCTCCCAAACTGTGCTCCCCACATCCATTCAGTGAGAGTTTTTCCCATCCCTTTCACCCACCTCCCGCCCGCCCGCCCTCAGATGAATGTTATTGCCCTGTGTGATGTAAGTGTTCATCAGTTAGTACCAGTTTGATGGTGAGTACCAGTGGTGCTTGTTTTTCCAATCCTGCGACACTTCGCTTCGAAGAATGGGTTCTAGCTCCAACCAGGATAATACCAGATGTGTTAATTCACTATTGTTCCTTATTGCTGAGTAATACTTCATGGTATACATATACCACATTTTATTGATCCACTCATGTACTGATGGGCACCTTGGTTGTTTCCACAACTTTGCAATTGTGAATTGTGCTGCTATGAACATTCAAGAGCAGATGTCTTTATTATAAAATGTCTTTTTTTCTTTTGGATAAATACCCAGTAGTGGGATTGCTGGGTCAAATGGTAATTCTACTTTTAATTCTTTGAGGTATCTCCATATTCTTTTCCACAGAGGTTGTACTAATTTGCAGTCCCACCAGCAGTGTATGAGTGTTCCTACCTGTCCACATCCCCGCCAACATTTGTTATTTGGGGATTTTTTGATATAAGCCAATCTCACTGGAGTTAAGTGATATCTCATTGTGGTTTTGATTTGCATTTCCCTGATGATTAGAGAAGTTGAGCACTTTTTTATATGTTTGCTGGCCATTATTCTGTCTTCTTTGGAAAAGTTTCTGTTCATGTCCTTTGCCCATTTTTTAATAGGGTTGTTTGATTTTTTCTTGTTGATTTTCCTGAGTTCTGTATAGATTCTGGTTATCAGCCCTTTATCAGAGGTGTAGCATGCAAATATTTTCTCCCATTCTGTAGGTTGTCTGTTCACTCTAGTGATAGTTTCCTTGGCTGTGCAGAAGCTTTGCAATTTGATCAGGTCCCATGTATTTATTTTTGTTGCTGCTGTGATTGCTTTGGGGGTCTTCTTCATAAATTCTTTGCCTAGGCCAATGTCCATAAGAGTTTTTCCAACGTTTTCTTCGAGAATCCTTATGGTTTCATGTCTTAGGTTTAGATTTGTTATCCATTGTGAATTGATTTTTGTGAGAGGTGAGAGGTGTGGGTCCACTTTCAGTCTTCTACATATGGCCATCCAGTTTTCCCAGCACCATTTGTTGAATAGGGAATCTTTTCCCCAGTGTACGTTTTTCTGGAATTTGTCAAAGATCAGGTGACTGTATGAGGTTGGTTTTATATTTGGGTTCTCAGTCCTGTTCCATTGGTCTACGTGTCTGTTCTTGTGCCAATACCATGCAGTTTTGGTTACTATAGCCTTGTAGTATAGTTTGAAGTCTGGTAGACAGATGCCTCCCAATTTGTTCTTTTTGCTTAAGATTGCTTTGGCTAGACGGGGTCTTCTCTGGTTCCACACGAAGCGTAGAATTATTTTTTCTAGATCAGCAAAAAATGATGTTGGTATTTTGATAGGGATTGCATTGATTCTGTAAATTAATTTAGGCAGCAAAGCCATTTTTACTATGTTGACTCTGCCTATCCAAGAGCATGGTAGGGCTTTCCATCTATTTACATCCTCTGCAATTTCTTTTCTCAGTGTTTCATAATTCTCTCTATATAGGTCTTTGACCTCCTTAGTTAGATATGTTCCTAAATATTTAATTTTCTTTGTTGCTATTGTGAAAGATATTGCATCTTTAATTTGTTTCTTGGCTTGATTGTTATTAGCATATATGAAGGCTATGGATTTGTGTGTATTAATTTTGTATCCTGAGACTTTGCTGAATTCATTTATCAATTCCAGTAATCTCTTGGTTGAATCTTTGGGGTTTTCTATGTATAATGTCATATCGTCTGTGAATAGTGAAAGTTTGCCCTCTTCTGCCCCTATCTGGACATCCCTGATTCCTCTGTCTTGTCTAATTGCTGTGGCCAGGACTTCCAGCACTATGTTGAAAAGAAGTGGAGATAGTGGGCACCCTTGTCTGGTGCCAGTTTTAAGGGGGAATGCCTTCAATTTTTCCCCATTCAGTATGATATTGGCTGTGGGTTTATCGTATATGGCTTTAATAGTTTCTAGGAATGAGCCATCTATGCCTATATTGTTAAGAGTTCTTATCATAAAAGGGTGCTGATTTTGTCAAATCCTTTTCTGCGTCTATTGAAAGGATCATATAATCTTTGTTCTTGCTTTTATTTATATGGTGAATTACATTTATAGATTTGCATATGTTGAACCATCCCTGCATCTCGGGAATAAAGCCCACCTGATCGTGATGGAGTATTTTTTTGATGTACATTTGAATTTGGTTTGCAAGGATTTTATTGAGAATTTTTGCATCTATATTCATAAGGGATATTGGTCTGTAGTTTTCTTTTTTTGTTGTGTCCTTTCTTGGCTTTGGTATCAAGGTGATATTGGCTTCGTAGAATGAGTTTGGGAGGATTCCATCCTTCTGGATATTTTCAAATAATTTCTGCAGTATAGGCACCAGTTCTTCTTTGTAGGCTTGGTAGAATTCAGGTGTGAACCCATCTGGTCCGGGACCTTTTTTTGTGGGTAGATTTTTAATTACTGCTTCAATTTCGGTGCTTGATATTGGTCTGTTTAGAAATTCTGTTTCTTGCTGGTTGAGCCTAGGGAGATAGTGTGTTTCTGAGAATTTGTCCATTTCCTCCACGTTTTCATGTTTGTGGGCATAGAAATTTTTGTAGTATTCAAAGATGATGTTTTGTATTTCCATGGTATCAGTTGTGACTTCTCCTTTTTCATTTCTAATTGAGCTTATTAGAGTCCTTTCCTTTCTGCTTCTTGTCAACCTGGCAAGTGGCCTGTCTATTTTGTTTATCTTTTCAAAGAACCAACTTTTCATTTCATTGATCTTCTGTATTGTTCTTTTATTCTCGATTTCATTTAATTCTGCTCTGATTTTGGTTATTTCTTTTCTTCTGCTGGCTTTAGGATTGCTTTGCTCTTCCTTTTCCATTTCCTTAAGATGATTCATTAGTTTACTGATTTGTGACTTTTCTGTCTTTTGGATGTGGGAATTTAGGGCAATAAGTTTTCCTCTCAGGACTGCTTTTGCTGTATCCCACAGATTTTGAGAACTTGTGTCCCCATTATCGGTTAGTTTGAAGAATCTTTTGATTTCACTTTGAATCTCCTCCTTGACCCAATAATCTTTCAGCAATAGATTGTTTAGTTTCCAAGTTTTTGGATGAAGATGTGAGTTTCTGTTGGAATTGATTTCTAATTTTATTCTGCTGTGGTCTGAAAAGATACATGGTATGATTTCTATTTTTTTGAATTTGTTTAGATCTGTTTTGTGGCCTAGGATGTGGTCAATTTTAGAGAAAGTTCCATGAGCTGATGAG
The DNA here is from genome assembly GCA_023783475.1 of Daubentonia madagascariensis. Lineage (NCBI taxonomy): Eukaryota > Metazoa > Chordata > Mammalia > Primates > Daubentoniidae > Daubentonia > Daubentonia madagascariensis. The sequence continues at coordinate 15,756,891 of JAKFHU010001815.1, read as the reverse complement.
AAGAATGTATATTCAGTGTTATTTGGGTGGAGTGTTCTGTAGATATCTGTTAGGCCCAAATGTTCTATAGTCCTGTTTAGGTCTTTTATTTCTCTATTTGTTTTTTGTTTGGAGGATCTGTCCAGTTCTGTCAGTGGGGTGTTGAAGTCCCCTGGTATTATGGCATTGCTGCTTATTATGTTGTCTAGATCTAGCAGTATTTGCTTTATGTACCTGGGTGCTCCGGTGTTGGGTGCATAAATGTTTAGGATTGTTAAATCCTCTTGTGAGATTTTTCCCTTCACCACTATATTGTGTCCATTTTTGTCCTTCTTTACTTTTATTGCTTTAAAGTTTATGTCATCTGAAATGAGGATGGCTACTCTGGATTTCTTTTGGTTTCCATTAGCCTGAAAAATTGTATTCCATCCTTTCACCTTGAGTCTGAATGTGTCTTTGCGTGTAAGGTGTGTTTCCTGAATACAACAGATACTTGGTTTGTATTTTTTAATCCATTCAGCCAGCCTATGTCTCTTCAATGGGCAGTTCAAGCCATTTACATTTATTGAGAGAACTGATATTTGGGGTAAATTTCTGATTATTCTGTTGGGTGGTATCTTTTGTTTTACCTCTTGTGTCATTGTGGAATCTGGTTTCTGGGGTTTTAATTTTTGCGTAGTTTTACATAGGTGGGTGTCTGTTGCTCTGTTTAGTGTATAATGCAGGTCTAAGCATTTCTTGCAAGGCCGGTCTGGATTTCGCAAATTTTATCAGTGACTGCTTATCTGGAAAGGTCTTTATTTCTCCCTCATATAAGAAGCTTAGTTTGGCAGGATACAGAATTCTGGGTTGACCTTTGTTTTGTTTTAGGAGATTGATGATGTCTCCCCATTCCCTTCTGGCTTGTAAGGTTTCAGCTGAGAAATCTGCAGTTAATCTGATCGGTTTCCCTTTATAGGTTACCTGCTCTTTTCGTCTTACAGCTCTGAGGAGTGCCTCTTTTGTGTTTACTTTGGTCAGTCTAATAATTATGTGGCGTGGTGAATGCCTTTTCATGTTGACTCTCCCAGGAGTCCTGTGTGCTTCTTGTACTTGGATATCGAGATTTCTGGCTAAGCCATGGAAATTTTCCTCTATTATTCCTTCAAATAAATTTTCCAGCCCATGCGAATTTTCTTCCTCTCCCTCAGGGATACCGATGATCCTTATGTTTGGCCTCTTTACATAATCCCACATTTCTTGTATGCTTTTTTCCTGCCTCTTGTTTTTGTGTTCTTTCTCTTTGGCTGATTTATTTAGCGCATAGGAGCTGTCTTCTAGCTCTGAAATTCTTTCCTCTGCATGGTCCAGCCTATTCTTAAGGCTTTCCACTGTGTTTTGTAGATCCTTGAATGCTTCTTTCATTTCTAGGATTTCTATTTGATTTTTCCGTAATATTTCTATTTCTTTGGAGAATTTTTCATTCATTTCTTGCATTTTTCTTGTGGTTTCTTTGTGCTGGGATTCAATTTTCTCTTGAATTTCATTGAGCTTTCTTATAATCCATACACGAAATTCCTCTTCTGTCATTCTACCCATTTCATTTGGGTTGGTATCCATTGCTGAGGAACTGATAATTTCTTTTGGGGGTGACTTTTCACTCTGATTTTTCATGTTCCCTGAGTTCTTTCGCTGGTTTTTTCTCATCTGGCCTCTTGGTCGAGAGCTGGGGGTGTTAGAGCTAGTTTATGGCCCTGTCACCAGTCCCACAATTATTGTTCCTTGGCAAAGCCAGGGAGAGAAGTAGTGGCCTGTATTGCCTTAGGTGTATTTTAGCAAGTTTGGTGGATCTTGAGTTAACTCTGACCTGTGGTCTTCTCCTCTTCCCAGTGGAGTGTGGTGAGAATGACCTCCCAGCTTGGGCTCTGAGCTAATGAATTGTACTTGAGGATATGAGTCCTCCGCTCCCTATTAGCTAGGTATTCTGTTATGTCCGTGGCAGACTCTGATTCCCCAGTTGGGGTATGCGAAAGCCCCGTGCTTTGGGAGGGGCCTTGTAGCTCCTAGGGGTTACTTTGACCCTGCTCCTCCTGAGGTGCAGGTAGAAACACAATTTCTTTTGGCTCCAGTGTGAGAGCTGAGGTGGGAAAATTCTACACAGCTCAGAGGGTGCTCATCTAGCCACGTGTGTCTGCCCTTCTGATGTGTGACTCCGCGTGATACTGGTTGATAGGGGGATCTCCAATTGTGCACCCCTTTTCCACCACTAGACCCCAAGGCGAGGCGGGTGGCCGTCTGTATCTCCAGCAGTCTCCACCGGGGGGATGTTCCCACGGGGAGGGGGGAGTAGTGGCCGCTGGAAGCGCTCTTGGGTGGCACGAAATTCCCTATTGAAGTGGGCAGGATTATGGGGAGCTGCTCTGGTTCAGCCTGTGGCTCTTGAGGTATTTGGTTGTCATGGGAACCAAATGAGTCACTATAGCCAGCAACCTTCAAAATGAGCGATCTCTGGGGTACAGGAAGGCTGGGACCTGAAGGGCGGGCACTAGGACCAGCACGGAGCGGACTTGTTGGAGGCCAGAGCCGGGGTAGCAGAACCAGATGGACGAGCTGCAAACTGTTTCCAATACCCAAAGGTCCCACCTGGAACCCATGGATGCAGCTGACCCTGGCCACCACAGGCAAAGCCTGTCTCGCCCCAGCGGACGAGCCCCGGGCTGGGGCGGGGGGAGCTAGAGATGCGGCTCACAGCTCCGCGTGGGCGGCTGTAAAGATGGCGGCCGCCGCCAGCCTGGCGCACAGCAGGGCTCCGATCGCGCCAGGAGCACAGTTTTTCTCCGCCGGCCGCGGTGACAGTTGCTAGCAGCCTCTAAGGGCGTGTCTCGCTCTCCGTTAAACTCCTGGGCCCAGTCCCGCTGACTTCTAGTGGCGCAGTGGCGGCCTGCGGGTTCCCGCGCACTGTCCTGGGAAGCTGTGTCTCGGTCCCCGCCCAGTTCCTCCCCAGCCCTCGGCAGTCTCTGTGTATTGCAGCTGCGAGTTGTGTCTGACTCTGGCTACTTCCTCCTCTCCACAGGGCTTGCCGACCCGAGCAACCGCCCTGCCCCAACTCTGGGCTTGTCCCTAACTGCGTGGATGGGGAGGCGCGTAACCGCTTGGGGGGCAGGTCACTCTGTGCTGACCTGGCGAGCGCGTCCTTCCCGCGCTCTGGGCTCTATTGTGCTCCGTGCGCCCTCCGATCTTTGTGAAAATTTTGTACCTGTTTTCTTGGGCTGGGCGTTCGGCGTTGTTTCTCTGTCATTCGCAATGCTGTTTTCAGAGTGAGTGGTCCGTGCTCGCAGGCAGCTGCTGGCGTTCTTCCAATTATAAGTTTCACCAGATCAAGAAGCTAGGAAGGCTGACATACCTGGCTGGGGGTCAGGGAGGCACTGAACTGCAGGTGGGGGCCACGAATGAATCCAGCAGGAAGAATCTATGAATGTGGAGGCAGAAGGGCCAGAGAGGGGATGTTGTAACCAATTTTGATTATTGCAAAAACTAGACAGAGATTATGTGCTATTGGCAGTAGCATCCTTTTCATTTCTGACATAGTTCCAGAAGGATATACTGCATATCTAGTGTGGCGTTGTTCAGTAGAACTTTCTGTGGTGATGGACGTGTTCTCTTCTGTCCCTTTGGTAACCAGTAGCACAAGTGGTTACTGAGTGCTTGAAATGTTCCTAGTGTGACTGAGAAACTAAATTTTAAATTGAATTCAAATTAAATTAAATTTAAATAGAAACATGTGCCTAGTGGCTATTGGAGTGGACACAGCAGATCTAGATGATAGAGTAAGTGGTAGCAGTAAATCCTATATTGAGAATAATGTAGATTACTAATTATAAATAATGAGCAGGGCAAAGCCCAAACAGGTCTTTCCCCTTGGCCTTGGCTGTATATTCAACCTCAAATAGCACTCATTTTTTAATTTACAAAATGTAAACTCATTTGCCTGTGATGATGAACATTCGTGTAGTTATCGAGACTCAACACAGAGGCAGCAAAGAACTCATTTTCAAGACCTGCATTGTGCCACAGTTTGTTCATCTGTAAAATGGTGATCAAAATCTTACTGGTGATTGTCTCAAGCAGAAGCTAGTTAATGGGCCAATTTCTAAATATTTCTGTCAAATTATATGGCATTTGTTTTCAAAGTAGTTTTGGAAGCAGGCCATTAGCAATACAATCTATTAAAGTGCAGGGAGAACATAATAGAATTTCTTATTTTGTTTTAGTATCGTTACAAAAATTCTATTTCAGCTTGTATGTCTCATATGCATGTAATACATTAATATGCTAGTACATTAATGTGGTTAAAATATGTACATTTCTTGGGAGTGCTTGCTCAAATATTTTTTCCTAATAGAGATGTACAATCAAAAAAGTTTGCAGCTCTCTGGTCAATAGTATATTTTATAGAAAAGGCTATCCCTCGGGCTAACCAATGTGATTAAATGTTTATCCTGTTGAATGGCTTTTCTTTACATTATTTCCAATAACTATATTAGCTGGTTCACTTGTTATAAGTTTTATGCTCAGGAAATTTTCCTGTTTCTTCCCATTGTTTTCCTATGTTTTGTTTCCCTATATCTTTATAGCTCCCTTGAGCATTCTCAAATCAATCGGAGGCTTCAAAACTGGGCAGTCTCACTTTGTAACCTGCTCTGACTCACCTCTGGGAGGCCTCTGTCTCCACTCACAGGTGCCCACACACATGATGTAAAATGAACACAGAGCCAGGAAGGCTAGTTCTTGGAGCCTCCTCCTTACATAACCTTGTTTATTGTTCTGATTTAGAAACAGCAGTACCACTTCCAGTGCCCCATCCCAAATCAATTACCTTAGTCTATCTGAGGGAGAGGCCCAGTCATCAGAGTCGTTTTCATAGCTCCCCAGGTGATTCTAATGTGCACTCTGTGTTGAGCACTCTTGGGATGGCTGCCATTTGTCATCCCTGAGCACTGCTAAACATCGTCAGATACTGCTTGCTTGCACATTAGTCTGCTGCACAGTCCAGTAGGTAGTCACTAGCCATATGTGGCCATTGCATTTAAATGAATTACAATTAAATAGTATTATAAATTCAGCTCCTCAGTTGCACGAGCCATATTCAAATGCTCAGGAGCCACAAGTGGTTAGTGGCTACCATTTTGGGCAGTGAAGCTACAGAACGTTTCCATCACCACAGAGAGTTCTACTGAATAGTGCTAACAACTAGGAAACATCGAGAGGAAAAGTGAAAAATGGAGAGTAGAATAGAAGAGAAACTCCAAAGCATTCTAGGTAGTCGACAGGTGCCATATTTTATGTTATATTTGGAACATAGTTTATGAATTTCTTAATTTTCAAATTCAGTTAATTTTGGTTAAGTGGAAGACTGATGCCTGTTTTAATTTGCTTAGCTTACCTTTGTTTAATGTATCTCCCCTGTTACAGTGTATGTAGTAGCATTTCACTCAATCCCTCACTTTTTTGGGTTGTGTGCACCATTTAAAAACAATTTAATCATAGAGGTTATCCCCTCTGCAATCTATATTGTTTTGTGGAACAAGTGAACAGCTGGTGAAAATAGCCCCAAGGTTTCTAATCCCACCAAAGGAAAACATGGTGTCAGCAATTGCCTTGCACCGTGACATTTGTGAAATCCACGGGAGGACAGAGCTCATGCTCCAACAATACATCCGTGTAAACATCCCAATAGGGCACTACTGAATAATCTTATTATTAATATATCAGGAACATTAGGGGTGGGAGAATATCGACCTTAATAATTTTTTCACTTATTAAAAAGCAAAAAAACAAAAAGTAACCATTTTACCAGTTAAGTATGTACTGACTTTTGGTGAGAATCTCTTTCTCAAATTATTTGAAACCTATTCTACAGTGCCTCTACTCACGCCACAGTGCACATTTTCCCTGCCACCTGGTATTTCACAGCACATGCCCTCCTGCTCTTTAGGCCACTTTTATTAAGTCCCTCTCCTACACGTAAACAGAAAACACAGGTCCACTAATGGACCTAATTATGCTCATTTGTCTTTGCCAAGAACTATTGAAAATGATCACATATGACTATGTAATTATAATTAAGATTTCATAGTTGCATACACTGTTTTTAACAAGTTCATTCTGTTAAGTTTCACCCTATTTTGAACAGTGACATTCGCTCGTACAAGGAAGAATTATTAAAATGACAATTTAACTGATATCTCTCGCAGGTAAGCCAGTTATTGTATTCAATAATTGTAATGATTAGCTCATAATATACAGCTAATAACTCTGGGAAGTTTATTCTATTAGAATACCTATGAAGATTAGGTAGAACAACTTATTCTATAGGACCTGGTTACCGACTTGATCTTTTTCCCCCCATTTTAGACCATATATCTTCAATTTTAATATTTCAAATTTTGCAAAAATATTTCATTTTGAAGAAGAGTAACATATATTAGATCTTCTTTTTATGTACTGGGCTAAAAATTATAAGCATTATCAAATTACTGGAAAATTATTTTAGCAATCTGCTCCTTAGTTCAAAAATGATTTCTTCTAAAGAGTTGTGATAATCTTGTAATTTGCAGAGTATCATCTTTAGAAACTTTTTTTTTCATTATTCTTGTTTTCATTCAGGACATCTCATCAAAATAAAGTTTTCTTTCCTTTACTATATATGGTCTTGATGTGCTATCCCCTTGAAAAATAAAATCTTTAGTTTCAGGAGTTCTGTGTTCTATTCCTTCAGTTTAAAATCATAGGAAAAATAACTGTCATTTCCTTATCCCTGTCTCCAATTCCGTCATCATTTTCTACAAACCAATTTTCTCCTTTTTCTTCTGTCTGCTATAAGGAACTTTCACTCTGCTACATTCTCTGCAATTCAGGGCTCACAATTTCTTTGAGCTTCTCAGATTATCCTTTGTACTTGTGTCTACTTTTTCATTAAAAAAAGACTTCAGTCTTATTTTGACTTCATCATCTTTATATTGCCATATTTTAAACCCATCTGTTTATTGATTGAACCAAACTTTTCATTCTACTTAATCATACTAAATATGTAACTTCTGAATGACTTAAAAATCATCACATAATGTGAGAGAATTTTCTAGCATACTCAGGTTACTGCATTGTATGCAATGAATTTGAAGTGAAATAACTTATAATGAATAAAATACAGAGAAATAATAATGAGAATTTGCATATATAGTGTACTGGGTCAACAAGCCCACAAGGCAAATCACTATTTTATCAGAAATTTAACAAATCATACTAGCATTGGGGATGGTATAGCAGAAAAAAGGGCAGGGACATTTGGAGTAGCTACCCCAGCATTCTAAGTTTTTGTCAGTCCCTAATTGTGTGCCTTTGGGCTAAGCCATTTTTACTTCCCAGAGCCTTTCATTTATAAAATGGGAGTATATATCTCAGATGTTTCAGTGAAGTGATAAAGCACCCTCCACAGTACATGGTGCAGTAAGCACTCCATAATGTTAATTCTTGTCCTTTTACAAAATGAATACTTCTGCTTTGAATTTAGGATAGGTGGACTTCAGTCTAGTTATAACCATTTCAGTAAGAGAACACTTTTTTTTTTTTACTGTCATTGATAAATGTACTACGTGAGTAGCTAAACTTGCTTTTCACTTCCTCTACCAACTCAAACCTTGGTATCAATCTAAAGAAGGTATTGGATTGAATATCCCATCTGATCGAATATCAACCAAATATTCTTTCTGGCTTTTAAAATATTTCTAATTCAGTTAAAAAAGCAGGTCTGTTACCTGGCTTGAAATGATTTCTTCTACCTTTTCTTGAGAGAGCATTCAGGCTGTTTCCATTAGTTTCATGATTACACAGGCCTTTTCTGGAAAGCTTGAGGCCTTAGACACTGAGATATCCCTATGAATACATGTAAAAGTTCATGGGTTCAACTCTAATAACTTCTTTCTTATTGAATCAAAGTTCGACCAATTTAAACAGCATATTTTCAGATTACTTCTGGGAGACATAGAGTCACAATAAAAGTATACTTTATGTCCCATAACCACTTCCAAAAATATAGTTATCTTGAAAAAGTTATATACTTACTAATTATCAAGTACCAAAAAATTTGATGAAGTTGATTTTGCTTATGGCACTAGTCCTCATGGAAAAGGGAGAAATTGCAGGCACAGAAAGATAAATCCTGCATCTCTCACATATGTGGAATCTAAAAAAGTTGGACGCATAGAAGTAGAGAGTAGAACGGTGGGCACCAGAGGCTGGAGGAGAGGAGTGTAGGGAAAGAAAGATGTTGATCAAAGCGTACAAAATTTCAGTTAGGAGGAATAAGCTTAAGTGATCTATTGCACAGAATGGTCACCATTATAATGAATTATGATGCATTGTATATTTCAAAATTGCTGAAAGAATAAATTTTAAATGTTTTCACCACAAGCAAATGATATGTAAGGTGGTGGATTTATTAATTAGCTTGATTTTAATCATTCCACAATGGAAACATATATCCAAACATCATCACATTGTACCTCATAAATCCATAGTATATACAATTATTTGTCAAATAACAATAAAATTAAAAAAACAAAAAAAAAACCCACAAAAATAAAAAGGGTGAAATTTGTCCCGTGTGGGAAGTTAGAAAATATGCTGTTGAGAAGCCCTTTCATTACCAAGAAAGCTTGGAATCTGCTTATTAATTTTTCTACCTATATCTTCCTATGAAATATACTGATTAGCTACAATTTTTGTGAGCTATGAATAAGGTCTAAAAAGTTTTCACTAAAATCGTAGCAATAGGAGGATTCCCCTCCACTTGGGCCTGTCTTCTTCATTCTGATTCTCATCATAACTTCTGACTTCTGACTTTATCATAACTTCTGACTTCTGCTGAACATGGGCAGAATTAATGGCTTTTAGAAATGGATCCAGGTGTAGTACATACAGGGCCAGGAAACCACTTAATTATCTTTATAAAGTATTATGTAAAGTATTAGGACTTCAAAGAACCAAATGATGAAATGGAGCTAGCTCTAGTATGTTCTACTTATGATTGGGCTGTTAACCATGTCTGATGAGATACTTAAGCCTTGAACTATTTTCTTTTCTTTTCTTTTTTTTTTAAGAGATGGGGTGTTGCTTTATCACCCAGGCTAGTTAAGAACTCCCGGCCTCAAGCGATCTGCGATCCTCCCACCTCTGCCTCAGGCATGAGCCATGAACTGTTTCTACAGATATTTTTTAAGATATCTTATCTGGTTTGAAGGATGTTCTGGCCAGCTTATTTTGGAATTTCTTCTGCTACCCTGTTATAGACATCACTGACACCAGCTTTCGCATTTTCACTGAAGGCTTCTCTCTCTTTCTCTCTCTCTCTCTAGGAAACCAGTGGTTGTGTCAGGTTGCTAAGTATCTTCCTGCTAAAGGATGAGGATTCTGGAACAGCATATATTTAGCATCTGACATTTGATAAACAAGCTTGTTTGAGATATTTTCAGTACAGTTTCAGCTTTGGCAATTGTAAGCAAAGGATCCAGTTGGTATTGGGCGAAGTAAACAGATGTGGACATGCTGCCTGCATCAAGATGCATTAATTTTTCTGAAAAGTGGATAAGAACTTGGGGGAATGAATAATGGAATTCAAATCAGATGAGGCAAGATAATTTGATATGCAGGAATAAATCACAGTATAATCAATCTGCTACTTTGTTTGGCTTGGATGAGGAGCCACGAATGCTGAAATATAGTCAGAGAAAAGGAAAAGTGGAAATTCTATAGAGGAGAGGCTGGCCCCGGGATAATACTCCTGCCCTCAGCGGAATGTTGTCTTCTTTGAAAGACCCTGGTTCAATTCAATACATGAAACATTCATTGATTATTACTTAGGAAGGCTAATTTATTTATAAGGCACAGTTAAACAGTGGAAAATACAAAAAAATAGGCACAGTCCTTATTGTTAAGAAATTTTCAAATCTGGACATATTTCAGAGAGAGAAATTCTCTGCTTGGGGCAATAGGGGACTCCTTTGGAATAAGCATGGTGAGAAAGAATTGCTTCTGGCATGTCAGTGGTAAGAGGGAAACATTTTCTTCTGATGACCTCTCTATTAAAACTAGAGAGGTAGGATTTTGTAATCATTAAGGCTCTTGATAATTCTCAATTTTATCTTCCTCTAGTACTAGTACTTGTCCAGATCAGTATTTTGGGAAAGAAGTGTTTTCTGTTAACTCTCAGGATAAGTCATAAATTAATCATTTAACAAGTATTTATCACAATTCCCTAATTTTCCTAACACTGGGCTATAGGGTGTGTCAAAGATATCTAATATATTTAAGGTGATAGAGTCCACAAATGAGACTTTATGAAAAGGAATATCTTTTTTTAAGTCTCAAGAACTATGATGTGTACCTACTTGAGGTGAACTCAAGTTTACCAGCTAGGGTGAACTCGTTTGTGATCCAGCTGTAGAACTGTTGTATGATGACTGTCCCACTGGCAGGCACTTCTTGTCCAAGAGAAAGTAAATGGGTGTTGGTGACTCAAGTGAGGCTGGGAAGACTCCTCCATGACCAAATTAAAGACAGCAGGGACTTAATTTGTATTCAACCCTGCACCGATCAGCATGAGACAAAGAAGAGATGCATGGACAGGTGGAGCGACAAACTGTTTTACAAGTTAGAGAAGGAAAACTGCAGGTCTGGGTGGCAGAACTGCTAAGGAGCTTGGGAGAATAGGGAGCTTCACAGGCTGAGCCTTGGTGTCTTATTCATTCCTCCGGGCTACAGAATGCCAGCCGGCAGGAGACTCATCACTAAGATATTACAGGGAAATGAAGCCAGGCAAGAAAAATATGTATTGCTTTTCTCCTCACCTCATAAATTTTGTTACTAATAAATCAGATTCTTATAGAACAGCCTGCCACAGCTGTCTCCAGAAACAAGGTTTTATTTGCAGAATTTTTATTAAAATAAAATACACAGTAGTTTTAAGTGTGAACATTATAGGTTTAAGTCAAAAGGATGTCATTGAGAACACATGTGTCTGTTACTCACCAGTTACTTGATTTGGACCTTGACTCTTCGTTTTTGTTGCTGGGAAAAGGTGGCATGATTTGACATGCAGTTAAAGGTGTGGTAACCTGTGATTGATTTCCTATTCTTGATATTCCCTGCCCAGACTTCTGGGAAAATTCCAAAATAGTTCATTTTTATATGAGGGCTACCTCCTTGGTTGCTTTGGTTAAACAGTACAGCAACAAGTCAGGACAAGAATGACGCAATACCTTTTTTAAATTAAGCTTGAAACAAATGTCATCAAAGTAAATTACAATTTTCCAATACAATTTGGCAACAGGCAGATTAATACTCCTTATGCATTTACTTGCAGAAGAATTAATTTTAAAAACAATTATATATGATTCTTTTCCTGATTATAAACATAAGTACATGCTAATTGCAGAAAAGAATCTCTGTATTACTCTGCAATTCATGTTTGCCTAGTGCTTTGTTAGTCCATTCCAGCTCACCAGGGCAGAGACTTGGGCTGTTGTGAACTTGTGGGCACGTGCCCGGTGGTGGGGCAGACATGACCAGACACATGTTAATTAAGTTTTCTTCAGTCATGCTGTTGCAGCTGCTCCCTTCCCTCATTGCTGAATTTCTATGGCCACAGCAAGTAGGAACCTAACTCTGGGGCCTGGGATGAAGGAGAACCCAGACTGGGCATGGGGAACTTGATCTGCTGCCCCGGTGGGCCCTGGTTACTCCTCATACAAGTGGAGCAATGAGAGCTGGTGTGGCTGGAAAGGGGGAAAATGTGCCCTTTGCACCCGCAGGAAGAATCGCTGCTCATTTGTGCCCAACTAGACTCGTCAAGGGCAATTAGTTCGCAGTGGTGTATCACCCAAAGGACTGTAGTGTTAAGAGAACTTGCCAATTTATTTGAATTTGGGTGCTGGCAGATGACAGCGTGGGATATTATGGTTACCCATAAATATAGCAGTTTATTGGGAAGGTATTAGACAGACTGCTGGACTGGGAGAGAAGAACAAACTTAGCTGGTAAACAGTACCTGGAACAATTGAGGTTAACTGGTGGTTGTGATAATAGCATGGTGGAAAAGTTGGCAATTAATTACTTTTAAAGAAAACTGAACTAATGAGACAATTCTGTTTTTACCTTATATGCAACCTCCTCCTCAATATTAACATATTTATTCCAAACTTATATAAGATAATGAAAACAAAACTTGGCAGTATGGGAAGGGGACAGAGCGATCAAGCTATAAAATTAGATCACAGGGTGACTAAGCTACATAGCTGGATCAGGGGGTTTAATGCAGAAAGACTGATCCTAACTTATTAGTTTATTTAGCAATGGTAAGATTTCTGTTACTTACATTGATAATATAAAATGAAGTGCCTTATTAGAAAGGCCCTATTTCGAGGACAGCTGTCATAAAATAGTGGCCAAAATACTTTTAATATATCAAAGTTATGTTATTAGTATGACCCATATTTAGATTAGAAGTCATACCTACATTCATTTATGTATTTAACCGACACATACCTATTGAAGTCTAATGGATGTCCTGGGCACAAGGAATGCTAAACAAGACAAATGTAGGCCCTGCACCCCTGCAGTTTGTAATCAAATGGTTTTTGACATTTTGCTGTGACAGTTTTAGTTCTTTAATTGGAGAATCCTTTAATTTAAATTTGTGTTATGTTCTGCATTAAGGAATAAAAATATAATGTGCATTTCTGAGACTCAGTAACACTTTTGGTTTTTCTTTTCCCTTTAAAGAAAAATTTAGTGCCCAAGATAGGCAAGAATTTTTGGAATCATATAATGGATGACTTGGGAGTCAATTTTAATCCAATAGTGTTTTTAGTGGTCTTAGAACTTTTTAGTTCTAAGTGCAAGCTCTGAAAATGATAATAACCATAATATATTCATACATATGATAAATATTAATTGAGGTCTACTACAGCATTGTGTTAGATTCTGAGGTTACAAAATGTTGACCCCGTCCCTGTAGTAAGTTTGGGATTCCACAGTCATTTAACTTTAAAGTGTAAGTTGATAATTTAGTTGTAATTTTGGTAAGTGCTATGAGAGGAAGCATTAGGTGCTATGAAAGCAGTATTTGGTTGGTTGATTAGTATAGAGGATTTGAGAAAATTTCCTTGAGGAAGGGACATTTGGTTGGACTCAAATGAGTAGGAGTGAAGTAGGCAAGGGAGCGGTGGGGGACACATGAGGGAGGATCCCTTAGGAAAAGATAAAAAGCTACAGCATGATAGAACTTATGTGCCCGATTACCAAAGCTTATTCTGCACCTTGAAGGTGGAGATGAAAGCTTTTTAAGCAGCAAAGATAGAATCTTTGTAGTTTTGATTTATAGTCTGGTTTTTCTGACAGCTTTAATTTTTCCTCTTTACCAACTTCATGGTTTTCTACATATACAATGTAATCATTGTTATAAAATTGTATTTTGACTCAAACCCACAGGTAGGATGATTCAGCTGTTCTTCAACACAGTAGTATGATGGCAGCAACTAGTCATTCCAAACAGTGAAGGGGCAGCAGAAAACTAATTTTAGTATTATATAAAAGTACTTGAACAGTGTTTTGTCCTTGACTACTTTTTTAAAAATAAACTTTTTATTTTAGGTTAATTTTAGGTTGATCTAAATTATTGCAAGGATAGTAAGGGGGTTCTCAGGTATGTCACACCCAGTGTCCTCTATTATTAACATCTTATATGATATGATGCATTTATCACAATCAGTGAAGCAATATAGATTCTTTGTTATTAACTAAGTCTACACTTTTTTCAGATTTCCTAAGTTTTTATCTAATGTCCTTTTCCTGTCCCAGGATCCAATCAGGATATGTTATATTTAGTAGTCGTGTCTCCTTTGGCTGTCCTTGATTGTGACAGTTTCTGAGAATTTTGTGATTTTTGATGACCTAGACAGTTCTGAGGAGTACCTTTCAGGTATTTTGTAGAATGTCTCTCAGTTTGGATTTGTCTGATTTTTTTCTCATGGTTAGACCGGAATTAGTGTGTTGGGGGAGAAGTCCACAGAGGTTGAGTGTGGATCTTATCACATCGTATCAAGGGTTCATGCTATTGATATGACTCATCGCTGTTGATATTAGCCTTGATCACCTGGCTTGAGGTAGTGTGTCAGGTTTCTCTACTATAAAGTTACTCTTTTCTTCTCCCTTTCCATAGAGTACTCTTTGGGTGAAGCCGTTATGTGCAGCTCATATTTAAGGAGTGGGGAGATATGCTCCACCTCCTTAAGGGTGGAGTGTCTACATAAATTATTTGGAAGTGTCTCTTCTCCTCCATTAACTTATTTATCCAATCATTTATATCAGTGGATATAACTCATGAATATTTACTTTATGTTTTGGGTATAGTCCAACACCATTTTATTTATTTTGCTCCTCATATTGTTCCAGCTTTGGCCACTGGGAGCCCTTTCAGTTGGCTTCTGTATCTCTTTGACCTTTTACTTTCTGTCACTATAATATGGTTCAGACTCATCTTGTGTATTTCTTGCCCCAGTTCCGTGATCAGCCATTTCCCCAAGGAGTCATGGTTTCCTTTATTGAAAACCGAGATCTGGGCAGTAGGTGTACTTGTTGTTATTGGGCATTGTTACTTCTAGATGCTCTAAGCTGACAGTGCAAAGAGATATATGTGTGTGTACTAACCCAGGTATCTACACATATCTATTAGTATCCTATATGTAACCATCCGTTTCTGTGTTCAGCTAGGCATGAGTACATACTGACATCTCCAACCTAACCCATTACGATGTGGATCATTCTAGCCTTTTCCACGTACTTACCTGCCACTTCCTACACCAACGGTGAGAAACCTGACTCCATCATCTGCTGTTTATTTACTTGTTTACTTCCAGTATACATGCACAGAGGTTTCAGAATTTTTAACCCATACCTCTGTAAGAAACAACTTTATTAACTAGAGTATAGTGTTTATGTGCAGTTCCTTTGCTTTTATTCTTACAGACTCCACTCACTCATTTCCAAAGTCACTTAGGTTAGCACCTTATCTCCCCATCCTCTTCAGTGAGCTTATTTCATACATTTGTCAGACATTTGGACTCTTTGATAACATTCTGCATTTCATTCTGGGATCCCCTGATCTCCTAAATTATTTTTTTAAATCTGTGTACATTAAGGTTTATTTTTGTTCTGTATTTAATGGGTTTTGACAAGTATTTAATGTATTATATTCACCATTATAGTAACATAGTAACTGTAGAATAGAATAGTTTCTATTACTGTAACACAGAATAGTTTCTCCACCCCATATAAAATCTCCTGTGTTTCACCTATTCAACCCCTACCTCCTGCTTTGCACTCTGGAAACCCCTGATCTGTTTAACAACTTTCTAGTTTTGTCTTCTTTAGAGTGCCACATAGTTTAAATCATACAGTATGTAGCTTTTTCAGACAGGATACTTTCACTTAGAAATATGCATTTAAGTTTTGTCTGTATCTTTTCATGACTTGATAGCTCATTTCTTTTTAATCACTGAATAATATTTCTTTTTAAATTTCAGAATATTATGGGGGTACAAATGCTTTGATTACACAAATTGCCTTTATACCGCCCAAGTCAGAGCTACAAGCATGCCCATCCCCCAGACAGTGCGCATCACAACCCTTAGGTGTGAATTTACCCATCTCCTCCTCCCCTCTGCCACCTGCCCGACACCTGATGAATGTTACTTCCATATGTGCACATAAGTGTTGATCGATTAGTACCAATTTAATGGTGAGTACATGTGGGGTTTGCTTTTCCATTCTTATGATACTTCACTTAGAAGAATGGGCTCCAGCTCCATCCAGGATAATATAAGAATAATATTTCATTATATGGGTCATTGTTCATCAACTCACCTATGAAGGACATCTTGGTTGATTCCAATTTATGGCAGTTATGAACAATGCTGCTATAAACATTTTCATGCAGGTTTTCATGTAAACATATATTTTCAAATAAGTTGGGTAAATAACTAAGAATACAACTTCTGGATCATGTGGTAAGACAGTGTTTAGTTTCATAAGAAGCTGCCAACCTGTCTTCCAAAGTAGCTGTACCACTTTACATTCCCATCAGCGGTGAATGAGAGTTCTTGCTGCTCCACATCCTTGTCAGCATTTGGTTTGTCAGTGTTTTGGATTTTAGGCATTCTAATAGATGTGTAGTGGTATTTGATTGTTTTAATTTGCAATTCCCTAATGACAAATAACATTGAGGATTTTTTCAGATGCTTTTTTTGCCAACTGTATATATTCTTTAATGAAGTCTAAGTCAAATCTTTTGCCCATTTTAAAATTGTTTTTTATTTTCTTTTTGTTGAGTTTTAAGAGTTCTTTGTATATTTTGGTTACAAGTCTTTTATCAGACATGTGTTTTGCAAATAATTTCTCCCAGTTTGTGGCTTGTCTTTTCATTCTCTTAACAGGGTTCTTTTCAGAGTAGAACATTTTAATTTCAGTGAAGTCCAATTTATGAATTTTTTTCTTCCATGGATTGTGCTATTGGTGTTGTGTATGAAAACTTACCACAAAACTCAATATGTGTAGAATTTTTTTCTGTTTTCTTCAAGAAGTTTTGTAGTTTTGCATTACATATTTAGATCAATGATCCACTTTAAGTTTTGTGTAAGGTGTGAAGTTTGTGTGTAGGCTTTTTTTTTTTGTCACATTGATGTCTAGTTGTTCAACAACATTTGCCAAAAAGATGATCTTTTCTCCATTTAATTGCCTGTTCATCTTTGTCAAAGATCAGTTGATTATATTCGTTTGGGTCTGTTTTCGGACTCACTATTCTGTTCCACTGGTCTACTTGTCTATTCTTTCACCAATATCATGCTGTCTTTATGTAGTCTTTACAGTAAGTCTTGAAACCAGGTGGTGTGAGTACTCTAACTTCTTTAGCGTTTCAGTTTTTCTTCAGTGTTAAAGGTTATTCTAGGTCTTTTGCCTTTCCATTAAAACTTTAGAATCAATTGTTAATATCTACAAAAAGGTTGCTGGGATTTTGATTTGGATTACACTGAATATAATTAAGTTGGGAAGAATTGACATTTTATCAATATTGAACAATATGAACATTTAACAATATTAAACTTCCATTCTATGACCATGAAATTGTCTCTTCATTTTTTTTAGGTCTTCCTTGATTTTTCATCAGTGTTTTATACTTTTCTACATATAGGTCCTGTACATATTTTGTTAATTTATATCTTAGTATTTCATGTACTATTGTAAATAGTACTGTTTTTTGAACTTCAAATTCCAATTTTTCATTGCTGATATATAGGAAAGCAATTGACTTTTGTATATTAACCTTATATTCTATAACCTTGGTATAGTTACTTATTAGTTCCAGGGGAGGTTTTTTGTTTTTGTTTTGTTGGTTCATTGGAATTTTCTGTAAAGACAATCATGCCATCTGTGAATAGAGACAGTTTTATTTTTTCCTTCCCAATCTATATATCTTTTATTTCATTTTCTTGACTTGCAGCACTTGCTAGGATTTCCAGTATAATGTTTAATAGGAGAGATGAGAGAAGACATTTTTGCCTTATCCTGATCTTAGGGAGCAAGTGTCTAGTTTTTCACCATTACAGTTAGCTATAGGATTTTCTGATGTCCTTTATGAAACTGAGGAAGATTCTATATATTCTGCCTTTTCTGAGAGTTTTTATCATGAATAAGTGTTGAATTTTGTCAAATGCTTTTTCTGTGTCAATTGATATAATTATATGACTTTTCCCATTTTCTTTGTGAATGTAGTGGATTACATTGATTTATTTTCAGATGTTGAATTTGCCTTATATACCTGGAATAAATCCCATTTGGTTATGGTTTATAATTTCTTTTATACATTGTTAAGTTTGACTTGATAACATTTTGTTGAGATTTTGTGCCAATGCTAAGGAGATATATTGTTTTCTAGTTTTCCTTTCTTGTAATGTTGTTATCTGATTTTGATATTAGGATAATGCTGGACTCATAGAATAAGTTAGGAAGTGTTTCTTCTGCTTCTGTTTACTAAAAGAGATTATAGAGTATTGGCATAATTTCTTTTTTCAATATTTTTTAGAAATAATTTTGAAACCACCTGGGCCTGGTGATGTCTTGTTTGGAAGGTAATTAATTATTGATTGAATTTCTTTAATAAATATAGATATATGTAGGTTGTCTGTTTCTCCTTGTGTGAGTTTTCCTAGTTTGTGTCTTTCAAAGAATTGGTCTATTTAATCTAAATTTTCAAATTTGTGGGCATAGAGTTGTTCATAGTATTCCTTTATTATCATTTTAATGTCCATGGGACTAGTAGTGGTGACTCCTTTTTCATTTACGATGTTGCTAATTTATGTTTTTTCTCTCTTTTTCTTATAGCCTGAATAGAAGTTTATCAATTTTATTGATCTTTTTAAATAACCAGTTTTTGTTTCATTGTGATTTTCTTTATTGTGTTCCTGTTTTTAATTTTATTGAGTTCTGCTCTAATTACAAATGTTCCTCGACTTACAGTGGAGCTGCATCCCAATAAACCCATTGTAATTTGAAAATATTATAAGTCAAAAATGCATTTGATACACCTAACCTACCAAACATCATAGCTTAGCCTAGCTACCTTAAATGTACTCTGAACACTTACACTAGCCTACAGTTGAGCAAAATCATCTGGCAACACAATATACTGTAGAATATCAGTTGTTTATATTTGCGATGGTGTGGCTAACTGGAGGCATGGTTTGCTGCCACTGCCCAGCATTACATGAGAGTATTGTCCCACATATCGGTAGTCTGGGAAAAGATCAAAATTCAAAATTCAAAGTATGGTTTCTACTGAATGCATATTGCTTTTTCACCATCATAAAGTAAAAAAATCGTAAGTTGAATCATTGTTCAGGAACTGTCTGTGTTATTTTTTCTCTTCTGCATGCTTTAGACTGATCTAGTCTTTTTTCCTCTGGTTTCCTAAGGTGGAAGCTTAGGTTGTTGATATTATTTTTTCCTTCTTACCTAATATATTTATTTAATACTATAAATTTTCCTTTAAGCATTGCTTTTCCTGCATCCCACAAATTTTAATAAGTTTTATTTTCATTTTAATTTAGTTCAAAATATTTAAAAAATTCTCTTGAGATGTCTTCTTTGACCCATATGCTCTTTAAAAATATGTTGTTTAATCTCCAAATGTTTAGGAATTTTCTAGCTATCTTTCTGTTAGTGATTTCTAGTTTACGAGCGCTGTCCAGAAAGTATCCAGCCATTGTTGTCTCTATTTTTCATAGTACATGGCTGGATACTTTCTGGACAGCGCTCACATTTCCGTTCTGATGTGAGAGCGTATTTTGTATGATTTCTGTTGTTTGAAGTTTGTTAAAGGTGTTTTATGACCCAGAATGAGGTCTATCTTGGTGCATATTCCATCAGAGCTTGAGAAGATGTGTATTCAGCTTTGAATGGAGTATTCTATGAAAAAGATCAAGTTGATTGATAGTATTGTTCTGGCCAACTGTATCTGTGTTAATTTTCTGTCTGCATGAACTAGCAATTAGTGACAGGGAAATAGTGAAGTTTCTAACTATAATAGTGGGTTTGTCTATTTTCCTTTTCAGTTTTAACCATTTTGCCTCATGCATTTTGGTGCACTTTTGTTAGGTACGTGCACATTTACTATTGTTGTACCTTCTTGGAGAATTGACCCCTTTATCATTATCTTTATCCCTGGTAATTTTCCTTGTTCTGCAGTTGATTGGCATGAAGTTAGTGTAGCTACTCCAGCTTTATTTTGATTAACGTTAGCATGGTGTATCTTTCACCTTTTCTTTCCTTTTAACGTATCAGAGTGTTTATATTTAAAGTGGGTTTCTTGTAGACAACGTATTATTTCATCTTTTTTTAATCCACTCTGACAATTTCTATCTTTTGATCGGTGTATTTCAACCATTTACATTTAAAGTAATTGTTGATATATTTGGATTAATATCAACCATATTTGTAACCATTTCATACTTGTTGCAAAAAGTTTCATTGTTGGCCTGCCCTGGTTTTATTTGAGCGTTTTATATAATTCCATTTTGTTTTCTCTCAGAGTATCGATTATAGTTCTTTAAAGAATTTTTGTAAACCTTATGTATACCATAAACCTAAAGTTTATGGTATACATTCTTAAATAATCTAAATACACCTTCAAATAATGCTCTTCCACTTTACATGTAGTACAAGGACACTGTAACATGGTATTCCTAGTTCCTCCCTCCTGTCCCTTATGGCATTGTTGTCATCCACTTATCTATATGCTATAATCACCTAATGCATTGCTACTATTAATACTTTAGGTCAATTATTAATACTATTAATTGTTTAGATCAATTAAGAATTAGAAAAGATTTTATCTTTATTTAGTCTCTCTCTGATGATCTTTCATGCTTTTTGTAGATCCAAGTTTCTGACCTATATCATTTTCTTCCTGCTTGATGAAAATCTTTTAACATTTTCTGCAGGGCAAGTCTGCCAGTAATGAATTGTCTATTTTTGTCTGATAGTTTTTTTATCTTTCCTTCACTTTTGAAGGATAATTTCCCTGGACCTAGAATTCTAAGTTGGTTACTTTTCTTTCAGCATTTTACATATTTTACTCCACTTTATGCAGGTATCATTTTCCAGGAGAAATCCAGTACATTCTAATGCTGTTCACTGTAGGTAGATTGCCCCCAACCCCTGGCTTTTTCAAGATTTTCTCTTTGTCTTTGGTTTTTTATAGTTTGAATATGATATGCCTAAGTGTAGTTTATTGGGGGGAAAGGGCAGGTATTTATACTTCTTGATATTCCCTGAGCTTCCTGGATCTGTGGTTTTGTGTCTATCATTAATTTTGAAAAGTTCTCAGCCATTATTACCTAAAATGTTTCTTCTTATGCTTTCTTTCTTTTCTTTCTGGTATTCCAATTATGCATATGTTACAACTTCTGCTTTTTCATTCTTTTGGTCCTTTACATTTCAGTTTGGGATGTTTCTATTGACTTATCTTCCAGCTCACTGATTCTTTCTTTGGCCATGTTGAGTCTACTGATTAGCCCTCAAAGACATTCTTCATTTCTATTGCATTGTTTTTTTAATTTCTAACATTTTCTTTTGATTCTTTCTTAGAATTTCCATCTTTCTGTTTATATTACCCACCTGTTCTTGTATGTTGTTTCCATTAGAGTCTTTGAAATCTTAATCACAATTATTTAGTTTTATCTTTCCTCACATTCCACAATCCATCAACATGTCTCATTGGCTTTACTTTCAAAATATATCCTGAACTTAAGTACTTCTCACCATCTTTTCTGTCACCCTAATATTAGCCCCTGTTATCTTTTACCTAATCAACTAAACTGGCTTCTTAACTTATTTTGTAGCTTTCACTGTTGGTTTAAGTTCTCCCCAGAGGAGCCAGAGTAATCTTTCAAAACTATAAACTCTATTATTGTCACGCCTCTGCTCAAGAGCAATGGTTTCTTATCACTCTCAGAATACAATACAAAGTCCTCACCTACATCTGCATGGCCCTGTGGGACTGGCCTCCCCTGCCTTACTTCTTTCTTGCTCTATCCTCCCTGGTCTTTGGCTGTTCTTAGGACCCTTCAGGCCCATTTCATTCATGCACTGCTCCTTCTTCCTAGAGCAAGGCTGACTTCCTCCTCACTTTGTCTGCTCTCTACATCTCAGAGAAGTAATCCCTGATCTAAATACCCCCTCTCTCCCCTTTGCATTTTGTTTTTCTTTCTGGCACTTACCATTACCTGACTTTATATATTTGTTTATTGTCTTTCTCCCTCACAAAAGTATGAGTATTGTGGGGGTAGGGATTTTATTTTTTATTCCATAGACGTGCCTGACTCTCAATAACTCTTGTTGTGTGAATGAAACATGGATAAAATTGAAGCTGATTCAGAGTGTATACTTTATGTGAGCATGTGTACATTTTACATAAGTGATATATGATATTCTTCCAAACCTTAGGGGCTCTTTTAACCATTCTCAATCAGTTGTGGCACCTTAGAAAAATCATGGTGAAAATGACATTGAGAACTAATTTTGGTAGGAGATAGATGTCAATTTTAGCCCATCTGGTCCATTTGGGGAAAAATAGTCTATCTTAATACATTTGATATTCCAACACTAGGATCTATTAATAGGTAAATAATTTGCATAAATCAAAAGTATCAATGGAAAAACAGGGAAACCATTTAAAAAAATTGCAGAACAGGATTTGTGTAATTTGGAATCTCTAATAAGAAACATTATAGTTATAATTCTAGGAATTACAGAATCATGATTATATCTGTGATGGATCAATAGTGACACTGGCCTGTGTAATAGTTTTCCCTCCAAGGATTCTAGGGCCCCATAAGTAAATACAGAAACCCAGAGTGCAAACTATTTATACTGATTAACAATGCATGAAGGATTGTACAGATTGCACCAGTGTTTTCTGAGGCAGCTGTGGCATCGTAACTAAGATTATGGGCTCTGAAATCAATCTGCCTGGGTTCACATCCCAGCTCTGTGTCTCAGTTTCCTTGGCCTTAGAAAGGGATACTGATTGTACATTCCTTTCATTGTGGTTTTGAAAATTAAATGATATAATTTAGGTTAAGAGCTTTGATAAGCAGCTGGTATATAGCAAGCACTCAATAAGTGTTAGCTATTTTTATTATTGATTGCAAGCAAGACAAACTGGCTCTCACTTAACCAGAAAAGGAAATTATTGGGGTAATTTTGGTTAGATCACAGACTTAATATGAAAACTGAAGAACTAGGCTTGGAATACAGGTAGAAACCAACAGGTGGAAACATGGCAGCCAGCACCTTTGCCAGTATGATGCCTTGGGAGCAGCCTAGCAGCAGTCACCACCTTCACTCTTGGGCACCAGAGCCACCACAGGGCAGCAGTTGAATCGTCCCATGTCCTTGCTTCATAGTCACAGGGGGACGCCTGCTGTGGGTGGAACCCAGGTCACTTACCTTCACCCTAGTGTCTGGGGCCACAGAAAACAGTGTCCTTTTGGCTTCTGTGGTGGAGGTGAGTCCTGACATCCACCAGCTCACATACTAGGGAATTTGCCAAGTGTACGAAGGCAACTGGGATGCCAGGAAACCAAGAATTAGCAAATGTTTATTACACCAATTAGTTAATGAAATTATACTTTCCAATAAGTTTTGAACAATGTACTAACAGCTCAGTTTAAAGTATTCAACAAAATGATAAAATCTCCCCTTGGTCCTTAGTTTTTCTAAATTTCTGCAACTTCAAGTGCTTCGTAGTGATTCTGAACTTCTAGAAAACTGAAGAGTCTTACTTTGTGATTTATTCAAATCCTACAATTCAGTCATGTCAATCTGTGCCTTTTTTCATTATGTGGCATGAAACAGGAAGACTTTTCCAACTTGCCTTAGGAACCTACTCCTACACAAGGGGCAAATCATCCCATTGAATAAAGGAAGAGTTAAATGCCTGGGGAAACTTTAGGAGGCAGCAAAGGCTTGGAGAGACCATTCCTTGGCAGTCACTGGGATTATGCTGCCCTCCCCAAGTTCCACTGCAAAGGGCTAGACAACAACCTTGTTTCCCAACCGTTATAGTCTGGATCAGAGAGGCTCACGTGACGCATGAGGATGGAACTGTTCCCGTGGTTAGCAGGTAGGGAGGGCAGGACTTGCAGCTTGGAAGCGCAAGCCACAGTGTTAGGAAGTAGAGAAAGCAGGTCTAAGGAGATGAGGCCCCTGAACTTGCCACATGGGAGTAGGGTTAGTTGTGGGGAAGGGGGGAGTGAAATGGGCATCCTTTACCTACTGAAAATAATCCTTACTTCCCCTCCCCCCAATTTTTCTACATTGGGCTTGAAATGTCCTTTGCTCATTACATTACATTAAATTACATAAGATCCATGACAATGAAACTCTAGAAGAAGAAATGGAGGATTTCAAATTGACAGTTCAATAATGAGAAAAGATAAGAAGGGATTTTGTTAAAACTAATGATGAAAATAATTGTTGGGAACTTCTATTTCTGGCCAAGATGGAGTAACAGGGACTATATTTATTCTCCCACCAGAAACATATGATAAACAAATGAAAAACTGAACAAAATATAGAAAATGACTGTCTATCAACCTTGGCTATCAAGCGATGCAGGATGATGATTCTTGAGAAAGGGAAAATGAGTGGAGTGAGTCTTAGGATTGCTCCAAGTTCCTGCCTGGAGAGACGTTCCAGGCCACAGCAAGTGAGGCGGAACCCTGGCATAATGAAATATATAAGGCAGCACACGGGAGTTGCCAAATGAATGGCACGGGAAAGGAAAGCTACAAGAACAGAGGAGGTAGAGCCACTAGTCCGGGCTGGGGGGTCTAAGATTGACTGTGGATTAAATGGGACTTTAATTGGGTTTTCGAGGCTGTTACAAGAGGAAGGGTAGAAAGAGAACAAGGTGGTGGTGGAAAATATTATAAAAAGAGGCCCAGCCTTGTTTCATAAAAAGTAAAGGTTTGTGGAGGGGATTTGTAAAGATAGATTTGGAAAGTACTTTGGGACTCTTTGTGGAAATTCAGGAATCTTAACTTAGAGTTTGATTTTATTCAGGCCAGTAGCTTTTAAAATTTAAAATAAAACCAGAAAACCCTATTAAAAATAAGTTCTTTCCCTAATCCCAATACAAAACATATGTATATAAAAACATAGCTGCTTTAGACAAATGGGGGTGGGGGATGAGATGACCAGATACCCCAACAGTGCCACCTCCGACATCCCCATAGAACCACCAGGAGTCCTCAGGGTGTAGTGAAGCATCTCCTGCTGAAGGCTAAGGCAGCCATTGAGGGCTTCAGACAGGCAATGACTGGGTAGTGTGTGCACAATGGAGATTAACCAATCACCAGTTAATTGGATTGGAGGGGAGACTGAAGGTAGGCCAGGTGACAAGTTAGGAACTGCTGTAGGAACTGCTACAGTCATCTAGGTGAGAAGGGAAAAGGGTATGAACTAGGAGGATGCAGTGAAGACAGCAAGGAAGGGACCAAAGGCAGAGGTACATGAGGATGTGAAAGGAGGGAAGGAATGAACATTAAATAGCTTTAAATGAACCAGATAATTTGTAGTTCCTTGACCTGACACATTTAGAGGCTGTGATAATGTTAAGAATCATCTATAATTTCATAAATTTCATCATTTAATGATACAACGTAATACAATGGTCTTACCAATGCTTAACAATCAATAATACTGTTGTACAAAGGCTTTGGAGTCAGATGGACCTTGGTTCAAATCCCTGCCTGCCCTTGGTATGACTTTGGGCATTGTAGTTAAGTCAGAGAAGTGTAAGCTGCTTCTCTGTTAAGTGGGAGACCATAACTGTACGTACCTTATAGCGGCAGTCCCCAACCTTTTTGGCACCAGGGACTGGTTTTGTGGAAGACAATTTTTCCAAGGACCGGGGGTAGGGGGGAGGCGGGGAGATTACATTCTCATAAGGAACACACAACCTAGGTCCCTCCATGCGCAGTTTACAGTAGGGTTCACGCTCCTATGAGAATCTAATGCTGCCGCTGATCTGACAGGAGGCGGAGTTCAGGCGGTGATGCGAGGGATGGGGAGTGGCTGTAAATACAGACAAACCTTTGCTTGCTCACCCGTTCACCTCCTGCTGTGCGGCCTGGTTCCTAACAGGCCACAGATTGGCACTGATCTGGTGGCCCGGGGTTTCAGGACTGCAGCCTTACAGGATTCTTCTGGAGTGTTTGAAGGGAGTATGTTAGAATTGATGCAGGCAAGTTTCTCTGGAGCAAGTTTTATTAGTTCTTATCTTTACTTAATTCTTGACTAATCCGTATGTCTGTTTTCTTCAACATGTTAAATTAAAAAGCTCTTAGTGTATTTCTTTGTCTGGCTTTTTAATACCTAATGAATAATGTGGAATCACTGAGAAACAAAAGAAAGGTGATTATGCAAATGACTGAAATATTTAATACATTAAAGTAGTTGTGGAAGACTGGCAAAATAACTTCACTGATATTATACCAGCTTTTTCTAGAAGCATAGGGTATTAAGAAGAAAAAAGATCATTTAAATACAAGAAAAATTTGAAAAATGGAATGCATTAGAAGCATATGATCCAATGAGTTCTATCATTAATGAATACTCAGGCAGTATATTAACTTTCCCTGTGATACAATGGTCAAGCCAAAGAATTTAAAGAATGGAAAAAACAAATGATTAAACAAACTCTAAAGTAATTAGAGGTAGTCTTTCAAAATGCCTCATTAGACTTTTGACTCATCAGGACAGATTTTTTAATTTTAGGGCCAGGACATAATTGTTTAAGCAGTCTTCTGCCCTTTCCCCTTGCCAGGACTCAGCTCCTGGCTTGCCTTTCAGTTGACCTCCCAAATCCCAGGCAGTCTTTGAAGAGATTCCTTAGGGCCCACCTTCCCTAGAGAGTGCTCTGGGCACATCTCTCTCCTTTGCCATATCATTTCTATTGCCTGTGTTTATTGGTTTAATAAATTCCCTTAAGTTAACATTTCCTAGGGTGGATTAGAATCACTCAAATCCACATTGACTGATACTAAGTGGAGATTTCATACTCGGCCTCTCTAAATCCTTACAATGTGATAAGGATGTTAGAGCTGCCTTAATCCACGGGGATGAAGTTCAAACTAGTGGCTTTTCACACGTATGGTGGGCTTGCTGGATGAAAAAGAGTTTGGTTTTTCAATCCCTTGTAGAAAACCCATGGCTCTTGTTAGGAAAATCTTTGAATAGTAGTTAAGCTTAAAATTTTAAAAAGGGGGTACAAAGAAATTTGCTTTGATGCAAGTATTGTCTAATCAGTGACACAATTTGAGAGGTAATAATATGTGTACACTAGCGTATCCAGGGCACGATGTCTGTATTGTGATGTTGAATGTATTGCTCAACCATTCTGGAAAATATTTTTGTGTACTGAATGACAATGGCATTACAAGTCAAAATGCTATTTACTATAAATAAGCTTCTTGACTGTGAAGAGGCTGCCTGTTTGATATTTACATGATCTAAACTAATTGTTTTTTTCCCTTCTGTTTAGGAACTGGTAGTTTGTTCTTTTGGTGTTTTTCGCTGATAATTAACAAAAGGTAGATAAAGAGGGGTGAATTTAAGTAAAATACATATCACTATGTTGCTGCTCTATGCACAATTCAGGAATATGCCTTGGTAGGAAGCAGAGAATGAGTTTTTAATTTTATCATTGGATTTCAATCATCCATGCCACTCCTATGGCCTGTGACTCTATATAAATAAGATTAGCTATGTGTTCCATAGTGACCCAGCCTGTAGTCATTGGTTCTGATCTGCAGTTCTCACTTAACCTAGGGTAAAATAGAAATAGAATCTGGGTCATTTTTTACCTTCTTCTGCTCAATTCTAATTAGATGTTTTAAACTGCTATAAAATATTTGTGCAATATTATCACCGGTAATGTGTACAATTACTATCTCCAAGTAGAAAAAGGTTCCTTATTCCTTGATCCATATCCTGGGATCCTATCACATGCTGTTGGTCATAAAATAGGTATAATTTTCTATTTTTGTTTTGTTTGTACATTTCGTAGGGACTTTGGAATCTGAAAAATATAATACATTTGGAGTATATCAGAGAAAATATTTGTTAATGCTAATTGAATCTACTTTGCCCTGTTTGACTCTGTCCTCCTCATCTCTCCAGTTGTATTCTATTGTTCCACATCCCAAACTTGTGGCCATTTTTGTCTTGTGTTCAACAACCTAAATCATATAGTTGTGAGATGCAAATGGTGTGGTTGTTCAACTTACTGCTTTAAGTAGTGCTACAACTAAACTAAACTGCTTCTAAATTCCTCCAAGAGGGGAAGTCTCATGATTTGCCTCAGATGTAACTTCCTTTCTTAGAGATGCTTTCTGTCTCCTTCCCCAATCACTTCCTCTCTTCCCCTGTGCTTTTGACAGTTCATTCATTCAATCAATGAATACTGAGTAAGTTTTGATCAATGTCTTTCTCCCTCCAAGCTGAAAACTTGATTAAGGGTAACATGGTCTGTCTTTGTTTACCACTGTATCTTCTGTGACTACACATTATCAGTATTGAACAAATTTTTATTAAATGAACGAATACTTTGATAACATATTTTTGATACCTGCCATTATAAGTACGTGAATTGATTCTAAAATTGTTCTGCTGGAACATATTGTCTATAGTATGACTGCTGAAACCTTTTAAAATGGACGGTAATACTATTTTTTGTTTTGTTAACCTTCTATGTATTTGTCTTTATCTTTGGAATCTTTTAAAATAAAGATAAGTTACATTTATAATAGAAGCATATTATTTTTAAAGTATTTTATTTTTAAAAAGTAAAATGCTTGTGTGCGGTTGTAATCAGGTAACTTTTTTTTAAACTTGCCCAAGGTTGCTTTTGTTTATTTCTTTATTTTTGCCTTTTAAAAAAATCTGTACAAATTTATGGGGTACATGTGCAATTTTGTTACATGCATAGATTGTGTAGTGGTTAAGTCAGGGCTTTTACTGTTTCTATCACCTGACTAATGTACATTGTACCCATTAACTAATTTCTCATTATCCACTCCCCTACCACCCCTCCACCAGCTGAGTCTCCATCATCTGTCATTCCGCTCTCTACGTACATGTGGACACATTTCTTAGTACCCACTTGTGAGTGAAAACATGCAATATTTGTCTTTCTGTGCCTGGCTTATTTCACTTAAGATAATGACCTCCAGTTCTATCCATGTTGCTGCAAAAGATATGATTTCATTCATTTTTATGGCTGAGTAGTAGTCCATTGTGTATATATACCACATTTTCTTTATCCATTCCGCCACTGACGGACACTTAGGTTGATTCCATATATTGGCTGCTGTGAATAGTGCTGGTGCTTCAGTAGACATATGAGTACAGGTGTCTTTTTGATCCACTGACTTATTTTCCACTGGGGAGATACCCAGTAGTGGGATTGCTGGATCGAATGGTAGTTCAATTTTTAGTTCCTTGAGAAGTTTCCATACTGTTTTCTGTAGAAGTTGTCCTCATTTACGTACCCACCAACAGTGTATAAGGGTTCCCTTCTCTCTGCATCCTCACCAACATCTGTTATTTTTTGTCTTTTTAACAATAGCCGTTCTGACTGGGGTAAGATGATATCTCATTGGGGTTTTAATTTGCATTTCTCTGATGATTAGTGATGTTGAGCATTTTTTCATATACCTGTTAACCATTTGCATGTTTTCTTTTGAAAAGTTCTATTCATGTCCTTTGTCCACTCTTTAATGGAATTATTATCATCATTTTTGTTGTTGAGTTCCTTGTAATATGTTCTGGATATTAGTCCCCTGTTGGATCAATACTTTGCAGATATTTTCTACAATTCTATAAGTTGTCTGTTCACTCAGTTGATTATTTCTTTTGCTGTGCAGAAGGCTTTTAGTTTAATTAAGTCCCATTTGTCTATTTTTGGTTTTGTTGCCTGTGCTTTTGCAGTCTTATTCATAAATTCTTTACCTAGACCAATGCCCAGAAGAGTTTTCCCTAGGTTTTCTTGTAATGTTTTCATAGTTTTGGGTGTTATGTTTAAGTCTTTAATATATCTTGAATTGATTTTTGAATATGGTGAGAGATAAGGGTCTAGTTTCATTCTTCTGCATATGGCAATCCAATTTGCCTAGCACCATTTATTGAAAAGGATATCCTTTCCCCAATATATATTCTGGTCAGCTTTGTCAAAGACCAGTTGGCTGTAAATATGGGGCTTTTCTGGGTTCTCTGTTATGTTCCATTGATCCATGTGTTTACTTTCATACCAGTACCATGATACTTTGGTTACAATAGCTTTGTAATAAAATTTGAAGTCAGATAATGTTATGCCACCAGCTTTTTTCTTTTTGCTCAGGATTGCTTTGGCTATTTGGGCTCTTTTTTGGTGCCACATGAATTTTAGGATTTTGTTTTAAATTCTGTGAAAAATGACATTGGTATTTTGATAGGGATTACATTGAATCTATACATTGTCTTGGCCAGTATAGTCATATTAATGATATTAATAATCAGGTAACTCTTGATTTCAGCTTAGGGAAAACAATATTACCTTCTAACCATTTCTTCTTTAGTCAAGTCACTTACTTTTATTTTTCCATGTAGATCTGATATTAAAAGATTTTAATCACTGCTGCAGCTTTCCTGTCAGATCTGTTCACATGCTCAATCTGTTTCTAAAGTTATAGAGTAGGGGGATAAATCATATTTTAGTAGCACACTGACTAATACCAAAGAACAATGCATTTTATTATCCCAGTCCCCACCTGAAGTGAGTAAATACCAATCAGAACTCATCCTCTCAAATTACGACCTCAGACTTTCCTCAGCAATGTGGACCTGGTGTTTCATCTTCTTTTCCCAGTTGCCATCTCCAGGCTACTGTCTTATGTTTTTTACGTTTCCAATGTAAAAATGATCGTGGAGTCATACGGTCTCAGCATCGGAAGGTCTACTAGCGCAAATGCTTGCTGGATAACTGAATCCCTTGGGGACATCCCTGTAAAGTCTTCATTTAGCCTATTCTTGGAAACCTCCAGTGATCCAACACCTCATTTCCTATGGTGGCAGGTTTTTTTTTTGTTGTCAGCTCTAACTATTGCACACTGCTTCCTTATATTGAACTGTAACCAACTACCCATAGTTTCCACACACTGCTTCTATTTTAGCCTTTGGGCTCATAAAGAACGAGTTGAACCCATCTAATGCAGGACAGCCCATCTGAGGGTGATGTTTCCTCTAAGTCTCCCTTGTGCTAGGCTCACCCCTCTTGGTTCTTCAGTTGTTCTTCATGTGACCTTATTTCAAGTCTCCTCACCATTCTAGTGACTGCAATCTCAACAGATGTGTTTTTCTTATATATGCAGCATCCAGCAGTGAGTGTGATACTTCAGGTGTGCTCTGCTGAGCTGAGAGTAGAGTGGGAGTATCATCTTCCTCCATCCAGATATTATAATCTCATTAGCATATCGGGCAATGCAATAGTTGAAGTGCCCGACTAAAGACAATGGCCGGTCAGATATCACTGTACTCATCCTTTACTTTTAGGTGTCCCTAAACTTGTCAACTTTGTACCTATGTAATGGATAAAATTCAAAATCCCTGTTTAACTGAAAACAAAAACAAACTTCTTTTCATAGCCAGGATCTGGAATCCTAATATAGAATGATCTTGGACAAGTTCATTAATCTAAGTAGCAGTTTCCCAACCTTACAAGATTATTGAGAGAACTAAATTAGTTGTAAAGTGCTTCCATGTAAAGTGTATGTAAAGTGTTTAAAATATATAAGCGCTCAATACATATAAGTAATGATAATAATAATAATCTTTACTATTATTATTGTTATTCCAAGAGTTCGGAGAAATGCTCATTTTAATAGTGAATGAATAGGAAGGATTGGTGGTTTCTCTGTATTTTTGAAGTGTCGTTTAATATATCTAATCTAGACCTACAAGAATAAAAGTTATATATTTTAAAAAGATTCGCAGCCACACATTTGTCCAAATCCCTTGACAAGTTGGAAGAAAATAGGACAAAGTTCTCTACACTAGTTATTTATTTGTTGTGGAGAGGTAGAACAGGTGATATGTTATAAAGAGTGCTTATTTCTCATGTCTTTAATATTAACAATAGTTGTATTAACTTTTTACCAAAATGATAGTTTCCTTCATATAAATATAAGAACTGCTGCTGTCTGACAAATTTTGGAGAGATTAACTTTTTTGAAAATATGGAAGCTTGGGTGAATTTGTGTTGTTTTAAAATATTTGTTTTTGTTGATACATTTCAGCAGCACAGCATGGCCTTTTTCAGGCTAAGATGCTGAGCTGAAACCTCTAAGAACCACAGCAAAAAGATTGGATCCTCCCTGTGTACCCCATTTTATAAATTACCTTTTGGGGGAAATTGTTTTCAACTATATAAAAACTTTTATATTAGGAAAAGAGAAAAACACTTGTGAAAAGCTTAAAACCAAGTAAACTTCTTGAGGGACTTGGGTCAATTCCTAAGGTGATGAGGTGTAGCTTAGTAGAAGCGAGAGACTCACTGAGCACCTCGGGGGTCCAGAGGCTGTAACCTATGTTGTGGGCAAATCGTTCTTCTTTAGTGTTGCTCATTAAGAGGCCTACTTAGGTAATAAGGATGTTTACTAAATGCTTTTTTAAAATGCCCTTTTAATTTATTATTAAAAGAATATTCATAGCAGAAGTGATCTTTGATGCTAAACTGTATTTCAAGATTAACTATAATTATTATTATAATAATTCTGTTATTTTATAACATCTGTTATACACACCCACCCGCCCCTCTATCTGCAGAGTCAGAGCCGGTCTGTACTGGCTCACAAAAACCTACTGTTAAATTTTCAGGAGTCTTGCAAGGCACTTGTAGTCAGACAAGTGGCTTGAAATTTGTTATGGTGGCGGTATTTACACTGTGGAAATTGGCAAATGCTACAAATCAGGGCCTTTTTCTTTTTCTCTAGGAGAGCCAGTTGTTAAACACTTAACAGCTCACCTGTCCCTTTAAATAAAATAAAGAGCTATTAGCTCTGAAGACTACTTTTGAATGAAGTCTTCAACAAGTCTTCTACATGGGGGAAAAAATAAACTGTGTGTTTTCCTCTGTGTTTTCAGGGATACGGAAAGACCGAAGAGGAGGAAGAATGTTGAAACACAAACGCCAGAGAGATGATGGGGAAGGCAGGAGTGAAGCAGGGCCCTCTGCAGACATGAGGGCTGCCAGCCTCTGGCCAAGCCCTCTCTTGATTAAGCACACGAAGAAGAACAGCCCGGCCTTGTCCCTGACAGCGGATCAGATGGTCAGTGCCTTGTTGGAGGCTGAGCCCCCCATACTCTATTCCGACTACGATCCCACAAGACCTTTCAGTGAGGCCTCGATGATGGGCTTGCTGACTAACCTGGCAGACAGGGAGCTGGTTCACATGATCAACTGGGCAAAGAGGGTGCCAGGTAAGAAGGCTAAGCTCGACTTTTATTTTAAGAGTCAATAACTTCTCAAGAATTGGTTGTGATGTCATGGGAGAAATAGTGGGAGAAAAAGAAACAATAGCTTGTTTTCTAACTGGTTTCAAGGTCACATCAGAATTGGTTCATTTCCAGTATCAATACACTGTAATTCTCATTCTTAAATTGACGTAATTTATTTATTTTTAACCCATCTTGTTAACCAAAAAGATTTGGGGTGGACACTACATGATAAAAGTATTTAATATTATATATTCACAGTGGCAGAAACTTTTAACACTAGATGATCTACAAAAGTTTTTAATATCAAAGGCATTTGTTCAAAACACCTAAATTATTAAAAAATAATTTTATCTTAAAAAATCCTTTTAAAAAATCTTTATAGACTAAAAAGATAATAATAGGTTTATTTACTAAATGCCAATTATTTATCCAACCTGGTTTATGCTTAGTATTTTAGGAGAAAGGGAACTACAATAGAGAAATAAATTAGGGTGTTGTCCCTCAGAGAAGCTTGTAGAAAGATGCAGTGACTGAAGTGACACTTGGGTTCTTCAGTTGATTCTCTCAGAAAAGCTTGACTGTTGCTGTTGTGGTTCAAAAAGAAGAACTCTAGTCATTATGGAAACAAGACTAGGAAATGATCTCCTCCCTGGCCCAATATATCCATTCAAGAGCTGATGTGGATAAACCAAGGCAAGAGGAAACTAAATGTTTTTCTGGGCTTGTAGATCAAATAAGTGATGGATTTAGATACATATTTTGTCATTTGGTTTCTTTTAATAGATAAAATTAATTATTACCTATGAAGCATGGAATTTTTTTCATGAAACTAAAAAATGTAGAATCTTTACTTGCATTTCAAAGGTCACCAATATGTTATAGGCCAAGTGAACATATGTCTGGCCTTAGAGAATCTTATATGTATTTGCATATATCAGCATATAAGCATGTAGTCCTTTGAATAAGGAGCCAGCGGTACTGTGATCCACAGCTGTTAGAAGTGATCTATTTAGGTGGTTTGGGAGGTGGAGATTAGGTTACATGGAAGCATGAGGGTTAATAGGCAAACTCAGATTTTCAGGGTCTGTCCAACTGGCCAACAAAAACTCCTGGCCATCTTTGGAATTAAGAGTCTCATTGAGTACCCACATATTTTAGCATTCTTATGTGAAGCAGATACAGTGTAAGTGAATATTGGAATCTAAATGTAATGTGGCTATAGATTTTTTTCTTTACCTCTATATTTGTAATTGCCTTGTTTTTATGCTTTAGGAAAAGAGAGACAAACAAAAAAAGGAATAGTCATATCCCTGAGAGCCAACTCTTTGTTGCTTTTAAGTTTCTGTCCTTATAAACATGTATTTTCCCTCATTTAACCTTGGTAATATTAGTTCCAGAGCACTGCTGAACTCAAGTATCTATTTTTCGTACTTATCAGTAGATTCCTGTCAAGACATTTTCATAATTATAAAATTTTGAAGAATATTTGAAGCAGCTGGAATTAAGCTCAGATATATTACCACTGGATGAAGAACTCATGGCAATAATCTTCTGAATTGAGGATTAGAATGGAGAAACCAAGGGAAGGAAAATATTATGCCCATGCTTAGCTATCCACTGGTAAAGCCAGAACTAACCAAATTTTTGGTAATGACACGTGTAGCAAAGCCACTGTATAACTTCATTATGTTAGTTTAAAAGACCTTATGATTTCAAAATTCTTGGGCCCTACTCTATCGTGTTACTTGATCATTTTTTAAAAGAGAATTATAAAGGCAAAAATGAAGTTATACGGTGTGTGTGTGTGTGTGTGTGTACCCTTGGAATACAGCTGTTGTAAATCAGAAGTCTGTTTGCCTGACCACACAGAATATAAGTAGTCATTGGTTTTAAAGAGGTGAAGAATGAGGGAAGAAAAACTCTTCTGGAAAAATCCTGAAGATGGTTGTCAAGATTTTCAGGAAAATCGACAAAGCTACATTTTGAAAAGCTTTTGTATCTTTTATGTCTCCAGATACCATCTGTCATTTAAAAAAAAAATAGCCCACACTGAAAATCTAATGTAGACAATGTTACATTTATGTGGTCATAGTTTGAGAATAATAATAATAATAGTTTAAAAAGAGGAAATAGATAACAACATTAGGAAGAAGAGTAGCAAGGAAGCCTGTTCTAGAAGTACATGGAAATAGCCATGTGATACAAAAACCTGCATGGGACGTTTGGATAATCCTGAGAATGGCTATCAATATAGCAAAAATTGTGAATTGACTTCATTTTGAATGATGAATTTTAACAAAAATAATCAACACTTTGGGCCATTTGAGTAGATCAAAGTGTTTATTTTATAACTGACAGAATATTGTCATAATTTTCAAATGTTGATGATTGTAAGTTGAATTTTCCTTTCTCTTAACATCTGGGGCATATTTTTTGACTTGATATAACTCTCTATTCAGAATTAAGATGTGAAGAGCATTAGGATAAAATGCATCATACAAGTGTGACAGTCAAGTTCTAATCTGTAAAGTACTTATATTAGACCTGGCTAAAGAAGACATCAAATTTGTTCTTTTTGCAATTTAAAAACAACAACAGCAACAAGAATAATAAAACCTACCAACCGAGCTCTGACGAGGGATGCTTTTTTATAACATGTGCTGTATATTTGTTTTTTGATATCTAGCTACAGAAAAGGCTTTTGTCTTTGTTGCTTGTTCTGAAATTTGTTAATCTTTAATAGACATTTTATAGTCTATCCATGGGTAGAGATTTAGTTTTAAAAGAATTAAATTATTAATTCTTAATTTACTATTATCCTACACATGGTGAAACGAGTCGATAAATGTAATATCATTTAGCTGAAGGTCAAAAAGGAGAAAATATGACTGCAAAAGCTGTTGTACTTTTGATTTCTGCATCACACCCAATTGCATCATTGAGTGATTGATTCTTAGTTTCAGTGTTAATGAAGCACATCTGATTTTATATCCCAGAAAGTTGAATTGCGTCACCAAACTATCATTCTGATTTAGTAAAAATTAAGCCTTTTCCAAGATTCATCATAATTTTATATATCTCAAAAGTAATTTTATACTTCAAATTTGTGCCTTAGTTCTATGTATTTAATGAATATTTGTATAGATGTCTAGCCCTGGGCTTTTTATTGCCTTTTAAGTACTGCTAACTAGAAGTGTGACAGCCTCATGGACCACTGGGCACAGACCTGGTAGGGACTGGCCCAGGAAGAAGAAGAAAAGAAAGGTGGCACATCCCACTTTAACCACTTCCTCATTCTTTTAGTGGCAAATTAGGTGACGTTTCTACTTCCCTTTTCCTGCTGGGTCTTCCTAGACTCAACACTAAAGGAGTCCCTCTTTCTTCTGAGCCCTGACTCCTTCCCGTTTTACTTTGAGTTTCCTCCTTGCTCAGTTTTGGCCCCAGAGGTAGAGGATCCACTTTTTCTAGACATGCCTCCCACCAGCCCCAAGCTCAGGTTTCTCAGAAATTTCTGTACAGCCTTTCTTTTGTAAGGGACAGAGAGATATCCAGAGGAATGTGCAGACGTGGCTCTGAGGACTTTAATATGCATCAGTTGTCTATAGGCAAATAAGTTTCATTTAGTGAGTGTCATTGAAAACTTACAGTGGGTAGGGACAAGAGGGCAGGAAGGGGCACAATATCTCGATCTGAGAATTGGAAGCATCTTCAAGGAACACATTCTATTCTGGAAGTTTCCTGAAGATTCCAGGGACTTTGGCAGGGCTATCCAGTACTCTGCTTCCCAACCTGTAATCAGACCAGTGGACCCTGCTCTTGGGTTGTTGTGGTGTTCCAGCCTGCTTTGGCATGGCACAGTGATAAAAGATTATGTGACACGGATGTATGGGTGGCATCCTGCAGAGGTGACAGATGCGTATGTTCAAGGGCAAGATTTGCAGTTTAGATTTTGCAACCATTTTATAATGAGAGCCTTGGGACTGGGCTAGAATCATCCTAGTATGCTTGGTGGCAGCCCCTTAGAGCCGCAATGTGCAGCTTCCTTTGAAGTGCTCCACTTCCAAGTCACCTGCCTGACTCTGCACTGCTCCTGTGGAAGCTCTGATTGAAACCCAAGGAAAACAGCTGCTTACTTGACTTTTCCCTCACGTGAAACTTTGAAGCCCCATAGATGCTCGTTGGCCTGGATGCTATTAAGCCTTTAAAAATCCTTTTTTCATTTTGAGAGTTTTTGAGAAAAATGCCTCATCTGAGCCTGTTTACTCCTCAAAGTTCTGTTTCAGTGAGTCTGCGTCAGGGCCCCAGAATCTGCATGTTTCTCCCAAGCACAGTGGACTTCTGGTGTCGAGTGTCTCCAGGCCACCCTGCAGAGAGTGTTAACCTGCTACTTCCACTGGGGTTTGGCATGGAGAATGTCAGTTTTTATTGATGGTTTATGTGCTAGAAAGACGTATTACTACCAAAGTGTGTTATGGGTTAATTTGTATCCCTTCAAAAAGATAAATTGAAGTCCTAACCCCCAGTACCTCAGATTATGATTTTATTTGGAAGTAGGGTCTCTATACAGGGAATCAAGTTCAAATGAGGTCGTTAGCACAAGCTCTGATCCAGTAAGGACTGGAGTTCTTATTAAAGCGAAATTTAGACACAGAGATATATGTGTGTAGAGGGATGTCGATGTGAAGAAACACAGGGAGAAGATGGTCATGTGACTGGAGTGATGAATCTACAAGCCAAGGACGCCAAGGTTTGCCAGCCAACACTGGCAGTTATAAAAGGCAAGAATGGACTCTCCCTTAGGACCCTCAGAGAGTGCATGGCCCTGCCGACACCTTGATTTCAGACTTCTAGCCTCCA
This sequence comes from Daubentonia madagascariensis, assembly GCA_023783475.1. Classification (NCBI taxonomy): domain Eukaryota; kingdom Metazoa; phylum Chordata; class Mammalia; order Primates; family Daubentoniidae; genus Daubentonia; species Daubentonia madagascariensis. The sequence continues at coordinate 15,718,869 of JAKFHU010001815.1, read as the reverse complement.
GAACTGTGAGACGATACGTTTCAAAGCCACCTGGCTTTTGATACTTTGTATAACAGCTCTAGGAAACTAATATGAAGTGTATTAAAAATAAATATTTTTGTATCATACTTTTGAGACAAAAGAAATAAGGCGCTATTGATTTAAAGAGGAAGGTTTGGCTCATCTAATGTAAGCTTGGCTAATCATTTACTCAGTGTATTTTCTCCTCTGCCAGCCCAAGTGGTTCACTGAACTTCTGACTTTGAAGTTGATTTATAACTTTAACAGTTCTGCGCATCTACCTGGTAAATATCTTGTAAAAGATCCTAACCTACAGAAGAATGTTTTCATCTGGTACTTTAATGTAATAGTTTCCCTTTTTTTACATTTATATCGTTGATGCGTTTGAATTCACCCTGGTATACAGTCTGAGGTGTGGCTCCAATGGGGTGCTCCTGCACATGGCTGCACAGTTGCTTCAGTTCCATTTGTTGAACAGTCTCCTACAGAAGTATTTTTAAGACTTCTTTTATAGTTGGCCTTCCAAGTTTACTGTTTGTTAAGAGCTGTTAAAGTAGAGTGAAAGATATGACCCATTGGTCTACATGTTTTGTTATTTTTCCCAATTTTGAAATCAAAAAGAAAAAACAAAGTAAGTTATTTACTGAAAGTTGTAAATTTTACTTAATTTATATTCACTGCATATATACTGAGATTCATCTGTCCTGTGTGGATATATTGAGTAACTTTCCATTAATGTTAGAAATAAAAGACGGAAATTCATGAGACTTGAGACATTCAGATAAGACCAGTGCTGATAAGAGGTAATCAGGTGAATTACCATTCAATTTTAATACGCCATCAAAATTGTTCCCCAGGAGTGCAGGATGTGCCAGGTCTCCCTTCTTGCTTTTCCCATCTGTTGTAGGTGTCCCCACATTCTCTAGTACTCAGCCCTGAGTCCTCCTGCTGCTTTGAACCAGCTTGAAAAGTCAGTCCACTCAGAACCTCAGCTGTTAACTTTTAGGCTGATGCTTTCCAGATTTCTTTCTTTAAGTTTGAAACACCTAATTATTCAGTTCCCATTTTCAGCTGCCTGCTGGACAACAGTTAAATGTCACATTTTCACCAATACATCTGAAAACAAACTGGCCGTTTTTCTCTTTCTCCCCTTTCCCAGCAACTCGTTTGCTTCTCCTGCTGTTCTACATTTCTGCCAGGGGCTCCACCCTTCTTCCTTATTCGACTTTGGAATCATCTCTGTGCCTGGCTCTTCCTTACCATGTACCATCAGTTCTTCTTCTTCAACGTTTCTAGATTTATGCTGCTTCTCCATTCCACTGTCACCAGCCTGGTCTACACCCTTATTGTTTTTTAAGAAGGAAGTACTATAATATCCTCCTAACTGGTCTTTTTGGTCCCAGTCTCTTGTCCCTTTAATTCATCCTACTTATTATTGCCAAAATAGTATCTATAAGTCATCATTTCAAAATGCTATACTCCCTGTGTCAATTTCGTATGGCTGCCATAACTAAGTATCACAAAGTGGCTTAAAACAATAGGAATGTATTCTCTCCCAGTTCTGGAGGCTAGAAGTCTGAAATCAAGGGGTAGGCAAGGCCATGCTCTCTTTGAAGACTGTCTGTCTAACTCTTGCTAGTGTCTGATGTCTGCTGGCAATTCTTGGTGTTCCTTGGCTTGTAGCTGCATCTCTGCAATCTCTGCCACGATCATCATGTGGTGTGCTCCCTGTGTTTCTGTGTCTCTGTGTCCAAATTTCCCGCTTCTTATAAGGACACTGATCATACCGGATTTAGGTTCCACCCTGATCTAGTGTGACTTCATCTTAACTTGATTACATCTGGAGACCCTATTTCCAAATAAGGTTGAATTCATAGATTCCAGGTGAACATGAATTTTAGGGGAGGTGACAGACTTGTAAAAAGGCTGTTCACTAACCTGCTTCCTGCCATCTTATTTGATTTCTACTTTCCAACATGATCTGCTTAAGTCAGACAATCTACTTTGCCCACCTTTTCCCCTGTCATTCTCCCCTTCACACAGTGTCTTAATTTTATTTTCCTTTTGTTTGTATCCCTGCACATTTCTCTCTCTATTCAAATTCTATACTCATTTTTTTTCTGCTAAAGGAACACCTCACCTTCTACTTCCTTTCTGAAACTTCAAACTGCTTTGACCAATACAATCTTGAATTGAGTTTGCCATCACAAGACTACCAGTCCTCGGTCCAGAGTATCTTATGGAACTGAATCACCTGGGATCTAAAACATAGTAACAGCTCTTAACTATTTGTTTCCTTCATGATATATTTGTGGCTGGAGGGGTGGGGAACCTGTGGCCCCCAGGCCACATGTGGCCCCCCAGATCCCCAAGTGTGGCCCCTCAACCGAATCCAAACTTCACAGAACAAATCCCTTTATTAAAAGGGTTTGTTCTGTAAAATTTGGATTCAGTCAAAAGGCACACTCAAGGATCCAGAAGGCCACATGTGGCCCCAAGGCCACAGGTTCCCCACCCCTGCCAGAGAAGGATTTCTACAATCTAAGTTTAATTTGTTTAAGACATGAACGCATTCTTTTAAAGTTGTATATGTGCAAAGTGAATTTATATTAAATGGATCATATGTTAATGTAGTCAGTGTATCTTTCACTTAAATAAAACCTCTGACAGATACTCCTGTGAAGTGAGTATTCCTTTGACAAAATTAAGTGTTCTCCTTTTTTAATTGAAATATGATTTTTCACAAACTGTGATTTCTTAACCTGATGACCATTTGGATTAACTATGGTATAGCTGCGTTCTTAGAATGACCCTGAAACTAGACAGCTTCTCCGAGATACAGGTGGCTGACTTTCTGAGCTGACTGCACTGGATCTTGCTGGCTTAATCTATTCTGTATTTAGATCTCAGGAATCCATTTACCCCCAACAGTGGTAAATTTAGAACCGTCGTGGACAAACCTCCCTGTGTTCTAAGCTTCAACATGGCTGAGCCAAAGTTTGGACTTCCCTGCAATGGAGGTTACACCTTAGTGATGAAAGATGTTAGTTTTCTTTGGGAGTTGAAGACCAGAGACCTGCAAAAAGGGAAAAAAATCAGTATGGGCCCTACTGAGATCCAAGTAAGTAGAGCTATAGAAAACAGTGAGAACCTTGGAAAGAATCTCATAGTGGAGTAGAATTAAAAGAGAAGAATTCACCTGTTTCCTGTATAAGTCTGTCTATAACCAATAACTTTCCAGAGAAAGCTCACCAAGTAGCTTTGAGATTTGTTTCATACCACCTTTCTATGATTGCTTTCTCTCACAGGAATCAGAGGGCTCTAAGCAGTAAGTTTGCATTGTTGTCTTTACATTCGACTATAGTCTAAACTGGCTGACTGTTTATTTTTGGCACAATTATTACTTCTCCCTCCTCACCCCACCCCTAGCTCTCAAATGCTCACTTTAAACATTTTTCTTGCTGGTGTGAAGATAAATCCACTGCATCAAGCACATGGTCAAACATTGAAACAGCTTGTTAATTCATTGACTGAATTAACTGTTCCTGGTTGGGAACCCCTAGCTCCAGGGAATCTTAGGGTTTCAATTCTGTTTCCTTGGTTATTAGAGTGTTCCATGCCCTTTGCTCAACTTTGAATGGGCACTTCTCTTTGGAACATTTTCCCTTCTAAGTAAATTGCTTGAGGTGTTAAAATCTAAGTTCTGTTTAAAAATTCTTGAGACAAATTCACCGTGATTTGCTTTAAAAAACAAGCGGCCTTGTCCTTTTGGTCTAGGATTTATCACTTAGTTGCATCTAACAGAGACCCTAACACAATAATAGGAAAAAGCAGAAGTTTGATCGCTAAAAAAAAAAAAAAGGTGAAATTTAATAAAATGATGGAAGTGCCCTTCTCTAGAGGGAATTAAAGTTTCTCTTTGTAGTATTGCATGTGTTCATTATGTGACTATTTCATAAACACAAAATCTAATAAAATGGTGGGCAGTTCCCTCTCTGGAGGGTGTTAAAAGTGTCTCTTCATAGAATAACATGTCACACCATAACATTTGGTTCTTTTTACCTGGTCAAGATGTTTGCTTAGGGTGTTTGAAATGCATATTTGAAAACTAGTAGATAAATGCTTTGAATTTAAAAACTCATTCAGTCCCTGAGCTGTGGAAGAATATTTTCCAAAGCTTGCATTCAAGTTCTGTCAGTATTTTTCTTCTTGTATCAATAAAGCAGAAATGGAATATAATCAAAATTGGTTTTTCTTTATTGCTGTCCACAACTCAGAAACATAAACTGAAAAATATATTGTCCCTTCCTGATTAGATCTTGAAATTCCCCAAACTGTGATCTAGAGCAATGATGCCCTTCACATTGGGTCTGTGGAAGTGGGAGGCTACATTGAGCCTGGTTATGAAAGATTTCAAATTTAAGAGATTTACAAATACATAGATGTATAATCACATACAATCAACGGTCAATTAGTACCTAATACACACATAGCAAAACACATGGCCCCAATCTCGTGAAATCAGGGAGACCTACCTACATATCTTTAATTCACTTGCTTAACAAAGAGCAAGGCCACTTTGACAGAATCTGTAGCATAAAAGTGATTGTCAAAATGGGTAAATGTTATTACTAGCCCAGTTAACCAATTTCTGATTTACCTAACTATTTTTAATAAACTTAAGAATATATCATGGAAGCCATATTTTTAAAAAGAAAGTATATTCTCCAGATGGATAGTGGTGATGGCTGCACAGCAATGTGAATATATGTAGTACCACTGAACTGTATACTTAAAAATGGTTAAAATGGTAAATTTTATGTTATGTATAATTTACCACAATAAAAAAGGTATAATACTTTGTGTTGCATATATGAAAAGGAAACAGACATTGTATGGCAAAAACAAACAGATAAAATGATACTAAATTCAGAGGGGATTCCTCTTATCCAAAACTTTGATTTCTAGATAAGAATATAAACGTATTACAAGAAGATAAATTGACAAACCAATGAATTGGGGTGAAATAAATAAATAGAAACAGGTTATTCCTTAAGCTCCTCCAGAGTCTCTTTTATAATCATAGTACAAACAGTTTCATTTCATTTAACAGTTATTTGATGAGCTCCTCCTATGCGCTGGGTACTGCTTTATGTGCGAAAATACACCGGAGTACAAAATTGACCAAATCTCTGCCTTCAGAGAACTTCCATTCTACTAAGTCAGTTGTTGCATGGGTAATGTGAATGCAGCAATTATAATCTGCCCATTTTACACATGAAGAAGCAGAAGTAGAGCTGAGTTTACTAATTTATCTCTTACAAATAGTAGCTTCCAAGCATTTTCCCTGTATTAACTCAGCTGAGTGCTTTTATTTTCTCAATCTTATGCCCAATTTATGGATGACGGCACTGAGGCACAGAGAGGTTAATAATAGAATAGTTTAGTACCAGGGAAACAAGTTGAATTCTAGAACACTTTTCCTGTGTGAAATTCTTAGCATAGGCTAAAGAAGTGATGGCACATTTTTAAAGAGTTGTATCATTTTATCATTATTTGCCTTTGGAAAAAAAAAAACTAAACAAAACCAAAAAACCTTCTATTCTCCCTCTCCTGCCGTGTGGCATATATATTATCGTGAGGGTTGCAATTGAAGAACACAACCTTTGCCTTTGGGCAACCCTGGCCCATAGTAAGTGTTCAATAATATTAGCTACTGTTATTGTTGTTGGTTTTCAGGTTTTTTATATAATTAATCTTGAATATATTTTTTAAGACTATTATGTAACTATACAATACAATCATGAGATGACCTGGAATTATGCAAAACTAGGATAGAACCAGTTTTTAAAATGTATTTTAAACATTCAGCCAGTGTATTTCTTTTTACTTATGTTACATGATTTGCCTTACGCTATTATGCCTGTCTTTCCAAATAATCTTATTGCCACTAACCACAACTAATTGAAATTTGATTTGGTTTTTGCTTTTGTTTTTATATGTTGTTACAATTAAGGGAAAAAAATATTCCAGGGATATAACAGCTCCTGCCAATTTTCTGAGTTAATATTAACTAGAGATTTTGGCTACATTTAAATGCTTTAAGCCAGCCTACAACCTTAAAGCATTTATGCATGCAAATATTTAAATGAATTAGGAAAGAGAATATAGAGGTAAGAAATAAAATCAATTGTAGAATAAATCCTTTTCAAATGTAACTCTTTTAGGATTTGAATCAACCATATATAACAGAAAACCTCCAAATAACAGTGGCTTAAACAAGACAAAGCGTATTTTTTTCTCTCACATAAAATAAATCTGGACTTCTTTTACCAGTGGTATGGCAGCTCCACAGTCTAAAGGACCCAAGCTCCTTCTGACTTTCTGTTCCCTTATCCTAGCACAAGGCTTCCCTTCTCAAGGTCAGCTCCTGGTCTGTGTAGCTACTGGAGCTTCAGCCATCACAGCTGCCTTACAGGCAGCAAGAAAATGGAAAAATGGGGACTCAGTAGGGACAGACTTCTCTGCTGAAGCAGTTTCCTTTAAGGAGCCTTTCTGGAAGTCTTACTCAGCACTTCCTCTTATATCCGTTGGACAGAACTTAAGCCATGTCTTTCTGCCTGGGACCAGGAAAATATAGTCTTTAAGCTGTGCACATTGTACCTGGAATTAAATCTGAGTTCTATTAATAAGAAGAGTTGAATGGATATTTGGCAGGCAAATAGCAGTCTCTGCTATAATAGTAAACTTCAGTCATAATTTCAGAATTGGATATCCTGTTTAATGAATATTCTGACTCACTGAGTGTCAAAATATAGCATAGATAAGCTATCCTTTTAAAAAAGAATCAGAACATAATAATGTAAAATTCACACTAAGGCTATATTGGAAAGAAAAAGCTACCAATTATTGAGGGTGTATTATCTTCACAACAACCCTATGAGTTAGGGACTATTACTGTGGCCATTTTACAGATAAAGAAGCAGAGGCATCAAGAAGCTAAGTAGCTTTCCCAAATGTGTCATGAGCTAAAGAGTGGCAGAGAACTGTGCAGTCTGGTTCCTAATTGTGTGCCTGTAAGGCCATTGCACAATGCTGCTTCATTTTGTAATTCAGAAAGTATTTCAGGATGTTGCAGTTGGTCATCATGAACATGAATTGTCATCTTACGGCTTTGTGAAAAATTCTGGCCATTCAAACTATTTGACTGCTGTGATTCTGTACACATGTGATTGTACTGTGTGCATGTTTTTAAAAATGTATGCTATAGATCAAAATGCACACACATTGACATCGAAGTTCTTATATTGAAGGGAATTTTTCTCTACATGACAGAATGTGTTCTGAGCACTGGTGGTGAATAAATATTACCACCAGAAAGCATCACCCTGCTGAATTGTAGAACCTAGCCTCAGTGCTGGTTGAGAGCCAACAGCTTTGAAGACCTGGAGTTTTTACATCGCTTATGTTTTTGCCTCTATTGAGATCCAAAGATGATGAATTTGAAGTGGAGTTCTACCACTTCCACTGGAAGAGACAAGTAAGAGTGTGTATGTGTGGTTACAGGAGACATTCTATGCATCTGCAAGGGGTGCTGCCATTAGCAAGGACCACGGAGAGGGAGGCAGAGGAAAGTGAGGAGGGCTCGGGAGGCCAGGACAGGCATCTTTCAGGAGCTCCAGAACCATCCACTGAAGTATGTAAGTGCAAACTGATATATGAACTGGCCATTTCGAGACTAAAATATTTAGCAGGAAATATCCCCTCTTCAACCCTCACTTTCTCAGGTGTAGAACTTGGCTTGATCCTTCCACCTTTGTTTGAATTATGTCATTAATCAACCTTAGTGAAAGATCACTTAGTCATCGATGAAAGCATAAGCTCCTAATTGTTAGGAATCACTGGTGCAGCACAAACCTTTTTCTACCCTTGAACAAACTCAAATGCTTATTTTCTCATGAGTTTTTCTTTTTTTTTTAAAAAAAAAAGTTTCTTAGGCTAAATAATCACGGTCTCTTTCCTTGTCTCTCCTCTCCCCCATCTCGTCTTTTTCTCAGTCTTTATATTCCAAAACATCACAGAACTGTCCCCAGGGCAATGCTGTACTGTGGGTGGCTCCTACTTAGCCACCAAATTTTGAGGGAGTCGTAGACTTGTAGCCTTCAGAGGTTGCAAAGCTGGGCTGGTGGTCTTCCTGGGCGGTGAATCTGAGATCCATGAAAGCGGGGAGACTGACACATTATTGTGGTGTCTCAACCTTTTTTTCATTAGACATATTGAATTGAATGGAACTTAATTTGGTGAGAGCAATTAAATACTAAAGAAGGAGATTTTGCCAGGCACGTTGAGCTTTGGAAGACCACAAACCATTGTAATATCTAAGATTTCTTGACCTCCAGAACTAATATTTGTCCTCTGCGAGACAGTAATTGCCCCCTGCGAGACAGTAATTGCCCCTGTTGAGAATACATGCATTAATGTAAGATGTCCATTACTCTGTATCAGCACCAGACATTGAATAATATGTCTTACACATGCATGAACTATGTGTTCAAATGTTTATAAACCCACGGAGCCTATAGATTATAAGTTCTATGAGGGCAGAAATTTTTATTTTTATCCATTTTTTAATTGTTATATTTCCCAGTTCCTAGGATAGTACCTGGAACATAATAGGTGCTTATTAAATATTTGTTGAATGTTGCATGATTAATAAAATGCAAATTCAGTCTATGCATTACTAATCCCAGTAATTTTTGGCTAGTATTTACTTTCTCAATCAACATTCACTAAAAGGACATTAACTAATGTGTGTGTTTGGGGGGTGTGGTTAAGGGTAGGTCTTCAGACTTTACTTCATCAAATGGAGTCTCCACACTTAAAATTAAGCGTAGGGCATCACTGCCTTAATAAGCCCATAATGTGGATGGAAATGGTAGCTGCAGATTCATCAATTGCTTTGTTCATTCAGCACTTTTCACTGGGCATGCTTTGAGCCCAGCAGTGTTCTGGGTGCTTGGGATACACTGAGCCCTGCCTTCGTGGTGCTTACATTCTAGTGGAGGAGACAGAATAAAGCAAACATGATGGACAACTTAATTATCTATTTTTGGAAGGTGACCAAAACTGTGGACAAAGGGAAATGAGAGCTGGAGTACCAGGGCGAGGTGGTGGTGAGGTTAGAGTGAGCCTCGTTGAGAGATGGTTTTAGCAACCCTTGGAGGAGGAGGTGAGAGAGTTGGCCATGCCAAGGGAACCGCGTTCCAGGCAAAGAGCTCAGCAAGTGCAGAGTCCTGACAGCAAGAGCAGTTGTAGAATATTCTAGGAACAGGACGAAGGCCAGTGTGACTGGAGCAGGAGGAAGCAGGAGGCAGGAGTGGGAGAAAATGTGGTCAGGGAGGTCAGGGGGTGGGAGCTCAGGCAGGTCCCACGGGCGACTAAGACTTTGGCTTTTATTCTGAGGGAAATGGGGACCCACTGCAGGACTTTGAGAGACAGGATCTGACTTATTACAAGTGTTCATTTGGCTGCTGGGTTGAGAAGACACCAAAGGGGGCCAAGGGTTGAGGCAGGTAGGAGCTTACTACGCAGTCTCGGTGAGAAATGAGGAGTGATGGTAGCTCTGACGAGGGTGCGACGCAGAGCCGTGAGGAGTGGTCGCATCTTGAATATATCTTAAGGTAGAGCTGGCAGGATTTTCTTGATGGGCTGGATATAGAGTATGAGAGAAAGAATAGAGTTGAGGATGGTTATTTTGGCTTGAACAATTAGAAGATGTAGTCACCAACAACTGATATGGGAGGAAGTCTACAGGCAGAACAAGTTTTGAGGAGGAATATCGGTTCAGTATTGGCCACGTACAATTTGCAATGTTTTTAGGCAATCCAGGTGGAGGTGTCTGGAGTTTGGAACAGGGTCTGGACTTGATATAATGTCCTGAGTCCTTAGCATAGAGATGATGAGTGAGTTTGCCAAAGGAATGAGTGTAAAGAGAAAAGAGAAGACCAAAGACGGAGCCTTGGTGCACTCAGACATCAGTCAGAGAGAGGGGGAAGAACCAGCAAAGGAAATGGAGACGAATTCCATCTCACTGTGGCGTGGTGAGGTAGGAAGAAAAAGTGATCAGCTGTGTCAAATGCTGCTGTCAGGCCAAGTATGATGAGAATTGACAACTGTCCATCTTGTCAAGAGCAGTTTTGATAGAGGGAGGGGGTGGAGGCGTAGTTGGAGTGAGTTCATGAGAAAATGGGAGGAAAGGAATTGGAAACAGCACGGGTAAGCAACTCTTTCAGAGGAGGGAGAAGGGAGAGTGGCTATTGTGACGCCATCCCATGGATGGGAGGGTAGAAGCTAGCGCACGGGGGAAGGGATTGTTTTCACAGAGGAGTGCAGGCAGGAAGGCAGAGTGGGTGCAGTGCCCACAGGTGGGCAGAGGGGGCTCTGTGAACATTCTCTTCTAATTGCCTCAATTCCTAGGGAATCAGCTGAGAGTGAGTGTCGGGGAGAAGGTGTGAAAGGTCGAGGTGGCAGGGGGAGGTGTGCAACAGTTTTGTAGGACAGAGGGAGAGAGGATGGCCTGGCCCACGGAGGGGTAGTGTGGCTTCTGAGCTGCATCACAGGCCCACCCAGTGTCGGGTTGTGAAGGTGTCATTGTGGGTTCTTCTTCAGACAGTTCATCCTTGTGAGTAGCTGCCAGAGAGTTGAATTTAACTGAGGCAGCAGTTCTGGGAATTAAGTATGGTGAGTGGAGAGAGGGACCAGGGAGTGGAGACTGTATGTAAGACAGTGATTCTAATGAATGACCATGGAAAGTGATGTAGGTCAGGAGGGAGAGAGCAGAGGTTGAGTTGGTAGGAGGTAGTGAAGAGGGACTAGGATCCATGAGCATGCTGCTTGTCCCTTATAATTAGAGTCAAAAGCTCCTGGCACCTCCCAGGTGTTTTGCTGCTTCCAGGGAGTCCCTGAGGTAGGGTTCTGCATGGGTGCCTTGAATCTGCTCCTAGGTGTGTCTGGAGTCCTACAGAAGACCTGCATTCTCTGTAGCCTTATCCTTAGGCCCTTTAGGAGGCTCAGATGGAAGAATTTCTGTGGTTGCTTAAAACTGACGTGGGTTACCCAGGCCATCTAGTTCTCACCTTTGTTACCCAAGAGGACCCTGGAGCACCCCGAAATGGGTTTTCCACTCTGCTGTCCTCCTACCTGCCTGCTCGGGTGTGATCCCAGCCACCAGCACACAGTCCAGGTGTGGTGTTGGGCTCCTGGTTGATGTAATTCCTTTGCAAAGGGAATCTTTTAGTATAGCAATCCAGCAAGGAATTAAATAGCAATTGAATTTTCTTTCTCTCAAAAATTAAAAGCACAACCAAGGGAAAAAACAAACAAACAAAACCAACCAACCAAACCAAACCAAAGTAAAGTATGTGACTTCCTACAACAGTCCCCTGCCTCACCCAAGGCTTGTGGCTCATTTATGTCTGGTGTTCTGAAATTTCACAATCTTGTGCTTTTTTTCATTCGTTGTGCTTGGCACACATTCAGTGGACCCTTTCAAGTTTGTATTTTCGGGGCAGGGGGCAGGGCTACTTTTTAAGATTTCTTCAATTTTATCTTCCAATTCTTCCAATGAATTTTTAAAAATTGTGTCTGGCCTATTATTAATTTCCAAGATATATTCTTTGTCCTCTTAAAGTTTCTTTTAAATATATGTAAAATGAACAAAATATACATGTATTTTTCTATAAATTTTGATTCATTCTTGCAGTGTCCTTTTTATCTCTCTGAGGATGGATATTTGTTATAGGCTTCCAAAAAAACAATACTTTTTTTCTGCTCCCTGAATTATCTCTTTTCTATAGACTTCCTTCTTTTCTCCCTCTCTTCCTTCCCTTTCTCTTACTCATGATTTTGGAGGCTTATCAAAAATATTTGACTATCCATTCATTTTTAATCACAAGGAACTAAAAATACTGATGTGGAGCTCTGTGTGCACCTTGAGCAGAGTTTTTGGCTTAGTGGGATTCAACGCGGTGTTTTCTCTGGGACTGATTAGTTTCTCCAGATCTATAATTTTCTTGTGTCTTTTCAGGGGGTTAAAGCCTGGTTGCCTACTGTATGGAAGTAAAAGTGAGGGTAGAGTGATCCCACCATTCAGAATGCAGATTTATAAATTTTCTTGTTTTCATTCCCCGGGCCTTGCCCTCCCTCACCACACTTGGTATTCCAAGTCAGAAACTCCTTAGATAATCTTTCTTCAGAGAATAAAACTCCAGTTGTTCATGTCCTTTGCCCATTTTTTGATTGGGTTATTTATTTTCTTGCTGTTGAGTTGTTTGAGTTCCTTATATATTTCGGTTATTAACCCCTTATCGGATAGATAGTTTACAAATATTTTCTCCCATTCTGTGGGTTGTCTTTTCACTCTGTCATTTGTTTCCTTTGTTGTGCAGAAGCTTTTTAGCTTGATGCAATCAAACTACCTTTGCTTTTTTGCCTTTGCTTTCAGGGTTGTATCCAAAAAACCATTGCCCAGGCCAATGTCATGGAGCATTTCCCCTATGCTTTCTTTTAGTAGTTTTACAGTTTCAGGTCTTATGTTTAAGTTTTAATCCATTTTGAGTGGATTTTTAAATTAATATATGGTGTGAGATTAGGGTCCAGTTTCATTCTTCTGCATGTGGATATCCAGTTTTCCCAACACCATTTATTGGAGAGGCTGCTCTTTCCTCATTGTGTGTTCTTGGCAGTTTTGTCGAAAATCAATTGACTGTAAATGCGTGGGTTTCTTTCTGGTTTTTCTAATCCTGTTCCATTGGTCGATGTGTCTTTTTTTTTATGCCAGTATCATACTGTTTTGATTATAATAGATTTATAATATTAAATATGTTTTGAAATCAGAGTGTGTGATGTTTTTCTTAGTTGGGGTCTTTTGTGAGAATTTAAAGATTGCTTTTTCTCCTTCTGTGAAGAATGAAGTTGGGATTTTGACAGGGATTGCATTGAATCTGTACATCACTTTGGGTAGTAGGGACATTTTAATATATTAATTCTTCCACTCCATGAACATGAGATATCTTTCCATTTATTTGTATTTTCTTCTATTCTTTCATCTGTGTTTTATAGTTCTTAAGTATACAAGTCTTTCACCTGCTTGGTTAAATTTATTCCTAAGTATTTTGTTTTTGTTGTTGTTCTTGCTATTGTAAATGGGATTATTTTCTTAATTTCCTTTTCGGATAGTGCATTATTAGTGTATAGAAACGCTACTGATTTCTACATATTGATTTGTATCCTGCAACTTTACTGAATTTGTTTATCAGTTCTAATAGTTTTTTGGTGGAGTCTTTAGGGTTCTCTATGTGTATGATCATGTCATCAGGAAATAGAGACAATTTCACTTCTCTGTTTTCTTAATCATGTGAGATATATATATATATATATATATACTTATTGAAAATAATTGAAATATTAAGTTTATATATTAAGAGGCAAAAACTATGTTGTTCTACTCCTCCCAAATCACTTCCCAGTAAATGAACATAGTTGAACATTTATGAATCTGCCTCTGGATATTCTCTAAGCATTTTCACACACATATACACACATAATTTATTTTTACCCAGTGGGGATCATATATCATCTGATCTGAAACTTGCTGTTTTTCATGTAATACGCTGTCTTTCCAAGCCATGACATATATATCTTTAACAATTTTTCAAACCTGCTGTAGTTTTTAAAGATCTGTATTCCTTTATATACATATATGTATAAATTACTTACTTGTTTGCTTATTTCATTAAATATATTGGTCTAGCTTTAAAAATTATGTAAGCAATGAATCCAAATGGTAAACAAATTCAATGCAAAAGGATATAGAGAAAAAGTACAAGTCTCCTTTCTCATCTACTCCCAGTCTTCTTACCTAAAGGGTTATCCTTAGGACATTATATAATACATCTGTTTTTTATCTATTTAACTCTAGACCATTTCTATCACTTTCCTACTATTGAGAATGAGGAATTTAGTACATTTACCTTTCCTTTGACTTCACCAGCCTCTACCTACTTAATGATACTGATTACAGCTTTTCAGTTCATTCACTGTTAAATAACATACCTAAACTTATATTTTAACTTTAGACATATCTATTGATAGCTCATTATAAGAGATGAAAGAATTTGCACATTTACCCTTCCTTCCAATTCTCTTCTGTTCCTTTTTTTTTTTGCTATATTATTGCTTTTAGATTGACAAGTTTTATAATAGTTACTGTTCTGTTTATAATGTATTTCATGTTTTCTATAAAAGTTGATTATATAATTAGCACTCACATTATTGTGTGAATATTAGTTATTGTATAATAATTACACAATGAAGCTCAAAGAAGAATTTACTAAGTATACAAGTCATTCCTTCTGGATCAAACTCAGCAGTCCCTTGTTATGTCTTTCCTTGCCCTTCTTGGATCTGTTTTCTGTGGCTTGGAATATATCCTTGAGTAAATTTTCAGAGTGAACATGTGAATTATAAACTTTCTGACCTTTCTTATGTCCAAAAATTTGCCTTCAGATTTGCTAATAGTTTGACAGAGTATCAAGTTCTAGTTTCAAATTCTTTCCCCCTTAGAAGTTTGAAGATACTGCCCCCATTTACTCTAGAATCCATTGCTGCTAATGAGAAATTCTGGTGCCAGTCTGAATCTCATTTCTTTGATGTCACTTGGCTTTTTCTTCTGGGAAACTATTATTTATCCTATGAATGATGAAACTTCTCTATCATATCTCTAGGTGTGAGTGTTTCTTTTGTTTAATCCTGTAGGTCTTCAGTAGGCTTTTTAATTAAAGTTTCATCTCCCTTCATCTCTGAAATTTTCCGTAATGTTTTAGTTTCTTTTCCCCCTTTATTGTCTCTATTTTCTCTGTCTTCAATGTGTTTTTGATAGATATTGAATTCCTATTATCTGTCTTCCATATCTCTGATATTTTTCTCTTTGTTTTCTTTTTACACTATGTTTAGAATTCTCTTACACATAAGACCATCTACTAGATCTTTAGTCATGTCAATTTTATTATTCAATCTGTGTATTTTTTATTTTCAGTTTTGGCAAACATATTTTTAATTTCTAAGACTCTCTTGTTTGTGCTGGGCACGGTGGTGCACCTGTAGTCAAAGCTAATCAGGAGGCTGAGGTGAGGAAGACTGCTTGAACCCAGGAATTTGAGGCTACAGTGAGCTGTGATTGCACTACTGCACTCCAGCCTGGGTGACAGAGCGAGACCCTGTCACTTAAAAAAATCTGTTGTTTGTATTCTGATTTTGTCCTGAAATCCTATTTTCACATCCTGCGACACCTAGAAAGAGCTTGGTTTTATCTGCAGCTGATTAGAAGTACACTCTGAATGCAGACTGGGGTGAGCAAACATTTTGTTACTGTCCTCCTCAAGCCTCAGTGCCCAGAGGTCTTCACCTCCATCAGCATCCCGTATGCTCTTTTTCTCTATCCCTCACCACCAAATGAAGGCCCAGCCTCATTTGAGGCCACTCTTTATAGTGGGACCAGTTAACCCCTATTTCATCTTGTCGTTGTTCAGATCTCCATTGACAATTCTGCTTTGCATCCCTTATTTAGAGTGGGGTGAGAAACAAAGACTATGAAGTGGGAAGAATCTGATCCCACTACCCTCCTTTTTCATTGCAATTTTCTCCTGCTTTAGGGATGCAATAAGCTGTTGCAATCTCTCTGAGGATGAAAAAGGGAATTTTTAAAATGCTCTTCTATTGCCAGAATGATCTCTATTTTAATTTTTTTCATGACCTATTAATTGTGTGTGTTCATCTTGTGTCTTCTCTTTCTTACTCTTGATTTTCCTCAAATGTCTGATGGTCCATGTGGTCTATTTGTAGGGTTCATATTTGTTAACTAAAGTGAAGGTTGGTACAGGCAGCTGGTCAGTGATTTCACTGCGGTTGTGTGCATGTGTTTCCCTGCCATGAGTCTCCCCACACTGGGCAAGCTGGTCTGGTTCTGGGTCAGTGATTGGAGCATTTCCTCTTGAGAGCATACCTTCAGGCTGAGAGTGGCAAACAGGGCAAGGGGCTGGAACAATGTCAATAGAGAAGGTTTCCTCTCTGCTTGGTCCTGGTCAGAGCTGCCTTCTTGATTTATTTATTTTTTTCTCTGTCTGTGATGCAGATCTGGAGTTTCTCAGTCTCTCTGTGACCTCAAAACCCCTGGCAGGAAACTTTCTCACTCAGATCACCCCCATTTTTAGCAAGCAGAGCTCAGGCTTTGAGTGGAGGCTAAAGACCCATGTTTTTTGGGTGAGAGGGGGAAGGACACAGTTCTCCAAGCTGTTCTAAATGGAGGGCTTTAATGAACTGCCTTGCTATTGCTCCAGGGTGCTTTCCATTTGTGAACTTCTGGCTTCTAGGAAGAACCCAGTTATCTCTGGTGTGTTGGGTTGTGGTTTCCTCTGCTCTAATTTTTGTGCCAGTCCATCCCATCTGCTTCCTACCTCTGGAGAGGGAGGAGGCACATGGGTAGGCTGTGTCCCTTTCCTTGAACTGGAAGCCCCTCTCGTTTATTTTAAATAAGATTTTATATTTATACAGATTCATGAACTTAATTATTGTACATTAGTGTTTTGGTCTGGCCTTTTGAAACCTATGATCAAAAATTGGCTTTTAGTTTTCATGTAGAAGGAGCAGACCAAAATGAAGTTCTGTATTCCAATGCACTTTGAAATGCTTTTCTAAGTGAGCCATTGAGATATACAGCAAGCACAAGCCCCTGCAAAGGAACACACACACACACAGAGCATTTCTCTATGTCTGCTCTCATTTAATTATTCCAGCAGACAGGCAGCTGGGTGGCGGGTGGTGGCAGTAACTCTTCCATTTGCAGTGCTGTGTCTGTGGTGGGAACCTGAGCAGGAGCCAGCCTTGTCAACAATAGGAGTAGAATGTTGAGTCAGCAGGAAATGCTTTTTCCTCCCACTTACCTGTTCTCTTGCAGCAGACAGCTTCCCCAAACAGCAGTGGGGCAGCTTCAGCTGACTTGCTTAGTCTGATTCCATTGTGAGCCACAAACACCGTAGGCATTTTGTCATGTCAGGACACTGGAACTCAGTGGAATTAAACTACACTCATTGTCTCGCCCCGCTCCCCTAAATCTGTTCTGTGCTTTTTTTGTTAGTGGCAGTAATGTTTTAAACACCAATGTTTTAAAACATTACTAAATATTTTCCCTAATTTTAAATTAATGTGTTCATTTTCTGCCCTGTGCATCCCCTCCTTTCTAGTGACATTGCTATTGTTCAATCTCTGCTGTCCTGGACTCTTGCCTGGCTTTGGCCTTCTAGATGCTTCACCTTCCCTTTTTTCCCCACCCTCTACTTCTGGGGAGGCCCTTCCCATGCATGGCTCTGTGATGACTAGATTAGACACTTTTCCAAGGTAGGATCCCTGTTTGATTCCCTTTCTGTCCTGTGCATGCTAAGCACAATGCTTGTCCTTCAGTACATATAGTTAAAGAAGGCCAGCGATATACCACTAGTAGAATACAGAAGCTGATGAAAGCTTGCTCTCTCTGTCACACCTCCTCCGCCTCTGGCCTCTGGCATCCCCCAGTCTTTCCATGGTGGCATACAAGGCCAAGGACACTTAGTGTACATCTAAGAAGCCTTCCCAGGAGCACACACAAATTTTATGAAAACAGACAAAAAATTTGTAGAGAAGCAAATCCCTTCAAGGTTGCTTCTTTGTGGGCTTCCTGAAGGTACACTTGGTGCTGGGGCAGTCACAGCCCTGGTACTTATGGAACTTGGCATCTTTCTCTCCTGCTCTAGAGAGCAGATCTGAGTTAACGAAAGAAGTGTTACTCCAGGGAGCATGTTGGATCTCCTCTACTTTATACTTTACAGGGATTTATTCACACTTTATTATTAGTAGCGGATTACATGGGAAATGCCGGACAGTTGACCATGACACCCTGCACTTGAAGAAAGGAAGCGTCTGTTCATTAACAGGACTGCCAGCCTCTCCGTCTTGGTCAAGCACCAGGCATTCTGTCTCCTCACTCTCCCTAAGCTCCAGCCCAGCATGACCACTTCCGATTCTGCAGGACTCACTCAGTCTCCCTTTTTCTGTGCCCTTCCCTACCCCATTCTCTTCCCTTAGGGTACCCAGCTCTGGCTTTTAAAACCTCCAAGGCCAAGCTTAAAGGCTGCTTTGTCTGTGCCATCCCAATAAAAACCTTTGTTCCGTCTAGCTGTTTGCTTATATCTTAGGTATAGTACATTTTACCTATACCAGAGTTGTTTATAGATGTGCCTTATTTCCTCCAGGCTGTAAGTATATTTTGTTCATTTTTGTGCTCCATGAATACCTAGCATAATACTTCATACACCATAGGTAATCACTTCATACACCATAGGTAATCGATAGATGCTTGTCGACTGGCAGTTCAAAAATTTATATTAAATTTGCACTATTTATTTGTTCTGGCTAGTAGAGGCGCTAATCTGGGGGGAGAACATTGATAACTAATTTTTCAATGTGGCTAATGGTCTTCAAGGAAAAACAGATGTTATTGACAACCATAAGATTATCTCATTTAATCCTTACAACAACTCATGAAGCAGGTGTTTATTTTCATTTTAGTGAAGAGAAAACTAGAGGGGTTGAATAATTTGCTGAGGATAAGTAGATAGTAGTAGACAGTAGAGTCATTGTGTTCTGTCTTTGTTCAAAGGTGCGTGCTGCTTTCTTCATTCCTGAATTGTACGCAAGCTAAAATATACAATTGGGTGTTTGGTTTACTCCCATTTGGATAACTTGGCTTACCAGACTGCAGTGTCTGCAGAGGTGAAAAATCTTGCCCTGGGAGATACCAGGGAACCCCCCCCCCCCCCAGGTAATTCCTCAGACCGAGTGTTTCCAAAATGCAAAGCTGCTACTAAGCTGTCACTGCTGTCAAGTGATGTTATCGTTTCCTGGGTGCCTACAACACTCCAGCACCAGTTTCACAGGCCCTCAGCCTACTCCTTCCCCGTCCTGCTATGTTAGAAGCAGGCACTGAGACAGTCATTGTGTAAGTTACCATGACTTTCCATATGCTTCTGGAAGCAAAGCACAGTTTCACAGGAGTGCCCATGAGTGTGTCTTGTCAGTGGAAAGTGAAGTTTGGTATACCGTAAACACTCAGTGGCTTTTTCCTGAATAGACTGGACTGGTAAAACGCAGCTTCCTGGCTCTCTTGATTTGCAGACTCAGAGACCCTTTCTGTTCCCGTAATTCCCTTTACCTCATGTCAGATACCTAGCAGTGTTGTTTGTTTTTCAGTTTTCATCATTGGTTTAAAGCAGAGGTTGGTAAACATTTTCTGCGAAGGGCCAGGTAGTTAATATTTTAGGCTTTGTGAGTATTTGGTCTTGATGGCATCCACTCAACTCTGCCATCGTAGCACAAAATTAGCCACAGAAGATGTGTCAGTGAATGGGCATGGCTGTGTTCCAATAAAACTTTATTTTAAAAAATGAGGGGTCTCCCTGGGCTGTAGTTTTCCAGCCCCTGATTTAAAGCAAAAACAAAATGTGCTATGCCTACTAGATGCTACTCTGATTCTGTGTTTTCTATATTTTCCTAAAACTTAACTGAGCAGGAAATGACTAAATTGATGGCACAATGATCTAATTTAATCACTGAGGTAATAGAGGCCAACCCTTATTGAGTGTTTGCTATGTGTCAGGCACTTTGCTGAGCACTTTACATACTTTATATGATTTATAAAGCACGTACTGTTATAATCTCCATTTACAGCTGAGTGAACTAAGTCACAGAGAGCTTAAATAGGCTGCCAGGTCACATGTCACCAATATATTAAAACAGGTGGTCTGATTACAGAATCCATGAACTCCTGTACAGGTAATAACAATATTGAACTAAGAGCAAAGAGCCTAGGACTAAAAATCAGAAATTATGGTTCAGATCTCAACTCCATTCCATGGCAAATTACATTAACACTGTAAAAGGGGAATAACACAAGGACTTGCCCTACCGACCTCAGAGATTGAGTGAGGATAAAAGCCTATATGAATGTACGTTACAAACTATAAACACTAAACAAATGTTGGTTATTAGTCTGTCATTTGTATATATCTTAGTCTTTTACTCCTGTTTGAAATAAAAGAAATTTAAGAGAAGCAGTGAAATTCTTGAAACTGTAAAGGGTTTTTAGGGGTGTTAATACCCAAAGCCATCTTCACTATAGCTCTCCTTCTGTGGCTTGCTGTCTCTCTGCCTAGCTGCACTAGCCTTGTCTAGGTGTTTGATCTGTTGTTAACGGCATCCAGGCCCATCTCTGCTATACAGGAAAGGAACACCCATGTTTTCTCCCTTTCCTTTGTTCTGCTGAGCAAGATTATATTTCTTCCTAGATCACTCAGGCTAGGTGGGTGGAAGTGAGGCTGAGATGTTTTTACAGAGTTCAAAGTTATAATCTAACTTAATTAAGTCTTGCTGAGGATTGACTTGGCTGGCTCAGTTTCGAGGCACCTGTCCCCCAGTCCCTTCCGTCTCCTCGGCATGGACACCGTCCACATGTGAGTAGCTTACTCACAAGGATGGAATGTTGTGCATCTCTCCATCTTAAAGGAAACACAAAGGAAAAGAATGGACACAACCGTGAATGCTGACCCTTTCCACCCAAGCAATTCCTTTATAATATTGTGCTCAGTAAACTCCCCCTCAGCTCTCTTTCCCTTCTAATGAAAGTCTATATCAATTTGGTGTATTAGTCAGAGTTCTCCAGAGAAACAGAACCAGTAGGATTGATCGATCTCTCAGTTGATCTACCTATCAAGAGAAAGAGAGATTTATTTTTTAAGGAATTGGCTTATGCAATTGTGGGTGTTTGCAAGTCTGAAATCTGTAGGGCAGGCTGACAGGGTGAAACTCAGGCAGGGTCATTCTTGAGGCAGAATTTCTTCTTCTTAGGGAAACCTCAGTCTTTGCCCTTAAGGACTTCACTTGATTTGGCACGGCCTACCCACATTATAGCAAGTGCTCTGCTTTACTTAAAGTCTACTGATTGTAAATGTTAATTACATCTGAAAAATATTTTCACAGCAACATATAGGCTAGTGTTTGACCAACAACTGGACGCTATAGTCTAGCCAAGTTGACACATAATTAGACATCACACTTGGCATTGATAACCAGTCATTATATCCTGTCTATAAACCTGAAGTAGAGAGAAATGCTGGTCCTTTGGAACAATATCCTGTGGAATGTAGAGAACAAGGAGCCTCTTCTTAATTCAGGAGGCAGTGTGAAATATTTACAGTGTGCTTGAACTTACTGTTCACCCACCGGTAGGTGTCCCCACAGTTTGGCCTCAGGTATGTAATATCACATTGATTAATTTAAATATCATTGTTTTCCAAGAATGAAGATAATGATGGTGTGTATTAGCTTTGCCTTTTTAAGATTTTGGGTTTTTTTAATGCTCAATAAAGTAAATCAAATTATTTATTTATTAATAATTAAATTGTTTAAATTTTCATTTAAAAAATCTGAGAAGAACAGAGAAGGAGAGGTTAGCCTACAGAAGTGTGATTGTCTGTTATTTGACAATATTTTAAATTAGATTGTTTTCTCCTAAGATTCTGAGGTTCTGTTCTGCTTGTGTGAGATGTTGGCTGGGTTCGACTGCTATCCATATTAGTTGAAAAGTAAAGCAATAAGTCCATCATCTGGTTATATTTTGGTGGGGGAGGAGGGTTTAACACAATGCTAGGCCAGGTATTTAACTAAATTTTTTTCCCAGCAAATTGACTTAACTGCTTGTTTTTGCACTCTACCTATGAAACCTTTTTGGTTTTACAGGTTCTAGTTGTCTGGAAAGTACAGTGAAGTATCTCTTTTTTTGTGACACTTCCTTATGTTCTGATTGGAGTTAATTGAGAAATACCTTAAGAGTAGTAACTCTTACATTTAGTTTTTATTTTCTACTTAGACAAACACACCACAGAGCTAATAAAATACAAAGGTAAAATTTCAACCATTGATAGAAATTAAATTATATTTATATTAGCCATCTTCATCTAATATCTTAAATATTTAACCTTTTAGCCAGTGTTTTCCTCTTTACTTGGATAGTACCTTAAGAGTAGAAGTTTTGATAATGTTTTCCCTTTTAGCACTCACAGAAATTCCAAAATTTTTACACATATATATGTATAAAATACATTTAATTACATAAATATATAGTTAAAAAATTAAATATACTGCTCCATCTACTAAGGGAATTTTGAATTGAAGCTTATTAAAGTCTTTAAGAATTTATTTAGAGACTTCATTTACTGGTAGTATGGTGGCTAGATACCCTGGAAAACCCATTGAAAACAAGTGTAAATGCTGGATTACATGTTAAAAAACATCTTTCAAAGTGTATCACTGAACTGGCAGGAAAGTATGTCATTGTAGAGGACTAAAGTAAGTGAAAGCAGGAATTCTGGGAGGTGAGACAACCTGAAGATATTTATGAAACTCAGTGGCCTCAAGTCTCCATTTTGACCTGCACATAGTCCAGTAGAAGATTCCTACATAAGTCTAGGTCTCCAAAAGCTAAACCCTTGGTGCTACTAGGACGAATGAGAAATAAACCCTCTGTGCAGAAAAGTAAAGTAATAAGAGTTATCTGATACAACTTTGGCTCTGCACAGAGGAAAGGAAAATATCTTTCTTGAGAAATGATAACCACAAGCTGGCCCTGATGTGCGTGTGCAGATAGGGTTGAGGCTATCTGTGTAGTCCAAAAAATCCACAAGCAGACTTTGTGCTTTAATGTGAACCTGGGTTGTTAGTGACTGCAGAGAACTGGGAAAAAGAAACACAAATCCTCACTGGGGAATGGAATTTCAAGTTGGTCCTCAAAGATTTCCCACTAAAAAAGTTTCAAAGAATATACACACAGAGTTAGAAATCACAAGAAACCTACCCCTTCTAAAAACAAACCATCATAAGTGAGCCAGCAGGAAAATTTAAAAGAAGGGAGAGAGAGAGTAGAATCAGACTCAGAGACTTCAGATACTGGTGATTTAGACACATCGTACAAAAGATATATGTGAAATATGTTTAAGATTTAAAAGGGGAGATCGAAGATATAAGCAAAGAGTAAGAAGCTGAAAGAAATGACCAAGCAGATTGGAAAACATAACCAATAGAGCTTCTAGAAATAAAAAAGTATAATGATTATAGTGAAAAGAATTATTAGATGGGTTAAACAGTAGTAGAATGGATATGGCAGAAGAAAGATTTAGTGAACTGAAAAATATATCCAGAGAATTGATCCAGAATTAAGCTGAGGGAGATAAACAGATGGCAAAGAACGTTAGTTTAAGAGACAGAGAACAGCGGGTATGAAAGTGTAATAAATTCTAATTGGAGTTAAAGAGGAGATAGTAAAGAGATTGCAAAAACACAGCAAACAAAAAATGTAATGGCTGAGAATCTTCCAGAGATGTTGAAAGACCAATCCTCAAATTCAAAGGGCTATGATTTGCAAGCAGAAAAAGCAAAAAGAAATCCACACCAAGACACATCTTAGTGCATTGGCAGTGCATCAAAGATGAAGAGCTTATCCTAAATGCAGCCAGAGAAAAGACAGATCACCTTCAAAGGAAGAGGCAAGTAGGTGATGGATTTCTCAATAGCAACAAGAAAAATGAGAAGCCAGTGCAGCACCTTCAGTACGTCAAGAGAATACAATTTTCGGCTTCAGATTGTGTACATAGTGAAGTCCTCTTTCAAGAAGGAGAGTGATGAAGTGAAATTATCAGACAGAAAGCGTTTCCTATAACAAATAATCACTAAAGGAAATTTTGAAGGATGTATTTCAGACCAAAGAAATAAGATTCCAGAAAGAATGTCTGATATGCAAGAAGGAATGGTGAGTAAAATACTGAGAAGTATGTGAGGAAATAAAAATAAGCATTAACTAATGAAACAGTAAGAATGTCTAAATTGAAGGTTAAATAGGCAGAACTAAAATATGGAACAATAATAGTACATAAATTGGGAGAGGGGTTATGACACTTGAATTGTTCTATGAACTTTGCATCCCTGGTGTCCCTTTTGTGTGCCCACATTTCTTCTTTTAAGGACACCAGACTACACTAAGGCCTACAATGACCTCACTTTAACTTAATCCCCCCCTTAAAGGCCCTATCTCCAAATATAGTCACATTCTGAGGGACTGGGGGTGAGGGCTTCACATATAAATTTTGAGGGGGAAATTCAGACAATAGCAATTATAAACACAACTTTTGTAGTAAAATCCCGTCTTCTGGAAGAGGTAGAGAACAAAGTTGTCTTGAAGGATTGAACTTGGCTATTTATCCTAAGATGATTTTAGGAGAAAATGGACATTAAATCTACCAGGTTTCCTCCTTTATGATTTTATTAATGAATTGACATATTTTTAATAAACTCAATGAAATAAATAACTAGTCTCATAGTCATAACTCAGATTCCTGTCTTTAATGTTATAAAACTTCTGAGGAAATAGAATCATATAAATCATATTTTAATTTACTTTTGAGATTGTATGGTAATTCAGATTAGGAAAGCAGAGTGTGGAACCTATTTTAATGAATAGATAAAAATGATTGGCAATTAAAAACTAATTATTTGTAGTTCTTCTAAAGTTCTTGAAAATAATGTCTTCTAACCAGGCTAAATATTGTTCCTCTGTAGTATCATTTGCAATATTGCTTTTTTTTTAATTAATCTGCTTTTTCCAGATAGCAGAGCATAAATCTTGCACACATTTGCTTTCTAAATACCAAATTGTACATGGAATTAAAATTTAATGAGCTTTTACTGCTGTAATCTCAACAGGCATGTTCTTTGCTGTTAATTTTTCAATAAGAAATATTTTATCGTGTCACAGGTTATAACATATAAGAACTTGAAAAATAATCAGGACAGATTTTCTAAATTGCATAATGCTATTGCCTAGTTATTTGCACTTTTTTTTTTAATGACGAGACATTTTCTTGAAGTTGAAAGATTCAGACAAACAATGCCCTTTTAGTTGTTACATTTTAGAAAGGGTTTTGAGGGAAAAAATAGTTTTTTGGTTGGTGAGTGATGGGTTTTCTTGGAACATACTGCTTGCTAATTTTACTAGACAAGAGAATAAATTCAAACGGTCAACTACATTCCAATTTGTATTCTTCCAATAAAGTCCTCCCCTTTTGCATTCTTGGATTTTGACACTCCTACACACCAGTTTAAGCACTTGTTAGAGTGTCCAAAAGAAATTGTTGCAATTAATTTCCCAGTCTCTTCTCTCTTTGATGTGTCACTGTAATGCTTTGAATAATTTTCAGTGTCTGGCATCTGTTCAAGGACAATTTCTTGACTTTGAGGAGGGGGAGAAACCATAAAGGAAACAACATAATTTTTTCCTAAATAGGAGACAAAAATACTTTTTGTCTAAATAGTCTAAACTTTTTTTTTTCCTACATAGGTGACAAAAAATAGATAACTTATTGGCACAGTTAACTACTATTGAGATCTTTTCTCTTTGGGGTAGCCCCTAAGAACAGAATTGGATCAGCAGTTTGTAACTTACAGCATGTCTAGGTTATCTCGACCAAAAGAAATTCAGATAGGTAAGCTTTGCACATTGGAGCCATCTGGAGTTTTAAAATGGCTGCAGGTGTCTTAGTAGGAGGCTAATTTTATTCTCTAGTGATTAGAAAAAATTACCAGACCATGAACTCTAGGGTATGCTTTATTTCCCATGTCCTGTACAACATTTTCTGAGAAATTTCTATTTGTAGTTGTGCAGTGGTTCTAGTCTTGTTGATTCCATACTTGCATTTTAAGGTTTGGACGTATTTTATCTTGCCTTGCTTCTTTACAAACTTGTTTTATTTTTTTCCCCACATTGCCATTCCTAAAGTTATGACTCATTTTCAGGGGAGTAAGAAGTGAAAGAAATGATAAAACCAGAGATCTGGAGCAGTTTCTTGTTCATGGTCTTACTCACTTTTTAGTAACCAGCACCTAACACAGTGAGTGGCACCCAGCAGGTATTTGGCCAATTTTTGTGAAATTGAATTGAATTTGTTCTTAGAATAAATGACAATAAAGAAAACAGTATTACAGAAACTCTCAATCCAAGGGAAATATCTAGACTAAAGTTGCTATAGTCTCCTTCTTCTGATGGATCCCAAGTTTTTCTTCTTAAAAAACAAAAAAAAATCCACATTTAAATGTAAAACATTGCTTGATGACAGATCAAGTTCAGTAGAATGGGCTTGAGAAATATGCATAGAATGCCTATTAAGAAGTCTGTTGGAATTTAAACCTAGCAATATAAGATTATTCTGTCTACATAAAGTTATTGCTGCTCTAATTTGAGCAGTTTGAACTATATTGAACTTTGAAAATTTAGATATGTGCAATCTTTTAATATATCTTACTCCTTTGATAGACACTGTTCTTTGCCCCACCTGACTTCCCATCAGTTTGTATGTCTGTCATTAGGCTAAACTCTTCCTGTTCATAATGAACATGTTTTCCTTAAAAGAGAACCTATTTCTTGGGTCAAATGAAAACACCAAGCTAAGGAGTTCTGCAGTGCTTCCAGACAAATCAGACTCGTATTCATCCTCTATGTATTATTAAACTTGAATTTAAGACTATATAGATTCCTTTACATGTTACAAATATACTTACATAGATAATGTGATTTTATTCATTCACTCTGTGTTTAACTCATTCTGTAAAAAATATATTGGCTGCCTACTATGTGCAAGTTGGTGAAGATATAACGATGATTAAGGCAAGGGTCTCTGCTGAAAGAACTTACAGTCTAATGGGCAGGCTGACACATAAACACCAGGGACAGAGAGGGGGTGAGAGCTGGGACTCCGAAGCTGTGGAAACCTGGCTCAAATTCCACTTTAAATGTGCTTCTGGGCATATTGCATGACTTTTCTTTAGGCACCTGTGTTTCCTTACTAGTAAAACAGGTTTGACATATAAAATGCTTATTTCAGTGAGTAGTATTTAGAAAATGTTCATAGAATGTCTAGAACGGTGCTTGTCCAATAGAAATATAATTCAGGCCACATAAGTAATTAAAAATTTTCTAGTAGCCACATTAAAAAAAGTAAAAAGCAACAGGTGAAGTTAATTTTAATAATATATTTATTTAGATAAATATATAAAAACTATTAGCATTTCAACATGTAATCAGTATAAAATATTATTAATCAGCTATTTTGCATTCTTTGTTTTATACTAAGTCTTTAACATACAGTTTATATTTTACACTTACAGCACATCTTAATTTCAGTGTTAAATTTTCATTGTTGATATTTGATCTATATTTAGCTTTCATTAATTTTAGGGTTGAAAAAGAAGATTTACATACCCAAGTTTTTCCAAGCATTCTTAAAAGTGTTCTGATAACTGAATTATCAATTGTAAAATCTAAGATAATTAAAATTAAATAAAATGAAAAATTCTGTTCCTTAGCCGCACTAACCACATTTTAAGTGCTCAATAGCTATAGGTAGTTAGTGGCTATCATATTGGATGGTAAAGCTGTAGAATTACAATTTGGTATGACAAGTGCTATAATAGAGGCATGAGCAGAGATGTCTGGGGAGTTAAGAAATGAATCGATCAAGTGGGTCTTGAAAAACCAGTAGGAATTCACTAAGTAGAGAGGAGGAGAGAGAATATCCTAATTCGATCTCTTGAAAGCATGTGAAGTAGCAACAGTGACCCATTTAATTATTTAACAGAAATTTATTGAATAAGAAATATGTGCAGTGGGTGGGCTGGATGCTGGGGCTTCAGTTAGACATAGTCCCTGAGCTCAAGTAGTTGAGAGTCTAAATATCATTTATGGGCACATTTCTCAGAGAAGTGGACATGGGTGTGATCCTGGGTGTGCTAAAATACTTTTTCTTCCTGTAGCTCAGATTTCTAGCGTGTCACCTTCAAGGTTATTGTATGAATAAGA
This sequence comes from Daubentonia madagascariensis, assembly GCA_023783475.1. Lineage (NCBI taxonomy): Eukaryota > Metazoa > Chordata > Mammalia > Primates > Daubentoniidae > Daubentonia > Daubentonia madagascariensis. The sequence goes on along the minus strand of JAKFHU010001815.1, from coordinate 15,690,824 downwards.
TTTTTTTGAGCTATAAGCAAATTTACTTTGCCTATTCATTTCCAGTGGGGGGGGAAAGCCCTTTAAAAAAAACCCCAACCAAAAAACAATCTCATCTTATTGCCTGTGATTGGCAAAGGTGACATGGCCCATAGTGAAGGTTTTCACTGGCTTCTGGGGTCTACTAGTCATTTTCTTGTTGGCATTTTGACAGTCAACCAGGATTCGGCCAAATTCCATTCCTACCTTTGGCTCTTTTGCTTGAATATCTGGGGCAATGGTGGAAGTGGTTGCTATTTGTCACCTATCTGGGATGTTAGTATTGTCCCTGAAACAAATAGAAGATGATTTAAATACGGGTGAATCTTGATTCAGTTGCTAGCTAAGACCCTTATAGAATCCTTAGTATGTTGCTTGTTTTAGAATTCTGAGTCCCTAGTAAGGATCAAGTCAACTCCCAGATTTGCAGATTTCTATTCAGTTGACTCTGTGAATTTTGCTCTCTGAAGATTAGGCAGACAAACAAACAAACAAACCAAAAACCGAACAAACAAATACCCACAGATGAGAACAGCCTGGTACATCTAGAAAGATTCTCAAGACTGTTCTCTACAAGATAATTGTCTACTCTTTAAAATAGTCAGTAAAGGAAATCTTGCTGTCATCCTTCATTGGGTTTTTTAGTGTCTCATCATTCTTCTAGTTGTAGGAGGCTTTTCCTAAAATCTAGCCTGTATGTCTGTTGTCCCATTGGGTGTCTTTAATAAGGCTACTTCCCATTAGTCATAAAATTTCTTTTATCTTTTGAGAAATATGGGTTAAGGTAAAATCAGAGACTTTTCATAGAAAGCTAGGATGGCCATTCAAACCCAATTATGAGGAAATAACACATCTAAGCAGGATTCAATTTGAGAACCAAAATACTAGAAATAACAAACTTGGTAATTAATTTTAGCACTTGAAGCTAGACTAACATCAATAGTTATGGCACCTAAACATACAAATGCAGAACTTTTTACACAAAGTGATTTTTACCTTTATTATTATACACCAGCTGTGTTTGAGTAGACAGTCCAACTTCCCTGTCTGTAGTCCACCCTGGGCTGTGTAATCTGAGCACTGGTGGGCTATTATTTGAAAGTGTGATTTTTGTGATTCAGCTTTTTTGTCTCTGAGCTAGAAGGCCTTTCAGTCTTAAATAAGCCACCTCATTTCTTATAGACATATTCTGTGTTTGTATGACCCTTTTTTCTACAAAGTAATCTCTACTTATACTGAAATCTCAGAAAATTTTAACAAATATTTAGAGCACTTAATTTTCCCTTCTTTTCTAAATGTTATCCTACTTTAGCTCACCATACTTGGATATTTTAAGGAAACTAACTGTAGAGGAAACAACAGTGACCCTGGGGTCATGAAACCTGATTTCAGGGTGTGGTCCCTTATTTAATTTTGCACAAGTAATTTAATCATACTCATCCTTAGCTGCTTCATCAGTTAGATGAAAGATACTAATTCCTGCCTCATGAGATTGATAGGATATGAAATAGTGTATCAACTTATGTACAAACATCCCCCCATAAAGTACTAAACAGATGAAACATATCACTCACATGAACATACGTGCTGCTCACTGTGACTAGATTGCATTCTAATGGGTCTTCATGCTGGTGGGGTGATTGTGCCACAGGACTTATCACTGGGGAATCCATCTTTGAAACTGTGCATGATCTGTAGACAATGTCAGTGGTCTTCTGAAGGAATTGTAAGGTCTGGGTCCTTATAGTACATTGATCAGGGCAATAGTTATAACTTTTTAACTGGGGTATCTGCCTGCCCCTGGGCATTAGATATAATAAGTTAACTCTCATGGTAAAGTTTTTCATTTCTTAATTCTCAAGTGTTGTTTTTTTGTGTGTGTGGTATAGTGGGATCTGGAAGGCAAGTGTTTCAGTTGTACTGCTGATGAGAAAGCAGATAGTATGAAAGTGTAGTGAGTACCGTTCCTTATCGTCATAAGGGCCAGGATTGCTATGAGGTGTGTGAGGTGACTGAGGTACTGGGGCACAAAATTTAATTTAAAAAAATCAATACTCAAGACAAGTCATATTTTAATGCATTATTTAAAAAAATCAAAATAAATGCAAAAATGTATGATAAACAAAATGTCAAAATTTTTAATAAAGACATTCCTTTTCTTTTCCTATATATTGAACACACCCCTGCTTTGTGGAGAAACAAGCTCTCACTTTTCACCTCCCCGCATATAACTATTTATGTTGATTTAAATTTCTAAGTCTTCTGTGGCTGTGGACATCCCCAGGCATGAAGTGGATAATAAAAATGTGCATTATTATAAAAGTGGATGATAAAAATGTGCATTATTATAAAAGTGGATAATAAAAATGTCCATTATCATAAAAGCAGATTATAAAAATGTGCATTAAGTAGGTATAATGCACATTTTGTGGACTAACTAGTTTTTTTTAGATCTGTTTTTGAAAACTCATTAGGTATGTACACAAGGCTAAAAAATTCAAGTGCAGTTGGGTTTCAAATGAAAAAGTAGTGCATCTTCAATGTCTTTATTAGTGGAAACCACTTTTGACCAGTTCTCATAATTCTGAACAATTTGCCTGTGTCTCTCTTCTTATTTTATCAATTTCAAGGAGGATGTCCTGACATCTTGCTATGAAAGGTGAAGAATGTAGATCATTTGCTCTATCCTTTCTCCTTTGCCTTTTTCTCTGCCTCTAAATTTTTGTTGCATGCGCAGGAAGTATGTGTGTGTGCATGCGTGTGTGTGAGCACGCGTGTGTGGGTCCATTTGCTTGGCAGGCTTTATTTCAGGAAGATTGGTCAGAACACTTGCTCCACCCACCTCCTCTACAGGGAAGGATTCCTACTCTGTGATCTTTGGCGTTTTCCAGGCAGATCACTTACACTTCCTCACAGATTGTTTCTCATCCTTCAGTCTGGGTCTGAATGGGCTTCTCTGTGAACAGTAGCTTTCATACTTCAGGTCTCTTCTGTTCTTGAGTTTAGCTGAGATGCTCCACCCCTCCCACTGCACCCACGCAGCAATCATCCCTTGCAGGAATGCACCAGTCTTTGGTCAGCTGACGTCATATCCCTGCCCCAACCCCAGCCCGGTTGATAGCACTTTTAAGAATTTGTCCCTTTTGTATACTGTTATTATTTTTAATAGGCTCTTGGAATAATAGTGTAAATTATAAAATAGACCAAGTCTATCTTTTAACTTTTAAGCTTCTATTGCTTTGTTCCTTGGGCTTCATGTCTAGCTCTCCTTCGTCAAATAAAACAAAAAGTGCAAATAATTACCTCCTTTGCCTGTTGTTTGGGTGGGTCAGTGGAATTAAAAGCCTAAACTTAAGATAGATTTAAAGACTATGTTCACATCTATCTATGAGTTTCCAAGAAATATATCTTCCTTTTTTCTTTTTTCATTTTATTTTCAGAACAATCAAGTCTAGTACAATGGTTAGGAATTTTACCAACACTTTTTCCAAAACTGAGGCCTTGGATGATAAAGGCACTTTTAAAAAAAATTACATGGTACCATGGTGAATAATGCCTCTATAAAGTTGATATCATATCTTTTCCTGAGTGTCCTCATGCATCTCCTAACTGTATCTTCAGCTCCAGAAAAATTCATAAGATGAGATTCTTGGATTAAATTCATGCCTTAATTTATTTCGTCTGTGTAGAGAGAGTTATTTAGTTAATGTGAATTAAGTTGGAATATTTTTATATGATTACTATTTTATCGGGATCTTGCCCACTTAAGGCCCTTAATAATGAAATTTAAGCCCTGCTAAGCAGACCCAGCATCAACAGTATATTCTCTTTCTCAAAGTATTGTCTAGTTGATAAAAACATTTTAAAAACATGTCTTAATCAAAAACAAAATGATGTAGTGCAAGTTTAATAAATACTTTTATTAATATAGCATATTCACTTCTCATTACTATTGTTTTCTTATGATGTCTTTCTCCACAATTAATTCCAAATAAATAACAGTAGTGTTTACATTATGGCATTTATATTTCCCTCTGAACCTAAAAGTAATTAAGTTAAAAATATCACAGAATCATGATATTTAAAATCATTGCAGATTTAAATGGTTTGTATAGGACAATGAAAAAAAATCTAGTGATAAACACCAGATTCGGACAGCAATATTTTTCTGTGATTGAAGTAGTCCCCAAAATACATGTAGCCTGGCTAAGGGTCTGAATAGATAAAAATGTTTAATCATATTACTTTCGACCTTCACTTAATTAATATATTAAGACTTTCTTGTCCTCAGATCATTGGGATCTCATGGTAAGTAAAGGAATTATTCTGTGCACGTTCCCAATATTTATATTAGTTTCAGTATACTTTTATGTTAACATATGACACTGACACTTAGAAATTGGATTAAGTCTCTATTAGAATTTAATTGTTTTCCACTCATACTTTGTGTATATATCTTAAGGGTGGGATAGATGTACATTTTTTCCATGTTAGCGTATGTGTAACACTGCATACTTTTTCTTCTCCAATTTGTGTTTCTTTCCATGTACAGAGATACATCATCTACCATGTAGGCATCCAATGTTTTGATATGATTACATTTCATGAGTCCTCAGTAGAGTGTTAGATGAATATTTGATTAGGAAAGTTAATGAATATAAATAACAATAAATAATAATATTTATAATGTTAATAAATATAAATTTACGGAGCTTAGAGAACTTAAACATTTTCTGAAATGTAGTATTAGTAGAAATTATGATTAGCTATAATTTGTACAGTAGTTTTTGCTTATTTAATTTTGTAAGTGATATCCCATTTGTGGGATCCCATGAGTGTGTGTGTGTGTTAGAGAAAGACAGAAAGGAGAGAAACACATATGCATATTATATTAGAAAGAATAATGTTAGCCACTCTACCAAAGCCCCCAAATTTGACTGGGTTAACACAATATGTAAAAATTTATTTTTTGCTCACAAAATAGTGCATTGCTCGTGTTCTTTGCTGATAGGTGGCTCTACTCCACCTGGTAATTCAGGGAACCAGTCTCCTTCCTTCTGTGGCTGTGTAATCCCTTGAAGGTTTGAAGCCCTCTGCATCTAGCTTGCAGATAAGGAAAGCATTGGTGGAGGATACATCCTTCTTGACTGCCTTGGCCTGGACCTGACATGTCTCTTTTGCTCACATTCCATTGGCAAGAACTAGTGACATGGTGGCCCATAGCTGCAGGGGGGAGGCTGAGAAATGTAGTCTCTGCATAAGAAGCCTCTTTCCAGAGGGAGGAGAGATTGATTTTTGGTGGGCAATGAGCCATCCTCCACATAGTATGAAATAAAGTCCTTTCAACTTTGTCACCGTAGCACTCTATGATTTAAATGTGTGAATAATTATCAGTAAAGGTCCATGAGCAAATAGGTGATCTTTCCCTTCTACATTTAATTCTGTAATTTAATTTGCTTACCTGTTACATACTATACATGTGAGTAGATGAGATTATCTGTAAATTAGTATCCTATACTAAGGATAAACATGACCAAGAAGAATTAAGTTATTTGCCCAAATCCACACAGCATCACCAAAAGAGATTAGAAACCATATCTTCTGAGTCCAGTTTCACACATCCTAAGTTTTTGGCTAATATGGTCCCTTAGGAGAATGGTGTTTTAAAAAGGAGAATGCTAAGCCAAGAGCCCATTTCACATCAGTTCTGTACTCATGGTAAGTTAATTTCTGGGATATGTAAGTCTTGATTTTCTGTGATGACAGAGAAAATACTGATTTGACTTCTGGGTAACTCTGAAGTTTGGAGATCTTGAATCACAGTTTTGTGCAGCTTTGTGCTTCAGAACTTCTTTACCATATGTAAATTATTTCTTAGGAGAAAACAGAACCAAATTCTGTAGAATTATTTTTACATTTCATTTTTATTTCCTTAGAAGATAGTAGTTAGAAATTCAAGAAGAATTCTACTTTGATAACATTTATTGAAAAGAGTTTTCTAATCTCACGTTCTAGGTGCTTTGAAGGACAAAATAATACATGGGCTCTGCCCTCAAGGGGCTCAAAATACTGTCCAGGGAAAATAAGACCCAGAAATAATGTGTGATTAGGAGCAAAATGGTGGTAGAGAAATGTTATGAGAGTTTAAAGAAAGGAAAGATAATCATGGGTTACCTTGGAAAGAGAAAATTTCCCAGACAAAATGGGCCCCAAACTGGTTTGGGGAAGATGGGTGAGATTTGTCTGGATGGTGTGAGGAGGGGCGAGATAGAAAGACGACATCATAGTGGAAATGGGGTACCATGCACAAAAGCTTGCAAGTGCCTCTTCCGCTTCATGTCTTGTGACTCTGCCCCTTGCCTTGTTCCTGCAGCACCAGAATGCATGCAACTCCCCACACAAACCCTGGCCTTCCTCCCCTCCAGACCCTGGTCAGAGTCAGACAGGAGTGCCCTATCAGGGTTCCTCCCCTCAGCTTATCCAGCCACCATCTCCTCCCAAACACCCCCGTATCCTGGTTGGCTTGCCCTTTCATCTTTTTAACTGACATGAGCAGGCTGTCCCGTCTCCCAGGGAGCTTTCCCTGACACGAGGCTGAGCCTCCCCTGGCTTCTCTCTAACTGCATCTTCCATTTGGTTTATGGTTGTGGCTCACCCCAACCACACAATGAGCTCTGTGAGAACAGAGATTGTGTTTTATTCATTTTTCTGGGTGTGCTTTAAAAACATTTTTTATTGTGGTAATATATACATAGCATACAATTTACCATTTTAACATTTTTAAGTGTACAGTTCAGAGGTGTTAAGTACATTGGCATTGTTGTGCAGCCGTCACCACCATCCCTCTCCAGAACTTTCTCATCATCCCAAGCAAACTCTGTACCCATTAAACAATAGTGCTCCATTCCCCTTCCCCTCAGCTCCAGGTAACCTCTGATCTACTTTCTGTTTCTATGAGTTAGACTACTCATATATGTGGAATTATACAATGTTTGTCCTTTTGTGCCTGGCTTATTTCACTTGGCATAATGTTCTCAAAGTTTGTAAGTGTTGTCTTATTCATTTTTATATGTCTATATTTTTCATAGTGCCCAGCACATGGAAGGTAATGAATGTTTTTTTCATAATGAAAGCATAAAACCAAAATGAAATAGCATATCACATTCTAGAGACACTCAAGAGACTTTCCTGGGATTAGGAGGGACGAGGTTGGCAAGGTGGTTGGGAAAGGCTGGGAAGGGATTGCATGTCTTGAACTGTTTGGATTTGCTTCTGTAAGCAGTGGGGGACCACTGAACATTTTTGAAGAGGTAACTGTCTTTCGTTTTCCTGGGCACCCTTATCTGTTATAAGAATGATTGTTTTTGGGGCTCATGTGAGGAACACTGCCTTGGTTCCCTACCCCAGTGGTAGAGAAGAGAAGCAGATTTAAAAAGGTTCAAAGCCTGAGGAAATGGAGAGTGTCGAGTTTTTGTAAACATATATGTTATACCATCTATTATTTAGTATTTATAATGCCTGTGCAGAAGTACACTGTATTGTGTGGTTAAGCATCCCTAGCTTGCTAATTTCAGTGATTTTTGCATGAATTGCAAAATGTCGATGCAAGGGAGGAGGGCAGTCCCCCCCATTCACAAGTTTTAAAAATGAAATTATGAAGAGAAAAAGAAATGTTTTTCTGCAGTAAATTGTACTTCATTATATAAATGAGTTAATATGTTTTTAGATAGTTAATTTCTAAGTTAGATGATCTGGTTCATCTGTAATCTTAGTGTGCATATATACACGCACACACACTTATCTTGGGCTATCAATTTGTAAATGGGAAAAGAATCATGAGCTCAGTGGAGATAATAAAACCATACTCAGTTGCCAAAATGCTGCCGTCACACCATCTGATGGGACACCCAACACCTTTGTGTTACAGCCAGCAAGGTATGGAACCAGATGTGTTGATCTAATATTAACTCCTCTTCTCTGGGTCAGATCTGGCCCAGAGTCAGTGAATGGGACCTCCCCCTTCTCAAAAGTCACAGCTCTCTGACTAAGTTATCAAAGTCAAGTCACCAAGGAAACAAGCCAAGGAAAGGAGCAGAAAAGAATGAGGGCACATGGCTTGTGCCTAGACCCCGGGGCCAGCCCCAGCTCTGGCTCCTTGCTGAGAGCTTTCTTCTTCCATTCTCTGGCTTTGACCGCAGTTTTCTGCCATATGATTTCAGACATGTACAGCATGTAGCAATTCATAACTTACTATATTATCCAATATCTCAACTGAGCCTTTCAACAACCCGGCAGGAAGAAGAGTGGGAGTCTTGTCCTCATTGCACAGATAAGGAGTTTAGAAAGGTTGAGGGGTTTGCCCAAGGCCACACAGCTACTTAGTGGAGAAGCCAGGATGGGCACCAGTGTCTTCCATGAGACCACACTGCCACTTGATTTGGTACTTAGTTTTTCTTTCTAGATGAAGCAGTGCTAGGAATTCTACCACAGATGTCTCTCCATTTTTTTATGCTACAAAGTAACCATAATGATAACAGCAAATACTTCCAGAATACTAACTCTGTACCAGGCATTATATGCTTTACATGTAGTCACTTATGTAATCCTCCCAACAACCCTATAAGATAGTTACTGTTATTATTACTATTTTTACAAATGGAGAAACTAAGGTACAGAGATATTAAATAAATTGCCCCCAGTCAGGGAGGCGGCCAGATTAGTGGCAAAAGTCTGAGAGCACTCAGTTTGAATGCAGATGTTCTGTGGATGTGGTTCACATCAAATACTTTCCTCTCTCTAGGCCTCACCTCTAAAACAAGAGGGCTGTACCATACAACTCTGAGGTCCCTTCCAGCCTGAAGATTAGATTCTCTTGTGCCCACATAATATGGAAGATATTAATCCTGGCTCTTTGTGACTGGAACCTTGGCATTTTAAAAAATAACATCTACTAAATTGCTGTAAACTTTCCAAATATAATCACTGGTCTCTCATTTGTATCTCCTGATGTGCACGTGCAACCCTAGGCCCATATATACTCATCAAAAACTTGTTAAGTTGCAAAATATTCCTCCAGATACAACCAAAACCCAAGCAAAAAGGCTGGCTGATGTTCTAATGTGATCTCAGGCTGCTGACTCAGGACCTGTGGGTGACAAACCCTCTCCTGCTTGTTACTCCCTCTGGGACAGTGGGCAGCACCAAACCCTTCATCAAAAATGAAGCCAGGAAAGTGTCAAAGTAAGTAAAGAGGCTTCCTTGCTTCTTTCTCTTCACAATACAATATGGTGCATTCTAACAAGCTGGCTGGATGCCTATACATCTCATTTAAAACATATCTTTATAATCAGGGAGGAGATGGTCCCTGATAAAGAGAACAAGAATGAGCAAGAAAGGGATGAATCAAGCCCGCCCATTTTTGCCTAGAGTATTTTCATTTGAGAAATTATCACTGGAAGGATCAATTGCCCCAGTTTCCAAGGCATGTTTCTTATTTTATAAAACCAATCCTTATAAATAATAATTCAATAATGTCATTTTCCCAGATGCAGTAGGAAATTTTAATGCCTTTCGTGTGCCCTGACATATCTTCAGTGTTTCACAAACCCAACTGTGGAGTCTTTTTTAGGGAAGACACAAGGCGCGCGCTCTCAGCAGCTACTGTGGGTCCCCGTGGCATGTGTGAAAGCTGACAGTCTGCATGCAGATCAGCCCCCAGGAACATAGGTAGTGGCCCTGGATCCAAAACTCCTAAATCCTTTCAACTTCTGGTGCCAGGGGGCAAATGACTTCTGGAATACCTGCCTGCCTAACTCCTCGCCGTTCTTCCTCGTCCCGTTCATCTGTTCATCCATCCATCCGTCACTCTGTCTGTCCATTAATCCACCTGTCTGTCCATCCATCCATCCATCCATCCACCCGCCCAAGATTTGTTGAGCACTTATGTGCCAGAAAGTGTGAGACACAAAAGAAAATTCTATACAACTCTTCTCAGGGTATAAACTGATGGTTAGGAAAAATACTACATGGGAAGTCATGCTTGAAGTAAGATTATGACTTAAGATATACATTGACCATTTGACAAAGGTATTTTCAAGTTCAACTTTGAAATCCTATTAATATACTGTGTTTTAAATTTCTATCTTTCAGTTATACTTTTTTGAAGATTCAAATCTTCAAAATTTGAATTGTCATTATTATTTTTACTTTATTTCTCATGAATGGCAAGAGTTTTTGAGGAAGTTGAGTACCCTAAAGACGAAAATACTTTTATACCAAACCGAGTCTATCACCTTGAGTCATAATGAGTATGACTACTAATAATAAGCTAACACTTAATGAGTGATTACCAGGTACTGGACACTGTTCTAGCACTTTATGTTTATTGGTTCATTTACTCATCCTGGTAGCCCTATGGGGAAGGTGCTTTTTTTTGTCGGCTCCCTTTTCAGATGAAGAAACTGAGGCATGGGGAATTTAAGTAGCTTTCTTTGCCGCTATGAAATAGCTGAGCTGGGATCTCAGCCAAAGCCCTCACTTCCAGGGGCCACGCTGTTAAGATGATATCCACACTGAATATCATCTCCCTCCATGGCAGTCTCCTTTGAGGACAGATGTTGCCTGTCAAGAGCATTAATATCTTTTCATAAACAGCGAATTTTCGTCATCTTTATACTCTATGTGGAACAGCCACCTTATTTGCCTCTAAAGGACAGGGACTTCATGACAACACACTGTGGTTACCAAAGAATCACATTCAAACTTCTTAGAAAGGCGTTAACAGGTCCTCCTCAGTTTGCCTACAAACCATCAGACAGATAGATACTTCCTTCTCTCAATGTGCACCCTCTGCTGTAGCCAGGGCGACCTCCTCCCTGTCCTCTAGATGTGTTATGCTCCTTCCCAGGCACAGGTCCCTGCCTGTGTGGTTTCCATGTTGTTTCCTGTGCCAGAAATGCCACCCTCCTCTGCTCTGCAGTCTTCATTTATGTCCACCTGGTGGGCCACGCCCAAGCCCTTCTGCCTCAGTGGGCTGCCCACTGATTTGCTGACTGTCCTCTTTTCTAGAACTCTTTTAAGTTTTCAAGTGGTGCCTCTAATTTGGGTGCCAGGTCTTGCAGTGCCTTATTTTATACCTATAATATGAGATAATGTTATATACCTCTTTTTATATCATTCACTTTCTAGCAAGAAAGAGTGGTAAGCATGTAGACAGAATGTAAAATTAGAACTTTGGGGTCCATCTCAATATGCAAAATAAATTAAATTAAAGTGCACTAATTTAAGCCCTTAACACAGTACCTTGAATGTAAAAGGCCTTCAGTAAATATTTAAGGGATGAAATTTTTTGTTATATTAACTTAACTGATCAAATCTGCGAGTTTCTTTCTTGGAGTAAGGTGCAGGGAATGCTGTCTTTTGGATCATTTCAAACAAGGAGGAGGCCATTTACTACCTATTAAGGATAAAAGAGATTTGAGTGACAAAAAGGATCCAGCCCATCTAAAAGTGTTATTTTAATACTTCATCCCAGCTAGCAAAATGTGGCAATAAGAACCTTTTAAAAGAAGACGCTGTCTCTCCCTATTAAGTACCTTTTCTAGTCCTGGCCAAAACAAAAACAAAAAAGCAAAGCAACACAAAACAAAAACAATGTGAAGAGCTTCTCACTGTTTGTTGATTTGGCTGGTTTGTCCAAACCAAGTTAATAGGGGTAGATTTGATCAGTCTTTGTGAGAAATCAGTATCAGTATATGTCTAGCTTCTAAATTTTTGCCGTAATTATTTATTTATAAATCCATTCAATTAACACATAATTTGCTAATCAGCTACTAAAATAAATGAAAGGTTCTGTGGTAGACTCATCAAGAACTAGAAATTTACACGTTAGGTAACTGCAAACCCCAACCCTTGTGCTCAAGTTAAGTGATCTCTTTTTGTAGCAACCTTAGGACACTTGGAATGCTTTTTACACTCTGATAAAAAAAATTTATTTTTAAATCACAAGCCCAGTGTTGCAAAATGAAGCAGAAGACACAAAGTATCCCATAGATTTAATATTATAGCTGTAGGGACTTCAAATGGACAAGTATAATCCATTATGACTGTTAATACTGATGCCATCGGGAGAAAAATATGCCCTGAGAAGTAATGTGCAGAAAAGCTATGATAGATCTAAAAGCCTAAGTTATTTTTCAACAAACCATGGTTCCACTTTCTGCCTCTTTCTTGACATTGACTGTGCTTTTAGCAGGGCAAAAGTTACCTGAAATTTTTGTTAGAATTCAAAACTTAAAGCATGTTCACTTTGCTAAAACTTCACTGGATGGAGTAGCAGAGGATAAGAACACAGAAATAAGAGAAGGGCAGAAACAGGGAATGGAAAAGCTTTAAAGATGCCATCATCCTGAAGAGATTAGAAAGCAAGCCAAGGAGAGCCGAAGGAAGGGAGAGTGCTTGGAGGTGTCCCTGAAGCCTTTCAGACGTGGCGAGAGAAATCACAGCTCTTCTTGTTACTTGCTGGCATTTTGTCCCCTGTACCTCAGCTTGTTTTGGAGAATCTTTCCAGTTGCTTATCATCTCTTTTTAAATTTGGTACCAATTCATTAGTTTCATATTCCATTTAACAAATTAGATGTTTTTCTTGGGCTTCTTGTTATGAAAATGATTTGCTCTTGGATGCACTGCTTTTAGATTTTCTGTTAGGACTATTCTTTATTTTTCGTCTTTACCTTTGTTAAAGCATCCCAATTTGCAGGGGGTATTAAGTGGTTAGGTAACACTGATGTGTCACATAGCCTCAAAGATGATGAGTCCTGGCCTAGCAGACTATACCCATAGGATGTTATAGTTGCCAATAAAATCATCATTGTTCCTTTTTTCCCACACTTTTATAAGCTCCTTGCAAACATTCACTCAGAATCTTTTTTGAACATCAATTTTGTGAAAAGCACAGTTCTGGGTTCTTTGGAGAATACAAGGATAAGTGAGTCTGGATCCTTTTCTCCAGTAAGCCCAGCACCACAGATGACTCAGTTAAGTCATGCACTGGAAGAGGAGTAGCTTCTAGAACTGGGCAATGGTTAAGGAAGAGGATCAGAAACCTCTTTCAGTTGACCAATTACATTTTTCTGAAAGTATGTCATTCATTAATTGTGCATGATCTTGCAGATTCCAGATAGAGACTATATCATTGGTCTTCTTAAGCAAGCATAATCAATTCTCATATGACTGATGATTCTTCATGTATTTACGAATAGGATCTGTTTTTTTCCTGCCTGCTTACATTCTGAAGTTTAGGTATTCTTCACCTCCATTTGCTGTCCAAAGCAGAATCCTTTCACATAGCTGCATGCCCTTTGGGTGATTTGGTTTTGCCGTGGATTCCTAGTTCTAAAATTTGACTTTTGTTGGTATCCAAGATGCCAAGGACAGAATCCATAGACATTCTTCAAAGTGGGCTGAGTGGACAGTCCAACAGAGGTACGTCATTTGTTCCAACCACCCTCGTAAAGGTTGTCAAAATCAATGGCTGAGTAGGTGTCCTGGTTCTCTTGCCAAGTTCTTGGCTGGCCATTTCTGTTTAGGCACCAGGGAAAGCTTCATACATTAGGCAAATCTTTATGGGAGATTTAAAAGACAAGAAGAATGTATTTTTGAGGTTTCACCTGTCTATTTCATGCATAACTTCATATTAACAGATTTTGGTATCTCTTAAAAGTAAATTAAATGTGTTTTTGATATCTCAAAATCATTTTATAATTTATTAAATTAAGAACCTCTTTATTTTAAGATTTGCCATTTACCTTTAATCTTTAAATCTTGATGAATTTTCACAGACATTCTTTAGTTAGGTAAGGATATTAATGACTTTCTTTAATAGCTTATGAAGTGAATCATCAAAAGATCGAAAGTGAGTCGTTAAGGCCAACTCCTGTACCTGCTCTTAAATAGCAGTTGTTTTACTAGATCTGTATTACCACCTTTTTTTTCTTTTAGATCTGTTTGTCTCATATATACCAAACATTTCCAGTAGTTAATAATACTTTCTTTGTTCTTCTATAATTTTAGGAAAGCATTCCAAGAAAAGTAGGGGAGATGGGGAAAGGATTTCTCAATTTGTAATGTGTATGCGTGAAATTCTTATTTAGTCTGTTGTGTTTTAGGTTCAAGAGAAAATATATAATAAATCAAAATATGTCCCATAGTCTTCTGAAAAGATGTAGTGAGACAACCTTCCAGCAGCCACCAATCACCTGGGAAGTCATAGACTTTGATCCTCACCCTATCAGGGGTTCTTACCCTGGGGTCCGTGTATACCCGAGGGTTCTTAAGAAGAACTGGATTTTAGTGTAACTTGTTTCATTTTGTGATTTTTAAAAATATTTCATTTTATGCACTTAAAACCTTATACTGAGAAGGCATCCATAGACTTCCAAAGGGAACAAAAATATTTAAGAACCCTCTCATAAATGCATTTCAGTCTATGAATTTTAGACGTGAAACTCATGGTCAGGTAATTAAGAAGAAAATTTATCATCGGCGTAATATTTGGCACTTTTTACCATTGGAAAGGAAGTAGTATAACAAGAGCTACCATTTATTTGTTGACCACCAGTATTTTCCAGGCAGTATGGTGGGTTCTTTTTATATATTCTTCTAGTTTTCACCATAACATACTCTAGGGATGGTATTATTGTTCCCATTTTACAGATGAAGTGACTGAAGCTCAGAAAAATTCATTCTTTCATTCAAAAACTATCCATACAGCATATACTGAGAGAAGGCACTGTACTAGGCACCACAGATTAAGTAATTCACCAAAGGTCACATAACTAGTAAGAGGCAAAGCTGGGCCTATCAAAGCCCATCATCCCTTCCACGACACATTGTGTCCTCAAAATATGGTATTCTACATTGGAAAAGTTAAAAATCCTATTGAGGCACGTGGAACTCTATGAAGGTAGCCAACAGATATTTTTCGCTTTATATAAATATAAAATATAATTTCTCTCTCTTCCTGGAGAGTAGTAATTCTGCTTTTCTTCATTCTAGCATTGCCTGAGCAAACCAGAGCCCAATCAGTGATTTCTTGGGATAAGCCAATTCTTTTCTAGGACCATCACAAGTTGTGTCATTATCAGATGAAATAAGAGTATATGTCATTTCAGTGATGGCATATGTATGTCCTTGTATCAAAGAAAAAAATACCTACTCCTCTGTCTTGCTAAATATTCATAAATCTTGCTTTTAATTTTGTGTATATGCCATTGTTTTTTTGTGTGGGTTTGTTGTTTTGTTTTTGGTCTTTTTAGTCATTCCAATTCATACTATTTCTCATTTGTGGCCTAAAATACTTAGAACACAAGGCTTTGCAATCTTAAAAACTGAATTTATCTTTACTACTAAACGTAAGGCAGGTTTGAGCCATTCAGTTCGGGGTACTTTGTTATGGCAGCCCTAGGAAACAAATATAGTTACTCTTTATCTTTATTTGGCAATAGTATTGTAGTTCCTGCTGTAATCCTTAGGAAGTCAACATTGTTGATAAGACTCAATGCCAAGCCAGGGGTCATGTTGAGCTAGCAAGAAATGGAATAGTTTTTTGCTTTTAAGGTAATTAGCATTTAGAGAATCTCTCTTTTAGGCTGACCTAGTGTCTTAGTGTGTTTTCTGTTGCTATAACAGAATACCTGAGACAGGGTAATTTACAGAGAATAAAGGTTTGTTTGGTTCATAATTCTGGAGGCTGGAAAGTTCAAGATCGGGTGGCTGCATCTGGCCCTCTTTTGGTGAGAGCCTTGTGCTGCATCATAATATGGCAGAGAAGCAGAAGGGGAAATGGGCACATGCAAAGAGAGAGAGAGGACAAAAAGTGCTAACCCACTGAAAAACAGTGAGAACTAATTTATTCCCTGGAGAATTAATTCAGTCTCTTGAGAAAGACATTAATCCATCTTAACAGCCTAATCATCTCTTAAAGGCCCCACCTTCCAACACCCTTACATTGGCAATTAAACTGTGGCATGAGTTTTGGTGGGTACAAACCACATCTAAAACATAGTACTTAGTACTCACTTTATTTTTAGAGTGGTTATTTAATGACCTGGCAAGATAAACTGTGCTTATGAAGGAATCTACCATGAATTAAAGGAAAATAGCTTCTGGCTTTCTAATCTCCTTTTGGCTTCTCTTCAGAATGGTGTATATAAGTTCAGTGATCACTGACATCTGATGTGGGGTGGAACAGCCTGAAATAATTCTTACTTCTAACTTTTGTTGCTTGTTCTCTTTGGTGCTGAAATTTGTCTAGGGTGATGGCACGCATGTGGGAGGTGGGGAACTATAGGAAGACAGGAAGGGAGGGAGCAACATTTTCTTAATAAACTCCCCCATGAGCTTGTGAGACCCTGAGACCCCCAGGGGACCCTGGGCTTGCTGGCCTACCCCTTCTTGGTGTGGAGCACTGCAGCTTGTCCTCTGGCTTCAGATGACAAGCATGTTACACGATTTGATACTTGGCATTTCTGATACCTCTTGGTGATTTTACCTTGTAAAACTCCCAATCCTACATTCTAAACTTAAGTAGAATAAGCCTCTTTTTTGCTCCTAATGCTTTCCAGAACTACAAGTCCTTGGGGTCGTTGGCAACGACACCTCTAGCTTTTAAATCAAGTGTGTGTGTGTGTGTGTGTGTGAGAGAGAGAGAGAGAGAGAGGGACAGAGGGAGAGAGGAATTCCTCACTGAGACTACCAGATAGTTATCAATTTTGGTTTCATTGAGGGGCTTGAGCAGGGTGGAGGTGAGAGGAAGTCATCACTGTCCATTTGTTTTGGGGACTTGCTCTGAAAAGGAGACTGCCTACTTCCCTGTTGGTCTTTGTGTTGATGACATTTGTAGTGTTTACCAGGAGCATACAGTTATCTGGAAAACGCAGACCGATGACAATAGTATTTGAAATGCTCTGTAGGTCTGCTTCTAGGTAGATGGGAAAAAATGTATGTTCCAAGGTACAAGTGCTTGTTGACTTTTCAGATGCAGCCAGTCTGTGCTCTTTGTCAGGTAACTCAGAATCACTCCACAGTGGCTGGCCTTCCTGTCCATTTGACAAGCACTTAAAAGGGCAATCTTAAGTACTTTATAGTTTATTAATTTCTTTCCTTCTTTAGTTTGCAATCTGCTCTTAGAAACTGGAAAATAATTTCTTTTACTTTTTTCCCCTTTCTCATTTAAGCTGAAATTGATTTCTTTCTGAGCTTGTAAGGAAAAAAAAAATTAAACTGTAGTTAATACAGTTGCCTTTACTGAATAAAAATAAAAGATTAGTTTACCTTCAAGCTGTGCTATATCAGAGTTAAGATCTGTTCTGTCCCTCCCAGGAGGATTTTGATATGACAGAGTGCAAAATTTCATAATATCTGCATAGAATAACTGTAGCCAACATAAGAAGTAATAGAATTGTTTATGTGGGGCTTGAGGGGATTGGATTTTTTGTGTGTGTTTGGAAAATTGGGGAGCTGGGAGACACTCTTAAATCCATCAGCTTCTCCAGAACTCTTCTCAAATGCTTATTGTCATGACAACCATCTCTTCATAAACCAGGGCTCTGAGTGTAATACAGATGGGGCTGGTGACAAGGTAGAGTTGCCATCTGCTTTGTTTTCTCTGAGGGACATTTTTTTTTGATCCCCAAGTCAGATCCTCAAATCTGAAAGTCTTGACTTATTTTTCTTCTGGAGTCAGATAGAGCTGTGAGATTAATTCTTTTCTCCTCACAGTCTATTTCCTCAACCTGTCCTCACATAACTTACTTTTTGTTAAATGGAAGAAAAAAATGGATACTTATGTGTGTGTGTGTGAAAACAAATATACATATTTTAATGATTTCTTTCTCTGTCTACTTTGCAAAGTCTGATACTTTGTAATTCAATAGTACAGTCAAAACTGAGGTCCAGAAAACATAGGAGTAGAGCAATAATTTTCTCAGGAAACAGGTAAAGTTTTTATTGCTTTTGAACATTGTATTAATATCTGTGCTTCCTGATGGTAGGGCTGCATGCAGTCTGTAAGAAACTCCACTGTTCTTACTAGCCAACAAAAAGGAGTATATTGGTTCTTTAGGAGAGGTGAACCTTTTCCTGTTACTAAATTTGGAGAGAAATTTGCCAAATAAATGAACGCTTACATGAGGGACGCTGCCCAATACCTTCATCCTCCCTTTGCAAAGATGCAATGACATTTTCTCATATCGATTGACTTTCTACAAAAACTGAGGACAAAATTTTTCAAAGGAACATATTCAGTATTTTACAAGTTCATATAGGCTGAGATCAGAAGTAAGACATATCTAGCCTTTGAACAAAAAGAATATATGTATCTAGCCATTAAAAGGCATATGGTTAACTAAATTTATAAAGGTTAAAGAAAGTATTTCATGAAATTCATATTTAAAGTCAAGAATAATTTCCCTCTTTGTATTATAATTAGTTTATATATGCTATAGTCTATAATTCTGAATCTTCTAATCTTGAGGGGCTTTTACAATATAGCTCCATTTTCTTTCTAAACAGAGAAGAAGTTCTATAATTACCTCTCTAGATCAGAGGTAGTTTATTTCCATACACTATTTTTATGTCCTGTATGTTGATATGTAAACATCATCAAATATCAGTGGGTGAGTAAGGTGTAACCACAATATATAACACACAGAAATACACACAGGATGACTAAATAGTAAACAGGGCAAATCTCCAGAGCAGGGAAAAACTGCTAGAAAAATTTTGAAGTAGAATCTGAATACCATGTTTAATTCTAATAATTTTTCAAAGGAACATTATAAAAAATGTGGTTCCTTGAATATAGTTCTGGAGTGGGGTTTCAAACCTAGCAACAGTTGAGCAAATTTGAAACCAGTTTTGTCTTTAGATTTCCTTTCCTAATGAATAGCCTACAATGAGACCTTCTCAGAGGAAAGACAGTCTTCAGTGTTTAGTTTATACCTCATGTATGCATGGAAGAGAGAGGTCCAGGAAACATCTCAGGCCCCTGTTGGCTTTTCTCTTTTACTTAGATAAAAATGAGGAGGAAGTAGAATTACCACAAACAATACTGTTGACTTAGAGTTTGGATGTGTCATAGAAATATCACCTTTGAATCTGTATGTGTAAAAATAATTGTCAGAGTGAGATGTGTTAAGTTCTGTTGCAGTGTTCTCAAGGAATTGGTAATGGTGTCATAAACATCTTCTTTATATTCTGTAAAGTAATATATGGTTCAGTTGACAGACTGCATGGTCAAGGTTGGAAAGTTTGTGGATTTATGTAGATATCATGACTTTTATCATCCATAATTCTTTCAAGATACGATCATCTTAATATGGGGTATTTGAGGCATGCACCTTTAATTTTAAGAAGCAGTACCTTTGTTTATTTTAAAACCTTTGGGTTGATTTCTTTGATTTTTACTCAAATTATGAAATTAATTGACTTTCAACTAAGCTGAAAGTGACATAGGTTAAGAAATATCAAATGTGTCACATTCAGTTTTTCGCTTGCCACCACCTATTATTGTTTAGCATTTGCCTGAACAACACCACTTAGTTTCCCAAGGCAAGTAGTCACCACAGGGAGAGTTTCGCTCTGTCTATCCCAAGGCAAATAAGAAGTAGCAAACATGGTGTGGACGGCTGCTGGGTTCAGTAGAAAATCATCAACCATTTCTAATTGGGGGTGTACAAAGAGAGCTGCATTCTGGAGATGCTAAACATCTTGAAATGCTTTGGGTGCAATAAAACCCAAAACGTGCTTTCTTTTCTCATTTTTTTTTTGCATATGTAATTTAGGCAAAATATAATCCACATGCTCTTGTTCTCTCCACTTTTAAATCATCAGATATGTTGTTTTGTAAGGGCTGTCTGAGGTCCAGGAAGCCTTTTATCCTTTTTTATTAGGTTTTTAACAATATATAAATAAAAAGAAAAAATAAGCAGAAAATACAACATGACATTGTGAATTAGTCAGAGCAAACACAAGATGCCCGATTTAAGTCTGAAGTTCTAAATCTAAAATATTTTAAAACAAAACATATCTTTTGGTGTTTTGCAAAAGTAGTGTTCCCTTCTATTGAGCAGAAGTTGCAGCCTATTGGGAGGAAGCAGGGAAGAGAACTTAAGTTCATTGAGTAGCTACTCTGGTACTCTGGGACATCTGATAACCCCTTAATTTTTACAATAACCCTACGTGGTAGATCAGTCCATCTGCCTTTTACTGATGGGAAGTGCTTTCAGAGATCTTAAGTAACGGGCTGCAGGCCATAGAAGAATTACAAGCCAGGTCTTCTTGACTTTTCAGCTCATACTATTTACGTTACTTCTGCCCTCATTCTGTTGAGGGGTGGGTGGGGGGTACCCTCCAGATAATCAAAAAGTCCCATGTTGAGATGTGATTTGGAAATAGCAAGTTATCAGGCCTGAAGATGAGAGCTATTGCAGCCTCAAGAAAGAGAGAGTCAGCTTGGTATTGGCAAGGTGGACATCTAGTATGACAGCTGCATAAGAGCATTGGAGAGGTGATATATGGGGCCAGGTCAGGTGGGGGCTGCTCACACTTCTTTTATTATAGCACAGGAAAGTCAGAATCCACAGTGATGGTGATATAGGGCCAGCTCAGGAGAAAGCCCATGCTCTTGCACTGGGATTCACAATATTTCAAAACAAGTGACTATTTAATCTGTTACCATTTATTTTGGTGATGCATGTTGCATTTATTTTATTTTCTTTTTCTTTCTTTCTTTTTTTTTTTGAGACAGAGTCTTGCTCTGTCGCCCTGGGTAGAGTATTGTGGTGTCATCACAGCTCACAGCAACCTCAAACTCCTGGACTCAAGTGATCCTCTTGCCTCAGCCTCCCAAGTAGCTGGGACTACAGGGGCCCACCATGACGCCTGGCTAATTTTTCTATTTTTAGTAGAGACAGGGTCTCAGAGTGGCTTTGGCTGGTCTCGAACTCCTGAGCTCAAGGTATCCTCCCTCCTCGGCCTCTCAGAGCACTAGGATTACAGGCGAGAGCCACTGCGCCTGGCCTATTTTATTTTCTAGCAGTAGTATGTATTTGGTAAGAGTGGTACATGACATTATTTATTTAAATGGACTAAACTCATTTCTTAAGAAATAATTTTCAATGCTTGTACTGTTACTGGAGACATCTTAAAATGTTAAAGAATGGCAATCACAGTTTTACTGGGTCTGTCTATAATAGGATTATGTATTAGAGGGAGTGCAAAAATTTTTTTGGAGGGAAGAAAGGTCATATTCAACTACACCATGGGTCCATGGCCTATGGTGTGACATTAAGTTACTATTTTCTGGAGAATAAATTACAAAATGTAGGACATGAAGACTTCTCGGCATTTGAACAGGGGTCTAGATTCTTCTGGTACTGTCTGCTCGGTAGGTTTTCTCCCAGAAATCCCAACTTTTATTCACTTGCAGCCGTCATTGTGCTACAACCTCACTTCCGTAATTTCTCACTTTTTACCTTACTCTACTCTTGCACTGAGTCTTTGACATCGAAAGAAAAAGAGATGAATTATTCAACTCTTCTTCTATTGAGTAATAAGGCAATACAGAAAAAATGCAACAGGCAATTTCATAAGTGACATTTTGGAGAACATTGGGGTCATCATATGACTGAGAACATGATTACTTTTTTTGAAGGTCAGGAAACCAATATTTTTTCCAGCAAATTTACTGAAGGAACCAACCACCTGGCTTCTAGTTTTGTAGATAGCACTCCCCAGGGAAATGTTGCTTTTTTCTTTCACAGTTTCTATTTTGCTTTGTCTCTCCGTAGACTGTATCCCATGGAGGTAAGAATATAATGACTGTAGTGCTTAATATTTTTTATGTTGCTACTGAAGAACCACTGTGATTTATCTTTTACTGCAAGGCAGCATGGAACTTTGCAAGCATTCAGATTATATTAGTCATTTTGCCTAAGGATCTTTGCACACTTCTCAACATCACTTCTAAGAGCCTTGCCACACCCTGAAGTCTTAAGGATTTCTGTGTGCCCCGCAAACTAGGCAATTTGCAGACAGTCCCTAGCAGAGCAGAGTGGAGAAGAGAGCTCAGGATCTCATGAGGCCCAAGGGAGGGGAATGGACAGGCCATGAGCTCCTTTCACAGTCAAAACTAACTTAAAATATCTTGGAGGAAAAACAATTACTATATAATGGAAGGCGGAAGTCAGCAATGCCTGTACTTGGTGATGAAGCTAGAAATAATGAGCTGGTTTATGTGTGTGGGGGGGTTATCTTTTTCTA
The DNA here is from genome assembly GCA_023783475.1 of Daubentonia madagascariensis. Taxonomy (NCBI): domain Eukaryota; kingdom Metazoa; phylum Chordata; class Mammalia; order Primates; family Daubentoniidae; genus Daubentonia; species Daubentonia madagascariensis. The sequence goes on along the minus strand of JAKFHU010001815.1, from coordinate 15,668,486 downwards.
TGAAAGAGGCCTTCCTCAAGTTCATTAGGTACATCACAGCCCATATGGGGGGTGGGGAGTAGGACTGAAGGCATTTCTGTCTGTTTCTAGTATATCCTGTCTAGATGCTCTGTTACTAGACCTGTGAATACAGACAGACCAGAGAAAAAGACCCATGCTTGCTTTTATAAAAATTTTATTGTATAAAATGAGATTTCTGAGCATCTGATTTCACCTATTCTCAATAAACTATTGTTACTACTTTTTCAGAATGCGTTCTGTCCCTCTGGTATGCAGTCCACGGGCCCATAGCCCCCTTGTCATTAAAATGGGAGTCCTCAGGTGATAGGGGGATGGGTCAACTCTCACTGTACCACCTGTGAGCATATCTGTCACTGATGCTTCTACTCATATCCCGTAGCAGCTGCTAAGCTCCCATCTTCTCATTGGTGACACTTTGAAGTGTTCAAGAGAGAGTGGAATTTACTTTTTGAATGCCTCTAAGTTATTATAGCAGATTCATTTGGAATTGCATATTAGAACATTCTGCATGTTTTAAGGAAAATAAGCCAAGCAATTGAAACTTGATGTCGAAAGATAGTTGGCCCGATATAATTTTGTTTGGGATTTATTACATTATTTTTGCCCATTAGCTATGAACTGAAAGTATTCATGGACATTATTCCACACCAAAAGGGTATTTAGCTCTTATATGGTTAAAATAATATCAAGACCAGTCTACTGGGAGAAAGGAGACACTCCGTCTAGTAACTTCCTTTTGTGGTCCTCACATTCATTGAGCAGGTTAATTGACAATCTTTTCTGCATACTACCCCCAACCCTGACCCAGGACTTGCAGAGGACACTGTGCAGTAGATATAATAACCCTTGTCTGCAGGCAATATGCACAGCTGGGAAAGATAATTAAATAGACTCTTTTTGAGAGATCTACAACATTTCAACAGAAGAATCAAGCAATCCTGCTGGCCTCCATCTGAAAACTATTACCAACAGACCTACTTCAGATAGATTTCATAGTCACCATACTTATGTGGTACAAATGGTTATGGGGAGCTTCCTCACCTCCCAAAAGGCTACTGAAACTATCAGACCTAAATAGCATTGAAATTTTAAAGTGAGGATTAAAAAGTATAATTCCATTTAATATGTTAAGTTGCTACCAGAAAGTGGGCCTTTGGTTTTCCAAAATTGGTTATGTGGCTGAACTCCCGAGACACCCCCAGATGTGATGCTGTGTAATTTTTTAAGGTTTATGTAGGGTATTGAATAACCTGGGCTAGGTTTCATCATGGATGACAATATTACATTATTACATTTTTACTACATAAAGCAGTGAATATCAAGAGAAGAGAGAAAAAGACTCACTTTAACATGTCTGAAAGTGAGTTTAATTTACAGTGTAAGTTTACATTATTATTATGAGACTTCACCTAAAAGATTGGGGTGAGATCTCAGAGAATTAGAATTTCCCTGAGGGCTTTCATTTTAAGTACTGCTCACTGGGTTTGGTTTATCCCATTAGTTATTAGGTACTGAGAAAGAGAAACACTTAATGCTGTTTCAGGCCATTTCTCCTTGAGCAAGGTTAGTGCATTTTGACCCAGTTCACTCTGTAGCTAAATAGCTACACATTGTAGATGTACCTGTTCCCTTTTCCTCCAGGGGATCTGAAACCAAATCTTTGCTTTTTAATCTTTTAGTTTTTCTTATGAACAAAGCCACCCACTTTTTTATTCTTCCAGATGCAAGTTCTTTTTTACATGAGTAGAATCCACTCTTTCCAAGGAAAAGACACCTACTCTTATAAAGGCTACATTATCATGGGCCTTGGCACAGCTGAGTGATGTAGTGGAAGATGCAATATATTTAGACTTTTTTAAAAAGTAAAATTTTATGGAATCATGCATTTTGTGTCTCACGTGGGTACATAGTCTAGCAGGATTTACAGATACATGAATGATTAACTTGAATATAGTGTAGCAAAATGATCTGTTAGAAAACATGTGAAAAGATGCTCAACATTATTAGTCATTAGAAAAATGCAAATTAAGACCACATACCTATGTACATCTATTAGAATGTCTAAAATTAAAAAGACTGACCATACCAAGTATTGGTGAGGGTGTAGAGCAACCAACTGGTGCTCTCATATATTGCTGGTGTGATTGTGAAATGGTCAACCACTTTAGAAAACAGTTCGACAGTTTCTTAAAAAACATACACCTATCATATGATCCAGACATCCTACTCCTAAATATTTAACCAACAGAAATGAAAGCGTATGTCCATAGAATAATTTGTACATGGATTGCTCATAGCAGCTTTATTTTTAATAGCCAAAAACTGGAAACCCAAATGTCCAATGAAAGGATAAACAAAGTGTATTTGTTTATTGGATATATCCATACAGTAGAGTACTACTCAGCAAAAAAAAAAAAATCAACTATTCATACATGCAACAACATGGATAAGTCTTAAAATAATTATGCTGAGTTAAAAAAAAAAGTCAGACAAAAAGGTAAGAGACTATTAGGAACTGAATTAGTATGTTAACAGTGAGGATGGAAAGGAGAAGAAGAACTGTAGTTACTTCAAAGATAGAATTGCTGAGGATTAATTATGAGATGATGGCACAAGAGGGAGAATAAACCCTGAGGTCCGTGTCCAGCTTGGGGTTCTTTATGTGGATCATCGCCTGCTTGGAGATAAGGATTGTGTGAGAGATGGTGCCTAAGCACATAAGAAATGATAAGCTAATTGTTTAATGCTGAGATTTTGATAACTGCAAGACTCCCCAAGAAGGACCACCCAGTGGGCAGACCATTCATCCTTGACTGTTTAAGGAAAACAAACTTGTATTTTGGGTTTTTAATTAACACGAGTGTAGATAGCTAGTAAAAGTGTGACATTGGTGCTAGAAAAAGAAAAGAACAACAAAAAAAGGGATTCCTAGAGCCATTCTCATAAATAAGAGAAAATAAAGAGTTGAGGGCAGAGGAGAGAGAGAGGAGGGAAGGAGACCATGGTGGGATACCTGGGGCAGGGGGGAGAAAGAACAGGAAACTGATTGGGAAGGCAGCGACTTTATGAATACCTTGTTAATTTAATGTCCCAGTCACCCCGGCATATCTTAATGTGTGTGGTTGGATTTATTTAGTCACCTGATCCAACTTCTGTAATTAAGTGGAACTCAGAAGAGGTAGTTGTCAATTATGTTCAAGGGCCCAGGTTCTGAAGATTATATTCCTATTTCTGCCCTTAACAGATAGACAAACTCTCTGAACATCTGTCTTCTTCTCTGTAAAATGGGAATATCAGTTCCTGCTTCTTCAGGTTATTGTATTAAGAAGGATGAAAAGAATAGTGTACAGGAAACACTTAGCATTGCTTTTATCACATAGTAAGAGCTCAATAAACTGTCGTCTTCTTCCTCTTCTTTTTCTTCTTCTCCCTTATTTCCTCCTTCTTCCTCTTCCTCCTCCTTATCATTATTATCAAGCATCCATCATATTGTCAATAATGGTTGGAAAAACCTTTAATCTCCTAATCAACCATTAGAAAACAAGGGCACATTTTACTGATTGTTACCAGAATAATACCTTTATTCATCTGGCACATTCTCCCAAGGGATTTATTTATATGTGCTATTTCATTAGTCTTTCTTTTACATGTTATGAGAAAAAAAGCATGGCTTAGTGATGAAGCAAAGAAATAGAAATTTAGTGATTTTGATCCTGTGTTCCAGTTCCTGTTTGGTGTAAGGAGAAATTTAAATTCTTTGCACCTTAGTATCTTCAACTGAAACAGAAATGAATAAGTCACATAGAGCTATTAGAACTAAGTAGAAAGCATAAGGGTTTTCTGTACTAAGTACAGACCTTTATTGAAAGCTAAATGGGTTGTATAAGTTGGTATAATTCTTAATACCACATTGAAATTCATTGACATGGCTAGGTTTAAGAAATAGTTGCTTGACTTCCATATAAAGTGTGTTTCTGTTATACTTTACTCTATCTAATAGAAAATAGACCTTACCACTTCAAATCCCTGGTTGCATTAATTTCACCAGTAATGAATACTTTTCGTTTTAAGTCAGCAGGGTTTTTCTTATCTTATTTCAGGTTTTGTGGATTTGACCCTCCATGATCAGGTCCACCTTCTGGAATGTGCCTGGCTAGAGATCCTGATGATTGGTCTTGTCTGGCGCTCCATGGAGCACCCAGGGAAGCTCCTGTTTGCTCCTAATTTGCTCTTGGACAGGTGAGTAACCTGGCTGTAGCCTGGGAGATGCGAATCCTTCATAATCACCAGTTTATTCATGACACTATTTTATTCAGTGCTCTATGAAGCTTCCGATAACTTTATTAGGAGTGTTTACTTTACAAGCGGGTGCATTCGGGTGATGAAGGCTAGTCAAGTCCACTGAAAGCGAAGTATAACTTTCTGCTAGACTTCTCCTTAGAGGAACTCTAGTATTTCTAATACACACACACCCACACACACACACTGGGAACTGTAATTTTCTGACTCTACCTTCAACTTGTATTATATCAAAAATGATGAATTACCTCCCTTTAATTATTCAATTGTTTTTGGTTCTTGTACATCCAAAGCACAATAGCCTTTCCATTTCTTTCTCCAATTTCCCAGCAGTAAAATAAGGAAATTTGACCAGAGAGCTCTGAAGGCTGTTTCCAGTTCTATGAATTTATTTCACTTTTCAAATATGTTACCCTCTGTAGTGTATTATACTTGAGTTGCCTTGGAATGCGGGTCTTATTGTTTTTTCTTTTCAGTCATTGCTTAGAGTGATAGAATTTAGACATTATTCAACAGCAGTCCCCATTGAGGGTGTCCCCACCCTGTTCCAGCTGCTGTGCTAAACACTCTACTTACATTGTCTCATTTAATCACCACAGCACTCCTAGGAGGCTGGAATCTTATCATCCACATTTTGCCAGAAAGGACACTAATTCTCAGAGACATCCTGCTACTTGTAAAAATCAGAGATCTAGCTAATGCTGGAGCCAGGTTTTGAATTCAAGATCTTTCTGGTTCCAGCACATTCTGTTGCCTCCTAGCCTGACACCTGGTTTTCCCACTCTGTGCTGCTCAGTGACGCCTCCTTTGGTTTGCTGCTGTATCTTTCTGTTTTCCAGGTATACCTTATCTTTTTGGGCTACATAACATTTTGGTTGGGGCAGGACCATCTTCTTGTTCCTTGCAAACCTATTTTTCCTGTGTGCCCAGCAGTCCAGGGCTGCCAGGTGGCCCACCGTGCATCCCTGCAGGGTCCTTCACAGTAAAATTTGTTTAAGTGCTGGAGAATTGTATAAGGTGTTGGTTACTCTTTTGTCATTTGGTGTTGATATGGCTTTTGAAAAACAGCTGTGAGCCTGCTCCAGAAGCAGATTTTACTGTCTGTGCAATATATCCTCATATGACAGTTTCATAAAATTATCGAGATTGGCCGTGAGTCTTATGCCTGAGAACTGCACACTCTGTACTCTGTACTCTGTGGCCTTTTGGAGGATGTCTTTACAGTGTTCTTTTCCTGTCCTGTCCTCCCCACTCCTTGTCTTCCTTGTCTTGGCGTGTTGTCCCAGCTCATTTCTCCTCTGTTTTCTTTTGCTTTCTTCTTTCCTTTTTCCTCTTCACCTATCTCCTTAAAAATTTTTTTTCTTGTCTTATAGTAGTAGCATGGTTCTTTGACCAAGTTATATCAAGTTTGCAGATGAAAATCTGAGGCCACATATGATATTTCCTTGCTACCGGCTGGCACATGTCTTCCCTATTTAGGTTTTTGGGCATTCCTACTGGCACTAACCTGCTCCAGGATTTCCCGTCCTCATCCACATCTACCTTTTGAGCGCATGCTTGCTGAGAATAGCCATTAAACCACTGCAATTTGAATATGAAAGGGTTTTTGACATTACCTCATGCAACGAATGAGGTGACATTGCCTAGGATTTTACCAGCTATCTGCTGCTCTTTCCTTTCCACACACCCCCATTGTGGCTAATTTTCTTTCATATCTCGCACAAGCATGCGTGACTAAAAGCTCTTATCTCTACCTATTCCTACTTTTTTAAACTCCAGATCTGAAGTTTCTCCTTCCTCTAGCTCAGGATTTCTCACCCTCTGCACTATTGACATTTTGGTCAGATAATTCTTTCTTGTGAGGGGTTGTCCTGTGCATTTTAGGATGTTTAGCAGCGTCTCCGGACTCTACCTGCTGGATGCCCCCCTCCCCAAGTTGTGAGCACCAACCACGTCTCCAGACATTTCTAAATATCTCCTGTGTGTGGCGAGGGATGGGGGGAGGGCGGCAAAACTGTCCCCGATTGGGAACCACTGCTCTTGACTTTCCTACCTCAATGTCCTATAAGCTCTTCAGATTCACCATATCCACAACTGAATACCTTATCTTCCTCACTGAGTCTGTTCCTTTCTTGTTCCTCTCTGTCATAGTGACATCAGCATTCACCTAGAGGCTGGAGCGATAATGTTTAAATTAACCGTGAAATCCACCTCCTCCCTCACTAGATTATCCAGTTAACCCTCAAGTAGTCTCTGAACTATTTCTGAACCCAGACCTCCCCATTGCCTCCACCCTACTGTGCCGGCACAGATCTTGGTTGTCTGTCCCTGAGATTCCTTCCTTCCCCACTGCTGACTCTGTTTCTGGGGCCAGGCCCCTCCTTCTCTCAGTCTGTCTCCCACAGCAGTGCCAGAGAGGACTTTCTAAGGCACAGCTGCGGTCATGATGCTTCCTGAGTCACCTTTCACTGGCTCTCAGTTCTTTAGAAAGTCCTGCGTAGACTTCTTATCCTGATAGTCGTGAATCTCTATTACGAGAGTCATAAACACCAATATCGGCAGAGCCAGTGGGATGATGTAAATGCAGAAGGCCCTAAAAGGGAGTGCTGGGGATTAGGTGTCCTGGTGAGCTCTTGTCCAGGCTAAATAACGCCCGGCAGCTGAATTCCACCTGGGGGCTGTTGGTGGAACTTCGCACATTCAAGTGTCTCTTCCACTGCTTCTGAAAGGCACTTGTTGGGGTTCCTTGTCACAGTCTTATCCATTTTTTAAGGCTTATTTCAGATGCCACTTTTCCATAAAACTTTTCTTCAAACTCTCTCCTCTTCAGGCAGAAAGTATCCTTTCCTTTGTCTAAGTTCTCGTGGTGTCTGGTTTGCACTTCTCTTAAAGTATTATTCTCATTCTGCCGTGTGTTGGTTGTGATTGAATGTCTTATCTTTTCTATCAGCTCATAAACTTCTCATGGTCAGGAACCAGATCTTGTTTATCTTTGTGTCATCCCCAATGTACAAAGTCTTCCATGACACCCAATAATTTTTTGTTAATGACACTGGCCAGGGTCACCTAGGTAGCTTGTGGCAGAATCAGGAGGAGAATCCACATCTTCTGATAGTCATTTCAGTGTTATTGTCATCAAATTCACCTACTTTTTGTTTGTTGCTACTCATCGATTCCTGGCTTATTGTTTTATAGACTTAACAGAAGTTAATATCCATCTGTTTTGGAAGGATTTTCTTAATTTCTAAATGCATTTGGCTTGTGCTTATATTTCTGCTTATACTCCACAAACCTGTTATGCAACTTTTAAATTCCAAATGGAGATAAGCACAGAGTCTTATCTTTCCCATAAATCATATATTTCTTACAAAGTAAAATCCTTAAGGTCTCACTACATGTAAGAATACTTAGGTACATGTTAATGATGAGGAAAGTATATAAATATAAATTTATATTTAAATATAAATAATATTTATAAATAATATAAAATATAAAAATAAAACATAATATATAATTTTTAAAATTCTCTACTTTTCTAATCATTAGCATGCACATAAATACTAAATTTCAGTATTATTAAAATACCCTCTTGGTGTTTGAGGATAACTACTCTTGATGACATGGACACATGAGTAACAGTAAAAAATATTGTGACCAGCAGCCCATTTGAAATTTTATACATGTGGAAGATGGCTAAGAACGCTGTTTATGTTTTTGCCTTAACGGCAACCAACCCCTCTGATGAAAGTGCACTCTCTGATTAGCATGTCACCTTGATCTTTCCACTGCTCTTGTCCGATCACATTGTACACAGTAAACGTTTTTGGTAATAAAATGTAGACATCTGTAAGTTTCAAAGCTAAGTTTTTGAGAGCTGGGAGGCAGGAAATGATATTAGCTTCATCTTTTTTCTTATATCTCAGGCTTTGCGACACTACTTATGAAAGGTCAGCCACCTCCATAGGCTGTTTGTATTTGCATAGAAATAGGGAAAAGAGAAATCCCGAAATCATAAGTAGCCCCGTAACCCATGGATTACCAACGTTGCTAACTGGAGACAGGGTTTCACCTGTGACTGATTATAATGATATCCTGTTCTCTCAAATCATCTTTGCAAATCTAGGCATTTGTGCCTTACAAGGCCATCAGGGAGATAGAATTTACCCAAGTCTTTCCTTGTAATTATTCAAATGTTAGTATTGGCAAGTGGGGTTTGGTGATTATAGGAATATAAAAACCTGCTGGGTTGCCATCCCACATTTATGAGTAGAGGACATATTTCCTATCTTGTGTCCATGCAAAAACAGTTATTGCTTGATTTATTCCCTGATGACAGCCCATGATATCTTGATTCTGGTAGTTTATAACTTTCCTGGTAGTCATATGCTCGTAGGCTAATTTTATCCTTGCCCTGCTTAGCCTACCCACACTTTCCAGTTCTTCCCTGTATCCTGCAGCAGTGAGTTCCAAGCACTTAATGCAGTCATCTCTTCCTGTGAAAACCAAGAAATAAAAGTTATTATAAGGTATAAACAAAGAACCCAGTAATCTTTCTTGGGGAGGTGTGTGTTCGTGTGTGTGTATATTTTACAAGAGGAAAGTTAAAGATACTAAGAACGCCTGTGAAAGTAATCACGAAATGGAGAAAACATGTTTTCCATTCTAGCACCTAATCCTTTGGTGTGTTTTGGCACTAGAAAACACAAAGTATGTCCTCCGTGTCTACTAGGAATGTGTCTCTTCACTTAGTCCTGCTTGAGTGCTTGTACTGGAAAAATATAGACTGAAAATAGGAGCAAAAGTGTTCATCATATATGGTTCCTTGTGGGGTCTCTGCTTTTGCAAGAGCGAAATGATGTTCAAGGAAACAATGTAAATTGCCTGTTCAGTCAGACTATCCAGTTTCCAAGGGGCTGTCTAATTTTGTTTTGCTGGCGCCATCCATGCTAACAAATTCTGAGAAATATTTGCGGATTTCTCAGTGAAGCCAAAGCACTTTCTTTTGACTCCTATTCACTGTCAGAGAAAAAACTATTCATCCATTTGAAAAGCAGGGACCAATTCAACAAGTGGAATATTCCCTCTACCAAGCCTTTGGCCAGAGAGTTGTTGCTCTAACTCTTTCCATCGCTCCTGCATCAGGAGGCTCCGCCTGAAGGAAATAGTATTGGACAACAGAAAGTTCTTTTACTTGTAGGCATAAAATAGGAATAAATTCTCTTCCTTAAGAGAAAAACAGGTTGCTGTACCAGAGAGACCATTTGCCTCTTCTACTAAATAGCAGACTGTTTTCCAATGATAAATTCATTTTAAATTGAAAATAAGCCATTTTCTAAAAACAAGAACATTCTCATTTTAGGTTGTTTATTGTAAATATTTCAGGAAAAAACATGCAAATAAAAACATGCAAAAAATAAAAAATAAACCAATGCTTCAAGCAGCACTTTTATTGGCTTTTTTTTTCCATGTAAAACTTCAGGTAAATTCTTTGCAGATATTTTACTTGGAAGAATAGAAAAATAAAGTTCTGAAATGAGTTGATGAATTCAGAATGTAATCCATCCACACGTGTTTTTTGGGCATAAAGAGAAGGACCTCCATTCATGTTCCCGTTCCAGAATTCTACCCTCTGAAAAATGTGTGCTCCCCTCAAGGGGAATCTCCTGTGCATTATAGCAGCTGGAGGAGTGGGTTGGGGTTGCAGGGGCCGGGTAGGTGAGGGGGCGGCAGTGAGTGAGCCACTCACCAGCAAAGTTGGCCCTGGGCAGGAGACAGTTTCAGTAATACCATCAGCTTTGCCGGATTCTCTTCTTAACTTTCCAGGAGTGCCTAGGCCCTGTCTGTGCACTTTAGTTTGTGTGTCTTTTTGCCCCATTCATATCTCAAGAACTTTGCTCATAACCTTTTATCACTCCACCTTTCGGCATTGAGTGAAAAAAAGAAAAGGAAGGAAGCGAACATTTATTTAACTTCTTTAATGTATATGACCCTGTTCTGGGCTATTTTCTAAACTATATTTTATTCAGTGTGTGAGAATACAGGTAGGAAAGAGTGTTGCTAGTTTATATTCTGACCTAGGATCCATTGATTCTTTCCAGTTCTGAGCCCTTAATTACTCAGCAATAGGTGCCACTTGAGTGATTCTTAAAAGTATTTGGTTTAGTGCCCTGACAAACCCTGGGAATATGAAACTCTAAACTGTAAAGGAGAAAATTTGAGGCCGAAAGACGGGAGACATGAGCCAAACTGCCGTTATTACTGCCACTTCTGATTGAAGATGAATCAAAGTACTTGTTGGACTAAAAACCAACTAAATTATATACTTTAAATGAGTCAATTATGTGAACTATGTCTCGATAAAGACGTTAAACACACACAAACATACACATTAAAATTTCAGGAACAGTCAGTTTGACCAACAAGACCATCCATCATGAAAGTGCTTGAAAGAGTTCTATCGAAAAAGGTAAAAAACAAAAAATTCAAGCCAAGGGTTCCTCCTTAAAAACAAAGCAATTGAGCAGCACTGTATTATAAAACTTGCTAAGCCACAAGTCTAAATCCTTAAGAGAATTAAGCCTGTAAACAGTAAGGATCCATTCAATATAAAACTGCTCCAGAGAAAAAGGAATAATCCCAACCCAAGAATGAATTCTGTATAGGAGGTTAATTTGACATTTCTTACATTTTTTACACACTACACTATTTTTTATTTGCCATTTATTATTAACTGGATTGATTAAAGTGCAATCAAAATAATATTTTTGACAGTTTAATTTTAAAATATACTAATATTATTTAAGTAACATATACTACGTAGGGACAGTGAAGTAGTTCCCCTCTCATACTTGCTTTTATGATAGCTACCTCTCCATGTTGACATGGGAAAGATCCTCATTTGTTTTAATGAGTGCCATTAAAATCCAACTATCAGGGGAGATGGCCACTTCCAAAGTCTGTGTTCTTTAGGACTCAGTTTAATCAACTCAGTAGGAATTGTTGGAATTATAGTAATGGCTATGAATTCTGAGGGAAAACCAATTCCTGGTTTATGCTTGCTTTTGTATACTGATTCATTCTTGGCATTTCCATGCAGAGTTTTAGTATGGCTATACTCATTATACATTTATACTGCTTAAAAGTATACTATAATATATATACATACAACTCTAAAAGCAAGATCATTCCATATGTTGGTCCTTTTGAGGCTGGTAGGAGGAAAGCAGAGGGTGTTGGCAGAGGTTTATCAAGGTAGATGGGCCCAGTTTACACATATTTGAAATACAGTATTACATACGTCAAGGTGTTAGTACTGCTTGGATATTTTCCTATGACAACAGCTCTTAATTTTATGACTGGATAGAGGTTTGGCTTCAGAGTCAATGGAGGTAGTTTGTGTATTTTCATTCCTTGTTAAAAGTTGAAAATTTTTTTATTATTAATGTCATGGTTAAATACCCTTAATGGTCTATAATTAAGTTCTAATCTGTACCCTGGCATTATTGACTTCTCCCTGTGAGCTCCTCATAAGAATGAAGTTTCTCTTTTGATACTTTTAGAGACATTTATTAAGTCATTTAATATTCTTATTTGTTATTTTTCCTGGGTTTTCATTTTATCAAATGGAAAGGAAATGTAAAAAGCATACTTTCAGTATCTTCTTTGGTTTTACACCACAGCAGAGAATCAATTTCTTAACCTGATTACTTATTTACGACTCTGAATTGGTGCAGATTCTAAGATCCATAATGACTTAATCATTGGAAAAGAGGATGCAACAAACATGACAAAATGATAAGGGAAGGCTGCTTACTATGTATTCAATATACCCAGGCACTCTGGAGACTAGGTTTCTACATCAGACCCCCTGAGAAGACAAGGGTTATGTATCTCCCAGTTTTTCCAAGACAAGTGTAACTACTATGTACAGTTGAGCCTGTCGATAGAGCCCCTTTAGCTTCTGAGGACAGCAGAGCCTGGGAGAGTGCTTAATTCAAAGTGGGTATGGTGTGGAGTTCAGGAAGGAAGATTTCCAGATTTGTGGTCTTGGCAATTGAAAGGACGGCAATGCACAATGCAGTCGATGGAGATTAAGAAGACAGAGGAAAGAGTACATGGTGGGGAAATCTGAGGAGCTTTTCCTTATACATCTCGGGTTTAAAGTGCAGAAGGGATATCCTGAAGGTTATGCCCAGAGGAAAGTTGGAGCTCAGAAGAGAGATCAGAGCTGAAGATGAAAGATTTGAAAGTTCTCCATAGTTAAAAATGCAAAGTGAACGTGATGACTGGCCAAGATAATGGAGAAGGAGGTGTCCAAAGGACTTAGGAAAGACCTCTTAAAAGGCTGACTTTCGGGGATTCAAAGTAGAAAAGAATCCCAGCCTGGGGTTAAGGCAAAGTTGTTTGAGAAGTAGAAGTACAAAGTCCCTGGTTCCAAGGGAGGGGTGTCCTTCAAAAGAAAAACATGGTGAATTGGGCCAAACACCAGAGAGGCAGGCAGGAGTGAGAAGGGACTAAAGATTTGTTAATTAGAAGCTCACTATTCCTAAAGAGAGTATTTCCAGTAAAGAGGAAGAAAAAACAGTATAATGTATTAAATATAAGTATAACGCATGAAAGAGAAAATGGATAGGGAACATTAGCGAAAGGACCTGTAAAAGAGCGCTTTAAAATGTTTGGCAGTGGGGGAAGCAGTAGGGCTCTAGTTGTTGATAACAGCAGCAAGGGGAACGTTTTTAGCCAAAAAATTGTGAATTTTTCAGACTGGAAAAAGGAGAGAATAGTACAATGAACTCTTATAGTGCAAATCCAGTAGTTATTAAAATTTTGCCCCATGGCTTAATCTATTCATCTCGTTTCATTTTGTCCCTGTTGTTTGCTTGTTTATTTTTGGCTAAAATATTTTAAAGACTAATCCTAAATGTCATGTATAAATATGCATTTCCAAAAAAGTTCCTTCATAACCACAGTGCCGTTATCATACCAAATAAACTTATAATAATTCCTTGGTATCATCTAAAAACCAGTCTTGACTATGGCAAAAATGTCTGTTTGTGGTCGGTTTTTTCAATTCAGAGTTCAAACAAGTTCCATATATTAGAGTTGGTTGTTAATGTCTCTAAGTCTATTTGAATTTATAACAATTTCCCCTTAGTTCATTGTTCCTAGCTACTGTGGACACTGGATCAGTTGTCTGGTAGCTGTCTGGGTATATCTGATTGTTTCCTTGTAGAGTTGTTTAACTTCTTCCTCTATCCCCAGTGTTTCTGTAAATGGAAGTTAGCCCTGCAGCAGGGGCTGACAACTTTAGCCTGCTTGCCAAATATGGCTCCGTCCCAGTTTTGTAAACCAAATTTTACTGGAACGCTGCCATGTTCGTTCATTTACGTAGTATCTGTTGCTGCTTTCTCACTACAATGGCAGAATTGAGTGGTGGCAACAGGATGGCCCACAAAGTTTAAATATTTATTATTTGACCCTTTACAGAAAAAGTTTGCCAATCATTGCTCTAGAGACTTGATGAGATTCAGGTTCAACCTTTTTTTGGTAAGAATTTTTCAGAGATGGAACAGAGTGCTTCATAGAATATCACAATATCTGTTGACCTGCATTTAGCAGTTGCTCAAAAGTGACAGCCGCATCAACTTTTTCATCGAATGGTTTCATTCATTATTTATCTCTGCCTGATTGTTTCCTTAAGAGTTTCAGAATTTTATCCTTTCTTCTGTATTTATTAGTTGTTAACTCCTTTGTAAAGAAGTGCTTCCCTTTTCTCATCTAGGCCACTTTAGTTTCCCTGAAATATAGTTTATACAGGAACAGGGAGATAAATGTTTAATTCTTCTCTTTTAATTAACAATTGTCAAAGTAAGGAATTGATGGCCTAGTTACATCCAATGATGTTCAATGAGAAATTAATTTTAGAGGTATTATGAGTTCTTGGATTTTTGTATATTCAGTGTGTATTAATTGATTTATTATCCTTTTTTGATGTTCATATCATCCCGTGTTTGCTTAATGAGAGTTTCTTAATGTTGACTTTTGTGTCATTTTGACATAAGCTATTGGTCTTTGGTGCCTCTTTGCTGTATAGCAAAACATGTCCCAGACTTGTATTGTAAATTTCCTGCCCCAGAGCTGGAATCAACCATTTCTTCAAGGAGCATGCATTTGTTTCAGAGAAATTGGTGTTTAGAATTCAATAGCAGCATTAGATATGATTACTACTTTCTCTTAAATTTATTTTTTAAGTTGACAAATAAAAATTGTATCTATTTATAGTGTACAACATGAGCTTTTGAAATATGTATACATTATGGAATGGCTAAATTGAGCTAATTAACATATGCATTACCTCACATACTTATCAATTTTTGTGGTGAAGACACTTAAAGTCTACTTTTAGTGATTTTCAGAAATACAATACATTGTTATTAACTATAGTCATCATGTTATACAATAGAGCTCTTGAACTTATTCTTCCTGTGTAACTGAAATTTTGTATCCTTTGACCAACATCTCCCCAACCCTTTGTTTTTAGGCCTTTTCACTGGCTAAAATAAGGATATAAGGGCTTTTGCAACAAAAAATATACATATTACTTCATACTGATATTTCCAATTTAAATCTTGGTTCCTAATGATATTAATGTAATTACTTATTCAATTATCTTACATTGTATAAAAAATAGTTTTAAAATATTAATTATTAGTCTTTCTACTAACAATTAGACCATTGAATGTAGTTGAAGATTTCTATGTAGCTCTATGTGTCTTTCAACCATATTCCACTAAGAATGGAAAGTTAACATTGTATTCTACAAACACTTGAAAATAATCCTTCTCTCTGTGGTTGTGTCACCAACTTGATAGAGAGTAAGGAACATTCATTTCAACTTGATTTCTATTTTTTATAAATTTTTATTTAGTTTTTTTCAATATATAAATATTTGTTTCCAAAGTCAAAATTTTATAACTGAGTATAGCCAAAGAATGTAACTTTCATTACTAACTCCTCCACTAGATGCCCTCTGATAATCCTATAATGACAAATTTGAATTAAGTTTGGAAGGGGATATAAGTATGTGTGTGTGTTTGTATGTAGTCATGTCTCCATGTCATACACATAAGTAACATATATAATATTCTGCATATTGCTTTGGAGGTTACTATAATATATGTATATGTATAAACATCTTCCTTACTCCTTTTCATGACTACCTTATATTCCATTGCATGGCTATATCACAGCTTATTCAACCAATCCCCTATTGATGGGCGCATAGGTTCTTTCCAATTTTATGAATAAGTCACTTTGTAATTTTCTTTTTTTATTTTTTAAAGGTTGACTTTCCATGATTATCGTTTGCTTTTTTTTTCTTCAAAGTATTAAGGAGGCACAAATGTCTTTGTTACATGGATACCTTGTATGATGCTTAGGTTGGAGATTATAGTGTGCTCATCACCAGAATAGTGTTCATAGTACCCAATAGGTAAGTTTTTACCCCTCATCCTCCCCCCTTCCCCCTTCTTGGTTTCCAATGTCCTTTACATCTCTTTGTGCCTATGTGTGCCTATCATTTAGCTCCCAATTATTAGAGAGTACATTTGGTGTTTGTTTTTCCATTCCTGAGATACTTCACTTAAGATAATTGTCTCCAGTTACATCCAAATTGCTGCAAAAGACATTATTTCATTCCTTTTTATGGCTGAGTGGTACTCCATGGTGTGTGTGTGTGTGTACACCAGGTTTTCTTTATCCACTCATGAGTTGATGGGCATCTTTGCGTTTGTGAATTGTGCTGCAATAAACATTCAAGTGCAGGTGTCTTTTTGATAAAATGACGACTTCTCCTTTGGGTAGATACCCAGTAGTGGGATTGCTAAATCAAATGCTAAGTCCACATTTATTTCTTTGAAGAATCTCCATACTGTTTTCTATAGAGATTGTACTAATTTGCAGTGGCACCAACAGTGTATAAGCGTTCCTTTCTTTCTGCATTCACACCAGCATCCATTGATTTTTGACTTTTTAATAGTGACCATTCTGACGGGTTTAAGATGGTATCTCTTTGTGGTTTTAATTTGTATTTCCCCAATGATTAGTGATGTTGAGCATTTTTTTTATATGAACTCAAACAAATAAGCAAGAAAAAAACAACCTCATTAAAAAGTGGGCACAAGACGTGAAGAGAAGTTTTTCAAAAGAAGAGAGACAAATGGCCAACTTTGTATTTTTCTCAGCCTGTCTTTGTGATAAATTCCTAGAAGTAGGATTACTGGGTCAAAAGATATGTATATATATAATTTTTCTAGGTATTGGAAAATTTACCACCAGTGATATTGTGTCATTGTGCTTTCCCACCAGCAATGTATAAGAGAGCCTGTTTCTCCACAGCCTCTCCAACAGAGTATGTTGTCAAACTTTTGGATTTTTGCAAATCTGATAGGTATGAAGTATCTCAGTGTGGTTTTAATTACATTTCCTTTTATTAATGAATAAAATTGACCATCTTATTTATGTTTAGGGCCTTTTTATTCAAACTTCTGTGAACTGTATATTCATATCTTTTGTCCATTGTTATACCAACTTGTCTTTTTCTTTTCTTGATTTTTTAGGAGCTCTGTGTATGTTAGAGATAGATTACCTTTTCTCAATATAAACTGCTAATATCTTTTCTCAATTTCTCATTTGCCTTTTAACTGTTTTTAGAGGGTTTTTCCATGCAAAAGGTTTTTTGTAAATTAAGCTTTATAGCAGAATATATTAACTTTTTATTTTATTGCTTCTTGATTTGGGGGTATTGGAAGGGTTTCTCTGCCCTCAAGTTATAGTTATATTCACTTATACTTTCTTTATACTCTTACTTTATACTCTTACATTGTGGGTCCATTTGGAATGTCTCCTGATATACAGTATGAAATAAAGATTGACTTTCACATTTTTCCAAATGACTATTCTGTTGTCCAAACACCATTTATTAAAAACTCAATATTTGTCAAAAGATTTGAGTTTTTTCTGAAATTTTAATTATATTCTAAGGTTTGTTTATCTATTTATGAATAAATATCACATAGCCTTGTTTATAGAAGTTCCAAATTGTTTTAATTCTGGCCATGCTGTCTCCCCAATATTGCCCTTTAATTTTTCAGAGTTTTACAGGTGATTCTTCCTTGTTTCTTGTTCCATGTGACCTTTAGAATTAACTTGTTTAACTCCATAAGAAAATTTGTTGATAATTTTATTGGTATTATGTTAAATGGAAATTGACTTAGGGAGTATTGACATCTTTAGGAGTTAAAACTTCCTATCTAAGAGCAAGGTGCGTGTTTTCATTTGTTAAATCTTTTGTGTCTTTCATAAGTGTTGTCAAGTATTCGTATATATATTTTGCACAAATTTTTAAGATTATGCCTAGCCATTTTATATAAATATATATAAAATTACATTATATAAATATAGAGCTATAATATATAAATATATATTTAAAATATATTCTATAATATGTACATGTGTTATATATAAATATAAATTTATTTTTTATAGATATATATATTTTTTGCTATTACAAATGGGGGCTTTTCTTCCATTATGTTATTCTTAACTGGTTATTTTCTATGTTGGTAGATAACTGATTTTTGCGTTATTGTTACAGACTACTACTTTACTAAACTCTTTTATTGTTTAGTGTAGTTTTTTCATTAATTCCCATGGGGTTTCCTAGTATACAATTATATCATCTGCAAATACAGATTGTTTTACTTCATTCTTTCTATCCCCAAGCACCTAAATTTTTTTCTTGTCTAATGGCATTGAATAAACCTCTAACATATTATAAAAATAGTAGCAGTCGTGGGCACCATTTCCTTATTACTATATATTCATGTTACAAAAGTTTCTAGGTATTTCTGTATTATTAATTGTTTTTATTAGGAATGAAGGTTACTGTCATTTGGCATCAAAATTCATAAAAAAGTTTGGTGTGAAATTTTTTCTTTGTGTAGTCTTTTTTTAAATTTCAGAATGTTACAGGGGTACAAACACTTTGGGTACATATATTGCCTATACACTGCCCAAGTTAGAGCTACAATAGTGAATATCCCCCAGACAGTGTGCCCCGCATCCATTAGGTGTGAGTTTTCCCCTCACTTCCACCCCCCTCCCACCTGCCCGACCCCTGATGAATATTATTTCCATGTATGCATGTAAGTATTGATCAGATAGTACCAATTTAATGGTGAATACCAGTAGTGCTTGTTTTTCCATTCTTGTGATACTTTGCTTTGAAGAATGGGCTCTAGCTGCATCCAGGATAATACTAGATGTGTTAATTCACCATTGTTATTTATTGCTGAGTAATACTCCATGGTATACATATACCACGGTTTATTAATCCACTCATGTATTGATGGGCACCAGGGTTGTTTCCACATCTTTGCAATTGTGAATTGTGCTGCTATAAACATTCGAGTGCAGATGTCTTTATTATAGAATGTCTTTTTTTCCTTTGGGTAAATACCCAGTAGTGGGATTGCTGAATCAAATGGTAGTTCAACTTTTAATTCTTTGAGTATCTCCATATTATTTCCACAGAGGTTGTACTAATTTGCAGTCCCACCAGCAGTGTATGAGTGTTCCTGTCTCTCCACATCCATGCCAATATTTGTTGTTTTGGGACTTTTTGATAGAAGCCAATCTCACTGGAGTTGAGTGATATCTCATTGTGGTTTTGCTTTGCATTTCCCTAATGATTAGAGAAGTTGAGCAATTTTTTAATATGTTTTTTGGCCATTATTCTGTCTTCTTTTGCAAAGTTTCTGTTCATGTCCTTTGCCCACTTTTTAATGGGGTTGTTTGATTTTTTTCTTGTTGATTTTCCTAAGTTCTGTATAGATTCTGGTTATCAGCCCTTTATCAGATGTGTAGCATGCAAATATTTTCTCCCATTCTGTAGGTTGTCTGTTCACTCTAGTGATAGTTTCCTTGGCTGTGCAGAAGCTTTTTAATTTGATCAGGTCCCATTTATTTATTTTTGTTGCTGCTGTGATAGCTTTGGGGGTCTTCTTCATAAATTCTTTGCCTAGGCCAATGTCTATATGAGTTTTTCCAACGTTTTCTTCTAGAATTCTTATGGTTTCATGTCTTAGGTTTAAGTCTGTTATCCATTGTGTGTTTATTTTTGTGAGAGGTGAGAGGTGTGGATCTAGTTTCAGTCTTCTACATGTGGCTATCCAATTTTCCCAGCACCATTTATTGAATAGGGATTCTTTTCCCCAGTGTATGTTTTTGTCTACTTTGTCAAAGATCAGATGACAGTATGAGGATGGTCTTATATCTGCGTTCTCAGTCCTGTTCCATTGGTCTGCGTCTCTGTTCTTGTGCCAGTACCATGGTGTTTTGGTTACTATAGCCTTGTAGTATAGTTTGAAGTCTGGTATATTGATGCCTCCCAATTTGTTCTTTTTGCTTAAGATTGCTTTGGCTACATGGGGTCTTCTCTGGTTCCACATGAAGCATAGAATTACTTTTTTCTAGATATGCAAAAAATGATCTTGGTATTTTGATAGGGACTGCATTGATTCTGTAAATCACTTCAGGTGGTATACACATTTTTGCAATGTTGTTTGTACCTATCCAAGAGCATGGTAGGGTTTTCCATCTGTTTACATCCTCTGCAATTTCTTTTCTCAGTGTTTCGTAGTTCTCTCTATATAGGTCTCTCACCTCCTTAGTTAAATATTTTCCTAAGTATTTAATTTTCTTTGGTGCTATTGTGAAAGGTATTGTGTCTTTGATGTGTTTCTCGGCTCCACTCTTATTGGCGTATATGAAGGCTACTGATTTGTGTGCATTGATTTTGTATCCTGAGACTTTGCAGAATTCATTTATCAATTCCAGTAGTCTCTTGGTTGAATCTTTGGGCTTTTCTAGATTTAATATCCTATCGTCAGTGAAGAGTGAAAGTTTGATCTC
The DNA here is from genome assembly GCA_023783475.1 of Daubentonia madagascariensis. Taxonomy (NCBI): domain Eukaryota; kingdom Metazoa; phylum Chordata; class Mammalia; order Primates; family Daubentoniidae; genus Daubentonia; species Daubentonia madagascariensis. Next base: position 15,648,194 of record JAKFHU010001815.1, on the reverse strand, counting down.
TTCTGCCCCCATTTGGACACCCCTGATTCCTCTCTCTTGTCTCTTTGCTCTGGCAAGGACTTCTAGCACTATGTTGAATAGAAGTGGAGACAGTGGGCAACCTTGTCTGGTTCCAGCTTTAAGGGGAAATGCTTTCAATTTTTCCCCATTCAGTATGATATTGGCTGTGGATTTATCATATATGGCTTTAATAATTTTGAGGTATGAGCCATATATGCCTATATTGTTAAGAGTTCTTATCATAAAAGGGTGCTGAATTTTGTCAAAAGCCTTTTCTGCATCTATTGAGAGAATCATATAGTCTTTGTTCTTGTTTTTATTTGTATGGTGAATTACACTTATAGATTTGTGTATGTTGAACCATCCCTGCATCTCCGGGATGAAGCCCACTTCATCGTGATGAATTATTTTTTTGATGTACATTTGAATTCAGTTTGCAAGGATTTTATTGAGAATTTTTGCATCTATATTCATAAGGGATATTGGTCTGTAGTTTTCTTTTTTTGTTGTGTCCTTTCCTGGTTTTGGTATCAAGGTGATATTGGCTTCATAGAATGAGTTTGGGAGGATTGCATCCTTCTCGATGTTATGGAATAATTTCTGCAGTATAGGCACCAGTTCTTCTTCATAGGTTTGGTAGAATTCAGGTGTGAACCCATCTGGTCCAGGACTTTTTTTGTTGGAATATTTTTTATTACTGCTCCAATTTCGGTGCTTGATATTGGTCTTTTAGGAATTTTATTTCTTCCTGATTAAACCTAGGGAGCTGGTGTGTTTCTAAAAATTTGTCCATTTCCTCCAAGTTTTCATACTTTTGGGCATAGAGATTTTTACAGTATTTGAAGATGACGTTTTGTATTTCTGTGATATCAGTTGTGACCTCTCCTTTTTCATTTCTAATTGAGTTTATTAGAGTCCTTTCCTTTCTGCTTCTGGTCAGTCTAGCAAGTGACCTGTCTATTTTGTTTATCTTTTCAAAGAACCAACTTTTTGTTTTATTAATCTTCTGTATAGTTCTTTTGTTCTTGATTTCATTTAGTTCTGCTCTGATCTTGTTTATTCTCTTTGCATAGTCTTTATGAAGTTTTTGTTAATCAGTATTGCACAGGTATTGCAAAAATAGTTCAGAATTATTAATTGTTAAAAGTTAAAATATTAGTAATATTCCCCTTTGAAACCGTCTGTACCTGGTGACTTCTTACAGGGGAGCTCCCTGGAAACTTTATTTCCTCTGTAGTAATTGATATTTTTAGACTTTTTATCCCTTGTGGAGTCAGTTTTTGTATATCAAATCCTACAGTTATCCATTTCATTGGGTTTTTTCATTTATTTCATTGAGTTGGACAAATTATTTCTGATGATTTTTTAAAAAATGTTCTCTGGTTTGATGCTTACTTCCACCTTATAATTTATTTTGCGTATTTATTGTTCTCTTAGAAAACTTAGTCGGCCAGTGGTTTCTCTATTTTGTTGATTCTTCCCCAAAGAACTAACTTAAGTTTTTAAATTAGTTCTACTAGTTTTCTGCTTTCTAATTCATTAAGTTATACTTTTAGCTTTATTGAGTCTTTCCTTCTGCTTTCTGCCAGTTAACTTTTTAGTCCATTCTCTAGCTTTTTGAGTTGACATTTAATTTATTTATTTTCATTTCATAATATAGATAATGCTCAGAATTTTCTCAAAACAATGCTTTAACTATGTCTCATAGATGCTGATATTTCTTACTTTCATTATCATTATTTCCTAAAAATTCAGCAATTTCACATTTTATTTTCCCTTTTTTTCAAGAGTTGTTTAATAGATAGTTTCATTTTCAAGTTGGAAGGGCATTTTTTGTTTTTTGTTTTATTATTAATAAATACTTTTTGCCTTGGATCACAGAATACTGCTTGTATTTCAATTATTTTGGGAACTTATTAAAGTTTTCTTTGTAGTCTAATATAATTTTAGCTTTTTAAAATGTTCCATATATACTTGAAATAAAGGTTTATTTACTCTCATTAAGATAGACAGTAAAATATTATCTTCCTGTGTCTATTTATCTTCTTATAACCTGTAATTTCTGCTTAATGAAAACTTATGATCTGTTTTCTGCTATGTAAGTATTTATATTTCTTTACTTCTATCATATGCATTATAGTTTTTTGTGTTATAAAGTTTTTGATTCATTTAATATTTTGGGAGGATTACATTTTATCCTTTCTAATATCAAGGTCATGATCCCTGGTTCCTGTTTATTTTCACTTATTTAATATATCTTTTTCCATTCTTTATTTTAAACATCAGAATAACTTTGCTTTAGGTCTCTATTTTATATAGTCTACAATTGGATTTTTACTTTATTAGCCAATCTGAAAATATTTTTAATAGGTGAGTTATGTCAATTATATTTACTGATACCAACACTATGTTTGATTCAAGTTCTGTTATATTGTTTTATATTTCCCATATATTAAATGGTCTTTTTTCTTTGCTATTCATTTATTGACTTACTGAATTTCTTTTGTTTTTAGGTATTTTGTAGTTTTGTTCTGGTTGTTAGGTTTATATATACTTAATCAACTCTTTCTTTAGAAACTGTTCATTTCCTATTCTGAGCAGTAGTGAAGTTAGCTAGTACCGTAATGTTTCCTGACCACCCTCAGATTTTAGCCACTAGTATTACCTTAGCGTTAAACTTTATAGTATATTGACTACTTGGTTTGTCTGAACCAAATGATACCAATTTACTTCCAGCAAACACCTATGAGGTAATCGTAAGCTAATAATAATTTCCTTGACTATTCTTTTCTCATCTTATTTTTATTACTTATATTTTTTATACATTGTTAGAGCTTATAATACTTACATTCTTTTTTCTGTCACCCCACCCCTCGTTTTTAGTGTTAACTCAATCATTAAATATATTTAATGTCCACCTTCAGACCACATGCTGATGATTCTCTATTTTTTTGTTGTTGTTGTCTGGAGCTTTTTTCTGGATTTTTCAGGAAGAGCTCATGAGAATACATTTTTCTTTGGTTGAAAAATATTTGTAATTGCTTTTCTCTGTCCTTTATGCTGCAAAGTTTGGCTGCGTACAAAATCTTTGGCTCATATTTTTTCTCAAGTATTTGTAAGTGATTGCTTCATTGTTTTGTAGTATAAAATGTTGCTGTCAAGAAGTTGGATGACAGTCTGATTTTCTTTCCCTTATTAGTGATTTGAACTTTTTGTTGGAATGTCCCATGGTTTTTTATTTTTTACATAAACATAAATTGCAATAATTTTATTAAGATTATGTCTCTGTGTTGACCATTTTAGGTCACTTTTCCTAGGTATGTGCTGTCTTTTGAATGTGTACATTGAAATCTTCTTTTACTTCTGGCTGTCTTGATTCATAGTTTTAAATAATAGTTTTGCTACATTGCTTTGATTTTTGTCTTCAGAGGCCCATTGATACATACCAAGGATACCCTTGACCTGTCTTCTATATGACTTTCTCTCAAATCCTTTTATTCTTTTGCATTTCTCTTTATCTTCCTACCCTTTATTCCCCTCACTGTGCTGTCCATAGTCGATGTGCTGCTATGTCCTGTATAATTTAGTCTATATTCTGAATGTTTTTCCTTCTTTTGAAATTTATTTCTAAAGTGTCTCAGCTCTTGTTTTATTTTTTTCTGTCACCTGACCATATCATTTCTGAGTTTTCTATTTCTGCAACGTGCAACTCTCTTTCAAAGCTTTGACCATTTTCTTCAGTATTTTTAATTCATTCTGAAAAAATTGGGCTATAGTTCTCATTTACTTTGTGGACAGCAGTACCACAAAGAGCTGAATTGTCAAAGCAGGCCTACATGAGTCATAGATCTCAACCATACCAAGTACTTACTAAGAACCAGCAAAGAACACAAGCTAAAAAGGGGTACAAACAGCGTCATCCATCATTAGAAGGACTCTGAACCATCACACGGAGATCCCAAAGGATTCTTCTTCTTTGTTGCAATGTGTTTTGATTTTTGGAGTGATAGATGATTTGCTAACTATGTATGTGGCATAAATTTGCTTGGAGGAAGCCATGGGTTTGATGCTACTCAGTTTTTATATTTTGTTAGTCATGAGAAAGAAAGCCTATGAGATTATTTTCCATTTTCTAGCAGCTGCATCCCATAAAATAAAAAAATTCCAGGTTTTTTTTTTAACCATGAGCAATTTAGACAGACTTAATATATCCTTTTATATCTGAAATAAGAACTTCCTTTGTTACTTTTCTGATATTCAACCCCATCAAATGCTTATAAGAAGGTCTAGTTAATCAACATACAAAAATCAAATCTATTTACATCAGCAACAAATATAAAACATTATAAATATATATAATTATATATACTTTAATGTATAATTACATATACTTTATAGTAGCAATCAAAACTATAATGTGTTTTGGAATAAATTTAATAGAGAAATTGCAAGAGCTTTATAGAGACAAGTATAAACCTCTATTGAAAGACATTAAGGTCATAAAGCATTAAAAAGAAAGCTATACCATGTTTATGGCTAGGAAGATTCATGATTGAAAATATATCAATTCTCTAAAGTTATTTGTTTTAAGGACCAAACTATGACAATAAAAAGTTAGTGAAACATAAGAGTATTGTTAAAGGGAATATGATAATAGGTGTAGTGTACATATTTAAGTCATCCTTTAATTATATTAAACCACGGGAAGGAATCAATAAAGTGATCAACACATTTTTATCCCAGGGAAAAAAAAAAGAAAATTTATCAATTCTCTACAAATTGGTCTACAATTCAGTGCTTTTCCAATCAAAATCTTTAGCTCATCTAAAATTTATATGGAAAAGGGAAAGTACCAAGTGTAGCCAAATGCTCTTGAAGAAAGACTAAAATTAAGGTTGGGAGATGGGCACAAAATTATAATTAAGTTTTAAAATCATAAAGCTATAATAATTAATACAATGTGGTATGGGCATAAAAATAAGCACATTAACTAAAGAAATAGAAAAGAGAGTTTAGAAACTAACCCCTGTGTTTATGAAAAACTGACCTTTGTCAGAGCGAGTGTTGCTATTGCAAGGGAAAGGAGAAACTAGTGAGTTAGTGGTGCTGAGACAACTGGTTACCTACGTAGAAAAAAAATCTGATCCTACTTTATACCATGTGAAAAAATTAATTCCATAAGAATGAAGGACTTCATTGAGAGGCCTAACTAAAACTTTTACAAGGAAATGTAAGAAAGTAGCTATCTCAAGGTTGGGAATTGTGTCTTAAACAAGGCACAGAAAGTATTAACCATAAAAGAAATATTGATGAAGTCAATCTCCTTAAAATTAACAACTTTCATAAAAAAAATAGGCTGCTGGAGAGACAGGTATTTATTTTTATTATGGTTTATAAAATATATGGTGTATATTATCAAAATTCTTTTGTAGGAATCAAATATTACCCTAAAAATATAGAAAGGAAGAGAAAACAACGTACACAGCTCGTAATGGCATTCCCTTTATATCCATCGTCAACTAAGTCAGGAACCTGCATCACTTTTAAGTTTTTTGAAAGGTGAATTGAAAATACTTGTGGAGGGCCCTCATAGATGCATTTAGAAATGGTATGTTCTGGAAAATGGAATTGAAATGTTTTAGTAAGAGTCATGGGCCCAATCCTTGAAATAGATGTTTGTCGAGTTTTCTATAGCATGTAATTACAACACAATAAGACTCAAAAGCATTTCAATAAAGTGTGGGTGGAAAAGAAGCATCTTGCTTCAAGGGCTTCATTAGTTTTCTGCAGACTGGAGCTCTCCAGGCCGTGGGGAGGAACCTTGTTTACCTTGGTTCAGAATCAATTTTAACCATCTTTGAGGTCTGGGGGGTCAGAGTGCAGCTTGAAGTCCTGGAGAATATGCTGGGTGGGGAAAGAAAAGATAACAATATTTTTCTAAAAGCCCAGAAATGGGCTCGTTTTGTTTACCAGTCATTTCCAGGATAATATATTGTAGTGCCAATCACTGATGGAATGGTAAGATTATACTTTGGTCCCTACTTTACTTCTGTCTCTTAAAGAAGCTTCTGGTAAATTAGAGCAATGGCATCGGCTTAGTTTAGTGTTGTTCTGTTAGACTAAGAATATAATTTCTACATATAATGGGGCCTGATGCCTTGGAAATATTTAATTGGGGGAGGGAGAGAGCGAGCGAGAACACATGAAAGAGAGAGAGAAAAACAAACAAAACAAAAACCAGAACACTACCCTTATGATAAGGATGATGTGAAAGACGCATTTATCCATGAAAGATATCTAAATAATGTCTTATTTCTTTCCTGAAAATGCCAGGACATAAATGACCTGCAAAGATAAAATATCCTCTGGCTGTAGTAGAAAGGGTTCATCTGGTCTTTGAAGTCACAGGGATAATATTGAACCTTCCAGTTAATGAAGCTTAGTGAATTTGTCTTAATTTTTATTTCAGTTTCTACTAAGCATTCATGAGCTATTCCTCTTGCTATCCTATACTGCATTACCTAAAAAAAAAGCCTAAGAGTCAGTCCTTCCAGAATATAAAGGTAAGTTTCAAGTGATGGTGATTTGATAATATGTGTCATACTTGCGATCCACAGTGTGCTTCCTGCACAGTCTCTCAATTATCCCTGGAACAGCCCTTTAAGGATATTAAGGTAGACATTACAAAGCACATCTTTTTGCTGGAAAAAATGAGGCTTATAATGGCAAAGTTAGCTTCTTATGATAGCAAGCCTAGATAGTGGCAGAAATCAAGATTTTCACCCTAATTTCAATGCTTTTTCACTCCACCATTAATCACTGATGCTGATTAATAATATCAACATTTTCCTAGGCATTGGGAGTATAGAGAAAAACATTACACAATGCTGTCTCTGAGAATATATAATTTACTGGGGGCAGGGGAAAAGTTATACATGTAGGCTTATTATATCAATAAAATTTAGATAACTGCCAAGTGAAGGGTAGAGGTGGTAAGTGCTGTGTGGGTGCATGGTTAACCCAGTCCTGACAGTGGGAGAAGTGTTAGTGTGGAGTGGTAGATGGGGAAGCAGGAGGGATAATTACTGTGAGCAGATGAATGGTTCACTACAAGGGCAGGGAAGGAAGATGCAAGAGCCGTGGAATCTTTAATCCATGAACCTGGTACCAAGCTCCGAAGTCTTATTCCCGGGACTGGCACCATGCACTGGGCCTTTGAACAGACTTTGGAACCTGTGGAAAAGAGAGTTGGAGGAATTTTCAAAGCCTCAGTGCAGTAACAGCTTGGGACTCAACCAGGGCATGATACATTCCACACTGGTGTTCAGATGCAGTGGTGTTGGGGGGTGGGGGGAGGCCCAGAGAGGTCCTCTTAGAGGGCCAAGTGTGGGATCAGGCACAGCGGGGACTAGAGGCGTGCAGAATGAAGCTAACTGGAGAAGGCAGGTGGTTGTGGAAGGGCTGCTCAGTGTGATGTTTGAAGCCAGGCCTTGCAGATAGATTGCAGGTCTACCACCAACTACAGTATGACGCTGTGTAGTCACATAATCGCTCTGTGTCTTAATTTTCTTTTCTATTATAACAATATCTCTACCATCGAGTTTTATAAGAATTCAATGATTTTATGTCCAGTACTGAGACTACACTTATTAGCATAGAGTAAGGACTCAACAAATGTTAGCTTTTGTTATTACATTACTATTATTAGGGTTTCTAGTAGAGCTAAATTGCATCATGGCCTAACCTACAAGGTTTGTTGGTACTAAGATGAAGAAAAGAGTAATAGTATTTTAAGAGATTTGGTGACCAGAAATGAGGCTTAGTAATTAAAGAAAAAGTGTGAACATTTTTACCTTCTTGTAGAAGTTAATAAGTCTATAAGATGTTGATTCTATGTTTGACTTATCATTTGGGAGACTTTTGTTGTCCTATTTGTGCTTATGAAGTCACTGAGTCATTATCTTAGAACTGGGATAATATCTGAGCCCAGCACTTTTCAAATTGTGTTCTGTGGGATTTGTCGTGGAGGTGCTGAGGGGTTGCCTTGAAATAAGGAGGAGGCAGTGGGTTTCTAGGACACCCTCCCAGTTCTTCCAGAGCAGAGGCATGTTGGTTCTGTTTCATAATTGGAGTATCACATATCATTTTATTTATTAAGAGGATCTCACTTCTAAAAATGAGTTGAAAATACTGATTCAATCCAGCCTTCTTGTTTTGCCTATGAGGAAATGGAATTCCAGAAAGATTAAGTGATTTTTCCGAGGTTACACACCATTCACTGACAGAGTGGGGCCAAGAACACAGGTCGACTTCTTCCTGTCCAGTGCTCCTTATTAGTTATGTAACGCTACCTATTGTTGTATAACACAAGAATCCTGCACTTTTCAGATTTTAGCATAATCAAAAGAAAAATTTAAAAATATACTTCCAAATCAGCATCTATATGCAAGAGCTTCAAAAGGCAAAGTAATCTTTAGCTTGGTGGACATATGTTCATTTCCCCACACCATGGGGAGTAGCTCAGTGTCGTTTGCCCTTCTTCAAACAAATACTATGTTTGTTTTATATATGTATTTTCATTTGACTAAAACTTAGATTGAGAAGCACGAAATGAACTTAGAAAGTAGAAATTATATGGTAAACTCAAGGCAAAGGGTGTCCATAATAAAAGAAACGAAGACAAAATAAAAATAATGAAGGAAACAAATGAACAGTGAAAGAGTTGTGACTTTAAAGAAAGCTGTATTCCATAAAACAGGATTTTTTGCATGTGAGCTAAGAAGTCCTACCACGTTCTGTTTGTTGTTCACTGGCTTCCAGGGAAAGCCGTTATTCACCTAATGGTTGTAGCTCCACCTTTAGTATGAAAAGGCTGAAGATTCTAGAAGGAAGGCAGCATTTAAGCCACTTCTAATTCTACTTTTTCAAGGTTCTTGCGTTGTTTGGCATAACGCTTTGCATTTGTTGGTCTTCCTTATTGAATTTCAAAACCAGAACACTTTTTCCTCACCTTAAAACCAGCCATGAAAATAACTACCTCTTGCCCTAATGAAAAACACTTTTAAAATTTCTTTTCTAAAAATGGAGTCTGGAATACCTCAAAACATCTTGTCACTCAGGCCTCAGTTCAAGTGTCACCTCCTCAACAACAAGCTAGCTAAAATTGCCCCCACCAACTTGCCCTCTGCTCCCTATTTTATTTTCTAATAGCACATAGGACAATTGGAAAGTATCTTGTTCATGTGTTTACCTGTCTTTTATCTGCCTCTGCCACCTGACTGTAAGCTCCAGGAAAGGGAGGGACGTTGACTAACTAGCAAAGCGCTTAGATCTGGTAAGAGCTTGATAAATACTAATTGAGCGAGTGACTCTAGAATCCCTGTGAAAAGTCAACATGAGAATTCCCAGGTCATTAGTTTAGTTGTTGGAATTCTAACACTCTGTACTAGAAAAGTGTCACTTATGTTAAAGGATAGTGAGTAGATTAAAGTTTTATATAAAAGGAAGAGGGAAAGAAAGGCATTGTTTTGTCTTCAGGCATTTTAATGGCCACGATTGATCTACCATAAACATTTTATGGTGCATTTTGTTTGGGTTTTTGTGTGCACAAGAACTTTTACCAATGGAATGGCCTGGTTAAGAAATGTGAATTTTGTTTTCTTCCTGCTGTAGCAACTTGGGGAAATATTTCCCTTGTGAGTTCTGTGAGGGCAGAGTCTGATCTTTGAAAACCACAAATCTTGGTCACTCTTCTCTTAAAACTGCTCTGACCTCTCTTGACTGAGGGGATTAAGACCACCTTCGTGTGACCTGTGGCCTCTGTACATGCTGCTGACCCACCAGCCCCATCCAGTGCCACCTGCGCCTGGGGTCACCGGAGTCCAGCATGTTGACCTTCTTTCAGTTTCTCAACCTTCTCAAGCATCGTTTTGTTTCCAAGACCCACGCACATGTCTCTCTCCTTGGCACACTCTTCCTAATTTTTTTCCTAGCTAATTCCTAGTTCTTTAGTTTGAGATTAAATGTTACCCCCCGACAGAGGGCTTCTGGGACACCCACCTGCCCCCTTATCTAAGCTAGTCCCCTTGCTATACTTTCTGATAAGCCTCTGTGCTTTTTCTTTTTGACATGTGTCACAATTAATAGTTTTATTTTATTTTATCATTGTGCGTATGCGTTATTTAATGTCTGCTTCCTTACCAAACTGTATGCCGCAAGAGGGCAAGACTGTGTCTGTGTTGCTCATTGTTAAACCCTCAGCACTTAACTCAGTTCCTGGAACATACTAGATTCTGACTCAGTAAATATTTACCGAATGAAGGAATGAACGAATAAAATTCATCTTTGGGTCCCTAGTGCCTAGCACAGAGTCTGGCATATATAATGGGCTCAAAAAAATAGCACTCAACTAAAATTGGGTTACTATGGAAATGAAGTATTATATTTTCTTTACAGAGAAACAGTGGTTGGTGTATCAAAAATGGAGACCCTGCTCTCACATATGTAACACAGAAGTCCCTTTTGTCATTCAATTGCCTTCGTTCCAGTTAATGGGGTCTGCTCATCCGAGCACCTTGGAGAAGAACCACCAAATTCATCTGTATGATCCAGAACATCCAAATGAAAAGTACCTGAGGCGTTCTTCCTCACCTTACGTACTTGATGTGGATATCTTAAAAGATTGAGCGGATCTCTTTTCAGCCGGATATTTGAGTAGACACGACCATGAGACAGTTTTCCTCTAGGGATTTTCTTTAGCTCTTAAACTATATAAACCGAACAAGCTAACTCAAGTGGATCATTATCTATAGAAGTGCAGAATTCTATCTCCCTTTGGCAAACCATTCAAACCCAGAAGTGTGTTTTACACATTCTGACAGAAGCACCTATAATAACCAACTTTAACCTCCTTTCTTGCCGCTTTCACACCCAAAAGTATATGAAAAGAGGACATGTTGAGGCTTTTTCTGTTTATTAGACAGAATCTCTTGGCTTAAGAACTCTTTTGACTATCGGCCCCCTGATGTGAGAAAAATAAATAGCAAAGAGTTCCATAGACTCCTGTTCCAGTGTGACAGGTAGCTTAATAAAGATAATTGGACATTATATGACTAAGTGTTTGAGGGTAAAATCTGGACGCATCAGATAGGTCAATCTAACATTTCCTGTGTAATTTCCATGCTAATCATTTCCACCAGCATGAACACAGAGGGTCTGAATCCTTCGGGGTGAGTATCACCCAGATGTATCGCTTGCCTGTCCTCTGTGGCCAGGGTTTGTAGGCAGGCTCATGACAACTCTTGCAAGGCTGAGGTCCATGTTTGGAGACTGCAGTAAATAGAGAGGAGGAGGGAATGAGGGTCCTCTTGGTCTTGTGCCAGGGCTGTGATTGGAGTACCTGGGCAGCGCCTTCATTCTGCACGGGGTTGGATGTGGAATGACATGTGTGTGGGTGGCCTGGTAACATGTGGCAGCCACTTCCACACTGTAGTAATCAAGGTTCAGTGCCTCAGAAAAGCAGGTCTCTAAAGGAGAATGACTTTTCTCTCTCAATCAGAAGATACCCTGATGACACTGCCTGAGAGAAATACTCACTCCTTTCTTTGTTTTCAATGAGCGTGGACCCCCTTATGCTAAAAGAATCTTTTTGGGTTTTTTTTCCCCATTTAATTGGAAATCTATTCACTGGGTACCTATGTTGGTTGGCTTCCTTTGATACATTTCCTTATGTTTCAGATTTTAAAAACAGATAATAATAGCAACAAAGATAAATACGGCTTTAAGCTAAGAAAAGCAGAGAGCTGAAAACTTTCTTCCTGCACTCATGTTTCCCAACTTCTTCAGTAAAGTCTGCTTGACACGGAATATCCCTTCTGAGAGGTTTACATTCCTAAAACGCTGCTAAATTGCTCTGTGTATTTGTTCCTCAAACTCTCAGTGGAGATGGCCCTGGCTTTCAGTCTCATAGCAACTCTTTTCAAGGTAACGGACCAAAAGTCGTTTCCATTTGAAATCCAGTCCTTCCAAGTGAATCATACAACATGGTTATTATCTCCATTTTCTTCGAATAACTCTAAGAAGATGATCCTGTGGCCACATTCTTAAAATTTCCTCTATTTGTTTTTATTTTATTCCATTTGTCCTTTAATGCTCTAACTAAACACCACCCTCCCTAAAAGGAATGACATTTCTGCTAGTTATTATGATATATTTTAGCTCATTTGCCTTGATGTGTAGCTTGTGATAGTTAAAGGACACTAACATGTAAGCCTAGAATTGGCCAAGGCTGCTGGGTATATGTGTTGCCAGGTGGGCAGAAGGAAGGGTGGGCATGAGAGAGACACGTGCTGCTTCTAGTGAGACCATCGAGCCCCTTCTTGTGACCTTCACATTATTGCGTTTGGTCAGAGCAGCCTTCAGAGGAAAAGACCTCAACCTTGGAAGATCTTTGAGGAATCAGAAACAAATGAGCCCTGAGTCGTTTTTCAGAACAGTTAGGCTGTTTGTCAATTTGTAATCAGTCATTTAATATTGTCCTTTGTTGTAACGATAGGGACCTTAGTCTCAGTGTTCTTAGGGTTCTACATTTTAGTTATTGGTTTCTTCTCTACTTGAGTAGATGCCACCCCTGGAAACTCCACCACCAGCAGGATCTTAAACTGGAAGCTCCCTCTCCAGGGCTGTAATCTCCATGGCCTCCACTTCTCCCACCCCTCATTCCTACGGTACCTACTTGATCTTTGATGCTTACTACCTTCTATTCTTTTATTATAACAGTTTTCTGATTTCATTTTCCTCCTGGCCTGTCCTAAGCCACCTAATTAGGCACTGCAAAATTACCTTCTAGAATTTCTCTGCCCTCAACTGTTCTCCATGCCTAGAGAGTCAATCTTCCACGTTGGGCCACATCCACTGTCTACTTTCTTCACTTCCATCCCCAGGCTACCCAGCACTGCTGGGGAAAAGCCAGGATGGCATCTGAGTCTGGCCCATAAATCCATGCTTATCTTCCTCAACTTCTGTAAACATCAACACTATTGCCGTGCACTTTCCCCCAGTGCTTGTCTCCCTCCCCCACTGTTCCTCCTGTGTGTCTTTTGTAGGCCTGTCTTTCTCTTAGGCTGTCTTTCCTCTCCCTCTGTTCACTCAGACACTGTCCCTGGGCAACCCTCAAATCTGTTTCTCCAGACCCAGATGCTCCTCTGAGCTCCAGATCGTAATTCTCTAAGGTCTCTTTGAATGTTCCCCTGCCACAGCAAACTTCTCTTCCACAGAGGAGCCCTGTTTTCACTACCATAATGTAGTGAAATAACATATTTTTTCCCTTCATACCACTAATCACAGCTTTATTTATTCCTTTTTTTATTTTATTTTTTTTAACTATCTACCACCCACATATAAATAACCTTCTTTTGAGAAAGGTACATTCCTGTCCTGCCCATCACGATATTCTTATCAACCAGTGTGGGCACACAGTCGGTGCTCAAGAAGTTCGTTGGATGGAGGACAATGATATATGGCAGGGGCAGGCAAAGTATAGTCTGCAGGACAAATTCAATCTGCTACTGCTTTTGTAAATAAAGTTTTATTGGAACACAGGCATGCTCGTTGGGTACATATTGTTTATGGCTGCTTTTGCATTAAAATATCAGAGTGGAGTGGATGCAACGGAGACGGTATGGCCCACAAAGCCTAAAATAGTTACCCTCTGTTCTTTTATAGAAAAAGTCTGCTGCCACTGATAGAAAGGACAGTCCGACAGCACAGAGGAAAAGTATATAACCCAAGGGAGAAAAGAGTAGAGAATGGCAGGCTATCCTGGAAGTCTTCTTGGGACCTACCTGAGCCTGGAAAGAGGAGGAGATATCCAAGGGAAGATGGGGTGAGGTGGGATGGGGTGTGGTAATCCAAGCAGACAGCACAAGCAAGGGTTCTGGAAAGTCTGCCTTTGTTCAGAGTATTGTGCAGCATCACTTGCAAGCTGAGCACCAAGAGGTGGCCTGGAAGACACTGGGCGAGGGCCAGAAATCTGAGGGCTTGTTAAGGAGCTTGCGCCTTAGCCCGTCCCAGGGCCCCGGACAGCTCTTTCAAGAAGATTCCCAGGTCCTGCAGGCTCCAGCCTCAGGCTACCTTCCCATATTCTTTGCAAATAATATCACTTCCATTTACTAAAAAGTTTGAGGTGAAACTATTTCTGGTATTAACCTCTCAGAACTTCTGCATTCATCTTATCTTTTCTCTCATTCTTGAGTTAGAAAGGGCGTTCCTTCTCCTGTGGTGAGATTGCCTGTGCGCTTGTCTGTTTTCCACAACTCTCTGCCTCCCTCTCTCCTTCGGTCCCTCCCTTTGGTCTGTCCCCATCTACCAGCTTTTCCTTTTGACCTTCCTCCTTCTGACCGCCCCACGTCCCCCTCTCGTGCCAGAGATGTTGCAGCCCCCGGTTCCTTCCCTCTTCTGTTCCTCCTCTCTCCCCCCTCTCTGTGTGTCTCTATCACTCTCTCTCCCCCATCTCTGTCTCTGTGTGTCTCTCTGTCTCTGTCTCTCTGTTGATCTCGCTTTCCCTCAAGCTCTCTCTCAACCTCTGTCTCCCCCACTCTGTCTGAGTGTCTCTCCTTCTCCCCTCCCTCTCCTCATCTCTCTCCCTCTCTCTCTGATGAGCTCTCTCCTTTTCCCAGTTTCAGCTATGTCTCCTTAGATATTTCCAGAAATCTCTATTTCCAAATATTTTATGCTGTCTTGGGGGCAGTGTAAATTGGTATAAACTTTTTGGGAGGCATTTTAGCGATACTTCGTACAATGTTAAATGTTTGTACTCCTTGACTCTGCTATTATATTTGTAAGGATTTTTTTCTCAAGACTTCTGCAAGTGTAAAAAATATGTCTATAAGGATAATTGCACATTGTTTACTGTAGCCAAAAATTGGAACTATATAAATGCCTATAAATAAGAGAGCACTTAAATAAATATGAACACAGTAAAATACTGGACGCCAATTTAAAGGATGAGATATATATATATATATTTGAAGACGGGGTCTTGCTCTGTTGCCTGGGCTAGAATGGTGTGATCATACCTCACTGAAGCCTCCCGCTCCTGGGCTCAAGGGATCCTCCTGCCTCAGCCTCCCGAGTAGCTGGGACTACAGGCACGGGCTACCACACTCGGATAATTCTCCTATTTTTTGGTAGAGATGGGGTTTCAATGTTTTGTCCAGGCTGGTCTCCAACTCTAGGGCTCAAACAATCCTCCCACCTCAGCCTCCCACAGTGCTAGGATTACAGCCACTGTGCGTGGCCTAAGGTGAGGTATATTTTAATGTACTGATTTGAAAGATGCCCACCCTAGTAAGTGGAAAAAACTAGCCCAAATTGATATATTGAACCCTGTCCTCTCCCCCACGTTTCAGACCCGCGTTTTCAGTTAGCTGCCTGTCATCTCTACTTAAGTAGTCCTGTGAAATTTTAAACTTAATAATTTTGAAAGGAAGTTGTTTTCTTCTACTAGCAAATAACAAACCCTCTGAATTTCCCTTTTTCTGCTCATTTCTCTGCTTCTTTTGTCATCTTTCCAGTCATCCTGGCATACAATTTCGGAGGAGTCCTTAAAGCCTTCTTTATTTTCCCAACACTGTGGGTCACTCACCTGTGTGTTGTTCTTCCTTCACAACGGATTCTCAAAAGATATTTCTCTTTGTAACTGTGGTTGCTGTCTCGTGTCCCCTCACCTCTTCCTCATACCTGCAGTCTTCCAGACTCTTCTCTTTGCACACTGATGCTAAACTCATCATGCCAAAGCATTTATTTGGTCATGTCACCCACTGATGAGCTTTTAATGACTTTTTCCTACATATTATCTCCTGTATCGTTTCATATGTCTTTTCTCAACCACTCCCCACACTCTGACTAACCCTCTTTGCTAGTTTCTCAGAACTATAAACTTCTACCAGCTGGATTACTCAACACTCGCCAAATATGCCTTTTTTTCTCCCACCTTGGCTTTTACTGATACCATTTAATCTTCCTGGAATTTCCTTCCTTCTAACTTGGCCAACCCTTTGAGACCCACATCAAATGCTATGTACTTATTTACACCTGTACTAATCATGCCAGTTGGAAGTGATTCAAATCTATTAAGCATGGTGCTATAGAAATACGTTTCCTATACCCCTTTGGTCATTCAGTAGCCATGTCTTCAGGAGATAAGTATATCCTTGCATCCTAATGTGTTTTTGTGTTTCCATGTGTTGGGAGTAAGTTAGGATAGGGAGGAATCAGACATCCCTAAAATTTCAGCTGCTCAACACATAACACTTTATTTCTTATTCAGGTCATTGTCTGATGTAGGTGTCTTCCTTTGTAGGCGACCTTCCCATTCGGGGATCCAGAATCCTTCTAACCTCTAGCTGTGCCCTCTACAAGTTCCTTGACGTGCTCTAGATTCAGGTAGTAGATGGGGAAAAGGACCAGGGAAGGCACATCTGTTTCTCAACTACTTCATCTCAGAGGTGGTGTAAATGGCTTCCACTCACTTTCTGTTGGCCAGAACCCAGTCACGTGTCCACTCTAAACTGCAAGAGAGGCTGGGAAATGTTGCCTGGGAGGAAACCCAGGAGGACAAAGAAAGGTGTTTTGGTGAACACACAAGTCTTTGTCACAGTCGTCAGTTCTGGTTACCAAATATCCATTCACCCCATACACAGAATGTGCTCTGTACCTTCCCAAGGGAGACAGTCACATCCAGCCACTGCATCCAGCTCAAAAGATTTCCCAGTGATGTGCAGTCCTCTCTGTCAAGTGCAGGTGCAGGTCCTCCTGGTTTGGCGACCCCACCCCACATACACACCCAATATCCAACGGTGGCACAAGGGCAAAAGACCTGCAATAGAAACTTCCATTCAGAAACAGGGAAGAAAGGAAGGCTCAGTATTGCTCTTCCATAGCAGTTATGAAACTCTGCTGGGCAGACTTGAGGTGACTTCTACTCTGAGGGGCTGGAAAGTTCTTTGATCAGTCCCTAATTCTGCTCTCTGGGAAAAACTATCTTTCTGTTTTTCTCTTCACCTGCTGGGAGGTTCTTTCTTTCAGTTTTTATCCTTGGCCACATCTCAAGTGGGTGTTGAGAAGCTTGTCCTTTCTATGCGCTATATGGTGTTTACAGCACTTTTTGCGAGTGGACATTTGGGCCTAAGGAAGGGTTGGAGACTTAAACAATCAAAAGCTGTGTTTTTCAGTTCAGGCTTTGTTTTTTAGTTCTTCGGCAGTACAATTATCTCAAGAACATAGGAGGCTTCTATTCTATTTGCTTCTTGTCAGTTCCACCTGTTTAACACCATACCCAGAGTCCTTTCCTAGACACAGTTCTCAAGGCTGCTCTTTCTTTCTTTTATTATTGTTATTTATTTTTTTAATTGACAGATAAAAATTGTATATGTTTATGGTATACAACATGATGTTTTAAAATATGTATACATTGTGAAATGGCAAAATCAAACTAATTAACTTATGCATTACCTCAAGTAGTTATCATTTATTTGTGGTGAGAATGCTTAAAATCTACTCTCTTGGCAATTTTTATGTACACAATACATTGCCATTAACTATAGTCACCATGTTGTACAATAGATCTCTTGAACTTATTTCTAACTGAAACATTGTACCTGTCTTAGTTTAGCATTGCTATAACAGAATATCTGAGGCTGGGTAATTTATAAATAAGAGAGGTTTGTTTAGCTCCTGGTTCTGCAGGCTGAGAAGTACCAGAAACCTGGTACTGGCATTTGCTCGGCTCTGGTGAGGGCTTTTCCTGCTGCATCATCACATGGTGGAGAACGTCAAAGGGGAAGTGTACATGTGTGCAGAGGCAAAACCCAAGGATGTCCTGGTTTTATAACAACCCCCTCTCTTGGGAACATTCCTTTGAGAACTAATTCAATCTGTTGAGAGAGAGAACTCACTACAGGTAGAATGGCACCAAGCCACTTATGAGGGATCCACTTCCACGACCCAAACACCCCCCACTAGGCCCCACCTCCCAGCACCACCACACTGGGGGGCAAATTTCAACATGGGTTTTGTTGGGGACAGTACCCTTAGCAGTACCCTTTGACCAACATTTCCCCAACCTCCACCCTGCACCCCTGCAGCGCCTGGTAACCACCGTTGTACTCTTTGCTTCTATGAGATAGCCTTTTCTACATTCCATGTATAAGTGAGACCATGTGGCATGTGTCTTTCTGTGCCTGGCTTATTTCACTTACCCTAATGTCCTGCAGGTTCATCCATGTTATTGCAAATGACAGGATTTCTTTCTTTTTAAAGGCTGAATAGTATTCCATTGTACATACATACCACATTTTCTTTATCCATTTAGCCATTTGATAGACACTCAGGATGATTCCATATCTTGGCTATTGTGAATAATGCTTCAATGAACATGGGGTGCAGAAATCTTTTTGACATACCTATTTCATCTCCTTTGGATATATACCCAGTATTGGGATTGCTGGATCATATGATAATTTCATTTTTAATTTTTTGAGGAACTTCCATACTGTTTTTCGTAATGGCTGTATCAATTTACATTCCTACCAGCAGTGAGCAAGAGTTCTGTCCACATCCTCACCTACAAGCCTGATACTGCTTCTTAGTCCTTTGGCCTTTCCCTCGTGATTTATCGGTGACTCCTTGAGGCTGTTTGAAATAATAAGCTTGGATGGGGAGGTAATATGCTTTTGATGTTGCCCTTTGGCATGAGACTGAGTTTACTTTGTAAACAGAGAAGTTTGACTGGGCCTTTTGTACTCAAGACCTTTTTCAAGTTCATCTCTTAATATTTCATAGCCAGAAACAGTTGGTTTTTTTCAAACTTGTTAAGACCATTTATCTTTGGTCTTTTTCTATTCCCTTTAATTTCTGCTTGAGAACCATGTAATTCTTGTCTGAGCTCACCTCTTTCCTATAATACCTTAGTGATGGCAGCCTTAGTGTCCACTCCACACCATCAGTGTGACTCTTTCTGACCACATTCCCAGGTACGTGGTCTACCTTCCACGTCATTTCAGACCAGATATTTTGCAGTGCTGTAACAGTGCTCCCTAGCTTGCTATATCTGTTTTCTTACTAACTGACATTAAGGAAGTGAACATTTTGTATGGCAATACTCCATTTCCAGTACTAGTTTCTTTATTACTCTACATGGGCCAACTGCTATATCAAACAACCACCATATACCAATGGCTTAATTATTTCTACTCAATTTGCAGCCAATGTAGGTGGTTCTGTTTGTGTACTCATTCAGACACTCAGTGTGTCTTACCTTGAACCAAGTAATTAGTAAATAGTGGCATCAAGATTTGAAACCAGGCAGCTAGACTTGAGTCCAACTTTCCTTTCAAATTTTGCATCTTTCAAGATGTATCACTTACAATTTCCCATCTTCTGCACTTTTTTCCATACTTCAAAGATTTCTGTATGTAAACCTCTTGATCATATAAATATTTATGGAGTTGCAGCATTTTAGAGTACACGCTGAGAGATTTTGTAGCATAAAAGTACAGAAGCTCTTTAAATACAAAAGTCTAATCTTGCCACTATTGATTTTGAACAGCATCTTAATTTATAGCTTGTTTTTCTAACCATTTTGTACTTTTCTTCAGGACAGCTAAATTAAATGTCTTATGTTGATCTCTTGGGTTTCCTCAATTTATGAAAAATGGATTTTCTCCATTTATCAATTTCCTTTTATACAAAGAGACACTAATGGATAACTACATTTTGTAAGGCGCATTTTTGAAGATACACAAGTGCAGGTTTGGTCAGCACACCCTCATTAGGGTTCTTTATTTCCTATGTAGAGGAAGAGATACCTTAGGGTTTCTGAAAAACAGGCTTTCATTTTTATAGAGGAGAAACTTCCAGGAAATTCCATGAGCATATGCTCTTTCAAGTCCTATTCCTTCCCCCATTACTTAAGTTCAAATGAACTGCATTTGAAGAAGGTGAGTAGCTGAACAAGATTCCCCACAAGGGGATTTTGAGGTGCTCTGAAAACCAGACTGATACAATCTGTGGAGGAGTCCATCATTGCAGACTGTCACGTCTCACAGTGGGAGTCACAGGCTGGTCTGCTTGGTAAACTACTTTTCTTGATCTACAGCTGAAGCTGGGCTTCTTTTAAAAATAAATCTTCTTTTGCCCTACCCCACGTGTTTCTCAGCCTCAGGAGCACCTCACGATTTTAGAACAATCTTGTCTTATTATAGTCATGTTCCTCC
Organism: Daubentonia madagascariensis; assembly: GCA_023783475.1. NCBI lineage: Eukaryota > Metazoa > Chordata > Mammalia > Primates > Daubentoniidae > Daubentonia > Daubentonia madagascariensis. The sequence goes on along the minus strand of JAKFHU010001815.1, from coordinate 15,627,921 downwards.
AGATTCTTAGGAAGCACCCCACTTCTGATGCCATCACTCACCCATTCCTTCTGAAATTGAGTTAAATGCTCTTGGCTGATTTTCTCCTTAAAGTTGGTGTGAAATATTTTGGTGGGACTTTGGAAACGAAGCCCTGACCACAATGTGTAATGACCTCAGTAGACAACAAAGGGTTCCATTGCATCAGGCAGGTGACAAGTGTCTATCTAATCTTCAAAGTCCACATAGATGTGTACCAGATTGTAGGTGGAGAAATCATGTTTTCACTAGGTCACATGGCAAGCCATTTCACATTGTAGTAATGCTGGTGAGAGACCCACAGGTACCACATAATCAACCAGTCATTGAGATTCAGGCAACATTCTAGTGCTTTAGTAAAAATACCACTGGAGCCATCAAAGTACATAATTTTTATTTATGACACAAATAGTGGATTGGCTGAAGTGTTTAGCCCAATTGAGTCGTTCCCATTGAAAAAGATAGTGACTTTATTCTTATGGAGACGTCAGCATAAACTTCTGGCCTCTTAACAGCACTGCTTAGAAAATTGCAGCTTTGCTGCATTGAGTATCCCCCAACAGGCCTTCAAAGTTCAGACTCACACCACCAAAATGTGAAGCATGTATGTTTGCATGGAAGGCAGGCTCCAGGGTCCTCCTGTCGTAATGTCTCTATGATGAATAGTCAATGTATGCCTCCTCCACAGCCCCTAAAGGAAACTGCACAGAGACACACACACAGAGTGAGAACTGAATTGAGAGTTTTGGGTGTGCACCATCTCCACGGGCACAGTCTATGGCTGCTAATAAGTACTGCAGAGCAAGCATTGTACTGTCGACAGGTGATAATTTCTGATTAGAAATAGGATATCCAGTGAGAAGAGGCTGAGAAAAATATACTCTTGCTGGAAGAGTTAAGCTCCTTATGGGAACATGTGGGAGACTGTTGGAAAGGGACAAGAATAAAGGAGAATTGTTAAGAAGCCACTTTCTCAGTTTCTGAACTGAACTTTTGCTCGCAGCAGGTGCAGGCAGGCTTCCTCCTACACAGAGGCGCCCCCCCTGCCGGTGTGCAGTCTGTTAAGTAAACAGAGACCTTATACTGAGAAAGGAACATTTCTCTATTTTGGCTATGAGTTGTTATTTTTAAAGCTTCATCTTCCAAACATTTTCCTCTATCCTTGTTTATTTTTTCACTAGAAAGAAGATGTACTACTTTAAAAAAAATTCAACTACATGACAAGAAAAACACATTTCTCGTATTCTCTCCCCACTGAAGGCCAACTGACCCTTTGGTGTGACCACTCACTCATTCCCATGTTGAGCAGTATAGCTTTTGAAGTTTCTTCTCTGCTTATAGAGAGCTTCCATGAATCTGTACTTCCACAGTCAAAGCAAAATGCACATGGCAATTGTTTTCTGGATATTTCAAGTTAAAAGGCCAACTTCTCCCTTGACATGTATGTATGTTTCTATTTATCAATGTATCTATAGCTAATACTTCAATATAGTCCCTACTGTGTGCCACACTCCATTCTCAGCACTTTACATAAAAACTCATTAAACTTTATCTGAGAGTACTATGATAATTGCTTCAATATTGACATGGGCTGAATTTGGGGAGATGGACATTAAATGCAAGAAGCGTTTTTCTATACCTTTTCTGGGGAATGTATTGGACCTGCCTTTCTCCTTGTCTGTCTTGCTCCCGTTCTAGATCTCTTTATTAACAAAGTCCATGGCTTTCTTCTCTGGACCTTAATGTTGAGCACAAGTACTGGTATGCAGTAGGCCCTCAATAAATCCTGTTCAATGAATTAAAGTAGACCAAGAATGGAAGACAAAAAAATTCTTATTGTTGGAATTCTTTCTTCTGGTTGGTAGGCAATGTGGTTTGTCTTAACAGTTTTGAGTCTTAATTTTTTCATTTGGAAAATGGGAAAAATAATGCTAATCTTAGAGGTCAGTTGTAAGAAGTAGATGAACATATCCAAAGTACCAAGTATATTTCGAGTCAGTGTGAAAAAGATGGTGTGTTCCATAAATGATGTTCCAAAAACTAAGTAGCTTCCTGGAAAAAATATTAAGCTGAATTCTTATCTTATATCTTACACAAAAATAAATCCAAAATGATGGTTGTACAACTCTGTGAATGCACTAGAGTCTGTTGACTTTTACTCTTTAAATGGATGAATTATATGGTATGTGATTATATCTCAATAAAGTTGTTATAAAAATGAGTAAAGCCCAGAAGATCAAAGATTTAAACATAAAAACATGCAAGTATACTAGAAGAAAATATAAGATAATTTTTTATATGTTATTATAAGGGGAGTGACCTTTTCAAGCAAGACATACTGTTCTAGAGCCATAAATGAAAAGTTTGATAAATTTAATTCTCTAATAATTAAATATTTAGGAGAAGAAAATACCAGAAACAAAATCAAAAGAAAAACATCACAAACCATGAAAAAACATTAAAAATACATATGGCAAAGGGATAATTCCTTTAATATATAAAGAGCTTTTAAAAAGCAATGTGAAAATGGCCAGGTATGATGCTTCACACCTATAATCCCAGAGCTTTGGGAGACCAAGGCAGAAGGATCACTTGAGGCCAGGCGTTTGAGAGCAGCCTGGGCAACATAGAAACCTTGTCTCTAAAAAAACATTTAAAAATTAGTTGAGCGTGGTGGCAACCTGGCTGTAGTCCTAGCTACTTGGGAGGCTGAGGCAGGGAGATCGCTTGAGCCCAGAAGTTCAAGGTTACAGTGAACTGTGACTGGGCCACTGCACTCCAGCCTGGGTGACAGAGTGAGACCCCATCTCTTAAAAAAAAAAGAAAGAAAGAAATCAATTTGAAAATGACCAATAACCCAACAGAAAAATATGGGCAAAAGACAAGAACAGGCAGCTCAGAGAAAGCTTATACCAATATATGCCACCAACAGTCTATTGGTATAAGCTCTTTGAAAGCAATGTTTGAACTATCTATCAAAATTAAAAATACAGAAGTTCTTTGATCTAGCAATTCTACTTCTAGGAATTTTTTCTATAGCTATCTGTAAATGTGTCCAAAGACATAAACATAAGGATAGTCATTGGATGGAATATTTGTAATAGCAAAATACTTGAAATCAAACTAAATGTCAGTTAATAAAGATTAAATAAAAATGGTTAAAGAAGTTATAGCATTTTGTTCAGCTGTTAAAGGCAGTGATAAAGTACTCGAAGATGTATTAATTAAAAATAAAACAAGGTGCAAAACAATGCATTTAGTGTTCATGTTTTAAATGTTTACATATTTCACAAATATGTTTGCATGTGCATAGAATATTTTAACTTTTTCCTGACCCCCTCAAACATATCATGCCCAAAATTCAGTTTGTAAACAAAAATTGAATGAATTCCTTTCACGTGTAGTATTGTGTAAATTCTGTAGTAATCCTATAAAAAGATACTGACACCTGAATTTTTAAATATTACATATTATGAACCTTTGGGTTTGCTTATTTAGTAGTTGCAACTACTAATATTAAACTCTTGATGCCAAGGGAAAAATCCTGAACTTCTTATAATGATGTAGGACATCCTTAATCACTGAAATTTTCCTATTTTCCCAGATTCATTTCCTGTCTCCTTACCTCCAACACACTGTTCCATGTTCTTCCATGCTGCTTTCTTTCCATATTTAGGATCCTCTTCCAAGGATGTGTTCACACCTCTGCTTGATGAAATCCTACATTCTCTTAAAGTGTCAACTCAAATGCCAACTCCTAGGAATATTCTTACCTACCATCCTCTGCTACACCAATGGGCCCAGCCCAACCATCCATAGCTGTTGTAGTTTTCCTTGTACTTCAAAAGCACCTTGAAACACATCTATTAGGACATGTTATATTAGCTGAAGGCCATGAGCATCTTGAGAATAGAGGCCCTGTTTTTATTTTCATAACTTCCACAATGTCCAGAATACAGAAGCAGATCAATAAACATTTATTAGAAAAATCATTTACCTGAATCCTAATCATTTTCGATGGCCCGTAGGTTGAAGAACTTCATATTTTTAACATGGCAGACTTGGGGATTGAACAGTACATCTCTTCTAAGAATTTGAAATGAGAATAATTTATTGATGGAAAACCATTTTTTGTCTTGCCTTCTAGAATTTAAATGAATGTTCATGCTCCATGAATAGAGTGAGCTGTGCTTTCTGTTACTGATTTGGAGGCAGTAGATTTTTATGACTTTATCATGTCTTGTGGAAGTTTTTCTGTCCTTTAACACTTGTTTTTGGGCTGTGTTTTCATAGGAACCAGGGAAAATGTGTAGAGGGCATGGTGGAGATCTTTGACATGTTGCTGGCTACATCGTCTCGGTTCCGTATGATGAATCTGCAGGGAGAAGAGTTTGTGTGCCTCAAATCTATCATTTTGCTTAATTCTGGTGAGTTGATAATATGAGAGAACTTGATTCTGGATGAAATATTTATTTGTATTTTCAACCAGATACAATATACCCACTACAAAGGCATAATGTCATAAATTGAAAGAAACTACTGACACATACTTAAAATAATCTATTGTCATTATAGATTACTTAGAGTGGTAGAACTGTGTTTGCCAAATAGTTGAATGAAAAATGATAATTAGACATTAAATCAAATGGCCTTTTTGTTGAAATATTTGTATTTTTTCAAAGATATAGGGATGCTTTTGTTCAAATGGTACCTGTATATACACATATGTCTGTTGCTAGTTATTTGTCTAGAGAGTTATTTGAGACAGACCATGTTTCTGGTCAAAACTGATCAGCCAAAAATATAATTGGCTTAGAGATAGAAAAACCTGGGCCTAAAACGAAGGAACATGGAATACAGTAAATTGGTCCAGCTGAAAGAGCATTTTCCTTTTGGTCTATGGAGTCTAATTCCACTGTCCCCTCCTATTTATTCATTCGAGAAAGCTTAGCTAAGAGCTGCATCTTTGTTTTTTTTGTAGTGAGGTTGGCTGTTGTATAAAGAGTCACTCCAGGTCACCCAGATGGAAACTATGGTTCAGCCTGAATTAGCACCCTGACTCCTCCCAGGCCTTCAGTATTTGGATCTAAGCACTAGCTCTACAGCCTGTGGGACCTAGAGATCACAACTGGGTGTCAGCCGCACAGGAGATGCCCTTAACCTGGACCTTCCCCCTCCTCCAGCCCCACTTTGTACCTCATCCCTCATCCCACGTAGAAATTGTAGCTATTTTGAAACCCTAGGCCTGATTTCATTTCTTACACCATTAGACACAGTCTCGGATTCCTCAGTAGCTGAACTGCAGTTGCACTGATCATATACATAGAGAATCGGCACTTCCTTCTCTTTTCACGTGTTTTTGTCTCTTCCTGATGAATGCAAATCCCTTCCCACCTCCCCTAACAATTTTCCACTTCTCTTTCCCACCGATGCTAGTAACCTCTGTTGCTTAATGGTTATCACAGTAATCATTCTCCCTTATCAACTGATGAAGGAAATTTGTACTATTACACTAGGCAAGGACTGAATTACAGAATGAAGTTCCACGAAAAATAATGGGATCTATACTAAGGAAGTGATTACCACTCCATTCAAGTTTCTGGTCCCACTCACATGCATTGTGCTTTTCATTTTAGTCATTTGTCCTGTGCATTGAAGGGTCCAGATCCCACAATGGCTCTTTATTGGATGAGTGTTCTGGGAGCAGTGCCACTCGGCTGCACGGTGCCAGGTCCTGAACCTCTCCTTCTTCGGTGAAGGGCTGGCACACGCTGATGGCTTTCATGTGGGCAGTCTGGTAACTTCAGGGAAAGCAGGCCGATCAGGTGCTGGGACTTGTTTTTCCCACTTTAACCAGGAAAAAGTATCCCACACAGGAAGTGAAATTAGCCGGAGTTGTATAATCAACACAAGTGGATGCTCCGATCTTGGTAATCAAGAATACGTCCTTCAGATCCATATAGCCTTTTCCTGCATTATTGTTCTGTTTCTGTTCCTATTTTAGGATGGGGTATTTTAAGAATATTGTATTAAAAAGTCAAGACTTTTGCCATCAAAACATTAGATTCATAGATCCAGATTTTTCGCAACTCAGGGGGAAAAAAACCTTTCAGCCCTCACAAGAAAGTCTTTTATTAAAGACTGGCACTGGAACCTCGATACTGTATTTCCCAGGGCAGGATTTGGCCCTCCCTCTGACTCCTTCTCACACTAGTTACACTTTCATACTGTCCTTCCTCCTTCACTTCTTTCTTAGACTCTTCTGTGCACTTCCTTGCTCTTGAAGGGTTGGAACACTGTTTTGGAAATACTGTATCCAGACAGAGTTTGCAGTTGTCTTTTTCATGAGATAACAGGGCAGCAGCTCGTCTTTTTCCATCAAGGACGGTGCTGCTGGCTCAGGAGAGCAGAAACCAAGCAGAAGCAGTCTCTCAGCCCTGTGCAATGTGAAACCAAGCTTTTCACTACAAAATTGAGCTACGTTTTAGAAAAGCAGGTCTGCCACTGAGCATGGCTCCTAGTGTCTCATATTGTTCCTGAAAAACAGAGTCAAAGAGGACAAGACTCTGAAACACAATGGTATGGTACTAGGAGCCTTTTTCAGAGTAAAAAAGCAATCGGTCATGTGAAGGACACCACACTCAACGTTTTTCCCACAACCGGAGGGATGGAGTTTTCTAAAAACTCAAGCAATTCACAGCTGTAATCTGGGGAAAGTCTCTACCTATCATGGCATGAATTATAAAGTGACTCCGACTCTAGGAATCTCTGGCAGAAGCCAAGCTGGAAGCCATTCAGGAAACCTGAGCTAGAAGATGCCTTTCTGACGCCTGGGAAACAAAACCTCAGTGTATGGAGGAACCTAAGGTTTTGTGTTGAGTCCCAGTGGCCAAAGTCTGAGGAGGTTGAGTTTATATTGGCCCTGATTTGGGGGCCGAGGCACGAGGGGAATTGAAAAGTTGTTGTGAGGACCTGCTAGGAATGTCTTTCTGGAAGCCTTGAGAGGGTCTCCCAAATGCCAAAATTTCCATGGGAAGCCCTCTTCACAGCTGTTTGGGAGTGGGAGATATTCGTCATAATTTCTGCCTCATCTAGAACAATTTATTACTTTGCTTGCAAAAGCTTAGATTCGTCCATAAAACAAATGCTGTTTGTTTTTCCATGCCACACCAAAGGACAGAGGCGTTCCTGATTAATCCAAAGATGCCAACTTCAAGGCATTCTGAGAACTAGCTGGACAGAGCTCAGGAGTAGGGCAAACAAGAACAGAGCAGATGAGCTGAGGGCAAAGCCTGAGAGGCAGCTGCCATGGAGGAAGGCTGGGAGCAGCAGCTGCAGAAGGGGGCCGAGGAGGAGGCTCTGGGCCTGTGTGTCATTCCCTTCCACCCCATGAGGCTTCAGTTTTCCTTCACAACAATTCAAATATTTCCCATCGTTCTAGGCCTAGCTCACTTTATTCAGGAAGTCTTGCTACTTACCCAAGTCTATTATGAATTTTTTTCTCTAGACCTTTTTGATTCTTAAAGTCGATGTCACACAATCTAGCATTTGGTTAGTTGATTGACTGATTTCATTCGTTTATTCAATAATCCAACATTTACTGAGTTCCTACTATGAACTTTGCGCCAAAGATACAAAAATGAATGTCACAGTTTTGTGCTTTTATTTTTCCTTTAAGATTTTTTTACTTCAACCTGGAATGTTCTCTGGTTCTTTATGTTTCTTAATTTCCTTATAAACTATTTATGCTTTTTTGTGTTTTAGCCTGTCGACTGTCGACAGATATTACACCGTTCAGACATTTGATAGATGCTTATTTGCTGGTCATGGCCAGAAGGGCCTAGAAAGTCCTGATTTTTCCCACGCTCTTCCTACCACTCTGAAACATATCATCCTTCTCAGTGCTCTATAGATCTAGATAATAGCAAATTATTAAGTGGAAGAAATAATAATACCCATCTCCTTGGGCTATTGTGGGTAAAGGGGAACTTTTGTATAAAGCGTCTAATGCAGTTCGTGGAACATATTAGGCATTTAGTCAATGACAGCATCATTATCACTGATGAGAATCTCTGGCTTAAACTGGATGGTTCATGTCTTCTTCCAATATCATTAAGTGCTTTAGTTAAAAACCCTCCAGCTAGGCTTACAAAAAACAGTGGGGACTCAAGGGTAACAGCAACAATAGAGAATGGTCTATGGCCATTATCCTGAGACTTTGTTAATTGTGTACTTAATCATGTTCAGAAAAATTTTAGAGCAACGTTTCTCTGAGGGATAATAACTGATTGTGATTTGAACCTTAATGTTAAAAGACCTTGATGCAAACTTTGTGGTGAACCACTGTGGAATTACCATGTGTTCATTCATCGTTCATCCGTTGACCCTGTTTCTTCTTAGCCTCGTAAACCTTCAGAATCCACTCCTAGTCAGAAAACTACTCTTTCAGTGAATGTTTTTCAAGGCTCAGAAAAATTCACATGTCAAAGCTTTATATGTATAAATCAACAATCTCTAATAAATGGTTTGGCCTTCAAATTCAATTTAATAATTATTTTATCCTTTTTTGGAACCCCCGGTGACTTTGTCCAACCAGCTCCCTGGAGAGCCGGTCAGACCCTCATCCCAGCCCCCTGTCCTCTCTGTTTACCCGTAGGTCCTCTCCCCTCTCTCCACCCACAAGCCGACTCCGGTTTCCCACAAGTCTTCTTGGTGCCTGCTGGGTACCTGCAGGACCACTGGTTACTCCGGAAATGTCTTATGCTATTGAAATATTGTAACCTTAATTACCTATTCATCCAAAAGTGATCTTCAGACAACATTTCTCTTTCAATTGATGGGCTAAGAAAGAGGAATAATTCACAGACACTTAAAAACCTGAGGTGAACAGTTAAGGGAAAACAGGATACTAGAAAGAACTATGGCAACATCTCTGAAGAATGTGCCCTGGTGTTCATTTGGTGAAAAAAGGGCTATGGAATGTCTAACAGGAGTATTACATATTAAACACAAACATAAAACGGTGCCAGCTGCCACCTGTCATGTAGGTCTGCTTTGCTACTATGGAGGATCTTGTCATCATGGTACCCTCATGAAACACATGGTGCTGAAGCTGGTGATGTCCTGTGTTCATCCTGTGGTCACGCATGAATTACTTCATGATTAATTATAATAAATTCTCATCACAAAGAACATTTCTTCTCTTTTGAGCTGGATTATTTGCATTCACTTTGTGTTATTGACAATTACTCAGAGCATTTGTGTTTTTAAGTTTAGAAGTAAGGTAATGATTCAGAGAGTCTCTATATTTAGATGAAAGAACATTTTTAAAACATATTGACTGTAAACATTGAGGATCATTAATTCTCAACAGTTGAGGGTTTCTGACAAGAACAGGCCTTGGAAATTGCAAATGGGCATATTGTCAGGTATGTCTATTGTTGTCACATTGGAGGAGATTTGATTATATTATCTCTTGAGTTCTTTGTAATGCCACGCTTCCTCTCCAGGGAGCCTTCTTGTTGTCACTGTTTTGTGATAAATGGCACTTCATAGTTATTAAGTGGTTCACTGTCTCCTTCTCTCTGGCTGACTGGGTTCTGTAGGCAGCCCACTCAACTTTTGGAGCCTTTCACTGCTACCAACTTCTCCTGTTGCCTTAAATAAGCCTCATGGCCAACGTCAGTTTCCTGAAAACGTGGTGTGATGTGGACTGTGTCATCAGAGAGGACTGGAATTCGAGAGAAGCAACTCTGCTACTTCCTTGTCACAGAATCATTGTGACTATTAAAAGAATGAGCAAACAGTATAGCACTTTGCACCACAACTAGCACATAGTAGATGCACATGAATATTAGTGTGCTTTATTCACACTCTCCAAATACAAAATCCTGGGTTTTATGTCTATGAAGGAAATTACTGTGTTCCTCTCTCTTAGTAGATAATAAATTCCTGGCAGGAAATTCTGTAAGGCAGGATTTCACCTCTGCCATTTGGGGTTAAAAGATTGCATTCTCAAAACAAAGATGTCCTTGTGAACAGAATCATCTCAGGCCCCAAACAGGGTGGATTTGGTCCTGCATCTTGTTGCAGAGATTTCTTGGAACCTCTGAGAACTGGGGAAACTGACAAAGTGCCTGTAGCCTGGGGAAGACATGGGGAGTTTTAATGTGAATTTATGGGAGGGGCAAAAGGTAGCAGATATTGGGAGACTGGAAATCCTCACCGTGTTCTGGATATTGGAAGCAGTTTTCCATTCATGTTCAGAACTTCAGAAGAAGAAGCTGCATATCACGTTGTGTTCTCAAGAGAACCAACAAAGCAGGGTGTGGCATCTCCCAGGTCTTTGATTTGATGACCATTTTTTCCTACCTTCTCTAGGGTCCAGAAATTATGTAAAATTGGCATTAAATTTGAATAATATACGGACCCCTTTTCTTTCCTAGTATGCATGCTTCGAATCCTCACTGAACAAGGAAAAGTATCTTGGGGGAAAGAAAAACCCATTAAAAGCAATATTTTATTTTACTTCTGGGCTCAGGAAATTAGTAGGATTTTGTTGTTTTCTTATGGTTTTCTTTGGTTCAAGGGTCAGAACACTCTCAGACAATAGTTCAATATGCCGGGCAGAAGGGCAGAGGGAGGGTACCAAAGGCCTTTCAAAACATAGGGCCTGACTGTAGCTCTAGTCCTTTGAGTAGAGCAGGGAGATCTTGACTCAAAAATCTTTGTAGGATAGTAGATTGCTTAACATTTTCCCTTCGAAGGCATTTCCTACCTTTTACTTTATACCTACTTTTTAGGTTTTGTTTTTCTTCTGACACATAAGAAGAAAATGCCCACTTATTCCCCCAGTGCTGAATTAAAATGTACTTAGCATTACAATGTTGCTTAAATACGAAGGAACATATTTTTTATTTAAATGGACAACTGAGTATAAGCCCCAAATGCTTATAGCTCTTATATAAGTATAAAAGCAAAACAAATTCACAAATTAAATACAAACTAAAAGGCAAACTGAAAATAACTATGTTTTGCAGAAATTACGTTGCTACTTGTAACATGCCTGGGGCAATGTGCCTGGTCCCTTCGCATATGACATGGAAGTCTACCAAGCACTCAGGCCACGATTGGGTTCTCCCACCACTTGTCTGTGCTCAGAACTATCGCAAAACCTTTGCTTGTGCAGCATGCTGTGGCATCATTTGGTTTTGGCAGGAACACATTATTTGTATATTCTGTTTGCTTCTGTTCTGTATTTATTTGAGATACTTAAAATGTAACTGCTAGATTCTAAGATATTCATAAGCATTGGTGAAAATTGTGTTACTTAGGAAACAGTTCAGGATTATATGGACTATCTAGATTGGCCTCAGTACTGACTATGCATTTCATCATGGGAGGAGAGTCTTTGAAAAAAAATCCCCGTGTGAGGACCCACCCCCCAGAGATTCCTATGTTGGTCCAGAGTGGTGCCTGAGTATCAATACTTGTTTAAAACTCTCCACCAAGACTCAAATTTGTGACCAGGATTGAGAACCATTGATCTAACAGATACAGAATATTCTAATGTGAACATCTTGATATCTTTTAGAATATCATTAAGACAAAAACATAAAATTTAAAAATTCTAAAAGACAATTTAAGGACCTTAAATCCATCTTTAATTCTCAGGAGTGTGGGAAAACTACTGGTGTAGATCATAAAATTTCTGCTGAAAGAAAATAGTTCTCTAGTATATTATAAAATGAACCATTCTGCATTCTGCTCATGCTTGGAACTGTGCCTGGCACTGGGAACATAATGAGTAAGGTCTGCTTTTTCCATGCAGTGGGTTGGGCAGGAGGTACAGACAATTAACTAATTATTTTAGTATCATAAGTTCAGGGCTGTAATAAAGGTAAGCATCAAGTGCTGCTGTGACCCAACTGTAGGGTCCTTAGCCAGACTGATACTTTAGCTGAGTGTTGAGGATAAGTAGGATTAGCTGGAGTCAGAGGGGAAAGTTCTGGCTCCAACTAACAGTGAGAGTCTTATAGTCACTGGACTTCTATTTATTGGTATCCTCATCTTCTAAATAGAAATAACAGTTTCAAACAGTGCTGTCAACCCTGTAGGTTTGTTAGATAGCGTAAAATAAAATATTGCTTTTAATGGGTTTTTCTTTCCCCCAAGATACTTTTCCTTGTTCAGTGAGGATTCAAAGCACGCATGATAGGATATGTATGCTTTCCTGAAAAATTGAGATGAAACATCAAACTGTTCAGTAAAGCTTTGAGTCGAAAGCAAACATCACAGCACTTAGTTGAAAGACTACTTCTGGGTCTGATGATAAAGACAGATATACCAAGAAAATTATTCTTTTTAAATATAAAATTGTGATTATAAAAAAGTGTGTTCAATTTAGATCATTTAACAATACAAAATACATATTCAAGGAAATATAAAACCACCTGACATTAACCAACCATGCTGACATTTTGATATCTCTTATGGCAATATAACATAAGGGTTAAGAACAAGAGACTTTGGTTCCAAGTGCAAATCCTCTTTCTGCTACTTCTTAGCTGTATGACTTTGGACAAGTTGCTTAAACCCTTTGTGCTTCTGTTTCCTTGGCCACAAAATGGAGATTATAATAGTGCCTACCTCATAGGGTTATTGTTAATACAAGTTAGCTCTTAGAACAATGTCTACTTAAACTAACAGTTTGTGTTAGGTACTACTTTCTTTTCCATCCATACTGGGTATGCATATATTTATACTTATATTTACATGTTTTAATTAGGATTATACAGATGTACCTTTTTTAAAAATAAGACTTTAAATGGCTGTATAATTAGTCTTGAGGATATGACATGATATATTCAACAAATCTGATATTGTTAAACACTTAAGTGATTTCTCTCTTTTGATATGATGAATAATGCTTATTCTACATCCTTTTAATACATCTTTTGCCCATTTTTCATTACTTTGGATATATTGCTAGAGGTGGATTTGCTGGGTAACAAGGGTACAAACATTTTTAAGGTTCTTGATATATATTGCTTACTGTTCCAGAAAACTTTATCCATTTATACTTTTGTCACCAACTGTGTATGAAAGTGCTCACATAAATGTAATTTGTATCATGCCATATGGACCATGAAACAGAGGCAAGTACATACTGGTAGAGAGTTCTAGAGAGCAGACAGCTTCCTTCCACCCAGCCATTGCCCTCTGCTCTGAACGACCCACAGTCAGGAATTTCTACACAGATCATATTATAATCATCTCTTCTATCAGAGAATTTTGTTTTATTTTATTATCTATATTGGTGCTTGTCATGTTAATTTTAAGTTTTATGATTTACACAGACACTAACTTTGCTGATGAACTGCTCTTATTCCAAGCAGTCAGGATGTTCAAAGGATTGTTATGTTATATCTTACCTTTTGCCTTTGTCTCTTTGCCATTGATTTTTTTAAAGTGATGTTTGCAAAAAGAAAGACAAGAGTTAACTCACTGTAAGTGTGTCAAGTGTGTCTCTCTTTAAAAACTCTTCTAGGGAAGGACAACCTGGCTCCTCCAAAGACTTTGTTTGCTCTGGATTCTGGGGCTTTGCGTGATTGGCACGCACTTTCCTAGTCAGTAATGAGCTTGAAGGAAGCAGCTTAACATGTGACCTTGCCATCACTCTAGCCATGCCTTTCTCTGTTGACCAAGGTGCTTGCTGGTTCAAATGGTGCCCTGTCTAATCTCCCTGAAGCCCCAGGGATCAATGCAGTCTACTCTTCAGATTCTCTGCATTGAAAGCAGACACTGGGCTTCGTGGTCCAGCTCAGAACAGGTAGTCACCTCCAAGGACAACTATGCATGAATGTCAGGAGGGGACTGGCAGGGGAAGTTTCTTTAATCTTCAAAATTGGCATCAGCAACAGTGATGAATGAAACCCAGGATGCAAAATTCATTTTCATCTTGATGGGTGAAGCATCTGCCCTTTCTCTTGGAATAGTAAGTGTTAATCATTGAGTTAGTTCATGTAACCTTCACATTCAATGAAAGTCAGACACTCAGCACCTTCTAATAAAACCTTAATGCTGCGTTTTCCTAGCATCCCAACTTGCAAGCCATGTGGGCACAACGTATTGTCGGTCTTTGAAGCTGATCTTCTTTTGTACTTAGATATGTAGCTCAGGTTATTGATGACATGTCAGAGGTATTTCCAACTAAGAAAATTATTTGTAGAAGCTTTGGTAACAAATTTGTTAGCTCCGTTTCCTGCTGAAACAACAAGCCTTGAAGAGTTTCAGAAATGTGAACAGCCGTAGAAGTATGAAAACGGTAATCCGTAATATCCCTACATCAAGCTCCTTGTTCTTGGAGAATCCTTTTATCAGCTGAGTTTCCCTCTCAACAGTCCAGGCGCTGACAAAGCTCATGAAATAATAGGAATGAAAGGGACTTTGATTTTGTATTTTCAATAGCATTTTCCTCCACCAAATTACGAAAGTAATACATACCGAGGGAGAGAACTTGGAAAAAACAGAAAAGCCACCAAGAAAAATAATCTCCCAAATAATCATAATATTACCACGCAAAAGTAATCACTGTTGACATTTTGGTGAAAGTCCTTAATTAAAGAGACTCTTAGATGAGCCCTGTTCACCTCCACTCCTTCCTTTCTCTGCACCATTCTGCACCCTGTTTCGAAATGCGGAATTGCTCCGAAATCATTCCAGGAAAATTATTAGTTTTCTCAAATATCTCAGGAGGCCAATCCATTGGCAGTCATTTCTAGTCTCTCACAAACCTTGAAGTTAGGAAATTCTTTGTGTGGCTTTTGAGCCCTGGGCCAGAAGTGAGGGATGTTTGGGTTCTAGTTCCAGCTCTGCTACTTATTTACCGACTGGCTGACCTCGGGCAAGGCCCTGCCTACCGCCCCTCCAGCTGTAGCATCCGCGAGCCCCGTTCTTTAACCTCCTTGAGCCTCTGTTTCCCAACAATTAAAATAATTGGACTGAATCAATTGTTTGGTTTGATTTTTGTTTTTTACATTTAAAAAATTTTATTTCTAATAGACTTTATTTTTTAGAGCAGATTTAGATTCACAGTAAAATTGAGTGGCAAGTACAGAAAGTTCCCATATAACTCCTGGCACCACAAACACACAGCCTCCCTTGCTATCAACATTCGCCATCAGAGTGGTGCATTTGTTACAGCCGATGAACCTACAGTGACACACCGTTATCACCCAAAGTCCATAGTTTACATTAGGGTTCACTCCTGGTGTTAGATATTCTATGGCTTTTGACAAATGTATCTACCATTGTAGTGTCATACAGAATAATTTCGCTGCCCTAAAAGTCCTCTGTGGTCCTCCTATTCATCCCTCCCTCCACCCAACTCCTGGCAACCACTAATCTTTTTAACTGTCTGCATAGTTTTGCCTTTTCCAGAATGTCATATACTTGGAATCATACAGCATATAGCCTTTTCAGACTGGTTTCTTTCATTTAGTGAAATGATGCATTTAAGGTTCCTCCATGTCTTTTCATGGCATGATAACTCCTTTCTTTTTATTGCTGAATGGTATTCCATTGTCTGGATGTACCACACTTTATTTATGCACTCACCTACTGAAGGACATTTTGGTTGCTTCCAAATTTTGGAAATTATGAATGAAGCTGCTATAAACTTCCATGCACAGGTTTTTGTGTGCACATAGATTTTCAGTTCCTTTGGGTAAATACTAAGGAGCACAGTTGCTGGACTGTACAGTAAGAGTATGTTTAGTTTAGTAAGAAACTGCCAAACTGTCCTCCAAAGTGGCTGTACCATTTTGCATTCCCACCAGCAGTGAATGAGAGCTCCTGTTGCTCCACATCCTTGCCAGCATTTGGTGTTGTCAGTGTTCTTGATTTTGGCAATTCTAAAAGGTGTGTAGTAGTATCTCATTGTTGTTTTAATTTGCATTTCTCTGATGACATAATGTGGAGCATCTTGTCATATGCTTATTTTCCATTTGAATATATTCTTTGGTGAGGTGTCTGTTAAGGTCTTTGGCCCATTTTTTAGTCAGGTTATTTGTTTGCTTATTGTTGAGTTTTAAGAGTTCTTTGTTTATTTTGCATAATGGTCCTTTCTCAGATATGTCTTTTGCAAATATTTTCTCCCAGTCTGTGGCTTGTCTTCTCATTCTCTGGAGATCAGTGGTTTCTACACTTTCTTCTACTGAAGCTGAGTGTTACAGAAGCCGCCCCAGGGTCACCACAGAAGGGGTGTATTGAGGGAGGGTCCGAGTGAATTTGCTCTAGGGTCTCCCCCACATTTTCTTGCTTTAATCAGAGAATTTTGAATTTACCCAGTTTATATGTGAGGATTTTGCATGAGGTTCACTTTTTTTGCTTGTTTTAAAAGGGCTTTTGACTCTCAAAATGGTTTGAAAACAACTGAGCTAGATGATCTTAAGGCCCCTTTTAAATCCATAATTCTGGAATCTGTGTCTCTATTTTTGCAACATAATATAACCTGCCCATCCTTAAGAAAAAGTGAGATAAACCTGTCACAAATAGTCATGTGACACTTTTCCAATACAGTTTGCAACCGCAGTAGTGCTCTCTTAAAATGATGGAACTGATAGACTTAAAGAAAATGTACCATCCCCATGCCCATTTTTCTCATGAAAATGGGAATTTTTGACACGACTTATCTTTTTCAAAATAATCAGAGAAAACATTCAGCCATTTCAATTCTATGCCTAAGAAAAAGAGGGCAAATACATCTGACGCTTTGTGGCTCAGGAGAAAAACATGCAAATCAGAACTAAGAGGGCGCCACCTTCATTTGTTAGTGACTGGTGCCGCACATCATAGACTAAGCAGGCCATTCAATTCAGGGTGACGTGGACATTGCATATCAGCCAATTATATATGTTTAGGTCATATGTCATTTTTTCTGGATTTGAGTCTAAGTCAGATAAGTGTTTAGTGATGTTTTATAAACACATATATTCACACTAACACTGTTCATTGATTTGGCAGGGAATGAAGTGGTATCTTTTCCACAATTTATTTGTATATTGCCTGTTCCGCAGAGGATTTGAAATGGCTTACCAAATTTATGGAGTGCAAGGGGGTAAACCAATAGTTGACAAAATCTGTATAAATTGAGAATAACCTGAAAAAAATAATAAATTCAGGAGTCAGATTAGCACACAGAAGTGCCTCTGTATAGTTCTTAGGATGGGCCACAAATTTGGCTCTAAATTTCCTTTGCCTAGCCACAACAAAGAAGAGAACACATTTCCTTATAAGGTTCACAGTCTTTTAATAAAAATAAAATAAAATAAGCCAGTTATTCAGCATAAAAATTCTTTTTCAGACAAATCTCTACCACATCTATTTCTCACAACTAGGACTTGAGAAGGATTGTGCAACTGAGAATTCAAAGTTGTTTATTCTCTGGTTTAAAACTAGAGGGCAGATCTTTTGGGTTGCCAGTTAGGGGCTGATCTCTATGTTTTGATAATCACCTGGGCAGCGGGCTAAAGGTCTCCTATGAAAACCATTAACTGCACACTGTAGCAGACAGAATGAACTCAAGCCCTTACCATTGCACCAACGAGGGTAGGCCAAGGTATAGGGAGGCAGAATTCGTAACATGGAGCAGGAAATTTTGAAATGCTCTTACATCTCATGGTGTGTCCTATCAGGAGTCTAGTCTCCAGTCTGCCTACTCTGGACCACTTTTCTCCCTAAGTGTCTGGTGTAGATGTCCAGTGTGTTCTGGTTACTGCTACTGTGCAATAAATTACCCGAAAACTTAGCGGCTAAAAAACAAAACAAAAAGTGGTTTAGATTCTATTGGTCATAAATTTGGATAAGGCACAGAGGGAATGGCTTGTCTCTTCTCCACAGTGTCTGGGGCCTCAGATGGAGAGTCTCATCAACTAGGGGTAATTTGATAGTTGTGGGCTGGAGTCACCTTGAGGCATCTTTATTCACATACTGGCAATTGATGCTGGCTGTTGGCTGGAGCTGTCAACTGGGATACCTGTCTGGTATCCCAGCATGGTACACTAGACCTTTTACAAGGTGGTGAGGGCCCCAGAAACAAGTGTCCCAGATGATAAAACAAAAGCTGCATGGCCTTTTATGACATGCACTATCACTTCCAGCTCATTCTATTGATTACGAGCTAGTCACGCGAATCCACCCAGGTTCAAGGGATGAGGCATAGACTCCATGTCTCCTTGGGAAGAGTGGCAAGGTCACCTTGTATAAAAGCATGTGGATGGGGGATATTGGTGTGGTAATCTTTGGAAAATAAAATCTGCCCCAATGTGGAAGAGCTGCTTTCTGCTCTGCATTGTGCTCCATTATCCTTGAAATACCAGGCAAGAAAGGTGGGCTCCAGGGAAACAAATTCATTCAGGCTGTTTTGGTCTGCCTTTTCTGGGAAAAAAGGAAACCCTCAAGGCCTCCTGAGACCAGGCCAGCTCACTGGGACTAGAAGTTCCACACAGAACCTTGTACAAACTCCCCTGCAATAGATGGATGGCACATTTTTCATCAAATGTGCCTTTAGAGCATCTCCTTTCTGACTTTGGAAAGGTAAACAATTGACTGTTTGAGGAATAGAAAATTCAGAACCATAGCTGCTTCTTAATATGTTACAGATATAACTAACAAAAAGAAGACACCTAAGCAAACTATATATCCATAATAGCTTTGTCCTAAAACAGAAGGCTAGGATGTTATTTATTACAAAAATTAAAAACTGAGATTTTATATATAAAAGTGAGACATTAAATTCTTTTTTAAGAATGCACATTTAAGATTTTTTTCTCAAGTCAACTTAATTAGTGCATCAGTTTCACCATCTGAAGTCATCATTAAAAGGTTTGTCTTTTGAATCAGCTTGAATGTATCGATGTACCAACTATTTACCTTCTAGAACATCTAGTAGATTTCACTGAAAAATTATACTAAATTGATAATTGTCACCGAATCAGAAGCATATGGTTATATAATCATCTGTACCAAGAAGGCACTCGTGGGTATATAGCAATACCAAATGAACAGGACCACCACGTTCCTGTGCTGGGTTCTGGCAAGAACACTCATCTTCACTGTAATTCCTCACACTTTGAGACCACTTAAAGAGAACTTTGATGAGTGTGTGATTTTATGCATACTAGTCTAACCATACACATTTGCTCAAGGATTGGGTTATGAGCAGGTTCTTCACCTTTCAGGTAAACAATTGCATATTGGTAGAAGGATGGAAGTTTCCTACCTAGGGACCAGTATTTCCCAAAGCAATAGTCTTTTTGTTCAAGTCACAAAATGAGCGGTTAGTTTCTACTTGGCATAGAGCAATCTCTTTGAAGTCCTTAGTAATGTTGGGATCTGTATCTTTAAATTATAGCAAATTAGATATTCTGATGTTTTAGGCTTGCCCCTTGGTTCTTTGAACAAATTGGTTGCTATGAAATATGCTAGTATTCAGAATGAATGGTTAGCATGACATGGGATGACTAGGTGGTTCTAGAATCTAAATCATGGTTTTTATAACAAAGTGTGGCAATATTGGCGTTTCAGAACATAAATAATTTCTAAGCAACCTGTGCAATCTAAAGCCTTAAGATGTAGAAAATGGCAACAAAAGGAAGTATACAAAACATCCCTCCAGCTTTATCCCTCTTTATACACATGTATTCATTTACCCATCAGTAAGTCATAAAATACTTCTCATCTTATATTAGAATAGGACAACTGCTATAACAAATAGGCTTCAAAATGTATAATGGCTCAAACATCTAGAGGTTTATTTCTTGTTTACTTAATAATGTTGGGTTCACAAACAGGTTCGTGTCATAGCCCTCTTCCATATGGTCATTCAGAGACTCAGACTCTGCCATCTTAAATGGGTGCCTTCCAAGATCATCCTAAGAGTTTTCTCCTTTATAACCAGCCCTGCCAGAAAGGGAGAAAAGACATGGAGGAGCACAGCTTGGCAAGGGTATCTGAGGAGAAGTCATCTCTTAAAGTCATTGTAGCACCATAATAGGGCACTTTTCTCAAAATAAAGATACAGTCCATGTTTTCAAGATTTTACATTTTAGTAGCAACAATATGAAGAGGCCCAGGGTAATCACCTGATTTATCATTGTGGCTGTGAATGACTCATTTTTGGATAGCTTTTTAAAAGCACAGATATCAGGGCTTCACCGGTGGCACCCAATCATCAGGTTTATATGGAACCTGAGCATCTGCATCCTGTAAAACTGCACAGGAGCTTATGAGAGACAACCAACTTCAAGAATCACAAACCTTAGAGAAAAATTTCCTGGAATTGCTGGTAATGAACTAGCAGTCTAATAAAAGATACATATATCCCTTTGACTACCATGATATGAAATATAAATAGGTAATAGTTTACCTATACATATCATTTTTAAAAATCAATGTAATTTGATAACTGTCATATAAAGGAGATAAAGGAGAAATAATATTAAACTATATTAAAATAAAATGAGACATATTTCAATGAAGATGCCCAGGCTCGACTAAAGTAGAAAACATAATAAAGTGGTAAAATGTTTATATGTATTTATAAAGAATGTTTGGATATGTGAAGATGGTCAGAAGCCTTTCTGTCCAAGAAGAACAGGCATATGAAAAAGCAGAGCTAGAGGCAGACACCAGAATAAGAAAACTAAAAACAAACCAAAATCTATTTGTATATGGTAAAAGGAGAGAAATTAAATTGATTTAGTAATAACATACTGCTGTGGTTTGAATATTTGTCCCCTCCAAAACTCATGTTGAAATTTAATCCCCAGTGGGGCGGTATTGAGAGGTGGGGCCTTTAAGAGGTGCTTGGGCCATGAGTGTTCTGTCCTCATGAATGTACTAAACCACTCATGGACTAATGGATTAATGGGTTAATGGATTAGTGGGTTATAATGGGAGTGGGACTGGTGGCTTTATAAGAAGAGGAAGAGGGACCAGAGCTGGCACAGTCAGTAGCCTCACCATGTGATGCCCTGTGCCACTTTGGGATTCGGCAGAGAGTTCCCACCAGGATGAAGGCCCTCACCAGATGCAGACCCTTGACCCTGGACTTCTCAGTCTCCATAACTGCAAGAAATAAATTATTTTCCTTATAAATTATCAGTTTCAGGTATTCTGCTATAAGCAACAGAAAATGGACTAATACACAAGCCAAGAAAAACCAAAGACTGTTGAAGTAAAAGAAAACAAAAATGAGGAAGTGATTTTGCAAATAAGCTGGGCTTTACTACAAGCATATTGTCAAAGGGATTCCCTTTGTTATGATATGGGATAAGGAAGTACCAAAGTAGGTAGAGACATTTATCCTACTTAATATACCACTACATCAAGGCAAATATTCAATCAGTCTCTAGAACTTAAAAGAGACCATATCCTTTGGATAAGCAATGGGGAAGAGATGGTGAATTGGAAAAAGAAACAGTAATACTTATAAAAGGCTATCAAGAAGTGTGTGGGAGGACCTGGGAAGATGGCGGTCTGCTGGAGGCCTCCTACCTCACCACTCCCAGGGAAGGAGGTGAAGAGCGCCAATGGCTGCCTGCACGCAGATCGCTCACTCCGAAAACAGCATTGTGAAATTGCAGAGAAGCATCATGGGACACTCAGCGCAAGGAAAAGGTGACAGGGAGATACATTCACCAAGATCGGAAAGCACAGGGAATGCAATAGAGACCAGAGCGCGGGAAGGACGCACTCACCAGGTCAGCACAGTGCGACCTGACCTACAAATGGTCACACACCATCCCCACAGACTTCCCATCCACTCAGTCAGGGACAAGCCTAGAGTTGGTGCAAAGTTGTTGCACGAGACAGCAGGCTCTGTGGAGAGGAAGCAATTGTGGGAACCATACGGAACTCTCGGGTGCACTGTGCAGGGACTGCGCAGGGCCGGGTAGGGACTGGGCTGAGAAACAGCTTCCCGGGACAGTACGTGGGAATCTGGAGACAAGCACCTTTCCCCTGGAAGTCAGCAGGACCAGGGCACAGGAGTTGAACAGAGAGCAATGGGATACACCCTTGGTGGCTGCTGGCAATTGCCTCCATGGGACCCAGGCGGGATGAGGAGAGCTGTGTTCGCGGCTTGATCTGGACCCTGCTGTATGCCAGATTGGTAGTCGGCAGCCATCTTTAAGGTCTCCTGTCTGGAGCTGTTAGCTAGGTCTCTAGCTTCACCCCACCCCCAGCCCAGGGGCTCCCCCGCCTGGGCACTACAGGCTGACAGCTGCCTCTGTGTGCTCCAGGTGGGACGAGGTCCTTGACCTGTATTGGTGGGACCTATGTGTATTGGAAACAGTTTGCAGCCCGTCCATCTGGTCCTGCCTCCCTGGCTCCGGCCTTCTCCTATGTGATCGGTTCTAGTGTCTGTTCTCTAGGTCCCCGTGCTCCCCTATCCCAGAGAATGGTCATTTTGAAGGTTGCTGTGCCATAGTGACTCAATTTGTATAAGTACTGGTTCCCATGGCAACCGAATGCCTCAGGTACCACAGGCTGAACCAGAGCAGCTGCTCCCAACCCTACTCACTTTATTAGGGAGTTTCGCTCGATCCAAGAGTGCCTTCAGCTGCCACTATTCCCCTCCCCCGCCCCGGTGGGAGCATCCCCCTGGTGGAGACTTCTGGGGAAAGAAACACCCACCCACCTCACCTTGGGGTCTAGTGGTGGAAAAGGGGTGCACAGCTGGAGATCCTCCAATCAGCCAGTAACACGCAGACACACACGTCAGAGGGTCAGACACACATGTCAGAGGGTCAGACACACAAACTGTGGGGAAGCTCAAGAGCCCACAAGTGGTCCAATTGGAGGGGAAAGTGCCTGAGCTTGTGGCCAGGGAAGGAAAAACCAGGCTAGAGACCTCAGCAATCATACCAGCTGGCCCCTCCCATCAGAAGCAGTCCTATAAGCCCAGAGAGAGAGAGCTATGAGCTCCACAGCAGCGCCCCCCCCAGTGGCTGGATAAACAACCTCTGAGCTGTGTAGAAGTTTACCCACCCTAGCTCTCCCACTGCAACTGCAAGCTATCTTGCTCCTTTCCCCACCTGAAGAGGAGCAGGGTCAAAGTAACCCTGGGGAGCTACAAGGCCCCTCCCAAAGCTTGGGGCTTTTGTATACCCCACCTGGGGGACCAGAGCCTGCCACGGGCTCAACAGATTACCTAGGTAACTGGCTCCTCCACACAAACTACAATCAACAACAGCAGGAACAGCTCCATAGCTAAAAATATTGCCTTCCATCTCAAGCTATTAGGGAGCAGTGGATTCATACCCTCAAGTACCATCCACTGGCTTGGAGCTCAAGCTGGGAGAACAAACTCACTACACTCCACCAGGAAGAGGTGAAGACAACAGGTCAGACGTAACCCAAGAGGTCCACCAAATTTGCCAAAATACACCTAAGGCAATACAGACCAGTACTCCTCTCCCTGGTTCTGCTAGGGAATGATACTCTGGGGCTTGGTGACAGGGCCATAAACTAGCCCTAACACCCCCAGCTCCTGACCAAGAGGCCAGATGAGAAAGAATTAGTGAAATAACACAGGAACCATGAAAAATAAGAGTGAAAAGTCACCCCCAAAAGAAATCATTAGTTCCTCAGCAATGGATACCAAGTTAAATGAAATGGGTAAAATGACAGAGGAAGAATTTTGTTTATGGATTATAAGACAGTGCAATAAAAATCAAGAGAAAATTGAATCCCAGCACAAAGATACCACAAGAAAAATACAAGAAATGAATGAAAAATTCTCTAAAGAAATTGAAGTATTATGGAAAAACCAAACAGAAATACTAGAAATGAAAGAGGCATTCAAGGATCTACAAAACACAGTGGAAAGCCTTAAGAATAGACTGGATCACACAGAGGAAAGAATCTCAGAGCTGGAAAATAACTCCGAAGTGCTAAATAAACCAGTCAAAGAGAAAGAACACAAAAGCAAGAGACATGAGCATACAAGCACGCAAGAAATGTGGGATTATGTAAAGAGGCCAAAGATAAGAATCAAAGGCATCCCTGAGGGCAAAGATGAATATTCACAAGGGCTGGAAAGTCTATTTGAAGGAATAATAGAGGAAAATTTCCATGGCCTAGCCAGAAATCTTGATATCCATGTACAAGAAGCACACAGGACTCCTGGGAGACTCAATGTGAAAAGGCAATCACCAGGCCACATAGTTAGTAGGCTGGCCAAAGTAAACATGAAAGAGGCATTCCTTTGAGCAGTAAGGTGAAGACAGCAGGTAACCTACAAAGGGAAACCTATCAGATTAACTGCAGATTTCTCAACTGAAACCTTACAAGCCAGAAGGGACTGGGGACCCATCCTCAGTCTTCTAAAACAGAATAATGGTCAACCCAGAATTCTTTATCCTGCAAAACTAAGCTTCTTGTATGAGGGAGAAATAAAGACTTTTACAGACAAACAATCACTGATGGAATTTGCAAAGACCAGACCTGCCCTGCAGGAAGTACTCAGACCTGCATTGTACACTAACCGGCACAACAAACACCCACCAGTGTAAAATTACCCAAGAGCTAAAAGTCCAGAACCCAGATTCCACAATGGCTTGAGAGGTAAAACAAAACAACAAGAGTCTACCCAATAGGATAAACAGAAATTCCACCCCAAATATCAATTCTCTCAATAAATGGGAGTGGCTTGAATTGCCCATTGAAGAGACATAGGCTGGCTGAATGGATAAAAAAATGCAAGCCAAGTATCTGCTGTCTCCAAGAAATACATCTTACACACAAGGACTCGTTCAGACTCAAGGTGAAGGGATGGCATACAATTTTCCAGGCAAATGGAAACCAAAAGAAAGCTGGGGTAGCCATTCTTATATCAGATATCATAAACATTAAAGCAACAAAAGTAAAGAAAGACAAAGATGATCACTATATAGTGGTGAAGGGAAAAATCCTACAGGAAGACTTAACAATCCTAAATATTTATGCACCCAACACAGGAGTGCCCAGATACATAAAGCAAATACTGCTAGATCTAGACAACATAATATATAGGAATGCTTTAATAGCCAGGGATTTCAACACCCCGGTGAGAGAACTGGACAGAACATCCAAGCAGAAGGTGAGCAAAGAAACAATGGACCTAAACAGGACTCTAGAACATTTGGGCCTAACAGACATCTACAGAACACTCTACCCAAACAACACTGAATATACGTTCTTCTCATAAGCTCATGGAACTTTTTCTAAAACTGATCACATCCTAGGCCACAAAACAGATCTCAACAAATTTTTAAAAATAGAAATTATACCATGTATCTTTTCAGACCACAGTGGAATAAAATTAGAAATCAATTCCAATAGAAACACACATCCCTATCCAAAAACATGGAAATTAAACCATCTATTGCTGAATGACCATTGGGTCAAGGAGGAGATTCAGAAGGAAATCAAAAGATTCTTCAAACTAAATGATAATGGGGACAAACGTTATCAAAATCTGTGGGACACAGCAAAAGCAGTCCTGAGAGGAAAACTGATTGCCTTAGATGCCCACATTCAAAAGACAGAAAGTTCACAAATCAGGAAACTAATGAATCATCTGAAGGAAATGGAAAAGGAAGAGCAAACCAACCCTAAACCCAGCAGAAGAAAAGAAATTCCAAGATCAGAGCAGAATTAAATGAAATCGAGAACAAAGGAACTATACAGAAGATTAATAAAATGAAAAGTTGGTTCTTTGAAAAGATAAGCAAAATAGACACATCAATTGCTACAAACCAGAAGCAGAAAGGGAAAGACTCTAATAAGCTCAATTAGAAATGAAAAAGGATATGTTATAACTGATATCACAGAAATACAAAACATCATCTTTGAATACTATAAAAATCTCTATGTCCAAAAACAAGAAAACATGGAGGAAATGGATAAATTCTTAGAAACACACAACCTCCCTAGGCTCAATCAGGAAGAAATAGAATTCCTAAACAGACCAATATCAAGCACCAAAATTGAAACAGTAATAAAAAATCTTCCAACGAAAAAAAGTTCTGGACCAGAGGGGTTCACACCTGAATTCTACCAAACCTACAAAGAAGAACTGGTGCCTATACTGCAGAAATTATTCAAAAACATTCAGAAGGATGGAATCCTCCCAAACTTATTCTACGAAGCCAATATCACCTTGATACCAAAACCAGGAAAGGACACAACAAAAGAAGAAAACTACAGACCACTATCCCTTATGAATATAGATGCAGAAATTCTCAATAAAATCCTAGCAAACCGAATTCAAATGTACACCAAAAAAGTAATTCATCATGATTAGGTGGGCTTCATCCCCGAGATGCAGGGATGGTTCAATATACGCAAATCTATAAATGTAATTCACTATATAAATAAAAGCAAGAACAAAGACTATATGATTCTCTCAATAGATGCAGAAAAGGCTTTTGACAAAATTCAGCACCCTTTTATGATAAGAACTCTTAACAATATAGGCATAGATGGCTCATACCCGAAGACTATTAAAGCTATATACAATAAACCCACAGCCAATATCATACTGAATGGGGAAAAATTGAAAGCATTACCCCTTAAAACTGGAACCAGGCAAGGTTGCCCACTATCTCCACTTCTATTCAACATAGTGCTGGAAGTCCTTGCCAGAGCAAAGAGACAAGAGAGAGGAATCAGGGGTGTCCAAATAGGGGCAGAAGAGATCAAACTTTCACTCTTCACTAATGATAGGATATTATATCTAGAAAAGGCCAAAGATTCAACCAAGAGACTACTGGAATTGATAAATGAATTCAGCAAAGTCTCAGGATACAAAATCAATGCACACAAATCAGTAGCCTTCATATACACCAATAACAGTGGAGCCGAGAAACACATCAAAGACACAATACCTTTCACAATTGCACCAAAGAAAATTAAATACTTAGGAACATATTTAACTAAGGAGGTGAGAGACCCATATAGAGAGAACTACAAAACACTGAGAAAAGAAATTGCAGAGCATGTAAACAGATGGAGAACCCTACCATGCTCTTGGATCAGTAGAATCAACATTGTTAAAATGTCTATACTACATAGAGTGATTTACAGAATCAATGCAGTCCCTATCAAAATACCAAGATCATTTTTTGTAGATCTAGAAAAATAATTCTATGCTTCGTGTGGAACCAGAGAAGACCCCATGTAGCCATAGCAATCTTAAGCAAAAAGAACAAATTGGGAGGCATCAATCTACCAGACTTCAAACTATACTACAAGGCTATAGTAACCAAACAGCATGGTACTGGCACAAGAACAGAGATGTAGACCAATGGAACAGGACTGAGAACACAGACATAAGACCATCCTCGTACTGTCATCTGATATTTGACAAAGCAGACAAAAACATACGTGGGGGGGGGAAGAATCCCTATTCAATAAATGGTGCTGGGAAAATTGGATAGCCACATGTAGAAGACTGAAACTAGATCCACACCTCTCACCTCTCACAAAAATCAATTCACAATGGATAACAGACTTAAACCTAAGACGTGAAACCATAAGAATTCTAGAAGAAAATGTTGGACAGACTCTTATGGACATTGGGCTAGGCAAAGAATTTATGAAGAAGACCCCCAAAGCTATCACAGCAGCAACAAAAATAAATAAATGGGACCTGATCAAATTAAAAAGCTTCTTCACAGCCAAGGAAACTATCACTAGAGTGAACAGACAACCTATGGAATGGGAGAAAATATTTGAATGCTACACATCTGATAAAGGGCTGATAACCAGAATCTATACAGAACTCAGGAAAATCAACAAGAAAAAAATCAAACAACCCCATTAAAAAGTGGGCAAATGACATGAACAGAAACTTTTGAAAAGAAGACAGAATAAAGGTCAGCAAACATATAAAAAATTTCTCAACTTCACTAATCATCAAGGAAATGCAAATCAAAACTGCAATGAGATATCACTCAACTCCAGTGAGATTGACTTCTATCAAAAAGTCCCAAAACAGCAAATTTTGGCATGGATGCAGAGAGATAAGAACACTCATACACTGCTGGTGGGACTGCAAATTAGTACAACCTCTATGGAAAGTAATATGGAGATACCTCAAAGAACTAAAAGTCGAACTACCATTTGATCCAGCAATCCCACTACTGGGTATTTACCCAAAGGAACAAATGACATTCTATAATAAAGACATCTGCACTTGAATGTTTATAGCAGCACAATTCACAATTGCAAAGATGTGGAAACAACCCAAGTGCCCATCAATACATAAGTGGATTAATAAAATGTGGTATATGTATACCATGTAGTATTACTCAGCAATAAAAAACAACGGTGAATTAACACATCTGGTATTACCCTGGATGGAGCTAGAGCCCATTCTTCAAAGCGAAGTATCACAAGAATGGAAAAACAAGCACCACTGGTACTCACCATCAAATTGGTACTAAGTGATCAATACTTATGTGCGCACATGGAAATAATATTCATCAGGGGTCAGGCAGGTGAGAGGCAGGTGGAGAGGATGGGAAAACTCACACCTAATGGGTGTGGGGTGCACTGTCTGGGGGATGTTCACGATCATAGCTCTGACTTGGGCAGTGCATGGCAATATATATACCCAAAGTGTTTGTACCCCCATAATATTCTGAAATTTAAAAAAAAGTGTGTGGGGAAACTCTGGAGACAATGTCAATGTAAGACAAAGATAAGAATCCCAAAATAATTTTAATATGTACTTTTTACAAAGTAGACTTCTTATTATGTTACAAAATCATTTAAATATATATAGGAGGCAGTAACATAATATTTCATTGATGTGTGCTATTTTGTAATTGTTGGTTCTAATTTTATTTAGAAGAGTCTTACATCTCCTCTCTACATATTTACATTCAGTTGTATTGTTTTTGTGGTACCTGTGCTACTGCACTGAAATCATTTCAGCTAAATGTGCAGTTGAAAAGCGTATACAATACACTCAATTGACAGATTGCCTGAAAGGAATAAGTTATTTAACAATTTGGAGAAAACATATTCCATTTAAGTGTTCCTTCTGTGTAACCAGTTCACATGCAGGATGTTTTGAGTACAACCTTGTAAAAGCTTTTCAAAACTTTCCACTACAAATTTTTATTTGTGGTAGGTTTAGTTCAGTAGGACATTCAAGAGACAGGGACTGGAAAAAATCCTTCATCGTGTGGGACCATCCTGCACATTGTAGGACATCCTGCACAGCCCCTTCCACTAATGGGCAGCAGCAACCTCGAGCTGTCCAAACACCCACTTAGGGACAGTATCACCTCCAGGAAGAACAGCAATCACAGGTGCAGCACACAGCAAACGAGATGTTCATCACACTGCTAGCCTCAACAGCACTTCTGAGCAAACACGCTATGAGGTTTGGAAGCAATTCCCAGCAGAACACCTGAAAGGCTAATGTGCCGGTTGATCACTGGGTCCTCCGCGAGCACTGGAAATTCCTCCTTCTCCAAGCCACGGTGGCAGCTTTCTGGCCCAGACCACTTACAGCTGTGACTCGACTTTCTTTGCTTTTTTCCTTTGAGTCATTCCCCTTTTTTTGATCAAGCTGCCATAGACTGAGGGACTCTTTCAGGGTTTGTGGTCATACTCTTCCTTTGGGAAGAAAAGAAATGTGGCCTTCCTTGGAGAGTTTGTTCTCAAGCACCCAATAAGCCACGGGTCTGAGCATTTCTCATTTCTTTAGGGACGGTTGGTTGCCCACCCCCCCACCACCGTGGAGATCAATGGCAGGACATGCCAGTACCCCTTGTTGTGCTAGGGCTCCCTTCCAGACAGTCACGTGTACACATACATCGCAGTGTCCACACCCACCTCCTCCAGCTTCGGGAAGGCTCCGTTATCTGGAAAAGTGCTGAGGAATGGAGAGGGGGTTCCTGTATGGTGGGGATCACAGAGACGGAAAGGGAAGAGGGAGAGAGCGTGCCCTAGCAAAATGAGGTGAGGGAGAGCAAGGCAGCAAGAGAGATTGGGTCGAGATCTTATGGGGGCACCCATGTGGCATTGCACCCCATTCTTTTCGACCTCTAGATTTCCCCATAAACTCTTCCTGGATCTCTCCATGTTGGCTGCAAGATTCAGAATTCATAGAAGGTCAGAATTGCCAACACTTCAAGACTGGATAACGATATGGAGATTGTTTTTCTCCCCCCCAACTTTGGGATTTGGAGCAGCGTCCAGAGTTGCAGAAAACTGCCTCGTTGCAGGAATGTTTCTGAAGGCCCTCCCTGTCTGCTCACCGGCTCCATGCTGCTGGGAATCACAGTGTGGCCGTCTGGGATGGCAGAGACCACCTGGGATATGGAAATTGCCAGCAGCCCTGTTTTGCTCTTGCTCATTACCAGAGGTTTCCAGAGCACACGAAGCATTCTGGGAATTTGGGTTTTGGGTAGTTTCTCCCAAACGGCCCCTTAGGGGCAACAGGCAGCAAACATGGACTGCATTTTGCCAGAAGAGTCCACAAGGAAGATGGCTGCTATTGTCAATTATTGGCATATCCACAGGACCCTATTTTTATTTCTAAGTATATGCATACAGCTAGGAAGCATCTGCTGACAAGGAAGAGATGATAAGCTGTATTGGTGCCAAAACAGCACTAGAAAAACAGGCTTGTTCTGAGAATGGCCTGCATCCTGAGAGTCCGTGTGAAGAAAATTCTCCACAGGCAATATCTGTTCTCAAAACATTAACACTTGAAAGGAAGTAAGGCTTGGACTCTCTAATACATAACACAGTCATGCATGCACTAGGTTCTCAGTAAGTGCATGCTGGATGAAGGAACCCACGCGTGCATGCACATTCAGGAGGATGAAGACTCGGCAGCCGAAAAGAAAACTTTACTCCCCTGAGGGTGAATGCCAAGTCTTTGACCTCCATTGGCAAGATCATATGAAATGCCAGCCCTCAGGACTGCTGAAGTTCCAGCACAGCGTGCTTTAACACCGTGCACACCGTAAGAAGAGAAGCGATGCACAAGTGTCACCTTCCCAGGCAGGAACAGCCAAGCTGTTTGATCGTCCATTCTGTGGTTTCCTTAAACAAGAAAGGGATTATTGGTGAATGAGGCCAGCATCCTGGGTGGTAACAAACAAGGAAATTGGTGGAAAGTGCATCATCCAAGTTGGACTAACTCAGCTCTGTGGTCTGGGTGGGTTCCCAGGATTATCCAGCCAGAGACAGGGCCTTGAGGAGGTGTGGGGCAAGAATGTTTATGATGACACAGAGGACCATGAGAGGCAGAGCCAATGGGGAGCTCAGCTGAGGCCACCCCTAACCCCAACCCACTGGTGTGTACCTCCTTGCTATCCGCAACCTCCAGGCCAACTTGTGGCCACGGGACGTTTGCCCATTTTTCGGATGGACACATTCTTTCCCTATCAACAGCCCACACAGAACATAAGTGGAGTAACTCAGCAATTTCTTTCTTATCCCACTGCCTATCTGCTGCTTGCTCATTCTGTGCTCTATTTGCTTTAGATCAAAGTGCCTTAGTGTACCAAAAATGACATTATTCTATGCAACTGCACGCAAGCCAAGATCCTGGCCACTGTGGTTCTGTTATCGTTGTCTTGTTTGTTTGAAACCTTAGCCATTTTCCATTCTGGGCAATTATAACTCTGTTTATATTTATATTTATAAGTTCCTCTGTGTGGGTGTTGTCCCCATTCCCAACCTACAGGGTTCTGCATGGGCAGTAACTCATTGACATATTACTAGTGTAAAGTCAAGGATTTATAAACGTGGGAGTCTTTAACTTACAGGTGCTGGTGAGGACGGGGGAGGGGAGGGGAAGTATGTTTATGGGATGGTCAGTGGGCTGAATAGAGGTAAGACCAAAAAACTCTTGCTACTACACATAATCTGGGGGAAAATAATGTGCCGTCTGCTCTCTGCAAGATGGTGTGATTGGGCAGAATGGAGCTTACTTCTGGAGTGTTAGAAAATCCACCCTTGCGGTCCGAAGAAGAGCCTGCTGCACTCTGCCTGCCTCTTTTTCTCCATACTGCTCACCTCATCGTTCCTCACTGGCCTCCTGTCCTTGGCTGAGCTCACAACTTATTGTGATAGGATTCTTTCAGTTACAAGTGACAGAAACCCAACTCACACTATCTTAAGCAAAAAGGGAATTTGTCGATTCATGTGTTAGGAAGAATACTATGAAAGCTCAAAGGTCAAATGAAAACAATCTAAGAACTGGGACCTTGTGACTAGAATTGGGATCCCCCTCAGAGCTCTCTCATGCTCTCTCCCTCTTCCCCTCCCCCACACCCCCCCAATACTGTCACCTGTGCTTGCTGTCTCTATGCCTCTTTCTGCATTCTGGAGCTCCATGTGCTGGGAAGGGAGCTATTCAGAGCCCATGTTCCCAGCCTCCTAGTTTAGCAACCCTAGAGGAAGAATATCTGTTTCACAACCTCATGTATCATCCCAGAAAAAGGATCTGATTGTCTAGTTTGAGACTAATGCTGTCCAGAAGAATAGAGTGCCACGAGGGTCTCAGCTTCCTCTACCTGTGGCCCAGAGAGCAGGATCTGTAACCAGAAGAAAGGCAAGAGAGAAAACCTTCCTGGCAGTGAAAAACAGCTGCTGCCAAGGTCCTCTATACCCATCCATGTCATAAACCTTTCAGCTGAGCCTGAAAAGTGCTTAGGCCCCAAACCTGACCTGACACATAGAAGCAAATTAAATCCTACCTGGAAAAATCATCTTCCAATCACTTAGCCACTCACTCATCACTCTTTCTGTGAATCTCACCAAAAGTGTCACATGTCTCCTGAGAAGGAGTCTCCATTGTCATTACCAGATGTGGAGTCAGCAGAATGAGCTGGATCTAAGATCCGCTACCTGCTGTACGAGTTACCCTAGTAGGTTAATGAATCTCTATGCCCTTCAGTTTCCTGATGTGAAAAGGAACAATAACGGCTCCTCACAGGGTTGTCGTCAGCGTTCAATGGACAATGAATGTTGGTGTCAGACCTACCTGAGAAGGGGTGGCCAGTGGTACCACTGCAGCTCCAAGGTTAAGAGTCCCTTTCTGGGAATCTTGGCTTACACGCAGGAGGCCACAGTGGTTTCTTGGTGTTCTCAGACATGCATATCCATTAGGAATTTTACATAGTTGCTTGGTTTAACATGGGTCTGGAACATCCTCAACACTGTACTTCTGTGCTGGGGGAGGGCACTGGCTTATTATCATGTCCCACGGATGCTCTGGGTCTCCTAGATCTCATCCTCTTTGAGTTTCTCTCTCTCACTTTCTCTCTGCGCATTCAGGAGTGTACACATTTCTGTCCAGCACCCTGAAGTCTCTGGAAGAGAAGGACCATATCCACCGGGTCCTGGACAAGATCACAGACACCTTGATCCACCTGATGGCCAAAGCGGGCCTGACCCTGCAGCAGCAGCACCGGCGCCTGGCGCAGCTCCTCCTCATCCTCTCCCACTTTAGGCACATGAGGTGAGGCATCCACGGGCTTCCCACAGGAAAGACAGAAAGAAAGCGCACTCCAAACCCACGGAAGGGCTGATGCCTGGATGTGGATAGCACACTCGCAACAGTTCCTGGCTCAGAATAAGCATAAAATGCTACACAAGGACAGAAAAGAGGCTTTAAATCTGCCTGGGGCATGGGGCAAGTGTCAGAGAAGGCTGTAGAGAGGAAGTGATACTTACGCTTAGTTTGAAGCATGTGCTTTTGCTTCGGGGCGGGGCTGGGTGGCTGGGTGGGGGGTATTGTGCAGTGTGCAGGTGGCAGGGAGGAAGTCACTCAAGAGAAGTACGTGAGCATATGCATTCTCTGAAGGCGTTGGGCACATCCATTTTTGTCCCTGTGTCATACTTTCCCTTGTTATACTTGGAAATCCTAAATGAGAGGCTCCAGATGCCTCATGGAGAGTCAATGTTGACCCCTCCATACCTCTTGAACCCCTTCTGTCACTCCCATGGCTACTACTCTAGTTCAAGCCACCATCATTTTCTATTGGATTTCTGCACCAGCCATCTAACATGATCCCTGCCTTTAACCAAGATCCTTTCTAATCCATTCTCCACGATGTAGCCAGAGTGATCATTCTAAGACCAAATCTAATCATGTCTCCCCCGAGCTTAAAACCCTTAAATGGCTTCCCATTGCTTTTAGATAAAAGTATAAATCCCTTTATTTTGCTTATATTACTCCTTATGATTCAGCCCTTACTTACTTACTAGGACTTCCTCATGTCTGAGCTCTAGCCATAAAAAACTGTTCTCTGAGTCAATGGGAAGGCTCTACTTCAGGCTGCAGACTGGCTGAACAGCTCTGTTGATCTCAGCTGGGCTCACTCACACTTCTGTGACGCAGCTGATCTCGGCTGGGCACAGGTGGGGAGGAAAAAGCCGCAGCCAGGTGAGTCTGCCCCATGTGTCTCGAATCTCTTATCCTCCTTGTACCCACAGGTTAGTTGGGACATGTCCTCGTAGCGATGTCAGAGGCACAAGAAAGCAAGCCCGTTTGGGCAAGTCATGTCCACTAACATTCTATTGGCCAAGCAAGCCACGTGAGGAAGCCCAATTCAAAGATATGTCCGTATTGCAGCAGGAGTGAATCTTTCTGAACAGCCCTCAAACCTATCATTGCTTAGATATCACTCCTTGCAGGAAGCATCTCCTGGCCCTTAAGACCTAGTTGGAACTTACACCTTATTCTTCCCTATTGTTATTGCCCTTTACATTATTTGTCTGCCCCATTAGACTGAAAACTCTGTGAGGCAGTCATCACAACGTGTCTTGCTTACTCTGTGTACCCAATACCACCCAGCACAGTGCTGGGTCCATAGTGATACTCAATAAATACTTTCCACAGGGGCCAAGGCAGGACATCAGCAGAGGAAATAATCTTTCTATGCCAAAAGGTGAAAGCAGCCTGAGTTTCCTTCCACTGTCTTGCAATTTGGCTGATCAGAAGCTTAGTGGATAGCATTCTCCTAAGCAGAGCTCAGCCAGCAGGGAAGAGATGAAGAGAGTGGTGGATTCTTTATTGCAGACTCCAGAAAGACCATACAATGATGTGAAGTGATGACATTACAGGTACCCATGGGTGATGATGCCTCCATGACCTTGGGCTTACACCAGGACCCTAGGATTGAAAGAGATTCCTTCTCTCAGCGGCTGTGAGGGAAAGACCAAGATGCCTGAAGGAGGTTGGATTTTAAGGGGCCTTTAAATCTTGAGACTATGATTCAAATGGCAAGAAATTTGTCCAAAGTCCCAGGTGTCACCCTTTCTGGAGACAACCTTGAAAAATTGTCATATTTTTGAAAAAACAGATGTATCCTTTCTTTTTGTATCCTTCACAGTGCCATAAATGAAGACTTACATGTAGTATGTGCTTGCAACATTATTACTGAGTGAGTAAGTGAATAAGTGAGTAAATGAATGAATGGGCAAATGCCTCATGGCAGCCTTTTCCTTGCTGCATGAATTTGAAATTCGTAAGTGAAGGCTTCCACTTGGCAAAGTTTGGGAGAAAGTGACTGCAGTCCCTGTTCTCAGGACTCCCCAAGAATCCCTGTGCAACAGACGAAGGACTCACATTTGCCAGGTAGAGTAGGTGACAGCATTCAGAGTAAATATTTCTAGTCCTTTCCTATCTTTTGCTCTTGATGGATATCAGAGAGGGAACCAGGGAATGGATCAGAATAACATATCCTGTGCCAAATTTCCTGGCTGAGAGAGTAACCTTACCCTTGAAGAAAACATATTAGTGTTTACTCTGAGCTAGGAATTTCTATGATGTTGTAGAAACTATGCATTGCAGTTGAATGTTTTTATTTGTGGATAGGAATTACTGAGTTTTCAAATCCATTAACCACTTGTCGGCATTAGCAAGCCTAATTAGTAATGCCAAGTAAATTTGCACTAAATATACCGCCCTGGCTGCTTTTACTGGCAATGGGTGGCAGAGGACCGCACCAGGGAGAAAGCTGTGTAGAGTTTCTGCTGGAATTGTGTGAAAGGCTGGAGGGAAGCTGCTATTCCACTGAAAGCTTTGAGTGCTCTTGCTCTCTGGCTCTCTCTCTCTCTCTCTCACACACACAAAATAATATTTTGGTGCCTCACTATAGCCAATCTAAAACACAGAACTCTTTTTTGTTAAGCTTGGCCCCAGCCATATGTTGCTACTCAGAGAATTTAACACCAGATTTCATCTGACTGTAAATGTGATTCATGAAGTTACATGAAGAAGACAGTGGCAGATCCAGGGGGCATTTAACTTTAAGGGAATTTTAAATTAAAAAATGAAACAAAAACAAAATAACACTTAAACACATCATTTAGGTCTTGTAGGCCTGAATAGCTTTGATGCTGTGTTCTCATGGCAGGTTTCCAACCTGGGCTGACTTTTCTCCAACTAAAAGTGCAGATATTTTCTAGGATGTTCTCTTGGTCCTGCCTACTCATGATACACTTTTCTTTAAAAGAAATTTCAAGCTAGATAACAGTTGTTCCTTCCCCCCTACCGCAGTGGTGTGGTGGGGACAGCAGAGTTGTGGCAGGGGGAGGACAGGGGAGGAGAGTAGGGACAGGAGAAATGCCATCTGCCTACACCTCCCTATGCCCTTACAGCCACTATTTTCTGAACATTGGCCAAGTTCTGGGCACTGTTCTAGGCCTGCAGTAGAGGGCAGAATGGCCAAATCCCTGCCCCTCCTGGAATTTGCACCGCGCAGGTGTGAGTGCATGAGTGGGTGCATGTGTGTGCTTGGGAACGGGGAGAAAAAACACACATAAACAGGAGGGTTTCACGTTGTGATGAGTGTGATAAGGAAAACAGAGTAGTGTGAAAGACGGAGGCTGAAACTGAAGGGGCTTGAGGCTGCTGCCTTCGGGGTAGCAGAAGGTTTTTTGGAGGAGGTGGCCTTTGAAGACTGGGGGGAGATGCACCCGAGGAAGAGGGAATAGTAGGTGCAGATCCCCCAAGGCCGGAAGAAGCTTAGTTGCGTTAAGGGCAGCACAAAAGCCAGTGTAAAGAAAGAGAGCAGGGTAGGAGAGAGAGGCGGGGAGAGCTCGGAGAGGAGGGCAGAAGCCAGACCAGCTGGACCTTGCCAAGTGTGGAAAGAAGCTTAGACTTGATTGTGAATTAAACGGGAAGCCCCTTGAGAGGTTCCACAAGGGGAGCTTCTGCAACTGCTTTACACATTTAGAAACCTCGCTCCTGCTTGGCTGCACATCTCACGTTCCCTTTTTAGACGTGTTGGCAATTAAGGGGAATCAAATCTCATTCGAGGCTGTGGAAGGAAGTCACCTGCATAGCAAATGCCCTGAAAGGGGCTGGAGGGAGGGTGTGTTGTGAGGGTGGGACTGCTGTCCAAGGAGGTGGGAAGTGAAAACCACGTAGACATGAGTCCCAGGGTGGGGGTCTCTGAAAGCCCTCAGCGTTCCCAGCCGCCGTCCTAAAATGGGTCTTTAAACAAGATGAAAGATTAACTTGCAAATGTCTTTGGAGTTTCTCTTGCTTCCCCTTCCTAGGAGTCTCAGCCATCCTGGGGCTTGGTCTAAAGTGGTCCCTCTTTGTATCTTCCCACCCCCAGTAACAAGGGCATGGAGCATCTGTACAACATGAAGTGCAAGAACGTGGTGCCCCTCTACGACCTGCTGCTGGAGATGCTGGATGCCCACCGCCTGCACGCCCCCACCAGCCGCGGAGGAGCGGCCATGGAGGAGGCAAACCAGAGCCAGCTGGCCACCCCGGGCTCCACTTCATCGCATTCCTTGCAAAAGTATTACGTCACCGGGGAGGCAGAGAGTTTCCCCACCACAGTCTGAGAGCTCCCCGGCTCCCCTGAGGTTCTGAGAATCCCTACAGCCTTTTACCCTCGTCATGCATCACTTTAGCAGAATTCTGTCTCCTGCACACACTCCAGCATGCATCCACCACCAGCAGCTTTCTAATATGAGTGGCCACTCGTTTGCTTGCTAAGTTCTTAGTGGCACATCTTCTGTTGGGAACAGCCAGGGGGATTCCAGGGCTAAGTCTTTGTAACAGCTCTCTTTCCCCCTTTGCTACATTACTAAGCATGAGGATTCCTATAGCTCTTCACCACTGAACTCTATGAGCTGGGGCTCAGATGACTCTGGGCATTTAAGCTACTTGTAGAGACCCAGGCCTGGAGAGTAGACATTTCACCTCACATAAGCACTTTGTAATGGCTCTATGAATAAGCCACAGGAAAGAAGTGAAAGTGGCTCCTTTAATTGCTGATGTGAAGAAAGCTAGGTCAAGGGTTCATTATAGCATCCTCTTGTATTCCTATGGTAATGCGTCATTTTATTAAAGTGATACCTTACAGCTTTTGCACTACTATAGCAGAATATTCAGTGATTGTCTATTCATTTCCCCTGTAGGAATACAAGATGCACATAGGGAAGGAAGATCCTCTAATTGCCAAGACTATTTCAACTTAATACACTGCAACTTCAGGCTTGCTGAAAGCTTTACCGCTGGCTTTCCAGAGCACGACGTGCAGGTCATGGGTTCCAGTTAATTCCCGCTTCCCATGGACCTATGGAAAACAGCAAGTTGATTTTAGTTAAGTCACCTCCACGTATTTCAGTCTTCTTATATGAGGGATAAGTTCTTAATTTTTGTTTTTATTTTCATTTTATAAAAGAAAGCCCTCTCCCCCCAGGACTTGCTGTAAGATCGGCTTCAGGACCCGTTCTGGTGGGGTCTCACATTTATCAGCAGAGTGCATGTGACTTACATAAAAGATGAACTATTCAGGTGTGGTGCCCAGAGGATGATCTAGGGCATTCTAAGTGAGCAGGCACTCCACTGATACTTTTAGCCCTGGGGCCTGGGGCTACACAGTGTATGTGCATGATTGTCTTGGCTACTAGAAAAGAAGGAAAGTAGGGAAGAAACTGGATGAAACTCAGGCACAGTCAGCCTTGTTCTGGGTGGCCCTGCTACAGGCTGCAGCTACCTAGGAATCTCCTTGCAGACCCCACACTGCACTAAGGGGCTGCCCTGGGATCCATGGGGTAGTCATTTCCCAGCATGGCCCTGATTGAAAGATGCCCCAGTGGCAGCTGCAGTGGACAGGCTCACTCCTGCCACAGGGCACCCTTCCTTGGGTCTTTGTTTCTCTAGCACAATTATGGATTATTTCCTTTTCTTAGTTAAAAAGAAAGTTTGCTTTCCTCCTGAAGACTTCATTGTCTAT
This sequence comes from Daubentonia madagascariensis, assembly GCA_023783475.1. NCBI lineage: Eukaryota > Metazoa > Chordata > Mammalia > Primates > Daubentoniidae > Daubentonia > Daubentonia madagascariensis. The sequence goes on along the minus strand of JAKFHU010001815.1, from coordinate 15,588,619 downwards.
AATTCAAACCCCATTGAGAGGTGATGTGTTAGCCAAGACGCCAGGCAAGCTGCTAGTGCTTCTCTTGGTATGCCCTGTTTGGAAGGGTGGATTGCACTAATTTCTGATTGTCCAGTCAGGTTGATCGCCAAAGGACTGGGAATCTGGGAGGGCAAAAAAAAAAAAAAAAAAAAGTTTTTCATAGATGTGCATTTAAATTTGGGGGCAATTTTGTGTATCTGTGTTAAGAATATGTTTAAGAACATAATTCTTTTGTTGTTTGTTTAAGAAGCACCTTATATAGTATAATATATATTTTTTTGAAATTACATTGCTTGTTTATCAGACGATTGAATGTAGTAATTCTGTTCTGGATTTAATTTGGGTTAACATGCAAAAACCAAGGAAAAATATTTAGTTTTTTGTATACTTTTCAAGCTACCTTGTCATGTGTGCAGTCATTGATGCCTAAAGCCTGGTGATTATTCATTTAAATGAAGATCACATTTCATATCAACTTTTGTATCCACAGTAGACAAAATAGCACTAATCCAGATGCCTATTGTTGGATATTGAATGATAGACAATCTTATGTAGCAAAGATTATGCCTGAAAAGGAAAATTAAATTATTCAGGGCAGCTAATTTTGCTTTTACCAAAATATCAGTAGTAATATTTTTGGACAGTAGCTAATGGGTCAGTGGGTTCTTTTTAATGTTTATACTTAGATTTTCTTTTAAAAAAATAAAACAAAACCAAAAAAAAAACAACACACACTTCTAGGACCTTAGATGATATAATACCAGCTAAATCCAAACAATAATATGTGGAGGGTTTTACATTCTTCATCTAATGTATTTGTATTCATGTTAAGATACTACTACATTTTAAATGGGCAGAGAACATCAGGCGGTTGAAATGTTAGCACAGGGATCTCAAACAATTTTGGAAATCTTTTTATTCTTACTTGAAGTGTCACTAATGGACAGCTGATATTTTCCAGCTGATGTTGCTGTTGGGTGAGGGAAACATGCTGGAGAATTGTTGCCTGTGCTTTTCCCCCACTCTGAGGTAATTTAAAATTTGAAAGATGTGATTTACCTTGGGGGTCAGCATAGGGTTGGGGAAGTGGGTTCAGGAATTGGGAGATTGGAAAATATAGTAATAAGAGTATTAAAAGTATTTTGAAGCAAATTAATTATGGTTCTTGGGGTGTGCACCAGGGTTCAATATTCCAATTCTGCCCTGTAAGCCACAGATAACTAGCTCCACTGACAACCATCTCTAGAATGGCAACTTCAGTTCTGGGGAAGAAAGAACAACATCAGCAGTACAGCCCAAGGCATAGCTAGTGGTCTGTGTTTCCTATAGTCATTGGCTAGCTTGCTTTCAGGATACTATAATGCTCTCATGCAGCAATTAACAGAGGCTTGGTCACCCAAAGAGAAGACCCTATCGATGCAGGTTGCAAAATCCAATCCCCAAGGAAGTGCATTCTTTCGATTAGATTTCCCTAGTAACCTTGCAAATATGTTTAAGCATGCCATATCCCATGCCTTTTGGGGGCTGAACACATAAGGGACTTACTGATAACTTACTTTTGACCACATTAAGATTTCTGACATTGAAATCTTACACACTGAAATGGCCATTGATTTAGGCCATTGGATTAGAGTAGCCCTCCCCTGCATGACACCAATTACAAATCCCTTCCTGCTCATACTTTCCAACCATGAGATGAACCGTAGATACTGGGAATGATCACTAGGACCACAGCAATCTCTAATGTTCACAGGCAGATCTTCTTGGCAAAACTAGTTATTTGAAAGGCAAATAGAGTCATAAAGTAGCTCATAAGGCAACCATAATTCTCTTTGGTGCAGGTCTTGGGAGGTTGATCCACATTACTCTGCACCCTTCCTAGGTTAACCCCCTGAAAAAGTACTCTCAACTGGAGCAAATGAACTGTGGTCCCAAATATCCGTCTTTTCGGTAGTGTGATTATGCTCTGTTTCTAAGTGCATTTCCTTTCCATTTGAATTAAAGTGTGGCCTCGTTCTAAGTCATTTAAAATTGTTTTCTAAGTAATTGCTGCCTCTATTATGGCACTTCAATTTTGCACTGTCTTTCAGAGATTTAAGAAAAATTTCTGTTCTTTTTTTTTTTTTTGCATCCAATTGTGCCTGAACTTTTAAAATATGTAAATGCTGCCATGTTCCAAACCCATCTTCAGTGTGTGTGTACAGAGCTGTGCACCCTGGAAGCAACATACCGTCCCATAAGCAGGTGCCTGAGATACGGACCCCTTTGCATTCACAGAGAGGTCATTGGTCATAGAGACTTGAATTAATAAGTGACATTATGCCAGTTTAGTTTCTCTCACAGCTTATAAACAATGCTTTTTGTGCACTACATATTCTCCAGTGTAGAGCTCTTGTTTTATGGGAAAAGACTCAAACGCCAAACTGTGTTTGATGGATTAATATGCCCTTTCGCTGATGCATACTATTATTGATGTGATTCAGTTTTGTTGCAGCTTTGCTTTGTTTAATGGAACACACTTGTAAACCTCTTTTGCACCTTGAAAAAGTAAAGAATCCAGCGGGATGCTCGAGCACCTGTAAACAATCTTCTCATCAATTTGAATTTGATGTTCAAATAAAGAATTAAACTAAAAACAACAGGATTGTTTTTTGTAAGCTCCTCTTCTTGCTAACAGTTCACCACTGATCACCTAAATTCAAAGCGATTAAAGGATCAATAGGACACAGGGAGTCTGAATGCCAGGCTCCCTTCCCACCTCCCTCCCCCGCTCCCCCAGGTGTATCAGGAAGTGTGTGGACACTGAGGTCAGGCAGACCTGGCTTTGATTCTTGGCGCCACCACATACAAGTTTTCTGATCGTTGGTGATTAATTTTTCAGAGTTTCAGCTTCCTTATCAATAAAATAGTGATAATAACACCTAATTCACAGGATGGTAGTGAGGACTAAGTGAGGTGCTCATTAAACATAGTAGTTGTTTTCTAATGCCTAGCCCAGACCCCTTCCCTGAGAGGGAGAAGAAGGAAGCTTGAGAGTAGTTAGTAATTTATGAATGAATGAGTGAATGGATGAATGAATGATCTGAAACTATTAATATATAAAAACCTCCCTTCCCTTTTCAGAGCTACCTGCACGCCCCCCTTTACCTATTTCCTCAGTGACATAACTGATGAATTGAGGGGAGGGAAACGTGATGCATCGCGAGGCAACATAGTACACACAGGCTTTGCAGCTGGATTACTCAGTTTGAATCCTCAGTCTACCATTTATGTCGTGACCTGGGGCAAGTTAATTCCCCCTGTGCCTCAGTTTTGTCACTTGTACGGAGAGATAATAGTACCTTCCACCTGCCTGGAAGGTGGTTGTTGTGAAGACTACGTGGTTCATTCATAGGGAGCGTGTAAGGACAGTGGCTGATGCTGCTGCTCCCTTTCCAGAGTCCTCTGCAGCTGCATATCTGGACTCAGTTCTTTATTAGGATGGGTTTGGGTTCTTCACATTGTTTGAGTTATTTGGGTTCCAAGAAGCGATTTCATTTTCTTGTTCTATCATTCCCTTGGCAAGTTCTTCAATCCCTCTTTCCAAGGGTTTCCTCATTTCTAAAATGGAAACCAGCACTCACCCCACGGAAGTCGTGGGCAGATTAAAAGAGATGGACTTCTGAAGTGTCTGTGGCAGTACCTGCACACAGTAAGCACTCACTCCATCATAGCTATTATTGTAATTATTATTGTCCTTTTTGAGCATTGACATTTAATGGAATTATTGGTCTGTTTAGATTTACATTTTCCATTTTGTTATTGTTTTGTACATGCCTCCTGTCTTTTTTATTCCTGTGTTCCTCTTACGGCCTTTTTGTTGTTTTTTGTTGTTGTGATATTGTGATATAATAAGAAGTATACATTTAATCTCCACCCCCAGTTCCTGAGACAGCTCTTAAAACTCCTATAGATAGGGATGCTAGGAGACTCTTTTATATTTGGTCTTTGACTCTGGTTTCTGATACAGAGCTCCTAAATCCCTTGTATTTTCTTGGGTGATAGAAACATCTTTTGTTCTAATGAGGCAACTCTTGGTGGGCTCCTGGATAGCCTCAGGATGGGGAATCAACCATGTGATTAGGTGGTTGGAACTTTCAGACCCACCCTTCGACCTCTGGGGAGGCTCCAGGGAGGCTCTGGAGAGGGGCTGGCAGTTGAGTAGATCACCAAAGGCCAGTGATGTAATCACTCATGTCTATGTAATGAAATCTTCATACAAACACAAGAGGACAGTGTTCAAAGGGCTTCTGGGTTGGTGAACACTTGGAGGGTGTCTGGAGGCTGGCACCTGGAGAGCTCATGGAAGCTCCGCACCCCTTCCCACATCCCTTGCTCTATCCATCCCTTCAGCTGTCTGTTCATCTGTATCCTTTGTAATATCCTTTATAATAAACTGGCAAACATAAGTAAGTGTTTCCCTGAGTTCTGTGAGTCATCCTGGCAAATTAATCAATTTGGCAGTGTGTGGGAACTCCAATTTATAGCCAGTCAGTAAGACGTATAGGTGATAACCTACTCAGCTTATGCAACCTACTCAGTTGCTCAGCTTATGCAACTGAGCTCTAAACCTGTGGAATCTAACTCTAACCCCAGGTGGATAGTGTCAGAATTGAATTGAATTATAGGACACCTAGTTGGCGTCTGCTGCAGAACTGATCACTTATTGTGTGTAGAGCCCCCCACACCCTGCTCTCACATCTGGTCACAGAAGTGTTCTGTGTTGTGAGAGTAGAGTTGGAGAAAAACAGTTTTTTCCCCCTAGATTGTTAAATATTTTTAGGGTATCATTTTAATTCCTATGTTGATTTTTTAAATTATTTTAAAAATTCTTTTCTTAGTGGTTGCTTAGTATGTATCTTAACTTATTATAGTCTATTTCAAGTTAACACTAACTTAAATCTGATAAAATAAAATCTGTGTTCCAATATAGCTCCATTCTCTTAATGTCATATATACTATATCTATATATACTATAAACCCAGCAGTATGTTCTATTTATTGATTGGCTTATACAACTTTATATCTTTTTAACAGTTGGTAAGAAATGAGAAAAAAATATATCTATAGACTTTTAAAATATTAATCTACACATTTACCATTTCCCGGGTGCCTCATTTCTTCCTGAAGTTTTGAGTTACTGTCTGGTGTTATTTTCTTTCAGCCTGAAGTTATTCGTTTAGTATTTTTTGTAAAGCAGGTCTATTAGCAACAAATTCTCTTGATCTTTGTCTATCTGGTAATATGTGAATTTCACCTTCATTTTTTGTAGGGTGATTTTTCTGGATATAGAATTCTTTGTTGACGGTGGTGGTTGTGTCGTTGAGCACTTTGAATACATCACCACTCTGCCTTCTGGCCTTCACTGCTCCCAATAAAAAAATCAGAGCCATCCATGTTTTGACATCCACCTGTGTCTGAAAAATCACCTTTTTTTTTTATTGCTTTCAAGATTTTCTTTGTCTTTGAGCAATGTGGCTATGATGTGTTTAGGTGTAGATATTTTTTTATGTATCCTACTTAGGATTCACTTAACTTTTTGGATGTTTTTCATCAAATTTGGGAAGTTTTCAGCCATTACTTTTTCAAATAATTCTCTGCCCTCTTGTTTCTCTCCTGCCTTGCTGTGACTCTCCTTACATGTGTGTTGGTGTGCTTGATGTTGTCCCACAGGTTCCTTAGGCTCTGCTCATTTTTCTTTAATCTTTTTTCCTTTCTGTTTTTCAAATTAGATAATTCCTATTTATCCATCTTCAAGGGGACTGGTTTTTTCATCTGCCATCTTGAATCTGAGGTTGAGCTCTGCTAGGGTATTTTTTCATTCACTTATTGTACATTTCAACTCCAGAATAAAAATTGGGTTTTTAAAGATTATTTCTATCTCTTGAGAATTCTCCTTTGTTGATTCATTGTTGTCATACTTTAATTATTTAAACATGATTTCCTTTAGCTGTCTTAACGTATTTATAACAGCTGCTTGAAGTCTTTGCTAAATCCAACATCTGGGAGACACATAAACAGTTTCTTTTGACCTTTGTTATTCCTGAGTATAGGTCACATTTTCCTGTTTATTTACATATCTCATAGTTTTTATTAAAAATTGAACATTTTTGATATTATATTGCAGCAACTCTGGATTCTTATTTCCCTGCTTCTTGTTGCTGCTGAGTTTTGTTGTTGTTATTTGCTGCTTCGTTTAATAACTCACCTGGGTTAAGTATGTAAAATTTACCTCTACTATAGTGTTTGGCCTCGGGTGTTTCTGCTAGGTTCTTAAATGATTATTCTTGTTTTTCTTTTTAAGCCTGACTTCCTTGGAGTTGCCCCTCTCTGTATAGCCTAGTAGTTATCCAATGAGTGAGAGAAAGTGTGCTCAAATGTCCTGAGCCAGCTGAGGTGGTGGCTCACGCCTGTAATCCTAGCACTCTGGGAGGCCAAGGCAGGAGGATCGCTTGAGGTCAGGAGTTTGAGACCAACCTGAGCAAGAGTGAGACCCCACCTCTACTAAAAATAGAAAAAATTAGCTGGGCGCAGTGGCACAGGCCTGCAGTCCCAGCTACTTGGAAGGCTGAGGCAAGAATATCGCTTGAGCCCAGGAGTTTGAGGTTGCAGTGAGCTATGATGATGCCACTGCGCTCTACCTGGGGCAAAAGAGGGATATTCTGTCTCAAAAAAAAAAAAAAAAAAACCCACCCTGAGCCAGTAAAGCTTCCATCCTCTGCTGATGGATCTGTGTATGGACAGAGAAGTGCATTCAATTTTCAGGCTTTCAAGTCTGACCCAAATTTTTGCCGGGCCCCTTCATATCTCCTCTGCATATGGATGCAGCCCTCAGGGTTAGGCAGGAGCTTGGGGCTACCCTGGGCACTCTCTAATCTCCTCTATGCATGTTTGCACCCTTAGCCAGCAATATGCTTGCCACAACCACAACCTCAAGCTAGTGGAGCCATTGGCTCTCCTTGCTCATCCACCAAGTCCAGCAAGCCCCAGGTGACCTCAATAGCACAGCTGTGCGGCCTTAGGACCTACCCTGTCCTGGTGACGACCAAACTGGAGCAGCCCCAGGCAAGAAGGCCACAAATTTGCACCGTATTTTTCCAAAGACCAGCAGTTATCCGAGCATAAACATGTCTCAGATTATCGTATGCCTTTTGTCAGCTTGCAGAGTGCTGAAATGGTTGTTTTTGTCACTTTTGTTGCACTTCATAGTTTCTTTTTGGAGCAAGGATTTACCAGTCTCTTCACTCAACCATAGCTAGAAGTCTCTCCTCTCCACACACCCTGTGCATCTCTTATTCTCTTCCCAGAATACCACGGAACAGAGCTGTCTGCATGTGCCTATGTTCTTTCTGGTAATCAGCAAGCATTTGAAAGAATATTTAATAATCTATGGAGCTTTTAAATGTAGCCAACCAAGAGTGCCAAGGTGGGAATGCCTGCTGGGGGGTTGATTCAATGCATAGACTAGCTCAAGATCACATTCTCCAGTGTTATGTATTCTTAAGCCTTTCAGGACATTTAAAATCAGAATTCCCATGCTTAGATTTGCTTCTCCAAAAATACAGAATGTATGCCTTGGGGAAGCAAATTTTCATAGCCTTCATTACTTGGACTATGTGCATTAAGGAGCTAGTTTTAAGTTTGCATTCATGCTGGTATATAATTGCAATATGTGTAAATACCACCAAAAGAGTAGAGCTAAGACAGAGAAGAAATGTTCATTCAAGACAGAGATAAACTTTCTAACAGACCTGCCCATAGATAACCTGAAGCACCTGGTTGAAGGTAAGCATAGGGAGAATTTCCTGCAACAGGAGGTACCTCTGCATGGACCAGGTAACCACTAAGCCAAGATGTTGTTGAAGATCTTCCCTCAGCAGATGGAATAATGGAAAGATCTTTGGTTTTCCTTTCTACCTTGAGACACTCACAGACATACACACAAATGTACCATTGATTGGGTGCTTACTATGCTATGTACGAGCTTTCTGATATTTTTTCAGATAATACCTACAGCTCCATATGAGGATAGATATATTTTTATCCCTACTTTACAGATGAGGAAACTGAGGCTTAACACAGCTAAGTTAACTTTCCCAAGGTCAGAAGTCCCAAGAATGGCCGGCATGGGATCAGTGTTCCTGACTTTAAATGTGAGTGGTACTTCTCACACCGGGGTTTGAGCTTCCTAGGGGTTACTGAAAGTTACCATGTACATACGAAATTTTACTCAAGAACCAGAGCTAATGTCAATTTTGCATTTAAACAAGCTTTCACATTTTATGAGGAGAAAGAAAAATTCACGTGAACTTTTAAGGCAAAATGTGACTCTTCAAGGAAATATGACACCTTGGGCAGGATGCTTAATGCCATGCCCCTGGAGTCCTGGAGAAACGTATCCCCTTTGTCTTTCTGGTGGGTGGCCCTGGGGTAGGGAAGCCTGAGGAACACTTCTGCTATCGTTCCTGGCACTTAGTGGGTGCCAGTGTTCTTGGTTTCTGAGATCGTACCAGGCACCTCTCCTGTCCCTGCTTCCTGCCAGAAGTGGCAGGCCAGCTGAGGAGTAACTTTCCTCTGTGCTTTGGCACCAGGAGGAGCTCTATTTCTAGACGATGACCTGAGACCTTGAAGCCTGAGGCAATGCACCCTCACTAGCAGCAGGGCCTGTTTCAGAGTCCGACAGTATCTGGGCCAGGCTTACCCCTTCCCCTTGCCACAAGACCATCTTGCAGCCCAGGAACGGGACCACAGCCCATAGCCAAGGCACTTGGCATCTATTCACAAAGCACAAAATAGAAACTTCATCCTCACTAGATGAAAGTGAAAAAGATAAAACTGGAGCAAGGAGGCCTTCGGGTAAACATTTTAAAAAGTGATTTTGAAACTGGGTGGAATAAGCTCAGTGGCCAGGCCAGGCTGGGAGCCCAGAAGACACTCCAAAGTGGCCAACTCTGAACCCTTTGCCAAGAGCCAGTCACCGCACGGGCTGCGGGGTAGACAGCACTCCGGGGAACTTCCCAGCTAGGCCTGTCTGCAGTGCTGAAACCTGTCATCAGCTGTCCTTTCATTGAGAAATCAGTAATTGTGGGAAGGGCCAGTGAAAGGTTTGTGAGCCGGTAAACATTTTTATGGGCTGATTGAATTCTCAAGTTTAACACAGACTCAACTGAGTTTAAGCTGTAAAGATTCCTGAGTATTTCCACATTTGCAACCAGGAAGAACATGTTTCGATACCCAAGGCCCCAGACCACAGGCAGGAGGGGAGGAGGGAAGAGCAGAGGGATGAAGCAGTCAGCGGCAGGAGCTATGTCACAGCCTCTGGGAGCTGCTGTGCGTGTGGCCCCAGTCCCTGAGGACACCAGGTACAGAGCAGTTTAAAGGCTCAACCACAGCAAGAGGGGAGGCCTACACAGCCCTGGCATTTCCCTCTCATTGGAGGGAAGGGCTGAAGGTGCTAAAGTGGGAGCTGCCAGATCGTTCCTTAAGAAGAAGGAGTTACAAACTAGAATAAATGCACCATTACTTTATCTTTGAATATATTATCATCAAATATTTTTAAACACCCTTTAACGATCCTTACCATCAAATCCATTCTCAAATGCTAAAGGAGTGTGTATAAGGAAAAACGTGAAGTGGGTTTGTGAAAAGACAGAGGTTTAGACAGAGAAACTTATTTTAATTACTTAGCAGTGTTGATACCCACTGGTTTTAGCCCAGGGTCACAAGAACTTGGGTCTAGGCAGCAGGAAGACCTGAACCCCAAATGGACAGAACCCAAAGTGGCTCCAGGCATCTTCCTATGGAAAAAGCAGCCATGCTTTGGTCTACTTTAAAAAAAGGAAAGGCTATGTCAGAGAGCTTAAAGCAATGTGGAGGGTTTTGTTCATCTGTGTTCTGTGACTGCGTAGAGGCAGAAAGATAAAATAGATGCCCTTTCAAATTTCCTGTGCCCCATTTCGGGTAAAGTGTCCCAACTGATGAGTTCTTCCATTTCCTAGCCCCCAGCTCCTCTGCGATATTGGAGAGTCAAGATCTCAGCAGCTGCCAGGGCTGTGTAGGCCTCCAGAGTACCACAAATGCCACCAAGAGAAGAAAGGGCTTGATGAATGCCCCCAGGAAAATGGTGCCAGGACCCCACCAAACCAATCAAAAGGGTCTAAAACTCTGAACAAGCAAGGTGTATCACCTGTCAAACTATGTCACCATCCTGGCCCCATACTTCCCATTCCCACTGAAGCCACGTGGACACTGTCTGTGCCCACAGGGCAGATGCAGCTCTGAGAGCAGCTCTGCAGAGAGGTCAGAAACCTCACTTTCCTGATGTCAGCATCAGCCGCCGAGGGCACAGCCAGGGCCGCCGACCTGGCAGGCGCCCCAACTAGGAGGTGCCCAACTAGGAAACGTGCAACGCAACCTGGCAGTGGCCAAGGGATTTGCGGAACCCTCTGTGCCCATTATTCATGAAAGATGATGCCATTTCCATTCTGAAGACAAACATTAAGGTTCCCAGGACTCTCCAAAAGAATCCAGGGGAAAAAAAAGCAGATAAAAAGAAAGAAAGGAAGAATTCTTCATGGATGCCACAGAGGTGTTTTCAGGGAAGAATCCCAAATGGCTGTGTTAGGTCAGTGGAGGTGGGGAGAGTTGATCAAGTGCTGAGGTGACCCAGCTGGGTGCCATCCTAGCTGTCTCCCAGGAGAGAGGAGAAAAGGCCTCGGGGTCCTACCTGTGGCCTCCTGGCCACTAATGGTGTTTGTCCTGGGCAACTGTATCTCATAGGCTAGCAAACTTTTTCTGCAAAGGGCCAGAGAAGAGAGTAAGTGTTTTAGGCATTTTTAAAGTTTGTCTTTGTTTTAAAACCCTTTGAAAATTGAAACCCATTCTTAGCTTAAGGGCCTACAAAAACAGGCAAAGGCTGTGTAGTTCTGTGGTTTGCTGACCTTTGTCAGGCATCAGCAAGCCACAAGAAGTCCCCTCTTTGTGAAGAGAGGGAGGCACACCTGGAGAGGGCAAAGGGCGGGCCTTGGAAACGCTCACCTGGGAGTGTGGCTCCTCCACGCCCACTGGCTGATTCCTGAGCTGCCAGCAGAGCTGTCCAGGTCCCACTCCAGAGATCTGCCCTACAGGTCTCGCTTAGAGTCACCGGTGCTGGACTGTATACGGAAAAATCTGTGAAGAGGGCGGATCTCACGTTATGTTATTTTTTTTAATCTTAATTTTAAAAAAAGGGAAAAAAAAGATTGGAAGAGACTTTCTCCTCCCAAAAAATGTGAAAAACAAACGTGGGGAGATTTGGTAAGTAATTCCCAGTAACCATTTATGAAATCACTTTGAAACTAGAAGAAACGATAATAAAATATTTAGCGTAACTTTCCCTTAGTACTTGCCTTGCACTATTTCAACACAACAAATACGTTGATGTGTTTACTCCTCAAAACAACCTCATGCAGAAAGTACTATTATTATCCCATTTTACAGAGGATGAAACTGAGTAAAGGAAAGTTTAAGTAATTTGCTCAGGTTACACAGCTAGGAAGTAGCCAAGCTTGGGGACTGAACCGAGGTATTTTGGCTCTAGCATCTGTGTTATAGGTACATCCTCTCTAAGACTTGGACAAAAGAAACTTTATAAATGTCCAGATCCTTAGTCCCCTGTTAGTTTTCCCATTGTGATTAGCAAACTCCATAGTGGAGGGGAGGGGAGGGGAGGAACTGAGTCCCACTCCAAAGCCAGGCTTGAGTAGGTAAAATCATGTGCGAAATTGTTGAGTAGGAGCAGACTGCAGGGCAAAAGGACTCTCTGGTGCCTCCATCAGGGAAGAAAGGTACAGGTGGAAGCTGCCTGTGACTTCTGAGTCGCTGTCACTTCCCACCTCCCTGTCACCTCTGGTGATCAGGCTGCCCCTGAAGGACTGATTTCACCTGTAAGCAGGGTGACTTCTGGAGGCAGGTGGTAGTTTAGGAAAATGGGGTTTTTCTTGAACAAATGTCTCATTTGGACATCTCTCCCAGGAAAGCTCTTCTCCCGGGCTTCAGCAAGTCCCCTGGTCAGGGAGCCCCCTCATCTCAAATCTGTGGCTCTTGCCACCTTTGCTCTTATGCCGTGAAGCCAACCAGGCATTCAAGATGAACGCGTAGAGTCATCCATTAGGATTTGGCCACGTTTAATAAAGGACCTGTCACCATTTATTTTGGGCATGCCAAGAAAAGCTTTTTAAAATTAAAAAGCGAACCAAATGTTGTCTTCTCATATAAGAACAGAAGTACTTTTTTTGGTCTTTTAATACATTGACTACCACACTAGAAAAAAGAAATTTTTCCCTGGGGCCATAGTGTTTTGTCAAAACAAAACGATCCTTTCTAATTTGTAATTTTTTATTGTTTTCTGTGTGTGAGTTATCTGCAACGCAATCCACAGTTTTAGAATTAAAATGTTAATATTAATTGTAACAATAAGAACATCAACAAGTAAGATTTTCACAAACCAACTGCAGGGTTTTGCTTCACGGGGCCCTGGGCTCAAAACTAGCCTGAGTTAAACACAACTCACATGGCAGTCAATGTGTTAAAATTATCATTATTATTACAGCTATTTGGATCTGAAAAACAAGTCATGCTCCTTGACATGATTTAAATAATAAAAGTGTTTAAAATGGTTTCTCCCCTTATGAATCTAGTCACAATGTCAAGCCTTGTATTTCATATATGTATCTCCAAACTTTTTCCTTGCCTTATACAACTGGTGTATACACATGGGTTTTCTTTCTACAAAAGTGGCATCATATTATACAAATTATTCTATATCTTGTTTTTTTTAATTTAAAAATATATGGTGGGCATCTTCCCTAATCAATACATACATATTGATCTCATTTTATAAAAACAGTTGACTCGTAGTAAACACTAGGTGTGCAGCATAATTTATTCAACAAACCTTCTAAATGACTGACATCTAGGTTGCTAAAAAACAGTAATAACAGGAAATAGGAGGCATCCCTGTCTTGTTCCTGATTGGTTTTGGGATAACTGCCTATTCATTTGGAAAGTGACAAAGTTGTTCCTTACTTCATACTAACTACAAAATGATTGCTGATAGATTATAGACCTATTAGAAGAAAATACAAGCAAACATTTGAAAAATCTGAAAGTGGAAAAAGCCTTCTTAATATAGACTACCCAGAATGTACAAAGGAAAAAGAACCTGGCAGATTTGATAACATAAAAATTAAAACTTTCTGTGTGGCTAAAGGAACTATATAAAGTCAGGACAAATCATATACAGGGTTAATTTTTCTAATATGCAAAATATTTCTTGAAAACAATATGAAAATATAAAAAAATTAAAAATAGAGGATAAAACAGATCACAGAAGAGGTAATACAAATGGAACAATTATTGTATAAACTAGTCACGGAAATGCAAATTTTAAAAACAATAAGTTACTGTTGCCCTCAATTGGGCAATATTTTTAGAAAACTGATAACATCTAGTCCAGCCCTTCCCAAACTTTCTGCACCTGGGAATTGCCTGGGGCACTTCAAACAAATACTGTTCCCCAGCTACCTTGATTTAATTGGTTTGGGGTATGGCCTGGTGTTCTAAATTTTTTAAAGTTCCTCGAGAGATTCTAATGCACAGAATTTGGACATTAATAACTTGAAAATAATTCCCATAATTTGGAAACCACTGTTGTAGATTTAGGGAGGGTATTAGGAAAAGGAGGTTCTTGTCTCTACTATGGGTGTGACTATAAATCATCACAACTTTTTCGGAAAGTAATCTGGCAGAATTCATTAAAATTTATTAAAAGTTAGAATGTACATACCTTGTGACTCAGTAACTCCACCTGGAACAATGCGTCTTGGAGAAATAAAAGCAGCACTACAAAAAGATATACACGCATATACACGCAAGAGTGTTCACTGCAGCATTGCTTAAGAGCAAATGCCTGGAAGAAAATAGACTTTGTAGAAAAGATACTGAGAAGATGCAGCGGAGATGAACACGTTATGCACGAGGTCTGTGGAATATTGTCAAGTGAAAAATGCAAGTTACAGAATAATAAAAATAGATTCAATTTTAAAGAGCATGTGTATGTTTGAATAAGAAAATCTGAAGACATAAAAAGGAAAAACTGGGAGATGACCAAGTGTTAGAGACAGATAGGAAACTTTATTTTTCTTCAGAAAGCAAGAAAATATTTTATAATTTTTTAAAAAAATTAGCCTTTAAAATAAACACACATACATACAGAGAGAAAGAAATGAGGCTTGCCTAAGATGTATTAAAACTTACAATAAAGTAAGGAATATATTATACTAGTACATGAATAGTTATAATACATATTTATATTATATATTTCATTGTTTATTATATATTTTAATGTATTTCTATATTATTCAAATATATATTATTATTATAATCAACTGTACTCTATATTGCTATAATTAAAACAGCAATGGTCAGATAGATCAATAGCATAGGATAGCATCCAGGATAAACATCCAGATTTATATGGAAACCTATTGTTTGATGAAGCTGACTTCAGGAGTTGGTGGGGGAGGATGGGGAAACTTGCCGACCATGGTGACTAACTGGAGAGAGTTAAAGGCCCTAAAATGGGGAAATCCGGGGCAGGTGATGGCCTGGAAGCCCAGCCCTAGGGCTGAATGTGGTACATGCCTAACAGGTTTCCAAGTGATACTGATGCTTCAAATCACAGGTGATAGTGCTGCCACACTTTGAAAGTCACTGGCCACTCGCAGCCCTGCAGTTTCTGGTCCACCTGTAAACGGCACAGGGAAGTATGGAGCAGGGCGTGGAGGTGGCTGTGCTGGGTTCCTGCCAAAATATGTGGTTTGGGGTTGGCTGCCTGGAACTGCTGTTGAGCTGGGAGCTGCTGGCACCTTCATTTTCTGAGCCCAAAAACTGCCTCAAGAATGCATCCCCCAAGAATCAGGCCTGCGCCCAGAACACACATCTGCCAGGCCCTGACGTTTACATTCAGCAGGTGGATCGGGATTTCTTCTCAATGACCTAAGGCATAAAATGCAGGCATCTGTGGCACAGCTGACAAAGCACGTTTTTCTCCTGATGTAATTGTGGTTTTCAAATTCAGTTAAGTTCCCACTCCTTCTCCTTTATTAGGTAACAGGTTAAAAAATTCAAAGCCTGTGATTCATTTTTCCGTGGTCTTCATATTTTAGGAAGATTACATCCAAGCCCTAACCGGCTTCCTCAGCTCCCCAGATTGAATGTTCCTCATCGTTCGCTGTGTTACGGCCTATCACCCTGCTTTCTCAACTCTCCAGCCTCCCTAGGCTGCAGAAGGCTGCTTAGTAGAGGCCATAGGATGTGCCCTAATTCCTCTTGTTCTTGCACTTATTCATCAGCATGAAGATTCTCCCCCAAATTTAGGCCTCTCTGTGGTAGTTCCCATTGGATTCCTGATGGATATTTTAAAACTCTGAAGGAGAGGTTAGTGAGAAGCCGGGAAGTGAAGATTAAAAGTCCTTCCTTTTCGGTTTCATTAGCTCTCGGTTACTTAAAGTTTGATAATCAGCCACAGTTATCCCGATGTATTATTAAATCTAAAATCGAAACGACCACTCTCAGTAAAACACCTCCTCTTATCGCCCAAGTTAACTTAGTGCTGCATCTGACTAAGTGGAAAATTGCCTCCATGCTTGTAAACCACTCCGTCTGCCTCCATTTCCACAGACAAACAGTCATACTCTTCAAAAGCGCATCCCACTATAATATAAAGTGGGTGAGCAAGAAGCTAAAAGGAGAGATTTGCTCATAGAAAATACAAATCTAATAGCTTTAATCTCCCTTTCCTCCCCTCAATTATATATTGTACTCCTTGGGTTCCTTTCTAGTTCGCTCACTTGCCTTCATTCCATTTCAGGACATAACTAAGGCAGGAAAACACAGATTCTTCTCTATGTCAAAGGCCCAGTGATGATTGCTTTTAATTGAGTCATTCAAGAAGTTGTGAGGTCCCCACTGGGACTTGACTTCCTAGGGAGCTTGAAGCAGTTCCTGCCACATAGTGGGCATTCAATAAACACTTGTGAGATGAGGGGATGCTGCTCTCCCCAGGCATTTCTGGACCTACTTGGCACACACTCCAAGGATATTTTAATTTCCACACAGTTCCCTATGGATGTTTGACAATGGTGCTGGGGAACTGGTTGCATACAGCAAAGAACCCAATGGCTGGACCACTCTTGGCCCTGCCCAGACCAGCCCTCCGAGGCCCTGCTTTCCTGGCCATGATCAACTTCCCTAAAACATCATGCGTAACTGTTCTTTGCTTGACAATCTCTGATGTGGCTTGTCAATTAAGTTTTGTAGCTATCATTTCTTAATATTTGGTCCCAGGACACAGGCTATCCATCAATCTGCCTTTTTACAGTAAAACTCAGCCCTCAGCCTGCTGAATTTCCCACCAAGCCTTTTGAAGTCATCTCTTCTCACTTCTTACAAAAACAAGGGAATCTACTGCCACCGGCCCGTTTTCCAGGAGGCATATTCCTGCTCCTAGGCATCGTTTCCAAGAAAACCTTTCTCTTGGATTTCTTATTAAGTCACTACTTTTAGTTCCTAACCGTTTATTTCTCCATCTTAGCCTTATGGATTCTTTCTCTGTTCAATTTTTCTAACATTTCCTGCTTGCTTGTGCAAATCTCATTACCAACATGTTATGAACCCTCCCCTCCACACCCTTCCCAGTCAGTTGAGGGTCTCTGTCTGTGCCCTTCCTCACCCAGCTCTCACTTGGGACACTATGCCCTCTCTCCAGGCCACACAGGGTTCCTTCTTCAACAGCCATCAGTGTCCTTCCATCCCTTAATATTCTTTTAAAACCCCCCTATCCGTCCCATGAAGCCTTTGAGGAACACATCTTCTTTGTCTGTTGCCAGGGTAGCTGCTGGGTGCATGTGTGGACGTTCCTAATATGACCGTATTCCCCCCCCGCCAACCCTGCAAGGCACTTGAGAGTGTGAGGGCTCTGGGCAGAGGCTGGCTTGACCCTTGCTAGACTGATTAATCACCTGGGGACAGCCATGGCCTCCTGGCTTCAATGTTTATGCTCACTGGGGCTCCCTACTTCTTTCCTCTTCCAATGTCCTGCTAAGTCTTCAAAACATTCAATGGAAAGGGATGTCCTGCACCCCTTTGGGTATGTCACAGGGTTTTAGAAAGGCATAAATGGTACTGTACGCTGAGATTTTTCTTAATCAAAACCCACTTTTTTTTTTCTCAGCAACATTTAACATTTGATTCTTAGTGCTAGGAGATGTCTAGGAAGCCAGGCGAGTGTGAGTGGAGAAGTAATGCTTCACAAGCCTCTGTGCTGCCTCTTCCATGACTGTCACCTCGTTGTGCTGCAGTGGATTCCATCCCCGCAGCAATGTGGAGGTGGGACCTCTGCCTGCAGGGATGGGGAGCAGGAAGTGAGGGAGGAGGCCTGAAGGGTGACCCATCTCAGACGAGGGTGCAGGTCCCCCTTCTACTCCAACTGTCACCACTGCTCATAGCCTCTCCAGAAGCAGGAAGAGGGACATCTTTAAATAAAGGGCTGTTCTCTCTATAAAGGAATGACTGGCGGCTCCATCCTGTTCCCTGAGAGGGATTACAGCGGCCATAGGCAGGAATAATCTGATGGTAGAAAGCAGAGTAGTAGACAGAAATCTTAAATATCATTTAAAAATGACCAGGAAACTCTTCAAGAAGGAGGTGGCTTGGGAGCTGAGTCTTGGGAAGGAGCAGAGGAGGAACAGTAAAAACAGAAAGACAGTTCAGGAAGTACAGGGCAGTGCTTGTCAACAGTTAGGAAAGAGAAAGCCACCTCAGGCATCTGTTTAAAATGCAGGCTCCCAGGCCCTACCCAGAGATTGAATTAGAAGGTCTGAAGTGAGCCCAGGAATCCGAAAGTTTAATAAGCCTCAGGAACCCTAGTGGAGAGGGACCCAGGCTAAGTGTATCAGGAAACCCTAGAAGGCCGTTTCAGGCCATTTTACGTACCTCTATTTGGTTTAAGCACTCAATTTACAGCAGGATTTGTAAACTCAAATGCCTCTAGGGGCTAGGCTGACACAGGCAACAAGAGAAGTCGATAAGTTAGAAGTCCATGTGGAAAAACTGTCTCTTCCAATTTTTAAAGGGACAGCAGTCAATAAGCTCTAACAATTACTGCCAGGAGGGGGGGTTATATGTGCTCAGGGCACCAGAGCTTTCTGTTTTCCAAGAGAAGTCTAAAACCTGAGTTTTATATACCCCTTCAATTATTAAACGATGGATTAAAATGCCATGAGCATGAAATAATTCCATGAGGGCCACTAGTTGGCAAGATCACAGGGACGAAATGAAATCTTATTGTGTTTGAACTTGAATGATAGACTAAAATTGTATTTATCTGGTAGACAATAAACAAATAGAAAGCTTTGCAGCAAAGAAGGGATCTGAAGAGATGTTTGCTTTAAGAAGATGGATATGGCTGTTGTATACCCTCGGGATGGAATGAGAAGGGGCCTCAGACAGGAGATCCTAGGAGGCGCTTCCAATTGTGCGAAGACAATTGAGAAGAAAGTATGAAAGATGTCAGGAAGCAGGAATTCCTGAGATCTGACTGGCCGTGGAAAGAAGAGGGAAAAAGGAATCATCAACTCTAGGGTCTTCTATACCTAACTATGCACTATGTCTAATCATCCTTTTCTTTTAATATATATTTATGTTCCAGCTTCATTCAATCCACACACACACAAAAAGATAATTTAGGGTGCATTCTGATCAGTGCCAGCTTAATAATGAAATTTAGAGTCATTCGTTTAGGGGGGAAAAAAAGCACAGACAAAATATTTTACAGTATCTATAATAAATGCAAAGAAATCAATACAAACAAAACTTGGCTTTAGCAAACTGTACATACATACATATCTCTTTTTTACTATAACATTCAACTTTTTTCACATAAAGCCTTCTATATTATTTATTACATCTAGTTTTTCTTTATACCTTTAAAAAAAGTACCATTTACATTTACAGCTTGTGCTTCTAAAGCAAAGGTTAGAACATCATGCCCAAGAGGAAAACAAGGTAAAAAGGAGGCTGCCATATAAGCTCTTAAAAACTGTATGTTACAAGGTTCTAAAATCTCTTCAGCACTGGTTGGTGGGTAGATTGTATGATACTGACATGGCGCTTGGGAGGGTTGTTTATTGGATAAATAGAGCAGCACCATGGGAAAGCTGCCCAGATGGTCTACTGAAGTCCGTGGCTGTGCATAGAACGGACCAAAGGCCTAGAATTCATGAGTCCAGGGAACTTCGAAGGTCCTTACTCAATCTCTTTAGAGCCAAGGCTCAGAGTCTCAAACCAAATTCCTTCCAAACCTTCTGTCGTCTGTCTGCCCTCCTGTTATTTGTTGGTCTTCCACCTCTGAAGCCAGGATCTGCGCACATGGGATGCGGAGGAGGGCTGAAGCTGCCACGCCGGGGGCTTCTGCCAAGATCCAGGTCCTCCTGGTGACAGTCTGGGACTGCTTTTGGCCCAATCCGCCTAATGCCCCCAGCACTCTGCAGATGTGTCTGCAGACAGCGTCTGCCTGGTTCAGAGCGGGGGAGGGCCGTTTGTGTATCTGAGCATGGGGTGGAACGACCGGGCAAAGTTGTTGGAGAGGGCACAGCTGTAGTCCTCCTCCGACATCGGTACAAGGCAGGCCAGCCCGATGAGCAGCAGCAGGAGAAGCTGAAGGGGAAGAGCTGCTCGGAGGACTCTCAACAGGAAGGCTCGGCCCGACCGAGCCGGCCGAGGCTCAGAAAGGGAGGAATCGGAGCCACCTTTTGTGGACCTGAGAGGAGAAGCGACATACATAACTCGAATAACTCAACTGTTGGATGGATGCTGCTTTTTGCTTCCACACCTTCCTGGAAGCTAAAGGGCCATGCCAAGCACAACCCAACCTGGCAATTAGCTGCCAGCCTCCCGCAGAACGCCCAGGTCACTCCCCACCACCAAATGAAGTTGTTGGAAACTGCACTGATGAAAAATAAACATTCAGTCAGTCAACTGAAGGTAACTAATTGGGTTCAAATTCCACTCCTCTTATCCTACAGTTTGGTGAAACATTTTCCATCCACCAAAATAACTGCCCTACACACATTCTAACAGCATAAATTAAGTAGATCCAGGATAATTAAAATGTGGAAGTTTGACATAGTACATTTTTGGTTTAAGAATATCAGAAATATTGTTAGGCAAATTAGTTGCTGTGAGAATCATACAAAGTATCCCATCTAGCCATCCCGGATATGCTGAAATCCATGTAGCAAGAATAAAAACAGTCCTAGTCATTTTGCACAGACCCACAAAAGCTTAATTAATCTTAGAGTATACCCTGGTTTCATCTTGCACTGAATCAGCATCTGGCCCTGACATTAGTGGGTTCCAAAGCTGATTGAACAAGGAATAGCAATAGAGTTCCTCTATAGAACAGTGGTGTTGGGTGATGTAGATTCTAGGCTGATCCTGTCCCTAGCTCTTTGACTTGGGAAAACTAACACCATTTTCTGAGGAGGACAGATTGTCATCTTGAAACCCCATCTAGACTCAAAGTTCCAAGTTTTTCTATCTCACTTTTATCTTCCTTTTAAACAATGCATTAGAGATTAAGCACAGATTTCCAAACTCATAAGAAAGCCTGCCTGTGGAATATTGAATATGACAGTAGGTCCTGAGTTGGGTGCCACTGTTTTCTTTGTGTGAACAGCCATTAACGTTTTGTTTGGTTACAAGTGGAGAAGATGATTCGTAAGAAATGTTATTTACAAGAGGCATTTTGTGTACAGCCACACCCAGACAACACTGAATGAGCAAAAAAGAATAGCTATACTAAGGAGACACATTCCTACATTCATACACCTAGTATGAATTCCCTAATGGTCTTAATATCACTAAGAATAAGGATGTTGAATGTGAGGCTATTGGAAAAATATGAAGATATAAAAACTGTATTGGTAACTGTAGGTTTGGCTCATAAGGAATAGTATGTTTGTAGCGCCCCTATTAGCTGTTAATTTCTGAAGACATATTACCCTAATATCAGTGGGGAAGAGGGTGGCACCAGAGAAAATAAATGTTAAAGTAAAAAACAGATACAATTTCCTTAAAAGGGAACAGAGGGACTACTCAAAACTCTTTTATTAAACCATCAAAGAAACATGGGAGACAGACTGATTCTGCGAAAACCCCAAGCAGCCCTGCATCATGCTGGGCTTCTAGTACAGTTCTTGTAGTGTAATGAAAAAACAAATCACTGGCCTAAATTGGAACTGTGTTCTTTTCTCAAGTCCACAACTAATGGCAGTGTAACCTTGAATGACTCACTTCACCTCTGTGTCAACCTCCTCATTAACCGCTTCACATTAGAATAGATGGTCTTCCAACTTTTAAGTTCCATGTTTTATGTTTTCCGTCTTCTACTAATTTGTCAGTGTAGTCTCCCAACCCAGAAGCCACAAGAGTTCACTCACCATCTAGTGGTCAAACTGATTAACTGCCCTATGCTAAGACCAATGAGTTATTCCTAATAAACTGAGAAGGAAAAAAAAATGTGTATTTATGTGTAAAAGAACAATACAAAATATCAATTTTAGTATACTAGGAAGGTAAATAGAAACTTCTATGTTACCTGAGATAAATATTCATTGTAGATAGGCCTTAAAGAGCCATAATCCATCTCCAATTTAGTCAGAAGTGCTAAGGATAGTTACTTTAGTCTTTAATTTATAGGAAGGCTCAAGCATTACCTTGATTTACCGTCTAAGTCCTCACAACAGTCCTCTGAGGTGTGTACATATTATCTTCATTCTTCTAGATGATGAAGGGGAGGCTCAGAGAACTGATAACCGCTCAAGTAAGCACGCTGCAGACAACTCATTTACCCGTGATTAATACTAAACGCCACATAGAGTAAAGACTGCCAAATCCACAATAGGACAGATTCAGGAATTCAGGGTTCCAAAAATCTCTGCCCACCACACTGTCTGCTATGCAATGTTTTGTTGGTTGGTGATATGAATGATGACCATGCAGCTCATGTTTATGTCACAGGCATCTCACATATAGAAGCAAAGAAGAGAATACTGTACTTGCATCTTAAAATATTTGGAAGCAAGCGGTTTTTTCGTGTCTGAAATAAATGCCTGTAGTCCTAAAGCCTCACAGTATCACACAGATCATCAAATCAGTGTATGGACATGAGAACATTTTGTTTTGAGGCAGTTGTATAATCATGGGCCAATAAATTAGTCACTCTGGCCTTCCATTTTCTCATTTGCAATGATGAGGGGTGCATTAATATCCTAAAATCGTTTTGGCTCTGACAGTTTAAGATTCAATGGTTTGCCTTAAAGTGCCATGAGAAGGTTGGGATACCTACCCACAAACTCTGGATTGAATTTTTCTTCAATATATCCTTCCCTTGACTTGAAAATATGTCCTGGCAAACAACGCTCACCACCTATAGCTGGATGAGTTATAACAGAATGACAGAAGAGAGCTCCACATTTCCCTTTTATTAATTATCTAGCTAACTAATTTTCATTAGGAAATTAGTGATGGGAAGACTTAGGCATATTATTGATGATACAATCTGACAGATCTGAATGGTGCCTCTTTGTCAATTATTAGCCTCTCTGAGAAGTTAGGTTAAAGATCAAGATCAAAACAAGGGCTGCGCATTGACTAATTCATTCCTGAGAAAAACTAGAAAGGTCACCATTTTTGGAATATGGGCTCAGATGTTATAGAGTCTGTTGCAGGACATGGCACATTTAACAGCATCAGAGCATTCTTCATTAAAATTTAATTTGCGCATGACTTCTAATGTTGAGGAATGCCAACCTAGGGAGAAGTAATGGGCTGAGTTAGGGACAAACAGAACACTCAGTACTTAGTGACCGTCCATGCAGTTGACTGCCCTTGAAAATGTCCAATATATCTACTGAGAAAAATGCCCACCTCCTTGGCGTAACTACCAGAGTTTCAACATGCCCAAAGTTGCCTCTTCTTCAGGGTGACCCTATTCTAGAGATTTTATTAATAGTACCAACTAGTTAATGACCTCAGGGTAAAGGGTACTTTTAGTATTTATCTACTGACCTAAAATCACCTAACTTTCAAGAGTATTGGAAAACAACACTGGCAACTTGTTGACTAGTCACTGGTCATTATTCACTGGCCTTATGACATAAATGGATGCCAGTTTAGATTGTGTTTATATAGAAAAAATTAAATGTGTGAACTTAAGGAACTTAATCAATGGAGATACATCAGATAATTCTGTTCAGAAAACAATGTGCTTATTCTGTGCATGGAAATATATGTTTATTTTTCTCCCTCCCCTTCACGCCTTCAAACTTCTGGGTAAATAATTGCCCAGGAGTTGTTTCATCTCTGCTCCAAAACACACATATAGTTGTGGGGGAAGGAGGATGGTGGGGAGGGAGTAGTACCTAATAACACATCCCACAAAGGAAACTGTATGTGACAAACAGATGTGAGAAGTCTGAATACCACGCACATAGAGTGTGACTCACTTTGAAAAATTTACATAATCAAGGAAAATAAAATGAGTTAATTTTGTGCACGCTTCATTTAAAGCCAAGTGAATAGAAACTTTCAATTCATTTTGTTACTTATTGGCAAACACTGGCAGTACGTACAGGAATTTATCGTGCAAAAATGTCTAGGTTGTCCATGATCCTGTTGCCTACTCTTACGTGAACTGTCTTTGAAACCCAGTGTTTCCCGGACATGTGGTTCAGAAGACAAGTTTCCAGAATGAAGTTAGGACTCCAGACTCCTCTTATTTTCAAGCAAACATCCTGGCTAGTCCTTAGCTACTTCAGGCAGCCTGTGGTGGCCTCTGCCCTGGAACTGTTGTGTGAAGCATCCTACCCACCAAGAGCCCTTTAGTAGAGTGGTGTGGTTAACAAGGTAGGGTCCAGAGTCAGGTGTGACCTGGCTTCAAATCCTAAATCTTTATACCTCTAGTCCCCAATGTCCTTGTCTCTAAATTGGGGAATATAGCCATATTATGGGGTTCCTGTGAAGGTTAAATGAGGTAACATATAAACAACACTTAGCATAGTGCTTGGAATACATTAAGTACTAAATAAATGCCAGCAACTTATCATTATTATCTGTATAATTATACAAAGGGTGTGTTGGGGTTGGCTGGATTTAGCCTTTTCTCTCAGGAAAACATACCTGATTTATTCATAGTTCTTTCAAAAATGTGATGAATTTCTCAAACTGCCTGACTTGTTCCCAAAGAGATGCCAAGAAAGCCTACCTCAAAAGAGTGAAGGGGAAGCCCACTGGACACTTACCCCACAGCTGTCCTTGGGGCGTGGGCAGCCAACCTGCCTAAGGGGGAGACTGCTTCATGCTGGGGCTCTTTGAATGCTTTGAAAAAATAGATCCTCAGGGTCAGAAAAGACTTGAAAACAAATTCCACAAGAAACTGAATAGTGTTTATCATGAGACCCCAGTGTACATGCAAAAAACCCACCACGCTTACTTAAATATATGTGACCACCTTGAACAAATTTTAAAATGAGGTCTTTTTTCCCTCCCTCTCAGTGTTTCAGCCAGTCATTTGCCACTTCCCATCCAATCTTAGTTTTCTGTAAAGAAGGTACCAGAGACCAAAGGTGTTAGGGAAATTCTGCATTTTACAGTTCTAAGCTTTAGAATGAAGTTGTCAATTCACTCTGTCCAGACTACAGAGCAATTATTCCTTTGCTTTGCTGGAAATTGGAGTAAAATCTTCTTACTTGTCATCTTCAACTCAGCTACAGTAGAGTTTTGAAGAATTATTGGCAACAGGACTAGAACATTTTAAGTCAGATGTAGGAAAAAAGTACCAGCTGGACCATCATAAGCGTTGCTTTGAAAGCATGCTTCTAAAATATGTTTAATCTCAAATAAAAATCATGAAGATAGTGATTATGGATATATGCACAGAATTCTAAGAAGTGCTGGGGCGCTCCTTATAATGATGTAGGGAATCTCTAGATTCTGACACACCGCAAGTCTTTTAATGGCAGGAATCATACTGTATTCATTTTGTAGGCCCAGGGCCTAAACACAGTAGGTGTTCAGTAACTACTGGCATCACTCCATATGTAGGTTTAGAACATTATGTGAGGACATAGAATCAACTCCATCAAATCAAATTGAAATATGTATCAAGCTAGCAAATTATTAACATCTGACTTTAAACAACCAAAAAACTTATAAGTAACCCCTCCCTTCAAATTAATACTCAGTTTCTTCCAACTCAGCCTTTTCTTTCAGGAAGAATGCACGTCTAAAATTTTCCCATTGCAGACTGCTGGAGTCAACATTCTAAACCATTTGTGTTTCCGCAATAACCTTTCAAATTTGCTGGACCAGTGCAAGATCAAACACAAGGTATCTCAAGTCCCAAAGGAGAGGAACACCGTGACAGCCTGGTATGTGGGTGAAGTTCATTCTTCCCCAGAAAACTCTGCCTTTCATTGTCGGAGTTGGGTGCACCCCAAACAGCAGTGCCAAGGAGTAAAGAAGCCCAAGAATGTTCAACCACAACCTGACTGCCAAGGTGTTTGAGGAAGTTTGCCATTCAGGGGAAGATTATATGCCATTCACCCTTGAGTAGCAAAGTGAACACTGTGGTGAATGCTCAGAAAAATGTTAATCAACAGTGCTGGACAGAGCAGAGCTGAAAGGTGCCTGGTGGGTGTCGCAGTGAGAACGGGGCTGTCCCAGTCGCAAAGCCCTGTTAGGAGGCATGTGGAAGCAATTGCTGCCCTAAGAAACAATGCCCTTGATGTTTTCAAAAGACCTGTGTGGCCATCTGAAATAACTGGAGGAGCAGATAGATACAATATTTGGGAACCAAAGGGTGATTGCTATTGGTATGGAATAATAAGATAAGAGCCTTTTCCTTTTTCCTTTTTCATCACCATAAATTGTATCAACCAAAGAATTGATCTCTGGTATCATCAAAGGAAAGCTCTGGGGATATTCTTTATCTCTGTTCATGGCACATCAGCCATTTGTGGGGAAAAGGTGGACTACATAACACAGTGATCTGTATACAGTCCACCACTGTCTTTTCTTATAGGGGCTGAGAAAACATCAGAGCACCTGTGGATGTCCATCATTAGCTTCCAACATCCCTGTGAGTTTTTCTCGATATTCATTATTGCTATTTTGTTAAGGATAGAAAAAAAAAAAAAACCCCACAAAATTGTCTTCAAATTAAACCAAAGGGAAAGAAAAAAAAACATAGTGAAGGGAGGCTTAAAACCAGAAAGCATATTAAAATACATTCTGTAGTACTTCAGCTGAGTGGGAAGGACCAAATAAAATAGCCAGTCCCTTTAGCACACAGCTGGAAAACTAAAACTATTACTCAGGGGTTGTTTACAGTTCTACATTTCCTCATCCCCACCTCCTTCCAGGAATTTAGATTCCTGCTCAGTGGTGATAAGTTTCCAGAGGGGCAAACTACTTTAACAGTGAACTGCTTGGGATTGGAATGCAAAATCAGCTCTGAGGACAGTATTTTCATTTTTGAGAAAGTTGTCTGGGGAAACATGAACTGATTAGTGAAAGGGCAGAGGAGCACAGACACCACACCAACAACAAAGAAGGCAAAGCACTGCTAACTGCAGAAATGAGGGGACTGTTGGAGGCAAGGCATGGAGCATAGAGTGGCAGGTGTGAGTGGGCTCTGAGGAGGTGACTGGGCAGGGGCGCTGACTGCTGTTGGTTCCAGAGTGAAAGCGCTTGCCAAGGGTCAGGAAAGTCAGTGGCTGAGTGTGCTGGCTGAAGAGGAGTTTTAGGATAAGCAGAAGAGAGGAGGTGCTTATAAATTTTCAATGAAGAACACCAAATTAGGACTTGCCATTTTGAGAATCTAAAACCCACAATCTGGATAAAACATGAAAATAAAATTAAAAAGCTGGGGATGTTAGTATATTTTATTCAGATTTGTGGGTTCTGTGAATGGTAAAATAATTCATTGATCTATTACCTGTCTTATTGTAAAATCTAGAAATGAAGAGGATGATAAAAATCTGCCATGAGTCGAACAGCAGCTGTGCCACCAGTTGTATCGAATCCTTATTGACACAGAAAATACCATATGCATTAATATGATGAAAAGTACCAGATAGGCTATGTGTAGGTAAACAAAATTTCAGTGTGGTCCAAATATTTTACGCTCTGCGATTTACTTGTACTTTCCATTTAGAAACGTCTCTTCCAATTTATTAGGAAAGGGTGTGGACTGAAATGAATAATTTCCCAACTACCCTGAGGCAGACCAGATACAGGCCCGCCTAAATTATGGACAATTTTCATCATCCTCTTGGAGTTCTAGAACAGTGTGGAAACCAGGAGAACGAGGTACCTGCTCTGTGGACTGCTGACAGAGGGTCCAGGCTGTGAGAGACTACACTTGCCTCGTGGCTGTTTGCAATGAACAGGGGGTAAAGAAAGAAGAATGTTCAGTCCAGGCAAATAAAGACAAGCTACTAATGAAAATTAAACTAAAAGTGCAGCAAAGGAAAAATAAATCAAATGAAATGATCAGTACCCATGAATTAAGGAAACTGGCTTTTCTTTTGTTGAATAAGTAAAATTTACATCTATATGATTAGTCATTGAAAAAAAAAAACAAGTCGTGGCTCTGGAGTCCACACCATGGTGGGCATATGTTCCCCCAACTTTTCATAGTAGAAACACAAGTGACTCCACACTGCTCAAGAGTCTCTGCATATTTACCTATAATAAATATAAAATTCACTATGTCATATCATGTACTTCAAAATACTTTACATATTTTTTCACCTTTTAGAACACTGAAACAGTATTAAAATTCTTGGTAGATAAAAAATAACAATGGTAATATGAGATTCTTCTTTGCAGTGATGAAACCCAGTAAGTTAAATATTCAAGCTAAAGAAAAACTGAAATTTGACTTGAAAAGCCAGTATTCCTTCACATTCTTAAACTAGGATCTATAGGAAACTAGCGAATGTAGTAAAAAACAACCCTAAAAAAGATAATACGTTTATCAGCATAGAACGTGTTTGTAACAAAAATGCACAAATGAAATCGATCCTTCTACGAATTAAGCAGAAATGGAATGAATTATAATCATAAAGCCAGACCAAAAAAACCAAAAAAACAAAAAAAATTAAAAAAAAACCAAGCTTCTAATTACACAGAGAAATCAAGGTATAGAGGGCAGCAGGGGTCAAATTTGTCTTCTCTTCCTCATTGTGTCCCAGTGAGGCAGCCGCCACCACAGGCCCGTGGGGAATTGGCTTGGGCTGTTGCCACTTTAGGGGCAGCACAATTGCCAAAATCCTTCAGGACCACCACTCAGAAGCTTCTGTGCTTGAGAGTCAACAGAACTTCCACATGTCTCACCCATTCAATGGTCTCAGGGACGTTTGTGGTTCTGTCCACCTCCAGTAGAAGCACTGCTCTAAGAGGCAGCCAACATCTTTAAGGTGGACATGGCGGTGGTGGTTTGAAGGAGCCACCAAAGGGGCAAATGAGCACCATTGCAGAAATGGCCATTTGAACAAGAAAAATAATTTTTTTCCCTGCACACCAGCCACACGTTGAGTCCTGATTCTTTTGAAAAACAGAACTGCTATTTTCCATTCCTGAGCGCATGCTGTCAGGGCACGCAGCAGGGCTGAGGAGGCGCACGACCCTGTGTGACAGCCCTCTTCTGTCTGGGGACCGTTGCTGGGTGGGAGGAGAGCCTGTGGACCCTGTGGTCAGTACAAACACTGTCACTCCCCAGTGTTCCCTCCCCCAGGACAACTGAAAACGACCAGTGCAAAGTTACCGTTTTCTGTCTGTTTGGGGTGCTTCTTCCCGATGCAGGGCTCACAGATCCCGAGGTGTCTAGCTCATCAGCAGAAGACCAGGAAGACAAATCCTACATGGGAGAAGAATCTCTTAACAACTCCATGTTCTGCAGTCATGGGGGCTCTGTGATGCACAATGTATTGTCACTCCACCTCCATCCAGCCCCACATCCCTACCATAAAAATCAAACCATTCCTTAGGAAAAATGGAGTCAGACAGCTCCAAGAAGAAGGGGACCTAATTCTTCTAGTGTATTGGGATTTCCTGGTTGTAAGGCCCTTCTGGAAAATAAAACTATAGCTTTGTTATTGCTCTATTTCACTTATACCTTTATTATTTCTTAGCGACATGTAAGTAAATGAGTTGACCTCGGCTTGGGAGGAGGAAGTTGTTTGCCTTACAGCTGCAGGTCATTCAGGC
The DNA here is from genome assembly GCA_023783475.1 of Daubentonia madagascariensis. Lineage (NCBI taxonomy): Eukaryota > Metazoa > Chordata > Mammalia > Primates > Daubentoniidae > Daubentonia > Daubentonia madagascariensis. Next base: position 15,559,186 of record JAKFHU010001815.1, on the reverse strand, counting down.
TGAGAGAAACCAATTCATTTGGTTCAGAAACAAAAGATAGTCACTCAAGAGTCTGCCTTTCAGCATCAGAGAAAGTGTATTATTTCTGGCACTGCTGCTATTCAGAGTAGATTGTTCTTTTGCATGCTTATAGAAGGGCAAAGTGTGTATTCATGACAAGATTTCACAACCAAATGTTTGTAAGTCTTACCAAGCACTGCTGTACCTGCAAAAGCATTTCTCAAAATTAACAATAATAATGCAGATTTAAGAAAAAATACAAAACCATAAATGAACAGAGGATCATTTTTTATAAATTCATTACTGTATATGTAAGGCAAATTCATGCCTTAGAAGTGTTAAATACAAAACTCATATGCAGCAATTATAATAGCTTGCTCTACCATGGCTGTGTAGCTGAAAATGTATGAATTTTTAAATAAACAGAGTGAAATAAATTGCCACAGTACTGGTGGTAACAGGGTTAGTAGTAACAATTACAAGAGATCTTTTGGAATTAACAGAATCAAAAGTAGTGTTCTACTATAAAAGTTTATGAGTCTACTTTTTTATTTCGAGATAGGACCACTTCGAGTGGTGACTGAGAGTAGACACTCCATTCTGACAAGTACTATATTCAAAGTCTTTCTAAAATGGATGAAGATGATGCTTCTTTGGTCTCCTGTAAGAAATGCTACACAAAGATACTTGTTTAGAGCTTACCTGCTGACTGCTTGACATGTCTAATAACTTCTCCAGTTCCTTGATATGACGACTGACCTCCTTCAATAGAAGTTTGAGCCGATTTCCAATAACATGGACTTTTTCTTTGGCTTCTAAACAGTCTGTGCCTTCAGCATTCACCAGAAGTTGGCAAGACATGTCTTGCAATGAGGTCACTTTGAGCTGGGACTCCAAAAGTTCACGCCTTATTTGCTACGTATATAATAAAAAATATTTTTCTAAGAATTTTTGGTAATTGGCAAAAGTTCCAAAAGTACAGAATGCTATTACTTTAATGTAGTGGGCAGTTATAACACCTGAGCTTTTGCATGTGGTGCTCGCACACTAAAGGATGCAGCAGCCCATGGGCCTGTGTTCTACTCCTGCCTCTGTCAAAAATACTCTATGAGACCCCGACCCTCTCTAATCTCAGTTTTCTCATTTGATGCCTGGTCCACAATAAGTATTATTAGAACGTTCAATGGGTTAATGTATATGAAAGTACTTAAAATATACAGCATTATGTGAGATATAAGATAGTCTTTTAAACAGAAAAGCAAAACATTAATATCTAAATATAGCAAACTCAAGTATGTATGAGTATCCTTTGATATCTAGCCAAGATTTTAAAAAAGACTTAGGGTGGTTCATCATTCACAACTTAATGCCAGAGGTCAGTGTCAAGTAAAAATGCAGTTGCATAGCTATTTCCTCTAGGTTTCTAAGACCCTTCTGGTACTGAGTTAAAAGGTACCAATTCTGTAGCTTAGATTAGTGAGTATTAAATGTTAAGACAAGACATTTTAAAAACACAGAAAGCTACAAAATGCATAGCATTTTCTCCTAATGGAACTCAAATATGCTTCCTTGTCTTCTATAAAATCACTTAAATACGCTGTACATTGTATCATCCAAAGATCCGTGTAAAAAAATCTGCACAGTAAATTTCCTTTTGAATTTAGTGCTAGAAAAAGTTTCTTTCTCCTTGAGAACTGGTATGTTTTTCTGTTTGTCAGATAAGGGAAATAAGTTAACTTATCATGTTTCCCTTTTTGTCATAGCTTTCAGAAAACTAGGCATTAAGGTTCATGTTTAATCTGGTATAATTAATTCCTCTTAAAAATACTTAATTGTCTCTTTCTATTCTAACAGTTTTAATGTCCTTTTACTATAAGCCTCCAAATATACTTTGGGGACATAGATGTAACATATAAAATTTAAATTAAAAATAAATGTAATTCACCAAAAAGCTGCCTTAATAAACACAAGGTAATTAAGATTAAGGACATCTAAGACTTTTACAATTAAGCAATGACTTTAAAACCAGATTCTAAAGCTAGCAGATGTTATCTTCTATGCACACATTTGCTTCACAAAGATTGGAAGCCATAGGAGTTTTTAAAAAGTTTAAAATATTATAACACAAAAGCTCATACTATAACACAAAAGGTAAAACAAAAATTATTATCTATACTCATTTTACATAAGTGAAATGCAATCCTGCTAAAAATAACTGGAGGCCTCCAGAGTTCACACGTCTTACCATAAGCTGTTTGTGATGGTCCTGAAGTATCTCTGCATCAAGGTTAGAATCAACAGGGACAATTTCGTTTTTCCTTCTGTCGATGTTCTCCAGCATAAGAAGCAAACCATGGCTCATTTCATGGAAATCCTATGAAAAACATATGGAGTTTAAAACAGCTGTGGGTAATATATTTTCCTTTCCCTCACAGCTTAAAATTCTATTCTTTCCAACTGCTACTATTTGCAAACATACATTGGTTTTAAGGTCATACATACAGCTCCTTTTTGAGGAAGGCACTGGTACTGTTATAAAGACCTAATCATGAGTTTACATTCTTACCAAAAGCATCTAATTTACTACTTGGGGGGAAATTTAGACATAAGGAAAATTGTCATCAAAATACTTAATTTCTGAAAAAAGAGTAATGTTATTATACAGTTTAGAAGGAAGCAACTCTGCTCCCCTCTCTTCTCTGTGTATTCAAATCTTTCCATCTTTTAAGGTCTAGGTCCAATCCCGTGTCCCCTCCATTCATCCATTCATTCATTTATTCAACATAAAGTTACTGAAGATCTCCTATGTGTAAAGCAGTGTACTAGCAGTAGGTGCAGAGGTGAAACAATTACTTGGGTACCTGCTTTCCAGGAGCTGTTACTCTTGGGGCACACATAAATCTGAACAGCAGGCTTCAAATCCTTCAAGATTTTCCCATATCATGCTTAGAATACCAGCCAACTACTCTGTGGTCAGGTTCCTGACCACCTCCCCAGCTGTACTCACTCCCTGTCTTGCCGACTATGCTGTGGTCACACTGGCCTCTTTTCTGTTCTTAAAGACACTAATCCCTTTCCTGCTTCTGGGACCTCCCATTTGTTGTGTCTCCTTCATAGTAACATCCTTCCAGAGTCAGCTTAAAGATCCACAGAACTCCCTGACCACCCTCTCAAAGTGGCTTTTTTCAGTTACTCTAATCATCCATGTCTGTAAGTATCATGGTTAACTATTTACTTGCATTTTATTGGTCTTGTCTTCCCCAAGAAAAATAGAGGCTGTGCTGCATCCAACAGCTTGGTACTGTAGCTGCCACACAGTAGACACCCAGCAAATAATTATGGTATGAACGGATGAATGAATATTTGTAATGCTCACTTTAATGTTCCAGAAACGTCTGCCTATGTACCTAGTAACTATTTGCTGAATAAATGAATTAGATGAGCCATCGAAGGAATGTCGGGACTGAGGTAACCTTGGGGAATAGTCTTTTCTTAGCTGGAGAGAAGATGGAGGCTTTGAACCCTGATCACATGTACAATTTCTGCAGGAAGATGAAAAGTTTGGGCACAAAGTTATCTCACTCAGACACTGACTTTGGGGAGCAATTGCATCCCTCAAGAAACCACGCTAGCTCAAGTCACAGACTCAGCTAAACTGTGAATGTTTGGCTCTGAGTCACCTCCTGCCTAAAGCTTGACGGACCTGGCACTGCATCAGCGCATCCTGCAGCAGGCCCCGCCACTCCTCCAACAGACAGCACACCCGGTCCCAGCGCCCATTCATCTGGGACAAGCGGTCCTGCAGGTCCCGGCTCTCCTCACTGTCTGCCTGGGTGAACTCGGAGCTGCAGAGATTGATGGAGAGGATGATGGCTTTGCGGTGGTCCACAGCTTTCTGGAGTGCCTGAAAAGAGAAAAAAAGAACAATCAAACAAGGACAATAATGACAAAAGCATGTTTTAAAAAAGTAGTTTAAAACATGTTTCTTTGTCAAATTCTTCCATTCACTGAAAGAAAACAGATTATGATAAATCTCTCAAAAAGCATGCTCACATTTGCCTTTTATTGCTGCATTTCTATACTTTGCCTATTAGGGCCCAATGGAGAAATAAACATGTTGTCATAACATTAAAAAAAAAGTAGTTTAAACCCTTTAAAATGTTTCACTCAAATGAAAAGATCCATTAATTAAAACTGTCCTTAACAGGACAGCTAGGTAAGAGACGGTGGGTGCACACCACTGAGAACTGTGCTGCAGTTGGAAGAAATGGGTTAGACAAACACTTGACAACGTGGATGGATCTTAAGAAAATATGGTGTAGAGTGAAAAAGTCAGAAACAGAATGGTATGTGGAACACAAGAGCATCCATACATGCACACACACACAAATCCACATTTTTAAAGAATACATAGGAACAATGAATGCCCATTACGTATTTCCGAATGGTTGCCTGGGTTTGAGGAATGCCAGCTGAATAGCAGCAGGTGACGGGGAGGATAAAGAAAGTGAAGAGGAAGCTTTTAGGAGTCAAAGATGACGCTGTGCAATGAACTCACTAAACAAGGTTATTGATGCAACCCCTGCATGGAGGTTCAACCACAACAAAACAAAGCAAAAACGTGGTTTGGATGGTTTTGAGCAGCAGGGTACCTGCACTTTTTTCCCTAGTGTACTAACCCCCGGTTCACTAGAGCAATGGTACTCAAACTTGCGTGTCTACAAATGAAGGGGTGAGCTCGCTAAAAAAGCAGATTCCAGAGCCCTGGCTTCCAGATGTTCTGGATCTGCAGGCATAGTGGACCACAGGCTGAGAACACTGCCTGTGTCACAGGCCACATTTTTGTGATGGTAAAGAGAATGAACTGGGTATTTCTTGAGCTAACCAGCTTACCTTGATTTCATAAAAAAGCAAGCAACTGATTTTTGGCTTTGTGCATTTCCAAAAAAAATCCAGAACTCAATTCCAAGAACTTGAGCACATGATTCTGTATTAAAATTGAATACTTGGGTACTGTTTAAACACCCCCAGATCTGGTTAGGGTGAACAATCCTGGAAATCACATCTACCCAGGCTTCATTTTCTTATAATTTCTCCCTAGTCCTGTTATGTTCCCAACTTGTCTTAATTTTTCACTTCTCAATAGGTTCTTAACATTGCTGTGTTATAGACTCAACCACAGAGACATCCTAAGATCAAGAGACATTGTGGAAAATTCTTGTTTATTCCACAGATTTATTCACAGAAAACATACATAAGAAGGATCAGGAAGGGGTGCAGAGGAAGGTGACTTTTCCTTATCACATGGGCTGACTTTCAAGGTCACATTTCTCTTCCCTAATCTCACTGAGGTCTCAGACCCTGGCCAGCTTTGGCTTCGTCAATTTTTAAGGAATTTGGTTATAATACAACACTGACTTACTAGAGTAGTTTAGGGACTCTAGAGAAAAATGCATTTCATAATGCAGATATTGTAAATTGTACCTCCCATCTAGTGATACTTTGTCCTAAAATTTGTGGGGCTCCTGTAGAGGCCTTTCTAAAATGATGCAACTTTTGGAGCATCTATGGGAAAGATTCATTTCTATGTTTGAAAATTTAAAACAACACAACCACAAAAAGCAAGCCACAAACACATCAGCCCAAAATAAACAGCATATACCAAAACCACAGAAACATAAAAGCAGCACACACTTAATCCCTGACCCCAGAGGAGAAGCACATCTTAATGTTCTCCTAACAATAAAACAGGCCGTAAGGGGTTTTAAAAAGAAATTGAGCTCTCAGTCCACTGGATGCTTACAACAGTCCCCACATATTAATGCATTTTAGTAGCTGGGTTAAGGAGGATTTTTAAGGTCTACAGCTGGAGTCAAGGGAAGTTATTTCATGTACTATACTCACCCAGGCCAAACCAACATCAAATGTAAATGTCAGGTGTTTCACCACAATTACTCTATTGTTTCATTTTGTTATATTTATTACAGCAAAAAATTGTTTCTGCCACTACTGTAATCAATTTCGGAAGTTTCGCTCTTTGGAGAAGGTCAAATGATTTTATTAGGTCTCCAAAAATTCATGCACATACAATCTTGGAAAGGATTTCTCTCCAGCTCTAGATATAGACAAGAAGGACCCTGGTCAGATCTGTATTTCCCTTACAAAGCTGTTAAACAGGTCCCAGAGGAGCCTGGAGGTTTCATGAAACTTTAATGGTCACTTCTTAAAATACCAATTCACTAACTTATTTACAAGAGGGATAGTTTTACAAAGTGGTCCACCTTTCTGCCCTTGAAAACCATCTTTATGGATCACTGGGGTTTGGGATGGCTGGGGGCCAAGAGGGCATTCTTGCTCATTTTTGTTAGACGCCTTCCCTACTACTGAGTGAGAGCAAAAGATTTTGAGCTAGAGGGAGCCTCTGAAGAGGCGGTCCATGTGGTGGCTGTCTGTCTCTCCACCGTGGGAAAGGCGAGGGGCAGCTACCTTGAGCTTTTGGATTTGGAGCTCAATGGTCTGGATGTCGGTGCTGAACTCCAGGCGCCGGAGCCGTTCCAGTTCCTCCTCTGTGTCCCCCAGCCAGGCCCAGATGTTGTTCAGGTCCGCGTTGAACTGCTGCCACTTTTGGAGGTTCTGCTTCATCCTCAACTCCTTGCTCAGTGCCTGGGCCTGGATAAGCTCCCACCGGTCAATCACACCTGCCAGGACATGCACAGAATGGTGACGGGGTTTTCTCCGCAGATGAGGCTTAGGAAATCCTTTAAACATACCCTGGTGGCTAACATTAAATAGCAACCGAAAGAAAAGTAATTTTACTGGGCATTTCTGTTGTTGTCATCCGGAAATAACACTTATATGAGTACAATGACTGTTTTTCCTATTGGCATTTCTAATGATAACGGACTAAAAAATCAGCTACGTGAGATTTAACACTGTAAAGCGCCCTGTGCACTAAGAAGTAGTCATGTGCATGAGAGTATCTTTCAGTCCCCGGTTTCTTTCCGCAATAGGACTCTGAGCACACACATATAAAATGCCTGTCTAGATACATTAGAGACAGTGCATTCAAATAAATGAAACAAGGGAAAACACCACCACGGACGGCACTCTTTACCTTCCTGTCCTGTCAGAGGAGATCATTACAACGTGGAGAGAAGTTCTCAGGACAGAACAGTGTAAGAGACTAAGCAGCCTAGTGGAACGTGACTATGACAAAGTGCTTCAGGATCTCCTATTTCACCCTTCACCCTTGCACTGAACGCCAGGCACTCACCAGCTGTTTGGGTCTCGGTACTATTCAGGTTAACAAAGCCAGGAAGGCTCTCTTCTTCCTCCTTCAGTTTGTGTTCCAATCTCTTCACTGAGTCTATACTGCCACTGCATTCACCCAGGAGTTTCATCTGTTTACACACGAAAAACAGGCCCCTGTCACCAAAATTCTCATGAGTGCAAGAGCTTCTGGGGAATATATCTTTGTAGTTCCTCAGCGAGAGAAGTGGCTGTTTTACTTCTCCGTGCCACTCTACTAAAAACAAGCAAAGTTCAAAAACGTGCTTTTTAAACAGGTGAAACATTCACATATACAAAAAGTGATGCCTTAAAGACATACTTTGCATGCGTGCTTCTGCATGAGAAGTCCTCAAAATTTCTTTTAAATTAACGAATCAAAACAGATTAAACCAATCTGGGACTTAAAACTCAGAGCTCTCAGCTGGCAATGCAGTATGTAATCTTTTGGCAAGTTGCTCTCTTTCTCTTTCTTAAACTGAAACGTGGGAAGGATAGTATTACTGCAAATCTCATGGGAACATTCTTGCATTAAATAATTAAAATACTCAAATATATAAAGCGATATCAAAGCCAGCTGTTTTAAGAAAACTTAAGCAACGTTTAATAGGTATCGAGGGACTAAATTCTAAAATCAAAGAAAAAGCTTCCATTTTTAATATCATGCACAGTATTCAAAAATTAAAAGAACAAATCATTTCAAGGTACCCCTGCTATTCTGAACTTTATGGTTCAAAGGTTGCAAAGCCTTTAACAAATCACAATGATATTAAGTTACTTTGATTACTTTTGATTGAGGTTAAATGTACTCCCAGTGGTGTCAGCTAGATCATCATAAAACTACATTATATGTACTTTTAAAAACAGGCTTCAATTATAATAGAAGTTGATATAATAAGCCAAACTGGGCAGGAAATAAACTCATGATTGATTTCTGTAATTGTGAGGATAATGAAATCAATATATATGGCTAGAACAGTTCTTTTCTCTGGTTTCAAAAAGTAGTATGTGCGAGTGTGATTAGACTTAAGGAAATTAATTTTTCTTTCATTTTACTAAGCAGTCTATTGGATGTGAAAAAGACTGAGGAAGACTTCTCTTCCTTAAGTATGTGTAGCAAAACAGGTAGTTCTCTGGAAAAAATTATTTGGTCAGTAACTTGAGCAGGGCAAATAATGTTATGACAGACCTTACGATACATAGCCTATAGCTGCATAAATAGAACTGGTAATATACACAATGCCTTGCTATCTTTTGCCCAAATCCCTCCTGTTAGTCAGAATTGTTTTCTCCAGAATGAGCATACTAAGAACAGAAGATAAAAACATTCCCAAGGTCATTAAAGGAATCAATAAACCCAGGAAATGAACTTTAAAAAACTGCATGTTAGTAATCTATTAGCTAGAATCTGCTGCTCCCAGGATAACCTTGGTCCAAAAATTATTAGTTGAATTTGGAAAAATGCCTAATGACTTTTGAGAGCCAAAACATTTTTTTTTGCTTTCGATTAAAAGGAGCTTCCTAAGTGCTCAGTGTGAAGGAACAGGCTGGTCATTATCACAGGTTCGTGGGCCTAAAAACAGCCCAGTTCTACTCAAAAGGTAACTTAATAACAGGGTTTTGGTTTGCACATCCATGATCACTAGTTCAAGGGCGGCATGGTGTTCAGAGACCTCATGAAGCCCTCGTGCTGCAGACGAACCGTTCCTTGTCACAGAACTGTGATTTCCAGGGACAGGTCAGGAGCAGGGTGGTCAGGATACTCACGTAGCCTTTGTAGCTGGTGTCTAGCTCTGGCCCCGTGGGAGTTTTGCTTCGGATGATATTTTCGGTTTGCTGCATCTGAAATCGGCTGTCATCCAGGGCTTTGCCCAGTTGTCGGATCTGTGACTCTAAGGCGCTGTGATCCCCTGCAGTGTCAACCATAACAATCTTTACCAGGCATACTGCTTGACTTATTTCAAGCTTGATATTCAAGGAGAAGTTTCAGAAATGATTTCAGGTACAGCAGCATAGAAATGGCGTGTGTTGGAGTAATTATAAAGCAAATTTAGTACTATCTTAGTACTATCGTGCTGGTGGGTTAGATATTTAAATGGGCAAGCCAATGAATGTGCTTGACTAAGAGCCCTAGCAGATGGGACGTTGCAAAAAGCCTCTTCCAAGCCTTTCTGAACAGCCTTGTGCATCTGCTCCCTCTTCCAGCAGATCCCCAGATAATCTGAATGTTGTCAACTGTGGAAGGCCTTTCTAAAAATCTGCAGTGTTGCCTACTGCATCCCAGCAAGGAGGAGGCAGTTACTTCTCATGATCTTTCTGCAGTCACTTAGCGAGCAGAGGAAGATATGCTCTCTGATTTTTCTCTGTGCACCTCAGAAGAAGACAGTGCCACTGAATGCCCAGGCTGCTGCATCATTCACTTAAGGCATGAATTCAAATTAACCAAGAAAAGAGTAGCTCAGAATAGATATGTATGGAGATATCCAACTAGCAATGACTTGCTTTTATGTAAAATCTGAAACAAAACCAATAGAAAGCTAAGATTTCAGCATTTCCATATAGGCAGGCTCTTCCCCATAGCATAGAATTCCTGGCTCGTTCTCTCACAGTTGTAACACTTCTTTGCAAAATTATAGTGTGTGTGTGTGTATGTGTGTATTACTTTGAACTGAACAGAACATTGATCATCAGATTGGAGCTAGCACAAGGTGAAAGCAGAAAAAATATTAGTAAGCTTTATTAATTTCATTTATTTTGAAAAAAGGCCTTCAAAATACACCTAGGAGAGGTCTCTCACTAGCAATCACTCAGAAAATCGTCCTCTCAGTAATGCTACTTTTCTTTCTATCCTTTTGATTGTCTTCAAAAACTGCAGTGTAAAGTAGGAACTCCACGATTCAATATCCTATCTCTGTGTTCAAACTCAGTTCTCTCCACCCTCCCCCAAATCACTGACTCTGAACTAAGTTTGTCTAGTGCAACACTAAGCAAAACTGCTCCTGTTTTTCTTTCTTTAATTTTTCTTGTTTCAGGAATACGTCTGTCCTTAAAGGAAAACCTAAGGCTCAGATACTCTGGAATACATTTTCATTTCAAGTTATTTCTATGAGGTAAGACTTCTTAAATTAAAATTGTATGTATTTTTAGAGCTGAAATCTGGTCTCACCCCTTGTCTTACATGGACTCCCTGAGATGAGGAGGATGATGCAGAGGGTGTGCCCGAGGTCACTCATGCAGGCTGGTGGACTTGAGGCCAGAACCTGCATCCTGATTCCCCAGCCACAGGGAGGTCTGCAACCCAGCAAAGCTGACGCTACCACAACCAGGCAGAAGACCAGGGCACAGAGGCTGAAGACTGGGCTTTCCCTCCTACATTCTCTGCTGTTAATGGGCATCAGAGGTCTATACTTCATGAGACCAATTACCATTTTACAAGTTGAGAAGTTATTTCATTTCACTTGATTAGCTAAATCTTTTTCTTGGTGTTGATCAACTGTTTTCTCTAGTACAGCAGTAAGAGAGGAGGGTTGTGCCTTGACATGCTCGAGCCACAAAGCTGTGAGAGATACAGCAGGTGTGCTGAGAGAAGAGGCTTGTTACAGGTGAGGGAGGGAGGACTGCTCCTGCTTTTTGTGCCTACCAGAGATATTTTTGATTGCATTTTCTGTGAGTTTTACATAGGCCTCGGGGCTTTCAGGGATTGTTACATCTGCAAAGAGAGCACAGTCTAAGTTGACAGCTAAGTTCTGGAAACATTGGTTCCCTTGTGGCAGGAAAATAACCTTCCTAGGGAAAAAAGGAAGTTAGTCATTCTAGACTCATAGCTCTGGAGCATACAGAGGAAGGAGTGTTGAGTGTACTCACCAGTGGTTTCCCGAAATGAATTATAGTAAGAGCTCATGGTCACTGAGCCAGGCACTAGTATAATCACTCATTTATCCTCACAGAAACCCTACAGGGTGACCGGGAGTGTTATTCCCATTTTTTTTTTTTTTATAGATAAGAAAACTGGGGTCTGGAGGAATTAAGTTACTTATCCAAGTTTAAACTGCCAGTAAGTGGCAGATCTGGGATTTCAACCCAATCAGACTCTAGAGCAGCACTGTCCCATATGTTTCTATGTGAACCACATATGCAACTTTAAAGGTTTAACAGACACATTAGAAAAGTGATAAGAAACCGATAAAATTAATTTTAATACTATATTTTACTAAACTGATGTATCCTAATTATAACATGTAGTCAACACAAATATTATTATTTTATGCTTTTTCTTTGTACTAAGTCTTTGAAATTTGTGTATTCCTGTACGTGCATTTTCCACACACGGCCCATCTCAATTTGCACAGTCACGTTTAAGTGCTAACAATCCCATGTGGCCAGTGCCACATATCGGACAGCGCTGTTTCAGATGCCACATGCCTGACTAATAGGCTCTACTGTAAAGACAACATAGAAATGAGAGACATCATTTTATTTTTAGCAAATTGTCATCTCCCGGGAGTCCTGATGTGAACCATCAGAAACAAACAGAAACTGTCCTAGATGTCCTTTTACAGAACGTATGAGATGCATTTACAAGGGCCACAAATTGGCCTCCAACTATTTATTCCATTTTTACTCCCCTTCCTTGCTCCTCTTTCTCTGGCTATCCCTTTGCTATATGTGTTGCTTGGGTTTGGTCTTTCTCGGTCCCCTTTATATGCTCTTCCTGTGGGATTTCCTCCATTGGTTCCAGGACAATTACCATTTGCATGTGGATAACTACCTAATCTGTAGGTCCTGAACTTTATTTATTTATTTACTTTTTTAATCCTGGAAATGTTCTGGGGTTCCATCTGTTTTATTTTATTTTTTTTTTTATTTCAGAATATCATGGGGGTACAACACTTTGGCTATATATATTGCCCATGCACTGCCCGTGTCAGAGCCACAATCGTGGTCATCCCCCAAACTCTGTGTTTGGATATTCTATAAGTATCTCAAAATCAGGATGCACATAACCAAACTCATCACCTCCCCTGTCTCATAGCCCTGCCTCCCTTGCCCAGCTACACCACAACACACCCTCCCTCTGCGGTCCTCAGGGCCAAGGACCATCTGCATCTTTCACCAAGATGCCCAAGCCAGATAATCACCCCCATCCCAATTCAATCAATCATTAGCCACGGAGGAGCCTTCTCATGATTTCTCACCTCTCTTCCATTCTCTCTATTCCCCGTGCTGCTTCCTGAGTTCAGGCCACCATCCTACCTCTGTCCTAGATTATAAAACATTTCACTTGGACTCTCTTCCCCTGATATGCTCTCCTCCCTATAGTATCTAGACAAATACGAAAATATGCATGAAAATATGCATCTGATCACATCGTCTCCCTTCAGAGATCCTACTGTGGCTCCCCAGTGCCTTCAGGGTAAGAACCAAACTCCCTTCCCTGGTAAACAGGCTGCTTTATGACTAGGTCCTTGTCTGCCTTTCCAGCCTCTACTTTGTCCACTCCAAGCCACCCAATCGACAGTCTGGTCATTCTGGACAAACTTTAGATGACCAAAAGCAGTGAGACTAATCACAACACAGGGAGAGCTCCTCTTTCTTCCTCTGGACATTGCTATGTCCACCTGACTGACTGCAATTCATCCTTCTGGTCTCAAGCTCAGAAGTTTCTTCCCTGAAACCTCCCCAGACCTCCAGGTTAGTTGCCCTTGTGCCTCTGTGCCACCACACATGCACTGCTATCCTAGCACAAAGGGTTCACACAGTCATTTCTTATTTACTTACCTGTGTCCCACACTAGAGTGTGAGCTCTTTGAGAAGAAAAGGAACAGTGTATCTCTATTACTTAGCAAAGAGCTTGTCATCTAGTACTCTAAATGCATGTGGAATAAATCATGGCCATGCCAATTTTTGCATTTGGTAACACGTTGATATCCAATTGCGCGCTTAGGTACAATTTCCCTGAACGGGAGAAGGAAGAAGATGATTCTGGATTGCTGACATGTTCCCAGGGCAATGTTAATTCCCTTGTATTTTCTTTTGAGCTGGCATACAGGAAAGGCTCTTTCCTACCTGATAAGCCAACAGCTCCCCTGAGGTAGAAATCTTTGTCCTCCTGACCCTCTTCGTCCTCAGAGGGCAGGGCTCTGGACACTGCAGACTCCAGGTCCCGACTGAGGTCATAGTCATGATCCCACTCCAGGGGGATGGAGTCCACGCTGGCCGGGGTGTCTCGCCCCGACCGCTCGCTCCGGAGGGGCTGGGCAAGTGAGAGCGAGGGGTTGGAGGAAGGCTGCGGGGAGAGCATGCTGTCGGCAGAGCGGTCGTGCCAGTGCAGGTCCGAGAGAGCCGCAGAGTCTTCCAGCTCCAGCTCCCTGTCCGAGAGGTCGTGCTCATCGTCTGGGAGCTGGAAGGCAAGTCAGGCCAACCCTGTTACTACAGTGGTTCCACCTTTCAGCAAATCTCAGCGTCTGAGCTTACCTGGGCCACCTGCCTACCATGTGGGGATAATTTTAAACTTTCTATGAGCAAATAAGAATCTTCTGATCACTTTTAAAAATGTCTTATAAATTAATCTACATAAGCCTCAGTTTCGTTACTGGTAAAATGGGAATAAGATTAAAACCTACTTCAAAGAATTGATATAAGATTAAGTAAGATAATGTAAAGAAAAGCAACCTAGTACAGTGCCTGCAATACAACAGCTACACAATGGCACATATCAGGAACAAAAGGAAATTACTGATAAAACTACAGCTTGTCCTTTCTACTTTATATCCCAGATTTAAAATATATTTGATCCCAGAAGATTCCAAATAGTCTAATAATATCTCCGCAGATGAGATGTGACTATGGTAGCAATTAGGAAAATAGAAGAAAAAAATTCACCTAAACCTAACCTCACCAATTAAGCAGTAAGTATATTGCTCACCTTCATCTCCTTATTTATTTTAGAAGCTTCTTTATCTTCCATGGAAGATATGTGCCAAATACTCTTCTAAACTCTCTCTATATATTAACTCATCTAATGCTCAACACAATCCTTTCTACAAGGTAGTTACTGTTGTTAAACCAGTTTACAGTTGATGAAACTGAGGCAAGAAAGGTGAAGTAACTTGCCCAAGGTCACAGAGCCAACACATGTCAAAGCTAGGACTTGAACACAGGCCCTGTGGCTCCAGAGTCTGGGCTCTTTACCCACTGTCCGGTGCTACCCTAATCCCACATAACTAATTCTCTTTAGATTTAAAGACAATGAAAAAAATCAATGTTCCATACAGGCAGGCGGATCAATTTTTTGTGGTATCTTTCCACACGCCCGAAGACCTCCTGACAGTATCGCCGGAGCTCATCCAGTTCTTCCTCAATAACCGCTGCATCCAAGGGCTCACTCTTCTCTATAAGCTGTTCTCCCTGGGCGATTATCTGCTCGATCTTATTGTGGTTCAGTGAAATTTCCTGCTGGAAGGCCTAAGAAGGACAAATCTCATGGGATTTTTTTTTATTGCTCACATTGACATAAAATAATCATAATGTATGTATTTTTCATTACATTAAAAATACCATGGAGGGGATATTTAATTTACCATATACAATGACAAGCCAAGAGGCTATTACCTCTTGGTAATAAAAAATGCTAAGCCAGAACAGGAGTCAGAATGGAAACTTCAGAATTTCATAACCAGAAAAGAGCCTTTGGCTAATAAAATTTAGCACTACATACGTGGAATAACAGGAAAAAAATATTCAAACCCATCATAAGTTGATTGCATTGGTTATCCCTGATGAAAGCAAAGGCAATGAATAAACTGCTACTGTAACGCATTTAGCATTTTAAAGAAATATTCTAAACATTTTAACTTTAGATGTCCTGATCATATGTCAAACATGACTAAGATAATGCCACAAATTCTTCTCAGATGATTCTTTTGTTGTTTCAGGACATAAGCAGGTAAAGTTATAATGATTTGAAAAACAGGGAATTCTGGGAGGGTTATTTTGACTCAATCTATGTTTCAAAAGAGTTAAATCACTGGGGACATGTTCCAGGTGATAAATTTTAATTCAATACAAGAATAAACTCTGGAAGAATCTAGATTGTCCTATGATGAAAAAGACTGACAGGGGAGAAGGGAGGGTAGTAATAAGTTCCATGATCCTGCCAGAGTCCAAAAGGAAAAGATTCAACTACTACTTGGTAAAAACTTCCTGTTGAAGGATTTAAATATTGATTTGCCTGTGAGATGTTGGGACAGTGGGAAAGGGGGGAAGGGGAGACATTGGCACAATAGCAGCATTTACTGTCTTATGATCTCTTCCTTCCTGAGAACCTATGATTAAGGGCAAGTTCCTTGTTTTATTACAACAACCAAAAGGTTATGGGAATCCCAACTATTCTTTAAAAAAACCCATCGGGCCGGGTGCGGTGGCTCACGCCTGTAATCCTAGCACTCTGGGAGGTCGAGGTGGGAGGATCACTTGAGCTTAGGAGTTTGAGACCAGCCTGATCAAGATCGAGACCCGTCTCTACTAAAAATAGAAAAATTAGCCAGGCATGGTGGTGCACACCTGTAGTCCCAGCTACTTGGGAGGCTGAGGCAAGAGGATCACTTGAGCCCAGAAGTTTGAGGTTGCAGTGAGCTACAATGATGCCACTGCACTCCAGCCTGGACAAGAGAGTGAGACTCTGTCTCAAAAAAACAAAACAAAACAACAAAACAAAACAAAACATTGATCTTGGGGAAAAAATTTCATAAGCTGCCTTGCAAATTAATGTTGTTAAACACTCTACTTTTTAGGAAATTCTTATATCTAATGTAAATCCCTCCTATTCGAATTTCTACCTAGCCACTAGGTTTGAATTATATAGTGAAAAATACAAAATGTATTTAAAATTAATTTGGCATCTAAGAATATAGAATATATGTAGAAATCTCAGCAAAAGATGGTTCTATTGCTCTGGAACATGGAGATCAAACTATTTGAAGGTGCAAGGAACAACTCATAAAAAACAAACTAACAATAACAAAAGAAGATCCTTAGCCCCCTGGCAATCAAGTTAGTAATTAAAAGTATATGTGTTAATGGTGGTCATCCCTGGGTAGTGCTCTTTATTTTATTTTTAATATCTTTTATATTTTCTGAATATTTTTGGGCAACCAAGAACTAATTGTTTAAGAGGACACTTCTTCACTATATTCTTCACAAAAAGCTCTACAAATCCTTTCATTTTCAGACTTTCTTCACATTGATAATTTGAAAAATAATTTAGATTACCTTGAGTTGCTTGATTTTAGCTTGAACATCACACTCAGAAAAGTGTTCAATATTAGTGAGCTGCAGATCCATCTCTGTTAGCCAGACCAGAATGCTGTCCCGGGCAGTCTCAAACTCCTCACGCTGGCCAATAAAATGCTGGATATGAGAGGAAAATAATAAAAATTAAAAAGTCCACATAAACATATTGACATGGCACAGCCAGTTCCAGTGCTATCCTGGAAAGTCATTTTCTCCACAAGCAGTGAGAACCCTGCAATCCTTTGCCACTTCACATCCCCTACACACCCTTCTGCCATCCCAATCTTACAAAATCACTGAGATTATGGCTCAATATTGTGTTCAAAAATGGCCCAATCCTGTCCTCTGGGCCTCTAAATTACAGATTAGGCATAATAAAAACCTTGAGTCTGCGCAAGATGGAGGTAACGCGCTTTTGCAGGTTGTCCCATCTCTGGTTGCCTTCGTGAACCATCTGTTTTAGGCTACACGCGGAATCGGTGCGGTTCTCTCTGGCCAGGCGGCGGTACTGCTTGTTGATCAGTTCCAGCTGGGTCAGGCACTCGTGGACCTGTCGCTGGAAAGCCTATGACCACAAACAAGCATATTGGTGTGGGAAATCAGCAAAGGGCTCTCGTCAGGAGAATGGGAAGTTACACTACCACAGGCAGAGGGAAAGGATAATTTCTAATGACAGTATACATCCCCTTATGGAAGCAAAGTAATTTAATCGGCATAGCTTAAGAAAAAACAGTGGTTTAGACAAAAATATGAAAGAAAATGGGGAATAGTAGCAAATAAATGCATACACACATATGTAAACACACACACACACACAAACATATAAATATAATATAGCTTTTAAAATAATTAACAGCCAGGAAACAAATTTTCCCACAAAACAAACTATTACCAAAATAGATGTGTGTGTATATTTTTGAAATGTGTGTCTGAAATGTTCCATATTTCTGGTGTCAATACTGAGAAAAGACATCTATAATGAAACTGTTTATTTGTAAAATATGTAATTTCCTAAAAATCTAGATATTGCCTCAATTCTGCTGGTATCCATTAGGAAAAAACTTAAAACTACCTTTTGCAGAAGCTCTCTAAAGGTAAGCTGTTATGAACTTTATTTAAAAAAAGCAGTTTAGTAAAATATAAGTAATTTTACATTTAAAAAAGTTTGGAATATGCTCTACTTCTTTTTTATTGTTCCTATGAATTATTCAGTTTCTATAAAACATGTCAGAGCTAGTGTACCACCCTACATGGTTGCATCTGTTTACTTCTGAAGACACCCCACACGCCCTATGCACAGTTTAGAGATTCTGAAGGTAAATATTCTTTTTGCTTTCTCCCTGCAACACAGAATAGCCCTAGCGTAAGAATCATTTTGGCCAAAATAAAATGAAGCTTTTTTTCAAACTCATTTGCATGATGTATGACTTATTTTTATCCTGTATTAGACAAAAATTTCATAATTCACCAATTGGACTGTACTCATCAAATCCCCAAATTCTGTTTTCCTTGGCTTATCACACTGTTTACATGCTACCACATTTCTGCCTCTTAAATGGTTTTCCTTCTGAGAGTTGCTTTAAGAGCCTTCATCCTAACAAATCCTATCTTCTATTCTATAAAACTTTATTTACCCAGCAAAGCGAGGTGAGATTTTGCCATTCCTGGATGTCAGCATATGTGTCTGCCCACTGGAGTGAGGGTACAGCACTCAGGGCTAGCACCCCAGCACACCCAGACCCATCCCACACATTCGAGCAACTGAATGGCCTAAAGACTCTCCTCAAGCAAAACTTTGTTTCTATGATTTATTTCTATTTCTTAAGAAAATTAACTATAAGACTAATGATAAATGATTAAATAAATCATTATAGAAGCTAACTATATGGCTAACTTTTGCTATAAAATCTGAGAGTCTAAAATAGCATTGAAACGGATCTTACATAATCTGCTTTGTAGTATAAGCCAATTATAAAAGGTTTTAACCTGTATGAAGCTGAGTATAATAAGGTGCAGTCGAGTTGCACTTCCACTAGTATTGGTTCACATTGAGATGACCTGGAATCTACTGCAGAGTTTATTGTGGCTTTTTACTAGAAGTTTTCTAAGGGAAAATCTTCTATACAGGAAATTTTTTTTTTCTGGAATTAAGGGATATAGTCACATATAAATCCATTCAGACCTCAGAAAAACTCTTATTTATTTCACATAGCATTTGAACATTTTTATAGCTTGATACAGCTGTCCATCTATAACTCAGATTATAAACCCCACAAGAACAAAAAGCAAACTTCATAATTCTTCTAACAAGCCTGAGTAAATGCCTGGTTATCTGATACAGCAAGGTAAAAATGAATCCAGCTGGGTTTGGTTGGATTTTTTGTCTTATTTCTAAACATCTTGAGGAACTTGGGGCAGAATTAGCAACCAAGAATGATCAGAATGCATCTGAACTGTTCGCTCTCAATACACCTGAGTCCACATCTGCCTTCAGCAGGAACTGAAGGGAAAAGAAACCTCAAATTTAGAAACGGTCAGCTTTAGGTTGTGTCAGGTCCTCTGTGAAAACGAGAGGCAGCTGAGAAGCCGAGTTTCATCATATCTCAGTGACAGAGTGGACTCATGATTGTGCAAATAGGTGAGGAACTGGAAACAATTATTGAATGATTTCCTTCTTTATGAGTATAATTACACTACTGCTATTTTTGTCTCCATGTAATTGAAAAGCCTTGGTGACTCAAAACCAGCACTGCTCTTCGTTGTGAAATTAGAAATGGATTATAAGGAAAACGTTTTATTCCATAAAATAGATCCGACCCCATTTTATCAATGATTATATATATATATATTTGGGGGAATCATGACTTTTGTTTCCTAATAGAATTTCTCATCATTACTACATTATTTGTAATTCTTGATAATCTTAAATTAAAATGAAAGCTTCCTTTCTGTGCTTCTTTGCCTACTTATGAGGTAGTAATAAAGATGGGTACAAAGTCCTCACCCAACTATTTGAACAGTCAGTTTGTAGGTGAATAGTTAATTTATGTCTTAGAACACCAACCACCAGCTGGCTACTTTAATAGCAAAATAAAGATTAAAAATTTGGAATTATAAATCACCTCAAACGTCTTTAGTTCTTCCTTGGCAACTATATAGATCACCCCAGAAGACCTGGGGAGAGCAGCTGTCCTTTCTGAAGTCTTCAGCCAATCTTCAAAACGGGAATAGTCATCCAGAAACTTCTGCCACAATCGCCACGTCTCTTCGATTCTGAAACAAAAAGTGAAAAGACAGATTCTGATTATTTGAGACTGTTTACACTCCAGAACCCTGCCTGATGCCTGCAACAGGATTAGGGGTGCCCAAACATACAACTGTTGTGCCAAACAAAAACTGTGCCCTGAGCCAAATTGACCAGAGAGAAAAAGAGACAACTGTTTGAGCTAAAATAAAACAGCTGTGTTTTTTTTTAAACATGTCCTGCGGCTCTGAATTTGGAATTAGTCAAATTGAATATTATAAGCACATAACGTAAGCTATAACGGACGTGTGCAAGGAAGTTTAGGAATACAACAACACGTTTACAGTATACACTTAGGCCAGTGTTCCACTGAAATAAAACCAAGGTTTGAAAATCCATTTAAGTCCAACATTAAACTCACCCTTACAAACGTCAACCTATGACAAGACAAATATTAAGCTTTCAAGAGTTCACCAGAGCGCACAAGGATAATATGTTTTAAGTCATTATAATAATTTTGTAATACATCATGACTTTTTGTCACCTTAAATTTCAAAGGGCTTAAATATAAGTAATGTCTTTTTATCAATTCTGTAATGTTATGCTTGTTTGGCAAGGGCATATTTTAATTTTTCTATATTATATTTCAACTGTTAGGTCAGGCATAACTTGGCTTGTTATATTTATACATTGTCTTTATACCTACTTATTTTCCCAACTAAATATAAACAACAGCAAGTTTGGGAAGCCAAGGCTATTTCTGGACATCGTAACCAAAAGGAAATAGTGAACAATGGATACTTAGGATAATTTTTCTTTTTTCTTTTTGGTCTTTTCTCTTCCCTAACTGATTGAGCTTCCCAGCTTACTTAAGCCTCCTTTCCATGGACATAGCACAGATATTTCTCCACCGCCGATCCAGGTTTCTTGTAGCCTGCTGGATGGAGTCACACTCAGCGTCAGTGGCACAAGCATCACAGTCGTGCAGCAGGACTTCACACAGGTTGAGAACAGAGGCGACGCCCGTACTGTGCTTCTCTATGTCTCTCTGAAGCTCCTGCAGGGGAATGCAACATGCTTTATTTAAAAATTACGTGTATATAGATGAGAGAAACTGAAGTTGTGTTCACTGACAAATGGCTAGGCTAAACCTTGACAAATATTTCATTTGCTTGGGTGCATGAAGTTTCTTGAGCCTCATTTATGAAATCCAGCAAGCTCAGAAGTATGAGAAAATGGATCTAGAAATATTTTGGCTATGTGAGCAATGCCAAAATATAAAGTGAGCAAATGAAATAGAATACACTAAGAGTAAAACTAGCTTCTTTAATGAAAATGAAAAATGAATCTTGCCCCAGACTCTACTTCATAGATCCATCACGTCCATTCCAATCAATCACACGATCAATCATGGAATACAGTCATTTCTCAGTATCTGTAGGGGATTGGTTCCAAGACTTCCCATGGATACCAAAATCCACGGATGCTCAGGTCCCTGGTTATCAAATGTTGTAGTACTTGCATATAACCTATGCACATCTTCCTGTCTAGTTTAAATCATCTCTAGATAACTTATAATACCTAATACAATATAAATGTTATGTAAATAGTTGTTACACTATGTATTGTTTAGGGAACAGTGACAAGAAAAAAGTCTGTAGATGTTCAGTACAGAAGCAATATATTCCCCAAATATTTTCCATCTGAAGTTGACTGAAAGGGCAGTTGAGGGCAGGCTATATATATGCACCTGCTAAGAGTTGGCATTGAAGAACTGGATTTGCACTCCAAAGATCTGCAAACTATTTTAAACAGTTAATTCACCATTGTTAAAAGGTAATGTGGTTATCAACAGATGAGTGGATAAAGAAAATAGAATACTATTTAACCGTAAAAAAGAATAAAATTAGCCCAGGCACGGTGGCTCACACCTGTAATCCTAGCACTTTGGGAGGCCGAGGCTGGAGGATCGCTTGAGGCCAGGAGTTTGAGACCAGCCTGAGCAACATATTGAAACTCCATCTCTACAAAAAAAAAACTAAAAAATAATTAGCCAGGCATGGTGGCGCATGCCTATAGTCCCAACTACTTGGAGGCTGAGGCAGGAGGATCACTTGAGCCCAAGAGTTTGAGGTTGCAGTGAGCTATGATATGCCACTGTACTCCAGGAAAAAGAATAAAATTATGTCATTTGCAGCAACATGGATGGAACTGGAGGTCATTATGTGAAGTAAAATAAGCCAGGCACAAAAAACAAATATCGCATGTTCTCACTCATATGTGGAAGCTAAAAATGTTGATCTCACGGAGGTAAGGAATTGAATGATAGACACCAGCAGCTGGCAAGGGTGGGGGCAGGGGGTTGTGAAGAGAGGTTGGTTAATAGGTACAAAGATAGAGTTAGATAGAAGGAATATAAGTTTTAATGTTTGATAGCAGAGTAGAATGACTATAGGTAACAACAATGTATTGTTCCCA
The DNA here is from genome assembly GCA_023783475.1 of Daubentonia madagascariensis. NCBI lineage: Eukaryota > Metazoa > Chordata > Mammalia > Primates > Daubentoniidae > Daubentonia > Daubentonia madagascariensis. The sequence continues at coordinate 15,536,886 of JAKFHU010001815.1, read as the reverse complement.
AAACTTGAAATGTTCCCAAAACATAGAAATGATACATACTCAAGGTGATGGACACCCCAAATACACTGACTTGATCATTACACAGTCTATGCATGTAAGAAAATATCACATGTACTGCATGAATATGTACAAATACTATGTACCAATTAAAAAAAGTATAACATAGTTTAAGAGACCTAGGTTCTATATCATGTATAGAAAAAAAAAGCAATTTTAAATGTGGGACAGAAATAAAAAATTTATGATAAAAACAAGGCATTGAATTTCCCCAGAGTCCTACAATTATTGCTTGTGTGACTATAGTTATTTAATATTTTTTACATCTGAGGAACAAAATATGCTATGGTTCTATTTCTTTTCTTATAACTTTTTGTTTTTCTGGAATTAACAATCCTTTCTCTCTTGAATTTATAATGCTTACTTCTCTTCTCTCTCCTATGGAACTAATAAAACTCCCTCCTGGATGAGTTAAGCCATCAGGTAATCTAGCCCAACTGTTTCCGCCCTGGAAACATCCTCCTAGAGCACCCGAGTGCCTGCTCCCACTTGGACAGGTGCTGGCTGGGCTGTAGGACAGCTGTCACTGGGGACTTTCCTTCACCTTCGTCCAGCAATTCCCTTTTCTTTCTCCAGAGTTAAATAGCATTTTTACTCTCACTTTAGTCTTTAGCGTATGTAGCACACCTTTCATTAGCTTCCTGAAAATGTGTGCATAAGAGATAATTATTTTATATATTAAATGGCAGGGTATATAATTGTAAATTATAAGTATTTTCTCAGCTTTTTGAAAGCAGCATGCCACTGTCTTCTAGCTTCCTGTGTTGTTTTAGAGACATCAGTTTTTTTTTTTTTTTTTTTATCCTAGAAACCTTTAAGATCTCTTTATCCTGTATGTTCTGTAATTTTATAATGTGGTGCCTTGGGATGGTTTTGCTTTGTTTTAAATTTTCCTGGGCACTTGTATGGCCCTTATGACCTGGAAATGTATATTTTTCATTTGGGAATTTTTTTTACATTGGTAACTTCCTCCTCTCCATTTTCTTTATTCTTTCTTTGCAGGGGAGAGGGGAAATTTATGGAATAACTAAACTGGGTTTCAAAACTCTTGCATTAATCCTTTAACTTTATTATATTTCTCTCCTATTTTTCACATATTTTTCTTTTTGTTTTATTTTGTGGGAGATACTCTTAATTATGAAAGTTACTTGTTTAAAAAAATGGCCTCCTATTTTATTAATGCAAAATCTCTCATTTCTATGAGTTTTTTTTTAAGTTTTCTTCCTCTCTGTACAATGTGTTTCCTCTGATTTTTCCTTTCTGTTTTTTTTCCCCCTATTTATTTTTGTCTTTCCTTTAATGGTAGAAGCTTTAAGTGGTGGGGATTCTTGCTTATCCACACATATTTCAGAGTGAGTCAGCCATTGGAAGCTATGCACGCCTTCTAAAGCATGCCAATGAGAAGGCTTCACTGTGGCGAGCTAGGCAGAGGTCTGGCCTTTTGTTGGGTTGCCTGAAGTCTCACTACCTGAAAGTATTTTCTCTCATCTGGTCAGTTTCTCCAGAGAGGACTGCTCCAATCTCCTGGCTGGGTATAAGCCTGGCTACTGACATTGAGGGAACGGAGCTGGGGAACTGGGGTGGGAGCCACACCACTTGGTCAGAGCCATTCACTTCATCTCCCTGTTTTTAATATAGTAAATCTAGCCTTGTTGGTGACCCAAAGTCCTTCTGGTTTCCCTTCTCCAGAGAACAATCCTCTTGTCGTCTACCTGGGTAAATGAAGCAGAGTAGCCTGGCTCTTTGGGCTTGGGTGGGATCTGCCAATACCACTCCTTATTTAGACTTTCAAGCATCTTCCATTTTACAGCTCTGTAGACAATCTAACTTTCAGCTTCACCTGATCTCCACTTTCTGAGTCCTGGAACTCTGTGGCACAAGTCAACTTTCTCCAGCCTCCATCCTGCTGACACCAGCACTAATTTATCCACTTTCTCTCTTCCAAAATTCCGTTAGATGTCTGTCATCTCTATCATTTTCTCTCCTGTTATCTTTGCCATTGTGGGTTTGACCTTTTCCCCTATCATTTTATTGTGGTTTTAGTAGTAGGTGGGGCTATAAATGCATATGATCAATTTGGCATATTTAAGTAGATACTTTTTTGATTTTTGTACATTTGCTAAATTACAGTATTGGCCATTAGCATTTGAACTCTTATCACTGCACACATCATTACCATGTTCTCCAGAAGAATTTGGGGAGCCAGAAGCCAAGCATGACCCCCACAATTCAATCATCAGAATTTCAAACACCAGTGTCCATCAGAAAATTTTAATTAAAATTTTTATGAAAATTTTAATAAAAACTGAAAAATGTCTGGCTAACAAAATTTTTTTAAAACCAATGCAATGTAGTGTATATTTCAAGATACCTAGAAAATTTCAAATGTCACCACAAAGAAATGATAAATGTTTAAAGTGATGGATATGGGAGTTACCCAGTTTAATTATTATACTATGTATACATACAATGAAACATAACATTGTGCCCCATAAATTTGTACAATTATTATGTGGCAAATATAAATAAAAAATTTTAAATGCTAATTTTAATATTTTTAAAAAGCCCAACATTTAAAACTGTATTTTAACACCTATTATTTCATGGGCTTAAATAGTCTGTAAAATAAAGTAAGTACATAAACTATTTCATAGGATTTTAAAAATAGATGCTACTTACATTTTATAGCTTTTAAGCAACTTGGCTATAATGGCCAGGGTCCAGGGTCCGGATGGAATATTCAAAGACAATCTAAAGGCATGAAGTAAAAACTTCTTCCTTTTTTTTCCTTAGGAGACAGGGGCTCACTCTATCACCCAGGCTGGAGTGCAGTGGCATGATCATAGCTCAATGTAACCTTGAACTCCTGCGCTCAAGCGATCCTTCCGCCTCAACCTCCCAAGTAGTTAGTACTACAGCCCTGCGCCATCACGCCTGGCTAACTTTTTAAAAAAAATTTTGTAGAGACAGGGGTCTTGCTGCGTTGCTCAGACTGGTCTTGTACTCCTGGACTCAAGCAATCTTCCCACCTCAGCCTCCCGAGCATAAGCTACCGTGCCTGGCCTGGAGTAACAATACTTCTAATGGTGAATTTATGGTGTTTGCTACCGGCAACTGGAGTCTGATATACTTAGGTAGAATAAACAAGGGGAGTGGGAGTTGAAAATTTCTTCTGTATGCATTTTTTAGGGTCATCCTCTTTTGCTTTGTTGGGTTGTACACTGTATGCCAGTGAGATGTGCTGTCTTTGCTACACATGTGAAGGTGAAATTACAAGTGTGTGGTCTGCAGGTCATGCAATCCTCCTAGCAAAACAAAATTTTTTAAAAGTCTCAAAATTCTAAGTATGCATCAAACACTATACTCAGAAAAAAAAAGGGCTCCTTTCTAAGTCTATGGTAGTGGGCTAGTGACCCACAAATAAATAAAGAAATCTGTCAACACTGTCTTGCATATATCATTGCAACTCAACCTTACCTACCATCTTAGAATAGCTTCTTGGTGGACCAATGACACCAGCCGTATGATGGCACAAGCATCTTTTTAAGTCAACTCTGTGATGACATGGAACCTCTTTTCCCCAAACACCTACTTAGACAAAGCCCCTCTTCCTCACCAGTCCTGCCTAGTTTCCTCCTGACCTTCCACCAAGAGTCACCATCTCACACCCACACCTGCATCCTGGTTAGGAGGACAGGCATTCCATGGCTTATTAACTTCATTTCAATATTAGGTCTTACCTGCTGCTCATTGAGCTTTCTCTGTATTTCTTCTGAGTTACAGGAATCATAGACTATTGGCTTGGCCAGCTCTGACTCGATGTGAGCGAGCCAACTTCTCAGGCTGTTCATGTTCTTATCGAGCTGCTGCACAGCCACCAGGGTCTCCTTCAGCTTCTTCACCCTGCGGACGGAGAAGATGAACATAACAGCTCCAGTGAGAGCTCTATTCACGTTTCCCTTATGTGTAGAAGGGAGTGCTGGGTCTAAAGCCAAACTGCCCTGGTCCATCCTGGCTCAGCCACTTACTGGCTGTGAGACTTTGTGCAGGTTGCACAATCTTCCTGGGTCTCTGTTTCCTCACCTATAAAATGGGGATTTTAAAGAGTACAAGAGTATTTCTGAGATTTATATAAGTTGAATAATGTAGAGTGCCCAGTGCATGGGAAATATTCAATACATATTAGCAAATATTACACGCCACACAACTATTAATATAATACTATAACAGTGACAGAAACCTCATGGTTGCCACAAAAATTATTTCCATAAATAACACAATTTATACTTCTATGAGTAATACCCGGGAGAAAAACCTTTTCTTTAACATTTCCAACATACTGTCAACGAACAGATACATAGCTACAGTTCTGATATTGACCAAACATAATTTCATCCCTGTTGAGTTGTATTTCAGCACCTTTGTGGCAGAAACTCAGTTAAAAGAAGAAAGCACACATAAGGTAAACAGTGAGATATCGCATGTATGCAAGCAATGTGAGAGATTACCAATGAGGGATTACATTAAAGGTAACTGACGACCTGTTGGATTGTAGGCAACAGAGAGCAAATCCAAGGTCTGTAACTACCCAGTTTTCTACCTTCAGATCATAGGTTAGTAAAGTATTCACTACATAGCATGCTTTAAAAGAGAGCCTTTTCCCATTTTTCCCCCCAGGAAGCAGGAAAAAATGTTTTCTTTAAGACTGTCATTTATATAACAATCATTTGTGGACATGTTACGTGTGATATGCCAAGAAGACAAAGATAAATAAGATTTGATTCTTTCTCTTATGAAATGTACAATCTGACTGGAAATCTGGACAGGTAAACAACGACATGCAATACAATGTGGTAAGAACCTGACTAAAGAAATGAACCCAGTCTCTGGCTAATCAACAAGGAGTGATGAATTCTCTCTGGCCATGTTCGGGTAATACTTCATTCGTTTATTCTTTCCCCATGTGTTAATTTCTTTATTCCTTCTACAAATATTTATGGTGCTAGGTAGACATGGTTCTAGGTAACAAAGATACAGTGACAACTAAGGTTTCATCCTTGCCATGGAGGAGTTTAGACTTTGATGAAAAGGAAATGAAGAGACAACATTTGAGCTGCATCTAGAGAGACAGATGTAAGGCAAGAGGAACGCTTCTGGTCCAGGAAACAGAAGGAAGAAATGCAGAGATGCTGAAGTCAGGTAGTGTGGTAGTGCTGGTGAGGCTGGGGGTAGAGGGGATGAGGAAGGGAAGCAGAAGAGAGACGAGGGGGTTGTGAGAGATAAGAAGGGAGGGTAGGCTGGAGTTCGATTATAAAGATCCTCTAATGAAGAGAGAATGGGTTTGTATGCTGTTTTCAACACAGTGGACCTTCTCCAAGGTTTATCAGCAGAGGAAGGATAAGATCAGTTCTGATACTGAGTATGCAAGTTTGAAATGGGGACGTCATAGGAGTCATTTCAGGAAGTACGTAGAATCATCCCAACTGCTTACATCAAAAGCCTACACTAGAAAAATAGCAGGAAGAAAGATGGGGACGTAATTGCTAAATTCATGAATTGCCATGATGTGAGGCAGAGTTAAAAACGATGTGTGTTCCACTTGGGTGACTAACTGGATGTTGTTGCCTTAGAGTAAGTAGAAGAGGAGCGAGTTCTTGGGATTAATGCTGCATTAAGTTTGGGATATGACGAGTCTGAGAGACCAGGTAGAAACACACAGAAATGTCGTTCTAAGGTCAGAAGAGAGACAGGAGTTTATAACATCTGCTTACGTATTGTTGGCGTAGAGCTGAAGCCCTGTGAATGGACGAATTTCTTCTTGAGAGTGTGTGATCTAAGAAGAATGAATTTTAAAAGGCTTGCTAAAGAAGTAGGAATCACAGGCTAAGAAAAAATAATCAGAAAGGAAAGAAGAGGACCAGGGAAGTGTAGCATAAAATTAAAGGCAGGAAGTTTCAAGTGTTGGTCAAAGTGTGTTCTCAAGGCCACCTGCACCAGATTCACCTGGTTTGCCTCATATAAATACAAATTCCTAGACCCCAATCCAGTCCTACTGAAGCAGAACCTCTGAAAGTGTAGCCAAGGAATGTGCATTTTTAGCAAGCATTCCAGGTGATTCTTATGCATTCTAAAATTTGGGAATTACTGGTCTACTTTGTCAAATGCAGGGCAGTATAGTATGATGAGGCCTAAAAAGGGGACCTGTGGTCTGGCAATTGGAAGGGCTCTGCCATTTCTAAGTGAGCAGTCTGTGGAAACAGAAAGCAGAGTGCATTTAGGCTAAGTAGGACACTTAGGGTAAGGAAGTGTAGTTCATTCTTTTATGAAAGTAGGCAATGAAGGTGAGCAAATACAATATGGAATCTCTGCAATGACCTGGCTTCAAGGACAAATTGATTTTTTGTTTGTGTGCTTTGTTTAATGTAGTTTATTGTTTGGAACAGCCTGATAATGGTTTTTAGCAGAAAATTAGGAATTCATGTGGAAGAAGCCAAAGAAAGAAGACAAAGGAGGAGAGAAATCCTAGATGAATAAAGACGATGGAGCTCGGTAGAGAGGAGTAGGGGTCAAGGGCAGATAAATTAGTTCTGAAACCCAGCGTGGGCAGGGTGTGAGCAGGAGTTTGGGAGGGATACTGGTAGTATTTCTCAACTCCATTATTATCAAGTAAGAGCAAAAATCAATTAGAGAGCCCCTGTTAAGGGCCTGACATGGCTGAGTGTACATAGATTGCTCTAAAAAGAAAGGTCATGGTGATAATAAGGATATGATCAATCATCTGTTACAGCCCTTATTTAAAATGCAGTTCTGCCTTTAGACCGTGAGTCCTGCATTTTGGTTCAGGAAATATGGTCACCTAATCAGCACTGCTCATCACAGACGTAAACAGAAAAGCAGCAAAATACTTCAATCTCCTAGGGTGTCAATTTGGCACAACTGAAGAAGTTATCTTCTCGGAAAAAGTGTCAAGAGCAGTATGACTTTTAAGACTGTAGGGATGCGATATATTTAAAGGCAGGGATCTGTAATAGGATGTTCTCTAAGATTGACAACTTACACTCAGAGTCATCAGGTATTTCCTAACTCTATCACTTTCAGATGTTAAAGAAGTTAAGTTTCAAGCTGCGTTACAGAACCAGTTGAGGGTGCTTTCAAACCCCATGTGCCAACTACTAACCACCCCCCAGATGATTCTGATATGCTCCTCTGATCAAGAGTCACTGCTATGAAGAAAATGTCTCATAATCAAAGTATTTTGAACATTTTGGTGTATTTTTAGTTGCTTAAAATTGTTACCATCCCTTTTAATAAATCAATGTTTCTCCTTGTCATTTTCCTTAACGCACTGTCATACAAATACTCTTAAAAGGATTTTCACTACAGTCAGCTGTTAATAATAATATCTATATTTGATTAATTATAATTAATAACAATATTTATCTTTATATAACATTTTAAGTTTGTAAAAGCACGCTTAGGTACATCATTTTGTTTTGAAAAAAATGTGTATTTAAAAATTATGTTCATATGCCACAATATATTCTATTGATAGGGACAGAAAATGTGTTGCAATGTTTATCATGACTTATATTTCCACTCAAGATAAGACTTCCCTAATTATTAATAGCTTTATAAGTACAAATTGTATACTATCCCCTAGACACCTCAAGGCAGTCTACAATCAATAAACACACTGCAACGGGACTGAAGAATGGCGCATAGCACCGAGATGTCCGTCCTGGCTTTACCCCTGTAAGAATGTCCTCTCAGCAAACTTTCCCACTTCACCAGCTTCCTGTCTTCAGATGTGGTAGGATTTGCATGCTGACTATGCTTCAGGATGGGGTTTTATAGCAACCTCATAATATCATTAGGGTTTCAATAGAGGGTGGTGTCCTTGTTTCCTCCCCACCATTATTTTAACTCTCTGGTATTATTTAAGCACAAGTTGGTCTCCTTCATGGTAAGTTCCTTGGAAAGCTGGAACTGTGAATTTCCACATTTAGATTTTTCCCTCCCATGGCCATACTAAGCTCAGTGCTTTGCACTAAGTTGGGCACTATTTAAATGCCTGCTAAACACTCATAATTAGTGTTCTAAGTGAAATACTTTTATTTAATTAATATGTTTTAATTTTTAAAAAATTATTTGATATTAAATGTATACTTACATTTTTCCTCTAGGTCCAACATTCACAAATGGTCTATTTGTCAAGTACTAAAATTCATTCATTTTCTTGGTTCAAAAGTCACTTACAAATATGATCAAAAATCGAAAGCACAAATGAATGTGAGTAAACATTGTTCCATTGGATTGTCTACACTAGCAAAATAAATTACAGGATATCTTGTATAATATTGAATGAGTTCCAAGTCAGAGCGGTTAGTGTGCAATATGTCAAGGGCATCGTGACATGGAAATGCTTGTTCATATAGTCCATTAGAGACAAATTCCTCTTTCAAACCAATGTGTAGATTTAGTAAAGTCAGTGGAGGTGAACATTTAAGTGGCTCTCCTTTCTCATTTTTTAAAAAGTATATTTTACAACAAATAGCAAAATGCATTGTGTGTGTATATGTGTGTATGTGTGTGTGTGTGGCGGGGAGCAGATGTGAGGTGGGGGAAGTGGGTAATAAAGGTCCCCATATATTTGCCTTGGCTTATTATACTTGATATTTGCTGGACGTGGGTCACTCTTTTTTAGGAGAAACAGCCCATGTTTTTTCCATTATTCCTTTGAATGAATAAATTCATTCAAAAATAAATTCATTCAAAAATAAATTCCTTGGATAAAGTGCCACAATATTTTTATTTATCTATCATTGGAAGAAGTTTAAGCAACATCCCTTTTGGTAGCATCCAGGATTATAATTCAAAATAGAGGCCTGCGGACATCATATGTCTGAGTAAGTTCAGCAAGCCTGATAAATCCGTAAGACTCTGCAGCTTACAGCTCTCCTTTCACAGTCCAATGTGTATAACAGGCATTTGACCTTTCTTGAGAAGGATTCTACTTTCAAATCCAATTGTCCAGCTTCTTAACACTGCCACATGAACACACACACACACACATGTACTTACATATACTTATATATCTACAAGTATATATTATATTTATATTTCACTACTTTCCTTCAAAGTAATTTAGTATATCCATAACCCAAAACAAAACAAAAAAGTGAAATGCTAAATACAATAGAACCAAAGTACCCCTGGTAAATCGTATTCATTTGTAGGAATTTATTTGGGGGATGATATGGTAAAAGAAAAATATTTTTAAAATTTGAAATGAAAATTCTGTCATATTATTACAACTGAAAAATATGAAGTAAACATTTGCACAATGCACTAAATTACTATTTAAGAGATAAATGTGTACATTTTGCACACATATTTTATAAGCTTTATATGAGTAAGTGACTAAAATTTACTTACAAACACAAACACAACTTTCTCACATACACGAAGTCCTCCAGGCCCCTGAAATCTGATTTTTATTTAATAAAGGGAAAGCTTTCAACTATAAAGCTGTGAACTGGCTAAGGGTGAATTTCAGTTTCATCAGAAGCCCATCCTTTAAATAGCAGATGACAGACTAACTGGGTCTTTTTCTGAATCTCCTTCCTGTGTCTCAGCCTTTCTACTGTAGCCATACTCCTTGCATGACGCACACAGTCCAGAGACAACTGGAATACCGAGTCAGAATAAAGTCCGTTAACCTTTTCATCCAGCTCTGCACGCCTAGTAGGGGACAAGAAAGCAAAGCAACAAATAACTCTTAGGAGTCCATGGCCAACCTCCTAACATCAATCGTCTTAACTCTGGCAAAAACAATTCTGGATTAAAGCTTCCAGCATCTACCCTACAATGCCCATGTAACATGAAAGCTATGTACAATGGAAGAAACTCAACGAGATGCCTGCCTTGTGACATCGCAGTTACAATCTGGGAGATCTGCATCCACACAGCCGTCCTCCGCCATCCTCAGGGCACGCAGGTCCTCTGCCACCACCATGAAGCTTCCACTTGCAAAAAGTTAGGCTCTGCAGAGCAAAAGGCTAAATCTTGTGTGGGGATGAAAGTTTCCCCTTGTCTGTGTATAGAAGTATGAAAATGCTCACTCTAGACAAATGTTGGTAGTCTCTGCCTGATAACATGACACTGAGCAGTGACAAGTGGTCATGTTTCTAAATAAAACCTACATTCATTAACATGTGCCAGGCTTGATCTCCTGGAATGTAGGCCACGAGTGTGAGAAGAGGAAAAAGCTCAGTGTAATCTGCAAGGAGGAGGAAGCTACAGGTCTAAAGAAAGGATATCAAAAATAATGCTGGCGGCAGACAATTCTGCTCTTCTGTAAGGACAGTCAACTTTTCTTGAGGGCTGTTTGTTACACTGGGAAGGCTATTCTAAAAAAACAAATCATCCCAATGCAAACAAATAAACAAAACCTCCACAAGTGGTACTAGCAAAACGAGCAACTTCTTTTTTTCTTGGGTTCAACATGCCGGTTCAGTCATGTAAGTAGGAGTTTTGGGGGTTGTTTGGGAAGGTGGGAGGGAAAAGTACCTGGTCTTTACCTTTGAATAGACTACTTGAGCATGAAAAATAATGAAGAAATGTTATTTTCCCCTTACATATTCAAAACCTTTGTTCTTTAAAACAAATGATGTAAGGTGACAAAAATAACATGTTCATTTTAAGATAATTAAAAAACACCTATATCTATTTGTTTGCTTGGTGGGATTTCAGAAAACTATTTTTCTTTTGTCAATTTCAAGAGTTTTCCAATTTTCCTGTGCTAATATATACTAAATTCATAATTTAAACTTTTAAAGAAAATAAGTCCCCAAATTATTAATTACTGATAATTTAATAAAATACAACTAATGCTGGTTGCTTTAAATCCTTTTTTGATTAAAGTATACACACAAATAAATTATAAATAAATAAATCATTAACATTTGCTTAGTTCTTTTTAAAAAGCCTATATGATGAATTATAACTAAAATAAAACAAAGCATTTGGTTCTGGTCATGTGAGTTGATTGTTTTTAAAACAGAATACTGGAGGAAACACATTGTCTTTATAAAAGAAATAAAGAAATTTTATATAAGGAATATACTTCAGAAAAGTCAGTACTTAAAGATATCCTATTGTGAATTCTTTTATAAAACAGTAACTCCTCTGATACATGATTCTGAATAATCATAAAAGGAAATATATAAGCTTTGATCAAAGGAATATATTGGTCATGATTTCATCCGAGTAGATAAGTTTGTTTCTTCTTGATTATGATTAACATTTTAAAAAAACTTGAGATCTTCAAAAAATTTTGTCATAATTTCCTTAGTTTAATTCCTTTTTACCTTATTTAGTTTTCCTCATGGGGTTAAAAATGTTTTACTTTTTTTCGTGCTCTTTATTGTCAGCAAAGTATATTTATTCCAGCGAACTAAATATGAGACAAGGCAAGGCTTTAAAGACACAATCACTGTAGTAGCAAAAAATGACAACAATAATGATGTTTGTCAATAAAACACTGGATAAGTCATAGTACATTTGCACTAGGGAAGGCTCTGCACCTATCTAAAAGAACGGGATTGGCATATATAGTGCTTTATAGGACAGACGGTCCTCTCGCTTGCATTGTCTCATTGGTGATGTGGCAGTTACTTTAATGACCATTTTGAAAATGAGAAACTGTGGCTCAGAGAAGTTATTCAGTAAGCCCTAGGTCACACAGCAGAACCAGGTGGGCAAAGGCTGGCCTGTCGATTAGTTCTGTGCTGTTTCCATGCTTGCTGCATCAATGCATTCCTCATCCTTACTAGGCACCTTCTGGTTTGACCACTCTTAGGTAATAATACTAGACATAATTTCCCAGAATTAAGTTTCCTTTGACCTCCAATGCGGGTAGGATTCCATTTAGACTGAAACCCCTTCTGAGAGCAGCTGCTATGGACCCCACCACGCCTTCCTTGCACTGCATGTGCAGTACCTTAAACGCCCTCTGGTATAAGAGCTGACCTTGACCGAGCACATTCTGTGCTAAGGGTTTACAGGTCCTATTTCATTTAGTGCTCCTAATAACTTGCAAGGTAGCTACTCTTCTTATCCCCACTTTACACATGTGGAAACCGAGGTACTGAGAAGACAAGCAGCGTGGCGCAGCAGAAACACGTCAGGACAAAGGCAGTGGAAGCCCTGAGCCCCTGCTTTACTGCCACCTGCATGTGTGCCACTTTCACCCGTGTCTTAGATTTGAGAAACCCAACAAACCCTGGCGTGACTGCTATGTGCAAATAACTCCGCTAGGTTCTGGGATCACTACAGAGATTAGATACGCTTACGTTTTCGTAGAGAAAGCAGACTGTAAACAACTGATCACACAAGATCCCACACAGTTCAGTGAAGGAGAAGCACAGAAAGCCTGCTGAGCAGGTAAGAGGAATCTGACCTAACTCAGAGAAAAGGAGGAACACGAAGAAAACCCAGGAGCTGGCCAGGCAGGGCGGGTGGGAGGGGCAGGAAGAGACAATAGAGAGGGGAAGGCCCTGTGCGGCAGGCAGAGCCATTTGTGAACCTGCCTTACCCCCCTTATTTCTTTTTCATCTTTATATCCCTAGAGCAAGGGTCAGCAAACTACAGCTGACCACCTGTTTGGGTAAATAAAATTTATGGGAATACACCCACGGTTTTCTATTTACATATTTTCTATGGCTGCTTTCACTCTACAATGGCAGAGTGGTTGCAACAGAGACTCTTTGGCCCACAAACCAAAAATACTTATTATCTGGTCCTGTACAGAACACACTTGCCAACCTCTGCCCTTTAGCAACAAGCACAGTACTTTGTACATAGTAGGCTTTCAATACTTTTTAAAAAAAATTATGTTTGTTTTTACTCTACTTCTATGAAATGTCGAAGGGAATTATAATAAATATACAGATTAAAAACAACCAGTCACAAAGACCACATGTTGTAGGACCCATGTATACGAACTATCCAGAATAGGTAAACATAGAGACAGAAAGATTAGTGGTTTCCTAGGGCTGGGAGACGTGGGGAGGGCCGAGGGGAAGACAGTGACTGCTAATAGGTGACAGGGTTTTTATTTGGGGGTGATGAAAATGTTTAAAATTGATTGTGAAAACAGATGCACAGCTATATAAATACACAAAAAATCAATGAGCTCCTTTAGACAGGTGAGTTATATGGCACGTGAATTATATCTCAACAAAGTTGGTATTGAAAAAGAAAACCAAGAGAGCCAAATAACCACCATGTGCTTTTGTGTTGGTGATGGGACTTAGGTTTAGCAGAGGGAAGAGAAGTTTACTTTATTAGTAGTTCCTGTTGACAACAACAACAAAATTATAACAGAACAAACAAGTTGAATCTGACCTTCCTAGATACTATGATGGGAAATGTTAAATATAATTCATTATCTATTATAAGGAGCACTGAACAATTATGCTAAAGACAAATGTCCTGTTAGTCCTGAGCTCTAGAGAAATTGTGGGTTTTTGTGTAGGGGTCACAGACAAAAACAAGAGCCAGTCTCCTCAAAGGCAGTTTTACAGAAATTAGAGTGATGCTTCACCAGTAGCAGTTTATGTTGACTCTCAATGAAGGCCAAGGGCTCAGAAACGTTTTTAGTTGTCTAGGCCAGCGCTAAACAATAGAACTTTCTGAGATGATTAGAAATGTACTGTATCCTCAGTGTCCAATAAGGTAGCCACTATCCTCATGTGGTTACTGAGCACCGAAAATGTGGCTAGTGCAACTAACTATAATTAAAATTAAAGTATAATTTAATTTTATTCAATTTAAGTTAATTTAAACAGCCACCTGTAGCTAGTGATTGCTTTATTGGGCAGAGCAGAACTAGAAAGTATGAAGCGAATACTAGAACATTATCCATTGAGCCCTAAATGTTACTGAGCAAGTTTTGTTGCCCTAAAAAACTGACAATGCTTGGTGATCCAGTTAGTTTAAAAACTCGGTGCAAAACATATCTATTTTTTACTCAGAATGGTCAAAGCTAATCCAACAGTGGTATGACATTGACTCTAAAGTATGTATTCTATCTGTATGTATGTAATAAGTTTTTTTTTCTTAGTTTATCTTTTTCTTCTTTCTTTCTTTGCTTCTGTGATTGAAAATTAGAAGACACAGTTCATGCCTCTCTTAGCTGGGAAGATGTTCACCTGCAAATACGATCATCTTCAAGAATAACCTCTCCATTCCCACAGGAGTACCAAAATAGCACGGAAACATCCAAAGGCCTACACTAGGTTATGTTCTGCTTTAATGAATCAGTGTGAAAAAAAGTTGGAAGAGGGGGGAGTCGTGAATGAGACTGAATCATGAAACCCAATACTTCAGCTGGCAGCTTATCGTCGAAGATGGTTGTGGGACTGTTCATCCAGTCTGCGCGCTAGTGACGCATCAACAAACAAGGCAATGGAACGCAAACAGGAGGCCGAGTGTCTCTCGGGAGAGGCTGCAAGGGAGACTGTGAATCCACAGCGGCATCGAACTCCAGGACAACCTAATGATCAGAACGTCATGGTCTAATTTGGAAGGACACGATTAGAAATGGACACACATATACAAAAACCTCCCAAGGGAATTGTATCTATGTATGATGAGGCTCTTTGTAGGTGGAAACATAGATAAGCATTTTAGTGGCTATAGTGCAAAGCATGTGTACCTTATAAATATATAATTGATTCAAGTTTATTAATGTATCTTTTGGGAAAGTAAACTAAATAACACCTAGAAAATTCTCACCTGAACAGCCAGATAAAAATGTTATAAATAAATATGACTCTGAGGAGAAAGCACCAAACTCATTTGCTGTAATGTTGGCTGATAGCTGGGAATACACTAAGCTACCATTTACGACTACATTACATTAAATTTAATTTAAAATATCTTTGACATAGCGCCTCCCCATTCTCCACACCATTGAGCCACTAAAAGTTAGAAAAGAATATTAACTAGCTCAACTGGATTACATGGAAACGTAAATCAATCCATGAGTCATAATTTGACAGAAAAAATCCTGGGGGTGTTTACCAAGTGGGCCGTTTCCCTAAGAATATTTACAGCACAAAGGGCTTCAATTTCTCCTTCAGAAACAAGATTTTATCATTTTAGTGACTGAGAAGCAGGACTGAACATAGCATTAGATTTCTAAAACCTACATCTATCTAAATACTTAGAGTAATTCAAGCTAAAATGTTGTTTCCATGTCTTCCATAGTGCCTTTACCAGAACACGCACTTAGCTCATTGTTTTACTTGAATTTCTTGCATGTTTATAGTCCTACCCCTGAATGAAGGGGCCTCTGTCACTGCATCCACAGAGTCTCTCACAGTCGCTGTCACATTATAAGTACCTTACAAAGGATATGGAAATCAGATTGTCAAGACCAATAACAGAACCTATCTTCCATTTAACTGTATTCGAAGAGGGAAAAGGAATTTCCAAACTTGACAGGCAGGAGAGCGTAGTGGATTTAGGAGTCAGAGTGCAGGCTCTGCCATGGAACACACGCATGTCCACGGGCAAGCCTGAGCCTCAGCCTCTGCATCTGTAAAATGGGTGTTACAATAACAATGCCCACCTCAAAGGGTGTTATGAACAGTACATGAAAAGATGCATATGAAGCCTACAGCCTGGTCACTGGCACAAACGAAGTGCTCAATAAATGTTAGCTATTACAGTGCTATTGTTAAACATTCAAAAGTTAATATACACTTATTCCATTTTTGTTTCACTGCCACTAAAATAAATTATAATCTCACCTTCTTGAGTCAGACACTTTTTGGTAACTCCCTTATAGGAAAAAAAAACTAAAATATTTTCAAAATCAGCATACAGAATTGTCAGGCCCATATGCAGTTTTAGCATGCACATAGTACGAAAAGGGCACTATTTCATGTCTACCTTTATGCAACATGGCTAAGGAAAGAAACCCAGATTTAAAAAATGTGTGGTGGGATAACCCCAAAACAGCTGTGAATCAGTAGCATTTGTAACAGTCCAACTCTCCTAACTGCCATGAAGAACATCCATTCAAATATTCAAGTATTCATTCATTTATTCATTGAAATATATATATTTTTTGAGACAGAGTCTCACTCTGTCGCCCTGGCTACAGTGTAGTGGTGTCATCCTAGCTCACTGCAACCTCAGACTCCTGGGCTCAAGCATCCTCTTGACTCAGCCTCCCGAGTAGCTGGGACTACAGGTGCACATCACCACGCCTGGCTAATTTTTCTATTTTTTGTAGAGATGGAGTCTCATTCTTGCTCAGGCTGATTTCCAACTCCTGACCTCAAGCGATCCCCCCCTGCCTGGGCCTCCCAGAGTGCTAGGATTACAGGCATGAGCCACCGTACCCAGCCTCATTGCAATATTTATTTATCCCGTATTACATTTAGGCACTTTTCTTGGTGCTTGTGATATATAGTGAATAAAATGGATAAAGCTGCCTGACTTCAGGGTATCTACATTCCAACATGAAGCAAAGTTCACCTAAAACAAAGCATCTACTTAGTCATTCCTTCTTCTTATATCAAATAACATAGTGCATCATTCAACCTATTAGACTTTTATATTGCTAGTACACATTCTCATATATTTTTCTTTTTAACTTTCATCGCTTTTACTCACCCTGCCCTTCTGTGACAGAAACTGAATGTAACTTTCCTCTCAGATATGAGGCAGATGCTTATTATTTGTTATCACTAAAGCTGAGCATAAAATTACAATACTGCAGCACCCAATTTATACAACTGAGCAGATGGCAATAATCAGATTTATTCCCACACCTTGCTAACCAAAAATATAGTAGGAATCTTGTAATATATATTTTTTGCTACTGTAGACAACACCCTCCTCCACAAAGACTGGTCAGCTGTTTCTCTTTCTTCTTGATAGGAGGTTGAATACTCATGAAGCCCTGAAATAATTTTCTCTTGGAAATGGATTTTGTTTGGATATGACTCTCTCTCTCTCAGCCACATGCAAACAACACTAGATTTATGAAATATGAAGGAGAATTTTCAAGTTAACGAAAGTGCCATTTATAAGAGCAGCATGAACATTTTTCAAGATGGTGGGATAACCCAGGAAGAGAGAGTGATTTATTGGATCCTCTTTAGCTGAAATGAAAGGTGGACTGAAAGCCTTTAAAATGCTGTCCACACCTGTCCTATTGACTTGGGTCCTCTTTACCTGGCTGCAATAAGGTCGAGGAGATGCTGCCACCGGTCGTTGACCTTTCCAAGCTTGTATTCAATCTCAGATGCTTTGCTTTCGTGGCTGGCTTTAGCAAGTCGTTCTCCCATTTGCTGGAGCTGTATTTTGTTCTCTTGGGCGATAGCAATTTCTTCTTGATAATCCTGTGTAATAAATAGCAATCACAGAGGTCAGAAAGCATATTCTCAATGCATTCAGCCCATCTCTACTAGAATCATGATAATTACAGTTTTCCACTGCTTGGAAATAGTTCGGGCAGGAGGAACACCATGTCAATATCGGTCCATGTGCCCAAGAATTAGTAGTATCCATTATTTTCAGTTTGTATGCAGAGTCAGGATTAAATTTTTATATAGATGTTCTTGAAGGAAATGGGGGAATAATCTCTATTTACTTAAAATGGGCATTAGAAAACAATAAAAGTATATACATAGATGCAAAAAATAAAACTTGAAGGATTTTAACACTGGGAAATTATACCTTATTGCTGTAATCACTAACCTGATGTTATATTTAGAATAAATTCTAATACAAATAGTTTCCATGAGGCTTATAAGATGAACACACATGTGTGTGTGTATATATACACACAAATATTCAACTGACATATGCAATGTATATATATAAATGTGTATATGTGTGTGTCAACTATGTCATTTGTGCAGACTATTTTAGAAGACCGCCTTCATTTTAAAGAGAGATCATCTATACAATGCCAATATTTTGCAACATATAAATCAATGATAAATTAACGCTCAAGAATAACAGTGATTAATTTTAGAGAATCAATGGGCCTCAAACCTTCTTGATTTACCCGGTTTCTGTGCTATCTTCTCTTAAAATTGTTTTGGTTAAAGAAAACGTACTCCATATGGTTTATTTGCAAGAGATAGGCACTAAATGGTGTGATCTAAGTGACCATGAAAGGACGTTTCCCACCTCCACATCCAGTGGCCCTCTTACTCTCTTGCCAAAGAGCCAGGATCTAATCTTTAGGATCAATCCTTTCATTTTTGCCTTAAGCTCCTGATATATAGCAAATATTTTCCAGAAAAATAATATATGAAGACAGGTATTATATGAGCATGAAAACTTAAACTTCTCTTCCTCTAAAGTTGTTGTGGTAACAGGGCTACCCTCCCAAGTCATGCACCTAAGCAAAAGGGCCCCACAGGAAGGAGAGGGGCCAGGGAAGTTTTATTCCATTCCAGTGTTTACTGCTCTCCTCATGCCCTCCTTTTTATGTTATTTCAACACAATGGGAATCAAAGACTAATACATGGGATGCATTTATTAGTAGTTATACTGTTTCATCACACATTTGAGATGGTTTTCTTGAGAAATGTTTATTTCAAAGGAATTACTCCAAGCCTTAAAAAGTATTTATAGTAAAATAATCCTCTGAGATTGTCTTTACAGTTAAACTGTTTTTGAGTGTTAATACCAGTAGACACTAATAGCTTGGCTTCAATTTTTTATCAATTGCTTTTTTCTATATTGTCAAAATTACTAAACCTTGATGTTATTTTCCTTTACCAAAAGAGACACCACAAACAACTAGCAAACTATACCCAGCAACTAGCAAAGTGCAATTGTTAGCAGATGCTAAAATGAAATCTAGGTCATCTCAGCTTACATTTTATAGGTTTACGGTATCAAATAAACAAACGTTTATCCATAGAATTTGCAATCTTCTGTAACATTAAAAAATAAAAAATATTAATATTTCATGTTGGCTTTGAAAGTTTTACTTTTCTCTCTATATGTGTGCATAGATCAAAATATTTTCTCCTAATAAACATTTATGTTTCTTTCAGAAAGAATGAAACTATAATCCATTGATTCAATAAATACTGAGTTGCTTCTGAGAAGTTACACACTACTTTGGGTACAGGGGACACAGCAATGAACAAAAGAGACAAAGTCCACATTCCCGTGAAGCTTATAGACCAGTGGGGCTTCCATTTGGACAGACAATGAACAAGTAAATACAAAAAATACATTGTACATTAGATGGTGATAAGTGCTAATGGGAAACACAAATTAAGATAACATTAAGATGATTAATTGTTCAAAAACAATGTGGAAACAACACTGAAATTATCAAAAACTTTTTAGATGCTAGTAAACTTGATCGGCTCTATATAAACATAAGAAATGTTCTGGATCCAATTAAATATATAAAATAATTTAATACTATACACATAACTTGAAAATAATATGAAGGCAAAATTTTTAGGAAAGTCTTCATTCCTATCTACAGTCTATAAACCATGTTTTGGAGAGAAAACATCAGTTAAAATTTATCCTAAGAATTTTTTCTTTTAGCTCCTTTATAATGATTTTATCTCTTTAAAAACAAAAACAGAAAAACAAAATAAAAGAAAACTAATATATATAAAATGATTCCTACTGAACAGGTAGCTAAAACCCCAAATATTGAACATTATCAGCAGATAATCTATTTTCTCACAAATTGAAAGTATTCTATGTATTTTGTATGTAAAGCAGGCCTTCCCATGCCAGTTATATTTTATATTAAAAGGTAAAAGGTTTAGAATATAGCGTTCCTTTGACAGGAAAGTGATTATGAGCAAAGTCATCTTCTGTACCTGTTAGAAGGATACCCAAGCATCATGAAGGGTGAAAACACAAGTAGCCATGCACTCTGTACCTTCTTGAGCTTCTCTATCATTTCCTCAATGAGAATGTCTCCATTCTGGGACACTTTGCTTTCCATCTGAGTCAACCACTCACAAAGCTCCTTGTTCTTTTCGCTGAAGACCGCCCACTCATTCAGTCTTTCACTGACTTGCTGCCGCCGCAAGGAGAGCTGAAAAGTTTAAAAATAGGCAAAGAGATAATTAGAGAGGAGCCTATAACCCAGAGGAAAATAGAAAATAGAAAATAAACTAGGACTAAAATGAGCAATAGCTGTACATCTCTTTAGTCCCCTGTTTCCTGAAGTACAGACTTTGCCATTAAATACAAGTGGGAGACACTGAACCCTATAGTTCTTTCCTTAAGACGCACATGGACATTAACGCATTAAAGCTTCTGAATCATCCATCTTCCAAAAACAATCCGTTCAGCTTAGATACGACACACGATCAGCGAATGTACTTTTTTCCTTCTCAAACACCCCGAGCTCCTTCTGAAAGAAATTGAAAAGGGAAAGATGGAAAAAAAGAAGGAGAGAGAAGGAAGGAAAAAGAAAAAGAAAGAACACAGAAGTAAACAGGAAAAAGAAAGAAAAGAAAAAAGAAAACTACGCGAGGACGGGAAGGAAGTAAAGCGGGAAGAAGGACTGAGCCGCAGGTATGCAGACGGCGGCGACACGATTCCTGTGGGTCAGCTCCACACTGACAATATTGCTTTGGGCAAGTTTCTTTATTTCTCTGCTGTTTTCATTTTTATTCATTTATTTTTGTTTCTTTTCCTTCTTTTTTTCCCTGCATAATAGCTTTACTGAGATATATTTCCCATACCATACAATTCACCTCTTTACAGTGTACAATTTAGTGGTTTCAGTATATTAACAGAGTCATGCAATCATCACAATAAATTTTAGAACATTTTCATCACTCAAAAAATAAAAGAATAAAAATCCTTGTAGCCATTAGTGGTCACACTCCTGCTTCTCCCCACCCATCTCCCAGCTCCAAGCTCTTCTGTCTCTACAGATGTGCCTATTCTGGGACATTTCATATAAACGGAGTCATACAATATGTGGTCTTTTGTGACTAGCTTCTTTCACTTAGCATATTCAAACATTCATCCATGTTGTTGCATATATCAATCTTCACTCCTTTTTATTGCTGAATATATTCCATTGTACGAAAATACCACATTTTCTTTATCAATTCCTCTGTTGATAGACATTTGGGTTGTTTCCACTTTTTGTCTATTACAAATAATTCTGTTATAAACATTTGTGCACAAGTGTTTGGATGGATACATGTTTTCATTTTTCTTGAGTATGTACCTAGGAGTGGATTTCTTGATGCTGGGCCATATGGAAACACTACAGATTGTTTTCCAAAGTGATTGCACCATTTTACATTTCCACCAGCAATAGGGTTCCAATTTTTCTACATCTTCATCCAATTTTTGATTATTGCCATCCCAGTCTGTATGAAGTGCTATCTCACTGTGGTTTTGATTTGAATTTCCCTAATGGCTAATAATGCTGAGAATCTTTTCATATGTTTCTTGGCCATTTGTATATCTTCTCTAAGAATGATCTAGTCAAATCCTTTGCTTGCTTTTTAACTGGGTCATCTTTTTATTATTGAGTTGTGAGAGTTCCTTATACATTATAGATACAATGGGCTGTTTCTTATCACTAGGTCTAGAATGATCCATTTTATAATTCTAAAATTCTCTGAATTCATAACACTGGTTTTTACAGTGCTGGCTGAGATACTAAGGAATATTTCTAGTTGAACTTAACCACAGATTAGCAAAACGTAATGTTGATTTGAGTGATAAGAAGGAGGTTTAAAGATGTTCTTCCACACAGTCTTGCTGACAATATCGCTCCACTACTGATTCCACTGCATTAAACAGCTTCCCATCAATTTTCTTTCCTACTCAACATTTTATTATTAAAAATTTCAAACAAAGAAAAGCTGGAAGAATTTTATGGTAAGCATTTACGATATACCACTAGACTCTGAAATTGTTAACATTTTGTTATATTTTGCTTTAACACATATATTCCTCCATCAATCCATTTACTTTTTTATGTACTTCAAATGAATTTCTCTTTTAAGATGAAAATGAAAATATTTCTAAGGTGCTATACACTTCCTAATTATCAATTCTGCCTAGGATTGGCTCTATTAATGATTAGGCAGATAATATTTAAGGTCCCACACAACCCCAAATATTTGTGATTCTGTATCCAAGAAAACAGTTGGGAATTAGGCCACAAGCCCAGGATACCTATTACTACCTTACTCAAGGCCTCAGGCAGAGCAAGCTTCCTACAGAATGAGCGCCATAATCTACCTTAGTTGAAATGCCACCCTTAGAAAGTCATTCTTTTGAATTATGATCTTTTAAAATAAAAATTTCTCTGGGTTGGATGACAATGATGAATCCATTAAGCATCTCCCCATTACTATAATTCTGTTGACCGTTTAGTTTTTTTGTTTGTCTGTTTTTTGAGGCAGAAGAATACAGAACCAAGCCAAAAGGCAGTGAATACACTAGGGGCGGGTACTGATAAGAAGGGAAAAAGCTAAGAAAACACAGGTTAAAAAGCTTGGGAGACAAATTTTGCTGATTTGAAGCTGTACCCAAGACAGTGCTGAAAGCACAATCCTTCAAGCATCCCTTTCCCCTCTGACTCTGAGAGCAGAGTGCATCCTGATCTTCTGCTGGGCCTCCAAGCTTTCGAATTCTCTGGTGAATATGACCTTTTCCCTTTCATTCACAGAGCACCAGAGGCAGGAGTCTGGCTCATAGTTAAAATTCTGGTTCAACTGGTGTCCAAGCTGAAACTATATTTTCATAATTGGGACTGCCCAAACTAACTGTTTTCTAAGAAAAGGTTAGAAACCCTTGTCCTTCGGACTTAAGATGAACAAGTCTTGCTGTGAGTAGCTCACCTACTCTTGGCTGTGAGCCAAAAATGAATTCTAGGGCTTTACTTCCAGCAGATGCTGGGAAGATGACCATATAATAGATTATTATCTATTACTTTGAGAGGTAGGTATTTTTATCCCCATTCCAGAGATAAGAAGAGTGAAAGTTGGACAAATTTGAGACATTTGTTTATAGTCAGTATGAGATAGAACCAACAAAATTCAAGTCTTTGATACAGGTTGCAATATGACATTATGAGGTACCTGAAATTCAAAACCGGTCTCCATTACTTATGAATGATATGACCAGGGCAAAGTTACTCATCTTCTCTAAGCCTTACTCTCCCCACTTGTAAATTAATGTTATGTTTGTTCCAAAATTCTTTAAACAAATGTTTATCGTTTGTAGTAAACAAGTGTCTACTATGTGCTAAACACTGTCCTACGTACCAGGATATAGTTAATACAATACAAACAAGAAAGTAATTTAAGAAAGTGACTGATGTACACTAAAGACCTAACAAGAGCTCTCTGTTACTCTGCTGCTACTACTGCTACTACTATTATACATGACTACAGGGCATCATTTAAATTTTTAATTTTTTTCTTCTTGACACTCATGTATTCAATATCTCCACTAAACAGCTTGAATATACATTCCTAGTGTTTATCACACATCATGAAAGGGTTGCTTTCTTTTGCTTACTGTGGAGCTACACCTGAAAGAATTAATAGCCAGGCTACAAGCTCCGGGGCAAACCCAGGCCAAAAGCTTTTCAAAAGATGTAAATTCATAAGGGGGATGGTATTTTCCTTTTGGCTTGTAAATGATGAGTTAACATCACCATCTCTTTCTTTGGACTCAGCTGAAACCCTCAAATTATTTGTCAGTTAGTACATATTTACATTTTCTCAAGGGCACAAATATACTGCATTGCCAACAGCTGACAAGCACTGGCTAAAACCTCCAAAGTGTAAGGCAGCTGAACAGGAAATACATCCTTTTCTACTTCACATATTTTTACCATGACATTTTGAAAAAACGAGCAATTATAATGATGATATATATTTATATTTCAACTAGAATTACACACAGATCTACAAACCAAAACAGGAATAAGAGCAAGTATAAGCTCAGGCTGCACACAGGCGCAACAAATGATTAGGGGAATCTACTTGAAAACAGGAGACTTTTATCCATTAACTCTACCCTGCAATGTTTACTTACAGCCTGTCTTCCTCTTTCTCATCTGCAGTTCCAGTTACTCCTGACTTCCCATCAACTGCTCTGGTCAGAATAGGAACAGACCACTTGCTCTTTAGCATGGATAATGCCAGGTTAACTAAAGTTTTTGACTTTTACAATGAAACATGAGTGCAAGCTCATTTCCTTTTGTGGTTTCATACTTGACAGAAGTTCACCGGAAACAACTAACTCAAGAACTAGAAACTAATCTATTTCCCTCCTTAGAGTTATATCCTGGCACCTTGAGCAAACCCATGACTAAACTCTCACTGGTATAAACACTTTTATTTAGATGGAAGTAACATGAGATGAATATGCTTCAGCTTCATGCCTTAAGGCTCTTCAATATAGAAAGTTTCAAAAAACAATATATATTCAATTGGCTTCCTCTTTTTAATGTCTTAGTCTGCTCACAGGTGCAAGGTGTTAATCTCTTCATAACTTATCATATAATCAACAACAGATGTTTTTCCCCTCCAACTCTCATGTTGAAATTTGACCCTCAGTGTTGGAGGTGGGGCCTGGTGGGAGGTGTCTGATTCATGGGGGCCAATCCCTCTTGAATGGCTTGGTGCCCTCCCAGTGGTAATTAGTGAGTTCTCACTCTATTAGTTCACACAAGAGCTGGTTGTTTAAAAGAGCCTCGTACCTCCTCCCCTCTCTCTTGCTCTTTCTCTCACCATGTGACATGCCTGCCCCCCGTTCCCCTTCGGCCTTGATTGGAAGCTTCCTGAAGCCCTCACCAGAAGCAGATGCTGGCACCATGCTTCTTGTACAGCCTACAGAACTGTGAGCCAAATAAATCTATTGTTTATAAATTACCCAGCCTCTGGTATTTCCTTTATAGCAACACAAAATGGACTAAGATATATGAGATAAGTATGCTTTAGCTTCATGCCTTAGGACACTTCAATACAGAAAGCTTCTAGAAACACTATACGTTCAGTTGGCTTCTTCTTTTTAACTTCTTAGTCTACTAAGTGCAAGGTATTAATCTTTTTACAGCAAATCATATAATCAACAGCAGCTTTCAAAATGTATTTTCAAACAGACTGTTGACTGGATATATCTAAGTCTGGTGAACAATTTTACAACATTTAAACATATAATTTCACAACTGATAATAACTCCATGGCATTTTTTATACAAGTTTTCCTAAATCAAAAAGTATTGCATAACCATAAGCTTCCTGACCTTCAAAATATTCAAAATCTTGTCATTATTTAAACTTGGAGAAACATAAGTATAAAGACATAAAACAAATGCCCTAAGGTCTTGCCTTAATTATTAACAATACATAATGAACACTTAGCTACTCTAGGTACTGGAAATACAAAGAAATGGTCTTTGCATATGAAGGGCCTCAAAGACTTGGAATCAGGTTGCAAACATTAAAAAAAAAAAAGGAAACAATACAATGCCACATGGTGGTACAACCAAAGGGGAAATGAGAGTTCAGAGGACCAAGATAATACCAAGGGCTGAGCATTTACAAAACGACATCACAGGGGTTACAGGATGTGAAAGAAAATGGGTTAGAAAATCAGAAGGGAAGAAACAGTCTAGGCAGGAGGAGTGGCATGATCAAGGTCTTGAGGTAGCAAAGTTCATGGCAGGTTTGGGAAACAGGGGCCAATCTCTAAAGTATTATCTCTCTGAAGGCTTTGCAGGTATCACTTGGCTACAGAAATGGATTTCATCTAAGCCATTTAATCTGATATGCTAAAAATTATTACGACAACAAGTAATCCTAGTGTTTTCTTAAAATTAAGAAAAACAGATGGATAGGCTCACAAACGCTCACAAATAAACATTGTGGTAGTAATTTCTCAGTATTTGTATCTACCAAGTATTTTTCACTTACATCATACACCATGATAAGGTCTTTACATTATAAAATTGGAGGATAATTTACTGTATAGTAATGTATTGCTTTCAGTTTGAAGAATTCAGAAAAGAATAGAGTGTTGTGATTAACATTACCATCCTATATGAATAACTCCATGTAAGTTTCTTATTGTATTCCCTGAGAACATGGAACTCTGTGAAAAGTAGCTAAATTCATTTTGAACTTAAATCATTAACATATTGGTGAAAGTCATCTCATCATATCCCCTTCTTAAAAGTGTAAAAGCATATATTCATTCCTATGAACATCTACCGAGTGTGCTCCAGAGTTTTCTTTTGAATGGTTTGCAAGGATTTTATGGAATTTTTGCATCTATATTCATAAGGATATTGGTCTGTAGTTTCTTTTTTGTTGTGTCCTTTCCTGGCTTGGTATCAAGGTGATATGGCTTCGTAGAATGAGTTTGGGAGGATTCCATCCTTCTGGATATTTCAAATAATTTCTGCAGTATAGGCACCAGTTCTTCTTTGTAGGCTGGTAGAATTCAGGTGTGAACCATCTGGTCCGGGACTTTTTTTGTGGGTAGATTTAATTACTGCTTCAATTTCGGTGCTTGATATTGGTCTGTTTAGAAATTCAGTTCTTCCTGGTTGAGCCTAGGGAGGTAGTGTGTTTCTAAGAATTTGTCCATTTCCTCCACGTTTTCGTGTTTGTGGGCATAGAGATTTTTGTAGTATTCAAAGATGATGTTTGTATTTCCATGGTATCAGTTGTGACTTCTCCTTTTTCATTTCTAATTGAGCTTATTAGAGTCCTTCCTTTTTTGCTTCTGGTCAACCTGGCAAGTGGCCTGTCTATTTTGTTTATCTTTTCAAAGAACCAGCTTTTCGTTTCATTGATCTTCTGTATTGTTCTTTTGTTCTCGATTTCATTTAATTCTGCTCTAATTTGGTTATTTCTTTTCTTCTGCTGTTTTTAGGATTGCTTTGCTCTTCCTTTTCCATTTCCTTAAGATGATTCATTAGTTTACTGATTTGTGACTTTTCTGTCTTTTGGATGTGGGAATTTAGGGCGATAAATTTTCCTCTCAAGACTGCTTTTGCTGTATCCCACAGATTTTGATAACTTGTGTCCCCATTATCGTTTAGATCGAAGAATCTTTTGATTTCATTTTGAATCTCCTCTTTGACCCAATACTCATTCATCAATAGATTGTTTAGTTTCCAAGTTTTTGGAGGAAGATGTGAGTTTCTGTTGGAATTGATATCTAATTTTATTCCGCTGTGGTCTGAAAAGATACATGGTATGATTTCTATTTTTTGAATTTGTTTAGATCTGTTTTGTGGCCTAGGATGTGGTCAATTTTAGAGAAAGTTCCATGAGCTGATGAGAAGAATGTATATTCAGTGTTATTTGGGTGGAGTGTTCTGTATATATCTGTTAGGCCCAAATGTTCTAGAGTCCTGTTTAGGTCTTTTATTTCTCTATTTACTTTTGTTTGGAGGATCTGTCCAGTTCCGTCAGTGGGGTGTTGAAGTCCCCTGCAATTATGGCATTCTGCTATTATGTTGTCTAGATCTAGCAGCATTTGCTTTATGTACCTGGGTGCTCCTGTGTTGGGTGCATAAATGTTTAGGATTGTTAAATCCTCTTGTGAAATTTTTCCCTTCACCACTATATAGTGTCCATTTTTGTCCTTCTTTACTTTTATTGCTTTAAAGTTGATGTCATCTGAAATGAGGATGGCTACTCCAGATTTCTTTTGGTTTCCATTAGCCTGAAAAATTGTATTCCATCCTTTCACCTTGAGTCTGAATGCATCTTTGTGTGTGAGGTGTGTTTCCTGAAGACAACAGATACTTGGTTTGTATTTTTTAATCCATTCAGCCAGCCTATGTCTCTTCAATGGGCAGTTCAAGCCATTTACATTTATTGAGAGAATTGATATTTGGGGTAAATTTCTGATTATTCTGTTGGATGGTATCTTTTGTTTTACCTCTTGCGTCATTGTGGAATCTGGTTTCTGGGGTTTTAGCCTTTGCATAATTTTATATAGGTGGGTGTCTGTTGCACTGGTTAGTGTATAATGCAGGTCTAAGCATTTCTTGCAAGGCCGGTCTGGATTTCGCAAATTCTATCAGTGATTGCTTATCTGGAAAGGTCTTTATTTCTCCCTCATATAAGAAGCTTAGTTTGGCAGGATACAGAATTCTGGGTTGACCTTTGTTTTGTTTTAGGAGATTGATGATGTCTCCCCATTCCCTTCTGGCTTGTAAGGTTTCAGTTGAGAAATCTGCAGTTAATCTGATGGGTTTCCCTTTGTAGGTTACCTCCTTTTTTGTCTTACAGCTCTGAGGAGTGCTCTTTTGTGTTTACTTTGGTCAGTCTAATAATTATGTGGCGTGGTGAATGCCTTTTCACGTTGACTCTCCCAGGAGTCCTGTGTGCTTCTTGTACTTGGATGTCGAGATTTCTGGCTAAGCCATGGAAATTTTCCTCTATTATTCCTTCAAATAAATTTTCCAGCCCATGCAAATTTTCTTCCTCTCCCTCTGGGATACCTATTATCCTTATGTTTGGCCTCTTTACATAATCCCACATTTCTTGTATGCTTTTTTCCTGTCTCTTGTTTTGTGTTCTTTCTCTTCAGCTGATTTATTTAGCGCATAGGAGCTGTCTTCTAGCTCTGAAATTCTTTCCTCTGCATGGTCCAGCCTATTCTTAAGGCTTTCCACTGTGTTTTGTAGATCCTTGAATGCTTCTTTCATTTCTAGGATTTCTATTTGATTTTTCCGTAATATTTCTATTTCTTTGGAGAATTTTTCATTCATTTCTTGCATTTTTCTTGTGGTTTCTTTGTGCTGGGATTCAATTTTCTCTTGAATTTCATTGAGCTTTCTTATAATCCATAAACGAAATTCCTCTTCTGTCATTCTACCCATTTCATTTGGGTTGGTATCCATTGCTGAGGAACTGATAATTCTTTTGGGGGTGACTTTTCACTCTGATTTTTCATGTTCCCTGAGTTCTTTCGCTGGTTTTTTCTCATCTGGACTCTTGGTCGAGAGCTGGGGGTGTTAGAGCTAGTTTATGGCCCTGTCACCAGGCCCACAATTATTTTTCCTTGGCAAAGCCAGGGAGAGAAGTAGTGGCCTGTATTGCCTTAGGTGTATTTTAGCAAGTTTGTTGGATCTTGAGTTAACTCTGACCTGTGGTCTCTCCTCTTCCCAGTGGAGTGTGGTGAGAATGACCTCCCAGCGTGGGCTCTGAGCTAATGGATTGTATTTGAGAATATGAGTCCTCCGCTCTCTATTAGCTAGGTATTCTGTTATGTCCGTGGCAGACTCTGATTCCCCAGTTGGGGTATGCGAAAGCCCTGTGCTTTGGGAGGGGTCTTGTAGCTCCTAGGGGTTACTTTGACCCTGCTCTTCCTGAGGTTCTGGTAGAAACACAATTTCCTTTGGCTGCAGTGTGAGAGCTGAGTTGGGAAAATTTTACACAGCTCAGAGGTTGCTCATCTAGCCACGTGTGGCTGCCCTTCTGATGTGTGTCTCCGCGTGAAACTGGTTGATAGGGGGATCTCCAATTGTGTATCCCTTTTCCACCACTAGACCTCAAGGCGAGGCAGGTGGCCGTCTCTATCCCCAGCAGTCTCCACCGGGGGGATGTTCCCACGGGGAGGGGGGAGTAGTGGCAGCTGGAAGCACTCTTGGGTGGCGCGAAATTCCCTATTGAAGTGGGCAGGATTATGGGGAGCTGCTCTGGTTCAGCCTGTGGCTCTTGGGGTATTTGGTTGTCATGGGAACCAGCAGTTATACCAAATGAGTCACTATGGCCAGCAACCTTCAAAATGAGCGATCTCTGGGGTACAGGAGGGCTGGGACCTGAGGGGCGGGCACTAGGACCGGCACGGAGCGGAGTTGTCGGAGGCCAGAGCCGGGGTAGCAGAACCAGAAGGACGAGCTGCAAACTGTTTCCAATACTCAAAGGTCCCACCTCTACAGTTCCGGGATCTCGTCCCACCTGGAACCCACGGATGCCGCTGTCCCTGGCCACCACAGGCAAAGCCTGTCTCGCCCCAGCGGATGAGCCCTGGGCCGGGGCGGGGCGGAGCTAGAGACGCGGCTCACGGCTCCGCGCGGGCGGCTGTAAAGATGGCGGCCGCCGCCAGCCTGGCGCACAGCCGGGCTCCGATCGCGCCGGGAACGCAGTTTTTCTCCGCCGGTCGTTGTAAGCAACCTCTAAGGGCGCGTCCGCTCTCCGATAAACTCCTGGGCCAGTCCCGCTGACTTCTAGTGGCGCAGTGCCGGCCTGCGTGTTCGCGCGCACTGTCCCGGGAAGCTGAATCTCGGTCCCCGCCCAGTTCCTCTCTAGCCCTCGGCAGTCTCTGTATATTGCAGCTGCGAGTTGTGTCTGGCTTTCGCAACTTCCTCCTCTCCACAGGGCTCGCCGTCCCTAGCCACCGCTCTGTTCCAACTCTGGGTTTGTCCCTGACTGCGTGTATGGGGAGGCGCGTAACCGCTTGGGGGGCAGGTCGCGCCGCGCCGACCTGGCGAGTGCGTCCCTCCCGCGCTCTGGGCTCTATTGTGCTCCGTGCGCCCTCCGATCTTTGTGAAAATTTTGTACCTGTTTTCTTGGGCTGGGCGTTCGGCGTTGTTTCTCTGTCATTCGCAATGCTGTTTTTGGAGTGAGTGGTCCGTGTTCGCCGGCAGCCGCTGGCGTTCTTCACCTCCTTTCCTGGGAGCGGTATGGTGGGAGGACCCTATCACACCGCCATTTTTTCTCCCCCAAAATCTGGGTTTTAATCAAAACATACACACAGAAATTTTCCTAAGAACACACCTCTTGTTTATGTCACAAAAATCAAGAGACTCTGGGCCTCTTCAACTGTTTAACAGTTCCTGAAGCGTGAGGGTAAGTATCCCTAAAGTCAGAGAGAGTGGGGAGGATGGGAGAGAGAGATTCTGGGGTGGCACAGTTGGCATGGGCACACAGAGGCACGAGGGCAGGTGGGCAGAAGAGGCCCCTTCTTAACAGCCCCTTCCTCAGCCTTCCCACACCCGCTTCTCCCCAGCCAGGCCCTCTGCTTCGGGCCTTCGCTCCAGCTGCAAACTTGTCGTTGTCGAATGTGTTGCCATCAAACACATCCGTTCCTGTCCTCCTATCAATCTATCTCCACCACTTCCCATCTCAGAACTCAATTCAAGATTTATCCATTTCAAGAAACACTTCACTTATTCTCTGCAATCCCCACTGCCCTTAGGTTGCTTACATATTTTTTTTTAAATAGAGATAGGGTCTTGCTCTGTCACCCAGGCTGGAACTCCCAGGCTCAAGCGATCCTCCCGCCTCTGCCTCCCAAGTAGCTGGGATCACTGGCACATGCCACTATGCCCGGGTTATTTTTCTCTTTTTTTGTAGAGACAGGATCTCACTATGTTGCCCAGGCTGGTCTTGAACTCCTGGGCTAAAGCAATCCTCTTGCCTTGGCCTCCCAAAGTGCTGGAATTACAGGCATGAGTCACTGTGCCTGACCAGCTTGTTACATCTTTATATATTCTTATACATTGTTTTTCCCTGTTTATTCCTGGTTTTCTTCTTTCTAGACTGATTTTAGTCTCAGCTCAATTGTAAACTTGATGGCAGACAAATCTACTACAGTTTGTTAAATTCACAATAATTAATATGACAGACCCATTTAACAAATATTTAATATGTATTACAGCCTATTATATGCCAGGCATGGCACTCAGGGTACAGAAGTAACGAGACAGACATGGCCCCCACTTCTTGGAGAGGATGACCTCAAGGCACTCAGGCAGCCACCTGCTCTTAACTTGTGAGCCTTTTAATCTGTTATGCCTTTTTGCCTAGGATGTCTTCTTGCTGCCTTTCCATCAATATTTTCCCCTTCATTTACAACTCAAAACCTAACGTGGGATCTCTTTTAAGGTATGGTGCACATAGAAGGTACTTAATAAATGAATAAAGTATGACTAAAAATGTCATATACCCGTGAATTACTAGGAAACAACTACAGTAAATCAAGAGTAACAATGAATGTTCCATGAACAAACCCAGCTCCACAGTATAAGCTAACATTGCAAATATGTTTAAATCATGTGTTTAAATTATATCAACCTAACAGAACCACACCTGTGAACCACAACATCACGCTTCCTCTTAAAAACATTATGCCAGCCAGCAAAAGCAAGAGGAAGAGAATCTATGTTAAGTGAATCTAAAATATAATATTAAATATAGTTGTAATAATCTGAAATATTCTGGTAATAACCACAGGGTTCTTTCTTCCTCCACACTATGAGTTACGGGATGGGTTCAAATCTGGGTAAAGCCATCTGACTTTCTGATTCATCTCCTAGTTCTCCACCATTTCCATAATTCCATCTTTAGAACTTATCTTACCTGGTGGCATAGTTCTTCCCACTGTCTTTGCAGAAGCTCTATGCGTTCATTAAGGATGCAGATGTCATCAGCACTGATGTACGCAGACAGGGTGTCCTTCAGCAGTGTCAGCTGTGTCAAGTCATCTGTCCAGCTCCCAACTGCATTTTCTAATTCCTAAATTAAAAAAAAAATTTTTGAATACCCACGGACATCTACTGTTAACAATTTCTGAAATGTTTTTGAATCCCCTGTTGACATAATTTCCTTCCATGTCACTCTATTTGAACAAGAATACCTTGGAGATTCTGAAGGTTTGGTTTGGTTCCACACCACTGCAATAAAGTGTATATGGCAATAAAGAGTTTTTGGTTTCCTAGTGCATACAAAAATTATGTTCACACTATATTGTAGTCTATTAAGTATACAATAGCACTATGTCTGAAAAATGTACATACCTTAATTTAAAAATACTTCCTTGTTAAAAAATGGTAATAATAATATGAGCCTCCAGTGAGTTGTAATCTTTTTCTTGGTGGAGGGTCTTGCCTTGATGTTGATGACTGCTGACTGTTCAGGGTGGTGATTGCTAAAGGCTGAGGTGGCTGTGATAATTCCTTAAAATCAGACAATAAAGTTTCCACGTAGACTGACTTTCTTTTCAAGACAGAGTTCTCTGGAGCATGCCATGCTGTTTGATAGCATTTAACCCACAGTAGAACTGCTTTCAAAATTGGAGTCAATCCTTTCAAATCCTGCTGCTGCTTTATCAACCAAGTTTATGTAATATTTTAAATCCTTTGTTGTCATTTCAACAGTGTTTGCAGCATCTTCACTAGGAGTAGATTCCAACTCATGAAATCATTTTCTTTGTTCATCTAGAAGAATCAACTTCTCATCCATTCAAGTTTCATCAAGAGATTGCAGCAATTCAGTCATATCTTCAGGCTTCACTTGTAATTCTAGTTCTCCTGCTATTTCTCCCACTTCTGCAGTTATTTCCTCCACTGAAGTCTTGAACCCCTCAAAGTCATTCATGAGGGTTGGAATCAACTTTTTCCAAACACCTGTTAATGTTGATATTTTGACCTCCACCCATGAATCACAAATCTTCTCAACGGCATCTAGAATAATTCCTTTCCAGAAGGTTTTTGGTTTACTTTGCCCAGATCCATCAGAGGAATCACTATCTATGGCAGCAATAGCCTTACAAAGTATATTTCTTAAATAATAAGACTCAAAAGTCAAAATTATTCCTTGATCCATGAGCTGCAGAATAGATGTTGTGTTAGCAGGCAGGAAAACAACATCAATCTCCATCAGAGCTCTTTAGTGACTAGGTGCATTGTCAATGAACAGTAATATTTTGAAATGAGTCTTTTTTTCTCAGCAGGTCTCAGAAGTGGGCCTAAAATATTCAGTAAACCATAGTGTAAACAGAAGTGCTGCCATCCAGGCTTTGTTGTTTCATTGATAGAGCACAGGCAGAGTATATTTAGCATAATTCTTAAGGGTCCTAGGATTTTCAGAATGGTAAATGAGTATTGGCTTCAACTTAAAGTCACCAGCTGAATTAGCCCCTAACAAGAGTCAGCCAGGCCTTTGAAGCTTTGACACCAGGCATTGATTTCTCTCTTACTATAAAAGTCCTAGATGGCATCTTCTTCCAATAGAAGGCTGTTTCGTCTACACGGACAATCTGTTGTTTTGTATAGCTACCTTCACCAATTATCTTAGCTAGATCTTCTGGCTGACTTGCTTCAGTTTCTCCAGCAACCTTGCTGCTTCACCTCACACTTTTATGTTATACAGATGACTTCTTTCCTTAAACCTCATGAACCAACCTCTGCTAGCTTCCAACTTTTCTTCTGCAGCTTCCTCCCCTCTCCAGCCTTCATAGAATTGAAGGGAATGAGGGCCTTGCTCTGGATTAGGCTTTGGCACTAGGGAATATTGTGGGTGGTTTGATCTTCTATCCAGACCACTCAAACTTTCTTCTATTAGCAATAAGACTGTTTCACTTTGTCATTCATGTACTTACTGGACTAGCACTTTTAATTTCCTTCTAGAACTTCTCCTTTGCATTCACAACTAGGCTGTTTGCCACAAGAGGCCTAGCTTTTGGCCTGTCTTGGCTTTAAACATGTCTCCCTCACTAAGCTTAATCATTTCTAGTTTTTGATTTAAAGTGAGAGATGTGTGACTCTACCTTTCACTTGAACATTTAGGGGCTACTGCAGGGTTATTAATTAGCTTAATTTCAATATTATTGTGTCTCAGGGAATAGGGAGGCCTGAGGAGAGGGAGAGAGATGGGGGAATGGCCAGTTGGTGTAGCAGTCAGAACACATGCAACATTTATTGATTAATTTTGCCATCTTATATATGGGCACAGTTTATCATGCTCCCAAACAATTACAATAATAACGTGAAAGATCATTGATCACAGATCACAAGAGATATAATAATAATAAAAAAGTTTGAAATATTGTGAGAATTACCAAAATGTGACATAGAGACATTAAGTGAGCAAATGCTGTTGGAAAAATGGTGTGATAGACTTGCTCCACGCAGAATCACACAAACCTTCAATTTATAAAAATACAATATCTGCACAGTGCAATAAAGCAAAGCACAATAAAAGGAGGTTTGCTTGTACTTTATTTACTTGTACTTTATAACTTGATAAGTTACCAAGTCCTCTGATAAAACATGATTGCTTGAAGACTCTTCCTGCCATATATTTACCATTTCATTGATCTTTTTTTGATGTTTATTCTAAATTGAAGTTTCATCACTGAATTGATCTTCTTTACTTTAAACTGACTTCATAAAACCTAACCCATCCATTCTGTTTGTCCTGAGATATGGATCAGGCTTACAAAATATTTTTTTAAAAAAGACACCTAAATTTAACTTTCATTACCAAACACTACGAGTTGCTACATTCTGTGAACTATATTTATAACTTAATAGCTGAGAAGATCTGTTGCTGTTATATTTAATTTAAAATAATGCACTAAATACATTTTCTGCAGGATCAGAGATTTCTTTAAGTTACTAAAAAAGGAATATGTACCCTGTCCTTTTTGGGAACAATTTAAGAAAAAAAATCCATATAACAATATTTGAATGAGTTGACATTAATTTTTGGAATACTTTGACCAATGACCAGTTTTGCAATTTGAACAATAACCACTTGTTGTTTTTAGATTCTAGCTAATTTCGTGTATGAACAGAGTATTTCATGTAGCTTTTTCCTCCCTTTATGTTTCTTCACACAGGAGATAGGTTTCCAAAGGCACAGGCAATTAACGATGCTGTCTGAGGCTAACTTCCTAGGCAATTTAGGCAAACAAGGTTTTAGCCTAAATTTTCCAGGTAATTGCTTTGTTTTGCTGCTGAGGGTGGTTTGGGGAAAAGTAGCAGAGAACGAGACTGAAACAAATTTTTTTAATCTACAAATTCAATAGCAGGGTGTGTTTGCAACTGTCATGTATTTTGGGAGATGAAAAATGAGGTTCCATGGCAACAGTATTTGGCTGAAAAACCAAACCATCTAGGTGAATTAAATATGTGACATTTCTGTTTATAGCCTTAGACATATTAAATTGTCATATCAATGTAAAGATTTTCCTCTTTTTATACCAATTTCTAGCCCCCAACTCAGATTTGGTATATTGATTAAAAAGGAAACAATAACACCCCCACCAACAACTAACTGTTTCAGACTCAGTACATCTGTCCATTAGATGAGTCAGTGTGGTAAAAATATAGCCTGTAGCTTGAGGCAACCCTGATATTTACTAACTTTGAAAAGTTATTAAACTTCAAGAAGCCTCAGTTTTCTCATCTGCAAAAGGGTAAAAACAGAATGCTTTCATGAGCTGGTTGTGTTCATGCCAACTGAGATAACACTAGTACAGCCACTGGCACATAGGAGAAGCCTAATAAATGCACATTCCTGCTCTGCAAAAATTTTTGTTAACAATTTTTAATAAATTTTCAATTGCAGGTTTGAGATAAACTCTTTTTAATCTTTGCCACCATTGCATACTTTGAATGTAACACCTGAGCATAGTATTTCACTCACTTTCCATCCTTGATATATACTACCTTTTAATTTTCCTAAATCTGCCTTTTTCAAGTTCAAAGAATATCCTTGAATTTGAGTATGAAAGGAAAACTTATATCTACATTTTTCATGAGTTCTAGACTTCTTTAACAATAGTCTCTCTTAAATGCTTAGGACTTCTTAGCCAAAGTAAAGCAAAGAACTTCTGATTATAATCCAAGTGAAAGAGTTCAGGAAATT
Organism: Daubentonia madagascariensis; assembly: GCA_023783475.1. Taxonomy (NCBI): domain Eukaryota; kingdom Metazoa; phylum Chordata; class Mammalia; order Primates; family Daubentoniidae; genus Daubentonia; species Daubentonia madagascariensis. The sequence continues at coordinate 15,500,147 of JAKFHU010001815.1, read as the reverse complement.
TCACCCCAAAACATGACTCCTTGGTATAACGAGTATTTTGAATTAAAGGTCCTTAGAGATCAACAGATGCTGGAAGGGGCTTTCCTTCTATCTTCATAAAACTAGACTCATCAAAAAAAAAATTGACCCCCCTTTCCCCTCCCTGTTATCTCAATATATTGTAGAAAAGAAGATCAAGAATGCAACCTACAGTAATAAAATATCTTCCAACAAAAAAAAAGCCCTGGACCAGATGGATTCACAGGCAAATTTTACCAGACCTACAAAGAAGAGCTGGTACCCATACTGCAGAAACTATTCTATAACATCAAGAAGGAGGGAATCCTCCCCAACTCATCTATTAATACAAAGCCAGTATTACCTTGATACGACAGCCAGGAAATGTCACAACAAAAAAAGAAAACTACAGACCAAAATCCCTTATGAATATAGATGCAATAATCCTCAATAAAATACTAGCAAACAGAATTCAACAGCACATCAAAAAATAATCCACCATGACCAAGTGGGCTTCATCCCAGGGATGCAAGGATGGTTCAGCATATTGAAATCAATGTGATTCACCACATAAACAGAAGCAAAAACAAAGACCATATGATCATCTCAACAGATGCGGAAAAAGCTTTCGACAAAATTCAGCACCCTTTCATCATAAAAACCCTCAACAAACTAGGCATAGAAGGAACATATCTCAAAATTATGAAAGCCATATATGACAAACCCACATCCAACATCATACTGAATGAGGGAAAATTGAAAGCATTCTCACTAAGACCTGGAACAAGACAAGGGTGTCCACTTCTATTCAACATAGTGCTGGAAGTCCTAGCCAGAGCAATCAGGCAAGAGAAAAAAATTAAGGGTATGCGAATCGGGAAAGAGGAGGTCAAATTATCACTTCTTGCTGATGATATGATCTTATATTTAGAAAACCCCAAAGACTCCATCAAGAGACTCCTGGAATTGATAAATAAATTCAGCAAGTCTCAGGCTGCAAAATCAAGGTATGCAAATCAGTAACATTATTCCTATACACCAATAACAGTCAAGCTGAGAGTCAAATCAAAGACTCAATACCATTCACAATTGCTACAAAGAAAATAAAATACCTAGGAATATACTTAACCAAGGAGGTGAAAGATCTTTACAAAGAGATCTTTACGAAACACTGAGGAAAGAACTCACACATGACACAAACAAATGGAAAAACATACCATGCTCATGGATTGGTAGAAGCAATATTGTTAAAGTGTCCACACTACCCAAAGTGATTTACAAATTCAATGCAATCCCCATCAAAATGCCAATATCACATCTTACAGATCTAGAAAAAATAATTCTATGCTTTGTTTAGAACTAGAAAAGAGCCCAAATACCCAAAGCAATCTTAAGCAAAAAGAACAAATCTGGAGGTATCACATTACCAGAATTCAAACTATGCTACAAGACTACAGTAATCAAAACAGCATGGTATTGGCACAAAAATAGAGACATAGGCCAATGGAACAGAACAGAGAACCCAGATATAAAACCATCCACATACAACCAACTGATATTTGACAGAGCAGACAACAATATACACTGGGGAAAAGAAGCCCTATTCAATAAATGGTGCTCGGAGAATTGGATAGCCACATACAGAAGAATGAAAGAGGATCCATATCTCTCATCACTCACAAAAATTAATTCAAGATGGATAAAAGACTTAAATGTAAGTCACAAAAGCATAGGAATTCTATTAATAGAAGAAAATGTAGGAAAAACTCTTCTAGATATTGGCCTAGACAAAGAATTTATGACTAGGACCCCAATGGCAATTACATCAACAACAAAAATAAATAAATGGGTTGGAATAATGAAAAAGTTCTGGAAGTAGATAGTGGTGATGATTATACAACATTGTGAATATACTTAATGTACTAAATTGTACACTTAAAAATGGTTATAGTGGTAAATTTTATGTATATTTTACTACAATAAAAAATAAATTTAAAAAAATGGGGCTTGATTAAATTAAAAAGCTAAGCTTTCTGCACAGCTAAGAAAATAATCAACAGAGCAAATAGACAACCTACAGAATGGGAGAAAATATTCACAAGCTATATATTTGATAAAGGGCTAATAACCAGAATCAAGCAAATTAGCAAGGAATCTGGGCAAAAGTGGGCAAAAGACATGAACAGAAGCTTTTCAAAAGAAGATAAACAAATGGCCAATAAACATGAAAAAATGCTCAACATCACCAATCATCAGGGAAATGCAAATTAAAACCACAGGAGATACCACCTTACCTAGTTAGAATGGCTTTTATTAAAAAGTCCAAAAACAATAGATGCTGGCATGGATGCAGAGGGAAAGGAATGCTTATAACCTGGTGGTGGGACTGCAAGTTAGTACAACCTCTATGGAAAACAGTATGGAGAGTCCTCAAAGAACTAAAAGCAGACCTACCATTTGATCCAGCAATCCCACTACTGGGTATTTACCCAAAGGAAAAGAAGTCATTTTATCAAAAAGACACCTGTACTTGAACGTTTACTGCAGCACAATTCACAAGTGCAAAGATGTGGAATCAACCCAAGTGCCCATCAATTCATGAGTGGATTAACAAAATGTGGTATACGTATACCATGGAATACTACTCAGCCATAAAAAAGGATGAATTAATGCCTTTTGCAACAATTTGGATGGAATTGGAGACCATTATCATAAGTGAAGTATCTAAAGAATGGAAAAACAAACACCACATATACTCACTATTAAATTGGAACTAACGGATGAGCACACATGTGCATAGAAGGAATTAAAACTCAGTGGAAATCAAGCAGGGTTGAGGGAGGAGGGGATGGATGAAAACCTACCTAACGGGTACAATGAACACTATCTCGGTGATGGGCACGCTTATAGCTCTGACTCAAACATAACAAAAGCGGTCCATGTAACCAAAAACATTTGTACCCCCTAACATTTTGAAATTAAATTAAAAAAAGAAACACAAAAAAAATGCAACCAGACCTGGCCTAAACTGTTTTAAGATAATACCTGTCTCTCGGGTTAATTTAGTTTCCAGAGAATCATTTATAAGTCAACGTGTTTCCCCCATTCATTCATTCCCCCATGTATCTATCTGTCCTCTGTAGTAACTGTTTATTACCACTCAACAGAATTACCCGCCTTCCTCATCTCCCTCTCCCCTCTAAAATGAGGGTATATAACCTCTAGACCCCCTTGGGAAATTGGGTGATCACTCTGTACTTTTCCTGGTGTACACAGTAAATAAATCTCTTTCTCCGTCTTTTTGTGAGCTGACCTTTCAGCAAACCTTCCGGGGCAAAAGGGAAGTTTCCCCTTACCCCTACAAAATTCATTTAAGTATATGTGAGGTTTTACACAGAATTACCCTAGAGCAATAATTTGCAAATGCCTAGGGAACCCAAAGAAATGTGTAATTTGAAAGAAAAGCATTTTTTTCTGTCCATTAGCTATAGAGTAAAATGGAAAAGCATTTTTAAAGGTACTTTTGATATGATTGGCCTAGCTCTGTGGGGAATTGCTGTTTGGGCACTCCACTTGGCTACAGAGGTATGAATGGAGGGAATCCTATAGCCACTAAATCTTGTTGGTCTACATGAGCTCATAATGCAGGGAGTGGTCTGTATTAGCTGCTGATTTGCTTCCAAGTACCATTTGAGGTGTTAATCATAATCTTTAAGTAGTTAGAGCTCTGAGTAATTTAAGGATTGTGTGTCTTCATGCAGTAACTGAGATCAGCTATTTTTCCCACTTCCTTGTAGAATGGTCTGGAGGGCAGGGTGTGTTCCTCCATGCGCCGCTGCCTGCAGATGTTCTAGGCTGCTGACCCTTATTCTTCTTGCTGTAAACGAGACTCTTCTGCTAGAATGAACCCCCAGTGCTGATGCTTTAAAAAGATTGCTTTTATTGCTCTTGACAATAAAAGCTTTTAATATTTAAGCTTTTAAATATCTTGTAATGTTGTGCTTTAAATTTAAATTTAATCCACAAACTAGTCTATAATTTCATCATCTGCAATAAATCAGCAATGCAAGTTTCCTCAAAGAGTTGTCTGCCCTTATGTCATGCACCAGGGTCTTGTATCTGCACGTCGACAGCCACAGGAGTCTGACTGGATTATGGCCTCAAAGACATTATTCCGGCAGAGGCACACAGACGGATGACAGTAAAAATCCCAATCCAGTAATCTACCTTGCAACGTGTCTGTTCTGCGTGGAGCTCTTCGTGGTGATCTGGCAGAGGCTGAGAAAGCTTCTTTTTGAAAGCTCGTAGTTTCTCCAGAGAATCAGCTACTCCTTTCTCACACTTTTCCCAGTCCTATCATGGGAAGAGAAAGAAATGGCATAAATTTTTTTGATGTAGGAAATTGCGGGGGGGAAAGGCAAAGAAAAGAAACACTCTCCTTAATCCCAGAGAACGGATAAAAGTTACACAGATAAACAGTGTGAGGGTGTGCCCACACCCTCTGCCAGGGTCATCAGAGCGGGATTCAAAACTGACTCTATTACCTACTACCAGTGTGGCTTTATGCAGATAATGCTCCACGTCTCAATTTTCCCTATGAAAATGGAAATAATACAAACTCTCTACATTTGTTGGAGGACAAAGGAGGCCATGAGTATCAAAGCACGAAGCGCAAAGCCCAGAATATCATGGGTATGCAAAAGTGTTATCTGAATCCCAACCCCTCTGCCGAGGTAGGAGTATAATCCCAGTACCTTGCCTCTCTCCTAACCCTGCCCGTAACTGCACCCAAAGTCTACTCTCTCCTGAATGCACTATAAGTGATATAAAGGAGGATGTGGAATCTCTTTCAGAATGAAAATACATTTGGGTAAGAGGAGGGAGATGGAATGTAAAAATAATATAGTCTTGATTCTGATTCAATTAGATACATAAATAGTATGAGCCACATAGATTTGAATTGTTACAGGAGGGGAAACACGTTACCAGAGGCATGGCATTTGACTGGCTTTATGTGGTTAATGCTGAAACATATGTAGCAAAGGATTGAACACAGAATACATGAAAACCCACACAAATCAAGAAGCGGAAGAAGGAATGCACAATTTAAGGAATGTATCTCTAACATGTGAAGTGGTGATCAGTGCTCTGGAGAAGAACATAGCTGGGGAGGGGGCAGAGAGTGGCTGTACAAAATACAGTAGATCTCTACGTACTGACAAAAGAAAACATACATGGTGTGGTTATGTTTTGAAAGGTTACACACCAAACTGGTAGCAATGGTGACCTGGAGAAGACAGTAGAATGTGGATGGTAGTATAAGGGCAATTTCATTTTTTACTCCACATACTTCAATTATTACTGAATTTTTTTTATTAGACACATATTTTTTGGTAATTAAAAAAAGTAAAAGAAAAAAATGAAATGAATCATAGTAGAGATTGACTCTTCATAGCACCTTAGCTACACATTAACTCACAGCTAGTCTCCTAGTGCCAATGAAAATTAAATTCAGCGACGCAAGTCTCGTTCCTTTTGTCCAATACTGCCCATTTGTCCTATCGTCCTTTCCCGGCCTCCTCCTCCTCAGGGCGCCTCCTGAGTGGCCATTCCGCGCACCACGAATCCCTGAGTTCCGTGGAACGACAGCGAGAATCACAGCCGGACTCGCTTTTACCAGTTAGCACGGTGTTAACTCACGTCACGTCTCCCTTCACAGTCCTGCTCTCTCATCACCAGTCTTTTCTTGTCTGGAGTCTTTCTGTCTTCTCTTCTGACACCTTACTTTTAGCATAACAACCCGCAGGCGCTGCTACGGCTGTCTTCCGGAAGCAGTGTTGAGGCAAGTGCCTCCTTGCTCAAAACGTCTTCTGGCTTCTAACTGAACTGAGAGTTTGGCCCAGGAGTCCCACTTCTCTTTAAAATTCCTTCGTGGAACTTACTAGAGCACGTGACTACATTCCCTCTTCCCAATTACCAGGAAAAAAATAGAAAACCACCTCAAAAAACTTTTGCCTATTATGGACAGATTTGTTCCAATTCCCCTTTATTTTAAAAATCTGTGTGTTCCCAGACTACACTTAGTTCATCCATGCTAAGGATAGTGAAGGTAGACAAAAAGATCCTCTTTCTGTTTAAATTGAACAACATTCTAATAAAATCATCACACATTGTGAAACATGTCAACGTGCATTCCATGAATGTTTATTGACCGAAAAGAGATAGGGTCAGCTTCTTATTTTTCATAACAAAATTAAGAGACGATAGTGCAGAAGATGAACATGCAAGGCATGGAATTATAACGACTGTGTTTTGGCATATTTACTAAGAGCATTAAGAGCTAAAAATAGATAAGTATTATAGCTACAGTGAAAAGATACACTGAATTGAGGCTGTATAAATATTAAAATTTAGATTCATAAATTCCTTCTTAGGCAAACAGGATGTAGTGTATGATTGAAAATGAAATGTACTTTAACAAGAATAGGGATTCCTCTTTCCAAGGATGACTTAGAATCAGAAGCTATAATCAAGTCTTTTTACTACATGAATTATAAGGAAATAACTTAATGTCATGGCCTCCAAACATCTATCAAAGTGGATGTTTTATACACCAACAAACAGACAGACAAGAAAAGCAAGCACAGTGACTCAGACATCATGCCTTATTAAGTCTTGGGACTATCTCCAAAAATCACATCACAAATTTAAAAAAAATATATGATTAACATATTATCTACAGAATGAGTTATAATGTTTTAAATTCTTTCCTGAAAGCAAAAGGAAGAAAAAAGAATCAGGCATATTATATTACTGATGAATTGTGCTGTGTGCAAATAATACTTCTTTATTTCAGTGGTATTTGTGATTTATTGCTTCTTACACTGAAGGTAATATATTATTAAATCAAATTCAGTGGAATAAACCCAATGGGTGTGCATACTTTAATCATTAAAAGAAACCCAAAATCCCCTCCATTAATTTTGCTTATTACCTTTGATCCAAACATGCAACAGGCCAAATTTAATAGATAATCTCATTAAAGTGCTAGTGATTATCACCATACATAAGACCTTAGCATTTAGCCGTGTTCACTTTTTATAATGATAACAACCTCAACCATGATAATTACTATTATTTATTTAGTGCTCAATATATACCAGGTATGGTACCACATGATTTACCATCATTATTTCATTAAATCCTCACAATGGCCACAGAGAGGAGGTGAAATTATACCCACTCTACAGATGAGGATATTGAGGCTTAGATAGGTTGAGTTAACCAGGTCACTTGGTTTACTATGTTTTTAACTTGGGTTTATCTGACTGTAGAGCCCAGGTCCCTTTTAAACTGCTGATTTAATTATGTATTATACATGGAATTGGAGAGTGAGGGATAAAAGCATATCATGGGAGGTCTGGATAAATCCCTATTTTCCAAAATTCACTGTGTGATCAGTACGCAATCTGTATGCAACTATGGGCTTAATATACCTCCTGGAGATTTTATCTCATGGTAATTGGTTTGGATAAGCTAAGCTAAATCGAGAGTATCTTTCTGGGTTGGTTTTTCCCTGCTATAAAAGAAGAGATATCAATCTTGAAAACCACTTTAGAGTCTTAGGTTAGGGAGTAGAATCTACTCTTTGAATTTCTGTATGGATTTATAAAGTCATCACATGGCTAAGGCTTCACATTGGCCATTAATCAGAATTCAGTTTGGACAGTCTTATTAGACTTTAAATTACTTTGTTGGGGGATTTTGCTGAAAGATGAAATGCTGAAAATTGAGAAACTTTTCCAGTTCATGCAAGATAGGACAAAGTTTTAAATAAAACACAGGGGATCAAAATACTGCAAGGTATTACTTAATGATCTTTGCATTATGTGATTTTCAGGATAACAATGGGAGGAAAAAGCAGTACAGGTATTAAAGGGTTTTTTTTTTTTAATGAAACTTACTTTCAACAAGAAGGCCAGTTTTTTCTTCTGTTCCTCCAGACTCATGCTGTGTTTCCATTTCCTGATTTCAGTGAGTTGACCTGCAGGACTCAGTCACTACCCGCTGAGGGAGCTGCTCCGGCCCCACAGTTAGGATTAACGCCTGTTGGCAGGAACACTTTTCTTGAGAAAAACTCTTTATAAAACATTTCTTACTTTCTCATTCTTTTGCAATATTTAACCGGTTCCAAATTTTAGCATACCTGGTCCCATTTTATCCAGCAAGCTTTATTGAGGTACCGTAACAAATGCATCAGTGATAAGATGAAAAGTACAATGGTGAGAGGATTAGTTCGCACTGGTTAAGGACTTCGGACCAATATGAAAATAACCATGACATATGAAACAATAAGAGGACAGCTGAACTAGAGCGGACACAGACAGAGAGGTTCACAGAAGGAAAGCTTTAAGCTTGAACAGGAATGACTCACCCAGATGGAAGCACCGGTTGGGAGAAGAGCGTGGATTGGGAGACAAGGGAGTAGGGCAAATTCATGACGAAAGGAAATTCATGTGACAGAATGACATATTTCAGGGCTGGAATGTTTCAGTGGTGAGAGAGGGTAGAGAGAGGGGAAGATGGCAGGGAATTGTTTATGGAATGTGTTTATAGAAAAATGAATGAGGTTATGAAGATTATTAGAGTTAACGAAGTTTCGCATAGAGTAAAGGGAATGAAGAGTAGTGGAATAAGAAGGCTTATGGATATCCCTAGACAGGTTAGAACACCATCTAGGCAACACATAGGGGCCTACAAGGCAGGGGAGGGATGGGGAGATTAGATATGGGGGGAGGGTGGAGCAAGGAAGAGACTATAGCTCTTCATGCTCTAGGATCCAGACGATGAGACACTTCCCCAAATTGGGTACACGGGAAAGAGAATGGTTGGTCTAGAGGTCTCTGTTGAGACCCACAGGGTCCATTACATCTGCGGAGCACATATAAATCCAAAAGGTGGTCGGATGCATGAGTTGAAAGCTCAGCAGGTGAATGTGACCAGAAGATACAAATGTGCCCCTTGTCTGCTGGTAGGGGGTTGTTGAAGCCATGTCTGTGGATGAGGTCTCTCAGAGAAATCTGGAGGAGAAAGGAACCAGGGAACAGTGACTTTAAAGGAAGAGGAGCCCATGAGATACACTGAAAAGGACTGGCCAGAGTACTAGGAAGCATCTGTCTAGGAGGCTGGAAGCCCAGATTCCTAGGCTGGTGAAAGTAAAGAGCTCCCTGGAAGGGACAGAGCTCAACAGGACAGGGCCTTTTACCTTCTCTGGTACTTAAGTTACATGTTTAAATTGATCATGAGTGAAGTATACATAATCAACACAAAGTTTTCCTTTTCTCACTACTGCTTTCCCACCCATGCTGGGACACAGTGAGCGGCTGCAGGCCTTGTTGCGTGAAGTGGAAGCAGCCGCTGTGAGAGGCTGGGGCTCACTATCATTTCATTAAATGAGGCCTTCGCAACGCAATCATTTTGTATGTTCCTGTTGACGTCTGAGAACAATGTTTGTCCCAATTCCAGTGTCACTCCAGAGTCCCTCTAAGGAACCAAGCCTAAGGTAAAGTGTGCTGTGGAAATGCATAAGAGGTTTGAGAACAGTGTGTTTGCACCTCACCTGTACTTCATCAAAGAGAGTCCTTGCTTGTTGCAGTGGTATAGGGACGCTTCCGAGACCACTCACAGGGAGGTAGGACACTTCAACCAGCCATTTACGAAGCTTTTCTGCCATCTCCCTGTAGCGTTGCCACTGGCGAATCTGGCTGTCAATGATGCCCCGCCTCTGCTGGGCCCTGCGAATCACTCCCTGCCACTGATTACTGAGGAGCGTCAACTTCAGGTTGAACTCATCCCTGGCGAAGACATAGTTACATGGTGAAAAACACTGATATCTTGGATGTAGTCACATAATCAGCCAATGTGTACACTTTCCATGACCTTAAGCTCTGAGAGGTGACCCGGGGCAGAGGTTTTCAAATATCATGAGGTGATCTATTATTGGGGCTACTGTAAGTAACTTTAAAAATTAAACTACTGGTGTTTGCAAATGGTGAGTGTTATCATGTCTCAGCACAGGTTGAAAGAAAATCTACAATAAGGTCATTGTCATTCACTCCCTCCCTGAGAACATGTGAGGGCAGGAGTAGAGAGCCACAGGTGCAATGGGAACAGCTGCAAACCCTGAGCACCTCATGGCAACGTGTGCAGCATGTGACAAGGTCTTGCAGGCCCCACTGCAGGAAAAAATGTGGAGCAACACTTATGTAGAACCTCTGTCTTCAGCTAAAATCATAAGCCAATTTGGATGGACAAAACTGTATTACTTTAGCTAGAATCATAAGCCACTTCAATCAAACTACGTAGTTTAAAAAGATTTTTAGAAACTGTACTCCATAAACTCTCTCAGTATTCCCTCACAAACAGCCCTAATCTTTAATAAGTTATTCCACACATGATTCTAAATAGTCTCTTTTACATTTTAGGCTGACTTCACTTTGTCATTAGAAAAACGAAAACTAGTCATTACGGTCTGTTTAAACGTCATTCATATATTTAGAAATATTAAATGTTACTTAAACTTTCTCAATTTTAGGCTAACGAAGCTCAGATCTTCTAATGTGTCCTTCCTACCTCTGTGTTTTCTACCTTTAAAAAATATTGGTGGTTCTTCATCAAGTTTTATTCAATATTCAGCTTGTGGCTCTAGAACTGGTTAGTAAGGGTTTGTCCAGCATCAAATAGAAATGAGTTTCTTTGTTGATTATGTTCAAAGTGACATGTTTGTCACATGTTTTAGTATTAAAGTATAATATTACTTGTGTTTTCTCTATTATATTAGTTTTGCTTTTCTTCCTCAGACATCCTATTCTCTTCTCTTGAGGGTGACATCAAATCTGAATTGGACTTACTATTGTAGACTACTCTATTCTTGATAACCTCCTATTATCTAGAGCCACTATAAATTTTGATTTTATAAACAAATGTGCTATTAGTCCCAAAAACTTATTTAATAATTCAACTTAAACAAAAGATGAATAATACATAGTCACAGTTAACAAAGCCAGTATTAAAAACAAAAAGTACTGCATAAAGCCCCAGCAAAAATTTTCTTATGCTTTCTCATTTTAAAAATAGATCCATATGATAACTAGTTAGGTTTTGATGACGACTTTCAGTTTTGAAAGGAAATTCTGATCTATCTATCTGTATGTATATATGAATAATCAATCACAGTAGAATTCAAATGTGATGAATTAGGTTCATGATACTTCCCCAAAAGTTGTAAGTATCTGTCAACTCAGAAAACGTATAACTTCAGGACTTGAGAATATCCTATAACATGAAAAGGCCCTTGCACGTTGCTTTGCCTACCAGGTAACCATCCAAGATCTCCTTGGAGCCCTCACCCTCACTTTGCACAAACAAGCTGTCCTGAACTATCTGCCAGCATGAGGAACTACTTAAAACATGACATTGTTCCCAGTGCTCAACACGAAGCTCTAAAAACCAAAACTCATCAATTAACTTTTAGAACACAACACATTTGTAATCTGGGGCCTTCCTATTGTCAGCAGGTTCTAATCTGATTTTTTTTTACTTGCAACTTTCAAAATTCTTTATCCTTAGGTCCAGCTTCCCATTTACATCTTGTTGGTGTTTTTTCCTAAACGTTAGCATTTAAAATTTAATAGATGTTGGCTTGCATGTGAATATTAAATTTTATTTTACTTAATGACTCAAAAGTTTATAATATTGTTATAGAGTTGGCTAAGATGATAAAGCAGAAGATAAAAGTTAATTGCATTTGAATTTGTTTTATTCTCAAGAAAGCTCACATTTAAGTTTGGCTTACTTAGAATAGAATAAATATGACATCACATTTTGTTGTTCCAAGCTCAACCATGAAAATCTTTCATGTACTTCCAAAGAAATATCCACTTAAAACTGAAATGGCTTCTAAAATGTTAAAAACAAAACTCTCAATAAAAATGATTTATTTTTTACTTTTTTGAAAAAATACTAACAATCATAATCACAACTACTGGTCCTAAATATGGGAAAGATGTACATATGTAATAAGACAAATGAAGCTCATACTCCAAATATCACCATGAAAAGTAGAAGGGATCAAATAAATATTGTACCTAAGAAATGTAAATATAGTATAAAATTGTCAACTCACAAGCTAGATTTTTACCTCTGCATTTTTAATAAAGAGGTAATTTGGCTACATAAATAAAAAGGTAGAAATATTTCAGGTTGAATGTAATCTGATTTAAGGCAGCAAACCATTTTCAAACACGGAGGAATTGTCATGGTATGAAAAGGCTGGCCAGTATAATCCAGTACTGACTGAAAACCAGACACAGGAGCTCTAGTCCTGAATGTGCTGCTACTTAGTTCCAATGACCTTGGTCAAATCAGTTCACATTTGCGGGTCTCAGGTTTTTCACATATAAGTAAGAAAGATGGACTAGTGATCTCTATGCCCCTTTTACAAATAAAATTTCTGTAATTGTATAAGAATATTAGAAGCATCTGTTTACAAATCATTGATGTATCACTGATACAATTCATTCTGATCTATTCATTAATTCCAGTCCCTACAGATGACTAGCTAAGGCTGGCTAGGTGATTTCCAATTACTCTATGTCCTTCATATAATATAACAGCAGTTCTCTAAAAAGATTCAATACTCAGTAATTTCAGAGATTCAGACAAGCCTTTCCTCCTATTACTGAGGCTCCACTATAGTACAATTGCCTTAGGAAGATTGGATATATGCCATTAAAAAGAAAATGACTAATTTGTGGAAACTTTCTTCATAATAATTTCCCAAAGTTCCTACCTGTCATCAACTTGACCTTGTTCTAGAAGACGTTGCCCATCAATAATGATTGAGTGCAAAATCTGCTGACGACTGAACATCTCGGCTTGAAACAACTATAATTTAAAGAAGAACATACTTTAGAGTTCCTAATTTTAGTGACCAGTTCTCTGATAACTTTCCATATATTCTGGTTTTAGCAAGACTATGAAAAGTATCTCCAGCTGAATCAGGAAATGTGTGAAATCCTGTAGTGCAGGAATGATTTATTTTTAAGTCATCAATTCAGATATGCTTAAAGATAAAGTTTATTTTTTGGTTTACTAAAACTAAATGACTAAAAGTAGAATTATGTTTCCCTTCATTTTTTCAAAACCACCTAATACAGTAAGTTAATGCACAATTTGTTTTCTGGTTTATTCTGTGTGCAAAATACGGTCTATTTTCAGACATAGAGAATAGCTTAGGACCTTTGAAAAAGTAGAAGGAAAAGAAAAGCCCCCTCTTTTTCTGTTTTTTTTGAACTCACTGTTTTTCAATTTAATTAGGTTAATAAAATTATTTCATTATTAAAAACCTCAATAGAAGGTCTTTCAAATTATTTCCACTGTTTTTAAAATAGCTTTATTGATATATAATTCACATACCACATAATTCACTCATTAAAATGTCCAATTTAATAACTTTTATTATATTTAAAGACTTGTACAACCATCACCACAATCAATTTTAGAACATTTTCATCACCCCAAAAAGAAACTCCACACTCATTAGCAATCATTCCCTATTTTCCACCATCCTCCAGCCCTAAGCAACAACTAATCTATTTCACATCTCTAAGGATTGCCTATTCTGGACATTTCATATAAATGGATTTATGCAACACGTGGTCTGTTGTGACTGGCTTCTTTCCCTTACCATAATGTTTTCAAGGTTCATCCATGTGCACCATGTATTAGGACCTTATTCCTTTTTATTGCTGAATAGTATTCTATTGTATGAATATATCACATTTTACTTATCCATTGATCAGTTGATGGGCATTTGGACTGTTTCCACTCTTTGATGATTGTGAATACTGTTACTATGAATAATGTACTCGACCAAGTTTTTGTGTGGACACAAATTTTCATTTATCTTGGGTATATACTTAGGAGTGGAATTACTGGGTTATATAGTGACTCTATGTCTAACATTTTGAGGAACTGCCAAACTGTTTTCCAAAGCAGCTTCACCATTTTACATTCCCATGAGCAATGTAAGAGGGTTCCACTTTCTCTACACCCTCACCAATTATATTTTTCATTGTAGCCATCCTAGTAGGTATGAAATAGTATCTATCTCAGTGTAGTTTAGTTCCGTTGTCTTTTATTTCACCATCTGTCAACTCAATAAAACTGGATTTAAAAATGCTTTATACATCTTTAAATTCTCTATTTTTAAAATTTCAGCAACATGCTTTAAAATTAGTTTGATTTTCTTTTAAGCTCTGAATTAAGCTTTTCTCTGCCTTTAAGTAAGTCCCATCTCTCCATGTGCATATATTTCACAAACACACAAAACAACTTAGTTATACCAATAAATAGAGAAATAGGGACTAATTGTTTGCAAATTAATTAATTTACTTTTTGCATATATTAATAGTTCTTTCTCTTTGTTTCTTGAGAAACAATTATAATGCAATTTGATGAAGACGTACACTTGGAGATCACTGATAGCTTAATTTCCTCTTATAAAATTCATATGTTTTTTAAAGAACACACAATTTTTAAAGACTTTTGATCAAAGCACAGTCCCTTAAGCAACTGGCCTCGGCAATACTAATGTTGTAGTCTCTAACACAATTTGCAAATTGTCTAACTATCTGCATTCTTTCCACCAACCCCACTCAGCCCCCAGTAAGTAATCTTTAGCCACAGTTCTGGCATTATACATTGCAAGGTACCGAAGCCTGACATGCTTATAGCCATCTATGGAACAGAATAATGGACCACGTTTTTGTAATTAAAATGTCAAAACCCCAACCTTAAAAAAGTAGGCAAAAGTGACACATGCATTTGAGCAGACTCAGTACAAGTTACAGGATTTTAATTCTCCCACATGGCATTTTGTAGCATCTTTCAAAGGTATAAAACGTTTTTATTACCCAAAAACGTACTGGCGTAACTTACCTCATGTGCTCTCTGCTGCTCCAAAAGATGCTGATAATTGCCTGAAATATCTACTGCTAACTTTTGTTCCGTTTGAACCAGGAATTCCATCCATGTTTCACATTTTTCCAAGAAAGTCTGATGTTGTAGCAAAAATGACTGCAACTTACTGACAGAACAAAGGACAAGGAATAATGATTATTTTGCTCCTTATTTTTATATCTGTAGCATATAAAATTATATTAAATAATCTCTGCCTCCAATTCTAATTGGACCATTAGAAGGCTTTCATGTTAGGAGGTAAAATTAAAAAAAAAGAAGAAGAAGAAAGAAAATTTTTTAAAAAGTATGAAAAAAATGTTAAATTTTTTAAAATGATAAAAATCATGCATGTACCTTTAATATATTCTTACTTAAAAGAGTTTTCTTATTAAAGGACTATTTAGTACATCAAACATGGGAAACTACTTTGCAATTTGAATTTCCCACTTTTAGCTCAAATTTTGTCAGTATTACTGGAAAGGCCAGAATTTATAAATATACACAAATAATGAACTTATATTCTACTGATACATTGGTGCTATGGTTTGAATATGTTCCCTCCAAAATTCAGGCGATGAAACTCAATGGCCAACGTGATAGTATTACGAGGGGGGGCTTTTAAGAGGTGATTAGGCCATGAGGGCTCCTCCCTAGTGAATGGGATTAGGGCCCTTACAAAAGAAGATTCACACAGTGTTCAGCACTCTTGCCCTTCTGCCTTCCTTCTCCGTGTGAGGACATCGCGTTCTTCCCCTGCTAAGGATACGGCAAGAAGGTGCCACCTTGAAAGCAGAGACAAGCCCCTACCAAACAACTGCACCTGCTAGCACCTTGATCTTGGACTTCCCAGCCTCCAGAACCGTGAGAGAATAAATATCTATTCTTTATAAATTACCCAGTCCATGGTATTTTGTTATAGCAGCACCAAACGGACCAAGACAATTGGAGTGACCAGAACATCACTTGTTTACTCTACCTGAATCTTTCCGTAGTCTGGGAGGATATCAGAGACCAATGACGGTTCAGATTCTGCATCCTTTTGATTTCCTTGTCATTCAGGGGTAACCTATATCCAAGCTCATTTAGACGGTCTAAATCTGGAGCCATGCTGCTGAATTTTAACATCTGTCCCTAAAAGCAAGATTTAAAAGCAAGTTTAGCACCATCGTCAAAAAAGGCAGAGCTTTTTCAAAGTGTGCGGTGAACTTCTGATTTCGGGAAGAAACTGGGCTTTGGTCTGCTATGCATTTCTAGGCCACTTACTTGCAATCTCCAGAGGTACAGATAGAGAAAAGCTGACTCTCCTATTGAGACTGAACTGTTGCTGCTGCTATTGCTACTACAGGTACTCATTATCCTTTATTGATAGTTAGTAGGTTATGTGCATTACCTTATTTACTTGATTTGTTTACTCATAGGTGATTCTTGGTAGAACTGATAAAGGATGAAAATTATGCTGATGAGCAAAAAGGCTTATTTCTTACCCTTTATATTTAATTTATTCATGCTAATCTGATCCTATATTATTCAATAATGATAATAGTTATAACAGTGATAGCTAACATTAATTGAGCACTTACTAAGAATTAAGTGTTATTAAAAGCTTTACAAATAATAACTCATTTCATCCTCAAAACAATCCCATGAAGTAAGTACCACTGCTATTCCCTCTTTACAAGTGAGGAAAGAGAGGCACAGAAACTAAGAAAATTGCTCAAGGCCACCCAGCTCATAAGTGGTGGAGCTGGGTAAACAAGAGCTGTTGGGCTCTTGTTAAAGAGAATGCAATCTGACTTGAGCTATGAAATGACCACACATTGCCCTAAGACTCCAACCCCAAAGTTGGTGAGACTCAACCAAAAGAACGGTATTTGCTTTCAGATCTCTTTCCTCTCTTCAAACACAGGACAAAGCTGCCTGTTCTGGTCTTCCATGGGCATTCTTTTTCCTTTTGTGTCTTTTTTTTTAGAGACAGGGTCTTGCTGTGTCACCCAGGCTGGAGTGCAGTGGTGTTGTCATAGCTCATTGCAACCTCAAATTCCTGGGCTCAAATGATCCTTCTGCCTCAGCCTCCTGAGTAGCTGGGACTACAGGTGCATGCCACTATGCCCAGGTAATTTTTCTTATTTAGAGGTAGAATATCTCTATGAATATTAGATAGGTATCACTGTGTTGCCCAGGCTGGTTTCAAGCTACTGGTCTCAAGCAATCCTCCTGCCTCCCAAAGTGCATGATCCACTGCGCCCAGCCCTATGGGCATTCTTATCTCCATCTCGGAAATTGGTTACAGAACGGGGAAAATGTCAGGGACACCTTTGGCCATGTGTGTGTTTCCTCCTTGTATGATCTGCAAAAGGCTCATGATCTCTGAAGAAAGAACAAATATTCCCAAGTATTGAAGCCAAAGCACAACTATTAAATGGCAGAATTTCCATGGGTACACATGAGCATTGAACAAAACTGACATGACACAGTGCTTCCCCTCAGGGCCCTTAGGGGGAATAAGACAGCACTGCAACAGTAGAGGGCACAAAATGATAATCACCTACTCACATGAAAGTAATTAAATGACATGACGGAGCATGGAAGAAAAAGACGTGTATGTTATCAAAGTGCCACTGGGAGCCTAGCCCTGGATGGGCAGTGAAGGCTTTCCTAAGAAGGTGACATTGAAGAAAATGACCAGGACTTTACTCTTCTTGGTGGGGAGGAAGTTGGTGGGGACAAGAAAAGAATCCTCACATGCACAGACACCAGGAAGCACTATGGCTCCCCAGTGGCTGGAGGGGAAGATGGGCAGTGGTGCAGGATGAGACCCTTGGGTCAGGTGGGAGCCAGTTATGCTGGTCCTGATAAGCACGTGGCCTTCATCCTAAGAGTGGCACAAACCCACTGAGGGTTTTAACCAGAGGAATAATATGATAAAATTTGTATGTCTATTGTATTATTTTATTTACTTGATTGAATGTTTAAAATAGTTCCTAATTAGGTAAAACCATTTTTTCTTTTTAAAAATTATTAATACTATTTTTGATTGATAAATCATGATTTGGGATACATTTCAAGGTGCAATGTGATATTTTCATATATTCATATATACACCATGTGGAATGATTAAATCAAACTAATTGACTAAAATCCTTTTTTTTTAAATAAAGATCATTCTGGCAGCCAGGGGGAGTGTAGACTGCTTGGGGGGGTGGATGCAGATCTGTGTGAGGCCACTGCCATGGCCCCAGAGAGATCGGGGTGGCTGGAAGTAGGAGTGGATGATGCTAGAGGTGCAGATGGGAGGATCACAAGCTATCAAGGAGGTGAGGGAGTGGGACGGGGAGGGACTCAAGGGGAGGAGGTTTCCTAGCACTGGTCCTGGCTGGGCTCCCATCACGGGCTGGGAAATCAGGCCATGCTCGTTGCCAACACAGAGTTCACCCCTTGCAGGACAGCAAGAAAGGCAGAACCCATGAGCATCTCATGGGGAGCTCAGAATTAAGAGTAGGTCTATGTCAGTTTTGAGTTTTCCTTAAGATTTTGAGGACAGAAAATAAAAGATCTGGGACTCAGATATGAACACACTTACCTTAAGTTCTTCCATCCTTTCCTGGATGGTGGAGAGGTCAGACGAGTGGCTGGGGTCCTGTCCTTGTAACAGGTCTTCAGCTTCCACTATCCAGGCCTCCAAAGCTTCTAAACTCTTGGCAAAGGTTTCATAGTCAAGAACTCCAGCCTTGTTTTCACAAAAGAAATTGGTATTTTAGTTAAAATATTGGTATTTTAATGAAATCTAGCAAGAGGGCCAGTAGATATTGAAATTATTTTTCATATTCTTGTACCAAATTGTCATTCTCAAGATGCCATTCCTAAAAAACAAGGCTATAACATTTAAATTTTCTTCTCTTGATGTAATTTTTCTAAAAAGTAGAATTATTTCTTTGTGTAACATTAGTCAATAACCAATTAAAGTTATTATTTAAATACATTATTAAACAACACATCTGAAAAATATTGTGATTCTTGTAAAAGACTGTTATATAAACATGAATAGTAATTAGGGGCTTGCCTCCTAGATGAATTTTAAAATTACTTTGTAGAGAAGAGTGTAAAATTTCCACCTTCCTTTGTCCCCACTGAAACTTCCAAGATTGTTTATTTTTTAATTCTTGTCTTGAAGGAGGCATTGTCTCAATGATGAAACATTCTTTTCCTGTGTTTATGCTCAGACATTATAGAATACTCAATTTGTAACACATAGTAAATATGAGCTCTGTACCTGTAACATAGTCTGCTGTTTGCAAAGAGCCTGCTCTAGGGCACATAAGTGTTGACTCAAAGAGAGTTGATCAGATTGAATGGCTGATGCAGCTGAAGCATCCACTTGTTGCTTGAGTTGCTCTCCCAGCTCATGGAGAACAAAAAGGGAATCCTTAACTGTCCCCAATCCTTTCAGGAGGTCCTATGGAAGATGAAAATATGCCCATAGTGAAACAACATGTTGAGTGTACTCCTTATCATAAACAGCAATCAGCAAAGGGCCACACATCTAGAAACATGCAATTCTTATTTATCATATGATGATACTAAATAACCTTCACCTGCAGAAAAATGATCAAGAATTAAATCCAATTTTTAAAAATATTATATATGTATTTTAATACCTTAAATATATGTTATATACATATAAATATAGATATTTAATATTCCTCTGTTAATAAAAGCCACATAGGTTCATTATAGGGCATTAGGGAAATGCAGGAAAGCATACATAAATAAGAAAAAAAAAACCCAACATGATTCACAAGAGCGAGCCAATAACTAGAAACATTTTGGCAGATTTTTCTTGCTTCTTTATGTAACTGATATCAAATTGAAAATGTAGTGCTATATTTTACCTTTTTCTACTTATTATTATTATACCCACCAGGAATTAGTTTGTCAACGGTATCCTCTGTATGTATGGTCATGTTATTGCAGTTACAACAACCCTCCTGTCTCAGTGGGGCATAGAACACAGTGATGGTTCTGGTGAGCAGAAGGTAAGATTAGTCTGTATCTCCACTCTTTTCCATGGCATCTCGACTCCACTTTTTGTGGAACCCTCTTATACGCTCAAAAATATAAGCCAGTGGAAATTCCCTATGTCTGGTTTCTAGCCACTATTAAGAGATAATAAGTGGCTGTTTCTTCTATCTGTTGTTGGTGCCCCATCCAGACATGGTGGAGACTACGGAGCCTGCCGTGCCTACACAGTGACTACTGTGAGAGAAAGAAAAGCAAAGGGCAGCTGAGCGCAGTGGCTCACACCTATAATCCTAGCACTTTAGGAGGCCAAGACAAGAACATCGCTTGAGGTCAGGAGTTCGAGACCACCCTGAGCAACATAGGGAGAACCCTGTCTCTATCAAAAATACTAAAATCAGCTGGGTGCAGTGGTGTGCACCTGTAGTCCTAGCTACTTGGGAGGCTGAGGCAGGAGGATGACTTGAGCCCAGAAGCTGGAGGTTGCAGTGAGCTATGTTTATGCCACTGCACTCTACCCAGGGCAACAGAGTGAGACCTTGCCTCAAAAAAAAAAAAAAAGAAAGAAAGAAAGAAAAAAAGAAAAACAAAGCACTCCTTAACCTTGACATAGACAACAGACAAGGTGTATTTCAGTTCAGTAATATTGAAAATGACAGCTCTTGCAAGGATAAACCATATGGACAAAAAAAAGCATTGTATTATCTTTATGGCAAATATTCATCTTTAGCTTTAAGATGATTATTCAGGTGGAAGGTATTAGAATAGATTAAATTCTTATTTATGTAATTTTTTTAACTTGTCTAATTCTAATAAACTAATTTAGGAAAGAAGAGCCTTGTAACAAGTTCATGAAAAAAAGACAAATAAGGATAAATAGTAAGAGCCATGTAATAGATGAAACAAGAGCCGTTCCTACAAACCTTAAGTAGGTTATTGGCAGCTACAATGAAAAAGAGAATTATTAAAAAGCTGTTAAAGAGAAGTCAATTTGGAGAGAAAGACTTCTTTCTACCATTAAAATCTTAGATGAAACTAATATGCAGATGTTTACAGAAGAGATAATGACTCTAAATGGATGATATCTTTCATAGCAGGTTTTTTAAAGATATAACATTATTCCCCACATGGTCATTTCTTATAATGACCATCTCTGTACAAACAGAGAGCCCACATTTTTCACATGGATTATATTCCATTAGGAAAAATGGGAAAACAACTCATCTTTTAAAATGAAACCATGGGAGGGGACCTCTTAATCAGATGCATGTGCAACTGTGTTCTGAAAATCAGGCAGGCTCTTTGATACTAAGACAACCATTTTTTAGAAAATTGTCTCACATACTGAGACATACCAAAAGCTCGCCCAGATCAGCACTAGTCTTGCTAAACCTGGGAAGTCTACGAATGGCAAGCTGGGGAAACACCATAGCTCCTGAACATACATTGCAGTCTTGAATCCACGTAGCAACTTCGTCATCAGGGATGTCTTTGCTAGTGGCTGCCTTCAACAGCTCATTGGTTCGATCCTCTTGTTGCTGAACTGTGGAAGCACACTGTTTGGAGTAGTCCTTGTATCTTTGCCAAAGCTGAAGTAGGGCCTTGCTGGAGTGCAGCTGCTCAGCAATCTCTTCCAACAAGTTATTCCATCTGGAAATAACAGCCAACACTCATGGGCAGATTACCACCTCTCATCAAACGCCGGTATTTACTATTTTATTTTTCATGATCCTGGTTCATGTGAATATGCACATAATGCAAGGATGACTCATTTCTATTTAACATAATAAAAAGTAACACTTCATGTTTCAAGGGTAGTGGATAATGAGGATGAGGGCAATTTGGGTATATAGCAGTTCTAATTCTTTGTAAATATCTTGATTGCATTTATCATTAAATTCATTTTGTAAAAACCAAAACTTTAATGGAATAGAATCTATAAGGCTCAAATTCACAATGTCAGAAAGTTTTAATTATATCATTATTTATAATAAGACTTTGATATAAATAATGTGTAAAGTTAGCATACTCCATACCTCATATTGACTTCTTTCAGTGTATTGGTAAGAGTTTCTGTCACAGGTGGGTGACACTCTTTTAATAGCTGGTTGGTGACAGAGCCAAATTTCTGTAAGCTCTTTTCCTGTTTTTCTAGATCATCTTGAAGACTCTGCCCAAAGAAAAACATCCCACAGATGACATGACAGGATCTACATTCTAATAAGCAAATCAAAGGTAATTTATATATGTTTTCATAAATACATACACACAAATATATAAACCATGCATGCCTTTGCTCCAATGCTTTAAGCTTTCTTAGTCACTTCTCCTTGGTATGATTTTGTTCTTACGCCTGTGAGAAGAGATTCTCAGAAATTAAGCCTTCTTATACTGGCATCTGGATTCTGCTGGAAGAGTTCACATAGGGTGCCCTTATATATGGTCTGGTAGGAAGCTATGGTGATGGCATATGTAATGTACCATCTGTCATAGTGTGGTTCCCCTTTGATGCCCAAAGCCAAGGCCAGATCTCTATTTTATTATATACCTAGAGTGGTTCTACCATAAACTCCTGATGATTAAAGACTCTAAGAAGGCATAGCTTTTGCAAGTTCTATCTCTGGGTGTTCTTCCTTGCAAAGACTTAAAAAAATTTTAAATTTAATTTTATTTTTAATTGACAAATGATAATTGTATGTATTTATAGGGTATAATGTGATGTTTTGATATATGCTTACATTGTGGGATGAATAAGTTAAGCTAATTAATATATCATCACCTCATGTACTTATCAATTTTTTGTCTAAAAATGTCAAACTCATAGAAGTAGACTAGAATGGTAGTCACCAGAGGCTGGGAGGGAGGCATGGGTGGGAAAAAGGAAAATGTTGACCAAAAGGTACATAGTTGCAGTCAGAGAGAAGGCATAAGCTTTAGTGATCTATTGCACAGAATGATGACTATAATTAATACACAATATATAATACATTGTATACTTCAAAAATGCTTAAAGCAAAGAATATTTATTAGACAGGCTTGGTGGAGTCTTCTACCAAGAACAAGTGAAGGAACTGGAAGAAAGGTGTTTCCCTAGAAATATAGCTGAAGTGATAGAGTAAGTTCTTAACTAAAACTCAATAGGTTAAGTAGGCTACAAGAATTTAGTACTAGTTATCATAATATCTGACTACCCTCAAATCAAAACATTCAAGGAAAAGACCCTTAATGCTTTCATGTCTTAAGACAGCTCTTGCAGGTGTTAAACACAGGATATGTTAAATTAAAAAGTCCTTTAACCTCGTCAAAAGCATAAAATGTATTTTTAAATTTACTATCCTCAAAATAAGTTTTAATGATCCTTAGTATCTACAACAACTATTTAAGGTTTAAAGATATTATATATATATATTTCGTCCTTTCTCCCTCCTGCCTCACCCAAAAGAAGACATTTCCTTAGGAAACTTTGCATATAAGGTCAGCAACATATAAACTTTGATTGCCAAGCCAGGAGGTGGACTAGCTGTCAGGAGGGCACATGCTGGGCACCCGCTGGCATCCTGTCCCTTGAAGGCCTGTCTTGCCGAGCCCACAGTCTGTGTTATTTAGCCAAGAAGGAGCAGCAGCAGGAGAGCGTGGCCCAGGTGTGCGGGGAAGTGAGGGCAGCAGCAAATTTGAGGGCAGTGACCTGGGACAGGAGCGAGTGCTATGTTGAAGACAAACAGCAGGGATGTCATTCTGGATGAACACAGTGAAAATGGACACGCAGGAAACCGAGCAGTAAGTGCTAGGAAAGAGGACTGTGTGGACAGGGTGGGGAGGCCACTGATATCACATTGAATGGAAAGAAAACAACTTAATGGTTTAAACGTTTACCACTTTTGCTATATTTCTCTTTGTTTTCTTTTTAATCCCTTAGAATATGTTTGGAGACGCAGGATAAAAAACAGAAAGGGAAGACAAAAGGCAGTGACAATGGATCAAGGTTGATTTGGGCATAAAACCATTTTACAAAAATACATTTATGTGGATATTTACATAACAGGATCTTAAAAACCATTTAGTCATATACTTGCTAATCCAGAATTTGGCACTCACAGGCAAGTCTGATTAAGTAACAATAAAGCAGGTAAGATTAATTTTAAAGATTGTAATAGTAATTAAATATAAACAATACATGGTAATATTTCAGGATGATGTTTCCATTTGCTAATTTTTCAGTTTTCTCAAATTAAAAAGAATGTTAAGGATGTGTTCAATTCATTCCTTACCTCAAGATTGTCTACCTGAACTTGCACAGCTTCTAAGGAGCCAGTCAGCAGACGGAATCGGGAAAGAGAGTATCTGGCCTCCATGAGGTAACTGTTTATCTCGTCAAAGGCCACTTTGTGATCGCCCCATTGGTCAAGCACTGACTTCAACTGTATCTTTAATTGCCCGACCTTTTGAAAAAGACAAATACTTCTTAAAATTATGTAATATATAGAATAATGGAACATACATTCAATTGATGGAAAAACATCAGTATCTAAGAACTTTATCAGAGTTTCAGGCATCATAAACAAACTAAAACGTAAAAAAAAAATTTAAAAGGTAAAATGTAGCAACTTTGAAATTTATGTCTTTCACACTTCTGAATACTTGGTCTAAATGGAAATGCTTCAAATGTGATTAATTTGTAAATATATATGTATTTTAAAGTGATAAAAGGTCAACATATTTAATAAAACAGTTTAGCAAATGCATTAACTCACTTAACCCTCATAACAACCTTCTGAGGTAGGTATAGTCATTATCACCATCTTACAGATGAGAAAACTGAGGCACTGAAAGGTAATAAAAGTTACCCGAGATCACACTGTTAGAATGTGAGAGATCCCGATTTGAATCCAGGTAGTCTGGTCTAGGAAATAAAATCTATCTATATCTCTATCTGTGTCTATATCTATTTCACATGTGCTTGAACATGCACACACACATATACTCAAATGAATATCTTAAGAAAAAACATCTAAGAACATTATTTCTTCATATTTATCTCTATCAGAAAAGTTTTTAGTTTGGTCTTTATCACTTAGAAAGACATCTACTTTGGATATCTTCCCCCAGGCTGGAGACAGACATTTAAGAATGACCTATAGCCATGGGACTGGATGGGATTATCAAGAGAGTAATGTTTATAATAAAGGTTTTTTATAGGAAACATCAGAAACTAGACTTTTTTTAAAAAAAGAGGTTCATGAAGTGGACTTAACAGTACAAAGAGACGATGTATAGATTTGATAATTATTTACTCAAGTTACTCTAGGAAAACCAAAACCCAGAGTTAGTACATGAGGTGGCAAATAAGGTCTTGGAGCTGCCTCTCCAGGAGCGGGCGATATTACCATGTGGTCTAAATTTGCCCAGGTTTGGCTGAGTTCCCGCAGTGTGCTCATGACAATGCCAGAGACATCTTCTTTCTTGTTCTGAATCAAAGCAAGTCCATTCTGCTCAATTTTCTCTACTTCTTTTTCTTTTGCTTTAATCAAATCTTCCAGATCCTGAAAGATTTAAAAAATAGTTATTTTAAATTGTTCTATTATGGAACTCTGGGGTACACTGAAATTGAGCCATTATAGTTTCATGTCCTAAAAACCTCTTACTAATCCAAAAAGCTTATCATTCTCAGAAGAGAGTTGCCACAGAGGCACTTATTCCTATACTCAAATGTAAAAAAAGGAGTCTTTTTATACACAGGAAATTAGCATAACTTCAAAAAAGTAAAATTTGATAATCTACTAGATAGGGAAATGGCACCTTGTAATTTTTTCAAGAAGCTACAAGGAAGGAAATGTATGCCAGGAATGGCAATATGATTTATATTCTTAAATTCATATATACTGGTGTTGAAAAAGTACCACAGCCTAGGCCATAAGAAGAAATGTGATAGAATGGTATTCTGGGCCCAAGTATCTGAGACTTAGTCACATTTCCACTACGATAAAGCTGTGTCACTTTGGGTAAGTGAGAAATTTCCACTGGGTCTCAGTTTCTTCAGATTGGAAATCAGAAGATTGGAAAAGATAATCTCTATTATGCTCTCTTTCTCTCTAAAATACTCTGATACTATGTGACTCTGAAAGGTCATAGGCTTTTTTCATGAATCAAATCCTCATTTTCTTTAAGATGTGCATTTATAACTGTCAGTATAAAATGTCCAAGGATGAAAAGGAAAACGAGGAACAGATTTGGAGCTCATATTTAACCGTACATCATAATCCTAACATATTTTAATGCCATTGGAAAATGTGAGAAGCTAGTGGAGCAGACTGATACTGCTATCAACATTTCATAAATAAACAAATGGAAGATAAGTCATCCGACCTGTCTTGGTAACAGAGCTGGTGAGGGATGGAGGGGGATTAGAACCCAAGCCATACAGTTTACTGACTCCCAGCCCAGTGCTAGAGGTGGGTTGGCTGAACCTCAAACTGTGGAGGGATATAAATCCCATGTTGGGGTGATAAGCCAGGTATTAAGACATGGTTATGTTCCCACATTCAGAAGTATACCTCTACAACTAAAAATAAATTTGTAGGCCCTGGTGGTTACAAAAGAAGGGAGAAAATTCCAAAATATTTTAAGTTGGGATAGTGTTTCCATTGTGTGAAAAGATTTTCACTTCCTCCCATGATCTGAATACGGGTAACAAGATTGGGTATTGCTGCGGATAAGGTGTTAGTGAAGAGTCCAGTCTCCGCTATGTTAATTACAAATTTGTGCCTCTTTCAAAATTATTTTTACCTCTTTCATTTTTGTTTCTGTTGTGGTTCACCCTTTTAAACTATCTCTACTTCATTTATAAAATAGGGATAATAATACATTTTCTTCTTACCCCAAAGGGATAAAATTAGATAAATATATACGAAATATCTTTTAAGCTGTCAAAAACTAGCTTGATGTAAGATATTATTTTATTCAGCCATTTGGCAATCTGCCATGCTTCAGTATAAATTTATTTATTCTTCTCTATTGAATTGTCATGAAGCTATTTTTGTCTTGGTGTATTAATTAGGAATTCATGCATTTAGTAGCTTAAAGAGATCATCTTTGTTTTCATATTGTTCTCTTATTTCCACTTTATAATTGTGTCAATATTTTGACAGCTTTGATAATTACCAGAGAATGAATATAATAATTATTGGGGTTATGGGCCCTTTATGCAGTATAGAAAACATAATTATCTTTACTATTTAAGGACTTTTCTCTTTATTTTCCTAAGAGATAAAATAACCATAAACAATCCTTCCAATATGTCCTTCACATGATTCTAAAATTTAACCATTAGAAGTTAAGTTTATACTCATTTTTCTACAGATGCTAACTTTTTTTTTCAGTGAGCATTAAATAAATGATCCATTGCTTAGAAAGACATCTAAAAAATGCCCTGCACATGTATGTTGACATAAGAGAAAAACCCAGAAGGGAGAGAGGATTAAAATATATATTTTGTACAAAATAAAGGTGTGTTTTCCTTTCCTTTCAATAAAGAAAAGATGATTCTGTTTCTGATCACTGAAGGGAAAGCCCAAACCTAACATTTTTGTTATAATAAATCATTCTTAACTTGGGTTAATTCATAAATATCAGTTTTTATGTTTTATTAAATTAATAAATCACCTCTAAGAGACTGGGAAAATATTCAAGATTTTTAAAACAAAATAAAGCTTGAATCCAGTCACCAATTTAAGTATACTGGCTTGAATTTCACACTTAGGTCCAAAAGAACAATTTCTCAAAAATGACAGTTTTATCAAGGTTTGTAGTACTGCCAAATAGAACCTTCCAGTTAGGCTTTTGTGATTTATAGGTGATGTTCCCAAATAACTATATGGACTACTTTCATTGTGTCTTTTGTTTCAAAAAAATGACCTTTCATTTGAAATCACAAATTGGCACTGATGTACAGTTCTTTAAACCACACTTTAAGCTTTCCTTCCCGATACTACCTGACCCGACTCTCTGGAAGACTAAAACTTAGGTCCTAAAAGTAGTAAAGCGTGGCCAAGTTTCTGCCATGTTTTCCAGATAACAACATGTCTCTCTGTTAAATAGAAGACATGACCAGGAAAAGGAACAAAATGGAAAATGGTGGAAAAAAGTATATTAAAGAGAAGGAAAAAATACTAAAAAAGAGGAAAAGAAAAGTAGGGGAAAAAAGAAAAAAAAAAAGGAAAGTTATATTAAGGTGTTATTTCAGTTTTTCAATGGTAAAGTTGACCAGCAAGAAGCACTCATTTTGTGAATTCTAACACTTAGAATTAACTTTTAAAATTAATGGAAATAATTTAACTTAGGAACTCAATAAAAGGTATGACTTTTTATTCTTAAAAGTAAAATTTTGAAATTCTGCCTTATTTTTACATTTTAGAAATTGTAGCCTAAATTAGAAATACTACTGGCCCCTAGAAAATCAGAAATGCAATGAGAACAGTTGATGCGTGTTTTTGGTCTTCACTTTTTTATACAGCCAACTTCTAACATGAGGCATTTTTTTAACTATTATTATTTCAAGGTATTTCTCTATATGTTGTGTTTCTTTGTCATTTTTATGTAGCCCTAAAATTGTAACCCATTAACTGGGGAGCCAGCACTAGGAGCCTCTGCTCTTCCTTTTCTAAACCAAAAAAGCCTTGATTGATGGACGGGAGCAGTGGCTCAGGCCTGTAATCCCAGCACACTGGGAGGCCAAGGCAAGAGGACTGCTTGAGCTCAGGAGTTCGAGACCAGCCTGAGCAAGAGCGAGACCCCGTCTCTACTAAAAATAGAAAAATTAGCTGGTGTGGTGGCGCACACCTGTAGTCCCAGCTACTTGGGAGTCTGAGGCAGGAGGATCGCTTGAGCCCAGGAGTTGGAGGGTGCAATGCGCTAGGCTGACGCCACGGCACTCTAGCCCAGGCGACAGAGCAAGATTCTGTCTCAAAAAAAAGCTTTGACTGAGTGCTTAAATATACCTCCCTTTACACATGTCCCAAACAGAAAAAAATGCTGGTTAGAAGGGAAATCATTACCAAAGTTCTTTCTTTTTGAGACCTAGAAAAGAAGAAAAACAAGATTTGAGGAGAGGAGTTTTTCTGCAGAATTCACAGGCAAGTCTTCAACTGTTCTTAGGAAACACAATAAGAAAATAGTCATAATCTGTAACAGTACAAATTAGTGGATTATTTAAAAAAATTATTACAGCATTAACTGTAATCACTCACATTTCTTTTGTATAAACAAGAATACCTGAGGAAAGATTCTGTGTTCCTAAGTCACTGGAAAACATCAGGGATACGACTGCTCCACCCGAGCCTTCAGTCCTCATCACTAACAGAGCACGCAGACCCTGAGTACTTCACCATGTGACAAAACAAGAAGTAATACTGCCACCTGTGAGAAGCACTCATTCAGAAGAGCTGAATGGGAATCCAACCAAGCATCTAGTGCTAACTTCCATTTATAGAAAATACAGAGGAGAAAAGAGCAAGTTAAACAAGTTAAATGACATCTGAAG
This sequence comes from Daubentonia madagascariensis, assembly GCA_023783475.1. Taxonomy (NCBI): domain Eukaryota; kingdom Metazoa; phylum Chordata; class Mammalia; order Primates; family Daubentoniidae; genus Daubentonia; species Daubentonia madagascariensis. Next base: position 15,470,578 of record JAKFHU010001815.1, on the reverse strand, counting down.
GAAGTACACAGGCCAACCCTGAACATGGGACCAGTCAACAGTTTCTGCGACAAGCAAATGTATTATGTGGACACTGTTTGCAACCTTATTTTGTTTGTTTGTTTGTTTGTTTTTAAGAGACAAAGTCTCACTCTGTCACCCAGGCTGGAGTGCAGTGGCACAATCACAGCTCACTATAGCTTTGAACTCCTGGGCTCAAGTGATTCTCCTACCTCAGCCTCCCAAGCAGCTGGCACTAAAGGCACACGCCACCACAGCCGGCTAATTTTTAAATGTTTTGTAGAGATGGGGTCTCGCCATGTTGCCCAGGCTGGTCTCGAGCTCCTGGCCTCAAGCAATCCTCCTGCCTTGGCCTTTCAAAGTGCTGGGACTACAGGCATGAGCCACCACACACCTGGCCCTGCATCCTTATTTTGAATAAACTAACTGAAAAAAAGACATTTTAAAGATAATTAAGGAAATATGATTATGGGTTAGGCATAAAATATTAGGAATTATTTTTAAGCTCTTTGTGGTGATAATAGCATGGTTGTATAAGAAATTGCCTATTTTTCAGAGATTGTATTGTAGCATGTAGGAAGACAATGATATGATGTCTGGTATTTACTACAAAATCTTTAAAAAAAAGAAAGAATCCAGGTAAATGTGTGAAAATCTTGATAATTATTAAATCCAATGCTCAGTATATGGGGGCCATAGCATTTCTCTCTACTTAAGAATGTGTTTGAAAATTTTCAGAATTTCAAATTTTTAAAAACAGTTGAAAAAATTAGTTAAAAAAACTCTATAAACTCATATAATTAGAGAAATTTGTTACCACATGTGACTTTTAAAAAATATTTAACTTGCAACTCTCAGAGCCTACAAACTTCTTCAGCGTATGCTGTGAAATTGTAAATGGTGCATGTCAGCCACTTGGACAAGTTACCTGACAGTCTTTCAGTGCGTTCTGAACACAGGCCTGATCTCCAACTCTGTGTTGTTGTTTTAGTTTCTTTTCTTGAGTTTCGAACCAAGTTTTCAGACATTGTACATTGTTTTCATGTTCTGACCAAGATTCCAGTAAGCCTTCCAACAGCTGGATCTGAACAAACATAATGAAATGAAATTTTAAATTTTATTTTAAAAATCACATCATTGCCAGGCCAATTACTCTAGCTACTATATCCTCCAAATTAAGAATTCTTAAAATACAGTCCACTGTACATATGATTTAAAAAATGAATTTTAAGTGTGAATCAATGACTATTATTGGTAAGCAGGAAAAGACTAAAGTCAACTTGAAGCAAAGGCAAAAGAAATTAAGAGGCATCTTTAAAAAACTGAATATACAGAATAGAGGGTGCATAAGAGAAAATCATTAACAGTGTTAAAGAACATTTAGTGTGATAAACATTCAGTGGCATTGCTGGAAGCATTCTTGTGCTCAGTATAGCCACACCACTCATGAACTGAGTTTTCCTTACAGAGTGTGCCTGCCTGTTCTTGGGGTTCTCATGTAAATACAGACAGCAGCAGGCCACCTGGCTCACCTTCTCAGTTACTAGACCTTGCAAGATCTGCCAACTTTTATTCATTGCTCCAAGTTGCTCAGCAAAATCCGTCTTATCACTGCGTTTACTTTCCACATCCTGACTGCTGATTTGTAGCACAGACTGGTTCACAAAATCGACTGTCAATTGTTTACAGTTAATGTCTATCTTAAAACCCTAAAAAAGGAGAGGAGAAAATAAGAAAACAAGGTTATATGTATAAATGTCTTATTATTTTACCAGTAATTGGAAAGTCTAAGTGACATTAAGATTGACGTTATCGGTTCCATGGCTTAGTCCAAATGGCACAATTTGTGTGTATTTACATGACCCATTATTTTCAGAAGTTGCGTATACATTTTTATATGTTTATATAAGCACACACAGATATACATATATATATATATATATTTAGGTAGAAGATATAGAACTGGATAAATTACATAACCTCACTATAAAATATTTATAAATTATAAATTTATAAATTATATTTTAATGATTTCTATGACTTTTTAAAAATAACACAAAATTATTCACAATTATTCTTAGCACTGGACAACTTTTCCTATGCCTATAACGATGCATGCAGTTTCCTTGCTTTTGAATGCCCATCTGGTCACCATGTAAGGAATATACATTCCAAGACCAGATTTCCATAATTTGAGTTTTTGAGTTCTTTCAAATAAAATAGTCTAAAAACATGTAAAGCTAAAAGCAAAAAATGTTAATTACCTTATATTTCTGAAGGTATTCATGAATTGTTTTGTAACCTATGGAATTCTTTATATTATCTTCATCCTTTTGAATGACATTTTCCATTAGAGAAATCCAGCTCATGACTTCAGAAATGGCATGGCGGGAAGGCAGCTTATCCATTTGGAGCTGTCCAAGTCAGACACAGAACCATCCCCAAGTGTTAAAATTCAAACCCAAGTTCTGCTAACTTAAAACTCTACATTAATGCTTATAAATGTATCAAGAGAGAGAACACTCTTGAATGACATTTTGATATCTTAACCCTATTAGAAGCTTGAAGTTAAATATCGGGCAAACACTGAACAATAATAGTCATTTTATGTTCACTTGACATCCAATACTATAAACATGTATAAACATTAACTAATTGATCAAAACACCAGCAAGAAGAAAATATTATTCTCATTTTATAGCTAGTTTTATGAGTTAAAAAAAACTTAACTACAAAACATTCAACAGATGTATTTTATTAATTATCTTGTAAAATCCCTGTGTATTATAACTCAGGAATGTTAAAAGAAGAAAGAAAAATACAACACTACAAGCTATCATATTCTAGATTTTTTGGCACTCTAATGTTTATTCCTAAGAGAATAGCCAATTTCCTCAGTCTTTAACTAAAAATGGACTTAGAATTCTGAATCTTACTTAAAATATCACACATTTATGCATATACTTATTAGAATGATTTGGAGGAACAAAAGCAATCGTAAAATATTTATAAATCAACTTCTATGTGGTGCTGAAAGATGTAGAGTAGAACGTGGGATGGTTCCTGTCCTCTAGGAATGTATAGCTACCGATTAGGAGAGATAAGGCATATACATTAAACATAGCTCTCACGCCTAACACACAGTGATGAATGTCAAACAGGGAGAAAAATAAAACGTTCTGGGATTTCAGGGTAGGTGGGCATATTTCCAAATAAGAGGGGTGCTTACATCTATTGAATGCCAGTTGCTCTCTTGTAGGTATGATGAGAGATCTTTTGCATATATTATGTTATAAATCTTCATAACTACTCAATTTATGAGGGAGGTGTAATTGCCCACATTTTACCCATGAGAAAAAAGAGTGTAACCAAGACCAGACAAAGATACCAATACACATACACACATATATTAAAAAAGCCATTGGAAGAACTGCCACCTGAGCGGGGCTTTGTAAAATAGTTCACTTTTAATATGCGATACGATGGAAAAGAGAAAAAGGCAGATGTCTGAGACAAAGCTGATTTAAATTTGTGAGCAAAAGCAGATGAATTTGCTTTTCCGTTTCATAGAGCTTAAGTCAATTATTACTCATTAAACCAATCCTTCTTTCCTCTACCTGGTGTAGCTTCTCCTGTACGGCTGGGATATTGGTCAGCAGGTCAGTCCACTGGCTATCGATGTGCGACAGCTCAGAGCGCAGTGCGGCCGTGTCCACCTTCTTTAATCGAAGAAGCTGATTTCCAGTGCTCAAAACAGATGATTTCAGGGAAGATTTGGCATCTACTTCTTTAGAAAACTCCTAAAAGAATAGTGACTTTCAAATTAGGATTAAATAGCCAGACCTTTCATGAAAGGAAAGACACCAACTTAGTGCATAAAATAATTTCCTTTACATTTTGAGAGGGGAGTTATGCTGAGCACTGGAGAGGCAAATGAAAGAAGCATGCCTTTGCCCTCAAATGAGAGCCAACGATGAAGCCATTACTTGAAAACTGCTCCAAAGGGGCAATGTTGAGTAGTTGAACCCTACTATTTTGCATAAGTGTTTTTTTGTCAAGACAAGGTCTCGCTCTGTTGCCCTGGGTAGAGTGCAATGGTGTCATCATAGCTCACTGCAGCCTCAAACTCCTGGGCTCCAGCAATCCTCCTGCCTCAGCCTCCCAAGTAGCCGGGACCACAGGTGCAAGTCACCACGCCCAGCTAATTTTTCTATTTTTTGTAGCGACGGGGTCTCACTCTTGCTCAGGCTGGTCTCCAACTACTGGGCCTCAAGCAATCCTCCCGCCTCGGCCTCCCAAAATGCTAGGATTATAGGTGTGAGCCGCTGTGCCCAACCTCTATTTTGCATAATTATAGAACACATATAGTTAACATTGATAAATTCTCAATAATTTAGTTTATTAAATATGTCCATCGACAGCTGATTTCCTTTCTGTTGGTGTATAGGTCAGGTCTGACCTAAAGGCCTGAAAACAATAAAATCTAATCAAATTCCAAGATCTACACTTACCAGGAAAGCATTTAGATGATCACGGACTGTTTCCAGCTCTTGTGGGACTGTCACAGATTGCTGAGTCCAAAATTCTAGCTTTTCTTTTGCAGATTGTAACCAGTGAATTAGATCTGCAGATTCACTTTGATATCTGTAAGTATATTAATGAGTGTAGTAAGTAAACATCCAATCCCTACCTTCTGCTCACCCATGTTATTCACCAATGCCAACAGTTTTAAAACAAGAGATACAGATTTAGAAGGAAAATGCACTAAGTGGACACCCTGAAATTCTCTTCTCTTAATATTTATTCCTTGATCAAGTCTGTCTCTTTTGGTTTCAGCTTGCTCATCTCTAAACTGAAAATAAAAATAAGTATCTTTCTCCTAGTCCTTCACATTGATGCTACTTAGAAAGTATTAGATGATTGTTATAAAAACTTCTTTGAAATAAAGGTGGCATAGAAACAGAGTATTTCATTACATAAAAATCAACCTTCCACCTCTGTTCAATACTTCCCATCGCCTTTGAGAAGCTTCCCCTTCTCAATCCATGTTTCCCTTCTTTCTTTCCATCAAAGGCTTTATTGTGATCACACAGATACAGTCATTAGGCAAAGATAAGGTGCATCATGCCTCTGCCTCCCTGCCCACTTTTAATTATATGTTTATACAATTATATGAGAATCCAGTGGGGACTTTCAGGTTTTATTTTCCAAACTATGTAGTAAGTTCCCAGAGGGACCATATCATTTTCAAGTATAGTACCCGCTAGCCTTATTAATACACTGCAGCACTTATCTAAAATGTGCAAAATAGTCATTGCATTATTACCTGGTCCAGTGTTTCAATATTGTTTCCAATCTGTGAAGTTCTTTAGACACTTTGTTGGTATTATTTAGCCAGTGTTCTCCAAGCTGATTTAGCTGGCTTTCCAGATCTGAGCAGCTAATGGATATCAGAAGTCGTTTGCCATCATCTAATACCTGATATAATTTGGGCTGGTATTCATTGAGGCTAGATTTTAAGTGCTAAAATGATTGAAAATATTGGGTTAAAAGTTTGGATTGTACAATTTTTGTTTTTAGGAATTATATTTTTTCTGTTGCCCACAATGTTGCCATTGCCTGTTATTCAAACTTAAAACTACTGGCACCCAATTAACATTGACAACTTTAAGATGTTTTACCAATATATAAGTATAGATGTTATCTTTTTTTACTTTTTGGTATTGACTTTAGGTGCATTTAAAACTGTCAAACTGTAATTATTTCAAGAATAGTTTTACACTAGCACAAACTATAGAAACTGCCTGGTGGAGGCTGAATTTTCAAGAAGAGTTCTTTCATTTAAAAAAAAAAAGACTTTTTAATGTTCTACTATAAATAATACAAACACAATCTATCTGCTTCCAACAGTGTCAATAAAATTGAAAGAAAAGTAAAAGTACTTAATAAAATATTTGATCACAAGTTTGTTTAGATGCTGTTAAAACTACTGGTAAGTTTCAAAAGGAAATGTGGCAACTTGTAATACCAAGATGCCCTTTAGGCACCAACCTGGTAGAGCGTTATCCGGTCGATGAGCCTGTCCTCGCTCTCCTCCACCAGACCCACACTTGGGATGCTGCTTTCTACCACTTCTAGCTGTCTGCGGAGCTCCTGGTGGTCCTCATCCAGATGGGACCACGTCTAGAAACACAACATTAGTCTGTGAGCTAAAAAAGTCCTCATTAGGGAATGACATTTCTTCTTGCATACAAAATATGTGCTTGACAGATTCTCTTTAAAGTTACATCAGGGATGTTTGTGTTGGGGTTTGCTTTGGGAAGCAAAAGATGGCTTTGAAACAAGTAATTAGATGGTGGTCATTTAAAGCAGTGGTCCCCAACCTTTTTGGCACCAGGGACCAGTTTCACGGAAGACAATTTTTCCACGGACAGGGGGATGGTTTCAGGATGATTCAAGAGCATTACATTTATTGTGCAGTCAAACCTCTGTGCTAATGATAATCTGTATTGGCAGCTGCTCCCCAGTGCTAGCATCACTGCCTCAGCTCCACCTCAGATCATCAGGCATTAGATTCTCATAAGGAGTGCACAACCTAGATCCCTCACATGCAGAGTTTACAGTAGGGTGCACACTCCTGTGAGAATCTAATGCTGCTGCCACTGCTGATCCAACAGGAGGCAGAGCTTATGCAGTGATGTAAGTGATGGGGAACGGCTGTAAATACGGATAAAGCTTCCCTCGCTAGCCTACCTGCTCACCTCCTGTTGTGTGGTCCAGTTCCTAACAGGCCACAGACCAGTACTGGTCCGCGGCCCGGGCGTTGGGGACCACAGCTTTAAAGCATTGTGAATGGGCTTTGGCATCTGCAACTAACTGGCTGTATGACCATGGGTAAGTTACTAAGCTTCTCTGAACTTCATTTTCCACATATTAAAATGGGGATATTAATAGCTATCATCTCCATTATGAGGATTAAGTGGAATAATGTAGGCAGTGCAGCTGGTATCTGGTGTGCATAGTTTCGTTCTTTTTACCACAGTAAGGATTTAAGTCAAAGGGATGGGCATGTTTGCTTTTCACACAGCGAATAAACTAAATACATTACATTTGCAAATAAAAGTTAAAACACATTTATAAATATGAACATATAGTCTGCATATTCTATCAAAGAAAAATACTAACTCACTTATTCCTAAGTTCAGATTTTTATTTTATTTAAAACTGGAAAAAACTTTTTAAAAAAATCAGTTGAAGTCTTTTCCAATAATTTATAATGAGGGTAAGCAGTTTTGCAATGTGCGTATGTTCACTTTACTGTGCAGTTGGAGTGGCAACAGGGCATAATAGTAGAAACCAATGCTTTTTCAACATACCAAATACCTACTGCCAGGCAGTGGTCAAGGCCTAGGGATTTAGTAGTAAATAAAACATGCAAAACCCTCTGCGATCATGGAGCTCACATTCCAGTAAAAGAAGACCGGCAATCAACAATAAACAATACATTTAAAAACAAACCATATGTTTTATGGTATATTAGAGAGTTCTTGAGCTGTAGGGGTATAAAATAGAACTGAGTAAAGGAGGGGAGCCCCTGGTAGGTGTGTGGTAGCACTACAATTTAAATGGTGGGGTCATGCAGTTTCCTTGAAAAACACACATTTCAGGCTCTGAAGTCAGACAGATAGATGGTGGTGTGACTGCTGGCTCGGCCACCAACTAATCATGCACCTTGGCAAGATACTGCTCCCAGACTCATTCCTGAAACAGGGATTCCCAATACCATCTTAGAGACTCACGGCCAAGAGTAGCTGGATCCATAAATGTGAGAGGCCTAGCCAGGGGCCTGACAGATCAATAAATAGTAACTGTTATTACAGAGATTTCAAATGTTAAAGATAAGTTTCTCTCCAAAATATATACCTTGGGGAATTTGGGGGTTACTATCTATAATAATGTTGGCCCCAGGAAGAAGACAAGATTTAGAAAAACGTAAATATGACCTGCAGGATTATTTATTACCTGCAGGCAATCCAGGTAAAGTTGGCAATGTTGGGGGAGTGAGTGGAAAGAGAGGAAAGGAGAGAGAGAGAGATTATAATCGCTGAAACTTTCATGGGAAAGAGGAAGAACAAGAAAGCAGGAACAGTTTAGGGTAACTGATGTAGTTACTGAAAAGAGGAGGGGACCGTTCTATCATTGATGTCTTACGTCTCCACAGGGTTCTATAGCTGACCAGTAAGCCTCTATGGGCACCTATCGTGGGTACCAGGTCATATTCTCGTGGTGAAGCTGGAACTTGAGTCCAGGTTTGCCTGACTCTACTGCAGGGGCCCACAGGCTTCATCTGTAATGAGCCAGACAGTAAATATTCTCAGCTTTGTGGACCTAATGGTGTCTGTCACAACTACTCATGTCTGCCCTTGTAGTGTAAAAGCAGCTGTAGAGAACACATAAACTGATAAAACTTTGTATGTTCCAATAAAACTTTATTTATAAAAAGAGGCAGTGGGCTACATTCAGCCCATGGGGCAATCCCTGCTCTAGAGCATGGGTCTTGGTTACAGATGGCATCCCTTTTTCTTATTATCTATAAGATCTAATGTATACAACACTGTTTTCTTCTCTACAAAGACTTATATTGTATTCTGATTGTTCACCACTTGCCTGTTGCCCCACTAGACACTGAGGTAGCTGAGGGCAGAGTCCTGGGCATATTCATTTTTGTGCTCTCAGTGCCTGGGAAACTAGTGGCAGCCTGGTTAATGCAGAATAAATGCCTGATATGACAATGAGTGTGACTGAATGCGAGTGACTAAACAAATGAGAGAATGGAATTTCACGGTATCCTTTTGTGACAGGCAGGACAGCAAATTAAGACCTGTAGCCAAGGTGAATGCTACAAATGGCTTCCATAATATGAACCCAGATTTTCTGATTTCAGTCCAGCATTCTTAGTCTGATTAACTAAATGGATCCTTCCTTTTCTGTTTCCAGAGCATAAGCCTTGGATCCAGGTGGCGGCCCTCTGACTTCTGGACCCCAGTATAGGTCTTAACCACAAAAGCAACTGCATTCAGGACAGAGCCAGGGATATACTTCTACATTTTTTATACTCTTAACTTGGCTATCAGACTGACTACCAAAACTCCAAATAACTTTGTGTACAGTCTGAAGTCAGTGTTCACATAGCTGACTTACTACATGGCACAGATATCTCTGAATGTAAACAGGAAATGCAAGGCAGACGAGGCAGCACATAACCACAGGAAAAGCACAATCCTGAGCCCAAGAGCACAGCTAGTTCTGAGGTTACAGGAGGCAAACTGAATGAGTATATACATCCTACATTAAAGGTCTACTTTGCAGTAGAGAGTCTGCAGTAGGGAAGATGCTACATCAACGTTCTTACCTCTAGAATGTACTCCAGCTCCACGCCCCTCTTGTGAGCCTGTTTCAGTACCGTGGAAGCCTGAGCCATCAGTTCTGTATGGAATTGGGTTTCCTTTGGGACTGCAAAGCTGATGATCTTCCTGAAGAGTGTTTCAGTCAAGATCATATGAGATTCCAAGCCCTGAAAGTACTCCTGTAATTTTTCACGTAGAAAGAAGTCAGCAACTCATCCATCGACTGCCTTACAATCAAAATCGCTTCAAATGTGAAAGCTGACAGAACTCAGTTAATATATGAGCGATATCCCCGCTCACCTCCCCCTTAGCCCAGGCACTGGTCGCGTCCTGCAGAGACGGGGCTCTAGGCTTTTAACTGGCCTCTCTTGTCTCCCCACTCAAATGCATCCTACACACTGCTATGCTGCAGACACATTGTCCCCAAGACAAAGCTCTTCGTGTGTGCCAGCTACAGAAAAAACTCCTCTGCCCTCCTTATACCTCACGCATGTGCAATCTAGCCTCCTTGCTGTCCTGGCATGGTCTCTCACTAACTCCACCACACACTGGCCTCCTGTGTGCTCGGACACATTAGCTTCCACTTCCCTATCTTTGGCCTCTGCTCTGACTCTGTTCTTCTCGAGATGTTCTCACTTGACACGTTCAACGACTTTCCTTCCTCTGTAACTGGGCTTGAGCCCTACTTCCTGAACTTCACGGGGTGTGTTGTGTTTAATACTTGGCTGTCAAGTATAGCTTGACATACACTGATTGGTATTAAATAGTTTTTATTTTCCTTATAACATACCTATATAGAACAGAATCGTAGGCCTTGTACCACCCTATGAATGTTTTTGAAATGTTACTTTTTTTGTGTAATAGACCCTGGAGGATGGAGATGGAGCCTGTCCCATTTCCTATTCCTAGCTCCATGATGGAATTAAAGAACTGGGAATTGATAACAACAGCTAACATTAATTGAGCTCTTACTATTTGCTGGGCATGCCGTAAACACATTACCTGACTCATTTCATCCTTGTAATCACTCTATAACTCTATGAGATAGGCAGTTTTATTTCCCATTTTATAGAGGAGAACACAGAGCCACCCAGTCTCTGTTGCTTGCCCCAGGTGACACATGCTAGCAGTGGCAGAGCTGGGGTTTGAACCTGGCAGTGTGCTTCTATCTGTGCTCCCCACCAATGCTGCAGAACTCTCCTGCAGAAAATGGTCTGGTCAGTAGAAGCCAGAATCATCATTTTTAACTGACAATTATTGTATCATAGAATCTTCAAGTTGGAAGAGACCTTGAAGTTCATCTAGTCCAACAATCAATGAAAGCTGAGGTTCCTTTAACAAGCCCATCTCCCTTGAGAGCCTTGGCTAGACTTCTCATGGCTGGGAGGGCTGTCTGTTCAATGGCAGCCTACTCACTTTAGAACTCTTCCTCTACTGAGCTTTATTTCTCTGTTATTTATACTCATTGATCCTAGCTTTCCCTCTGGAATAACTCAGAATGATCTTTTATTGCTATAGTCAACAATTTGAGAAAGACCAGCTGTGAACTTTAAAGCAATGTTTTCAAAGCCAAATGATAAGGCTTTAATAAATCATAAAGTTTTGGGAAAAAAGCTCTGGGAAAAAATAGCAAGAAGTACAATTTCAAAAAGAAAAAAAAAATCCATTTTTGTAAGCCACCAGAAAGCTACACAATGGTACAATATTTAACCTTCTATAACCCAGTAGGATTTTTTTAGATTCCCTATAGGAAATTCCCATACAGTGGGAGGCTGAGTTTCTGGACTGGCAAAACTGCTCTTTCTATAATCACTGCTAATAATTCAAGAGCTATTTCTTGTGTGTGTGTGTGTGTGTGTGTGTGTGTGTGTGTGTTAATCAGGCATTCTTTTACTAAGGAGTAGTGTCCAACCTGAGCTTGGTTATGGCATACATTGATGGAGTGATCTCAGGCCTACCAAGTTTGATTATGTAGTAAAATGCCTCGCTATTCCCAGGAAGAAAGTCTGATGTCTACAGCAACTTGAAGAGCAGGTGGATAAGGGCCAGAAGAGCTGAATGATGCATGTAGAAGAACCAACCCAACCCTGGAGCTGAGTGGGCTGCTCTGCATCACTAGGGCACAGTGAGGAGTCCTTGGCCAGGACACAGGAGGGCAGAGGGAGCAGCCAGGACTAAGTGGACAAATGGGCACAAAGGACATTTAGGAAAAAGCAGAGGTGAGAATAAAGGTGGGTTTCTTTGAAGAGAATCCTCAAGTTTCCCCTTGATTGTAGTTTGTGTAGGGAGAAAGCCTGGCTGGTACTAGTGAGGAACATATAAGTAAAATTACTGGTAAGGTTGGTTGGTTTTCTTTTTTAATTTACAAAATTATGGAAACATATCCCCTATAATTTCTCTGTGTTGTTGAATGCCAGTGAGTTTGAATATCCATTAGTTGACCATTTTAAAGGATAACTTATGCAAGGAAGAACTCATATAAGAATGAAAATATTAAGTTTTACTAGATATATATATCTGGGTTTGAGAACATACTTTCACAATTACATTTTCTTTCTTTCTCTCTCTCTCTCTTTTTTTCTTTTTTTTTTACCTTATGTTTGTCAAGCAGTTGCTGGATTTCCTCTTTGGAGGACACGATGATTTTCTGGTCTCCTGCCATCTTCTCCTGGCCAGTTTCCAGCAGGTCAGCCAGATCCTGCAGGGCCCTTTCATACTGACTCCTGAGTGTGAGGTTTTGGTTCAGACCACTCCGCCGGGAGCCAATGATCACCATCAGCTCATCATACATGTCCTGAGAAACAGAGACAGCAACACTCACTCTCGGTTCATATCCTGGCACCGCTCTAAAAGCATATTAACCTGCCAGGACCATGACCCAACCAAGAAACCTCCTCTAGGGATGTGACCTGTGGGAATTCTCTGTATGTAGGTCATCTGCCTGTCTTTCTTATGAAACTTACTTTGAAAACTTCTTTCAAAGAAGATAAGCTTTGGACCACTATTCCCATTCCTATATTTTTTACATCATTGTGACTTTATAATGTTTTGATATCTGGTAGTTCAAGATCTCTCATTAATCTTGTTCAGTATTCTTATCTTTTTTCTTTTATATTTTATTTCATTTTTAATCGGCAAATAATAAAGCAGAGCAGAGAAAGTGAAAAAAAAAAGAAATGTATTCATAAGAATTTAAAGTATGGAGTCACTGGGGGAAAGGATGAAATAAATACTCAATAAGTATAATGTGAAAACAATTCAACTATTTGGGGAAAAGTAAAGTTAGAGTCTTATCTCATGCCACATACCAAGATGCAATTTAGATTGATTAAAAAATAAAAATGTAAATAAAGAAAAAAGAAAAGTTAAAAATCTAAAAGGAAATAAAAATGTGCCTATAAAAAATAAGTTTAGTATTTTAAGATTCCAAAGGATATGCAAAAGTATTTCCTAGAAATGATCTATGAGGTAGTTTTGAAAATTATCTTCTCAGGATATCAATAGTTTATGATGAGATGTGGGGTTAAAATATTGAAAAATTGTCCATGTGGCTGAGAGAGATGTTATAGAAAATGCAATTCCAATTTTTATAGTGTTCTCAATATTAATATAATTTTAGAGTAATTGAATATATTCTTAATATTTTTTTCTGCTAAATAACAATCCGATTTGAAAGTATCCCTCAAACAAAGAGCTAGAGAAATAGGAGAATTTGATGTGAGAAGAAAGACTTGAAGACTTAAGAAGGCAATGTTTTTGCCAAATGTGGTGGGGTAAATAACTATTTAAACTGGAAAGACATTTTAGGAGATGATGACACACCAAACACAGAATTTATTTGAGGCATATGGACCTGATTAATGTATCACATTAAGGCTTAGCAGGCCAAAATGGTTCAATCTGGAAAAGTTCAACTTTAATGCCTATTTACAGCTATGACGTTTGACTCTTACACCTGATGCTTAAGTGCTGTCGGAGAACTGTCTACAAAGGTACAAAGTGGGGGTGGTGGGCTCATGACATTATGAACTATTACGTAAAAGAACGAGACAGTTACTGGACTCATGCTACTAATCCTCAACAGTTCTGCAATAAGGCACAGAGAGAAAAATCTAATGTGTGTATGTGTGTGTGTGTGTGAGACTGTAGATAATTGTACACAATTTTTTTCTTATTATGATGTAACTGTGTTGCCTACCAGATGCTAAATTTTGCTGGTCGAATATCCCAGCATCTTTCTCCCACACCAATATCAGATTCTTGCCTAAGTATCAGATCTAGGAAAGCAAATTAACCCAAAGTGTTATTCTCTATTCCTAAAGGATGCCAAGAAGCCTGTTTAGATTTCAACTACCTTCTAGTCTAATTTTTGTTGTTGTTGTTCTAGAATTGAAACAATGTCTCTATTCCATTCAAACACATATGGAAGATAAACCATAGTTTTTGAACACCTTAAAAAAACACTTTCTAAACAGCATTACTTTGAGTATTTGTTTCTTTAAATAGTTTTTGGGGAGATAGTGTAATATAGGGTAGATATCCCTCTTTTAATTCTTCTAGGTAGGATTAACAAACATTATCATGTTTCCTATGGTAGAAAATAATATGATACAGTTAAACTGTACCACAGTGTTTAACTATCAGAATAACAACAAAGCAAATGTCAGAAAAAATATGACTCTTGGAAGCATGAAAACATAATTCATTTTATTGTACTAAATATGTCAAAAGTTTCAGAAAATTTTCTAAGTTACTTGAAAGAAAGGTTGACATGAATTTTTTATGACATGAAAAACATGAATTTTATAAAGAAAGCCAAGACAATAGAGAAAATAATTTTTCTCAACTTCAAGTTTGGGATGTACCACTGAAGCTGAATACTACTGGTTGGAGACTGTACCTGAAGTTTGGAGAGTTCTTGCACGGAAGGCTGCTCGATCTGTAACTTGTCACCACGCCTTTTTAATTCAATGATCCCTGCATCCAATTCCTTTAGTCCCTCTTCAGCCTGTTGTATTGCCTATGTAAGATTTATGACATTTCATTAAAACTCTCAGGAACAATTTCCCCACAGGAAATGTGATTGTTGCATCTCTTTACGTGTTCCTCCTTCCTCCACATAAAACATTTTCAATACATACAAAAGGAGGTACTTCAATAAAACATAAAAAAACATGCTCAGATAGTATATAGAAAAAGATAAGAAGGCCCTTTATTATACTACAGATCAGTTACCTTAAAGGTAAAGAGGTAGGAAGGACTTAGGGTAGAGGGTTGGGAGAAGGATGGCTTCCCTTAAACAAAAAAGGGAGTCTGTGATTAGCAACACCTACCAAAGAAGCATGATGGAAGACATAGTTAGAAAAGGGTATTTGCCCGAGATTTTCTAGGGAACCATGTTCTGGTGCCTTGAAATGTAGTTGTGAGCATCTTTGGAGAGAGATTCAATGAGGCAACAAGCAAATATGTTACAGCATGGTCAAGGAATGCTTGCTCATAGTTGTGAAGTAGAAAGTCAGTCAGTCAATCTTAGCCTTATCGTTAAGCCTTGCCTTCCCAGTATGAGGTCTGTAGAAGCAGAATCTCATCCCGGCCTTTAAGGAGCTGATGGTTAGGAAACCAGAGTAAACAGAAGAAAACAAAGCAAGGCTGAGTACAATTAAATACTAAACCTGATAATGCAACTCATCCCCACTAGTGGGACCATGAATCCTGGAGCAGTCTAAGTAGGCTTTTGGAAGAAGGGCAACCTCAGTTGCTCTTGAAGGATGACAAGAACATAGACTCCAGATGGTACATGAAACACATGTGTCCAATTTTCTCATTTTTGAAACCCCCCCACAACCAGAGCAAATATTCTGTTTGCTTGTTTTTTGGTACTTTTTTTTTTCCATAAATCTACAAGGACATGAAAACAGGCAAGAATACAATACCAACAAAATTGTAGAAGTTGGAAATCAGAAGGATGCATGACACTTGACTTAGGAAATCTGCAGAAGCTGAATCCTAAGCTAGCAGAGGATCTACACTACTAAATTTAGAGCAACAGAAATCTCTGGAACTCTGGGTGAAGTGGGATGGGGTGTGAAGTAAGGAAGGTTAGAGAAAAGCTGCTCAAAGAGTAGTTAAGTGCCCAGATCCTGTCCTCTTTCCACACTGTCCCTTTCCTTCCCTGGTGAAAGATTCAAAGTTTGTTTTCTGGAGAAGGTAAAACAGACTGAGTGGCTCCAGACACAGCTATGGGCTTGAGTGCTTGACTGAAAACAGGGATGAAGTAACTGGATGCCCACTGAATGCTGAATGTGGGGCCCCTGGGTCTCCCCTGCCTAAAGAAGTGCTACATCTAGGTCTCTACTTTTCAGACAGGAGGAGGAAAAAATATCTGAAAAGACTAGCAGATCTGAAAATTTGATGCAAGGATTCTTTAACAAATGGTCCACACAAGGCCACCCTACAAAAAACCCTCAAATTGTCAAGCTCCATTCACACACGAAGTTCCGTTTCAGTATTCCTAAACATGAATCGACAACAAAGGATTTCAATACACCTGTCAATAACATGAAAGATAGAACAAGTAAACATAAGCAACATAAGCAAGTAAACAAAAGCAATTTGGAGGGAAACAGATCATGTAGGAAAAATAAAAATAAAAACTTTAATAAAAAAATCATTAATATACCCAAAGAGATTACAAAGATAATGCATCCATTAAAAAAAGAACAAAATACTATAAAAAAGGATCATTCAGAGAACCAAAATGAGCTCTGGAGGAATTAAACACAGGAGAACAGAAATGTAAGACTCAGCAGAAGAGTCTGGAGTTGAAATCGAGGCAGTCTCCCAGAAAGCAGAGCAAAAAGACAAAGAGAAAAAGGTCTCTTGATAAGAAAATTAGAGGACTGGACCAGAATAGCCAATATCTGATTTAACAGGAGTTCTCCAGAAAGGGAGACAGATGAAATGGAGGAATGAAAAGTATTAAATAAATCAGGAGAAAATTTTCAAGAATGGAAAGATGAAAGCCCATTGAGCTCCCAGCCCAGTGGATGAAAATAGATCCTCCCCAAGGCACGTGATTGTGAAATTTCAGAACACTGGAAAGCTTTGAGAATTAGAATGCTTTTTTAGTTTCCTCAAGCCAACACTGGAAGCTAGAAAATAGGGTAAGAGCCTCCAAACTCTGAAAGAATTGACTTCCCACCAGGAAGTTTATAAACAGCCAAGCTATCAATAAAGCATGGCATAAGAACATTTTCAGACACACCACATCTTGAAAAATGTACCTATCATTCACCCTTTCTTAGGAAGGATATGCACTGACCAAGCAAGGAAGCAATCCATTAAAGACAAAGACTTGGGACTCAGAACAGAGAAGATCCAACACAGGAAGAAATGAAGGGATTCTCAGGATAGTGGTGAAGGGGTGTCCTAAGGAGACAACTGTGCACAAGGCTTATGAGGCACCAGGTCTGTTCTAGATTGGGACAGCATGACTCAAGAGATGAACATATCAAGTGAGGGGTGTCATCCCCATGCCTTTGACTATTATTGCCTTTTTAATCCAAGTTGGGTATGAGTGGAATTAGCACATTCATTAGTTACTTTCCATTATTCGATGAAAAAAAATCTAATTATTTATTTATCTGTGACATTAACTTAGTCTTTTTTGGAATCATGTATATTATAACCACCCCCCCCAAAAAAGGTCCTTTCATGTGGAAGGTATGACATCAAAAATTATTTTTAACTGGGAGGAAATGAGGAATCTCTTTTAAAAGCAGATGAAATTATAGTCAAGAAAAATGGCATTCACATATAACTTTGTAAACTATTTTAGATGATTCTCCCTCTCTTTTATACATACATAATACATACACACACACACACACACACCCCCAGGTGATCTCTATTTCAGGTGATTCTCTATAGGCTACTCATAGATCCCTTAGAGGTCCAGTGAAATTAGGTTAAGAAGTTCTATTAAAACACACACTTCCCGTAATCACTTAGCTTATGAAACAGGAGATATTCTAACATCCCTCCCATTTTTTCTCTCCTTGTTTTCACTGCCATGATGCTAGTTCTCATTCTTTGTCTCAGTGCAGCCACGTGAAACCTCATGATGGATCCCGTTTCCTGACCCTGGTGCTGTCACATAAATCATCCGGAAGCAGGATCTGGAACTTACTTTCCTTCTTGCCCTCAAACATGCCCAGTGACGTTCCACAGTCAGGGATCTCCAAGGCGAGTGTAAGTACCCAAAAGTGTGCAAAATGATCTATCAGGATGAAATACTACATTTTGCATTTATATTCAACCTCATTCATTTTTAATTTTCATTTGTGTGTGTGCTTTATGAGATATCATACTATTAATACTTATTTATAAATAAGTAAATGTACATACATTTGTGGTGTGTGCTTATTTCCTTTTTTAGCCAATGAGGTATGCAATCAATAAAGTGTGGAGACCATACTGTCTGACATTCAACAGGCCTTAGAAATTGCCTCAAATTGACACATCCAGTCTTATTTCCCCTCAATCACTATCATTCATCCTAAATTCAGCTAAATAGGATTACCTGTGTTTCTCTCTAAGTGGTCAGAATTTTCTAACACCTATGCTTTTGTTCTTGCTGCCTTCTTTACCTTGATGCCTTTCTTTCCAGTTGCTGTGTGTCCACATTTCCAAGTTCTGTTCAAATCTCCCTCTATAAAGTCTTTCCTAGTCATCCCCCTGCTGGAGGCAAGCTACCCACTTCTGCATGTCTACAGTGCTTTGTACCTCTCCCCGGACAGTATGACTTTCTGCCCCACGTTATTGATGTTTATGTCTAATCTCACCACTGGGTGGCAAGTTCTTTCAGGTCAGCATCTGTCACAGACACCTTGTCCTATCTCACATTTCCTAATTTCGTAAATGTCACCTGGTGTGTTATTCTAAACAAGTACTCAAAATCAAAAATATGACAAACAAAAATGCTATAGAGTAAGCCATTAATCTTTCATAAAATATTTAAAGTTTCATAGTAAATCATATCTCCTCTATGCATTTGCTATTGTAGGAAAAGGCGGCTCTGTAAATACCTCTATTTGTTCCGCTACAGGCTGTTCAAACACATTTGCCAGTTTCTGCAGAATGATGTATTTGTTGTCAGCCAGTGATGTAAATAGCACCTTCAGATCATTCTAAGGAGGAAAGCAACAGGCAAACGTAACATGTGTACCAAGGTATTTAAAGAACTTGTAAATATAATATAGATTCTTAAAAACAATACATAGGTGTAGAAATTTAGTTTCCAGGATAAACAATACTGTGCTATAGGAAGGTAAAAGGAACAGGTAACAGTTGACTTAGATGCTAAAATTGACTTTTGAAGAGTTTGCTACCCAAAGCATTTTCTACATAATACAAATGGAGTTGAAGCATACAAGTAAAAAGCAATACTGGTCACCCTAATCTTGTTACATCTGAAATAAATGGACACATTCAAACATCACAGCAAAAATATTATGCTAATGAATTTTGTTTAGGAAAACAACTTATTGGTGTTACCCTGGAAATAATACGATTCTTAAGAATAACATGATTCCCTCTTTCCTCTCTCCCTTCCTCCCCCTCCGCCCCTCAGTTTCTTCTTCTCCTATTTTCAAAGAATTTGCACAAGCTTATAAAAAGCCATCAAGAAGTTTAGAAAGTAAATATTATCCATGATGACCAAAGATATATGAAGAGACAACACAAAAAATATCTTAGCTAAGCACTTGTTCATAAACTCATTTAATTGTCCAAATATACTTACATTGAGGGAGACTTGTACAAAAAAGAAGCTAACTATAGGAATTTTGGTGTTCAATTCCAAAGAGAATAATAATGTTTAACAATATTTAAATTATAAAACATTTAATTTCCCCCCTGAAATAACAGCAAATAAGCTCTATTTATTATTAATCAGCAAACATATAGATGGGCTGGCTGTTCATCAGAAGTTGAAGCTCAACTCATGACACCTTCTTCGCTGGGGGCTGATCACGTGTGAGCACACCCCCAACGTGCAAAAATTCTGACTGTCTTACGGGGAGAGTAAAAATCATACGAGGGGAGAAAAACACATCTTTAAGGACGTATGAAGGCACTATAATGAAGACACAAGGCTAAAAAGCAAAATGATGGATAAATTATGTAGTAAAAAAAATCAAAATGAAAATATAGTGTGACCATGAGAACTAGAACAACTGTCATTAACCAAAACTCAAACTAATCTGCAAGCCTAGCGGCCAGCCAATTCAATAAGAAATTATAACAACAACACTGGGAAAATGATGCCAGAAACAACAGTTTTATACACGAGCAAAGATCATGTTTGTATCATTCAACTGCGTTCATGGGGAGTTCATGTGGCCATGAGAACTATCACACATCTATCTGTTTCTAAGCCTGGGAAAAGATGCTTCCCATTCATTTGAACAGATTCAAAAGAAATAAAGTCTCCATTATCTACATACATTTACAACAACATTAGTTCAATTAATCTAAATGAGTAGATAAGTATAAATAATATAACATGGGTTAGAAATGAAGAATGTGTATTTCCTGTACATCTTTTTTTTTTTTTTTTTTGAGACAGTCTCACTCTGTCGCCCTGGGTAGAGTGCAGTGGCATCAGCCTAGCTCACAGCAACCTCCAACTCCTGGGCTCAAGCGATCCTCCCGCCTCGGCCTCCCAGAGTGCTAGGATTACAGGTGTGAGCCACCATGCCCAGCCCATCTTTATATTTTTATTTATTTATTTTTTCACTCAGGACAATGGCATGGACATCTTTATATTTTTAATAGTGTATTTTTTCTCTTAACTATATTCTACTCAAGATAATAGAAAACAGAGTTCACATTCCTGGAAACCTCACTAACTATTGGGAGAGGCTAGACAGGAAGACAGTAAAGCAGAGAACATGACTGATTTAAAAATTACTAAATAGAAGACTTTAAGAGGTGCTAATAATCATATGGAAGTTGACATTTTCTTAAAAATAAAAATACAAAGGATTTAACAATTTTTTATTACTGCACTTGTGATCCGGCAGGATAATTAGGGTATCTACATATTACACACAAAAGAGATGTCATAATTTTTTTTTCTTATAGTCACTGGAATTAAGGGGCAGGATTCTAGCTGTTGAGAAACAGATCCATAGAAAGTCTCAACCTTTGACATCGGTTGTGCTGCCTCACTCATTTATTAAAGAATTCTTCCCTTTCTTTTCTACTTTTTAAAATAACTTAAAATACTCTATTACATGTTCAGGAAATTTATTTGGGGTAAACTCTATGGATAAAAATATTTTAAAATACAGTACAGTTGGGAATTGACTTCATTGTGATTCCATATGTATAACATACATCTACACAGTATCTATGCATCCTTCCAGGTAGTCTTTTGGGTATGGAATAATGTCAGCAGTCTGGCAAAAGCTAACACTCAAAGGTTAAATGCAGAATGAAGACACACCATTCCAACAGCTATCGAGCGCTGACAGCATACCAAGTGCTTGGTGTAAAGTAAAATAAAATGGTTTGTGACTTGACATTTAATTATGTTCACATTGGAACTCTGTCTCTCAATTAAACTGGAACACAAACATTTTGAAATGTCAGTTTTTGTTCATGAGCTGGCCATTAACAAGTAGAAACTTGTTGGCAGAAGAGAAATGGAGAATGTGATTTAGAGAGACTTTCATGATTACATGTTCTTCTCTTAGTCCTCTACAACAAAATAAGTTCCAGAGTATTCATGCTTAGTTCATCTTTTACCGTGACTGGTGATAATTACCAATAAAATTTGAAAGTACTAAAGTACTAAAAGCACTAATATAGTAAATACAATGCATAAAAGGAAAATATGCTTCTGAGTGAGACACACATTTGACTTTTAACCCACCTCATTCATGGCTGATAGATCAGAATGCTGTTATAACTCCACGTATTATTTTATGAAAGATAAATTGCACAGTAACGAAACAAGTTTCTATAAGTTACAAACTGTCTTGCTCGGATCTTGCATCCTAAACTAAATATCCAAATAATCAGCCCCTGCTTTTCTGACTGTAAGAGAAATGCTCTTTCCTCTCTATGCACTATACAACCTAACAGGTATGGATGCAAAAATCCAGTTCAGGTCATTCCTTTAAACCAGATTTGCATACCCAAATGTCTACTGGGGCCTTCATCAGAGTATCTTAAATTTCCTTCCACATCCTTTGCCAGTGCATGGTACCGCCGGTGACACAGTCTTGTTCATGGGTCAATGGCCCTGCTACCCACCATTTTCCCCGTCAGTCACTGTCCCCCAGATGCTCAAGTCAGAATCCCTGGAGCTGCTCAGCTGTCCCTCTCTCTCATTCCTCATATTCAACCTGTCAACAAACACATCCTGTGGGTTCTGCCTTCAAAGTAACATCTTGAGTAGGTCTACTAGTTTCCATTTCCCCTGCTAACACCCTAATACTATAAAATACAAAAATATTCTTTGAGTCAAATCCTGTCTCTAGTTGTTAATGGCTGAATAGCCTTGGGGAAGTAATTTAACCTTTCTCTTGGTCTTGGATCCTATATCTCCTATAATACTATTACTGATAGCAACGACAACAACAACAAAACTTGCTGAGTGCTCACTACGTGTCAGGCACTGTTCTGATTATTTTAAACATCTCCACTCGTTTCATCCTCGCACGCTGTATGAGGCAATTACTACAGGTGTGATTTAATGGTCAAGGACGCTAAGGCTCAGAGAAGTTAAGCAGCTAAGGTTATACAGCAATAAGTGACAAAACCACAATTTGAATTCAAGAGTGTTAGCTTCAGAGACCACATTTTTAATTTTTACTCTTCTGACTTTGCAAATTTAATATTAGAACAATACCTAATAGGTATGTTGCAAAGAATAAAGACAGTGACACGTGAAAATTTTTGTGAATATAAACATGAAACATAGACTTTTTCATAATTTTACTCTGTAGTTTTAAGAATGTAAACTACGGGAAGTTGGGGGTAATTAATCCCTCCAGATGAACATCTAGAAAGTTCCATGTTTCTTGGTTAATGCTGCATTTCTTTGACACTTTACAATTTTTTTTTTTTTTAAATGTTACATTAAACTCTTGGCCCTAATTATGTGTATCTATTTTATAAATCTTCCATGTTTGTTAAAAATAGAATTCAATTAAAATTTAAGTATTCCCAAAGGGTGCTATTTTTAAGGAATGAAAAATCAACACTAAAAGTTTATCAGCAGCTTTTTGCATTTGTTTCAGGGACTGGTCATGAGAAAAATTTCATAAGCACACAATTATTTAATTGGCAACAGAATTGTAATAGAGGGCTACAAGGCAATAAATCTAAGGAGTTAGGATTGAAAAGTGACACATTTTAACATAGGTAGTATTTACACTACAGCCACTTTCAAAAACTTCTAGGTATTGGAGTCTACGGTTCTTTCTACATTCCAGCACTTCCTGCATGTTTTTTGGCAACATGTTTTAAACTCTACTGTTACTAACTAGATTATAATTATAATGAGCCATACATTTGACTTTTATCAGTTGAATTTAAAATTCTATTCAGCTCTTTGTTGTTTTGAAGTTTTAATTTTCAATTTTTAATTATTATGGGTACATAATAGTCGTATATATTTACAGGGTACATATGATATTTTGATACAGGCATACAATATGAATTAATCAAATCAGGGTAACTGGGGTATCCATCACCTCTGTCATTTATCATTTCTTTGTGTTGGGAAGATTCCAATTTCACTCTTTTAGTTATTCTAAAGTATACCCTAATCTATTGTTGATTACAGTCACTTTGCTGTGCTATCAAATATTGTCGTTTCTATCAAACTTATATTTTTGCACCCATTAACCACCAACACTTTATCCCCTACTCCCTGCTACCCTTTCTAGCCTTTGTTAACTATGATTCTACTCTCTGTCTCCATGAGATCAATTGTTTTTAATATTTAGTTCTCACATGAGTGAGAACATGTGAGATTTGTCTTTCTGTTCAGCCCTTAGTTTGATTAGGTGGTTTTCTCAACGTTCCATTTCTAGGAACATGAAACTTTCATTTTTCTAACCCTTTATCCTAATACCCTTGATTTTCTGCAATGCTCTCGCCCATCATTGTACATTTGAAAAAAAAATTAGGTTTGTAACATACCTCAATAAGACACTCTGTTGATTATTATTGAATATACATAGAGAATGGTCAAAATCCTTTGATAATGTCTTACTTACCTGAAAACTTAGTATTTGCTGAAGTCTTTCCTTCATCTGACAACAACGTTGATTCACTACTGAGTCCAACAAAGACAGCCTGCCCAAAAGACAACCCAAAGTATCTTCAATAACATTTCGATTATCGCCATTCTCTGGAAAGGCTTGGGCAAACAAGTTCTTGTTCTTATCCATTTCTTCAGACATTTCCTTAATGTCTTTGGCAAGAGTCTAGGGTTGATAAAAGAAAAGCCTCATTCCAGTGTTTAGATGCATGAATCAATATGCATATCAAGTCATTTCCTCATAGAAAGTCAAATAAATCTCTTATTGCTTAGTAATAATTACACCTAAGGCAACTTGAACCTCTTTCATATATACTTTCATACATTTTAGGCAAGTTGCTCTTAAAGAGAGATATTTCTCAGGACCTTTACATCAACTTGCTAATAATAATATACACTGGTTTAAAAATGAGTTTTGTAAAGGGCTATTTAGGAATTCAGTACATTTTTTTAGCCTATGTTTCATATGTGGAAGATCTATGATATACAACATTGTTTCTACAAAGAGTTCTCCATTTTTTCCTCCTCTTCCATACCCAAGATAAAGAATAAAAACACAAAACATAAATACCTTTGAGAGTATTTTGTATTTAAGCAATTCTGTTCTGCATTATGCTACATGGAAACACATCCAATTTGTATTTTATTAAAAATTATTTTATGCTTGACCTTCTTTATACATAAAATTAATTATCCAATATCAAAATTTCAAGTGCTTTGTAATGTCACACATGCACAGGCAGAAACTGCCAAACTTACCTCTTGGTTGAAGAGACAAGTTTCTGCTTCTTCTGGTAAAAGTGCTGTGGCAACAAATAAACGTTCTTCAACATCATCCAACCAAGTAGAGGTAGCTGAGACCCCATCATATAACTTCCGTTCCAAGTGTATACTCTGCCTCTTTGTCCCTCCACCCTGGAAAACAAACACACATCAAAAAAAGGGTGAATCAATTATAGTGTTTTGAGGAATCAAAGTAGAATACTAGGATGAGACTCCAGGGTCTAGTGGCTCTTTGTTTCAGGGCTCATCACTAGCATAGGGTCTCAACAGTTCATGTCTACGGGTGGGACAACTTTCCAGAGGCCAGTAAACCAACACAAGCAAGAGAAGACCCTACAAACCAAGATAAGCACACCAACAGCACAGCCCTACCTGGGATGAAACCTCCTCGAAGGCCTGGTTCAGTCCATCCAGCAAAGATGTAACTGCAGATTTATCCTGGGTCTGCCCATCCCCTTTGTATAGCGGCACACCAGACAAGAGTCGATTTGGCCTGCTGTAAAGCTGTAGGCAAACAGGGGCAGCTTATTTAAGAGCATATGACCTATGTCCCAGTTTTCTCATTTGGAAGTACACACTGAAGTAGACACTGGAAAAACCGTCCTTATGAAAACTTTTTCTGGAGAAAGACAACTTGTACAACACACCGTGTCTGCCAAACACGGTGGCTAGCTTCAGCAATGGCAGTGTCTTCACTGATGGATTAAAAAAAAGGCGTGGAAAAAATGCCTGACAGATAGTAAGAGTAAGCTCTGGTGCTCTACTACACAGTAAGGTGAATATAGTTAACAATAATGTGGCGCATATTTCAAAACAGCTAGGAGACAGGACTTTGAATGTTCTCATCACAAAGAAACAATAAATGTTTGAGATGATGGATATGCTAATTACTCTGATTTGATCATTACACAGTGTATACATGTATCAAAATATCACACTGTACCCCATAAATATGTACAATTATGTGTCAACTAAAATAACAATAACAAAAAATAAAGTCAATAAAATGAAAGCTCAAAGGTGAGATTATAAAACAAGAAAATAAAATTAAAAGGTAGCTTGTAAACTTTATGAAATAAAACTAAAATATAAATAAATTAGAAAGAGAAAGCATGAGAACAGACACTGCTGAAAATGGAATTACTGGCACAGAGAAAAGTCTTGCAATAACCAGATGAAAAGTGATTGTAAATTAAAAAAATACAAAGATCAATGCAACTAAAGAGAAGTCAATAGGTACAGGAAAAAGATAAAAGATGATCTAACATAAGGATATAGTTGATGTCCCTAAAGCAGAGATATAACAAATCTAACAAAAATTTAAATTATACAAGAAAAATTTCCTACAATGAGGAAAAAAGCAAACCTTGATTCTTGTATATAAAAAAGAACACATTGTGTTACAAGAAAAAAATGATAACAGAACACTTAACATGAGATGTAACCTAGATAAGCCACTGAAACTTAGAGAAAAAGAAATAATTCTTCTAGTATCCAGACAGAGGACCAAAAAAATTAAGGGGGAAAATAGTAGATAGATCTTATATTTTTTTCAAGTTTCTTTCAATGCCAGAAGACAGTAACAAACAGACACACACACACACATACTCTTATATATATAAATTCTGAAGGAATAAAAGTATGACAGAAGAATATCACATACAGCAAAATGTCCATCAAATATAAAGGCCAACTTGCTGATATTCCCAAACATGATAGAACCTGAGTTCTTGAAAAAAAAAATTACTTGACAATAAAATATAGGTATTTAAGAGCTGAATCAAAGCTTAAAAATAAGAATTAAAGAGATATGCTAAAAGGACTGGTCACGAGTATTGATGAATTCAAAGATTAACCTGATTTACAGAATATGGGACTTGTTATAATTATTGTTCTTTTTAATTTTCACCTTTGAACTTGGATGCATAATGTGAATTCATTATAATGAGTGTATATGATTTTTCAAAACCAGCAGAGTGATTTTTCTCAAAGATAGGCTAAATAAATTAGAAAATTATTAGCAATCATTTTTCAAAAATGCCTGAAATCTTATCACAGCCTTCTTCCCAATTTGTCTTCTCAGTTTTAGCACCACCTGTCATGAAATAATCCACCCCAAACACCAGACTTAGACTGATCTCTTCGTCTTCATTATTAACCTTATCTTCCCTTAACTCTTGCAGGCATACATATGGTTCCCCAATAAGAATCATGATATGGCCTAGCATTCAAACTTTTTGATAATGTCTCCGATCAAACTCAGTCTCCTGTGATTTTTCAAAACACTTCCTCCTCACCTTTTGGGCTGATTACTCCTGGTCCTGAAAAATCACAGGAGACTGAGTTTGATTGGAAACATTCCCTACTACAGCTAGAATGTCCACTACCCAGCATCCCTTTAAAATCTACTACTTTTAATACCACACCTCTCATAGTGACTTCCTACTTTTTTTATTTTTTAACCTCTGTTTTCTTTGAATACCTGCTTATGGAATTATCATGGTTGCTTAATTTTTCAGAAAATGTGTGAAATATTTCCTTGTTTGGGTTACAGGTTCCCAGAAGCAGGAGCTGTATCTCATCCTGAAGCCCTGTAGGGTGTTCTGCATAGGGGCAGTAAATACCTTGGAAGTGCACAGATGAAGAAAAATTGCTCTGAGAGATTAACGTCCTTTGACCTAGTGAACTTTAGGCCAAAAAAATTGTGCCTGTTATTACACTTGAGGGTAGTAAATATGTCCAGTGTATAAAATTGCCAGTAAGGTAGCATGAAAAAGAAGGGACTTAGGAATCAGATAGGTCTGCATCTCAATTCCAGAGCAGCCTCTTAGTCACAAGACCCTGAGAAGTTCATCTGACCTCTCTAAGCCTCAGTTTATAGTTTATAGGTTTACTAAGTGGAGATAATGTCGAACTCATCACCGTGTGGTTAGATAGATTAACACCGAGAACTTAAAATGTGCTCATTAAATGATCATTCCCCTTCTTCTTGGAAACTCTGACAGCTACACTGCTTCTTCCTTACCTTTTCCCTCACCTCGTCACACCACACAGAGGAAAACAACCTGTGAAGCAAATGACCAGTGGTTCCTGACAGAAAGTACTCAAACGCAAAAATGTCATTAAAAAAAGAACATTCAGTACTTTCCATTTCTAATCCTGAAGGCAAGTGATATATGAACATGAACCTAAACTCCAGTGGTCCAGGTGTCATGTGGAAATGTCGGTGGCAGCAGAACAAAGTTGGTCCAATAAGCCTAGTATGGAGGATGTGCTGGCTCTGACTGAGAGAAAAAGTAGCTCTCCAAAGTCATAGCAGGTAGTGGATGAGACATCCAGGAGGTCTGCAGATGCTGGATGAATCATGGAGGTGCTTTAAGTCAAATGGACAATAGGTAGAATCCTGGGGTTGGGTGTCTAATGAGATGAGAATAGTAAGTAAGTACAGAATAAGTAACCATGAAATCCAGAAATGTCCTGGATTTATCTGACAGCATAGTCAGAAAGGACTGCAGTCTTTGATTCAGGACTGTACATATCCCTTATATTCAAAGCAGTGGGAGAATACTATTACAGGAAGGTAAGGTAGCAGTCAAGTCCAGGAGATCTACATCAGAAATCAAGAATTTAAGCTATGCGTCTGAGGGATGTTTCATCAGGGATTTAAGGGTTAACTCAAACACAGTTAGAAGGTCTATGCAAAAACTATAGAGCACCATCTGCCAGGGTGGAGTATGAATCTGGAAGAACTGCCCCCAGAAATGGAGTGCTTTAAATTTCCCAGAGCTGAAGCTGGTGACTATTCCTGCAGACGGTGGCAAAGGCGGCTCCCGGCCAGATAAGGAGAGTGAAGGGCAGAAAGTGTGGCAGGCCATGTGGCTTTGTAAAATGGGCTGGAAAGAATGGCTCTGGAGAGAATTAGGCATGGCTCCCCACAGCTGAGGGGGCACGTTATGACCTTTACACTGTCTCCTTTCAGTTAGTCCTGGCAGGTTGTGTCTGCTTCATGGCTCCTGCTTTTCCCTCAGGTGTACTGCAGTCACTGACACCCTTTGCTTCTGGGTTCAGCCCCTCCCAGCCCCTAAGCTGGTCCCAGCCCTAGCAGACAGAGTAGCAGCTACCTCAGACCAGCAGTAAAGGTCCTGGAATTTACCCTAAGACCCCTGGAATGAGCCTAGATGGGCACTGCTGGCCCAGGACATGGGACTAGTCTTCTGTCTTCAGAATCCCTCTGGGCCACAGCTGTAGGAGGCATCCCAGACTTGTTTGGGTTCCTGGCTCACTCATTAGCCCTCTTAACTTTCAAATTCTTCTCATTTCCAGTTGTTCCCTGGCTTGCTTAGAGTGAACTAATAGCGATTACCTGGTACCATCTGTTGCTATATTCAATTCCTTGGATTTGGCATGCTTAACGGAACCAAGCCCAACATCACACAGTATCCATCCCAGGAATCAGCCTTACACATGGGTCAGTAACCAACCCTGCTAACCACTGGCCTCCCTCCCTTCAGACCCACCAAGGTCCCAACATGTTTCTCATTAAGATCTCCTGAAATTATTAAACACTGGAAGTAGCAATGGAAAATAAGATGACCTGACAATTTAGTTCCAGATTTGAGGCACTCCTTTTGTCCTAGATGTGTATATTCTTGATTTGCATCCCTCATTTTCAAGGTTGCAAAAAATTGAAAAAAAAAGAGGGCACTTCAAATTTAATAGTTTATGCTAATGAGGAAGTAGATATTAATCATCTTCGAGGAAAAATATTATCCACAAATCAAATAAATTTTCACATATAAATATACAATTATTAAGGAAAATGTGAAACAGGCTAAGCAAATGTAGAATGAAAAATTTGTTTCAAGTCATGGTTTGGAATTGGTTACAAAAATACAGATTATTGCACAGTTATATTCCTTCCGCATGAGCTGTACATCTTCTATATCAGTTAATATGTAAAAGCAAAATGTTTGATACCACTTGTTCTTGCTCCTGTTCCAGAACATTCTGTAGTAGCTTCTGCTTGGTACTAAATTCCTGATGAAGGCTTTCCCATTTCATCCTCATCTGGTCTTCAGCAGATGATTTCTCCCCTTCCATTCCCAACTCCTGGGATAACACATCAGGTTTTTCACTATTAGAAGAATAAATAACCTAAGTTTACAATGTGTACAAAAAAGCAAAGTGAAGGCAAGTCTCGATTCAATCAGCATGGAAGGAACAGAGTGTCTCATTTTGGGTTTACTACAGATACACATTTATGGCCTTACTAGAATTTTTAAGCATGATAGACAATAGAGATTTTTTAAACTCTTTACATTTGTAATATGATTTTTACAGTTTTAGGGTTATTTAAATGCAATCCCAGACTATAGATGTCATAATAGTACTCATTCCTACTCTTTTAAGTTTATATTTATTAGCTGTGCCAATACTTTAAGTTTACTGTTTTGTTTTTCTTTTCTTGAATGCTTCCCTATTTCCTACATATTTTGTCAAAATATTAATATATCTGCTGAAATTGCATTTTAGTTTGTTTTTCCCCCATCATTTGTCCTCAAAATTAAAATATATACACACTATATATAGAGTCAGTATTGATGTCATGTCAGCATTGATTAAACTATAAAAAAGTTTTTTTTAAAAAGCCCGCACATCTGTTATCTCCAAAGTTAGTTTTGATTATCTACATTCTAGTCTAGTTCTTATCTATAAACATAGTGTACTTTCAATTTTATATCATGTTTGTATTTAGCATCATATATATATTTTCTGATACTGTTTATAATTTTTTAGGATTATATATGCATAAAATTTTTTCAGCCTTTTTTATACTAGTGAGCATTTGCCTTTTTAATTATTTGGTTTTGCATATAACATTTTAAAAATCATCTCCATCATACATATTTCCTTCTTTATGTTATTTCCCCTGAAAAAAAGTTCAGATATACAGTCAAAGGTATTTGCCAAAGGATACTACCAAACTGCAACTTTTAGCAATACACGAACACAGGTTTCATTAAAGCTTTTTAAAAAAGTGTTTGAGATTTAAAAAAAATTTTCTTATATATCCTCTCAGTTGACACAATTTTCACAGCACTTCTGTGATTATAGTAGGGGATTATTATTCTAATTCTACAGAGGAGCAAACTGAGGCTCAGAGTTAAGTGACCTTCCCAAATTGATGGTTATGAAACTAGAATAAAACTCAGACCAGACTCAAAATATAGTGACTTCTACTCTGTTACAATTCCTTTACCTTCCTACCATTTAAATCAAAATCTTCACCTTGAAAATTCTCCAACTTCCTTAATTTCTCTTTTAACATTTTACTTTTCCGTGTATAAGACTTTCACAGTCTCAACTCCAAACCAAGATTCCAAGCTTATTGGCCTTACATGTAGGAAGTACAGAAATAGACCCCTCAAGAACCACCAACGTATTTAGCGGGCACATACATCTATTTTTTAGAATGGCGTTAGGGGAAGAAGATAAGCTCTTGCAGGGAAAATGATCTGCAGTTAGATAGAACTATTCAATTGGAGACATCATGGATCGAATTTTATAATCCTCTCTTATTTGATTAAAAAAATGAACTCATGAGCATCTTCTCCGGACAGATACGCTGAACATATCGGAAGGAAAGCAAACAAGTTAACTATTATAGTTACTAGCTGTGCTCATGCTATGCAATAAAATGTTCAAAATGCAGGTAAAATCGAAAAACATGACTAAATTTTTCAGAAGATGTTTAAAATAAAATTTTGAGTGAGATGTTTACATTTCTTCAAATGTCAGGGAAACAGTGAAGACAAAGTTAAGTGTTTGAAAACATACCCAGTGCCACCAGAGGTCTCTGCAGCCGAATGCTGGGTTAGAATCTCCTCTCCTCGACTGGCCACGGAGCGGAGGAGGCTCTTCTGCTCGGCCAATTCCTGTTCTAACTCCTACTCAAGGGAAAAGACAAATGCAAAAATCTGTGTTATACTTTATGAGTATTGTCTACAATCAGGTTCTAGGTTTTTAAAATTCTCAGAGAACTTTGGTAAGCTTTTAAATTTGTACATTGCAAAAAAGGTGTGGTGTAGGTAAATACTCAAATGTGTTTCCAGAATACTCTATAGCTTTCTTTTGTTTTGATAAAGGATATCTCTGAAAAAAAGGGGGGTGGGAATCAATGGCAAAAGGAAATCTTGCTGGGCAATGGTGCCCTCAAGTGGTACAACACACACTTTCATTTTTCAAGATCAGTATCGTGCAAGCCAGGACGCATCCTTGAGAGCAACAGTTTTTTTAATTCTCCACTTAACTTGATAAACTGGATTATCAATGGATTTGGTTTTACTTCTTCATTATTTGTAATAAATGTTCTTGCTCTTTGAGAAAATAAGATATTTTAATATTCTCTTTACACACAGATAAGGTATCAATGAGAAATCATTCTTATTCATCAAAGCTCATTTGTTTCACTAGGCAACAATTGGCAATCCTACTTTGTGATGGTATCCACTTGAAAGTAAAAACTAAATTGCATTTATTTTTAAAAAAACCTTGTAATTCACACATTCACCAATTCTCAAAGGCCTTCCTGAGATTTTATTATAATAAAATAGACTAGAATGAGGGCAAATCTGAAAAGACAGTAGGTACCCATGATAAGGCAGATTATATTTGCGTTATGCTGTTTGTAAACCTAAACACAAGCTCTTCTTCAATACTGGACTTTAAAATGACCAGGCATTCTAGTGGTCATGAGCCAGTACATGGAAAGGGTTAGCCACATCTTGCTTCATTCAAAGAGAAGACAAAGGGACACTCTGTCTTTAGTACAGAAGCGACTTGTCTTTCTAAAACACTTCGTTCAAGTTCTTCCCTTGGCACATCTACAGGCTAGAGAGAGGTAGAGAACACTTTACTTTTTGTTGCTGGAGACTGCTCTGCCGCTGGTGGGTCCGTGTGGTGCGAGCCTGGGCCAGCCACTCCTGGACGCCGGGGCTCTGAGTGGCCGCTAAGTCGATATGACTCTCCTCTTTCTCTTGTGCTGTCCCCTGCTTTTAATGAGGCAGAAATCAAGGGTCATGGTACCCACAGGAAAACCTTAACCAAAATGTAGAGACGGCTACTTTGGTATGATCTGTATAATGATACTAAAATGGCTCCACTTGGACGTGAAACCACATTTTTTTAAAAGCAGTAACACAAAACCAATCTAAGTTATGGCATTTGCAGGAGCAAGAACAATAAACAGATGCCCATACATGGACATATTTGAGGGGGAACCCATCTAATTAGAGGTTAACTGACTGATGTTTCACCAGGTAGTATTCCAGAATTTTCTCCACAAAAATATAAGTCTAGATCTTTTATGAGTTTTTTTTTAAATGTCACACAAAGTAAAATGTTTCTCAAATGATCAGTACCCATCCTAATTTATTGTCTCTCTCCTGTGAAAGCATTACCCTGCCCTATGTGACCTTCTCTACCCAGGTCTGTACAATGAATACATGTGGCATGTATTTGCTTCTTAAAGATTTTTTTAAAAGGTTACTAACCAAAGAGATTTCAATGTCTTTAAGAAGCAGTAAGTCCACAGTTCTGTAAGGTTTCGCATTCTCTAGAATTCAGGAAGAGCTTAAACTTGATTTTTCATTCATATGGAAGAAAATGTACTATCTGTAGAATAGAGGCAAGGGCTTCCCAGGGCATCTGGGCATCCTCTGTCCCACCTTTCACAGCTCAAGCTCCAGAACTGTCTCACAGGGCTGCAGGGCGTGGTCAACCACAGGTAACTCAACTCCCAAGGCACTTAAGTAGGCAGAAAGTCTCGTCCCTGAAACCGGTCTTTATAAACCTTCAATGTTCACCCCACTAGGGCCCTAGATTTGAATCATTCCCAGAATTCTCTATTTTTGAGTGTCTGTTGTTTATATAGCTACGTTTATAGACTGCTCTACATAATAAATAGACTCTACTCAAATGAGAGAAACATTAAGGGCTTTTCTTTCAAAATCCTTGAAATTAGCACATTAAAAAATATCATTTAACTGTGGGCACATGTGGCTACCATTCTACAAATTCAAAAGATTAACTGAGCCTTCAGAGGTAGGTGGTAATCAAAGGTGAGGTCTCTGAAAAAGTGCTGTTCCCTCCCTCTACTGCCACCACCAGGAGCTGGTCCACTACTATGCCGGCTTTGATAAAGTTTGGCTGAAGAAGAAAAACAAAAGTAATGACTTCTCACATAGGCAAGTTTATCCTTCCTGCCCGATTATTCTAATAAGATTTGAAAGGCTTTAAAATGCTGCCATCAAATGGGATTAGTTCTGAATGACAGCCTTCCTACTCACATATATTCATATGTCAAAGGATAAATATACGATTTCAATATAACTCATTCACTAAATATTTACTAAGCACCCACTAAGTGTCAGAAACTGCTCTAGGAGCCAGGAGTATTCTGCAAAGAAAAAGCCAGGCCAGGGCCCTGGCAGGGAGTCCGACAATAAACAAATAGGTAAACTGAGCTAGTGATAAGGGCTACAAAGACGGAGAAACTAGGAAATGGGTTAGAAAGTTCTTAGGGTGGTCTGAGAAAGCATCTTTAGAAGAGACAATTGCGTTCTGCGTGATGAGAAACCCCTAGTCCGGCAAAGATCCAGGGGGAGGGCCCTCCAGGCCTCCCTGGAACAGCTGGCATGAAGACCCCAAGGTGAAAGCAATTTGGCATTTCGGAGCAAACAGGAGCAGTGAGGAGGCCTGTGTGCTGGAGTACAGTGGGGCAGAGAGGAGGGACAGTTTCCAAGCTGCTTCCACAGGACTCATCCTGCCATCTGGTTCTGGAGCCCCCTGCCCCCGTGGGTCTTCTTTGCTAAGTGTGATCATGCAATGGGATCCAGACATTCCAACTCAGCCGGCCCAATTGCCCATAGAGATCCTTCTCTGCCTCTTATTTTCAGAATTTTACACTTACCATTACAGGGAAATAGATGGGGTCTGCTTATCCGTCTGTTTTTCTCATTTGAATATCATAATTAAATTGTTAGAATGTTTGAGATAATGGACTGTACATTGGTATCAGTGCTCGAAGGTAAATGAACTGAATCAGCAAAACCTATAGGTAGTATACATAACCCTCTCCCAGATTCTGAGACTTCCTCAGCTCACAGGCACTTCCCTTCCTTTAAGATGATCCAGCTGCCCAGCCAGAGAGTGTGGTTTAGGTAGAACAACTGGTCTAAAATATGCTACTTACATTTTGTAAGACTTTCAAAATGGGTGACACCCAGTTAACTAAATTCTCCACCCTCCCAGAAATGCCTCTCAAAGATAAGCAGTGATTTTCCTGAAGGTGGGAGGTTTGGGTGGATGGGCATTCTTCCAGGACTGGAGCCCAGGATTTTCTGCATGGAACAGATTTGCTCCCATCTAAGGATCTGCCATCTTCCAAGAATAAGCTCTAAAAGATCTTGGTTCTTCCAGGTAAGGATAAAACAGCAGGTCAAAAGGGACCTGTAGAGAACAACCTCAAGAAGTCACTGTGTAAGATTGACAGTTGTCCCCAATCAGAGTCTCTGCAGCTGACAAAATAGTGGCCCTGGCCACGACCTGCTGACTCTCTTTTGTGGGATCCAGGCCACTTCCTCTCTGCTTTTCCCTTCAACAAAAAAATGTGTTTTTCAGAACCCCGCCTGAAGACTCCCTTGGTAACTGCTCACAGCACTCAGCACCAAAGAGTGTTTCCAATTCCTCACACCAAATTTGTGCTTGGAACAATGACAATTGAAATGTTAGGTCTTAACAACTTACTTACTTTTACATGCACAGACATATATTCAGATTCTATGTGGTTAGGTTCAGTTTTTCAGTTAGTGAATTTTTCTCTGACTGATGAGTCATTTTGAAACTTAAGACTTGGACCACAGGAAGCAAGAAATGGTTAAGAATCCAGTTCAAATTTTATCCTCTTTCCCCTTGGGAAGAGAAGGCACTGCCAGGGGGAACACAATTATGGTAATTACTTTCCCTGAGGTGTGATAACAGTTTTCTCTCTATCTAGGGATAGGTGGGTAAGGTGGCTTCTGTCACCAGAGTCCCCACTGGGTGGGGCTACATAAGCTGTTTATTTTGGAAATATTAGAACAGTAACCACTTTTGCCAGGAACATTCTTTGGAAGATGAATGAGGATTGGGAAATGCTAAATATTAAATAAAACATTTCTTTATAAAGCATTTTATTATTTTTATGGGGCAAACTCTCTGCTCCTTCAGTGGATGATAATGTGCAAAAAGGACCTAAGCTTCTTATGAAGAAAGATGCTATGTGATTCAAGAGATATTATTCCTGCCCTTCAAATCTGTACCTCTTCACATAGAGAAGCAGTCTGCTTGGTGGTGGTGGGGAACCAAAGAGATTAGTTGTCCACTGATACCCATACAAGTCCAGTTGGTTAAAAAGAATGGAGGTACTAGATATTAACAATTTACAGATATGACAGCACTAAGAAATTGTCTGCTTATAGGCACAAAAGTCTTAGGAAGGTATTCTGGCCCCCCGAATCATCCAAGCCCCAATTAAACGGCACTAATATTTCTGATATCTTCATCTAATGGAAGATTTTTTTCCCCAATTAACTTTAATTTCACATCAACTCTGAAACATTTTTGGTTTTCTACATAAAGGGAAACGATCCTTTACATGGCAATAATAACGTAAACAAGTCTCCTTTTATTCCCACAGATAGAAAAATAATTTATCAGAAAGCTCTAATTACTTAAAATAATCCATTAATATTTTCTATGCCAAGAGCTTCATTAGACATAAGATAATGGAATTTATAGATGTTTGAAAAATAAACAATGACCAATTTTAATGCAGTAAAACACTACAACATTTTTTTGTATTTACACTTCACACAACAGCACCCTCAGAAAGCTTACACTTGCGGGCACGGTCAGGACTTTACTCAATTGAAACAATTCCTGTGGCCCTGGGCAGGATCTGCAGGTGTGGCACCACATGGCTATGTGCCTGCTCAGCCCGGCCCTGTAAGTCTCCAACCTGGTCTTTCAGCAAGTCAGGAGTTCCTTTCCTTCCCAAAAATGAGCCTTGGAAACAGTTATTGTTATTAATTATTATAATTGCTGTGATTTGAGCATTTATTATAAACATTACTTGCATTAAAATCTTCAGGATAATTTCTTTTAAGTTAAATACAATTATTAGCCCTATTTTAAAGATGAGGAAACTGATCTGTAAGAAAGTTGTGGGAAATTCAAGGATCTTGCCCCCAGATCATGTAGTCAATAATTGGTGGGACCAACATGGGGAGACTTCAATCCCGGCATGTGGATAAGCTTTATTCAGGACACAAATTATTTAAAAATTCTACAATTAAATGTCAATGTTTAAAAATCAGGAGATTTTAGAATAAATCCAAATTCCCTATCTCTTGAAAAATTGGAAGGCAATGCTGCCTGTAAATTTTTGTATGATAACAGCTGGCGCTGGGTTAACAGCTGCCAAGGGCCTGACTGGGCCTGCTTCACTCACTGGCATGCTCTCCCCAGGGTCTGAGGCCTTGGAATGTGCCGTTTCTGCCTTGTTTAATCCTTAGGTGTGCATGGGCGTATCAAGCTACCTCTTCCTCTACCCCTGGAGGCAGGTAGAGCAGAATAAGGGTGTAATAAGAGCTTTATAAATGATTGCTATCCCACATATGAAATTCTGAAGGCTTTCCCTTTGTCTTAGTTTCTTTAGAGATTAAATTCATTCACAGACCACCACTGAAAAACGAAAAAAGCATTATGTGTCAGACTGACAATACCTGCCTATAAAATCAAATGGATTGTTGTGAACTTTTACAATTCATTCAAGTTATGTTCAATTTTAATATTTTTAACCTTTTTCTTTTTGCTTTAATTATAAAGTCAGATTGCATGTACATTTTCAAGTGTATAAATTTAAGGTGAAAAGTTGTATTCTGTTTTGATTTGCATTGATTTATCCAATAGGGAGTTCAAACATCTTTTCGTATGTTTATTGTCCATTTGTATGGACAAACCTGTTCTCAGCTTTCACCTTACCTCACTTATCAGCAGCATCTATCTGATGGTCTTCAAGAGGCTTTCAGGAGCTAAACTCTCAGTCTTCCTACCGGCTCCTCCTTTTAACTCTCTTTTGGGGGCTCCTCCACATCTTTCAAACTCTTCATGTTGGAGTGCCCCAGGGCCTGGTTCTAGCGCCCTAGTCTTTACCCATCCTCTTTCCCCTGGTGAGCTCCTCAAATCTCATGCCTTAAAGTACCATGTAGAGGCTGATGACTCCAGCCTAGGTCTCTCCCCTGAATTCCAACTGCTAGTTGACATTTAATAAGCATCTCAAACTTAACTTGTCCAAAACTACACTACTGACCTAACTATTCCTTCTCCACCAAAATCTGTTCCTCAGATGGTCTCCACTTTTTCAGTTATCCAGAATCTGGCAAGTTCTCATAACCTCTGCCACTACACTATTACTGCTTCTTCGCTGGTCCCCTCAGCCTCCACCTTGGTCTCCCTACAGTGTTAAAATCTCATCCTGTCACTCCTCTGTTCCCAAACACTCCAGTGGCTTCTTATCTCCCCGCCGAGTCTCCAAGTCAAAGTCCATACGATGCCTACAAGGTCCTTTAGTCCATGGGCCCCTTGTTACCTGCCTGCTATAGTCTGAAGGTTTGTGCCACCACTAAATTCACACTTTGAAACCTAACCCCCAGTGTAATAATATTAGGAGGTAGAACCTTTGAAAAGTGATCAGATCATGAGGATTGAGCCCAAAAGGTTTAGATCATGAGGAATGAGGTTAGTACCATTATAAAAGAGACCCCACAAAGCTAGCTAGCCCCTTCTACCACGTGAGGACACAGCAAGCAGATGCCATCTATGAATCAGAGAGAGATCCCTCACCAGACACTGACTCTGCTGACAGCTTCGTCTTGGACTTCCTAGCTTCCAGAACTGTACGCAAGAAATTTCTGTTGTCAGTAAGCCACCCAGTTCATGGTATTTTTGTTGTAAAACCTGAACGTACTAACACACCATCTGACCTCATTTGCTACCACTCTCCTCTTGCTCATGCCACTCCTGTCACACTGGTCTCCTTGAATGGGCCAGGTATGATCCCACCCGGGAGTCTTTGTACTTGCCCCTTTGCCTGAAACTCTCTTCCCCATGTCCAGGTGGTTCACGTGTACTTTCAAATTAACCTTAGTGAGAATTCCTTGGCCACCCTGTTTAGAACTGCCTTGGCCACCCCGTTTAGAACTGCAAATCCTCCCATCCCTGACTTTCCCTAGCTACTGTCGGTGTCATGTCACCGATAGCTCTTACCATCTTCCAATTTGGTATGTAATAATGCATTCTAATTTTACTTATTATCTGTCTCCCCCAACCATAATTCCTTGAAGGTAGGAATATATACATACATATAGATAGTTGTTTTCCATGCTCCTTCACTCTATTGCATAGAACATTAGCTGGCACATAGTAGCTTTTCAATAAATACTTGCTTAATTTTTGGATAAGATGACAATAGTACTACCTAATTTGTGGAGGTTAAAAAAATAGAATTAAAGTAGTGGACAATATGTATGTAAGGTACATGGGGAGAAACTATTTGAAAGTGTTTGAGGATTCTTATATTGATTTGGAGAGGGATAAAGATATTAACACATGAGTTATCACAGTAAATTTAAACGGACTAAACTTGTCCTTTAAGAGTCAGAGATTTTCTAATTAAATAGATGCTTGAAACCAACAAAATATAGCTAAATGTTCTTTATAAGAAACAAACCTAAAACACAAGGACACAGAAAGGTTGAAATCAAAGGAAAGTTAAAATATATGTCAGGCAAATATTACCCAAAAAGCTCTTGCAATATAAAACAAAAATCACCATTAGAGAACATTAAGGTCACCACACGACAGTCAAGCGCTCGATTCGCCTGGAATCTGTGACGATTCTAAAGTTGTAGGCACTAAATAAAAGTCTGAGTATATCTAAAAAGCAGAATGTAAGAGAAATAAAAGAGAACTATGAAAGTGTGTGCATAGCTTCGTCCACGACCCGCGTTTGAAGTTTTGGGGTAATTATTTTCATTTTCATTTCTTTCCCCCCTCACTGCAGTCCTCAGGTCTATGGACTCAAGTAGTCATTACAAAACCTATTTGAAAGTATATGCCAAAGTCAAAGAGTGTAAAATCAAAATATCATGCTAAAACATTTGTGTAAAGCAGGTACATACACGAGCGCGTATCACCCTCCAACCTGTCCCTTCAGGTGTCACACACTTAGAAGAGGTGTGCAAACAACACACCGAGTTTCAGCCGCGGGCCAGGACGGGAGCCCTCACCTGGATGTGGAGCTGCTTGTCGTGCAGGGCTCTCTGCAGCTCCAGCAGGCTCCCCTTGAGCTGTCTCAGTTTTTCCGCCAGCTGCTCAGCCTCTTCCTTGGTGTGAGCCTTGCCCTCCAGCAGCAGGTTCTCGTTGTGGACTGAGAGCTCCGATAAGGCCACCACCTTCTGCTCTATTTCCACCAGCATGTTCTGGAACAACAGAAATAAGGGTGAAACTCACACATCCTGTCGGCCTCTGTGAAGACCGTTTCCCACAGGGAAACACAATCCTTCTGTAGTCTTTCACCAAACAAACAGGCTCTTACTGTTTTTTTGTAGTTTTCCCACAGCTTTGAAGATTAGTATATAGACTCTTTTTTTTTAATTGCCTGAGCTTCTTATTTATAGTAGTCTTTGTACCATAGTAGTTGTTAAATAAAAATATAATTTTTAGTATTTTTTATGGGGGAATGAGTCTATGAAAGCAAAGTACATGGGCCCACCAAAGTCATCATGTGGCTCCCATTCTGTATAGTAGCCACAGTTATAATTATCATACAACTGGTTAAGAACTAGATTTTAATTGACTAGGTTTTAGCTGGCTTAAATACCAGATTTTAATTGATTTTAATTTTAATTAAAAATATAATGAATTTAACATAGTAATTAATTAAATATTAGATTTTAACAAACTGTTTACTTGTGTGATTTCATATGCTTCTAGTTTCTTAAAGTGTGGTCAAAACACTATTTTAATACTTTGTAAAAGTCTTGAAATATTAATAGATTATCTGAACCATGGGCTTTATGCATTACTATAAAAATAGATATCTCCTAAAGGGCAGAGTGGCAGTAATGACAAAACATAACTTTGAAATGCTAGTTCGAGTGATAATTTCAAGTGCTAAAAGGGAATGCTAAAAATAGATACCTCTTCTCAGAAAAAAAAAATCAGAAAGAAGATATAAAGAATGGAAAACACTGGCATGTAGCTCTCTGATTAATCTCTATCATCAAGGCAGAGAATAACTGCTTTGAACACACATAGATAAGTTTCCTAAGGCATTAAAAAATCCAAATGATAATGATCAACATCATAAATCTCAAATCATAAATAAGAATGACCAACATGGTATACTATATATTAAGAAAAAAGTTAGTATTCATTATTTAAAGATTTCAATGTATGTCCTCTTATTCCAAAAAGGAGAAATATGAAATTGTGTAAACCGATACTTAACCCTGCAGATTAGGTAGGGTTTCCTAGACACTTCCTATTTAATTAAATGAAAAAACTTTTAAGGCATACTTCATGTGTGAAGTCTACTATGCTGATGATCATTGAAGTTCAATGATGGGTACATGGGAGTTCATTATCTATTTTCTATCCTTATATGTGTGTTTAGAAATTTCCATAATAAAGAGGTAAGAAAACATCAGAATAAACACCTTAATGCAATTACCCCTCACATTAATTCCTAGAGAGGCAACATGGGAAAAAACAAATTCTCTGCTCCCAAAAACAACTTTCCCACGTTTAGTCTGTCTGCCTAACTGACAGTTGGAAAAGTTTTCCAAATAATATATCTGGATTAGAACCAATATTGCAACAGAGCACCTAGGGACACTTCCTGCAGTGTTTATTCAGTCTGACTCACTGATACTAATTCTTCTCATTGGGTTTGTATTCCCCATTAGCCACTAAATAGAGATACCGTGGTATTTATATCTACAGTATTTAAAAATGTCCTTTAAGAAGCTGAAGATTTTCTAAAGAGCAGATATAATTGGTAATTTTTTTTTCAAAAATTAAATCCAAGTTTGGATTTCATTAAAGCTTTTATAATGTATTGCTTTTCTACTCTTTAAATATATAAAGTCTATGGGTTGTGAAAAATCATATATACATACCAAGCCTTTTTACCAGTATATTTTCTGTAGTTAAAAAATATGCTTTGTGATGTTGGCATAGTCCTTTGAGACCATTTTTGTACCTGGCAGTCCACAAGCTGGGCCTCCATGTCCAGGGGCTCCTTGGGTGCACCCAGTGCAATGTCCAGGGTGGCCTTGGTACTCAGGAGCCAGTGGTCCAGCTCGTCCGCTTCACAGCGATACCTCTGCAGGGCCTGTTCCTGTCTCTGCTCCTCCAGCTGATCATTTAACTTCTCCTAATGAATTAAATAGAATATAGCATAGATCACCCTAAGATGAAATCTTTAAAATTCAATACAATAGAGCAATGGTCCCAAGCCCTGGCTGTATATAACCATCACCTGTGAAACTTTTTTAAAAATACACTTGCTTAGGCCACAATAATCAGCATATCTCAAAATCAGTATTTTCTGGAAGACTCAATGATTCTAATGTGCACTTAGAGTTGAACAAGGCATTCTTAAATAATATACCTATAGGACCAGGCAGTACTCTGAAGATGGAAACATCCCAGGATTAGAAGAAATCAGTGTCATAAAGCAGTTGGTAAATAGCAACAGACACTTGACCTCAGTGTCTGGGAATCTGTAGGAAGTGCTGGGGACTGTGGCAAACTGAAGAACATGTGGCCCACCTAAGAGGGCAGCCACCATGCAGTTTCAGGCCCAGTGCTACTTGTGTCTCAAGGGAAGGCAGAAATCCAAATTTTTAGGTTCAATCTCTGGATTTTTCAATGATTATAAATAATTCATGTCAAAAAAAATTCAGGCCAATCACTTCATTTTGAAACCCCACAAGTTTTTCATAGAGTGGGGACAATATGAACAAATTAAATTAACTGTTAACATACTTTAAATACCTTATTTTAAAAATTATTTTATTAAGTAATTGTTATTTTTAATTAAATTTTTATTAAATAGTTTAAAATGAAGATTAGTAATTAGGGCAGATACATTGATTTTAAATTTCTCCAATATAAGAAATATATAGATTATTTAACTAATCTTATAATAGGTAAAACTAGAAAGAACCTATACTACACCCAACAATAGAGCCATGATAAATTGAATTATGGTATAATCAGTAGCTAAGTAAAATAATATTCAGTTCATATAATAAGAAATGTACTGAGAACCTATTATGTGCCACAGAAGCTACTAAGAGGCACAAGGAGACAGATACTACAGAGGTTTTTATGGAGCCTCCAGTCTAACCACATTAAGGAGCAAGAGTATGAACATCCTATATGTTTAGGGCCAAGAATTATAAGATAACAAATAAAAAGGAAAATGGTTGATTTTTAACACATCTATTATTGTTGCCAAAATTTGTCTCTATATGAAATAACATTTAAATTAAATAACATGGGAACCATAACTGCAAAAGTATTTTCATGAATTACTATGTTTGAATTGGCTAACAGTGACTAAATGGGATTTATCCTTTACAGTATTAGTAATACCCTTCATCAAATGCTCTTATTTAAACATAGTAGACCATTAGGTAAAACTTCTATAATTATTCTTCACAAGGCTCATGTCTACCAAGTATTTGCTTTTCACATTCTTAATATTTCATGCCCGAAATGAGTCAGGAAGGGGTAAAAGGACATATTCACATCTACACACTGACTCATGCTCTATTCATGAGACCACTCTATCAATACAACACAACACCAGCTTCTTAGGGCAGGGAAATAATGAAAACGTAGATCACGTGAGTAACCCATATGCTTGTTAACACAACGACAAGAGTGAATTCAGAAGTGAGGGGACAATTTCAGAATTATGTGTTACCTCCAAAAGCTGCCGTTTCCCTGAGGCTTTCATCCTGATGGTAGACATTCGCTCAGCTAAGACAGTGAGCGTGGACTGCAAGGCCAGCTGTTCCGCGGGGTCCGACTCCCGCGACTTGGACAACAGCTCCTCTGCGAGAGAGGACTGGAGCTCATTGATTTCATCTTGGAGCATGAGAATCTCATCCATCAATGCCTGGAGGAAAGACTATGGAATCACACTCATGTATTCATTTTCTTGACTGAGGAATCACATCCCTAGCTGAGTATCACATCCTTGGGGATTAGTTGAAGACATTTCACTTGGAAGTCATTGAATCAGCAAATGGGCCTACTCACCTAAGTTTCAAAATGAAAGTACCAGACTGAATGCCAGGACATGTCTGATTTTAATACTATACATACTACCAACCTAGGTGACTTTGAACAAGTTAACTAATCTTTCTGGTTTTCCATAAGCACATCTGTAATACAAGAGGGGGTATGCTCAATTATTTCTAAGAGTCTCCAATTCTGTGTTAAAAATAAAATCCACCACTTTCTTCCTTAACATGACTTTGCCCCTCTATATTTCCCCAAGTCTGAAACAGCACTGCATTCTATTCCCAAACTCCCATTATTTCTCACAAGACGGGACAAATCTGTGACCTGTTTCTGTGTGATCACACCCTACGCATTTTTTCCTCCTCTGTCCTGCTCTAAAATACAAAGTCTTTCCCAGGTGATGTCATCCACTCCCAAGGCTTCAAAGGCTTTCTAATGCTGAGCACTTCCCTAACCCAGACATCTGTCCTAAATTTCAGGCAGTGTATTCAACTTACCTAGTTCATGGGTGCCTCCATCATATTAAGTCTAAACCTGCTTCCAATCCTGTCTTCTACCACTGATCCTCTTTGCTTAAGCTGGAGACCTGGGAGTCATTCTCATACCTTCCTCTCCTCCACTCACCATCTCCAATCAATCCATCACTCAATCCTATTGCTTTTATCTCGAAAACATACCTTGTACATCTGCATATCTCGTACATCTGCATATCTCCACTGCCCCCACCCAAAGTCAAAGCTAACTTCCTCTCTTGTCTGCATTGCTACAGTGGTCTACTGACCAGTCTACCTGCTTACACTCTTGTTGCTCCAGTCTACTCTTTACAAAGCAATCACAGAGACCTTTCAAAATGTA
Source organism: Daubentonia madagascariensis (assembly GCA_023783475.1). NCBI lineage: Eukaryota > Metazoa > Chordata > Mammalia > Primates > Daubentoniidae > Daubentonia > Daubentonia madagascariensis. The sequence continues at coordinate 15,425,773 of JAKFHU010001815.1, read as the reverse complement.
AATTAGAATGGGATCAGTAACATCAGGCGCCAGGCCTACTGCCGGACCTTGAGGGAGGCCGTGAATTCGGTTTCAAGGCATATCTGAGCCCGCTGCATAGACACTATGAGCAAAGTTCACCCTCCTGAGTTGAAAAAATTTGTGGACAAGAAGTTACCATTTAAATTAAATGGTGGCAGACGTGTCCAGGGAATACTGCAGGGATTTGATCCCTTTATGAATCATGATAGATGAATGTGTGGAAATGGCAACTACTGGGCAATAGAGCAATAACGCAACGGTGGTAATACAAGGAAACAGTGTCATCATGTTAGAAGCCTTGGAACGGGTATAAGTAATGGGTGTGCTGCAGAAAAATCCATGTCTTCTCTCCATTTTTACTATGACATTGTTAACAAAAAATAACCCGAACTCTGTAAAATAATTTAAAAAGGTTTATTCTGAGCCAAATATGAGGAACATGTCCCGGAGCCACGCCCAAGAAGGCTTGAGCAAGTGGTCTCACTGTGGTTGGGTTACAGTTTGGTTTTATACATTTCAGGGAGACAGGAATTACATGTGGAAGTCATAAATCAATACGTGAAAGGTGTACATTGGTTTGGCCCGAAAAGGACGAACATCTCGAATATGGGGGTAGGGAGGCCTTACAGGTTATAGGTGGGTTTAAAGATTCTTTGATTTGTAATTGGTTAAAGAAACGAAGCTTTGTCTAAAGGCTTGGAATGATCTAAGTTAACATAAGGAAGTCTGCTAATCAGAGATAAGCCACCAGCCGTACACTCAGATTCAGGAGATCTGTTTGGTAAATTGAGGACCTGCAGGTGTGGTTCAAGCTTTGTCTTGCATAGCCTTAGGCCAGGTAGTGGGTTACAAAGGATATCTCAAGAAGGGAACAGGGCATGAGGAGGCATGTCTGACCTCCCTTTTCCTGGCCAGCAACTCAGCTTTAGGGTATTTCTGTGGTCAACTTGGCAAAGAAGGGGTCTATCCCATCAGTTGGGAGGAGGGGGGCTTAAGATTTTATTTTAGTTCACAATGTAAAAATCAGGTCATTACATTTTCATATTAAACTTTTTGTTAAATAAACTTTTGTAACAGTCAAAAAAATGTAAATTAGATTCTCTTACTCCCTTGCTTTAAAATACATACTGGCTTCTTGCCTGTAAAATAAAATCCAAACTTCTTACTGTGCTTGGGTAGTCTCACCCTTCTGTCTCTTGTACCATACCCCTTTCTCTCTCCCTACATTCCTGCCTTTTTTAGTCCCTCCAGTGCCTCCAGCTCTTCCGGGCTGCAGGGCCTTTGCACATGCTGTTCCCCCCCAACCTGGAACCTCTTCTTCCTTCCCTGTGTGTGATGGCTTTATTCATCCTTCATCCTTAGTTTTGCTGTCATATCTTCAGAGAGGCCTTTCCTGACCACCCAACCTAAAGAAAATCTCTATTAGTCTCTCTCAGCAGCACCGTGTTTTCCTGTTCAACATCTATCACAGTTATACATGGTTTCTATTTCTAATTTTTTTATTTTATAATTTGCTCTTTAGATGGAATTTTCACAGGAGAAATTTTTACTTAGGATTTGAATGGCATGTTAGGAGAACAGGCACTACCACTGGAGAGGCAACCATGATTTCAAGTAACACAGGCTTTATATTTGCTACTATTTCAGTTTTCAATATGCCCTTATTTGCATAATTCCTATCTTTCCCATAGGACTGAAGGCTTCACTGTAAGCACAATGGCTCATCAGAGTGGACTCTCAATAAATATTAAACATCTGGGAGGCCGAGGCAGGAGGATCACTTGAGCTCAGGAGTTCAAGACCAGCCTGAGCAAGAGTGAGACTTCGTCTCTACTAAAAATAGAAAAAAATCAGCCAGGTGTGATGGCTTGCGCCTGTAGTCCCAGCTACTCAGGAGGCTGAGGCAGGAGGACCGCTTGAGCCCAGGAGTTTGAGGTTGCTATGAGCTAGGTTGACACCAGGCCACTCTAGCCTGGGCAACAGAATGAGACTCTGTCTGAAAAAAAATAAATAAATAAAAATAAATAAATAAATATTAAACAACAAAAAACCCTTCTCTTTTCCTAATATCATGTGCTGTCATGTCCAATTGATTTTTAAATAAAGTATTGACATTATCACATACTCTAGAAAAGTGCACAGACCATAAGCACACAAACAACACATACCCATGCCACTGCCACCCAGATCAACAAATAGAATATTCCCAGGATTCTATGAGCCCCTTTGACCTCCCTGTTGCTACTGATGCCCTCAAAAATAACCACTGTGCTGAATTGTAAACATCATAAATGACCCTGGCTTGTATTCCAGCTTTACAGAAATGGAATCATAAATGATGCATTGCTTTGTGTCTGGCTCCTTTCACTCTGTACCATGATTGTGAGAGTTGTTCATTTTCATCAGTATTCCACTGTCACCTGGCTTGTGATTCTTTTTCATCTAAGTCATTCTAATGGGTTCATAGTGGAATCTCATTGTAGTTTTAATTTGCACTTCCCGATGACTTAGGAGCTTGAGCACTTTTTCACATGCTTGTGGGCCATCGTTTGTGACTGCCTGCTAAAAACCTTTTGCTCATTTTCTATTGGGGTTCTTCCATTCCTTCCTGAGGGGTGGAGTTGTTTGTATATTCTGGATAGGAGTGCCTGTGTTTCTTTCAGTTCTGTGTATTGCAAATATCTGCTCCCACTTTGTGGCATGGATTTTCCCTTAATAGGAAAAGACTTCCTTAATGATATCTTTTGATAAAACTTGGTTCTTAATTGATTGTAGTCTAATAAGTCAATATTTTCCTTGATAGTTAGGGCTTTTAGTGTCCTAGTTAGGAAATTTTTGCCTAACTTAAGGTCATGAATAGAATGTATTCTCATATGCTATCTTCTATAAGAATGCTACTCAAATGTGGTCCATGGAATGGTGCCAGCCTGTAAAATGTCTGTTACAGGTTCATGATGAGATAAAGATATTGAGAGTAAGCGCTAAGAAACTTTCATAGCAAACTGACATCATCACGACATCAAAGAAACATTTGATTTAATTTTACTAAATTATTATTCTATGATGGATTAGAATTTTTTTTAAAAAAAGATTATTTACCACAGATAATTGGAGAAACACTATTTTAAACCCCTTTTTTTTGTTTTTGGTTGTTGTTATAACTTCACATTTAGATCTACAATCCACCTAAACTTAATTTTTGTGTCCAGTGTAGGTAGGGGTGAGAATTATATTCTTTTTTTTTTCCACTCATTGTTTTGCAGAAAAATTTTTGCCATAAGACAGCCGTCTGCTTCTGGCCTTAAATTCTGTTCCATTAACCCATTTGGCTTTCTGTGCAAATACCATATAATCTTAATTATTATAGCTTTGCAAGTCTCACTATCTGGTAGGATATATCCTTCAACCCTATTCATCTTTTTCAAGGTTGTCTTGGCTATTTTTGACCTTTTGCATTTTCAATATATATTTTTGACACATTTGTAAAATGGTAGAATTAGCTTGTCAACCTCCACCAACAAACTCGCTAGAATTTTTTTATGTGATTGCATCAAATTCACAGACTGATACTGTTTATTATAAATTCAAAGTATTTTTTGTCTAGTAAATTATTTTCTGTTATTTTAGAATCACTGTTTGGTACCTGATGGCTAGAAGTATAAAATTGATATTATTTGGTCTGATGTGAAAGGCTCCTCCATCATTAGACTGACCTCATTAAGTCTTTTTTTTTTTTTTTTTTTTTTTTTGCTTTGCACTGATCCTTCTGTACAAGCAGGAGGAGCCTCCTCACACTATGTTCATTTTCAGTCTCTCCTCCGTTCCTTTCCACACACATTTACATTTATAGTGCCTCCCACCCACTCCTGTTGTCACTCCAGATTTTCAAATTCTGTGTCTCCCCCAAGGTCCTGGCTAGATCTCACTTAACCTACTTCCCACCACTCTAGTCGACAGTCAGGTTTCTGCTTTCTGTCCAACGTGTTGGTAATTTGCACCAGCACTATCTCATTTAATCTCAGTAGATCTGACCAATCAGGTGTGCAGTGAAGTTATCAGCTTCCATTTCAAACTCACAATGTTCTAAAATAGCTTTCTGGATGCTCTATCGTAAGTAATCAAGGAATTAGGAACTCTAAAACTGTTAGCTTAAATCCTGTTAGAGGCAGGCCTCTCTATCCATGCTTGAGTTTATTCTTAAGTGAGAGTGGATATTTTTGGAAGGTTGCTAGAGTTTTTAACTTCAAGATCCAGCAAGCTAAGCTCAATGGGTATGAGATTTTCTTTTGGGGTCATGAAAATGTTTTGGAACCAGAGAGAGGTAATAGTTGAATAACACTGTGAATGTACTAAATGCCACTGAATTGTGCATGGCTAATTTTATGTCATGTGAATTTCATCTCAATTTTTAAAAAATCAGCCGTCAAATATGTCTTCAGTCCCATATCTGAGTACAAGAGCTGGTGGTCAGTTTAACATCAAAGGTAAACATTAATTTCATGCGACTTTCAGAACTACGTACAAGAACACAGTTCTTTTCACTCTCTATTTGAGTTGGTATAGATATTAAAAAACAAAAACAAAATAACCTCAGAGCTCTGCTTACTATCTATCAGTGAACTTAGTATGGCAACACATGCCCCAAAAGCATCAGATGCCCATAATAAAGAAGGTCCCGATTACAGAGGTGTAATACTCAGAACAATAGCCTTAAGTCAGCTTATAAACTGCATTAAAGTCTTAAAATTAAATCTATCATGCAATTTAGAGAGGATAACAGGAAAGGCACAGCATTCCACCCAAATCCAATAGTTTAGACAAGTGTTTAGAGGAAAAATGTAGGAATTATGTTAGCTCTTTAAAAAAACATTAATAATTCCAAAAGAGTATTGGGAAAGAAATAACAAAGTATTCCTATGAATTTTTCAGAAATATAAAAAGCATACTGGACTTTCTCACCCCCATTTAGTTGAAATTTAAAAATAGTAATTCTACAGTAGTGCTTAGAATTTTTTAAGTACCATTCCAGAAACTAAGAACAAATTTAGATACTGTGATACCATTAGCTTTTCATGTGGGCAGCTCTGTTCCAGAATTTGTGGAACTTAAGCACAGACAGCAAAAGTTAACAAAAATAGCTTCAGATGGAAAATATTAGATTTGTGATGATACGCAAAATGATACTGAATTATACATTATTTATATTTTCTCTCTCTCTCCCATTATAACATTAATGTAACTGTTAAGCCCCAATGACTGGCAATCACCATTAAATTAGTTATATCTTCTCACTGCTATGATGGCTAACACTACCACTCCAACTTAGAAAGGGGCAAAAAGTCATGTGGTTGGCCTTAATCATAAGTAAAGTCACAGATTCACTTCTAATTTCTAATTCTTAGAATTAATGTGCAATTTTGGGTTTTTTCCATTAAGTCCTTTGAACAAAATAATAATTTTGCTCTACATTCAGTTTATGTGTGTTTTTATACTAATGACCAAGATGCAGGGTGGTGGTGCTGATTGGGAGATAACTTTCATTTTCAATTAGGAACTCTGGACTATCAGGGCAGGCCACCAGGATCCTGTTTTTATGCAGTTCCTAAATCCTTCAGGAGGCAGTGAAGAGTCTCTGGGAACTGTGGTCAGTCACCTAGGCCACAAGAACGAGGGGCCTTGAACAAAGGTGGAGATGATACGAAGCTAGAAATAGACAGTCAGACCTTTAAACCTTCTCCTGGAACACTGGCTCCCAATAATCTGAGTGAGTGACCCTCAAGCTCACTCTAGTCCAGCCTGTGGCTAACCTATGCTCTATTCCTTTTGGATGCTTAAAGGAAGTGGCCTCGTATAGGACAGCTCATCAAAGTTGGCCTGAGGAGCCTGTAATCAAATTGAAGGAAGCTCTCAGGCCCCTCTCTGTCCAGTGAAGCAAATGTGGGAGAACAGCAGGACAGACAGAACTACAGGACTGAAGGAGAGCGAGGAGCCCCAGGGGGCACTCTGGGGCAACAGGGACAACCCCTTCCAATGAGAAGGAGGTGGTTTCTGGCAATCAGAAAACTGGAGCATCAGTTAAAACAGACTGTGAGATATTGAAGCCCCTCTAGAAAGGAGAGGGGCTTGGGAGGTTAGTGGTCTAGTAATAAAACAGTGGAGGGGGGAACTCAGAGGAAAACAGCATTGTAATAAACTGTCCTAATGATGGGTTTGGTCTAGGCAAACAAGGGTTAATTTTAATTTCATGCTTTGACAGCATCCTCAGGGAACTTGGCTGATGATGGGTGACTTTGGGATAGCACAAAGACCTGCAGAAGGTGGTTTTACCTAAATAAGGCCTCTTCAGAGATATCAAAGAGTGTCAAAAACCTGAAACCACTATTTCTCAATATGCTGTCTCTAGATGAAATGTTCGCATTTTTGTGTTATACTGAAAGGTCCTATATTGCAAAAGAATGCAATTTTATCTGACTCCACATTTGAACAAGCAATGTATTCCAAGGTTTTCCTGCTTTCAAAACTAGAAAGATGTAAAGCAAAGGCAAAGTTTACTCTTAAAGTTGATAAATTTCCCTGTTCTTGATAAACACACTTACCACGCCATGCTTTTATAGCTCTTAATTAACATCTAAAAATATCTTTCCTTCCCTCTGCCTTTTACAGGGTTGTCACATGTTCTTGGGTTCTGGTTGGGAGCGGGTAGCATTTCCCCATATCGTTGTGACTGCATACGTGGGAGAATGCATGCCTCAGTATCTTTAGACCTAGTTATAACATATAAATATGATTGTGCATTAACAGCATACCTAATAAACAGCTAAAGTGTTAACAAGATTTTAATGTATGAATATTTCTTAGCATGCATTTTAAACTGATGCACTTTTAACACAATCTTTCTGAGTTACGTTAATGTAATCATCTCTGTTTCTCATGTAAAGCTGAAGTTTTGCCTAGTTTATATAACTTTTTAAGAAATGATTCAAGTCAAGGATGATTGCAAAATAACTTAGAATGCCTTATACCTCAACTGCTTCTTGCCCCTTGAAGTCTGAGATGTCTTCTCTTTAGTAATAATGGGGAAGTGCTGGGCACACACTGTCTATGTTTCTTAAAACAATACCCAGAGAAGGTAGATTTGGGGTACATTTTATTCTTACAACAATGGCTCACAACAAAATCAAAATAATCTGGCAACTGTAAGGAAACATGTTTTGTGTAAAATAAAAGTAAAAAAGCAACATTAATGCATGTAGCTTTCTTGAATTAGATTCAAGGTCTGAATTTCTTTTTTCTTTTTTTTTTTTCCTTAGATCCTTCCCTGAACTAGTGATGGAAACAACCACCATTAGGAACCCTGTTTACTCTGTAAGAACTAATAAAGCAAAAAAAAAAAAAAAAAAATGTCAACCTGTTGTCCCAAACCCATGCCTGACAGGCCAGTCACAAGAGTGCACCTATTTAATCATGCGGGAAGCTGAAATCACGGCTCTCTTTACCTGATGTTCAGCCATCTGGCTTTCCGGACTCCTGTCGGGCTCTAAGCTCTCGCTGAGTTTCAGCTCGATGGCCTCCATCTTCGTAGAGATGGACTGCAGCGAGTCCTGGTACCTCTGCTGGCGTTCCAGAGCTTCATAGAGTGTGCGCTGCTTCTCACTGATCTAAACAAGGAAAGGGATATTACCAAACGTTTCCCAGCCCCTTATCTTCCAGATTACAACATTTCTTTCCTCACTGCTTTATCTCTGTGGCCCAACAGAGGGTATTCAACTGTGTACTGGATGTGTAAACTCTCTGCATGTATTTCATAAGACAATCACTTAAGGTAATTGGTGTCTGGGGGGCTTAAACAATTCTACGTTTTAAAGACTTACCACATTCTTTAAGGTTTCCCAAGAACGCTGCAAATCTCCCAGCTTAGCAGTAGCAGACGGCTCCAGTCCTGGTTCATAGAACTCCTGGGATGTCGACGTGCTGGGGGAAATCCTTGCAGCATCCGTCTGCAACTTCTCAGCAGACAAGGCTTGATAATATGCAATGTCCTGTGAGTGCAAAGCACAGTGTTGGATTCAAAACGAAGACAAAGTCTAGATTAATATGCTCTGCTACTCTTTGTCATGTGGAGGAAAGGCTTAAGATTTGCACCCTTCGCTGGGCACTACAAACTAGTAAAGTTAGTAAATTCTTATGACAAGAATTTAAAGATCATATCAAAGCACATTACAATTGCTTCAGAATTTTGGTTTATATATTAAAAAAACTACCGATATTTCAATTTGCCAAAACTCATTTTATATTTGGTAAAGGGGAAACACAAAGGCTTTAAGTGGTACACATACATTTAAAGATTAACTAGTGTAGCAAAAAAAGAAAATCTCAATGATCTAGTTCCTAAAATGTTGCTTAAGGTATTGATTGAAGTTTTAAATAATTCAAAAATGTACTTGATTTAAATAAAATTAGATCTATAGACAATTTTTCCAAAATAGCCAGATCTTCACTATTTGTGAGTTCATTATTTATAGAAATTAATTTAAATATGTTAATATTAAATAAGAAAATGTAATGAGGAAGTCAAAACTACTCTTAGAAACAAATAATAATAAGGTTTTTATTAATTTCCTGGAAGTACATAAGAAAACATCAAAGTAAACCATAAATAATCAAACTATTGATTTTTTTTAATCTCTTGGGTTATAAGTAACATTACATATTTTATTAGTATTGATAATGAAATATACTATATCAAGAGACAATTGATGTGTTTTCAATTTTTTCTATGGTTATTTATCTGTATTTCAGTAGAAATTGAATTGGAGGAGTAATGTTTATATTTTGTGAATTGCTATTATAAAGTTCACTGCTTTTGCAGTTGTATTATTGAAGATAATTATGTTAATTTAAAATACCTGAGCCTTACCGATAATCACATATTGGTTAAAAGCGTAGAAGGCTCCAGCCACTTGAGATACAAAGATAATAGCAGGACGGGGCCTGGTGTTTTGGGGAGTCTATATGGGGCAGAAGCAGGGTTGTGCAGTAGCATGTGTTCAGACTGGAAGTCAGGACACCTGAGATTCTAATTGAAATTCTCCTTCTAAGTAGCTATGTAATTGGAGCCAATAATCCATATCTTGCGCATCGGTTCACTCATTGGTCCAATATTAGGTGGCTTTAAGAATTAAATGAAGTAATATTTGAGCGACTATGACACTTTCAACCCATTTTTTTGTGGTTGTTGCTGAAGGGTCCAGACAAGATCCCAACATTATTGACGGCATTGGAACATGTACACCTGCCACCATCTCGTGTGGATTACCTGGGTATCCTCAAGTCCTCGATAGGCTCGTATCCGTTGATCCTCACTCCCTCCCACCCCACTTCAGTCCTCCACACCCCTGAATACGGTCATCACTCAACTGGACTTGTAGCTAGTTCTTTGTTTGTTTGTTTGCTTTTTTAATAAAGCTGCTCAGTTCACAGGATGGACGTGTAGCTATTTCTAAAGTTACTCAAACCACTTTGTTACCAACACTCGTCTCCCTTCCTCCTTTAAGCTTTGCTTCACCCACTTGGAAAACTCAAACCATGACTCCATCCAACTTTACTTCCAGAGTTCATGTGCATTAGGGTGTGTCTCACACACACACACACACACACACACAAGCAAAGCCATCAAGGAGATACTCCTGCAACTTCTTACATTTTCAAAAGGCTGTTAATATTCAGACCCACCTTATCTCATGCTTGCCAGTTTCACTGCTTAAGGAAGATTCTCCCACCAACTCCCAGAATCCTGGAAACTGCTTTTCCAAGGACTTTGATCCATTAATATCTCCTCCCTGTCTGTTGACTTTCTACTCCGCACATAAGCAGAGTCAACTCTCTTCTATCCAAAAACATGTACATGCTTTTCTTTTGTGATTTTTTTTTCCTGAAGGATATCACATCTTAGAAAAGCCCACAAACCACAATGGGATGGAGCATCACACGTGAACACACCTGCACACACACTTAATCCTCACTGCTTCCTCTTCTCCCTTCCACTTCCTAACCCAGCTGCCTGCAGAAGGGTGATTTACACACAGCACGTTCACTTCTTCCCCCTCAATGCACCTCTGAGTTCCCCACTGGGCTTCGGTCCTGGTGACTACGCTGAGATTGCTCTCGCCAGGCATCAGCGGCTTCTCTTCTACGAAACAAACGGGTTACTTTACAGCCCTTCCTTGGCTGACCTCTCAGTAGCATCCCACAGCACCAACCACCCCTTTTTAGAAACATTTCCTTCTCATCTGTTCCCAGCTCTCTGGTCACTCAAACTTTCTCTGTTGTCGTTTGTTTTCTACCTACTCTTCAACACTGGTGAATTTATCATCTCCTGGCTCACAAACCCTGATGCTCACGTACATCCCACAGGCCCTTCAAGCCCAACAATTTAAAAAACAAAACAGGATGAGAAATGGACTTAGAAAAAAAACAGTGTTATCCATCTTTCAATAAACAGAGCTTCCACCCACCGAAGCTACAAATTTGGGATTTATTCTCAATTTCTCCTCCCCCTTACCACCCACTGCTTATGTAAGGACAAGTTGCTATTTGATGCATAACCCTGCCACAACCTTGGTTCAAGTTCTCATCACAGCCACAACTTCCTAACTCAAAGGCTGCAGACAGGCAGCCTGAAGGCTCTCTCTCACCTCCGTATATTCAGTTCGGCTTAGACAGTGTTTTCACTTGTTTAAAATCTCCAATAGCACAGGGAGATTCCACAAAAATCCAGATTCATGGCTTCTCTTGCAAACCGGAAGGTATGCAACACTGGGTCCCGTGTCTGCATGGATACAGGAACCCTCACAGAGAGGACATGGCGCAGTCTGTGTGGAGCAGTGCTGTCCAGGTCCCTGCAGTCCCTCCTGGCCTGTTTTTCTCGTTTACATCACAGGGTGGACCAAGAATGTGAGTGTGCAACTTCTGTACCTAACACCTTCCTGGTTCTGAATTTGCTTCCATTCTCCTGTCCACACTGGTCTAGAATGATCTGTTCTAAAACCTAGCTCTGTACACAGCTGCTAGTTAAATCTCCTCAACGGTTAACTATTAGCTGCTCAAGGAAGGAAGTTCAAATTCTTTTGTGTGGCATTCAAGGTCCCTCATGATGCGGTTCCTACATCCCCACGAATCTTATTTCTCCCCCTTCCCCTCCTCCAAACCCATGTTTCTCCAGTGACCCTGAAACTCTCTGCAGTTGCCTTGATGGGCCATTTTTCTTCCTGCATCCACAGCCTTCCACACCTGGTTCCTTCTGCCTGAAACGCTTCCTCTCATACCACCCTAGTGCACTCCAGCTGCCCAACTTGTGCTCTTCCCTTAAAACTAGAGGGGGCCATCCACGGCCTTTGCCAGAACCCAGCCTGGTTTAGATGCTCACTCTGTGTCCTCCCTCTGCCCGCCATCCCACCTCTGCCCTCTACGGTAATCATTTGCCTGTTCTCACCCACAACGTGAGCTCCCTGAGGGCTGGCCGGGTCGGCGCTTTTCGTCTTTCATCCTGAGCACATTGTGGAGTGTTTGGCAAATAACAGGTAGGCCTATATGTTCATAATGAATCATACATGTAAAAGCACTTTGTAAACTCTATTATTTATATACGTGGGAGGTGATACTACTACTGTCCACAAGGAAAAGCAAAAAATGGATATAAATAGTGCAAACATTTTAAATTACTCTACTATAAATAAAAAGGTGTCCAAAAGAGCTAGAATAAATTTGTTACAAAAAATCTTTTTTCTGGCTCTGTGTGTGTTTGTGCACGGCTCAGGCCTATAGACAAGAATGACCACTCTTGGTTTCTTAAAGGGATTTGAAAACATATCACCATTTATAGATGAATAATTCGGACCTATTTGAGGACTACATAAATCCAATAAAATAAATCAATCAGCACTACAAGTAATCACTAAATAAAGTCAACACTTGGTGTAGTGAGAAATCACCATTAGAAGTATGTCTCTCATTGCTTACGTGTCTAAGTTATAAGAGTTATTACAAGCAGATTCCTAAGGAAATAAATTTGGACAACTGTAGCTACTATTCGATCAGTATCTTCCAGCTTAAAAAGTGCTTTCATGATTAACATCACATTTCATTTGCACAATTTTGAATTAAGTAGTATAGCTTCCCATCTACAAATGAGGGGATCCAGGGACTTCCCAGGTGCACTTAGCTTAGAGGAGGAAGAGCTGTGACCCAGGGTGAGCTTTTCATTTGGAGGCCAGTGATTCACCCATTGCGTTCTTTTCAAACCTAACTTCTCTAAGCTTTTCTGTGGTGTCTAAGTCTTGGCTTGCTTCTGAGTGGAATCAAGAAGCTTGCAGCAAATTCTGGGACTGCCTCATTATGTCTACCCTCCAGTAGCTAAATTGTGATTACATTTTAGCTCATAGCTCTTGTCAGATACGAAACACACTCACTGTGAGTGGGATCAGGCAGTTATATAATGGAGATCTACATGCAGAAACAGCAAGCACAAAACCTTTTGTAACAGCTGTGATTTGATAAAGCAGTTATATTTGGCCGCTCCCTGAAACAGCTGTGCACATTTTGTACAGGGTTCTGACCTGAAAACTGGAGGGGATTCTAAATGTCCTCCTCAGTTTCAAGAGACAATTTTGAAAAGCCAACGCATCATTGGTCACATCGTTGTATTCTTTTCAATGTCCTCTGACTTACATTACTGTACAAGAATAACATGTGGCTGTTATGATGGGGTTGATTTGTTTGAGCGGCATCAAGCATAATACACTTGTTTCTTAACAGCTTCCTCTGAGTAAAGCTGTCTGATTCCCCTAATTTGCAACATCTCATATAAGTATTTTAGGTTAACAATGTTATTGAATTGATGTTTTCCTGTGACTAGGGGAGAGAGGAGGGATTAAAACAAAGTACAATCTCACTCAGTTTTAGGATTTGATTAAGCTTTATGGTTAATGTCAAGTCATGATAATAAAAATGTTTGCAAGTTTTATCATTTACGGGCACTCTCACCTATACATGGACACTTTAACTCTCCAAGAAGTAGCATGAAGAGTTAAAATTTTAGAAAAGGTATATTTTTTCCACAGTATTAGTCTCAAGATCAGTATTTATTCAATTTGAAAATTTTAAGATTAAGCACATTGCATAGGATAAATTTTTCTATATGATAATCTGCTGACTATAGCCCAATTTTTCTGACTCTAGTAACATCTGTAACCACAAGGAACCCATCATCAAAGAATGAGTAATGCATATGTTTAAATTAGAATTTGGAGAACAGTTTCCCAAATCCCCCAGGGCGCCCTGAACTTCTCCTTTTTTGTTGTTGTTTTTCATTTCCTCTTGTCACTTTGTTATTATTTGTCCCACCTCAACCTTTCCCCCTAGAACATAAGGTCCTAGCAGGCAGGGCCACTGCTGTCTCCTCGGCTCCACTCCCAAGACTCAGCACAAAGTTTCATCCCCACAGGTGCTCAGAATGTATTTGATGAATGGATGAGTTGATAACTTCCCTAGAGCTACATTAATTTTTACTAAGAGAATTGTATGATTGTATTATATAAAGATATTTTCACTTTTATATTGCTTTTCTTTTTCAATGAGGGGGATTCTCCTTATCACAGAATCCTATTTTGAATGTTTCTACTTTAAAATAAAAGTAATATAATTGATTTAAAATATAGCTTATAAAGCATTTGCTCTGTTTAATGCTTCGTCCTTGACAATATATCTTTGAACACTTACATATAGTAACATAATTTAAATTTTTTTCATTGTTTTGACTAAAAAAGAGTATTACTTAACATGCATTATAAGTTTTTGGTTATCGTAAAAAGTATCTTTTTTATTTCTATCCAATGACTTTCATGAAAACTTTTCGACATTTAATTTAGTATAATCTATATTTAATACAATGCACAGTATTATAAAAAGACATCTCATACAAAAAGGTATTATCCTCATTTTATAGGACACAAAATTTAAGATTATTGAAAGGTAAGCAAAAAACTCAAATCTACTAGGCACTCCAGTAAATATACTGGCAGACATTCCTTAAATGGGTTTACAAATAGTAAATAAAGAGAAAGTATGCTATAATAAACAGAAGTTTCCCATCTTCAAAATCTGAGCTGGTAAACATCAACACAACACTACGTTCAATGAATGTTAAAACAGCCACAGAATCATGTTATTTTATAATGGTGACACAGACCTTTCATTCTCTGCTAGGACGCAGAACCCCATTCTAGATGACTGTTAGAAACTAAGGCCACTACGCTTTGAAACAGGGCCTTGCTGGGTTACAATTCCCATGGCCTAATTTTTGCTGATCTCATTGTCAGCAGCCCAGGAAGGAGGATGACATCCTGAGCCAGTGGTCACAAATCGCAATCATACTTTGTGCAACTATAACACCTAATGGTGTGTCCCCGGAACCAAACGCAACAATGTCTAAGATCCATACCCACAGCCTAGTGAGAACAGAGACTGAGAATGGAGTCCTGCATCCGCCCAGAGATAACTGCTAGAGGAATGTCAAGTGGGAGGTACCTGGTTAACAGAAGCATCTGTATTAGCCACAGGTGAAGGGGAGCGACAGGCTGGTGGAGAAGAAATCTCACTGTTGGTTCCCTCCTCCCCAGACTCCTCAGTGACAGGTGACAGCAAAGTGTGACAGCGACCTGCAGTCATCTGCCACGTAAAATGTAGCCCAAAGGACATGAAAATCAGTTAGCTATGTTAACAAAAGACCTGGCTAGGCACAGGTCAAAACAGAGATCATTATACAACAAAGGTTAGAATTACTGAGACTCAAATTCACATATTAATTCTGTGTTAGTATTTAAAAGTTTCATCTTCAAGAGAATATGTTGCTAGAAATCATTTGTAAAACAATCAGGGAGGTGAGTAGACATGAGATTTAAGAGTTTTGGTGTTGATTAAATACTTCTTTGATTTATTTTCCTTTTTTAGTTGTATCTTTATAAATAACTAGAAAAATCATGAATCACACAAATAAGAAAAGGGTCTATAAAATAAAGCTTTTGTGGACATTTCAAGTTCCTAATACCCTAGAGAGATAAATGGGCCCAAAGTAATAGTATATTGCCAAATGGGCACAGGTATGGGTATACATTATCCAAGGCACAGAACATATAAGGGAAAATACACAAGCACTGGAAGACACTATAGTTACCAAAATACTCAATGCATTTTAGATGTCAAGTGCATGGGGAAATAACGGTGCAGAATAGAAAATAACGAAGTTTATTTTAATCCAGAGCTAAACTTTGGATTGTCTATTTTCTTATTTTTCTAACAATAGCTTTTCTGCTAAATTTTATTAAACATTTATGCAACAGAGTACATGCACATATGTAGTTAGCTAGTTAGCTTGGAAAACACAGGTAAATATATGTACCATGAGTCTCCCATCCCCCAGAAAACTAAAACACTGTGCAAAGGAATTTTTCTTTAAAGCTCAGAGCCTCTCAGAATTATTTCTAAATAATGAACGAATGCGGGGCATGTTAAGTAATTCAGCAGTCCGAGGCAAATAGTTTCATCTCAACTGTCATTGTTTACAGGTGGCTCCTGCCCAAACGTAGTCGAAGAGAGTTAAGGAAACTGTTCCTCAATTTGAATCTGTAAAATCTAAGGCTGATCCCTGAAATAAGCCGTGGAGCGGGAACATGGAGCCACTGGCCGGCTCCGGCCAGAACAGCAGAGCGGCCAGGACCGGCGGGAGCCTTACCATGACCACGGAGGGGTGGGCCGAAGGCGCGGGGAGGAGCTCCCCATCCAGGTCCTCCGTCGCTCCCGCCAGCCCCTCGACCTCGGTCACCGTCAGAAGCATGGTGGCGTGCTTGGCTTTCATCGTCAGCATCTTGCACTTGGAATTCAAAGAGGCGATCTGCTCCTGGTAGCCCTTGATTTTCTGAGCCAGCTCCTGAGGAAACATTTCCCCCCCGCCCCCGGGGTGTCAGAGCAGCATCAGAAGGAAACAGAAGTGGTAGCGTTCACCTTCCTGCAGGGCCGGCCAATGGGAGGCGGCGCCGCGGCAGAGCCCGAGGGGCAGGATGTGGCCGTCGGGCGGCGACCCGGCCCGCGCCGCGCGCCTGCCAGACCCCGCGCTGCCGCCGCCGCCCTCCCGACCCGCACGAGTGCGGGCAGCCGACGGCGGCACAGAAAGGGAAACAGGTGATGACGGTGGATGGTTTCCAATCGCGAGAGACGCCCCATACGGGATCATGGACATTAAGAAATGGCAACTTTCATGCAAATGCGAAAGCATCTGAAATTTACCAGATGGTTCACGCCATGGAAATTAGGTCATGTGATGACTAAAACTACAAAAAAATGCAATGCTCAGCTCTTACCATGCTGAGTACATCCAAAAGAGATGACAGTCATTTATTATGGATAGGGTCACAGAGTAAACTGCCTGTCTGTTCCTGTTTCTGGTTTGTTTGTTTTTTTCTAGGTAAGTTAGATATTACACAGGAAACTTTAATTTATTATGCAGATTATCCCCTAAATAAAATTCTGTACATCCACCAGATTTTCTTTCATGTACTCCATCATGTCTCAAATGTTGCTGATGCTTCAAACTAGAGCTTGGAACTTGATGTGCAGTTCAAATTTAATGGCTTTTAATTTCATTCACCTTTGGAAAAAAATTATTTTGAGAGATATAGGTTTTTAAACTTTTACTAAGAGTTTATTGGAAATATATTCTGGACAGCACATAGCTCTTAAAAGGGTAACTATAGATTCACTTTAGGAGTATGGTAATTCTAGAATATTATAGTTATACTTTTTTGCTTAAATATTAAATGTAATAAATATCAAATGTTGAAATTATGCTTTCTTGCATCTTTAAAAAATGAGAATGTATATTCCAAAACATAAATCCTAAAAATACAAAACTGTTACTATTTTTTATTGCTTTCATTTGGCCCTTTGCCTGAGAAGCTGTCATTTAGTGACAGAGACATTAAATGTCATTGTATAGAACACATTTTGTGACAGAGACATTAAATGTCATTGTCTTTAGAATGATTGTGTATACGTATATATATATACAGTCATCCCTCTGTATCTGAAGGGGATTGGTTCCATGACCCTCCTTGGATACCAAAATCCAGGGATCCTTAAGCCCCTGATATAAAATGGCATAGTATTTGCATATAACCTACACACATCCTCCCGAATACTTTAAGTCATCTCTAGATTACTTATAATACCTAGTACAAGGTAAATGCTGTGTAAATAGGTGTTATACTGTATTGTTTAGGAAATAATGACAAGCAAAAAACATGAACAAGTACAGATCCAACCATCCTTTTTTTTTCCAAATATTTTTCATTCATGGTTGGTTGAATCCATGGATGTGGAACTCACTGATACGAAGGGCCAACTGTATATGTGTATAAAATACACACACACACACACACACACACAATATTCTGTTATTGTTGTTTTGCTTGTTTCTTCTCTCCCAATAAAAACTGAGTGGAGGGGAAAACAGTCCAGCAGAACCCAGCCAGCAGCCTGTTTTCTTGACTTCTAGTATCTTAAGAATTTTTAAACCAAGGATTTAAAAAAGTAGAAATCATTATTTCTTTCCCTCTGGGGATGCAGATACTTAATTAAACCTACTAGGGCTCTTTAAGGAAAAAAGAGTAGTAAAATAGCCACTCACTGCATTTGGTCTAGCACCTAGCACATGGATACTCAAAAATGATACTCATTATATTTAGTTAACATGCACATGTAGAAGACATGTAACAGCTTAGTGGACTCCTTGAATTCCAAGTCACTAAGCTTTCTTACCATGCATTGCAGCATTCAGGTAAATTTGAGGACTCTTTGCGAAGACAGAGTTAGTCTTAGCCCTTCTACCCTTTGTAACCACATGGCTGGGCACAGCTCCCTACTGCAGTACCCTACAAAGGTGTGCCCACACTGACAGCAAGCCCCCATTTCCTAAACTGGAATTCTCAACTTTAGTGTGTATAAAACTCATTTGGGTTGTATGTTAAAAATGCAACTTTGGTCACCACTTCCAAAGATTTTGATTTACTAGGTTTACAAGAATCTGCATCTCCTAGTTAGCCCATGTGACTCTAATGTATGCAACTCTCTTTGAGAAATAGTACTCTAGAACTTTCTTCTGTAAGTATAAACCTGCTTGTATCTCATTACCTTCATGTGTTGGTTATTCATCTATGATCAAATCCACTAAAATAAAATGGAGCCCTGGGTTAATGTGTTACCCATTCTCAGGAAGTACACACACACACACACACACACACGTATATAAATTTTTACTAGGTAATTCTGAAAATGTTTATAAAGGTGGGAATTTTAGGTACAGTGGCCACTCAGGAGCACGCCATCTGTGTCAGGTGGACAGCAAAGAGGTGTGAGTATTCTCTCCTATGATTTAAAAGTGGCAGGATAATTTTTTCAAATTAAATGCCTTTGAAAAATTACAGAAAATAAAATGTAAATTCCTTACAAATTAATAAATTATTAGTTATTTTTATGAGTTAAAGTAATCCATATGGAAACCAGATTCATCTTAAGATTGAAATGCAATTAAGTGCAGACTGAAAATACAGGAAAAAACCTTCTTCCCAATTTTTACCTGATCATCAGTCAGGCTTTCTCTACTGGGCACTTTCCTTCCTATGTTTGTTTTATGCATACAATGAACCTCACAGAGGACTACATCATGTTTCACATGAAAATTTGTTCTAACTTACATGACAAAACTAACAGATGTCAACACTGATGTTCAGAATTGCGAAGAGAAAATGGAACAAAATAAATAGCTCCCTGGAGGAGGAGCAAGGCAGGCACAGTTTGCTGCTGACCATGTTGAAAGCTCACTCTGCTACCTTGGGTGAGCCATTTATTTTCCTGGGACTTCATTATTCTCTTATGTACAATGAAGTAGCCCAAATAGTTTCTGCTACAGTGGAAAAATCACAGAATGTGCAGCCAAAGATACTGGGTTTGAGTCCGCTTTCAATCAGTTACTAGATTTGGGAGCTCAGGAAGTCACTTTAAAAAAGTCAGTTTTCTTATCAGTGAAATGGAGATGAGAAAAAAAATTCTTACCTCACAGTGTTGTTATAAAAAATGATGTAAAACATTGAAAATTATTTTTTAAAACATAAAACAAAAATCTTTAGTAATGATCATTATTATTCCAGACAAGATTTAAAAAAATATTTTCTGTACCATGAGAGAAGAGTTGTTACAACAAAATTCTGGATCTTATGAAAAGTGATTAAAAATAGTTTCAAAATAAATTTGTAATATATAGGCTAATATATATGTTACATAAACAGTGGTTTCAATATTTCCACAACATATTTTCATTTAACCAATGCCTAAGAAAAATTGTCAACATAGATGATGTCTACAGTTGTAGGAGTAAATGTGGGTGGGATATTTAAATTATTTTGTAAATAATATATAAGTGTAAGTGATTAGTGTATTGCATATGCCAAGAAATTAAAGAATTAATTGCATTTGGAGAATGGGGGGTGAGTTTTTCCATCTTTAAAAGGCAACACTTGAATCTTCAGAGAACCTAATTATGATATTTGGTTTGGAAAAACAGTTTGTTGCTCTCACAGCAAAGTTAAAATAGAGCAGATGGAAGGGTAAACTAAACGTCTATCCTTGGCACAGAGAAATAAGATACCTCCCTCCTAGTTGCTTACCCAAATTCTTGGTGCTATGAGCCAGCCCCAAAGAGAAAAAGTGTACTTGACTTATACGGAATTGACAGGTTAGGAATGGAAATTCACTGCTCAATCACTGGAGCTATGATCTTTGAGACCAGGTCTGCACAAGGAGTGTCCAAGCCCTAAGGTCATAATGATGTCAAAGGAACAAGAAAGGAGGCACATTTGAAAATGGGGGAAATGCTAACAGGCCCAATCTGAAAATTAGTAAAGTAAACAACATGGACCATCCTCTGATTTTGGTGGAAGGAACTGACATGACTTAATATTTGAAAGAACAAATTTTCTTTGTACTATGAAATACTCCTTTGTTAAGAGGGTGATCAACGTAGCAAAGCTTTGAGCATTGCCGTTTCTTGTAGATTTTAAAAACAGGAAGTAGACTGTGTTTTAGTGTATTAACCATGAGAATTATGGGTTCAGGAGACAATCTGTGGGTCCCAGTGGAGATGTCTTAAGAGGTTGTAAAATCAAGGGGAAAACGCACATTACTGGATCAGCAAAAATAGCACTCAAGATGCAAACACAGTCAAAGAGGCTGCCCAAGAACTGAACACACTGCATGCAGGACAGGGAAAACTTTCTCTTTCATTTACTAGAAATCAACCATATATTCTAATCAAGCCATGCAGGACAGGGGAAACTTTTCTCTTTTATTCACCAGAAACCAACTATATATGCTAATCCAGCCAGTTTCCTGCGCTGGGTATTCTGCCTACGTTCCTGTCTCACCTCGTGCCGAGAAATCTGGGCTTGCAGCTCCTGGATGTTACTGGTGGCCACGGGTTTATCCTCAATTTCCCTGTGAGCTCCTTCTATCAGTTGCTGGAGATGTTTCATTTCTTGCTCATATTGTTCATACTGCACCACAGCCTCCTTTG
This sequence comes from Daubentonia madagascariensis, assembly GCA_023783475.1. Lineage (NCBI taxonomy): Eukaryota > Metazoa > Chordata > Mammalia > Primates > Daubentoniidae > Daubentonia > Daubentonia madagascariensis. Next base: position 15,405,075 of record JAKFHU010001815.1, on the reverse strand, counting down.
AAAACACACACACACACACACACACGTGATTTTCTTTCTCTGTCAATAACTGGGTTAACTCTAATGTTAACTCCTATTTACCTGTGTGTCTAGGGAATAAAGAAATGATGGGTAAGATCCCTAGATTGTTCAAATTCTTAACTTTACTTAGATATTTCAGGGATTTCTCTCTAAAATACTGTAGCAAAATTAGTGATGGAATCAAAAATAATTAAGTGGTTAGGATTCTCTCTCTTTTCCCTATTCCTGTTGTCCTGAAGATGAAACATATTGGTCAGAAGGTGGGAAGCAGTATGGAAAACACGATTATTTCATTTTTCCATTCAAGAAATACTGAATATATAAGTAAGACACTTGACTAAGTGCTGGTAGGGGATAAAAATATGAATTACACATGACTTCTAGACCCAGGAATTTACTATCTAACAAATTACAAGATATCGTGAGGAGCAAGGATAGTTGACCAAATGGACCACTAACGATTTTAATCAGAAGGTATTTATGTAATTTTTTGGATAAAGCAGGAAATATTACCTGAAAGGAGATATAAGGCAAATAGTGCCATTTCTTCATGGCAAATGATTTTCTCTTATTAGGTGAAGACACTAAGAGTTAAACTTAGTTCACTTTTTAGGCACTCAAAGGAAAATACATTTAATACCTCAATAACTTGAAATGAAAATAATTTCTGTAACACAGGATAACAGTAAACCCATATTACCAGGCTCTAGATTATTCTCGGGTAAATAATAAGAGATAAAAATATATAATTGTATATGAAATTAACTTTTGTGAGTTGTTCTTTATAGAAATATCACTACAAGATAGTTTTCACCAAAGGATATTTTTTATATAGCTTTTGTGGGTGATCCAAATGACAGTATTTTAATCTCCTTATTTTGTAAAACCACAACAGCCTGTCAAATTTAACACTCTGGATGTGTTTTGATGGCTGAGCCCACACAATGCTAAGAAAAGAAGCCCATGACTCATGTGCGATTGCTCTGCTGGTGTGGGCACCGCAGCACCTGCCTGCATGATGTTGCACTGCTGGATGGCTGTGTGCTGCAGCCGGCTGGCCTCCTCCTGCAGGCGCAGAGCAGCATGGCACAGCGGTAAGCTGGCCACCACGTCCTCGGGGATCCGGAGGGCACTCTGGCAGAGCTGCACAGCTTGCACCTTCGGCTTTAGTGACTCCATCTCAGACAACAAATGCTGAAAGTGTGATTTTATAGTTCAAAGATTTAATATTTTAATCATTTATTTCATAAGCAAAAGACATTTACTAAATTATAGTTACGTTACAAGTTATGAAAGTGATGAACATTTTGCAAGGAATATTTTTTAAACAATGCTGTGTTTAAGAAGTATTTTTCCTTGTTATCCTCTTTTTAATATATAGGTCCCTACCCATTCACCATAAGTTATTTTTGTTTACCTGTCGATGAGAGAGTTGCTCCTTGAGACTAAGACGTCCAACTTCTGGAGAAGTCAGGGTTGTCTGGGCTTGCTCCAAAGCAGCTTGTAAGTTTCTTAGCTCTGCTTCAAATTTTTTCATATCCTGGAGAGTAAAAGCCACTTGGTTATCAATATCAATATATATATCAATATATTGCACTTGAAGACCAAAGTCACAGGTGAAGAAAAACATCACAGTCAAGAAACCATATTACAGGTGAGCACTGTGTTTCCATAGTGGCATTGCCATTTTCTTTTAATGATAGACTTTTATTTTATTTTATTTTATTTTATTTTTACCTTAGCTGCATCGTGGAGGTTCTGCAAACGAATTTTGATCATCTGTCTCAACTCCTCAGTCTCTCGTCCCAGTTCTGCCACTTGCTGGGACATTTTTTCTGTACAGTACACGCTGGTGAGGCACTGTAATTTCTCAGTCATTGCTTCCAGATCACTGTGAATTTCTTCCGATTCTTCTAGCAGGGTCTAAAGTGAATTGTCAATATTCATGACATTGACAGGTAGACAGAGAAGTATAGGTATTCAATATAGTGAAGTATAAAGTGCTCTGTATAGGTTCTGTGTGTATGTTATTGTGTTTAACTTTCACACCCCTGTGCCCACACCCCACTTGGATGGCACCTACCGTTATCCCTTTCTCACAAAAAAAGAAATCACAGTTCAGCAACTGTAAACACTGTGCAGAGGCCACGTGTTATTAAGTGCGGGACCGTGAGGCTCAGGCTCTGTCAACCCCAAGATGCCCCCTTGTGAGAATCAGGACACGAGGACACGAGTATTCCAGCGGTGGCGAAGCTCGAACACGCTGGGTGTCTTAATCATGTCTCTGGGTCTAACTTTTCCCATAGTTAAACTAAAGAAGTACTTTTCAGCTCTCATATTCTACATCTAAGACCTAAGTGCATATTAACCTAAGAAAAGAAAATCAAGACAAGAGCATTACAAAAACCATGGATCATGTGCTTTAAGTGAGACAAAGGAGTAGAAGCTATTTGCAATATTAAGAGAAGAAAAAACACAGCCCTCGCCATTCAGAATGCTGTCATCTGTTGGGTCTATCAATAATACAAATGGATAAATAACCATACAACACGCATCATACAAAACGCAGAGTGAAAGACAAGTCAGTGGTCAGGGATGACACAGGGTGACCTGCTGGAAGGTTGGGAGAGGGCCCCTTGGAAGAATCACATCTGAGCTCAGTCAGAAGGATGTTTGCAATTTAACAGATGGGGAGAAAGAGAAAAGACATTTCACACCGAGGGAACAGCATATGCAAAGGCAAAGGGTGGGTGAGCACAGAATGTGCCGTTAGTGGGGTGTGTGGTGTGTAAAGAGCAGAAACGGGAGACGGGATATCGTCCTAAGCAGCAGACTCTATTTTTTTTAAAAAAAAGTACTTTCTTTTCTCACGATGGATGTAATACATATATATTATAGAAAATATATAGCTTAGAAAATACTGAAAATATAAAGAAGAAAATAAAATATCCCATCATTTTATAACCCAGAGATAACTTTAAGAGATAACTACTGAAATACATTTGGGCATATTTTTAGGTAATGGAGATCATAATATACTTATGGTTTTCCATCTTTCCTTTTCCACCTGATATTAGAACACAGATTTTCTCACTGTGCACTGTTTTTGAATAAACTTGGGCAGCTTTAATCCCTAAAGGAGGCAGCTGAGAACTCCCCGAATAATGTCTACAGGCTGCGTCCTCCCCTGAGCTTCTGTGCCAGATAGCCCCATCCCTGAAGCCCTTCCCCTGTGCCCCACGAAGGGGTCAACCCACCCGACTGCCCAAGTCCTAAAACCTTGGGAACCATCCTTGACACTTCTGTCTCTCTCACCCTCATCTGAAAGTCTCCAAATCGGGGAATTCTAGCTCCTTCATATCTCTTGATTTCGTCTTCTCCTCTCCATCTCCAAAGAGAGACCTTGTCATTTTCTACTGGAATGTTGAAACCACCTCTTACACTGTCTTAACTTCAGCAAACTGTTTTCCACAGGCTGCTAAGTTAGCTTTCTTAAAATACAAGTCTGAACTGTCACTTGCCAGAAGAATATCTGTTTCAAAGGCTTCAGAGTGACTTTAGGATAAAGTCCAAGTTCTTAACAGGCTTTCATGATCTGTCTTTTTCTTACCTCTCTATTCTTATCTCTTATCCCTCTTTCCAGCACCAAAAAGAGCACCCTTCACTCTTGCTTCTAGGATTTTCGAATGCATTATCTAAAACACATTCCACAACAAATAGGCCGTGTTTTTCTGGACTCAGCCCAGTATCACCTTTTCCTAAGAAGCCTTCTTTCACCTTCCTCTTTAACCCTGGCGTCTGGGTTGAGAACCTTCCTGCGGGCTCCATCAGTACCCTGGGTCCTCTGTCTCTGTATTTATCACACTGTATTGTAAAATTGCCTCCTTTTGATCTGTCCCCTCCTCTAAATGAGCAAATCCTTGGGGCAGCAACAGGGAATATTCTTTGTATTCCATATGCCTACCAAAATTCCTACTTTGGGAAAGCACTCTATAAATGTTTGTTGAATAAATGAATGCAGGAGCTATTAAAAAAAGTCTTCATGATCACTTTAAGGACTATATTATGTTCCATTATATGCAAATACTTACTCAGAAAAATTATTTGACATTCAGGTTTTCTTTAAAATTTTACCACAGTTATTAATACTACACAAAATATTTTCTACATTTTGGATTATTGACTTAATAATGAGTCCAAAAAAGATAATCAACATATCAGAGTAGTAACATTTTTGACGACCACCATACATTTTGCCAATTGTTCTTCAAAAAGATTTTACTGGGTTAACAGCAGTGTTTGACAGCTTTCACTTCCTTAAATATGAACTTGAAAAAAAGTGTTAACTTGAAAGTTAAAATTTTCTTTCTCCCTCTCTTTTTTGCTTAAATGTGCATTTCTAGATTTCTAATGAGGTTGGATGTTCTTTCATTGTTTACAAGTCAATTGTAACTTGTCTGTTAACATATAAGCATATCTTAAAGCAAAAGATTGGAGTTGTTTAAGAAAGATATCTCAAGAGAGGTGTGCAAGATAGATCAGAGAAGGAAGATTGTGGATTCAGGAAAAAATTAGGAGCTATAGAAGTATTCAAAAAGGGGGCAATGAGGCTTTGATTTAGAACCCTGTAAACCAGAATGGAAAGGAGGACTAATTTAAAAGCCACAAGTATACATAAATCATATAAGAGAGAAAATCTAGAATACTTGAGGATATCCATGTAACTTATATTAAAGTCACTCTATATTTTATTGCAAGATAACTAGCCTATTAAATAGCTACATCTAATTCAAGCCTCAGTTATAAAAGGATGAAAGAATTTCCTGGATGACGTGAGTGAGAGGAAAGGAACATTTTTGTCACACAACTTCAGAGGAAATGAAGTAATGCAGCCTGCATGTGATGTGGCCTCATCGCTTCTTCCAGCTGCCCCGCACCTCCCGTGGGAGGCCGGACGGCAGAGCGGGCAGAAGGCTGAGGGGAAGGAGACATGAGAACTCCTATTGAGCACCTGCACATGCCAGGTAGATGCTTTCACATACATCAAACTGTTTGATCCTCATGATAAATCTGAAACATGAACGTTATTTACATCTTTATGTAAATGATGAGAAGACAGAATTCAGAGAGGCAAAGTATTCTGCTCCCAATCACACAGCCCTAAATGGCAGAGTTTTCCCATTAGTCCGAGTGTGGAGCCTATAATCTTTCCACGCTTCTCTACGACTATTCGGGGGGAAGAATTTCCCACCGTATCCCTGCATGTAATTGTTTCAGAGAAGATGCAAAAAGAATTGTCCTATAGGGCTGACTGTTTTGGGTCTGGGAGAAAGGGAGGTCTAGGGAACATAGAGGATATTTATTTGTACAGTCTCATGAAGTCTCATGGATAGCTGCTTCCAGTCAAACCACTGGACAACTCATTAGAGCTACCTTAGCATTCTGTGTATCTGGTACCTACAATAATTTTTCATCACAGACTTCTAAATTTTTTGCCAGTCTAGCAGTTAAATTGAATTGCTCTTCAAAAATGACTTTTCCTAAAGTTACCTGATGCAAAATGTATTGTTCCCGAAGCTGGCTTGCAGAATTCCATGCAATATTTCCATGTACCAAGGCTTTAGCTTTCTGAGTCCACCTCAAAATTAATTCAAGCATTTCATTGTATTCTTCTAAGTGTGATGCTGCCTGGAAAATCATTAACATTCAGATAACAAATGGAAACTCTGCTTCCTGAGAAGTCTTCAGTCTTCTATCTGCCTCTTTGGATACAACAGTCGTAGGGGTTGACCTTTGTAATTTCTGTGCCATGTAAAGGTATTATAAAAAATCATTTCCCTGTTGAAAATCTGTCCAAGTTTTCTCAGTGACTTTAGGAGAAAGCCCAAGTTCTTAGTATGCTGTGTAATCCCTCTTTTCCTTATCTCCTGCTCCTCTGCCTAGCGCTCCTCTCTATCCCTTCCTTCCATACTCCACTGGGTAAGGAGGCGGCAGGGGGAATTAGAGCATGCCAGCTTTCAGTACTATAATTCCTTGGTTATCAACTCCTGCTTTTAATTTGTCCCTGATTATACAAACAATACTTAATCGATTTGCAAAAGTCCAGTCTACACTCAACAATTATGATGGATGTGCGATCTGAACCTATTAAGTAAATGCAAGCTAATACGTATGTAGCTTACTTAAAGAAATTTGAATGCATCCCAGATTAATTTTATAAAGCATGTTAATGGATGAATATTCACTTTACAAAATACTTCTCCAGTTTATAAAATATTCACCCCAAAGCCCATTTATATGATTGCCATTGTCAGTGATTTTATAATATGGTTGGATATAAAATAAACTCAGGTTTACATATAAATCTTAGGAACACAGGTGTGGTGTGAAATAAGCTACACCTAAGCTACTCACATCACTGTCAATATTATCGTTTTATTTATTTTCAAGAGAGAAAAGCAGAACATTGAAGTTTCTGCCTTAGAGAATTTTGATTACTGGCCTGGAAAACATACCTGACTGAGCTTGGAGAGCCGATTCTCCGCCTGTCTAATGGTCTGCTGGTGAAGTTCAGTCAGTTTTCCTATCTTCTTGGCCAGTGGCTTACCCAGCTGGCCATTCTGTTCCGAAAATTTTTGTACCGCTGCATGTAATTCCATTAACTTTGAATTACAGCCATCCAATTCCTCTCCCAGCACCTACATGGTCATCAAAATGAAAGAATATTAGACTACAGAAAATAAATTTCTCCAGGTTTTCCAAGATCAGACTGATTTTTGTCAAAGCCAGATATTATAAAGACTAATTCTACTATGCTCAGGTCATTTATATTTCTTCGGTTGGAAAGGCAGAGCAGGATGTGTTGTAATCCTGATGTTTACTTCCTATGAGGCTGAGCGAGAGGGCTAACATTTTCCTTCTGCCCCACCCAACAAGGATTAGAGTCGTTTAACTCATCAACAAAATGCGAACATAGGTTTAACTACCAAGAACAGAATTCACTTTGGAGTTTATAGATCTGTATTCCTAAATCACCATTTAGTTTTTTGGCATTCCTCTCTCTTACACATACATGCATATATATTTATTATAATAATACAGTTCAATTATAATGATATATAAGTGGATCTGTGCTATTATAGTTACAAAATTTCTTTACTGCCTGCTTTTACTATCTGGTGTTAACAAAGGGTGCTAATAAAGATTCTTTTTTCTATATCCCCAAATAATACTGACTCCAAAAAAGAGATTTAACTCATTCAGTAGCATCTCTTATATTTCCACTTATCCTTCCTTACCTTTTGGTCAGTTTTAGCTTGAGCTATATTATCTGTCTTTGTTTTCAGCTTAGTTAGAATAGTTGTGAGATCTTTGGCTATCTTCTGAATTTGCTGGCTGAATTCCTGGCTCATGGCCTTGCTCTGCTCAACTTCTTTTATTTTGTCTTGTATCTAAATAATCAATGAGAACAACAAAGCCAACCATGGTTAAAATTGGATGATGACACAAAAATCTCAAATGGTGTTGATGAAATACATTTAAGTGGTTGATGCTGCTTCAGCATTGACGTGCTTGGTCAAACCAGCCATGTGCAGTTAGTTACAAGCTCTCCTGGCTTCCCACGACGCCTGACTTCCCATCATCTTTATACATTCACTGCACTCTTCCTGCTGCTGTTTCAGCAAAAGAACAAGCCATGAATGTACAGCGATTCACCTATTGTATATTTACATAATACTTATTACAGATGGCTGCGCAGACACCTGAGTTTGAATCCCATCTTCTCCATTTACTGATTTTGTGACTTTGAGCACAAAAATTCCTCTAAGGCTTCTTCTTCATAAAATGGAAAACCCTCCCAAACAGCTGGAGGCACATGGATTTGTTTCCAAGAACCTTCTTATAAGTGGCTGTTAATGATCTGTTAACTCTTTTCATAATTTTCATAACTGCATCCCTGTGGTGTGCCAACAAAGCATTAAGAACAGCCAATGGGAAGGAAGATGAAAAAAGATGAGTTAACATTTACAAATCCTAATGGCTTTGGTTTGATTTGATAACAAACATTCATACTGCTGCTTAGAATAAAATGCTGCAGAGAAGAGGAGAAATGTTTCTTTATATAAACGAAAGGCCTTAGAAAAAACCCTCTTTAGTAGGGAGGAAGCACACCATTAAAAAAGTACTTTTTTGGTCTTCATTATTTTGAGTGCCAAAGTAAATGGCATGCATATGAAAACTCTATTATAGGGAAATGTATCCAGAGAAAAAGAAAACTTAAATTTGAATGCCTTTTCTTAAAAGATCTGAACTTGCCAAGTCATTCTTCCAAATAGACCTTCCAATGTCTAAGAAGAAAATCTAAATAGGTCAATTAAATACTTAAAATAGAAAACAGCATATATTAGTTTATGTCAAAATCATGGTGCAGTAGAATTGGATTTTGATGAGATTTTTGAAACACTTTTCAACATACATTGGAGATCCCAAAAAGTAGAGCACACTTGTGTGAATTTTATAGTTCACACAATGTGATACTACTTTCTATTTCATGGAGCAGTTTAGAATTAGTATATCTGTTCTTTGTCCCATATAGAATGGTTTTAACTAAACTTTAATGGCTTTAGAATTAAGCCACCAAGAAAGTTCTAAAAAGCTATTATATTTCCATTTCTTACTTTGATTTTCCCTTTCCTCAAATATCTTCACCTACTTAACTTACATTTTGCTGAACCGCTGAAATGAAGTAACAGCTAGAAGAGTGCCTGGCAGATTCTGTGTACTCAATAAATACTTGTTGAACACATGTAATGTACCTTTTTTTGTCTGTTTCTTTAAGTCATTTTGTAAAGGTGAGGGGAAGCAGACAAATTATCTTTTAATTATACAGTATTATTGTTCATATCTATGATCATCTCATGTGTTTCTTGTCCACAAATAAGATCTCTCATTTAATCTTACTGTTTTATAGTGATGTATTTTTTAACTCTGTGTCCAAGAAGACACGATTGTGAAAATCAAGCATTCTCATACAAAAGGATTAACCCTGTAAAAGAATAAAAGATACTCTTTCTTGATCATGGGTTTACCTGATCACGGATCTTTAGTCCCAATGCCACCTCAGCTAACTGAAGGGAGAGTTCAGAAGGTAATATAGTATAAAGACCCAAGTACTTATTCTTCTGTTCTTCAGCCATTTTCTCAATGTTCTGACGATGACTTGTGGCTTCTGTTAGGAGAATCTGAAGAAAAGATCAAAATAAAAAATTTCTGGGAGCCTGATAAGGAAACCAATTTTTACAGATATAGGAAAAAGGCTGTATATTGTTCATTGGTATATGACTAAGTGTGGAATTAGAGAAACATGTTAAAAGAAAACCAAACTTTTCTTTAGTATGTGAATATGAAGCATGTCCACTTTATACAAAACAAAACCCCATGAAGAAATACTAAATGTCTTTTATATAACACATTTCTGAAATTTTTTAATTCAATATTCATTAAATATAAACAAGTGTGTCTAAATTAAAATAAGGGCAATTGTTTTTTAAATGTTGGGTATAGGGAATGAGGAGATTTTTGTACCTGAAGTTCTTCAAGTTGAGCGTCTATTTCTATTGTTGGATTTCCCAAATATTCCTTTGTTTCCTGAACCCAACATTTCACAGAATTGATTTGAGTCTCCACTATTTCTCGGTCCTTCAGTTCTTGCTTTACCAACTTTCTGTTATTTTTCACTTTCTCCTGCATGCTTCAGAAACATTAAAGGGAGAAAGCAGAAGCTGATTTGAAATGAAAGGAACCCCCTAACGACATCATTTTATCCAAAGCATATACAGAAAGGGAAACCTAGCATTTTTTTGCAAGTAAAGTCACTTCCCCAAAACTGTCAAATAATTTTCAGTAACACATGAGTTCAAGCATAGCAGAAGAATATATGTCATATTAAGTGAATAATTTATCCCTGAGAAATTGAGAGTTGACTTTCTCCCATACCACTAAATTGCAATTAATTTTCTTATCTAAAGTAGCCTAGAGATTGTTTGATTATTTACTTTTTCTTTGGAAATCTACTCAAATGGTGTAGAATCATCAGCATTTAAAAGTAATGTGTAATTGGAATACTTATGGCTATTAGAAAACAGTCTTTTATAGAATGAATCAAGCTTCAGAAATTTCACAAATTAATAATGTTAATAATGTCCAAATTTCAAGTCTTTATTTGAATTAATGTAAATTTGGTTAAAAGGTTTAAATAAGTGGTGTCAGATTACCCTGACATCATCTATAACTGAAAGAGGTAAATGTGGCACATGTATGAGCTAATATTAGTTAATATATGAATTAAATTATCTAATGACTTTTTTCCTCTGGCACAGGAAGTGAATCATACTGGCTATATATTATTAAAATTAACTTTCTTTTTCTACTAAATTCACTGCCATTTGATGGCTATTATTCACCTGGACTCTGGTGCCACTCTTGCTCCTATAACCCTGTCACCCCTTATAGCCAATGACTGAGCCAGCTTTATCAAACCCAAGTTCTAAATAGCTCTCAGTTGTTTCCCTCTCCAGCTTCATTTCTCCTGCATCACCTTTTCTCTTTCCCCACCACCCAAGGAGCTTCTGGACAGTGGCATGCTTACTCCTAAGCTTCTTTACATGTTTTCCCCTTGTTTGCAATACTCTCCTTCTACCTCAGTGACTAGCTCAAGCCTGCTCCGTCTTCTGCTGAAATACCTCTTCAGAAGGGATGCCTTCTTTGACTCCTCTCCCCCATGAGTTGTCTCTGCTTAGGATGCCCTTAGCTCCCTTTTCACACTTGGCTGAAATGGCTTCTTTAGTTGCCCTATCTCTGCTGCTTGACTGTAAACTGCATGAAGGTAGATAATGAGTCTGTTTGGTTCATCATTGTATTTCTAAGTTCTACCAGATATATATTTGTCAGGTAAATGACTGAAGAGTTAAGAAAATTGAAAAGCGTGGATGATGAGACCGGATTCCCACATTTTTATGATGGCATGGTAGAGTACCCCCATACCCAAGCATCACACTTGTCCTTTTGGTTCATGGCCAGGTTAGTAACAGAATGAAAGCAGGTGTATAATTACTTCAGGCACCGATCTTGTACTGCTGTGATTTCCTGCACGAAGGGTGGCTCTTCTCCAGGGGAAGGGATGGCTCCATCCTGGAGCATGCTTAGTGCTTGTTGCCATAGCATGCCTAATGTTGACTGCAGCTGTTCTAGCTCCAGAAGGAATGTGTCATGATATTCAAGAAGAGTTAAGAGTTCTGCTTTTGAGGCTTTCTCTGCTGAACTCTCAGGTAGTTTATCTTGCAGCTGATCAATCATTTCAGTGGCTTTTTTAACCTGATGACAAATGTACATACCATGAAGTCAAACAATAAATAAACTGAAAAAAATAGGGCAATTCCAATAAATGCCACATTGGGCACTAGTGTATCGAAGCATGTTAAAGATGATGGTATAAATGCTAAATTTCAGGAAACTAAAACCTGAGCAATCTCCTTAACATGAAAGGGAAAACCACCCTCTGTAACTCTTGGTTTAAAGCTTTCATCTCAAAATAACATCAGGGCAATCAGAGACTATGTATACTACAGAAAAAAGGATTTTTTAGAACTAAACAAACAAATGAAAAACTTTTTTCAATATTTAAGTTAACATAAATATGTGTCTTTGAGTCATAAGGGAAGATGTGGCTTAAAGCACTGGACCCTTAAAAGATGGAAGAAATTAAATACTAGATTGTGAAATGAAATAAGTTTCCGCCCATTTGCATGGCAAAGGAAAAGTGTTTTGTACTTTTTCAAGACCAAGTGAGGAAACAAACAGGTCAAAATGGGCTTGTCCTTCTTTCAAAACGTGATTGTTTGGTTTTCTATTGAATTAATTTGACCCCAAGTCGGGACTAAATTGCCCATTGCGTGTTGAATTTTGTTTCATACTTTATTCTTCATTTCATTGAAATAGAGATTTCAAAAAGCCTTTTTACTTTCACAAGGCTGATTTCAAAATGGAGCAAAATACTGTTTTTCAAAACACATTATAACCAATGAGGAAAAAAATAACTTGAGCCCATCAATAATGCAAAATTACCTTATTGTTAAAGCCCTTCCACTCATCCACTGCATCTTCCAGTATCTTCTGCTGGTCCTGGGCCACAGCACGGAGACGTGTCCAGCGCTGCCAGACAGTGGTCATCGACCTGCCTAAGGTCGCTTTGCTTGCGTCGTTTCCAGTTTTCTCCAGTTGTGAACCTTGTTCCTCCAGAGCCACAATTTTCTCACGGAAAGAGTTAACTACTGACACTAAAGCCTGCGGTGGGGGGGGGGGGGAGAAGAGAGGCGAGAGGGGAGAGGTTGATTTTTATAAAGTTCCGTGGATTTTGGTAAAGTCCAAAATTACTTGCAAAAGAAAATGTTTCCACATAAATTTATTCTCCTCTAGTAACTCTTACTTTAGTGTTTACTTTTTTTTTTTTTTTTTTTGAGACAGAGTCTTGCTTTGTCGCCCGGGCTAGAGGGCAGTGGTGTCATCATCGTAGCTCACTGCAACCTCAAACTCCTGGGCTCAAGCGATCCTCCTGCCTCAGCCTCCCAAGTAGCTGGGAATACAGGCGAACGTCACCACACCCTGCTAATTTTTCTATTTTTAGTAGAGACAGGGTCTCGCTGTTGCTCAGGCTGGTCTGGAGCTTCTGAGCTCAAGCGATCCTCCCGCCTCGACCTCCCAGAGTGCTGGGATTACATGTGTGAGCCACCGCGCCTGGCCAACATTTACTTTTTAACAGAGTTAGACTTAGATTTTTAAAAGAGGTAAGTTGAATATTACTTATTAAAGCATTTATTTATTAAAAGAAAAGTTTATTTGCTACTTGGGATGATGTTTTCCCATTTTTAAAAAACAGTAGAAATATAAGTGAACCATATTTGATATTTTAGTATGTTACATTCTTCCTTATATTGCCATGATATATGAGAGACTCAGTTATTAATTTTTGAGTTTTATCTGAATTAATCTGTTATCAATAGAAAGTACTTACTGAAATTTACTATGTGCCACATCTTATCAGAAGCAAATTGCTCTGAATGTTTTTTTAAAACTTTAGCTGTGCATTGCCAGTGGGAATCCTAAAAAGGTGATAGCATTTAAACTAACTTAAAACTTCTATAAAACATGGTTAAATGTATCCTTATCATATTTAGAGAACCCAGAGAGAAATTAAGATTTATTGGTCTATTTCTGGAATGATCATGTTGCAAAGATTCATTACAATGACAATTAAAGAATATTAAACAAATAAAACTGACCTTGTGTTCTGACAATTTTTCTTCTGCTTCATGACTGCAGGAAGTCTTCAACAAAGAAAACTCAGATAATTTCCTTTCTGTCTCATTCATCAATTCAATAATCTCTTCCCTTGCCTTCTGGTAATCTTGCCATTGAGCCGTACATCTTGAAAGAGTCCAGCAGAAATCAATAAGCAACATGAAATTACACAGTTCCACATGCAGCTCTGGTGTCAAAATGTCTAATTATATATTAGACAATATATCTCGAGATGTATTAATCTAGATACCTCTTGAGATGTATTGACTTAATACATCAATAGAAGAAGACAATTTATGGAGAAAAGAATGAATTAACATGCTAATGTATATCTTCAGCATATCACTATTTTCTGTGTAAAAATTCATTTCACTGAAACATAAAGCACAAAACAACTTTAAATACCTCTGCAAGAGATCTAACTGGGCATGTGAGTCCTGGATTATCCTCTGACTCCTGTCTCCTAGGGACGCCATCTTCTGTGCTAGGTCTTCTTTGCCAGCTGGCTTGATGAGTGGGTCCAGGTTGGCTACCAGGCCTTGGAGCTCCTGCAGGTTACTGTGGAACTGATCCTCTGTACTGAAAAATTCCATGTGGCTTTTGAGATTTTCCTCTGTGCTCTCCACATCTAAGCCATTGCCTGCCAGCTGTAACATTTCCTGGGCATCCTCCAGCCAGTCATTAGCTGCTTGAAATACTTGATAATACCTTTGACACTGACTGTATATTTCAATCAAGGTGGCCTGAAAAAATAGTAATTGCAAACATAATCAACTCTCAATTGCAATGCGTTTACAGGTAATACTTTTGTTTTTCTATTTCTTTTCCAGTCCTCAGTCTCATGGATGTATAAATGAAATGATAAGCTGGTGGAATTATTTTGTGGTTCAATCCTTTATTATCTTTTATTTTTCCTGCTGCCATTCTTGTTAAAATTTTACGATTGCAGTTAAAATAAATAAATAAGGACAGAAATAGAATAGAAATTTATGTCGATATCTTGACTAATTCTGAAATGTTCTTCCCTCTCTAAATAAAGAATGTAATACTTAGCAATATGTGGCAGACTGAAGGTTTACCAAAGTGCAGTAATGCCTCAGTTGGTTAGACGTATAACAACAAACTTCCAAACTAGCATTTGCCAGAACAAATACCCATTTCTGGAAGGGAAGCAGTAGCCCATGAGTCTTGAATAGAAACTAAAGTAGAAAAATTTAATCTGGAAGGAAAAGAAACACTGTAACCAGCCAGGACTGTGCAAGCAAAGACTCAGAGAAGTGGTAGAGAAAGTACATGTGAGATTAGCGCTGAATAAGGAGAGAATGGGGAGGGCAAAGCAAAGGAATCAGTGGAGGAGACTAGAAATGCCCCCAGCACCATGACCTTCAGTTATTTGAGCCAAGACAACCAATAAGACAAGATGGCAGAAGTAGAGACATCGCAATAGATTTAAGATTTTGGCTCAAAAATGACCACATCAAAAGAAGCAAGCTTACCTGACAGATATTTTCCAAGAATGAAAATTCCAGGTAACTTCTGTTCTTCTTCTACACTCTACGTTATACACACTATCTCTATTTATATTAATAGCTATAGGAAAATAGTTTAAATTTTTTTAACAATGGCCTTGAATCAACACGAAAAGGTCGAAGTGTACTAAATAGACTTTAGTTTAAGAAGTCAGAATTATATATGATGAAGTTTATTAAGATTTTACTCAAATATTGAGATAACAGTTTTACCAGTTAAAGCATTAACCTTAATCTATGCAGAACATAAAGTTAAATGACAGCTGAGATCCATGGGGGCTACCTCCCATCAGGCTCTATGCTAAGAACATAAAACTAATAATGAGGGAGTCATTAATATCTCTCTTCCACAAAGAGAAAACAGAGACTTCAAGCATGGAAGTGATTTGCCTAAGATCAAATAGCTGCTATTAAAACATGGATTAAAAGGCTATTAAAAGCCTTCCTCCAAGGCTTTAGCTATTGTGTTATCCAGACAATAATTGTCTTTTACCTAAACGGTTGGTTGAAATCTCTCAGAATCAGAGGGACTGAAGACATAGAGAAAAGGGGACAAGGAATTAAAGGAAGTAATCCCCCGGGCACTGTTTCTCTCTTCTCACTGCTGAGTGCACAGAACTTGCAAGCTACAGAGCAAGCCGCAACTAGGAGGCCACTTTGGGAAACCCTGTCCACGCTCCCATTTCTTTCTGTTATTCTCAAGTCAAGTCATTCCGAATATTCCAGTCTTGCCTCTGCTGTGCCACAGGGAAGGAAAGGAAGAGAAGCGCTTCTCCCTGAGGAGAAGGGGTGAAGAGATGGGGTAACTAATGGGGGAACCCACAAACAAACGAGGCTCATTATCAGGTTCAGGGCTGTCATGTTTCCAACCTCCCTCTCCCCATGTGGAGACTCTTCATCCAGCACGAATCTCAGAAAGGCCAGGTTTCACATTGTTTAAAAAGGGCATCATTAACTATTCATTGTTAATCAATTTTATTATTAATATACTAATATATAGTATTAATTATATTATTAATATCATTTATTATCTCTCCTACAGGTGAGAGATCACTGAGGTATTGCACTATTAGAAGCAAAGTGAAGTCAACATGGAAACCACATAAAATGAATGCCACGTGCATAAACAATTAAAACATGCTTTTAAGTCACTGTGGAAGGTGATTCTATGGTAGTATCAAAAAAAGAAATATTTAAAGAAGCAATTCTAACCAACCAACCAACCAACCAAATTTCTCCTACCTGTTTACAAATACACAGAATGAAAAAAAGAAAAGCCAAGTCCTATTATACTAACCTGTCTGGTGCGTAAAGCTTCCTGAATGTCTTCATCGAGCTCTGAGAGTTCAGCAAGGGTATGTTCTAAATCAGCAGAAATCAGTTCCTTGGCTTTCGTGAATTTCTCCTTTTCCTTATTACTCAGGGCACTCATGATTCTCAAGCTGGACTGCACCTCTTCCTGATGAATTTGGATCTTTCTGATTTCCTCCTGGATATCCTGTAGGTTGAGGTCCAGGCACACTGGCCCACTGAGTTCCGCCTTCACTCTCCTCAGCCAGTCCAGGGAGTGGCTCATCTCGGTCTGGAAGTCTCTACTCTGCACCATTCGGCTCTCACACTCTGCCACCGTCTCACCAATGGCGGAAGTCAACAGTTTTAACTCCTCTTGCCAGGACTGGATCCGGTGCTTGGCTTTCTCATATGCTGAGGGATCGAGGTGTGGAGCAACATCTTCAAGATGCATGGTCACTCGTTTTAGTAGAATTCCCAAGTCCTGGAGACTTCCTGCCAGGGAGTGATACATTTTGAGCTTCTCCTCTGCAGGCAGCGTTTCCTCATTCACTTTGGACTGCTCTGCTTTTACAGACTCTAGTTGTCTCTCTAGCTGTTGGCACATCTTTTGGTGCTCTTGGTAAGCACTCGTGGTATCTTCTAATAAGCTAACCCTTTGTTCTGTTTTTCGCTTCAGCCTGTGATACAAGGTGACAAGGTGCAGCATCTTGTCTGGTTGCCAAGGCTGACCTGTGCTGCGAAAACTTTCTTTTTTCTGGTTCAGTTCATCCACTGCTTCCCCGAGGCTCACCACCTCGCCCAGAAGAGCTCTGCAACCATCCTGAAGAGACAGAGCCTCTTCCACGATCAGATTGGTGGGGACTTTGCTCATCCTCGAGAATTGGGCTTCAAGTTCACTCAGAGACTGGGCTGTCAACTCAATCAAGGAAGCATATTCTTTCCGAGCAAGAATTGCTTCTTGGACTTTATAGAACTTATCTTTAGCCAAGGCAACAATTACATTGAATTGCTGAGGCAAAGCATTTAGCTTTTCACTGAGGTAGGAATGATCAACTTCATTCAGCGAAGGTAATATGGCCTGTCCATTTCTCTGTAATGTAAGGAGAAGATTTTCATATTCTGGAGATTGTTCAAGAATGTGTTGGTATTTGGCCAGTTGTGTATGAAGGTCAGTACTCTCATTCATTAGATTGATTTCCGGAAATGTAACAATATCTGCTTGTTTCAGCCAATGACAAGCTTTATCAAAATCTTCCTTAAAATGCTTCCTAGAAACTAAATTTTTCTCTAGTTCTTGTAAGCGATGACTACACTTTTGTAAAACAGTGTCATAGACACTCTGCAATTCCTGAAGCTTACCCAGCACTTCACTCTTCTCCTGCTCTGTGATTCCTTTCATTAATTCACGGCCCTGGGCCCAAAGTCCAGTGACTTCATTTTGGTAAGTCTTGAGGCTGGCTTGTGCACTCTTACATGTTTTAACTTGTTTGCTCACATCATCTGGTAACAGGCAGATATGTTCACGGAACATTATCTTTCGCTCGTGTTGCTGAATTTGGCTGGTTGCCTGGAACACTGCCATGAGAAACTGGGTTTTCTCAGACAAGGCCTTGTTTAAGTACTTCCTTCTCTGGCCCACTAAGTCACTGAGACAATTCACATGCCTTTGTGCATCAGAGAGTGCCTTCTGGATGACCTGGCGCTCATTTAGGCCTAGATCAGCCATCACCCTGTCAGCGTCTTTTATGAGTGATTTCAGGAGCATCTGTTTGGCCTCCAGTTCACTGCAAATGGCCAGGTGATCCATGAGAAGGTTCTGAGCCATATCAGGAGGGGGGCTCTGCTTAAGGGCCTCGGCAATGTTCGGTTGTTGCTCTTCTGCCCACTCCATCAGCTCCTGAAATCTGGACTGCACCACATTTAACTCCTCCAAGTTGGTGACTGACACTTGGATTTTCCTTTTAACAAGATCCTCAAGCTGAAACCAACGTTGCTCAAAGTGACTTGTCTGTTCTTTGACTAACTCCTTGTCATCTAAATTTAGATGCTCTATCATTTTCTGCTTTTTCTCTTTCAGATCTTCAATAGCATACTTTCTCTCCTGCAATGCCAACGCTAACTTTTTCAAAGCTTCCAGGTGGACAGCTGTACTCTCTGCATCAGATCTGAAAACATATTGAAAGATATAAGAGCAAATTAGCTTTAGTCAATAATGATGTTTGTTCACACCATGTTAAATTACACTTCACCATTTCTTTAAGTGGATGTTCTTAGCTTAGTTGGGAGTAGTTCAATTCATGGTTTAATAACAGAGGAGCTGGAATTATTATGGAATACAAGTCCCATCAGAAGTCTATATCAAAAGTTGAATCAAAGCAAGTCGCCTATGTACTTCTCTACTCACCTTTTTCTGGCTAATACTGCCTTCCAATCACATCTGACTATGCTTTTAGCTTCTTCTGGCTCTTAACTGAGCAGAATGTGCCAGAAGATCCCTGGATGATTTGAGTAAAATTAATCATTGTGAAGCACTAATCTACTGCATTCTTGAAAATGATACTGAAAGAAATTAATAAGTGATTTGTGATTTATGATTTATGTGCTTTCTTTTAGGAAGAGGATCCAATAAACAATATACTGTTAGATAGTACAATCTGCAAAGTATAACCAATGGCTCTAACAGCTGCTCAATTGCATACTTTGATATTTTTTGTTTATCATTAGAAATCTTTAGAAATAAGCATGAAATGCAAAGAATTCTCATCCATTTGCCTATCAAGCACACTTGAGAAAGTGGAATCTTATAGTCTCTTTCATGTACAAAACAATCAGTTCTGAAGTACAAGAAGGAGAGTTGAGGCAGTACAATGAATTCTGTTTTGGACACGTTAGGTCTGAAGTGTCTGTGGGCCTATTACAAGCCAGAAATATGAGTTTTTGCTCATATTGACTGGGTTTATCCCAAACACCAGTAAAATGATGAGCATCAAGGAAAAGCAAACAAATTGGAAGATAGTATACCCAAACAAAAATCCCCACTGTGAGATTTAACTAATCTAGAATAATGTTGGCAGTTTTCATTGCTGCAAGTCAGTAAACCAGAGCAGAGGAAGTACAGATTTTTACAATTATAGTGATCAAAAGTCTGGGAAGGTTTTCATACGATGACCCAGTTCATGTGTATGTGTGTGCCCTTATTTTTCAACGAAAAAAGCTAAGAGGGGTTCAATAAAATCACAAAGAACACAAATTAACACAATTTAGATTGTTCACTAATTTCTAGAATATTACAAGTATATGATAGCACTTGACTGAATTATATAGACTGTATTACTTTATAGACTTGATAAGAAACCTACAGAACATATAGGGTCAAGAAGGATTCATTTCATGAATTCATAGATAACAGCTCCATAATTGGTAATTAAACAAAACTTGAAATACTTTTGGGATATTCCTTAAGGTCACAGAGTAACAGTCTTTGGAATATTCTTTGAAGTCACAGAGAAAATAGTGCTATTTTCAAACAATTCCTCTTTTATCAAATAGTTCAATTAATAAGACCTAGGAAAACCATGACTCTGTATCCATATGACAACATTAGGTTCTTAATAATGTTTTCCAGTATTGAGAATGATGGACAATAGATGTTAAAAACACAAATAAGACCTTTTTAATTTTTATAGAAATGAGGATATTTCTGTTACAGCATTTTGGTGACCCATTAGAGAATTTCTGTTACCTGGCCAAGTTATCCCATTCTGTAGTAAATTTTTCTAAGAACGCTTCAACGACATTCATACAGTCATGGTAATCTCTTGTTCTCTGAAGATCCTCTTCCCTTTGCAAGCACAGGTTGTTAGACTGAAGGCACAGATCTAGCCACTGATCATTTAAATGACTTATTTCCTTGTGTTCAGGAGACTCCTGATTCTTAGTTAACTTATTCACCTTTTCTATGATAGTGTTCACTGATGCCTGTTTACACTGTAGTTTCTTGACAAAGTCCTAAAGGATAACAACAATAAAAAATAGCTAATGTGTAATGAACCCCTCAGATAAATAACACAGACATAATACCTCTAAACACTTTAAGTTCCTTCATATGAAAAAAATGAAGAATATATAATAAGTCATGAGGAACGAAGAGAAAATCTAAAAATCACCACACCTCTTTATGAACATCAATTCCCAAGTGTATAAGAATCAGAGCAGCTGTGATATTTTCCTTTATTGTGTTATTTTGAGAAGTATACAGAAAAACTGCAAAATGTGAAACATTATAATAACTAAAAAAAAGTCATTATCTTATCTTGAAGTGTGGCCTTCGTTTTCTAAACATTTTTAGAGTTTATGCCTCTGAGAAAAAAATCTTATTTATGTTGTCCCTATTCTTTTTTTCTGAATTTGCAGACAATACTGTAGTAGAAAATATATCATTATTGACTCATTATCACAGAGAAAAAAATAAATCTTAAAGTTTGTTAAAAATCTGACCCAATTTACAATCAAGTTACCTACCTATTATAATTTTCGATTATATTTTAAATTATATATAAATATATAATATAAATTATGTTTTAAACTAATTACATATTCATTAAATATATATTTAATTGATTGACAGTCTTACAATCCTACAGCTTTGGTAATATGGTAATGAAAATCTAAAAAATAATAAGGTTTTGTGTTTGCTTGGCTGCAGTCTTCCGACTCTGTAGACTGATCCACAGCTGCTTTGTTCAGGCACAAAGTATAGAGTGAATATTCTCTGATGCAAGCAGCCACTGAAGTTTCAAGAATATATTTTCATATTTACTTTATAATCTATCTTGCCCTGGCACCAATGAAGGTTGTTCAGATTTTCTTACTCCTTAAGTAGCTGTATTAATGTCTAAGGACTGACAGACACCCAGGCATATAAGTGAATACACCAAATACATTTCAACTCTTTTACTATCTTGGCCTCTTTTATCTCCCCTGGAGACAAAGTGATTCCCACCTTGACTTGGGAAACCATGTTCTGTGCAATATTTAGCTCCAGTTCAGAGTGCCTCCTCTTCATATTCTGCAGCTGCTGATCAGCGTCCTGAAGATAAATCCACAACTCAGCCTTCAGGTGCTTGATCTCTTCCCAGCCTTGAGTTAAGTTCTGTGCCTGGGCAAGCCTCTGCTCAATCTTGAGAAAACACAAGGGTAAACATTAGCAGCCACAGATGGAAACATTTATGGTCGAAGAATTAGAGATGCAACTCTTCAGCTGCTGTATGTGCTCAGACTGACACATATGCCCGTGCACACTCATACATACACAGTGGTAAATCCAAAAAGCACTTCTTTATTTGCTTCAAGAAATGTGGGTTTTCTTTTATATTTAGTGTTTCTAAAGACTTTAAAAGTCTAAGGGTTATGCTACATGATTTTAGTCAGTATCATGAAGCTGTAAGTTTTAACAATTCATTAGGTCAGAAGTTGCCCTCATAGTTTTCACACTGGGCATTTCAGCAGACACATCTGTTCGATTGACTCATGAATTTCGAATTGGGGTTAACTAAAAAAGACATATTGTTCTCTATTGTACATTTATTTATCCTTCTTATAAAATGCTGAGTTATTAATGTTTTGGACATATCTTTAGACATGCTTTGCTGGCTTTTAAAACTGTATAATTTGTTTCAATAAATCATTTCTGTTAAAAAATATGGATCATATAATCTTTTGTAAGGATTTAAAGGCAGGTTTGCTTTGAAATTTTAATATAAAAGAGAAAACCCTTATGATTTTAAAACATTTTTTCTTTGGATAATTTTATTTATGTGAATATTTAATAAACTGAATACCAAAACCAAGTCTTATTTTTCTTTTAAACCCAAATGTGTTTCACGAAAGAGTTTAAGGCTGCAGCAGCAATGGTGGTGAGCATACAGCACCTGTGCTGCCACCTGTCTGTGTGAACAGGTACTGCTGACTCATCACGACACTTTCTGCTAAGCCCAGATACAGTTTCGGAATCCTTCCCAACACCACACTTGATAGCCACTACCAATGAATTTGAAGGATCATGACAGATGGCGTGCTCTTTGGCATCCCTGATATAATAAAGCAAGGATCAAAGCCCCTTTCATATTAAGTATTACCTAAGGAAGGAGAAAAAAACAAAGAAAGTGGAAAAAATAGGAAAAGAGGAAGACGGAGTGGTAATTAAGGAGAAAAGAGAGAAAAAAGTGCTAATGGGTAGCAGTTGAATGGGACGAAATGATTTAGGTCCAATTTGCTGTCATCACTGTCAGAGTGTGCTTACTTTTACTTAGTACTTAGTACTTTTTACTTACTTAGTTGAAATTCAAATATCTATTTATTATAATGGCTGCAGAAGCATTAGAGCAAGAACAACTCAAGAGATATTTTCTTAATCCTCACATATAACATTCAAACAAGAGAATATAATACAACAGACAAATTCAATGTGATCTTTAATTTTTTTTACCATTTGCTCTGTTTGTTGAATATCTTTTGCTGTGGTTTTCACTGAAGCATTTGACAAGTCACACATGGAACAAAGGAGATCTAAGTAGGTCCTTGCTTGCTCCTGCAAAGCTCTGAAGTGCTTAACCTAAAAAAAGGCAATTATCAGAGTGAAAGAGATGCATGGTCTATTTAGATAGCAAGTATTTGTACCATTTGTAATATTTTATTGACATTTCAAAAATAATCCTACTATGCTCAGTGTTTTCACCATTGTCATAAAGTGACATATATTAGTGACTCAGGAAAGAATTCAAAACACATTGACAGGGATCTGTTTGTCCACCATCTGCTTCTCATTGTAATTAAAGTAGTCTGTATGGCCTGGGAAAGAGGAAAACCCAAGAAACTTCCATAATTTTTCCAGATCCTGTGCTCACATGCTAGCTTATTTTCTATTTTGGAGAAAGAATTTGTAGCCTACTCTGGTCTGCTCCCTGACATGTTTTTGCATATCTTAGAGACATAAGGCAAAGGTCAGAGTGAGTATGTAGGCTTTACTGGAGTGAGGGAAATGACAGATGGATGGGCTTCCTTTCTCTGCAGAAAGCTCATCTAGTGTTCTCCCCTTTCCACAAGCCCAAGAAAGCCTTCTCCAGGTGCATCTTTAATCTAGTCACAGAAACACAGAAAAATGTGTTTCTTTGCAGATGCTCAGAGTCTATGCAGGCTTTGTTTTAGATACTGGGTATAAAGCAGTCCACAAAATGCTTGCTCCCATGGAGCCTACATTCTTATGAGAGAAACGGATAATATATAAACAAACAAATACGCAGTGCAATGTTTGGTAGTGCTAAATACCATGTAGAAAAGTCAAAGTGCTGAGGCATAGAGTTTGAGGAAGAAGCACCAGGGCTACTTCAGGGAGCAGGTATCTCCAAGACCTCTCTGAGGAAAAGACCTGAATGCATCACATGTCATGGGTTAAGAACATTGCAAGAGTGTAGATGTGGAGGGGAGACAGCAAGTGCAAAGCCCGGAGGCTGCAGCAGAGTGAACCAAGTGGGAGTAGAGGTCAGAGAGGTGGGCAGGGGCCACGCCATGGAATTCCTTTAAGGGGAGCTGACTATAAATCCCAATTGCTGGGTTTATGCCTCTACTCCAGAGTTTCTCAACCTCAGAGCAGTTGACAGTTAAGGCCAAATAATTTTTGTTGTGGCAGCTGTCCTGCACATTGCAGGATGTTCAGCAGCATCTTTGGCCTCTACCTACTAGATGCCAGCAGCAACTTCACCACTTCCAGTTGTGATAACCAAAAATGTGTTTAGATATTGCAAAATGTCCCTGAGGGGGTGGGGAAGGGGGGAGTCACCATCTCTCCACCAGTCCCATTGGATTATGAAAAGCAGACTCTTTATTATCAAAAAGATTTCTTATTGGAAAACAAATTATATGTATGACCAGCCTATTCACAGGTCATGGTAAGAAAATTGGAATTTATTCTAAGTGGAATGGGAAGAGATTGGGAACATCATGATCTGATGTGGGCTTTGAAAGAATCCCTCTTAACATTGTTTGGAGAATATCTGCAGGGGGTGGAAAGCAGCAATGGAAGCAGGTGACCAGGTGTTAGGCTACCCAGCGATCAGATGAGACGTGTTGGTGGCCTGACTGGCGAGCTGAGAAGTAGTTCCTGATTACTACATATTTAGTGATCAATAAGGAAGGTAGGTGGTGTCAACTGCAAGTCGCATGGGATAAAGATGACCTACAGAAACATTAGGGGGTTTTCCAACATCATAAAGTCAATATTGGAGCTTAATTTTTTAAAGCTCTTATCTCAGTATGTTTTCCTCTACACTGCATAGATTCCCTAAACACCCCATTCTCCTGCAGATATGATAAATACAGATCAATTTCTCATTAAGTCAGAAGTAGCACTTTTTTTATTCAATGCATTAACTAACTGGTATTTCACTTCCAATTAGTATCACTAGTCACTAGCCGGTGTGTAAAAGCACCACCTCATGCACCTATAATTTAGAGAAAGTTATCTGTCTCAAACAACTTTTGGAAATGAGAATAAGATGCGGTAATTTTTATTTTATAAATATATTTAATTGAAAGGAATAATTATTTATTTTGAGATTTATGTAGTTGGCCAGATTCCAAATGCATTGGAAGCAGCATATAGTCAGTGACAAAACAGTTGCAAAGATTTTTGCTAAAATCAATTTTAAAGGAAAATCTGATAGTACTTTTTCTCATTCCCCAAAATTCACATTCCATGCCTTATAAAAACATATGGCACTCTGAATGGAATCAAATCAGTGTGTTATTTTCTTGTGGTAGTGTGGAGTATATTATCATTATATATTTATTGGGTGTTTACTACCTGGAAGGTGCTGGGGATACACACTACATCTTGGGACCATGACCATTGTAACCACGGCCAGTCAAAGCCTGACCTCAAGCTGACACTGTCTGAAGTCATCAGGAGTGGAATCCTCCAGTCATGTATCCAAACTAGACAGCCACTAAGGGCCTTCTCAGTTATACATGAACACAGTACAGTAAGTTCTCACTGTCCTTGATGGGTTCTTTGAAACTTCAACTTTAAGTGAAACGACCTACAGCAGGTGTTCAGATGACATCATTTTCTTCAACATCGTTTTGTCATTTCACTTTGAGTTGTAGTTTCCGAGAACCTACCAAGGACATTAAGTGAGGACTTAACGTACTTGCCAAAGAAAAAACTAACTAATTAAAACAAAACAAAGAAAAACAAAAGAAACAAAACAAAACAAAACCCTTTCCCTTCAGAGATACTGCAGTCCAGATGTCTCCACCATCTCTAATTCCCTGCTTTGGGAGACCACTTTGAGAGACGTGTGGAAGGGGCAGAAACAATCACATACTCTGGAACCCAAGAAGGATTAGTATTCTCCTGTGATTACAGCTTATTCTGGCAAGTACAGTAAACCTTTTCCTGCACTAGCAAAAGGTCATTGGGATTAATATTTTTTTCTACCCCCAGTCCTTTTATTTCTTTTTTGGTAACAAAGGAGGAAAATTAACCCTTGTTCTGGTTTGTTCTGAATAAAATACGTTGGAAACAAACAGCCACAAGACAAGGAACGCTCAAGAAAGCTCACAGTCTAATAAAAAAGCAGAATATAGACAGTTTCTAATTTATTTTCCTTGATTCAGGGAGAACCATGTTTCATTTGTCCTGATCCTATTCTTATAAAGTATAATATACACACTTTTGTGAACCATTTAATGACTTAAATTATGTAAATCATTTAAGCCTTTAGAAAGCATACTTTGGGGGATAATTAACTAGACATGTTCTTTATGTGAACTAAATTAACAAGTGCATTATCTTAATCTCAGTTTGTGGTAAAAAAAAATTGAATTATTTACTTAATACAATTAATTCATGTCTGGCAGCAATAACCTTTACAACTAAATTCTTCTAAAATATTTTCCCACAGAGTTAATGCTGCATAGAAAAGCTGCTTAGTACAAAAGTTTTGAAAATATTTCTCATATATGCTGATTAAGTCTTGGCAGCAAAATTTTAAGCTTGTGGATGTCAAATTAATATGCAATAGGTCCCTTCCATGTGATAACAACTAACATTTCACTCATCATCCATTCAATAATTATTTGTTAAGAGACTTATTTGTGCCCAAAACCTGTGGGAGTGCTAGCATTACTTTGCTGTTTACAAACCATGTTCATTTGGGGTAGGATATTTGAATTTCATCATAACTTTTAGAACTATGATTATAATCATCACTTTACATAGTAGGAAAATGAGGCACAGAGAAATTAAGCGACTTCCCCATGGTTCCCCCACCACTTAGGTATTAGAGTTGATCTTTTGGTTACAGAACCCATTCTCTTTCTGTTCTACCAGGTTTATACTTAATGCCATGTGTGTCCTCCTGGCTGAAACAGAACATGACTTGAGCCAAGCTCAGACCTTATTTATACGTTTAGATTCCCAGGAGCCAGCACAATTTGGCACATCATAGGAACTTCGCATGTTTTCATTGACTGTCTGAATGACTCACAAGAACGACATAAACCTTCAAGAGTCTACTACCTGCTTAACAGCTTCTGCCCTGCTAAGAGGTGGCTGAGGGTTTGACTCTAAATCTGGCTGGACTGCAGAAACCCAGGCCTGGCACTGCTGCAGGGTGTCTTGTCGGCTGACATGCTTCTGAAGTTCATGCTCCAAACTTTGGTACACCTGAGGCAAAACAACCATGGTGAGGTTATGAGATTTGCTTTCTATCTCTTGAAGACTGTTGGAATTCAATGCAACACAACAAGTCCACTTAAATGGATTTTCCCCCACGATTCCCCAACACCATACACATATCTAAGGCAGTTTCTTATGTCCCAAAATGTTGCAAAATGTAAGGGCTGTCCCCTAGTTAATAACTTCTCAACCCACACATCACAATGTAATATCCAGATTAGGGGAACAGAACATGAGCAGGGTTACTATAACTGTAGGAACGTGTTAGAATACACAGATTCATTGAAGTAAATTGTTATAAGACAAAGGTTTTTGCAGCTTTTCTCCCCATAGTATAAACATTGCACTTTTTGTTTAAGCTGAAAACCAAAAGTAAAAGTGAAACACCATCTCAAGAAAAGATAACTAATATTTCTCTAACTGCGACACTTCTGCTTGAAAGGTAGGGTCAAATTGGAACTAAATTATAATACAGGGGAGGGGCAAGCTTGAGGCCCTCATTTCATATGAGAAGTTATGTTCCAGAACAACAAGAATCCAGAATAATTCATATATTTTCTCATTTGTCTAGTCAATAAATCCTTAACCGGCCAATCAATTTTCATTTTCCATAAAGACATACTGGGAAATTATTATGTGTTTCCTTCAGATCAAGATGAAATACTTCTATGATGTTTCCTGAGCAAATTATTGCATTTAAAAAGAGAAAAAGAAAAAAAGAAAGAAGGGAACGAATTTAGTCTGGCATTTCTTTCATTACTGAGACAACAAAAGTAATAATTCTGCTTTTTTCTGTCATCTGTTAAATTCATCATTTTCATCTGACATTGGGTCTACCCCTCATGTACTCTTATTCCAAGCAGACCTAAAAAAAGAACGGTGTGTTGTGCCCTTTGTCATTTTTGTAAACTTTAATTATGAGCTTCGACTATATTCATAGAGTTTCATCTGCTTTTTTAATTGTAAAAAATTGTCTTTCCAACATTTACCATTTTTTAAAAAAATTTAAGCTGTATCCTTAATGCAAATAAAATGCCCACGGTGAAGGGAGTCGGCATTCGATGTGTCTCTGTGGAATGCGTGAAGGGAAGAGCTCATCAGAAAGCTCCCTGCGCAGCCCTGTTGTTTTTCTCTCTTCTCTCTTCCTATTTTCCTTTTGTCATCATTTGCAATTATTTATTAGATTCCTTTAACCCTCCTTTTAATTAACTTTCTGAAGGTTAATTTTTCAAGTCTGGGAGTTGACTAATGTCACTTAGCATTTTTTTTTTTTTATCATGGTGAACACGGACCATTCCCCCACGTCACCAGTGTATCACCAGTTCTTACTGGCTAGGACAGTGACAAAAATAAACAGAAGACCTTCAAAGAACTATAAAATCTTTTTGCAGTGTCATTTAAAAAGAATTCTAGAATAATAGAAAGAAATTCACTTATTTTACTAAGTTTTTATTAAAACAGCAATTCTTATCCATCTTAGACTTCTTTCTATAACATTAAGGATTCTGTTTTAATGGAAGTACACTCACTTAAGAAAAAGTCAAAATTGGTACTTACTCCTTTTCTCAATTTCTGTATGAATGGTTTAAAATATTGAATTAGATTAGAACTGAGACTACACACAGTTAAAAAAAAAAGACTGTCAAAATTATGAAATAAACTTATTTTGGTGTTATAGAATAAAAGGCAAATTAGAAGTATCAATGGTATGCAAATAAAAACAAACAAAACAACTTTTAACAAATTTTTTCATAATCAATTCATGGAATAAAGGGATTAGGTAAAACTAAATGTCTGAAATTCACTGCTTAGTCACATCAATCAAATGTACAACATGTTAGTTTTGTGCTCACATAGGACTATGAAATCTACCCTCTTATTTTTTGTCTGGCAACACACTAAAACCATCCCAAAGACTTAAGCATCAATCTAATCCTATTTATAAAAAAATCTCTAGATTGCACAGCCTTTCTCCATAAGTCATTGTCATCACAGAATGTTCTGGTGGTACTCACCCTCTGAGCTGTACTGCAGATTGCTGAGTAACTATCCTTTGTGCCCTGCAGATGACCCTGCACATTTTGTTTAAGTTTTACTTGCAGGTGGTCTGCACACTGGCCGATCAAAGTGTCCCCTTGAATTTTAAGGTTGTTCAAACGGTCTTCAAAACCAGCAATTTCTTCCATCATGGCCTGCAAAAATGAAATAGAGTTCTCATAATTCTACTTTTAGCTTTAAATAACCTGTTCATCGAACATATCAATAATTTCATTGTCTAATAAAGTTTTTGAAAGAGTTCTGTAATTTATCGTGGTTACATATTAAATGGAAAAAAAAGCATTCATATGTTTTCAGGGATACTCTAATGGGAAGAGTTAATGAGTTTAAAGGATTAGTTACATAGGGAATAATGAAGTAACCTTTAAGACTAGAGTGTGTTCATGGCTGGTCTCAGAAAGATATTTGCTTCATAGTATTTTTACCAGAGAAAAAGATGTACATACATTTTTCAGCTCTATAAATTATAACTCTGGTAAAATTTTTACCTAAAACAATCTAATTACTATTCAGTCTAATTTACCTAATATCTAATTTTTGTAATAATCTAATATCTTACTTTTAATTTATGTAATATCTGATTTACATCTAATATTTATATTAATAAAATAATATTTGCACTTACCATTTATTAAGCACCTACTATAATTCAGGAATTACATATAAGTCCTGATAAATGTGTGTTATCATTGTTTTACAAATGAGGAGAGGTTATATAACACAGTCAAGGTCACACACAACTAGTAAATGGCAGAGGCCCCAGGGTTTGGACACAGCTCTGACTGATTTCAGCTCATACCACTATACCCATACGTGTTCTTTAGTGAGGAGTTTCATAGGTTACTCAGGGAGGAGGAACCAACTTTTCAAATCAGGTTCTAATTTCCTTACTGCTATTTGACGCTGATGACAAGTGACACATTCCAACACAAGGTTGCCAGGGTTGAAACATCATTATATCTAAGGGAAACTTGAGAGGTTCCTCAGCAGTTTGGGGTCCACCACTTTTTCTAATGGTGCTGGGTCATCCTTGAGTTGGACTAGAACCACTACACTGTGAGGTTATTGATGGGATAGACTACCTACTGGGTTGGTATATCCTTAGTATCATGCAGTTGCTTCCCTATTCATATTTGTTAAATAAAATCTTTTCCTACAGACAGAAATGCTGAAGCCCAGAGAAGTTAACTGGCTTTCCCAGTTAGACACACTATCAATATTGACCACATCATAACTAAAATTGTTCCATAAAATTATGACCATATGACACCTGTCATCTAGTACACACATAATTACTAAAAGTGTATATTAATAAAGATAAGAATTCCTCATATCGGAATTGTACTTTGTGGCTTACAAAATACCTTCACAAACATTATCTCCTGTGATTACCACAGCAGTTATTAGATGGGCTGGTGTTGTTATCATCCTTCACAGAGGAGAAAAAGAACACTGAGGCCAAGTTCCCTCTGCTAGGAAGGGGAAGATTCTGGCTTAGAATCCAGACTTTCTGATTACTAGTCCTGTATCCTGTCTTTGGCTGAACTTTTCTAAAATAGACTCCATAAGGACTAAATTCTGGGATAAAAACTATTAGCTGGAAAAAAATGTGACATGTCCAGAAGTTGAATGCCAGGATTCAACTGTGCTTGATTCACTTGAATGTCAAGTTCAACTGTTCTCAATTGTCAGAGGTGATTGAGACTCAGACTTGATTCTTTAGGTACAATCATTATAATCCAGAGACGTCCCTGTACACACACACACACACACAGAGGCAGGGCTGGTGAACCTGTCCTGCAGTCAGCTCTTTTCTTTAGAGAGCAGGTGTACCTTGTGGTGGGCCAGTTGTTGGGTGACTGTCTCCAGGCTGCTTGTCTCTAGGAGGGCGGGTGCCACCAGCCTGCCAGACATCTGCAGCAGCCACTTTCCGACCTCTTGGAGCTCACTGTTGTAGTCTTCATGGTCTTTGACTTTCGCCTCCAGACTAAAGACATGCTCCTGTAAAACCAGGTACCCGTTAGAGGTGACTTTCAAGTGAAAAACCTACTCAACACTGTTTTGTATTTCAAAAAACCCAGTGCAACTCATACAATAGGTAGAGTTACTTATATCAGAAAACTACTAGAAATGGAAAAAACAGAGTCATTATGCCATTTAAATACCCATCTGAATAAAAGGAAAAATACCCATACTGGCCCTTAAAATTATCTGACAGAAAAGAGTTAGGGCCCATATTTTGGCAAATAAACAATTACTGAATCTCTGACCTCTTCTTACCTTTCCTAGGCTGCATAGGTCCTGGTAATCACTTTGAAGTTTGTCTATTTTGTCCTTTAAAGTAACATCCTGCACCAGTTCCAGAAGAGCTTCACCTTTCTCTCTCACTGACTTTACTGTTGGTTCGTGGGACAGCACCGTTTGTTGAAGTGACTTGAATTACCAAGAAGAAAAGAAGAGCCAGCTTATCTATGTGAACAAGATGAATATATACACATGCCTGTGGCATGCATAAAGTGATCCACCTCAAAGAAAGATCTGGGACATATCTTATGAATCAGTAAGTATAAATCATTACAGAGAGAATGATTTATTATGGCTAACAGTTTTTAAATATGGAAGAAGAATAACATATCAAATAGCCCTTAACCTGTGGAGAAGAAAGGATGGAAAATAACTACATTTGGCTAAATTTAACATAGTTCTGATTTCTGGCTTCCACCTTATTCCTTTCAACAGAGAAAAAAAAACTCAACATAAAATGAACAGGAGTAAGGCTACTATCTTTTGATTTTGAGGTCATGAAGTCAGTTCCAACTTGAGCTAGATGTGGAGTTCCAGTTGCCACCTTGCTGAGACGGGCTGAAAGCTCTATTTAAATACATCAAGAACTCGGGGGTGGGGGGGGTGGGGGGGGTGGGGGCGGGGGGGGCAAGGAGAGATTGTGATCCTTATTGGGCATCTTCAAAGGCAAGCTGTCAGGCTTGGCAGAGAAACCAAGGCTAGAAATAGACATATTGGTTAGAGGAGGCATTCACTAAAGCTTCCAACAGGGAGACCTTTGGGTAAGCCACCATACTGTAATTCTTGAAGACTATCACTAAATCATCTAGATCAAATTTACAACACCAATTATTCCACATATAAGCTTCGATAATTGCTTCAAAAATTTGAGCAGGTGAAGTACCTGTATCTATATCATGGATAGCTATATCCACACTCTATTTATTCTTTCAAAAATTAATTTCTCAGGTGTTTATCTATAGTTTGTTAATTAGAACTTATTTTCTTACAAATATATCTCATTTTCTTATAGGTCAGCTTCCAGGCTTTGGGTACCAGAAGACGAAAAGAAGCCTCTACGTGTGTCAAATAAAATCAGTAGGTATGGGATCCTGATGCCAGCAAGATTTAAATGGAGGATCCATATACCTGGATCACACTGTCAGAAAAGATCTCTACTGATTAATTGATACATAAAGTCAATACATTCATTGATACGATATTTGAATATCAGATTCCCAAATGGAAAAATAACTCCGAGGTAGTGTATTTAACAAAATAAATCTACATAGGTCATAGCATCACTGGCCACCAGAACAGACAAGCGCAGGATGTTTTTCAGCACCCATTATGGGTGGCACACACCAGGAATCACCTCCCCCCCATTTAAGTCCCTGCATACTCTCCACATGCAGCTGTCAATGAGTAGCAATACACTACCTTGTATTTAGATAACTGAGCTTTCTTTTCATATAATTCCATTTTGGGTTCTTCAGGAATATGTAGGATTTCTTGGTACTCTGCTATCCACTGAGTCAGTGCTTTACATTTATCTGAGAATTCCTTTGCTAAATGAAGACCTTTTTCCAGGGTCATGTGCTCTTTCCTGACAGTGCTGGTCAGTTCCTTCAACTGCTCCACGTGGTCATGGATCTCCTTTTTTAATGTCTCTGCCTCACCTTCCTCCAAGTACTGAAGAGCCCTCTCTCCTTTCTCCCGGGCTGATTTCAGCAAACTGTGGCCTTTCTCCATGTCCTTTAGCAAAACCTGAAAAGGAGAGTGAGTAGGAAGCAAATAAAGAGTTAGTCTTAAAGAAAAGGCTTTTAAGTCCCATTCTTGAGTCCACCTATTTCCCCTTAAAAAAAGTTGCTGAAGTTTAGAACCAGATTTGACCTGCCAGGGATTAGGAACTCTGGTTTCTTTTCTGCACTATAGAAAAGTCTTGATCAATATATCATCTCCAAATCAGAGACTTGCAAAAGAACTTGATGTTTCTCTCACCCTTAGCAATCTCCCTAAAGATCTGAGTTAAAGCTGTTTGTTAAGGTACTGGGCCACAAATTTGAGATAAATTGTGTTTTCTCTTAATATTCAAGTGTCACACTGGAATTTAGCTAAGACTTTCGTGGCAGTCTTTCATGTGTAAGTCTTTCAGATGACAACAAATCACAGACAAAAGAAAGCCAGCTTTTGGCCTTAAAGAGCCAACTTAGCATTTCAAGTGAAACTGACGAGCTGAGGATCACCAACCACAGGGGGTCGGGATGAACACGTGTGCTTCCAGTGTCTATGCAGGAGAATGGGGCCACTCAGGGAAAGGGACAAGGCTGGAAACAAACCTGAAGTATGCATGCCTACCTCCAACCTCTTCAATTTTTTCCCCATCATGGCTGTATCTACTTTATCAATTTTGGTAGCCACATTCTTGAAGTTTTTATGAGTAGATCCACACCAATCAGAATAGGAACTGAGGGATACTTCTGATTCCTCCAAACTCTGGATCTCTTCCTCCAGGAATTTTATTTGTTCCTTTGAAAGAAAAGAGAAAATTGAACAGTGAGTCAAAGACCTGTGCCAGGGCCTTTGTTATAAATATGTATTTTCACTGGAAATTAATGCGAGGAAGACTTTTTTGGCTTATGAAGTTTGCCAGCCTGTACTGAGCAGCCGGTGGTTTGCTCACCAGCACTTGGAGAAGCAAGGCCTGGTATCTGGAAGTCAGCTGGGTGGCCTGGCAGCCCATTCTGCTGCTCACGTGGCGCTCATCCAGTATCTCCTGTGCTCCAGCTCCTACTTCCTCAACTTCATCTCTGTACGTGGTCACCTCTTCATGCCACTTCTGAAATGATGTAAATATTGGAGGGAAAGATTAAATCTTAGCCGTTCTTGAATAAGACAAATATATGTATATGTTTAAAATATATTTATTTTGAGATATAATTTTGAAAATGTGTCACATATTATCTTTGTGAAAAACTGTGTTACAACAATGCAATAAAAACTGTATGCTTATGAATTTGGATACTTTTATATATGACACTTCAAAAATTTTTTTAAAAACCCAAAGTGGCATATATTTTTATATCTTCTGTTGCAGTTAGATCAGTTTTAAAATAGGTGAATAAAGGAAAGAAATTCCCTAGGCCTAAGCATTATTTTGGATGTATACACTGAAATTGTATAAAAATTAGTATAAACCTAATTATCAAGTATTATTTCAGTGCCCTATATTAGAGCAATTTCATGTCAAACCATAAACTTAATTAATTGTAATTGTAATACTAGTACTCATGTATCTTTACAAAACAAGGCAATAGCTTATGGGAAGAAAATATAGAATATTTCCATTAAACTATTTTCTATCAAAGACTAACCTACAAAATAATTGCTGTAAGAAGAATGCTCCATTGCAATTTATTTTTAATTTCTAAGCAAGGAGAAAGAGATTTTGTAAAACTTAAGCCTTGGACAAAAAGTTACTAAATATTTTAATGAGACAAGATAATTGCTGCTTTGACAGAGATCAGGAATTTACATGCATTGTACCTTCATCTGATGCAATTGTATTTCCTTGGTTGCCCGGTTAGACTGACGTCCAGTCCTGAGAATAATTTTCTCCTCCACTGTTTTTAGCCATTCATCTACTTGCTGAAACTTTTGCTCCATCAGCCTCAATTTGTTCACTGTGTTGTTGAACTGAGCCCGGGTCTCAGAGAGCCTGTGCTGGTAAGCCTGCCAGTCCTGCCGGAGGGACTCTAGAGCCCGGTCCTCTGCCTGGGGGATGCCTGAAGGGATCACATCCTCTCTAGTGTGCAGCACTGAGTTCAGTAGTGCCTGCCCCTCCGCGCAGCACACTTGGAGCTCCTGCAGGGAAGAAGGTATGGCTGTCACGCTTCAGTCGTATTTCATTCTTGCACGGGTTAGCTAGCATGTCTCACCCAAGCCAACTGTGCCGGCTTGAACTTCGTATTAGAAAAAAATGATTTTATTCTGCCTTACACAGAAAAAAGTGTCCTTAACACTGAATGTTGTCTCCCAAGTCAAGAGAAAGATTCTGAAAAATTTCTAGTTAAAATAATCAACACAAACAACCCCACCAATATTTTTCTCAACCAACAGTTTCTGAAATAAGACTTTTCAGCTTACAGGCAAAAACACTTATAAGTAAAGGGCTATTGTTTAAAGGAATAACCTAAGCTTATTATGGCTCATAATCTGCTTAAAGTCCTCAGGCTTCTTGGTTTGACACCCAATGGGCTCAGTGCTACATTTGTGGCTGAGAAAGAACAATGAACTCTCTTTTTGCTAAGGAGGGATCCTTTGCCAAAGTTGCACTCTAGGCAATTATGGTGGCCAAGAAAAGTTGGACCTAGAGAGTACAGGGCACACACACCTGGGAGGCCGGTTCATCACATGTGCCTACCAGGTGCTCCCAGGTGCAAAGTATCTTTCCTCTGCCAAAGATAAGCCCCAAAGATTTACCCTACAAATTTAGTATGAACCAAGTCTTAAAGGGCATAAGCTATTTTTTATAGAATGAAAACAATTCATATCCTTAAAGATGGTGGTAAAACAATATTATATACTTGTATTTCTAATGAAAAAAAATCCATACTGTCACTAGATCTGATTACCTAAAGTAAAAGGAATCAAGTCAAATTCCACCAAAAACGTTGAAAGTACCAATATATGTAGTTAAAACACAATATTAAGAAAAAAAGATCCTTACTATCAGATCAAATCATTTAAAATTGCTGATATATTTTACTTGTAAAAATAGTAATCTCACATAGTTGAAACTAATAGAATATTTTTACTCAAATATGATGTCACTCTAAGAATAGTATAATATGAACATGTATATATATGGAAACAGAAGAACGAACTCTCTCTCTTTCTATATATGGTAAAATATTAATCAAAATGGTCAAAAACACAGAAAATTTATTTTAAAATTCTTAGATTTTTTAAAAAGTAATTTTGTACAATCTTCTTTCCTAATTCAAGTCTGCAAACTTTTTCTGTAAAGGGCCTGATAGTAAATATTTCGGGCTTTGTGGGCCATTGGTCTCTGCTGCTTAATTCTACCATTGTAGCTCTAAAGGAGCCATATAATACATAAATGAATGGGTGTGGCTGTGTTCCAATAAAACTTTATTTAAAATACAGACATTGTGGCCATGGGCTGTAGTTTACTGATCCCTATTTATTAATCTTCCTAATTGATCACCCTTTCCTTAGTTTATAAATAACAGCTTTATTCTCCAAATCATCATTCTATTAGATAAATTCTCATATATTCCATGTTTCAAGTATTTATTCTGAAGGGAAAATATGGTTCAATATTTAAGTAAATAAATACATATATTTGTATGTAATATAAATTAAATATGTTTATGAACTTTGTACATATACATACATATATGTTCTATGACCCAAATTAGGCCTTCAGTTTATACAAAATAACTTGTGAATATGGTTCCCACTGCTGGCTGATACCCACACCACCGTGCATGCTGAAGGACACCCAGATTCTGAAGAAATTCCTGCTGTGGAGTTGGGCCTTCATGGTTTTCTAGTACTGTTTCCTGCCACTAGCATCTTCCTTTTTAACATTGGTGGTGACTCAAAATAAGACAATGTGAGAATTAATACATGGCAAAACCAGCGGTTGGAGTTAGGTTTGAACCACACTAATATCATCTTAAGTGAAATATTTTCTTCTGACCAGAACAAGAGAGACAGCTGCTGCTGGTTGGCCTAGTTTCTACACAGAAGCATGGGGAGCTCAGCATTTGCTTGCCAAGGGTGTCTGGCGTGAAGTGCTAAAAAGGGTTAAAGAAAATAAAGTCAATTCTACCCAAATAAATTACAACATCTGAACCTGGACGACCAGGACATCTTATTCTTTTAAGGCAGAATGGATGAAACCTGTAAGTAAGCTAAGGAAATTGTGACCCTTCTAACTTCTACTATTTATTTATTTATTTCCTGAAGAGACCATATATTTACATAAGATTTTCTCCCATTTCGTTTAATCCTTACAACAACTCTGTCGAGGAAACAGAGCCAGAGAAGTTCCCCCTTGCCTGAAGTCACCTAGTGTCAGGTCCCACCAAGGATTAGAGTCCCAACTTCCTAACCCCAACCCTGTTCTCCTGCCATTGTGCAACACTCCCCAAGACCTAACAGAAATAGCCAAAAATTTTATATACCAAAGATAACCATAACAGACCCTGATTTTTCCACTTTGCCCAAGCTGTAGATAAATCTTGCCCAATCCTGAACCAATTCTAATCAGGGCTGATAGCACACTTGTAAGTTGCAACGCACTGATGGAGGGACATGCAGTGGTCTCACTGGCCTTTCTCCATCCTCTGCTATGTGTACCTGGTGGCCCCTGCTTGGGGAACCTCCCTGACCCCTACCTCCCTCCCAAGGTAAGATTAAGTTCCCCTCTTTGATACTACCATAAGATCCCTTGCATTAGTCCATTAGTGTCTTCACCACATTGTTTATAACAATCCATCTATGGGTTTGTGTTCCCCATCAGACTGCAAGTTCCTTGAAGTCAGAAATAATATCTTAATCATCATTACCTGAAGTAGCTAGCAAAACATTTGCACTGTTAGGTATTCAATAAATGTTGAATAAGCAAATAAGTAAATGGATTACGACCACTTTCCCTGCTGTGCCTGACATCTCACCCTGAATTGCAGCCTGCTGGCCTGAGCACCAATACTTTTTTAAGCTTCTCTAATTCCTTTTCTGGAACTCTGAACCTGGCCCTGTATTGTCAATAATGTGGTAGGTTTTGGTTACAATCAGATGGCCCAAGATATAGCCACCAGTTGAACTTAGAGTAGTGTTATATTGTATTGATCCTGCTGCTGTGCCCCACATCTGAATTGATCCT
The DNA here is from genome assembly GCA_023783475.1 of Daubentonia madagascariensis. Lineage (NCBI taxonomy): Eukaryota > Metazoa > Chordata > Mammalia > Primates > Daubentoniidae > Daubentonia > Daubentonia madagascariensis. Next base: position 15,366,881 of record JAKFHU010001815.1, on the reverse strand, counting down.
TTAGGAAGCAACAGGCCAGTCAACACCATAAATTAGATCTGTAGCCACACCTGTCAGAGGCCAGCCTAGTAGCTGTGAGAGTTCCCCAAGTGCCAGTCCTGACCGGTCTAAATTGCCTACCAAATGATCTCACTAGCTTATACTACTGAGGTCCCAGAATGCTCTACATCAAACCTTATTGGATTACACTTAATATGCATCAGTTATCTGTAGAGCTCAAGGTCATATTAACTTCCCACTACTTAAAGTAATAATTTCATATTCAGAAGGAAGATCCCCTTGTTTTATGACAAAGGCAGCTTTACCTGAAGATCCCTTAATGTTGACTCATGAGTGTGAGCATCACCTTCCAGAACTGAGTAACGGTCCAGCTTTTCTTGTTCTTGCCCCAGCCACACCTCAAATGCCTTTAGGTCTCTCTGATACTCTTGGTGCAGGCGAACGAGTTTTTCGGACTTGGTTACTGCTTCCTACAATTAGCATTTAAAATCATTAAGATAGGAATACCTCACTACACGTAGTGTCAATGTACTGTGAAAGTTCACTTTTGGAATTTTAGAAAAGCACAATCATTAAGTCATTGGAATATGAATGATTTCCTAGCAGAATGAACCTTCAAGATTTATGTAAAAAATGTAAAAACATGTTTCAGGATTAAAAGGGATCTTAAAGATTATTTTGTTGAATTAACTACTTGATCTCAAAATTCCTTATACAATGTAACAGGCATGCCAAAAAATGAATTTCCTTTTCATAAAAATTCACTTTTGCTAATGAATAAAATTGAGATTCTTATATTGTGAGGATTTGGACTCATTGTAGGTTTAATTTTTCATGCGCTTTGTCTAATAAAGTAGAATGTGCTCTGAAAAAGCATTTTTATTTTCTTTGTGAGGCCTAAATGAAGGATAGTAAGTATGATTGGTGATTATTTCCTACTTTAGAAATTTCTCATCACCAGATGTAATAAGGCATTGATGAGTCTTCATTATAAAGCTGTCCTAAATTTTTGTTAAATTGGTACATTTCAAGGAATTTTTAATTAAGAATTATTTTACTTTAGTGGCTTTCATATAATAAAAATATTTGAAGGTTTTTGTTTGGTTTTGCCAGGGATACCTTTAAAATATTATTAAAATTCATTTTGCTTCTTTTGTTCTATCCATTTTCACAAGCCAGTCGTTCTCAAAAATACATGAGTCTTTAAACAAGCACAACTCCAAATACTCCTATGGCACTGAGTCTACAAGGAACCTGGTCAGCCATACCTTGGCCCTCTCTTTGATGGCTCTGTACCGTTCCTGTAGATCCTGGAGCTCCAACTGGGTGACATAGTGCTCCGTCATGCCAGCCCTTTTGACTTCGATGGTCTCCAGTAAGCTGCTGTGACTCAGCACTTCTTCATTCAATAACTAGGGAGCATTTTTTAAAAATAAAGGAGTTACCCATGTACCATCATAGCAATGATACTGCTAAAATTAAGATCTTTTAACAGTACAGTTGACAAGTGACCTTAGGTTATCTACCTACCCATCCACCCATCCATTTATCTATCTGATATAGACACGTGTGAATGCCTGGATGTGTGTGTGTGTGTGTGTGTGTGTGTCTGTATTTGGTATCTGCTTCAGAACTTTCTCTAAGATATAAATTCCCAATTAACTACTTTATGTTTCCATTTGGATCTAACAAACCTATTATGTATAGAAATGGGCTCCTGGTCTCCAGCCCATTCTGCCCCAGCACCCACCAAGCCCCTTTTCTTTCAGTCTTTTTTCAAACAGTTAATACCACCACCTCCCACCCAGATGGCCAGTCCAGAATGCTGGAATGTTCCAGCGTCCTTCCTAGTCTCCATCCTCCTATCCATCAGGAAATCCTGTTAGTCCTACCTCCACCTTACATCATGACATCTATCCTCATGTCTCCCCAGCCCAGGCTGCCCTCATCTTTCGCTTGGACTTTGCAGTAGTCTCCTAGGCAGATTCCCGGCCACCCATTCCTGCCCCATCCCTTATTCCACACTCCACCCAGCAGCCTAAGGGATAAAATGTTGTAGGATTAAAAATGGAATCATGTGGCTCCCTAGCTTAAAACATGGATTATCTTCCTAATGCTGTCAGGATCAAGTGGAAAATCCTCAGGGCAGCCGACGTGGTGATGCAGGATCAGGTCCCTGCCACTGCTCCAGACCCCTTGCAGCACCCTCCCCTGCTTACTCTCTGCTGCAGCAACACCTGCCTGTCTGCGGTTCCCTATCACACCAGGTTTTCCCTCCTCAGGGCCTGTGGATATGCTGTTCATTCTATCTAGAACGCTCTTTTCTCAACTTCTCCCCAGACTAATTTCTCTGCACTGAACCTTTAGGGCATAGTCCGTCTACTATTTCAGAGAGGCCTTTCCTGTCCCTCCCTCATGGCCCTAAACAATCCATATTACCCCTTTCCAAATTACTCTCTCTCATACCATGCCACTTTTTTTTCTTCATAGTACTTATTAGTGACAATTATTTATTTATTCATATATTTATTCCTGAGTGCAGTTGTCCTCACCAGCGCACAGCCCTTGCCTGTTTTATTCGCCTAGAATCAGGCACAAAGCCCCCTGCAAGCAGCAACTTCTCAATAAATATCGATTGAATAGATGAATAATTTAATTAATTAAGCAATTAATAATTATTACAGATAATAAATATAGATAATGATGGAGCAGATAATTACGATTATATTAATTTACAGATGCACAAATGAGACCCAGAAATATTAAGTTCCTTGGCATAGGTTACATTTAGTTATTCAGATAACTTTTACTCAGCATTTGCTGAGACAAAGAGCCAAGTCCTGAGGATGGAAAGAAAATTGAGCATCTCTAGCCACTGAGGGGGGGGACATGTAAGCACATATCCTATAAGATTACTAAAAAGCTACGAGCCAAGGGCTATGGGAGAAAAAAACAACTAATGGAGCCTAGAGCGGTGGTGGTGATGGTATATCATAGCCAAAATGACTTCTGAACTCGTTCAGGGAGGCAAGTAGGAGGCTGCCAGGTGCAGAGGCAGAGCAAGGGCATTCTGTGAAAAGGGAAGGGATTCTGCAAAGGCATGGAGTCGTAAAGATTGTGGCAGGCTGAGGAAATAGTGTGAGATTCAGCAAGGCTGCAGGGTGGAAGGGAGGAGGGCAGAGGAGACCATCCTTCTTCCAAACCAGGAGAGGGAGACTGGGATTGTGGCGCTTCAGCCGGGAAGTGAGATGTTCACCTTTATATGAAGAGGGCAGTAGAGGGAGACAAGAAACAAGGTGAGAAATTAGGGGTCTGCTCCAATTCAGGTGAAGACAACGGATCAGCAGAACCTAATGCCTGATGCAAAGTAGGAACGAGAAAGAAGACACTGGGGATAACCAGGTGCCTGATTTAGTCTATTCAGGATGACTAGATACAAATTAACAGAATACAAGAGCCTGAAGGATTTCTGCGTGGAAGATAGTAAGTACCGCTCAGGACACGATGAGACTGCGCTGGAACAGGCCCCCCAAAGAACATGCCTTGGAGTAAGGCAGCAGCTATAAACCAAAAGTCTCCAAAGCTTTATGTTTGAATCCTACTATTAATAAAGGAGTTTTAAGAATGCATTCTTAATATTTATTTATATGTTACAAAAATCTTTACATGCAGTATTGCATGAGTATGGTCATTATGAAAAATGCACAATAGTGGCAATACGAAAGGATGTGATTAAAAAGAAAGCCTTTTTACTTTCCCATGATGGGCAGGCTGAAGATATTAAAAGATGTTACAAGATGCTAATTTTTAAATGGTCTATATCATAAAATATGAGTCTGCATGGTTTTCGTGGAAGAGAAAAATTTCACTTACTAATAAAATAACAATAAACAAAAGTCCATTAGAAGCCATTAGAAATTATAGCACAAGCCCAAAATATAACTTACTTATATGTACAGCCCTGGCATATGGGTAATCGTATTTTTGTCTGTCTATGGCATTCTAAAGAGGCCTGTAAGAGAACAAATGGAATCTGAAATCCAGCTCTAACCTTGGCTTTTCCGAGAGCGGCTGTTTTCTCCCGTAGTTCCGCACACTGCCTTTCAGATTCAGTTAGGCTGGCTTCGACACTGTCCATCCAACTGGAAAACTGTCGAACATCATCCTGATAACTTGTCCATTTAGAAAGAGCGCCTTCGAGTTGACTGAAAGGGATTTGAAAGGACAATATGGAGAATCCTTATGAGTCTAAAATCTGTCATTGTGTCCTCTTAGGCCACTCCAGCCAGCAGGGGGTCCAGAGACCAGAAAAGGGGCTGGCTTAGGACTAGGCAGGATGGCCAGGGCTTATCAACTCCAAGTCTAGGACTCTGGCAAGGACAGGTTCAGGAAGCAAGGGACAGTTAAACCGAGGCCGATAGGCAGAAAAGTGGGACTGGGTACAAACCCAATAGTCAGTGGCCAGGGAACACCAGACACCGGGAGAGGCCTGAAGGAGAAACCAGGAGAGATTCCCAGTCCTGAGTAGGCTTTTTCTGGAGCCAAAGCTCTGGGCAGGGAGAGAACCAACACTTAACTTTATCAAGTTGAGCAGGACATTCAGAGCAGGAGAGAAAAAAAAAAAAAAACCAAATTACTAAGAGAAGGAAGGAAGAACCAAGGACGAATAAGCACAGTAACCACCTTGCACGAGCTTTAAAAATCAGAAAACCACAATGGAAAAATAAGAGGTTTCCTGAATTGGTCTAAATATTAAAACTTAACTATTTCTCTTATAGATAAGTTAAGTACTTCTTTGTCTCAATACACATGCTATATTTTTAATTCCATTAGTCATCTGTGCCTAATTTTACTACCATGTTTTAGGTCGTTTTGCAGCAGACACTGTCTGCTATATACCTTTGTACCCTAGCACTGCAGCATGTTGCCACCTGGGCTTCCAATTACTCCCTCCTAGATCTCTTGGCTTGAAGACATGCTCTGGTCCCTGCTGTACTCTCAGCTTGAGGGCAGTGTAGGCAAGAAGTACATGGGGAGTGTCACCCTCATGGGCAGCCCTCAATTGCCCTCCTGACTCGTGGGAGTTTGTTTCCAAATACCCCAGCTCCCCTGCCCTTGGGCGCAAAAACTCTGAGGCACATGCTCTAAATCGGCTCCCAGCTGGCTGAAGTTCCCGTTGCACACTACAGTAACTTGTCTGATAACCTATGTTTTACTGGCTGCCCCGTTCCCCATCTCTTTCTCTCTCCCCCACTGGCATTTCCTGGGGTTACCTCCCAAGTAAATGACTTGGTTTTAATCAATGTATCTTTACATTACAAAACATCAATTCATTTTTTGGTTTTTAAGCAGTGAACAATGAGAAACATGCATTTTTAGTTATAGTAAATCACAGGCATGGTATTGCAGGTCATCATAAATGCAAGATTATACCTGCCAGTTTCTTTCGTTCTAAAAAGAGAGGAAGGGAGGAAGCAAGGAAAGAAGGAAGGAAGCAAGGAAAGAAGAAAGGAAAGAAGGAAGGAAGGAAGAAAGAAAGAAAGAGAAAGAAAGAAAGAGAGGGAGGGAAGGAGGGAGGGAGGGAGAGAAGGGAGGGAGGGAGAGAAGGAAGGAGGGAGGGAAGGAGGGAAGGAGGGAAGGAGGGAAGGAGGGAAGGAGGGAGGGCAGGAAGGAGAACCACAAGAACAGTGGTGACTGAAGTACTGGGCTGATCTTTCAGTAAGGGCTTGCCAGTGCCTGGCTGCAGTTTCGCTTACCTTTTACAACGAATCCCTGCAGAGGAGAGGGCCGCCCACATATCCTTCACACTCTGCAGCTGCTGCTGAACAGCAGGAATGCCTTCTGGAGAGGTATTCTGAAGGACAGATTCTCCCCTGGTCAGTATCATTTTCATCTGAATCTCTTTTTCCTGTCTCACTGATAATAGAGCCTGTAGAAACAAACACAGAAATCCTTTGTCATTTCCATGTCTAACATTTCTGGCTTTAAATAGTTCAGAGCTCCTGAAGATAGCAGAATGACATGCAGTTGGGCTGCACCTGCCCTGGAGCTCTCTGGCTGCTGAAACATAAGGTGGGGAAGTTGCTTGCTGGTGAGTGCCAGTCACCAGCCACCCGCTGATCTCTAGGTGGCCTTGGCTCTGCAGGTCTTGAGTCTTCTCGGAATAATCCCTTTCTTCCAATGAAGTTTTACTTTACTGGTTTTAACAAGGGAAAAATATATTACAGTAGAATTCATGAATTCTCAAAGGTGATAGGATGAAGAGTTTATAAGTGTTAAGGTCTCTAGCACAACAAACCTATAGAAATAGGTGATATGACTCAAGTTCTTTGTGAGCCCTATTCTTTTCCTACGTGAGAAGAAAAGTTTAATTCAAAGTTACAAAACGGGTAGTGTCACCTAAAAGACAAAATCTTCATCTCTTTCTAATGTGGACCTTGCCAATTTCTGCAGACTCAGCTTCAGCCCTCCATTGCCCCCGTGTCTGCTGCAGCAATAAGCAACTGCCAGCAATTTGTCACACACCGTGCTGTTTCTTTCCTCTGGCTTTTGCTCACACCTTTCCCCTCCCTGCTACTATTCTCAACTCTCCACCCAGTCATCGTTGCCAGGAAAACCTCCTCCCTCATTCTTAAAATCTTGGTTTAGCTGTCAGACTTCCTAAGAAATCTGCTGCAACTTTCAACCCCATCTCTCCTGCCCAGTTGCTCCCCTCTGCGTGTCTTTAACACTGTGAACATATCCGTTACTGTCTTCTGTATTTCAATCTCCAGCCCCCGAAAATAAAATACTTGAGGGCAAAGGCCATATTTTATTCACCTTTGATTCCCTGATGCCAAGACAGAGTGCCAGTCTTCTAGAAGGCACCCTGTATAAGAATAAATGCAGATTAATTATTTTCATCACAAATGCAAAACTGAACTTTTGCTTTTGTGATGCAAATTTGGGGATGGGAGAAAAATGAACCAAATGATACAGGCAGGCAAGTGAGTTGAGTAAGACGGGAAATGTTTTGCCCTTCAAAATGTTCCATCAAAATATTTTCTCAAAATAAATGTGTTTATGAGGTAATTTGAAACTAACCTCTTATTTGGCTATCAAGCAAGTAACCACATTAGGGTTTTATTTTATTTTTTGGAAAAAAATTATGAGTGAATATGTCCAGAGTCAAATAATTCAGGAATGCTCAGGCAGGTCCAGCCTAGGTAGACACGGTCACACAAACAGAGCATTCTGAGATTTGTCATGGGGAGAGTGTGACATCATCACACCAGGCAGATGGAGACTTGAGAAATTTTGAAAAAAACAAATGCTGTAAGTTGGAAATATTTCTCTAAAAATGCATACCTCAAGCTTGAGTATCCTGCTATCCAGGACACTTTTGTCAGATGTCGGGTGGCAGTAAGAATCCAGCATGTGAACCGCATCTGTCATCCAGTCTTGCAATTCTTTAATGCTGAGAGAGAACTGATTGTGCTCTGCAACAATTCTATCCAATCTTGACACTTTCTCCTGCAAATGGCAGAAATGGTTTTCGAGCTGTCCATTCCACAGAGACTCAAACTGTAAAGCTAATGGTTTGTATGAAATAAGTGCAATCAGTCAGAGCTTCATATGCTGCACACATATGATGCAAGTCTGCATTAATCTATGAGATATGTGAACTATCTTTCTAAATAGTAAGATTATTAAAATAACTGGGTCAAAAAGCAGAAAAATTACAATTTACTGCCCCTGAACTTCTTTATAACAATTGTGATTTTTTTATCAGTAAAATTTCTTCCTAATGCCTTGTCTGGGAGAGGAATCAAAGTAGTTTCTAGCTTTTACATGTCATGTTTGCCTCAACTGATACCACATTCCCACATGACCCATATTGTAGACAGAGTTCTAAAGAAGAAAAATCTGAGATTTTCTAATATGTCTAAGTTTTAAAACTTGGAACCATACATGTTGTTTCACTTATTAATTACAGGTCTTATTCAACACAGTGAAGACTTTATAGTAGTCTATAACTCATAAAGTATTAAAATATCCACTACTTTTTGGTATCTAAATAAATATCAAGGAATAGAAATATGTCCTTAATTCATTCTAAATGATTTGTTTTTCATCTTAATTCATAGATTTTAATTCACATCTTAATTCACAGATTTTCTAAAGACATAAAGTAACATTCATAGAATAAACATGGGTATAAACATAGACTATTTACGTCCAGACCTATACTAGTGTGACTATCTCAATGATGTATTATTGATGGCCCAAATTAGCAGACGAGAAGTTAGTCAACACTAAAATAGGCGAGGTTGAATTAAAAATCAAATAACAGTAGGTTCCCTACATTCTAACACCTGAAATTTAAAAATATAGGAAACAAATGTTACAAGCCACATAAAGCTCAGGATAAACCTGTATCATAAAGTTTAAGATGGGTCTGCATTATACTAGCTGAATGTTCTAAATGAGGTCATCACAGGACTCTGTTGACTTTTTTCTAAGCTATTTAAGAAGGGATTTAATCAGTTATATGAATCATTGCAAATTTTGAGCTCTGCTCTAGAATCCAAACTGAAACTCTCAATCAACACATCCTTGACTACTATATAATGACTATAAGGAATTTAGACAAATTTTTTGAACCTACCATTATATTTCATTCAATAAAATTTAAATTGCTTTGGATTCATGTTTTTCTAAAGTAATTTAGTCTGACATTCTTTAGAACAAAAACTCTGAGTTTTGCCTTATGTTTATGCTTTGAGTCTTCAAAATCAAAACCCTGGTAAACATACCATTTCTGTACTAAAAGGGATATTTTGTGCAATAACAGAGATTGGAAGTCTCTTCAATCTTTGAAACCTCCTTGGATGTTTTCAGGGAACCACATCAAGCTGATGTCACACAAATGATTAACTTGGATTGCAAGGCTGGGGAGGTAGCACTTACGCGCCTCATTGCTGAGCCGGAGACACCACCCCGTGGGCGTGTCAGGATGGGTGCCCTGAGTAACCTGCAGTAACTGCAGTTTTGCCACATCAGTATCACACTCACACATAGCACATGCCAGGCGTTACCTTTGTTAAATTGCTTAGCGCTAGATACTGCGAAGATAGCTGCGACACTCTGTGCCTAAAGCTCTTGCTGGCAGCTTGTCCTTCGCACAGCTGCTGAGCTTTCTCTTTCAGCCTGTGGAGCTGAGGCTCGTAGCAGTGTATTTCCTCAAGGACAGACTGAAAAGCACAAGCAAGTCACTGTTCAGAGGCCTGGGAAAAGCACATCGCACATGAAGCTTTGGCCCAAAGAACATGGAACTCGACACTGGCAAGCCATCGGAGGACCCTGAAGGCTTTATTATTTCTAAGCTCCACACAGTGGAACACTACAGGAATGAAACAAATCATACGTCAAAGGAAAGTTAGAAAACATAAAATCTGTCAGAAATGGGGAAAGAACACACCGCATCCCACGGCGGCACAGTCTAACTCATGGTGCTCAGCATGCATCTGCTCCCATGGCTGTACAGGGGCCGGGACAGAGGTGTGGTCAGACAGGGCTGAGGGTCTCATCACCTGGAGCTTCTGCTGCTCTCTCCTCTTGGCCGGTAGATCATAGAGGCGACTGCTGCTTCCATGCACCATTTGCTCAGTCTTGCTCAGCCAGTCCTGAACAGGCTCAGCACTTACTTCGAAGTCCTTCATTTGGATCTTTAGATTCTATAAGGTTTTAGATAGTGCCAAGGACGAGAAAATATTTTAATAGCAAGTCCAGAGTCCTTCAGTTGGCATTCAAAGCCCATTCCAATCTGGCTCCTTCCCCTTTTTGCCCTTTTCTCAATGTCTGGAACATTCCATCCTTCACCTTGGTGCTAGTAAGCTATTTAAAATTTTTGAACATTGTTTAAAAACTTTTTATGACTCTACTTTTTTAAAATATAATTTTTTTGCGCTAACTATCCAGCTCACCTCAGAGATCATACCCATTTCTCAACTTCTAGTACATGTGTTATCTATACTAGTGCCTATACACTTTATCATAGACTGGACTGGATTGTGACTTTTCATCTAATGCAGGTGTGCCTCGTCTCCAAAACTAGATTACAAGCTCCATGAGGGGAAGGCCTGGGTCTGACACTTCCTGGGACACACCATGGTACCTTGTAGGAATATAAATAAATGTTAGTATACATTTTATTGATTTTGACTTATGAAGAGACAACAAGTAGCAAATACATGTAGTTTATATGCTTATTATGTTTTTAATAAACAGTTTATTCTGATTTATAAAGAGATTAGAAATACCAAATAGTGTTATGTGCTTATCACATAAGAATGCTGTACATACTTGTATAGATACTGTGTAGGTACCCTAGATGTAAACTGTATTTGATAAAGTTTTATATGGTATCATTTCACTTTAGCAAAGGTGTCTACATCCACTATTACTTATAAAGTACTAGATTGATATGAACTTGAATTTGTTATTTATGTTATCATGTGAACCAACTAAAGGTTTTAAAATTAATCAGCACTTTAGGTAGTTTTGTCCAAGAGAAAGTCCACACAGCTTAGCTGAAAAATCTAAGTGGAAAGGACTAATGGCTTAATGTTCCATCTGTATCCGGTCTAGGATATCTACAATGTGGGAATAATCACATCTGCCATACTCACTTCTGAGGGAGATGGGTTAGCTATGGGAATGCTTTGGAAAGTTATAAGTGCCTCACAAATGTAAGAGCCAAAATAACCCCTGGAATATTTCAAAAAAATTTAAGCATCATGAGGGCAGGGATTGTGTTCTGTTTTATTCTCTGCTGTAGCCCTAGAGCCTAGACTAGTCCTTCACAAATAGAAGATGCTCAACAAATATTTTTTGAATAATTAAATAAATTCATAAATTCAAAGTGTTTCCATTTTCCTGTTCCTGGAGTCTCATGGGGTCACTAAACAGGTCAAACTGGGGGACCGTGATCAGGAATTTAGGCCCTACAAAGAAAGAAGACTAAGGGACAGAGCATTAGGGGCTCAGTCAGAGGTCTAATACGAAAAGAAGCTGGGTTCTTTTCCTAAGGAGTGCAGTCACAGGATCTGAGCAGAAGGCCTGGGTAATCAGAATAAGGATGGAGCTTGATATTACATTCTAAAGTTCCTCCTCAACTCCAAAAGTTCCTCATATACTTTCTATCTACAGGGGTGTCTAGGCATCCCACTGAATGTTCATTCTGCATGTTTTCCAGTGGTATTTCCAATGGCTTCAATGACCACCTACAAACTCTCAAAGCCCCACATTTACAGAGCTGTATGTATACAACACTTGGAGACGGAGTGCCTAGGTTTGAACTTGTCTCCATCACTTACTAGCTATGAGACCTTGGCAGAGTATTTAATCACCCTGCACCTTACTTTCTTCATCCACAGAATAGAGATAGGAGAGCTCAGTGGATGGTTAAGAGGATTAAATGCAGATTAATACATGTTAAGGGCTTATAACAGTGTCCAGCACTGGTGATTGCTCATTATCACTGTTACTCAGCTCTACCCTCTCTCTCGAACTCTGCACTCCTGTTAACGGCTACTTCTTGGTCATTAGCCCCTGAATGTCTGGAGGGCACAGAAAATTTAATGTATATTAAATTGAGTGAATTTTTGTTACCCCCTCCAAAACTACTTTTCCTACCATATTTATGCCTCAGGTAATGGCATCACCATTCGTGCCATCTTCCAAATTAGAAACTGGGGACTCAAACTTAACTTCTCTTTCTTCTCTGTGGCCCTCATCTAATTAGCTACCAAACCCTGTTGTGTTTTACCTTACAGAGAGATTCTTCATTCTATTATTATTTCCTTCATGCAGGCCCTCGTCTTTCTCATCTGGAGCATTATGAAAAGCTTTCTCTGGTCTCTCACTTACTTGCTGCTCCCCATCCTGGTTTACACTGTAGTCAGAGAATTGACATGTTTATCTCCAGCCAAAACACCTGCAGACTCCTCGCTCAGCCTGTCTTGACCGGGTTCTGAGAGAATCAAGTCCTAGTGCCCTAAAGCATCCACTGAATGTAATGAATTAACTTCTCTCCTGTGCATTTATGGGTTATGTTTCATCTTTGGGAAAACTGTGTCTGGGATTCAAATAAGAAACCCTGGGTTGAGAGCCAAGGTCAAATTGCTTAGCACACAAGACATTTCACTGTCTGGCCCTGATCTTCACCTTCAGTTTCATCTCTGCTACTTTTCTTGCAAAACTCTATGTCAGTGTCAAACTCCTCAAAGTTTCCTATTCATAGTTGGGGACCTGTGCATTCAATTCCTTCTACGTGAAATGCATGTCAACCTTAGCAAATTCAAAGAACACTTAGCCAGCAAGATTCAGTTAAAATGTCACCTCTCTGGAAACCTTCCTTGGTTTCTCCAAATAGAGTTAGTGGCATCTTTCTATGAGTGACTACCAACCCCTGAACATACCTATATTATATTGTAATAAGTTTCTATATACTGTTTCCCCTCGAGAAAGTGAACTCCCTGAGGCAAGGCAAAAGACTAACCCACTGGTATTCTTTCCATAGTGCCTGGCACATAATAGGCATTATTATGTATCTATGCCTAATAGGAAGGAAGGAAAAATGGAAGGGAGGGAGGGAGGGAGAGAGGGAGGGAGGGATAAAATAAAAGAGTTATACTTAATCAAGAGGGAAACAAAAGATTGAGAAAACAGGCGATTCATGACCTACTTGCCTACTTTTGGGTGCCTCTTGAGCTAGGTAATCTTGCAATCAATGCCAGACATACTAAACACAACAGCTGATGCTTCAGAGCTCAGGCCACATTGCACTAACGATTCCTGTAGGGTTAACTGTAAATTGCTAGGTTTGCACTACACCGTGGTTATCACTCTACTAAATGGAGGACACCTGCCATGAAAGAACAGGCACCATTACAAAAGAGAACTCAATGGTCTTGGATTAGAAAAGAATTGAGGAAATACACATTTTCTTTTACTGAATATTAATTCTCTATTATCTTTTTCCATCCTGCATTAATTATGGTCATCATCAAATGAAGACTCTATTCTGCCAGGAAGTATTGTTTTAAAAGGAAAAGATACTCCCCATGTCTCTGGAATTTTCCTCTAAGAGAAGAGTTGCTACATAAAATAGATGATCTCAGAAGAAAAAAATTATTGTGGCAAGAATTATTTTATGGTTATAATAAATTCAGCTTATACTGCCTCTGAAGAAAACATTGAGGCATTTTAAATGGAAGATTAAGGCTATGCTGAAATGTAAAGCTGACTGTTTGTGGTGGGGCAAGTCTGTGACAATAGACCTCACCGTGCAAGAAGCTACTTAATTCCTCAGGGAGGCTCAGTCTGCTAGCATTGAGCTAGTTCTTACAGTTTATCCAGTTGTCCATTTATATTCAAAGAGGGATGACAAAAGTCATCAATAATGGCACTCGGTTACACGCAAACTGTGGTTTAATTAACAACAACAACAAAAACAGACAACACAGAACATGTCCACGTGGTTGGCTATACCATATGTACCTCAAGGGCAGATTCCTTTTGGTGGAGATTGGAGTGAAAATTTTTCCAATCTTCTTTTGCATTTGCAACTTTGGCCTGGATCCCTTCAGCTTTCTCTCTGGTCAACAGAGCACTCAGAAGTTCTCCTTTAGACACCATCATGTTTAGCTTATGCTGCCCATTCTCACTTTCGGACAAAAACTCCTATAAATAAAAATATAAAGTTAAGCATGATAAAATGCTCTATGCCTTAAAGTACATTGATTTTTCTATGTATTTCTCACTAAAATCAAAGAGAAGAAATAAGCTATTTTAATTGTATACATTAAAAGGCCCAGGTCTTCCTTTAGTAGTCAAGTTGCAAATTATTTTATTTATTAATCTAAATTCCGACTTGTCCCTAAAATGTTATCAGCTATCTCATAAAATATTAACAATTAGATAAAAATAAACAGGACAGGAAATGAGTACCAAGGGAAAATAAGAGTTGTAAAATAAAATAAATTCTGGCTACGATTAGTTTACAAAATAAATGCCATATGGTTCTGTATTATTGATGGAGTTGGATTATGACTTTGGCTCTGAGGCTTCTAGCTGCCAAAGAAAGAGTAAACACAACCAGGTACACAACTCACAGGGCCCATATGATAAAAACAAAACCATCTGCTCAGCAGAAGCACAATTATTCCTAGAAAGAGAAAGGATATGAATTTTCCTGGGTAGTCTTAATAAAACAAATGCTATCAAATGGTGTAGATTACATTTTTAGTGGTAGTTTACCAAAAAATGACAACAGGCCAGTCACGGTGGGAGGCCAAGGTGGGAGGATCACTTGAGGCCAGGAGTTCGAGACCAGACCAGGCAACATAGCAAGACCCCTTCTCTACAAAAAATTTAAAAATTAGCTGGGTGTGGTGGTGTGTGCTTGTAGCCCCAGCTCCTTGGGAGGCTGAGGTGGTGGGGGGGAGGATTGCTTGAGCCCAGGAGGTCGAGGCTGCAGTGAGCTATGTTTGTGCCACTGCACTCCCGCCCGGGCAACATAGGGAGACTCTGTCTCTAAAAAAATAAGTAAAAGAAAAGAAATAACAACAGAGTGTTTCATAGGCTTGTCCTTATGATGGATAAGTCAATGATATAATGCCAAAGTATAATTTAATAAAGTGTAGCCAAAGTATGTACTTTTCCCAACATCTGGCTAGATCCAAGTATATAATCTTCCTCTAGAAAAATGAGTGGATTCTGTATTCTACAGTCAACTCCCATTAATATTTTCAAATGTTAGTGAAGGAATGGAAAGCACAAGCTCAAGGTTATTTCTTCTGACAGGAAACAGAAGCATAGATGTTCTATGTTGTGGATTTTGTTTAAAGGAATCTCACCAGGATGTCTGTCATCATGGATGGCCACCCCCATACATGGAGCTGTGCTGAGGGGGGAGGGCCAGAGAAAAGGCCAAAAAGGTTGTCCTCAAAAATAGTACTGGGTTTCTCCAACACAGACAAATGGGTGACTGAAGTTTCAAAGCTCTACCCCTTAACCCAAAGCAAAATTGGAAGAATTTTAAATGGAGCAAATATTCAAAGTAAGAGTCATCCTATTATATTAGGAACCAAGAATTCAAATTGGTGAAATAGATTTGGGCAATACTGTTTCCGAGCCTGCTCCTACTAGAAAAACTTCAAGCATGAGCATGTATAAATAGTTTTCTACATACATATACCCTCTGAAAAAAATTCAGATTTCATAACCAATCTCTCAGGACTGCTAGTATATGAAATAACCAGACACACACAAGTATGGGAGGCAGTTGCAATAACTGTGCCTAAAAAATGCTGCTGTTGAAGGTGGTGTGTAGAACGGCATGATGAAGTTGCAATTAGGTAAAGAAAAAGGCTAGAGAAAAAAATAAACGAACATAAAATCTACCTGCGATAGATCTGGCTATTTTACCCAGCAGCTCTGTAACCTCACTAAGTTTCTTTTACTCTGTCTGTATACTGGGAATAACAATCTTATGTACCTGATATGGTTATTGTGAAAATTAAATGAGAAAATCCACATAGAGTGCTTAGGCACAATTCAATGCTTGTCACATAGAAAGAGCTTTTATTATTTCCTAAATCCTTATTCACATGTAAAAATAGTACGTACTTACGTAAACAGACTAGTTTCTCTTCACATACAAAATCAGTTGTTTCAAGTGGGAATTTATGTGAAATTTGAGGTTCTTAAGCAAAACTTTAATATGCAACACACTTACAAAAAGATCTAGAGGTACCTTTTTAATCCTCCTCAGCACCATTATTGGAATTAATTGATAACACTCTTACCTGTATTTTCCGAAGACTTGTTGAAACTTCACTAATATTTTGAGGTATATCAAAACATTTGGCGGTGGTGATTTTTGCATTAACCAACCACTGCTGGAAATCCCTCAAGGCTTTTCGAAATCTTTGCTGTAAAATCTGTTCTTTATTCTGGCAGCCCTTGGATGCTTGCAAACAAAGACTGAAAAAGTGATTTGAAAGGTTAATGGAGGAAAAAATTGATAAAGTTGATTAAAATAACGTTTGATGGAATCAGCAGTTCTTAGAATGTGTACTTACCTCATTTATTAATGTATTTAGTGCTTAACTAATATCATTTTGAAATTATACCTTAAAATAAACTTCTAACTTCTAATTTGTATAAAAATATTCTGAATACCAATAAGGTTCATGCTCACCAATTATATTCTTTAATCAAGCCAGAAACTTTTCCACTGTATGTACTCAGGTCTCTGGAAAATCGACAAAGTTCATTCAGCTGGGACTTGAGATCCTCTGTTCTAGGCTCTGCTTTTTGTAGAGCATCTAGTATCTCCTTTTAGGAAATAACAAGACAGAGAAGCAAGCATTTACCTTGGGCAATTTCCATATCCTTATACTATACAGGCATAAATCATATTATAAATTATTAGTGAAGGAGGAACCAACACAGTAGATTCAATAAAGAAATGAGGCCTATTTTCAGAATTCCCCTTGGCAAATAATAGCACTTGGCTAACTTGTCTCCTTTTCTAGCCATGGACAGACACTGTAGCATCAAATGTTGTAGAGTAGTCAAATGATTAAGTGGTCAAATGACTCAAAATGAAACAAGAAAAAGAAAAGAGAACCTACATTGTTTAAAAATAGCCTGACTAGGCCATTGGGAGATATGTATATTGTTTGAAGGTGAAGAGAAATCACTTCAAAGACAAGCAACACTATTTTGGGTTAAAAATGTACATAGCAATTGATTTTATGTAGCATATACAGTTAACACTTACATCAAGAATTTTTTATAATCCACAGGTCTGATTTAACTACTAATTCATTTATTTCATAGTTTCATTTATACAGCCATCAAATATTTGCTAAATGTCTGTCATATGCCAAGTATTTTGCTGGATTCTGGGATCTTCTCCCGCCCACTTCCCCCAGATGAAGAAAGGGAGACACATGAATAACAGTGTACCTAAAATAAATTCTTAGGAATTGAAAAGTACACCTCTGAAATCAATGCCACGGTCAACTGTGTTACACAAGGTGCTTTGCCATCAGAGTGTTCCTCTTACGGGGTTGTCACAAGGAGCAAACAAGATCACGAGTGTCCAATACTTAGCACAATTCCCAGCACACTAAGTGCTTAATTAGTAAAATCAACAGGAAAATGACTCCCGAATATTTAAACACTGTGTGGATAGTGCTATCACCAAAGCAACCAAATAAATTAAGGAGGAGTGGCAAAAAGATGAGTAACTACTCAAATAGCTGTTGCTGTTACTATTATCATTCTCAGAGATATTTATCAGGAGATGACCCAGATTTGTAGAGAAAGCATATCCCTCAACAAACCAGGTCTGTGTTGCATCCTCATGCTGGTAAATGGCACCACTGTCCTCCCACTGATGTAAATGAGAAGACTGAACAGGACCTTGGCCTCTCCCTTTGTTTCCCTTCTCCCTCCATGCACGAGACACCCGGTCTAGCCTATTCTGTGCCTTAGCTCTTTTCATCGCTCCTATCTTTGCCTCTGCATGTGGACTCTCACACACCCGTTTATAGCTCCATCAGTTCTTTCTGGAATGGCACAGAATCCTCCTAACTTGCCTCCCGTTCTCTAGTTTCCTCTCCTGTGTTTTTTCATTCCTCAGTAATTTTGCATTTTGGTGTTGTTCCTCTCTCTCAACTATTCGGTCAAGACTCAGCTCAAATACTGACTCCTCTAAGGCTCCTCTGTCCTCCGTCCCACCTCTTACGGCTTCTGCTCTGAGGACACAGAGCACCTTGTGGGCATTCACCACAATGAGCATCCCACTGGCTTTGTACTTGTGTGTCTTTTCACCTCGACTGTGGTCATGACAGCAGGGATGGTGCTTGGTCTGTCAACTCTTTATTTAGCTCAGTGTCTGAGCTACAGGAGTCTGAAACATTTTCATTTATAAAAATTCATAAATAACAACTAGTTTCTCTCTGAAACTCCAAATGCTAAACTAGGAACAATTTATTTTATGTCATATTGAACCTTTTATTTAAGGGAGGACATTTTAAAATCTAAAGCAACATACCACATATTATGTACCACATACATAAAAAAGTAAAAATACTGAGATTCAAGTCGGTCACTTGTAAATTTGGGATGACATCAAAAATGAAAAGCTTTTGACCAAAACTTTACATTTAAAAATTTCTATAACTTCAACTTAAAGCATGCCAGTAGAGTTTTTCATTATATAAATATCAAGTTATATGCTTCTGATTTGGTTACATCCTAGAATGCATTTTCCCCCTATACAGCTTAAGAAAACTGCTATATTTCCAATACTAATAATCCAATGGATATTAAGATAAATGAGTGTTACAAACACAGTAAACAGAATATTTTCGCCACATTATGTTATATAGTTTATAGAGCATCTGTTTTTATACTTTAAAGGATTTCTTGAGTACTGTCATTTAATTGCATAAAATAAATACTTATGATTATTATTGTGATTATTAATGAAAAGGCCTCCCTAACAGCAAAAAAATGCCACAAGAACCCCTGCAAATCTACTATTTTGTAAACATAAAATAATAGTTATAAAATAATAATAATTGAAGTATTATCTCTACTTTTGGATAAAATGCCATCATTAGAAATAAAAGAAACTGAACATTGAGAGGAAATGTAGTACTGTCAACAAAAACATTGTCCCTGGAGTCAAATCTGGAAGTGGACCTAAGCGGAGGGCTGACATCTTTGAATTGTTAGAACGACTGAAAGCTCATATTTACTATTGCATTATCATCTGTATTTTTATAGGCCTCATCTATTATTTCCACTAATAGTATCAATGTAAGAAATGACACTAACTGAGAATAGTACTGGAACCTAGGTATAACCAAATCTTTCTTTTTAAAAATTTCACTTATATTAATGAAATGGAAAGAAAGGGAATTGGAAAGGTACCAAAACAGCATAACTGATTTTTTTCATATCAGAACCTCACAGAACAATTAACAACTTCTTTGTCCCTGTTTCTCAGAACTGATTTCTATGCTTTATTCTGGTGTGTAAACCTAAAGGACAGGAAATGCATTAGACCAACAAAAACAAAAAACCCAGAAACATTGTAAATAAAATAGCATAAAGAGATGATTATAAAGTTTTAATTTGTGGTGTGCTAAATTTGTTTCAAATACTTGATTTAAAACAAGACAATGCTGGAAATACTACATGACTTTCCTACTGGTTGGAGGTATTTTGAAATGATTATAACATAAATAGAAGCAGAGAAGTTTACTAAACTTCCTTTTAAGGACATCCATGATTCAGGGCATTATAAAACTGCAAACACTGAAAAGGTTTCAAAGATACCATTTAACAGTTAAAAATAAAAAGGAAGAAAATGTGAAGCTCCTGCCCATTCTTCACTATCCCTGGTTGCTTCCCTTTCTCATAGTTTGAAGAAGCTGCCATTAGTTTAGTTTAAAAAAAAAAAGTCCAGGAAGGCAACCAGGGAGCATGACGTAGGAGTTCTGCTAACGGGCTAATTCAAGTACAGCTGTCAAAACCACACAGAGGAGCGCTAATCAGGAAGAAAACTATTAGTTGTGCTTTAGGAGATCACCAAATGAGTCTTTCAAAGCTATAAATTCAATCATTTAATTGCTTGAAATAGTTAACTGGCAAGAAAACAGCTATGACTCTCTGTCTATTTATGCCTCTGCCCACAGGCTATTTTTCAGACTGCATGGCTGAATACTGGTATTACAAATTCTTACACCATAAGAATGAAAGCAAAATGTCTCCACTAACAATAAATGTTTCCTACGGCAAATAATAACTCCTTCTTCCTCAATTCTTTCTTTTTACAAAAGTTTGATTTATGAGAAAAGGAAAAAGATCAGACTTTGTAAATTTAACTACATAAATACTTGCTCCAAGTCTGAACGTTGCATGTTTTTAGTGAGCAAGAGTTTTTTTTTTTTAAGTAACAGTGAGAGTCAAAAATTTTTATTTAGCATAACCACCAATAGAAAACAGGAAGCCAACTTACTTGTCCTTTGTGCCAGCATTCCACTATCTCCTCATCCGTGTTCTTGCCTTCCAGGAGGGTTAACTGCTGAGCCCAGGTCTTCAGAAGGGCACTGAACTCTTCCAGGGCCTGCTCAAGTTGAGCCACTTGGCCTGAGAACTCCTGCTCCGAAAGGGCCATTTGGCTAACCAGGTTCTCCAAGCTGCTCTGCGTTTGGAATACACTGTCTTCCCACTGCTTCCAGTCGGCGCGCAGGGCCTGCATCTCCGCGTGCATGAGCTCACACCCACTGGCAGTTGTGTTCTGTTTCACTTCAGGAGCCAGCGACTCCACTCTGCTTAGGCGGCTTGCACCAATCTCTCTGGAATCTATCAGCTCCTGTAATGGAATATCACCATGGTAACCAAGGAGGCTCTGAGTCACTTGGGCTGCAAGTTTCCAAATGTGTACAGAAGGGGACCCTGTCCTGCAAGGAAGTTTTAGCAAGTGTGCCACAAGGAACCAGAATCAATTCCTCTACCGACTCCCAAATTATAATAGCAGGGAATTATCATCGCAAGTGCCAAGGCTTATGGCAAGGTAACCCGAGAATTTGCAACATCTTGAAACAGACTATACAGGGACCCTGAAATCAGGCATTGTTTGAACATAGGAAAATGTTTTGATAGTGACTTAAATATTTGCCTGTGGCAGACTGCTTTTGTAAATGATTGAATCTGTATTTCCCCCTAAGTAGACAGACAAGTGAATAAGGACTGCAGCAGTGCATGATCTCTACCACATTTCATCTTCCACAGGGTGGTGGCTTAAATCACACCTGTTCCACCAGGAATCAGGCTGATGCATCTCAACAAAAAGAACGAGCCCTACTCAAATTCAAAAACTTCAGTACCTTAAACAAACATTTTTATAGCAACTAAAATGAATAATTCAAAGACTTACTTAAAAGTTTAAATTCTAGACTTGGGTTCATTTATTACTATTATTTTCACCTTTTAAAAAACTCACTAGAAATTTAACAATTTAGCTATAGCTTTTACTCTTGAAGCACACAAATACTCTAAAGGACAACAAGATAAAATTAAATATGCATTGTTAAGTAGGTACAATAGTGGTATTTCTCTCCGAGAATAGATTCTTTTACTGAAATTTTTCTTGATGAAATCATCATCTGGTGTTTATATATTTACATAGCTATTGCTAAAGCCAGAATTTTGTTAAAATTAATATGAAATTATGACTTCATTCCTGGATTAAACAGAAGGAAAAGATGATTATTAGGGACAAAAGAAACTTCAAGAAGAAAATAATTTATAAGTTAGAGAGTAAAGTTGGAATGTTAAATATGAAGTATGCTTAATAAATTATGTTAAGCATAAAGAATGTCTTAACTAATCTATGTAATAAGTGTTTGCATTTCATTAAATTAGCTTGAAATAAATATTTCTCACAATTATATACAATATAGCCACATTTTAGTATAGATCATTTGAAAGTAGCACAATCAACTGAAAAATCCTTATGCACGGTTAGCTTTAATATACATATTCAACCTTTTTTAGCAGCAGGATTCTAAAAACCATCCCTGTTTTTCAATACCTGTGGTAATTACTGATTTGATGAAGAAAAAAATATAACTTTTTAACAAGTGCTATGTCTAACTAACAGATTTAAATACTTATAATAATTTGACTTTATGAGTGATTTCAAACCTGGAGTTAAGAGGGTATCAACTGTCAAAAATCAGTTTTCCAAAATATTCTCTCATGCATTTTCCCAGTTTTCTTTACCATGAAAATGGAACATTTCAATATTTTCAATCTCTAATTCCACTCACCCAGATTTTAAATGAGGACATCATCATTGTAAAGGGTTTTGAAATGACTTTTGCATATATTTTCCTATCTTGTATTTAAACTGTTTAAAAATATTATATACACATACATACATATGTATTCACACCCTCATACACGTGCATGTTTTGCTTTAGAGTTGCCTTTTCTCGGTGGTTACTCCTGGGGATAGGGTGGGAGTGGCAAAGAAGGACAGAGGAGGTGCTTATGTATTTCCTCCAAGGTTTTCTCCCGACCCATGCACCAGCCTGCATTGAGGCCTGACCTGAACTTCTGAGAGGCAGCCTCTGACAGTCTTCACTTTCTGCTTCCCAATTTCCAATTTTTTCTCCTATATTTCTTACTGTTTGGGAGCATTTCATAAAATCTTTTTTTTTTAAAAAAAAAGACATTTGACAACCCACGAACCAGTCTTTGTAAAAGAATTATCTTACTTTCTCATATTAACTTTTCAAAACAGTAGTCTGTCTTTGCTACCCTGTCTTCCTTATCCGCCATTCACTTCTAAATCCATGTTCTGGTTTGTCACCTCCCCTTGCTGGGCAAATGGGTCTCAGGATGGTTGCCAAATAGCCTGTCAAATCTCGTGGGCATCCTTCAGTCTTCCTATTCATGGCAGCCTCCTGCTGCATCTATGATGGTGACCACCTTCTTCACCTGGGGTCTCGGTGGCACCACACCTTCCTAGTCTTCCTCTTATTATTTCTCCTCCTCTTCATCTATCTTCCTTTCAGATCCTTTTCCTCTGTTACCCCTTAAATATTGGTAGTGCCCAGTCTTTGGTCCTGTGCCCATTGTGTTTATACATGAGTGCTGGTTTCATCCACTCTAGTGGCTTTAACTACAAATTATATGCTAATAATTTCCAACTCTGTGTCTTTCAATCTAGCTTCCTAACCTGAAATTCAGGCTTGAATATTAAATTGCCTCCTGAACATTACTACCACCTGCCAGTTCAAATTCCATCTGTTCATCATTGAACTCTTCATGTCTCTCCTTCTATAACCAGGCACCTGTGCACACAATTATTTTCCTCAGGTCAGGTGACAGCTCTATTGACTCTAGGTAAAGACTTAACCATCACTCTTGACTCTTTCCACCTTATCACCCTGTAGACAATTAATCATTCATTTACCAAATCTACTGGATTTTCTTATTGACACCAAATCCACTGGCGTATTTATTGTGTTCTTTGCACTAGGCATGATGTTAAATGTTTTATATGCATGATCTAATTTAGTCCTCAAAACAACTCTATGAGGCAGGTACTATTTACTATTTTTATTCTTTATTTTTTTTAACCAATTAAGAGGTTGAGGCTTGAGGACATCAAATAACTTGCCCAAAAGACATAGCTAGACAAATCACCTCAGTAGAGGAAGGATGCAACACTGGGGTTCTCTGACTCCTTAGCTTGAACTCTAAAAGTACAGTGAGCTATCATTACATTTAGTGTATTATTTCATAAACATCAGTTTGTACATTATTGCTCCTCGCTAGACTGTGAGTTCCTTTAGGCATGCATAGCCCTGGTTGAATAATTAAATAGATGGGTGGATGGATGGATGGAAGGATGGATGAATAAATTACATTATTACTCAGAAATATATCAAAGAAGTATTTTAAAGAATCACACAGAGAATAAGGACTTAAAAAGTGACTTTACATGATTATCTCAATTAAAACATACATAGCATTGTAAGAATTAAATAATACTTTTAAAGCACTTAGAAGAAATCTTCAAAACATAGTTATTGTTACCATCAGCTATGATTTTTATGACTTTTATGTTCTGATACTGGAATAAAACACAATTTGAATTTTAAATTCCTTACCACAATTATGTCATTTATTCCCAACATTTCCTCATCTAAAACTAAACCGTTGAAGATTTCATCGCAGCTTCATTCTATACTAAAATCCATTATTTTCCATGGGGAAAAATGATTGTAATTTAATATTTAAACCACTAGGAATATACTAAAAGATATGGATAAATGTATGTTTTAGAAATTTCCCTTATAAGGAATAAACTAGGTGATCATTTTAATGTCCTTTAAAGTACTGTTTCCTATAATGCTGTTGGACTGGAAATGCTGGCTAGGACAGCAGAATAAAATATCTAGAATGACATTTCCCAAGTTATTGTGAAAATACATTTAATTAAGTTACTTTATAAACTTTCTTCCACTGTACTAGAAAATAGTACCTGCTTTTGTCAGCCCACCAAGCTAGCGTATGTTTCTTAGTCTGTCTTATTACAGAACGAGCACATTTGCATACAGAAACATATACAGACAATGTTGCATTTTGCTCACAAGTGTAAAGTCTTTTGAATTCTTTTTTAAAATCTTGTTATGTTTAGAATTGCTGAGGCATGGGGTAATAAACACCAATAAATATTAATAGAAAACAGGAAGGAAACATTTTAAATAAAACAGAATCTTATATCCACCAAATCTTTATCAAAAGTATGTTGTACTCAAGAACCAATGAAACAATGTAATTGTAATATCTCGATTTTCTGACCTTAATTTTCAACAACTTTTTCTGGGTGGCTGATGAATCTTCAGACATATCTGACCACCGATGCAGTTCTTCCTTTGCTGAATGGAGCCAATCCGTGAATTCCTGAACTGCATCTAGGTACATTATATGGTCTTTCACAACCTCTTCCACTTTTCTCATTTTCTCCTAGTAAACAAAGACAAGATTACTTTAACAGGAGTCATTATTGAGAACATGAAATCAGATAAGACAACAAGCCTGATATAGGTCTCTTAACATTTCTCAGAAGATTTCATTCCTATTCTTGAACTTTCTCTGAGTTTAATATCTTAAAAAGAAACTATCAAATCTTAATTAACCAAAAGGCTTTGAAGAAGAATCATTTTTCCTGTAAGTTTACTGTTGTCTACCTTAGCATAAAAATCTATGTTTAATGTATGTAGGCCAACATCTCTCACTGATAATCCACTTAATAATTGCTATTATAATAACTACCCCTAGTATTAAAGCAATCATTGCAGTATTAAAGCTTGGTGTACAGCATTCTGCTCAGCATTTTAGATCCATTTGCTCATTTAATCCTCACAACAGTCCTGTGATGTAGATACTATTATTATTATCATTTTACAGAAAAAGTCACAAACTTAGAGAGGTTAAGTAATGTGTAATGTGCCCAAAGTCACACATTCATAAAGTGTCAAAGCCAGAATTCAAACTTAGGTCTTTGACTCTAGAGTCACAGCTCTTAGTCATTACCAAGACAAAAACGAAGATAAACAGCACATATGTTAATAACTGTAGTATCAATAAGACAAAGAAAGTCCCCAAAAAGGCAAACCAAAGAAAAGAAAAATAACAACAAAAACTCTCCCTTAATTTCTATAACATTCACAAATATACAAAAGAAAAATCATGAAGGAAAATAAAGATTCATAAAGAGAATTGAAAAAAAATTTGATATTACATGAATGAGCCCACAATGTGGAAAATAGGAAAATACAGTTTTTACCAAGATAAGAAATGAACATGATACTTTTGAACATGATTGGAATCTGGGAGGTAAACAGACTTGCATTTGATATAACAAATAAAAGCATAGCAAAAGAAAAAACTTTAAACACTGACATTTGATGCTCAATCCTAAAAAGAAAATAGATGGGTTGATGAACAAAGTGGAGACAGACAAAAATAAAGACCAAAGAGTGATCTCAAGATTTCAGAGGAGAAAAATGCATAGGCGTTCATAGGCAAGAAATGATCCTATGTAATACCTAGTCACCAAATGTGTAGTTTTAGAGCAGCCAATTTTCCAATAATTTAATCGACAGTGTATTCTTTACCTGGCCTCGAAGGTTTTTCTTTAGTATAAAGCACTAACCTTGGCCACAGTCACTATGTCATTAAACTGTGTTTTCAGTTCCTCTTGAGCTGTGTCTTTGAGTGACTCATCCTCAGTCTTCTCGTAGAGCTCCCTGGCCTTCGCAGCTAGGCGGTGAAGGGCTCTGCCATGGTCTTCCGCCTCAGATAGGATGGACTGAAAGTGGTCCAGCAGGGAAAACTTCTCTTTCAGACCTGGCTGCAGTTGTAAGGGATATTCTACTTTTTCATCCACTGATTCCATCCACTGTTCCAACTGGTTTTTCCTCTCTAGATAGTCATTCCATTGGCTAATCACAGACTCTAAAGTGCTAGAATTAATGTCACATAGTATAAAAATGAGTTATCTTGACATCTCTACCAAAAACCAATCACAAGGTCATTACACATCCATGTAAATTGTTTTACTAAATGCTACTGTAAGCGATGAAAAATTGTTGCTTTTGAGTGCAGGCAGAAATACCACTTCCTGATCCATGAGACTCATAACACTGTTCCTTCAAACAAAGTAAATCTATGTTAAAATATGAAGAAAGAAGCTGTAATCATACATGCATCTGGAGATTTAGCTTCCAAATGCTATTGTCCTAAGTGAACAGATGAATTTATCTGTTATGTTGTTAAAAATCAGCACTGGAATATCAGTTATATTTTATTTAGTATTTATCAGTTCTTAATATTCTTGGGCTTAGTTGATTGTATTGAAATCAGATGGCAATTACTTATTGACTGGAACTTAAAATTCAAAGTCTTCTTCCTGGGTAAATTATATCATTAGATTGATTTTCATTTAGGGATATTATGCATATATATATATATATACACACACACACACACATACTATATAGTGCTTATTATTGAATGTGTGAATGAATGCTCAAGTATTTATAATAAATATAGTCACAAATATAATAGCTTTCCAGATAGTCAAAGAAAAGGCTCTCTAGACTAACATTTAGAAAAAAAAAATCCTTCTATTATTCAGCTTTACAAACTGTTCTAAACTCATTTTCAGTGATACTCTTAGCCTCCCTTGCATACAAGCCTATGATCCTGGAGTTCTTGTGATAAATGACCTTCCAGCATTTGCTCAAACTATTGCTTTTGCATCCATAGGAACTTCATCATATAGGCCTTAAAAGTCCTATCTGTTCCTCAAAGAATTTTCTAAAAATTCCAAATCAATGTTTCTTTTCCAGAAATCATCCCAGGCTCTGCATTCTTCTATAGCCTCATCATGTCTTTTGAAAACTCATATTAACACAGTCTGAGTCAGAGTTTTTCTGAAATATATCCTACCTTGGCCTCTGAGCTCTTAGAAGGCAAAACCCTTCGTTTTATTTCATTATTTTAACACAATAATTTGAACATTGCTACTGTTCAATATATAGTTGTCAAATTTAATTTCTTGCTGAAATAGGGAAGTTAGGGATCTTATTTCTTGTATTTAACATTTTATTCTAACATCTGAAAAATATTCACCCACATTCCTTTAACTTTTAGGAAACCGGCCTTGGGAAGTTTAGTTCATGCTCCAGCAGTCTACTATATAGAGTAAGACAACAAGGGATCGGATTTTTTTCTTTGCTGACCATTCTGAGTTATTACTAAGATGCAGAGTCCTGCTGACTTTGAGAGTCACTACCCATGCTCCATATTAAAAAGGGAAAAAAAAAAACACCTCTGGTGAGGTTTGGTGGCTTCCGCACATAATCCTAGCACTTTGGGAGGCTGAGGCAGGAGGATCGCTTGAGGCTAAGAGTTTGAGATCAGCCTGAGCAAGAGGCTAAGGCAGGAAGATCGCTTGAGCCCAGGAGTTACAGGCTATAGTGAGCCATGATGATGTTGCCGCACTCCAGCCTGGGTGACAGAGCCAGACTCTGTCTCAAAAACAAAACAAAAAAAACTCCCAAATTTTAGTTGTAAGCAGGGTTTACTGTTACATTACAGTGGATAACTGCAGTGGTTTTTCTGTTTTGTTTTGTGATGAACTTCAATCTTCTGTTCATCTGTTTGTTATGATCACATTGGGGACCCACTTCGTCAGTGTCTGACAGTATAAATAACCTTCAGAATATGGCTCCTGAGATATGTTTTTCTGACTGACAGTCATGTGTCCAACAAGCTGACCAGATAATTTGTGGCTACTACAAGAAGAGGGAGGGAGGTGGAAATCTTCCACTCATAAATACAACAATAACAACACAAAGACCACCTGGTATAACGGTCAAGATCTTCTCTATGTCCTCTTCAGTGTTTGGTATAGCGCTTTCAACAGAGGCTCTACGGCTGGGCTCTATTCTGTCTGGGCTGATTGTTGGTTCTGGGAGAATGTTCCACACTTTGCAGGATGTTAGCTCTGTGTGCCTCACTCACTAAATGCCAGGGATATCCCTATCACGGTGACAATCAAAATCACTCCACACATTTCCTACAACCCAATGTGGGTGGTATTATTACTTCTGGTTGAATAACAGATTTATACTTAAGCTCAACAGTTGCCAACAGCTTAATTTTCTGTTCCTTTAAAAAGCTAAAACTTATTAAAGTTATTAAAGAGCCACATATTATTGCTTTGATGACTTGAAAGAATCTATTTTACTGAGCCGATGTTATTTGCAAGATTCCATGAGAGATATGAGGAGAGATGTAAACATTAAAAAACAAAAACAAAAAAACGCAGACACAAAACAAGCTAACAAATAAAAACCAGTCTTTTCTCCTTGGAAAATACAATACAGGCAAAGACAGGTATACATACAACGAGCTAAAATAACATGCTTGGTAATTCTACCCCAGGATACCTCAGCACTGCTCCATCATTTTACTAAGGCACTGGGTTTTATTTAGGCAAATAAACACTAAAAATAGGGTCTGTACCTCTGAGCACAGAGGGAGGAGCTCATGATGTCAGCCCACACATCTTTAAGGGTCTCTATCTGGGTCTGAATCACCTTTTGACCTTCTTTGTTGCTACTTCTCAAGGCCTGTTCCCCTTTGCCAATGGCCATATTCAACTTAACTTCTCCTTCACCTTTCATCAGGAGAATATCCTGGGAAGGAAGAATGAACACTTGTCAGTAGGAATATGAAAACCTTCTGCTATTTTTAAAAATGGTTATGTTTCCATGAGAATTAAAGTAGGGAATACTTTACTCACCTTAAAATGAAAACAACGACAATCTCTGGACCCTATCGCAATAGAATGCTATCCTTAAAACTGGATAGCTGGGAGTCTGGGAGACAAAGATTAACTCCAATTTAAATTCTTAGAAAACTTTGGACCATTAGCCTAGAAATTATAATTTTATTGACTTCAGTTTCAAAGAGTCAAAAGAAATTATTTTGAAAATGAAGACACACCTGTCCAAAACCTGACAGTCCCCTAATTCCTCTCTCTCAAGGTCACCTTCACTGACTGCAGTCTGGGTTAGTGATCTGCTTTTGCTTTCAACACACCCTTGTTTGCTTCAATCACAGCCCCTACATACTGCAAGCAACAACTGACAGGTTGGTCCCTCCTGCTAGATCATGAACTCCTAGTAAACAAAGCCTAACTTTTACCTCTATATTCCCAGCAACTTGCATAGTGCTTGGAGCAGAATAAGTATCAATAATGTTTGCTGAATATTAACTAAATGAAATTAAAAATTATTTAAAGCTATTAAAACAATTTTCCTTTACAAAGGGGAAAAATGATCCCTCCATTTCCTGTCTGCCCAATATCTCCGTTTTGCCCACATAATCCTCATTTAGAGGCTCACAGAACAAGCAAGACCCAACGCAAACACTTCTGAATCAAATCAAATCAGTGTTGAGCAGTTGTAGGTGTCTAGCTGGTGCCCCACATACCTGTATTTGCGACAGCCGTTTTTCCAAGGTGTCTTTGCTCCCGAGAGCGCTCTCTGCCCCAGCCAGTCTGTCCTGAACAGCTTTCACCCAGGACCACATGCTCTGCAGCGCTTCTTCCAGCGCTTCGTGCTCCTGCAGGGCCACCTGGCAGCTCCGGAGCTTCTCTTTGGTCATTCTGAGTAAGTTATGGTAGCTCGTGAGGAGCTGGGAGCACAGGCGTCCTTCTTGCCCAGCTCCGTGGCCTTCCTCACTCAGAACCTGTGCTCTCTGAGAAAGCTTATCAAGAGACTCTCTAAGAAAAAAACACAGGAAAAAAATCTTAATTCCAACATTCTGGAGTGCAGGGGAGGAGTGGCAAATGATTGTTGACAATGGAGAAGTAAGCAGACACAAGCTCATAGCTGACATGCCTTTAAAATAAAGATGCTGCGAACCAGGCTGGCTACTTGCATTCTCCTGTGGTCTCTCTCAATGCAGTCAATACATGTCAGGGGATGCAATGCCATCTGTGCCACGCCTACATCTAAATAGCAGTGATAGAATGTACTGCATTACTAGGAATTAGACTCAGAAGTGGGCCTGGCTGCCTCTCCCTGCTCATCTCCAGCATCTCTGCATTCTTACTTAATGCTCTAATGATGAAAACCCCCTGAAGTCCCCAAAACACGCTACTATTTTGTATAGACATGGAGACTCTCCTGCCCTCCTCTGTTTCGTTCTTAGTTGCCCCTTTACAATTCGGCTCGGGCACCACATCCCCAGGAAGCATGCATGCCAACTCAGGGAGGGTGGAGAGTGCAGGACTCCCCTGTTGTGTGCCCTTGGCTCCTTGTCTTGCTCTGACGTCTCATATACCGTCTGTTCCAATCCACAAGGCTGTCCCTTCTAGAAGCCAGCACTACTATATTCAACTTATATTCCCAGGATCCAACACGATGTTGGACAGAGACAAAGTGGGGAAAAAGAGTTTCTTTTAAAAGGCGATTTTTAAAAATGCTTATGAGTCTCCTTGTTGTGTCTTGGGTATTACATTCATCTTCGTTTGGCGCTATGTTAATTAGGTCGAGGGAAAAACTTAATTGCTATTTGCTTGGTTGGTTTCATTCTATTTTAGAGTTCTGAATTCTTATCAGCACATCTGTCAGGAAAAGCCCGGGATACCAGAAGGGAGAGTGAAGATGTCTTAACACAAACTGTTGTGACTACCAGAAAAAGAACACAAATCGAATCTCCTACAACATCTCAACTTTTTTCTGAGCAGCTACTATGTAAACAGCATTCTATGGGCCACCCTGAGATATACAAAGAATTATACAACATTACATCTACTTAAAAAGAGATTTGTTATACTTGTGATCTGTTTGGTGAGACAAGAAGGTGGCTTCAGCAATGATACGAGTTAAATAATAATCCAAGACAAGAGATTCCCTCACTATTACAAGATGAATTGCTTAATGGATGATAAAAATTCAATAAGTCTCAAGCTGGGTACTTTTATACAAGGCATCTCCCCCAAATATTTTAAGTATTGGAAATATTATGATGAAAGAAATCCAGAAGACTGGAGGAGCAAGCAGTAAGCAAGTGAGAGAAGGCACAGTCCAGAGAACTTTGCTTAGGAAAGGAGCCAGAAACATTTTCTCAGTGGGAAGCAAAGAAGAGATATACACTGCAGTGGAGAACAGGAACCACAAGGACAGTCAGACCTAGTGACCATAATACTAAGAATATTATGAGGATAGGTGGGTGGGAAATGGAATGGGAGGCTGAAATGTGTGAAGAATATATGGAATTTGAGGTCTACAGCAGTAATTTTGTATCTTTATGGTCACTGTAAATGTGTGGTTTTCTTTTCTTCATATCAACTTCACATTATGTTAGTTGATCCCCAAAATAACACCAGAGAGGAGGATACAGTATTATTAACACAATGTTTAAAGGCTGAAATCCAGAGTTACAGGAGGTAAGTGGCCTGCCCAATTTCTTGAGCAAAGAGAGAGAGGACCACAATGCAGATGAGCTCCTAACTCCCACCCTGCACTTATCAGACTACCACACTGCTGTAGAGAATGCAGCCTGATCATCTGTATTCTAGACATTCAGGGACAGGGACAAACCACCGTCAACCGCCAACCAACCAACCAAACAACCAACACCAAAACAAATAACCAACACACCAGTCTACAACATGGTAGCAGATAAAGGACCAATTCCATTTCTAGATCATACCTTGCAGCTAGTAGTTCTCCCAGAAACATTTCAACTTTATGAACTTCATTTTTCTTCTCAGGAATGTGCTGTTTACTCTCTCCCAAGTTTTCTGTATTTAACCTTTCTTCCATTTCATGGATCCATAAGTTTAGTTTTCTGTGCTGATCCTCAAAGCTAAAGAAAAGAAAACACCTTAGAGAAATTCTTATATACCTGTTACAATAGATAAGTTCTACTAGCTGAGGTTACAATGTCTTTTATATGGCAATTAAGATCTCATGAATTTTCAAGTTATGAAAAAAAAAACTCAAAAATAAGCCCATCCAAATTATTACTTATTTCAGCAACAAAGTGACAAATCATGGTAATTTCTCTTAAGATCCAAGCAGAAAAATAATCATCTCAAATAGCTGAATTGATTTCACAGCTGGTAATTACCAGCAAGATCACATTCCTGTGTCAATGTGTACTTAATTTTGTATCTTACTGCAAAGACCTTTGAATTAAGGCCAGTGGACAAGTGGGGTAGTGGAACCCCTGTGAAAAGAGGGAAAAGTGCTCTCTGCGTCTTTATTTCTTAAGAGAATTTGAATATAGCACAAGAGCTCTAAGTTTTAGAAACAGTGTAAACTCTACAAGAAAACTGGAAAAGAGTCAGGTAAATTACTCTACCAGCAGAAAGGCAATTTGGTTATACTGACATCTTTTCCGCCCCAAGTAATAAGTGTTTTTTCCCCTTCTAATTGTATATTCACCCCCGTTAACATATGTTAATATTACTGATTGGAATCTTGATCCACAGAATTCAATACTTGCTTTCTGCCATCACTCTATCCCAGCAGGAATGGACACAAGGAAAATGCTGGATGATCTAGAAACTGAGGTGTCAAAGCTCTAATA
Source organism: Daubentonia madagascariensis (assembly GCA_023783475.1). Classification (NCBI taxonomy): domain Eukaryota; kingdom Metazoa; phylum Chordata; class Mammalia; order Primates; family Daubentoniidae; genus Daubentonia; species Daubentonia madagascariensis. Next base: position 15,334,115 of record JAKFHU010001815.1, on the reverse strand, counting down.
TCTTGAGTTAACCAAATAGACAAAAATTATATGCATTTATGTCATTTTCAATTACTAGTTAATATAATTCCTTTGTTTTTTTCCTATAGAAAATAAGGCCAAATGATAACTTCAGAGTCTGAGCAATGTATTATTTTCCTAGTATTAACCGATACTTAAGGTCAAAGTTTATTATAATTTAAACTCATAATTTCAAATATTATTTGTTTATTCACATGACTCTTTTTCTCTAAGTCTTCAAAAACTCATTCAGTGTGTAACAAAATCTACATTTACCAAAACAACCTACCTCCCAAGTTCTGAAGCACAGTCTTGAAGAGTCTGTTTGTCTTTAAGGCATTGTTTCAGAAATGCTTGAAACTCTTCATTAGCCTTTGTAATTTGTTCCTGAATGCTACTGACAATTTGTTTAGACAAATGTGCATATAAAGTTTGCCCTTCTTGAGTCACCACATCAAGCTTGCTCTGCCCATCACTGACTGAGTCCAAAATGTTCTGTTTCAGGAAATAAAGGTAATATAAAATATTTGCTATTATTCAGATACCCTAGTGCATGGGAGCATTCATTACAATTGTCGGCTGAGATAGTAGAGCCAGAAAGAATAACAGAGTCCAAAGGAAAAAAAGTCTAAGAAGGTTGCAGTGAGAATGACGCATACAATTGGATATAATCAAGGTTCCTCACTGAGGATGGTGCCAGTCAGTCACTGGGACCACTGAGGACAAAATGTGAACAACATCAAGCTGGAAGAGAAGATGTTCTCATCAAGGTCTCACTCGTGGTCTCTCCCCATTCTCACCGTCCCAACCTGGTCCAGGTTCCACTGCCTCTTACAGTTAGTGTGCCATCACTCTAATATATCCTATCTTCACATTTAGACCATAAGTTATTTTTAAAAAACTACAAGCCAGGTCTTCTCCTTCCTTTTAAAACTCTTACAAAATAATGATATAATACAGATACAATTATTTATACTTTTACTTCTATAAAAATTAAATTAGGTTTAGTTTTGAATGAATTCCAAAGAATGGACAAATAGGCTAAAAAGAGAGGAGGAAGGGATCTAGAAATTCTCTAGCTCCAATTTATTTTCTCAAAGTACTTTTCATGTTGCTCTCTCTCCTTCTGACTCAATAAGCCAAATTCTTTTAGGGAAGAAGAAAAGATGGACTCAAATAAGATGATTTGAAAAATATGATAATTGAGGTCTGACCTAAAGGCACCTGAGTACAGTTTGGGGAAGAAGAAAAAGGCTGCCAGCCTTCATACCTGAAGGTCATGGAGCTTTGCCTCTAGAACTTTGCTGTCACCGGTTCGATCTGATGATTCTTTTGCTGCTGTCTTTGCTCCCAAAAACCATTCTTGGAATTCCTGCATGGACTCTTTTGGAAGTAACGAAAATCAGGAATAAATCCAAAACATTGAATGAGCTTCCAGGATTACCACAGTGAACTATTTCTGGCCTTCAGCCCATCTCCTTTTGCCTTCTAAAATACTCCAGAGAGAAAATGACAATACAGCGTGATCTACAACCACAACTGTTCATGGTAGGATTGAGAAATTATCTCAGAGAAAAGACTGAAATTTGTGTTCCTGGAATGTCTGATTTTCCATTGTCTTCCTTTTTTTTTGGTGAAAAAAGATAATTAATTGACTGAATATGTAAGAGTGCGAGGGGAGAAATGCTCCAGGGACATTAAAGCCATTTTTCTGGCACAGGAGGAACCATCTCCTCTTTCTACTAAGTTGACTTGGAGACTCCTTATGCATCCACATCAGAGCACAGGCACAGCTGTGTGGGAACAGAGGTGGGGACAGGATGGACAATTCCTGGATTGTGTGGCTGCCACTGTTTCATGGCATCTCCAAATATCCAAGCTTATTGTGTCACTTTATCATGGCATAAAACACTTTAGTAGTTACTTGGACAGTGGCTGCTGGCCACTTGAATAGTGGAAGTAATTTTCCACACACATGAGCTATATGTAGAAAATCCAGATCAACTTTAGAATCATCAAATGGTGGACTCCTGCTTTCTTGGGAAGAAAGAAGAATTCTGCATAGGGTGAGAGGCCTGAGCACAACACTTTCATTGCTCAAATCTCAAAGAACAAATGAATTTAAATGATATCCTTCTGGAAAGTTTTCTCAAACTTTTGCTGGCAGTTTCTAGGCAGCATGTGGTTTGGATTCTTTTTTGTAAACAAACTGTTCACGCTAAGGCCCATAAGAACTCACCATTGAAGTGTTTTTCCAGAGAATCCTGCAGGCTGGCCTGGGTTTTGGAGCACAACTGGCTCACAGCTTCGTGTTTCTTTATCAGCCTGGTCATTGCATGGCCCAGCGTCTCCAACTCAGCTGAGTGGTACTTGCGGCACAGGCTATTGAGATTTTCTTGGGTAGAGCTGATGTTGCTTTGCTGACTTTGAAGTTCTTTTTGTATATCCTATAGATTAAAAGTATACCATGAAGAATATTCATCACATTCAAGAGATATACTCTATTTACTCCACAATGTTTTTTTTTTTTAAATCTGAAATTGATGCTTTTGAAACCCACTCAGTAGTGTATACATTTTGGTGGGACTTTTTGAGTATTTGTGATAGATCTGTATTGCTTCTTTCAGAATTTGGCCATTTCTCCTTAGGAATAAACCAGGGTTGAGGGGTGCCTAGGAATTGAGATGTAGTCTAGCATTTCAAGCAAATTGAATAGGTTCTTATGGATGCCAGTCCATGATCTTGGGTTTAGTCACTTGATTAGAAACTATCACAGTTCACGTTCTTCAATAGGCCACTTGAGCTTTGTTTGAGGGTCACAGGCCACACCAAAAGCACCAGTAGTTAATGTAAAAATATATGCCTTTAGTCTCAAGTACAGTAATAAAATATGCTAAGGAGAACAAACTGTGTATGTTGAAAAGTCAACTCAATGCGTAACCTTTACAGAAGTTGATCAGGAATGGCATCTGTTAATATGAATAGACAACATGGAAGTGGAATGTTTTCTCAACTCCTTTTCTCCCCCAAATATACTATTTTCTAGATGAAAGAAGTTGTACTGACCAGTACAAATAACTAAGTGATGAAAAGTGATATTCAAGCTGGAAAATTCTTGAAAAGTCAAAAAAATCAAATATTTCTTCAATAGGCTTCACTTTTTTACCAAAAAAAAAAAAAAATTATTACAGCAATGCATGCCTTCTATTTCTAGAGTATTCATCTTTGATTTCTTAACACCTGCATTGTTCTTCACCTGTTGCTTACTTTGTTGTATTCAATGTCATGCATAGTTGGTCTGGTATTAACATGGGTAATTGAGAGCAGAGGTTATATTTTTTATTATAGTCACCACAAAACAGGAGAGCTACTATCTCTCTTTGAGTGGAAGCACTTCAGGATAGCTTATTACCTACCTTTACTTGTTTCAATCCTTCACAAGTCTCAGTTTGGGCACAATTCATCAATGATTCTTCCACTTTTGTCAGCCATGCTGTTATGTCATTAATAAATTTCTCCACTTGTGTACGTTGAACAGTAAAATCTTTCAAGGTTCCTTTTGCTACTTCAGTTATTTCTTTGGCATGCTCCAGTTTCTGCCTTAAGTCTGCTTCAATAAACTAAATATAAAGCAAGATTTCATTAAAATCTGTGAAGACCAGAACACGTGCTCAGTAGGAATTCTGTTCATGTGCAGCTTGTCCAAAACACATAAGCTTCACCATGGAAGCCAGATCCAATGCTAATACCCCTTTTCCAAGAAGAAAAATCAGTGGGCACAGTTGTCAAACATATTAAGTGACAGGAGAATAGAAAGAGTAAGGATTACAGTTAACATTGGATGTAAAATTGGCAGTTTTGACTGAGGTTCCAGTGAATATATGAGATCACATTCTGAAAAGAGTAAGACCTACACAGAGTCTACAAAGGAGGTGACCAAAAACCTGTTCTCAATCCTCCCCGGAAAGACCTTTAAAATACATTTCTGGAGGATTGACTTCTCTGGCCCTCTAGTTAGGAAAAGGACTTACTGTCACTGTGAATTCCAAAACAGTCTTAATTCCACAATTCAAACATCCAGGCCTATTTGGTAATCAAAACTCTGACCCCCATATAAGATAAGGTCCACATGTTTACTTGGAATGATGATGATGATGATAAAAATGAGGATATATAAAGATTTTTTTTTTTTGAGAGAGAGAGAGGGAAAGAAAGAGAGACAGATGCGGAGAGAGAGACGCACACACCCTGAGAGGGGGATTAGTATATGGCGGTTGTCACAAAACTGATGGAGTGCTTACCCGAAGGTCTGGCGGTGTTTCCGGATTTTTAGTTAGTTCTTTAAGATCATTAACTTTGGAATACAGTTCTTCTAATCTCAATGTTTTGTTTTTAACTTCAGACTGCCAAAATAAAAGACAAAGGGGAGAAGCTTTGTCTAATCAAAAGCACTGATGTGCTACATTTGGCACTTAATAATTTTGAGAACTAACTTTGTCAAAATACCCCAACTTTAAGTCAGTGTAAAAAAAAAAAATCTCTGTTTCCTTTTCTGAGGGCTGTCATTATTTATAAATGTGGAAAAACATTACAATTAACGTTCACTTGGAATGTGAGGGAGTATGCAGAACGAACTTTCTCTCCACCCACTCTTATTAGGAAAAAAGCTCCTGGAAAAATTAAACACTAACCAAAAGTCTTGAGTCAGTGGAGATTTTCAATAGGCTAACTGTCATTTATTCATTAGCTTTCATATCACTGGTTACTACGACAGCATGAAACTCTTCAAGAAGCATTTGAAAGCAAATACACATTGGGAGTGCCTAATTACTGCAGACTATATGTAATATGAAAAAAAACATTTCAAATAAAAATTTGAAGGATATTAAAGCAGACATCAGGTTAATTAGGTAATTGTCATACAATATTTTGCCTTTTTTTTCTGCACCAACACTAACATCAAAAATAAGAACAATCAAAGAATCATTTTGAACAAATCAGATGCTTATAACTTTCATTAGTTGTTTGGGGCCACAAAGGAACATTTAATAAGTTATTCCTCTCAACTTAAAAATTGTATTTTGGTGTTTTGTGGATACTAACAAACCTCCTGATGCTTTCAATTCAGAAAGTAATTTATTTACTCTATTTATGTAGAATAATAATTAGGATGTAATAAGTTCTGAGTAGTCATTACCTTTGTTTTTAATAGAATGTATTTAATTGTAAATTTATTTATAATTTAATTTTTAATAATGATTGCAAACTTTCACAAAGTTCCTAAAAATTTAACAATCAACTTTTGCAAGCTGGTACAAGCCAGATCCAGCACTAGTCACTGTTTGAGCTGTGATGTTAATTTAACATCGGAGATAACAACTAAAGAGACTGCAGTATCCATCACCCTTGACTGTACTTTTAGTCTGAATCATTTCTTCTACTTCTGATTGCCTTAGAAATTGGAGTTAAATTATAAAATATGTAGAATGTTCTTTGTGTCAAAGACAGCTAGATAACTTAAGTAACACAATTCATTCACCTATATTTTGTCAGACTGAAGTCATTATCTTTTCACACTATTTCCCCTTACCTAGCTTCATTTTTATCATAGCCCAATTACTAGTTGACATTTTATATATAATACATATTTTAATGTAAATTCCATGAGGGTAGGGAAAGGACTTTCTTTTACTATTATATTTTCAGTGTCTAAAATAGTGCCTGACATGTTTTAGGTGCTCATTAAGAATCTGATGAACGTATAAATAAATGAACTCAAGAAATGGGAATAAAAGGAGTTTAAAGTCAATTGGTGACTAGAGACTCTCCACAGAAGCCTATGACACTCCAGTCTCCAGTCTTCTTCCATTTCTGAAAAGGAAGTGGAGAACTCAGCACATAGCATGATGATGGCTCATGGCAGCTCCACAGTAAACAGTTTCTTCTCTTTGAATGAAGAAACATAGACACTAAATATCACTAAATTATAAACACTTCCAATTTGGTTTTCAAGTAGAAAGGTACATACTTTCAGATAAATGGGAGAAATTATAGATTTTATGGACTTTTTACTTTTCTACTAATACTTCAAATTAAGAGACCCAACTAAGAAGTGATAAAAATGCAAAAAACCTCTTACCCATAACCTATTCAAATTTCAAGTAAATAGGAAAATACAGGTAAGAGTTTTGTAACACTCTTATGTGTCTCCAAAAAGAAGAATGAACTTTAAAAAAAAGACATTTTTCCATATTCTGGTCAACAATGTACCGCAAGCTCCCAGATGTTGTCTTAGTCAATTTACCTCGAATTCTTTAAGAAATTCTTCGGCTCTGAGGCTGTTATTCAGGTCACTGATGTTTTCTGCCAGCTGTGGAACAGAGTTGTTTGACCATCCCTCGATCTCATCTTTACTTGAAAGGACCTCATCCCAAATGGACAGGCTTACCCTCAGCCTCTCCATGTTCTCTTCAATTCTCTCTGATAACTAGGATAAAAAAACAGAAGCCATGGCATTAATAGTCGGAGGCCTTAAAGTGCTCATTCCCCCACCAAAGTACTAAAGATGCCAGTGCTTCCTTCCTTCATCAGAAAATTATATTCTGACTGACAAAGTTTTACAAATATTACTGTAAGTTATTTAGTGTACCTGATTCATGTATATGTTAACAAATACATGGATTGATTCTGTCATTGAGAGAGTTGTCAGAATTTCTGAGACATTAGATTTTCATTTGGAAATTGAGATACTGACAACAGCAGGTCTATTGGAATCTACTGTAATGTAACTCACTGTAAGGTTGAATTCTCCAGGATCAAGGTTTGTCTAGGACAGTATTGTATTTATTTTTGAAAGTAATACAATAAGCACTTTTAATGCTTAGGTATAGCAATGGGCATTAGTTAGATTCAAACGTATTTATAACACATGTGAATATTTATGAGAGCAACCAAGTTTGCATGTTTAAAGCATTATGGCTTAACACTCTTCCTATGATAAGAATGTTCTTTTAAAAGTGGAAGCATATTGGGTTTTCACATGTCCTCAAATTATTCTACTATATTACACAAATAACAATGTTTAACTAGTAAATTTAGCTTAAATAAGGGAACCCACAGTAGGTTAAACTTCTGAACCCAGACACTGATAACAGGGGGACAACAGAATCACTGTATTTTTGAGCTGGAAGGAAATGTAAAGGATATGTAGAGTTTCAAGGAGATCAGTGACTTGTTCAATGGTCACATAGCTAGTAAGTGACAGAACAAAAACTAAAACTCAAGGAAGTAAATTATAAGTGCAGTATTTTCCAATGCAAAATTATAGCCTTATTACTTTAAATTATCATATATTATAGCTTAATATTCTATATGATATTTATAAATTATTCTTCTATTTTTATCTATAATTCCAGAGTTTTGAGAAGAAAAAGATTCAAAGCAATTTGTTATGATTGAAGCTATCAACTGAAATTGATAAATAAAGCAAATAATTTTTTTACTATTTCTAAACTTTATGTGATCACTATATTTTTTCAGAATATCATTTTGCATTTAGCATTGAAAACCAAAAGTGGAATTCACATCCTTGAATAATCCTTCGACCAAGGATGTGATAGAGAAATGTGAATATTTAAACCATTCTCAGAATCCCAGGTGACCGTCTTACATCCAGCCATTTGTCCATAGTGCTCTCCATGTCTGTTTTTACCAAGATGAAATCACTACTGTGGATTTTTTTCAGCTCTGATAACAAGTGTTTTCCTTTACTGGTAAAATTATCCAACTCTTTCTGTTTATAATTCATTTCATTCTTGACAGTTTCATGCTGTGTGGACATAAATGTTTCCTTAATTAATAAAATAATCAGTGATAAATCAAGAGTTTAAAAAACATTTGCCTCTAAGAAACTTAATTCATGATTGACCTTATGCAGAAATTAGTGATATTAATTAATTATATGAGTATATATAATATAATTTGCTTGAATTGCTAGACTCCTAGGGTATCAGTATTCCTAGAAAAAAAAAGTTGAGCTTGTTAGCATGAATTATCCACATCTAAATGTACCAACAAGAAGAATTATGCAGAGAATCACTTTATGAGTAAAAACAGATCTACGAAACTAGTCTACTAAAATAAATACATTTTGAATTTTACCTTGGAAAAAGCCCATTTAAGATCCTCTTGATCTTTTATAGTAGTTCTGGTTGCAATCACACTGCTGGCATTTTCTAGGACTTTAGACACAGCCGACTTCAAGTTCTGATATTCTCTCATTAAGTCAATAAGTCCACAGCATTGACCCTGGCTGTAATGATTAAAGAAAATGTATCATTTAGTGTCATGTGTCAGGAAAGGCAAGAATTCCTTACAATGAGACCTGATACATCATACATACATATATTTCTAGATGGATGCTAGAACCAAGAGAAAACCATATTTCTACATACTGAGGTTGAAACAGTGCTGCTGGTTAATTCTACTTAACTCTAATGTCCAAAATATTCTTCGTGAATGAAGAGTACACACAACCGTTAAAACAAAATCTACGAACTCATTGAAAAAGAAGAAATACATGTTCTTGACAACTCAAACTGAGATGAGTCACCCAAATGTTTTGGTTTTTTAAATGTCTTTTTCCATGCTGTTTTAATTATTTCATAATGGCATATATTGGGGGAGAGAAAACAACACAAACCAAAACAAAACACTGCTCAATAATTAAAATACATGTGAGATTTTTCTCTTGCATCTCAATGAAACAAATTTTCATTGGATATGAATCCCCTGAAAACTATCAAAATAAGAAGATAGTTTTTGTTTATAAGAGTAAAATGCCTTTGAACAAGCAAGTCTACATCTAGAAATTTTTCCAAAGAAATAGAAGTATGGTGTGTGCACTAAGATTTAGGTAAAGTGATATTTTCACACCTTTATTTATCATAGGAGGAAAAAAACAGACATAACCAAATTTTAAAAATAGGTCAGTAATTGAAAAATTATGATAAATTATTGTAATAGAACACTGTGCAACCTCTAAGAAATCACAATCTAGGAGAATGTTTAATAATATGGAATAAAGTGTGTGCAACATGATTCAATTTAAAAAGCCTACATTAATAGTCTACATTATATAGTATGCGCTCAATTTTGTTTAAAAGGCCTTTGTACATGATATAAGGTATGTGTTGAGGTGCATTTTAAAAATGCACATGGATGTTCAATTGTTCCAGCACCATTGATTGAAAAGACTATTCTTTCTCCACCTAAGTACCTTGACCACATACATGTGGGTCTATTTCTGGACTCTATTTGTTCCATTGGTCTATATGTTTACCCTTTAGCCAGTACCACAGTGAAAGCAGCTAGTGTGAGTCCTCCAATTCTTTTTCAAAATTGTATTTGTTATTCTAGTGGGTCTTTTACTTTTACATGTAAGTTTTAGACTCAGCTTGTCAATTTCTAGGAAAATTCTGTGGGGATTTTGGTTGGGATTGTATTGATACAAAAAAAGACCTCAATAACAACAACAAAAAAATCCCCCCAAATGGCCAATTTGAAGAGGTACTTTATTAAAGAAGACATACAAATGGCAAATAACACATCAAAATATGTTCACTGTCAGTCTTCAGGGAAATACAAATTAAAAAATACAATGAAACAAACATCTCTACACATCTACTAGAATGTCAAACAAGAAAACAAACAAAAATTTCACAATATCAAGTGTTGGAAATGACGTGGTACAACTGGAACTCCCACACATGGCTGATGTGAGTGGAAAATTGTGCAATTCCTTTGGAAAATAGTTTGGCAGTTTCTTATAAAGTTAAACAATATACTTTACTGAACAACCCTGAGTACCACTTTTAGAGTATTTACCCAAGGGAAATAAAAACTTAGGTACACACAAAAATATGAACAGGAATGTTTATAGATGCTTTATTTATAATCATTCAAACTGGAAAGAACCCAATTGTCCATCAACTGGTGAATGGATAAATTGTGGTCCCCCATTTAATGGAATATCCAACTATAAAAAAAGAATGAACTATTGATACACACAACATATGTTGTGCTAAATAAAATAAACCAGCCTAAAAAGGTCACATTCTATATGGCTCCATTTATATGTAATTCTGAAAAAAGACAAAACTATAGATACAGAAAATTGATCAATGGTTGCCAGGGGCTCGGGGTGAGAGGGAGAGATGAGAACTTTACCATGAAATTCGATAGCTGGTTGTCACATAACTGAATGAGTTTGTCAAAACTCCTAGACGTGTACACTAAAAAGAGTGAATTTAATGTATTTAAATTATGCATTAATTACAAACAAGTACAGCAAAACAAAAAAAAGGAAAATCGTAGGTTAAAACTCTCTTGGTTGCACTTTGTAATTGTTGACAACTCCTGCTTTTAAGCATTGAATTTCACATGTAATTATTTCAAGCCAACGTGCTCAATAAAGTTCTATAGAACTAATATTTTTAATGTTACTGAAGCAACACAGAATACTTAAGAAGGCAAAATATATTCAACTCTTGATCATATCGATGCAAATCAACACTCAATGGCCCAATGTCACAAAATAAATGGGAAGTTAAAAACAAACACTGAGAGGGTTTTTACTTACTTTTCATGAATTAGTTTTTTGGTATCATCCCAGGTAACCTCTAAGCGGTTTATCTCCCTGTCAACTTCAGGTGCAAAAGCTACATCTTTCTGGGCAATTTGCTTAGCTTTGTCTTTCAACCAACATAATTCATGCTCGTGAGAATTCAATTCATCCTCTAGCTGATTAAACACTCGCAACCTGTGAATTAAAATGTTTTACTGTTAAGTTACCAAAGGCAGTGAATGAATATTTCTTCTCCACAAGCACAGGATAAGTCCATAAAGCACATGTACAGATAGCCAGAAAAAACTTTTAACCCAGGAATTAAATTAATGAAAGATGCTTTTAAATTTAATTTTGCAAAATAATTCAGATTGTACCCCAGAAAGTATTGCGAGTTATTCTTACCATTTACCTTCAATCTTCTATTAATTTTGTATTCGCTTTCTACTTTGCATTGATGGTATAAGATATTTAAGACTGAGGCTGACCTTGTAGGCCAAGTAGGTGAATACCCATCAGAAAGTTATTGGTATGCCTCTGAGCCATGAGGTTCAATCCATATAAGGATCACAGGTACTTCATTCAAAATCTAAATAGTTTCACTGAGCTCTACAAAAAGTACATATTTTTAAAACTTAAATTACCTACATTATTGAAAAGATTACCATGAGAAAATGATCATTTTTTGGTCCCTAATCTATTAATATTGGGGCATTTGTACAAGTGTCCACATAGAGGCAGCCACTGACTCCTTCATTCTTACAGTTTGGTATGGTGCTTTAGAATTTATAAACTGAGTATACATGATTATCCCACTTAATTCCCAAAACAAAGTGGCTGGTGGTAGGCACTTTCACTATCCCCACCTCACGAGAAGACAGGTGATTTGCTCAAGGTGGCATAGTGAAACATAAGCATGGCTGGCGTTAAATAAACCCATTAATTCAGTGCAACATTTCTTGTAGCCTATGTGTGTCTTTGGTGAGTTCAGTGTTGAGGCTACTGATATGGCTCTTGAGCCCAAGCTGGGCTTGCTTCTCCATCAATTTTAGGATCTCCTGTCCACTTGGCCTGAGCAGGCCAGAGAGGGGTCAGCCGCCCTGCAATACCAATGGTAACGCCAACTTCCTGGGCGAGCGACACTAGGCATCTTGTTATCTCTTTACTTTATTTTTCCTCCCCAAATCCCATTCCCTTTTGTAAATTTATTGCTAAACTGGTAAGATAGTTAATTGCCCATGAGGGGTGTAACCTCAGGAGCCCAGTCTGTAGCCCTGATATTAACTCAACTGTCATCTAACTAAAGCCTTGGCTTAATGTTTGACTGTGGTTAAAAGGGAACAAATGGCGATGGTCTTGGCAGGGACAACATAATCTATATCCATTATTGACACCTTGGTATGAGTGCATTTAACTATTACTTTGCCATCTGAAAAAATGGGATAGAAAGTGGCCCTGAGAACATCAGTGGGGAGAAGTTTCTATTAAGAAGGAAAAAGAAGACTGAAAACAAGGCTACAGTTTTAGGGGAAGAAAATGACTGGCCAAAGTTACTAAGAGAACTTACCCTCGGCCCCTTTGCTTCTCTATTGAACTCTCCTGAGAAAGCTCCAATTTTGCTGAAACCCACTTCTCTGCCTTCTCCATACCTCTAAGCAAACAGTTAAAAGCAGTCGTGGAGAGCCCCTCTGCCAAGCTGACTGCTTCCGCTTTAAATGAACACAGACCTCAAACGGCTGCTCATCACCTTCCTTAGCTCCTCTCTACAAGAGAATGATTGCACACCATGTCTCTCTTCCAACATCTGCCTTCATTCTTGTTACAGAAGATGAGTCCCTTTCCCTCTCAGTAAAAAATTGCTTAAAAATAGATAATATGATCTATATACTCTTGTCAATAAGGTCTCAGAGTGGCTCATATATAGCCCTTAGAGAAATCCCTAAGGAAGTCAAAGAAATTTCAGTACTTCTCAAGCATCAAATTAATCATTGATTTTATCTTCATAACGTTAAAAAAAGAAGTTTTTGAATAGGGTACTATTAAAGTTTTGCACAAAAGTTAATTCAGAGAAAATGCAAAATAAAAGAGACAACCTGCTGCAACAGTTTCCTTTACCTCTGCTGAAGAGCTTGCCGGGTAGGTTCTCGTAATCGCTCTTTGTCAGCCCTTTCTTCAATGTCCTCGATGCTTTTCAGCAACTCCTCTTTCTGGTCTTGGAATGCTTTTTTCAATACTGCCAGGGCATCTGCCTCACTCTGCTTGGTTCCCAGAAGGTTCTGGATCCTTTCTAACTCTGCACAGAGCTGATCGGCTGTGGCTCTGCAGGAAGTCCTTTGCTCAGAGCTCCTACTTTTCAGATGGTACTGGGCTTTGGTAAGAATGCCATCGAGACACATGGCAGTCGATTCTAATGTTTTAGCATCTTGAATAGCATCATTTAGGTCCTTTTCTAACAAATCAGACTGTTTCTTATTCATATTGTTGGTTGCTTCCACCGTTTGCCTCAGCTGGTAGAGAACCCCGGACAGAGAGGCATGGCTTTGCAAGAATTCTGCCAACTGGGCCAGGGCAAGCTGCCTCCTTTCCACAACCTGGCTGGCCTCCTCAAACAGCTGGAAGCAGTCCTCTGTTTTGCCCTGCAGGAGGTGAAGGTCTTCTGCTCGGCCCAGAGAACCCAACTTCGCTAAGTGACCCTGCAGATTCTGCCATTCTCCCTTCTTGCTCTCCACTTCTGCTGCATGGTCCTGGGAGGGACGAGAGAGTTATTGATTGCTCAGATACATTACAGTTTTTGACACAGATACACTACAGGATTTGTGATGTCAAGTGATATTTGAAGTGCCATGGATAGCATAGTATTTAAAGGTCATCTACAGTAAATCTTTAAAAATGTTCATAAAATTTCCCATTTTGCTCATCCATATATTTCACATAAAATACACTCTGATTTGGAACTATGTAATTAATTCCATGGAAAAGAATTTCTTCATGGATAGAAATTGTTAGTTAAAAGATATTTAAATGTATTTCATATATTTTTATATATTTAATTTTTAAAATTTTAAATTTTAAAAGATGCATACATATAAAAACTTTAAATTTAAAAATTTAAAAGATGCATGTGTGTGTATATGTGTATCTTTAAAAAATCTTCCAAACTTTTAATTTGTTTTAACTAACAATTTTTATCCATGAAGAAATTCTTTTCTGTGGAATTAATTAGTTTCAAATCAGAGTTGTGTTTCATGTGACACTATTGTATAGGAAATTTGACTAGGTTAACAATAAATCATGTTTAAAATCTAGCAGAAAATTGCTAACACTCTCAGCATGGTTCCTGTTAAAGAGAAATTATCACCTATCTTATTCTTGACCACAACGGCTTTAGGATTCCCTTCAGCTTGACTACTAAACTTTAGACAGCTTCTTCCTGACTGGAGATCCCTGACCTTCTGTTTCTTATAGCATTCATTTTGGAAAACTTGTAATTGTAAATTCATTCTCTACCCCTTTGAGGTATAAATCTTGTAAGACCCTCTGGTCAGTTTTACAGCCCTGGAATGTTTTTCTTAAGGACTTGGGTGCCATCCCTTTGAAATGTAGTCATAAAGGAAGATAGCACCCCTCTTCCCCAGTCTCTGTGGAGGGTAGGAGCCTAACTTAGCCAGGTACTTTCCTCCAAGTTGTAAAACTACCTCCTGTCCTGAAGATACCAGAAAGTTTGCTCTTCCCTTCTGCAAAGCCAATTAGCAAACCCAGCATAGAATGAACACTCAAGAAATACAAAATGTTTTATTTTTAAGTATTTTTATAAGCACATCGTGTAGCTTATTTCCACTACCCCAGTGCTTGATGATTAATTTATGATTTTGTAAATGTATTTTGGTGTCAGGATAGATATTTATGTGTTGGAGCTCAGAAAACAATACCCTAAAATATGCTGCTTTGGACTTCAAACCAAGAGCACCCAGGGAGCAGCAATTGCAGGGAAGGGCTTTCTCTGATGCTCCCTGATCTGACCAAGGGAAGTTCCTCAGAAGGAATGCAATCATCAGCCGGTGAAGAATAACTCACAGGATAAGTTTCTTAAGGTCTGACCACTCACTCAGAGACACTTTTACCACAGGCTACTTTCTATTCTCCTGACAGACTATCCGCATAGTAAGACAGCCTTGGTTCACAGTGCATTTCCTCCCCTTACCCTCCAGAAGCCCCAGCCCCTATTTCTTTCTGTATGGTATAAAAACGTTAGTCATCTCATCCTTCTTTGAGTCTCATATTTTGACTCTTGTACATATGCACATAATAAATTTGTATGCCTTTTCTTCTGTTAACTGTTCTATTGTCAATTCATTTCATACACTGAAATTAATGGGACTTTCAGTGCAGAGAGGGAAAGTTCCCATCACCCTACATAAGCATAATTTATAAAAAAGGGAAACAAGTCATGAATTTTAAATCACTTTCAAGCTAATTCAGAAAGTAATTCAGAAAAGCTATATCATTAAAGTATTGGAATTCAGTATTAGTATTCAGTATTGCAGTAAAACGAACTAGGAAGCTTAAAAACGGACATTCTTATCACTTTACGCTAAAAAGCATTTGCTCCACTATGAAGAAACAGTTTCTTAAGGTGGTTGCCTATTTTATCCAAAGTGGTTTTATCTTCTGAATTTATGTGAGTAACACATTGCTTAGATTCACATGCTCAATTATTAAAACATTTTCATATGAATAAAAAGTTAAATCGCTGCTATGTGTTTTTTTAATTTTAAAATGTTGCTTCGATTTATAATTCAAGAACTCTTTTTCTGTGAATAAATTCTTCAGTCTTAAAAGAATGCATTTTACCTTGTGCCGAGTGAGAGCTACTTGATGGTCTGTTAGGCTTATCTCAGAAGTAGTTTGTAATTCACTGAGGAACAGCTTAATCCAGACAGAAAAGGAAAGCAGCAGCTCATCAAATTGCTGGTGTTCAGCAACCACAGACTGAAGAAAATTAATCCTACGTAGAGAAAGGTATTAAAGTTACAATGTCCCATAAGTGAACAGAAAGAGGTCATGACATATTTTGGGAATTAAGCTTACGCAAGGGTAAAAGTGATGTTGTTATACTAATATGTTGACAAGCTGGATCCTCTTGATGTTTTCTACTTCCCAAACCCTGTTTTTCTCAAAATGTTCTGTCTCAGTTGACATTGCCACCATCCACCCTGATGGTCCTGCCAGTCATTCTTCATCCCTCCAAATTCTTTACTGGCACCTCTGACCTGTGCATGTCCTGTCAGAACCCCCTCCACACCACATATTGATTCTCTGCTCTTCTCCCCATTTTCACCCCCCGGCCCTGGTCTAAGTCTCTTCATCTCTTGCCTGATGTCCAGCCTCCTAACTGCTTCCTTCCTTCCCCCCTGCCTCTGTGCAATACACTCTGTAGAGGACAGCCAGAAAGGATTTCACATGATCAGGGCATTCCCCGCTGTGCTTAAACACTGGGACAGTTTCCTGTTGCACTTGGGAAGGCAAAACCCCCAAACTCCTTACTGTGGCCTACAAGGAACCCCACACAATCTATTTCTCTGGCCTCATCTGATACATCTCTGCCCCACACTCCCACTGACCTCTCTGTTTTCTGATATCCCAGCTCATTACTGCCTTAGAGCCTTTGCCATTTTCGCTCCCTCTGCCAGTGTGCTCTGCTCCTATGTCCTGGGTCTGCTCCCTGCACAGCACTCAGATCTTAATCAGATGTTGTCTTCCCACAGAAGCTGTGCTTGACACACATGCACCATCCCTCAGTCCCAGCCATGTTACCCTATTTTGTTGTCTTCATAATACTTAGCACCACCTGAAACAGTCTTGTTCATTCACTTGTTTAATTATATATTTATCTTCCCCAAACCCCTTCCTCCCTTCCCCCCATACCACCAGAGTAAGGACTGTACCTGCCTTGCTTACTACTATATCCTTAGCACCTAAAAAGGTGCCTGGGATACGGTCATGGATCAATCACTGCTTTTGTAATAAATGAATTAGTTTATTAATAATCAGTGATCAGAGATCAGAATTCAAAACTCCTATTAAAAATAATTTCTTAATCAAATACTAATATTCATTACTATGGTTTATATCTAAAGTTCAACTTTTAAATCAGCTTTCACATTTTAATCTTTACAAAATCTTCTATGCATTATCCTTCCACACATAAATTATATTTTGAATGCCTTCACACATTTGCATCACTTTAAAAGCCCTTTACTTTCCCTCTGAGGGATAGACGGAAGGCAGATACTGCTCTGTTTTATAGAAAATTGCTCATCTTTCAAGAGCTGGCATCAAATCTTTCTGTAAATCTTTCCTGAACCCATTCAAATGTACCTGTGCTTCCATACTCTGTGCTCACGTCTCTCTTTGGTTTCCTTGTTATCCCTACACCAATCTGTAAATTACTAGAGGTCAGGTTTTGTTTATGGCTCCAATATCTCATATGGTGCCTGGCACTCAGCAGGTACCCAGTATATATTTGTTGATTGAATAAATGAACAAATAAACCATGGAATACATACTAGCTCCATAAAAGTAGAGAGAGAAACTGCTTACTGTATGCGTGTACGTATAGCACATAGTACTTATGCGTGTACGAATCCTCAGCATATAGTACAGTGCTCTACCCATTGTAGAAACTCAATAAATATTTGCTGAATGAATGAATCTATGGCCAAATTAAATTTTTTTAAACAAAAGTAAAAAATAGCCAACCAGGTTAAATGCTCATCTAAGATCATATTGGTAATCAATACCAATATAAGGAGAAAATTTATTTTCTGGTATATTAGAAAGGTATAGATGCCAATTGCTAACCATCTAGTTAATTAAGATTTAATCCATTTTTGCTTCCATTTAATATAACAGTAATTTCCCTTGCTCTCTCCAAAGATCTATGTTAAAATGAAATGGAGTAGCTTATGTATAGAAAATGTCTCTGGTCGAGAAATATCACATGAGGTAAAATTTTAGTTACTATTTTTCTTTTGTACAGAAATAGCTTAGACAATAAACACCAACATTAGCAACGCTACTCTCTTCAGTCTATTTCAAGTGGTGTAATCATTTGCCCCGATTTTACAGCTAAAATTGTGAATTGGGGTTCAACACAAATGCTTATTTTTGAGGACCTTGATTTAAAAAAATGACAGATAAAGTGGTTTCTTCCCTTCTGTAATTATCCCCTGAATAGTTGAGCTAAATAAAAGTAAACAAAACTACGCTTTCTTAATTTATATGGTCACTATTTAAATACAAATGAACAATATTAGAAGTTTTGTTGAGAACCAACCTTTTGTTAATTATCTGTGGTAAATCTCTCCATCTCTCATCCAACTGCTCCAAATGTAGTTTCATCATTTTCACATCATCTTTGGAGGCTACCGAGAACAGTGATTCCTTCAATTGCAAAAGGTTGCTATAGGACGAGGCCTGGGATACAATTTCATTCTGCAATGCCTGAGAAGAACAACACATTACAGAACAGGAAGTGTGACACAGGTGGCTGCTTTCTGAAGGATTTGCGTTCTTGCAAGACGGAGATCACTGGGGCCAGGCTGAAGAGAGTTTTTATTACTTGTTTGGAAATTGATCCACATAACCTTTAATGCAATTTTTAAAATGCTCCTGAAACCAGAATAAGTTTTCTGGAATCTGACTTAAGTTAGGCAAATTTAGAAGCTGTAGAATTTCTTTCAGGACGAAGAAGCTGAGTAGGCAAAGAAAATCAAAGAAAAACTATTGCCAAAGAGAACTGAGGCACAGCCAGCAATAACAGAGACACGATTCTAGGTACCTGGAACATGGTCTCTGTCTCTGTTTAGAGTCTACATTTGGGAACTTAAGGGCTCTTCATTTTATTTTCAAACAACGGAACTATTTATTTTTTAAAAATTTAATCAGGCACCGAATCTCTTAGGTCCTGTGAGATTCCTACCTAATAAGAGAAAAGATATAAACACTCACATAGACAGGCAACAACAAAAACAGTGTCAAGTGAGATGATAGTTATAGCATGGTAGATAGCAGATGTTTCTCAAAATACTTTCTTTCCCTTTCTAGGGAAGCCACGTGAGTGATACAAGCAAAATTGCTAAAGAGATCAGAGGAAGGAGTACACAGCCTATAGATCACAGGTGGGACCACAAAGCAGAATTGGGACTTTTGCCGGGTAGGACAAGGAAACACGAAGCTCAGGAGGCAAGGCCAAGAGGTGGGAATGAACTAGTCAGGTCCAGCCACCGCAGTGGGGCAGCCTGGTTGACACGGTGTCTGGATGTGTGAGTAACAGAGGCCTGCAGTCCTCTCTCGGTCCTCTAACTCATACAGCACTTAGTTTCCATATAGAGACAAGTAGCAATATTGTTTTATGTGCCTAGATATCTTTGTATCTATGCCTTGTCACTTGTAAGGCAAGGAACTGTGACTCCCCACCTTGGAACATCTCACATGTATTTGGAAGAAGACAAGAACCACATTACGGACCCAGGATTGCCTTTTATCTTCAGGGCAGGGTACAGTCGCTGTGGGTTTCTGAGGAGGGACTTTTGGGAAGATAAACGCAGACATCATTGTTTAATAAACCAGAAAAGCAGGAGAATCAGGAGTATGGAGTAGCCTCAAAGTCAAGGAAGGAGAAAATTTGAAAATGAGGCAATACATTCAGATGCTGTAGACACCTCTGACAGTTTTTAGAGACGCAGTTATAGACAGTGAAAACCTACCTTCCTCTTAAACTTACTATGAAAGGTGGTGGGAGAAAGTTGGGATATAAATCTGTAATACAATAAAATCTCCTTTGGGAAGCAATTTTGATGAATTTTCTGGCATAGATAGTATCACTTAAAGCGCCAAGTTATTAATGTACAGGAATCAGCAACATTGTAGCTTCAATTAGACTTACAGAATTTTTTTAGTTTAAAAAGTTAACTTCTTCAAGGATAGTATTCTTTTTCTACCTATCATTTGCATTTGTGTTAATTCATTTTTTCTGTCTTGCTTGAAAATAATCACTACTGTGACTTCTTTCTACATTTTATTCCTTCTCTCTTTAAAAAAAAACACCTTTTATTACCAAAATTTTGTGTAAATGCAGAAGTAGAGAGATTATACCTATTACCCACCTCAGAAATTATTAACTGATAGCTAACCTTGTTTAATCTATTTCTACCCATCCTCCCCTCAACTCCCTTGCCAGATCATTTTTATTCAAATGCTAGACATTATATTACAGGATTTTCTAACACATCACAGAAACTGATCATAACAAAATTCACATCATTACTTTGTCTTTCAGGTCAGGGTTGCTTTCTTCTTTTCAGGATACTTTGACATCAAATGATGCTTCAGGGATCACAAAACCAAAGCAAGAAGTTAAGTGGGATAGAGGTTTATTTATTTTATTATTTTTTAAATAGTGCTACCATAACAAAGAGCATCTTATTTTCCTTCCTCACACTTCCTTGAACTTGCCTGTGTTAATTGAAGTTCACCTTCCACTTTGACTCTGTCTGCAGAAATGTCTGTTTCAGGGGAACTGGCTATAGCTTCACACCGCTCCAACCAGGTCAAAAAGGACGACAGTTCTTTCTCTAGCCTAAATGAAACAGAGAAAAGGAACAATTCCATTTAAAATTATCATGTGAGAAGATGAAACCTTCCTGAAGTGGGAGGGTTCAACATGAACTATTATAAATAATAAAATGTTGGTTATCTCAGGCTTAGATGTAAAGGTACAAAAACCACTCCTTTCATGTTCACATGTGTACTTGCACCCATGTTTATGTTGGGTAATATTTCCAGATACATATACATCCTTTCCACTCTCAGAAATCTTCATCTTATAATGACGACCAAGATCTTCCTGTAGTAGACACATGAGTTCACATATTTTACATCTGGGATGATTATTCCCTGTTATTTAAAGAACAGTTAGATCAGAATTTCCTATTTAAAAATGATGGTAAGTCAAGAAAAATGTTGCTCACCTCTGCCAGTGGGCCAGCAGATTCTCCAGCGCAGTCTGTCTCTCCTTTGCCCTATTTACTGTCCCCTTGTATCGCTGCTGCAGAGCTGCAGCCTCCTGAACGCAGGAGTCTCTGTTCTCCACCTTCCGGGCGCTGGCTGAGAAGGCTGTGACTGTGCTGCTCAGCGACTCCAGGGCCTGGCAGAGGTCCTAAGGAAGGTGCAGGAGGAACGCAACCAGAGCACAGGATCCAATGAGACCTGCGTCTTTGTTTGAGATGCATCATGGCAAAATATTTTCCCTCAGTCATAATAAACAGCAGTGGTACTAAAAAATGGGTACAAATAACAGTTTCATAGAAGAAATAAGACCTAGTGTCTGACAGACCAGTAGGGTGACTGTAGTTTACAATAATCTACCGTATATTTCAAAATAGCTAGAAGAGAAGAATTTGAATGTGTTTAGCATAAAGAAAGGACAAATATTTAAGGTGATGGATCTCCCAAGTACACTGATTTGATTTTAATAAATTATATGAATTTATTAAATTATCATATGCACTCCCTCAAAAAAACTAAAAACTAAATCTAAAAAAATCTCTGCTTATGATTTTCAGCAAGACAGTGAAAATAAGAAAGTTACTTCATGAATACAGAAATAAAAACTGGGAGTGGAGAGACTTCCCCCAAATAAGGATGTGCTGCTGTATATCTGAATAATTTCAACTTTCCCTTAACAATTCAGATAATTTGTGAAAATTGTTATTCATTTTATGCTAAATATGTGAGTATTTTAAAACCCTATTCCTAATTTACAAAAGTTGCATGAAACATACTATAATCTCTACAAAAACTATATAGAAAGAGTTATGGCTGACATGGCTGCTGTCAGGAATCAGTAACAACACAAAGAAGAAGAAGAATGTGGCAGGTACTGTGTTACGCCCATTACATGTATTAACTCATTCGATCTTCATAAGAACCCTGAGAGTTATGCTCTTGCATTATCTCCATATTACAAATTTGAAAAGCAAGACAGAGAAAAATAATTTGCTCTAGGAAATCTAAATATTAGAAACACAGAATATTATCCTCTCTGGTACTCCATTATTAACTTAGTTGTCTATTAAAATAATTTCATCACATGAACTTCTCCTACTCCTCCTCAGGGTTTTGTATTAAAAAATCACATAAGTAACACAAAAATGCATTCTCATTATAAATCTTCAAACAATATAAATTCACTCCCCTTTCCAGATGTGCTTTGTCAATTGCTTGCTTTCTACCACGGCTGCCCGCTTTCTCTACATGTATGTACATATGTGCACAAGTGCACTTGCAGTAGGAATACTGCAATAATACAATTGTATTATTGTTTATTAATTAACATATTTCTTTTTAGTATTTCTTTGTGTATAATTCTCCCTCTTGGATCCTTCCCCCAAATTTTGCAGGAGACTTGCAGAAGATTCGCAATGATCAGTTCAGAGAACAGACCAAAAAGGGCAGTCATTAAAAATAGGTTAGTGAAGACATATACATTGAATATTTGAGTGTAGTGGGTTAAAATCTGAAATCTGCTATGCACATCTATTTTTTCCTTGCACATTTAATTTTTTAGAATGTTGGCAAGTGATAATAGGGTTTATTAAAGCTATAATCTAAAAATGTTACATGCTCTAATTAAAAGAGGGAAATATATTTTAAATGAATACTTCTTTAATATACATTTTGATGAAAACTTATTTGCATACAACATTTCTTGTATTATATAAAGTGAATATGTTTGATCTATATAGTTCTTCAACTAATATAAAAAATTTTCCACTTTTAATTCTCATAAAAATACTGTTTTCTTTTCAAGTAGGAATTATCAAATTTCTGAGTTGATAAAGAGCAGAAATGTTGAAGCATACACTTACCATATGTTCTTGGAGAACTCTGTATGTTTCTGTAGCTGAAGAACATATTTTAATTGGATCAGCAAGTTTATCTTCAAATTCAGACACAGACTGCTGGATCTAAAACATTGGTGCAATATACAAATAATGGTGGGAAAAATATACATCAAGGCAAAAAAGGTCATTGAAAAAGCAGCATATCTACCTTTTATGGATATCTTTTAATGTAATGATAAAATGCATTTTTAAAAAATATCAAGCCATGTGCCCCATTATTTGAAAGGAAAATATTTGTCTTAATGCCTATCCAAACACAATGTATAACATTCTTATATTCTACCAAAAAAGTACCTTATAAATAATTATAAATTTACTCATCATTGACAACTTGGTAGATGGTTGACAAATTGTCTTTTCCTTACTCCAGTATTTGCAGAATATTTTTTGCATTTTCCTATAAAAGGGCCAATTCTTACCTTTCTAAGATTCTCTTCAAACTTTTGCTGCTGTGATAAATGTCCCAGGATTGTCCCTTCCAGACACTGTGCATGCTCTCGGAGTTCTTCCCAGTATCTTCTTATTTGTGTCAACTTGGCTTTGATTCGAGCAGATTCTCCAGTGGTAATAAACTGAGCAAAAGACTGAGCTTCTTCTTCTAATTCTGTAATGTTGCTGATCTTAATTTCTATTTCCTGAATTGTGACCTAATATTTAAAACAAGAAAAATGACAATGTAGCCTGAGCAAGCTTGCCTTCCTGAAATGATGTAATTATCTGCATATAAAGAAAATCAGGAAAATGTCCTTAATTAACATTTCAACATACTTGGATGGTTAGAGCACAGCTATGAGCAAACACCATGTGTTTGGGGAGGATAGATATGGCCAACAATGTCTGCAAAATACAACCTGATGGAGGTTGTGCTCACTGGATAGAGAATAAAGAGAAACAGCTACTCCTGCTTGCAGTGAAGTAAGCAACGAGATGTCCCTGGATCTCTTATAGTATCTCTGAAAGCACAGGGAATTATCTGCTTACCTTATGAATCAAGCATTTTAATCAACTGATCTGGGGAAGCATTGTGTTTTAGTAACTAGCAGTAACTAGCAGTATCATTGGAATGCTAATATTGACATTTATTTATTTTTCTGAAGTGTAGTTGAGTATTTTATAGTTACTAAACTAAAAGGTTTGCTGATTGCACTCCTACCTAAAACCAGTTTTTTTCAACTTTATCATTTATTCTTTATGCCAGTAATTCCAAATCTAGAATCCATTAGGATCATCTGGCCCCCATTCCCTGGGATTTGGACTTACAACTTAAGCCTAAGATGGGGCTCAAGAATTTTCATTTCTAATAAATTCCCAGGTGATGTTGATACTGCTGTTCCAGGAACTCCACCGCTATATTCATTAGCTATGTACTTAACAGTAAAAAACCTACATACTATAATTTTAATCTGCAGCAAAAAGGACATTTTATGTGTTAGCCAACACCTGAAAAATACTGGTAACTACTGAGGATGTGTGTGCATATGTGTGTGTGTGTGGTATGTCTCTCATAAACATATGTATAAGAAATGAAAATTGTTTCTCTGAGAAAAAGGGCCAAATCATTCAGTCAAAATAATGCCAAAAATTCAAACAAGTATCATTTTCAAATAATTTAAATGAAAAATACAGTTACCCTAGAAAAAAATTAATTTTTGACTTCTATCTAGATGAGACAACATAGTCAGAAATAACTTGTCTAGTTGAGACAATCAAAAATACTTATATCAGATTAAATGCCAGGCATGCAATAGTTATTTATTTTTATTTTTCATATGTGTGACTGCAGTGGTATATCTGATAGATATTTGTTGTTTGAGCATTAACACAGCCTTTCTTCATTCTGGTGTTTTTTAAGACTGTATTTAGAAAAATTACTCATAAATTCAACAAATACATATTGGGTGTCTACAATGTACTAACAATTGTTCTAGGTGCCTGCAACATATCAGTGAAACAATCTTAGTTAAGAACAGAGTTCTTAGTTCTTAGAGTAATACCTGTCATCAAAAAATTCATAAATACAAACCACACAATCATATTGTTGAATTGTGGTAAAAAAAAAAAACCCATGCAAGAGAAGAAGATGGAAGATGAATCCAGCATATATTCTTATTATTTACCATTATCAATTAGGAGTAAGAAATCAGTCATTTGGAATAGCATGTAATGATGAACAAAAATGGGCTTGGAGTATTTATCTTCCAAAAATGCAAATGCTTCATTAATTTTAATCCTAAAGTTGTTTTAAAGTGAAAACACTGTGACAAGTGTTACAATATTTTTAATATTTCCAACAATGTAGTCTTCTGTTTGGAAATAGAATATGAACATAGTAGGCCAATTTCCACAGGACACTGTATTACAGTCTATCTTTAGTTATTTCTAATAAGTATCTTTTTCCTAGTATTCTTATGCATTTAATATATTTTAGATAATTTTCAAAATGCCATATTGGATACATTAAAATGTATTTCTAGTCTGATGCCATGAAAATCCACAACTGAAAATTTATATATTTAAAAATAAAATATGTAATTATCTTTTTTCCTGAGGAAGAATAGTGAGATGACATTTGATCACTGGTATATTTTGGAAGCCTTGGAATAAAGGTTAAAATAACAGTAAGTGAATCATAGAATAAATAAGTTAAAGTGTATGTTAATTTTTGAAAGGGGACTTTTAGAGATAAAATTATTTAAATGTGCTATTCTTTTTTTTTACTTAGAATTTAGCAAAAATGATTAAATGACAACTTTTAAAGACAGTTTTAAAGATTAAAAGTATTTCATGAATACTCTTTAATGGCTTGCCATCTATTTTTCCTAGTACACCACAGAAGACACAGCAGACTGTACACCACACTCCATGTATCCTTGATTGCAAAAGGTGTGTGGTAAGCAAGGGATGATCTGCGCAGCGGGTAATCTTAGCTGAGCAACACTGCATCCTCCCACCCTGCACATGGTAATAACTTGTTCTGAGTCAGTGTGAAACGTTCCCTCACCTTGGTATTTATTTTACTATATTTAACTGAACGAAATGGCAGAGGGTTTTCCCACTCCAAAAAAGTGAGCTGAGATAGAAAAACAAGTGGCTGAAGTTTGAAAATGTGTGGCTTAAAACTGTATAAAAGACAGAGAGGTGAGCACCCTGAGCTCATTTCTTTCAGCCCATTTTTTCTTAAACTGTTTGAATGAAGTAGACGATGACAGTCTATCTGTATGGTTATTTTAGAGCTGGGAGAGCTAAAGAATCAGAGCATCTCTGTCCATGCCCAGAGGTCACAAATGAAAACATTAGAGCACCTGCGTCTGGTTGCTGCACCTTAAGAAAGTAGTTTTTCAAACTCCTCCTTGTGGTTGATGAGGGTAAATATCACTAATACTTGAGCTAGACATTCGGTATGGTTCTCATAAAGCTGAGTTGTAGATGATGAATACATTTCATGTTGTATAAATAAATCAACAGAGATTCCATTGAAGTTAATTCAAAATCAAGGAAAAGAATAATGTAACCATAAAAATATTTTAATGATATTGCACACAATATTGACTTTGAATGCACAAGTCAGACAATAGTAATACATAATTCCATCTATAAAGTGTTGCCCGGTATCAATCAGGACCTTTTAGCTTGGTAATTTATGTGAATTTAATTTTAATAGTCACATCACAAGGAAAGATTTGTCCTGGGACCAAACAGCATTTGACGAAATGTAAGAAAGGAGTTCTTAAAAGCTAGACATGGATTATAAACATAACGTGTGAGCAGGTCACCTTAATTTGGCTGATTTGCATATCCATGGCAGATGACGAAGTTTCCAGGGCATTGAGCTCTTTTTCTTTCTCAGCTATCCAGACGGACAGAGTCTCAAAATTACTGCCAAAATGATCCCACTTGGTTTTCACCATTTCCATGGTTTTAATACTAAAATTAACCAAATTAAGTAAATAAAATGCAGTATTTTAATAGAGAACAACACATTTTCTTTTAAATCACCAGGTGAAAAGATAGCAAAGACATCTGCGACCATGTCAAAGTTGAAACTATTTGAACTGAAAAAACAAATATACATTTGATTTGAGTAGTCTGTCAAGCCTCAAGTTTTCCTATTTGCTCTGAGAATGAACATTCAATGAGGCAGCATCTACGCTATATTATGAATGGAACTGCACTTTGAACAAAATATTGCTTGCTCCAAAGGGGTTTGAATCCAGGAATAATCTAATTAAACTCTGCATGTGACCAGTCATTACTAAGACTCATTTTAATAAGCTATGCCAGAAGAGAATCCAGTGCACACAGCTTTTTAATAGTCCTATTTTCATGGACATGTTCCTCTTGCTCTTAAAGGAGAGACACTGCAGTGACGCTTTACAGTGAAAGACGTTTATAAAATGCATCTTCTTGAATCAAGAGAGAGCTCAAGATTTCAATCCCATGCTGCCAGGCAGGAACTATTTCTGTCATTAGAGTTAAGTCTGCAATTTATAATCTGTAGTGATTTCAGGATTTTCATAGATGTCCTATGGTCCTGATTCCAAAAGACTCACATAAACTTTTTGTATGGTGCACCCTAAATTACTTTTAGACAATTTAGGCTTTATTTGTAACAGATTTAATAAATAAAATTTCCACTATAGATTCCCAGTATTAGCTATGCATATATAACCAGGTGAATATGGCTTTCAGTTTAGAAAAAAACTAGGAAACTAACAGTATATCATTGAACTGATAAGTCCTTGGGTTAAAAAAAAAATAAGTGAAGAAAAAATGTCCCTGTTTACCCAAAGGCACTTGAAGACATCAAGAAAAATAAAATGGCATCACTGATTGTGAAATTTAATAGTAATGCAATCTCAAATTTATACCCCCAGTGTGCTTAATCCTCTCAGCAGTACAGGTAATGCAAGCTATGTTATATTGCAACTTTTTAAGTGAAACAAAGATTCAAATGGATATTCTTAATAGAAGCAGCTTCCTTTCTAATAAACTATAAGTTTTACTATTTCCATAACTTGATGGAGAATATTTAATATAAAGTCCTCAAAGTTTCAAGTTATACTTTGTTTTGAATAAAATATTTATCAAATTTTAAAGTTTAAGCAAATGTAAGATGTTAATTTCAAGGTGTTAATAGTACTAAAAAGAAATTTTACATTTTAAAATTCATCTTAGAAATGGTGTTCTGTTTCTTAAGAATAATATGCTACTATGTGTCATTGATTTGCCCCTAAATAACCTTAAAATAGAGATGTTTAGCTATAATATTTTGAGGAATACTGGCCATATCCTCATAGGTTTATCCCCTCCAAACTTTTTTGTATATATTTTATATATAACGGGATGTCAATAGGCCAAACTGTTATTTCTTTCTTTTCAGATAAACAAACTTTAAATGTTTAAAAATAAAATAGATTTTTACAGTTAGTTTCTGGAAATAGCATATTGAGTGATAATTTGGATACCGAGGCATTGTAAACAAGCTTCACGAGCTTCTTCAAGTTGGAGACATTGGTCTATTTGATGTGTATTTCGGCCTAGTATTGACACAAACAAAATATCTCCTCTTCCCTCTAACTGATGACAGCAGAATAATATAGTAAAAAAATTTTTTAAAATATTGGTTCTTTTTTAAGGTTCCCTCTACAATGTACAAAGGCCACAGAATGGAATAGCTATATATGGCTTTCTCATGAACATAATCAGTTTAAGATGCAAAAACCACATCCCTTATATTTTTTGGCCCTGTTATAGATATTGGTTTCTGTATTGGTGATACTTTCTTTTGAATTGTGAATTGCCTACTCAAAACATGCTGAAATACACAGACACTTTGAGATTTCAAAAGAATGTTTTGAATACAAGATACAGGGAAGATTGTATTAAACTTTATCCCAGAAGAAAGTTTAGGACTTGTCAATCACATACTCTTCTTCAAGCGTGTCTTCTAATTTTTTGACTTGCTCTTTGATTGACTTGGCCTGCTGTTGAAGCAACTGCTTATTTTTGGGCCCAAGTGGAATCTCTGAAGCTTCCTTCACAAGGTTCTCAGCTTGGACTGCAATATTTTCTGTCCGTTTAGAAAACTCCTAGGGAAAAAATATTATAATTGTTAGATGGACATTTTATGCTATTAAACTCTGCCCTCAAATAAATTGCATATACTGCATAGTACTCCCCAGCATAAATGGATTCGTACATGTATGGATCTTATACTGTACTTAACAATAAAACTGACATTTCCATATGGTCAAAAAAGACACTTTGCCAAATTTTTTTCATTTTACATACACAGCCAGCTATCGATATTCATATTAGTAGTTATCCAACAATTCTTACAAAAATGGTTTCTCCATTGTTTCCTGACTTTGGTTTATTTGTTAGAATTCTTAGCTAAATTATAATTATTAGCTTATTCACAAATATAATTTATCACAGATCAGTTCACACAATACTCAATAATGATTGATTTTTTTTCAATCATACAGATAATGGATTTCTAGGCCAATGAATAGAAATATCTGTTTCTTTAATTTAATATCTTAGTCAAAACAGAATATCAGTGGTCCTTATTGGAAAGAAACATTTAGTTTCCCAGTCCCCTGAAAAGAGATATAATCTGATCTTCATGCTCTTATATCTTATTTATTACATACGCATATGCAACATGTTGGAAAGAAGGTAAATTTTGAACGAGTCAAGCCTAGGGTAGAATCCTCGATCTGCTAATCACTAGTTGTCTGACTTTGGTGAATTACTTTTCTGGCTCTTTCATGTAAAATGCAGATGGTAATGCTTTTCTTGGAAGGTTATTGTTAATATTCCATTAGCAACTTCACTTTTAAGTGCGTACCACTCTGGCAGGTACCAATTATTGTTTTTTATGTCCTACACATAAAATTGAGGACAAAATGAGTTATTAAGTCCATACACTGATTCTCAACAATACTGAACTATTTTAATGGAAAAGTTTATTTACAATGTATGAGACTGGTAAACTTTAGATGTCTGAATTTTGTCAGGTAAATATGTTGAATACTGGATTAGAAAAAGTAAACCCATTGATAACTTTGAGTGAAGAAAATTACTCTAGTGTCTCATTTCTTCTCATGTAAGAGAATCTTACAGGAAGTTTAAATTTTGATCAACTCCCCTCTCTTCAACGGATAATGTAGAAATCTAACATAAATATTCTTAAAAATTCAGCTTTTTGGTCAGAGCACCTCCCAGAATTATTACACAATACCATATGAGAGAGTTACTACATAATACTATTGTATCTTCATGTTTGAAAGACTTAACGTCCTCTTAGAAATATCAATGTTACTTCAGAGAAGTATCCTGAAATTCTAGAGAATAAAAGTCTCTATTCCTTGTGGTATAGAGACTTACAGGATCCTAAAATATGATACATGCTAATGTCACAACATTAAATTCTATGGTTAAAAGCAGGCACTATTACTGTATGTGAACTTACAGTCATTGTGGATTCAATTGTGAAGACTGTGAATCACAACATGATTTCTTAGAATCCCATTAATTGAATCTGAAGTATAAAATAAAGTGATTTTTTCCACTAGTGTTTCTCAGAACCCAGGAAAAAATATGGAGAAAGTAATATTTGAAAATGCTTATATACATTCAATCTTAGAGCCTTTTGTGTGAGCTATGTAAGGGGAAAGCACAGTGCAGAGGCATCCAAACAGAGAAATGATGCTGATGAAAAACAAAATTAAACAAAAGCAGAATAACACTGCAGGGCCTTATCTCCAAGTCCTGAGAAGAAGACACATGAGTGGTAGCAGGATGCATCAGGAAAGAATTGACTCATATCAGATTGATCTGGAGTTGAAACCAGGCTCTGACCTTTACTAGCTGAGTGACCTTGAGCCACATCTCTCTGAATTTTCATTTCCTCATTAGTAAAAGCATGTCTTTTTGTGAAGATTAAACAGTATATCGCTATGAACACCTTACCACACACCAACACACAGAGGGCACAAAACCATTCCTTAGCACAACAACCACTCCAGGGCTATCAACTGGAATAAAGATTGTAATAACAATGCAAGATGAGTAAAGAAGTAGAGAACAATTGTTCTAGATTATATGTGCTTGTATGGCAGTGTATACATAAGCAATTAGTAAAGTGGCTCAGTTTTCGAATGAAAATATAATGTAGCAGCTAAGGGTGTAGGCTCTGGACCTTTTAGGTTTGAATCTCAACCTTGCCATTTAGTAATCTGGAGATCTTGGACAAGTTCATCACCAATTTTGTGCCTAGTAAGTCCTCGTTCATTCAACGGGATTAATAATGATAGCTATTTCTTAGGATTATTTTGAGGATTAAATGAAGATGATAAGCATCAAGTGATTAGACCAGCATATATGTTCAATAAATGTTAGTTTATATTATTAAATCAATCCCAAAGTATGGAAGATCATGGGCTAAGGAGAATTTTAATAATAAGACTAAAAAAGTTACATTTGTTTTATCTACAAACAAATCTAAAGGGACTAGGTAAACGGAGGCACAGGGTGTCAGAAACCCTGGTTAGAACCTTGGCGGGAACACACACAAAAATTAACCCAACAGATGTCTTTGTATTTATAAAAATGTTATGTATTACATTTTAATACATAACATAATTACAATTAAAAATTAAGACAATGTTCTATTTAAATGACTGATGAAAACAGTACAGAACTGAAAGAGTCTGCGGCCTTATAAAACTTCTAACTCCTCAGTAAGTTTATAATAGGAGAAATAACAAAAAAATAGTATGAGAGACAGAGAAGCCTTTTACCGGTAAGGAAACAGAAGCACAAGGGTTTACTTTGTAAAGGCTAGGAAAGGGTGGGTGCAAGGCTCTTCTTTCTTATACATCAGCTAACCCATTATTATACTAATTCAGTCTTTCTATGAACCCAACACATGTGCAATAGCAAACAGAAGGACCTCTAAATGCTTCGTGCAAATTTATTCACCTGCTTGGAGTCTCCAAGGTGTTTGAGCTCACAGGGTTGAACTCACCTAGAATATCTACTAAATATATTCTCTTTGATGCCCCACTGGAGCCTCAAACTCATTATGTCCAAAATTGAGTTGGTCATCTTTCCCCGTTAACAGCTA
This sequence comes from Daubentonia madagascariensis, assembly GCA_023783475.1. Lineage (NCBI taxonomy): Eukaryota > Metazoa > Chordata > Mammalia > Primates > Daubentoniidae > Daubentonia > Daubentonia madagascariensis. Next base: position 15,302,392 of record JAKFHU010001815.1, on the reverse strand, counting down.
CTCCTTCAAGTTCCCCATCTCACTCCCATAGTTTCTGTCAGACTCAAAACCTTGGGTTATCATTTTCTTATCCTTCACTCTTTCTATCCAGTTAGTTGCCCTAGAATGCCACACCTTTTCCATCTGTCCCCATGCATCAACTGCCACCCCTACTACCCTTATTTATGACCATATTAACTCCCATATGCCCATGTGCAATGACTTTCTAATTGGACACCATAACCCCAGTCGTTCACATTTTCAGTTACTTTTCTATACCTGCCTAGAAATTCATCTCCCTAAAACACACCTCTGGTCATATGACCCTCTTACTTCAATGGCTCCAACTCCATTTTGTCTAGAGAGTAATGTTTTAGGTTTTCAAGACTCTTTGTGATGTAGCACAACTTTCCTTTACAAATTCACTTCCCTTTATTCTACTTTATAACACAGAAGACCCATATCAAACACTTTTATCCCTCATGCCATTCTGCCTTCCAGGAATGTCTGTTTTCTGCTCCAAACTCCACTTTTAAGTTTTTCCTGCTCTTCAAAGTTCAGTTAAAAAAGTCATTGCCTCTAGATTTTTAAAAATCTATACATTTATTAGGGAACTAACCATTTCCCATTTTCATGAAAGCTTTATCTTAGTTCTTGATGTTTAAATTCTACTTATGTTTTCATTCCCAGTGTGTTGGAAAAAAAGTAGGTCATAAACAAATAGTAAATATTAATTAAATGAATAATAGCAATTATTAGTAATAATGCAGAAGAAATAATTTTTTTTTCTGAGTACACAGCACCAAGGAACCACATGGTTTTATGAATATACCTTTGTCTGTTCCAATTCTGAAGATAAACTTTCCAAACTGCTAAAACTCAAGAAGCGTTCATGGCTGGAACCTGTTTGAAAAAGGTATCTGACTACTGTTTCTTTGTTCGTTTCAAATCGCTCCCATTTTCTTAACGTGACCTAAATTTGAAAAAATAAACACCGTATTAGGTTACAAATGACCAAAGTGTGTCACAAAATATTGTCACATTTCCATGCATTTGCTGAACTGTCAACTTCCAGTGAACCCAGTGAAACTTCACACAGTCACACCGAATAAAGGTGATTCTAGAGCCTTCTATAAGAATTTCTTTTGTCAATGTCAATGTCTTCATCTACAAAAAAAGACACAAGGAGTAGATGATTTCTGAGTTGTCAGTTGTAAAGTCCTAGAAATCTAAAGATATTACTTAAAATGTAGATAAATGACAAAGGGAAGAAAAAGCCTCCCAATCTCTCTCAGAGAAGAAAGGAAGCAACAGGGAAGGGGAGGGCAGGGGAGAGGGAGAAACAGCCAAGTGAGCAGGTAGCAAAAACTCAAAAAACTTTTTTAAAAGTAATATGTCAACATCACAATAAAGCAAAAAGGTGGCATAAACGTTTGGATGCAGGACTTCCTGTAAAAAGTAAAATATGATCAAATTTCTGGATTCAGACAAGGGTGGATTAAATGCTGGCTTTATGATTGATCCCTGCTGTGTGACATCAGGGCAAGTCCTCAAACTCTTCCTTCTCAAGCAGCCACACTTACAAAATGTGCTAATTACAATACCTACCTCGAAGGCTGACGTGACCATTGAAAGAGAAAATTCATGTAGCGTATGGAATACAACGCTGGAGCACCAGACGTGGTAACAAACGTTTTGCTTCCGCTGTCAGGAAGCCTCACCGGAAGTCAACCCAGACCGGCCGCCATTTACATGGCCCCCGACTTCCGGCCCTACCTGGATGCGGCGCTCCTGCCTATCCCGGCTGCGCTCCAGGCTGTCCAGGGTGCTCTCCAGCTTCCGCAGCTCCTCGTGGCCGTGGGCGCGGCCGCGCAGCGCGCCTTCTCCCTGCTGAGCCTGCGCAATCTGCTGCTGCATGGCTCTCTTCTTTGCTGAGATCCCCTTTGTCTTTTGCTGGAAGCATTTATTCAACAGGTGGATATAAATGTTACCTTCTAAGCAGGGACAAAAACACCCACACTTAACAAAGGTATACAAAGTTACCATCTCCTGCAGCGTGGGCCCGAATTTTAAAGCTAAGAGTAACAGTTAAAACGGTAATAGGAACTCTATATTAGTCAAAGATGGACATTATTTATAAATATTTTATGTTTTTTAGGGTAAACAACATAAACAGTTTGGCTTTAGTGTCTTAATTGTGTGCAAATTTGTAGAACATTTAGCATTTTGTGCAGTACTCCAGGAAGAGTCTAGCAAAACAATTCATTTGACATGATTCTTCTTAAATAATTATTTTCTGCCTAAACACACAGTCTCAACTCCAATTTTTTTAATTATCTATGCTGTAAAAATGCTAATATTATGAAATTTATTTCCTGAGTATATTCAGAATGGTTAATCTGCTGAGATATTTTGGGGAAAGTTGTGTTTTAAAGTAAACTTTTTATGGAAGTATCATCTTCAATCAGAATGGTACTCAAGTGTACAGCTTATGAATTTTCACAACATATACACACTCATATAATGAAGTACCTGGTCCAAGAAATGAGAAGAGTTTTAAAATATTAATATAAACATGTATAATCTTATATTTCTCTGACTTGAATAGAAACCTAAACAACAATCTTACAATGATTGAGAACACTGTAACACCAAACATTAATTTTTTGCACTCACAACCTTTTTGTAATTATTAAGTAAATTTATAAAGCCTAGAGGCTGCTTTTACTGCAACTTCCATTTTTATATATTACAGGCATATATAAAATTAGCTAGCATTTTGCTATTATACATCAAATTAGCTAGAATTTTGTCAAAATATTTTATTTGAATCATATTTCCATTTCTATTGAATTTGACAATATATTCCATTTATGCATATATTTTAATGATTACTACTAGACTATCAGGAATTAAGTTGATTAAAATTGTTTATTATCAACATATGTATTAGAATTTCTTTACTTCTAGTTCTAATCCTTTTTAAGAGTATGCTCTCCTGAAGGGTCTGGTACTTCAAGTAAATTATAATTTCCCAAACTAAAATGTATTGGAAGTTGTAAATTGAAGAGAAAGATTTTAACATAATGACAAACTAATAGTGATGTCAAATATGAAGCCATTTGTCTATCCCTATGCCTTTCTTTCCTGTTATGAAAAGGGTAAGCTGGCAAGTTTTATGCAGCTTTTCATAGCTAAGTCAATTTTCTCTCCACAGTATTCCTTGAGCTTTTTGATGTCACTGAATCACTCAGTCTGGGAGTTTATCTTGCAGAATATTCTGAAATATTTAGTATTTAACAGAGAGGACAGAAAACAGAAGTGCCAAGTTGTTTTAGCCATTCAACTGCGTTCCTTCCTGTGCCCCCCTCATCCACTCCCAAACCCAGTGGATATATTCTTCTTCTCTCTGTTCTGTCAGTAACTAATCAACTTTACATAAATACATTGGAGTAAAAAGGCATTTCTACCTGGTGATGAAGAAGTAACTGCTGTGCTTCAAACAGATTTTCAGTGTCCAAGATCTTCTCAGCTTGTTCCTGAACTTCCTTAGAGCCAGAAATTAATTCTTCAAGGGAGTTTTTGACTATTTCTTTGTATTGGACACAGTCCCCAAAGTTGCTTAACATCTTTTCAACCTAGATTTTCACGAAAAAAAAAGGTAAATCATATGCTACTTAGTGAAGTTCAGGTAATCTTTTTTTATTGAGGTACGACTGACAAACTTTGTATATATTTAGAGTATACAACGTGATGTTTTGAGATATACTTACACACACACATATTGCAAAATGGTTCCCTCAATCAGGCTAATTAGCCCACGTCTATCCTCTCACATATTTATCTTTTTTGTGTATATGAGAACACTTAAAGGTCTACTCTCCTAGCAAATTTCAAGTATACAATACAGTATTATTAGCTACAGTCATCATTCTGTACATCAGATCTCCAAAACTTACTCACCTTATAGCTTAAAGTTTGTACCCTTTGATCAACATCCCTCTGTTGAAGATCATGTAATCTTACATACTTTAAGAGTATGCATAGTTAAAGCCTATCTCAACCACTCGAAATATAAACACTGACCTCTAACTTTTATTCTCTCATATTTTTAAGGTTTACTTCATTATTATTAAACTGCATAGTCTTTTATGGGGATTGCCAGCCTCATTTGGTGTGGTGCTCTGCTACATATTAAAAACCCATTTGGCAATCAAGGCAGAATAATAAAACTGTATATATTTTCTCCTGGGTCTCTTTAATTATTATCTCATGACTGAAACCTAATTATAAAAGTGCCTTACAAGAAAGTTGAGTTTATCCCATTTAAAGTAAATAAGAAAAGAGATTGTAGAGTGGAAAAAGATGAGAACAGAAGAGTATTTGTTGAAAACGTACTTCCAATATTCCTACATTAAAACATCAAAATAATTTCTAATTTTGTGGTTCTCCAATGGATTCTCTTCCTTGTCATTTTCCTGAATTTTCAACTTTCTCTTCTGTCTAACTTCTAGTTCTTCTATATTAGTTTCACCAATGTCTTTTATTTTCAAAGTCTATATGCTTCATCTTCACTAAGATCATCATTTTTATATTTTATCCTCATTTTTTTTCCACAGAAGCCTTCCAGTTTCTCCTTCTTTTATCCTATCTTTTTCTTTGACCCTTTTCTGACCTGAGTTTGTCCAGGGTATCTTGGAGCATGCTGTTTTCCAAACAAGCAGCAATAAAACCCTGTGAAAACCACAAACTCCAGGTCTCAGTATAAATCAGTATAAATCTGTTGAAAGAAATGACTCTTCACTACATACTGTGAATCTACCCACAGCCTTGTTTTTTCTTACACTGGACAATTGTAAACACTTTGTGTTCAACATTAAATACTAAATGGATTATTATCCCAGGAAGGGACTGAATGTGCCAAATCCATCTTTTCATATAAATTTATATATAAATAGCATGTGTATTTTTTCCATTCCTCTCTTTTTGCTTTCACTAAGTGACTAAGTAGCAAAATACAATATTAATATAAATTATACAGAAGTTTATGACAGATGAGTGTGTAAAAAATAAATGTCTGTATAAACTTCGTTAGAGATACATTGTTGTTACAAGTCCTATGGGCAGTATCATGAGAGTAATTGGAAGACAAAGCAAATGGCCTTTCTTGGAAATATGTTAGGGAGACTAGTAACTTCTAATCTTAAAGGCTGACAAAATGTTTTGTTTTGTTTTGTTTTTTGGGGGGGTGACAAAATATATTACAAATTTGTCTATCAGTGTGACTAACATCCTTTGTTAGACCTTGGCTCAAAGATCACCTTCATATATGCCAACTTTTTAGACTGTTGCTTTTACCTTTGCTCTCACTTAAGGAGGAAAGGAAAGAATAGAAGAGACTAATGTCAAATTTTCACTTAAAGTATGGTAGTGGCAACTGACTAAGCTTGACCATTGCTATGGAAGATCAATAATCAAAGGATTGAAATAGTTTATGTTCCAAAATTTGATTAATCATCTCTATTTTCAATTTGTCAAAAATTCTTAAGAAAATCATAATTTATGTGTCAAAATTCTTACTTTTATGAAAGTAAAGTCACATGCAGTTCAGAGTATTTTGGGTTTATGTAAATTCACCAGTACAGTCTCAAGCAGATTTACACAGATTAAAAATATAAAAGGTTAATTGATAAACTGTTAGACTAGGGACATCTATAGAGAATTCTAGATCTTCAGAATCAGAGAGCTTTGTAGACATTTTATAGTCATCCATTAGATCATTTTCCCATGCAAGTTTATATTTATACAGTTTCAAGAAATATTAGTAAATATCTATTCTACTGTACATTATTACATTATCTTTCCATGTGCAAACTCCTTAGACTTATTAAAAAACCTGGTCAGTAAAAATATTCTTGCTGGTGATAGAAGAGGCCGTCCTACAAAAAAAGTAGATGGATTTTTATATTTTAATCTATAAAGGAAAGCAGATAAACATTGAAATGCATATCGAAAAATTTAAAATGAGTAGACCTTGGCTAAAAAGAGAATTTTACTGGCCTGCCAACTAAATGTTGAATATTTTATTATTATTAACTACCAGTTATTGAGCATTTTACTCTGTCCTAGGCACTGTACTAAGTGCTTTAAATACATTATTACATTTAATCACTGACACTGCCTTTTAGACTATTTTTAACCCTGTTTTATAAGTAAGGAAATCAAGGCTCAAAGATGTTAAATAAGAAGCTCAAGGTTACATAGGAAGTAGAGTATCAGATTTAAATTCTAACTTTGCGTTTGCTTGACCCTCAAGCCTTGTTCTTAACCTCTGTGATACACCTTAAGCTGACTGTGAAATAACAGTGCTTTTAGTAGGAGTGAAGATGTATGGATTTGATAAGCTTTGCGCTTTAGACATAGGTCATTAACCTGGGCTAACAAATGCAATAATGGCACAGACTATTCAAACATCCTACTCCCTTTTCCCAATAATCCTCACATAAATAAATATGATAACTATTCTGTTTCAACTACAATTTCTTTATGAAATTACTTGCTAAACTACAACCAAAAGAAAGAGAACCTTCCAGATTCCTTGCTCAGAATGGCCTGTTGAGAGCATGAGTAAATGACATACCTCTGACAGCAAAGCCGTGAGAGCTTTGAAAGAGCTGGATAGTTTTGCCAGCTCATCCCCTTGCTTTTGGGCTTCATTCTCAGAAGAAACTTCAATCAAAATTTTCAGCCTGGTTTTCAGCCAGCTGAGGGTCTCACCTCTTTTGGTAACACCATTTCTGATCCCCTAGAATGAGAGAACGCTTGAGGAACAAAGTAAAATTGTGAATCATAACTTTCCAGCAGTAAAGGACTCAACCAAAGGTTTTCAAGGTAGAGGGGAACAGAGACAGACATTCATTCACTGATAGAGTGCCTGCTTATTTAATGTTTCATACACATCTTTAACAAAAGTCCACAAGTGCTCGAAAGAATACTGTTGTCTATACCAAAAAAAATCACCTTCATAATTAGATTAGTTAAATATTTACAGATATTTTCTTGATCACAATGAAGATGCTTCTAAAAGTACTATAGAGGAATATAAGATACCAAAATTGGGAATTGTAGCATATATATATATACACACACACACATCTACCTCACTTTCTGTGAGCTGGAAGAAACATAGTAATTTTGGAAAAAAGAATGGTAATCCTTTTTTGTAAGTTAGTTGATTTCTTTTATTGAAGAGTCTACTTGTAGAATATTGTTATGGATGCTCTAAAGGTTTATTACATTTTCTGCCTTGTTTTTGTTAGCTTTTAAATGTCAACACCCCAAATATTAAGATGTGTAAATAAGATCACAGCTCTAATCCAGGAAGGGCGGGTTTATTGGCCAAGGTATGCTGGAAAGACTCCGGGACTCCAGGCCTTGCAGGGCTGGTGACTGAGGGAATGGTGACAGGGGCAGCCTGTGTCTCCTACACCAGCTCTGGGGTGGTACAGGGGTGGGGGGGTCTCCAAACAGGGCTGCTCCAGGGCTTTCACAAGACAAATGCATACTAGCCAGAAAACAGATGGCTCCAGAAGCCAGTGATGTCTTCATTCTAAGATGTGAATTCTTTTTGTACTATAACAGCAACTAGTAGCAAATGTAGATATCCCTCCATATGTATAGCATGACATTACTGAGCACCTCTAGCATTTGAGAAGATTATATAATTTAATGGGGGGGGGAAGAACTTAGAAGACAGGAACAAAAAGGAAATATATTCCCCTTAACAGCAACTATGTGACTTGCAAGGGTTAAAAATACTGAAAGACAAAGATTTTCACAACAGCATGTGTCTGAGAGTGAGCCCTTCACAGAACACAACCTGTGTTCAGGCCTGAGGCTCTGAGGCCCTGACCGGTTTTTCACGCTGTGTTCAAGCTCCGAGAGGCTGCAATGAACCAATCCAGCTAGAATCTGACAGAAAGAGTGCTTAGAGACCTTGCCCAATTCTTTGATTTTTCTGTGACCTGGCTTTTGCATGGCTGAAAAACGTATTGTATAAAAACACATAGTGTTCTTGTTTTCCAAGACAATTCTTAAACCTCTGCTGGGTTATACACCCATGCAGGCAATTTTCCACTCAGGATTTCCCATTAGCTAAAGATGGTTTAGAGGTCCCACTGCGTATGACTAACTCTCAAAGCTACCAACGATTCAATAGGAAAAACCCTACAGTTCTCCACAGTAACATGAGACTTATTTTTTAAAGACAATTGTCAGGAACTTAATTTTTTTTCAAGAAAGAAAAAAAAATACAACCGTTAGATTGTCTAGCTTTTTTAAAAAAATTACTATTGGAAATTTTCCTCTAGCATACAATGGCCATGAACTTACTTCAACAGCACGTGTAACCTCTCCGTGGTTGGCAGTAGTGATGGCCTCATCCTTGATAGCCTTTAATTGTGTCTCCTTTGCAGATATCCAAGAGGAGAACTCAGAAAATCTGAAATAACACAAGCATTTTCTTATTAAAGGGGGAAAATATCAGAATGGTTAGACTATGTCTTCTATTTTGAATTTACTCATGGAAATTTAACAATCAAGTGGTTAGCAAATAGAAAATTAACCAATTTTCTGGAAACTGTTCCTTTAATGTGAAGCCCAGGGCAGGGGTGGCCACCACTGTCCTCAGATACTTGGAGGGAGCTCAGCTGAGGAAAACGATGTGTCCTAGGGCCTGACTCCTGGAAGGAAGGAAGGGACCACTTGAGGTCTGGCCTCACATGTCCTCACCAGGTGGGACACTAACCCACACTTGCAGAAGCTCCCTTCAAGGGTATGTGGAAATCAGCAAGAAAGGGATTGTCTAACTCTGTCTCAAAGAGATAACATCTGGGTCATTTGGAAATAAAGTCCCTCACCCTGTTTCCTACTGAAACCCATTCTTTTTATCAAATGAAGCATTTCTGTACAAGAATATCAGCAAGATCATACAATCTAATTTTCTTTATTGCATAAAATGAAATATATCTCATTTCTTGTTTTGTAATGATCTCTGAACTAAGAGAATTAAGACAGACTATACCCTTCTCCGGAGACAATTCCAAGGTTACCTGCTAGTGTAGTCCTTCCACTTGTCTGGGTCTTCCATGAGCTTCATGTAGGCGCCGTCAATGGCAGCTCTGAGCTCTTTGAGAGCCGCGTGACAGGTTCCTGGTATGTCCCTCACTGGGTCCCGGACTGGAAGTTTCACACACAGCTCCTCAATGAGCTGTAACCTTTTCTCACAGAGGTGATGAGGACCTTTGTCACTGAAGAAAATCTAACGAGCAATAAACGTTTTTATAATCTCTGTGGGAAGCCATACAATACTTTAACATTTTCATAGAAAAACCAAAGGAAGATTCCCATGCAGACTACCGAGGTAGAGTAATTTATTTTTTTTAGACCCAAACAAAAGTATCAGTTATATCCTTTAAGTAACAACATGACTTTACATGACTATGCACTTGGTGGTGGGGAGACATACCCTGTGCTCTTTAATAATCTTTTCGCTGCCTTCCTGGGCCACCAGCTTGGTCTCTCGCTCCAGCTCAGTTTTGCATTCTTCTACCAAGGCTAAGAATCTGTTCTTCTCCACATCAATCTTCAGATGAAGCAAGTGATAAGGAGCTTCTCCTTGAAGATCCTACATTCCATAGGAAGATTCGGAAAAATAGGATAATGTTCCTGATTACATACATTTCCAATTGAACTGGCAAAAAAAATCCATAAAATATTTCCTTTAGGGCCAATGTGATTTAATCACTACTGTTCACACCTGCCCACAACTACTTTGTACTTTTCCAAGTACTGGGACCACAGTGAATCCCTCCAGCCTGCCGTGGCTCAGTTGTTTTCTCAGTGATTATTCTATTTAATCCTCACAACAGCCCCACAAAGTATTAATGTTCTTGTTTTACAGATTAGACCATGGAGGCTCAGGGGTAAGCAGAAAATCTGGGATTTGAATCTAGATTTAAATCATGCACTGATGCTACATAACCTCTCCCCTATATAAGTGTTCCTTTTGATTTTGTCAACAACCCCATGAGATAGGAAGGGCAAGTATTATACCCACTTCATAAAGGAGGAACATAGGAAAATTTATTAGCTAAAAAAAACCCAGGATTAAATAGCCCAGGGCTACTGAAACTTGCTATATCCTTCTTTTCTTAGACCACACATTAAAAAAATAAGCAAGCAAGCACTCAAACAATGTGTATGTTCTTTTTTAATGTAAGCATAAGCTTTATCATTACCTTTAGTCCTGTCATTTATTCATTTTAACTAACTTCTATCCTATGGCATTTAAAAGGATTAGAAATGCTAAGACAACTGACAGGAAGAATAAGCTGGGGCTACAGACAGACTATGAAAGATTGTACCCTAGGGTTGTGTGTGTGTGTGTGTGCGTGCTCACAGGGATAACCTTTTAGCCTCTGTTACTGAGATTTTAAAAATCCAGAAAGTAAGACAACCTGATGGACAGAGTTTCGGCAGCCAGTCTTCTGAAATACCACCACACGCCAGCACTCGCTACCTGCAGCTAGAGTAGTCTTCCTCCTGTCTAGCCCAAGGAAGACAGCCTTCCATGGGCCTCCAGTAAGCTGCCACTGCTTCCAGAACCCGACACGCATGTTCTGAAGTCGGCTTCCACAGGAGAGGCCCCACCTTGTCGCTCACAGTTTTTCCACAGCATATGACACTCAAGTCAGACGGACCCTGATGGGCCCCTGCATCCCCCTTGCACACTCTCCTGCTGTCTCTCTTCTGGTTGCTGCTGCTTCACCCTTCTTCCCACCCACATTTCTGCTTCTTCTTTAAAGTCCTAGCTTAAAACTAGTTACTGTGTCCACTCCTCCAATCTCCAAGTGGGTCCACCTCCCTCTTTCAAAGTTTTCATAAGTATATTATTTATACACTTTTGGATGTATTATATGTTATACTTTTATTATTTGCAACTAATCATCTCCTTTACTGAACTCTAAGCTCTTTGGGGGAAGAGGATTATGCTTTGCATATCGCTGAATCCTTGACCAAGAAATGTTTTAATTTATATTTTTAGATCATCACTATCTAAACTGGAGGGTAAAATCCTTCAGGGCAGCAACTATATACACATATAAATTTTTTTTTTTTTTGTAATTTCAGTAGTATACCTGGCATGATGTACTCATCTGAGAAGAGTTCACTAAATGTTGCCTGAATAAGTTAAATGCCCTTGTCATCCTGCCAAAGAAAATCAGGAAACAAAAAAGAGTACTCGAGTCATATGATAAAGTTGATGCTGCTAAAAAATAGGAATAACAAAGTTCCACTGTATTTTATCATGTCTTATTCAAGTTCAGTTTTTTGGTTGTTGTTTTGTTTTGTTTTTTAATGGAGGAAGTCGCTATAGTGATTTTCCATGAATTTCTAAATTTCTCTTACAACCGGACCTTAGCATCCTCATGTTCTCTCCCCTCATTCAGGACACACGGTGTCCCCGTCACACCCTGACTCACCTTCCATTGTTTGTGGAGCTTTCTAACAGCTTCCTGCAGACCTGGCTGTTCCTGCTCAGGGAGGATGTCAGTGAGTTCATCACAAGCTTTCAGGAAAGCGTTGAGCACCCTCTGATCCAGCTGACTGAAAAACTCCTGACATGGAGAGGGGGAAAGTGGTTAAGAGTGCTGGGCAGAATAGAGGGCAGCATCAGACACTATCACGCCTTGAAACAGCCTCTAAACCAGCTTCTCAGCCAGATGCTGTGCTCCTCAAAACTTTGGGGCAACTACTATTTTTTTTCAGGAATGAACTATAAGCATCTATAGTTATGAGTCAGAAGCCGTAAAATCTGAAATTCAACTGGTACTTTTTATTTTTTAGAAAAAATTCTTTGCAGTTTTCAAACTTGGTAGCATATTCCTAAATGTCAATGGGAGATCCTAAAATCTTGATTCCAAAGTGATGGAGCTTTGGTTCTTCTTTGGTAAAGCTGGAGGGGAAGGGCAGAGCAGAAGCCAAGACCAAGCCTCCTAATTCCTCATTCTGTAACTGCAACGCATTCCAAGCGTTCGTTATGAATCATATGATGGTTCATTATGAATCATTCCTACATTCACACATGTGCACACACGAGCGCACATTCTATGGAATGAATTGTGGCCCTCCCCAAACTTATATGTTGAAGTCCTACCCCCAATTGTGATGGTATTTGAGATGGGGTCTTTGGCAGAAAATTAGGTTTAGATGAGGTCACAATGGTGGGGCTCTCATGATGGGATTAGTGTCCTTCTAAGAAGAGACACCAGAGAGCTTGCTAGCTCTCTCTCCACCATGTGAGGACTCAGGGAGAAGGTGGCCATCCTCAAGCCAGAAAGAGGGCCCTCACCAGAATCCTACCATACTGGCTCCGTGTTCTCAGACTTCTAGCCTCCAGAACTGTGAAAAAATAAATTTCTGTTGCTTAAGCCACCAGTCTATGGTATTTTGTCATGGCAGCCTGAGCAGATTAAGATGATACATGTATAAGTACACACATGACCAAGTCTCACACAGTCTCAGAAGTATGTATGCAGAGTTCTTTTGAAACAACAGTGATTCAAAACAGAAAGTGCTATACTGTAAAGGCATATAAACTAAATGAAATGTTTGCAATTTCTGGTCACAGACATTAACCCTAAGTCTAGTCAGCTGTATCACAAATATATTGCATTTATCATTTGAGAGTGCAGTTTATACAAATATCCACTGAAACTTCAGGAAAAATAACTCAAAATACATGTTAGAGTGCTGGTCATCTCATATACCCTTTCATAAACAAGTATGATAATCATGAAGATGGCTTCACAATACCAGGACAAGTTGTGTATCAGACACCAGACTTCAAGGGACATGGTATCTATACTATGACAAGGTGGATCTATCAAATGAGCACAAAAGACTTAGCCATCTACCTTAAGTATCTATTTAAAAGAATATTTAGTTATGTAAGAATTTCTGACCTAAATAATGAATCAGTAATTTGGAGAACCCAAATTATCCTGTGACTCTCTATCCTAGGGGCTTAAGGATGGCCCAGTTATAAGTCAGTTCATCAATTGCTCTTGAAGTTCTTTTTGCACACCATGGCTTTGGGTCTCATACCTAAAAAGTTTCTGCCTTCCTGACTCATCTGCCCCCTCTCCCTCTGTATCAGATCAGAACGCTCTTTATAGGTTTTCATCCTGGGTCGCTTGTCCCTGTACTCAGGACAAGTGCCCCATAAGACACAGACTCACAGTGTGTCTCTTCAGGAGCTCCTCCGGGTCCCCCTTTTCCTCCAGGCCCTCCTGAGCAATCCGCAGCACCTTCTCCAACTCTGCTCGAGACTCCTCAAATTTCTTCATCAAGCGACTGTTGGTTTCGACATGCTTCTTCCAATCTCCAGTTTTCTTTACCATATTCTTGATGTAAAAAATAATCATAATGTCATGCTGCTTTCTCATTACTGAAAGTATCATTTAGTTAGAGTATTATTGATTAAAACAAACCACTTGGAAGAAAGACATTTCATCATGATGGGAATAATTAACTCTTTTCAATGTTAATTACAAAAAGAAGTAGAAAAATGATTGGATTCCAAATGCCAGGTGAGGCATTTCAGCCGGACTGAAAACATAAGTGATAATTACTTGCCCTCACCCTTTGTATTCCCCCCAGCTCACAACTCTAAAGCAGAGCAAATTACCTGAAAAGCAACACGAACATCTGCAATCTGTCTTTGCAGCTTTGTCTGATCAAAATGCTTTAACACTTTGCTTGAGGTCACAAACTTTTGAACACTTTGACTGCCTTTCTCAATTAATGTCAAGGTTTTCTTACAGCCTTCTTGAGAGGTTAACAGTTCCTACAAGGGAAGGAAACCCACAACAATATTATTTACAAGAGAGAGTAAGAGAGAAAGAAAGAGGGTAACCACTACAAATAATAACAACAACATTATATAGCTTTTAGGTTTTCAATCAACAATAAGTAAAACCAAAAGTACAGGGGAACATTTCTTTTCAAAAGAGCTCAATTTTAAATAATCACTGAAGTCAGTGCTTTTTTTTTATATAAGGCATTTAAATGTCACAAAGAGTTTTTTGAGGTTTTAAAAATACTTTATGTACATCTTATTAACATTAAGAAAATGACAGAGCATCAAAATTATTTGTCTTTTGTCTGCCTTCCTCCAACCGTTGAAGGGCCAATGGTTTATTGAGAGAACCATCATGAAATCAATCTACATATCAGGTTTTAATTTGACTATATAAATTAAACACCAATGCACATTCACTTTACTGAAAGAGATGCAGCAAATTATATAGTATTCGTATATCCTAAATTTATAATATTTGAATTCCTAAGGTTCATAACCTATCAATCTTATTAATGAAATGGTGGACTTTAGATCCTACTCAAAAAAGTCAGCAGATCAATGGGCCTGGCGAAGACTTGCAACAGTCACACATTTGTAGGATGAGACACAATGGTGACTCATAGATCCTTCCACTTCTGATTGGTAGCCTGGCATCATAGCGATTTCTGCAGTAGACAGTATGGAAATTATCCATCCCAGCTCAAGGTGGAGAGTCATTTTCTTTTTCCTTTCAGAATATTAAGGCAGTACTAATGTTTTTGTTATGTGGATACCTTGTATAATGCTTAAATTGGGGCTTTTAGTGTGCTTATCACCAGAAGAGTGTTCATTGTACCTGATAGGTAAGTTTTTACCCCTTGTCCCCACCAACACTCCCTGCTTCTTGGTTTCCACAATTCACAATTGTAAAGATGTGGAATCAACCTAAGTGCCCATCAATTCAGGAGTGAATAAAGAAAATGTGGTGCATAAATACACCATGGGGTACAACTCAGCCATAAGAAGGAATGAAATAATGGCTTTTGCAGCAAATTGGATGGAACTAGAGACCATTATCCTAAGTGAAGTATCGCAGGAACAGGCACAAAGAATTATTTTTTGATTTGAATCCACACTACTTGCATTTCAACATCCTCAATTGCTTTGAAAAAATATCTCAAACTCCTCATTTGGATGCCTCCTCATTTTTGGTTACCTAGATGCAAATATTAAGAGCAGGGTTTTGTTTTGTTTTGGCAAGACAGAATAAAGACATACTTTTTCCTTTTGAAGACTTAGGAAATAAAAGGATAACATAAGTTTAAAATATATTTTGAAATATGATTAATATTTATTAACAATAACATAAGTAATTATTTTGATTATGGAAAGGTTATTTGATGACAATTTATAGCAATTTGGGAAGGTAGGAAATGGCACCATGTCTTAAAATGAAAGATAATTTTTATCCAATGTGATGAGAAGTCATTAAGATGCAGTTTGGTGGTATAATCATTGTGGCTTCACTATCGATAATAATAATGATGCTATCAGTTACAGAGTACATATTATGTGCTATTATATGCTAGACACATTATAGAATATCTATCTAATGTAATATCCACAACAAGCATAAAACTCAGGTATTATCACCTTCATTTTAAGGCAAGGAAATTAAAGCTAATCAAGGCCTTGCTATTTTCTATATCAGCCCTACAATCTGAATATGTGTCTGACTCATCTCTAATAGGTGATGCTGTCTTCCTCCCATGAATCTATTTCAATTAATGCAGTGGCAAACCTTCTGCATGTTAGCTTCACCCTCCTCTGATGGACAGGTTCATTTATAATAAACCCAGTCGGTCAATTACCTGCAACACTCAGTAGATTGCTATGCACACAGATATGCTTACTAAAAATGAGACCAAAAAAATGATTATCACACCAAACACATTTCCAGAGTTTTATGGTTGCTTAATAGACCTATTCCTAGAGGCAAAGAAAAGATCTCATAAAACACAGACTATAGATACTGGATGGAAATGGAATGCAGTTATTTATTTTATATATATCTAAATATATATATATAAATTATATATATATCCATATGCTTTCAAAGTATCAAAGAATGATGACATATCCTTTTTTTTAAATGCAATTACCCATTTTGTCAATTAGTGAGGCAGCAGATGATGCTCAAAGCTATCGTGGGAAGCAACAGTAAATGATTTCCCAAAAGAAAGTCAATATAAAGATGAAACAATTTAATGTATATATATTTTTTCTATGCTTTTAAAAATACAAATGAGAAGTTATTTACATTAAACTTTTTTATGGACTTTGTGAAACATAATCCCTAGCTTCATAGGTAGAAAGACACTATAGGAAAATTAAATAAATACAAAGCAAAAAGGACAATAGAAAGTCCTTTGATTACGCGTACACTTTTTGTTTCAAGACAGAGTAGTGGATTTGGCTCGATTTCTAAAACATATTCCTTATTTCACAGAGGCATTGTGAACTTCCCACCCTCTGCACTTGGAGTTTGGAATGCATGGCGTATGCGTGCACAGAGCAGACACTCATAAATACTTGGTGAGCACAGTAGGCTCACAACATTACTCAGTTGATAGAAAGGGGAGCTGGGTGTTCAAAACAAACTGTTCTTCCTAATTTTGCTCAACTCAGTGAACTTATTAGTTCAGGTGAGCAGAGCCTGGCTTGCACCTGGGTCCAGCCTGCCTGCTCCCTATAAAGAGCTCGAATCCCCTCCACTCACAGTGCATGGGTTTTCAACTTTGGACAAGACATGTATTTCTGTTTTGAGTTACTAGTACTATTTTAGAAAAAATGTTTCTTGACCTAACTGAATTTCTATTACTGTAAGCAACACTTCAGTCTTACTACACATGCGTTAAAATAATTATTTCTCCTGAAAGGGATTTTTCTTACCTGATGTTTTTGTTTAAAAACAGCACTAGATTGTGCCTCATGCTCAAGAACTGTTAAAATTTCATTGATTTTCCCAAGTGAGTCATAAAAGGATGTCATTTGCTTTTCTAATTCCTCCAACGGAATCAACAGCTGCTGAGACTCATAAAGAAGTGGGGAGTAACATTCTTTGACCTTTAAAAACACAAAGACAAAAATTCCATGAAAGGCCATTAAGTACCGCAAGTTCAGGGCACTGTTCATAGAGTTCAGGAACATTTTCTTTAGTAACATTGCCATTTGGCATTTACAAATATCCAAAGACATTTCTTCAATGGTATTTCCTTTTTAAATTTTTAAATTCAAAATTTTGGTGATATTTTAAAAATTTGCTGACAAAAATAATAGAGCTGTGTCATCAAAACAAATAAATGGCTACCAAGTTTTCTCATGAAAATTCACCTACACTGTCCGTCTGAATAGCACTTTCCATCTAAATGGTGGCTGTTAGTGAGCCAGATGGCATCGAATTCTACTTCATAAACCACCACCTCATTTTCACTTTGGTCTTGAAATCTGACCTAAGACAGTCACAAGTTATTATTACATTTTTCAGACCAAGTTGTGCCTTTCAGCTTTATTTTCAAGAGCTCTCCTCCTCGAACCCTTTACTCCAGACAAACCTACAAACCTGTTGACTCACTCTTCCTACACAGGCTCTGTGCTTCCCTACCTCCCACCAGCTCCATGCTTTCCTACCCTCTGGTTATCAACATCTTACTCATCCCAAGTACTAATGTCAAATACCAATTTATTCATGAAGGTTCCCAGGGATGTCTCCCTAGTCTGAACTGGTGCAGCCCTCACCTGTCACTTGTTTTTTCAAAAAATGTTGTTAGTTTTTATACCTACATTATCTTCATGATGAGCCCATAACCTCTTGGAGATCAAGAGCTCCAGAAGGTGTCTGCCTTATTCTCCAAGAACTTCCCACCCCTCCTCATACTTTCAGACAACCAAGGAAAGAAAATTAATCAGTATTTGTTAGTAAACCATTTTTGTTTTTCATAAAATATGAAGACAATAATGTGCTAACTATATCAGGAATATTCTAAAAATAATCCTTGAAGAAAGTGAGGGAGGGTAACACTTTGTTATACTGTTAAATACACAATTATGTATGCAGAAATGTTTTTATGTTCTAGGGATATACTGCCTAGAGAATACACTCATTAAAACAAGATTCTGCTAAAATTACCTGGAACAAAACCAAGAGAATCTACTCATGTGTATAAAAATTTGTGTGCTTCATTGATCTTTCCTGGGTACAATAGAAAATCTATCAAATCTGTAGTCCCAGCTACTTGGTAGGCTGAAGCAGGAGGATCGCTTGAGCCCAGGAGTTCGAGACCAGCCTGGGCAACATAGCAAGACTCTGTCTCTAAAAAAATTTTTTTAAACAAAATCTATCAAGATGCTGCATCTGAAATATCAGTAGGAAAGCATAATGACTTAAGGCACAATATGCTTTCTCAGGGGTTGCCCTAAACAAACTAAAGCTGGCTCAGGCTGCATTGTGCAACCCCAGATATGGTCCTGAAAGCTGCTGAAAAGTTATCATATTGAAAATGTTGGCTTTAAAATGTACCCATTCTTTAGCAAATTTTGCTGGCAGTCAATATTATCATTATTCTTTTAAATTACCAATAATTCTATCTTGAATGTTAAAATAATGAACACAAACTTCTAATACACCCCAGATTGACAGATAAAGTTTTCCCTTTTTTTCCATGACTATGATTTTTCCTATTTTTGCTTTTCAAATTTTTCCACTTTTTCATTAATTCTCCACCACTGATTTCACATAAGTTGTTCTCTTTCTCTCTATTTTTCCTCTCTTATTTAACTGGTTTTTCTACTTTCCTTTCTCCTCTGTTTTTCAATTCTTCATTACAAAATGTTTCTATTTATATAATCACTTTCTCTTTGATAAGAAATTAATTACCCAATCTAAGTGGACTTTGCGAACAATACCATCTTCCCGAAATTCAAGTTCAGATAGATAAAATATCCCAATGGAACTTCGAAAGCTCTTAAGGAAAATCCCTCTGTAGAATAGGAAAGGCTTATGGCTAGTGCATCCATCCATCCATCTAGCTCCCTAGACAGAAGTAGCTTAAATATATATATTCTAAGCCTAAGGTGAACTCCATGAGATAAGGAGGACAGAATTGCCGCTGCTTTGTGGCTATGCTAGCGGAAAATTGCATAAGTAGGCGTAGAGCGGAGGTGTGTCAAAGGAATCTCAGTAAGTTCTCACTTAAATGTATGAACACCTCTTCTTTCTCCTCCTCTTCTTTTTCTCTCTCTCTCTTTCTCTTTTTCTGTTTTATCACATTTAGTTGCCCCCCTCAAGTCATTTACCTTTCTCTTAAAATATAGCTATAGCACTTCTGAATTAACAGAGGTAAATACTTGGTATCAGTGTCATAGTTTTATTTTTTTTTAATTCATGACGAAGTTACTAAATCAAGAATCCCAATAAGAAACAAAAGTGTGATTTGTTAACAAGTAAACAATTTGCCCATGCTTGAAAGAGGAGGTATAAGGCAAGCTGAAGACAGGGCTGGTGCCACACAGCATGTTGTGCGTTAAAGTATTTGCACACCTTGGTTAGCTGCTCTTTGAGTCTCGACATGGTTGCAAACATTTCATTAGCTTCTTCTTGGGAGATCTCTTTGGAAATGAGGTGCACTGTCTTTGTAATCATCTTGTATTGAGCATCAATCACAGGCACCCTCTGCTCAATATCCTGCATGAATCATTGAAACAGCTAGATTAACACATGACCCATTTCCTTTTAATGTCAGGATTCCACAGAAGGCAGAACAAAAATCAACATGTGCTGTATAAAATCCTATACTTATAGTAAACTTCAGGAGAGTTCAGTTTTTGCTTCCTTGCATTACTAATATATATTGGTAATATTATACATATAAATATATTGGTAATATTGGTATATCGGTAATATTATACAAATCACTCGAAAGGACCAAAATCCTTAAGTTAACATCAAGATTAGCTGAAGTAATCTTTACGCTTTGAAAAAGAAAAAAAAACACCATGTTAATGTAATATAGAAACATTATATAACATGTAAATGCATGTTAAAAATTTGGGGCAATTCTGAATTTAAAAATTAAAGAGCTTGTTTTTTCTTAGAAAAGTAACACACAGTCATTATAGAATATTTATAAATTAGAAATATTAGGATAATGAAAATTTAAGTTACTTATAGTCTTCTCACACAGTGAAAACAAAAGTCAACATCTCATCATTACATCATTAATCTTTTTTCCTGTGTTTATACCCATTTTTATTTTTACAAAAACAAAAGGATGATACCGTTGTTTGCTTTTCTCACTTAACAACACATCGAAGAATAAAATCTTCCCATGTCATTAAAGACTCTTCCACTACTTCATTTTTGAAAGCTGAGGGCTATTCAAAATTTGTAAATAGCATGATTTGTGCAATTAATCCTTTATTGATGGAAGCATTTATGTAGAAGTACTATCTATAGATGCCTCCTGTTTTTTCCTAATGCTTTATAATCTGGTTGTAGAAAAAAATCTTCAAATTGAAAAACTATTTTGAAGTTACTTTATATGATGAAAACATACCTTTAAAAAATTCAATATATTTTTTATGGCAGGTGCAAATCAGGATAGGCAGTCATGTCAAAATGATGCCCAGGAGACACAGAAACAACTTTTGCAATGATCTGAGTAATCTGGTAATCTTTATTTTGCAGCAGAATAGGCTTCTCATTTTATGACTCAGAAACCCCTCACCTCCAAGTCTTGGATTAATAACTTGAGATTCGTAAAAGAGACTTCTAAGGGTTCAGAAAGTTTCCTATGGGCTTCAGTTGCAAAAGCAGACAGGGTATTAACACAGTCTGAGTATTCTTTCTTCATTCTGTCCATCTCATCAGCTCGAGCATACTGTTAAGAGAAGTAGGGGGTGGACATCATGAAAGCCATAAAACTGTGACTGGAAGAACCACAACCTTCACTTTTACATATTCTCTGGAATTGTTATCTGGCAAGAAAGATTCTAATTCCTGTTCTCATTTTAGATAAATTTGAAGTAAGTCCAATTACTTTGAAAGGAAAAAACTAGCATAAAAATGAAGAACTATGATTTGAAACACAAATCATTCTATATAAGTAGGCTCCATATGTCAACATAATCCTTAATCAAATTAATGCACTTCGGTAACATTCCTCCATTAAAAATGGAAAAAAATGAATAATCAACTATAAAACATACCAGTTTTAAACATGTCTATACTCTGCCTTAATAAGCCCAGACTATAAAAATAAAATTGTCTTTAAACAGACTGTTTATCACAATATTTATAATATATACACATTTGAGTTGTCTGTAGATTTGAAAGACATACTTGCTTGACTTCCATAAACAGCTCCCTCCATCGCCCATTTAGCAATAGTAATTGCTGCTTAAGGTCACGGGAAACCACCTCATCACATGTTTCAATTAGGAAATTGCCAGCATCATTCATGGCAGTGTGCTGCTGAATCCAATGAGGCAAATTTCGAAAAAAATCCTAAACAATAAAGAATACACACCATTTAAACCATAAATCAAATATTAATAACTGATATTACAGTGACTAGAGTGGGAGAAATGTCTTTGTTCTAAAATTTGTGCAAATTTTAAGGTAAATCTTAAATCTCTTTCAAAATGCAATTTTTTTTTTTTTTTTTTAGAGACTGGATCTTGCTCTGTCACCTAGGCTGGATTGCAGCGGTGTGATCATAGCTCACTACATTTTTGAATTCCTGAGCTCAAATGATCCTCCCACCTCAGCCTCCTGAATAGTTGGTACTATAGCACCACCATGCCCAGCTAATTCAAAATGCAAATTTTTAATAAAGAGCTTCAAAATATGAACAAGAAATACTGAGTGTCTTTTTACAAGAACATCTATGGCATATCTTTTGCTGAGGACAAAGTAAAACATAATGACCATTTCTTGTTATTCCTATTTTACAGATTAAAAAGCTGAATTTCTGTAAGTGTAAGAAACTTGTACATGCTCTTCGAGCTAGTAAATACCAGTGCCAAGGTCATATAAAAGCCATAACATATTAGGGAAATACGCTGACTTCTCTAAAAAATTTTAAAACAAATTTTTGACCCCTGTTATTTTTTGATTTTAAAAATTGAATACGGTACATTAAGATAATTAACAAACATGGAGACAAACCAACAAAAGAAAAAAGAATTAAATATCTGGGTTAAGAACACTTAACACAATAACAACCTTTCTTATTTGTTTAAGGGTACACACTTGGCAATAAAACAGTTTCCAACTCATTTAAAATTAAATGCATGTGTGCATGTACACACACACACAGACACACCCGCATCACAGTAAAAAAAAAGGATACCAAAGATAATTCAAAATTCATTTCATAAGCCATGTGTGGGAGGACTTCCTACATAAATAGATGAGAACACTTCTGTTTCTGCCGGTTATATTCCTTTGGATCAAATTAACACATATGACATCTACTCGGGCACTGCCGGTCTGATCAGAAAAGCCAAAATCTGTGTGGGTACATAGTTATTGCCTTCCTCAGCTACACAGTATATTTAATCTATATGAAATATAGCATAGCAAAACATTTGAAAGTGATACATCTGCTTGTGCAAACAATAATGGATGATCTAATCTTGGATAACAAGCAGTAATTCTAATGTATGTACTATATTTCTTAACGGGAGCCTGGCATTTTAACATCTTTTGCATATAAATCAGTTTCCCATGTGAAAATGCCAGGCACTCATTAAGAAGTATATACACTGAAATAAGTCCATTTCATGTGCTATTTACATGTAAGTGACATTAAAGTAAAACAGTAACTCTCACATGCACACACACGTACACACTTACACTGGCGAAAAACGAAAAAAGAAATCACTCCTAGCCAGAGTGAGACCCTCGACTGAGGGTTGATAATATCCAAAAAAGAATATTTAAAGAGAGAAGAACGTGATGGTCCTGCTGTTTACCTGGTGTGTACTACCACACAGATCCAGTACTATGTTAGCCAAAGTTGTTTCCGTCCTCTCTTAAATCAGGAAATCAAGGACTGGGGCCCTAGACACGCCCCTTCATGTACAGACCTCAGTGTGAGCACAGTGCCCTCTGCTGCCCAGTGGATTTGGCTAAACACCACTTACTGCTCTTCTGAACGCAAAAGTCAGACACTGGAGTGATCAGATAGGGAACTGTTTCAATAGAGCTTTTATTAAGTAGTGTATTTATTGGTCTGAAATCATTTACTAACCTGAAAGTGCAACTTTCCAGGCAAAGTCAGGATTCCTTTTTTTTTTGTTCACACAAGTGATGTGACAGACAAAGTCAGGATTCTTGAGCCACACTTGCAAATATATAACACTCCCTAGTGAACTATGCTGTAAAATTTCTCATTTCTAAATCCACGTCTTTTCCTTTTGTATGAAACAATCTTACCTTTCTGGCATTTTCTGACTGATTTAGCATTTTTTCAGCATCCTCTAGCCAGGCTTGAAGACTAGCCACAGTATTGCCATAGCGATCCCAGTTAGAGATCACTTCCTCCAGCATACTCCTCACGCTCCTAACTTCTACCGAGAGATTCCTCCACTGAGCAGTGGTTTCATTCATGAATTTCATCACATTCTCAGCTTCCTCCACTGAAACAGATAAAACCAAGTATAATCCTTATTTTATAGCTTAAATTCTCCACACCTTCTTTCTATAGTCTTATACACTTGTGTGAAATAGTATCAATCACAAATGCTAGAGTTGATTTCCAACAAATATGACAGACGTAATTATAAATTGAAAACAAACGTATTTTACAAAGTATGTCTTCACACTAATTTAATCCATCATTTACTTGATTATCATATTCAAGTTATTCCAATTTTTTTGCCTTTAATCCTTAGAAATGAAAATAGGTTGAAAAATTACAATTTAGAAAATGAATGCATATTTTGCTTCCTCTTAGAAGCGCGCACACACACACACACACACACAGGGAGAGAAGAGTATGATCATGCAGGTTAGGCATTGCACAAATTCAAAGGGGCTGAATACAATATGCGATCTCCAGGCCAATGATATGGTCACACAAAGACTCTTCAGAGAAAAAACAAATGATCTGATCACACAGAAACCTACAGGTTCTAATTTTACTGAAGTCAATGCTGCAACAAATTCTGTCTATTCAGGTATACTTTACCTGAACCATCTGCTTTGACGTACATCTCAGCTGTCTGTTTCAAGATCTGGTATGTCACTTCATATTGCTCAAAGAACTTGCTATTTTCTATAAAAGACTAGAAAAGTGGGAATAGTTAGAAGATAGAAAACATTAGGCTTATGTAGAAATACCAAAGCCAATTTTCTTCAATATAGATATATGGATATTTTACCCAAATTTGCCAGCCTCAATTTTCTTGGAAAAAAAAATTCCACTGCCACAAATAACCTAAGATCATTCTGAACATATAAATTGATTCCACATTTTAAATTCTAACTCAGCACTAGATTGAGAAAATATTCCCTTTCTTCACCACCAAAGGATTTGCTTTTCAAAGAGAAAAGTTTATCCAGAGAACCTGGGCCTAACACTTAGAAACCTCTAAATTTGGAAGAACATTTTAAAGTGTCCCACTGTGTTTCAGCTGTGGGATTCCATTGCCCTTTGAATATTAAACCTGGTGAATGACTGCTCTGAGGAACTTCAGATTATAAATAAATGACACAGTGTACAAACACTTCCCTTAAAATAAAAGGTAAGTAGAAAAATTTAAAATAATCATATATTCCATCCATGTTATCGAAGGTCTATTTCAATTACTTAGTATAAAAAATTACAGATAAGACATATTTATATATCTGTATGTAATTTACATATGTAGAGAGTCACTATCAGCAAATGGACAGCATAAAATTGAGAACACACCAAAAAATGCTTAGGTAAATTTTATTATTGTTAAGTCTTAGAAATATGAAATAACTCCTGTTTCAAAGATTATTTTTACTCCTCTAAAGTAGAAAATTAAAGCAATTATAGTTCACAACATATCACTAACAGCTCTTTAATTTCTTTTAATAGTATAATGAGTTCCTATGATTTGAATCTATTAAAATACTTCATAAGTATCACTATCATAAAATGCAAAATCAGCCTTCAAAAATCAGCTGAAGTCCTGTACAGTGTGCTGATGAATGCTTAATATGTAGATGCAAGACGCTTGTGTGCATAGGCAAAATTATTCATAACAGCAATTTCAAAGACTTTCCTAGATTTTTACTGATAAATGTTTATCATGTTTCAAGATAACATTTGAAAACATTATATCTATAATACATTTCATATCATTTTATGTTTATAAAGCATTTACTTATATATTAACTATTCTTTAGGAACAAAGTGAATAGAGAAAGCTGTGAGTTACCTAGGATGGGAGGTTCCATGATGAATACTTTATTCAATAACTTTCATAGCTTTGTTATATTTGTTTAAGAATATAGTAAGACAATAATAGCCTGATTAATTAATTATTTAGCTTTACATCTTATTCTTACTTCCCAGTTGGGAAAAGAGTAATTTACTGGAATTTAAATTTTGAATAATTTAACCAAACAAGCAAGTCACGATTTGATCAAAAATGGAAAATTACACCTAATGTTCAAGACACTGTGTAAGAAATTGAAGTATATCTGGCAAAGTCTAAAAAGTAGTTTCCATTAAGTTTTGGTGCAAATTTCAGAAGCTAATGAGAAAACAATTGCTCTAAGTTACAAAGAAATAGGAAATAGTGCTTGTGCTGGACAGGAAGACTTCAATATGATTTTGCTAGAGTAGTTTACAAATTAATTAAAAATGAACAAGAGAGAAAAATTTATTTCATTTCATTTTTGGTCCAAGATACAAGAAAAAGGAAAGGATATTTTATAAATGCCATAGGGATTCATTATTTTTAGCTTTCCTATTAGGAAAACTAGGCAATTAATTTTGGAAGAAGATACCTTATTTGTTATTTTTATTTCTTATTGGTCCATTTAATTTGGTTCTTTTTTCCTGAGTATGGATTAAATCCATTTAGCAATATGAATTATTTTATTAGAATCACTTTAGCAGAAGCATTGCTAAATTTCCTTTTTACTGTGAGCTATTTAGAAATGCCTCTGAATAAAATGCAAAAGTAAATACAAATGTACATTTAAAATAATAATGACAGGATTAGTTTATTTCTTTAAAAATAAAGTTGAACCTTGGATATCAAGTTCAACAAATAAGCCACGTTAGTCAGGGAACTTTGCAAGTTGATGGTACTTCAAGAAAAATGAGATACTTCTTATGCCACTACTTTCAAAATATGAGTGGAAGTGACTAAATTTCTACTTTCACTAGATGAGTACAGACGTAACAAATACAAAGTTCATCGATTTCACTGGAAGGGAGATAAACCAGATAATTTCAGATATTTAAAATTAACTTTGAGGAGTGGTTTTATCATAATTGTTTATTTATATTAATAAAATAATTATGAATAATAAAATAAATATTCACATTATTTATGTTGCATTCAGACAGTCCACAATTTCAAGAGCTCTTCTTTTATGTGAAAGATTACAATGTTATCCTACTTTTTCCATAGTAAAATTGAAGCATGTGGTTTGGTCATTGTCAACAATTCTGACAGGAAGGACCAAACCAATTATCTTCTGACTTACATTACAGTATATAATCACTTATCAATGGCATGTGGCATAAATTAATCACAACAAACATTTGTGAGGTGTTTTTCAAGTATTCTTTAAGCACTCAGTAACTCCATATCTGAGCTAGGAAGCACATCCTCTAATTCTCTAACCCTTAAAAGAATGTACTATTTTTCTTTTTTGCAAATGAATACGTTTGAATTGAGAATTTAGACTAAGGAAAAGATAATTATGAAAGCTTTATGGCCCGATTATTAATTTGGTTATTAGATGATTAGCAGCATACGGCTTACTACTTTTTTTTTTCAGGAACCAAAGAAAGGATTACATTTAACAATCTGACTTTGTGATTTTATTTGAAAGTCTTCATGCTCTTTGAAATAGCCTGTTTTAAAGAGAATGATTTTCCAGAATACTCCAAAAGGATAGGAGGCTCTATGGGATGCAACATAAAAGGGAGATAGTATGTGTCGGTCTTTGCTCCTAGAAAGGTTCCCGTTATTCTATTGTTACTGTCACCATTATTATTATTAAAAATTTGAGAAAGACTAAGGCCTCCAGAAATTAAGTTATTCACAAAGTCACATGGGTTGTAAGTAGCTGAACCATGACTCAAACCCATTTCTACGTGACTGTTGTCTGGGCTTCATCATTTTCCTCCACCCCCATACCATGTTGCCTAGGACATAAATAACAGCAACTATCAGACTGCTAAATACTGTCCAATATTAAATGGAACTAATATTTATATGAGCTACTTTCTTTAGTTCACTAAGATACAAGATATCATACCAATGACTTGGTCTTTTAAGTTAAAAAAATCCTTTTTCATAGTAATATTCAGTACTTAAGCGCAAGGGCTTATGATTTGGAAAGATTTGGATTCAAATTCTGGTCCTACATCTAACTAGTTTTGCCACCGGAAGCATGCAACTTGAGCCTATGAAGGCTCAGTGCTCCTACACTGTTTCCTCAGTATATAAATTAAAGTGAAGATGCTCAGGCTGTAGGGCCATCATTGAGATGAAAGATGATGCATGTAAAACACTTGGCACTTGGGAAATACTCAATACCCCACGCTTATTAAAACTACTAAGCAATAAAGTATCTTAACACTCTTTATGGAAAATAAACATGAGTGATAAATAGATATTCTTCACTAACGGATGAGAATATTAGGAAATGTTTATTGACATATGGTATGTATGTAGGTTAATTAGCAACTTTAGAAATAATTGTGAAAGTTACGAAGCAGTTTAAAATTAGCAGCTTAGTGAACTTCTCTTTAACTTTATAGAGTAGGCAAGAAGTACTAACTTTTCACCATCAATAATAATTCTCTACTTATATATCCTTTCAGAAGTTCAAACAGAATTATTAACATTACTGTATTGGAATATTAACCTGGTGGAACAGTACCATTAGGTGTTTAAATCTGATTGGCTGTTCTTAAACAGCTAGAACAAAGAATAGATCCTGTATAATTATCTACTGGGCTCAGAGTGTATCATTTGACATGACTAAACCTGAAAATATGAATGCATATCTGTATTTAATATTTAAAGGATTAATGCAATTGCTTGAATTTAAGAAACTGGATTTTCCATTACTTGCCAAAATAATTTAAAACAAATAAAGGAACATATAACAGATTTCACAGTTTTGGACAAATGTTTCCTAGACAATTTTAGGAAACCTAGAAAAAGATTTTACTGTAACAGTTAAATCTTTTCTTTTTCAAATACATGTTGTTCACTCATCACTTAGAAAATGAAATTAAATCATAGCAAAGTAGATAATGGTTCTAAGATGTTACAATAAAAATATGGTTTCAATAAGTATTCAAGCACAACTTATTACAGAGACACTGTGACTAATAATTAGGTTAGAAATGGGCTCATAGTTTGAAAGTTCATTGATTTATCATTTAGAATTTCTGTTTAATATAAATGATACAGTATAGGACTAAGATGCTCTATTAACATTAATTTTATGAGCATATTTGCATTGCAAATAAATTTATAAGGGCGGCATGTTTAATTGACTAAGAAATAAACTGCCTTTAATAAATATAATACACTAATGACACGTAAATGAAAACTGCTAGTTACAGAACAACCTAATTCATTCATTAATGCAGGGCTACTATTCTATGTAGACAGAGGATTATGGAGACTGATAGCCCAAAATATGAGATAATGTTTAAAAATTAAGTTGGTACAACAATTCCTAGACAAAATTTTACTCTCTCTGGGTGCACAAAAGGAACAGTGAAGTTCAGGGAATGACCATGAAAAAGACACACTGAACCTACTCTGAAAAATAGATAGTCCCCACGTGGACAATTGAGAATTGCTCTAAACTACTCATGAATGGATCTTAGAACATATGAAGATAATCTTTAAATATCCTAATTCAGTTTCAATGGTGAGCTACAATCAAAGATGTGAGTATACAATACAAAAACTTTTCCTTTTAATCAATAAAGCCAGTCACAATGGTTCAATGTGATTAATGCAGCAAAACCTTTCTAAACTAGGGGGATTTAAAGAATCAAATTCCAAAGAATATAGATTTATATTTCAGATGATTGTGAAAAGCCCATAAACTTATTTTATATCTAACCCATTAAACACGTAAGTATCTTTATGTCTAAATTCAAGATTAAATAGCATTAAATAAACTGGCAGATGTTAGATGCTAAATCCATGGGTCATCTGGTTTCTCTGTCAAAGCACCAGGGACTTACGATATAGTTTTGTAGAAGCAGCTCCACTGACTCTCTTCTCCCATACTTAATGATCCAAGACTTCAGCTTTGACTCTGCAAGAACCAGCAGTGAGAGCAGACGGTACTTTAATTCTAGAAATTCCATTTTCATTAGGTGTAGCTCTGATGTGGAGGAAACAAAATGAAACCTAGAAATAAAACACAGAATTTACAGAATGTAACTAATAGTAACAGGATGATGCTTACTCAACCTGTTACATGTCAGCCTTAAATATAATGCAGCCCCAAGGTCTTCTAAACTCTGGTTGATCATTATCTAGAGATCTGATTCCTTTTCTAGCTCTGGGTTTAAAAGCGAAACATGATTGATTGAAGTCTTTGATTTAGTTCTTTCCCCTGCCAACACATCTCTCATCTGTTTCTTTTATAGGCTGTTTTTGCAATATTACATAATGTTCCTTACAGTACTGAGCAAAAATACAGCCTATGAAAAAACCATTTCTGTGATTTCCAGGCTGTGGGTACATTCAGATTCACTCTTTTTAGTTAACAATATATTAGGATGTTGACATTATTAGCATATGCTAAGGGAGCCCCACTTTTTATTTGCCAAATGTGAGAATCTCTGTTAAAAAAAACCCAAACAATTCATGGAAAAGAAAAGAAACATAAAAAGCATCCACCTAGTGTTATAAAAAGAGACTTCATCTAAAACCAGACATTCTCTTACCTCTCAGCCATGTCCTCTAATTGATCATGTGGCACCGGGATCCCGTTAACAGACCTGGTCCGGTAGATTTCATGAAATGCTCTTTTGTGGGCATCTGTGTTTTGAAGCAGATCCTAAGATACAATTTTTAAAAAATAGAAAATGAGGAAACATATTCACAGGAGGCTAAGAAGCATAATTTTCAGCCTGCACCGATGAGTCAATGCATTCAACAATTTGATCCTGCTGCCACGTTCATAGGCAGCTTGGTGCCTGTCACAGGCTCTTACCTTGAACAGGAGCCGGGTGCTTGTGTTTAAGACACTATGCTAGAGCTGTATCTAATAATTATGCATCTTTTAAACACACATGACACTTGCACAGCAATGCATTCAGACGTTTTAAAGGCACATGACCCAAAGGAAAATGTAATCAGTGCTATAAACAATGATCTTAGTATTTTCTCCTTTCTTGATTTTGGATATGTTGGTTTTCAAAAGCTTAAAGCTAAGCAAAACAAATTTAAACCTTTAATGGTAAAAGAGATTAGACTCTCCATTGCTATTTTATTTTGAATGCATGCAGGCTATCATAAAGTGATATTTCCTTGCCATCTGAAGTAACTCAATCATATTACAACATATTCTGAAAATACCCTTTTGGTTAGAAAATTTCAAACAAGTGCAGGGAATGTCCCATATATAGCATAGTGGGATGATCAAACATGATGTTTATAAATATTCTTTTTACACTATATAGAATTCTGCAGGTTTGATTCATTTATTTAGGACAATTTGAATCTTCCTTGATTGATTTGTTCTCTGTATTTTTCACCATCTACAAACTTATTTATAAAAAGATGTACATGCATTTCACAATCCCTAGCCAATTTCTCACATAGTAGCGAGGAAAGACCAAGGTCAAAGGAGATTCATGCCTTATTTTTTAGAGCTTAGTCTGTGTCCCAAGAGCTCGATAAATATAATACCCAATGATGTGTCACTTATTGAAAAGTGAGACACAGCAGCCCACCAAAATAATAAGCTAAAATTAGTATTTTTCTCTCAAACCAGGATTTAGTGGCTTAATTGAAGAAAACAGAAGCAAAAACAGCCTAAAACCAAGAGACACAATTGATGGAAGGGACAAATGAAGACCCTTCTATTATAAATTAAAACCTTAGGGTCATATGTGTTTGCCACATAAGTGATATTTTAAACATTGTAGAAAACCTCAGGGCCAAACTATTTCTATCCTGATAAACAGGTAACTGCACAATCACAAATCATTTGTGCCCCAATGGAGGGTACTACATGCAGCCAAGAGCCAATTGCAAGAGAACAGAAAACAAAGGACTGTTCTTAAAGCAGCTATTGACAATGAGTATTTTAGTCACTCTCTACTTCCTTACCACATCCAGACACGTTTCTGTGGCTTATGGTTTTGGCTGAAACTCCCTCAAGTGCCTGCAGAACAAACTTGCAGCTATCACTTCAGCTCGCTAATTTGTTATATGTGACAGTTTTTAATATCTACTATATTGAAAAATCTTTACAAAATATCAGAACAAACAAAAACATTTTCACACATACGATAAAAGAACTTCTACAGCTGGCATGATCTCACTGAGTACTCTGAAAGACCCTCTCAACTATAAAACAATGAGATGCTAGGTAAAATATATGATTTTAATTCACTTTGTTGAGTTTATAGGAAGTAAGTGAAATCTTTGAGGCGTCTCACTCTCAGTAAAACATGACCCAAAACTGGATCACAGACCTGTGTGCTAAATCAAATTTAAAAATCCAGATTGGGCAAGTATCTATACCATTGCTGCAGGTGATTGTGTCCTAGAATATGAACAAGGAGACAATACTGAAATGGGATCTCCTCTATGTAGCCAGAACCCTCAATGAGGGCTAACATGGCCTGGTTATTAGCAAACGCAAACACAACAGGAGGAAAGCAAAGATCACCAACCAAAGGAAACAAGCCGCCAAGAGTGAGGACCAGCAGTAACAACAAATTTATGTGCTAGAAAAATGTTAGTAATTTAATCTTGATAGACAGAAGTAGTTAAAATGATGAATGATTGTTAAAGTATTCTTAATTCCTTATATTGATCAAGAAGAGGTTAAGATATTGATTAACTTTCAATTTTGTTTAGTATCCATGGTCAAATTTTAAGAGCAATCATACTGTACAAAACTAGTGTTTATAACGTTCAAGCCAATAGAGAGAAGACCATGGAATAAGAAAAATGAGCAAGCAAACAAAAAAACAAACAAAATCTCCTCAATCAACTGTAATACAGAAATAAAAAAAGTAGACATGAAGAGACAATGATAACAATTAGTATCAATAATAATAAATAATGTAATGATAAAATTTACTATAATTGAAAGAGAGTTGTTAGATTGGATAAACAAGAAAAAAATAGAAACTATCTGCTTTTTATAAGAGATATACCTAATCTTTAAGAACATGGATAGGTTGAAATTAATAAAATGGAAAACAACATGTCAGGCAAATACTAAAAGAAAGCTCATATAAGTGTATTAACAGCAGACAAAATAGATTAAAGAACAGAAGTCACTATAATTACAGATGCTCCTTGATTTATGATGGGGTTACATCTTGATAAACCCAGTGTAAGTTGAAAACATTGTAAGTCAAAAATGCATTTAATGTGCCCAACTTACCAAACATCATGTCTTAACTTAGCCTACTTTAAATGTGCTCAGGACACTTGCATTAGCCTACAGTTGGGCAAAACCATCTGACACAAATCCCATTTTATAATAAAGCATTGAATATCTGATGTAAGAGTATCATACCACCTATTGTTAGCTGGGAAAAGATCAAAGTTCAAAATTTAACGTGCAGTTTTTACTGAACACATATGGCTTCTGCACCATCATAAAGTCAAAAAATTCTAAATTGAACCATTGTAAGTTGGGGACTGTCTGTAATGAATTGCTTAAAGAGGAAACTTTCCACTTACTAGAAGATATATTATTCCTGAACTTGAACATACCTATTAAGCCTCAAAATACGTAAAGCAAAAACGGTTACAAATATAAGATGAAAGTGATAAATCCACAACACTGTGGGAATTATCGACATACCTCTCTAAATCACTGAGATAGAGCAAAGGGAGCAAGTGGGGTAGTGGGTTGTGGGATAAGGCAGGGAGGCAGAGGGAAGGAGCCGCAGAAAGGGCCTTTATAAGAACTTCTGGTGTTTGAGTAGGTGTAAGCTAAGCCAGTGGGGAGTTTTGAACAGATTGGTGAAATGATCTGAGCTGCATTTAAAAAGGATCACTGTGGCCATTCTACTGAAAATACCATGTCCTCCACGCGCCTGCTTCCTCTGGCTTCTAAGACAACATGGTAGCGGAATTTCCTCCTATCTCACTGGTTGCTACTTCTCAGACTTTTACTGGCACACTTTCTACTCTTTGATCTCTTAATATTGGATTCCCTGGGGCTCAGTCCCTGATCCTTTTCTCTTCTCTGTCTACACTTCTTTAATTTCTCCAGTCTCAGAGCTTTAAATATCCCTGTATGTTCCAATGACCTTGAATTTTTATCTCTAGCCTATACTTCTCTCCTGAGCTCCTGTCTCTTCTCTCCTACTGCCTACTCCACATGTCCTCTTGGATAAGAAAAAGACCCAATATGCCCCAAATTCAACTCTTGATCTTTCCTACTGAACCTGCTTCATTGTCTCCCATTCTCAGTTGGTAGAAACTCTGTTTTTTTGGTTGCATGGCCCCAAAATCATGGTCATTTATAACTCCTCTTCCTTTACAATCAGTATCTAATGCTGAAAATTCTGTTTGCTCTGCCCTCAGAATATATTCAGACTCTGACCATTTCTCACCATCTCTGCAGCTACTGTCCTGGCTCAAGCCACTCAATGCGGGATATGGAAACAGTCCCCTGGCTTCCGCCTGCCATCTCTACACGATCTGCAGAAGGACTGTCATTCCTCTGGTAAGAAAATGGATGGACAAAGAAGGTTGAGACCAAACACAGCAAACCAACAATGCCAGAGTATGATTAAGGAAAGGAGAAGGTACAAAGAAGCAAGATCAGGAAAAAAAAGAGGCTCAACTATAGGCACAGAAAAGATCACAAAAACAAAAAAGAATATTTTGAACAGTTTTATGCCAATAATTTTAAAAGTTTAATCAAATGAACAAATTCCTAGAAAGTACGAATTAGCAATATTGACTCAATTAAAATTTTGAGAGCCTGAATATGAGGATACAATAATGAAAGAAAAAAAACCCAGTAATCCTTGCACTTATAGAGTTGAACTTATAGCACAGGAAATCAAGCAATAAATAAGATAAGTGATGAAACAGATGAATATTAATAGTTAAGATGATGATAAATGCTAAAGAGAAACATCGAACAGGAAAAGGGGAAAGGCAGTTTTGGAGTAGTTTTATTTTCAAAAGAGGTGGACAGGAAAGGGTGGACTAGGAAGGGACCCTTTTAGTGGAGGCCCACAGGAGATGAGGAAGAACATAATGGGAACATCAGTGAGAGGCTGTTTCAGGCAGAGAGACAAGAACATTTCAAAAGGATGCCAAAGGCAAAGGCCTTCAGGTGGGGACGTGCTTACCTGTTTGATGTCATCTTTTCTACCCTATTTTAAATTGCAACACCACCTAATACTTACTTTTCCAAAGCAATACTATGATTAATAGATTAATATAATCACTTTACAAGTACTATATGCAACAGCTTTGTGGGAATGTTTTAAGCTTAGTGCTGAAGACAACCAGGATTATCAGCTATGTGACCCTGGGCAAATCACTTAACCTCTCTCTGCCTACCGTTTACTCATCTGCAAAAGAGGATAATGATATCTATCTCATATCCCTCAGGTCAAGTGTTCAGTACAATTAAATACTTAATATGGAAACATGGCTAAATCCACCATAATAGTTAGCTGTGATTATTGTTATCTTTCTAGACAAACTTCTAACCCAAATTTATTTATTTACTATGCATATTATTTTTATCTGCCTCTTCCCACTGGAAGGCAAGTTATCTAAGGGCAGGTATTTTTGTCTGTTTTGCTTACCAGTGCATCACAAATACCTAGAACACTGCTTTGCACATTGAGAGTGCTCAACAAATATTTGTTGAAAGACCAAGGAAGACTAGAAAGGTATAGCCAGGAGACTAGGAAGAAAACTAGGAAACCAATGAAGAAAGTGTTTCAAGGGTGAAGGGATAACCATGTAAAATGCTCCTGACTTAGAATTGGCCATTGGGTAAGGAACAAAGCAAACCCTGGTAAACCTGGCATGGTAGCACAGCAAAGGAAAAGCCTGATTGGAATGGGTTCTAGAAAGAATGGGAGAAGAGAATTTTGAAACAAAAATGAGAACATAGACAACGTTTTCAAAGAGCTTTGCTGTAAAACGAAGGAGGAAAATTGGAAAGTATATAACTGGAAGGGGAAGTAAGGCCAAGAAAGAGACTTTTTAAGATGAGAGTAACAACAGCATAGCTGATGTGGATGTGGAAAATCCAATAGAGAGAGAGAAAAAAAGATATAGAAGGAAAGAAGAACAGGAATTGTCTTTTGGAGAGGGGGAAGGGTGGGCTCTAATGCACACGTGGAGGGGCTGGCCTTAGCTCGGAGCACAGATGGTTCATCCATAGTAACAGAAGTGAAGCGTGAGTGTTCGGGCACAGATGCAAGTAGGTGGGTTGATGTGGTTGTGGGAGCTTGTGGAAATTCTTCTCTGACTGCTTCTATTTTCTCAGACAAAAAGGAAGTAATGTCATCAGCTAAGAGTAAAGATGGGGAGGAGGTGTGGAAGGTTTGAGGAGACAAGGTAGGAAATAGTTGTCCCAGAAACGGAGACGGAATGGAGTTGGGAAATGCCTTATGATTGCCAGGCAGCAGTAACGGCCCACTTGGGTTAGTCACCACGCCTGCGGGTGTGTTTTTCTCCAGCCACAGTCAGCTGTATGTGTGTGGGCATGAACTGGGGGGAGAGTTGGCTTTGACCAGCATTATGTTTTTACCAAGATAGCAGAGAAAGGGAGACGTTGACAAGGCAGGTGAGGATGTACACGGGTGAGGACGTGCAAGGACTGAGCACTGCATTTAAGAGGAATACAAAGGGCAGGGATGAAGTGAGGAGGAAGGAAGCAGTGAAAAGGTAGTAGGTCAATGGATTATGGGGCGCAGAGGAGACGAAGGCTGGTTTGGCTGGAGAGTGAGGTGCTGGGCTAAGAGATTGTGGAGGGGTTTCGGTTACTGGCAATGACCATTCTAGGCTATGACTATGGGGTCAGTGGCTGAGGGACAAGAACACTATGACTGGCTGGAGGCAGGACCACCAGGGAAGAGGAGGCCAAGAAACTGAGAGATAGGGATATTGGGAGAATCATCTATGGGTTACTGAAGTTACTAAGAATTACGGCATGCATTGTCATCCAGGAAATAAAATCTTCAAGAAAGGAAGAAAAGTGACTTATGTAGGATTGATAGTAAGTGGCAGAGTCTGATGGCTACTCTCATGATTCCTTAAGACTGAAAGCCTTTCTTTGCCAAAGCAATACTATGATTAATAAATTAATATAATCACTTTACAAGTATTACATGAAATAGCTTTGTGGGAATGTTTTAAGGTTAGTGCTGAAGACAACCAGGATTATCAGCTACGTGACCCTGGGCAAATCACTTAACCTCTCTCTGCGTACAGTTTACTCATCTGCAAAAGAAGATGATGATATCTATCTCATGTCCCTCATGTCGAGTGTTCAGTACAATTAAGTACTTAAGACGGAAACATGGCTAAATCCTCCATAATAGTTAGCTGTGATTATGGTTACCTTCCTAGACAACTGAGGATTAGGGTAACTGGAAAATAGAAAAGATAATACAGGTGTCCTTTGCTTTGTGGAATAAATACATTCTGACATACATGTAAGTTAATTTAAAAAAATAGTAAGATGAACCCACTGGCAGAACCACTTACAAAGTAAACTCTTTGAAATATACACTTTCAAAATGATCTGAATTCAATTTGCAAATACTGCCTATGTATTAAGTGGTGAAAATTGCATTATTTTTTAAAAGATGTGAAGAATATAGAAAACCAAGCATTCTAATTTTGATAGCATGTTTAAATTTTCTTGACATTCATAATTACTTTCTAGACTGTGATGGGAAGATAATATTTTCAAATATTCTTGGTTATGTATCAATGAGTCCTAAGTTCTGCTCGTCCCAATTTATTGCATCTCCAAGTGAGACCAATATACCAGCGTAAAGGAGTTACATGAAATTGATGGACTGATTTAGTGCCATTTTGAAAACCTAGAATTTTTAATTATCTTAACAATGATTCAAACTTCTCATCCTCAAAGCTGAGGTTATTATAGGTACTATATATATATATATATATATATATATAAATTCAATGAGACTTTTAAAAATATATATATAAATAAAATAAGTGACACTTAATCTCATAATTAACAATTTAATTATTTCAGGATTCTGCTACTTTAAGTAACCTTGCCCAGGTCTAGTAAAATTTCCTACCTCAGTCCCACTACTGGGCATTTATCCAAAGGAAAAGAAACCAATACATCAAAGGATGCCTGCACTCCCATGTTTATTGAAGCACTATTCACAATAGCAAAGATATGGAATCAACCTAAGTGTCCAACAATACGAATGGATAAAGGAAATGTGGTATATATGCACAATGGAATATTATTCAGCCACAACAAAAAATAAAATCATGTCATTTTTCAGCAACAAGGATGGAACTGGAAGTCATTACGTTAAGTGAAATAAGCCAGCCATAGAAAGACAAATTTCACATGTTCTCATTCATATGTGGGAGATAAAAAAGTTGATCTCGTGGAGGTAGAAAGTAGAATGATAGACACCAGAGGCTGGGAAGGGTGTGGGGGGTGGGGAGGGGATGAAGAGAGGTTGGTTAGTGAATATAAACAAATAGTTAGATAGAAAGAATAAGTTCTAATATTCAATAGCAGAGTAGAGTGACTATAGTTAATAACAATGTATTGTATGTTTCAAAATATCTAGAAGAGAGGACCTGACATATACCCAGCACATAGAAATGATAAATACTCGAGTGATGGACACCCTAAATACCCTGATTGATCATTACATATTCCATGCATGGAACAAAATTCCACATGTGACCCATAAATATGTACAAATATAAGGCTTCAGGGAAAAAGTTCCTATCTCAATGAAAAGATCATTCTGAGATTCACCTTGAACCTGGCCTCAGCTCTTACCTGCCTCTGTTTTTTTCCTGTTGTCTGTTGTATCCCCTGGCTTTCTCTTTAGTCCTTTCTGGTTTTTTAGTCTCAGATAAGCATCTCTGACTCCTGCCCTTCTGGTTCTCCCTGCCTCACTTCATTTCTGGTTTTTATGGCTTGGTTACTACACTTAGGCAGAGAGATTGCTCCAGCTGTACTCTTGGTTGGCACAGGATCTCTCTCTCTCTCTCTCTCAAGGGAGCCAGAAGGGCTTATGAAATGTCTGGAATCATATAGTCACTGAAACATACCAAGAGTGTGTGCATTGTCCAACTTAAAACTCACTCTCATCAGAGGCTAATGCCACCTAGAGTGTGCCTTGAATTAATATTTCTGTGAAATCTTAGTATTATCTAGTGAATAGCACAGTTATATTGTAGGACATTTTCTCTACAGTGGAACCCTTAAATCAAACTTAGGTGTATTATATAAACAACTAACACATGGTGGTTCTCAAACCTGTAGATTGGAGGCACCACAAATGTCCAGACTTTGCCTGTCCCCTTTGCCTGTTTCTCTGATGCAGATAACTGGCACACCCTAGTCCCACAATGCATATTTGCTAAATTAACACATTTAACTCACAATTGGTATACATTCTACATTTTATTTAAAACTCTAAGGAGACTTCTTTTGTATCAAATATTCATATTCGCTAAAACAGTTTCAATTATTATATATTTTACATAAAGAGAAATTATTGTATGTTACACATGCTTAAGTGCTAATTTTTAAAAGAGATATTACTGGTATAACCTTGTTTTCACACTTTTCCCTATTTTTGATATACTAGGAATCTCAAAATGGACACAGCCTTGCTTATGAGAAGCCTTAACCTGGCTCAATCCCAGGAAAAACTCTGTGACTTGATCTTGTATGAGCCTGAACTCTAGCTCTCTTACAGCTTCCCTCACCTTCAGAGCACTAAGGTACAGACCAGCAGGCCCAGATTTTATGTGTGTGTGGTTGTACAGATGGAGAAGACTCCAAAGCCATGCTCGCATCTGAGTAGCCAGATGACAGGGAGTGTGTGTGAGTGTTTGTGTGTGCTGGTGGCAGTGAGGAGGAGAGGGGATAGAGATCATCAGCAAATCAAAAAGTGTCTGAAGGCACCTAGTCTAACTGAGGAAGGGCAAGGAGGAATTGGAGGCAGGACCCTGAGTGATGGTCTCCACTGTCAGATCTTGCCATGTCTGTCTGGTTTGATGAGCTCGTGTGGGGTTGAGTCAGTTGAGCTGAAAGGGCTGGTAGCTGCAATGGCGTGACATCTCTGTATCTCTACCTCTCTAACTCCAAAAACAAGGTCCCAGAGAGGCATGAAAAAAAATCTGTCATGAACTTGCTTTATGATTCAGTCTAGAATATAATAACAGTCTATTTCCTTGGGGCAATTAAAAATATATATCAATACTTTGGCAGAAAATATATATGCACTATAATGGGTACACATGGCCACACAGAGTACTGGACGTTGGAGACTCAGAAAGGGGGAAGGTGGGAGGGGAGTGAGTGACAAAAAATTACCTATTGGGTACAACGTACACTATTTGGGTGATGGGTACGCTAAAATCCCTGACTTCACCACTGTACAACACATGCCTGAAACAAGAAACTACCTGTATCTCCTAAATCTATTGAAATAAAAATAAAATAAAACATAAAGTTATGTAAAATATACACATATATATTTATATGAGATACAAACTACTCATATGTAGTCAGGAATAGAAATCTATTTGCTTTCCACATATACAGTAAAACCCCACCATGACACAGAAAACGGGGTCCACAAATTTAATCACAGGATTAATGCAGGATTGAGTAAATGTGATGTTAACAAAATACAGCATTTTAGTTAGGCCTGTGCTATCACAAACCTCAAAGAGGAAGAATACTGGAAATTATACTATATACAACTGACCACACATTAAGCTAAAAAATTCCAAAAGGACTAAGAGGTCATCAAAGCCTAATCTTACCACTTCTTAAAGCCACCACTCTCTCCTCCTGCATCCCGCAGCACCAGGACATAAGAACTTTAGCCTGCCTTCCCTTGAGAATGGAGGCAGGGCTGAGGTCTAGAGCACATAATATTGGTGGGATTATTTTTTAGAAAGCAACATATAGCAACAGAAATGACAGAGATAGCTGCGGATGAAAAAATATCACCGATCTACTGGAAAATATCTCAGGAAATCAACCTACTGGAACAGTCATCAACAAGAAAGGAAAACACAAACTAGAAAACTTTGAGAAGGCGTGACATCTCTGCATCACGTAGGGTGGATATTTGGGAGATCCGAGCCAGCACAGGTTCTGACTAGGCCACCTCTCCAAACCACGCTAGGACTGTCATGCTGGAAAGTTGTCCAAACAGAATTTTTACCTTATGTTGCTCAAGCTTCCTTTGTATTGTGTTTGCCGTTTCCTCATGGACCTGCTGAATGGTTATTTCCTCTCTCAGGGCCACCTCTGCCCTGTACAGCCAGGCACCTATGGTGCCCAGGGGTGCAGGAAGAGATTTATCAAGCTGTATATGCCAGTCAAAGAGCTGAAATTTAAAAAAGCAGAAAAATAGAAAAATTAAATATCTCTAATACAGAAGACAATTTCTAAAATTCCCCCAAATGATTTTAAAGCCTCTATAAGGCTTTAAGTTGATGATTTAAGGCTAATTCAAAAAATATCAAATAAGCAAATAGTTCTGTTCTAAGTTTGATGCTTTGGGGCTTGGGAGAAAATTACAGTTACAAGCAAAATTTTGATGAAACTCAAAATACATCTTAGACATGAATGGGTATTATTGGAAGCTTAAGCAATTTTCTCCTTATGGGAATAGCACAAAACACCCACTGATTTTGAGTGTGGCTTTTGCTGAAAGGGAAGGGACCGAGTTTGCTGACACGTTCAAGGATGCAATAGTTATGCACCCACGGATGTGTATCCTTGTTGTCAAATGAGAATCTCATTAAAACCTTTCACACTATCAGAACAAGTCCAGAAAAATTGGGGTTATCTAGAAAATTCTGGACAAAGATGAGTTTTCAGGATTCTTTGTGCCATCCTATGATTTTCTAATCTTCCACTTTATCCAATTGCCAAACACCATTTCCTGGCTTACTGGAATGCCAGCTGGGGTGAGTTAAGGTGCTCAGGATCTAACCTATTATTTGATGAAGTCAGTGGTAAAAATGAGATTTTATCAAAAGACAAGACACATGGTAAGGCCAAGACAAATATTCCTATTAGTGGTGGAAAAATCCCAGGGGTTCAAAATCTTGCTTTTTAAGCATGAAGAACATTACTATGAAAGATACTGAGCAGTTTTCCTTAAGATTCATGAATGACCAGATAAGAAGTGATGCTGAATTATAAAATATAAAATTGTATGTCAATACAGGAAAACCATTAACTGTTGATGAAACATGGTTTCAGAATATGAGAAGTTGTTAAGGCTCCATTCCTTGGAATCTTTTATAAGACAAGAGGGTCACCTCTTCTAAACAACCCAGAATTAAGTTGGATAAGGTGAGAAGTCATCCACACAGTCTTTCAGGATTTCAATCTACCATCTAGTCAGTGCCTGATATGACACGTAGGGTAGGGAAGGCAGGAAAATGGCTGTTAAGCCGAGTTCTTCCAGCAACTTACAGGAAAACTTAAGAGGGCAAAGGTTCTCCCATAGTTAAGCCTTTCCATGCTCACAGAGAAGCAGCAGGACCTGATGCAATATCACTGTATAGAAAAAGATGATGAAAAATATTCTTGATTAAATTCCATAAGCCCTAATGAAGTTAATCAGGCTACCGAGCACTGTCCAGATGTTTACAGCTGTCAGTACAATCCATCCTATGTATGTTAGTAAGTCATCTGTTTCTTTATTTCATATATTGAGTGTAATCTAAGAGAAACAAATATGAATGATCAAAAACAACAAGAGCAATCTAAATACATCTAGTTGATGCACTCCAATGTTGACTAATAATGACGTCTGGACGATACAGCCATTCTGCGCCTGTTATGAGTACCCGTGTAAGTGCTTTGCAATGACCTCTTGCTCCTCCAAACTATGACATATTTATTATGAGCAAAGCGCTTGAGGAGTGTGAGCAGACTGAACGATTTCTCAAATTACATCATTGTTGCAGGATATTAAGTATATAGTATCATAGTGCTTTACTTCAAAGTACCAAACAGTTTACAAATAGAAATTACATATATCAAAATAATGCTGAATTAATACCTAAATTTGTGTTTAAGTAAGACTGTATAAAGAGGCGTACTTTAGGGGATCTCATTTACACAATAATCTTTTGCTTTAATTTTATGGCACTAAAATATGTATGTCACAGCATGGTTAAAATAAATTTATAATACACAGACTTAACCAGAGCTTAATACTAACATTAAAATGTAGTTATTTAAAAGTTCTACATTTTGCATTAAATTAACCCATCCTAAAATGTGACTCTAAGTCCAAATATGAATTGAAAATACCATTAAAATGTGCAATTATGTTTCAGAACAGGAAAATGGCCTCATAGAATCTAGCACATAAAACATGTAAAAGAATTTCAAAATGATAAACAAACATGTAAATTCACATGAAGAACACTGGGGGGAGATAGTGAATAAGAATTTTACTTCAAGTTTTATCTTCCATTCCCTCTAATTTAATGGAATTTTAAAAATACTAAAACATAAAATCAATTTTTAATTTTATTCCACAGACTTCTCTGAATGGAAAAATTAGAAAATACAGCATTTATTGATAGGTTGAAACATGTACATAATACAACGATGAAAAAAAATTTTCCCTATATTCAGATTTCAGATAGTCTCTAATCCTGTTTTAGGAGACTAGTGATCATCTTTGGCCTGAAAGGAGTGTTTCTGTTGCATACTTTTCTAATCCTTTGTTTTCCTCTTATAAAATAGCATCTGCACAACAGGTAACTTTATAACTTGAAATTTATGTTTTGATAATTTATGCTGAAACTAAAACTTACCAATGGACTAAATAAGTATATTCACTTTGTTCTCGCATTTCTGTTCTCAATTTACTGGCTTAATCATTTTTTAATGGAAATCATCCCAGAAAATTTTATTTTGGGGAATAAAGATTACATTGCGTTTCAAAGCAAGAGAATACATGCATAATAAGCACATATTTATTGCTTTGCCAAGTTCAACAAATACAGTATTGATGGTATCATCCATCTAAATCCAGGCATGTTTTATAGATATGATTATATAAAATCACACACTAATGCCATAGATAAATCTTTTATTGTCTGCCATACTGAAACTCTCATATCATGTTACCCTTTTTTATTTGATAGCACAAATGATTGAAATATAATGTAGAGGAGAAAATTCTATAGATATAATATAGAATATACTACATTTAATTTTGCCACTAAAATGGAGTGATATTTTAAATAGGAGAAAAATAACAATGCTGCATAAAATAAATCACAACTTTTTAACGGGAAAAACCTGTTATAAGACTTTGTGTCTTGGAATTGGAAATTGAAAGTAGAAATCCAATTAATGACAGCAGAATGAGCGTGGAGAAAAACGAAAACAACTCTGACCTCAACTTGAATACAGCAGTGTTGAACTAGGCAGGTCACAGTAGAAATTGATCCTTTTAATGGACCCACTCCAAACATTAATGTTGCAATCCTTTACTAAATTCAGCTTATTTTGTAGTAATTTTCAATTTGACTCAAACCTTTTTATTTTTTTGGTGGATTTTTGTGTTGGATGACATCTATAACCCATTATATGGGTTCTATAAAAACAATGATTCCATGTTTGTGTTCTGGATGGTCTATAAGGCTGAGTTCTGGAAAAGGGAAGGAGCCTCAGAGCTCCATAGATAGTGTGGACACAATGCAATTTAAAACTATCTATTTAGATAGAAATACAATTACTAAGTGAATGCAAACTCAGTGCATATTATTTTTCTTTAAAGACTTTCCTCATTAACATAATTTCAAAGATTAAACATAGATTAAACGACATACATGAATCTTATTCATGAAAAGCTTTTGAAAAATCCAAAAAGCTTTTCCATACATTACCTGATATTTATCCTGCAAATTTGATTCTGCCATCTGTGCCCTTGTCAAATCTCTCTCAAATTGTTCTATCCAAACTTTTGTTTCCTTTAAAATTAGTCTGTCTTCTCTCTGGAAACCAGGAGACATTGCAATTTTATTAGCAACTGTGTATTTATTTAATTGCTGATTAATACCTGACTAATCCTAGATGAGATTAATATTTAGCAAGTCCCAATTGTCTCTGAAAAAACTTTATTTCATTTCACCCCTACCCCTTTAGGAGAAGAAGAAGCGAAAATTAACACTAGAACAATATCTTAAATATCTCGCTGAATACTGAAATTAT
This sequence comes from Daubentonia madagascariensis, assembly GCA_023783475.1. Lineage (NCBI taxonomy): Eukaryota > Metazoa > Chordata > Mammalia > Primates > Daubentoniidae > Daubentonia > Daubentonia madagascariensis. The sequence goes on along the minus strand of JAKFHU010001815.1, from coordinate 15,257,573 downwards.
CTACCTCCATTCCCCGTCCGCCCGCCCCCCACTGCAAGTAACACTAATTTAATAAAGAAGATGTGCTCAAGAGGGAATGTCATAAGTATACAAAAACTCAGAAAGAGCAATAGCTGGAGTGGAAACACAGGCCTGTGGGTTGCTTCCTAACCCAAGGCCACTGGTAACCCAAAGGACTGTTCTAGATGAGATTAATTTGGACTGAATTCGAGGAGCCGCAGTCACAGTAACATTGGGTGACTTGTCTATATTATTATTTGAAATGATATTCAGAGTTATAAGCCCCATGTGGACAGAAAACACATTTATCTTGCTCAATGTGGTATTCCTAGACCCTGGCAACAGGGCACCTATAAGAGATTTACCAAGTTATTTGCTGAATGAATGCATCCAGGCCACCACTCACATCTCAAAAATGAAAAACAGAATTGAGGTTTTCATACCTGTTTTCACACATAATAACAGGAGCCATTCTAGCATGGATTTAATGAAAATATCCAATTTTTTCACCAAGATTTTGTATCTTATAAGAATGCCAAAGTAATCACAAATGCATTTAACACGCTTTTTGCCACTTACAAATAGCTCTCAGCTACGGCATCTCACTTGCTGCCGGCAGTCCTGGGACACAGGTAAAATGACCCATCCCATTGGCAGGTGCTATGCTGAAGTGGAAGGAGTGCCGTGTAGGAAGGCAGGCCAAACTGGTTTCAAGTTCTGGTTCCGCCATGCATTGGCTCTGTGAACGTGGTGTGTCTTTTTTTTTTTTTTCCTTTTTTTAACCTCTCTACTGTTGTACTATTACCTGAGGAATCATTGCACACCCTTTCCATGATTTGGTGAGAATTAGAGGTAATCTATGTAACACACCTAGTACAAAGACTGGCACACGATGTTTACATGATCCATGGCTTCGCTCACTTTCTGGTCTCACAAAGGCAGTCGTCTTCTGCCTAAACACTTATATTCCCATTTCCCCTGGATAATGCCTTCTTCAGAGCTCTGCTCATACACAACCTTCTCTAGGAAGCTTTTTCTAACGCGGAAGTCTGGGTGAGGGAGTCTCTGTTCTATGCCAGTGGTTCTCAACCTTAGTGTGCACTAGGATCACCTGGAGGGCTTGTGAAAACACAGATTGCTGGGCACCACCCCCAGACTTTTTGGCTCAGTAGATCTGGGGCAGAGCCTGAGAATTTGTATTTCTAAGTTTCCAGGTGAATCTAATGCTGCTGGTCTAAAGACCACATATTGAGAAGACTCTATGATCCCGTAACAGCCTGAGTGCTGATGTTTACCCAAATGCATTGTTGTATTTGTCCCCTTGTCTCTTTTTTCCTCATTTTATAGTCGGCCCTCCATACCCACAGATTCAACCAACCTTGGATGAAAAATATCCAGAAAAACACTCAATAAAAATAAGAGTACAATAACAAAAAATAATACACATTTAAAAATATAGTATAACAGCCATTAAATAGCATTTACATTGCATTAGGTATTATAAGTAATCTAGAGATGATTAAAGTACATGGGAAGATACATGTAGGTTATATGCAAATATTATGCCATTTTATACAGGGACTTGAGCATCTAAGGATTTTAGTATCTATGGGGAATCCTGGAACCAATCCCCTATGGATACTGAGGGACAACTGTACAAATGGCTTATGTATATTTTTATTTCCATTGCCTAACACAGTGTCTGGCACTCAGTATCACTCAATAAATGTGGAGTGGATAAGTGATAAATTAGTAGCACAGTTAATAACAGAAAGGAATGGAACTGGAGCCCACGAGTGCAAAGCTTCTGCTCTCCTAGGACGGCTCCCCTGGATAAACAGGTGACCATAACCAAGGCACATGTTTCACTACGGGTTGATTTTCACGCTCAGAAAAGCACTGATAACACTTTCTTATCAGCTTAGAGGAAAAGATGCTCTTGGTCTATCCTTAAGGTACCAGAGGTCAACGTGACCACCATAAGTGGCGAGCATGGCATTTCACTGCGTGCCTCTGAGGAAAGAGTCCTCATCAACTTCTGCGTTTAGAAAGCACTTGAGACTCTCCCAAAGAGCAGCTGTTTGTTAGCAAAAGTCATCTGAGAGAAACGTATTACGTTCTTAAAATAACTTTATTAGAGTCTATTTAGTAATGACTTTTTCTACTGCTGGGAAAGTGTCAAGCAAATTACAATAAGGTAGGAAGGATGTAGCTATTTATACTCTCAATTTTCTCCCTTCTAAGAGAAAAACAAAAGAGTCCCAGAAAGCATTAGTCTGGTGGCTTTTCTACAGTTGGTAACTTTTAGATGCATTCAAAAGACATGCGGAGGGCAGGAGAGGTGGCTCACGCGTGGAATCCCAGCACTCTGGGAGGCCAAAGCGGGAGGGTCGCTTGAGGCCAGGAGTTGAAGGCCTGCCTGAGCAACATAGCAAGACGCCACCCCTACAAAAAAAATTTGTTTTAAATTAGCCAGGTGTGGTGGCAAGTGCCTATAGTCCCAGCTGCTTGGGAGGCTGAGGTGGGAGGATCGCTTGAGCCCAGGAGTTCGAGGCTGCAGTGAGCTATGATGATACCGCTGCACTCCAGCCTGGGCAACAGAGTGAGACCCTGTGTCTTAAAAAAAAAAAAAAAAGACACCCTGGGGATCTATTTACTCATAGAAGACCACATGCAGTCCAAGCAGCTAAGCTGCCAGCATTCCCCACACTCTCCCTCTCTCTTTCACTGTAATTTTCTCTCTCTCGTTCACTCCGGCACACACACACTCATGTACACACTCACACACACCCTCACGCACACATGCATGCACACACTCACTCCCGCACACACTCACTCACACACTCACGCACGCACACACGCACTCACACACGCACTCCCTCATGCACACACTCACACACGCACTCCCTCATGCACGCACTCACGCACACATGCACACACTCCCTCATGCACAAACACACACATTTATACTTTTCGTACTGTGTTTCTATATACATAAACACATGTTTCATGGGACATGAAATAAAAATAATTAAATACTTGACATGAAATTAGTTACTTCTGATTTTCTATTCCGATGTTGGCATAAAGTCTATAGTATTGATAGATACTTAACCTCAGGCCTAGATGGAATATAAAGAAAGATGGAAAAGCTGATGTACAGCATAAGCGCTCAATAACTTAGATATGGGCAAGAATTCATAACCACTCATTCCACAAATATTTCTGAGCACCTACTGTATGTCGTGAACTTTACTAAACCATGAGACCCCATATGGAGCAGAAGAGATAGGAGGAACTGACAGGCTAACCGAATACTTACCTTGTTCAATGATTTCCTGCTTAATATTTTAAGACAGAAAAATAAATCTTCATCTTTGTTTTTATTTTCCATGTCACATTTAAAGTAACCAAACATAATTATTATAAATCCTTCTTTTTATTAGTGTTATTAAGAGCTATCAAAATAAATTAATTGATACCATTTTATAATTAAAGATTAGTGGGCAAGTCCATAGGAGTGGCTTAGACTGTCACTAACATTTGATAACATATATGTATGTTATTTTTTCTGTTAGAAAGGAATAGAAACTGACATGATTGAGGAATTACAAGAAATGTATACATAAAGGCAAAGACATGCAAACAAATGGCTAAGAAGCTACAGAATGTAAAATGTTTGAAAGAGGTCACTAATTCAAGATTACTTAAATCTTACCTTAAATTTTTGAATAGAATTTGCAAAAGATGGGAAACCTGGAAGCATTCCCTAATGGTGTGAAAAAACAATATACACAAACACAACATAAATCTGGGACAAAAATTATTTAGGAAACAAGAAGAAAATCCACGAAGAGGCCTCTGTCTATGGATAAATAGGCAATAATGTTAAGGGTATAATTACTTTAAGACATTTTCATAACTTTTGAAAATATAAAAATGTCCAACTCCAATAAGGCAACATAGTTGTCTGGCAAGTGATATTTTTATCTTAATTTAAAACGGTCATACGCAGCAGCATATATATTTTGTAAATGTGTCTTAACATGTTAGAAGGGGAACTGAGTAAAAAAGAAGTATATGGACTCATATTTTTTCCTGTAAATATACATAGTATACATGTTTCTGTGTCCCCATTTTAAGAATTAAAACTGTGCTGTGCTTCTGAGGGCAGCCGTAATATTGGTTGCAACAGAAGAATGGATGAGTAAAAAAATAACTGAAAATTTAATAGGCTAGTGAGATAAGCCAATAGATCTATTTTATTTATTTATGATTGAGTACTAATTATCCAAGGAATATCTTAAGGCAAAAAGTTTCTCTATCAGTTTTTTGGTTGAAGTAAAAAAGGCATGGCAATGTCTATTTCCAGTAAGAAAATTATATTTAAAATGGTATTCATAAAATATTTAATTTTAACAAAATTATAAAGGTGATATAGAAATCAAATACACAAACAATTGCAAGCCGGGTAGGTATGTTCATGCCAAGATTTTAAAAAATGAATTTAAGGTATTTATTAAGAGCTGAGCAGAAAAATATTGAGTATTTTGAGGTGATGGCATCAGTCACCCTAATATATAGTTTATAAAATCTTAAAGTTTCACTAGACAGAATTAGGTGATCATTAACTACACTAAACAAATATAAGCCCTATGACATAAAAAATGAATTTTTTAGTTACTCAAAATTTTCAGTTTTATGAAACTTTTTCATAATTTCATATTATGCCCTACATTTCAAATACCACAAGAAAAAAAGGGCAAAGCTTCTAATACATTTTCCTCAAAAATAATTTTTGAGATAAGCCTGAATATGTCATAAACATCCTTTTTTCCAGGAAAGGGACAAAGGAAATTAAAAAAAATGATCAGAATTTATTTTCTAGATAAAGTAACCTCTTAATAATGAAACCTCTTTAGTAAAGTGTATTAATAAGACTATACCAGCGGTGTGTGCATTTCAAATCTTTAAGGATTTTTGCATTAAATTCCTGCTCATGAGTATTAAGTAATGCATCTCCTTTTGCATTTTAGGTGTTTCCAGCCACAGAGTTTACTAATCTTGAGAGATGATTAATGTCAGAGAAATTAAAACAGTAAAAACTCAGAAACCAGATCGGATATAAATTTAATTGAGTAATCTAAGGGCTTCAGATAAGAAAACCAGATGAAAATTTGGAGGGATTTTCTCTGTGCCATGTGGAGTAAGTCTAATATGCTTTTCTACAGAGTTTCTTATTCAGATAGCAACATTCATGTCCAATTACACTGTCAAAACCCAGCAACCCCCAAATGAGTCCAAAATACTTGCATCATTCTATGCTAGCATTCACCCACGGAGTCTTTGCTTTAGCCATTTGTTGTGCTTCTTAGAAACATTTACTTTACTAACCCTAGACACATTTCTCTGGTGATCGATGTTTGTGCCTGAATCCCGGCAAGGAACAAAAGAGGTTTCCTGAAATTACAGTTTTAAAGAAACTAACCTAGTTCTATCAAATGCCACATTAACTTCATCCAAGAGACCTAGAAAAGAACCGTTAACTTTGCTTTGCTTAATTCTTTCAGGAAGTCACTGCTTTCTAACTCTTGGAGAAATACATTTTCCTGCTTGAGAACTTTGAATTATACTCCTCTAACCATTTCCTTCCCTAGACTTGTTTCTAAGTCTATTTAGAAAACACACTTTTTAGAATGTTTGGTTTTCTTACTGCTCTTCATTGCAATCTCAAACTGTTCTGAAAGCTCCAGTTGAGGCCTCAGTAATGAAGACAGACAGACAGTTTTCACCATATCTTGAAAATTCCATTTATCATTTTCCCTGATGCTATTTGCCTTATAATTAAATTTTGTTTTCAAGGGAAAGGAAGGGGAGGAGAGCCTTACAATTAACTTTAAATTCAGCACTGAATCCTCCACCCCTCTATAATTAAAAAATATAACAGTACCTCAAAAATATTTTTAAAATGGTCATATTCCATTGTTGTTAAAGGCCAGGAAAACAGGCACTCTGCTGTCCTGGCTAGAGTGTGAAATGGGGCAAACTTTCTATATGGGGATTTGAGAAACATTTTTAAAAGCATTAAAATTTTGTATGCTAGTCCCAGAATTTCTCCTCTAAAAAAGAATCTTAGACCAATACTTATTACAAGATTCTTCATAAAAGCACTATTTATAACAGAGAAAATTAGAAATTTCCAACAATTAAGATTGGATAATAAATCATTGTATATGCATATGATGGCTTGCATAGTTCTTTATAATGTTAATGTAAAAAGACTATAAAATTTTATGGATACTATGATTCTATTTTTGTTACAATATTATATGCCTATATATACATATAAAAATATTGGGAACACAACCATATTAATTTTTTTTCTAGGATAGGTTCTCTCGAAGTTCAAGTAAAGATAATTTCCCTTTTTCTTTTTTTCTCAATTTTTTTATTTGTGACAATGAACATATGTCATTTGAGCAGTATGAAAAATGTAAATGCTATTTAAATTATTGAAAGGCTGGAAAATCTAACCACAGGAAATAATAATTTCACAAACTGTGCCTTACTTCCATAAGTTTGCTTTGAGTAGATATAATAAAATCCAAAAGTCAGAATTAGATTTCATCAGATCAAGCAGAATAAGGGGACATAAGATCTAGACATGCAAATGATGTGACAGATATACAATTACTTCAATCTGCAACCTACTAAAATGTATTTCCCAACACTGCTGTCTTTCTTCAATTTTAATTCATCAGCATCACATATCTTGCATTTAATATTAGTAATGTTCTCTCTCACATATCCAGTATACAAACCAGAGAAACCCTTTCCTCTAATCACCTCCCCATTTGGTGGTATCTATTTTTTATTCAGTCGCTCTCATATTAAAATGCATCCCACTTTAATTCTTTGAAAACAGTACACTTAAAAATCTGAGTCACTATCATTGAGTTCACTATCAATACTTGAAGGAAATAAGTACCTACATCATTCTCTTGCACATCAGTGTCTGTATTGTGGATGTCAGGATAATGTTTCAGAAACTGGGCTACGTAGGTCATAATAGACTTTTCATCTGGTTTGTCCACATCAACATCTGAAAAAACCAAAACCGAATGTGAATAAATTAATTAGCATTCATTGGATTTTAATAATACAAGCTTTGAAATCTAGCAATTGTACCAAAAACCACTATCCAAAATGCAGAATGAAAGTAGAAGTACTATTTAAAATTTCAGGACGAGGGGAAATCAATTTAGTCTGGATGATATGTGGTGGAAATTTTATGACTCAGAAAGATGTCACATTTTAACTGGGCATGGTGACACCCGCCTGTAGTCCCAGCTACTCGGGAGGCTGAGGTGGCAGGACTGCTTGAGCCCCGGAGCTGGAGGTTGCATTGAGCTATGATCGTGCCACTGCATTCCAGCCTGGGTGACAAAGTGAGACCCTGTCTCTAATAAAATAAAAAAGAAAGATGGCACATTTTAACAGAGAGCTTTTAGGAAAGTAGTATATGTCTCATTTAACAATCACAACATTAATTAATCAGAAATCTGAGTACTGTATGGTTACTGAGACATTCTATCTAGTTAGCAAATACAAATAATACGTAAATTTTAGAATTGGGGTGAGTGTGTAGTATAAAAATGCTTACAGATGTGATGCTGAATGATAGCCTCATATACTATTACATGTATGACCAAATATAGATAAGCTCCCCCCCCATCACCATCACAAATTTTGCTTTAGAATCAAGGGAGATGCCTTGTATTCAATTTCTTAGATAGCCTCTTCATTGTGGGACATTCTTTCTAAATTACTGTACTTTGAACTATCAAGTACTCTTTGAGGGAGACACAGCCTGAGATCTCAATCATTGTGGTTTTGAAGCTTATAGATATTTACTGAATAAAATTGGTAAAAACCAGGCAAATAAATTTATACAGATTTAATAATTATATATGGGGGTAAGACTACACATATAAAATATTGAATGGTGTAAACAAGTGTTGAAAATAACCATTTTAAAGGCAACGAAAAATGATAGAATTTTGCAGAGCAATGGATAGAGCCAAAAGCAAAACAAAACAAATCTCTACAACGTATAAAATTAATCTAATATTTTACAAAGGTTCTTTTAAATTTGTGATATAATTTCTACAGACTTTCAATGTAGGCTTTTAAAGGTGCCGCAACTCACACCACTTAAAAGGAAACAAAAATAATGTATTCTGAAATTTGTTCGACGACTCACAGGTGACTTTAGAAATGACAAGATTACTGATGTTGAAGATGCATGTGAAGAATGAGTAAAACTGTCTCAGGAAATGTGAAGAAAGAAAAGCAACATTTAACACGATTCAACATAGTTTATGCCGTTACTAAATAGTGCATGTGTAACTAAATCATAAAATAATTATTATAATAGCTATTGGTCTTATTTAATCTGTATCCCTAGAAGTTTATTCATTCAAGTTGGCTAAATAAATTTTGAAGGGGAATTTCTCCCTAGGAAAACAGAGGATCACCTAATATCTGGGATGGCCTTGCATTTGTGCAACCTCAGTTTATGATCATCAAAGAAAATATTAAGATCTTTTATTCTAGTGGATGTGAAAGAAATATTTATACTCTCCCTTCATCCCACTCTAGGAAAAGTTTCCGCTCTGTTACATCCTCTGAAGTTGGTGGCTTGGGAATGTGTATAGTTTTCCTTTGTTTTTTTTTTTTTTTTCCAGAAACAAGGTGGAAAGTCCTTGGCTATCCTAGGGAAAGTAGGAGGCCCAAAGCAGAATCCTAATGTGGCAAGAGATCTTACTGGGCCCCTCATCTCAGAGTAAACCCAACCAGGTCTCTGTAACTTACTCTTGGAAACACAAGTGTATCCCATTTGTTTTAGAGCTAGGAAAATTCATTCTAAAATCCCATCAATAAAAATAATTTGCATTATTTAAATATAATAATCATGAAGATAGAGAGTAGATTGGTGGTAACCAGAGGCCAGGAAGGGTGGGGGGAGGTGGATAATTTGCTTTCACTGTATATTTACATTGCTGCATTTATTAATAGAAAGTTCCATAATTGCCAACCCAAATAAGAAATTATCTGTGACATTTGGAAAATTCACTTTGATACTTTTATTTCAACATGACAAGCAACTTACTAGCTTATGAAAGTTTATTGAAGGCATCAAAATTGTCTTTTGAAAGCTTGAAAGAGTTAACTCCATTTCCAGAAAGTCTTAAAATTTACAACCTTACCAAAAATATGCCCAGCAATCGAAAGGACAAATATTAGTCAATCATTTGTGTAGTTTTCCAATTGACATCAAAACACTGGATGGCTACCAACATTTCTAAGTATCTAATGACCAACATTTTAAAGACATAATCTTAGGTTACTAATAATCTATTTCTCCCAGATTCTTTGAAGTAATAGAAATAGAGTAATTCTTTTACCCTGTCACATCCCCACACCCCATGCACACACTTCCAAAACATTCATTCTACCCTTAAGTATACTGAGTAAGACCAGTGCACCTGACTGATACTGTTTGGAGCAACGAAGTCCTATTTTATTACTGACTATGGTGGCGAATATTTATCCAGAATTGGTGCAGGAAGATACTATTTCTTCCCACTTTTGTAACAGAATTGGTGCAGGAAGATACTTCTTCCTGCTTTTCTCTAGCTTTTTGGCCTCTAATAGAGTCTTGGAAGTCATGTGTAGTTTCTGGGGTTAAGAGATACAAAAGCACGGTGTTGAGCTGTCCCACTACCCAGCCTACCTTGGGGATCTAGCAGTCTTGGGATCCCCAGCTCCGTTTCAGCAATGGTGAAGGCGTCCTCCAGATTCTCTCTGTTAGATCTGCCTCGCACTTTCTCCAAGTCCACTAGCTCAGGTCGAATGGCGTGGATGACTGAATGAAAGGCAACCCCACTTCTCCAACTCCTCCCAAAGTCTTTCACTTCTATTCCAGTGTGCCTTAGTGTGATCAAAACATAAAAGAATGTCACATTCTGAATAGATACAAGCCCTTTCTTCAAGGCCTCACGCAAAATCCAATGCTTTTCACCAATGATGTGCAGTTAGCTACGTTGGTTCATTGTTTTTGAGAAAAATTAAGCAAACCAAAAATTTTAGAGGATAACAAAATAAGAGGTAGAAATTCTTGTTCCCTATTTAGACTTTTCTATTAGAGTTTTCAATTAAGATAGGTGATGTAATGCATCTTTTTACACTTTTTTTAAAGAGGAAAATAAATTTAGAAAAAAAGGTCTGAAAATTTTTTAAAAAGGAAAATAATAAAGACACCAAAAATGATAACAATAAATAAATAATACTCTTTTAAAGAAAGATCTAACACATTTCTAATGCTAAGCAGCACTGTGTCATACAGGCATAGGTTATAACAGACTGAGATAATGTGGCTGAATTATATCAAACGCATTAGCACGTACAAATGCAAAGGGATGTGATTATACATCTAAAGCGTCCACAAGGGATCTTATACTCCACCTAAGTCCAGACAATAATTCCAATTACTCCACCAATCAAATTGTTTTTAAATTATTTTTTTTTGGCATTGCCTTGAAGGCAATATCCTGGCAGTAAATCTTTTTTCTTTGGTGGTGGATTTGATTAATTCAAAGCCAGTTATAATTAAGAAATTGATTCAAGCTGGTAGTTATATTTTGTTGTTGAAAATAGAAGTGAGGCAAGTGTACAATTAGTTATTTTTGTTTTCTACATACAACTTATCAATTATAAAGGCAGTTCCAAATAGAGAGTCGTAAAGATGTTCCTGAGTATCAGCAGCACCCCTTGATTAGGTGTAGAGCCTATAAATAAGATCACTTAAATAGGTAGCATTCAATGGATAAAGTCATCTGATAGTTTCTTTTTAAAAAGTTAGTCTCATTAACTTTACAGTTGTTTCTAAATAAAGCACAAACAGCACTTAATCATTTTTTACCAGAATCTCAAATTTTCCATGTAAAACACAATCTGACTGACATATTGATTAATACAATAAGTTGGTAAGTGCCCTTAAATTTTATCTCAGCAAATTTAATATTCACTTTAGAACATGTTTTACCAATGTAAATTCAGTTTGTGTAAAATATACTCTGCTGAAAATAGCATCATTGAACATAATCACTGGCTTCATAAATAAACATTTTGAAAACAATTTTGTAAGATTCCAGTAATTGTAAAGCAATCTTGAATCTTCTCTTAGTTCTCTTAGAGTTTCGGTCTCTGGTAGTATGGATATAATTTTTTTCAGCAGACAGCTGGCATCCATGCAGGTTGAATAATATGACCTGGTTATCTATTCATTTGTACATCTGCCTCTGGCTTCATCATACTTTTCTTTGCCCACATTTCCTCATTTAAAAATTATTTTATCTCTTTAAGCCACCCCAAATTAGTTATTAACAAAATAAGGTGTGGTGTAAATAATTAGCTAATAAACGTTCACCATATAATTAGATATTTTCTGATTTTCTTAAACTTGTTTATTGTTTTAGACATTTTCAAAAAGAAAAATATAAAACATTTTTATAAATATTTACTATGTTGGAATAATTAAAATGTTTCTTCTATATTTGTTGAAAAAAATATATGTATGTATGTATATATATACACACAAACACATATATGCTATTTCTTGTTAGATCAAAGTGGTAGGTAATATTCCTAAAAAGTTTTAGTTTTAGCTTAAACCTCTTATCTAAGAATCTTTGGATATAAACCCAAAGAAAACTCAGATACATCACTTAAAGAAGTGGTACAATGTGACCAGTTTATGGGTATTTCTGACCTCTAAGACATATTTACTTCAAGTTTTGAATGAATCTGGATATACATATATTAATTTGTTTGATTATCTTACTAATTTTATCCTAAAATATAACTGTTCTTCTTAGACATTTGACAGTAGGTATGCAAATGCAAGATACGCTATAACTTAACGTTTGTGTTTCTGAGAATATGTACTGACAGTGGATGAAATTAGTTTAAAAAACTAGAGAGGGCTTAACTATATTGAGTTACTGAAATAATTTTTAATTACTTCTTAAATACTTTTAAAATTTATATGAAAACAGTGAACACTCTGACAACTAGTCTTGTGTTTACTAGATGATTTATGATTTCCCACCGTCTCCAATCTTGTGAGTGTGATGAACCTTCAGACCATAGAGTCCTATACAAGTTGATAATTTTAGGAACAATGTCATTCATATACTGAAATAGATACAGATTCTAAAGCCTTTTATATATGTTGGATAAAAAGTTGCTTGAAAAATACATACTGGGATAATATAAAAAGCAGCTTTTAGAAAAAATTATGAACAGTTTGGTAGCATAATAGAATCATGTGTTCATTACAGAATTTTCATGGCTTAGGATAGTCATCTCCCCAAACCTCTACAATTTATGCAGCTACAAAAGAAACAGATCCTACTGAAGTGTTGATAGGTGGAGAACCCTCAGGTCCATGATTCTGGACATTTACACAAACAAGGGAAATACAATTTCCACTGATGCTGACAATATACAAGATGCAGGAATGACTTTGAGCTGTGACCAGACCCTTGTATGTCTTTGACACGCAAGACAGCATATGTGAAACTAAATTAAATGCAGAATAACTCCAACAGCATTAAATTTGAGTTTACTATATTATTAAATGAAAGCTACTATATTGTTAAAGAAAGTCAATTTATTTTTGGTTAATTTAATGCTGTGTGGAGCAATGGACTGCAGAATATCACACTGACATTATTACAAAGTTTAATCACAATAGCATCACAACAAATGTCAGCACGTGGTCACCAGTCTTCTTGTACCTAGCACGTTTCTTCTCCCTGCCCAGTTAAGTTGCAATAGAGATTAGTAATGCTCATTATACTGTTTGATTAGACCCAATCAAACAGTGTACTAGCAATGTGGGAAGGGCTTTTTATTTAATTTCTACTACAGATCCTAAAGAGTCACAAAGCTTTGTTTTCAGAAATATTTTTGACTATAACTTGAATCATAAAAATATACCACAAACTAGACCACACTTTAAAAGCTAAACAAAACTACACGAATTAGCAACACTAATTACATCTTTTCTATGTTTCTTTTTCTCTATTTTTGCTCTTCAAACACTTTAAAAATAGAACTCCCTATGTTTGGTGCTTCAATATTTTATAATGGTAAGTACTTGTTTACAGCTATTTTCCAGAAGTAGAGAATCAAATTCAGATTAGATTTAGGCATGCAAAACAAGATAGAAAGTGAATTAATTTTACATGTTTAGGAAAATCAAACAGAAGCACAATTTCTATGTGAAGGGACTAACCCCTGACCACAGCAGACCACAAAATATTGGTATTATTAATTGAAAGCTCTATTGAAATTTCTATGAGAAAATACATTTTGAGAGTAGTAATTTTCTATCCACTATTATCACATAAATATATACACATGTAAATTTATTATGCCTAGAAGAAAACTGAAAACTAGAAGCAAATTCTCAGTTCGTAAAGCTAGAGTTGAGAAAGGAATTTACATTCTCGATAAAAGATAAGACCAAAGGAAAAAAAATTAAAACTAAAATTGCTAGAAAGATTCAGGAAATTAAAGCAAATGTAACTTTTTAGGAATGTGGACCTTAGCTCACAACATTATTAAATAGAACTCAATAGTCTTATGAAGTGATAATCAAGTTTAAATCTCTAATTTATTTGTGTAGAGATCATTTAATAGGATCAGAAATCCTAAACAATGATCTGAATAGAATTAGCCCTCATGCTACTAAGCAAAGTGAAGGATTAATCAACTTAATTAATCAGGCCCAATCACATGCATGAGAAGGAATTAATTTTATTACAGCATTTTCTAGAGTATTAGTGGTGATTCATGTTTATATTTTAATTCAAGGAAAGAGTGATACAAGGCTGAAGCCAAACCTGAATGGCTTCAAATATATCTCCAAATTTTACAATTATTAGAAGGTGCAATCAGTAACAAATTGATACCTCCAATTATTTAAGGGTTTCAAATTTAGACAAACTCTAGGTACTTACTTGCCTGCCGTGTACTGAACCCATTTTAATAAAGCCTTCTTAGCATTTCCTTGGATCTTGGTGGCCACCTTCCGTTTACTTGGTGGACTGGAAGTCTCAGAGCTCACTACGCTGTCCATGGAGGATGCACTGCCAGACAAAGACTGCAGCTGGGGCAGGTTGCTGGTCAGCTCTTCAATCTGTTTGTGAGTTAACAGCCAGCAAAAATACAAGAATCATCTTTGTTCTTCCTTCGTCAGATATTTCACTTTCCAACTACAAGTGTTAATACCCTTAAGACCCCTGACAAAATGTAAGCTCTTAAAGGGCATGGTTGATGTCCTAGTCCTCTTTGTACTTCCCACTGCACCTCTAGCTGCATCTTACACACACTTGTTGAATACATGAATGAATTAATAAAATAAAACCTAATGATTAGAACAATCATTACAGATGGAATGGCAAGTTCATTTCTCCCCTTTGTGTCTAATAGGAGCTTAGAACTGCTCCCTTCCAGAGACAAAAAAAATTTTCCTGAGTACCTTCTACATCTATATTTTATCTCCATTGTGATGTGACCACTTTTCAGATTGGGTACCTCTGCTGGAGTTCTTTGGGGTGAGAGGTTCCATGTACAATACCTCTGCAGGGGAGAAGTGGAAATTCTCCTGCTACCAAAAAACAATGTATATGTGAAAGTCACATGTCTGCTAAGTTGAGGATAAACCCCAAAGGTATGGCAAATGAAGGCATTATTGAAATGTCTACCACTCTCTCCCTCCATGACATTACATCAGCTAAAAAGGAACTGCAGCACAATACCTGGAAATATAGAATAATGGTCCACACCAATCCGAGAACTATTGAGGGTCGGCCATCAGCTATATCAGTGGAGTTAATGTTGACTAATTTAATCTGTGTAAAAAGAAAAACTGTACTAGTAATGTACTAGAATATTATAACCCATCTAATTATGCAATAATTAGGACTTTATTAGACATCAGTAAGATTTGGTCATGCCTATACAGTGGTACACAAGAGTAAGTAGGGTGAGCCACAAAAAACAAACAAGCACATGGTTTCAGTGAAAAGTTCAGGGGCATTTGTTAAGTGCACAAAATAAAAACAACTATAAAATGTACTCCAAAAATTTGTTTTGTTTAAAGTTGAAAAAATATAACACCATGCAGGGGATTATCAACTAAAATGCCAAACAAAAAAAGGTTATTCTTTATAATTAAATGTTGACTGGAACTTAAAAGAAACTGTGATGAATAGTTTAAGAAGGTACACTTACTTTGAAGTTTGTTACCAAATAGCATGAAACTTATGTTCTCTTTTACCTATAAAAATCAGGAGTTAACAATTCTAAAATGTGTACTAACCGGTGATCCTCTGTACATGGACTGACATGAAAAACAAAGGGAGAAGATGATATACATACATAAATAATCTTTCAAAATCAGCGTTATTTGTTCAAAGGGAATAAAAATGTAGGTAGTAAATTTAGAACATGACTTTGGGAATACATTATAAAGAAAACAAAGGAAACACAAGAAACAGTAAAATAGAGACTATTAGCATTCAGTTCCCTACTATTGGCTGATGATAACTATAAAGCATTCAGGACAGATGTCAATCTATGTACGATTGTCCCCAATTATTCATTTTGATGTTTTCCCAACTATTAGAAAGTTATTTGCTAAGTCCCAACAAAATGAACTTATGTGGTAAGTCGATCTCCGTCAATCTCTATATCCTATAATCGACAACTGCTCAGCATCCTTTTCATAATTCCTAAACAAATTAAAAAAAAATCAAGTACTCCTCAGACTTTTAGCTCAATAATCCTCAGCCAAGATTTCATGAGATGCGTTATTAATAAAAAAGCTCAGAAGTTTGTAAATGTTTTACTTAGAAAATTTTATCAGATGCAAAATCATTCCATAAACACTTTACTCAAATAAATAGTTTACAGTTACTAGTTTACATCATGGGGCAGAGTAAAAGCTGGCACAAAAGTCATTGTAAATAATTTCAGGTTTGCCCATGCGATTTTGTCTCACTGGTGAAGTTTATTCATCAGGCTCAAAGACAGAAAAAAAAATTGAGAACTTCTATAGATTGCTTGTCTTCTACTTTTAACCTAGTAGTGTAAAACATTTAATACATATTTGTGGAAAGTAAAGGACGCCGAATTTCTTTAACTTTTTATGACAGAATCTACTACAATCTCTTTAACCAATCATTTTGACTGCTCTGTTTTGCAACTCCTCCAGAATTTTCTCTGCATCCATTTTAGCATCCGTACACCACAAATTTCTAATATATGCTAATAACCATAAGATTAATGCATTCCACGGAGGAAAGATTATTTCCTTTTCTTTGTATATCATCTTTTTAAATGCTGTTGAGTATAACTTGAATTTCCTGCCCCAAACCAGTGACAATAGTACCACTTTATTAACATATTCAACTTATTATAGAATGCAGAGATCTTTTGCCTAACTTGTGAAGAAAAGTGTTTTTCATAATTATTTTCTGTCCTAACAACTGTGTTTCACAATGGGTTTATGGAGCACAAGTTTGTTTGTTTGTCTGATTGTTTGTTTGTTTAACCACCTATCTCCTGCAAAATCCTATTGAACTTACAATAAATTCTCAATTGCCTAGGAGGGTAGGATGGGCAATAGAGAGACATTCGAAGAGAGTGAAGAATTTCTAGAAGCCAGGAAAAGGATGGGATCATACTGATGGATAAAACAAGAACAGAAAGCTGTTGAACAAGTGGTTCTCAAAGTGTGATCTCCAGAGCAGCAGCAAACACATCACCTGGGAACTTGTTAAAAATGTAGAATCTGAGACTTTATCTCAGACCCAGTGAACCAGAAACTAGGGAAGTGAAGTCCTTGAATCTTTCAACAAAAGCTTCAGGTAATTCTGATGTACCTTTATTGTTTGAGAACCCTGGACTAGACAACTGTGCTTGGCCCATGTAATCTGGAGAAGTTTGATTTTGTAAGACAGAGGATTTTATGGACTGAATTGTGATTTGTGCCCCTCCAAAATTCATGTCGAAGCCCTAACTAACTCCCAATGTGACTATATTTGGAGAATGGACCTTTAATGAGGTAATTAAGGTTAAATGAGGTCGTAAGGGTGGGGCCCTAAACCAATAAGACCAGTGTCCTTACAAGAAGAGGAAGAGACACCAAAGATCGATCTCTCTCTCCAAGCTCACACAGAGGAAATGCCATGGGAGGACACGGAGAGAAGGCAGCTATCTACAAGCCAAGAAGATAGGCCTCCTTAGAAAATGATCCTGACGGCACCTTGATCTTGAATTTCTTGCCTCCAGAACTGTGAGAAAATAAATTTCTGTTGTTTAAGCCACCCAGCCTGTGGTATTTTGTTACAGTAGCCCAAGAAGACAAACACAAGGCCCACAGATGTTTCAAAAAATATTTGAACCATTTGGAAATAAATTATAAAAAAAGTCAGTACAAATCCATATTACTCACTTCTCTCAATAAATTTGAAAACCTAAAGAATAAATCCATTACCACTGACCACCAGTTAGAGGTGTTAGTTGGATCCTTCTCAAAATAAGGACCAACTACTTCCTTTTTTAATACATAATTTAAACAAATTAAAATAAATAATTACATTTCAATAAAAATCCAGGTTACTGGCTTTTCTTGACAAATTGGAAAACCTGGGATCACTGTCCTTGCATTTCATTAAGATAATTCTAGTTGAAACTGAATATTTTCTCCCTTCTTCAAGACAGGGCACAGAGCTGCTCCATGCTCCTGTTACCATAGTTCACCTCTGTCTCACCTCATTCCTGCACATCACCTTTATGGACCTCCTAGGAATCTGCACTGTGTCCCTTGTCTGCATTATGGTGGTCCATGGTTGGCTTTCTGCATTACTGTTTAGAATGATCTACCTGACACTTCATTGGAGAAAGAAACTTATGGAAAGTGGCAGTAGATCCATTCACCAGAGTCACATTTATACACTTCTTATCAGATTCCAACATGTTTTTTTCAATGGCCTTGCAAACAAGAGAAAAGATAAACACAGTGGTAGGGTTTCCCCAGTAAAATGTGAGAAGCGCCTTCATTATTCCTCAAAACAAGCTCAGTAAGAATACAAGGACTAAATAAATTTCCTACTATCTAAAGAAAAAAATCTAAATGGAGGACAAAGTAAGTACAAAATTCAAAGATAAATTCCTAAAACTATGATTGAGACATACGTAAATTTGTAAAGAAGAAAACTAAATAGTGAGTGGGAGGGCACTGATGAATCTTCACCACTCACTGCTCCCCACAGCCAAACGGTCTGTCAAGCTCTGGGACAGAGAAGTCCAAGAAAGAGTGGCCACAAAGGATATGTTTTAGGTAGTTGAAGGGTGGGGGGATTTAAGAGGGAATTTAAAAAATATTAAGGGACTTGTGGGGCCAGAAGGGAAATTCTTTAGCTTTTGTTCTGAGATTCAAATGCATGACTTTCTGTCCTTAGTAAATGTAATATTTAAAATCTGATTCCTCTATTTATTTTTGTATTACTTAGTGTTGTTCTGTGAAGATGCACCTTGTAAAACAGGTTTTCTGTGAAAACAAGTCTTCTTTATAAACAATGCCTTTCATAGGTTAAGTCATTAAATTTTCCTCGAAGACATTAATTAACAATTAACAATAAATATAACTTAGAATGAAGTAGGAAGCTATTGTCATACAACTGAAACGAGAGACTGAATGGCCTGAAAGCTTTCAATATCCTGTCCAACAAGGCTTCATTCAGTTTTCTATGAAAAACTAACGAAGGGGGAGCAGGAGGAAGAGAAAGCTTCCAAAAAAGATGAGATTAGAGTGATCTGGAAACACTGTCCAATGTTGTTTAAGAAGCTAAGATTGTTTTCTACACCATCCTAATGTCTGGAACCTCTCTTGGGCATGAAGTTTGCCAACTGACTGAAATGTATACTGATTCATTGCATTATCAACTTTTCAACATGTAAATTATTTAAGAGCCAGAATCTAAGTTTTCTTTTCTTTTGTATATTCCAGAATTCCTGCCTTATACAAAGTACTTAGTTATATATTTGTGAAGTAAACGAATTAATATAGTGCATACAGACTAAGAAGAAAATAATTGGATCATTCTATTTCCCAGAAGTATCTGGAAGTCTATTTATATAGCTGGCTTTAGTATTGCCAGGCACAGACTTCCTAAATTCTCACAAATTAGAAAAGGCTAAATCTAAGAGGATTGGCGCAGCCCTTTTGGGGGGAAATATGGTGATATCTAACAAAATTGCATGCATACCTACCTTTTGACCTAGCAATCACACTTCAAGAAATTTACCTAGAAGATACACCTCCAATAATATGAAAGTACCTATGTACATGGCTATTAATTGCATCATTGTTTGTTTTTGGAAAATATTAGAAACAACCTAAATGCCCATTCATAAGAGAGTGGTTGAATAAGCTATGGGACATCCAGGAAATGGAATACTACACAACAGTAAAAATCAATAAGGAAATCTCTATAAACTGGCTTGGGGTGAATTCCCATGATATACTGCTGAACGAAAAAAGCCAAATACATCTATAGTGTGCTATACTTCATGTAAGAAAGAAGCAGTATATGAAAACACACCTGAGTTATGAAAAAAATCACAGAAAGGATGTCAGAAACTAGGGAGACTGGTTACCTAAAAGTGGGAATTACAGTTACAGACAGGGAATGAGAACAGAGTAGTAGAGATGAAGAGGGGGTTCGCAATTTTTTAAGTCTAACTTTTGCTCTTGGAACCATGGTAATGTCTCACTCTTGAAATAAATAAACAAAATTAAGCAGGATGTGTGTGGGGGGGTTTAGGGGAGCAAAACGGAACACAAATAATAACAAACAAACCTACTTCTATGACAAATGAATAATATCATCACACTGAAGGGGATGGGGAAAAATAGAACTAACCTAAGTACATTTCAAAAATGGTCTTTTGAGCCTGAGCAGCATAGCAAGACTCTGTCTCTACAGAAAGTTTAAAAATTAGCTGGGTGTTGTGGTGCATGCCTGTAGTCCCAGCTACTCAAGAGGCTGAGACAGGGGGATCACTTGAGCCCAGGAGTTCAAGGCTGCAGTGGGCTATGCTACTGCACTCTAGCCTGGGTGACAGAGCGAGACCCTGTCTCAAAAAAAAAAAAAGTCTTTTGACTGGATACTGTAACAGTAAAGACAAAAAGAACTATACACAAATACTGTTCTCCAGTTTGTAAATCTGTTTCTCACAGGGGTATGGGTTAGCAATTCTGAAACTATTTTATGTGTATACACATAGAGTTGAAAAAATAAGTAAATATATTATCGATAAGAGCCAGGTTTCTCATTACCAGAGAAAGTAGAAATAAATAAACACATAAGGCTAGAATAAACTTTGTGGTATTGGACTGAAGTCAGAGGTATCAGTTTGAACTAATGGTTTACACACACACACACACAGAGGAGAAGTTATATATGTGAAGTTATATATTTACAACTTGTATATATGTGTGCGTGTATATATATATATATATATACATACAGAGAGAGAGAGAGAAGCATAGATATGTATATATACATGTGTTAGTAAATATACAAAGTTTCTAGATTTATCTGCTGAGAGGGCCTAGGAGCAATGACACCCCAGGGGCAATGAGCACACCTAGCACTGAGATTTTGGTTTCTAAATACCATTCACCAATAAAAGGAACAAAGCCTTCTTAGAGAAGTGGTTGATTCCAGACCTGGGATATAAGTTAAGTCTAGAACATCTGTAGTTTCAGAAAATAAGAAAGTGCTTGAAAAAAGATGAGGCTGTGTCAAAAGAGTGCAGGAAACAGCCTGAAGGAGTTCTTAATGGCCGAAGCTGGAATGATTTCAGCAACAAAATAATAATAATGGTGACAGATTACAACTATAGAATAAGATAAATATACACAAGTCCATACTGAAATAAATAATTGAATAAACAAATAAATAAGAGAGAAAGGATCTTTTTCTTACAGAGCAATTCCAATTAATAAATGCAGAAAAAAATACAAAATCATCACTTTCAAGCAGCATAGAAATAATTACTCAAATGGATTCTAAAATCAGTGAGCAGAAGTCTGAGGAGAAATAAGAAAATTAGCACAGTCTTGATTATTTCCCCTAAGT
This sequence comes from Daubentonia madagascariensis, assembly GCA_023783475.1. NCBI lineage: Eukaryota > Metazoa > Chordata > Mammalia > Primates > Daubentoniidae > Daubentonia > Daubentonia madagascariensis. Next base: position 15,236,289 of record JAKFHU010001815.1, on the reverse strand, counting down.
TATTTCTCAACTATAAAAGGAAAAATAGTAACTCTGCCATAAAAACACACAGTAGACACCACCTTACCAAGTGGTCAAGGTTAACATCAAGGTTAATAAGACATATCAGAATCCTATATTCACTAATATGATGCACTGGGAGGAATACAACATGACTTCCTTCGATTCTTGCCAAAAATGTATAATTGCAATCTAATCACGAGAAAACATCATACAAACACAAATTGAGAGACATTCAGAAAAATAACTGACCAGCAGTTATCAAAAGTGTCAAGGTCATAAAAGATTTAAGGAAAGAATGAAGACTTATCATGGAATGGGGGAGATAATTAAATTAAATAAACGCAAGGTGTGACACTGGATTGGATCCTGGAACAGAAACAAGACAATACGTGGAGTATTGATGAAATTAGGCTAAGGTCTATGCTTTAGTTAATAGTATCATACCTATATTAATTTCCTTATTTACTATGGTTATGTAAGTTCTTAACATTACATAATGAATGAATGAAGTATAGACATGAAATATTTTTTTGCAATTTTCCATAAATCTATAATTATTTTACAATAATATTGCATGTCTATATAGATTACATGCAGTGTTGTGACCTCACAGCCAATACTGGAAACATCAGTATGCCCACACCTTCTTCCTCAATATTTTTTTGTTTCTCTCTTACCTTTCTTCCTTCAAGGAACTTCAGCGCTGTGCCGATGTTAGCCACAGCATGGATTCGCTTCATCCGGCGTCCTTGTTCACAAGGCTGTAAAAAGGGAAAGAATAAGAATAAAACAAAATGTACACATTAAAAAGTTAGTTGTAAAATCCACTATTTAAATGAATTAAAAATATACTTGAAGAATGTTCAAGAGCAACCAATGTTACTCAATTTCTACAAAGGTTAGCAAACACATAAAGGAGTGTTATTTCCACAGCACTCTGAAGATACAATAATTTAGTCAATAAAAACATTCATTCTCAGCTTACCTTTTAATGCATTGCCTTTTAGGCTACTGTATGCCTAAGACCAGAAATTTACAAAACTCCTGTGTTGTCTATTGAAACTGTCACTCCTATAATTTAGGAAATATGTACATGAAAAGTACACTTGGTCACTCACCATTTTTTTCAGTTATACAAACACATACATAAGGATACTGACAGTATTAGTAGCATTTATTGATTTGAATGACCAAAATACATGGCACATACAAGCCAAGGTTAAAAAATAGTATTGTGAGGATGAAATGGTGTGTTCTGGTACATGGATACTCTAAGTTACGTGTGTTTAATTTACCAAAATTGATTATGTACTTTCTCTGTGCCACCCTGCTAATTTGAAAACACAAAATAATTTCAATGAAGTATATAAGCTTCCTTTACACTAACAGGAAGTATGCTGTAAGGTTGCAAAGCTGCACAGAGAAAAAAACTAGTCTTTTCTCTGTACCCCTAGAGTTCCAAATAATTTCCCATTAAAATTCAAAACCAAGTATCTTTTAATTTCCAATTAAATTGTGCCAGGTAGTAATTTTTATGACATGATTTGAGACAAATATTTAAATAAAGGATATATTTTTAAATATTTATTTATTCTTTACTGAGAATTCTATTATACAGGACATAGTCTCATTATTGGTCCATGTACAGCTCACTTATTTAGTTTATTTAATTAATTATCTTTTACAATGTAGAAAGCACCCATGAGCCTGCCACCTAAAACAAAGCAAGGACCCACAATTAAGTCTGAAAGCCGTATTCTGCAACACCACCACCATCCTCCTGCCTTCCTGCACCCAGGGCAACCATCGCATGAAATCCAGTCCAGTGCTTTCCTTTTCATATAGATTCATTTCATTCATATGCGTTCTTAAAAAGTATGTTAGCTTTTAGCTTTACATAAAGAGCATCACTGCATTAATCCTTTGAGACTTACTTTTTCACATATTATATCGCTAAGATTCATCTATATTGTTGCCTTCCGTCACATTTCATTCATTTTATATAATAAAGTATGTTATATAATATATATTATAGAATATTCTATATTCTACATTATACAATATAGACTTATTCTATAGTAATATAGCTATATAATATGCCATTTATATACTCTCCTGATGTGAATCTGGGTTATTTTCAGGTTATTGCCATTGTGATATGCTCATAGATCATTCTTGGACTTCTCACCTTTTGTACAAGCATAGTTTCTCCTGGATGTATACCAAAGAGTAGAATTTCTAAGTCAGAGGGAATGTGACTTATGAACTTATAAAGTAAGGCCAAACTTTTCCAAAATGGTCGTAATACTTTTCATTCTTACCAGCATTACAAAAATAATCCTGTTGAACCATGTCCTTTCCAACACTTGATTTTGACATATATTTTTAAAATACTTTTTCAATTGAATGTATGTAAAATGTATGTACTGTTTTTCATTACAGTCTTCACCTGCATTTCCCTGATATCTTCCTCTGTTCACTGGCAATGTGTATTTCTTCTGTAAAATGCCTTTTCACATCTCTTGTCCAGATTTTCCTTTGGGTTGTTTGTACTCTTATTGTTTTGAAGATGTATTTTATATATTCTTGATTTAATCCTCTCTTAATCCTTTCACAACTTACATTGTGAATATCTTCTACAAGTTTGTAACTTCTTTTGTTACTTTCTTTAAAGATTTTTGATTTTTAAAATGTTCCTAATTTTAATATAGTTAAATACAACAATCTTTTATTGTCAATATTTTTGTGTCTTATTGAATAATTTTTTCCTACCCTTATGTCTAAGAGATATTCACTCATATTTTCTACTAAGAGCTTAAAGTGTTTCTACCATTAGGTCCTTAATCCATGTAGACTTGATTTTTGTATAGGCCATAAGATAAGGATCCAATTTTATCTTTTTCTATTAAACATTTTTTTTCCTGTTCCATTTATTGAACAGTCTTGCTTTCCCCCCAGATCTGACATCTACCTCTGACAAACACTAAAGTTCCATTTATGCCTTGTCTGTTTTTGGACTATATTGCATTTGTCAATATGTCCATACCATACCATACAATACCATACTGTCTAAAGTGATATAGCTTCATTATAAGATCAGACATTTAGTAGGGCAAATGCCTTCTCTCTGCTTTTCTTCTTCAGATGTATCCTGGATAAGCGAGGAAGATATAAACATCTATTGAATTGTCCAATCACATATTTGCATCTATTTTTATACAACTTAACCTACTCTAACTAATACAATTATTCTTCCTACTAGGCTACAAGTGCTTGGAGGGTACCAATCATATCTCGTTCATCTGTGTTTTCCTTAGAAGGCATAAAGTAGTGCCTCGTCCATAATAGGTATTCCAGATATGTTAGCTGAATGATTATCAGACAATGCAACCCTGTTGCAGAATTGAGTTCTACTCTAAATATATGATCAATGACTTACAGAGTCATCTGGTGAATATGCAAGGGGCTTTGATGCCCAAGATTTCCTAAGAGTATCCATTGTTTACTTCTTAGTAGATTATTAGGCTTATCTTGAAGGCGAATTTTTCAAGACTTTAAAAAAAAATACTGTACAGAAGATTAACAAAATAAATACAAGAGAATTTTCTCTGTAGTCCTTAATCTCTATTCATATTGCTTCTACTGTTTCTAATTTTTCAATGGCAATTCCTCATATTCTTAAAAAATTCCTAAGTGCAAAATTAAATTAGTGTTCCTATGTTTATGTGTAGTTAAAGATATATAATCATTGATTCATTTAAAGAGTAAATGTTCCACAAATAATATTTGAGGGATATAGAAAAATCCAAGTATAATAATATAAAATTTTTACAATTCCCTAAGACCTTAAATGAAATCACAGATAAGGGAGTCACAATGGGTTATTAAAGGGTACTAGGATATTGAGATTCTGCTCTTAACCTGAGATGCTGGCAGTAGGGGGAATGCTAAGCCATTTGGCCACATTTTCCAGATGATCATGTCAGAGCCACAGTCTTGAGCTATGTGAACTCTGACATTTAAGTGTAGGGTTCTCAGTAGGGTTCTATCCATCACATAATTGCAGAATTCCTGAAAAATGTTAATGCTCCTAAGGGAAATGCTCTTGCCCACACTGTCCCTTTGAAAAGCTCTAAAAGATTGTCCAGAATGTTTATTCCTTTAAATGATGCTCTTCATCTTAATATGGCCCTGAACCATAATGCATACATATACAAAATTTAAATAACCATTGCCACAGCATATTTAAAATTTCAGAATAATTTTATTTTAGGTAATTCAGAATATTGCAGAATTCAACATAAATAAATAATAAAGGTTAAATCAGAAAATTCTCTTCTATGTTTCAGTTTCCCTATCTGTTAAATGAAAATGCTAAGATTTTTTTCTGAAATTCCTTCTGGCTTTCAGATCCCATAATTCTAACTATGTCTGAATATGTCAGACACTTAAACAAAAGTAGGATTTTAATGTCAAAAATACACACTTTTTCTAGAATAATTTAGCTTGGCAGTTAAATTCCTATCAAAATTTCTGTATACTGTTGGCCAAGTACAGTGACAGAATTATACTGACACTTAGAATGACAAATATACTTCTTGAATGCTCATATGAATATCCATATGAAGGCTCCTTCAACTTACAAGTAAATAGCTTAATTAAGGAAGATATATAAAGATGGCCAGATATATTAGGCAACCGAGGGAGTATACATTTCAGTCTAATGCCTCCCACATCCTAATGCTGATCCAGTTTACTTAGCTAAAGTATATGCCTATATATTCCAAATTGGCTGCTCATATACATCTAGTTTGATTTATTTCAAAGCAGAGCTTAAGACAAGGACTTGGGTGCATGTAGTTTATTGGGGAGGTGACCTTAGGAAGCAGGAGTGAGGATGTGTGGAGAGTGAGTCTGGGAAGGAAGAAAAGCCAACAAAGGGTGCAGTACTGGGGGTTGCCACTGTAAGCAACTGGAGCTCAATCCCACAGGGGACCCTATAGGGAACTCTGTAAGATATATGGAAAATATGCCTCAGAATTGCCCCTCCTAAAATTCGAGGATGGAGCATTTATTCATGGACTCTCATCTCCATTGGTTGAGGATCCTTAGGGACCATTAACTCTCCAACACTTCAGGGCTGCCGTGTGCAACTTGTGGCTTTGATAAGAGCCCTGAGGCAGAAACCCAGAGAGATGCTACCAGTGCTTGAGGTGAGAGGCTGTCCAAGCATAAGGGAAATATCTACGACCGATGGAGCTGAGATGGGACATGGGGTGCCAAAGGTATCTGGTACAATGTGAATCCAATTAGATAAATGATTGGTACAAAATTATTATCCGTTTGTATTTTCCAACTAACAACTCTTTTACAAAAGTTATTTTGAGGACTCTCTACACAAAATTAACTTAAAATTTATGTTCAGGTACAAACACTCTTTAAAATACTCAATTATCCAAGTATAATGATTATATAGCTATTGCTAAGATGCAAGAGTTAAAGAAGAAAAGTACTCCTAACTTTGGACTCTGTTTCTAGTGTGTTATCCAACATCCTGAAGATTATTTCCTGAATTCTTTTTTCCAATTACAGTAAACATTATTTATAAATAATTTATGTTTACAAACTACTTACTGCTCTACTAGTCTGAAATGAAAAATAAAAACATAAGCAAGAAAAAATAAATATTTTATTATTCGATAATGTAGGAAAATAACTTTACAACTGTCAATATTGTTTTTCACTCTGCTGGTTCCACAGCACATAAAATCAACTCTGAACATGCTGCCCTTGTTACAAATGACTGACGATGGATGATGTCAACAAGAGTATGAAAAAATGTCACACGGTTTCAAGCTTAATTTTCAACCAACAACTACATAAATACACAGATATTGACCAACAATCCTTTCCAAATGGAAAGCAAACACTCAAAGTGAGGTAGATGTTAATTTGCAACTAATCTTTCTGGATACCATATAAATGTAATAGTTAACCATGTTAGGTTACTGCGGAAGTTCTTTACTCTTACTTCTATGGTTGCTACTAGAAACATAATGTTTTAAATCCACTATGGGTGTGCAGCAACAAGAAGGGAAATTTATTCCTTGTTCCCAGAAGTGACTGGTAGACCAGTGTTTCTTTTATACTACCAACTACAAAAAAGAAGAACTTTGTCTTATATGGGCAGCACCCACATAAGGGAAACTCCACAATCCCCAGATTTCAAAAGGGAACACTTTAATAAGTATGGTCACAAAAAAATTCTTACCAGTTTCTGCCCAGATAGGACCTCCAGGAGAGCAAGCAGCTTAACACCATCTTTCATGTCTTCAAAAAGATCATCCACCACCATTGGGGGTTTCCGCTGTAAAATAAAAAAGGAAAAAATGCAAAAAATCTCTCTCTCTCTCCCCACCTCCCTCTCACCTTTGCTACTCATTGTAGTGAAATTTGTAGAAAAAACAAATTTCTGTATACCTTAACTCTATTTTGGATATAATTGCCGCTTACCTTTTGATAACTATAAGAAGTAAAACAACCCAGTGGAGATAAAACTCAACATTCAAGAATGTCAGAAGATTTAATGCTTGGGCTTTAACATATATACCAGCTTCTTTCTAGAAAGAGATTTTTGACAACTCCACTCTGTGCGAGCCACATTACTATGGCTTAAGAAGGTGTGGCCCTTCTATAGGACATTCTCATCAAGGCAACATCATTAGCTCAGTGTCATAGTGAAAGAGCACTGTCAGCATAGCCCAGGTCGCAGATTTAATCTCCCTGTGGGTTAGTTAGCTGGTATGTTCTGTTTCACAGCCTGGAGCATCTAGCAAGCCTTCTCTTAGTGTGGCATTGAACCCAAAAGATTGTAAGCACAAGAGTACAGACTGTTCAGGGCAAATCCATCACCACTGCTGGGTAAATAAGCCAAAGTCCATATTTAATTCATGGAGGGTATTTTATTTTTTATGAAGGTTTTTCAAATACTCAATATACTGGAGTTCATCAAACCTTGAATTGGGGTCTATTTTGGCTCAGAAGAAAGTAAAGAAGCAATGGTGCCAATTCTGGTTGCCAACAGAAGGGAGGTGCTCACTGATTTCTCACAGAGTCAGAATTTCTTCCATTTATCAACTGAGTTCAAGATCTATAGTTTTCTGATTCCCACGGAATCTTGTTAAAGGCCTGATGCTCAATTCCTGACTTTCAACTCTCTTTCCTTAAAAAAAATGTGTGCCATGTAGAGGTATTTAATCATCAAATGTTTGGTTGAAATGTGACTTTTTTTCTCTACCCACTGATATGGAGCATTTATATTTCTCTTATGAACGCATAAATTACAGTCTCTGAATGGTGCAATTCTCATTTTAAATGTATTTTTCTCTCTTTATAAAATGAACAGCTGAACACATTTTGTTCTCATGCTGTGAAATACATGTTCAAAAATAAGAGTTTTCATTTTCAATCATTTTCTTTAAAATTCCACCATTCACACTACTTCTTACTTGTATAGCAAAAATGTAATAGTGACTTTATGTTCCAAGCATATAAATAAAATTATTCATAATAAAAGGAGCCATTAAAATGAAAACTGTTTGGTACGATAATCAAAATTATTGTATTAGCCATATATAGTCATTAAAAATATGGTCTATTTATCATTCAAAGTGTCTATTCATATCCTAATAATTTAAATAAGTAAAACAATGAGAAAAAAGTTCATAAATGTGTGATATGTTCAATGAGCAAACACAAATGAAGTTTTTCACATATTATGTTAACCTGAATATGTAAAAAAAACTTAAAGCAGGTAACTCCCATGAAGTAATAAAGATTCCAAAAAATTTTACACCATAAGAATGATAATATGCATGCACTTATCTGTTCTGCTTTTAAACATACACAGGTCTCTGCCACTTTGAAGAACATTTTCTCTTGACCTCACTTATGCTTTTCGCTTTTTTACCTCTACAGATGCTGAACATGTTCCCTTTATCCTGCTAGTCGTCCCCTGCGCGATGCTCCTAGAACTGGCGTTCAGATCGGCAGTGACTGCTGAACAGTCCAGTAGCCCCCTGGTCTCTCTGCATGGGACACTGCTGACACCACCTTTCCCTGATCTGTTCCTCCCCAAACCTCCTCTGTAATCAGACTGCCTCGTTCACAGGCACCAATCTGTCTCTCTCTCTCTCTCTCTCCTTCCTAACTGTGGCCACTCACCAAACTCAATCCTGAGTCTTTCATTCTTTATAAAATTTGCCTGCACAGATATGACTCTTGAATCCTTCCTTCCAGTAAGTGTCCTCTCTTAAACATCATTGAACTCGTGGCAGGCACTCATATATATTGCTGGCTGGCTCACTGACTGACTGAATGAATGAATGTAAATATTGTGTGAAACCGACAATGTACCTTCATTTATCAAAAATTACACCAGAATATAAAAACCTTAGTAATCACTAGACATGTTTTGCCATCCCATTTTGCATAAGGTATTGTTTATATATAGCAAAGGATCAACTAGCAGAGAATTTCACTATGGTGACTACATCACATTTATTTTTTGGAACAATGTTTTAATAGAAAATCTTTCACCTAAAATGTTTCTCCTGTCACAAATACAAATACTTACAGCACCAGGATGACTTCTTTGGTAGGACTTGGTTCATACTGCTGAAGGCCAAAAGGAAGAGCTGGAAATGAGGATAATTTGTTGCAGCCTGACTTCATGGAAAATAAAGACAATGTGGTTTTGGTCCTACTGCAGTTTATTCTAATTTGCAGTTTCAAGTGCTAGATAGAAATCTATCAAGCACTTTTCAAGACCACAATTATCTTTTTTTGATTAATGGAAAATTGTGATAAGCTGTTTTTGTGCAATATTTGGGGAAATTATATTCTTCCTTGGCCTTACCAGTCCCTTTTAGCACATTCTACAGTGGAACCAAGACATATTCATGCTGAGTCTGAGGTGACTCAAACAATGGACCTTCTGATGGGGTGAGGTGACAGGCAGATGGGAGAGAACAAGACAAGAAAGAGATACTTTGCTTCTGTGTCACCCCTTCTAGAAGCTCTTCTCAAACTGGGTTTAAACCCTAAGTTCTGGCTCTAAAAGGATTGCCTGGTCTCTAAAGTCTCTAAAAACTGAGGGAAAATACACAGGCCTCTGTTGCCAGAGAGCTGGCATTGCCTGGCTATACCCTTGGTAGTTAACTCATGGCTGGAGCAGACCTCATAGGGCTCTCTCCTCCTTTACTTTTGCTACAGCAGCCCCCTTGATAACATGTAATAAGATTCATTCCCCTTTTCTTAGGACTTAAAGGAGATCAAATATTTCTCCTTGAACTTTATAAAATCTGGGGAAGCACAGGCATCTTTGACAGCATTTTTACTGACCATTTCCTGTATTTTGGGAAAATAATGTATTCTCTAATGTTGTGTGTATATGTGCGTGCATGGCAAGAGATAAAGGTCTAGTTTCATTCTTCTGCATATGGATATCCAATTTTCCCAGCACTGTTTACTGAAGATACTGTCCTTTCCCCACTGGTTCTTGGTATCATTGTCGAAGATAAGTTCACGATAGATGTGCAGATTTATTTACGGGTTCTCTATTCTGTTCCCTTGGTCTGTGTGTCTGTTTTTATGACAGTACCATCCTGTTTTGGTTACTACAGCTCTGTGACATAATTTGATGTCAGGTAATGTGATTCCTCCAGTTTTGTTCTTTTTGCTCAGGATGGCTTTGGCTATTCTGGGTCTTTTGTAGTTCCACATAAATTTTAGGATTACTTTTTCTGTTTCTGTGAAGAATGTCATTGGTATTTTGACAGGAATTGCACTGAATCTGTAGATTGCTTTAGGTAGTATGGACTTTTTAACAACATTGATTCTTCCAATCCATGAGCATGGAATATCTTTCCATTTTTTTGTGTCCTCTTCAATTTCTTTCATCACTGTTTTATAGTTTTCATGATAGAGATCTTTCACTTCTTTGGTTAAGTTTATTCCTAGGTACTTTATTTTATTTGTAGCTATTGTAAATGGGATTACTTTCTTGGTTTCTTTGTCAGGTTGTTTGCTGTTGGCATATAGAAATGCTTTTTTTAATATTGATTTTGTATCCTGCAAATTACTGAATTTGCTTATCAGTTCTAATACTTTTTTTTCATGGGGTCTTTAGTTTTCTCTAGATATAAGATCATATCATCTGCAAACAAGGATAATTTGACTTGTTCCTTTTCAATTTGGATGCCCTTTATTTCTTTCTCTTATCTGATTGCCCTAGCTAGAACTTCCAGTACTATGTTGAATAACAGTAGTGAAAGTGGGCATCCTTGCCTTGTTCTAGATCTTAGAGGAAAGACTTTCAGTTTTTCCCTATTCAGTATGATACTAGCTGTGGGTTTGCCATACATGGATTTTATAATGTTGTGTGTGCGTGTGTGTGTGTATGTGAATAACTTGTGTCTCTTTACTAGTCTATAAGTATCAGTATATATTCAACCCTTATCTACCATCTGTTTCATATTTTTATTCATGAAAGGATGGCCATGCTTGCTATGCTACATGTTAATTTTATGCCCCAAGAAACAATTACATTCATTAAGGGGAAAAGATTAAGAGAATAATTTGATGAAAAAAGATATCAGAAATAACTATTTGGCATGACATGAAAATTTTAGCAATTCTCACATTTAAAAGTTATACATAAAATAAAAAATTTTGGTGCATAAAAGAAATACAACAAAATAGTCTTAGTATAAACTACATACAGTATATAAATTCCAATATTTAGTAGGTGTCTCTATAGCTTAGTAGGTGTTTTAATAGGGATGAAAGGAGAAAGAAAAGAGAATCGAAAGCAGAGGAAAAAATGAATAAAATATTATTGAACATCTAAACGTGTCAAGCACTCTTGTGTGAACTCTTACGTGTTATCTCATTTAACATTCACAACCAGGTATAGGGCAACACTACCCTCTCTTTAGAAACAAGGAACCTGAATCTCAGAGACACTAAACCAATGGCCAAGATTACACCCCTATTAAGTGACTGTCATTTGAGCCTCGGTTTATTATACTTTGAGCCACATTGTTATACAGGCAGCTTAGTATAAAAATGCAAGCATTAACATTAATTTTTTGAATAATATACAAATCTACAAATGTGATTTTTATTTACTATCAAGAAGAAAAGTACTGACTGATCAGCTGAAGTGCCTGTCTCTCTGCTAGAAACAACAAATTTATTAACAAAAAGGTACTTCTAAATGTGGATTTAAGAAAGACTTAAAAAGTAATAATAGAAGCTTCATGTGTTTTAACATATATTGGCATGACACAAGTCAGCCCAAGTCACACAGTGTCCCCCAGTGATCATGTTTGTGCATGTTACACTCATCCTTTGTTATGTGAATGACCTGAGCTGCAAGCGTGATATTCTCTGCTTGGATCGAGAAGGTAGCTGGGGCCAATTTGCCCCATGGAGGTGACCTAAGGACTAGTGTCATCAGGTCCTGCCGCTGAGGTCCCAAGAGCCACTCTGCCTCTTTCTTTTTCAAGACTGGGTTAGTCAGTGTGTTGAGGGTCCCCAAGACCACTCTCAGGCTTGATGGTTCACTAGACGGACTTGCAGAACTCAGAAAAGCTGTTATACTCATGGTGACAGTTTATTACAGCAAAAGGATACAGACTAAAATCAGCAAAGGTAAAAGGCACATGGAGTAAAGTCTGGAAGAAACTATGCATGAGCTTGCAGAGGTTAGTGACCTCCCTCTTCCCAGTGAAATCACATGGGGGAGCACTTAATTTTCCCAGCAATGGTGGGTGACAACATGGGCAAAGTGTTGCCAATCAGGGAAGCTCACCCAAGCCTTAGCATCAGGGTGTTTACTGGTGGTCTGTGATATACACAAGCAGTGCCCATATGACTTGGCTTTAGCTACTCAGACTCCAACCTTTTCCCTCATTCCCACCCCAAGAAAAAACAGGTATTAACCAAAATCACAATGTTATGATAAAATGATCTGATCAAAGTGGTAGAGCATGGTCAAGGCCCCTGGCACAAAACATGGAAGTTCACTATCCATATAGCATGGCTCGAGGACTGAGGCATACAAAGACACTCTTACAAGGTGGAATAGTCCAAATGCTCAGAGGTTATCTCCCAGAAGCCAGCCAAAGTCCATTTTTAAAGACAGGCCTCTCTTTGGAATGTGCAAGGTTTGAGCAACCCAGGCCTGCTAAATTAACCCTTTCCAGCCCAGTCGGCTTCTCCTTCCGATACTCTGAGGCACCCAGTATCCATAGATCTCTCTCTCTTCTTGGTTAAATCATTTAAAATAACTTTATTTACTTGCAACAAAATGAGCCACAATTGACATGTATGTCTAATGTGTTATTAGTTTGCAAACACTGTTGTGAGTTTAACAATTTACATTTGAGTGTCTTCCCACTCCCACTGAATGGAGAGATTCATATAAGTGACCAAAAATAAATTCATTCTGTAACATGGGAGTCTGTATTTTCAGAGGAACCTCATTGTATTTTTTTTTTTACTAAAGTAGTCCCCCCCTTATCTGCAGTTTCAGTTGCCTGCAGTCAACCACAGTCCAAAAATATTATGTGGAAAATTCCAGAAAGAAAAAATTGATAAGTTTTAAATTGCATGCCATTCAGAGTAGCGTGACGAAATCTTGAGCCATCCCACTCTGTCCTGCTCAGGATGTGAATCATCCTTTTGTCCAGCGTATCCACGCTATCTACTAGACCCTACTTGCCCATGAGTCACTTAATAGCCATCTAAGTTATCAGATCCCCTGTCATGTTATTGCAGTGTCTGCGTTCATGTCATCTTCATTTTACTTAATAATGGCCTCAAAGCACAAGAGTGGTGATGCTGACAATTTGGATATGCTAAAGAGAAGCTGTAAAGTGCTTCCTCTAAGTGAAAAGGTAAAAATTCTCAACTTAATAAGGAAAGAAAAAAAAATCATAGGCTAAGTTTGCTAAGATCTACAGTTAGAATGGCTCTTTTATCCATGAAATTATAAAGAAGGAAAAAAATTCATGCTAGTTTTGCTGTCACACCTCAAAATGCAAAAGTTGTGGCCACATTGCATGATAAGTGCTTAGTTAAGATGGAAAAGGCATTAAACTTGTGAGTGGAAGACATAAACAGAAACGTGTTCTGGTTGCTAGCAATCAGGTTTGGTACTATCTGTAGCTTCAGGCATCCACTGGGGGTCTTGAGACATAGCCCCCTCATATAAGAAGGAACTACTGTAGTTTAATTTTTAAATTTTTAATTGTGCTAAAATACACATAATACAAAATCTACCAGTTTAATCATTTTAAAGTGTACAGTTTGGTAGTGTTAAGTATTTCCACATCATTGTGCAACCAATCTCTAGAACTATTTTCATTTTGAAAAACTGAAACTCTATGCCCATTAAACAATAACTCCCCATTTCTTCTTCCCTCCAGCCCCTGGCAGCCATCAGTCAACTTTCTTTTCAATGATTCTGACTATTCTCAGTATCTCATACAAGTAGCATCACACAGTATCTGTCATTTTGTGACGGGCTATTACAAGCAAAGGTGTACCAAGTCCTCAATGTATGCTGCCGAATTCCTTCTTTTAGGGAATATATTCATTGATGGATAACACATTTTGTATCATTTGTTTTGTCAAGAACACCGGTTGCTTCCAACTTACAGCTTTGGATAAGCTGCTATAACACGGTGTACAATCTCTCAAGACTCTGCTTCATCTTTGGATATACACTCGAAGTAGAACTTTATTTTATTTGTTTTTAAGAACGCCATATGCTTTCCACTAGTGGTGCTTTGTGAAGACGAACTACTTTAAACATACAAATATAATCATCATGGTACCTACCACGTTCTAGATCTTAGAGTTCTAGACCAATTACATGCAGCTGTAGAGTAATTTTCAGCAGTAGGATTAGTCTTTACAGAAGGTAACACTTGTCTGCGGAGCTTGGTCTCAACCATGATCATTTTTTACAATGTTTCTGGAGGACCTCTCAAAACATTTTATGACCATAAAAAGCTACAGCATTTTACTTTAAAATACTAAACACATATCCTATGGTTTAATATTTGTGATTGCTGGACACTTAGTGGTACCAATAAAACTGAACTAGAAAATGTCTAAAGGAAAAGCCCATGTCACTGATAACTATTTACTCCAGTTGAAACACACACTCTGTTGAGCACAGTCAGGGTTGCTGAACAGGAAGCAGAGTCATGGCCTGAGACAGTCACAAAACTGCCTTCTGCTCAGTGTTTAGGGAGGTCTTAAGGCAAAGTTTGCTACTTCAGGTGCATTCTGTGCACCCTTGAAGTCTCTGTGCACAGAAGGCCCAAACTTTTAGAACCAGACAAGCCACTACTTGTAGGAACTATTTCACAGGCTGAGAGATAGTATAAGGGGAAAAATTCCTACCCCAGGACTAGTCTGCCTGCTCTGATAGTTATCTGCTGCGCGGGAGCAACAAGCTAAACAACAGGAACAGAAAGAAGAGTGGGAAGGGAAGAGAGGTTAACCAGCAGATGTGGAGCAAGTTACCTCCCTAAAGGTTGGCAAAGAGCTCACCACACTAAAATGTGTCAAAATGCCAAGGCAGCCTTGGACCAGATCAATAAAATCATGACTATAACCACTGACAATAGTCAAATAAAATTAATTTAATGTCTAAAAGTTTTGTCATTTTATTCAGAAAATCTAATTAAATGTTCCCAGTATCGCCAGAAAGAAGGTGAAGTAATTTAAAAATTGCATGTGTTATCTGTTCCCCTTTCACTCCCTCTATAACGGCACTACTGTGATTATTTTCCACCTCTAATTGGCAAAGGTGGGAAGATATTTCCCATTCTTTTTTGTTTCCTGTGACAGATAGCATAATCATTTCCACTTCCTTGATTATTTAATTCAATTCTGAGTAAATATGCCGAAGGCAATAACTGCCCTCCTGCCCAGCTTTAAATCTGTTCAGAAAACTTTGCTCTAAAAAAATTTCAGATATAATAAAGTTCTTTTTACTGTAGAGTATAAAAGAAGCATACTCCCCAAGTTATTTGTTTTGTTCAGGACAAAGTTGGGGTTGACTCCTCTCTTGCGTTCACACTCAATATCTGATCCATCAACAAATCTTGTTGGCTTCATTTTCAAAATTCATCCAGAATCCAACCACCTCTCACCACCTCCACTGCTGCCATCTTGGTCCACGTCACCAGTCTGGATGACTTCAATGACCTCCAACTCATCTCCCTTCTGCCCTCTCCTGTTCTCAGTCTACTCCCAACACAACACCTCTGGATCTTCTTTGCTGTCCATCACCTCCGTTAAGATATAAGTCTATAATGCAGGGATTGTTTTTTCTGTTCTGTTCACTGCTACATTCTCAGTACCTAGAATATTGCCTAGGTTATTAAACAGCATTTAATATTATTTATTGAATGAATGGATGAATAAATAAAATATATTTCTAAAGTGGGAAGTTTGACAAATATTAGCAAAATGTTTATTAATCTGCATAAACTTTGTGAGATATATCCCCATAGTATCAATAAACTAATATATCCTATAAATAAATTAATAAATGCTATTAATTTTGAAATGGTGATTGTCCTTTGTACTCTTTTAGTTGTATATTTGGAATTAACTAATTTATTGTTAACGCTATGTAACTATGGGGTTAACAAATTAAAGCAGGTTTATTTTTTTCCCAGCTTTATTAATATATAATTGACAAATAAAACTTGTATATATTTACATATATTTATGGTGTACCACGTGATGTTTTGATATATATATATATACACATTGTGAAATGATTAAATCAAGCTAACAAACATACCTATCATCTCACATACCTAATGTAGCTTTAGAAAAACAACTAAAAATTATTTGGGGGGTGAAATACTATATTTGCCTTTTCCTCTTTGATTCTTTATCTTCCTGTCTTAGTTCATTAACAGTCCTACCAGAGTGTGTACAAGGAAACAGATGGCAGTAAAATTCAGTTTAGAAAGTGTTTCCATGTTATCTTTCTGCACTGTTGGTGGAAAGACAATTAAAGAAGATGAAAGCCACCACTAAAGCGATATTTTATGACTGTGGAGACATCATTCAAAGTCATAATTAGCATGGATTATTTTTAAAAAACACAGAAAGTTTAAAGTGTTCCTTTTTAGAGGAGTATATAAATCTAACTTGGTATTAAAATAAAATGTGCTCTTAATGGAATTTGTTATGGGTTGAATGGTGTCTCCTCCCAAGATATGTTGAAATCTTAACCCCTAGTAATGCAGAATGTGACCCTATTTGGAAATAGAGTCCTTAGAGAGGTAATCAAGTTAAAAGGTCACCTGCATAGGTCCCAATCCAACGACTAGTGTCCTCATATAATGGGGAAATGTGGACACAAACACAGACATCCACAGAGGCAGAGATTGGAGTGATACAGCTGCAAGCCAAGAAATGTCAAGTATTGAAGGATACCACTAGAAGCTAGAAGAGGTAAGAAAAGATTCTACCCAGATCCCCAGAAGGAGCACGGCCTTCTAGATTCCACAACTGTGAGATAACAAATTTCTCATTGTAAGCCACCCAATATGTGGTATTTTGTTATGGCAGCCCTAGCAATTAATAGAGAACCTAACTAATGTTTTATAATGCTTTTTTCCCCCATTCTTCTAAAGAGTGGGAAGGTGCTCATATCATGCCTGGGTTGATCCCAAAGACAGTATTTAAAATGTTCAGTGTCTACCCTTGATAGCTACATAAATTTAAGGCTGGCAGATGGATAAAGGACTGTTCATTGCATATTGAAAAGAAGGTCCATTTATATTAATAGAAACACTAAAAAATGGCTATTTGAGACCTATTTTTTCCCCAAAGGGCTTACTGCCAAGCCATCTATTTATTTCATAGCCAAATATAAGGATTGAGTCAAGGGTATTTAAATACAAATATAATATTCTATTCCACTTGAAAAAATGAGAGAAAATGTGACACTGCAAGCATTTGATATCAGCATATAATCAATATAAAGATTAAGATGACTTACACTATCACTAATTTTAAAATATAACTTTTTATAAAGTTTTTTTGGGAAAAGAGATGTTCAAACTGTTTCCTTTGGGTGGCCAAAGTAGCACTACACAAGTCCAATAGCCTATGGATCTTGCATAAAATTTAGGAATTTTCTAAGATAAATTTTAAAATGTAAAAGAACTAACATTTTTTAACGATCTAATTTTAATATATTGATCCTAATATAATTTCTTTGCTCAAGAGTGCAAAGACTATACTGTTAGGCCTAAGAAATCTGTAGCCATTAGGTGGGAATTTCTTTAAATTCAAGTCCACTCCACCTCTGTCTTCGTCTCTCTACCTATCCCACACTTAGGTACACCCACACCCACCTTTCCTATTCCCACCCTAGTCTCAGAGAAGGGGAGATTTCTCTACTTGGTCCAAGCCTACACCCTCCACCCATGCTCTTGATTTCCTCTCCCACCCTGCCTCCTCAGGAGCCTTGTACCTGCAGAATAACCATTCTCTCCTTCTTCCTCAGCCGAGATCTCCCTCTCTACTGGTTCTTGATCATTACCTTCCATACTCAAGTCCACCCTTTATTAAAACAGCTCCAATTTTCTGCACAAGCTGATACTCTATATAAACTAAGTGTCCTAACATCCTTACCTCTCATTTACTCATCAGGTTACTGGAGTCTGGTTTCTACTATAACACGACTACTCCCAACAGTGGCCAACAACTTCCTAATTGCCAAATCAAAAGGGTTCATCTTTACCAAGTAACCTCTCTGTCTAAACTGAACTTAGTAGCCTTTCCCCAGGCCTCTTGCGTTTCTTATCTCTGTGAATGATCTTAATCATTTGCTCCAGTCAGAAGTCTAAAACTCATTCTTGACTCCTTCTCCTCTAAGGTTCCAACTAATTACTCAGTTCTATCAAGTCCACCCCTAAACATCCTTTCAATCTGTCTGCTTTTCTCTATTCCCCACCACTGCTTTAGTCCAGGGTGCCCTCACCTCTCATCTGACTTACTACCAGGCCACTCTACCTCCAGTCTTACTTGTTCCTGCTCTAATTCATGACAGAGAGAGACAGACACAGAGAGAGAGAGAGAGAGATGTCTAGAGTCAGAGTGATCATTTCATTTTCCTGCCAAAGATTCTCTTCCTTTGTCCATAATTCAAAGTCCAAACGTTGTTAATGTCTGGCCTTCGACCAACTCTCGGTTTTCTCTGTTGCCATCACACCCCTGGAGCCCACACTTTCAGCTATTCTGAGCTGCTCCCACTCCCTTTACTGTACAGTGCTCTTTCTCACCTCTCTACTTTCGAAAGCATTGGTTTCTTCACCTACCCAACCCCAAGATCTTTCTCAGGCCCCGGCTTAAATGTGTCTTCCTCTGAAAGCCTATTGATGCCCTCCTTCAGACTACCTGTGTGGTTGGCTGTGCTTGCCGTGTGCTCACCTGTCACCCTGTACTTCCCCTCTCTTGGACTCATCACACACGTCATTTTAATTGTTTGTCTCCTCTGCTAGACGATCAATGACATGATGGCACAGACTATGTCTTTGATCACAATCTCTAGCACATAATGGGGGCTTAATAAATATTTGCTGAATAACTAAATAAACAAATTAAGCCTGTGAGTATAACACAATGATTAGTGTCCATTATGGAAGAATGTTTGTGTCCTCCCCAAAATTATATGCGGAAGCCTTAACCCTCAATGTGATGGTATTTGGAGGCAAGGCTTTTGGGAGCTAATTAGGTCTAGATGAGGTCATCAGGGTGGGGTCACCATGATGGGATTGATTAATGTCCTTATAAGAAAAGGAAGAGAGACCATAGCTTTCTCTCTGTCCACCATGTGAGGACAGAGTGAGAAGGCAGCTGCCCATCTACAAACCAGGAAGAAAGCCCTCACCAAGAACTGAATCTGCCAGGACCAGGCTCTTTGGACTTCTAGCCTCCAGACTGTGAGAAATAAATGTTTGTTGTTTAAGCCCCCAGTCTGTGGTATTTCATTATCACAGCACAGTTTGACTGACAGTGCCCAAGCATAAGGAAAAATCTGGCTTTGTCACTTACTTGTTAAGTGACCATGAGCTTATTAGTTAACTCTAAGCTTCAGGTTCATAATCTATAAAATAGTAAAAATGATACATTCGCTTGTTGTTGTGAGGATTAAATAAAATAAAAGATAAAGCTGCTAAGACACAGTAATTGGTACATGGTAAGTGCTCAATAAACAGAAGCCCTGTAATTTAGCAACATATTTTAATGAGTGCTTATAAGCTAGAGCTGAGGCAGGAACCTAACTTTGAAAAACCATAACTCAAAATCAATATTGGGCTAATTAAAAAAACCTCCACCTTCTTTCATGAATGGGAGCTAACAGAATAGAAAGATACAGGTTTTTTCTTGGAAAGGAAGAAAATTATAGGTTCCATGTCTAAAAATGGAGCCCCATCCCTGAAAGGAATTATCAGGTATATGAAATCACTATAACCCACTAATTTTTGTTAATGTTATATTATAGTACATTGGCAATTTGTGATTTGCAATGTCTTACATAATTACAGAAGCATTAAGACTTCAATTTGAAAACAAAGCAAACATCAAAATAATTAACAGATAATTATACCCCAAAATCTGAATAATCTATATCTGTGTAATAAAAATGGCATAAAAACACAAACGCAGAGAAAATCCTTAGGTGTTTTTTCCTACTTTTAATAAGATTTTTGTTTTAAGGAAGGTATAGTTTTAAAAAACAGATTGCACTCTTATTTGCATCCTATCTCTTCATACTGCTGTCATAATATTTATAAAGAATTGTTACAGTAGAATGGAATGTCATCAGCAAAAAATTTTAATTGTAAGTAAACAGTTTATGAATTTGTAACTGAACAAAGCAGTCAAGAACAAAAATGAAAATTTCCTATTAAAAAACCTTCCCAAATTCATCTTCATAAGCATGTTCTGATCATCTCCCAATGCACCCAAGATTGAATGACCTTAGGATAGAAGGACCAACTTTCTTGCTTCTTAACTAAAATTGGCAGCTCTTAAACTTGTCACTACCTATTATTAAAGCTACATTTGGAACTGGTCAATTTCCAAAGATGAATTTGAGAAACTAGATATAAGTATTCTTTCCAAATATACAGTCTTTTAAATTGTCCTTTAAAAATAAAATTTTTACTTTTTTAGGTTGCTTAAAAATCTTAAAGAGGGCATTTTGGTAGCAAGATATAATATAGAATTTTGAATTTATCATTCTAATTTAAATCAACAAAAACTCTCACGATTGTTGTGTAAAAATTTTCAGACAATAAAAATCCTGCAAAAATCTTTATAAATTGCTTTCCAGAAAAAAGCTGAAACTCTTTTTCCTTGGCCAATTTAGCACTTTTCTCCCTTCTTGTTCTCAGAGATAAAATAACTTGGCACATCATGTTGCATAATTGGTAATTTAAAACTAATACCTTGATTACCAGCATAAAATATATTTTCAACATGGGTCATTTTCTTACCTTTATTGGTAGATATCAACAAAAAATTATGGGGAGGGTACAAAACCAAGAAATAAAATGTATTTTAATTTTTAAAAATGATTTGGTTATCAGATTATCTGAAAAAATTCCAAAGCACAGACCTGTGTATTCCAGGGATTACCACACAAGGAAACACCAGGTATGAAAGGGGAGACAAGCTTATTATTGCCTCATTATAGGGTCAAGTTCCCATTCCTAACTATTAAAAATTTTGAGGAATGTTTTAATAGTGCAAGGAAATGGAGATTCTCATAAGCTCTTGGGATATATTAAAATTATAACTGTGCATACCTGTTGAGACTATTCACCCACTTCTAGAACTTTATCCTAAGAAGAAATAACCACACAAGTGTTCAAAGATGTATGTCCAAGGACTTTCACTGTAGTATTTTATATAATATTAAACAACTGGAAACTGCCTAAATGACCATCAATAGGCAACTGGCTAACTCAGGCAGATAAATATAATAAGGTTTATTTAGCAATTAAAATGCTTATGTAGTCCTTTCTATTGACATGGAAAGATGTGTTGACTGAAATAGAGGCTTTCAGAATACTCTACAAAATAGTTTATATGAAACAGTGTGTGTCTGTGTGTAGAAAAATGCTGAGCAATATTTTAGTGATGATTATATCTGGATTATGTAATTTAAGATGATTTTTTATTTCTTTACACTTTGTAGGTGGTTTATTATTAATATAATTTACAATCAGCATCTAACCTTTTTATACTATGAAAAAACAATAACTCTATTTTCATTTTGGAAAAAGAAAATCTTCCCCAATTGATGACAGTTCTGTAATGTAAGTAGCGGCCGGCTGGCACCAACCAAGGCTGGAGAAAATGAGCCCCAAAATCATCAAGCCTACTGCATTCACTGCCTCTTTACAGGGCAGACTCTGGGGCAACCACTATGCCAGAGGATTCCCCTCTCATCAAGTGGCTTTTGGAAAGAGATTATAGGAAAGGTGATCCCAGCGCATCCTGTATCTAGAAACTTCATTCTAGTCTTCTTTCATTGCTGGATTCTGAGTTTCTCAAGGCCTAGGAAAGTGTCTTACTAATTTCTTCCTGTCTTCAAAGCCTAACATAGACACAAAGTAAGTCGTTAATTTGTAGAATGGGACTAAAATAAATGGCCATGCTTTGTTTGCTTCTGAACTATAAAAACGGCCCTGATCAAAAAGTGCCCACAGGGTTATGCGTCACATACTATAAGCACTGCTCTCAGCAAAAGGACCCTCTAACTGAATTCAGACAATTTTCCTAGCATCTGCATATATTTTTTATAAATGTGATGTTTCTTGGTTGGCTTGTTTTTCTATCAGCAGTATAAGAAATTAATTCTATTATAATGTACCAAGATTGAAATTTATCTTATAATAGTATTTATGTTCAAAGACATTACAATGCACACCTAGTCACCTAATACCACCTAATGTTAGTGTAGAAAAATCTCAAAATGATGCAGTTTCTTTTACCTTGGCCAGATGAGAGTTGATCCATTTTGTGAAAGTGCGTTTTTGTACTATCTCTTGCTCATCTAGAAGAAAACAAAAACCTAGTTAGATAACATAATATGTCATAAAGGTGCATCGTAGTTACACAAATCTAGAAGGAATCATAAAATTATTTTATCTTCTAATTAATTTTACCAATGTGTTGTCTTGAAGGAAGAGTCAACACAACTACAACTACATAATCAATTAGAATATTCCTTTAGAATTATCAGCAAATGCTTTAAAATTTGCATTATGTTAGCCCTATGTTTACCTTCATTCACTTATTAAAAGTTCATGGTAAATTATAACTCAACAAAGCTACTAAAAATAAAAGTTCACTGAGACTAACTAAGGGCCAAGTTTTATGCTAGAGGCAGAAGGATACAGAGAGATGAACAGGGCAAGGTCTCTGAAGGGCACATGAACAGTAGAGGGTTACACAGTAATGCAGTCAGATAGAGCTGGCTACATGAGTACTATAAGAATGTAGTCCAGTTGGGGAGTGTGGTGAGTTCACCCTAGGGTGACCTCCCAAAATTCCCACCTCGAGTCCTCATTTTTGTGTAGGCAGAGTGTGGGCAGAACCCGTGACTTGCGTCTAGCCGATAGGAAATGACAGAAGTGATGAGATGTCACACCCATGATCGTGTTACTTCATGTTACTCCACCTTAGCTGACTGGAGTGAGAGATTCTCCTGCCGCCCTTGAATACCCAAGCAGGGATGCTCTGAGCTTCCCATGGAGAAGGCTGGTGTCAGGGAACTATGGGCTCCTTCAGGAGTAGAGGGCAGCCTCCCACCAACAGCCAGTAAGAAGCTGGACCCTTAGTCAAACAGTCACAGGGAATGAATTCTGCTAACCACACAAACAAGTCTGAAAGTGGATTCTTTCCTAGTTGAGCCTCTGGATGAGAATGAAGCCCAGCTAACACCTTAGTTACAGCCTTCTGAGACCCTGAGCAGATGATGCCACTAAGCTGTGCATGGGCCCCTGATGCACAAAAATTTAGAGATAATAAATGCATATTGTGCATTTGTGACACATTGCAACATTTGTGGTAATTTGTTATGTTGCAAGAGAGAACTAATATAGGGAGAAAAAGAGGTATGTTCAGGAAGGCTTTAATTAGAGATATAAAGAGACGAAGAGACGAGGGGTATTAGTTTAATAATACCTCTAAAAGAAAAAGTGATTCCATTCGCTCTGCCAACATCTACCGAGTGTCAGCTGTGTGTAAAACACTAAACTAGAAGTTGTGGGGGACACATATAAATAAGATATAATTTCAATTCTTCACCCTTTGAGAGATGATGCTCAAATCTACATCTCTAGCCCTGACCTTTCCTGGGCTTCAGCTCAGAACATTTGACTGTCTACTCGAATGCAAAGCCCCTGACAACAGCAACCTGGTTTCCAGTGCCTAAAGGTGTGACCAATAAGAATGACCCGAATGAAGAAAATAAATAACAAAACCTTTTAAATTGGAGGAACTTCAGATATAAAATCCATAAAATTAACAGAATGCCATTACTTCTAATGCATTTTAAACATGCTCTTTTGTTTTAACCTTCAAGCACATATCAAAAACAAACCAGTATAACAGTAGGCAACACTTTCTATGTATCAGGCACTAATGTATTACAGATTGATAGATAGACCATATTGTACAATGATTTTAATTAATTAATTACCACTTATTTACTATATGTCATACATATCATATATATATAAACTAATTTAATTCTTGTCACAAAGCTACAAGCAGCAATTACTATAATGCTCATTTTACACATAAGACAATCAAAGTACATAGCAGTTAAGTGTTTTTACTTAAGGCAGAGCCACGTTTTAGACACCAGAAATCTGGTTCCTATGCAATTAGGGTGCATAAAAATTACTACATTAGTCATGTCAAATATTAATCTCATGAAAATGATAAATTCATAGTTTAATCAGTTTGTTTAATCTTTGAATATTTGGGTTCTATAAATAAAGCCTTGTAGCAGCAAAATGATCTTAACTAAGCAAGCTAGGTTGGATGGAATTTGAAACTTTATAATACATAAAATCCAATTCTAAATCTAAAATAGCTACCATTAGAGTATGTGTAAATTTTTTACACTCAATTTGAGATTACGTATTCTTACAAACCTCACAAAATGTCACTGTTTAAAAACGTTAAAATAAATTAGCATAATATGTTAATCTACAGTGTCATAAATTTAAGTATATAACCTATGGATAATAGGTGACTTTCTAATATTAAATTGTTACTATATGGTATAGCCTAGGAACAATAGGCTATAGCATACAGCCTAGATGTGTAGTAGGCTGTACCATCTAGGTTTGTGTAACTACACTCTATGGTATTTGCACAATGATAAAATTGGCTAATGACTAATTTCTTAGAACGTATCCCCACCATTAAGTGACATGACTATATATTTCATTGCATTTAAGAGAACATTATTTAAACACATTTAATAGGTAACAATCTTATTAATGATGTTTCTGTCTTCAGCTTTTCAGAACAACATGATGTGGTCCTACCAAGTGTTCATATACATATGCATGCTAATATTTCTACTAAAAACAGTAATTTACACATTTTGCTGAACATGTATGTTAGTTCTGAACACAGTGAAGTTTGTCTATATATCACAAATAAACCCATTCCTCTAGTTCTAAGAATCAGAGAACAAGGAGTTTTTCCTTTACCATTTTTATTCCCTAATTTCTATTAATGCAGCCTAAGATCCATCCAGTTCATAAGCCAGTCACCTAGTAGTCATCCTTTATTCTTTGCTCTTACTCATTCTCCATACTGAATCCATAAGGAATTTCTGTCAATTTTACTTCCTGAATATCTCATATCCACCAGTATCAGCCTAGTTCAAGCCACCATCATCCTCTGGAGGCCTGTTTATTTCCACCTGTAGAATCAAAGTTCTAGATTAGATGATAGGGACCATACATGACTTGTTCATCCCAGTCTTATTCACCACTACACAACAGATATTTAACAAATGAATGGACGGATTTGCTAAGGAAGTCCTGGAGACAAAGGTATAGCCTCTGCTCTGGAGTAACTGGTAGTACAACGGAAGAGACAGGCACATAATCAATAACTCAAAGTAATGTGTCAATGACTATAATGGGGGAACATATAAAGTGCTAAGGGAACATAAATACAGGAGCAAGTAGTTCTTCTTTTGGGTAATGAAATAGGCTGGAAGTTCCAGAAAAGCTAAAGATAGGAGGTACCATTAAGTTGAACATCAGATGATAAAAGGAAATTTGCAGATAGAGAAAGTAGATGACTTTCTAGGAAAAAGAGGCAGCATTTAAAAAGCATGGCATAATATATTGAATTGACAGTGACAACTGTTATGGCTAGATTATAAAGTGAAGAGGGGTTACGAAGGGACTGGAAAAGAACCCGGAAAATACGCAAGCAGCAAGTTATTAAAGCCTTAATATGCCAAGGAATTTGTTCTCTATCTGATGGGCAACAGGAGCCTCGATGGTTTAAACAAGACAAAGCCATGATCACATCAGACCTCAGACACTGATGGAAATGGAGAGGTTTAACCAAAGGGAAAAGAACCTGGGAACATACTACTAGAACGCATGCTAAAGGTGATGAATTCTGTTCTAGGGCAGTGCCAACAGGGATGAAATGCATAAAATGGCTGAAAGGAAACTATCAGAAGTAGAATCAAAAGGAAGTAGGGAGACAGGAACTAAGGGTGCTTTCTAGATTTTTGCTTGAGAGAGAAGATTATGAGAATTCAGGCCTGTTGCAAATGCATTATAAAATGGATGCAACGGCAGCATCAGGGCAGAGAGGTGGGGCTTGAGAAGCCACATTACGAAGTGGGTGTTGCATAGATAGGAAGCTGTAATAGGTTCTGATTGAAGACCAGTTTTTGATTCAGGTAAGTGTTACTGGGTAGAAGTGGTTCAAATTCCCCTTCTCTTTTTTTCCAAGCTGGCTGACTAGAGATGTCGGATGCCAACTCTCCTCAGAAAGAAGAACCAAAGTTACTTACAGGTGAATAATCACAGCTCGAGCGGAGCATTAAGGGGAGAGTGCTAAAGCCTACTGGAGAGCTCACAGGAAGAAACTAGGACACAGAAAAAGAAGGAAGCAAAGGGCTGGCCGTGGCCAAACCCTGAGGGATTTGGTATTCCGTGGGAAGGGTATGGGGGAGTGTTTTGGCTCCCCTCACCCTTGCGGCAGACTGCTGTTTCCTGAACTCACAGAGAGCTCCTCTGCCCTTGCAAGCACAAGCACTGGTGTGGGCGGTGATTTGGGGACTTCTTAAGGGCATTGTACCAGGCTACCAGCTCACGCAGGGTCGCCTGCTTCCTGCCCCCCCGGCACCCCCCAACCCGGACTTGAGCTGTGGTGGCAGGCGCCATACTGGGTACATACCCATTGTGGGACTTTGTACTGCCTGGGGACTTTCAGCCCTCATGTTTTCACATCACTGGATCCCCCACAGACGTTCCCCAGTACCCACTTGGGTTGCGGCAGCCACACAGGGCAGCTACATCTCAGGGATTGCTGCTCCTAAAAAACGGGAGAGCACAGTGCACCAAGGGAGCATTCCATGGAACACAGGAAACCAGACTGCATCCTTTTCTGTGCCCAAGAGCTCACTCCTTGTGGGCAGAAAGTAACTGCACCTCTTCGAACAGATACTTCGGGGTTGTGCTGGACTCTGTGGGGGAGGACTTTGCTTCTGCCCCAGTAACTGGGCAGCCCCAGTGCTTGGGAAGGGACATGCAGAGGAGGACTTGTCCTCCTCCTGTGGGAATTTGGCATGGGTGCACCTGTAGATGGCCATTCTAGGGCAACTATGGGTGGCTGAGCCCCCACTGGTGGTATGCACACTAGGCCCAGGCTTGCACAAGGGGTGTCCCCCTGCCACATGGAACAGCAACATTCCCGGAGATGGACAGTGTTGTCTGTCTGATCTGAATATTCTGGGCGCCAGGACAGGGTCACGACAGTAAGGTGAATTGTGTTTCTACTGGTCTGGGCTGGGAGCTGGGGTCATCCCCTGCCCCACTGCGGAGACCTCAGTGAATTTCACTAGCAGCTCCCCCCACCATTTCCATCATGGCTGGCGTTTGTGCCTGCCATTGAGGTATAACATATACTTATCTGCTTTTACTGCAGACAGTTCTTACCCAAGCTGACAAAAGGCTTGCAGGCCAAACCGCACAACCCAGTGCCAAACTTGCTGACAGAAGTGTACAACACTGGAGAAAGAGATAAGTTTCCTGAAACCTCAGCTGTCTTGGCCCCACAGGAGGCAGTGAACCTGCTCATAAGCCCAGTACATCACTACTACAACCAGCATCTGAAGAAGCCACTACACAAAGGCTATGTATAACCAAGGAACTCACACAGAGTCTTTGCCACTGAAAGCACCCAGAACCCAAGCCAGGTGACCACACACAACATATATTATAGTCACATCCACAAGTGGAAGAAAAAAGGATCCCATCCAAGTGAAAGTTAATTCAAAAATAAGAAGAGATAGTCTATCCAGATGAGAAGGAACCAGAGAAATAATTCTGGTAATATGAAAAAACAAGAGTTTTCCAGCACCCACAGAGGATCACACTAACTCTCTAGCAATGGATCCAAGCAAAAATGAAATCTCTGAAATACGAGATAAAGAATTCAAAATATTGATTATTAAGAAGCTTAACGACAGCCAAGAGAATATTGAAAACCAACACAAAGAAATCAGAAAAACAACTCAGGATATGAATGAAAAATTTATGAAAGAGATAGATATTAAAAAAATCAAACAACTTTTAGAAATTAAAAATTCATTAAAGGAATTACAAAATACAGTGAGAAGTTTTAAAAACAGCCTAGACCAAACAGAAGAAAAAATTTCAGAGCTTGAAGACAAGTCTTTTGAATTAACCCAGACAAAAATAGAGAAAAAAGGAGTTTAAAAAAGTGAACAAAGCTTTTAAGAATTATGGGATTATGGAAAGCATCCAAACCTACAAGTCAAAAGTATTCCTACTGGAGAGGACAAAAAGTAAAAAGTTTGGAAAACCTATTTGAAGGAATAATTGAGGAAAACTTCCCTGAACTTGCTAGAGATTTACACATCCAGATATAAGAAGCTCAGCAAACCCCAGAGAGATATATTGCAAGATAGACTTCACCATGGCATACAGTCATCAAACTATCTAAAGCCAAAAAAAAAAAAAATCCTAAAAGCAACAAGAGAAAAGCATCTAAACATCTATAAAGGAAATCCCGTCAGACTAACAGCAGACTTCTCAGCAGAAGCCCTACAAGACAAGAGGAGATAGGGGTCCTATTTTTCATCTTCTTTAACAAAAAAACTGCCAGCCAAGAATTTTGTATCCTGCTAAACTAAGCTTCATAAATGAAGGAAAAGCAAAGACTTCCCCAGACAAAAAACCACTGAGGGAATATGTCACAAGACCAGCTCTACAAGAAATGTTCAAAGGTATTCTAAACATTGAAACAAAAGGTCAATACATGCCATCATAAAAATGTATGAAAGTATAAAACTTACAGGTCTTATAAAGCAAGTACACAATCAAGACAACAAGCAACCAGGTAACAATTAACAATATGACAGAATTATGATAGGAACAAAACCTCACCTATTAATAATACTAACCTTAAACATAAATGGACTAAATGTTCCACTTTAAAGAAATAGATTGGCAGAATGAATAAAAAACCAAAATCTAATCATGTGCTGTTTTTAAGAAGCCCACCTAACTGGTAACGACATTTATAGATTCAAGGTAAAGGGGTTGCATAAGAAATTTCATAAAAACAGACACCAAAAGCAAACAGGAGTAGCTATACTGATATGATATGAGATAAAACAGACTTTAAATTAACAGTATATAAAAAAAAGGACAAACATGGTCATTATATAATGATAAAGGGATCAATTAAATGAGATGACATAACAACCCTAAATATATATGCACCCAATGCCAGAGCACCCAGATTCACCTAGACCTAAGAAAAGAGATAGATAACAATCTAATAACAGTGGGAAAATTCAAAACCCCACTGACAGCACTAAACAGATCAAGGCAGAAAATCAGCACAGAAACATCGGACTTAAATTGGACTACAGACCAGATAAATCCAACAGACATTTACAGAACATTCTACATAACAACCAAAGAATATACATTCTTCTCATCAGCACATGGAACATTCTCCAAAATAGACCATATGTTAGGCCACAAAACAAGTCTTGATAAATTTTTTAAAAAATTGAAATCATACCAAGTATATGCTCAGACTACAGTGAAATAAAACTAGAAATCAATATGAATAAGAACTATCAAAAGTATACAAATGCATGGAAATTAAACAACAGGCTTCTGAATGATCTTTGGGACAGCTACAAAACTAAAATTGAAATAAAAAAATTTTTGAAATGAATGAAAATAGAAACACAACATACCAAAATCTCTGGGATACAGCAAAAGCAAAGTTAAGAGGGAAATTTATAGCATTAAATGCCTACACCAAAAAGATAGAAAGATCACAAATTAACAACCTAACATCACACCTCAAAGAACTAGAATAACAAGAACAAATCAAGCCCAAAGCTAGCAGAAGAAAAGAAACAACAAAGATCAGAGCTGAATTAAATGAAATTCAGACAAAAAAATACAATCAACGAAATGAAAAGTTGGTTCTTTGAAAAGATAAACAAAATTGACTGCTAGCTACATTAACCAAGAAAAAAAGAAGATTCAAATAAGCACAATCAGAATTGAAAAAGGGAGACATTACAATTGATACCACAGAAATATAAAAGATCATCAGAGATTACTATGAGTAACTCAATGCACACAAACTAGAAAACCTGGAGGAAATGGACAAATTCCTGGAAAATACAACCTCCTGAGATTGAACCAAGAAGAAACAGAATCCTAAACAGATCAATGATGAGTAGTGAGATTGAATCAGTAATTAAAAATCTCCCAACAAAAAAAAAAAAGCCCATGGCCAGACTTATTCAGATTCACAGCCAAATTCTACCATACAATCCTACTGAAACTGTTCCAAAAATCAAGGAAAAGGAAATCCACCCCAACTCACTCTATGAAACCAGTATCACCCTGAAACCAAAGCCAGGCAAGGACACAACAACAACAAAAACTACAAGCCAATATCCCTCATGAACATAGATGCAAAAGTCCTCAACAAAATACTAGCAAACCAGATCCAACAGCATATCAAAAAGATAATACACCAAGATCAAGTGGGTTTTATTCCAGGGATACAAGGATGGTTCAACATACACAAACCAATAAATATAATTCATCACAAAAACAAAATTAAAGACAAAAACCATATGATGATTTCAACAAATGCAGAAAAAGTATTCAATAAAATCCAGCATTCTCTCATGATAAAAACCTTCAACAAATGAGTCATAGTAGAAACGTACCTCAAAATAGTAAAAGTCATATATGACAAACCCACAGCCAAAATCATACTGAACAGGGAAATGTTGAAAGGATCCCCCCTAAGAACTGGAACAAGACAAGGATGCACGCTTTCACCACTTCTATTCAACATAATGCTGGAAGTCCTAGCTAGAGCAATCAGACAAGAGAAAGAAAGAAAGTTGCAAAAGAGGAAGTCAAACTATCTCTGTTTACCGATCATATGAGCTTATACCCAGAAAACCCTAAAGACTCCTCCAAAAGACTCCTCAACTTGATAAATGAAGTTGAAACTTCAGTAAAGTTTCATTTAAAAAATCAGTGTGCAAAAATCAGTATAGAAAAATCAGTAGCATTCCTATACACCAATAATGATCAAGCAGAGAGCCAAATCAAGAACTCAGTCTCATTTACAATAGTTACAAAAAAATTAAATACCTAGGAGTACATTTAACCAAGGATGTGAAAGAGCTCTATAAGGCGAATTACAAAACACTGATAAAAGAAAGCACATATGACACAAATAAATGGAAAAACATTCCGTGCTCATGGATTGGAAGAGTCAATATCAATAAAATTACTATACTGCCCGAAGCAATCTACATATTCAATGCAATTCCTCTAGAATTACCAAAGTCATTTTTCACAAAATTAGAAACAAATCCTAAAATTCTTATAGAACCAAAAAGGAGCCCAAATAGCCAAAGAAATCTTAAGTAAAAAGAACAAAGTGGGAGGCATCACACTACCTGACATCAAATTATACTACAAGGCTATATTAACCAAAACAGCATAGTACTGGTATAAAAATAGATATATAGATCAATGGAGCAGAATAGAGGTCTCAGAAATTAAGCCACGTACCTACAAACAAAGGATCTTCAACAGAGTCTACAAAAATATACTGGGGAAAGGACACCGAATAGATGGTGCTGGGGAAACTGAAGAGCCATATGCAAATGGATCAAACTGGACCCATATCTCCCACCACATACAAAAGTTAACTCAAGATGGATTAGAGACTTAAACGTAAGACCTAAAAATCCTAGAAGAAAACCTAGGAAAAACTCTTCTGGATATTGGCCTAGGCAAAGAATTTATGACTAAGACCTCAAAAGCAAATGCAACAAAAATAAAAATATACAAATGGGGCTTAATTAAACTAAAAAGCTTCTACACAGCAAAAGAAATAATCAACAGAGTAAACATACAACCTGCAGAATGGAAGAAAATATTTACAAACTATCCATCCAACAAAGGACTAATATCCAGAATCTAAAAGGGACTCAAACATCTCAACAGGAAAAAAACAAATAACCTCATCAAAAAGTTGGCAAAGGACATGAACAGACACTTTTCAGAAGAAAACATACAAGCAGCCAGCAAACATATGAAAAAATTCTCAACATCAATAATCATCAGAGAAATGCAAATTAAAACCATAATGCAATACCATCTTACACAAGTCAGAATGGCTATTATTAAAAAGTCAAAGATCAACAGATGTTAGTGAGGACACAGAGAAAAGGGAACACTTACACACCGTTTGTGGGAATGTAAATTAATACAACCTCTATGGAAAACAGTGTGGAGATTTCTCAAAGAGCTAAAAATAGATCTACCATTCAATCTAGCAATCCTAGTACTGGGTATCTACCCAATGGAAAACAAATCATTATATTAAAAAAGACACCTGCACTCGTATGTTTATCATTCTATTCACAATAGCAAAGTCATAGAATCAACTTACGTGTTCATCAACAGATGACTGAATAAAGAAAATGTGGTGTGTACACACACACACACACACACACACACACAACATGGGATACCACTTAGCCATAAAAAAGAATGAAACCATGTCTTTTGCAACAACACGGATGAAACTGTAGGTCATTGCCCAAAGGGAATAACTCAGAAATGGAAAGATAAAAACTGCATGTTCTCACTCGTAAGTGGAAGCTAAATAATGGGCACACATGAACATACAGAGTGGAATGACAGACGCTGAAGACATCAAAAGGTTAAAGGGCAGGAAGCCCGTGAGGAATGAAAAATTACATATTGGGTACAATGTACACTATTAAGGTACCCTAAAAGCCCAGACTTCACCGCTATACAATATATCCATGTAACAAATCTGCACTTATACTCCCTAAATCTATAAAAATTTTTTTTAAAAAGAAAATTCAGCAATAGGAACTCAAGAAAGTAACAGATTAAAATAATCTTAAAATGAGATCAACTCAAGGAATTATTTAATATTGTTTCTTAAAAGCTATAATAGAAGAAGAGGAGAAAACATTTAACTTCCCTCCTCAAGTTGAAAGCAGATATTTTCCTTTGAGGATGAGGAGAGATGGACTGTGCTTATAGATATATTTCTTCTACTGTAATGATTGTTACTCATTTCTAATATGAAACCTTGGTAAGAAAATCTGGTGATATGTACATTTTCAGCAGTTAAATGAAACATACATTAAAAAAATTCTCCTTCTCTCCTGTAACTTGAATTATGATTCATTTCTAAAGGCAAGACTATGTAAAATTAAAAACAACAACAACAACAAAAAACTAGTTATAAAAACTCCCTGTGTCCTTCACCCTTGAGGCCTGCATTGCTGCTCCTGTTTCAAAAGCAGTTGGTCCTACAGCCCTCAGGATGTGAAAGCTGCTGAGTCTTGTGACCTAGGTAGGAAGGCTATATAAGCACCTGGCTCTGGGTAATGTTGCTATGAGAACCCAAATCCAAGGCAATATCCCTCTGTAGAAATTAGTCAAAAATAAATAGAGCTGGCTCAGATATTCAATTTCTGTATTTCTTTGCCCATTTTTAGATATTTCTCAGTGCTTTGTCATTTCTGGGCAAGATCATGACACATGACAAATGTACACATGAAGCCCAACTTATCAACGGTGATTACGTTTGACCATTAGGAAACTACCACACCTGACGACAGTCCACAGTTTTCTTCCGGATGAATCATATTAATGGTCACTTGCTGATATTGCACAACTGTGGTTTACGTCAGGTGACTTATGCATGCACCTAGAAGCACAGAGGTCATAATAAAAGGTGGCCTAGGTTATTATGGAGCCTTTGCAAGCAATCATGAAAAATTTACATCCTAGAAACATGTTAATTATGCTTTTTTGTTTTGTTTTGTTTTGTTTTTGAGACAGGGTCTCGCTCTGTCGCCCTGGCTAGAGTGCAATGGTGTCATCATAGCTCACTGCAACCTCAGACTCCTGGGCTCATGTGATCCTCCTGCCTCAACCTCCCAAGTAGCTGGGACTACAGGCGTGTAACCATGCCTGGCTAATTTTTTTCTATTTTTTGTAGAGACAGGGTCTCACTCTTGCTAAGGCTGGTCACGTTGTATACTTTTAATTTTACTATACATAATGAATTTACCACATATAGTATGTTATGTAAAACTGTGTCAGAGAATCCTATGATCACTAGCTTTTAAATAGATTTATTAAATTAAGAAAACATTAAAATACATGTCAATATCTTTTTAACAGACAGTATGCTTAAAATGTTGACAGTAATTAAAATTAGTATATTTCAATATATGGAATAAATTCTTCTGTAAGAATTCATTTCTGAAAGATATAACATTTCACACATGAGTATGAACATAATAATGCATAATGTATTTTTTATCAGAATCATGAAAACTCATAAAGAGCAAAATAGTACATTTTTGCATTTATCCATCTTTAATTAATGTCATATTTAATTCGTAAATACCAACAAGAAAGAAATCTGTTTAAATAAATAGGTAAGTTTCAAATTGTCATCTCTGGCAAAAAAAAATTAGGGTATCATATATTGATACATTCACAGTAACCTGCAATAGGTTATGATTACATTTTTTGCATATTATCATTATGCCCTATAGGTATCTTTAATAATAATGATGATTTAAATAAAAGTTTTACAGACTTAAATTTCCTAAAAATGTAAATGTAATTTAAAACAAAGCACATTTAGAATCACATTTATTTCTGGCTGTATCTAATTAAATTTTTTCATCATTTATGATGCAGATGGATTCACCTCAATAAACAGTTGGAATGAAATTTAAAAATAGAAACATGCAGATTGAAT
This sequence comes from Daubentonia madagascariensis, assembly GCA_023783475.1. Classification (NCBI taxonomy): domain Eukaryota; kingdom Metazoa; phylum Chordata; class Mammalia; order Primates; family Daubentoniidae; genus Daubentonia; species Daubentonia madagascariensis. The sequence continues at coordinate 15,201,540 of JAKFHU010001815.1, read as the reverse complement.
TTCTTGCTGCAACCAAATGATGTGGCTACAAAGGGGAAAACAACAACAAAAGCAAATGATGACAACGTAATGATTACTAATTAATAGCCACAATCACATGACCTAAGTCAAATGACTTACGGTTTCCCCATATCTTGAGTCTGGGCTGGCCTCGAGGCTTGCATTGATCAATAACATGATGAAAGTAATTTTATGCGACTTCTGAGGCTAAATCTTCAGAGGCCTTGAAGTTCCATTTTGGCTATATTAGAGTTTTTGCCTGAGGCTACTACACAAGGAAGCTGGTCTAGGATCCCAGCGGATAAGGGGTCCCTTCGAGGATAAAGGAGGGAGCCCAGGTGACAGCCAGCAAGAACTGCAAGACATGTGAGTGAGCCCATCTTGGACCTGCCAGTCCAACTGACCTTGCATCTGAATGCAGCCATATGAATGAGCCCAGGCACAGCTAGCAGAGGGAACACCCAGCTCACCCACAGAAACATGAGGAATCATAAATTGCTCTAAGTCACTAAGATTTGTTGCGCAGCAAATGCTAACAGAAACAGAAATTGCTACCAGGAGAGTGGTGTTGCTGTAACAAAAATCTAAAACATATGGCATTGACCTTGAGACCAGGTGGGGGAAGGAGGTTAAAAGGACACAAAGAGACTGTTAGGGGAAGCTGAATAAACAGTGAGGGATCTGCTATTAAAAACTGAAAGCAGAGTCACATATAGTTGGTATATTATATATTCTTTTTTTGTATATTATATATTCTGTTACCTGAAGTAACTTGAACTCGTGCATTTGGCTAGAGAGATTTCCCCACAGAATGCTGAAAGTGTCAAGTGGTTTCTTTTAGCTGCATATTATAAAGTACTGGAAGAAAGAGAGATGTACTGTTTTGCTTGCAAGCACAAGGTAGAAGAAATACAAAAGGCCAAGGATATGGTGGATTATAGAATATTAATAAGATGGTTTGTTATTCCTAGTCTTTCCAGGAAAAGATTTGTAAAGTAAGAAATAACTTCAGGGTTACAACAAATCAAGGATGTGACTATAAGACCCATTGCTAAGAACTAAGAAAGAGTTTGACTTTTTTAGATTCTATGTATAAGTGAGATCATATAGTATCTTTCTTTCTGTGTCTGGCTAATTGCACTTAGCATAATGTCCTTCAGGTTCATCTAAATCATCACAAATGGCAGGATTTCTTTCTTTTTATGGATGAATAGTATTCCATTCTTTGTGCATTGGTCTGTCATAATGGATGTGTTAACCTGATTGTGGTAATCGTTTCACAATGTATATGTATATCAAATCATCACATTGTACACCTTAAATATATACAAGTTGTATTTGTCAATTACACCTCAATAAGTCTGGGGAACAAAAACAGAGAACTCAGAAAGATTTAAGGTAGTGCTTAGTTGGCCTTCTCAACTAGACACACCAGCTTCTAAGAATCTTAAGGGCATTGCCCCCAGCAGCCTCACGTGTCCAAAGTTTGTTTCAAACATTAGATTTTGAGTTCACAGAATGAACTACAAACAGATCTTTAGGAAGCCAGCTTGTTCTAAAGGGATAGTTCAAAACAAACAGAGAGAGGACTTGGGAACCACAACTTTGCGTGGCTAGGAAGAAGGCTAAGAAAACTATCAGTTACAATCATGAGCCACTTCTTATCGAGAAGATAAGGAATATCCCTTGCCCCTGGATTAAAGGAACTGGCCACACATGCCTAGCTGGATTTCAAAATAACTTTGGACCAAGACTGCCACCTCCTTTCCATTCTCCACCTCCTTGAACAGAAGCATCTATCGCAATGACCCTGCCCTGGCCTCATCACTGAATGTCAGATGGATCGGGAGCAGGCAACTTCTCTTTCTAGTTTACAGGTCTTTGGATTGAAAGAAATTACACCTGATGAGGCTCGTCTATATCTGGACACAATACTGGACTGGGAGCTTGATGCCAAACTTGGAGCTGGTGGAGACTTCTGATGAGTTGAGAGAAGATGAGTGTATTTTGCACATAGGAAGAAAATAAATAATAGTTTATTTTCAAGGACAGATTTTAAATTGTGGCCACAAAATCCTCTGGTCCGAGTGTGCATCCTCCTTTGCAATGTGACTTTGTCCTTCCTCTCATCAAGGGGGAGGATTGATTTCCTCTCCCCTTGAATCTGATCTCATATGGTATCTGCTTTGATTAATAATGCAGCAGAAATGACTTTATGTCATCTGATTCTAGGCCTTAAGAGGTCTTAAAGTTTCTGTTTTAGCTGTCCTGGATCACCATTCTAAAACCACTTCCGAGGAAAGCAGTCTATATTGGAAGATGAGAGTCCATGTGTAGAAAAGTTGAGATATCCCATCTGATAGCCAGAACTAATTACCAGACACATGAGTGAGGTCATCTTGGATCTTCCAGCTCTGTCAACCCCGCAGATGAATTCAGCCACATGTGAGCTCACGTAAAGCCAGCAAATTGAGGCCTAAGTCTTCAAGGCTGATGCATCTGATATTCCTCTCTCCCACACCCATAGATAAGTCTAATTACAAATTTTTCATGGGAAGAAAGTATTTTTCCCAATGTTGTATCCCTAGAGACTAACATACGTTCCTGGTACATTGTCTAATATATTATGTGTTCTTATGAAACCATCCATATTTAACTGTGAACTAATCATGAATTGTGATTGGTTTAAGTCACAAAGTTTTGGAGTAGTTTGTTACACAGCAAAGGCTAACTGAAACAAAGGCATTTATGTGTGTGTGTGTGTGTGTGTGTATGTGTGTGTGATCCTTATCCTCCTATCCTCCTCCCTCACTCTGTCTTCCATAATGGAAAGATTCTAGGTTTACTTGGTTGGATCCATCTCCCGGGCCTTTGACGTTCTGATCAGATGAATAATTGAGGAAAAAATGGCCGGAACAAAGACATCCAAAGTTACTCTGTATAAGTGCTGGCAAGGATTGCTGAGACGGAGAGGAGGAGAGATCAGTAGCTATCTGGAACAGCCAGCTTCAGGGAAGAGATGAGTTAAGAGAAGTTTTAGGGAGTCTTGCCTATGTTGAGTGCTCTAATCACTGCTTCAAAATTGGTTTGCAAGCGAATGTCAATAAAGACTTATATTGCTCTTAAGATTTTTGGAATTGGAGTTGTATTTATTTTGTATTTAAAACCAATAACTACATCAAAAGAGCCTGATTTCATTAAAGTTGCATTTGCAAAATGTGGTATCATTTCACTTTAAATCTAAGGCAGAAGGGATGAAAAGAATACAATTATCTCAGTTCCTAAGTTAGAATTTCTTAACCCTCAGCAATATTGATGTTTGGGACAAGATAATTCTTTGTCGTGAGAAGCTGTTCTTATGCATTACAGTATGTTTAGCAGCATCCCTGGCCTCGACCCCACAGATGCCAGTAGCACAGAGAATCAAAGATGTCTCCAGACATTGCCAAGTTTCTGTTGGGGGTAAAATCATCCCAGTTGACAACAGTTACCTACACTGTGCCCTTTGCATCTATGTATAATGATGGGCATAAACCAGTGTGAACGTTTGAAAAAATATATAACATCACTATCACTGTACATCTTTCAATTGAATTATTGTTATCCAATTAATGACTCCAAAAAGTAATCATCCTATAAGGCTAGTCCCACAATTTATGTTGATTTAGGCAAAAATCTTTTACCTTGAGATATATCTATTTGAGAAGTGCCCACATGCAGTAAGTCTAAGACTTCTGCTGAAAGGTTATATAGAAATTACATGGTTTTTTTCAATATAAATGAAATATCCTATGATGTCTGAGGTTGTAACATTTAAATTTGGAAAGTTTGGTCTTATGTGGTTAGTGGAGTGTGGGTGGGGAAAAGGTGTGTATATCCTGACATAGGTTTATTTTATTGTTCTAAACCTCTAAATTTTTTTTCAGAACTATAAAAAAAATTTAAAAACACAGTTGATCAGTTTCAGGTGGTTATTTTAGTTAAAAATATAGTCAGAACCATTTATTGCAACATTTTAATTTTGTCACTGTCATACCAGGAAAAGTATATATCACATGTCAATCAGCCAAATATACAAATAATCTTAAAATTTACAGAATTTCAATGTATTTGTTGCAGTGGTGGCAGTTAAGCAGAGATGGTTTTATAAGGACACATATATTAGAAAACGTGCAGGCACTGGGTTAGTCTCTAGGGATAAAACACTGCAGAAATGCTTTCATCTCACAAGGAATTTATAATCTCATATGCATGGGGTGTGGGAGAGAGGAGGTAACAGACAAATCAGGCTTCAAGCCTTAGATGGGCTTCAATTTCATAATATTTCAGTAAATCATCTGGCCACAAAAAAACTGACCTGAATTGAGAAGAGGCTATTAATAATCTTTCATTGTCCCAGTTAATGTGAAAATTCGTCCTTTCCACTGCAGAAATATTAATGTCTTTGATTGCAAGGTGCTGCCACAGACCCTGATTAGAAGTAATACATGATACGTAGTATGTGCACCAAAGGATTCTGCGTTTGGAAACAAAGCTGGGACCTTTAGACTTTTGCATAAAGGGCTGTTTGTACAACACAGAAGTACAGAGATAGAGATGTGCACTCAGAAGAATAACAATCGTAATAAAGAGAAAAGAAGCAATAAATATAGCAAGAGGGTGAAAACAGCAGGGCTTACTATGGCAGTTCATATCAGTGGCTTCCTTCAATACCTTTTATTTCTAAATAAAGACAACACATTTAAATAGTTTCAGCAGAACTTTTTTCTGACACCATTTTTGTCCTCTATTTGTGGATAAAAATATTGCAGAAAAAAAAAAGGATCGCATAGTGAAGTAATGAAAATATCTTATATTTGCATAACGTTTGAATTTACTCTTGTTTTATGTATATTCTCATTTGGTTCTCCCAAGTAACCTGCCAGGTACACAGAAAAGGTATCATTAACCTGAATGTAAACAAGGAAACTAAAGAATTGTGGAGGCAAAGAAATATGCCAGAAATCTAAAAACTGGAATGAAGTCTGGAGAGTTACAGAATCATGACCTGAATTTAGGTAGTCACACTCCTACTCTAATCTAATTTCGACCAGATAGGTTTGCTGATTCTTTATTCACTTATTTAATAAATTTCACTATATGACTCCTGTGTGCCAGCCACTCTTCTCTGACCAGCTGCAGATGCAATTGGAGGGGATGAGCTCTGTTCCTTGGGGTCCAGCAGGGAAGACAGGAATCCAAACGAATTACACCACAGCCCAGTTTTGTTGTACATGCAAAGAAAAGTTAATGACAGTGACATGAAATACATCATAGATTTAAAAAGAACACTGTTCTGAGATTAAAGACAATGTGCATGTGGAAAATAGAAAAGCCAACCCCTGCCATTTGCTAGGATAGAAGCTAAGGAGAAAATGCTGCCTCTACTTCTAAGAATTTTCCAATAAATTACATATAGAGGCACAGGTTAAAGAAAACAGGAGGATGACTGATCTCCTGGAGGAAGCATTATTTCCATTTAGAGAGCACAGGAGTCTTGAGAACTTCGAACCTGGGCTGGATGAACTTGGCCACATGTAGCTCCCTGATGTAAAAAGTAGATGTCTCCTAATTTTGCAAGAAAGCTACCACAACTTTGAAATCTTTTCCTGTTGTAAGCTCTTTGCAATATCAGGGCAGCAGAAAGAAAGCGAGTATTGGAAAATGTCCTGAAATGCCACCTTCATAAAACCACTCTATTTTAACGTTAAAATTACGCTTCAATACTAGAGTTTCTATGATTCAAAGTACTGTGTTTCATTTGGGGTAGAAAGGGGAGAATAGTTGATCTCAGTGTTCATATATTTTATGTCCAATATTTAGTCTAGGCTTTTTAAAAACACAGAATTCTCCCAAATACACAGGGCTTTTTCCAGGCAGTGCTTTCAACGTTTGATTGCTGTTTTTCATTACATTACTACCCTTTCTCTTAAGCAGTTTACAATCCCACGTTTTCACATTTTGGGATTTTGTATTTTGGAAAATATATATATAGAGAGAGAGAATATGTATATTATTTTTATCAATAACCAAGCACAAATACAATAATTTGACACAATCTCACTTATATTTTATATTGGCTGTTCCCTTAAGAAGAGGCAAAGAGAGCCACAATTTTAACATTGAAATTTATAAATCTGAGATGCAGATGAAATTTTTAAAAAGCAAGAACCTAAAATAGTGAAACTGAAAAATAAAGTCAAATTGTAGAGTTTGAAGAGATGTTGGAAATTTCAATCTCAAACTTCACCTCCAGCACATAATGTTCAATCAGCCACTTGGAAGACCTGCGTTCAGGCATCAGTCCTGCACAGCCCACCAGAGGGTGCTGTAGCTTTCAGGTGCTTCAGGACTGGAGTGACACCAGTGACCTTCGTCATAAAGGAAGATCTGCTGAATCACAGAACCTGTGGCCACTGGGCCAGCTACAGGGGCTTCCACATGAGACAGCAACTGGTGAGTATCACAGATGGATTTCCTGAGTGTCAGTCCAACCTTATATGTTCAAGCTTATTTGTACAGTAATATATTATTTTTAAGTTTATTTTTAATAATAATAAAAATATCATTTATTTAGAATATATATAGCAAGCATAATGTTGCATACATTCATTACACACATTATCTAATTTAAACTTTGCAACAACCCTATGAGGAAATATCCCCCCACCCCCACCCCAATTTTACATGCAAGGAGAGTGGGTGAGCGAGGTCAGTCAACTTGCCTGAGGTGACATGGACACTAAGTGGCAGAGGGTGGGCATCTGTCTGCCTCTAAAGTCTATGCCTTCAATCACTTCATTCTACCCTCATGCTCAAATTGCCCATTGGGGTTTCCAGAATACTTGCACGTTTAACATCTGAGCTGGAGAAAGGCAACGTAGCCATTATTCCCAACTCAAAATGAGGCAACCCAGTTTCAGAAATGGTGTCTCAGCAAGCCAGTGGGGCAAAGTCAAACAAAATCCTTCAGATACCTTGTCCCTTTGCACCATGTTAGAAACAATTTGGCTAAAGTCTAGCTGATTGATAGAGCACCTCCAAGCTATGCCGTGGTGCTCCACCATCTTTCTGAGCTACAAAATATATAGAGTTCTCTCCAGTGACACCTTGACTTCCTGTCTTCAGTTCTCAAACTTTGTCTATCTTCATTTTCAGTCCATCTCACCCCTGCTCCAGCCCCCGCAACCGAGCAGGAAACAGATCTAACCATATGTTCATGGAAGTTGGCTCACATATATGAATCCACAGAGTAATTTTCCTTCCACATGACTATATTTGCATCTGCTTTGGTATTATTATCATGTGTCATAGGTCAGGTTAACAAGGAAACAGATTCTAGAAGGAATTTTGTCAGCAGGAGGTTTTTTAGGATGTGCTCTCAAAAAAAACAACTTTAAGGGTGTGGGTGAAGCAGAATTGGGCAGAGGGAGATGGTGAATTCAGATGCAATTATGTATCTGAAACTGGGATGGTCTTTCAGAGATGTCTGAAGTGGAGGCAAGGGGCCAGGACTTTGCACCTAGGTATTGACCAGTTGCTGGATATGGGCTGGCTCTAGGGAGGGGCATAACTTGGAAGAGGCAGATCCCCTGGGCTGAGGGCAAGTCCTGGGAAGGGTCGGCTGTGACAGCTGAGGAATGGGGGCCTCAGAACTGAAGGGCAGGATCTGGGCTGTGCCCCACAGCATCTGCTACGTCAGCTACCATGTTAGCTACTAAGACCAAAGAACGAGAAGAGCAGCTCCCACTTGGTGCATGTCACATTAGGCATACCGCATTTAGAGGGAGCCAAGATTTGCTCCCATTTCTGTTGGTCACTGCAGCCAAACACTTTGACACCATGAGATACTGCCTCCTCTGTTTATTTCAAAATGAGCAAGGCGTCCAAGGCTCACGTTTGCACGTTCCTGAGGACTGGATCAAAAGCGTGGCAGCACACCAGTAGTGCAAGGAAAAGAAAAGGGGCCACACCTTTCATGAGGCAGCCAGTTCTATGGATTCCCCAAATCACCTCAGACATCTTAGTTTTTCTGTCAGTTTGAATGGTTTCTTACTAATTCATATGCTTCCTCCACCTAACCAACCAAGTCTGGTTGTGTCTTTCTACCCTCTGAACCTGCCTACCTAAGGTATCTTTTTACTTCTTCAACCCTGACAACTCCGGCAACCACTATCTAGTTCTGCCCTTGTTTGATCTCCACATCACCATCTTCCCTTTGCTCCACTCTTTCTCCTGCAGATCATGCTATTCTTCCAGCTCCTAAACACCATCATCCAAGAGCCTGCACAAATAAACAACGGGGAGTTGCCATGTAGTGGCACATAGGCAGAATCTGGGCCCAAAATATGTTTTTTCTCACCAGCAACATTCTAAGAAAACATTTTAATTTAAATGTTTTTAGGTGTGACTTACATTTCCCAGTTTTCCATAGACCCATCACTTTCTATTGTCTTAAATCAGTTACTTCTTAAATCACCTGAGGGTAACTGAGTTTAAGCCCTCTTAAAAGAGGAAGACACACATTCCATATATGCACAGGTGGGAAGTGAGATATGGAAGAAATATGATGATAAATCTTAGAATGATCTAATAAGCAAAATAAAGATTCCCAATTTTAAAAGAAGGTCTATGGTAATTCTTTTTGGTTATGATTGTTATATCATTGTTATAGCTATGTTATGTCTTAGGGGAAAGTAGAAAAGATTTTCTTTTCACATTTTCAAAAACATCCCCCTTCCAGCATAGGCATGTACCACGTCACAACATTCCAATCAACAACAGACCATATACACAACTGTGGCCCCATACGATTATAATATCGTATTATTACTGTACCTTTTCTATGTTTAGATACACAAATACTTATCATTGCATTACAACTGCCTACAGTATTCAGTACAGTAACATGCTGTACAGGTTTGTAGCCTAGGAGCAATAGGCTATATATCATATAGCCAAGGTGTGTAGTAGGCTATACCATCTGGATTTGTGTAAGTACACTCCATGATATTTGCACCACAATAAAATTGCCTAACAATGCATTTCTCAGAGTATATTCCCATCATTCAACGATGCATGAATGTATTGGCAAGGTTGTAGAGAAAAGGGAACATTTGCACAACGTTGATAGAAATGAAGGAGAACAGACTAAGCCCAAAGGTAGCAGAAGGAAGGAAATAATAAAGATCAGAGCAGAAATAAATTAAATAGAGACTAGAAAACAATTTAAAAAATCAATGAAACTAAGAGGTGGTTTTTGAAAAGATAAACAAAATTACAAACCTTTAGCAAGACTAAGAAATAAAGACAGAAGACTCAAATAAATAAAATCAGAAATAAAAGAAGAGACGTTACAACTGATACCACAGAAATACAAAGGACCATAAGAGACTACTATGAACAATTATACATCAACAAATTGGATAACTTAGAAGAAATGTATAAATTCCTAGATATGTATAACCTACCAAAACTTAATCATGAAGAAACAGAAAATCTGACTGAACTAATAACCAGTAAGAAGGCTGAATCAATAATCAAAAATCTCCCAGCAAAGAAAATCCCAGGATCTGATGGCTTCAGAGGTGAATTCTACCAAACATTTAAAGAACTAATACCAATCCTTCTCAAACTATTTGAAAAACATTGATGAGGAGGGAACACTTCTAAACTCATTTAACAAGAACAACATTACTTTGATATCAAAGCCAGATAAGAACACTGCAAGAAAAGAAATTATGGTCCAATATCCACGATAAACACAGATGCAAAAATCCTCAGTGAAACACTAGCAAACTGAATTCAACAGGACCTCGGCCAATGGAATTTATCCCTGGTGTTCAAGAATGGCTCAATATATGCAAATCAATCAATGTAGTCATCTCAATTGAGGCATAAAAAGCATCTACAAAATTCAACATACTTTCATGGTTATAAACTCTCAAAAAATTAGGTATAAAAAGAATGTATCTCAATACAATAAAGACTACATATGACAAGCCTATAACTAACATCACAGTAAATGGTAAAAAGTTGAAAGCTTTTCCTCCAAGCCCTGGTACAAGACAAGGCTGCCCACTCTCCCCGCTTCTGTGTGACACAGCACTGAAAGTCCTAGCCAAACCAATTAGGCAAGAAAAAGGAAAGACATCCAAATCAGAAAGGAATAAGTAAAATTTTCTCTGTTTGCAGACGACATGACCTCATATAGTGTAAACCTTAAAGTCTCCACCAAAAAACTGTTATAACTAATGAACAAATTCAGTAAAGTTACAGGATACAAAATCAACATACAAAAATCAGTTGCAGGTTTATACACAATGAACTATCAGAAAAAGAAATTAAAATAATCCCATTAATAATAGCATCAAAAAGAATAAAATATTTAGGAGTAAATTTAACCAAAGAGATGAAAGATACGTATACTGAAAATTATAAAACATTGATGAAAGAAACTGAAGATACAAATAAATGGAAAGATAGTGTTTTTATAAATCAGAATAATCAGTATTGTCAAAATATCCGTACTACCTAAGTGATCTACAGATCCAATGCAATCTCAAATAAAATTCCAATGGTATTTTCCACAAAAATAGAAGAAACAATCCTAAAATTTATATGAAACCATAAAAGACCATGAATAGCTAAAGCAATCTCAAGAAAAAAAAAGAACAAAGCTGGAGGCATCATACTTTTACAAAGCTATAGTCAACAAAACAGTATGGCGCTGTCATAAAAATTGACACACAGAACAGTAGAATGGGATAGAAAGCCCAGAAATAAACCCACATATAATATAAAGTCAATTAATCTTCGACAAAGGCACCAAGAATACACAATGGAGAAGGATAGTCTCTTCAGTAAGTGGTGTTGGGAAAACTGAATACCCACATGCAAAAAACTGAAATTGTATCCTCATACAAAAAATCAAGTCAAAACAGATTGAAGATTTAAACGTAAGTCCTGAAACCATAAAACTGCTAGAAAAAAAACATGACGGAAAAAGCTTTCCGACATCGGTCTGGACAATGATTTTCTAGATATGACCTCAAAAGCATAGGCAACAAAAGCAAAAATAGGTAAATGTAATTGCATCAAACCAGAAAGCTTCTGCACAGCAAAGGGAACAATCAACAGAGGGAAAAGACAACCTACTGCATGGGAGAAAATATATTTGCAAATCACACAACTGATAAGGAGTTAATATGCAAAATATATCAGAAACTGAAAAACTCAATAGAAAGAAAACAAATAACCTGATGGGAAAATGAACAAAATACCTGAAAAGATATTTCTCAAAGGAGGACATGCAAATAGCCAATAGGTATATGAAAAAATGCTCAAGATCATAAATCATCAGGGAAAAGCAACTCAAATCACAATGAGATAATCACCTCAATCGTATTAGAATGGCTATTATCAAAATGACGAAAGATAAGAGTTGGCAAGGATGTGGAGAAAAGCCAACCCTTGCACACTGTTGGTAGGAATGAGAATTGGTACAGCCATTATTGAAAAAAGTACGGAGGTCCCTCAAAAAATTAAAAATAGAACTACCATATGATCCAGCAATCCCACGTCAGGGTATATATCCAAAGGAAATGAAATCAGTATATCAAAGAGATATCTGCACCCCCATGTTCATGGCAGCATTATTCACAGTAGCTAAGGTATGGAATCAACCTAAGTGTCAATTGACAGATAAATGGACAGATAAATTAGACAGATTGATATGTAGAGATATAGACATAGATAGATATTACGGAATATTATTCAGACTTAAGAAGAAAATCCCGTCATCTGCAACAAAATGGATGAAACTGGAAGACATTATGCTAAGTGAAATAAGCCAGGCACAGAAAAACAAATACTACAAGAACTCACTTATATGTGGAATATGAAAAAGTTAAACTCATATAAGCAGAGAGTAGAATATAGGTTGCCAGGGACTGGGGGTTGAGAGAAACGGGGAGATGTTGGTCAAAGGGTACAAATTTTCAGTTATACAGGAAGAGCAAGTTCTGGAAATCTATTGTACAGCATGACTATAGCTAATATATGATACACTTGAAATTTGCTATGAAAGTAGATCTTACATGTTTTCACCTCGTGCGTGCACACACACATACACACACACACACAAAGGTAACTATGTGAGGTGATGGATATGTCAATTAGATTGATGCTGGCAAACATATCACATTGTGTGTACATGGCAAGACATCATGTTATACACCCTAAATATATACAATTTTTATTTGCCAGTTGTACCTTGATAAGGATGAGGAAAGTAAAAGATAAGATGAAATAATTCAATTATATTCACATAAAGATATGAAATAAGTACTTAAAAATTAGAATTTAAAAACAATAGTACTAGAAGTAAAAAGAAAATGAAGTTATTAACAGACTATGACAAACTTTTCACCTGAGACTCAGGCTTCCTAAGTATTTTTGTTCATTGATTTGAGGAAGATATTCAGCTCAGTCATAAGCAGCAGACATCAATTCACTAGTGTCTTCAGTTTTAGACACCATTTCTTAAAAATATCTAAACATCAATCATCTAAATTTTCACTATTCAAGCTTTCATTATAAATACTGATTTTAGGTATTGCAAAATCATGAGCATAAATCAGTATAATTCATTTCACTTCCATTAGTTTTAGGTTCAAATACAATAGGAAGAAAAGATTTTAAACTTTTAGAGTTGTTTTAAAGTCTGCTTTACATATTCATTATCTTTTTTTGTACCAGGGATTCCGACTTAAATTATAATAGAAGAAAAAGTGTCTGAACACACACACACATACACACACACACACACACAGAAGAAACAACAAAAAAGTACCTTTTATCATACCCGGAGTCTTGTAGTTTGTGTTTATCATATCCCACCTATTTTAGTGACTTTTAGAAGTTATCCTAATTCAGTCAATATCTAAACCAAACACAGTTTTCACCAGAGGAAGTTCCAACTCTCCCAGCAGCATTCTCCTGAAATTATCACTACAGCAACACCTCTATAAAAGCACACCCATTCTTTGTCCCTACCCCCTGCTTACTAACCAAATGCACTGCTCCCGGTGCCAGCACTTCTACAAAGACAGCTTCCACATCGATTTATAAAAAATGCTTCATGTGCATTTTTGGTGGAAAAAAAAAAGATTTTTCATTTGACATAGAAATTCAGGCATTTTATCATCTTAATATCTTAGTGTTAATTGGATTATGGTAATCATTTCACAATGTACATATGTATCAAAATCACCACGTTGCCCACCTTGAATACATAGATACAATTTTAATTTGTCAATTATATCTCAATAAAGCTAGAAAAAATAAAATAAAATCTCAATAACTTTTTTTTTTATTTCAGAATATTATGGGGGTACAACACTTTGGCTATATATACAATCTCAATAACTTTTAAGGGTGTTTTTGGTACCAAAAATCATTCAACTTATAAAAAGTCCCAGGATTGTTATTTGAGAAATATGTACAAAGTTTTAATTTTAGAATTTGGGAGCAGAAACTAAATGAGTCTTTTGTAGACCAATATTACAATGGCATTCAATTTATCATATTTATATTTACATAAGATATAATCTTGTTTATTTCTAATTTGTTTTTCGAAATTTCTGGAATTTTTTCCCAAATATCTAATATTGTGACACATTGATTAAAAATTATAATTCCCACGTTAGAAATACACAGTGTAGCATGTTGCCAAGGGAATCACACCATTTTTTTAAAAATATGCCAACAATATTGGAGAGGTTTTACATTATGTAAGTACATAAAATATCAGTTAAAGAAAATGACATATAAAAGACAAACATAAGTATAAGAACACACAGAGTCTTTAGAAAGTTCCATGTTATATTGTCTAAGATGATGTAAGACTAGATTCCCAAGCAAGAAATGTTTACAGATTTGTGAGTCTCTCCAGGCCTAAAATCAAATAATTCCTTGGCCTGAGATTTCAAGGCAAAATACAAATCAGCTGTAGCCTACTTATGCCTGTTAAAACAACACCACAATGAAATTTGTAATGGGAATATTTTCATTTTTCTAGACCACTTAGAGTAAGGAGTGTTTATTGTAATATAAAATTTGTTCACCCCAAAAGTTTGTTTATAAGGAATTTTAACTATTTTCATGATTTATAGAAAAAAAACCCCAAATCAAGTCTTCAGTAGATAGGGAAGGGAAATATGAATTTCCTCAAGAAATTCTGGGCATGAGGAGTATTACAGATAAGACTTGGAATCCCAGCATTATCATTTACTGTGAGACCCTAAAAAGGTGACTTGATCACTTGATGCCTCAGTTTATCCATTTGTAAAATAGAGATTCAAAGAATAACAAAAGCCTCACAGAATCACTACAAAGATTAAATTAGATATTTTACACAAATGCTTTGTCCAAAATTTATCACATAGTATTTATTCATCTTCTAAGTGTGGGGAACCTGCGGCCTTCTGATTTCAAGATTTTTCTTTCTTAAGCACCAAAGGAGGCAAGAAAATCTTCATCTTTCTCTGCTGCACCCCTTTTATTAAAAGGATTTGTGCTGTAAAATTTGCACTCAGTCAAAAGGCCGCACTTAGGGACCGAGAAGGCCACATGTTGCCTTAAGGCCGCAGGTTCCCCACCCCTTCAAATATGCATTTAACAAAGTCAGGGAAGTTAAGAAGTTTCTATAATCCAGGAGAAATCTGCTTATTTATTAAAATATTTACATGGTTCCTTTTACCTTCACCTGTTTCCTAACCCTAAGAATGAGGGCTTCATGTGAAATTTAGACATTCCAGCATATACCGACGGAGCAAATCTGAGTCATTAGTTTTAATTTATCTTGACATGTTCAGGATAATTATTGGGAATAAAGTAATCCTGAAACCTTAAGAGGAAGGCCCAGCACCCAGTATTCACCCCTAAGGGTCAGCTAGTTGGTCCACCAGTATGGCATGTGCAGAAATTTAAAGTCAGATAAAAGTGTGGACTTAATAGTGCCCTTTTACATTTACTGGCACTGTTATTTTATCCTCTATTACTTGCTCTATCCCTCTCCACCCGATACCAATATTTTCAACATTGAATATTTAACCTTATAATTCTCAAAATTCTCACTTGTATTCACTCAAGACCTGGAAAAGAGTCAAAGGTTGCTAAACTTTATATTACTTTATTCAGACCAGTCCCCTTGCTGAAAGAGACAAAAAAAAAAAAAAAAAAAAAAAAGAAAGAAAGAAAGAAAGAAAGAAAGAAAAACTCTAAGGAAGGAAGGATTTCTAAGAAACTGGAGGAATAAGGGGGAGATGATTTTTCAATCACTTTACAAATAGGATTTCTTACCCTGTCCAATTTCTTATTCAAACCTTATTTCCATTTGGTAAAGAGCTACTCAGTGCTGACTAATGGCAAATAACTGTGGGGATGAAAAGTTAGATTAAGAAGGGTTTGTGGTCCTAAAGGAGGACTAAGTTTCTTAAATGACTTAAGCAGCATTTATTGCACACAAATTATGTGCAAAGCAGTGACCAGGTATGCTGGGGATTGGTGGGGGCAGGGGTGGGGGGCACAGGAGCAAGGAGAAAAAGAGAAAGAAGATACAGAACCTAAACCTAACATCCTTATCAGCTTAGTTCTTTTACACCCCTGAAAAGTATTTTTCTTCTTCAACAAGACCACAGCGGTGGGGGGTGGGAGTTCTAGATGAAGACACATCAGGCAAATGTAGCCTCTGTTTCATTACCGTATCACCCCTCCAGTGTTGGCGCACGTGTGAACCAAAAGTCAAGCATCTCAGCCCGTTGGGATAAGAGTGAAAAAACAAGGGAAGACGTGGGATGAAACGAAGATGCCAGCTGGTTTGAGAAGGACACGTCCTCTCTTCTCAAGCGGGAGCAAACCACCAGCATGACCTTCTTTCTCTTTTGCTATCAGTTTGCACTGCCAAGGGCAATGCTGTTTCCTTTCAGGAAGAAACAATACTAACTCTGAGAAAAAATATCCACACACACAAAAAACAGCAGCCATAAAGAAGTGTGATAGGAAGGAAGTGGAAAGGGGACACAGGAAGATGCAAGAGTGGTAAAATATAGATTTAGAGGCAATTTGAGTCTAATCCACCACCTTTCAAATTAAATTAAAAGCATGGTTAAAAGAGCATTTTTTGGCACTAAATCTTAAATTCACAGTGCTGTAGGATAAGGCTTAGTAGAATTATCAACAGAGTGTGGATGCCAAATGGACATCAGGCAGGAAGAGAAACCACAGGTGCACTTTCAGCAAGGTGTCTTTATGGGATTACTCCACATAGACCTTGGCCTGACTCAAATATTAATTTCACAAACAACGACAGTTGTAAGAGTGACTGTCATTATTCAAGAGTCCAATCTCAGGGGTGAAAAAACAATCCACACACTCTATTTTTGTGGCACTGCAAAGTATCCCTTATTTTTCTACATATTATTTTAAACATTAACGTTTTTATTGTATATATTCAAGGTGTAGAACATGACGTTTTCATATACATATACATAGTGAAATAATCAAAACAGTTAAGAAAATTAACACATCCATGTCCTCACAGTTACCTTGTGTGTGACTGTATATATAATTGAAAGCATCTAAAATCTACACTCAGCAAATTTCTAGTATATAATATAACTTTATTAACTATAGTCCTCATGCTGGACATTAGATTTCTGGATCTTTGTACCCTTTGACCTACATCTCCCCATCCCATCCCACCCCCTGCACTTGATAACCACTGTTCTACTCACTTTTTTTTAGATTTCACATATAAGTGAGATCACCCAGTATCTTTCACTTAGCATAATGTCCTCCAGGTTCATCTCATCCATGTTTCAAAAATGGCAGGACCTCCTTCTTTTTAAAAGCTGAATAATATTCTATTTTTTATATATATATATATATATATATATATATATATATATGTCTGTGTAGGTATGTATACACATATATATGTGCACCAAATTCTTCATCCATTCATTCACAGATAGATGAATGGTTAAACATTAACTTGTTAATATGCTAACTTTTCATGAACGAAAAAGATTTTTCCCACAGTAATATAAAATTGTACATTATTTTGTTTTCCTAACCTACATAGCTCTTATATTTTTCTTTAATAGTAAAGATCTTTATTAGCCTATAGTGAAGTATACATAATAATTTGGATGCTCCTACTGACTGTTTTGTCTTCATTCTTACCATTGACTCCTTCTACCATCTGCTGAAGCAAATGCAACAGAGAAGAACAAAAGAACCAAAGAACAGAGTATTTTTTCATCTGTCATGATGCCTTTAGCTTGAAACTCTCCTTCTATCCTAATGCTAACTAGTTATTATAGCAGTAACTTTGCACTTACAGATTTCTGTGCAAAATCTAAGAAAATAGTGATCTTTATTAAGCTGTCAAAACCCAGACTCTTAGATGTTTTCTGGAAAAAAGGAGGGAGGTCTGACTTCTTCATGAAGAAAATCTCAGATATGAAAAAGAAAAATAACAAGGGAGGGGAACATATGGCTTATCTTGCCAAATATTAAAATACAATAAAAAGCTACATTAATTAAAGCAGTGTGATAGCAGAGAAGGAACACACCACAGAATGGAATGGAATACACAGTCCAGAAAGAGACTTAAGTCTATCTAAACAAAATGAGAAAGATTATTTAATGAATGGTTTACGGAAAACTAGAAGGCAAATTAAAGTAGAAAAATCCATTTAGAATCTCATTTTATACCAAAATAAATTCCAAATGGTTTAGGGAATTAAAGTAAAGTAACTATAACAATTATCTGAAAATATGGTAAATATCTATGCTTCATGAATGAAAACAGACATTCTAGGCCTAAAAGTAACTAAAGAGGACTAGATCTTACCACATAAAAATAAAAAAAGTGCACCTAATATATTATAAACATAATTAAAGGCAAAGAGTATATTGGGAAAGTATCTGCTAAAAATATAATATATGAGTTGAAATTTAAATGAAATCAACGAAAAAAACTTTAAATACTATTACTTTGTTAAGCAAAGGTAGGAACCAGCAATTCATAAAATGTGAAATAAAGTTTGACATTGTTCAAATTAAAAAATAGAGATTAAAACAATGAGATAAGCATAATATCCAGGGGCAATTTTTAAACAAAAAAAAGATTTGGGGCCTGCAAAAAGTTCCTTATTTTGAATTCAATATTTTCAACTTGCATAATGAAGATTAAGCAACATTAATAAATTAGCTATTTATTTCTCTTGGTCTCGATGTCATCACACATCAGTGGTTCTCAAAGTGCCTGGACCACCAGCAGCAGTAGCATCTGGGAACTTGTTAGAAATGTAAATTCCCGGCCCTAATCCTGACCTACAGAATCAGATCAGCAACCACCTTAATAAGACTCCCAGGTGATTCTTATGTACAACCAAGTTTGGGAATCCTGTATGGATCGTAACCTGTAGAAAATTCTGTGGTGTAGTGGTTAATAGCATGCATCCAAACTGCCTGGGCTTTAGTTCCATCTCCACCTCTTGGGCAAGTCACCCAGATTCCCCACCATCCAGTTTCCTCATCTGTAAAATGGAGATGATAATGGCACCTGCCTGATAAGGTTGTTGGTAGGGTAAAGGAGTTAATGTTTGAAAAGCACACAAAACAGTACTTGGTATAGAGTTCAGCTCATTGTTAAACAAAAATTTTTTAAAAAAACGTTTTAATCAAAAAGGGAAAAGGACATATGAAAGATTTTTAAAAAGATAATAATTATAGCATCAAAAATGATAAGCAGATTTGCATATCTGTAGTTGGAATAGAAGAGTAGGTCGTAAGTAGCTTCAGGCATGATGAGAAGAAAAGCAGAGAGGAAGAAAAAAGTATACATAAACTGCATCAAAAGTATTCTCAAATACTCTGATAATGCAGAGCCAAATATGTAATTAATTCAGACATCTTGGAGATAACCCTGGAATTGTGAATTCTTGTGCCCAGATGAAAATGATTTGGGAATATAAGTCATCTGTCTTTGATGGTAAAGCTGTATTTGTTTGATTTTCTATGCTAATAAAATAGCTTTGGAAACATGGCTTGAGGCCATACTTATGAATTAAATACATCTTTATTAAGTTACAAGTAATCCAAATATTACCTTAGCCTGTCATCAAGACATGTTCTTAGTGATTTCATTCTACTTAATAGCCACTCCTCTGATTTACAATTTAGCTTCTGAAATAGTTTTTTTAAAGTGCAAGTCTAGCAATTATTTCAGTGTTGTCTAGACTCTGTCTGACAACTCCACTGAATTCTTCAATTATTTAGCTGTTAATAATAACTAAATAAATAATCATGGAATCACAGCAAAATAAATAAAAAACACAATCTTCTATTTTCTCTTTTTTACCCTTCCTTCTCAGCACTAAGCAACATAATATAAAAGTTAAAATAGTAATACTTCCCCTATATTGAGTAGATATTTGACTATCCAAAACTTAAAAATATCTTTTGCTATGCTTTCAAAAAATCATCTTGAGTCTCTGCCTATAAAACGTTTACTGTATCACACTCAAAACACTTGCTCTTCCACCTGTGTGTGTAATTTTCAGCTTTTTTCCATGTGAACAGGAAAACCAGAGAGTTACCCATACCTTTTGGGTAAGGTAGATGAGGAAGTCACTGAGGCCCATGAAAAACAAAGTGGTTGTTGAAGACCAAAATGATCAACTTGACCCTTTTGGGGAGGCCCAGCCTTGCCATCAGTAGGAACAGGACTCGACTCACTGAGGCCACCCTGACTCTCCAGTCTCTCAGCGCTGGGTCTTCCGGCTCCTTCACCCCAAACAAGTGCCGGACGGTGGTGTACGGTACCTACTTCCACCAAGTCGGAATCGCAAATTGCCCAGGAACGGTTCCCATAATCAAAGGCAATTGAAATGATGAGATTTTTTTCCTTCTACAAATTCCTAAAGGGAGTAATCTAAGAAGGTTCAGTATCATGGTAAGAAATCTTTCTTTCGTCGCCTACCTCACTGAAGAGGGAAAAAACATTCAAACTCCTACCCATAGCAATATGGAGATTGTCAGTAAGGTGAGCATCCGCCCAGGACCCAGGACGCGCTCCCCTAAAGGCGCCCAGATGCGCAGGAATTCGCGTGAGATCTCTCTGCCCAGTTTCAGGAAGGGATAAACAAAGGGAGATTCATCCCTGTGGTCGGAAAGCAAGAAGGGAAGGGACTCAGTTTAGAAATCAAATCGCTTCTTTAATTTGATGTTTACTCTGGTCTTTTTTTGACCCACACAGGAATGCAGCGATATTTTTCAATTGACAACTTTCTGTCTCAGTTACTCAGTTTCAATAAATTTAACCAGTAAACATTACCTGACAATGTGTTCAGTTCTGAGGTTCCATTTAACCCCCTGGAATGGAAATGCTCCCTACTGGGTTTTTTTTTGTCTTCTCAGATTGCGTAAGATCAAGAAACCAAGTACCGGTTGTTAGTCTTGCTTTTTAAGTAACAGCCTTGGCAACGACCTCTAGCTGAGAACTGGCACTTGTATTGAATCTGGGTCTTCAGAAAAAAATAAAAATCAAGGGAAGAAAGAAAAACACAACGTACAAAAACAAAAAAGTTCCAAGGATTCCTTAAAGAATGGAGAATATACCTGTGTATATGAATCCTGTAGCACCAAGAAATTTAGAGCTATATACCTACAATCCTTTAGAGGCATTTCATGCTAGCTTAAGGATGAAGGGGAGAATTTATATTTAATTTATATATGTATATACTTTTTACCCTAAAGGAAGGAAGGAAGTATGCATATTACCTTCTTGTGATAAAAAACAGTACAATTTAATTTGTTTGGAAAATCCATGACTTTCAAGTGCCCACAAAGAAGAGAAAAGAATCTCAGAAACAAAATTGTCCTATTGTGCCTGTATTTCTACTGGAACAATTACTACGACAGAAGAGGTATTTTCTCTGGCAGAGAAAATATTAACATTTTACTGTATTTTCTTAAATAATTTAAAAAGGAAAGAAGAACATCACTAAGCTTAGTTTTGTTTCCTGTTTGTTATATGCAACTAACTTGTTATTTTTTATGGATTTAAAAAGAAATTTAATGCTAGTTTGTGCACATCACACATTTTCAAAATGTCCTTGCCAAGAAATTATCATATTTGTAGGTGCAATGACAAAACTCTTTCTAGTCACTTCCTGAATTAAGGGAGGGCTGTGGGTGGGGCAGCTTCACAACCACAGTCTTGGACTGGCTTTTTGCCTTAAGCATTTGAAAAAATAGGTAGAAATCAATATATTTTTGTATAATGACTGACTCTTTAATGACACTCCTGAACGTGTCTAAGTAATATTGTCATTACATAACATAATACTTAGCATTTTACCGTAGTGGGTGTAACAGCCAAAGTAATGTTAATTACAATCTTATGTAAATTAAAACTTCTACAAACTATATTTCTATTTTTGTCCATTTTGCCAATTGGTGTTCAGTTCTTTTCACTATTCTTGTTAAAGGAAGGGTCCATTAATTATGCGTATCCAAATGTACAGCAATCTACTTATCTGTTAGAACAATTCACTTCAGTCCTAGATGTCTTGCTTTTTGTAAAAGTGCTCATTTCCTGTGGCTTATGGCAGAAATTATTCACATTGGAAGGGCTTCAAAGCAAATAAACAGAATAAACGGACTCCTAGAATAATAGAATTCTAGAATTAGAGTGCTTTTTATGGATTAGGAAATAACTACAGAGTCTATGACCCACCCAATGTCACAAAACCAGTTAGCCACAGAATGTCAGAAATAATACTCATCATTGCCGATACTCAAAAGCTCTTTCTTTTGCAGTTGGAAAGATTAGCTACAGAAAATGTCTTTCCTGAAGGGCGACTCACTTCCTGCTAGGATATGAAGAGTAACTTAAAAGGAGAGAAAGCAGAGGTAATGGGGATTAATTAGTATAATGCCAAAAGCTATAGAATAAAACTGATTCCATGAAATCCGCTCATTGGTGTTTTGTGTTAACAGAGTGATGTTGTGTTGGTGTGTTTCCCGGGTCATTTGGCTTACTAGGGTAGGCAGGGAAAGCACATACAGCATAAAAAATACCTTGGTCACCAATTCTGAAACAGGGAGTTGCCTTCTCTCTAATAAATATTTTAGGAGTGTAAACACCTACTGGGAAGGGTAGGTCTATTTGTCATTCACACTTCACTGTCAATTGCTCTAATTAGATAACACCTTGTTGAATAGCCTCAGGCAATGAAAAACAAAGGGTGGAGAAAGAGAAAGGAATACTTTTCCAAGGGTGAGGCACTTAGAGGTGGAGAACTCCCCCCGGGCAGTACTTAGTTGAGATCCCCATAAAGGAGATTCTCTCCAAGTGAGAGAAGCTGGAGAGAAAAGAAAAAGTAGGTTGGATTCGATTCCTCACAACTCTCCTTCCTTCAGACAGCCCCAACGTGTCATACTCTAATTTTGAATATAGGAATAAATGTTCAAGAAGCTTTTAAAACCCATCCTCCTCAAGAAATGCAGAGAATATAACCTTGGGACTCTCATAAATTGTAACTTCTCTGCATAAATTTTCTGAGGATTTCCCTATAAAATTCTGTTACCCCAGCACTCTAATCCATATGTTCAAAAATTTGGTCAATCATTTTTTAAAAATCTAATTAAGATGATCAAACTAATAGTGATAATAGCACCTACCTATCCTAACAGTGTATTTATCACATAAGGCAAACCTCTATGACTAAGGAACACAGCACGTTCATTGTTAGGTATGGCAGGATATCACCAAAGCTCTGTTTCACCTGTTGGAGCCACAGAACATATTTTAAGAAAAAAACAGAACCAAAACCAAAAACATTAGATATGTTCAACCAAGCTCTGAGTCATCTCTTTACTAGTTATAGATTCTCAAAAACAAATTACAAGGTGGCCCAGGCATGCAAAAATATCCTAATTCCATCTGTAAAAGTGAACACTGACACCAGTTTGCAACAGGATTTGAGCCTCAGACTGGAGGAAGAATGAAGATGAGGGGGAAATCTACTATGTCAGTAACTATCTATATATTTGTAGGTGAGATGAGGAGAATGGTCTAAGAAACGTGCCTGTACCTATGCAAAGGCACCCCCCAAGCTCAATCCTGTGTAATTACCTGCTGTTTGCTTTTACACCTGTCCTTCCTTTCTACACCAGACTGTTAACTGCTCTAGTTGGACAACAAGGGTCGGGATGTCCTTCACCAATCCCCTCTGTCTCACTGCCTTCATGACTCTCTTGTCTTCATTAGTTGATTAAGCTTCAGCAGTCTGGTAATTGGTCCAAATCTTATCTCATTAATTGGACTAAATGAAGCTTTGAGGGCAGAAAAGGGGATGAGTATTAACAGGTGCTAAGTAAATACTACAGCTATTTCTCAACCATGAAAAATTTCACCTGAAGGATATGCTCTTTAGTGCGTTTGTGTGGAAGTATTTAAAGTATCTGAGGTAATCAAAGTAATTGATTTAACCCAATGTTTAAGCCAACTTCTGGTTTTATCAGGCACATTAACACTTGGAGATCCCTAGAATAGACACTGATCTGTGTGCTACCTTGAGATCCACTCTTAGTCCTTATAGAAGAAGACTCTCAGAACTTTAGTTAACTCTTAGCTGTTTTTGTTTTTGTTTTTGTTTTTCATTTCTATGACTTTAGGTTCTTTAAGCCACCCTGGAAGTACTTTAAAAGGATAACCTTGGAATCATGCTCTCTTAAGAAAAATTAGTGTCCCTAGCCAGAAATCTCGATATCCAAGTACAAGAAGCACACATGACTCCTGGGAGAATCAACGTGAAAAGGCATTCACCACGCCACATAATTATTAGACTGACCAAAGTAAACACAAAAGAGGCACTCCTCAGAGCTGTAAGACGAAAAGAGCAGGTAACCTACAAAGGGAAACTGATCAGATTAAGTGCAGATTTCTCAGCTGAAACCTTACAAGCCAGAAGGGAATGAGGAGCCTCATCAGTCTCCTAAAACAAAACAAAGGCCAACCCAGAATTCTGTATCCTGCCAAACTAAGCTTCTTATATGAGGGAGAAATAAAGACCTTTCCAGACAAGCAATCACTGATAGAATTTGCGAAATCCAGACCGGCCTTGCAAGATGTCCTTAGACCTGCATTGTACACTAACCAGCACAACAGACACCCACCAAAGTAAAACTACACAAAAGCTAAAACTCCCGAACCCAGATTCCACAATGATGCAAGAGGTAAAACAAAAGACACCACCCAATAGAATAACCAGAAATTTACCCCAAATATCAATTATCTCAATAAATGTGAATGGATTGAATTGCCCATTGAAGAGACATAGGCTGGCTGAATGGATTAAAAAATACAAGCCAAGTATCTGTTGTATTCAGGAAACACACCTTACACACAAAGACGCATTCAGACTCAAGGTGAAAGGATGGAGTACAATTTTCCAGGCTAATGGAAACCAAAAGAAATCTGGAGTAGCCATCCTTATTTCAGATGATATAAACTTTAAAGCAAAAAAAGTAAAGAAAGACAAAAATGGACACTATATAGTGGTGAAGGGAAAAATCTTACAAGAGGATTTAACAATCCTAAATATTTATGCACCCAACACAGCAACACCCAGGTACATAAAGCAAATACTGCTTGATCTAGACAACATAATAAATAGCAATGCCATAATAGCAGGGGACTTCAACACCCCACTGACGGAACCGGACAGACCCTCCAAACAAAAAAATAAACAAAGAAACAACCTAAACAGGACTCTAGAACATTTGGGCCTAACAGATATCTACAGAACACTCCACCCAAATAACACTGAATATACATTCTTCTCATCAGCTCATGGAACTTTCTCTAAAATTGACCACATCCTAGGCCACAAAACAGATCTAAACAATTCAAAAAAATAGAAATCATACCATGTATCTTTTCAAGCCACAGCAGAATAAAATTAGAAATCAATTACAACAGAAACTACATCTTCATCCAAAAACATGGATATTAAACAATCTGTTGCTGAATGACTACTGGGTCAAGGAGGAGATTCAAATGGAAATCAAAAGATTCTTTGAACTAAACAATAATGGGGACACAAGTTTTCAAAATCTGTGGGATACAGCAAAAGCAGTCCTGAGAGGAAAACTTATGGCCTTAAATGCCCACATCCAAAAGACAGAAAGGTCACAAATCAGTAAACTAATGAATCATCTTAAGGAAATGGAAAAGAAAGAGCAAAGCAATCCTGAAGCCAGCAGAAGAAAAGAAATAACCAAGATCAGAACAGAATTAAATGAAATTGAGAACAAAAGAACAATACAGAAGATTAATCAAATGAAAAGTTGGTTCTTTGAAAAGATAAACAAAATAGGCCACTTGCCAGGTTGACCAGAAGCAGAAAGGAAATGACTCTAATAAGCTCAATTAGAAATGAAAAAGGAGAGGTCACAACTGATATCACGGAAATACAAAACATCATCTTCAAATACTACAAAAATCTCTATGCCCAAAAACATGAAAACGTGGAGGAAATGGACAAATTCTTAGAAAGACACTATCTCCCTAGGCTCAACCAGCAAGAAACAGAATTTCTAAACAGACCAATATCAAGCACCGAAATTGAAGCAGTAATAAAATATCTTCCAACAAAAAAAAGTCCTGGACCAGATGGGTTCACAACTGAATTCTTCCAAACCTACAAAGAAGAACTGGTGCCTGTACTGCAGAAATTATTTGAAAATATCCAGAAGGATGGAATCCTCCCAAACTCATTCTACGAAGCCAATATCACCTTGATACCAAAGCCAGGAAAGGACACAACAAGAAAAGAAAATTACAGACCAATATCCCTTATGAATATAGATGCAAAAATTCTCAATAAAATCCTTGCAAACCAAATTCAAAAGTACATCAAAAAATAATTCATCACAATCAGGTGGGCTTCATTCCCGAGATGCAGGGATGGTTCAACATACGCAAATCTATAAATGAAATTTACCATATAAATAAAAGCAAGAACAAAGATTATATGATCCTTTCAATAGATGCAGAAAAGGCTTTTGACAAAATCCAGCATCCTTTTATGATAAGAACTCTTAACAATATAGGCATAGGTGGCTCATAGCTCAAAACTATTAAAGCCATATATGATAAACCCACAGCCAATATCATACTGAATGGGGAAAAATTGAAAGCATTCCCCCTTAAAACTGGAACCAGACAAGGTTGTCCACTATCTCCACTTCTATTCAACATAGTGCTGGAAGTCCTGGCCAGAGCAATCAGACAAGACAGAGGAATCAGGGGTGTCCAGATGGGGGCAGAAGAGGTCAAACTTCCACTATTTGCAGATGATATGATATTATACATAGAAAACCCCAAAGATTCAACCAAGAAATTACTGGAATTGATAAATGAATCCAGCAAAGTCTCAGGATACAAATTAATACACAAAATCCATAGCCTTCATATATGCTAATAACAGTCAAGCTGAGAAACAAATTAAAGATGCAATACCTTTCACAATAGCACCAAAGAAAATTAAATATTTAGGAACATATCTAACTAAGAAGGTCAAAGACCTTCTTATATATATAGATATATATAAGAAGAGAGAATTACCAGAGATATATAGAGAGAATTACCAAACACTGAGAAAAGAAATTGCAGAGGATGTAAACAGATGGAAAACGCTACCATGCTCTTGGATAGGCAGAATCAACATTGTAAAAATGGCTTTGCTACCTAAAGTGATTTACAGAATCAATGCAGTCCCTATCAAAATACCAACATCATTTTTTGCTGATCTAGAAAAAATAATTCTATGCTTCGTGTGGAACCAGAGAAGACCCCGTCAAAGCCAAAGCAATCTTTAACAAAAAGAACAAATTGGGAGGCATCAATCTACCAGACTTCAAACTATACTACAAGGCTATAGTAACCAAAACAGCATGGTATTGGCACAATAACAGAGACGTAGGCCAATGGAACAGGACTAAGAACCCAAATATAAAACCAACCTCATACAGTCACCTGATCTTTGACAAATTCCAGAAAAATGTGCACTGGGGAAAAGATTCCTTATTCAACAAATGGTGCTGGGAAAACTGGATGGCCATATGTAGAAGACTGAAACTGGACCCACACCTCTCACCTCTCACAAATATCAACTCACAATGGATAAAAGATCTAAACCTAAGGCATGAAACCATAAGAATTCTCAAAGAAAATGTTGGAAAAACTCTTATGAACATTAGCCCAGGCAAAGAATTTATGAAGAAGACCCCCAAAGCAATCACAGCAGCAACAAAAATAAATACATGGGACCTGATCAAATTAAAAAGCTTCTGCACAGCCAAGGAAACTATCACTAGAGTGAACAGACAACCTACAGAATGGGAGAAAATATTTGCATGCTACACATCTGATAAAGGGCTGATAACAAGAATCTATACAGAACTTAGGAAAATCAACAAGAAAAAATCAAACAACCCTATTAAAAATGGGCAAAGGACATTAACAGAAACTTTTCAAAAGAAGTCAGAATAATGGCTAGCAAACATATAAAAAATAGCTCAACTTCTCTAATCATCAGGGAAATGCAAATAAAAACCACAATGAGACATCACTTAACTCCAGTGAGATTGGCTCATATCAAAAAATCCCCAAACAACAAATGTTGGCGGGGATGCAGACAGATAGGAACACTCATACACTGCTGGTGGGACTACAAATTAGTACAACCTCTATGGAAAGTAATATGGAGATACCTCAAAGAATTAAAAGTAGAATTACTATTTGACCCAGGAATCCCACTACTGGGTATTTACCCAAAGGAAAAAAAGACATTCTATAATAAAAACATCTGCTCGCGAATGTTTATAGCAGCACAATTCACAATTGCAAAGATGTGGAAACAACCCAGGTGCCCATCAATACACGAGTGGATTAATAAAATGTGGTATATGTACACCATGGAGTATTACTCAGCAATAAAAAACAATGGTGAATTAACACATCTGGTGTTATCCTGGTTGGAGCTAGAGCCCATTCTTTGAAGCGAAGTGCCACAGGAATGGAAAAACAAGCACCACTGGTACTCACCATCAAATTGGTACTAACTGATCAACACTTACATCACACAGGGCAATAATATTCATCAGGCGGGCAGGCGGGAGGGGGATGGAGGGGATGGGAGAACTCTCACTGAATGGTTGCAGGGCGCACAATTTGGGGGATGACCATGATTGTAGCTCTGACATGGGCAGTGCATGGGCAATATATATAGCCTAAGTGGTGTACCCCCATGATATTCTGAAATAAAAAAAGAAAAGAAAAGAAAAAGAAAAAAAAAGAAAAATTAATATCAAAACATTAAATGCAAGAACTCCTACATCTGAGCTATCAATCACATCCCTAAATGTGTACAGGTGATGAGATTTTCTCTATCTCCCGTAGTATAAGATAGTAGTCTTCAATCTGGGAATGTAATAAATGTCCTGAGGGACTATTTCAAGAAGACTTCCTTGATAAAATTTTTCCTAATATAATACCAAATTAAGGAGAACAATTTTAAAGGAAGCTTTTAAAAAAATGGTCTGGGTGAATTACATTTCTTTGGATTTGTAGCTGTCAAAATGTGGTTCATGGGCCAATGGCGTGAAAATGTGGTGCTTGTCCTGGGTTTCACATCAGACCTCCTGATTGAGACTCTCTGAGACAAGGCTTAGAGGTCTACATTGGAACACTTCTTAGGCAATTCTTATCCAAACTGAAGTTCAAAAACCACCTCTTTAGAACCTTAAAATAGTCGTAAGTTAATTTAATTATGTTGATTGATGATAACACTCAAGAGAGAAGTGATATTGCATTTCACTACAGTTCAATAATCAAATAAAGTGTTCCATTTTTAGAGTGTGGTGTCATAGAAATAAACATAATCTTTGGAGTCAGAACAACCTAGGTTCACCACCACTTGCTAGCTGTGTAACCTTGAGTAAGTTTCTCAACCTATCAGACCGTTGGTTTCCTTATCTCTAAAATGGGGAAACTAATAACAGCTACTTCACAGGGTTGCTTGGAAGCTAAATGAGTAATATGTATGTAAAACATGCAGCACAATGCTTGGAACATAATAGGCACTTAATCCATGCTGTAGATTATTATTATCACTTCACATCTTAGCAACTTGATGTGACTATAATCTCTTTAAAAATAATCAGTTTAAACAAACTCTCTCTAATAATTCTTACAACATTATTAGTAATGTTCTGGGAAACAACTATTACATAATCTGCCAAATAAGAACAAAGTGGACCTTGACTAATCAGCAAACATGCCCATGCATGTCTTTCTCGTAGCCATTTAGTCAGCTCTTAAATTGTTTCTGCTGTGGTTTTTTAGAAAAAAAAATGTACCAACCCATCTTTTTTTTTTTTACTAATGTTAAATCTAATCCGCATTAGCTGCTTACTTTGTGCAGTTATTGGTATGAACTCACATTCTATATCTATAGAATATATGTAAAATAAATAAAAATTGTTTTGCATGAGCAAGTTCTCCAGTAGTCCAGAGCAGGCAAAATGTTACAGTGTTTACCAATAAGGCCCAGTGACATGGTGAGAGATGTTGGGGGGCAGTGCACAACTACAGGTTGGGAATGACTGATTAGTAGGCATTTATGATAGAAATACTAGCACATAGCACAGTATTGATTTTTAAGTCCTGCTATGCCCACTTGACAACACTCCCATGTACTTAGTGTTATCGTCTTCTTTCAAAAAAACACAGCTATTTTCCAAGTGAGACAATGACAAACAGACCAAAGGCTTTCAAAACCTTGGCATATTTTGGGTCACAGCAGGTATAAAAATGGATGGCCGGACTCTTGACATTCCTATTAAAATTAGATGTAGGAAGTGGGAAAATTATTTTATACTCTCCCAAATCTGGCTGTCAAGAATAAGTGGAAAAATCCAACTTTGTTTCTGTGCTTTCCCGAGTCTAATCACATTTAGTCCAATTAGATTAAAGAAGGGAAGATAAACCTCAAAGCAAACAGAGAAAATGGAGATACAATTTGACTCAGTGATTGAACAGTAACAAAAGATCTATAGAAAGCAGATTGTGAGCTAAAGCAAAAAGGATTTGTAAATAACTTGAGGAACACATACACACATAAAAGGCCAGCTTTCATCATCTTACACTGAAAATGTTTCTAATCACTTTGGTGGTTTTCCAGACAGGATTTGGAGTGAAGCTTTACTTTCACTTAGAAGGTATCACATCTCCCCATTATTGTTACAGGCTTGAGTTTTCTGTTTTTTGGGGTTTTTTACCTTTGTAAGCAATACGCCAATAAAATAATTTATTTATTATAGGATATTTTACCTACTTACAAAAGGCTTATAGTATCCAATAGGCCTTACTTTGAAAGGAACTACCAAAAACAAACATTTCTTTGGTATAACAAACTCCACATCTTCTTTACTTCCTGCATTCCCTTCCCCTGTATACACTGTGTTGTGACAAGTGTTTGTGTGAGGGTGGGAGTATACGTGTACGTCTGTATATTTGTAAAGTGTTGCTCTTTCTACGAAATACACAGATCTAGCAGAAACAGTTCTTTCCCATAATAGGCAGTGAAACAATAGCAAACTCTTTTTCTTTTGTTAAATTCATGAGATGTAAAATTTCATACTCTTTAATTCCAATATCCTGACTTCAATTTCGAGATTCGCTCCTGCAAAGTCTATAGCCCTGTTTTCCTGTTAACTTTCATAATTAAGAATTTTGACCTTTACTATGCATACATCTCTTCTATTAATTTATCTAAATAATATTTTATATGACTATCACTTCTCTGTTTATTTCATTAACATTTTTTAACTGAGAACCACATTTTATATCCAGGTTATCCATTTAAAAATATGAGTGTTTGGAAATAGATATTACTTTAATATTCTAATTTATTTCAGAAGAGATTTGACTTCATATTCCCATAACCAAGAAATGTAAATTTACAAGTATAATGATACTTCACCTACTGCTTCTCACTAAATAGGCTCCATTGGCTTAAATTTAGTAACAAAAAGATACTATCAAAATATGATAATATTGTGGAAGATTGTATTTTCAAAAAAAGACAACAACAATATTTCTGGTCCTATATGCTGTTCTGGAACCTTGCTACTACCCCATTAGGAGGTAGAAATTATTTTCCCTCACCTGGAAATTGGTGGGCTTTTGGGACTGCCGTGACAAGTCAGATGTGTCAGAAGTGAGGCTGTGTGACTTCTGAGGCTAGGTCTTAACAGCAAAAAGGTTCTGCCTGGCTCTCTCTCAGGTCACTTGTCCCTGGATCCCAGTTACTATGTTATGAGGATGCCCATGTCACATGGAGAGGCCACATGCCGATGTTCCAGGTAAAGTCTTAGCCAAGAGCCAGAATCAACTGCCAGATGTAATAAGATAGCCTTCAGAAGAGTCCAGTGCCCAGCATCTAAGTCTTCTAGCTGAGGACCCAGGCATTATGGACAGAGATAAGCCACTACTGAGCCCTATCCAAAATTCCTGATCCACAAAATGTGTGAGCATAATATAAGTGATTGGTTTTTTGCTATTTTTTTTTTGTAATTTGTTACGGAGCCACAGATAACCAGAACCCATGTGTACTTAGATCTAAGCATGTACACTAAGACTATTTGGCACTTAATATGCCTGCATCCATTAACACCTATAATGCTGCTTTTCCCTTGGCTTTTTAAGCAATCTGCTCCTTTCTCCATTTATCGGGTTTTTTCTACCTGGTAAACTTTGCTAAAATCTACCTTGCACAGCTAGTCAAAATGAAAAATAAATTTCCCAGGGAGGCCTCAGGAACTCCTGATGTGCCCAAAGATCTGCTTCCCTCAGCATGTCTCCCTGCATAGCACTGGCAACTGTCTGAGTGCCCGGTGGAGTGGAGCAGGCTAAACCACGCACGGTCCTGAAGGGGCTGGGACTCCTACGCACACAGGAGTGAGAGCTGATGCCCTGGCAGGCCAGGGATTGGGAACAGCGGGAGACGGCTTCTCCATCGGCCACAACGGGCAGCCTGTGCCTCAAACTGAATGACCTGTCAGCCCTCTGAGAAAGAGGCCAGATTTGCACAGGAGCCTCTGAGCCTTCAAAAGATGGTGTCATTCCACAAATATTTACTGAGTGCCCACTGTGTCCTAAGAGGATCCGGTAGGGACTTCAGGGTGAGAAAGTAACCATGTGAACACACAGTCTGCAAACACACAATTGCTGAGTGGTGAGTACCACAGCCGAGGTAAGCACATCACTTTCTTGCTGCCCACGCCTCTCCCTGCACACACGGTTCAACCTCAATCACCCCTGATTGCTTTCACCCCTTCTCCTGTCCTCAGACCCCTCCCTTTCCAGTTTTAGTTCAAACACCTCACACCTTTCCCTTGATGTGCAGCCTAAGAATCCCTTGGGGCCCTTGTTAATATTGCAGACCCCTGGGACACTCCAGACTCTGAATCAGAATCACTAGTGGGGACACAGAGTTTGAGTTTTCATCAATGCTCCCTGCTGGTTCTTGTGCATCTATTCTCGTCTCCTCTGCCCCGGTCTCTCTGCTGTCGGATTCACACTTCTCACAAACACTAGATTCATTTTTCAGAGCATAACTGATAATATCACTTCCTTTCCACCTTAAAATGGGTTACCATTGCCTAGCAGGATTTTTGCTTCATATACCAGTACTCAAAACTTTTTACAATTTGGCCTCAACCTGCTTTCTAGTCACATCACTAATAACCCACCTAGAGCTAGCTGTACTACATGCTGCTTGCTTCTGCCAAACCATAACCACCCCTCACACACACACATTTCCCAAGCACAGCCAGGACTTCCATCCCCAGCTATCTGCCTGCCCCATCGTTCCAGTTGGCCCTGCCACCTTAGACACCTTCAGCTCCTCTGTGGCAGCTGGTAAAATTCTCCTCCTCTGTGCCTAGTTCAGAGGTAAGAAGAGGTAAGAACTCCCATGATATCGTCATATCTGGAAGTTCTCTTTCCCTCCTCTCTAAATCTGTAGTGAGTTATCTTAAAAATTCTCGTAGGAGCTCTCACATCCCTCCTTGTAATAACAATATCAATATTTACCTAATAGCTAGCCCTACTCACCCGCTAAAAGTGCTCGAAAGTGTGTATATATTCATGTGTGTTTTGTGCATATGTGTGTACACACACCTAGTTACATTTAAAAGGAAGATGACATTTATCATTGATGGCAGTCCTGATCAGCTGCAAGTATGAAGTTATCTCAGCAGGAAATTCAGAAGAAAATCATGCTCTCTCACCTTGTGATAATTTATTCTATTAATATCTAGTTTCAAAGAGCTTTTGAAATGTAAATGGCTATCTTGACGCACAAGTAAAACACCATAAAATATAACTTAAAGTTGCAACCACTCTAATAAGAAAATGTTTTTAAATTCATTTCTAGGAAATTATATTTCTTTTTTTGGCAAAATAAATGATGACTCATTATTTATATAATCATCAATAGCTCCAAACACAAAAGTTGTATTTTCTTTTTAGCACAGTCATGTTATAGTTCCTCATCCTTGGACTTCAAACACTATATTGGCCACTTCTATCGTGGCCTTTTCAAGATTTGCTGAAATTGATAATTCTGTAATGAAAATTTATTTCATAGTCTCTAAATATTTTGTGGAAGGTTGCAACCATAATATTTTAAATTTTTATCATACAATTATATTTAGCATTTGTTCGGTTATGAATATGGACAAAATCATGGAGTGCTATTAGAATTAAATTAGTACTTTTGTTAGTGTGGAGGGCTTCTGAAGTATTATAAATCTTATACATTTTATAATTATTTTATTGATAAGAGCAATAAATAAGCTGCTTTTTAGGAATAAAAAAGTTATTTTGTATCAAAGGGAATGCATTAAATATATGCTTTGAGTGTCTCCATTCCGATTCTAAATCAGTGACCCTCATTAAGGAACCACCACGTGCCGGACGTCTAGTGTGCGCTGGCCTCATGGATCACATCCTAAATTCAAGGATGCTCAAGGTGGAGGGAGCTTTAGGACCATCACAGTCAACATCCCCTTTCTCACACCCCCAAACCATAGCTGTCTCCCTAGGAGGACAGACATTTTAGTAACCCCTCTACCGTTACTAGTTGGGTGGCCTTGAGCAAGTTACCTCACTGCTCTGAGGCCCATTTCTTTGTTTATAAAATAAGCATAATAATAGTGTCACCAGCTTCCTAAGGTTATTGTGAGGATTGTGCAGAATGATAAGGAATCTATAAATACTGCCTGTTTTATCACAACAATCCCAACATTTGGGATCTTTATCAGAAGTCTTTACCAGAAAATTTAGAGAAACACGGAACACCCTACCTCCAGAGGAGAACTACTGATGAAGGAAATCGTAGATGACAACAAACAAATGGAAAACATCTCGTGTTCATGGATTGGTAGAATCAACATTGTTTAAAGGGTCCAGAGGTTGGTAAAGAGGCTGTATTTGTTTTTACAGGTTCCAGAAATCCCTCAAATCTCCTCCATCAGCCTCCAACACCCTGAAAGCTTTCAGTGACTCAACAGAGCCTGTCAGTCTATAATTTATGGTTCTTCTTCTTCATAAAAGAGGGTGTTTGGAGGAGCGGCCTAAGCCTTGTTGGTCATTTGACTGTCTACGTGATTGGATTCGTTAGCTCTTTTCCTGGGAGTAGACGTGGGTGGATCAGACCATGGATGAGGCCTGGGCAGCAAGTAAAGAAGGGATGGATTGGAGGTGGGGAGTCATCACAAGTACATTTATCCTACTCAAAATTGCCTGAAAACAAGACATAGCCACACAATGAAAACAGAAAAACATCTTTTGTGTGTGAATCTCTGTGATGGATTTTATATGCATACATTGTTGTCTGAGGCTTTTGAACAGAAACTCTGAAGACAAACTGCCTGGTTTCAAGTCCTGACTCTGGCACTAACTAGCTTTGTGATTTCTGGCAAATTACTAAACTCAGTGCCTCAATATCCTCATCTGCTAATTGGGGAGCACAATAATTGAAGCTTTCTTTAGGATTGTGGTGAGGTTTCAGTAAGGTAACACATGTCATATACTCGCGATAGTGCATGGCCACAAAGTTCCAACAAATATGGTAAGAGAGAAAGAGAGATCACAAAATGGGATCATATACTTTATCCAACCTTTTCACTTAATTTATCTCTTTTTTTTGTGGACTTTTGCAGAGAAGTATTCACTTAATTTATCTCGATGTCAATAAGACATCTGCTTCTTGGTTATCTTTACATTTTTAGTATAATGTTTAATACAGCAAATGAGTATAATAATACTTGTATGTACTCCCATGCTCTTAAATATGCTGAAACTATTTCTGGGATGAAAGTGTATATATGTTTCTGCATCTTCACATATATTACATATAAATCTTCCTCATTTTTTAAATAGATGCATAATATTTAATTGAATGGATACATTTTACTACTTGTAAAGAATTCCCTATGAGGAAACTCCAGATGGTTTTAGTTTTTAAAAATATGTATATTACCAAAAATGCTGCAATCAACAACTCTGTAGTTTATTTTTGCAGACAAGTGCAAATAGACCCATGGGATAAAATCACAGAAGTAAAATTACCGACTGAATATTTATGCACACCTCTATTTGGAGGAATTTTGCCTAAATGAAGATGTCTTCTTCTGTTCTTTGTCCATTTTCTATGGGCTGATATTCTTACTGATTTATAAAGGCCTTTGTCTTTTATAAAATTATGTAGCTTTTGTCATATGTGTGACAAATATTTTTCTCCAATTTTTTCATTTGCTTTTTGTTTAGTTATATAGTTTGTTGTGCAGATATTTTTATGTACTGAAATGTACCAATCAGTTCCCTTTTGGTTTTGGGTTTCTGATAAGCTGCAAAAAATTCTCTCACTACAAGATTATATAAGACAAAGAAAAACACCTCTATGTTTTCTTTTAATAGTTCTATGGTTTCATCTTTTAAAATTTAAATTAAACCATATGAGATCATCAAAAATCAAGTGGTTTTAGCCTACAAAATGTCAGTTTCAGACAAACGTATTTAAACCTTTGGTCCACTTGAAATTGTGTGTATTTGGAGATGTGTGTGTATGTGTGTGTTTGGAGGAGGGGTGTGTGTGTGTGCATGTGCAAGGTACAAATACATGAGGTAATAAGTCAGCTCATTTCTGCCATTTTCCCACCCAAGTGTCTCCAAATGATTTAATGAATATTCATTGCTACATATTTGGGCCTATTTTGGACTACATGCCCTACCCCAAGGATATACCTGTCTGAATTACTGTGGTTTTCAAGTATATTCCAATATCTGATACAACTAGTCTTCCCTCACAACTCTTCTTTTGTAGATTTTTTCTCTATAATTTTATAATGTTTATTTTTCTAAATGAATATAATTATTTTGAACAATTCAAATTTACAAAACTACTTGCCTAAGAGTGCAATTTAAGACCTTATATCTTCATAGTGAGTTTTCTGGTCCAAGAATAAGATATGTCTTTCAATTTAGTCAAATCCTCTTTTATATATTCCTCAAAAGGATGTTTCAATTTTTCTTTATATCATTCCTCCACATTTGAAATTTGCCACTTTACTGAATTCTCTTATAGTTTTTAACAATTTCAGCTAATTCTTTTGTTTTCCCACCATATGTTCACATTACATGTAACTAATGATAAGTTTGCCATACCACCTCCAAATTTTATGGTTTTTATTCTTACCTGATTATATTTGCTAGCATGTGACTGCTGACTTTAGTGGGAATGTTTCTGAAACTTATTAGCCCTCATACTGGTTATACATACATACATGCACACACAAACACTATGAAGATTTTTTAAAAATCAGAATTAAGTGCAAATTTTATATAAATGATTTTGCATTTGGATGGGTATATGGTTTTTTCCTTTGAGTTATCACTAAGATAAATTATATTAATATAATTCATAATATTGAATTATCCCTACATTCCTAGAAGACTCTCCATTTGGTGGTATACTATTATGTTAATAAAATTCTAACTCTATTTATTCTGGGTCACAGAGTAAAAATATAGCTTTAGGTTTCCTTCTTCAACCCCGATTCTCTGATGTTCTTCAGTGAGGAAATGGGTCTGTATAAGATTGTTCTCCACATCTACAATGGTTAGCCATGGCCCTAGTCATGGAATCTTTGTAAAGGATTCTTTCAGGACCATAATGCTTATTTTTAGAGAGGTCCACGCCCTAACTGAGCTCTGGAGAAGTGTGCATTTGTCCTCGATGTCCTTCACCTGATCTGACACCAATGTCACTATTATTTGGTGGAATTTTGCGGGGGTTGGATTATGACTGTTTTCAAGTTTACTAACATTGCTTCTTTTTCCATAACTTTTACATTCCTTTTTGCTGTTTTGGTAAGTCTAAGGGAGAAATGAAAATATACTTCCTTGTAATCTTTTACCAGAATTCCCACACCATTACTCTAAAGGCTGGCTATTGTTCCTTCGAATGGCTGTACTTAATGTATCTAACCAATGTCCTATTTTATTTTTATTTTTTAAATTTCCAAATGTTTAGAGGGTACAAGTGTTTTTTGTTACATGGATGAATTATATCATGCTGAATTCAGGGCTTTCAGTGTACCCATCACCAGAATAGTGTATATTACACCCAAAATGTAGATTTTTATCCTTCACCCCCCTTTCACTCTCCCCCCTTCTTAGTTTTCAATGTTCATTACACCACTTTTTAACCATCTATATCCCTTGTTTGGCTTCCACTTATAAATGAGAATATGTGGTATTGGTTTTTCCATTCCTGAGATACTTCACTTAGGATAACAGTGTCCAGTTCCATCCAAGTTGTTACAAAAGACATTATTTCGTTCCTTTTTATGGCTGAGTAGTGCTCTATGGTGTATATACACCACATTTTCTATACCCACTCATCAGTTGATGGGTACTTAGGTTGATTGCATACCTTTGCAACTGTGAATTTTGTTGCAATAAACATTTGGGTGTAGGTGTCTTTTTTATAAAATGACTTCTTTTCCTTTGGGTAGATACCCAGTAGCGGGATTGCTGGATCGAATGGTAGGTCTACTCTTAGTTCTTTGAGGAATCTCCATACTGTTTTCCATAGAGGTTGCACTAGTTTACATTCTCACCAACAGTGTATAAGTGTTCCTTTTTCACTGCATCCATACCAACATCTGTTGTTTTTTTTACTTTAATAACGGCCATTCTGAAAGGAGTAAGGTGGTATCTCATTGTGGTTTTAATTTGCATTTCCCTGATGATTAGTGATGTTGAGCATTTTTTCATTTGTTTCTTGGCCATTTGTTTATATTCTTTTGAAAAACATCTGTTCATGTTGTTTGCCCACTTTTTGATGGGGCTGTTTTTTCTTGCTGATTTGTTTGGGTTCTTTTTAGATTTTGGATATTAGTCCTTTGTCAGATGTATAGTTTGTGAATATTTTCTCCCATTCTATAGGTTCTTTCATTACTCTGTTGATTATTTCCTATGCTGTCCTGAAAATTTAAGTCTTTAATCCATCTTGAGTTAATTTTTATATATGATAAGAGATATGGATCCAATATCATTTTCTGCATGTGGCTATCCAGTTTTCACAGCATAATTTATTGAATAGGGCAATCTTTCCCCAATGTATGTTTTTGTCTGCTTTGCCAAAAATCAGTTGATTGCAGCTATGTTGCTTTATTTCTGGGTTCTCTATTCTCTTCCATTTGTCTATGTGTCTAACTTTATACCAGCACCATGCGGTTTTGGTTACTATAGCTTAGTAGTATAATTTGAAGTCAGGTAATGTGATGTTTCCAGATTTGTTCTTTTTGCTTAGGATTGATTTGGCTATTCAGACTCTTTTTTTGGTTCCATAATGCAGTTTAAGATTATTCTTTCTAGATCTGTGAAAAATGATGTTGTATTTTGATGGGAATTGCAGTGAATCTGTGAATCATTTTGGGCAGTATGGACTTATTAACAATGTTGATTTTTCCAATCCATGAGCATGGGATGTTTTTCCATTTGTTTGTGTCATCTATGATTTCTTTCATCAGTGTTTTGTAGTTCTCCTTGTAAAGATATTTCACCTCCTTGGGTAAGTATATTCCTAGGTATTTTATTTTCTTTGCAGCTATTATAAATGGTATTGAGTTCTTGATTTGAGTCTCATCTTGGCTGTTATTAGTACATAGAAATGCTACTGATTTGTGTAAATTAATTTTGTAACCTGAGACTTTACTGAATTTATTTATCAATTCTAGGAGTTTTGGTGGAGTCTTTAAGGTTTTCTAGACATAAGATCATGTCTTCAGCTAAAAGGGATAGTTTGATTCCCTCTTTCCTGATGTGGGTGCCCTTTATTTCTTTCTCTTGCCTGGTTGCTCTGGCTAGGATTTGCAGTACTATGTTGAACAGAAGTAGTGAATGTGGAGATCCTTGTCTTATTCCAGTTCTTAGGGAGAATGCTTTCAAATTTTCCCTGTTCAGTATAATTTTGGCGGTGGGTTTGTCATTTATGGCTTTTTTTATTTTTAGGTATGTTCCTTCTATGCCTAGTTTGTTGAGGGTTTTTATCATGAAAGGATGCTGGATTTTATTGAATTCTTTTTCCAACTCTATTGAGATGATCATAGGGTTTTTATTTTTAATTCTGTTCATGTGGTGAGTCACATTTATTGAGTTGTGTATGGTCAACCATTCTTGCATCCCTGCAATGAAACCCATATGTTCGTGGTGAATTATCTTTTTTATGTGCTGTTGGATTTGGTTTGCTAGTATTTTGTTGAGGATTTTTGCATGTATGTTCGTCAGAGGTACTGGTCTGTGGTTTTACTTTTTTGTTGTTTCCTTTCCTGGCTTTGGTATCAGGGTAATACTGGC
Organism: Daubentonia madagascariensis; assembly: GCA_023783475.1. Classification (NCBI taxonomy): domain Eukaryota; kingdom Metazoa; phylum Chordata; class Mammalia; order Primates; family Daubentoniidae; genus Daubentonia; species Daubentonia madagascariensis. The sequence continues at coordinate 15,161,426 of JAKFHU010001815.1, read as the reverse complement.
TTCGTAGAATGAGTTAGGGAGGATTTCCTTCCTCCTTGATCTTTTGGAATAGTGTTAGTAGGATTGATACCAGTTCTTCTTTGTATATCTGGTGGAATTAGGCTATGAATCTTGGGCTTTGTTGTAGTTCAGAGATTTTTTTATTACTGACTCAATCTCACTACTCATTATTGTTTTGTTCAGGATTTCCATTTCTTCCTGATTCAAGTCTGGGAGTTTGTGTGATTCCAAAAATTTACCCATTTCCTCTGGATTTTCTAGTTTGTGCATAAAGGTTTTCATAGTAGTCATGAAAGATATTTTGTATTTCTATGATATTAGTTGTTATGTCTCCATTTTCATTTCTGGTTGAACTTATTTGAGTCCTTTTTTTTTTTTCTATTTCTGATTAACCTAGCTAGTGGTCTATCAATTTTGTTTATCTTTTCAAAGAATCAACTTTTGTTTCATTGATCTTTGGTATTTTTGTTTGTTTATTTCCATTCCATTTAGTTCTGCTTTGAGCTTTGTTATTTCTTTTCTGCTAGCATTGGGTTTGGTTTGTTCTTTTTCTCATTCCTTGAGGTATGACATTAGGTTGTTAATTATTGATCTTTCTGTCTTTTTGATGTATGCATTTAAGACTATAAACTTCCCTCTTGCACTGCTTTTACTGTATCCCAGAGATTTTTGGGAGCTTGTGTCATCTTTGTTGTTAAATTTAAAAAATCTTTTGATTTCCATTTAATTTCATCATTGAGCCAAGAATCATTCAGTAGCAGGTTGTTTAATTTCCATCTATTGGTGTAGTTTTGAGAGTTCATCTTGGAATTGATTTCTAGTTTTATTCCACCATCATCTGAGAAGATACATGGTATGATTTTGATTTTTATGAATTTGCTGAGACTTGTTTTGTGGCCTAATATATGATCTATCTTAGAAAATGGCCCATCTGCTGATGAGAAGAATGTATATTCTGCAGTTTTGGGGTAGAATGTTCCGCAAATGTCTGTTAGGTTGACTTGTTCTAGAGTCCTTTTTAAGTCCAGTGTTTCTTTGTTGATTTTCTGCCTCAGTGGTCTGTCCAGTTCTGACAGTAGAGTATTGAAGTCCCTGGCTATTATGGTGTTACTGTTTATTTCTTTGCTTAGAACTTGTTTTGTGAATCTAGAAGCTCCTGTGTTAGGTGCATATATATTTAGGATTGTTATATATTCTTATCAAATTGCTCCCTTTATCATTATAAATGACTGTCTTTGCCTTTTCTTTAATCATTGTTGATATAAAGTGTATTTTATCTGATATGAGAATAACTACTCTTGCTAGCTTTTGGGTTCCACTTGCATGGAATATTTTTTCCACCCTTTTACTTTAGTCTATGAGAATCTATGCAAGTTAAATGGGTTTCTTGGAGACAGTATATATTAAGGTTGTGTGTTTTTTTAATCCATTCAGCCAATCTATATCTTTTAAGTGGACCATTAGGACCATTTACATTCAATGTTAATATTGATATGTGAGATACTGTTCTGTTCATCATGTTCATTGCTACCTAGTTACTTTGTTCACTCTCTTGTGTTACTGTATTGTAAGAGCTATGAGTTTTATCTTTTGGGTATTTTTACACTGGTGAGGATCGACTGTTCTTTCCACATATAGAGCACTTTTAAATATTTCCTGTAGGGTAAGTCTAGTGGTGACAAATTCCCTTAGTGTTTGTTTATCTGGGAAAGACTTTATTTCTCCTTGAGGAAACCTAGTTTTGTAGGATACAAAATTCTTGGCTGGCAGTTATTCTGCTTAAAAAGATTAAAAATGGGCCCGTAATCCTTTCTGATGTGTAAGGTTTCTGCTGAGAAGTCTGCCATTAGTCTCATGGGTTTACTTTGTAAGTTACTTGTTGTTTTCATCTTGCAGCTTGTTGGATTTTCTCCTTCACTTTGACTTTGGCCAGACTGATGACTATGAGCCTTGGTGACGTTATATTTGCCATGAATCTTCCTGGTGTTCAATGACCTTCTTGTATCTGGATGTGTAAATCTCTAGCAATACCAGGGAAGTTTTCCTAATTATTCCCTCAAATAGGTTTCCCATGCTTTTTGCTTTTTCTTCTTCTCCCTCCATGATACCTACGATTCTTATATTTGCTTGCTTTATATAGTCTCATATTTCTCGCAGAGATTGTTCATTCTTCTTGATTTGTTTTCTACATTTTTGACTGGCTAGGTTAATTTGAAAGCCTTGTCTTCAAGCTCTGAAATTCTTTCTTCTGCTTGGTCCAGTCTTTCTACTGTATTCTAAAATTCCCTAAATGACTCTTTCATTTCTTTGAGTTCTGCTATATCTTTTCTTATGTTATATATCTCTTTAGAGAGTTTTTCATTTATGTCCTGAATTATTTTTCTGGTTTCTTTGTGTTGGTTTTCAATTTTCTCATCAATACTGTTGATCCTACTTGCCATCCACATTCTGAATTCCATGTTTGTCACTTGAACAATTTCCTTTTGGTTGGTGTCTTGCTGGAGAACTATTGTGATTCTTTGGGGGTGTCAAAACTGCCTGTTTTTCATGTTGCTAGAGCTCATATGCTGGTTCTTTCTCATCCGATACCTCTTCTTTCACCTCAAGACATAGCTTTGTGGTACACTTTTTCTCTTCTGCTAGGAACTCTGTTGCTCAGTGAAGAAAGGGAGAGGTCCCTGGGTGGTGTGCTTGAGTCCTGCTCCAGAAGCTTGACCAGGCAGAAGAGATGCAGATGCATTGTGAGCCTTTATCACTGCTGCTCTCCTGCATTTCCCCATTCCTCTGTGGTTGTCATGGGTGGTCAGTGTGCTGTGGCTTCAGCACTGCCCTGCCCAGGTCTTTCAGTGGGGGCATTTTTCAGCCTGCAATGGCTTGATTGCTGCCCTGCCCAGATGGTGGCAGCAGGGATCAGTGCATTCATCCTGTCCAGGACCCCAGCAGCAGTGAGGACATGTGGCACCCACCTACAAGATGTGTTAGAGAAACAGTCTCTCTCACCCTTCCCTGGCCCCATAGGGGCGATGGAGAGGCAGCAGCAAGGGATCTGAGCCTCAGATAGATGCAGTGCTCTGGGACTGTGATCTGAAAGTAGCACCAGCCACAGCACCCAGGGTTTGTGAGCTAGTGGAAACCTGCTTTGCCATCTCTCTAGAGCAATGCTGCTGAACAGTCTCCAGTCAGATCCCTGCGTCAGTCCAGTGGTCTGTGTGGTGGAGGGGCCCCCACAGCTCTGATTGCAATGTCCACGGGGGAAGTGTGGAATCCCAGGAGAGCCCTGGGATTCTCTCCTCTGTCTCTTCCCCAGGTGTGGGCACCTTCCCCGTGTGCCTTCTACCCTACTGAGTGGGTCACCCCACCTCCCTCTCCTTCATCCTGGGAGCCTCCTATCACCTCTCTGCTGATTCCCAGTGCTCTCCCCTAGATGATCGATCCAAAGTGAATATCCACTGGCTACTTTTGATCCTCTCTGTGAAAGCGGCTTGTGCGGGTTGCTTCTGGTCTGCCATCTTGGCCCCTCTCCTATTTTTAGATATTTAGGGTGTTCCAAATTTTTGCTGTGATAAATATCACTGAAAAGAAGGAATGTTTAAAAAGACCAAGATTGTAGAAAATCCAATTCAATCACACAAAATAATGACTAGCAGAAAAGTAGAGGATGCCTATAGAATCATGAAAAATTAACTAATGGAAAGGACTTATGGGGTGAGCTGCTCAGGCAGAAAGGAACATAAAGGGAACTACATCTCTTTAGCAAGTTCCTCTTATTTAATCTCTTCTTCTCTTTTTCCATCCCACATCCTCTGTCATACAGGGTCTGTTGTGACAATATTGCTATGAGAGATTAGAACACCTCTCTCACTTGATGTGTACAGTGTAAGCTGGGACTTGGTAGCAGTTGGTCTTCTATGTTTCCCTTCCCTTGAGTTCTCACTTATTTGAAAATCCAGGGTTGCCATTAGTACTCACAGAAGTGTTTTAAGGTCAAACTATTGTCTGGAAGAAATTCCTTTTCTGCCCTATGGAACTCAGCTGCTGTGACTTACAATTATGGAGATAGTGCATTGATTTAAGTCAGGTGGAAGATCACCTTGACTAAAAGAGGAAAACTCTTACCTTGGGCTTGTATATGTTGTTCTGTTTAAGAATAATGATAGCAACATTTTTTTGGTCATCTATCTTAGACATAGCTGCCACAAAATTTTAAAAGTGCTTCCCCTTTATCCTTTGTCTGTCTGAAGAACCTATAGATTTACACAATCTCGCTGACATTCAAACTCTTATAACTTATCACCTCTATCTGTTTCATCATATACGAATGTCTCAAATCAGATAGAGCACTAACATGGTCAGCAGAGAATAAAACAACATCAATGTCAACAACAAAAACCACAGAAATTTAGATAACTATATTGTTGAGGCTCTGTGCTGGGCAGTGAGGACAAAGGCGTGTGTTACATGATCTGTGCCTTGAAGAATCTTATGTGCAAATAGAACATCAGCACATACAGGACAATTTACAACATGTACAATATTCTAAGACTGAAATGATCAGTGACAGAGTGTCACATAGAAAGGCAGGAACTATTCCACAAGTTCTTTCATCTGCTTTTCTTTGTGTGTGTGGTTTCACTCTGTGAGCAGATACAAATTGGACCGTGAATGAGAGGCCTGAACAGTGGTTTCACTAGGTTCTAGGACAAACAAGGTCAAGATTAGACTCAGAGAAGGAAAAAGAATCCTCACAGCAGGCCGAGCTGCCCCTACATTGTGGATGGTAACGAAAGAGGAGGGACCGGTGGGTTATATCAGACTTGCCAGAGGTGCTCTTTTGAAACACACGTGCCGGGCCCTCATCCCGGTGCAGTTCTGGTAAACATTAGAGGGTAGGAGGAGAGACATGCACATTTTAAACTGTCTTTCCTCCCCACCCTGCATCCATAAAGGCAGGTGGGGACCACTCCCTTGAAAAGATTCATCCAGCCGGGCCTCTGGGAGGGTGCCCAGTGCTCACAGCCCCTTTTGAGACAGCGAGGCTTATCTCCCTGGCCACACAGTCGTCAAGAATTCACTCAGCTGGTAGTTTGCAAAAGCAAAATAGGAAAGCCCAGGATTATACTCTAATCCTCCTTTTTAACAGAGATCATGGGTATTTGTCAGCCATTCCATGGGATTATGGAAGAAATATATAATAATGAAGTATTCTATTACTAGTTTTGGTTATCTGGAAAGACTACTAGTAATCTCAGAAAACTATTTTCTACCAGGAAATTTAATATAAAGCTCGTTTATTTTAAAGTCTTATCTTTTATGGTGGCTTTAAATAAAAACCCATTAATGTGAAAATTCTTTATCCTCTTATCAGAAAATCAATCACAAAAATGAGTTTGGGTAATAAATGGATCTAAATAGAAGTGCAGGCCATAAGTTACAGTTTTAATAATACAAAAATAGAACTGACTGGAGACTTTTTGTCTGAGAAGTCTGCAGTCAACATTTCATCCATCAATTCACATCACCACTAGTATGTGACAGCTTTGAGTCAAGCAAGAATTACATGTCACCAATCCTGAGGGACATTGAGCAGCAAAGGCCCAGTGTGACAATCCAGTGTGATTCTGTTAACTAAATATCAATTGCAGTTATACCCTTGAAAGACTAACTTGAAGTAAAATAAAGGCTTTAGCAAACCATAGTCGAATCAGTTATTTTTTGTGCACATTCTTTCATATCCCACCAGTTTGTTTGTTTGCTAGTTTGAACCTAGAGTCTCAATATATAAAAGCATACTTCACTTAACAGAGGAATCAGAACCAATTTGCCCCCCCCAAAATTATTTTCTTATTACACTACCTTTGTAAACTGTGTTCATCTGAATGAAATAATCACCTAGGCATAACAAAACAACATCTCAGAGTATAAGAAAATGTTTAAATTAAGAAATTTATGGGGCAAAATCCATTTTTTCTGGGATATGCCACATAGGTCATAGCATACTATCTAATTTTATATGTTAAATGGTTTTTGTACAGTGTCAAAAAGGCAAAAACAATGAATTATTATTATAATAATTATAAATGTAATTTCTCTTAACCAAAAAACCCAGAAAAGGTGCTCAATAATGTAATGAAGAATAATGAAATATTTTTAAAAAATAAATCATCTAACGAGTGTAATATAATAAAGAAAATACAGCAGGTCTTCAAATAATGTTTTGTTCAATGTCATTTCATTATAACCTTGAGAAGAAAAATAATCACTTCCCAGCAGGGCCAGTGTCTATGTGGACTTTGCATGTTCTCACCATGTCTGGGTTTTCTCTGGGTACTCCAGGTTCCTCCCACATCCCAAAGCTGTGCATATTCGGTGAATGGTGTGTCTATGTGGTCCTCGTCTGCGTGAGTGTGGGTGTGTGTGTAAGTGTGCCCTGCTATAGGATGACATCTTATCCAGGAAGGGGCCTGCCTGGAGCCCTGAGCTGCTGGGATGGGCTCTGGCCACCTGTGACCCTAAACTGAAATAATTGGGTAAATAATTATCTCTCTTATTTTTATTAACCTCTTAAAAATGTATGTGTAGCTCACATCTATCCCAATGTTTAATGTTTTGGTCTTTATTTAGAAGTTTGGTAATGTTTTTGGGACCAGAAATATATTGTAGGAACTGCAGTCTTATTTATATCACTTAGCCTATGGTCAAATTGGTTTCCTTATACATGGTTCTGCTTAAAGTCACAGTTTCCAATAACCTAGTTAGATGATGTTAAATGAGGACTTACTGTACTATAATGAAATATATAATATAATGAAACGTGTTAAGACATGACATATCATTAAGAACCATAGATAGTAGAAAATATTCAAGAGCTCCAGGGCTTTGATCTGAGTGCATCAGGAAGTACCCAGGTTGAGGCCAAGGGAAACTTGAGGTCAGACAGACTGTGATTTTTAATGTTGATGTTGCCACTTGTAAAGCATGTGACCTTGAACAAATTATTGAGAGTTTCTAGGCCTTTATTTTCTCATTTATTAAACAGAGATAGAAATGACTACTCACAGGGTTATGAAAATTATATGGGATCACTAAGAAGAGCACCTAAATGTGTTCTCAGCTCATAGGTAACACGGGACTCCACAGACAAGAGCTCTCTAATTGCTAAGGTCAGGAGGAAAAATAGTGACTGCTCTACTGAGAAGAGCCCACCCACCTTCTCATTAATTTCTTTTTACCAATGTTTTAGATGAGGAAAATATTCATTTTTTCTTCAATTCTGCTCAATTTCTATTTACTTGGATTCAGGATAGGCTTAAGTGGCTGGAGGGAGGAGTCCCTGTCAGGAGCACAAAGCCAAGGGATGAGCTGAAGTTCATACAGAAAGTCGGCAGGTTATGCCATTCTACGTGGGACATGGATTGCTGGAAAGGGATAGTCATGAGATGGGCAGAGGGACTTGAAACCATATCATACAAAGAATGGATGGGGGAAGTGGGAGCTGTTGGAATTGCTGAGGAGACCAGGGTGACCTCATGTACACGAGCAGCCAAAGTTTGTGTGACCCAATGGGATAAAACGCACGAATGAAGTTACAAGGAGACGGATTTCTGTTCACTATAAATGAAGAACTGGGTTTGGGCTGTTTGGTCTGTCCAAAGATGAACAGGGATGTGGGTCTGAGAAGAGGTCAGACTATTCTACCTTTAGGAATTAAACTTGATATCCAATAAATCTACGATTTCTTCAGGAAACTTCTTTGTTTTGGTGTTACATAAGACTCAACTTTTTTCTGTTCCATTGGTCTATGTCTCTATTTTTGTGCCAATACCATGCTGTTTTGGTTACTATAGCCTTGTAGTATAGTTTGAAATCTGGTACTGTGATGCCTTCAGATTTGAGAACCCAGATATAAAAACATCCACACACAGCCAACTGATCTTTGACAAAGCAGACAATATACACTGGGGAAAAGGTGTCCTATTCAATAAATGGTGCTGGGAAAATTGGATGGCCACATGCAGAAGAATGAAACAGGATCCATATCTCTCACCACTCACAAAAATTAATTCAAGATGGATAAAAGACTTAAATGTAAGGCATGAAACCATAAGAATTCTAGAAGAAACTGTTGGAAAAATTCTTCTAGATATCAAGCTAGGCAAAGAATTTATGAAGGAGACACCAACGGCAATCACAGCAGCAACAAAAATAAATGGGACTTGATTAAATTAAAAAGCTTCTGCACAGCTAAGGAAATAATCAATGGAGCAAACAGACAACCTACAGAATTGGAGAAAATGTTGGCATGCTGTACATCTGATAAAGGGCTAATAACCAGAATCTACAAAGAACTCAAGCAAACAGCAAGAAAAAAACAAACAACCCCATTAAAAAGTGGGCAAAAGATATGAACATAAGCTTTTCAAAAGAAGATAGACAAATGGCCAATAAACATATGAAAAAATGCTCAACGTCACTAATTATCAGGGAAATTCAAATTAAAACCACAACAAAGTATCACCTTACCCCAGTTAGAATGGCTTTTATTAAAAAGTCCAAAAACAATAGATGCTGGTGTGAATGCAAAGGGAAAGGAACACTTATACACTGTTGGTGGGACTGCAAATTAGTACAACCTCTGTGGAAAACAGTATGGAGACTCCCCAAAGCACTAAAAGTAGACCTACCATTCAATCCAGCAATCCCACCACTGGGTATTTACCCAAAGGAAAAGAAGTCATTTTATCAAAAAGACACCTGCACTCGAATGTTTATTGCAGCACAATTCACAATCGCAAAGATGTGGAATCAACCCAATTGCTCATCAATTCATGAGTGGATTAACAAAATGTGGTATATGTATACTACGAAGTACTATTCAGCCACGAGGAAGGATGAATTAAGGCATTTTGCAATGATTTGGGTGGAACTGGAGACCATTATCCTAAGTGAAGTATCTAAAAAATGGAAAAACAAACACACACGTACTTACCATTAAATTGGAACTAACCGATGAGCACATATGTGCACAGAGGGAAGTAAAACTCAGTGGAAATCAAGCAGGGGGAAGAGGGGAGGAGGGGATGGGTAAAAACCTACCTAACAGATACAATGAACACTATCTGGGTGATGGGCACACTTATAACTCTGACTCAAGTGTAACAAAATCGATCCATGTAACCAAAAACATTTGTACCCCTGTAATATTTTGAAATTAAAAAAAAAAGACTCAACTTATAGCAAACAGGGTCGATTATTTTAAATTATGGAATTGTGTCACACATTTATTGTAAAGTATCTAGAGACAGTTTATTAAAATAAATACCTCCCTTGATGTCATGTCTTCCTCCAGCTAACATCAATTTCCCTACTCGCTTGTACTGAAAAACCCTTCCAAGGAATTTCTAACAGTCCAATCTTCACTTCCTCACTACCCAGTCTCTCTTGAGCCTACTCCAATCAGACTTCCATCCTCACTATTTTAATGACAACACTTTTACCAAAGCTACACCTATACCTGACCACATTCCAAGCTTAATTCTCAGTTCTCATATAACATGACCTTGCAGCACATTGGCATTGCTAGTTACACCCTCATTCTTAAAAATCTATTAGCTTGAATACCAAATCATCCCTTTCTCCTGTTGTTTGTTTTTGTTAGTGCATATGTGTGTTTTTTGCTGTTCCTTTTCAGTCTCCATTGCTGTCTCCTCTCCTTTTTGTGAACTACAAATATTGAGAAGGACCAAGGAAGCAATGAGCACTTCCTTCTGCATTCGTCAGTAGATCTCATCCAGATAAGTGTCATCTATATGCTCTTGAATCACAAACATACATCTTAGGCCTTGAACTCTCTTCTGAGCCCCAGCCTGTTTAATAAAACTGATTTCTTAACATCTGCATTGGATGTGAACGTTTCTAAAGCACAACACTTGATTCCATGCCTTATCCTCCAAGCTCCAGATACACTGGCTAAATTGGTTCCATGGAGCTTTACATCTGTTGTTTATTTGGCCTGGAATGTCCTCCCCTATGTCATGGCTCCACCCTTCTCATGTAGGTCTCTGATCAAATGTCAACTCTTAAACATGCCTTTGCTGACAACACTATCTCAAGTAGGATTGTAGAAGTTTATCAAATAGTTGGTGAATGAATAAATGAGCAGTCTCTGTTTTTTTCAATCATAATACTTTAAAACGTTGTCACTAGCTCTTCCAAACTGCCTTGCCAGAAACTATATATTCTTTCCCGAATTTGGAAACACTGGAACAGAAATCTGTTAACAGAGCTGTTGTGGGAAAATGTAGTTGTCTCTCTACATCTGCCCCTAGTGGGAACTCTGGAAACTTTATAAAGGGGGTATGATAGCAGCAGCTAACCCAGAGTTCAGGCTTTGACAAAGCAGTAACCTTCAAGATCACAGTTGTCTCAGCCGTAAGATGTGGCTGTTGGGTCCATGTTCTTTACATTCCTATCCAACTCCGAAATTCTATGCTTTTATGCTTCAAATGTCCTCTGTCCCAAGGGACTAATTGGGGACCTTGGCCTTGCATCTGCTTGTACATGGAGATGAGAGGACAGATTCAGCTGGCTGCCATAACCAGGGCCATCACTGGTGGAGGGCTGAGGTTGACCCAGCAGCCTTCTTTACTATCACTTGTGCTTCTCTCCCAAAAGAGTGCCTGGCCCAAAGGGCAATCTTAAAAAAAAAAAATGGCCCTTTCTGATCTGTGTTTCTGGCTGGAATTTTCTTAGTTATTCTTAGTATAGAATAATTGTCAGTATATACTTAAAAGCCATTTTTGCATGTTGAGGTGTTTTAAAATTATTTTCTCATTTTAAAAATGTCATGGTTATATTTAATAGTTTTAACTTGATTCTCCTTCTATTATTCTTATTTCTTTAAGCTTCCCACTACACATGGTGACTGGAAGTACTAACTGTTCACTTACGTTCAGGGTAAGTATCACATATAAGCAGAGTGATAGGAAAAGACATAGGAAGCATGATCTTTATAGGACTGTTTCATTCACATCATGTTAAAGATGGTATTCACAAAACAACACTTTTTAAAATTAATTGAAAAGAAATCTTCCTGCCTATTATCTTCCCTTCCTGTTTCATTTGACAACTTTAAGTAAATTTGGCATTATAGACTTTCTAACTTACTAGAGCACTTGGTTTATGTCATAAAGGGACTGGTTCTCTCTAAAGACACAGAAAAAGGCATAAGCAATAACTACTTATCCTTTATGCCTGGAACATGAGTGTGGGGAAAATGTGGGCATCAAATTGTAGACAAAATAAAATTCAATAAAATTACCCTTACCCACTTCTTAAATCATAGGTATTTCTTTAACAACATACACGATTTTTGTTAAACTGCATGTGAAAAGGGGGATTTCATTTACGTGCACTGCTCTGGGAGGCTCTAGATATTTTAGTAAACCAACAGACATTTGACTATTGAGCAACATGGTGTTTTCCCGTTAAGCATATGTAGGAAAATTTATTTTTAAGCATTAAATAGACATGCATCTTATAGTAACTGAAACTACCTACACTTTCCTCTTTGCCTCAACCTTTCTACCTTATGAAATTGACATGGTTTAGTAAGTACAAGATAAATATCTATTGAATTGGATTTAATTCAGTAGCCCAAATACCTGTTGTACTCAGAATGAGAGAGCATAAACTCCAGAGATCATATTGACTACTATCCAATTATAGAGTGCATGTCTAATGAGAAAACAGCTATATGTAAGGAATTCCTTCTTTTGTTGTAGTTATTATGAATATATTCTGATGAAAAAACCTCAAAATACTTGCTTAAATATGTAGTATATATTACAGTCAAGTGGAAAGTTTTTCTCCTCTAGAAAAAGTCCCTTTTTCTTTCTCTATGGCAACTATAGTATTGAATATCATACAAAAAGTATTGTATGGCAATGATTCTTTTATATATATGTATATACACATTCATATACACATATATATATAAATACAATTTTCTTTATTTTTCAGAGACTAGGAATTGATCCATGAGCTCCATCAAATTTAGTAGCAGAATCACTGCATTGATGGTAACAAATGCACTGTCCTTTTATTATGCTTAAACAATGTAAGAGAAAGGAAATATTTCCTGAGGGAGGAAAAAGCTCAGGCTTGGATATTCAGATTCAGAACCTAAATATACACATTAAATGATTCAAATAATTCTTCTTTAAGTAATTTAATTAAGTCACATTTTTCAGTTTTTCATAAAATCAGTGATCTCTTAGCAATATCTCTCATAATAAATATCATTTCAGCTTCAGGAGTTTCAAAATAGCATCATGCAAACGTGTAATATTCTTCATTTGCAAGGTTAATCAAAAGCATACCATTTGTAGAGTGCATAAAGAAGGAACAGTGTGGCAATTACTCATCACATTTCATAGCTATACAGCCTCTAAGAATCTGGGTAAGTTTCTTCTTCTTATGCATAAACAGAATCCAGGAGACTGAATATCAGTAATATATAAATATACACTTAATACATGATCTATATCTGACAGATAATATAATGACCAACAAGAGCATTTTATGACATAATTAAATAGTGTTATTTTTCACCCAGCTATTTTTCCCTATTAATCTAGATGTTTTGGTGCTATTCATCCTTGTCATAGAGAGAAGCAGAATAATGAACAAATTCAAGTGATATCATCCTCTTTCATAACAGAGCAGAGGCTCTCCTGAGTCTTCCACAATAATCAAATGATAAAATGAGAACAAACATCTGGATTTAATTTTCATGCTTCATATGAGGTAGATAAACAACTCAGTCCAAGAAAATTTACTGTTTCTTTAATAATTTCAATAATAAAAATTCACAGGAGAGAAAAATTATCATCCTGAATTTATTTAGAGTGCTAAATCTAGCCCCTTGTGAGTCTCTCAAATTGTCACCAATTTTAGACTGGACAACCCACTGGCTAATAATGGCTCTACAAGCCTGCCAAGGAAAATATCACTGTAGGCTGTTTTAATAAGTGCTTGGAATACAGAGGAAGAATACTTTTTGTGCAGTTTTATTTGGATCTACTTATCTGATGGCATTAGGTTATCACACACCCACAGAGCTTTCCAGAACTCCTACCACTTCCCTCCCTTGACATGCTGAGCAATCTTACCTTGGTGACACTATCAGATCAAAGGACTGAAAATGTCTTTGGTTCCCAAAGGAATAACAACAAAAGAACAATAAATTCTTGGAAGTAATGCTCTGGACATGCTCTATCTACCAGAACCAGATACATCAGTGTTTTTCTCTTAATTTTCAGATAAAGATGAATAAACTAAAAAGTAGCATAAGGGTTGGTCAATTCCTTTGGTAAGTATCCCCAAACTACTGATTATAAAACTGATCATTTATATAACAAAATTTCTGCTGCCTATCTATGCTAAGAATTAAAATTCACTGGCCAGGTTCATTTGAGTCAAGTGTATTCAGTGATATTATTTTATGTACACCACTATGTCTTCTATTGTCTACTTACCCTATGAAAGCAATGGTATATAGGAAATTGTGCCTATATCTTACAGCATAAAAAGTCAGATACAAGCACTCTGATAAGGTGCTGCAACTCAACAGATGAAGATTAAATATATGGAATGATATCCAGTAGGTGAAAAGTGGAAGATGGGGTTATTAAAGCCACAAGAACTACTTGGAAGATGAAGAGTACTACGTGAGTTGAATCAAAAAATAACATGGGACTTGAAGAGATTGAGTAACTTATTTGAAATGTTTCTCTTTTAGTATTAGCAAGAGCCAGCAAAGCCCAGTAATATTAGTCAGGACTGACTGCTACATTAAATGTAGCAGTTGACAAGCCCTTTGCCTTCACATATATTAACAAAGATGAATAATTTAACAACAAGAGGATAGCTCTGATGTGGCATAGACCTTAGAAGGGATGCCAAAACAAGATAACAGATGGTAACAGGCTACAAGGAACAGCTGCCACCACCCAGACGAGAAGGTACTGAGAGTCCAAACAAATCTCACCTTTGCATAGCTCTCTTTAAGACGCAAGAGTAGAGAACGTACAATCCAAACAAGGATTTTTATTCAAACGGCTGGTAAACGGTGATAATTATGTAAAAAAAAATTTCTTGTAAAAAACCCTAAAAGCAAACAAAAACCTTTTCTGTGTGTGTGTGTGTGTGTGTGTGTGTGTGTGTGTGTGTACGTCTTCTCCTTTATCTTATATAGAGAATTAAATGCAGAATTTTTGGACTAGTCATGACCAGGTAGAAGTTATGGTAACTCTTCCCTCTACAGTAGAAGTGTTTCTTTGCTGGAAAATAATCCAAGGGGGCGGGGGGGAAGAAAAGAAAAGAAACAGATGGATGTGCTGAAAATCTGCTTCTATTTTTTCTGTAGTTTACAATCATGACAATCAGAGGTTCATTAGCTCCAACCTCTGTGTTCAGGTTCCTCTTTCTTCTTGGCTTTGCCTCAGGCAGTCTAAATTCTCCTTCACATTCAGAGAATTTAAGAGATGGGAAGGAATTGGGATCACTGGAGGAAGGTTTTCCTCTAGATGGCCCTTTATTTTATATATTAAGAAAGATGTAATCTGAAAGTTCTCAGCAATTCAGAACATGAATTTATGCACCGTGAAATTAAAAACTCTTACTTAAATATAGCTGCAGTAAAAAACAATCTTTCAATAAAGAACCAAATGTCCAGTGAAGGTAAGAACAAACAGTTGTCATCTTTTCTTGATGGAAACAATGTAACAATGGAAGAATTGTAATTCTTCCCATGTATTTATAGAGTCTTAAAGTTGCAAGCTTAAAATCAGATAATTGGGGAAGATCACTTTCCAAATCTAAGAAGACAGTAAATAGAATTTGGGCATGAGAATGACATTGTTGTTACGAGGTGGTCAGAACTGAGGAATCCTTGCCTTGCACACTCAAGTAAGTACAGGGTATATACTATGCTTTACACCAAGCGAGGGAGCAGCCATTCATATCAAAAGCAGAAACACTGGTAGAAGTTCAACAGTGAGTTAGATGCCTAAAAATAAGAAGATGACAAGCATTTGCTGATTATTGGGAGACAGGATTTATGGATGATGTGACTGTTGTCAAGATCATAAGCAACAGCAGACCTAGCTAGGCACAGGGTTAATTTAATTAAAGAAATTGAGGTTCACCTAACTGGGTACTCACGCTTAACCATGGGTTAATGAATACATTTTAGGCCAACCAAAGAAGAGGTAACGATTGGTTGAGGTTGACATTTAACCATCAGTGCCTTTGAGATGTCTGGTAGGGGCAAAGGAGGCAAATACAAGACAGCACAGTGCATGAGGAAATTTTGCAGCAGGATAAAAATGTAAATGCCTCACTTTCCCAAAAGACAAAGAGTCCAGGCAGCACACTGCCCTGCTGAATAGATACAGAGTAAAAATGCAGTTCAGGCCATAGGTAGACCGAGCACTTTAAACACCCACAGAAAAGATTATAATACTGATCCAGTGGGAACCTAACAGAAGTTGTAGTCTGAATGGACTTTAAGCATCACTGAGGGGACTGGTTCATATGATGAGATCCAGGCAGTAGATAAAATGAGAATATCCAAATAGGAGTGACAGAACAGTGTCCACTCCTTAAGGATTCCTTACTGACCCCTTTACAGTCAGCATAGCTTATGTGTAAAAGCTACGCATGCTTTGGAAATTAATCTCAGGGTTCCTCTGGCCACTTTCAGGTGCCTACCCAGGTGCTCCTTGGCCTGGATTGTCTTGCTCCTTGATTCCCACTCATTTCGGTCTAGTACTTGTGCTCCTTTGATTAATGCCAAAGTCTGGTGCTCAGCAACTTGGAGATAAGTTGCTCAGTACAAATTCTCCTCTCTCCTCTTTGCCCTCATCCCAACTCCCTTAGCCCTGAGCTTGAGAAAGACTTAGGTATTGATATGGGTTAGATTGTGTCATCTCCCCCCGAAAGTCTTGTGTTGAAGTCTTAACCTCCAGGACCTCAGAATGTGACCTTATTTGGGGATAAGGTCATTACAGAGGTACTCAAGTTAAAGTAAGCTCATTAGGGTTGGCCCTAATCCAATATCACTAGTGTCCTTCTGAAAAGAGGAAATTCGGGCACAGGGATACTCACAGAGGGAAGACAATGTGAAGAGAAACAGGGAGAAGACAGCCATCTGCAAGCCAAGGAGAGAGGCTTGGACCAGATCCTTCCCTCACAGCCCTCAGAAGGAACCACCCTACTGACACCTTGATCTTGGACTTCTAGCCTCCAGAACCATGAGGCAATTAATTTCTGTTGTTTAAGTCACCAAATCTGTGGTACTTTGTTACGACAGTCCTAGCAAACTAATGCAGGCACATCTGTACTAAGTGAATAATGAAGGTGATGTTAATGAGCACTTCTCATAGGCCTCAGTTCCTCATTTAAAAGCAAAATGCACATGGTTGTATGTATTTTTGTTGTTTTCAATCCTTTCCGGACCAAGTAGGGTGTAAATAAAGATTTCTCGTGATCTGAAACTAGGCCTACAGTTGTTTCCTCTTTTTGTTAATACCTGTTGATTTTTAAGTAGCTGCTATTCATAGAAAGAAAGAAAGAAAAAAGGAAGACAAAGAGAGGAAAAAGAGAGAGAGAGAGAGAGAGAGAGAAAGGTAACTTAAAAAATGGCAAAGGGGTGTACGCTCCTTTCTTAGGCAGCAGGAGGGAAGAGTAAGTCCTACTTGTAGGAGCTGGCTTGGACGCAGAGGCGCCCCCTTTGTGGCAACTCAAAGAAAGAGAAGGAGGTTGTACCTGTGAGATGAGAAAAAGACCTGGAAGAGTAAATGTGAGCCAGGATGCAGAAGCTGCACCAGGGGCCGATCTGTATGTTTCAGACTGAAATAACTAGTCTGCAGGTAAAACAATCATTGCCAGGAGCATGAGGCGGGACTTCAGCGTCTTGGCGCCCATTAATTTCAAGACTTCTCACAACTTCTCACTCCTACTCACAGCACAAGCTGATGAGGCTGAGAGCTGAGACAGTCGTCTGGGTGATTCAAGGAATAGGAAAACTAAAGTCCAATATCAATTGCCTATATATTACGTTGGAGGTGAGGAAGATTTTTTGGCCCGTGTCCTTGATTTCAGTGCTATATTCTGCAATATCATCACTAAATTTGGCTTTATCATATCACAAGTGGTTGTTATTTTGCAAAAATATGTTTGTGACATTTTAAATGAAAATGCTACCGATGGCTCTGTCCTTAGCCACATGGGAATAATCCTGATCAAAGGAAACTAAGTATCAGCTCCTAACATAAATTTCCGTTCAGAACTTCCCATTCAAGAGTTATTCTGTTTCTGGATTAGGTAGTTTGACTATATTTGAACAAAAGCATTGGAGACTTCATCTGAAAATATTCCATAGTAATAGGAAATTTATGCAAACTTATTTTCAATTTCTAAGTCTTTAATATAATCCTCATTAGACTTTCACAATCTTGGAAACTTGTCCATTAAAATGATTATCAAACTGATTTTTACAAGGCGTAAATGTCTATGTTTCTTAAAATAAAATTCTACCCAGTTCATAGTTACAAAAAGCATTCTATGTTAAAAGATGACCAATCTTATTTGTACTAGTGAAAAACTGCACACAATAGAGGATTAGTTAAATTAACAATGGTACATATATAAATGTAATATTATTCAAACATTCAATGATGATATAAATTTATATTTATTGATGTGTGAAGACGTGTACAACATATTGCTCCATAAAAATACCCCACAAATTATAAAGCAGCATTCAAAGTGTAAATTCATGTTTTTCAAAAAAAACAGTTGTCAAGGAATATAAATTCGTTTTTTCTCATTTACATGTGTATACATTGAAAAACACTTGGAAGACTACCCACCAAAATACTCATGCCTGTCTGTCTCTCTGTCCGTCTGTCTATCTATCTAATCTATATACATCTATGTAGTGGTATTGGGAAAAAACTATTACTTTCTTTTTTATTCTTTTCTATGTTGGTTGAATTTTAAGAAACTTGCATGACTCTATAATCTGTGAAAATTAAGCTATTTTAATTTTGGAAAAAATTTTAGAAACCTATCTAATAAATTCATTGGTTAATGTCATTAATAGAATTCTAAAAAATAGTCACTATATTTTACAAAAAACATTTTTGCTTAAAATACAAAAATATTACCAGTTTCCCATTTGGACTTATTTCTCATCTAAAGAAGCAGTGATGAAATCTCTATATTTTCTAGGAACCACATTTTCTATATTAAATTATTAAATAGCTAACTAGCAATGAAGAAGTAAAAAAAATGGACTCATGTTTCCTTTCTTAAACCAGAAACAAAAGCTACTTGGTACTTCAAAGTACTGATTGTCCTTGAAATGTAATGGGAGTGTCTAATGTTCCACATCAATAATCTGACCCACATCAGAAGCTATTTTGGGTAACAGGAAATAGTTATCTTTATCAGACATATAAAAACTCACATTAGTGGGAGGGAGGAGTAGGGGATGGCTGAAGTCATACCTAACAGGGACAATGTACACTACTATCTGGGTGATGGGCACACTTATAACTTTGACTCAAGCAACCAAAACATTTGTACCCCCGTAATATTCTGAAATAAAAAATAAATAAATAAATAAATTAAATAAAATCTCACATTAATGTGAGGCTGACTATAAAGTGACTCTGCCAAGAAGAAATGCATTACAGCACTTCAGTCTGTTGGCCTGTACTTCAGGCTGATTTGACATTTCCATTATAAAACTTCATTCCTGAGGCATCAATAACAGAGCCAATTAAACCCCATTCCAGTTAAAACTCTGCACATAGCTTTCTGGGCAGAAAGACTCTTTATAGAAACAATTTTACTTTTCTAAATGAAGATTTTTAAAGATACCTTTATAGTTGTGATTAGGGCTTGGGGCTTTTACTAATTTAAAAAGGCATCTTTTTCTTTTTCTTGGAGCTATATGTGTTCATTAGTAATGTTTGGTTTTGAATAAAATGACCAGAGTATGCTATTAAAGTAGTCCATACCTTCCCAATGCCAAAGTTAATACATTAAGTTCAGGAAAATAATAATTAAGTTACTATTCCTAAATGTCTTGGACATGGAACCAAAGCCAACTTTCCCTAGGATAATGAAGAGTATGTTAACATTAACATTACAGGTCTGTGGTATAAATACCCCATGGATGCACTGCGGGGAAGAAAGTGATCAGCCTTTGTCCTTCCACATTTGCAGTCTGTGGCTTGGCAGTGCTTGGAGAGAAGAAGCCACAGTTTGTTGTCTACAACCCAATGGCCATCTGTAGTGTGGCAAGAAGGGGAGCTCATTGGCAGTTCTGTCAGAACATGGCCTAGTTCTGAAAACCTGGCATGTGAATTAAAGTGAAGAAGGGCCAATGCCCAGGCCGGAGAACAAGCACAGCAGTAGGCAGGGAGCCTCTGGGGCATTAGCCCACCCAGGAGGAACCTAAACCAACTTCCAAAGGGTCCTCTGCCCTCTGTCCAGAGCTACTCACTGCAAAATTCTTCAAGGGCAAAACTGTGATTACAACCTGGTCAATAACTTTAAAGTTCCTGAAGGGCCAGGACACAACTGTTGGTTTCAGCATTAGATCCCTTACATTTAACAGTATCTGGATCACAGAAAGTGTTCAATTTATGTATGTGATAAAAATAGAACATCTTCTGAATTGCCACTCATTACTACATTTCATGAACAAAAGATCACACAAGTGCAATGAAATGAATCAATCCTATAGCCAAGTTTTCCAAGGAAAAGGTGTCCTTACTTTTCAGTCTATAGCCTAATAGTTAATTTTTTCTAGTTCAAGTGACTACAATGAGTAAGGAGGACCTATTGAGAAATGTTTGCAACAGCCCTTCTGAAGCAACAGACCAAAACTGCAGTGATGAGCTAAAGATCTCTATAACTCTTTCAGGACACTTACATTTCAACTATTAAGTGTCACCTAGGAAACTATTAAAAAAATGCAGATATTTTATAGTAATGTTAAATTGCCAAAGTAGGATTTTAAAGACAACTAGCCATCTTTAAAATATTTATAAACATTTAATGGAGTTTTATGCATCTTATTGCTATCATCATATTAAATCATAAAGATATTTCCAGGACTCAATGTTGTCATGAAACTATTCTTTTTAAAAGTACAAAGTAACATGAGAAGAAAATATACAAAACTTTAAAATATATCAAAAATAACATTCCTTCTTTGTTTGATTATTATTATGATGGTAGGAATTATTATTTTGGAATGGAGCCATTTTGAGACACAGATATTTCATAAAAAACAGACATAAAATCAAATTGAAGGTGTGCTTCTATTAGTACAGAGTGCTATTTGTATACACATATTTTCAGTCTGAAACATATCCTTTATATTAATTTGTTATTAAATTAATTAATTATGCATAGATTATCTACAATAATTATATAATCAAAAAAGTAGCATAACACAAAGTGATCTCAGAATATCTGACTCTCACTACATGAGATCTATTAACTTGGTAATTTTTTCGCAACCAAATATTTTCACACCTTTTGACTTGCAAACACAAGAGCTATGTACTCCAAGGATTTTTAACAACTTCACTGAATAAAATAAAGTCCAGAGACAGAAATTTTCAACAAATCTTTTTGTATGCTATGCATTACATTTCTTACAAATTTGACTATCACGCTACTAATTGTAGGGACAGAGAAATTAAAGGGACATAATTAGCATGAATATATCCAGAAATAAGAAGAGTAATTGCTAGTTTCTCATCATGATTATTCAGTATGACCTAAATGTTTTTGGTGGGAAACTGGATATTAAAATAATTAGTACTCAGAACGATCTTTCCATTTGAAGAAATGTATAGGCAAGCTTCACCTCACTAAATAACCATGAATTTGTTTTCATGATAAGTTATTTTGAACCCAGAAAGATAAAGTTATAAGTGATGGGTAGGCTCCCAGGTCCTCAGTGTATTTAACCAATAGAGAGGTTGCCTAATAGTGCACAAAACTAGTTTTGAGTTCTGGTCAAGGGAGCATTAAGACCTCCTCTTGCTTCCCTTTTATGCAAGATTGATTCCAGATACAATTTTGAAACAGCCAAGGGCTCTCTTTGATGTTTTGCTTCCCCTCCATACTTTTCTACCTCTTAATTTCTTTTTTGTGACAGACCTAAAGTCTTCAGGGTCCCATGTTCTCTGAAGTCTGTTATCCTCTCAGGACTAGCTTCATGGGTATGTGACCTGAGTAGGTGCACAGGGCCCTGCACTCTAGTGGGTCCTGCACATGGTTTTAAGCCCTGTTGCATATTAATTATTCTTAATAACTTTTTATTTTGTGCTGGGCCCTGAAAATTACGGAGCTAGTTTTGCCTCCCATCCATAATGATCCAGGATCATTAACAGCTATGCAAAAGAACAACCTGGAAAGAATATGCACTAATGTATGAAGATTCAATTATCCCTCAACTTCCTCAGAAATTGGTCCCTCAAATATCTATTTATGACTTTGGTTTATCACTTTACTGCTCTAGAACTCTGTTATCTCATCTGCAAAATAAGAACATCAGATTAGGAACTATAAATTCCTTCCAATCTAAACAACCACACCCTACCCTATATAAAACTAGGGACCTGTGCTTTTTTAGAGTAAGATGTTTTCACAGAGTAAAAGACCACATGAAAATACTTTAAACCATCCAGTAGTCTGCTGCCTCGGTCAATTTACTTAATTATATCTGCCTGTTTTATGGAAATTTATTTATTCCTTCATTTACTCATGAAACATGTACCTACCCATCATACCTCTCACATAGTTTATAAATTTCTTGTTAATTATTATGTCACTCTAGTAGACCACAGCTCCATGAGGACACAAAGTCTATAAATCATTTGTTTTCAGAGGACTTGGGCACAGAAGATGGCCAATAAATACTTGTTAAATGCATGAATGTACAATTGAATAAACTGAATACCTACTAAATGTTAGCTGAATAAACTAAGTACCCACATGTGTTTAGTACTGGATGTCCGCATTGAATAAGACAAGACTCCCTACCCTCAAGGTTCTAGTATACTAATGGGGCACAGAGATAAGGAAATAAACCCTTATAGACTGATGTAATCAACACTATAATAGAAACTTGTTCAACAAGTAGAGAACAAACAAGGGATCCTCTCACTCTGGCTGGTGGTATTAGGAAAGGCTTCACAGAGGCAGCAATGTTTGAGCTGAGATTTGAAGTTTGAGAAAGGCAAGAGGGAGAGAGAACATGTAAAGACTGCGAAGTGAGATTTGAAGTTAGCTTTAGGGAATCTAGAAGCGGTTCAGGGTGATTGGAACACCATAGGTTATGGAGGATGAACAGATGTAAAGATAGGAAGGTTAATAGAGTCAGATAATGAAGATCCTTTCTGCCATAATGAATTTATCTTGAAGGTTATGGTGGGTCCTTATAGGCTTTTAAATAGGGAAAGGGATGCAATCAGAGCTGTGTTTTGACACATCTCTCTCGCTACAGTATTGAGGGTACAGTCTAGTTGAACTTCCAGGTTTCCGGCTGTATTGTAAGAAGTCCAAATTTTTCTGTTGAATATTGAAGCAACGAATGCTCATATCAACCAAAATTGGATAAAATAAGATAATCTGTGAGAACCCTCAGAAAAGTAAAGGAGTTGAAAATGCAGGCCATGAGCATATGATTAGTATAATTCTTGGCAAAATGAACACTGTGGTTCATAACTTCTAACAATAACATATAACAAATACAACAACAACAAATAATAGCAGCAGTAACAACAACAACAAAAAACACCAAGATAAGTCCTAAGAATCTCAAAATTCTTCCCAAGTGAGTAAACGAGTCAACGGTATAATAAAGAATAAACAGATAAAAGGGATTCAAAGTGTTGGTGACATAATTGAGGAGAAAGGAAGCAAAGGAATGGAGGGCAATTGTGGAATTCAAGATAAATAACTTTTTTAATGTGGGTGGAGACCAGTGTTTACTAAACATGAAAGATTAATATCAGTAGAGGAAGGAATTGTTTGTTTTCAATCCAAGAGGTCATTGTGAGCAATCGGAAAAAAAAACATAAGTTACCATAGAAACCATTTTTTAAATACTAAGGCAAATTTCACTATATTCAAGGAATTCAAAATTGTGTATGTGTCATTTAATGCTGAATCTCTTTGGGTCAATCATCAACTTCTCTCAAATGTTTCGGGTTTATTTATTTGGGAAGAAATAAATAGCAAATTATCATTGCCTATCCTTAGCATTATAGCAAAGCTGTATATACTCTTATGCAGGAAATTCTCAACCATTTAAAATAAATGAGTTCATGATTAACTGAATACCTATGATTAAAAATCGCTTAATTAAACTATAGGCTGTCATACAGAGATCAGGAACTAGTTATTTAGGTATTTAGGTGTGAGTATCACACAAAATTGTGCCAATATCCTCATCAGCTCCAATTTAAAAGAAAACAAAAGAATAATAATAATGGAATGTGAATTGGTTTTGTAAGTTTCTTTAGATATATGAGGGATTTATACACGAACTTTAAAGTCTAGTTTTTTTACCCCCTTTATAAGTATCTATTACCTTAAATTATACATTAATGGAACTTAAAGCTCATGGGCACCTGTGTGGTCTACATTCTTCTCGCAGAGCCCAACCCAAGGCCCCAGGTCTGATCCAACACAGACAGGGTTAAATAGCCACCAGCATAGTGACCGATAGAGTTCTTCCAAATGTAAGTGCAGTTTTCCTAATTCAGTTACATTGCTCTTGGGGAGGGTACCATCCCAGTCTTGATGGAGAGGAAATCTCAGCGTCTTTACAATGTTTCAGGTAATCCAAACACCTATCATGTCATACTTTCTCTTTCCTTTTCATGAAACTGTACCCTAGCAGAGCTAATTAAGCAATGACCAAAGCAAGCAAACTGGATGTCACTGGCTCCATAAGATTTTCTCCAAAACACAAGCAAGAATAATACTAGTTTTGTTATCTGGCAAGAATCTAGAGAAATAATCTCAAGGGGGTGCAAATGGAGATGTCTGGGGGGAGGAGGTGCACAAGGAAGGAAGTCACTGAGAGGTGGGACAGTCACACACAAGTGTCCAAAATGGCACCAACAGCAGCACCAATCTCAGGAGGACCACTGTCAGCTCACAGCAGGACTCAACTCCATAAGAATGGAAGACTGATGAGGGCCTGAGGAAGGGACAGTTTATCCTTAGGGCTCATTTCTGATTGGGCTCTACATAAGGTATGTAATTATATTTAATAAATTCTTAAGGAATTGCTCTTATCCAATTAACTTCTAAAAACCTTGCAAATCCTTATGGGCGATGCACAGGGCCATTCTTTATTCTTTCAGAAATAATTTTAAATGATAAGCACATGCATTTGCACCTACTCAGGCCTGATATTGATATATAAAATACACATAATCTTTTATATACTATAAAACACGTGGAAATACATATATATATAAAGAATATTAACAACATTAACACAATTGATCACTCCCTCCTTGAACTCATTCTTTCTTTGGCTTCCAGACCTTCCTTCTCTCTTCTTTCTTCCTACCACATGGGTTGCAGCTTCCCAGTCTCATATGTGGACCTCTCCTCATCCGCCCCCCCACCCCATAATGTTGAATGCTCTATTTCTCAAATCTCTTCTCTTTTTTATCTACCCTGGCTCCCTGGG
This sequence comes from Daubentonia madagascariensis, assembly GCA_023783475.1. Classification (NCBI taxonomy): domain Eukaryota; kingdom Metazoa; phylum Chordata; class Mammalia; order Primates; family Daubentoniidae; genus Daubentonia; species Daubentonia madagascariensis. The sequence continues at coordinate 15,136,624 of JAKFHU010001815.1, read as the reverse complement.
TGGTGTCAACCAACCCCACAACTTTAAATATTATCTCTGTGCTGATGACTTCCAAATATTTTCTCCAGCTGTGTCTCCTGCCTTGATCTCTACAGTCATATACATATATTCAACTACTTTCTTGGAGGCCTATGAGGCATCTAAAATGTAACATGTCCAAAATAAGCTCTTGATTTTCCTCCTTAGCATTGTTCTCCCCAACAGTCTTTCTTTATTTCACAATAAAAAATGAGAGGGCTGACTTTCATTCCCTTCTCTCATACACCACCTCTTATTCATCAGCAAATTATTTTGGTCTTATCTTCAAAATATATCTAGAATGTTGCCACCTCTCTCCCCATCCACTGTTTAATAAGTCCAAGCCACTGTTATCTGTCTCCTGATTCATCAGAAATAGCCTCTTTCCTGGCCTCCCACCTTCTACCATTGACAATCAATATGATTTTAAGTATTTACATTATAGTCACTCAACAAATACTTACGAAGTGTTCACAGTATGAAATGTACTATGCTAGACAATGTGCAGGGCACTAATGTGAATCTGACCCAATTCCTGCCCTCAAGACTTTTATACTCTGGGTAAGTGGGTTAAACACACAATACATGTAACATAATGCAAAGCAACACCAGATAATTGCCATATAGTGCTGCAAAATGGTAGAGGAGTTTAGAAGGAGGAGAGGGAATTTCTGATTGTATTGGAGATAAAGCCTTCATTGAGAAGGCTGTATTTAAGTTGGGCCTTGAAGATAAGTCATGTTTTAGGAACAGTGACTTGAGCTTGTTCCTAAAGGTGCCCCAGAAGGACACAGAGAGTAGAGGTATCTTCAGAGCACAGCAAATAATGTCATTTGGCTGAAATAGAGGGATATGTAGGGGAGCTAGAAGAAAAACTGCTAAACATTTAAGAAGGAGCTAGAATATGGAAGCCAAACCAAGAAGTTGGGACTTTAATCCAGAGATCAAGGAAGTAATGTTGTTACATCATTTAATGTTACATCATGAGACATATATGATTTTTGAATTGGCTTGATTTATATCTGACTAGTTGACATAATGTTAGCATTTGTAAATCTTTGCTATTTTTTATTTAGCAGTTTTCTTTTTCTATTTAAGAGCCAATATTTTGGTCATTGAAGACCCTGAAGGCCTCAGGCACTTTCTCCATAAAGTACAGTGGATGAAATAGGTCTGCAAATGGAGAGGCTTGGAGGATAGAGCGCTACACAAATACATGTAAATACCTTAATACATTTAAAAGTAATATGAACATGTATTTAATAATATAGCTTTTGGAAGGAAAATGTGCTTAAAGCATTATATTTATAAAAACAACAAATACATCACCCATTCAGGCAGGATGTGTATACTTAAAGTGATTTTATGGTCAAAAACCACTTTTGATTAAGAACAAAATTCAGATAAACATTTTCCAAAAAGAGGGCAGATAAAGTAGGACCCAATTTAGTTGGTTCTTTCCTTTGCTTTTATATGTCTAATTTTATCTTCAATTCATTCAGTTTATATGTCTTTGCTTTTATATGACTAATTTTATCTTCAATTCATTCAGTTAGGGATAATGATTTATTCATTTATTTATCAAATATTTATTTAACTATGATGTTTCAAAATACAAAGAAATAATCATCGTTTTGTGTCATATGTAAATTTGAGATACTTTCACACACCAGTCATGTAGGAAGAGAGAGACTAAACTGAAAGGGGAATTTCAGCCTGAATATAATAAGTGGGTTTTTGACACTACTTTGTGATTTAATAAGAAGGGTCATTAAGTCAAAGTAATAAAGTATAAAACTTAATCTCTCAAGGCACTATAAAAGTTTCAATCTTCACGAGATGGCAAACTTTTCCTTTCTGAAGTTTTTCTCATACCTAATGACACCAAACTAAAAGAAAATTATGTTTTTATTAATTATTTTTTATTATTTATTATTATTTTATTCTACTTTTCAGTCAACTCCTTTGTTAGTTTGAGGATTTATTTTATAGTGTAACAGACTTATAAGAAATATTATACTTAAACCAAAATAGGTTTAAAAGTACTCATAAAAATTTTTTAAGAGGAAGCTGTGATTATCTTGTACTGAACAGTTAGCAAATTTCATAGATATATTTCCAGGGGTAAATCCTTGTCCCTTTTTGCATTTGTTTCTCTTTGAATCTATTCACAAGGTTTAAAAATCAAATTTTGACCTCGCAGTGAATAATTCTACTTTTCTATTAAATTGTTCTCTATGTAATACCTTAGCTTGCTCATTTGAATCTTTTCTGGCATTTAGCACTTACTCTATAAGATGGCATTGATGTCACCCTGTCTTACATTAACCAACACTGACATATTAATTTAAAAATACATAAAGTTTAATATGGTATTTTCAAATAAAATGTAGTTTATAAAAATCTGTCAACAAATATTTTTTAAGCAAATGTTATGCAGCAGCACTATGAAAAATTACAAAGAGCCTTAAAATATTGTCACTATCTTAGAGCAATTTATAATCTGAAGAGTTCAGCCGTTTATTTTCTTAGATGTGACTATAAACTAAAATGAGTCCCTAAGCCAGCTGTTAAATGAATCCCCTTAGCCTTTAAAAGCAGAAGATGTATATACTAATTATGTGCATTTAACTTTTTAATACTCTTATATTATACCATTGCCCTGTATTTGCTTTTAAGGTTATATTTAAATTGATTAAAGTTACAGAAACATTCATTATTCTTAAAAGCAAACTCTGCATTGCAGTCTGACTGCTCATCCATAATTCAGGATCCCAGCCGAAAAAAACATTATGCTCAAACAAGCACAAATATTGGCAAAGGTGAAATATTGAACTGTTACAGTAGCAGCTAAATTATGTAGCAATCTGTGTGTGTGCTTTAATTTCCTAGCACAAGAAACAAAAATTAAAAGCAGAAAAATAGCCAGTAATTACGGTTGTAAGCTAAATAAGCAAAAGAGAAAAGCCCAGTTGCCATTATTGGAAGTTCCACGCTCTTTGTTAGCTAAGTGTGGATCTGAAATGACAATGAAATCCAAGAAAGGGAAAAAAACAAACCCCAAAACATTAGTTGCTTATTATCTATCCAGGCAAAGAAAAGGGATTCTGAAAGAATGTTCTTATGGATTCGAACTTTGAAAATAGCAACTTCGATTTTGTTTAAGTTAATAGAAATTTATTTTTCCTCAAATTTGTCTTAGTTATCTGGGCAATAATACCAGCCCTCCATTTATTGGGATCTTGGTCATTTGTCTGGAGGTTCCAGCAGGTAAGCAGGTTTACTAAATACCCTCAACAGAAGACAGGTCCTTCCCATCTGGGGAAGTTGGGCTTAAAGCATCAGTAACTGTTCACAATGGGAACTGAAAGCAGAAGACCTGCACCTCACAAATTGAATCAGCAGAATTAACCCAGCAGATCAATTTGTTAACAGACTTACCCCCCAGATCACTTTTCACTTCCTGTCATTTCACTAAGTTTCCACTGACGCAGGCTAGATGGGTTGCGTTTTGTGTCGGTGCGGACCTTACATTTTGTAGCCAGCAATAACCTATATACATGAAGTAATTGATGCTAAAGGCTAACAATAGGTTATCTAGTGCTCAGGAATTTTGTCGCCTTCTGAATTTTAAGGCTTATTGTTGTAACTTTGTCAGGTAAGCTTATGACATGTTATAACTCTTTCTTTTATAACAATGAAAAATAATTAATATAATAAGTATAGTCACTTCATTATGTAATAAAATTACTTCTGTGAAGTAGAAAATCATTAACATTCCTCAAAAAGTCTGGATGATTAAACAATTTGCAAGAAAAGCTTACAACAAATTACCAGGCCAGTCCTTCTCATCCAATTTTCTTCCATGACTGTTTGAATGGCTCACCGTATCACAGCATTTACAGTTTTTAAAGCCCCTTTAGTGTATTATCTCATTGAGTTTCACAACAATTCTGAGAGGGGGAAAGCAGGTGGAAACAGTCCACATTTTGCAAATGGGGCACCTAGATACATAGGTGTAAGATAGGGCATCCGCTGTCACAGGCTTAGTGAAGGATGAGGCGGTCAGGGTGGAGGGTCCAGCTCTTCGCCCCACTCCACATATTTCTTAAGACAAACCACATGTGCTATTAAACACATAATAAAACGAAACACTGAAGCATCCATACTCTTCACTCTCCTCTCACCCTTAACCATTGCCTTAATAAAAGGACTTCCATTCAAAACAAGATCAGAACGAAGAGTAGAGTGTTTGTAGGAACACAATCTGATTCTGTTTTGAGTTCTATCAAATTTGCTCTTTACAACTTTCTTCTATTGTCAACATGTATGTCATCCAGAGGATTTTCACATTTAATAGACTCAAAGGAAAATCTGCTTTATCACCTTATTATCTTCCTCACACTTTTGTAAGGGACCTGTGGGTCTCCTTTCCATCACTTCATAGATCATGTCACTGAGACACTTGCCCTCAGGTAAACCATAAAGACAAACATAGACAGAGGAATGGAACTCCAAATTCAGTGTTGCATCTACACAAGTAAAGATGTACAACTTAAATCTGAGATCCTTAGTGCTGAGCAGACCCAATCAAAGAATTTTTCAGTCTATGGAACAGGTCTGGATCCATATAATCAGCAAGGATCTGTTCTTTTATCTAATGAGGCTCTTTCTGGCATGACAAGTGGAATCCATCAGCAATAAATGGTAAACACGTCCCTCTCACACCAGAGCACCACAAAACAACCTGGGCAGACAAACACAAGTGGAGGTCACTTGATTACAGAAGCTCTCGGTCAACCTGGTGGTCTCTAGACAGCCATGAAGAAACTCCTAGTTCTACAGATCTCCTGAGTTTCTATAGCTGTGAGCATGTTCTGGGCCATGAATGTCATGTCTAAGGGTTTGGTGTGTATTTTGAAAGTCAAGAATGTGTAACTGTAAATTACTGCTATGCACAGCAAATACATTGAAAGCAAAAAAGTGAGATTGTGACAGATTAGTATCATCACTGTGGTGCAAAACCACAATGATCACTGGCTAGAGATACTAGAAAACCTAAACATCAAGCTATGACATTATTTTTAAGCTCTCTTGACAAAAAAAATAGAGCAAAACCCTTCTAAATTTGGATATTTTTATATCCTAAAAGCACACATTTGAAGTCTAGGAGACATATCACTGGGATTATGACAAAGAAGCAATATTTTCATATACCTATAGGTGACAATTATCTTTCTGTTTCAAGGAATATACATGCTTAAAGAAAGTTGACAGTCGGAAGTTCACCTGTGGGTTGTCATAAATTTTCCCTGTTAATTCTCTTCTAGAAAGTAGTATGCTATGAGAGTAAGGGCACCAGTGAGGAATGTGGGACTAGTCTGTACGCTACCATTAACCATTAATCTTGTCACATCATTTCATCTCTCTGGGCCTCTTTTGCCTCATTTCTCTTAAAGAATTTCTAGATATCTAAGGGATTTCTAGTTGGGAAATGTTACTGGTTTACTTATTTGACAATAGCACATCGTTGTTCGCCCAGCATTGTCATGATAACCTTATCAAGGCATTGTCATTAGTGTTGTATTGGCATTGGCATTATTGAAGAAGAACAGTACCAGTACATTTGGCAATAACTCTGAATTCCCAACTAACCATGTAAAGCATCCTAACACAGACAGAAAATCACAAAAAGAGCTGTATCTTTGTCTTTTCTTCCTACCTAAAGAAGACAGCATCTTGAGGCAGCATGGCTGTGTTTGGAAACACTGGAATAAAAGACACCCATCCATTCTATTCTTTGCTATAGTTTCATAAAATTGAATAAAAATCCAGGCAGATTTAATGGATTGTGTGTTAAGTTGGTATTTGAATTTAAAAGTGTATTATAAAAAAATCCTTGAAATTTCTGCCCCTTACCTTGCAACCTCTGCATCACATTGGCGATGTCCCGAGGGGACCGTGAGGCTGCTCTGGAGGTCGCCATGGTCCCTCCGGTAGCATGAAAGCGAGAGACTTCACCTGAGGCAGCACAGGACTACACAGCTCCAGAAAACATACTTGAACTTTCCTAGATCTCTCAAGTCATAAGTGAGTCCCAGGCATTTGCAGCAGCCATCAGGCAGACAGCACTCCCAAAGATTGAACAACTTCTTTTTCTTCTTTTGAGACCGTCCTCTTAAACGAACTCAAAAACCTGAAAAACAAAAAAGAAACGATACGATATTAAAAAAAAATTTACAAAGTTCATCATAGTGCTAAAAGCAGAACCATTTCTATTCAGTTTGAATGCCTGATTCATTCTCAAGTGAAATAATACGAAGACATTTACAAATTATAAAGTCCTATGCAAATGTTAGGAATTCCTATGATATTTTATAAAATAAACACATAAATAAGACATATAAAATAAAATTGGTCGCTGAAAGGAGAAATGTCCATTTTTATTCCATGTGCTCTTTCTAAACTATAAACTTTCTCCATTGGTCTATGAAAGTGAAAGCCATTGTACCAAAGCACTGAGTTACAGTTCTCAGTATTCACAGTCTCTCTTACCTGTGCTATTTTAGCCGGCTTTGCACACATTTTTTGCCCTGTTCTATTGTACACTTTACAGGAATGGGATCAAATCTTAATTTCTAATACCAATTTGATGAATTAAAACAGCATGAATGTAAAAACTATTTCATTCCAAAAATTTGAGTTTTGAACATTCTAATTTTAGAAGCCAAATGGGTCTAATTTAGCTCTCTTTCCCTCCCCATACAGAAAGACTCTAAAGTATGTTGTAAGGCTGGGGGGTGGGTGCACTAAGCAGAGAGGGTATTTCCCTTCTGAATTCTCTGCTTGGTCAAGTTTAATTGACATCTCAACCGAGGGGGAGGAGAAAGGCAAAAAAGAGGTAGGAGAGTAGTTGCTGAAATCCTGACGTTGCAAAATGCATTTTGAGCAAGAATTTCCTAACCTTAGGATTAGCTGAAGAGAAGGTCTTGCCGTGAACAGTATAATTAGACAGAAGAGGGGAGTGGATAATGCATCCAGAGAAAGAAACTCAACCAAGGGGCCAGACTGAAAAGGCCCACGTGAGAGTGACACTTTATTACAATTCACATTGCATTTCTAGGTTATGATGATGAAGGTAAAAAAAAAAAAAGACAGAAAGAAATGGGGTGGGGGAGGGAAAAAGGAGAAAAACAAAACTCCCAAAGAAAGCAAATAAATGTGGGATGGTCTACCTGCCTGAAGGAAAAAAGAAAATAAGAGGAGTTTATGGGTGCTATAAAAAATTCTATTATAACCTGAATGTATGGTCCATAAAACAGTATAATTCATGAAGGATTGGTTAAGTAATAGAGTGTACAATTACAACTGATTTAAAAATGGCATTATCAATACTAGCATGTATTGGTATGTGGTCAAAATACATGAATGCAAAGCTGATAATATCTTTTTTAGACTATCATCTATTAATAAAAAGGAATGCAAACCATTGCACACTGCTGCTGCCATGTGTGAAAAAACATAAAAAAGATGTATTGGAGCAAGAAAGCATCACTAACTTAGCAAGTCACGGGGCAGAGATGCAACAAACATCATTAATTGGTAAGAAGGTAGGAGCAGACTTCTCTTGGACACTTGAAGGGATAATTACTAGAAGCAGGACCCAATTCTTGGCATCTTCTAGGCTAGAGAGGTACTTCTCAGTGGGTGGCTCTCCAAGGGTTCTCAGAGAAGAAATAATTCCTTATGGCTGTGCTGTCACGCATCAAGACCAGTATTCCTGCTGGAATTGTGTGCCCATTAGCAGCCTCTGTCTCCTGGGGAAAAATATTCCACCTGCCCACATACAAAAGCTACTTTAATTTGGGAGACTAACAGATAGTGAGAAGTGCCTGGGGGACCTTACAAATGGCTCCTGTAAGCTGTTAGAAGGTTAGGTTCTCTAAATGCAAGAATATAACTTTCTGAAATCTATCTATCTATCAATAAATTGATCAATATAATTTATCTGCATATATATTAACTAGAAAGAAGGAAAGACATTCACTTCAGTTCAGCAACCCAATGCCAGTGCTCAGCACTGGAGCTCACAGATGATTAAGACATGGCTCCCACCTTCAATCAAGAATCATGGAATTAAAAGGGATTTCTGCAAATGATTGCCTCAGAGATCAACCTGCCTCTACCCTCTTCCAGTTCACATTCATGTCACACAGCAGATAAATCCTGAGATACTACTCTCTCTCTCTCTCTCTCTCACACACACACACCACATTAAACTCAGAATTTCCCTGCTTGTACCCAGGATGTATCCAGTGTTACTTCCACAGCATAACTAACATATTCTGAGTGCCTGAGCTCAATGCTGGGAGCGCTAAGATAAATATGACACAAAACCTATTTTTGAGGCACTTAGAACATGTGAGAAATAAAACATAGAAAAGATAATGTAAAAATGCCAAGGGTAAGCACAAATATCAAGATGGATGGATACAGAGGATGGAGGCTAAGCCAGTCTAGGGGTTCTAGAAAAGTGTTCCAAGAAGGAGCTAGTGCCTGGAGCTGAGTCTTGGCAAATGAGTTAGAGTTAGTCAAGTGCAAAATATGAAAGATGCATCTCAGGCAGAGTGAATAGCCTGAGCAAAGGCATGGGCATGAGAAATAGCATGATTCCTATGTGGAACTACCACCAGTCAGACGGTGACATATGCTGCCAGGTGACATTCTGGAGATGAGGCTGCAGAGGAAAGAGGTAGCCAGGTGGTGAGGTCCCTGCGTGCTGTGCCCAGAAGCTTGGTCTTGGCTCTCTAGGAGGCAACAGGAAGCCATTGAGGGGTTTTAGGTTGGAAATGAGAAGGTATAATTAGATTCCAGCTACAGTTTTTAAGAGTGTATTTGAGGAGGACAAGACTGGAAGATCCAGGAAGATCAGTTAGGAAGGTATCTCAGGAATCCAGGTGAGAGATAATGAAAGAACTGAAATCAGACAGAGGGAGCAGAGTGAGTAGAGGGTAAAATCTAGGAAAGTTTCAGGAAGCAAAATTCGCAAGACGTAGTGATTGTCAACAGGGGATAGTGTGGGATGGGTGGGGTGGGGCATATAGGTGGAAGGAGGTGGGGTTTCCAGGGTGGATAAGGGAGTCTGAGGAGTTTCTGATGACTTTTAGGATTCATGATGTTATAAATTGTACCAGCAGAAGAGGGACTGCACAGCTTTTACTTCCAAATATTCTTCACTTCATATCCCCATATCTTTGGAACAACTCTGTAGAACAATTTCTTCATTGTCCTTCACATCACCCCTCTACAGAGTGTAGAACACTCTCAGCTGAACAAATCCAAAGCATCACTAAGTACATAACCCAGGACCCATATCCCACTTGAAGCCTTTCCTAAACATTGTTCATTCAGCATTGTTTTCCCTTGATTCCTCTAGCACTAACAAGCCCTACTACCATAAGTACAATTTGGCTTATCTTCTTCACTATTGTTAGTCTTATCTCACACAAACCTAACCGTGAACATTTCGCTGGTATAGTCTATAACACTCATGGCTGTAAGAGCTCACCAAATATTGACACCAAATATATCCCTGACCACATCCTAGGCCCTTAATATATATTTTTGGTTTCATTGAATCAAGCTTGTAGTGCTTTACACCTATGGGACAACCCCAGAAAACCCCTTCCTCCCTACTGCAAAAGAAGTTGATACAATATCCTTCCTTTTTCAGACATAAGATAAAGCCTTTTGCTTTCATCATTCCAGTATCACATATGTCCTATATTGTGAAATCATGATTTTCTTGCTTTTAACTGATACCTTAATATCATGTGATTTGATAAGAAATTTCAAATTAATAAAAAGAAGATAACAAAAGGAGAATGGGAAGTAGGAGATATGAGTTCTGGGCTTAACTTTGTTTCAACTAGTTGGGTGGTTTTGAGCTGGTTTTGTGTATGGAGATCCTCAACAACTACCTATCAGAGGGAGTGTGGTGCCAGGAAACACACAGAGTTTGGACTAATAAAGACCTGTAACCTTATCTTACTTCTGTCTCTTACTGTCCATGTGACCTTAAGAAAAGTGAACTTTTCTGAGCCCTTGTTTCTTCATCTATAAAATGAGGTACATTTATTCTAAACTAGGTTTAGTTTTATCCTGCTTAAATTAAATTTTAGAAATACAAATAATCCAGCAGATTGTTTGGCATATGTAGAGTTTCAGCAAATAATTGGTTTCCATTTTCCTTCCCCTGGCCTCGGCTTCTCCACCTGTGATATGAGAGACGTGTGATCTTCAGTTCCCAAACCAATGGCAGCACAAGTGACAGATAAAACAGCTACTGGTGCAAGGTCATGAATCCTTGAACTGACTGGTTTGTAGGGGTGTTCTGGCTGTGGACATGACCTACAGAACCAGAACACCAGAGAAAGACACAGAGCCATCAGTGAGCTCACGATTCCCAGGGTTATTAAAATAGTTTTTAATAGATGCAGAATATTGGGGGTGGGGGAATGAGGAGTGAAGCTAGGTATTGGGATGGAAAGGGAGAATTAGGTAGACACTGATGGGCTATATACCAACTAATAGTCCCTGCACCATCTCCAAATCTTTCCTGGGGAAGGAACTAAGATTACGATGCAGCTAAATAAATCCACTATACTTAGCAGAGAGGTAAGATTCCTGTATTTATTATTTCACAGCACATACGTGTTGATAAACTATCTATAAGGGACCATAGTATGAGTAAATAACGGTGAGCAAGACAGACAAGCCCCTCTTAGAGCTTGTGTACCAGAGGGGGAATGATATAAACAGTATTACAACAAAGTAGGGTGAGTATTGTAATGGAGGAGTCCAGGCTAGTGTGGGAGCAAACAGAACACCATCTGCTGCATTTATTTTGTAGGATGCAGATGGAATTTAGACTATCTGCTATTTGGGATTCTCCTAGCCGAATGACATACCCTTCTTAACACCAACACCTGTGAAAAGCACAGTTGTGAAATATCACACCTTGCCTTTTTCTGTCTTGAAGCAGAATGGACATTGCCTACTAAAGCAGTTTCTTGCTTGTGTGACTAAAAAGGAATACAATAAGAAAAGCACTAGAAGAAGTACTACTAGTCCCCAAGAATACATCTTAAAGCAATGCAACTAAATTTTTAGGTATTAGAAAACTACAGCAGAAAATCCCAGATCCTGCAACAATCTGAAATGATGTGGCTCATTTCTAACAGAAAAAAATAAACTGTGACCGTAAACACATAAACAGATCCACAGTAGTATGAAGCATGGATATTACTTAATTAAATGTCTAAATATGTAGAAGAACAGCACTAATATTGGAATATACTATTAAACAAAAATTAAAAAGCCGTGAATAAATCTCAGTCTCCTCTTCTACTCAAACCTTTTGCTGGAGTGAGTTCACATAATTGTCTAATTTTAATTTAATTATTTTTTCTCTATTCGCCCCTTAGTAATGGTACTAATTAATAAACACTAAGATGGCTGAAAGGTAGAAAAGAGGGGCATCCCTGAGTTAATATAAGTACATTACTAATGTAAGTGTGCAGATTATCGTGAATATTTCTGTTAATTATCACTATTGTGAACTATACAGGGTAACAATAAGAAATAGTTCTTTCCCTAGAAGAAAGGAATATGAACAAGTAATCAAAAGACAAAATACAGGGCAGATCAGCATGAAAAATACTATGTTATAATTCGCTTTTGGTTTTTGTAAGCCTGGAGTATAAATTACACTCAGAGATATCCACAACCTTCTTTTCATACTTTGCTAGAACATATGTTGTACTTCTTGCCGAACATTAGTTCTCATTAGATTAGACCACAAGGAAGTACACATTTAAGGGGAGGAGAAACACAGATGTCCCCGCAGAGGAGTTTGGGCCCTGTATGCCTGTCACATTCAGACCACAGGGTGTGGCTGCAGTAGCTAGAGCTGGAGCTGTGAAAATGCCACCAGCCTTGCCCAGTTACGGGCTTCTTACATGCTGGTACAGTTACACCTGCTTTCAATTCCAAGATGCTGTATGTGCTGCGTAATTATCAGAGAGTAGGCCCCAGTGTAGCGCCAAGCAATTCTTAAAAATTTTCAAACTAGCTTCTTCCAATCCTCACTCCCTGGCAGGAAGGAATCAAGTAAAAAAAGAGTTCTTATACGGGGACAATGAGGACAGAAGCAAACCAGTCTGTGAAAATCATTTGTTAAGAGAGATTAAAGTGAGGATATAACGTAAGAGTTGAGCAAATACTTTTCAAAGGCTGGCAATATTATTATCTGGGTCAGTCTGAAGATGTTTCTTTATCTTCAACATGAAACATATTTAGTATTGATCTGGCACATTTTGTTCTAAATCTGCCACAAAGTAATGGAGCAACAAGAAAAACTGGATATGTATTTTATTACACTGTTCTGGTGATGGCAGGAACTTTTTATCCCTATTATACCTCTTTTTCATCACAAGGAATAAAAAGCCTCTCGAACCATCCTCATGACTCATGAGTAAATCAGCATTTTATGCAGATGTAGGTCATATTAATAACCTCTGCTTGATTGAGAATTATTACACTTTCTCTTGCCTAAGTGGCTTCTGTATACAACTGCTGCCTTTAGGAAAGTAGTTCTCAGACCAAGACGAAAATAGATGGCCATTAGAGAAGAAATAAATAATTCATTTTGAACTTTCTTAACATTCACAGAAAAATTTCAGATACAAGTTTTGCACCCCAAATGAAAAGCTCAGAAATGAACATTCCAGGATGCTAAGGTTTCACAGCTGATATTTCTCCCTGAGCTGAACCTGACTCTATTTATGGAAGAGGGCTGAACTTCCAGCATGCAAACACTGCTACCCCAGTCAGCACACCCAATCTCTTTTCCCAAGGGTCTTTCCTTCCTGTGTGGCTGATGGCTGCTTCATTTTGCACTATATTTCTGCCCCCTGCGATGCACCTGCCCCTCTTGTGAACCACCATTTCCCAGAACTCCTCCAGCAGCAATGCAAAAATCTGTCTGAAACGTGTCTTTCTTGAGAGGAGATGAAAGTTATCTTGCCTTCTAGTGTAGGCTCTGCCTGGAAGCAATCGCACCATGACAGCGCCGCTGGAGTCTGACGCGCCCGGCCTGGGCGCAGCCTTCAAGCCATCAGCTGTGCTACCCATTCCCCCCGCCCCCGACCCCCGCAGCCCTGACTAAAATAGTCGGTGGGTGGAGGAAGTGAGGCTCCTAGAATTCGTTCAACGCCCTACATCTCCCATCTGATAGTAGCAACAGTACCGACCATCACAATGAGAGGGTGGCTACCTTTTGCTTCTGCATCACTGGAGCCCAAGGGATGTGCCACAAGCGGAAATGACAACCCAGAGAGGGGGATATTAATAGGGATATCTACGTATGAGATGCAAAGAGGCTCCCAACCTCATCTCCTTCCCCATGAGTATCACACACGTACACACACCACCGCCACCACCCCTCCCTCCCATCAAGTACCCAGAGCCCCAGCGTGCAAGCACAAACTTGCTTACAATTTCTGTGCAATTTGTTTCTTCTTGCACCCATCTCTCCCGTCTCTCTCTCTGTCTCTCTGTCTTTCCTTTTACCTTCTCTCTCGGCCTCGTTCAGGTTCCCAGCAGCGAGGCGAGCGAACGCCTCCTCCCGGCTCGCTGCGCCCAGGCTCGGCGGGACGGCGGCTGTGCGCCAGCCCTGTCGCCGGGGCTCGGGCGCGGTCTGCAGGGCTGCAGGGAGCCCGGCCGCCCTGGTGACAGAGTGCAACAATCCCAGCCCGCTCGGGGCCGGCGGCCGCGACCCAGCGCCCGCGCTCACCCCGGCTGTGTCGCCCGCACTCTCTCCCCGCCCTCCGCGAGCCTGCCTCCTCCCGGCCGCACACCGGGGGTTAGGCCTCCCCCTCTCCCGCCTCCCGCAGCTGCCGCTCCTGTCGGAAGGGAAGGTCGCGGAGGCCGGTTGAGCCTCTGGGCAGGGGCCCAGCACCACCCTGGCCCGCCACGCCCCCTCCCTGGGCCCGCGCCCCGCGCCCCGCGCCCCGCGTCCGGCTCCGGGATGCGCCGGTCCTGGAAGGGCTGGGGGCGGGGAGCCGGAGGCGCGCTCGCAGGCTTCCCCTACCTGCTGGCGGGAGATGCACGGCCTGCGGCTTTCTCCGCAACGGCGAGGCCGTCCTGTGACCCACCCTCTGGGCGAGCCTTTGCACCGGGTCCACCTCCCGGGGGTCCAGGTGGGAAGGAAATGGCCCAGAGCGCCGGGACTTGCCTCCGCTGCCAGGAGTCGCGCTGCTCTGACCGCTAACTTTTGCCCAGGATTTCCACTGCCCGGTTGACCTCTCTGAGCAGGGCCTATCCTGAAAGGCTGGGAGGTTCCCTGATAGTCCCAGGAAGGACGTGATGCAGTGCAAGGAGCACATTCGCAGGCTCCTTTTTCATCAACTTCCAAAAAGATCCTAACAGCTGGCCTTTGGACTGTCAAATCAGTAGCAAATAATTTAATTTGAGGGGGACTGGTCAGGCTTTATAGGTTTTTGTTGTTGTTGTTTATAAAGCTTAGATTTCTCGAGAAGTCACCTGACATGCTAACCGTATTAATTCTTGATTATCTATTAAGATGATGCTTTAAACAAATCACTTTTAGGCTCTTCAGATGCAACGTAAGCATGTTGTACATTGCGGAGCCATTTAAATCTTTTATCACAAGTCCTTCTCATGGTGTAAAAGAAATCCTGGTGTTGCCTAGAAGCATTTGGGAGAATTTATTTTGTTGTGGTTTCATGGTTTCCAAGCAAAGTCAAACACAGCCTCTCTTCAGCAACAATGAGGTCCAAGTCCGACAGGATCATTGCAGCTAAAATAATTGAAGCTATGTTGCAAGAATCTTAAAAATAATGATGGCCCCCTTGAATCTTTAATCTGAACAAAACAATGTTTTATTCTTTACTTTTGGTCAATGGAAAAAGCAGTTTATAAAGTAGATGAAATTTCTCTTTATCACCTGCCTTTCCTCACTAACTGCCAACTGTCCCACTATTTACCTTTCCATTTACTTCAAATTCTCTTTCTTCTGGGTCTTATCAAAATATTAATAATAACATTTGAAATAAATCTGGTAAACCAGTCTGATGTGTTCTTTTTCCTTGTGTTTACATTTTTTCAGAGACAAAAGAATGAATATCTAACTGCAGAACTTGATATATAAGGAAGTTAGGCCTGGAGGAGGTGTTTGGGTCACTTTCAGTGCATGCCCTACCTCTGCTTAAGCATGACCCTCACCATGGACGCCCAGAGCCCCTCTTGGAGATAATCACAAGAGCCTAGTTACTCCGGGTCAGCATTCTCTGCCTGGTGACCACCTGACTGGGATCCAGACTTTTAGGCCTGCCACTCAGAAGGAAAGGATCAAACTGTCTCCGCTCACCCTTTCAATTTCTACCTTGATATAACCAATTCACCCTGCCGGCTTTTGAAGATGGGGTGGGAAGATATTCCCCCAATTTGATATTCTATGTGTTAGGCAGCTGCTTCCTTGGGTTAACTTACTTGAGAATCAAGCCACTTAAAATGCAAGCCTGAAACATTGCTTCTACCAACTAAAACTCCTTTTGTAGAGCTAATCTCTGTTCCCCGAGGCTCAGACATGCAGCAGCATAGGGCTGTGAGGCTGGCATTAGTTCTCTGCTGAGCTGAACTTCCACTCCTAGCTCAAGTTTATCCTCCAGAGAAGGACTAAGTACATTTTAGACTTTTGGAAAGGGCTTTTCTTTTCCATACCCCCCAGGGAAGGGTGTTGTAGCTCTATTTATTCTATAACTATTGTTTTAACACCTACCACATCCCAAATATTATCCTAAACACTGGGGCTACAGTAGTAAGCTAAATCTGACCTGGTTCCTGCCTTCTCAGAGCTTACGGTATGATCAGGGAGAGACATTCATCAAAGAACCACACAAATACTTATAAAACCCCATTCTCCAAGAAAAAGCAAATGTTGCTATGAGAGCTTCCAACAAGAAGAATTAATTTATTTCAGGGATCAGAAGGACGTTGCTAAAGGAGTGGCATCTGAACGGTGAGGCACAGGAAGGATGGCATGAGCTAGGTGGAAGGGGGTAGGTTAGGGTTTAGAAGAGAGCTCCAGACAAAGGCAGTAGCATGTCCAAAGGCTCTATGGAAGAAAAGCACATGGTGCCTTTGAGGAATTGAAGAGGACCGATCTGACTGTAGGAGAGAAAGCAGGGGAGGGGGCAAGGGGCTCAGGAAATGGGGGGCCCCGTGAGGCTGAAAACAGAGCTAAGGGCAGACTGTGCCAGTCTTAAAAACCACTCTGAAGGGATGGGTCTTTACACTAAGCCATTAAAGCATTTTCAGTAGGTGGAACAACATTGATTTGATTTATGTTTTAAAATTTTCTCTTTGTCCATAATGTGGAAAACAGATTAGAAGTAGGGCCAAAATCAATGACCGTGCACCAGTTAGGAAGGTGCTGCAGTAATCCTTTAGAAAAGATTATGTCATTTGTTATTAGTGTGATGGTGATGGGAAAAGTGGATGGATTTGAGAGACATTTAATAGATAAAACTTACAGGGCATAAGGCCATATGTCTGCTATAGACTGAATGCTTATGTCCCCTCAGGATTCATATGTTGAAGCCTAATCCCCAATGTGATGGTGTTAGGAGGTGGGGCCTGGGGGAGCGATTAGGTCATTAGAGTGGAGGCCTCAAAAATGGGATTAGTGTCCTTATAAAAGGGACTTGGCGAGGTCCTTGCCTTTTCTGCCTTGTGAGAACACAGCCACCTACGAACTAGAAAGTTGGTCCTCACAAGACACAGAATCTGCAGATGCCTTGATCTTGGACTTCCAGCCTCCAGAACTGTGAGAAATAAACGTCTATTGTTTATAAACTACCTAGTCTGTAGTATTAATAGTACGTTACAGCAGCCCAAATGGACTAAGACATGTGCCAAAAGGAAGTTAGAAGAGTATACTGGTTAAGTCTTGGCTTTTAAAGCAAGAAAGGCCTAGATTTGAGTCCCAACTCTCTCATTATCTACCTGTGTGAATTTTTAGCTAGTAATTTAACCTCTCATGAATTCAGATTTTACAAACCTGTGATTCAGGATTATAATAATATTTCATTCATAAGGCTGTTGTGGGGACTAAATGAGCTAATACCAAAAAAAACTTAGTATTTCAGTGCCTGGCATGTGGTCAAGAAATACAAGATATTCTAAGAAGAGGGAAGGTCAAAAGAAAATTTGTAAGTTTTTAAAATAATATTAAAAAAGAAAAAAAATACAAGATATAATTAGCATATTATTATAGTTATAGTTGTGATTACTATTATTCTAGATGTTCCCTAATTTGGCAAATAAAGAGAAAATAATCATTCTTTACTTCACTTTGCAATAGCCTGATTGAGCTAGGATAGGACACCAGTTCCTGAGAACGGCAAAATATAATCCCAGGGTCGTGATGAGCTGAGAGACAGCTGCCTGGGCAGCAGCCTGATTTTCTCCTCCACCACGCCCAAGGCCTGTCCTCCTCATCTGTCTTCTTTTCATTCAATTTTATTTTACATAAAATCCCATTCTTATACATCACTACAGCGTGGCCCTCAATATTTACTCTCTGCATTAACAGAAGGTAGCAAAGTGCAGCAAACATTGCAGAGTGCCTTCAGCTCAGCTTTATCCCAATGCCCGCATCATCTTATTCTATACATTTGTAGAACAAGTCATCACTCCCATATGATCAGCAAATAATCTTTTGTATTTCTGTTATTCCTATTTTATGTAATTATGTTAATACCATGGCAAAAAATTGCCATAATTAAAATATTTTGTTGATTTATCCGAAGCAGAAGCCCCAAGGTCTTACAAGAAGTGCATCTTTACTCAAATAAACACATTTGCAACTCAACAAGTGAGTCTATTCTCCCACCTCCCTCTCTTAGTCATAACTCTCTTCAAAAC
The DNA here is from genome assembly GCA_023783475.1 of Daubentonia madagascariensis. NCBI lineage: Eukaryota > Metazoa > Chordata > Mammalia > Primates > Daubentoniidae > Daubentonia > Daubentonia madagascariensis. The sequence goes on along the minus strand of JAKFHU010001815.1, from coordinate 15,118,597 downwards.
CAACATGTATGCACAGTGCAGTGAAGTTCTGATCAAAACAGCTCTCTTACTTTTTAAAGGTGCCTGTCAGGGTCTTCATGCAGTCAGTAATGGTCTGGCTTGGTCTTAGAAACTTGGGAGCCTCTTGCTAGGTAATAGCTTCAAGTGGAGTCAATACAATCTGCTAACAAGGGAGGAAAGAACAGACCGGGAAGGAGGGGCTTATTTTCCTAGCAAGGAAGCCTCAGGAGGATTTGGGGTTCAGAGTACTCAGACTCATCCAAATCCTTCAAAGGATGGATTTCTTTCCTTTCCAGTTCTCATAGCCCACTATTTATAATTAGGGCCTTAACTTTCATACAAGAGACCTGGTAAATATTTGAATTCTTCTTACACTATACTTCTGCAACCTGAAGGAACAGACCTTAGGTCTGATTTTTTACTATATCAGCAATATAGGTACAAGGGTAAGGGTCCTGGAAGTTCTCTGGTTCTTGACCATACCTTGGCCCAAGAGTGTGAGGTTCCCAAGCTTGTCATTTTCTTTCTCTAGTCCGCTGTGCAGTTGGAAGTAGTTGACACCTCCCATAGTCCTTTCCGTTCTCTTTTCTTCCACATGATTCTACAGCGACAGTCTCCTAAACTCTTGTCTTCAACAAGCTCTTAACTTCCAACAACCACAGGTGTTAGTTTAAGTAGCTGTTTGCCACCACATGTTATGTCTCCTTAGAATTTTATTTTACATTGGCAATGAGGTCACCACCGTAAGCAAATGCAACCAGGTCAAACAAGATTCCCATCTTTGAAGATCTGGAACAAGTCTAGGCATAAAATATTGTGTCAGTCAGGATTTCATTAAAGTAAAATCAAAACAACTTGAAGATTGTTGGAAAGGCTGGAGAAGTGATCATCAGTGAGGCTGCCTTTAGCTTTCAGGTAGCACCACTGCGGGTGCAATCCAGAACTCAGCAAGTTGCTGCTGCCACCCAGAGGTGAATACGTTGCAGCAAACCACCAGCAGCATCACAGCTGCCCGGCTCTGAGGCTAATCCTGGTGATGGAGCTTGGTGGTCAGCCAGCCACTGTGAAACTGCTACCACTGCTGCTGGAGGGAGAATTTCTCCGTGTCTCCTTTGCCTTTCAGTTCTCATGAGAGATCACTGGCAGAATGCAAATTTCATCCAAACCCCTCAAGAAAGGGAGTCTAGGAAATGTAATCCCAGCCTTCTAGCCCTGAGATACAGGAAAGAGCACAGAAAGGGTTGTGAATGAAGGTTGTTTGCCAAGAAACAGTATCCAGAATAAACACAGACTTGGCTTGAACTGGTTAATGCACGTGCTTACTGAAATTAAAAGTCATAGAAATTCCAGTTTAAAAAGTTGAATCTTTTAAATCTACCATAACTCATGCCGATATTGTTTTAGAATTTTAAAAGTTAGGTTTTTAAGACTGTTTTCTAAAAGGTCATGAAATATTTTAGCACTGCTGATAAATTTTAAGATGCTATTAAGTCCTCAGTATAATTTTCTTGTCCCTTTCTCCTTGTGCTTCCTTCAGGAGCTGTTCGACTTAGACCACTGTGTTTTCTCCCCTACGTTAGCCACCCACTCCTGTGGTCATAATCTTGACTTTGTCATTATCAATAGGGACAATTATCTGTGATGACAACCTCGATTGTAAGCACCGCACTCCCTGGTCACGCCTCTTTCTTTCCCAGAACTCTCCCCCCAGTATTCCAACTCCAATAATCCCGCAACTGGATAGGACCTTACGCCCTTACAACGCCTTTGTTTGAATTTTTTGAGATATTTCAATTAAATCTTTTGGAAATGAGTGTAATATATCACCTTTTAGATAAAGCAAGACGTTTGAGTGGCATCTTCCTGACAATCCAATTTTAGTGACTGAAGCAAAGATCTCAATCAATGGAGGTTTGTTAAGCCAAAATTTGAGGATGTGCCCAGGAAAAACACCAAGTACAGATATATCTGTGACTGTTTTTCCAAAGTGGGATTTGGGAACTGAGATTTTAAAGGGGATAGAACATACAAAAAGAAAAAAAAAAAGCAGAGGTGTGGGCAGTGAGACATATGGTTACATTCTTGGGAGGCCCAGGAAATCAACATTTTACATAAGATAAGGTGAATGTTAGAAGAGAAAAAGTGAGTGAAGGCAGCATCAGTTATGTAGATGTCCCTGGGTAGGTAGAAGAATGTTTGATCTTGTCTCTGTTCTGTACCTGGGAAGATAAACTTGTAATCAAAATTATTAGTGTGGAATCGAACAGACCTTCATTTTAAGAGCTAGACTTGGCCTGCAGACCCAAAGTTACAATTTGTATGTCCTTGCTTATGGGAGGCCAGCAAGTAATTTCCTTATGAATGATCTGTGGGGGCAGTCCCTGTAGATGCCTGAGGCCTTCTACCTTACCTTTCCCTGGGGATCTGGCTGCTGCACAATGTTAGTAACAGTTATTCATTTGGAAGGGGGGGGGTTGCATGACTCAGCCTCCATGCTTGACCTCTTTTGCATAAGGAGTTGGGGGGGTGGTCCTGAGATTTTTATTTTCCTTTACAGTCCAGAAAAAAATAAATATACAAATCATAAATTTCAAATATAGATGACGCCCACTTAAAGGAGGTATCGTTAAGGGTATGTAGTGTATAACCCACTTTAACCATATGTGGCAGCTCAGTGACTACTGGTCCTACAACCATTTTTTCTTTGTCCATTACCCCCTTTATGTTCATTTCTCTTAAACTGGTTTAAATTCCATGTTTAACCATCAACTCTACCCCTTACATTTATCCTCAACCATGCTTCCTCTCATTTTGTCATACTCACTTGGCTCAACCACATGCCTTATTAAATTCAACTGTGCCTACTTCGTGCCTGCACTTGCATTGCTGAAGATGGGTGGAGAAAAACAAGAAAAACTAACTTGTCTTTGCATTTATGATCACCAAATCAAATGCCCCTGAATACACTATTACTCTAATCAATATACTCTTCTATTTTCCTAAACAAATTTCATGCTTTTTCCTGTCTTCCCAAACTTCCAATATCTTTCCCCACATATACATTTTCATCTGCTAACCTTGTTTCTGATTTCCCTTGAACATTTTAAGCAATCAAAAGAGAATTTCCAGAAGCTCCCACTAGTATATCCATCAGTGCCCATATACAATATTCAAATTTGTCTTCTATTGCTACAGATGAACTCTTCCAGCTCCTAGCGAAGGCAGTCTCCTCCACTTATATGCCCCATCAATCCTTTCCCTGCCAACAATATTTTCTGCTCTTCCCAGAGTCATTACTTTCTTTGCTCTTTACTAGTTCATTCCCATCAGTACATAAACACGCTATTTTTCCCATACTAACAAAAAAAAGAAAGAAAGAAAGAAAGAAAGAAAGAAATGCTCTTGATCACCACCTGAACTCCAAATACTACCTCATTTCTCTCCTTACTTTTAAGTAAAACTCCTTGAAAGAGTTGTCTACACTCACTGTTGGCAATTTCTCTCCTCCCTCTTGCTCTTGAACTCATGGCAGGCAAGCTTTCACCCTCACACTCCACCTTATCTAGGTTACCAAAGACAACGTCTTTGTTAATTAAATGGTTCTGTTTCTGCCCCTATCTTGACCTATTGGAGGCATTTATTTATTTCCTGTTTCCTTCTTAAAGTGCTTTCCTCACTCGGCTTCAGAACCCACCACACTCTTCCCTCACTTTCTCGCTTCTTCTGCTGCTTCTTCTTGGTCTCCTCTGCTACTTCCTTCTTATCTCCCCAACCTCTAGACTTTGGGGGCCAAGAGCTCCAACTTTGGAGCTTTTCTTTTTCCCAGCTGCACTGATTCCTAGGAGATCTAATTCAATTTCGTGTTGCTAAATATCATGTATATGCTATGAAATCCCAAATTTAAATCTCTATCCCAGACCTCTCTCCTGAGCTCCAGACTTGTACTTCCAATTGCCTATTCAGGATTTCTACTAGAAGTTTAAAAGGCATCTCAAGTAAAACCTGTCTAAAACTAAGTTTGCATCTTCCCTTCCAAATCTTCCGCTCTTCCTGTCTTCCTCACATCAGCTAATGGTAATCCCATCCCTCTCACCTGCTCAAGCCTAAAGTCTTGGTGTCATACTTGGTAATTCTCTTTTTCCTATTTCTTACCTTCAGGCCAGTTGGCAAGTCATGTTGACTCTATCATTAAAATATGTCTATAGGATGTCCCCTTGTTCTGAGAAAGTAAACTGAAATGTTTAGTAATAGTAGGGCATGGTGTCTCCAACATACTCAAGTAGTTCAGAAAAAAATAATATAATGAAAGAGAGAGAGGGATAGATACAGAAAGTAAATGGGGCAAAATGTAAACAACTGCTGAGTCTGGTTGAAAGGTGTGTGGGAATTCTGTATAACACTCCGGAGACCTTTCTGTAGGCTACGAAAAGTATATCTAAAATCCATTACTCAACAGCTCCACTGTTACCATCCTACACCATCATCGTTGGCCTTCAGGCTATTCTTAATATGACAATCAGATAAATCCTATTGCAGCATAAATCAGGTGATGCCACACCTTTGCTCAAAACCCTCTAATAGCGTTTCATCTTACTGAGAGTGAAGGCTGAGGTCATTTTGTGATCTATAAGGCCCTACGTAATTTGCCAACTCGTGTAAGGCACATCCCCATTAACTATCTAGTCTCAACTACAGCTCTCCCCTTCACTCACTTCACTGCAGTTACATGCATTCCTTGATGTTCCTGGAGGTTACTAGGCAAGCTTCTGCCTCAGGACCTTCTCATATGATTTTCCCTCTGCTTGGAAGTTCAATTCTGAAAATTGTTTACATGGCTTACTCCTACCTTTTTAAAAGTCTTTTATCAAACATCACCCTCTCAGTAAAATCCTTCTTAGATGCTCTGCATGAAATTTTAAAATGCCTTCCACTCTGCTTTGAACATCCTTTCTTCCATGCTTTATTTTCTCCAGCACTTAGCACTAACGTTGCGTATATTTTCTTTACTTATCTAGTTTATTTTCTGTCTACTCCTAAAGTGTAAGCTCCATGAGGGCAGATAATTTTTGTCTGTTTGTTAACTCTTATATCCTCAGCATTTATTAAAAAAAACGTAAATGATGCCCAAAACATATTTGTTAAATAAGTAAGTAAATTATGTACCAATATTACTATGCTTTATGGAATTCCATATATCATCAATTATACAGTTATATTATTATCAAGCCCACTAGAATTTGGTTACCCAAATCTCAGGACATCCTGAGTCTCGATGGGCCATCAACACAAGACAATCCTATGTTTATGATGTAAAGTGGTATAAAAAGATATTATTATTCTTTTCAGCTCTTAATTCTGTCTCTTCTTCTTGGTTCACAATTTTTTAACTACTCCAAAGCACTTCTGTCCCTGTACTTTTGGTTCTTTTTGGCTGTACAGTCCTATGTCTGAAATGGTCCTTACAGGTAGACAGCTCTGAAACCCTCAGATAAATTCACTTCTGAGATTTTGTGCTGCTTTTCATATTTCCCTGGGGTTTGTGTAACTATCTAGGAATATTGGCATCTTTCCTTTGTCCATCATATATTAATGTCATCTACCTTTTCTCTGTCCTTACTTTTCTTTTTTCAAAAAAACTTTACATTTTCTGTATACTTTCATTATAAAAGTTCTTTCATAGGCCACCAACATTCTGTCTGGCTTGGGTGTAATGACTTTTCTAAATCCTGTTTAGAACTGAGTTTTTGTTTACAAGATAACTGTGCCAGTAATGACATTGGGTCATAGATGAGTTTGCAATGGGAAAAGATCATGTGGCTTGAAGAATTTCTTAATTGGATTCCTATAAAGAGTGTTCCAGAGTGGCTGAATGAGCTCACTAGTACACAGAGTTTTATTGGCCACTTGGAAATACTTCAAGGAATCTCTAAAAAGGGAAGGAGGATCCTTATTTGTGAGTTTCTTTTTCCTGGTTTATTTTACTACCAATGTCTATTTTCAGCTGGAATAATTTTGGGAAATCACCAGAATCAAATTTCTATGTGAACATGTGTCAGTTCAGACGCATTGTGATGCAAGTAAAAGAAAAGCCAGCTGACACGGGCAAAAATAATAAAGAAGATTTATTTGCTTGTCAAAATCCAGAAGGATAGGTTTCAGGATTCACCCAAGTTTACATCAAGGATCTGGTTTCTTTTGATTCCTCTCTTCTGCTGCCCACATGTTGGGTTCATTCTAGGGCTGACTCTTCTTATGTTTGTAGGATTCCTACTAGTGTAATCGGACTAATTCAGAGTTCTCGGTTCACCCATTGATGTAGGAAGTACTTGTGTCTAAAATTTCCAGGCAAAGGTCTTGAAATTTACCCCAATTAGACTAGCTTTAGGGTATGTGCCTAACAGCCTCCTCCCACTAAACCCTATGGTCAAAAGAAATAAGATTTGCTGATTGGCTTTTACCCAATCAGGACCCATCTCTGGTACTAAACTTGACATAATATCTTCCCAAAGAAAATGGACTACATAGCAACGTGTAGGTACCTGTATTTGCCCCAAAAGGAAACAGAAGTCACACACACTAGATTAGAATAATTTGAGGTGAGGTATACATTTGTTTTTGTTTTTTATTCAAAGGTCCACATTACAAAGTGTGGGTGGGGCATAGTGGAACCATAAACATAGCACAGGAACTTGGATGGAGCTATAGCAGAACCATTACTAATCCTGGGCTCAAAGGAAAACAGGGAGGGAGAGCTTACTGGAACCTGGAAAAAAGAGTTCTCTAGAGAATAACATGCTGATAGGAGCAGTGACCTTTGAGGAACACAGGTAACTTCAGAGGAGCTCAGAGAGGGAACTGTAGGAATTAATACTTTGATATTCTTGTTTTCTCCTGTTTCTATTGGGACCCCCACTCCCTCCAAAGTCTAAGCCAAACCAAAAGCCTGAAGATGTAAGAGCAATGTGATGTTGCCCGTGCTGGTCATCCTTCCAGGGCAGAGTGGACAGGGACAGAGAATGGAGCTGGGGGAGCAAATGGAAAGTATTCTGTGCAGTATCTGAATCAAAATCTGAGTACTGTGAGGAAGATAGGAGGGATTAAAAAACCTTGGGGAGACAGCCAACCAAAGTTTCCTACAGGCCCAAAATATTTTACTCCTTAATCTTAAGATACTTAGGACGGCACCTAGTATTCCAAAAAGCAGACAAATCCCCTTTGAAATAATTATAATATCACATAAGTATATCAGTATTCTCCTACTTCAATGACTAGAAGCATGGACCAACTATTTATCTTAATTAATCATATTTATTGTCATCAGCTATATCACCAGTTACAGAAAGGATATTAGCTAACTGATGGGACATATTGCTTAACTTCTAGGAAAGCTTCTTAACGAAAAATATTCTACATGTGAAAGATGATCATATGGATGGTAGAGACCTCCTATTCCCTATCTTTCTTGAACATAAAATAAGAGAAAATGAGTTCATTAAGCATGAGATATTTTGGTTAAATAGAGGTAGACAGTTTTGATAATAGGATATGTTAAACCCTAAAAGTTTTTTGTGATTATCTTTGAGCAGTTTTGGGATTTCTCTGCCTGCGTTCTAAAATCAATCTGGCAACCAACAGGGCCTAAAATGATATAAAAGATTAATTTTGGCTTACCAAGCACAGAATTGCTCCACATCCCAGGGTGGCTACTACTACAACAGCTGCTTTGGTTGTAGGGCAGTGGAATATATTCCACCTCCATCCAAAGCTAGCCTTAGGCGATTCAGATGGCCAAGCCATCACATTGCTCAGCAGGGTCCTTAGCTTCCTCCCTAATGCATTTCATACGTAATGACAGGGACAAAAGCAGGAAATGATGGGCTAGACCAGAAAAGGCAGATCTCAAAGTCCAGGCAGATATACAGAACATCCATTCACTCAATACTTATTGAGTGCCTACTACATATGTGCCAGACAATTTTGTGTGTGTGTGTGTGCTTGTTGGAGCAGTGAGCAGAAGAAAATCCTTGCTTTCATGAAGTTAATCTTCATGGAAGATAGCAAACAATAGCATGGAAAGTAGACAACAAACAGTATATTAATATATACTATAGTGGAAAATGATGGCTGCTAAGGAAGGAAAACATAGCAAAGAAAAGGCAAAAGATGTGTTGAGTAAATGGGTGAAATTCTAGTTAGTATAATTTCTGAGAAAAGTCCTGTAGGAAGTAAATGAGGAAGTCATAGGGGAAATAGCTGGGGAAAGCATACTGGGGAGAGCAAAGAGCAAGTGCAAAGGCCCTGAGGTTGAAAACTCTTTGTTCTATTTGAAGAACAGAAAGGAAGGTAGAATATCCAGAGTGAAGTGGATGAGGGGGAGAGCCCCAGGAGACAAGGTCATAGAAATGATGGGTGGTGGTGAAGGACAGATGGTGTAAGCCCAGTAGGTCATTATAGGGAAATTGCTGTTACCCGGGTGATGCAGGAATCCGCTGGACAGTCCTAGGCATGAGAATGGCACAGTATGACTTGTGTTTGAAGAAGGTCACTGATGACTGTGGTGATAATAGACTGAAAGATCATAGTCAGAAGCAGGGAGACCAATTAGAAGGCCATCGTCTAGCACAGGTGAGAGATGAGGGTGGCTTGAATGAGGGTGGTGAGGAGTGATCGCATTCTGAATACATTTTGAAGCTGGTAAGATTTATTGACAGACTGAATGTGACATGTGAGAGATTGAAAAATCAATAGGACAGTACAACCGGTGGAATGCCTCCAAAGATTTCTCATGAAAATATTTGAGTTCTAATAGGTCTGAAAGTGGAAGTACGTCCTTCTCACAGGACAAGTTTCCAGTGAAATTCTGGGCCAAGCAGGATGGATAGAATAATAATAATATTCTAAACCCAGGATCAGATCTGGGGTGAATCAAGGTGATGTAAGAACAGCTGAGAAAATGATCGGCAGATCTGTATCAGGCGATCGGCACACATAGGCATGAAGGCATGAGGGATGCCTGAGAGCATGCATCGTGGTAGCTTTGACTAGTGGTGGATTTGGGATATTAGATGGTAATTTGGTCATTTGGAACAACGCAGCCACTCATTGGTTCAGAGAGGGATTGAGTCACAGGGAATTAAGGCACTAACACATTGCTGGGAGCTGGGCTGGCCTCATAACCAACATGCTGCTTAGCTACTGAGCTATTGTCCTAAGGCTCTTCATAGCGTCTCAGCTAAGCCAGGGCTGATGTTAGAGGCCAGCGCTGGGCTGAGACCTAATGGAAATGTAGAGTTTACATGGCTGGAAGCCAGGCAAGTTAAGAGCCTGAAACAATGCAGCTAGAGACCTTATATCTCTTGAAGATTCAAATGCTAACAGAACATGATGGTCAGTAATAAACTACAGAGGGCATTTTTATCCTTCTGTGGCTTCTACAGTCTCTACTGCCTCAGCTACTGCCCTGATGACTTTTGATGGTGCATTCAGTCTGTTTACTATACTAGAGGTGGCTCCTGGGACTTTGTTAGACAGGGTTCCTGCTACTCATGACTGTTATTGAGTGAAGAAAAGAAGTATATTTCCAGATAGAGATATATAGTCTGTGAGAGGCATGGAAGTAAGAGATTATTTGGCATGTGTAGAAATGGGGAGGAATCATAATTTGTTGAAACATGGGGCTGGCAAAAGCTAAATCCAGGAAGAATGCCTTTAAAGACCAGGATGATTAATCTCTACATGGAATCATTAACAATTTTTGAGGAGGGAAGTATGGGTGTTGCTTTTGGAAAAGTTTTATCCACCTTCCACCTTCAAGGCAAGGACGTATTATTCTGTGGCATTTGCCATAACAAAATACCACAGACTGGGGGAGCTTAAACAACAGAAATTTATTGTCTTGCAGTTCTGGAGGCTGAAAGTCAAAGATCAAGGTGCTGGCACAGCTGGTTTCTCCTTGGCTTGCAGATGGCTGGCAGCCTTCTTGCTGTATCCTCACACGGCCTTTTTTCTGTGCACACACATCCCTGTATCTCTACCTCTTCTTACAAGGACACCAGTCATTTTGGATTAATGCCTCCGTCCTTATGACTTAACCTTAATTACCTCTTTAAAGGCCCTATCTCTAACTATAGTCACATTGAAGGTTAGGGCTTCAGCATATGAATTTAAGGGAAACACAATTCAGTCCATAACAGAGGGTTAAAAAATCAAAGCCAAGAATGCTGTTATAAGTTTCTAGGTAAGAGGAAACTGGGATCTGAACTAAGCTGATCATAGTGGAAAGGCAAAGGAGATGGCTATGAAAGACATTTCATAGGTAAAAGCTGAGCAGCTGATTGAATATAGAGGCCAACAGAGAGGAATCAATGATAAATCAAAAATATTAAGCTTGGATAACAAGGAGAAAGAGATTGTCCTTAAACAAAAATAGGGCCTTTTTCTGCATGTATTTGCCTCTTTCACTTTGTTTTTCATTTATTTTCTCTAGATACCACTTCTATCCCTATTTCTTTCTCTATTTCGATCTCTGCCAAATTGCTACTACAGCCAAAATTCTAACATTCTCCATTCAGTTAATCTTCCTTAAGACAATTCCAGGAAACAAATCCTTTTTCTACTACACTTCTACTGTGCCCTGTTCTGTTCCTCTTCCTACATTTTTAGGCATTGCAATTGTTTCTTTTGCTTTCTGTTTACTAGTTCCTCTGTTTTTCTTGGTTAACCTTCCTCCTTCCCATTTCTGTTGTCATTTCTTATTTAGTCTCAGTGATTGCCCTGTAGAATCGTTATGTCCGAGTCATTGCTTGATGATTTACATGTAAAGAGGTCATTTGAAAGGCAATTTATTCTGACGGAGGGAAACAGAATACAAATAAAGATGTACCACTTTATAAACTAGTGATGTGCTTTTGGAACTCAATCCCCCAAAGTAGTTCTGACTAAAATATGATAGGTTAACACAAACTCAGGAACGAGGGAACCCACACAGGATATTATGAAAAAAAGTGCTTAGATGAGTTTATGGAAAATCTTTAGAAAATAAAGTATAATGGAAATTATATTTGTTATTGTTATTTAAAAACATGATAAATTATATGATTTGAGGGTATTTTCTATGTTTTTGAGATTTACATAAAAGCAATTCTTTCAAAATATTATAGCTGAATTATACAGGGAAAACAAATAATCTGATTAAGAAATGGGCAAAGGAACTGAATAGACATTTCTTAAAAGAAGACATACAAATGGTTAACAGACAGATGGAAAAATGCTCAACATCACTAATTATTAGGGAGATGCAAATTAAAACCTCAATGAGATATCACCTCACACCTGTTAGAATGCCTATATCAAAAAGACAGCCAGGTGCGGTGGCTCATGCCTGTAGTCCCAGCTACTTAGGAGGCTGAGGCAGGAGGATCGCTTGAACCCTCAAACCTAGGAGTTTGAGGTTGCTGTGAGCTACAATGACACCACTGCACTCTACCCGGGGCAACAGAGCGAGACTCTGTCTCAAAAAAACACAAAAAACAAAAAACAAAACTACAAAAGATAGCAAAGATGTGGAGAAAATGGAACCCTTCTACACTGTTGGTGGGTAGGTAAATTAGTACAGCCATTATGGAAAAAAGTATGGAGTTTCCTCAAAAAACTAAAAATAGAATTACCATATGATCCAGCAATCCTACGTCTGTGTATTTACTGAAAGGATATGAAATCAATATGTTGAAGAGATGTCTGCGCTCCCATATTTATTGCAGCAGTATTCACAATAGTCAAGTTTTGGGATCACCTATGTGTCTATTCACAGATAAACTAATAAACAAATGTGGTGTATATACACAATGGAATACTATTTATCCTTAAAAAATGAAGCAATACAGTCATTTGCAACAACACGGATGGAAGTGGAGAACAGTATGCTAAGAGAAATAAGTCAAACACAGAAAGACGAATACTGCATGTTCTCCCCTATGTGTGGGATCTAAAACAATTGAACTCATAGAAGCAGAGTAAGAATGGTGGTTACAGAGGCTGGGAGTAGGGGGATGAGGAGATGATAGGCAAAGGACACAAAGCCTCAGTTACACAGGAGGAATAGTCTGATTTTTTTTTAGATATTTTGCACAGTGTGGTGAATATAGCTAATGGTTGAGCACTACATATTTCAATATCATGAATAGAGTAAATTTCAAATGTTCCCATCATAAAAAAGTTACATTTTGAGGTGATGGATATGTTAATTAGCTTGATTTAATCATTTCACATTAAAAATCATAGCCTCACTTTGTACTCCACAAATGTATACAATTATAATATTCAATATTAAAAAAAGACAGTAATATTTGGGTTGTAGCACATGAAATACTAGTGGATTTCATGGGCATGAACTGACCATCAAATTTTTTTGCTATAAATTGTTTCCCATAATCAGAAGTGATATGTGGGATACTATGGTGTCTTAGTCTGTTTGGGCTGTTGTAACAAAATACCATACACTGGGCAGCTTATAAACAACAGAAATTTATTTCTCACAGTCCTGGAGGCTGGGAAGTCCAAGACCAAGACACCTGCAGATTCAGTGTCTGCTGAGGGCCCATTTTCTGGCTCACAGATGGCACCCTCCAGCTGTGTCCTCACATGGTAGAAAGGGCAAAGCAGCTCTTGGGGGCTTCTTTTATAAGACACTTGTCCTATTCGTGAAGGTACTGCTCTAATGATGTAATCACCCTCCAAAGGGCCCACCTCCTAATGTGATCAGATTGGTGATTAGGTTTCAACATATGAATTTTTGGGGGACACAAATATTCAGACCATAGCATATGGTGACAGGTAAGGCATTCTTAACATTGATGAACGATGGTACTAAGTAAGTCTACGAGGGAGGAAGGCAAATCTCTGCATAGATATTGTCTATTCCTGTATGTGTGGACAAAGCACCATTCTCTGTATGATGGTAGGGACCCAATGCAATCAAGTAGCCAGTAGGTGCCTGGCTGGTCTGCAGGGGAATGGTGCTGTGTCAAGGGTCATAGTTACTGCTGTTTGCAGATTGGGCACTCAGCAGTTGTAGGGGACAGATCAGCCTCAATAAGGGGAAATCTGTGTTCTTAAATTCATGCATAGCCTCCATCTGTGTCACTATGGTCACTTTGCACATGGGCCCCATAAGCAGCACATGGCAAAGGAAAGAGACTGACAACCACTGAAAAGTAATCTTCTCCACCTGATTATTGAGGACCCTCTTCCTCCTAGATGTACCCCCTGGTAAGCATTTAGGTGGAAAACGAATACATTAACACTCTCTTCCTCTTATAAGGACTCTATCCATATAGTTCTCCTCCAGACCTTCTTGTAATCAATATTCTAATTTTGTTATTTCCAAGTTCCTCTCCACCTGGCAAACCTGATAGTTTGTCTGAGAATCATTATCAATAGCTTAGGCCATCCCTTCTACAAAATGAATACTCATCTGTCCCCCTCCAAAGTCTGCCAACTGGGAGGATTGTCTGTCACTATTATTTTCCCAGAGACACTGCTGAGTAGGTGTAGAGCAGCCACTGCTCATTTTCAACTGTACTGGTGCAGCAGGAGTTCATCTTTGGACAAGGCCCAAGATTTTCCCATAACTAGTCATAGGAAATTTCCCAGGAGGCCATAGGCGTGGGATGAAGGTGAGGCAGCAAAGCAGTCAAGCGAGAGTCTGAGCCACATGCAATGTACTTGCCTTCCAGACATATTGGGACCAGGCCTCACAGACACCACTTCCACTTGACAATGTGATGCTTCTGTGCATACTCAAGCTTATGGTTTTGTGGTCATAGAATACCCAGTTCAATACATGTAACACAGGTTGCATGATCACCTGTTTTATTAGTTTCCCAGGGCTGCCATAACAAAATACCATAAACTAGGTGGCTTAAAATTTATTCTCTCACAGTCTGGAAGCTAGAAGTTCCAAATCAAGGTGTTGACAGGGCCATGATCTCTCTGAAGGCTTAGAGGAGAATCTTGTCCATGTCTTTCTCTTAGCTTCTGGTGTTGTCAGCAACCTTGACTTTCTTTGCCTTGTAAATACATCACTCCAATTTCTGCCTCTGTTGTCACATGACATTCTCCCTGTGTGTCTGTCTTTGTGTCTTCTTTCCTTCTTATAAGGATAGCTATTACATTGGGTTAAGGGCCCACCACATTCCAATATAGCCTTATCTTAATTAATTACATCTGCAATGACCCTATTTCCAAATAAGGTCATATTCTGAGATTCCAGGAAGGACGTGAATTTTGAGGGGGATCCTATTCAACCCAGTACACCTGTGATCCCATGAGCAGGTGTTCAGCCCCTACCAGGGCCAAGAAAAACTCTTTTCTAATCAAGAATGGTGGTTTGTAGAAGAGGCCATGACCTTACTACCAAACCCTAAGCATCTGCGCTATTATTCTTTTATTGGGGCTTTTCAGAGGCTCACTACAGCATCTCTGTCTGCCCCAGAGACTTCCACCACCCGATTCATCATAAAGCCCAAGGCTCAGGACGGCTGCCACAGCTGCCACAGGACCTGCTGCAGAGCCTTTTCTCCCTCTGGGCCTTATCAAAAACTAGCAGCTAATGGATACAGTACATGGACTGGAGCAACTTGACCAGAGGTAGTTTGTACTACCTGTAAAATCCCAGGAGGTTCACCATATATTACACTTCTGTCTCCACAGTGGGCTGCACAAGGCACAGCAACAAGTCTCTTACTCTAGAAGGGATATTCTTATATGTCTCATATCGCTGGACCCCTAGAAACCGAACAAGTGAGGAAGGCCACAGAACATTTATCTTCCATCTCAGAGTAACTAATATGTTTTTATTTATGGGTGTTATAACTTCTTAAATCTCTCTCAGAATGTTAACCTGGCTCCCTGAAATTATCTCGGTTTCCTCTGCAAACAGTTTTTGCTTGTTTGCCTACTTATGTCCTCATTTGTCCTGTCAATTCTTCTCATATAGCCACCAGTCCTTGAGCATCTGTGTATAATTAAGAAAGAGGACCGGGGGGGGGGTCATGGGTTTTCTTTCTGTTATATATAATTGTCTTTATTCTTTTTTTCCTAATTAAGAATTCTGACTGGGAGTTCTGTGTGGGGAAGGGTGTGCTGTGTGTCATTTAACAGGCATCACTTTTGTTGAGTGATTATTCAGTTGCGGGTTACTCAATTACCAGAGTGAGAACTTTGCTCTTGGATACCAACATTGACAATAGAAACCTTAGTCTGTTCCGGAAAGTTTATCAAAATTCCTTAGGAGGAGTCATAAAATTTGCTTTTCCCCACCCCATTACCATTCAGTCCTAGGCAAACTGGGATAGTCAATCATCTTAGAGTACTTATACTGGCACAGTGGAGTAGGAAAGAGGTATAGGAGTGCCACCTGGTGTCTTTGTTCTAGATACAGATCTTCAATTAACTTCTTTTCAGCACTACTTCTTACTCCCACTCTGCACACCTTTCTGACTTTGGGGAAAAAATCCCCGTGGGGTTCCTAGTTCACTCTATAGAAACCACATAGGGTATTCTTGGTTGTGGCTTTCTTGGTTGGTTTCATCCTTTAACACACACACCCTCCTTCAGTCTTCCAGAAATCTGTCGGCGTCTCTCCCCTACTAAAGGTACTCACTTCTATTACCTGCGTCATTTTGTGGTTATTCCTATTTTGTGCTTTTATTCTCTGATTTCATTGGGGTGTCAGAAGGGATGAGGAGGCAAATGAGTGTGCCATTTGCTGTCTTGAAGTAGATGCTTCTTTTCTTTTATAGTAATGAGATATACTATTTGTGGCTTTATACATTTTATTATTTAAGCAAATTTAAACAAATACAGAAGTAGAGAGAACTCCCTTACACCCATTACCCAATTTTAACAATCTTAAAGATTTTGCTGTATTTGCTTTGGATTTTTTTCCTTTGATAAAGTAGTTTAAAGCAAATCTTAGACATTATTTCATCCTTACATGTATCAGTATGCATCTCTAAAAAATAACACTTTCTTACATATCTGCAGTACCATTTTCAGTGACAAAATTAGCAATAATTCTTTGATGCATCTAATATTCAATCTATAATGACATGTTCACATTTTTTTCCAAAATGCTTTTTTTTTACAGTGATTCTTCTTTTCTTTTTTGACTCAGGATTCAAACATGGTCCATACATTGAATTTGGTTGTTAAATCTCTGGAGTATAGAGCAGTTGTCCTCGCCCTTCCTGTTTATTTCTCCTGCCATTGATTTCTCGCAGAGACTGGGTCATTTGTGTAGCATAATGCCTGAGCATATTAGTCAGGCCTCTCCAGAGAAACAGAACAAACAGAATAAAAATATATATGAAGAGATTTATCATGAGGAATTGTCTCATGTGGTCATGAAGGCTGAGAAGTCCCACTATCTGCCAGCTGCAAAGTGGAGGCCCAGGAAAGCTGGTGGTGTAACTCCACTCCAAGTCTGAAGGCCCTGAGAACCAGGGGAGCTGATGGTACAAATCCTGGTCTAAGGAAAGGAGAAGACGGATGTTCTGCAGGCAGGAAGCAAAAGGGGCAAATTCTTCCTGCCTCCATATCTTGTTCTATTTGGGTCCTCAGAGGATTGAATGATGCCTGCTGACACTGGGGAGGGAAATCTACTTCACTGAGTCTGCTGACTCAAATGCTTATCTCCTCCGGAAGCACTCTCACAGACACATCCAGAAAGATTTGATCTGTTGGCCCAGTCAAGCTGACACATAAAATTAACCATCACACTGACATTCTGGATCTATCTTTTTGCTTCTTTGTAGTATCATAGTTTATGTAAATCACAGTTAGCTCTAATGTTTTGATTAAATTCATGCATATTTTCTTTTTAAGAATTCTTCATCAGTGCTGTCAGATGCTTGACCTCACCTTGTGCTAGGAAGCACATGATGTCTGCTTGTTCTTTTTGTGATGATAAAATTGATTGGTGGTCTCAGGTGACAACAGCCTGATATCTTTATTGCACTACAATGTTTCCTTTTAAACTTTCTTCTGATGAGTTTATTCAATGATGACTTTTGCTTAATTATTTGTTTTGTTAAGCATTACAAAATATGATTTTTAAAAAATTCTATCATTTCTTCTACATTTAGTAGTTGGGAATCTTCTGTAAGAAAGCCTTTGCTTCATTAACTAAGGTTATTCAGAGAAGGGCAGAATAGATTTCTAGTTTTTTCCTTTTAGTTTACAATTTTCAGAGTACTCGGTGCTCTGATTAATTCTAGTGGTAGTAATTATTTCTGTAGTAATTATTGTTCTCTAGATTTCTGCAATTGCCATGTAGATTTTTTTCTCTCTGACAGAATCATTGTTTAAGAGGATATTAAAATTGTCAGGTGGTAGAGTACTTTGATTTCTGCTTTACTTCTAGTTTTATTACTTATTTATTAATATAAAAACTTCATTGAGGTATAATTTAAATATGACAAATCTTAACTTATTTAAAGCATTCAATTTGATCTTCTTATTTATTTATTTATTTTATAGCCCATCATATGAAGGTGTATGATTTGATCAGTTTTAACATGTGCATATATACAAAACAATTACTGTAATTAAGGTAAACAAATATTTCCATTACCTCAAAAGATTCCTGGTTTCCTGGTGCCTCTTTGTAATTCATCCTTCTGTCCATCATTTTCTCCAGGAAACCACTGTTCTACTTTTGGTCATCATAGTTTGCATTTTTAAAAATTTTATAGAAATGGAATTAAACAATATGTATCCTTTATTGCCTGGCTTCTTTTACACAGCATAGTGATTTTTATATTCAATCATATTGTTGCTTGTATCAGTAGTTTGTTCCTGTTTATGGCTGAGCAGCATTCTGTTGTACAGATATATTACAATTTGCTTATTCATTCACCAGTTAATGGACACATGGTTTGTATCCAATTTGGGGCTATTACAAATAAAGCTGCTATGAATATTCTTGTGTAAGTCTTTGGGTGATATATATTTCCTTTACTCTTGGATAAATACGTAAGAGTGGAATTTTTTTTTGTCATATTTTAGGTATATGCTTTACTTTAAAGAAACTGTCAATCAGCAGGGTCTTAATTTTTTATCCACCCTGTGGATCTCAACCTTTTAATTGGAGTGCTGTCCAATACAATAGCCTCTGGCTACTTAAAATGTGCCTAGTCCAAGTTGATATGTACTGTAAAGTACATACTAGATTTCAAAGATAGTCCAAAGGAAAGAATGTGATATATTTCATTAATAATTTTTATATCAATTTCATGTTGAAATAAGATTTGAATATATGGGTTTCTTTTTATGTGTTTATTGTGACTGCTGAAAATTTCTAAATAAAAAAATGGCTTACATTATATTTCTATTGGCGGTATTATTTTAGAGCATTTACCTTGAATGCAATTATTTATATAGGTGAATTTAAGTTTACCATTTTGTTATTTTTTGTTATTTGTTGTCTACTTGTTTCCCTCTTTTTTTTATTTCTCAGAATTTTTTTATAGTCCTCAGGTAGTTTTTGGGGTAGTTGTAAGTAGCAGAAGGGATGGGCTGCAGTGAGCTTACATTACCATAACAGAACTGGAATGAGTCTGATTACATTTTAAGATAAGAATATTGCTAGTTCTACTTTCACTTATTTTAATGTACTGAGGTTTTCATTGTGATGTAATGTTGAGGTCTATTTCCTTTAATGGTTCTATAGGTACTTAAAAGGAGGCTAATTCTCTATTTTAAGGTCTAGTTTTGGATGTATATAGGAATGACATCTATAATATCGACTTATTTATGGCTGGTGGCAGAAACTGCTCATCAAGTCCATTTCCTCTTGTTTTTGAGCACTCAACAAGAAGCCTCCATTGCAGTTAAGTGAGGGCTCTGTGATTGTGTTTGAACCAATGGAATATGGGCAAAAATGATGTACCCCACTTCCAGGGCTGGACCCTATCATCTCTCAATCATCCATTATGTCTTTCCTCAGTTGCCAGTTGAGTGAAGAGGACAAGGTTCCAGATGATGGTGGTACAACGTAATGAAAGAGCATGTATCCCTGAGTGACTGCATAGAACAGAGTCTTCCTTTCCCCTGCTGATGTTCATTGCACTGGACTACAATCAGAGTGGGAAATAAGCTGAGAGTTTGGAGGTAGCTAATAAAACAGCTAAAGTTCCCTAGCTAATCCTGAACTCTACTGTCCTATGTAGTGGGTTGAATGGTGACCCTCCCTCCCCCCACTTCCCCAAAATACGTCCGCCTGGAATCTGTGAGTGTGACCTGATTTAGAAAAAAGGCTTTTTCAGATGTAATTACATTTAGGATCTTGAGATGAGATCATACTGGATTATCAGGATGGACCCTAAATCCAATTACAAGTATCCCTCCCTACAAAAAGGGGAGAAAACACAGAAATACAGAGAAGGTGATTGAGGATGGAGGCAGAGGTTGGAGTTAGGCAACTGCAAGGAATGCCAAGGCTATTTATCTAAGCTTCAAACCTTCTACTCCATACACAGATGTGTGATCTGGAACTTTTTAGGTGACATAGGGGCATTGTATCCCTGATAGTATTGCATTTTTGTTGTTACATATTTATAAGAAGGTAGTTATGTGTGGGGAAAGTGCAGTATTTAATTTTTAAATTCAGCATAGTAAAAGCACAAAGGGGAAAAATAAGATCTTGAAAATATTTTTGAGGCTGGCAGTGATCTAGTTGACTTTCTAGTGGTGTTTTGAAGAAGGGATTTTATCGCTTTTTAAAAGATTCTTAAACATTACTTGAAATAGTTAATATAAATACTAACTCTGTAACCCACTTTTCTCTAATAATTTTGTTGGTTGGTTGACTAAAATTTAGATTCCATTGTGGCTTACATTTAATGGCATTGAGATGCCCGAATGCACCTGACATAATATAAGACCAAGGCATTGAAAATACTTGGGGAGGTGAGCAGCAGCATCATTGAAAACCTCCGTGTTGGCTGTCGTCTGTCGACTGGATATGATGGTAAAAAGTGGGATCATTGTTTTCTTTCAGGATAATGGAGTAGCAGAGGCTGTGGCAGCTCCTAATCACCAAAGGAAAGGT
Source organism: Daubentonia madagascariensis (assembly GCA_023783475.1). NCBI lineage: Eukaryota > Metazoa > Chordata > Mammalia > Primates > Daubentoniidae > Daubentonia > Daubentonia madagascariensis. The sequence goes on along the minus strand of JAKFHU010001815.1, from coordinate 15,098,487 downwards.
GAGTACACTTACCTTAATAAGTAACAGGTTTAAAATATTAGCATATGTTGTTGCGAAGGGATCTTTGGTGGGGGCTATTTGATCACAATGGCCCCAGGGTTGAAATAGAATGTCAGCCTACTTAAATGTTCTTGATTCAAATAACAGAAAAATGTCTTCAAGCCTAGATTCCAGACAGAAGAATTACCATATTCAGAGCCTCTGGAGAAGGGGAGATCAGGTTCTTTTGAGGAAAGATGCTGCTGAACTGACACAAGATTATGCTGTCCATCCTCCCCTGCAAGCCTTCTGCAAGAGTCACCGTGTACTCGGGATACAGGAAATATTCTGGCTTTTCAGGGATTAATGGTCACTAGCTCTAAATTCATGCTAATGCCTAAGGATTCAAAATGCTATTTTGTTTCTCCAGTCAACATTACAGCTATAGTGGACAGATGATAAATGGAGTTTTGTCCCAAGTTTGTATTACAGTGTTTCATTGATCTGCCTTGTGGTTAGTTCCCCATTTCCAGAATGCATAATTGGAACAAATATATGCAACAGCTGACAGAAGCCCACTTTTTCTTCCCAACCTATGGAGCAAGGACCATTATGGCAGGAAGGACCTAGTGGAAGCCACTGAAACTCACTCTTCTTATCACAATAGTAAGCTCTGTACCCCTTTGGATAAATCCAAGCGTGCTGAGACCTGGCACATTCCTGTTTACTTTTCAGAGGTCTTGGTACTATCCCCATGGGACCCTTCCACCAAGCTTAGAGATGCCAGCACCAGCCAAACAGGGCTCCCTACTCAGGGTCTGAGTTTTAGCTCCATGGAGAGCCTATTTGAAGCTTCTAAGTTTAATAACTCCAATCTCTTTCCTTTGTTTCCTCAGCTTTAGGGGTGGTGGCTGTTTCCTGAAGTTGCTCTCTGTGTGATTCCTTGGTGTTCCATTTGGCCTTTCAGTTCTTTCAAACTGTAATAAAAGGCCTGACTCCATATATTTGATGTTTGTCACCCCTCTTTCTTTTCCTTCTATTCACCTCTGGGCAAGCTGATAAGAAAGCTTGGGTGCTCCCTCCTTTGGTTCTAGTGGGAAGTTCAAGCTATATAAACCCTGCCCCCACAGGACTTTTTATTAGTGCTCCAATCTCACTGCACATTAGTGGTCTGTTCAGGACCAATAATGGTCTGTTCCTGGTTGAGTCTTGGGAGGTTGTGGGTTTCTAGAAATTTGTCCATGTCCTCTACATTTTCTAGTTTATGTAAAAGATTTTTGTAGTATTCATGGATGATGTTTTTTATTTCTGTACTATCAGTTGTGATAGCTCCTTTTTCATTTCTGATTGAGCTTATTTGGGTTCTTTCTCTGCTATTCATGGTTAATCTAGCAAGAAGTCTATCAATCTTATTTATCTTTTCAATGAATCAACTTTTTGTTTCACTGACCTTTTGTATTATTATTTTATTTTCCATTTCATTTACTTCTGCTCTGACTTTTGTCATTTGTTTTCTCCTGCTGGCTTTGGGTTGTTGCTCTTTCTGGTTTGGTTGGTTCATTTTTAGTTCCTAGATGGATTTACGTTTTGGATTTGGCATTTTGAATTTTCCCTGGTTTTGGGCTGATTCCCTATTTGATACTTTGTTTCCCTTCCCATAGAATTGATAGGATCTTTATTCCAATTCAATTTTTATTGACCCTATCTTATAGTTTGACTTAATTCATAGACTTGTGTGATTGATTTCACTCTTGGAATTGATGTATTTACTCTTAAGTGCCTGAAATTTAATGCTTTTGGTCTTGAAATTTGGTAGACATTTTTTGTCAAATTGTAGCATTGATTGTCCCAAGATATGAAGATTGAGAATGTCCATAGATTTTTGGAGAATGAATTTCGTAGATTTTGTTAGGTTCTGTATTGTGGCCCATTGCCTTGTTCCTTACCATTGTTTCTTTTTTATTTCTGTTCATGATTACATTCTAAAGTCTATAGGGTGTTGAAGTCCTGGCAATTATGATGCTGTTTCTTTTTTCCTTGCATTGTTTTAGTAGATTTGTTATGTATCTGGGATTCCTGTGTTACTTGCATATATATTTAGGATTGTTATGTCTTTTTGTTGAATTGCTCCCTTTACCATTATATAATGACCATCTTTGTCTTTCTTTATCATTGTTGATTTAAAGTTAATTTTGTCTGATATAAGAATGGCTACACCTGCTCTCTTTTGGTTTTGTGTCCATTTGTGCATATTTTCCCTTTCACTTTGTGCTATTTGCATCGTGTTTACATGTGTCTCCTGGAGGCAGCAGATACTTGGGTTATGTTTTTTCATCCATTCAGGCAGCCTATGTCTTTTGAGTGGTGCATTCAAGCCATTCACATTAAGAGATAGAATTGATATGTGTGATGCTGTTCTGTTCATCATAATGGGTAGTACCTTGTTGCTTTGTCTTTCTTCTTGTGCTATTGTTTTATAGGAGTTGTGAGCTTTGGCTATTTTGAGTGATTTTTACACTGGTGGTTATCTATTGTGCTGATTTGTGTATAATGCAGCTCTGAGTATTTCCTGCAGGGAAGATCTGGTCATGACAAATTCCCTCAATGTTTGTGTGTCTGGAAAAGACTTCATTCCTCTATCAATTGTGAAACTTAGTTTTGCAGCTGCCTGCATTTTTCACTTCTTTCCTTGGGAGGAGTGTGCTGGCAGGCTGCTTCTGGTATGCCATTTTTCAATTAGCAAGATGTTCTTTCATGTCTACCTTTCAAGTATGTATGTCCTTTGGAAGAGACTGAAGTGAGAAATTAAAAACCTGAGAACTTCTTAGACTGCTTGCTGTTATAAGTAATCATGATCAAAGTCCTGAAGTAATTTTTGATTGGTGAGGATTTACTATTGCCATTTTGTTCATGGGTTTCTGTCTGTTTGCATTTTTTTTTTCTCCCTCTGTTCTTCTCTTGCTGTCTTCCTTTGTTATTTGGTGATTTTTTGGTAGTGATTTGCTTTGATTTTTTTCTGTTTATCTTTTGTGTATCTATTATAGGCTTTTTTCTTTGTGGTTACCTCAAGGCTTACATAAAACCTCTTATAGTTATAACTGTCTGTTTTAAGTTGACAACAGCTTAACTTCAACCATATGCAAAAACTACACTTTTACTCCCCACCTCCACACTTAGTGTTGTAGTCAGAATTCACTTCTTTTTATATTGTATATACATTAACAAATTTTTGTCTCTTAACTTTTATATTAGGGTTAAAAGTAATTTATATACCATCATTACAGTGTTACATTATTCTGTTTTTGTATATAGGTTTACCTTTACCAGTGATATTTACGATTTCACATGTTTTTGTGTTGCTTTTAGAGTGTTTTTGTTTCCATTTTAAAAACTCTTTTAAGTATTTCTTGTAAGGCAATTCTAGTGGTGATGAACTATTTCGGTTTTTGCTTTCTTGGGAAAGACTTTATTTCTCTTTCATTTTCAAAGGATAGTTTTCCTGGGTAGTATTCTTTGTTGGCAATTTTTTCACCCAGTACTTAAAATATAGCACCCAACTCTCTTCTAGCCTGCAAGATTTTCACTAAGAAATATGTCAATAATCTTATGGGGGTTTCATTATATGTGATGAGTCATTTTTCTGTTGCTGCTTTCAAAATTCTCTTTGTCCTTGACTTTTGAGAATTTGATTGTAATGTATCTTGGTAGAATCTTCCTTAGGTTGATCTTCTTTGGGAACTTTGAGCTTCATAAATCTAGATATGTATTTTCTGCCCCAGATTTGGGGAATTTTCAGTCATTATTTTTTAAAATAAGCTTTCTTCCCTATTCTCCCTCTTTTCTCCTTCTGAGGATCCCATTAAAGGCATAAGTTGGTTTGCTTGCTCGTGTCCTATAACTACTGTAGGCTTTCTTCACTCTTCTACATTCTCTTCCCCTGTGACTGGATAATTTCAAATGACCTGCCTTTGAGTTCACTGATTCTTTTTTCTGCTTGATTGAGGCTGCTGTCAAAGCTCTCTATTTCATTTTTTATTCCATTCATTACATTTTTCAGCTCCAGAATTTATTTTCTTAAGAAATGATTTCTATATCTTTGTCAAACTTGTTTTTTTCATGTATTATTTTCTTGATTTTGTTGAGTTGTCTATCTGTAGTCTCTTGTAGCTCACTGAGCTTCTTTAAAACACTTTTTTTTTCATTCTTTGCCCAGCAATTTGTCTCCATTTCTTTGTGGTTGGCTACTGGAGACTTATTGTGTCCTTTTGGTGATGTTAGGTTTGTCTAATTTTTCTTGTTCTTAGGAGCTTTCAGTCGGAGTCAGTGCATTTGATGGAACACTCACCTCTTTCAGACTTTATGGACTAGCTTCTGTGGGGAAAGACGTTCATCTGCAGGTGGGTACAAGGGTGATAGGTGGGTAGAGTGCACTGGTTCAGGGGCACATGAAGGCAACAATTCCAGTGTGCACAGGGTTGCTAGTTCCAGGGGCATGTGGCAGTGATGGGTCTGATTGGCACTGGGTTGGGGCATGTGTGGCAGCATCAGGTCCAAGATGGGTGGTTATATCTGTGGAGTGGATATGCATGTGATGGTGCCAGGGTAGGGGGTCAAGGCACAGTGGCATGGGCTCCATGTAGCTACATCAGCTGGGGTCTGCACTGGCAAAGACTGTGGGGGTCCTCAGTGTTGAAGGCTGTGAGTGTCTGCAGTGGTAGCAAGAACTGCAGTCCTTCTGTTCTCTTTTTCCATCATAGGAAAAAGTCAAGCCGAGAGGATTCCTTCTGGTGTTGAGCTGCGCAAACGTGAGGAAATGGAGTGACACCGGTAAGATGCTTCCCACATTTTTCTATGAGGCTGTCCTCAGTTTCTGTGCTACACTGGGTTGGTATAGCTTCTTAATCATATTCTGGAGCTCTTCTAGAGATATTTTTGCCCATGGATAGTTGTTAAATCATTGTTTTTATAGCAAGACAAGGCCTAGGACCTCCTAGTCTACTATCTTGCTAATGTCACTCCTACCTAACCCCATTTAATATTTCCATATTCTTTATATATGTAGACAGTAACTATTGACTCTTAAACATAAGCAAGTGTAGATTTAGTATATTTCCTCTTTCTTCCTTCCACTACCTGCCTTACTTATATCAACATTATTTAATTGTATTATACTTTTTCTTACTGTTTACGCTTATATACTTAATATATTTAAACTTATGTTACTTGATTTATTAGCCCCTATTTAGAGCTTTGACAGAGACTGCTCATCAAATTTAGAAAGATTTATGGATTCATATTATAATAGAAAACATTTCAAAGGATTCCTGGAAATATTTGTGTAAAGGGAAACTATGAAAGATTCAGGGATTTTTGCTAGTTAGAGGGTGTTGGCAAATCTTCAAGATATGGAATATTACTCTTAATGAACCAAGGGTACATATAGTATTAATAAAAGTCAGGATATCTGGATTATAAATTGATTTGCCTATAAAAATATACACTTTTGATCTACCTAGTTTAGCCTTTTTTCAAACTGGTAAAAATTTTTTTCATCATTACTGTTACTTGTATTATTAATGCATGCCTGATTTTCTGAATTCTCCATAAAAGGAGAGCTTCAGTTTGCAGAGAAGGGAAAATAAATCTTCTCTCTATTTTCAGCATGCCAGAACAAGGCTAAGTCACTGATATCATTTCTTATCTAGTTCCATCACTTTTATAGTTATTAAAATTCCTCCTAAAAGTAGGATGTTGTTTGAGTTTCAGTCATACAATTTTGACTGGTTTTGGTATTCTCATGTATTTTAGTGGTAAGTTTGGAAAAGATTCAACAGATACTGCTTGAGTAGTTGGTCCTTTTCTAGTTACTACACCTGAACTTGAGTGCATTTATTTTTGACAAACAGCCTATTTGACTTCTATTGGGACCTATAATGTATTTTTCACTTCCATGAAGAGAAAAGCAAACTTTTACGAATTTATTATGTCTTTCTTTTTTTCAGAGGTTTAACTGGAAGCAACCACGTCAACTGAAATTAAACATAAATCTTTATTATTCAATCACTTTTAGATGTCTAGGGTTGTAATACTTATTCTGCTTGAATAGATTTCAGGTTTCTGTAACATTTTTATGAATGTGACTGACTCACTCATAATTTTAAATTATTATTGCTGTATTCACAGTAAGGATAACTCAATTGACTTAAAAACAAACAGTTGAATGTTTTGCTGGGTCCATCAAAAAATAGAGCAAATAACTTTGAAATATTTTTATCTTGAATCTAAACCAGAGAACAAAACTACTTTGCATGACTAATGAAAATTTGAATTTCCTTTCCAGAAAAATAAAACATTCTTGAAAATGTTTATAATACAACAAATATATAAACACATTTTGAAGCTAAAGTTTCAAATGTGAGAAACAACCAATTTTGGTAGGATAATTATACTTTATGTTCATGAATCTTGCTATTGTTGAAAATAGGAAAAGGAAAAGGAGAGCAAGGAGATCAAAGAGATGCCTTCCTAGGGGCCTTTAGACTTGAGATTTTTATAACATTGCACTTTTTAGCTACCTGGTCATCAATACAAACCTGTAAAGCTGACAATGCCTGTACTGCCTGGTCATCAAAATAAGCATGCCTAATGCAAACAACTAAAATGAAAAGTGTTATCTGCAATTGTGATAGAGGTGTTATAGGCTAAATACAAGCAGTTTCTAATTTTTCAGCGTTAGCACTATAACAGACAGATACAGGGTTATGTATTGCCATCTCCTGGTGAGTTTTATTAACTCCTTGCAATACTTAATCAGATGATATATACGGTTTTGCAAGAGACTCTTTACATGGCTGACTTTCCTAAACTAATGCCTTTATCAGTAGGAACATATGTGTTTATTAAATTAACAGTATTACAGTGATGGAAATAAAATTACCTGTTTTTAGACATAGATTTGTTAAGTTTCAAAAGGCTGAGATTGTGATTGTTTTGCTCATCATTGAATTCTTGGTACCTCACACTGTTTATAGCAAAATATGGGGATTCGATATACATATGTTGAATCATAATGATAGGTTTTGTTACAGTCTTTATTTAGTCTTGACTTTACTACCCCAGATCAAATGGAAATTGCTTCCTGAGTCTGAGGCCTCTGTGCTGTCTCAAAATTTTCTGCCTAAGTTCTTCACCCTGCTTCTCATTTCATCCAGCTTGTTCCTACTATTCCTGGATATTAAAAAGCCTCAGTCTTATATGAAAGGGGTGATTTCCCCTTTCCAAACACCTTATTTCTTCCAGTGTCTAGGTTAATTTCAGGCAGCTGATGGTTTCCCTGTGGAATGTATGTGCAATGTCTGAGGTTCACCCACCACCCCAGCTCTGCAATTTTATCACCTTGACTCCTTAATTCTCCATTATGGAAGGTTTGGCTGTAGTGACATGTGACACTTTTGTTCTCCATTGCTAGGTTATCCTTCACGTATGCTCCCCTTGGCAATTGGGGCATGTATCTTCACAGGGATGCCATTTTGTGATGCATCCTCTCAGAGAATGCACATTTTAGTTGTCAGAGCCAGACTACTTACCATAAACAACACATACTGAGTCTGGAGGGAATAAATATTGAGCTCATCCTACTCATTTTATACATCACAAAACAGTGGCACATCAGTTTAGAAGAACGTGCTTAAGGTTATAAAGCACACCAGGAATAGCTGTTCTGCAGTAATTTTACCCTCTTTTTTATCTTGAATCTTTTAGGCAAGTTTGCCTCTCCAGTACAGGAAAAATAATTTTATAGAAAAGCTGTTTCTTCCCAGTTTTGTGGTGAGAAATCAGTTTCCCTTCCCTTTTTGATTGTACCATTATGCTTTCACATATTTTTCTGGTACATTTCCTGGAGGAACTTCATCTGAGATTAGTTCTTCCCCTTCTATGCTTGTATATTTGTCTCCTTCTTTATTATCTCTCCCTTTTCCCCTTCATACCATTTCAAATTCTCATTATCCTCTTCCTGATTCACTGATTCCTTTGTGCTTATATATTTTCCTGTCCTAGCTTGGTCATTTCCTCACATTTGTGATTACAAACATTTTTGGTATGATACTTCTGAAATGAACTGAAACCCTATAAGGTATTTTTTCTAGCAAATAAAGATTCACACTTTGTCCAAAAGTATGATTTGTATGTGCGACCATTAACAGCTTTACAGTCTTCTCAGTTGTTAATTAATAAAAACAATAACAACCATAATTGAATACCTATTATGTGTCAGGCACTATAGGGAGCATTGGACATACATTATTTCTATTAATAATATTTATAAACTTCTTATGATTTAAGCATTATGTTACCTCATTTTGCAAATATAGGAACAAAGGCTTAGAAACCAAAAGCAATATGTCTAATGTCACTCACTCAGCAGAGTTAAGATTAGAATTAACAGAAGTAACTGAATCCAAATTTTGTGTTCTTGTCATGATTCTTACATATCCTTTTAATACCACAGAAGGATATTTCTACTGTCTTGTCACTACTTTATAAAATTTGAATAACCTCAAAGACATAATTCATAATTTCATGGGTACCTCTTAAAAATCTTGCAATTATAATACAGCACTATCTAACAGAGTTTTCTGTGATGATAGAAATCTATATCTATGATGCTTACATGGTAGGCACTAGATACATGTGACTATTGAGCACATGAAACATGGCTAGCATGACTGAAAAACTGAATTTTTAATTTAAATTAATCTTAGTTAATTTAAATTTAAATAGCAAAATGTGGCTACCATATTGGATAGTGTGGTTATAGAATATACAAGCTTTCCTGTGACTGTTTCTTTTTACCTCATATTATAGTGTCACCTGCCCACTTTTACATCTTCTGTTCCATCTGGCCACTTTGAAATCACTATGAGAAAGACAAAAGAAATAATTTGAGTCCTTGATTGTAACCATGGTTGTGGGTGTTAACAGCAATCACTTTAAAATGTTAATTTCTAAGGGCAATATTATATCATGATGTATTTTTGCTCTTGCTAAGCTTCTTTTCACTTAATGTTAAAAACGTAACACTTTTGTGTGTAATTAGGACTTAAGTAGCTTCAATGTGTAATGTAAAGGTTTTCCTTTAACACCACTAATTCACAGCTTATTTTCTTTGCTGCATAGCATCATTTCTTGCTCTCTGCATGCTTTGGCTTCATAAATTCAGTATTTAAGGTGCAAAGAGGCTGAGCTCCCTTTTACACTTTGGGGTAACATCTCCATGTCAAAAATCATGCTTTACATGTACAGATGCTTCTGGTCTTACTCCAATAAACCCATAAGTTGAAAATATTGTGAGTCAAAAATGCATTGACTACACCTAACCTTCTGAACATCATAGCTTAACCTAGCCTGCCTTAAACATGCTCAGATTACTTACATTAGCCTATAGTTGGGCAAAATCATCTAACACAAAGCCTCATGTAATTTATTGAATACTATACTGAAAGTGAAAAACAGAATGCAATCTTTATTATTTCAGGACAAAGTCATTGTAAGTTTTAAAATAAAAACAAAACAAATGGTAGCCTGTACCATTGTCAAGTCAAAAAATTGTAAGTCAAACCCTCATAAGTTGGGGACCATCTGCAGTTTATGCACCGAAAAAAATAAAAAACAAAACAAAAAAACCCTTCTAACAATTGGGGTAAAGCTGTGATTCACAAATTTTTTTTAAAAAAGATATTCTTCACAAAGTATGTTTATTTAATAAGCTAAAACATACAATGAAATCTGTTTGAAATAAACAAAAACAAAGTTATGTAAAACTATAATATGGATCCACATAATACATTTCTATCCTAAAGTATCACTTAAAATTGTTAGATTTTTTTATATTATAAAATGAATCACTATTTTATCAAAATAATCCTAAAGGTTCTTTTATCATGAACTCCCATCTTTTATTGAAAAGAGATTATTGTTGGCTTTCAGGGAGTATATTGCCTATGTATGATACATTTAAAATTATTTTGGTAGTGACCAATTCAGGTTACAATAATAAACAAACCAGAGTTGTTTCAAGCAAAAGTTTGTACTTCAGTGTATCACATAATCTCAGTTACAAGATGAAAAGTGTTTGGGCATTGGGAACTTTGAATTTATAGGGGTTTGTTATCCGCTAATATAAACTGTGTGTAATTAAAAAAAACAATCACTCCCAGAGGAATACAATTCCACTGATTATACACAGACTTTCAAGGACATTTCTCTCCTGTGTCCTTCCCTGGAATTCTTCTCTTAGGGTGGGAACCAAATAAGAGGAAATGAGTCTTTAATATAACTCAAAAACAATTACTTCAGCACTAGATTTCTTTTTGCTTTCAAAATTTTAATTACCAGTAAGAGACAGGGAAAGAGACTAACAGAAAAAGAAGTCAAAGAAAAAAATTATTTACAGTATTGTATTTCTCTTAATAATAACACCTTCTCAAACATCAGGCAGAATTTTTATTTATGACAAAAAGTAAATTTGGTAAAGAACACTTTTGGGAATATTTTGTATCTGGACAATTTATGTGAGCTGGTTAGCCATAAGCTTTTATGTGTCATGAATTCTCTTGAGACAAATTGGTATTATGAAGATATTTTTTTCCACCTATGGGAAAATATGAACAATCTTTCTGCTTTATTGTTTACCTACATTTCTTCAAGGTAAAATTGATTTTAAATTATTCAAAATTATAAAATCATGCCACTATTCCAATGTGAGAAACAAGAATATTTTATGTTCAAAATTTAATATTCACTGAAAAATATTTTCTACCATTGTTTTGCTGTTTCCCTTTTCTCTATTTCTACTTGTCATTTAATTTTTCAGTTAATTTGCATAAATATAATTTCTACAAAAATACTGATTCATTTAACAAACCCACTTTTGTCCCCATTGAACTCCACTACAGTTGCTTTATTTTAAATAGCTATCTTCTATTAATAGCCTGACATTAAAAAATACTACAAGAACTCATTATTATTTGAAAGTAATCACCATAAAATTAGATTAAAATAATAGCTAGAATAGCCTTTAGAGATTTTCTAATCCAAGTCATTTTATAAGACATTAATAATACGGTTTCATACATGTCAGGCACTTGTTATAGTTACTGTGTATTGGCCAATGATCTAAATGCTTTCCATGGGCCCTTTCATTAAATCACTTATCGATTCTGTGGAATTAGTATTATTTTCACCTCTATTAACAAATGAAGAAATTTAACTTCAGAGATGGAACGACAGAGGAAAGAGTGGAAGGATTGAAAGAAAGAAAGCAGTAGGCAAATAACCAACGAGGCAAAATGCCAGTAATAAATGGTAGTTAACTAAATGAACAAAGAAGAACTGGTACCAATCAAAAGACTGAGAAACAGGGAATCTTCGCTAACTCATTCTATGAGGTCCGTATCACCCTGATACCAAAGCTGGGAAAGGATGCAACAAAAAAAGAAAACTATAGACCAGTATACCTGAGGAATATAGGTGCAAAAATCCTCAACAAAATACTAGCAAACCAAATCCAACAGCACATCAAAAAGAAAATGCACCAAAATCAATTAGGTTATCCCAGGGATGCAAGGAAGTTTCAACATAGGTAAGTCAATAAATGTGATTCACCACATAAACAGAATTAAATTTAAAAAAATGATCATTTCAATAGATGCAGAAAAAGCATTCAGTAAAATCTAGCATCGCTTCATGATAAAAATTCTCAAGAAACTAGACATAGAAAGAACATATCACAAAATAATAAAAGCCATATATGACAAACCCACAGCCAACATCATACTGAATGGGGAAAAGCTGAAAGCATTCCCCCATAAGAACTGAAACAAGACAAGGGAGCCCACTGTTACCACTTCTACTCAACATAATATTGGAAGACCTAGCCAGAGCAATCAGGCAAGAGAAAGAAATAAAGGGCAACCAAATTGGAAGAGAGGAAGTCATATTATCTCTGTTTGCTGATGATATGATCTTATACCTAGAAAACTCTAAGGACACCTCTAAAAGACTCCTAGATTTTATAAATTAATTCAGGCAAGTATCAGGTAATAAAATTAATGTACAAAAATAAACATCATTTCTATATACCACCAACAACCAAACTGAGAACCAAATCAAGAACTCAATCTCATTTACAATAGCTACAAACAAACAAACAAACAAACCTAGGAATAAATTTAACTAAGGAGGTAAAAGATCTTTACAAGGAGAACTACAAATCACTGATGAAAGAAACTGTAGATGACACAAATGGAAAAATATCCCATGCTCATGGATTAGAAGGATCAATATTGTTAAAATGCCCATACTGCTCAAAGCAATCTACAGATTCAATGCAATTCCTGTCATAATACCAATACCATTTAATGCAGAATTAGAAAAAACAATCCTAAAATTCAACAAGTCAAAATTCAAACAATCCTAAATTCAAAAAAGACATCCAAAGCAATCCTAAGAAAAAGAACAAAACTGAAGGCATCATATTACCTGACTTCAAATTATACTATAAGACTGTAGTAATCAAGACTGCATGGTACTGGTATAAGAACAGACACATAGATCAATGGAACAGAATAAAGAACCCAAAAATAAAGCCATGTACCTACAAAGAACTGACCTTTGACAAAACAGACAAAAACTTACACCAAGGAAATGACATTCTATTTAATAAATTGTTCTGGAAAAATTGGATAGCAATATGCAGAAAAATGAAACTGGATCCCTATATCTACCAAATACAAAATTTAACTCAAGATGGATTAAAGACTTAAATGTAAGACCTGAAACCATAAAATCCTAGAAAGATCCTTAGGAAAAACTCTTCTAGACATAGGCCTAGGCAAAGAATTTATGACTAAGACCCCAAAAGCAAATGCAACAAAACCAAAAATAAATAAATGGTACTTAATTAAACTAAAAAGCTTCAGCACAGCAAAATAATCAACATAGTAAACAGACAACCTACAGAATGGGAGAAAATATTCACAAACTATGCATTTGACAAAGGACTAATATCTGGAATCTATAAGGAACTCAAACAACTTAGTAAGAAAAAAACAAATAACCCCATTAAAAAGTGGGCAAATAACATGAACAGACATTTTTCAAAAGAAGATATACAAATGGTAACAAATATATGAAAAAATGCTCAACATCACTAATCATCAAAAAATGCAAATTAAAACCCCAATAACATACTACCTTACTCCAGTCAGAATGGCTATTATTAAAAAGTCAAAAAATAATAGGTGTTGGCATGGATACAGTGACAAGGGAATGCTTATACGCTGTTGGTGGGAATGTAACTTAGTACAACCTCTAAGAAAAACAGCATGGATATTTCTCAAAGAGCTAAAAGTAGATCTACCATTTGATCCACCAATCCCACTACTGGGTATCTACCCAATGGAAAAGAAATCATTATATCAAAAAGACACCTGCACTCATATGTTTATTGCAGCACAATTCACAATAGAAAATATATGGAATCAACCTACATGCCCATCAACCAATGAATGGTTAAAAAAAATACATATATATATATATATATATATATATACACACACACACACACACCCATGGAGTACTACTCAGCAATAAAAAAGAATGGAAAAATGTCTTTTGCTGCAACTTGGATAGAACTGGAAGCCATTATCCTAAGTGAAGTAAGTCAGGAATGGAAAATCAAATACTTCACATCCTCACTTATAAGTGGGAGCTAAGCTATGGGCATACATGGTCATGCAGAGTGAAATCATAGTCACTGCAGACTCCAAAGGTGGGAGGGTGAGAGGGTAGTGAGGGATGAAGAATTCCCTAATGAATACAATGTATACTATTCAGATGATAGGTACACTAAAAACCCAGATTTCACCACTATACAATATATCCATGTAAAAAAACTGCACTTGTACCTCCTAAATTTATTGAAATTTTAAAAAGCACACACAAATGGTAGTTAAGATATGTGCCAGTTCTTAAAACATGAAGGAACCCAGAATATAAACAGAAAATTAATTAAAAGTGATATGCTACTGAAAAACTCATTAATGAAAGAATGCAAATTTTAGCTAAAACAAAAATGTTATATTTAAAAAGAAATAAAAATTAGAAATGATTCAAAAAATAAAAATGAAGCTCTCATGCTTTTGGATAGGAGTGTTATATTGTATAGCCACTAGGCATTGGATAACTAATCATCATATAAAATAAGCTTTTAAGGCAAACAGAATTTAGGTATACTGGCTTTAGATTAAATTGTTGGAGCCCATTTTACAGGTTAGGAAAAAGGCTCATTGGAGTTAATGACTTGGCCAATGTTACAAACAGTGACTCCTTTAGTGCCCGAATGTTGACAAGAAAAGTCCAGCCCCTGGCTTGGTGTCTATGGAAGAGGAAAAGAAAATGCTTACCTGTCCCACTCTGTAGAGTCATTTCTAACATTCCAATTATTTGAGAGCAATAAAGAGTGTCTGATTCCAACTCTATCAGCTGCCTTGATGTCACTGCGGACAGGAACAGAAAGAATTTGTTAGGTGATCTGACTGTGAGTACCTGTGGAAAGTGAAACCATGGAGCACCCTGTGGCCAAGTGAAAACATGACCCAGGGCAGAAGGGGCAGAGCAGAAGTGGCTGCAAGGAGAAGACTGGGCTGCAGGCTGTGTTAGCCTCGGCACCTGACACCCTAACCATCTCCACATCCCTCCCCATCCCACCTGCGCTCTTCAGCCCTCCTCTCCTTTTGGCTTTTTTCTCCTCTGATTTCACACTATTGTTATTGTTATACTGTATTACTAACAAAACCTTGCATAGCCTATTACATGTTGCAAATTTATGCTCACATCCACTCTCTTATTTAATTCTTACCCCCAAAAAAGCAAAAATTTAAAATTTTGATGAGTTCTGAATTACAGATTTTTCTTTTTATGGGTTGTTGCTTTTGGTGTCTAATCTAAGAATTCTTCACTTAGCCCTAAATTCCATACACACCAGAATCCCCATTTTACAGAGAAGACTTTTGCTTTACTATGAGTGGACGGGGAGATAGCTGTTGCTCTCTGAAGTCAGAAAAATGCTCAGGTTCACAGCTCTACTCTGGAGCATGGACTTCCAGACTAGGTGTCCTACTTTTCCCCAGAAAGTTCATGAACCTCTTTGGAAAGGAGACCAGTTTTTATGGTGGGATGGGGGGAGAAGGGAAGGAGTGGAGAGTGGTGGTAGAGGAGGGAAGGGTCCTGGGGAGGTAGAGTGGGGAATGCCTGGATATCTGGCTGTCAGGTGTTCTTCTTAGGCTGGGGACTTGTGGGTGAAATGGGCAGTGATCTACACAATGAACATACTTATACTTAATCTCTTTATTTACATTTCCACAACTCACTCATACTTTTACTCAAACCAGGCATTTTCATGCCCCAAGGTTCTCTGAGGTTTGGCAAGGTAGACAGACTCAATTGCTAGTAGCCTTCTCCTGTGTTGTCTTCTGTCCTCTTCCCCGCTTCATCATTCACTTCAATCTCTCCAGAAAGTATCGAAATTCCTTGTGAAATCCAATTGTGTATCTTTGTCATGAATTTCAATACTCATATTCTTTTTTTAAAATTAAGCTTTTCATTTTCAGAACATTATAAATTTGCATGCAATTCTAAGAAATAATATAGAGGGATTTCTTATACCTTTACCCAGTTTCTCCCAATAGAGACATTTTGAAAAACTACAGTTTTATAAAGTACAACATTGTAGCCAGAATATTGACATTGATACAAACCATAGATCTTATTTAGACTTGTCCAGCTTTACATGCATCTGTGTGCACATGTGTATGCACACATGTGCTTATTTCTGTGCAATTTTATCCCATGTGTAGGTTCATGTATCCACCAGTCAAGATACAAAACAGTTCCATCACCACAAAGATTTCCTCCTGCTGCCTTTGTGCAACCACATCTACTTCTATCCCACCCCTACAATCTCTCCTAACCCCTGGTAACCACTAATCAGTCCTCTATCCCTAAAATGTTGTCATCTTACGAATGTGTTATAAACAGAATCACACATAATGTAACCTTTGGAATTGGCTTTATTTCACTCAGTATAATTCCTTCAAGATTTGTCCAAGTTGTTGCATGTAGCAATAGTTTGTTTCTTTTTATTGCTGAGTAGTATTCCATGGTATGGACATACCACAGTTTCTTTGACCACTTGCACGCTGAAGGACATTTGAATAGTTTCCAGTTTGGGGCTATTATGAATAAAGGTGCTATAAACAGTCTTGTATTGGTTTTTGTGCATACATAAGTTTTCATTACTCTGGGATAACAATCCCAGAGTATAATTACTGGGTTATATATTAATATCTGGCAGTTGCACATTTAGTTTATAAGAAATTGCCAAACTGTCTCCCAGAATGTCTGTACCATTAGACATTTCTACCAGTACTCTATCAGCAGTCCAGTTTTTCCACATCCTTGCCATCATTTGGTGTTGTCATTTTTATTTATTAATATATTTTTAGTTTTAACCATTCTGGCAGATGTATAGTAATGTCTCATTATGGTTTTATTTGCATTTCTATAATGACTGATAGTTTTGAATATTTTTTCATGTGCTATTTGGCATCTATATATCTTCTTTGTTGAAATGTCTTTTGCCCATATTCAAACCAGATTTTTTTTAAAACTGTTGAGTTTTGAGAGATTTTATACATTTTAGATACTAGTCTTTTGTCAGCTATGTGGTTTTTGGCAAATATTTTCACAAGGTCTGTAGCTTTATTTTTTTATCCTCTTAGGTTTCTTCAGAGAGAAAAAATTTAAAATTTTGATGAGGTCTAATTTACAAATTTTTCCTTTTATGGCTGTGCTTTTGGTGTCTAATTTAAGAATTCTTCACTTAGCCTTAGATTCCAAATGTTTACTCCCATGTTTTAAAAAAAAATCACATTTTTAAGTAATATATTTTGCATTTTTATAGTTTTGCATTAAAGTCTTGCTTTATTTTCAGTTAATTTTTGTATAAGGTGTGACACTTAGGTTGAAGTTTTTGTTGTTATTTTGTTTGTCTGCAGATGTCCAATTGCTTCAGCACTATTTGCTGGAAAGTGATCCTGAATTGAATTGATTTTGCACATTTGTAAAAAATCAGTTGGGTGTATTTGTGTGCTTGTATTGTGAGTCTCTGTTCTATTCCATTGATCTATGTGTCTATTGCTTGCCAATACCACTTTGTCTTGATTAATGTAACTATACAATAAATCTTAATATTGAGTAGAGTGATCCCTCCAACTTTATTCTTATTTTTCAAGAGTGTTTTAGCTAGTCCATAGCCTGTGCCTTTCCACATAAATTTTAAAGTAAACTTATCTGTGTTTATTAAAAACCTTGCTGAGATTTTGATAAGAATTTTATTAAATCTGTAGATCAATTTGGGGAGAGTTGACATCCTTAGTATATTGAGTTTCACTTTCTTTTTAAAACATACTTTCTCCTTGGTTTCCACAACAGTAAAACTTTCTGGGTTTCTCTCTTTTGCTGCTAACTTTATCCTGTCTTTTCAGCCTCGTCTTCCTCTACCTAGATGTCAAATACCAAAGTTTCTTAAAATTCAATTCTGGGATTGTTTTTCCGTTGCTACATGCTCTCAAAGAATGAACTCATTAACACCCATCTCTTCAATGATCCTCAAAACAAAAACAAAAACAAAAACTTACTCAAGTTTATGTCCACAACCTGCTTCTCTTCAGAACTCTAGACATCATCTCCAATTGCCTAATCGAAATCTTTTTTTAATATCTCAGACACCTCAAAGTCATCTTGCTGCAAACTAAATCATTGACCTTCTCACTGATCTTCACTCATCCAGGCTCCCTAACCATCATTCCCATGTGCCAGCCGTCCTGCTCTGTCCACCCCATCCAATTCTCAGCAACACCTGTTCATTTTTCTCTCCTAAATCTCTCTTGAATATGAAAGTTTTCTACAGCTTTACTGCCACCACATTAGAACATGTTACCATAAATTATTTTCCTGGATTACTGCAATTGCCTCTTAATTAATTTACCTGTTTTCCTCACCTATATCACCCTCAATCTGTTTTCCATTCTGCAGACAAAGAAATCGTTCTGAAATGAAATTATATCCATCTCCCCTCACACACACTGTCTTCACTCCTTTATTCCTACCAATCAATGAACATTTCTCTTAGGACAAAAATAAAATCAATACTTTTAAATGAATTTCTGAGCTCTCTGGAAAGTAAGAGACATGCCCAAAGGCAAAAACAAAAACAAGTAATAAGAACAAACATAACAAGCACTATGGAATTGAAACTGGAGAAGGAGGCATTCTAAAGTTAGGGTTGCTTAGGAACAAATGCAGAAACCAGGAATTCATAGTTTGGGGGATTAAGATTTAATGGAAGAAAGGAAAAATAGGTCTTGGGCCCATTTAACAGGAGGGGGTAAACCTGAAACCCTTGCATAAAACTGCAATTCTTGAAAGAATTACACCTTAGTGAAGGGGTTAGTTTAAAAATAATCTGCCTATAGGCAAAGAGAGATAAAGAGAAAAATGTCTGCCCTACCATAGCTCCAAGCCTTTCAAAGTGATAACTGTTTCCCCTGAGAATTTGTAATCAATAATCTGCCTTCATGTATGTATGGGATTAAAATTTACAGTATCTGTGGGAAAATCCCACACCATGGTAATAATTAAAGTGGTCCCAGGTTGGAAGTGCACCCTCTGCTTATCAAAGAGATAAATGCAAATCTAATCTAGAAGAAAGCAGGCTCAATCCTGCCTCTCAAGATTCCCACAGATTATCTTCAGCCAAATATAAAATCACAATAAAAAATATTATCAAATACATGAGAAAATAATTACAAATGAAACTCAGTTGAGGACACTGTGAATGTCCTCAATTGAAAGGACAAAAAAACACACAAAAACACATTTAGATTCTAAGAACATGGAGTTAATCAGAATCAAAATATTCAGTAATTATGTATAAAATGTTTAAAGAAACAAGACAGAATAAAGATTGAACAGGGGACAAATGACTGTAAACACGACCTGGTGTGTGTCTATGAAAGAGACCTTTAAAATGTGTTCCTCATTAATGAGTAAAAAGCGGAGGTGCTCCCCACAGAGTACTGTAATACATAAACTGCTGTACAGACCAGATGTTCACACAGCAAAATGGATGGGACTGAAAAACACAGTGCTGTGTGGAAAAAGGTAAGAGACAGAATGAGGCTTAGAGCACAATGCTGCTTATTAAAAATGGATGCACTCAAATACTCTATATGTTTTACAGGGATCCATCCAAATAAATGATAGATCGGTAACACATTAGAATGGTGGTTGTTGGAGGGAGGGACATAGAAGTGGTGAATGAGGAAGAAAAGGAATAAATAAATAAAATAGGATAAATAATAAATGACAGGGGTGAAAATAAACACATGGGCTGACGATGAAGCACATTATGAAAGGATGAGTATGACCGACTCAATCCTCTGCACCTAAGGACCTCCCCACAAAAAAGAAGTAAAGTAGAAGGGCATCCCAGGATGAGTAGCAAACCCACTGCTCACTGGTTGTCACTCTGGAAAGTGTGCAGTTCCTTAAAGAAACAGGTCACGTAAACAATCCTTAGCTTACAGATTCCATTTAGGGAAGTATGGAGAATATGTAATAAATTGTGAAATCAAGTGATTTTTAAGATCATTTCTAAGATCAAGACACTTTTCAATTTTGCTCTCATATCTTACTCAAAAGCCCTCAAATAGTCAATAAGGATATACTCAATATTCCTAAGAACAATTGACAAACTTTATCATGCATTATCAAATATGCTTGAAATATTTTGTTTATTTAAAATAATGTAATATATTATTTTAAAATAAAAACTTAATTTTATTAGGTTAATTAACAACTAATGATTAAAACAGTGAATGAGACATACATTATATTAATTATTTGGTAATCAAGGTGAATGATAGTTACTAAGTAACTATTTTATGCCCACAGTGATGGTATAAGATTTTTAAAATATGAGGGAGACACACACCATGCATCATGATCTCAGGAGAAAAATTCAATATAATGGGAGACACTTGAAAAGTAATCAGTTATGGAATTTTATAATTAAAATTTCAACAGGGATTCAGAAAAGGATGAGAAAGGGCTTTATGAAAAATGGAGCTGAAGCTAAGTTAGGAAAAAGGCAATATATGAAAAAGTGGTAGGGAAAAATTTGCATTACAGGTGGAACTGAAATATATATATATATATATATATGTTTAAGAGAAATGTACAAAACATAAAAACCATGTCCAGGAATATGCTATACATTAGTAGGAATGTAAAAAACACAAAATGAGCCTTGCCAATCGATTACTGTCAACAACTTAAGTGGCTTTTAAAATTATGATCAGAGCCAAAAGGTCAAAATAAAATAAAGGCCAATGATGTAGTGAAGAAATAGAACTCTTCAGCTTTTCTTTTTCTTCTTTTTAGTTAAAGATAAAGATCTTCAGACTGAAAGGAGATTGAAAAGAAAGGATTGACGTCCTTGGTGACTGAAGATACTGTAAATTAACATTTAGCTTCTCTGAAATGAGCAATATCCTCTAGGTCTGGGCAATTTGCATTCTAGCATAATGCAAATTTGAATATCAATCTATCAAATGTAGGTTTAAAGAATCAGGAAGAATGGTAAATTTGATTTTTTTAAAAAAATAATGAAATTGATTCCTAAAATTTAAGACATACATTTGCCCTCAATCCTAATAGGTTTTAGAATGAGTTTTTAAAATAAATGGTTTGGGGGTACTCAAGAATAGATATTATTTTATTTACTTATTTTAAAAGCCTGTATAATTTCAACAGTAGCAAATTATGCCATGCTAAATTAATTTTTTTATTAAAGTATGCCTAGGCTGTAGGATCCTTACTATAAGTTATCATCATATGAACCAAAGTAAAATATTCTTATGGGTTAGAGAAAATCAGTGAAACATCACTGTGTTTCAGCAGTACTGAATCCTTCAGGCCCCACCAGGTTGGTTTTTTTCTATGGCTTGAATGTTTGTCCCCTCCAAAACTCATGTTGAAATTTAATTGCCATTGTAACAATATTAAGAAATAGGACCTTTAAGAGATAATTAGGCCTTAAGAGCCCTGTCCTTATAGTGGGACTAATGCTATTATAATAGGGCGAGTTCATCCCCGTCTTGCACTCTTGACCTTCTGTCTTCCGCCATGTGATGATGCAGCAAGAAGGCCGTTGCCATGTGCCAATGCCTTGAACTTGGACTTCACAGCCTCAAGAACTGTGAGTCAATACATTTCTGTTCATTATAGATTACCCCAGGCTGAGGTAATTTTGTTATAGCAGCACAAAACAGACTGAAATAGTTCTCAATGCCTGTTCCATCACCATCAGTGCCAGATCAACTCTTCTCCAACGTGATTCTAATTCAAGGACAAACAGAGGAAACCTTGAACAGTCTGTTTGATACAGTGATTAGGCAGACCAAAGCAATATGAAATAACTCTTGAACTCAACTATGAAATAGCCCCTAAACTCATATAAAGACATGTTGAGTAACATTGAGGGTGGATTATGCTGAGGTAATCATAGACAATTTAGCGCTTTGAGTACAAAATTCCACTTTAATATTTGCATCAAAACATTGGTATGTGGTTGGATATTGACTTATTTAAGTTTGTACTTCATTTACTTTATAGATAAAAGTGTTTTTATTTTGCTATAATTATTTGATAAAGAACTATAACTGACATTTGCTACAGATAAGTGTGTGGCAGACACTGATCTAAATATTTTTATATGTGACAACTTATTTAAATCCTTACAGAAATCTTAATCAGTAAAGATAATCACTTAAAAAGATGAGGAAATAGAGGCACAGAGTAGCAAAATAACTTGTTCAAGGTTGTACAAGATGAAATGGCAGGGCTGTGTGCAATTCAAATCCAAAAAAATGTGACTCCAGAAAGTGCTCACACTCTTTACTGCTATGCTCAAGTAAATCAGCAATATAGTATCCATGAGTTGGAAATACATGTTACTTTTTACTAAAAAAGTACTTTTCTTCAGACATGGTATAAAAAATGTTAATTTCCAAAATCTATTTATCTTCAAATTGTTTTTGAAACAAAGGTATTTTCATTAAATACTTTTAGAGATTATTTTTCCCTAAATGCTCAACTCTATCCTAAACAGTTTTGAATTTTTCTTCATTCTCTTCAAGTGATAATCAATGAAGTAACACTTTTATTTTTAAGTCAAAGTTACTAGAGTTTGATTTCTAAGCACTTTAAAATAAGTCCTCTATTATTTACTTAGTGTGTGACTTTAAATTCAAGGTAATTCAAAATTGGAAACCAATAACAGCAAGCAACTCAATTCACATGCATGTTTGAAAAACCTTTGGTTATTTTCCCCATTTGATAAACTTTTGTTCAATTAGGCCTCTTGACTCTTATTTTAGATATACAATCTATCAAAGTTTCACAAATTTTAGTGGTGTCATCATATTTATTATATGAAATCTTGATTTGTTGAGATAAGGTAATTTTATAAATTCTATATTACCCAGTCATTTCTAATCAGTAAAGTTCATTGTGGTAGTGCAGCTATAATTTTGCTTGCTGTAACACAGAACCAAAATAATAGTGGCTAAAAGAAGATAATAGTATTTCTTGCTTATATAAAGACATAGGTAGGTGATGCAGACTGTATGGGATGGAAACTCCAGCTCTCAGAGACCCAAGCCTCCCTGTTTTGGTTCTACCATTCTCAACTTGTGTCTTTCCTGTCACTGTCCCAGATGGCTGTCCCAGCAACCTCCACACCATCTGCGTTCCACCAGAAAGACACGGAAAATGCAGAAAAGGGGGATATTTATCCTAACTTTAAATCAGGACCAGGAAGTGACCCTCGGCACTTCCATTTATAGCTGATTGGCTAGCACTTAAATGCCTGGCCAAGCCTGGTTACACCGGAGACTGGAACACTTAGACTTCAGCTGGCAGGCTAAATGAGAGTTAAAAATCCATTTTCTGAGGAAAAAATAGAAAGCGTTTTGGAGGCATGACTAGCAATTGAACCTCATGAACTAATGGATCACATTTCTTTGTGAAGATAATTACACAAGGCATACATTAAAATCTATTTGTAAAAAATGTTAAATATAGAACAAAGTAAAAGTTCTCTTTAACATTCCACTCCATATTTATTTCCCTCTACAAGCTTAACCACTGTCAATGTTTTGATGCCTTCTTCTATGCATTTTCATGTAATAACATACACATACTTATATCCACTCATATATTCAACTGCCTTTTTAAACCAAATTAAAATATTACTGTTTTTGTTTTGCAGCCTATTTTTTCACACTAACTATGCATCTTAGAGGTTGTTCTATTTCATTTCACATGGCTTATCTAAGTCTATCAAGTAGATGCATAGAATTTGGTAGTATGGTCATGCCATAAAATGATTTAAGTGGTCCCTATAATAGACATTAATTTTGATATTAATTATTGGACTATTAATTCTTTGTTATTCAAAAATTTATTTCACGAAGATATTGAGTTTTGTGATTACAACCTGTGCTGCAGTAAACTGGGTATATTTCTATGGAATAGATCCTTACAGAGCAGTTTTTCTGTGTCAAAGCATATATTCATTTAAACATCCTTGCATATTGACTTTTTCATGAGAACTTTAGAATTAGCTGATCCAATAAAATAAATTTTGTAAATAAGATATTTGTAAATAAATCTTTGATATTACTTTGAATACAATGGAAGAAACTTATATCTTTTATTGTGGGATCTTCCCATTCCAAGAGCATAACATTTCTTTTCACATATTTAAGTTTTTTTTTATGAACAGTTTCAGTTTTATAGTTTTCTTGATATAGGCTTTCCACAATAAGAATTGAGTATCCTTAAGCATTTTATAATTTTTCTCACTAACAAGACTATATTCTATTATATTTTCAGAAGCCACAGTGTGGTTTAGCTGATTTCTCTGCTCCAGGTCTCCTAAGACTAAAATCAAGATGTCAGCAGAGCTGTATTCCTGACTAGAGGTTCTGAAGAAGAATCTGCTTCCAAGCTCTTTCAGATTGTTGATTGAATTTAATTCCTTGTGGATGTAGGGCTGAGATCCCCATTTCCTTGCTGGCTGTTACCCGAGGGCTGCCCTTGGCTATTCTAGAAACCTTTTTCTGGTCCTTGCACATCTCAGAACCAGCCACGGCATAAAGGGAGTCTCTCTGACTTCTACGTGGCTCTCTCTCTTGACTCTTCCACCACATCTCTCTGACTCCAGACAGAGAAAGTTGTCTGCTTTTAAGAGTTTATGTGATTACATTGGGCTTACCCAGATAATTCTGGCTAACCTCTCTTAATTATACTGGCAAAGTCCCTTTTGCTATGTAATGTGACATTCACAAGTTCCAGAAATTAGGGAATAGAATCTTTGGGAAGCCATTTTGCCTAGTACTTGTGCAAATTAATTTTTCTTCAATTGTAAGCTCGTGTTTCTTAGAATTTATCTCTGGGAATTCTTAGAGACCTTGGTTTAAAGTGTGATCCTTTAGAAAGTTTGTTTCTCCAGGCATGTTGGTTGCAGCTAATACAGCTGACTACTCTAAACTAAATTTTCAGCTTGAAGTCTTTTGGTACTATGAATTCAGGTCTCTAACACACATAAGCA
Source organism: Daubentonia madagascariensis (assembly GCA_023783475.1). NCBI lineage: Eukaryota > Metazoa > Chordata > Mammalia > Primates > Daubentoniidae > Daubentonia > Daubentonia madagascariensis. The sequence continues at coordinate 15,073,709 of JAKFHU010001815.1, read as the reverse complement.
CAGGCTTTCAGTGAGGAATTCTCAGAGGAGCCTGATTTTCTTCCCCATGTCTCCCTGAGTCAAGGCAAGGTGGGAAAATCTGCAGAGCAATTTGTTTTCTACGTTCCATTTTATTGGCCTGCGTGGTCTGACAGCCATCCTCAGGATAAACATCAACTCAAAAAAAATTTTTTGGCTTTGTTAAGATATAATTGACAAATAAAAATTATATATATTTAAGGTGTAAAATTGATGTTCTGATATACATATGCATTATAAAATAATCACTGCAATCAAGTTAATTAATAATTCCATCACTTCACATAGTTACCATTTTCCTTTTTTTCTTTTCTTTTTATTTGTGGTGAGAACACTTAGGATCTACCCTCTTAGCAAATATCAAGTGTGCAATATGGTATTGTTAACTATAGTCACATTGCCGTACATTAGATCTCCAGAACTTATTCATCTTGTGTAACTGAAACTTTGTGTCCTTTGACCAGCATCTCCCCATTTCTCTCTCCCTTCAGCCCCTGACAACCACCATTCTGTCTGCTTCTATGTGTTTCACTATTTTAGACTCCACATGTGAGATCATATAGTATTTGTCTTTCTGCGCCTGGCTTATTTCACTTAGCATAATGTCCTTTAGTCATCCATGTTGCCACAAATAGTAAGATTTCCTTCTTTTTAAAGGCTGAATAATGTTCCAGTGTATGTGTGTGTATATTTTTTTATATATGTGCCACATTTTTATTAACCATTCATCTGTCAATGGACACTTAGATTGTTTTCATATGTTGGCTATTTGTGCATAATACTGTAGTAAACATGGGAGTGCACATATCTCTTCAAGATACTGATTTCATTTCCTTTGGATATATACCCTGTAGTGGGGTTAGTGGATCATATGGTAGTTCTATTTAAAAAAAATTTTTTAGGAACTTTCATACAGTTTTCCATGGCTATACCAATTTACATTCTCACAAACAATGTACAAGGGTTCCAATTTCTCCACGTTCTTACCAACACTTGATATCTTTTGTCTTTTTGGTAACAGTCATTCTAACAGGTGTGAGAGTTGATATCTCATTGTGGTTTTGTTTTGTTTTGTTTTTTTTATTTGAGAATATTATGAGGGTACAACACTTTGGTTATACATATTGCCCATGCACTGCCTGTGTCAGAGCTACAATTGTGGTCATCTCCCAAACTGCGCTCCCCACATCCATTCAGTGAGAGTTTTTCCCAGCCACTCCACCCCCCTCCCTCCTGCCCACCCCCTGATGAATATTATTGCCCTGTGTGATGTAGGTGTTGATCAGTTAGTACCAATTTGATGGTGAGTACCAGTGGTGCTTGTTTTTCCATTCCTGTGACACTTCGCTTCGAAGAATGGGTTCTAGCTCCACCCAGGATAATACCAGATGTGTTAATTCACTATTGTTCCTTATTGCTGAGTAATACTCCTTGGTATACATATACCACATTTTATTAATCCACTCGTGTATTGACGGGCACCTGGGTTGTTTCCATAACTTTACAATCATGAATTGTGCTGCTATAAACATTCGCGAGCAGATGTCTTTATTGTAAAATGTCTTTTTTTCCTTTGGGTAAATACCCAGTAGTGGGATTGCTGGGTCAAATGGTAATTCTACTTTTAATTCATTGTGGTTTTGATTTGCATTTCCCTGATGATTAGTAATGTTGAGCACCTTTTCAACATATACTTATTGGTTATTTGCATGTCTTCTTTTGAGAAATGTCTATTCAGGTTCTTTGCCCATTTTTAATAATTTTATTTGGGATTTTTTTATTGCTGTTATTGAGTTGTGTTTATTCCTTATATATTTTGGATATTAACCCCTTCTCAGATATATGGTTTGCAAATATTTTCTCCCATTCTGTAGGTTGCCTGTTGATTGTTTCCTTTGCTGTGCAGAAGCTTTTTAGTTTGATGCAATTTCATTTGTCAATTTTTGCTTCTGTTGCCTGTACTTTTGGTGTCACACCCCCCAAAAAATCATTGCCTGGACCAATGTCAAGAAGCTTTTTTCCTATATTTTCTTCTTGTAGTTTTATGGTTTCAGGTTTTATGTTTAAGTCTTAAATCCACTTGGAGTTGATTTGTGCATATGGTATGAGATGAGGCTCCAATTTCATTCTTCTGTGTGTGGATATCCAGCTCTTTAAGTACCATTTGCTGAAGAGACAGCCGTTTCCCATTGTGTTTTCTTGGCATCCTTTTCAAAGATCAGTTGACTGTAGATGTATGGATTTATTTCTGGGCTTTCTATTCTGTTCTTTTGGCTATGTGGCTGTTTTTATGCTAATAACATACTTTTTTGATTACTATTGCTTTGTGGTAGATTTTGAAATTAGGTAGTGTGATGCCTCCAGCTTCTTCTCACTCAAGATTGTTTTGGCTATACAGGGTCTTATGTGCTTCCCTATAAGTTTTAGGATTTTTTTTTCTATTTCTGTAAAGAATGCCATTGAGATTTTGATAGGGATTGCATTGAATCTTTAGATCACTTTAGGTAATATGAACATTTTAACAATATTAATTATTCTAGTCTGTGACTATGAGATGTCTTTTCACTTATCTGTGTCTTCTTTAATTTCCTTTATATGTGTTTTATAATTTTCATGGTACAAATGTTTCACCTATTTGGTTAAGTTTATTTTTAAGTATTTTATTATTTTTATTGTTAATATAAATAGAATTTTTTTCTTAATTTTCTGTTAAGATTATTCATTGTTTGTGTATAGAAACATCACTTATTTTTGTATGTTAATTTTGTATTCTGAAAATTTAACTGATTTCAAACATTCAAAGAAGAATACCAATTGTCTTAAACTCTTGCAAAATACAGAGGAGAAGGAGCACTTCCAAACTCATTTTATGAGGCCAATATCACCCTGATACCAAAGCCAGAAAAAAGACACACAGGAAAAGAAAAGTGTAGGCCAATATCCCTGATGAAAACAGATGCTAAAATGCTCAATAAAGTGCTACCAAACCAAATTCCACAGCACATTAAAAAGATTATACACCATGATCAAATGGTATTTATCCCTGGGATGCAACTGTGATTCAACATATGAAAATTAATCAGTGTAACACACCATACTAACAGGATGAAACTCAAAAACCATACATGATTATCTCAATAGATGCAGAAAAAGAATTTGACAAAATTCAATATCAACTCATGATAAAAACTCTCAACAAAATAGGTATGGGAGGAACTTGCCTCAATACAATAAAGGCCATGTATGAAAAGCCCACAGCTAACATCATAATCAATGGGGAAAAACTGAAAGCTTTTTCTCTAAGGTCAGGAACAAGGCAAGGATGCCCACTCTAATCACTTCTATTCAACATAATACTGGAAGTCCTAGCCAGAGAAATTAGACAAGAAAAATAAATAAAAAGCATCCAAATCAGAAATGAAAAAGTAAAAATATTTCTATCTGCAGATGACATGACCATATGTGTAGAAAAACTAAAGACTCAGCCAAAAAACTGTTAGAACTGACTCTAGTGCTCTGACCCAGTAGCTCTAGCTCTACCTCTTGCTGCTCAGTTTTGAGTCAACTTCTCCCTCCAATCTGATCATCACTTACCAAAGTTTCATTCAGACATTCATGAAGACATACTTAGTATGAAAAAAATAATCCCTTAGTCTTGAGAAATTATCCTTACCTCCACTGCAATTTGTAAAACTTTAAAACTCAACAGTTAGATTTTCACATTTATAACCTGATTTCTATTTTTGATCTTTCTTTATTTTGTTATCCCCCTACCAAAGTGAATGAGTTTAAGGCAAAGGTAAAGGAAGAACAACTTTCATACCATGTAAACAGAAAAGAAAACAGGTATAACTATGTAAAAATGACATGCTTACATTTTAATTTTTCCTCTCAGTTACTTTTTAAAAACCTAATTTCTTTCAAATACGTTTAAAATTTTAATTTTTGTGGGTAGTGTTCTGAGAGTTCTCTCAGTTTAGTGAAATAGTTTGGATCAATTCAATACGGGGAAGACAAAACTCATGATAGTTTTCAAAGATAAAGTTAAATAGGAAGTTCAAAGTCAAATGTGTACCTTTTCTTAAATGTGACAATATTCTTTTGTATCATTTAACTCTGTATCAAGTTATAAGTCAAAATTTTAAAATATTGAAATGCCTATGAACAGATATTTTTAACTTTTGTTTTTATGTGCTAAGTGACATTTTTCATTAACTGACTTGGAATATCCAAAATACTTTCATCTTGAGATCCCTTCAAATTATTCAAATTATTTCATTTCCTTATTTAATCAATATTCATTAAGAGCCTTTTGTGCTCCAGGCACTATTTTGACCACTGGAGATAGAGTTTATGAGCAAGATCAAAAAAGTTCCTATCCCTACAAAACTTATTTCTGGTGAAAGGACAAAATGCAACCAAAAAAGCAAAGCATTTTGATATAGTCTGAATGTTTGCATTCCCCCCAAATTCATGTGTTGATATCCTCACCCACCAAGGTGAAGGTGTTAGGAGGTGAAGATTTCGGGAGGTGATTGGGTCATGGGGTGAAGCCCTCCTGAATGGAATTAGTGTCATCATAAAAGAGGCTGAAAGTGACCCTTCACCCCTTCCACAATGTGAGGTTAGAGTGAAAAGAAGCAGCCTATCTATAAGGACGTGAGCCCTCAATGGACACCTGTTTGCTGATGCCTTGACCTTGGGCTTCCCAGTCTCCAGAACTGTGAGAAATAAATTTCTGCTATTTTAAAGCCACCTGATTTAGGGCATTTTGTTATAGCAACTGGAAAGACTGATACGTGTATATAGTAATAATACATATATTATTATTATATAGTGTATATATAGTATACACTATATATACACTATATATAGTGTATATATATATATACACTATATAGTATATAGTGTAATGTCAGGGAGTGATACTTGCTCTGAAGAAAATAATAATGTAGGGTCAGGGGAGAGAGAGCGGTTCAAGTGGTAAAACTTCAGGCAAGGCAATGGTTAGTGAACGCAACTTGAGAAGGTGACTTCTGGCCAGAGGCCTGAATGAAGAGAGTGAGGAAGTTCTTTGAATATCTGAGGGAAGAAGAAACTCCAAATGTATAATATTGTATGATTACCAAAGAACCCAGATCTAAAGACCCAATTTGTGAAATAATGAACAGTAGAAAAGCAGACCTAACATTTTTGGAAAGATAAAAATCAACTTCTTGTTATGGCAATGACAAGTCATGGGACTTGAAAATCACATACACATAAACACTCACTTATATGGATCTGTGCCAGGGAAATGTATGGATCCTTACCAAGCAAATTACATACATGGGTAAGAGCTAAGCTATCAACAAGCTGTTAACAAAGGAGATAAATATTCCTAGGTCATAAATTGATTAAAAAATTTTTTCCTCAGGGTTTTGACTGTATTCTGACCACCTGCAAAATTGAAAACTTACTGGGAGAAAATTTAGATAGTTAAATATAAAACAATGAAAGGAAGCTCAGCCTGTATCCCAGCCCTGAAATGGAATGAGCTCTGTTTCTGCACAGAAGGCAATCAAGACAAAGACAATTAACCGTTCCACTCATTCTGGTTTGTTGTTTGAGGGAAAAGGCTGTCTATGTAACTCTTTATGAAATTATACACATCTTTGAAATTAGGATTTATTGAAATCAGGTAGCTTTTAATAAAAAAATGTATATTAAAAATACATACAGTAGTTGAAGATCTCAATGTTTTCAGAAGAGTAAAGTGGTTAGTGAGTATTTCAGTGGACTTTCATCTAGATTATACTTTTTCAGAAATAGCATCTTCTTTTAACTTTCTACTTTTACAAACTTTGTTACCAATATTGAAAAGTAAAGATAACTGTTGAAATGTGAACTCTTTTTGTCTTTCTTAAGCAACAATATGAGTATTTATTTACTAGATTATTGGGAAATAAACTTCAGCAAGAATTTTATAGAGGTGAGTCTTCATATTTGCTCAATGAATTCCCTAAATTTTCTATGATGTTCTATTATTCTCTTTTAGATTGTCTGTATTTTAATTTCCAATAAATTTAAAGTTAACTTATATTCATAAAAATTGAGAAGACGAACAGAAACTATTAGGTTTAAGGCAAGAGTTATGCAAGAGTTCATGCTAGAGTCACTCAAAGACTGAGGAAGCCAGATTGTGGAACGTAGTTTAGTGCAGTTATCCACACAGTTTGGCACAGTTAATAACAGTTTGGCACAGTTATTCCCACTTCCAATGGCTCCCTGCGCTCAGAGGATCCAGTCTAAACTAGCAAGCTCACAGACAGACTCTTGAAATTTTAACTAACCTGTATCTCCCAAAAAGTTTCATGTAACTCTTTCCTATATTAGTTCTTATACTTCGCCATGAAAAACAAATTTCTGTGATCATTGTACCCCTTGCTATGGCACTTAACATTCTTTTGTAATGGGAAGTTTTGCATATAGGTCTCCCCTACTTGATTTTAAATAGATTCCTTCAGTGTAGAAACTGGCTTTTTTTTTCATATTTAAGAGTAACAAAAAATTACATATACATTATACTTAGATATTTATGAAATGAATTAAGAAATAACTTTTCAAAAACTTAATATGCCAACTAGAGAAAGAGACGTGTTAAGAAGTTTAATAAGTATCTGAGATTTATAAAGAAAGGGTATTAGGTAAAATTAATTGTACTTGAGTATTCCACTCCCCCCTCCCCCCAATTTACTGTGTATGTATAATTTTCAAGTATTGGAAAGCAGTCTATTTCTCAATTCCATGTAAATTTAACTCAAAGTGCTGTAGCTGAGAGTTTGGAGTCTGCCTATGTATATCAGTAGGTGATGGGGAAACACCAAGAAAAAGAACCTCTTATCCTGAAAACAGCTCTGGAGGGGGCTGGAAGGAGAGTGCTTAGGAACTTAGCTGAGGAAATGACGAGAAGGACATTGTTTTGTGTCTCAGGAACCATGTGGAATTCCAAGATAAGAAAAACAGTTGCTAATTTGAGTATAAAAGCAGGAAACATGATACACTTATTTCCTTTTATGCAAACACATGAGGGGTTGTGTGAAAATTACTTTTCTCTTGCTGAACTACAAAGGCATAGAATCAAACTGCTTTTTTGGGGCATACTGGTTTTTCTTTCTTTCTTTTTTTCTTCTCTTTTTCCTATTTCTTGTGGATATTATGGCTAATAACACAACAAATTTAGGAAGTCCATGGCCAGAAAACTTTTGGGGTAAGGTATTTTCTTTTACTGTTTTAACTTTAAAATTAGGATGCAGAGAAATGTACTACATAGTTTATTAAAACATTGGAAATCTCTGAGACACTTTGTTTACTGTAAACTGATTACTTAAAGTTTTATGGCTTTATTATAAGAAATATATTTATATTAAGTGTCTTTAAAGTGGGCTATGAAGACAATCAAGAAGAATCAGGCAACAAGTACAGATTTTGGCCGATGTTACAAAATACAATTAGAAATAATGAGAATAAAAAATAAGTTTTGAACATAAGGTGAAAGTAATTTCTGTTTGGAGTATGTAATACGGATTTGGTTGGATGAGTTAAGTTTTATTTGTCTAAAGGTTATAGATTACATATTTTATTTTATGAAACCAAGATTTTCGATAGAGGTAATTTTAACTTATGTTGTCAATGCTATAGTCTTTATTTCCAAAGGGAATTTACATAACAAATCTATACTTAAGTGAATTAATTTCGAGTGTGATAAGAAAGATAAAATATGGAATAATATTATGAAATTTGAGAAAACTATAGTAGAAAAGATTAAGTGGAAATAACATCAATATAAGCCTATCACCGGGGGAAAAGGAACAAAACAAAAGCATGAATCCAGCCACAGCCAATCGCCCAGTGTCCCCTGATGCTGACTAAGGGCAGCAGGACTGTGCTGAGGTCAAAACTACGAGTTGCTCCAGGGTAGAGGTGCAAGGAAGGGCCAAGGCAGGAGGTTGACATGTACTTTTGGGTTCCGAGAAATTTTAAAAACAGGGGGCAATTTGAGTTAAATTCAGAAAAAAACTTTGAAGGAGAAAATGGCATTTATGAAGAGATCTATAGCCCTACGTGTGTCCAGAACAAGTTTTTAATCTTCTTAGAAAACTATTTCAGACTTACTGCTGTGATTCAAGGCAGGGTTTTGGGAACTTTGATGTGAACAGTGAACAACAGTAACAGTGGCTGTTTCCAGCAATCTTGCCTGGTTGTCAACCATCACAGAAGTTTGTACAAAGGGAATTAATTCATTCTTTTGTTTCACCAGTTATGTTTGCTTCAAGCCTGAAAAGGAGGGATATTGGTGAACATCCTAATAAAAGTATAGAACAAAATTAAGAAGAAAAATATAAATTATGCTTGCATAGTGTAAAGAATAGTTTTGGTAATAGGTTATTCTAGGTAGATAGCATTAACAATAAACCTTTGAATGGTAGGGGTCTAATTATATGCTTGTTGGAATATTATTTGCTATCTTCATTTGTGGAGAAAGTAAATGTGCTAAACACACGAAAAAGAGCTAGTTTGTGTAAACTAAATTCATCATTACAAAATAAGTAACTATACGAATTATTCAAAAGTAAAATAACTCTCATTACAAAAATTAATTTGTGTAAGCCAGATCAATTTTTTTCCCAACCATCCAAAATTAAATTTCCAGTTTACTAAAGGAAAAGAAATCATTACGCACTGACTAAAACATGGATAATAATCATTAAAATGAACCTGAATTTAGTAAGAGAATGTTTATTTGGAGTCCATCTATTGATCCTAAAAATTTTGATATTTTTAACATGGAAATCTGTGCTTAAGAGGGAACTCAAACATTATTATTCCAAAGGCAGGTCATAGTGTTCCTTTCTCTTAGCATGTGAATATAATGGAAAATAGATGGAAATAATGAAAACCAGGAAGGGGATTGGTACATTGATAAGCATTAACAAAACTAATGGAAATATGCTGAGCAGATACAATGTTTGATGATTTGGAAAAAATATATGAAAGATTGCATTATTGCTTATAGGGTAGAAATATTAAGTATAAAATGTGGATATAAATGTAAATATATAAAATATAAAAGAAGTTTCCTGAAGTATAAATGTCAATTTTTAAATTTTCATTTTTTGTATCTAAATTGATATCTCTTTTGACCACTGATTTCCCAAAAATATTATTTTGAGAATCTTGTACAGTGCATTGCATTGTTTATTACTCCCAAAATCGGTTGTCTCCTTGGTACTTTGAATTTGGATAATAAAGAAAGAATAGCTTTGAAAAGCAAAACTTGTACATTGAACCATATAAATTTCCCAGACTTATCATACTGAAGGTACATAAAAATAGTTGCTTTACAAATATAATCTTCTTGGTTTACTTTAATGAATGCTAAAAATAAGATAATAATATTAGGTTATTACCAATAATGATAGCTTACATTTTTATAGCTATCACTCGCTAAAATTTACTAAATGTGTACAAGCCTTAAAGTAATTAGTGCAAGGGCTGGCAACAGAGTTCTCTGAGAGTGACCACACAACACATGCTACCACCTTGCACTTCCTACCTTTGCTTTCTTTTTTTTTTTTTTTCTTTTAATTTATTTTTTAAATTTCAGAATATCATGGGGGTACAACACTTTGGCCATACACATTGCCCCTGTTCTGCCCGTGTCAGAGCCACAATCGTGGTCGTCTCCCAAACTGTGCTCCCCACATCCATTCAGTGAGAGTTTTTCCCATCCCTTCCACCCCCCTCCCGCCCGCCGCCACCTTCAGATGAATGTTATTGCCCTGTGTGATGTAAGTGTTCATTAGTTAGTACCAGTTGATGGTGAGTACCAGTGGTGCTTGTTTTTCCAATCCTGTGACACTTCGCTTCAAGAATGGGTTCTAGCTCCAACCAGGGTAATACCAGATGTGTTATTCACTTTTGTTCCTTATGCTGAGTAATACTCCATGGTATACATATACCACATTTTATTGATCCACTCGTGTATTGACGGGCACCTGGGTTGTTTCCACAACTTTGCAATTGTGAATTGTGCTGCTACGAACATTCGAGAGCAGATGTCTTTATTATAAAATGTCTTTTTTTCTTTTTGATAAATACCCAGTAGTGGGATTGCTGGGTCAAATGGTAATTCTACTTTTAATTCCTTGAGGTATCTCCATATTCTTTCCATAGAGGTTGTACTAATTTGCAGTCCCACCAGCAGTGTATGAATGTTCCTATCTGTCCACATCCCCGCCAACATTTGTTATTTGGGGATTTTTTGATATGAGCCAATCTCACTGGAGTTAAGTGATATCTCATTGTGGTTTTGATTTGCATTTCCCTGATGATTAGAGAAGTTGAGCACTTTTTTATATGTTTGCTGGCCATTATTCTGTCTTCTTTGGAAAAGTTTCTGTTCATGTCCTTTGCCCATTTTTTAATAGGGTTGTTTGATTTTTTTCTTGTTGATTTTCCTAAGTTCTGTATAGATTCTGGTTATCAGCCCTTTATCAGAGGTGTAGCATGCAAATATTTTCTCCCATTCTGTAGGTCCTACCTTTGCTTTCTTTAATGTACTTCCCTTCTCTACAAACATTCCCCATAAAAGCAGCAGGAAACATGGCCTGTGAAAATTTGCTGTGCCCTGCTCTAAGGAAATAGGAGACAAATATCATTGAACTCAATTATTCTCTTAGTACTTGAAAGTTCTACAGAAGATATAGTTTTGGTTGTTTCTGCTGTCTTGCCTTGAATTTTTTTTTTTTGGGCTGGCATTGTGAAAATTGGGGAAGAGTATTGGTGCAGGAGCTTGCATTAATTCACCTAATTTAATCCTCACTTAAAAATACGTCTGACTCAAGAGGATTACACTCCTGGAGGTGATTATGTGTCCACACATATGTAAATATAAGCTGATATAGTTACAGAATAATATAAGATAACATACAACAAAATAGCAATGATTGGTAATATGTTATAGGAGTTAAAAAAATATACGGCTGAAATGATCCTTAAATCCTTATCAGAAAAAAAATTGGGTGTTACCTGTTCCTAGAAAGCCAAGTAAGTTTCAAATAGGGAGACCATGTCAGGACACTGCAGCCATTCATTTCTTCATACATCAACTCATCCTCAGTCCATTCATTAGTTCATGCAGAAGCATTGGCTGACCACATTAGGCAATGTGTTGGGAGTTAGTGACATAAATAGGGCATAGTTTGAGAATTTCAAGGAGCTCAGGAGAAATGTTATCAGCAAATATGCAGAAGTAAAAACACCCAGCCATGTTTATGGTGAAGTGAATGGCTTGACTAGAAAGGTTGTGTATGGAAATCACAGGGACATCTTTGGAAAGGCAGGTCAGAGCCATATTTCTGTAAAATTTTGCATGTCGGTGTAAAAGTTTGACCACATTTAACCTGATCACTTGCCATTCAGAGACTTCAGGTCTCTCCCTGTTCTACCTCCCTAGTAATTCTCTTTAAGGTGGAAAAGGGTGTATGAGGGTTCTGGGAGTCATATTCTATCATGGGTATTGGAGGGAGTGAATCTTTGGTGCTTGATCAAGTTCTGGCCTCTGCTGACATCTACTGACATGTATTTCTCATCTGCTTTTGGGGCATTGTTCTTTCTTCTCCTACCTCCACTGCTGAATTCTTTTTCTATAAAATCTGGCTCATATGATCTGTGTAATATTAGCTAACAGCATGGTTTTTCCTTCCTGTAGGTCCCTCTGGTCTACTGGCCTTTATTCAGATACTTTTCCATCTGTCTCAATGGCACAGAAAGATTTTGAATATTGTCGTATAACCCAAGAACTGCAGGAGTCTCAGGAGGTTGGGCTATAACAGGTGCCCTCAACTTGGATGTATTAGTGCAAGTCCCTGCCCCCCCCCTTCACTTCTTGTTCTGCCCTTCAGACACCCAGGGATTCTCAGTGGGGCTTGCCATCTTCCCCATCTGTTTTCTTCCCCAGCAAGCTGGGAATGGGTACCAGTTTCTCTGGGAAACTGGTTATGTTCCCTAAGTCAATCTGTAGCTCATCCCAGGGAAGGGATCCCTTCTCCAAAACCCTTACTGGTCGTGTACTATTAGCTATTCTCCTTGTCTTTGAAAAACTTCTCCTCTTTATATTGCTCATGAAAATTGACACATAGACCATGGTTTATTCTTCCCAATACTCTTTATGATAAAAAGTTATGTTCCTGAGTCCTTTAGGCTCTTAGCATTTTGAAACTGAAACAAGCAAAAAAACCAAAACACTCATTTCTTTCTCAAAATATCTAGCTATTGCAGTAAAAACGTTGGTTTCCAAATTGTTATTTATTCTGTATATTTAACAATTCATTTAATAAAAGTAAAGACATCAATGCAGTCCCCCCTAATTACTTCAGTATACGTATCTTTAACAGCAATTTGATATTTTTTAAATTTTTTCCTATTAAAGTCAAATTTACATACAATGAAATGTATAAAGTGAGCAAAAATAAAGTGCACAAATGAGGACATTTGTTGAATTTTGACAAATGCATACACACTTGAGTAACTCAAACCTTAATCAAGACACAAAACAGGCTGGGCATGGTGGCTCACACCTGTAATCCCAGCACTTTGGGAGGCCGAGGCAGGAAGATTGCTTGAGCCCAGGAGTTCAAGACCAACCTGGGCAACATAGCAAAACCCTGTCTCAACAAAAAATTTAAAAATTAGCTGGGCGTTGTGGTGCATTCTTGTAGTTCCAGTTACTCAGGAGACTGAGGCAGGAGGATTTCTTGAGCCGAGGAGTCTGAGCCACTGCACTCTATTTAGCCTGGACAACAGAGCCAGACCCTGTCTCCAGAAAAAAAAAAAAAGATACCAAACATAGTTACCAACCCAAAAAGATTTCTAATGCCCCTTCCCTGTCATCTTGGTCTACACCATCCCCAGAGGAAATCACTATTCTAACTTTTTCCAGAACAGATGGTTTTGTTTGTTCTAAAGCTCACTATAAATGAAATCATACAGTGTTTATGTGCATAGCCTCTTTCCCTGACATAACATTTCTATATCTATCCATGTTGAGTGCTAGTAGTTTGTTCTTTTTTATTGTTGAGTAGTATTCCTTGTGTATCATAAGTTCTTTATCCATTTTTGTATTGGTGGACACCTTGGCTGATTGCAGTTTTGGCTATTAAAAATAAAGCTGCAATGGATATTTTTGTAAGAATATTTTTGTGGATGTATGTTCTCATTTTTCTTGAGTAAGTTCCTAAAAGTATAATTGCTGGATCATAGGCTTGGGGTATGTCCAATTGGTTAAGAAACCGCCACAAGGTTTTTTCAAAGTGGTTGTACAATTTAACATTCCCTCCAACAAGGCAAGGGTTCCATTTGTTTCACATCTTTGTCCATATTTTAAAAAAACAAATCTCAGGCCTTTCAATTTTAACCATTATGGTGGTCATATCTTATTATGGGTTTACCTTGAACTTCCTTGATGGCTAATGATGTTCAGCAGTGGTTGGTAAACTATGGCCCACAGGCCTGTTTTTATAAGTAAGATTTTATTGGAAAATTTGCTTACATGTGTATGGTTGCTTTTGGCAGAGTTGAGTAGTTTTCGATAGAGAATGTATGACCTAAAAAGCCTAAATTTGCTGCCTGGACTTTTGTAGAAAAAAGTTTGCTAATTCCTGATGTTGACCAAGTTCTTTTGTGCTTATTGGCCTTTCAGTACAGATGATCCTCGACTTATGATACGGCTATGACCCAATAAACCCATCATAAGTAAAAAATATTGTAAGTCAAAAATGCATTTAATACCCTGATAAGCTACCATAAAGTAAAAAAATCATAAGTCAAACCATGGTGGGTCCAGATGCTCCTCAATTTATGATGGGGTTACATCACGATACACCCATTGTAAAGTCAAAAAATCATAAGTCAAGCCATAGTAAATAGGGGCCCATCCATATATGTTTTTGAAGTATCTGTTCAAATCTTTGGCACATTATTATTACTTTCTTTTTGTCTTTTATTATTGAGTTTAAAAATCCTTTATATATCCTGATTATCAGTCTACTGTCAGATACACGTTTGTAAATATTTTCTAGTTTTCTGTGGCTTGCCTATTTATTTTCTAAAAAGCGTTTTTGCTGAGCAGATTTTAAAATTTTGATGAAGTCTAGTTTAAATTTATCTATGTATCTAAATATATAAAATAAATATATATATACTAAACATATATGTATTATACATATATACCTATATACATGCACTCACACACATACATACACACATATATTTTGATTGTTATACATTTTATTCGTATATCAAAATATCACTCTGTTCCCCTTAAATATGTTCAATTATTACATGTCAATTAAATTTTTTTAAAAAAGAACAAAGTTAGAAAACTTGCATAACTTCAAGACTTACTATAAAAATCAATAAATAGAATGAAACATAATGGAGAAACCAGCAATAAGCTTACACTTGTATGGTCATTTATTTTTCAATAAAGGTGTCAAAGCAATTGAACAAAGAAAATCTTTTCAACAAATTGTGCTAGAAAAGTGGAATATCAATATGAAAAAAATCCTTCAATTTCTATACTACATGCAAAAATTTAATTTGAGATGGATAACTGTGGATCCTAAACATGAAAGCTAAAATTTTTAAATCTTAAAGCCTTTAGAGGAAAACAGAAGAACATTTAAATGATTTCTGGCTAGGCCAAAGTTTCTTATTAATAGTTTCCATAAAGCAAAACTCATTCTCTTTCTATATATATACACATATTTATACACACACACACATGTATATGTATTATAATAAAATAGGCTTTGTGTTAGATGATTTTGCCCAACTGTAGGCTAATGTAAGTGTTCCGAGCATGTTTAAGGTAGGCTAAGCTAAACTATGATGTTTGGTAGATTGGGTGTATTAAAGCCATTTTCAGCTTAGGATATTTTCAACTTACTATAGGTTTATTGTGATGGAACCCCATCATAAGTCTAGGAGCATCTTTAGTATAATATTCTGTTCTATTTGATTATATTTTCTTTATCCATTCATCTGATGATGAACACTTAGGTTGATTCCATATTTTGGCTATTGTGATAATGCTGCAATGAACATGGTTGTACAGATGTCTCTTAGAGATACTGATCTCATTTCTTTGGAATATATACCTGGAAGCATTGCTGAATCCTATGATAGTTCTATTTTTAATTTTTAATGAACCTTCTGTATATTTTCCATGATGACTGTACCAATTTACATTTTCAACAATAATGTCTAGGAGTTACCTTTTCTCCATATCCTCACAAACACTTAGTAACTTTTGTTCTTTTGATCTTAGGCATCTTGGCAGGTGTGAGGTGATATTCTATTGTGGTTTTGCTTTGTACTTCCCTGATGAGTAGTAATGTTGCACATTCTCTCACATACCTGTTGGTCATTTGTATGGCTCCTTTTGAGAAATGTCTATTCGGGTCCTTTGCTTATTTTAAAAATCAGGTTATTTGTTTTCTTGCTATTGAGTTGCATAAGCTCTTTAAATATTTTGGATTTTAACCCCTTATCAGATATATGGTTTGCAAATATTTTCCCCATTCTGTTGGTTGTCTCTTCTCCCTGTTGTCTGTTTCCTTTGCTGTGCAGAAGATTTGTAGGTTTGATGCAATTCCAGTTGTCTATTTTTGCTTTTGTTGCCTGTTCTTTTGGTGTCATATCCAAATCATTGCCCAGACCAAAGTCAAGGAGCTTTTTCCCCATGTTGTCTTCTAGTAGTTTCACGGTTTCAGGTCTTAGGTTTATGTCTTTAATCCATTTTGAGTTGATTTGTGTATATGATGTGAGATAAAAGCCCAGTTTCATTCTTCTGTGTGTGGATATCCATTTTCCCATCACGATTTATTGAAGAGACAATCCGTTCCCTATTGTGTATTCTTGCCACCATTGTCAAATATCAATTGCCGTAAATGCATGGATTGATTACTGGGTCCCCTAATTATGTTCCATTAATCTATATATTTTTATGTGAGTAGTATGATGTTTTGATTACTATAGGTTAGCAGTATATTTTGAAATCAAGTAGTGTGATGTCTTCAGCTTTGTTTCTCTTGTTCCTTTGTGTTTCCATCTACAATTTAGAATCATTTTTTTTTTTCATTTGTAAAATGGTATAAAAAGCCTGTTGATCAGAATTTGGTTGAATATATAAATAAATTTAAAGAAGGTTGGCATCTTAATCATACTGAGTCTTATAATCCACAAGTATGGTATACCTCTCCATTTAATTAGGTCTTCTTTAATTTCTCTCAGCAATATTTTGAGGTTTTTAGTGCAGAAATCTTATATACCTTTTGTAAAACAAAATCCCTAGGTATTTTATATTTAATTATGCTATTATAATAGTGTAATTATATTTTCCAGTTGTTTGCTGCTAGTACGTACAATATTTTTATGTATTACTCATATATTCTGCAACCTTGCTTAATTTAACTTGTAGTAGTATTTTAGAATACTTAGTATTATTTATATAAAAAATCAAGCTCATAGCCGAGTGCAGTGGGGCACTCCTGTAGTCCCAGTTACTTGGGAGGCTGAGGCAGGAGGATTGTTTGAGCCCAGGAATTCAAGGCCAGCCTGGGCAACATAGTGAGACCCTGTCTCTTAAAAAAAAAGATTAAAATATCAAGCTAATAGATTTATTTACATCCTACCTCAATTTTTGTATTATAATTATTATATATTGAATCTGTATAAATAATAAACTTCATATGGAAATATTTTAATTTTTGCTTTTTTAAAGAACTTGAGATGAAATTCTTGATACTATTTCTGATGTTCTTAATTTCTTTCAAAAGATCCAAATTTTCATCTGATATAAATTCCCTAAGCCTAAAGATTTTCTTTAGCATATCTTTTAGGGTAGGTATGCTGGTGCTGAATTGGAGTTCTTTTTTACCTGAAAGAATATTTATTAATATTTCACCATTATTCTTAAAGAATATTTTTGCTTTGCTGGATATAGAATTCTGGGTTGACTGCTTTTTAATCACTTTAAAATATAAATGTTTCTTATTAGAGGTGAGTAGTTATTCAAATAATTGTTTTTATGAACTCAGTATGTTATTATCATTATTGTTATTTTTAATTTGGCTGTGTTCAAGATTTTTTTATCTTTGATCTTCAGCTGTTTGACTATGATGTGCATGGTTCTTTACATATTTTCTGCTTGGTTTTACCAGGACTCAATCTATAGATTAATTTCTTTCACAAATTTTGGAAAATTTCAGCCTGATTTATTCAAAATTTTTTTAGCTTTATTCTCTCTTTCCTCTGTTTCTGGGACTAAGATTACAACTATGTTAAATATTTATTTTTATATTTTTCCATAAGTCCCAGAGGCTCTGTTTTTATTCCCCAAGTATTTTTTTCTCTGTTCTTCAAATTGGATAAATTCTATTAATATATCTCTAAGTTTGTTGATTCTTTTTCTCTGGCATCTTAATTTCACTGTTAAGTTCATGCAGTGAATTTTTTTAATTCTGATATTCTTTTGGTTCCAGAATATCCATTCGGTTATGTCTTATGTTTCTATTTCTTTGCTGAAATTTCCTACCTTTTTATTCATTATGATAATTATTCAATGATTATTCAATGTTTTAAATCATTGAACATAGATATATTAAGTTGCTTTAAAATTTTTGTCTGCTAATTCTAACATCTGGGTCATCTTAGAGTTTGTTTTTGTTGACTTTCTTTTCTCTAGAGAATGAGTCACATTTTCCTGTTCCTTCATATGTCAAATAATTTTATATTGCATCCTGGACATTTTGAATGGATTCTGCTATATTACCCTGAAAAGTGTTGTGTTTTGTGTTTTTTCCTCCTAATTCATTTTCACAGGCAAATAACTTTGTAGAACTACAACTGCAAAATCCTAGAAAGCCTGTCTCTTGGGTGGCAGCTCAAATCTCAACTTAGTTTAGTCTGTTTATCTCTTTCTGTAGCTGTGCTTTTTGGAATATGTCCTGTATATGTTTGATTTCAGAGTCAACCATAGATATGAGAAATGTTTGTAAATATTATAAAATTTGAGAATCCTCCTCTCTAGTTTTCACTTTTCCAGGATTTCCCTCTCACATTCTGGCAGCTTTGGTTGCCACAATCTTAGTCCTCTGTTTCTCAAGATCAGAAATACTGCAGGTTTTGACTGTAGTTTTACCTGCCCCACGTAATTCAGACTGAAAGCTGCCCTTAGGTTAGAAGGTTTGAAAAATAGGAACTCGCCTAGTGCTTGCTGTTCTTTTCTTCCAGGTGTCAATTCCTCTGTAGTAGCTGCATTCATTTGGTCATTCTTCAGAGCCTTTAGGTAGGATTTTATTTTCTTATATTATTTTCAGTGTTTATAGCCATTATACCTGGAAAAGTCAGTCCATAAAAGCTTATTTGGAATCCTATCTATTGTCATATGTTTTTAATGCCTAGATTATAAATCTGTTCTAATGTTACCTTTCTCATTCCTGATATTGGTAATTCATTCTCTCGCTCTCTCTCCTGTTTTCATCTTGGTCATTCCCATTAATAGTTTATTAATTTTTATTGGAATTTTTTTCATGGAAACCACATTTGACTTTGATAATTTACTCTATTTCTTTTCTTTTTGCTTTTTTCCTATTAAAATAAGTTCTGCTTTCTCTTAATCATTCACTGTTTCTACTTTACTTGTGTTTGATTTAATGATATTTTGTTATTTTCTTGATATGGAAACTCAAATCATTGATTTTTTTCAACCTTTCTTATTTTCAAATGTATGCAGCTACAAATTTTCTTCTAAATGTGGCTTTAGGCGCATCTCACATGTTTTGATATATCATATTTTTAATATAATCAGTTAAAATATTTTCTAATTTTCACCAGATATTTTTCTTTGATTTTTTTGTAGATTACTAATCTTTGCTGAAAATTTTCAACTTGTTATTTATTTTCTTTGACATATTAATTCACAGTTATTTTAATATTTGTGTCTGATGATTCTAATATCTGGATAACTTATGGATATTTTTCTATTATCTGTTTGCCATCTTTGTTTTTGTTTACTTTGTTTTTCCTCTTGTAATGTTTTATAATTTAATATTTATGTACAACACATTTCTTTCTGGCAGTTAATAAGGGGCAGATCACCTTAGTCCAACTGGAGGTTGATCTGTATTTCTATCTTTGTGAGGTTTACTCTTTTTCTTGTTTACCATTACTCCTAGGGAGTAGCTCTTTGGGGGCCTAAGTCTGGAGTCTGGAATGTTTCCTAAGGTCCATCTTCCTTGGCAGCCCCTGAATTCCGATTTTTGTTTTCTAATCCTACTGACATTGCACAGAGTTCTATTCATATTATTTTTTTGCTTCTCTTTACATATTATTGTGATGAGAGATTTTCTTTTCTCCTGGGATTTGCTTCTTCAATTTAGCAGTTTTGATAGGTCTATGATGGTTTCAAATAGATTTAAGAAAATATTTTTAATCTCTATTTTATATTTGGTCTCAGTGGTTTGATATAAGTTAGTCCATCATTTACAGGGAAGGGATGTGCTACCTTGTTCCTTTTGATAATAATACTGTGGACTAATTATATTCAGAATGTTGCTTATGCTTTATACTTTTGGTCAAAACTACTTCCAATGCTCCAAGCCTTTTGCTTAGCACTTATACACAAAAAGGCATCTAAAATTTTATTTCTTCCATGAAGCTTTTTTAACCATTCCAGATACAAAGTATAATTTTACCTTTCAAATGTAATGATACTTACAGCTCATAATACCTATGCATCTCATTTAATTTTTTAAGAGTATAAATTAATGAGTTTAGTTCCCATTAAACAGAAAGGAAAAAAGAAAATCCAGAGCTCCCGTTAGGCTTCAGAGGTGGGACAGATGTAATTTTCGAGAGAGTGGCCAAGGTAGGCGTCAATGAGAAGATTAGGTGTAAGGAAAAGACCTGACATTAACCATGCAGGTGGCTAAGGAAGGAGTTTCAGGGCTAGTGCAAGGCCCTGGGGCCTGGTGTGTTTCAAGAATGGCCAAAAGGGAAGTGAGGGTGGAGCTGAGTGACCCAGAGGAAGGTTAAAGGAGACGAGCTCAGGTAATTGGGAGCCTTGATGGGGACTTTTAGGCCATTTTTAGGAGTTTGCTTTCACTTTTGGAGAAGTGGAAGACTTAGAACAGAAGAGCAATGGTTCACTTTACATCTTGAAAGGTTCGCTGTGACTACCGTGTTGAGAACAGAATAGTTGTGGTGTCAGGAAGGTGGCAAGCGCAGAGGCAGGAGGCAAGGCCAGGCAGAAGACCATTGCAACATCCCAGGTCAGAGATGTGATCACTTGGACCAGGCAAGTTTCAGAGTAGATGGTGAGAAGAAGTTCAATTCCGTATTTTTTTGTGTGTGAAAACAGACCCAATAGGATGTTCTGGCAGATGAGATATACATAGAAAGTCCTTACTCTTTAAATTATGGTAATTAATCAAATTTCTGTGCCATAAATCTTATTCTCCCTAAAAATCTTTTTGCCAAAAGTCTTCCTGTTCCCCAAACCATGCTGCTATACACTCAAAGATATCAAGAACTGCATGGCTTGCTTTGGTAAAAATTGAGCTCTTAATTCTTATAACGGCAAAGGGTTTTTGAATGTTTTAATCAGTGTTCCATTCTGTTGTCACTGATAAAAATCACTTTCAGATGTTGGAATGATTCAACTCAAGGCCACTAGATGGTGACCTCTACTAAATTTTAATACCAATGGATAGAATTTCAGGTATTGAATTATTAGACTCTTAGAATTGGATAGCACTATAGTGGCTATTGTTATTAGGCCAAGAAGGGTAAAATGACTTGGTTAAATTACCCAACCATTAGGAGAACTAGCATTCACTGAGGGCTTTTTTTGTGCCATCCATTTGCCAGTCGTGTAGATACATGTTACAAATTATGATAACAGTATTTAATTTATATGACATGCCTTACCAATATTAGAGTTTGTTCCTTCAGCCTTCAAAGGGAGATCTACATTTCTAAAAGTAAACATTTGGTCTCACTAGTTGCATTATATTGTAATTATAAAAAGTAAGATTATGGTTCATTTTTCTTTCCCTAAGATTGTTGAAAAGTAAGAAGGCATACAGTTTTCAAAGAAGCAATATCTGTGCCAATGTCTTTATTTTTTTCAGTTACATTTTCTTCTATGCTAGGTTAAAAAAAGCCTCCCAAAATTTATTGTCAAAAGTCTGCCAGAATGGAATACATATATGAAAATTTAAAGCTGTATGACCAATAGGTGGTGCTTTTATTATATAGTTTCTGAATTCTACAGTGTGGGCAGGTCAGAAAGTTATTAACTGTAGTTAAACAAAAGGAATCCCCATGGAATACCACAGATGTGGTACAGATGTACTTCAATTATGACTCTTGACATTTCTTCCTCATTGGTTTTCTGCATTTCTACATTTATTTTTGCAGTTTGGACTTAAGAAAGCTTAACAAGATAGATAAATATTTTACCATATATCACCAAGAGGTCTTTGAAATTCCTATGTCAGCATTATCATTTATAACTATTTAAAAAATTCTGCATGTATGGCAAGGTTAGAAGAATTAGTGCAATGATTTCTAAGATATGTATTTTACTGATTTTATGTGTTAGGAAGTCATTTTCATGGTATGTGTACTCAACTGAGCAAAAATTAAGCAAATCCATATCAAAAGCAATATTTTTTCCTATATCATTTTTATAATTTTTGCACTTCCATCTAATCCTACTTTATATTCATTTAAAATTTAAATTACATATTATTGATGTGTATATATTATTCTCATGATTCTCATGTACATTTTAAATTCCTTATTTAATCCCTTTCAGATATCTATATAACCTTGTATTTGATGATATTTTGAGTCATTTCCCCAAATTTTGGGCACAGACAATAGGTCTACAATGTCAAATCAAAATATTATCAAGCCATAGAGGATGATCATTTTAAATAGGTTTATTGTCAAATTGCTTTCCTAGAAATATTGTTCTAGTGCCACCGAAAATAATCTTTTTACTCACAAAACTGAAATTTGTCATTTAAGAAGATTGTGGTAGTCCAAGATATTCTTTAATAACTTACTTATTGGAGTTTGGATATTACCTGAGTTTTCTTATATCACAACAATAATATATTTTAGAAATGAAACAGTCATCTGACTTATTAATGTTTCTCACTCCATGTATTTTTGTTGTCTTTGCTAATTTTCTCAATCACTTTAATAGACAAGAAATTATTTTCCCTTGATTATATATTTTTAAAGTTTCTGATTTTTTTCTTTAATCTGAAACTTGCTATTATTCCACTAGAAATAACATTACATTGGGAGAATATTTTATTTGTCAGAAGAGACTCTGTTCGAGAGGGTCAAAGGGCATACACTAAGACCATGTATAGAAACTTCTGTAGCCTTTAAATGCTTTTATTGCATAATGGAATCTATTTTCTCCTTTCATATTCTGTTTTTAACTCCATTTTTCTGAAATAAAGTAAATGTCTCTTTTTTATTTCATTTATTTTACCTGTTTGTATCCTGAGATTTTTTAGAGCCTTTAATCAGACCCTAATAGTGATTAAGTAGGTTTATACACAAAAGCAAGGACATATACTTTGTGAATGCATTTGTTTTCTTGTTTTATGTCATTCATGAGTATAAATAATAGTCACCTGACCAGTGATAGTTGTCAATCAATTATTAAAATAAATCAAATATAAGTTCTACCACATAAACCTTAGCGTTCATTTCAATATCTATACAATGAAGAGTTTGAGCCAAGGCATTTTTAAGAGTTTATTTTAGATGAAACTCCATTTCTATGGTTCCATAGCTAAAGTTGTTGATATCAAAAAATTCTCCACTGGAGGCTATTAATTCAAGAAAATATATCTATAGAACACAAAATATTATTTTACCACTATTTTCCTAAATATTTCTGTTCATAACAAGCTACCAGATGCCCTGGGGTTAAATTGATAGAATTTTTATGCATTTTATGTTCTTCATTTTCATGTTAGATTACTATTTTCTTACCTTACCTCTAAAAAATAAATAAGCCATTTAGCTATTAATACTCTGGATTCAAAGGCTCACTTGACCTTAACCAGGTGTGTGACTATGGGCTCCTTTCTTCCCTCTCTCAGTCGCTACAGCTATTAAATGGAAAAAACACTAGCATTTCCCTTATGGAGGTGTTTGAGAATTCAGTGATATAACATACTTAAAAGAGTACCTGGGACCAAAAATGCTAAGCTATGAGTAGTTATCTTATAGAGTAGTTATAGGATTGAATTAAAAATTAAAAACTATACAGTTCAACAAAATAATGATATAAAATAAGGGTTGCATTTAGTAAACTATATTCCTCCAAATATCAAATTACTTCTCATTCCTTCCTATTCCCTCCTTAGGCAATCACTAATCTACTTTCTATTTCTATAATTTCTCCCCTTCTGGGCATTCATGTATGTGGACTCATACAATATGTGATCTTTTGTGACTGCATTTTTACCCTCTTCTTCCTCAAGGGAGGGATTACTTTCCAAAACTGCCTCTCACATTCCTGTATGCACTTGTAAGTCCCTTTCCTATAGCCAGTGTGTGTGCCCGTGTACCAGGATATCTTTTCATTATTTTCACAGTTTTTCCAGAATTGCCCTTCTTCTACATGAAGGCTTAGGGTGGGAACATGGAATATAATTTACTGGTAGCTGGTTTTCTATTGTTCATTTTTTAGGTAACTTGAAGTTTGGATGTTCTTTGTCTTCTAATTATGCTGAAAGCATGGATTTTGTATGATTTTATTTGTTTGTTTTGTTATTCTTTTTTTTTTTTTGGAAGAAACGGGAAATTCTGATTTTCATGGCTGCCACTGCCTTGGCAATGCAGAATTCCTATGACTTCTTTTTAAGCAGAAGTTTAGATTCCAAATATTTGGGTACTGATAATTAAAGTTAATTTGGAATTGTACTGTATTACCAATAAAGCTAATTTTAATTTCTGGCTATATTTATTTGCTTTTTCTAAATAGAGCCTAACTCTATGAAAACTGTTTTAAGAGGTTGCATTTTAAGGCTATGACTCAATATTATTTTTATGAGACACACTTTGGAATAACAATACTGGGCCTAACAGATCTGTCCTAAATCATTTTATAATTCAGAAGTCGTCTTCCCATTGTAAAGAACTTATTGTTTAGATTTGATAAAAACCATTGTTTTAGGGAATTTTGATATAAGTATTTGTGAAGATAATTGTGAAAGTAGGAGAAAACAAATATAGCCTTTCCACAAGAGATAAATGTGACAACATGTGGTGGAAGGACACTAAAAAAATCCTAAAAGAGGCAGCAGTGATTATTCTTATGTATTTATTAACATTGGCTTTTTTGTTATTTCTGTATTTTAGATATTCTATATATTATCATAGATCACAACAACATGCTAGAAAGAACTGTGGCAATCATAAAATCTAACTCTCTCATTTAAAAAAATAATAATGAAATCAGTGAGCTAAACAAACTCCCTAAAAATCACACAACAGTTAGGGACAGGACTGAGTTTGGAACTCTGTATCTGTGAGCTTTTGCTGTATAACAATCCACCCGAAAATATAATGACTTAAAACAACAATCGTTTACTTAGCTCACAATTCTGTGGGTTGGCAATTGGGGATGAGATCAGCTTGGTAGATTTTCTGCTGGTCTTCGTCAGCTGGTGGGTTGACTAGCATCTGCGTTATCTAGGATGGTGCCGTTCATACGTCAAGGTTAGCAGGCTCTTGGCCAACGCAAGGGGGATACCTGGGCCATGTGTCTGTCATCACCCAGCTGGCTAGCCTGGCCTTGTATGCTGAGAATGGCAGGGTTCCCAAGAGCAGCAATGGTAGAAGCTGAAAGCCTTTCATGCTTAGGCTTGAACTTGCACAGTTCCAATTCCACTGCATCCTACTGGTCAAAGCAAGTCATGCAGCTAGCCCAGATTCAAGGGCTGGGGAAATAGACTCTCCCTCTTTATGGAAGGAGCAGGGAAGCATTTGTGGCCATTCCTGCCTCCTCCCCTGCAATCTCATAACCCGAATCAGCTAATTTCCAGTGTATGGCTGTCTCAATACAGAATCTCTAGATAAGGAATTTGGTAAGACAGCATGCCTTTCTATTTAACAGTAACTTGTTTTTGTCTAAGAAATGTAGGAGTCTTTATTGAAGATGTGATACTTAAAGTAGATCTTGAAGAACGAGTTTTCCAGACAGAACATGATTAAAAAATTTAATCTAGACATAAGGACAAATATGTAGAAAGGCACAGAGTTTTAGAGGGATTGATAAGCTTTTGGACAGTGAGAAAATCAACATGGCTTGGGGGTTAGAACAGGGGGTGGTGAATAGGGAAATGTGGGGGATGGTGAGGCTGGAGGGGTCTTCTGCTATCCAGAGTTTGCCCATGCAAGGCAGGGGCTCAGCTACCTGGTATCATTCGAGAATATGTTTTTAGTTCACAAGAGGCAGTAAGGTAGCATTTCCATTTGGGGAACATATTTCCACCCCAGAATAGGAAATCTGAACAAATATAAGTTCTGCGAATTGGAAGATACGGGTGTGTAGCAGAGATTCTGTGCAGGTTCAAGGGACAGGAATTTCATCCCATGAAATCACAACAAGGGCATGATAGCAGTATGAGCTGGAACTTGGGGAACAAGAAAGAACCAGTGTTCTGCACATGTCAGGTTATTAAGGAATCAGAGATATAGGTGACTGTCTGGGAGTTCAGGAAGTATGACACAAATCAGTCAGTTCGCCAGATGGTTCTATCCCAGCACTTCCTGTCTCAGAATGAGCACAGGAGGTGAGGCATCACGAAGACTGCAGGTGGGAGAATTCAACGTGACTGACTGACAAAAGCATGCAGAGGAAAAGGCAAAGTCAAAGTGATGAGGAAATTCTTTATCAACTTGGCACATTAGTTATTAGTATAACTCAAAAGGAAATAATCTTTGGACTACATTTGCAACTCTATAAACGATTTATGCACTAAAGTGTGGCCTTAGTGAGACTGTTTCTATTTTCTATTTCTTAAAGACAATAAAATAGCATAAGCAAACGGGACCGCTGCAGGTGAAAGTGTTATTTTGTATCTTGCTGCTTTAATAAATGGAAACATTAGCCTCTTCCATTTGTTCATATCTACCTAGCACCACCTTCTATTTCCCTGATTCAAAGTATGTTTAAATTAATCATGCATTCCCTGAATTACAGTTTATACTCTGCCCCTTGTTTTGAGTTGAATATCTACTTAAAATTGATTTAGCGATTTGTTTTCTTTGTTTCAGAGGACCTTATAATGTCCTTCACGGTATCCATGGCAATTGGGCTAGTAATTGGAGGATTTATTTGGGCTCTGTTCGTTTGTCTGTCTCGAAGAAGAGCCAGTGCTCCCATCTCACAATGGAGTTCCAGCAGGAGATCCAGGTCTTCTTACACCCATGGCCTCAATAGAACTGGGTTTTACCGCCACAGTGGCTGTGAACGTCGAAGCAACCTCAGCCTGGCCAGTCTCACTTTCCAGCGACAAGCTTCCCTGGAACAAGCAAATTCCTTTCCAAGAAAATTAAGCTTCAGGGCTTCTACTTTCCATCCCTTTCTGCAATGTCCACCACTTCCTGTGGAAACTGAAAGTCAGCTGGTGACTCTCCCTTCTTCCAATACATCTCCGAGCATCAACACTTCCCACAGTCTGAGCCGTCCTGATTTCCACTGGTCCAGTAACAGTCTTCGAGTTGGCCTGTCCACACCACCCCCACCTGCCTATGAGTCCATCATAAAAGCATTCCCAGATTCCTGAGTAGGGTACTTGTGGTTTTTCTTTCTTTTCTTGTCTTTTATTGAAAGGAAATCATAAATAGGCTAAATAGAATTTTGAGGGCATGGCTCAAACGACTAATGAATTTCCAAGTTGAAATATGCTTATGCAAGTTGGACATTACAGTGTAAAGCAAATTTTTTTTGAATACATTTTTTCTTGTGTCTCAAAAAATGTAATATTTTCCCAAATAGTTATATATTTATGTATTTTGTATTCAATGTGAGGCTTATCAAAAGTAATGATTCTAATCTAAGAATTAGCTATGATGCAGTATATATTTTTGATTAAAATAAGAACTTTAGACATTTGTGGTTTACAATCCTCATTCACTTTTTAATGTGACTATAAAGGGAAAAAAATCACTGTGTCACTGTTTTAAAAAAATATTCTATCTTAAGGAATTTTAATTTCACTTTCTTTAGAATGGCAAGTGAACCATATTGACATTTTACAGTCTTGGATTTGTAATGGATTATATGAGCACAAAATGACAGAACATAGGAGATTCTAAAGTTCCTTGATTCCACTCATGAGAAGTGTGGAAAACAATTAAAGGAAGCTGAACTCTGTTGGTGTCATAGGGTGCTTTATTATTGACACTTATTTTTTTTTTTACTGGAGAGACTCCTTTTGTGCCTTTCCCAGGAAGAGTTATCCACATCACTGGGGCAAAATTCTTGGATTTACTAACATGATGATTTAACTTTTCTTCACCATTGTAGGTATGTTATTAGAGAAGCAACAGCAACAAAGCAAATTCATTTGACCTAAAAACAAACTTTGAGTTTAACACCAAGTTCACATTTTTCTCAAGGGATAAATTTTCTTTCTCAGAGTTTGATCTAGCAACTTGGAAGCACTTTGTCTGGGGATCTTCTCTTGTAACTTCACAGACAAATAAGTATGAGTCATTGGGGAGATAGTTTGTTATTCAAATAGATGTTACACTCATGAAGAATAATTCTTCCTGGATTGACTCTTAATCATCAGACATCATCCTTTGTTTGCTCCTCCATGAATTTCAATCCCAAGTTCTCTGAAGAGTCTTTGTACAATGACTAAACCATGCCATATGGTCGTCAGTGCAGACAGTTATTTTAAGGAGTCCACTTTTACAGGTGGCTGTCCTTGTAAGGGAAGATACGTCCCTAAATACGGGCACCAGAGAGCTTCGTTGGCCAGATGTCTGTGGCTGCCCTTTTCATTTAAGGACATGAGTTCACTGCAGTATTACTCAAAAAGCCTGTGGTTCATTTCCAGTATAGTGAATATTTGGCCTATGTTGCTGTTTGTTTGTTTCTTTGAATATTGGGATTTTCAGTGAAAATCTCATTTTAGCTTTTACATTGCAGTGGTCACAGCTAATGGTGTCTGAATATGGCTCAAAAATGTAAAAATTTTTATGTAATAGGAGATTCCATGTAGCATTTTCCCTTGTTATTTTTACTTAGCTTATATTGTTCCTCATTCCTCAAGGACAATCAATCTTCATAATGTCTATAGATAGATGTTCTCTAATCAAATATGCCAGAAGGAAAGAAGGAAAAAAGGAAAGAGAAGAAGGAAGAAGGAAAGAAGAAAGAAACATGCTAACAAGATAACCAATTTGTTGTAAGTTGGTTTTTAACAAGGAAATTTAGCCATTGTTGTATAGCCAAGTAAGATCTCAAGAGAGCATTAGCTTGGTAACAAGGTTATGTTTTTACGTGTATGTCATCCTTAATGTCCAACATGAGAAGTAAGCAGAGAGTATGGTTTTTATCTAGAACTTATATTGGAAGTAAAAACTGCTTTAGATATCTCAAATTAGGAAAATTAAGATCAGCAATCCTCTGGTGCATTTAACCATCTGGCAGAATTGTTACTGTCTCCCATCCCAGTTATAAGACAATAAAAATGAGTATCTTATAAATACTGTGCGCTGTATGAAATGTGAAATGAAAGCACAAACGAGACTTTTTAAGTTGTATTTGTTTTATTTGAAGTGTTTTGTTGATTATGAAATAAAATTAAACTGATGTCAGTTTTGCTTCACAGTTCATTTATTAAATAATGAAAACACTGTCTTCTAAAAAGCAAGAAGGCAGGAAATCATAAAACTCACATATAAATAAGGAAAATGCTTTAGATGAAAAATTACACTATAAAGTTTTGAACTTATTAAAATTTATTTAATAAGCAAAGTCTCCTTTTTACTTTGGTATTTTAACCCAATCTAGACCATTTGTAAATTAGTGGACTGAGAAATAAACCCTTTTTCATATAAAAATGTATAACAGAAAAAGGGTAACATTACAAATAAATTTAACAGAATCCTTCAATGAATTAAAGCAGATGGAAGATTTAGTAAATAGTTTGTTAAAAACATGAATTTAGATTCTTACTTCACTAGCTAAATAAATAATTCCAGAATTATTTAATTAACTTATTCAGGGAATAAACATTTAAAATAAAATCCATATTAAAAATAGAAGGAATTTGAAATAAATGTTTAACAAATTTGTGAAATAAAAAATGGACACTTTTTAAGAACCAAAAGGACAGAATAAATTACAAAGAAAAATATTAATAGCTTTGATTATTTAAAAAATTCTGAAATTCTATTCATGAAAAGATAAGTTTTTCTAAAGTTTAAAAGCAAGCATAAACAAAAAAATGAAGAAAGAAGAAGACCCTAAGTATGGCAAAAAAAAAAAAAATGGCCAATATGCTTTAAGTTATTATTAGCTCACATAAATAGGTATGAAAAATACTCAGATCTAAATAGATAAATTAGTAAAGGACCAAAACAGGTAATTCACTAAAGAGAAAATTTAGTTGATTAATGCATATGTTAAAAATTTTTTAAATTGCATTCTTTATAAAAATAAATGCAATGAGACACACACACACAAAACAACAGGCTTCTTTTAGCTAAAAAAATTCCAATTGTAAGCCAATCATAGATCTTGCTAAAATACAGTGGCTCAGAAAAGTTGAAAGTAAAAGGTTGGGCAAAGTTATATTAGAGTGTACCTGTATGAATATCAGAAAAATTTGGTCAAAATGAAATGTGTGAAATAAGACAATTACTTTACATTATTAAAGAGCATAATCCCAATGAGGCATAAATAATCATGAGTCTTATGTGGTAAGTAACAAAGCACCTTTATAAAACAAACTACAGAGTAAGGGGTGCAAAAGAGCATTTGAGTAACTTTGGAGGGCTTGCTTTATTTATGGGTAAGAAGTCTCAACATTTTAAGATATTTTGTACCTAAATTAGTTTATACATTAAAAGCTATTTCAGCTGGAATCCTGTCATACAGGCTTTTGTTTTGTTTTGGTATTTATTTTTGTTTGTCTTTTAACTTAGATGACCATAGAAGTCACACAGACATAAAACTTAAGAAACAGTGTCATCGGAAAGAAAAGAGTAATAAGAAGGGCCTTGGCCTACTAGACACCAAAATGTTCTTAAAGCTAAAATAAAAATTAAAAAGTCATGCAAACAAAAAAAAGCAAAGGAAAATAAGTGCAAATCAATGGAACAAAATAAACAATACAAAAATAGAACTAGGTATATGTGGGAATTTAGTTATGATGAGGGTGACATTTCCAATAAATGAAAAAAATTGATTATTTAATGGTTGGGGAAAAGCTAGATAGCCATAGAGAAAAATCTCTTCCTCACTTATCTCACAATAAGTTCAAAATGAATAAGGAATGCACAGAAAAAAAAGAAATAATAGCATATAATAAAAATAGATAAATATTTTAAAAATATTTTCAGAGGAAAAGCTTTTCTAAGTTAGTCTTTGGAGAATGTGATTTCATATTTTTTTTAAATTTTGAAGTCAGTTTTAAAAATAAGCAAATCCTAATTGTTTAAATGCATATTTGAAATCAACTTCACTGAGATTTAATTCATATATCATGAGATGCATACATTTTAAGTGTAGAGTTCAATCAGTTTTGGCATATGTACACACCCATGTTACCATCACCACAATCAAAACATGTAACACTTTCATCATCACAAAATGTTCCCTTATATCCCTTCCCATTTAATCCTGAATCCTTATTCCAAGCCCCAAGCCAACAGGGATCTGTTTTCTTTCATTATAGCTTAGATTTATTTGTTCTGCAGTTTTGCACAAATGGAATGAATCATACAGTATGTCCTATTTTGTGTCTGGCTTCTCTCACTCAAGGTAAGTTGAGATTTATCTATGTTGTTGCATATTTCAATAATTCATCCCTTTTTATAGTGAATAATCTCACTGAATTCCACGGAATGGATATACTGCCACTTATTAACCTATTGATGGACCTTTTCCCCCCAGTTTGTGGCTATTATGAATAAAATTTCTAGGAACATTTACATACGAATATTTGTATGGACCTGTTGTAGCCTAAAAAATGGTTCCCCAAGATATCAGGTCTTAATCTCTGGAATCTATATATGTTGTCTTATTTGAAAAAAGGGCTTTCTTTAGATATGATTAAGGATTAAATTAAGGATTTTGTGATGGCTGATTATCCTGGACTATCTCTGTGGTCCCTAAATGCTATAGCAAGTGTTCTTATAAGAAAGGTAGAGGGAGATTTTGCATAGACACATAAAAGAGAAGGTCATGAGAAGACAGAGCAGAGAGATAGTTGAAAATGTTGGAATTGCCAAGGTCCCAGGACCCACGCAGGCACCCTCCAATGTCCTGTGACCTTCCCTGCCACTGACTGCACTCCTGTGACATGTCCAGGCACCCTTCAAGGTCTTGCGACCAGCCCAGGCACCAGCCAAAGTCACACCTCCTGCCTCCATGGAGAGGGACTTGCCCAGCCCCTGCCCAAGCTTTTAACAGAGGCCTGGGGACTAACCTACCAATCTGAATGAATATCCTCTGGCAACAGCTTGGACTGTGACAACCACAGGGGAATGGGCTGATGCGGAACATCTTCATTACAGGCTTTCAGTGCATCTGCCTCTCTCCCCCCAGGCCAATCCTCCAGAGAAGGACACAAAAGCACTATCTAGGGATTTCTCCTCCTTTTCACTAAGTAGGAGAATTCCTAGCAAGGGAGAATAAGTGCACTGCAAATCTATCAGCCCTGAGCTGAGAGAAGAGGTTTCAGATGAGAAGAAACCAGCAAAAGAATTCTGGCAACATGAAAAAACAAGCTAGTTTGACACCCCCAAAGGATCACAATAGAGCCACAGCAATGTGCCCAACCAAAAGGAAATTGTCAAAATGTCTGAAATGGAATTCAGAATACAGATAGCAAACAAAATGAACAGAATTGAAGAGGAAGTTGAGAACCAACACACACACACATACAAAATTGCAGAACATGAATAAAAAATATGGAAAATTCACTAAAGAGATAGACAACATAAGAAAGTATATAGCAGAACTTAAAGAAGTGAAAGAGTCATTTAGGGAATTACAAAATACAACAGAAAGCTTCAAAAACAGACTAGACCAAGCAGAAGAATCTCAGAGCTTGAAGACAAGGCTTTCAACTAACCCAGTCAGCCAAAAATGCAGAAAAAAGAATTAAAAAAAAAATAAACAATAACTCAGAGAAATATAGGACTATGTGAGATGAACTGATAAATAAATTACAGGTATTCCAGAGGGAGAAGAAGAAAAAGGAAAAAGCATGGAAACTCTATTCAAGGGAATTATTGAGGCAAACTTCCCTGGTATTGCCAGAGATTCAGACATCCAGATAAAAGATAGTCATTGAACAAGGGGAAGATTCATCACAAATAGGACAGCTCCAAGATACATACCATCAACCTGGCCAAAGTCAAAACGAAGGAAAAAATTCTACAAGCTTCAAGATGAAAGCAACAACTAATCTACAAAATAAAATCTATCAGGATAACAGGAGACTTGTCAGCAGAGATGTTACAAGCTACAAGGGATTGAGGCCCCATTTTTAGTCTTCTTAAACAGAACTGTCAGCCAAGAATTTTGTATTCTACTATGGAACTAAGTTTCATAAATGGTGGAGAAATAAAGACCTTTGCAGACAAGCAAAGACTAACAGAATTTGTCACTACTGGACCTGCCCTACAGGACATGCTACAAAGTGCTTTATACACCCAAAAGTTAGAGCTCATAGATCTTATAAAACAATAGCATAAGAGGGGAAACAAAACAATAAGGTATCATCCAACATGAAGAACAGAATAGCATCCCACATATCAATACTAAGTGAATTGTTTGAATGACTCGCTTAAATGAAATGACATAGACCAGCTGAATGGTTGAAAAAACACAACCCAAATATTTGCTGTCTCCAAGAAGCACATCCAAACCACTAGGACTCACACAGACTTAAGATTAAGGATGGGAAAAAATATTCCATGCAAATGAAACCAAAAGCAAGCATGTGTAGCTATTCTAATATTAGATAAAATAAACTTTAAATCAACAATGGTTAAAAAAAATACAAAGATGGTCATTATATAATGGTAAAGGGAGCAATTCAACAAGAAGACATAACAATCCTAAATATAGAGGCACCTAACACATGAGCTCCCAGATTCATAAAGCAAATTCTACTAGATCTAAGCAAAGAAATAAGCAGTAGCATCTTAATTGCCAGGTACTTCAACACCCCACTGACAGAACTGGACAGAAAAATGAATAAAGAAATGCTGGACTTAAATGAGACTCTAGAACAAAAGGATCTAACAGACATTTACAGACAATTCTACCCCAAAACTACTGAGTATACATACTTCTTATCAGCACATGGGACATTTTCCAAGACTGATCATATCTTAGGCCATAAAACAAGTCTCAGCAAATTCAAAAAATCAAAATAATACAATGTATCTTCTCAGGCCACAGTGGAATAAAACGAGAAATCAATTCCAAGAGAAACACTCAATTCTCCACAAAGTTATGGAATCAAAGAACCTGCTACTGAACAATCCTTGGGTCAATGATGAAATTAAGTTGGAAATCAAAAGATTCCTTGAACTGAATGATAAAGGGGACACAAGCTTCAAAATCTATGGGATAGAGTGAAAGCAGTCCTAAGGGGAAAGTTCACAGCCTTAAATATCTAGATCAAAAGACAGAAAGATCACAAATTAACAACCCAATGTCACATCTCAAATAACTAGAAAAAGAAGAACAAACCAAACCAAAAGCCAGCAAAAGGAAAGAAGTAACAAAACTCATAGCAGAACTAAGTGAAATGGAAGCCAAAAAAACAATACAAAAGATCAATGAAACAAAAAGTTGGTTCTTTAAAAAGATAAACAAAATTGATAGCCCACTAGCCAGACTAACCAGAAATAGAAGACAAAGGACTCAAATAAGCTCAATAAGAAATGAAAGGAGACATTACAGCTGATATCATGGAAAAACAAAATATCATCCATGAATACTACAAAAACCTACATGCAAACAAACTAGAAAAACTAGAGGAAATGGATAAACTTCTGGAAACATACAACCTTCCAAGCCTGAATCAGGAAGAAATAGAAATCCTGAACAAATCAATAATGAGCAGTAAGATTGAAGCAGTAATAAAAAAAACCCTCTCCCAACAACAACAACAAAAAGCCCCAGACCAGATGGATTCACAGCCAAATTCTACCAGATCTACAAAGAAGAACTGGTACCCATCGTACAGAAATTATTCCATAACATCAAGAAGGAGGGAATCCTTCCTACCTCTTTCTATGAAGCCAGTGTCATCTTGATACTAAAGCCAGGAAAAGACACACACAAAAAAAGAAAACTGCAGACCAATATCCCTTATGAATATAGATGCAAAAATCCTCAACCAAATACTAGCAAACTGTATTCAACAACACATCAAAAAGATAATTCACCATGATCAAGTGGGTTTCACCCCAGGGATGCAAGGATGGTTCAACATATGCAAATCAATAAATGTGATTCACCACATAAACAGAAGCAAAAACAAAGATCACATGATCATCTCAATAGTTGCAGAAAAAGCATTTGATAAAAGCCATCACTCTTTTATGAGAAAAACTCTCAACAAACTAGACATAGAAGATACATACCTCAAAATTATAAAAGCCATATATGACAAACCCACAGCCAACATCATACCAAATGGGAAAAAGTTAAAAGCATTCCCCCTAAGACTGGAACAAGACCAGGGTGCCCACTGTCACCACTTCTATTCAACATAATATTGGAAGTCCTAGCCAGAGCAATCATGCAAGAGAATGAAATAAAAGGCATCCAAATCAGGAAAGAGGAAGTCAAACTATCCCTGTTTGCTGAAGATATGATTTGGTATCTAGAAAACCCTAAAGACTCCACCAAAAGACTCCTAGAATTGATAAATAAATTCAGCAAAGTCTCAGGTTATAAACTCAATGTACACAAATTAGCAGCATTTCTATACATTAACAGTAATAACAGTCAAGCAGAGAGTCAAATAAAAGACTTAATACCATTCACAATAGCAACAAAGAAAATAAAATACCCAGGGGATGGGCATGGAGACTCACGCCTGTAATCCTACCACTTTGGGAGGCCAAAGCAGGAGGATTGCTTGAGGCCAGGAGTTCGAGACCAGCCTGAATAAGAGTGAGACCCCATCTCTACAAAAAATACAAAAATTACCTGAGTGTGATGTTGTGCAACTGTGGTCCCAGCTACTTTGGAGGCTGAGGCAGGAGGATCACTTGAGCCCAGGAGTTTGAGGTTGCAATGAGCTATGACATGATGCCACTGCATTCTACCCAGGGCAACAGAGCAAGACTGTGCCTCAAAAAAAAAAGAAAAAGAAAAGGAAATATCTAGGAATATCCTTAACAAAGGAGGTGAAAGATTTTTATAAGGAGAACTACAAAACACTGATGAAAGAAATCACAGAGGACACAAACAAATGTTAAAACATCCTTTGCTTATGGATTGGCAGAATCAACATCGTAAAAATATCCATACTTCCCAAAATGATTTACAGATTTAATGCAATTCCCATCAAAATACCAACATCTTTTTTCACAGACATAGAAAAAACAATTCTAAGCTTCTTTTGGAACCACAAAAGACCCTGAATAGCCAAAGTCATCCTACACCAAAAGAACAAATCTGGAAGCATCACATGACCTGATTTCAAATTATACTAGAAGGATAACCAAAACAGCGTGGCACTAGTATAAAAGTGGAGACGTAGACCAATGGAACAGAATAGAGAACCCAGAAATAAGACCATATAGCTATGACCAACTTATCTTAGACAAAGTAGACAATAACATACACTGAGGAAAGGAAGTTCTATTCAATAGAACATATAAATGTAGACCTACCATTAGATCCAGCAATCCCACTGCTGGGTATCTACCCAAAGGAAAAGAAGTCATTTTATTAAAAAGACACCTGCACTTGAATGTTTATTGCAGCACAGTTCACAACTGCCAAGATGTGGAACCAACCTAAGTGCCCATCAATTCATCAATGGATAAAGAAAATGTGGCATACTTATACCACGGAGTACTACTCAGTCATAAAAAGGAATGAAATAATGTCATTTGCAGCAACTTGGATGGAACTGGAGACCATTATCCTAAGTGAAGTATCTCAGGAATAGAAAACCAAACACCATGTGTACTCACTAATAAGCGGGAACTAAACGCTGGGTACACACAGGTACAAAGAGATGTAAAGGTCATTGGAAACCAAGAAGTGGGGAGGGTGAAAGGGGAGGTGTGGGATAAAAACTTACCTATTGGGTACAATGAACACTATTCTGGTGACAGGCACATCAAAAGTGCTGACTCAACATTGTACAAGGTATCCCTTTAACAAAACATTTGTACCCCCTTAATATTTTGAAAGAAAAAGGAAAAGAATGCTAACCTTGAAGACTGGATTGATGCAGCCACAAGCCAAGGAATCCCACCAGCCACAAGAACCTAGAAGAGACAATGAATGCTCTTGTACAGAACCTCAAGGTAAGTGTGAGGTGAGACATTAGCACCTTCTCAGATCCTTCCTGGGCATGCATACAGCCCTTCATATGTGTGTGTGGATTTATAGATCCCCAGGAGTATGTGTAAGCTTTTCAAAGCACCCAATAGACCCTTCATTCTCCATATTTTCCTTACAAATTTTTTGTTCAGCCTCTTTTAACTCTGACTGGTGTCTCTACATCAGGCAACTGCAAAATTAAACAATTGCTGTTGATTGTTTTTAACCAATGACTCAGGGAAATGCTGCTGAAAGAAAATTTCCTGCTTAGTGATCTCTAAATGAGGTTATATAAAAATAAACCCTGTGAATGGGGTCTTCAAGGAGTTGCCAGTCTGGTCAAATTGTGACTATTGCTGGGATCTGTGTCTTTTTGAGAAGTTCTAACCTATTTTGACTTCTCTGGTGACTGTTAGGCTGTTGGTTTTCACAGATACAATGGCGGCAAAGCCTGATGATTTTCAAGGCTACCTCAGAGCTGGCAAGAAGGAGCTGGGAATAGGCAAGTTAAAAATGCACAAAGCTTACTGTTCTTATCAAGATTCAGTTGTTTTTCTTGAACAAATGCTCCTTTTGTTGTTGTAAGACTTTGGTTAATTTCCAGAGCACTAAAAAGTTGCTGGGTTTTTTTTGCCAGTGTTTTCACTATTTTTATGGAGGAGAAATGATTGGAGTTCCTTATTCCATCACTCCAGAAGTGCTTCTGCTTATTGACATTTTGGTATTCAGACAGTCTTGCTCTTAAAACCTACTGGCACAAAGATCCAGGTCCTAAAATTTAGAAACAGAGTCCATTAGTCCTTTACCAGAATTCTCTGGTGATTTTTCCTGCCTCTTCTTTCCTTATGATATGAAATGGTGTGTGGGATTCAAAAACATCCTTTGGAAGGAGATGACTGATTTTGAGGGCATACTCTTCTTCAACCAATGAATCTTCTAAGTGAGAACAGATTGTGGAATTCCTACTGATGGTTTAAAGTCTGCCATATCATATCTCAATTCTAGAGTCTGGACCATATTATTCTTAGGATTTCAGTCCTCCAACTCTTCAGAATAAATCTCCAACTTAACTAAACCTATTTCTTCTGAATAAATATAGAATTTATGGTTCAAATCCCTTCCAAAAAGATCCTGGGGTGAGGAGATGCTCATATGTAATAAACATTAAAGGCAAATGTGTTGCTTGACAGAACTTCCGTGTTGGTGTTCAGGCATTTCCATTCACCTGACTGGAGGGGAACATAGTCATAAGCAGTGTTTTTTCTGGGTAGAAATAGGAGATGGGACCTGTGTGTAATGATTCATTTGTCCTTTGCCTTTCCCCAATGTGCATCGTTTTCCACAGATTATTCCTCACAGAAATTCTCATTAGACAAGTCACTTCAGTAACATTTCCTACATGCTGTGACATTTTTTTTGAGAAAAATGTTTCATTCTATTAGGTTAATTCTACCCCAAGGTATTTGCATAAGTGGTGTGGGTCTGGCCTTTGACGTTATCTTCCTGAATGATCTCTGATTGCTCACTCAGGCATATTGTAGACACATGGTCTCATTGAATCTTGTGCTATCTTTACCAAATCAAATCTGTAAAGTTCACTTGCAATTTAATGTATTGTTTTTGAGTCATCTTGACATTTTGACTTTGTAAGTGTAAACCAAAAACTGCATTTACTGGAAATCTATTTTCAAAAATAAAACAACATATGCCAGATCCCTGATCTACAGATGACTTTTAAGATTAAGCGATGCTTATGAGGTAATGCTGCTGAAAGAAAATTTTAAAAAGGAAATTTATCTGTAATATTTCTAAAGCACCTAAAAGAACAAGACTGTCTGTCTTTAATAGGAAGAGAAAACATATAAGGAAGGGTGTAAAATATTAGGATACAATCCAGTTTTTTAAAAAAAGGCAGGAGCAGAACTGGATCAAGTGCTAAAAGGGTGAAAATGTTTAGCATTGTCAAAAGAACTGGACAGCTTCTCTTTATTTTAAAGTTGTAAATACTGTAAATAGATAAACTTTTTGGTAAGTGAGTCTGTATTAAGAAATTAATACATATTGGTTTGAATTAATAGAACTTTGGATACTTCATAATAAATATCTTATTTTGTAGTAATATTTAAAGTTGAATTTTTCCTAGCGGATACTTTTTATTAAGGACTTAAATAGTCTAGATTTAACTCTTGCTACTGCGTGAGATCCCCATATGATCAATTCCATCACTTCATTTATATTAACCATTTAATGACACCCATGAATGTTGATATTTATAGGTAAGTAGAATGGCTATAATGGTGAAGAGGAGCTCCAAGCTTACCTCATACATCCTAAGGTTAAGAAATTTTGTCAGTTGAGATTTTGTAATCACCAATGGATCACAGGGATTGACAAAATAATTTTTGTTACTTTTTTCTGTTTTATTTTAAAATTTTAAATCTTGTAGAACTTTAAAATATAAAGTTTTAAATATTTAATTAATTTTTTACTTAATTTCAGAATTAAGTATTTAACTAATTGCTTACTTTGAAAGAAATCGAATGTAAGGGAATGTAACAGTTTAAAAACTCTTTTTTTCCTTCCTTTTATTTTTTCATTCCATCTTTTATTTCTTCCTTCTTTGCATTGCTATGCAATATTTATACAAGGGTTTCTAAATAAGATAACACAAATAAGAAGTAGATGATAACGTTAGGGCCAAGAGGAAGTAAAGTGGACCCAGTAATGAGGTTAGTGCTCATAAAACAGAGTCTTACATCCTAAATACCAGCAAAAGGACACAGGCTTAGCTCTTTGCTTTCTTGCTGTGCATTTAATGAAAAGAATAGGAGCAGATATGTCATTCACAGTACTCATAAGATAAAGACAAAGCATTAATTCAAGAGAAACACAGTGAGTTCTGATTTTAAATCCTAGCAATCACATTTGAAGTTTATCACGAAGAGGATCCTGTGATGCAATGAACAAAGTCCTAAGTTATATTCTTAGGATAACTACAGCAAGGAGTTTTGTGGGGATGTTCTTATTAAGGCAATTGTCATCGTGACAAAAATATTAGTGAAAATGATCCTACCGAGGCAAACACCGCAGTACCACTGAGGCAAGCAGCACTTCAGTGGTCCTGTGAGGAGATTGTTAGAGTATCTTGAACAGACCTTCCTAACCAGATTCAAGGACCCAAAGGGAGTTGACAGATAAACCTTGACAGAGACATCTAGGAGTCCTGTAAATTGTGTGCATTGGTGGTTGTATATGGGCATGGATGAATTTTTCTGAAAACAATGTTTGTAGTTTTTATCAAAAGGACTTTGCTGCAGAGAAGATTGAGAGAAATAAAGCAGCTGCACATCCATTGTGAATACCTTTCATAAAAACGAGCTTTTCATGAAAGTATGTGATCATTAATTTCGAGACTGTGCTCTCTGCCTACTTCTCAGAATGAAAAAAAAATCCATATGTCACTTTAAGAAATGAAAACATATGCCCTAAGAACCAGCCAACTAGAGTAGGCTTGACATCTTCTTATGAAAGTTGAGATGCTGATTTAGGGCTAATTTGTCGAGAAACCTGGTTCATATATGCTTGGAAGTAAGCACTGGTGTATTCTTAGGAAAGATATAGATCTTTATAGAAAATGATGTGGTGCATGTTCCAAATGAAATTACAAAAACTTCAAGAGTTTCACCATGTAGTGTGTTAATAAGTTTAACATAAGTATTTTTAAATCAGGTATAACCAAATGCTTATCTTGAACATTACAAAAGAAAAGAGTTGAATAAATCACCCGTAGACTGTCTGGCTTTGAGCAATGCAATTTCCTGGAACAAAATACTAAGATAATTTGCTTGAAAAATGTATTTCTCTGTAACTGAATGAGATACCTTGCTGAATGGGGTTGTTAGCTATAAATAAGTTAAAAGTTTTCTTTCTGGAAAGAGAGTATTGGGCCAGAAGTTTCTTAAGGTCTCAGCTAGATCATGAGGATAAATGTATTACACATCTTGTGTGTGTGTTTATATATAAATTAACATTTAATATATATTTTGTATATTAAGGAAAATATTGGAGATATCTACATCTATCTATAAAATCTTCCAGAGAGATTGAATAACTTGCTTAAGGTCTTATACTGCATGTAAATGATGGAGCTGGCATTCACACTAAGACAGTGCAGCTACAGAGTGTACGCCTTAGCCTCGCTATGTGCGATAACACAATCGTACTATTTGCTCATGAAAAGATACTGACTTTCCACTCTCTGTGAAAGGGGTTTGGTAGAGGAACAATATATCTGTTTCTTTCAAAGTGCTATTAAATCATTAAATAGCAAGTTACTGTGGAAGAAAGAATCTTTGTATCCCTCTTATTTTCTACCAGAAACAATTAACTTCTCTGTCAAGACCATTGTACGATTCATGTTTTGTTTAAAGTTTCACAATTAAGAGACTGCTTGAGCAGCTAATGTAATAGATAGATTTCTCTTAGCCAGCTACTGTTGGAGTGTAGGAAGTATTGTTTCATTTCTACATAATTAAGAGAGTTTACTTAAGTGGTTTATTTTTCCTCTCGCTTTCAATTTTTCCAACCTGCTTTATGACTGTTTATACCAGTTGACATAGCAATTCCATTTCTAGGAATGTATCCCAATCAAATAATTTAGGGCAAACAAAAAGCTATAGTCATGAAGATATCTAGTTTATCTTTATTTGTAACAGAAAATAAGAAAACATTAGTGGGAATAACAAAGATCTTCTATTAAGGGGCATGAAGACAGCTACATAAACGCAAATACTCTGAATAATTTTAAAAATTCTGTAAAATCATGGAAAATGTCTGCCTAAATGTCAAGAAAGGATAGTAACATTCCAATTTATGGACATACATTTAACATCTATCATAATTTTAATAATTAAAATAGATCTTTGTGAAAGGAAGTATGAAAAATGGAAATAGTCATATTGTAGTGGAATTATAAATGTTTTGTTTTTCTTTCCATAATATTGTGATTT
Source organism: Daubentonia madagascariensis (assembly GCA_023783475.1). Classification (NCBI taxonomy): domain Eukaryota; kingdom Metazoa; phylum Chordata; class Mammalia; order Primates; family Daubentoniidae; genus Daubentonia; species Daubentonia madagascariensis. Next base: position 15,031,769 of record JAKFHU010001815.1, on the reverse strand, counting down.
TTATCTTTCCAGCGGCCATTTAAAAATTCATTGACAAGATCTTATGTTTTCATTAGAGGTTTTTAGGATTTCATTAATCCTTATTGGACTCCCTACCTTTCAAATACTGGCTTCTCTACTCATTAGCTGGGTGATAATGTACCAATTAATTAACTTCTGTGTACTATATATCTTTCCTGCTGAAAATGGAGCTAATAATGCTTAATTCATAGAGTTGTTGGGATCAAATAAGATAATGCAAATTAATCCTCAATACAGTGTTTCATAGTATTTACCAGGTGCTTGAAACAAACTAAACAAACTCAAAAGGATTAGTAAACTCAGCTACCATTTGATAAGTGTTCAGAATTTCAGACTAATGTGTAAGATACCATTTTAATTGTGAGAGAAAAAATATAATTAACATGTCAGAACAAAATTTAGTTTTGGTTTTATCCCCGTGTTGATAGAAAATATATAATGCACCCTAGAATTCCAAATATCAGGCACAACTTCATTTTTTCTGATATTATAGAAAAAAATCATCTCAATTAAAAGCAGCTTAAACTCAGTAATAAAAATATGAAAAATGTAGAAAAGGAGAAAAAAGAGAAAACATCAATGTCTTCCTCCAAAAATACACCACTGTTTGCATTTTGGGGGCTTACTTTTAGCCTTTTTGTTTCATATACATAAGATAATTAAAAATATATATATTGGCAATTTTATGTTTCTCTTTACCCTTAATACCCTTAATATGGTTTCTTTATTGCCAAATAGCTTCCTTAAAAATAATAATGATTACATTATATTACATTGATTGGAGACTATAGTTTATTAAAATATTCTACAGTAGTATACCTTGTTTTTCACTATTCAGAATAAAGCTATGCTGAACATTTTTGCACATAATTTTTTTTGTTCTTAGGATTATTTTATTACTTTCTTAACATAGTTTTCTAGAGGTGTAATTATTGGTTTAAATTGTGAATATTTTAAATTTTTAAAATTTAAAAAATATCATAAATATATAATATATAAAAAATATTATGAAAATATTATTAAAATATTTTTAAATATTTTTATATAGATTGATATACCACATTGCCAGCAAGGAATGAACAAGAAAATAAAGAATAAAAAACCCCACAATAAACAACAAAAAAAGGGAAAAAACAAAAAGCAAAACAAAAACTTGGACTTTTTGAAAGATGAGAATTTCTATTATTTTAATTTAAGCCTCTTTCATCTTTCATAATTACATGATGGAAAATTTTTGCCATATTAATTGATCATTTTTGGGTTTTTTGTGTGAATTATCTACTCATTATTTATTCATTTATTTTTTAGCTACTTAATATTTATTACCAATTTGTATGAATGCTTTAGGTTAAGAAAATATTAACTTTCCATCATATTTTCTTCAAGGATTTTCCCACCGTCTTTTTACATTTTAAATTTGATATTTTTAAACAGACAGAAGTTTTAAATGCATATGCATTCAAATGAGCCCATGACTTCCTTTGTGATTTTTTATTTCACTTCAAATTTTAAATGTTTTTCAACATCATAAACTTTATAAATATTTACCTCTTTGTTTTTAAAAATATTAAGTTGTCATGCAATTTCATTTATTTATATCTAACTCTTTAGTTTGATAAAAATTGAATCCAATCGCTTGTTGATCTATCTCAGAAAGTTGCTTATTATCTCTTCCAAGTTCCCTTCCCCTTAGAATTCTTGATTCCCTGTTACACTAAAAAGCAAAAATAAAAAAAGAAATAAAGACTTCTGAAAAGCTTAGTTATTATTTCCCTTATCAAAACAGCACAAGAAATTCTATTTCATTTTCTAAAAATACTTAGAAATTTGCTTTTCTTACTGTTTAATCAGATAGACTCTCAGGCAAACTGACAGCCTTAAAAAATCAAAAGTAGACATTGTACAAAAAATAGAAATCTAAACTTGAAAAATAAACAAAAAGTAATAAAATTTTTCTTTTATGAAATGAAGTAAATTTTATAAGTATGAATTTGAAGTAAATACATAATTAGTTGACTTCATTTTAGTAAGTTACACTGCTCCAGATGAGGCTACATTTTAGTCATTTTAAATGAGTACACATCTCCCAGAGGAAACCATTTTTAGATTGAACTGTCTTTCCAGGAAGTAATAAGAAAAGGACAAATGTTCTTTATGTTTGAAAAACTTTATTCTTTTTGTATAAAAACTTAAAGCATATTTAGTCATATCTGGTTTACAGATACATTTTTCCTTTAGCCATGAACATATTCTTAAGAATGGTTCTAGGAATACAAAGTTAATTTTGAAGGTCTTTATAGGTCAAGGTTGTAAAGACAGTTCACAAAGCTGAGAGGGAAGTTTTACAAAGACTGGCCACTTTTTACTTGCTGTGACAAATGTACATGAGGGATGGAAACAGAAAAGGGTGTAGTTAAGTATACTAAGTCTGAAGCCCAATGTAAATTGCTAAATAGTTTTTCCCTAGTTTGATGCATTAACTTGAAGATATTTCAGAGGACAAAGAAAAAAAAAAAAACCCCAACATTGGCAATGTTTCCAGTCTAGGTAAAGAGGCTAAGAAGTTTTGATATCACATATGACCACTTATCCCAAGGAAAACCCTGACACGGCTCATATAGACCCCACTTTGTTTTTGGGTGATGTGAAGATTTTAGATCCTGGAATTATCAAATCTTGGTCCCTACACTTTAAATCACAACTTATGAATGAATTGCATTTGGGGGATATTTTCTAAAGACACATGCTATGATTTGGATGTGGCCTGAGTTTGTCCCTACCAAAACTCATGTTGACATTTGATCCCCAATGTGCCAGTGTTGGGAGGTGGGGCATAGTGGGAGAGAGATGTTTGGGTCATGGGGGCAGATCCCCCATGAATAGATTAATGCCCTCTCCTGTCCTCCCCTGGGGATGAGTGGGTTCTCCCTTTCATTGGAATGGATTAGTTCGAAAGAGAGTGGGTTGTTAAAAATAACCTAGCTCCCTTGGTTTCATTCTCTGGCTTCCTTTCTCACCAAATGATCTCTTTGCACATGCCTGCTTCTCTTCTGCTTTTCTACACGAGTGGAACAGCTCAAGGCCCTCATCAAATGCAGCTGCCCAATCTTGGACTTTCCAGCCACCAGAATCAGGAGCTAAACAAACCTCTTTTCTTTATAAATTTCCTAGTTTTAGCTTATCTGTTATAGCAACACAGAACAGATAAGAGAACACAATAATATTAATGCATTGAAATACTACCATTTCTTAGAAGAAGCTACAATTAACAAGAACATCAAATTTCTAACTTTTCCATCTATCAAAATGATCAAAACAGTATCTTTCTTTTTTTTAACCAAATCACAAAGATTTTTCTTAGACAAGAATAGAAACTTCACTCAAAGGAGTTATTTTTGAAATATATTTTGTATCACTACATCATTCTTCAATGCCTCTTTATAGTTTCATGCATCCCTTAAAAATAGTACATATTAAATGCAGGTGCATTAAAATTTAGAAAAGTAGATTGAGGAGAAAGAACTATCAGTAACACCTCTCCCACACACACAGACAATTACCGTTATAATGTTGATACATATCCTTACAGAGGGATACAACCCTAAAGGGTATTTTTTCAGTTTTTAAAAAAACTTAATGATTATTAACATATCTCTATTTCAGCAAATATAATTATAAACATTTTTGTAGCCAGTACTCCATTTATGTATATGCCATACATTTTTTAATCAAATGTAAATACAATATATATTTATTGACTACATAGTGCATGGTAAATACCGTTTAGATGCTAGAGTTAGAGCAGTGAACAAAACAGGCATGGTCCTTAGTTTTTGGCAACTTACATTCTACTGAGGAAGAAAGACTTTTATGTTATTTCTGTATTTTGCTACTAAGGCATTACTTTCTTTATTCGGGAAATTAATTGGACTCATAATTATTTATTCAAGCTAAATTCCTAGAAGTAAAATTTTTGAATCAATCAGAATTGTGTGTTTAAATATTTTTAACATTTGTTATACAGTGTACATATTTTTCTGAATTGAACTTCATAATATCCAAATAATTTAGGGTCTAGTTCCTAAACCTTCTTCAACAAAAGTACTACAGTTTTTAAATTTGTGACAAATTGATAGACAAATTTTACTTTAATGGTTTAAATTGCCTGTAGAAGTATGTTTCTTGCTTATTTTTAATTGGAATATTCATTTTAAAAATGCAATAGCTCTTTATATATTAAATATAATAGCCCTTTGTACACTCTAATGATTTTCTCTATTTTATTTTGCCTTCATGTAAAAACAAATAAACAAATGGTCTTCATCCTGCCAGATATGGGAACATTACCTAGTGATCTTAGTAAAGTAAAATCTGGTTATCTTATTTGGATAGTGGGGGCTGTCTTTGCCACTTTCATCTGCCTCAAATCAGCACAGCCAGGAAAATTTTCCTATACCTGTACTAATCAGCTTTGACTACGTCATGGCACACGTAATCTTTCACCCCATGTGGATAGAGGGGCCCAAAATTGCCCTGCTATTACTTAAGTTCAAACCCAAGACACTAAATTTCCCTCTTCCAATTGCTTCCTCCTAATAAATGCAATAAAACCAGACTATTTGGCTTTCTAGTTTAGCAACATCTGTGTTTCTTCATGGACAAGACTATCCTTCAGAATTAGTAAGGATGGGTTTTCTGATTAAGGAGCTGGAAGTTATTTCTTTCTACTTTTTTTTTGAAATTAGGATAGACTCTATGTTAAGATTGGGTTCCCTGAGCAACAGATTCGAGATGAAGATTTGAAAGAGGAAAGTTTATTAGAAAATGCCCTAAGACACAAAACCCTTGGGGAAGCATAGAAAACAGGATTGGGAAGAAGGAGAAATTGAACCACAATGCAATTTTAATAAAGACCTCAGCTGATGCCACGGAGAATTCTGGAACTATAATGACCTTTCAGAGTTGTCCCAAGCTGAGGCAACTGGCTACGGCTTGGCCAGTCATTGTTAGTGGGCCACTCCCTGGGATGGGGACATGACCTTGGACAAGGTGACTTTGTTCAGCCAACTTCAATTCCCAGATATATCAGATAGGGGCTGTTGTGAGCCACAAACATGCCCAATACCTGGGTGCTTCAGCTATGAAGTGGTAGAGGTATCTGGGGAGCACACCATAGCATTCACTACAGTCCACACCATATGTTTGTGTGATGCATTCTGGAAGCTATTAGGTTTTTAGGTTATTAAGTATGAAAGAACTATTAAGTATGAAATGTCTGATTTCCTTAAGTACTAAATTTGACAGTTGATATCTGTGACATTTCACTTTGACACTTCTTGTTTTGTTTTTATTGTGATGGTACATCCTTAGTCTTGCAAACGTATGTTTTGGCTTGTGATTATCTTTCAAAGTTTTTCAGAGCAATTTTTGTGAAACCATGGATAAGTAAAAAATTCATGTTATTTTCAAATATGAGTTTCATTGTGGAACCAATGCAGTGCAGACAGCTTGAAATATCAACAAAGTGTTTGGGAAGGATGTGGCTAATGAACGCACAGTGTGTCAATGGTTTGAGAAGTTCCATTCTGGAACCACGTGGGTGACTTGAGACCAAGGTGGATAATGATGAGCTGAAAGCTGTAGTGGAAGCAAATCCATCTCAACCTATGCGTGAATTAGCACCAAGATTTGACTTTACTATTCTAATAAGAAACAAATGGGCAAGGTGTTAAGAAGCTGGATAGATGGGTACCGCATGAATTAAATGAGCGTCAGAAGAGAAATCATCTCGAAGCTTGCCTTTCTTTGCTGTCACGACATAAAGGCAAACCATTTCTACACTGTCTTGTTACATGTGATGACAAATGGATTCTTTTGGACAATCACAAGTGTTCACCACAATGGTTGGATAAAGATGAAGTGCTGAAACACAGTCCAAAACTGAAAATTTATCAAAAAAAGGTAATGATGTCTGTTTGGTGGTCCAGCACTGATATTATCCACTACAGCTTCATGAAACCTGGTCAATCAATTACAGCAGATGTCTACTGCAACCAATTGGACAAAATGATGAGGATGTTTGTGATTAAGCAGCTGAGATTGGTCAATAGAGACAGGTCAATCCTTTTGCAAGACAACACTGCTGAAACTACAGAAGCTGGACTTAGAAACTCTCTGTCATCCAACTCTCTGTCTATTCCTTAAATGTTGGTATTCCTTTCAAAAGTCTGTTCTAAGCCTCTTCTTTTCTCACTACACTCTCTCTTCTTGGGCACGCTCATCTACTCATATGACTGACTATGATATCTATACTCAAGTCAATATCTCTGGCCCAGATTATCATACCAGATTTTAGTCCTAAATAACTAACTGCCTTCTAAATATCCTCACTGGGATTCTCCTTGTGTTCCTCAAATTCAGCCTCTCTATAAAACAGAATGAATCATCATCCCTTTAAAATATTTTTGCCTTCCTGGATTTCTTATTTCTCATTTGGGCAAATGGATTCAACAAACTCAAAATATTTTCTACGCTCTAATATTCTCAGTTGCTATTCTTATTACTGAAAACTAACTCACTGAAGAAAAAATGACTAAAAAACAAATCCATTAAGATTCTCAACATCACCTAAATATTCCACTCGGAATCTCCAATTACTTTACTATTTTTGTAATGAATATTTTCAACCCTCCTCCCCTGTTTATTAGGACATAAAAACATTATTCCTGTGCCCGCCCCCAGATCAAGATGTCACCTCTTATTTGCCATAGAAGGTATAAGATGGAATTCATCAATAAATTCTTGCATCTACCTGTACTTATATCAAATCTTTTCTCTTTTTTCTCCAGGTGCTGTGGAGTATATAGGCCTTGCTGACTTCTCAGAAACCTTGCACTGTGGGTTAATCCACTCTCTGTCTTGCATCTTCAACATCTTTTCCACTGGTTTCTTTCCATCATCACTAAAACATGCTTAAGCCCTTTTCATCATGAAAGCCTCTCCTTTCCTGTTACTCTAAGGTCTTCTTCCTCCCTCTTCACAGCCAGAATTTTCAATAAAGTTTCTGGCTTCCTTTACTTACTTCCCACTGATACACTTGAATCTGAACTGTTTTCTCAGCCTTTCACCAATATTGCTTTTGGTGAGTACCCCCTGTCAAGAAATTGTATGTAAAGGTTTCAATTGGCATCTTATTTGAACTCTCGGAAAGAGTCAACACTACTGATCACTTTGAAAAAAGTAGCTTCCACTTACTTTTAAAACCCATATTCTTTGTTTTTTATCCTACTTCACCAACAATTTTCTTTTCACTTGTCCTTCTATACGTAAGTGATAAATATTAGAGCACCTTAGAACTCTACTGGGTACCTCTCTCTCTCTACACTTTCTCCCTAGGCAATCTAGTCCAGTCCTGTTGTTTCCTTTACCTTACTCAGGTTGATGAGTCTGATACATTTCTTACCCATACCTGTCTTTTGAACTCTTTTTTTTAATTATTTTTATTTTTTGACTGTTTAAAATTATTAAATTTATTTTTAAATTTTTTTCTTTTTAACATATTTGAAATCATACAGTGTGAAAGTATAAGCATAATTACTGAAGTTCAGGTTCTAACTGAGAAATGCTCTTTAGAGAGGCAAATTTGTCTCTAGGTTTATCTACCAAAGAATATATATTCCTTATACTAAAGAACAGTCTTTACAAAGATATGATCAGAGTTGGTTGGATTAACCCACAAGTATTATTTTCTTTTTTTTATTTCAGAATATTATGGGGGTACAAACACTTTGGTTACATATATTGTCCATGCACTGCCCAAGTCAGAACTACAGTCATGAACATCCCCCAGAGAGTGCACCCCCCGCACCCATCACGTGTGAGTTTTCCCATCCCCTTCACTCCCCTCCCACCTGCCCAACCCCTGATGAATATTATTTCCATGTGTGCACATAAGCATTGATCAGTTAGTACCAATTTGATGGTGAGTACCAGTAGTGCTTGTTTTTCCATTCTTGTGATACTTTGCTTTGAAGAATGGGCTCTAGCTCCATCCAGGATAATATCACATGTGTTAATTCACCACTGTTTTTTATGGCTGAGTAATACTCCATGGTATACATACACCACATTTTATTAATCCACGCATGTATCGATGGACACTTAGGTTTTTTCTGCATCTTTGCAATTGTGAATTGTGCTGCTATAAATATTTGAGTGCAGATGTCTTTATTACACAATGTCTTTTTTTCCTTTGGGTAAATACCCAGTAGTGGGATTGCTGGATCACATGGTGGTTCCACTTTTAGTTCTCTTGATCCATATATCCCTCCATCTACTCTCCATTTACACTAAGTGACTCATAGCTCCTTAAACTCAACATGTCTAAGATTTAACTTAGGATTCTCATTCCCCCCCACCTAATCCCACCAAGAATCACTTTGTTCCCCCTTCTCTATTCCCCAGGAAAGGCCATTACCACTCACCCTGTGTGCGCTAGAAATCGGAGAAACTTCCTTGACTCCTTTTTTCATTCCCCACATCCAAACAGTCACCAAGTAATCCATCTACTGCTACCCTAAACCAAGCCACTATCATATTTTCACCTGTTCCACTGCAATAGTCTCCTAACTGGTTGCTTTGATAGGGCCAGAAAGCCAGAAAGAAGAGGAAAATGTTTCATAGTTGTCCATGATACAATTTCAGTAAATGTAGTACATTGAGTAACCAATTTCAAGATTACCACTAAAAAGAGAAATTAACAGATGTTGAAAACCTTTTGGTTGATGTAGAGCAGAGGTTGACAAGCTTTTTCTGTAAAGGGCCAGCTTTGTGAGCTGTGTGGTCTGTTACAATGACTCAATTCTGCCATTGTAGTACAAGAGCAGCCATAGGCTGTCTTGCAAACAAATGGGCATGGCTGAGTTTTAGTAAAGTTTTATCTTTTTTTTTGTTTTTTTAAGAGACAGCATCTCACTCTTTTGCCTAGGCTAGAGTGACGCAATCATAGCTTACTACAGCCTTGAACTCCTGGGCTCGAGGGATCCTCCTGTCTCAGCCTCCCAAGTAGCTGGGACTCCAGGTGCATGCTCCATGCCTGGCTAATTTCTTATACAGATGGGGTCTCACTATGTTGCCCAGGCTGGTCTTGAACTTGTGGCCTCAAGTGGTCCTCCCACCTCAGCCTCTGAAAGTGCTGGGATAACAGGCATGAGCCACCATGCCCAGATGACACAAAAATTTAAATTTAATATACTTTTTATGTGTCACAAAATATTATTCTTCTTTTGATTTTTCAGACATTTAAAATGCAAAAACCATCCTTAGTTTACAGGGCACCCAAACAGGTGATAGCTTGGATTTATTTCATGGGCTATAGTTTGTCAACCCTTGATATAGAGTAAAAGTATAATAACATAGTCAAAGAGCTGATTCTTTGGGACACAAAGTCTGCAAACAGCTTATCTTCTGAACTCAATAAATATAACTCTAGAGGCTTTAAAGTCAAAAACAATAATTGGAACTCTTTTTTTACATAAAAGAATTTCTAGATTTTTTTCTTTTTGCTTCAGCCTTGGAAATACAGGAGATTATTTATTAAGTTTAAATGATACCAGCTGGGAAAATTAAAAAAACACCTTTACAATTTTCCCTTTAAAATATTAATTTTATTCTGATAAACAATCAAATTTGAGGGAACTTATAATGCACCAGCATTTGGGGATATAATGACACATAAGACTCATTCCCAGTAAGGGATATAGTTAAATCTATTGATCATTTAAATTGCTATGGAAAATACTGTGACAGAAAAATGCAAACAGAGTGCTATGAAAGCAAAGCTGGAAAGGTGAGAGAAGGCATTCTAAAGGGGTAATGAATAATACACATATTTAGAAAATACTCCCTTTTCTGCAATGAAGAGACTTTTTTTTATAAGAACTCTACTGGCCTTGATCAATATTTATCCAGGTTAAAATACTCACCAATATACTAATCAAGCATTATTTGGAGGGCTCCTATATACCTACTATTTCTTTTAGGGACTAAAAAGCAACCCATTTATCATTGAGTGAGACTTAGCTCTACAGAAACAATGGAAATGGCTGAGAAATCTTTAAAAACATAAAACTGGTAAGATTTTATCTTCTACTAAGACTAAGTTGGATTTGAGGATAGGAAAGAAGTATTGAACATTGGACCAAAAGAACCAAAAAAGGAAGCAATTAAAAAAAACAAACCTTGAGGTTCAAACCAAATAGAGTTGAAATAAATACAATTTCAGTGTCATTCCTGTACTTATCTGCAATAGTTACTGACACGATTATGTGACAGCACCACGCTTATGCATGCTAAAATTGTCTGGCGGTATAGGAAATGTAATACACTGCAATAATTCAGCATGCTCAGTATTAGGCAAGGGAAATACAAGGTTAAATGGGAGCCCAAAGGTAGAACACCATGCCCACATTTAATAGGGGAATGGGTTGAGATCTTTCTGGAAAAATGTTCTGTAAACTGGGACCTGAAAAATCAAAAGACAGTGGAATGAGTGTTCCTGAGAGACGAAATGGTAGGTGTGGAAAAGCAGAGGCAACGAGAACACGGTACTTCCGAGGGCCTGAAAGTTGCTCCGTGTGGCTGAGAATAGACGGTGGTAGAAGGGGACAGGGACAGAAAGTGGCCACTGATGGAAGCTGGGAGCGGTGTGAGCCCGGCTTGTGAGCCTGGCACTGGGTTGGGACTTTAGTTTCAGAGCAATGGGGAACCAGAGGACGGTTTTAAACAAGAGAGTGATGTCATCAGGGACATTTTGGGAGAAGATCACGTTGGCAGCACTGCGGAGAAGAGCTTGGGAGAGAAAGGGCTGGAGCGCCTGCGGAGGTTGCGCGGGAGAGGGAGGAAGGAAACTGGGCCTTCTTTAGTGAACCCTCAGTTGTGTCATGCAAAAAACTTGGGATCCCACATTTGATTTCCACCTCTTAAACGATAGGAATTCCCATGTATATGATTGTCAGAGGTCACTGATGTCTGTGCCTAGAAATGCAGATAACTCCAAAGGTGTCTAATTCTTATTCCTATCCCAAGAAAAATGCCAAAAATCATTCTTGTGTATGGAGAGCAGAAAGAAGCATCGTGTGCCTTTTCTGTCTAATATTTAGGCTCAGAACTGTTTCCCTAGAAAAACCAGGTTTCTCTTTTCCCCTACATGGTGTTTCTTTGAGACCACTTAACCGCGGGCCCTGTGGCCGTACAGACACTAGCATGGACCTGGAAACCTATTTTCTGTTCTGATGCCTCTCACCAACAGAGGCAATAACTCATTTGGTTATTATTTTGGGTAGCAGCTATTTCCAAACAAATGTAAGTCATTGTGACTTACCTGTTAACATCATCAGTACTCATTGATGGAGTGTCCCTGGTAAATCCAGATGGTCACAGCAGGAAGGTAACCTCACCCTCTTCCCCACTCTTCCTTGTCACTTGGGGTTACACGACACATCCTCTGTTCTGTGGATTGTGAATTTACCGGATTCACCATTCCCTTGAGCAGAGAAAAGAAAAGTCCCAATCTCAGCTCTGCTACTCATTGGAAGTCACTGGCCTCTTTGGGGTATGGAATTGGTATAGTTTCTCAAAACAAAGTGACAAGACTAAATTTCCTTAAATTCTTTCTAGCTGAAAATTATGGTTTTACAGGTCAGAAATTAGAACAACAGTCTCCGAGACTGGGAAGTACAGTGAAATGACTACAGATACAGGATATTAGAATGATAATTAAGAAAAAAAAAGTTTATCAAATAGCCACAGCTCCTGCTTCCCAGACGGTGAGAGTTTCTTTCCTGAGGGCCAGGTGCCAGGAGCCCTGGGGAGGCAGGGGCCATGTTTGCCGCAGGTCTCTTCCCCAGGGTTACTCCGCTACTCCTCTCAAAGACCTCGATCTGGGTTTGATGTCTGGCTTGTGACAGCACATTGACCTTTCCTCTGGACTTGTGTCAGCAGTGGATCCCACCTCTTTTCCTGGAGGGACTTGAGTAGTATCAAGGGCCTGAATGCCCTTCTAATTTATTTGTGTTTCAGCCACAATCTTCAAAAATCAATTGTTCATTAATTAGACAGACATGCTCGGGGCTAGAGTGACCATCCTCTAAGCTTACACATTGATTACTTTAAGAATTCTCCCAACTCAAGTCAAAAATACTAAAACTTTAAAAATGTACAGGCTTTCTACAGCTATCCAATCCAAAAATTAAATGTCTCCAGATATTCTCAGAAGTGTCAGGTGGGGTGCAGGAGGGGGAGTACACAAGGAAGAGTCTAGGAAGGATGCAAATGGCACTCTCCAAGGGTTAGTTAAGGAGAGTTTAATGAAGATTGAGGAGAGGTTCATAAATATATTAGAAGTAATGAGGTGGCAAAGAACCCATGGACTAGCTTGGGTCGTTGTTGGCACCTCTAGGGCTGCAGGAGAGAGGTTGCCCTGCAGACACTGGGTCTTGAGAGAGGAAGGTATCATCTTTTAAACCATGCCAAGGGCAAAAAATACCTAGGACTTTCTTTCTTCTCCTGTTTGGTCCCTTTGATTTCCAACCAGTGCCTGTCTTTGGCTGAGTCCAACCAAAATCCAGGGGGCCACAGGGCATGGATGTTGCAGTCCATAAAGACCAGCCTCTAGGGAACGGAGAGCAGAGAGGAGCCAAAGGGACAAGTGGAGAATATTCAGCAAGAGGGCAGCTGGGTGGAAGCCTGTGGCATCAGATCTGTCCCGAGAGTAAGCCAAAACTCAGTTATACTGGGAGGTCATAGAGGGCTGAAGCAAAATAAAAGAAACAGGCTGATGGCCTGAGGGCCAAGGAATGGGTTGGGGAAGCCTACAGAGAGGAACTGGATGTCAAAGCTGGAGACCAGCTTGAACAACTGAAGGACAAAGGGATGGAAGACGGCACATGCTACCAGGGACAAGGGGAGGCCTCCATCCTGCCTCCATGCTCCATTCCAGGATGGATCTCAAGGTTACCAGCCTTCAGTCCCAGGGCCTCTTTGAAACTGTTTTTGACGCTAATTAGGATATAGGGTCTTGGTTAGGCTCCTCCTGAGCAAACCATGGTCATTCTAAACTCAAGACCATTGATCAATCCCAGTAAATGGGATGGGTAATGATGTCTTGGAGCTCAGGGAGAGGTTGTCTTCAATCGTACCATTTAGATCATTATGTGTGCAATTGCTTAATATTTGTTAAGATATTTTTAGATTCCAGAATGAATTCTAATTGGTAATTTTAAAGGGAAAAATGACCTTTATTACAACATTATTTTCATCAAATCATTAATATGACAAGAATACAAAATTCTGAAAATAAATTCAAATTTTTTAAGTTAAAAGACTTGAAAGTGTATATATATATACACACATTTAAAATATACTCTAATATATATACTTTAAATATGTAAACTTTAAAACATTATACAAATATACATATACATCTTATATAAATGTATACTTTTAGCAAAAGTACATTATGTATATTATATATACATGCATATACATGTATGTGCATGTATATATGTACATATATTTTACACAATATGTAATACATATATTATACATTAGATATATAAAAGTATTATATTTACACAAATATATATTTCCTAATAAAAGTATTGAAAAGTATTGGACTTAAGAATATTAAGGCAAACATGCTGTCTTAAATATCTTCCAAACAGGAGATTCTAGACCAGGGATTTAAAGCTCTTTTTGTGAATGACCAAATAGTAAACATTTTAGCCCTTGAGAGCTATACAGTCTTTGTTGCAACTATTCAATGTTGCCATTGTAACACAAAAGCAGCCATAGAGAATACATATATGATGAGCTTTCTCATGTTCCAATAAAACTTTATTTATGGACACTGACATTTACATTTCATATAATTTTCATGTGTCATAAAATATATTCCTCTTTTAACTTTTTAAACTATTTAAAAATATAGATACCATTACCTCTAGAGATATGAAAAACAGGGGTGTAGGCCTATTTGGCTCACAGTCAGTAGTTTCCAGATCTCTGATCTAGACTCAGCCTCTCCAGGATTACCATGGCAGTACCCAGTGGACAGGTCTCAGGGCTGGGTGTGCATTAGGGGGAGTTAAGTGGGCAAGGCTGTCACATAAAGAGGCAGAAGAGCACAGTTTAGGCATATCATTCATAACAGCAAGCAATAATTAGTTCTTTGCACTAAGGAAAAAAATGGCAAATCTGGATTCCTGCCAATCTCCTGAGCTTGAAAATTCCTTCCATGTGACTTCCTGCATCTGATATGTTTTAGTTTAGAATTCCAGTTTTCTTTCCCTGCCTTTGGTTCTGTTGGTTTAAAAGGGGAGAGGAGACGCCAACATTTTTTATGAGCATTCAATTTCCTTATCTGACCTGTTAGCATCAATAAAGGTGATAGCAACAATTACAGAATATTACCAGTGTTTATTGGAAAGAATGCTAAATCAAGATCAGAAGACCTATCTTTTTTTTAATACATATATATGTGTGTGTATGTGTGTGTGTGTGTGTGTGTGTGTGTGTATTTGGTTTCCACAGCATCTTCTTTCTTTCTTTTTAATTTAAGAATATTATGGGTATACAAATGCTTTGGTCACACAAATTGCCTTTGCACCGCCTGAGTCACAGCCACAAGCATCCCATTCCCCAGACAGTGTGCACCTGTCAGGTAGTTAGGTATGAGTTTACTCATCTCTTCCTCCCCCTCCTACCTGCCCGATCCCTGATGAATGTTACTCCATATGTGCACATCAGTGTTGATTGTTTAGTACCAATATAATGGTGAGTACATGTGGTGTTTGTTTTTCCATTCTTGTGATACTTCACTTAGAAGAATGGTCTCCAGTTAGAAGACTTATCTTTATATCTGATATTTATTACTAAACACCTGAATGACCTGGCAAAAATTTACTTAAACTTTTTGGATGTCAGTTTACTTACTGGTAAAAGAAAGATCGTGAAGATTTTTTCTACCTGTATAAATGAATGATGATAGTTCCCCTTGTTACAAGTATCACTTTACTGAAAGGCCTTAAGGTAGAAAATAAATTTTGCTATAAATATGGGCAAATTATGGAAGAATATGTCAAAGTAAGGAAAAAGCAGGTTTAAACAGTAAATTCACATTTGTATTTTTGTGTTTACTGAATTTTATAGTAACAAAGTGTTCAGGATAAATTCAACTACAGTACTTTTTCTTATGTTTATTTTTCTGAAAGCATCCTTAGTTTAGCTGATTAAAAGTCCTCTGGTTTACACTCCATTTTCTTGAAAAAAAAAAGAAAGAAACACATTTTTATAAAATCTGTGAATTAAGACTTTGAACCTGCAGATGGTGCTGTGATCCCATTTTGAAACTGTTTTGCTTTCTAGTTTAAATTCACAAGAAAAATACACTTTTTTGATTTAGTTTATTTTTATCCAGAGGTAATAAAACTGAATTATTTCTCTTTTTTTATTATTATAATAGGGGAAAATACCTTACTATTGAAAAATATACTATGGTTACTCTTTGTGAATGTTAAGTGCTTGCTTGGACCAAATAATAATCAACTTTTATGTTGTTTATAAAAATCTTTTTCTGCTTGTCATTCAGCATTGATTTGTCTGTGACTCTCAATCAACTTACTTTGCTGTTGCTGTTCTTAAATAAAATTGCTTCTCTCCAAATTGGGTGACGAAGATCTAAGGATAAAAAAAATTCCATATGAGAACCATTTCAACCTCTAGTTTGTAATAATCAGGTGAAAAAAAGATTTCCTGGAATTAAGCCACAGGAACTCTGGCTTAAGTCAGAGCTGTCAACTGGGAAACAAATTTCCAGACATTTTGAAATTTAATTCATTTAATTTTTCTTGTAACTGGATTAGAAAATATGATTAAGCATACCAGGATATTCTTTTACTGGATCAGTCTGACTTTGAATAAAGCAAATAGATACTAAAATCTTAAAGAAAGAGAAAGGATGTTAGAGCCATTCTTCCTTATGGAACTTGTGAACAAAACTGTAAAAAGAAAACATATACTAGAAATATTTTTAAATAAAGGGAAAGATAGCATTTTCCTTTGTTATGCCTGAAATTGTTCATGTGGCTGCATTTTTTACTTTAAAACGTGCGTGGATGTATGCTAGGCTACTTTGTGTTAAAAACCCACAAATAGAAGTTATGTATTTATCAAAGTATTATACAAATGCTTTCCAACTAATTTTTTGAAACCACCTGTCAAGTGACTGAGTCAGAAATGTTCAAAAACTGGTGTATGTATATGTGTGTTGGGGGTGGGTGTAGAAAACAAAATAATTCTACATAGTGCAAGAACTTGTTAAAAATGATGAGAATAATCTTTAAAAAGGAATAAAAAGTAAATAAATTGATTTATACAGTCTGATAACAATTTATTTTTTGGATCATTTTGTAATATTTGATACAGTGTGTGTGAAAGTGCATTGGGAATTATGATATTTTATACAAATATGAAATAGCACTACTTTTACTGCTTTCCACAACAGTGTGCATATTTTACTATCTTAGAGACTTCCTGAAACTTTTATCCTAAAATTTATATCAACAAAAAGGAAGTGTAATAATAGAGAGGTGAAAAATTATTTCTAGATGTTTTAAAAATTAGGATAGATTTCAAGAGAGATTGAATCAGGGTCTACATAAATAGCATAAGAATAAAAATGGCATTAAGAGAATTGGTGCTTTGTCATAAAGGATACTTATACATATAAGCATAATGAGTATAAGTGCTTGTTGCTTTCAGCATTTCTTCCTGCATATGAAGTCCTTATTTTCTGAAAGAATCCCAGGGGCCCTAGCTACAACACTGTAATCATTTTCTTATTTCATTACAACTAATTAAAGATTAAAACATTTCACATTAAGCTTGGTACCTTTTTTTGTTTAAAGAAAAGTAAATTTCCTCTTATATTACATCTTGAAGTTACCACTATAAATTTATATATATAAGACATAATGACAATTAAATAAGAATTTCAAGTCCTATTCATCCCATGGCCGTCATACTGTGACGTCTTTTAGAGAGCTTTGTGATTGCTCAGCCCTAAGTACAAGCCCTATAAAATGATGGGCTTTGAAATGCTGGTCAGTGTAGAGGGAAGAGCAGTAGCCGGCAATAAGAGCCAACCATAAGCCAGTACTAAGGGCAGAGAATTGGCGGAGCCTTCCTCTTACGTCTAGGACTTCAGTACCTAGGACAGCTCCAACACTGTCCAGGACATAAAGCTCCCAGGAACACTACTCAGCAAGGTAAGTGAAGTCTTTACCTTTCTTCTATTTCCCTTCTGCCTCTGAAACTTTTCCCACAATATGTTGAATTTTTTTCTCTCTTGAAAAGAATTTTGCAGTGTTCTTTCTTTGCAACAGCAAAAAGACAAGATTCTCAAGTCACCTGGTAAGAATAGAAACACCTCAGTATCTCTCATATGAATAGATTTTCTGAATTCTTTTGGTTGTAGGTTGCTTTACCCTGCTTGTTTGTTTACTAAAAACTGATTTTAAAAATAATTCATTCAATTAAGTTTGTTTGCTTGCATTTAAATTTTCAACTGAAGGGTTCAGGGGGTACATTTGTTTTGAAGTTTTCAACTTATTTTTAAAGTGATTTTTTTTTCTATTTCATATGTTGGTTAAGTCAAGCCAAGAAGTGCTTTTTTTCTTTATGTTAAGTTTAAATTCTGTGATTTTTATAAGAAGCAAGAGAAACAGATCTTGAATTCTTAAGTTTTTTGTCTAGAAACTATTCAGAAATGAAATGTGTAAGTGGATTAAATGCAAACAACACAAGCTTTGCTTTTAATATATTTTTTATTTTATGGAAAAATTTATTTCAATAACAATATTTGACTCAATAATATTTTGGGTATTAGTATTGACTATTAATTGAGTTAAGTTGTTCAAACCCAGGCTTAAGGAAATAATTTCCTGGTAATATCTAGAAAAGGAAGAAGAAGTTTATATACAAAATCTTTTTCATACTGATATGTGTATATACATTATATTCATATATATATATATACACACACAAGAACAGAAGAGTTATTAAATAGGTGATACCCCAGTTTTATATTAGTTAGACACTAAAAGCTTAAAGCAGAAGAAAATCAGTTTCTTGAAGCTGTTTTCCTTAGTCAAAAAAGATGCTAAACTTGGATGCTACAACTCTGTTGTAAAAAGATTGTCCCAGGGTTATTTCCAGCACTATAAAAGTACGACCTTCAAAATATACTTGGGCCAACCATGTGCCTGGTGATAGGCAGCAGATGAAAATAAAAGTAAAAAATAATTTTTATTAAAGCACCTATCACTGAGAGAAACCTTTATTTCAAAAAGTAATAATATTGCAGTTTAACTCTTTCTACAAGATAAAACTTCTTCCCAACTTGCAAGAAGCATTGGAAATTACTGCTAGACTCTCAGAATTACCTTGCTGGTGACATCTGTGGTTGGAAGAGCTGATGTGACTCTCTCTCTTTAGAAGCACAGAAATGGAAACCAGAAATAAGCCCCAGCTCCTTGTGCTGCTGGTACTTTTTAGTGTGTTCTTCTCACAAACATTGGCCTGGCCTCCTTTCGGAGCACCTTCGGCTCTGAGGTAAGTTCCCTTCAGAGGTAAGTTCTCTCTCAGTTCAGAGAGTTGAACATTCCTTCTTCATCTAAATGGGAATTTCCTATATGTTATTTTGGACAACTAAATATTTTAAATTAAGTTGTTTATTTAAATTTTTGAATTGATGTGTTTAGCAAGTTTTTCTTCTCAACATCAAGGCAACATAATCATTCTGAGTCCTCGAATTCACTTTTGGGGCATGACAGACATCGACAGTGATTAGTTTTACCAGTAGGTGATCACATTTCCAAACATGGTGAAAGGGATATTTCACTTTTCTTTCTTTCAAAATCAGTTTTACGTAAGTAATAAGCTTTTATCAATTGTCATCTCAATTCAGTTCAGTCTCTGGTAGAAAAATAGCTGTTTAGTTGACAACCACATTTTAGTTCATTTTCAAGATCAATTAGTAAATAACTATAAGATTAGTAGTTGATTAGTCAAACATGTATAAAATCATGTTGGACAGAAATCTATCCAGGCAGAATCAATTTGCCAATATTAAAAGTGTGGGATAATTGATCTACTGAGATATACACCCCCAAAGAGTAAATTTTCATGTACTTGGTTTGAACTATAATGCCTTAGTTTTACTGTTCTGTGTGTTGTATTCTATATTTCAAAGTCATAAATTATAACTCATGTTTAATAATTTGTTTGAAATAAACTTATGCTAAGAAAGTAAACAGTAAACAAAAACTATATTAGCTTGAATTTTCCTTCCAGTTTACAGGCACCACTGTATCTAAAGGCAAAATAATCTTTTTCTTTTTTTTTGCTTATTTGCTCATTCCTGATTTTTTGCTTAAGGTAGATTTATGCTCAGTAGAGTGAATAATTGCTTAGCTGTTAGTGTTCTAACAGCTGTTAGAAATCTGTCTAAAGCCAGCTCCTGTGTTGTTTGGTTACTAAATAGAATGGTTCTATCTGAAAGGTTCTATCACAACAGATGTATAATCTTGTATAATGTGTAACATAATTCTTTTATAATCACAAGAATGCTGAAGTTTGTATTGGTTGCTAGGCCTCAGACCACAGAGGACTACTTGTTACTGACTACCAACTGCCACATCACCAAAAGATATACAAGTGCCAAGGAGCTGACACCCTCCTTGAAGGTTTACCCTAATAGCAAAAATATACAGATACAAAATTATAATAGTATGCTGGTGTTGCATCCACAAAAATAGTCATATTTCATATATAGGCATGACTACTTTTAATCTTCTAGTATAACCTTGCACATCCCTTAGTCTGTTAATACATAAGATTAGAAACTAGAAGCCACCACAAAATTTACTGAATTTGAGTAACTATTCGTAGATGGAGAGATTCTTTGGACTTGATCAATACAGAGAAATATATCATGCCAAGGTAAATGTTTGAAGCAAAGCTCAGGGACCTAGAGAGAAAAAAGCAATTAATACTCAGGTCTTGAGAAATGTTTTGAACAAATGATACTAAACATCATTAAATATATGAATTTGACTTGTGAAATTTGACTTTAAAAAGTGAAGATATTCTTGGTGTAGTGAAGTACACCAAGGAAGTGTACTTTGCTTAATGCTCTGATAACATTGAATTAAGTAGCTCTTATGTTTGGTATATCCAGCTTATAAAAATTGCATCACATCTACTTTATAGGACAATAAAAAATTTCACTACTTATATTGTCATTAACCATAGGAGCCATTAAGTCAAAATATGCTATTCTTACATTGTGAATGAGTAGTACTTCTCAAGATTTTGAGTATCTTATTTTAAAAGTTTGTGACATCATAAGCACTATATTTTGAGAAAGGAATGTACTATACTTCTAGTATATTTTCCCCGAATAGGTTGGGTGACAGAATACCATTTGAAGGGGCAAATGAACCTGATCAAGTTTCATTAAAAGCAGACACTGACATCTTGCAAAATGCATTAGCTGAAAATGACACACCCTATTATGATGTATCCAGGTGAGTTTATTTTTATAAAACTATCCAAGTGAGTTGTATTTTAGAAAATATATTTCAGAAATGTACAGTAAATGTTCTAATTTTATTTCACCATGAAGCTATTCCCATAGGATAACACTGCAGGTTGCTATGTGTCATGGATTTGCTCACCCTGATTTATTGCAGATCTTGCAGCTGTACATGATTTTCATGTAGGTAGGTTGAAACTGGCGAGGATGAACACATCATTCATTTATATAATTTCAACATCACAGATTAGACTGTAATCCTAGTAAAACTAGAGCATTTATGGCCATGATAAAGGAGGTACTAAAGAAAGAGTTTCATCTCTCTGTAAAGAAAAGCTGTCTAAAGTTAGAGTTGTTCATTCATAGAACAACTATGTCTAGAGTGGCCATCTAGTACAAATTGAGTAGCTCTATACTGAAGACAGAGTGTAAAAGTTTCCTAATTTGGATGGAAAGTTTGGTTGAAATGCCATAAGACCCTCTCTACCTTAAGAGCTTTTGTTTCCAAATATTTTGGCAGAAGAAATAGCAAAAGCTATAACAAGTTTTGAACTTGCCAAAATCGGGATATTTTCCCATTGCATATATCTTTATTCAATGTAGCAGAAATAAAGCACCATAAATAAACAGAAATTAATTTAAGTGTATTATATTTTTCACACAAAGATTTCTTAGAAAATAATTTATTTTAAAGATTCTACCAGGAAGTAATATTGAAATATACTTCTAGAAAAGTTCATTTCTTCAATTTTTCAAAGTCTTGGGCTAGAAATATAGAATATATTTTGATATAAGTGACTAGAAAGTAATTTTTTTTGTAGTTTTAGGAAACCTCCTTTTGGACTTCAGTTTTAGTGAGGAGCTTTCTTAAGAAGCTAAGTTCCTCTGTTATTTAATGAGCCAAAATGATATTCTAGAAAACCATTTACAAAATAATAGCTGTCTTTTCTTCCTTGTTTTAGAAATGCCAGACATGCTGATGGAGTTTTCACCAGTGACTTCAGTAGACTCTTGGGTCAACTTTCTGCCAAAAAATACCTTGAGTCCCTTATTGGAAAACGAGTTAGGTAAAGAGAATGTAATATTTTTATCAAAAGTGTTATAATTACTCAATCTGCAAATTCTGTTTTCACTCTTAAGTTATTTACTTTGTTCAAAATTGATAACTCTTTAATAATGTTTAATTTGGTTAAATAAAATAAATTGTATTTTTGAATAAAATATTTCAGGCTCATGTATTAAGGAAATATGGCTTTTAATAATGTTATACTCATTGATTCCAGACACACTTATTTTTCTTATGTGGCAATCATTTACAAATCTGCAATCAAATTGCATCTAAGTGAAAAATGCATAAGAAATAATAAAAACTGAAGCAAATGTTAAGGTCAACCACAGTACTTTCTTTTTACCTTCTGCTCAAACCAAGTGTTGGGTGATTCTTTCTTTAAATGGCCAATAGCTGGATATTTACATGACACTGCTCAGGGTATCCTAGCTTCTAAAAAAGCATTATTTTAAAAAAATTCCTTTCAATGGCAGAATACTACTTCAAGTATTCTCCAATTCTTTTTTTTTTTCTTTCTTGATTATATGCTCAGTACAGAATATGTCTTAAGGCAGTCCCAGATCATGCTAAAATATTTTAGATTATTCTTTCCTCCCTTATCCTTGGGTTTAGTTGTATTTTTCTTTTAGTCTTTTCATGATGGAAGTGAGTTGGGTGTTGGAATTCCTTGGATTTTATCTGACTCCAAGAAATTTGGAACATTTGTGCATTTATCATTTCTTTTTAAAACTCTTTGATTTCCTTCCCCTCATATTCTTTAGCAGTAACATCGCAGAAGACCCTGTACCAATCAAACGTCACTCAGATGCAGTCTTCACTGACAACTATACTCGCCTTAGAAAACAAATGGCTGTAAAGAAATACTTGAACTCAATTCTGAATGGAAAGAGGAGGTAAAGAAAGAAGAGAACTTACTAAAATGAGAAATTATAAATGACTCAAAACATAAGATACATATGGATATATAAGATATATATATAAATATAAGATACCTCTCTCTCTCTCATTCTGTCTATATTATATGAAGCAATAATTCTCAACCTTTCCTGACATTAGACTACTCAGGAGAATTTTTAAAATATCAATGTCCGGGCCTTACACAAAACCAAATTGCCAAGAAATCAGTGCTTTTGGGGTGCAGCCCTAGTGGCCTACCTGAGCCTGCCTTTAGCAGGTTCTGATGACTCCATGGGGTCTTTTTTTGTTTTTCTTTAAGACAGGGTCTTAATACCTAGACATAGGTATTTTTTGAGAGCTCCCCAGTTGATTCTACTATGCTACCAGTGTTAAAAATGATGATTATAGAGACACCTGGTCTGAATCTGAGAACAGGTTTTATAAAAAGTGCTGATTTTTACAACATGTAAAGTGCAGTCAGTTAGAAATCTAGTAATACATAGAACTCCCTTCATGTATATATTCAATACTCTTACTTAATCAAACTGAACTATTAGGTATTTTGTATATTTACACTCTGTAAATCCCATGTCTTTTTGTGCTGTGTAAATACTGGACACAATACATAGGCAGTGAAGTACTCTCTTTTTATTCCAATTATTTTTGTTTGCATGGTGAGTATTAAGGATAATTCTATTTGTGTGAGATAAGCCAAGATGACCCTCTTTGCCCACTAGATTATAATTCTGTAAGAATAATTTTAGACATTCTAAGGAACAATTCATAGGTACTAACTAATCTCAAAGGTAATTGTTTAGCTCCCGGTACACTTTACAGAGCACAGAGAAGAGCGGTCATTATGTCATAATTGTTTCTCTAGATCCTTTCTCATCTAAGAGCCTTAACATGCACAATTTTCTTTTTCTGGTCTGCAGCAGTGAGGGAGAATCTCCTGACTTCCCTGAAGAGTTAGAAAAATGATGAAAAACTCTTTGGAGCAAAGCTGATGACAATTTCCCAGTGGTGGGTATACCTGTGCATTTTTACTGTATTCTTCATGATCAGGGTTTAAAAATGTAAATAAAACTCTTGGACAAAGATTAATAAGATTTTAATTAGGGTTAATAGTGTTTTCTGAACATGAGCGAACTTCATCTAAGAGAGGACTTACCAAACCCAGTAGCAGGTTAAAATGATTCATGCATTTTTGATCACATAAAGGAGCACCCAATGAGCAAACGTTTGATCTGAATTTACTCCTAGTTACTCAGATATCTCTACTGGCACAAGTTTGAAAACAAAAGCTCTCATCACTCAGATTGATAATCTGGCTTACTTTTTGAGAATCACCACATGAAACTGCTTTTTTTAATAACATGTTTATTATTGAGTTGACTGTGACTTAGCACCTCATTTAATTTAAGTCCAGGAAAATACAACCAAATTATAGCATGGCTCACTATTATAAAAACACGAAGGCATTCTGGGTCTAATCGTATTCCTTGAAACATAGCAAACTCCATGCAGCAAAAGTCAAATTTAGCTTTTTTTACATATAAAGTGAATGTAGGCGTTATGTCCCCAGTAGCATTTACTGGTAAAGTATTTTTTTTGAGTGGAGAAAACATGCACTGATTTTTTTTCCTTTGTGAAGTGGTAAGTTTGTTATCAAAATTGATTTTATACAAATGGAGATACAAGGCATATTTCTTTCCTGAGATATGTTACATTAATATTTACATTAGCTCATAAAAATCTATAATACTTGCCAAGTGCTTAAGGAAATTTCTTGTCATCATCATATCAAAGGTTAGGACATTTTTCTCTAAAGGGCTGTCGGCTTTGCGGGCTATATGATTTCTGTTATAACAACTTAACTCTGCTATTGTGGCATGAAAGCAGCCACTGATATATGTAAAATGAATAGGAGTGGCTGGGTTCCAATAAAACTTTATTCATAAAACCTGAAGATGGGCCAGATTCTAACCCCTAACTAGATCAAGGAGATTAAACTCACCCCATGCTCATACTGAAGACAATTCATGGTCTTCCCTCAGTTCCTGGTGTGGTTATCTAAGATTTTCAAGAGAGTCATCAAAAGGGACAGGTGACACCTGAGCAATTGGTTGCTTTTATCTACTAACTACCCTTTTCACTCTAGGAGAGAGACAGACTGAGAGAGGCATAGGTGCCGCCCATACCAATTCCTCATCCTGTATAGACATTTCAGAGAAACAAGTCCTTTTGCCCAAAGAACAAAGTTAATCACATCCGGCTTCTTGAAAAATTATTTATAAGAAGAGGACTTCTTCATCAAATTAAGAAGTATAATAGGTGCTAAAATATAAAAGAGAATTGATTAATCACTCTCTCCTTTGTAAACTGTAAGGTCACTTATGAGATTCCATCTTCCATTCTTTTCTCTTTTGAATGAGTGGCTTTGGACAAATTCTTTGAAGAGGAAATCCTGTGGGTCATCCATCTGTGAAATTACAAATGAATAGTTATTAATGACTAATTAGAGAGTCCCTTCCCATTCCAGCTCCTTTCTCAAAATCAGCCTCCTGGAAGGTGCTCTCTTGATAGATCCTACAACACAATCCCCTGCCACAGGCTGTTAACAAGGGACAAAGAGAAATAGATCTTTATCAAATGAGTAGATGAGTGAATAAAACCAAGATGCTGTAAACAAAAATTTTTTTTGCTTAAAGCAACAATTCTTTCTTTTTCAGAATTCTTGAAGGAAAATGACAAAGTAATTAAATTTTGAGTTCTACATAAGTAATTCAAGAAAACAACTTCAATATCAAAACCAAATAAAATACATTGTGTTGTGAATATTGTGATTTATTTTATCTAATGTAATGACTGTGATGTTTACATTGTAAATATTATTTGAGAGTTGTAAATTTTGTCTTTAACTCGTAAAAAGCCTGTAATTTCATATGCTGTATATCCTTTCTAACAAAAAATATATTTAATGATAAGTGAATACTAAGTTAATTCCAATTATATGAGACGTTTTGGAAGAGTAGTAATAGAACAAAATTGATGTGTTTATTTATAGAGTGTACTTAACTATTCAGAAGAGTAGAGCAGATGATTAGTGTGTCTAAATTTGAATGTTAAGCAGATAGAATGCTGTGTTAAATAAACCTCAAAATGTCTAAGAAGATAACAACAGTGAAGATAAAAAGACATTCTTCCAAAAATATTTTTCAGAAAATCTTACGTATTTCCACATTTATAGGCAATTGTTATTTTTAATGGGGATTAAAAACCCTCAAATTTGGATTGCTAATCACCAAAGGCTTTCCTCTGATCTAGTGTTTCAGTTAAGAAAAATGACCCCTACTTCTGACATCAGACCTTCCCTTTATGCTTGTGTTAAGTATGTGTAAAATGTAAATGGAATGGAACACTTGTTTTTCAGTAATAGATATTTTTTCCATAATCACTTAGAATAATGCTTTGGTCATATCAGCTTCCTTCAGTGAAAGTGCATTTGGAGACACAACTATTTTTCCAAAATGATTGTAAGAAATCAAATATAGAAAATAAAGACTTTATCATTGCAAATTCTTTCTTTTGTTTTGATTCATTTAAGTGATTTAATAGTAACTCTTTTTTTAAGCACTAAAGTTCCAGGCACTGGATAGTTTTTGTGGTATTTGAGGTTTTTGATTGTGTGCGAGCTCTAAAGTAATGGTGACTTAAATAAGAGAGAAATTATTTCTCACATGAGGCCAGAAGTCAGATGTCAAGGGTTAGTATGAAGGTTCTGCTCCATGAAGTCCTCGGTAATCTAAATGCCTTCCAGCTCATCCCTTAGCTCCTTTTCCACATGCTCCAAAATTGCAGCTGGAGTTCCAGCCATCTTGTCTGCATTCCAGGCAACAGGATGGAGGAAGAGGCTCAGAAGAAGAGAGAACAAAGGGTACATGTTGGTTCTCTTTGAACTGATATCCCCTTGAGTAAAACATAGTCTCATGGCCACGGTCTTTTGCAAGAGAGGCTCGGAAATGTTTGGGTTTTTTTTTCCCCCTGGGTGTTTATATGCTCAGCTTAAAACTGGAGCTCTGTTAATATAAAACAAGGAAAGAAAGATTTATGTGAGGATTTTTAAAAATCTCAGTCTATGGTTCTTAATTCTCACCAAAAAGGCTTAAAGAAACGACAAAGAAAGTGAGAGTCAGACCCTAACCATTAATGAAGAAGCATCACCACCACAGAGCAAAGCTTTGCTCAGTTTCTTTTGCTGCCATGACACCAAACGGCTACATGAAGAGGGACTAGTCTAAAAGTACCCATAATTGCAAAGCAGTTTACACAAGTTGACATGAATTGGAATTTTTGTATCTTTTTTCCTTCTCTGATTCCACAAATTATTAAATATTTATTAGGTGACTTTTCTATGAGAAGCACTGCAGTGAAAACAGAAAATTTCTAGGTGTTACTCGCATATGAGAAGCTTATAAAGAGCAAATGGGGGCATAATCTGAATGTAAAGATAAAGAGTTTTAATTTTATCTTAATGTGAATCTTTTCAATTAATTCCCTATTCTTTCAAGAAATATTTATTAAATGACTGTGATGTGTCATTTAGATACCTGAGAGAGTGTTCTAAGCAGAAGGAGTAGCAAGTGCAAATTTGGAAACAGTCCTGGCATATCTGGACAGCAGGGAAGCACATACAGCCAAAGCAGTGTGAGCTGGACAGGGGCCGAGCAGGAGACGAGGTCAAAGAGGTTACTGAGGACTGGACTTCGCACGGAAGTTTGAAATTTTAGATGCAGTTCCCAGAAAAGGCCTCACAAGAAGGTGAATATTGAGAAAATCTGTGAAAGAGGTGCCGAAACCAGCATCAAGTCTCTATGGGAAGATATTCTAGACAGAGGAAATATCAAATGCAAAAGCCCTTAGGCAGGGGCGTGCCTAATATTTTGAGGAGCAGAGAGGAGGCCAATATGGCTGGGATAGAGAGAGTGATGATGAGAAGATGTAGGTGATAAAGTCAGAGAGGTTATGGAGAATCAAGTCACATAGGACATCATAGGTCATAGTAAAACTCTGGCTTTTATTCTGAATGACATGGTAAGTGATTGAAAGAATTGATTGGCACCAGTGACCTTCACCGGAATAGTATTGGCAGAGCGGGGTGGGTGAAAGCTGGATTGGAACAGTCCCCAGAAAATAGGGAGGGAAGCGTCTATGCTGTGAATATTGACAACTCTTTGAGATGTTTTGCTTTACAGGAGAGCAAAGAAAAGGGGAGGGACCTCATGAGGAAAATAGGGGTCGAGTAATTTGTTTTTGTGTGGGAGAAATATCGAAAGCATGTTTGCATGCCGAAGAGAAAGATCCAAGAAAGGGAAAATTGGTGATGCCAAAGGTAAAGTGGGGTTTTGCTTGAGCGATGCCCTTGAGAAGAAAGAGGAAGTGAGTGATACTCAAATAGAGGGATTGACATTTGCTTGGCACAAGCTCTCTCCATCCACAGTAACAGGCAGAGTGTTTGGGTCAAAGTGGATGAATGGGCAGATTCAGTGGTGGAAGCATATGGAATTCCTCTTCGGATGACGTCTGTTTTCTCAGGGAAATAGCTGAGAGCAAAGATACGTGAGAAAATGTGAGGAAAGTTAAAAAAAATTATGAAAAAGTTTTCTAGATGGGTGGGAAAGTACATAACTAGGAAAATATGTTTCTCACCTGAAGAGTATAGTGATGCATGAGATGACTTAGAAATATGGGTCAAATAAAGCAATGCAAGATTATTTTGAAAGTTTAATGAAAATCAAGGACCTCTTCCCAGAAATACACACATATTGCGTGTGTGTGTGTGTGTGTGTGTTTGTGTTTTCAGAGCACTCATTGAATCTTACATGCCCATGCATGGAATTTCAGAGCACTCAGTGACTGCTCTGTAACACCACTACTCCAGTAGTCGTGTAGTATTGCGGTCATGTGGAGGCTATCCTACAAAAAGGGAACATGATACGTAAACCAGTAACTTCATCCAAGGATGAGGTGATAAGGATCTGGACTAGACTGGTGGAAACGAAAAAGAATAGAACGTAAGTCTAGCGTCCCCTGCTTTAGGGAAAGTTGCCACAGCAAACCACTGAAATAAAATGTTCCTTGGGACTTTAATGTAATACCAGGGAGAAAAGAAGTGTCAAAACCTGAATTCACTAGGGTAACCCTGAACTGACTAAGAGGACTATAAATTGACTTAAATTATATTTTTTGCTCTCTAATATAAGGGGTGCTTGAGATACAAATTAACTTCAGTTATAAAAAATAAAGTCATATTCTTGCACACCTGAGTTTGAAGTGAGACTAAGAATTAATGTACTCTAAAATTATGTTAGAAATTATTCTTTATAGACCTGACAAGAATATTTTTTCCCTTCCTTTATCTTCAGTAGATCTACAAAAAAAAAAAATCTACCACAAAAAAAAAAGGACACAAAAATATTCCAAGAGTTTTTCAGGTTCAAGATGGCAGACCGAGACCAAGAATTGTCTCCCTTTCTCCCCAGATACCATAAAGTTAATGGGAAGAGTAAGAGAATATTATTCTGTGTAGCAAAAATAAGGAAAAGAAAGCCACTGGTGGTCAAGAGATTACAGTACACTTTGGAGAGGAGATGGGGAGTGGATTCAAGGGTGGATCCATGAAACAGCTGTGGGAACTAATGTGGACAGTCTACAGCAGTTATTGTTTCTTTGTGGATATTATTTCCTGGCATTTCTTGGGGAATTTATACACTGTAACAAGTCCTGAATCCCAAGAAAAATCATCAAGAAATCAGAAATACAAGAAATAAAGCTTAACAATCAACATAGAAGAGCTTCTCGTTTGAAGAAATCCTCTGGTATTGATTGGCTAGGGTTTCCACAACAAAGTATCACTGATTGGGGGGACTTAAACAACAGAAAACAATTTTCTCACAATTCTGGAGGCTAGAAGTCTGAGGTCAAGGTGTCACAGGGTTGGTTTCTTATGAGGCCTCTCTCCTGGGCCTGTATCTTCACATGGTCTTCTGTCTAGGTATCTGTGTCCAGATTTCCTCTTACAAGGACATCAGTCATATTGGATTAGGCCCATTCTTCTTTAAAGACCTTATCTCCCAATACAGTCACATTCTTTGGTCACAATCTGAGGTCTAAGGACGCCAACATATGAGTTTTAGGGGAATTCAGTTCAGCCCATGACACCACTGATGTCAAGTCAAAAGCAAGAAAAGGAAGCATCGATGTGTGGAGTTCCCTTCTTTTAATGTTTTCTATTATCAAATGTGTGTATCAGTAAGAAATCATTCTTGCATATTATTGAAACATATTTCATCACAATATATTGGTATATAATAATAACAGATCATGCATTTATTATTATGTTGTTTTTGTTACAGAAAATCTCTGAAACTTTTAGCATGATCCCATCACAAAAAAATTTTCACTTTTGCTATTGTGATTGTTTGTTATTATTTTAAAACATGTAAATAAAGTGTTATGAAAAATACAAAACAACTCACAGTTTTGGAAATTCCTGAGAACTCCTGCCAATTCTGATTGATCTTTCCTGAATACCAAAGATTAATATTGTCAGGAATTTGGAAATACTATAGCTGAGGGCAAGACTGTGGAAGGGCATAAACACAGGGGCATAAATTGAAGGCTTGCATACAAGATTGTTGATCTCTCTCCCTTGCTAGAGAATGCTGAAATTCCTGGATGCCCAGAGGAATAATAATTAGAGAGATACTCTGTAAAGAAATGGGAAAAAGCTGCCTTGGGAGAACTAGGATGGCAATAGTGGGAGTTGAACCCCAGAGTCAAGCCTTCTTCCATTTGGGGTCACCCTGAGTTACATCGTGCTCTCTACTTGCTCAGCCTAAAAAGAAACCTGCCTTCAAATAACTTCCATCCACATGTAGAAATCCCAGTCGTATTTCTAGCTACTTCTTCCTTGTTTTCCTCCCCTTTCTTTCTTTAACACTTTTTCCAATAGATCTTAAGTTAATATTGAAGGTGCTATTATAAATGCTGAATATGAGTGAACAACCAAGGATCTCCGAACATTTAAGGGAAACCTAAAGAAAGAAAGAGCAGAGTTTTAAAAAATATTAAATATGGATCAAAAAGACATGTTAGAGAACAAAAGATAAAGTCTAAGAGAGAGTGAAGAAAATATTGTATGTATAATGCAAGATCCTAATGCAGGAACGGAGAAGAAAATGCTTGTTGACTTTAAAAACCACATAAACTAAAATAAAATTTAATAGAAGAGTATGTCAAAATGAAGCAAATTCCCTAAATTATTAGAAATAAAAAAATGAGTCATAGATAATCAAAAGAAGTCTTGCATCTGATAAATAGGTTTCAGAAAAAGATAATTAAGAAAAGGGAAGAGAGAAGATAGCCAAAGAAATATAAGAAAAATAATTTCACCTTCCCTAGATTGTACCTCACATGAGTTCTGGCTGTTTGCCTATTTTATTCATGAATGAATGCGTGTTGCATACTCTGTTAACTCTCCCAGAATATCTACCAGTTTGTTGAATTTGTCAGTTGGGGACTACATTCTTTGGTGAAGGGCAACAAGTTCTCCTTGGTAATCAGTCATTAATGTGATAAATTAACTCTAGACATTTTAACTGTGTTTATCATTACAATTTCTGGGATGATAAATTCCACATATTAGTTTTCTAATATCTCTGTAAGAATTAAAGTGAATCTATCCATTCTAGTAATCAAAGTTACACCTTTTCTTCTGGAAGCTCTTATGCAAAAAATAATACAATACATATTACTATGAATACTATTATATTTTATATTAATATTAATGCTAACACACACACTTTGTTTCTGGGCTTCAGAAACAGAAACTCTATCCTATAGGATATCTCAAAGACAGAGACTAAGAGTTCTATAATCATATCTATGAATTCCTAAGAACCTTTAGAGCTGCAAATTTTAGTAGATCTAGATTTTAGAAAAGACATAATCCAATTGTTTATTTGCCTATTCTTGTTTGGTGTTCCACACTCAATGGCACCCTCTCTGATTAACTGATAGCAGCTGCAGTTTTTTGAAAGGAGAGTGGGAAGGGACGCATTAAAAGCA